>OU015641.1:2448453-12448453 GCA_907165235.1 Zeuzera pyrina
AGATTTCTGAAAGCAAAGTAACCTTTGTCCGTCCCCTGGTGTCAAACTATCTTCATGCCAAATTTCATTAAAATCGGTCAGGCGGTTTAGCCGTGAAAACAAAGCAGACAGACAGACAGACTTTCGCATTTATAATATTAGTAAGGATGTCTATTTTATATGTACCTTTCTTCACGCTGTATCCCCAACGGATCAAGGATGACAGAGCGCCAAGCTTCACTATTTTATAATTACACGTTACTCTACTGCTGAACACATGTAGAGACAGGATACTCATCCCGGGCATATATTCCTGTTTATGATGAAATCGTTAATTCTCTGTTAACATTTTCTGATTTGTTATTGTTTAATAATAAGTTTTTTTCTGTAAATTTTATGATTTCCTGATTCGGTTTGTTATAAAAACGAATGCAGTTGTTTTTTACTTAATGTTATTAATACGGACCATATCAGATCCGTACTACTGCGACCAAGGTTTCAACTATGATCTATCGGGATCGCCACTAAATGTTACAAAGTACCAGTAAGCCTCATGACGGAACACGCGGAACTTCACACGCACATCCGTGGTTCGTAGGCGTTCACATACATAATAACCTTTAATAAAAGACATAGTATGAACGCATATTAATGAAACCTGTAATTAATTCTGTACGATAGACGATAACAAATATAAAACATACACGACCGTCAGACAGACAGACAGATCTGTAACGAAATTGATTATTTGTTTCAGGTTTATATGATTTATCAAATACAATGGTTTCCAATAAGTATTGCGTGCGTTGTACTATTATGTTACCAATGTGAGAATTTCTATATCGAAGTCGCTAAAGCGGAAAAACAGAGCCTTGTGTTTCTTGGAACAGGAGATGGTCCGGGTAAATATGGAAAGAGAACTTACTAACTTACGTAGGTCGGTATATTAAATAGTTTGTTTGAATTTAAATCATATTTATGACTTTCTTCTGTTTCAGTTGAATCCAGAAGGATGTTGAAGAACATCGTAAGGACAAACAAAGCGAACTTCTATAAAGTGACGGCGTACAACGTAATAACTGTGGACGCCAAGATGCCTGTACGTCTGGGATACGCGCTGGTCACTTACTTCATCGTGTTGTTACAATTTGCTTTTCTTTAATATGGCAATAAGGAACTTTATTACGAACAACTATAGATCATTTACCGTCGTTGATTATTTATACAGTGCAGAACAATTCGTTCGAATCACCGTTGAGTATAATAATTAATAACTTAGTTAATAATGTATTGACATGTTAGTCTAATGGTCTAATACAAAAGATCTTTCAATTATAGCTATGTATGTTCCACATACATATAGCTCTCCTCCTCTTATAAATCTTATAATCTGTGGTCTGAAATGACGAGGGCCAAAAAAGCAAAAAAAGACAAACCATTTAGATAGAAGAATCCTCTAGTGAGTCTAGTGGCTAGTTAAGTAGATCACAAAGCTGGAAGAGTGGACGTCCGCGTCATGGGACTGGGGGAAGACGGTATCCAGCAGCGTGACATGTAGGCTTATGATGTGGCAAGGTGTGATAATGTGCAGAGAACTCCAAAAAGTAAATCCTAAGTATTTGTTAAAATATATTTTAGGCTAACCGCATACGTACAATAATATTGACAATATTTCATGCTTGACAATATTATTGCTGGTGTACGGAGCACATTGTGACGTTCAACATTATTATTGACGACATCCAGATATTTTGATTCTATTGCTCAATGTTGTGATAATTGACAGTATTAATGTGTTATGACTACCCGCACACACACACAATATTATTGGCAATGTTGGTTTGCAATAACATTGAATAATTTATTCATTCCGCACACTAAGCAATATTATTGTCAAGTATTCGTAATAGAAACTGACTCAGTAACGCGCAGTACCTTGATCCACGTGCAAGTGTTAAAAATGGATAGAAAAAAAAGCCGTTGCATTGGTTATTGCTTTAAATTTATTGAATAAAAAAAAATATTGAAGAAAAAAACGATGGGTTAAAGACTGGATGAGAAGAAAAGCAGATTTAAATCACTTTAATCTAATAAATGAACTACGACTTACAGAAGAAGATGATTTTGAAAATTACATGAGAATGAAAGATGACATTTTCGAAAATTATTATCTTTAATATCACCATTCTTGGTTAAACAAGATACGCTGATGCGAAAATCATTAACGCCGGAAGAGAAGTTAGCAGTTCGTATTCCATAGTTCTGAATACGTTTCCAGGGGTTTTAATAAATTCCAATAAATATTGTTTTTTCTTGGAAAGGTGCTACTTTCATCCTCCATTT
Source organism: Zeuzera pyrina (assembly GCA_907165235.1). Lineage (NCBI taxonomy): Eukaryota > Metazoa > Arthropoda > Insecta > Lepidoptera > Cossidae > Zeuzera > Zeuzera pyrina. The sequence continues at coordinate 2,450,776 of OU015641.1, forward strand.
TCGCATCGGCCTGGGCGTCCACTTACCTTGAGAATTTTTACTCAACTAAAATATCGTTGTGCTGCCGCACACGGCAATAATATTGTCAATATCCCTGTTTTCGTAATAAAATTATATGTCATTTGCTTACATATTTTAACGTGTGTAGAATAATATTATGTAATAATTTGTTGCATAAGTAATTATGCAATCGATCTAGTTTAGTTTAATATAGTTTGGTCGCAATTTTTATAAGTGCGTATGTCCAAAATAGCATGAAAAAAATATATAAATTTCTTCGTACGTAGAGAAACCTAAAAGATTACATCTAACGATTTTTTTTAAATATCCACTATACCCCCTGCAGCTCGTTACAGTTATGTCATAAAAAGTTAATAAACATTTTATGATATAACTGTAACAATAAACACAATGCACACGTTCTTTGTCTGTTTCAGACGATCACTTGTTGTTCAGTAAATAATTGTTGTATCAAGAGATAAAAAAAACCAAAAAAAAATTTAAAGAATGTTAGAAAAATACAAAAAAAAAGTATTATAATTAAGTATGTTAAATAATTAATGCACCAAATCCGCAAAATTGTTGTAGTGTGCAATACTTCCTTAGTCAACTAGAGTTATTTTCGAATTGTTTGTCAATCGATCTGTGTGACGCAGCAATCCAAACCGTTATTCAAAAATAGCTACTAGGACCGTAGCAGCTTATTGCAGTTACGTTACAACATGAAATATATTAAAATCCGTACAAATGTCATTAAGTGGTCACTCCACAACAAATACAAAGCACATATTTTTTGTAGTTATTTCAGACAGTTGTCTGTTGCTAAGTAAATGTTGTGCGAAAAGAGAAAAAAACTAACAAAAATTAAAAAAATGTTCGAAAAACGTAAAACAATATGTTGTGTTATGTATAAAATTTATCTTTGGTGTATATTTGTGTGTACAATACTCGAAAAGTAGTCAATGGATTAACTTGAAATTTTTACACAACGTTGCATATAAAAACGGGCGTGTTTCCATGTACCTAATAATATCTGTATAAATAATAATGTAAACGTTTGTTTGTTGAACGCACGCCACAGGCCGCGTGGCCGGCCCGCGCGACAAAACACGTTTTTTGTATATGTTTCAGACGATCACTTATTGTTGAGTAAATATGTACGAAAAGAGAAAAAAAGTTAAAGCATGTTCAAGAAATATAAAAAAATGCGCTATAATTAAATAATCAATACACCAAATCAGAGAAATCATAACTAAACTCTTCCGTAGCCAACTCCGATAAATTTATTTCTGTTTATGTTTGTTTGTCCATCCGTATGGCATAATACTCTTCCATTTTGTTTCGATGTTATAATTTATAACGCCATTGTCGACTGGTATGAATGTTATAATACGGTCGTAAATATAGACTCAAATATTATATTTGAATCAAAAACAAAAAGGAACTATAAAATTAACAAAAGTACTCACACTTAAGGTGAGTACTTTTGTTAGTGAGACACGTAGTTCATTTTGCCACCAGACACCCGACCAGCGCCGCATCTCCTCGAGCGATTGAGTTTTTCATATGTGACTTATTGTCACTGGAACACCTCATCCACAAGCTTTGCGTATGGATACGTTGAGCGATCCAATAGGCGATAATTGTCCGTCGTCCACTCTTATTCAATTCACATACCATGCTCCGGTTGCGAGTCACGCCGCGCCACTAAATGATTTACGTGAGATTTTGGTAACAAATCCTGAACAATGGACGCTTTTATAATTTACCGCTGAAAGATTTTATTGTCACGTTTTTACCATCCACATTACAATAAATTAAGCGAAATACCTCCCTATTGCATCGTAGAAAAAGGCGCTTCTTCCGTCTACGATAACGTTATACTGTGGACGTTATATCGACGGAAGTTTGAAAGCGTCTTCATACAATTGCTTCCCCTTTGTATCGTGGAGAGTAAAATTGTGGCGATAAAATTGTTCAATGGTAAATTATAAAAGCGCCCAATGTGTTGACTAATTGGGCACAGCAAGGCGTCTAGCAGAAGAGCGAGTCGTTTACTCGCCTTCGGCATCGCCTCATCGCCATCTGCTGCTAAATAGTAGACGCCAAGAAGAGGGCGAGTCGGTAACATGCAAGGGTGATAAATGAGAGTGGACCTTTACCCTCGGTCGAGGTGTCAATGGATAATTTATTCTCCATAAAAGTCACCTAAGAGTTCAGTTTTAACAACCGACTTTTAACACACACACAACACACAGCATTTATCACCATAATCGCCATCTTGAATCTTATACCTATCTTTTTCACCCTTCTCTTTCATACACACTCATTCTGAATCCTTTCGCAATGAACTAATTTTAGGAATTATATTAGAAATAACATATTATATGTATTTTATCCCACATAAAATACAATCAGACGTGTCAAATAATGTCTATCTGCATAGAAGTAATAATATATCTAACCGTTATTGTGAAATATGAATTCGCACGAAATTGATTGTTGTGTGATGAACACGTTTTCAATAAATGTTGATTGCAAATTTTGGGTATTTTTCATGCTGCGTTCAGATTAACTTATTAAACCTCATTATAAATAACCAGGTTTTGCCCGCGATTTCGTCCGCGTGGGTTTTCTTCGAAACCCACGCGGACGAAACAGTTGTCTCCACAGTTTCTGATTCATTGAGGGTTTTTATATACATCTACCTATAATACCTTACGATGCCACGTTGTCTGGGACTTATACTTCACTATGTATTTATGTGTTTAGCTGAGAGCCAACATCGAACGTTCGATGCTTAACTTACCTAACTGTGAGAGCGGTTTCTAAATCGACGCCAACAGTAGGTACACAGACTCTGAACATGGAACATTTTTATAAGCACTCAAAGCCAAGAAAAATATACATAATCACAGAAAACGTTAGATGCTCAAGTGATGACCTACCATTTGTACTTGTCACATAGTTTAACGAAAAAAATCTAAAATAACAGACAAAATTTTCTTTAAATATTTTTCTGTAAAATATGAGTACATACATATTATCTTCACACGATGTCCCCTAACGGAGTAGCCAGAAAGGATGGAGCGCCAAGAGTCGCGTGCCTTACATCTGGTCATTCTCCTCACATTATCACCTAGTTATGCGAGTGCTTTTAACATTTCCGTCAGATAACACTTTGGATATTTGACCTTGATAAGTCAGCCTTGATCGTCCTTGACTTCTGATACTACATACTTTTACTCTGTAAAATTACATCGTCTGTCTTTCATCAATCATTCTTGCTATGGTACTCGTAAGAGAAACTCGATTTTCGTATAATTTCATTAATATCCTTAAAAACGCATTATTTTCATTTGCCATAACGAGCCCTTTCACTTGATATGTTACATGATGCACTTAACGAAAGTATTATTTAAAATGACCTCTCTGAAAATAAACCAGCAAAATCAAAATCTGTTTATCTACGCTACACGTCAATGAATGGGTCCCCAAACTCTACATACATTACCCCTTAACCGAACTTCTTTTGTTCAGTAAATTCGGATAATGTTGTGTCAGACGAACAGGCAGATCGCTCAGAGACAGGGTCGCTCACGTGACCCTATAAGGGTTCTGTTTTTTCATCGACTGTAAGGAACTCTTTAATTTTAGTCTTTCACGTCTTCAATTTTTTGATTCTCGTTCTTGGTTTAGATCACCAATTTACGTCTTTGCGTCTTCAGCTCAGGTAGATGTAAAGATCACGGAACAAATTGAATCATACTATAATATGATTTATTAATTCTAATATAATTTTCATTACAATCAGATTTGTGTCTAGCTTTGCGAAATTTAACTGTTAAATAATTTGTTCATACGAACGAACTTGTTGATTTGCTTTTGTTCTCTTACAAAAATTACGATTTAAGAATTCTCATTTTCAAATATATCATGTTGATAGATTGACGATTCCACCTTAATTTACTTCGAAATAACCTTGATTAGAGTTATTCGAACAGTCGTTTCAAGGTCGATGAACATTCGACTGAATACGTTATTTTTAGCCGCATGTCATAATATTATGATTGATGTCACACTCTCTTGTCGGGGCTCCACTAATACGGAGAAAACACAATTAATCATTCAATCAATTCGATGATTACACGTTGTCATTTACCACGTCGTATACATATTATGTTATGTATTTGTTCTAAATTTTTCACTCCCCTCCCCGAGCCACCCTCGTTTATAAATAAAACTTAAAAGAGAAATTAATTTCAACTGTTTCTTAGCACTTTGTATTGAATATTGCAAAGAAAGGTAATTTGGCTAAAGCATTGTCCATAATCAAATAGCCAGAGTGTTAGCATATGGAAATGTCAAACGCACTCGCATACCTAGGCGAAAATGTGTGAAGAGAATGATGAGTTTTGAGGAAGCGAAAGAGGTGTGTAAGGACCGCGACTCCTGGCGCTCCGTCCTCTCTGACTACCCCGCCGGGGATACAGCGTGAAGATATGTTATGTTATGTCATTGTCCAGTATAATAACTACACCGAGAAGAGAGAAAAATTAAAAATTACCAAACTATTATTGGACGATTTTAATTAGCGGACAGAATAGGACCTTGGCGGATGTCACGAGGTGGTTCGCTGCTAATAACTTAATACTGAATGCACAAAAAACCAATTGTGTCAGGTTCTCCCTATCCAATATACCCAGAATCCATATAAGACAAGAATTGGGTGGGAAACAACTAGAATTAACGAAATCAGCTTCTTTTCTTAGTTTAACAGTAGATAATAAGTTACATTGGGCGGACCATATCGGAACTTTGGGTAATAAGCTCAGTTCGGCAATATAATATATTTATTAGGCGGCTATTAGACGCATTAGACAGTTGACAGATGTGGTTACAGCTAGGCTGGTGTACTTCGCATATTTCCATCGCCTTATGTCTTATGGCCTGCTATTGTGGGGATCAGCGGCGCATATGAAATCTATCTTCAATTTACAAAAGAGGGCAATACTGTAGCAGTCATATTGGGTCTCCGCCTACATGGAGACCAATATCTAATAATACTCATAGAAACACATAATTTCTAAAAGTATAAATTAACATTTAACTTCTTTTAGCTTGAAAAATAAATCATTCCGTGTTTAACTTAAATGTTTACAAACAACATTCACTGTGGCAGACGGACATTGACAACGTAGAGCAGTTTAACTTTTTTAAACTACGTTTGCATTATTGACCGCAGCCTATCAGCAGGAATACACTTGTTGATAAATATAATATCTTTGATTATTGAGAAATAATAAAGTAAAAATAACAATCTACGAATTATCTAGACCTACTTTAGTAATATACATTTTAATAATTCTTTTGTAAATAGAACTTTCTACAACATTCTAGAACGACACACGGCTTCGATGACAAATGTACCGTTGGTCTAGCTTATCTATACTTAGGAGTGTGGATGTAAAGATATGTTCGATAAACGTATCGATAGACTCTAAATATGTAGCCTTTGTTTTCTGATAGAATAAGCTCTAAATTAATGTAATATTAGGTCTCAAATTCATAAATTAATTAGTACTAATGAATAATAATAAAACTATAGTTGACATAAACGTCATACACTTGTATAAAATTAATTAATCTTATCGACTCGCTAGGTAGATGTAATTTTGGATAGGGTTTATCGACCACTGTCCTTCCCTAGTCGTTCCAGGAGTGGGAGCCTAGGTGACCTTCGTCGTGGGGGTATATAAAGCGTTTCGTATCTAGCAGCCTTTTCTTTCTTTTCTCTCTGCTGCGGAACGAGCTAGCTGCCTCAACCATGTAGGAACTCCTAGTTAGGCCACATGTTGCCTAGTATTGCTTTGTGTGGGAGTAGCACCCCAATTAGAAATAATGTCTTAAATAGTTAAGTAATGTTAGTGTAGTTTAGGTAATCTCATGGTGGATCCCATGAGTTCTAGGGACAACTAACAAAACCAGGTGGGCCTCCTGTCCCTGTATTAGATGAATACTTAGGAATAGTCTTAAAAACTATTCAATCTCAACTAAAGCTTTGATATCAAATGATTACCTAGAATGGTTGGGTACTCAACTCTCTGTGCCTATCAAGAAGTATAATTCAAGTAGAGTATCTTCGCTCTGCGTGGAAAAACGAGTGGCCAGGTCATAGTTTCTTTCTAAAAGGAACATCTCTGAGGACCGGGGCACTTGGGTACTATATCGCGTGGCCAGGTCGCAGTTCCTGGTAAAGAGGAATCCTTGAGGACCGGGGCCTGTGGGTGCTGTACTTCCAGTAGACGGCCTACAAAGGAGAAGACTGAGGGGTAGATGCAGTTGGTGGATGACCACGTCCTTCTTTTGATTTATCGGTGATAAAACTGATAACACTTCTCTACTTGTAAGTAATAAATGATTCTCTGTTACATATTAGCTCCACGTACAGTTATTGTGTATCTAATATTTATTTTCTCTTTAAATTGAAATAATTTAACTCTGATGTATAAACTGTACTTGGGTTTATGTAGCTGTACTACTGAGAATTTTAAATGCAGAACATAAACTATGTAATGGGTTCTAAACCTTTATAATTAAGTATATTTATTTCTCTTTAAGTTAATTAGATAACATAAATAAATTATGTTGTTGTAATTATGACAAGTAATATCTGAGCTCAATACTTGTCGAACTTTAATATTATTAATTACTCTGTAAAATTATTATTATCTAAGTGCTGTTAGTTAATAGAGGTTCTTACTTAATATAAAAAATAATAAACTAAGTAATATTGTATTATAATAACATTTAATCTTTCTAAATTGTTAATAACGATTATATTAAATATATAGTGGAATCATAGAATCCACCAATGAGACTTAGACTTAAGAAATAAACGTGGTTTCTTCGGGTATTGTTTTTCTTGTGTATAATTAATTAACTTTCTATAAATATCCCATTAGATGTCGATTGCAGAGGTGTACTAGGCGCCCTTAAACAAATTAGGTACACCACTCTCCAGGTGATAGTAATAATAAACATCTTCTATTACTCAACCCACACCTCACTCTGCCGGCCTGAACGAGCCCGTCACAGTGCTAACTACAGTATGAACGCATGATCGTTTTAAAGATATTGATGTACTCACCTTTACCCTCGAAAGACATCTTGCAAAACATAATGTACACTAGAAAAAATATAGATCTATTTCAAAAGAAGGGCGTTATTCATGCTCTGGAAACTCGTGGTCGTGATCAGCTAGTTATTCCTGAATTTGAATTACAAAAGTCAAGTGGGTCATTTTTTGTCTGTGTTTTTGGGCATTAGTGTTCGTTTTCGTAAATAAATTCCTCAAGAAATTACTCAATTAACAAAAAAGAGAATTAAACTTGTAATTAAACGCACACTGAGTGGAAAAGCATACTACAAAATTAGCGATTACACAACAATAGTCTGGAAACAATCCTCTCTGCACACGCATTTACTGGGTTTATGAACATTGTATTTTAAAACACTATTGTGGAATGATGTTGAAAAAATGATACCTGACTAAGTTTCTTGGCGGTTCTTTTCAGCGCCCAGGTTTTCTTTTCAAACTGAACTAAAGTAGACTTGACGTTCAAAAATACCTTGCATTTGGGTTTACTTGAATAAATCGATTAGACTGAGACTTTGACTAATCAAAATATTTTTGGAACCTTGCCTTAGATACCGCTATATTTACATAATTCAGACAAAACTAATTAGAATAGACAACGTCGACGAAGAACACCGTAGATGTTTTGTTGGGTAAAAGCCCAACGTAACCCAGTCTCTTCCCCGGGGGCTGGGTATCTGTGTGTGTGTCTGTTGTGAAACAAAAAAAAGGTAACTTGTCTGTCTAAAATAATCTATGTATACCTATATATATATAATGTTTGAGACCAGACGATCGGTGTGTATTGACACGCCTCAACTCTATTTTTTTTCAATGAATGCGCCAGACAATTCTAGCGTATTTATTTATTATAAGAAAATTTAAATTAAAAAAAGATATGGAAAAGTATATCATGTGAAAACTATTGAACGTATCGGTATGGGACTATGACCATTCGACGCGAAATCGTTTGTAGATTGTTTTAGGTTACTTATTTTTTTCACCATTTTTGAAGCAAAAATTTAAAATTTTAATTTACGCCCAACAAAGCGGGTGGTTAATGGCTTGCAATATTATAAAGAGGTAAAGTTTGTAAGTTTGGACTTATCTAATACTTATCTTAAAATTCTTTCACCGATATTTAGAATGGACTTTAAGGGTGGACATGGGCTCTATATTATTCCGCTTAATTCCATGCGGGAGAAGCCGCATGCACAGTTAATATAACATGAAGATGTATGTGACTCTGTTTTGGATTGATGATATTTAGTGATACTTTACTATAAAGTAAAGAGATTTTCTTATTTCCCCCGTACAAATGTCACATTCACGTTAATTTCGCACCTTTACAATGAAACTGTTTTAATTCAAAATTTTGAGATAATGTTTTGGTTTTGGTTGAATCCATTGTCGTAAATGAATACAACTAAAATAATAAAAAACATTTTTACAAATACATGTTTAAATATTATCACGCTACGTATGTAAACAATGGGGCGCATGGATAAATTATTGTAAATTAAATTCATAATATACATATGTAGACATTAGAATTTATTATTATAACTCAACATTCTGAAAGTTTCATTCTAAAATCAGGTGCGATTTGTAGTGCAGTAGAATTAGCACAAAATAAAGTATGAATTTGGTAATGATTTTTGGAACATCGACAGTGTAATATTTTTGTATGATTAGTTACCTTGAAATTGTAACCGATTGGAAGTACGGAAAATGGAGGAAACTGAGAAAATCTTTTGTTATTGAATTAATTCCAAACCAAAAATTGCGATACTAATTGCAAGAACACCGTGTCTTTAAATAATCTTCCGAAGAGACGACATAAAGACGTAACATTTTTATTTAAATAATCGGGGAGCGAAAGTGTTACCTCCAGAAATAAATGAAAATTTTTAAATGTTTGAAGGTTTTAAAAATCATTCGAGATAAACACAGAAAAATGTCTAATTAAAAACAACAAATTTTGCGTTTTTACTTTCCTCCAATAAGAACAAAATTAATTGATTATTTTGCAGTTTTGCTTCATATTTTAATCTTACTGATGAAATGCTACAATGGAACAGAAGAGAACCTGAGTTTTGTAGCTAATATAAAACTAATCGCTTCATAATTACATTATTTATTTATTTTCGCCAGAAGAGCCAAAATTATCAGTCGAGCTAGTCCGTTGCTGAGTCGTCGCCTGTATAAACAATTATTCGTTTTCAATTAAATTATCATAGTGTATGAGATATTAATATTACGTTATCGTATTATTTATGGTATTGGAATGAATATATAACTTTCAATTATAAGTTTCAATAAATAATAAATAAGTTTTAATTACTGATTAATTTTATTAAAACGACGCATTGTAAATTTTTATGTCGGGGATTTCAATTTTTCTAAGCAAATTACAAAACATATGAAAGTGATATTTGGTAACCATAATTTTCAATGCACTAACTTTATTTTGACAATAGCATTACACGGTTGGTTAAGTTTTATAACATAAAAAAAATATTAAAGAAACCTCTTTTACAACAGAGATTTGCTTTTTACGGACGAATGGGACCGATTTACGCCTCTAAATTTTTTATGTAGACGAATCTAAACACACACTTCAAAATGACAATATGATTTTTTAAAATTAATTATAGTTTGTACTTTAAACGAAAATAACTGTTTTTTCGTATTTTTCTTAAGCTAGCGCGCGCACGTTTGCATAGAACAGAAGGTCTATTTTAGATTAAATTATTGTTTATCAATGCGTCGCCTTAATAGGTATTTCTAGGGAATATGTAACAAAAAAAGGTTGACTCTCTCCTCACGCATTGCCTCTTATACAGAATTGCCTCTTCTCGGCCGGATACGTAGGGCTGTTGTGTTGGGAGTGCGATGTGGAGAGCATCTCGTTCAGTTACACATTTAGTATATAATAATAAAAAATAAAAAAGATATGTTGAAGTATAATAACTCTGGATTCGAATAACTACATTTATTTAGACATTTAAGGAGATTATAATGCGTTCATTTATGTGATCTAGACATTTTCGTATATGCAACGATGTGACGAACGAGTTACAGACAAATGGAAGTGGTTGCATGTTCCTGTGCATGTTCGCATTGCGTGCGATGCCGTAAAAATTACCCATATTCACCAAGAATATTGCCGTTGTCTGCGTGCCACGGCGCGTGTGTATTAGCGCGCACACATACAAACCAAGTACGCTAACTTTCTATGAAGACATCATACTGTTATGTTTATACTGTGGCATTTCTTTCTAATAATGTAAGTAATGGGCGATGATATACTGACGAAAAAAATCTACAGAGCGAAAGCGAGTGGTGAAAGAAGCCAATAAAGACTAAAAAATTGGTAATTCGTCTTTCAATAACAATATAATAATTCTCTTTCATATAAGATTTAGTAATTTTTTATTTGAATCGTAAAAAAAAAAACAAAATTTAGAATCAACATTTATTCAAACACTTATTCAAATCTGTTCGTCATGCAACAATCATTTTTGTGTACTTAACATGATAACGGTTACATTAATTATTTTATATGTTAATAGATTATTTATTAGACAAACGTGATTTGGTTCCATAGCAATACCATATTTTAAAGCAAAACTAATTCCTTCAGCTTTACGCTGCATTATACCTTTACCTCTACGTATTAATTAAATTTAATGTCAATTAATAATTTAAATACCAGGACTTTGGTCGCAGGTCGCTCTTTGAGAAATAATAGTTTGAAAATCCTTCACTTCACTCAGTTGTTGAAACTGGACAGTGTTGGGCAAAATTTTATCTTAGAAACAATTACAATTAAAAGTTGTAATTGTAAAATGTAATTGTGAACACATTTTGTTAAGCAAACAATTTCAATTACAAAAAGTAATCGTAATTGTTTTGACTATTACTTTTGACCAACACTGAAACTGAATACTGAGATCGATTTTACAGAGACCTATCCAATAACGCCTAGACCGAAGATAATGGTCAAAGTTCTTTGATCACCGTTCAGCGTACACTCGTTCTCGACAGGTGGTGATGAGACGACGGCGAATGGACGCCGCACATTCAACCAATTGTCGAGAATTTGTCACCAAACCTCACGTAATTCAGTCTTGGGCAACGCGTGGTCCACTCACGACCGGAGCGTTGCAAGCGATGACACCGCGAGTTGTCACCGAATGGTTTACTCATCGCCCTTATAACGACAGTTTGCGAGTGAAGTGTTCCAGTGGCGATAGGCAATATCTTGTTAAATAGTGGTATATTCTGGAAAGTCAATATAACAAGTGCCAGCCATTCGAAGAGAAGTAGCGCTGGCTCCTCATATCAATAAACATAATGGGCAGAGTCATAATAAGTCGCCACCTCGTGGTTACGGCTCTTATTACTGTATGTCAAATGAATTTTCGTGTCTCCCTTTCTATCTCTTTGAGCGTAACCACGAGTGAAACAGTCCGGCAACTTCGCACTATCGATGTAATTCGTATCAGCTCATGACCGACTTTAGGTATATTACTGTAATAATTATTTGCAAAATACTCGTAAATCTTAAGTTTTGTTTACCTACTAGTAAAATACACTAAAATAAAAATATGTCATATTTAGCTGTATATTGTTGTACTGTGACCCTTCCCTGGTCACGCACAATAGTACATGTTTAGAAACCGAATCACCAAAAAACGGACACGCTCTTAGTGCAAATGCTTCGTCTATTTTGGTTCTTGGTCCGACGCTGGCCCAGTGCCGGATGGGTCAATGAACCCGTCAATGAAAAATAGTCTGTAGTCGCCTTAACTGTGACTATTATTCTTCGTTGTTTCTTTAATTTTTGCTCTTCATTCAACAATGTTTAAGATCTTAATATTACGCATATTTACGACCGACCTTTGAAACCAATCGGTATAATATGAAATAATTGGAGTGTTGTGTCAAACGATGGATGGATGGAGAAACACAACGATTCGAAATAATTCTAATTAGCTACGGAACAATTACACAGTTACTATTTTGCCGATGTCGTTCATACATTTAGGTATGCAAAACATTTTTTTTTTACATTTTTTAAACACATTTAATTTTTTTTTTATTTTTGTTGTCTTTTGGTACGTATTTACTTAACAACAAGTGATCGTCTGATCTATAAAAAACATTATGTGCTTTGTGCTGACAGTCGACTTAATCTATATTTTTGTATTTGTATGTTGCTACGTAGATGTATCAAGCTACTTTTGCTGAGGCCATAGCAGATATTTTTGATAAATAGGTTTAACCTAAGTTTCTGTAGTTATAAAGAAATTCACATAATATTATCTTTACACTATTTTTTAGGTATTTCTACGAAGTGATCACTACAGTGCGTTTGAACGAGTAATAATCATTTATTTTATACGTTATTAATACACAATTATAATCGTATAGACATTAAAAATATTATGCATCTGATATACCATACATTTGCAGTACATTAAGCATTGTGAATCAATCAATGATAAACTTGCAATGCGATTTCAGTGTGTGTCAAAAATTTGCATTTAAGTCTGTTTACGTCTGAGTCCTCACTTTTTAACGGACTTCAAAAAAGGAGGTTCTATGTTCGTCTGTATGTTGTATTTTATTTCTTTTATTTCTTTTTTGTGTATTATAGTTAAGAGTGAATAACATGTATGGCGTCACGTTTCAGAAACGGAAACGTCACGAAGTGTACATTACTTATATTTAAAACATTACTTAGGATAAAATTTTTGCAGTTCTTTGCACATTATCATGCCATGTCACACCGTAAACCTAAACCTCACAGTACTGGACACAGTCCTCTCCAAAGAACTCGGCATCACATCCAGTCTTGTGGCTTTGTGATCCAACCACTAACTACAACCTTGAGAACACCGGTAGCCATCTTGTTGGAAGGGTCCTCTTAGTCATAACATCCACGCCATTAGACTCATCTACCTCAGCGGTTACTTTTGGTATTTTCTACTTACAGATTTTGTGAGTTACTTAGTTACTTCATCGAATTTCTTTATTTCGAGTTTTATCCCGTAAAGGATTTATCTATAACTAATTGAAGTTTTTTGTATAAGACTGTCGTAATCCACGCTTTGATACATTGCACTTGTATTATTTTACTGTTGACGAAAAATTCAGCATACTATATTTGGATGATATTCCGATGATAAAAATCGTAAATTTTCCATTTTGACAAATGAATAAATTATTAGCTACATACATTGTTTTATTTTTTTGGAGTTTACTCCCTAAGAATCGATTTTTATATAAGGCCCCCGGTATGAGAACAATATGAGGAGTAACATCTATTATCGAATGACAGCGTTACATTTTTTGTGCGCAACCTATTGTGCGCACCTTTTACTTTTCAGTCGTGAGTTAAGACGTACATAGGGTATGCTGCGGGGCAGCTTACGCATGTAAGTATTATGAGTATATAATATACATAGATGTTATTTGTATATAAAATATATAGGTATATAATATATACCTACTCTACAGCGTATTCAAATGACGAAAATATATATATCTAGGTTTTCGGGGTGCTGATTACGAAAATGATGTTCATTTTCAAATCCAAGATGGCGATTATTATTTTTTTGGATAAATCGACATAGATATCATATTCTAAGTTTCTCGGGGTGCTAATTACGAAAAGGATGTTCATTTTCAAATCCAAGATAGCGAATATTTCTTTTTTTATATATCTACGTGGGTGTCATGCTCTAGATTTCTCGAGGTACTGATTACAAAAATGACGTTCATTTTCAAATCGAAGATGGCAAATGCTACTTTTTTTACATCTATTAATATTGATATTTAATACTATTGTATACAGTGAAGTGAACAAAAGTATATAAAATATGAAAAAATTCAGTAAACTCCAGTCGTGCGTCGGAGCTGACACACAAACTTTATGACATTTATTATATAGTACACATGGACGAGTTCGCAAATGGTTGACTCAGTTGTCATACTTATTAGTTATTAGTAAAACAAACATTTATGGAATTTTCGTCTGTTTGTTTGTGTTTCAATAAAAAGCACCATGAATTAAAACGTTACGATAAGTGTCAAAATTTGTATTTAAAAAAAATACTCAAAAGTAAACGTAAGAGATCTGGATATTCTGTTATTATTCTGTCTGACTTATAGAATGAATTGTCATTTACACATTAGAGTGAACCTAAGTGAACTGATTTATGACACTTAATTTGATCAAGGAATATAGGCAACCTTTAAGTGACATGCAAATCCAAACCAACACGCTTGACAAATAACCAAAATTTTTTCGAAGCAAATATTGGATAATATTTAAGGCTATTTGTTAACATTTCATAGTTTCGTGTTCATAACGGAAAAGCAACAATTTTAGAAGTGCTACGTGTAATACGTCGGACCAGCGAACGGTGAAAATCTATCAAAATTTTGATAAATTTCTCGTTTACACTAAAGTAAAAAATGAAAAAAATAAGACATAACTTATGATACTCCACGATAATTCGGATTAATTGTAATACATTGTAAAAGCAACCAGCAATGGTAAATGGTCTGTAGACGTTCGTAGTAAAATTCTCCGCTGCAGTTTCAAAGAAAAGCAAATTGTAACAACACGATGAAGTAAGTGATCAGGGCGTATCCCAAGCTTACAGGCATCTTGGCGTCCACAGTTATTATGTTATACGCCGTCACTTTATAAAAGTTCGCTTTGTTGGTCCTCACGATGTTCTTCAACATCCTTCTGGATTCAACTGAAACATAAAAAATCATAAATGTGATTTATAGTCAAACTATTTAATATATGTTAGTAAGCTCTCTTTCCGTATTTACCCGGACCATCTTCTGTTCCAAGAAACACAAGGCTCTGTATTTCCGCTTTAGCGACTTCACTATAGAAATTCTCACAATGGTAGCATAATAGAACAAGGCATGTAATATTTATTAGAAACCACTGCATTTGATAAGTCACATAAACCTGAAATAAATATTAATTTCTGTTATGTGTACCATATACATATTGTTCATGAGTCTTGACAGTCGTGTGCGTTTTGTATCTGTGGTTGTCCATCGCATGGAGTTAATTATAAGTTTCGTTAAAACAGTGTCTGTCATTAAAGTTTATTATGTTATGGAGTCATTATGGAGTCAAGAAGCGAATGTAACTACGAACGCCTACGAACCACGGATGAGCGCTCGTTAAACCCGCTTCGGCAAGTAATTTCTGTCTCTAGAGGAAGTTCCGCGTAGTCCGTAGTGGGGTTTGGTGACGACTTGTGTTTAGTAGCGATCACGACAGATACCTCAATAATGCAAATACAGTCGACTCGATAATTTGACACTCGTTAATTTGAATCTCTGATTAATTTAAATTTTTCCCGGTCCCTTGAATAATACTCGATAAATTGAATAAAATTAATATTAATTGGTCTCCTCGGTAATTTGAAGTTGAAGGAATTGTATCTTGCCCGCCAACATAAAATAATTTAAATTATGGGCTTCCCTACTCTCCTCTCTACCTCTATAATTCAAAGCGCTTATCATGCACAGACTTTTTGTTTGTTTGTGTTGAGTAAGTTTGTTTGTTTGTTGAATTCTCTTACTACTCTATTCTTCTACGCCCTCAGAACCGACACAAGTGACGATTTGTTTGCAGCTCTCACCACTATCGAAAATTCATTGAACAATGATAGTCTGAAGTCGCTCACTCAACAGAAATCTACGGCCTTATTTTCAAAATAAACATTAGTGAATAATTGTACAAATGCTTAAAATAATAAATCACGAATTTTGATCAAACTATTATTAACTTGATTTTTTCCTCCTCCCTCTTGGTTATTTAAACTTCTGTTATTTTGAACTCTTTAAAATTTAAAATTTTTCTTTGGTCCCTTGACTTTGAAATTGTTGAGAGTCGACTGTAATACCACAGATTAATTAGTTATCTAAAAACACAGCAAATTAACGCGATTACTTTTTATTTTCGCTTGACGTTTCGGCCGGTTGCATCGGCCGTGGTCTCAAGTAAACTGTCGCAGCAAGCTTCACTCCGTGTCCGAGGCAGATTTATTTCATCTACCCCCGATATTTGTAAATAATTATTAAGGTTCCTACACACAACACTCACGTGTTGTTGATATTTGATAATGCAACGCGAAAGCTTACAAGTTTATATTGCAAACCGTTACAGTTCGGATATTGTAAAATAAGTGCGTGATCTAGATCGCGCTCGTTTTTCTCCACCGGAAAAAACGAGCGCGTTTAGAAACATCTTTGTCATTTCTAATGAAGTGTTGCGATTGAGACTTACTACCTACGTGTGTGCGTATTAAGCCGCGTAGTGACATTGCGTTTTCTGGTAGGATTCTAACAAACGCGAGTGCAAAACTACTGAGACAACTAATTAAGAATAAGCACAGAGAACTTGTCGGTGTTAAGATTGAATTGTATGTGTTACATATTAAGTGTAGTGTTGACCTCTCAAGAGAGGATTTTGAATTATGCGACCGGTTAACTTATTTACAAGCTAGTTGTAACTACGAAACATCAGAGGCAAATGACAAACTAAAAGATACGGTCGTTAATTTATTCTCCTTAAATTTTGATCAGCCTACAATAAACATCTTGGCCAAAGGTATGAATTTCGCGGTAACACCGAAGCGAATACTGTATGAACAGGTGATTACTAGTGTTGAGGAGGTTAAATAATACGTAACAAAATACCCACATGTGACACGGAAACGCTAAGACAGGATATCGCTGTCACTTTACGGAAATCAAAACTCCCCACTAGCAACATTACTACAGAAGAGCGTCTGGAACTAACACACATTCGGAGCAATGAAAATAATATTTGTGCTAAAGGCCGACAAGGGAAACGCCACTGTAGTGACGAACACAACAGAGTATCACACGAAAATTCAAAATTTTTTAAGGGATAACAAGGTGTATAAACCAGTATCATACAACCCCACGGCCGAAGTAACACGTAGGATAAGCTTGTTTTTTTTTTATGATTACAACTAAGATATAGAAATTGCATCTTCTACTTACGATCTCGCGAAGCACGTTGCATCAGTATTGCAGCCTGTTGTGGGAAAAACACCGTCTTTTGTAAAAAACTCGCGTCATTTCATCCAGATTATACAGGACCTTACGTTAGAACCGGATGACGTCACGGTGAGCTTTGATGTGGAATCCCTATTCACCAAAAAACAGACTAAGTGACAGTGAAATGCCTTTAAATTATATTAATCTGCTAAAAAACTGTTTAGATGGCAGTTACGTCCTCTTCCAGGATCAATATTACCTCCAGATCGAAGGTGTCGCAATGGAATATTTCGAACAGAAGGCTCTTAGCCTAGGACCGAAGACAGTAAAACTTTGACATCTTCTGCATTATTAAGGGAAGCACGCAGGCAGTAGACCAGTATATGAAACACATAAACTTCATTCACCCAAGTATAAAATTTACGCACTAATTATTAAATACGGCTTTACTCACGTATAATCGATATAGGTACCACTAGTTTCGGACCTATTGGAGGTCCATCATCAGGGTGAGTGGGATGAGTTCGCAACCGCTCACCCTGATGATGGACCTCCAATATGTCCGAAACTTGTCGGTACCTATACTGATTAATAATGTCTCACGAAAGTTTTAATAATTTAATTACAAAGTTTACGTATGAAATGAAGGATGGTAGATCACTGTCATTTTTAGACGTAAAAATAACCGCGAGACAAGAAGGTACTTTATCATACCCTGTTTATAGGAAGCCTACACACACAGACAGATACCTACACGCCACCTCGCACCACCATCCCAGTCATCTGCAATCTGTTATAACTTCACTGAAGAACAGAGCGTACGATCTGTGTGACCCTGATCATCTGGAGCAAGAGCTCGATTATCTTCAGGAGGTACTGATAAAGAACCGAAATCAGATTAACCGACGAATGAGGCGGTCTAAAAAGAGGGACAGACATTCGGACGTGAGCAGACAACCCGCCTACATGCCTTATGTGAAAGGAGTGACGGTCAAAATAAGATCAATATTAAAAAAGTACTCCATCCATACCGTGTACACACCGGGAACTAAAGTGAACAAAATACTGGGCACACATAAGGATGTTTTGCCATTCCAGACACCAGGGGTCTACAAAATAGATTGCAGTTGCGGTAGCTCGTACATTGGCCAAATAAAGCGGAAAATTGCTGACAGGATTAAGGAACACATTGCAGCTGTAAAAAAACCAGCAAACAACCAAATCAGCGATAGCGGAACATCTTCTCCAAACGGATACGAATCATTGGATAGAATTTCATCGCCCACAAGTCCTTTCCACCGATCGCCACTTTTATCCAAGAGTCATGCGTGAAGCAATTGCAATCAAGAGACACAAAAATTTCAATCGGGAAAAAGGATACAATTTATCAACAGTGTGGAATTCTGTGATCCAAATGACAAAATCTCGTTTCTCGCATCCGGTTGAGTCTGTGGACACCGTAAGTGTTGTGTGTAGGAACTCTAATAATTACTTACACCTTAAGTGTTGTGTGTAGGAACCCTAATAATTACTTACAAATATCGGGGGTAGATGAAATAAAATCTGCCTCGGACACGGAATGAAGCTTGCTGCGACAGTTTACTTGAGACCACGGCCGATGCAACTCGGCCTAAACGTCAAGCGAAAATAAAAGGTAATCGCGTTAATTTCCCCTGTTTTTAGATATTTTATAATGCAACCCGAAAGTTTAAAAGTTTAGATTAATTAGTTACTAACGTAAACCTTGGTAGCAGTGGTACGCTTTTGGTTTGGTCCATATGGCAACTAATATTAAGTAAATGCACCACGCTACGAGCACCTCGTTTTTTAAAACACTGTTATTAGAAAATGGAATCTTATGACTAGTTACTCACATCACCGAATATAGCGTACGTCTCATCCACACGTAAGATGAACCGAAAGAACAGCAAAGAATAGATAAACGTGTCTACAGTTAAATAAAAGATCTGAAAACAACATAATATCATTATTATTTTGTCTGTGTAGCAAATGAACTAGTTCGTGACTCAGCTTTGTTTACTAGCAAACCTTCGATCGAGTTAAATCTCGGCATGAGAGCCGAAGCTTTTTAAAAAATAACTATGAATCTTTTCAGCTCGATGCTTCATTTGAGACTGACTAAATTAAACTTATTGTATTACAATAATTCTTACAGCTAGGGTCCTTATCTCTATGCCGGACGTGCGGCGCCGAGCTTATAGCCATAACAATGGAAAACTGCGTCAGCGTCGACCGCCAACGGAGTTCCAAGCTTAGCATGATGTAATCGTAATAAAGTCGGGTACTGGTTAATAACTATCGCTAATTATTTATTTATTTAGAACACCGACGAGTATTGTGACGAGTGTGACGAGTCACAATGCATAGTATCAGTTCTTGATTTATGGGGTTTACAGTCCCGTAAACCTATCAATTATAGATGCGTACAACACTCAACAATTCTAATATTCAGATATAGCTTAGGAATGAAGATCGTACCTCGTGACGCAATAATTATTATGTATTTACATAGACCTCTACAATTACACATTACAAAGATAACATATTCTTACCACTAATAGATATTGCCTTTCACACGTCACGAATTGTTAGAATGAAAGAAAAGTATGGCGTAAGCCCGCAATAGAAAAAGGTAATACACATATTTTGACTTTCTCGGTATGCTCAATGTTTTAAAACTGTTTTGCTGTTGCATTTGATAGATTTTTGATAGACCAATGAACATAACAAACCTTTGTTCATTAATTTAAATCTTTTTAATTATGTTTGAACTTTGCAAGTGAAAAATTAATATAAACATTCTTTTAAATATATGTGATATAGAGACGCTTTAGGGCGTGATGGTACAATGCAGTATTTTAGGCTGGAAAGTCCGGTTTGACAAATATAGGTCATCATAGTGAGAAACGTTATAATGGTCAAATCATCGCAATATCTATTAGTACAGTATTAGTATAGTATATCTGTGTATTTCACTTATATTTTGATGCTTCCATAGACAAAATATAAAAACCGGAACTATCATTTCGTCGCTCGGACCAAAAATTGGAATGGACGGAGCCATAAAGCGTTGCCGCTCTCATCACCCTGTATCAAATGAATTTTCGTGTCTCTCTTTTTATCTCATTGACCATGAACACGAGTAAAACAGTTAACTGTGGCAAGTATGGCAACCTCACGATGTCGATGTAATTCATGTCAGCTCACGATCGACTTCATATACAAAACTGAAATAATTATTTGCAAAGTACTCGTAACTCTTAAATGTTTCGACTACAAGTTTTCACAAACATAAAAATACGTCATGTACTGCTGTGTATATCAGCTGTATTGTACTGTGACTCTTCCCTACTCACGCACATTAGTACAAATCTAGGAACTAGGTCGACATGAAACGAACACACAAAGGCTTCGCCTATTTTGATTCTTGCTCTGAATTTCAAACACATCACAAAGATATATTCAGGCTTCCGTAATCAAATTCTTAAAACCATACTTTCATCACCGCTGCGTTTTTGTATGCCTTTACGTTGCGGCCATTTTAACTTACTTCAAAAAAGGAAGAGGTTCTCAACTCGGTTGTATGTTGTTTTTTTTTATGTTTGATACCTCATAACTCCGTCATTTATGAACCGATTTCGAAAATTCTTTTTCCGTTTGGTAGCTAATACTTCAGAGGTGGTCACATTTAAATTTCACCGATATTGTACCTTTATTTATATTGACGATTCTCTTGTATATCGTTGTGGTCCGGAATTAAAATGAAGTTAATTGCAGACCTGCCCTAGATATTTATTTAGATCAAGACCACTCAAAAGGGAGAAATAAAAAATTTTTATTAAAAAAAATTTTTTTTTAAGTCGGTTTAATTTTTTGTTCCATCGATGGTACACATACTGAGATGAAACTAGGCACAAAATTTTAAACTAGTATTCCAAAACCATAAATGAATAAATAGATTTCGGACCAATTTTGTTAATTTAACACGGAATTTGATAAATTAAACTTGCACTTAGTCCGGAATTGCAACGGATTCTAGATTACCGCGTGTCTGACACGCTCGCGCACGGTGTTTTTGGATTGGAACACCGCAATTAATGAATGATTTCACTAAAAAACTTATTTTATATTTAATGTCAGTTGCTGAATTAGGCCTGTACAATCCCTTACGAATCAGGCAACAGTAGCTAATACTATACCGAAAAATCCAGTGATATACAAGTTGGTTGTAATCAAAAACCGACTCACCTGCGTCTAACCTAGTCCCACACATTCCACAGTGTTGCCTTTATATAACGACCACGGCGGGCTACACTTGCACCACACCAGTCTTCATTTTTTAAAGATTTTCGAGGTTTGTACATCTACGCTAGCGCTATCACAACGAGTAGAATGAGCAGAGCTCGATACACGCCAATCCACCCTCGCTGAACTAAAGCACGCAAAATCTATCCACAAGAGAATGCAATTCTTGTCATATTAATGTTACGTGGTTGAGGGTCGGAAGCACGGAGATACAGTTGTACAAGAGATATTTATTATCATTGATTACTTTATCACGTATTTCAAAAAATTGTTATTTTATTTATCTAATAATTTATTGTACACAACAACAAATAAAAATAATCCATACAGAAAGAAAACCAAAAGGTACCGCTTTTTCCTACAAGAAATTTCTCCCAGCGGACCCACGGGAGAGACATTTCATAAAACAGGTAGAACACTGAGTACTATAATTTTTTTTTATAAGTATATAATTTTTGTTAGGTTTCGAAACTATAGAGGCCATTATAAAGAGAAACCATGAAAAGACATAAAAAACCTAGTGCATTAGGTGGTCTACTGGCCTAACGGCCTACGATTTCGTAGCAATATCGGACAAACTAAAACTTAAGTTTTAAAAGAATCGAAAATTAAAATGTGTCACAGTGTTTAACTTTTTAATTTAATTTAATATTTTTGGTTTCAGGGTACCAAGTTATGTCTCTGCGTCTAATTTAAGCTCAATAATTGCAATGTTGATGGAATATGTGTGACCTGTGACCAAACCGTGACATACGAAGCGTCAAACGGACAAGCTGACAGACGAGCAAATGGATAAACAGACATCGGCGCTATAAGAGTTTCGATATGACTGTCTTTTTAATATTTTGACAACTGGGCTAGCTACTGGACTCTCAAATGTAATAAAACCACCCTGACATACGGAGCGACAGACGGACAAGCTGACACAGACGAGCAAATGGATAAACAGACATCGGCGCTATAAGAGTTTCGACATGACGGTCTTTTTAATATTTTGACAACTGGGCTAGCTACTGGACTCTCAAATGTAATGAAACCACAGAACATTATTTTTCACACAGGCTGCTTCATACCACTTTTCGATTTCGACATGTGACATGACAACACAATTGAAATGGACGGGCGGGAACCGCTATTTAAGCTAAGTATTAGCTGATCTTATTTTCAACGCATCTTGTGACATCGAACTCGATACAGAGAATAAATAATAAAAAGGCTGCAGAAAGTTTTATTCCGCGTGACATGGTACATACATACATATCTTCACGCTGTTTCCCCAACGGGGTAGTCCGAGAGGACGGAGCACCAAGCGTCGCGGTTCTTATACATACTTCTTTCGCTTTCTCAAATATCATCGTTCTCCTCCACACATTTTCGCCTAGGTATGCGAGAACTTTTAACATTTCCATCCGCTAACAATTTGGCTATTTGATCTTCATAGGTAGGTCTTCCTTGGCTTCTTTTACCACTCACTTTCGCTCTGTGTATTTTCTTCGTCATTCTTTCATCACTCATTCTTTCTATGTGCCCGAACCATCTAAGCATAACCTGAGATGAACAAAAGAGTGATAGTAAAAATGAAATGCTGACGAACAAGGACCCTGACCAACCCACGCCAGGGGAAGCAGATTAAAAAAAAACCATCTAAGCATTCCTTTCTACATTTTTACAATCACACTGTCGTGCGACCTTGTCATACTGCGTATCTCTTCATTGCTTATCCTGTCCGCAAGGGTGACACCGCACATCTTTCTAAGAGATCGCATTTCTACTGCATTCATCATACTTTCACTCGATTTCGGCCATATCGAGGCATATTGAGACCTCACTACCGTACAATAAAGTTGGATGGCCATTTTGGCAGTGTTAGATATATTCACACTATCTACTAATGCGGACAGAGCACCGTTCACTTTATTGCCAGCTGCTACCCCTCTCTTCACATCCAACTCACATCTTCCATCCCTCGACATGGTTTCAGTATTAAAATTTTAATAATTAGTTCCATACCCCTTTTTGCCGCTTCTGCTACAAGAGCGTGTCCGTTTTTACACGCTTTATTTATTGGCCTAGTTCCTAGACTAATATGCGAGACTAGGGAAGGGTCGCAGTACAACAATACAAATTTGAAATGTACAACAATACATATTTTATTGTCGTGAATACTAGTAACTGAACACTTGAAATAGTTACGAGTAAGTTGCACATTTTATTATTTCAGTTTTGCGTGTCAATTCAATACGGTACGGTCATGATCTGACACGAGTTATATTGACAGCACGAGGTTGCCATATTTACTATAGCTAACTGTTCTACTCGTGGTCACGCTCAATGAGATAGAAAGAGTTATGAAAATTCGTTTGACACACGGTAAAAGCGGATTTTGATTCTTGGTCCAACGTTCATCACTGTTGCTTTTCTGTAGAATAGATTTATCACATAGTGGATTTGGTTGCTTTCATTTTAAATGTATCTTTTTACTTGTATACATTGTAAATACATTGTATCTTTTTATTTTGTGCCAGTCGTTTTTTCATATCACTTTTGATGAGAATTTCTAAAATAATAAAAACAATTCGCTTACCGAAGACTGAAATAATTCCCTGTATTCCCCATACGCCTCCATTATGGTTAAATATGTCCGATAACACGCCTCGTCCACGCTGTTCTTAGTTCGCAGTGACTCGGACAACTCATCGTTCCATACTGAGAGAGTATTTTTCAGTAATGCCATAATTTGTGTAGTATAGATCATATTTACGTTAAAATATGTTATCGAATATACGCAATACATGAATATTATGTGAAGAAAGTTATTTAAATACATTACAACCATACACGAAGAATATGCTATGAAAATGGTTCCAAGATATATCCAATTCCAAATCGACAAAGAATGCATGATCTTCTCCATATTGTATCTCTTTTGTGCCTCGTACATTTTCAATATCAATTCTACATTTTTATCTCTGTTACGAATTTCGTGAATGGTAAATAAAGCATAGCCCAAAACTACTTTTGCCCAGACACCGATGGAATGAATAATTAAGTTTAATTTTGTTGAAATATTAGCTTGATATTCCAAATATATTTCGGTTGAAGTATAGCACTGCAACAATATCGTAATCGATACGCACAAGACCGTAAGTACATTACCAGTTCGACCGATAGGAGTTATGAAATTGCTCATGACTACGTATTTCGGAAGAAAATATGTATATAATGAAGTGAATGGCAAAAGAAATGCCTGAAAGTTTTTGTCGATGAAATTGTTTACTAAATATTCTGTATATACTCGTGATGTCATAGTTCTGTTATTTTTGTCACGTTTCGCTTTTTGGCGTCGGATACACTGTTATTTTCTTTAAAATGGTCTTGGTATTACAATATATAGTGCACGTCTTCTCAAAAGGCTTGAAGAGAAGGTAATGAAAGTAAAGAAGCAATACCATTGATTGCACAAATACATATATAACAAGGTGCGTATCTACATTATAAAAAAATTACTACGTGAAGATTAAGTGAAAAACATTAATGATATTTCGTCACTTATGTACACTCATCGATTATCGCTAGCGATTCCGGCTCAGGTCAATTTGAGAAACGAATTATTCCAAATTGCCTTGAAATTTGGATGTTACTCTACACGTTAAAGACCTCCATGTGTGTGCTGAGGGTTTTCAGTCCCGAGAGGACTGCTTGTAGGCCTGTTGGGAAAGTCAACTTATGTAATTTTTATGTCCCAAGCAACGCGATTAGCGACATACCAGCTTCTAAATTGAGCAAAACACATTTGGATTGAACTACTCATTGATAAATTGGGATTTTGTTGTCAGTTGATATTTTATTACTGATCACTGATTACTTAGTACATACACGCACACACACGCGTATATGCACCCACGCATCCACACGCACGCATACTCACACAGCCCCAGATGCAAAGTGTAGTGTAATACATTACGAATTATTAAATGAGTTCAAAGTTTCGACCAACATAATATCTATATAACGTAAATTGGTATTTCACTTTATGTATGTAGATCGTAACTAATTCGGAATGTATTTGTGTTTGGTAAGTTTCAATGCATATGAGAGCACGTATATGTTTTGTTAGTATATGACTATGAGTGATTGTCCTCAAAACCTCAAACTATACAATACTTTTACTCATCTTTGAAAAGTACTTATAAATCGTCTGCTTTTATTCTTCAGGACTGTAAGGAGAACTTTACCTGCATAAAATTATAATACATAATGTTGAAACATTCATTGAATTTTTTTCTACGTTTGCTTTTATATTCTTTATTACACATGAACTTCGCAAATTGAATTAATAAAAGAAAAGATGTTCACAAAGGTGGACTTATCCCTAAAAGAGATCTCTTCCGGCCAACCCATGGTAGTGAGAAAGTGGCATATTCACGGGCTGTAATAGCACGACAAGTACAACAAAGAAAATCAAAACAAAAAATAACATAACAATATAAAAACATTATATAAAAAAAAATATAATATAAAAATATAATTAGGTAAATTATATTATATCAAAACAATATAAATATATACAAAGGTATGTATTTATATTATTTTCTAATCACTACGAAAAAATTAACAAATAAACGAAAATAGAATGCTTTTTTTTTGTTGCGTATCAAATTGTCTAAAGTACATTATTTTGGACGTCTAGAACGATTAAGGTTTATAGTATAACAAGGAACAGGGATCTTACGATCTTACAAATTACTTTACATAGGTAAGTACTCTAAGATGACGTTGATATCGATGCTACAGTTATGTAAAAAGTAATTGATATAGCCAAATATAGAGATCAGTGCAATGTACTGTCACACTATCTGATCGAAAGTTATTATGCCAAATTTTGGCATATCTGATCGAAAGTTATTATGCCAAATTTTGGCATAATAACTTTCGATCAGATAGTGTAGTGATATACGGAACAGTTAGTTACTAAATGGAAATATAGGTACTGATATTAACGTAGAGTGTACGCGCGTAACGTAGAGTGAAAGAGATTTGTATGAAAAATGTAATACCTACAGTAAGGCCGTTTTTGCACGAGCCATCACACGACACGATTTGTGCTGACGTTCTGTTTTCCAAACATTTTTCCACGACTCCTCGACACCTCCATGTAAATATGAGCGCGTTCACCGAATAACAAATTAGGCTTCTTTTGTTTTGACGTGCGGTCCCTCGTGAGCAACTTCATATAGGTTTCCTACAGTGGCTATGACGACACCGTGAACAATCGTAACAAAATAACTTTAAAAGAAATAATCGTTTGTAAAAGGTGCGTCATGCTGTGCGGTGTCGTTACGTGAATAAACCGTTCATACGAATGTAATATTTTATGGCGTTCGGAGTCGTCAGTGCATTTTGTCAATGCACTGACGACAATTGTGGCAATTGGAAAAGCAGCCTAAAATGTCCATCTATATGACATAACTGACTAACATTTCTTGTCGGTTCTTCTCAGTGCAGATTTTCTTTCGCAACCAATGGTAGATTTGACATTAAAAAATACATTGTAACGGGGTTACTCGTATAAATTGACTTTATTTTATACAAGCCGTTTCCCGCCCGCTCGCTGGGCGTAAGTGAAAATTTTGTACGTAATAGTACATTTTTATTTGAAAAATGGTAAAAGGTCTATGGAGTTCAGAAAATAAGTAGCCTATAACCATCTACAACTAATTCTGCGTCGAATAGTAATGGTCCCATGCCGATCGTTCCAGTAGTTTTCAAGTTTATTGCGATCAAAGAAAAAAACTTTCATTCTATATATATGGAAGAAGATAGATAATGACCTTCATATATCAGACATACGGCCTGGAATTAAGTTCCACGTTTGTAGTTGTGTTGTTACGTGGCGAACTGAGGGAGTAACTCGAAGCTTCCACGCCCTCACGCTCTAACCACGCCCTATAACCTTCATAGCGAACCAATTTTACTTATAAAATTACGAAATTTGTCTTCATTGGACGCTTTTATAACTTACCGTTGAACGATTTTATCGTCACGGTTTTATCGTCCGCAATACAATTGAGAAACAAAATGCTTTCCTATCGTGTCGTGGAAAAAGACGCTTTTTCATCTTTTTCAACGTCATGCCGTGGACTTTATCATCGATGAAAATTCAAAAGCGTCTTCTTACAACTGCGTACATTTTGCTTTCCAATTGTATCGTGGACGGTAATATCGTGACAATAAAATCGTTCGACGATAAATTATAGAAGCGCCCATTTATGTCATATGCGCGACCTGCCCTGAATACGTACGGGTGGGTACAAAGGAATTATAAGCCTCGTTGATGGAATTATTACATAATAGTAAAAGCTCCCATGAAATTTATTTCGTTTGGAGGAGACAATGAACAACGTTAAACAATTCTCATTTATAAAGAGTACCTCTTAGTATCTGATTGGGGATTCTAGTTTCCTCTTTGCTCTGTATCAAAATATATAATTATACCAGGAAGAGTAAGAAAGCTTGAAAAGCTATGTCTCGTTAGAAAATCGTGATAACGCCATAAATTGGCGTTATCTCAGGCGTATAAAAGAAGTGATGCGCCGGTAGTGTCATCTATTCTGATTGTAAAATAAAAATCATAATCGCTTATTTTTAAATTGTTAAATTTCTAAGCAATGTAAATAAAATAAATGTTCATGAGGAACGCATTTATGACTTTGTTACAATTAATATATTACAGTGAACTATCGGACTATGACTTACAAACAGACATCAATCAATCAACGTAAAAATTACAATTTATTAATAAGACTACTATATGTACGATCAATCACCACGTACGAGGTATTGACTAAAAGTTCAACAATAGAAAACGCACAGCATTCCGAGAAACATATGAGGAATTGAAGATAATATTATGTATACACGTATTGATGTTAACAGCAAAGACTAAAATCTATTAACGTGTCTTTCAAGGTCACTCGCTTTGGAAGTTGCTCTTACTCTAGTTTACATGATTAAACGACCTACCAAAACTAGTTAACCATTCTAATAACTTCGTGATTTAAGTACGTAATGTAACCAGGAAGTTGGTTTGTAGCACTACACAAATGCCATCAGAATACATCATGCAAATAGTATTTTTTCAGTCGTTTTTATTTGAATGAATACCAACAGTCAAAAAGGGAAACACAAAACAAATATGAAAATTTACTGACAAATAAATTAAGTATCTGTCTGAGATTTTGATATAAGAGCTATCCGTAAGTATTCTTAGGCTTATATAATTATTATTTGCACGTTACCAATACCCAAATATAAGTTTTTAAATTTTTTTTGCCCGACTGTCTATCTGTTTGTCTCAGCTAATCTTTGAAAAGATCGAACAGAATTTAACTAGAATTTCATTGGAAAGAAAATAACCTTGGCTGCTTTTTACGCAAGAATTATTTAGGGTTCTTGCATGAAAATTGAAAAAGTAATCGTAATCACTTTGACATTAGTTAAATTGGCTTTTAATGATCTATGTGGACGAAGTGTTTCATAAAACCACAAAAAATATTATATTAGTTAATTAAATATTATGTATAATAAATAGTAATAATAATGATAATAATACTCCAGACAATTACACGGATTGTGTGACCCCAAACTAAGCAGTAAGCTTGTACTATGGGTACCACACAACGAACCCTGGGGGAGCTCTCAGTAACACCCAGACTCCAAGCCAATTTAGAAAAGTTCGTGTCTAAATTGACCTTACCGGAGATCGAACCCGGGACCCTAGCTTGGAAAGCAGATGCATATGCCACTGCGCCAACGGGCCACTCATAACAGTTCTTTACGTGATATTGACAGAATTTGCCTGGTGATATATTATGTCATTGTATCAACAAGGACACTACAGACATGGAAATACAAACAGCTTGTTTGTTTATGACTACTTTGATGTTACTTAATAACAAAAAATATGTATCATTTTTTTGTATTACCAATGATCCTATAGCTGACAGTTCTTTAAGTGATTGATAAAATCTACTTGATAATATATTATTTCAACAAGGACCACCGACCTAGACACAGTGGACGGAGCCACAATAAGTTGCCACTTTTATCGCCCTGTGTCAAACGAATATTTGTGTCTCTTTCCATCTCATTGAGCGTAACCACGAGTAAAACAGCTAGCTATAGTATGACAACCTCTCACTGTCAGTGTAATTCATGTCAGCTTATACGTGTCTTTTTACTTAGTCATCATTTGTCTATTATTATTAATTTTCTCATTTTGACGTGTGAAAGATGATTTACACAAACCATGTGGCCCCAAACTAAGCACTAGGCTTGTCCTATAGGACTTGTACACAACAAGAAGCCCCAGTGACACCCGGACTAAACGCCAATTTAGGAAAGTTCGTTTTCTAAATTGACCTGACTGGGGACCAACCCACGACCCCAGCTCGATAAAAGAAATTAACGCATCTACGAAGAAATTTTCATAATTTTTTTTTAATTCGCCTTGAAACCCATGATTTAATGCACGCCGTTAACCCTTTTTGCTCGATTTCTTGGGCATCTAATTTCAAAATAGAGAATTGCAGAATTTTATTATTTGTTCGAGCTTTACTAGGAAATTACCGAATAGATTTTAATGAAAATTACACTAGGTTTAAGTTACTTCACATATTGTTACGCTTTCCTTGTAAAGGTAAGTAGTGCCATTTAACTTTGAAAATACAGCACTTGCGCGTAAGCATTTAGTCATTTTATATTCCACGCAGCAATCGTCGCAGTATAAAATAATTTTAATATGTACTATATGATAAATTTACTTTAAAGTTTTAAAATATCCGTACTATAGTATTAAATATATCAGTCCGTTAGTCTGTTACGTTTGCACGGCTAATCCGCTAGATCGATTTAGATTAGAATGAAATTAAATTAAGCCTGGAGGAGAGATATTAGCTACTTTTTTAAATTTTACTTTTTAATTACAAATAAACAAAATCTACGATTACTTCTAAATTGTTAGCAGTATTGTCATAGTTAATGAGGATTCGGATTAATTGTGCACTGTACTTAACTAACTTTATAAATACGATACACATACCTATATAATTTTTGACAGTTACTGAAGTTGGTGCCAAGCCCATCAAACTAATAGACTTTATGTTGTTGCACATTGATTTGGCACCGACTTCAATAACTGTCAAATTTAATTGTATAGGAATGTGTATCGTATTTATAAAGTTATTTTAATTGTACTTGAGTTTTGATTAGTAAATGATAGTTATTTTATACTTTTCAGTGTTTTTTTTTTGAAGGCGATTAAATTTTTTTAATAAAAATTTTTTATTTCTCCCTTTTGAGTGGTCTTGACCTAAATAAATATCTAGGGCAGGTCTGCAATTAACTTCATTCTAATTCCGGAGCGCAACGATATACACGAGATTCGTCAATATAAATAAAGGTTATAACCGGGTCGTGTTATCTAGTGTATCTTCGAAGTTCAAGCTCCAATATATGTGAAAATGAAATGAGACCACTACTGAAGTATTATCTACTAAACGAAAAAATAATTTTCGAAATCGGTTCATAAATGACGGAGTTATGAGGTGACAAACATACAAAAAAAAAACAAAAAAAAACGACATACAGACGAATTGAGAAACTCCTTCCTTTTTTGAAGTCGGTTAAAAAGAGCAATACGTGCCATCTACAGTATGAATGCACGAGAATCACTTAAAGATCGTTTTAAAGTCATTGATGTCCTCACCTTGCCATCCTTATACATCTTTGAAATGATTATGTATACGAGGAAAAATATAGATCTGTTTAAAAAGAAATGCGATATTACGAGTAATGGTATGGAAACCCTAGGTCGTGATAAACTCGTTATTGTAAAATTTAAATTACATTAGTCAAATGTTTCATTTTTGGGTAACTGCATTCGTTTTTATAACAAAGTTTCTCATGAAATTACTCAATTAACAGAGAATAAATTTAGATTGGTTATAAAACGTACATTGATTAGACAATCATACTATAAAATAAACGATTTCATTGAAGATAAATGAATAAAGTCTGGAAATGATCTTCTCTGCACATGCATTTACTGACTTAATGAAAATATTGTATTTTAATAAACCTTTTGTAAAGTGAAGTTGAAAAAATTATTCCTGACTGAGTTTCTTGTCGGTTCTTCTCAGTGTCCAGGTTTTCTATTTGAACCGAACTAAAGTAGATTTGACGTTCAAAAATACCTTGCAATTGGGTTTACTTGAATAAATTGATTTGACTTTGACTTTCTTTGATTCTAAAGGTACTATATGTTCGAGTACATACTCTGTCTGACAGTGTCTGACAGTTGTGTAAAATTTTCTTGGTCTGAGGTTTTAGGTTTGTTATTATCCGTCGTACGGAATTAATTAGATATATTATAGGTTTGATAAGTACACTGTTTAGCTGTATTATGCGGCCAATTAACGAAAGACACGCCTGTGCTAGTTCTGAGCATGATTCACGTTACGTCGGTGTCACGAGCGGGGCACAGTGAAACATCTATAACATACTTTTGTATGAAATTTTCGACGCCATGCCCCGCTCGTTATAATCAAATTGAGTCCATACTGCTACAGAAAGATTTATCTGTAAGTCAAACAATTTAAATTCATATGATGTTTGTGGTCATGAGGATATCAGTTGGTCTATCAGTATGTATCATATTCCAAACAGAATTGTGTATGAGATTCAGGTGGAGGCCACTCATTGATATAAAAACCCATTTCAGTGATTTGATGTGTGATTACCTGTTTCAGAGTTACGAAGGGCACATACGCGATTCCAAATCTCATCATTCATTCAAAAGCAAATACGTGTGCACATGCGTGCGAAGGTACGTATATTTTGATAATATATAAATATGGCAATGACATGAAGAAATGTTCGGATTACGACCTCATACCTCATTTTTTTAAACTACATTCTTAGAAAATTTGATTTTATGATTAGATACTCACATTACTGCTCGCAGCATCATCTCAACCATACGTAAGATGAACCTACAAAATATCAAAGTACAGATAAACGTGTCTGCAGTTCAATAAAAGATCTGAAAACAACGTTTCAATATGAATATATCTGTAGGTCAAATAACTTCTCCGTGACTTAACTTTGGTTACTAACAAACCCTCAATCGCTGATAATGTGACACCTGAACCCAATCCTCTCCGGCTCCGCCCGAGAAGGGTCTATCATAACATACCTATACAAAAACCTTTCGGAATAAATTTTCTAAATGAAAGTGAAAGTTGTATCAAAATCCGTTGAGTAGTTTAAAAAAATTGAGTGCATAAACAGACAACAGAGAAAGCGACTTCGATTTATATTAATGGATAACCCTAACCTAGCTACTAACTAGTCAAGCAGTCACCTAGTTAAACTGAAGCGAGTGTTACAAATAACATGTAGTTTGCCTTTAATGTTTTAAGAAAATTATCCTACAACTCATTTTCGCACTAAGACAAATAATTTTATTTTTTTTGTTTTTCGCCCTTTGTCAATTTGAATAGCATAACTTTATAATTTATTGAGGTACCTATTGCTTTTGCAGCTTTTTAGAATCTAAAATAATAGGAACAAGTTTTCAAAATATTGGACAGGATCAGTGTAGTACATTTTTTTTACAACACGTATGGGTAAAGATACAAGATTCATCAGAAAAAAGTTTAAATTTAACAAAACACAACCATCATTAAATTATCCCAAAATCTACCATTAACAAATGAATGTGGACTATAGCACAGACATTTAGGCGTAAGTAACAAAAAACAGAATAAAAAAACTCCTTCAATTGTCGAAATGGCAGCTGATTGTGTCAAGGATTTCTTAAAAAATCATAATAATAATTAATATCTTTGTCAGTATGGTTAGCTCAGGGTTAAAAAATGGGGGCCGAGTGGTGTGGGTGACCCGCCACAGGGGGTGGACCGACAGGCGCTTATAGCTCCCATTAAGTGGAGCCTTAGCCTGCCATCCCAAGACCGCAGTGCGTAGACTTCATGTCTACATCCTTCTCGAGGTGACCCTGTTTCTACTGAACACTGCGGATCTAGACTGGAGAGTCGATAAACACTCCTGAGGGTGGTGCTTCGGCGGCGCCCTCAGTACCGGGTCGGGGCCGATGAGGCTGCAGTGCCGAAAGGGCCTGGCCCGGACCGGGGGGGGGGGATGTCCCCATTTATGGGGACAAGTTGTGTTCCCCGTCCTCTGCGTGAGGGCGGGGGTCAGGCGTCGGGGTCACTTGCCCCTCTTCCAGGAAGGGTATTGTGACCCCGGAGGTGGAAAGAAGGAAAACTTTTAAAAACCCGTGAGGATACACGTAAAAATCTGAGGTGGAGAGAAGGAAAACTCGAAATGAAACCCGTGAGAAAACACGTTAAAACCAGAGGTGGAGAGAAGGAAAACTCGAAATGAAACCCGTGAGACAACACGTTAAAATCAAAGGTGGGAAGAAGGAAAACTTGTAAAAACCCGTGAGTAAACGCGTAAAAATCAGGTGGGCGTGCTGACGCCCCTGTCGTGGTGTAGGCGGGGTGCGGAAGCCGCCACTTCGGAGGCCTGGGGTGTCCTTCGGGGGAAGGCGCCTCACCAATGGCCTCGGGATGGTGCGCGCGGTTGTTCCCGCGCGCCTCCCAGCAGAGCGGGCAGGTAAAACTGCCCGCAAACGGAGGAGGGCCCGGCTCAGGCTATCCATAGCCGCCGGGGTCGCGGCAGAATGCCAACGCGCTCCCGTTACCCCGGCATCAAGGCTCTCGAGGAACACCGTCAGGTTTTAGTGGGTAGACTCGGCCTAGCACCCTAATGTCGAGGAGTCCCACATACCCTGCCACCCCCCTACGGCAGGACGGGATGCATAAAGCATTTCCTGACGCAAAAAAAAAAAAAAAAAAAAAGAGTTAAAAAATGCGGTATGTGATAGATGACTTCTTCTTGACTAGTTAGCAGCTAATCCATTAATTACGTCACATCCTGTATTTACAGATTTAAGTCTGAATTTTCTATGCAAAAGAATCTTAGACACTTTGCAGTTAATAATAACAAAAATTAAGAAATGCATTGAATGAGTGTGGATAGTTGCAAAAACTGCACGCTGCGAAGACGTCATTCATCCTCTTCAGTCTGCCCGTGACCACGATCGGTGCAGTCGGGTTGAAACGTCGGGGTAAAATAGGTAATTAACCTGAAAGTATAAACGCGACATAGACCCGTTAGTAAATATTGTAGGATGATTATGATGTGTCATAGAGATAGTTTGACACTTGGGAACGGATATATTACTTTTTTATCAAAACCTACCCCTAAGGGAGCAAAAAGTGGAATGAAACTTTGATGGGAAATGCCAAACCGCTGAACTGATTATGATGAAATTTGGTAAGACATAGGCATTTTTTCTAAAACAATTTATGAACAGACTATATGCATGTACATATTATATAATCTAACCTAAGCCGATGAAGCAAAGAAAAAATTTTCCGTGTAGACGAAGTAGCGGGTATAGCTAGTCTATATATAAATACACTCTGGCTTATTGGTCTGCATAAGTCATTTCCTTGACTTCTATTACCACTCGCTTTCGCGTTAATCATTCATCAAAAATTTCTTCATTTTTACAGTCATACATCATTCTTTTCTCTATTTTTGAAATAACACTCATCCAATCCTGATACTAAATAGGGGTTCCTTTACATTTAACATTAAAATTGTTCCGTAACTTTTTATACCGATTTTTTAGTACTTATTTTTATAATAATTAAAAAAATTACCTATATAATGTGCACGAATAGTGCTATGTATAACTTATATATCTTTCGTATAATATATGTGAGTATATATACTATGTATTTCGTACATATACTGGTTATTATCAAATAAAAACAGATGGATTGATGATTCTTCTATAATTTTCGTGGAAATAACCTTCATTTGACATTCTCATATTGAAAAGATAAAAATTCGTGTAAGCCGCATGTTATAATGTTATTGTAATGTATTATCGATGATTGATGTTACTTTCTTATCAGGTATCACCAAAATCCAGAGAACACACTTAATCATTTAATTAATTCGAGTTATAATTCATTTAGGAAGATGAGTTGACTCATTATCTTGGCCTTTCGTCCTTTCTGGCTACCCCGTTACAGATACGATGTGAGGATATTATACAAATGCGTATGTCTGTATATATAATTCGCATGTTTGTTTGTATGCATTTTGTTAGAGCAAAAGTCAAATTCTTTATTTGAGTAAACCCAGTTACAGGTATTTTTTTAGGATATTCCAGAGATCAAACTCTATCAACTAACTGGCACCGAGTTATTCGACCGAGTCCGATCTCTGAAATATTCTGAGGATGCTTCGACGCGAGTTTGGAAATTTAATCAGGGTGTAGCTAAAAATTATGAGAATCCGTCACATGAAATGAATTTCCGCAAAATAATACCTGAGTTTGTAAAATATAAACAGCTTACTGAAGCAAAGATAAACTAGCGTATGACAGGCTCATCGCCTATGCCACTTCCTCGTAACTTGTAAGTATGTAATATTACAGACTGTCGCCCCAGATGCAAACGACGCAAACGATAGCAGAGTTTTTGTAAGGGTTTTCTTTACACTAAATTACATAGTCCGTGTAGTATTACTTGCTTTGGTTCCTTGACAACTTAACGTAGATATTAACCTTAGGGTGACCGGTCGCCATCGGTTTGCTTTCGGACACATAACACAATATGTAGATGCATGCAACTACAATTGATGGTGGCTTCTGGTCGATTCTGTGTTCTGAGTTTTTGTCATCTATTGTCCACTTTAAAGTGAGATTTAATAATTTGATCTCAATGTAGTATTTAAAAAAAAACAAAATCTGAAATACACGTTTATTAAAGCACACAAGAACACATGTTGAACATTTTGGATTACTGGACATACATAATTGGGTTCCGCCGCAATGGTAAAGCCAAACTTATTCCTTTAAAATTTCCGGTGTGGAGTCAAAGTCAAAGTCAAATCAATTTATTCAAGTAAACCCAATTACAAGGTATTTTTGAACGTCAAATCTACTTTAGTTCGGTTCAAATAGAAAACCTGGACACTGAGAAGAACCGACAAGAAACTCAGTCAGGTATCATTTTTTCAATTTCACTTTACAAAAGGTTTATTAAAATACAATATTTTCATTTAGCCAGTAAACGCATGTGCAGAGAACATCATTTCCAGACTATTGTTTTATCTTCAATGAACTCGTTTATTTTATAGTATGATTGTGTAGTCAATGTACGTTTTATAACCAATCTCAATTTATTCTCTGTTAATTGAGTAATTTCTTGAGGAACTTTATTATAAAAACGAATGCAGTTACCTAAAAATGAAACATTTGACTTATGTGATTTAAATTTTGGAATAACCAATTTCTCATGACCTCGGGTTTCCATACCATTCATATCGCCATTCTTTCTAAACTGATCTATATTTTTTCTCGTATACATAATAATTTCAAAGATGTATAAGCAGGGCGAGGTGAGGACATTAATGTCTTTAAAACGATCTTTAAGCGATTCTCGTGCATTCATCCTGTAGATGGCACGTATTGCTCTTTTTTGTAAAATGAAAATGGAGTTAATATGCGCCGCTGATCCCCACAGCAGAAGGCCGTAGGACATTAAACTGTGAAAATATGCAAAGTACACCAACCTTGCCGTATCCACATCCGTCATTTGCCTAATGCGTCTAATTGCATATACCGCAGAACCGAGCTTACTAGCCAATGCCCCGATATGGTCCGCCCACTGTAACTTGTTATCTACTGCTAAACCCAGAAAACTGGCTGACTTAACTTAACTGGCTGAATTCTAATTGTCTCCCACCCAGTTCTATTTTATCATGGATTCTGGGTACATTAGAAAGGGAAAATTTAATACATTTAGTTTCTTGTGCATTCAGTTGTAAATTATTGGCAGCGAACCATTTCGAGGTATCTGTTAGGTTCCTGTTTACCCAAGTAATATCTAGATTTTTTCTGTCTCGTTTGAATAACAATGAGGTATCATCAGCAAACAATACTGTCCCTGAGCATAAATGGGAAATCGTTAATATATACCAAAAACAGGAAAGGTCCCAAAATTGATCCTTAGGGGAACTCTCATTTTTAACTTTGAACCCACAGACGAAACCCCATTAACACTCACTTTCAGCTCGCGGCCAGACAAATACGAGATCACGAGATCGAGAGCGTTACCACGTATCCCATATTATTTAAGCTTGCAAATTAAAGTTTCATGACTAACACAATCAAAAGCCTTGGAAAGATCACAAAAAACACCAATAGCATCTTGGGACCCCTCCCAAGCCTGAAGTACAGTCCCGATCAAGCTTACTCCCGCATGAGTTGTTGACCGTCCTCTCGTGAAACCGTACCATGAAATACCCCGTGAATGTTAAAATGTGCCAGCATTTGTTTGAGTATTATTTTTTCGAATATTTTACTCAACGCTGGCATTATTGACACCGGGCGATAATTGGTTGGATTTAACATACAGCCTGATTTAAATACAATAATTTTACTGTTATATATTGTGTAAAATAGGTTAGGAAAGAATATGCATATTACTACGTAAACGAATGGGAAGCCACTTTAAACGCGTCCTAAATTCGGAGATATGGTCGAACTTACGTAAATCAAAAATACAACGAATACATGAGTTTTGAAGTCTCTAACTTGTTCACCAACTCTTCGGTAGCATCGAAGAAACGAGCGAAGTCGACGATAGACATGATTAAAGTTTGAACTAAATATATTTTGCTACGCAAAGACAAAAAGCGTTGGCGACGATTAAGATAACGAATTGTGTAACGTACTTTTTTTCAAATGTCATTAATGTGTGGAGCCCAAGATAGTTTTTTTATGTATGACCACGCATAACTTTTACAGATCACTCCGATTTTGATGATTATTTTTTATTTGAAAGGGTATATTATATCCAGGGTGTTCCCAAAGAATATTTGTATCGTATTTATTGGTTTGACACCGATTTCAATAACTGTTAAATTTAATTTTGTAGGTATATTTGTATGTTGTAAATATAGTTATTTTTTTAATTGAATTTTGATTAATAACAATAATTAATTTGTAGTTTTTAGTGTTCTTATTTTGAAGACGGTTTAATTTTTTTCAATCAATTTTTACTTGTAAACAAAAATTTGGTATACATACAAATGTTATAATAAGAAACGTGCACTTTTTACATACATAATATAAACACATGTTCATACATGTGTATATAAGGACACTGTTGTTATTGATTATATAATTTGAGATGTAACAATTGAGTTGTTGGGCTGTATTTGTAGTATCCTTGTTAAAAAATGTATGAATAGGTAGGTATTTATCAATGTCACATGAAGACCCTCAACTTGTACAGAATGTATCTTATACATATTTACTCTTTAGGCCTTAGACTCTTTAAGTAATGCGTCCTCTCCATAATGGTGCATGAATGTAACACTTGTACCTTCAGGCAGCAGATCATCCGCAAGTTGCAGGTCATCTAAAGAGCGAAAGAGCGAGCTATGTTAGGTATCTCTCTCCGTAATATCATTCAGAAGACAGGGATACGGAGAAGAACTTGGTTCATCGACATAGCCGCAGTAATGACTCAATGGAAGTGGAGATGAGCTGGGATGCAGAAGCGTGGGCACGTAATTGACGAGATCGATCTGGTCAAAATAGCGAGAAAGTGTTGGTTGAAAAACGCCCTAGACAGAGAGTAATAACGTGTTAAGAGACAATAGGCTAAACAAGAAGAAATATTTGCTCTAAGTTAAAGAATTAAATTTCCGACAATCTGTACAAAACCATATTAATTAAATTAATACGAAATAAAATGGTTTTGTAAATTTAACATAGCGGCTTTTTTCTTAAAGTAGGCTTACGAATATAGGTAATACCTTTTCCAAATTATGTTATCAGGAGGATAAAACGGGCTGTGAAACTATATTTAGATATAATAACGTCGTTATGGGCTCGTTAAGTAATGGCTTGTAGCCAGAACAATCTAGAAAACGCAGTATGAATTTGACTTAAATTAATGACCTACAAAACAAACGAAGCGTCTTCTACAATCAATACAAGTTATACGATTGAAACGACAATGGTTAGACGTCGAACAGTGAATAATGTGTCAAAAAAAGATGTGCTTGACGAGGATTTTAATAGTGTTTTCAAACCATTACATTCAATCTTCACAATATTTTTCTCTCGAAAGTACAACATCGCAGACAATTTCATATCAGTAAACAAGAGAGCGTATTCTCTTTATTTTATTATTGTATTTATTGCGTTAATGCTTTTCTTTGTCGTTTCGATGTTTTCTATATT
The DNA here is from genome assembly GCA_907165235.1 of Zeuzera pyrina. Classification (NCBI taxonomy): domain Eukaryota; kingdom Metazoa; phylum Arthropoda; class Insecta; order Lepidoptera; family Cossidae; genus Zeuzera; species Zeuzera pyrina. The sequence goes on from OU015641.1 coordinate 2,490,735, forward strand.
CGAAAGGACTTCGCTAATAACAGTGAAAATCAGCTATTTTGTCATCAATTGTAAAGCAGTTATGTACTTCTCAATGCTAACCATTAGTAACTTTAGATACAGAAGAATTAATGTAGATATAATGTTGAAACTACAAGAGATCAATCGTACTTACAAGGATAAGAAAGATTCGACTAAACTCAAAAGAATGCTTTGTAACTTTTGTTTCTTTATAGTGTTCATCCAAATTACACATATACTGGTGAAATCAGTCGATGATTTTACGTTGAGTTCGATAGTAAGAACTCACACAGCATTTATATTTGTACAAGACATTGAAATGTTATATGTTATAACGATAGTAAGATTCTTGACTTGTAAAATGGGCAAGTGGATCGAAAACGTGAAATTGGGAATTTCAATGACTGAAGAAGCAAAACAAAATTTGTCGATGTTGCGAAGCATCATGGAAACTTTTCACTTAACAAGCAAATGTTACAGATCTGCGGTAAGCTACGCATATATTATTGTTGTTTAAAACGCGATTTTAATTAAGTACGTTATTATTGTAACTTTTGAAAAAATTAAAGAAAAATTAATACATTTTGAACTCAATTCTATGCAATCAGTATTCTCTCATATTTTATTTTATTCTTAAATCTATATTATTTCGTCTATTTAATTAATGAATTAAATAGACGAAATATTGTAACAAAATGTTACAATTAAATCTAGTTACAATTATACAAAATAAAACTTTATTTCATACAGTCAAGGTAATTTTTAATAACACCAGATTTTAATTTACAGATCTTTTTTTATCTATTAATGATGTTCCTACAAACGTTATCATACGTCGAAATTATTATAATGAGTATAAAAACGAAAACGGTGAGTAATGCATTATACTTACTGCGCGGTACAGCTCCAGGCGCAGCCACTACGCGTGCTGACCACTTTATAATTTCGGAAGGGTAACAAACGTGCCGGGAACATTGACCGGGATACGCGGCGCTAATAAAGAAAATTGTACGAATGAGAGAGGCTAAATACCTTTAATGTTCGTTAGTCTTCAGGGTGGTGAAAGTCGGGGGTATCTTCCGGCGCCGTAAAGCCACAAAACGGAAGATAGATCCACTTATCATCTTTCTAATCCCTTTGCCTACCACTTCAAGAATTATATAGTAACAATATAATGCAAAACAATCAAATACAAAGTCCAGTCGGCGAACACAACATAACATCTAAACACGACACGATAGGATTTCTTTTACCTTCAAAACACCAATATTCCAAAAACTTTCCCGTTTTCTTATCACAAAGCGAGCGATCCTTTTTAAGACTTCTTCATTATAACACTCAATTCACACACTAAATTACCCACATACAAAAAACTATAATCTAAACTGGCGCTGATGGTACAACTAACGACATCTCTCGGTATCGAGAGACAATAGAAACAGTGATATGTTTTATTCCTAACACTAACATTTTTAAAAAACTTGATAGTGTAATTGCTGTATTCATCTAATATACACGTTTACCTAAAAATCTCACAAAAGTTAAAACAGCTACGAATACTTTCGCTTGTGAGTGAGTGAAGAGAGTACATTCTCGATTAGCCTCATCGGTACGCGACGCATATTACGTGCCTTCGTTTTTTGGTCATATTCGCGTGTAACTTTGTATTAAAACAAAATTTAGTCTTAATTTTTCAAGGTTTCGTAGCCAAACCGAACGTTTATAAATTTGTGTTATCCGCCTATCGGTCTGTGTGTCTGTCTATCTGTATTTCATAGTCACTCAAAGGGATGACACTCTATATTTGACTAAACCATAGGCGCGGTGAAAAAACATCTACCTTCCAAGCTACATCCCGGTTTGATCTCTGGACAGGTCAAATTAGGAAAGGAGCTTTTCTAATTTAGCTTGGAGTTACTGGGATCTCCTCGACTCCAATAGGCTTGTGTTTATTTTAGGGTCATACGATTTGCGTAATTGCAATTTGAGTATTATTCCTGTTTATTATTATTATTATAAATGTAACTGAGGCAGGAAAATTATTTCTTTCTGTTCTGTTTCTGCATAACATAATTGGAGACTTTTGATAGGTCTCTAATTATGTTACGCAGATTTCAAAGTGGCCTTTTTTCTTGAAGTTAAAAGTTAGTGAGGATGTGCTTCTTAGCGCGTAAAAAGTGGACCTGTCGCCTTCCATGTAAAGGGCTGAAAATTTAATAAAATTTAAGCAACAAAATCTAAGAACACTTTTAACGAAAATTCTTTTGAATAAGACATGCTGTGCAGTTTTGAGATATGGAATACTTTCGATCACTTACTTAAAGACTGCAGAACAACTGTGCATATTCCTGTTTCATTACGTGTGGGGTACAAAACAAAATTCCTGCTTTCTCCTTTGACTTATTAAAGTGAAAATGCAGCAAAAGTTCAATGTTTGAGCTCGATATATTTCGCAGAGTTAACAAAAAATATGAATTGGAGATAAGAGTATTTATGCCATTAGTCATTTAAATAAATAAACATAACACACAACATGACGGCTCGGCTCAAGGTTACAGATAGGGTCACTTGAAGTAAACGTTTGTTCAACTAAACTCTATTAAATTTTAAACTATAGTAATTAGTAAATTATAGTTGTATATTGTTACCTTATAATTCTAAAGTGGTTGACCGAAAGGTTAGGTAGGTGAGAAGTGAGTATATCTTCCAATTTGTGGCGGCGCCGGAAGCCACCTCCGGCTTTCAAAATCCTGAAGACTAACGCACATTAAAGATATTTAACCTATCCTATTTGTATAATATTGTGGTCGATGTCGGCCCAGTTCCCGGCACGCTTGTTATCCTGCCGAAAATTATATAGGCCCAGCTCGCCCAGTGGTTGTGTCTAGAGCTGCATCGCACAGATCGCCACAGCAAAAGACCATGGAAAACATGTGACGTACACCAGCCGTGCCGTATCCACATACGTCAAGTGCATATTGTGTCTAATGGCATACATCTTGTAACCGAGTTTACTTGCTAAAACCCCGATATGTCCGCCCACTGTAACTTGTTATCTACTGTTACACTAAGAAAACTAGCTTACTTAACTAATTCTAAATGTTTCCCATCCAGATGTATCTTATCATGGATTCTGGGTACAATGCAAAAGAAAAATTCAATACATTTGATTTTTTGTGCATTCAGTAGTAAATTATTAGCAGCGAATCATATCGAGACGTTTGTAATTTATAATAAATTATTGAGAGAACGAGTGAAGCGAGCATATCTCTTTCCTTCGAACTGTTTAATATGTCTACGTTGAATTCACCACATGCTGTTATTGACATCTTACATTTGCTAAGTCTTGTGAGACTCTCCTCTATAAAAATTAAAAATTGAGAGAAATCAAACGAGGGAGGTCGGCAAACACATAAAAATATATACTGATCCGTTTTTAATATAGGATATCTAATTTTTTGTTCACAAAATCATGCTACCACCGCCGTCTGTCGACGCTACACAGACCTGCAAACATGGTTACAACAAAAAATAGAAAATAATTCGGTTATGGTGAGGATGCACAAGCGGATCCAAACTTCATCACATTATAATGTGATCACGAAACAGAATCATAGCAATGCGAAGATAAAAGAGATAAGGGAAATGAGAGCCGGCTAAAAAATAAACCGGTCACTGTGTCTCCAAGGTTCTTATACGTCCTACTACAATAGTATCTGAAAGTCGAAATTATTATCATAACAAGGATAGTTTCGAATGGTCAGCTTAGGAACTTGTCGATATACCTCGACTTCAGTCGAGAACATTCACCGAGCTATAAGACGAACTATTTGATACAAATAAGATTGACATAGTTATTACATAGATCAAAAATTATCACGAGGTTATTTGAAACAAACATATAATACGGATAAAAACGTGCAAGATCTGACCATACAGACTAAAAAAACGTGCTAAGAACAATTGCATTGTGTGTCAAAAGCTTATATCTGATTTCCGAAAATATATGCATTGAATGAGTTGAAAATCACTAAGTTTTACATAGACATTTATAATTTATTATTTGGAGAAGGTCTGATTACTGAAGCAGTATTATAATAAAGATTGATATTTTATTAGCGCAAATTTGCTAAAAAATACCTAAATAATTCAGCGAAGATAACTTATTTTACACATCATTTTCATCATTTTTACAAAAAATTTACGGCGAAAAACCTAACCTCTAAATTTTGTCATTTTTGTGTTGATTGTTTTTGTAGATGAAAAAAAAACCACAAATTCTAAACAATTGCACTTGATAATACAACTCCTAACGAAGAAATAGAGCTCCGAAAAAATGCTCTACGATGTCGGAGAGCCGTACAACAACCATTTTGCGAAAATGCTTTTTTTACAAAAATGAAATTTTCGTAAATAATTTTCAGAATTTCGCTCCAAAAAAAAACTACAGTTTTCAATAGCCATAGCCAACATTTTCACCAAGTAATAAGTTTCAAAGTATCTTTGATGAAAATTTATTATTTAATGAAGAAACACGATTTTTAACAGTTTTTTGGGATTTCCTCCATGTATGTGACAAAAATCGATATTGCACAGGACATCAATCGAAAGATAATTTTAATGCCTACAACTTTTCTGTTCGGCTTTTTTGAATACAAGCTCGAATTTTTGTTTGATTAGCGAAAAACCGTTTTTTGGACTTTCGCGAATATTTCAGGTTGTTCGCCATTGAAAATCCGGAAAAAAATAAAACTATTTTTAACACTAAAATATTTCTATCTCATCAACAAATAATTGATTGTAATGTTTGTTTCTAGTTTCATGAACATTATTATGAACAAAATAAGTTTTTTGTAATTACATTGACTATGTGGTTATTTAAGAACTTATTGTTGGCTACTGTATTCTGCATTTCCTGCGAAAATTTGTACAGTAGCATCTCTAGAGCACAGGTGGAAGTTGTGCACCAAATAAATCACTGCTCAGGTTAGTTTCTCTATGTTTATAAGGTAATTCCTATCTAATTAAATTTGTAATTTCATTGTACTTTTCATTAAAGTGAATGTTCATGGTAAGCTTCATGGTATTATTATTTCTAAAATTAAGTTTTGTAATTGTAGTTATTCAGTGACATTATAAGATGATCTTGAAATTATTGGACGTTTTACCTTTCGCGCTTTCGTATCTATTCAACACCGAGATTGTACGGATCTATTAAATATCAAAAGTAAAACAAGTTATTTATGTTATTTTAATGTCATCACAATTTATTTTTGGGACATTTTTTCCGAATTAATTTGAATTGAACATTGGTTCAGAAAATTCCTGTTAAAATTAAAGACAAGAAAACGTAGGTAAAACCAACTCTTGAATGGGATGTCTAAAATACATATTTGTTTCAGTTTCGAACTGGAGATTTGCAAAGAACGTGGTAAGAATGTGCACAAGGAAATTTACAAAGATGAACGTTTGGGGCTTGTTCGAGGTGGACGCGACAGTACCGCTGCGACTGGGAGCTGTCGTGGCGACGTATACCATAGTACTGCTGCAGTTTGCATTCCTGTAGTCGTCAAGTTTCAGTTTTAATCGCCCAACTTTAGTAAAGTGGAGGGCTATGATTTCACCAGCGCATTACGTATGTATCTGTCGTCTGTTCCTTCACAGATGTAAAATCATTTAAACGATTCTACAGTAACAGGAAATATTACTAGATTTGTATTAAGTACATGCGTGTAATGAACTGGACTGTTTTTTTGAATTTAATATGGCAGCTACGGTAGATGAAAAGCACTAAAATAAAATACAATTTAGAGAACTTGAAAAGGACTTCTTTAAATCACTTTAGAATCGGTGAAAATAATAATAGTGGCAAAAAATAAATCGTACATTGCTCTACAATAATAATGCCACCGGCTCGCCCTATGAAGTACCACCCTCTGACAGAATATCGGCGTGAAAAAAAGAATAAGACAGAGAAATCTAAAGACTGCGCCATATAATCCATCTCATTCACACGAGAATGAGACTACCTTATCTGCATTCAACTGTGTCTGTGGTATCACAGTGAAAGAGCCATACTGCATAACAGCATGATTTGGGCCGACTCGCCCGGTGAAATACCACCCTCTCACAGAATAACGCCGTGAAATAACAGCATGTATTGTTGTTGTTTCGTTCGGTGAGTGAGAATGCCGGTGGTCCATCTTCCCTCTTCTCCTCCTTTCTCCTCTCCTTACTCCTCTCCCTAAACTTCTGTAAAAGCAATCAATATCAATACATTTTTTTTATAAAAACAAAATTAAACCACCTTAAAAAAAAACACTGATAAGTACAAAATAACTATCCATTACTAATCGAAACTCAAGTACAATTAAAATAATTTTATAAATACGATTCACATACTATCATACATTACTACATCATTACATATAATTAAATTTGACAGTTACTGAAGTCGGTGCCAAGTCTGCCAAACTAATAGACTTTCTGTTGTTGCACATTGATTTGACTTACATACGTAAATTAGATTTAGACATAAATTGCATAAAAACATTTTGAATTAGTATTTCTAAGTAACATTGTCTTATTACATAATAGCTATTTTGTTATATATTATGATAAAGCAATGTTTATTATATGTACATCAAAAGTGTCTGGGGATCAGAGTTTTTTATAAATAGGGGAAACAGAGAGTTATTGCCCACTGTACAGTAACTGCCCATGCTAAAGAAAATGTTCATTTTCTCCCGCTTAATATAGAGAATATGTCAATCACGTTAAGTAGGTGGCTCTGTAGGTCGTAACAAAACCAAGTAATAATCTGACGACACATTTAAAAAATATAAATAACATGGTTGATATTGTTACAAGGTGAACATGTTACGAAAAAAGGTAAAGATCGAAGCAATTTTCTTAAGGAAGTTGTTATTTGATTTTCAAGTTTTAACACGTTTTTATTGAGCTATTACCAAAATTCATTATCAGATATTGTCAAAATTAAGCTATTATTAAAATTATGACAACGGTGACCTGTTTTGTAACTCCCTCAAAAAATTTAAAGCTTTTTGATGAGCAAGTAGTTTTTCTTGTTTCTTTTGTTTTTTTTCGTCTATTGTTTTTATTAATTGTTTGTCCTTTGCTTTTTATTTTAGTCTACATCGCAATTTATGCATATTATTTGTAAGTGGAAACTTAATTGGTTTATGTATTAATAACTTTACACATGTTATAGTGTAATATGTATACTGTGTGTTTCCCAAATAAAATAAAATAGATAAAACAAAAAAAAATAAATTCCTGTATTTATTGCATAAAATTAAAGTCAAGCCATCTTTTTAACGACATTTTGATGGTAATTAGTGCTTTTTATGGTTGCTCTTTGCGGTGGGCAGCCGCTGAATTGAATGTCACGAATCTTTAATTATTGTACATCCATATTTAGTAATTGCCATACGGCAATAGCTTTAATTATAACCCTGTCAATAACTAAACTGCATTTTTTTTGTATAATGCCAAAACGAAATAAGCTAGAACCGAAACGCTAGATCGAAATATGCTAGAAGTTTTAATCAAGGAGGTTTAGAATTATAATATTGGGTCCTTACATATGAAATTGGCGTTTTGTACGGGAGGAATATAAAGTCAATTTTTTTTTGTAAAATATATTTAATTAATCAAAGTATGCACCGTTGTTATCTATGCACTTTTGCCATCTCATAGGTAGTTCATTGATCCCTTTACTAAAAAAACCATGGCGGCGAGAATCAATAAACTCTTTGAAGGCGGTTTGGACTGCCGCATCGGAGTTGAATTTTTTTCCTTGTAAGAAATTGTCCAAATTCCGGAAAAAATGGTAATCTGTTGGAGCAAGGTCCGGGAGTACGGTGGATGTCGCAGACATTCCAATTGTAGCTCATCTAACTTAGTGGTTGTTTGTTGTGCAGTGTGTGGTCTTGCGTTGTCGTGAAGCAGCAGTGGCCTAGAGCGATTGACCAATCTCGGTTGTTTAGCAGCTAGTTCTTCCTTCATGGTTTGCAGTTGCTGACAATAGATATCTGCCGTAATCGTTTGGCCAGATATTAGAAAGCTGTAGTGAACGACACCGGCGCTAGTCCACCAAACACTCATAAGTAACTTTTTCTGAGTCAATTTTCGTTTAGGGCAGGATTTGGCTGGGTCTCCAGGGTTCAGCCATTGCGACGAGCGCTTCCGATTATCGTACAGTATCCACTTTTCATCACAAGTAATGATTCGATTTAAAATCCCTTCATTATTGTGTCGGTTGAGCAAAGTAACACAGCAGTCGAGGCGTGTTTGCAAGTTCGATTCACTCAATTCATGAGGTACCCATCGTTCAAGTTTTTTTACTTTCCCGATTTGCTTCAAGTGGATTAATACAGTTTTGTCACTTACCCCGAAGCCTGCAGCTATCTCTGAAGTGCTTTGTGATGGATCCGCTTCCACAATAGCCTTTAATTCTTCATTTTCCACTTTGGTCTCCGGCCGTCCACGGGGTTGGTTCTGAAGGTCGAAATTTCCAGAACGAAAACGTTGAAACCAAAAACGTACCGTGCTTTCTTTTGCGACACCAGCGCCGTACACATCATTAATCCTTAGAGCTGTTTCTGCAGCACTGGTGCCACGGTAGAACTCGTACTCGTAAATATACCGATATTTCATGTTTTCCATTGTGCGGTAATAAGCGACGCCAAAGAAAAAAATAGTGAGGAAAAAAACAAATGAATGACTGTTTTCAAAACTCAAATGTACCAGCTAAATGAATTTATAAATTTGAATTTGGAATTGTTAACCAAAGAGGAGATATTTCAGATCAAAGTGGTCAGTACGACAAAACGCTAATTTCATATGTAAGGACCCAATATAACCAATCGGTCTGTACGTCATGTTACTGAAGAATATGACGTACTGTAGTCAAAATTATGTATTATCATTACGATAAACATGATGAATATGAGACTGCTTAGGAACTGCGCCAATTTTATACGAAGGAGACGGAAAGGATCTGGAAGAAGATATTAATATCTTGGATTAATATATTGGTCAGATATAAATGAGATTCTATTGTTCGGAAATTTATCGATCACAATCTGCGAGGTCAAGTTTTCTCTCATGATGTACCTGGCGAAGGCTAAAAAACAATTCCGAGCTCAGTATTAGAGCTGCCAAAGATGCAACTAAAGCCAGCGCCTATTTACAAGAATGTTATTAGGGGTTAATTCAAGAAAATACGAGTACAAAGTTACTATGTGACTTTCATCATATTTTCGCATATTTATGGACACAAAATTATCAATAGTTTTCAAAATGAGTCAAAGCTTGTATACGTAGTATGAATTAACACCTGGACATTATGAACATTAAATTAAGAAAAACTTTGAAAAACTAACCAATACCACATTATTATTGAGACGTGATTGACACCAAGGACGATAAGATTGTTAATACGGATTGGTCAACGAAAAATCTGTGATGTCTAAAGTAAAAGCAGAGTTAAAATGTAATGTACACAGTATGCTTGGGTACTATGACCAAATATAGTGCTTATGCACAAATAAGATATAAGGGCCATAAAATATTTCTGATAACTCTAATATTAATTTATTTTTATGTCAGTTTTACAATCAAGTTAACGATTCGGACTTCGCAGATCCAAAATCATCAACTTTGCATTCATTTAATGAGTTCGTCATAGCAAAAAAATCTCTTCAATTGATAACTTTATGTTTAATTTCAAAAAGTTATTTTTTGAGATATTGTAGAATATTTCAGAAATTAATCAACGTTTATAACTGTGGGCAATCACTAATAATTATAATTATTGATATTTATTTATAATTATTGTCTTGACTGGGCAATCGCTTACTTTTTAGGTATTTTTTTTTATTTGTTTTAGTTTTTCAAAGTTTGTTATTAATTTTTAAAAGGCTGTTAATGCTTGAAAGGGCAATCACTACCTAGTTTCCCCTATTTGATTACCCTATTAAAATTAAATAAAAATATCTATCTTTTAAATTGATAAAATAAAATGTTTTCCTATGACTTTACTGATTAAGCACCTCTGTTTCAGCAGTGATAAAGACATTTGCGATTTTTAATAATTGTGGGTATTTAAACCTTAGTTAATTAACTTAGTTAATTAATTAACAATGAAATGTGATAAAATGATAAAAATAAAAGTGTTAAACGATTTTATTGCGTAACATCAACAATTAGTAGTTTGTCAACACAATGTTCAATATGAGTTCATCCAAATCACATTGCGGAATGGACACTCACGTCCGTTCTAATTTGTGAACGAGATTTCTAGTGGTATATGTACGGCATCCATACTTGAGAGAGCTCTTCTTTGAAGCATATTACATGCGCGTGTTATGGGATTTAAGTCTAGTGATTGACCAGACCATAGTAGGACATTGATGTTAGCTTCGGCAAGAGTGTTTGTACCGATTCTGGCGGTGTATGGACCAGTATTTTCATGCAAAAATTGAAAGCAAGCACGCAATTGGGTCCGCAAAGGAATGACTACATCTGTTACAATCGTTTAAGCGTAAATCTGTGCACTGAGATTGCTTCTGATCCAAATCTGTTCGGTTCTTCCACCGATCCCAAACCCGCCAAAATCATGTTTATTCCTTCACCATGTGCATGGACTTTCTGCCATGATTTTAAACGTTCTTGACGTCCAGAGATCTTCCGATGCCATGTGCGTTTAGCGTCTGGTCTCATGCCAAAGCAAATTCGTCAGAAAAACATACAAAACACCACTCTTCTTCTGCTCAATTACAATGCGCTCGTTAACACAGTTTCAGAAACCCATTGTAAATGGGCCCTGCAATTAGAAGCACAGTACAAGAAGCGGTATTTGGGTACGGAGATTGACTTTGTTGCAAGCGTTTTCTAATGGTTATAACGATGAAGCCTTGTAATCAACATCATTGCCGTCGTTCAGAGATTTCGTCGAGCAGTAATTTGTATATAACGATCTTGTCTGAGAGTGTGGATGCGAGATCGTCATCCACTCCGCCACGCTGCCAGTGATGCGGTAGCGTGTCCAAAGGCGACTTATAGCAATATGCTGTAGCTATCGCTCTGCATAGTGTCCAGATCTTTTGTATGATTCGGCTTAAAGCGTGGGACAAATGGTACTGGTCTAGTCTCAAACCCGTTTCAGGTTTATATAGGAATACGACTTGACAGAAGATTTTCATCTTCTAACCAACAGAACGTGTTCTTTTTTTTAAATACCATATTTGTTAAAAATAATCCACGAGATTTAGAAAAAAAACCACTTAAGAAATTTCATTTGAAATTATTCGCAAAAACGTACTTGAACCGTAGATGCCTTTGTGGTGTGTGTGTGTATGTGTATAGTTAATGTAAATGTGTGTTAATAATGTGGTACTTAACTAAAAATATTCAACACATTTATCTGTTTGGTAAATTCGATTATAACGGATTGTATGTATGTAGTGATAAGTTTTCCGTAACATTTTTCGTCACCACATTTGCTCAAATTTTGCACCGTTTGTTCTTTTACTAGTTTGATAATATTTTCACAAAGATAATGGTATTATCCCTTATATTATTCTTAAATAATCAATGATGAAACGCCCAAATTGTGTGTTGTTAAAATGATATGTGTACACTTTTACACTAGAAAGATTTTATCTATTTCACATTTGGAATTGTTATTAATGTAATAAATCAATAAAGAATTATTCGTTGTCTTATTATTTTACTGAATATCTATAAGGAAAACAATCGAGGATATGCGTGTATACAGGGTTAATTTAAAAATACCTCTTAGTGCGAAATTCCTGTCAACATACCTAACAACTTTTGTTCTACGATTTTTTTCAAAACTTAATACGTTCGTCAAAAAATATTTGTTAAGTTTTGTTGTACTGTCTAAAATGTAATTACTCTGTACATATTTCCAACGGTGCAATGCAAGCGCACCGGCGGGGTTATTACCTAAAAATTTGCAGACGGCGACAGCCACGCGACCACTGCGTGATCGGTGACTTATTGTAATATATAATTGGTATCATACATGTATATGACGATTGCGTATCTATTATTCTATGACCGTAAAATGCACTTTTTGCGGTAGATTTAGCGCCACTATACAAATTACATTACACAAATTCTCGTTTTGTCAGCAGATATCCCGTGATATTGGCCGTCGCATGCTGTTTGCAAATTATGTAATAAACGTGCCTCAGCGCCGCGCTGTGCGTGTGCCGCTTTAGCGACCGGGTAGAGTAGGTGCCATTTTCATAAACATTTAATGTATTTTTATTTTTGTATGAAAGAAAAAACTTGAGTTAATGAATGAATTTTTGAAAGTCATAAAATAAAAGTTATTCGAGTTAATGTTTAGTACAAAATACTAAGAGGTTACTAGTATTTTTAAATTAACCCTGTATATTGTTATTATATGGCGGTACGAAAATATGTGAGCAGAATGATGTAAGCGAAAGTAGTCTGTAAGAACCAGCGATTCTTGGCACTCTATCTTCTGTATCACCCGCTAAGGATAAAGCGTGCTATATCTGTTAGAGTTGACATCATATAGGGTTTATATTACTTTATTTTGAAAGATTTAAAATCCCTTTCGATATAGGTACTATTTTAAATTATATAACTAGAGCGTTAATGGCTACAGGAATTGTAAAATGGGAGAGAGAGCGGCAGCTCTGCTGTGCTGCCGCAGCAGTAAACCTCTGATAGTGTTGCTAACAGTAATATTGAACCCACTGTGTGCGAGTTGACCTCGCATTTGACAAACTTTTTATTTTAAAAAGATAGCAACCTGATAGTAACTGGTCACTAAATGTTACACAACTGGAGTGTTTGAGGAAGTTCCTTCGAAACCTGTGCACGACCATTACAGAGAATGTCAGAATGTCTCTCTGCCGACGTGAAGTCAAAATGTCTCCCTGCCGACGGCGGGCAGTGCGACGCTTAAGAGCCCTTTGACATTTTTGTGCAAAATAGTAATACTTTGACGTTCTAGTTCTCAGACATCTCAAGATTTTTTTTTATTCTGCTGGCAGTTTAAAACAGATACATTTCCCTTCTTAAATATTAGTGTTGCATATTTTCATATTTATTTTATAACATCTTACAATAACCATTCTACGAAGTCACTTTACAAGGAAAATTCTTAGATGCGTTAATTTGACGTCCTAATTAACATTGTTTCGACGAGTTCTAACAATTTCTAAAATTATGTTGAGATCATATGAAATGTCATAAATTTCTTCCTTTTTACAGAAAAAAATATTTAAGATGGCTTATTTCAAGAATAAAGTGTCGTGATTAAACGTCGATTTATTTCCAAAAAAAGCAATGACGCTTTTTTTTACAGGTCATTGATTTTTTTTTTGAAAAATATGATATGAAACTTCATTCAATTCGTTCAATATACGACAAAAATTATTTTTTAAACTAATAAGGGTAATAAATATAATAAACATAATAAAATCGCGTGACACGTGTACCTCAGACCCGTGCGATCACTTGTGGAGTTAGGACCTGGGGCTGCAGTCCCGACATAGCGATTATTTTCGTAAACTAGCGATCGATAAAAATAACGAAAAAAATCGCTTGCCGTAACGATAAGCACGAACACTTTGCGAGCTGTCAATTTTGATCGTAAAAACATTATCAGCAATCGCAAAGTTGGCAGTTAGATTCGATATGATTCCAATCACAATCGATAGTTTTAATGTAGAGACTTTCAAAAATCGTTAAAAATTAATCGTTATGACTTATCAACCGAAATTGGTCGTAAAGCGATCGCTATCTATGTCGAGACTGCGGGGACTGTACGAGAAATGTATGCGCTCTTCATAACGAGCGATCGTAAATGAAAACATTAAATTGCGATCCGTATATGCCGACTGACTTGATTTGATCCATTGTTGGCTTCTCTGTTGCATGAGTCTCTCATGACTTACTGATTTCCTGCATTTTTTCTTAGTAAACATTGTGTTTTAAATATAATCACTGCACAGTAGTACAATTAAATAAAAAAGTTCTAAAGTAATAATAGCTTACAAGAAATATTGCAAGCCGGGTATCAAGACGATATCTATTACATTTATAACAATCCTATACACATAAATAAATTTGAATTGTCTGTCTATAATTTTGCTTTTTATTCAGCTTATATGGTTATTTGCGCGTTAACCAAACCCAAACACGAGTTGTTTAAATTTTTGACGGTCGGTTTATTGGCTTAATCTTCAAAACGGCTAAACCGATTTAAATGCGAAATGTACAGGAAGATAGAGAATTTTTCAATAATAATCTGAGCTTCGTATGTGAAAATTTATAAACTTTACAAATAATTAAACTGTAAGTTAATCAGCATTTGTAATTAAAGATATTAAAAAGAATAACCCAAGAGGTGTGCATAACACTAATGGGAACTAAAACACTTTTTTTAGAATGTTTATATTGCTGCAAAAATTTAAAGATGGTTTTCATTATAGCATCTCTTAGAGTCAAGTTGCACATTAAATATGTTTCATCGTGATCCGCCGTTTAAAAGTTGAGATCTAAAATAAGCTCTCTTTAGTTAAGTTGCACCTATATTATGGTTTAGTGGTATTTCCGTCGATGCTATATTTTTTACCGTAAGCACAGCAAAGACATCTATCTATATTTTATTATATAACAGCATCAAAGCCATGTTTGTACATTGACGATCTTTTTAAAAATGATTGAACTATGCATTTTAGGATTTTGTGATTCCACAATAAATACTTATAGAATTGCTGTTTTTGAGTTTGTATGTTTATCCTATAAAATAAAAAAATAAAAAAAATATAAAATGTCAAGAGTAACTACTCTTGACATTTTATGAGCTTAAGTCACCACATTAGAACAGTCCACGACCGCGCTGCGTTCGTCTTCGACCGTTTTAATATACTCATTTGCGCCAAAATCAAAATACTTGAGATTTATCATGACGTACGGCAGCTTAGTATTTGACTCCTTTCTAATAATATAGAATAGATTCATGATCAGGGCCGCCGGTGCCCTATTTTGTGTGCGCAGCGTAGATTGGCATTACGACTTAGAATTGCCCACAATAGATCAATATCTCGCTATAAATCGGGTCCGCTAGAGGTCCGGCCTGCTCCCGAATAGGTTTCCCATTATTATGGGCGCACGTGTGGACATTCTCCTGAGCCAAAGTCTGTCCTGGAACAGTTCACGAGGTTTTTCTCGGCTAAAGGATGTCAACCATTTGGCAAGGCACCTTCTGTGCTCGCCTCAATGTGAACTGTGATGCTGTAAAAGCCGCTAGAGCTAACAGCAAAGAAAATGATATTTTAATTGGTTCAAGTAACGACACTACTCAGTCGACGTAGAGTCCTACTGAGAGTCCGCGGGTATTTTTTTCCTTCTCAGAATAAAAAATCTGAATTCAGTTTTTGTGAAGTGGTGTGAAGTGGTGGTGGAAGCCAAATGGACGTGTATATTTAGTACAGTATAGTCAATCGGAGGTAGTCAGAGTTAATTTTTTGACCCGCCGCGCCGCCATGTGCTGTCAGATTGTAGTCTCGTGCAATCGAAATAAATTGTAACTCTAGCTATATTCGCTAACGGTTATTGTTTAGACACAGTTGAAATTAATAGTTAAATCAGTCATAATATTAGTGCCGTGTGCTTTTAATTTAAGAAGATAAAATAAAAACAAGGTGAAATAAGGAATAAAAGAATAAAAAAAAAACAAAAATTGATGATGAAGATATATAAACTAATAGCCTACATAGTGATACACGCGAAGCGCAATCTACTAAAAGTGAGGTTTTTCGTAAGTTTGGTAGATGTTTGAGTAAGTTAATCTTCGGCATATTTTTTTTATAAGTGAATTTTAGTTATTTATGTAGTTTCAAGTAGGCTCTTTCAATATTTGATTTACATAATATCGTTATTTCTAAGCCCATTATTAAGTTTACGAAACGTAAATTATATACTTAAGTAATTTTATGATTCTCGAAGGAAATTTTACGTTATTTTGATTCATAACAAATTTGACTCACTTTCTTTACTAAAAAAATCATATTTAATATTTATTTTCCACGACTTTGAACCATTCAATTATTTAAAATGTAATAAAAATTATAAATTAGTGCGTATATATCGTAACGATAACATTTACAAACTTAAAACTGAGCATTATCTTAAAAAATAGACTTCCCCAAAGTTGCCGCTTAGAAAGCTGTTATTGCTTAGGGTGCCCAGCAGATCGGCGGCATTACCTCTTTGAATAACCAAACTAATTTGTTGGTGGAAGCCAACCCGACGGTCTACAGATGCCTCGAACAGTATCTTACGAATGTCGGAAACCAGTTCATGGTTTCGACATCAAATGGCGCTAATGTGAAACTCTCAGAGAGAGTGGCCTATTTACGTTGCTTCAAGTCCTGGGCAGTGCTGGCACCTTCTGACCTGGAAATCGCCAATATATGCGAAATAACAAGTTTACCTAAACAAGTGGCGTTCCACACCAGCGGTATTCCAAGTTTCCAAGGAATGAGCGCCAAACCATTTAGTTTCCTGCGGTAGTTGCGCGTAATACCGACAGGTTCTAATATTGCAGGAACGCCACCGGTGACAAGAACGCGCCGAATAACGTCATTCGAGGAAGCCCGTCGTGACATGCGGCCTGCATTACCTAAACAGGATAAACTGTGAAAACTTAGTACATCGACGAGATCATCACAGCGGCAACGGCGAGAAAGATTAGTGCTGTCCCACAGACGAACGGTTACTATGAGAGGAAGCGTGGTATTGTTTATTAAGGTGCCTAGGCTTATTGAAGGTACATTATCTGCAACCAGTGTCCTAGCTTCTTCTCAGAAACAGTTAGGAGGTGAGATCGATCTTTTTCAGCACTACAAGAATCTATACCACAAGAAATGAAAAAATAGCATAAAATGTATACGAAGAATTATCAAAGTTTGTGTGTAAAAAAGTTTTAATTTTATGTGTGGTAGAGCCATGCGGGAGTGTTTTAATAATATCAGTGGACTGTAAATATCGAGGAATTCCTCACGAACAAAAGAAATGTAGTAATAAAAAACAAGGTACTTGCGCAAGGTCTGGTCAGAAGTCTCTCACAGTAAAATAGCGTGGGCCCTTACGGCCCTCACTTTTTGTCTTGACCCGTACTATTCAGAGAATTCAGTCAAAACACGACAGTCATTTTCAAATGATGTCAATATCATTGACGAACAAAAACGACTGCAAAAAACTTTGTCTGTATGAAATGTGTATATTTGAGCAGCGGTCAAAGCACGTGACCTTGGGGGACACGTAATAGATTGTGGTAGTTGCGATTACATCGAACTACATTCAGTTGCGAAGTATAATACAACATGTATCATATGATCCCTAATTTGTCTCATACTTAGTATGTGTTTTCTATAATTACTTTTTGTCAGTACCGTGTACATTATGATTGTTCGTAGTGACAGTGGTCTCAATAATAAATTGTAATTTTTCCGTTGATTGATCGATGTCATTGGACATTGTTTGTTTATACACAGTTTCCTTGGTGGTGTTGTTTCAAGGACATGGGCAGATTTTATCAATGTAATTCAATGTGTTTATTATAAGAAAGTTATTGATGTCACTAAACGTCTTATTATTAGTTATAATTCAATATCAATATTGATTCAATACTATTTATAAATGACAATCGGTGCAAATAGAATAGATTTAACGTGATTTTTACTTTTGGGTGTCCTATTTCTCCAACAAGGCTGGTGTATAGTTACACGTATGTACTCACCCACCTATCCGAATTCAGGGCAAGGCGCAAGTACTATAATAAATTAATAATCTATATTACTTTTGCGTCTAAACATACATACGAAGGAACGAAGAATGCGTTCAGTGATTGCCGTCAATTTTTACAATAGCTGAACAGTGTATGAGTTCACCTTATGTCTCCTGTTATTATTCATGTCATTGCTCTAATTCCATTGCTGAAACAAGCCTTTTTTCTTAACAAGAAAATATAAAAAACAATTGCGTATAACAGAAAATTTGTTTCGTCCTCCTGCCTTTTTTATGGCGAAGGGGGCGAAAGAGCAGGCGAGTCATCTGATGGAAAGTGATCACCGCCGCCCATGGACACCCGCAACGTCCGGAGAATCACGAGTGCGTGGCCGGCCTTTAAGAAAAGAGTAGGCTCGTTTCTTGAAGGTCCCTCAGTTATAACGGTACGGGAAAATCGCCGCTATGAGCTGTTTCCATAAAATTGCCGGTTTTAAGTTGTAACCTTTTTTTACCTTTTTTAAGTAACCTTTAAATAATCTTTTTTTAGTTGTGGCTACACATGAAATATAATAACTTAACGGTGTAACGATTTAGTTTATACATTTTATTTATAAAGTGTATTCAATAACAGAATTGGATATTTGATGTGAATGTAAAAGTAACATTTTCAAAATTTAAAATATTGTTCTACTGACAAGCCTTATGGGTTGTTAGAACTAAATATGTTGAACAGTACTTCTTGATAATGTTGTATAAGTGGTTTATCATGTTTTAAATTCCCTTTCGAAATTATATTTTTGTGTCACGGATATCATAATAAAGAATATTAAGCAAGCTTTTATTTTTATTAATGCATAAGTCATTTTATCTGGCTTTTTATAAATGTTGATATTCCTCCCCAGGGTGCACGTATAAATTAACTCATGACCCTGTGATCAAGCCCCAGCCGAACTTGTTACAAATCATGTTAAATAAATATCATAAATCTTGAAGGTTAACTCTTTTTTAAGCCGAAGGCTACGGTTCCTATTAAGTCAGTTAACTTACTAGGACTTCTAACAATAGAACTTAGTAGAAGGCGAACTTTTATAAGCGGGTTTAGGGTATGGGTGCTACTAGATACTCACCTATTTCATCATTTAGCACAAGTAATACAAACGTGGAGTCCACAGTTCAAGGTCTTACGTCTGGCGCCTTTATCTTCTTGTAATCTTTATTATGCCAGACAGAAAAAAATTACATTTTTGACAAATACAAATACACGATTGAAAAGAAATCAGTTTTTAATTTTTAAGCGACTTCAAAGGAACTAAGAGGTTCTCTATTCGTCTGCGTGTGTTTGTTTTATAAATGTTCGAGCATAACTTTTTTGTTCATGAACATGTGTTTGAATAATGTTGATTTCAAATTGAGTTTTTTTTTTATATTGTAATATCATCTATTACATTCAGATCAATTTATTCAATTTCATTTTAAACCTATTGTTACGGTCGGACCTTATGTACTAGCAATGAGGTCGATTTTTAAACGATGCTGGACACGTAACTTCTAGTGCTTATATCTCGAGACCCAGGCCTTGCAGAGCTACGATCTAAAAACGCATTGCTAGGTTTAAGGTCTACTATCGAAAGGTATAAGCAAAATTAAGAAACAAGAACAAAGTTGTTCTTTGAATATTCCGGAGTGATGACGTGTCATATACCTACTCCGCAAATAGGCGGGGGCGTCTAGAATAATGTCGAATTATTTAGCGAGCGTAATTAACTAGAAAGTTCCGCCTTCCTTATTACTTTAATGTAATAAGCATTTGGGTTTGTATTAGAAGTTTCCACCCTCGCTTTATTGGACTATAAATAGAGCTTTTTGTTTGCCGCTGAGTTATTTTTTGAACTATCGATCGAAGCGATGTGTATCAAGATGACATCGAGGCGAATTACGAAGACTACTACGACGACTACTGCAAGGACTCTAGATAGAAGACGTCTGCGATTTAGGAACGGGAACAAACATATTAAGTAAAACTTATCTAAGTCTTACTCTAGTAATAGCATTCGTTACATTTTTAATTATTTTAACGTCTAATTATAAGGTTAACGCACCAACAGAGACTTGGCTTAACTAAAAATTTTAGACAACGAATTGTCTAAAAATAGATATAGTGCACACCGCAGGGATCGGATTTGTAATGAACATTCTAAGAAAGACGGTGGTGGGGTAGTTATAGCTGTTTCACGTCGCATCCCCTCCGCACAAATTGAAAGCTCCATTGGCGCTCCGTCTTCTCTGACTGCCACGTTAGGGATACAGCGTAAAGATATGTATGTACATATGTAAAAACTTTTAGTTTTAATTGTCTTCCACATACCATACCATCTACATCTATGATATTGTTTGAATGATTTAGACTTACTCGTATATAATTTGAATCTCTTACGATTTCTACACATACGTCGACTTGGTCACAAAGTTATGATTGCGACGAATTAACCTATTTTTTTTGCGTAACCCAATCAGTTATTGATAACTTAGGACGTTTGGTCAAAGTCAAAGTCAAATCAATTTATTTAAGTAAACCCAAATGCAAGGTATTTTTGAACGTCAAATCTACTTTAGTTCGGTGCGAAATGAAAACCTGGATACTGAGAAGAACCGACAAGAAACTTAGTCAGATATCATTTTTTCAACATCATTCTGCAATAGATATTTAAAAATACAATATCATAAAGCCAGTAAATGCATGTGCAGAGAGGACATTTCCAGTCTATTGTTGTGTCTTCAATGAAATCACTAATTTTGTAGTATGCTTTTCCAATCGGTGTGCGTTTAATGACAAGTTTGTTTGTCTCTCTTTTCTTGAGGTAATTTCTTGAGAAATTTATTATAAACACAAACAAAGTTACCCAAAAATGAACCACTTGACTTTTGTAATTTAAATTTAGGAATAACTAGCTGATCACGACCACGAGTTTCCACACCATTAATAACGCCTTTCTTTTGAAATAGATCTACATTTTTTCTAGTGTACATTATGTTTTCATAGATGTATAACGAGGGTGAGGTGAGTACATCAATGTCTTTAAAATGATCTCTCAGCGACTCTCGTGCGTTCATACTGTAGATGGTATGTATTGTCCTCTTTTGTAAAATAAAGATAGATTTCATATGCGCCGCTGAGCCACATCTGTCAACTGTCTAATGCGCCTAATAGCATATATTGCCGAACTGAGCTTATTAGCTAAAGTCCGATGTGGTCCGCCCACTGTAACTTATTGTCTACTGTTAAACCAAGAAAAATAGCTGATTTTATTAATTCTAATTATTTCTTATCCAGTTCTAGTATATTATGGATTTTGGGTACATTGGATAGGGAAAACTTGACACAATTGGTTTTTTGTGCATTCAGTAGTAAATTATTGGCAGTGAACCATCTCAAAACGTGCGCCAAGGTCCTATTCTATCCGCTAATATCTATGTCTTTTCTGTTTACTTTAAATAATAATGATGTGTCATCAGCAAATAATATTATTTCACATAGGTCTTTAAGCATAAATGGAAGATCATTAATGTAAATCAAAAATAGGAACGGTCCCAAGATTGATCCTTGGGGAACGCCCATCTTTAATTTAGAAACGAAAGATGTAATCGCATTTACACTCACTTTTTGTTCTTGGTCAGCCAGATATGAAATCACGAAATCGAGAGCTTTGTCACTTATTCCATAGTATTTCAGCTTGTAAATTAAAGTTTTGTGACAAACACAATCAAAAGCCTTGGAAAGATCAAAAAACACGCCAATGGCATCACGTGACCCCTCCCAAGCCTCTAGTATATTTTTGACCAAGCTTCCTCCGGCATGTGTTGTTGACCGCCCTCTCGTGATACCGTACTCTTGACCATGTAATATCCTGCAAATGTTAAAATGTGCCAGTATTTGGTTGAGCATTATTTTTTCGAATATTTTACTCAACGTTTTCAATATCGACACTGGGCGATAGTTTGTAGGATCTGACTTGCAACCCGATTTAAATATTGGTATAATTTTACTATGCTTTATCAAATCGGGAAACACCTTGATCGACACATTTATTAACTATATTTACTAAAATTGGTGTTACTAATGGCATTATATTAGCCAGTACGTGAACTGATAATCCCCACAAATCTTCACTTTTCTTTTTTTTTAATTCTTTTAAAATTTTCTCTATCTCAAATGAAAACGTGTGCCTGAACTGAAAACTAGGGAACCACTTTCCTATGTTTTGCCTTAATAGTGCCCGTGCTGCATGTGCAGAAGTTGCTAGACCACTAGTATTGTGTACAGGTGCATTTGAAAAAAAATTAACAAAACCTGTTTTTATTAGTACCGATTTTATTATTAATGTATATTGACAGGTCTTTATTTTTCTTAATTTGTTTGCCTACTTCTGTGTTAATAGTGTTCCATATCGCTTTTACTGTGTTATCTGCCTTACTAATTTTATTGGCGATATGAATTGATTTCGCGTGCTTTGATACCTTTTTAAATATTTTTGAGTAATTGCGGACATAGCTATGAAAGTTTTCATCCGATGCGGTAAATATAAACACGTTTTTAACCGGCTTAAAAAAAAGAGGAGTGTCTGTATTCGTCTTAGGTATGTCTTTTTTTACGTAATTTCACCGATAACTTCGTCAATTGTGGATCGATTTTACTGATTATTTCTCCATTGAGTTCAGTATAGCACCGAGATGGTTTCATTTAAATACCGCTGAGCTTTTACTTTATTTACAATTACGCAAAAAGGATACAGTCCACTTTATAAAGAAGACAGCTGCACAACAAAGGCCGAGAAGAAGCGCTGCCAGGCCCAGGATCACGACAGGAGGCGTCATCCACACCTCCGAACATCTGAGGTAAGGGTCGTAGTTATCTGGTGCAGCACTTTTGAAGGTACGCTTTTCTTGTCAGAACTTAACCAGCACCTTACCGCCCCGCCAAGCGCGTCGGTGTTACCGGCTGTATTACTCAGTCAGTTTACTCAGTATAATAAAATTAAGAATACTAATGTGAAATAGATATCGTTGATTCAAAATATTAACGTTTCAAAATTTTTTTTTGTCTCGACAAGTGAGACCAGCATTATTTACAGCTACCATATTCGTGCATTTTATGAACACTGTATTTTATTATAAACTTTATCAATTAACTAGACGTTCGATATTAGATTCGACGTTATTTAAAAAAAATGTAAATTATGGCTTGAAACAAGTCAATACTTTTTAAATATTTTATTATCTGTAACTACATATTGTACATTGATAAAATTGACTTTCGTCTTTACAATGTTATATCTAGTTACTATAGTGATATTTTAGTTTCTAAATATCATCATCGTCATCATCATCATCATCATCACTTCTGCATTGTTGAACCCTTTTCAGTGATCGATAGACGCCATGACTGATATTCGGTCAGGAGGACATTATTATGTCAATGTACTCCGTAACATAGTTCTAAGATCGGAACCGATAATCACTTTACGTAACAACAGATAGTTTAAGGCGACGTATTGATAAACAATAATTTAATCCGAAGTAGAACTTCTGGTCTATGCAAAAGTGCGCGTGCTAGCTTACGAAAAATAAGAGAAAGTAGTTAATTTAGTTTATTTTAAAAACTACAATTAATTTAAAAAATCCAACTGTCATTTTGAAGAATATGTTTAGAATAAAACTATACAGACAAATTAGAAGCATAAATCGGTCCCGTTACTCCTAAAAATGTAATCTCTGTTTTAAAAGAGGTTTCTTCGATTTTTTTTTGTGTTACAAAAGTTAACCAATCATGTATCGCAACTGCAAAATAAAGTCAATGAAATTAAGATTCAGTCAGTATTGTAGTCCCTAAGAAAAATTGAGATCTCTGCCGTCAAAATTTTCAATGCGTCGCCTTAATAAATGTCTCGTAGCAAGATCGAACCAAGACCATCGCTGAGTGTGCAACTGTGCAATATCAAATCCAAGACAAGGCGGGTTATTCACAAACGTCGGAAGCTCAACTTTCCGTATCCGACAGGAAACTTTTCGATTATTTTGTCTATACGCGATTCACAAAACCGAAATCGTATTATATTTATATTATATAATATATATCACATTATATATAGTCGTATACACAAATCCAAGCCGTCGGATTGAATTAATGCTCTTCGACGATCGGCCATTCCACTACGGAAAGTGTCTGACGTTTGTGAATAATCCCCAGGTGTACCGATGGGAGACAAAGACCAAGACTAGGTATTAAGTCTTGCCTTGGTCTTGCATTTGAGCACCACCATATATTTAAATAATTAGCATGTTCCTGGATGTTAGTGGTGCCCTGAAAAAAGAGTGAGGTAAAAATTTTACATATGTACTATGTAGATATATAGATAACAACAATAATGTATCACGGTACTGAAAGTAATTTATTTACTCGAATGTTCATCGTTCTTGAAACGACTCTTTAAGAAAGTCAAGTCAAGGTTATTTCGACTAAAATTAGGGTGTAATCATCACTCAATCGATTGATATTCGACAATAACTGTGTACAAGTTTTACATACATACATATCTTTACTCTGAATCCCTAACAAGATAGTTGCGGAGAGAACGGAGCGCAAAGCTTTTTCTCATGATTTTCGACTAGGTACTCGTATACGGGTGCTTTTGACATTCTGGCTTTGACTTTTGTAAGTCAGCCTTGGTCGTCCTTGGCTTCTGCTAGCGCTCACCTTTGGCTATTATAAGAAGATAAACTTCGTTTGTTTGTTTGTTCAAAAATTATTTCACCTGTAGAAAGCTACATTATCAGCGAACTACATGGGCTGTATTATATTTTAAGAAAAATTTGTACTTGTGCGAAGCCGGGGCGGGCGCTAGTATAGAAAGATCCTGTTAATGTACATGAAAATAAAATGTATAAAGATTTCGACATTATAATTAATACTGTCAGTGACTGCCTGTGGTTTTGATGAATTAACTTCAAGGAATTTGTACGAGAAGTACTCATTAATTTTTAGTTGATTTAACAGTAGATAGTAGATTGCAGTGGCCGGACCATCTCGAGGCATTGGCTAGTAAACTCGGTTCCGCGAAATATGCCATTAGACGCATTAGGCGATTGCCGGATGCGGATACGGCTAGGTTGGTGTACTTCGCCTATTTTCATAGCCTAATATCCTGTGGCCTTTTGCTGTGGGGATCAGCGGCGCATATTAACTCCATTTTTATTTTACAAAAAAGATCGATACGTGCCATCTACAGTATGAATGCACGAGAATCACTAAGAGGTCGTTTTAAAAACATTGATCTACTCACCTTGTTGTCCTTATACATCTTTTAAATTATTTTGTATACGAGGAAAAATATAGATCTATTTAAAAAGAAAGGCGATATTGGTGGTATGGAAACCCGAGGTCGTGATAAATTGGTTGGTCCAAAATTTAAATTATATAAATCAAATGTTTCGTTTTTGGGTAACTGCATTCGTTTTTATAATAAAGTTCCTCAAGAAGTCACTCAATTAACAGAAAATATATTTAAATTGATTATAAAACGTACATTGATTATAAAATCGTAGTACAAAATAAACGATTTTGTTGGAGATAAAACAATAGTCTGGAAATGATCTTCTCTGCACATGTATTAACTGGCTCTCTGAATATTGTATTTTAATAAACCTTTTGTAAAATGATGTTGAAAAAATGATACCTCGCTGAGTTTCTTGTCGGTTCCTCTCAGTGTCCAGGTCTTTTTTTCTCTTCTCTTTGAACGTAGATTTGGCCTTCAAAAATACCTTGTAGTTGGATTTACTCGATCAAATTTGTTTGACTTTGACTATGACTTAGTTGTTTTTTAATACGTAATTTAAATCGGTGTTACGTAATTTAGTGTTACGTAACACTAAATTTATTTCGGAAACTATTGATTGTAAATAAAACAAGTTGTATAGATTACAAAATACAATTTCACTTCGGACGCGGGGACGCGTTTTGCACTCTATTGTGACCCCGGCGGCGATGCCCAGCGCATTAAATGCGCCGGGCGCATCCAGTATGGAGCAGGAGGATGGAGCCACCCCTGCCCTATTTGTGTATAGCGTGGGAGACGCGCGGGAATATTTATTTGGATCGCGGTGACGTTTCCCCCACACGTCACCCCGAGTCTCGAGATAGGATGGGAAAGGGTGTAGAATGCCCTCCTCCGGGCCCCGACTCTCCGAAAGCGGGTCGATTTTCCGCTCCCTCTCTGCCGTCTCCTTCTGCTACATTACGTCCTCGCAGAAGGTGAGAGCCGCCAGCCATGCCTCCTTGCTGTTGACCATGGATTTTACGACGGCCGGCCACGAGAGATCCCTCCCCACCGCCGCGACGAGCGTACAGTGATTGCTGCTCGGCCCATGCAGTGCGGTGTGAGTAATTGGATGAGATTTGAATCAAAAGAATTATGTAAGGACCGCGATGGTTGGCTCTCCATCCTGACTACCCCATTAGGGAGAGCGAGGGGATATGTATGTGTATGAACGTATGTATTTTATGGATAACTTATAACAAGTCTCAACCACTCGAGTAGAGGCTGTTCTGGTCGAGCGCAGGTTGATCAATGAACAACGACTTCAATGCGAGTGCTTTTGTTCACTTTTCAGACAGCTGAATTATTGTCAATAACTATTGCTACTTGCTATTGATTTTAAATTAAATGAAAAACTCTTTATTGACAAATTTCACAACATTAATGAAATCTCTAACTACTGAACTAGGCGTATGGCCTGTATCTCAGTAGCTAGCTTCTTCTCCACAGTTATTACAATATGTCAATATAAGTAAAGTAACATGCAGTAAAACAATATAAAATAAAATAAAATTTATGGTTAAACTTAATTAAATTAAATTCTAATCACGTCATGCATGAATGTAATCTAACAGTAGATAATAATTTGGTTTCTATTGAACTATGCGGATAAAGCGTCTTACATAACCACACATGATATGAAAATAAGAAATATCATAACAGTACTATAAATAATGGGCGTACCCAGGAGAGGAAGCTGCACTACCACTTCTAGACCCTTATTCCTTCCTTCCTTTTAGCTGGTTAATATGCCTGTACTTAAGTTTGCATAGCCACATACATAACACGAACTCGAAATCTAAAGGGCTAATCATCCAGCTGCTTCATTAAGCGAGTATTTTCGCTGCTCGTTGTATGTGTCCTATTTAGACTCGTTATTATCTTCTTGGCAGGAAAGTTTAGTTAAGATGAATTGCCGGCGTTTATTCTGTCGATGTTCCATATATCCTGCTCAGCTAGTAAATATTACAATCCCAGATTTTATGCATTTGAGAAGATTGCGTCAGAAGCCAATCTGTGGCGTGTCTTTTGAATAAACAAGAAGGAGAATCTCGAAAGTTTGGAGATATTTGCTTTTTAAATAAATACATGTCATACCACACACACCAAACCTAATAAATTCGTTCCTGACTCGCCACCCCCCTTAGACCAAAACCTGAGTACTCCCATGGTACATGGTACATAATCTACCTGGTAATATGTAATATTCTATCAACAAGAACACTACAAATACGATTTGTTTGTTACAGCTTCTCAAATCTTATTTGAGTAGCTGTAACCCTAATGTAGTTAGTTTAGCAAAAATGTGGATCATTTTTTTATAATACTAACGATCTCATTGCTGACAGTTCTTCGTAATGCGATTGATAAAATCTACCCGATAATATATTATTATTTATTATCTACATTATATTATTTTCACAAGGACACTACAATAAATATGAAAAACAGTAGTATTTGTTTGGTTACAACTGTCATAAATTACGAGTATGTTGGATAAATATTAATAGTTCCACAGTGACATTGATAAATCTATTTGATGAATTGATGACATATTGTTTCAGCAAGGACATTACAAACATAGAATATAAATATTTCTTTCTCTCAATATTATAATTAATATTACGATATCGCTTTCATGATCAGGTTTAACTGATTTTATTGTACTATGCGGCGGAAAATGTATCAGCGGAGAATTTGTTTAGGCGTGATGAGTGCTCGGCTATACGTGCCGTATTTGGACAGTCATCTCCATACATTGAAAGGTGGTATGAGTGCTATGATAAATGATGGCACAGCGGTAAACTATCTTTTATACGCTGACGATGCTGTGCTTATAGCACAGCATAAGGAAGTGTACAGAAATTTATTTAGGGCGCTTTGAATACCACTATAAACGATTTCAAATGAGTAATGATTACAACCAGATAACATTCACCATTTTATTTATAAGAAAAATGGTTGTGTCACCATAATCAATTTCAAGAGCTCATAACTTCTTAATATGTAATAAAATACAGGATCGAATAACTAAATTTATTTATTAAAAAAAAAAACTACTTTTGGAGTAAATAGCACTTATGATTATGTTAGTAAATCACACAAAGTTCATTTCTAATCCTAGGGTTAACTCCTTAGATTAATTAAGCTAACTTGAGTACAAGGCTAAGATAGTACTATTGGTCTTCAATATTTCAAAATGTCGATTACAACCAACTATGATTAAGCTCCAAACAACTATGAGGACAAGAAATCACTGAGACCAAGTTGGTTGGTACTGTAAATGTAAAGTCAGGATAAGCATTAGACGAAGTGATGCTGAGATCTCGAGTAAAGATTATAAAGAGTATAACCGCAGACCCTCTTTTAGGAACATCATTGAGTGAATAATTCAAATAGCTAATAATAGGTCTTTACCTATGAAATTGCCGTTATACGATACTGGCCATTTGTAGTGTATTTTGTGTATGGCTGGCAATATGTTCCAAATTCAAATGATTTATTATAAAAATATGCAATTTTATTTTCAAATTCAGTCAGTTGTTTATTGATTAGTGTTTTATTTTCACTACATCTATATCTTTTTCGTCAGTATGGACGCGATAAAAATGTACGGAATGAACACTACAAACGAACGCACGATCCATTATTGGTTTGAACGCTTCGGACATGGAAATTTTGATCTGAAAAATTAACTCCGTGGTCGCCTGTAAGCTAAAGTCAACAACGACGAATTAAAAGCGATAGTGGAAGCTGACGATACTCGATCTACTGCTGAGTTAGCAGCAGCTTTCCATGTTAGCATAAAAACAATATTGGTCCATTTGCGTTAATTTGGCAAGGTAAAAAAGCTTGATAAGTGGGTTCCGCATGAAATGAACGATCGCCAGCGCGACAAACGCGTTGAGATATGCCTTGCGTTGCTTAATAGACACGGAAACGAAGGGATTTTGAACCGCATTGTCACTTGTGTTAAAAAATGGATTCTTTTTGACAATCGTAAGCGGTCATCATGTTGGTTCGACCCTGGTTCAGCACCTAGGCAATGCCCCAAACGAAAACTTACTCCTAGAAAAGTGATGGCTACTGTTTGGTGGTCTAGTGCCGGTGTAATTCATCACAGCTTGTTGCACACACACAAACCACACAAATGGCACGAGCATAACTGCGGATGTATACTTTAAGGATCTGGACACATTGATGAAGAAGCTCGCGAATCTCCGGCCAGCCTTGGTTAATCGCTCGTCCCCGCTGCGCGACAGCGCTCGACCTCGCATGGCACAACAGACGGTCTCTAAGCTACAAGAACTAGGGTTTGAAGTTTTACGTCATCCACCGTACTCACCAGACCGTGCGCCGACAGGCTTCTACTTTTTCCAAAATTTAGACAACTTCTTAACAGGAAAAAAGGTCTATACCCAAGAGGTAGTACAAAATACCTTTGAAGGGTTTGTTGCCTCCCGTAGACATGACTTCTTCAAGAAGGGCATTGAAAAATTACCACTTTGCTGGCAGAGATGCATCGATAGCATGGGTGCATACTTTGATTAATAGATATAAAAAAATATATAAAAAATGCTTTAACTTTTTGTATACTAAACGGCAATTAATATTAGTCAATATTAACTATAATTACCTACTGAGATTATGGAGATAATTTTCGAGTAGTAAAATTAAACAAGGAA
Organism: Zeuzera pyrina; assembly: GCA_907165235.1. Lineage (NCBI taxonomy): Eukaryota > Metazoa > Arthropoda > Insecta > Lepidoptera > Cossidae > Zeuzera > Zeuzera pyrina. The sequence goes on from OU015641.1 coordinate 2,520,616, forward strand.
CTATTTTTTTATTATTGTAACACTGCGCAGACTTTTCTACTGACTTATTTTATTCATTTTCGCATTTTCTTAGTTGTCATTAAAGATTTAACATTTACTGTTAAGTAGTTACACTTTGTAGGAAAGCCGTTCGTCACTAATAATTAATTGTTTTCATTGTTTATCGTTTTATTTCCTTTTTCACCGTCTTCAAAAAAAAGTAGGTCATCAATTCTACCCGTATGTATGTAATATTGTCAGAAGTGCACAGGTTTGTATATGTTAGTCTATATGTACTAACTTCCTAACATGTGTGCCAAATTTCATAAGTGTGTGTATGTATATTTTATTTCTATGTATGTTTTTATGTTTGTCCTCGCATATCTCAAAAACTATAAGTCGGATTGCAAACATTATTTTTAGTTGGACTAGGTAAATAGAAAAGACATAGATATTAGCGAACATAATATACGACCATACCAGATGCCTCGAGATGGTTCTAATACACACTACAAAAAAGTCTAAGCAACACGCATCATTTACGGAAACTGCATGTTTTATTAATTGATACTTTATTTTTTTTCTTAGAAAAGTAGATTGGTATACATTGTGTACATTGTTCTCGGAAACATATACTGGCTGATTTTAAAAATAGAACCTTTTCGGCTGTTTTGTTTTCATTAAAATAAAAGCTAATTATTTTTTCTCGATTTCATGTGTTTTCGTAGCTTGATAAATTTGGCATTTATAGCACTTTTATCATTTTGAGATAAACAGTTTTTGAAAAAAATTTGTGGTGAGTCATTTTTTACGTTATGCAGCGACGCCATTTGACTGCTGATGAAATGCAGAGAGTTGTACGAATGCTACAAGCGGGAAGAAATCAGTCCCAGGTGTCTCGGAATTTTAGTGTCAATAGGAGCGTGATTTGTCGTCTTTGGCAGCGTTACGTTAATACAAGGGATCCTGCTGATCAGAACCTAGGACGTCGAAGGAGTACAACTGCTCGAAAGGACCGATATATACAATTGACTGCAAGACGTCAGCCGATGTTAACCGCCCGAGAGATAGGTTTAATGCTACAATTTTCAAGCGGTGTTGTTGTTAGCCACCAAACCGTGACAAATAGATTGCATGAATACGGCCTACGAGCTCGACGCCCAGTTAGGTGCCCACCTATACGCCATGGGAATCGCGCCCGTCGAAACTAATGGTGTAGGAAACACTTGACATGGACCTAGGAGCAATGGGATAAAATTTTATTTTGTGATGAGTCCCGGTTTGGATTTAGGCCTGATACGAGAAGGGAGAGTGTATCGTCATCCCGGAAATGCTGAACGGCTGAGATTCGTCCAGAAAGTGCACCCTTACAGTGGCTCCACAGTGATGGTATAGGCGGGTATTATGAAGAACAGACGAACTGAGCTCGTTTTTCTAAATGGCAATATGAACGCTGAAAGTTACGTTGAAGATGTCCTCGGGCCTTATGTTCACCCATTTGCATCCATTACTCACCTTACCCTGGTTATACATTTATGAAAACATAATGTACGCTATACACATAGATCAATTTCAAAAAGAAAGATGATATTAATGGTATGGAAACTCGTGGTCGCGATCAGTTAGTTACTGCTAAATTTAAATTACAGAAGTCAATTGGGTCATTTTTGTCAAAGTGGGTCAACGAAAAAGCAATTTAAATTTGTTATTAAACGCACACTGATTAGAAAATCATACTACAAAATTAGTGATTTCATTGAAGACACAACAATAGACTGGAAAGGATCCTCTCTGCACATGCATTTCCTGGCTTTGTGGATATTTTATTTTTAAATAACTGTTGTGGAATGATGTTGAAAAAATTATACCTGACTGAGTTTCTTGTCGGTTCTTCTCAGTATCCAGGTTTTCTTTTCGAACCGAACTAAAGTAGATTTGACGTTCAAAAATACCTTGCATTTGGGTTAACAATATGTTACAATATGTTTAAAATATGTTAATTCGTCGCAATCATAACTTTGTGACAAGGTCGACGTATGTGTAGAAATCGTAAGAGATTCAAATTATATACGAGTAAGTCTAAATCATTCAAACAATATCATAGGGCATGTGGCAGACAATTAAAAAAAAAATGTTTTTACATATGTACATACATATATTTATGCTGTATCCCTATCGTGGCTGTCGGAGAAGACGGAGCGCGAATGGTGTCCAGCTTTCAATTTGTGCGGAGGGGATGCCACGTGAAACAGCTATAACTACGCCACCACCGTCTTTCTTAGAATGTTCATTACAAATCCGATCCCTGCGGTGTACCCTATATCTATTTTTAGACAATCGTTGTCTGAAAGTTTTTATTAAGCCAAGTCTCTGTTAGTGCGTTAGCCTTGTAATTAGATGCTTAAACTTTATACAAAAATTCATTGGTTTTGTCCTTAGATCCTGCACATTCTGGTAGTAAAATAATGAAAAATGTAACGAATTCTATTACTAGAGTAAGAATTAGATAAGTTTTACTTGATATGTTTGTTCCCGTTCCTAAATCGCAGACGTCTTCTATCTAGAGTCCTTGCAATAGTCGTAGTAGTCTTCATAATTCGCCTCGATGTCATCTTGATACACATCGCTTCGATCGATAGTTCAAAAAATAACTCAGCGGCAAATATAAGCTCTATTTATAGTCCAATAAAGCGAGGGTGGAAACTTCTAATACAAACCCAAATGCTTATTACTTTAAAGTAATAAGGAAGGCGGAAGTTTCTAGTTAATTACGCTCGCTAAGTAATTCGACATTATTCTAGACGCCCCCGCCTATTTGCCCCGCCTATTATTTGGTCCGTCATCATCCGGAATTATCGAAGTAAAACTTTGTTCTTGTTTCTTAATTTTGCAAGGCCTGGGTCTCGAGATATAAGCACTAGAAGTTACGTGTCTAGCATCATTTAAAAATCGACCTCATTGCTAGTACATAAGGTCCGACCGTAACAATAGGTTTAAAATAAAATTAAATTAATCGATCTGAATGTAATAGATGATATTACAATACAAAAAAACTCAATTTGAAATCAACATTATTCAAACACATGTTCATGAACAAAAAGTTATGCTCGAACACTTATAAAACAAATACATGCAGACGAATAGAGAACTCCTTAGTTCCTTTTCCTAGATCAGTCACTAGGAAAACGTGTCGTTGGCTTAACAGCGTAATTCTAAAACATGTCATTGTGCATGTTGTGTTTTTTGCAATGTTTAGATGCAGTTAGACTCTAGCTAAACAATCTCGATGAAAACTACAATAAGTGGCTTAGCAATTTAAAAAGTAATCGTGTAATCGTTAGATAACAACATAATAAAAAAAAAATTAAGTAATTAGTTTCAACTACAACTGAAATTAGAGTTCAGTAAATCAAATTTATTTATGTAGATATGTGTATCGTATTTAAAAAGTTATTTTAATTGTACTTGAGTTTTGATTAGTGAAGGATAGTTATTTTGTACTTTTCAGTGTTTTTTTTTTGAAGCCAACAGACTGTCAGCGCCGGCCCCGACGTTCCGTTAGCGCGTTATCCCTTTCAAACCGGAAGTCGCGCTTTGCCTTAGTATAGTCAAATGACCGCCTTTTATTATTTCCACCGACATGTATATAATTTGTATGTTGAACTTTCTGTATTTTTTTATGTAGGTAATTTATCGTATTTACTTTTTTATTATATGTTACAGATAACAAACACGCTTCATTATTTAAATCATTTATTTTTTTTTTTTTGAAACAACACCAGCATACAAATGTTACAGCAAAAAAAACAAAATCAAGATAACAAATAAAAGTGCTAGTTATATTCGCTATATAAATATTCGCTAACAACATACAAAACTCGCTAAAACTTACATACGATACTTGTTATGGTTAATGTACTAGATTAGATAAAGATTATTTCACTTAATTCCATGTGTTTTGTTTCGTTTGACACTTAACTGGTACAGTGGAATATTGGGGCCAATACGTTGTTACAATTTTATTGTTATTCAATTGTTTACTCATTGAATAGATTGTGATACTTAATTTATTCCAATTTAACAAGGCACAATTTGGATAATTAAAGTCGACTTGACTGCCTACTTACCATAAAACTACTGAATCTAGAAATTAAAAATTCCTGACACTCAATATAAAAGCTATCTAAAATTTACAGAATAAATATAATGAAACTTTTAGACCTTATAAATTTCCAAACATTAATTTCAAAAAAATCATTTTATAAATCTTCATTGATTGAAAGGTGGTATCAGTGATATGATGTGTGTGTTTTTGCGTGTCTTTTATACACTTACGATGCTGCGTTCATAGCAACATCAGAAGCAGAGTTGCAGAAACTGTTCGCGTATATGAAAGAAGAATGTGAAATGAAAAGTTTGAATGTGAATGTGAACAAAACTATGGTTCTGGTGTTTGAAAGAGATGACGTACAGGTGAACGGAAAATGTGTAGAACAAGTAAACATTTTCCGTTTTCTTGAGGTTTTATTGGGATGGAAGATGGAAGATGTGAGTTGGATGTGGAGAGACGGGTAGCAGCTAGAAATAAAGTGAACGGTGCTCTGTCCGCAATAATAGTCAGTGTGAATATATCTAACTCAGTCAAAATGGTCAGCCAAGAAGGAGGCTTTGCGGCAACTTTATTGTACAGCAGTGAGGCTTGGAATGCCCGAAATCATATGAAAATAAAATAAATGCGTCACCACTGCTGAGAAAATAAGCAATGAAGAGATACGTAGTTTGACAAGGTTACACGACAGTATTATCGTTAAAATGAAGAAAGGAATGCTTAGACGGTTCAGACGCGATAGTAAAAATGGGAATGAAAATGCTGACGAAGAAAATTTAAAGAACGAAAGTGAGTGGTAGCGGAAGCCAAGGAAGACCAAAGCTGTGAATATACGTATGTAGCATTTTATGGATAATGATTGGTACTTTTTATCTTCTAGACTTACATTGGACTTAATTAATTATTGCTATAATATCTAATTAGTTATTATCATAATATAGACATAGATTCACAGACATATGTATTAGTGCATAAATCGCATCGTGAAAATAATCGTGCCCTACGATATATTTCATATTATATCCTGCTCCATACATGAAGGTAATGGCTAATGGTCGACACATCCATAAAATGTAACTTGTAACGTTATCTTCAAATATAGCATATGACGAAAATGAGACTGATGTTTAACGTTGCTTATTAAAAAAATACAATTTAATTACTAATCGTAATACTATTAACGGGTGATCCATTTCGAGTTTCCTATATTGACAACACTATAAATTAGACAGCTGTCAATAATGGCGCTTGTTTGAAACATCAAATTTAAATGGCCTCCTTTTTCTGTTATCCTCAGTACTACGTGACATTGGCAATATTCGCAATCGCGACATTGCCATTCAACTAAAGAAGAAGAAGAAGAAACATCAAATGTTAATTTGAAACAACATATTTACGAAATGTATCGGTTAACCACTGCACAACGTGTTAAAATCGTTCAGTTGTTCTACAGAAATAACAATTCTGTATGAATTGTGTATCGACTTTTACAGGAAGATTATGGTCAATTTATTTGACCTATTAAACGAACAATTCGCAACGTAGTGAAAAAATTTGAGGAAACTGGAAGGATTGGAAATGCCATGTGCCATGTGGAAGGGTAAGCCATGTGCATCATCATGGCGTACGCTCACCCAAAAATATTGCAGCCGTAAGTGACAGTGTGACCGAAGACCCAAAATTATCAATACGCCGCTGTTCGCAGAGTTAAGGGCTTTCTTGTGACTCCCTTTGGCGTATTTTGCATTAAGATTTGCTAGCCAAGGGATCAGGAACAGCTAGGAATTTATGTAAATTGGTTATAAGATCAGCAGGAAGTTGATGCTGATTTTTGAAAGAAAATTTTCTTCACTGTTGAGGCACATTTTAAACTCTCTGGATATATTAATAAACAAAACTACCGCATATGGGGTGAGGAAAATCCTCACATGATACACGAGACACCACTATATGTCCACAAAGTAACTGTGTGGTGTGAATTGTGGTCAGGCGGCGTAATTGGTACTTACTTTTTTGAAAGCAATGTTGGTAAGACAGTAACAGTCAATGGAGAGCGCTATAGGCGCATGATAACCGATTATTTTTGGCACGAGATTGAGGAAATTGATGTGGAAAACATGTGGTTGTAGCAAGGAGGCGCAACTTGCCACATGTCGCGTACAACATTAGATGTTTTGTGTGAAACATTCAGAGGTCGCATTATTTCACGTTACGGTAACGTCAACTGACCGCCAAGATCATGCGATTTACAGCCGTTGGATTTTTTTTTGTGCGCTTTCCTTAAGAGTCGCGTCTATGTCAACAAGCCTGCAACGTTGCGGCACTTAAAAACTAATATCCGCCAAGTTGTAGCAGAGATAATTCCCGCAACTTGTGAAAAAGTTATCGAAAATTACCTTAAACGAATCAACTGCTGCAGAATGTCCAGAGGTGGCCATTTGCCTGATATAATTTTCCAGAATTAACGAATAACACTAAATATTTGATGAACAAAAAAATAACAAAGACAATGTTTCATTTTGTGTGTTTTTTTTTAATAAAATGTAGGAAACTCGAAATGGATCACCCGTTACTTACCTACTTCATACACTTTAATTTATTACCACTAATTATTACAAAAATAAATTATTATTTTACTTCACATAATTACTATCAATATACTCACTGAGTACACTCGACGTGACTTATGTTGTTTGATTGATTTCCTGTCATTGCTCAAGTCTGTGTTTGTCTACATTCACTGTATTGATCATACCTTTAACTGTCAACTACTGTTACAATCAAAATTATTCAGAATTGTTTGTTTTTTCAGTTAACATAATAAACCTACTCCAATATGACTTAATTACTACTAACATAGTCACTGAGTACATTTAACATGATTTATGTAATTAAATGACTTCAATATATTATTACAATATATATACGCGATGTCGGGTCGTGACGACCCCACCGCCCACTGATGATAGTTTGCACACCCATCATGGTCGTGGAAAGTATCACCAGTGCAATCAGTCCACCGAACAATGATGGTCAAACCAACGATGGTCAATGATTGTCGGAAGTTAAAAATACTACCACAAGATGGGCAGCAGCGTTTCTGTAGAAAACTTCCGATCAACTGCGATCGCCAACCCGCCTGCCAAGCGTGGCGATTATGGCAATCCCCCCCCAAAAATGAACACAAATATATTACCCCGGCCCCCAGTCCCCGGCAACCCCACTATTCCTGGTCATGGTAGCGGCCATGGTAACATGGTAACAACCATGGTAACATGGGGTGCGAAGAATCTCCGGCAGACGCCAAACTACCACCACAGACGACCATTGGCCCTGGCAACATATAACACGCGTACACTGCGGACAGACTAGAAGATAATCGAACTAGAGGAGGAATTGAGCAAATTGCTAGGTCAACGCTTCAAATACCTAGGTGGCTGCGTAGACGTGGATGATTACAATGACAGAGTCGTAAAAGCTGTCCATACGATCGGATCCAAGCATTTAAAAATCCGCCGTACAAAAGGAACCATAAAAATCTCAGACTCTACTCTAAAGCTCATGGAAGAACGGTGAGAGATTGTCTTGTAATCTCCAGGTGATACTTCCCAGTATCGAAGGATCAGTAGGCAGATTTCAAAGTCGCTGACTCGCGATATACGGCAATTCAATACCAAGTATGTTGAAAAGGCCATCGAGCAGAACAAAGGCTCTAAAGTATTAGCAAGGGATCTGTCTATTGGCCAGAGCCAACTGATGAAGCTAAAGACCGAAGATGGATGGATCCTATCGTCCAAATCCGAGCTCACGGCTGAGGTGGAGAAGTTCTACGGATAGTTGTACGTGACAACACAACAACCTGTTGTAAATCTGACCAACGATCCAAGAGCCAGATTGACCCGACACTATACCGAAGATATCCCAGACGTTAGCCTCTACGAGATTAGAATGGCTCCAAACAGCTCAAAAACAACAAGGCGCCGGGTGATGACGGAATCACAGCTGAGCGATTGAAAGCGGCAGGTTCGCCTATGCTAAGGACTTTACAAAAGCTATTTAACTCCGTCACACTCGAAGGCAAAACGCCAAAGGCATGGCACGGAGGAGTGGTGATACTCTTTTTCAAGAAGGGCGACAAGACCCTATTGAAAAATTACAGGCTCATCACGCATCTGAGCCACGTTTATAAACTGTTTTCAAGAGTCATTTCGAACCGTCTCGCACGCAGATTTGACGACTTCTAACCGCCTGAACAAACCGGATTCCGTAAAGGCTTCGGTACCATAGACCACATACATACGCTGCGGCAGGTTATACAGAAGACCGAAGAGTATAACCAGCCTCTATGTTTGGCGTTTGTGGACTATGAGAAAGCTTTTGATTTGGTCGAGACCTGGGCTATGCTTCAGCGCTCCAGCGGTGCCAAATCGACTATCGGTATATCGAAGTGTTAAGGTGTCTGTACAGAAACGCCACCATGTCAGTTCGTCTTCAGGATCAGACCTCGAAACCGATCCAACTGCAACGAGGTGTGAGACAGGGGGACGTCATATCCCCGAAACTGTTCATCGTTGCGTTGGAAGACGTCTTCAAACTTCTAGACTGGAAAGGACTCGGCATTAATATCAACGGCGAGTACATCACCAACCTTCGTTTTGCCGATGATATTGTGGTTATGGCTGAAATCCTGGACGACCTGAGCGGAATGCTGAATGACCTCAGTAGAGCCTTCGAAAAAGTGGGTCTCAGAATGAACATGGATAAGACAAAAATCATGTCGTATAACCGTGTTTTACTCACTTCTCTAAAAGTAGGACACTACGCTCGATTTTGTTGACGATACGTCTACCTAGGACAAATAGTCCAGTTAGGTAGATCCAACTTCGAGAAAGAGGTTACTCGTCGAATTCAAATCGGCTGGGCAGCGTTCGGGAAATTACGTAATATCTTCTCGTCCAGACTACCGCAGTGACTCAATTCGAAAGTCTTCACCAGTGTGTGTTGCCAGTGATAACATACGGAACAGAGACGTGGTCGCTTACTATGTGCCTCATAAGAAGGCTCAAGGTCACCCAAAGGGCAATGGAGAGAGCCATGCTCGGAGTTTCCCTGCGCGACAGAATCAAAAATGAGGAAATCCGCAGGAGAACTGAAGTAACCGATATAGCTCAACGAATTGCTATACTTAAGTGGCAGTGGGCGGAACACATAGCTCGCAGAACCGACGGCTGTTGGGGCGGATAGGTTCTCGAGTGGCGACGGCATACCGGTAGACGCAGCGTAAGTAGGCCCCCCACAAGATGGACCGACCGACGATCTGGCGAAGGTCGCTGGAAGTCGTTGGATGCGAGCAGCGCAGGATCGGTCTTTGTAGAAGTCTTGGGGGAGGCCTTTGCACAACAGTGGACGTCTATCGGCTGATATGATGATGATGATGATGAATATATTATATTCATGAAATTTAGTAAAATTAGCACTTAAGAAGAGCCAATAACCGCGTAGTAAACTGTTCGATTGATTTTTTGACATTTCTAAAGTTAACATTACGCAACGTGTCCGCCGTAACTCCTCAAGTAGAGCAAGGAACAGTGCATAAATTCCAGTTTAAAAATAAAAGCGTGTTTTCCAGAATATTCGTACAATTTGAAAACTGTGATATTAACATCGACAAACAATTATTTCTATACATATATCATAAAATAGACAAAAGGTTTCTTCTGAACATTATATTTTGTTGAAAAAATTATACCTGACTGAGTTTCTTCTCGATACTAAAGTCGGTTTATTTTTTTTATAAAAGTTTTTTTAATCGATTTTAATCGATTTCGAACTTTCGAACAATAATTCCAGATGACTTTGAAAGCGTATAAAATATAGATAATATCTTGTTATTGAAGGAATACAATTATACCTATTTTTTTTTTACATTATAAGACTTTTGTAAAAACACTTCACTCTATGGGCTATATAAAAGAATCAAGTAACTCTTTTACTCTAAAGGGCGTTAAAATAAACGGATATTCTAAATAATTAGAAACAATACAGTGTCTCTTCAACTAACAATGTTGTCTACTATCAGAATCGTGTAAGAGTGTGACAGATCATCACCCACGAACAGTAGTAGGCGATGGTCTGTCACACTCTTACGCTAGGACACAGGATCTATCACAGGATGGAGTCGTCTGGTAGAGTCGTCGTTAGTGCGTCACATGGTTACTTCCGGTGGGGTGGTCAATCTGTCTGCATACTAAAAACCTTAATAGGCGTGTACCAAAACGAAAGCAAGGAAAACCTGTGACACACAGACGGCTGGACGGACGGACAGATTGAATTTAGGTATAAGTTTCTAGTTTGGCTAAGAAGTCCTAAAAATTATTTTGTTTGCAGGGAGCGAATTTTAACGTAATTCATTGTGACATACACAGAGTCTACAGGAAAGCCAACTGTAAAAGCACTATGACGTAAGTTGCCATCATGCCTCCCAACTTTAGAGGTAAAGATGCGTCCATGACACACAAGCCCCAAATATTCATCTGGGTGAAGTGTTTTGTAGCCAACTTGGTCACTTTTTTTGCTAATATTTGATCTGAAACTGCAATTTAATGTGTACATACGGGTATATATGGTAATGTTTCCATTGATTCTTTCATCGTGCTTTATCTATTTCAAAGACAATATGGATGTTTTGTTTTCCGTGAACATATTATTGTGTCAAGTCTTCCCACAAATGTTATTGTGCAATAAATGTTTATAATGATAAACTTCACGCGCCATGTCCCAGCGGTAACGGTAAGGCAAATCAGATAAGCTGATGCGTGTACCATGCGTATGCGTGGTACACGCGGTTATTTTCAAATAAAGCTTCGATCACAAAAATATTTCTAACGAAGGGAAATACATTTTAATTAGGAACGAATATTATCAAAAATTAAAGATATGTTGTTTAGATTTGGTGGAAACAGACTTGTTCCAATTACGTTACAAATATTTTTGTGATCGAAGCTTAGCACCAAACTTAAAAATTGTTAGAATTAATTGTATGGGTATTCGTATTATATTTATCAAGTTGTTCAAATAAAAGAAAACGAATTATCAAAATCGGTCCACGAATGGTAAAAACTTCACGTAACGCACCTACATAAAAACCAGTGAAAAAACAGAGAATCGCCTCTTTTTTTTACCTGACTGCGAAGGAGGGTAATGTTTTTCGAATGTATGTATGTGAATATGTATGTATGTCGGTTTCTTTGGCAAGCTCTGTATCCTAAACGGCTTGACGGATACATATGAGGCGTCATTAGATTTGTGGTATAAAATTTCAATATGGCGCCCGAAGAAAATAAAGTAGAGGGGAAAAGTATAACAATATGAGTATTAAATGAAAGACAATAAATAACTAATTCCAAATATATAACCAATAAAAATTGTGAAATGCAGTCAGGATTATGTTTTTTTTAAATAATTTCGTCTTGTTTAGTTCCTTAATAAAAATTTTAAATATTCTTGAGAAAGGTTTGAATTTACCAGAGTTCCGGTCTGCTCCAAACACAACCGTTTCTTGTGCTTTTGAGATCCTAGTGTAGAATCGTTCACATGAAACGCACAACGCACTCCCCATCAACATATTTTTGGTTATCCATAAGCTCGCTGGAAATACGTGCATTATTATTTTGTAAACGCTGACATCAAAGATCTGAAAATTAAATTTGTTATTACACCTACATAATAACATATACTTTTACCTGATTATCTATCTGTCTATAATAAGTACCTTGTATGCACACAGGAATATGTCTATTGTCAAAAATATTGTTACAAAGACAACATCGTATTTTTTCCATTACATACAACTTTTATCACTGCACTATCATTAGAATTTTAAAAACACGAAGCTTATTCAAAATAATCTCCATTGGCCTCAATAAAATCCTTTGATCGTTGTGGCCAGTTATCAATTGGAACACGCACTTTCTCCATGCGAAATTTCGCAACTGTCAATCTTATGGACTTATGGACTTAGGGACTCCAAATTATCATGGCGTTTAGAGCATGGCATACTCTTTGAAAGAGACCATAAATCATAATCAAGTCTTCGGTTCTGATCAAGCCAGAAACGTTCCTTTCCAGCCACGCTTGTGTGCATCGAGCTTTATGGCCCAGTTCTGAGTCTTGCTAAAAAGCCCATTGCAGGTGATGAAACATGGTGTCGTTAAAAGACTTAACTACCTTCTCAATAATCGGATCTTGATTCACCTGGGCTGATGTACCTTTTTCACATAAATATGGCTCAGTCACTCCTTGATAGCTAACACCCCACCAATCCAGCACTAAAGTTGCATAATGCCCACGTTGTACCTTACTGACTAATTAATACTAATTGAAAAGCTTCTCTAGAGCTTTGAGCATAAACTTGCTCATTTTGCTTATAAAATGTTGCTCAACAGTAAAAATGTTCTCGTCAGTAATTAATAATTTTTTGTGACCTCCTTTTGCGTACCGCCTAAGAAATTGTTTCGATTTTACCACCCTGTTCGTTTTTAAATTATCGGTCAAGTAAGGGCCAGTGCGAATGACAGGTTCCAAATTCAAATGTAATAATATTGTTATTTTTATTGTAACAGTATTTATGGCCGGACTGTGTATAAATGATTGACTGACTGGGGAATATAACATCAGCGCACTACCCCAACTGTTGGATTTGAAATTTGAAATTTTGCACAGAGGTGTGAAATTGGATTAAAAAATTAGAAATGAGGTTATGTGTGCATATAGAACTCATCAAAGAAGTAATGAACGTTCTTGGTCCGTTTTTGAAAACTTTCCCATAAAAGGATGTGAAGGCGTCTCTGGGTACGAAAAAAACTTAGTTTAAACGGTCTTTGAAATAAGTAACCAAATTCTTCTTTTAGGTGATTTTGAAAAATCGACTCGTAAAGCCCACTAAACCCTTCGAATACGAAATTGAAAAAAACCTATGCGAAAACTGGGTCTCTCGTTGCTCATTAGTTCCATTAAAAGATTAATGTCCGATTTCACAATATCTTCTAATGCGCACGCAATATAATAATATACTTAAGCACACTCCTAAAAAGGGATAGGGGTCCGCTAACGATGACATCATCGTTAATCAAAAATCAAAGTGATTGAAGATAGAACGATGAGATGTGAGAAGGCAAAAAAAAATGTAATGACTGCAATACTTGGCACAGCCCCTCTGACTACCTTGTACCTCGTACTTTTTTAGAGAGCCAAAATAGTAAAAACAGAACCCATATTAGTTTATTCATCCTCATTTTTGCCCGTGCCAGCAGCGCTGACCTCATCTGAACACTTGAAATCAGTAGTTAGTCGATTGATTAATTATTGGTTGAGTCACAGTACCGGTGCCTATCCCCCTCTACTCTGCTCGTTCCATGGGCGGCGGTGATCATTTTTCACCAGGTGACTCGCTTGCTCGTTTGCCCCCATTCATATAAAAAAAAAGATTTGGCTACAGTCGGGAATCAGTTACACTTTTCTGTGCAAGCGAACACTGTTGAAAAGGATAATATTTTGGGTAACATTATACTTGTATTCTCTGCCGTTATAAGTACTCATTTTTCTCTGCTGAGTTTAAGAACGCACAGACACCGTGAATAAACAGCTACAACTCACTGAGTTTATGTAAACAGTGCGAGTCAGTTCTCGGTGCCTGTACTCTTTTCTTTCTTTCTTTATGGCATGGCGCCCAGATTAGCGCATTTGCCAATGTCACGTATTAATAAGTAGAATCCATGTAGAATCACAAGTAAATAAGTTTTTTTATCGTAAAACTCCTCCAGTAAATTAATAGTAGGCTTTACTGAAGTTTTAAAGGACATATTTACTACACATACTTATTTAGATCTGCTCCATTCTTTTCACTTACACAGAACTGTAAAACACAATATACTATCATAGTTGTACTTTAAAACTCCAAAAAATGAAAAAAATTTAAAATCTAAATAAAATGACAACCTCACTTCTGTCGTTCCCGCCAAAAAGTTCAAGGTGCCTGTACTCTGACTCAATGTAAAACTATCGAAAGACGATTACAAACTTCTTCTTTTTAAATTATGTGTTGTACTGGTATAGGTGACCAGTGCGTAATTAGAACTTACAATAGTAAATATTATTCAACCTTCTTTTTTCTTTACTCCAATTTTCTTCATAAATATACTAACCACACTAATTACGTCTGTTACGTTTACCGGAGGATGGACATAGGCTAATCTTTTTAAAATTAAAAACATACGCTTTGAACCCCTAAGGGGATGAAAAGTTGGGCGAAACTTTGTGTGGAAAATACTAAACCGCCGAACCGATTACGATTTTTTTTCCTCTAATCCCAGAAAGCCAATAAAAATTTTGCAATTGGATGACGGACGTCGCGAGTACAGCAAATTTTTTTAAATAATTAAAAGAAAGATTATGTGCAACTCACCAAATCTGATTTAATCCATAATATGCAAAGTTGCACGTATGCTAGCAACTGCAGAAAGGTGAAGAAGATGTGGCTAAAGAGCTGGAAATAAAGACGTTTTCTGTTGTAAATATGAATAGAATTAGTAATTTTATCTTCAAACTCAATGTTTAAAACTGACGGTTTTCTCTATAAATTTGCTACTTTTGATATAAATCACTTCTTTAAAATTAATGGTCTTTGCTATAAAAAAATGATAAACTTCAGAATTAATAGTTTGCATAATAGACTTTTGGTTACAACTTCAATTACTGAAACTTTAATGTGGCGTAATGGTGTTAATAAATGTTTGGGAGGAAATCGTGAGAACAAATGCAGGCTAAGGTTTAGATCGTTTCACATCGGGTAAAATTTTGCAAATTTTTTTGTAACTTTATATAAACACGACGATATAACACTTTTTTTTTGGTTAGATTAGGTTAGGCCTTTTTACCACAACGCGCGAGCCGAGCAAGCGAAGCGAGTGTGCTACATCAGCGGCCGGCGAAGCGCCAGGTTTGAATCCGCTTTATACATGGAGCAGTATTGAAACAGGAGTCTGCACTCTATAGAGATAGTTGAAGCCTAGACTAGAAATGACAATGCCCAAAAACTATGGAAATTTGCCTCAACCACAAATTTGAATGCCCCGTAATAATATTTATTTTATTGTATGTGCTATTAAGAGCACTACGAAATAGTATAGTAACTGAAGCGAAATAGCTAGCGAATCTGAAGGTATTACAAAAAAAAATTAAAAGAGCCGGCCAAAAATTTGCATGTGCGTCGCGACTTTTAATAAAACAACTGTTAGAGAAGTCAATTTGAATACAGCCAAAAGTAATTATACAGACAAACGAAGCACCCAGAAACACAGCAGGGGTCGTTATTTACAAACAATCTAATGAAATCGCCAGAAAAACAAGTTCACATGTTCTTCCATGACCAAGTATGTATGTAGGTGGTGTGTATGTGACTTCATAAAAATCCGAAAAGTGAATGTCAATGACGTTAGGTGTGTAATATTCATGACTCAAACTCGGACAACGTCGTTGATTTGATATCTTCCTGTCAGTTATTTCATTCACGAAAGAAGTAATTTCATTTGAATTCGAAATCGCGACAGCGCCATTCAACTAAAAAAGAAGGAGAAGAAGTAATATCGTTTTTACAGCTTTTCAGAAACAGTTTAGAAAATCTAGTAGTATTCAATTTTAGGATACGGTCACTTTTAATTAAAAATCTGCATATAATCTAAAGATTTAAAATGGCAATGTTTATGGTCCTGTTCGGCCATAATGTATGTATAGTTACTAGAAATTCTTTTTATTTTGATCATTGCTTTCATTAGCTTAAGGAAGTTATAAACCACACATAAAATCAAAAGAAATGAGGATATACTTTTTAAATAGAATGGTTACTCTGGGAACAGAGGCGGCGAATTTGGGCATTGACATTTAATCTCGAAACATCTCTATAATCCTCCATCTCTTTTCGTCGTTTTCTGTTGGTATGTCTATATAACATAGCAATCTTACATAACCTAGTAGGTGTATTTCCGAGTTATTTCCAGAAGCAGTATTGAAATAGGAGTCCGCACTCTAAGGAGACAGTTGACGTCGAGAAATTTAATCTTGAAACATCTCTATATCCTTCCATCTCTTTATATCTTTAACTGTTGGTACATGTAAATATAGCATTCTCATATATACTAGTAGGTGTATTTCCGAGTTATTTCCAGGAGTTAGGACGAGACGTCGTACAATTGCACCAACTCCATTCACTACGCCGGATGTGCCGGCAGTGTCACGATAACAGTTTGTCAAGTTTATTTCCTTAGTTATTACAAAATGTTATTTTCGAGATCATTCTATCTGTGTGTGGTTTTGATGAGGGCACTCCTAAACACATATTTTTTAACTGTTCGAAACTATTGTTCTCCCTGTATGACATTCTTCCTTCTGATGTTCCTCGTTCTGCAAATTTCAAATACTTACTGTCTTTAACCCATTCCCCTTTTGTCAGCATCCTCTGTAATTTTATCTCTTGACGACCTCCGTGGCGCAACGGTTAAGCGCGTCAGAAGTAAAACGGGGGTTGCGGGTTCGATTCCCGCCCCGAGTCTGGGTGTCTATGTATTATATGTATTTATTTACAAAAGAAAAGTATATAAGTAGTATATCTGTTGTCTAGTACCCATAACACAAGCGCTGTGCTGCTTACTTTGGGACTAGATGGCGCTGTGTGAAATGTCTGAGAATATTATATTATTATCTCTGTAAAATCATTCATGTCATTGTTATCAAGTTTGTCTTGTGTCCCTTTTATATTTATTCTATGTTGCTTTGTTCTATTCCTTTTTAGGTGTGGATTTCGGCTCAACTCTTCAGTCTCCAAAATAAAACCAAAAAGAAGGTCTTATGTAGATCCCCAGTGTATATTTTCCTACTTGAATTGCTTGAATCTTCATAAATATCATCTTAATTGTCCCCATTTCTCTGTTATCCTCATTATTACGTGACATTGGCAATATTCGCAAACGCAACGGTGCCACTCAACTAAAGAAGACAAAAGAAAATGTTATTTTTCATAGCACAATCTATTATTTTAAATGATTGCTTACTTTTATTATCCCCAATAATTATTTTATAGCCTCTTTGATATTTTTATAGCTAATTAATATCTTTTCAATAAAGGAGTAACATTTTATTGTATGATAATCGTATTTTTTTGTAGCGATTCATAGCAATTTTATTTATATTTTCATTAATTTTGAAGTGCCATTAAATGCATCCCTTATAAAGAGTGGTATACAAGTTTGACCCCGTTGCTGTCAGTCTATCTCTTTGTGTGTTTGTTTGCAGAATTGCAGTTGTTTTATAAACCAGATGAACCAATACATATAGGTACATACGGCTTATTATGAAAGCTATAGTTTTCGAGAATATTCTTAGCTATGTTTGAAGGAAATCTGTCCAGCAATCGTCAAGATATTCAGCTCTGAATCTTTTACGAGAAAACAAGTTTAGCGTTATTGCAGTTTAATTCTCGAGTCCGATCTCTGTAGCAAGTCGTAGTATTGATGATGTCCAGCATAAGGTATTATTAAAGTCGGTACTTGTTTTCTTTTATTTAACTTTTAAGTGCTTTTCATTTTTGCGATGGAGAACGTGCCAGAATGCGGAGATATAAGTGCTTTGTTCTCGCCCTCACTTCGCACCTTCCCTAGTCGGTAGGCAAACTGCCCTAAACTGAATTACTGCATTCCTGAATTTCAGTTGCTAACGATTTTTTTCTTACACCTTCAATCATTTTGAAAGTATAAACACAGACAGAAGCCATGGACAGTACTATCCCGAAAACACTTTAATAATGACGCCACGAGCACGACCATAGTGTAACTGTGGGCGTGGAAGTCGATCACGGCATTTTCGTAGTCTCGCGGTTTTTCTTTAAATTTTAAAAATTTTAAATTATTTTTCATCAATATAAAATAATTTCAAAAATGTTTCGCATCTATTATTAATATTACCCACGATAAAGTTTGAAAATGCAGTAACCTTTTTTTGATTGTAAAAACCTAATTGCTTCGTGTACGTTTTCCCATTACCATTTGTCACGATAATTTCCATTTTTATTTTCTTTCTTTTCCCTTCCCTTCTACTATCAAGTGAATAACTACCTCAAGCTTTCGTATTTGAAAATATATTTCTCTACACACACAGCTTCGAAAAGTGAAATAAAACATAAAAGAGTAGAAGGATAAGAATAAGTGACATAAAAATCCAAATAGGACTATGGAATAATTTACCATTAACCGAAAACATTTGCTTATTGAATGAAAAGCTTCTATGATGGCGTACAACATGTTGAACAATGAAATATTTTTATTTTCTTCCTCCACTTTATCGGAAGTTGAAGAACCTCTTAGTTTCACTGCCTCTATCCATTTATCCATTTTACAGGTCAAAAAAATAATTAGTGTTATAGCATAAAAAATTTCGATATCATATGCAGATGCTATTACTATGAGGAAACACTGTATCCATTTATCAGCGAATTCGTCTTGCAATCTCATTAATAGCATTGCAACGCAAATGAACAGAGTCATACTACATAAGATCCATACTAGTATCTTCAATTTGAAGTAGTCTTTTTTGTCTTTGAAGAAGCGATCAATCTCTTGTAGCTTCAACACAATCTCTATATTTATTTCACTGTTTTTCACGTTGTTCATTACGACGAGCGTGATTATTATAATGAGTTTAAAGCGAAGGAATATGTGTATGATTAGAAACACCGACGTCAGTTTGTCGGCCACGTATTTTATGTATAATAATATGGACAAAATGGTAACTGTAATATTTATAATGACTAAATTAATTGAGTATGTTTTAGTATTCTTCGATATAAAGTTATCCTTGATGACGTATTTCCTAGAAAACAGCGCGCTGAGGTATAAATGTATCGGTTTAAAAATATTTATAAATTCCTTATCGAGTGTATTTTTTAACATTTCACTTGGTATATTCACTGTTCGGTGTTCGTCCGTTGCCGTTGATGACGCCATTGTTACTGAATAGGGTGGGGTGCGAGTATTTTTTATTTATACCTACAATCAGCAATTAATTTGATTAAAAATGTCAATAACAAAGGAAAAACAGAAAATATGACACAATTTATTTTACTGTGAACCAATCGATTATGCTTACAGCATTTAGTATTTGACAGTAATCACAGGCAACAAATTGTATTTAAACAATGATGTTTATTAAACAGCAGGTAAAGTAAGACAACTAACATATATATTGCGTATGTATACTTCGCAGTTGTACTGATATAGATATACTATTTACAACATATCCTATCACGTACGGCAATTTAGTGGAACCAGCTTTTAGCGGCGGTATTCCCTGAACGTTATGACTTAGGTACCTTCAAGAAACGAGCCTATTATTTGGCACAGCGTGAGAGGAGCTCCGGTTGCGTTCTGAAGGAGATCCTGGAGCCCCTCGACTATACGCCTAGACTCCGTCTAGAGCAGTCTCGCATAAACTCATCGCTACCCCACCGAGTGAGACAGAGACGCATAAAACATTTCCTCATATAAATGAAAGACATGCTACTGATGATCTATGTAATTGTTTCTTTATGACTCCGTAACTGCCCACTGTTTAACAATCTGGGGCGGAACCGCAGTTACTAGTTACCGTAACGGAGATTGAAAGAGCTCAGCGTCGAGTCGTTAAAATTATGTCTAATAAACCATATGCTTACTCTACTGATAGCTTTAATTATGACACAAGTCTTCTAAGTGTACGCCAAATACACATACATATATTCTAAGGGTGGGTGGTGGTAAACATGTGGTAGTCATTGGTATGTCATCGACTAGGTTCGACCTCAGAAAGCTGCAACAATAACGTTAAAATTGAAAAGTACGAAATAACTATCGTTTATTAATCAAAACTAAACTACAAAAATAACTATAAATACGATACAAATACCTATGTAATTAAATTTGATATTTACTGAAGTCGGTGCCAAGTCTACTATATTAATGAAGTTTCTGCTGTTGCACATTGATTTGGCACCGCCCTTAATATAAAGTTATTTTTGCACTCGAGCTTCGATTAGTAAAGAATAGTTATTTTCTACTTTTCGCTGTATTTTTAAGGCGGTTTAATTTTTTAGTTTTTATTTCTCCATTTTGAGTGATCTTGGGCTAAATAATATCTACGGTAGGCCTACAATTAACTTCTTTCTAATTCTGGAGTGCAATGACATACAAGAGAATCGTCAACTTAAATCGTTTGTAGTGGTGTTTGAGGCGCCCTAAATTTTCTGAGCTGTTACCACTGAGCCACACATCGTATCACTCATACCACTTTTCAATGTATGGAGGCGACTGTAACAGTCAATAAGACATCACGCAGCCTTATCTAACGCCTGAACGAGAAGATGCTAATTGCAAGGATAAGGTGGCATGTCCAGCCAAGGCTTAGCAGTAATCAGTACGGGTTTACACCACAGCGCAGCACCGAGAGCTCCCTCTATGTCATGATGAAACACATTAGAGAAAGGATAAAGGAGAAGAAAATCGTGATCTTAATTTCATTAGACATAGAGGGGGCCTTCGATGGGGCGTGGTGGCTCGCCAATAAGTGCAGATTGGCTGAGTTGTCATGCCCACTAAACCTGAGACGCTTGGTGGACAGCTACCTTTGTGATAGGAAAGTAAGACTGAGGTATGCCGGAAGTGAATGTGAAAGGGCGACTGAAAAGGGATGTGTACAAGGGTCCATAGGGGGTCCGGCACTATGGAATGTGCTGTTGGACCCCTTATTGAAAGAGCTCGATGGGAGGGGAGACTACTGTCAGGCTTTTGCCGATGACGTGGTTTTTATTTTCTCTGGTAACAGCACCGCTGAGGGTTAGGCATAGGCCGATGCCGCTCTCGAGCATGTTTGGGGGTGGGGCGTCGGAAAAAAGCTGAGATTCGCGCCAAATAAAACAAAGGCGATGATCATAATGAACAGGCTTAAATTTGACCAACCAGTCCTAAGGATGGGCGGGGGTGACATTGAACTGTCCAGCGAAATAAAGATCTTGGGCCTTACAATCGACAGAAAACTTACTTTTGACACTCATGTCGCAAACGTGTGTCGTAAGGCCACGAATCTATAAAAACAATTGTCGAGAGCCGCAAAGGCCCAGTGGGGGCTGGAACCAAGGATAATAAGAGCCATATATGCGGCAGTAGTTGAACCGACCATCATGTATGCGTCGTGTGCATGGGCGGAAGCCACAGGGAAAGTATGTGTGAGGAAACGGTTGAATGCGGTGCAGAGGGGTTTCGTACAAAAAATCATTAAGGCGTACAGGACGGTCTCCCTGAAGTCAGCCCTGGTGCTGTCCGGGATTCTTCCTCTGAACCTCAGGATCCGCGAAGCACCTTTTTTATGAGGTCCGATGGGGGTATGGCCGGACGATGCTGGGTGACTGGGAGATGGAGAGGCCGGACAATTTTCAGAATATGCCACATCCTCCGCTGAGGCCGGCACTGGAGTTTGAATGTCTGGGAGGGGATGAGGTAGCCGGTCAGGAAGAGCAGGGGCTGGCCATGTTTACAGATAGCAGCCGAATCGAGGGCAAGGTAGGACCCGCGCTATCCGTATGGAAGCGCGGGGCGGAAATTGCCACACGAAAACTCAAACTGGGCGGCTGCTGCACCGTCTTCCAGGCGGAGCTCCTGACGCTGGCTGAGGCGACGGAGAGAGCTCGAAGGAGCGAAGTACCTCTCTGCTCTATATTCTCTGATTCACGCTCGGCTTTGGAAGCTATTGTGGGAGGGAGGTCTCTCCACCCTCTCGTGGTCAGAACCAGGAACAACGTTGCGGAGATAATTAAAGCCGGCAAGGAAATCAAGTTGTTCTGGGTAAAGGCCCACGCGGGGGTGAGAGGGAAAGAAAGAGTGGATGAACTTGCAAAAGGGGCTGCTTTGAAAGTTAATACCAAGTCAAACTATGAGAGGTGTCCGGTATCGTATATAAAGAAGGTAATAAGGACTCATAGTATTGAAAGATGGAATGAAAGATATATAGAAGGTGAAGTTGCGAAAGTTACCAAGATATTCTTTCCCACTGTGGCGGCAGCGTATCCTTTCATAAGAAAAATCAGAATGGACTATTGGGTAACGCAGGTGTTCACCGGGCATGGCGGGCGGGAATATCTCCACCGTTTTCGGTACAAGTAGAGCCCGTCGTGCCTGTGTGATGATGGTAAAGATGAGGGTATTGTGCACCTGATCGTGGAGTGTCCAAGGTTCGCCAAACAAAGAATGGAGCTCGAACAGGAGACAGAAATTGAAGTTAATGTCGGTAATTTAAAATCCATGTTAGAAAATAAGCATACAAGAAACAAATTGTTGAATTACTGCATTAAGATAGCAAAAAATGAAAGCAGTAGAAATAACAGTTAGATAAGATATATATACTACGATAATATAATATTATTGGAATAGGTATATATATATATGTGTATGAATTAATATAAGAAGTGTTTGGTAATAAGAAATGTAGACAACAATAGATGAATAGTAATAGCATAGTAAATTAATATTAAGTACTTATTAATAAAGTCGAGATGGTGCATAATGACCATACCTGTAGATACTGTAAGTCGTTAGAAATAAGTAGAATTAAAAATAAAGGTGTAGAGATGGAAGTGAGTTGAAGTGGGATAGACCCGTTAGTAATAGATATAAAGAAGCAGAGAGGTATCGTTAGTGTAGGAATAGAGAGGAAATTGCAAAGTAAGATATAGAATATTAATTTAGGATAGATGTTGTATAAGTGAGTAATGTAACGGATAGATATAAGAAGATAGATAAGAAAGATGTAATGTAGTATAATAATAAATAACAAAGTTGTGGATAGTAAGAACAAGATAAATAAAGAAATGGTAGTACTGGCCTTGACTTAAGCTAGGGGAACGAGATTAAATAAAAAAATAAAAAACGCCTGAACAATTTCTCCGCTGATACATTTTCCGCCGCATAGTTTTATAATCAGTGAAAATGATATCGCAATATACTCATTATAATATTGGGACAAACCAACATTTATATTCTATGTTTCTAGTGTCCTTGCTAAAACAACGTATTATCAGAGAGATTTATCAATGTCGCCTGAGGAACTATTAATATCGAACCAATTCTTCTTTTTTGCGTATCAGGAGGTCGTACGAAAGACATTGTCTGTTTTTTCTCCGGTACAACTTTGCGATATTTTGGTGTAAAACTGCTTATTTCTATTTCAAACTTTATAATTATTATAGTCTTAAACGATTATCATTTGTGCAAACAATAAACAAAGTGGAAAAGTGGCAAAATATATAATTATTAACAATATATAGTGTTCAATTGTGATTTGTCATCGTGTCTGCGTAGCAAGTGTATTTAACCTACTACAAACAACTACCCGCAAAGCGGTGACGCATAAGTGGCCGCGCGTCTATGAGTAACGACTGCGCAGACGGTGAAATAGGCAACATTGTC
Organism: Zeuzera pyrina; assembly: GCA_907165235.1. NCBI lineage: Eukaryota > Metazoa > Arthropoda > Insecta > Lepidoptera > Cossidae > Zeuzera > Zeuzera pyrina. The sequence continues at coordinate 2,544,241 of OU015641.1, forward strand.
TCTCATTATATGATGGATGGAAAACTGACGGAGTAGGTGAGTTGATTTCAGGATCATTTTAGTTGATGCCCTAAAATGGCCACACAGTGCAAAGCATGCAATAAAAACATCGTAACACTAAATTACATGGAATGTTGCAAATGTAATGGACTATATGATCTGCAGTGTCTTGGCATTACGGAGTTGCTATTTACAAAGCAGTCCGAGCAATATAAATCGACCTGGATATGTCCAACGTGTATTTCAATGCAGCCCAAAGCGGGAAATACAAGTACCCCGGTTCGTGGTCTAAATAGTACCTATTCCAGTGATAATGTTAATGCAGTTCGTGGATCTCGAAGTAAGGAGAATTTTTGCAAGGACAATGAAGTAACTACTACAAACGACATTCTCCTCGAAATCCGAGGCCTACGAAAAGAAATACTGGAGCTTAAGTCTCAGCTTACAACTGTCACAGATTCCTTTTCTCAAAAAAACAATGAACTTGAGGAAAACTTAAAAAAGAAAGACCAGGAAATAGTCAATCTTAAGGCTTCCGTGGCAGAACTTCAACATGCTGTCAATATCCAGGACCAGTTTAATCGACGTAACGAACTTGAAATAATTGGAATGCCAGAACAACCCAATGAGAATCTGACACACATAGTTATAGTCACCTCAAAAAAACTAGGTATTGATCTGAATGAATCGGATATTGACGAAGTTGTACGGGTCGGCTCGAAACAACCACAAGCGCGTAATGGTCAGAATCAAAAGCATCGTCCGATCGTACTCAAATTACTGCGAAAGTCCAAAAGAGACGAAGTCATTAAAGCTGCCAAATTATGGCGTGGCCTGAACTCGGAAAATATTGTCGACGGCACTCAGAACAAACTATTTTTCAACGAACGGCTATCTGGACAAAACAGGCAGTTGTTTCGTGAGGCAAGAGAACGCGCTCGTCTTTACCAATATGCTCACTGTTGGTCTAAAAATGGACAAATATTTGTGCGGAAGACAGGACAGACAAAGGATCGCAAATCAACTGCAATTCCAATTACTAATAGGATGGACCTCGATCTTATTGGTCCTGCTATTACAGACAACTAAAATATATGCTTTGTTCTTGGAAGTTGGAAAGTTGCTTTTGTGTTTATTGTCATCGATGAAAACGTCATTTATGTTGAGTTTATTTAATTTGTGCTTAGTCTATAATTTTTTCGAAATAATCTTGTTGGTGGCTGTTAAATTTGTATTAGAATTCATATTAGTCTTTCTATTTGTCACATATGGTATCACTTGATTTGACTGAAGATATAGACAATACTCAGGAGGTCATATGCCACAAAATAGATTTGATTGAAACTTGTAAAAAAATGATTTTTGGACACAATATAAAAATATTAACTTGTAATATTAGAAGTCTACAACGTAATTTTGATAGTTTCTTAGTCGTTTTGAAAACATTGCCTATTGAATTTGACGCCATAGTGCTAACCGAATGCTGGTTGAGTGAAGACAGCACGATTCCCCTCTTGAGTGGACACATGTCCTTCGCAACCACTAAGCATATCAATAAAGCTGGAGGAGTAGTTGTCTTCACAAAAAATTGCTGGACAACAACATTTGAAGAAGTAAACCTTCTGGACGGTAACTGTTTACTCGTTAAGGTTTTAAACCTTTTTTGTCTTTTGGGTATATATCGCTCTCCCTCTTTTAGAAATACTAATAATTTTCTTACATCCCTGGACGCTATATTGTCAAATACCAAATATGGTTCGCCAGTCTTTCTCCCGGGGGATATAAATATCGATATACTTGATGATTCCCAAATGAGCTCCGAATACTTATGTTGCTGTCTGAAAGGGGTTTCATGTCCTTTGTTGATAAACCAACCCGAGAAAATGCCTGCCTTGACCACCTCTTTGCTAAAACCAAAAAAAGAACTAAGATAGAAACAATTGTTTGTTCATCGGCTGTCACAGATCATGATATTGTCATGGCGGGTGCTTCACTGGATATGGTCCTACCAAATCCTCGGAGGGGAAGCAAAATTAAACTAGACTACGATGCCATTATTGCTGAGATTGAATTTGTGAATTGGTCTAATGTTACTCAGGAGTTCTCTTTTGAACATGCAACGCAGGCCTTTATGTCTACTCTGACTAATACAATTAATAAAAATAGTAGTGTTGTCAAAGTTACTCGGTCCAGGCAAATTTTAAAACCTTGGATGACTCCAGGATTGATACGATGCTCACGACACAGGGATAAACTTCACCTTGACTCCAAAAGACACCCGAATGATGACATAAAGAAAATAGTATACAAAAGATACAGAAACTTCTATACAACTTTGTTGCGAAGAATTAAGAATCAGTATGATGGGGACACATTAGAATTGAACAAACATAATCCCAAGAAGTTATGGGAGTCCATAAAACAGATAACTTACACTGAAGAAAAAAAGGGGGACGCCCTAGGGCTTTGCAACATCAAATCCACTGAGCTAGAATCTCTAAATCACTGCAATGATTACTACACGTCTGTCGGGAAATGCCTAGCGGATCAAATTTTGAGTGCATCGCAGGAGACTCAGGACACTCTAGCCTCGAAAATCAGCATGTCCTGCTCTCCAAGTCGTTCGTTTTGTCTCCACCCGGTTTGTGAAGAAGATGTCGAACAACTTATTATGCAACTAAAAGCAAATACTTCCCCAGGGCTTGATGGAATTACAAACAACCTAGTAAAAAGCATTAAAAACAATATAGTGGAGCCTCTTACACATATTTTTAATCGTAGCCTGGCTACTGGGATCTTTCCCGAAATCTGGAAAACCGCAGCGATAATACCGGTGCATAAAAATGGTGATAAAAACTGTCCTAGTAATTATAGACCTATATCTCTCCTGGGAACTTTCTCAAAAATGCTAGAAAAAATCGTTAACAAGCAGCATATAGGATACCAAGAAAAATTTAAATTACTATCTTCACATCAGTTCGGTTTTCGTAAAGGAAAATCAACTGAAGACGCGGTAACACTACTTACAACGATAATATCTACACACCTAGATAAGGGTAAAACTTGCATAGGCGTGTTCTTGGACTTGGCACGAGCCTTTGACACCGTGTCTATACCCATCCTCTTGCGAAAACTAGAAAAAATCGGTGTCAGAGGCGTATGCTTGGAGTGGTTTCGAAGCTACCTATCTGACAGAATGCAAAAAGTGAAAATAAACTGTTCAGTGAGTGGTCCGAGTAAAGTTCTCTTTGGAGTTCCTCAGGGAAGCATTTTAGGCCCCACATTATTTTTGATCTACTTAAATGATCTGTCCGCTCTTAAATTACACCACAGAGATATGATAAACTACGCTGATGACACTGTACTGATTTTCCAAGGTAGAAATTGGGCAGAGGTATTTAAAACGGCAGAAAAAGGCCTAATTCAAACTGCTTTGTGGCTTAAAGGTAATCTTCTTAGCCTAAACACATCTAAAACCAACTTTATCTGCTTCTCTAAGACAGCGGCGGGCCACCCCCCTACTGACTGTAAGATTGTACTTCACACTTGTGGCATCAAAATAAACTGCAATCAGACACCAGCTTGTAACTGTGGATACATATCTCAAGTCAAACACGCTAAATACTTAGGCATCATCATAGATGAAAGACTTTCCTTTCGGAACCATATTATAATAGTGGCAAAGAGAGTTAGGAAGTTAATTTACAGCATGAAGCTTCTAAGAGATGTCGCCAGTGGAAAACTGCTGAGGACTGTGTACTTCACACTTTGTCAGGCGATTATAACGTACTGTATCCTTGCCTGGGGTGGAGCATCGAAAACTGTGCTTATAACTCTTGAAAGGGCTCAGAGATCTGTACTTAAGGTGATGCTTGAAAAGCCATACCGCTTCCCAAGTAATCAACTATTAAACGAGGCCGGAGTACTGAGTGTAAGAGGACTCTTTCTACACAAAACTGTCACCTTAACACATAGAGAAGTTCTTAACTCCCCGAGCTACGAGGATATGTGCAAAAAGCGGCTTTTTAAGGTACCCGTACCTTCTTCTAACACAGCCTTCGCTAAACGTTTCAGCACGTTTCTTAAACCTTTCCTGTATTAATACTATATAATACTAATCTGAAATATGTCTACTAAACACACTATTGTATAGAATGATGTACACTAATTTGATAATTGCGATACATGCTGGTACCAAATTTGTGGCTAGATAAGTTCTTAGATCTAAGATGTCAGTTTTTTCTCTTTTTTGTGTGTTTTAATAAATTATTATTATTATTATTATTATTATAATTGTTATTAGAGAGACGATCTACAATTTTTTGACAGTTGTTAACAAACAAATATTATCATTTTTCATATTCGTAGTGTCCTTGTTAAAATAATGTAAGTAGTATAATATACATTACATTGTCGGGTAGATTTTATCAATCGCATCATAGTGAACGGTCAGTAATAAGATCGTTAATAAAACAAAAAATGATTCATGTTTTTTAGTTTTAAGATTTAAGCAGATGTATGTTTTTCCGTATTTGTGTGCTTGTTGATACATTAATATAATATATCTCCAGGTAGATTTTGTTAATATCACGTTAAGAACTGTTATGATAGTCAGTTAATCAAGGAGTGGCAATAAGTGTTAATAAAATTCAGCTATACTTCAGTCGTTCAATTATAAGGTAAATTGCAAAGGATGTAAAAGAACAAACCTAAATAGCAATGCTATGTGGTCAAGTAATTTATTACGAGATCTTATTATAAATATCAAGTGTATTGTCATCATCTACCGTAATACAAATTAATAACAAATACAAAAGAAAGTAATTAAAAAGACTCAGAGCACACGAATGACCAAAGTTTGGTTTCCCCTGATGTCTACAAAGAGCCCTCTCGGGACCAAAAACCCTAAGTACACATTTGGAGGTGAACTGCAACGCGGCCTCTACCACTAGAGTATTGTTGAAACTGCAATTCAAAGGAAATTTAAAAAGTTCGTTTTTTGAATCGACTTGACCAGCATGTAAGCGTCGTCTCATCAGTCTCGGTGCGCGCGCGCAGTGTGCGGACGTGAACGCCGTTGCTTGCTGTTGTGCGAAGCGATAGGATTAAGAGTGAAATTTTGTAAAAATGTCCTCTACTGTGGTAAAATGTGCAAACTGCAACGTGGTTATTAATGAAGTCCTTGCGTTTGTGAATAACAAAATAGCTGTTATGGACGATGAAAGTATTAGTAGAATTTGTGTGAGTGCTTTTACAGAGAATGATATTACAACAGCGAAAAATCTGTTGTTAGATTCTATACCAAAAACAAAGCGCAAGATAACCCGGAAGAAGGCTGGAAAAACACAACGAGACATAGACGACATCATATGTCTCATTCGCGACACCAACTCGTAAGATATTCCAGTTTTCGTGGCCCGTGATCTGGAGAAGTAACCCCCGGTTTTGTTCGACCATGTCGATGTGAGAGGCTCTTAAAAGATATAGTTAAGTTACGACAAGATCTTAACAGATTGAGAGAGGAATATGCCACGGTGGAACAATTAGACTTATTGACATGTGACGTGCGTACATTGCAAAATGCGTCCGTTACCAATGCTAAGCGCAATGTGAACACAAAGCGCGGAGCCTGTCTCATGGAGAGTTTTGAGTGTATTAGTGGTCCCATGGGACTACCGCATACGTGTAATGAGATCATTATTGAATGTAATGAGCAGTATGCTGAGATTGAATCGTTACCAGATGCATGCTATCGAACATTAAGCAGAATTTTCAATCATTTGAGGGTGGGAGGTCGTCGCCGAAGTCTAAAGAGCCGGCCGCTGTGACTATGCAAAATTCGGCACAGCTGATTGGTCCGCACGCGCCCGCGCCCTCGTTTGCGCCTGCGTCACGGTTGCTGCTGTCTGTCGAGGACGGACGGCCGCAGCCGCGAACAAAACAACCAGTTCCAAACGCGAGACACACGGTCGCTCTAAGCGGAGGCGATCCGATTACTCACGAACATAAGTCTCTGGCTGATATTGCCCGAGATGGGGTTTGGAAACCGCAGACACAGTGATGAATGGATAACAGTGCAAAGAAAACGGTTGCGTAATAGATTTGAAGGGAAACGGGGGACTGCACTATTAGAGGCCGACGTTAAATTTAAGGGAGCGGAAACCAAGGTGCCTGTGTATGTTTACAATGTGGCGAAGGGAGTGTCCGTGCGTGACATCTCTAAATACATTGAGAAAAAGACAAATGTTGATGTTAAAGTGGAAAAAGTTAACATGAAGTATTTGAAAGACTACGAATCTTTTAAAATATTTGTACCTAAACATAAATTGGAGCTATTTATGACAGCTGACTTCTGGCCCGAAGGGGTGGCATATCGTCGATTTATCGACTTTAGTAAAAGGCGTGAACTAGTAAAGCCCAATAATGAGTAGCAACGTTAAAATGATAAGTTTTAACTGCAAGAATGTGGTTCGATCGGTGGAGTATATCCGACGAGTGTGTCAGACAATTGACGTACTGGCGCTGCAGGAGACCTGGCTGTTGCCGCAAGACCTGGCGTACCTAGCGACAATCGACAGCGGATTTGCTTTTACGGGCACCTCCGCGGTCGACACGACGGCTGGCGTGCTGCGTGGTAGACCGTTCGGCGGGGTGGCCCTGCTGTGGAGGAAATCTGCTTTTCCGACGGTAACCGTAGTGAAGTGTAATAGTGTGCGTCTGGCGGCGATAGAGGTTGTTCTTTGTGACCGTTGCATTATGATATTTTCCGTGTATATGCCTACGGATTCTAATGACAATTTAGTTGAAATCACGAAATGTCTTAGTGAAATAGTTGCCATAATGATATAATGATAATATGATATAATGAGCTTTTAACTTTCTGTGCGGAGCAGCTTTGTGTGGACATGGAACTTCTGCCGTCTGATAGCTACACCTTTGTGAGTGACGCGCACGGTTGCCCCGCTGGCTCGACCATTGCCTCGTGACTAGTGCTGCGAGGCACTCGGTGCTGTCCGTCTCTATCTTATATGACACTTACTGGTCTGACCATTATCCTATGTCTATGGAATGTAATTTTAGCCTAATAAAGCCTAAAATTGGCGTGCTTATTACATGTACAAATAAAGTAGTTTGGGCTGAACGGGATGCGGCTCAGATAGATATATATGAGAAAGCTTGTCATTCGAAGCTGCGTGAGATTGACTTTCCCACAGAATTTTGTGACTGTGCGGACTACATGTGTAGTAATAAAGATCATAAAAAGATACTGGATCAATGGTATGATAACATTGTATGTGTATTGTCTTACGTCGCTAAGATGAGTCATAATAGTAGACATAAACGAAACGGAAAATATATAACTGGCTGGAATAGACATGTCCGAGGCGCACATGAGAGGGCTCGGCTTTGTTTCCAAATGTGGTTGTGCTACGGCAAACCTAGTACAGGCTTTATCTATAATAATATGGTTGAGTCGAAGCGCATTTTCAAATCAAAATTAAAATGGTGCCAGAATAACGAACAGAAAATAAAAATGGATATTATTGCCGAACATCATTCGAATAAGAATTTCGGCCTCTTCTGGAAAACTGCAACGTGGCTTGCTCAGGCCGGCAGAGGAGGTGTGGGTTGAGTAATTGATGATGTTATTATTACTGTCACCTGGAGAGTAGTGTACCTAATTTGTTTAAGGGCGCCTAGTACACCTCTGCAATCGACATCTAATGGGATATTTACAGAAAGTTAATTAATCAGACACCAGAAAAACATCACACGAAGAAACAACATTTATTTCTTATAACTTAATCTCTCTGGTGGATTCAATCAGCTCACTATGTATTTATTATAAAAGTTAGTAACAATTTAAAAAGATTAAATGCTATGGTTAAACAACATTATCCTGTTTATTATTATATATATGAAATATGAACATCTATTATCTAACAGCACTTGAATATTAATTAGTTTACAGAATAATTCATTACTATTAAAGTTTTACAAGTATTGAGCTCAGATATTACTTGTTATAGTTACAACAACATAATTTATTTATGTTATCTTAACTTAAAGAGAAGTATACCTAGTTATAAAGACTTAGACACCATTACCTTGTTTATGTACTGCATTTAAATTCTTAGTGTTACAGATACATAAACCCAAATACATTTTATACCTTGCAAACCCTATCTAAAATTACACCTACCTAGCGAGTCGATAAGATTCATTAATTCTTTCTAAGTGTATGACGTTTATGTCAACTATAGTTTTATTATTATTCGTTCGTACTAATAAGTTTATGAACTAGAGACCTAATATTTCATTAATTTAGAGCTTATTCTATCTGAAAACAAAGGCTACATATTTAAAGTCTACCGATATGTTTATCGAACATATCTTTACGTCTAAGTATAGATAATCTAGACCAACTTCTAAGTATAGATAATCTAGACCAACGGTACATTTGTCATCGAAGCCGTGTGCGTGTTCTAGAATGTTGAAGAAAGTTCTATTTACAAACGAATTACTAAAAATAATATTACTAAAGGCGTTCTAGATAATTCGTAGGTTGTTATTTTTACATTAATATTACTCAATACTCAAAGATACTATATTTATGACAAATTTATTCCTGCTGAAAGGCTTACGGTCAATGCTTCAAACGTGATTTAAGAAAGCTTAACTGGTCTACGTTGTCCATGTCCGTCTGTCACAGTGAATGTTGTTTGTAAACATTTAGGTTAAACAAGGAATGCTTTATTTTTCTAGATAACAGAAGTTAAAAGTTAATTTATCCTTTAAGTAATTACGTGCATCAATAAATATTATAAGTTAGTGTTCTCCATGTCGGTGGAGACTCAATATGACTGCTACAAAACTACGAATAAATTGAACCATAGGCCGGGCCTACCTGTAAGCGTGGGCGGAATACATGAGCCGGGCGAAATTGCTAACTTGTTTTGTAAGCATTTTAAGGTGGAGTCCCCTCTGGGGCCGGCATTGTTGCGGACGGACGATGCTGAGGCGGGTGGTACACGTAATGTTAAATTTACTGCGAGGGAGGTTGGGGAAGTGATCAGAGGCATGGTGAGGGGCAAGTCCCCGGGACACGACAGCCTCAGCATCGAGCACCTGCAGCACGCAGGTCTACACCTACCTAGGGTTCTCTCTGTATTTTTTACTCTGTTTCTGGGTCATTCCCACCTACCGGATAGCCTAATGCGTACTGTTGTGGTTCCTATTATCAAAAATAAAACTGGTGACTCATCAGATGTTAATAACTATAGGCCGATCTCTCTGGCCACGATAATAGCCAAGGTGTTGGACGGTCTGCTTCGTAGGCAGTTGGATAAGCACGTCTCTCTTAATCACGCTCAGTTCGGCTTCAGACCTGGTCTTTCCACCGAGAGTGCCATCCTGTGCCTCGATCAGACTGTAAAATACTAAACGAAAAGAAAGACACCAGTTTACGCATGTTATCTTGGTCTTTCAAAGGCGTTTGATCTTGTATCATATAATATTCTGTGGGATAAACTGAAAGAGGAATCGAATTTACCTACGGAAATTTTAAGATTGTTCATGCATTGGTACGATAATCAGAAGAACTGTGTTCGGTGGGAAGGTTCTTTCTCAGATGAGTACGGATTGCAGTGCGGGGTGAGGCAGGGTGGTCTGACCTCGCCTACGCTTTTCCCCCTGTACATGAACCGTCTGATCGATGGGCTTGGCAACACTGGTATTGGTTGTCATATAGACTTTGTATGTATTAATAATATTAGTTACGCGGACGATATGGTATTGCTGAGCCCATCGAATGGTGCTCTTGAAAAGCTTTTGTCCACATGTGAGTCCTATGCGGTGTAACTGTACCGAAGTTTACTCTAAATGGTACTCCTTTAAATAAAGTCGAGAAGTTTAAGTATTTGGGCCACTCGGTCACTGATGATCTCAAGGATGACATGGATATGGAACGGGAGCGCAGGGCGCTGTCGGTCCGATGCAATATGTTGGCTCGCAGGTGTGCACGGTGTACAAAGCAAGTCAAAGTCACGCTTTTTAAAGCCTACTGCCAATCATTTATACCTGCAGCCTGTGGGTGGACTATACGCGGAGGGCATACAGCGACCTGCGCGTCCAATATAATAACGCGTTCCGGGTGCTGATGGGGCTGCCGCGTTGGCGCAGCGCCTCCGCATGTTCGCGGAGGCGCGCACTGACGGGTTTGCCGCCATAATGCGCATGCGGTGCGCCTCCATACTGCACCGCACGCGCGGCAGCCCCAACATCATCCTGCGCGCGCTGGCGGACCAGTGGGACTCACCGATGCTGACCCGCTGGATCAGGTTACATACTATCGGTTAGACCTGCCTGATAGCATCGGAGGGTCCACTTGGTAATGGTAATAGAAATGGTACATCATTGCTATTAGTATTTGTTAAAATGTGTCTCTTTTTATTATGATTTACTAACACTAGATATAAGTATCTTACTAACATAATATGGACTCTTATGGTCTGAAATAAATGATTTATTATTATTACTATTATTATTGTGAGCATGCCTCTTATGATCTACACGTAATTAATTTCTTTTTCATTATTATGCATTCGTACATACATCGCTACTCCAAGCGAATAATGCGGTAAAGTTAAATTACATCAAAACCATTTTTTTGTATTTTTATGATCAAGTCGATCCAATACAATGTCCCTAATTTTTTTCATCTTATATTCCATGCAGAAAAGAAAATTTTCAAAAAAGATATAATAGTTACACTACAGAAGTTGGTTTTAGAATTGACACGAATAATGCCGTCATAATGTATCGTAACACTCTTAATACACTACTACCGCTGTACTCGCTAAAGCTATACCGATAGTTCTAAAAGTAAAGCATGTAACAATTTTAATTTTAAGATAAAAATTATTTTGCTACAAATACAGCAAATTGCAAAAAACTAAACATTAATAAAATATCATAACATAAGCAATCATATGTAACAAGAGAGACAACCCGTGCATGCAATATTACATTTAGTAGCGAAATAGTACTGGAGACTCAAATTTCCGACAATATTTTTGTAATTTACAAAATCAAGACATTTATTTGGACACAGTTGATTCTACTACAAGAATAAATAGTGTGAATCAATGATGTTATATTTAAAAAAGAGGTAGATAGGTTACGTTAGTACTAATGCTTGTAAAATATTGTCCCGGTTACGCACACACATAAGCCATACGCTTTGTTTATACACACTAATAAAATGATGAAGTGTAAATAAGATAGCATGACAATTACCATAAGCAAAGTGAGACAAATATACATTGCACTGCGTCGCTATACAATGTAAGACTTCAATTGCATTTCAAACTAACAAATCACACGGCTCTCTAAAATCATTGTGATTGGTCAATTTCACTTTCTTACTGCATTTTAAGCGAATCCGTGACTAATTCATAGAATATTAGTAATTAATGCCACAGAACAGACATTTTCGAAAAATATGATTGATGCCTAACGGTAAGACAGTAAAAAAGGATTTATGTTTGATTTTTAAATTTAATTTTTTTTGAGTCATGTACATTTGGAAACAGAATTATTTAAGTACATACATTTATAAAACAATTTTGTTATAAATTTGAAAATGATAAAAATAAAACACTAGGTATTTTCATGTAAAATATTTTTTACTGTGTGGGATTTTTGAATTATTAGACTCACTGCTAAAGCTTCTGATTCATTTCAAAAAATACGTATATTATAACTTATATACCAACAAAGTACACGTAATCAAATGTTTAATAGGCACTGCATGACATTGACGGTTCTGTAACATACATTTTTATATTCTTTGACCAAATATAATATATTGCTCTCTGTCGCACTTGGTAGTTGGGGTATTACCTATCGCATTTCTTTTTTTATGATTTAATATTTTACTGATATTTTAGATTTTGGAAAAAATTGTGACACAAATGAATTAAATAAGTATACTTACGCATGATACGTGATTCGTGAACCTTTGGAAGTCATGCTAGTATAATTTCTGCAGTATCTAATAACACAGGACGGCATTTTAATATTAAATATTAGGAACGTACATACGAGTTGTCACTGTCACGTTGTTACACGAATGAGCTCCAGCTTGAGTAATTAGCAAAGTTTTGGGGTGCCAGTTTTCGAGCGCAATAACTCATCTACCTCTTTTAAATATAACATCATTGGTGTGAATAACCTTTGAGTGATAATGCGCCGACGGGTGAAGACAACCAAATTGTCGATTTAGAAAGAAACATTAACGATGTCCGAATTGAACAATCCAATTTAGATAATGTGATGAATACAAGCTTTAGCTATTTTCGGCTCCAACTCCAAAAACCGAATCCGATCAAATGGATTCGGTGCTGTTTAGTTGACCGAGTCTGATCTCTGAGGATGTCGATTAGTGGTTTTTGGAATTTAAGCGGAAATTAGCTAAAGATTATAGGAGTTCATCACATGAAATGGATTTCCGCAAAGCAACACTTGAGTCCTTAAAAAAAATTAGATAAAGCCGAAAATAATACAACCGTAAATAACGTCGGGCAAGTTTTCTATGGTACATTGGAGCCAGAAAGGATACAGTATTATCAACAGTAAGATCAAGAAAACAATATTAGGCGTGTATTAACAGAATAGTTGACTTCGTTTTTGTACGCTACACGAAAAAGAAAGCTATGCAAACATAAAGATATTATGAACAAAAAGTTAAAGTACTTTGGCTAATCTTACAGAAGTTGTGGTCCTCTTACTTGTAAGAACAAGTGCAAATGAAATAATTTTCAAATGGTATTGGGAAATCACGGATCATGAAAGATCATGTGAGATTGGTTGTAAGGAAGAAAATGTTTACTGAGATTAGGAATCGCCGAAAAAGTTATATACTCGTACACGGCAATTAAGAAGAAGAGTACCTTAGTAGTTGATAGCAAAAAAAGAGCATGGAAATAAGCCACATGAAATTAGATAACTACGAATGGTATTACAGAACACATTGAATCCTTTCCTACTGTTGAGTCACAGAGAAAAATCATCAGAAAAAGATCTTTTAAACTATATTTGAACGAAAATTTAAATATTACTAAGATGTAAAGGTTCGGTTACGCACGTCATTGTTTTCTTCCAAAAACAAATATGAAGGCAGCAAATGATACTTCTTGATTGAAAACTCCCAAAGTTATTACAATTTCATAAATTTGGTATCTAAAATGGATTAAATAGTAGTGAAAATTATAACGGGCTTAACGGAGAGCAGGTGTATTGGTCAAAATTCTGAAACTGATGCCATTCATTTCAAATATGGATTGCATGAATCTGGAAAGTATATTAAAGTTAATAGAATTAGTAGTCCAAGACGATAGAAGAAGACTGTAGTTACTGACTAACAATTATTATTACAACCAGCTACCACATCCACTGCCTATACACAGCTGCTTCATAAATGTTTGACGAATTTATTTACTTAAGTGATACCAACGAAATATCAATCATTTTCAACAATCTCATAGCACAAGAATCACAATTTGAAAATCAAACACAAAGTACCTCAGATTCCGATTAAAACAATCATTCGGATTAATTTCATTAGACTAGATAGGAGCATGTGTCCAAATTAATTTGCAATTAAAGTTTTATTTCGATTTAAAATTAGTAGTAATTACTAAAATTATTTTGTAGTAGGTCTGTTTCATCAGTACCATATATTGGAAAAAATAGAGATTTTTGTACAAAAATATTATTATAGAAATTCACTCAAAAATAATTTGGTTGTGATTGCAATTTCGATGTTACAAGTACAAGTAACTCTGATTACTTATTTACTGTTAAAGTTATTATTAATATTAATAATATTGATTTTATTATTTTTGTATCAATTAAATTTATATAATGTACTATAACCAAGTCGTGTTATGTATTGTATTTTCGAAGTCCAAGCTCCAATATCGGTGGAATTTAAATGGGACTACCTCCGAAGTATTACCTACCAAACGTGAAAAGAATTTTCGAAATCGGTTCATAAATGACGGAGTTATGAGGTAACACACATAGAAAAAAAAAACAAAAAACAACATACAGACGAGTTGAGAACCTCCTCCTTTTTTTAAAGTCGGTTAATAATAAATGTTATTTGTTAAGTGAATATTATTATACATGCGAACTTTCTTTCTTTCTATATAACGATGTGTCAGTAATAATAATAATAATAGTCTCAGACATTTCACACAGCGCCATCTAGTCCCAAAGTAAGCTGCATAGCGCTTGTGTTATGGGTACTAGACAACTGATATACTACTTATATACTTTTCTTTTGTAAATATATACATATTATACATAAACACCCAGACTCGAGACGGGAATCGAACCCACAACCCCCGTTTTACTTTCCAACGCGCTCAGCCGTTGCGCCACGGAGGTCGTCGTAATGGAGTAGCCAGAGAGAAGGGAGCGCCAAGCATCACGGTTCTAACATATTTCTTTCGCATTCTCGAATCTCATCATTCTCCTCACGCGCTTTCGCTAAGATATGGGAACTCTTTTGAAATTTTCGTCAGCTAACACTGGCTATTTGATCTTCATGAGCCAACCATGAAGATTAAATAGTTATAAGTAATTCTATTTATAACTCGAATTGTTTAAATTATTAAGCTTGGACGTTGGTGGTGTTGGCGCCCCAATAAAATAGTAATATCAATCATCGATAATGCAATGACATTATGACATGCAGCTAAAATAATTTATTTCCTCGAATGTTTATCGCCTTTTCAACATACCTTTGAGAATGTCACATCAAGGTTATTTCCACGGAAATTAGAGAGGAATCATCAATCGATCTGTTGTTATTTGGTAATAATTTCGTCTACGATATGTTATATTTACTATTAAAATCAAAATTAGGATTTATTAAATACACGGAATAATTATCCCAACTCATAATATCAATTTAGAGATTCATTTTGCTAGTAACTAGAAATTACTAAAAGAAAGATGTAATAACTCTAAGAACAGAAAACAATCACGAATTAGCAATCGAGAGCAGGTGTTCTTCGTTTGGTGTCTGGAGCAAAAGTGAAGTGCTCTCGCGTCAACCGTCGTTAGCGGCGCCTCGCCTTCCGGGTGAGCGTCTAAATGACATCTGTCAATCCTTCATTGATTTCACATCCCTTTCTATTTAAAGTCCATCTTTTTTACTTTTATTGAGATAAATAGAGCTCTTTCTTTAACCGTACATTACACACATTACACAAATCTAAATAAATTGAAACTTTTATAAATATTAGCTAGATGGAGCACAAATGGAACATAAGTCCATATTCCGTGCTGGAGTCATAAAAATAAATCAAAGACATGAACTATACATAGCAGTATTTTTGTACTTTAGATAGGTAAATTCTTTTAATTATAAGAAGACGAAAAAATGTCCATCTACGTACATCTAAGTCTGCTCGTCTATCTCAGAATAAAATGTTTATATAGAACAATTTTTATGTTAAATGTAAAGGAATACCTATTTAGTATCAGGGTTGGATGAAAGCGTTATTAAAAAAATGTAGAAAGAAGTGACGTGTGATTGTAAAAATGAAGGAATGAATGATGTACGGTTAAGGCGACGCATTGGATGACGGCAGGGATCTCAACTTTTCTAAGCGACTACAAAACGTATGAAAGTGATATTTGGTAACGTGATCCATCATTTCATTGACTTTGTTTTGCCAGTTGCGATAGACGATTAGTTAATTTTTGTAGCACAAAAAAAAATAACAAAGAAACCTCCTTTAAAACAGATTTAAATTTTTCAGAGTACAGTGACCGATTTATGTTCCTAAATTTTCTGTATAGTTAATTCTAAACATGTTCTTCAAAATGAGAGTCGGATTTTTAAAATTAATTATAGTTTTTAAAATAAACGAAAATAACTGCTTTTTCATATTTTTCGTAAGATAGCAGAAGGTCTATTTTAGATTAAATTATTATTTATCAATGCGTCGCCTTAACGAATTAAATCTACAGAGCGAAGCTAAGTGGTATTAGAAGCCAATGAAGACGAGCGCTGACATACGGTGACCAAATAGCCAGAGTGTTAGCGGACAAAAATATCAAAGCTTTCAATCAAGCATTGTTGAACTCCTCACATACTTTTGCCGAAGTATGATAATGCTATCATACTTCGGCAAAAGTATGTGAGGAGTTCAACAACGCTTGATTGAAAGCGAAAAAGTATAAAGAACGCCATGCTTGGCTTTCCGACCTACCTTCCTACCCATTAGCAATGCAGTATGTGATATGTATACCTATAATCATGTCTATAATACTCATTGATGTCTTATCATTAATAGCATTAGCTGAAGTTTGTTATCTTAAATTTAATTTTAAAGTTGTAGCAATAAACTAAAAGATCATAGAAACTGATCGTTGAAGACAATTTCTAATTCATAAATAATTTAGAAATGTCCCTCTATCACTATAATGTACATTTGATCAAATTGATTGTGTCCATGAACAGTACAATATAGCTTCTGGCATCGGAACCCATCGGTTACATTCATGTCCGCTACGACAATGGATAGAAGTGGAACAGCCAGGGTGTCAAGTGAACTTTTGTTAAAAAATGTAATCGATAAAGATATTAAAGATATTTTCCAACCTTTACATCTAATCTACACTACATTTTTCTCCAGAAAGTACAACATGAATGCGAATTATTTACAAGTAAATACGAGGAGATATTCAATTTGCTCTGTGGTGATGGCTATTTTCACAACAGTTTTATTTTTTATATCGCTAAGACAAGTGCTCAATATGACTACGTCGATCGGAGTCAGCGTCTACCATTTCTTTGTTTTCTTTAGGCTTATCTCATTATTCCTAGTGGTGATTACTACTCACATCATTAACGGCAAAACGAATGTGGAAATAATTTTGAAACTGCAAGAAATTGACGGCTTTATGAAAAACAAAAAAGATTCCATCAATTTTAAAAATTTGGTTTGGATGTCATGTGGATTAGTTGTTTTGAGCAATATGCCACTAATATGGTTTCGAGTTGCCGAATTGCAGATGTGGAGTTGGACAGTACTTTCTTATGTAATAGTAACAAATATATTTGACATAGAAATATTGTATGTCATAATTATAATCAACTTTTTGGCTTACAAAATGGAGATGTGGGTAGAAAGAGTGAGAACTGCAGCTCAGGACGAACAAGAAAATAATATCCTAATGTTCAACTTGTTGCAAGCTATCATAAATACCTTTAACAAAATTGCTAAATGTTATCGATTAACGGTAAACTTTTGTTGTTTTTCTATCAATAAATAATTATTATCTGCTTTATCTGACTTAAGAGTGTAAATCCAGAAATTAAATGTTTTTGAGGTGAAGGGAAAGCTCCATAAATAATATTATATAAGGATGTGGCACTAGTTAATGACGCGATTTAGCAAATTCATGAATTTTTCGAATAATGCTAGTTTTCTTGAAACCTACAAAAGATTTTTCGATGCAGTTTTATATTCTCTTGTAAAATCACATAATTATATCTCAGAATTTCGTTATTAACAACGTGTAATTATTTATTTAGATACAAAGCTCAATTTCTTAAATTACACTGAGCGAAAAACAGAAGCTCTAGAAAGAACGAAGTATTACGAAGTACTATATCCATCTCCGGTCAATGAAAGTTGTGTAATTAGGCTCCAGTTTTTCTTTAGAGCACAAAGCAATTATGATCTGTTCATCTCAGAGCATCATATAAAGATTTCGCTTCTGATTGTTCCCTTCAAGACATATTTGTAGAAAAAAATAATACGTCATGTGAAATTATTTCGTATGTTTCATGTAAAACAAATTCTGGATATTGTATATATTATGTTGGAAATTACAGATTTTACTTCACTTGCTGGTCACGTGGCTGCAAACAATAGCATACATTGCTGCTGCTATACAAATTATAAAAACGCAAACGGTAAGTTATTTAATTCATATATTATTTTATAAAAGGATAAGTTCTCGATTAGACTGTGCATACTACAAAACTATCAGTTTGATCAATTTAGCTAGTCTACTCAAAATATTGACCGAACACATGAAAAGCAGTTCTGGACATTTAATAATTAGTGATCCAATAAAAACATTTATTGGAGGCGCAACGTTATTTTAGGAACGACAGTGGTTGTCGTTCCTAAAACGAAGCTAATTTTGTCGCTCTCCATGATCAGGAGAAGGTTTCTATTCATATGTTAGAAAGTTTTATACGCTTCTGTGTTTTATACACGAGTAGTCAGGCAGACATCACGCAGCTCTGTCTGACGCCTGAACAGACTTTGAACCAGGGCCAAATGTCACTATCTATCCTTACAAAAGCTCTGTGTCCTCGATATATTGACTTCACAGTCTGCATTAAAGGGCCCTCCACTCTATATGCAGGCTAAAGACTCCACAGTTTTGTTCGCACTACTCTATCGAATGCTTTTTCAAGATCCACGAAAGCGCAGAAAACTGCATGCGCCTTGCGCTTCCCACAAATATCTTTCAGAGACACCTTTCATACGTTCGGTCAATATCTTAGTATAGAGTTAACTCGCTAAGCTGACCAAGCTAATGGCTTTATAGCACACAGTCCAAATAAAAACCTTTCCCTTAATAGAGAGGCACTATGACTGCGGTGCGTCAGTCCTCTGGCACCTCTCCTTTTTGCTAACAAAGGTTGCATAGTGGACTGAAGGTCCACCATACTTGATCTCAGCAATCACTTCATGATTTCCCACAGCCTTTCCACATTTCAGACGTCTTATCACTATTTCCATCTCTTTCATTCTAATGGCATCCTTCAGTCCCTGTCCCAGTGTGGCACTTCATTAGAATCGCTCTCAATATCAGACATGGAGTCGCCACTCTCATACAGTTCTCAATAGTATTCACATCATTGCTGCAGAACATCTTTAGCATTTTTTATTATTTGTTAGCAGATGGTTTTCTTTCGAACGCACTTTATTAATTCTGGAAGGCGTCGGATCACTTCAGTACTTACATACTTTTTACCAAAATAATTTAGAATTTTCATCGAAGTTGTACGACATCTTGTTTTCATCTAACATCTTACACCTTTCACGCTTCTCTTTCACTAGTGACTTCGTTCCTGTTTTTTGTAGCTTATATCTGTCTTTCATCAAATTTTTCATACCACAGTCATTTTTAGTAGCAAGGTAGACTCGCCATGCTTTCTTCTTCTTATACACAGAAATTTTCACCTCATTATTCCACCACACATTACGTTTTTATCGTTCCCATTCTTATTCGTTCCACACACTTCTTTTGCAGCCTCGATCATATTCTCCCTAAAATTTGGCCAACATTCTTCAACATCCTTGCTCACCACTTTTAATCACTCGTTCCTGGTGGTCGCGTCTCGCAGTTTCCAGCTCTTGTAGTGGCAGACCGCTACAAGTTTGGACGCTACGCGACATCGCCACGCCGCAAACATACCCCTTAATTACTTTATTAGTTATTACTAGAAAATAGTCTGTTCCCAGGTCGGCTTTTCTGTGCACTCTCGTGTCCATAACCTGCTTTTTAGCCAGCTATCGACCAGTAATAAATCTATCATACTCCTTCCATCCTTCCTTTCCCACGAATACTTATGAATACTTTTGTGCCTCAATATGGTATTAGCAACAAAAATATCATTTTCCATACACAGTCCTAACACAATCCTACCACCATCAATCACTCTCTTATCTCCGTACTTGGCTAGGACAGACTCAAATCCTGTACGAGCTGTCCTGACCCATCCATTCATGTTTCTACACACTATAATTCTCTCATTCTCTTCAACCGTTGCTAGAACCTCCCTAACATTCTGCCAAAACTGCTCCAGCTCGTCCAAGCCGACAGAGGACACTGGGGCATGCACCACTAAAATAAATATCCTAGTTAACCCTATCTTGAGACGCACCCAAAGCAGTCTCGGGTTTACACATCTATACTCAGTTACACAAATAACCAAACGATTTTATTCAGTCTTATTTTTCTTCAATATTTCTTGTAGGGGTTTAAAAATTATAGCATACTTTTTATTTCTAAATTCTAGATAATATGATTTAACTTCTGAATGAACTGCTACTGTCTAAACATGTCACGACAAAGTTGATACATTTTAAGAAGAATATTTTTTCTTACGCGAATGTTGTGATAAGCGTAATAAATATAAAAATTTAAATTTATAAACAAATGATGACTTACAATTGATTATACGTTCCGTTCATTCTATTGGTTGAAAATCAAAAATTGTTATAGTGAATAGTTTTCGGGTAATCTACTATCAGTCTATTCGAAGGAATGTCATGAAATGGTTGCTGTACTACAAACAGGAGCTGCGTATGAAGGACTGGATAATCTGTATATTTTTTGACAAAACAGTTTTCCTATTGTCTTTCAATGGACGTCCAGGTTCCGATGCACATGACTTGCAACTTATCATGCTTTAATGGTAGCAGTAATTTAAAATCAGGAAAATTCACCTACATTACCAGTATCATTGTGTCTTTAGTTTTTAGTATTTTTAAAATATTTTCATATTTCGAAAGAAATTACATTACTTTGTTTTTGTCATCAGGTGAAATATTTAAACTCAAGTTCCTACATAAGCTATCACTGTTTATTTTACTTGATTGTCTAGGATTGTGAGATATATTTACACAATTACTATTACTTCAACTTTATTATTTAGAAGATATTATTATAATTTAGACAAAAACAAACATTTCGTCACAACTGTACTTTATTGAATATGTTTTATCAAATTTCGGACCAGCCGTCGTAATGGCCTCTACTCCCAAAAGAAATATCAATTTGACCAGATACGTAATCTAGTCAAATAATCAACTTTAATAATTTGCATTCAAAAATAAGAGAAGTAAAATATTATTGTAGTAAAGTGTTTCAGAAAAATTTATATCAATTATTTACAGTTTTGTAATGACGCTAACAGCTCGGCCGTCTGACTTTTGGTACGTCCTCGTACAATTAAAGACAAACAAGGATAATTACATTGGACACAAACAAAGATACAATGGAAAAAAAAACAAAAGCACTACATGAGCATTACAAAAATTGTATATAAACAAAATTCTATAAAATCATTAGAGTTATATAACTTCATGAAATAATTATGTACAAAACGATTAAGAGACGCAATGACGGCCAAAGTTTTTAATTCAAAGGATTATAATTTTTATTCGCCCACTGAAGTCTTGCGACTGTAAAAAGATACAGGACGCAGTACGCTATCTTTACCCTTATGTAAAATAATACCAGCTAGTCCTAGTTTGAAAGCGTCAGTATGTAGCGTTTCGACATGTGGATCATAAAGAGCGATGACAGGTCGTTTGATCAGCTCATCTTTGTGGCTCTTAAAAGCCGATGCCTGCACTGGTGTGCATTTCCATACACAATTCTTACGCAAAAGATCTGTCAAAGGTCTCGTAATAATGCGAAAACCTTGACAAACTTCCTGAAAAACCTATAGACCTAAAAATTGTCTTATTTCGTGAACGCTTTTGGGTTATGGTAAGTTGGCTACGGCATCTGTTTTATAAATTTTTGCGCAAGGGGTTAGGGAGACGGATATGTGCAACTCCACGCTACAATGCGGGTTACCCACTAAAACCTGACGGTGTTCCTTCCGGCGCCTTTTGTTGCGGTCGCGGCTACGCGACATCATCATCATCACGCAGACCGCGACAGGCGATACCTGGCCGAAGCCAGGCTCTTTCCGGAGCAGAGGCAAGAGATTTCCCTGCCTCTTCCTTCTCTGTGGCTGGTCGATGCGTAGGAACACGCACGCATCGACTCCTGCTGAGGTCCTATTTAGAGTGGGGTGTCACCCTTGCGAGTGTCACTTCAGAGCCTCTAGGTGGCAAGAATGACACCGTTATGTCGCCTCCTCTCGAAATCCACCACAGATTTTTAGGACAGTAGGACAAAATAAG
Source organism: Zeuzera pyrina (assembly GCA_907165235.1). NCBI lineage: Eukaryota > Metazoa > Arthropoda > Insecta > Lepidoptera > Cossidae > Zeuzera > Zeuzera pyrina. The sequence continues at coordinate 2,566,266 of OU015641.1, forward strand.
AGAAGTGAAATATTATTGTATTAAATAGTGTTTAAAGAAATGTATATCAATTATATACAGTTTTGTTTTGACGCTAACACTACTGTTATTAAAAAAAGAACGGCCGGACCGGTGTCTGCTGTTGAAAATAGTTATAATGTTGGTCGAACGGACTTTGCTACATGTTTAATGAGATGGAATGATTGCTTCTTTATCTCTATCTAATCTAGCTCGTTCTCATTCATTCTCTCTTTCACACTTGTTACTTATTCGAACGACTTTAAAGCAACTCAATTTGGTAGTATTATTACATGACAATGTTATTTCTTACAATTTACACTTTACAGTTTTATGAAACTGATAACAACAAAACAGCACTTCATGTACTAGGAGCGACAATTTGGGCAACGAAAAAATGGTTGATGTTGGTGATACTGTGTTTCTCGTGTGAACGCCTGTACAGCGGCGTCTCAGATGCACAGGCCGAGACTGTTCTCCGAACAGATTGGTCTTCAGGCAAGTTTGCTCTACATTTTTTAATAATGTTACGAGCTATTTCCGGAGTGCTCTATGCTAATTCTTTTTACTGAGAACTTTAGTTTAAAAACATCACAAATTATAATAATTTTCTGAGTGTATGCACCGCTTTATAATTTTATGATGTGACATTAGTAAAATTTGCAATCGCGCTCGTACAGTTCAAATAAAGAGGCGCACATAACTGTCGATGATAAATTTTTTTCAAAAACGTAATATGGCGCTGACCACCATCGATGTCTTTTAAATGTGAGTCCTACCTCCTATCTAACCTAGGAACTTCTAGTGCGTTTCTCACCATTAGATATCTAACATACGTAATAACATGTGCTCGTGTAATATTGTAAAAAGCAAAATCTCAGACGAGTCCATGCATGTATAAAATAATGTTTGAAGTTGATAAACTGATTTCAAACATTCCTTTGACTCGTCGTCGTCCAATTGTGAAGGCCATTTCTATTAAACGAATTTAAATGTTTATTTATTTAATTGCATTGTAACGTTGTTTTTTTTTGAGTGATGTTAGATGGATTAGACTGTCGGTATTCTTTTCCTTGGTCACAGAAAAACGCTACAAAACTAACATTTACAAACAAAGTAAAACAAAGTGACATTTGTTTTTCAGATTTCTCAAAGGTCTTTTCACTTCTTTTTACCGCTCGAACGAATGTCGAGTTTTATCTATTTTACCTTATTTATCTTAATTTGATAGTCGCACTATCACGAAAAGTGATAGTCAGGTTACCACCCGAAGGACGCCTTTTTTCTTTACCGTCCTTCTTGTTTATTATCTTTACAAGTCTCCATTTCACAGGCTGACATCTCGACGCATTTTGTTAAAATTTGCTGGACCTGACCTACGGCCCAGGTCTATAATATAAACTGTGGCGAATTAAAGTAACATATCTTTACCCATTTGTTACCATTGCTACCAACGACGCAATAACCGACGCCGGGAGCCATCCTCGTATGACCTGTACAGGTGTTAGGGTCTCCTCAACGACCTCAACCTCGACGACGCCAAAGGGTCGATTTACGCAAAACCGGCACCGGTGTTGAGGTCACTCAGACCTCAACGACGTCAAGAGTCTTGAGTGTTTACTCTAACCTTTTTGTTTTAGGGCCATAATATCTTTCTTTTGGCCATATACATCTTGATAATCTCGTTATCGACCAAACTGGCCACCGTCCCCTTCTTTTAAAACTTGTTAATAAAACTATAAATTAAATAGTAATATTAAATGAAAATAAATAGCAAATACAGTTAACTTCTGAGTGACTTTCAAATGTTTAAAAAAAAAGTTTTCTTTTTGAATGTAACTTATTATACACAACAATATATTAAACAGTAAATAATTGAAAAATTAAACAGTAATGCTGTTAACTTTTGCACTCAAAAGTTAACAGCATTACTATTTAAAAGTCACTGACTTTTAAGTGTAATTTAGATTTAATAAATTGGATAAATCTCCAGTTTGCTCTTTTTTTTCATTTCTTGTTTCTTTACAATTAAAGGGCAACAAATGGTTGCACCTGAATAGAAAATAACCTTACAACATGAATTGCATAAGAATAGAAAAACGAAAGCAATGGAATCGTATTATTATTTCAGTGGATATAACGAGATAAAATCCAGTGACATTTCTGCTTCTATTGCGAGAAGAAACGCCAATGTCACTATTATTATCGAATTCTGTGTGCCGTTTATCGACGCATATGAGAGATTTTATATGGAAATGAACATTGCTCCAACCAATTTTTGTAGTGTTTATGTTGTGTTTTACTACATAAATAGTTTACTATTTAAAATGTATAATTGTATGTCAATAACAATTACATACACATGGCAACGTTAATGGAAAATCAATTGTTGAAGTAACAGTAATCTCGCGTAAAATTGTGATACTCAATCACAAACCACAAGGAATTGAAGACTCCATTACGATATTTTGTGTTTTTAATTATTACATAACTGACTCTAATGTACGTACAACCGTACGGTCATTATAAAATAAACGATTTGATAGAAGACAAATCTAGTATAACCTGGGATTAATGTTCCCTGCCCAAAATCAAAATGACGTTGAGAAAATTATACCTGACAGAGTTCCTTGCCGGTTCTTCTAAGTTCAAGTTATCTTTCCGAACCGATTGACTTGAGTCGATAGGGTTACTTGAATAAGTTGATTTGACTTGGCCATTTATTGTTACTATTACTGTATAACTGGGACTTTAAAAGCCATGCAATGACGATGAATCTAGTTCTTAAGGTTACAGTATATGCACTCGCTACAAATATATAAGCTCAATAACAAACCACGTATCTGTTTCAGTTTCGAACAGCAAATTCACAAAGAACGTGTTTAAAACAGTTAAAAGAAAATTTACCAAGATGAACATTTGGGGGCTGTTTATTGTGGACGCTGAATTACCGCTACAAGCAGTAGCTCTATTGGCGACATATACCATAGTAATTCTTCAATTTGCGTTTCTGTAACCGGCTGGTTGCTCCTTTAAATCTAGTTATCTCTCGCACATTGTTATAGTGTTAAAATTCACATTAGCATCTGTAATTACACTATAGATCATAATATAGACATATAAGTGAAGACGTTCACCGGGCTGTAGACAAAATGTCGGCTTTTGTGAGGAGAAGCCATTCATCCTTATTCCCGGGATTGGCTCTCCAGTGACTGGAGTAGTCCGGTATATCTGCCTTTTCTACTACTCTATCGAATGTTTCGGTTCTACAAGTACGTATTACCTGAAGTATATTCGAATATAATAAGAAATAGTTAAGAATTATCTCAGCTTCTTCGACTAGAACCAAAATATATGTTTCTGCCTAATGTTGTAGAGGTTGTTTGAGTGTCAGAATATAAGATTATGACCTTGTTTTTAATCTTGCCTAATACTTCCGTAGCTTTCTTGAACATTCCATAATTACTGGTATTTAACTTAGAATATACGCTAGTTTTTAATTTAATTTTTTTCTTGAAAATCCGATAGACGCTATAAATGTCTTCTAACTTTTCCTCCCATTTGGAATAATTTGACAACTTTCAGCTATAACTGCCTCGTAAGCTTTCTGTTACTTATGTAATAATTTGAAAACGTACATTATATTAGTTGAAAGTTTTACATTGAATTATAAAAAAATAAAACAAAAAAATATAATAAAGCAAAAAAAATAAAAAAAAAACAAAAAAAATAAAAAGTCACCAAAAAAACATAAAAACGAAACCCAAAAAAACAATGAAAAACAACAAACTAATTTCTCATAGCTAGAATCGTTACGAGTATAATCACCAAGAAGTTTTCACGATTTCTGCTGAGCTACCTACTCTTTTTTGTACTTTGTTCTAATTGGGGTGATTCAAATGTAGGTACTGTTTGGAAAAGTCACTTGTGATGAGACATCTTTGAGTTCGTAATCATAGATGCTCTCTATTGAGAGATTCGTATGAGTGGATTTAGCATTTACAAAAATAATTAATAATTGCTATTACTTGTGTTTCTATTTCTAATTACATTCTAATTACATTCTTGCTTCTTTTTTTTAGAAAAGAAACCGTAACTTTCGTAAACATTCCATAATTACTGGTATTTAACTTAGAATACACTCGCTAGTTTTAATTTTTTTTTTTTTAATGTCCGATAGACGTTATAAATGTCTTCTAACTTTGCCTCCCATTTGGAATAATTTGACAACTTTCTTCTATAACTTCCTCGTAAGCTTTCTGTTACTTATGTAATAATTTAAAAACGGACATTATATTAGTTGTAAATTTTACATTGAATTATAAAACAAAAAAATGTAAAAAAGGAAAAAAGATAAAAAAACACAAAAAAAAAATAAAAAGTCACCAAAAAAATAAAAAAACAAAACCCAAAAAAAACAATGAAAAACAAAAAGAAGAAAAAACAAAAACGAGAGACGAAAACAAAAAACTAATTTCTCATAGCCAGAATCGTTACGAGTATAATCACCAAGAAGTTTTTTCACGATTTCTGCTGAACTACCTACTCTTTTTCGTACTTTGTTCTAATTGGGGTGATTCAAATGTAGGTACTTTTGGAAAAGTCACTTGCAATGAGAGATCTTCGAGTTCGTAATCATTATGCTCTCTATTGCGAGTTTTGTATGAGTGGATTTAGCATTTACAAAAGTAATTAACAATTGCTATTACTTATGTTTCTATTTCTAATTACATTCAATTATTTTTGTTTTGTTTTTTTTAAATGAAAAGAAAGAGACAAATGTGATATGTTATAGAGCATAGTAAGGGTCATTTATAAAAAAATCGTGAGTGTCTTAAAATACGTGACATTTTTATTTTTAAAATTTTTTATTTGAGATAATGCGACATAATAATCACTGTGAAGACTTAAAAATGTTTCGTTTAACACTTCTTTAGTACATCTAGCGTGTGCAAAAAAAAATCACCAAAAAATGTTATGTAGTAAGAGAGAAAAAATTTTTTTTTCAAAATTCGATTAATTTCTTTATTTGAAAAATTAGCGCGTGCAAAGGCGTGACAACTAAAGGAAATGTTTCTCATAAGAAGGTGATTTCATGGTAAAAATATCAGCCTAACTTTCCCGAGGGGCATCTGACCCATGCTTAACCTGCTATACTCTTTAGTCACGAAACCATTTCTTTTTCTAAGAAAATTAAAAATAGGAAGGTAATAATTATCGTTTGTGTTACTTTACTGGACTGTATTTTTATCGTAGGTACAATATTAAACGCCATTAAATAATATCAAGTCTTTAATTTTGACAGCAAAATTTAGGCAACCGCCACAAACTACTTTAAAACGTAATATATAATAATATTTTTAATAAATAGTGATACTAATACATAATAACTGCAATACATGAATTTCGTACGAAGTTTCAGGATTGTACGTTGTGAAGAAATTAAAAAAAAACCTTCTCTTGTAAAATTACATTTTTGTACCTTAAAATAAGCCGGCGGTAAGGGCTGGTTATAACGGACAATAGAATTTAATATAAATAGAGAGGTACAGTGCGCGTAAAGAGTGAAAATAAACCCGATAGGCGTAAACAATAGAAATAGATATTTCTAAATAGTAAATAGATAGACGTTGATATATACGTACAGTTTTTTTGTAAGAAACAATTCGTAATTTTCATGTTGATTGATTGAATTTATTGAACACGGTTGTTTGTTTATATACGATGTCCTTGTTGATGTCACTTTTAGGACATAGGCGGGTCATGGCTTTTATCAATGTAACTTAAATGTGGTAATTGTAAGAAAGTCATTAAACCTAAATATTATGTATAAATCTGCACCTCGTTCTTCTTAGAGAAAATATTTTGCACTTAGATTTTCAAATGAACACAATTATAGTTTATTTCAAATAAAATAAAATAGTTTCTTACTACCGTTATGTGTTATCGTAACCGTGTGTGCTAATTGTGTAGGTACCATATTGACATAATGAACTGTTGAAATTGTATGTAAACTTTTTGTTTTGTAATTAATACTTATATTTTTTGATGTCCATAATGTCACTACTCAATTATTTTTTCTTAATTATTAAAAATCTTTTTCTTCATCTTCAACGAGCATTTTATTTTACCTATTATTCCTAAACATGGTCCTTATCGAAGGCGGATGATCAGAAATCAGCCTATTAAAGTAATGAAACTATTATTTGAATGGAGTAATAAGGCTAAGTGCAATTGAAGAATTATCATCGCTATAAGGAGTTGGGAAGCAGAGCATTATGTTAACCAGTGTAAAAAGGTTGGTTCTAAAATATGCAAACGAAAACATAATACGCTAGTGTTACAGCTTCCGGATGTGAAACGTTAATGTTGATTGTGTACATCTCATATAATATAAATCATAATATAAATAATATAAAATTGTACATAATAAAAATCATCAATTTATAAGAAGTAACGATTAACTTAATTTGTATTGTATAATTAATAGAATTGGTATTTTGAATTAATTGTAATATATTACCGTTATATATTACATCTGGCAACACCTGTAAGTTCATGCATATAAATAGAAGAGGGTTATGATGTGTACTCTGTTTCGTCGATTGATCTTCTGTTGATTTACATTGATTGCTACCACAATAAAAGTTAAAGGTGTCGATCAGTTTTTGTGTGCACCATTACCCTTCTCATAATACTAATTCAAGTCACAAACAAATCATTTATTTGACACAGATATATGACCCAAAGATTCATATTCTGATAAAAAGTCATATTTTTTGCCGCATCATGGCGTTCTACGAGAAGATAGGGTAACAAAGTTGAGAGTAGTTTTTAATGCTAGTTGTCCAACCACAACACGTGCTTCTTTAATAACATTCAGATGGTAGGGCCTACTGCGCAAGACGATCTTTTATCGATACTTCTCCGTTTTAGGCAGCATAAACACGTCATATCTGCTGATGTCGAGAAAATGTACAGGAAAATAATGGTACATTTTGATGACAGATGTTTCCAAAAAAAACTTTGGCGTAGTAATTCATCTCGATCGATTAAGGTATTTCAGTTGAACACTGTCACCTACGGGACAGCTAGTGCCCCATTTCTTGCTACTAGACGTTTAAAGCAAGTAATTTAGATTGTAAAGACACTTCTTCACGATGTATTTATTTTTATTTATATATTTTTTTATTTCATAGTTGCGTATATGTATTTTAAAGTTACAAATGTTATGGTACAGTATGTAAACAATAAGTACACTACATGAACCCCGTTGGGGCGCTGCAATATATATATGCTGAGGATGAGCGTTTTTAATAAATTTCAAGTATCATCTTTATTATAAATGTAAAAACACAAACCAAGTATAAAAATACATGCACACGTCGGACGCCTGTGCAGCTATTATAATTTAGATTAGTGTGTCGCCATCAGACGACACACGGCAAACCCATCTACAACGTGCTATCTGAGAGGAAATCGTTTATACTGTAGTAACATATTTTTTATTAATAACGATTTCAATTTATAATTAAATAATCCATCTTTTTCTTCCGATTTTATAGCATTTGGAAGTTTGTTATATATATTAATAAATCTTTCCTACAGTTTTTAATTTGACTTCGGGTAATTGTAACTTATTTTTAACCGACTTCAAAAAAGAAGGAGGTTCTCAATTCGTCTGTATTTTTTTTTTGTATATTTGTTCCTCATAACTCCGTCATTTATGAACTGATTTCTAAAATTCGTTTTTCGTTTGGTAGGTAGTACTTCAGAGGTGGTCCCATTTAAATTTTACCGATATTAGAGCTTGGACTTCGAAGATACATTAGATAACACGACCTGGTTATAACCTTTATTAACCGACTTCAAAAAAAGAAGGAGATTCTCAATTCGTCTGTATGTTGTTTTTTTTTTGTTTTTATTTGTATGTTTGTTACCTCATAACTCCGTCATTTATGAACCGATTTCGAAAATTCTTTTAACGTTTGGTAGGTAATACTTCAGAGGTGGTCCTATTTAAATTTCACCTATATTGGAGCTTGGACTTCGAAGATACACTAGATAACACGACCTGGTTATAACCTTTATTTATATTGACGATTCTCTTGTATATCGTGATTGAGAAATAAAAAAAAATTAAAAAAAATTAAACTGCCTTAAAAAAAACACTGAAAAGTATAAAATAACTATCCTTTACTAATCAAAACTCAAGAACAAATAAAACAACTTTATAAATACGATACACATACATATATAATTAAATTTGACAGTTATTGAGGTCGGTGCCAAATCAATGTGCAACAACATAAAGTCTATTAGTTTGGTGGGCTCGGCACCGACTTCAGTAACTGTAAAATTTAATTATATTTTTTTAGTTATTTTCTTGAGATTTACATCTAGGATATTGTATTTCTCAAGAAAATGACATAAACGATTTAACATTGCTCTTTCGAATACTTTTGATATTGTCGGTAGTAGCGCAATAGGTCTGTATTGACTAGTATCTTCTAATTTCCCTTCTTTTTTTTGCTATAGGTCTTATTTTAACTGTTTTTAACTTTTCAGGAAAGCATCCCTAAACGACTGATTAATTGATCTAGTAGGGGGGATTTCTCTTTGTACGCTTTAACTAATATGAGCGGGATGTCATCATCATCACCGAAACTTCTTTTAATTTCCATTTTTTGTATTATATTATAAATTTCTTTTTCAGTCACCGGTTCAAGAAATATAGAATTTATCGCGGATTGAGCCGTTTGATTTTGGTATCCTCTAGTAATACGGGCCCCGCTACTTTCACCAACTGATATAAAGTAGTCGTTAAATTTATTTGCTACTAATTGGTATATTTATAATATTTTCATTTGTTTTCATGCTTAAATTTTTTGGTATACTTTTAACTGATTTTTTATTGAACTTGATAACTTTATTTATTATATTCCACATGGTTTTGGTTCTGTTTGTAGACCGTTTCATGTTATTTATAAATTCCATTTTTTTTGATATTTTACACTTTTTTTTTTTATTTTTTCGTATTTTTTATAATATGTTTTGAGAATTTACTTAGTGGAGGAGATCAGTTAGAAGAAGTTAAACGCATGTGTGAACAAATTACTGTTGAACTTGCATCAGCTGAGAAATGAGATGCCACTGAGAAAAATCGAATGAGTCTCAGTTAGTCACTCATTTTTCTGTCATCAATGAATCTTAATATTGGAGTGCCTGAACCCAATAAAACATAAAACGTTAGGTTTACGTTGATTGACAAGGTCTGATGAATTTTGTTTTTCTATTAATTCTATCAAGCTAGAATGTAGCACGAAGCGAGAATTGCTTTCAGTAATTTCACAAATATTTGACCCCTTAGGGCTAGTTTCTCCTTGCTTTATTTTAATGAAAATGTTACTTCAAAAGCTTTGGTTTCACAAATTGTCATGATATGAACACTTACCTGAAGATGTTATGAAATTATGGGCGGACATTATTTGTGACTAACTAGTTATACAATAATTACGTATCTCACGTCGCGTTCTTTGTGAAAATCACAATATAATAGAATATCACATATTTTCTGTGATCGCATCGCATCGCAACGCATCTAAACGAGCGTATGGTGCTTGTTTATACATTCGTAGTACAAATCATGATAAGCAGGTTGAAATCACAATATAATAGAATATCACATATTTTCTGTGATCGCATCGCATCGCAACGCATCTAAACGAGCGTATGGTGCTTGTTTATACATTCGTAGTACAAATCATGATAAGCAGGTTGGAATACGTTTACTGTTAGCTGAGAGTTGCGTAGCACCGTTGAAGTGTCTATCACACCATCACTGCCATACATACAAAAAAAACACAACAAGTAATTTATTTTTTTATTGAAAAAGGTTCACTTACAACACACATAAGGACAGCGATTTAAATGTAACAGTCACTTAAAAGTGAACTCCGCATGCACGTAATAAGTCAGTATTGGATACAATCCGTTTCTTTTAGAGCTTTTTAGTTTCTTTTAGTCATTTATTTTCACGACTATATGACTATCAAAAAGTAAATAAAAGTAACAACGATGTGTTGATAATTATGTCTCCTAACGCAACACGACGATTCGAACGTTCAAACTTAGCTGCCCCGCAATTATGGAGCTAATAACAAAGTCGTTTTTGAGTAGGAACTTTTCTACTCAAAAACGACCTCTGCACGTTTCTATAGGAAAATGGAACGACCAAGACAAAAAGACAAACGTAATAGACGACCTCCGTGGCGCAACGGGTTAGCGCATCGGAAAGTAAACGGGGGTTGCGGGTTCGATTCCCGTCCCGAGTCTGGGTGTTTATGTATAATATGTATATATTTACAAAAGAAAAGTATATAAGTAGTATATCAGATGTCTAGTACCCATAACACAAGCGCTATGCAGCTTACTTTGGGACTAGATGGCGCTGTGTGAAATGTCTGAGTATATTAATATTATTATTAATTTCAATAAAAAGCATCTTAAATAAATCACAGTTTGTATATTTTACTACTAGTGACCTGCCCTGGCTTCTATTATAATGTAACCTATACAAAAACCTTCCGGAAAAAATTGTTAAATGATATTGAAAACCGTATCAACATCCGTGGCGTGGTTTAAAAAAGTAAGCGGAGAAATAGACAGACGCGGACAGCGACTTAGAACAGCGAGGTTATACCTACATTTTAGTATCACTAATTTAAAGGCTTAATAAAGAAAAAGCATTGCGACGTGTTTGGAAGAATTCGCAAATTCATTGTGTTAGCTTCACTACATTCTAATCACGTCAATTTGACAATCTATGACAATTTTGTGACGTTTTGATAGCAAAAGTGGGGTCAATATACTTTGCCTACGTATTAATGAGGCTTTATAAAAGAACCTGGCGTTAGTCTTTGTGTAGTAGTTATCAAGTAGCAATAAGCGATCGTGTACAATTTAATTATACTCTCCGCCATGCGCTGTTAAATAAATGTTAAATAAAAGTAGTCTAGTGCAATCAGTGTTAGTATATCTTTAGACGTATCCGCAAACCGTCGTTGTTAAAATATGGCCAAAATTAGCCTTCAGTAGTTATTCAGTATGCAGTGAATTATTGTGTTTTAATGAGTGATTAGTGAGTTTTATAGTGCATTAAATTGACGTATTGATTAGTGTGCTTTTAATTGTGAGACTAAAGTGAAAATCAAAAGCCATGAGTCGTGTTTAGAAATTCAGTCGGTGAAATTGTTTAATGTGCTTATATGCATGCCTTATTCGAGATGGACGAGCACCAGTTCAGAAAAGAAATGCACCTCGACTCCTCTTTTGGTTGCATTTGTATTGATCTTATGGAGGGTAATTCGGAACCGATTAATGACAGTTTCCTAGCCTATTGTAAACATAAGTCTTTTTCGATAAATTTTATCCCTTGTCCGACTTTTGTGGCCTCCACGGGAAGACATTAAATGACTGTGTAACATTTCTTTAACTACATGCGTTATTAGTACAAATATTTGATTTAGTCTTCGCGACTGCTATGGGTAACTGTACACTGAATACATAGTTGAAGAATCACCCGTTACAAAAACAATGTAATCGTAACGAAGTGATTGATTAAGGTACCATGAGTTTAATCTTAAATGTATAGTAAAGAAGCTAAAAGATCATAAAACCGATTGTCGAAGCCAATTTATAAATAAATAATTAAAAAAAAACATGCTTCTATTACTACATACATTCAATCAAATTAGGTGTGTACACGAGCTCGTGTCGGAATCCGTCAGTTATATTTATGTTTGCAACGATAATGGATGGAAGTGGAACAATGAATGTGAGAAGTGAAATTTTGTTAAAAAATGAAATCGATAAGGATTTTAAAGACATTTTCCAACCAGTGCATGCAATCTGTGCAGCATTTATGGCCAGAAAGTACAACATTAATGGAAATTATATTACAGCAAATACGAAGACGTATTCAATTTGCTCCGTGATTATGGCTATTTCAACAACAGTTTTGTTTTTCATGTCGCTAAAAAATATGTTCGATAAGACTACGTCGATCGGAGAGAACGTTTTCTATTTCATTATTTTCTTTAGACACATCTTATTGTTCTTATCTGTGCTCACTACCAACATTATTTATGCCAAACAGAATGTAGAAATAATTTTGAAACTGCAAGAAATTGATAGATTTTTCAAAAACAAAAACGAACATATCAAATTTAAAAATGTTGTTTGGATGTGTTGCGGATTGATTGCGTTGAGCATTACACTAACGATATGGATACGAATGATTGAATTGGGGATATGGCATTGGCCAACAGCTATTTTTATAATAGTAACATCTGCATTTGACGTAGAAATATTGTACGTTATAATTGTAATTAATTTCTTGGCTTACAAAATGGAGAATTGGGTAGAGAAAGTGAAAATGGGAAAATCTACGAATTCTGACAACGCTGAGCACGAGAAGGAACACAATATTCTAATGTTTGACTTGTTGCAAACTATCATAAAAACCTTTAATTCGATTACTAAGTGTTATCGATCAGCGGTAAATTTTATTTTTTCTTCTGTTAATTATTTCTTTATCCAACTTAGGCATAGAAATTAAGAAATGAAAGAATGCTTTTTAGTTGAAGGTATAGATAATTCTTGTAACAATTTAGTGATGTTATAAAACATAACATAACATAGTCGGTCAGATGGAAGGAGTACCAAGCGTGCTGTAATGTTATGGGTAGAATAATAATTACAATAATATGTGCCACTGATTTTTGGCATGATGTTATTATCAACTTCGATATAAAATGTCTACAATTTTATCGGATTTGTGATCAAAGTTTTCAATAACGTTTTTTGAATAATGCCGGTTTTCTCCAAATCTATAAAAGATTTTTCAATGTGGTTTTGTATGTATTTTAAATGAATTCCTAGTAGAAACTATATATGTCGGAATTTTGTAATTAATAACATTTAAATACTAATTTAGGAACGAGTCTTAATCACATAATTTCCTAACCTTAAATATATTTGACGTTTTAGGCGCGTTGATAGTCGTCAATCGGACACATTTTTACGATTTTTTTAAACGGGAGCTCCCGAAAGAACGAGATATTATAACCATCTCTGGTCAGTAGAAGTTGTGCATTTTGGTTCCAAGTTTTCTTCGGAGTACGAAGCCGTTATAGCAGTCGGATCTCGGAAAATTATATATTTGTGGAGAAAATTATTATGTCACATTTAATTATTTCGCATATTTCATCAAAAGCAAATTATAGATATTTTAAATAAAGTTTCATTACAGGTTTTACTTCACTTTCTGTTCACGTGCCTACAAACATTATCGTACATTGCTACTATTATACAAGCCATAAAAATCAAATCGGTGAGTTATTCATTTTCTTGACGAATCATCTTCAGGAAGTTGAAATTCAGTATGGGGGAATTTACGGACTCTATATTTTCCAGAAGAGGCTCTGTTTTATTTCTTCTCGATATTGACTGGTCCGTTCATATAAATGTCATGTCACGTCGCGTTAATTATAATCGATATCGATAGATTTGAATATTAGGCGGCACGTCTCTATTTTGTTCTTTATGTTGGTAAAACCAATTGTTTTAAAGTCTTCAGATTGGGTACTTTGGATATTTTTTTGACATTTCGAATTCTATTTAGCTCTATGAAAGTCTCGACTCTGACGTAGTCTTACGCAGTAATTTTACATTCTCTTTGACCACGAGTGCTGTGATCATCTGTGAGGGCGTGATAGCTGACGGAAAGTATATTATCACAGATTAATTAGTTACTAACGGTATTATCTTAAATTAGAAATTGGTACAGTGTGAGGACGGTGGAAGAGTGTGAGAGTTAGAGAAAGAATGATAGGGAGAGAAAGATAAACTTCATTGACGATTTTTATTACTTCGGTTTGTGGAAATCGGCCGATTATTTTTCCCGTTATCCTTGAATTATTTCCTTTAAAATAAAAATAAATTCGACCGTGTTCGAGAATGTCGAGTCGAAATGTCGAAAATCGAGAATGTCGAGGTGACGTTTTTTTTTGCAAGTTTGTGACCCTCCCATTTTCTTACGTCACGCTCAAGTCGTACGTCGTCGTCGAGTATTGCCAACTATCGATTTTTTTACTATTTTGATCGGCTGCCCTACACGCACGGCCCTATATAGAGAGCTCAGATATTATGGACGTACTCAACATGGTGCAACGTATCCTCTATATCTTAATCTGTCGCGCTTGAGTAAATGCCAAGGTCCTATTGGGCTTCCCTAAAATTACCAGTCACAAAGGCAACAAAATAAGATGAAACATGATATTTTTACTAAGTACGAATGTGCGCACATGTGTGTAAACGGATCGACGGATTTTGAAGTGCGCGGATATTGTTGGATGGCTCTTTACTCACGAGGACCCTAGGCTATATTTTAACATATTATCCTCTCAAATCTCAAATCTCGTGCTGCAAACGTGTTGTTCATCAGTTATTTACAAAAATGTCACTAAAAATAAAAATTATGACATTAAAATTTGAATAAGCACATATTCAATAAAAACTAGCGAACTAGTTGGAAAGGATTTGTCTGAGGCATATTTTATACTTTCCTGGGCTCTTATTCTCTGGATTCGGTAATGATTTCAAGGATTCAGTTATTACAATCCGTGTATACTTTATGCATAAGCCTTTGCGTGGGTCTTTGGGGTATATTAATTCATATTTTGTTTTTGAGAGTTGTTATTAATGATATTGAGTACTTTATCATTGTTTTCAGCTATATGGAACTGATATCAACAAAACAGCAATTTATGTGTCAGGAGTGCTATGTTGGATATTGAGAAAATGGTCGTTGACGGTGATATTGTGTTTGTCATGTGAACGCTTGTACAGTGGTATCTCAGACGCACAGGCCAAGACTGTCCTCCAAGCGGATTGGTCTTCAGGTAAGTTTTTCTAAATTTTTTTAGTAATTTAAGTTATTTCCTGTGTCTTGCCTACTACTCCTTAAAATACGTGATATAATGTACTGTGCGTACTGAGTATATGTACGCTGTATGATTTCGTTAAATGACGTTGGTCGCATTATGTAATCGCGCGTACAGTATAAGATATTTTCAAATAAAGAAGACGAATACAGTTTTACAGCTTAAAAATAAAAAAAACATGAAAACGGCTGGAACGTGTTTACGGCTGTCATCTACGTCTATTGTACGTGTCTTCCTTCCTACCTAATATTTCTATTTAACCCAGGCCAGTGCGTTTCTCTCTATCACATAATATTTATCATTCTATTATATATTCATATGTACTCGTATTATTAAAAAGAAAACTCGGATAGGTCCATGGTCCATAGATGCATTAAATAATATTCTAAATGACGAAAACTCGTCTCAAGAATTCCTGTGGCTTATCATTGAGTCGAACGCTCAAGGTGGTTTTCGATAGTTACTTCTATTAAATTATTTTATTTCATTTAAGCAGATGAATTGAATGAGAACAAAAGATTCAAAGCAATAGAACCCTATTATTATTTCTGTGAATAGAACTTGGCGATATTTTTGCCTCGTAAGAAAAAATGGCAATTTTATTGTAACTATCGAATTGTATGTCCGTCCATCGACCCATTTGAGAGGTTTCTAATAGAAATGAACATAGCTCCAGCTGCAGTCTCATGGAACGTTCAACCAAAAGGCACGTAAATAACAGATTCCCTTAGAGTGTTTTTGCTGTTATACAACCTTCGTTTAGACCTTCATTACATAACGTGCAAACGTACACCCATTATAAAATAAATAAATTCGTCAAAAAAAAAAAACTGTAGTCTGAAAATAATCTTCTCTGCGCATGCATTTAAGACTTTCTTATTACATATTGTATTTATTTTTTCTAATTTAATAATGTTGCGAAAATGATACTCTACTGAATTTTTTCCCGATTCTTCTCAGTGGAGATTTTCTTTCCGAACCAATTCACTTGAATCTGAGATGTATCTTTAATAATATATATAATGTAATAAACTGTACGCACTTGTTTCATTTAGACAAATGTTACAGCATCGACCGGTTTCTTGAATAAATTGGTATGGCTTTGACGGCTTACTGCTACTATTTCTGTATTAATTTATATCTTTAAATCCTACACAAAGAAGATAAACTTTGTTCTAATGTAGATGTCGCCGTATGACTGTGAACACCGTTAGCTTATAATTTATCTCACAAGATTCTCACAGGACAGTTCACAATTTATCGACAGTTTACACTCTCCCAAGATAGATTATGAACTTAACGGTCTTCACAATCATATGGTGATAGATCACATTATACACATCTGTTACTTATTCACGGAATCAATTTTAAAAATGTGTTTTTGTTTCAGTTTTGAACGGAAAATTCACAAAGAACGTGTTCAGAATAGTTGCGAGAAAATTTACAAAGATGAATATATGGAGGCTGTTTGTCATCGACGCGACCTTACCGTTGCAAGTAGGAGCTGTAGTGGTGACATATACCATAGTGATACTTCAATTGGCGTTTCTGTAATCGACAGGTTGCTTCTACAAATCGTGTTATCACTCGCAGATTATTACAGTGTTAAAATTCACATGAGTAGCTGTTATTATATTATGAGTTTTAACGTAGACATAGATAAGTGTATATGTTCACCGGGCTGTGGAAAGAATGTCGGCTTTCGTAGGGGGAGACTATTCATCCTTATTCCCAAGACAGGCACTCCAGTTACTGCTTGTCCAGTATTTCTGCCTTTTCTATTACTCCATCCAATCTTCTACTTCTGCTACAAAATATGAGGATATTATCAAGGTGTACTCCAGTTCGCCTTCTTTCGGCGTGTCCAAACCTAATGTATCATTGCTATAAGTTAAGAGTTATAATATGTTGCAAGTGTTTACTGCTGTAGTCAGTATCTCCTCGTCATAGTGTAGATGTAAAGTATCTACTCGTAACGTTGGTATAAGTCCTGATAGGTCGTCTACTATGTGTCTACATTAAGTATAATGTCCAGTAATTACCAATTTTAAAAGGTTCTTTCTTATTCGTTTCCTAACTTGTCAGGAATTATCCCACATTCCCCAACCAGTTTTGGTGTTGTAGAGGCCGTTAGATTATTAGAATATAATATTATAGTGTTGTCTTTAAACTCGTCTAATACCTCCATTAACTCTTTTAAGTGTTCAATGATTATAAATATTTAGCTCAGAATATACTTAGTAGTTATCAATTTTTTTAATATGTCAAATATCCTCTGACTTTGCAAGTAGGAGTACTTGAGATTATACTCGAACTTTCTTCTATGACTACTTCTTGAGATTCCCATTATTTATTTAGTAAATAATTTGCGAAATGTAAATATCATTAGATGTGCTTATGTAAAAATAAAAAAAATAAAAAAAAATAAACAAACAAAAAAGACAAAAAAATGACAAAAAATTAAATTAAACGACAAAAAAAAGTTAAAAAAAGAAAAAAATAACGAAAAAAATAACAAAAAACGTTGAGACGACGAACGAAACGCGAAAGTGAAAACGTAAAAAATAAGAAAGTAAAAGAAAAAAATTTTTAAAGAGGAAATTTCCTTAAAAAAACTCTATCTCCATTATTTATATTTTTATGGGACGCTGAAAGTGGGGCGCTGTTTACAATTTACAATAATCTGTCCACCCCGCCGATAGATGGCGTGATGTTGATAAAAATTTATATTGTTTTTGTCTTTTATTTTAGTTATAGCTTTACGAATAGTTAGTTTTAAGTTCATAGTTTTATTATTGTATAGAAATAGTTACATTATTATTAAATAGAGATATTATATAGATAAGTGTAAAATAAATTTAGAAATAGCGAACAATAAATGTTATCACTTTAGGGTAGGGTATCTCGGGCCTTAGACGCGCGCCGCATCAAATTTGTTTCCTCCCGCAACACTGCACAGGGCATTAAGGTGCAGGTCCCCACCCCAGCTGACCATCGGGAGCTCACAGCGCTCCTACGCTCGGAGCGCATAGGGTTCCACACTGATGTGCTCCCGGAGAAGCGCCAGCTTCACGTGGTCATCCGCGGCCTCCCCAAGGAGCTCCCGGAAGAGCTCATTCTCGGCGACCTTAAGTCGCAAAACCTCCCGGCGCGTGAAGTCCACCGCCTTTACAAGCCCCGCTCGAAGGAGACCTTCGACCTCGTGTTAGTCGTACTCGACCTCTCCCCCGAGGGAAAGGCCGTTTTCAATATAAAATCAGTGTGTAGGATTTCGGGCCTCTCCGTAGAGGCTCTGCACAAGCGCGGCACGGTGGGTCAATGCCACCGCTGCCAACTGTACGGGCACTCGGCCCGCAACTGCTTCGCACGGCTTAGGTGCGTCAAGTGCCACGGGGACCACGGCACCCCCAAGTGCTCCCGCACGCCGGAGACGTCTGACCCTCCCGATTGCGTACTGTGCGGAGAGCTCGGACATCCCGCTAACTATCGCGGATGCCCGAGAGCTCCACGCCGTCGCCGCCGCGAGGGTAAGTTGCGCCGAGCCGGCGGAGCACATCAGGGCCAACGCCGTGGCCCCCCTGCGCACCCAGCCTAACCTAAGGCCGCCCCTACCGCGACCTCCGCACCCACACGGCCCGCGCCCTCTGCGCCAGCCAAACCAGCGCCCTCCGCGCCGCCACAACCCGCGCCCTCCGCGCCAACTCAACCTGCGCCCTCAGCGCCGAACAAACCCGCGCCCTCAGCCCCGACCAAACCCGCGCCCGCGCGCGCTCTACCAGCCCGAGAGACGATAGCGCCGACGCCAGCACAACCACCGCGGCGTAAGGGGCCCGCGCCTCAAGCTCGTTCAGTGGCGCCGGTTCCTTCAGCGCCGGCGTCCGATCTCCTCGGCGACATCCGAATGCTCGCCGACCTTGTTAAAGATATTAACCTTAACGAAATTAAATTAGTCGCGCGTAAAATCCGCGACTGTAGCGACGGGATGGGACGGCTCATCATACTCGCCGAACACGCGTCCCTTCTGGACAGCCTAAGCCGCTTCACGGCGCCCCCTCGTAGGTTATAAAACCGGGCACCCACGAGACAACTCCCTCCGCGCGCATCAAACCGCGCGGGCTCTCAATCTCGTTTTTTAACGCGGACGGACTCCGCAGGCAACGCGATCTTCTTCACGAGTTTACGCGAGACCACCAAATAGATATAATGCTAGTGCAAGAAACCTTTTTGAAACCTAGAAATCGCGATCCCGGCCTCTCCGGGCTTAACATCGTGCGAAACGATAGGGTGCCCGCCCCCAAAGGCGGCACTATTATCTACTACAGAAGGTCCCTGCACTGCATTCCGATCGATACGCCCGCCCTTACCAACATAGAGGCGTCGGTGTGCGATGCGGTGTGCGAAGAAAGCGATCGTCATCGGAATCCCGAAACCGGGTAAACCCCGCAGTAGCCCCAATAGCTATCGCCCAATCAGTCTCCTTAGCGTGCTAGGGAAAATTTGCGAACGGGTCCTTTTGGCTCGTCTAAAAGCCCACTTAGACATCTCCGGTCTCCTCATAGACGAACAATTTGGCTTTCGAGCCAAACACTCGTGCATACAACAAGTGCACCGCCTCACGGAACACATCCTGGAGGGCCTTAACCGCCCGAGTCGCACTATAGGCACGGGGGCCCTCTTCTTCGATGTAGCGAAGGCGTTCGACAAAGTCTGGCACGCCGGGCTGGTGTACAAGCTGCGCCGGCTCGGCGTGCCCGACGATCTCGTACGCATAGTATGGCACTTTTTGTCGGACTGCTCCTTCCGCTATAGAGTCGAAGGGGTGCTCTCCTCTCCCCGCCCCATCAAGGCAGGCGTCCCACAGGGCTCCGTTTTATCGCCCACGCTCTACTCGCTCTATACGAACGACGTCCCCAAAACCCCCGGTGTAGAGCTCGCCCTATTCGCGGACGATACCGCTCTGTTCACATCAGACCGGAGTCGCCTCAGAGTCTCCCAACTCCTCCAAGTCGCGGTCACAAGCCTAGGCGAGTGGTTCCGTCTTTGGAGAATCGAAGTCAACCCAGAGAAAAGTGCCGCCTTGTATTTCTCGAGGGGAACGACTACCAGCCGCGCCCGCCGCGCTAACACTCTCAGAGCAATCACGCTTTTCGGCCAGGATATCCCTTGGACTAGGAAAGCCAAATACTTAGGAGTCACCCTTGACAGTGCCATGACCTTCGGCCAACACATCAAAACGATCCGCGACCGCGCCGCGTTCGTCCTCGGTCGTCTCAACATGCTCATTTGCGCTAAAAGCAAAATGTACCTCAGACATAAAGTTACCTTATATAAGACGTGCGTCAGGCCTATCATGACGTACGCCAGTGTAGTATTCGCTCACGCTGCGCGCTCTCACATCAACTCCCTCCAAATTATTCAGAATAGGTTCATACGCAGGGCCACCGGTGCCACTCCTTACGTGCGCAACGTAGATCTGCACTACGACCTAGAATTACCCTCTATAACTCAATATCTAAAAGAGGCGTCCCAACGCTACTTTCACCGTTCCTCCTTACACCTGAATCCATTAGTGGTCAGGGCGTCATCGTACACCCCCGAACGCCGCGTCCGCAAACGCTATCGTAGGCCTAGACATGTGTTAGGCGACAGCGACGACGACATTGCACGTCGAACTCGAACATGCCAACCTACACACTACGACCACACCGCCCACCGGCGGTGGCGAGGACGACCCCCGCGACACACGTAGGGTCTCACGTTTAGAAGCTCGATCACTTAGCTCTACACGCACACACGCGGGCCTTAAGCCACATTGTAAACTGCCATGCGGAACACTAGGCACACTAACCGGCCCTCAGCCGTCTCGCCGGCGGGGTCCGCTAGAGTCCCGGCCCTCACCCGAATAGGAAGCCCGTTAAGATGCACGAAGGTGCGGAAAGCTCCCCTGGCGACGCCTTAAGCCCGAGGTCCGCCCTCCATACGAGGCATCCCTCGGCTGGAGGAACCCTCAGGCGGTCGACCATCTGGCAGGGTGCCTTCAGCGCTCGCCCCAACGCGACCTGTGACGCTGTAAAAGCCACTAGGGCTAACAGCAAAGAGGGGTTTTGTTTAGTCGGTTCGAGTCCGACACTCCCCAGTCGGCGTAGAGTCCGGCTGGGTAGCCCGCGGGGGTTTAAAAGTTAGAGTAAAAGTAGAGTAAAAAATTAGAGCGATTTATAGAGATATAAATACAGCCGCCTAACGGCTGAGAGTCATTCCCTCGTATGCATACTACAGGACGTTTTGTCGGACCGCTCTTTCCGCTATAGAGTCGAAGGGGTGCCCTCTTCTCCCCGCCCCATCAGGGCAGGCGTCCCACAGTGCTCCGTTTTATCGCCCACGCTCTACTCGCTCTACACTAGCCATTCCCAAAGTGGGCGATAACGCCCCCTTGTGGGCGCTGCAGGCCTAAAGGGGGGCGGTAAGAGACCCAGAAAAAAAATAGGGGCGTTGTGTAGAGGCCTGGGGGGTGATTTGTAATTTCATTTAGCTAGGAGGCATCTTAGACAACGACTGCATGAGCTCTCGACTCAGTAGACAAAATAAGTTTAGGAACCAGTGCTCTACACGAACGACGCCGACGTCCCGAAAACCCCCGGTGTAAAGCTCGCCCTATTCGCGGACGATACCGCACTTTTCACATCAAACCGTAGTCGCCTCAGAGTCTCCAAACTCCTCCAAGTTGCGGTCACGAGCCTAGGCGAGTGGTTCCGTCTTTGGAGAATCGAAGTCAACCCCGAGAAAAGCGCCGCCGTGTATTTCTCGAGGGGCACGACGACCAGCCGCGCCCGACGCGATAACATTCTCAGCACTATCACACTTTTTGGCCAGGATATCCCTTGGACTAGGAAAGTCAAATACTTAGGAGTCACCCTTGACAGTATCTTGACCTTCGGCCAACACATCAAAACGGTCCGCGAGCGCGCCGCGTTCGTCCTCTGTCGGTGTGGGGCGGGTTGTCAAAGAGACCCGTCCACAGATTCGAATTGACGAATTTTAATCATTTTCTTGTATTTTTCCTTATTACTCTGTATATTTTGTACTGATGCAATATAATGTATTATATTATATAGTAACGTATTGTATTGTATAATTTATTCCATTTTCTAAATGTAAAAAATTTGCATATTAAAATATTTTAGAAGAGTTAACAAAATTTGAGTATGTAAATAAATCGTTACAATTGCAATAAGACCATTCGGGAGATCTGAAAGACTAATCATATGAGTGGACTGTAAATATCGATTGATTTATTACGAAAAGAAGAAACATAGCAATAAAAACAAGCTACGTGCGCGAGGTAAGATCGGAAGTCTCTCATAGTAACCAGTATCGCGCGGCCCTGGTCTCCCTCGCATCCCTCGCTTCTCGTCGTTATCCGAACTATTCAGAGAATCTGTTCGAAACATGACAGTCATTTTCAAATCATATGAATATCATTGTTGAACAATAACGGCTGGATAAATACTTTGTATTAAATATTACGATGCATATTTAAGCAGCGGTCCAAGCACGTGACCTTGGGGGACACCATAATCGATTGTGGTTGTTGCGATTACTTCGAACTACATTCAGTTGCGACATTTACGTACCTGCAATGATGTTATAATACAAAAGAGGTAGATAGGTTACGTTAGTACTAATCCAAGTAAAATATTGTCCCGGTTACAACGTTACAAAGTGAGACAAATATATATTGCACTGCGTCGCTATGCAATGTAAAACTTAATTCCATTTCAAACTAACAAATCACATAGCTCTCTAATTCATTGTGATTGGTCAATTTCAATTTCTTACTACATTTTAAGCGAATCCAAAACTAATTCATAGAATATTAGTAATTAATGCCACAGAACAGACATTTAAAAAAAAATAATGATTGATACCTAATGGGATTAGACAGTAAAAAATGATGTTTACTTTTTTCGAATTTCGTTTTTCTTGAATCATGTCATATACATGAAAACAGATTTATTTAAAAAGATCGCCAACATTTTTTAATTATAAATTTGAAAATGATTGAAACGAAACAACTACTTTCATATAAAGTGGATATTATTCTTTATTATGCATTTATTATGAAAGAAAAATGTAGCAATTATTATTTCTATTTACCTTCAAATAAATTTAATTCATTTCTTTTGCCTCTTTGATATTTTTTTCCATTTTAGCTTATTTTTATGCATAGAATGAAGTCAGACATTGAATTGTATTTTTATATTATTGCTTTTAATAAATGTAAACGATGATTAAAACTTGGTGGTTGCGTCATCACATGGTCGTATATATTACATAAATCGTTTGGATTATTAAAAGATTGTAGAATTTTGAATACGCAATAGGCTTTGCATGGCATTGTTGGTTCTGTAACATTACTTTTCATATTCTTTGACCAAGTCTGGGTTGGCTAATTAGCAAAGTTTTGGGGTGCCACTTTTCGAGTGCATGTAACTCATCTACCTCTTGTAAATATAGCATCATTGCGTACCTGTATCATTATATCCTTAACTTGTCTCATATACTCTGCCCTATACTGTGTGTTTCCTGTATTATCGACTTTTGTCTTTACCGCGTACATTACGATTGTTGGTAGTGACCATGAAGGAAGAAGGAGACGTTGTAATGGCTGAGCCTGTGTGTAAAAAAATATAGGCTCAGCTTTAAAGCGTAGGGGTGTATCGACTACACGTATGCCAGTTCAATCCTGACAGGCACGCGTATTATTTTACGAAAAAAAAAAAGATTTTCAGTGATTGTACAATAGAAAAATGAGGTGCCGTGTGGTTGGTTGCAAGTCGCATTCAGATGGATGCTGTGATACTCTAAAAAATATCACATTTCATGTATAAGTATCAATTTATACAATATTACATCGACAGTTCCAGAAAGTTTTCTTGTTCGTGTAGGTTTTACTATTTGTCGACAGATGTCAACTTAATCGCCCTTTAAAATCAAATTTTGCATTCAGATATCGCTAAGCATATTAAAAAATCTACCTGTTTATTCCTAACATTGCTCAATTGTTAATTTAATTCATGAAATTGTTTGTAAAAAGCTACATCGATTCATTTACACCGAGTGAAGTGACCTCTGCTGGGGAATAAAAATTCTTGCTAAAACTGACATCAGCAGGACCGCAGCAGAAGGTAGACGTAATACAATAATACTAAAATATTTTTTTTGTTACGGATAATTTCTGTTGGGGAATAGAATAGAAGTTACTTTACAAAACATTAAAAGGACCGCACTCTAGACGTATTAATACTAATATACTCTTTTATAAAGGATAATTAAAGCCAAGGAAGACCAAGGCTGACTTACGAATATTTAATAGCCAGAGCTGTTAGCTGACGGAAATATGAAAAACACTCGCATACCCAGGCGAAAATGTGTGAAGAGTGATAATGAGTGATGAGATTTGAGGAAGCGAAAAAGTATGTAACTCTGACTACCCTGTTTGAGATACAGCGTGAGAATAATATGTTGTTGTTGTATATAGGATAATTTTTATATGCTTTTCATAAACTAATTCATTTAATAATAACTATTATTTGATAATGCACTCATATTTTGTATTTTATAACAAAGTTATAACGTAATAAATAACTAACCGAAATTAAATTACGCATATACTGGCGTAGCAGTTTTATAGTAATGGGAACTGCTTACATAGAACATAGAATGAAATTAGTCGAAATTTTGAGATTTTGTTTTGGCAAGTTCCGACATTGAATTCACATAGAATAATAAAATGGATTTTTCACAAATACATGTTTAAATATTCTCGCGATATGTTGCTAATGGGACAGGCATGTTTGTACTGTTATCTATTAAATTAAGTATTAGGTATTTTTAAGTTTATGCTAAAAGTGTTGAATTGCATTTTAGTAGAATATAAAGAAATTTGAGGAAGCGAAAGAAGTATGTAAGGACCGCGACGCTTGGCGCGCCGTCCTCTCTAACCACCCCTTTAGGGATACAGTGTGAAGATATGTATGTATGTATAAAGCAATTCGAACGCGTGGCTCGCCAGTCGCTTTCATACCATCGCCCTGCCATGCCACTTCGTGCTAGTTAAATCGTGTAAGAAGAAAATAAAAGTTCGATACTAATATGTAATTAATTTTTTTGGATTTACAATAAATGAAGAGAATGGACACTAAGAAAATCCCTAAAAACACATTACAATTTTGTAAGAGCGTATCTAGGCGGATTCCCCACTACAATCGCTGGTCATGACTCATCTTTAGTGGCGCGATCTCTATTATCATTCTATTTAAATAAAGGGACAGTAACAGTTGCATGATGCGCATACAAACAAATCAACAAACGTTAATTTAAAAATTGCTATTCTAGACCGTTATTCGGTCCCCAACACGCACGATACATACATACATATCTTCACGCTGTATTGAACGATACGTTGTATTACGATAAAAAAATTTACGTATCTAAAGCTACATCTCATCCGCTTTACGGCTTCATAATAATATACATTATGCATTTATATCAATTTACTCTTAAATACAAATATAAGTATTTCATAACTTAATGTGAAAATTTTTGAATCATGCAATTTCGAGTTACCGATTAATCACTAAGTACGTCTCTGTATCGAGAATGTATTTTACTCATCTGGTGGTCAATAATAAAACTATTTTAAAACCATAACACAAAGAGACTGCTACAACTCGCTAGATGGCGGCAGATTCGCAACATCCCCTTCCATTTATTCCGCGTCCCCCTCAACCCGCATGTTGTTACACTGGTTCGTATGAGGAAAATTCGTTACGGCGCCTCCTCTTCGTTTTTACTTCGTGGTAGTGACAGTGTTCTCAATAATCAATTGTAATTTTGATGTTGATTAATAGATGTTGGAAATTAGTTGTTTTGTTGTCTATACACAGTTTCTTTGGTGGTGTTGTTTCAAGGACATAAGTTGTAGATGTTTTCAATGTCATTCAATGTGGTTTATTAAAGTCGTTGAACACTTTATAATTAGTTTTATTTAAATATACTAAAAGTATTAGTATTATCAAGTTTTCTTAGTTTTTTCGTAAATGTATGTATTTTCATGCCAAATAAGAGGAAACTCTTAAATCACTACATTATTACTCATTCATAAATGACACCTGAGTCTATACAATTTCATAAAATGAGTTAAATCAGATCATGAAAACGATATCGTTATATTAATTATAATATTGAGTGAAACGAACGTTCATATTATTCTATGTCTGTAATGTCCTTGCTGAAACAATATATCATCAGGTAAATTTATCAATGTCACCTGAGGAACCATTAATAATGAACCAATTATTGTTATAGAGAAACGATCTATAATTTTTCGACAGTTGTAAACATACAAATATTGTTTTCATATTTTCATGATTACTCACACAAGATATGATCATCCAATCAACTTCATTTAACACATGTGTAGGTAAATCTTTGTTTAACGCACACTATAACGTCTGTCAACACTATACATTTAGTGTTGAAGTATAAGCAATAATTTCGCACGCTTAGTATGAAACCCGTGTGACGAAACGGTTAAGGAATACGAAACTTTTCATAGGGTTTTGGTTCTGGTTCAAATACGCTTGATAGTAAATTGAAATTTTATATTTGTTTTTATTTTTCTTCTTCTATTCAGATTTTGTTATATATTAAGGTGTATTTGATATAGTTTTAGAAAAACAAAGCGAGGAAATGTAAAAAGTTTATTTTCACAAGCTATTATTTATTTACAACTTTTATAACCTATTTACGGCAATCTTAACATATGATATATAAATAGGCTCAGTTATAAAATTCTTGTCAAACACAAAATTAATAACAGATGAATGGTAGTTTATTTTCAGCAGTCATACACATTTATAAAATTGATAGCCAGAAAACGAAAAAATGTTTAACCCAATTGTTGATTAAGCAATAGAGATGCTTTTAATCACATGTTTTACTTATTTTCAAATTCGGACAAAAATGGACGAAATTATGAAGGAATATTTTACAAAGTAGGTCAGATTTTAGTGAGAGAATAAACATGTTACTTAAAGTCACGATAAAACTTAAATAACAATAAACATCTCTCAATACGTATAGACCCTTTTTTGCTACATTTAAAAACAGATAAGTAGATAAATCAGTTTTCCTCCACAATATTTTACGTCCATCCTTGTCCGATTCAAAAGTTTTTTCATCCGTGAAAATAATAATATTATTTAACCAGTCGGAGTTTTCAAAATCTTTTGCGAATTTTACTCCCTCGCGCTTGTGAGTATCATTCAGCAAATTTTTTTTTGCTGGTCTACGACGTCTTAATCCCCCAGCACGCAAATGGTTTCGGACTGTTTGAAGAGGCACTCCTTCCGCGGTGGCCGTTGAGCGTGTGGTCTTGAACGGATTTTGTAAATACGAAGCGACAATGTCTCGGTGACGGCGAGAGGCATCCGTGTAGCATACGCCTTTTGGGCCAGGCCGATGACGATCTATGCTACCTGAGTCCGCATATCGATGCACCCATAATTTAACGGTTCGTCTCTGTAAAAGAAATATCAAAATCAGTGTTATTATTATTTTACAATTCAGTATAATAATTTAGCCTAGATGCCTATGCTAATATACAACAACAGATATTTAATATACTATAAGCTCATATATTTCCTAGTCAAATTTCCTATTTGAATAGATCTGTATCTACTACTTTCATTTATTTTTTACTTAATCTGAAACATTTCAATGACGAAAGTGGAAAGTGACCGAAAAAAGCATTTTAATCGTAATAAGGTAGCAATCATAACCAAGGACGTTTGATTGCTATTTTTTATAAGAATATCGTTATTAACAAAATAAGCATTAAAACAAAATATTGTTCACAAACATTAAGATACATTCATTGCGTAACTAAAGTAAATATTAAATAACACTCACCGATATCATTAAGCGTCTAGCGATTTCACTGATAGAAATATTTTGTTCATATAATATTATGATCTCAGCCCTTATTAAAACATCTAAGTGAGTAGTATCCATCACGCTCACAAAATAATGCACTCCGAGATCTAAATCTTCCAGGTTGACCAAAAGAAAAAGATAACAGTCCTTAACCACAATGAGCAAGTGGCTATTCAAAGGCGAATGAAACAAGAGTTTAACACGCATGAACCATACAGAACACCTTACTTTTACCCTCAACTTTTTGTGTGTGTTTTTTGTAACTCAATTGTGGGTAGTATAAGTAGGTAGGCCAATATTTTAACCAGGAATATTTCTATTCCGACAAGCAGGCATTTATAATTAAAACTTATATTTTTACGTTATTATAAACGAAATAACAAACTAACATAAAATCGCATTAGACCACGGGGGTGAGGATTGAACTCGAACACTCATGCTTGAAACGTTAATTCACTAGCATGCGTTGACCACTGAGCTACAGTAGGATTGATCATAATGCGTAAAACTACGAATACTATTTACTGCTTACTATTTTCACAGGCTCTTCAAAGTGATAGTAGTGTGCAGGTGTGTATTATATGAAGAAGTAATTCTTACACAGGTAAAGCTTAGTGTTGCTAGGTTAGCGATAATTCATGCTACATAGTGCCATTAGGTCATTACGCACACAAAGAGTATAGTGGTGTGAGGTGGTAACTTAGAGGTGGTGGTGTGGGGTGGGGGGCAAATCAGGAACCTGCATTTATTAGATTAAGTACATGTATTTTTTTCCAAAGCAAATATCTCCATACTTTAGAAATTCGTCTCCTTGTTTATCCAAAATATTCGCCACAGCTTGGCTTCTAACGCAAACCTCTCAAATAATAAAAATTTGGAGTCTTCTTCGATAATAATTGTATTGTATATTCGATAATAATTGGGGTTGTAATGTTTGCTAGCGGAGCAGCATATATGTGACATGGACGGAGTAATCCCTGGTGATTGATCTTTACCAAACCTCGCTTCCTAGAAGATAATAACGAGTCCAAATAGGGCATGTATAGCGAGCGGTGAAAATACTCGCTTAATGAAGCAGCTGGATGATTTACCATCTAGTTTTCGAATTCATGTTATTTACGTGCCTATGTATACTTAAGCACAGCCATATTAACCAGTTAAAAGGTAGGAAGGGATAGGGGCCCAGAAATGGCAGTCCAGGTCCAGGGGAGGGCACCTGCACCCCTTTCCACCCTGGGTACGCCCATGGGTACTGTTATGATATTTCATATTTTGTAAGGTTATGCAACACCTTGTCCACATAGTTCGTTAGAAACGAAATTATCTACTGTTAGATTACATTTATATGTGAAGTGATTAGGTAATTTAAAGAGAAATTCAAATTACGAAGTAGCCACGAGTGTTGACAATAATCCAGCTGTACTTTGGTAGATCAGGTGCGAAGTAAATTACTTAGGATGACAGTATAGAAGAACAAAACCAATTACTAAAGCCATGTGGCTAAGTAATTTTATACGGGATCTTTATTATAGATACGAGTTTACCATCATTCAAATTAATGACAAATACCGAAAAACGCAATACAAAATATTAAAAGCATACAAATGGCAAAGGTTTACTTTCCCGAGACGCCCAAAAAGAGTCTTTCGGGACCGGAAGCCTTAGGCACGCACTTGAAAGTGAACTACAACGTGTCTCTATTACTGGAGTAATATCGACCCTCCAATTCAAAGCACATTTAAAAAGTTCGTTTCTTCAATCGACTTAACCTACACGTAAGCGTCGTTACATCGTTATTGTGAGTGTGCCTCTACGATCTCCATGTAGTTAATTTCTTTTACATTATAACTATGCATTAGTACATATATACATACATGTTAGGGTAATCTGTAAAATTGGTTTTTGAGTTTCATAACAGTGCCTTCAAGCCTTTTGAGAAGGCGTGTAACACATATACAATTTTTAAATAAATAATAGTGTATCAGAAGTTGAATAGTTGCGCGTGACGAAAATAACAGCAATATGGCAACAAGAGTACATACAGAACGTTTAGTAAACAATTACATCGACAAACACTTTCAGGCATTTCTTTTGCCGTTCACTTCTTTGTATACGCATTTTCTTCCGAAATACGTTGTCCTAAGCAATTTCATAACACCCATCGGTCGCACTGGTGATGTACTTACGGTCTTGTGCGTATCGATTACGATATTGTTACATTGCTATACTTCAACTATCCTATTTCGGTCATTTCTAGCTATTTCATCGAATTCGTTTGCCATAATTCATATCTTCGCTGGCTGTTTAGCAATAGTTTTGGGCTTTATTTTATTCACCATCCACGAGCTATGTAACAGAGATAAAAATGTTGAATTGATATTGAAAATATTTGAAGCACAAAAGAGATACAAGATGCAGAAGATCATGCACTCATTGTCGATTTGGAATTGGATATATCTTGCAATAGTTTTTATAATATTTCCTTTATATGTGATTCTTTCGCATATAAATAGCATTAATGATATCATATTAACGTATACCGTGTATTCAGTAACATATTTTCATATGAATATGATTTATACCGTACAAGTTATGGCTTTACTGGGAAGTATTCTGTCCGTATGGAACGATGAGTTGTCCGAGTCACTGCGAACAAAGAATAGCGTGGACGAGGCGTGTTACCAGACATATTTAACCATAATGGATGCGTATGCTGATTACAGTGAATTATTTCAGTTTTCGGTAAGCGAATCATGTGTATTTTTTTGGTATTTCTCAGTAAAATGGATTTAAAATGGATAAATGGGTCTGAAAACGGATTATTTAATTTAGTTAGCTCATTTCCGATTTTTAATTACTATTTAACGTTTCCGTGCCAAGTTCTAGTTCAGTAGGTGTATAATTGACGGAATCAATCGGATTTCAGTTACGGACAGAAAAAGAAAGACATAAAAAACAATAGTTTCACTTTTTGACATTTTGGTTACGGAAGCCTGAAAATATATTTCTCATGCTTGGACTTAGATGTTTGAATATACTATTGCTCAGACTCAGAGTTAGTTGTTTGAATATACTTATAACATATCTTCAAAATTTATCTTAAAATCCTCAAACGTGAAAACAAGATTGGAAATGAATCTCAATACAGAAAAATCTCAGTTTTGCTCAAAAATTTAGTTGGATCTCCTGAATTCTATAGAATTTGATAACGATGTCTACTACAACGTATGCGTAATTCTCTCTCAAATCGCTCAAATCATTTTTTTTATCCGTATCTAATGTAGTTTTATAGCAGCTTACCATTATGTACAATAACAAATTTTCAAGTTTTGAAAACTTTCAATGCTATAATATGATCAACCCACAATTACTGAATTCAACCGTATAGCTTCTGCGAAGGGTGCGGGGTGAAAAACGAATTATTTCTTAAGCATTTAGGTCCCCGCTCTGGGAAACAAAGAAATACATATATGGTGTGTGCCAACTGCCTACATTCAAGTCAAAGTGAAATCTATTTGTTTAAGAAACCTGTGCCAGCGAGTACGGTAACAACAATTCCTTTATCTCAATGTGTAAGTAAATAATAATACATCAGCGAAATAAATGTTCGCGTTGTTGCAACGAGATCGCGATAATATGTCGCTGCATATTTAATGTAAGTTGTACGTAGAATTAGATGTGAATCAATAGTACCAAGGCGTTAACACGCTGTATAAAGTACCAAAATAATATACCAAATATCCAGCAATATTATTCCATCATTATGCAGTCACAAAGACAGTACAGTAACATAATCGATCGGATTAAATCCAATTGCAAGGTGTTTTTGAACATCAAATCTACCTTCGTACTAGGCTGTTACGGCCTTATGATGAATGCCGTAAAAGTAGGCTATACTGAATAACAGATTATAGGAATTGGTATACGGCATGGGTTAGCAATGAGTAACGCTTTGTGATTCCGATATGTTATTTATAAGGGCAAAGAATTATTACTAGTAAAAATAGTTTGGTTTCATTATGATTACTTGTAATAACTTGTAAGTCCACTCCAAATGAGAAGAAACTTTCTTATTTTTTAAAACACGAGTAATATAAGGTCCTTACATATGAAATTAGCGTTGTGTTGTACTGACCACTTTGATCTGAAATATCTCCTCTTTGGTTAAGAATTCCAAATTCAAATTTATAAATTCATTTAGCTGGTACATTTGAGTTTTGAAAACAGTCATTCATTTGTTTTTTTCCTCATTATTTTTTTCTTTGGCGTCGCTTATTACCGCACAATGGAAAACATGAAATATCGGTATATTTACGAGTACGAGTTCTACCGTGGCACCAGTGCTGCAGAAACAGCTCGAAGGATTGATGATGTGTACGGCGCTGGTGTCGCAAAAGAAAGCACGGTAAGTTTATGGTTTCAACGTTTTCGTTCCGGAAATTTCGACCTTCAGAACCAACCCCGTGGACGGCCGGAGACCAAAGTGGAAAATGAAGAATTAAAGGCTATTGTGGAAGCGGATCCATCACAAAGCACTTCAGAGATAGCTGCAGGCTTCGAAGTAAGTGACAAAACTGTATTAATCCACTTGAAGCAAATCGGGAAAGTAAAAAAACTTGAACGATGGGTACCTCATGAATTGAGTGAATCGAACTTGCAAACACGCGTCGACTGCTGTGTTACTTTGCTCAACCGACACAATAATGAAGGGATTTTAAATCGAATCATTACTTGTGATGAGAAGTGGATACTGTACGATGATCGGAAGCGCTCGTCGCAATGGCTGAACCCTGGAGACCCAGCCAAATCCTGCCCTAAACGAAAATTGACTCAGAAAAAGTTACTTGTGAGTGTTTGGTGGACTAGCGCCGATGTCGTTCACTACAGCTTTCTAAAATCTGGCCAAACGATTACGGCAGATATCTATTGTCAGCAACTGCAAACCATGAAGGAAGAACTAGCTGCTAAACAACCGAAATTGGTCAATCGCTCTAGGCCACTGCTGCTTCACGACAACGCAAGACCACACACTGCACAACAAACAACCACTTACTCCCCGGACCTTGCTCCATCAGATTACCATTTTTTCCGGAATTTGGACAACTTCTTACAAGGAAAAAAATTCAACTCCGATGCGGCAGTCCAAACCGCCTTCAAAGAGTTTATTAATTCTCGCCCCCATGGTTTTTTTAGTAAAGGGATCAATGAACTACCTATGAGATGGCAAAAGTGCATAGATAGCAACGGTGCATACTTTGATTAATTAAATATATTTTACAAAAAAAAATTGACTTTATATTCCTCCCATACAAAACGCCAATTTCATATGTAAGGACCCAATATTTGCACGGAAAACACTGGGACAAAGTAATATTTGTGTTATTTTACGTTCTTATGTTTCTATTACAACTTACAGAAATCGGATCTCAAATATTACTTTACAACCGTCACATGACAGTCTTTGTATTTATACAACGACATTACCATTTTGTGTACCTACCATAAAATAAGCATATCTTTGAGACAGCAGCGTAGTTAATGACTAATACACATAAAAAAACACAAAAATAAAAGTTTCTTTGTATGTTTGTCCTCTATGTGTTTCTAAACCGTTCATCCGATTGCGATAAAACTTTAGTGAAATGTTCTGCGTAAACCTACGAAGGTTGCTGAATTATTTAATTTAGTAAAACGAAGATGCAGGCAACGGCAATTAATAATTGATAAATAAAATTGTATGTTCTGACCTAGACTTTATAACTCAAGACAGCCTGTCCCGTGCCACGAAGTGAGACAAATAAAATCTAGACGTGTGGGTGCCGTATTCTAACAAAATGGCGGCCGATCAGCTTATCTGATAATGAATGTGTGTCGTACTCGTATATACAGATCAGTCAGCTTATCTGATTTGCCTGACTGTTGTTGCTGAAATATGACGTCCGGAGTTATTTATAAAGTCTATGGTACTGACGTCATAACAAATGAATCTCCACTAACTTCTGTTTTACTGGTACTTTAGCATTGTAAAGGTCAGTGGAAATGCGCAATTATTCGATTGCGAGGTGTCAGCCATCGTTCCTAGCCTGCGTCAGAATATCAGGCATTGTGGGTCCGCTAGTATCCAAAGCTAAATCACGATAAATACTTTATTTGTCCCGCAGATAAATTAATATTGATGTGTTGTTTCAGATCCTTCACTTGACTGTAAACACATTTATCTCCACTTTGCTAATTGTTCATTTTATCATACATATGGATAAGGAACACTTTCTATTATATGATGTGAGTAGAATATCATAAGACTCCATTTTCAGCAAGAATTTTCTAAAAAATGAGGCCTTGGAAGCATAATGGTGGCTAAGCCACGTTGCGCACGGTTACTTACATACGTACATATATACTATCACTCAGACATACATATTTATTTATTTATTTGTTTATTTATTTGATTAATAGATCTACTCCAACAGCATTATCACAAAAAATTACACCAACTAAAGTATCGAAAAAATCTTAAACAGTGAGAAACACTTTTACAGGAGTATATAGCACTTACAATTATATACAGATTAGTGACATTTATACACAGTGAGTGATACTAACTATACTACACTAACGAAGCCTTACAATTTTTGAATTTGGTAGATATAATAAAAAATAAAAAAATAAAACATGGCAAAATGAGATAAAATATAGCTAACTTATCACAATATGGTAATTTTTTTTTCGACATTTGTTGAAGGGTTCATGAAAAATGTCAACATCATCTGGATACAAATCATTATAGTTACGCATATATCTATTCAAAGGAGAGAATTTTCCTACATTTGTTCATACATTTTTTATCTTCGCGCTGTTACATACATATCTTCACGCTGTATTCCTAACGAGGTAGTCAGAGAGGACGGAGCGCCTTACCATACTTCTTTCGCTTCCTCAAATCTCATCATTCTCCTTGCACATTTTCGCCTAAGTATGCGAGTGCTTTTGACATTTCCGTCTGTTAATACTCTGGCTATTTAATCTTCAAAAGTCAGCCTTGGTCACCTTGACCTGTTTTAACACTCGCTTTCATTCTGTAGATTTTCTTCGTCAGTCTTTCATCACTCATTCTTTCTATGTGCCCGAACCGACTAAGCATTCCTTTCTTCATTTTTACAATAACACTGTCGTGCAACGCTTTCATACTGCGTATCTTTTCATTGCTTATTTTGTCCGCAAGGTTTCACCGCACCTATTTCTAAGAGATCGCATTTCCACTGCATTTATTTTACTTTCACTCGATTTCGGGTATATCCCGGACTCACTACCATACAATAAAGTTGGCACCAACACCGCGTTGTGTATGGCCATTTTGGCTGAGTTAGATATATATGCATTGCCTCCTAACCAGTGTCCCGACTCCTCAGAAACAGCCAGTAAGCGAGATCGATCTTTTTCGGTACTACGAGAATCTAAAAGTTGTAACTTAACATTTTTGCATAGAATCTCATCCCAGTGTTTCTGAGAAAAGGTCGAGGTAGGCAGGTTAGTACTCGGAAAAACACTTAACCGAGCATTTCGAGTATCAGTCAAGCACAGCACCTTAACCGATCCTAAGGAAGGGAGAATAGCAGATAGGAAAAGGCTTTCCGTGCTATAGGCTGAGGAAAGAATAGCCCTGTAGCCCGGGCCAAAGAATAAGGTTACGGTGTATCCCGCCTGTCGTAAGAGGCGACTAAAGGGACCTTCCGGGTCGCGGCCGATCGGAGTGCGGGTTTCGGTCGTCTGTCCATGCGATCTCGAGGCGGACGACAGTGCGTGTGGTCCGCGTTGTCGTGACAGAGCGAAAGTGCCGGCGCGCTCTGTAGTTGTCCCCCGAAAAGTGCTTCGGCACCGCGCGAGAGGGGCTCCGGCGCGTTCCATAGGAGTTCCCGGAGCCTTTCGATAGAGCGCCGAGGACGACCACCGCAGGAGTTTTGGTGGGTAAAAGCCCCACATAACCCAGCCTCTTCGCCAGAGGTCTGGGTATCTGTGTGCAGATTTCTCCTGCGTAACCACAAAAACAAAACAAAAAAGCAGGCAGTGACACGGTCGAAATTTTGCGTACGCTCAGGCCTCCATAACAGAAGTGAGGCAACTTAATATTTTAGATAATGTATTTTTGAGAATATTGTCTACAGATTTGAAGGGTTTAAAATTTAAAAAGCTGAGAACAGCGAAGAGCATATGTAATATTTGGAACGAAAAGGCAAAAGCGGACAATGAGGAGAGCCATGTGGGAATTCATTTTGAAAAGTTTGTCTGAAGACTGGACAAATTTTTGTATTTGTTTTAAATAAAAAATAAATTATATTAAATAATTAACAAAAGGCATTTATTAACTATTTATTTCTCCACCTGGCCTGGACACGACTGGTAGTCAAATTCAGAATATTGTATGAAACGAGTAAAGAACTACAAGAAAGTTGCCTTAATGTGAAGATATCACTCACAAGTGAAATTCGAGTGCATGGAACAGTAATATTTACTATAAACCAGTTGGTAAAGAGTTTTTTTTTATTATAATGTTGTTGTTGTTGTTGTATACTCTTTATTGCACATTTTAACATATACAACACAAATGACTTATAATCAAACAATAAATTGTAACGTGCAAAGGCGGGCTTATCCCATGAGGGATCTCTTCCAGCCAACCGCCTTTGAATAACTGGAGGTGTTAGTGGCTAATAATGAGTTAACCTAATCTTCTATAATATATACATAAATATTCACATATATATATATACATATAATATATCCATATACATACATACACATATACATACAAACATATTTATACCTATACATACATACACATACATATAAAGTTAAGATATACATAAGGATATTATCTACATAAACAATCGATACGTCTATTATAATAATTATGATAGGGTGTAAAACTATAGATATACTTTTAAATAAAGTGCAGATTTAACATATTAGATAAATACTACTAGTAATTGGATTAACTCATGGCATCAGCATCAAAACCCCAATGCTTTTTGAGATTGGTCTTGAAGGCAGCGATGGATGGAGATCTTCTTATTTCGATTAGGAGCTTATTCCATAACCTGATGGCCTGCGTAGCAAAAGACTTCGAATATTTATTGGTATAGTGGTTAGGAACTGTGAGCGTCAGATTATTGCAAGAGCGAAGGAATTTTAATTATAGTTTAAAGGATTGCTTAAAGGTAACCACATACATTTACACAACACCACGAAATCACTCCTTTTTTATATTTTTTGTTCACTTATAAAATTAACCTTGTATTTTTTTAATATTAAATTTTGTTATTATATGTTTTTAATTCCAAACAGAATTTTATATTTAAAAATTTCCAAATTCTATTAAAAGTTAAATTATAATGCTCTGAAAGTTATGGTAAAACATCTCCAGTTTGAATTTGTTATGTAATATCCTGTAATATTATTTTACTATTATGAATGTTATATTTTGAAAAAGGGTTAACCTGAACCTATTTATAAAAATAATGCAAAATATTACACTTTACAACTGTAGACATAGTTAAAAAAAATTTCAAACAGTGTCCTAAGAATATGACACTGGTAAGTAATGGGTCATGATTATAATTGACGCGACAACTTAATCGTACTTATCCAACATATGCAGCAGCTAACTCTTTACTTGCTAATTGTAACACGGGCTATTCTTACGGTCCAGAGCCCAGTCCTATTTAAGCACATATTTTAGTGCATACTAACTTTATTACAATTTACTTATCTACTGTTAGCTTCACATTAATTTTAATCACATTTAATTCAAGTGTTGGTGAATTGTTTTTCAAAATCATTTGGAATATTTTGATTTGTTCCAGTTTTCATTGAAAAGGTACGTAAATATTTTTTCATTATTTCGACTTGATTTTGTTTTGATGAATTAACTAACATGATGTATATTTCTAGTTAACTTACTTTTATTGAAACGAATATATTTTAATATTTTTTCTGTACGAAACGTATGATTTTACATATTTTGCCAAAAAAATAAAGTATGATATTGTAGATTCTATTTAAAAAACATACTGTGTTTACTCACACTACCTATTGTTTTGTTATAAGAGAATTGTTTTGAGTTAACTTATTATTGTGGGTTAAGTGGAATTTACAATTTCTTTTTTTTTTCTTCTCACAGCACGATGAACGAGAGAGGCCGTTTTCGTGTCAATATTATCCAAGAAAGGTATAACGAAACTTCATCAACGTTTAATAAGGAAGAGTCAGCAACATCTTCGAATTTTGAACCAAAAACGAACAAAGAAAGTAGCCCAATAAATACTACATTTGTGGCCAACCTATGCCATAGCCAGCTGATCGAAGATGATTATTATATTTCATCAAGTGATGAGAGCGTAATTGATGATATCTCTAATACTGATCCGAATTACGTTTGTCAGACAAAGAAGAAATTACTCCTTAAGGTAATTTCTAATTCATCTTCATCTTCTTCAAATTCTAGTAGTAGCTCGTTTAGTACTTCAAATTCTAGTAGTAGTTCTGATACTAAAACTGAAACCAGAGCTGAACATCTTGTTACTGAGAATGCTATGCAATGTCAAAACGTCATCTCTGAATATTGCAATGGTCAGCCTAATGAAGAGTTAAAAAAACGAAAGAGGCTAAGGAAAGAATCAGCATGAAAAGTAACTATTTTAAAAGTTGTAAGTAACTCCGGTAAAGCCTATCAATCTTCGTCAAAAACAAATACAATATTTTCTGAATGAAGTATTCGCACGCCTTGCGGTACAAAATGCAGACTGCGTTGTAATGCTCATATTATTGCAGAAACAATACAAAACAAATGTGACGCATTTTGGGCTTTAGCTCATTTTGAAGTCGCTGGAAATAAAATCGGAGTTTGTAAAACTTTTTTCAAGGCTACACTCGATGTAAGTAATACGACCATTGCTACTGGACTCTAAAAAAATAATTCAGGTATAGCCAATGATTTAAGAGGAAAGCACGGCAATCAACCTAAAACTGATGCTGAAATTAAAAACATTGTTGTGAAGTTTATTAATAGTATTCTGAGAATCGAATCACATTACTTGAAAGCTCAAACATTACGAGAATTTATTTGCAGTGACTAATCTCTTGCCGACTTATATCGAGATTATAAAGATGCTCGTGAACACAAACAGTTGCCCATTTAACAGAAAGTTCAATACGGAATTTAATATTTCTTTTTTCATGCCAAAAATATCTTTGCGACCATTGTAATAGCTTTAAAAATGCTGATGAAGAAGAAAAACGGATGCTTCGTTTGCGCAAAATAGCCAAAGATTTTATAAATTCTTCACATGAAATGGATTTCCGCAAAGTAAAACCTGAGTCTATACAATAACTACGTAACATATTTAAGCATTTTTGTTTACATTCCACAATGACATGGTAGAGGTAACTATGGACGTCAGTCGTCAACTGTCAAAGAGACAATGATGAACTATTTGGCGGGAATGGGAGAAGTGAGGTTGTCATTTTATTTGTATTTTCTATTTTTTACATTTTTATGAGTTTTAAAGTACAACACGTACAACAGTGATAGTATATTGTGTTTTAAAGTTCTATGTAAGTGACAAGAATGGAGGAGATCTAAATAAACATGTGTAGCTGAAGTATTCGCGCTC
The DNA here is from genome assembly GCA_907165235.1 of Zeuzera pyrina. Taxonomy (NCBI): domain Eukaryota; kingdom Metazoa; phylum Arthropoda; class Insecta; order Lepidoptera; family Cossidae; genus Zeuzera; species Zeuzera pyrina. The sequence continues at coordinate 2,605,933 of OU015641.1, forward strand.
TTCCACGAAGTCCTTTATAATTTCAGTAAAGCCCACTATCACTTTACTGGAGGAGTTTTACGATAAGAAAAAACTAATGATTCTACACTATGGATTCTACTTATTAATACGTGACATTAGCAAATACGCTAAATTGTGCGCCATGCCATAAAGGAAGAAGAAGAAAAGAAAAAGGGCGGGAAACTTCGTTTCCCTAACTTTCAACTCATATTTACTTCGTGAATGACTAAACGCAATCTGCGAAGCCAAAACACAGAGAAAAAAAAGAGACAATGATTGCGGGGAACTCGTTCTTTAGTTACTCAGGATCGATAATTTGGAATTTAATATTTCTTTATAAATGTATACTGCATTTTGCATTACTGCATTACTCAGGATAGTACATAGCCAGCCGAGCGGTCCCGCCAATGGTCCTTACGCAAATCCATAGTGTACACGATGCCCAAGGTCTGCCTAAATAATGAAATTCCACGGCCAGCCGAGCAGTCCCTCTAATATCTTGATAATCATCCAGGAAATCCACATTACTCGAAACTAACCGATTAAACATATAAGTCCAGGGATACCCGAGATAGTAACTAAGTAATATATAATAACCAACAATGTCACATGTAAAAATTTCCAACATATTAATATATGTGTTGGAAATTTTTATTATTTTATGACGGCCGTAGAGCCACCACAAAAACCTGTAGACCTTCCATGGCTAGGTCAATACGAAAAAAACGGAGAAAACGATAATATCGAAATCCAGCAGATTCTACTCGGATTTCAGTGTGAGATATCCGGTAAAAGAAGGAGACAATTAGCTCCTAAAAAGACATTAACCAATAGGAAGTTTCTGAAAGTTGAATAGCGAGAGAAACACTAATGTCTCGATGACAAGAAAACAAAAGATTTTGAACGATGTCGACAAAGGCAACTCTTGAAAAACAACCGGAAGAGATGTGTAAATTAGCTAGAATATTCCAAGAACATACTTTCTACTCGATCAGTAAAGGAGGTGCACACAGTAACAAACAAACTATAATCGTGAATTACTCGTATCACTAATTTTTAGATTAAATTCACTCTTCTAATCATGAAAGTGAGAAGGTAAACCCGAATATTTTGTTACTATAAAAATGTAATTTTAATACATTATTTAAAATAAAATTGGGTTGGTTTTATTTAAGATAAAAAAAAATACTTTGTTCTTAAATAATCGATTATCGGTTTATTTTAACGATCATTATTTTAATCGATATATTAAAAGAATGTTCACGTTTCTAAACTAAACGTTGTCAAAGGTAAAATAAATACATGACGAACCAAATATGATAAATATATCAAATCAAATTACATTACTAAAGGCATACTACATTAACTCTGAATTTAGAAGAATATGTATTAAAATTCTAATGTCTTTACGTAAAGTAATATTATATTCTAAATACTCTATTCCAAATAACTAAACGAATTTCCCAAATCATTATCTCTTTGACAGTGACAAGTGACGTCTATCATAATGTATATCGTATTATTGTGAAATGTAAACAAAATATGCTCATATATGTTAATTACGTAGGTAAGTAATTTGTGGTAAGGTTAGTCTGCATTAAAAAAATTGTGCTACGGTGCCGGTTTAGGAGGTTAAAGAGTTATTTTATTTTGAAATTTTAAATTTTGATTTTTGGCCCCACGTTAGTTAATTAAAAGTATTTTTAAATTCTCCTGTTTCATTTTCTACGACTGATGTATGAAATGGGGCCACGAGGTTTTGGAATCTCAAATGCGGTCTGCGACTACAAAAAAGTTAAGAAACCCTGCTCTATAGATAGAACATACTGACCTCATTAGACAAGAGCGAATATGCGCGAATAGGTTTGTAATCAAAGTTCAAAATTGAGTATTTGTTTCAGGAGTATGTGATTCATCAATCCCAGTGGTTTCTAATAAATATTGCGTGTATTGTTCTATTATGCTACTACTGTGAGAAATTCTATGACGGGGTTACTAAAGCGGAAAGACGGAGCCTCGTGTTTCTCGGAACAGAAGATGGTCCAGGTAATAATGGAAAGAGAACTTACTGACTTAATGCGAATTACATGTAAGTACATACTATGTTATATAATTTCTCTTCAAATCATATTTGCGACTATTCTATGTTTCAGTTGCATCCAGAAGGATGTTGAAGAACATTGTGAGAATCAACAAAGCGAACTTTTATAAAGTGACGGCGTATGATATAATAACTGTCGACGGTAAAATGCTTTTACGTCTGGCATACGCACTAATTACTTATGTCATCGTGTTGTTGCAATTTGCTTTTCTTTAAAACTACAAGGAGATTATCTGTCTACGAAACTGAAGCAAGGAACTTTATTACGAACAACAGTAGACCATTTTCGGTCGTTTTTTATTTAGACAGTGCAGAACAATCATTAATTCGAATCACCACTGACTATGACAACATAGACAACATAGCCAATAATTTAGAGGTCATTGTCACAAGAACTAAAGCATTAACAGAGTTTGTTCATTTGTTTTGCATATCATGGAAAATTAAGGAGTTTTAATAATGAAATATCATCGAAAAGCAGTTTGCAAATACCGAAGTAATACAACTGTACCGAGACTGCGGAAGACGTTGCTGGGTATTTTTGTTTAAAAAGTAGTTAACAATTAATAATGACAATTTTGCCTCTTTCAAGTTTTAAATAATGTTAATATGTTCCTGATTGTCGAGATCTTCACTGTGTTTAATGTCAGCGAAAATTCGTGTGATTCAAAGAGGAGTGGATGATAGAAAACTTAACAGAGTAGGTTATTTAGATCGTATCAGTCGCGTTGTTATAAATGTACCACCTACGGTTTCATTATTTCATTATAATAATACTATGACAAGCGACTGTATATTTTGAAGCATCTGCTGCAAACTAGTACTGGCACAATACTTAAGACTCTAACTTTATTCAAAGACTGCAAGATCAAGTTTCGCACTATTTCATTAAAAATTTCGTTAATTTTTCAGTTGTCAGTAGTTTTTTTTTAATAAGTGATTAGACTAAAGAAACTACTCTATTCTCGATGTGAATATGATTCAATGTTTAGAATATATGTACATATAACATACTAGTTAGAAACGCATTAAGTGTAGTAATAGTCATTGCAATCATCAATGTAATGCGGCATGTGTTGAATATTCATGACATACAACACATTCCATATTATCATCATCATTACCGTCTTCTTACTCAAAATGGATTTACCCTCTGTGTAGTATGAGGCGCAATAAGGTGACAACATGAATACACCGGCGGCGGCTCACAAAAGAAGTGTACAAGGAATCATCAGCCAATGAGTCACCCGATACACCATCATCAAATGCGGTAGAATGCCAGGACACTGTCCTTGCCGAAATAGGTACTTTACGTAAGGATATGAACAACAAATTCGATACACAACACGAAACTATGGTAATAAATTCCCAAAATCTTTAGATATTTTCCGCTCAAACTCCAAAAACCACCAATCGACACGTGTTTCGCCCCTCAACGGAGCATCTTCAGGATATACCAGAGATAGGACTCGGTCAGCTAACCAGCACCGAATCCTAGCTGACCGTGTCCTATCTCTGGTAAATCCTAAGGATGCTCCGTTGAGGGGCGAAACAAGTGTCGATTGGTGGTTTTTGGAATTTGAGCGGAAAATAGCTAAAGATTTTGGGAATTTATCACATGAAATGAATTTCTGCAAAGTAACACCTGATTCTATACAATAACGAAACTATGGTCCAGTTTCGCATTACGTTAACTAATTGTAAGTAATGTTCAGCAAGTTATAAAACAATTGGACTCCAAGTTCTCGCTTAGGCATGCAGAACTTGATGACGTCATTAATTCTGTTAAGAAAACTTTCAATTATTCATCAATTGACCAATACAGTATTTTACGATATATCCGATAGTGATATAAACAAATATCACAGAATAGCAAAATTGAACATTGAATCCGTTGGTCCCTGTAACATTATTGTCAAATTGGCCAGTCCTCGTACTCGAGACGGCTACCTGGCAGCTGTCAAGACTTTTAATAGAAGTAACACCAAGACACTCAATTCATCACACTTGGGAATAAGTGGAGGCAAGCTTCGTAATGGAACATTTGTCTCCAGGTAATAAGAACCTGCATGCTATGACGAGAGCACTAACCAAGGACAGGAAATATTAACTCGTGTGGATACGCAGTGGACATGTGTTTGTACACAAGGATGTTAAATCTAGATCTGTAATAATTAAAAAATTCATCATCGTTGTCGTCATTGTCAGCTAAAAGACGTCGACTAAGATCTGTGCTGTTTGGCTCCACCAACTCCCTGCGACTTTGACAAGGTCATCAGACCATCAGACGGTAGAGGGCCGTCATACACTGCGTTTTTCAGTTCGTGATCGCCACGATAGAACCTTATTTCCCCAACGGTTATCAGTTCCTCGTGTTATGTATGTGGCCTACGCCATTTCAGCTCACCAATCCTTAGAGTTATGTCGGTTAAGCAAGTTCTTCTACGGATCACTTCATTCCTTACCTTGTCACATAGAGAAATTCCAAGCATAACTTATAGGATATGTGTGTTACGGCGAAGACGAATTGGAAGCCACTTGAGTTGTGCGCGAAGTCCAAATATGAACCTGTTACAATAATTTTAAAGACGCTCAAGTTCATTTAATTGCTTCTCTGTGAGATCCAGTTAACTAACATCAGCATAATCAAGAATAGGCAGCAATAATGACTGAGCAAGCGCCACTCTTGTGCCCAGAGTTAAGAAATTACGGAGTCTTCTGAGTGATGCCGCAGCAGCAAACAAATTCCTGCTGACCTCAGCAATTTGTGGTGACCAGGACAAAGTACGATCAATAGAAATTCCAAGTTCCTTCATGTGTTCTCAATATGCAATAGAATTTCCGTCAACAAAAACGGTAGGAATGAAATTCCAGTCAAGTTTATAAATAATATTGGAGCTGCCAACAACGATGGCCTGTGTCTTAGAAGGATTTAATTTTAAGCTGTAAGATTTACTCCACTTACACCATCGTTGATGACAGCCACGGCATCATGTATATTTTCCAATTTCGCATGTGTGTACATTTGAAGATCGTCTGCATATCGATGGTAGGAAGAAGAAATATGAAGAGTAATAGTATTAATGAAGATGGAAAACAGAAGAGGAGACAACACGCTACAAACACGCTATCACAAAAGGAAAATTAACTAAAAGAAAAAGCTGGATAAACAGGAGTCGGAATGGAAGAAAGAAAGTTCGAAGTGTGTATTTTAGCCTCGTCACTGAAATCAGAGGCAGAAAACGAAAAAGTGTTGATTTAAGGCGTTTTAAGGAATCTACTCGTACATTAAGATTACTGTTAAGAGATTCATTCCGAGATTTTCCGACTCTTAGTGATCTCAAGAAGTTCCAAACTTTTGCTGGATCTTCATTTTCTACCTACTTGTGAATATGGCGTCGTTGTGCATCCTTACACATCGAATTGCAGCGATTGCAGGATCGCGTTTGAGTTTTGACTTCGCCCTGTTTCGACTGTTACGACTCAAAAGTACTTTACGTTTCTGTTCAGGAAGACGTATTTTATGGAAAAGAAATATTAAGTCATGAAAGGAGAAAGTATCTGTGGGATACTGGCCATATTTAGTCACGTGATCAGTAGAAGAAACGATAATACGATCCAGAAGAGAAGGTGTGTAGTTGGGAAAATAGTGTGTAGTCTTAAACGCTATTAAAATTATGCAGAATAAATACACTGCGGTATTGTTTATACTGTCTACGCTTCTAAAAAACTGTTCACAATTCACCAACATGCGACGCGACACGATTAGTAAACTTCATATTCGCAATTTAGCCAATCAGTTAAATTGTGAATATGAAACAGGTAAGCCTTTATTTTTACTTTGAATTTTTCAGTTTTATGGCTGATTTTTTATTAGCCAGTAAAACGGTAGATAATTAATCCAATTTATCGTGTAATGAGAGAATTAGCTGTCCAATAATTTTAACTGATGTCTTGACGAACTATGTATACAAATTTTCGATTTTGTGATGTTCTACCACATAATAATGGAACATCTGCGAATGAACATAAGTGCGTCTCTCTCACGCGTACTTGTGTGAAGCTAGTAACAAAATTCAGGTAGTTAGCTATTTGTTTAAAAGATAACTAACTACCTGAATTTTGTATCAATATTCACACTAGTACGTGTGAGCGAAACGCGCTTATCTACATGCGCAGATGTTAGAAAGAGACCGACCACATTCAAAAGCTAGAACTACACAAAAGGTTTGATTCACAGTACAGATTTCGGTAAAATTACAATGATATCTGTAAAATGCGGAGTGATTTATTCATAATATATTAATTATGGAATGCAATTATGAAAATGTTGAAGTTTGAAATATTACAAACTAAACAGTGTGCTTCTGCAAAATCGGGCCCCAAAACAGAGTGCATTAGGTTTGATTTCGCGTACAGGATCATATTATCGTTCTTTTGATCAAAATTGAAATACATCCCTCAAGTGATGGAATAATAAAAATTTTACTAAGCATTCAGATAAGATAATGTCTTCACATTGTATTTGAATAACTGACAGACATTGGATAAGCAGCACGCTAGTAAGCACAATTGTCGTGTACAGTTTTGGGAAAGAGGGCGTACCTAGTAGAACAAAGTCTCGCCTCGTAGAACCGGCCGCGAACCGCGATGCTGTGATCATTCGAAGTTTTATTATCAATGGCTAATGACATAATGTTTAATTTCATACGAATAGATAATTTAAGCTGGCTGATGTAGGTATACATAGATATATATACATTTCTTTCGTACTTGTTGCGTGTGTTAGAAATAAGGAATATAGAATTATAAAATAATATAAAATAGGCACTCGCTTAAAAGAATTAAACAAGAATAGGAATAGAAATATATATAATAATAATGGGCAAATGGAAGAAACACATTAATATTGAATCCAATCATTTTTATTCAAGCCAAATCTGCCACGGTTCAGAACGAATTTGCACTGAGAAGAACCGGCAAGAAACTCAGTCAGGTATTATTTTTTAATAAAGTATTGAAATATAAGCAATTACACTACTAATTCTTATAAGAATAATTATCTCTCTAAAACATTATATTCCATTATCATGTTATATTATTATTATTATACATAATAAATATCACAATACTAGGTACACACTTTTACATCGTAGGTATTATACATAACAAAAATGAATAAGTTAATATTCTATTTGGATACTAATCTGCTTAGCTCTCTAGTGTCCTGACAGCAAAGTGTCATTCTGTAGTTACAATCACTATTGGATACTACCTTCCCCACCACTTTAATCATAACTCTTATCAAAATAAGTTATATTCCTTTTGTACTTTACAAATATATCCATACTAGGTATACGTAATGCATATTTAATAGCTATTTATTAATATATAATTATAATTTTACTGATTATTTATCATAGGCAATATTATAGTTTTAAAGAGTTAGTGACTTTCAATGATCACAATGACCCTTTATTGTTTCATAAATAACTGTTCGAGTATTAAATCGATATATGTAACAATATTAAAATAACAATATATTATAGTTCATTATTATAAAGCAAATATACATTTCAATGAAGTAATATTATATCTACGTAATAATATATATCTATATAATACATCATTATCTAACACGTGCGAGCGACGGGGCGTATAAAATGTATTTTCCTCTTTTGACTATCTTTGCCACTCGCTAGTCCCGCCTCATGAACACACTTCGCCACTCGCGAGTAGTCGCCTCATGCACACTTGCACGTTGCGTGTAGCGTGCATCGTGCATGCAACAATCAACAGGCATCTCCCCACCTTTCCAGCCTCCACAAACGTGCCAACACACTGTGCTAGCAGGTTTGCAAAGAAAGGCTCTGCACGGTACTCATTTTTAAAGTGTGTGCTGCCCAACTCTAGTTGACAAGAGAGCTATCAGATCATTAAAATTACAATTTATGCTACGTATATTCAAATGTACCTACTCAAGCAATTTGGACCGGTTGCGACATACGGAACATACCTAAATTTAAAAAAAGTGATTTTTCGTCTTTATCTCCTAGGCAAAATTTGTGGTACTAGTTGCGAACTCATCGGACACTTGTTTTAGCTTAATATACTTAGTTTTAAATTTGCAACCGGCGACCTACGGAACCCTAAAAAAATACTTTTTTCAAAATTCTACTTCCAGCAAAATTAATGTAGTCAATATTATTGCTTATATCACATTTATAGGTCGTATTCCAACTGCTTTGTGATCGCAACCTCTGAAAACACTACGGAACCTAGTCTATTTTGTAAATAAAAAGTACGTATAATTACGAGTCTTGCAAGGGGAATGCGGGCGGCGCGCGGAGGGCGGTACAGGTACGGGACTAGCGTTGAAATTAGCGTTGCGTATGATAACTGTTTTTAATATTTGAAATAAAAATTTAGTTAAGACGGGATGTCGGTGAGTGATGAGTACTGCTTAAACAAAAGACTTTTTATGTTTTATTTTTTTTCGAAAAATAATTTATATTTTTTTTGTTTTAACAAAAATTCAGAGTATCTGTATTTTACTGACTACAGAGGACAGTGATTTAAAAAAAATCGATTTATTATCCTAACTATAGTCTAACCTTTTTACAGAGCTTAAAGAAGCATCATTTAAAATAACAATTAACTCTTTTTATACGCGTATTTGAGGAAGCTAAAGAAGTATGTATCGATCGTGAAGCGTGGCGCTCCGTCCGCTCTGACTACCCCGTTAGGGATACAGCGTGAAGATATGTATGTATGTATGTATACGTGTATATTCATTTTAGTTTACGTTTATTTTTATTATCTTTTCATACATCTTTCAATATGCAAAATTTAGTAATAATTAATTTACGTCCAACAAATCGAAATAAAATTAATTGAAACAGAGTCCACTTGTTTTTTTGAATAATCTATACACGTAATAAAATCGTAGACTGTTTTCATTTGTAATCACATCACGCATATACCACTTATTGAATTAAAAATCTAATTTCTGAATAAAATGAACCTTCTATCTGAGTAACATATAGTCTCTATTTTATCGAAATCGACCCACTCAATCAAAAGATTAAAAGAAATCGAAACCTCAAAGAACACCGTGCAACACGTCACCGGGAGGTAGTGCTTTTTTCGTATATGTATGTACAATGGAAATGTAGTACGTACAATGAAAATATATTTGGCAATAAAACTGAGACGGCGTTATGTTTTGTCTGAATCGAAATAAATAAAAAATTATCTACATCCATACTAATATTATAAATACGGAAGTCTGCGTTTTCACTGTTAAACCACCGGACCGATAGATAGTTTGACATCAGAGGACGGACATAGGCTATTTTTTTTTTTAAATCTATCCCTAAGGGGGATGAAACTTTGTATGGGAAATGCTAAGCCGCTGAACCGATTATGATGATATTTGGTACAGATATAGTAATTGCCCGAAAGCAAATGTAGGCTACTTTTTCAAAAATTTTGTGATTGAAAAAATGATATGGTTTTTGTATATGTGACGTCATCATATACAATATGATATGCCAATGTGGCGGATGATCCACAATAGGAAATAACTTTTTTTCAAGACCTCCATCAATATGGGTATCAAATGATAAGAAATACACAGAAGAAGGTTTTTGTATATGTGACGTCATCATAAATCCAATATGGCTAAATTTTTTGTTCAACACCAACAATATAGTACTGATTACACAGCCTTAAATAATTATTTTCTAAGGATCAATTGGGTTGAATTATACAAAATAGATAATATTGATGATAAGGTAAACTGGCTCTATGAAACCATTAATAAAGGAATAGAGGAATTCGTTCCATTAAATAAAAAAAAGATTAATGATTATCCTTGCTGGTTCTCCAATGAACTTATATATATAACCAAAAAAAAAGAAAATAGCACATAGGAATTTTAAAAAACAGAAAACTCACAATAATTACTTGATTTTTAGTAAACTGAGGTCTGAGTGTGAAAAATTAAGTATATTTTGTTATCAGAACTATTTAGCCAAGGTTGAGAATGGTTTGAGGAGGGATGCGAGCAAATTCTGGAGATTTATAAAAAATAAACGACGTAATGATGCCGATATTCCATCAACGATGGCTTGGAATAATATATCTATCTTATTCAAATCTTATTCATTTTTCAAAGGTATTTACAAACCAAAATCTGATCGGCCACCTGACCTTGTTGCTGATTCGGAAGAGTTTCGAAATCATAATGGAATCCCGGATGCGCATATCTCAGAGTTTGAAGTCCGCTTTGATGACGTTTATCGTCAATTGTCTTTATTGAACATTACTAAAGGAGCTGGGCCCGACGGAATACCAAACATTTTTTTAAAGAAATGTGCTGTGGGACTCTGCGAACCTGTCACACATATTTTTGATAAATCGTTGGAAACTGGCAATTTTTCTACAGCATGGAAATTGTCCTACATCAGTCCCATTCATAAATCTGGTGATAAATCTAATGTTACAAACTATAAGCCAATATGCATTCAGTCATAGCTAGCTAAACTTAGGAGAAAATAGTCTTACCGCAATTAACTTTTACCTTCAAAAACAATATAGTTCCTAGGCAGCATGGTTTTGTTGGCGGCAGATCTACAACCACCAACCTATATATGTATATTGCCTTTATACTTAATTCGTTAGACAGGGGAAGTGAAGTGCACGCGCTTTACACAGACTTTAGCAAGGCCTTCGACATGGTGGACCATGAAATCCTGTTAAAGAAACTGAGTCTCTGTGGAGTAAGATCTAAAGCTCTGGATTGGTTGCGCACGTACGTATGCAATAGGTGCCTGCAAGTACGAGTCAATGGCTACCTATCAAATGAATTTTTTACTACATCTGGAGTCCCACAGGCCCTCCATCTTCCATCCATCTCGCATCTTGGCCCAATTCTGTTCATAGTCTTTGTGAATAACATTGGTGATGGCATCAGGTCAGAATATCAGTTATACGCGGATGACATGAAGATCTACAGAGAAATAAATAACCTACACGACCTACATATCCTTCAGCATGACATATGTGAGATTGAGAATTGGTGTGTGAAGAATAAGTTGCCATTAAACATAAAAAAATGTGCAGTGATCTCTTTTTCACAATCTCACAGCTGACTGTCCACTACTTATCTACTCAATGGACAAGTTATCCAAACCGTCAAAACAATAAAAGTCCTTGGTGTGATTTTTGACGATAAGTTAAAATTCACTGACCATGTTAAAAGTATAACATCTCGTGCCTTTCGATGCCTAGGTTTTATTTGTAGAGCAAGCAAAGAGTTTAAGGATGTCAAAAGATTGATACATCTTTTCTCAGCGTTCGTCAGGCCCATACTGGAGTATGGATCTGTTGTTTGGTCTCCATTCACAGAACAACATTTAAAGTTTTTATTTGTTTCCTACTAATTATTCTGCAGTATGAAAATAAAAAGTCTTTTTGCACCGAATAATTATTACGATATATTTCCTTAAATACAAACGGTATGTATTGGGTCCTTACATATGAAATTGGCGTTTTGTACGGGAGGAATATAAAGTCAATTTTTTTTTGTAAAATATATTTAATTAATCAAAGTATGCACCGTTGTTATCTATGCACTTTTGCCATCTCGTAGGTAGTTCATTGATCCCTTTACTAAAAAAACCATGGGGGCGAGTATCAATAAACTCTTTGAAGGCGGTTTGGACTGCCGCATCGGAGTTGAATTTTTTTCCTTGTAAGAAGTTGTACAAATTCCGGAAAAAATAGTAATCTGTTGGAGCAAGGTCCGGGGAGTACGGTGGATGTCGCAGACATTCCAATTGTAGCTCATCTAACTTAGTAGTTGTTTGTTGTGTAGTGTGTGGTCTTGCTGTAACACTTTTTTTTTCGTAGATATATACTTACGGTTAATTACATACAAATTAGAATCGATCACAAATTTCATTTGCATTCCACAGTAATATTTGTTGAGATTAGTGTGTGACAGATGACAATTGTCTACGATGCAATGATTAATAGGTAACGCGTTCGGAAAGTTGTTCGCAACCGAGTACGTAGTACTACTTCATTTCTTCTCAGGTAAAATCAATAAATATTGCACTTTAAATGTATATTATTTAAACTAGAACCTAATGTAGTAAACTTTTAACTATTTAATTGTTTTCATTATAAAGTTCATTGTTACTTCCGTTAAAATCTACATTTACTTACGTTACGTTCAGTAATAACATTGAATGTTTGGAAACATCGATAGTAATAAGTATCGTGGTAATAAATCGATAATCGATTTTCTTTTGTATAAAAATGTAGTTTTGTTATAAACAAAATAAAACAATTTTAGGTGATGATACTTTTATTAGACATTAATATAATTTGTCCAGGTTTGCTTTCCCATTTTGACGATGAGATGAATAAATTGTTGTATAAATTTAAATACGAGTAATTCCTAATAATCGATTGTATTCGATAAGAGAGAGACGAGTGTTGATATATATCTGTTTCACGAATCAAGTAAAATGGAATGTTCGAGCAAATGGGCATTGCTTCCGTCTTGTTTTTCAGTGGCTACTTTTATCTAGATCGTTCTAATTCTATTGTGGATCTGTCAATCTGACATTTTGATGTTGTCACTTATAAATTTTCAGACACTTCCCATTGGTCGATGTCTTTTCAGAGACTTGCTGTCTCTTTCTTATGTCGGAAACCTCAGACTGAAATCTGAGTAGTTTTCAGTTACATTAAGAGGGTACAAATTTTGTCGAGGTGTAGTATCAGTCATGGAAGGAGCCATCCACTTTTGGTGGTGGTTAAGTGGCAGACAAAAATGCCCATATAGATGCCCTATATATTTAGGATGTTTCTAGTAGTGTTAGGAAGTTATTTTTATTATATTTAATATGTAAAAGTCCCATGATAGACCTCATGGTAAGTAGGATGTAGAAGTTGTAGTTTTCTTTTAAAAGTGTTTTCCTTGGTGCTTAGTACCGTGTATTAACCCCAGGAATTTTGTTACAGGGTTCCAGGCTAAGTGCCATGTCTAAATTCCAGGCTAAGTTCCATGTTTAAATTCCAAGCTAAATGCCATATCTTATTTACATAAATACCGTGGATTAGCGGATTGATGGTATATTTTATTTCCATACTTAATTCCAAGTTTAATTCTATAAACACCAAGTATTAATGGTGTACTCATAGTTCCATAAACCCAGTGGACTAATGTTATCTACTTAATCTCATAAACACCGTGGAATAACGGTGTATTCCACATTTAGTTGGATACTTTTCTTTAAAGATACATGAACAGATGGATTACTTTCTCGGATCATTTGTTTGTGCATTGCAGTATGAGGTTGGATTACCTTAATACATTTTTAATCTCTATTCTTTGAGATTTATTTGTGAGTTACGGGTATAGTGGACTTCATGGAAATTCTTTGAGACCATGGGAGGGACAACTCGGCTTGCGGAAGACCTAACTTAATTGTGCAGTCACTAAGGGTTTAGTGAACACCGTGGATATTCTTATGGACCATTGGTGGGACAACTCGACTAGCTATATACATACATGGTTATCTTCTTAGATGGTAATGTACAAGCATATATAAAAATTATTAACATTCAAGAATAAATCTACATAACTAACCTTATATTTTGTTATTGTAGTTCATCTTAATGTTTTAGTTATACTAAATATTAAGAAACAGTTACACTTATTATTGGTTACAGTACTCATTTTTGTAATTTCCAATACAGATGTAATTTGTTTGTTTTGTATGTAAAATCTCATTTAAAATTCTTCTATGTATAACATTTAAGATTTCATTTAGTGAGCTCATGAGATCTATATTTAGGGATAATTATAATTCTTTAATAAATTGGTGAAGGTTGTATTAAAGTGTGTATTTATTTCACAACTGAAATCGATTGTAGCAATACAGGGAAGGCGCCCTTATAAAAATTTACTCTGTATTCCTCTCCAGGGTGGCCCTAAAGAAACCCAATATCCTGAGTAGTTCATGCCTACCAATAATAGAACATTCAAAGTTAACATCACCGAAGCCGCGTTACATTGCGTTGTCGTAAAGCAGCAGTGGCCTAGAACGATTGACCAATCTCGGTTGTTTAGCAGCTAGTTCTTCCTTCATGGTTTGCAATTGCTGACAATAGATATCTGCCGTAATCGTTTGGCCAGATTTTAGAAAGCTGTAGTGAACGACACCGGCGCTAGTCCACCAAACACTCACAAGTAACTTTTTCTGAGTAAATTTTCGTTTAGGGCAGGATTTGGCTGGGTCTCCAGGGTTCAGCCATTGCGACGAGCGCTTCCGATTATCGTACAGTATCCACTTTTCATCACAAGTAATGATTCGATTTAAAATCCCTTCATTATTGTGTCGGTTGAGCAAAGTAACACAGCAGTCGACGCGTGTTTGCAAGTTCGATTCACTCAATTCATGAGGTACCCATCGTTCAAGTTTTTTTACTTTCCCGATTTACTTCAAGTGGATTAATACAGTTTTGTCACTTACCCCGAAGCCTGCACCTATCTCCAAAGTGCTATGTGATGGATCCGCTTCCACAATAGCCTTTAATTCTTCGTTTTCCACTTTGGTCTGTGGCCGTCCACGGGGTTGGTTCTGAAGGTCGAAATTTCCAGAACGAAAACGTTGAAACCAAAAACGTACCGTGCTTTCTTTTGCGACACCAGTGCCGTACACATAATTAATCCTTCGAGCTGTTTCTGCAGCACTGGTGCCACGATAGAATTCGTACTCGTAAATATACCTATATTTCATGTTTTCCATTGTGCGGTAATAAGCGACGCCAAAGAAAAAAATAATGAGGAAAAAAACAAATGAATGACTGTTTTCAAAACTCAAATGTACCAGCTAAATGAATTTATAAATTTGAATTTGGAATTCTTAACCAAAGAGGAGATATTTCAGATCAAAGTGGTCAGTACGACAAAACGCTAATTTCATATGTAAGGACCCAATACAACAGACGTGGGGCACACCGGGCGACTGCGTGACCGTTGCACCTTACAGACGAAATTGCTGCGTCTGCACATTGCAAACTTGTCGCGCAACCGCTACATCATTCCTCCCGCTTTTTTTTAAATATATAAATGATAATAAACTATACTAATTAAACATTGTATACATTTTCTTTATCAACAATATTTAAGATACCTAATATTAACAAAGTATACAAAAATATTTATACGTTAAAATTCGTTACTACATAATTAACAATAAAAAATGTATTTGAAAAAAACGTTCAAAAACCATAATAATACCATGTCTTTTAATTTATCATCTTATCATTTAATGTAACAATACTTGCGTGATTAAAATTAAAATTAATATGTTTTTGCACTTTAAAACTAAAATTATAACCTAAACAATTATTTAAATAAGACAAGAAAAAAATAGAATATAATAATAATGGTTTATAATGACAATCACGACACGGAACTCTAAAACTACACTCTACTCTTACTATACGGCACAACAAAGTTACGAAATTACAACTTTCGATGGCGGTACCGACATCGCCGCCTGCGCTGTTTGTTGCGCACATGGGGCTGCTGTCAGAAACTTCCTAAATAACCATTTCCTCGTGTTACTTTGACACCGCTTATACAAACAGTATATGCACACCATCGCTGCTATTGCCGAAACTGCGCCCATAATAATTGAAAATTGACTCAGCTGAGCTTCTATTCCCGATAGATTTGATCCTGTCTGGGCAATTACGACTTCTTCTTTACTGTAACCTTTACCCATATTTATTATAGTTTAGTAACTGTGTATGTAGTACCAATACCCGTGCATACAGAACACGTAATAGAAAGAATATATATACCTAACGCTTTATATGTTTTTTGTTTTATAATATAGTTTAAAAGTGCTCAATTGACTAAATAAAATTAATAATCTAACTTCGCAATGTAGTTATTTCGCAATAAAGTTGTTTATATAGGTACTTGTAACATTACTTAGCAATCCTGCTGAAATCGCACTGGCCTCTTTACGACGCGTCCGCTGCGCGTGGAGCGCACATACGGCACAAGCGATGCGTCGCTTGTAGCGTTTTGCGAGGCGATTTTATCAGAATCCGACTCACTATAATTTTCATAAGTTTTTAATTCTGTACCTTCGTTGATTATTTATAATGGTTTAAGACGATCGATATATATGTTTATGTTCCTATCTGGCAATCTAATAGTATATACCTTACCTTTTCTCTCGATTACTTTATAAGGCCCATCGTATGGTGGCTGTAAGGATCTTTTCATCATGTCGTTCCTAACAAAAACATGCGAACATACCTTTAATTCAGGGTGTACGAAGATGTTCTTGGGGTTCCGCTGCTCGACTGGTTTGGGCTTAAGATTATAAATTACATCTATCAAATGCTGCACGTACTCATACGAATTATAAAATTATTTTTTTGTATTTTCGTAAAATTCTCCTAGCAGTCTTAATGTTTGCCCGTAAGTTAGCTGCGCAGCGCTCACACCACTGTCGTTTCTGGGTGCAGCTCTGAGCCCGAATAATACAGTTGGTAACTCATCTATCCAGCTTTTCGAATCTAGCCTAGCCTTAAGCGCTGCTTTTAATGACCTGTGCCATCTTTCTACCATACCGTTCGCCTGCGGATGGTAAGGAGTCGTACGTAATTTACCTATTCCTACCTTTTATATTACCTATTGACGACCTCCGTGGCGCAACGGTTTAGCGCGTCGGAAAGTAAAACGGGGGTTGCGGGTTCGATTCCCGTCCCGAGTCTGGGTGTTTATGTATAATATGTATATATTTACAAAAGAAAAGTATATAAGTAGTATATCAGTTGTCTAGTACCCATAACACAAGCGCTATGCAGCTTACTTTGGGACTAGATGGCGCTGTGTGAAATGTCTGAGTATTATTATTATTATATTATTCCTAAATATATCATTAACTGTCTAAAAATATCACTTTCGAACTGTCTGCCCTGGTCACTCGTAACTTTAATAGGACATCCAAATCTAGTGATCCATGATTCATATATAACCTTCGCGATCGTTCTAGCTGATATATCTGTAACCGGTATTGCTTCCGGCCACCCTGTACTTCTATCTTTAATTGTTACTAGATATCGATAGCCTTCCTGCGTAGTAGGTAATGGTCCAACGATATCTGTGTGAATATGCTCAAAACGCTTACATTCCGGATATTTTCCTAAATCCGATACTGTGTGACGCTGTACTTTCGCTCGTTGGCATTGAATGCAAGACTGAGCCCATATTCCTACATCTTTGTTCATACCTGGCCAGAAAAACTTTGATTTAACTAATTTCCTACTGGTTCTTATTCCTGGATGACTCATATTGTGAATGGTGTTAAAAGCTGATTTTCTAAATTTTACTGGCAAATACGGCCTCAAATTCTCGGTAGACGTTTCGCAATAAATTGGTTTGTCACACATAGGTACAGAAATTTTCTTAAGTTGCACATTGTTTGATATATTATTACTTGCTGACAACAGGTATTCATCGACACTTTGCTGCTCGGCTAATTCCGAGTAATCAACAGTAGTCGGACAATATACTGTTTCAATTCTTGAAAAAGAGTCGGCGACAACATTATCGTTGCCACTCACATGACGTATATCCGTTGAGAATTCGCTGACAAACATTAGGTGTCTGATACGCCTGGGACTTTCATTGTTTTTGCCTATGTTTTTAAAAGCAAAAGTAATAGGTTTGTGGTCTGTAAAAATTATCAGTTGTCTACCTTCAATCAAATTTTGAAAATGTTTTATGGCTAAATAAATTGCTAATAATTCTCTATCAAAATCACTGTAATTGCGTTGTGTTTCTGATAGCTGCTTGGAAAAATATCCTAAAGGTTTCCAAATTCCTTCTACCTGTTGCTGTAAAACTGCGCCTACACCTGTATTTGAAGCATCCGTCATGAGTGCTATAGGAACATCACTTAACGGATGAGATAAGGTGACAGCGTTTTGCAGACTTTCTTTGCACTTAACAAATGCGTCAGACGCACTACTTGACCATTGAATTTCTGTTTTGTCCCTTTTCTTCGCGTTGTGTAAATATTTATTTAATTCCGCCTGATATTCGGCTGCATGAGGCAAATGTGCTCTATAAAAATTAAGCATTCCTAAAAATCTTCTAAGTTGCTCGATCGTTTTCGGCTTCGGAAAATCTACGATAGCTTTAGCCTTTGCCTCTAGCGGTCTAATACCAGCAGTAGACACTTCGTACCCTAAAAACTCTACCTTGTTCTGACCGAAACAACATTTACTTAAATTGATCGTAATTCCGAATTGATCAAAACGCTTAAAAACTGTCTTTAAATGGTCCTTATGCTCTTGATCCGAATTACTTACGACTATGACGTCATCGATGTACGAGAATAAAAAATCTAACCCCTGTAGTACTGTGTTATTCATAAAACGTTGGAACGTTTGGGCTGCGTTACGCAAGCCGAACGTCATACGCTCAAATTCATATAAACCAAACGGCGTATATATCGCTGTCTTCTCTACGTCATCGGGAAAAACTAATATATTATGATATGCTCTATTTAAGTCAATTCTCGAAAAAATACTTTTACTAGTTATTAAGTAAGTGAAATCCTGTAATCGCGGAATAGGATATCGGTCAGGCTTCGTGATGGCGTTTAATGCTCTATAGTCACCGCATGGACGAATACCGCCGTCCTTCTTCGGTACTACATGGAGAGGACTAGCCCACGTACTCTTCGAAGGCCGACATATACCCAATTCCTGCATAACTTAAATTCATCTCTTACCTTCATGTACCGATCAGGAGGAAGAGGTCTCACTCGCGCGTGCACCGGCGGTCCCGTTGTCTCTATATAGTGACAAACGCGGTGACGTGGAACGTCCTTGAAATTAACCGGCTTTGTAATATCTGGAAAATCTTTTAATAATTCGTGGTATGGGTCATGATCATTAATCGTCTTAATACACTGCTGATTATAATCGACAATAGTACCAGTAACTTTTAAATTAGTAATTTTGTCGATTAGAATTTTGTCATCAAGATCGACTATTAGCTTGAAATATTTTAAAAAATTGCTCCCAAAATAGGTTGCTTTACGTCGCATATGACAAAACTCCATCGAAAATTTCTTCTTAAATTAAGATCTAACATAAGAGTCTTTTCTCCGTAAGTTTTAATTTCTTTATTATTATATAAATGATGTTCCGTAGAGCATAGACATTTTATTGTAATATCCCAAATCAATGTGACAAATGGTTGTTATCGCTTGATAGCACGTTTTCATTTTGAATGACACCATCTAGTGGCTTTTTGTAGAAACTGATTTTACTTACAAAAGTTATAACTGTTAACATTGAACACTATTGTATGTGGAAATTTTGTAGTTTTACTTCTGCTATATCAGACGAAAACTTTATTCAATGTAGCATCTTGATCCTTTGGCACACATTGACAGTGTTTGCTTATTTGCCATTGTAATACAACGATACCAAAGTAATACGACTGTAGTTCGATATGTACTGTGGAAAAAGGGGATTCCGACAGTCTGATGTACACAAGAAATCCTTCAGTTATTGCTACATATTTTACAAATAAATTCAACGATTTTGCCTGAGTTACAGACGTAATTCACAAAATTAGCAAGTTGAAACGACAATGAGTCAAAATAACCTTTAAGATAGAAGAGTTCTCGAATGGCGTGGAGGCTTTGTTTGAAGAGTAAGAGGACTCGATCAACCAGACTTATTGATGTTTTAAAGTAGTATTTGGATCACAAAGTCTCGAAAGACTGTGATGATGAGCTCTAAGGGAGAACTGTAGTTAGCAGTGAGATGTAGACTTGTGGCATGGTGTGGCACGACGTGCAGAAAACTCTAAGAAGTTCATCTTATGTTTAATTTTCAAATGTATTTTATATCTACAGCTGGCAATTCTATTATCGTTTTGTAGATGCATATCAACACATTTTAAAAATTAATTTAGAATTACGCTTCCGACATTTTAGAATTTCATCAGAAAGCCAGTTAAGTAATTTATTAGATGTTTCGCAAATAATATACGAGTATTTGTATTCACATAAGTACACATATGTACACGTTTTTAAGACAATCTAAATATAAAAATCTGCATCTTTACTGGTACGTGCTATTGTACGACTTACTAGTAATTCGTGTTGTGTCATTTGCGATATTTTTTGGAGTTTATATCTTCGCACTATATCCTAACGGTGTGAATATCTTCACGCTATATCCTAACAATATGGAATATATTCTTTGTATTAAATACCTTTATCTTTAAATTCCATTAGCTAAAATGACTGATAACGATCATAATACTTCGAGGTCGATTTTATATACCAATTCTGCTATTTATAGGTAGGCTATAGGTACAGTCCGCTTGGCTGTAGACAGGCTAACAGACGCGTATGATCAGCTCACTGTAACTACACGTAGCCGATTAATCGTAATATTGAGTGATCCTGAAACACTTTCGTGATGCTTGTGCCCAACTTCTTGGTGGGACCCCGACCCAGCCATTTATGTCGAGGAATACAAATACGTTCAAGACCAGATTAGATAGGATGAGGGATAAGGTTATTGACCTCCGTATTAAACGCGACGAATTACAGGTCCCTAAGGTTAGCCCTGCTACTCACGCAGATGAAGCCTCTTCTCGTGATCGTGAAACTGTACAAGATCACTCAAAACAAAAATTGCCTGACCTCCCCATACCGATGTTCAATGTACCTTGATACCTGGATCGGTTTTTGGGACCAGTTTGACAGTGTACTTGATTCTCAACTTGACTTATCGCCTACGCATGAATTGCATTATTTAGTGAGTGCTTCGTCTGATACATCTCGCCGCTTAATATAACACCTGCCAATAGATGCTGGCAATTATGAGATAGCTCGTGATCTCTTAAGAAGACGGTATCACAGTGTACGTGTTTTAGCAGATATTTACATCGCTCAAATACTTTCTTTGTCAGAGAAATGACATCTCGACGTACAGGGCTTCGCGCTATGTTCCTTAACCCCCTGTCAGCCTCGTTTGGTTGTCTGGAACCCCTAGACCTAGCTGTTTAACACTGGTCCTACATGCTCGTCCACATTGGTTTAGGTAAACTTCCGGCGGACCTTAAATCTAGGTTTGAGAGACGCTACGGTGAAAACCTGAAATAATTGCCCAAATGCGAAGAACTCGTTACTTTCTTGGAAGACCAGTGGCGTCATAACGACGATGTCGGTAACACCATTTTAGTAGATACAGTCCTTACTAAATTGCCCCCTCGGGTCGCTTCCCCTCGTCATATACATGTTACTGAAACCCAAACACGAAAAGTGAAATGTTCTATGTGTTCCAATTCTTCACATTATTTATGTCATTGTTCCCAGTTCTTAAATATGTCTCCTAAGAATCGCTCGATGTATATTAAAACTGACTAGCTGCCTTGCTTGAGTTGACTTAATTGGTGATTTCACTTACTTCTTCTTTGTTATTAGGTGATTCCAACTTTCATATACCGAGCTCGTTGCACATCTTAATAAAAACCACCTACAGCTTCCTTAAACATCTCAAGACCACGAAAACCCTCAAATTGTCGCAGTATTAGGTGTTCAATTCAACCCTATTTCTGACTCGTTCACTTACTTTTGTTGTATCGAACCTCAAGAGAATGTGAGTAAAACAAAGGTATTATCCGTGGTAGCTCGTACCTTTGACCCTAGTGGTTGGATAAGTCCCGTTATTTTTAAAGCTAAAGTATTCATCCAACGCCTTTGGCTTTCTGGGCTCAAGTGGAATGATTCTCTTACACCTAAACTTTCCGCGGGATGGCTTTCTTACACTAAAGATCTTGTGAATATTAATCGTGTGTCTATTACACGTCACATTATCCTCCCGACTTCTGTTGCCTTTTCTCTTTATAGATTCTGTGATGCTTTGGAAGCTGGTTATGCCGCAGTAGTATATCTGCTTACTCAAACTCAGACACATGTTTGCTCCATCCACCTTTTATTGTCCAAAACGAAGGCTGCCTACGTTCGGATTCATTTAACAATTCCTTAATTGGAATTGCTAGGAGCTACTCTCCTATCAAAATGAGTTCCACTCGTTGCATCCTATTTGTAGAACACGATAGTGTTGATTGCTATTTATACTTGGACGGACAGTAAAATCGTTCTAGCCTGGCTTAAAACTTCACTCCATTATCTTCAAAGTCTCCACTCCATTGTCTTCTATTTGACGACATGTCCCAGGTGACCTCAATCCAGCTGATTGTGCGTCACGTCGTTTATCTCCATCTGCCCTTGTTGAATATCAACCTTGGTGAAAGCCACCTTGGTTGTTACTGCCCTAGAATCAATGGCCTCCGGATGAAAATAGTTCTGAATTACCAGTTCTTCGTTGTTTGTTAGTGACCAAAGCAATTCTCCTTTCGACTCTAGCTTCCTTCTTAATCGTTTAAGTTCCTTTCATTAATTGATTGGTGATGTTGGTTATATCCAGCGCTTTTATCGTAATGCTCGCAATCCTAATTTGCGTACCCTGTCCCCTTCTTTGTCAGCATCTGACCGTAGAGATGCGTTACGTTTCGAAAAATATTATTGTCTGTTGCATGATACTCCTACACATTCTAATATTAAACATCTCAACCCCTTTCTCGACGACTGTGATCTTATACGTGTCGGAGGACGCATAAGACATTCCGAGTTGTCTAATGATGTTCGTCATACTTTACTGTTTCCTAAAACAGGTCACTCCCTTAAACATGCCATACCGTCTAGAGAATTTTGGATTCTACCGACTCGTAGGATTATAAACTATGTAGTGTTTAGGTGCTTACCTTGTTATCGTCTAAATTAAAGGTTGCTACATGACAACTGTTTATGGGCGGCGACTTTTCAAAAGACCGGGTCATAGGTGCCGACCTTTTCAAGGTGTAGGAACTGATGATGATGATGCGGGTCCCTTCCACACCAACGTTCAAGCCTACCGTAATAAAAAATTTGTTAAATACTATATATGTGTGTTTGTTTGTTTGTCGACAAATGCGGTACACCTCGAAATCATGTTGGATCTTACCACTGAAGCATTTATTGTTTCCCCAATTTTGCACTTTCCCGATTCGTTTCCCGTCGCGGCCTCTCTTCATTAATTCGTTCCGACAGTGGCAAAAATTACGTAGGAGCTAATAATTATTTTAACTATATTTATGATTTTCTTACCCATAATCGACATAGTCTAGGCTCGCAGATGGCAAAATGCGGAGTTACTTGGTTATTTGATCCACCTGCAACACTCATTGGAGTAAAGTTTTTAAAACAGCGGTTAAATAAGCCAAAATTCATTTGAAACGAGTGATCGGTGACACCCCTCTTACTTATGAATAGTTGACAACTGTTTTCACAAAAATTGAGGCAGTTCTTAACTCGCGCCCACTATGTCCCTTATCACTGAATCCTAATGACTTGGAAGTCCTTACTCTAGGTCATTTCTTAATTGGTCAGCCGCTAACGGCTATCCCAGAGTGGTCCTATCAAGAAACTGAAATGAATGCACTTTTCCAATTAGTGCAGCAAATGACACAACACTTCTGGACCCGATGGCACCAAGAATACTTACATTACAGATGAGGCCAAAGTGCACCTCTCACGCTGAACCTGAATAATAGGAGAACTGGTGCTCCTGAAAGAAGGTAATTTCCCCTCTCTAGAATGGTGACGGGGACGAATTATTCATTTGCATCCCGGTCAAGACGGAGTTGTCCGTGTGGTCGACCTCCAAACTCCTGCTCGTATTCTGAAACGCAGCCTCACTAAATTAGTCCGACTTCCCATTGGTTAAAATTACCTACCTAATATAAACATTTAGCTTAGGGCAGGGGTTATGTTTAGTAAATTGCTACCTCTCCCGCGCGCCCTCACCTTCTACCTCACTTTAGTAAGGGGTTAGGAAAAACTGATAACGGATGGACGTGTGCACATCTATCGCGGAACTGCTCCTGTACACAATAGTAGTTGCTCTTATAGCATGGACATTATAGCTGGCAGCCAGCAAGGCTGCATACTGTTTCCGACGCTATTTCTGCAACATATCAGTGATATGCTGTCTATCGAAAATATCCAGTATAGGTACAGGGTTATTTTAAAAATAGTAATAACCTCTTATTATTTTGTACTAAACACTATCCCCTGTAACTTTTGTTTCACTACTTTCAAAAATAAGTTTTTTCATTTAAACGAAAATAAAAATACATTAAATGTTTTTGAAAATGGCATCTACTCTACTCGGTCGCTAAAGCGGCAAACGCGCAGTGCAGCGCTAAGGCCCGGTGTGCTTGCACTGCACCATTGGAAATACGTACAGAGTAATTACGTTTCAGACAGTACAACAAAACTTAAAAAATATTTTTTTGAGGAACGTTTTGAGTTTTGAAAAAAGTCGTAGAACAAAAGCTGTTAGGTATGTTGACAGGAATTTAGCACTAAGAGGTTATATTAGTGTTTCTAAATTAACCCTGTATGAAACTGTGTCGCTACGTCTTCGGCACAATGACAGTGCCGAAGACGCTTTTTACACTGGTAGAGTAAATATCCCTCGTTCCATTGTGGAAGGGAGGCGCAAGCAACTAGTATCTGAAATAGATAGTAATCTAGCTAAGAATCTCTGAGCGCCGCATGTTTCTTTTCCACCTTTGTAGTGTTAAAGAAAAGTTATTGTTTATGTAAAACTAAAAAACAACATACAATCGAATTGAGTACCTCCTCCTTTCTTGGAAGTCGGTTAAAGAACGTCGTCACGAAAATCGTCACTGTTTAAGTACCGTTTGTATTAATTGTACTGCTTCAAAATATGTGAAATCGCTCTGCGCAACACACTTCGTGACGTGGGACGCTCATTCGAAAAACATGACATCACACTCATAACTTATTTCAAAATTATATTATAAGTAAACTAGCTGAACGCGCGACTTCGTCTACACGAAACATTTTTTCGTGGCTGTCTCGGATTAGGTTAGATTATATGTGTACATAGTATGTTTAAAAATTGTTTTTGAAAAAAATCTACGTCCAGCTTCCGTCTGTCTCCGGTCATATACTATTTCCTTATCAATCATCATAATTGGTTCGGCGGTTCAGCATTTCCGATTCAGTTTCATCCCCCCTTTCAACCCCTTAGGGGTAGTTATTTGATAAAAAATTAGCCTATGTCCGTTCCCAGCTGTCAAACTATATCCATGCTACATCATAATCAGTTCAGAGCATTAGCATTTCTGATACAAAGTTTTGTCCCCCGACCTCCTGTTCCCCTTTTCACGGATTTTTTATAAAGAAAAAGTAGCCTGTGTTTTTGATAAAAAAATTCTTATCACCTCACCAAATTTTATCATTACCAAGATTTAGCGTTTCCCATACAAAATTTCATCCCCCTTTTCACCATTTTAAGGGTAGATTTTTGCTAGAAAAAGTATCTCCCTGTCAAATTTCATCGTAATCAGTTCAGCGGTTTACCATTTCCTATATAAAGTTTCATCGCCCTTTTCACCCCTTTAAGGGTAGTTTTTCTAAGAAATAAGTAGTCTATTATGAGCGCAATCACATGGTCTTACTACGTACCGACTTTCATCAACATCAGTCAAGTTGTTCTTCAGTTATAAAAGGACATACAGGCAGACAGACAAACAAAAATTTTAAAAATGGTAGCATCGAAGTCAATTAGTCACAAAACGACTATTTATCACAAAACTTGACAAAATAATTAAAATTTCAGACAGACGCAAGATATTTATATAGTAGCATAGATATTATATGTATTGTATATTACTAAATGTGCCCGCGACTTCGTTTGCGCGGAAAATTTTTCGTGGCTTTCCCGTATTAGCTTAGATTATTTGTGCATGTAAGTACCTGTATATATATTTATAAAGATTGTTTTTGAAAAAGAGGCTACGTTTAGCCCATATCTGCCTCTGGGCACGTACTGTCTCTGTACCAAATTTCATTATATAGCGTATATCATCATAGTTCAGCGGTTTAGCATTTCTTATTCAAAGTTTCATCCCCATTTCAACCCCTTAAGGATAGGTTTTTGATAAAAAACAGCCTATGCCCGTTCTCAGGTGTCAAACTATCTTCTTGCCATATCATAATCAATAACAGTGGTTTAGCATTTCCCATACAAAATCGCAATCCCCCTTTTCACCCTTCTAGGGGGAGGTTTTTGATTAAAAAGTAGTCTATGTTTTTTGATGAAAAAAGTCTATCATTGCACCAAATTTTATCATAACCGAAGTTTAGCATTTCCCACACAAGGTTTCACATCCCTTTTCACCCCTTTAAGGGTAGTTTTTTGATAAAAAAGTGTCCTATGTCCATTCCCAGGTGTCGAACTATATTCATGTTACATCATAGTCAGTGCTGAACTGACTGGTTTAGCATTTCTCGTACAAAGTTACGTCCCCCTCCCCCTCCCTCTCGTTCCGCTTTTCAAAGATCTTTGATAAAAAAGTAGCCTATATAGTTTTATAAAATAAGTCTTGTCACCTCACCAAATTGTATCATTACCAAGATTTAGCGTTTCACATACAAAGTTTCACCCCCTTTCACCCTCTTAGGGGTAAATTTTTAATAAACAAGTAGCTTATGCTCGTTCTCTGATGTCAAACTATCTCCTTGCCAAATTTTATCATAATCGGTTCAGGGGTTTACCATTTCTCATACAAAGTTTCATCCCCCTTTTCACCCCTTTATTAGTAAATTTTCTAAAAAATGAGTAGTATCATGAGCGCAATCACGTGTTCATACTGCGTACCGATTTTCATCAAGATCGGTCAAGCCGTTCTTTAGTTATAAAAGGACATACAGACAGACAGACAGACAGACAAAAATTTTAAAAATGATAGAATCGAAATCAGTGCAAAATTTGTCAAAAAAACTAAAATTACAGACAGACGCAAGAGATTTATATAGTAGTATAGATGTCAGACGGATGTAGATTGTTGACACTAAATTGAAATCGCAACATGTGACTATATTGGACAATGTTCGATTCACAATGTTTATCATCACGACTGTAAATATATAGATATGTCGCCTCGTATACATAATTACACATAAATACATGAAGTATTCTAGGCCAGCGTTTCCCAGACATTCAGAAACATTGTTTTGCTTTGGCCCGGTAATTTTCGTACTCCCGCTTCGTGACCCATTCAAGAGTTTTTAAACCTGTTATATTAGGTATATAAAATAAAACACATTCATTGATAAAATAATTAAATATTCATGTATGTATAACAATAATAAGAAATAATGTTGTACTTATAACTTGACATAATTAACAATTGATTGGTAATATTATTTCGAATTGTTGACTTTTAGAGAAAGGTATGAAGCTGCATATTTTTGATCAGGGAACCCAAGTTTGCCGGAAATGGTGATAGCTTTATCTTGGGTTTGGTTTAACTTCATGTCGATTTCTGCATTTATTATTAAGGAACACGAGTGTTGAAAACCCTGTTTCACATTTATGAAATATACATACATACAAATCTTCACGCTGTATCCCAAATGGGATACTTTTTAAAATATGTTGTGACAAAAGGCATTAGAAATTTTATTGCCTGATCAGCTAAAATTTTGTAAAATTCGTGACGACAAGATAAACAAAACTCTATGAATGCTTTTCACTCGAACATATCGTTGTGAGTGAAATAAAAGCTAGCTACGTAGTACGTACGCGGACTAAGTGCCCTACTTCGTCAGTCAGCGGCGTTTACGGATGCGATGACATTTTTTTATTGTTATTGCTTTCATGGAATGCAATGCCATAAATTGTTTATGAGTATTAAATTATTTACAAATATTATTTCACAAAAAGGGTATGTTTTTAGATTTTTTAAAATATCTTACGTGGCCACGGTCACAGTAACTTGTTACAGTTATGTAGTAATGTAAGACATACACAACATAGAAATAATTAAATTAAGCGATGACTTCACAACAAGCACAAAGCACAAATTTTTATAGATGTTTCGGGCGATCACTGGTTGTTAAGTAAACATGCGTACCAAAAAAGAACAAAATTTAAAAAAAGTTTAAAAATGTAAAAAATTAGAAAAAAATATGATTGTTAATTAAAATAATGTACCAAATCAGTAAAATTATACTTATGTGAGTGTTCCATAGCAACTAAAATTTATTTCAAAACATTCGTCTGTCCATCCGTTTTCATTCAAATTATCAAACGTCAACTACTATTAACGTCTTATAAAACGACAACACTGGTTTTTTACTTTTTATACCGATAAATATGTAACAGATACGATCGCAAAAACGGATTTAAATGAAAAGCAAAAATGAAAGGAAAGATTTACAAAAGTAGTAAAAATAAGGTCGTTGTCCATTGACCCACTGACACCCGTCCAACACCGCCTTCCCTTGAGTGGTTGACATTTGTTATAGGGACTTTCCGTAAGCACACATAAATGCCATAAATACTTAACAACTCCACATCGTAATTGCATACCTCGCTCGCAAACTGTACTGTGAACCACTCGCTGACAACCAGCCATACACTTGCTCGTAACACACCGGTCACAAGTGGACCACAGGCCGCCCACGAGTGGCTCACGTGAAGTTCGGTAGCACATTTTCAACGATTCGTTGACTATACGTCGTCCATTGACAGCGAGTCGTCAACGCGCCGTCGCCAAGTTAAGTTGACAACTAGTGGACATCGTGCGACGGTGCGATGTTGGTCAGGTTCAAGGGTGACAAATGAGCGCGGAACGCTCGATTGAGGTATCATGAGCCGACTCCACACCGGTATTTTTGAAGGAATGACTTTGGCTTTACAGTTGCTACGGAACACAATCACATATATCCAATAATTCAAAATGATTGTAATGTGTTCAATATGTTTTTTGTGTGCTTCAATAAATGTTCATCTCAAATTTTGTGTTTTTTTTTAAACACTAACTTAAGATTAATTTAATATATTTCTCTTTAAAGTGGATAATAGACGACAAAAACTCGAAATGCAGAATCGACCAGAAGCTACCATCAATTGTACATGCATGCATCATATTGTGTCCGAGAACAAACCGATGGTGACCAGTTACCCTCAACTCTATATCTAAGTCAAGATGATCGAGGGACCAAAGCGAAAAATACCACACTGACTACGTAATTTAGTGTACACTAGCTGTTACCAGCGACTTCGCTCGCGTGAATTTAGGATGAAAATGCCGCTGTAATAAATCTCGTAGCAGGGATTATATACAGTACGTTATATAGTCACGTCGTTGTCAAGGATGCGGATTTACAAGCGATTGATCGGACATATTAACATCGTGCTTGACTGCATACATACATTACTTCACGCTGCCTCCCTAACGGGGCAGTCAGAGAGGACGCAGTGTCAAGCATCGCGGTCCTTACGAACTTATTTTGGTTCCTCAAATCTCATCAGTCTTCTCACAAATTTTCATCTAGGTATGCTAGTGATTTTGACTTTTCTGTCGGCTAGCACTCTGGCTATTTAATATTCATAAGTCAGCCTTGGTTCTCCTTGGCTTCTTTTACCACTCACTTTCGCTCTGTAGACTTTCTTCGTCAGTCTTTCATCACTCATTATTTCATATGCCCAAACTATCTGAGCAACTAACTGTCGTGCAACCCTGTCATACTGCGTATATTTAATATTTCTAATACGAAAATAAATATTATTTCGATATGGTGACATAGAAAAAATGAAATTTTGTTTTTCCGTTTAGTTCCCTTTCCGTGACGTATCTAAAAATTCTTTACTCGTTTTCAATTCGTATATGCAACTAATATAGAATCTAAACCGATTGTCTAACTGACATAGCTGGTTATAATACGTAGTGTTCATAAAATTCACAAAAGGTGTTGTGAACTATTAGTAAACTGTTCTTCGTATATCCTTGTTATAGCCGTCAGTGCATACAACTGATAGTCTTTGCTTAGGTATAAATATATCGCAGACAGATCATCATGAACATTTTGGTGGAGCAGAAGCTCAAACAAACAAATAATTTAAAAATAAACTATTTGTTCTATTATTTAAAAATGCCCCGAAGGCTTGAACTGTCAAACCTTTTTTAACACTTCTTACGACTTTGATACAGTTTTAGAAGCAAAGTCTTGTGTAATATACAAAATATACTACATTAAAGAGTGAGGCTCATAGGGAGGCCCGACTAAGCGCTGAGATCTGGCTGCTCTATAATAAACCATCTAGCGGAAAAATATGGGAGGATATGCGCGAGAATCGAAAGGTTAAGATGGTGTCAAAACCATCAAGACCAAATGAAAATGGACATTATCGCTGCGCACAGGTCTTGTGGAAACTTTAGGCAATTTTGGAAGCATACTAACAGGCTCAACATTGGGTCAGGTCGCCCGGTGAGCGTAGATCACAGTAATACAGATGGAGAAATAGCCAATCTCTTTAAAGACCACTTCAGGGTCTCTTCGCCTCTAGGTCCGGCACGGTGATTGTGGATGCCGAGACCAAAAAAGGCCATCTCAAACCCATATGTTTTACAGCTAAACAAGTTGCTGCAGTAATAAGGAAAATGTCTAGAGGCAAATCCCCGGGGCATGACGGTCTCAGCATGGAGCATCTGCAGATGTGCAGGGTATCATCTTCCTGGAGTGTTGGCTGTGTTTTACTCTCTGTCATTCGCATAGCTACCTCCCTGTTAACCTTATGAGAACCATCGTAGTTCCAATTGTAAAAAATAAAACTGGTGACATATTGGACAGGAATAACTACAGACCAATCTCTTTAGCTACGGTGACTGCCAAGGTGTTGGACAGTCTGCTTGACAAACATCTTGCAAAACATTTACACTTAAGTGATGCACAGTTTGGGTTTCACCCTGAATTTTCAACTGAAAGTGCTATCATGTGCCTTAAGCAGACTGTCTAATACTACAAGTCCAGAAACACGCAAATATATGCTTGCTTCCTGGATCTTTCGAGGGCTTTTGTTCTCGTGGCCTACGACGTCTTGTGGGAAAAGCTTAAGAGAGAGAACGTATCCTTAGGTGTGGTCTGTACTTTACAGTTTTGGTACGCAGTTTTGGTAAGCTACGCAGATGGTATGATGCTGTTGGGTCCCACAGCGGGTTCCATTAGGGAGTTACTTGGTATATGCGAGACATATGCGAAGGATCACGGGTTTAAGTACAACATAGAGAAGAGCCAGTACATGGTCTTTAAGATTAAGGGCAAACAAAATGGACTATGAACCTATATTAAAGTTAAATGGGACACCTCTTAATGGAGTGAATGTATTTAAATATTTAGGCCATTATGTTTGCGAAGACCTTAAAGACCATGCAGACATTGAACGCCGCTGCAGTCATGCGGCCAAAATAACATTGTTTAAGGTTAAGGTTCTACGCAGGCGCCCTGTGGACCAACTATACTAAAAAGACACTGGATGCACTCAGAGTGCACTCAGAGTGCAGTATAATAATGGGTTCAACATCTGGCATGTTCGCGGAAGCGCGAACAGACGACTTTCATGCCATGACGCGAAAGAAGACGTCATCTTTACCGACTAGATCGCAGAATAGTTTTAATAGCATTCTGAAAATGTTTAGTAGCAAATTTGAGCCTATGCTAAGGTATTTTATTGATAGACTTATATATGTGTAGTTAGTAGTAGTTTGTTATTTATTTTATTTTCATATTAGCAGTATTTTCATATTAGTATTTCATATTAGTTTTCTTAATACATATTAGTATTATTCTCATATTAGTGTTATTTTCATATTAGTATTCCAAATTAGTAGTCTTCATATTAATATCATTGTCATTTCTATATTACTAACATAGCGTATTAAGAATATTGTTACTAACAAATGGACCTTAATTGTCTGAATAAACACATTTTATTATTTTATTATTACTAAAATACTTCCGCACATTTTTTTTAGGCGATTGACAGGAATGGAGATCACAAATTTGGTCGATAATATTCATTAGTCAATATTAAATCAACCAATTTCTATTTTAGAATTTCGCGGAGGTCAATCAAGGAAGCGTGCTCGTCGCGACCCCTGCCAGACTTTCAGGGCTGCAATTCCTCTCCTGTGCACAACATGCGGAACAACTATACTGTGTTAGGAAAAGTGGTATTAAAAAGATGGTAGCCCCAATACGAACGGCACGTTTATTACGTAACTGGCAGTCAGCATGCGACAGCCAATATCGCGCGATATCTGCTGTCAAAACGAGAATTTGTGTAATGTAATTTCTTTAGTGCCGCTAAATCTAATATCTATAAATCTAAATAAATAGATACATGATACCAATTTTTTATTACAATTATTCAGTGATCGCGTGGCTGTCGCTGTCTGCAAATTATTAGATAATAACCCCGCGGGTTTGTTTAGCACATTAATGTGCCGACCTTGAAAAAATCGACGCGCGCTAAAGGACACAAAGTATTATTGCTTTGTCGCTTTCTTCTATGTTACACGTGGATAAGTTAGTCTCTTTCTTGTGTGAATGAGATTGAAGGTATGGCGTAGTCTTTAGGTTCGCACCGTAGTAAAGGATTTGTACATTAGGTAGGTACTGTATTTCTTAAACTATCATAACTATTGCTACATTTTATTGCCGATAACGAGAAATATCTTTCGTTTTTCAATTAGAAACTGCAGAATAGATTTAAGTGTTTTAACCCATATCTTCCCAGTATTCCATTTTTGGAAAGGTAAATTTACATATTTTTTTAAATATAATAATTACAAATCGGTAATATTTTATTATGTAGTGGTTACATTGAATTCCTTACCTGTCAAACATTTACGCCAAAAAGTGCAAAGCGCGCGTATTTCGATTGTCAATTATTATTTGTAGTGAATTATTTTTTGACGAAAATGGCGTCACGCAGTCGGTGAGTAAAATTTATTTATATTGTAGTAAAATTACGTATTTACATGATGATTTATATTTGATTTAGATTTAGTTGTAATACCTAATATTAAAATAAATGCATATTCTTAGTATTTTGGTTATTTATCATGTTTTTCGACACTGTTCCATTTTTCAAACAATGGGAACAAATGACATTGTTATCTATTAGAGATTGTATGGATAAAAGCGGCTAAATATCGTATGTTTGTTGTTTTAGGTTGACGGTAAATGATATAATTTCGTGTTTAGAAGACGAAAACGACGTTTTAGAAGCTGACGTGTATATAACTCCCCCTGAAAATTATGACAAAAGCGACGAAGAAAGCGGTAATGAAGAATCAGCTGATATCAATAATTTATCACGGAGCCAACTTTCAGCGGAAGCAGAACTTAGGGCTAGTCTCTAGAAAGGAAGGGATAGAACTACAGCTGCAGGATTCCCAATAAGAAGAGCCAACTATATGTACGTCACGAGGTCCACCTCCTCCAAAAAAAGTAAGCAACATTTGTCAAAAGAATGGAGAAATATGGATATTCCACAGAAAGCTGAAAAAGAATGGATTGCTCTAAGCTTCTTGGAAAGTTATCACAATCCACTAGAATTTAGAACTAGAACTATGACGAAGAGGTGATAAGAACTACTTCGTTCACAAACAGAACAGAATGCAAAACAGAAGGGACAAGTCAATTTCAAAGTTAGTTCTGATGAAATAAAGCGTTTTATAGGTATCCTGTTATTGTCTGGTTACAATGGTGTTGCTCGATGCAGAATGTATTGGGAGCAAAGCGTTGATTGCCATCATCCTGGTGTAGCAACCTGTATGTCAAGAAATTGGTTTGAAGAACTACTGAGATTTTACCACGCCTGTGATAACAATAATTTACTGTCAGGAGACAAATTTTGTAAAGTGCGATCTTTGTGGAATCTCCTCAACCTAAGATGGCTCAAATATTTTCCAGATGACAAAAATTTAAGTATAGATGAATCGACGGACTTATAATATTTTCTATTTTTTTCAAATAAATATATATAAAATACCTTGTTTTAATTTTTTCCTTAACATTTATATAAAAGAAACACATTACGCAATGTTCCCACTGTTTCATTATTGAAACGGTATCATAACTCGAAAGGTCATTGACCGATTTTTTTTTTTACTAATTATTTTTAATATTGAGTCCTTACGTATGAAATTGGCGTTTTGTACGGGAGGAATATAAAGTCAATTTTTTTTTTGTAAAATATATTTAATTAATCAAAGTATGCAACGTTGTTATCTATGCACTTTTGCCATCTCATAGGTAATTCATTGATCCCTTTACTAAAAAAACCATGGGGGCGAGAATCAATAAAATCTTTGAAGGCGGTTTGGACTGACGCATCGGAGTTGAATTTTTTTTCTTGTAAGAAGTTGTCCAAATTCCGGAAAAAATGGTAATCTGTTGGAGCAAGGTCCGGGGAGTACGGTGGATGTCGCAGACATTCCAATTGTAGCTCATCTAACTTAGTGGTTGTTTGTTGTGCAGTGTGTGGTCTTGCGTTGTCGTGAAGCAGCAGTGGCCTAGAGCGATTGACCAATCTCGGTTGTTTAGCAGCTAGTTCTTCCTTCATGGTTTGCAGTTGCTGACAATAGATATCTGCCGTAACCGTTTGGCCAGATTTTAGAAAGCTGTAGTGAACGACACCGGCGCTAGTCCACCAAACACTCACAACTTTTTCCGAGTCAATTTTCGTTTAGGGCAGGATTTGGCTGGGTCTCCAGGGTTCAGCCATTGCGACGAGCGATTCCGATTATCGTACAGTATCCGCTTTTCATCACACGTAATGATTCGATTTAAAATCCCTTCATCATTGTGTCGGTTGAGCAAAGTAACACAGCAGTCGACACGTGCTTGCAAGTTCGATTCACTCAATTCATGAGGTACCCATCGTTCAAGTTTTTTTACTTTTCCGATTTGCTTCAAGTGGATTAATACAGTTTTGTTACTTACTCCGAAGCCTGCAGCTATCTCTGAAGTGCTTTGTGATGGATCCACTTCCACAATAGCCTTTAATTCTTCATTTTCCACTTTGGTCTCCGGCCGTCCACGAGGTTGGTTCTGAAGGTCGAAATTTCCAGAACGAAAACGTTGAAACCAAAAACGTACCGTGCTTTCTTTTGCGACACCAGCGCCGTACACATCATTAATCCTTCGAGCTGTTTCTGCAGCACTGGTGCCACGGTAGAACTCGTACTCGTAAATATACCGATATTTCATGTTTTCCATTGTGCGGTAATAAGCGACGCCAAAGAAAAAAAATAATGAGGAAAAAAACAAATGAATGACTGTTTTCAAAACTCAAATGTACCAGCTAAATGAATTTATAAATTTGAATTTGGAATTCTTAACCAAAGAGGAGATATTTCAGATCAAAGTGGTCAGTACGACAAAACGCTAATTTCATATGTAAGGACCCAATATTTTAGTAAATAGTATAAACATATGCAAAAATTAAAAATTTTGGATAAAAATTAATAGTATTGGGAAGACATGGGTTAATCTTGTAGGTAAAATTTTCTCGGAACTAACCCCAAAAAGCGTCTTTTGGGACCGGCACCCAAGAAACCTCAGGCACACACTTGACAGTGAACCACAGCGTGTCTCTACCACTGGAGAAATATCGAAACTCCAATTCAAAGCCAATTTAAAAAGTTCGTTTCTTCAATCGATTTAACCTACCTACACGTAAGCGTCGTAACATCATTCTTGTGTGTGACCTACGACCTCCACGTAATTAACTTCTTTTACATTATAACTATGCATTAGTACATACATACATACATGTTAGGGTAATCTGTAAAATTGGTTTTTGAGTTTCATTACAGTGCCTTCAAGCCTTTTGAGAAGGCGTGTAACACATCTACAATTTTTAAATAAATAATAGTGTATCAGAAGTTGAATAGTTGCGCGTGACGAAAATAACAGAAAAATGGCAACAAGAGTACATACAGAACGTTTAGTAAACAATTACATCGACAAACACTTTCAGGCATTTCTTTTGCCGTTCACTTCTTTGTATACGCATTTTCTTCCGAAATACGTTGTCCTAAGCAATTTCGTAACACCCATCGGTCGCACTGGTGATGTACTTACGGTCTTGTGCGTATCGATTACGATATTGTTACATTGCTATACTTCAACTATCCTATTTCGGTTATTTCAAACTAGTTCATCAAATTCGTTAAACATAATTCATACCTTCGGTGGCTGTTTAGTAGTAGTTTTGAGCTTCATTTTATTCACCATCCACGAGCTATGTAACAGAGTTAAAAATGTTGAATTGATATTGAAAATGTTTGAGGCACAAAAGAGATACAAAATGGATAAGATCACGCACTCTTTGTCGATCTGGAATTGGATATATCTTGCAATAGTTTTCATAATATTTCCTTTGCATGTGATTCTTTTGCATATAAATAGCATTAATGATATCATATTAACGTATACCGTGTATTCAGTAACATATTTTCATATGAATATGATTTATACCGTACAAGTTATGGCTTTACTGGGAAGTATTCTGTCCGTATGGAATGATGAGTTGTCCGAGTCACTGCGAACAAAGAATAGCGTGGACGAGGCGTGTTACCAGACATATTTAACCATAATGGATGCGTATGCTGATTACAGTGAATTATTTCAGTTTTCGGTAAGCGAATCATGTATATTATTTTGGTATTTCTCAGTAAAATTGATTTAAAATGGATAAATGGGTGTGAAAACGGATTATTTAATTTGGTTAGCTCATTTTTAATTACTATTTTACGTTTCCGTGCCAAGTTTTAGTTCAGTAGGTATAGAATTGACGGAATCAATCGGATTTCAGTTACGGACAGAAAAAGAAAGACGTAAAAAGCAATAGCTTCACTTTTTGACATTTTGGTTACGGAAGCTTGAAAATATATTTCTCATGCTTGGAGTTAGATGTTTGAATATACTATTACTCAGACTCAGAGTTAGATGTTTGAATGTACTACTACTCAGACTCAGAGTTAGATGATTCAATATACTATTACTCAGAATCAGTTAGATGTTTGAATATACTTGTAATATATCTTCAAAATTTATCTTAAAATCCTCAAACGTGAAAACAATATTGGAAATGAATCTCAATACAGAAAAACCTCAGTTTTGCTCAAAAGTTTAGTTGGATCACTTCAATTCTATAGAATTTGATAACGATGTCTACTACAACGTATGCGCAATACTGTCTCAATACTGTCTCAAATCGCTCAAACTAGTTTTTTAATCGGTATCTAATGTAGTATTATAGCAGCTTATAATTATGTACAATAACAAATTTTCAAGTTTTGAGAATTTTCAATGCCATAATATGATCAACCCGCAATTACTAAATTCAACCTTATAGCTTCTGCGTATGGCGCGGGGTGGAAAACGAAATATTTCTTAAGCATTTAGGTCTCTGCTCTGTGAAATAAAGAAATGTGTGGAGTGTGCCAACTGCTTACATTCAAGTCAAAGTGAAATCGATTTGTTTAGGTAACCTGTGCCAGCTAGTACGGTGACACAACAATTCCTTTATCTCATTACACGACTTTAATAATGTGTAAGTAAATAACAATATATCAGCGAAATAAATGTTCGCGTTTTGCAACGAGATCGCGATAATATGTCACTGCATATTTAATATAAGTAGTACGTAAAATTAGATTAATCATGTGATGTTAACATGCTACATTAAGTACCAAAATATTATACCAACTATCCAGCAGTATTATTCCATCATCATGCAGTCACAAAGACAGTACAGTAAAATAATTAATCGGATTAAATCCAATTGCAAGGTGTTTTTGAACATCAAAGCTACCTTCGTACTAGGCTTTTACGTATGCCTTATGTATGCCGTAAAAGTAGGCTATACTGAATAACAGATTATAGAAATTGGTATACGGCACGGGTTAGCAATGAGTAACGCTTTGTGATTCCGATATGTTATTTAAAAGGGCAAAGAATTATTACTAGTAGAAATAGTTTGATTTCATTGTGATTACTTGTAATAACTTGTAAGTCCACTCCAAATGAGAAGAAACTTTCTTATTTTTTAAAACACGAGTAATATTTGCACAACGGAAAACACTGGGACAAAGTGATATTTGTGTTATTTTACGTTCTTATGTGTCCATTACAATTTACAGAGATCGGATTTCAAATATTACTTTACAACCGTCACATGACAGTCTTTGTATTTATACAACGACAAAACCGTTTTGTGTACTTACCATGAGTATTATATTCTTATTGTAAAGCATAAAATAAGCATATCTTTGAGACCACAGCGTAGCTAATGACTAATCCACATAAAAAAAATACATAAAAATAAACGTTTCTTTGCATGTTTGTTCTCTATGTGTTTCTAAACTGTTCATCCAATTGCGAGAAAACTTTGGTGAAATGTTCTGCGTAGGCCCACAAAGCTTGCTGAATTATTTAATTTAGTAAACCGAAGATGCAGGCAACGGCAATTATTAATTGATAAATAAATTGTATGTTCCAACCATAGACTTTAAAACTCAAGACATGTGTCACACCCTTGCTACGAAGTGAGACAAATAAAATCAAATAAAATGTAGATGTTCTAACAAAATGGTGGCCCATCAGCTTATCTGATAATGAATGTGTGTCGTACTCGTATATACAGATCAGTCAGCCTATATGATTTGCCTGACTGTTGTTGCTGAAATACGACGTCCGGAGTTATTTATAAAGTCTATGGTACTGACGTCATGACAAATGAATCTCCACTGACTTCTGTTTTACTGGTACTTTAGGAATGTAAAGGTCTGTGGAAATACGTAACAATTATTCGAGGTGTCAGCCGTCGTTCCTAGCCTGCGTCAGAATATCAGGCATTGTGGGTTCGCTAGTATCCAAAGCTAAATCACGATGTAATTTATTTGTCCCGCAGATAAATAAATATTGATGTGTTGTTTCAGATCCTTCACTTGACTGTAAACACATTTGTCTCCACTTTGCTAATTGTTCAGTTTATCATATATATGGATAAGGAACACTTTTTATTAAATGATGTGAGTATCTAATCATAAGAATCCATTTTCAGCAAGAATGTTCTAAAAAATGAGGCCTTCGAAGCATAGTGGTGGCTAAGCCACGTTGCGCACGGTTACTTACATACGTACATATATACTATTACTCAGACATACATACATATCTTCACGCCGTATTCCTAACGGGGTAGTCAGAGAGGACGGAGCGCTTTACATACTTCTTTCGCTTCCTTAAATCTCATCATTCTTCTCACACATTTTCGCCTAGGTATGCGAGTGCTTTTGACATTTCCGTCTGCTAATACACTGGCTATTTGATCTTCAAAAGTCAGCCTTCATCACCCTGACCTGTTTTAACACTCGCTTTCGCTCTGTACATTTTCTTCGTCAGTCTTTCATCACTCATTCTTTCTATGTGCCCGAACCGACTAAGCATTCCTTTCTTTATTTTTACAATAACGCTGTCGTGCAACCCTGTCATACTGCGTATCTCTTCATTGCTTATTTTGTCCGCAAGGTTACACCGCACATATTTCTAAGAGATCGCATTTCTACTGCATTTATACATTTACTCGATTTTGGGCATATCCAGGCCTTACTACAGTACAATAAAGTTGAAACTAACACCGCATTGTGTATGGCCATTTTGGCTGAGTAAGATATATATGCAGTTTCTTGTCGGTTCTTCTCAGTGTCCAGGTTTTCTATTTGAACCGAACTAAAGTAGATTTGACATTCAAAAATACCTTGTAATTGGGTTTACTTGAATAAGTTGATTTGACTTTGACTTTAATGAGTGTCCTGACTCCTTCTCAGAAACAGCCAGGAGGCGAGATCGATATTTTTCGATATTACAAGAATCTAAAAGTTGTAAATTAACATTTTTACATAGAGGCTCATCCCCGTGTTTCTGAGAAAAGGTCAAGGTAGGCAGGTTAGTCCTCGGACAAACTCTTAACCAAGCATTTCGAGCATCAGTCAAGTACGGCACCTCAACCGATTCTAAGGAAGGGAGAATAGCAGATAGGACAAGGCTTTCCGTGCTGTAGGCTGACGAAAGTAAAGCAGGCAGTGACACTCTCAAAATTTTGCGTATGCCCAGGCCTCCATAACAGAAGTGAGGCTTGATTTCAGACCCTGTCATCAACAAAGGATCAACTTAATATTTTAAATATTGTATTTTTGAGAATACTGTGTACAGATTTTAAAAGGGTTTGAAATTTAAAAAGCTGAGAACAGCGAAGAGCATATTATGTAAAATTTGGAACGAAAAGGCAAAAGCGGATAATGAGGAGAGCCATGTGGGAATTAATTGTGAAAAGTTTGTCTGAAGTCTGGCTACATTTTTGAATTTGATTTAAATGAAAAATAAATTATATTAAATAATTGACAAAAGGCATTTATTCATTATTTATTTCTCCACCTTGCCTGAACACGCAGTCAAAAACAAAGTCAAATCAATTTAATTTAAGTAAACCCAATTACAAGGTATTTTTGAACGTGAAATGTACTTTAGTTCGGTTCAAAGAAAAGAGAAAGGAAAACTTGGACACTGAGAAGAACCGACAAGAAACTCAGCCAGGTATCATATTTTCAACATCATTTTACGAAAGGTTTATTAAAATACAATATTCAGAGAGCCAGTAAATGCATGTGTAGAGAAGATCATTTCCAGACTATTGTTTTATCTTCAACAATTTTTTTATTTAATGGTATGATTGTCTAATCAATGTACGTTATATAACTAATCTAAATATATTTTCTGATAATTGAGTGACTTCTAAAGGAACTTTATTATAAAAACGAATGGAGTTACCCAAAAATGAAACATTTGACTTACGTTATTTAAATTTTGAAATAACCAATTTATCACGACCTCGAGTTTTAAATAGATATATCTTTTTCCTCGGATACATAATAATTTCAAAGATGCATAAGGACGGCAAGGTGAGTACATCAAAGCCTTTGAAACGATCTCTTAGTGATTCTCGTGCATTCATACTGTAGATGGCACGTATCGCTCTTTTTTGTAAAATAAAAATCAAGTTAATATGTGCCGCAGATCTCCACAGCAAAAGGGCATAGGACGTTAGGGTATGAAAATATGCGAAGTACACTAACCTAGCTGTATCCGCATCCGTCAATTGCCTAATAGGTCTAATAGCATATATCACGGAACTGAGTTTACTAGCCAATGCCTCGACATGGTACGCCCATTGCAATTTACTATCTACTGTTAAATGAAGAAAACTGGCAGACTTAACTAATTCTAATTGTTTCCCACCCAGTTCTATTTTATCATGGTTTTCTGGGTACATTAGAAAGGGAAAATTTAATACATTTGGTTTTTTGTGCATTCAGTAGTAAATTATTAACAGCAAACCACTTCGAGACGTCTGCCAGGATCCCGCTCACCCAGGTCATATCTTAATTCTTTTTGTCCAGTTTAAATAGCAATAAAGTGTCATCAGCAAATAATACTATTTCGCATAACTTCCTGAGCATAAATGGT
Organism: Zeuzera pyrina; assembly: GCA_907165235.1. Classification (NCBI taxonomy): domain Eukaryota; kingdom Metazoa; phylum Arthropoda; class Insecta; order Lepidoptera; family Cossidae; genus Zeuzera; species Zeuzera pyrina. The sequence continues at coordinate 2,647,633 of OU015641.1, forward strand.
AGATCATTAATTTAGACTAAAAACAGTAAAGGCCCTAAAATTGGTCCTTAGGGAACGCCCACTTTTAACTTCGAACCAACAGACAAAACCCCATTGACACTCACTTTTTGCTCCTGGCCAGACAAATATGAGACCACAAGATCGAGAGCTCTACCACGAATTCCATAGTATTTAAGCTTGCAAATTAAAATTTCGTGACTAACACAATCAAAAGCCTTGGAAAGATCACAAAAAACAACAATGTCATCCTGGGATCTCTCCCAAGCCTGAAGTACAGTCTTGATCAAGCTTACTCCCGCATGAGTTGTTAATCGCTCTCTCGTGAACCCGTACCGTGAAACCGTGACCTTGAAACACCCCGTGAATGTTAAAATATGCCAGTATTTGATTGAGTATTATTTTTTCAAATATTTTACACAACGCTGGCAATATTGATACCAGGCGATAATTTGTTGGATTCAACATATAACCTGACTAATAATGGAATAATTTTACTGTGTTTGATCGACACATTTATTAAATATCCAACCAACTACCAAAATGCCAAAATTGGCGATAATATACGTATTACACCAGTCATTACATGAACAGCTGATAGTACCCATAAATCTTCAATTTTCTTTTTATTAATTGCTTGAAAATTTTTTCTATCTCAAGTGAAGATGTGTACCCAAATTAAAAATTAGGGAACCATTTTCCAACATTTTTGCTCAAAAACGTCTCTGCTGTTTGCGAAGTCGCTCCCAAACCATTAGTTATTTCTATAGGTGTATTCGAAAAACAATGCCTTAATGTGAAGATATCACTCATAAATGAAATTCGAGTGCATGGAACAGTAATATTTACTATAAACCAGTTGATAAAGAGTTTTTTTTATTATAGCGATAATTATTGTTTAAAGGATTGTTTAAAGGTACATTTACACAACACCACATAATCACTCCCACCTTTTTCATATTTTTTGTTCACTTATAAAATTATCCTTGTATTTTTTAATATAAAATTTTGTTATACTCGTATTATGTTTTTAATTCCAAATAGAATTTTTTATTTAAAATTTTCCAAATTCTATTAAAAAATCAATTAATTCATTCTCTATTTGTGGCATCCGTGTGAGAATGATATAAATTTGCGCCAGAACTAAATTATTTGATTCTTTTCCTCAACTTTTCCTTAAAAATTACACTTTATCACAACTTATTACTTTTTAGGCAGGTGTCATTATTCTTGCTTATACCATATATACGTAATATTTTTTTTTGACAAGGAGATGAGTTACAGCTAGACCTGTGACTTTTAATGATTTGACGTCGTCATACATCCAATATGGCAGATGTTCCATAATAAGAAATTACTTTTTTGTTCAACACCAACAATATGTGTATCAAATGAAATGGAATTCGCAGGGGAAAGTTTCTGTATATATGACGACATAAAAAATTCAATATGGCGGATGTTTCACAAAAGGAAATAACATTTTTGTTCAACACTAACAATACGGGTATCAAATGGAATGGAATACGCAGTAGAAGGTTTCTGTATATTTGACGTCATCATAAATCCAATATGGCGGATGTTCCCAAAATGGGCTATTATGATGGGCTAATAGATAATAACTTTTTTATTTGACAATAAAGTAAAAGTAACTTTTTTCAAGATCTCTAACAATATTCGTATCTTGGGTTACCACAGTAACCTAGAGAAGTTACGAAAAAAATTTCCTCGCGGACGAAATCGCGGGTACAGCTAGTATAAAATGAAATTATCTATCATATAAGTTTAGCATGTAGTTATTTCATTGATAAATTAATACCTAAAACAGCAAAAGACTGATAAAAACTTAAACATTTTTTATCTCAAATTCAAGTTTTGTAAGATACAGTGTATTGAATTTACACGTCAGTAACTGTAGATTAATTTTAACACAGCTTAGCTTGTTTAAATTTTTTTTGAATTTTAAAAAACTAATAAATTATAGTGCTCTGAAAATCATGGTAAAACATGTCCAATTTAAATTTGTTATGTAATATTCTGTAATTACTGTTATAAGTGTTATTTTTTGAAAAAGCGTTAACCTGAAATTGTAAATAAGCCGAAATATTACACTTTAAACGGTACACGTAATTAAAAAAATTCAAACTTAGTGTCCTAAAAATATGACACTGGTAAGTAATGGGTTATGATTATAATTGACGCGACAACGTAATAATACTTATCCAACATAAGAGGCAACTATTTCTTTACTAGCTAATTGTAACGCGGGCTATTGTTATGCTCCAGAGCCCAGTCCTACGTTAGCACGTTTTTTTAGTGCATACTAACTTTACTACAAATTACTTACCTGCTGTTAGTTTCACATTAATTTTAATCACTTAACCACACAATTTAATTTGAGTTGTTATAGTGTTGGTGAATTGTTTTTCAAAATCATTTGGAATATTTTGATTTGTTCCAGTTTTAATTGAAAAGGTACGTAAATATTTTTTTACTATTTCGACTGTTTTGATGAATTAACTAACATGATGTATATTTCTAGTTAACTTACTTTTATTGAAACGAATATATTTTAATATTTTTTCTGTACGAAACGTATGATTTTACATATTTTGCCAAAAAAATAAAGTATGATATTGTAGATTCTATTTAAAAAACATACTGTGTTTACTCACACTACCTATTGTTTTGTTATAAGAGAATTGTTTTGAGTTAACTTATTATTGTGGGTTAAGTGGAATTTACAATTTCTTTTTTTTTTCTTCTCACAGCACGATGAACGAGAGAGGCCGTTTTCGTGTCAATATTATCCAAGAAAGGTATAACGAAACTTCATCAACGTTTAATAAGGAAGAGTCAGCAACATCTTCGAATTTTGAACCAAAAACGAACAAAGAAATTAGGCTAATAAACACTACATTTCTGGCCAACCTATGCCATAGCCAGCTAATCGAAGATGGTTCTTATATTTCATCAAGTGATGAGAGCGTAATTGATGACTTTAATACTGATCCGAATTACGTTTGTCAGAAAAAGAAGAAATTACTCCTTAAGATAATTTCTAATTTATTTTCACCTTTTTCAAATTCTAGTAGTAGTTCGTTTAGTAGTTCAAATTCTAGTAGTAGTACTGATATTGAAACTAAAACCGGAGCTGAACATCTTGTTACTGAGAATGCTATGCAAAGTCAAAACATTGTCTCCGAAGATTGCAATGGCCAGCCTAATGAAGAGGTAAAAAAACGAAAGAGGCTAAGAAAAGAATCAGCATAAAAAGTAAATATTTTAAATTTCTAAGGAATTCTAGTAAACACGACCAGTCGAGCAGTCCCTCCAATATCTTGATAAATGTCCAAGAAATCCACATTACCCGTAACTAACCGATTAAACATATAAGTCCAGGGATGTTACCCAAGATGGTAACTAAGTAATATATAAAAACCAGGAATGTCACCCGAGATGGCAATATATTAATATATATGTTGGAAATTTTTTGTTGTTTTATGACTTCGTAGAGCCACCACCAAAAACCTCGTAGACCTTCCATGGGCTAGGTTAATACGAAAAAAAACGGAGAAATCGATAATATCGAAATCCAGCAGATTCTACTCGGATTTCGGTACGGAGATATCCGGTAAAAGAAAGACACAATTAGCTCCTGAAAAGACATTAACCAATAACCCAAGGTAAAATAAATGCGTGACGAACCAAATACGATAAATACACACATCAAAAAGTCTAAGCAACACGCATCATTTACAGAAATTACATGTTTTATTAATTGAGACTTTATTTTTTCTTAGAAAAGTAGATTGGTATACAATCGCTTTTATTCTCGAAAACTCGGCTGATTTTAAAAATATAACCTTTTCGGTTGTGTTTTGTTTTCATTAAAATAAAAGCTAATTATTTTTTCCCGATTTCATGTGTTTTCGTTGCTTGATAAATTTGCTATTTATCGCACTTTTATCATTTTGAGATATACAGTTTTTGAAAAAATTGAGTGATGAGTCATTTTTTATGTTATGGAGCGACGCCATTTGACTGCTGATGAAATGCAGAGAGTTGTAGAAATGCTACAAGCGGGAAGAAATTAGTCTCAGATGTCTCGGCATTTTGGTGCCAATAGGAGCGTCATTTGTCGTTTTTGGCAGCGTTACGTTAATACAGGAGATTCTGCTCCGCAGCACTCAGGACGTGGAAGGAGTACAATTGCTCGACAGGACCGATACATACAACTGACTGCAAGACGTCAGCCGATGTTAACCTCCCGGGAGATAGGTTTAAAGCTACAATTCTCAAGCGATGTTGTTGTTAGCCATCAAACCGTGAGAAATAGGCTGTATGAATACGACCTACGAGCACGATGTCCAATTAGGTGCCCACCTATACACCATGGGAATCGCGCCCGTCGAAACGAATGGTGTCGGGAACACTTCACATGGACCCAGGAGCAATGGGATAAAATTTTATTTTGTGATGAGTCCCGGTTTGGCTTTAGGCCTGATACGAGAAGGGTAAGAGTGTATCGTCGTCCCGGAAATGCTGAACGGCTGAGATTCGTCCAGGAAGTGTACCCTTACAGTGGCTCCACAGTGATGGTATAGGCGGGTATTACGGGTCACACATTGTATCGAATTACCAAATAATTAAAAAAATGTCGTTATTTAATTTTGTGCAACATGAAAAGTTTAATTTCGTTTTAACTTTATTTTATACTACGTATGTTACGGTACACATATTGTTAATTATTGTGATTAAATGAACAACTGAATGAAGGATTTTGTTGCTTTAGCCACTAATGCGTCGAAAAATGCTTAGTTATTATTTATAAAAGAAATATAAATACATGTCGGTGGAAATAATATAAGGCACTTATCTGACTATACCATGGCAAAGCGCGACTTCCGATGACGAGCTAACGGAACGTCGGGGCTGGCACTGAGCCTGTTAGACTACGGCGGCCGGTGCGATAGCATTTCTCCGACGGATCGTTTGCCATTATTAAATTTCCAATTACCTACGTAATAATTGTTACAAAGAGTTTTCTGTCGTTCGCATATTAACTTTGTCTTAACGTTGTATTTTATGGAGTAGTTCGCCTCTTGTAATATTAGGTACCTATTTCTCATGGCCGAGTTGCAAAAGCACGAATTGCCCCGTTTCTTTTCCGACATATAAAACAATAGTAAAAATCGTTCCGAAGTTCAAAATAGTACATGTTGTTTAGACTTTTTTGATGTGTGTATATCAAAATCAAATTACATTGCTAAAGGATTACTATATTAACTCTGAATTTAAAAGTATGTATATGTATTAAAATTCTAATGTCTTTATGTAAAGTAATATTATATTCTAAATACACGATTCCCAATAACTAAACGTGTTTCCCAAATCATTCTCTGACAGTTGACAAGTGACGTCTATCATAATGTATACTGTATTATATACTGTATATGTTATGTAGGTAAGAAATTTGTAGTAAAGTTAGTCTGCACTGAAAAAATTGTGCTACGGTGCCGGTTTAGGAGGTTAGAGTTATTTTATTCTGAAATTTTAAATTTTCATTTTTGGCCCCACGTTAGTTACATAACATAACATAACATAACTTCACGCTGTATCCCCAACGGGGTAGTCAGAGAGGACGGAGCGCCAGGAGTCGCGGTCCTTCATCGCGGTCCCACGTTAGTTAATTAAAAGTATTTTTTAATTCTCCTGTCTCTTTTTCTACGACTGATGTATGAAATGGGATCACGAGGTTTTGGAATTTTAAATGCGGTCCGGCGACAACAATAAAGTTAAGAAACCCTGCTCTATAGATAGAAGATACTGACCTCATTAAACAAGAACGAATGCGCGGTTTGTAATCAAAATTAAAAATTGAGTTTTTGTTTTAGGTTTATGTGATTCATAAACTCCAGTGGTTTCTAATAAATATTGCGTGTATTGTTCTATTATGCTACTACTGTGAGAAATTCTATGACGAGGTTACTAAAGCGGAAAGACGGAGCCTCGTGTTTCTCGGAACAGAAGATGGTCCAGGTAATAATGGAAAGAGAACTTACTGACTTAATGCGAATTGCATGTAGATATATATTTTGTTAAATAATTTGTCTTCAAACCATATTTACGACTATTTTATGTTCCAGTTGCATCCAGAAGGATGTTGAAGAACATTGTGAGGATCAACAAAGCGAACTTTTATAAAGTGACAGCGTATGATATAATAACTGTCGACGGTAAAATGCTTTTACGTCTGGCATACGCACTAATTACTTATGTCATCGTGTTGTTACAATTTGCTTTTCTTTAAAACTACAAGGAGATTATCTGTCTACGAAACTGAAGCAAGGAACTTTATTACGAACAACAGTAGACCATTTTCGGTCGTTTTTTATTTAGACAGTGCAGAACAATCATTAATTCGAATCACCACTGACTATGACAACATAGACAACATAGCCAATAATTTAGATGTCATTGTCACAAGAACTAAAGCATTGACAGAGTTTGTTCATTTGTTTTGCATATCATGGAAAATTAAGGAGTTTTAATAATGAAATATCATCGAAAAGCAGTTTGCAAATACCGAAGTAATACAACTGTACCGAGACTGCGGAAGACGTTGCTGGGTATTTTTGTTTAAAAAGTAGTTAACAATTAATAATAACAATTTTGCCTCTTTCAAGTTTTAAATAATGTTAATATGTTCCTGATTGTCGAGATCTTCACTGTGTTTAATGTCAGCGAAAATTCGTGTGATTCAAAGAGGAGTGGATGATAGAAAACTTAACAGAGTAGGTTATTTAGATCGTATCAGTCGCGTTGTTATAAATGTACCACCTACGGTTTCATTATTTCATTATAATAATACTATAACAAGCTACTGTATATTTTGAAGCATCTGCTGCAAACTAGTACTGGTACAATACTTAATACTCTAACTTTATTCAAAGACTGCAAGATCAAGTTTCGCACTATTTTATTAAAAAGTTCGTCTTGTTTTTTTTTAATTTCTCAGTTGTCAGTAGTTATTTTTACTAAGTGATTAGACTAAAGAAACTACTCTATTCTCGATGTGAATATGATTCAATGTTTAGGATATACATATAACATACTAGCTAGAAACGCATAAAGTGTAGTAATAGTCATTGCAATCATCAATGTCATGCGGCATGTGTTTAATATTCATGACATACAACACAATCCATGTTATCATCATCATTATCATCTTAATCAAAATTGATTTACCCTCTGTGTAGTATGAGCCGCAATAAAGGTGGCAACATGAATACACCGGTGGCGGCTCACAGTAAAGTGTACAAGGAATCATCAGGCAATGAGTCAACCGATACACCATCATCAAATGCGGCAGCATGCCAGGACACTATCCTTACCGAAATACGTAATTTACGTAAGGATATAAGCAACAAATTCGATACACAACACGAAACTGTGTCCAGTTTGGGATTACTTTAACTCATTGCAAATAATGTTTAGCAATTTAGAAAAGAATTGGACTCCAAGTTCTCGCTTATTCATGCAGAACTTGATGACGTCATTAATTCAGTTACATTTTTAGCCAACTCGCATGATGAAAAAAAAGAAACAAATTCTGAATTGTAAGTAAACAATATTAAACTGCATACCGATTATAGCAGCCTCGGTAGTGATTGACACAGCTTGAACAACGAGCTAGACAATCAAACCTAGAAGTTCAGTGTGTACCGGAACGTAAGACTGAACTTATAATTATTCATCAATTGGTCAATACAGTATTTCACGACATACCCAATAGTGATATATCACAGAGTAGCAAAATTGAACAATGAATACGTTCGTCCCTGTAATATTGTTGTCAAACTGGCCAGTCCTCGTACTCGTGAACGCTTCCTGGCAGCTGTCAAGGTTTTTAATAGAAGTAACACCGAGACACTTAATTCATCACACTTGGGAATCAGCGGAGACAAGTTTCGTAATGGTCATTTGTCTCTAGGTAACAAGAAGATGCATGCTGTGGCGAGAGTACTAACCAAGGACAAGAAATATTAACTCGTGCGGATACGTAATAGACATGTTTTTGTGCAAGGATATTAAATTTAGATATGTAATAATTAAAATATTCATCATCATCGTCATCATTATCAGCTAAAAGATGTCGACTACTGGACATAAGCCTCCCCCATGTGTCGCCAACGCTCACAGATCTGTGAGCACGTGACAAGCCCTCCCTAATGCTGTTTTCTAGCGGATGCGTGGACCGAAGGTTTGCTATCGCTCTCAGAGAGAAACGCGAGTCGCTTAGGATGTTACACTCCCTGTCGCGAGGATATTCCATTGATAGCCTTACCACGTGGTGAAGTGCGAGAAGCTCTGCTTGGTACACGGTACAAAAACCCTCCAGGCAGTACTTCCTTTTGAACATTTCAGCTCCATCTATCCAACAAGTCATAGTGCAGCCTACCTTACCTTCGATCTTACTGCCCTCAGTATAGTATATATTTATATACAGTATATATACTGAAAGGGGCAGATAGTTTTACCCCAGGCACTACTTTATCGAGGCGATCCAAAACTTAATGTCGCATCTCTTTACTAAGCGCGAGATGTGGAAAAATATAAAAAGGCGTTCTGGCTTCGAATTTACAATCCCGCGTCTTAGGGAGGGCTTCTCGCGTTTTTCGCGTTCGCCTCACGCACTCATAGTTCGATCGATATGAGCCGCGCTACAGTGATCGCTGATTCTTAAGAAACGTTACGGTAGAGTACGATAGGTTGCGATTCTTATTGTGAACAAGCACTGCGACGACTTAAGTCGTTTGAATATAATTTTTTCGCCATACTGTATATTCATGTACTCACTGCGTACAGAAGGATAGGCTGGACCGCCCCAATGTACAAGAGTCTGCAGATTTCTGATGATTAAGCCCCAAGTCGCTTTTGCGGCTCGAGTCAAACCCTTGTACACCGCGACGGCCTTTGCGCACATCGTTAAAATGTGGTCCCGGAACGTCAAATTCTTCTCGACGATCAATCCCAGTACCAGTATCTTGTCCACAGGTGTAAGCGTAACGGATGCCATAGTGATATGGGGCGGTGATAGTCACCTTTTCCTCGTCACCACCATTAATACGGTCTTATGAGGAGAGAACCGAATCGAATCAAAGCTTATACTCCGCGCCCCATTTGGTAATTGTCTGGACATGAACTCTATTGCCTTTAGCATTTTGAGGAGCGAGTCGAGAACAACGTTCCACATTAACGGTCGCTGATTTTACCCTCTACGCAGTCTCTAGTCTTAATTTTCGGCATATTCCAGAGTGATGAATCTACCCTTAAGATAGAAATCTACAAGATAGAATTTATCTGCATATATACGCCCATACTACGCGTGATTTGTATCATTGAACACGACAGGCTGATTCATGTGATTTAGTGATGGGCAGCTAATTGAAAATTGTGCAGGTAGACTATATTCATGCAGTCTGTTTCGCACACTACAAAGAAAAATAGTAATACCATCAGAAATCTGTAAAGCTTTGCTTCTAGCTCTCGGACAATCTGCATTAGTTCACGTCTCGTAGATATCTTGATGACGAGTGATGCTACGCCTTTGGCCTGCATGATGTTTAGATGGGTTACCTGTGTCACAATAACATCTAAATGAAAACGAAAATGAGAAATGAATGGCGTAAAGTTCGATGAAAGAATGTTTTATTGATTTTACTCATAATTTATAGAAAAAAAAAATTAAACCGCCTCAAAAAACACTGAAAAGTATAAAATAACCATCCTTTACTAATCAAAACTCAAGTACAATTAAAATAACTTACCTATACAACACACATATCTATATAATTAAATTTGACAGTTACTGAAGTCGGTGCCAAGCCCAACAAACTAATAGATTTTATGTTGTTGCACATTGATTTGGCACCGACTTCAATAACTGTCAAATTTAATTATATAGGTATGTGTATCAAATTTACAAAGTTATTTTAATTGTACTTGAGTTTTGATTAGTAAAGGATAATTATTTTATACTTTTCAGTGTTTTTTTGAAGGTGGTTTAATTTTTTTTTAATAAATTTTTTTTATTTCTCCCTTTTGAGTGGTCTTGACCTAAATAAATATCTAGGGCAGGTCTGCAATTAACTTCATTCTAATTCCGGAGCGCAGCGATATACAAGAGAATCGTCAATATAAATGATGGTTATAACCAGGTCGTGTTATCTAGTATATGTTCGAAGTCCAAGCTCCAATATCGGTGAAAGTTAAATGGGACCAACTCTGAAGTATTACCTACCAAACGTAAAAATAATTTTCGAAATTGGTTCATAAACGATGGAGTTATGAGGTAACAAACATACAAAAAAAAGCAAAAAAAAAAACAACATACAGACGTATTGAGAACCTCCTTCTATTTTTGAAGTCGGTTAAAAAAAGAAAATATCAATTCCACTAATAAGAAATCTTGATAATCAAAGACGGTTTTTAACAAAGAAAAAACATATTAACATAACATAACATATCTTCACGCTGTATCCTCAACGGGGTAGTCAGAGAGGAGGGAGCGCCAGGAGTCGCGGTCCTTACACACCTCTTTCGCTTCTTCAAAACTCATCATTCTCTTCACGCATTTTCGCCTAGGTATGCGAGTGCTTTTGACATTTCCGTCTTACTGTTATTATACTGTTAAAACATATTACTGTTAAATAAATGAAAAAATTACAGTATCATTATTTGCTTACATTTTTTCACAAATTGCTTAAGGCGACACAACGTATGTTTTGATGTGTGTAGGATTATATTATGCAATAATGTATCACATAAGAAAATATTCACTCAAGCAAAATAAATGCAGTTTAGTTTACATTTGATCACGGTTTTTAGAATTTCGTAAATAAAGTAAAAAGAAAATAGTACAGAAACCTAAAAGGTGGTTAATCGTAACCGTTTTACAAAAATATCATCTACAGTCACAGCCACAGTAGCTGGTTACAATTACGTAATAACATAAAATGCAAAATATGTATAAACATAATTATTCTATTAAGTTGTTATCCACGCCAAGCACAGAGCACACTTTAAAGGTGTTTCAGATAATCACTTGTTGTTAAGTATACATGTAAACAAAAAGAGAACAAAAACTAAAAAAAAAGATTTAAAAATGTTAAAATTAAAAAAAAACTTAAATACAGGGTGTATATGAAAACGGAACACCTTCTTGAACATGCTATAGTATACCGAGAATGCATCTTGATTACGCTTCAATAAAGTATTATAGTGTAATAAAAACAATGATACAGGTCAAATCACAATTTACTTCAGTTGTGCTTCCCCTTAACACGACAAGTTGTTTATTTCCCACACCGAAATTTAATATTTACAATATTTTACAAATCCACAGAAATCTCTTTTATTTATGTAAAGATAAGGTTGATATTCCTGTGTATGTGGAAATAACGTATTTTTAAATTAGAGTTCATGATCGTAGCGATTTGTAAACAATTGTTATGGGGCATATGCATTATTATTGAAGTTGGTTTTTATGCTTCATTTCAATAACGGCTGAAATTATTACAAAATAAAAAAATATGTTCGATTTAAAATCTGTAACTTTACACGTTCCATCAACTTCTACGAGAAATAATGGTGTTAACACCTGAAAATTTAAATGGTCATAACTCTTAAACGGCTACATTTTATTCGATAATTCTTTTTATAACTACATACTAAAATTATGCCCTTTCATCCATTAAAGTAACTGTCCCGTTTTCATATACACCCTGTATATCAATGTACCAAATGAGCAAAATTATATCTGTGTAGTTGTTCCGCAGTTCATCCATCCATATGGCATAGCACTCTAATTCATTTTATATTTGTACCAGTTGACATGAAACGTATATGGTCGGAAGTATTATGGATTTCAATATTATTAAATGAAAAGCAGAAATTATTGGAAAAGTCAACAAAAACAGTCACACTATAAAGGTCGTTGTCCATTGACCCACCGGCACACGACCAGAACCACCTCTACTACTACGAGTGGTTGAGATTTATCATACTAACTTTCCATAAAAGACATAAATACAGACATATCGTCACGCTCTATCCCTAACGTGGTAGTCAGAGAGGATGGAGAACCAAGCATCGCGGTCGCGCATCTACTTAAACACTTGCCTAGTTCGCGAGGTTTTGACATAAATATACATAACGCCATAAATATTTAACAACTCTTTATCGTACCTGGAATACGTCGCTAGCAAACTATTCGAATGTGGATCACCATCCGATCACCAGTGAACAACTCGGCGACAACCTGCCATCCACACGCCCGCACCGCACCGGTCGTGAGTGGACTGCTTGCCGCTCGCGAGTTGCTCACGTGAGGTTCAATAATAAATTCCCAACAATTCGTTGACTACGCTGTCGTGTAGTCGACCTGCCGTTGACAACGAGTGGTGGCCGAGTGGCGAGACGGTGTTAATCAGGTTCGAGAACGACAAAAAATGAGCGTTGATCTTCACTTTTTTATAATATAAAAAAATATGAAGAAATCATTTGAAGAAATCGTCGCTTTTTAAATAACAGATCAAGTTAATGTATTTAGCGTAAAGCTAAAAGAATGAAATTGGCTTTGCAGTATGGTATTGCTACGGAACTCAATCAAGCGTGTCCTATAATTTCTAAACATATTAGTAATATAACTGTCATCATATTGTAATGTTATTACGTACACCAAAATGATTGTTGTTTAATGTTGTGTAGTGTTTCAATAAATGTCGATCACAATTTCTTTTTTATTTACAGTCTACATTCTGATCAATTCATTAAATCTAATTTAAAAGTGGGTATAAATGAACGATAAACATTTGCTTCAGGAAAAACTAGTTATTCGCACAAGATTTTCTGAAATAAAAGTGTAATTTGTAATGCATACAACTTACTTTATTTACAATCGAGTTTCTAATATAAATTTTAATGATATGTACTGATTTCTGTATGTATGTATGTGTGTATGTGTCTATGTGTGTTTGTGTGTGTGTATGCGTGCGTGTGTGTGTGTATCTGTCTTTTTGTCTGTATGTATGTATGTATGTATGTATTTCTACATATTTATAAGTGTTATATTGTTTGAGAATCGATCGCTGTTAGATAGATAGAGACATGAGATTTCAAAATGCCGTACATATCAGCTTGCTACAATATTGACCTATTTGTTCGGCCTCACGAATAATAAAGCGAAACCACATAACATATTGCTAGCCCATGACCTATGATCCAGGACCTACGAGGTCCTACAACATGCCTTCCACAAGCCGACTTTCATTATCAACATCTAAACCAACGTAAACATGTTCATTCCCACTGGTGGGAGAAGAAAGTAGTTCAGCGTTGGAGACCGCCACGCAATGCGCTGTGCACCTCGTGACTGAAAGTGGAGAAAGGACTGCAGAGTAACTATGTGGAATTTGGGAGGTGGGATAGAAAAGAAGATGAATGAATTGACGAAAATTACATGTATTGTGTTAGAGTGAAATCAAACAAAAAAAAAATTAATAAAAATATTAAGCCGACTCCAAAAAAAACACTGAAAATTATGAAATTAGTATCCTTTTTTTTATTAAAACTCAAGTACAAAAATAACTTTGTAAATATGACTCCAAATACGTATATAATTAGACAGTTACTAAAGTCATGCAAAGCCTAGCCTATACTTTGTAGCCTAGTTTAGTAGCCTTGGCACCGACTTCAGTAACTGTAAAATTGAATTATATAGGTATGTGTATCGTATTTATAAAGTTAAATTACTCTAGTATGGAATAAAAAAATGATTTTCTTTTGACTTGTAATAGCAATAAAAATTGTGTCACGTGGTTATATGAACTAACTTAGAAAGTTTCATGACAGTCTGATATTATCTTATGCTTCCGGGTTGACCTTGAAATTCTGAAAATTTGAATAAATTTTATATTTCTTAAAACTCTTTAGACTAAATATTATTTATTGTAAGATAAATGTAATTAATAGAATTTTATGTAAACAGGCTAAATTTTATTTAATAATAAATTTATATATATATATATATATATATATATATATAAATAAATTTTTGTTTCCTTGGTATACACTGTACACCTTAGTGTTCTCTGTCGGTTTGGGCGAGCTAGAACAGTTTTGGAAAAATGTTAGTGAAGTATTAGCGACTGTCGAAGAGAATGAAAAAATTACAGCGTGTGAAGATATGAATGAATGGATGAGATCGGACAAGATTCGAGTCCGTCCTTAACAAGTACGAAGACGAGAGCGAATAATGCTATCAGGGTTCTATCAGGATTGTGCTAGGAGTATGAGAAAAGAATCTTTACATTTGAGCACAAAATGATCCATCAGTGCTCGAGGGAAAGAAAGGGGTAAGAATTATGATTTATCGATATACCACGATATACTAGTAAGGAGTAAATTGAAAAAAATCTATTACAGGCATATTCGATACGCATCGGCTTACAATTTCGTAGTAATATTCAGTTCAGAGACATTAAAAATATAGACCAGCGGTTCTAGCAGAACCAGCAGGACATCTTTAGCCAGAAACATAGGAATACCGGCAGGGCCAAAAGACGTGCTAGCTTTTAGTTTCCTGACTATTGTGCTAACGTCAGCCTCACACACTGCTCCAATAGACACAACTTTCGCATTAAAAAACGAGTGTACGGCTATTGCTGCCTGCCTCGAGTCTCGGAGTCTCATTTTGAAATACCGATGAGAAATAGTTAGCGAAAGCATCAGCTGCGGCCTGGCCAGACACCGCAACACCATCTTGGGTAAAATAATTTTTACACCGTCTATCACGTCTCCTATCCTTGACAAAATGCCAAAATTATACCGGATCGTTGAGGATATTTCCTTGAATGGTATTTAGATGATGTTGATTCGCGTTTGCAATCAATAGTTTTACCTTTTCTCTGTAATATTTATACACCTCTATTTAACTCTTTTCCCTCCGCCTCATATCTTTTTAAATTATAGTATTTATTTTGTATATTACGAATGATGTCATTTGTATACCATGTTGGATAGACATATTTTTTACACTGTCCGGAGAGCTTCTTCATCGCTACGTGTTTGTTTATGCATTCAAATAGGTTGTCATAGAAAATAACAGCAGCGGTATCAACATCTGCAGAACTTAGTAAATCTGACCAATCTATCATAGTCAGGGACGCATATAAACTCACAAAATCAGCTTTCTTCCAGTTCCAACTGGGTGCTACTAACTTGTCTATGGAGGGGCAGGTACAGACTCGATCTGAGGGGAGTTCTCACACGGGAGAAGCAACGACACCTCCAGTACAGGGTGATAATTGACGATAGGAACCAAGTCCTCTGGAGATATACACACTTTTACCCGGTCCTACTCGGTCCAGTTACTTTTACTCAGTACAAAATCCAGAACACCGCCGTTACAGTTTGCAATGTGATTATACTCACATAGATTCACAGAAATAGTAAAAATTCGCCTTTACATTATTACTACATGAGTTTAAGTTAAATTCAGCTAACATTGATACATTCATATTAGAGTGGACACAAATTGCACTTTCTATGCATGTCAATACATTTAAATACTGGTCATCCTTATAATTGGAAGGCAAGTAGACAACACAACACAATAATTTAATATTTTTACAAAATGCAATTGTAAATAGTAGTTCTTTGCCGGGTGTAAGAGCATCTATGTCTGTTAGTGGACGGAGAGAGAAAAATTCACGAGCAGCTAATAGAACACCACCCCAGCCGACCTCTCCCTCACGGTCCTTTCGGACAACCGTATAGCCCGGTGGGAACAGTTCACCATCAGACACCGAACAAGTCAAAAAAGTTTCAGTTAAAGCCACTATATCATATTGCGTAATGTTTTATGAAACGACAGAGTCTTGGAGTGCAAACCACGCACATTTTGGTAATAAAATTTAACTTGTTTTGGTCGACAACACTTCTTACTGAAACTTTTATTTGGCACGAATGTTCTGTCACCATGGTTTCAGACAAATACCTTCAGCTCAATTTTTGGAAGACAAAATTACCTCATAAAAGCTACTTGGCACTGTGAGTTTAAAGGAAGCATATAATCCGCGCGATTTTAATGCCTCCGCCGTGCACATATCTTTGCCACAAATAGTACTGAGATGTGCCAGCACTTGATAAACCGTGGTACCCATTTCACGTACAAGAGGTGAATACAGAGCACTCTCTCCGCAGCACGTACGTTACGCAGCTCCCGGAGCCGCTGTACCCATAAGTACAGATGGACGAATATGTTTGCGCCTTACTTCCGTCCATTCGTGTCCAACCGAAGGTGCTGTTTCATTGCTAGTGATCGTAGTCTGAGGGAGCGACACAGGCTTTTGCGACAGATTTATGCCACTCGTGAGAGCAGAAGCTCGCTGAGGCCACCCTTTTCTTGCAGACGAAGCCTTATCAGTATTGCGTTCCAGAGCATTTGGAACAGGTTTTGTAGTTTTTTTCACCCTCGAGGCACTTTCCGCACGAGTCAAAGTTGGTTTCACCGATTCTGGTACTGGTACAGGAGTACTTATCTGTTTATCGGTAGTCAGCTCCCTTATCAACTTCCACCGGTGGTGTAACAGTAAACGCAGTTTCATTTAGCTTTGCATAAATTTTGACTTTTATATGTATGTATTTCTTTTTTTCGTGCATATTGTAACATTTTTTCGCTATTGTACCTTCTTTTTAAGAGCTTAGAGGTTGTCAGAGAAAATAATTATAGAACTGGCAAGTTAAAAATTTAAATATGTTTTTTTTGGAAGAATAGAACAGGATTTGAAAAATGGGAAAAAAAGAGAGCGAGGAGGTGTTTTTTTAGGGAGAAGAATGGTTGTGATGGAGAAAAGAGATTATTTTTCTCCTCAAAAAGAAGATATTTGATTTCTTTGTAAAAGTAAAATCTGTTAAGAATATTAAAGATGTTGGCAAAGTGAAAAAGAAAGAGGCTCGAACCAGAAAACTGATATCGCCCAAACTTCCAAGGCAAATGGACCCCTCGACAAGAATAAGGGGAGCGATGGTTTCAATCGGATAAAGAGCACATTAATCATGGTGACGCACCAGTTTCATACGAGTTTATAGAAGTTATATTTACAATGACGATGCTGATTGCAGAATTTTACATAGTCGACTTATAATTTTGGAGATAACATTCGAGAGTGGAGTATGGGACAATACAATCTAATTTAAGCCAGTGGTTTGTTTTTTATCATAATGTGTAAATTATAAGGTGAAAGGTATTTATATCTGATTTTTGTAAACTACACCACACCATCACAACCACTTTGATATCTTTCTGTTTCTATTTTATTTACAAAATTTATTCTGGTTTATTTGTTTTCAAATTATATTACAATTTTCTTCTTAAAATAGAATTTTATTTAAAAAGATTTCCAATAAATTTCAAAATTTACTTTATCCATTCCCTTTTTGTGGCATCCGGGTGGGAATGGTATAATATACTAGAATAACTAAAATGTAATGTATTTTTTATAATTTCGTGTATATGTACTGTTGGTGTGCCTATTCACAAATAAATAAACAACTTCGGCTGGGGCTTGATCGCAGGATCCTGAGACAATTTATCGTGCACCTTGGAGGAGGAATATCGATATTTATAAATGGTGCCAAATAATCCCCTCAAATTCACTTATGCTTAAATAAAAATTAAATCTTTCTTAATATCCTTTATTGTGATATCCATGATACAAAAAAAAATATAATTTTGATATGGAATTTAAAAAATGACAACACTTTAACAATATCATCAATTTGCTCAACTGTTCAATATATTTAGTTCTGACAACCCATTAGGCTTCTCAGCAGAACAATATTTAAATCCTCCGCAATAAAAAAAAAGGTAGGTAGATAAAAAAAAAATTCTATTACAGGTATTTGTTTGTTACATTTTTCTTAACATTCTATACATGAGTTTGTTTTAGCAGTGGAATTAGAGCAATCAAATTAATAATAACTGGAGATATGTCCAGATCCGATACCGAAAAAGATCGGTCTCGCCTCCTGGCTGTTTCTGAGAAGGAGTCAGGACACTAGTTACAGATAATACATTCATAAAACTTAGGAACCTTAATTGACAATACTTTCCTTTCACTTTCTCTCATAGTATCCCTTCGTCTGCCAGGACTAACCTTCCTCACCGTTGCCGCTGTGGTGATCTTGTCGATGTCCTAGGTCACCAGGGTTTATCCTGTTTACGTAGTCCGCACTACGTAAACAGGACAAACCCTGGTGACCTAGTGTTTGAATGTCGTCATTCAGCGGGCTCTTGTTGCCTCTGGCGTTCCTGCAGTCTTAGAGACTGTAGGTATTGCGCGCAACGACGGCATGAAGACGACGACGGCGAGACTGGATGGTTTGACGCTATTTCCTAGGAAACTTGGAAGATCGCAAGTGTGGGACGCCACTTGTGTCGACTCACTTGCTGTTTCTCATGTACCGACGACTTCCAAGTCAGCAAGTACCGCGGCCAGCACAGCCAAGAACTTAAACCGGTGTAAGTATGCAACTCTCTCTGAGAGTTTCATATTTACGCCCTTTGCAGTCGAAACTTTGAGTCCTTGGGACCCCGAAGCCTATCGACAGGTTTCTAATATTTCTTAGACCGCCAGGCTGGCAGCTTCTTCCGCCAACGAAACAGTTTGGCCATTCATAGAGACAATCCTGCCAGTCTGCTGGGTACCTTAGGCAATGACAGCTTTCTAAGCGGCAACTTTGAGGAAGTCTATTATTAAAGCTAATGCATAGTTTTAAGTTTGAAAATATTAACGTACGTTTGTAATTTTTTGTTATCATTTTATTAAACTGGAGACATAAGGTGAACTCATACACTGTTCAGTGATTGTAAAAATTTGACGGCAGTCACTAAACGCATTCTACGTTCCTTCGTTTGCACGTTATGCTCAAAATTGTTACAGACTATTCATTTATATAGTACTTTCGCCCTGCCCTGAATTTGTATGGGTGGGTGGGTACATACGAGTAATTAAACACAAACCTCGTCGAAGCAATAGGACACCTAAAATAAAAAATGTCATTAAATCTGTTTTGTTTGGACCAATTGTTGGTTATAAATGAGCAGTTTTGAATCAATATTGATATTGGAATGAAACTAATAATAAGATGTTCAAGGACTCCAAAATAACTTTCTTACTTTCTATACGTATAATAAATATAGTGATTAACGTTGATAAAATCTGGCCATGTACTTGAAACAACATCACCAAGGAAACTGTGTATAAACAAACAACCAACGTTATAGCATCGATCAATCAACACAAAAATTGTAATTTATTTTTGAGACCAAATTGAGACAACTGTCACTACGAACAATCATAATGTACGCGGTACTGACAAAAAGTCAATAATTATAGAAAACACACTATAACGGAAAGTATGCGATAAATTAAGAATAATATGACATACGTATTGATGTACTTCGCAACTGCATTTAGTTAGATGTAATCGCAACGACCAAAATCTATTACAGTGTCCCGAAGGTCATCTGACTCGATCGCTGCTGAAATATACACCATAATATTTCATACAGACAAAGTATTGTTCCAGTCATTTTTGTCTGTCAATGATATTGACATCATTTGAAAATGTTTGTCGTGTTTCAATTGAATTCTCATGAGTAGTTCATCAAAAAGTGAGGGTCGTAAGGGCCCTAGCTATTGCACTAAGAGACTTCCGACCAGACCTCACACATATAGCGAAATTCATCGATGTTTACAGTCCACTCATATTATTAAAATCTTTAGAACTCTGGAATGTTTATTTATTACATTATGTTTTCGACACCTTACTTCAAATCTTATCACAATTGTAACGACTTATTTACACATTTAAACTTTGATAACTCTTCGTATACATTTTATGCAATTTTTTTTATTTCTTGTGGTATAGATTCTTGTAGTACCGAAAAAGATAGGTTTCACCTCCTAACTGTTTCTGAGAAGGAGTCATGCACTGGTCGCAGGTAATACCTTCAATGACAGTAGGCACCTTAATAGACAATACCACACTTCCTCTCATAGTAACCCTTTGTCTGGAGGCCAGCACTAATCTTTCTCACCGTTGCCGCTGTGGTGATTTCGTCGATGGATTAAGTCACCACAGTTTATCCCGTTTATGTGGTACGGGGCGCATGTCACGACCGGCTGCCTTAAATGACGTTATTCGACTCGTTCCCGTCGCCGCAGGCGTACCTGTAATCAAAAAGCCTGTCGGTATGGCCGAAAGACACAACAATAGCAATAACAATTCAATTTAAAGATCTAGCCAGTCTATTACAAAAACCCAAATTGAAGAATTACTACGGTATTATGTCGCCAACAGAGCTCCCACTTGCAGCGGTAAGGTCGCGTCCACATCGCACAGTCCCCAAACACTCGTCTTGGTAAATTTCTTCTTAACTGTTCTAAACATGTTCTTTGTGAATTTGCTGTTCGAGACTGAAACAAGACCATATTTCGTTATGGAATCTATGAATGTATGAGTTACGTCATAACTATGTTAATCTTCATGCGTGAGTTCTAAAGATCTCATTTATACAGAACCAGTAACAAAAAGCGGTCAAAGTCAATCGATTCAAGTGAATCAGTTTGGAAAGAAAATTTGCACTAAGAGTAGACCTGTGTTGTTCTTGATTTATTCGGTAGGTAATTTGATTACAATCCTTTTAAAGTATTGATGTTTGCCATCATATTTGAACGAATGTATCATTTGACAAATTCGATCTCGATACTTATCGATATTTAATTGATTGCATGTACTGCTTAATGTGATAAAAGGTGGAATTTAGATAAATTTACAATATAAACTCACACATACGCATTATTTTTCAATCAGATTACAAATACAGCAGAATTACAGTAAAAATTTAAAAAAATATCTTTACATCGTAAAAGACATCGTAAAAAGTCGAATTACCCATACAAACGTTTGACCTTTCATTTCTATCAAAAGTACATGATTGTATTTTTGTGCGATGAATGAATGATTAAATAATTTGATCGACTGTTTTGTCGTACGATTGAATCTTCGAAAATGAACGATAAACACAGGTCTAACTGAGAGGATCAAGTATCGACATGGAACGTAGATATCCTTTTTTGTTAACATAATTTTGCAATAAATACAAAAACTCGGAAGCCCGTAAATGCACGTGCAGAGAAGATTATTTCAGCACTATGGTTTTATATTCTATGAAATCTTTTATTATATTACAATTAGTGTATGTTTGTACGTACATTAGTGTTCAATAATTAAGGTCTAATTACGTTACGGTTAAAATCATAAAACACTGTAATGAGAATCTGTTATTTCCAAGTGTTTTGTGATAATAAATTGCGATCAACTAGATATTTGTTACTTGGTTCCATTCCATCAGAGTCTTGCCACCCTTATCGTGCCAAACTGGCACCAAGCTATCGCAATCTAATAGTATTTTTTTTTCGCACGCTGTGCTGCTACTGCAGCTGCTGTGCAGTTGGCACATCTGACACCCCAAGAACGTAGAGGGAGTATGCACTTGAATAAGTAGGACCGCGGCCACATGAGCGTGGAGCGCTTTGTCTAAATTAATTAAAAGTACACGTAAGGACCGTGATGCTTAGCGCTCTGTCCTCTCTGACTACCCCGTTGGGGATACGGCGTGAAGATACGTATGTATGTATAATCAAAAAGTGCTTTACACTTTCTGAATTAGTGATCGGAATAAAAGAAGTGATAAGTTTACTAACAATTACCAAGCATATTTATCATCCGTCACGTATTAAATAAATCCGTGAATATACATATGTATGTATGTATGTAGTTTGTAAGCGTTTATTATTATTGATGATTCTTTTGTACATCGTTCCGTTGCAGAATTAGAATAGAAGTTAATTGTAGACCTAAACTATTAGTATATAATATGTATTTAGACCAAGGTCGCTCAAAAGGGAGAAATGAATCGTCTATCGGAATTACATAAAGCATTTCCATAGGCATTTGTACACAATACTAGGTCTTGTATCATTGTAAAAATCAACTATAGTAGACTTTGTTTTACTATCTAGAGGTACGGTTGCACCTGCATTTCTTTCGTCAAACTGAGATTTATTTTAAAGGCGCAATAGTCTTCCTAGACATAGTTCAAGCAACAAGCTGACGGATTTATTTGATGATTCTCCTATATCAATTAGTTCGGCTGGGATCATATTAGGTATATTATTGTCCGTTGAAGATAAAGCCTGGAATAGAATAGACATCAATTCTTCAACAGATATAGGTAGCGATTCTTCGTCTAAGATCGATGGCGAGGCACTTATAGGTTCTTCAGTTAAAGCGCTAAAACAGACTTCGGCTTTTTAGCTGAGATACATGCAATGTCATCAGTTGAGTTTGGCGTAGGCTCCTTTGCTAAAACTAACACCGAGCAGTCGCTAAAGACAAGTAGCCTATCTTTCCGATTCCTCCGAATATTTAGAACAATAACGCTCATCTATACCTATCTTCCGACCCATCCCTGGATGCCTACTCGAATAGTTTTAGCAGCTTTTCACTATCACGAAAACAAAACAATCAACGGTTTTTATTGATACTTATAAACAAGACAACTAAGTAAAACTCATTTAAAATATGTGATAAATGTATTACAGATAGAATACTAATAAATAATAATATAAAAAACGACATATGTAAGAAACTAAGAACAATATTATGTAAACTATCTTAAAATGTAAACTACCATGTAAAACGATAAGGCTATTGTACTTGGCACTGGCAGACTCAATAATCAACTACGGGATAAGTAGTTACGGTAGATCATACACAACTAACTTAGATAACGTTTACAATTTACAAATCCGAATTTTGAAAAATATAGATCATAAAAATATAAGAAAGAAATTCTCAAATGACTATTCCGAACTATTTACTTATTGTAAAGTACTGCCAGTGCAAAGTAAAATAAAATTGGCAATCCTAAAAGACATACCAAATGAGATAAGAACAACTTAGTTGAACTAACCCGTAATAAAAGACTAAGGCAAAATTTAACACAAAAAAAAATCTATTTACCACGAAAAAATAATGTATATGGAATGAGAATGGATGGATACATATTACCAAAAATGCTAAATTCCCTCCCTCTAAATATATTGCAAATTTATTTATTCAAGATCCACAAACATAAATTAAATCCTAAAATTAAAAGTCACTTTTTACAGAACAAAGATACAAACTACATTTTTTGAAATATGTCGCCTTTTTTTCAAGTACTCATATATTATGAACAACCTAAATTAAACATATGCGAACTCCCTTTCTCCATATAAACCCTCGAGGTTTCAGGTAGATAGGAGAAAATTGTGATGACATTCTGTACTGTAACTGCTTTGTTCAATTCAATAAAAAAAAAGAACATTACAATATTTATCTAAAGATCGAAAGAATGCATAAAAATGCAGGCCATGCGTAAAAGTTCACCACGTTTAGACACCATCCGTGAGATTCTCTAAAACGAATTAGTCGAATTCACTTCTGAATCCGCGAAGAGATTGTCAAAAGTGGACTGGTATTCTCTAAAGTCGACAGAGATACTAGCGTCGCCTCGATAAGTGCGGCAGCGAGTCATACTATCGTTAATGAATTTTTTCACGTTTCAATAAATACGACAATCTAATATAAAAAAAACAAGTTTTATTTAACGTAATTATCTCAGAGAAGTTAAAATACACTAAGACGAAATATCGACTGAGATGTTTACTCTTAAAGCAATCCCCGACAAACTCGCATTTAAGATCACTTCACTTCGCTCCTAGAATGTTTAGTTTAGAGAATTCCATTTCAAGGTTAAATGAGTTCGAATGCGAAGTAGGGTGAATTGTCAAGCGAGTCTCGCTTGGGTGATTCGAGTCTTTACAGAACTGCATGGCTGGTCTCTCCGGCTCCACTCAACAAGCTACTGAGGAGACCATTGGAGACCATCATACAAACAGGGATGCTATAGCATACGTGCGTTTGACTGGGAGGTACAGAGAGGTGAGGTCAAGCCAATTTTTAAATGTGTACCTTATCGTAATATAGGACACTAAGCGACCTACACGATATAGCGATACAGTGACACAATGTAATATGTGGATACTTTAATTTGTTAATGGAACGGGGTTTCTTTAGCATTTATGTCCGAGAAAGTGCAATCAAGTTCGATGGCCATAGCATCCTTGTCACAAGATTGAAGGCAAATAGGGATGCTATAGCCTTTGCATCCGTTGACGTGTTAACAAGTTTATTAGTGCCTAAGTGTTTTGAGAAATATTAGAAATGTTTGACAAAAACTCGAAATACTACAAAAAATAAATGCTTGCGAGTTTTGGAGAGAGAGCAAGGTAATGTTTGGGGATTTGACTTTCGGCCAAGGCGACGGATGGAGGTCTTAGTACCGCGATCTGAATATTTGTCTAATACCGGGCATAGTGTTAGGTAATACAAGTGATACCGATACAGTGAAGTCGCATTACTAGAGGACCTCGGTGAACACTTTCTGATTTCCATGCTTTATATAATTACAATAAATTTATTACAAATATTAATACAAATATTATGTACAAATTTAAAACCTGTAATTCACTACACGAGTTCTTTGAAACCTCCATGACAAAGAAAACCTTGGTAAATTCATATCAACAATCGGACGTGTATTATAATATTTTTGCAAACTCAGTAACCTACACAACGTCATAGTATCAGCTGTGATTACCTTCGTTGCCTTCATAAACGAGGAATAGCCAGGCATACATCACGCAGCCCTGTTTGACGACTGAACAGATTTCGAACCAGGGCGACATGTCACCTTCTTCCTTAAACAGGCTCTGTGGCCTCTATATAATGACCTCACAGCCTGCAGTAAGGGGCCCTCCACGCCATATTCAGGCAGAGGACTCCGCAATTTCTTTCGCAAATAACGCAATCTCTATGCAATAACGCAATCGCAATACTCTATCAAAAGCTTTTTCTAGATCCACGAAAGCGCAGAAAAATTTTAGACCTATGGCCAGAAACTTCTCCACGATAACGCAAAGCGAGAAAATCTGATCCATACAACCTCCACCGTACCTGAAACCACCTTGCGCTTCCCACAAATATCTTTTAGAAACGTCTTTCATACGTTCAGTCATATACTATACCTTGGACTTTACTTGCTAAGCTGACCAAGCTGATGGCCCTATAGCACGCACAGTACAAATGAGAACCTTTCCCTTTAAAAAGAGGTACTATGACTGCGGTGCTCTGTCCTCTGGCACTTCTTCGTTCTGCCAACGAAGGTTGCACAGTGCACAGAAGATATCCCAAACCCCAGGACCACCATACTTGATCATCTCAGCAGTCACCTCATTATTTCCCGCAGCCTTTCCACATTTCAGACTTTTTATCACTTTTCAATCTCTTTCATACTAATAGCATCCTCCAGTCTCTGACCCGAGTGTGGCAATTTATTAGTATCAGTATCAAAGACGGAGTCGCCACTCTCACACAGTTCTCCATATTATTCACTCCATCGCTGCAGAACATCTTTTTTATTTCACACATCACGCTTTTTACCATTACCAGTCTTATTCATTCCACACACTTCTTTCGCAGCCTCGAACATGCTATGCCTAAGGTTTTGCCCACATTCTTCAACATCCTCGCTCATCAATTTCAATGTATGATCAAGCTTACCGGATAATACCCTTTCATATTCATTCCTGGTGGTCGCATCTTGGAATTTCCAGCTTTTAATGCGACAAACCGGTGCAGGCTTGCACACTACGCGATGTTGCCATGCCGCAAACAGACCCCTTATTCTAGTTACCACTAGAAAGTGGTCCGTTCCCAGATCGGCTCCGCTGTGTGCTCTAGTGTCCATAACCTGCTTTTTGAGCCGGCTGTCCACCAGGAATAAATCAATCACACTTCTTTCATCCTTCCTTTCCCACGTGTACTGATGAATATTTTTGTGTTTAAATAAGGTATTAGCAACATAAGGATCCTTTTCCATACACAGTCCTAACACAATCCCACCAGCATCATTCACTCTCTTATCTCCGTACTTGCCCAGGACAGACTCAAATCCTGTTCGAGCTGTCCCAAGCCATCCATTCATGTCTCCACACACTATAATTCTTTCATTCTCTTCAATCGTCGCTAGAACTTCCCTAACATTCTCCCAAAATTGCTCTAGCTCGCCCAAGCCGACAGAGGACACTAGGGCATACACCACTAAAACAAATAACCTCGTCAAGCCTGTCTGGAGACACACCCAGAGCGGTCTCACGTTTATTAACTTATACTCAGTTACACAGTTAACCAAACGAGAGGACAGTAAGACGCCTACCCCCTAGTATCCTCTTTCTTCTTGTGGTACACCTGACCACAAAGCGATGCTCCTTCCAGGCAAGTCGACAAGTTCACTGCCCTTTCGCTTGGTTTCACTCAAACATAACACATCCAATCTTCTTTCTTCCATAATATCAATCACTTCATTCATCTTCTTTTCAATCCCACCTCTCACATTCCACGCAGCTATTCTGCACTCCTCCCTCCACTTCCCACCGCTAGGTGCTCAGCGTGTTGGGTGGCGGTCCCCAACGCCGAACTGCACTCTGCTCACACTAGCGGGGACAAACCGGTGTACGTCGCTTTCGGGGGACGAAAGCGTTTATATTTACACTATCCCGCATGGTGTGCACAGGAGAGGAATTGCAGCCCTGAATAAATATTAAACATCTTTGTTTCTGTAATAAATATAATGACTTGGCAATCGAACGGCAACATTATAACATCTACCTAATATTAGTGATCTGAGCGCTTTATTTGTGCTCGTTTACATACTACATGAATTAAGCCTGCTAGCGCTTGGTGAATTAGAAGTATTTTAAATAATAGCTTATTCTTATGTTACTGTGTGACCTCTTAGTCATTGAAAATTCAGGCTTCTGGCTTTATTTACAACGGAGTTACAGAGGGGTTGAAAATGTACTGAATGGCTCAGAGAAAAGGATGGTACGACTGTGCTTTTGTTTATTTTTGTTTAGTTTTGCTCGATTTGGCGAGGGCATTACCGTGTCCCCAGATATGCCTACAGCGATCACGAAGATTAAGCGAAAAACATTGAAAAGAGATGTTTCAGGATTCTAGGCGGTTCTGGCCATAACGTTGTACGGTATCACATAACATAATGTAGATAATGTAAAGAACACTGTGTACTTATTATTTTTTTGTCTTACTTAGCTTATTTCCTGGTAATAAATTCATTCGTAAAGTACTCGGACCAAGTATTACTATGGATGGAGCATTTGCTCTAAAAGTGAGTCCTGAAATTGTCCTTTTTTGTTAACCGACTTTCTAGACTAATGTGTGTGACTAAGGCCACAGTACAACGATACACAGCTGAATTCGTCATATTCTAATTCTTGAATACTAATTGCCAAAACACTAAGGTTTAGAGTATTTTACAAATAATTATTTCGTGACCTGATACGAATTACACCGACAATGCGAGGTTGCCATACTATAGCTAACTGTTACTCGCGAATACGCTCAATGGGATAGGAAGAGACATAAAAATTCGTTAGACAAACGGTGAAATGAATTCTACCAATAAATAAACATTTAGACTTTAATGTATGGCAAAACAGAGTCATGTTATCCGAGTATTCTCGGTTCACGAGAAAAAATATAACAACCTTATTTAAAAATTGCTGCTGTCTGTGCTACTCCAAAACCTATGTGCGTGTATGTCGATTATACAGCGCGAAAGACTGTTTCACCTTCTTCTTCGGTCAATCGGTTTAAATCTCGGAACAAATATCACGATGGACGGAGCATTTGCTCAAAAAGCGTATCTTTAAAATGTCCTTTTTTGTTGCCCGACATCCTAGATTTTTAGAAAAGTGCGTGACTACAAAAGGTACACATTACAACGATACACAGCTGAACATGACATATTGTTGTTTTTATGAATACTGAAGCGAAAACACTTAGATTTACGAGTATTGTTGTAAAATTATTTCATGACCGACTCATAAGCTGACACGAAATACACTAACAGTGCGACGTTGCCACACTTACTATAGCTAACTGCTTTACTTGTGGTTACGCTCAATGAGATAGAAAGAGACACGAAAATTTGTTTGACTCACGGTGATAACAGCGGCAACTTATTATGGCTTCGTCCAATATGCTTTTTAGTCAGAGGGTTTATTTAAGTAAACTGATTTGACTTTGACTTTACGTACTTATTTCGCTTCCTCAAATCTCATCATTGTGCTCACGCACTTTCCTTTCTTTATAAAATAACAACATGTACTACATACACATTCTCACGCTGTATTCTTAACGGGGTAGTCAACAAATAATAACACAACAAATAATGCTCTATTGATTTATTGCAAGAATAACAATTCCAAAGATGACATATTTAACTTATGTCTAGAAGTGTCAACATATCCTTCTAACGACAAGTAAATTGTGCGTTTCACTATAAATTGTTATTTACGAATAATCTTTGCGAAACTTCATTAACCATAACATAAGAACAAATTTTGGTGCAAAATTCAACAAATTTGAGAAAAAATGTCACAGAAAACTTATCGCTACGTACATACATACGATCTGTTACAATAGAATTAACCTACAAGATAAAATGTTTTGAATGTTTAGTTAACGCGGTTGAAAAATAAGACGAAAATGCTGCCATGTCATGTAAGTCATGCCATGCTGCCATGTAAATCTTGTTTTATTAGATAAAACGCTAGATATTGTATACCTTTCAATCGAATTAAATTGAAACGTATAACACATAGTTTTACGACAGAGCATCGTAGTGCAACGAAAACAAACCTCAGTGCTAATTCTACCAATAAATAAACATTTAGACTTTAATATATGGCATAACAGAGTCATGCTCTCCAAGTAACAAGTAGCGAGTAACAGTTAGCCATAGTACAGCTAACTGTTACTCGTGAATACGCTCAATGAGATACGAAGATACACAAAAATTCGTTAGACACACGATGATATGAATTTTACTTATGAATAAACATTTACACTTTAATACGAATATATGGCAAAACAGAGTCATGTTATCCAAGTATTGTTGGTTCACGAGAAGAAATGTAAAAACCTTATTTAAAAATTGCTGCAGTCTGTGCTACTCCAAAACCTATGCGCGTGTATATCGATGAAACAGCGCGAAAGACTGTTTTACCTTCTTCGTCGGTCAATCGGTTTAAATCTCGAACCAAGTGTCACAATGGACGAAGGATTTGCTCAAAAAGCGTATCCTTAAAGTGTTGCTTTTTTGTTGCTCGACTTTCTAGATCTTTGCTAATGTGCGTGACTAGAAACGGTCATAATACAACGATACACGGATGAACACGACGTATTTTTATTTTTGTGTATACTGATAGCCAATGCACGTAAGACTTATGTTTATTTTGCAAATAATTGTTTCATGACTGACTCATAAGTCACAAAATAGTTGCCATACTTACTATAGCTTACTGTTTTACTCGTGGTAACGCTCAATGAAATAGAACGAGATAGCAAATTTGTTTGACACACGGTGGTAAGAAACGCAATTTTTATTATATATTCGTTCATTATGTTCCTTGGACCGAGGTATGAATAGTGACTGTATTTGTTGGCCCTTAATAATTAATTTAAATACGTTCCTTTTTTAAAACTTTAATTTCCAGCTGGTTATCATTGTGTACACGAATGTCTGTGTTCGTTTGTGCATGTTTGTCACCAAGCCAAGCCCATCCATGATCGGAACATACGGTGGCGTACTCGTCTGGCCAAACACGAACTTATCTAAATACATATAATAAAGCAGTAGAAGCCGTGTGTCTGTACATTGAATACATTTATTAACGAATAAGTACGTGCGATAAAAAGTGAAACAGAATACAAAAAAGCATTTTGCTAAATCTTTGCCCGTTTGTCTGTATGTACACGCTCATCTCAAAACTACTAAACGGGCTTTCTTGCGGTTTTCACAAGTAGATTAAGCTCAGCTTTGAGCAATATTTAGGCTTTGTTTTATTGAAATCCGATGACAGAGAAAAAGTTATTGTCACTTAAATATAATACTAAATTCAGGCACTTGCTGCTGGTGTCGACCAAAGGTCCAACTGTTTTTTCCACGGCCAACTGTACGTGGCCTGCTCGCAGGTCAATAATGTTGACAAACTGTAATTATAATCTATAATATATTTTTTACATATTTTTATGAAAAGAGGAGGTAAACGCGCTAGCGATCCAATTAATGGAAAGTGACCACCGCCGCCCATAGACATCCGCAACGTCCGGGGAATCATGGGTGCGTTGCCGGCCTTCAATGAAAGGAGGGAGAGGGGGAGGTGAGCCAACGGCATTATTCCCAGCAGGAAAAACCATTAATGGCATGTTCAAGATATTATTTATGTGTCCATTAAAATCAATCGCAATTAAATGATTTCTCTCGTCAGTAATGAAATTAGGATTGTAAATACAAACGAAGCTGACTGAATTTTTCAATTTGTCAAACAGGACTGCATATTAAACGGACTTTCACGCGAACGAAGTCGAGGGAACCAGATAGTAAGTTTACGAGTATTATTAATAATAATAATAACAATAATAATAATATACTCAGACATTTCACACAGTGCCATCTAGTCCCAAAGTAAGCAGCACAGCGCTTGTGTTATGGGTACTAGACAACTGATATACTACTTATATACTTTTCTTTTGTAAATAAATACATATTATACATAAACACCCAGACTCGAGACGGGAATCGAACCCGCAACCCCCGTTTACTTTCTTACGCGCTAAGCCATTGCGCCACGGAGGTCGTTTGTTTGTGGAATAAGCCAATGCTCAGACCATATTGCATGGGGTCTGTTAAACTGCTTGAATTATAAAAGTTGATATATAATATGATATTATGGAAGATGAAATTGATATAATTAGTTGTGCTTGTTTGATACCTTGATATTGTAGTAAACCATTGATATTTTTTTTGCATATTTTAAACATTTTATTTTTTGTTCTCTCTGGTGCACATATTTACTTAATAACAAGTGATCGTCAGAAACATGTGCAATATAAAATACTTAAGTGCTTCCGCTTGTTGTGGAGCGATCGCTTCATTAAATCCTTTTTACTTTGTATTAATACGTAATTGTAATACGTAATTGCTAACAATTACTAACAAGCTACATTTGCTGTGGCCATATAAAACATTTTTTAACCTTTTCAGTTTGTGTACGTTCTAAGAAGTTTACTTATTTGCTTTATGTTGCTTTTTATGTATTTTTATAACCATAATCGGTTTTTGTTGTAAGAAAACATTTTTTAAGAATAGAAAAACATTTTTGTACTAAAAGTCTAAGTCTTATTTCATGCCTACTTTTTTTCATTTCAAATAAACTTTTGGAATTTCATTCCAAAAAACACTAAGCGATAAATAAGATTATACACATACATAAAATTGAAGTGTGTCTGTGACTTCGAAATAAAGGCTTTTCTTAAGTTTATATAAATTTATGCACGTAGCCAAGACCCACACGAGCGTTTTTAAAATTGTTGTCTGTCTGTCTGTTTGTTTGCTTGTCCGGGCTAATCTTCGAAACGGCTGAACCGATTTCGGCAAAATATCCGCTGAAGGATAGAAGATTTTCCAAAGAATTATTTAACCGCGAAGGTTTTAGGGTTCCTGCGTCAATTGAAAAATTGTAGAACTTAGAGGTAAATCTATAAATATACATACAAAAATCTATGTGTGAATATTGGTTTTCATAGTTGAGTCTCTTTAAGTCAGACTTCCCCATTAAAGAACGTTCTATCGTGATTAGCTCTCTGGAAACTGAGATCTAAAATGAGCTCCCTTTAGCTAAGCGGCGCCTGTAAAGTGAGTTTAACTTACAGTGGTTTATCCGTTAACCTACGGAAACATACACAGCAAAGACATCTACACTACATACATACATATCTTCACGCCGTATCCCTAACGGGGTAGCCAGAGATGACGGAGCGCCAAGCGTCGCGGTCCTTACATAGTTCTTTCGCTTCCTCAAATCTCATCATTCTCGTCACACCTTTTTGCCTAGGTATCCGAGTACTGTTGATATTTCCGTCTGCTAAGACTTTCGCTATTTAATCTCCGTAAGTCAGCCTTGGTCTTTCTTGGCTTCTTTAACCACTCACTTTTACTTCATAGATTTTCTTCGTCTGTCTTTCATCACTCATTCTTTCTGTGTGCCCGAACCATCTTAGTATTCCTTTCTTCATTTTACAATAACACTGTCGTGCAATCCTGTCATACTGCGTATCTCTTCATTGCTTGTTTTGTCCGCAAGAGTGACATCGCACATAACGCACTGAGAGATCGCATTTCTACTGCATTTATCTTAATTTCACTCGATTTTAGGCATATCCAGGCCTCACTACCGTACAATAAAATTGGCACCAACACCGCATTGTATATGACCATTTTGGCTGAGTTGGATATATTTACACTGCCTACCAATACGGACAGAGCACCGTCCACTTTATATATAATGTAGCCTTATTCATTTATTTTTGCATACATGAGCGGCCATCTCATCGTCTGCAATTCGTGTCTTTCTATTCGTCATCAATCGTGTTATCTCATTATTGTACATATAATACGCCCAAGTTAAAGTGACGGCCAACCTGCTAATCATTCCCTTTCCGCGATAGTACACACAGATGAGATATTAATTATATGCATATGCATCTGCTTTCCAAGCTAGGGTCCCGGGTTCCATCCCCGGTCAGGTCAATTTAGGAAATGAAATTTTCTAAATTGGCTTGGAGTCTGGGTATTACTAGGAACTCCCCCAGAGTTCGTTGTGTGGTACCCGTAGTACAAGCTTACTGTTTAGTTTGGGGTCACACAATCTGTGTAATTGTCTGGAGTACTAAAAAAAAAAGATTAAAAATATGTACACATTATTTGACATTAATACTAGAAATATCGCGCGTTGAAATTTAAATGTGTGTCAAAAATCTACATCAAAGTACTTTAATGTAGATTTTTGACACATTTATTCTTTATTATTCACTTCACTTTAATTAAAAACTAATTAACATCGAACGTGATATATTTGTTGTACTTTTTCATAAACGAAGCGGAATACATTAGTACAGGCGGTAGGTATTGTTAACTATTTTGTTTTTTTTTTTTAATATTTCTGTTTATACGTTTCTTATAAACAGTAACTTACTCTTTATGTACACCTAAGTGCGACATATTATTTTTTATATGAGGAACAAGATGCAGATTTACATAATATTTGATTTATCTGAAAAACTTATAAGTAACCATACATTTTTTATTATATAGTGCATTATTTGTACAATATGTGAATCATAACATCTGCAAAAATTGTGTGCTCTATGTTCATTGCGGAAAAAGTAATAAATACGTAATTAAATGTCAACTACACAATTAAGGATGAAGTTTTTGAAGTTCTCTGCACATTACTGTGCCATACAATACCTTAAGCCTACATCTCACACTGCTGCAAACAGTCCTCCCCCATAGTTCATCATCACAAAAAGAAACCTCTTCCGGCTTTGTGATCCTGTTAAAATTTTGAGAACACCGGAAGTCATCTGGTACGAAGGGTCCTCTTACTCCACAGACATAGCCTCCACGCCACTTGAGGACTCTTCCATCTCAACGGTTATTTTAGCCACTTGCTATTTCAATGTATTGATTTCGTGATTTAGGTCTGTAACTTTGATACTTCGTGGAATTTCTGTATAACAAAACTTTCTATCTAAACTGTAATTAATGTATTTTGTAGCTAATGTATTCGTTCTTGTGACAACGACGTCTAAATTATTAGGTATTTTGTCATAGTCAATGCCGATTTGGATTAATGTTCCGCACTGTCTATTGTTCTTCGTAATAAAGTGCCATAATGCAGTTTTAAAGAAAAGCTAATTGTAACAACGCAACAACGTAAGTGATCAGTACATACGCCAGATGTAAAGGCAACTTGCCCTCGACAGTAATTATGTTATAAGCCGTCACTTTATAGAAGTTTGCTTTGTTGGTCCGAACAATATTCTTTAACATTCTCCTGGATGCGACTGAAACATAAAACAATTAAGAGTCGAGTCATGCAATATATACATATTATGTCCCTGCATGCAATGCACTTTAAACGCATGAGTACTTTTTCCATAATTACTTGGGGCATCTCCCGTTCCAAGAAACACGAGGCTTTGTTTTTCCGCTTTAGCGACCTCATCATAGAATTTCTGACATTGGTAGCATAATAGAATAATGCACGTTATATTTAATAGTAACCACTGGAATCGATAAACCACAAAAACCTGAAACAAATATTTTATTATGTTATATAACAAATGTGTACAATTTACATAATTCTACACGTGTCTGACAGTTGTTCAATTTAGTTTGGATTGTTGATGGTGCAATGCATTTGTGTATTACATACGATCTTGTCTATTATACCTTTTTATACATATAAATTTGTTTTGTTAACTTAAAAACTTTTTACTAATACAACGAAGATACGTCTCCCAGATTGGTTTTATTTTGCGCTAGTCTGGGTTTTCTGTCAAGGGCGAACTGAACACAGTCGTGCAGGTTTTAGTTTTGTTATTGACCATTGTATCGAATTAATTATAGATTTCATAGCTGCAAGGTGTGTTTTATTATAGTATATATATATGAGCGGCAACGATTTTTGCATGGTCATTGTTGCTAATTTAACTAATAAATATATCTATAAATGTAACGAATGTTATTGCTAAATACTTACTAATGAAAATAATAACTGCTACTTGAAAATTAACTCTTAAAATATATAAACGATGATGGTCTCTGCATGAATAGTACTATCATTGAATAAATAAATAGATAAAATAAATGCATATGATAAATCGATAAAATAAATGGATAAAATAAACACATAAAATTAAATGAAAATAGAGAATTTTTATATTGGACAGTATAAAATAAATTAATTCTTAAAAAACACTAGAAAATGGTAATACTAATTTGTGGCGTCATTTCCAAATGATTTAATTTGACTTGAGGGTAAAGTTTAAACTTAAATAACACACAAAAACGTCAGTAGATTTGTTCTTAGCACGATCGAGCTCAGAGATGGAGCCTTAATTATTATATTAGCCGCCGACATATATTATGATTAGGTGTATTATCTGGCCAAGAAGAGAAGAAACGTGAAGTAGTAGTAGCTCGCGACTTAGTTCGCGTATAAATTATAGACTGTGTGTCATTCTGATGTAAGTATAAGCTATATTACTGTAAAGTTTCATCAAAATCAGTAATTTTTGCGTGAAAGAGTAACAAACATCTATAAATCCATACACCCTCACAAACTCGCATTTTTAATATTAGTAGGATGTGCAAATTCTGTATGGTTCTGAACAATGGATTCGCGCCCTTGTATAATTTGCTCGTGCCAGTTTTCTATCTCTAGAGCAAGTCCCACATGCTTTACAGCGGGAGTTGGTGGTTGTAACATTTAATTGCGATCACAGTAGACCAGAGTCGGTACCTGATCTTATGTAGCAATTATCATATTATAGGTATTAAGGAAATAAAGAAAACGGTATTTTAATTTATTATAAAGCCAAACAAGAAGTCATCCAACTAACTCCAATAAAAACTTGTTATTAAACAAGTGCAGATCAGAAAATCCTAATACAATCTTAACGATTTCGTCAAACCAGAAACGTAGCCTAAGAAGTATCCTCTCTGCACATGCATCCACTAACTATTAGTAACAAGTAATTGTAAAATAGATATTATTCATCCAATGGTATAATGTCAAAAGACGATATTTTACTTTTTTTAATACATACTTTTCTCAGTGCGGATTTTTTCCTAACAAGTGCCAGATTTGACGTTCAAAAATACTTCGTTATGTGTTTTAATTTAATATAAATACATTCTTTCCTTACAGTCGTGTTTATAACAGGCGACACAGCCTTGGTATTCCTTGGCTTCACACAGCAATTTCTACTGGTTCGATCGATTCGAAATTTAGTATCCTTTGACATCAATAATACTACAACTTGACTTCATGCTGCAGCATCATTTGGAATCAGCAGGATACCCAACTCCTCACCAACTTACAGCAGAGGTATGACCATTCCGATGAGCCTTAACACGAGTCAAGGCAAGGCTCATCGGAATGGTCTTGATACATAACTTCACGCTATACCCCTAACGGGGTAGTCAGAGAAGACAGAGCGCCAAGCTTCGCGGTTCTTAAATACTTCTTTCGTTTCCTCAAATATCATA
This sequence comes from Zeuzera pyrina, assembly GCA_907165235.1. Classification (NCBI taxonomy): domain Eukaryota; kingdom Metazoa; phylum Arthropoda; class Insecta; order Lepidoptera; family Cossidae; genus Zeuzera; species Zeuzera pyrina. Next base: position 2,684,072 of record OU015641.1, read on the forward strand.
ATTCTCCTCGCACATTGTTGGCCAAGTACGTGAGTGCTCTTACATTTTCGACGGCTGACACTATGGCTATTTTATCTTCATAAGTCAGCCTTGGTATTTCTTGGCTTCTTTAACCACTGGCTTTCGTTCTGTAGATTTTTTACGTCAGTCTTTTATAACTCATTCTTTGAATATGCCCGAACCATCTAAGCATTCCTTTCTTCATTTTTACAATAACATTGTCATGTAACCCTGCCATACTACGTATCTCTTCATTGTTTATCCTGTCCGCAAGGGTGACACCGCAGACAATTCTAAGAGATCGCATTTCTATTGCATTTATCATACTTTTACTGGATTTCGCGCATATCCAGGCCTCACTACCACACATTAAAGTTAGCACCAACACTGCATAGTGGATGGCCATTGAAGCAGTGTTAGAAATATTCAGCACTGCCTACTAATGCAGGCAGAGCACTGTTCACTTTATTGCCATCTGCTACCCGTTTCTCCACATCCAACTTACATCTTCCATCCCTCGAAAACACACTCCCCAGGTACACAATTTCATTCACCTGGTCTAGACATTTTCCATTTACACAAATCACACATTTCGTTTGTACCGCTTCTCTTTCAAACACCAGAACCTTAGTTTTGTTCACATTCATTTTTAATCCTTTTACTTCACAATCTTCTTTCATGCACGTGACTAGTGTCTGCAACTCTGCTTCTGACGGTGCTATTAGCACAGCATCGTCAGCGTACAATAGGCAGTTTACCACTGTGTCACCACATCCCATACCACTCATATTACCTTTCAATCTCTGAAGGCAACTGTCCAAATACAGCACGAATAGCCAGGCAGACATCACGCAGCCCTGTCTGACACCAGAACATAAATACAATTTCATTCGCTTGTTCTAGACATTTTCCATTTACTCAAACCTCACATTTCGTTTGTACTGCTTCCCTACCTTGCTACCAAAAATGACTGTGGTATGAAGAGTTTGATTTAAGATAGATATAAGCTGCAGAAAGCAGAAACGAAAGCACTAGTGAAAGAGAAGCATCGAGGAAAATTCCAAATTATTTTGGAGTATTGTCATATTTCATAATAATTAAAATCCTAAAGCTTTCGTTTCTGCTTTCTGCAGCTGATATGTCTCTTTCACCAAATCCTTCATACTACAGTTTTTTTTGGTAGCAAGATAATCTCACCATTCTCTTTTCTTCTTGTACACAGACTCTTTCACTTCACTATCCTCACCATACATCTCGCTTTTTACTATTTCCAATCACATTCGTTCCACGAATTTCTTTTACAGCGTCGATCATACTATCTCTAAGGTTTTGTCAACATTCTTCAACATCCTCGCTCGTCACTTTCAAACTGTCGTCAAGCTTACCAGAACTACCCTTTCATATTCATTCCTGGTGGTCGCATCTTGCAGTTTTCAGCTTTCGATCCGACAGACCGCAGATCAAATGTACTGATGGATCCTTTTGTGCTTAAATACGGTGTTAATTACGAAAAGACTCTAATCCATACATTCTACAAGCATCATTCACTTTAATATCTCCATACTTGCCTAGGACATTTTCAAGTCCTGTTCGAGCCATCCCAAACCATTCATTCATGTCTCCACACACAATAATTCTCCCATTCTCTTCATCCGTCACTAGAACTTCTCTAAAATTCTCTCAAAACTGCTCTAGTTCTTCTAAACCGACAGAGGACACTAGGGCATACACCACTAAAATAAAATTTCTCGTCATCTCGAGCTGCACTCAGAGCAATCTGGGATTTACATTTCTATACTCAGTTATACAATATTGATTAAACAATAGGAGTTTAAAACTCGCCCCTTCGGGCAAGTCGGCAAGTCACTGCCTTTTCGTTTGATTTCACTCAAACTTAACACATTCGATCTTTTCTCTTCCATGATATCAATCACTTCATTTATCTTCTCTTCAATCCTACCTCATACATTCCACGCAACTATTCTGTACTCCTGCCTCCACTACCCGCCGTGAGGTGCACAGCGTGTTGGGTGGCGGTCCCCAATTCCGAACTGCACTTTGCACACACCAGCGGGGACAGACCGATGTACGTCGCTTTCGGTTGAAGACCTAAAGATATCACAATCATTGTCCCGCATGGTGTGCGCAGGAGAGAAATTTTCTCCATGAAAAGGGCTCGCAGGGGTCGCGACGAGATGGCTTCTTCAGTTGACCCACAAATGGTCGTAATTATTAGGTCTATAACATATAATACTAACATCTCCTTTTTTTTATTTGTGACCACTGACCAGTTTAAATTTTTTTACTTCATTTATATAGCGGTCTTCCGACGCTACGACGCTTGGATATATTACTACTACCACATTTTTGCTACAATACATAACGTAAACTCTTCTTCTTCTTCTTTTAATATTATTGGCTTCTCGTTTATACGAATTCTGCCAGTGTCAAGTTATTAAAACGTAAACTCTTACAATAGATAATACGTACGTCAGTGTCAAATTAATGTGTCAATTGATTTGACAGATCTCTCTCTCTACCCGGCACTTTGTGTGATAAGTGTGTCTGCTTTATTTAAAAATAAAAATGTAACTTAATCATAGAACATCTTTGCATTTGGCCCGTAATCCAACTTCATTTACATTACAAATTATCATGAACGTTAAGGACCAATAGGTACACATTATTTTTTTACTTTTTAGAGGTTTCTTTTGATCCGGGGTTTTTCAAGAACACTAGTTCTACAAAATGAAATCTTATGACTAGATACTCACTTCACCGAATGAAACATATATGTCGTCCATATGTATGGCGAACTCAACATTTAGCACAGTGTTGATAAACGTGTCTACAATTACATGAAGGATCTGAAAACAACCCTTCTATATTAATATATATATATGTGGGACTTAATATTAATAATTCTCTGCGACTCAATTTTGAGTCCTTGTTATAATTGCCGACGAACCTACTGTCATAGGTATTTCGATACAGCCAAGAATCTAGAATCTAGCTGGAGAGACCATACTCCGAAGAGGTAGTTGAAGACAAATTATATGACCTCGAGTAACCTTTGATCACTAACGTTTCATTTCTTTCTCTTTCTAACTTTTGAAAATACAGCTACTAGTATAATTACATAACATTGCTATACAGAGTCTGGCCATAAATACTGTTACAATAAAAAAAAACAATAACATTACATTTACTCATATAATAAGAATATTCATGTTATAATATTATATCATAGTGTTTTCTGATTATCGCGCCAATCTTTGTTAAATATTCTTGTGAAATTAAAATGAAGCGGGGTGATCAAGAGAACAAAATTTCAGTCGCTGTCCTTACATACTTTTTTCGCCTCCTCAAATCCCATCGTACTCCTTACAAAATCGACCTCACTATCGTACAATGAAGTCCGCATTGTGGGCGTATGTTGCATTTATGTTATTATATTTCATTATATTTATTATAGAAATAAAGATATCTAGTGTTGATACGGTCCCTATAAAAGTTGGTAGATAACTAATTAGGAGACAATTTATGACAAAGCTGTTGAATAGGTGCTTCTATAGATACTAACTAAAATAACTGACTAGGTTTTACATGAGATCTCACTACTTTTTGCGATGGAAGGACTGCATTGCGAGATTTGCATTTTCGTACATTTAATGTTTTTGATTAAACTTTTTTGTCGGTACTATAGAACAAAATTACTAAGTTACGTGTTAGACACGTTTTGGTTAAAAATTTAGTAGCGATTTCGGAAAAACTAAAAGATAGCTCTTTACATATTTTATATACATACATATCTTCACGCTGTATCCCAAAAGGGGAAGTCAAAGGGGAAGGGGAAGTGTCCTTACATACTTCTTTCGCTTCCTCTAATCTCATTATTCTCCTCACAAATTTTCGCCTAGGTATGCGAGTGCTTTTGATATTTCCGTCGGTAAGACTCTCGTTATTTGATCTCCGTAAGTCAGCTTTGACTTCTTTTGCCACTCGCTTTCGCTCTGTAGATTCTCTTCGTCAGTCTTTCACTCAATCTTTCTATCTTTTCGAAACATCTTAGCGTTCCTTTCCTCATTCATACAATAACACTGTCGTGCAACCCTGTCATACTGCGTATCTCTTCATTGCTTTTTTTGTCCGTGAGTGTGATCGCATTTCTATTGCATTTATCTTACTTTCAATTGATTGCGGGCATATTCAGGCCTCACTACCGAATTATATAGTTGGAACCAACACCGCATCGTGTATGGTCATTTTGGCTGAGTTAGATATATTCACACTGCCTACTAATGCGGACAGAGCATCGTTCACTTTATTGCCAGCTGCTACCCGTCTCTCCACATTTAACTTACATCTTCCATCCCTCAAAAACGCACTTCCCAGATACACAACTTCGTTCAATTTTTCTAGACATATTCCTATTACCCATATTTCACACTTTGTCTGTACATCTTCCATTTTAACAATTTCTTTCGCATTACTCTACCTAATGCTTTTTCAAGATCCACGAAAGGGCAGAAAACTTCCCGAGCTATGGCCCGAAATTTTCACACGATACCGCGAAGCGAGAAAATCTGATCCATACAACCTCTACCGTTCCTAAAACCACATCACTTTTTATTTCTTATTTTTAGTTCCAATTTACCAAATTATGTCTCGACCCAATTTTAGATCAATAGATGCAAATATGTATAGGTGCAATAGGAGAAAATCTACTACAACCAAGCACATGGACAGACAGATACCCTATATTTCAGACGAGCGGACGGATAAAGAAATAGGCAGAAGTTAATAATCAACGAGAATTTTTCTTTCTTTTTTTCTTTAGGAAAAAGAAAGAAATATAAATTGGCCCAGTAGCCTTAACATAAAATCTTTATATTAAGGCTACTGGGTTAATCACTGGACTCGTGAATGTTAAATTTGGCGTGTATTGAATTTTAATCCACACTATAAACCATGATGTTATTTCAGAAATATGTAAACGTGAAGATATGTATGTATATATGTAATTTCACGTAGGCAGTAGAAAGCTAGATTCCGCGTCACGTACTTTCTGCTCATGTTGAATTCAAATTATTGGTCGCATTACTTTTTTCTAGCAAAATAGCCTGCACATCGCGTCGTCTTATTCATTCAAATACAGTCAAAAAAGTATCGGGAATGGATGATTTGTTTATGGTTCCAAATTCAATTTTTTGTTTTTTTTTGTTGTTGTTAGATTGGCACAACTGTTTTCCATTTTGGCGCGTAGTTTGAGTTGCATCTGTTATTTAGATTAAATACAGTGCTGTTTTTAGTTATATCTAGTGTATATTGCGAATTTCATAATGGACAAAAACATCAAACAAAGAATTTGTCTTAAATTTTGCATCGCCAAGTGAATTTCGTGTTCGGAGTCACTGAAAATGTTACAGAGGGCTTACCATGAATCGACTTTATCAAAAACACGTGCTTATGAGTGGTAGAAAGCGTTCAAAAGCGGTCGAGATGTGATGGAAGATTTGCCTCGCTCTGGTAGGCCATCAACGTCTGCAACTGAAGTTAACATCGCAAAAGTGAAGGAAATAGTGACTGAAAATGCTGATCCAAGTTTCAGAGAGACAGATCCGTACCATTTTAAATAATCACTTGGGGTATGAAACATTTTGCCGCTCGGCTAGTCCCAAAAGACCTGAATTTTCTCCAAAAACTCAATCGCATAAGAGTCGCTGAGGACATGCTAGAACGAGTCAATTCCGATCCAACATTCATGAAACGCATTGTTACTGGTGACGAGACGTGGGTTTACGAGTTTGACATGCAAACTAGTCAACAAGCTTCGGAGTGGCGCCTTCCAACTGAACCGAAACCGAAAAAACCACGCCAAAGTCGATCAAAAGTCAAAGTCATGTTGACTGTTTTCTTTAACTATCGCGGTGTTGTGCACTCGGAATTCTTGCCGGAAGGTCAAACGGTAAATAAAGAATATTATTTGGGCGTTATGCGGCATTTAAAAGAGCAAATTCGACAAAAAAGGCCAGATTTGTGGAAAAAAAATTCTTGGATTTTGCACCACGATAATGCGCCTTCGCACAAGGTCATTATTGTGAACAAATTTTTGACCAAAAACTCAACAAATACCATCGAGCAACCACCTCATTCACCAGATATGCCTCTAGCCAACTTCTTTCTTTTTCCTAAATTCAAATTACCACTTCGTGGCACCCGTTTTCGTTCAGTAGAAGACATAAAGGAGAATTCGCGGTGAGAACTGAACTCAATTCCGGAAAAGCGTTTAAAAAATGTTTTGATGATTGGATTATTCGTTGGCATAAGTGTATCGCTTCTGAAAGAGCATACTTTGAAGGTGGTAAAATAAATTTGGATGAATAACTAACATTTTGTGTAATTATTAATCTTTTCCCGGTACTTTCTTGACAGAGTAGTATTTACCTGATGTTTATTTTATCTAAGTTGCTTTAATTTTAAAATACGTGGAATATTTCATATGTATGTGTCAGTCGTTTTTCTGATATCTCTTTGGATTAGTAAGTCCAAAACATAATTCACTTACCGAAGACTGAAATAATTCCCTGTAATCAACGTACGCGTCCATTATGGTCAAATATGTCTGATAACACGCCTCGTCCACGCTGTTCCTAGTTCGCAGTGACTCGGACAACTCCTCGTTCCATACTGAGAGATTGTTCCACAGTAATGCCATAATTTGTATAGTATAAATCATGTTCACTTGGAAATATGTTACTGAATACATGCAGAACATGAGTACTATATCAAGAATGTTGTATAAATATAACACAACCGTACACGAAGCGTATGCTGTGAAAATGATTCCAAGGCATATCCAATTCCAAATCGACAAAGAATGCATGATCTTTTCCATTTTGTATCTTTTTTGTGCCTCGTACATTTTCAATATCAATTCTACATTTTTATCTCTGTTCCAAAGTTCGTGGATGGTAAGCAAAACAAAGCCAAAAACTGCTGTTAAACAGCCACTGATGGAAGGGATTAAGTTCAATAGCTTTGGTGAAACAGCTTGAAATTGCAAATAAGCGTAACCTGAGCAACAACAATGTAACAATATCGTAATCGATACGCACAAGACCGTGAGTACGTCACCAGTGCGACCGATGGGTGTTATAAAATTGCTTAAGATTACATATTTCGGAAGAAAATATGTATATAAAGAAGCGAACGGTAAAAGAAATGCCTGAAAGTGTTTGTCGATATAATTATTTACAAAATATTGTGTATGTGTTCTTGACGTCATATTTCTTTTCTTTTATCACCGGATACACTGATATTTATTTAAAAATTGTAAGTATGTAATGTAATATATTTTACACGCGCTCTCCAATGACTTGAAGAGAAGGTAATGAAAGTCGCAAGCTGTAATATTTCCTGATAACACAAATATGTTTGTGTGCGTATACATCTTTGTCATACAAAATCAATTAATTACGAGTGATTTATAGAGTACACTCACAATAATGATGTCCCGACGAAGCTTATGTACGCGTATAGGCTTCCATAGGCTAACATAAAAATTCAATTTCTTTTATTAAAGCACAATTTCCTATAATATAATTTTATTGTTTCCATTATAATTTCTGGTGTCAATGTCTGCTAGTGGTTTTAAGATTTAACTTTAAAACTTAATTAGTATGACAATTTTAAACTTCATAAAGAAATCTGTCACAGTATTTGTACATAACCTACATTAATATTGTAAACTATCTGTAACCCGGGACTTCGTCTGTGTGAATTTGAGACATTACATTGCATCCAGTGAAAGTAAGATAAATGCAATAGAAATGCGATCTCTTTGAAATATGGGCGGTGTCGCCCTTATGGACAAAATTAGCAACCAACGGATGCGCAATATGACAGGGTTGGACGAGAATGCTATTATAATAATAAAGAAATGTATGCTCTAATGAATCTGGCACATAGAAAGAATTAGTAATGAAATATTGACGAATAAAATCTACAGAACGAAAATGCGTGTTAGAAGAAGCCAAGGAAGACCAAGGCTGAATTATGAAGATTAAATAGCCAGAGTGTTAATTTAAGACTAAAATTTCGAAAGCACTTGTAAACCTAGGCGAGTGTGTAAGAAGAATAATGAGGATTGAGGAAGCGGAAGAAGTATGTAAGGACCGCGAAGCTTGGCGCTCCGTGCAGATATGTATGTATGTAACACTACATTGCATTGCAAAACTGAAAGCAACCAGTCATCATCGACCATGTATTCGAAAAAAACACTCCTTTTCCATTTTCTGGTGTAACTTCTGTCGTTAATTGTTAAAAGAATAGGGATGTCGAGCGAAAAATTTCCAAGATTGTTCGTAACTTTTCGTCAAACATTTATTCTTTTTACATCCACAAATATTTGCAATTTGTCCAACTAAATATACCTACGTACTTACGTATTTCTAAGCTCTAAATAGTTATTAATAAAGAAGCTATATAATCGTCGTCGTTGTATATGGTTTGACGAAAAATATGATTTTGCTTTTCCGTTTGATTTCCTATCCATGACGTATCTGAAAATTCTTTATATGTCTGAAATCTATCTATCTGCAACTAAGATAGAAACTAAAACCGATCGTCTAACTGACAATCTTGGTTAGAATACATAATTTTCATAAAATACACAAAACCTGGAGCGCTTGTCTCATTTGTTGAAACAAAAATGTCGTGAACTGTTTGCAAACTGATCTGTATATATCCGCATCATAGCCGTTAATGTCTGTAACTGATATTCTTCGTCTAGGTACATATTATATCGCAGAAAGATTCGCATTTTGCTCGCACAGAAGCAAACGATCAAACAAACAAAGAAAAATTTAAAAGACATTTATTTTATTATTTGAAAATGCTCCAAAGGCTTTAATAAAACTGGCAAATCTGTTTTAAACACTTTTTTGAACTTCACTTTTCTTCACTTCACTTTGTTTTTTTATAATTCACTAGAGACACCCTGAACTAAAAAAAAGGTAAAGAAATGAACGAAAAAAAATATATAAACAAAATTTTGTGTTAAACCCATAAACCACTTCTGCGAACTGTTTAAACTAAGCCTTTCCTGAACCTCAAATACAAAATATCCGTATCATCCACTGTATGAAAACGAATATTATAGATTGTGTATCTCCTGAAATGAGACCAGTAAAAAAAGTATTAAATAAATGTATTCTCATCAAAGTTTGACATTTCTGAAACCTGCCATCCTCGATGTTATTTTCTGTTTGGTTCCAAATTCAAGTTCACGCTGACATTCTTCTCCTGCACTTAATAATTGATAAGTTAATGAATACTAGAAATAAATAAATAAATAACGAATAAATATATGAATAAACTCTTCCATACCGTGTCATACTTCCCTTTCACTCCCCTTTCCATCGTCAAGTAACTGTATTGATCACAGATCACAGTATACCTACTTTCACTTTTACGTTCGAGACCTAAACAACATTGTCCCTACGCAATATAATACCAAAAGAATAAAGAATTTAGGATTTCAGGATTTATGTCCTTTATATGCCACTGTTTCAACTGAATTTTTAATTCTCCATAACTAATCTTCTAACTCTTCAGCTATTTCACTCTTCTTCTAAAAGCGTAAGATTCTTCGAACTAACTCGCTGCAACGATTGAAATAAATGATACCCTAGCCTTCGACCTACTAAAACCATGACGTTTCCGCACTTTTTCAGATTTGTCTGCTAAAATCGACAAATCATATATCTGTAGGGACATTATAAGTGTGATAGAAAAGACGGATCAGTAGGTTTGTGTGGAAGTGTGATGTATGCAAGCGTCGACGGCAGTTACTGCGCACTGCCCGATCGGAACGAACGCGACCTAAGTTGGGGTTCAGTTGGGACAACAAAATTGTACGGAACTATCTAAATTTACATCTTTATTTCTGCCAGTGACTCCCAGTACAACTCACATAAATAGGTATATCCTAAAGTGGTGACCCCGAAGTGATCTTCTGACCGACGTGATCTTCTGACCGACATGATCTTCTGACCGACGTGATAATCTGGAGATACTGGTCTAAATTTGGAATCAGTTTATAAACAATTTAAACAGTGACGGAGTATTACGCAATTTCCTGCACAACAACAAGACGTGGCAATGTATCCAGCAGCGGGAAAAATGCAGGAGACCAGCGAAACCAAACCAATGACATCTAGAGACGATAATTCACCCGAACTAGCCGCCATCACCGTGTCGTCTAAAATACCCGAATTTTGGCTGGACATGCCGAGGCTGTGGTTCGTGCAGGTGGAAAGCATGTTGGCATCGCAAAAACAAGGTGACGAATCGAAATTTAACATCGTGGTTGCGAAAATTGGACGAGATGCATTTCAACAGGTTAGTGATATTCTGTTATCGCCACCCGAGACCAACAAGTATGGTGCGATAAAGGAACGGTTGCTGAAAGTTTATGAAGAGAGTGCAGAGAGACAATTCCAAAAACTAGTAGGTGAAATGGAATTAGATACCCAGAAACCGTCTCAGCTTCTAAGACGTATGCAAGAATTGGGACGAAACACAAAGACTTCCGAACAAACTCTGCGTAATTTGTGGTTCGCAAGGCTACCTACTGCTGTGCGAACGGTACTTACCATGAGCCCATGATCAGACTCTGGAAAATCTAGCAAATATTGCGGATAAGGTCAGGGAAATCATACGTGGAGGCGAAATAGCTGAAGTCAGTACCAGTGCAGCAGCAGTAAACGCTGATAGGACTAGCAGCCAATTTCCAATTTCGGAAATATTAACATCGATGCATAAGCTGAACATGGAAGTAGCATCGCTACGAGAGGAAGTCAACCGGCACGGTCGCAGTCCGTACCAAGGTGGTGGACGCGGTTACAGAAGTAATTCAAGACCAAGATCGAAGTCAAGGATGCCTGGTGACCCTGATTGGCTTTGCAAATATCGCTACAGGTACCGGAGCAGGGCGAGAATTTGCGAAAAACCATGTGCGTGGAAAAAACCGTCGGAAAACTAAAGGCGGTACAGTCAGTAGTGGTGGGCGACTTCGTACCAGGTAGAAACCACCGTCTTAGTGTTTTTGACAAGGAACTGGGACTAAGTTTTTTAGTGGACACCGGCGCAAACGTATCGGTGATACCAGTGTCGCGTAAACAAAAGTTATCAGGTGAGTGTTCTGACTATAAACTGTTCGCAGCAAACAATTGTGAAATTAAAACATATGGTACTAAGGTTATAAGTTTAAATTTAGGATTAAGACGTCCGCATCGGTGGGAATTTATTAATGCGGACGTGATCCAAGCAATATTAGGGGCAGATTTTTTAGAGTATCATAATTTGTTAGTAGATTTAAGTGCACGTAAACTCATTGATAAGACGACCAATTTATTAACGTTTGGCAAAATAGTTGATTGTAATCAAAAGTTTGTGAGTTCTGTTGATAATAATCATCCATTCCATGACTTGTTGTCTGAATTTTCAATAATCACTAAACCGACAACTTTCAAGGATTTGGATAGTATAAGTAATAATCATGTGTATCACTACACTGAAACCACAGGCAAGCCAGTACATGCCCGAGCGAGACCACTGCCGCAGGATCGCTATCATAAGGTAAAAGAAAAATTTAGGTTAATGCAGGAAATTGGCATATGCAAACCATCAAAAAGTGAATGGGCTAGTCCACTATACATAGAGGCTAAGAAGGACGGACAGATTCGACCAGACTACAGGCGTTTAAACGCCATCTCCAAACCAGACCGTTATCCAGTACATCGATTGCACGACTTCACGTACGCATTAGCAGGTAAGAAAATATTTAGTAAACTAGATATAAATTACCACGTTTTACCTCTCCCCAAAATTTCGAATCCTACGTCCCCATCACAGTTCCGTCCGATTTCTATCTTACCTTTTCTATCTAAAGTTTTAGAACACATTGTTCATCAACAACTTGCGTCTTATCTCACTTCCAACAACTTATTCAATCCCTTCCAGTCTGGCTTTCGATCTGGCCATAGTACAGCCACTGCACTGCTAAAAGTTACGGATGATATCAGATTTTCTCTAGAAAATAAACGTCTCATTCTTCTTGATTTTAGTAACGCCTTTAATTCCGTTGATTTGGATATTCTTCTTGGTATTCTTCGTTCCCTAAATGTCTCTCCTTCAACCTCCTCCTGGTTTGAATCCTATCTTTGTGGTTGTTCGCAGTGTGTTCGTTCGGATGATTCTGCTTCGGATTGGTGCGAGCTTGCTGCGGGCGTACCTCAGGGTAGTGGGCTTTCTCCTCTGTTATTCTCTGTTTTCAATAATACTATCACTAATGTTTTATCTTGTAACTTCCATCTCTATGCAGGCGATTTGCAGTTATATCGACATTTCTCTGTAGCAGATGTGGATATGACTGTTGCTGAGATTGATAGGGATCTCGAACATGTGAAAGCGTGGGCTGCATCGCATGGGCTTTTAGTTAATCCCAATAAGTCTCAAGCTATTATAATTGGCAGTAGGCATATGTGCAATTTAATTGATTACTCCTCTCTACCTCAAATTACTTATGACGGTACCACTATTCCTTTTGTTGATTCAGTTAAAAACTTAAGTATCACTCTTAACAAAAATGTATCTTGGGCACCACATATTAACGACATTAACAAAAAAGTACATTATACATTTCACTCCCTTAAACGTCTCCAATACTTTTTGCCTTTGCATAGCAAAATATGTTTAGTTCAAACTTTAATCATGTCTATCGTCGACTATGCTGACGTTTGTTTCCTCGATGCTACCGAAGAGTTGGTGAACAAATTAGAGAGACTTCAAAATTCATGTATTCGTTATATTTTTGGCTTACGTAAGTTCGACCATATCTCCGAATTTAGGACGCGTTTAAAGTGGCTTCCCATCCGTTTACGCAGGAATATGCATATTCTTTCCTCACTTTATAATATTTTGCATTCCCCATCGTCACCATCTTATCTTAAGGAGCGTTTTCAATTTTTAAGGTTACCTGGAACTTCAAGTCGTAGTCATTTATCTACTTCTCTTCAAACACCTTCCCATTCTACAAACTTTTATTCTCATTCCTTCACTGTACTTTCCGTTAAACTATGGAATGATCTTCCTCCCTGCGTTCGGGAGAGTCCATCCCTGGTATCCTTTAAACGAGCAGTTAAAGAGCATTATATGAAGAGTTAGTTTAAAACAAATATTTCACTTGGGTATAATTATCATGTATATAATATATATCGTTATTGAATGTATGTATATTGTATATATATTTGTATTTATATATGTCAAATTTATATATTTATATGTACTGATATATTGATTGCATATGTTTTTGTTACTGTATTTCGTATTCATTATTATTTATATTTAGTTGATAATATTGTGTTACACACAGTGTCTACCTTTCTTTATTTCTTTATAAAATTTCTCACTCGCGGGTCCGCTGGGAGAAATTTCTTATAGAAATAAGCGGTACCTTTTGCTCTTTTTTCTATATGTATCTCTCTTTGTATATGACGTTGTGTGTGCAATAAATTGTTAAATAAATAAATAAATAGAGCCTATAACTAGATATATAATTCATTATTTATACGGATCACAAACCGTTAATTTATGCGTTTAACAAAGTCCAAAGTAATTGCGAAACACCTAGACGCACGAGGCAATTATTGTTCGTAAGTGAATTTACAACGGATGTTAGGTACGTTAAGGCCGATAGTAACAAAGTCGCTGACGCGCTATCGAGAGTTGAGACTATACATTGTCCAACGGTAATAGATTACTCAGAATTGGCATTGGCACAGGAATCGGACTCAGAACTGATGCAATTATTAACTGAAAAGAATGATAATATTTCTTTCAAGAAAGTTTTCATTCCCAATAGTGATAAAATGATTTACTGTGAAAACTCGACTAGTGTAAGTAGACCATACATGCCCGTAAGTTATAGGAAAATAGCGTTTAAATCAGTCAATGATAATAGTCATCCAGGCGTAAGGGCAACTCGTAAGTTGATAGCAAACCGATTTTTCTGGCCTGGATTGAACCGTGATGTCGGACAATGGGCAAAAACGTGTATTCAATGCCAAAAGTCAAAAGTAGGCAGACATACAGTATCAGAACTTCAGCATTTTGCAGAAGCTAAACGTACGTAAGACTACTTATTTTTTAGAAAATTTACTCCTAAAGGGGTGAAAAGGGGGATAAAACTTTGTATGGGAAATGGTAAACCTCTGAACCGATTATGATAAAATTTAGCAAGGAGATAGATTGACATCAGAAAACGGACACGAGCTACTTTTTTTTATTAAAAATGTACCCCTAAGAGGGTGAAAAGGGGGATGGAGCTTTGTATGGGAAACGTTAAATCTAGGTAATAATAAAATTTGGTGTGATAAGACATTATTCATCAAAAATACATAAGACTACTTTTTTGTCAAAAATCGGTGAAAAGGTCCCTCTGGAGGGAGGGGTACGAAACTTTGTATAGGTAATGCTAAACCACTGATTATGATGTAGCATTGATATAATTTGACACCTGGGAACGGACACAGGCTACTTTTTATAAAAAAATCTACCCCTAAGGGGATGAACAAGGGGATGAACCTTTGAGTGGGAAATGCTGAACCGTTATGATGTTGACGAAGTCGCAGGCGCAGTCAGCACTACCATAAATCTCTAACGTCTGTCTATAATTATGATTTTACTATCAAATTTTGTGTTAGATAGTCATTTTATTTTAAAAATTTTTGTCTGTCTGTCCGTATGTCCTTTCATAACTGAAGAACGGCTTGACCGATCTTGATGAAAATCGGTAAGTAGTCAGAACATGTGATTGCGCTCATTTTTACTTATTTTTAAAGAAAATCTACCTCTAAAAGTTTGAAAAGGGGGATCAAATTTCGTATGGGAAACGCTAAAATTTGGTAATGATACAACCGATTATGACAAAATTTGGCAAGAAGATAGTTTGAAATCAGAGAACGGACATAGGCTACTTTTAATGAAAAATCTACCCCTAACAGGGTAAAAATGGGGATGAAACTTTGTATAGGAAACGCTAAAACTAGGTAATGATTCAATTTGGTGAGGTGATAAGACATTATTTATCAAAAATACATAGGCTACTTTTTTTCTCAAAAATCTGTGAAAAGAGTGACGGGAGGAAGGGGGACGAAACTTTGTACGGAAAATGTTAAGCCGCTGAACTGATTATGATGTAGCATGGATATAGTTGGGAACGGACACAGCCTTTTTTTATCAAAAACCTACCCCTGAGGGGGTGAAAGGGGGGATGAAACTTTGAATGAGAAATGCTGAACCGCCGAAGCAATTGATGTTTGGTACAGAGATATAGTATGTGCTCGGAGGCTACACCTAGACTTTTTTCGAAACCAATCTTTAAACATACTATGAAAATATACATAATAGAATCTAACCTAATCCGGAAAAACCATGAAAAAATTTTTTGCGCAAACGAAGTCGCGTGTACAGCTAGCACCACAATAAATCTCCAGCGTCTGTCTGTAATTATAGTTTTGCTTTGAAATGTTGAGATAGGTAGTCATTTTATGACTCACATGACTTCGATTTTACCATTTCTAAAATGTCTGTCTGTCTGTCTGTAAGTTTTTTTATAAATGACGAACGGCTTGACCGATTTTGATGAAATTTGGTACGTAGTAATAATATGTGATTACGTTCATGATAGGCTACATATTTTGTAGAAAATCTGCCCTTAAAGGGGTGAAAAGGGTGATGAAACTTTGTATGGGCATTGGTAAACCGCTGAACCGACAG
This sequence comes from Zeuzera pyrina, assembly GCA_907165235.1. NCBI lineage: Eukaryota > Metazoa > Arthropoda > Insecta > Lepidoptera > Cossidae > Zeuzera > Zeuzera pyrina. The sequence continues at coordinate 2,699,915 of OU015641.1, forward strand.
AGAACAAACAGGCTACTTTTTATAAAAAATCTACGCCTAAGGGGTGAAAAGACGGATGAAACTTTGTATGGAAAACGCTTAAACTTCGTAATGATAAAATTTGGTGCGGTGATAAACCTTTTTTTATCAAAAATACTTAGGCTAAATTTTTTATCAAAAATCTGTGAACAGGGGGACGGGAGGGAGGGGGACGAAACTTCGTACGCAAAATGCTAAGCCGCTGAACTGATTATGATGTAGCATGGATATAGTTCGTCACTTGGGTACGGACACTGGTTACTTTTTTATCAAAAAAAACTACCCCTAAGGGGCTGAAAAGTGGGATGAAACTTTGAATGGGAAATGCTGAACCGCTGAACCAATTATGATGTTTGGTACATATATAGTATATGCCCGGAGTCAGACGTAGGCTCGACGTAGACTTTTTTCAAAAACAATCTTTAAACAACTATGTACATGTACATATAATTTAACCTAAATCGAGAAAGCCACGAAAAAAGTTTCCGCGCAGACGAAGTGGCGGGTACAGCTAGTACACTATAAAACTCACTAATCTATACTACTATATAAATCTTTAGCCTCTGTCTGTAATTATAATTTTACTGTAAAATTTTGTGATAGATAGTCATTTTAAGACTCACTGACTTCCATTCTACAATTTTTAAAATTTTTGTCTGTCTGTCTGTATGTCCTTTTATAACTGAAGGACGTCTTGACCGATCCTAATGAAAATCGGTACCGTAGTAAGAATATGTGAATGCGCTCATGTAGGCTACTTATTTTTTAGAAAATCTAACCTGATTAAGGACAGCACAAAATGTACGTACATATAACATACTTTTATATATTTCCTAGAACTTTCTATAAATAGTTGATGACGCGACTACAATATATATATTGAAGAATCTTAATTCGCTTTTGTAAGTCACGCTCAATGTTATCAAAGTTATTGATCTAAGTTCATACATTCGTAAAAGGCAGGTGATGAGGAAGCTAATATTGTAGTAATACATCATCCCTAATGAATGTTAATTATATTAAAGCATGAAGCACTGAACCTATAGAGCCTAAATATTAAACTATCTGTATATTCCAAAAGATATTTAAATATTTATATGATGACTTACTGTTCTAATGGGTGGTATGCCAAAAACATCAATAAATCGAACTACAAAACATACACAAACTCATTTCATCAGTAAGTGACAGTAAAGATTCAATTTTCAAATTTACATTCATTTTATCGCGGGTCAAGTTAAACTTTACTTCCAATAACGTGCTCGATTACATGGATCTATGCCTCTCACTTTCACCGGTCCAACTTCTATTGCGTTATCTCAGTGTTCATACGCACGTCTAGATCTTACAAATAGTGTCTGTAGTCAACCAATAGGAACTTCGTGTCCGCGGCAGTGTTTACACCTAAATTGATTTCGAACAAAATAAATAACATTTCCACTCTATAGGGTTTAGTGCTCCATGTATTGAAGTAATAAACTCAATTCGCGGCTTACACTAGCTAGTTCTTCACGTCTTTAGAGACGGTTCAATAGTGTAAATTGTTCTTATATTTGACTACGATCACAAAAATAATAAAGTTACACAGAATCCGAAAGTATGGCTCAAACGTCTACAGAATATACGTTAAATAATTTTATCGACAAATACTTTCAGGAATTTCTTAGACCGTTTAGTTCTTTGTATGCATACTTTTTACCGAAATACGTAATATTGAGTAATTTTATAACACCCATTGGTAATATCGATAACGTACTCTCAATCCTAGGTGTGTCGTTTACTGTATTGGTACATTGTTTTCGTACGAGTTTATTGTTCATCATATTTCAAGAACACATGCCAACATCATATAACTTTTTTTTTATTATTGCCGATTGCGCACTTTACCTCATAGGCATCGTGGTATTAACCATCCATGAACTAAAAAACAGAGAGAAAAATGTATCCTTCATACTGAAAATATACGAGGCACAGAAGAGGTATAAGATGGAGAAGATCTTGTGTTCTTTGACTATCTGGAATTGGATATACATCGGAATAATTTACATAGCGTACTTTTCTTGTGTCTGTGTACTTTGTGTATCTTGTACTTTTCTAAGTTTTTTTGATGTAACAACAATTTACTGGCTTTTTACGTTGACCTATTTTGAAGTAAATATTGTTTATGTTGTACAATCCATGGCGCTGGTGGGGAACACTCTCTCAGTATGGAATGCAGAGTTACAAGAGTCACTGCGAACGAAGAACAGCGTGGATGAGACATGTTACAAGACATATTTAGATATAATTGACGCTTACATGAAACATAGTGAATTATTTCAGATTTATGTAAGTATAACTTACTACGCTGTAAATTATTTTTTAAATAACTGTAAGTATAAATTTATTGGCGTTCATATTAGGCTATATAAGATTTTTTGTCTCAGTATTTATAAACGGTATATACCTAGTCTTGACATAAATATTGTTACAAAAAACATCATTTTTTTTCTATTACATAAAACGCGCGTTAGTTTAGTATGAGTTTACTGTGCTAATGCATTCGAAAATTCTGGCCTCATACGTAAATATTATGTTTATTCATCTATGTAATAAGTTCCCATAGCAACTTAACTTGTTGACTACATTGACCAAGAATAAACACGTACGTACTCAATTAAAACAAATATTTTTTTCAGGTTCTTTACGTTGTTGTAGAGACTTTTTTCCACACATTGTTAATAGTTCAATACGTCATCGGAAAAAGAAATTTATTTCATATGTATGACATTGTAAGTATGATTTACTCACATAACGTTGAAACAATTTCATACATCATTGCATACAGTTTATATAATTGGTTACAGTTTATTTATTCGAGGGATGGAAGATGTGAGTTGGATGTGGAGAGACGGGTAGCAGCTGGCAATAAAGTGAACGATGCTCTGTCCGCATTAGTAGGCAGAAATGCTATCTCTTAGAAATTTGTGCGCTGTCACCCTTGCGGACAGAATAAGCAATGAAGAGATACGAAGTATGACAGGGTTGCACGACAGTGTTATTGTAAAAATGAAGAAAGGAATTCATATAGAAAGAATGAGTGATGAAAGACTGAGGAGGAAAATGTACAGAACGGAAGCAAGTGGTAAAAGAAGCCAAAGAAGACCAAGGCTGACTTACGAAAATCAAATAGCCAGTGTTAGCTGACGGAAATGTGAAAAGCACTTGCAAACGTAGCCGTAAATGTGTGAGGAGAATGATAAGATTTGAAGAAGCTAAAGAAGTATGTGGGGACCGAGAAGCTTGGCGCTCCATCCTCTCTGATTACTTCGTTAGGGATACAGCGTGAAGATATGTTGTTATGGCTGTTGTAATTGGTAATGTAATCGCTTTAGAATACAGCATAGTAGCTGGGACAAAATGACAAAAATTTGAAACAGTTTACGCTATTGTTTCTAATAGCAGTTTACTTACAGACATTAATGAACTGTGCAAGTATCGCAATCTGTATGAAAATCTAGCATGCCGTATTCTTTGTGTCGTAGTAGACACAAAAAAATATGGCACGCTTTTACATCACAACCTTATGACTTCATTTAGTGATGGGAAACATCACGGTGAAATCATTGGGAATCCAAGAAATTGTAGCACCTGATTTTGTGAACGATTATTATGATTCCAGTTTATAAGCAGACAAATTTATATAAACAGGAAAGATAAAACGAAAATTTCTAATCTGCTTAGTAAGCTGATGTTTTAGTTGACTGTTTTTTAACATTTTGTAGAGTATTGGACTTCGTAAAGCTAATAGTAATCTTTATAAGTATTTCCCTAATTATTTTTTGTGCCTACTTTGTTATGAGCTATGGAAATGTCAAATTACAAAAGGTTAACATTAAAATTTAAAGCCATGGTCCATTTATAAAAATTACTTTGAAAAACATTTTACACAACTAAAATTTTGGAATAACCAACTTATACCTGTGGTTTCCATCCATTAATTTCATCTTACTCTTTAAACAATTAAATTATTTGTGGCATACTTTATAATATCAAACGTTTAAGCAAACCTGCGCTGCAAACGCCATATTACGTTTAGTTTAAATCATGGGCCATACTCAAATCACCTGTCGTGGGCTATAAGTAGATTACTATTTATTCTTACTTTCTTTCAGTTTTACGTATAATTCCGAACGCAATGGTTTGTAAAAAATGTCTTGTGGATCATTCTACTGTGCTACCAATGTGAGAAATTTTACAGCGAGGTGTTTAAAGCAGAAAAACAGAGTCTCGTATTTCTTGGAACAAAAGATGGTCCAGGTACGATCAGCACAGCTCTATATGCGGGCTAAAGGTTTAGGTTATGGTATCCCCTGTCAGTTGCACGAGGTGATTAATAAAGGCTTTGGGGTTGCGGGCGATCAGAGTGGGGTTCCAGGCATCCATTCCATGTGACCCTAAGGAAGACAACAGCGCTTATGATTCCCACTTCTTTTTAGATCTTCATAAGTCAACCTTGTTCTTACTCGGCTCTTGCTACCACTTACTTTCAGTCTGTGAATTTTATTCGTCAACCGTTTATCACTATCTGTATGTGTCTCAAACATCTAAGCATTTCCTTCTGCATTTTAACAATAATACTGTTATCGAATACTGCCATACTGCGTATCTCTTCCTTGCTTATTTTGTTCCTGAGGGTGACAACGCACATACACGTATTTGTGAGAGTTCACGCGTCTACTGTATTTGTCTGACTTTCACGGCTGGTTTATCCATAACTATCGAACAATAAAGTCGGCACTAACATCACATTGTAGGTGACAATTTTAGCGAAATATATTTTAAATTTTAAATTTTAAAAAATATTTTATTTTAGAGTTTGCTGCAACGCTTTTTGATATCTCATTATCGTCTAATACTCTACACTTTTCACGCTTCTATTTTATTAGTGCCTTTGTTTCTGCCTTTTGCATCTTGCGTCTCTTTCATCAAATTTTGAATATCACAGCAATTTTTCAGAGCACTCTTTCACTTATCATTCTGCCCCACACATCACGCTTCTTACAAATTCCAATCTCATTTATTCCACCCGTTTCTTTCACAACCTCAGACATACTGTCATTTACATCCTGCCAACATTTTCTATGTCCGTACTCATTTCATTCACCTTATCGTTAAGCTTATCTTACACTTCTCTTTTATTCTGTCTTTTGTGGTGGCTGTATCTTGTAGTTTTTGTACTGATGAACAATGTATGTTTAGACGTTACGCAACCGCGCCATGTTACAAACAGACCCCTTGTTGTGCTTTCCAAAAAAAGTGATAGTAATCTATTTACAGATTGCTTCTCTGTATGCTCATTTATTCACAGCGTTAGTTGTTTGTCCACCAAGAACGAATCGATTCTGCTTTTCTCAACATTGATTTCACGAGTGTAATTTAATGAACAATTCTTTTTTTTTTTAATGATATTTTAATACTTAAGTATTAGTATTAGCCTTATCAAAAAAAATTTTCTTTTCCACACATACTCCTAACATAAGCTTTCTAGCATAATTGACTCTCTTAGCTCTGTACTTGCCTAGAATAAACTCAAATTGTGTTCGAGCTGTCTCAATCCTTCACTGTTCTTTTGTTTGGTTTCACTCAAATACAACACAACCGATCTTTTCTCTACCATAACCTTAATCGACTCCCTCGTAATATTGTCTTTAATCGTACTCCTCACATTCTACGTAAGCTAACGGAGACTAGCGGGGACAAACTGTTGCATTCTTTCTATAAAAGATACGACAGCAGACCTATTCGATGTGTTCCGAAAAGCCACGTTTACCGAATCATGGCGTTCATCAGTAGTTTCCCCTACTTTGCAGCTAAATGTTGGAATAACATTTCGCCACAGTTGACAATTTCAACGTCCGGATGCTCTTTTAAGATCAGTTTAAGGTTTTTCAAGCCAAGCTATTTGCACATATACCAGATGGTTGTTCGGTAGTGGATTTTATTGTGTAGGAATGTACTTACTATGTTGGTTTTACTATTTACATCACTTACTTTTTTTACATGTAATTATAATACACTGTTCACATTGCTTTTATTGTATCGCTTGTCAATCGTTTATCGGTCTTTAGGTTGTGGCAGAATATCAGAGTTTTTCTTCTATGGGATGAACTGTTCTTTGAGCCTTTAGTACGACTACAACACACACATTTTGTGCAATTTCAGTTTATAGAGTGTAATACCCATGGGTGTGTATAATTGTAATGGCATGTGTGTAACAGCTGTGTAAATCAATGTTTTATCTATTTTCTGGAGAGCACCCTAACATTATGTACAGTTCCATTATGCATGGGGTGCACAGATGAGACATTGCAGCCCTAATAAGAGTTGGCAGGAGTCGCTACGAACACACTTTCTCGATTCACCCAAATTTTAAATATTATTTAGTCAATTTAAAAAGTATGTGTAATTAGTATGCATTTCTGACAATTTTTTAAAATTTCAGTTGCATCTAGAAGAATGCTGAAGAATATCGTAAGGACTAACAAAGCGAAATTCAGGATAATGACTGCATATGGTATCATTACTGTCGACGGCAAGATGCCCATACGTTTGACGTACTTGCTGACCACTTATGTTGTTGTGTTGTTACAATTTGCTTTTCTGTAAATTATGAGAATAATAAGCTTGAGGCGTTTATATACAGTAAGCTGAAAAATGAGGCTAGCCTGAAAATTTCACAGACTGCGCTACAGACTATTAATAAAGCACGCAAATATTTAAAAAATGAAATTTTGCAACTCGTTACCAATATTACAGATGTTTATTTATACTCTAGTGATGAAAGTTATGCACAAAAAAACAACGTGCAGTGCAGTTTCTTCCTATTTTCAAAATTCAATGCAAACAACTCTATCAAAAACTTTTTAACACGACGTGATTTCTGAGGAAAATGTGCATGTCCATGTGCTTAGACTTATGTAAGTAAAAATTACTGTTTTATGATCGAAGATTACGAGAGGGTTGTCTTGCGTAGCCCGCAATTTCGTCCTGCAATTATTGGAGCCATTAGGGCTCTTTAGATTTTCTATATCGAAGGTATTGTCGTTTGTAGTCCATATTGGAAATAATGGTATCAAGTTTCAGTTGTCAGTATGTCTAACAAAGACTTACATTTAGCTTTATTTAGATAACGCAATTATCTAAATAGTTTTTAATAGCTTGATAGTGAAACTTCGATAATAATTTAAGATCTTACAACTGAAAATTAATGAAAAAGATTATGAAAGTTTAAAGTTATTTTTAATAATTTTTCTTTTCATATATTAAGACATATATTAAGACGTTATGAAGTACTTTGTAGCTTTATGAAAATGCACGACTGGACTAATATTAACAAAGCAAACAATGTTTTCGATTTTGTTTCTAACTTCAGAGACGATAATATGCAAACTGATAATGTTCAGTTCCTCATAGAAATTAATAAAAGATCTGATCTAAAAACTGATCAGGTGTGTATAGAAATATTTGTATTAAGAAATTCGGTAAACGAGTAAACTTCTCGTAATTCGACTAGTAAACTATTAATTATAGGCGCATTATACATTACACAATTTTATAATAGGTACACATAGGCATAATTATTATACATTACATAAGCATCACTAGTGTAATATTAATTTATACATAGTGGGTGTTAGTCTTTAAATTATGACTTGTATATTTAGTATAAAAATTTACTGGTTAAGAGTATTTATGCAGTTGCGCAAGTAACAAATTAATGCTATTTGGAGTGTTTATGTGTCTATCCATGTTTATTCCTTCGCTCTTGTGTTTTTTCTTAGTATCATAAGCTCACGACCGACAATGTCTATTTAAGTAAACTAGATAAAAAACATAAAACAAAAAAAAAATACTATAATTGAAAACTATTAGGAAAAAAATTAAAAAATTTCAGATCAAAAACAAAAAAAAAATTAAAAAAATTTTAGGTAAAAATTAGAAATAATTAAAAAAGTTAAAAAAAAATTTAAAATGATTAATAACCAGAAAAAAAATGATACCACTTCCTACAACGTTTTAAGCAGGCTATACGTTGGTAGGCACTTCAACAGCTAATTCGTTCAACATTCGTTCAACTTCAACAATTCAGCTCTGACGCAGGGTTGATAAAACAACTTGCATGCTAGATCTAGCTTCGATGATGAATTGTTGGAACGGCTTTCAAGCGAAATCTGGATGAGATTATCAAATATGGTCTTTGTAATTAACACCAATAAAACATATTTTCGACTTATTTAACGTTAAAAATACATTATATTTATTTTCTTTCAAAATAATAACACTAAAATAATAAGGCTCGTTACAAAGAAAAAGTAAAAAACAGTAACAAAATACTATTAGATAACAAAAAACATAAAAGATAAAAATTTAAAATTAAAAAAAATATATAAAATTTAATAATACAACAAAAGTAAATTAAAAAAACCTAAGAATAAAATAAAAATCATATTTTATCTCGGAGATCTGATATTGCTCATATTTTACCATATACAGGGTGTATATGAAAACGGGACAGTTACTTTAATGGATGAAAGGGCATAATTTTAGTATGTAGTTATAAAAATAATTATCGAATAAAATGTAGCCCTTTAAGAGTTATGACCATTTAAATGTTCAGGTGTTAACACCATTAATTCTCGTAGAAGTTGCTGGAACGTGTAAAGTTACAGATTTTAAATTGAACATATTTTTTTAATTTGTAATAATTTCATCCGTTATTGAAATAAAGCTTAAAAACCAACTTCAATAATAATGCGTATGCCCCTTAACAATTGTTTACAAATCGCTACGATCATGAACTCTAATTTAAAAATACGTTATTTCCACATACACAGGAATATCAACCTTATCTTTACATAAATAAAGGAGATATCTGTGGATTTGTAAAATATTGTAAAAATTAAATTTCGGTGTGGGAAATAAACAACTTGTCGTGTTAAGGGGAAGCACAACTGAAGTAAATTGTGATTTGACCTGTATCATTGTTTTTATTACACAATAATACTTTATTGAAGCGTAATCAAGATGCATTCTCGGTATACTATAGCATGTTCAAGAAGGTGTTCCGTTTTCATATACAGCCTGTATATTGGTATGATATTACTAATATTTTTATTGATTAATAATTAACTGCCTAAATATTTTTATACCTTTTCAGTTATTTTTGTAATTTGCTTTTATTTTCATTACTACTATCATTAGTTTACATATCAACTGTCTTTGTCATCATCACTTATACTAAATTATGAATGAATGTATTTATAGCCGTATGTATTGCAATATAAGATTCTTGCATTTTATTATTAGATACCTATTTGAATTGTATTCATATATACATAAATATCGTCACGCTGTATCCCCAATGGGGTAGTAAGAAAGGACGGTGCGCCAAGCGTCACGGTCCTTACATATCATACATATTTGGCTTTCTCAAATCTCATCATTCTCCTCACACATTTTCGCCTAGGTTTGCGAGTACTTTTGACATTTCCGTCGGCTAACACTCTGGCTATTTGACCTTCATAAATCAGCTTGGTCTTCCTTGGCTTCTTTTATCATTAGCTTTTTCTCTGTAGATTTTTTTCGTCAGTCTTTCATCACTCATTCTTTCCATGTGCCCGAACCATCTAAGCATTCCTTTCTTCATTTTTACAATAACGCTGTCGTGCTAGCCCGTCATACTGTGTATCTCTTTATTCCTTATTTAGTCTGCAAGGATGACACCGCACATATTTCTAAAATTCATTCAATTCTAGAAGATTTCAATTCTACTGCATTTATCTTAGTTTCACTCGATTTCGGGCATATCCAGGTTTCACTACCGTATAATAAAATTAGAATTTATACCGCATTGTGTATGGCCGTTTTGTCTGAGTTAGATATATTCGCACTACCTACTAATACGGACAGAGCACCGTTCACTTTATTGCCACCTGCTACCAGTCTTTCATATGTCGTCGACGGTATGGAAAACGTGTGATTCAACTGTAAAGTTAAATTTGTTTTTAAATACCACATTTTTTTTTGGTAAATTAGGTATAACACATTATATTACGGTGGTATTCCGACTCCGACCCTCGGTGCGCTATTCCGACTCGTACTTGGCGGTTTTATTTTTTAATATAAAGAATCAGTATGTGTTTGTACTGGTTGCTATCATATTATTTGCTATCACATTAATATTTTACGGCTATGAATTGTTGTCGCTGTATAATAACGTTTTGAAATAAATGTTAATTTTAAGTCAGTAGTTCCATTTATTTGTGCTGTTCATTACCTTACTTGGATTCCACCTTAAACAAATGCTAAAACTGAAAAAAAATTTAAGAAATTCAAAAAACTTCATGAACACGTAGTCTAACTTAAGTAAAAGCAAGTAAAGCATTAATCTTTAATCTACGAAAGTTATGTTCCAATAAAGTTTCCCAAAAATATACTTAATAAGATTTAGTATATACCTATTTCATTTTTATTATTTTCAATTTTTATTTTATTTATTCAGGAAACCTTACAGCCTAAAATAACTAAAGATTTGTACATAAGTTTAAATCAAGGCCAATTACAAGATTATAAGTTTTGACACAGAGAATGGTTTCAACTACAGTTCATTAGACACGAGGCCTTTTATAGTTCACATTACAAGATCAGAACCCGATCAGTCCGCTGGCTCAACCATCAGTGTACTTAAGTTTGCCCAATTTCTACGCAAATATCGTTTTCCCGGTATTACTACTAATGGTATTAAGCAAGCAGACCGCAATAGAGCGATAGTGGAATTTAAAACAGCTGACCAAGCTAATGATTTTGTAAAAAATCCTCTGTTAGCGGATAATAAATATTCTGCTAAAATACCCCGGTTCCAAATCTCGCGTATGGGTATCGTTAAATATCCCTTTAAACTGGTCAATGGAAGAGTTGGTATTTAGTTTAGAGTCTCCTAATGGCTGCGGGCCAATAGTTAAAGCACGTAGACTCAATAGAAAGACAATCAAAGATGGTGTTGCAGAATGGGTCCCAACCCAGACCGTAGTTATTACAATTTAAAGGTCAGTTTCTTCTCAATAAAATATATTGCTACAATACAGCAATCAGCGTTGAAGTTTATCAATTGCCAATCATTCAGTGTTACGATTGTTGCCGCTATGGTCATGTTAAAGCTCAGTGCCGTTCCAAATCCCGTTGTTATAAATGTGCTCAACCTCACACAGGAGATAGTTGCCCTATTGCCAAAACTGAATCCTCTTGTTTGTTTTGCAATGCAACCCATTTCGCTACAAACAAAAGATGTCCTAAATATTCAAGACAGAAATCAATTAAAATTTTAATGGCCGAAGACAATATTTGATACACTGAAACAGCAGTAAGGTACCCCCCGGTAAGACGTAGGACTTACGCAGATACTATTGTGGGCACCCAATCTGACACAAATCCCCTTCCTCTATTAGCTAGCCATCATAAATTCCAATCTAATAATTCCCTCCTGCCACTCCGCAGATCCACTAGTAAAATTGTTTTTGTCGAACATCACTCAAAATCACCGCTTTACAAGTCCTATGATGTACAAGCTCATAACTCTTCTCCACCTCGTCTCTTCACCATCTTCAGTTTTGCCAAATGGCTGCGCAATGTCACACTCTGTTAATTCGTCCCTAAATCATTAGATAATTTGATTGAACTCCTTGTTTCTACATTAGTAAACATTATATCTAAATTTAACGATGTCTTACCGAACAATGCGCTACTGCGCATACACTGAGCTACTGCGGCCACTATTTTCTATCATCAATAATAATGGATCAAGTTGGCCATATTCTACAATGGAATGCCAGAAGCTTTCGCAATAAAAAACATGAAATTATTCATCTTATTAATAATTATAAACCTGCTGTCTTTGCCATCGCAGAGACGTGGCTTAAACCGGGCTTTCATTTTAGAGTGTCCGGATATTCATGTCTCCGCAATGATAGAGAAGATGGGAGGGCTGGATGTGCCCTTTTCATCGAAAGATCTTTTACTTATTCTCAAATTTCACTTCCGTCACATTTTCCTGGTATTCAAGCTGTGGCTGTCAAGTCATTAAACATCACGTTTGTTTCTGTCTATATTCCTCATCCCGATATCAGCATTCTTTCAGAACTTGACTCTTTTCAGAACTTCTCTCCGCCCTACAAGGGCCGCTCATAATCATGGGTGATTTTAATTGTCGACACACTTTGGGGTTCCCATAACATCATGTACTTGAAGTTGTTGATAAATTTGACTTATGTCTGTTAAACGATGGTTCGCCTACCCGTAAAGTTTGCCCAACTCAACATCCGGGTGTTTTAGATCTAACATTTTTATCCTCTAATTTAGCTTCGCGTCTTACATGGGAAACTTTTTCCCATTCTTATGGTAGTGACCATATTAATGAATATTCTGAGTATACTAACATCCTAATAGAGGCTGCTAATTCTAGTTTTCCTTTAAAACACTCATCGCGTAATAGAATTTGCTCTCCTCCTTGGTGGGATGCAGAATGCTCTTCTAGCATTCGTGAGCGTAAAGAGGCGGAAATTCAGTACTCTCTTACAATATTGACAAGCTTGTGCCCGTATTCTATCCTATCCTACTTTCTCAGGACAATACGCGGAATGGATGACCTTTCGGGATCTGTTTGTGTCTCTTGTACATTCCAATGCTTCGTTAGACGATGTTCAGAAGCTACACTACCTGAAAGCGCATTTGTCAGGCGAAGCTGAACAGTTGATTAGGCAATTGTCGATCACTGCAGCAAACTATAAAGAATGTTGGGATCAGTTACACTCAAGATACAACAACAAAAATTATTTGGCTAATTGTATTCTGAAACACCTGATGAGTCAAAAAAGTGCTAGTGTGGAATCTGCTGCATTGTTGAGGGATTTGTTTGATACAACATCAGATTGTTTACATGCTCTCAAGAACATTTGGGTAGATGTAAGTTCTTGAGGCATAATTATAATTCACATTGTTGCTAATAAATTGGACGCAGAAACACGCAAACAGTGGGAGTTGAAGGTCTCCGAGAAAAATTCAAATGAGTTGCCTCAATTTACACAATTGCGGGACTTTCTTCAAGGCAGATAAGAGCTCTTGAATTCGTAGAACCAATTTCTAGAAGGTGACCTTCAACCCTCGCTCATACTAGACCTAAGGTACTACATGTTACAAATACGCTTTGTGAATATTGTGGTGAAAATCACAAGCTATATTGTTGTAAAAATTCTCACAAAAGAGTGTAAATAAACAGCGAGTATTTGTGCATAATAACCGCTTATTTTTTAACCGTATGGGTAGTAACCACATCGCGAGATTTTGTCCAAGTAAATCAACATGTCATGTTTGCAAAGGAAAGCACCATTCGCTGCATCATCCATGCGGTTCCGGTGGAGGCAATTCGTAGCTCACTGGTGATACGACATCTGGGGAAGGTGTTAATGGTTTATCCACTGAGACATCGGTGGCTAACTCCAGTCGAATTGAAACGGCACCAGTAGTTTCTTGTTTTGGTCACGTCAAGAAACAAGTTTTGTTAGCAACGGCTATAACATGTGCAGAAACTTCACGAGGCTCCAGCCAGTGTATCAGGACATTAACATAACATAACATACGGTAGATGGTACGATTTGTTGTTGTAACACGCAAATATTTGTTTTTCTATGTATATTGTATGGTAGTGGATTTCGTTTGAATACACACACATTTTGCAGCTCGAAGTGTTGTCATTTCATTTGTACCTTAGTGTACACATAGTATATTAAGTTAACGTAATTAACATATTGTAAACGTACAATTTTTATAACCATTACTAATTACTAACATCAACTTAATTATTAAGTTAGGTTAGCAATAAAGGTAAAAATAAAAAATGTAAACATTAGACTGTATTATATATATCAAAGGGAAACAAAATTAAAAAAAGCTCGTTACTACGCATTCTCCTTGCCAAATGAATACTCACGTTATGAAAATCAAATCCAATCTTTTTGCCAATTCATTATATGAGTAGTTATTATTCGCTCGCACTGAAAAGTAATTTGAGAAACAAACTTTTCTAAATTTGATTGGATCTGAGTTTGGATATTACTAATGGTAGGTAGAGGACTTAGATACTTTACTTTCGAGTGCGTGCTGTGATTTTTAGACTTAAGAGGACTTTTTGTAGGCCTCTTAGGAAAGTTAACTTTTCGTATCTGTGTCCCACAGGTAACGCGATTAACAACTTCCAATTCGTACACTTTCGCTAAAGTATCGAGAGCTTTTGACATTTTCGACAGCTACGCTCTGGTTATATTATCTTAATCTTGTTTAAGTCTTGACTGTTCTTGCCTTCCACTACCATTTACTTTCGCTACGAACCTGAAGAGTCTAGGCCTTTCTGTATGTTTACAATAATACTGCAATCCAAGTTAATGTGTACGAGTATCTCTTCGTTGCTTATTTTGTCTGCGAAGAGAAACTGAATTTACACTGTATTTATCTTAATTATACTCAATTACGAATAATAAAGTTGTCACTGAAACCGCGTATGGGTATCCAAAGGACAACGCACCTGAAACTTTGTCACCAACAGCTATCCACTTCTTCTACCCTTCGAAAATACACACCACAGATTTACTGTGTAATGTAAATCATGTCAATCATTTCATCAATTTTAAGTTTCGAACTCATTAAATATACATTAGCAGCATATTACTTAATTAGCTCATAACCAATTTGTAAAATGTTTCAAGTGCTTAGTAAGTTTCCATGGAAATAAAAATATGTTTAATTAGTTGGTACATAGCTTTATAAGGATTTCGATTAGTGACTATAAGTAATACCCAAATTACATAATACTTTTAGTATGGACGGGTCCCTTTGAAAACGTCGCACACCCTCAAACGTTGTAGGTAGGTGTTCAAGCCGGAATGAAAATGTGAGTCTTTTTTTTTAATACATGAGTTTATGTCCTTTAGAGAGGGCCATACTGAATTTAGTGTAACGTCACATAGCCTATAACCAGCGGACAATCAAAACGCTTCTAACAGTACTTCATTTGTCAAAATATGATAAGTAGTTAATAAGTAGTTTAGAAGTTATGCGGGAACAGATGAGCGAACACACATACACACAGACACAGACATAAACACACAGATACACAGACACAGATACAGACACATACATACACACACACACGTACACACATAAATACGGAATGAAATCATTGTCTTCCTTTTGGCATCGCCGTAATCGGGTAAAAAGATGTTCAAGTAAACAACTCTTTTTTTTTCTTTTTTAATTTATTTGCACAAAAAAAGTAGCAATGAAAAAGGTAATGCTTATCTCTTTAAGAGATTTCTTCCAGCACACCTCGGTGATAGAGAAAATGAATGAAGGTAGGATCTGCTTAAAAATAAATGTAAGAAAAGAAAATATCACCGAAATAACTAAAATAATAAGTATAATTTAAAGTTAATTTATATACGAACCAAAATAAAATATTTACGTAGATAATACATACATAAACATATACATATAGGTACATAACAAACATAATATTATTACGAACTGAGGGTAATAAGATGCCGGTTAGGGGTGCAAAGAGTTTATTTTCCTTCGTATAAGCAGATGTGAACAACACGCGAACTTAATTACGGCGGTTCCTAGTCTTCGTAGTCGCCTTCGAAGTAGGTACTCGCGTAGTAGTCACCGAAGGTACACGCTTCACTCAATAAAAACGTTCCCGAATTGCAGAGTTCTTCTATCCAAGGTCGTCGCAGCATATCCAAGGTCGTCGTAGTAGACGTCGTAATGGTCTTCGTAATTCGCCTTGATGTCGCCTCGATATGTCGCTTCGAATGATAGTTGCGGCGGACTTGGAGCTCTATTTATAGTTCGATAAAATGAGGGTGGAAACTTCTAGTTAATTACGCTCGCTAACAGTAATTCGACATGGTTCTCGACGCCACCTGTTTGCATGAGTCATAGGTATATGACACGTCATCGCTCGGGAATATTCGAGGTGCAACTTTGTTCTTCTTTCTTAATTTGACTTATACCATTCGATAGTAGACCTTAAACCTAGCAATGCGTTTTTAGGTCATAACTCTGCAAAGCCTAGGTCTCGACATATATGCACTAAAATTACGTTTTTAGTTCCATTAAACGTCGACCTTATTCCTTACGCATAAGGTCCAATCGTAACAATATAATACACACAACTATTATATTATACACACATAATTACCAATACTATCGCACACATACGTATAGATAATACATATTATTATAAAAAGTAATTTGCAAATGACAAAAAGTGTTCTTTTAAGAGCTTTCTGAAAGATGCTAATGCGACAATTCCTTATATACGTAGGAAGTGAATTCCATAGAATGACAGCTTTACAACAGAAGGAATTATAATATGCAGCAGTATTATGGATAGGCGATTTAAGAAGGGTACAAGTGTTGCTTCTAAGGTTGTGATTTCTGGAAAAGAGTGGATGGAAACGACCACGGAGATATGAAGGATAAGAGAGATTATGAAGGATTTTGAACAAAAGTGTAATTACATGAGTGTTCCTGCGAAGAAGAATGGGGAGCCCTTTTAGCTGTTTCCGGAAACTAGAGACATGGTCATATTTACGTAGACCGTATATAAGCCGAATACAAAGATTTTGAATGCGTTCCAGTTTATCTAGCTGCTCCTCCTTGACATCCAGAAAACAAACATCTGCATAATCTAACAGTGGCAGAAGAAGAGTTTTTAGTAATTGTTGTTTTAATAGGAAGAAAATATTGAAGGCGTCTCAAAGAATGACATGCATGATTCATTCGCTTCGAAATTTTATTATATGAGCCGTCCAAGAAAAACTCTAATAACTTTCTTACAATATCCACACTGAAATAACATTGATAAAATCTGTCTACTTCTTAAAACAATATCACCAAGGACACAATGTATAAACAAAACAGCCAATGTCCATAACGGCGATCAATAAATATAAAAATTACAATTTATCATTGAGGCCACTGTGTCTACGAACAATCATAATATAATGACTGTACTGACAAAAACTCAATAATCGTAGAAAACACACACCAAAGCTGAAACCCTGTGACAAATTAAAAATAATGTTGCGATGTATCTATTGATGTACGTTTTTAAGTAATCGCAACGACCAAAATCAACTACGATGTCACTCAACGTCACGCGCTTTGAACGCTGCTGTTCACATGTAAAATATACCTACTTGAAATAATTGAACATTCCCAGATAGGACATAAGGTGGTTGCATGCTTGGCTAGTAATTAATTATAAATTGTCCAGTCAAATAATGAAGAGATAAATTACAGACATTTAATGATCAAAAACTGCTGTCAAATTGACAATGTTGCTACAATCTTATAACTTTTAGTTTGTATCAAATTTTTGCTCATATTTTGGTATCTACTTTTGTGTTTTACCACACGATTGCTTTCTGGTACGACGAGGTAGTGTCGTACCTGAATAAGTTCAGCCATGCAATTCTGTAAAAACTCGCATCGCCCAAGCGAGACTCGCTTGACAATTTACCCCACTTCGCATTCGAACTCACTTGATCTTCAAATGGAATTCTCTAAACTAAACATACTAGGAGCGAAGCGAAGTGATCTTGGATGCGAGTTTGTCGGGGATTGCTTTAAGAGTAAACATCTAAGTCGATATTACATCCTAGTTTATTTTAATTTCTGTGATAATTACGTTAAATTAAAATTCATTTGAATTTATTAATAACAAAAAGTACATACATGTGTTAATATTTACAAACTTAGAACTACACATTTTCTTAAATAATAAACTTCCTCAAAGTTGCCGCTTAGAAAGCTGTCATTGCTTAAGGTACCCAGCACACCGGCAGCATTGCCTCTTTGAATAGCCAAACTGATTCATTGGCGGAAGAAGCTGCCAGCCCGGCGGTCTCCCGAAGCCTCGACCAGTCTCTTACCTTAATATCAGAAACCAGTCGATGTGCTTCGGGGCCCCAGGTACCCAAAGTTTCGACTGCAAAGGGCGTAAATATGAAACTCTCAGGGAGAGTCGCATACTTACGCCGCTTCAAGTTCTCGGCAGTGCTGGCCGTGGCACCTGCTGACTTGGAAGTCGCCGGCACATGGGAAACAGCAAGTGTATCGACACAAGTGGCATCCCACACCAGCGATCTTCCAAGTTTCCAAGGATTGAGCGTCAAACCATCCGGTCTCCTGCCGTCACTGCGCGCAATACCTACAGCCTCTAAGATTGCAGGAACGCCAGCGGCGACTAGAGCCCGCCGAATGATGTCATTCAAGGCAGCATGTCGTGACATGCGGCCCGCACTACGTAAACAGGATAAACCGTGGTGACCTAGTACATCGACGAGATCACCACAGCGGCAACGGTGAGGAAGGTTAGTCCTGGCCCCCAGGCGAAGGGATGCTATGAGAGAAAGTGTGGTATTGTCAATTAAGGTTCCTAAGTTTTTTGAAGGTATCACCTTCAACTAGTGTCCTGACTCCTTCTCAGAAACAGCCAGGAGGCGAGACTGATCTTTTTCGGTACTACAAGAATCTAAAAGTTGTAAATGAACATTTTTGCATAGAGTCTCATCCCAGTGTTTCTCAGAAAAGGTCGAGGTAGGCAGGTTAGTACTCGGACAAACACTTAACCAAGCATTTCGAGCATCAGTCAAGCACGGCACCTCAACCGATCCTAAGGAAGGGCGAATAACAGATAGGAAAAGGTTTTCCGTGCTGTAGGCTGTGGAAGACGAAAGAAAAGCAGGCAGTGACACACTCGAGATTTTGCGTAAATTATAGGGTTAAATTAAACTTGTTTTATTTAACTTAATTATCACAGATTGTTGTATTTAGCGAAACGTCAAAAAATTCATTTACGATAGTACGACTCGCTGCCGCACTCATCGAGACGGCGCTAGTATCTCCGTCGTTAGAGAATACCAAAGCACAGTTCACAATGTTACCGCGGATTCAGAAGTGATTTCGACTAATTTGCGTTAGAGAATCGCACTGCAGGACGAAACACTCCATTTATTATGCCTAGTGTACCTTTGTCGCGCGGTGTCTAGATAGTATAATTTAAACTTGTTTCAACTGTATACAGTTGTGTGGCAAACTTGATGCATGCCTGGTTCAATTTTAAATCGCTCTCTGTGATTTTATTAATTCACTACGGAAGTACGCTATACGATTAGAATGTTGTATATGTATTACATACTAGCTGTTGCCCGCGACTTCTTTCGCGTCGCGTTTAAAAAAACGTAGGCTATGTTCTTTCTTAGGGTTCAATCTGTCTTCATTCTATCATTGAAATCGGTTAAATCAGAGCTCACAGTTACTTTCCGTCCCTTTTAATATTGTAGAGCTCTTATTGTGTTTTCCTAAATATACTACGTTACGTAATCATGTTGTCTAGCACGCATGGGGCCTACTTTATTTATTTGTATGTAGAGCTCAATTCCGACATCGAATATGCAATGCTTAGCTAGCTCTGAGAGCGGTTTGCAGATCAACACCAACAGTATGTAAAAGTCCGAAAGAGACTTTCGGTCAAGCAGAGGATAGTGCAAACTTACAAAAAACTTTTGCGTCAAAATATGGGTTACTTTATTAAAAGACGAATATCTCAGTTTCACCCAAAACTTGTTCTTATGACATCATTTATAATTTTTTTATTATGTATTTCAAAGGCCAGAATAAACATCGCCATGAAGTAATGAACAGCGAAAACCGTATTCTCATTTCTCCGTTTACTTCCGCTGAGCTCCTTCACTGACAGGCATTTAATATCTGAATTGTAGAGCATACATTCATATTTTTCCTTAACAAACGCTGGACCTAAATAAGGTCGCCTGACTGACTGGATAATGTTTCTAGGTGTACATTATCTGGTCAGGTACAGCTATTCATGAGTTCATAAAAAGTCGAAGGGCTTGTTTCACCTATTGAGACAATATCTGTGCGATAGTTGTTAACGTTTTTTCACATTTTTTCTAAGATTCTCCGACTCACATCGAGGTCAGAATTTTCATGAAATATTTGAAATATTTTAAATACAACTTAACTTTGAATAAATCCAAATACCTTTCCACAATGGAGGTAAACATAGTCGACTTCGATGATCATCAGTAAATACTGGTTTCAGTCCTTCAATATGACATTTGGCTAACTAATTAACGACTACATAAAACTCTGACATAATTTCGAAAAATCCGTTTTTCTAAATAGGCTCAGTATTCACTATTCTTAAAAAAAATCGTTTTACCTAATTCCTTGATAGTTTCTTGTTGATTCTATTTAGTACAGGTATTTATCGAAATTGTGTTAGATTTAATTTCGAATATAATAATCATAGATCACAAACTTACATGTCTGTCTGTCCGCAGTTTGTCCATCTGTCCGCCTGTCTGTCTCTCTCCGTATGTCATTGTGGATTTAATCTTTCATCTTTACATCTAGCCAGTAGTTTGGTATTGGATAGCCCGGGAAGAGAAGGCATGGTGTCACCATTATGGCGAAGACCAGGACAGTGCCCAACGCACGCTGGAAGAATGTCCTGAGTAGGGCCTCGAGCAACAAGTCCCGGTGTGCCCGATCTTGATTAGCTGAGATCTCTCTCACTTCCAGCAGTGGTAGTGACTATGCTGAAGAGTCGTGGTAGACCATTTCCTGTCTGCAAGGCCACAACGATGCAGAAAGAAGACGCGGAGCAAGAACGCAAGAGGCGGAAGGGCAAAATTAGCTCCGAGATGCCAACGCTAGGGTAGGGCTGTAGCAATGTAAGCCCCGGGGCGTCAGTTTTGTAATCCGGGTCAAAAATACGGCTATGGTCGTAAGAGGCGACCATAAGACCAGTGTCATGGCCTCCAAGGCGTCCATCCATGCTACCCGAGAAACACAGTGCGTTTCGCCTGCACGTCATAGTACTGCGATAGTGCGGAGGGAACAACGTCGCTGAGCCCGAGTAATACTTCTGCACTACGCGAGGGGCGCTCCGGTGTGTTCCGTAGGAGATCTAGGAGTCCCTCTATAAAGCGCCGAGGATGGCCACCGCACAAGATTTGGTGGGTGAAGACTTCATATAACCCTCTTCTCTACCTGATCACCAAGGGACTTGGTAACTGAGTTCAAGTTTCTCCTTCGTCACCAAAAAAATTCTAACCGTGAACGTTCTAACGTATCCATATGACTTCGGCATTTTTTTGAAAGTAACTAGTTCAAAATGACCTCGGGTTTCCATACAAACATACACATACACATACTCGTACACTTGTCAAAAAAGTCTAAGCAACGCGCTATTATGTGACATAATAGTATTGCTATGTCTGACGAAAAGTACTGTAACATTGATTTAAGTTATATTTTTCTTTTTTGTACATAACCTTATTATTTTAAAAACATATTGACTGTGTTAAAAAAGGAAATGCTTCGATCGTCTTTTTTTTCTTGAATTATAAGAAAATTCTTTAGTTTGAATTTAAAGTGTGTTTGTTCACATCACAATGTTCGCAATATTCATGGTTTTAGTAAATTTAGACATTTCAACGGTTTTAGAGATTATCAACTTCTGAAGTATAGTTTACGTCATGGAGCGACGTCATTTAAAGGCTGATGTAATGCAAAGGCCTATAGAGGTACTCAAACGGGAAAAAATGAATCTGAGGTATCTCGGCACTTTGCAATAAGTATAGGAGTGTAATTTGTCATCGATTATGTATGAAACATGCTGCAAAGAGATATTATAAAAAATTTAGACAGGTGACGATGACACGACAGCTGAAGGAAATGCTGAAACTCCTTTTAGAGCATTTAGGTATCACAAAAATAGATAAATAACCTAATCGATTCCATGAAAAATCGTTGCTGACATGTTTTAAACAGCCTAGGAGGTCATACTCTATTAATTTTCATTTACGAAAGTAATAATAGCAATTTTTTTTCTCATCGAGCACATTAGTACAGTTTGTACAATGCAGACAAAATAAAGCTATTGTTTAATGAAAAAAAAACATTGACGCGAGCAATCGTTAAAGATTTCAAAGCAAATGTTGCTTAGAGTTTTTGATGTGTGTATTTGTATTTTCAAAGATGTGTAAGGACGGCGAAGTGAGTAAAGTATTTTTTCTATTAGCGTAATTAGCTTAATGTCATAAACATTTAATTAAATCCTCTGTTTCAACCAATGAGTACTTTTAGCTTAATGGACAAATGAACAGTACACAGTCACGACACGCCTATTACAGCAACACTGGTGGAAATAGTAACGAGCCACACCCTCTTCTAACACTTTATTGGTGGAAATACATCTTCGAATTTCCCAATCATTTCCGAGCGACACCGAATACGCCCCTCGTGACCGTAAGCCTATAATGAGCGGTTTACTTGGAACGCCCATTCATAATGTTTCATAGGTACATTACATACGTATATTATGCCGTTAATGGTTCTAAAAATAGTGAAGATACTTGCTTATTCATCGACATATCAATCGATCGCCTAAGCCTAAGTTATTAAAAGAATTTTAAAAATTTTAAAAACCGCAGATCCAAAAAAATTCTTTAAAAAGTACCTATTGGCCCTTCAAGTTTATATGTTGTAATGTAAATAGTAATAGCAGTAGTAATATATCCAAGCGTCGTCACGTCAGGGGACCACTAAGTACTTTTATTTAAATTTCATACCTACATTATTATTTTTATTTGTATTAAATTTTAACTTTATTTACTTAGCTGTCCCCTGACGCGACGACGCTTGGATATATTACTACTACTATTTATATTACAACTCTTCATAAACTTACTTTTTAGAGTTACGTGAGACTTTTTAGAGATACGTGATTGCACAGTGGTAAATTGCCTTTTATATGCTGACAGTGCTGTGCATATAGCTCTATCAGATGTAAAGTTGCAGACGCTAGTAACATGCATAAAAGAAGAATGTGAAGCGAAAAAATTTAATACGAATATGAATAAAACTAAGGCTCCGGTGTATGAAAGAGAACATGTACAAGCGTAGTGTGAAACATGGGTAAATGAAAAATGTCTAGAACAAGCGATGGAAGATGTGCGTTGAATGTGAAAAGACGGTTAGTAGCTGGCAATAAAGTCAACGGTGCTCTGGCTGCATTAAATATTAACTAACTACGCCAAAATGGCCATTCACAATGGGATGTTGGATCTGACTTTATTGTGCGGTTGTGAGACCTGGATCTAAAAGAGAGAGAAGAAAAAGGCTCGACGAGTGCGTATCAAAGGCTCGCAGTTACACAAAAAATCCTGCAATTAGAGATGATGTAGGTTACTTATGAGCAGCAACGTCGAGTAACTACTTCAAGGTAATAATCGTTGTAAAGACAATGTTTGTTCTAGTAAAATACAAAATATCAGTTTACGTATTCCTACGAAGCCGATTTCAGAACAAATAAAGCTCGTCACGGTAATTAGCCACGTAATTAGCCATTTTTAGGACTTTTTATCAAAAAAATTACAAAAGTGGGTATAAATTATTGGAATTGGGACCTTGAACTTAAAAAATACACTAAATAGTCTACACTTTATTTATTTTGATGGCTTTTATGTATTCAGTTTCAAAATCGGAAAGAAGTTAGTTGTACAGGTATTCCTTTCCTTAAAGGCCGGGAACGCACCCGTTATTCTCCGGTCGTTGCGAGTGTTCATGGGCGGCACCTGTCACCTGCCATCAGTTGAACCGCTCGCTCCTATGGCCCCTCTTTTATAAAAAAAAAACATCTGACCTTGATATTCATTTATGCCATAGTCATTTAAAAGGGAAAAGTGAATAACTTTTTAAGAAAAATTGCATTGCAAAATTTTTTTTGAGATACATAATTAACATTAGATTTAGGTAAATGGAAAATGTCTAGAAAAAGTGAATGAAATTGTGTATCTGGGGAGTGCGTTTTCGAGAGATGGAAGATGTGACGGATAGCAGCTGGCAATAAAGCGAACCGTGTTCTGTTCGCATTACTAGACAGTGTGAATATATTATGACAAAATAGCCATTCATAATGTGGTGTTGGTGCCAACTTTATTGTACGGTAATGAAGCCTGGATATGCCCGAAATCGAGTGAAAGTATGATAAATGCAGTAGAAATGAGATCTCTCAGAAATATGTGCGGTGTCACTCTTGCGGACAGGATAAGCAATGAACAGATATGCAGTATGGTCAGGGTTGCGCGACAGTGTTATTGTAAAAATGAAGACAGGAATGCTTAAATGGTTCGGACACTCAGAAAGAATGAGTGATGAAAAACTGACGAAGAAAATCTACAGAGCGAAAGTAAGAGGTAAAAGAAGCCAACGAAGACCAAGGCTGTCTTAAGAAAATCAAATAGAGTGTTAGCAGACGGAAATGTCAAAGGCACTCGCATACCTAGGCGAAAACGTATGAGGAGAATGATGAGATTGGAGGTAGCGAAAGAAGTATGTAAGGATTGCGATGCTTGGCACTCCGTCCTCTCTGACTACCCCGTTGGGGATATAGCGTGAAGATATGTATGAATGTATGTATGTGTGTGTGTATGTATGTGTGTGTGTATAAATGTGTGTGTGTATGTGTGCGTGTGGGTGCGCGTGTGTGCGTGTGCGCGTGCGCGTGCGCGTGTGCGTGTGTGTGTGTGTGTGTGTGTGTGTGTGTGTGTGTATATAGAATATTAGTATAGATAAGTAAAATTAAGTACATAAAGTTTGGAATATTTGGCAGAAAATCGCTTAAAATTATAAGAATTCATCAAATGAAAAAGATTTCTGCAAAGTTACACCTGTATCTATGCAATAAGGTGTGTTGAACAAATATTGATGAGTATTGTTGACTATTGTTGAATATTGTTGAGTATGGTTGAATATTGTTGAATATTGTTAAATGTTGTTGAATATTGTTGAACAAATATCACTAGAATATCTTAAAAATACACTTTTATTTACACGAAATGATTTGTGATGAACACGCGAATTTGAAATAAATGTTGACTTTAAGTTACTCGTTTCATTTTTTTATCTATTTTAATCCCTGATTGACAAGCTCTTATGTTTTGATTTCATTTGAAATTTTATTCAAGGTTTAATGGATTTAAGCGATTTTAATTATAGAATATCACCTGATTAATAAAACCTGATCTATAAGATAATGGTCAATGTCCAGGAGTGCAAAGGGGCTGGTAGTAAATACTTGGATAAGCAATTGAATAATTTGATATAGGCAAAACACATAAACTTAGTATATACTGGCGTATACATGAACATAGAGCTCGTAGATGCGTGACGACTTTTAATTTGTCATTATCACCTATGAAATGACTAATTCTCTTGATTATTGCGATATGTAATATCACAATCACATACAGAACACGAATATTATTGAAAATACAGTAATTCTTTGAAATAAAACAGGAATAACACAAAATAATAAAATAAGTTAAAATCGTTCCCCACAGCGTGACGACTTGTAACGACCTGTCATTCAAAACTGGTAACAATAGCGTCCCGTTCGCCGTCCCTTTCCTACTCGTGGCACTATCTTAAACGATTACATTCTCACTCGCACTCGTTGTACGTTTATACGCCAGTATATACTAAGTTTATGGAATATGTACAAAAAAAGAATTAGTAATTTAAACTAAAATTTATAATCTTCAATATTAATAGTTTTTGCTATAAGACTACTCTTTCTGATATGAACAATACCAGCCAAAATTAACAGATTTTTTAATTAATTTTCTACTTTTAACAAGTAACTATGGTGAAATTTGAAATACTTAGCTTAAAACTTATTTAACACTAGCTGTAAGCCGCGACTTCGTCCGCGTGAAATTACGATGAAAATATCGTTGCAGTAAATCTTATTTTAGGGATTATATACACTACATTACATAGTCACGTTGTTGTCAGGGACGCAGAATGTAGAGGTCAGAGTGACCAGTTACCATCGCACACAATATCGTGCTTGAATGACTGTGAAAGAAACTTTGAATTTGCTGGTGCAACTTCTGTGGTTTGTTGTCAAAGAAATAGGGATGGCGATCGCGAGATTTCCAAAATTCTGTGTGACTTTTCTTCAAAAACTTATTCTTATTACTTGTTCAAATATTTAAAACTTTTTCCAATAAATATACTTATGTATTTCTAAGACAACAATAAATATTATTTCGATATGGTGACATATAAAGAAAAATGTAATTTTACTTTCCCGTTTAGCTTCCTTTTCGGTATGTATCTAAAAACTCTTTACTCGCATTCAATCCGTATTTGCAACTAACCTGACCTAATCTGAAACCGATTGTCTGACTGACAAACTTGGTTAGAGTACATAGTGTTCATAAAATACACATAAACTTAAATGCTTGTCTCATTCGTTGAAACAAAAAAATTTTTATTAAAAAAATTAAACCGCCTTCAAAAACACACTGAAAAGTATAAAATAACTATTATTTACTAATCAAAACTGGGCCAAGCCCACCAAACTAATAGACTTTCTGTTGTTGCACATTGATTTGGCACCGACTTCAATAACTGTCAAATTTAATTATATAGGTATGTGAATCGTATTTATAGTTATTTTAATTGTACTTTTTTTTGTTTTTGAGTTTTGATTGGTAAAGGATAGTTATTTTATACTTTTCAGTGTTTTTTTGAAGGCGGTTTAATTTTTTTCAATATTTTTTTTTTATTTCTCCCTTTTAAGTGATCGTGATCTAAATAAATATCCAGGGCCGGTCTGCAATTAACATCATTCTAATTCCGGAGCGCAACGATATACAAGAGAATCATCAATATAAATAAAGGTTATAACCAGGTCGCGTTATCTAGTGTATCTTCGAACTCCAAGCTCCAATAGCAATGACATTTAAATGATACTGTGGGGACACAGAGTTATCGACTGCAGTGTCAGCAAATTATTGTAATATGTAGCGAGCGCTATTCGCGAGGCGGCAGTCGTCTCCGCGCCGTGATGTAACACAACACGCAGTGTAAAGTACAATATACAAATATTTATACAGAAAAATAACTTTTATTCAATTTCTAATTCTTTCGTGTGCCCTATACGGTAGACGGCTCAACATTGGTGAACCCGACGTGATCAAAAATATTTATCGAACGGCGTAGTAACTTTAATTTAGAAAAATGGCACAACGAAACGAAAAAACAGCTTTACTCGCAGAAGTCAAGGATATACAACAACCTAACTTGGAATCTATATATTGACATCAAAAGTACCAGAGTTTTGGCCGGAATTGCCACGTATGTGGTTTGCGCAGTTTGAAGCAATTTTAGCGCCACAAAAAGCGAGTGACGAAACAAAGTTCAACTTGGTAGTCGCTAAAATGAGTAAAACCGCTCTGCAGCAGGCGAGCGATCTGATCTGGACTCCACCAGCTACAGATAAATATGACACACTCAAGCGACGACTGCTGCAGGTGTACGAAGAAAGCGCAGAACGCCAGTTTCAAAAATTAGTCAGCGAGATGGACCTTGGCTTGCAGAAACCTTCGCAGTTACTTAGAAAAATGAAGGAACTAGGAAGGAACACGAACATAGCGGACGAAGCAATTCAGAAATTATGTACCAGCCGACTTCCTGCTAACGTACACGCTGTCTTGACAGTAACCAAAGATGTGAGTTTGGACGACCTTTCGCTTCTCGCGGATACAATTATGGATAATTTACGCATGGGTGACGTGTCAGCATTGTCATAGCCTTCGCCTAGCCAAACGATACCTTCAATTCGGAAATAGCGGCGCAGCTGATGAAAGTTACAATGCAACTAAAACATCTCAGTAATGAAATTTGCGAAATAAGGTCGCGAGAACCAGCACGTGAATATTCAAGAGACTTCAAGAGACCAAGATACCGATCGCAGTCCAGGTCAAGATACAGAAAAGCAAGAATGACACCAGATAACCCCAACTGGTTATGCCGTTTCCATTATAAGTTTAGAGATAATGCACGCAACTGTGAGAAACCGTGTAATTGGAAAACCAATGCAGAAACGACATCAAAAAACTAGCTGAGACGCGGTCAACTGCGATGGTAGGCTGCGTCAACTCATCGATCAACCATCGCCTGTGTGTTACGGACACAAATAACGGATATCGTTTCCTCATAGATACTGGAGCGAACGTGTCAGTGATTCCAGTAAGTACAGTGAAACACAAAAGCATTAGTGAGTGTTCATATAAACTTTTTGCTGCCAATAGCACAGAAATAAAAACTTATGGTGTAGTTACGTTAGATCTTAATTTAGGCTTACGCAGGTCTTATAAATGGTCATTTATTGTTTGTGATGTTAAGCAGCCCATTCTCGGTGTTGATTTTATTAAATTTAATAAATTAGTAGTAGTCTTATATAATAGGAAGCTGCTAGATTCTTTAACTAATGTACACACGAAAGGGTTCATTGTACAGTATGACGAGCCTGCTATCAGAAGCATTCAAAATAATAATCTGTATCGTGAGTTACTTGAAGAATATTCAGAAATTACTAAACCGATTTCTTTCACCAATACCCCGATTCACGCTGTACACCATCATATTGAGACTACAGGACCACCGGTTCATGCGAGAGCCCGCCCATTGCCTCCTGACAGATACAAAGCCGTCAAAGAGGAATTCAGAATAATGCAGGAGCTCGGAATATGTAGACCGTCTAAGAGTGAATGGGCGAGCCCTTTGCATGTAGTTCCTAAGAAAAATGGACAGCTAAGACCTTGCGGAGACTACAGGCGTCTCAATACCGTCACTAAGGCTGACCGGTATCCAGTTCCTCGACTTCAAGACTTCACATATTGTTTAGCAGGTAAGACAATATTTTCACGGATAGATATTAATCGAGCATATCATTTTATTCCTGTAGCACCTGAAGACGTAGAAAAAACCGCCATTATAACACCTTTTGGCTTATACGAGTTTCCCAGAATGACCTTCGGTTTGTGCAGCGTTGCACAAACTTTCCAGAGGTTCATGGACCATTCAGTTTTAAAAGGGATAGAAAATTTACGAGACAACAACGGTAACATTATATCTAGTTTATTTTGTTACATAGATGACGTCATCATAGCCTCTGTAGATAAAGCTACTCACACACTGCACTTAAGACAATTGTTTCAACGTTTCAAAGATATTGGTATTACGATTAACCTTAGTAAATGTGCATTCAGTCAATTCACTATTGAATTCCTAGGATACGAGGTATCAACAGCAGGCATACGACCCCTGCCAGAAAAAGTGAAAGCTATCATTGAATTCCCAAGACCGGAAACAGTAGACCAGTTAAGACGCTTTTTAGGTATGGTCAATTTTTATCGCGCGCATCTGCCCAACGCAATTGAATCGCAAATAGAACTTAACAAATTTTTACATAACACTAAAAAACGGGATAAGACTCAAATTACATGGAGCGAAAATGCCAACAAAGCATTCGAGGACTGCAAGGTTAGTCTCGGAAACGCTGTTACGTTATCTCATCCAGCGGCAGATGTCCCTTTAGCGTTTATGACAGACGCATCTAATACGCGTATTGGAGCAGTTTTACAGCAGTACGTAAATAAAACGTGAACGCCGCTCGGATATTTTTCAAAACATTTAACTGAACCGCAACAAAAACGCAGCACATACGACAGAGAACTTTTAGCTATATATTCCGCGATTGTTCATTTTCGTAATATGATCGAAGGACGTCAACTTACTATTATAACTGATCATAAGCCGTTAACATATGCATTCACAAAGACAGGTACGAAACAAGAAATTTCTAGGCGTACTCGTGAACTATTGTACATCAGCGAATTTATTAGCGATATACGATATGTTTGTATGTATACGATATTACGCATTGAAATGATAGACATTCCAACTGCTGTCGATTTTGCCGAAGTAGCAAGAGGACAGGAAACCGATGATTATATTACAACGGTAGAGCCAAACAATAACATAATCATTAAACAAATGTTTATTACAGGATGTGACTTACCTATACAGTGTGAAGTTTCAACAAAATTTGTTAGACCTTATTTGCCTGAAAAATTCAGGAAATTAGCGTTCCATGCGGTGCATGATCTTAGCCATCCTGGCATTCGTACGACTAGAAAATTAATCCCGCAAAAATATTTTTGGCCGAATCTTAATAGAGATGTCTCACTTTGGGCAAAGACGTGTATTCCATGCCAAAAAAGCAAAGTACATCGTCATACAGTATCGCATTTAACAAGTTTTCCACCGTGTGACAGATTTGAACACATTCACGTAGATATTATAGGTCCCTTACCGACATCGCAAGACGAAAAGAGATATTGCATCACCATAGTTGATCGTTTCACACGATGGGCCGAAGCTTTCCCGGTTGCAGATATTACGGCAGAAACTATAGCTAAAAACGTATGGGTTGGATTTGTAGATTCGGTTGTCCAAAAACTTTAACGTCGGATCAAGGTAGACAATTTGAGAGCGAACTTTTCAGGAATCTTATGAAAATGTTAGGTATTAAAAAAACTCGTACAACGCCATACCACCCCCAAAGCAATGGGTTAGTAGAAAGATGGCATAGAACTTTAAAAACAGCGCTTACAGCACGTTTAACACAGTCTCAATCTTGGACAGATGAGTTAAGCACAGTTCTATTAGGTCTTCGAGCAGCCAGCAGGAGTGACACAGGTATCAGCGCAGCAGAAATGGTTTATGGACACAACATCAGACTTCCAGGTGATTTCTACAACCAGGTAAGTCCTAAATGTAGTGACCCCTATACCTATGTTAACAGGTTACAAGAATCTCTAAAAAAAATGCAGCCTGGTCTACATAATTCTACAGACTCACGAAAAATGTTTGTTCATCCCGACCTTAATAAATGTACGCACGTGTTTATACGGAATGATGCAGTGCGAAAGCCACTGACACCCACGTATGAAGGACCCTATCGAGTTATTAAGAAAGATAAAAAATATTTAAAAAAAAATGTAACTAATAGAGATGCTTGTATATCTATAGACAGACTAAAACCTGCTTACCTAATTAACGACTTTAACAACGAAGATACATGTAGCAGTCCAGATGGAAATATCGTAAATAGGAAATTTCATCTGAGACACTAATTCTGAATATAATAAGTCGTGTATACGTACCACACGTAGTGGGCGTAAAGTTACGTTGCCTGTCAGATTTAATTGTTAATTTTAACATAATATACCAATTGAACATACTATATACATGTTGCATAAATATTTTTATAATTTGATTACTTTTAATACCTTTTGGGATCAATTTATATAATTTCTTTCTCGGCCCTATTGCCTTGGATAATTCTAAAGATTTTGTATTTTACAACATATTATTTGTAGATGTAAGCAATTTAAATTTTATATACTTACTGTATGTAACATATGACATACGCAGCGATTATGAAAACTGACGATGATGTTTCTCCGATTAACAATAAATATTTCATAATTAAACGCGATTAGGCATAATGCAAGGTATTTAACGAGTTTTTCTAAACGCAATATCTCATTGCAATTACAATCTAGTATTGAGTACGATCTGTGACTATCCTTGAAGTAACTTTTGGAAATAACATGGGAATTAATCAAAGTAAAGAGGAATCAAACCAGGTCACTATCGCTCAAGCAATGTCTGGAACCACCGCTCACTTTGAGTCAAAACTTAACGCGTATAGCATAGTTGTTGTTATCATGGCTGCCGTGATTGTTATAATGTTGTGTTATGGTTTAAAAGTGAGATGCCAACACGGCTTGAAAAGTTGGTTGAAGCAACAGCTGACAACATCTTCACAACAAACTGTTTGCATGTCGCCAGCATCTTGCGGTCATTCAATACATGATTGCAGTTCCCATACTCGCTGCCGGATGTATATCTTTTGTATTATATTTTTTTTTGCATCATTTTGTGCTGAACCCAGTGAACATAAATTATAATAGTTTTAGTGTAGTGAACCCTAATATGATTGTAAGCAATAACGCTGACTATATAATGTAGTACGATAACTCCGTGTCACAGTTACACCAACGCGACTAGCAGCGTAATAGGAAACCGTGTTTACTTTAGCAAGCATTCGCATACTGGTGATCACGACTCCCAGGAAATAGAACGCAACAATATAACTTATTAGTAGACGAATACCGAACATTTTTTTTACATTTTCTTTTAAAAAGGGGGAGGATGAATGTGGGGACACAGAGTTATCGACTGCAGTGTCAGCAAACTATTGTAATATGTAGCGAGCGCTATTCGCGAGGCGGCAGTTGTCTCCGTGCCGTGATGTAACACAACACGCAGTGTAAAGTACAATATACAAATATTTATACAGAAAAATAACTTTTATTCAATTTCTAATTCTTTCGTGTGCCCTATACGGTAGACGGCTCAACAATACCATCTCTGAACTTTACCTACCAAACGTAAAAAAATTTTCGAAATTGGTTCTTAAATGACGGAGTTATGAGGTAACAAACATACAAAAAAAAAACAAAAAAAAACAACGCACAGACGAATTGAGAACCTCCTCCTTTTTTTGAAGACGCTTAAAAATGTCATGAACTGTTAGTTCTTTGTATATGCGTGATATAGCCATCAATGCCTGTAACTGATAATAGTCTTCGTCTAGGTACATGCATTGCGGATAGATCATCATGGACATTTTGCTCGAACAGAAGCTCAAACAATGAAAAATTTTATATTGCTATTTAAAAATGCCCCAAAAGCTTAACTTTAACTTAGCTTAGCTTAGTTTAGATTTAGCTGTCAAACCTTTTTTTACATTTCCCATGTACACGTACAAAATATACTGTATTAACACCTTCACGCATTTTTCTTAGGCAATCGACAACAATGGCGATCACAACTTTGATTGATAATATTCATTTTTCAATATTCTATTATTCATTTTTTATTTTCGAATTCACGACACTGTCCACTTTTATGGAGAGATAACATAAGGACTATTCATAGGCACAATCTTTTCTCAATTTGTACACTGCCCCACCCTATTATGTGACTGAAATTTACCCCTTTTTCATGAAAAGACTGTTTTTTGCTACACTTTTCTTCTATACAACGTCTTGTTAATAGAGACAATTAATAGAGATTACGTGTGATAAATATAGCGTAATGATATACACATTATTAAGTAATTGGTTCATGTATTTCAAATAGTCAAATTTGCATAAGAACTTATTAAGTTTCATAATTTCCAAAAAGAAAACATGTAAACATACAGATATTTCTATAAATATTTATTTTGGAATCAGAAAAGCCTAAAATATCTAATTCAATCACATTTTCAAAAATATCTCCAATTTACAGATACGGCTTTGCTGCTGTTGTAGAATATTCTATTTCTGTTATTAAATTATGTTAACGCACCTATTGCTTAAAAAAAAAGTTTTTATTGTCTATGACAACTCTATTATATTGTATCATATAATTTTTATCTATATATATGTATATCTTTGTCTCTGTATAACTAATTTTCAACGGCTGTAATATATATTGTAAATTTAGAAAATAAATTACGAAATGAAGTATGAAAAAAGTCTGAAGATTATTATATTTTATATCCACAACAAATTATATTATATTAAACCCACTACAGGCGCCATTCAGCTTAAGAGCTCATTTCAGATCTCGGCTTCTGGACGGCGCGACAGTTCACGATAGAACGAGGACATACTTTAATGTGTAAGTTTGACTTATAGAGATGCTACCGCGAAAACTACTTTTCATATTTTTAACCCCCAACGCAAAAGAAGGGGTGTTTTAAGTTTGATGCGTCTGTGTGTCTGTGTATCTGTGTGTCTGTCTGTCGCATTGTAGCTCCTAAACGAATGCACCGATTATGATGCGGTTTTTTTGTTTGAAAGCAGGTTTTCTAGCGGTAGGTCTTAGACATGTTTTATCAAAATCTGTTCAGCCGTTTGAAGAATATCAGCTCTTTTTTAGTTTTTAAAGGGACGCGAGCATCTTTTATTTGTCTAATCGATGCGAAATTTAGTATACTGTGACTTCAATAATGTCACAATAACATAGTAAACCTGATCAGATGCTGCAGCATCATGTGATGTCAGCAGGATATCCAACTCCTCGCCACTTACAGTAGAGGTATCATGTTTAGGCTCATTGAAATGGCTTCTATGAATAGGTTATAGATAGATAGATGGTGATCAGGGTCTGATGAAAGATCAGACAACTATTGCCAGAATAATCAGATTTCGGCGAGGCACGATCTCGTGTCGCAATGTCGTCTGTCGTCCCTAGAAGTATTTGCGTGAATGTGGGGATAGAGTGTAGATCGCAGAGTGTTTAAAAAGCATGAAAAGAAAACTTAAATTAAAAATTTTAATAACCTCCGAATCAAAAAAACCCTCCAAAAAGTAAAAAATAATATGTACCTCATAGCCCTTTAAATTTGTGATAAGTTTCAATATAAATAGTAGTAGTAATATTGTGTAGCGATCCCCCGACGTGACGACGCTTGGATATATTACTACTACAATTTATATTGAAACTTTAAAGGGCTATGAGTTACATATTATTTTTTTACTTTTTGGAGGTTTATTTACATTTGTATGAGAACGTTCATAGATTTGGTTACCACTAATTTCTAACCTAAATACTTGTCGGATAAAAAGTAATCTAGTATTTTTCCTTTAAATCCTCTAAAACCTTTCATTGAAATTCTTATAGGTTCATTGGCTTCGAAGATAAACCCGGACAAATAGACAGACAAAATTTTAAAAACGTTTGTTTGGGTTTATGTTATGTGCCAAAAATTATGTAAACTTTAGCCTTTATTCCGAAATCATGAATAGACTCTTCGATTTTATTTACTATTATTATGTATGTATTATATGTATGTGTAGATGTATAGATTTTGAAAGAATAAACATACGGACGCATAGACAATTTCCATGAATATTTATTTTGGAATTGGAAAAGCCTAAAATATCTAATTCACATTTTAAATATCTCCAATGTACAAGACATATTTTCGTTGCTGTTTTGAGTTATAACACCGGTCAAAAAAAAAAAAAATTTTTTTGCGCATGGGTTTTACTTAAGGCGCTTCCCTTAGTCAAATACTGTTGTTTGCTAGTTTTAGAGGCTATCTTCTCGTTATTTGGAAATATATAAAAAGTAATAAAAATATTGTAATAATCTTCGACATTTTAACAACACTTTTGCCGTCTCATATTTTTCAGTTACATATAAAATACATATAAAAATTGTATTCAAAAGAAAGCCTAAAAATTAAAAATACGTGCATCTCCTTCATAAATAAAGGTTATATTTAGTTGGGTTATACACTAATGTATAGATAATTTAATGATATAAAACTTGACCATTTTAATTTTTTCTGAAAACCCTTTTTTTAAATAAAACCAATAATTACAAGATTCCATGAAGAATTGAACGAATTTTAGTATGAGATGCTCTATACCTTTTCCTGTTTGCCTGGGGGAGCGCCTTAATATATTCTGATTATATAAGCACATATATAAAAAAAATGTGATTACAAATCGAAAATATTCGCTTTTTAAGAACTTAGACCGATTTGACCATTTTTGATTTTCGCACCCAATGAATGTCGGTCATTGCGCACTATCGGTGTAGAAAGAGCGGTAAGAGGGCGTGTAGTAGTGTTTCTTGCGTCGCTTGTCGTATACAACAGTATGTGTTTGAATATTACAGAAAAATAACGTGTTTCATATCCTTTTTCGCTGTATCGACCTGTATAAATTGTAAACTACGAGCTACGAGAAGTTGTAAACGAGACGCTGACTCGTTTTGCTATATTTGCGGCGAATTTATTAAAGTGAGAGAGAAAAAGTATGATTTAAGTACAAATTTAAAGATTTTCGAGGCATATCAAGCTTACTTCAATCTACCTGTTAAAAATCAAGACAAAAAATGGGCTCCACATGTGTCATGTAACTCTTGCAGATACAATCTAGACTAGACGGTGAGTTTATTTTCTCTTTTTTTTATTTTATTAACTATTTTGTAATAACATCAATTTGGTTATATACGTTACATTTTATTGTAGGCTGGTACCAAGGTGAGAAAAGAGCAATGAGGTTTATAGTGCCGAGAATTTGGAGGGAACC
This sequence comes from Zeuzera pyrina, assembly GCA_907165235.1. NCBI lineage: Eukaryota > Metazoa > Arthropoda > Insecta > Lepidoptera > Cossidae > Zeuzera > Zeuzera pyrina. Next base: position 2,736,142 of record OU015641.1, read on the forward strand.
CAGTGATCATCACAGACTGTTATTTTTGCATTGTGAATCCACTCAGAGGCAAAAATTCAATGAAAACATCTTATCCTGATCTACCATTGACATCTGCTCCAATACCACATACAGAAGAAAATCCTGTACCTACTCCTCCTTTTTTGGAAAATCGACTATTCTCTCAAGGCAGCCATCAATCACGGAGTTCATCTGTATCCGTACATTCCGGATTCGTTCTTGAATATGAATCAAAAATACCACCCTTCATCAACTCTGAAGATCTCAATGATTTAATAAGAGACTTAAATCTAGCAAAAAGTAAAGCAGAGTTACTACTAGCATCGCGGTTAAAACAATGGAATTTAATTAAATCTGATGTTCGAATATTACATCAAAGAAAACGTCATGAAGAATTTTCTTGTTTCTTCTTACTTTCTTGTTGACAGGAAAAATAAAACTGTTCATTTTTAAACATTTTAACTCTATTTTAAAACTTCTATTGTAAGAAAAAATCATAAATGGATGTTCGATATCTTTTAATAAATCATCTCTATGACAATTTTTTATATATGTTCATTGATTTTAATTTTCCCCATTTTTTACTCATAAAAGCAAATTTAGAACTATTTTTTTTTCTTATTCTTATTTCTAGATATAAAAGCAATAAAAATAAATTATGTATAACCCGTGTGCAAAAATGCTGTAGATCGGTGTAATGGATAGATGTCTCTCCTATGTCTGTTTGTAGTGTTAAATGTAGGTCAACCGATAAACCACTATAAGCTTTACAGGCGCCGCTCAGCTAAACAGAGCTCATTTCAGACCTTAGTTTCCCGACGGCGGGTCTCGATAGAACGTACTCTAACGTAAAAGTCTAACTTAAAGAGACTCAACCGTGAAAACCATTTTTTATACTTATAGATTATTGTATGTATATTTATAGATTCATCTCTAGTTCTAAAGTTTTTCAATTAACGCAGGAACCCTAAAAACTTCCTGAATAAATAGTAGTCTAGATTACTGGTCGGAAAATCTTCTATCTTCCAGTGAAAATCTCGCTGAAATCGGTTCACCTGTTTCAAAGATTAGCCCGTACAAACAAACAGACAGACAAAAAAATTTAAAAAAGCTTGTTTGGGTCTTGGTTACGTGAAGAAAAACATAATATAAGCTTAAGAAAAAGCTTTTATTTCGAAACCACAAACAGACCCTTCTTTTTTATTTATATGTATAGGAGATAGTTAAGATGTGTAGATGTATAGATGTATAAATAAACCATATGAACTCCGGGCACATATGACTATCCACTGTCCAATGTTATATTAAACAAGCAATATTTGTACATATATTTGATTTCGCTTTCTCTAAAACGGCTCTAGCGATTTCGATGAAATTTACAATATAGGGTTTGACGGCAGCAAAAAATCAATCTAGCTAGGTCTCATATCTGAGATAAATCGTTCTCTCCGTCTTTCATACACTTAAATCTTAAACTTCTAAATCTTCTCAACTCTAAACTTCTAAATCTTCTCAACAGCACAGTGGCTGAATGTAGCTCTACCACGTCGAAGTGCAGTTTCGAATCTTGCAATTTGGTCAGACCCTTTTGTTTTTTTTAATAATTTGAAATAATATGTCTAAGTTCAGTTTGCAATAAGTACCAATTAATAAAATGAAAAATAATGATAAAAGCATAGTCTTCATATCTTCAGACAGCCTGTCTTATCTATGTCAATACTATATATTAAACTAGTATTAATGTAACAAAAAATAATGTGATTGGTCATTTGTAATGGATAAACTCAAGAAATACTCAACAGATTTCTAAAGTTTTTTTTACACTATCAACGAGTTACATGGGCTGCATTTTTATGTTAATAAAATTTTCTACCCGTCCCAAGCCGGGGCGGGTCGCTAGTTTTAAAATAAAGGTACATACGAGCGCGCTAGGTGTAGACTGGAGCCGAGTACACCGGCGGGGTTATTACCTAAAAATTTGCAGATAGCGCCAACCACGCGGTCACTGCGCGACCGGTGACTATATGTATTAAAAAATTGGTATCATGACGATCGCATGTCTATTGCGTCATGACCGTAAAATGCATTTTCCGCAGTAGATTTAGCGCCACTATACAAATTACATTTTACAAATTACATACTTTGACAGCAGATATCGCGCAATATTGGTTGGTACGAGCGTGCCAATTCAGCGTCACCGACCCGAGTGCGACAGTTCAGTTTCGTTTACGTTTTCACTTCAAGAATTGAATAAAAATTGTGTTGTATCTCTAATGGGTAATCAAAAATGTCGGACTACATTCATCACAGATTTTGTATACTTCTTTCGCCTCTTCTCCTTTATCTATACTCCATTAATCTCCTTACATACTTACGAAGGGGTATGCAAGTGTTTTTGACATATCCATCGACAAATACTCTGCCTATTTTATCGTTATACCTAAGTCTTTATAAGCTTTGTTAGCCTTAGTCTTTATTGACTTGTGCTATCACTTACTTTTATTATGTACGTTTTCTTCGTCAATCGTTCATTTTTCATTCTTTCGATGTGTACACACCATCTAAGCACAATTTTCTTTACAAAATGATCTTAAGATATTGTAAAGTTTGTATTCTTATAAATATGCTTAAAATGCGTGCATAGCAGCCATCTGCATGAGATATGTAGTAATATAATATTCACAATTATTCAACGTAAAATACAAAAGTGTAAAATTAATAATAACGTATTGTTCTTATTATTACAATATAATTACAATAATCAATGTAATTATGTCAGAGTATAAAACGCCTTTAAAATTCAAGTTATGTAATCATGATTCAAGCTCTTTCATACTGTTTAATTCTTGCTTTTTTTCTTTCTTTGTCTTCAAATCCTCGTAGATGTCTTCCAATCCTCTCATTTTTGTCTCTGGGACTACTACCAAGCAGTAAACCATGTTCACGAGGCACACTATACCGAAGAAATAGAAGGAAAAATGGATGCCAATCAAACTGGCGAGTGGTTTGAAGAATAGCATTTGCAAGAACGCCATTAACGAAGCCAGAGACATAGTGATAGCCATTACTGCGCCACGATACTGAAATAGCAAGAAAAGAGCAGTGTTTTAGTAAAACGATTTCCAGAATGGTATCACTAACATTTTTTTGACTTTAGGTATTAGGAACACTCATTTCTGACCAGTTATTTTTATCTATCTAAATATACAGATAATAAACGCATTGACTAATGATGAAAATATCGTGTCCCAAGAGTGTTAATATTTTCACAAATGACTGAAGGAATCAGACGTCCTGTTTAATTGATCTATTCCGAATATTTAATATGATTCATGTACAATACAGTTCGTTCCAAACTATAAATCGGAAATCAATTCTTAAAAGCGCAGCGGTGCTATACATAAAATAAAAAAGCTTCATGTCCATTGTAATTATAGTTATGCAACTAGCACTTTGATCGATGAAGTTGTCTTTGAAGATTTTTAATAATACATACCTTAAACGAGAAAATTTCACTGATCATAACAACGGACATAGGCTGGAGGCCACATGAGTCGCAGAAAATACAAATACAAAGAGTGAGGATGGGAAGCCATGATGGTGCGTAAAGGTCATAATCTCTAGCGAGGAACCACGAAGCGAGGCAGCACATACTGAGTCCAGATATGAGCGAGGTCAAGCAAATCAGGAACTGAAACATAAAGAGAACATTAAACACCACTATTAAAGTGGGCAACGTCCTTCAGTAGAAAATTATCTAAATGTTAGTTAAACGTTGACAATGTCGCATAAAACGATATCTTTAGAAACACGAAAATAACATTTCCATAGCTTTCACACGTGGAAACAACTTGTAGAATTTGTTATTTAAATTTAAAGTGAAGTCAGTTCTTTGGAGTAATTAATTAATTGTAACGGAGTTAGACGCCACTGTTGCTGGGTCGACTTAAGCGACGCGGATGTCACATTCAGACTACCGCACTTCCTGCTGCCATGTCGTGGGAAGTGACGTCAAGTAGGGTGATAGAAACCATGCGCTGCTAGATCTTTTCAGTTATTCGTCGTCCGTCATTGATTAAACAGTCATAACTAATCTGTCATCATTGACAACTGTTTGGCTCTTCTTTCTTAAAATTATTTTAAAGTCCTTTCGCCTTTTTTTGGTCAAATTTCATTACCATCATTTTCCCCATATCTGGTTCTCACAGTGGTGTTTTTGTTTCAGGTGGTAGACGCAGCTGTGGTCCACATATTGCTGGGTTTTTCTCATCCGGCCGGGTGTGACAGTTCTGCCATAGCAACGTCAACAAGAACGGTTGCTTAGAGATTTTAGCGCTTATAGCTTATTTTTCACTGTAGTTTTTTTGTAATTTTTCGTAATATTATGTCGTGATATGCTCCCGGCCCTCACATCCTCACCTTCCTCTAGCTCACATATTATAATTAATGACACATCGTTGGAAAATTTAATAAAATGTGAGCAGTGTTCCCAACCTCGTTTTTTTCGTGGAAATAGGGGCTTGAAGATTCATGTCGGCAGGGTACACAAACGGTGTGACACTGCCGGCATTGCTTCAGGCCCCACTTCCTTATCAGTGCCATCTCAGTCCAATAATTTGACTAATTCCTCAAATTCCAATCACAATCGCACACCTTTTTGGAAATATATTGGTTCGCTCAAAAACAATGTATGCTTAATAAAGCGTATTCCACGTGGCGCACGCATCAACGTTGCCAAATCTCTTAATTTAATAATACAAAGAATATTAAACCGAAATGACAAATGCGATTGGGAAGAACTGCTCATTTTCGGTTATAGAACATTATGTTTGGAACAAAACGATAAAGACAAAATTTCCTTAACACAAAAAATTAAACATAAGTGCTCTAACTCTTCAGTTCCGAGCATTCATGTTCGGCCCATTTATAAATCTTTCAATTCTGACAGTATTCCAAAAATAGAAACAAAAATTAGCGACGGCGATCTAAGAGGTGCCGCTCACTTGCTATTTTCCAGCGATGTTTTGGCACCGAATACGGCCGAGACTCTTTTTGCTCTCAGATCAAAGCATCCCTCTTCCTCTGTGGCTTGTTGTCTGCCAGATCCCCCACATCCAAATGATGTGTCGACTCGAGCTACGGAGGAAGATGTGCTTGCCGCAATAAATTCTTTTAAAAGCGGTTCCGCGGGAGGTCTCGATGGCTTAACGCCACAACATTATAAAGATCTGATTACAGGCTCTGTCGGTGATACCGGTAAGGCACTCTTATCTAGTTTAACAGCTCTAATAAATGTTATGCTGGCTGGTAAGGTGCCCCCGGAAATAACCGACATCCTATATGGTGCCAATTTATGTGCCCTGAAAAAAAAAGACGGTGGCGTTAGGCCAATTGCCGTAGGTGCAACTATACGCCGCATTGCCTCCAAAATTTGTTGCCGTCACATTCTCTCTACCGTATCAAACTATTTTTGTCCTACACAAGTAGGTTTTGGCTCAAAGAGAGGATGTGAAGCGGCAGTGCATGCGGCGCGTGCTTTCTTGACACATGATGGAGGTGAGGTACTCCTCAAAGTAGACATAAAAAATGCATTTAATTCTGTTGATAGATCCACCTTGTTGACACAGATAAAACAGCATGTTCCGGACATATATCCCTACCTCTGGCAATCTTACAGCAGTCCTTTAAAATTAATATATAAAGATAATTTATTACATTCCGAAGTTGGCTGTTAACAAGGTGATCCTCTCGGACCAGCTATTTTTAGTCTGGCTATCCATTCTGCGATTTGTAATTTAAATTCCAAATTTAATATTTGGTACCTTGACGACGGAACAATAGGAGGTAAAGCAATTACTGTTTTAGAAGACCTTAAAACCCTCATTCAAAGGTTTAAAGATATTGGCTTAGAATTAAATTTTTCTAAATGTGAACTCTTTGTTTCCGATTCTGTTCCAACTATTACAAAAAATGAAATAATTAATAAATTTAACAATCTGGCACCAGGTATTAAAGTCTTGTCAAAAGAATCGCTGTACCTCCTAGGTGTTCCCGTCTTAGATGACTCCATACCCTGCTTTATCAATGATCAAATACAAAAATTTAGCCAGTCTTCAGACAAACTTTTCAAAATTAATTCCCACATGGCTCTCCTCATTGTCCGCTTTTGCCTTTTCGTTCCAAAACTTACATATGCTCTACGCTGTTCTCAGCTTTTTAAATTTCAAACGCTTTTAAAATCTATAGACAATATTCTAAAAAATACATTATCTAAAACATTAAATTGCTCCTTTGTTGATGACAGGGTTTGGAATCAAGCCTCGCTTCCCATCTGTTATGGAGGCCTGGGCATACGCAAAATCTCGAGTGTGTCACTGACAGCTTTTCTTTCGTCAGCCTACAGCACGGAAAACCTTTTCCTATCTGTTATTCGCCCTTCCTTAGGATCGGTTGAGGTGCCGTGCTTGACTGATGCTCGAAATGCTTGGTTAAGTGTTTGTCCGAGTACTAACCTGCCTACCTCGACCTTTTCTCAAAAACACTGGGATGAGCCTCTATGCAAAAATGTTCATTTACAACTTTTAGATTCTTGTAGTACCGAAAAAGATCGGTCTCGCCTCCTAGCTTCAAAAAACTTAGGAACCTTAATCGACAATACCACGCTTTCTCTCATAGTACCCCTTCGTCTGGGGGCCAGAACTAACCTTCCTCACCGTTCCCGCTGTGGTGATCTCGTCGATGTACTAGGTCACCACGGTTTATCCTGTTTACGTAGTGCGGGCCGCATGTGACGACATGCTGCCTTGAATGACGTCATTCGGCGGGCTCTTGTCGCCGCTGGCGTTCCTGCAGTCTTAGAGCCTGTAGGTATTGTGCGCAGCGACGGCAAGAGACCGGATGGTTTGACGCTCATTCCTTGGAAACTTGGAAGATCGCTGGTGTGGGATGCCACTTGTGTCGATACACTTGCTGTTTCCCATGTGCCGGCGACTTCCAAGTCAGCAGGTGCCGCGGCCAGCACTGCCGAGAACTTGAAGCGGCGTAAGTATGCGACTCTCTCTGAGAGTTTCATATTTACGCCCTTTACAGTCGAAACTTTGGGTCCCTGGGGCCCCGAAGCCCATCGACTGGTTTCTGATATTTGTAAGAGACTGGTCGAGGCTTCGGGAGACCGCCGGGCTGGCAGCTTCTTCCGCCAACGAATCAGTTTGGCTATTCAAAGAGGCAATGCTGCCAGTCTGCTAAGTACCTTGAGCAATGACAGCTTTCTAAGCGGCAACTTTGAGGAAGTTTATTATTTAAGATAATGTGTAGTTTTAAGTTTGTAAATATTTAAATCTGTGATCTGCGTTCGTTGTCAAGTAGTTTTTTTGTTTTTACATTAGAAATGTAAATGTGATTTTACGTTTTCTAGTGTTTAGTGCCTTAACATAATGTCTTTAATTTTTCACGACTTATACACATCTTACAATGATAACTATGTTTAATGTACTTTGTGATCATAAGTAACCGGGTCTATGTCGAATTGCTACTTTAAGGATAATACCTTTTTTATCCCGACATTTCAACCGGATTGCGCCGATCGTGGTCACGGGCAGATCGATGAGGATGGACGTTCATCTTTGTAGTGTGCGGTTTCCGAGAACTACCCACATATCATCACATTTTCTAAATTTTATTTTCGTCACTGTTGCTACTTTGTCACACCACACTATTTCCGGCCCCAGACGCACTCACTGACAAGATTCCATGATGTTGATAAGTGGTATCCATCTTACTGGTTATAATTACGGTATTTTTTTATTTAAACCTCTTTTCATTCTATTCTGGAATAATAATGTTGATCGGTGGAGAGAAGCTGTGGCTGATGTAATTCAATCCAGTTATTTGGCTTTGACTCCAGCAAGAGCTCGGCAATAACTGACTTGTTCTGTTGTTTCCTGACAGCTGTGATATGTTCTCTGAACCTCATAGGTCGAAACGTCGGGTACAAAAAGGTATTAGGATCAGATGTATTTAATTACTATGATTATTTACAAAGCGTTTTGAAACGTTAAATTTCTGAAACCCTTCATTAGTATCTGTCCGTCTGTTAGTCGGTCGCGGTCGATTTTCTCAGAAACTGAGTGATATACGAAATGGAAACATGGCGAAATGATCTTGTTAACGCACACATTTCGTTTGACAATGTAGCTTACACTGTCGAATAAAATAAGCCCTAAAATCTGTATAAAAAGTAAACCTACAAACTTCAATTAGGAACGAAAATGTCAATGTCAAAAGTCGACTGTGTGAGTGAGACTTACAGTTATCACTGCCGCCACGCGTTTCTATGGTTGGTTGGTCTGTGTTTATTTAATGAAAAATGAGCTCCTAGTTTATGTTAATATGAATTTAAAATGTGAAGATGCGTATGAATATTTTTAAAATAACAACAAATTATTAAATTGTGCAAGAAGCTCAAAAAAAATGTTTTTAAAACTTTAATAAAATAAAATACTGTTTATTTTTCTAAAACACCAACTAACCGGGTCTATAATTTGTAAATGCATTTTATTTTACTCATACTATGTACATTCTGCATGTATCTATCCTATTACGGAATTCGAAGTCAATCACTTTCATAATCACTATACACTTACACTAACATATACCACAATAATTTCATTTACTCAATGATATAAACAACACACATTATAGTGTCAACCATAACATCAAGTAGAAATTGGGCTGATGTATATCGATAGTGTGTACCCTTTTCATGTAAAAAAAACCGGGTCTATGTCATGTAATTACTTTAATGCTAAAACTGATAACTCGGACTCGACGTGATCATCGCCTCGCCCCTGCGAGATCTAAATACGTGGCTCTACTAAAAAAACGACTCCAGTGGATTGAAACAAGAGCGGAAATAATCTACTTTTATCTCAGTACTCCGGCGCATTATCAGTCGCGCTCATCCGTTCAAAGACGGCAGATCTCGCCTGCGCGTAAAATTCGCATAAACGCGAGCAAAGAAAAGTTTTATTTCAATTTTTTTTTTAAATACTCCAAACAATTACACAGATTGTGTGACCCCAAACTAAGCAGTAAGCTTGTACTATGGGTACCACACAACGAACTCTGGGGGAGCTCCCAGTAACACCCAGACTCCAAGCCAATTTAGAACAGTTCGTTTCGTAAATTGACCTGACCGGGATCGAACCCGGGACCCTAGCTTGGAACGCAGATGCATATGCCACTGCGCCAACGGGCCAGTCAAAAATCACTATGATAAGTACTTTTTGAAAGGTTTTATTATATGTTACTAGCTGATTTCCGCGACTTCTTCCAAATTTAGCTTAATATAGATCTTAAGAAAGGTTTTATATTAACAAATTAAATTCATTTTAAGTTACACTAGCTCCACCTTATTACAATTATGTGATTTTTAATTTTTATATTAACTTTAAATATAAAAATTTGATTATATCATAAACTGTTACAACCATCAGGTGTCTCTATCGATCCACCCCTATTAAGTTAATAAGCCATACTTATTACTAGAAAATGTACCTACAGAACTATTATTTATATTGGCTACTTATTTATAATGAGTAATTAACTATATGCAGCTACTTATAAGAAATCTGATTCTTAAGTTGCCCATACGGGAAGATGCGAGCCATTCCCAATACAAGTATCTCCGGATTACTTATTGGGAAGACTCATCCTCATACATTGTACACCGATTATGAAATAACGAACATTTTTATTTTATTGATTATTTATTTATAATTCCATCGGAATCGGATAAACGGTGTGGCAGCCGATAAAATACGAACAAACTGACAATGGTTTTTATATATTGGACTAGCCGTTACCTGCCCACTTCGCTGGGTGTAATTGAAAATTTTGTACCGATGGAAAAATAGTGAAGTCTGTGGAATTAAAAAAATAAATATCCTAAAACCGATTTTTTAAGATTTTTAAATAACCGACAAACGATTCCGCGTCCAATGGTTGTAGCCCCATTTCGATACGTTTAGCAGTTTTCACGTGATTGAAGGATAAAACAAAAAAGTTATTTCCTATCGCAGAACGTCCGCCATATTGGTTTTATGATGGCATCACATATACGAAAACCTTTCCCTGCGCATTCTATTTCATTTGATACCGATATTGATAGCGTTGAACAACAAGTTTTTATTTATTATGGAACATCCGCCGTGTTGGATGTATCATGACATCACATGTAGAGAATCCTTCTCCTGTGTATCCCATTTCATTGGACACCGATATTCTTGATGTTGATCAAAAGCGTTACTTTCTATTACGAAGCATCCGCTGTATTGCATTTATGATGACGTCACTTATACAGAGACCTTCTCCTGTCTCCTTGGAGATCTTGAAAAAGTTACCTTCTATCGCGGAGCATCCTCTATATTGGATTTATTATACGCCACATGTACAAAAACCTTCACTTGCGTGATCCATTTCATTTGATACCCATATTGTTGGTGTTGAACAAGAGTTACTTTATATTACGGAGCATCAGCTATATTGGACTTATGAGGACGTCACATACACAGAAACCTTACCCCGCGTATTCCGTTTCATTTATACCCGTATTGATGATGTTAAACAAAAGGTTATTTCCTATAATGGAATATCCGCCATATCGGATTTCTGATTCACATGTACAAAAACCACATAGCAATTATTGAAATGCAAAGCAGCCTACATTTGTTTTCGGGCACATACTATCTCTGTATCAAATTTCATTCGGTTCGGTTCAATCGGTTTAGCGGTGTAGTGTTTCCCTTATAAAATTTCATCTCCCTTTTCACCCCTTTAGGGGTAGACTTTGACAAAAAAGTAGCTTATATTTTTAATAAAATAAGTTTACCTCTGTAGCAAATTTTATCTTAATTGGTTCAGAGGTTTAGCATTTCCTGTACAAAGTTTAATCCTTTCACCCGTTTTGGGATAGATTTTTCAAAAGAAGCTAACCTACGCCCGTTCCCGGATGTCAAGCTATCTCCGTATCAAATTTCATCGCAATCGGATGAACGGTATGGCAGCCCATAAAATACGAACAAATTGATTTTATGAAGTTTCATTCCCCTTTTTACCCCTTTGGGGGTAAATTTTTGATAAAAGAAGGGGCCTATGCTTTTTTAATAAAAAAACTCTATCTCATTACCAAATTTCATCTTAATCGGTTCAGCGGTTTAGCATTTCCCATGCAAAGTTTCATCCCTCTTTTCACCCCTTTAGTGGTAGATTTAAAAAAATATGTAGCAATTTCATCGCAATCAGGTGAGTAGTATGGCAGCCCAAAAATTACGAACAAACAAACATTGATTTTTGTATATTACATTAATAACAATATTACGCCACAAATATTTCTACATTATACCAAAACTACAGGCCCCAGAATTGTAATAATTTTCGAATTTAGAACCCTCTGTGAACGAACGAACTCTTTCATCCCCTTTTGGGAAAATAACAGCAAAAATAATGACATGGTTGGATTTCTTTCAGAAAGAACACTAAATACGAAAAAAAAATTTAATGTTTGTGATGTGGCTTTTGGGCAGGAGATAGATGTTACAAAAAAGAATGGGTATAATGAAGTATAGAAAGTTGTCTAATTTAAAAGCAGACACATGAACATGGGCGTGAAATGCTAAGTCTATACGCGCGTACATGCTTGACGGTTTTGTGTTATTTCGAGCAAGATTGAACATACTCGTATACCTCTGTCATGTCTTAAGATATCACTAAGTATTTTTCTATTAAGGATTTCTTTAAAGACAGAAATATATTCTTGAGATACAACTTTTATTACAAAATTTTATTCCGCAATGAATTGTAATGTCAAAAAAATCATTCCTGAGTTTCTTTACAATTATTTGACGGTACAAAATACCTCGTAATGTGGTTTATATACATATGCATAATTTTATTTCGACTTCAACTATTTGTAAAAATAAGACCATTTTTACCCTTCAATACGATAACGATATTAATTTTACCTTCCTCCCAGCTTTCTCCACAACGCTTGATGCTAGAGCAGAGCCAGCTACTTGTACAGCACCCAACATCATCGCTTGTTGATTCGGACTCAATATTATGCTGGAATTTTCTGAAGCTTTGTTAAATATGTCTCCAGCAAAGTTCATAACAGGAATGGCGCCGCAGACCTCTCTTGCCAAGCAAATTATTATAGAGATGCGGAGAGCTCTGAATAGAATCTTGTCTTTTACTGAAAGAACAAAGATCATTACTGGTTCTGCTGATAATACATACATATCTCCACACCGTATCCCTAACGGGGTAGTCAGAGAGGACGGAGAGCCAAGCATCGCGGTCCTTACATACTTCTTTCGCTTTCTCAAATCTCATAAAAATAATAATAATCTAATCATCAACCCGCTGATAATAATCTACATTATAAAATGTAACAGGCTATTTTAATAATTGTTGCATTTTTTATAAGTACTACAGATATTAATTCCAACTGTGTAAATCAAAACTTAGAGAATTGACAATAGTTAAGTTTTCTTTGTATAAAGTTTTAGGAAAAAAGTAACACAAGATAACGTGTCGTACACACAAATTATGAGATAACATGATGAGTTTTTTTTGCTACCTGCAAGATAAACTAGAACCTTGTTTCAGTATTTTACATAAACCTAGAAAATAAAGTTTCCGTAAAATAATGCTTACAAAGTTTATATCTATACCACTTCTTTATGTTACAGGAAACTTATCAAAATCCTAAAGAGATATTACATTTATAATAAATAATTTAAAAATCTTAAAAAATTGCTTTATTAAAAAAAAATTTATAAGTTCATTTACAATCAATGTTACTTTTTAATTAAGTGCAACGGAACGTAATTTTAAACACCAAATATTAAGAAGTGACGTCAGATCAGCCGTTCACGCTTACGTATTTTAGTAGTGCTTACACGGTTAAATTAATAAAAAGTGGTAAAAGATCACTTTCAAAAAACAGTATTTAAGCAAAATGTCTGTGATAGAGAAACAGGCATGGATGTGATCTCGCAAGTGTTCCATTTTCATAATTTTAGAACCAAACGTTAGAAATCATTTGCTTGCGGTTGACACCTACCAATAGACTTAAAGACTCCAGCGGAGTTACTGTTCGCTGCATCATTCTCTTGTTCTTTCTTGATTTTGTTCAGTTCGTTCTGAATAATTACGTCATCTTCATTTCTACATCGAAGCCAAGCAAGAACTCTAGTGGCTTCCTGGAACCATCAATATCTTTATAAACTTTTTGAACTTTCTCATCGTATTTAACACTAGAAGCGCGGAATATCCAGACACCCCTAGAAGCGCGGACGGGTCAATTTTGGCCAATTTTTTATTTTGCTACAGTAATGTGAAGATATGTATGAATATAAAAAACCTCGTAATTATAATAGTATGTTTTCATTATAGATTATACATATTTTTGGTGTACTTTGGCTTAAAACAGAAATCATAATCATAAATAATTCAAGTTAAAAATTAAACCATGAAAAAGGTAGTGCAATTACTCTTCCGAAGCACATAATCAGCAAATTGAAAACTCTTTCTATGTTTTTTGCAAACCATTTTTTTACAAGCTTCGCATTTCACACACGATTTGTTACCGGCACAAGAAGACTTTACCTGACGAGTACGTTTGTCTTGACGCCCAGGTATTTCGGTTTTGTACATTGATACGACTATTTGACGTTTTCCTGCTATTCGCGTACGCCTTAGCTAGTTCTTCTCCTAACTGTAAGATAAACTTTCTTCTGCTGATTTTTTTCCATTCAAGTCACTATACAGAATCCAAGCATTTATTGCTGCTAAGTCTAGCAAGTTATAAAAAGTGTGAACTGGACAACGCCTAGATGAGGATTTTACAGAATATTTGCGAGCCATTTGATCTATAACGTCTACCCCATACTTGGAACTATTATAAAATGATACTACATCCGGTTTCTTTTTATACCAGTTTCAATTTGAATATCTGGGTGCTAAGGAGAAGAACATTTTTTTGTGCTTTCCTTGATAAACTGTCAAAGTTATATCGTCTTTTTTCAATATCACCTCGTACGTGAGATGCCACAGAAACAAAACATACGCTAGGTTCCATCGACTGCCGCCAGGTTACTAATGTAGCGATTCCAATACAACGCCACCGCCCCCACCGCCCCTACCGCTTAGCCGCGAATATTTCAATATGGTGAACGAATATTCAATATGACGAAATCAACGATATTTTGAGTAATTCAGAAGAAAGATGAAGTTAAACTCTGACATCTATGACTGGGTCAATATTGACCCAACCGCACTTTGAGGTGAATTCGATTAAAAAAACATATATATTGCAATTACGTGGTTGAAGTCTCGTATAAATAATAATAAACACATTTCAAAAAAAGTCATAAAAAATTAGGACTCTACGCGCAATAAAACATTAACTAGAGCAGGTAGAACATCGAAATGGGTCAAATTTGGGACGCCTGCGCTTCTAGTGATAAAACAAGAGAAATTTACGCGAGTAAATCTCTCAGAAGTATGTACAGTGACACTTCCGCGAACTACAAGGTTGGGGACAGTGTTGTCTTAAAAATAAGCAATAAATGTTTTGTTAGTTGGCTCGGGCACATAGAAAAATAAAGTCATAAACGATTAGCCAGGACAATCTATAGATCGAAAGTGAGCAGTAGAAGTCAAGGAAGACCAAAACTGTCTCATGAAGTTAGATAACCAGTGTTAGCTGACAGAAATATCTAAAGCACTCGTATACCTAAGCGATACCTAACAAATAATTTCTCTCTATAATACTCTTTCTACCAAACACATAATGAACACTGCAGCTTAAAAACAATTTAATCTTTTGCAATTTGACACAGATACAAGCAAACAGACAAAGAGAAAGATTATTCAATGACACATTCAATGTTACATATGATAATTTCGAAGAATTCATTCTCTAACACTAAAGGAGCGACGTTGAATTCTGTACCAGTCATCAACCAGTTCCCATTCTTACATTTTCAACCCACCTGCATGTTTCCCGACTTCACCAAATAAGACGGTGATTCCGGCATCATCATAAACAATATCATGTGGATAGTAGGCATAGCCAGACATAGCCACAATAGGTTTCTATAACTTAATATATCCCCGACGATGTAAAGAAACAGATTGCCTGTTGTATGGAAGAGGACTACCTGAAAAAATATATTATACTGCTTTAAGTTAATAATAAAATTAATACTATCACTTTTGTATCTTAAAACTCCCATAAACGCAAAAAACAGAAAATTTGAATAAAATGTCAACTTCACATCTTCCGTTCCCGCCAAAAAGTCTCCTCCAGTGATTTCTTTTCGGACACTGTCCTTCTTAACTTTAACAATAAGATTATTAATGAACATCAGTTACCAATGAACATAGCACTCCTCTAATAGAATCTTCACTGATTTCTTTGGTATATACAGGGCAGGTGACGTACGCGCCAGCCATTATTATTCCCATGAAAGCTCTAGCTAGCACAAATGCCCATACTTCAAATGACGCCACTTTGATGATCCATCCGATCTTGAAACGGTAATAGATTTTTTTAGAAATTGTTAATCTAAGTAACTGAAGTATAAATTAGTATTTACATGTAAAGAAATGTGTGCTATATATAACCAGCAGGTAAGTACACTGGTTATTGTAATCTACAAATCTGAATTTGCTTGATTTGAATTCAATAAAGTTAAAATTAGAACTATTTTAATAAATTATCTTATCTATAAACATCGTCATATATTAAGAAAAAAAAATATAGAAACAGTGGCCAAACGCCAGTGATTTTGTGCGAAAGGCGACATCACAAAACACTGATCACAGCACCTGGCAAAGTACTTATCCAATGTTCACCGTCTTTATTTTCCCAGGAATATTTCAAAAAGTTAACTAATACCAAATTCCAAGTTTGAGTTTTGAAGTAAATTTAATGTGTAAACGCAAGGATGTACTACTGATCTGATAGGGATTCCTTTTTTTCTTTTGAAACCTTTAAATTAGATTTAAAGGAATATAGAAAAAAAAAACAGAATTTTCACATCTTTTGAATTTAATTAAAGTTTGTAGAGTACGAGGTGTAAATATTAGTTTTAAAAAATCGCCATTGAATGTCACATCGGTACTTACAGCGCAACATGCAGATACGAAAATTACGGTCCATTTCCTGCCAATCTTGTTTCCCAGCCACGCTGCAAAGAAATCTGCTACTATACATGTAGCGTAGGCCACGGATCCCATCAACGACACCTAAAAACAATGTTGACTTAGATATTATTTTGCAAAAATCTAGCTCATAAACTAGCATAATTAGTAATTCATTTCTACATGTTTTAGTAATACGTACACAAATTTTAGTTATAGAAACGCCATGAAACTCAAACTTAATAATCGTTGTGTCTTTACGTATCTCAACGAAGCACCTACAGGGAAGTTTAGACTCAGTCAGTTACCTCCCACCACACTTTGCGTGAATTTTCAGTAAAGTTGAGATGCGATCAGATACCTACTCGCAGCTCCGACCTAACTTAATGCGAGGTAAGTAATATAGTCCAAATTTCCTGAGGATGCTTAGTTAGATGCGAAACGTGTGTCGAGTAGTAAGTTTGAATTTTGGCTGAATAAAGCTAAAAACCATATCTGTTATAAAACGCCGGTGCATAAGTGTTCGTAATCCTTCTCCTCCTGAACGGCTTGATCTATGGTATTTTGAAGATTTTTTTTCACATGTGGGATCACCTGGATGGTTCTTAGTTACAAATGGACACGGTAGATGGCGCTATTGTTGAGCTACAGATTTTTTTTAATTATTTAAAAAATATATTTTGCCAGCGAAGTCTGTGGCAGGTCAACGTCTGCCTACCAGGTCCACTAGATAATCTATATATCTTACTTCTTATTTCATAAAACTTTAACAATGAATGATTGACTGACAGACAACGAACAGCCTAATTTAGTGGCTCTTAAAGCATAGAATATTGCACAAAAGTTCCATCTACATTTATAACATGGGTAAAAACTAAGGCAAAATTTAAAAACAAAAACAGTCCTTATAACAGTCCTATTGGGTTAAATAGGGTATTACAGTTTGTATTAAGTTCTTTATTTTTGAAATTAGAAATATAAAATTTAGTTTTTAAGCTTTTCTTTATCGTCGCAATCAAAGAATAAAATAGATGGCATGGACAGAGCAAGTTATTGAAAAACTCTAATTAAGAAAATTGGGATGGTCCCCATCGGCATGCTTATTATCTAAATTGCAGACAGTATACGACAGCCAAATATCGCGCGATAGCTGCTGTCAAAACGGGAATTTATGTAATATAATTTGTTTAGTGGCGCTAAATCTACTGCGAAAAGTGCATTTTACGGTCATGGAACAATAGATACGCAATTGAACACACGGCTGGAGTAAATATAAAATTCGATGTTTGTCTGTCACTAATATCGGTCGATGGAGCTCATTATGAGATATTTTCTATACATTACTAAAACGCTTAGAAAGTAGTTTAAGCATTTTTGCAAAGCTAAAATCGATTAAAGTGCGAACTCTGATCGTCCTTCCTCGCAACCACTAAGAGAACTATAGCGCGTGTGTTCCGCGCTGTCGCAGCATGGCGAAAGTGCAGGGCGGAGGCTCTGTAACAACCTCCTCCGAAGAATTAGCTTCGGCACAACACGAGCGAGGGACTCCGGTTGTGTTCCTTAGGAGATCATGGAGCCCCTTAACAACGTGCCTATGATGACCACCGTCAGGTTTTAATAGATATACTCAGTAAAGAGGAGTTCCACATACCCTCCCCGCCGCCCTCGAGAGATACAGGGATGTGCAAAGCTTTAGATGACGGAATAAAAACATTAAAAATAAAATACGAACTTGTCAATGGCTGTCATATTATTATTCGTATAATAACCGTATGTAATGTAGCTACATGTTTTACTCAATAATGCTTTGGGTGTCAGAAAGCTGTAATAAAATGACATTTCCAATTGAGTGTCGTTGACTTACTTCAGTGTCTGTTAGTGGGGTGCCTCTTGGAGAATTCTCTGATTGGAGCAGTAGAGTCATTGGGGACATCCACCCAATAGCAGCACCATACGCAAAGACTTGTAGGTTTACTGCAGCATAAGATAACTTGTTATATAAGATGCTAATAGATCACTCATACAGTGATTGGCCGTGGGTAATGTCAGAGTTTGTAGTATTATCTGAAACGCTTTTCGTCTCCAAAAGCTTTTGGCTTTTGATTAGACCAACAATCCAGCATGTAGATAGCACGGTGCATTGATGCTTAACCTCAATTATCTTGGTATTCATTGAAGTATCACTATGTTACGAACACTTCGAAAAATTCATGTCCAAGGTAGATAATATTAAGTCTGTTTGGCAAGTCTCTCTAAACGTGAAGCAACGATCAAACCGAAACGCGATTTTTTTATTTTGTGTTTTGACAGTTCTTTCTTTCTGTTTATACATATGAATAAGAAAGTAGTGTTTGTCTGTGATTTCGAACTAAAGAGTTTTCTTAATCTTTTACGGTTACTTAGAAACCACGTAACTAAAACCCAAATCCGCTTTTTTAAATTTTTGTCCATCTGTCTGTTTCTCAGAGCTTATTATCATAATGGCTAAATCGATTTTGACAAGTCTTTTATTGGAAACTTTTCAGTGTTACTGTGCACTACTAGTTCTAAATATGTATACTTAACAATAATAAATAAATATTATAGGCAATGATATTTATAAAATCGAAATATCATTCACTGCGACTGATTAATCACGAAATTTCCAAAAATAAATTGAATTGACCATGAAATTATTTGGTCTGACGATAGTTTGTGTAATAAAGGGGGCCGTTAGGACAGGATTTTCACATAATATACATTTTAAGGAGGAAAAAGAAGGTTGAACTTTGAACGAAACTTTTGTATTTTACGTTGTATGGAACGATAAACGGCTGTGAAATTAAGTACAAATATTGCTAACTAGCTGCGCCTTATGGTTTTGCTTGCGGTAATAATTATAACGGTATTTTTCTGATAAAAAAGTAGTCTAGATTAGTCTCGAAAAAGTCTTCTGACAATAAAAGTCCCATCAAAATCGGATCAACAGTTTCAGAAATTAACCCGGTCAAACAAACAGAAAAACAAAAATTAAAAAAGCTGTTCGGGTTTTGGTTACGTGCAAATAACCATAACAGCTTACGAAAAAGCCTTTATTTCGAAATCACAGACAGACACCTTATATGTAAGACACATGTTTTACATTTTTGTAAAGTTTCGAAATCACAGACGGACATAAAATAATAAACGGATTAAAAATAATAATACACATGTTTTACATTTTTGTAAAATTTCGAAATCACAGACGGACACTTTATTTATATGTATAGATTAAAAATAATAAGACACATATTTTACATTTTTGTTAAAATTTCGAAACCACAGAGGGACACTTTGTATGTATAAATTAAAAACATTAAGACACATGATTTACATCTTTGTAAAATTCCACTAACATGAGACTGAATTTTTTTTTTAATTGTTTACAAGTTACGTTTTTTTATCACGGCCAAGCCGTTAGACCGATTTTGACGAAGTTTAGAATGAAGATAGATTATACCCCAAAGGAGGACATAGGCCTTCTTTTCAATTTCACGCAGGTAAAATTGCGGACTACAGCTAACGTAAATAATGAAATAATTACAAATAACGCATTAATGCTATGTATGTCGAACTTGGTGTTACGTAATGTAACAATGTACCTTTTGTTATGTCAAGAGCATTAAGCACATGAATCAAAATAGGGTTTTGAAGAAACTTTGAACGAAGTTTACGTTTAATTCGATAAGTTAACATACATAATATTTTTACGGTTTATCCCTAACAGAATAGTCAGAGAAGACGGCGCGCAAAGCTTCGTGGTCCTTACATACTTCTTTTGATTCCTCAAATCTCGGCATTCTCCTCACACAATGTCACCTAGGTATGCGAGTGTTTTTGGCATTTCCGGTGGCTAACATTCTGGCTATTTGAGCTTCTTAAGTCAGCCTTGGTCTTCTTTGGCTTCTTTTACCACTCGCTTTCACTCTGTAGATTTTCTTCGTCAGTCTTTCAGCAGTCATTCTCTCTATGTGCCCGAACCATCTAAGCATTCCTTTCTTCATTTTTACAAGAACACTGTCGTGCAATCCTGTCAAGCTGCGTATCTCTTCACTTCTTATTTTGTCCGCAAGGGTGACACCTCACATATTTCTAAGAGATAGCATTTCTACTGCATTTATCTTACTTTCACTCGATTTCGGGCATATCCAAGCCTCACTACCGTACAATAAAGTTAGAACCAACACCGCATTGTATATGGGCATTTTGGCTGAGTTAGATATATTCACGCTAATGCGGACAAAGTACCGTTCACTTTAATAATAAGTTAAGATTAAATTGAAAACACGAAAAAAAGTGTGTCCCAAATATCCTGTCATTTTCCTTCTTCTTCGTTTTTATTAATGATAACATTTTTTTTCAGTTTGTATTGTATAATAAATTTCTATGACAATCAACAACATATCAAAACCAACCAATTGTGAATACACTTTGAAAGTAAACCTATTAAGTACAAAATTGTGAAGTCTTCAATTTATTTTTAATCATAGCCGTAGCCTTAGTCAAAGAGACCGCCCCGAATCGTACCTGATGCAAACGTGCCCATAACGATTGCAGCATTGCCTTTTTGTATGGCAAGCGATATATGTTGCACCAGGTACGACTCAGAACGGGGATCCAATCCGTTCTGTCCCAAATATGGTTATTTAATTTTTTCTCATTTTCCATTAAGTAACTGCGTGTTATCTTACTTAATCTTAGTTATGATAATATCAAATACTGAAGCTATATATGTGCACGATGTAATATAAATTACATCATAATTTGTATTGTTAACTTTATTACGGTTATAATTTACATTTGCATTAATATTTTATTTATAACTTTATAATTTTAATAATATGTAACGACAACGAGCTACAAATAAATGCTGTCTTTTTTTCATATATTGTTTTGGTTTATTGTCATAGTTAAATAAATTTATTCAAGTAAACCCAACTGCAAGGTGTTTTTGAACGCTAAAACTACCATCGTTCGCTTCGAAAAGAAAATCTGGACACTGATAAGAACCGACACGAAACTCAGGTATTCTTTATTCAACATTATTTTACAATAGGTTTATTAAATTACAATATTCACAAAGCCAGTAAATGCATGTGCAAAGAAGATTATTTCAGGCTATTGTTTTGTCTTCAACGAAATCGTTTAATTTATATTATCAATGTACGTATAATTACAAATCTAAATCTATTTTCCGTTAAATGAGTAACTTCTTGCGGAACTTTAGTATGTAAAAAACGAAAATAACCAATAATTAAACACTTGACATAATGTAATTCAGATTTTGAATTAATCAATTTATTATAAACTTGGGATTCCATATTTTTAAGATCGCTTTTCTTTTAAACAGATCTGTATTTTTCCTCATATACATAGTAATTTCAAAGTTGTATAAGGAGTGAGTGAGTACGTCAATGTCTTTATTTCTCTCAGTGACGCTCGCACATTCATACTGTAGATCACGCATCACTCTTTTTTTGTAAAATAAAAATGGAGTTAATATTGCATTAATATAACTTCCTTACATACGTAGATACATAGACAGTTCAGCACAGAAGAAAATAGATAATACTATATCTCCGAAACTAAATCACCAATATAAAAAAGGGGATTTTCGAACTTGAAATTTACAGGAAAATGATAATGAAACTCCTAGTGCATTTAGGTCTTTAGAAATAAATTTCGTAGATTAATAAATTCGAATTAAAACTCTCCGCACGCACGCGATTAAATTAAATCTTACCACTACTTGAGAAAAACTGTAAGAAACTTAGGCATCATTTTTTTTCTACAGTTTAAAAGTACTTACTCAAAACAGCGCATAATATTTGATTAATCTTGCTACCTTCTTTGAACAAAAAGTAGTACTTCTTCATTTTGGAGCAGAGTATGTGGTACTGTATTACTTATACTAATATTAATTGCACTCATTTATTTACTTTAATTATGTTTTATACATTGAAATTAGTCCTATACTGAATTTACTACTGAATAGGGACGTCCATCACTGTTATTGAGCATTGCGAAACTGCCACCACCACTGTTGCTTTTCAGGACCACAATATTTACTCTGATTTACTAATATTTAGTCAAATAAAACAAATAATTTATGTTTTCCTAATAAAACTATGAGATATGTAAATAAATCTCGTTTTATTTACTTTTTTCGTATATGCTATATAGACGCCCGCAAGATAAGATACTGTAACAATCGTCTCGTTATTTGCTATAATTGCTCCCACTCGTGGTTCTGTTTGCGTCAACTTTCAATTATGAAACGCTATAGATACAATCAGTTAGCAAGTTAGTTCTAAAATTGGAATAACGGAATGTATGTGGAGTTTCGGTGCCTGTCTGTCGTCTTTCTTCTCTAAGAAATAGTTCTCTAAATTTTATTAACATCTGATACAGTTAGATAAGTCGCGGCCTAAGAACAGACGTGAACTTCGAACTTGAGTTTTGACTTTTGTTTTCTTTTTATACTGCATTATCGTCACTATTTATTTCGTAATGGTTTAACGCTTTGCAGAGCTTTTTGATTTCAATTGTATCAAAGTATACTGTTAAATCTCGTGACTATTTTTGAAACTTCCACAGCGTAGTCTATGAAGCTACTAAAATCTCATAACATCACCCAAAATTAACGCTTTTTACCTAACTCTACAAGGGGAAGGAGGACAATGTTATGCAAGTACGAATGTAAGTATGTATGTCTACAGGGTTCATTAAAAATACTAATAACCTCTTAGTGCAAAATTCCTGTCAACATACCTAACAACTTTTGTTCTACGACTTTCTTCAAAACTCAGTACGTTCCTCAAAAAATATTTGTTAAGTTTTGTTGTACTGTCTGAAACGTAATTACTCTGTGTACGTTTTCCAATGGCACAGTGCAAGCACACCGGGCCTCAGCGCCCCGCTGTGCGTGTGCCGCTTTAGCGACCGGCATGCTTATTACGTAACTTGCAGACAGCATGCGACGGCCAATATCGCGCGATATCTGCTGTCAAAACGAGAATTTATGTAATGTAATTTGTATAGTGGCGCTAAACCAACCGTGAAAAGTACATTTAATGGTCATAGAATAATAGATACGCAATCGTCATACATAATACTAATTATTTATTACAATTAGTCACCGGTCGCGTAGCGATCGTATGGCTGTCGCAGTCTGCAAAATTTTTAGGTAATAACCTCGCGGGTAGAGTAGGTGCCATTTTCAAAAACATTTAATGTATTTTTATTTTTGTTTGAAAGAAAAAACTTACGAATTTTTAAAAGCAGTAGAACAAAAGTTATTGGGAATAATGTTTAGTACAAAAATACTAAGATTTTTTATTAGTATTTTTAAATTCAGCCTGTATTTCTTGGCACGCTCTAAGCCTAAACGGCTTGTAAGGGTTTGTAGATTTTAATTTGGCGTTGAAGATATCAAGCAAAAACTTTCACTAAACAAGTTCTAACTTCTCAGTCCAGATGCTGCGAGGGCACTGCCTTACCTTCACCGCGGAGTTTAAGGGTTTTTTCATTTTGGTTTAATGTCCGTATCAAATAAAATCTTTCCCACTCAGTTTCATATTTCAACTTTTTGGTCCTTTAATATTATTTTTCGCTTATGAACTGATTAAAATTAAAATTATTCGTAACGAATCTATATCGATGCTTAAAGCGACATCTGTTGGGAAATAGGGTTACTTGCCAAAACTAGCATTACCAGAACAGCACTCAGGCACATAACACTATCCTCCCTGGGATTTGGAGGCGGAGGTGCACGCCACAGTGTACGAGTGGCGTGCGGGTCTACGTTCTGTGGGGGAAGACCCATTACCCAGGGAGGTTGAAGCGCGGAGACTCCAGGTCCGGCGGTCCTTAATGGAGAAGTGGGAGAGGCGGCTGGTAATTCCGAGCGCTGGCCGCCGGAACGTTGAGGCGTTCCGTTCGGTGCTCAAAGACTGGACGGACAGAAAGACGGGGTCGTTGACTTACCGGCTTACGCAGGTGCTGTCGGGGCACGGTTCCTTCGGCAAGTACCTGTGCCGAATAGCCGGGCGTGAATCAACGACCAAGTGCCACCACTGCGGCCGCGACGAAGACACGGCGCAGCACACGCTCGAGGAGTGCTCGGCATGGACCGAGCAGCGCCGTGCGCTCGTCGCGGCGGTGGGGAAGGACCTTTCGCTGCCGGCTGTTATAAAATCGATGGTCGCTAGCGAGGAGGTATGGCTGGCAATTCTCACCTTCTGCGAGGACGTAATCTTGCAGAAGGAGGCGGCGGAGCGGGAGCGGGAAAACGATCCGCTCTCCCAACCAATCCGCCGCCGGAGAGCCGGGGCCCGGAGGAGGGCCTTCCATACCCTCCTTCACCCCACCTAGGGGCTCGGGGGTGACGTTCGGGGGAGCGTCACCCCCGTCATAATAGCCCCGGGAGGGCGCGCGCGGTGTTCCCGCGCGCCTCCCACGCAGTACATAAATAGGGCAGGAGCGGCTCCTCCCTCCTGCCCATAACGGGATGGGCCCGGCGCATCAAATGTGCTGGGCATTGCCGCCGGGGTCGCGGAAGAATACAAAACTGTACCCGTTGCCCCGGCATCAGGCGCTCCGGAGGAACACCGTCAGGTTTTAGTGGGTAGCCCGGCATTGCACCTTACAGCCGTGGAGTCCCACATACCCCTCTGCCACCCCCCTCGGCAAGACGGGATGCATAAATTATTTCCTGACGCAAAAAAAAAAGAAAAAAAAAGGCACATAACACTAACAATTTTTTTTCTAACGAACAAAGCAATGAGTGCGCTTTTCCCCATTTAAGTAATAAATAGAACCGGAAACCAAAGTACATGAAAATATGTTAGTTGTGTTTTAGTTACAAATATTTCGTAACGAGCCAGGTGTTAGCTATCGCTAACTACAAACGTTACAAATATGATATCCTTAATGGGGATGGCAACACCGTCGTCTGTGAGTGTTGCTACTTAACGATAAATTAAGCGCGATTTGACTGTTAGTAATTTTAAACGGCAGTTTTAAAAAAAGTGCTCCTATCTTTATATATACTACGTTTTCACCCACGTCGATATCCTGGAAGAACAAAAAGCTTTCACAAGGAAAAGACACCTTTGGTGAAAAGATGGATCCAGAGACCTGTCCCTTAACTAGCAGAGTGGTGACGTGAATTTGAAAATAAAGTCTTTATGCGCTGTCCTCTTTGTTTTTACTCCTTGGTTTTCACAATAAATATAGCTTCAGAGCACTACAGCATTCTGGCTGCATATGATAGTTGCTGCAGTTAAGTAATAGGCTAGCTAGACTGTAGAATAAATCTTTCTTATTTCAATACACAGCACGGTAGCGCGGCGACCGATCTTATTTTCTCAGACAATAATTTCTCAGTACATAAATTCTCTGTAATAATTTCTCAAACAAAAATAGCTCATTGTAATAATTTCTCACAGCTAATCATTTCTTAAGTATAAAATTTCTCTGTCTGCAAGTTTTTAGGTAATAACCCCGCCGAGCTAGCAAAGCGAGCGTGCCGCGGCAGCGGCCGGCGAAGCGCCAGAACAGAATTTACGTTATAAGAACACTCTTTCTGGGTAGGTTAGGTTAGGTAAGTGTATAAACCACAACGCGCGAGCCGAGCGAGCGAAGAGAGCGTGCCGCAGCAGCGGCCGGCGAAGCGCCAGAACAGATTTCGCCCTATAAGAACACTTCTTTGGGTAGGTTAAGTAAGTATGTGTGAATATATTACTCTGAGAAATATTTGTACTGAGTAATAATTGTACTATAGTACACAGTTATAACGTTATACAGCCAGACGAATTCATCGTTTTTCATTATAGGTATTTGCCTATATGCGTGTAACGTATATACATATACATTTTATTTATTTATTTCGGAGGAAAGTTACCTGCGTTTAAATTCTTTTGCGTACACACTTATGTAATGCAGATTAAATGATTTGACTTTCTTGTCTTGAAAGTTGTACATAGTACAGTGTACACAGTAGTATCAATATTTAAATAGGTATATAATGTAATACCTAATGCTAATACTGATTTTCGTACATAGAGCAAGTTCCCTTAATCTT
This sequence comes from Zeuzera pyrina, assembly GCA_907165235.1. Classification (NCBI taxonomy): domain Eukaryota; kingdom Metazoa; phylum Arthropoda; class Insecta; order Lepidoptera; family Cossidae; genus Zeuzera; species Zeuzera pyrina. The sequence continues at coordinate 2,762,453 of OU015641.1, forward strand.
ACACAATAATTTGCTAACATTGCCAACAGGCTGAAAAATATCTTTGCGCGTTGCGCAATTGTTTTACGGTGTCATATTTCAAAAAACGACTATAAGAGCATTATTTATCTGTTACATACCAGGATTATTTATCAGTTATAGATATATGGTATGTATGTGTTACATATGTATATATATATAAATATATAAATAATTATATATATGATATATAATTATTTATATATTATATATATATATATCTTAGCATTTAGATAATATTATGTATGTACTTATAAGCTATTTAGGTAATATCGCACGAAGGTCGCGTGCCGACATATTTGATAGCAACGAGATAACATTTTACCGAGAGGCTGTTTCGTTCCTTAGTGATTATTTAGGGACACAAAGCAGTATCACTATGTAAAACTTATTTTATCTATGTATGACTATGTATGAATAGCATATAAGTGATTTGGCAACCGCTGTAAGCTTATTATGTGATTAAATGAATTGAATTATTTATATGAATATGTATGAATACAAATTTGTATAACTACTACTAATATATTGTACATTACTTACCTTCGTTACATAATGTCTAACGCTTTGCGAGGTTGGCAGGAGATATCTATCTCTGGATAAGCTCGCCTTTGTACAAATTTTCTTGTAATTTTTAATTTAACACGTGTGTACAATAAAGATCTTATATATAATTGTGGACCGCTGATGCTTACTCGTCGAACCCATTTTGGCTAACATTTTTTGGATCCAGTGCGCTTATTACGTAACTTGCAGTCAGTATGATACAGTCAATATCGCGCGATATCTGCTGTCAAAACGAGAATTTATTTCTCCGGCTATAATTTCTTATTTTCATATTAATATTTTTGAGTGCCGCGGCAGCAGCCAGCGAAGCGCCAGAACAGAATCCACCTTATAAGAACACTCAGTCTGGGTAGGTTAGGTTAGGTAAGTATACAAACCACAATGTGCAAGCCACACGCTTATTACGTAACATGCAGACCGCATGCGACAGCCAATATCGCGCGATATCTGCTGTCAAAACGCGAATTAATGTACTGTAATTTGTATAGTGGCGCTAAATCTACCGCGAAAAGTGCATTTTACGGTCATATAATAATAGAAACGCAATTGTCATACATGATACCAATTTTTTATTACAATTAGTCACCGGTCGCGCAGTGATCGCGTGGCTTTCGCTGTCTGCAAATTTTTAGCTAATAACCCCGCAGAAGAGGCTTAACACGTCACTTCAAAGAGTTTCCTACAGTTCGTTTTAGCTGCAGTGGCAGTTGATAGTGCTTTGAAAAATAGTAGTGATCCGAGATGATACTTAATATATCTTAATTTCTTCCACAATTTTTATTTTGATTTTAATATAAGGTAAATGAGCCTTTATTTAAATTTTTAAATATCTGTCGGAATATACAAAAACGTACACACAGGTCCAGTATTAGTTATGTACTGTTTAATGCAAGCGGGAGTTGATATTTGTTAATGTAAATAAATTGAGCAGTGGTGAATATGATGGTCCGATATTTCGTCTCTATATTATGTTGTGTGCTCCATGCGTGCGTGTCACATGATATTGTGCTAGATTGGGGGCCATTTTGCTGCTGCAATGCTTGATCTATTGGTGTAAAACGCAAAAAAACAATTGTATTATGTTGGATTATTCAAATTTTATATGTACATAACTATATGTATATTTGTGTGCAGCGATAAAGTTATTTATCTATCTATATATCTGAATCAAACTCATAATGTCACTGTACCGACTGTTATTTTATTTATTATTATGCAAATGGAGACTTTATATAAGACTCCAAGTAAATCGCTTCAATTTTGTGTGTTTTATCGGTTTTTGGTCGTTATTGTTCTTAGGTACTTACCCCGCACGACATTTAATTTAAAAAGCAGCAAAGGTACACGCGGTATCACAAATCAACAGTACTGTCTCTGTCGAGCAGTCAAGTAACTAAAAATTATTGCTCGTGGTTCTACCTCTGCAACAAGAGTCATTTTATGACGGTGTAACCGCGAATCACTTTACGTTGGTACCTAATATCAATTTTAGACACCCGTTACGTTAATGTACGCGACAGTGGAATATCTATACAACGTATCTATCCACGTAATATTACGTAATAACTCAGTCGAAACATATACTGATTGATTGCTATTTCATCGCTAATAAAAGTTCTTCGTTCTATCATAAAAGATTTTGACCCAATATGGCGAGACCCCATCGTTACATTGAGGACATCCTTTTCATACATACGAAGTAATGTGCTTCCTCTGTTACAATGAATACAGCCAAGGTTTGTAACCCTTCTTACGTCCTCACACTCCTATAACTTAAGCGTTATAAAAACTAGTGTGAATAGATACTTTCTGAGTCAGTCATAGGTAGATAGATTACTACCAACATCTCAGGATAGAAACAAAGTCAACATTAAAGTTCATAAAAATAAAAGAGTAATAACAGGCGGCTTAGAAAGATATCTTCCAGACATCCATAGAGTGCATAGTAGCATTGAAAATTGATACGGAAAGCGATAGATTACAAACTATAAAATTGAATGAACATAATTATAACATATTATGAGTATATCCACTGGTTCCCAAACTTATTTTGTCTACTGAGTCGAGAGCTCATGCAGTCGTTGTCTAAGATGCCTCCTAACTGAATGAAATTACAAATCACCCCCCAGGCCTCTACACAACGCCCTCATTTTTTTTCTGGGTCTCTTACCGCCCCCCTTTAGGCCTGCAGCGCCCACAAGGGGGCGTTATCGCCCACTTTGGGAATGGCTGGTATATCTATGAACGTATTACTCACACACAAATACTCATACATACTAACATACGCACAATGCTATGTACACAAATACATACATACAATATATACATTTAAATACATACCTATATACATACGCTCACTCATACATTTGTATTTATTAACATACATATCTTCACGCTGAATCCCCATCGGGGTAGCCAGAAAGGACTGAGCGCCAAGCGCCGCGGTCCTTACATACTCATTTAGCTTCCTCTAATCTCATCCTCCTCCTCACACATTTTCGCCTAGGTATGCGAGTGCTTTTGATATTTCCGTCAGCTAACACTGGCTATTTGTTCTTCCTAAGTCAGTCTTGGTCTTCCTTAGCTACTTTTACCACTCGCTTTGGCTCTGTAGATTTCCTTCGTCAGTCTTTCATCACTCATTCTTTCTGTGTGCACATTTTCGCCTAGGTATGCCAGTGCTTTTGATATTTCCGTCAGTTAACTCTGGCTATTTGTTCTTTCTAAGTCAGTCTTGGTCTTCCTTAGCTACTTTTACCACTCGCTTTGGCTCTGTAGATTTCCTTCGTCAGTCGTTCATCACTCATTCTTTCTGTGTGCTCGAATCATCTAAGCCGGTGATATTCAAAGTGGACCACTTTGGTTATCACCGGCTTAGAGGTGGGCCCCCAGGGGTCGACGGGAGATTCGACTAGGGTCTACGTTAGCGTAAAAAAAATGGGGGTTAAAAATTTTTAAGTGGGGGTCCACGAAAATTTATCTGGTTTCGATAGTAAAGAACAAAAATGTTGGCTTGGCTTTACCTTACCAGTTTATAGGTATAAACTTGTCACAGGCAGAATGTCTTAATGAGGATATTCAGACATACGTTGAACATTTAAATGCCCTGCATGATGACCTTGAAAATAGATTTAAAAAATTCCGATTTTTAATTTTATAAAGTCTGTAATTATATTATTTTAATAAATAGAACACAAGAAAACATATTATTTTTCTTTTTATTCTTACCACCCCGAATTCAGGGTTGGAAGTCGGCCGCGAAGCAAATTCCCATCGTTTGATCTAATCTTCACATTTTTTTACGAGTTTTGGGAATATGGTGGAAATGTCGCAGCAGGAAGTCCACCGAAACCAGTAACATTTTGAAAGTGGTCTACGAGAAAAAGGTTTGCAATAACACTACCGTGCAACCCTGTCATACTGCGTATCTCTTCATTGCTTATCTTGTCCTCAAGGGTGACACCGCACATATTTCTATGAGATCGCATTTCTACTGCGTTTATCTTACTTTCACTGATTTCAGTCATATATAGGATATGAAAGGCATTTCCGATAGATATTTGTGGGAGGCGCAAGGTGGTTTTAGGAATGGTAGGGTTTGTATGGATCAGATTTTTGCGCTCCGCGGTAACGTGGAGAAGTTTCTGGTCATAGGTCAAATAGTTTTCTGCGCTTTCTTTGAACTGGAAAATTAATTCGATAGAGTAGTGTGAAAGAAATTTTGGAGTCTTCTGCCTGAACATCGCGTGCAGGGCCCCTTACTGCAGGCTGTGTGGTCACTATATCGAGACAACAGCACCTTTGTAAGTGTAGATGATGACATGTCATCTCTCGTTCGACATCTATTCAGGCGGCAGACAGGGCTGAGTGATGTCGTGATGCCTGGGTATTCTTGATGTATTGGGACAGTTGCCTCTAAACGTTGAAAGGTAGTATGAGTGGTATAATATGTGATGGTACAGTGGTAAACTGCCTATTGTACGACGACAATGCTGCGCTTGTATCACTATCAGAAGCACAGTTACAGACACTAGTCACGGGCTTGAAATAAGAATGTGAAGTGAAAGGATTGAATGTGACTGTGAAAAAGACTAAGGTTTTGGTGTTTGAAAGGAAAGACGTAAAGACAAAATGTGAGATATGGGTACATGGAAAATGTCTAGACCAAGTGAAAGAAAATGTGTATTTGAAGAGTGCGTTTTCGAGGAATGGAAGATGTGAATTGGATGTATGAAGACGGGTAGCAGCTGGCTATAATGTGAACGGTGCTCGTCCTCATTAGTAGGAGTGTGAATATATCTAGCTCAGCCGAAATGGCCATCTACAATGCGGTGTTGGTGCCAGGTTTATTGTACGGTAGCGAAGCCTGGATATGCCCGTAATCGAGTAAAAGTATAATAAATGCAATAGGTAAATTTTGATTAGTAACGGATAGTAATTTTGTACTTTTCAGTGTTTTTTAAGGTGGTTTAATTTGTTTTTAAAGTTCTTTGCCATTGCAATGTTATTATTTAGAAACTACTTTGTGGCTAAATTCCTAGCATTATCTTTCAACTCTAAATACAAAAACAATTTAACTCACATTGTGTCACTAATAGAAAACAATTGGGAGAATTAATTCCGGTTGTAGCGATTTGACAATGACGAGAGACATTTTTTGTTAACACAAAAACAGCGAAGTCGTTGTACGTCACGTCACTACTTTACAGACACATATATAGAGGTATCCATAAGCTTTATCCTTAAAAGGGTTGAGAAAGAGGATCAAGCACCAAGTATTTGGATCGTTACATACTTATTTCGCCTTCTCAATTCTCATCATTCTCCATATACACATTATTATTAATTTACTGATGAGAACAGTTTTAATTAAATACAAAATTAGCAGTACCTATATATTTTATGGTTGGACCTTATGCCAACACAATAAGTTCAATTATCGAATGGAACGTGACTTGTAACTTTTAGGGCTTATCACAAAGCAATGCGGAGCTACGTCCTTTAATATTAGTGTACTATCGTTTAGCACAGTCAGAATTATAAATTTAAAAAATTGTTGTCATTCTAGAACATGACATTAAAAAATAACATTAAAAATAGAACGGCGGCGTTGTGATGATGCTTTATATATTGGGTCCTTACATATGAAATTAGCGTTTTGTCGTACTGACCAATTTGATCTGAAATATCTCCTCTTTGGTTAAGAATTCCAAATTCCAATTTATAAATTCATTTAGCTGGTACATTTGAGTTTTGAAAACAGTCATTCATTTGTTTTTTTCCTCATTATTTTTTTCTTTGGCGTCGCTTATTACCGCACAATGGAAAACATGAAATATCGGTATATTTACGAGTACGAGTTCTACCGTGGCACCAGTGCTGCAGAAACAGCTCGAAAGATTAATGATGTGTACGGCGCTGGTGTCGCAAAAGAAAGCACGGTACATTTTTGGTTTCAACGTTTTCATTCTGGAAATTTCAACCTTCAGAACCAACTCCGTGGACGGCCGGAGACCAAAGTGGAAAATGAAGAATTAAAGGCAATTGTGGAAGCGGATCGATCACAAAGCACTTCAGAGATAGCTGCAGGCTTCGGGGTAAGTGATAAAACTGTATTAATCCCCTTGAAGCCAATCGGGAAAGTAAAAAAACTTGAACGATGGGCACCTCATGAATTGAGTGAATCGAACTTGCAAACACGCGTCGACTGCGGTGTTACTTTGCTCAACCGACACAATAACGAAGGGTTTTAAATCGAATCATTACTTGTGATGAAAAGTGGATACTGTACGATAATCGGAAGCGCTCGTCGCAATGGCTGAACCCTGGAGACCCAGCCAAATCCTGCCCTAAACGAAAATTGACTCAGAAAAAGTTACTTGTGAGTGTTTGGTGGACTAGCGCCGGTGTTGTTCACTACAGCTTTTTAAAATCTGGCCAAACGATTACGGCAGATATCTATTGTCAGCAACTGCAAACCATGAAGGAAGAACTAGCTGCTAAACAACCGAGATTGGTCAATCGCTCTAGGCCACTGCTGCTTCACGACAACGCAAGACCACACACTGCACAACAAACAACCACTAAGTTAGATGAGCTACAATTGGAATGTCTGTGACATCCACCGTACTCCCCGGACCTTGCTCGAACAGATTACCATTTTTTCCGGAATTTGGACAACTTCTTACAAGGAAAAAAATTCAACTCCGATGCGGCAGTCCAAACCGCCTTCAAAGAGTTTATTGATTCTCGCCTACATGGTTTTTTTAGTAAAGGGATCAATGAACTACCTATGAGATGGCAAAAGTGCATAGATAACAACGGTGCATACTTTGATTAATTAAATATATTTTACAAAAAAAAAATTGACTTTATATTCCTCCCGTACAAAACGCCAATTTCATATGTAAGGACCCAATATTAGCGATAACAATATTTTAAGGTTCCACCCTCGTTGTTACATGGCCTATATCGCATTATTTTGACCTTCATTATTGAACCTTCAATTATCCTTTTAAACTTTATGAACTGTTGTCGAGCCGCGTACTCCTAACACTGTCGGGAGTGAGCGAGTACGCAAAAGATAATCAGTAAGAGGCGTTTGCAAGATAGCGCTACACTCGCGCCGCGTGTGTCACCTCATAATATACTTGTTAATTTTAAGATTTTAATCTTTTGAAGAATGAATTTAAGTACCCATTTATTTAAATTACTGTCTTATCTATTATTTATTTTACTTGTTACAAATAACACATTTCATTTTACGATTTCGTAATTTATACTCTTATTCTTGATACTTGTTCCGAGTTTATAGTGAAGACCATTCTTTTAATTTTTGATTATGACAGTAATTATCCCAAATACTGCCATTGTGTGCGTGCCACGGCGCGTGTGTGTATTAGTTGGCACACATACAAATTCCGTGCGCTAGTTTTCTGTGAAGACATCGTACTGTTATGTGTATTGTGCTTTATATATAAAAAGTCCATATAAGAAATCTCCCTACCACTCGAGGAGATGCGGTGCGAATTGTACCTAGTTATATGAGTGTGACCTTACCACCGCACTGATCGATAGGGACAACGATACAACATACATCTAAAACAAAATTTCTTCTCTAACTTACAGCAAGCGTCAAACTTGCAGTTTGCGATCGATCTGTGAATGGCATGGGATGCAAATTTCACTTTTTTACATAGTAATAACATTATTTTCTCATGTTTTGAAAAAACTGGCGTTGACCCTGCTGTCTAACGAGAATATTATAAGAGTGACTGCTCACGCCTAATTGGTAATTCAAGTTATTGTAGCCATTTTCATGTTCTTGTTCAAAAGGGAAAAACAAAAAGAATATTAGTCGGCAGCTGTTCGTTATTCAAACTTGTCCGTTGTTCGTTGACCAGTGAGGCCATAGATGACGTTTTGAGTAAATCCGTAATGAACACGAACGTATCAAAATCATGAGGGGCGCAGGACTGCGTGCTGTGAACTAATTGGTCACATAAAGACCAATTGTCGAATAATTGAGGGCTTAGAGGCCAAGAGATGTGGGCGCGTCAAACGTTTAAGTTATAATATTACTCAAAAATAGGTAGACGCCGGTGGTATAGGGGACACGAGCGTCGACTAGGCCTTATTGTTCTACGCCTTCTTTTTTACGGGCTCATTTTGGTGGGTTTAAATCCGGCGAATTCGGTGAGCTATAGTTTCCTTATTAGATTTAAATTTTTAAACCATTAGGAAATTAAAAAAACAAGTCATTAATTTTGACACATTAACAACACATTAATTTTGTTATTTGAGATTTAAATATTTGATAATTAAGTCGTATTTATTTAACTGTCGTGACGTAAAAAAGTACATAACACATAATTTATGTACCTATTCGTATACATTATGTCTGAAGAAAAGGTCGAGTATTTTCCTAAACCGACATCTTTTTAACGAAAACCACGTATATGTAGTCACTAATTATTTTTTGTTGTTTTTAACTCCTGACGCAAAAAGAGGGGTGTTATAAGTTTAACGTTTGTATTTGTGTCTTCGCGTTTGTCTGTGGCATCGTAGCTTCTAAACAGTTGAACTGATATTGATATAATTTTTTTTGGTTGAAAATTTACTTGATCTAGAGCAGCCATACCCAAAGTGGGCGATAACGCCCCCTTGTGGGCGCTGCAGGCCTAAAGGGGGGCGGTAAGAGACCCAGAAAAAAAATGAGGGCGTTGTGTAGAGGCCTGGGGGGTGATTTGTAATTTCATTCAGTTAGGAGGCATCTTAGACAACGACTGCATGAGCTCTCGACTCAGTAGACAAAATAAGTTTGGGAACCAGTGATCTAGAGTGTTGTTAGCTATGATTCAATGAAATCCGTTCAGTCGTTTGAAGAGCATCAGATCTTTTCTAGTTGCTGAAGGGATGTGAGCAACTCTACTGGCCTGATTGATTCGAAATTTAGTATCCTGTGACTTAGATGATATTATAATAACATGTAATCGTAACCTTGACCTGATGCTGCAACATAATCGGGAATCAATAGGATACCTAACTCCTCACTAACTTACAGCAAAGGTATCGTGTTCGTATTCATTGGAATGGTCTCAATGAATAGGTTATAGATAGATACATAGACGGTGATCAATGTTCGATGATGGAGATCTTACGAAATAATCGTAGACAGAAGACTAAACTCTTTTCCGTAGTTTAAACTACCATTGATCTAAGATGAGCTAAGATCTAATGGTAGTTTAAACGGCCCTTAAGCATATCGCAATAAATACTACAAGAATTTAAAGAAGGTTATCAGAACTTCATCTCTTAAAGTAAGGTTACACATCACATTAGGTATGTTTTATCGTGATCGCCGTCTAGAAGTTGAGATCTAAAATCAGCTAGCTCTCTTTAGATAAGTTGCATCTGCAACATCGGTTTAACTTATAATGGTTCAGCAGCAGATACATCTATCTATAATCTATAATGAATTATAAAACAGCAACAATGCCATGTCTGTAAATTGACGATCTTTTTGAAAATGATTGAACTAGACATTTTAGACTTTTCTGATTCCAAAATAAATATTTATAGGACTGTCGTCTGTGCGTTTGTATTGTTCCCTTAAAGCTAAGACATTGCCATTGCATTGCTTCACGAATTTCTCTGTTTGAAGAACTGGAATCTCATTTAAACGTAAATAAAGTGCATGTCATCTCGTTCATCTTTATTATGTTGTCGTTCTGAAATATTAAAACGAATCGGATGTGACGAAAGCGACGTGCAACAACTTCTTGACGAACTTCACACCGTAGCTGCGACAAAATGGTGGCGGGAGAAAAGTCGACGGGTTCACTTTTGCTCGAGCTACGCCGGATTAAGTAGTCTCTATTGTCTATCTAGTAGAATTAAATTGTATCTGTTAAGTATGAAGGAGATACAAGGGGTGAGGGCAAGGAGGCGGGGAGACGGCACTTGACGACCCACTCATTTTTTATTATATGTTAATACGATTTTACTACAGCAACTGAGCGACGCTCATTGCCTATTTTATTTAAAATAAATAGTGTTCCCTACTATTTGAGTATTTCATTTAAATATTCGGAACATTTTGGTGACCCCGACGTGATATAAGTATTACTTCTTCTTCTACTTATCTATTCACGAATGTTCTGTTTTACAAAAAGTCGGATAAGAAGTTAATTAATTGCTGCCATCGGATTTATCGAAGCCGCTAGCTGAGTTCCATAACAACGGAAATATAATTCTTGAAATCTACAACTGAATTCCTGAGTAGCAGCCATCAGCCGGTTAGTTAGTAACAACGATGCATCAACTTCGACCATAGAAAAATGGAAGTAAGCCCGTTCCTAATTATTATCAACTAAATTCAACAAAATTACTTTATTTACAAACTATTTCTATTTGTGCCGATAGCGTATTTGGCTCCTAAATTACTAAAATTTGCGAATTGCGTATATATGTACATTATAAATTACCCACAGTATAACAAAATATTATATATAACTTGCAACAACCACTGTTTATTCTAGTTTATGTTGTGCATATTTATTGTTTTATGTTAAAATTATTTACGACTATTTTATGCACACGTATATTTTCTTGCTTTAAGCAGCATTTCTTTAATATATGTATTTAAATAACAACAATCGATTAAAAGTGTCTACTAAGGTGTTTCAAATAGATATTCCTATAATTATATTCCTAATATTATAAAAATACTAAAAGAATTTGCCGGACAATTCCAGCTTTCGCTTGCTGAGCGCTGGCTTCATGGTCATCCCGTGTACTTGGCGAGAACAATAGTCGATAGCCGAGCTCATCATCGACGCTGGCGCATCATATTACTGCTGTTGCGCGTAGTACGGTTTGAAATTTGTTTTGTTTACTTTGTTCGTATTGCCTATTTGCTCCCTACAATAATATAATCGTTACGAATCATGCCGAAAAATACTACTGAATCGACTTCGAAGCAAACAAGCTCATGTGAAACTGTTGCCGAAGTAAAGATGTTAATTCAGCAACGTTCTACGATTAAAGCAAGGCTTACAACTTTTAAAAATTACTTAGATACAATAAAACTTGTTGAGCATGATAAGTTGAGTGAAATTCAGATTGGCAAATTAAAGTTAAAATTGAATAAAATGCAACTATTATTCGAATCATTTGAAATCATCCAAAGTAATATTGAAACATCCAGTTCTAATATTGAAGAATAGGTTGAAGAAAGAGACAAAATAGAAAATATTTTTTGTAATTCCATTTCCACTGCTCAATGTATTATTGATTCAACATCTAAAATCAGAGCTGCTAACAATAAGAACCCAGATACTTCGTTTAATACTTCTAACAACTCGTTGAATAATGGTTGCATGAGTAACATCAAGTTACCAACAATTAAGCTTCCTGTCTTTGATGGAAATTATTTGAAATGGCTCGAATTTCGCGACACGTTTGAGTCTCTTATTCATAAAAATGATTCTATTCCAAATATCAGTAAATTTCACTATTTACGTTCATCGCTGGAAGGAGGCGCTGCAGTGTTGATCAAATCAATTGAATTTACGGGTGATAATTACATTTTAGCATGGGATATTCTCTGTGAACGTTACAATAACAAACGAATTTTAATAAATAATCATTTGAAGTGTTTGTTCAATTTTGAACCCATTATGAAAGAATCCCATAGGTCATTGCGTTTCATGATTGATCATTTTACTAAGAATTTGCGTTCGTTACATAATTTAGGTGAACCCACTGAATATTGGGACACCTTGATAATTTTCATTATGTCAGGAAGATTAGACAGCGCCACAAGCCGCAATTGGGAGGAGTATAAAAACACATTAACATCCTCACCTAAACTCGATGAGTTTTATCGCTTCTTATGCAGCCGTGCAGATGTAATTGAAACAATTCACTATAATAACAACAAAGGTAACACGAGTTTTGTAAGGCCTGATAAATCTTTTTCTAATAAAGAACACAAAAACACTAAAGCTTTCGTTGCTTATTCAGGTACTAATTCAAATAATAAAACTTGTAATATTTGTAAACAATCTCATTTATTGCACGAATGTGAAAAATTCAAGGAGATATCTGTGGACGATAGGCTTAGTGAAGTTTCTAAATTGAAAATATGTTCAAACTGTCTTCGTTCCGGTCATCATATATCTCGCTGTCGCTTCGGCCCATGTAGAATCTGTAAAAAAAGACATAACACATTATTGCATAAAATAATAACCAACACAAATTTGCAACAAGAAAATAATAATACACAATCATACTTACCTGCTGTTCCGTGTACCATGTCTTCTCCAGTGTCACTTTCTACAACCACGCCATATCAAGTGTTTCTATGTACTGCCGAAATTGAATTGGTTGATCTAAAATCTAGCACTACTTACCCGGCTAAGGCTCTGCTCGACAATGGCAGCCAAAGTTCGTTTCTTACTGAAAAAATGCAAAAGATTGTGAGTATGTCAAGCTCTAGCACTGCTAATTCAATTTCGATTTGTGGCATAAATAATTCGGTAACAAATATTAATAAACGTTGTAGTTTACAAATAAAATCTCGCGATGGTACCTATACTAAGAACGTGTCATTTCTTGTTATCCCTCAAATAACAGGGGAATTACCGAATGTCGAGATAGATCCTAATTGTTTACAATTACCGAGTCATATAAAACTCGCTGATCCAAATTTTTTCCGTCCTTCTGAAATACATGTACTTTTAGGGGCGGATGTATTTTGGGACATAGTTAAATCTGGTCAAATAAATTTAGGAAAAAATAAACCCATACTACTGGAATCTAATTTCGGTTGGCTAATTTCTGGTCCGATCGGTGACTGTTCTATTAATTCTAGTAGAAGAACTTGTAATTTCTCTAAAGAAATACGAGACTCTCTCTCCAAATTTTGGGAAATTGAAGAATTACCTTGCCGAAAGAATATTTTATCTAAAAGTGAAGAATTTTGTAAAAATTATTTTGTTCAAACAACAAGACGTCTGACAGATGGTCGGTTTTCAGTTAAACTACCATTAATTCAGTCTGAAAGTGTACTAGGTGATTCTTACACCACAGCTGCTAAACGCTTTTATAATTTGGAGAAAAAAATAAATAAAAATCCAAAATTGAAACGAGAGTACTCGGATTTCATTCGTGAGTATCGCGACTTAAAACATTTAAGTGAAATCGAACGTCCTAATTTTGGCTACTATTTACCTCACCATGCGGTGATTAAACAACAAAGCGAAACGACTAAGCTCAGAGTAGTTTTTGACGCATCTTGCAAAACTGCTTCAGGAATATCTTTGAATGAAATTCAAGTGGTGGGGCCTGTAGTTCAGGATGATTTAATATCTATTTTGTTTAGATTTCGCCAAAGTATGTATGTAGTAACAGGTGACATTGAAAAAATGTACCGACAGGTTAAAATCGATGAGTCACAACGCAATTTACAATTGATTTTGTGGAGGGATGATGATACCCAACCACTGAAGATACTACAGCTTAACACTGTTACTTATGGAATGGCTTCGGCTCCATTTTTGAGTACTAGGTGTCTTTTTGAGTTAGCGAATGAATGTGTGGATAAATCAGTAGCTAATGTTATCCAGCATGATTTTTATGTCGACGATTTATGTATGGGTTCAGACTCTGAATTGGAATTGCGGTGTTTCATAGAGGCTATAGTTAAGAAATTGTCTGAAGCTGGTTTTCCTTTACAAAAGTTTCGTAGTAATGCCCCTAATATTTTTAACAATATGTCAACAATAACCGAGACTCAAAATTTCTGCAAACAGTCAGCCGTATTGGGGTTAAAGTGGCAGCCACTCGTTGATACCCTGCAGTTCTCAACTAATGCCAAAGCTGATTCAAGAGTAACCAAGCGAAATATATTATCAACCTCATGTACAATTTTTGACCCTCTTGGTTTGATATCGCCTTGTACTGTAGTCGCTAAGATAATACTACAGAAATTATGGTTACTGAAAATAAGTTGGGATGACAACATTCCAGACGATATCAAATCAACGTGGCTAAATTTTATTAATAATATACATTATATATCGAGGTACCTAGATATACCTAGACATGTGCTTTGCAAAGATCCGACTTATATTGAGATTCATTGTTTTACTGATGCTTCTCAGAACGCCTACGCCGCATGTATATATTTAAAATCTATAGATAATACACAAAATATTAAAGTTATATTGTTAGGTGCCAAAGCTAGAGTAGCTCCTTTGAAGCCAGAGCTCACTATTCCTCGTTTAGAGTTGTTGGGTGCTCTGCTGGGTGCAAAATTATACACTAAGGTCATTCAATCACTTCGAATTAATTTCCATAAATCCTTTTTTTGGTCGGATTCAACAATTGTGTTAGGTTGGCTAAAAACACAACCTAAGACCTTAAAAACTTACGTGTGCAATCGTATCGAAGAAATTCGTAATTTAACTTCACAAAATTTATGGCGCCACGTACCTACGGATCAAAACCCGGCAGATCTGGCTTCGAGGGGTGTCAAACCACAGCAATTGAGAGATAATACTCTATGGAGGCAAGGGCCTTCATTTTTGAAAAAATCGTGTGCTGTTTGGCCTCGCGATCAATCATTTAACTTTGAACTTCCTGAAACAAAGGTTTATTTTAGTATACAGTGTCAACAAAGTATAATACCGTTCGATAAATATTCCAGTCTACCTAAATTACAACGTGTATTTGCTTATGTTTTACGTTTCATTAATAATATTAAAAATAAGGACTGTAAAGTTTGTGGTAGTCTTACTTTGAGCGAATTACAGATAGCATTAGTTAAGTTAGCGAAATTTTCTCAACAGGATTCATTTGCGAAAGATATACATTCATTACGAACACATAGGAAAATAAGCAGTAAATCTACTGTACTATCTCTGAATCCATTTTTGGATGACGAAGGCATACTTCGTGTAGGCGGGCGTATTCATAATGCGACATATTGCCCATATAACAAAGTACATCCAATTTTGCTCGATGGAAGACATTCATTTGCTAAGTTACTTTTTGCAAACGAACATCTTCGACTATTACATTGTGGACCCCAACAATTACTAAGTTCAATACGGGAAAAATTTAGGGTCACAAATGGCCGTCGTCTTGCATCAAGTATCGTAAGCAAATGTGTAAGATGCACTAGAATTAAAGGAAAAAATATACAACCTATAATGGGTTACTTACCTCATCCTCGCGTCACTCCAGCTCCTCCTTTTGAGACTTGTGGTGCTGATTTTGCTGGTCCATTTCATAATTCTAGCCGTAAAGGTCGTGGTTCTAGGACTACCAAATGTTATTTATGCTTATTTATTTGTTTTGTGGGCAAAGCTTTGCATTTAGAAGTTGTAAGCGACTTAAGCACTAACGCGTTTATTTTATGTTTACGGAGATTTATCTCCAGACGCGGCAAGCCACGTACGTTATTTTGTGATAACGCAAAGAACTTTATGGGAACAAATGGCGAGTTAAAGCGAATGCTACGCGCAGCAAGTCAATCGATAGATGAATTCGGCTATATTGAAGGCATCGATTTCAAATTTTCACCCGCGTATGCGCCTCACTTTGGTGGGATTTGGGAAGCCGGCGTTAAAGCAGCAAAATTCCATTTAAAACGTATTGCCGGAGGTACTCATTTGACTTTTGAGGAGCTAACTACGTTGTTTGCACAAATAGAAGTCATTTTGAATTCACGACCGCTGACTCCGATGTCGTCAAATCCAGCGGATTTGTTACCAATAACTCCGGGCCATTTCCTTATTGGACGACCGTTGACGTCACTACCGTCCCCGACCTTACCAGAGAAAATCACACTCAACAGATATCAGTTGTTAGAGCGACTACGACAACATTTTTGGAAAAGATGGTCCAAAGAATATATAACTGAATTACAGCATCGAGTTAAATGGAAACGAAACCAAACGGAAAGTGTTAGTGTTGGAGATTTGGTAGTAATTAAGAATGACCAACTTTCTCCGATGAGCTGGCTTTTGGGACGAATTCAAAAATGCTACCTTGGACCTGACGGTGTTTGCAGAGTTGTCGACATCACAACAAAAAATGGAATCATCAGACGAGCTACCACAAAAGTCTGTGCTCTACCCAAAGCGGAAGATTTCCATGAGCTCCTTGAAAGCTAGGCTTTCAAGGGGGGGGGAAAATGTTAAGTATGAAGGAGATGCAAGGGGTGAGAGCAAGGAGGCGGGGAGACGGCACTTGACGACCCACTCATTTTTTATTATATGTTAATACGATTTTACTACAGCAACTGAGCGACGCTCATTGCCTATTTTATTTAAAATAAATAGTGTTCCCTACTATTTGAGTATTTCATTTAAATATTCGGAATATATCTAATAGATTATATGTATACATATGTCAAACAATAAAAGCAAATGATTGAATAAAATAGATATATGTATGTTGTAACTGTAAGTAATAAGTGTAGTCAAGAATAGAGGAAAAATTATGCAGAGAATATTGTTTTATTAATTGTCTGATCAAATATTTTGTTACATGTAGGTAACTGTTAGGATACTCGGCAACTAAGAACATTTACTTACTGCATTTGTCTTTTATCAGAAGTGGGATCGTATCACGAGTTCGCAGAATGCCACGTGGCCGGAAACGCCGATCAAGAAGGGAACCATCGAGCTCTAGCACCTCCAGCTCTAGTGACAGTGAAGATGAGCGGCGGCGACGCAGGCGACGCCGTAAAGTATCTCCTACCGTGAGTCAGAATGTTGTTATATCGTCAGTGATTTCCGAATTCGACCCGCTCGTAGACAATGTAGATATGTGGATTAACGTAGTAGAGGCTAATGCTCGTGCGTTTGGGTGGTTTGATAATATGATTAAATACCAGGCATTTCAAAAATTGCAAAATACCGCGAAAACATGGTTAGACTCGTTACAAACAAATAATACCGGTTGGACTGCGTGGAAGTGGAAACAATGGTGAGACACAATGTCGGATACGTTTCAGGTGAAACGCAATATGTTTAGATTGCTTAAAGATTTATTAGATGCAAAGCCTTTGTCTAATCAATCTTTGTATGAATTCTTTTTTCAACAAAAGTCTAAGATAGATCGTTTGCAGTTGGAATTCAGGGAACAGGATATAATATCTGTTATTGTAGGGTCGATCGGTGATAAGAACATTAGCGTTGCAGCTGAAGCGGGTTCTTTCCGATATTGTGACGATTTAGCATCCTTTTTGCATGGTAAAACTTATAGCACTATTGATAAAGACTTCACTCAAAAGAACTCTTCGTCCGTAAAGCATAATTCTAGACAATTTCAATCCACTTTTCCGAGTACATCTAATAAAAATGAAATCAAACCAGAGACCTCGACATCAGTTAATAACTACGTACCAAACACTAATAGCACTTGTTATCGGTGTGGGGAAATAGGTCACAAAAGGAATAACTGTTCCATCAAGGACAATGTTAAATGTTCCTCATGTAATAAAGTAGGGCATTTAGAGGCAGCTTGCAAATCGAAATCGAAAACAAAGGTTGAAAAGGATATTGAAGTGAAAATGATTTCTAGTCCGGATAGTAAACTACTTTATAAATAAATACTTCAGAAATACTTCAAAAATGTTTCAATAAATAATAATGATTATAAGGCATTTTTTGATATGGGCAGTGAGTGTTCATTAATCACGACAGCGTTAGTAGAAAAATTTCAATTGCAACCTTTTTCTCTGAACAGTCCTATTAATTTAATAGGACTTACGAATGATTCTACTGCTCAAATCAGTCGGGCCGCGGCAGTAACTCTTAAAGTTGATTTTGTAGACTTAATTACTACCCTTTACATTATAGATGTATTATCTGGCTGTGACATTTTGATTGGAAGGAATTTTACTGAAGATGAAAGTATAATGTATGTCCGCGTGGGAGAAATGTTAACATTCAATCCAGTACACACATTAAATATATGCGCCATTGATGTTACTGGCAAGTTTTCACATTAACATGGGATTATATTAAAGAAATTTTTTTCGAAGTACCCACAAGTCATATCTCAAGATTTGACGTGTCTAGGAAAAACTTCATGTGTAGAGTTGGAGATACAATTAACTTCTTGTAAACCTATTTATCAACGACCATATAGAATGTCAGAGTCAGAAAGAGCAATCACGCGGGAAATAACCGACGAACTTTTAAAAGAACTGGAATCATTCGTAATAGTAGTTCTGCTTATGCAAGTCCTGCTCTATTAGTAGACAAAGCTTCTGGGGGCAAAAGGTTATGTATAGACTATAGGCAACTCAATAAATTTACTGTAAAAGAAAAATATCCCATGCCGATAATAGAGAATCTTATAGACAGATTACAGGGGTGTAAGTGATTTACGTCCTTAGACCTTAAAAGTGGCTATCACCAGATTTCTGTTAAGGCTGAAGATGTGCACATAACTGCGTTTATCACGAATGACGGACATTTTGAATTTTAGAGGATGCCTTTTGGGGTATGTAATGGACCAGCCGTTTTTCAGCGACTAATGAATACAGTTTTGGGCAATCTTCGTTTTGGTAGAGTGGTATGTTACATGGATGACCTACTTATTGCAACCACGACCTTTGAGGAAAATATAAATTGCCTCGAAATGATATTAGATATTTTTGCAAAAAATGGATTAACTATCAACTTAGATAAATGTGAATTTTTCAAAGATCAAATTACGTTTTTAGGGTATGAAACTTCCGAACAGGGTGTCCGACCCAGTGCCCGTAAAGTTGACGCTATATCAAAATTTCCTACTCCTAAATCAGTTCATCAGCTCAGGCAATTTCTTGGACTTGTTAATTATTTTAGAAAATTCCTAAAAAATTGTGCTATTCTATGTTCGGTATTGACAAATTTACTTAAAAAAGGGGCTGTATGGCAATGGGGATCTAAAGAGAACGAAGCAGTCACAAATTTAAAAGACGCGTTAGTTAACAATGTTGTTCTTAAAATATTTAACCCCCGCTTACCTATCAATTTGTATACTGATGCCAGTCGGGATGGCATAGGATGTATTTTAGTTCAGCTAACCGATGATGGTGAAAAGCCAGTGATATTCTATAGCAGACAAACTACTAATGACGAAAAAAAATTTCATCCATTTGAGCTGGAACTGTTAGCGATTGTGGCAGGGTTGCAAAAATTTCGGCATTACCTATTAGGTACAAATTTTAAAATAACTACCGACTGTAATGCTGTCCGTTTTGCTTTAAGTAAGAAGGAGATAATACCACGAATAAGTAGGTGGGTGTTATATACGCAGGAATTTACATTTGAGGTCGTTCACAGAGCTGGGTCACAAATTCAACATGTTGACGCCTTAAGCAGGAACCCTGTTAACGAACTTGGTGTGATGTCATCCGGTGAAACTGAGAATGTCATGACAATAACTATAACTGAGAGTGATTGGTTGCTGTCTGTACAGTTGCAGGACCCCGATATAGTTAGTAGTCGTGATAAATTAATGTCAGGTGAGGCCGAGACAAATAGGCAGATATTTAATGAGTACGAATTGTTAGGGAACAAAGTGTATAGGAGAACTGAATTTGGAAGGCGATGGTTGGTACCAAAAAAGTGTATATGGTATGTTATACGTGCCAACCACGATGATGTAGGTCACTTTGCAGTAGACAAGACTATTGAACGAATTAGGTCTAGATACTGGTTCCCTCACCTTAAAAAAACCGTCTCTAAGTAAATTAAAAACTGTTTAAACTGTTTGTAATTTAATTAAAAATATTCATGGGAAGGAACCAGGAAAATTGTATCCGATTCCGAAATATGCCAGACCTTTCCACACACTCCACGTAGACCACCTCGGTCCCTTCGTTAAAATTACCCAGTGTAATAGTTACCTCTTGGTAATGGTCGACTCTTTTACAAAATTTGTATTTATTTCACCTGTGAAAAGCACTAAGAATCAAGTTGTGATCAATTAAATGAACAAAGCATTCAAGGTATTTGGTAACCCAAAACGCTTGGTATTTCGCTTGCTCATTCTCATCACAGGCACACGCCGGGCTCTCCTTGCACCTGAAACGATACAGGTACTCAGAGAACCCCCCATGGCCTGTGAACACTTGCACTATCACATTATCCATTCTGATCTTCCTTACTACCGAATGAGCTTTAGTGGCGTCCGGGAAAAACACTTTGGTGACAGAGGCCGTTTGCTCACTTACGTACCTCCTGTCCCATTCATCAATCGATTCCATTCGAATCTGTCGCTTGATGAATGAGACGGGGCACTTATCGTAATCCGGCCTCGTCTTCCTTTTGAGTGCCGCATCCTTCGCCAGCTCATCGGCCCTTTCATTTCCCTGCATCCCAACGTGCGCTCTAATCCAGAATAATCTCACTGATTGTCCTGCATTCTTCATCTTAGCGATGTCTGTCCTACACTTCATTACTATGGGATGCAGAGACTTCCATCCCACTACAGCGTCCAGAGCAGACCTCGAGTCTGTAAAAATGCAGCTACTGGGTGTGCCACAGCGGAGTACGTAATCCACTGCCCTAGACAGAGCCAAGAGTTCCGCCTGGAAGACAGTGCAGTAACGTTCCAGCTTTAGTTTTTTACTTTCATACTCGGCGACGCTATCCCATACAGACAGCGCCGCCCCAACCTCTCCATCAATCTTACTCCCGTCGGTGTATATGTTACACCGACTATCCTTGCATTTCTCTAGCTCCGCACTGTCCTCCACGCTTCCGTACTGTAGCTCTGTCAGGCAGGCAGGATGTGGCATTTCAGTGTAAGGTATCAGTCTCTCCACATCTCGATCAGCCACCACCCGCCGGGAGTACCCCCTCTTGACTTCATAAAGAAGGGCGGTTTCCCGCACCCTCACATCAAGAGGCAGCATCCCCGCGAGCAGCAGCACCGAGTTGAGAGAGACCGTCCTGTATGCCTTGGCGATCTTCTGCCCGATACCCCGCTGTACCACGCCCAGCCGCTTGCGAATACCGAGTCTGTTGGACGCTGGTGCCCACACATTCACCGCATACAACACAATCGGTTCGACCACTGCCATATATATGGTCCTAATGATCTCCGATTCCAACCCCCAGTTGACCCCGGCTGCTCGCGACACCTGCTTGTATACGTTCAGCGCTTTGCGGCACACATTGTCCACATGAGCGCTGAACGTAAGATTCCGGTCTATCGTGAGCCCCAGGATCTTAATCTCTTCCGAAAGCCCGATGCCAACCCCATCCATGTCCAGCACTAGAGGATCGTACTTCAGTCTCTTCGTAACTAACATGGCCTTGGTCTTGTTAGGTGCGAATTTCAACTTATTCCGATTCCCCCATTGCCCGACACAGCGAAGTGCTGCTTCGGCCTTCCTTTTGAGACTCTGGGTGTCTTCCTCAGAGAAAATCAGGACCACATCGTCTGCGAATGCTTGGCAGTAGTCTCCCCTTTCATCCAACAATTTCAATAGGGGGTCCAGCAATAAATTCCAAAATGTTGGTCCCCCTATCGAACCTTGCACACACCCTTTCGTAGTTATTCTTATATTCTCTTCTCCTGCATACCTTATTCGTACCCTTCGGTCGGACAGATACGAGTCCACAAGCCGTCTAAGGTTTACCGGACAATTTGTTTTGGCGAGTTCGCACCGTAGAGCCGGCCACCACGCGTTATCGAAGGCTCCCTCTATGTCTAGGGATACCACAAGCACAATTTTCTTGCGCTGTACCTGTTCCCTAATATGATTGACCATGACATAGAGGGAGTCCTCGGTTCCACGCTGCGGTGTGAATCCGTATTGGTGCGAACTCTGGTCCGGCAACACGTACCACTTTATCCTATTCACTAGCATTTTTTCTAGGATTTTACCCATGATAGGTAGTAGGCCTATAGGTCTGTACGACTTGGGACTCGTATAGTCCGACCTCCCGGGTTTTCGCAATACCACTGTCGCGGCCTCCTTCCATATGGTGGGGAAACACGCTAATTCCAAACACCTGTTATACAGTTCCACAAACATATCGGGTTGTAGGGTGATAGCTGCCCTGCAAATGTCGGCAGTGAAGCCGTCCAGCCCCGGCGCCTTCTTTGCGCTGAAACTAGATGCGGCCCACATGAGTTCTTGTTTAGTGAATGGCGGATCACACGATCCGCCGTTTTCAATACTATTGATTGTTCTAGCTGTTTCTCTTATTCTCATGTGTTCCGCATCGTCGTTTTCAGCGCAGTCCTCCGGAAAGAAGGTTTCTGCCAAGTAACTGGCCGACTCCACCCCTCCAAGTGCTACGCCGTTCCGGACGAGGGGTAAATCCTCGTCCTTCGCTGCTGTGCTGCGTATCACCCTATAAATCCCATCCCACATACTTTCTCTTTCTTGCTTCTCACAGAAATTTTTCCGACTGGTAGTCCGAGCCCTCCTCGCCGCGGTCAGATACTCCTGCTTCGACGCCAGGTATTGCTCCACCACCCACGCCCTCCGCACCGGTGCTGCGTAGGATATTCTTCGCTTCAGGCGATTCACCTCCTTCTTTAGGCGGGTGAGTTCCTCGGTCCACCAAGGCAATCCTGTCCGCCTTACAGTACGTTACAGTAAGTTATGGTGATATACGACTAGTTTGATCCTTATGAACATCAACTAGTCAAAACCATTGATTACAAACATGTTGGCCGGTGATGGGATAACATGTTCTTAAGATGCACACACCTTATAGCAGTTGCAGAGTCGATGTCAGGGCGAGTTTATGTTAACATTATTCTTATACTAACATTCCATTGCTTTCAGCTTCTGCATCAGACCATGACGTGTTCGAGGACGAGCACGTGGGCAGGACGGCCGGATGTTGTCGTTCTTAAATATTAAAACGAATCGGATGTGACGAAAGCGACGTGCAACAACTTCTTGACGAACTTCACACCGTAGCTGCGACAAAATGGTGGCGGGAGAAAAGTCGACGGGTTCACTTTTGCTCGAGCCTTCGCCGGATTAAGTAGTCTCTATTGTCTATCTAGTAGAATTAAATTGTATCTAATAGATTATATGTATACATATGTCAAACAATAAAAGCAAATGATTGAATAAAATAGATATATGTATGTTGTAACTGTAAGTAATAAGTGTAGTCAAGAATAGAGGAAAAATTATGCAGAGAATATTGTTTTATTAATTGTCTGATCAAATATTTTGTTACATGTAGGTAACTGTTAGGATACTCGGCAACTAAGAACATTTACTTACTGCATTTGTTTTTTAATTACAACGGCGCGAAGTTATTTTTGATTTTTCCGATGCGATTGCGATGCGAACTTGTGTTTTTATTAGTAAACGATAATTATATCTAATAATGACTACTTAATTAGTGGTTTCTAGGCGACCATTACTAATACTAGTAGTGTTAGACAGGTAAATTCTTACTTCCACTCAATGTTTACTTTTAAAATAGCATATTAAACATAACGAGGGCACCCTTGCTGCTCTGCAGCATTGTATTGATAATATAATTAAAAAATAACGCTCTTATATGATGAGTATTTGTAACCTAACCTAAGTTGAATACAAAAATTGAAAGTCAGATTGAATGCTCACACCTAACTTCCCTCCCATTCAACCAATTTAAGTGGGCAAAGGCTCGAATGAAAAAACTCGTTCCATTAAGTGTTTTTAGACCAAAACAAACTGCGTACCTCAAGTAAAACCGACGATATAGAGAAAGAAATTCATGAAAACAAAAGAAATGTGCGCCAATAACACTTGCCTCACCTAAGTCTAGATATGTGCAACTGCTATATTTGGGGGAAGATTTAGACAAAATTAATTCGGACCCTATAAGCAGTATTGAGCGTATTACATTTCCTTAGTGTTACATGGTACATAATTGCTTAGCAGGCAAAATAAGCAAGTTAAATCAATTTAGTGCAGGTTCATATTAGACTGTCTGTATGAGCTTGTTTTTGCCAATCAATCGCAATAAAATATGGTTCGAATTACAGCATTTAGAAGCAGTTATTATGGAATTAAGTCACTGTGTTTGTCGTGTATTTGATGATCGAATACTTAAATTGCGGGTAACTTTGTGCAACGACAAATTTTATTCGCTTACTACTTAAGAAAAAGTACTCTTCATTAAAATATCGTAATATTAAATTGTATATGAGCCTGTTTACTGCCAGCCATATACAATGGATGGAGGCATAATATATTGCCGCTCTTATCACCGTTTCCCAAACGCATTTTTGTGTCTCTTTCTATCTCATTGAATGTAACCACGAGTAAAACAGTTAGCTGTAGTAAGTATGGCAACCTCGCACTGTCAGTGTAATTCGTGTCAGCTTATGAGTCGGCCATGAAATAATTATTTGTAAAATACTCGTAAATCTTAAGTGCTTTAGCTAGTATTCAAAAAACTAAAAATATTTTATTTTCAGCTGTGTTTCATTGTACTGTGACCTTTCCTAGTCACGCGTATTAGTAAAAATCTTGAAAATCGGTCAACAAAAAGGACTTTAAGGACACGCTCTTAAAGCAAATGCTCCGTTCATTGTGATCCTTGGTCCGAGATATAGAATGTCGTAGAATGACATCGATATTGACAATGACAAGATTTTAGAGCTGCTAGATGCCGATTAAAAAGAATTGAAGTAGAGCTATGCTTCAGTAACGTACATTGCAAGCTATCACAATCCTGATAGGATAACATTCTGCCAATTAGTTACTATTACGCATTGTACCCACGGCGATATAGTTGAGCGGTCGTTATGGGATGCTTAGAGGCTATGATCACGTTCTTTTTTCTGCCACCGCTGCCGGCCAGTTGCAATAACGGGAGACTTACTCTAGGTAGCAAAGTTAGTGCGTGGTGCCTTCACTTTCCACAACTTGCTACTTCATCAGGATACGCAAGCTAAGAAGTAGGTAATAAAACAATGTGTTTATGTGCTATGGGAGTAAAATCGAATTTGCAACACTCTACCAAAGCAAATTCAAATATAAATGACATCTATTCTAACCCTTATATTATGAAGGTTATAGGAAACGCCAAATATAGAATGCGGAGAATAAAGGGCTTTACAAGGCTATAAAGCAGGTGCAACTAATATACCATAGCATAAATGTAGTACCAATAAACAGCTAGAGACCGAAAATCGCATTGACCTTTCATGACAGCTAATATTTGTTTTGCTTCCAATTGCGGGAGCAGTTGCTCTAGAATGGCCGAGTGTAACGGAATGAGATCACGTCGCTATTGTCGTGTCGGCCTAGCTGATATCGCACTCAGCTTGCCACCCCTTTTGCCACCAAATCATGTGACGAAGTCAAGTCTGTATAACCCGATGCGTGCCAAGATTTGGATCATTTCTTCAGAATTATTCACCGTTTACTGTTCGTTAAAACATAGTTTGTGATTTGTCATTAGTAATCGAGAAATGAAATCTGAAAGTGAGTATAGGTTGTGAGTGTTTTTTATTGCTGCAATAATAACAATAATATATATGTGATTATGATGTTATAATGTACACAAAATGCATTTTAAATTTAAGTTAAAATTCCAGCTGTTTGTTGTTAAAGTCGTTGCCAAATCAATGTGCAACAATAGAAAGTTTACTTGTTTGGTAAGGCTTGGCACCGACTTCAGCAATTGTCGAATTTAATTCTTCCTTTTTTTCTTTCTTCGTCTTCAAATCCTCATAGATGTCCTCCAATTCTCTCATTTTTGTCTCTGGAACTACTATCAAGCAGTAAACCAAGTTCGCGAGGCACACTAAACCGAAGAAATAGAAGGAGACATAGATCCCCATGTAACTGGCGAGTGGTTTGAAGAATAGCATTTGGAGGCAGACCAAAACCGAAGCCAGAGACATAGTAATAGCCATCACTGCACCACGGTACTGAAATAGCAAATGAAGATTGATTCAGTAATTTTTTTTCCGATTGGTGCCCCAGTACATTGGATAGTAATTCCAAATAAATTTAAGCTATTAGAAACACTCATTTATGACCGAACTAACGATGTTACCAAATGTGATACGCAACCTCTTCTGTGTTCTGTGTAAAGCCTCCACCGTTACTGTTTTTTCTTCTTTTTTAACAGACTTCAAAAAAAGGAGGAGGTTCTCAATTCGTCTGTATATAAGCTACATAATACATTTTTTTTATTGAGATATGTTCGGCCATAACTTCTTTGTTTATGAACCGATTTCAACGATTCTATTTCCATTAGGTTCAGTATAGTTCCAAGGTGGTTTAATTTAAATTTCAATGATATTAGAGCTTGGAATTTAAAGATGAACCAAATAATCCCAACTGCTTATAAACTTTATTTATGTTGATGATTCTCTGTATATCATTCCGTTCCATAATTAGAAAAGAAGTTAGTTGATTGACCCTAGGTACTTATTTAGCCTAAGTTCACTCGAAAGTAAGAAATTTTTTTTTTATGAAATTAAACCGACTTCAAAGGAAACTCACTTAAAAGTACAAAATAATTATTACTTACTAATCAAACCTGTATAATTGACAGTTGTTGAATTCTTAAAGTCGTTGCCAAATCAATGTGCAACAATGAAAGTCTACTAGTTTGGTAAAGATTGGCACCGACTTCAGCAACTGTCAAATTTAATTATGTAGGTTTGATTAGTAAAGAATAGTTATTTTGTACTTTTAGGTGTTACTTTTTGAAGCCGATATATTTTTTTATAAAAAAATGTATGTTTAGAGCAATGACATAATTGTTTATTGCATTCCTTTCTTTTTAACATAGTCTGTACTACGTTATGTATAGAGAAGCTGTGCATGTCTTTTCATTTATGCGTATTTGAGATTTGTGTGTTGAATATTGTGTATATCTTTTTATTTATATATATTATGTTTGTTAATCTTTTTCCGTACTCTCTGACTACCCCGTTAGGCATACAGCGTGAAGATATGT
Source organism: Zeuzera pyrina (assembly GCA_907165235.1). Classification (NCBI taxonomy): domain Eukaryota; kingdom Metazoa; phylum Arthropoda; class Insecta; order Lepidoptera; family Cossidae; genus Zeuzera; species Zeuzera pyrina. Next base: position 2,789,497 of record OU015641.1, read on the forward strand.
ATGTACGCATGTATGTTTGTAAATGGTATATAGAATGTGGATCGTTCCAAACTACGAAGTCAAAATTGTACTCTTAAAAGTGCATCCGTGCTGTAAATAAAATGAAACTCTTCGTGCTCATTACTATTGTAATGGATCTTATGCAACTAGCACTTTGGTGGATTAATATATCTTTGAAAGATTTTTTAATGATACGTACCTTAAACGAGAAAATTTCACTGATGATAACAACTGACATAGGCTGGAGGCCACAAGAGTCGCAAAAAATACAAACACAAAGTGCAAGAATGGGAAGCCATGATGGTGCGTAAAGTTCATAATTCCTAGCAAGAAACCAGGAAGCGAGGCAGCACATACTGAGTCCAGATATGAGTGAAGTCAAGCAAATCAGGAACTGAAACATGAAGAGAACATCTGACAATTAAACTGAGCTACTGTCCTTAACTTTAGAATTATTTAAAGAACTTATTACACTGCTCTGAATTTAGAAATCGTAATTGGGGTTTAGGATGAAAAGAAAATTAGTAGTTCCTGGTTACACTGCACCCAAAGACTGCTCGTGTGTTTCGTTCAGTAGTAAAAGAATACTTTAGTCGGTTTCACAAAAGTTTTACTATTAGTGCTGTATATTTTATTCAAATGGCGAAAATATTTGGAATCGTTCTGATTATGACAATTAAAAAAATATTTTTTTAATTTAACTGGCGCTATAAAAGACACATGAATTCACAAAAACACACGAATACAGTGATTTCTTATAGTAATTTGGATAAAGAACGAATTGAAACACTTTAACTTGTTAAGAACTGATAAACTATATACGCCTGTACATTTTTCACAGCAAAATCTTATAAAAATTGTTTTGTTAAAAGATAACGCGGGGAGCGATCTCTTTCCTCTGTTCTTGTTGTGCCAAACCAAGGTTTTACCAAAGTCATAATTAATTAGTAATCTGTAACCTTTTACCCTTCCCTTTACTTTTACAAAAACAATTAAGAACATGTATATCAGGCTTGGTCTACCCTGAAGCTCTAGGCACACCACTGATCTGTTTATAAAGAAAGGCGATATTGGTGGTATGAAAACCCGAGGTTGTGATAAATTGGTTGTCCCAAAATTTAAATAACATTAGTCAAATGTTTCATTTTTGGGTAACTGCATTCCTTTTTATAATAAAGTTCCTCAAGAAGTCACTCAATTAACAGAAAATAGATTGAGATTAGTTATAAAACGTACATTGATTAGACAATCATACTATAAAATAAACATTTTCATTGAAGATAAAAGAATAGTTTGGAAATGATCTTCTCTGCACATGCATTTACTGGCTCTCTGAATATTGTATTTTAATAAACCTTTTGTAAAATGATCTTGAAAAAATGATACCTGACTGAGTTTCTTGTCAATTCTTCTCAGTGTCCAGGTTTTCTCTTTGAACCGAACTAAAGTCGATTTGACATTCAAAAATACCTTGTAATTGGGTTTACTTGAATAAATTGATTTGACTTTGACTTCGATCATGGGAAACGCGTTCATTTGATACGCGTTTGGCCTAAACACTGTATCTAGTAACTACTATTGACGTTGTTATAACAAGAAACTGCAACTAAAGTAGAAGTGTTGTATCGTGTCAGTTCCCATAAGTTCTTGCAATAACTTTTTTGTATTTGTAATAACTTCATCCAGAACAAAAAATCTAAATAATAAAATTATAGGCGTATAAAACAGTAAGAGAAACGCAATAAGCACTGTTAAATCAAAACACTGTATCTTTACTTACAGTGTACTGGATTTACACGTCAGCCTGGGAAAAGCGTATGTCTACTACGCTGAAATGCGCAAGTTCGAATCCTGCAATGTGGTCAGACTTTTTTTTTATAAGACACCGAGTAAAGCTTGGTCGACCAGGTACTAACAAATAAACAAAAAAAAATTATTATTAAATTATTCCCTTCATCTCTTTATTTTAGGAAGGATCCTAACCTAATAATTAAGATCTTAACCGTCTAACTCTTGTTGAGCCGTCTACCGTATTGGGCACACGAAAGAATTAGAAATTGAATAAAAGTTATTTTTCTGGATAAATATCTGTGTATTGTATATTGAACTTTACACTGTGTGTTGTGTTACATCACGACGCGGAGATGACTGCCGCCTTGCGAATAGCGCTCGTTACATATTACAATATGTAGCTGACTCTGCAGACGATAACTCTGTGCCCCCACACTCTTCTCACTTTTTTCCTAATTTTTTTCATAAATTCTAACGGGAATTCATAAATTCAAAGTTGTGTAATGTTATTGTATAGACTCAGGTGTTACTTTGCGGAAATCTATTTCATGTGATGAATTCCACAAATCTTTTACTATTTTCCGCTCAAACTCCAAAAACCACCAATCGACACGTGTTTCGAATCCGAATCCAGTGCTGATTCGGTACTGGTTAGCTGACCGAGTCCGATCTCTGTTATATCCTAAGGATGCTTCGTTGAGAGGCGAAACACGTGTCGATTGGTGGTTTTTGGAGTTTGAGCGGAAAATAATTAAAGATTTAAGGAATTCATCACATGTGTAATGTAAGTTAAATGTTCACAGAGCTATGCATAAAACGACATTTTCAAAAGTACAAAAACAATACTTCAATAGTTTTTCCCCGTGGCAATGACTCGTAGAATTTGTTTTTAAAATCCAAAGTCAAACAAGTTTGTTTAATTAATTACTGTAATTACTTCCAAAGTGTTTAGTAACAACGAATCTACCGATATTAAATTTTCCCTTTTTAATGTACCAAGAATCCATAATAATAATACTCCAGACAATTGTACAGATTGTGTGACCCTAAAGTAAGCAGTAAGCTTGTACTATGGGTACCACACAACGAACTCTGGGCGAGTTCCCAGTAACACCCAGACTCCATGCCAATTTAGAAAAGTTTGTTTCCTAAATTAACTTGACCGGGGATTGAACCCAGGACCCTATCTCGGAAAGCAAATGCATATGCCACTGCGCCAACGGGCCAGTTTAAATAATAAAATAGAACTAGGTAGGAAGCAATTAGAATTAGTTGTCTGCCAGTTTTTTTTGATTTCGCAGTAGATAATAAGTTACAGTGGGCGAACCACATGAGAACTTTAGCTAGTTCAGTTCCGCGATATATTATGCCGTTAGACGCATTAGACAGTTAGCGAATGTAGATACGGCTAGGCTGGCATACTTCGCATGCTTCCACAGCCTAATGTCCTATAGCTTTCTGCTGTGGGGATCAGCGGCGTATATTTACTCCATTTTTATTTTACAAAAAAGAGGAATACGAGCCATCTACATTATGAATGCACGAGAATCTCTAAGAGATCGTTTTAAAGACATTGACTCATACTTCTTTAAAATTATCATGTATACGTGGAAAAATATAGATCTGTTTAAAAACAAAGGTGATGTTAATGGTATGGAAACCCAAGGTCATAATAATCGGTTATTCCATAATTTAAATTACTCACATCTACAGGTTATTCTAAGTACAAGTTTTTTTTTCGAACAGTGGTACATTTGACGTTCCAAAATACCTCTTAATGTGGTTCAATTGCATTTGTATTTTATTTTGACTTTATTTTCTCTTTTATTAACTTCGTTTGTTCGTTTGACTATTATGAAAAAAAATACCACTTTCATGCTTTAATACAATAATTGTCATTTTACCTTCCTCCCAGTTTTTTCCACTACGCTGGATGCCAGAGCAGAGCCAGCGACTTGTACAGCACCCAGCATCATCGCTTGTTGATTTGGACTCAATATTATGCTGGAATTTTCTGAAGCTTTGTTAAATATGTCTCCAGCAAAGTTCAATACAGGAATGGCGCCGCAGACCTCTCTTGCCAAGCAAATTACTATAGAGATTCGGAGAGCTCTGAATAGAATCTTGTCTTTTACTAAAAGACAAAAAAATCGTTAGTTCTTCTACTCATAATATTTTAAATTACAAAAAAAAGCAAATTTTTGGATGTAACTGCTCTAGATTAACAAATAATAACACTAAGTATAACGTGTTATTTTTTAAATTTAAATAAAAGCTAGCTGTAATGAAGAATTCCGCACAGGTTCACCATATACTTATAAACAGTTTCTTTTGACTTGATTCGCGTTTGGGACATGGTTTGGCTGCCTTATCTGTATCCAATAAATGCAACGGTCATTTTTTATTGTCATAGTTGATGTAGTGTTCATCACAAATGAGAACCCGACTCAGACTCCTCTCATTTGTGTGCCTATTCAACAAATTAAGGAAAGCTTCAACGCGATTTTGTTGTCACTGAGGTCGTACGCTATCTACTCCGAGCTTTATTATATTTCCAATTTGACGTAACTGAATCAGTATAGTTTTATCACTTACAATGAGGGCTGCTACTTATTTCACGGTAGTTTGATATGAATCTGCTTCCATTATGGCTTTCAATTCAATATTTTCGACTTCCGATTCCGGCCGACCGTGAGGCTCATTATTGAGTTCAAAATTTCTAGAATGGAAGCGCTCATACTAAAAACACACCAAGCGTTCACTTGCAGTATCTGATCATACACATCGTTTATTTTGCGTACTGTCTGTGCAACGTTAGTTGCCACGGCGGAATGTCTATTCTCGGAACGCATAGAACTGATTTTTTTAAAGAATTTTTTGTCATAGCTGTGACAAACATTACTAAAGGAGGATTAGTGATCTTCTTTCTTATCAAAGCGAGATTTCATCTTGTTTTTAGGAGGATTGGCTCTTACATTATCTAACTACACAATTCGCTATGATTTCGGTAAAACAATGTGTTTTATATTTACGTAACGCATCTTTAACTAGCTGTAACTAATACTGTGTGTAATATCGTGTGCATGTGTTTGTGTTTAGCTTTGTATGTGCATTGTACATGTCTAGACATTGTTTTTTATTAGGAAGCTCATAGATACGGTGAGAGTATGAAGATTTTAACTCTTGTCTTTTAAATACATTGTTTGTTCGATTTTGTTCAGATTTCAATTGTAAGTCGTTTATTATATTTACATGGATTGCGTTGTCTTGTAAAAAAGCTAGGGAGAAACGGAATATATGTTGAGTTGTTTCACATTTTCCAGAATCAGTTGCATGGAACTATTTCGTGAATTACACATTTAAAAAAAAATTGAAAAAAAATATTTAGATCGTTGTCCAAACTTTGAACAAATTATTTAGAACTGTTTTACACAATATTTTTATATTTCAAATAATGCTGTGAATAACATTTTGTTAGATGCTGAAAAAAAATGTTATAATTAAAATTTATTGCACGTTGGAATATCTGTTGGCACTGTATAAATAATCACTGTTTGGACGTTTTGTTGTTCCTGTCGGCGGAATGGTCATGAACTCGGAATATCTCATTCTGAGCCGGTTTCGTGTTATTGTAGCGGTTCGTTAAGAGTCCTTTGACAAATCGTAAGCACTTGTATTTGGGTATTGGTGCGCTCGGACAACTCATGTATGCATGCGACTTTCATAGCTTTATTGCAGTGTGAGTAACGAAACGACTTCAGTATAAAATATAATTTCGATACTTTTCCGAATCAAAAGTTTGGATTTTTGTTGATATTTTATATTTCTTTCTATATATAATATTTGTAATTAGTATTAAGCGTTCTCAATGCGTTAAATGCTTGTTAAGAAAATACAATAACATTCCTTAACACAAATAATATTCAGTTACATTTTGTTAAATAAAGGTACTATTTTAAAAGTTAAAACTGAATAGAGTTAAGTATTTACTTGTCTAGCACTACTAGTATTAGAATAAGTTACCCAAAAACCACTAGCTACGTAGTCATGATTAGACATAATTATCTTTTGCTAATCAAAACTCAATTACTAATTAAAAATAACTTCGCACCGTTTTAATAAAGATGAACGTGATCATATGCATTTTATTAAGTGAAACTCCAATTCTACAAACAGAGAGATTCGTATAGAAATTCAATGTCAGTTTCTTAGCTTTGATGAAATAAACATACAAGCACACATACAATTCTATAAGTATTTATTTTGGAATCAGAAAAGCCTAAAATGTCTAGTTAATCTGTTATCTATATTCCGGTGTCTCATTAAAATATATTTCATTTCTGTTAAAGCGAAATCACCCAGTAGCCGGTGTTTTTCGGTGAGGTTACAGTGTCGAAATGATCCCCAAGCGTTTCGTTTTACAATTTTAGTACAAAACAATAGAAATTATTTGCTTATCTTTGATACCTACCAATAGACTTAAAGACTCCAGCAGAATTACTGCTCGCCGCATCATTCTCTTGCTCTTTCTTGATTTTATTCAGTTCACTCTGAATAACAATATCATTTTCATTTCTACACCGAAGCCAAGCAAGAACCCTGGTGGCTTCCTGAAACCATCGATTTCAATTTTTTTAATGTCACATAGTAGTATTAAATATACTGTTTAGAATAAACTTTAGTTTTAAAAGCAACGCACTTTAATTGTTTAAATCTTAGCTCGTCACTGTTTCCTTTCTCATCGGTTGTTGACATCATCAAGACGTAACGGAGTCTCACCTTGAAACCACATCTGGCGACAAGTATTTGAACTTACAGACTAATTGGAACCAGATAATTTCAGGTCTATAGTGCATTGCCTGTTTAAATGATTGATCGAATCTCTATCCAATTCGAATGGGAAATGATGCAGTATTAAATGTTTAATTAAATAAGGGCATCATTATCATTATTATTATTAAATAATGGCATCCCTCAAAAATTATATCTCATTTGAGGAAGCGAAAGAAGTATGTGAGGAACGCGACGCTTAGCGCTCCGTCCTCTCTGACTACCCCGTTATGGATACAGTGTGAATGTATGTATGTATGTATCTCTCAAAAACATGTACGGTGTCAGTGTCGTGGACAAAATTAGCAATGTTGAGATAGTCAGTAAGTTTGGATGATAGTATTATTCCTAAAATGAAAAAATAAATAAATAATAATAATAATAAATACGATGTAATAGATACGATGTCACCGATAAAGACAGACGGACATACAGACAGACAAATATAGAGACAGCGGCATTAAACTTGTAACACCCCTCTTTTACATTGGCTTTTAAAAAGAAGTTGCTCTTATTATGTGGCTAATTCAAATAACATTATAACTGCATTGTAAGTGCTACATCACGAGCTGGTTTAAAAGTATTTAGTTCATTTAAAAAAATCTTTGCATAAAACAAAGGACCATCAACCAATTTTGGTTAAAAATTACGTTGTTTTGAACTCACCTTCACTTTTCCCGACTTCACCAAATAAGACGGTGATTCTGGCATCATCATAAATAATATCAAGTGTATAGTTGGCAAAGAAAAACATAGCCACAATATGTTTCTGTAGCTTAATATATCTCCTACGATGTAAAGAAATAGATTGCCTGTTGTATGGAAGAGAACCACCTGAAAAAACATATTATATAGCTTTAAGTCGTTCAAAATCACGTTAATAAAATGTATTTTAAGTTTTGACTCATGACCAGGGAGATTGTAGTATTAAAACTTACTCAAGCATACATAATATACAGGACGTAACAAGGGAGGTGGATCAAACGAAGCAGAACGATAGAACGCATCAATATCTATCGATTTAACCATGTATGTTCTGAAATTTACAGTGTAACAAAAGTTGTTTTGGTTCTTGTACAATTTGAGAAAAAACCAGATTATACATCACAAGTGTAGTTGAGCTATTAAGACTGTGATGGTGCTTATTTTTCTGAAAGTAATACCATAGTTAGGTTTACGTGTGAAATTTTCTAAGTACTCAAGAAGTGTCTTCTTTATTTCAAAACTTGTGGAATCCATGGTAATTGCAGTATTTTTATACATAAGGCTAACTAAATCACGATTCAGACTTAATACTTTATCTGCACTTTTAAAAAAAATTTAAGAGCCCTGTGACGAATCGTTAGCACTTGAATTTAGGTTTTGGCACGCTCGGACACTCATGACTGCGTGCAATTTTCGTAACTTTATTTTAGTGTGAGTAACGAAGCGATAGTATAAAATATAATTTTGATACTTTTCCGAATTAATAGTTTCGATTTTTGTTATGAAATTCTTTTCGGTTTAGATAAGTACATAATATAATATTTGTAATAAGTATTAAGTGTTCTTGACGCGTTAAATGCATCTAAAAAAAATACAATAACATTCCTAATCACAAATATTATTTAGTTATTACTATTATGTTATTATTATGTTTAAAGGTACTATTTTAAAATTAAAGATTGAATAGATATAAGTATTTACCTGTCTAGCACTACTAGTATTAGGATCGATTACCTAGAAACCACTAGTTATGTAGTCATGATTAGATGTTCACATCCTTTACTAAATAAAAATAACTTCACACCGTTGTAATTAAGATGAAAGTGATGATATGCACTTCATTAAGTAAGTGAGGCTCCAGTTCTTGAAACAGAGACATTCGTATGGAAACTCAATGGCAATTTCTTAGTTTTGAAGCAATAAACATACAACACAGACGACAATTCTGTAACTATTTATTTTGGAATCAGAAAATCCTAAAATGCCTAGTTCAATCATTTTTAAAAAGTCAATTTACAGACATGGCGTTGTTGCTGTTTTAATATAAAATACAGATAGATATCTTTGCTATGCTTATGTTTGTTTACGGTATAAAACATAAAATCCATGGAAAAACCACTATGAAAAAACCCATATTACAGATAAAACTTAACTAAAGAGAGCTTATTTTAGATCTCAACTTCTAGACGGCGGAATACGATAAAACATACCTAATGTGCAACCTGACTCTAATATAAAAACGATCTTTAAATTCTTGTAGTATTTATTGTAAATACATATATGTTGTATTTCCAGACAGACATAAAAATTCTAAAAAAATATTTTTTGGTTCCCATTAGTGTTATACGTACTTCTCGGTTTGTTTTTTTAATGCATCTTTAATTAAAAGGTGCGGACTATCTTATAGTTTAATTATTTTAAAGTTTTCCAAATGTTCATAGAAAGCTCAGATTATTTTTGAAAAATTCTTTATCTTCCATTGAATTTCACGTTCAGCCGTTTTGAGGATTAAGCCAAATAAACAGACCGTTAAAAATTTAAAAAAACGCGCCTTTCGTTTGGTAAACGCACGAATAACCATATAAGCTTAAGAAAAAGTCTTTATTTCAAAATCATAGACAATTCAATTTTATTTATATATATTGTTGATCTTGATACCCGGCTTGCAATACTTCTTGTAGGCTAGCATTACTTTAAATCTTTTTTTGTATAACTTTACTACTAGTGTTTATATGTAAAACACAATGTTTTACTTGCCTAAGAAAAAATGCAGGAAATCAGAAAATCATAATATAGTCATGGAACAGAGAAGTCAAATAACACTAGATCAAAACAATTCAGTCGGTGTATACAGCTTGCTACTTCATGTTCTCGCTTGCGATCGCTCGTTATGGAGAGCGCATACATTTTTCGTACAGGCCCTACCACAAGCGCTCGCTCGAGTTTGTGATACACATGTCAACATCGCGTATTTTATACTGATTTTATTATGTTTATTATATTTATTATACTCAATAAATGAAAAAAATAATTTCTTTTATATATTTTACATTGAATGAAGTTTCATTTCATATCGTTTTTTTAACAAGTCATTGCTTGTTTTCGAACTATATCGACATTTAATCGTGATACTTTATCCTTTAAATAAGCCTTTTCAATTATTTTTTTCTGTTAAAAGGAGGAAATTCATGACATTTTGATATAATATACATAATAAATTCGAATATTCGATAAAAATATGTACTTGATTTCAACATACATACATATATACATACATACATATACTCATGCTGTATCCCTAACGGAGTAGTCAGAGAAGACGGAGCGCCAAGCGTCGCGGTTCTTTCATATTTCTTTCACTTCCTCAAATCTCATCATTCTCCTCACACATTTTCGCCTAGGTATGCGAGAGCTTTTGACATTTCCACCCGCTAACACTCTGGATCTCAACATAATTTTAGAAATTGTTAGAACTAGTCGAGACCATGTTAATTACGACGTCTAAATAGCACGTATGAGAATTTTCCGTGGAATCTGACTTCGAAAATCTGTTTTTAAAACTATGTATAAATTGTGTGCTACTTACACACTCTAAAGTCTAATATCACTCGATCGATTGGACTTGAAGGCAAGGCTTACAAAGTAGTACGATTAGTCTTTAATTAAAAAAATGGCCACTGAACTCGGAAGGGTTTAATTACTTTTGTATATTTTTAGATATAGTCTACTAAAAAATATAATCAGAACAGTTTAAAGGAAAACACAACACAGACACTGAAACAACGCAAAACTAAAACCTTCTTCAGATACAGAAAATACAAACCGAGGCAGGCTAAAGTTAACGATTTGTCGTCTATGACCGACTCGATATGGTATTCACAAGCCGATGTCTCTGCATCAAATGATTCCATCGATATTCACATCAGCTGTTTCATTGCTTATTTCAACATTTGTTTCAAAGAATACAGTATGTTATGAAAATTCTGTTATGTTACAGTATGTTTCAAAGTATACAGAATGTTATGAATTTACAGTATAATATGTACGCACTCACGTACATGCACATACACGCGCATGTACACATACATACACTACTCACTGATTCAGATCTTCCTAATATTTCATTAATGTGCTATATCGGTTTGTCTGTTCTGGGTTCCGATAATCTATAATTACTTATATGTATAAAATTACAAACATATCAACGGTGGAAATTGGATGTCGCAAGCTACAGTAGACATCTGGATCCTGAGTCTCATTGTTGTCATGGCAGAGATCTGATTATGTTCTTTTTTCTATTTAGTCCTGTTTTATTTATTGTAAACTAATGAACTTGGTCCTATGGAGGAGCAGTATCTCCTGTCACAGGCAATTAAGCTTACTAGGAGATTCTGTCCTAATGTTATTATTGTAAACCAGTAAATAAACAGATTTTTTATTTTGATTTGATTTTGAATATGAATAGTGCGTCGTATTCGGACAAACTGCGCTTCTTAACTCAAATAAATAAACGTCACTTACCAATGAACATAACACTCCTTTAACGGAATCTTCACTAATTTCTTTGGTATATACAGGACATGTGACGTACGCGCCAGCCATTAATATTCCCATTAAAGCTCTAGCTAGTATGAATGCCCATACTTCAAAGGACGCCAGTTTGACCATCCATCCGACCTTAAAAGAATAGTAGATATTTTTATATGTACAAAGTTAAATTAAAGTTAAATTCACTGCATACGAGACAGATTTCATGGAGAAAAAAAAAGAATGACTGAGAAACGTCTTATCTTCATGATAGAGTCAATTACTGATTTAGAATTCAAGACGTCAGTACTGCTGTCATGTAAATTGACTTCAAGTCAGTACAGCACAGACGCGTTGGTGTTGACGTAAACATTGCCGCTAGATATTTTCAAGTTAGTACGTTCAAACTGTCGCCCACGCCAGTGGTACTGCCTTAGTCTAGACGCCGAAGTCAGTAGTTGCTCAAAAACTGGCACTGCACTGTAAGGTAGCCCCGCGTCGTGTTTAAAATTTTGGGTATTTCACAAGCTAAAATATAATCGCTGTTATTGGTCGATTGGCCATCCGTGCACGCTATATTTACATCTTTTCAATCAATTTAAGTTATGAACTCATACCAAGCAGAACTGCTGACTGGTCTTGCAAATAAAATTCAATATAAATTGCTACGCGTTCGTCAAATTCGTCTACAATCGAGAATCGGTTACGGTTTTCGGTGCAAATGGAAACTTTCGAAAGGAATTACACATGTTTTGGTTAAACGTTACACCCATATTTTCTGCTGTTTTCAAGAACCTACTTGTTTTACCTCTCTGAATAATAACTGAAAAAGTGTAATACTTAACAAAAAAAACTAGTAAGGACTCAAATTCATATGAAACATTTTTGGATGGAGTGAAATGGCCCTGGGGTTACTGAAGTCAGCAAAGCGAAGCGCGTGGGATGTTTTGGTAATTTAAATTAAACTTTATTTAAATACATTTCACTATATTTAAATAAATTTTATATTTTAGTGCTCGTGAAAATGTAATTTAACAGTCACATATCATAATTTTCATTTCTGTATTCTGTAACAGCTCATCGATTGCCAGTCTTTTGAAAAGAAGATGCTATAAGGTATGCTATAAGGAGGTAATGAAATTTTCATTTAAGTTAATATGGTTGTTGAGCTATTTGCTTTTAAAGTCATAAAAAATGTGTCCCCCTTTGACTTTTCACCTGTACGGTGAAAAACTCTGAAAAAGTTGTGTATAGTGGAACTTTGAATGCACTTTCATTGAAAAATGGTTTGAATAAGTTATGTTGAGCAGTTTTTGAGATATGGGTTATTTTCGGTTACATGCTCAGTAAAGAAGTCTATGAAATGCAAGCTTATTTTTACTGCCTAATGAATATGGTGTATCTCGACTATTGAACCCTATTCACTATGCGTGGTCCAATACGCACTAAGCTAATTGTTTTTCTTTTGTGAAATGGAACTAAAACCTTTGAATTTAACTTTACATATCTCTATTAACTCTATACTTGAACGGGCCGTTGGCGCGGTAGCAGAGCAAGCCGGCCTTCCGAGCTTTCCAAGCCGGGGTTCTGGTTGTGACCCTCGGTCAGGTCAATTTAAGAAACGCACTATCCGAAATTGGCTTGGAGTCTGGGTATTAACAGAAGCTTCCCCAATTTGTTGCCTGGTACCCATAGAACAAGCCTAGTGCTTAGTTTGGGGTTACACAATTTATGTAATTATCTGGAGAATTATTGTTATTTTAAACGAGAAAAATACATTTAAAGGAAGGTTTATATTTAGCTGTCTATTTAAATATATAAATAATAGGCAGTGATTAAGGACTGCCGATAGAAATGAAAACTTAAAATTATGAAATAATGTAAAAAAACAATAAATATAAAGTATACATGTATAGGTACATATATTTATAATTGGCTCACAGTCGTGTATATACAATGTATTTGTGTATATGTGTACTAGCTGCGCGCGTGCAGCATGTCGATGACGCGCGCACAGCATGTCGGTGAAGCTGAACCATAAGATTTTTACCCATCTTAAATTCGCCGAACCTTCTATAGGCACTATAGAAGTTTTCACTTCAAAAAAATTCACTTTTTCTGATAAATGAGGCGTAAGAATGCTAAATATAGAAGTTCGATGTAATGTATCAATGTTAATCCTATTGAATTGCAATACCACCTAATGAGATTATCTAGTGAATAACAATCATTGAGGTTCATAGAATAAAACGCTCTGTCCAAGACGAGAGAAGAACAGTATGGGAATGATCCTCTCTGTACTTGCTTTCAAATTCATTGTAACGAAAATCTCTATTGTAAGATGACATTAAATAAATTATACCTAAAATTTCCTGTCAACTTTCCTCTACGCTAAAAACATTATATGTTAGCATCACTATATATTATAATGAATTTCTAAATTCTTATGGAGTGAATAATATGTTCGTAATTTTGAATTTTATAGATATCAGTAGAATGTGAGATGCTAGGTTTGATTTCAAAAATTATCTATCAGTATCAGTAATATCAGTGAATGTGCATCAATATCAGTAATATCAGTGAATGTGCCATCAATATCAGTAATATAAATGAAAGTGCCATCAATATCAGTAATATCATTAGAATATAAGACCTGTATTGATTTAAAAAAATTGCCATCGATAATCAAACTGGTTGTACTTACGGCGCTGCATGCAGATATAAAAATTAAGGTCCGCTTCCTTCCAATTTTACTTCCCGACCATGCTGCTAAAATATCTGCTACCACGCACGTCGCGTAAGGTACACATCCCATCAAAGACACCTAAAAACAATTATATCAACTTAGATACCTAAAAACAATTATACCAAATTAAATTATGCTAAATGGCAGCACGAATTGGGCCGGCTCGCCCAACGAAATATCACCCTCTTACAGAATATCGGCGTGAAATAACAGCACCTACTGCTGTTGTGTTTCGTTCGGTGAGTGAGAGTGCCGGTACCCGATTTCCCCCCTCTCCTCTCCCTCTCCCTCCTCCTTTAAAGGCCGGCAACTCACCCATGATTCCCCAGACGTTGCGGGTGTCCATGGGCCGCGGTAATAACTTTCCATCAAGTGACTCGCTTGCTCGTTTGCCCCCTCTTTTATAAAAAAAAGATGTTATTTTGCAGAAATTTATCTCATATACTACATAATATTATAGTAAACTTACTTTTACATCTTTTTAGATAAATGCACTCAAAACTTGAAATTATTAACCTTGACGTATTTCACTGCTCGTCAAAGTGTTTTCAGGAAAGTTTAGACGCGGTTAGGTTCTTCACCTTCTACCAAGCATAATGTTTATCTTCATGATTAGACTCGATCGGATGTTAGACGACGGGAAAAAATTTAAAAAAAAAACGAAACTAGAAGCAACATTACAACGTAGGTGTTTTACGAAGTCGTCAACGGCTGTATTATTACAATAGGCATATGAAATGTGGGCTATATATTTTACTTAATAGTATTTTACATATCAGAAAGATGTAAAAATGACATTTCAAAGGTCGTTGACTTACTTCTGCATCTGTTAGCGGGGTCCCTCTTGGAGAAATCTCTGATTGGAGCAGCAGAGTCATTAGCGACATCCACCCAATAGCAGCGCCATATGCAAAGACTTGTAGGTTTACTGCAGTACAAGATAATCATTTATTATCACCTCACATGTAGAGTACCCATGTATCCTAGTTTTTTTTTTATATCAGAGGGGGCAAATGAGCGAGCGTGTCACCCGATGGAAAAGTATGTTGACGATACGGCAGTTTGAATTCACATTAAAAACGTCCGCTCCCGTGACAAATGAACGCTTATTTTTATAGTTATTACATCAATCACAAAAAGAAAAATACCGAAAGAACGCTAGCTTTTTAAGAATGTCACTAAAGTAAAAATAAATACTCCTAACTCAAAAACAAATTATTATTAGCCCCGTGAAATTAGTGGACAGATAAATTTTGCAAATACATTTTTACAATTTACATGATCTCTCGAAAAATATTACGAAAGTATACAAATGTAATATTTTAATTATTATTTTATTGTAATATTTCACGTATCTACATGTGTTTAGAACTCTGTGTTATACATTTTAAAAATTTACCTATTAGCTTGTGTTATGCCAAGAGCATAATGCACATGCATTATTTTAGGGTCTCGTAACGATTTTGAACAAAGTTGAAGTTTAATTTAATAAATTAACATTAAATTAAAAACACAGATAAAAAAATGTGTCCCGAATTTGATTATTTAACTTTTATCTCATTTTCTATTGCCATCTTACTCCATCTCAGTGATCATAATTTAAACCGAAGCATCACTAAATACATGAAATTCGAAATATACACACGTCAAGTCTAAGCAACACACTATTATGTCTGAGAAAAAGTACTACAATATTAACATAAGTCATATTTTCCTTTTTCCATATATAAACTTATAAAGTAAATCCTACGATCGTTTTTTTTAAATTAAAAGCAAATTCTTTTGTTTGAATTTAAAGCGGAATTGCCTTTGCTCACAGAAATCTTGGTTTTTAGGTTTTTAGAAAATTTAATCATTTCAACGCCAAATTAAATATACTTTTCGAGATTATCAGCTTTTGAAGTATAGTTTATATCCTGGAACGATGTCATTTGACGGCTGAATAAATGCAAAGAGTTAGAGTGATGCTTCAAGCGCGAAGAAATAACTTTGAGGTATCATCACCTAGTACCATCATTTAGTAAATTATCTACTAAAAAGTCATAAATAAATGTGTTTACAAAACTAAAACCCGACTCAAAAAAAGCACAAAGCAGTTTGAAAGTTACCATCCATTACAAACCGAAACGCTGACAGTAGACAAGTAGATGATACTATTAAATTTGTAATAATGAAAAACAAGTTAGGGATTTTCTTAGTGTTAATGTTTCTTCATTAATTATTGATCCAAATAAATAAATTACTTTTCGGTTCAAAGTTTATACTTCCTCTTACATAATTTAACATGTACAAAGTGGCATGGAAAGGCGATGGTACGTAAGCGACTGGCGAGCCGCGCGTTCAAATTGCTTTATATTCTACAAAAATGCAATTTAGCACTTTTAACAATGTCAGGTCGCTACTTTAATATAATATGGTAATGAATAATCTTATTTATTCCATAATAAATCATTGTCGACAAATTTCAAACAGCTGAGGAGGTCATACTCTCTATTGATTTTCATTTACGAACGAATTAGTAATTGCAATTTTTTTTTCTCTTCAAGTAAATTGGTTCAGTTTGTACATTGTGGGCGCACATCTTGTTGTAAAGTACAGTTTTTTCATAAAATTGTTTTTGATAAAAATACTGCCTTTCTTTTGATAAAAAAGAAATTAAAACTTTTAATTTAAATTATTTAATAAACGAAAAAGAACACCGATACAGAAAATCATTAAAAAGTTGAAAGCAGATGTTGCTTAGACTTTCTTGATGTGTGTATATTTGTGTATGGCGTAAAAAAAATTACGTCATCATAATTTGTATTATGAGTATTTTGATATTAACTTTAAGGTGACGCATTGGAAATTTCGACGCCAGGGATCTCAATTTTTTTAAGTGACTACAAAACATATGAAAATGATATATGGTATCCTGATTATTCATTTCTTTGACTTCATTTTGACAGTTGCGATACATGGTGAGTAACTTTTGTAACACAAAAAAAATTATCAAAGAAACCTCTTTTAAAACAGAGATTTACATTTTTCGGAGCAATGGGACCGATCTATATTTCTAAATTTTCTGTACAGTTTACTTTAAACATATTCCTTAAAATGCAGTTGGATTTTTTAAAATTAATTACAGTTTTTAAAATAATTCATTTATTTTAAACTTTTCGTAAGCTAGCGCGCGCACGTTTGCATGGAACAGGTCTATTTTAGATTAAATTATTGTTTATCAATGCGTCGCCTTAAGGCATCCATGTAATAAGTTTTCATAAAATACAGTTTTTTTTATAAAATTGCTTTTGACAAAAATACTGCCTTAATGAAAATGAAGATAAAATTAGACGGCCGATACAAAAAATAATTAAAAACTTCAAAGCAGATGTTGCTTAGACTCTTTTGATGTGTGTATTTTTGTGTATGGCATAAAGTAAATTGCATCATATTAATTTGTATTATGAGTATTTTGATATTAACTTTATGATAGTTAAATTACAATTGATTTACACTTAGCGTATGTTCTTAGGGTAGTAAAGTGATATCGAAGGAAGCACTTTTCTGATTAATTGATTCATTTAGATAATTCGCCAGTTATATACAGGGTGTATGTGAAAACGGGACAGTTACTTTAATATATGAAAGGGCATAACTTTAATATGTAGTTACAAAAATAATTATCGAAAAAAACGTATCCGTTTAAGAGTTACGACCATTTAAATTTTCGTGTGTTATCACCACCATTTCTCGTAAAAGCATGAAAACTACTTTCAAAAATAATGTATATGCCCCTTACCAATATTTACAAATTGATACGGTTGTGAAGTCTTAATTTAAAAATACGTTATTTCCATATATACAGGAATATTAACCTTAACGTTACATAAATAAAGGAGATTTCTGTGGATTTGTGAAATTAGGTAAAAATTAAATTAAATGTACATAAACTACTTGTCATGTTAAGGGGAAGCATAACTGAAGTAAATTGTGTCTTGACCTGTATCTTTGTTATTATTACATAATAATACTTTATGGAAGCGTAATCAAGATGCATGTCGGTATACTATACTTAGCATGTTTAAGAAGGTGTCCCGTTTTCATATACATACACCTGTATATTAAATGACATAATACTCTTTACGCGTTTGCGAAGTAGCAAAGTACAACCGACCAATCTAGTAACGTGTGTGTTTACATAAATGTGTCTATGAGCTAAATGAATGGGAAACGCTTCATACAAACGAACCTTTTGCTGGCGTTATTGTTTCCAAAAGCGCCATTTGTCTACGTGTTATACAGCAGTTTTCACACGACTTTAAGTTTCGTTTGATATATAAAAAAACGAATATCGTTGGACTACCCATTTAAAATTCGTTACGCTAGATTACGTGATACTTGTCATTACATTCTACTAGCGTTTACGACAATTGAACCACTTGTCTAGGCTGCTCTATGTCTTCGCTGGCGCTCGTACAGTGCGAACGGCTGGTGGTATGCGCAATGTCATCTAATACGACACTATTTACAATTATATCGTTTCAATAATATTTAAGAGCAAGGAACTGTAGTCTTTACCATGATGTTTTTATTATAGTTTTTATTTTTCATACAAAGATTTTAATTATTTATTACATTAATAAATAATTTATTATTTTACTGAATTAGTTTGGCTCAGAAGAAAGTAGATAATATTTATCTACTTTCATAATTATATTGGTCCATTTGTTTTGGATATTATCTCCGAAACTAATGGACCTATATAAAAAAATATCAGGAAAACTTCTTACTAGAAAATTACAGGAAAACTTATAGAAAAGTCTGTTTGCGCTTAAATCTCTAAAAATGAATTTATAATTTTAGCATTTTTTAAATATGAATTAGAACTCTCTGTACGTAGTCGACAAAATTTAGTTTAACTACCAATTCGGACAAACTATTGAGAAGAACCGGCAAGAAACTTAGGAATATTTTTTTTCCAATAATGTGAAAGTACTTACTCAAAACAGCGCATATTATTTGATTGATCTTATTACCTTCTTTAAACAAAAAGCAGTACCTCTTCATTTTGAAATAGTGTAGTGTACTGCAATATTTAGTTTAATATTAATTGTGTATTAATTTTATTTATATTTCGTAGACTGAAATCATTCCTACTGAATTTACTATTAAATGTCTGACGTCTACCGCCGTTATTGAGCGTTGCGAAACTGCGCACCGGTGTTGCTTTTCATGACCATAATATTTACTCTGTTTGGTAACATTTAGTCTAATAAAACAAATAATTTATATGTTCTAAAATAATTTCTAATAAATAAATAAATAAATAAATAAAAAAATAAATAAAAAATAATTTCTTATTTACTTTTTTCGTGTATGCTAAATAGACGCCCGTGAGATAAGATATTGTAACTACTGTCTCATTTGCTGAAATTAATTCCGCTCGTGGTTCTGTCCGCGTCAATTTTCAATTAAAAAATATTAGACGGTGATTGCGTCTAATATTCGTAAAACATACTAAACATAAAACATACTGCTCACTAAGCAGCATGTTTTGTGTTTAATTCTAAAATTAAAATAACAAAATGCTTAGGTATGGAGTTTCCTCGGTGCCTGTCTGCCGTTATTTCCAGAGAACCATTGCAGGTATGTAAACAGCTAAAATTTGATGCATTTAGGTAAGTCGTGGCAAAAAAACAAACGTGAACTTCAAAACTTGAGTTCTTACTTTTTTTATAGTACACTAGCAACCCGCCCCGGCTTTGCACGGTAACTTGATTAAGAAATGTCAATATTCCCTAATTTTATAGTTAGTTTGGTTTCTTTATATATGCGTAGGTATATGTATACCTATGCATATATACCTACGCATGTACACTTACGCATCTCAATTTTCATGGCGATCGATTGAATGGTATAGGAGATGAAATGCTACAGCACCATCTGATGGCAAGTAATGATAAAGTGGATAGTTGAAAATATTTTGTTTACTACAATACCTATTTATATCAATTTTCACGGCAATCGGTTAGAGTTAGACGGTATAGAAATTGATATACTGCAGCGCCATCTGGTGGCGACGTCGACAAAGTGGATAGCACGAAAACCTCTATGAAAAAAATACATATATTTATGTACGTGCGAACTTCATGGTGATTAATTAAACGGTGTTAGTGTTTTGCCATCGCCAAAAACATATTTTTTTATACCTAATTATGCGCAAATGAAGATGGTTATAGTCACTATTTATTCTGTGATGGTTTCACACTTAGGATAACTTTTTAATTTCAATTGCACCAACTGTTGTCAGATCTTTTTACTATTTTCAAAACTTCCACAGCGTAGCCCATGAACCCCCATTATCTGTCTCTAAATCACCCACAAATAACCGACACTTCGAGGAGAACTGGGAACGACACTACGAGGGGAACCCCGGCTTCGCATGAGTAAAAATTTTTTTCATAATAAAATCGCCCTTGCTACGCATCGGAAAGTAAACGGGGGTTGCGGATTCGATTCCCGTCCCGAGTCTGGGTGTTTATGTATAATATGTATATATTTACAAAAGAAAAGTATATAAGTAGTATATCAGTTGTCTAGTACCCATAACACAAGCGCTATGCAGCTTACTTTGGGATTAGATGGCGCTGTGTGAAATGTCTGAGAATATTATATATATATAATTAATTATTACGCGCTGATAAATGTAGCTATCTACAGGTGAAACAATTTTTAAAATTGGTAGAGTAGTTTTTGAATTCATTCATTACATACAAACAAAGTTTACCTTTTTATACTATCAGTATAGATTGATATAGATGTATGTATGTATGTATGTCAATGTCATGGCATGCTCTGTGGCCTAAACACCTTATAAGGGCTTGTTCTTACAAGCTTTTATTTAACTTTACATTTAAGTTGTATCTTTAGTTAGAATCTTGCAAGCCACATTTGAATCACTTTCTCCGAAATAACGACTTTAAGTGTTGCACGCTTTATCAGTTCTGATGACAGTATACTTAAATAATATTGCTAACCTAATACTGCAGACAGGTCTCCTCACGAGAGCACTGATGAATGGTTATTAACATGGGTACGAAACTTTGCTTGTACGTTTAATTTTGATAGGTAAACAAGATCTCTACAATTAACTGATAATGCAGCCAGCATTGTCTTCTCATGGGGGCACTCCTAAACGTTTATTACTAGAGAACCAAACTTTACACATAGGTTTAATTTTAATAGATAAACATGATTTTCACTAAGAACTGATGCTGCAGGTTGGATTGTCTCCTCATAAAGAAACTCCTCAATGGTTAGTAGCAATGATGCTACATGCATTGCAAAACAAAACATGATTTATACCGTATGCAGTTTGGCGAAATTGGCATTTTTAGGAGAAGAAAACCTCTAAAATTAAACCTGGAAACCGCCAAGAGACCTTGTAACAGTAACGTGTTACTTGAAATGGATAGATTGAGAAGTATTTCTAATTTAAAAGGGTCAATAAATGAAGAGTAAAAAAATGTTTTCAAAAACAAATTTTTATTGAAATGCACAAAAAAGATGAAAATAAACTAAGGAGTACTATTTGTAATGAAAATGTTCATGTTGTTATGGAATTTCATTGTCGCATAATTTCCTTAATCTATCCCTTTTAATAAAAAACTACAAGAAGGCGCCAAGTTTTAAATCGCATAAGAGCATGAACATACTGACACTAATACAGATAGTACATTTCTATTTATTTTACTTTTGCTGATGATATCATACCCATATAATTAAATTTGACAGTTATTGAAGTCGTTGCCAAATCAATGTTCGACAACAGAAAGTCTATTAGTTTAGTAGGCTTGACACCGACTTCAGTAACTGTCAAATTTAATTATATGGCTATTTGTATCGTATTTATAAAGTTATATTTGTACTTAAGTTTTCATCAGTAAAGGATAGTTATTTCATACTTTTCAGTGTTCTTTTTTGAAGTCGGTTTAATTTTTTTATAAAAATGTTTATTCATCACATCGATGTTCGCGAAGTACATACGATTACCATATTAGAAATTTGCGTCAAATATCGTGAAATAGCGCTTTATTATACGCATTAGATGTATTTGTGCGATGATACATCAAAGTATTTTTTATTCGTCACATCGAAATTTAATTGTGTACCTATTCATAATATTAAAGCAATTTTGTGCTAGTAGTTATTTTTTTTATTCTTCACATCGATGTTCGCGAAGTACATACGATTACCATATTAGAAATTCGAGTCAAATATCGTGAATTGATATGTGATGCTATCACGCCCTTATAAGGAACGCGGATACATTTAAATCGAAAATGTAAGTATTAATTATTCATATTAGACTTTATGTACTACAATAATAAAGACTACACAGTACTGCATAATAATTATTGAAAATGAACTTAAATAAAAGCGTGTTAAAAACCATGTTCATGAACACATTTTTATAATAAAGATATATAAATTAGAGCATATTCTTGACTTCCAGTATTCTCTCGCGAGGCTCAAGTGAAAACAGTGAATTAATTGTGACATTGACAGCCAGATTACCAAGTATGTATGTATCTCTCTGTGTATTTAACTACTGTTTTTATTACGTATTTCAATGTTTGTATATTTTTTATAGTACATCGTATTTGTAACATTTTTTCACAGGTTGAGCGATATCTTTTATTTGGACGAAGACGGAGCAGTGGCAACGGTTACACCCGGTTCTTCCAAACCGCTGAAAAAAGCTGTTCCGAAGTGATTGCGATTCAGACTTCGAGGACACACCAGTTCCATCAGCTTCTAAAAAACGAAAGCCTGGGGCTCTCGTTGACTCTGAGTTTAGTTTTGTTTAAACTATACTACTGTCTTCTATAAGTTGATTTCAAAGAATCTTATTAAACCGAATAGCACAAATTAACCTAGGTATAGTTATCTAAAAACGGTTATTAATATGTCAGTAAGTAACATGCAATTTTATGTTATGTAGGGCGAAGAAAAAACACATTTCACACTGACGCCTATAAGAGCATCTCCACTTCGTAGTTATTTGTCGCGGCGTACGGGATCCGGCTACAGCCTGCAATCGGATCCTTCAAGACGGTGATTGCTATATCGAGCTTAGAGTGTGTAGCACCAAGGAAATCGAGTCCCTGGGGCAGGATCGTTGGAAACGGGCTCACGTTAAAAACCGTTACAAATGACGACACATCGATCTGGAAATCTGTTAATCAATTAGTTACTGTTTCCAAAGAGGAATATAAACGTTTTCAACCCGTTTTGTATCCAACGAATATGTTTCAAGTACTTTCATTTACTTTCTTAGATTTTTATATTCAGAAAGTAAGTGTTAAACTTAATTTTCACTGCTTATTTACCCTATGATTATTAATATTATTATTTTTAATCTTAAAACTAGAAATAAAAACATTCTAATTGTTACTATCTCATATTATTAATTAATATATAACTTAAAATTAGCTGTGCATCTTTATTTACAGATAATACCAAAAATTCTAAAACGCAAAACTTTGAATACAAACATTCTAAAATTAAAGCCATAACAACATTCCATTCCATAGCCATTCTAAAATAATGTATTGTTGCCAAGTGTGTAATGTTAACATTCCGAGAGCTTTTTCTCATAAAAAGACTTTTATTCACAAATCTAACTGATAGCTAATGCTTTTCGCAACAAAATTGTGAGTTATAAAATAAGCCCTCAGAGTGTTAATATTTCACCAGATTTATTTTTATTGGAAATTTCAGTAACAGTTTATAAGCTCATAAAAGATAATTTGTCGAAACACATGTCAGTCAAAATAAATATGGAATTATGCGTTTTATATTATTTGCCAAAAAATGGACCTCACAGCCTGCAGTAAGGGGCCCTCTACGCCAAATTCAGGCAGAAGACTCCACAATTTCTTTTGCACTACTCTATCAAATGCTTTTAGATTCTAGATCTAGCGCAGAAAACTCTCTGATATATGGCCAGAAACTTCCCCACGACAATACAACCTCTACCGTTCCTAAAACCATCTTGCTCTTCCCACAAATATCTTTCAGAAACATCTTTCATACGTTTAGTCAATACCTTGGTATAGACTTTACTTGCTAAGCTGACCAAGCTGATGGCCCTATAGCACGCACAGTCAAAATGAGAACCTTTCCCTTTATAGAGGAGAACTATCATTGCGGTGCGCCAGTCTTCTGGCACCTCTCCTTTCTGCCAACGAAGGTTGCGCAGTGCACAGAAGGTATCCCAAACCTTAGGACCACCATACTTGATCATCTCAGCAGTCACCTCATCATTTCCCGCAGCCTTTCCACATTTCAGACTTCTTATCACTTTTTCGATCTCTTTCATACTAATGGCATCCTCCACTCCCTGACCCGAGTGTGGCAATTCATTAGAATCGCTCCCAGTACAGAGACGGAGTCGCTACTTTCATACACTTCTCCATAGTATTCACTCCATGGCTGCAGAACATCTTTTTTATTTGTTAGCAGGCGGTTTTCTTTCGAACGCACTTTATTCATTCTGCAAGGTGCCGGACCACTTCGGTACTTACGTACTTCTTTCCAAAATAATTTGGAATTTTCCTCGAAGTTGTCCGACATCTTGTTTTCATCTAACACCCTACACCTTTCACGCTTCTCTTTCACTAGTGCCTTCGTTTCTGCTTTCTGCAGCTTATTTCTGTCTTTCATCAAATTCTTCATAACACAATCATTTTAGTAGCAGGGTAGTCCCGCCATGCTTTCTTCTTCTTATACACAGACACTTTCACCTCATCATCTCACCATACATCACGCTTTTTACCATTACCAATCTTATTCGTTCCACACACTTCTTTCGCAGCCTCGTCATGCTATCCCTAAGGTTCTGGCAATATTCTTCAACATCCTCGCTCATCACTTTCAATCTATCATCAAGCTTACCGGATAATACCCTTTCGTATTCATTCCTGGTGATCGCATCTTGGAGTTTCCGGCTTTTAATGCGACAAACCGCTGCAGGTTTGGACTCTTCGCGATGTCGCCATGCCGCAAACAGACCTCTTATTCTAGTTACGACTAGAAAGTGGTCTATTCCCAGATCGCCTCCTCTGTGTGCTCTCGTGTCCATAACCTGCTTTTTGAGCCGGCTGTCCACCAGGAATAAATCAAGCATACTTCTTTCATCCTTCCTTTCCCACGTGTACTGATGAATCCTTTTGTGCTTGAATAAGGTATTAGCAACAAAAAGATCCTTTTTCGCTTCATACTCACTTCGCTCGCTCGGCATGTGCATTATGATAAACATAAAAATCTAACCTAACCTATTCAAAAAAAGTGTTCTCATAGGGCACAGTCCGCTCTGGCGCTTCGCCGGCCGCTGCCGCGGCACGCTAGCTTCGCACGCTTGTTTCGCGCGTTGTGGTAAATATACTACCCTAACCTAATTTATATAAAAAGAGTGTTCTCATAGGGCGGACTCTGCTCTGGCGCTTTCCCGGCCGCTGCCGCGGTACGCTTGCTTCGCTCGCTCGGCTCGCGCGTTGAGGTAAATATACTAACCTAACCTACATAAACATGTGTTTTTAAATAATACCAAAACCACTGGTAGTTCTTTGCCTCTATAAAACAATAAATTACTACGTTTAGAGATTTATAACTCAATACTCCACAAAAAGCGTATTTGAAGAGTTATTTTCACAAAAATAATGTTTAATATATTATGTATTTATGACTTAGATATAGGCGGTATGGGCATAAATTCCTGTGCCTTTCCTTTCAAGGGAGAATCGTACAAAAAAGAACATTTGTTTGCCTCTAGAGTCTATGTATAGATGTCAAAACTGACAAAAAATGTCTTCCTTTACATTTCTATTAAATAAAACCATGAAAAATTGGTTCACAGCTGAACAAATTTTTACCAAATAACAATGGACGGACCATTTGCTCTGAAAGCGTGTTCTTGAACATTCTTTTTTTGTTGAACGACTTTCTAGATTTTTACTAACGTACGTGACTTGGGAAGGTCACACTACAACGATACTACAGTATAAACATAACAGTAGGTTCTCTTCACAGAATACCAGCTTGCGTTGTTTGTATATGTGCGCGCAAATACGTGCATGTTGTGGCACACACACAACGGCAATAATTTGGGCGAATATGGGTAATTATTGTAGCGCCGGTCGGGGTCCGCATCCGTTTGTTTTTATTTCGTTCTTCACGTCGTCATAAATTCCAAAATGTCTAAATTGATTGAACGAACGTATTATAATGTCTTAGATGCCTAAAAAAATTTAGTTATTCGAATCCAGGGTTATGGAAATTTAACAAACATGAGAAACTAATCCATATGCACTGTTTTTCATTATTATATACATAATATATAACTAAGCGAGATACTCTCCGCATCTCACACCCAACGAAACAACCCTACGTATCCCGCCGAGACTATGCAATACCGTTACGCATGAGCCGGGAGTCTGCCTTCTTTTCTTATATTCTCTGACGACACACAGCTGAAAATGTCACATATTTAGTTTTGTGAATACTAGTAACACTAAAAATTTACGAGTATTTTGCAAATTGCAAATTAGTTGTTTCATGACCGACTCATCAGCTGACATGAAATACACTGACAGTGCGACTATGCCATACTTACTATAGCTAACTGTTTTACTCGTGGTTACGCTCAGTGAGATAGAAAGAGACAGATAAATTCGTTTGACACATAGTTCTAAGAGCGGCAACTTATAGTGGTTCCGTCTTTCTTGTTTTTTGGTCCATTTGCACAATTTTATATCTAACATTATAGAAAGTTTCGTTTTTGATATTAGTATTTACTTTCCATCGACAAACGTCAATTTAATCTCTTAAAACTGCATTTTACACACAAATATCACTTAATTATTCCTACTTATTCATTGCTAATATCAGATAGATTTCTTTTTCTTTTATGAATTTACTAAAGTTGCACGTAACAAAGCTATGTCAATGCTTAAAGCGACATCTGACAACTTATCAAAACTAGCGTTATCAGGATCGCACTCAGGCATATTAATAACACCAACAATTTTCTTTTTCTAACGAACAAATGAATTCAACAATAAGTGTACCTTTTATGCAAATAACAACTGGACACCAAAGTAGATAAAAATATTACATTAATTTTTTTTGGTTATAGAGACTACATAACGAACCAAGGTAAAGGTCTAGAAAGAGAAGACATAAGGACAAAAGACATAAGGAGAGAACTGCATCTCGTACCTTGGTGAATAATGAACGATTTATCGATAACTAATATTAATAAGCATCTAAAGCGATTTACAGAAACCGAAAATTAATAACAACCGTAAGAACATAAATACTGTGACCTAACCATGATTACAATTGTTTAATTTATTTTGTTAAACGATTTTGACTAGTTAAAGAAATATTTTATTGGACAGTCTACGTTTTAGAAATTAATCGATTATTAAAAATAAATTGAAATTATGTAGTCGATCTATCATAAAAAAACTTTACATCCCAAGAATGTAAAGCTACTAAAAATGAATATTAATTACAAATAAATTACGTCGCATGTTAAGTAGGAGGAAGGGGTTGACAAAGTGTAACATCGTGTAACAACGGGGGATGAATCATAAGCTACATGACGTCATAATGTATAAATCGATTCAACTACAGCACTCTGGCTGCATATGCCAGTTGCCGCAGTTAGGTAATAAGCTAACATATTTGCCTGATTTATTACATACGGATAAGTACATAACGTTTATATGTACATATTTAATCAACTTAATTTCGATGGAAAGTTACCTGCGTTAAAATTTATTTGTGTGCATAGTTAAATAATACAGATGAGATCATTTCACTTTTTCGTCACGAAAGTTGTCCACAGTATAATGTACACAGTAGTATCAATGTTTAAATAGGTATTTAGTGTACATTATACCTAATGCTAATACTCATGTACATAAAGCGCGTTTCCTTATACGATGAGGAATATAAGATACCTTTTATCTTATTATACAATAAAATGCTGACATGGCCAACAGGCCGAAAAAATATCTCTACATGTTCGTGTCTTTGTGTCCATTCATCCCTATCACTCGTCGAACCCGTTTCTACCAATATTTTTTGTATGCAATAGAGGCTCATCACGTCACTTCAAAGAATATCCTACAGTTCCTTCTAGCTGCAGTGTCAGTTAATAGTGTTTTGCAATATATTATCCATAAGAGATGGTATAGGACTGTTATAGTCCCAGCGACATGGCACGTCCTCACACATCGCGAAGTTATTCATGCGAGAAGACTTCGTCTTCTGTCTACGGCAACGGTCTACGATCACATACTTCGAAGTTGAGTCGCTGCGATGTTCTGTTACGACAATAAACGCAAAAAATTGAACTGCCTTCAAAAAAACACTGAAAAGTACAAAATAATTATCCTTTACTAATCAAAACTTGAATGCAATAAAAATAACTTTATAAATACAATACACATACCTATATAATTACATTTTACAGTTACTGAAGTCGGAGCCAAGTCTACCAAACTAATAACGTTCTGATTTGGTACCGACTTCAATAACTGTCAATTTTTTTTTATATGGGTATGTGCATCGTATTTATACAGTTATTTTTTTGTACTCAAGTTTTAATTAGTAAAGGATAGTTATTTTGTTCTTTTCAGTGTTTTGGAAAGGATTTTTTTTTTAATTTTTTTTTTTGAGTGACCTTGACCTAAATAAATATCTAGGGCAGGTCTACAATTAAATTCTATCTAATTCTGGAGTGTAACAACATACAAGAGTATCATCAATGTAAATAAAGGATACCAGTAGTTTGTTTTATTTGGTGTTATTTGGTCCAAGCTTCGATACCGGTGAAATTTAAATGGGACCACCTCGGAAGTATACCCTTTCAAACAGAAAAATAATTTTTGAAATCGGTCCACAATTGATAAAGTTATCGGTAAACATAAGCAAAAAGAATACGTACTGACGAACACAAAACCTCCTCCTATTTTTCAAGTCGGTTAAAAATGGACAACGCAGTTGCTCTACATTTTACAGTAGCAAATACTTATTTGCTTCCTTTGCTGTAACTAAAAATTTAAAAAAGCAAAGAAAAGGTGGCGGATGTGTGATAAAACTAGCCATCAGGTACGAACTATGTTATATTATATTATATTATATTTGGCGTATTCTCTTTCTTTCTTCTTCTTTTTTTCTTTCTTTATGTCATGGCACACAATTGAGCGCATTTGACAATTTCACGTATTAATAAGTAGAATCACAAGTAAATTCGTTTTTCCTTATCGTAGAACTCTTACAGTAAAGCGATAGTATGCTTTACTGAAGTTATAAAGGACTTCGTGGAAGAGCGCGAGAACTTGATTTACACAAGTTTATTTAAACCTACTCCATTCTTTTCACTTACACAAAACTTTAAAACACAATATACTATCACTTTGTACTTTAAAACTACCAAAAATGTAAAACATAGAAAACCTAAATAAAATGACAACCTCACTTCTCCCGTTCCCCCCAAAAAGTTTGTAGACATTTTATAACATACCTAAGCCTCAAAGGTATAGTATAAAAAGTTACCTTTAATCAACCGACTTCAAAAAAAAGAGGAGGTTCTCAATTCGACTGTATACATTTATATATATATTATATATATATAAATTTTTTAAGTTGATTTAATTTTTTTGTATAGAGTAATTTACGAGTAATTTGAGTGATTATAACGTTGTTGTCTATATTTAATATGTGTATTTTTACCTCCATGCTTACTATTCTACATTTATAACTTTTTCTTCAGAGTGAATAACTTTATCTATTTATTCTATTAAAATACCGCATTTATTTAAACATCTAATGAATCATCAGTAGTCGGAACTATAGTTGTCAGTGGACGAAAATTTAAGCAAGAGAGAACTGGGAGAAAGATATATCCATTCTGTGCCATCTCTAGCAAGCAGATCTTGGATCTCAACGGGTGAGTTTCATACTTTTAACAAATGATTCTTTCAGCTCGTTACTAGCTCCAATAAAATTTGTTCCACAATCACTAATTAATCTACTGCAGTGCCCTCTACGAGCGGTAAAGCGCCTAAAGGCAGCCAAAAAATCTTCAGTACCTAAGCCTAATAACTAATAACTAATTCAAGAGTAACTAATTCAAGATATAGGCTTTGTATGATTTGTTTGAGCCTCTACCACTAAATAATTTTAAAGTTACAGGCCTGGCAAGATCAACGCAGCTGACACTAAATGGTCGTTGAGGAGTGACGCGCTCTCTAGGTAAGTATCCCATTTATTGTATACTCAAGTTTGCTGCATTTATACAACAATTAATACATTTATGAATAAAATTTTTAACAAGGTGTCTAATTCCAATTACATGAAACTTAGTTCTAATAAAATTTTACATCAACTGTACACCTCTATGCAAAGTTTTATGATGTGCATCTAAAACAATTAAATATGAGAGTTTACAACTGTTTGACACATTTACGGGAGGTTTCATGGCATGGCTTATACTGGAATAATGAAGATAAGTCTACCTTGTACTCTCAACAAATTCTCATCATCAAGATAAGGGTTAAATTTTACAATTTTTTTACCATTGTCTAACCTATTTAAAGCATTATATTTGTTTTAAGGTATTTAATTACAGTAATTTCCTTTTCAAATTAGTTTGTTGTGACATTTTTATTAGTTTTTTAGTAGATAATGATAACTCACTTGATGTTAAATACTCAGAATATATTTAATTAGTTTTAGTTTGAATTCTATATTTAAGACAATTTACAAATCGAAATACTCTTGACATAATTCGTACTAGTTTAGTTAAACTAGAATACTTGTTCATAATATTAAATCTCTTTGTAAATACTACCACTTACAGATGGATTCAATAACACTATTATTTACTGACACCTTCACTAACTGTCTTTTCTCTATTTCTGTAGATTCGACGTGTTCCTGCGTTATGGGTGAGGCATCTCGGTCGTGAAGCCAGGTAGGTCCGTTCCACCATTGCTTATGCTCTTGAAATTCTAGAGGCGAAATCCCACGAGATGTGACGTCGGCAGGATTGCTCTGAGTTGGAACATGGTGCCATCTCTCTTTATCTATCAGGTTAGTAATCTCAGTTACTTTGTTACAAATAAAGACCAAAAACTTGGAGGTTTTTACAGCTATGCCAGACAGTTGTAGCGTCAGTCCATGCGTAAGCATCATGTGTTGGAATGCTCAAAGCAGATTGTATTCTGTGCATTAGCTTGGCTAATAATATAGCTCCGCATAACTCCAACCGAGGCAACGACATAGATTTCACCGGAGCGACCTTTGCCTTTGCCTCTATTATCGTGACGTTGATTGTAGTTGATGTGACAACTCTGCAATAATCTACGGCTGAGTAAGCGATAGCGGAAGAATCAGAAAAGCCGTGCAACTCAAATTTGGTTACGCCATCTGCAATATCCAGCCATCTCTCGAGTTATATAGTTGGCATATCAAACAATTCTTGTCAAAAAGTTATCCATTCTTGTAGTAAGCTGTCCGGTATTATCTCATCCCATTCTACCTTTTCAACCCACAATTTTTGTAACATATATTTTTCTACAGCTATAATTGGTGCCAACCAACCTTCTGGATCATAGATGGTGGCGATATCTTTCAATATTTTAGCCTTCAATAGCCTAGGTCTTTTAGTGTTATTCTTAGGATTTGATGGGAGTGCTATGCTAATTTCAAATCTATCTGTGTGTGTCCATTCCAGTTAATTCCAAGAATTTTACGGTCTGATTGTTCTGCTTTTCTATGTTTGTGCAATTTGATGCCCATTTATGTAATAAAAATCCTCCTTTTTCTAATAATTGTGTAATTTTTTGTTTCAGGTTTGATGTCTCGCTTGATGTGGATTTTCCAGTGAGAAGGTCATCGATAGTTTTGTACACGCAGTTTTGTAGTACAAGTCCTGTAATACTGTAGCTACTAACTCTTAATTGAAGTTACTCTTCTCGTCTTCAGCTAATTGTCTGAGTGTTCTTAAGGGTTGATATGATGCACAAGATGTGCCGTATGAAACTGTGGTTAATCTATAATGTTGAATTGGCATATTTCTATCAAATCTCGAAACTATTTTTAAATAACCTCTATCTCTCTCATCTATGAGAATTTGTCTATAGCGTTGTCGTACATCTCCTACTAGTACAAATCTATGTCTTCTCCATCTTAATGTGAGGTCTCTCAAATCGTTTTGCAGTGCTGGCCCAACTAACAGGTTGTCGTTGAATGACTTACCTTTAGCGGTTTTTATTGAACTATCAAATACTACACGCAGTTTTGTAGTTAGGTGTTGCTCGTTAATAACTGCATGGTGCGAAAGTTAGTTGGCAATTATATCTCCTTTTGTTTGAATCACGTCAATGGGTACTAGTTTCATGTGGTTTTGCTGCAAAGTCTTCCATGAATTCATTATATTTAATTTTCAGCGTTGAATTATTTCTAAACTTGTTTTCGACTGCAATTAACCATCTCATGGCTATTCCGAGTGAATCGCCTAAATCTGGAGGTGAATTAACGAATGGTAAGCGGGCTTGATAACGCCCATCGGCAAGTCGTCACTGGATACTCTGGTAACGGCTCTTACAATTAATCTCTGCATTAGTTAAAACCGTTGGTCTGTATTTTTCTCTATTTCCCAAAAACTACGAAGAAAAGCATCAACGTCAAGCTTTACATGGTATATGTGTACTTGACCAGGTAAGATTGTGGAATTGTTTTTGCCGGAAATTAACCATCCAAATGTCTGCTGTGCAAATAGTGTGTAATTCTCAGTTTTGGGTGTCAGAATTCCGTGTTGAATAATATCTATGAAGACATCTGCACCTAATATAATATCTATTTTGTGATTCTCCTTTGGACTGAAAACCCCCATCGCACACGTGGAGGTAGATTTCCATGACGTAGTAGAGCCCCCCTCGCTCCTTTACTCTTTTTTTTGTTTTCGACGTCGCCAGTTTGCACAAGAACACGATACGACACCGCTATAGGTCTTTTAAATTACGACTTTGTTCTCGTTTTGTAATTTTGCAGTAGTAGTAGACCTTAAAGTTAACAATTTGTTTTTAGATCATAGCTCTGCGAAGTCTCGAGACACTACACACACTTCCTATACCAGTGTTCTATTTTATCGCGGTACTGCTCCCATTAAAATTTCTTCTTCACTTTTTCCAGCGTTTTCTTTAGACACCTAGGTGTCTTACCGATGCCCCATGTGAATCTGGGGTAACAATATATTGAGTAAATAATCGTGATATACATGATAAGTAATTGTAAATGACAAGTATTTTATTACACAAAATATTACACTTTCATAATCCTTAAATTATGTTTACCATGTACTGTAAAAATACTAATCCATATACTAGCTTTTACCTGTGACTTCGTTCGCGTGAAGTTCAAAACACACAATATCTTTATAAATTATAGCCTATGTGTTATTCTGATGTATGGGCTATATTACTGTACTTTCATTAAAATCCATTGAGCAGTTTTTGCGTGAAAGAATAACAAACATCCATACATCCATCCTCACAAACTTTCACGTTTATAATATTAGTAGGGAGTTGGATAAAGCCGTACATTTTTACTTATGTATTTTTTATAACTCATTTTTTTCTCTTTGATTAGGTTACTAGATAATGAGTTGTTATGCTCATTGATAAAATTATATTACATGCACAACTGCACATACGTATTAATTGTTATTTATTTAATGAAATGTAAAAACTACCTAAATAATAATTATATGCATTGCGACCAATACGCGACAATGGGCAAATAAAATACAAAAGCGTCGTTCTTTTTAACATAATGTATACTACGCATGCTGTCATTGCTTTAGCAAAACTTGAGCTCTCGTAGTACATAATTATACTTGTACTATAAGTTCTATAATTAAAATGTATGAGTCGATATTTGAATGGCAGCTACATATGTATTTAAAGAAATTTAAAGATAATACTTATCTGCGAGAATTAGCCATAACTTGAAAATATTGTCTGTTTATATTCTCTTTTATTGTGTTTTGTTTAGTTGTTCTTCTTTACCATATTTTCTAGGTCCTTTTTAAATAGTAAATTAATTTAAACAGGAACATAATCTTCTCGTCTCAATGGAGCGATTGCGTCTGATTGATGGTACAAAACATGTCAAAAACCACATGGTTCGACACAGGCACAGTACAAGTAGTAAACAAACAGTATTCTATTTTCATACAAACGCTCCCAAACGACGCGCCTCGAAATCTCGGCATTTCTCGGCATACAACAGTCGCGAGTGTGCCGCGGTTGTCGTCGTACGGTGTGAGACGCTTCCGTGCATTTTTTTTCCAAGTCAGTAGCCCTATTGCGTGTTTACGTACCAAACAACCGTAGGTAATTATCTCTAGGACACTGCCGAGATATACTGTGGTACAAGTAAGCAAGCAGTATTATATCTCGGCAGTGTCCTAGAGATAATTACCTACGGTTGTTTGGTACGTAAACACGCAATAGGGCTACTGACTTGGACTGAATGTTTTTCTTGGGTTACGTTATTTTATAATAGGTACTATATTAAATTGTCATATTATCTTTCCATTTTATATTATTGCAAATTTAATACGTTTTTATTTATATAATTTTACTAGTATTTTATGTCTAGTTTCAAAAGTTTGTTAGTTAGTATGGTGGAAATGGACAAAAAAAATCCATTTTGTTTGCAGTATAACTAAAAATCAGCAATAAATTAACTAGATCATTATGATAATATATTTCCTACAAAATAGTAACAGAGAAATATTTCCGGTTTCGATATAGATATATTCAAACATCCATACACTGAACATTATGCTCGTAAACTTGATTGATATAATAATTAGTCAGTAAATGCGGGGGAGCGTCTCATACCGTCCGACGACAACCGCGACGCACTCGCGACTGTCGTATGCCGAGAAATGCAGAAATTTCGAGCGCGTCGTTTGGGAGCGTTTGTATGAAGATAGAATACTGTATGCTTACTTGTACTGTGCTTGTACTGTGACACAGGTGCGACAGACGGAAGCGAGTTGCGCGGAATAGAAATGTAGTAAGCGCCAAATACATTTTATTGTAATAACTTGTAAAATATATATATATTTTAATCACTTAGGTTATCGTTTGGTAATATAAATTGACATTACTTACTAAAATTTTGGCTCGGTAAGAAGACAGAAGAAGTAAGACATTGAAAATAAATTAAATTTAGTCGAAAAAAACACGAAATTCGTGTTTTTTTATCGATAAAATTTTATTGTTTCATGTTTTTGCCTAATCTACACCCTTGCCATTATGATGTAATATCCATATCTTTTTATTCAGGTGATTATAACTTGATTTACTACTGTAATAATGAAATCTGCGATTTGAAAATTTACCTTTATTCCCCTCTTAAAGTCACAGTCCCTGATGTACATATAATAAATAAATCACATCTAATCATGGTTTTCGTACAAATATACCCAATAACAATCAATGTCAACAAGACATAAAATACACGTAATGTACCACCGGTCCAGAATATATTGCTATAATGCTATTTTCTAATGACAAATTCAAATTTAAAAAAGTTAGATTCTTCATAGGAAACATAAAAGCTTTGATAATGAACTGGACGTTATATAAAACGCTTCAATTTATTTATACTCGTATGTATTGTACGATGCTGGCAGCGTACATCACGTTGCGCGGTGTCAGCGTTTATGCTGACACGCGGCAATTTAAACATTCCTTACATCAGTACACATCCAATCATCAATCGGGTCGAACCAAACCATTAAACCATACAAATAACCATTTAAACCATACCATTTTAGAGTGAGTGAGTGAGTGAGTTCATCAATAAACCATATTATTGTGCTCATCTTTCTCTATTATTATTTAGGAACCATCCCTAAATATATCTCTGTATGGAACCACCACACCGTACATCGTGGTTCTTCGAGCTTTAAGTCGTAAGGTGGGACCTGCACGCGTCACGTACATCGTGGTCCTTTGAGCCTTAAGTCGTAAGGTGGGACCTGCACGCGTCACGTACATCGTGGTCCTTCGAGCCTTAAGTCGTAAGGTGGGACCTGTACGCGTCACGTACATTGTGGTGAGCGCGAGTGAATAGTGAACACGTAGCATGAAACCAGCTTACGTCGTAACCAGTTTAAACATTACTAGTACCATTATCTAGTGAATCACCAATTCCACTGACTTGAAACTAACTAACCAACCAACCAGGGTCGTGTTTTGGGACTACCAGGTTACCACGTACCAGTCTCTTAAGCAAGACCTTTCTTTTTTACCAATTTTATTAATAATATTACCACAATTACCTTCGCGTTAATTTCAAAGAAGACAGACCAGAGCGTAAAACGCCAGCATATTGTGAGAAACGCCTAAATTCTTTGGATGCCTACTGGAACGAATTTCAGTTAAACCATACTAGATTACGTGGTGAATTCCAGGATCCAAATCATAAATATTTTAGTGAGAATTATTACCAGAGAGCCCATAACTTTTACAATGAAATGAAAACTCTCATTAAAAGACATATGTGCACTGAACCAACTATACAAGTATTAAAACCAGCGACACCATTATCGCATCTTTCCGACCAACAAGAAATTACCATTCCATTCGAAACACTCGCTTCTCAAGCATTTTCGACAAAATTAACTAGTCAAGATAATCCCAGTCGAGTTGAAGAAATGCTGCGCAAGCAGGAAAGCAATTTTAAAGCTCTTTTGCGTACCATGGAAGCTGTCGATCTCGAAAATATTTCAGAACGATGGGAGTTCGAGGATGTTTTAAGAAGTCTCCAGTGTAGATGGTCAGCCATTGATACTTTACACTGGAATACCGACAGCGAAAGCTTCATAAGTAACGAACAATACGAGCAAGCCTTTAATGAATATGACAGGAAGTACAACGACATCAAAAAACTTTTGAACAGCAAGATGTGGTCGTTTTCATACAGAGAAAAATCCACACCGCAGATGGACATACCAACGTTCAGCGGTAATTACCAGCAGTGGATATCATAAAGATTTTTGTGAAACCATACACAACAACAAATCACTGTCGAATGCACAAAAAATGCAATTCTTAAAAGGTAAACTTAGAGGCGAAGCTGACAAACTTATACAGCATTTACATATAAGTTCGGACAATTACCAAATATGTTGGGATATTCTAAACCAAAGATACCAAAATACGAGAATCATTTTCAATTCTCACATTCATGCTCTGTTAACCATGCCTAATATAGAGAAACAATCTGCTGAAATCATCAAAAAGCTACACGACA
This sequence comes from Zeuzera pyrina, assembly GCA_907165235.1. Taxonomy (NCBI): domain Eukaryota; kingdom Metazoa; phylum Arthropoda; class Insecta; order Lepidoptera; family Cossidae; genus Zeuzera; species Zeuzera pyrina. The sequence continues at coordinate 2,826,770 of OU015641.1, forward strand.
CTACCAATGAGTGTCTGAACGCTATTAAAGCAATGGGAGTAGACATAACTAATTGGGATCCACTGGTCGTTTATATTGTAGCTCAAAAGTTAGACGTCGAAACCCATAATGATTATATTCAATCTTTACGGAACCCTGGGGACATATCTACCATTACCGAGTTTCTGGATTTCCTCGAGAAAAAATTTATGTCTCTTGAGTCTTCCTGACGTAAACAAGATTCAGTTAAACCAATTCCATACCAGGTCAAACATAATGATTACAAAAAACGTAACGCATACATATTACCTTAAACCTGAATAAAAACTTTCAACATAAACCAGTAATAAATCATGCAGTGACGAAGCCTTGTAATATTGCACCACAGCAGAAATGCATACTCTGCAATAATGAGCATGCATTATTTCAATGTAAAATATTCTTAAAATGATTACCCGAGAACCGACGCAAAATAATTGTAAACAACAATTTATGCAAAAACTGTTTAATAAATCATAATGCAAAAAATTGCAATTCAGTTAAAACATGTAGATTTTGTAACGGTACACATAATACACTGTTGCACAAGGCATACGTGACATACTTACCATCAACTTCTACTCAAGAGAAAAAGCAACTGCTGACACCAAAGTCAAATATATGTGTTTCCAATGTGCCTCGGGAAACCATAACGAAGTTAGCCACGGCAAAAATTAATATTAGGGCATTTGACGGTTCTAACCACGTCATGCGTGCTCTTATCGACCCATGCGCAGGATCATCGCTTATTACGGAAAACGCAGCACAAATATTAGGCTTACCACGTATGAAACGTAACTGTGGGGTAGTAGGAGTTGGAGCCAAGACTAACAACAGCAAAGGACCATATCTTCTCTATACAACAATTTTACAATTAATACCGAAGCATACGTCACGAAACATGTCGTCGGAAATTAACCGACCCAGTCGTTTACAAAACCGTCATGGCCGCACTTAGCCAAACTACCACTTGCGGACCCTGAATTCAATACAAGTCAACCAATTGATTTAACACTAAGTGTAGAAGTATATGAGTTGATCATACTACCAGGTTTTATACGTAAAGGCGCATCCCAACCAATCGAACAAAAAACGGAGCTCGGTTGGATTTTAAGTGGCACTGTGCAGCCACAGAACCAATGCAATGTCTTTGTAGTTTGTTTGAAAGATATTCAAAGGTTTTGAGAGATAGAGGATAGCTCAGATAATTTAATAAACATGTCCAGTGATGATTACCTATGTATGCATCAATACCAGTTGCAAACCGAACGCCAACCAGACGGACGTTACGTTGTTAGATTACCACTGAAACCAGTCTTTATCGAAAAATTGGGAGAGTCTAAAACCAAAGCCATGGCGCAATTTCGTCAATTAGAAAAATATTTATTAAGAATAAAATTGTCGCAGAGAGTTATAAACAAGTTATTAATGAATATGTATATTTAAATCATATGAATCAGTGCACCGGTAACCAGACACCGGAATCATATTTACCTCACCACTGCGTCATGCACGCGGAGTCACTTACCACTGCGACTGGTGTCGTTTTTAACGCATCAGCAAAAACATCGACGGGTTATTCGCTAAATGTCATCTCTTATCATAAGTTGGAGGCAATACCAAATAGCCTTTACTGCGGACATTGAAAAAATGTTCCGGCAAATACCGTTCACGAAGACGACCAACCACTACAGAAAATAGTTTGGCGTGATCACCCAAAATAACCACTGCGAGAATACCAGTTGACCACCGTTACATACGGCACCAAGGCTGCACCATTTTTAGCGATGAGAACGTTAAAACAGCTTGCCAAAGATGAAGCCCACAAATTTCCTGAAGCAGCAGCAGTAGTAGACAGCAGTTTCTATATGGACGATCTTCTACACGGACACCATAACATTGAGTCTGCGAAAAAATTAAGTCAGACTTAATAGCCCTTTTACACTCAGGTGGATTCAACCTTAGAAAGTGGTCATCAAATATACCAGAAATATTTGCAGAACAGAACACAGAAGATGCTCATGATCAGACATTTATTTTCAAACACCAAGAGTCAACGAAAGCGATGGCTACAATGCCATATGTCTCTGTACGGAACCACCACGCCGTACATGTATAAATCAATAAAACGAAGAAGTAAACAACGAGAATTTGTCTATAATAATATTGTTTAAAAAAGCATTTTTTTAATTAACAACCTAGCAAAAACAATCATTGTGCAATTTAAAATAACAATTGTGTCATAAAATATTTACGTAATAAAACAAACACCAAATTATCTAAACTAATACCCCAGTAGAAGTTTATATTGTGATATCAAAATTAATAATGCGTCGAGATTTTCGCAAGACATATTTTAAAGTATATCAAATACGACTTTACGCTGTTTTCAATTCTCTGAGGAAATAACTTCATTACAACAAAATCACATGTTTACACTGCTTCAAGCAATACGAACTTGGACTTAGGACAATAACGCTTATAATTACACATATGTACGGAAACAGTGTATCGATTAAAATGTAAAACTTTTTATGTTTTATGGCCTGCACCCTCTTGTAACTACACAAAGACCCTCATGGCCACAGTTGTGCGACGCAATTTTTCAAGGTCTCCTCTTGTTTCCCTTACAGCAGCGAAAACTCTAGCTATTAATTGCTCACAGGTTTCAATGCATACAACATATACTGAACCAGGCTTGCCACTGTAAAAATATTTCTTATAAGTATCGAGTACACGTACAAGTATATAAGATTCTCAAATATAACTGAAATCGGAAACCTGAACCTTTTGTCCCTGTCTGCTGTGAAATGTCCCATACATTACTGTAACATATCGTCAATTATTCCGTGGGCTATTAACGAGATTTCTCAAGACTTGAAAAATCAAATATCTGGCTTCAGCGATATTATATTTATAGCTAGACATACTTACACAGAAGTTTCTGAATTAGGTTTTTATAATAAAGGACTTTTTACTTGGACTAATGTTAAATAATATTAATATGTCGGTGGAAATAATAAAAGGCACTCAATTGACTACACTAAGACAAAGCGTGACTTCCGGTATGGATGGGATGCGCGCTAACGGAACGTTGGGGCCGGCGCTGGCAGGCTGTTGGACTATGGCGGCTGGTGCGATAGCATTTCTCCGACGAATCGTTTGCCGTTATTAAATTACCAATTATCTACGTAAAAATTGCTACAAAGAGTTTTCTCTCGTTTGCACATTAACTTTGTCTTAACGTGGTATTTTATGGAGTAGTTCGCTTCTTGTAAGATCAGGTACCTATTTCTCATAGCTGAGTGGCAAGAACACGAATCGCCCTGTGTCTTTTCCGACAAATGTAATATTAAGTAACATTTAATAATGTTAACTAAATATTTGTTCATACATATTTACGCGAAGTTTTTCTTATCTTTTCTCGATGGAGACAGAATTTGTTATGCTTGTTGGGTGTATGCTCTAAGAAACAACAGCCATAGGGAAGGAAAGAAGCGCTCCCTCTGCCAACAGCCTCTGCCTCTGTCTCCCTGTACTAGAAGATCCCGAGAGAGACGAAATTGTTCAAAGAACATATTCCCGAGAGGTATGCTGTTAATTTCGTGCTTATTCAAATTCTATATTTTCACTATAAATCTTCATTACATTCTGTCACCCAGGATTTATTTCTCTGTAAGACATTTTCATTGTTTGGAATATAATATGTAAATAATAATTCATTGGTATTGGATGCCCTTCGTGTGGTTTGACAGCTCTATACAGCCAGGTTGACTACTAATTTGACGAAGCTATTGGTTATTTGAGGAAGCGAAAGAAGTATGTAAGGATCGCGACGCTTGGCGCTCCGTTCTTTCTGACTACCTCGTTGGGGATACGGCGTGAAGATATATATTTATGTATGTATGTATTGGTTAATCTGGGCTACAGGTGTCTGATGGTCTGATATTGGTGGTGGTGATCGAGATGCAAATTTGTCTATTTTTACTGGATAACATAACATTGTAGTGATGCCTGCATGTGGTGTAGAACATCACTGTATTCGCAGCCATACACACATACCAACGTAACTAGAAAGAGATCAAGTGGCTGCAAAGATTTATCCCAGTGACGTATTTATTATTTTTTTAATTTCAAGGCGCAGAAAGCAGGGCTGTATTTCAGGTGCAAGGTAAACTCTACTTTCATATTACGCCGCCCTTATCTGGCAACATGGTTTCTTTCGACACAAATCCACTAACAGTAACTTGTGAGAACTTGTGTACGAACACAAATTCGTTGCTGTTTTAAATTATCATGATTAGATGTCTCTGCTATGTCTGTTTCTTTTATTAAATATAGGTCAACGGATAGAGCACTATTATACGTTAAACCCACTTTACAGGCGCCGCACAGCTAAAGAGAGCTCATTCCAGATTTTAGTTTCCAGACGGCAGATCACAATAAAACGTACTTTAATGTGCAAGTCTGACTTAAAGAAATGCAACTCTGAAAACCATTTTAGATACTTATAGATTTTTATACGTATACATTTATTATTGTCCTTATAGATTTTTGTATGTATAGATTCACCCAAAGTTCTAGAAACTTTCAATTTACGCAGGAAGCTTAAACACTTTCTAAATAAAAATTGATTCAGGTTATTTTTAGAAAAGGTCTCTATCTTTCAATGGAAATCACGCCAAAATTGGTTTAGCTGTTTCGAAGATAAGCCCGGACAAACAAACAAACAAACATTTAAAAAATGCGTATTTAGGTTTTGGTTACGTGCAAAAATTCATTTAAGCTTAAGCCTTTATTTCGAATTCACAGGCAGACACTTCAATTTTATTTATATGTATAGGTGTATAGGCAAGCCGTTACTCACCCGCTTCGCTGGACGTAAATAAATATTTTGTACTGGTAGTAGAATTTTGTTTGAAAAATGGTGAAGGGTATGTGGAATTCAATATCCTAAAACCATCTACTAACGACTCCGCGGCGAATGGTCATAGTCCCATACCGATACGTTCAGTAGTTTGCACGTGATTAAAGGAACAAAAAAATCATTTTCATTGCATATAAAATAGGTATAAAGATTTATGTTTACTTTTTTTTTGAACTTTTTTGCACAAAGTGGAGCACAGTACGTACAATAGTGCGTGGCTGCATTTAATTTTGTGATGTATTGTGGCTGTGCTCTGTATTTTGTGTTCAATTAATTAATTAATTGTAGTTATGTTAATAAAAATTATAGCAGTGTCTCTAACGCACTTAAATACGATATAAAACATCAAATGAGTCCACTACAAGTGTTATTCACTGCTTGGTATGCTGTTTTTTAGTGAAATGGACTGACTGGATTGACTTCTATGATGTAAATGTACGAACTATGAGAAAAGGGTGGCGATATAAACGTTAAACAAAAAAAAACCCAATACAAGCTTGTGTCATTTAAAGGTGTCGGCACGGTCCGATAACGCAGTAGCGTCGTCTCCCTCTTTATTTTTACTGTTGCAAGTTTAAAAGACAATAACTCATGCATAAGTAACGTTCAAATTTCATTTAATAATTTAGTTTGTAATTTATAGTTATGTAACAGTCAACTATTCTGTTAATATAAATTAACTTCAATGGAAATGTAGTCAATAATAGTGAAACTGCCAGTAATAATTTCAAAGCATGTATTAAACAAAACCGACCACTTTTATTGTCTGTATTTTATTGTCTTGTAATTCTTTCTTAGTTCTCAATTCGTTGTGTACTTGGTCAACGGTCTTCAATTTTGTTTCTGGAACGACGATCATGATGTACAGGCTGTGAGCGAAGCATATGCCAGCGAAGAAGTAAAAGATACTGTGTATGCCGACGATCGACGACAGCGGTTTGAAGACTAGCATCTGAAGAAAATCGGCGAAGGAGCCTACTGCCGTGCCTAAGGCAGAGACGGTGCTTCGATGCTAAAAAAATACGAGAAAATCAATAAATTAAAAAGGCCTCTTCCACGAAAGATTTAAATACACTTACGTCAATATTCCAGAATGATAAACAAGCGTGAATGGAATGCTGCTATGCATCGCATGTAACGACAACTCTTTCTAATTGTGCTCAATCAGAGATTCAAACTTGTGTATATTCTGGAATATGGGCCCTAAATACTTAACGATAAATGCTTAACGCGCCAGACAATACACAACAATCATCCGATCTCAAACTAGGGTATTCCCTGTACTATAAGAACCAGACAACGATTACTGGGGGCATCTTCCAGTACACCCAGACCCGAGACAATCCAAAAAAGTTAATTTTCTAAGTTTACCCGACCGGGAATTGAACCCGGAACCTTCCGCGCTTGGGTACAATATCTAATCCACTGCGCCAACGAGGACGTCACTTCACGTCACAAATTATTTAGAAACGTTACTAAATCACCCGCACACTGAAGCGCAAATGTGTGAGCAGAATAATGAGATTGGAGGAGGCGAAAGAAATATATGAGAACCGTGAAGCTTGGCACTCTGTCCTTTTTGATTTCCCCCGTTAAGGTGCTTCCCCTAGTCAAATACGATTTTTTTACTAGTTTTAGAGGCTATCTTCTGTTATTTGACAATATAAAAAAAGTAATAAAAATATTATAATAATCGTCGACATTTTAACAACACTTTCGCCGTCTAATATTTTTCAATTATATATAAAACATATGAAATCTGTATTCAAAAGAAAGCCTAAAAATTAGAAATACGTGCATCTACTTCATAAATAGAAGTTATATTTACTTGCGATATACACTAATGTATAGATAATTTTATGATCTAAAACTTGACCATTTTAATTTTTTCAAAAGACCCTTTTTTCATTAGTAAAATCAATAATTACTAGATTACATGAATAATTTTGCGAATTCTAGTATGAGGTGCTCTATACGTTTGCCTCTTTGCCTGGGGGAGCTCCTTAAGGATACAGCGTGAAGATATTATGTAAGGTTGTATGTTACTTTGCTGCTAAAGTCCTGACATCATCTTTCAACTCCAAATAAAACAACGTTTTAACTCGCATTGGGTCACTAATAGAAATCAATTGAGAAAATTAATTCCAATTGTAGCGATTTAACAATGATGATGGAGACATTTTTTTGTTGACGCAAAAACATCGTGGTCACTGTACGTTGCGACACTAATTTACATACGTATATATAAACGTATCTTTGATCTTTATCCATAATAAATTAGAGAGAGGATCAAGCACAAAGTATCGTGGTCTTTACATACTTCTTGCGCATCCTCAAGGCTCATCATTCTCCGTGTACACTTTACAATTAACTTTTGATTAAAAGTTATTTGGTTTAATATAAAATTATCATTACAATATATTATTACGGTTGGACCTTATGTCGAGACAATAAGGTCATTTATCGAATGGAACGCGACGTACAACTTTTACGGCTTATCTTGAGACCAAAGCACTGCGGAAGATATGTCATAAAAACGCAATGCTAAGATTAAAGTGTACTATAAAGTATCCATTTATTGATTTGCTGTCTTATCTATTATTACATTGTTACAAATTTCACATTTCACTTTATGATTTTATACTTTCTGCCTTTGTAGTAAAGTCCATTTTTATTTGTAACAGTCAGATAGTGACAAATTAATAACAACAGAAACATCAGCCAAAACGCCAACAATATTGCAACGAATTTGTCGTTTTGCAGAATGACATATAACAGGATAACACCGAAGGTGGTATACCTTCAGTGATTACTACGCGAGGACTTCGAGGGATTATTACGAAAACAATAGGAACCAGCGTAATTGAGTCCACATGTTCTTAGTACCTGTATGTATCTCGTACCAATATTATTATTCTTTTTGTTGCATTACATAATAATTTAATTACATTACATTAGATTCGATGATGCGAAAAAAATATGTAAAAACCGCAAAGCTTGGCGCTCCGTATTCTACCCCGTTAGGGATACAGCGTGAAAATATGCATGTATGTATCTATGTACATTGTTATTATACTTTTCTATAAAGTAAGCCTTGACATTCCTTCGGTTCTACTCCTACATTATACCTCCGTTTTTGTATCGTACATTTTCGTGATTTGTCATTCCTCAGTCATTCCCTACACCAAATTTTTACTTTTATACTTTAATCTAGTTTTACTATAACATACATCTCTTACTTATGTATTCTGTTCGCTTAATATTTTTTTAAAAGATCTGTTTACGATCACAACTGTCTTAATTTTAAGGTTACCTATCTAAAAGTTCTCTTAGAATTTTGTGTCTGTTAGTTTTATTTGTATATTAACAATATATCGCTGGGTATAGTTAACAAAAAAAGAAAAATATATAGAAATTCTAATGACACACAGTAGGAAAATGTTCCATAGCTTTTGCTTACTTGGAAGGAGAACAGCTCGCTGATGATGACGATAGTGACTGGCTGCAAGCCACAGCCGTTACAGAAGACGCAAAGCCATAAGCATGCTATCGGCAACCATTCCGGTGCATAGATACCGAAGTTTCTGAGGAGAAACCAGCTGGCAAGGCCTAACATTCCAAAGCCGCATAACAATGATGAGGCACCAAGAAGAATCTGTGGACAAAATAAATGAAAGAAATCTTTGAAATATCATAATATTTTGCTCAGGTGAAATTCTCACAAACCATTTCGAGATACAATTTTGGCTTTTCTATATCTCGTAATCGTTCTGTTGACGCTCAATTTCATACAAATCCCATGCAATAAATCTAATAATCATGTCAAAACAAAACAAATCATAACAACAGCTCCGTGAAGAAAGTTTTTGCTAGCTCTCGTTTTCAAGGGTTTGACTTTAATTATTATAGATGCATATTAAAATTTAAAGTATGTCATTTTCATACAATGTTACGTTCCTGATTGACGTTAACGACAATAGATAGTGACTTTTCTAGAGCCTGAGGATTTTTAATCTTATTTTGTTGATACTGAGCGTAAATACATTAAGTATTACACATACCTTCCTCCCTGCTTTTTCTACTAGGCTAGAAGCAACTGCAGATCCAAAAACTTGCATAGCACCAAGCATCATTGTTTGTTGATTTGGACTCAGTGGCAATCCTTTTCCATCTTCAGTGGTCATTTTGAAGATGTTTCCGGCGAAATTGAGGATCGGTACGACACCGCTTGCTTCCTTTACAAGAGCGAGAATCATCGCTATACGGAATGCTCTCAACAGGATTTTATCTGCCACTGCAAGGTAAAAAGAGAAAGTATTTTACGTAACGTATTTTTATAATACGACATTGCGTATTACACATTGTACAGATACATCTTCGTTCAGTTTTATAATAGTACTAGAATTTGCGCGCAATTTACTTTCATACTTGCACTTGCGAACAACTTGCCTGTAATCATTTAAAACAAACAAGGAATAAAGTAACCTTACTTACATAACAATCGCTATAATTATAACCCTTACTAAAGACAAAAGTTGTGGAGGTTTTTGTGTTTCAAGCACTTTTTATTTGGATTTATTGAAATTATGAGTTTGTAAGCCTATTTACGTATAAAACGTGATTCTATCCTGCTTTTTATTTTTCGATAATTGGTTTTTACACGTTGTAACCACAACGCAACGTCGCACGTGCGTGCGTATTTCTTTGTATATACATGGCAAAGCATAGTTTTGCCGGGCTCATTGTGTTGTTCGGGACGGCGTTGTCTTTCTTTTTTGTCTGAGACGTTTACCATATAGGAAAAATAACGTGAATTTATGTGTAATATGAGAGTATTCTAAAGAATAGCCAGCTAAATTAGCAATAGAGTGGTCTTATCTACAACAGAACTGCCAATCATCAAAACTTAAACGCGTTTAGGCTTTAGTGAAGAGTATTCCCCCCTTTTACTCCTCATTAGATAGCAAGAATACGAATATTAGCTAACGTCGACGATGACCGTGGAGTAAGTTTACGAATAATTCTGAGAAAACACTCACGTATACTCTTCAGCGCGAATTCCTTGTTGTTTTGATTTTGATCCCGCTCTTTTCTCAATATTTCGATTTCCATTTGAATCGCTGGATCATTCTGTGGTCTGCGTCGCAACCAAGATAAAGCTCGCGCTGCTTCCTATGTATGAGAAAGAAATATTTTAATCTCTCTTAATTTCTTTCTGCTACGTTATTATATTATTGATTCATAAGAGCAGATAATAATGGCAAAATCAAAATAAGTAAATAAACAATTGATAGGAAACTATTGTACGTATAACACTTTGCTTTAATTTTCTGTATATAATCATTATCAGTTTTCTATGTGCATTTATTACATCATATTATTTCTGCTTTGCATTTGATTTCCAACCAAGTGCCATCGCAAAACAGGTAGAAAATTATTGTAGTCATTAAAATATATATTATCGTTTACGTATTTAGTTTATTCTATTTATTTAAACACTTAATTGACAGGTAAAATTTAGAATACTTAGATTTTTGTATCAATTATTGTCTATTATCGATGTGTCTTATCGATGTGTATTATCGATATGTCATATTGATGCGACTGTAAGTGTGAAGTTTTAGTGTCTAAGCTGCGCATCAGAAGAAAAAAATGATTGATTTAAAAAGTTTTTTTATATTCGGTATAAAGTACTCACTTTGCTGTCACCTTGTTGAACCAAGAAAGAAGGAGATTCAGGCATCATAAGGAATAATGTCATGTGTATTGCCGGTACTGATAAACAGGTCATGATGATAGTTTTGTAGTCGAGAATATCTCCAAGAATATATAAGATTAGTGTTCCGGAGGTTTGGGTCAAAACCATCTGTAAAATAAAGATTAGTTTCATGAACAATATTATTCATACCTCTTTACGAGAAAAAATGAAACATAATAAAGTTATAGTTAAGGTAAGAGGGTTAAAGGGACGTCTCCTGCAACTTCAGCCTGCTACGCAACGCGAACTATACACAGTGCATTTTCCGTTTGTCATAAACTGATAAATCGGAGATCCCATTCCAATTTCCAAGGACCTCAAAGGGGCTCTTTTTGTCACTTCTTACGCCATGCAAGTCATAATAAGCATAATAATGAATATATCATACCACAGTACCCAAAGCTCCTCTCACAGAATCTTCACTAATTTCCTTTACATACAAAGGTATGACAACGTTGGTACCTCCAACACCTATACCGACGAACGCTCTAGCCATGATCAGTGCAATAGGGTGCGTTGTGAACAGCTTTATTAGCCAGCAGAACTGAAATAAATCATTTTATAATTAGTTAATTTCGGTTTATAAGTCATCGATCAATACTTATACAAAATAGATTATCATAAAAATTGGTAATCTGAGTGAAGTTAAAAAGTAGGACTAGCAAGAAATATGTAATAATGAAATGCAGATCTGCTCCCATTTCAAAGTGGGTGAGTAAGAAAATATAGAACTTAGAAAATATAGAACATACAATTTAGAATAAGTTTCAGCTGTTGAGACAGCTGCTCATGTTGTCGGGTAGGTATTAACTGTAGAAGTCGGACAAGGAGCAAGTCTTACTAAAGAATATGGTGTGAGTGATTGGCTAGGAACCTTTTACTATCGGACTTATCCAAGACATGGGAAATTAACGCGATTATCTTTTATTTTTTTCGACGAGTTTTGTAGGCTGTGGTCTCAAGCAAACTGCCTTAATTTTCCGTATTCCCCTTTGATTTGCTGTGTCACAGATAAATTTAATAATGCAAAGCAAAAGTTTAAAATATTATAATGCAAATTGGTACTATCTGATTTCACTTTGCTATCCGTAATCCCAAACGTTTGTTGCTAGATATATTATGAGAGTTGAAGTACGAATTGATACCCTACATGTCCATCCTGAATGTGAAATGGCATTAAGTTACGTATATATGTATAAGATACGTATGTTGCAATTTGTTTCTAAAAATTATAAAGAATAATTATCTACCAGAAACTGTGCAGAGCAGAACATGAGTGTCTTCTTTCGTCCCCATTTGTCAGCCACATACGCGAATACGAAGTTAGCGAGCACGCAAGTGAAGTAAGTCACAGATGCCATCCAAGACACCTCTTGATCTGTCATGGGAGTGCCGTTGGGAGACTGTTCCGACTGCAGAAGCAGCGTCATGGGCGATATCCATCCTAAAGCCATACCGTACGCCAAACTTGGTAGATTTACTGTGAAACATACAGAAAAGATTTTGTATAAATATAAACTGAAGCCATTTTAAATTGAAATGAAGTTAACAGTAGGTAGTGATAGAAGCCGAGAAAAACCAAGGCTGATTTATAAAGATTAAAATAGCCCGAGAGTTACAAGACGCAAATATTAGAAGTAGCAAAAGAATTAGTATGTGAGGACTACGTTGCTTGATACTCTGTCGTCAAGGTAGCCCGCGTTAAGCTTGGATAACTATTTTAAATGTGTCTGTACGTAAATTGAAGCTATACTATTTAAGTATAACTTAGATATCCTTTAGCTTTTATAAGGCAAAGTGATGATTAGTGTATTTGCTAATCACAAAAATACAGAGTAAATAATAAACAGGAAAAGATTAAATAATTTTCTTTAGGGCCATATTCTAAAACAACATTCAAGTGTGAATCCCTAATAGTGCACAGTTAGAAAGTGATGCAGCTTATTGCGATGGATAGCGGCATTACTTTCTACCTATTGTCAAGAAGAGATTCATTCGTGAATATCATTTTCAAATATAGGCCATAATCTTCTTTAGTCAAGATATCACTGGATCTTGCATTGGTAACAAACAACAAACACAAACAAACAAACAAACAACAACAAACAATTGGTAGCAAACAATTGGTAAACTGGAGATTTATGTAATTCAGTTGCTCATCGTTAAATTCGTTTATAAAATCGTATAACAAGAACGAATAAATGTATCGAAACTTTCAATATAAATGGAATTTACATTTCTATTAATTTATATTTTTTATCTTTGAGTATATTTTGTTACATATAACATTGTTTTGAAAATCATCAGTGTGTACTTACTTAATATAGCACATATAATTTGATTAAGCTTACTCCCCTCCGCACTAAATGTACTAAATTTATTAGTCATTTTTAAATTAATTTTCTTTATCACAAAAATAATAAGACTAAAAACTTAAACTAGCAGTCTTTTAAACAGTATTATAAATACTTTATTTTCTATACAATCCAAGTACTTGCTCGGAATTTAGTACTAATTGTGATACAAGATAGAGAAATTTTCATTTTTATATTAGCTCGCTATCTAGCGTAATTTTACGTTAAAGCAAATATTTGCTAATTTGAACAAAAAGCACGTGTACGACGCAACATTTTGTTGACAATTCATCAAACATTATCATATTAGTAACTCGTGCAAGTTCGTGTCTTGTTTCAAGATTCTATATCTTAACATCAGGGTATTCCCAGGTGATGAACGAGTTGAGAAGGTGAGACAAGAAATAGGGTTGAGATTCGTAAAGCAAACTGTAAGCCTTTAGCATTTGGATGACGAAAAATTTATTTTTTAAAACGTTTTTGGTAATTTAGAAAAAAAGAGAATTTAATAAAATATGTAATCAATAAATTTAACTCAATAGTATTAATTTCATATTTCCAAAAAAATTTATATGTGTCGCTCAAATGAATTATAAATTATACATCTTATTTCTAATAACCTGGTGTCCGCGACTTCGTCCGCATGAAAGTGTTAGTTTTATTACGCACCCTGTAACAGGCGAGCGACGAATTTGTAATTATATATAAATGACGTTAACTTTTTAATTTTTTTTTTTATAAAAGAGAGGGCAAACGAGCAAGCGGGTCACCTGATGAAGAGTAACCAACCGCCGCCCATAGATACTCGCAACATCCGGAGAATCATGGGCGCGTTGCCGGCCTTTAGGGAAATAGGGAAATGAGGGAAAGGAGGGGGAGGGGTGATGGGCCACCGGCACTCTCACTCACCGAACGAAACAACAACAGCAATAGATGCTGTTATTTCACGCCAATATTCTGTGAGGAGGTGGTATTTCAAAGGGCGAGCCAGCCCTATTCATGCTGCAATGCAGCATGGCTCTACCATCTTTAACCTTCGTTGTCATACGAATTCAATGAAACAAAGCCTAAATATTGCTCCAAACTGAGATAATCTATCTGTGAAAACCGCAAGAAAATTTATATTGAATAAATTCGGAGATTAACGTGTATATACAAATAGGCAGACAAAATTTAAAAAAAAAATTTTGTGTTCCATTACTCTTCATTGCCCGAAAAACAACAGAAAAAATTAAAAAAAATGTTTGTGTGTCAGCTCCGACGCACGACTGGAGTTTACTGGATTTTTCCATACTTTATATATTTTTATTGACTTCACTGTATACAATAATATTAAATATCAATATTAATAGATATAAAAAAAGTAGCATTAGCCATCTTCGATTTGAAAATGAACGTCATTTTCGTAATCAGTACCCTACCCTACCAAATCTAGAACATGACACCCATGTAGATCTATAAAAAAAATAATATTCGGCATCTTGGATTACAAAATGAACGTCATTTTCGTAATCAGCACCCCGAGAAACCTGTAATGTGACACCCATATCGATTTATCCAAGAAAGTAACATTCGCCATCTTGGATTTGAAAGTGAAAGTCATGCGCACAATAGGTTGCGCACAAAAAACATAACGAGGTCATTCGATGAGTAGATTTTACTCATATTTTTTTCATACCGGGGGCCTTATACTCGTATGAAAATCGATTCTTAAGGAGTAAACTCCAAAAATGCTTTTTGTGTTCTACTCGTATTACTGTTCATCGCCCGCACTCATTTTTTGATAAATTTATTCAATGTACAGACACACGGTTTCTGTTGATTTATTATATGTGAAGGTAACGTACTACAAAAATTGAGTATTTATCTATCGTGCATGTTTTTTCTGAGTTTATAGCTGTAGTAAAAGTATCGACTTTTTATTGTAAAAGTGGTATCTCACAATACGGTATTTCGGCCTTAAAAGGATATAAGTAACCCTTATAAGATTACTTATGTGTTCGTCCTCTGTTCGTCTGACTGTCTGTCCATGTGTCACTGTAGATTTTCTCAGACACTTGCAGACAGACTACAAACTTGTGGCATAGTTAACTCACATGTTTTGCACTATAATTAATGAAGCACCAAATTGATAGTCAAACTCAACTTGACAATTATTTCTACCTCCTTATTTACGAAACTGCTGGACTTATGATTACAAAAAGTTCAGAGTAATTCGACAAAACAAGAAATTTGGAAAGCAGTGTTACTAAAAAAAAAATCTGAATGTATGTGAAAAGAATTGACAAGATTTAAAAACAAATGAAAACAATGCATGTTTACAAACAAATTACAATTAATACATTATTAATTTTGTACCTCAGGATGTGCCTAGTATGAAAAATGTATGTAATCATTCAAACATTCGCGCTATTAAATCTCAAGAGAAATAAGAGCAAGCTCTCAAAAAAATTTTTAGCGTAGGCTCCGCCCTCACGCTCCGCCACCCGATCGCGACATATATCGTTGTAACTGGAATATTAATTCACGTAATAAAATATCCTTTATCCAGTATTGAGTAAACTAAATTGCCTCCCTGTTAGCTGCAATTTTATGTAACTTACTTAAGTAATTTAGGAGATATACTTAAAAATTTGTCACAAAAGGCATCACATTGCAGAAAAAAAGTATCGAACGATGCGTTATGGTTTTAGGCAGTCGCTAGAAAAATGTATAAAGAAATATATATTTAAATTTCATATTAATTAAACGTGTGTCCGCCTCAGCAAACTTATTTAAAGACGCTCTAAATTTTGTTAGCCGGGTCTTAACATGCAGTTGAAAGCTGAAAATATTTCTGGTCAGTATATGAATTATCGACATACTTGAATACCTGGTGCAGGCTCTGACTACATAAAATCTTCTTTACTAGACATTGTCATACAAAAGTAAGTACTAAGTCTAATTATAAACGCGTTTTCTTTACATCATTTGTTCCTTCCGCATTCGGTCGGGTTCGTTTTTCCGTTTTTTTTTATTATTAGTAAATTCAATTTAATCGGACTATAGCAGTTAGATGCGCCAAAATATAATGGATATTTCCTCCTAGTTTATCCTAGCTTCTCAATACTGGCCACATCGTCTATTTCTTTTTTAATATGATGCACCACTAAATAAACCGATCCAGCGGCGGGCGGGTAACTCAATTTTCGGTATCCGACAGGAAACTTTTCGATGATTCCCTCTATACGCGATTCACAAATCCGAAATCGTTTTATTTTTATATTATATATATATCATATTATATATAGTCGTATTCACAAATCCAAGCCGTCGGATTGAATTTATGCTTTTCGACGATCGGCTTTTCTGCCACGGAAAGTTTCCGACGTTTGTGAATAACCCCCTAGAACTAGTCTATTCAGATAATCGCATTTTATGGTTTATTTAGAATTTATAACAATAATACTGGGTTGGTAAATTAAGATGTAGAAAGACCATCGATTTGCATGTCTCATATCTTGGTTTATCCTCCTACATTATCTGATTATATTATGTTATAAATCTAAGCTATACTAAATATGAGAGCGGTGTGCGAATATTGTATGCAGCAAGCCTGTGCTGTAAGTAGAATGATTTGTTACGTGGCAAGGATTTACAGCCAAATTCCACAACATCAATACATATACATTAAAACTAATTTTACTCATTATACATTCACTCCACCCTCATTCGTTATCAGCATTGATTGGCTATTAAATCTCTCTGTTACATCTCTCTCATAAATATTATTTTCATATATGTAGTTGCAATATCTGTCTATAGTATAATATAAAGATCAGTAAAAAATTCCATGTATAAAACACACTATTTAGACACAAAGATATATATAATTCTGACACACTAATTATTTCGGTATCGTCATATGAAACTATGTAAACTGTTTCTATTTGCTCGCATTTTTATATGTAAACATTGATTAAGTCAGTTGCATGGTGATAACACTTTTAGTTCTTTTATTCCTTGTTTATGTTTGTGTGTGCGAAATATAGAAAAATATTTTGTGTGATAAATTAGATCTCAAAATAATTTAAAAAAAACAACGCCCACAACCAACACAGTAAGGCCTGGTTTTTTAACATTATGATTTGCATGTAGTACATAGGCTCGTGTTGTCATATTTATTCTTAATACCTCAGTTGTTCTAAAAATAATATTATCGTTGATTTTATTTTATTCATGATAGATTTGTTATGATAAATTTTGTTAGCAAGGAGATGTGTTGCTTAGATGGATTCCTCTTCATAAAAAATACGTATGCGAAGTTCCTTGCTGCAATTTTTATTTCTCAAAACTTAATTGCAATAACGAAATAATAAATATAATATATGATTCAAAGCAAAAACAAAAAACAAATGAGTTTTAATTAAATTTTCTTGTGTAAAGTAATCAGGTCATACAGTCAGTTGCGCCGCTGCTCGTCTACTCGAATCTCGATACTCGCACGCACGCACGCACTCGTATATAATAGAAAGAGAAAGAAAGTTCACTGTGTATCTATGTATAGAGCTAACGAACCTAATCCATAATAATAAATCCATAATAATAACTCCCTATCACTCGAGGAGAGAGGGTATTAGTCAAGTGCCCAATCGATATACAATGAGAGTGATCTTACTAACCCACCGATCGACAGAGACAACGCAACGATCGAGAGTAGAGGGGCCGGAAAGGTGTGGGCGTGGCAGCAATTTAGGTAATTTATTACTCAACAAGGGCCGCTTTTATACTTTAGCGTTAAACGACTTTATCCGGTACAGTGAACGGTAAAATCGTGGCGATAAAATTGTCAACCGTAAATTTTAAAAGCGTCCATTAGGTAGTCGCTGGTAGTAGAGCGGTATAAGCATCGTGTAAGGCTTATGACCTGTGCCTTTTTATTTACAGGCCGATTTTGTGGGATTTAAATCTGGCATTTGGTCGGGTAACCCTTTCATAATAAATTTATCTTAGAACTATTCAAAAATTTAGAAAAAGACAAGTAAAGCAAAATAAACTTTCTTGTTTATAGCATTTTGTGTCGTATATGTTATGTATTTTATTTAATCCTTCTGTCCAGACGTTTGTAGACGGTGTTTGTTGTATAAATATAACATAAAAATACAATACAAATAGCGACATACCGGGGGGGCATGATTTAGCACGTCACAGTAAGAGCTAATATTTGATAATTACGTTGTATTTATTTAACTGTCGCGGCGTGGAAATAAAAAGTTGGCTGTAATAATTTACACTGTAGGTATCTATCTATTCGTGTACATTATGTCTGAAGAAAAACCCGAGTATGTTCCTAAACCGACATCTTTTTAATGAAAATTACGTAAATACAATCACTAATTATTTTATTTATCGTTTTCTACAATATTTGAATCGGAATGCTTAAGGCGACGCTTTGATAAACAATAATTTAATCTAAAATAGACCTTCTGTTCTATGCAAACGTGCGCGCGCTAGCTTACGAAAAATACGAAAAAAAAACAGTTATTTTCGTTTATTTTAAACATTATAATTAATTTTAAAAAATCCAACTGTAATTTTGAGGAATTAGTTTAAAGTAAACTGTACAGAAAATTTAGAAATATAAATCGGCTCCGTTGCTCCGAAAAATGTAAATCTCTGTTAACAGAGGTTTCTCTGATACTTTTTTTTGTGTTACAAAAGTTAACCAACTGCGTATCGCAACTGTCAAAATGAAGTCAATGAAATAAAGAATCAGGATACCAAATATCACTGTCATACATTTTGTAGTCAATTAGACAAATTGAGATCCCTGGCGTCAAAATTTCCAATGCGTCGGCGTCGCCTTAACTAAATTTATATATTGCATAGACATTTAATTTGCGGAAATCCTTTTTTTATTATTTAGTCAATATGTATTTAGCTGTTTTTCGCCCAAAACTCGAAAACTAATCGACACCTTTCACCTCTCAACGAAGCATACTTACAATATTTCAAATATCAGACTTGGCCAGCTGATCAGATCTCTGATTTTGATTTTCTGTGTCTGATTCTCTGATCCTGAGTCTGATATCTAGAATATCCTGAGGATGCTTCGTTAAGAGGATAAACACGTGTCGATTAGTCTTGGAATTTTGAGCGAAATAGCTACATATTGTAAGAATTCATCGCGTAACTTTTGCTGTATGAATCGTCTTTTTGCTTCGATTACTTATCGCTCTACCGAAAAGTGCACCATGAAAACTTGGGACAGTTTTTCAGCACATACGTTTAGCAGAGCCGCGGCCTGAATATGGAATCCTTGTTCCTCGATTCTCCCTTGCGTGCTTGTACCGAGACTGTCGAAGCGGCACTTGGTAAGTATCACTTGAGTCTCGAAATAACCGTGTAATGATAGTTTTGACAAATACATATGTATAAAATATATATGTACTTATACGATTGGAAAAATGTCACATTTATCATAAGTACCATAGAAGATCAATATGTCAAACTTGTTGACAAAGAAACAATTTAGTTGTTGTTATAATGTTCCAAATTTAGAAAATCGAAGGCAATACAATATTACAGCGTGCCATACTTTAATTTCTTTTCCATTACCACTGGTTGAGCAAGCGACACTATCGAAGTACCATGTCAGTGCAACGTGCGTCACATCAAATGCGTGGCACTTAACAAATTCTCTGCCGCCCTCGGCTAGCAAGCCAGCAAAGGTATATTTTTTTACCTAAACTACGGAGTAAGGCAAGCTTAACTCAGTAATTTGATCAAACAATGTATGAGACAAATCTTAGAACAACCTTAGTCTTTTAACTCATTACATTTTCTTTTATTGAATTGGAGTCTGTGTCTGTGTCTGTCTGTTTTTGGGGTCCTTTTTCTGAAAAGAAATCTGATACGTATTGCTTTTCAATGTAACTTAAGGTCCCTAAGCGCACGTATATAAATTATAACTCGGTTATCAATACTGATATAATTCAAATTTTCTAACAACAGGGTCAATGCAAATAACAAAATAAAACAAAAAAGAGACAATAAAAGTTCATAAATAGTTCATAACTTTTATTTATTTATTGGTTGGTTAAAGTTTTACCGTATACAAATTATTGAGTTAAGCAATATAGCAAGAATTACAATGGTAGGATTATACTATTTATATCTATTGTCATTTATCATAGCATATTTTAAACATTCCAGTAATGTTATTGCTCCTGAAACAACATTTAGTTTATTTGCTCGAATGTGACGTAAGCATTTAGGGTATGAAATATTTCGCTAGCAATTTATTAAAAATTTTCTTAGCAATAGGTAAGAAGTTGTTACAATTTTCTACATGTACTCTTTTTTTTTCAAGAGTAATTAACTGAAAATAATAACAAAATGAAAATGAAAATAATCAATGCGTCACCAATGGCTTACAAGACAAGCAAATTAAAAACGAAATACTTTGTCACACATCAGACATCACAAGCTAATTATCATACTTAAAATAAAGCACATGAATATTGCAAGCTATAACTTCACTAAGCAAATTAATAATGAACGTGTTTATGAAGTGTTCTAATATTTAGCTCGCAAATCAGACAATCTGTTCCCAATTCCCACAGTTGCAAGTGATCGGCTAAATGAGTTGTAACCAATTGACTACTCCTTAGGTGACAAATTGTTAGTTCTACATTGCTGGTCTTGCAGGTCGATTGTGTCACAAATAGATTAATATTTGAAAAAAAAGTCAATCAGTTTTGCGGGTACAATATCGACAAAAATTTATTAATTCATACAAACTTCCTAGGATACACTGTTCATTCAAGCGCAAACAGTGTAACAATTTTTGTCGTGAATTTTACACCATATGTATTGTATTGTATTTTCCGTTTAAATGTATCTATTTAATATAATAAATTAAAACAAAGTCTTTTCTATAAATGCGTTGAATCTAAATTAAAATAAATATTATCAGAATAAATTCGCTAATTTATTTACAATTACTTACAACTACTTTAGAAAATAAATAGAGAAATAAATAAACAGTCGGAAAACGTATTAATTTTAAATCTAAAATCTTTCAAGTCTTAACCTAATTCAGTAATTCAAAGAGGTCGGCCATTTTGACTGCCTACTGACGCCATTTTGAATGACATTCTACACCAAGTTCTACACAAAGACGACTATTTGTAAGCAATGCAATTTCTCATGATATTTAATGTTTTAAATATAATTTTTAAGTTGCAGTTTGAATATGGAAGACATAGATTTTTTTACGTACATACGTTAAATAAACTTACAAGAGTTACTTGTCTACATGAATCTTACATAAATAATTTTGAATTGTTTCCAGTTTTTCACTCCGTGTTAAAAATACATATTTAATAGGTAACACTAAGCTATTACGTACGTTTCTAAATATTTTAGTAAGAATAATACATTTTCGATGATGCTTTTTTCTTACTATACTTGTATAGAGAATTGGCACTAGAAAGTGGGTAATCTCCCAATATTATGACATGATGAAGCAAGATAATTATTTAATATTATGACTGATGACAATGATTTTACCCTACTTTTAAATTTTCTATCGGTAGAGATAATTTTTCGGCTCCTCAGCAATCGGTTCCGTACATGTGCCTAAATACTTCAGTTGGACGAGCTTCCTGAAAAAAAATTAACAGCTAAATTGTACTAACAATCTCGTTGTACCCAAATTTATTTGAAAGTCTACACAAACACATACACGTAAATAAACACACACACACACACACATACACACACACACACACAAAGATATAATGCTCACGTCTGTACTAACACATACAATATACAAGTCTCAATCTGATCCCCCCACTAAACGTGACTCAAATAGGATATTTTTCTAAACTCCATGGAAATTTACCTTGACCGGCAGTTCTCAATCTCGAGGAAGCATTTGTTCGAATATGTCTTGTCATCGGTACCGCATACAGGGTCGTATTCAGGAGGGCACACTCGAGCACAGCCGGAGTACTGGAAGCGTGCTAAACATCGCTTCAGTGGCACGACGAACACGTGTTTACTGTAAAGAAGCGCCTCATTAGTTCTAATGCCCTAGTACTTCAATAGTCTTTTTCTAGGTTTATTTAAAAAAAAAATTAATTCAAAATGTAAAATAAATTAGCTGCTCTCCTCTCTCTCACTCAATTTAATTGTTCAAGGGCGTAAATAAATTTATCTAGAAAAACGGGAAATTAACGTATTAGATTCGATTTGATTCGATTTTGACTCGATAGATTCTGTATTCGATTAACCTTTTATTTTTATTTTGGCTAGACGTTTCAGCCGAGTTGAATTGGCCGAGGTCTCAATTAACTGTCGCAGCAAGCTTCACTCCGTGTCCGAGACAGGTTTTTTATCATCCACCCCCGATAATTGGTAATAATTATAAGGGTTCCTACACAGAACACTCACGGTGTCCACACATTTAATCGGATGTGAAAAACGTGGTTATGTTACTTGAGACATCGGATTCAAGCCTCTTAGCCTAGGACCGAAGATAGTCAAATATTGGAGGAGGTAAGTGGATGACATCTTCTGCATTATTAAGGGAAGCACGCAGGAAGTAGACCAGTATATGAAACACCTTAACTCCATTCGCCAAAGTCTGAAGTTTACGTATGAAATGGAGAATGGTAGATCAGTGTCATTTTTAAACGTAAAATAACCGCGAGACAAGATCTGGACTTTATGACACTGTAGCTTACAAACACAGACAGATACCTGTTCGCTACGTTACACCACCATCCCAGTCATCTGCAATCTGTTCTAACTTCATTGAAGAACAGAGCGTACGATCTGCACGACCCTGAACATCTGGAGCAGAAGCTCGATTATGTTCAGGAGGTACTGATAATGAACGGATATCAGATGAACCGACGAATGAGGCAATCTAAAATGAGGTACAGACATCCGGAGGTGGGCAGACAACAAAAGAAGTGACGGACAAAATAGGAACAATTTAAAAAAAGTACTCCATCCACACCGTGTACACACCGGGAACAAAGGTGAATAAAATAGTGGGCACATCGAAGGATGTTTTGCCGTTGCAGACACCAAGTGTCTACAAAATAGATTGCAGTTATGGCAGCTCATACATCGGCCAATCGAAGCGGACTTTCGCTGAAAGGATTAAGGAAAAAAAAGGATGTAAAAAACCAGTAAACTACCAAATCAGCGATAATAATAACATAATAATAATAATAATAATACTCCAGACAATTACACCGATTGTGTGACCCCAAACTAAGCAGTAAGCTATGGGTACCACACAAGGAACTCTGGGGGAGTTCCCAGTAACACCCAGACTCCAAGCCAATTTAGAAAAGGTCGTTTCCTAAATTGACCTGACCGGGGATCGAACCCGGGACCCTTGCTTGAAAAGCAGATGCATATGCCACTGCGCCAACAGACCAGTCAATAACAGAACATCTTTTCCATTTGTATACCAATCATTGGATAGAACTTCATCGCGCATAAGTACTTTTCACCGATCGCCACTTTTATCCAATTAAGAGACACAAAAATTTCAATCGGAAAAACGGATACAATTTGTCAAAAGCATGGAATCCGGTGATTCACAAACAAAATAACAAAATAAAACAAAAATAACAAAACCTCGTTTTTCACATCCGGTTAAATGTGTAGACATCGTGAGTGTTGTGTGATGGAACCTTAGTAATCACTTACAAATATCAGGGGTAGATGATATTAAACCTGCCTCGAACTCTAGCTTAGCTAGTGAAGCTTGCTGTGACAGCTTACTTGAGATCACAGCCGATGCAACTCGGCCGAAACGTCAAGCCAAAATAAAAGGTAATCGCGTTAATTTCCCGTGTTTTTAGATATATTATAATACGACGCGAAAGTATAAAAGTTTATCAAAGGTAATAATGTGGTGAATTTAAAGATAGTGTAAAAAAAAGCTGAAAAGTTTATGAAAACATTGCCTCATACAATGGAAATCGCATCAACAGTTGACATTTTTTACCCGCAGTTCTCCTTCTTCATGAGGCATTCGTTCCTGTAGAACCTATTGTCGGAGCCACAGACGAAGGCCGGAGTATTGGGGCAAGATTCGTGGCAAAGTGCGGTCGTGCGGCAGTGAGAAGCAGAAACAACCACAACATGTTGTCCGCAGGTAGCACGGCGAAGCTCGCATTCCGACCTAATTTAACAAAGATTAATTATAATTACATTAATACGTACATACATATTCTAACACGTCTCTTTCGAGGTGCGCAGAGCACATTCAGTATACTTATTAGAGTTACAAATGGTAAAAAGGAACCAGATGCTAATGGATTACTACTCCATCGCCTGTGTAAACCTGTCGCCTATACAGTTTTTATAATGACCGACTGAAAGTCAGTAAGAAAGTACTAAAAGTAAAGTATATATAGGTATGGAACATGATAAATATAATGTATACTATTAATCTTAAATTTAACATTCATATTTTGATAGCAAATGATTTTCTCTTAGAATTAGAACAAACAGAATTCTTTATAATATACAAACAAGCTGAAGACTCGATGACTGAAAACAACCACAGAAAGATTTATTTGACTTCATCAAAGATATTCCTACAACATTTCAGACTATCAAAATCTATGGTTTTCGAACCGTGCTGAAAGTCGAAAGTGAATGATAATATATTGAAAGTCATGTGTAAATTATACTAACTTGTAAACATTGCCGTCAGAACCACAAACGGGTTGCTCCAGAGCGTTTTCACAGCTTTCTGGACAGTCAATTTCAAGTCGTGGTAGCAGAGTACAATTGCCGAAATGAGCTAGTTGGACGCCTTTGCTGTAACAGTTGGAAGTAAATTATTAGATTATTTTGATATAAATACTCGTCGCGATTAGGTTTGAATATCCAATTGAATATCCAATGAAAATGTCTTATTCCTGTTCAAAAAACAAGTCTTTCATCACATTTATTTAACTATCTTAACAAATTGAAAGCTCGAAAAAGTGTAAACTACTCCAAGTTTCAACATTTGTCAGTTGTATTTTTTTCCTGGATATACGTGTAATTTGCTGCAGAAATTCTAAAAATTAAATTCCACTGAAATATAATATTGTGAAACCAAAAATACGATATGTGAAAAAGAAATACTGTCGCAATATCCCGTCAGGGATATAGCGTGAGGATTTGTATGTATATGCAAATACGAAATTTAGATTTTTTTTCACTTTCGAAATGAATATTTGATCAACCTGATAATTTTGAAAATAAAAATTACGCTATAATATTCTCCCGTTCGCAATTGCCGCTTCACAACTTCTATAAATATTATCTTTCAAATAGAAGCACATATATCTACTTATTTGGAGATATGAAAGATAAAATTCGTAATTTAATAAACATTATTTTCGGCCTTCTTTAAAAAAATGTGTGTTAGCTCCGACGCACGACTGGAGCTTACTGGTTTTTTCCGTATTTTATATATTTTTACTCATTTCACTGTGTACAATAATATTAAATATCAATATTAATAGATATAAAAAAAGTAGCATTTGCCATCTTCGATTTGAAAATAAACATAATTTTCGTAATCAGTACCCCGAGAAACCTACAACATGACACTCATGTAGATCTATCAAATCTTTTTTGGATATCGATTTATCCAAAAAAGTCATTTTCGCCATCTTGGATTTGAAACTGAACATCATTTTCGTAATTAGCACCCCGAGAAACCTAGGATATGACACCCATATCGTTTTATCGAAAAAAAGTAATATTCGCCATCTTGGATTTGAAAATGAAAGTCATTTTCGTAATCAGCATCCCGAAAAACCTAGAATTTGATACCCATATCGATTTATCAAAAAAAAGTAATATTCGACATCTTGGTTGAAAATGAACATCATTTTCGTAATTAGCACCCCGAGAAACCTAAAATATGATACCTATGTCGATTTATCCAAAAAAATAATAATTGCCATCTTGGATTCGAAAATAAACATAATTTTCGTAATCAGCACCCCGAGAAACCTATAATGTGACACCCATATCGATTTATCCAAAAAAGTAATATTCGCCATCTTGTATTTGAAAGTGAACGTCATGTTTGTAATCAGTACCCCGCGAAACCTAGAACGTGACACCCATGTAGATTTTAAAAAATAATAATATTCGCTACCTTAGATTACAAAATGAATGTCATTTTCGTAATCGGCACCCCGAGATACTCAGAATTTGACACCCATATCGATTTATCCAAAAAAGTAATCTATTCGTCATCTTGGATTTGAAAATGAAAGTCATTTTCGTAATCGGCACCCCGAAAAACCTAGAATTTGATACCCGTATCGATTTACCCAAAAAAAAGTAATATTCGCCATCTTGGATTTGAAAATGAACATCATTTTCGTAAATAGCACCCCGAGAAACCTAGAAATGATACCTATGTCGATTTATCCAAAAAATAATAATCGCCATCTTGGATTCAAAAATAAACATAACTTTTGTAATCAGCACCCCGAGAAACCTATAATGTGACACCCATATCGATTTATCCAAAAAAGTAATATTCGCCATCTTGGATTTGAAAGTGAAAGTCATGCGCACAATAGGTTGCGCACAAAAAACGTAACGAGGTCATTCGATAGTAGATTTTACTCTTCATATTTTTTTCATACCAGGGGCCTTATATGAAAATCGATTCATAAGGAGTAAACTCCAAAAAAAAATATTATAGACATTGTCTATTGATATTATCTGCCAGCTTCTAATAAGAAGTTAAAAGTACTCACAGGCATGTAGCGACTTTCAGATGGCAAGGATTAGTGTAAACATTAGCGTCAGTACCGCAGACAGGGTCCAGTTCACTTGGACACTTAACCTTCAAACATTTATTCATTTTCGCTCTGCATTTCTCCATGTCCACCTTCTTGACTATTTTTCTGCTGCTTGCTCTGGAAAATTTAGATAGAACAAAATTTTAATGCACTTAGCAATGACTCTAATATTATAAGCTTTCCAAGTACTTAGATTTATTTCGTTCTTTTCCTTCTGATTTCCTCCTTGATTTTAACCCACTTCTATCTGTAGCCACAATCTAAGCTAAAATTTAAGGCACCTTTTCATTATTAGACTGGATGACAAACTATTTTAATCATATTCCATTAATTTTATGTAAATGTAATTAAAATTATTTTCTCTTTTATAATTCTTTCAAAACTTTAAAAAAAATACAATGAAAATTAAAAATTTCAACTTCCTAATACAATTTCTTTAGAAAGCTTTCTTTTAAGTCTTTTCGAAAAAAAAGAATAAAAATATGTATGATTTAAAAACTTGGGTTTCCATTAATTTTATAAACAGAAGACTACAAAATTAATTTAAACTATAAACTCTGAAGTTTAGTGCGAATAATAAAGGAAATATAATCTGGTTTGGGATCTACAGGAAATTTTATATAATTATTGTAGTTTCGTCTCTGTGAGGCAGTAAATATACCTACATATAGGTACGTACATTCACAAACCGTAATATAAGGCTTGCCTTTGTCATTTTAGCTACAAAATGATTTAAAATGTAAAGCACTTGAGAGTACCTAACATTGAGATATTAAATAAAAGATTGTAGATAATATTGTATTCCGTCAAGCTTAATTTCGTAATAAAAAGATTAATGAGAACATGATTAAAATGAAATGATAAAATTTATGTTGTAACACAATATGAGTCTATAATTATAATTAGTTTTCTTTTCAGCCCACTGTGTTGTGTCCAATAGAACAGCGGGATGCCTCCGATTAGCGGTACAATCGTCAATCTTTATATATATAATTCTTCTGTACGCGTGTTTGTCACTGAAGTCCTAAACGGCTGGACTAATGTTGATGATTTTTTTTGTGTTCGGGTCCCTGGATGGTTCAGTTTCACAACTGGACCCGGTAGATGGCGCCGCAATCGGGTTCCAGGATTTTTTTTATTTCAGGCCGGAGAACGTCTGTCGGATGAGTGAATCACGTTTCACAATTAAAGCCGATAGGTGGCACTGCAATCGAGTTCTAGGATTTTTTTTATTTTGGACAGGACAACGTTTGTCAGGTTTGTGTGTGTTTGAGTGGGTCCCTGGATGGCTTAGGTACATATTTGGACCCGGTAGTTGGCGCCACAATCGGGTTCCAGGATTTTTTTTATTTCGAGTAAGGCAACGTCTGTCCGCTAGTTGTCTAGTAAAATTAAAATGCAAAAAACACATCAGTACGTAAACTAAAACCTACCCGCAGTTAAGCATTTTCATTTCACAATCATTCCTGTAGATATTCTCGTCCGAGCCACACACGACCTTTTCTTTTTGATCTAAACAGTCTGTGGAGCAAGCTTCGCCTCCAGATGTCCTTTCTTGCGATACGCAGAATGCCATAGGGACTTCAAATACGTGTTTACTGAAAAAAAATGATACATGACAAGGTTTAGAAATCTTTTTTCTAAATTTGTAATTCTCCATTAGCACTGAGTAGATGAGTAAGGGAAGAAGAATAGTAAAGTGTATAACACAAAAGTAAAATATTGGGTCCTTACATATGAAATTAGCGTTTTGTCGTACTGACCACTTTGATCTGAAATATCTACTCTTTGGTTAAGAATTCCAAATTCAAATTTATAAATTCATTTAGCTGGTACATTTGAGTTTTGAAAACAGTCATTGATTTGATTTTTCCTCATTATTTTTTCTTTGGCGTCGCTTATTACCGCACAATGGAAAATATGAAATATCGGTATATTTACGAGTACGAGTTCTACCGTGGCACCAGTGCTGCAGAAACAGCTCGAAGGATTAATGATGTGTACGGCGCTGGTGTCGCAAAAGAAAGCACGGTACGTTTTTGGTTTCAACGTTTTCGTTCTGGAAATTTCGACCTTCAGAACCAACCCCGTGGACGGCCGGAGACCAAAGTGGAAAATGAAGAATTAAAGGCTATTGTGGAAGCGGATCCATCACAAAGCACTTCAGAGATAGCTGCAGGCTTCGGGGTAAGTGACAAAACTGTATTAATCCACTTGAAGCAAATCGGGAAAGTAAAAAAACTTGAACGATGGGTATCTCATGAATTGAGTGAATCGAACTTGCAAACACGCGTCGACTGCTGTGTTACTTTGCTCAACCGACACAATAATAAAGGGATTTTAAATCGAATCATTACTTGTGATGAAAAGTGGATACTGTACGATAATCGGAAGCGCTCGTCGCAATGGCTGAACCTTGGAGACCCAGCCAAATCCTGCCCTAAACGAAAATTGACTCAGAAAAAGTTACTTGTGAGTGTTTGGTGGACTAGCGCCGGTGTCGTTCGCTACAGCTTTCTAAAATCTGGCCAAACGATTACGGCAGGTATCTGTTGTCAGCAACTGCAAACCATGAAGGAAGAACTAGCTGCTAAACAACCGAGATTGGTCAATCGCTCTAGGCCACTGCTGCTTCACGACAACGCAAGACCACACACTGCACAACAAACAACCACTAAGTTAGATGAGCTACAATCGGAATGTCTGCGACATCCACCGTACTCCCCGGACCTTGCTCCAAGAGATTACCATTTTTTCCCGAATTTGGACAACTTCTTACAAGGAAAAAAATTCAACTCCGATGTGGCAGTCCAAACCGCCTTCAAAGAGTTTATTGATTCTCGCCCCCATGGTTTTTTTAGTAAAAGGATCAATGAACTACCTATGAGATGGCCAAAGGGCATAGATAACAATGGTGCATACTTTGATTAATTAAATATATTTTACAAAAAAAAAATTGACTTTATATTCCTCCCGAACAAAACGCCAATTTCATATGTAAGGACCCAATATTATTTTTACGGTGACGGCCTACTTCGAGCGAAAGATTGTAAAGTAGAATTTCGTGCGTAGTGAGGAATTCTAAAGTAGAATCCTGAGCGAACGAGGGATTCAAAGTTTGTCGCCCTAACTAAAATAATTTTACAAAAAGTGTATCACTATAAACTCCACTTTACATTCGTCTCTATGAGAAAAATTAATAATAGTTTTTAGGCGTTGTTTTGGTTAAGTTTAAAAAGGAATTTTCTATAGTAGCACGATTCTCCCTTAGTAGGGAAGGTTAAAGGATCTAGTCCTTTCTTCTTCAATAATGAATACATAAATTCTTTACATTATTTCATTAAAATGTCGACATAATACATTTCAATGTTTCTTGGAGTTTCTGGCGACAGATATATCGAAGCAGTCTTTCTAGTAGGATCGGCTGAGACAGACTAAGTCATTGAAAACAACCTCGACGCCACACTACTAAATTAGTAGTTATTTTAACAGTTCCACATAATGCAGTAACAGCGTAGATACGCACGCAAAGCTACACAAAGTACGCAAAGCTACGCCAATTTAACATCACAATATTCCCCGCTCGTCAGCCGCTCCCCATGAAACCCCGCCAAAAACTCCGGAACATTTATATTTCAAATTCTTAATTTCTTTTTCTCTCTGGCACGCAGCTACTGCCACAAAGGTATATAATCAGCCAGTAACATTTTTCATACAATATTTTCGTTTGATTTCTATGTTTGCGGTACCAATACGGTACAGTATTCATGTTCCTTATTCAAACTCGTTTCTGCCCTCATCAGTCTTTAAAAGAAAATACCTATTTTGGAAATGGATGTATAAATTACCTTTGAATTGAATTGAAGCGGAGATCATCAGTGGTAATCAGTGTTTTCTACTTTTTTTCATAAAAAGATTATGAATCATGTTTCTCTTCTAATGTAATTTTAAATACTTACCCGCAGTTAGTGGCTTTCATTCTGCATGCGTTAGCGTAAAGTTTTCCATCCGAGCCACAAGTGGGTCTGGCAACACGCCAGCAAGACTCGCGGCAGTGGCGAGTAGTCTGGCAGTGCTTTTTACTTGTACGTACTACACCTTGTCTGTACAAAAATTACAGTTTTGTGTTATTTCTTGGAAATAGAAAATTCAACATTTTATTTTATTAATTCCATTTACGAGCTAAACTGCTTAAAACAGTTAACAATCGATAGACCGAGATCCTTTCGGTGAGGCGGTGAAAAGCCGCTGCGCGACCAGAGACGGATCAATTTCAAAGAGCGGATTTACCGTATGATGTACCTAGATAAATAATTATTCAAAAAATCGATGATAACAAAAAGGATATTAAGTGTGTACACAATTGGAACATTGTATTAAAAATTTCTTAAAAAAAATTGTTTCTTCTTTTTTTTTGAAAACGATATGTTGTATCGTATGAAGCTGTACTCGCGACTTCGTCCGCGGCCCTTTCCGTCTTTTCTAAACGTTTTCGTAGCTTTCCCGGGTTAGAGACAGTTTTTTTTAAAGAAATATGTGGCTTCCGTCTGTTTCCGGACACATTCTACTCTTTATCAAATTTCATCGTAATCGGTTCAGTGGTTCAGCATTTTCCGTAATAAGTTTCATTTCCCTTTTCGCCCTTTTAGAGGGAGATTTTGATAACAATGTAACCTATATGTCTTATTGATAAGAAAAGTCTATCACAACAATTATCGGCTCAGCAGTTTAGTATTTCCCGTACAAAGTTTCATCCCCCTTTTCAGCCCCTTTAGTGGTAGATTCTTGATAAACAAAGAAGCATATGTCCATTTCCTGGTGTCTAATCTTCGTGCAAATTTTAGCAAAATCGGTCCGGCGGTTCAGCCGCAAAAACGTAACAGAAAGACGTCCAGACAAATTTTGCATTTAAATTAATTATATAATAATAAATAAATAAATTATTTTTATTGCAAAATTAAAGTAAAAGTAAGTTTTTCACTATAAATATCACTATTTCAAATACGAAGTACCAGAAGAACATACTTACCCGCAAGTCAGAAGCTTCATCTGGCAGGTGCTTTTATACACGTTTCCATCTGAACCACAAATGGGGCCGTCTAGTGGAGCTTGAGAGCAATCTACAGGACAGTTTTCGCGATGGGCGCTGATGTTGTTACAAGCGCCTAAGTGGGACAGACTGATTCCGACTCTGCAAGTTAAAAAAGCGAGGAAATAGTAAAATTGAAATAAACTGTGTTGAAACTAAAGTTAATAAAATAAATCTGAATTTATTTAGTTACCAATTTAGTGATAAACCGTACATCTTTTTCTAAATCATTAAACTCGATTATATAATTCGTTTCTTAAATTTAACTGTTTCGAAATCGAACCCGTGACCTGTTCAGATTAGGAAGCACAACTTTTTCTTTATATAAACAGTCAAAATACTATCAATGCAGGTACTAGGCAAGTAGAAGCCGAAAAAAGTAAAAAACTATGGAGAAGAAAGTTTACTGCGAAGGTTCTATGTAGTACTATTTTTTTACAGACGACATGATATACCTGCATATCTCGACCTGCAGCATACATCTATTTAAATACGTCCTGCCATCTGTGCCGCAGACAGGGTCACGTTCAGACGTACATCTGTGGTCACATTTTGAGCCTTTCGCTCTGGAGCAAGATGTCTGATCTTGGGCTAGTCTTACACCTGAAATAATGGCATAAAAGTGTTATTCATTTCGAATCAGTAATTCAATGATTTAAGAATGAGAATCAGACCAGGACATATGAAACACATCACTAGATTATTATAATGTCAAATCTTTATTTTACATTATTTTTAGGTCAATGAACATGTTTTCTATGAGAATTTCGAAAATATACAGATTACATATATCTCGAATATTAATTAAAAGAATAGGCCAAAACATACATACATACATATCTTCACGCCGTATCCCTAACGGGTATTCAGAGAGGACGGGGTGCCACCCGTCGCGGTCTTTACATACTTCTTTCGGTTCCTCAAATCTCATCATTCTCCTCACACATTTTCGCCTAGGTATGCGTGTGCTTTTGACATTTCCGTCGGCTAACACTCTAGCTATTTGATCTTCATAAGTCAGCCTTGGTCTTCCTTGGCTTCTTTTACCACTCACTTTCGCTCTATAGGCCAAAACGTTACGTGACAAACGTTTAAATAAATAATATCTAATTAGTGTAATTAGAGACATATTTGGCCGATTATGCTAAATTTTATACTTAGTATGGAAAAACGCGGTTATGTGTCAAAAACATAGTAAAGTAATTAATAGTAATTTTAACATTTCTTATACCCCGTAGAGATGACATTATGAAATGGATTGAGACGGCCAACAGTGCTATTTAAATAAAATAATTCCACATATTGCAGTTGCGGGAGGTAAAGTTTGCATAAAATGAGGAATGATAAACTTTGACAGATACGTATACCTGAGATTCTAATGTCCGATTTCACCAAAGTCTGCTTTGTCCCCTAAATACTTAGCGAACTTCTAAAAAAAGATAGGAGACCACTGACGATAAATTTGCGTTCCACGAACGTTAGGAGCCACTATGTAGTTAAAAGATCCCTAAAAGAAACTTGATTTTCGAACCCATAACACTATGTGGCAGTTTCGTGTGTCAGTTTTTGACAATATGGAGAGTAGTTTATTATATTACAAAAAACAATAAATCTGTCTGTTCTTGAATAGTCACTATGGAAACAGTCAAACGTCATATATTATATCTGACATTACTAGGGAGCTTAGCCTATAGCTTAGATCCTATAGCTTAGATTGGTGAAAACGAATATTATCTAAGAGCTGGTTTAAGGGTCCTTTAAATCTAAGGGATACATAGTTATGTGACGAGTTAGATAGCGTTGGTGAAATTGAGAATAAGGACATAGAGGTGTACCTAATTATTATTTGCGATAAATTTCTAAAATCTAATTTAGGAATTTAGGAATTTATCACATACGATGGATTTCCGCAAAGTAACACCTGAATCTATACAATAATTATTATATGTTACTAATAGCTGTTGTGGTCATTTTTACCTTTTCCGCTGACTTTTGCTCCAGCTTTTAAGCAGATGCGTAGACATGCTGTACACATGCCGTTACCATAGATAGGGGTTATCGTTTGGTCAGACAGAAAATGTTGTATTACAGGCTATGTTTTGAAATCATAAAACAGCAGTATAGGTACAAAGCACACAGTGTTTTATTATTGCATGAGCAATAATTTGAAGTCTGAAGATGGTGAAGATTATATTATTAAAAAATACCTTTCCCACAAGTCTTCTTCCTCATTTCGCATAGAGAGGGATAGATATAACCATCTGTCGCACACACCGGCTCGCCTTGCAGCGCTGGACCGCAAATTCGAGGACATGAAGCATCGCGGGCAGCATCCGATAGGGAAATCACTGAAATCCAGATAAATTCATCAATAAGTTTATTGATTAAAGTTGTACTAATATAATCCTTAGAGAATCAGATCGTTTGTGTTGTCACAAAACAAGCACTGGACCATATGGTCCAATACTTGTTTCATCGAGTATGGGGACACCTATATAGGTGTACAAACTTTTTGCTCAATTTTCCTGATCAATAAGAACAATTTTGTAAAAAAAACATAGTCATTGAAGAAATTAGTCCTGCTAAATAAAAGATATTTATTAGAAAATGTCGAATTATAGACTAAACATCGTTAAATTGCTTTCTGAAATTAACGACAAAAAATGCCTTTTAATTAGCGATAGAATAAGTCTTTATAATCAACAAAAGTCGATTAATAAATTCCGATATCGATTATGTATGTATTAAGCACCTTGAATTTTTGTAAATTCTGGCCTACGATCCAATATTTATGCATGTTTCTACAAGATTATACTGTACATATCGTAGACAATTATCGTATTAATAGCCAAAAGCGTGCAAAATAGATAACAGTACAGAATTAATAGACTCCATATACAGTAAACCCTCGATTATTCCTTTTAGATTGTTGTACTAGTCAATAAAACTCCGAGTCTGTACGGTACATAAGTTGAAAGGAGTGCTGGAGGCGGTATTGTTACTAGGAAATTCCATTAGCGCGACTATTCGCTTGAAACATTCGAATTTATTTTAGTCGATAAATAGTGTAGAACAACACTACAACACACTTTATTATTTATCTACAGACTTTATCGATAAACAATAAACTTAACGAAGAAAAAAATGCTATTATTTTAAAAAAATTGGTACAGTTTGAATCAAGTTTGAGTCCGTCACATAGGATCAAAAATATAAAATAAATAGGTAAATAAAAATGAAGTTATTCGTTGCTAAATACAAAAATTGAGAACGCCTGGTCCGATTTTACAATTTTTTTACGTGTACGTAATAGTCCGAGTAAGGATTTTATACATGCATACATATCTTCACGCTATATCCTTAGCAGATTAGTCAGAGAGGACGAAACGTCAAGCTTCGCGGTTCTTACAAACTTCTTTTATGAAATATGGTTTTCATGGAAAGGAACATTGGAAAATTGCCCGGAGAATTGGAAAATTGGGAAAAACTGAAAGCATTTTTTCCTATGGGATTTTCTTAATAACTCAAGACTATAACTCACAAATAATAATATAATACCTACTGAACTACAACCAAGCGTCGCCGGGCACTGTTAGTAAATTTATATAAAATGTTAAGCTTCTAAACTAATTTCAGGAGATATTAATAGATCTGCAGCGATGGAGTGAATACTATGGAGAACTGTATGAGAGTGGCGACTCCGTCTCTGATACTGAGAGCGATTCTAATGAATTGCCACACTCAGGCCAGGGACTGGAGGATGCCATTAGTATGAAAGAGATTGTGAAAGTGATAAGAAGTTTGAAATGTGGAAAGGCTGCGGGAATTGATGAGGTGACTGCTGAGATGATCAAGTATGGTGGTCCTAGGGTCTGGGATGCCTTCTGTGCACTCTGCAACCTTTGTTGGCAGAAGGGGGAGGTTCCAGAGGACTGGCGCACGGCAGTCATAGTACCTCTATATAAAGGGAAAGGTTCCTACCTAGACTGTGCGTGCTATAGGGCCATCAGCTTGGTCAGCTTAGCGAGTAAAGTCTATACTAAAGTATTGACTGAACGTATGAAAGGTGTTTCAGAAAGATATTTGTGGGAGGCGCAAGGTGGATTCAGGAACGGTAGGGGTTGTATGGATCAGATTTTCTCGCTTCGCGTTATCGTGGGAAGGTTTCTGGCTTAGGTCAGAAAGTTTTCTGCGCTTTCGTGGATCTAGAGAAAGCATTCGATAGAGTAGTGCGGAAGAAGCTGTGGAGTCTTCTGCCTGAATATGGCGTGGGGGGCTCCTTACTGCAGGCTGTGAGGTCATTATATCGAGACCACAGAGCCTGTGTAAGGATAGACGGCGACATGTCGCCCTGGTTTGAAGTCTGTTCTGGTGTCAGACAGGGCTGCGTGATGTCTGCCTGGCTATTCGTGCTGTATTTGGACAGTTGCCTCCAGAGATTGAAAGGTAATATGAGTGGTATGGGATGTGGTGACACAGTGGTAAACTGCCTATTGTACGCTGACGATGCTGTGCTAATAGCACCATCAGAAGCAGAGTTGCAGACACTAGTCACGTGC
Organism: Zeuzera pyrina; assembly: GCA_907165235.1. Taxonomy (NCBI): domain Eukaryota; kingdom Metazoa; phylum Arthropoda; class Insecta; order Lepidoptera; family Cossidae; genus Zeuzera; species Zeuzera pyrina. Next base: position 2,863,307 of record OU015641.1, read on the forward strand.
ATGAAAGAAGATTGTGAAGTAAAAGGATTGAAAATGAATGTGAACAAAACTAAGGTTCTGGTGTTTGAAAGAGAAGCGGAACAAACGAAATGTGTGATTAGTGTAAATGGAAAATGTCTAGAACAGGTGAATGAAATTGTGTACCTGGGGAGTGCGTTTTCGAGGGATGGAAGATGTGAGTTGGATGTGGAGAGACGGGTAGCAGCCGGCAATAAAGTGAACGGTGCTCTGTCCGTATTAGTAGGTAGTGTGAATATATCTAACACTGCTAAAATGGCCATCCACAATACGGTGTTGGTGCCAACTTTGTTGTACGGCAGTGAGGCCTGGATATGCCCGAAATCGAGTGAAAGTATGATAAATGCTGTGGAGATGCGGTCTCTCAGAAATATGTGCGGTGTCACGCTTGCGGACAGGATAAGCAATGATGAGATACGCAGTATGACAGGGTTGCACAACAGTGTTATTGTAAAAATGAAGAAAGGAATGCTTAGATGGTTCGGGCACATGGAAAGAATAAGTGATGAAATACTGACGAAGAAAATATACAGAGCAAAAGTGAGTGGTAAAAGAAGCCAAGGAAGACCAAGGCTGACTTATGAAGATCAAATAGCCAGAGTGTTAGCAGACGGAAATGTCAAAAGCACTCGCATACCTAGGCGAAAATGTGTGAGGAGAATGATGAGATTTGAGGAAGCGAAAGAGGTGTGTAAGGACCGCGACTCCTGGCGCTCCGTCCTCTCTGACTACCCCGTTGGGGATACAGCGTGAAGTTATGTTATGTTATTAATAGATCTATAAATTAAGATAAGATCAAAGTAAGATCAATGCAAAAGCAATGCGATCTTTTAGAAATATGTGCGATATCACTCTTGTGGACAAGATAAGCAACGAAGAGATACGCAATATGACAGAATTACACGATAGTGTTATTGTAAAAATGAAGAAAGGAATGCTTAGAAGGTTCGAGCACATGGAAAGAATTAGTGATGAAAGACGGACGAATAAAATCTACAGAGCGAAAGTGAATGGTAGCAGAAGCCAAGGCAGACCAGGGTTGACTTATGACGATCAAATAGTCAGAGTGTTAGCCGACGGAAATGTCAAAAGCACCCGCATACCTAGGCGAAAATGCGTGATAAGAATGATGAGATTCGAGAAGGTAAAAGAAGTATGTAAGGACCGCGAAGCTTGGCGCTCCGTCCTCTCTGACTACCCCGTTAAGGATACAGCGTGAAGATGTTTGAATGTATAAGACGTAGCATGTAACATATTTAAGAACAGGAAAGATAACGGAGGTAAACTTTACATAGTGCTTCATAATCTCTGTATTAAAAAAAAAAAATCGTAGGTCAATATTACGAAGTAGGGGGGAATAGTAGGTCGCATTAGAGTACGTTACGTATATACGTACTTGATATTATGTAATGTGAACTATTCGTTTGGTGTGCATAAATGAATAAATACAAATCCTCACACTGTCTTCCTGATGGAGTAGTCAGTGAGGACGGAGTGCTAAACAACGTGGTCCTTGCATACTTCTTTCGTCTCCTCAAATCTTCTCTAACCTCAACACATGCTCAAATCCCGTTACTATTATTTAATTATAAAACTAAATGTTCGCTTCGTAATCGCTTATTACAGACATTAAAATGACGACAGTTTGCAGACTCGATTACACGAATAGTTTTGATAGTATGCAATTAAAAACTTAATGTTTGTGGAATGACGCGAGCGGTTTCATTTTATATTTAATTATGATTGTTAAAATAATAAATTGAACATTTAAAAAAGCCGATTAAGAGCGTATTGGACAGGCACAAATTAACTTCCTTCGATATTAATTTCTGACAAGGTAAAAGGTAAAATTAGAAGCGATTTTTAACAAACGTCAATTGACTCTTTATTTTTCGTTTCTCAAAGTCAAAGTCATTCTATTCAAGTAAACACATTTAGATAAATTTTCGTAATTTACCTTCTACAGCACTGGTTCCCAAACTTATTTTGTCTACTGAGTCGAGAGCTCATGCAGTCGTTGTCTAAGATGCCTCCTAGCTAAATGAAATTACAAATCACCCCCCAGGCCTCTACACAACGCCCCCATTTTTTTCTGGGTTTCTTACCGCCCCCCTTTAGGCCTGCAGCGCCCACAAGGGGGCGTTATCGCCCACTTTGGGAATGGCTGTTCTACAGTATTCGCACCGCTTTGTGGGGTTAGCTGGAAGAAATCTATTATAGAGATAAGCTCGCCTTTGTACGAAATTTCAAAATTTTATTAATGTAACCTTTGTTTTAATAAAGAGTATACCTATATATATATATAAAATAAAAATGTAAATCTATTTTAAAATGATGTTGAAAAACTGATACCTGATTGAGTTATATATATATATATAAACCTGGACACTGAGAAGAACCGACCAGAAACTCAATCAGGTATCAGTTTTTCAACATCATATTAAAATAGATTTATATTTTTTTAAATACAATGTTTGGGTTATCAATTTACGTTTTGGTTTCGTTTTGGTATCAAATTACGTCTCCATAACAGACAGCTTGAAACTTGTAAAGACGACGAAATTAAATAGACTGTGGACATATCTATTAATTGTCATGATCATTGTCATTTTGTGTACGAAGAACAGTAAAAATCTAGTATACTGTTTTTGTATAGGAACTTAATCTTGGCTACAAGGAGCCTGCAAATTTCCACTGGCTTGTTGTCGTGGTGGCTGAATAATCAGAATTAGACTTGACAATAAAAATTAGACTTGGAGCAGATGCTTTCCAAGTCTAATTTTAAGCTTTTAAGTTATGTCGATTTATGGAACAAACCTTTCTAAATTGGCTTGCAGTCTGGGTGTTACTGGGAACTCCCTCAGTTCTTTGTGTGGTGCCCACAGTAATCATTTATTTATTATTATTTATTCATTTATGTATACATATTTATAACACAAGTAGTATAAACCCGATACCCGTAGAAGTATAAACTGTGTTGCAGATATCAACGCTCTCCTCCTAATATAGTATAGTGATTATATAATATAATATAGGAATACAATTCATTACAGTCGTTAGAAAGTTTATATATATGAATATGAGTGTGTGCGTGTGTGTGTATAAGCCTACCTAGTGCTTAGTTTGGGGTCACACAGTTTGTATACCATAATCATCTAGAGACTCTAGAGCCGAGTTTCTCAACCTGGGTCGCGACCCTTTGGGGGGCGCGTTTGATATTAAAGGAGTTTGCAGTCTGTTAAAAAAAATAAGACCTTTATACAAAAGATTCGTTTACTAAAGGAATGAATTTTAGTGTAGGGTTATAAAATTAAATATTACCATGTAATAACATTACAAAAAATATATAATTATAATTTTATAGTAAAGGTGTCGCGAGACTTTATACTTAACTTTTTGGCTGTTTTTTGGTTCGCGACATAAAAATCGTTGAGAAACAATATGAGACTCTAAAGTATTATTTGGGTATAGTATCCCTTTGGGTAGATTATATAGACAAATTAAAATTATTTATGTTGCCGGCTCTTCTAGCTTTGTTTATGCTTATCATAAAATCAGTATATAAAGTGTACATATTTATATAGATATAGATAGCTTTACAATAAATCAGGTTATAATATCATGTAAGGGCCAGTTATACAACACACTTGACACAGAGAAAGGTAAAAACCCAGCAAAAATAATAATGGGTCTAAAATACTCGTTATTATTGTTATATTTCGTGTTTTTTTTTGTTTTGGGTTATCTACCTATTTACGTATGTACCAAAGTTCGGCGAAGTAAGTGAAATGTTGATGAATAAAGCAACTGTAAGATATTGACAGACAAACAGGTAGTTCTGTTTTTGCAATTTTTCCTATGGAACCCTAAAAAGCACGTAATTTAAACGACATGATACGGGGACAACCTCTTATTTATCTTTAATCTCCACGAGTACATCAACATTACTTTCCTGAAGTAAGCAATACACAAATTCAACTAAAAGCGTCAACTATCTGAACCGAGACTGGTTTATTCAGTGTAAAGCTCACTGAACTGTATCATTACAGATAACAGATAAAGTAGGTTGAAATAACGATTGTCGCGCACTGCACTACACAACGATAGGGTTGCCAGTCAATAGCGATGAGTAGTTTCGATATTTTAAAGGATATGCATTCAGATGTACGTACAAACCTACGTTCAGTTTCCATGTCTGCGGATCATTATGGGTTTGACCTAAGGTTGTCCTATGTCCACTATTTGAGCAGACAGTCCGCTTATTTCACATTATGTTCAATATTTTTTTTCACAAAATAGTGGAATTTTTTTGATTGAAAAGCTTTATGATGAAATAGTACGTAATCTAAAACTGTTATCTTTTTTTCATAAGTTAGACTGAGACAAAGACCGAAATCCATTGAACTCGGTTTGCTGAAAAAATTATTAATCATACTCAATTGTTTCACAAGACATAATAAAAGTATTTAAAATTATTTACATACTATTGTTCTTAACTCGCATTTACCTATTATTTTCACTTTTTTCTTAGTTGGATAGATATGTTATGGATATGTTCAATATACAGAGCGTGAATTTGTCAATTGGCTAACCAAAGATTTCGTCGAAGCATTATGAACATAAAAGTTAATCATTGTTTTTATGTAACTACTATTTTGTCAATACAATTGGGCAGAGATTTGTTTCCAAAAAATAGCGGGCAACCCTAGTCTGACCACGTTACTTTACTACGACATTCGGCATGTACTAGCCGTGTCACGCTTTCGTTCAAAAACGTTCCATTCCATTCCACCTGTAAATGACTCATGGAAAAGAATGTGTCCAATTTACAAATATCTGTTAGGACCGTAAAGAACGCAGATCTTATCCATCTCACTAATCACTAAACGTATATATAATTATTGAAATTTCAAATAAATGACATGTGATAGTTGTCACATCGGCTCAGGTGTTATTTTCAAAAAACCCTGTTCTAAATAAATTTAAAACTTTGGCCCGTATTTCGGAATAATAATCAAGTGTAAAGCTCTACTTAGAACAGTTAGATAGAAATCCGCCATTCATTACAACATGTAGTGGTATCTCTTTCTAACCGCGCTCTATCTGAGATTCACTCGTCGATAGCGAAATACGGGCCTTTGATTACTAATTACATGATGTAATATTGCAGGGGTTATTAAGAGTACCGATGTAAGTAACACGTACTTGTGTCATTTATTTGTGTGACTTACAGGCAATCAGTAATTTATTTTGATTACGGTAACCAGCTACAAGATGTCGTGCCCTGTAAATATTTTCAAGATTGTATTGTACAATTATAAATATAAAACTCTGAAATCTGACTACTCCGTTAAGGATACAGCGTGTAGATAAGTATGTATGTATACATATAAAATGTAGTAAGTACTAATGAATATGTACTATGTGATCTGTTTAAAGAACTTTACAATCGATTATATCCGTTAAAATGCCTATTAAATGACATCCTAAATATTCAATACCATATTATATAATTGTTATATTACAACATAGACTAACTACCTAGTAGAGAACGATGTTTCGTTTACATTATGTTTTTAACGATTGATTTTTGATTGTCTAATTTAATTCTTTTTCTCAAATTTTTTTATTCACTCAAACGACTGTAAATTGTAATTACGATTCTATGAATTGTGATTCTAACTTAAAATTGGGATATTGATATCACACTCCTATCGAAATTATCGTAAGTAGAAAATAAAAATTACTGTCGATCCTACAAGTGGCAAGTTGTCAACCCTGTGCAATCGTCATGCTGCGCACACGCACCGTGGGCGAGTACATGCGCCAGCGCAAGCTTTGCTTCTAAATTCAAATCTCCCGCCATTTGAAATGTGATGCACGCGTGCGGGTCATCGACTCCCGCCATTGTCCGCAAAAATGGTAATTTACGCCATTCAGTGCTTTCTTTTACAAAACAGATATTGTTCGTGTTCATTTCAATGTACATTTGTTTCGTTCATAACCATTGTACCAGATTGTAAAAGCTACTACTACAAACTAATTTTTGACAGTAGCTTTATTCGTATTAATTACGAAATACATAACCTCACGCCAGTATCCATTCGAAGTGAATAGAAATCCAAAGACATAATCACACCTAGATGCTACTTCTAAGAGTGATTATTTAAGTTTACAATAGGTACAGTGTATGGGATAATTACAACCCATTGCCAAATAAGGATTTTTGGCGGGATTTCAAGGAGAGTAGTTTGGCGTTTATTTCAAGGATTTGTAAATTGTTTCTAGTTATCTTGTATATTGTGACGTAAAAGTGGCGTAATTTTGCGTCCCAAACACTCATATCTACTCTGTTGTGCAATGTATGGAATTGTTAAAATAACTGTTACAGTAATGTGATGTTTAGATTTTTTTAGTGGCTTTGTCTGTTTCAGCAGATCCTACCAGAAAGACTGCCTCAATATATTTGTGAAACTTCATAAAACATTGAAATGTATATTATGTCAACATTTTAATGAATTAATATGAAGGATATTACGTGTATTTAATATTGAAGAAATCGGCTGTATGGGGCACAGAACCCTTTGCATTCCCTCTCAAGGGAATCGTACAAATGACAACTACAAATATTACCTAATACCAGTTACGGTTTTTGTAATATGCTGCTTTGCCCTGCTTTCCCTTAGCTGATTTTTACGGTCTACACGGGAAGACGAGTATGTTATCTTTCTTCCCAAGCCAAAAATCAAATCTATACTACTATATAAATTTGTAGTCTCTGTCTATAATTACAATTTTATTGTTTTATAAATTTTGTGACAAATAGTTGTTTTATGACGCACAGACTTCGATTCTACTAATTTTAAAATTTTTGTCTGACTGTCTGTCTGTATGTCCTCTTATAACTGAAGAATGGCTAGACCGATCTTGATTAAAATTGGTATATAGTAAGAATATGTGGTCGTGCAAATGATAGGTTACTTTTATTTATCAAAAATCTACCACTAAGCGGGTGAAAAGGGTGATGACACTTCGAATGAGAAATGCTAAACCGCTGAACCAACTATGATGAAATTTGCTACAGAGATAGTATGTGCTCGGAGGTTAATATAGGCTAAACCTTGACTTTTTTTCAAAAATGTTCATGTAATCTAACCTAATCCGGGAAAGCCGCGAAAAAATTTTCCGCTCAAACGAAGTCGTGGGTACAGCTAGTTAATTAACATCTAATAATGTTATTTAAGTATGTACTTAAATAACATTATTACATAAATGAATATATATTTTTGGTCCTTAATACGCCAATACCTTACAATACTGGCATATTATATGAAACTAGTATAGGCAAGAGACAACCTGTTACTATTTGATTCCATTCTGCCAATTGTTAGCCTCATTGCTATAAATGATGTCTGGGCACTATTTTGTTGATATTATATTGATACGTACATTACTTCATGTAGTTATGTACATATCACATAGCTTAGTTAAGTGTGACAAGTTGTGTGTATTTTCGTCAGTTTTATTAAACTGCATAATATATGAAGGTAATACAAATATTATTATGGTTCATATTGATATTTATTTTTTGTATAAACACATAGAAATCAAGAATTACTTTTATTAGAATAACTAATTTAAACCGTTTCGATTATTTTTGGTGTTTTATATTTTTTAATAAACCCATTAAAGTACAATAAAGTAATGGTCACGCAAGTCAATACAAATGAAAATAGACCTTACGCAGTAGACTATAAAGCGTAGTGTTCCGATAGATAAATAATTATACAATCCTTCAAAACACGAGCAGTATCTTCAGAAGAAAAAAAATCAGAATAGGGAAACTTAGTACAAAGTACTTAGTCAAAATAAGGACGAGCGTAAAAGTCCTTTTACTTACAAGATGTTTATTTTGTATTTTTTTAATATAATGAACCGCTTATTTACGCGACATTTAGCGAGTAGCAACCATAGTAGTGGTCGCGTCTAGGGGTAGGGCTTTGCAATTGGCAAATAATCACGATGTGATCAATATTTCACGTTCTGCGTGTTTATTAACCAACAGAGACTAGAGTTATGTATTCTAATCGGCTAGCTTTAGGTCTATTTCGCACGAGAACTGTATTACCGTTCGTTAAAGAACCGTTGAACTGAATCAAATGAATACCCGAATATTAAATTTTTTGGTATTCATTTGATTTGAATAAATTTTATTCGCACTTCAGCGCTTTTAAAATGCGACGCTTTTTTAACGAGCTGTGTTGGATTTTAAAAGGTAAACAGTAGACATAAAAGCGAATGTATCATATATGGTATTTCTTTAATAAAAGCGCCTACGAAGGGTTTTCGCAAAACACTTTTTTAACTCGTGCGAATGAAGCCTTATTGTTATTTAACATAGTTTTATAGGTCGAGTTTTAACGTTGAGTCTAATAACTAAATAACAGATTTAAAAGGCATTACTACCTATCGAATAAAATATTGTAGAGTAGTGACAAGTTACACATATAGAGGGTTTACGATATTAGTTCAAAATCTAGTTTCAAAATCAGGCGGGTGTTTACCTCCTTCCGTTTATATGTTCCTAGTATTTTTGTGCGATAGCATTATGTTTGTCTGGTGGGACAAAACATGAAATTAAAATTAATTTAATTTCATTGAAAAATTTTTTCAAAAAATAGTTAAAAGTTCACAAAAAATCAACTTTTTCATTTTGTATATAAAGACTTGTTATTTTTTTTAATATTTCTCCTCTACCTCCGACATACTTTAGGAGCCCTTATTTATTATTTTTAAATTATGATTCCCTCAGTTTTTAATTTTCTCTTTTGTACTCCATCCTCCTCTCAATCTCTTCCCGATTGTGCATTTTTTTTCCGCACTTCTATTTATTTCATTTATTTCTTAATTTAAGCTTACATTTCATTGTACTCTTTTTAAAATATTCACATATTCTAATTTTATTTTATGTTATACTTTACATATTTTTTATCATTTCTACTACACACAATATTACTATTTATAACTACTACCTATATTCTTTACATAACTTTAATACATGATTGTATCACACATAATTTAAAACTATTTCACCTGTTATAGAACGTGTGAACTTTCTGTTTAATTCTGTTAAACGTTAAGGAATCGATATGCTAATAAGAAAAACACTTAACAGCAAGTGAAAAGTGAAATCCGTAGGCTACTTGCAAGGTCATTATCATGAAGGAAAGTGCGATCGGTACTTGAATAATGTAGAACCTAACGTGATTTCACTTTTGTGACAATGAGTTAACATCTTTTATTGGAACTTACCTACCAAATGCAGTACTTGAATAAACTTGAAAGACTAGCCAAAAGCTAATCTAACATGCATTAACTAAACTTTACGGGTATAGAGATGGATGACAGAGCACTAAATATCATGGTCATTAAATACTTATTTTTGCTCCCAAAAATCAAATCACGTCATTCTGCTCACACATTTTCGTCGAGCGCTTGGATATTTCCGTCTGTTAATACTGTTCATTTGATCCCCATAAGTCAGCCTCTGTCTTTCTTGACTTCTGCTTCGACTTAAGCTCTATACATTTTATTTGTCAATCGTTCATCATCAGTCATTATTTCTATGTACTCGAACCAAAAGACTGCTGTATAAACTGGGAGAGACCCACCGTACTCCTCAAATCGGAAATTTTTATGCAATGCTCGAACGTAAAACAATGACCATATTACACGTATACAAACAAACGATAATTACGTGAGTGTAATTAGAAAGCAATATACATATATGAAAACAAGAAGAGTAAAAGAGAATGTAATTTAATCTTTTTCTAACCACAGACAACGCTTTTTTTAAGATAATGACGTAAATGGGAACAGCGTTTCGCACGCACTTCTTATAATTTTTATAAGTTATAGCTATTTCCTGAAGATGCTTCATTGGATGCGAATCACGTGTCGATTTATAATTTTTAGGTTTTTGGGTGGAAGATATTATAGCTAAAAATTATAAGAATTAACACGTCAAATGGATTACTGCAAAGTAACACTAGTTTATAGAACATAAAGCCTACATTCTCTGAAACATTAAAATTCTAATAAGCTTCTAAGCTTCTCAAATAAGGTGAGGTGAGGTGAGGTGAGTGTGGAGGAATAGTCAAGTGAGTTCGGATACCCAATTTGTTTCTTGTTCAGTTCAATCAATATTTCAAGACATTAACTCGTACAGTATAATGTCCATTAAAAGGTGTGTCTAGTTATTATGTGTAACTCCGGATTCAAAGATTCGATACCGGACGTGGAATCGAAACCCTTAAGGTAAAGACAAACTCAGCACACAGTACGCAATGTAGGTATGCAACGCATTGAGAAATATGGACTTTTAAATTGCATACAAATAGATTAGTTAGAAATAAACTTATCATATACGCAACGCTGTCACACACGCCCCACACAACGTCGACCAGCGGTCTCCAAATGGGCATGAAAAGGTGGAAAGGATTGCAATACGCTGTCCCACGCGCAAGGCCAGTTTCTAGAACTTACGTTCTCATTGTGTCAGTCACAGATGGAACCCCAGCGTACATAGAACATCCATGCATTTTTATATAATTTAGGTTTCAAAGGTTAGAGATGAACAACTGATTGATCAGTAAGGCGATGGATCAATTGATATTAAAATGAAGATAACGTTAATGGCAAAAACTATTTATTCGATAATATAATTGGCAAATATTTTTATCAGTTAAGTGTAATGTTAGAAAATATGTATTATATCTATGCTTTCATACTTTTTTCTCTTTGCTAATTATTTTATGAACCCAATATTTTCATTTTTTAACTTTTTTGCTTTTATGTTGTGGTCATATTCATTTAAATAATAAACTGAGTAAAGCGTTCTCAAACTCACTCTCAGAATCAGAAAACATATTGTGGTTACAAACAGTGGTTATACATAACAGTCGTGTGTTTTCTGCGAAGTGACAGCAGCATCTGATGCCAATTTACATCGCATACGAAGAGCAAGTGTGCACACCGACGTAGTTACGTTGCATTGTAGATGTGCAGAAATGCACCTTTTTTTTATTCTTTTTTAATTTTTTTCTATAATATTGTTTTATATAATTTCCTTTTTTAAAGATTTTGTCATTCTAGAATTTGAAATATAAAAAAAGAGTTGATGATTTTTTGACTTAGAAACAAGCGCATGGTTTATATTTATTTAAATAAATTCTAACATAAAATTACAAAATACTGTTGTCTTAAGAAAAGGAAAATTAGTACATAGTCCAGTATAGTATACGTTGCGTACGTGTGCCAAGTCTGTTTTTACATGGTCTTTTACCCTTAATGATTCCTTGCCATTCTTATCAACTCCGAGGAGTTATTGACTCTGAAGGTTCGTGCTAGTCCGGCAGGATTCGACAGGTGTGGATTGCAAAAACGATTACGAGTTTCATCGGGATGTAAAAAAAAGAAAGATACGTAAGATCATATTGTCGGTCCTAGGTCTGTTATGTACAAAAGGAAAATAATAATCGTCAACGCGTTACTAAAGTAACTGCAAGAAAATACATAATACATAATTTAATCGAATGGACTCACATCTATATTCTATTAAATAGATCATTACATAACACATAACTAAATCAAGTGTAAATACCTATTACTGTATAACTCTTGGACCAAGAATAATGGATGGAGCATTCGCTTTAAGAGCGTGGCCGTTTTTTATTGACCGAGTTTCTGGACTCTTACTAATGTACAACAATACACAGCCGACCATGTCGTATTTTAATTTTTTTTATATTACTAATAGCCAAAACACATGATTTACAAGTGTTTTGCAAATAATAATTTCAGAATTATACGTGAAGTTGGTCATGAACTAACGCGAATTACAATGACAGTGCGAGGGTGCCATACTTACTATAGCTAACTGTTTGCTCGTGGCTACGCTCAATATGATAGAAAGAGACGAGAAAATTCGTTTGACACACGGTGATAATAATGGCAACTCATTATGGCTCCGACCATTACGTTTTTTGTTCCGAGATATAAGTACTATTTGATAATTAAGATGAAAGTACTGCGAACTATACAAAATTAACGAGTCTCTAATCTTTTATAGAGAAAGTGATTAGGTGATACAAGAGTCGAGGAATTATTACGTGGAGTCGGATCCGCTAGGCGATTCGGACTAAGTGATTTGAAACACTCTCCGGAGTCGAGAGTACCCATAGCTACAAATGCCAAGTTTGTAATTTGCATAGTGTCAGGTTTGCAACGTTAATGACGTCAATTAGCCACCTGTGATAATTCCGTAACATTTCCGTAACAAGAGCGGGGGTAAAATGGGTTGCCTAAGTTTTAATGGTCCATATTATACATATAAGAGCCTTTGCATTATGATGTCGTTAAGTTTTTAATTTCGCTGAAATTCCAACGGCATCTTAAGGTATCTGACATGTTCTTGGCCGATTTTTCATTCTCTCCCACGCTTTATTACTTCCTTTGTGTATGAAGTAAATGTTAGAAGTAACACCATATATTATACCTATATATTAAGTAATAAATCGTAAAGTCCACTTAATTTGTTATAATATCTTCGTTTATATTTTCTGTACACTTTATGAACTATCCGAGCACTTCATTAGCGTTGTATCGTAAATGAAGACCGTTATAGGGCTTTTCCCACCGCCAATGTAATTCACATATTTTCACATAACATATCATAAATTAGTCGAGAAATGAAGTTACAAAGAGGCAGTAGAAAGTTGTGAAAATTTCTTTTTCTTCCAAATACGTATTAATTTCATTATTATTTTCCGATAAAGTAGGCGGTAGTTTTCTGTTGTTTTTTGTTATTATGATAAATATGACCGAGGATCAAATCCCGGTAAATGTAAAACTTTTCAAATGAACCCAACAAACAAACCTTTCAATGCAAAGTTACTTTACCTATTGGCGGAAAGTAGACATCACGAAATCTACATCACCACATTTATTTCATGATATCCTAGTACTTAAATTCAAGAAAATATCTATAATAAATTCTACCTCCTTCGGATTAAGCTTGAAAAAATAATTTCTAGTGATCGCGACAACAACTAAAAAATGTTTAATAAATAAAATAAACAATTATAAATTAATAAAAAAAAACGAGCGAGCTTACAGTAGTCACATATGATGTAAGCAACATTAACATCCTGAAAAAAATTATTCAGGCATTTTGAAAATGATTTTTTGTAACGAAGTAAGAATTCTTTTTAATTAAAATTGTATTTCATTTAATTTACACATGAGTAATGGAATTTTTTATTGAAGACTTATTTGAGGGAGAGCGAATACTTATGATAACTAAAATTTGCAAATACTTGTGATTTCAAAGTATTTAAAAACCGTTGAAAAGCTGTATCAAATTGTACTACGATTACGAGTACGAGTAGTTGTCGCGCAATTTTTTTTGGCTCTACCTTTCCGTTTTTTAATTTTTCCTCACGTTTTTTCTGCCGGTAATCTCGCATATATTCTGCTCTGAATTTACCCATCTCTGCAACTCACAAAGTCATTAGAATTAAATTATAATTATAAATATTTAAGAAATTATTAATATTAAGGAAATTATCCGTGTAATTAATTAATTTGTTTGTTTTAATCAAAATTAAATATATCAATTGAGCTCAAAATTCAAAATTTCAAAAAGCTAAATACTGAAATATTTATTCGAATAACTATCGGAAAATGGGTTGGTACAAATCTGACGGCCAACTCTACCACCGAGCACGGTCATTAGTCAAATCAAATATCGCGCGCTTCCCCGGCTTCCTGTTACACACTTCCGTCTCTTCGTAAAATCACTTCCATACATTGCAGGAAAGCGAGAGAAAAAGACGTTACACATAAATAAAATTGAAGTACCCTGCCTGTGATTTCGGATAAGGCTTTTTCTTAAGCAAAGCATTTTTTTTTAAAGACAATTATTACACAAATTGTGTGACCCCAAAAGCAGTAAGTAAGCAGTAGAGCTTGTACTATGGGTACCACACAACGAACTCTGGGGGAGCTCTCAGTAACATTCCTATGTTATGTTTTTTAAGTTTTTGTTTGTCGGTTTGTTTGTCCGATATAATCTCTAAAATCGTCGATTTTGACGGGACGAATGCTAGGATTTTACAGATCAAATCTACGCTACTCTTTATCCTGGAAAAAACAAGTGTTGGTGCTAGTTTAGAGTATCTTTTTGAACATGCTAGTAAAAGTGATTTAAAATGTAACATAAAAAAACATCATTATAATTTTTCTATCAAATAATTCCATTCTGTAATTCAACAACTTTAAGCGAACATGATATCATGGACGTCAGCATATTATAGACCGAAATGTTTAAAATGTGATAGCCTTATTTTATGTTCATTTTTTTCATTGAAATATACAATGAAAACAGAAAATAAAACCATTATTTTATTCGAGAAACGAAAGTGCCTCTCCCAATCGCTTCTCCAAAAATATAACCCGGATGCGTTATTTAATAACAATTTCATAAAGCTTGGTTAATTGTTCCTGCGTATCGTCAATTAAAATTCATATTACATAAATACTATCTACGTTATCAGCAAAAAAACAATATCAATCACCCAACGGTAAATTTTAAAATCTCACTTTTCCACATTTCTTGTTTCCTGGTATTAAAATAAATTAGTCTTTACTAAGAAACGTTTCATATTTGGAGCGTACGGTACAACGGCTTTAATCTTCGTTTCACTCTGACGTAGTGATGTCCCTTTCTTATTCATAAAATTCAAAATGTTCTTTTTTCATGGAAAATCTTACATCAGTTAACTAATTTTAATTAGATTACTTACTTAAGCGTACATCCCAGGGTATTATGTAAATCAGTAAGTAACTCAAAACAAAAGTCCGAAAGTTATTTTTAACATTCACCGTAGCATATAAATTAATTTTCGGGTGCATTACGAATTTGAGTACCAGGATAGCATAATGTCGTAGTTCTAATAAAATTGTAAAAGGGCCGTAGCCGCGCCGGAATTCAAATTAAGCATTTCGTTTTATCGGTCCTATTATCTTAATTTATTATTCGATAAACAATAAACTGTAATGTTTTATGGTTATACAATACACTACATCGTTTTGTAATAGTTTAACATAATTGAAAGTTAGAATGGTTTATGTTTAAGAGTTAGAACTCGGGTTCTGTGTTTTCGTTTACATGATTTTAATGGAAAATATGCTATTGTAAACACATTGTAAATCAGTAATAGTATAATCGTATATGTGAATTGAGAATGTTTAAAAACATGATTAGAATTAGGTTTCAGAGTTCTGTACCTAAAAGAAATGTGAGGCCTAACCTGTGCCTTGTAAAGTTGTAGGCGATTTGTAGGCGATGTGTGGGTGTGAAATACCGTCCTGCTCTACTGAGGACATCCAGCTTTTTTGGAGCTAATTTAGCTTTACCCTCCAGATGACCGCGAAACTGAGTGTCACTCGAGATATCGACGCTAAGGACTCCAATAGTCGGCTTGACATCAAGGGGAGCACCTTTCAAACTGAGGGATACGATAAAGGGACTTTTTTATGCGGTTAAGTGCAAAGTTGTGTCTTAGAGGGGTTAATTTGGATTACGTTGAGTCAGTCCTAACTTGAGACATGACTTTACATGTACTTGACATCAGTCACAAGTTTGTTCCTGTTCTCAATAACATTTTCCAAAGAAACATTAGTACGTCCGGTATAAAGTGCATCCCCAGCACTATCATATGCATAGCAATGAGTACCGCTATTGTTATGGAGCATGTCATTGATATGCAGAAGAAAAAGAGTAGGAGATAGCACGCACCCTTGCGGGACACCAGCGTTCACGGGCTTCAAGTCTGAGCATAAACTGTCTACTACGATTTTTATGCTACGCCTAGAGATGAAGCTGGCAAACCATGTGCGTCCACAGCGGAAACCGTTCTTGCGATCATTAATCAGCGTGTGCTTCTCTAGGAACCCAAGTATCTGGCAGTTCATTACCTAACTTGCTTATTGCATAAACATCCCAAATCCAGACTTCATATGTAACCCTGTCATCTGTGCCCCTCACTGTTGAATTATAGAGTAATATAGTAAGCGAGTTTAAACATTACATTGTTGAAATAAATTTAGACAATTCAAAATTCACCTGGCTGTGAACCGTATTCAATACTTTAGCTTAGACAGACTAAGCTACGTACCAACACAAGAGTTGGTCATGGATTTGTATGCACAGTTCCCATGTAAAAAAAAGTAAATTGTATGTTCGGATTGCAAGTAAAGTATTCAGAACCATGTTTAGAAAATTATAGTTTTATAGAATTCATTTTTTGAGATTTGTATGATCTACCTAAGTACCTACTCTCGTTACATTTTCGTGCAAACACTTCTATTCCCTTTAAACTTAGTTACGGAGGTAAGAGGGCTACTCGAATTTAATTAAATTTGCCAGTCAGTTATCAGTTATCACGTAAATAACTGCAGACAGCGATAGCCACGCCGCAGTCGCGCGACAGGTGTCTTAAATTGGTATCACTATCATGTAATTGCACGATTACGATGCCATGAGGTAAAATGATTTCTGTAGCATTTACAGGACTATTGGCAGTAGGTTTTAGTTCACTGATGAATCAACATAATCAGTGTTGTGGATACGTGCGTCGGAAGTTATTAAATGATCGGGAGTTTATTTATTTTGCCAACAGTATTCACACGCGTGCTTACAATTTTGTGGTCTCTCAATAACTAGTATCGTGTCTCTTACACTAATTACATGATGACACTCATACACCATCGAAATATGCATGTCGCTGGGTTAACGATATTACATATTAATAATAAGCGATAAATAGCGACATTATATCGTGCTCGATTTAACAATACATCGCGTAAGATTCAGCTTTTGCTTACTGGCTAAAGTTACGGAATAAGATACATAGCTGATTTGAACTCTCTTTAATTTCTCAGACAGAGGCGTGGTCGCATGAATAATTTTTTTTTTAAAAACATTGCCAACTGCATTAGTTGAAAACTGTGCTGCAATTGCTCATCCCCAACGCTCATCCCCAGTTACATTTTATATAATGTTACCAGAAAAAGAATTTTATAAAAGAAAATAATACATTACAATAAAAACATAATGATATTATGAGGGTTCTGCTTTTTCTTTTGAAATACAGAACAAGAAAGATTAAATTAGAAACATTTTATCCTATTATCACATTGGTAAATTCTTTTAGATTTGATTTTTATAACTTTGCTCATAAAGAAAGAGGAATACGACATAATGAACGAATAACTAGATAGGTAAATTTTTAATGTTTACGAATGCGAATATTTATGCAATGTAATCTATTTTACAATAACTGTCTTGTATTACAACACTCATTTTCTATAAATACTCAGACCAGTTTATGAACTAGACGACCGATTAACTGTGGAATGCGGTAGGTGGATCGTTTTATGAAAAGCCGCATAACTTCAAAAGCTCTAAGCTTTTACTTAGAACTGGATTGCACAGTTCAAAATTAATAAAAAAATATTGTTATCACAGACACGTAATAATAATTTAAATAGTGATAGTTTATTTATTAAGAAATGTTAAATAATATGTGCAGTGTAACAAATATAAAAAAAACCTAGAATTTGATACCCATATCGATTTATCCAAAAAAAAAGCATGTGTGTACTCACGTACGCACGTAAGATGTTATACTTTTTTTAAGGAAATAAAAATAGAAAACAAAACTGGCCACATATAAAAAAAAATGTGACTTAGAAAGAAAGATGGCGCGTAACAGAATAACGTGATGATTTTTGTTTTAAATTGCTATAAAATTTTTTTCATACGTCGATAAAGAAGTTTCACTTCAAAAACATGATATAATAAGACGCAAATGCCTTAATAAATTACACTATGTAGCACTTCTAAAATCGCAATTATCTGTTGGAATTATTATAACATATTACGCTAATACTTTAATTATAATAAAATAATAAGCTCAGAGTTCAACCATTTTTGCTGTTTTGAAGAATTTGTCGATAAGTCGAAGCCGTCCCTTCTCTTTACTAATATTTAAAAGTAAAAAATGTCAGTTTTGATGGCTGAAAAAGATATCGAACGAGTTGGGATTGACAACGGTTTTAATAAAGATTTTTGGCAAAGATTATCTTTCGTTTCAATCTCACATTCTCGGACTTGATTCGTGAAATCGTCTGATTTTTCTGGAGATTTTTTCTCAGGATGTGTTTGGGTTTAATTTTATTAATAGCCTTCCAACCGAGTAAAAAAAATCATACTCGCAAAAAAATTAAAATGGAAAGACAATTTTTTAACTATGAATGTATACTTTTTTTATTTAAATCTTTCATAATGGAAAACAATAATGGAATGCTAATCAGGTTTTCCCCGAAGTATCTCTTCTCTTCATCTTGCCTTAAAGATCCTGTAAATGTTCTGAAGAATGTATCAAAGCCTAGTAGAACACATCCTACGAAAAAAACAAAATTATGTATGAACAATATACAGCTATGTCCACCCTGAATTTAATTTTATGTTCTCTATACCTAAAATTAGCCAAGATTACTCAGGAATAATGTAGCTTTCTATTAATTAAAGATGTTTATAATGGATTCAATAATTTAATGTAGTGGATAGCAAACAAAGAAACAAATTTAATTACTTGATAATATTTATGTAGACGTATATAAGCAAAAGGCATATCAATAAAGCTTAATGTACTATGGATTTCCGGTAATATACTCTTGGGAATTAAAATTGTTCAAATAAAAAAAAATACATGTTTTTACGCTGAACGAGAAAACTTGTAGTTATTTATTGATAACTGAATAATATTTATATTCAAATTATATTTACAAATATAAAACTACACAATATTATCTTAAATAATAGACTTCCTCAAAGCTGCCGCTTAGAAAGCTGTCATTGCTTAAGGTGCCCAGCAGACTGGGAGTATCACCTCTTTGAATAGCCAAATTATATTAATTTCACATCTAAATCAACACATATTTGGCCGATTATGCTAAATTTTATACTTAGTATGGAAAAACGCGGTTATGTGTCAAAAACATAGTAAAGTAATTAATAGTAATTTTAACATTTCTTATACCCCGTAGAGATGACATTATGAAATGGATTGAGACGGCCAACAGTGCTATTTAAATAAAATAATTCCACATATTGCAGTTGCGGGAGGTAAAGTTTGCATAAAATGAGGAATGATAAACTTTGACAGATACGTATACCTGAGATTCTAATGTCCGATTTCACCAAAGTCTGCTTTGTCCCCTAAATACTTAGCGAACTTCTAAAAAAAGATAGGAGACCACTGACGATAAATTTGCGTTCCACGAACGTTAGGAGCCACTATGTAGTTAAAAGATCCCTAAAAGAAACTTGATTTTCGAACCCATAACACTATGTGGCAGTTTCGTGTGTCAGTTTTTGACAATATGGAGAGTAGTTTATTATATTACAAAAAACAATAAATCTGTCTGTTCTTGAATAGTCACTATGGAAACAGTCAAACGTCATATATTATATCTGACATTACTAGGGAGCTTAGCCTATAGCTTAGATCCTATAGCTTAGATTGGTGAAAACGAATATTATCTAAGAGCTGGTTTAAGGGTCCTTTAAATCTAAGGGATACATAGTTATGTGACGAGTTAGATAGCGTTGGTGAAATTGAGAATAAGGACATAGAGGTGTACCTAATTATTATTTGCGATAAATTTCTAAAATCTAATTTAGGAATTTAGGAATTTATCACATACGATGGATTTCCGCAAAGTAACACCTGAATCTATACAATAATTATTATATGTTACTAATAGCTGTTGTGGTCATTTTTACCTTTTCCGCTGACTTTTGCTCCAGCTTTTAAGCAGATGCGTAGACATGCTGTACACATGCCGTTACCATAGATAGGGGTTATCGTTTGGTCAGACAGAAAATGTTGTATTACAGGCTATGTTTTGAAATCATAAAACAGCAGTATAGGTACAAAGCACACAGTGTTTTATTATTGCATGAGCAATAATTTGAAGTCTGAAGATGGTGAAGATTATATTATTAAAAAATACCTTTCCCACAAGTCTTCTTCCTCATTTCGCATAGAGAGGGATAGATATAACCATCTGTCGCACACACCGGCTCGCCTTGCAGCGCTGGACCGCAAATTGGCCTGAGTGTGGCAATTCTAATGAATTGCCACACTCAGGCCAGGGACTGGAGGATGCCATTAGTATGAAAGAGATTGTGAAAGTGATAAGAAGTTTGAAATGTGGAAAGGCTGCGGGAATTGATGAGGTGACTGCTGAGATGATCAAGTATGGTGGTCCTAGGGTCTGGGATGCCTTCTGTGCACTCTGCAACCTTTGTTGGCAGAAGGGGGAGGTTCCAGAGGACTGGCGCACGGCAGTCATAGTACCTCTATATAAAGGGAAAGGTTCCTACCTAGACTGTGCGTGCTATAGGGCCATCAGCTTGGTCAGCTTAGCGAGTAAAGTCTATACTAAAGTATTGACTGAACGTATGAAAGGTGTTTCAGAAAGATATTTGTGGGAGGCGCAAGGTGGATTCAGGAACGGTAGGGGTTGTATGGATCAGATTTTCTCGCTTCGCGTTATCGTGGGAAGGTTTCTGGCTTAGGTCAGAAAGTTTTCTGCGCTTTCGTGGATCTAGAGAAAGCATTCGATAGAGTAGTGCGGAAGAAGCTGTGGAGTCTTCTGCCTGAATATGGCGTGGGGGGCTCCTTACTGCAGGCTGTGAGGTCATTATATCGAGACCACAGAGCCTGTGTAAGGATAGACGGCGACATGTCGCCCTGGTTTGAAGTCTGTTCTGGTGTCAGACAGGGCTGCGTGATGTCTGCCTGGCTATTCGTGCTGTATTTGGACAGTTGCCTCCAGAGATTGAAAGGTAATATGAGTGGTATGGGATGTGGTGACACAGTGGTAAACTGCCTATTGTACGCTGACGATGCTGTGCTAATAGCACCATCAGAAGCAGAGTTGCAGACACTAGTCACGTGCATGAAAGAAGATTGTGAAGTAAAAGGATTGAAAATGAATGTGAACAAAACTAAGGTTCTGGTGTTTGAAAGAGAAGCGGAACAAACGAAATGTGTGATTAGTGTAAATGGAAAATGTCTAGAACAGGTGAATGAAATTGTGTACCTGGGGAGTGCGTTTTCGAGGGATGGAAGATGTGAGTTGGATGTGGAGAGACGGGTAGCAGCCGGCAATAAAGTGAACGGTGCTCTGTCCGTATTAGTAGGTAGTGTGAATATATCTAACACTGCTAAAATGGCCATCCACAATACGGTGTTGGTGCCAACTTTGTTGTACGGCAGTGAGGCCTGGATATGCCCGAAATCGAGTGAAAGTATGATAAATGCTGTGGAGATGCGGTCTCTCAGAAATATGTGCGGTGTCACGCTTGCGGACAGGATAAGCAATGATGAGATACGCAGTATGACAGGGTTGCACAACAGTGTTATTGTAAAAATGAAGAAAGGAATGCTTAGATGGTTCGGGCACATGGAAAGAATAAGTGATGAAATACTGACGAAGAAAATATACAGAGCAAAAGTGAGTGGTAAAAGAAGCCAAGGAAGACCAAGGCTGACTTATGAAGATCAAATAGCCAGAGTGTTAGCAGACGGAAATGTCAAAAGCACTCGCATACCTAGGCGAAAATGTGTGAGGAGAATGATGAGATTTGAGGAAGCGAAAGAGGTGTGTAAGGACCGCGACTCCTGGCGCTCCGTCCTCTCTGACTACCCCGTTGGGGATACAGCGTGAAGTTATGTTATGTTATTAATAGATCTATAAATTAAGATAAGATCAAAGTAAGATCAATGCAAAAGCAATGCGATCTTTTAGAAATATGTGCGATATCACTCTTGTGGACAAGATAAGCAACGAAGAGATACGCAATATGACAGAATTACACGATAGTGTTATTGTAAAAATGAAGAAAGGAATGCTTAGAAGGTTCGAGCACATGGAAAGAATTAGTGATGAAAGACGGACGAATAAAATCTACAGAGCGAAAGTGAATGGTAGCAGAAGCCAAGGCAGACCAGGGTTGACTTATGACGATCAAATAGTCAGAGTGTTAGCCGACGGAAATGTCAAAAGCACCCGCATACCTAGGCGAAAATGCGTGATAAGAATGATGAGATTCGAGAAGGTAAAAGAAGTATGTAAGGACCGCGAAGCTTGGCGCTCCGTCCTCTCTGACTACCCCGTTAAGGATACAGCGTGAAGATGTTTGAATGTATAAGACGTAGCATGTAACATATTTAAGAACAGGAAAGATAACGGAGGTAAACTTTACATAGTGCTTCATAATCTCTGTATTAAAAAAAAAAAATCGTAGGTCAATATTACGAAGTAGGGGGGAATAGTAGGTCGCATTAGAGTACGTTACGTATATACGTACTTGATATTATGTAATGTGAACTATTCGTTTGGTGTGCATAAATGAATAAATACAAATCCTCACACTGTCTTCCTGATGGAGTAGTCAGTGAGGACGGAGTGCTAAACAACGTGGTCCTTGCATACTTCTTTCGTCTCCTCAAATCTTCTCTAACCTCAACACATGCTCAAATCCCGTTACTATTATTTAATTATAAAACTAAATGTTCGCTTCGTAATCGCTTATTACAGACATTAAAATGACGACAGTTTGCAGACTCGATTACACGAATAGTTTTGATAGTATGCAATTAAAAACTTAATGTTTGTGGAATGACGCGAGCGGTTTCATTTTATATTTAATTATGATTGTTAAAATAATAAATTGAACATTTAAAAAAGCCGATTAAGAGCGTATTGGACAGGCACAAATTAACTTCCTTCGATATTAATTTCTGACAAGGTAAAAGGTAAAATTAGAAGCGATTTTTAACAAACGTCAATTGACTCTTTATTTTTCGTTTCTCAAAGTCAAAGTCATTCTATTCAAGTAAACACATTTAGATAAATTTTCGTAATTTACCTTCTACAGCACTGGTTCCCAAACTTATTTTGTCTACTGAGTCGAGAGCTCATGCAGTCGTTGTCTAAGATGCCTCCTAGCTAAATGAAATTACAAATCACCCCCCAGGCCTCTACACAACGCCCCCATTTTTTTCTGGGTTTCTTACCGCCCCCCTTTAGGCCTGCAGCGCCCACAAGGGGGCGTTATCGCCCACTTTGGGAATGGCTGTTCTACAGTATTCGCACCGCTTTGTGGGGTTAGCTGGAAGAAATCTATTATAGAGATAAGCTCGCCTTTGTACGAAATTTCAAAATTTTATTAATGTAACCTTTGTTTTAATAAAGAGTATACCTATATATATATATAAAATAAAAATGTAAATCTATTTTAAAATGATGTTGAAAAACTGATACCTGATTGAGTTATATATATATATATAAACCTGGACACTGAGAAGAACCGACCAGAAACTCAATCAGGTATCAGTTTTTCAACATCATATTAAAATAGATTTATATTTTTTTAAATACAATGTTTGGGTTATCAATTTACGTTTTGGTTTCGTTTTGGTATCAAATTACGTCTCCATAACAGACAGCTTGAAACTTGTAAAGACGACGAAATTAAATAGACTGTGGACATATCTATTAATTGTCATGATCATTGTCATTTTGTGTACGAAGAACAGTAAAAATCTAGTATACTGTTTTTGTATAGGAACTTAATCTTGGCTACAAGGAGCCTGCAAATTTCCACTGGCTTGTTGTCGTGGTGGCTGAATAATCAGAATTAGACTTGACAATAAAAATTAGACTTGGAGCAGATGCTTTCCAAGTCTAATTTTAAGCTTTTAAGTTATGTCGATTTATGGAACAAACCTTTCTAAATTGGC
The DNA here is from genome assembly GCA_907165235.1 of Zeuzera pyrina. Lineage (NCBI taxonomy): Eukaryota > Metazoa > Arthropoda > Insecta > Lepidoptera > Cossidae > Zeuzera > Zeuzera pyrina. The sequence goes on from OU015641.1 coordinate 2,887,267, forward strand.
TTGCAGTCTGGGTGTTACTGGGAACTCCCTCAGTTCTTTGTGTGGTGCCCACAGTAATCATTTATTTATTATTATTTATTCATTTATGTATACATATTTATAACACAAGTAGTATAAACCCGATACCCGTAGAAGTATAAACTGTGTTGCAGATATCAACGCTCTCCTCCTAATATAGTATAGTGATTATATAATATAATATAGGAATACAATTCATTACAGTCGTTAGAAAGTTTATATATATGAATATGAGTGTGTGCGTGTGTGTGTATAAGCCTACCTAGTGCTTAGTTTGGGGTCACACAGTTTGTATACCATAATCATCTAGAGACTCTAGAGCCGAGTTTCTCAACCTGGGTCGCGACCCTTTGGGGGGCGCGTTTGATATTAAAGGAGTTTGCAGTCTGTTAAAAAAAATAAGACCTTTATACAAAAGATTCGTTTACTAAAGGAATGAATTTTAGTGTAGGGTTATAAAATTAAATATTACCATGTAATAACATTACAAAAAATATATAATTATAATTTTATAGTAAAGGTGTCGCGAGACTTTATACTTAACTTTTTGGCTGTTTTTTGGTTCGCGACATAAAAATCGTTGAGAAACAATATGAGACTCTAAAGTATTATTTGGGTATAGTATCCCTTTGGGTAGATTATATAGACAAATTAAAATTATTTATGTTGCCGGCTCTTCTAGCTTTGTTTATGCTTATCATAAAATCAGTATATAAAGTGTACATATTTATATAGATATAGATAGCTTTACAATAAATCAGGTTATAATATCATGTAAGGGCCAGTTATACAACACACTTGACACAGAGAAAGGTAAAAACCCAGCAAAAATAATAATGGGTCTAAAATACTCGTTATTATTGTTATATTTCGTGTTTTTTTTTGTTTTGGGTTATCTACCTATTTACGTATGTACCAAAGTTCGGCGAAGTAAGTGAAATGTTGATGAATAAAGCAACTGTAAGATATTGACAGACAAACAGGTAGTTCTGTTTTTGCAATTTTTCCTATGGAACCCTAAAAAGCACGTAATTTAAACGACATGATACGGGGACAACCTCTTATTTATCTTTAATCTCCACGAGTACATCAACATTACTTTCCTGAAGTAAGCAATACACAAATTCAACTAAAAGCGTCAACTATCTGAACCGAGACTGGTTTATTCAGTGTAAAGCTCACTGAACTGTATCATTACAGATAACAGATAAAGTAGGTTGAAATAACGATTGTCGCGCACTGCACTACACAACGATAGGGTTGCCAGTCAATAGCGATGAGTAGTTTCGATATTTTAAAGGATATGCATTCAGATGTACGTACAAACCTACGTTCAGTTTCCATGTCTGCGGATCATTATGGGTTTGACCTAAGGTTGTCCTATGTCCACTATTTGAGCAGACAGTCCGCTTATTTCACATTATGTTCAATATTTTTTTTCACAAAATAGTGGAATTTTTTTGATTGAAAAGCTTTATGATGAAATAGTACGTAATCTAAAACTGTTATCTTTTTTTCATAAGTTAGACTGAGACAAAGACCGAAATCCATTGAACTCGGTTTGCTGAAAAAATTATTAATCATACTCAATTGTTTCACAAGACATAATAAAAGTATTTAAAATTATTTACATACTATTGTTCTTAACTCGCATTTACCTATTATTTTCACTTTTTTCTTAGTTGGATAGATATGTTATGGATATGTTCAATATACAGAGCGTGAATTTGTCAATTGGCTAACCAAAGATTTCGTCGAAGCATTATGAACATAAAAGTTAATCATTGTTTTTATGTAACTACTATTTTGTCAATACAATTGGGCAGAGATTTGTTTCCAAAAAATAGCGGGCAACCCTAGTCTGACCACGTTACTTTACTACGACATTCGGCATGTACTAGCCGTGTCACGCTTTCGTTCAAAAACGTTCCATTCCATTCCACCTGTAAATGACTCATGGAAAAGAATGTGTCCAATTTACAAATATCTGTTAGGACCGTAAAGAACGCAGATCTTATCCATCTCACTAATCACTAAACGTATATATAATTATTGAAATTTCAAATAAATGACATGTGATAGTTGTCACATCGGCTCAGGTGTTATTTTCAAAAAACCCTGTTCTAAATAAATTTAAAACTTTGGCCCGTATTTCGGAATAATAATCAAGTGTAAAGCTCTACTTAGAACAGTTAGATAGAAATCCGCCATTCATTACAACATGTAGTGGTATCTCTTTCTAACCGCGCTCTATCTGAGATTCACTCGTCGATAGCGAAATACGGGCCTTTGATTACTAATTACATGATGTAATATTGCAGGGGTTATTAAGAGTACCGATGTAAGTAACACGTACTTGTGTCATTTATTTGTGTGACTTACAGGCAATCAGTAATTTATTTTGATTACGGTAACCAGCTACAAGATGTCGTGCCCTGTAAATATTTTCAAGATTGTATTGTACAATTATAAATATAAAACTCTGAAATCTGACTACTCCGTTAAGGATACAGCGTGTAGATAAGTATGTATGTATACATATAAAATGTAGTAAGTACTAATGAATATGTACTATGTGATCTGTTTAAAGAACTTTACAATCGATTATATCCGTTAAAATGCCTATTAAATGACATCCTAAATATTCAATACCATATTATATAATTGTTATATTACAACATAGACTAACTACCTAGTAGAGAACGATGTTTCGTTTACATTATGTTTTTAACGATTGATTTTTGATTGTCTAATTTAATTCTTTTTCTCAAATTTTTTTATTCACTCAAACGACTGTAAATTGTAATTACGATTCTATGAATTGTGATTCTAACTTAAAATTGGGATATTGATATCACACTCCTATCGAAATTATCGTAAGTAGAAAATAAAAATTACTGTCGATCCTACAAGTGGCAAGTTGTCAACCCTGTGCAATCGTCATGCTGCGCACACGCACCGTGGGCGAGTACATGCGCCAGCGCAAGCTTTGCTTCTAAATTCAAATCTCCCGCCATTTGAAATGTGATGCACGCGTGCGGGTCATCGACTCCCGCCATTGTCCGCAAAAATGGTAATTTACGCCATTCAGTGCTTTCTTTTACAAAACAGATATTGTTCGTGTTCATTTCAATGTACATTTGTTTCGTTCATAACCATTGTACCAGATTGTAAAAGCTACTACTACAAACTAATTTTTGACAGTAGCTTTATTCGTATTAATTACGAAATACATAACCTCACGCCAGTATCCATTCGAAGTGAATAGAAATCCAAAGACATAATCACACCTAGATGCTACTTCTAAGAGTGATTATTTAAGTTTACAATAGGTACAGTGTATGGGATAATTACAACCCATTGCCAAATAAGGATTTTTGGCGGGATTTCAAGGAGAGTAGTTTGGCGTTTATTTCAAGGATTTGTAAATTGTTTCTAGTTATCTTGTATATTGTGACGTAAAAGTGGCGTAATTTTGCGTCCCAAACACTCATATCTACTCTGTTGTGCAATGTATGGAATTGTTAAAATAACTGTTACAGTAATGTGATGTTTAGATTTTTTTAGTGGCTTTGTCTGTTTCAGCAGATCCTACCAGAAAGACTGCCTCAATATATTTGTGAAACTTCATAAAACATTGAAATGTATATTATGTCAACATTTTAATGAATTAATATGAAGGATATTACGTGTATTTAATATTGAAGAAATCGGCTGTATGGGGCACAGAACCCTTTGCATTCCCTCTCAAGGGAATCGTACAAATGACAACTACAAATATTACCTAATACCAGTTACGGTTTTTGTAATATGCTGCTTTGCCCTGCTTTCCCTTAGCTGATTTTTACGGTCTACACGGGAAGACGAGTATGTTATCTTTCTTCCCAAGCCAAAAATCAAATCTATACTACTATATAAATTTGTAGTCTCTGTCTATAATTACAATTTTATTGTTTTATAAATTTTGTGACAAATAGTTGTTTTATGACGCACAGACTTCGATTCTACTAATTTTAAAATTTTTGTCTGACTGTCTGTCTGTATGTCCTCTTATAACTGAAGAATGGCTAGACCGATCTTGATTAAAATTGGTATATAGTAAGAATATGTGGTCGTGCAAATGATAGGTTACTTTTATTTATCAAAAATCTACCACTAAGCGGGTGAAAAGGGTGATGACACTTCGAATGAGAAATGCTAAACCGCTGAACCAACTATGATGAAATTTGCTACAGAGATAGTATGTGCTCGGAGGTTAATATAGGCTAAACCTTGACTTTTTTTCAAAAATGTTCATGTAATCTAACCTAATCCGGGAAAGCCGCGAAAAAATTTTCCGCTCAAACGAAGTCGTGGGTACAGCTAGTTAATTAACATCTAATAATGTTATTTAAGTATGTACTTAAATAACATTATTACATAAATGAATATATATTTTTGGTCCTTAATACGCCAATACCTTACAATACTGGCATATTATATGAAACTAGTATAGGCAAGAGACAACCTGTTACTATTTGATTCCATTCTGCCAATTGTTAGCCTCATTGCTATAAATGATGTCTGGGCACTATTTTGTTGATATTATATTGATACGTACATTACTTCATGTAGTTATGTACATATCACATAGCTTAGTTAAGTGTGACAAGTTGTGTGTATTTTCGTCAGTTTTATTAAACTGCATAATATATGAAGGTAATACAAATATTATTATGGTTCATATTGATATTTATTTTTTGTATAAACACATAGAAATCAAGAATTACTTTTATTAGAATAACTAATTTAAACCGTTTCGATTATTTTTGGTGTTTTATATTTTTTAATAAACCCATTAAAGTACAATAAAGTAATGGTCACGCAAGTCAATACAAATGAAAATAGACCTTACGCAGTAGACTATAAAGCGTAGTGTTCCGATAGATAAATAATTATACAATCCTTCAAAACACGAGCAGTATCTTCAGAAGAAAAAAAATCAGAATAGGGAAACTTAGTACAAAGTACTTAGTCAAAATAAGGACGAGCGTAAAAGTCCTTTTACTTACAAGATGTTTATTTTGTATTTTTTTAATATAATGAACCGCTTATTTACGCGACATTTAGCGAGTAGCAACCATAGTAGTGGTCGCGTCTAGGGGTAGGGCTTTGCAATTGGCAAATAATCACGATGTGATCAATATTTCACGTTCTGCGTGTTTATTAACCAACAGAGACTAGAGTTATGTATTCTAATCGGCTAGCTTTAGGTCTATTTCGCACGAGAACTGTATTACCGTTCGTTAAAGAACCGTTGAACTGAATCAAATGAATACCCGAATATTAAATTTTTTGGTATTCATTTGATTTGAATAAATTTTATTCGCACTTCAGCGCTTTTAAAATGCGACGCTTTTTTAACGAGCTGTGTTGGATTTTAAAAGGTAAACAGTAGACATAAAAGCGAATGTATCATATATGGTATTTCTTTAATAAAAGCGCCTACGAAGGGTTTTCGCAAAACACTTTTTTAACTCGTGCGAATGAAGCCTTATTGTTATTTAACATAGTTTTATAGGTCGAGTTTTAACGTTGAGTCTAATAACTAAATAACAGATTTAAAAGGCATTACTACCTATCGAATAAAATATTGTAGAGTAGTGACAAGTTACACATATAGAGGGTTTACGATATTAGTTCAAAATCTAGTTTCAAAATCAGGCGGGTGTTTACCTCCTTCCGTTTATATGTTCCTAGTATTTTTGTGCGATAGCATTATGTTTGTCTGGTGGGACAAAACATGAAATTAAAATTAATTTAATTTCATTGAAAAATTTTTTCAAAAAATAGTTAAAAGTTCACAAAAAATCAACTTTTTCATTTTGTATATAAAGACTTGTTATTTTTTTTAATATTTCTCCTCTACCTCCGACATACTTTAGGAGCCCTTATTTATTATTTTTAAATTATGATTCCCTCAGTTTTTAATTTTCTCTTTTGTACTCCATCCTCCTCTCAATCTCTTCCCGATTGTGCATTTTTTTTCCGCACTTCTATTTATTTCATTTATTTCTTAATTTAAGCTTACATTTCATTGTACTCTTTTTAAAATATTCACATATTCTAATTTTATTTTATGTTATACTTTACATATTTTTTATCATTTCTACTACACACAATATTACTATTTATAACTACTACCTATATTCTTTACATAACTTTAATACATGATTGTATCACACATAATTTAAAACTATTTCACCTGTTATAGAACGTGTGAACTTTCTGTTTAATTCTGTTAAACGTTAAGGAATCGATATGCTAATAAGAAAAACACTTAACAGCAAGTGAAAAGTGAAATCCGTAGGCTACTTGCAAGGTCATTATCATGAAGGAAAGTGCGATCGGTACTTGAATAATGTAGAACCTAACGTGATTTCACTTTTGTGACAATGAGTTAACATCTTTTATTGGAACTTACCTACCAAATGCAGTACTTGAATAAACTTGAAAGACTAGCCAAAAGCTAATCTAACATGCATTAACTAAACTTTACGGGTATAGAGATGGATGACAGAGCACTAAATATCATGGTCATTAAATACTTATTTTTGCTCCCAAAAATCAAATCACGTCATTCTGCTCACACATTTTCGTCGAGCGCTTGGATATTTCCGTCTGTTAATACTGTTCATTTGATCCCCATAAGTCAGCCTCTGTCTTTCTTGACTTCTGCTTCGACTTAAGCTCTATACATTTTATTTGTCAATCGTTCATCATCAGTCATTATTTCTATGTACTCGAACCAAAAGACTGCTGTATAAACTGGGAGAGACCCACCGTACTCCTCAAATCGGAAATTTTTATGCAATGCTCGAACGTAAAACAATGACCATATTACACGTATACAAACAAACGATAATTACGTGAGTGTAATTAGAAAGCAATATACATATATGAAAACAAGAAGAGTAAAAGAGAATGTAATTTAATCTTTTTCTAACCACAGACAACGCTTTTTTTAAGATAATGACGTAAATGGGAACAGCGTTTCGCACGCACTTCTTATAATTTTTATAAGTTATAGCTATTTCCTGAAGATGCTTCATTGGATGCGAATCACGTGTCGATTTATAATTTTTAGGTTTTTGGGTGGAAGATATTATAGCTAAAAATTATAAGAATTAACACGTCAAATGGATTACTGCAAAGTAACACTAGTTTATAGAACATAAAGCCTACATTCTCTGAAACATTAAAATTCTAATAAGCTTCTAAGCTTCTCAAATAAGGTGAGGTGAGGTGAGGTGAGTGTGGAGGAATAGTCAAGTGAGTTCGGATACCCAATTTGTTTCTTGTTCAGTTCAATCAATATTTCAAGACATTAACTCGTACAGTATAATGTCCATTAAAAGGTGTGTCTAGTTATTATGTGTAACTCCGGATTCAAAGATTCGATACCGGACGTGGAATCGAAACCCTTAAGGTAAAGACAAACTCAGCACACAGTACGCAATGTAGGTATGCAACGCATTGAGAAATATGGACTTTTAAATTGCATACAAATAGATTAGTTAGAAATAAACTTATCATATACGCAACGCTGTCACACACGCCCCACACAACGTCGACCAGCGGTCTCCAAATGGGCATGAAAAGGTGGAAAGGATTGCAATACGCTGTCCCACGCGCAAGGCCAGTTTCTAGAACTTACGTTCTCATTGTGTCAGTCACAGATGGAACCCCAGCGTACATAGAACATCCATGCATTTTTATATAATTTAGGTTTCAAAGGTTAGAGATGAACAACTGATTGATCAGTAAGGCGATGGATCAATTGATATTAAAATGAAGATAACGTTAATGGCAAAAACTATTTATTCGATAATATAATTGGCAAATATTTTTATCAGTTAAGTGTAATGTTAGAAAATATGTATTATATCTATGCTTTCATACTTTTTTCTCTTTGCTAATTATTTTATGAACCCAATATTTTCATTTTTTAACTTTTTTGCTTTTATGTTGTGGTCATATTCATTTAAATAATAAACTGAGTAAAGCGTTCTCAAACTCACTCTCAGAATCAGAAAACATATTGTGGTTACAAACAGTGGTTATACATAACAGTCGTGTGTTTTCTGCGAAGTGACAGCAGCATCTGATGCCAATTTACATCGCATACGAAGAGCAAGTGTGCACACCGACGTAGTTACGTTGCATTGTAGATGTGCAGAAATGCACCTTTTTTTTATTCTTTTTTAATTTTTTTCTATAATATTGTTTTATATAATTTCCTTTTTTAAAGATTTTGTCATTCTAGAATTTGAAATATAAAAAAAGAGTTGATGATTTTTTGACTTAGAAACAAGCGCATGGTTTATATTTATTTAAATAAATTCTAACATAAAATTACAAAATACTGTTGTCTTAAGAAAAGGAAAATTAGTACATAGTCCAGTATAGTATACGTTGCGTACGTGTGCCAAGTCTGTTTTTACATGGTCTTTTACCCTTAATGATTCCTTGCCATTCTTATCAACTCCGAGGAGTTATTGACTCTGAAGGTTCGTGCTAGTCCGGCAGGATTCGACAGGTGTGGATTGCAAAAACGATTACGAGTTTCATCGGGATGTAAAAAAAAGAAAGATACGTAAGATCATATTGTCGGTCCTAGGTCTGTTATGTACAAAAGGAAAATAATAATCGTCAACGCGTTACTAAAGTAACTGCAAGAAAATACATAATACATAATTTAATCGAATGGACTCACATCTATATTCTATTAAATAGATCATTACATAACACATAACTAAATCAAGTGTAAATACCTATTACTGTATAACTCTTGGACCAAGAATAATGGATGGAGCATTCGCTTTAAGAGCGTGGCCGTTTTTTATTGACCGAGTTTCTGGACTCTTACTAATGTACAACAATACACAGCCGACCATGTCGTATTTTAATTTTTTTTATATTACTAATAGCCAAAACACATGATTTACAAGTGTTTTGCAAATAATAATTTCAGAATTATACGTGAAGTTGGTCATGAACTAACGCGAATTACAATGACAGTGCGAGGGTGCCATACTTACTATAGCTAACTGTTTGCTCGTGGCTACGCTCAATATGATAGAAAGAGACGAGAAAATTCGTTTGACACACGGTGATAATAATGGCAACTCATTATGGCTCCGACCATTACGTTTTTTGTTCCGAGATATAAGTACTATTTGATAATTAAGATGAAAGTACTGCGAACTATACAAAATTAACGAGTCTCTAATCTTTTATAGAGAAAGTGATTAGGTGATACAAGAGTCGAGGAATTATTACGTGGAGTCGGATCCGCTAGGCGATTCGGACTAAGTGATTTGAAACACTCTCCGGAGTCGAGAGTACCCATAGCTACAAATGCCAAGTTTGTAATTTGCATAGTGTCAGGTTTGCAACGTTAATGACGTCAATTAGCCACCTGTGATAATTCCGTAACATTTCCGTAACAAGAGCGGGGGTAAAATGGGTTGCCTAAGTTTTAATGGTCCATATTATACATATAAGAGCCTTTGCATTATGATGTCGTTAAGTTTTTAATTTCGCTGAAATTCCAACGGCATCTTAAGGTATCTGACATGTTCTTGGCCGATTTTTCATTCTCTCCCACGCTTTATTACTTCCTTTGTGTATGAAGTAAATGTTAGAAGTAACACCATATATTATACCTATATATTAAGTAATAAATCGTAAAGTCCACTTAATTTGTTATAATATCTTCGTTTATATTTTCTGTACACTTTATGAACTATCCGAGCACTTCATTAGCGTTGTATCGTAAATGAAGACCGTTATAGGGCTTTTCCCACCGCCAATGTAATTCACATATTTTCACATAACATATCATAAATTAGTCGAGAAATGAAGTTACAAAGAGGCAGTAGAAAGTTGTGAAAATTTCTTTTTCTTCCAAATACGTATTAATTTCATTATTATTTTCCGATAAAGTAGGCGGTAGTTTTCTGTTGTTTTTTGTTATTATGATAAATATGACCGAGGATCAAATCCCGGTAAATGTAAAACTTTTCAAATGAACCCAACAAACAAACCTTTCAATGCAAAGTTACTTTACCTATTGGCGGAAAGTAGACATCACGAAATCTACATCACCACATTTATTTCATGATATCCTAGTACTTAAATTCAAGAAAATATCTATAATAAATTCTACCTCCTTCGGATTAAGCTTGAAAAAATAATTTCTAGTGATCGCGACAACAACTAAAAAATGTTTAATAAATAAAATAAACAATTATAAATTAATAAAAAAAAACGAGCGAGCTTACAGTAGTCACATATGATGTAAGCAACATTAACATCCTGAAAAAAATTATTCAGGCATTTTGAAAATGATTTTTTGTAACGAAGTAAGAATTCTTTTTAATTAAAATTGTATTTCATTTAATTTACACATGAGTAATGGAATTTTTTATTGAAGACTTATTTGAGGGAGAGCGAATACTTATGATAACTAAAATTTGCAAATACTTGTGATTTCAAAGTATTTAAAAACCGTTGAAAAGCTGTATCAAATTGTACTACGATTACGAGTACGAGTAGTTGTCGCGCAATTTTTTTTGGCTCTACCTTTCCGTTTTTTAATTTTTCCTCACGTTTTTTCTGCCGGTAATCTCGCATATATTCTGCTCTGAATTTACCCATCTCTGCAACTCACAAAGTCATTAGAATTAAATTATAATTATAAATATTTAAGAAATTATTAATATTAAGGAAATTATCCGTGTAATTAATTAATTTGTTTGTTTTAATCAAAATTAAATATATCAATTGAGCTCAAAATTCAAAATTTCAAAAAGCTAAATACTGAAATATTTATTCGAATAACTATCGGAAAATGGGTTGGTACAAATCTGACGGCCAACTCTACCACCGAGCACGGTCATTAGTCAAATCAAATATCGCGCGCTTCCCCGGCTTCCTGTTACACACTTCCGTCTCTTCGTAAAATCACTTCCATACATTGCAGGAAAGCGAGAGAAAAAGACGTTACACATAAATAAAATTGAAGTACCCTGCCTGTGATTTCGGATAAGGCTTTTTCTTAAGCAAAGCATTTTTTTTTAAAGACAATTATTACACAAATTGTGTGACCCCAAAAGCAGTAAGTAAGCAGTAGAGCTTGTACTATGGGTACCACACAACGAACTCTGGGGGAGCTCTCAGTAACATTCCTATGTTATGTTTTTTAAGTTTTTGTTTGTCGGTTTGTTTGTCCGATATAATCTCTAAAATCGTCGATTTTGACGGGACGAATGCTAGGATTTTACAGATCAAATCTACGCTACTCTTTATCCTGGAAAAAACAAGTGTTGGTGCTAGTTTAGAGTATCTTTTTGAACATGCTAGTAAAAGTGATTTAAAATGTAACATAAAAAAACATCATTATAATTTTTCTATCAAATAATTCCATTCTGTAATTCAACAACTTTAAGCGAACATGATATCATGGACGTCAGCATATTATAGACCGAAATGTTTAAAATGTGATAGCCTTATTTTATGTTCATTTTTTTCATTGAAATATACAATGAAAACAGAAAATAAAACCATTATTTTATTCGAGAAACGAAAGTGCCTCTCCCAATCGCTTCTCCAAAAATATAACCCGGATGCGTTATTTAATAACAATTTCATAAAGCTTGGTTAATTGTTCCTGCGTATCGTCAATTAAAATTCATATTACATAAATACTATCTACGTTATCAGCAAAAAAACAATATCAATCACCCAACGGTAAATTTTAAAATCTCACTTTTCCACATTTCTTGTTTCCTGGTATTAAAATAAATTAGTCTTTACTAAGAAACGTTTCATATTTGGAGCGTACGGTACAACGGCTTTAATCTTCGTTTCACTCTGACGTAGTGATGTCCCTTTCTTATTCATAAAATTCAAAATGTTCTTTTTTCATGGAAAATCTTACATCAGTTAACTAATTTTAATTAGATTACTTACTTAAGCGTACATCCCAGGGTATTATGTAAATCAGTAAGTAACTCAAAACAAAAGTCCGAAAGTTATTTTTAACATTCACCGTAGCATATAAATTAATTTTCGGGTGCATTACGAATTTGAGTACCAGGATAGCATAATGTCGTAGTTCTAATAAAATTGTAAAAGGGCCGTAGCCGCGCCGGAATTCAAATTAAGCATTTCGTTTTATCGGTCCTATTATCTTAATTTATTATTCGATAAACAATAAACTGTAATGTTTTATGGTTATACAATACACTACATCGTTTTGTAATAGTTTAACATAATTGAAAGTTAGAATGGTTTATGTTTAAGAGTTAGAACTCGGGTTCTGTGTTTTCGTTTACATGATTTTAATGGAAAATATGCTATTGTAAACACATTGTAAATCAGTAATAGTATAATCGTATATGTGAATTGAGAATGTTTAAAAACATGATTAGAATTAGGTTTCAGAGTTCTGTACCTAAAAGAAATGTGAGGCCTAACCTGTGCCTTGTAAAGTTGTAGGCGATTTGTAGGCGATGTGTGGGTGTGAAATACCGTCCTGCTCTACTGAGGACATCCAGCTTTTTTGGAGCTAATTTAGCTTTACCCTCCAGATGACCGCGAAACTGAGTGTCACTCGAGATATCGACGCTAAGGACTCCAATAGTCGGCTTGACATCAAGGGGAGCACCTTTCAAACTGAGGGATACGATAAAGGGACTTTTTTATGCGGTTAAGTGCAAAGTTGTGTCTTAGAGGGGTTAATTTGGATTACGTTGAGTCAGTCCTAACTTGAGACATGACTTTACATGTACTTGACATCAGTCACAAGTTTGTTCCTGTTCTCAATAACATTTTCCAAAGAAACATTAGTACGTCCGGTATAAAGTGCATCCCCAGCACTATCATATGCATAGCAATGAGTACCGCTATTGTTATGGAGCATGTCATTGATATGCAGAAGAAAAAGAGTAGGAGATAGCACGCACCCTTGCGGGACACCAGCGTTCACGGGCTTCAAGTCTGAGCATAAACTGTCTACTACGATTTTTATGCTACGCCTAGAGATGAAGCTGGCAAACCATGTGCGTCCACAGCGGAAACCGTTCTTGCGATCATTAATCAGCGTGTGCTTCTCTAGGAACCCAAGTATCTGGCAGTTCATTACCTAACTTGCTTATTGCATAAACATCCCAAATCCAGACTTCATATGTAACCCTGTCATCTGTGCCCCTCACTGTTGAATTATAGAGTAATATAGTAAGCGAGTTTAAACATTACATTGTTGAAATAAATTTAGACAATTCAAAATTCACCTGGCTGTGAACCGTATTCAATACTTTAGCTTAGACAGACTAAGCTACGTACCAACACAAGAGTTGGTCATGGATTTGTATGCACAGTTCCCATGTAAAAAAAAGTAAATTGTATGTTCGGATTGCAAGTAAAGTATTCAGAACCATGTTTAGAAAATTATAGTTTTATAGAATTCATTTTTTGAGATTTGTATGATCTACCTAAGTACCTACTCTCGTTACATTTTCGTGCAAACACTTCTATTCCCTTTAAACTTAGTTACGGAGGTAAGAGGGCTACTCGAATTTAATTAAATTTGCCAGTCAGTTATCAGTTATCACGTAAATAACTGCAGACAGCGATAGCCACGCCGCAGTCGCGCGACAGGTGTCTTAAATTGGTATCACTATCATGTAATTGCACGATTACGATGCCATGAGGTAAAATGATTTCTGTAGCATTTACAGGACTATTGGCAGTAGGTTTTAGTTCACTGATGAATCAACATAATCAGTGTTGTGGATACGTGCGTCGGAAGTTATTAAATGATCGGGAGTTTATTTATTTTGCCAACAGTATTCACACGCGTGCTTACAATTTTGTGGTCTCTCAATAACTAGTATCGTGTCTCTTACACTAATTACATGATGACACTCATACACCATCGAAATATGCATGTCGCTGGGTTAACGATATTACATATTAATAATAAGCGATAAATAGCGACATTATATCGTGCTCGATTTAACAATACATCGCGTAAGATTCAGCTTTTGCTTACTGGCTAAAGTTACGGAATAAGATACATAGCTGATTTGAACTCTCTTTAATTTCTCAGACAGAGGCGTGGTCGCATGAATAATTTTTTTTTTAAAAACATTGCCAACTGCATTAGTTGAAAACTGTGCTGCAATTGCTCATCCCCAACGCTCATCCCCAGTTACATTTTATATAATGTTACCAGAAAAAGAATTTTATAAAAGAAAATAATACATTACAATAAAAACATAATGATATTATGAGGGTTCTGCTTTTTCTTTTGAAATACAGAACAAGAAAGATTAAATTAGAAACATTTTATCCTATTATCACATTGGTAAATTCTTTTAGATTTGATTTTTATAACTTTGCTCATAAAGAAAGAGGAATACGACATAATGAACGAATAACTAGATAGGTAAATTTTTAATGTTTACGAATGCGAATATTTATGCAATGTAATCTATTTTACAATAACTGTCTTGTATTACAACACTCATTTTCTATAAATACTCAGACCAGTTTATGAACTAGACGACCGATTAACTGTGGAATGCGGTAGGTGGATCGTTTTATGAAAAGCCGCATAACTTCAAAAGCTCTAAGCTTTTACTTAGAACTGGATTGCACAGTTCAAAATTAATAAAAAAATATTGTTATCACAGACACGTAATAATAATTTAAATAGTGATAGTTTATTTATTAAGAAATGTTAAATAATATGTGCAGTGTAACAAATATAAAAAAAACCTAGAATTTGATACCCATATCGATTTATCCAAAAAAAAAGCATGTGTGTACTCACGTACGCACGTAAGATGTTATACTTTTTTTAAGGAAATAAAAATAGAAAACAAAACTGGCCACATATAAAAAAAAATGTGACTTAGAAAGAAAGATGGCGCGTAACAGAATAACGTGATGATTTTTGTTTTAAATTGCTATAAAATTTTTTTCATACGTCGATAAAGAAGTTTCACTTCAAAAACATGATATAATAAGACGCAAATGCCTTAATAAATTACACTATGTAGCACTTCTAAAATCGCAATTATCTGTTGGAATTATTATAACATATTACGCTAATACTTTAATTATAATAAAATAATAAGCTCAGAGTTCAACCATTTTTGCTGTTTTGAAGAATTTGTCGATAAGTCGAAGCCGTCCCTTCTCTTTACTAATATTTAAAAGTAAAAAATGTCAGTTTTGATGGCTGAAAAAGATATCGAACGAGTTGGGATTGACAACGGTTTTAATAAAGATTTTTGGCAAAGATTATCTTTCGTTTCAATCTCACATTCTCGGACTTGATTCGTGAAATCGTCTGATTTTTCTGGAGATTTTTTCTCAGGATGTGTTTGGGTTTAATTTTATTAATAGCCTTCCAACCGAGTAAAAAAAATCATACTCGCAAAAAAATTAAAATGGAAAGACAATTTTTTAACTATGAATGTATACTTTTTTTATTTAAATCTTTCATAATGGAAAACAATAATGGAATGCTAATCAGGTTTTCCCCGAAGTATCTCTTCTCTTCATCTTGCCTTAAAGATCCTGTAAATGTTCTGAAGAATGTATCAAAGCCTAGTAGAACACATCCTACGAAAAAAACAAAATTATGTATGAACAATATACAGCTATGTCCACCCTGAATTTAATTTTATGTTCTCTATACCTAAAATTAGCCAAGATTACTCAGGAATAATGTAGCTTTCTATTAATTAAAGATGTTTATAATGGATTCAATAATTTAATGTAGTGGATAGCAAACAAAGAAACAAATTTAATTACTTGATAATATTTATGTAGACGTATATAAGCAAAAGGCATATCAATAAAGCTTAATGTACTATGGATTTCCGGTAATATACTCTTGGGAATTAAAATTGTTCAAATAAAAAAAAATACATGTTTTTACGCTGAACGAGAAAACTTGTAGTTATTTATTGATAACTGAATAATATTTATATTCAAATTATATTTACAAATATAAAACTACACAATATTATCTTAAATAATAGACTTCCTCAAAGCTGCCGCTTAGAAAGCTGCCATTGCTTAAGGTGCCCAGCAGACTGGGAGTATCACCTCTTTGAATAGCCAAATTATATTAATTTCACATCTAAACAAAAACGATTAATGGTTTTAATTACATTATGAATAATATCCGTCTTGAGTACCTTTCACTATTTTATCGATCGCAAACTTTAATTGATTTACCGGAGACATATCAAAAAGTTAATAAATCCCAAAACCTAGATACTAGAATTTCGTTAATAGATCAATAAGGCGAATCTTGTTTGAGAAAGTATCATTTGCAACTTTCGTTAACTATAAAATGATTGCAGAGAATGTGATTCACGAGCGTACAAGTGGCACGTATGCCACTAGTTTTATGTGGAGGAACTCGAGTACGGGTCAGGTACGACCTCGGACCTTCAACTAGATAACAATATATACATACAAACACACATACACATTTAATCTCTAATGAGTTAGGTCCTTACATATTTCTTTCACATTCTCAAGGCTTATCATTCTTCTCATACGCATTCACCGAGGTATGCGAGCGCTTTTGAAATTTTATATCAGTCACTACTTCGTCTAATTAATCATCATTAGTTAATTTACATCACAATATATTTTTTTAACGCGATAAAACATGAAAAATTAATGATGAAGCTACAATTTATTAGACTTCAAAGTCCGAAGCGTGACGCCATCATGCCGAAATTTGTCTTTCGGTGTACAGGATACTTTTAGGTGCTTCTGCTTTCAAAGTATACGATATTTGCACTACCGACAGTTCAATGTGAACTGAAAACTACTGCTAGCGACCGTATTTATGCTGCAAAAAGTCATTTAACCGCATGGCAAGTTATGCCAATTTATGTGAGAACCCAGCCTGAATAAAAAAATGGGCTATGGTATCTATGTCCTGTTGTTAAGGCTATTAAACGAAGCTTTAGGGATCGTGCCTAATTGGAACGGGGCCCTGTTCTTACACTTCAAGCAACCCCGCCGAGGACTGACATATTATGGTTATAAAAAACAATCAACTAAACCGAGACTTATAATGCGTTATTGCTGGAATGGAGTTCCCTAATTGCTTTAAACAAATTGTTCTATCGTTTAATCAAAAGGATCTGGGTATGCCAACTAAGCAAATCTCAATATTTCTTCTTCATCGTTTAATAAAAATTCCTCAGTTAAATAATAATTAATTGTGTTTCACAATTAAATCTTTCATACTTGAAAGAAGAAGAAGGCATCCTTTATTTTGCATCCCATAACATGAAAAAACAGTGTGGCTTGAAGTGGTGAAATTGAATAGCATAGTATTTAAGTACGTGTATATATTATTATGGATTTCAAAGTCAAAGTCAAATCAATTTATTCAAGTAAACCCAAATGCAAGGTATTTTTGAACGTCAAATCTACTTTAGTTCGGTTCGAAAAGAAAACCTGAATACTGAGAAGAACCGACAAGAAACTCAGTCAGGTATCATTTTTTCACCATCATTGTACAATAGTTATTTAAAAATACAATATCTATAAAGCCAGTAAATGCATACGCAGAGAGGATCACTTCCAGTCTATTGTTGTGTCTTCAATGAAATCGCTAATTTTGTAGTATGTTTTTCTAATCAGTGTGCGTTTAATGACAAGTTTAAATCTGTTTTCCGTTAATTGAGTAATTTCTTGAGGAATTTTATTATAAAAACGAACACAGTTACCCAAAAATGAACCACTTGACTTTTGTAATTTAAATTTAGGAATAACTAGCTGATCACGACCACGAGTTTCCACACCACTAACAACGCCTTTCTTTTGAAATAGATCTAAATTTTAGATTTAGTGAACGATTATTCTATAGATTTCTATGATGAATCTGATAAAAATTTGAATATTGTCTAAGCCTTTTTGTCATAACTACTAATATTAAAGGTCGCCCTGTGGTCGAAGTTCGACCGTAAATATAAACTTATAATATAAAATTTTTGACCACAATCTCTACTCTGTGTGACTGTTTAATCCAAGAAGGTTACGTATACGAAGGTTACCATAAACTATTTACAGTTTGAAATTGACAGTCTTTTTGACATTAGCATTATAAACGTAATTGAAATTGACAGTTTATGTGACATTGGCACTATGAACACAAACTATGAGTGATTTATTTAATTCAACGTATTTCTATTGCATATTTATAAAAATATTAGCTCTCTTCTGTCCTTCTCCATATAAATTTTAAGTGTACCAAATTTCACACTACGCCGTCCGCGCAATTTTCTTAAGCGAACCAAAGTTTTCGCTTCACGTATTAATATATGAATTGTGTACACATTACAAATACGGTAAACCTATTGGAATTGTCGTTGTCGAGATACATAACAAGTATAAAAATATAGCCATGAGGTACACAAAAGGAAAAGTAGAAGCACTTTCAAAGTGGAAAAACACTTTAGGCGCGATTTTAGGCGCCCACAGAGTAATCTAATACTACTTTCCTTATGTACCCTTTGGTAACTAGATACGCAGGCTCTTGATAATAATTATTCTCAGATCGTCATTGTGTCAGCCAATCTGAGGTAACATGATACTTTCAGACCGAAAAAATGTAGGAATGTTAATTTTGCAAATAAACTTAAACTTGAATCAAATTTTATACAGCATATTGATTAGTTATTCATCGACAAAAAATTAAAAACAGAATACCTTTCCAGTCCAATTCTCTTAAAAAAGTGGACCCAATTAATCATATTTTTTTTTAAATTTATAATAGATGTCAGCACTTTCGTCTTTAAATTAACGATTTTATTGGTCATTAACTTTTTGTGAGTTATACGTCTCGTCGAAGGTACGAGTTAGCACTTTCTCTAAACGAGTTGTCAGCGTGTCAATCTCGATTAGCTGTCAAAACTGCCAAGTGAGGAATTTGATAAAAAAATATCATGTATGCTACATATGTCTAATACTGTAACGCACCTTTCCGCCTTTTTTATGTTGTAGAAAATAAACTTAAATACAATTTTAAATGAGTAGAATACATTATTTTAAATACCAACATATATACATAATTATGTAACGTAGTAATAATTGATACATGCATCTTCCATACATAGTACGCCTAGATTTTTTAAACTGCGCAACGGATTATAATGCGGTTTTCATCAATAGATAGAGTTATTCAAGAGGAAGATTTATACGTATACTTTAATATTATATTGTGTCAATTTGTTGAAATATGATGATAATAGTTC
This sequence comes from Zeuzera pyrina, assembly GCA_907165235.1. Taxonomy (NCBI): domain Eukaryota; kingdom Metazoa; phylum Arthropoda; class Insecta; order Lepidoptera; family Cossidae; genus Zeuzera; species Zeuzera pyrina. The sequence goes on from OU015641.1 coordinate 2,906,628, forward strand.
AGATCTCGAAAAAAAATCAGGCCGTCTGAGAGCTTTCATCAAAAATGCTGTCTTATTCTTTTGAAATATAATAAAACAATGTACGATGAAATTCTTCCTCTTTATTAGGACTAGAAAAAAGTCAGCGATGGCATATGTCTATATTATACTGATAGCTTTCTATAACCATTCTAATATTTTAAAAAATTGATACAAATTATGTGGAGTTTGTAAAGCTATTTAGACGGATACGATATTTGTCATTATCAAATTAAATACTTTAGTTACCATAAGAATTTCATGTACAATTTAATTTATATCTTATAAAATATCGTAGAATTAAAACTATCGCCCAACAAAACTAAATAGCGCGTCGAAGGCCGCACCTCCCCTATAGCATTGTACGATTTGGAGTGATTACATGCGTATACGTTTTTTTCGATAATTCTTTTTGTAACTACATACTAAAGTTATGCCCTTTCATCCATTAAAGTAACTGTCCCGTTTTCATATACACCCTGTATATAAATCTCTAGCGTCTGTCTGTTATTACAATTTTACTGTCAAATTTCGTGACAGATAATCATTTTATGACTAAGTGACTTCTATTCTACCATTTTTAAAATTTTTGTCTGTCTCTGTCCATGCCAAATGGAAAATGTAGTGAAGTTATATGTTTTGTATGTACATCATATTTACTTGTGTCTATTTGATTGAGTATGAAGAAAAGGAGAGAAATTTCGAACGAAAAATTTGATCCTTTTCTTGTTCCCTTTTGGAGTTGCAGTTAAACTTGGAATCCCCCAAATTTTCATATGTGGTAAACATAGTACAAGCCTTGTGTTTAATTTGGAAACAGACAGTTCGTATAATCATCTGGAGTTAGGTATCACATTGTAGTAGGTACCCAGAATGCAAGTGCAGTGCTTACTTTGGAGTCATACTATTGATATAAATGTCTTTACATTTGTAATAAGTGTAACTATAATTGCGATCATAAATTTTTAAATGATGTTGAATATAAAACAATATACATATTATATATACGTAACATTTAAAATGATATTTTGCATACATTCTTTATCGATAACACTAAATTAGACTAGCTTCATCGAACTAAAATTTTTTCGTTTATGCATACAAATGTTTTATAATAAATAACAGTCATTATTATAATTTGTAGTTCATTATAACAAATACTTTGATGAAATTATGCATATTAAATGAATATTTATGATATCTCTTAATGGAATTGGTACATATTACAAAAAGATAATAATAATAACTTACATATATCTAATTTTATTCATCAATTTCTTTTCACTTTTGATTAAAAAATGTAAAATAAGAAAGATTTTCTTTGCATTTATTAGTAGACTTAGAAACAATAGCACGATGGCAAAAAGCACTTCCTTCTTTTTTGTATATTGACAACCTACTTGACAAATTATTGGATACATTGGACTTCGGTGGGAGAATGAGTAGTGAAGTTTATAATTCGTTTTTATTTTTATTCGGGCTTGGCATGGCACAATTCAAAAAAAACTTCAGTTGCCAATGTTTATAATGATTTTATAATTTTTGGCGTACTTATAATCACATAAAAATTTGAACAAAGTCGTCAAGACTTGAAAGACGCCATTTTTGAAAAAAACAAGTTTAGTTCTTTACATAGCTGGCAATTTATATTTTAAAATTAAGAAAATGTTAAGCATAGATCAACACTGATGGGAAGAATTTTTTATTTAACGTTTGCATTTATTATGATCAAAGCAGACGGTATTGTCCGTCACAATGTCCAATGTCCACTCGTAATGGCTAGGTGATACGTGGTAAAGCCTCATTGCATAGTATCACGTACACAGTGTTACACTGAGCTCGATTTTTTTGCAACCAAATAAAAATTAGCGGTAAACCTCCCAGGACGTTCTCTATTCCTTCTACTTTGATGTAACTAAAAGGAAATTGTTTTACGAATACAAAATAAAACAAACCTGATTTTAATATCCAATTAAGACGTGTGAGGTTGTAATTTTGAAAGCAAATGGCCTGTTAAATAGTTAATATCAAGTTAATAATAACAGTATACTTACTCAAGGCAACGGATAAGCATTTGACCTTTTTCATTCAAGAATGCACAATGTGTTACGTATTGTATAACAATAGTAACTCTTAATCAAGATGCAGGATATGGCATTGGCGATTTATACCGTGAATTTCATAGAGTCGACACTGAACCTTCTGGACTGGACATGAAAAGATATACTGCCTGTATCGAATAACAATGCCAGGAAGATGAATCGCTAGTGTCCACATCAGCGATTCATCTTTCTGGCATCGTAAGCTCTTATTTAGACGGCTGGCCTGGAGGCCAACTGTCAAAATAAGAGTTTTCAATCAGGTCTGTAGACCTGTTACTTAAATCAAATACTTTTCTTGGTTTACCAATTAAATAGATACTAAGTTACAATGGGCCGACCATATCGGGGCTTTGACTGTAAGCTCATTTCGGTGATTTATGCCATTAGATTCATTAAACAAATGACGGATGCGATTAGACTGATATATTCCACAGAATCTCATTTAATCTTATTTCCTGTGGCCGTCTGCTGTAGAGATTGCGGCGCATATTAACATCATCTTTATTTTACATAAAGAACAATAGAGGCATCTACAGCGCAAATGTACGGGAATCACTGAGAGATCATTTTAGAAAGATCTATGTACTCTACTCACCTGGCCCTCCGTAAACAACTTTGAAAATATAATTTATGTCAGGAAAACTTTCATCTTTTTAAACAGAAAGGCGTTATTAGAAGTAAGGATACCGAAGGTCATGGCGACCTAGTTATATCAAAATTGGAATTACAAAGATGAAATGAGTAATTTCATGGTAACTGCGTTTGTTTTTCTTGTTTGTGTTTTTCAAAAGTCACCTAATTGTTGGAAAAGAGATTTAGTTATAAAATATTATAATATTAAATATTATTTGAAAAATGATATTAAAATAATTGTATCGAATACAAAACTTTAGTCTGGGAATCGTCTTATCTCCACAAGCATTTACAGGCTTTCTTAATATTATATTTTGATATAATATTGGAAAATGATGTTGAAAAAATGATACTAAATTTCGAGCTGACTGAGTTTCTTATCGACTGTTCACAATGCAGATTTTTTCCGAACTGGTAACGATGGTAGAACTGATGTTCAAAAATGTCTTGTATCTGGGTTGGCAGCATGATCGTACAGGAGTCGTTGAGAGATCATTTTAGGGAGATCAACGTACTCATCTACTTGCCGTTCTTAAACATCTTTAAAAATTTACGTAATACGTAAAAATACGTGTAGATACTAATACATAAATTTCTGTAAATTTCTCTAAGAGTACACACAATGTCTCCCTGTCTTATGAAATGACTCTCTCACGCATTTTCTGGGCGATTTCTTAAGAAATAAGCCGTACTTATGTATTAGAAAAGGTACGAAAGTCCTGATACTAATTTAAAAGATCCTAATCAGCATCAAAACTAGTAGAACAATTAATTTTTAAAAATAGCGGGAAGATCATAGTTTATAAGTTGCTACTAATTAATTTTATGCTCAAATGACGACAACGAGATTACAGTATTATGCATTTTGTAAATCGACTGTAATCGGAATCCGAATTGAAGTCTAATACCATTATTACGAAAATGATCTATGTCATTACATTAATATGTGAAGCGAAAACTTCGAATCCCTTTTTAAGAATATTGTGCGCACGAAGGATTGTGAGAATTGGCATAGTTAAAGTTTATATGGAGAAGATGTCCAGAAATCTAAAATTATTATGTTATATGTGTTACAAATACGTTACATTAAATTAAACATTCATTGTTTACGTTCATACTGCCTATGTCAAAAAGACTGTCAATGTTAAACTTGTAATAATTTGTTATCATATATATGTAAAGTCCTTGGGACAAACAGTCACCTAGATTAGAGATTGTCGTCAAAAAGTTAATTATAAGTTTATATCTATATTTACGGTCGCATTTCGACCACTGGGCTACCTCAATTTTATAATAATAGTAGGTTCATTAAACGTATCAGTTTATTTGCAGAGGCGCCTAAATTTTTTAATATAAATTTTTTTGTACTTCAAATTAGCATAACTGATATGAAAAAACATATCATAATTAATCAAACAGTGTCGCTTTAACGGTTATTGGCAGGGGCGATGCGCGGGCGCACGCGTCATCGATCACGATCTATCGATCATTGATCTAACGTATGTCATTAGAGACGCGATTAAGATTTAACGGTGGGCACAGTATAAACAATGTTAGTAGTACAACCGGTTTACATCTGTTGCATATTTTCATATACTCTATATTAGTAAAAATGTTGCCTATATAATAGTATATTTAATATGTAGTATATAATATGTTCATGTGAATGTTTTTAGCCAAGTGTGAGTCTGACTCGAAGGTTCCGGTACCACCGTACAATGTATTTCTGTTATGTATTAACCAAAAAGAATGTAAGTCAGCTATAAAAACAAAGTCAACTTTTCAGTTTAAAGGTACGTTCTCTCATACTCGACTTAAAATGCAAGTTTGTAAAGGCAAAAAAGTGTAATATGATTACAAATTCAATTTTTTTATTTTTATTGTGCTGGAGGATCTTGCTTCTTGCCAAATTTCTTGATTATAGGTCGACGGAAGTATCCTATAAGTTTTTGTTTGAGTACACAAATCGCCGTACATTTGATTGCGTTTGCTTAGAAACTCGAATATTTTACACCTCCAAGGAACCTTAGATCTTAATGTTTGAATTCAATTCCAACTCAATACTTTTACCGGTTCTTAAGAACCCTAAAGATAGGATTAAGACTAGAATTTATTATTCTGTAACTCTATACAACATCTACTCATGTGTATAAAACTTCGCATCACCTCTCATTCAAAAGAAACAAGCGCTGTTATAATATTATTTCACTGGTTCCCAAACTTATTTTGTCCACTGAGTCGAGAGCTCATACAGTCGTTGTCTAAGATGCCTCCTAGCTAAATGAAATTAAAAATCACCCCCCAGGCCTCTACACAACGCCCCCATTTTTTTTCTGGGTCTCTAACCCCCCCTCTTTAGGCCTGCAGCGCCCACAAGGGGGCGTTATCGCCCACTTTGGGAATGGCTATGTTATTTCCTTACAAATAGTAAAGTGAAACAATAATGACCCATCACCTAATCATGCATATTTCCTCATGATAAATGTTGACCCTTGGCCGACTTTTATGTCCTGTAGTCATGTAAAGCCGCTATCATTTTTTTTTGCTTTCCTATACCAGAAAAGCAACTGTATTTGTTAAAACCTTATAAAATAAAATTCAATGATCTCTACATATTTTTTGTTGGTAAATATTTAAAATATTAGTACTTATAGCATGGCAACTAAAATACATTAAACATTTTTTCTTTCTATTTATTTTGTATATTTGAAGATCTATAATGTACTATTAACATGCGTTGTTGTGTGTTTAACTAATTTTTACATTGTTTATTTTCTGTTAATCGATTTTTCAAACGAGAGTAGACCCGAAATCAGACATACTTGTTCAGTCCGCACGACAAGTTCGGCGAGTTTTTAATTAACAAACTCTCTGGCACTAATTTTGTTGACTATTTGAAATTTTTAAGTGCCAATTAATTGTGAAAATAAAAAAATACATGTAAATGGTATGGACAAATAAAATTAGAGGTAAGGCAAGAAATACAAATATAATGACAGCTTTCTAAGCGGCAACTTTGAGGAAGTCTATTATTTAAGATAATGTATAATAAGATAATGTTTTAAGTTTGTATATGTTAACGTATGTATGTACTTTTTGTTAATGTAAATAAAGTTATTATTATTGTATTAAATATGTAGTTTGTACCTATTTATTGTATGTAGGTGTTGCGACATTTGATACGATCACTGCAGATCACTGAAATCAAGTAACGATGCGTATGTTCACTTTGAATATGTAATCTTGTGACATTTAGCGCATTTATAAAAAGCGCCTTCGTGCTTTAAAGGGACTATTATTATATGGTTGATAGTCCTTAAACCAAAACAGACGTCAAGTAGCGTAGGCAAGAGGCCAGATGCCTGCCGTACGAAATGACTAAAGGTCCAGATCGACGGCGAGTGTCGTCCGCGCTATCATATACCTAAGGCGCTGGTAAGGCAGTTTTAGGTTTTTGCTCCCCCTTGAAACGTGATTCAGAAAGTATATGAGGAGCTCTAATGCGTTCCGTAGTCCCGGAGCCTCTCGATAATGCGCCGAACAAGGGCCACCACTGAAGGTATTTTAGTAGACAACAAATCTTACTTAACCCTGACCCACTCTCACCTCATGGGAGCTAGGTATTTCGAAGTTTTCTTTTCTGTTACCAGAAAAAAAAGATGCTAAAGAACTGATAGTACAGGTTAACATTGCACGTTGACCTCTCCCTCTACCCTCTGTCAATTTTCACGTCCTTCGTAAACCCAGGAACAAACCAAACCATAAACAAACTTGTATTTTGCTCCTCATATTTCACTTATGTCAATTAGTAATAAAAATTACCAGTTAAGACTCACCAGTTACTAAAATTATTGCTGCTGGTACTAAGTATGCTTTTATCTCCATTTTGATTCAAACCTTAAATAAACTTAATAAACACTATCAGTCTTTTTTGTTCACTTAAAATTTAATTCATTCAATTTTCAGTAGTCGACGTCCATATTGAATCTGTAACAAACAAAAATAGTACCTTAATTTATAACAAAAATTTTATTATTGGTAGGAAAGGAGACTAAGAAGTGGCTTACGAAGATTATTTAACCCAGAGTGCCAACGAGTATATCAAAAGCACGCATAGGCGAAAGTGTGAGGAGGATGACGAGATTTGAGGAGGCAAAAGAATGAAATACGTGAAGACCGCGGATGTTGGGCACTCCAACCTCTCAAACTACCATTAGAGATCCAGCGTGAGGACATGCAATGAAGGGATTACTTATTACTATTCTTAAACGACTTGACTTAAACATCAGTCAATCAGAAATATAAAAAAGCCTCTATATTTCTACGATCACCGTAACGAGGCAGACGTTTTGTAAAACCAAGAATTTAAAAATGATAATTTTAATGTACGTATGATGCGAAATTTTGTCATACAACATGCGTATCCTCATGCTTTATCTTTTACGAGAAAGTCGGGACATTACTGGCAAATGCACAAACAATAATTAATAACACTAACACGTAAATAACATATTTGTTATTTCATCTCTTAAAGAATGAAAATGACATCATCTATCTCAGCTGCAAAAAGTAAAAAGCTTACAGAGACAGGTAAGAGAGAGGAGCACATGTATAAATTCTGTATAATTAATAAGTGACACTTAAAGTACTACAATTTAAAATATTTTGCACATTTAAATTTAGTGGAGCTACATGCTACATGACTACACTTCGAGAAGTAGCTGCACTTGGTCGTGAGTATGTCAGTCGGTCACAGGCAGCTTATCCGAGCTTTAACTGCTTTGTCACGACTTGTTAATATATCAATGTTATAAAGGGTCATATAGCTGAAATGCGCTACCACATTATCTGATAGTGTTAAAATTTAAATTAATGCTGCTCACAGTCTAATTGTGAAGAATGCATTATAAACAAAACGTAATGCTTAAATGAAGCTGAAGCTTACATTTTAATATTTAAATGTAAATTTGATTTCGTTAAAATTCAAGAATCCAAACTTTTTTGGTAGTGTAAACACATGTGACCTTATGTACCAGGTGCCCAGAAATAATTAAGAAGTAAAATTAATACCACTTACTATTGAACTCTATGTTTCGCATTAGGCTTTCGTTAATGTTAAATCACTATGTAACTCTCATTGCAAGTTAAACTTGCGTATTGTCTATGGTAATGCGGTTTCACCGACCTACATTATGGGATGCACGATGCAAGGGACAACTTTCATCGACGATAAGATGAAAGATTTATTTGCATGAAGAAAATGTTTGCCTTCAAAGGTAAACTTGGCGGTTGGTTTACCACCAAAAGTTGTAAAATCGTCTATTACCGCGTATTGAGTTACCTTCAACGTTTCTCTGCGCTCCTGGTACTCATAGTTATGAATAAGCAGTGAATAACAAATATAGCCGTGAATATGTTAGTCACTGTGTTGTAATTGTAAAAACCATGCATGACACTTGGTATTTATCTCATCTGTTAGTTCCGTTAGAGACGTCTATCGCATAAAAATATATAAAATACCACGACCCATAAAATTCAGTTAAAATTCAAAACCTGGTATGTCCGTCACAGATTTGGTATGCAAAAAACAAAAATTTTGCACGTTACGAGATTGTAAGCTGTCAAAAATAATTACATACAATTTAAAAGGCTCAGGTTTATTCGTGACTTACGTTTCCAATTTGATTTTTTGTGACACCATTCCAACTTTCTATTCATGTGTGTATTTTTCCTTTTTGACAATCACAAATTATAAAGTTACTGACTACTTATTATCAATAACAGAAAAAGGTTATATTGATTACATGAACAATAAAAAAATATTTTACTAGAAAATCTGGCACTGAAAAAAAAACCTTCTGAATCAATTTGACACCAAATTAAGTTTCCATTTCTATTTTGTCTAGAAAAATGCAACAGATCTAAGAGATGCAACGCGGCCTAGAAACCGTATCTAAGAACTAGGCAAGCAGAATATGTACGAAAGTAAAACTATCTCACCAAAGAACAATAAATATACCATAGACGGCCTTTATTAATATCAGAAGCGAATTTGAGCTGGCAGTACAAAAAATAGTTTGACTAAATATTTTAAGTATAATGCTAGTAAATATTATAATTAGGAGATGAGACGTACGGTTTGTTATAGATTAGAAAGTTTTTAAAATCCTACAAGATATATGTGTAATTTTATTTAATTTATTAAAAAGCAAAATTAAAATAAAATATTTCGAAAAAAACAAACGTCGGATGTAAACGTTATAATCGTAGGACTTAAAGGAAATATACTTAAAGACTTAAAGGATAATCAAAATCCAAACATAAAAAAATTTGAAAGAAAACCGTATTTAGAATTTAGAAGATAAATGGGAACATTCGTTTTTCCACACACAACAAACAACCTCTCGCCCTAAACGCGTACACATTCGTGGGTAAAAATATTTTTCTCGTGCTTTAAATAACAATCGCATAAAAACTTTGAGCACATGAAAATGATATAAGTTCTCAGTCTGAGCTTCAGCTGTCTTTGTAAGTTCTTTCAGGCAACACTTATATAACGTATAACGTAGAAAAAATGTAGAAAAATGTAGTAATATTTTTTTAGTTTCATCCGCTTTAAATTTAGTATATTTCCGGAAAAGAAATGCCAATATGTCTATCTGGCTATAAAGTCTCATCGAAATTGGATTGGCAATTTCTAACAAATAAACAGATAGTCAAAAATTTAAACAACTCTTTGGATTTTGGTAACGTGCTAACTTTTTTATTTTTTGATGTCAATTTACATGAAGTATGGGTATAAGTACGAATTTAAAACTAATCTTAAATAATAAACTTCATTGAGCCGCCATTGAAAAAGTTACCATTGTTTATACATTTGCAATAACTATACTATGTGCATAAGAAATAGCTTTTATTTCGAAATCTCTAACAAAAACTTTAATTTTATTTTATTGTATGTGTCGCTGTCGATACATACAATAAAATAAAATTAAAGTATACATGACTATATCTGTGTATAGTCATGTATAGTCATGCATGTATATGTATAGGTATTATGTATAGTAACGATTTTACTATCTGGAGCTTTCAATTTTTTACATAGAACCTCATAATATTTATATTGTGTTATGTTATACAAAAACATCTGTAACTTTTTTATAAGTACATAAAAATATTTACTCGAAGAAACTATAAATACGCATGTATTTATAACGAGTTAATTAGTCGTATAATAACTGTCATTACTCTTGACTATCAAGATGATAATCGTCGTGTTTTATTTGACACACATTTCTCGGTGCGTCAAAACGTTAAAACACGTTTTGTAAATTGAATAGCCATTTTCAGTGCTTATCGCAAAAAATAACTATACCGTTATTCGTTAAACACCTCTTATTTAATATTATATTACGATGAAATCTGACAAATTGTTCGACAATAAAGCTTTTTTGTGGTTCCATAAAAACCGGGAAGTTTTTTGCAACCGTTTTTTAGGTCAGTGCTTGTAACGTAACGACATTATGATCGTTGGTGTGCGTTTCATGAATTCGTAATGTTTGCTCGAGAAAATTATTTTAAAATGGCTTGTTACGGAATTATTACGTTTTAATTATTTAATTTCGAGTATACAATACCTATGGCTACGTTTAATTGTAAATGACTTTCTCGTTATGTCGTTAGTTAAATTAACGCATGAAATGTATGTATAAATGTATGTTTTGTCATACATTTAGTACATAATAAAGCAGATTTGACGTTGAAAAACACCTTGTAATTTAAAAAAAATAAAATAAATAAATAAATAAAAATATATTATTGTAATTTGTTTTTATGTAAATTGTATTTAATATCTTAACATTAATATTTACTAACTTAAAACTAAGCATTATCTTAAATAAATAGACTTCCTCAAACTTGCCGCTTAGAAAGCTGTCATTGCTTAGAGTGACCAGAAGATTGGCAACATTACCTCTTTAAATAACTAAACTGATTCGATGGCAGAAGCTGCCAGCCCTACCTACGGTCTCTCGAAGCCTCGGCTAGTCTCTTACAAATAAATATCAGAAAACTAGTCGATGGTTTTCAGGGCCCCAGGTTTCCCAAGTTTCGACTGCAAAGGACGTAAATATTAACTGTCTGAGAGAGTTGTACTAACGCCGCTTCGAGTTCTCGGCAGTGCTGGCCACGACACCTGATCTGGAAGTCGCCGGAACATGAGAAAGAGCAAGGGTAAAATCTACACAAGTGGCGTTCCACACCAACAATCTTCCAAGTTTCCAAGGAATGAACCGACGAACCATCTGGTCTGGTCTCCTGTGCGCAATTTCGACAGACTAATAAAACAGGAACGCAAACGGCGATAAGAGCCCGCCAAATGACGTCATTCCTGGCAGCATGTCATGACATCATGCAACCCGCACTACGTAAACAGGATAGCAGGATAACTGTGGCAAATCTAGTACATCAACGAGATCAATCACAGCGGCAACGGTGAGGAAAGTTAGACCTGGCCCCCCACGAAGGCATGCTATGAGAAAGATTGGAAAGATTTACCTACAACCAGTGTCCTGACTCCTCAGAAAGAGCCAGGAGGCGCGACCGTTCTTTTTCTAATAACTATATTGCAACATAATATTTTAATTTTCAGATACATATTAAAAATATTAATTTTACAGTAATTTAGCTTTATAAATAATAAAATACGCAGGTGTACACCTACGTATGTAGTGGCGTTCGTAATTTAAACCCACCGAACTAAGAATAAAAATTGGTATCTAGGCGACAGGTTGTTGATAGAACAATTTGAAATTTTTTTCCCTGTAAAAAGCTAGAGGACTTTTTGGCGGGAACGGGAGAAGTGAGGTTGTTATTTTATTTAGATTTTCTATTTTTTACATTTTTAGGAGTTTTAAAGTACAACAGTATAGTATATTGTGTTTTAAAGTTCTGTGTAAGTGACAAGAATGGAGGTGATCTAAATAAACATGTGTAGCTGAACTATTCACGCTTTTCCAAGAAGTCCTTTATAACTTCAGTAAAGCTGGAGTTTACTGGAGGAGTTTTACGCTAAGAAAAAACTGATTTACTTGTGATTCTACACTATGGATTCTACTTATTAATACGTGACATTGGCAAATACGCTAAACTGTGCGCCATGCCATAAAGGAAGAAGAAGAAAAGAAAAAGGGCGGGAAACTTCGTTTCCCTCTTTGACTCATATTTACTTGATCAATGGCTAAATGCAATTCTACGAAGCCAAAACAAAGAGAAAAAAAAAGCTAGAGAAAAAATAGCAGCAACTATTGATGCAAAGTGGTGAACGATTGTTATAAGAACCGCAATCGTCATCCATATACGTACGTACACACATATATGTAATAATTAATTTCATTAAAGTCCACTGAATAATAAAATATATTATTGAATCCTAATTATATTTATTTTTATTCCATTTTATTTTCCCTGGTATATGCAACAATCTAAATGCGACCAATATACTAGGCTAGCAGAGGCCGCGAGAAAGTCTTTATTACGAGTATTGTCCGTGGTAACTTTCTTCTGCAGACAACGTGCATTATTCTCTTCCGGGTCACGGGTCACGCCCCTGGCTCAAGGCTGATTGTTCGGTGCAGCGACCTATTTGATTTTATGATAGCCTAGTGTACATTGTGTGTCAAACTGACAAAAAACAGACTTCTTAAATAAAATTTTTTATATTATTTTTAGTCTGTACAGTGGGGAAGCATTGCCATTTTTATCAAAAAAAAAATTCCAAATTTAAGGCACCGGGTGGGTGATGATGAAGTGTAGTAAGTAGACTGTAAATTATTATTTGAGATATTCAAATAAATTCAATTATCCAACAAATATTTGGTCAAAATTAGTGCGAGAAGAACTTTAATCCGTTAGTAACCGCTACCGAAAACCGTTGTTTCCAACGGATAAAATTCTCATAAAGCATGAACATGTGAGTGCGATATAGACCAAGATATGAAGTAATCTTTGAGGCTTATTTTAAAACTTATTTAAAATAACAAGTTTTAAATTGACGCAAAACCCTATGTTTTATTTATAATCAATTATAAAGAGATAAACTTTGTTTGTATGTAATGGATAAGCTCAAAAACTACTCAACCGATTTCAAAAATTCTTTCATCTATAACATAACCATGGTCATTTTATTTAAAAAAAATTTTATACGTGCAAAGCCGGGGCGGTTTGCTATATATAATATAATAAAAAATTAACTGACTGACTGACACATAAACAACTCTAAAGGTCCTAAATTGAGTACAGAAAAAACAAAAGGTACATGTTGTTCACAGAATTCATTACAGAAAAAATCAAAAATGAATTTCATAACCCAAAAATTACTTAAAATGAGAAAAATAAGCACAAAAAAATCTTTACTTTCAGCGTGTCAACAAAAACTTTATTAGTATGTAATATACCCAAACATTAATAATTTATTCTTCTTCGCAAAAGGGCAAAAAGAGTAGAAATACAAAAAGTTAAATAAAATCGATTATAAATATTTAAATATGTACAAGTCGTGAAAGCTTAAAAACATTAAAAGGATTATGTTAATCTTTAAAACTACAAATAAAACATAATATACGTCGCAATACTTACCTACATACTTATAGTACCAACTCCATCGCGAATGTTTCATTATGGTCCATTGAAGATAAAATTAAACCAGTAAGATGGCCTGGTAATGCATATTTAATGACATATATAGTGAAATTTAAAAAAAAAGTAGGTTTTTTTAATCTCATTTTAATGGCAGTTTTATAATTTCTTCACCTTATCTTTTTTATGATTTGACTGTTAGATTAGCGAAAAACAACAATAAATCTAATGCATACTTAAAGGTTTCGTTAATCTACCTACATAATATGTCACAACTAACAAAATTCATTTTAAAGGAAGAAAACTATCATCGTTGAAGTAAAAATAGCCTTTATATTGAGTAACTTGCAGTTTTTAGCTAATAAAATATTTATTTTTCTTCAGTTGTTTTTGAAGAAAAATAATTACTTTAGAAAGAAGAAAAACTTGTAGCCTAAAGTAAGTACGCTTAAAATATTTAAAAAGTGATAGACTATTTCTTAATTTACTTAATATGAACGTGCCTGCTTTTTATGTACTTAACTGTATTCAAATAATATTACATATTATATACAAAATTGTAATGCGTATCGTAAATTATGGCTTATAAAAAAATCCTGTAATTATATTCAAATACAAAACATGTTTTGCCGGCAACCGGTCGGCCGGCATGTTTATTCCTTTTTAAATTTCTTTTTCTGTTATAAGTGTAACATTTATCTTCATTCACTATCACATTAATGTACCGAGCGAGAATTTACTCGTTTCGTTTTATTGAATTAATCAAAATCCTACGGTGAATTTTTCCTTCAATGGTCCTCTTGATAGCATCATAACTGTCCACAATATTATGCAGTAATTGCAATGTAATAACCAACATACTGTGGAACTCAATTTGTCCAGCAATTTACTAAAATACTGGTTACCCATCCTTTAATCATATCATAATGTTAATGTACGAAAAAATAAATAATACCATTTTTATTTTTAACGCAATTTATTGTGACGAAGAGAGGAGACGCTTGTAATGAGGTGGGCGCTGAGATTAAATAATGTTGCGCGCGGTGTGGCCCGTGTTCTAATGGAATCCTTAAAGAACTTCGATTCAAATAACATTTAGTTTAGTTTAAAGTTTAAGTTTTAAGTTAAGTTTAAGTTTAAACATTTAGTTTCGGCTATGGGTAGTCGTTATAACAGATCAAAAGCCTTCTGCGACCCCGAGGGTATAGCAGCGCGTATGGTTCACGCTGCCGTAGAACTGGAGAGTGTCTGAAGTTGGAAGGGAGGAAGTATTTCGCTCGTATAATAACCCGCCTATAAAGCTTCGCCTCCGTGGACAGAGTACAACTAAGAGAAAATGTATCCCGCAATACAAACTTTACTTTACCAAGCTGCACAAGTTAAAAGTAGAGAAATATCGATTTTTGTTCAAGTCCCATCGTGAAGCTTGGGCAGGTCGGTAGTATAAATGGCACATAAATTCTATCCAATTTAAGTCATCTGTTTTTTGCGAATACATTCGCTGAATGGCGATTGTATATGAATTTTTTTTTAAATGATTCACGGTTTCATTATTATAAGGTCGGGTATACAATAGCTATTTTCCTCAACGATGAGGTATTCACAGCTTTTACGAGTTGCTAACGTTTGGTGATCATTTTAAATTATTTTAAGTGTTAAGTGACTAGCTACGTATTATAATAGATAGTGCTTGGTTAGATAACCTAAGTTTTCATTATTTAAACAAAATTCGATTCATATATTTTTCTAAATAAGCTGTTAATTTCTAAATAAAACCGAAAAGTGCCAAGTATCTATATTTCTTTGATGCCTAATTTTATGTACCCGTATCTTTAACGGCCAAAACCATTTAACTTTGAATAGATGAATTGTACGTTTTCTTATGTATTTATTACTAGAAAAAAATGCGTAGGCAACTATACGCTCATTAGTACAAAAGCAGAGTAAATGTATTCTATAGAAACTAATTTGAAAGCGAAACAAGCAATAAGTGCATGTGACATGTAAAAAAATAAGAAATTAAAAAGTACTCTCGAACAGAAGCGCTCATCTCGACAAACAGCAATATTTCATGTACCTGACACACTGTATAGATAACTGCTGAACTTTTAGATTTAGTTATCATTATTAAATACTAGCTGTTGCTCGTGACTTCGCTCCTGTGCAATTTAACTTGATAATGTACAGCCTACGTCCCCCCTGAAGGTCCATTAAATATTGGCGAAAGAATTTTTGAAATCGAATGAATAGTTTTAGAGATTACCTCCCACATCTAATCTTACAAACTTTAAATCTTTAAAATATATTTTTATATATAGGGTGTCTTAAAAACTTTTAGTCAAACTGAATCTAATAATAACTCTACTCGTACTCTGTCAATGTACCAGAAAACCGTTGAAGTTCGAGTTTCATTAATGCACAATGGGTTCCGTTCGAAAGGTATTTATAAAATGCTATATTTCTAACTTAAAGATCTTTCATAATATTTATCGACTAAAGTTTAGATAAGGCTAATCTCTAAAAATTTTTAAATTCTGGAATTGTGTCGTATACGCTTTTAGCACATATAAGCGTTAGGGTCACTGCAACATTTTATTTGATAAGTGCCAAATGAGTTTGAGAGAGCTATTTGTATAGTTATTTTTAACAATATGCATTTGTTTTACACGGCTAGTATTATATTTAATTTGGATTTTACCTATTATATCGAGTTACGAAGAAACGAATAACACTACGACTTATGTGATTAATAAGTTTTTAATTATAGATCATCTCATGTGACTAAACAAACGTGATTAACGTAACACCTTTGTTGTATACAAACAATACAAGGCAAATACAAACACATCTTACAATATTTATTTACGGGTCTATGTCGCGTTTATACTTTAAGGCTAATTATCTATTTTATCCCGACGTTTCGACCGGATTGCACCGATCGTGGTCACAGGCAGAGTCTGAGTCTGCCCGTGATTACCATCGGTGCAATCGGTTAAAACCTCAGGATAAAGTAGGTGTTAACTTAAAGTATAAACGCTACATAGACCCGTAAATAAATATTGTAAGATATGTACAAGTCGTGAAAGTTTAAAAACATTAAAATACAAACACAAGAAACCGCGAATTCAAGACCCTGTTCACTCGATCGCTACTCACAACGGCCGGACCGCTACGATCACAATATCGTTTAAATAAGCCGATGGTTATGTACATCAGTTTTTTAAAGACAAATACTAAATTTTTCGTCTCTGGTTTTTGATTCTCTGGTGATTTTATTGTGCTTGGATGTTCTACCTATCACATTTATCACATACGGCAGTTGGCGTGACGTTACATAAATATCTCGTACTAACTTAATAGACATAACTGTTTAAAAATATTATAATTGGTACCTTAAATAACACTGTAGTGAAATCTAATACAAAAGTTCTCCATTCTGCGCAGCTGTGTGTATCCAGCAATGATTGTCAGGTGCTTATTTGCGTTGTTCACAGCATTATTAAAACACAAAGATGGTGTCCATCATAATAACGATTGTTTTGACAACGCATTGTAACGAGTGAAAGTGTTATTAAGTAGTTGTTTTTTTCGTTGTTTTAACCGTTATATTTTGATAACGTTATTTTACTTTCGGTTTCTCTTTGCTGATATACGACTACTTATATTAAATCATGTCGTTAAAATAGACTTGTCAAGATAATTGCATTTTTCATTATGTCTTTATGTAGTTACTAAAAGTACATTATATTGATATAATAGACACTGAAAACAACTTATTCATATCACACGAAAGTAATATACACATATTATTGTTATGTTAAAGTACTAATTAGGTAATCAATACGTCAAAAGTGTATACATCACCCTGACACTGGCGTTAATATTATTGCGATCCTACCGGGCTTATCATCCACTTTGTATATTTTAAAAAAGTTTTAGCGCTAGGATACATAAAAGGAAGAAAAAATATAGATTACTTCTTAGCTTTAGCATACTCTATATTTATCGACCGACTTTTACAAGACAAGCAACTACTTATAGTCGCTTGTCTTCCCGCGGAAGAAAAAATAAAAGCTAGGGGCTCCCCGTAAAAATAAGGGACCTTTAGGCGGCCAAGGGATAAGGATTACTATATCAAACATGTATAGGCGATGGGCTTGTGACCCGCTACCATGTGATGTCCTAGCCTTCTTTTTGTTAAAACTTTTCGTTCTTCTAGCATGTCCACATGAATGGCAACGTAGGGTATATTGAGATTTAATGAAAAGACGTGCTTTCGTTAAAAAAATACCATAGTACACCCACATATAAAAATACCACTACCATACCAATATTTATACCAATACCCAACTCCCTCAAAATAATAGTGTTGCCATCCGTTAGTGATTATGATTATAATAGGTAATAACGAATATTGACAATAGCTCTAACATTTACTTCGTTGTACTTGACAAAATTTTAAACTATCACAGCAAATAAATATGATAAAATGGTATAACTTTGAGTAAAATTGAAATATGTAACCTAGCACCATCCAGTTTACAGTTATTTGTGTAAACAAACCATTAAAGTTACACTTAAAATTCACTGAACGTGCATAAAATACTATACCGTCATACTATTATTGACAGTCTTGTGTATAAAATGTGATAAAACACGCAACGCATTGAGAATTATCTGTAAACTGTCGTCCTCTATCACACCGTTACGTAACAAATAATTTTTAAATATTATAGCGCAAACATTTCTGTCTGAAACAAGCTTGGTGACGTTCTGACAGATAATTACAATTAATTATTAAGCTAGTATTATTTATATTGTTTTTAAATAAAAAATAATGATTGTATTCAATTATTTTCAGTTTTAAATTTGAAAAAAAAAACATTAGATTTACATATTCTACAGATTTATTTTCATCAATCAGAAGTACTTTTCAGAGCATACAGAATATATTATAATAAAAAAAAGTTATAAATATTAATTCCATTGGTAAAGGTGTAATATAATCCATAACCTGCGGCTACTTCTCAGTCACTATCAATTGACATTAAAAAAGGTAGCTACCTCGCTTACACGTTCCATTCTTTGGCCGAATATCCTGGTTGGACAACAAACTCGACAAGTAAAGGTATAAAAAGAATTTTAATGACAGTGGGCTGGTTGGAAAAGAAATAAAAACAAAATACCAGCGCACAATAAGAGGAAGTAAGGACAATGATAGTTGAGTAGACCGTAAGCGGCTTTATGTCGACGATTGCTGGATTAAAAAAAAAACATCGAATGAACAATCCACAATGCCTGCCATGAAGAATTTAAAAAATAAAAAGGTCTTTTTCACTGCTTAAACTAGATGTCGCGGGGTAAAGGAAATGAACTAGCGGGCAACGAGCGCTCGCTCATATAACTTTAATTACATCAGTTTCTATAAATAACTTTAAAGTAAATTGCCGGATCATAAAAGCGAGCATCCATCATCAAGATAAAAAGAACAAGTATGTGCAAAATGCAGTAATTATGCGCGATTACAAATAGAATTATAACTAGCGATAAATTTAAGTCATAAACTCACATTGCAAAAAATAAACAAAAAACATAATTATGAGATTTACTTCAATAACGAAATGTATTTTTTGTACATGTTTTAAAGCATAACAAATATAGCTATAACTAAAAAAATATAAAAGTTGTAATTTCATAATTATTGCAAAGTATTAAATAAATTCTCTGTTTAGCCAGTTAGTGCAGACCTCTAACTGTGGCCGACAGAATTAAAGGTATATATATCTTAGACCGTGTACCTTTTTAAACAAAACAATAACCAAACACTATTTGTAGAAAAAGCAAACAGTTACCCAGTGGCGGATTTACATAAGGGCACTTTGGGCACGTGCCCGGGGGCCCAAAGCCAAGGGCCCCCTCAAATTGAATAACCCATTTTTTGTCTCCTACATTTTCGAAAAATTAAAGACTACGTGGAACATACATATTGATCATTCAAATAATAAATCTACTTTGAGAAAATATAATATTTAATAACCGATATTTTTTTTAGTATACTATATATAATTAGATAATAAAAACTAAAAAAGTAGAATTTTCTACTATATAGATTCATAATATATAAAATATATTGATCAATTTGCTTTTGATTTCCTTACAACAAGGGGCCACAGCCTTTGTGTCCAAGGGCCCATTATGTGTGAATCTGGAGCTGCAGTTACCTACCCTTAGTGTTCTGAACAATTCTTCACATCTTACTTAAATGTGGATTATGCGATTAAGTTGAATTCATTGATTTTTTATTCTTCAAAATCAATCAAACCATGAGCCTCTGCTAAAAACAAATTATTTAAAAAAATATAGTCTAACTATTTCAACAACAGGCAAGAACTAATTCATTCAAAGCAGTTCAATAAAATGGACGATATATTTTTGCCAGTTAGCGGCATGCCAGTCACTATACGCGAGAATTCCATGGCGTGTTTCAATAACTTGTGGCATCTGCTATCCATTTACGAGGACTGCCCAAATAATCTAGATCTCCAGTATTAAATATCTGCAGCACAGAATCCTCTGCAGATATAAAGAGCAAGCGCAATGGGGAAGGTCTTCCGCAAATGGACGGTGGATTATCGAAAGGCTGCTTTCTACAATACGTTGCATTGTTGTCAAGCCACCAAGACTTATTGGTAATATCGAAGGATAAACCCCTCATTCGAAGTTAGACGTGGATGCAAAGTAAGGAAAAATAGTTTCTTTCTGAACATAGCTTTAAATTGACTACGTGCGTAAAATAACAAAATAAATGCAAAATTTTTCAAAAGATGAATCTTTTCTGATGAATCTGAAGTACATAAAAAGATTTTGAACTTTTTTTAAGAATATTTTAAGCATAATTCACTATAAAAACATTTATAAACGACACATCAAACGTTTTGTATTATTCTAAGAAATTAGAAATGATAAAATGCCCAATAATATATTTATATTAATACAGAATGTGAAATAAATACTGTCCGATCCGAAAGGGGCATGATGTAAGTATCCCAATGACGTTAGCCAAAAAATGAAGAAAATTATACTATTCATGGAATTAAAAATAACATAAGATATCTTGAAAAACATTGTTATAATTCTAAATACACGTTTTTAGTTATCTAATTACTTAAATTCTAGCAAATTTTAAAAATGTCATAACAGTGTCGTCATTGCCAGCGGTGCGTGCCATACCTATCCGATAGGAAACGCCGGCCCCCGCGCCGCCTGTATTTCCATGTATAACATATATAAGAAAATAACTTGAATTTTATTTCATTTAATAAAATATAGTTATATTTTATTTGGGATATTTTTTTCTTGTTATCCGAAAATGATTAAATAAATAGAACTGAATCTCTTTAATTGACAATACCTTCATGGCTCCCACAGGGTTTATTCAAAATTCAAAATTTAAAATTTTTACAACTTTTTTACAACGTTATATACCTGTTTGTTATAATAACGTTATAACAACGTTATATATAGATTCTTAGCTATTTAGTTTTAAATCAAACGAAGCGTTATGAATTTTATTTTCATCAAAATATTTTAATTATTTCTGTTTAAATATTTGTAACAAATACAACAAGAAACAATGCAGATAGATTATGCAATATTTTGGTTTGCTCTTTAATATTTCTTTACCTAAAACCAAGTCACAGAATCATCATCAGAATATCACGAATTTCATTATACATGGTGGAAATAAATGCAATGCAATTATATTTACAACATCTTAATTATAAAACGAATAGGCTATCGATCGTAGACAATATGACTAAAATTATGGAATTACCTTAACATAAAACAAACTAATTTACTGGAGATAACTCCTTTGTATTCTATTTTTAATAAATCTCTTTGTTTTACAAATCACACAGTCTACTATGTATATAAAGAATCCAAAAATAATATATCTACGGTATGTTCATTGAAACTGCACAAATTGACGATGAATTGACACATAAAATTACTCTTACTACACTGACCATATCTTTCTCGATTCAGCTTAAAAACTGGGTTTCCCGGGGTAATGTTTGGCCATATGTACGGTCGTGCTTAAAATAAGTAAGCACTTAGCAACAAGGAAGTATGCGGTGAATGTTAGAGCTTTTGTTACGCCATGTTTGTTTTAGTATTCGTCGACGATCTGAAAGCCTCTTTAATTCAATGTTATGTTACCCTAGTTTCCACAGATTTCTCGCGTCGTAGTTTCATGGTCTTTTGTATATTGGTCACTATTTCTCACATACATATTTGAAGTATATTTTGAAAATTTTGATATTTAAATTCTAATTTGCTTTACTTCATAAAATAAATATATAGAATGTAAAGTTTAGCTTTTAAAAGTTACGCAGTTCTATTTATTAATATATTAAATAACTTAAAGAACAATGTTATGAATTTTGTTACTAAATGTTCTTCATTGATTTAATATAATTTATTTATAGTATTAGATACACGCAAATTTTTAAAATTAGTACGTTACTTTAAAGAACTTATGAACTCATTGTATTAAAACAAATATTTGTACAGCATTATTATTTTTAACTTGCTAAAATTATTCTAGCTTAACATAGAACTCGGTATCAATACATTTCTACAACATTCTAAATTTCAACATCCATTTCTGTATGCTATAGATACATCAAACGCGTGACATTGCACTTCACTAGCTAAGTTATAGAAAATTAATTCTCTGCTTACTAGTTTTTTAAATCAAGCTAAGCCAAACAGATATACACATTTTGAGGTAATATTTAAGATTCACATCGCGTGTTTATTAGGTATAGGAACGGTGTCCCACAAAGAGCTACACTCAGACCAGACACAGAATTTGTAGAAGACAACAATATATGCATTTTTTAAAAAATGCGAACGGTCAATAAATAAATTAGCTATGAACACATAAACAAATTTGGAGTTAATAAAATTTTAATTTATTTTTTAAAATTATACATTTATTAATAACAAAAAAGTACATCCATATGTTAATATTTACAATTTTAAAACTACACATTATCTTAAATAATAAACTTCCTCAAAATTGCCGCTTAGAAATCTGTCATTGCTTAAGGTACCCAGCAGACTGGTAGCATTGCCTCTTTGAATAGCCAATTTTAATTTATTATTTGTACAGAAAATAATACTCGTAATTTATTATATCATTAAAATTTTAAATATGCATTCACCATTAATACTTTATTACTGTTTAAAATATAACTCATTTGTAATAATGTCATTCATAATAATGTTGATTTTTAAAGCGTATAATAAAACATTTTCACTAGTAATCTAACGTAATAGATATTAAATTCACATGATTTAAAAAAACTCTAAAGAAAGATGATACTTCAATACCTAATAATAAATATTGTTCAGATAAAACAAATGAATAACAATATAGAGTTAATTTCATACCCATCAAACCGTAAGAAGATACCCAAACCTCACATGAGTAATGCCTAATGACCTGACAGGGCTATCCGACAGTCATTTGCCATCCGCACAAAGGTGACACCAGTCAGTAGTCTTAAAAAGGATTTATCTAAACAGGATTGGAGGTAAAAGCAAGACGCGTACGTCCAACTCCCACTTGACTCGTTCAATACCAGCGGAAAATACACATTGCGGTACTGATTTAGCGCTTGGATAAGTTTCTGCATGGATTCAATTACTGGAGGTCATTGAACCGGGTGCATGCATCGAGTGAGGATTGGCGATTAGTTGCGGAATTTAGTTGTTTATCTGTTTGATTGTTAGTTTTAATCTGTTGAAGTAATTGTTAAATTTGTCAATTTGTCACAGTCGAGATATATCTCTTCTTCGATTTCACTAAGATTTTTTAGAATTTCGTTCATTTCTATAGAAATCAAATGAATTAGCTTTTGAGGCGGCAATTTTGAGGAAGTCTATTATTTAAGATAATCTTTAGTTTTAAGTTTGTAAACATTAACGTTAAGATATATATGTATTATGCACTGATATAGATAAATAAATTGTAATAATTGTTGATACCCGTTGGGGCAATGGCTAATAATCTTTCTATCTTCAGCAAGACCAATTGGGAAACAAAAATTCCTTAATTGACTTAGAGTTCGTGTTTCTGGTTACACAAGACAACAACACAAGACTAGTGGTTAGTTTGAGGTATATATTTGTCAAATATCGCATACTATCGCCGATTTTTTTTCTACTTACACACTGTTATTTACAATCAATACCAATGTTATAAAAATACTGATCGTGATCAGAAAATTTCCCGTTTTTAAGAGAATGCGGTTATAACGTCAATAAAGTCTGCTATCATACATACATACATATCCTCACGCTGTATCCCTAACGGGGTAGTCAGAGAGGACGGAGCGCCAAGCGTCGCGGTCTTACATACTTCTTTCGCTTCCTCGAATCTCATCGTTCTCCTCACACATTTTCGCCTAGGTATGCGAGTGCTTTTGACACTTTCATCGGCTAACACTCTATCTATTTGATCTTCATAAGTCAGCCTTGGTCTTCCTTGAATTCTTTTACCACTCACTTTTGCTCTATAGATTTTCTTCGTCAGTCTTTCATCACTCATTCTTTCCGTGTGCCCGAACCATCTTAGCATTCCTTTCTTCATTTTTACAATAACACTGTCGTGCAACCCTGTCATACTGCATATCTCTTCATTGCTTATTTTGTCCGCAAAGGTGCTATCACTTTACTGAAAAAGTTATACATACATACATACATACATACAAACATACATACATACAAACATACATACATACAAACATACATACATAGAAACATACATACATACAAACATACATACATACAAACATACATACATATCTTCACGCTTAATCTTTATCGGGGAAGTCAGAGAGGGCGGAGCGCCAAGCGTCGCAGTATTTAGATACGTCTTTCGCTTCCTCAAAAGTTATACGCAATAATAAAATAGACAAACCTTGCATTCTTTTATTTATTGAATATCTAACAGACATAAGTTGTTAAAACTATATGTGATTTAGGTAACGGCTTAAAGTCGATACCATAAATACATTTTAAAATTCATCAGTTTGACAGTTTATTCACCGTTCTTACACGTGCCAGCGTCAAGCGCCCGTAGTATTGGTGCTTCGGCGCTTGTTGCGATTAATGAAATTAAGCAACGTTGCGCTTGGCCACTTACGGGATTGGGGACCTTAGTGACATCTATGTATTGCATTTAGTTTGCTTCAAATGAATTCTTTTTTTATAAACCCCAGGCAATTACATAAGTTTTATGACCCCAAACTAAGTATTAGTACGTTTTGGCTGGAACGGGAGAATTGAGGTTGTCATTTCCATTTTTTACATTTTTGGAAGTTTTAAAGTACAAAAGTGATAGCATACTGTGTTTTAAAGTTTATTGTATAAAAGAAAAGAATGGAGTAGCTCTAAATAAATATATGTAGCTGAAGCTCTCGCGCTGTTCCAAGAAGTCCTTTACAACTTCAGTAAAGTCTACTAACACACTTTACTAGAGGAGTTTTACGATAAGAAAACACTGATTCACTTGTGATTCTACTTATTAATACGTGACATTGGCAAATGTGCTAATCTGTGCGCCATGCCATAAAGAATGAAAAAAAAACTAAGTATTAGGTTTTACGCAACGACCTGGTGCAGCTCCCAGTAACACTCACACTCCAAGCCAATCTAGAAAATTGTTTTCTAAATTATATCTAAAACGGGAAATTAAACGCGATTACCTTTTTATTCTGACTTGACGTTTCGACCGAGTTGCATCGGCCGTGGTCTCAAGCAAACTGTCGCAGCAAGTTTCACTCCATGTCTGAGGTAGATGTTTTGTCATCTAACCTCTATATTTGTAAATAGTTTTCGGGATACCTGTGTAGGTACCCCGAATGACCACGGCCGATGCAACTCGGTCGAAACGTCAAGTCAGAGTAAAAAATTTGCCGTTTTAGATATACTTTATAATGCAACGCTAGAGTTTAAAAGTTTATGTTTTCTACATTGACCAGATAGGGATCGAACCCGCTACCTTATTACATAACTGCAGCCAGTAAGCGATAGCCGAATCTTACGCGGATCAATGGTGATATATAATGAGCACGATATAATATCGCGTATCGCTATTGCTGTTTCTGTTGAGAAATCAGTAAACTAAATGAAATAAATAAAAAAAACTACTGCAAGCTACCCTATTCATGCTACAGAATGTCATTTTACCGCTTACCACCGTAATCGCATGATACCAAATAAGAAATCCGTCGCGCGACTGCGGCGCGGCTATCGCTGTCTGCAGTTTTTTACGTGACAGCCTAGGCGGTGTCCCAACTTGGAAGGCAGATGCCCTGCCATCATGCCGACGGGCCAATTCTGTGTG
The DNA here is from genome assembly GCA_907165235.1 of Zeuzera pyrina. Taxonomy (NCBI): domain Eukaryota; kingdom Metazoa; phylum Arthropoda; class Insecta; order Lepidoptera; family Cossidae; genus Zeuzera; species Zeuzera pyrina. The sequence continues at coordinate 2,932,434 of OU015641.1, forward strand.
TATAAGCCAGGTAGTTTGGTAGTTGTAAGCTAGGTTGAAATTCAAAACAATTACAAAGAAGCCGAGCCAAAATAAAAACTCATTGATAGCAGCTTCTTCACTCTGTTTTTATGATATAAGAATGAGTGAGACAAAACAATGTTACTGGTCATAAACATATCATATTAGACTAACTTTATGGCTATTTTGGTTACGTGTAACAAGATTTATAAAACGGAACCCTAACAAACATTGCAATAAGTTAACGGCTAACAGAATTTCACGTTTTTTTGCCAACAAAGACAATGAATCATCAAATAAACTTAGTTAACTAAAGAGTTTTATGAGTGTAACGACTTAGATTTTAACACTGTACTGTTTATTTTTTATACAACAAATTAACAGTTTTTAAACCTGTTTTTCAGCTCTCCTTTAGCGTAAAGTAATAAGATGTTTAACTAATTTGTTTAAACTGTTTTATTTGTAGTTATAATGGATTAATTATAATTTGTCTGCATTGACGTTATTAAATTGGGTGGTTATGCTAACGTTAAATTGCTTATCTCTACTAATATTATAAAGAGAGAGAGCGGAATCAATTTTGTTTATATGTGGAGGGTAATCTCCGAGGCCACTGCACCGATTTGAATAATTCTTTCACCATTTGAAAGGTACGTTATTCCAGATGGACAAAAGTTTTGAATGGAATAATTATGTATTCAACCCAAGCAAAGTCGAGACAGGCCGCTAGTCACTTACAATTGGAGGTATAAATGCAAGGGATAGAGGCCATGAAACATGTTATGACGAACTGGTGCAAGCTCTGGGCCACACAACTTTCACGCCATTTCTGTAACCCGGGTCAGAGAATAATGCTACGGTGTTTCTCGCCTCTCAAAAGAGGCGATAAAGGGATGTTTGTAATCGCTCCGATTGCAGCGAGGGCTTCATTCATCCAACACATACGACCCCAAGGATGACGACAGCATGTGTGATCGCTATCGTAGCAGTACGAAGATGCAAGCGTGGCTCTCTCACTGCCCACCCTAGATGTGCTTCGGTACATTAACTAACGTGCCAAGCACCGCAGGGGTTTTAGGGTTAAAGCCCCACATAATGCAATATCTCCCCCGGGGTGTTGTGTATCTGTATTCTACTGCGTTACAAAGAAAGGGAACATGTCACGTATCACTATTTGATTTCGTTTTGCCTTTCGTGAGCCCAATTATTTATTTCTACAAGCGGCTTCAGGATATGGTTTTGTTAACTACACTTCTGGAAGTCCACCCTAAGTGATGGGCGGCGTGAAATTGTTTACATATCGACAATGTTCTGATCCTAGGTAATTGACCTAGACATAAATCCACCCATAAAAATTACATATAATTTTGAGTTAATTTTCTACAGAAAAATTAAATAAATACTGCAGAATCACTTTTTAGCTCTTCAAGTAGGTATTTATCTTAGATATGTTTTAATTAAAAAATAAATAAAAACACACAACCCTTGTAAGAAAAGGCACTATGGATAAAAGAAGACGTACCTAGATTAGCAGATTATTCGCAAATACACCAACTGTCCTGATTCGAATCATATAATTTTTCCTGATAATAAAAATCTTGATAAAATCTTGTAATTTTCGTATTTATGAAAAAAAATAAGCTACTGAATAAATGTAGAACAGCTTTTCTTTCGGAAATATGAGAAACAAAATATTATAATTTGAAACTTTGTATTTATTTCTTCTCAGAACTTTTTAAACAATTTACAGTAAAAGAAATCATAAAAAACACGATGTTTAACAGGATAACAATGTTATAATAAGTAATCGATTTACTATTGTAAATGAACAATACCCACCATTGTTGATTCTGTAAGGTTGTTGAACTATTGGATCATTGTGGCGTTTGTTTCTGTAAATTAAAACTTCTCAGCATTCTGATTACCTAGATTCATTATTTACATTTATTTTAATTTTTTAACCTTTTCATTTATTTTTTATTTTTTAAAATATTCTAAAATGTTGTAATAATTTATATTTATATTCGTGTTTTAAAGATTACTACAAATTTTATCGATATAAATCAGTACATTATCTTAACGTTAATATTTAGGAAACTTAAAACTAAGCATTATCTTAAATAATAGATTTCCTCAAAGTTGCCGCTGAGAAAAGAAAACTGTCATTGCTTAGGGAGCTAAGAAGACTGGCAGCAATTACCTCTTTGAATAGCCAAACTGATTCGTTGGTGGAAGAAGCTGCCAGCTCGACAGTCTTCCGAAGCCTTGACCAGTCGCTTACAAATATCAGAAATCAGTCGATGACCTTAGGGGCCCAGGGTCCCAAAGTGTCAACTGCAAACGGTGCAAATATGAAACTCTCAGAGAGAGTCGCATATTTGCGCCGCTTCAAGTTCTCGGCGATGTCAGCCGCGCCAAATGCTGACCTGGAAGTCGCCGGGACATGGGAAACACCAGCGATTTTCCAAGTTTCCAAGGAACGAGCGTCGAATCATCCCGATTCCTGCCGTCCCTGCGCGCAGTACCGATAGGCTCTAAGACTGCAGGAACGCCATACTATAACTGTTTAACATTAAATACAATATTTAACCTATTTTTATGTTACTGGCTGATACCCGCGACTTTGTCAACGTTTTTATTTTTAAAATAACCAATATCCGTCCCCGGAGTTTAATCTACCTCCATACCAAATTCCATCACAATTAAGTAAGAGACTTGTCGAGGCTTCGGGAGACCGCCAGGCTGGCAGCTTCTTCCGTCAACGAATCAGTTTGGCTATTCAAAGAGGTAATACTGCCAGTCTACTGGGAACCTTAAGCAATGACAGCCTTTTAAGCAGCAACTTTGTGGAAGTCTATTATTTAAGATAATGTGTAGCTTTAAGTTTGTAAATATTAACGTATGTAGGAATATGTACTTGTTTGTTATTTCTGTAGGTAAGTATGTTTTATATTTGTCACTTTTTCTAAATATTCCAATTATACGCATTAATATCCTACCTATCAAAACAATCGGATTTTAATTTATTTGATATATTTCATTTTAGTAATCAAAGTATACGAAGTGGTTTTTCTTTTCGTTTTTTTGTCGTATCTTAAAGTCATGAAAATGCAGTACTTAATATGTAAATGAAAATGCAGTACTTAATATGTAAATCTTTGTTGTAACAGTTCTGTTTATTAAATGAAATGAAATAAAAACATTTATTAATAACATCGTGCAACATGGAATAAAGACTAAACAAAATATTTTGATCTATTCTGTTACGGAGGTAAGAGATTACAGAGATTAATCTGAAGGCACGCAATTCACCGGTTTGAAGATAAGAATCAGATGACCAGAACCTGATCTTACCACTATAATACAGTGGCATACAGTTTATTCGAAACAGTCCACATTTTCTTAGATTGAACAGTAAAATTCAGATGTTTCGCAATAAGGGCTAAACAAAAAAAAAAATTTCGGAATATATTTTGGTCAGTAAAGAACTGCAGATCAGGGACTCTTCGACCCCTAAAAAAAATCCACGGTCCGAATTTACGTTTTTCAGGAAACAGCGCATTAAAAATCAAACGTACCAGGAAATAAGAACTTTATTAGAAGATAGCTTGTTAATATGATTAACAATGCTAAAATATTAACGGTACTTCCGTCTGCATACGTTACAGCTCAGGTAAATTGACCATAGAGCACTAACCGTCTATTTTTATTTAACGGTTACTACTTCGTAACAAAGTGCTGCTATTTATAAACATTATCTCAAATTGCAGAACTGTGTAAGAATTGATTTAAACACGAAGTATATATAATGAAGTGAGACTAAAATATACTTCGAAACAAATCAAAAACAAGTCCGTTTGAAAAAAAATCTGTTTTACCGTAAGGAAATGTGAAATCTCGTGTAGAGCTAAAGTCTAGCATTCTAATTGCTCTTGATTTTCCGTTTAATTAATTATTTGATAACTATGAACTGTCTTTATAACAAGAAAGTATTTTATGGCTTGGCAATCACGGCACGGCACACGAAATACATAAATATTACTACATACATTCCTATCATTAAGACATTACCAGTATTTTTTTTACTCCTCAACATCATGCAAAGTTCATGAAAATAAACCAGATAATTTCGATTGAAAATGAATGGTAACAATTAATCAAAAGATTTTTAACAAAAGAGATTAAAAGTTGTTCGCCTTTGCGGAGTTGAGGTCTAGGTGTATGGCAATTAATGCTTAAAGATAAGGCCAAATTTTGTACATTTTGCTAAAGTCCAGCAAACCTTTAAAAATGTGTCGTAGTTGTCGTCATGCAAAGTTATTTTTCCTATATTCAAAAATAGTAGTGCAATATCAAGTACGGTTCTAAGATTCTTGATTTAGGTACATATTGGTACACATTTAAATGAACAGTTTTGACTTTTAAACTTCGTTACTTGTGTTTCAATAACAAAATTGTATTACCAAAAAAACTACATTTTTCTTAAAGATCATATACATTCTACATATTATATATGTAGTTATATCGTTGGGAAGAAACCTTGTATTTTTTGGGCAATAAAAAATATAAATTATCTATGGTAAGTAGGTAGATACAAGGAAACTAGAGATGCAAGGATTACCAAGCGGAGTATCAATTTGCAATTGCAATCGCAATTATTAGATAGAATTTATAATAACTTCAATCGGAGCGCACTTGTTGATACCAGACCAGAATTCCAGAGAAAAAAAAAATTAAAATTATAATATTAATAATATTCATATAAAAATGTCATAACTACATACTATATTAATTATTTTCATAAGATTGATTGATTTATACACAAAATAACATAAAGCAATACTAAAATTGCATACATAATATGCATAACGAGAACGATATTTTCTTTGTCCGTCCATAAGTTAAAAACTACTGATCGTGTCAGCAAGCTTTGACCCATGGAGTACTCAACCTCTTTGACGATTCAATGAGGAACTATTTGTAGATGGTTTTAGGCTATTTTTTTTTGCATTTCATCCACTTTCTTTTTATTTACTTCTGGCCAATAAAAAAAAGACGTTTCTCTTATTGACTCGTTTTTTTTGTTTCTCTCTAATCTTGTTGTATTTTTTACCAATAATAATTGTTCGTTTATTGATTTTCGTGATAGATATAATGTTTTCATTAGAAAGAAAAGAAACGCTATCGAAATAAATGTTGAGGTCTGTCGGACATATTTTTTAAACCATAATAATAATAAACGCCAATGCACACTATTCATCTGATCTCAAACTAGGATGTAGGACACCCCAGTAATCCACGTACTACTGGGGGCGTCTCTCAGTACACATAGACCGGAGACAATCTAGAAAAGTTCGTTTGACCCGACCCAACCGAGAATCGAACCCAGAACCTTCCGCGTTTGGGTGCAGCGTCTAAGCTACTGCGCCATCGAGGTTGTCCTAATATTGTATCGGTAATGATCGAATCGTGGTATCGCTAATGGAAACTAAAGCTTCGCCCAATAGAATATTTTAAGGTGCATTTGCAGTTTTAGAATAATTTACGATATTATTTTGAAACGTATGACTTTTTGAAATGACTTCGACGATATTATATATAATGCGATCTAAATAACATATCGTCATTCAATCACTCTTACATTCAGTCGTCCAATAAGAGGCACTCGACTCGAAGCCTTATTACTACCAATTAACTGACCAGTTAACACCAATCTAACTTTTACTATTAAAAAATTTCACTGCTCTACAGATTGGAATTCAATTGATGCCAATAAAAGTTTAAATGTATTCTTAACAAGTCACTATAAGCATTATTCGATGTGACCCCGATCTTTTGAGATTGTCAATAGATAGATTAAGGCCAGCCATACATGTAGTTAGATTTTATTTTTGTTTGACACCCATTTTTTGTAAGTTGACATGCACTTTTTATTTTTCCTGAATCACTTTTCTAGACTCGTTTTTTGCTCGCAATCTATGATAACACAATTGATGCCAAACATAACGATTTAACGTACAAAACAAACAAATACTTATAGACTATTTCAATTCAATGAGTCAAAAACATAAATAAATTTTTAAGTCTTTTTATGTATGACGGGTAAAGATAAAGAACGTAAGGTATGTTTAATTATAATATACTTTATTTCAATGTGGTTATGATTAATTTCGTTAATCATTTGTGTCAAAACTTTTGTACATACATACATAACTTCACGCTGTATCCCCAACGGGGTAGTCAGAGAGGACGGAGCGCCAAGCGTCGCGATCCTTACATACATACTTCTTTCGCTTCTTCAAATCTCGTCATTCTCCTCACACATATTCGCCTATGTATTAAATAACTAGGTGTTGTCTGTATTATAATGTCTTGTTTAAGTAAGAGAAATTCTATATCTTATTTACTTTTTCAGCAAATAGGATACAAATGGATTTTACTTACATAATATATACATGTCCTTATTAAGAAAATACTCACATATTCAGCCCACACTCAAACACACTTTATTACTAAAGACAGTAAATACACTTCCTCAAATAAAGACAGCGTTACGTAAATGAAATTATCCACATTTTTTATACTGGACGGTTAGTTCGGTAAAATATTTTTTTAAATATTTGTCATAATAGCTGAAAAGGATAAATATTAATTATTGTGCTTATACATATGTATAAAATCGTGCTGAGCAAGGTATTTTATGAACAGGAATTATTATGAAACCGAAAAAAACTTCAAGGAATAACAAAATTGTCCCTTAGACAACTGATAATGCTTTGTGTGGACAATTACTAGAGAAGAGAGTAATATAGAAATATTGTTTAGTCTTGAGTTGATTTAATATGTTGATGAAATAGATATTACATAGCTTTATGATAAATACAATATTTAAGTTTTGAAATGAATACGTAATTGAATTTTCAAGTAATTTTTGTCAAGAATTCGGAGACGGAAGTGCGACAAACAGTCGATAGACATAAAAACTACACCAAGAACAGAATAAGGTAAAGAAACATCATATTATTTGAGAGAGTACAATTATTGTACAATGCCTTGCTCAAGGATTCGGTAACTTTAGCCTTTAATTTAAACTTAGCAAGCAATGACGACTTCGATGGCGCAGTGATTTAGGTGTTGCGTCTAAGCGCTATAGGTTCCGGGTTCGATGCCCAGTCGAGTAATTTAAAAATACAAAGTTTTACAAATTGTCTCTTGTCTGAGTGTACTGAGATACGCCCTTAGCAGTCGTCACCTGGTTCTCATAGCACAGAGCATGGCATCGCTGTATACTGTCTAACGCATTTATTTTATTCTTTTTTATTTAATGAAATCAGATGAATCCTACATATTAGTTGGATATGTTTCGACTTCACACCCACCATTAAAATAGCTCTCGTGCATAACCGTACTAAATACATTTTAAATTTTTCTCATTATTAGCGAAAACGTATAAGATGTTCTCATGTCAAATAAAAATCTTTAATTCAATATAGAACATACTACATGGTAGGTAATACGTTTATACCAATTCTCTTTCGAGGTGGTTTTCTTTTGATGCTTCCCCTGACATAGTGTCTCTCCTTTTCATTTATTTATTTATTTTATTACGATTTCTTACTTGCTATTTTAACGAGAGGTTTATTATGACATTATTTTTGTTGTATTAATGGCCCCAAAGTATTCCTTAGAATGAATAACTAGTGCATTAGCGCGATTGTAATGTGTGTACCTTCCAATTCCTGGTTTACATTTCTATACTATCACAGCCAATTATCTGACTATTGCCTTCGATTTTTAAAATAGTTTCTTATAAAAAATAAGCTAAAAGAGTCTTAGATTCACACCAACTTAGGGTTACTTAGGTATTTCGGAAAAGTGGAAAATATATTTGAAAAACGAGACCTATATCACATTATTTAATTTTTTGTTATTGATTTCTGGGTTAGGGTTTCAAAGCGGTTTGAAGATTTTGCTTCGGAGCCTGGCATACTCAACAGCCGCCATTTTGTTATTTTTTAAATTATGGTGCAATAAAACCTACATAAATCGATTGGGGACACTTAAACGAACAAAAAATTACTACGGTTGCTATATCTTAAAATGTCATGTTACAGAGTCATTTGCAAAAAAAGATCGATGTATGAAAATTTCAATCCTTAAAAGTATTACTCATTAAATTGCATTCAAATAGATAGATGGATTAAACTATTTACTGTAAGTATTACAATATTCTAAATGGTATTAGAAGGCACACATATTTTTTAACCTTATTAACATATCTGAAAAGTAACATTGAACAGATAATGAGCAGTACATATGAAGAACCCGATAAGTATTGGCAATGGCTGGTGGAAAACATTATAATTTACTTAAATATCATGAGGACAGAGGAGGTTATTTTTAGAGGTTTAAAATATGAAGATACTCCGATGATCCGTTAAATCTTTCCGCTTCTCTCAGCGGGTGATAAATACGTCCAAATTCAAATTAGATTTAATAGATCTGTGTCAAAAGGTAAGCTGGTAATCAATATACGTATTCTGTTTTTTTTATAGATGAGAACTATTCTGGCTCTGATGGTCGAAAATAATATATTAACATTCGTGAGTGTATTTTTTGTTTCATAATGGTTTCAGAGACACATTGCAAAATATTTATTTTCTGTATGGAATCGAACAAAAACAGCGATAGATTAGATAAATCAAAAACTTAAAAAATACTGGCAGAAAAAAATATAAGCAGAAGGATGACCTTAAAAAACGATGAATAATTACAATAGGCTATTTTACATGCTCTCTGAAATCTTTATACTAACAGTGGAATTTGCAAGTTAAGAATTTAAAAAGTAAAAAACGTTGGAAACCGTTAATACAGCGGTCTCCTACGCGTTCAGTTTTGCGTTTGTTGCAAGATTGCATTTTCCTTCCTGCTTACTATTTTTATTAAGGGCTAGGAAATTATTAATTTTAATTTAATTTGATACCTTTTAAACCTAAAAAAAAACTGGTACTCATTTTTAATGACACCTTAAGCTGGTCATCATCTACCTAACTATAAAGTAAATAATTTAAATTGAAATTGAAAATTTCTGGCCATTATTAGAACTGATTAACGAGATACCCTGTCAGATTTCATATTTCGAGTATCCATTTATAATAAAATATTACATTTTAATTCTTGAAATCAGTCATAAATTGACGTTTTTAGCTTATAGTTAAGGATACTGACATCACGTTACATAAAATAGTGTTAAAAATTACTTAAAATTACGTCGAATGTAGTATTTTATACTGAGATTTATCCGAGAATACATTTATGAACATTGGTAGAGACAGTGGGGACGCGACCACATTACAAATATGATAATTTCATAGAAAAAAGATAATAATTTCGTAGCAAGCGCGGTTTGTGTGCGTACGCGCTAATACGTACGCGCCATGGTACGCACACAGCGGCAATATTAAGCATGATTAAGACTGCGCCAGTAGCGGTCGCTTTGTAGCCACGCTGCCATGTCACGCTAGAGTCACGCAACTTTCGTGAAGCTGATCTCAGATTAATAATAGTTATTTAAAGTTTAGTGTTATTTTTCGTAATAAATTTTTATCTATTAAAATATTTCATTAATACTTTTAGACAATACATTGAGTTGAACGAAAGAAATGAAGACATACTTATTTAATAGTAAAGGTCTAAATCGTTAATTTATAATTAGTTGCGCATGGCCGAATCTTTCATATAAATGTGGTTACGCGACATACTGCAACTTAAATCGCACGATGTTATGCGTTACAGACTTTATAAACGATTAATGTTATTTACATGTAAGTATAAAATACTTGAGTTATGTTGTGATTAGGTGTAACTCGTAAACATTTATATAAAAAGTATATCTGGTGGTCAAAAGGCTGAAATTGAAAGGCAAATAGTAATTTCAGAATTTTCGCCCTAAGGCGCCGTTTCAAAACCCCTGATCTAAATCATGACCAATTTTTTGCCAGCCTTTTGCTGATATCAGTAAATTTAATAATGTATCAAAACTTTTGCATCTAAATTAAGTTCATTATTTCCAAATTATTCAATAATCCATATACAATATAATCATTAATCAAAACTCAAGAACCAAAATAACTTTATCAACACAATACAAATACCTCTACAATTAAATTTGACAGTTACTGAAGTCAGTGCCAATCAATATGCAACAACAGAAAGTCTACTAGTTTAGTGGGCTTGACACCGACTTCAATAATTGTCAAAAATTATATAGGTATTTGTATCGTATTTATAAACTTATTTTTCTACTTGAGTTTTAATAGTAAAAGATAGTTATTTTGTACTTTTTAATTTTTTTTTAATCGGTTTATTTTTATTCTTTAAAAGTTTTTTTGTACTTATGTAATTCCGTTTTGTCTTATTTTTTAGTAGAAAACTTAACAATGTGCAGAATTTTACGTGAGCTGTTGAAGGTAAACTCGACTTATAGTCAAATTAAGTTAATTTGCAATGTTATAATTTATACATTCATATATTTCCTCAGGCTGCATCCTCATAATTTCTTTTTTATTCCATTAAAGTTCACGATGTTACATAGTAATTATTCTGCGTAGTGTTTTCTTAATTTTCGTACGTTTTATCATAACCATAAAAGATAATATGGTATTCAACGTAGTTACTGGTGGATATCAGAATAAGAGTCACTCGTTTCGATCGATGCGCTTGTAATCTTTAATCCGGTTAGTAAAGTCCGGAGTAACGGTCTTCGCGGGCAATGAGATGCGTGCCGAGATTTGAAAACAATTAGAATCAGACTATTGAAAGCGGCGCATTCATTGCAACGTTTTTATTAAGTTTCAATTATTTATTGTTGTACATCAATTAAAAAAAATGTAAGGAAGCAGATGTTCATACATTTTTAGAAACCTTTTTATCTATTATAGAATAGAATAATAATCGCAGTGTTTCTTACGTTAACAATTGTTAGTCATTTCGTAAATGTTTAAAAGTCATTATTAATACCTATTTCTTGAAATATAAAAAAACTATGATGATATTAACCTCAGTAGCACCATCTTTTGGATTTGAGAGAGAAACATTTAAAAAGTACCCATCCACTTCGGGGGACCTGGGTTATATGGGACTTTTGTGGATTAAAACGTCGTCGTCGAGAAACCAAGGATCTCACGTGTAACGCGCCGGGGGTACCCTACCGCGAAGCCTAAGTACATCTCGAATAGAGAACCTCAGCATCTCACAATGCTATGGTAGCACGTATCATTCACGATATTGTTCTGTAGTGAACAACTACAATTAGTGGCAGCCCTGGTCTACTTTGTATCAGTGTGCAAACATTGCCTTAGCGCTCTCCGTCGATGTGCAAGATAGGACTTGATTAATAGGGCTCGGTCGAATGGCAATTCAGCCCTTAACCAATAATTGTACTGAAATTACAATATTGTGTGACTTTTAGTATAAAGTAATAATAAAATCACTGGTTCAGATGAATCACTGCACGCTCAGGATTTGAAACCAATATTTATTTTTTTTATCAGAGGGGGCAAAGGAGCTAGCGTATCAGGATTTAAACCAATATATTGTACCCCTTGTATTCGCGAACAATCTTACCTGATTAGAATTATGAGACACGTCTTTATTCTAAATTAATATTCTTCTCAAATATGCGGTTAGATCTGCACTACAGGACTAATGCAGAAATGTCACAAACGAGGTAAGTTCGAGATGGTACTGCACCACAACCATTGTAAATTTGGGTGAAAGTAGGTTAGTGGCCAGCTTATTTATTATTAATATTGTTATTATTATTCGTCTGGGTAGATGGTGCGATGGCAGAGCTTCCAAACCAGGGCTCTAGGTTCGAACACTGGTCAGTCGATTAAAGACAAAAACTTTTCTTAATTGGCTTAGAATCTGTACTGGGAACTCTCTCAGTTTGTTGTGTGGCACCCATAGTTTAAGTCTAGTGTTCCGTTTGAGATTACGTTATCAGGGCCAATACAACGAAAATATGATGGGGGACTACATTTGGGATTTAATGGAAGAAAATTCTAATGAACATGAAAGAAAAAGTCATAGGGTTCAATTTTAAACTTTTTTCTACTACTTTGTAATTATATATGATAGTAAAAGTTGATAAAAATTATATATGAATATATTTGTTTCCATTTATCAATAAATAAAAATTCAAACTATGGATTTTCTAAAATTTTGATCAACCGTTATCCTGGATACAAAAGCAAATTTTTTCAGGCCATATATTTTTTTTGTCTAACTATCGATAAATCTACCGAAATTTCATATCTTCTTATCATAGTCAAAATTCGTGTTGACCTGTGTTTCAAACTTCAAAATGTTAAATTGATATTATTTTCATTCAATAGAAGTCATATAATCAGGCCTCTGGTAGTATAGCACCGCGCGGTCGAACGTGAAGACAGTGTCGATTGATCTGATACGCTATATTTATTTTTAAGAAAACAAAACAATTGCATAATTAAAGAAATTACATTAATTAGATTTGCACTGCAGGCGTAATAAATAAATGCAATGAAATCGCTACAACCATGAAAATAACGTTGCAATAAATAAACGCAATAATAGCCACACTACAACTACAAACATGACATTAAAGTCTTGTAAATTGTAGAGTAACTGTAATTAAATCCAGTAAGTAAATTACTCATAAAACTGTGTTAATATAACAGTAGTAAAATTGAACGGTTTTTTATAATAAAGTTTACTGTAATTTTACAATGATATTATTACAATTATCCGGTATGTAAATTGCTCGCGTATACACTGTGATGTGTATACCTAACTGTAGTAAAAGTTGAGTACACACTCGTTTGAATTTACTTAGGATTGACATTACTGGCTGAACTGAGAGAGAAAGAAAAACTTCGAGTGTATCACTGTTCGTACTCTCAGCCAATGTAGACATTTAATTACAAGGAACATGTACCAACGATGAGTTAACAATCTATCAATATCTGGTTCTCGTTGCCATTTGTAATCACAGTTATTTTCACAGAGGCAGGTTGTTAACCCGTTACCAGTTTCTCGTAATAACCCTTATAATAACCCTTGGCCAACTTTTACGACCTGCGCGGGAAAGTAAGCAGCTGATAAATCCTGTTTTTTTTTGCCAAAGTAACATGAAGGCAATAACGAGTAATGAATGTATAATACATAATATGTAAACATACGAGTATATCATCTTATTACATGTACTCAATTTTAAAGCAGGTTTAATAAATCATGGCTTAAATCTAGTCTTCAGTCTTTAGTTTAAAGATTATTACAGATCAAACGGAATCGAATTAACGAATTAAATTAACCAACCAAATAATAATTAGAGAACAATTAAACTAACTAATTATTCCTGGGTCTAACCATAATAAATTAAAGTTTAACTATTATATATTCTACATAATATAACTATATATTATTCATTCGATAATAATAATAATGAATCACTTGCAGTGTTCCATTTTCCAGAATATCTGGAAAGCAGTTCTCTTTCAACAATTAAAATTGAATTGGAAGTAAGAACTAATGAAAATATTAAGTTCAAAAATGTATTATGTACCTTCCTTCCTTCGTACTGTAATGTATTATTATAGCATTTTACTTTCACGCAACTAAAAATTACTATTTTTTTCTTTATGGAATGGCGCACAGATTAGCGCATTTGCCAATGTTGCGTATTAATAAATAGAATCACCAGTAAATTAGTCTCTTCTTATCGTAAAACTCTTCCAGTAAAGTGATAGTAGGCTTTACTGAAGTTATGAAGGACTTCTTGAAAGAGCGCGAGAACTACAGCTACACGTGTTTATTTAGACCTACTACATTCTTTTCACTTATACAAAACTTAAAAACACAATATACTATCACTTTTGTAATTTAAAACTTCCAAACATGTAAAAAATAGAAAACCTAAATAAAATGACAATCTCATTTCTCCCGAACCCGCCAAAAAGTCTAAAAATTACTTCTAATGTTATATTATAATGGGTGTTAAGTTGCGCTGTTATATCCTTCTTGAAACGAAATGTATCCGTGAAGCGCCATAATCAAAATAACAAATTTAAAATCAATGTTTCAAAGTGACGAGCAGACGAGCAATCTTTCCTCCAAAGATTAAAAAAACGATATCTATAATTAAATTAGTCATTGTCGAGTTACATAAATGGATTCACTAATTCCCAACCATTTTTACACCCATAAAGACTCTTTAATTTTAATGTCTTCAATACCATCCATAATATCTAGTGTATCCACTTCCATTTTAGAAACAAAATTTAAGAGTAAGAGTTTAACAGTAGTAAAATCAAATGAATAGACACGAACAAACCAAACTACAAGCTAACAATTTGACGCTTTAGAAGTTTAGACTAGCCTTAAACTAGAAGGCTGCTATATTTACCTTTGAACCAGAGATAGCACCTAGTAATGTAAGTAGTAAAGCCATGTTTTATAATAAGAGATAATCTTAAACCAAAGTCTAAACCAGGGTTTAGCTTTTGACCTAAATCGTGTAATAAAATAAAACTGATGAAGTGAAAAATATCATTAAAACATGTCTCGAAGTTTGACTGATAAGTACCTACTTTCAATCTTTAAACTACAATGTTAGTACGCTAGCGATATAAGTATTGAACCATTGAATTATTGCGCTTCAGAGCTCGTATTTTTTTTAAATGATATGAAGCATTTTCAAATGTGTTGAATCTTGTATCCTTAATGGAGTAGTCAAAGAATATCTGTTCTGCCATTTTCTATAATTTTGATACATATCTCCATCACATGTGGGCTCACAAGCAATCCCGTCAATTTATGAAGGTATAATGTCCATTTTTTTTTCTGCTTCCCCTAACTTAAGTGTTAGAGACCTTTTATTACCTTTTGGTATAATGCCGATTAGAACTGCAACTGTTTTTACCTTTGATAAAAATTATAAGTTTTAAATTGTTTTATTCCTAATACTAGATAATTTTGACAGCCGTGAACTATCTTATAAAAAAAGGACATTTCCAATCTTTCTTCATAAGTTACGATAACACACTATGTTAACGTGAAAGTGCGTATTTGACCAAGAGTCCCAGGTTCGATAGCCATGTAATTAAATTTCTCAAACCTAAAAATAGATATTTCTAACACAGATAAAGTAAGAAATCTTAACAAAAAACTGACTCTTATTTTATTTACAAATCATTATAAAATGTAAATTAAGTTTGCTAATTTAGAACAATTCTTTGGCCACTAGCCTCTATATGTGAGGTCAATATAACCATAAATCCTCTTCTCTGGCCAAAGAAATCATAACAGTTTACTTTTTATAATTAAATATTTCTAGATTTAGTAAATACATTGCAAGCCATTGTTTTTATGTATACTGCAAAGTTATTAGAGTTTTCGGAATACATAAATTGTATTTTTTTATATTCTCAATGTAATTCCTTTTATAATTTATAAATGGAACAAAAACTTTTTTCATTGTATTAAAAATTTTTGACTTTCAAGAAATTTTAAATCAAAATATACTTACGTAACACAATTCCGCAAAACACTGGCTTCTTCTTAACTCAGCACTGCACTGGCAACTTATAAAAAACAAAATCGTTCCTTTTTCAAAAATGTGTAATTCCAAAGTTCTCTGCCGGCGAATCCGAAAACCCTAAGGACGGTTCACACAAGCGACCTTGGCGACGGACGCGACGCAACTGGGTGCGCGGACCGTTCCTCCACAGCTAATATATCTCGTATACTAGTTTTCATCGTCTTTCACTGGTTAAGCTGCGATTCGCCGGCCAGCATTTTCTGGGTTAATGAGGAGTCTGACTTAAGTCGCCATGTTCGCCGTTTTCTAAGCGTTTTCGAATTGACGCGCGCTGGGTGCAGAGCACCTATGGCTTCGAGAGTCACTAATGTTGTTATGCGCTCCTGGTAGCTTTACTGTGTAAAGAGTTTTTAATGCCTTTTTACCGCTTACCTTCATCGTGATCGAAATAGAAATTTTATGGTCGAAATGACGTCAGAGTTTAATAATTTCTAGGCTTTTTTCACTTCAACTTCAAGAAGCTCTTTAAGCAGTTATGTTTTTTTATGCATGTTTAAACTAAGGCAAACTTAAGTTGGAATCACAAAAAAACTGAAACAGCGAACAGATTTTCTTTCAATACGAAATTAGACAGAAGATTAATAAAATAGTTTATTTATAAACAATTTTATTAATCTTCCTAATCTAAGGACCTATAAACTTTTTTATTAAGTACATGGAAGATTAATAAAATACTTTATTTTTACTGTAGTGGTTGACTAGCATTTCATATTCTTCATCAGTGTTCAGCGCGAGTTGTATTAGCGTACAAAGTTCCGTACGATATATAAAATACTTTTTTAAATTTATTTTTAGATATTTACACGTAGGAACTTCGCTATATTTTTCCTGTAAACTCAATAATCATTTATGGAACTGTCGTAAAATTATTATTAGAACATGAGTGTGAGTTTATGGGATGAGTCGAGCGAATTATTTATTGGTAACATTTATTTACATTTCAGGAGTTTTACGATAGGGACAAAAAACGAATTCACTTGGAATGTGCTTCATGTGTTCGTCATGAAATAGAACAATACTGTGACGTGTGCATTGCATTGCCTAACTGTTTAACTCATAATGTATCGAAGTTTTTGGCGGGATTTTATGGGGTGTGGTCAGGCGTTCATTTTAAATATTTGTAAATGGTTTCTAGTGGAAATAGTGATGTAAAATTGGCGTAGTTTTACGTCCCAAGTATCCATGCGTTTGCGGTGTTATGTGAAATTGTTAAAATGAATGCTTATTTAGTAGAGCGATGTTGAAATTTTTTTTAGTGGCTTAGTCTGCCTCAGCGAATTCTATTAAAAAGACTGCCTCAATATATTTGTCGCCAGAAACTCCAAGAAACATCTAAAGTGCATTTATTACGTCACGTACATTTTGATGAAATAATATGAAGAATTTATCTATTTATTACTGAAGACGTCGGCTGTATGAGCTAAGATTCTTTTACCTTCCCTCCTAAGGGAGAATCATTTTTTTTATTTATTGTTCTTAAGGCATTGGTAACAAGACCATCAGCCTAATGACGTAACTTTTGGAGAAACATTAACTGTCTCTAACACTCCTCCAGTAAAGTGATAATAGGCTTTACTGAAGTTATAAAGGACTTCTTGGAAGAGCGCGAGAATTTCAGCTACACATGTTTATTTCGACCTATTCCATTCTTTTCACTTATACAGAACTTAACACAATATACTATCACTTTTGTACTTTAAAACTCCCAAAAATGTAAAAAATAGAAAATCTAAACAAAATGTCAACCTCACTTTTCCCGTTCCCGCCAAAAAGCGAGGGAGAGTCATACTACTACTTAAACTAATTAATCTGTGCTACTACTACTCATCATATGCCGAAAAGTCCTGTACTTAACAAAAAGTGTAAGGATAAGAAAATCCGGTCAAATTTAGTTTAACCGTTTCGAAGATTAGCCCGAACAAACTGACCGATAAGAAATTATTAAACACGTGTTTCGGTTTCAGTTACGTGCTAATAATCTTAAGACAAAGCCTTTATTTCGAAATCATAGTCAAATACTTCAATTTTATTTATATGTGTAGATGAAATGTGTCGAAGAAGATATGAAATAAAATATTCCCAAATTGACGGTGACTTGATTCAGGGTGGGTTATAAAATCCTTATTGAGGCTTTACAATACGGTATTAGTAGTGTTCGTGATTGAAAAATCCTTGCTCTGGGCATCAAGAACAAGGACGTAACGGTGAGTATAGATCGTGTGGAAAAAGGTATCATCGTCCTAAGTTAGTACATCCACTCATTAGGAAGAAATAATTTCACCACAAGGTTACCTAGGCCACTACCTAGCCACTTGTCTAGGCCCTTGCCTAGACAAGTGGCTCAATTGTCGCAAACGCTAGTAGAATAGAATGACAATTACCATGTGATCTAGCGTAACGAATTCTAAAATAGTCATAGTAAAATAGTTCTAGTCAAACGTTATTTTATTAACTTTCTTATATTATCAAACAAAACATAAAATTGTTGGAAAACCGCCGTATAAGACGTAGCCAAGTGGCTCTTTTGACGAGCAGTAACGCCAGCAAACGTATCGATTGTACGAAACAATTGCAAAGTTGTCTAAAGCGCAGGACACAAACAAGTCGACAAGCCAACCATAAGCTCATGCAATTCGGTAGGCAGGTTAAAAGGAAAAATGAATTATGTAATTTTTTCTTCTTTAAGTTTAATCTATCTATCTATCTATCTATATATAAAAGGCGATGTATGTATGTATGTTCCTTATGGACTCCGAAACGGCTGGACCGATTTCGATGAAATTTTCAGGGAATATTCAGATTGGCTTAGCGGGTGTTCCTGTAAAGTTTGGTAGCGATCGGATCAGTATAATTTTTTTTTGTCTTTTTTTTTTAAAACTGTTTAATTTATTTTAACTTCAACTAACGCCCAGTAAAACGGGCCGGGTTTGCTAGTTTATTATATTTTGTTAAATGAGCTCCTCCCCCATCACTTCATTTATAGACCACACACACACAATACGAAGAGTAGTCGTGTCACACTGATAACCAAACCACATTACTGAGTTTGACTGTACAGAGTTTGTCAACCACAAACATTACCAGGATATCATGAAACCCCGCAACTAAACTAATAGTTAAATTCTCAACTATTCCAAAGTTAATCCAATCTCGGTAACTTTAACAAACGGTTAAACTAAAACATAACTGAACTTTATTCAATTAAAGTTAGGCACACAGACGATGCATGTACCAGGCAAGCAGAACTGTGAAGGAGGTCGTATATAACATGGCTCATGTACAACTTCAGTTCTGAATAATATTTATTTCCTATTATTTAAACATCACAATATGAAATTAATTATTAAATAAAAAATACATTTTTATTGATTTTTTGTATTACATTTCTGGGTTAGTGTTACCAAGTCACTGTACTGTAGCTCAGTAGGTGTTTGACGAAGTTGCAAACACTGCGGTCCTTACATAGTTCTTTCGCCTCCTCGAATCTCATTATTCTCCTCACACTTTCGCCGAGATATACTAGTGTTTTGACATTCCCGTCAACTAACACTATAGCTATTTGTTATAGCTTATAATATGGTAACTACCGAAGCACCATTTACAATGTGGAAATTACCATAGAAAATTACGTAAGAATTACCTGGCGATCCTTATGAAAACTTCTAATGAGACGTTAAATTTTTGTAGTTTCGTTAGGTATGTAATGTCAATACAATAAACACTAAAGATTATTTCACACCCAATTTACAATTTCAATAAGTAGGTACTTACAGAGAAAACCAAACTCTGCCTATTCTTCCATTTTCGTAAAATTGTCGATTCTATTCAAGACCTATTAAAATGCCTCAATTCTTTTAACCAATTGTAATAATTATATTATACTCGTATTTTCAAATACCGTAGCAACTTTCAAGTTTCAACATATATATATATATATAGGTACAATGTAAAAGGGCCTTCACTAAAAACATGTTTAAAATTTCTGAGAGCTTATTGTGTGAAATGAGGGTAGTAGGCTAAGAATTACGACTTAGGTTTCTAGACTTCGCAGAAACCTGTATTTATGGTGTAAAAGAGGTCAAGCTTCAACACTTAACAAAACATATTTAAGTGAGTTAGTTGTTATAATTTTTGCTGCCGAAATCATTCGAATTTCAGATTCGAATATCAATATTATGGATTTGGAGTTAATTTGGATATGTACTGATTACAAAATTACATTCAGATCACCAAAAAACTCATTAAATCCACGCGTGTATTAAAAACACTAAGACCATAAATAAGAAAATCAACCACTGATCCTATATAAATGATAAAAAGTTCAATTATTCCTTATAATAGGGCTTACTTGAATAAGTTATTCCAAGTAATCCCAGTTACGAGTATGAGTATTTAATTTAAAAGAATGAGTGATGAAAGACTGAGGAAGAAAATCTAGAGCGGAAGCGAGTGGTAAAAGAAGTCAAGAAAGACCAAGGCTGGCTTACAAAGATCGAATAACCAAAGTGTTAGCTGATGGAAATAGCACTCGCATAACGAGGCTAAAATGTGTGAGGAGAACAATGAGATTTGAGGAAGTGAAATAAGTATGTAAGGACCGCGACGCTCGGCGCTCCATCCTGTCTGACTACCCTATTAGAGATACAACGTGAAGGTATGTTTGTATGTACGTAATTTTTTTTAAGAATTCTCTAAATCTCTGATCTGTAGTTTTTCGACTTTGCGGACATCCTACTTCTGCTTTAATTTTTTTATGTTGTTATCTGCTAGACAATATTACCACAACTTGTTTTTGGACTGCGCTACAATACGCGAAGTGCATTTATTTCTCTGCAAGTCGGAGGCTAATGGAATATGATCATGATTTTGCCCATCTGTTGAGCAAGGAAACAAAAGGGGACTTTCGGAGTTACCGTGATTGGAGCAGATGCTCTGATTGCCCCTTTAGATAGCCCCGAGAAGGATCTCATACGTGTAAGCACTGCGTGAGTACTGGAAAATGTTCTTAGTTCTTTCCAGGACGTACTTCGAAATAGCACTAGGGGGAACCACTACGCATCAAAAATGTTGGAGATTTCTGACATGCGGCGAAGATGAGATCCAACCACTGGAATTTTAGTACGTAAAAGTCGCATTTAACTGAAGCTCACCCCGGGGTACTGCACAATTTTTTAAGATTTCTCCCGCGTACATAATAACTTACTGTCCTGCACTAATTAAAACATCTCGACTTCATTTCTTCAGCATTTCTTTCAAAATTGTTATCTTTTTTAAAACTATTATATGCAAGTTTAATAAAATTAAAAACTGGAAAAACTTGTAAATAGCTAAGTACCATTTGTTTAGCGAAAAAAATATTAAATTATAATGTTTAGAAAAATTTGCCACACAAATTACGGAATCAAGAAATAAACCAATAGCACATAACTGGCGATCCTTGAATGCCGACCTTCTGGTGAACTTTTTATGAAAATAAGCGATGACAAATATTAATAGCGATGTGCACCTCCAGCCACACATAAAGCGATGACAGCGAAAAAAAATTCATAATTCGTATTTATCTTTTTAATAGTTTACTTTTTCTTTGATTGATGATGATTTCTTTGATTTGATGAAAAGGTTGATAATGCACGTGATGTTTAGTCCAGTGGTCGCGCTAGTGGAAGTTTTCCCCCATTCTGCAATTTGTATGACGAAGGAAAAAACAAAAAGAAAGGACTCCAACCATACTTCCCGCCTTGGAAATTCATAGAACTTTCAACAGAAAGTGAGAGTGAAAAAATTATAATGAAATTATAATAAAAGACCCATGTCACATGGGTCAATACGAAAAGAAAGAGATACTAACGTTATGTATCATAATAAGGTAATAAGAGCGCGGAAACCATAATCGGTATTTTTAGCGGTGTTACAATAACAATATGAATAGAGAGGTAAATTATTATTAATTTTAGACGTACATTTTTAAACTTTATAAAAGAATTGCATAAAATATGAGTTACAAAAAGCGAAGTTATTTATTTATTTAATGCGTGGGTAAAGAATATAATTTAGTAACAGGGCGCTTATAATTGCCAGTACTAGTTTTAACTGTGGCAACTAGAACTACTCCATCTGAGCCAGGAAAAACTTCGATTATTACGCCTTATGGCCAACATAAAGTTGGTACATTTCCGTGACCTACGATAACTACAGTTCCTAACTCGATAGAACGTTCCGAAGTACACCATTGCTGATGCACTTGCAGTGTACGCAAGTATTCCACTCGCCACTTGTTTCAGTGGGACAAGTTGATCTAAAAGCTCTGCGCTTAGATAATGAAATACGTTCATCTGATAGTTCAGATGAAAATAAACAGCGTAACGTTGTAGACATTAAAAATTACGCAGGCGTTAATAAACCTGTAGAAATGAAATTAAATACACATGTAGTATTCATTTTCAAGCGCTTAGTAAATTGTATAATGCAAGTAACTATTTTAAGAAGTTTGTTCCAAGATACGTTTACTTATTTCATTCATAAGCGGTGGCTCACATTGAGTGGTAGAAGTAAGCATTCTACTAGTGTTCTTATACTCAGGAAGCTTCTCACTCTCTAAAGGCGAAAATGAGTTTTTAGGCCATTCGCAAGTAGGTCTATGAAGCTAGTCGGGACCGTCCCACCAAAGTGAATGGAAGGTCATTTGGGATGGCAGCATGCCGCGGGATAAGCAGTCGCTTGGATTTTGTTTACCTGATACATGATGAAATGATTTTAGAGGCAAATTGTCTTGAATTTTAGCAACGCGGTTGCTTACAAATACAGTGCATTTATGGGGAGAAGACTGAATACACGAAACCGCGAATATAGATTCAAAAAACGCATAAAATCCTGCAATTGGAACGCGGACAGATATTCTACCATTGACTACTTTAACTAGCTTAGAAAGTAATAAAGTCACTACAAATTCCAAGCGTGCTAACGATATAATTTTAGCGGCCGAAACTTTCGATTTTGCACATAAAAGGCTAACAGTAATATTTCCGTCAATATCAGTCACGTGCAAATAAATACAACAACCATAACCTGAAACTAGCATCACAGAAAGCTACTAAATTCACTGTGAAACCTATGTGAATACCTGTATGACGTGGAGTCTTTAAAGTGGAGCACTGGGAAGTCTGGAATGAAAGCAGCAAAGCGTTTTCGTATCGGAGGTGATTCGTCCCAATCGATCTTACCCAACCAAAGTTCCTCAATTAGAATTAGAGCTACCAGACCAAGCACATCAAATAAGGAAGCAACTAATGAAAGAATGGTTCATTTTGTACATTTATTGTCGAGGTCAACCGTTCTTAATTAGAATAAGTCATCAGCAGGTTCCCAAGACAATCCTAAAATTTTACAATTGTGCTTACCTGTGTCAGAAAAGTTTACAGTTAAGCGGTGCGAATCAGGAAGCGTACTTAGCAAAGCAATTTAATTATTTACCCATTTGATAAGATTTAAAGAACCCATTTCAAAAAACTCAATAAGATCATGAGAAACACTCATAGCGGTTTGTTCATCGGGCGCAGAATAAATAAAATAGTACATGTGAAACTGAGTTTCCACTAATTTAGAAGGTTCACGAAAGCGATCACTGTGATCAGAGGCTAATTTGCGCAATGTACGCGTAGCTAAAAAGGACTTGATGTAAGACCAAAGGGAACACTTAAAATTATAAGTAAGAATGGGTTCATGACTATGAAATCGAAATAATATCCTTATATATTTGCAATGATGCTGATTTACTCCAATACGAAGAAACATTTGTTTTACATCAGATGTCATTGCAATAGGAAAAATTCTAAAATCGAATATAAGTAAAAACAAATGGTCTGTAGGCTAGGTGCGAAATGAAGCACGTCATTTAGAGACGATCCGGAATGCGTTTTAGCACTAGCGTCTAAGACGATGCGAACACGAGTACTTTCCTTGTCCGATCGTATAACAGCGTCATCCGGTACACAAGTACATAGTAACCGTCATCTGTTAATTTAGAATCAGGACCTTGCGATAAGTAACCTTTTTCGATATACTCATTTATTGTTTTATTATAGTCCTCTCGTAAACCATCCACCTGATTGAATTAACGTTCTAACGCGAAAAACCGACGGTGAGCCACTGTACGAGAGTTACCTAACTCGAAGAAGCTGTTCCAAAAACGTAAGTCAACAGAATATTTAATATTATTATGAATAACAAAAGAATCGAAAATATTTTCGCTTTCTAATTCGTCGGGACTACAGACGCGTTTATAAGGCACTTACTCTAATTCAAAGCATTTATGTAAACTAAACTCAATGCCTTTGTGCGTAAGAGCAGTGAAAAATATTAACCATAACGAAATTCGTAAGTAAAGCGGGCGGTGCGCAGGAATCGATTTTTCTCAAACCACAGTTTAAAATTATAAAATCGGTTAGATCCGGAATCTCTAACTGCTTAAATGCAGCAAATGATGCGAAATACTTTACCACGAATGAATGGAAGCTAGCAGCGGTATGACTACAATGTTTAACTTCTAAATTTAAATAATGCACACCCGAAGTGCGTTTATCCTGATATTTTTTGACCAGACTATTCCAAATAATACTGTATCACACGTAGATGCAATACCTGCGGTCGTTTTAAGTGCACTGTGAGTTAACTTGCTCATTAAATATTGCACACGCTACGAGTCATTTAACTGTACATTTAAATGAACATTAGTGCAAAATATTTCGTAAAAAATAGGCCAATTCTCAGTTTTGCCGTCAAAAGTGCGAAGTTAAATGGGCGGTAGTTTAATAACATTCTTGCAATTACACGTACAAGGAGCATTCTGCGAATCGTTTTGTGAGGATTTGGAAGATTTAAATAAATTATTGATTATGTTTATGTCGAGATTATGTTTGGGGTTAATTGTTAACGACATTAATGACAGTTACAGATTTTAAATCTTACGTTTTTTTTAATTTTGTAATAATTTCATCCGTTACTGAAATACAGCCTGAAATCCATTTTCGAAAATAATGCGTATACCCCAATGTGGGTTTTCAGGCTGTATTTCAGTAACGGATGAAATTATTACAAAATTAAAAAAAACGTAAGATTTAAAATCTGTAACTGTACACGATCAACCCAATTTTACGAGAAATGGTGGGGATAACACTTGAAAATTAAAACGATCATAACTCTTAAACGGATACGTTTTTTTCGATAATTCTTTTTGTAACTACATACTAAAGTTATGCCCTTTCATCCATTAAAGTAACTGTCCCGTTTTCATATACACCCTGTATAATTGATTCTATCCGAGATGTGAAGGATCAACTAGCATGGAGAAGCTTGTAAATAGCCAAGCACCATTTGTCTAGCGAAAAAAATATTAAATTAAAATGTTTATAACAATTTGCCACACAAATTACGGAATCAAGAAATAAACCAATAGTACTCTTGGTTTATTTAATTAATTAAGTTCGCAGTTCTTGACACTGCTTGTACAAAGGAAAATAAACTCTTTGCAGCCTTAACCGGCATCTTAGCACCCGCAGCCCGTAACAATATTAAATTAAAATGTTTAGAAAATTTAGTCACACAAATTACGGAATCAAGACATAAACCAATAGCACATACCTGGCGATCCTTGATTGCCGATCTTCTGGTGAACTTTTCTATGAAAATAAACGATTATAAATATTAATAGCGAAGGGCACCTTCAGCCACATTCAAAGCGATGATAGTGAAAAAAATAATTCATAGGTAATTCGATTTTATATTTTAATAGTTTTTACATTTCTTTGCGGCCAGTTTCCGAAAAGGTTGATAATGCCCGTGATATTGAGTCAAGCCATCAGGATCGGCTCGTAATTCACGCACAGGAACACGCTAGTGGAAGCTTTCCCTCATTCCACAATTTGTATGGCGAAGGAAAAAACAAAAAGAAAGGAGTCCAACCAAAAACCTTTCTCTATTACTGTGACGATAATAATTTGTTCGCATGACCTTGATAAAAGTAATGAATGCGGCATTATATTTATAATTGAGGCCAATTAAGAAAAGAAATTGTAATTTTTTATTCGATTACGAAATTGACATTTTACAAATGAAATTGTAAGTTTCAGTTCAATTACGCTAATTATTTTCGATCAATTAGTATCAAATAAAATAAGTACAAAAAAGTTTATCATGTGTGTGTTGTGCTTTTTACAATTTAGTGTCTGCTTTTGTGTATGTGTCCTACTTTTTTACATGAAATTATACATATATACTTCATAATACAATTAAGCATGTTTCTCACATCGCTTGTAAAAGTTTCTAACATTATGTTTATCCCAAGACTGACTTTATTCAATCTTGGCGGGACAGCAAGTAGCCGCCATTTTTAACACGCTTTTATTAGCTTCACCTGTATGTATGTATGTATGTAACGGAATCTTTCAGCGTAATTTTTACCAATTTCCAGAAGTCTGATCAGCTTGAAAATTTGCACAGGGGTCAAGGACTGATGACAATACAATTATTTTATAACTTTGTTCTAATGAAATTAAAAAAAATAATGGTACGATTATGGTACCGTAGATGTCGCTACGGAACGTTTCTACCTGCATTTTGAAATTATTACATTATTAAGTCAAACGTATTACAATGGACCACACGAAGTTTTTTTGAAATAATTTGAATTTTGCGGAAAAAATTATAGTTTAAAAAAACTAAAAAAAACACGCTTTAATGGCAAACCGAACTAAAAAGTAGAAAATAAAAAATTATAGTTTAAAAAAACTAAAAAAACCCGCTTTAATGGCAAATCGAACTAAAAAGTAGAAAATATTTTTTAAGTATCAAGAGCTTGTGTTACAGCAATAGAAAATTGCAACAATCAATTACGACTAATTAATTTGGAATAAGATTAAAATAAAAATTAAATTGTTAATAAAATAATTCAATTATAGTAAAAAAGGCGTGAGGTGCAAACTATAATTTTTATATTTTCACTTTATCTATCAAACCAGCGTATTAGAGAACAAAAGAAGTGTTCATTTTCGAACAGGGGAAGTAACTAGTTATTACAATGGTATCACTGGATTCATGTCTGGTTAGCTTTTATTATAAGAATTAATGTTTTTTAATCGACATCAAAAAAGAAGGAGATTCTATGTTCATTTGTATTGGAGCTTAGACTTCGAAGATACACCACATAAAGCTAAATGCATATAAGCTTTATATACATTATCGATTCTTTTGTATCATTGTGCTCCAGTATTAGAAATGAATTGTAGAACTGTACCCTAGATATTTATTTATGCCAAGGTCACTCAAAAGGGAAAAATTAACAACTTTTTAAGGAAAAAAATTAAACCGACTTCAAAAAACAACGAAAAATTCAAAGTGACTATTCTTTATTAATTTATTATTAATCAAAACTCA
This sequence comes from Zeuzera pyrina, assembly GCA_907165235.1. Classification (NCBI taxonomy): domain Eukaryota; kingdom Metazoa; phylum Arthropoda; class Insecta; order Lepidoptera; family Cossidae; genus Zeuzera; species Zeuzera pyrina. The sequence continues at coordinate 2,959,501 of OU015641.1, forward strand.
AGAACAAAAAAAAACTTCATAAATACAATACAAACGCCTACACAATTAAATTAGACAATTATCGACCAAATCACTGTACAACAACAGAAAGTCTATTAGTTTGATAGGCTTGGTACCGACTTCAGTAACTGTCAAATTTAATTATATAGGTATTTGTATCCTATATATAAAGTTATTTCTGTACTCGTGTTTTGATTGGCAAAAGATAGTTATTTGTACTTTATAGCGATTTTTTTGAAGTCGATTTATTTTATTTTTCTATCAGCTGTATGCTTAAATAATCAGAGATATAAATTTGACAAGGATTCAGTGCCACCGTGTTGTTTGTCAATTTTTCTTAGATATGATAATGAACCGATGAAATAAATCCATAGGACAATTTAGGAAACCATACATACATACATATTATATACATATGTTCACGCTATATCACTAACGGGGTAGTCAGAGAGGATGGAGTGCCAAACTTCGCGGTCCTTACACACATACATACATTTAGGAAAATGATTCTTCTAAAGTTACTTAGTTATACTAATAATTACTTTTATCATTCTTATATGTAGGTAATTTTGTGTTCAGTGTAACGTATTACAGTTTGTGTGATTGTTTCCAGATTAATTATTGTAATTGTATTTATTTTTTAATCATAAAGATGTGTTAATTTTATAATTACAACTAAGTAAGTAGCAAAACATATTCATCAAAGATATTGGCAGGCCAATGTCAATGGGAATAACCTGCACGCCTTGTAACGAAGCGGTCTGGCTTTTATGTATCTCAGGAATCCTAGGATTTCCGCTGAAGATTTTTCACCTGAAAAGGAAAACACTCGATTATTTTTTTAAACTTCGTTAATTTCTATTATATATAAGATATTTATAATACAACACGAAAGTGCAAAAGTTTGTATAGCCATTTTTTGATGGTATTATAAAAACATCTGTGTTACTAATACCAATAAGTATTTTAGAAACTGACTACATGACGTTAAAATGTCCGAATAACTAAAGTTTAGAAAATGTCCTTGATGTTTCGTTCCAAAATAGAAAAAAATTTAAACCGCCTTAAAAAAACACTGAAAAGTATAAAATAACTATCCTTTACTAATCAAAACTCAAGTACAATTAAAATAACTTTATAAATACGATACACATACCTATATAATTAAGTTTGACAGTTACTGAAGTCGGTGCAATTTTTTTTAATAAAATTTTTTTATTTCTCCCTTTTGAGTGATCTTGACCTAGATAAATATCTAGGGCAGGTCTGCAATTAACTTCAGTCTAATTCCGGAGCGCAACGATGTACAAGGGAATCGTCAATACAAATGAAGGTTGTAACCAGGTCGTGTTATCTAGTGTATCTTCGAAGTCCAAGCTCCAATATCGGTCAAATTTAAATGGGACGATCTCTGAAGTATTATCTATCACATGAAAAAAGAATTTTCGAAATCGGTTCATAAATGACGGAGTTATAAGGTAACAAACATACAAAAAAAAAACATACAGACGAATTGAGAACCTCCTTCTTTTTTTGAAGTCGGTAAAAAAAAGGACATTATTTGAAAAATTAACTCGGTGTTTGTATATCGCAGCCCTTTTTCTCAGATATTCCTCAGAGACGTGAACAAGCAGGAACAGCAAGCAGCTGATGTTTGAAATATATTGGAAATGGTGGTCAAAAACAGACTTTAACTTCAAAAATGGAATTCAGAAGGTTTAAATTTTAGAAAGTTTAATTTTTTTTTGCGATCCTCACAAGAAAGAAAAATGCACATATAGACAGACAGATAAACAGACAAGTAGACAAAGACGAGCGGCCAGGTGGGCAGACAGATGGACAGAGAGATGAACAGATAGAGTACGGACAGACGGACAAAACCATAAGGATTCATAAAAACTATGTGTGGTAGAGCCATGCTGCATTGCAGCACGAATTGGGCCGGCTCGCCCGGCGTAATACCACCCTCTAAGCAGTGACCCTCTAAGAAATAAGCGAAGTGATCGAAAGTGCCGGTGCCCATCTCCCCCCTCCCCCTTCTTTTCTTTAAGGTCGGCAATGCACCCGTGATTCCCCAAACATTGCGGGTGTCCATGGGCGGCGTTGATCATCTTTCATCAGATGACTCGCTCGTTCGAATGCTTCCGCTTTTATGAAACAAAAAAAAGGTTGAGATAATAAATAGTCAGAGAGAAAATAGTCCCAAGCCTAAGGTTACATTTTTCTTTACCCTCCGCAAATCTCATCGTTCTCCACAACTTTCGCCTTAGTATGCGAGTGCTTCTGACATTTCCATCAGCTAAAACTCCCTATTTGCGTGCCTTGATCGTCCTTGGTTTTAGATCCCCCTTATTTTCTCTTTGTAGATTTTCTTCGTCAATCTTTTATTACTCATTCTTTCCTTGTAACCGAGCCGTCTAAGTTTCCTTTCTTCATTTTCACAATAACACTGTCATCTAGCCTTGTCATACTGCGTATCTGTTTATTACTTATATTGTCCGCGAGGATGACATGTTAGATGGTATGTTTTATCACATCACGTTATTATGATTAGGATATAAGTGAAAGGGTCAAATGGGTACACAAACGATTATCAACTCCATAACGAGAAAAACAGGTTCTACCGGTGACGGCGAAAAACGTATGAACGTTTTATTTTTATAATATTCCTTACCTATTTCAGTGATCAGACGATTGTGCAATATGAGCACTATTGCTTCCGCTTGCGAAATCATAATTTCCGCAATGATAGCCGGCACACATATCTGCACTCCGAGATGCAGTATAAATGCGTATGTACTGGTATATATTGTCCATGGTGACTGCGAATTAAACAAAATAAAAATTTTAGAACGCCTCCCACAAAATTATTACACGCTAATATGGTAAACAAAGAAAACTATTATGTTGTATGATATGTTCTTTCACCTTGTCGAATGGCATCATTCTCTTTACGTATAAACCGAGATATGCAAGTGCTTATGACATATCCGTCATAAGCACTTGCACGCTAACGCTTCGGGTATTTGATCATTAGCCGCGGCCTTTCTTGACTTCTAATACCACTCACTATTGCTCTACAGATTTTGTTTCTTTTTTTTTTTAGTTTATTGGGGTTTTACAATGAGACTTACTATGATAGTTTTAACCTAAGTAGCTAGTGTTAGTTCCACATTAATTTTAATGCACATTAATTTTAGTAGCAAGAACGAGGGTAGAATGAATTTCTTGCGTGTAGTGGGGCTGCATAAAAGCCTGATTTTGGTCGTGTAAAAGTTCAGTTGTTGAGAAGCCATCGAATAGTCAAATACATAATAGTTGTGATGAAGAATTGATAGTGTGTTCATTGTGATTAGTGTTCCCGTTACATTTCATATTTAACACTACATAAATAATTGTGAGACCAACACCGTCAACCACAAGTTATTTTAAATATAGTAGGTGTAGAGAATGGACGCGGTACACTTTTCCCAGACTTGTCTGCTAAACGCTATAAACATTGGCAATGACTACAGTGGTTGACAGGCAAGAGCCATAAATTGTACTTTATTCTATATAGAACTAGTGTTAAGATCATGAAGCTTATCTATAATAGCTACTTTATATGTATGGTATGATGCGGGTATCAAAAATATCTATATGATTAAAATATGTATTGTGAATGTGAATCAGACGACCCATTGGCGACCGTAGTGCGAGATCTTTTAGTAGCAAAGAGATGGATACTCCGACAAGCTCGAATGCGCGGTCTGACTGGCACTCGGTAACAAATACTGTTTATAATGCTACTACAGTCATATCTGTTGTGGCACAAATCATACAATAATAGAGCTTGCAGTTGCAGTCTTCTGGATTTCAATGTAAGTAACTTACTTTTATCTAGCAATGCAGAATAAGATAAATGACTACGGAAACACCTAAAATACATGTATACAGCGAAGAAATTTCTTTTGCACCCTTTCAAGGCAATCGGAATATTTGTGGTAAAAAGGATCCCAAATGGTAACTGCGTATTCCAACTGTGAGCGTAGAAGTGATTCGTACAGGAGTAAGTTGGTGGTTTCGCGTTTAAAATCATTACTAGCATGCATAACGAAACCATACATTTTATATGCTTTATTACAAATATTTTCAATGTTTGAATCTAGTATTAACTTTTCATCTAATATGATTCCAAGGTCTTTAATAACTTTGACTCTATTCAAAAATGTATTACAAAGTTATATAGTATATAGTAGTTATGTTTACTTATTGTATGTTTTTTAGAAAAGGTAATTGTTTTACATTTGTATAAGCTGAGTGCGAGTTTGTTATTTAATAATAATAATAATATACTCAGACACTCAGTACTCGATGAACCTGTTTAGATCTTCTTGGAACTTATTGTGATCTGAGATATTTTCAATAGTGAGATAAATTTTGAGATCATCAGCACATAATGAAAAATTACAGTGCAAAAAACAGTTATCAATGTCATTGATAAATAGAATAAAAGTAACGGGCCAAGGATTGATCCTTGCGGAACGCCAGAGGTTACTGCTGTAGTATCAGATTCATATCCATTAATAACAACTCTCTGCGTTCTGTTTGTAATGTACGACTTAAATCATCTCCAGAGATTACCACGTATGCCATTAAAAGCAATTTTCTCCAATAAGATTTTATGATCTACTCGATCGAAGGCTTTCTGAAAATCAGTATACACACTATCGGTTTGTTTATTAGTGTCCAATTGTCCATATTGTCAAACAGTTCAGAAGTGTACACCAACAGGTTGGTAATAGTAGACCGTCTATGCACAGATCCATGTTGTTGTGGAAGGATGCCATTATGGAGACCTGGATAAATATTTTTATGTATCAGTTTCTCGAGAAGCTTCAAAAGAGCAGGAAGTATAGAGATAGGTCGATAATTAGTTACAACTTTTTTAGGTCCACCTTTATGTACTGGTGTAATCCTGGCACATTTCCACACTGCTGGACATACACCTTGATTTAAACATTTATTAAATAATGTATGTAAGGGTCCAGAAATAAATTCAGCAGTATTTTTAAGGAAGATGGGTGGAATATTGTCCGTACCTGATCTCTTACTAACATTTATACTTTTAAGTTCCCTCAGCACATCATCATATAACAAGGTAACGTCACAAATCACATTAACCTTACGTGTTCTTGATTCTAATTGATCTAATCACTGATCCCATCGAAACAACAAGATTCCGTTACACTGCTTGGCTGAAATACTGACTGGAAAAAGAGCGAAAATAGTTTTCACACATCTTCAGGGTTGTCTGCTCTAGCGTTTAAATATTGGATACTGTTAGGTATATTTGACTGCTTTTTTCGATTTTTAATATATGTCCAAAACTGTTTAACGTTGTTTTTAATACTATCCTTCACAGAATTAATATATTTATTGTAACATAAACGCGATTCCTTTTTAAGATTTAAAATCTCTGAACACGGAAAAAATAGTGTAGTCAGATTTATTTCTACATTTTTTCCATTTAATCCATGCCTGATTTTTGTTCTTGAAAATATGTGTCAGTGATGACGTAAACCATACTGCATAATTCGAGTTTTTTAATAGCTTACTCGGAACGTGTTCGCGTATGATACTACATATATTTTCGTAGAACTTGTTAACACAAGTTTTAGCTGTTTCGTTATGGAATAAATTATTCCAGTTAATGTCAGCAATACATTTAATTATTATTATGTCGTCAGTAGCACAAAAGTTAATGGCGCTGAGTAGGCTGTACAATTGAGGATGTTTGTTATGCTTAGGTCTAACAATCTGTTTAAAGAATTTCTGAAGGTATTAATTTCTAAACGATTAAACAGGGTTATAAAATTAGATACGTCTGAGTGTGAAGGTTCTTCATTACCTAAGTTTAAGGGCTTTGCTTGACCGTCATCTATGTACAATTCAAGATAGGGTAAGTTAAAGTCGCCAAATATAAGAATATTTGGGGAATTAGAATCTTGTATAAAGTCCCTCATTTTTTCGAAGTATGCGGAGTATATGTCATTATTTATCCGTGGAGGTATGTACAATGCGCTAATAATATACCTTACGTTCCTATACGTAACTCGATCAAAACATTATCAATAATAGCCGGTAGGACAAATGGTGTGCATAATGAGGTGCAGAGCGAGCGTCACACATCCACCAGCACGCCCCCACCATCGCGACGTTCAGTGGCCACTCGATCGCGGTCGGCGCGATAAATGTAGAACCTGGAGTCTACGAATTCGTTATTAGTTATATCGGCATGTAACCATGTTTCGGTCAGTATAATCAAGTCGTATGTGTGCATTAATATGTTCATGTATATTGTATTTAATTTGGTTCTTAGACCACGGCAGTTTTGATAATAAATAGATAGTATATTTTTATTACTCGGATTATCGAATTTTGTTGTTAAAAATATGGGATGCGATTTTAAATAATATATTGAAAAATTTATTATAGTGATAATACGTGTTACCCAAAATACATATATAAGCTAGATCATTATTAAAAAACAAGATTTTATTCAAATTAACTAGAGTACTGCTAGTATAGCGGGAGGGTTTGTTTACCTGCACTAACAATGTTATAAAGTAACAAAGCATATAATGTGTTAATAGATCACACAATGTAACGGTTTCTGTTACATTTAATATGGGGCAGAATAACACCCCAAATGTATCCCATGGCCTTGACGGGTGATATTTGTAAAAAAAAACATTGAAAATAACATTTTTATGATAGGATTTACATACTGCAATCTTATACACTATACATATTATGCTTATAATATCTGTGATACCATAATATACGAGTATTCTTAGAGAATTAAGTCTATTTATTATGATAGTAACACTTTTGGAAGAAAATAAATTGCAGTTTTTTATTTTAAGACAAAAGGTAGCAACAGTAATAAAAACAGGTATTACATAATTTTAGTGATATCGTTTTCTGAACGTATGGCAAATACGGGAGAGGTATCACTTTTGCGCGTAAGAACAACACCATGCTTAACCCATACATGTTTGTATTCTTGGACTTTGGCTCTGTGCTTCTGGCTTCTTGATCGCTCGAAGAACACTTACATCCAACCCTGCCATATTTCATATATCTTCATCGCAAACTCTATCCGTGAAAATGACACTGTACAAATGAGCATTCACTTTCTTAATTATAAGCTTACTTTCACGCGATTTTTTGCTCACCTATTTAAAGTAATACCCAATTACCTACATTGACTTAGCTTTTAATTGCATTAGTCTGAGATCCTTTCTCAATAAGAATTCTGAGCAAAAAGCAATACTAAAAAATAAAGACCAAACCCGCAAAATACAACTTTCAAACAACCGAAAAGCATATACATCGGATATTCATTTTGGAGACTATTGTCACTAACAACACACATTAAGACAAAAACATAACGGCGTTAAAATTATGGCATTTATTTTAGCGTCTGAGATTAACAATTAAAATTAATAATTTGCTATTTCATGCTGTTCTAGAACAAAAAATGTTGTCGTTAAAATTTGAGATTTTACAATAAAAATTGTTATGACTCGCACACTACTTGACGTCATTACCCTTTCCGAGTAGACAGAGTAATTGAACTTAATGAGCGCTAGCCGTAGACAGAGAAACAAGGGCTTACAGATTAAAAAACTGAACTAAACCAGATAGCGATATATTACTAACTTATTGCCTATACTTCTATTGAATAGACGTTATTAGTATAAGCCCCTATCCATCCATTAATTTTAGACCTAAGAAAGGGACTAATCAAGTTGAAATCGAATACCCAATTTACTCTTTATTTATTTCTCCATGTATGTGTGTATTTTAAAATGTTAAATATGTGGAAAAATATGTGGGTTAACTAGACGTATCAGCCAAATTTAAAGTTTTTACATTATATAGACTCACTGAGAAAATTTACTGTTACACGGCAGCAATGAACAACCGAGCAAATGCTCGGACAGTCAGACGAACTAACGGACGGACAGACTGACAGATGGATGGGCTGATAGACGGTCAGAAAACCGATAGAAACCGAATGACGCACAAGTGACTCATAAGAGTTCCGTTTTTGTTAATTTTAACCGACTTCAAAAAACTAAAAGATTCTCAATTTGTCTGCAAGTACATATAACATATTTTATAATGTATGTTCCGACATAACTCATTTGTTTATGAACCGATTTGAATGATTTTCCCTTAGGTACAGTACAGCTCCAAGGTTGACCCAATTAAGTTTCACTGAAATTCAAATTTAATCTCAACTGCTTGTAAGCTTCATTTATATTGATAACAGTTTTGTACATCATTCCGTTACGGAATTAGAGAAGTTAGTTCTAGACCTACCCTAGATATTTATTTAAGTTAAGGTCATTTAAATGTAGAAAAAAAATCTTTAAAAAACAACAAACCAACTTCAAAAAAATGTACTGAAAAATACAAAATAACTATTCTTTATAGATATATATATAAAACTCAAGTACACAAAAAAATTATAAATACGATACGAAAACCTATATAATTAATGAATAATAGTTATATTGTACTTTTTGTGTTTTTTTTAAGTCGGTTTATTTTTTTTTATGTTTGAGATATGGAATATTAAGAATCCACGATCTTCTGCAAATATTCATCATTTAATACTATATTATTACACGACCATTTCGGTATAACTTTGGCGTATTTAGAGATATTTTCCAGGGGAGGCCTGACCCCTGAGATGCGATTCTTGCGATGACCGATGAAGCCGAGCCGACGCGCGACGCCCAGTGTACACTCAATGAGCAAGATTAGCAACATAATTCTTAAATAAATTTACACTTCATTTGCACCTTGTCGCTGTAACGCTATGTTTTACGTGTTGGATCAACTGTGAATTCTATCACACGAATTTATCAAAAGCGTTAAAGCCACAAAGTACTTATAGTAGTATAGTATATCTATTTGATGCTGACCGTATATGCACTAAAAGTAATTTCAACTTCAATTTTTTAAACTAGGTGTATTTCGACTATTAATTTTCGGAATGTAGTTCACTTAAGTTATTTTTTTTAGGTATTGTGAATCGTGTTTATTTCGACTGATTACAAAAGTAGGAACAATTAATAAAAACAACTTTAATTTACGTTTCTTCTCTGCAAAACTATTTAAAACTTTTCTAGCGTGACATTTTCCTTGACGTTCTTTTTAATCCTCGATGCAAAAAGAGGTGTGTTATAAGTTTAGCGTGTATGTCAATGTGTCTGTCTGTAACATCGTAGCACCTGGATCAACAGATTTTGATTTAGTTTCTTTTGTTTGAAAGGTGACTTGATCGAGAATATTCTTAGCTATAATTAAAGGATATCTGTTCAGCCGTTTGAAGATCTTCAGCTTTTCCAGTTATTGAAGAGATGCGAACAACTTCTACTGGTCTGATCGATTCGAAATTTAGTATCCTGTGACTTCTATGATATTACAATAATATGGTAACTGTTTTGGATAGATATTTTATTTAGATTTAGTAGTAATTTCTAGTTTTATGTTTAATTATTTGTAAATATTCTCGTTTTTGTTACTCTAGCAATAGGAAGGAAATAAATGTAATGTAATCGAAGTGAAAAGTATCTTTAAGGTATTGCTGCCGTAGTGGGTCTAATCTACTAACGTAATTGGTAGATAAAGTACACACTAGAGAGTATACTCCAAGGAGTGTTGGCTCCCTCTATGTCCAAACAGATACAAAAGCTTCAAGTAACAACATTAAGACCCGCAGCGAATGACCGACCCACTCAATCTAGAGGATCTGGCCCAGCCAAAAAGAAAAGCGCAGAAAGAAACAGAAAAAGTCTCGGAAAGGAGAAAATTCCCACCCTAAAATGCCCACTGCCTCTGAATCGCGACCAGCTGGATTTGAGGGCCAACTTTAGGAAAAAATACCGGGTCGACCAACCCAATCGTAATTTGGATAAGACTTCCTTTATTCGTAGTCAGTGATTTCTTTATTTTGAAAACCGATGTATGAAGCAAACACAGATATATCTCGTTCTTTACAACACTGCCAAAGTTGCTTGGTGATATCATTAAGATGGGAAAATGTAACCTCGCCCGTGCGATTCACATAAGCAATGACAGTGGTGTTGTCAATCCTTAATAAAATTTGACAGTTACATATATGTTTGGTAATTATTTTTAATCTGAAAAATGCAGCAGCTAACTCCAGATAATGTATGTGCATATTGGCTTTTCGGCGTTCTATCGTCCCTTGGCAGCCATCCCACCATAGGCTACTCCCCTCCCTTTTTACTCGTAAAAGAAAATATTTCAATCTTGTACCGGTCATCCCGTAAGGGGTTGACAGAAGTTCGAATAGCCTGCAACCACCACTTAAAATCACTTTGTAGGTGGTTAGGTACAGTCATGAAACTATCATAATCCTCCGAGCGTAAAAGAGCTAAGTATTTGGATCGTTCGTCGTAATCCTAAAGATTCAAGAATATTTCTGGATAAAGTAATAATATTACTAAATTCATTTTTTGAACTCGCAATTGCCCAAAACTGTATCGAACACAAAATAACCATGGAACTTAAAAAGGTACAGTACTTAAGCCGAAACAGCTGTTTTTATTCAAACCGCTGGTACTTCCCATGAGCCGGGTACATTGCAACCAATAAGTGGACGTCTTTTAAGTCAAGTCAACTAGTCATGAAATTATTTCTTAAAACAAATTTCAAAGTTGTTAGTAGTAAGCAAAAGTAGGTAATAAGTAGCCCGGCTGTAATCCGTATCAACTACGCACTTTTCAAATGTACACATAGGTAATAAGTAGCACGGCTGTAGTCCGTATCAACTACGCACTTCAAATGTACACATAGGTAATAAGTAGCACGGCTGTAGTCCGTATCAACTACGCACTTCAAATGTACACATAGGTAATAAGTAGCACTGCTGTAGTCCTTATCAACTACGCACTTTTTAAATGTACACATAGGTAATAAGTAGCACGGCTGTAGTCCTTATCAACTACGCACTTTTTAAATGTACACATAGGTAATAAGTAGCACGGCTGTAGTCCGTATCAACTACGCACTTTTTAAATGTACACATAGGTAATAAGTAGCACGGCTGTAGTCCGTATCAACTACGCACTTTTTAAATGTACACATAGGTAATAAGTAGCACGGCTGTAGTCCTTATCAACTACGCACTTTTTAAAGGTACATATAGGTAATAAGTAGCACGGCTGTAGTCCGTATCAACTACGCACTTTTCACATGTACACGTAGGTAATAAGTAGCACGGCTGTAGTCCGTATCAACTACGCACTTTTTAAATGTACACATAGGTAATAAGTAGCACGGCTGTAGTCCTTATCAACTACGCACTTTTTAAATGTACACATAGGTAATAAGTAGCACGGCTGTAGTCCGTATCAACTACGCACTTTTCAAATGTACACATAGGTAATAAGTAGCACGGCTGTAGTCCGTATCAACTACGCACTTTTAAAATGTATACATAGGTAATAAATAGCACGACTGTAGTCTGTATCAACTACGCACTTTTCAAATGTACACATAGGTAATAAGTAGCACGACTGTAGTCTGTATCAACTACGCACTTTTCAAATGTACACATAGGTAATAAGTAGCACGACTGTAGTCTGTATCAACTACGCACTTTTCAAATGTACACATAGGTAATAAGTAGCACGACTGTAGTCTGTATCAACTACGCACTTTTCAAATGTACACATAGGTAATAAGTAGCAAGGCTGTAGTCCGTATCAACTACGCACATGCAAAAAAATATGCATCGGTAACATCCCTACAAGATGTACACTGCACTGAGTTTTTACATAAGGTATTATACCAACCTTTATGTTTAGATGGTGATTTCTTTTGTTGAGAATCTGAGGAGCTACCGCTACTGCTCGTACTGTCTCGTCGGTGACTATTTCGTAACAATTTTTCCAACTTCATCTTGTTACGCCTTGTGTCCTTCATCTTGTGTCTATTTATTGGTGATCACGTTCACGTTTTCTGTTTTTAGAATGTTTAGGCATATTTTAACACTAATTAAAAATAACAAATTAATAACAAAATTCAAATAAAAAAATTTGAATCACTTTTTAGAGCGCGTGGTGAACGGCCGGGCACTTAAACCCATATGAAATTCTGTGTGCTGTGATCCGGGGATATGATCGCGTGCGACCTACCTACAAAAAAAAATTGTGAACGATGGCAAATTTTTTTTAATTTTAGCTTTGAACTACAGTGGATGAATGGCCACACCTAACGCTTACTACATGTATACTCTTTCTAATCTGAGAACGAAGCATAGGGTAATAATTATAACATAACTAGAGATGGGCTAGTTCGCAAATGATTGACTCGATAGTTAAACTTATTAGTTACAAGCCGTTTCCCGCCCACTTCGCTGGGCAAAAAAAAAAGTTCAAAAAATGAATAGGCTTAAACCATCTACAAACGATTCCGCATCGAATGGTCGTGATCCCATGTCGATCCGTTCAGTAGTTTTAACGTGATTGACGCACAAAGAAAACATAACTTCATTATATATATGTCGGAAAAGACACGGGGCAATTCGTGCTTTTGCAACTCAGCCATGAGAAATAAATACCTAATCTTACAAGACGCCTCTTGTAAGATTAGGTATTTATTTAAGTAGTACGCCACTACTCCATAAAATACAACACTTAAGACAAAGTTAATGTGCTAACGACAGAAAACTCTTTGTAACAATTATCACATAGGTAATTGGAAATTTAATAATGGCAAACGATCCGTCGGAGAAATGCTATCGCACCGGTCGGCGTAGTCTAACTCACTCTCAGCGCCAGCCCCGACGGTCCGTTAGCGCGTCATCGGAAGTCGCGCTTTGCCATAGTATAGTCAAATGAGTGCCTTTTATTACTTTCAGCGACATATATATATAGATTAGTAATACAAACATTTTTAGAATGTTTGACTGTTTGTGTTTCAATAAAAAGAATTAAAAGAACAACAAACGTCATGATAAGTGTAAAAATGTATATTGTAAAAAACACTTAAAAATAAAGATTAGGAGATTATTATTTTTCGCACAACACAAACAATAATATTCTTCTGTTATTATTCTTCTGTTATTAGTCTTATATTTCGAATGAATCGTATCACTCACATACTCGTATTAGAGTCAATTGATTTATTATTTGATCTTAATTTGATTTGATGTATTTGATCTAGAAACATCGGTATCCATTAAGTAATACTACAAACTAAAAACAAAACGTTTGACAAATCAAATAATCTCAATTTTTTCAATGCTGTACTATATTAGATTAAATCCCTGATATCTTTAGCTATTTTCCACTCAAACTCTTAAGACCACTCGACGACAACAACGACTGCACCGAATCCATTGGATTCGGTGCAGTCTACCATAATAATAAACTTCCGTTGTTGCACATTGATTTGGCACCGACTTCAGTAACTGCCAAATTTAATTATATAGGCATGTGTATCGTACTTATAAAGTTATTTTTATGGTACTTGAGTTTTGTGTAAAAGATAGTCATTTTGTACTTTTCAGTGTTTTATTTGAAACACTTCAAGGTCAGGTCAATTTAGGAAACGAACTTTTCTAAATTGGCTTGTAGTCTGAAAGTTACTGGGAACTCCCCCAGAGTTCATTGCGTGGTACCCATAGTACAAGCTTACTGCTTAGTTTGGGGTCACACAATCGGTGTAATTGTTTGAGTATTATATTATTATTATATTATATTTTGTTTCTCTTCTGTACCTACATCGGTAATTAATTAATCATTTTCAAAAGTAAGATATTATCGAATAGAACAGTCTAAACACTTACCATTCCATCTAAACGCGGTTTGGCTTTGTCAAAACGATCCAATAAGAATTCGTAAACTGTTTGAGCTTCTTTTACAGTCAAATTGTAGCAACTTATTAGTTCTTTAATGCAATAAACACGGTCGTTCAAAAAATAAAACGTTACTGCGATGGCCATAGGTAAAATATCTGATGCAAAAATAGGCAAAAGCGTTATGTATACCGGAAATACTGACTTAACGCATGTTTCAGTCACGTTATTCGCACAGGAGTAAATAAGAAAAATAAATTTAAAAATACACATAAGTGAAGACAAAAGCAGATTCTTGATTTTTGATTTTGGGTTAAAGTTAGGTATTCTGAGTTGGAGGTCTGTAGAAGCCAGTTCCGTTAAGAAATCACACAATGTATACTTTGATGACTTGTACAATAGAGTAAAAGAGGCCAAATATTGCACAGTATACAAAATAAAATAATAATCTCTTTTATAAGATATCCTAAACAAAGGCGCACAGATTTTATTACAGTCATTAATAAAGCCATCACGAAATACAAAACTCTAAACACTGGTCTTAATTTTTTGTGTAGCATTATTATGAAACTAAATTTCAAGCCAAAACATATCCCAAAAACAGCGAACATAATCATGTAACATTCTACTTTAGGTTTAGGATTTTTTGAATTCCTAAACACAACATAACATAACATAACTTCACGCTGTATCTCCAACGGGGTAGTCAGAGAGGATGGAGCGCCAGGAGTCGCGGTCCTTACACACCTCTTTCGCTTCCTCAAATCTCATCATTCTCCTCACACATTTTCGCCTAGGTATGCGAGTGCTTTTGATATTTCCGTCTGCTAACACTCTGGCTATTTGATCTTCATCAAACATAATAATCCTTAATGCTTTAACACTGTTCACGAAGAGGTTCAACTTTTACAACTACCTCCTAAAATGTTTCAACCATTAGCAATTTATTAAGTAATCGATACGTTTTACTACTAATGTCGTTTTAGATTCATTTAGTTAATTGTCTATCGCTGATAATGAATTTTTGTTTGTGTTTGTCAAATAACTCGAGTTGTATTATTTTTTCTGGTGACTAATAGGGGCCTCCGAATTGTTAGTAATAGTTTTAGTTTCAGCTCTACTCCACAATCTACTACAATACACTTAAAATAAAATTTTCCAAATTTTAAAATAACATTACGGAAAGCAAACGGAGCCAAGTTTTATTTATTTATTTTTATTTAATAATTTACATATGAAAACAAATGAACATACAGAAAAATAAACAAAAGCTCCCACTGATTTCTGTTAAACTAAATATAAATTTTTGCCATACAATGAATACTTTGCGTAGTTGTTTATGTACTTAACATTTCTTTAATGTGACTGTTAAATTCCATCACCTGTTACAAACATTTAAGAAAATGTAGTAGACTCTAACACATTACAATACACTTTTAAAAAGAACAATTTAGAAACACTATTTCAGAAGTATTTATCAAGAATACAATTATTTTTACAAAATCGAGAATATCTCGATCACTCTGCAAGACTGTAATTATAGAACTTCATAATATTAATTATACAAAGACATACACATAATATCTTCAGTGCTTCGGTAATTGATATGTTGTGTGCAATCTTTGGAGATTCATAAATAATTGTTATTTATTCATCATAAAGATGACTTAGTTGTATAAAGACAACTAAATAAGTAGCAAATATGTTCAGCAGAGATATCGGTAGACTGATATCAACTGGCACAATCCTCCACGCCTTGTGACGAAGTGGTCTTGCTTCTATGTACATCAGGAATGTTCGAATTTCTGCAGAAGATTTCTCGTCTGGTAAGAAAAATGAAATATTTACTATAATAAATACTCTCATGTTGTTTTAGGTCACTATTCATTGTGAACTGGTTACTTTTTAATAATAAAGGAAAAGTTTTTAAGTTCATAAAAACTCTCAAAACAGAAAGCCTGCTAGTTTCATAAACTTAGTATAAACTGGCGTATAGATGTACAAAGAGTGGGAGTGAGAATGTCATCTTTTGTTATAGTGGCACGAGTAGGAAAGGAACTGCAACGAGACGCTGTTGTAAGCCTTTTTGAATGACAGGTCGTCACAAGTCGTCATGCTATTGACTTATTTTATTATTTTGTGTTATCCCTATTTCGTTTCAAAGAAGTACTGTATTTTTCAATAATGGTTACTTATTATGTATGTGATTGTGATATTACATATCGCGATAATCAAGGGAATCATTCATTTCATAGGCGACATTTATAAATTAAAAATCGTCACGCGTCAACGAGCTCTATGTTCGTTTATACGCCAGTAGGTATATATGAAGCTTATGGCTAGTTTGGTAGGCTTGACACCGGTTTCAGTAACTGTCTTTAATTATAATATATAGGTATTTGTGTGGTGTTCATAAAGTACTTAAAATTTTCTTTCGTACCTGAGTTTTGTTTAGAAAAGGTTAATTATTTTGTATTTTCAGTGATTTCTTTCAACGTTGGTTTATTTTTATACCTAAAAAATGTTTTTCCCGATCCAGTTGACTTTTTCATTTGAACCATGATAATTACCTAAATTAAGATAAATTAGTTTTAAGCTTCAAAACAATGTTTAGGTCTAATACATCACACTATTTTAGAAGGAACTGAGGAGCTTTCGTCTTTAACGATGCTCAATTTATAATGAGAAAAATCCTAGGAAAAACCATGTTATCAGATTATATTAGTCAGTGCTAATGGTAATGACACTGTTTTTTGTAGCTATAAATTAATGTTGTTTCATTTCACATTGTACTATTTTCATTGACACCATGTTTAAGAAAAGGTAGTGTAGAGTGACCACCTATTTTGCAGGTGGTAAGACCCTGTGCGGATCAGAATGGGGGCTCCGATCGTCCTTCCACGAGATCCCGAGGAGGACGACAGCATATGTAGTCCGCGCTGTCGTGGCACTGCGAGGGTTCAGAGAGGGCTCTGTAACTACCTCCCCCAAGAAGTGCTTCGGCACAGCGCGAGAGAGGCTCCGGTTGCGTTATATAGGAAATCCCGGATCTCGACAATGCGCCGATGACGTCCACCGTTAGGTATTAGTTGGTATACTCAGTCCAGAAGAGTCTCACTTACCTTCCTCATGAAGGTATGTGGGATACCTTAAAACATTTCCTGAATTAAATAGAACACACTGTTGGAGTTCGATGTGGAAGGTAAGCCAACCGGTGAAATTTCTGATACAAGAGGCACAACATCTTAGTCCTCAGGGTTGCTAACGCATTTACAATCTTTCTTAACCTTGATATCGTCAATATCCATTGGCCACTCAGTCGACTTGTCGTCAGGTGAACTGTTTACTCTATTGTCTTCTCAGTGGTATAAAAAAAGTTTAATCGGCTCGATTATTTGTGCGAAGGAGCTAGAAGGAACTGGATGCGTGAAATCCAAGACAAATCTAAGTAAAAAAGTATTTATTTATTTATTTATTCAGTAAACATGAAACTAACAGCTTGCGCCAAAACATTTACATGTTAGTAAGATAATATAAAAATATTCCTTCAGACTACAGTTATACAAAGAGCATAACATTATTTATATGTCTTATACATATAATAGCAATCACATCAAAATAATAAAAAAAATACACAATAAAAAAATACATTACAATATTCGAATGTACAAATTAAATTATAATTTTAGTATGTCAAGTTATATTATTATACATTCATATTCATATCATTGTTAAATGTCCCAATGTCAGTGTCAATATTACAATTACCTTGTACAAACATTCAAATAGATAAAAGCAATCCTAATAAATGAGGGTAGACTATCAATAAACATGATAAAAATGTCGGTATCTTCGTGTCGAGTGAGCAAGTCACCGAGCAGCCCAAGTGCTCTGGCAGTGGGGGCATTGCGGGCGCGTTTAGTGCGAGCCACGGGTCGAGTAAATAGGCGAGCGCGTCTCCTTGGAGGCATGGTGATTCCATCTAATTGCGTGCCACGTTTTGGTACGGTCAGAGACATTTTCGCGAGAGCAATCGGGTTATCAATTTTATTTCGTAATAGCATATAATAATGTACAACGAGCAGCAGCTTCCTTCTGAGAACAAGTGTGTCCAAATCAACCATACCGGACACAAAAATGGAAGGGTACAAGTAAGGATAGTAGCCATAGGATCGCTTGTATAACGAACTAGCGAATTTACTCTGTATTTTTTCAATGAGGAGCGTATATTTGTCCTCATAGGGATCCCAAACTACAGCACCATATTCTAATTTACTACGGACATAAGCATAGTATAGGAGCTTTGCTACCTTTATATTTTTAAATTGGGCCCCAATTCTCATGATGAACCCTAGGGTTTTGTTAGCATTCTTGCACATATTGGTAATATGGCTCCTAAAATCAAGGTTCTTGTCCAAGGTCAGTCCCAGATCTCTAATCTCGTCAACCCTCTCTAAAGTAGTGCCACATATGTTGTAGTTGGTAGTTACTGGTTTTCGAGCACGGGAAAATGTCACAGCTTTACATTTCAAGCTGTTTAGGGGAAGATGGTTGACTTCACTCCAAATCGAAACAGAGTTGATATCCTGTTGTAAGGCTTCGGCATCCGTCGGTCCACTCACACCCAAACACAGTTTTAAATCGTCAGCGAACATGAGGCACTTGGCGGTCTCAACGGTTTCAGGCAAGTCATTGACCATGAGTAAGAACTGAGTCGGACCCAGGGAGCTACCCTGGCTAACTCCCGATCTAGTGTAATATTCGCCAGACTCGAATCCCCCCACTCTAACAAACTGGTTTCTATCTTGTAAGTAGCTCGAGAAGAACTCCAGCAGCTTGGGCGCGAAACCGGCGATAGCCAGCTTCCGTAGCAGTACGTCGTTATCGACCAAGTCGAATGCCTTACGAAAATCAAAGTAAGCTATATCAACCTGTCGACCGGCATCCATCTCTGCAGAGACATAGTCGACAAGGTTTGCCAAGTTCGTGGTTGTAGACCTAGCTACTCTGAATCCGTGTTGGCTGTCATGTAACAAGCACCCCACTTGCTGCCTAATCCGCCGGTCTAATATGGATTCAAAAATTTTTCCAAATATTGACAGCACCGCGATAGGTCTAAAGTTCATCACCTCCCTGTCTGAGCCGCTTTTTGGAACTGGTGTGACTCTAGATGTCTTCCACCGTGAAGGATATGTGGCCTTTTAAGGGACAAATGAAGTATGTGTAGAAGTGGAGCTTCTAAAACCGACACCATCAGGACCTATACTCGTTCGTAGTTTTATTCGTTTGACAGCCAGGAGAAGATCAGCATTATCAATAGCATTTACAGTGACGTGTGCAGAAGAGGGCTCTATGCCAGCGGCGGCTTCTATCGCGTTTAGGCTTGGCTTCTCGTTATGGAACACTGAACTGAAGTAGCGCGCAAACTCATCAGCAGCATCTTGTCCAGTCAACTATACCCCATTACTTATGAACGTTTTGTTTGGTCCCCTTTCTCTACGCTTGTCCTTCACATATTCCCAGAAGGCAGACGGTTCATCCAGAATTTTATTCTGAACAGATTCCAAGTGCTGCTCGTATACCTGCTGATCAACACCTTAACACGCTGCCTATAATACTTGTATAGCTCCCTATTGAACTCTTTCCTCTCAGATTTAAATCTCTTTAAATGAAAGTGTTTTTGCTTTATATTACTGATTACCTCAGATGTGTACCACTTCGGATAGACATATCGACTGACTCCATGTGAGGATGTCTTAAGAGGGATATGTTTATTTATACAGTCATATAACATCTCATATAATTTATCAACTGCTGCATTGACATTATGTTCAGTTAAGATGTCCGACCAATCTAAGTTACCTATAGCTTCATAAAGTCCGACAATATTCCCCTTACGGAAATTCCAATGAGGAGCGCGGTTGGAATGAGCCTGGTTACCCGGGAGGGGCGGTGTTGTAGTATTTACATCTTGAAGTGACATACGCACCTCTAGAGGCGGGTGGTACTTGTCAGGATGTACTAGTACCTCATCGGCTTGTAACACCTTTATTTTATCGGTTCCCAACTCACTCAACATAAAATCGAGAGTGCTTCCATACTCATTAAGTATATTACAATAAAAATCACAAAATGCACAGAAAAATGAATATCGAAGTTTGTAGCACTGGAAGAGTATGGACTAATGATAATGGTGACAAATTGGTCAGAGTGTAAGCGGAAAATGTAAATAAACACAATAATAAATCCAAAGAACAGTTACAGAAACTTCTGAATGAAATCAAATAACATAGTAATAACCTTTACCTATTTCATTCAGCAGACGATCGTGCAGTATGGCCACCATTGCTTCCGTTTGCGAGATCATTCTTTCTGCGATGATTGCTGGCACACAAATCTGCATAGCTACATGCAATGCGAATATGTATATACCGGTGTATACCGTCCACGGTGACTGAGAATTAAGAATAATAATTTTCACTTCTATGCTGATCTTGCAGAGAAAAAAATGAGACATGTCAATTGCTTATGTTCTCGCGCAGGTTGTGAAAGTTAATTAAGAGATAGGCCTTATTGTAACATGGAACTTAAAAATGGCGTCAGATATCATTTTTACATTATAGCTTTAGTGTAAAAATGCAATGAAGTCTTCTCCCGATCATTATCAGATTTATATTTTTCTTTAATATGGGCCACTTGACTCAAGTTCAAGAACTCAAGAATATACCGGTATTGCCAAGAGGCGGATGAAAGGTCTATGCACATTTTGTGTGACTGCAGACCACTGATGCGCAGTCGTCGAACCTGGCTAGACTAGTATTTCTGAAGTCCAGTGGAGGTCCAGCACGTCGCTCCGAGGAATACCCTGCGTTTCTTGATTGTAGTAGGCCTCGAAAGTGTTTTATTACATAACGGCGATCACGATTGATCGCTGATTCTTTTTCGTTAATTTAGTTCTTATTATGAAAATCGTAAATTCAAATCAACGACAAACAATTGTAGTAAATATTGGCACAATTTTAGTATGACTACAATGTTATTTTTACTTACATTTTCCTTAATTCTTCTGAGAACTTCAAACGTCATTCCTAATAGTTTCGGCGTGTTTATCACCAAACTTAGGATTATCTGAAATTAATAAATAACTGATTTTTTTATAAATATCATTTATTTATTACATCAACAGTTCTGAGATCAGATCCATGCCAAAAAACAGTCTACATTTAATGTACATTCTTTATTTACATTAACAAAAAGTACATACATATGTTAATATGAAGAAGCTGCCAGCCCGGCGGTCTCCCGAAGCCTCGACCAGTCTCTTACAAATATCAGAAACCAGTCGATGGGCTTCGGGGCGCCAGGGATCCAAAGTTCGACTTCAAAGGGCGTAAATATGAAACTCTCAGAGAGAGTCGCATACTTACGCCGCTTCAAGTTCTCGGCAGTGCTGGCCGCGGCACCTGCTGACTTGGAAGTCGCCGGCACATGGGAAACAGCAAGTGTATCGACACAAGTGGCATCCCACACCAGCGATCTTCCAAGTTTCCAAGGAATGAGCGTCAAACCATCTGGTCTCCTGCCGTCGCTGCGCGCAATAGCTACAGGCTCTGAGACTACAGGAACGCCAGCGGCGACAAGAGCCCGCCGAATGACGTCATTCAAGGCAGCATGTCGTGACATGCGGCCCGCACTACGTAAACAGGATAAGCCGTGGTGACCTAGTACATCGACGAGATCACCACAGCGGCAACGGTAAGGAAGGTTAGTCCTGGCCCCCAGACGAAGGGATACTATGAGAGAAAGCGTGGTATTGTCGATTAAGGTTCCTAAGTTTTTTGAAGGTATTACCAGTGTCCTGACTCCTTCTCAGAAACAGCTAGGAGGCGAGACCGATCTTTTTCGGTACTACAAGAATCTAAAAGTTGTAAATGAACATTTTTGCATAGAGGCTCATCCCAGTGTTTCTGAGAAAAGGTCGAGGTAGGCAGTTTAGTACTCGGACAAACACTTAACCGAGCATTTCGAGCATCAGTCAAGCACGGCACCTCAACCAATCCTAAGGAAGGGTGAATAACAGATAGGAAAAGGTTTTCCGTGCTGTAGGCTGACGAAAGAAAAGCAGGCAGTGACACACTCGAGATTTTGCGTATGCCCAGGCATCCATAACAGATAGGAAGCGAGGCTTGATTCCAGACCCTGTCATCAACAAAGGAGCAATTTAATATTTTAGATAATGTATTTTTTAGAATATTGTCTACAGATTTTAAAAGCGTTTGAAATTTAAAAAGCTGAGAACAGCGTACATTTAATACGCAAAGGATATCCTTTGCTCGACTTGCTTGCGATGTTCTCCCTTGTACTCCCATTACTAATCAATCAATTCCAAAAGGAATAAATATATAATTACGATTTATATCATATGTTCACATTGAACTTACCATTCTATCTAGATGTGGTTTAGATTTATCAAAACAATCCAAAAAGAACTTGTAAATGGTTTGGGCATCTTTTACAGTCAAATCGTTGCAACTAATAAGTTCTTTCATACAGCAAATACGGTCGTTCAAAAAGTGAAAGATTACTGACCCAGCTAAAGGTAAAATATCGATTGCTATCACAGGTAAAATTGTTACATAATATGGGAACACAGACATTGTACATGTTACAGTTTTATTAACCACACATAAATATATTAGAATTAAAAACTTAGTAGAACACATTGTAAATGAAGCCATAAAGGCGTACTTGATGGTAGAGGTAGGACGGGCAAGTCGAAGTCGACTGTCTCTGGAAGCCAATTCTAATAAGAAATCACACACCGTGTATTTTGATGACATGTACATTATTGCAAAAGAAGCCGAATATTGTACAGTATCAGAAACAAAATAATAATGCGAATTAAGCGATAAGCTGAATAACGGCGCATAAATTATTACAAACATTACTAAAACCATAGTGAAATACAAAACTTTGAATGCTGGTTTTAATTTCTTGTGCAGCATTCTTATAAAACCGAATTTAAAGCCAAAACATATTTCAGTAACAGAAAAAAATGTAATTATGTAAATTGGTATTTTGGGCTTAGGCTTTATCATTTTTCCTGACACGATATTCCTTAATACTTCAACACTGAGTTGCCAGAATGATGCGACTTTCACGACTGCCTCCGCTAATATTATTCAACCATTAGCAGGTTTAATTGATCAATTTATTTTATTCCTTGATTAGATTCATCAATTTAATGGTTTATTATTACAAAAGACAACCGTAATTTTGATAACTATCGCCACAAAGGTTGACTCAATATTATTTGCTGGGTTTAGGGCTCTCCAGTTAATATGCGCTATGGATACAACCAATGTATTATCGTCAGAAGGGCTGATACTACTATGGTATTAAAATATATGCAGTACCTATGTTAACAGTATGTAAACTGAAAATATTCGTCACTCTTTTCGGTAGTTATAATAATCAATTTGAGTTATAATCGTTATACATTAACTTATTCAATACTAGTTAACAGTTTCGCAGGTTTCATCCTGACACAGTATAAACATAACAGTAGGATGCCTTCATAGAAAGCCAACGTACGGTTTGTTTGTGTGCTCGCTAATACGCACGCGCCTTGGCACACACTAGCACACGCAAAAGTTATAATATATATATTTCAAATTGACTATAACCACCAAACCGATCGACAATTTATTGACGGTTTTTATAATGATCATAGTATTGTGTATATTTTAAGGCTGTACCGGTATCGGCCTTTCTTGGTGATTGTTCATTTTTTGCAACCTAACGCTTCTTTTAGCGGCGATATGTAGTGAACCGACCGATAAATCTTCTGTTTTTTATTCTATTCATAGAGGTACTGTTCATGTCGTATTACAGTACTTACTAGAATCAGCTTTTCTAATGGCCGTTCATTTTTTAATAATAGGCGATACCTAGTGAACCAACATAAATTCGATAAAGAGAGGGCACTATACCTAGCAAATATTGAATCAGCCTTTCTGAAGGTAGCTACTTAAGATACAGCCATCTCTTAGACTAAACTTTTATTTTTTAGACTAAACTCTTACACTAAAAAAGTGAAGCCAGAGAAACTATTCATATTTTGGTGTGCTAACATAATAAAATTATAGTGTAGTTTTTCTGTTTTCTTATAACTTAATTTAAAGAATTATTATCCGCATTACTATTGGTATTACTACTAAAACTTGCGTCGTCTCTAATTACTTGCTTAATTATATACACACCGGCACAATTAGCGGAACAGAAAAAAAAGTGAGACTATGAGATAATAACGCATATATTTGACGAAAATGTAATTAGACACAAAATAACAAATTGATTAACATCTTTTAACAACGACTTTGAAAAGTCTTCGTTATTTTTTATTGAAAAATAAAGAAATTTGAAATAAGTGAAATTTTTAGATGATTATGAACCATCACAAAAAATAAAAAAAAGTAAGCATTAAATGATTTAACAATAAAATTAAAGCAAAATTAATAACGAGTGTTTCCCCCTCTTGCTCTGATTACGGTTTCCATTCGTCTGGGCATGCTACAGATTATGTTATCGATGATTTCTTGAGGCAACCGCTCCCACTCCTCAAGTAATGCGTTTCCAAGTTCATTCAGATTGTTGGGGGGTGGCATTCTGGATTTAACCCTTCTTTTTAGCAAGTCCCAGACATGCTCTATCGGATTCATATCGGGGGAATTTGCTGGCCACTGCATCACCGGTATACCTACGTGGCTCAGATATGCCTGTACCGATTGTGCACTATGAGCACGAGCATTATCTTGCATTAGAATAAAGTCGTCACCAATAAATGGGGCAAATGGTACAACATGTTCTTCTAAAATGTCTCTGATGTATCGATCTGCTGTCATGGTCCCTCCTGTGACTATCACTAACTCCGTGCGAGCTCCCAAACATATCCCTCCCCAAACCATAATCGAGCCGCCACCATAAGCCACTGTGTGTTCAAAATTAGACTGTATGCGGCGTTCTCCTTTGCGTCTCCATATTCGCTGTCTCCCATCGATCTGTTTTAAAAGAACTCTGCACTCATCAGTAAAGAGAACCTGCTGCCATTCGTTCAAATCCCAATGACGATGTTCTCGCGCATAGCTTAATCGGTTTACGCGGTGACGTCTCTCAAGTTTTGGGCCTTTGGCAGGTATATACGACCCTAAACCAACTTCTTCAAATCTCCTGCGAACTGTACGCTCACTTACTCGTACTCCTCGAACGTCTTCCAGTTCATTTCGAGCTTGTACAGCCGTTAATCGCGTATTCCTACGAACTCCAAGTTGTAAAAAACTGTCATCTCGCCTCGATGTACATCTTTTTCTACCTTGACCCCTCCTCCTCACAAGAGAATTAGACGATCTGTACCGCTGGATGCTGCGATGAATCGTTGATACTGGTCGACGAAGCCTTGAGGCAATCGATCTGTAGGTATGGCCATTTCTTCTCATTTCATCAGCCCTAATGATTTCCAGTGATGTTAAGTCAGGCATAATAAAGAGCTTTTAATAAAACAAATTGCCTATAGAATAACAAATTTATAAAAAACCATTAAGTGCAATTTTTCAAAAAAATTACAATTACGTAGTTATTACTCGAACAAGTTGACAAAACGTATTGTTCGGGAAAATAAAACAAATGAATGAAAAAAGTGTATGTCATCTAATTTTCTATTTTCAAATTTGACAATAAATTAAAAAAATATCATAACTGGCCAGTTCCTCAAGTAAAAGATTTTAAAATCCTGCTTTTTTTGTGTTCCGCTAATTGTGCCGGTGTGTATAGTACCTATAACTAAGTTAATACATTTAGCTACTAACGTAGCGAGTTCACTTTTTGCTTTTTTAGACAAGTACAAAGTACTTCAAAAGGATGTTAAAAAGGATGTTCAGCAGCGATGGAGTGAATACTATGGAGAACTGTATGAGAGTGGCGACTCCGTCTCTGATACTGAGAGCGATTCTAATGAATTGTCACACTCGGGCCAGGGACTGGAGGATGCCATTGAAAGTATGTAAGAGATTGAGAAAGTGATAAGAAGTTTGAAATGTGAAAAGGCTGCGAGAATTGATGAGGTGACTGCTGAGATGATCAAGTATGGTGGTCCTAGAGTCTGGGATGCCTTCTGTGCACACTGCAACCTTTGTTGGCAGAAGGGGGAGGTTCCAGAGGACTGGCCCACGGCAGTCATAGTACCTCTATATAAAGGGAAAGGTTCCTACCTAGACTGTGCGTGTTATAGGGCCATCAGCTTGGTCAGCTTAGCGAGTAAAGTCTATACTAAAGTATTGACTGAACATATGAAAGGCGTTTCAGAAAGATATTTGTGGGAGGCGCAAGGTGGACTCAGGAAAGGTAGGGGTTGTATGGATCAGATTTTCTCGCTTCGCGTTATCGTGGGAAGGTTTCTGGCTTTAGATCGGAAAGTTTTCTGCGCTTTCGTGGATCTAGAGAAAGCATTCGATAGAGTAGTGCGGAAGAAATTGTGGAGTCTTCTGCCTGAATATGGCGTGGTATGGCTCCTTACAGCAGGCTGTGAGGTCATTATATCGAGACCACAGAGCCTGTGTAAGGATAGACGGTGACATGTCGCCCTGGTTTGAAGTCTCTTCTGGTGTCAGACAGGGCTGCGTGATGTCTGCCTGGCTATTCGTGCTGTATTTGGACAGTTGCCTCCAGAGATTGAAAGGTAATATGAGTGGTATGGGATGTGGTGACACAGTGGTAAACTGCCTATTGTACACTGACGATGCTGTGCTAATAGCACCATCAGAAGCAGAGTTGCAGACACTAGTCACGTGCATGAAAGAAGATTGTGAAGTAAAAGGATTGAAAATGAATGTGAACAAAACTAAGGTTCTGGTGTTTGAAAGAGAAGCGGTACAAACGAAATGTGTGATTTGTGTAAATGGAAAATGTCTAGAACAGGTGAATGAAATTGTGTACCTGGGGAGTGCGTTTGCGAGGGATGGAAAATGTGAGTTGGATGTGGAGAGACTGGTAGCAGCTGGCAATAAAGTGAACGGTGCTCTGTCCGCATTAGTGGGTAGTATGAATATATCTAACACTGCTAAAATGGCCATCCACAATGCGGTGTTGGTGCCAACTTTGTTGTACGGTAGTGAGGCCTGGATATGCCCAAAATCGATTGAAAGTATGTTAAATGCTGTGGAGATGCGGTCTCTCAGAAATATGTGCGGTGTCACGCTTGCTGACAGGATAAGCAATGATGAGATACGCAGTATGACAGGGTTGCACAACAGTGTTATTGTAAAAATGAAGAAAGGAATGCTTAGATGGTTCGGGCACATGGAAAGAATGAGTGATGAAAGACAGACGAAGAAAATATACAGAGCGAAAGTGAGTGGTAAAAGAAGCCAAGGAAGACCAAGGCTGACTTATGAAGATCAAATAGCCAGAGTGTTAGCAAATGGAAATGTCAAAAGCACTCGCATACCTAAGCGAAAATGTGTGAGGAGAATGATGAGATTTGAGGAAGCGAAAGAGGTGTGTAAGGACCGCGACTCCTGGCGCTCCGTCCTCTCTGACTACCCCGTTGGGGATACAGCGTGAAGTTATGTTATGTTATGTTACAAAGTACTTCTTATTAGTCTCTATTTGAGTAAAATATTACTAATGTACCTATTGGTGTCCAAAAATATAAAATTACTATGACAAAGTGTCACCCTACTAATTAGATTATTTAATTTTTTTATATGTTTTTTGCTATTTTTTTGGCAACCATGACGCATAAATGTACTCACCTTATATATCACGTTATACATCTTTGAAAACATAATGTATTCTAGAAAAAATATAGATCTATTTCAAAAGAAAGGCGTTATTAATGGTGTGGAAATCCGTGATCGTGATCAGCTAATTATTCCTAAATTTAAATTACGAAAGTCGTGGTAATTTTTGGGTAACGTTTTTATAATAAAAATCCTCAAGAAATTACTCAATTAATGGAAAAGCAATTTACACTTGTTATTAAACGCACACTGATTGGAAAAACATACTACAAAATTAGCGATTTCATTGAAGACACAACAATAGACTGGAAATAATCCTCCTGCACATGCATGTATAGGCTTTATGGATATTATATTTTAAATAACTATTGTAGAATGATGTTGAAAAAATTATACCTGACTGAGTTCCTTGTCGGTTCTTCTCAGTGTCCAGGTTTTCTTTTCGAACTGAACTAAAGTAGATTTGACATCCAAAAATACCTTGTATTTGAGTTTACTGGAATAAATGGATTTGACTCTGACTTTGACTAAACCTATTAGTAATAATGAAATGTGTTACTACATAGGTCGACTGACAGCAACATGTGGAAACCGGTTGAGTCTACAAATAATGGAATTGACATTTTCGTTTCAAAATTATATACATATAAAACTGTTGTCGGCAATAGTTGTTCTTAGCCTTTCGAGTCTGTATACGCTATAGTGTCACTAATATTAAGTTCTACACACTATTAACTTATTTGTACTTTGTACCAACTTTATTGTACAATACTGAGGCCTGGACATGCCCGAAATCGAGTGAAAGTATGATAAATCCAGTAGAAACGCGATCTCTTAGAAATATGTGCGGTGTCACTCTTGCGGACAGGATAAGCAGAGAAGAGATACGCAGTATAACAGGGTTGCACGACAGTGTTATTGTAAAAGTGAAGAAAGGAATGCTTAGATAGTTCGGGCACATGGAAAGAATGAGTGATGAAAGATTGGCGAAGAAAATCTACAGAACGAAATAGAGTGGTAGCAGCATCCAAGGAAGACCAAGACTGACTTATGAAGGTCAAATAACCAGAGTGCTAATTGACCGAAATGTCAGAAGCACCCGCATAACTAAGCGAAAATGCGTGAGGAGATTGACGAGATTCTAAAAGGCGAAAGATGTATGTAAGAACCACAATGGCACTCCGTCCTCTCTGACTACCGCGTTAGGAATATAGCGTGAAGATATATTTGTTTACATGTATATTTCTTTAAAATTTCCTTACTACAAAATTTTGCATAAACATTTCGGGATCCAAAATAGTTTCCAGTAAAGTGTTCAAAAATATTATGCTAACAAAAAAAACATTTTAGGTTGTATTGTTTTATTTTATTTAATGCCTGCTTCACAATAATTATTGGTACTGTCTATTAATTATTAGTTCTACATAATGATTCACTGTGTATCATTATTTCAAGTAAAATATAAACTTTTAAAACACCAAAGTAAATTTGATTTATAAAAAAATCCAATAGAACGTAGCAACTACAAATGAAAGTATGTAACTCTGAATATTTCAAGAACTTTTTATGAACAGTGTGGTTTATTGGTTTGTAGTAAAGTTAATTTAACTGTATCTTTTGAATCAATTCAAATAGAATCAATCTGAAACAATTATTAACTAAAAAATCTATTAATCTATTTTAAATTCTATCAAAATGAACAGTGTTACGTATATTGATACTTGCTCGACTTCAAATTTGAGTTCCATTGGGCACATACTCCGTTTATCTAGTTACTTTTGTAACAACCCTAGCTTAATACTCAAATTAAGGCGACGCAGTGATAAACAATAATTTAATTTAAAATAGACCTTCTGCACTATGCAAAATAAAGTCAATGAAATGAAGAATCAAGTTTCAAATATCACTTTCATGCTTTGTGTACTCATTTAGAAAAATCGATATTTCAGTCGTCAAAATTTCCAATGCGTCGCCTTGTGTGCTTATCTCAAAATTAATTATTATTACATGTTCTCTATTATTGTATATATTATTATTTACTTTTTAATCATAAAGATGCGTTATTTGTATAACTACTACTAAGTATGTAGCAAAGATGTTCAACAGAGATATCGGCAGCCTGATATCAACCGGCACGACCCTCCACGCCTTGTAACGAAGTGGTCTTGATTCGACGTATCTTAGGAATGTTTCAATTTCCGCAGAAGATTTCTCGTCTGAAAGGAAAAATCAATATTATTATTACGACACAGCACGAAAAGAATTTTGGTGCGTTCCGTAGGAAGGATGCCGTCGACTATGCGCCGAGGATACGCACCGCAGAATCTTAGTGGGTAAAAGGCCAACGTAATCAAATCTTTCCCTAGGAGCTGGGTATCTGTTTACTGATTTCTCCTAGAGAACAAAAAGATATCTGTATATAAAAACTATTTTTCAATCGTTAATCCGAATAGGGTTTTTACAACCATCACAAACTTAACCATTATAACTCTACAATGTTAAATGTTATTAACCTTTCCCCGGAGTTTGTTATTACAACTAAATGTAGAGCATTTTAAACTTCTCCAAAATTCAACTTAAAGGTCTTAAAATTTATATTTTAATTAACTTATGTTTCTTTGATGAAGCGTCACTCGCAAATTTCTAAAAATTCCATCAAACTCTCAAAGAACTACAGAAGGAATTGTAGTATTATAACGGGATATATTCCAAACGAAAGTGACCAATAGGCTCAAAAAATCAGTGAGTAAAAGTGGCGGTGAACTAGCCATATTATTTGTCATACTTACGACCAATTCCCAAAGGGCTCATAGAGTCCTTGAGTAAGACCAAGCAGGGTGAAATAATTTGGAACGTTTTTCGCTATTTATAATTGTTTTTTGTCTGGGGACTATTTTTATAGTTTAAATATAAAAGTCAGGATCACAGCTATAAACATAAATTATATAAAAAAACTTTTAACTCTCGAAAAGAGACATGATATCGTCGAAAGCATCCATTTCTTAAACATAGTTCAAAGTAAATCGGGCTGTGTTGACTTCTTCAACAAAATAACTATGACAGTACCCCGAAAATATGTCTTAGGAATAATCAGCTACAATAGAAATAACAAATAAATAAATATCGCTGTAAAACTTTCACCTGTTTCGGTTAATAAGCGGTCGTGTAGTATGGCCATCATATCTTCCCCTTGTGAAATCATGTTCTCCGCGATGATCGCTGGTAAGCATATCTGCATGATGAGATGCAGTATAAACACATACATGCCTGTGTATGTCGACCATATAGACTGCGTACAAAGGAATATAATAACTCAAGAGAATATTATTATTGTTGTATGTAAATATGAATAGTACATATTATTATATATTATATTATATTAATAGTAGTCAGAGTGGACGGAGCGCCAGGAGTCACAGTCCTTACACACCTCTTTCGCTTCCTCAAATCTCATCTCGCTTCATCAATCTCTCCTTACACATTTTCGCTTAGGTATGCGAGTGCTTTTGACATTTCCGTCTGCTAACACTCTGGCTATTTGATCTTCATAAGTCAGCCTTGGTATTCCTTGGCTTCTTTTACCTCTCACTTTCGCTCTGTAGATTTTCTTCGTCAGTCTTTCATCACTCATTCTTTCTAAGTGCCCGAACCATCTAAGCATTCCTTTCTTCATTTTTACAATAACACTGTTGTGCAACCCTACCATTCTGCGTATCTCTTCATTTTTTATCCTGTCCGCAAGCGTGACACCGCAAATATTTCTGAGAGACCGCATCTCCACAGCATTTATCATACATTCAGTCGATTTCGGGCATATCCAGGCCTCACTACCGTACAACAAAGTTGATACCAACACCGCATTATGGATGTCCATTTTAGCAGTGTTAGATATATTCACACTGCTCACTAATGCAGAGCACTGTTCACTTTATTGCCAGCTGCTACCCGTCTCTCCACATCCAACTCACATCTTCCATCCCTCGAAAACGCACTCCCCAGATACATAATTTCATTCACTTGTTGGAGACATTTTCGCTATTCATAACGAAATGTGAGATTTACACAAATCTCACATTTCGTTTGTACCGCTTTTCTTTCAAACACCAGAACCTTAGTTTTATTAATAGTAATAATAATAAATACACCGTACAAAACGCACCGATTATTAGATCTCAAACTAAGGTATTCCCTGCGTTATGAGAAACAAACCACGACTACTTCGAGCGACTCCTAGCACATACAGACCCGAGACAATCCAAAAAAATTCGTTTCCTAAATATTATTTTAAAAATCAAATTAAATTGGTTGATTGATATTAAATGTTCCTTATTACTTAGCAAGAGCATAATACTTCTATAAAAATATACAATGTTATCCTCACTCGTTATGGAAGGAATAGGCACGTGTTATGGCAGGATCGGATATATCGAAGGAATGCGTAAATTATTATAAAAATAATTGGGCAATGTAGATAACACAATATGAGCAAAATTTTTGATAGTTAAATTCGAATAGACCGAAAATGACTTTTGATTCAGCCAAACATATTATCTTTGACTGGTTTGTATGGATCAGGGTTTTCAAGATGACCTTAAGATGTATGACCGTGGTTAGTGACTTCTAAAATCTTTTTAGATCTAATGAAAGTAGGAACCAATAGCATAATGTGCCTCCTGAATTATAAAAAATGGCCACTACATTGATCTAGCAGATAAGGGATTACTGCTATAAGTGCAATTGTAATAAATTACAAATCATCTATATACATACTCACATGTTCTTTAATTTTTTTGAGCATCTCAAACGTGATGCCCACCAATTTTGGTACATCCATTATCAACCCTAGCATTATCTGAAAGAAAATAATTCCGCTTTATTTTACTTAAATTATATTTCTTGGTTTATGTTTATGGTAAATAGAACGATGGCCGAAATAAGAAAAGAAAATATTTCGTAACTGATGTAGACAACGCGACGTCAGAAGTCAAAATCAAATAAATTTATATTAGTAAACCCAACTACAAGGTATTTTTGAAGTCAAATCTATTTTAATTCGCCTCGAAAAGAAAACCTGGACACTGAGAGGAACCAACAAGAAACTCAGTCAGGTATCATTTTTTCAATGTCATTCTACAATAGTTATTTAAAATATATTATTCATAAAGCCTGTAAATGCATGTGCAGAGAGGATTATTTCCAGACTATTGTTTTCTCTCAAATGTAATCGCTAATTTTGAAGTATCCTTTTCCAATCAGTGTGCGTTTAATAACAAGTGTAAATCTCTTTTCCGTTAACTGAGTAATTTCTTGAGGAATTTTATTATAAAAGGGAACACAGTTACCTACCCAAAAATGACGCACTTGAATTTTATAATTTAAATTTAGGAATAACTAGCTGATCACGATATAAGTTTCCATACCTTTACATTAATAATGCCTTTCTTTTGAAAAAGATCCATGTTTTTATAATGTACGTTATGTATTGAAAGATGTATAACGAGGGTAAGGTGAGTACATCAATGTCTTTAAAATGAGCTCTCAGTGACTCTCGTGCATTCATACAATAGATGGCACGTATCTTCTCTTTTATAAAATGAAGATAGACTAGACTAGACTAGAAGAAGATATGCACCGCTGATCGCCACAGTAGCAAGCCATAAGGCAATAGAAGTATGTGAAGTACACCAGCCTAGCCATAGCCACATCTGCCAACTGTCTAATGCGTCTAATAGCATATATTCCCGAACTGAGCGTATTAGCTAGAGTCCCGATATCCTCCGTTTACTGTAACTTATTATCTTCTGTTTAACCAAGAAAAGTAGCCAATTTCTGTAATTCAATTTTTTTCCAACCCAATTCTAAACAGGAAAACCTGATACAATTGGTTTTCTCCGCATTTAGTAGTAAATTATTAGCAGCGAACCAATTCGCGATATTCGCCAAGGTCCCCTATTCTTTTCGTTAATATCTATGTCTTTTCTATTTACTTTAAACGATAATGAAGTGTCATCAGTAATTGTTTCGTCTTTAAGCATAAATGGAAGATCATTAGCGTAAACCGAAAACAGGAAAGGTCCCAAAATTGATCCTTGGGGAACCGAAAAATGTAACCCCATTTACATTCACTTTTTGTTCTTGGTCAGCCAGATATAAAATCACGAGATCGAGAGCTTTATCACGTATTCCATAGTATGTTTCTAGACTTGTACTAGGTTGCGTGAATAGGGAAAGGACATAATATCATAGTACCACAATACACTGCCGAACACGCCATATATTTATTTTCGTGAATACCAGTAGTCAAAACGGTTAAGTCTTACGAGTATTTTGCAAATAATTATTTCGGTAGTACGATTTTTTACGTCAAGCCGGTCATGAACTGAGACAAATAATACCGACAGTGCGAGGTTGCCAAACATACTGTAGTTAACTGTTTTACTCGTGGTTACGCTCAATAAGATAAAAAGACACAAAAATTCGATAGACACAAGGCGATAAAAGTGATAACTTATTATGGCTCCGGCCATTATTGGATTTGATTGGCCCTTGATGTTTAAGTAGAGGTTGCCGCCAAAGAATTTTAAAATGATCTCAATTAATCATTACTAACAGATTGACTGAATGAGTTTCGAGCTGTGAATTTTGTGAGCTGTGAAATATCTCGAGTCTGTGGAGTGAAAAGAAAAAGCGTTAATTTTTTTATTTACTGTTGAATTTCGACCATCGGACGACTACTAGTTACAATTAATTCATTTCCTTTGCAAGGTTTTGTCTACATCTACATAATAGATTTTAGATTTGTATTGAAATTTACCATTTTATCTATATGTGGTTTAGATTTATCGAAGCAGTCCAACAATGACTTGTAAATTGCTTGAGCTTCGTTTATGGTTAAATCTTTACTGCCAATAAGTTTCTTCATTCGAGAAATTCGGTAGTGCAAGGAGCGAAACATTATTGCTGAGGCTAAAGGTAAAATATCCAATGCCAAGATAGGCAAGAATGTTATGTATTCTGGGAATATAGAGTCTATGCAAGTTTCTTTGATTCCAGTTAGACAGGAATAAAGCAATATAAAATATTTCATAGCACTTATTGTAAAATTAAATGAAAATAGAAATACATACTTGATTCTATGATGATAATTAGAAATTTTTAAAAGACAATCTGTTGAAATCAGATCCAATAAGAAATCACACAATGTATATTTTGATGTCAATTGCATAATTACTGAAGAAGTAATATATTGCACGGCGTTATAAATAGCAAAACTAGATTCATGTGATAGGCTGAATAACGGGGCACAAATTATTACGATCATTAATAAAGCCATAACGGAATACAGAATTCTGAACGTTAGTCTTAATCTCTTGTGCAGGATTTTTATGAAACCGAATTTGAAACCGAAACATATTTCAAAAACAGCGAAGACTGCGATCACGTAGTTTGATATTTTTGGTCTAGACTTCTTTAGATTTTCGAGCATAATATTTGTAAATGCTTCAACACTGTCAGCTTAGCGACAAAACTTACACGACTGCCTCCCCGAATATCGTTTAACCATTAGTAGGTGTTAATTTGTCGTTTTATTGTATTGGGGTACCGTAGTAAGCCATAACGGACGCTCTGGTATCTTTGTAGTCGCTGAGTGGTCGTAGCGCGGGCTTCGGTCATCTTTATATCTTTCTCCATTGAAATACGAAGTACATTAGTACATTGTTCCTACTTCTATGGCGTTCTCAGCGTCCTCATTTCGTCGTGATCACCGCTGGGTGAGTGGGGAGATTTAACTTCCCTGAGGGCCGGGTGATTCTGGTGACGTACTAGCTATTTTGGAACCTCCTTAATTGCACCGTTGGAGATCACTGTCGAGTTTCGGTCTTTACGAGTCTGACATAACTGCCTCATCTCTCCTGAGTTGAGCAGTATGCATGATACGATGTGTACTTAAAGGAAAAAAAACAAAATTGAGCCAAAATTACAAAAACATCAACATCAGCGAAACCAAGTCATATCCGCCTGTATGTCTGTCTGATTGTCTATCTGTATATCAAAGTCAATTTGTCTGACATCTTGAACATCTATTGAACTGAATATTAGCACAGCAACATAGATTGGTAACCTAATAATGCCTAAAATGGGAACCGATATATTAAGCAACAAGGAATATTGTACCCATTTTTCATTGTATAATTTAACTTTTTTTTTTACGAGAAAATACTACGAATATGAAACCCTAAGTTAAATGCGTGATCGACATGCTCTTTGCCTGTTTTTTCTAGTACCGTTAGAGATTAATTCACTTAATTGTCATTAATGATAATGAAACTTCATGATACGTTTATAATGTACCTACGCAATTTGTTTATTGAACAAATCGAGCTATATTAGTTTTTTCATCTACTGATTTCCACATTATGAAAAATTATTACTTTTTTACGGAAAATATTATTGTAATGAAACGTAATAACTTATACTAATAAGCTAATATATTTTAAGGAAAAATGCAAAAAGGTCGTAGGTACTCGTTGTAAAACCACCTAAATTTTCGTTGCAATATTAATCTACACAGATATAAAAAGGTATTTCATATATTTTATACTAATCGGTTAGTTTATTATTTTTTTTAGTTTATTTATTGTCTTAATAACTGAAATGATAGATAAGTAATAATTTACATATTTAAAAATCAGTGCTGAGTACGAAATTTTATGAACAGGAATTATTACATTAATTTGTGAAGCGAAAACTTCGGATCCATTTTTAAAATTATTGCGCGCACGGAAGAGTGTGAGATTTGGCACAGTTAAAGTTTGTATGAAGAAGAAGTGGCAAAAGCTAAAACTTTTATGTAATATGATGTGTTACAAATACAATAAATTAAATTAAATAAAACGCTCATTGTTTACGTTTTTTTTTTCCTTATGGCATGGCGCACAGTTTAGCGCATTTGCCAATGTCACGTATTAAGGGGCGGAGTCCCCACGGGCCGTAGTCAAAAGTAGGCACAATTCTGCACAAGACGCAGTCACAACCGCAGTCACAGACTACATACGCACATATAGATAGTTCCACACAGTGGAACCACATTTGTCGCGTACTTGTGTTTCAGCATTATATATTTAGATGTGACACATTATAATCATAATTAAATTTTAGATAAAATTAAACGTAATAGGAATTACGTACGTCTACACTAATTAAAATGAAATAGAGATACAAAATAATTACATTTTTATTTTAACACGCTTTTATTGTTGTAAGAGTTCTGTAGCCAAATAGCGAAAAACGCATATCGTCCTGTTCATTTGCCACAGCTAGTCTACTCTGAAGTGTATGAATAAATAAAGAAATAAAAAATCAGATACGAGCTTACAGATATAACTTTCAGTGACGTAAAACTGTACTTTGGAAAAAACAAGAAACTTTCAATCATACTGGATTTTTCAATACAAATATTTTTTTGAAGACAGGAAAATAGTCTTTCATGACGTCACATATATTCACAATTTTTTATTACCATTAGACTAATGCCCCATTTCACCGATGTCCTCTAGGGATACTATACTCGTAACACATTTTTTTTAGATATATACTTACTGTGTAATTACATACAAATTAGAATCAATCACGAATTTTGTTTGCATTCCACAATAATATTGTTGAGGTTAGTATGTGACAGATGACAATTGTCTACGATACAATGATTAATAGGTAACGCGTTCGGAAATCTGTTCGGAATCGAGTACCTAGTACTATTTCATTTCTTCTCAAGGAAATTCAATAAATATTGCAATTTAAGTGTATATTATTTAAACCAGAACGTAATGTAGTAAACTTTTAATTATTTAGTTGTTTTCGTTCGTTGTTACTTTCGTTAAAATCTACATTTACTCACGTTTCATTCAGTAATCACATTGAATGTTTGGATACATCGATAGTAACAATTATTGTGGTAATAAATCGGTAATCGATTTTCTTTGTATAAAATATATACATATTTGTTATAAACAAAATAAAACAATTTTAGGTAATGATAATTTGATTCGGTATTAATATAATTTATCCAGGTTTGCTCTCCCATTTTGACGATGAGATAAATAAATTAAGTTGTAAAAATTTAAATACGAGTAATTCCTAATAATCGATAGTATTCGATAAAAGAGAGACGAGTGTTGCTATATATATCTGTTTCACAAATCAAGTAGAATAAATATTCGAGCAAATGGGCATTGCTTCCAATTTGTTTTTCAGTGGCTACTTTTATCTAGATCATTCTAATTCTATTGTGGAACTGTCAATCTGACATTTAGCATTTGTCACTTTGAAATTTTCAGACACTTACTATTGGTCGATGTCTTTTCAGAGACTTGCTGTCTCTTTCTTATGTCGGAAACCTCAGACTGAAATCTGAGTAGTTTTCAGTAACAAATGATGATGTTAAAGGGTACAAATTTTGTCGAGGTGTAGTTCCAAAATGGAGGGTGCCATTCATTTTTGGTGGTGGTTAAGTGGCAGACAAAAAATGCCAATATAGAAATAAAGTTTATCTGCATATATAGTTAAGATGGTTTTTTAGTGTTATTAAAAAGTTGTTTTTCATTATTTTTAAATATTATAGAATCCCATGATAGTCCTCATGGTAAGTAGAAAGTGGAAGTTGTAGTTTTCTTTTAAAAGTATTTTCCTTGGTGCTTAGTTTAGTGTATTAACCCTAGGAATTTTGTTACAGAGTTCCATGTGTGACTCCATGTTTACTTCCTTGTTTGATTCCATGTTTGATTCCAGGTTAAATTCCATATCTTATTTACATAAATACCATGGATTAGCGGATTAATGGTATATTTTATTTCCATGCTTAATTCAATAAACACCATGTACTAATGGTGTATTCTTAGTTCCATAAACACAGTGGACAATGTTGTGTTCTTAATCCCATAAGCACAGTGGAATGACGGTGTATTCCACATTTAGTTGGATATTTTCTTTAAATATATATGATCAGTTGGATTACCTTCTCGGATCGTTTGTGCATTGCAGTATGAGGTTGGATTACTTCAATACTTATTTAGTCTCTTTTCTTTGAGATTTATTTGTGAGTTACGAGTACAGTGGACTTCATGAGAATTCTTTGAGACCATTCGAGGGACAACTCGGCTTGCGGAAGACCTAATTTAATTGTGCAGTCACTAAGGGTTTAGTGAACCCCGTGGAAATTCTTATGGACCATTGGTGGGACAACTCGACTGGCTATATATATACATGGTTATCTCCTTAGATGGTAATGTACAAGCAGATATAAAAATTATTAACAATCAGTAATAAATATACTTAACTAACCTTATATTTCGTTATTGTATTACATGTTAGTGTTTTAATTACCTTATATGAATAAACCTTATATGAAGAAGCTGAAGTTACACCTATTAATGGTTGTAACATTCATTTTGTAATTTCCGATATAAATGTACTTTGTTGTTTGTAAAATCTCATTTATAATTTTCTTAAATAACAGTTAAGATTTCATTTTAAGTAGGGAACTCATCAGGTCCATATTAAAGGATATTTTTTTAATAAACTGGTGAAGGTTGTAATATTGTTTATTTTTATTTCACAACTGGAATCGATTGTAGTAATACAGTGAAGGCGCCCTGATAAAAATTTGATATGTATTTCCCTCCAGGTTGGCCTTAAAGAAACCCAATATCCTGAGTAGCTCATGCTTATCTATCAATAAACAACATTAAAATAATAACATCCGAGCGGCACGTTACACGTTAAGCTAACGCTGAAATATTCATAGTAGTCATTAGGGCACTTCCTACTGCTAAAAACATATGTGACGTCACACTAGTCATTTTTCCTGTTATAATGAATTTCTATTCCATCAATTACAACTCTCTAATTAGAATTTCATCATTTTGTAAGCATATTTCGCTAAAGTTAGAAGTTTAAAGTTATTCAAAGCTAATTATTACATTTATTACTATTACATTAAAAATGTTACATAACAGCGAGTTTTCAGCCAGGCGGTTTTCATACAAGGCAGCACTACATCGCTGACGTCACATTATATTATAGGTTTATCGGGGTTATGATTATACAAATGATATTTATTGTAAAATCCAAGATAGTGAACATTACTTTTTTGGATAAATCGATATGGGTTTCACGTTATAGGTTTCTCGGGGTGTTGATTACGAAAATGACATTCATTTTCAAATCTAAGATGGCGAATATTACTTTTTTGGATAAACCCATTCAAAATTGACGCCATTTTCGTAATCAGCACTCCGAAATACCTAGAATTTGACACCCATATCGATTTATTCAATTTTGAATGGGTTTTTTTTTCGTACACAAACAGAGATCGCGAAATTTTCAAAACAAAGAGACGCATCCTCTCGCCTTGGCAGCCCACGGGCGTTTGAATGAAGGAGCCTAGCGTTCACGATAGCAGAGGAAGCCGTTTGGCGGCTGTGTGCCCATACTATTTTGCATGTAAAAATCGAGCTGAAAAATGTGGTATATTTGCAAACCTATTGCCAAAAAACTGCAAATTGTATTGGAAAACTGATTTAATAGCGTTGTTGCTTGATATTTTACTATGAATTTGATATACGTTTTGTGGTTTTTATGACTCTTATTAAAACAGTACTCGGAAAGCGACAATGCTTTTTAGAGTTTTGCATGAAATTCACGATTTTTTCTGTCGTCACTATAAAATATTATTTTAATTTTTTTTGTTTAAGTTATGCTCCATTTCACAGAGCAGGGAGGGGTATTTATTTTGTTTAGAAATTTTAATATTTAATATCATCTAAAGTCGAAACGCCGAACCTTGTTTGGCGTGCTTCAGGGACTCCGACCCTTAATAAGTAGAATCACAAAAGATTAGTTTTTTCTTATCGTAATACTTTTCCAGTAATTTGATAGTAGGCTTTACTGAAGTTATAAAGGACTTCTTGGAAGAGCGCGAGAACTTCAGCTACACATGTTTATTTAGACCTACTCCATTCTTTTCACTTAAACAAAACTTTTAGACACATAATAATATCACTTTTGTACTTTAAAACTCCCAAAAATCGCCAACTAAAGTTATTAATGGTATAACATCTTTGGAGATGTGGTCAGGCAAGAAGATTGATATGTCACATATGAAAATGTTTGGTTCAGAAGTATTGACGCAAAAACCGAAAGAAAATCGCCAAAAGTATACTGCTTGAAATTGAACTGCAGAGATCAAAGATCGATCCATGCATTTACTATTCTATTGATAAATCAATAATGATATTTATTGCAGTATGGGTGGATGATTTATAATTTTTTACAAATAAACAAAACACAAAATTAGAAATTAAAGAGAAGCTAAAGGAAAAATTCTACAAGAAGAAGCAGGGTGAAGTGAAGCAATGCATTGGAATAAATATATCAAGAATTCGTAACACAGGAATAATACAGTTGGATCAAGAAAAATGTCAATTCGATATTGGATCGCTTCGGTATATGAAACTGTAAAGCTATTAAAAGTCCCATTGAAGTAAATACAAAATTCAATAAAAATTCTAATAATCAAAATGATAACCTTCCTTACAGGGAAGCGGTTCGGTGTCTTTTATATCTGGCACATGTGAAAAGATCTGATTTTCATTTGGTAAAATGTAAATAATGTAAATAAGCTATGTCAATTTTATAATTGTCCAGGAAATGTACACTGGCTTGGAATAAAAAGAATATTGAGATATCTGCAAGGCAGTAAAAATCTAAAGCTATGCTTTATCAAGAGCGACTTCAGGTAAATCACAGGATATTGCGACCCTGACTGGACAAGCGACCCGACAGATATTAGATCATATACAGGATACATTTTTTTGTTTCAGAATGGTTGTATTGCATGGAATTCTTGTAAGCAACAAACTGTAGCGCTCTACAGCAGAGGCCGAGTATTTGGCGATGGCATCGGCAACCCAGGATATTCTGTAGCTTCAGAACTTGCAAACTGAACTTGGCTAAGGTGTGGACAATGCGCTACACACTCATCAACTGCGACAATCAATGTGCCTTTCGACTGGCGTCTACAGACTGCTAAAAATCTTTGTTAGAAAAAATATAGCTAAATTAAAAATTAAATTTGTTTTTGTTAAAGGCTGTAATATGGTAGCTAATAATTTAACTTACAACAACGAAAAGCATTTACATTGTGAAAATAAAATGGGTTTGCGTTCTGAAGGTGATGTTAGTATATGAGAACGCACACTATTTTACTACTTCTATAATAGTGTAACCTAATCTGTGTCTCTGTGTCTCTCTTGTCTTTGGTTAAATTGAAAGTCTACATTTATTTTATAAATTACAATAGTTTTATTTCATTAAAACAGCCAATCTTCAGATAAAAAAATCAACAATTAATGCTGTGTATTAGACTACATATTCATTAACGGTGAAATACTATTTCAAGTAGGCACATAAACTTTTAAAACACCAATGTAACTTTGATATGTAAGAAAATCCAATGGAACATAATAACTACAAGTGAAAGTAACTGAACATTTCAAGAACTGTTTATAAACAGAACTGATGAGATTTGAGGAAGCGAAAGGTAATACTTAGATTAATTCATTGAAATTTGTGTGATTATCTGAATATTAATTATAATTACATGCTTTTTATTATTATATACATTATTATTATCATATACTTTTTAATCATAAAGATGAGTTATTTGTATAATTACTACTAAGTATGTAGCAAAGATGTTCAACAGAGATATCGGCAGCTTGATATCAACCGGTACGACTCTCCACGCCCTGTAACGAAGTGGTCTCGATATTACGTATTTTAAGAACGTTTGTATTTCCGCAGAAGATTTCTCGTCTGAAAGGAAAAGTCAATATTGTTACTGCAACACAGCACGAATAGAATTTTGGTGCGTACCGAAGGAATCCCACACGGTTATTACCTAACTTGCAGTCAGTATGCGAAATTCAAATATCGCGCGATATCTGCTATTTGTATATGTTATTTACATACAACGAAAATTGCATTTTACGGTCATGGCGCAATAGACATGCAATTGTCATACATGATACCGATTTTTTATTACAATTAGTCACCGGTCGCGCAGTAATCGCGTGGCTGTCGCTGTCTGCAAATTTTTAAGTAATGACCTCGCCGGATCCCGTCGACTACCCACCGCCGAATCTTGGTCGGTAAAAGCCCAACATAACCCAATCTTTCCCCAGGGTCTGGGTATCTGTGCGCAAATCTTTCTTGTGTAAGAAAAAAAAAGGTATCTGTATATGAAAACTAATTATCAATCGTTA
The DNA here is from genome assembly GCA_907165235.1 of Zeuzera pyrina. NCBI lineage: Eukaryota > Metazoa > Arthropoda > Insecta > Lepidoptera > Cossidae > Zeuzera > Zeuzera pyrina. The sequence continues at coordinate 3,002,508 of OU015641.1, forward strand.
ATCCAAATAGGGTTTTTATTACCACCACAATCTTAACAATTATAATTTATAGCTCTACAATGTGAAATGCTGCTTATCCTTCCCCGGAGTTTGCTACTACACCTAAATGTAGAACATTTTGAACTTCTCCAAAATTCAACTTAACGGTCTTAAAATGTCTGTTTTTATTCATTTAAGCTTCTTTGATCAATCGTTACTAAAAAATTTCTAAAAATTCCATATAAGTCTTACAGAACTACAGAAAGGACCGTTATAGTCCTATTACGGGAAAGATTCCAAACGAAAGTGACCGATAAGCTCAAAAAATCGGCAAGTAAAAGTGGCGGTGGACAGGCCATATTATTTGTCATAGAACCAATTTACTATTAGGGCTATAAAGTTCTTGAGTTAAGCCAAGTAGAGTGAGATGACGTAGAATACCCTTCGCCATTCATAAGTGTTCTTTTGTCTGGGGACTATATTTATATATGTCAGGATCACAGCTATAAACATAAATAATGAAAAAAATGTTTTACCTCTAAAAAGAGACATATCGTCGATCTTATCGATTTCTAAAAATAGCTCAATCAAAATTAGACTTGAGTTCTTCAACAAAATAAAAATGAGAGTACCTAACATAATAATTCTTAGGAATAATCAGTTTAAAGTTTCAAAGCAGCGAATACCTATTCGTTACAACTAGTATTTATTGACAGCAAGCTAATATTGTACTGTAAAACTTTCACCTGTTTCAGTTAATAAGCGGTCGTGTAGTATGGCCATCATAGCTTCCGCCTGCGAAATCATATTTTCCGCAATGATCGCTGGTAAGCATATCTGCATGGTGAGATGCATTATAAACACATACATGCTCGAGTATGTCGACCATATGGACTGCGTACAAAGGAATATAGATATAACTCAAGAGAAGCTTATTATTGTTTAAAATATTATTTTTTTATAACAGGGTAAACGAGCAAGCTGGTCACCTGGTGGAAAGTGACGTGAAAGATGAAAAGTGAAGTGAAAGTGACTGGGGAATCATGGGTGTGTTGCTAGCTTTTAAGGAAATAGGGAAGGGAGGGAGAGGAAAGGGAGGGGATGAAGGGCCACTGGCGCTCTCACTCACCGAACGAAGCACAGCAGCAATAGATGCTGTTATTTCACGCCGATATTCTGTAAGAGTGCGGTATTTCACCGGGCGAGCCGGCCCAATTCATTCTGCAATGCAGCATGGCTCTACTACTCTTAAACTATAATATAATAATAAATAATAATAAATGTGCCAGTCACAAACAATCTAGTCTTAAACTAGGGTTTTCCCTGCGTTATGAGAACCAGACCACAACTATTACGAGCGTCTCCTAGTACATCCAGGCCCGACACAATTCAGAAAAGTTCGTTTCCTAAATTGATTCAAATTTATTTTAATTAAATTGATTGATTGATATTAAATGTACAAATTCTTTGTTGCATACGGCTAACGTGAGCAGAATACCTTTATAAAAATATACAATGTTACCCTTACTCATGAAGGAATAGACAAATGATTATAAATGATTCCGGCAAGTAGAGAACCTCTGAGCAAAATTTTTGATATGTGGTTAAATTGGAGTAGACCAAAACTTACTTTTGATTCAGCCAAACATATTATGTTTGTAGGTTGGGATCAGGGATTTCCAGATGACAATGATTAGTGACCTCTAAAATCTTTTTTCGATTTAATGGTAGTAGGAACCAATAGCATAACGTGCCTCCTGAACTATTATATGAAAAATACCCACTACATACATTGATCTAGCAATGAGAGAGTGCTACTATAATAAATTAACATTAAAGTGTGATTATAATAAATTAATAAATCGGCTATATACTTACATGTTCTTTAACTTTTTTGAGCATCTCAAACGTGATGTGCAACAATTTTGGTACATCCGTTATCAACCCTAGTATTATCTGAGAAAAAAAAAATGGCGCTTTATATTATGTACTTAAGTAATTCTTGGTTATGCTTAAATATAATGATGGTTAAAATATTAAAAAAAAAAAAAATTTATTGATGTTGACGACTAGAGTTATATATCGTACTAGCGATCGGCCACGACTTCGTTCGCGTGAAGTTCAAAAACACACAATATCTTCATTAATTATAGTTTGTGTGTTATTACGATGTAATATGAGGAATATTACTATTAAATTTTATCAAAATCCGTTCAGTAGTTTTCGCGTGAAAGATAAAATACATCAATCCTCACAAACTTTTACATTTACAATGTTAGTAGGATAATAAGATTTATTTGAACTTAAATTTAACTTTAAACCAGAGGTCCCCAAACTTTTTTGTCTCGTAGACCATTTGCCATGTTTTTCGGTTTTGGCTTATACTGTGGTTTTGGGTAGACCCCCTGCTTAGCTAACATTGCATTTTTGCAAATTCGTCAACTTTTAAACCAACGAAAATAAAATTTTGTATGTGTTATATAAAATCACTAAACAAAAAATGAAAGCTTTTTAGTAGGAGGGATGAATCTAATGCTTTGATAATACATTTTCAATGTTTGGCATCGACTTAGTTTGTCTTATATCTTATCTTAAATCTTCTCGGTTAGTGATGTCCAATTAGTTTCTTTTTTTCGTTAGAAGATCGCAACTGTACTGAAACCCTTTTCCACTAGGTATGAAGACTGAAAAGCAATTAAAACTTTTCCGATTTTCCATAATATGGGATAAGTAACAGGTATATCTTATTGAAGCCAAATAGATGATATCAGTTTCAAAACTGTACCTTAAGTAAGAACTTAAGGTACAGTTTACAGAACAAAGTTTGCAGTACAGAAACGAATGTCATATTACACTGAGCGGCTAGACAAGTGGCAAACACTGCGTACCATCTTAACGAATGCTGGCATCATTGCTCATCAAATGCCTCTTGACTACATTATATATGGCGGTTTTCACACGACTTTACGTTTCGCTATATATAAGAATAATAAAATTCAACTACAAATTTTAAAATTCGTTACGCTAGATTACGTGGTATTTTTCATTCTATTCTACTAGCGTTTACGACAATTGAGCCGCTTGTTTAGGCCCCCTGATCGGAATAAGCACTAACGAAGACGTTAGTGTTTAAACTGGGAAAATTTGCCCGTCCAATGTTTTGCTTCATTAGTTTAATTCTGCCAAGAAACGCTGAAATTATTGACTTTGTTTTGATAAAATTTAGGCTGTCACCTTGTAACTACAAGTTAACCTCATTAAATTTACTAAACGAATCGATTAAATAGGCAATGTCTGGTTTCTGCTCGATTAAATTTTGTTTTAAAATTGGATCTTTAGCATCCAAAAACTCCAAAACAGCGTTTCGATTCAGTGTGAAGGAGCAATCGATGAAAGTTTCTTCATACAACTGACCAAATAACCGCGTATTCAACGCGTTGCTTCGAATTCGGTTTACTGCGTCAATGACAAATTAAAGAGATTCATGCTAAGTACCTTTCAGATTTTTAGCCAATAAATGTTGTCGATGGATAACACAGTGTGTTGCTAACACGTGCCCTAATTTTGTTTTAAATGGGAAACAAATCCACTGTAGCGCCCAACCACGGCCGGTGCTCCTTCCTTTGCTACTGATATTATATTTAATAAAGGAATTGCTTTTTTCATGAAGTAATTCTTCAAACATTAAATATTGATTCTTCTTTAGAGTCGGTTGTGAAAGTTCTCACTAAGAGCAGTTCTTCATGGGTTTCTTGATCCATAATAAAACAAACTTATGCCAATAATAATGAGATCCACTATCGTGGACCCCCCTTTACATCTCACGGACTCCCAATTTTTTTCCTTCTCATGGACCCCTTGCAGATTCGTCGTCGACCCCTAGGGGTCGATATAGACCACTTTGAGTATCAATGTTTTAAATAATAACATGAAACCTACATTTTAGTTCATGCCAGAAATCATTTTTATTCAAAAAAGAAAGACGATAAATTGTGGTTTGACAAACATTAATATTGTCACACACACAATTTAAGTGTTAGATTTATTTATATGCACACTTTCTTAGCGTTATATTTAAGAATTCTTTTGTAGTATATAATATTTATACAGAATTGTAATGGTATCGTTTTTTAGTTAACTAAAAGTATTTAAAAAAGTTGAGTCAAAAATTTTCAATTCTCCCATCGTCAAAAATAATTATCAGGTACCTTTAAAAACAATATATTTCACTATTCAAGTACATTGGCTCTGGAATACTTACTTTACTGGAGTTAGCCAATTATATTATTAAATGAGTAATGATAGAGTCATTATGATTGTTTTGATTGAATCTTATTACTTTATTCTCTTTTTTATAACGGTCCCCGATGTATGTTTTTTTTAATTATGAGTTTTTTAGTTGGTAAAAATATGGTTAAATGTAATTATTTATTGCTTTTTAGCCATACTGCTAATTATTTTGTCGTGAGAATTTTAAGTTCTTAATTCCACTTCTATTTTATATATTTTAAAATCAGTGTGATGAATTCTTACAATTTTTAGCTATCTTCCGCCCGAAATAGTAAATTTTCTAATCAACACGTGTTTCTCCTCTGAACGAATCATTTTCAAGAGATTCAAGAGCTCAGACTTGAACAGCTAACTAGCACCGAATATCTATTTTAATGTTGTTCTTATCAACCGACTTCCAAAAAAGGAGGAGGATCTCAATTCGATTGTATGTTTTTTTTTTAAGTTTGTTACCTCATAACTCCGTCATTTATGAACCGATTTGGAAAATTATCTTTTTGTTCGAAAGGATAGACTTCCAGATTAATCCCATTGAAATTTCACTGGTATTGAAGCTTTGGTTTCGAAGATACACCAAATAATGCGACCTGGTTATTTATATTGACGATTCTCTTGTATATCATTTGTTAACTATCGTTGTCCCCACATGGTATAATGGTAGTATGGTATAATGATAAAGTAGGGAGAAGATATAAATTGGCTGTGATGTAATAAATTCAGTCAGTAGAGTCAGTCTTGTGGCGGACAGAGAATACGGCTGGTGGCTGTCGTCTTCGGATTGTAAGAATACTGCTAGGGTGTAATTATGATGCGACTTTTACACTGTTCTTTTATAACTGATTGATATTGATTTGATATTATTTTGATGATATTGATAATGGCCATAATAAGCAATAATACCCCATGTTCGATCTGTTCGCATCCCTTATTGTGAAAGCCCACGGTTTGTGCTCCTCAATAGAATGGAAGTTAACACATTGCGCTCCAGAATTAGAATATAAACTAATTGTAGACCTGCCCTAGATATTTATTTAGGCCAAGGTCACCCAAAAGGGAGAAATAAAAAAACTTTTATAAAAAATTAAATCGACTTCAAAAAAGAACACTGAAAACTATGAAATAACTATACCTTACGGATCGAAACTTAAGTACAAAAATAACTTTATAAATACGACACAAATACCCATATAATTAAATTTGACAGTTATTGAAGTCGGTGCCAAATCAATGTTCGACAACGGAAAGTCTATTAGTTAAGTAGGCTTGGCACCGACTTCAGTAACTGTCAAATTTTATTATATGGGTATTTGTATCGTATTTACAAAGTTATTTTTGTACTTAAGTTTCGATCCGTAAGGTATAGTTATTTCATACTTTTCAGTGTTCTTTTTTGAAGTCGGTTTAATTTTTTTATAAAAGTTTCTTTTCTATTCTAATGTAATTCGGTGCTAGATAGCTGCTGACCCAGTCTGATTTCTGGATTTTACTGTGAGCTGTGAGTTGTTTCGAGGCCATGAAGTTAAGTTTACTTACAGTCTACAGTCTAATTTCGTGCACCAAGCGAATAAGATAATAAGATAAGATAAAGATAAAGAGACACAAAAATTCTATTGACACAAGGCGATAAAAGTGATCTTATTATGGCTCCGTCCATTGTTGGATTTGATTGGCCCTTGATGTTTGGTCCGAGGACTAAACAGTCGCACAGAGTAGAGGTTGCCGCCAAAGAATTTTAAAATGATCTCAATTAATCATTACTAACAGATTGACTGAATGAGTTTCGAGCTGTGGATTTTGTGAAATTTTTGAGCTGTGAGCTATTTCGAGTCTGTGGAGTAAAGAGAAAAAGAGTAATTTTTTTTATTTACTATTGAATTTCAACCACCGGACGCCTACTAGTTACAATTAATTCATCTTCTTTGCATGGTTTTGTTAAGTACATAATAGATTTTAGATTTGTAATTAAACGTACCATTCTGTCTAAATGTGGTTTAGATTTATCAAAGCAGTCCAACAGTGACTTGTAAATAGCTTGAGCTTCTTTTATAGTTATGTCTTTGCTTCCAATAAGTGTCTTCATGCGAGAAATACGGTAGTGTAATGAGCGAAACATTATTACTGAAGCTATAGGTAAAATATCCATTGCTAAGATAGGCAATAATGTTATATATTCTGGGAATATAGATTCAATGCAAGTTTCTTTGATTCCAGTTACACAGGAATAAAGCAGAATAAAATATTTGAGAGCACTTATTGCAAAATTAATTGACAATAGAAATGCGTACTTGATTCTGTGATCATAATTAGGAATATTTAGTTGACGATTTGTTGAGGTCAGTGCTAATAAAAAGTCACATAACGTATATTTTGATGCCATTCGCATTATTACTAACGAAGCAATGTATTGTGCAGCATTATAAATAGGAAAACCAGGTTCAAACGATTTTCTGAAAAGCTGCGCAAATATTATTACAACCATTAATAAAGTCATAAAGAAACACAGAATTCTGAATGTTGGTCTAAATTTTTTGTGCAACATTTTTATGAAACCAAATTTAAACCCGAAACATATTTCGAAAACAGCGAAGACTACGATCACGTACGTTGATATTTTTGGTCTAGACTTCTTTAGATTTACAAACATAATATTTGTAAATGCTTCAACACTGTGAACTTAGCACCAGAACTGACGCGACTGCCTTTCCGAATATCGTTTAACCATTAGTAGGTGTTAATTTGTCGTTTTATATTGGGGTACCGTAGTAAGCCATAACGGACGCCCCGGTAACTTTGTAGTCGCTGGGTGGTTGAAGCTAGGGCTTCGGACGTCCTCATAGCGTCTTCCGTAAGATTTTTTTTAATACATTTATTCAGGAAATTTTACAGCCTAAAAACTAAGTATAGAGAGTATTCCTACTTCTATGGCGTTCTCACTTTGTCGTGATCACCGTTGGATGAGTGGTGTTATTTAACTTTAATAGAGTGCCGGATGATTCCAGTGATGTGCCGCTATCTATCCTTCACGCTTATTACCTAACTTACAATCAGCAAAGCCAAATATCGCGCGATATCTGCTGTGATAATTTGTATAGTGACGCTAAATCAACTGCGAAAAGTGCATTTTACAGTTATAGCACAATAGACACGCAATCGTCATATATGATACCATCACTGTCTGCAAATTTTTAGGAAATAACCCCGCCGGAGGCATCTGATTTGCACCGTCGAAGGTGGACCGTGTGGAGTTTTGGTCAGTATGAGTCTAATATAATGCATGTCGTCCGGTGTTCCCCAGGGGTCTGTTCTGGGTCCGCTCCTATGGAATATCGGATACGACTGGGTGCTGAGAGGTAAGCTCCTCCGAGGGGTCAAAGTGACGTGTTACGCGGATGACACGCTTGTCATGGGCCAGAGGAACTCTTACAAGGAGGTTGCCCGCCTCGCCACGTGCAAAGGCCCACAAGTGGTGAGACGGATAAAGATGTTGGGACTCAAGGTGGCGCTGAACAAGTGTAAGGCCCTTTGTTTCCACGGGCCTCGAAAGGCGCCTTTTGTAGGGCCCCACATCCTAATAGGTGGCACTCGCATCGGGGTTGAGCCTCGTTTGAGGTACTTAGGGCTCGTCCTCGATAGCCGATGGAGTTTCCGTGAACACTTTTGGTTGAATGCCGCCGCCTTCACATGGAGGCGGTACGCTCAAGGGCGCTCTATGGAACGCCAATCTGGGTAGGGCCCTGACGACGCATAATGTTATCCTCCTTAGACGTCCACAGACGGCCGTCGGGGTCATACGAGGAAATCGCACCATCTCCTTCGAGGCGGCCTGCACACTTGCCGGAAGGTCTCCCTGGGATTTGGAAGCGGAGGTGCACGCCATGGTTTATGAGTGGCTTGTGGGTCTTCGCGATAACTGAGAAGACCCATTACCCAGGGATTACAGGCCAGGCGGTCCATAATGGAGAAATGGGAAAGACGGCTGGCAAGTCGAAATGCTGGCCGCCGGACCGTCGAGGCGTTCCATCCAGTGTTGAAAGACTGGACGGACAGAATGTTGGGGTTGTTGACCTTCCAGATGACGCAGGTGCTGTCGGGGCAAGGTTGCCTTGGCAAGTACCTGCAACGAATAGCCGGAAGAGAGTCGACAACCGAGTGCCACCACTATGTCTGCGTCGGGAATACGATGCAGCATACGCTTGCGGAGTGCTCGGCATGGGCCTAGCTGCGCCGTAAGCTCGTCGCAGCGGTGAAGAGAGACCTCTTGTTGCCGGCCGTCGTAAAATCCATGGTCGACAGCGAGGAGACATGGGTGGCTGCTATCACCTTCTGCGAAGATGTGATGTTGCATAAGGAGGCGGCAGAAAGGGAGCGGAAAATCGATCCGCATTCTCAACCAATCCGCCCCCGGAGAGTTGGGGCCCGGAGGAGGGCGTTCCACACCTTTCTCCTTCCCAAATTAGGCGCGGCGTGACGTCCGGGGGGGGACGTAAACCCCCATCCAAATAGCCTTGAGACGGCGCGCGCCTCCCATGCTACACACAAATAGGGCAGGAGCGGCTCCACTGTCCTGCCCCATACGGGATAGGCCCGGCGCATTCAACGCGCCCCCCTTGCCCTGGCATAAAGCGCCCCGGAGGAACATCGTCAGGTATTACTGGGTATAGCCCGGCATTGCACCTTACAGCCGTGGAGTCACAACTCCCTTCGGCGGGACCGGGATGGTCCCACTGATAATGGTCAACTTAAAAAAAACAACGAGTACCGTCAATGGAACCGAAAGACATATCCGTCTATGCGTCTGTCTGTTGTGTTGTTTGTCTTGCTGTATATCACAGTCAATTTATCCGACATATTTACTTCTATTGAACTGAAAATTACCACAGAGACATTTTGTAACGAAATATTTGAAATGGAAAAGGAAATATTAAGTAAAGATTTTGCACCCATTTTTATTGTTTCAATTAACTTTTATTTTGTATGAATATACTATGAAACCCTAAGTTAAAAGTTCGACACGCTCTTAGCCGGTTTTTTCTACTATTGTTAGAGATTAATTCACTTAAATGTCATCAATATAATGAAACTTCAAGATACGTTTTTAATATACCTACACAATTTGTTTGCTGATCAAATCGAGCTGTATTAGTTTTTTCATCTACTGCTTTCCATATTACGAAGTTATTACTTTTTTAGGGAAAATATTATTTAATGAAACTTAATAGCTTGTATTGACAACCTCGGGTTCCGGGTTCGATTCCCGGTCGGACCAATTTAGCAAACGAACTTTTCGAGATTGTCTCGAGTCTGGATGTACCGGGAGACCCCGGTAATCGTTGTCTGGTTCTCATAGCACAACGAAAGAAGAAGAGTTTAAGACCTGGATCGGTGTGTATTGTCTGGCACATAATTATTATTATATTAATTTGTACCAAGAAAAAAATGCAAAAAAGGTCGTAGTCTACAGATACTCCTTGAAAAAGCACCTACATGGTTTTAGTTGCGATTTTAATCTATACAAATATAAAATTGTATTTCAAGTACTGTTTGTACTAGGCGGTTTGGTATTTTTTTTATGACAAATTTAGTAATCCAGTGCTGAGCAATGTTAATACGTGAAGCGAAAACTTTAGATACCTTTTTAAGAATATGCCAAATCTCATGTATTACATGAGGGGACATTTGCTCCCTCTGATATAAAAAAAAAAGTTAAATATTATATGGAGAAGAAGTGCAGAAAGCTAAATTTTTTGTGTAATATGTTGTGTTATAAACACATCAAATTAAATAATATAACACTCTTTGGTTACGTTAATACTGCCAATGTCTACAACACTATCAATGTCGAACTTATAACAGTTTGTGATTATACTATTGTTAAAGAAAAAACTCTATTTATCTCAATAAAAGTAAAAGAGATGGATTTTAAACAGAAAAGGATGTGAAATCAATGAAGGATTGACAGATGTCATTTAGATGTTCACCCGGAATGCGAGGCGCCGCTAACCATAGTCGGCGCGAGAGCACTTCACTGTTGCTCGAGACACCGAAGAACACCTGCTCTCGATTGTTAATTCGTGATTGTTTTCTGTTCTTAAGAGTTATTAGATCTTCCTTTTAGTGATTTCTAGTTACTAGCAAAATGAATCTGTAAATCGATATAAGAAGTTGGGATAATCATTCCGTGTATATTTTTTTAATAAATCCTACTTTTGATTATAACACTATACTATATGTAACCTCGTTGGATCAAACAATCGCACAGAGTAGAGATGGTCGCCAAAGAGTTTATATTATAAAATATCTATATTTGCGTTCAAATTTCGATCACCAAGCGGCCGCTAGTTGTTATGAAATCTAAAAAACCTAAAAGATATGCAAAACTCTACCTTGGACTACCGAAAGTGTCGAAAGTCTTCTGCACAACTACTAAAGTAGGGAAAAATATCGATATATTGTTAAAAGTTAATTCATTGTATTAATATAATAGATATTAGCTTTATAATAAACGCAATATTTATGTATGAAACACAGTGACGTGCACAGACAATTTCAATTGAGTAGACTAAAAACAAAACACCGAATTCGTCATTCGAAGTTTGTATGTTAATACATTTCACGTTATGTTATTTATTCATCGGAAATACTATTAAAATCTTTCAACTAAACAACTTTCAATTTAAATACTATTAAAAATCTTTCAACAGTAGCACTGCTTCTTATAATTTTTGTGAAAAGATTATCTTATAATATTTAATAATACAACAAATTTGAAAAGTCATTACCTATAATATAAATCTTTCTCAATAATAATTAAACATAGTTTCGTTTAAATCTGAATGCCGACAAACGCCATCTATTATTTTTTATACCTATCTGTTAAATATTATTTAGGTGAGGAAAAGAAAGCAATTAGAAATGGTTTAGAGAGCGCTAGTAAAAAAAGAAATCGCTCGCTCGTGTTATTTATTTAAAGTTAGAATATTTTTTAAAATGAAGTTATATGTTATTTTTTTAATGTGTAAATTAATTGTGTAAACTGTTAGTCATCGCGAAATCTGAATCTCATAGACATCGGCCTTTAGTAATTATTAGTTTCTTTTCGTCATATAAAAGTTTAGAAAAAGCATCGTTTTTTAATATTTGTAAATACAGTTCCGCAACGCAGAGTTTCTCCTGTCAGAAGAAACTCTGCATCTTAAATTATTTCATTTGTATTATTTCACAAAAGAACTTCAAAAAACAGTAAATAAACATTAATTTCACTTGCTATTGCACTTGATGTAATATATATTGCCGGGTACATAGTATCTATTCCATAGGTATAAATAAAATTGAAGTGTCTATATGTGATTTCAAAATAAAGGCTTTTTTTAAGCTTATATGTTTTTGTGCACGTAACAAAGACCCAAACAAGCGTTTTTAAATTTTTTCTCTGTCTGTCTGTTTGTTTGTCCGGGCTAATCTTCGAAACGTCTGAACCGAATTCAGCGAGATTTTCACTGGAAGACAGAAGATTTTTATTTATCCAGGAAGTTTTTAGGGTTATTGCGTAAATTTAAAAAAATCTATAAATTTAAAAAATTGTTCTCACGGTTGAGTCTCTTTAAATTAGACTTCCACATTAAAGTACGGTCTATCGTGATCCACCACCTGGAAGCTGAAATCTAAAATGAGCTAGTACTAGAGCTAGAATTTCTAGTGGTTTCTCCGTTGACCTACATTTAATAACAGGCAGAGACATCAGTCCATGTCAGTTCAAAAAAAGAAAAAAAAAAATGTGTTTTGCACGTTGGAAATATTTCAAAAAATGTGATTCAATTAGATATTTTAGGCTTCTCCGATTCCAAAATAAATATTTATAGAAATTGCCCGTGCGTTTGCATGTTTATTCTTTGGAAATCTATACCTCTATACATTAAACATACATACATAACTGGAAAAGCAAACTTCCCAAATTTCTCGGGCTGGCGTTGTACGTGAAATAAGTACCTACAAGTGCGAAGTTTATTGTCAATTATAGAAATGACATAACGATACCAAACAATAACAGTAAATAAAATTTAAGTGTCTATCTGTGATTTCGGAATAAAGTTCGGGTTTATCGGGTAAGACAAAATGTCAACGATGATCTATCTGCGATGCATGACCTAGACGACGACTATTATCAGTTACAGGCATTGATGGCTTTATCACTGATGTACAAAGAACAGTTTACTAACAGTTCACGACATTTTTGTTTCAACAAATGAGACAAGCAGTCCAGCATTTGTGTATTTTATAAACGTTATGTATTCTTACCAAGTCTGTCAGTTAGACGATCGGTTTTAGATTGTCTGTTGGCCGAGTAAAGAATTTTCAGATATACGTAACGGAAAAGGAACTAAACGGAAAAGCAATATTACATTTTTCTTTATATATGTCACCAAATCGGAATATTTATTTTGATCTTAGAAATACACAGGTATATTTATTGGAAAAAAATTATAAATATTTTGTACATGTATTAAGAATATGTTTTTGACGAAAAGTCACAAAGAATCTTAGAAATTTTATCGATCGGCATCTCTAATGTTTTAACAACAAACTCAGAAGTTACACCAGCAAATAAAGTGTTTCTTTCACAATCCTTCAAGCACCATTTTATATCCAATGGTCCACTGGTCGCTCTCAGCTCTACATCAATCTGCATCCTTAACAACAACGTGGCTATGTAATGTAGTGTATGTAATCCTACAATAGATTTACTACAACGATATTTTCAACATAAATTCACGCGGACGAAATCGCGGGCTACAGCTAGTAGTACTTTTTAAAGTTGAGCCGTTCTGAATAATCGAGTTAAATGAGTAATTTCTCTATAGTGACCAAGAGAACTAATTCAATCCCACTTTTCTTCAAAATAGTTCATCGTTCAGGGAAAGAGCGTGTAATGTTGACCCGCATCCATATTGATTATCATAATAATTATTATGTATCAAGTACAATAAATATTTTTACTTACTGGTTAAATATCTAATTAGAATCTGAGTCAATTTAAATGATTGTGATTTGTAAACGATGTATTTTTATAGCAGAAGTTTTGAACAAATTATGCACTATTTGCCGTGGTTAAATTTAATACTAATTGACGATCAAGTGAACTAAGTGAACGACCTAACTCAATATATGAAGTGACTAAAAACGAGCGAAATTGATTATTGAACGCGCAAGCGCGACTCTAGGAATGAAATACGAAATTGTTATACAGCTAAAATAAATGTACTTGTGTTATTAATAAAATAATGAAAATTAACGCATTTTGAAATCAGGTGTATTAAGTGTTGTATCTGATATTAACCAATAAGATATCAGGAAAAGGACGGCACGCAATTTTAATCAATAAGACTTATTCAGCGAAATTAAGGCGCATACAATAATAACTAATAAAATTAAAACTATTGAACATATTTTCTTCCTGTTGCTTCCGGCTAAAAACCGCGTCTCTTTTTTAACTTGTGTGCATGTTTTGGAATGAATAAACATTCAAAACCATTACAGATGCACGCGTGTAATTATTCGAAACACAACGTTAAAAAATCTTTGATGTGTGTAATTTCAGCCTTTGATGCGAACTATCTGATCGTAAATCTGACTTTTTACTGGAGACTATATCGCTATGCAACCTGAAACAATTTAATAACTTACCAAATGCAAACAATCGCTTCCTTGACTTAATTCTAACTACGGTTCCATGTGTTAATGTGTACGGTGCGAGCTCACTAAGCAGGCCTGACAGTCATCACCCTCCCTTGCTGCTGGATATTTCTGACTTAAAGCCGGCTCCTAAGATGATTGAGGACAAGCATAAGGTTAGACCCAATTTTAATAAATGTGACTTTGATAATATTCGAACTGACCTAAATTCTGTCGATTGGCTAAATATCCTTAATACTCCAGTCATTGACGTCGCAATCACCAAATTTTATGACACTCTTAACATGATCAGAAATAAACATACGCCTAAAATTTATTGCCGTTCTGCAAACAAATATCCCTTTTGGTTTAGTCCTTTGTTGATTAAACGCTTGAAAGAAAAGTTAAAATATCATAAACGTTTTAAAATGTACAACAATCCACGTGACTATGACACTTTTTCCTTGTTACGTGGCAGGTGCAAAAAGCTGATAGAGAAATGCTATAAAACTTATAAATAATCAGTAAAGGACTCAGTTACGCGCAATGTAAAGTACTTTTTTCAATATGTTCACGGGAAGAAAGGTTTCAGTTCTATTCCGGTAACAATGAAATATGAGAATGCCGCTTCTTCCAGCATTGCTGATATTTGTGAAAACTTTTCAAGATACTTTTCGTCAGTGTTTGAAAAAAAGGTTATAGTAAGCACTCTTTCAACTGATATACCCTTTTCTAACCATTGTCTTAGTGAACTATATATTGGCAAAGATAAAATCGAAGCAAAAATTAAAGGTCTCGATCGCGATAAGGGGCCTGGTCATGATGGTATCCCTACTTCTTTTATAAAATCCTGTGCTCATGAATTATGTGAACCTCTTCATATCCTATTCAATAAATCTATGCAAACTGACAATTCCCAACATACTGGAAGACTGCATTCATTATACCTATACATAAGTCTGGTGAAAAAGATAAATGTACTAATTATAGACCGATTAGTATTCTATCATGCTTCGCAAAATTGTTTGAGTCTGTGATATATGATGCTTTTTATTCATACTTTAAACCACTGATATCTACAAAACAGCATGGTTTCGTTGCAAAAAGATCCACCATTACCAACCTATTAGAATATAAGCATTATCTTTGCAATGCGTTTGCCAAAAGAAGCCAGGTTGACTCTATCTATACTGATTTTGCGAAGGCATTTAACAAGGTCAATCATTCACTTCTTTGCTTAAAACTAGAATGGTATGGTATTCACGGCAACTTGCTTCGTTGGGTGACTTTGTATCTTCACAATAGGAGCCAGCTGGTAAGTATCAAGGGACATGTTTCATCCCCAGTAAAAATAACATCTAGAGTTCCTCAGGGCTCACACTTAGGGCCGCTTTTGTTTGTTGTCTTCATTAATGACCTGATTAACCACCTCACATGTCCTGGCCTCCTTTACGCTGACGATTTAAAGTTATATATGGACGTTAAAAATGTCAATGATTGTGTAATCTTACAACAAAACTTAAATAAAGTTGCCGAGTGGTGTGTGTCTAATCTTATGTCTCTCAATATTGACAAGTACTATGTGGTCAGTTTTACAGCAAAGACTAATAAACTTTGCTATGATTACACCTTGTTAAATCAAGTTCTTCAGCGTAAGTCTGTTGTCAGGGACTTAGAAGTATTCTTTGACGAGAGGCTTACGTTCAGGTTTCATTAGGACCACATTATTAGTAAATGTTCGCAGCTTATTGGTTTCATAGCTCGATTGAATGCCCATATTGAATTCACAAAACGTTGAGTACTGCTTGAAATGGGTCGCATAACTAAGTTTGCTTGTAAATAATTTTTACTAATGTCTTAAAAACTGTTCTAGTTTGATACATCGATTTTTTTACTATAATATTTAAGTAAAATTCTATTAACAATAACTATTTCTACGTCAATGACCCAACAGCGACCCGCGGTACCCAATGATCCAACGAGCATACGGTTGATCCGCTGTATCCGGCACCTCTTATATCCGACATGCTCATAACAGTAAATAAATAGCACATTTATTATATTCTTGCAAGTACTGCAGTGTCGATGGCGTTAATTTTAAATAAAGCCTGTGCTATCTGTGTATCTATTGTATTGTTTGATTCAATAAGGCCAATATCGTATATGACAAAAAAGTTCTGAATTACAAGGAGTCAGTGGCGGTACTGTATAGTGGCAGTACTGTATAGTTGGCCAAATTCGATCATCGGATATTACCTCGCAAAACGTTTGTCGGATTATCGCGAGTTAACTATATTACATAAGCACATAACTCACGCTCTACTGTGTTAATTACTGTGCCTTTAGAAAAATATTCCGATATGAACTTAAAAAATCGATGCAGCAGAAATACCTTATGCATTTAATAAGTTGTAATCAATGTATTATTGTTTTGTGCTTAGCTTAGTTATCTGGATATTATTTATTTATTATTTATTAGTTTTTAATCGTAAAGGTCAGTAAATTGTATAACTTCAACTATGTGAGTAGCAAATATATTCAGTAGAGATATCAGAAAGGTGATGTCTGCTGGTACAATTTCCATGCTTTATAACGAAGCGGCCTCACGTCTAAGTATTTCAGGAAAGTTAGAATTTACTCAGAAGATTTTTTATCTGAAAGGGAAAAGTAAAACCAATGATAAAAGAAATATACTATTTCTTGGTAATCATTGTCAAAACAGGTAGGAATATAATAACAATAACGACAACGACAACGACAGCGACACCGACATCGGCAACGACAACGATAACAACAACAATAATTAATAATACTTTTTTTATTTCATAGTTATTATTGCAGTATTGGAAGTGATTACATATGAAACTGTTGTTATAAACATTAATTGTGGACTGTGTGTAGCCGCAACAAAGGCCATGTAGCTCACAAATTTACCACTATTAGATGTCACCTTTCACGCATCACGAATTATTATAATGAAAGAAGTATATGGCGTAAGCTTATAATGGAAAAAGATGGGAATACATATATTTCGTCTCTATCAGTATGCTCAATGTTTTAAGACCGAAAGCTATTGCATTTGACAGACATAAGAACCAAACAAATCTTTCTTTGTTAGTACTTTTAAGTTGTTACAAGAACGTTACAAGTGAAAAATTTAAATAAAAATTTTTGTAATTATATGTGAGATAGAAACTTTTGTGCGTGATGACAGCATTCAGCGTTTTTAGGCTGCAAAGTCCGGTTTGACAGGCTATCAAAGCGAGATTGACTACAGTGGTCACATCTATTAGTAGTAGATCTGTGATGCAAACCACCAAAAAACCTATCCAAAATATTTAATAATAATTGTCCAAAGAAAAAGAAAGTAGTCGTTAAAAACAAGTTACGTTTTGCGGATTGGGCGACGAAGGGCATAAGAAAAAGTAGAGATAGGTTTTATGAGTTATATGATGAAAAATCTTACACTGCTGATGAAAGTTGTCATAACTATGTTCGCACTTATTCCAAAATATTTAAAAAAGTATCAAAACAAGTGAAAGCGATCTACGCCACGCATAAAAATAAAAAGTCAGACAATAAGATAAAGGCTTCATGGAACACTATTAATAACGAAGTTGGTAGTAAACGAAATAGAAATAACGAAGATTTTTCAAAACAAATTGGTAATAAAGTTGTTACTAATAAAATTGAGGTTGCTAATGCTTTTGAAAATTATTTTTCGAATACCTCTATAGAAATAACTAATGGTTTGGGAGCGTCTTCGCATACAGCAGAGATGGTTTTGAGCCAAAATGTTGGAAAATGGTTCCCTAATTTTCAATTTAGGTACACACCTTCACTGGAGATAGAAAAAATTTTCAAGCAATTACATAAAAAGAAAAGTGAACATTTATGGGGAATATCAATTCATGTAATGACTGGTGTAATACCTATATCGCCTCTTTGCAAAAACATCTCGTGTTATCTCGAAAAATGCAATTTTATAGGAAGCTACTTTTAAACTTTCAAATAAGTATAAAATCTAAATGAAATAATGTTTACATCAAATCTGTCATTAATCATATAATTCAACTAACAAGCTTTCTAAAATTAAAAAAAACGTTTGATACGTTGAAACGTTAAGTTTGATAGTTTTTGCTATAAATTAGCACATTTAAAAAAAAAGGGAAAATATGTCACGTTTTTAACGAAAATGACATAATGTATCGATGTAACAAATGTACTTGTCACGTTGTTGATGATGTAATTTTTGTTTCGTATTCTTTTCGAATTGAATTATATGATAAAACCACATGCTTGAAATTAATAATATTTGTTAAACAATAGAGAAATTTGTAGCAAACAGTGGTTATTATGGACAAAATACTAAAAAAAAAATTATGAAACCCAACAGTTTTTTTTCATATAACGCGAATCAACAATTAATAAAATCGTACAACTATTATTCTTATTTCGAATCACTGTTTTTAATTATCCACCTACCATTTATTTTTTTATTTATAAAAGAGGGGGTAAACGAGCAAGCAAGTCACCTGGTGGAAAGTGACCATCGCCACCCATGGACACCCGTAACATCCACAACATCCGGGGAATCACGGGTGCGTTGCCAGCATTTGGGGAGAGGAAAAGGAAAGAAAGGAGCGGGAGGAAGGAGATGAGGCACTCTCACTCACCGAACGAAACACAATAGTAATAAATTCTGATATTTCACGCCGATATTCTGTTAGAGGGTGGTATTTCACCGGGCGAGCCGGCCCAATTCATGCTGCGATGCAGCATGGCTCTACTACACAATAGAATAATAGGTTGGTAACAGATTAGTCCATATAATGTTGATAAAATAGCTAAGTAGTATTAAAATCAGGAAGAAAAGTTACCTATCTATGGCACACATTATAATATAACTTAAGAACTCCTAGGCAGGCAGCTTAACATTTACGAATTCCAAAAAAAAAAAACATATTCATTTGTAATAATCAATACTTAATAAATTATTCATCACAGTAAATACTTTAAACATCAATGAAATCTCTTTGTGGCTACTAGCTAACTAAAAGATAACATTCCAAAAAAATTACAGTTGCACTTAGTAAAAATTAGTCGTAGCAGTAATCTATAAAAAACGGTATTCTTACAGGCTATAACATATATTAGGATATTACTTAATACCTGGATATTAAGTAATATCTCAATATAGGTGTTGAGTAAATTATTTAAAAAACTTTTATTAAATTTTTACCTTCGTAGAAAGACAGCTGCCTATGAACTGCTTGAAGAGGTACTCGAAGAACTACTGCTACTCAATTCACCACGGCGACGTTTGAAGGATATTGGGTCTTCTTTCCCTAAAATGAACATAAATATATCTAACGTTATATAAATACACTGAAACTCGCAACCACTATCTGCTTGATGACTGTTCATCGCGACAATTCCAACGAACTCAAATGTGTTTAGGCTCATATACAACGATATATTGTCACTACCCTCCTGCTCCATCATCAAACCTTCCTGTTATCCTAAAGCCATCTATTACCTATTGAGAACAATTAGTGCCCTCATACATACAGTCTGTAATACAGATACAGGTAGGCTTCAAACATACATTAAAAAACAAAAATATTACTCACCTACTGCAATTGAAGAAATGTTAGAACCATCAACTTCCTCAGTTTGGATGCTGGAGTTATCAGTTATTTCTATTTGAGTACTACTGGAATTTTATCACTGTATTTAAACGTGTTCGTTGCTAATTGAATTAGCTTATTAGACCGCGATATCATCTAAAAAATTAAGTCTAGATAGTTATTTCGTTTTGACATATATAACGTAATTAAACGATATGTTTTAAATAAAAATAAAAAAATTATCTGGAAAACTGAAACAACAACAAATAACCGGAACTCATTTTTTGTATTTGAAAATTATTCATCATCAACAATGTTTCATCTTGAGATATCATATTTCAAAAATGTTATTTTTCAGCAACAACGTGATATTAGTATTTATAATACTTCATATTAAGACACGATTTTTTGAGAAAACCGAGATAAATACACATACCACAATAAATAATCAAAAAATAACATTGAATTGATACATACCTCTGCACCCTAATCGTTTTAAATTCGTGATGCTATGTTGTTTCAGAAAAACAAGAGCATGTTATCCATTACGTGTCAAGTTGTCGCGTTGTAGAAACAAAGTTCTGTTTGAAAGAGACAACGCGACAACACAATATACCACAGTTGTGTTATCCATTTCGCTCATAAATTTGCCATTTTGCTATTAAATAATACCACGTTTTTGTAGAAAATGAAAATGGATAAGGCGGATTATCGAATAAAAAAAAATCACTTTTTCCGAAATGTCATGTTGTTTTCGCAAAGAAGCGATATTATCGCCAATTTCGGTAGAGATATTTAATAAATGTGTTGATCAAGGGGTGTTTCCCAATTTAATGAAACAGTAAAAATAATTCCATTATTTAAGTCAGGCTGTATGTTGAATCCAACAAATTATCGCCCGAGAGTGATACGTGCCATCTACAGTACGAATGCACGAGAATCACTAAGAGATCATTTTAAAGACATTGATGTACTCATCAATGTCTTCAATAATTCTCGTGCATTCATACTGTAGATGGCACGTATCACTCTTTTTTGTAAAATACATGGAGCAAAAGGCCATAGGACATTAGGCTATGAAAATATGCGAAGTACACCAACCTAGCCGTATCCGCATCCGTCAATTGCCTAATGCGTCTAATGGCATATATCGCGGAACTAAATTATTAACAGCAAACCACCTCTAGACGTCCGCCAGGATCCCGTTAACCCAGGTAATATCTAGGTGCTTTCTGTCCAGTTTTACTAGCAATGAAGTGTCATCAGCAAATAATAATATAAATGGCAGATCATTAATGTAGACCAGAAACAGAAAATTTATCCTTGGGGGACGCCCATTTTTAACTTCGATCGAACAGACAACTCCATTCACACTCACTTTTTCTCCCGGCCAGACAAATACGAGACCACGAGATCGAGAGCGTTACCACGAATTCCATGGTATTTAAGCTTGCAAATCAAAGTTTCGTGACTAATACAATCAAAAGCCTTGGAGAGATCACAAAAAACAACAATGGGATCTTGGGATCCGTCCCAAGCCTGAAGTACAGTCTTGATCAAGCATTCTTCCGCATGAGTTGTTGACAGCCCTCTCGTATACCCGTAATGTTGACCGTGAAACACCCCGTGAATGTTAAAATGTGCCAGCATTTGATTGAGTATTATTTTTTCGAATATTTTACTCAACGCTGGCAATATTGACACCGGACGATAATTTGTTGGATTCCACATATAACCTGACTTAAATAATGGAATAATTTTTACTGTTTCATTAAATTGGGAAACACCCCTTGATCAACACATTTATTAAATGTTTCTACGGAAATTGGCGATAATAAAGGTATTACACCAATTATTACATGAACTGATATTCCCCATAAATGTTCACTTTTCTTTTTATGTAATTGCTTGAAAATTTTTTCTATCTCCAGTGAAGGTGTGTACGTAAATCGAAAATTAGGGAACCATTTTCCAACATTTTGGCTCAAAACCATCTCTGCTGTTTGCGACGACGCTCCCAAACCATTACTTATTTCTATAGAGGTATTCGAAAAATAATTTTCAAAAGCATTAGCAACCTCAATTTTATTAGTAACAACTTTATTACCAATTTGTTTTGAAAAATCTTCGTTATTTCTATTTCCTTTACTACCAACTTCGTTATTAATAGTATTTCATGTAGCCTTTATCTTATTGTCTGACTTTTTATTTTTTTCGCGGCATAAACTTGATAAAGTTAGTACACACAGTTTATGTTTGTTTGTGTTTGTATATGCTTCTTAAAAAATTAAAGTAAAAAAATTGACGAATTTTTATCCCAATCTAATTTGATTGGAACGAAAAATATATAGCTAATATTATTCTAAATTATATTTTGAGGTTACTTTGTAAATAAAACATACCTAATAGAAATTTTAATTGTTTTATTATTTGCCATACAATGAATACATTATGTGTGCACATACATATCTCTAATGGAACTTAGTATACGTTTTTGAGTTGAATTAATTGCATACATTTTACACTTAAGAACATCCAGTAAAGCTAAACATAAGTAGTGTTAAAGATGTTTAAGGAAAAAGTTGTCACTTTAGACTTACAACTCTCAACCACTACTATTTAAATAAATTCTATAATATTTGTAATTTTCAAGTAATGACCTGGCCTAAATATGCCAACCCTGAAAACGCGGTTAACTAAAGCAACCCATAAGACCACAGTATTCTTTGGTTCATAACTGTCTCGATAGATGTAAGTTCAAATCATAAGCTTCTCGCAACTAAGCGAGGAACAGATGAGGGAAAGAAAAAAAATGTCACCTTGGAGTTGTTATTGTTGTGTTTTTCATTATCCTCAAGGGAAAGGCGAAAATCAATAACCCTACATCTTTATCTGATGTAGAACCTCTATATGTTATCTCCCAAACATCCTCTTCGATTTCATTGGTATGA
Organism: Zeuzera pyrina; assembly: GCA_907165235.1. Lineage (NCBI taxonomy): Eukaryota > Metazoa > Arthropoda > Insecta > Lepidoptera > Cossidae > Zeuzera > Zeuzera pyrina. The sequence goes on from OU015641.1 coordinate 3,025,027, forward strand.
AAAGAAATCAATTTCAAAGTCTAGTTTTCAGTCTCTTCAAAATAAAATTATTTTTCAAACTAATAATAAATTAATTCAAACTAATTTATATACCATAAAACATAGAACAACCAACCATGTAACAACTTATGCAAAGAGACAATCTTTAATAGAGCGCGAGATAAGATCGGAATACTCTTAATTACTAATTAATTTATTTGTAAGTGAAAGGCGTTACATATTAAAGTTGGACAACAAAAAATTAAATGGGGTAAGACTTCACTTTCAACAATATATGCAAGTGACTTTACAATTTTAATCCTATCCTAAGCAATAAATTTGCAACGACCAAATCTCAGGCGACAAACAATCGAATAAAATTTTCTTCGGTAATAAAGAGAAAATATGCTAAGCCACTTGTCATAGTTTTGTCGATTGACTATTGAAATCTCATCGGACGATTATTAGCGTATTCAAAAATCAAAAGATATAGAAAGCGACTGAAATAAATCAAGCGAAGTGGAAACTAAATCTAATAATATCGTAACTAACAATAGATATGGATACATACGAGTAAATACTATAATTACTATACTATAACTAATTAATCTGTGCTATTATAAAATCAAACCGTTTTCATCATGTAAATATCGTCGACGTACTTATTATGCAATATATATGACTATAAAGCACTGCGCAGACGTAGCAATTTCAATCCCCTTGTTTGGGTAGCTGACAACTCGCAACTAGCTGTTTATGACGATTTTTATACAATTTCAAGAAACCGCGCAGATATAGCAACTGTAATTTTGAGTTTTGGAAACTGACAACAGTTTTTAATTACCAAACTCGGTGAGTAAATATATTCTTTATGGCGCAACTAGCAACTTACAAATTTGAAGCAATTTTCTCAAATTACTGATTTCTGCCATCGGCAATCACAACGCGTCGAGCGTCCCATAAAGTGGCCATACGTTTAACTTTAAAACGAACGTAAAAAAACGAACTAATGAGTTCTGTATTATATATTTAAAATTGTATTGATAAAATAAGTAAGCAGTTCATCAAATAAGTTAACAACATCTAAAATATTGATGAAATTTTCAACCGACTTTCAAAAAAGAAGGAGGTTCTCAATTTGGTTGTGTTTTTTTTTTCTTTTTTATGTTTGTTACCTCGTAACTCCGTCATTTATCAACCGATTTGGAATTTTTTTTTTTAAAAGGATACACTTCCAGATTGGTTCTTGAAATTTTACTAATATTGAAGCTTTGGTTTCGAAGATACATCAAATAACGTGACCTGGTTATAACCTTTATTCATTTATATTGATGATTCTCTTGTATGACATTTGCTAACTATCGTTGTCCCCACGTATTGTTACGAGCTGAGGGTAATAAGATGCCGGTTAAGGGTGCAAAGAGTATTTTCCTTCGTAGAAGTAGATGTCAAGAACACGTGAACTTAATTACGGCGGTCCCTAGTCTTCGTAGTCGCCCTAGACGTAGGTACTCGCGTAGTAGTCACCGAAGGTATACGCTTCACTCAATAACAACGTTCCCGAGTCGCAGAGTTCTTCTACCCAAGGTTGTCGTAGTAGTCGTCGTAGTGGTCTATGTAATTCGCCTTGATGTCGCCTCGATCGCTAATTGAGAAACGCTGAATCGGCGGCGGACACAGAGCTCCATTTATAGTCGGATAAATTGAGGGTGGAATTTTCTAGTTAATTATGCTCGTTAACGGTAATTCGACGTTGTTCTCGACGCCGCCTGTTTACATGAGTCATAGATACATGACACGTCATCGCTCGGGAATATTCGAGGTGCAACTTGGTTCTTCTTTCTTAACTTGACTTATACCATTCGATAGTAGGTCTTAAACCTAGCAATGCGTTTTTAGGTCATAATTCTGCAAAGCCTAGGTCTCGAGATGTAAGCACTAAAAGTTACGATTTTCAGTTCCACTAAAAATCGACCTTATTTCTTACGCATAAGGTCCAACCGTAACAGTACAATGGTAGTAGGGAGAAGATATAAATTGCCTGTGATATAATAAATTCAGTCAGTAGAGTCAGTCTTGTGGCGGACAGAGAATACGGCGGAATCAGAAGACGACAGTCACCAGGCTGTCGTCTTCGGATTGTAAGAATACTGCTAGGATGAAATTATGATGCAACCTTTACGCCAAATCAATGTTCGACAACAGAAAGTTTAGTTCAGTAGGCTCGGCACCGACTTCAGTAACTATCAAATTTAATGATATGGGTATTTGTGTCGTATTTATAAAGTTATTAACCGAATTCAAAAAAAGGAGGAGGTTCTCAATTCGACTGTATCTTTTCTTTTTGTATGTTTGTTACCTCATAACTCCGTTATTTATGAACCGCTTTCAAAAATTATTTTTACGTTTGGTAGGTAATACTTCAGAGGTCGTCTCATTTAATTTTTACCGATATTGATGTTTGAACTTTAAAGATACACCAGATAACACGACTTGGTTATAACCTTTATTTATATTGATGACTCTCTTGTATATCGTTACGCTGCAGAATTAGAAAGAAGTTTATTGCAGACCTGCCTTAGATATTTATTTAGGTCAAGTTCACCCAAAAGGGACAAATAGAAAATTTTTATGAAAAAAAAAAATTAAATCGCCTTCAAAAAAAACTGAAAAGTACAAAATAACTATCTCTTACTAATCGAAACTCAAGTACAATTAAATAACTTTTTAAATACGATACAGATACCCATATAATTAAATTTAGCAATTATTGAAGTCGATGCCAATGTGCAACAACACAGTCTATTAGTTTCGTAAGCTTGGCACCGACTTCGGTAACTATCGAATTTAATTATATAGGTGTGTGTATCGTATTTAAAAAGTTATTTAATTGTACTTGAGTTTCGATTAGTAAAGGATAGTTATTTTGTACTTTTCAGTTATTTTATGAAGGCGGTTTATTTTTTTTTATATTTTTTTTTGTACAAGTTTTCATTACTAAAGGATAGTTATTTCATACTTTTCAGTGTTCCTTTTGGTCGGTTTAATTTTTTTGTAAAAATTTTTTCATGTATTCTGAGCTCATTCATATTAATGAATTGCGTTCAATTTCGCAAATAAAGATGAATCCAAAACAGTCGATAACGGAAATTAGTTTGTCGTTATGGATGTGGTCAGCGGCGATGTAATGAAATTTCAAGTGCCGCTTCTTTGAAATCCACTGTCACATTAATATATGTATGTTGAACAGTTTATTTAAAGTTGCCGCGCTCATGAACCACGTTTTTATTGCTGTTGCTAGTAACCGTCACGAAAACATGTGAAAAGTTGACAGTTGCATCTGCGCAGCGCCTTACTGAATGTTACATTCATGTAACATTCAGTAACTGTATTCAGTAACTGTTCTCAATCACATTCGTTCCACACACTTCTTTCGCAGCCTCGATCATACTGGCCCTAAGGTTCTGCCAGCATTGTTCAACATCCTCACTCGTCACTTTGAATCTATCATCAAGCTTACCGGATACTACCCTTTCTCATTCATTCCTGGTGGTCGCATCTTACAGTTTCCAGCTTTTCATGGAACAAACCGCTGCAGGTTTGGACACTGCGCGGCGTCCCCATGTTGCAAACAGACTCCTTATTCTAGTTATCACTTGAAAGTGGTCCGTTCCCAAATTGGCTTCTTTATGTGCTTCTTGATTTTGTTGTCCACCCGGAATAAATCAATGATACATCTCTCACCCTTTCTTTCCCACGTGTACTAATGGATCCTTTTGTGCTTAAATATGGTATTACCTACAAAACTATCCTTATCCATACACACTTCTAACATAAACCTACCAGCATCATTCAGTCTCTTATCTCCATACTTGCCTAGGAAGGACAGTCTCAAATCCTGTTCGAGCTGTCCCGACCTATCCATTCATGTCTCCACACGCAACAATTCTCTCATTCTCTTCAACCGTCGCTATAACTTCTCTAACATTCTCCCAAAACTGCTTTAGTTCACCCAAACCGACAGAGTACACTGGTGCATACACCGCCAAAATAAAAATTCTTGTCAACGTCATCTAGCCGCACCCAGAGCAGTCTGGGATTTACACATCTATACTCAGTCATACATTTAACTAAATGAGAGTACAGTAAAACGCCTACCTTTTGGCATCCCCTCTTTATGTGGTGCCCCTGACAACAAAGCAATGCCCCCTCCGGGCAATACGGCAAGTTCACAGCCCTTTAGTTTGGTTTTACTCAAACATAACACATCTAATCTTCTCTCTTCCATAATATCAATCACTTAACCCATCTTCTCTTCAATCTCGCCTCTCACATTCGAAGTAGCTATTCTGCACTCCTCCCTCCGCCTTCCGCCGCAAGGTGGACAACGTGTTGGGTGGCGGTCCCCAATACCGAACTGCACTCTGCACACACCAGCGGTTCTGACAAACCGCTGTACGTAGCTTTTTAGACGGCCTAAATATATCACAATCGTTGTCCCGCAATGTGTGCACGTGTGCACAGGAGAGGAATTGAAGCCCTGAAAAAGGCTGGCAGGGATCGCGTCAAGCACGCCCACTCAGTTAACACTCTAACATGTCTGCTTCAAATAAGTTAAATACTAAATCTCGTATACATTTTTAGCAAAATGAATTGAACCGAATTTCAGTTCTCATTCCTCATTGTAAAGTAATATTTGATTGTCGTCTATTAAACAGTTTGAAGTGTCAAATTCCCAAATTATGACAATGGAAATTATGTAATCATGCTCCAGGTTAATTTAAGAAACAAAATCTTCCGAACTCATCTGAACTTACATTATATATCTGAAAGTCTAGGTGTCATTAGTAATTGTTACTTGAGTTATGTGCAGTATTCAAAGTTTAGTGCTTAATTAGGTGCATAACAATTTGTATGATTATCTACGGCTTATTATTACTATTCGTTATTTTTAGCAGTACTTTTTAATCATAAAGATGTGTTAACTGTATCACTACGATTAAGTATGTAGGAAACACGTTCAGTAGAGAAATCGGCAGGTGGATGTCAATCGGTATGAATCTGCACGCCTTATGACGAAGCGGCCTTACTTCTACATACCTCAAGAAGGTTAAAATTTCTTCAGAAGATTTCTTATCTGAAAACAAAAGCATACGACTTAAACGATTTTTATAAACTAGAAAGAGATGCCGCTACCATCCATTGAATAGCGGCATTTCTTTCTGATCAGTCTCAAGCAGAAATTCAAACCTGAGAATATGGGCCTAAATTCGGTACAAGGATCAAAATCGATGGAACATTTGCTCTAAGAATGTGTCCTTCTTTTGTTGACCGAATTTCTAGACTTTTACTAATGTGCGTGACTAGGGAAGAGTCGCAGTACAACATGACATATTTTTTTTAGTGAATACTAGTAGTCAGAACACTTAAGATTTGCGAGTATTTTGCAAATCATTATTATTTCATGACCGACTTATAAGCTGATACAAAATACACTGAGAGTGCGAGGTTACCATACTTACTATGGCTAACTGTTTTACTCTTGATTACGCTCAATGAGATAGAAAGAGTTTTTGGCTATTTTCTGTCCAAAAATCTGGAACTTGTTAATTGATACATTTGTCATTGAAGCATCGTCTGAAAATTCCAGAGATATGTCAATCAGCTAATAGTTTCGGTCGGTAATAATTATGTAATCAATTAATTGAACTGAACTCAAATTTTTTAACGGATGATAGCTAAAGCTATAATATATAAAGCTATAGCTATAATATACGTCATATTTGTTCATAATTATATGTAAAATGTAGGGAGTCTGGACTTATTGGATGTGTAAGCATTGAGATTCGGGGACTTTGAGGGCATATAATTGATGTATTTGCCTATAAATTATTATTTTACTATAATAATAATTACCTGTTTCAGTTACTAATCGGTCGTGTAATATGGCCGTCATTCCTTCTGCTCGTGAGATTGTACTTTCCGCGATGAACGCCGGGACACATATCTGCATGGCTATATGCAATGTAAATACATATATACTGGCGTACGTCGACCACGGCAACTGCGTACAAAATAAATTTATGAAGTGTAATAACATAACATTAAAATAAGGAGATGCATTCTGCTGCGATGATGAGGATGAAAAAAGAACGGCGAACGAGGAACTATTTCTTTTCGAAACTATGGTAAATTTAACGTTCAAAAATATATTGCGTTTGGATTTCCTTGAACAAATCTTCTTCGACTGGTCCGTTGGCTCGGTAGTAGAGTTCCAGGGTCTAGGGTTCGTGATCTCCAGCCTGGTCAGTTTATAAGAAGAACTTTTCTAAATTGGCTAGAGTCTGGGTGTTACTGAGAGGTCCCACAGATCGTTGTGTGGCACCCATAGTACAGGTCTAATTATTATTTGGAGTCACAAAATTTTTGTAATCGTCTGAGTATTCTTATAGAAAAAAAATTTGCTTTAATTTTTTAAAACAAAACAGTTAAATTTTTTAATAGCGGAAACAGCAGAGTGCATCCCATAGCTAACATACGAAAGTACGCACCACCAATGAATTCGATGAATAAGTAAAAAAGCAAGCAATCAACATTTTATTTTGTTGCATGTAATTTTATGATGTATGTTTATTATTTTCGTTTTTACTTTTATTATTGGATTGCGGAAGCATAATTTATAATCAGTTAGAGCGATGCCAAAAGAACAAACCGTTTTAATGGAAAATTTCATTTGTATGTTCCATATGCTGAGATTCATTTTCTTTTTGTTCCGTACAAAGACAATACTGCACGATTGGGTGAAATGTTCATTTTATTTCCAATTGATTAATTTTATATCGTTTAGTACTATCTATTTATGCCATGAATATACAGGCAAATACTAGTTTCCCCTTGTACATTATTGGATTGGTGGTGATATTGTATTAAAGACAAACCACTACGATGGCGTTATTGGTATGACCCAAAGATAACAGTGTTCTTATATGTTTTTTTTATGCTGCTTCTCCTGACAAACAATTTTTCAAGGATTTCGTCAAACTTTTGATCTTTTCGTTTCTTTGTCTTTTATTACTTCCTCTAATTTCATGTTTCGCTTCCTTTCTATCTTTTTCACTCTTTGCTAAAGTTTTATCTTAATATTGTACTACCTTATCTTTATTTTCTAGTTCTTATAGGTTGACTTACACACACACACAGGTAACACCTGTGCTTTTGTGGCAGTGGTATGTTTTGGGGAAAAATTATGAATACTGCGACAGTTCGTTTTAATGAGGGTAGTTGAAGTGGAGAGTCGATAGTGACTTATGCTTTACGCCTACGTCAAATACACTACTCACATTTTGTTTAATCCTTTTGAGCATCTCCAACGTAATAAGCAACGATTTTGGGACATCTATTACCAATCGCAGTATTATCTGAAATCAAACATTCCGTTTTAAAATTACGTTGGATGAAAAAATTACGGTTAAAACTTTGAACGTTGAAACGTTTATACAAAACAACGCTGAAACGTTGAAGACAAAATAATAGTCTGGAAATAATATTCTCTGTACATGCATATGCTTGTTTTCTGAATATTTCATTTCATTGAACCAGTAATAAGAAAAGAACATAGAAAGAATTAGTGATGAAAGGCTGAGGAAGAAAATGTACATAGCAAAAGTAAGTGGTAGAAGAAACCAATGAAGATCAAAGCTGACTTACAAAGATCAAATAGCCGGAGTGTTAGCTGACAAAAATGTCAAAAGCACTTGGAAACCTCGACGAAAGTGTGTAAGAAGAATGATGAGATTTGGAGGAGGCGAAAGAAGTATGTAAGGACCGCGATACTTGGCGCTCCGTCCTCCCTGACTAATTCGTAAGGAATACGGCGAGAAGATATGTATGTATGTATCTTAAGATTTCTATTCACTGTTTGTCATTCGTTTAGAACATACGAGTACTTTAGATTATTAGCTACAATGTTAAGATATCTACGTACAACGTACATGCAAGAATTTCACGCGCAATCATAGATAATAACAAGTTCTGCGTTGAACTGCGGCGTTAAACCGATGACGCGTAATTTCAGTGACTGGTACACACTTAACAGTCCATTATCTTGAAAAATACTAAAGTGCTTTTGAAGAAAATTGCACTGTCTCTAAGTTGAAAGATTTTTAACTTAGAAATGATGGAAAAATTCGTTAAAAAAATAATTAGTGCAATCGAATTTCTAGTTTGTTTCTGAGACATAAGTAAATAAACGTATTAACATAGAATATAAACTCATGGATTTGGGCACACCTGTTTAGAAGCCCACGTAGACTACCATATACAAATATTATACAAATTCAACAGTATTACATACATACGGGTCGAATTAATAACCTCATTTTCTTGAGGTCGGTTAAAAAATTCACCGTGATAAAATTAAAATCGTTATTGACGTCAAAAAATGTGCAAAATTGTGTACTAAAAGTGTTATTAAACGTGTTAATTACGATAGGGTCCGATCGAAATTGTTAATGTTTGATTTTTCGCCCTTGCACTATATAACTGATGTTGACATTGCAAATTCAGTTTTTGTAAATGCATTATACTCTATTGTTGATAGACATAGCACCATTTGTTATATACCTAACTGTAAAAGGATTACAAAGCCTTGGATTACACCAGGATTATTGAGACGTATGAAAAATGGAGATAACCTTCATAAAAAAGCAATAAAATGTACTGACAACGAGACATTACTCATTTCATGTAAAAGATATAGAAACTTTTTACTTAATAAACTAAAAAGAGAATATGATAAAAAAATGACAAAAAAGACAGACAATAATAATAAAAAGTTATGGAATACTATCAAAACAATAACACACTCAGTCAATAATAAAACCTCTTCTAAGGAACTTAGTTCCACAACTAATCTAAATGATTTTTTGAATAGTTTAAACTTTGTTACTTCTAATAATATCAACCGCTAATAAATCGTATGATTTTTTCTGCCTACTGATGAGAGATAAATAGATTCGCTTCTAACTAATCTTAAAACAAATTGCACAACTGCATTGGATAATATTACTAGTTATCTTCTTAAGCAAAATAAAGATATACTTAAGGAACCCATAAATTACATATGTAAATTAAAAATTTACACAGGAAAATTTCCCTCATTATTTAAGAAATCTTTAGTAATTCCCATTCATAAGGCAGGTGGTAGAGATTGTGTGAATAATTACAAACCAATACCCATACTTCCCATTTTATCCAAAGTTTTTGAATGTGTAATGAACAACAGACTAATTAATTATTTAGAAGTTAATAAACGTCTTTCCGATTGTCAGTATGGTTTTCGATCAAATTAATCAACTGCTGATGCCGTACATGAGCTTACTAACTTTGTGGTTAGAATTTTATACAGTGAACAAAAAGTATTTGTAATTTTCTTGGACCTAGCTAAAGCATTCGACATTGTATCTATCCCCATCCTAATGAATAAACTGGATAAACTTGGTATACAGGGTAATATTTGGAAATTATTTAATGACTATCTTACTCATCGCACACAACGCGTTAAAATAGATGACTTTATTAGTGATAAACTACCAATGTCATATGGCGTACCCTAGGAAAATATATTAGACCTAACGCTGTTCTTAACATATATAAATGATCTCTTTCAGATAAAAATTCCACAAAGCAAAATAATAAGCTTTGCTGATGACACAGCATTATTATTTTCAGCAAAATCATGGTAAGAAGTATATTCTAAGGCTCAAATAGGACTTAATAATCTTTCAAACTGATTAAATAAAAATTTATTGACATTAAATGTGCAAAAAACAAAATATTTGACGTTTTCGCTTAGACCTACTTAAAACATATAACCTCCTTTATCTTTAATAGGTCACACATGTTTCAATTTTAAGAGCCCTAGTATCAATACTAATATTTGTTGTAACTGTGTTAGGATTGATCGCGCTGTGACCATAAAACACCTGGGTATTCTTATCGATAACAGACTAAGCTTCAAACGTCACATTGACATGTTAACAGCTATGATGAGAAGACTAATTTTTATATTTAGTAATTTAAGACACGTAGGAGAGGAGATTTGGCAATTATAAGGATGGTATATTTTGCTTTATGCCAATCTGTACTTGTTTACTGTATTACATTCTGGGGTGGTGCGGATAAAAGTAAAATCATCATACTTGAGCGTGCACAAAGAGCTATAATAAAAGTATATATTATACTATATATTGAGGTCTAGTACAATATATTTATATTATATATTGAGGATATTATTATCTTATTTTCTACCTCATCAGTTTTCAACGACCATACAAATTGTTTAAAATCCTTTCCACCAGACAACTCTTTTCTTATACACGGTCTTAAAAAAACATTCTAATCTACAATATACATATGTTGGCGATGAACTGTAGTAAAGATACCGTTTGTTTTCTTAAATCCTATCGCACTACCTTCTCTCACAAATTCTTTTATTTCTCATGATCACCTACGATCATGACAAATCATGTAACATGTTCATAGTTAAAAAAAATAACGATATTGTGTGTAATAAGGTTATTACCGGGAGTAGGGACCTGGTGATCCGTAACACAGACTCAGGTCTAGTACAGACACCACTCTCCCGACAACAATTTGGTAGTGGTTTGAATGATATGTTCATTGTATTATTAGAGAGTATATATTATAAATAAATAACATAACATAACATATCTTCACGCTGTATCCCCAACGGGGTAGTCAGAGAGGACAGAGTGCCAAGCGTTGCGGTCCTTACACACCTCTTTCGCTTCCTCAAATCTCATCATTCTCCTCGCACATTTTCGCCTAGGTATGCGAGTGCTTTTGACATTTCTGTCTGCTAACACTCTCTGGTTATTTGATCTTCATAAGTCAGTCTTGGTCTTCCTTGGCTTCTTTTACCACTCACTTTGGCTCTGTATATTTTCTTCGTCAGTCTCATCACTCATTCTTTCCATGTGCCCGAACCATCTAAGCATTCCTTTCTTCATTTTTACAATAACACTGTTGTGCAACCCTGTCATACTGCGTATCTCATCATTGCTTATCCTGTCAGCAAGCGTGACACCGCACATATTTCTGAGAGACCGCATCTCCGCAGCATTTAACATACTTTCACTCGATTTTGGGCATATCCAGGCCTCACTACCGTACAACAAAGTTGGCACCAACACCGCATTGTGGATGGCCATTTTAGCAGTGTTAGATATATTCACACTACCCACTAATGCGGACAGCGCACCGTTCACTTTATTGCCAGCTGCTACCCGTCTCTTCACATCCAACTCACATCTTCCATCCCTCGAAAACGCACTCCCCAGGTACACAATTTCATTCACCTGTTCTAGACATTTTCCATTTACACAAATCACACATTTCGTTTGTACCGCTTCTCTTTCAAACACCAGAACCTTAGTTTTGTTCACATTCATTTTCAATCCTTTTACTTCACAATCTTCTTTCACGTGACTAGTGTCTGCAACTCTGCTTCTGATGGTGCTATTAGCACAGCATCGTCAGCGTACAATAGGCAGTTTGCCACTGTGTCACCACATCCCATACCACTCATATTACCTTTCAATCTCTGGAGGCAACTGTGCAAATACAGCACGAATAGCCAGGCAGACATCACGCAGCCCTGTCTGACACCAGAACAGACTTCAAACCAGGGCGACATGTCGCCGTCTATCCTTACACAGGCTCTGTGGTCTCGATATAATGACCTCACAGCCTGCAGTAAGGAGCCCTCCACGCCATATTCAGGCAGAAGACTCCACAATTTCTTCCGCACTACTCTATCGAATGCTTTCTCTAGATCCACGAAAGCGCAGAAAACTTTCCGACCTAAAGCCGGAAACCATCCCACAATAACGCGAAGCGAGAAAATCTGATCCTGAATCCACCTGGCGCCTCCCACAAATATCTTTCTGAAACGCCTTTCATACGTTCAGTCAATACTTTAGTATAGACTTTACTCGCTAAGCTGACCAAGCTGATGGCCCTATAGCACGCACAGTCTAGGTAGGAACCTTTCCCTTTATATAGAGGTACTATGACTGCCGTGCGTCAGTCCTCTGGAACCTCCTCCTTATGCCAACAAAGGTTGCAGAGTGCACAGAGGGCATCCCAGACCCTAGGACCACCATACTTGATCATCTCAGCAGTCACCTCATCAATTCCCGCAGCCTTTCCACATTTCAAACTTCTTATCACTTTCTCAATCTCTTTCATACTAATGGCATCCTCCAGTCCCTGGCCCGAGTGTGACAATTCATTAGAATCGCTCTCAGTATCAGAGACGGAGTCGCCACTCTCATACAGTTCTCCATAGTATTCACTCCATCGCTGCAGAACATCCTTTTTATTTGTAAGCAGGTTGTTGTCTTTCGAACGCACTTTATTCATTCTGCAAGGTGCCAGACCACTTCGGTACTTACGTACTTCTTTCCAAAATAATTTGGAATTTTCCTCGAAGTTGTTCGACATCTTGTTTTCATCTAACACCCTACACTTTTCACGCTTCTCTTTCACTAGTGCCTTCGTTTCTGCTTTCTGCAGCTTATACCTGTCTTTCATCAAATTTTTCATACCACAGTCATTAGTAGCAAGGTAGTCTCGCCATGCTTTCTTTTTCTTATACACAGCCACTTTCACCTCATCATCCCACCACACATCACGCTTTTTGCCGTTCCCAATCTTATTCATTCCACACACTTCTTTTGCAGCCTCAATCATACTATCTCTAAGGTTCTGCCAGCATTCTTCAACATCCTCGCTCATCACTTTCAATCTATCGTCAAGCTTACTGGATAATACCCTTTCATATTCATTCCTGGTGGTCGCATCCTGCAGTTTTCAGCTTTTAATGCGGCTAACCGCTGCAGGTTTGGACACTACGCGATGTCCCATGCTGCGAACAGACCCCTTATTCTGGTTATCACCAGAAAGTGGTCCGTCCCGAGATCGGCTCCTATATACACTCTTGTGTCCATTACCTGCTTCTTAAGTCTGCTATCCACCAGGAATAAATCAATCATACTTCTCGCACCCTTTCTTTCCCACGTGTACTGATGGATCCTTTTGTGCGCAAATATGGTATTAGCTACAAAAAGATCCTTTTCCATACACAGTCCTAACACAATCTTACCAGCATCATTTACTGTTTTATCTCCATATTTGCCTAGGACAGACTCAAATCCTGTTCAAGCTTTCCCAATCCCATTCATGTCTCCACAAACAACAATTCTTTCGTTCTCTTCAACCGTCGCTAGAACTTCTCTAACATTCTCCCAGATCTGCTCTAGTTCAGCCAACCCGACAGAAGACACTGGGGTATATACTGCCAAAATAAAAATTCTTGTCAACTCAATCTTGAGGCGTACCCAGAGCAGTCTGGGATTTACACATTCATACTCAGTCATACCCCTTGGCAGCTTCTATCTCCATGTGGTACCCTTGACCACAAAGCGATGCCCCCTCCGGGCAAGTCAGCAAGTTCACTGCCGCCTCGCTTGGTTTCACTCAAACATAGCACATCCAATCTTTTCTCTTCCATAATATCAATCACTTCATTCATCTTCTCCTCAATCTCACCTCTCAGATTCCACGCAGCTACTCTGCACTCCTCCCTCCACTTCCCGCCGCTAGGTGCACAGCGTGTTGGGTGGCGGTCCCCAACGCCGAACTGCACTCTGCACACACCAGTGGGGACAGACCGGTGTACGTCGCTTTCGGGGGACGCCCTAACATTATCATTGCCGTTGTCCCGCATGGTATGCACAGGAGAAGAATTGCAGCCCTGAAAAGGGCTGGCAGGGGTCGCGACGAGCACGCTTCCTCAGTTGACCTCCTAATAAATATAAATAAATATTTTTAAATATAAATAAATATTTTTCAAACTTACCGTTCTATCTAGATGTGGTTTAAATTTGTCAAAGCAATCCATTATGAATTTGTAAATTGTTTGCGCTTCTTTTACAGTCAAAGTGTTATATTCGATAAGTTTTTTCATACGGGAAATTCGATAATGCAAAAAAGAAAACATTACCAATATGGCTAGAGATAAAATATCAATTGCCAGGCTAGGCAAACAAAGTATGTAATCCGGTAATATAGAATTTATGCAGCTACCTCTCATTTGAGAGTAACAGGAGTACAGTAGAATAAAATATTTAATAGAACATGTTACAAGTGATAAGAGAAACACGTATTTGATTTTAGGATCATAATTAAAAATTTTGAGTCTGCGGTTTACAGAAACCAAATCCAGTAAAAAATCACAAAATGTGTATTTCGATGACATAAACATGATTATAAAAGAAACTGAGTATTGTACACCAACAAATACAAAATAATGATACGCTTCATTCGATGTGTTCAATAATGGAGAAAAAACTATTATCATCATTAATAAAGACATTACGAAATACAAAAATCTGAACATTGGTCTCAATTTCTTGTGCAGCAATTTTATGAAACCAAACCTCAAACCTAAACATATTTCGGAAATTGCGAAGAATGCGATCACGTAAGTTGCTAATTTCGGTTTAAACTTCTTTATATTTCCGTACATGGTATGTTATATTATATTTTCACTTCGACCGTGTTAACAAAGCGATGTCACTTTTACTACTGCTTGCCTAAACATCATTCGATCATTAGAAGGCAGGAACTAGTCGACGATCCCATCCATTTCTTATATTCTGTTATATTCATCCACTTAACTAATTTCATTTTACTTTTATTCGATCAGGTCGAATTCTAAGCATATATAACATTCATTTATTTATTACTCTGTACCAAGAATCACAATGGAAACTTTAACTTTTTAACTTAACTTTTTGAAATACTTTTGTAAGAAAGTCTTTTATTATAAAGGTGTATGGGTAGTATGATATCTATTCAAGATTAATTTCATTGAAACGAATTTTTAACAGCTTTCTAAGCAGCAACTTTGAGGAAGTCTATTATTTAAGACAATGTGTAGTTTTAAGTTTGTAAATGTTAATTGTACTTTTTTTGTTATTAATAAATACTACATATTGTATGGTTTTAAAAATCACACATTCTATAGATACGTCAATACTTTTCTCAAACTTTTTCTATGGTGGGAACAACAATCGTTTTGTCTGTGTTTTCAACCAATCGTTACTGTTGCAGAATTAGGTTTTATAAGGGGTAACATAGATCGAAAGTGAGTGGTAAAAGAAGCCAGGAACGACCAAGGCTCACGTAAGAAGATCAAATAACCAAAATGTTAGCCGACGTAAATGTCAAAAGCACTCGCATATCTACGCGAAATTGTGTGAGGAGAATGATGAGATTTCAGTAAGCGAAAGAAGTAGGTATGTAAGGACCGCGACGCTTGGCGCTCCATCCTCTCTGACTACCCCGTTAGGGATACAGCGTGAAGATATGTGTACGATGTATGTATGTATGTATGTATGTATGTATGTATGTCCGTATGTATATATAAGGTAACATAAAACGTAAAGCAAGTTTCAAGATTTTTAACCTACGAGTAACTAATTGAGAATAAGGAAATTAATGCCCTATCATAAAAGACGACTTCACAGACAATAAAAACGATTCTAGTGCACTTTTATTGATCAATGTACACAGAAACTCAGTAACGGAGCCCTTCTCGCGCTGTACCGAATTACTTATCAAGGGGCAGTTACAGAGCCCCTCGGCATCCTCGCAGTGCCACGACAGCATGGATTATGCCCGCTCATTCTCCTTGGGGTCGCATGGATGGGCGACTGGAGTCCCCATTCCGATCGGCCATGACCCTGAAGGGCTCTTGTCGCCTCGTATGACAGGCGAGAAATACTTTATGTAATCGATACCTAGAACACAGACCATTTTGGATTTTTTGTTATCTTTTTGCACAATAATCACTCTGAAAACACTACAATTGAATAAAGACAATAAAGAAAGAATATAAAATAGGATGATAAAAGGCGGAATGAGAAAGAAAGAGGAAAGGAAGAAGGATGCAAGATCTAAGTGAGGGGGTATACTAGAAACAAGTGAGAAAGATTAAACTAGAGTAGGACAAGGTCTCTGATAAATGTTTGTCAGAGGAATCAGTATAAAAAAAAACCACTATAAGTGATTGAATTCATATCCCAACGTATCCCAATATATTTAGTAATTAGCCTGATAATAAATTTAATAGCTATTTGAACTCCAACAATAGCTTTTATTGGTAAAATCTTAAAGGAGGGTGATATCGAGATATCTTATGAAGGCTAAGGGATTTTCACCTTTGTGTATTCATCAATCATATTTCAAGAAAAATAATAATCATTGATGGATCACAGAAACATTGTAATAATAGAAAGCATGTCATTTTCATGTTTTATCACGTCACGCCATCGTTCTGTTTACAATTTATTTTATTGGTTATAATATCCAAACGTACTGATGTTTTCGTAATTTTAAGGACATATATAGATCCAGTATAGATTGGTGGAGATAGCCAATAATACTTAACTCATTCCTCTAAAGCTCCGACATTTGCTTTTGAGAAAATGTATGAGGGTAGTGTGTGCTCGTTAAAAAATAATAATATATATTATGCATAATATTATATAATATATATACACCCATATATACACATAAACATACATACAAATTCAATACATCCTTAAAAATATAACATATATACTGTAAACAATATATAAACATATACATGTGCAACGCATACAACCTACATGTATGTATATTATATTAATGCACATACATATATTAAAAAAAAAGTGTGTGTCAGCTCCGACGCAACTGGAGCTTACTGGGTTTTTCCATATTTTATATACTTTTATTCACTTCACGATACAATAATATTAAATGTCAATATTAATAGATATAAAAAAAATAGCATTTGCCATCTTCGATTTGAAATTGAACGTCATTTTCGTAATCAGTATCCCGAGAAACCTAGAACATGACACCCATGTAGATCTATCAAAAAAAAAATATTCGCCGTCTTGGATTACAAAATTAACGTCAGCTCCCCGAGATACTTAGAACTTGACAGCCATATCGATTTATCCAAAAAAGTAATATTCGCCATCTTGGATTTGAAAATGAACATCATTTTCCTAATCAGCACCCTGAGAAACCTATAATGTACAATACATCTACCTATAACACCCATATTGATTTATCCAAAAAAGTAATATTCGCCATCTTAGATTTGAAAGTGAAAGTCATTTTCGTAATCAGCACCCCGAGAAACCTAGAATTTGATACCCGTATCGATTTAGCCAAAAAAAGTAATATTCGCCATCTTGGATTTAAAAATGAACATCATTTTCGTAATCAGCACCCCGAGAAACCTGCATATATATTCATCATTTGGAGACGCTGTAGAGTATTTATTATATCCCTATATATTTTATACAGAAATAACATACGTATATTATATACACATAATACTTACATGCGTAAGCTGCCCCGCAGCATACCCTATGTACGTCTTAATACTCACGACTGAAAAGTGAAAGGTGCGCACAATAGGTTGCGCACAAAAAACGTAACGAGGTCATTCGATGAGCAGATTTTACTCCTCATATTTTTTTCATACCGGGGGCCTTATATTAAAATCGATTCTTAAGAAGTAAACTCCAAAATATATATATGTATATATACAACATAACCATACCTAACAAAAAACATGATAATATCATGTTTTCTACATGTTTTCATGTACATATTAAATACAATAAACCGATATTATGCAAAAGACAGGTAATGTAATTTCAAGTATCTTTTGAAACATGCTAGCGTAAGACAACTCCTTATAGATGTGGACAGAGAATTCCAGTCTGACAGCTTTACAACAAAAGGAACTATTATAAGCAGCAGTGTTGTGAATAGGAGTTTTCAAAAAGTTAACTCCTACTAATTAATACTAATTAATATTTTTATTATTACTATTACTGCCTACTAATGCGGACAGAGCACCGTTCACTTTATTGCCAGCTGCTACCCGTTTCTCCACATCTAACTTACATCTTCCATCCCTATAAAAAGCACTCCCCAGATACACAATTTCATTTACTATTTCTAGAAATTTTCTATTTACCCAAATCTCACATTCCGTCTGTACCGCTTCCCTTTCAAACACCTCAGTTGTGTTCATAATAATTTATATCCTTTTACTTCACATTTTTCTTTCATGTACGGGACCAGTGTCTGCAAGTCTGTTTTTGATAGTGCTATAAGCACAGCATCGTTAGCGTACAATAGGCAGTTTACCACTTATCATACCACTCATACCACCTCCCAATCTCTGGAGGCAACTGTCCAAATACAACAATCCTTTAGTAATATCGAATAGATTACTAAAGGATTACTGTATTAAATCTGAATTTAAAAAAAACTATATTAAAATTGTAATATCTTTATTTTTAAACGTAAATATGCCATATACTCGATTCCCTATAAGTAAAGAACGAGTTCCTCACAATTATTGTTACTGTGACAGTTGACAATTGACAAAGATCATAACCTCTCCAGTATTTGTAAATAAAAATAGTGCTTACTTACTCAGTGCAAAAATGTTTCAATACTTTTCGTATGTAAGTAAATCGTAAGTAAAATTAGTATGCACTAAAAATCGTGTTACAGAGGGTGTTATCAAGATGTTTTCATCAAGGCTAAGGGGTTCTCGCCTTTATGTATTCATCAATCATATTCAAGTAAAGTAATTTCCATTGACGAATCGGTGAAACAATTGTGATAATTGGACACATGTCGTAAATTTCATGTTCATGACAGCCATCATTCTATTTACAATTTATTTTATTAGCTTATGTATTATATTTTGATGTTATCGTAGTTTCTAAGACGTGGTGTTCTCCACAATATAGATCTAGTACAGATTGCTGGAGATAGCCAATGACAACCCATTCTATTAAAGCTCCCAAACTTTTTTTGGTAACACAATTGAAAAACTTTGGCTAAGCGTTCTATTAACTACTGCTTCCGGTTTTGACACCTGGCAATAAATATTATATAAGAAGTATCTTAGGAGCCAAAACTATACCTATGTTATCGATATTTTTGGTATCAATGGAATTCCAAGAACAATGTTTCATTTTACGAAATCTACCCGAGATTGATTTCTGGCGCTTAGTTTAAAGCTCTAACGTGATCGCGAAGCGTATCGAAGCAATCGCCTTAGACTTCGGTGTTCGTTTTCTTCTTTAAAAAAACAAATTCTACCACTGACACCTCAATAATACACCTTATTAAATGCAAAGCAGTACACGTAAGCAGTAGTTATTTTAACGTGTTTCCGTAACCTTCAAAAGATACCTATCCAGGTCGAATAGGAATTTTACACACAAGAGTGCCACAGTCATCGTTCAGGGGACATATTAGCCTCTGCAGCATTCTCGCAGTGCTACAACATCGCGAACCACACGCACTACTGTTCATCTGAGTACCGAACCGAACGATTGGAAAATCTGTTCGACTAAATTATGTACTGTTACAATAGATCATACTCTGTACGTCAGTGTCAAATTAATGTATCAATTGATTTGACAGCTGTCTTTGTGTCCGGCGCCTCGTGTACATAATACGTGTGTCTGCTAAACATCTTTGCATTCGACCCATAATCCAACTGACTCAATTCGAAAACCTCATTTTAGTGACTTCATACGTCAGTACGGAGGAGTATACTGTAATTTCTCACGTTCTAGGCCTTAGTCAAAGTCCAATCAATTTATTCCAGTAAACCCAATCACAAGACATTTTTGAACGTCAAATCTACTTTAGTTCGGCTAAATCTGGCTTAACAATTACCGCAACGCAAGTAACCAGGATCAAGGCTTACTTTAGATAACACAAATATAATTTATATAAGCATAAATGTAGATAATAAGCAAAACGTTGTTTAAATACTAAATAAACATAGTGGGTTCATGAATTGCATCTTCCAGAAGTAATAATAAAAAAGTAATGAAAACCACCCTCTTACAGAATATTGGCGTGAAATAACAGCAACTATTGCTGTTGTGTTCCGTTCGACGAGTAAGAGTGCTGGTGGCCCATCTCCCCTCTCCCCCTCCTTTCCCTCTTTCCCTAAAGACCGGCAACGTACCCGTGATTCCCCAGATGTTGCGGGTGTCCATGGGCGGTGTTGGTTACTTTCCACCAGATGACTAACTTGCTCGTTTGCCCACTTCTTTATAAAAAAAATATAATAGCTAGTTAATAAATTAAATTAAATGTAACTATATTAATAGAAGTCAAGTAAGACCAAGGCTGACTTACGAAGATCAAATAGCCAGAGTGTTGACGGAAATGTCAAAAGCGTCCAAATAAGAAGATTCACAAGATTCGAAGGGGGAAAAGAAGTATGTAAGGACCGCGAAGCCTAGTGCTCTGTTCTTTCGGATTACTTCGTGAGGGATACAGCGTGAAGATATGTATGCAGTATATTATAATGGAAACTGCTAAGTGATTTATTTGCTCTTCTTTTACAAGGACACGGAGTACACGCATGTCTAGATTTGACTTCCCCTTGTTTCTGAATCTACAGTGTTGCCAGTGAAATCACTCTATCGACAATATCCTCACGCCGCATTCGTAACAGGGTAGGGTTCTCACATAATTCTTTCGGCTCCTCAAATGTCATCATTCTCGTCACTCACTTCCACCGAATTATCCGATTGCCTTTGACCATTCCGTCAGGTAACACTACAACTATTTGATCTTCATAAGTCATATAATTTAAGCGATATTATTTCTTTCATTCCTTTGCATATACTGCTATCTATTATAGGAATTGAGTAAGACGGCTTTCACTCAATATATATAATATTAGCCCGGAGCATCTCCGATATATGATTATTCTTATATATCGCATACTGGCTGCACTTACAAGCTAAAGTAATATGCTGTAATGGTGGATAGGAACACATACATACACCTGCTCATTTTTGCGCATTTTCAAGGATTCTTGTTTGGACCAAGGGGCCCAAACAACTGGCGGTATAATGGTACAATAGTATGACAATTACCAAGCGATCTAACGTAACGAATTTTGTATTGGTAGTCCAACGTTAAAAATTTTCTATTCGATCAAACGAAAAGTAAAGTCGAGTGAAAACCGTCGTATAATACGTAACCAAATGGCACTTTTGACGAGCAATAAAGAAAACTGCCCCAATTGTCGTAAACGCCAGTATAATAGAATGACAAATACCACGTGATCTATCGTAACGAATTGTAAATTGATAGTCAAACGTTATTAACTATCTATTCAATCAAATGAAAAGTAAAAATCGTGTGAAAACTGCCGTGTAAAACGTAGCCAAGACTTTTTGGCGCGAACGGGAGAAGTGAGGTTGTCATTTTATTTAGATTTTCTATTTTTTACATTTTTGGAGTTTTATACTACAACAGTGATAGTATATTGTGTTTTAAAGTTCTGTGTAAGTGACAAGAATGGAGGAGATCTAAACATGTGTGGCTGAAGTATTCGCGCTCTTCCAAGAACTCCTTTATAACTTCAGTAAAGCCTACTATCACTTTACTGGAGGAGTTTTACGATAAGAAAAAACTAATTATTGAATACGGCTTTACTCACGTGTAATCGGTATAGGTACCGACTAGTTTCGGACCTATTGGAGGTCCATCATCAAGGTGAGTGGGATGAGTTTGCGGCCGCGCCCCGTCTCGCACTGCGCGCCTGAGCTCGCAACGCGCGGCTTGACAGGGAATTGACACACGTGCGGCAGGTGTTAGAGTGCAATGGTTACAACTGGCGACAGAGTTGCCGGCTAGCAAACACGACCAGCAAACAACGGCCTCAGGTTGTAGAGCGAGTCCCGGCATATTTACCATACATGCGAGGGGTAACGGATCAAATTGTTCAACCTGTTACGCCGTAGATATAGCATCAGGACAATTTTCCGCCCCATGACACAGATTAGAAGTTTTCTACGATCGCCTAAGGATCGGGACCCTCTAGATAGCCCTGGCGTCTACGAAATTCCATGCGATTGCGGCAAAAGCTACATTGGAGAAACGGGACGCAAGATCAATACGAGGCTCACCGAGCACATCCGCAGTGTGCGTAAAATGGACAGCAACACCTCGGCGGTGGCAGAGCACGCCCTTAACTTCGACACGTCACATTATATTAGGTTCGATAAGGTGAAAGTGTTGGCTCGTGAAAAGAACTTTGTATCACGCAAGCTCCTTGAAGCCATCGAAATCGACCGCCGGCCTAATTTTAATAGAGGCAAGGGATGGGCTCTGCCGCTTACTTGAAAACCCGTGTTGTTAAACACGACGCGGAATAAGAACGATAGTGCTGACGAGTGTGTAGCGGACATCGTGAGTACATTTTGTGCGCCCATAAACACCAATATTGACGTAGACGCATCGGTCTCGCGGAGTTCGTCACCATCGCCGGCGCACCCCGCGCCCCCACCCTGTCAAGCCGCGCGTTGCGAGCTTGGGCGCGCAGTGCGAGACGGGGCGCGGCCGCGAACTCATCCCTCTCACCCTGATGATGGACCTCCAATAGGTCCGAAACTAGTCGGTACCTACACCGATTACACGTGAGTAAAGCCGTATTCAATAATTAGTGCGTTAATAATGTCTCACGAAAGTTTTAATAATTTAAGAAAAAACTAATTTACTTGTGATTCTACACTATACACAATACTTATCAATACGTGACATTGGCAAATACGCTAAACTGTGCGCCATGCCATAAAGGAAGAAGAAGAAATGAAAAAGGGGGAGGGAACTTCGTTTCCCTAACTTTCGACTCATATTTACTTGGTCAATGGCTAAATGCAATCTACGAAGCCAAAACAAAGAGAAAAAGAAACGTAGCCAAGTAGCACTTTTGACGAGCAAATACGTTAGCAGGCTTTGTATTTACGAAGCGTTTGCCACTTATCTAGCCGCTCAGATCAGTTAAGACGACACAGATCCAGTCAGGAGAAAAGGATTTGGAAGGAAGAGGATACTCACATTCCGTTGGCTTTCGGCTTTTGTTCGGAATTCACATTTTGTCTACTTGTTAATAAATGATGCGTACGCAAATGTTTCTAATATTAGTAGATGTCTCGCTTTAGCGCCTAACGGATTTAGGATCGCAATTCAATATAAACTACATATTGCTTTGTATGTAGGTAGTACATATAAATGAGTAATGGATTTTTCACAGAAATATCGGACTTTCTTTTGATATTACCTTCTAGAATATTTTTGTTGCATATATTTTCTTTTAAGTCATACCTACCATAATTAAATGTTGTCAATTTAAAAAAAAATACTACGTTACAACTACGTACCTATGAAGTTTTTTTTTAATTTGAAAATCAGAATGTGCCAACCGTCTATCTTTCGTCATATGTTTCGGAATATATACGTGCAACAGACTAGCTTAACAACCAGCCACTGTCTAGTTCTGTTTTACCGTTTCTAAGCCAAATTAAGTACATAATGCTGAGAGTAGACCAAGGTGTAATATTGCTGCGCCTTAACGATTTGACCGTCTCGAAAAATATGGCATGAATATAATACATATTATTAAAAGGAACGAAATAAAAACAAAGTATGACAACAATAACTTTATTTGCAAATACTTCCTATTTGAGGAATATGTATAGCATACGTAGGTACTCGTAATAGCTAAAGAACCAAACTGTTGATTAGTTTGGTTCATCAGCACGGTTTTCGACTTCTTTAGTGACTGTTGCCTTCAACTTCCTCCGTGCGGATTTCAGTCGCTTCATAACTATGAAAGGGGTATAAGGGGATAAAAAATATTGACATATTGTAGTAATTACTATGACACTCCTTTTTACCCCTTCTCTTTTCCTTTTCTATCCTTTTTACCTCCTCATAGGTTGATTAATTATTTCTTGATAGATTTTTCAACAAGGTTATGGGCTTTAGAGTGAATCTCATTTTTTTTATATTAACTTTGACAATTATTTTTATCCCATATAGGTTGAATATCTAATAATTCCCTCTTAGTGATTTACTATAAAACAGAAGGAAATTCTATACAAAATTTCTAGTTTCTAGATATAGTGACTACAGTTCGACATTGATGAATTAGTCAATGTAGGATCTCGTTCATCCGTATAGATTTTTCAAATCCAATCATCGATATCAATAGTATGTGATTTTCCCGACCATCGTTTTCGTTTATTTTCTTCTTCTGGAAAATATTTCTTGGATTTCAGCCATCGATAGGCCCTTCGTTTCTGGTACGAGAAGGTAACCCAACACAACGTCGGCGACAGAGATTATTGCGAAGACGTAGAAAGCGCCATGGATTCCAATGAGAGCTGTCATGAACGGGAAGACCGCTAGGATGACGAAGTTCAGGAACCACACCAATTCCGCTATCAGTATCGACGCCACGCTTTGCACCTGTGATAAAAATGTTATGGTCATTTAATTTGCTATGTTCTGGGAGGTGTACCCATGTACTCTAAAATAAGGTTGCGCTATGGCAGGCGTAGTGTAGTGATTACATACATAATAGACATTCGCTCCCGTGACAACTGAACGCTTATTTTCTTCTAATTTTCTACACATATCGCAAAAAGACAACTAGAGTAACACTGAAGTAAATATGCCAGAAACATTTCGAATTCAGAAACAAATTATTATCTCTTTGTAAAATTTATCTGACCGCTGAACTTAGCGGTCAGATAAATTTTACAAAGACATTTCGATAATTTACACTGATATCTCGAAAAAATATTAATGTATATGTAAATATGATACTTTCATCATAAATTACACTTTATTGTCTATCTATTGATATCAAAATAATGTAATATATATATATATATATAATTTATAACTGTATTCACAGAGTTCTTTAGAAGAAAAAAGCAGAAAAATCGAATCCTCATAAGATGACTCAAACTTTCTTAATCTATTTATCTCACTCACATATTTTGCTCCAGTTAATACTTGTAAATATTTGTAGGAGAATTCAAGAGAAAACTAATTGAGTATATGAACTCTACCTCACACTTCTTGCACTTATCTTCAAAACTTAGAACTTAGAGAATATCATGAAAAACCTTAGTTGTAGTTTAAAGATTCTTATCTTTATATAGGGGAAACTACGTATAGTGATCGCCCGTTTAAGCATTAACAACATTTTAAAAATTAATAATGTCCTTACTATTAAAGAAATCAGAACAACGTCACATTTTTAGGTACTTTATATGCTATCTATGGTTATTTTAACCTTAAGTACAATGAACTTTATAAAACGAAAAAAATTAAAAGTAATATACGAAAAAGTAAGTACAGTGATTGCCTAGTCCAAACAATAATTGCCAGCCTTAATATTAGTGATTGCCCACAGTTATAATTGTTGATTAATTTCAGAAATACTCATTTCACAATATCTCAAAAAAATCTTTTTAAAAATTAGGCATAAAGTTATCAATAGAAGAGAGATTTTGTTTGTTTTAATGGAGTCTTCTGTAAATTCTTCTGTGTGTGTGTATGTCACCTCCTAAACGGATGGACCAATTTTATAAATGAAATATATAAATGAAATTTCTTGTGTGTTTGAATGAGTCCCTGGATGGTTTAGATTCACAATTGGACGCGGTAGATGGCTGGTCCAAAATTTGAGATCTAATCTAAGTTCTTTGTACCAAAGCGTGACGTAAAATAAAGCGGGTTCAATTTTGTAATGGTTTTATTGACCATATGGAAAATTTAGTTACATAAACGATGATTTCAAAAGCAAACTCGTGTGATAGTAAAAAATATGTAAAACATGACGATGGCCATCTGAGCGAGGCCAGAACAGGTTGTTAACTGATAGTAACACTGTAATCCCATAAATAGAATTAGGCAAATACTGTGACGAAATACATTTTATGTATGTCTTATATAATTATTTAATTTTAGTAATCATGACCTTAGAGCTTACCTCTGGCACAAAAACTTCAGCCAACAGAACATAAGGTATTATACCAGCACCAATAATGAAGAAGAAACAGTATATGAGTATTATGACGGCAATGACCCATGCGGGTGCGACATTGGTTTGTATGAGGAAACCAAGTATTGCCATAGAAAAAGAGACAACCGTTGCTGAGCTTAGTAACAAAACCTGTAACAGAGACAAATTTCTCTTTGTAGGGCACAATCCACACCAAAAGAGGTTGAATTCGGCAACATCCGGTAGCAAAGCGCTCCACTATTAATACAATACATAGAGATTAGAGAAACGCTTGATCGACTTAGAAATGCTGCGGCCGCCCGTAGCTGAGCTGGCAACCGCACGTGGCAGCTTGCTCAAGGGATTCTATGCATTGTAATAATGAGATAACAGCTAATTTTTGACATAGAAAGTGCTCTCGTTTCGCTACCGGCCGTTGCTGGCCGCTGTCACTCGGTATGAATTGAGCCTAATACGTCAAAGGTATCGTTTTCCGCTACAAACATTTTATTTAGTTTTTAATATGATATCTATTTAAAGAATTTGTGAAAAGCCTATATATACCTATATAAAAGCCAATACTCTATCGGACCATCGGATCTGATAGCGATCATTAATTTCTTAAATTATATGACCACGTATCAGCTTGTATCTATTTAAATAACAATTAAAGTAAACTAGAAGTCATATGTTCATAGAAAACTGTTCTTGACTATGAAAATTGCAATTATCATTTAATAAGGGCACAATGGGATTATATCTTGCGTGATGGAAAGCAATGATAATATTAATTACGTGGACTCAGAAAGTACTTATTCTGTATTTGATACTATACAATTAAAATAACTAGGCAAAGGCTTCGTTGGTATAAAATTCAGGTTGGTATTAAAAAAAGACTCAAAATATAAGATGCAGGGGCCAGCAGCTGCATTACTTACCCTTCTACCAGCTTTGTCAGCAATCAAAGTAGCAACAAAACTTCCACTGAGAAGTATGACAGCGAAAAGAACAGAACAGACGTGAGACGACATGCTCGGAGCAGCTGTGGCGAAAAGGTTCTTTGCATATACTTGTACTGGTACCATACCCATAAATACCTGTAAAAAAATTGGTCAAGAACAAATTTTTTTTTTTGAAAGTATTTGATACCTATGTATGTATACTCGTATGTCTAACTCCATCTCAAATGATATAGACATTTTTTTTTTATATGGGCAAACGAGCAAACGTATCATCCGATGGAAAATGATCATCGCCGCCCATGGACACCCGCAACGTCCAGGGAATCACGGGTGCGTTGCCGGCCTTGAAATGAAAGCAAAATTAGTCTGCGACATATAAACGCGCTAATAGAGACACCGAAAGTCCAAAAAGGATTTTTTTCTTAAGACACGGAAACGTAGAACTATTTATTTTACCTTTATCTACTTAGACCCTAAGGGCCGTAAGATTAATGGTAGTTTAAACGACGGAAGATAGTTTATTCTTCTGTCTTGCATTATTTGCAATGGCAGTTAAACGATTACGAGCAGATTAAATTATCGAATATTGACAAAGAATCTTAAAAAGAACGAACGAACTGTAAACGAAAAGAACAATAATATTACCATGTGTAAGACATTAATAGAGGTTTTACTAATCCGTTCACTATTTCCATTTGATATTAGGACAGTGGATTAAACTGTTAATCGAGTTCTATCGTAGATTACGAAATTCATAGATGAAACTGCACTTGATCTTACGGCCCTAAGAGTATATATATAATTTTCTTTATGACCCTAAGCACAAGATATTTATCTTATTTATTTATATAAATAGTGACGTGAACCATCACGTTAATGTGTAAATGTATGTAATACATTACAATTCAAAAAGTGAAGAAAGGAGTACATTCCTCAAAACTTTATCGTAAATCTAGCAAATTTTGTAATATGTGACCTTTACGTTAACTTTTCTTAAATTAGTTTATTTTTAAAAATTACCTGCAGAGACAATCCGTCGTAACAACAATAAATGCACGGCGAGAAGCTGGCGACACAACTAAAATAAAGCATAAACATTTAATGGCAGTTCAGTAAAACAATAAAAAACGAAGAAGGAAAGGGCTGTTGATCTAACACAGATTTAAATGATATCTGTGTTTAACTTGAATCACGTATTAGTGTATTTTTAATAATTTCGGTGTACATTAAAAGAAATCAAAATCACATCCAATGAACCTAACAGTTTTCGTCTTTGAGATTTATCCAAAAATGGCATTTAGAGTATCCAAAGAAATGATATTTATTTAATTTCTTCATGTCCAATGATAATATATTGTATTATAACATAATTGTTCATGTCCATTCTATATGCGAACCAAGTACGTATTAAAATATTCAATTTCGTTATTTCTTAGCACGAGTTATTCTGTTATATCTTACTTACACAATAATTTTATTGCCGACATCTTTGGTTTTTCAATGCGCACATTATTTTCATAGTTTAATTGCTCCTTCTCTGCTTCCTCTGCAAATGCTTCTGGATCTATACAGTAACATGCTTTTTTTTAACTAGATAATATAATACATGGTGCTTTTGGCATAATAAGAAGATAGGTTTGTACACTAAAGGTGATCGTATTGTAAGGACAAAGACGTAGGTTTTATAACGTTTAATAATATGTGGAAACTATGACTAGAACAACCATAAATTAGAAACCAATCAAATTCTTCAAAGCCTCACAAATATTTTGAATCAAGAATAATTAGTACTAACATACATACTCCTTTTCATTCTTGAAAAAGTGAAAGTCATTCACGAAAGATTCATTCCAATAGCGGAGAAAAATTACTTATGCGTTAAATCAGCCATTCCCAAAGTGGGCGATAACGCCCCCTTGTAGGCGCTGCAGGCCTAAAGGGGGGCGGTAAGAGACCCAGAAAAAAAAATGGGGGCGTTGTGTAGAAGCCTGGGGGGTGATTTGTAATTTCATTTAGCTAGGAGGCATCTTAGACAACGACTGCATGAGCTCTCGACTCAGTAGACAAAATAAGTTTGGGAACCAGTGCGTTAAATAGTGACACACTTGCTAATTGATCCTAGTAGTCTTTGTAAATTCACTGAATATTTTGAGTGGAAGCACTGAAGATGTTTTACTCGATGTCCTTTTAAATAACTGGAATATATTATGTATTTTCAATACAAAAATTGGAAACGTACGCTTTACGAATTTGGTGGAAGATAACCCTAGTTTGTGCGCCTTCGCAGAAATTGACAACCAAATATAAGAAGAGATACAATTTTGTGACATTATAACAGAAGAATACAATCAAAAACTTTCTGAAATACTTGAACTATATCGCAAACGCAGAAGTAGGTCACAACGAAAAATCGATTCAGAAAAGCGATTCGATCATTGAGGAAGCGTGGACCATTTATATATATATAATTTTACATAATATGGTAAAACAATATCTAAGTGAATAGAGACATATCCAATAAAAAGGGTTTGACCAGATGAACTGAAAGACACAAAAAGCAAGACCGCTATTCAAGTACCCACGAATCGCAATCCACAAGTCGTAAGACATCGCACAAAACTTTATGTTGTCATCTCAGAGTACGAAAACACAGTTTCAGTGGAGACTTCCATTAATAAATACATGGATTAGCCCAGACATCTTGTTGTTTACTTAGTCATATACACTTTAATTTCCTACCAGTTCTGACAGGTATAAGTTCAACAGGCGGCAGAAGCTGCTGTTTCAATCGTGATAACTCATCAAGGACCACTTTCGCCGTTGCAGAAGCACCTCTGTAATGGGCTATCGAAGCACATGCTTCCTAAAAACAACATCTTAGAGATTAAAGACATGTAAATACAGAAACACTCACTAACATAATTAATCACGATGAACGACGAAGTCTACGTGAAATGTTTAGGATTGAAATTCGGCGTCATATTTTTTAAGTGATACGTAGAATTTCTTACAGAACGGAACACAAAATTAACGTGTCATGCCATTAATAACTTTGAGGGAAAACAATCTAAAAAACCTTGTATTCTCATGCAGTCAATACAGTTGGCATTATATTCCTTAGGGGCTTAGATTTTTATAAAACTTCGACAAATAGGTGCAGAAAGTTTCGTTGATTTAAAACTAACACTATAAAAGTAAAATAAGATCAGATACATTTAATGAAGCAATAGTTAGCTAAGCATTACTTTACCTCTTCTCTATTTTCTTTCAGTAGATACACTGGACTTTCAGTCACTAGCGTTAAGAGCACAACACATCCAACGCTAAACATGAAGTTAGTCCACGAAACAATATTATAAGGCATCAACCAGCCCAGTATATAGGACACCAATGTGCCAAAACAATAAAATAATGTAGGACCTGTGAAATAGAAATATATAAAATGCAAGGGCACAGGAAAATGCTAACGAGATCTTATAAAAAATAAAGAATCGACTTTTCAATGCAATATCCATGACTGGACAACGACATGTCGACAGAAAATATATTATATTTGGCATTATTTTTTATTTTTTTTTAATAAAATAATTTTCAAAAGACTCAAAAAGAGAGCCCCACAGGACTTCTTAAAATAAATTTATATGGGTGTGCTAATGTGCATACACCATGCAAGCCGAATGATTACATTCACACCCGTTGCTGAATGTCTACTGGACAGATTGCAACAAAAGAGAAAGAGAAAAAAAAAAAAAAATATTTGGCATTATAACAACATTTTGACATAATTACAATTACTTTTGAAGGCAGGAATTTGCCATGTGACACAATTAGCAAAAACTGCAATATAAAAGAAGATTCAGAATGTAACAAAACTTGAAATAATCACACCTGACGCTAATGTTCCTCTTATGGAATCCTCAGCTATTTCGGATATAAATATAGGAGAGTATACAAGAAATGCTCCTCCCGAAATACCGCCAAGTAATCTTGCCAGCAGAATAAGAAAAGACGTAGACGATATTTGTATCATAGCCCAGGATAGCTGTGAACATTGAACCATATTAACTTTTATTTTGACCTGAAACTGGTAATCGACCACCTAAAATTTCTTTTTTTTAATAAAATTTTCTCGTAGTTTATATTTTCAATTTTTTCTGCGGGTATTACAATAGTTAGCTAGTAGTAGTCTCATAGTAGTTTCTCCGTTCTCTCATTATTTAATTTAAATAATTTTTATCAGCCGTAATATTAGTATAACTACTAAAATTTGCTTCGTCCATAACTAAGGTCTTAGTTATACTCCCTATAACCGAGTTAATACAACACGTGACTACTGATGTAGCGAGTTTTTGTTTCATCTTTTTAGGTAAGTACAAAGTACTTTTTGTCAGTCTAAAGTTATGTGAAATGTTACCAATATACCTATTGGTGTCAAAATATATCAATTTGTCACTATAGTAGCAGTTACAATTATAACTATACTTAGTTTTACTTGATACACCTCTAACACTATTCTCTCATGCACGTTCATTAGCACTCATCGTATCGTAGCATATCTGTTCATTTAATATTTTACTATTTGATCCGTATACATACTACAACTAGTCCAATTCTTTCAGACACTGAAATACGTTTCACTATTCGTATTATTATATATTAGTATGTATTATTGGAATACATTAACTTATTCGTATTTTTAATTTCATTATATTTTCTTTTTAGTATGGAGGCCCCAAAATCATTTCGAAGGTATGTACATGTGGCTCAGTAGATATATTATTATAATAAATCATTATAATGACCACATAAAAAAATCTATCTAATTTCTTTTACTCTTTGCATCCAGTTGTTTTAAAAACTTCTGGAGATTTGATTCTGAAATACCTGGTAATATTTAAAAAGATGAAAGTATTGAAAATAATTTAAAACAGAATCCTCGGAACTCACCACAACAGGTAAAGCTATTACTAATCCAGTTTTCTTCCTTCCAATATTATTTATCATAAAACCAACTACACAAGCTCCTAGCATCGCTCCCAAAGATGGCAGACTACCTAACAATGACACCTCCATCTCTGTCATAGGAGCTGATAGAAGAGTTGTATTGGGTGACGTAAATAGGTTCGTTGTGTAAGATGGCCATACATTTAATATTCCCATTAGAAATGATCCAAAGGAACCTGGAGGAAAAACGATAAATATATTTGAAACGCATATTATTTTATTTGAAATAGATATGATTATTCTTCTTTTACAAAGTAAGTAATAAAAAATAATACGTATATAATTACGTTATTATTAAAATGTTATAATTCTTGAGAGGAAATGGTTATTATGCCCATATAACAGAAACCATTTGTAAATAGAGTGATGCATTGATTTTGATCATGTGTTTAGACACCAACGAGTTCTTCATATATATGTTTACGATTATTTATATCTGTAAAGGTCTCTGTTTCTTTTATAGTACACTTAATACTATTATCTGTTCTCTGAATACAACTTTATGCCTAATTAAATTAAAATGGAACTTACATGTGATAGCGGTCTGGAACTGATAGAGTTTTCCCATCATTTTTACTCAATTTTTTAAATAACTTTTCGAACAAGCGTCACAACGCAACCCTATCTCACAGGATTATAAGTATTTAATATAATGAAATGCGTAATTATAAAAGACACAATTTGATAAGACTCGAAACAAATATACAAAAATGAAGTTCAAGAGTCTAAATTTTTCACAATTCACTGCCGCGGTAGCAAAAAAGTAACAAATATATAATGTATGTTATCGCTGAGGAATCAAACGTTCGACTGATTTGTGAAAATATGGTATTGATAGTTCTGCTAGTAACAAGAGATATCATATACGATAATAGGGTATAGTATGGCGTCATCAATTTGATACAGTAAATGATCCATGATAGCGAATATTTGTTTCCTCTGAAGAACAATAAAAAGGAGATACTGATAAGGTCAAATCATAACCGCTAATTACATTTTATGAAACCTATTAGTACCTATTATTAAAGATTTTAAGTTTTATAGTTTATGGTATTTATATTGCTTAACGTAGCTTCATCAGCTATAATAAATGTAAATTTTATTTCTAATGACGTAACCTTATTAAAGTGCACTATTTTCGTTTTCTTTTTTACTCCAGAATGACCCCAAAGTAAGCTCTATGTTTGTACTATGGGTCGACACAACGAACTAGGGAAGCTCTCAGTAACAGCCAGACTTCAACATACCAATTTAAAATAGTTCGTTTATAAAACCTGACCGGTGAGCGAACTTGGGGGTCCAGCTTGAAAGGATGTTCTGTTACCGCGCAAAAGATATGTTAGTATTGCTCGCCTCATAAAGATTAAGTAAGTATGGTTATCGATCACTACTGCGAGCGAATCTAGCAACATTTGACTAGGAGTGTGAATCACTAACGTAAATTAGTCAAAATCACTTCTGAATCCATGGTGATATTGTAAACTGTGAACTGGTATTCTAGTAGTACTATTGTAAAATTTTTTGATGTTCCACTAAATATAACAATCTAATCTAAATAAATCTAAACAAAACAAGTTTTATTTAACGTAACCATCTCAGAAGAAGTTAAAATACAGTAACAATATGACGAAATATCGACTCTTAAAGTAATCTCCTACAAACTGTCATCCAAGATTACTTCACTTCGCTCCTAGTACATTTGGTTTAGAGAATTCCATTCGAAGGCCAAGTGAGTTCGAATGCGAAGTGAAGTGAATCGTCGAGCGATTTTCGCTTGGGCGATTATTTTTTACAGAATTACATGGCATTTTTGTTGATGAATAAACAGGAGTCTAAGAAACCTTTAATATTGCAAATAATAATGAGAAACATGCTATTCGGAAGTAATTATATAGTTTTATAGCGTATTACACATCTGATGCGTTATATTTATTACGCGATATATTTTTCTAATTACACAATTTATCTTGTTGATATGTCTTAACGAAGTAAGATTATATTAATCACCCTGTTATTATGAATGACATTCACTTTCTTACAACACTTATGAAAATGGCATCTACGTTGATACATTCTTCTCCTCTGATGTGATTAATGTGGGTAGGTCTTGCAAGTAGACTCGACGCTACTATGTATGTCAAAATGTCTTGCGTTATTGTCGACCAACGTGCTGTTCATTTGTTTTCGCGTTAATGACAACCAAATATTAACAGCCTTTTTCTTTATCACTTCTGTTTTAAGACCAGCTTATACCGGTAACAGTTTAACTGTTTAACTTTCATTGACCGGTAATGGTTACAATTGTGTAAATTATGCAAAAGCAGAAACAGATAGCGGCGGATGATAGCTGTCTAGAGAAGGTAAGGCGTTAGCTACCAAAGCTCTCTTTGGCTTTCGACTGTACAGAAAGCAGACGTATCTAGGACGGACTCGGGTATAGGAATTTACAGACTATACCTATATGCAGTAATAATAGTTCATTTGTTTCGGCATTCAAATTGTAAAATCTATCTAATGGACGTCCACAACGAATTGTGTTTATTTTCAACCAGTGAAAATTACGCAGAAAAACTCTGGTTACGTCAGTACGCTAAGATATCAAAATAATGTTCGTTTCAAAATAAAAATGTTGATAATAAAATCAGTAACCGATTTGAGAAAGTAAAATAAAATGCACGTTAATAACTTTATTAAATGAAAAATCATTAGCGTACAAATCACAAAGGATAATATTACTAACAATGGTTTACGCACAGAATATTCTCAAAATCTGAGTATAATCTTGTAAAGAGGTTGAATTAAACACCAGTATCAATTTATTGTCAATGAGTATTAATCTCGATGAGGCAACATTCTACCAACTGGTTTTGTCGATTATTTTCGTCTTCTGGAAAATAATTCCTGGATCTCAGTGTTAGATAAACCTTTCGTTTCTGGCACGATGAGGAAACTCAACAGAGCGTCTGCAACAGCCACGATCCCGAACACGTAGAAAATGCCATGGATTCCGAGGAGTTCTTTCATGAACGGAAAGATGGCTAGGATGAAGAAGTTGAGGAACCACACCCATTCCACTATTAGCATCGAGGCTAAACTTTGGACCTGCGATAGAAGTTTCATAATTATTTGCAATAATATTGTAATGAAATGTCTATTCAGTTAATAATATCTTTACTAAAAAAGCGTCAAGAAAAAATATGCATTGTGATCTCATTAATATTGTTTTGTTTTTAGTATACCGAATAATGTTTTTTTTTGCAATTGTAATTGGCATACGTTTGTTCTCAGTCCCAAATGATGAATTCATACTTTTCTTGAAGGTACTCAAGTTGTATGGCTAAAGAAATATCGCTGCAGGAATGTATTCAAAAACGAAGCTAAATTACTTGATGTGTATGAATGGATGATAACCACGTAAAGGAAGTCCCTCTCATCTGAATCATCTAGAGGTCATCATTTTTTAAGGATTCACAGCTGCAAAAATTTAAATTATCGAAAAACTTACCTCGGGTATAAAAACCTCAGCAAGTAACACGTAAGGCACGGTACCAGCACCAACCATGAAGAAGAAACAGTATAAGAGGATTATAAGGGCAGTTATCCATGCGGGTCCAATATTGCTCTGAATGAGAAAACCAAGGGTCGCCATACACAAAGCAACCATAATTGCGGAACTCAGCAGCAAAATCTGGAACAGAGATTTTTTTTATTTGCGTGTAAGGTTAAATAACACATCAAATATGCTAATCATAAAACTAAACCATGGTACACCTGCTTAAATGTAATAGAAAGTTATTACCAAAATAACACTCGTCGATATAATTAGGGGCAGACGATTCTTCTGTTCAAGGTATGTGAATACGCTCTCAAGCTCTCAGTTAATCATCCGGGACATAATTGTGCTTTTTATCTTGATGGTGATTCTTATT
This sequence comes from Zeuzera pyrina, assembly GCA_907165235.1. Classification (NCBI taxonomy): domain Eukaryota; kingdom Metazoa; phylum Arthropoda; class Insecta; order Lepidoptera; family Cossidae; genus Zeuzera; species Zeuzera pyrina. The sequence continues at coordinate 3,060,906 of OU015641.1, forward strand.
TTTGTGATATGAAAATAATACAAAAATATACATACATACATGGCCTCACTTGTATCCCTAACTGTAGTCACAGAGGATGGAGCGCCAAGCATCGCGTTCCTTACATACTTCTATTGCCTCCCAAAATCTCAACATTTTCCTTTGCACCTAGATTTGCAAGTGCTTTTGACATTTCTGTTAGCTAAAGCTCTGGGTATTCATCTTCAGAAGTGCTCTTTTTCTGCCTTGTTTCTGACCGCTCACTTTCGTTCTGCTCATTTTCTTCGTCAACCTTTCATCACATTAGAAGACCAATTTTTTTTAATAATAAAAATTAGTCAATTGCAAATTCGCGCGCAGGTTTCATAAGATAAATTAATAAATACTAAATTTCTGAAGTTTTTGAAAATGTACGTCCAGCAGTTTCGAGATGAATTTAAGTGTGATGTATTTAACTTACCCTTCTACCAGCTTTATCAGCAACCAAAGCAGTCACAAAACATCCGCTGAGAAGTACGAGAGCAAAGAGAACGGAGCAGACGTGAGAGGAAATGCTGGAAGCAGTCGTGGCGAAAAGCTCTTTTGCATATACTTGAACTGCTACAATACCCATAAATACCTGTGAAAAAATCAAGAAAGCAAAAAGTTCATAATTCACTAACATAGATTTTAAATTACAAGTAAGCAAGTCCTCATTGAAGTTCTCACAAGTATTGAGGCAATTCAAAGTAAGTTTATTAGTTAACTCCATTCTGGTTGTTCATTTGTTGACAGTTATGAGAAGCTATGACCTATAGATGATGTATAGATGGCCTATGGTATAGATGGTAAATCCGCTTTCTACCCTTATCATGAGGCGAAATTTCGCTGATTTTCTTTATCTCGTAATAGTCATTAAAGCGACGTTATATGCTTATAACTTTTTAATATTTCTGAATTCGTTGAAGATAGGCATTTTTTGTTTGCACTTCCATTCATAAAAGGTAACATCAAAATTCGTCTAATATGAAAATTTCTAGCACAAGTTAACGTTAACGTTTTTACAGATAATAATATTATAATTAAAGCAAATTAGTCGATTATTACTGTTATAATTAAATTCTATTTTGTATAATATATGTATTTCCTTATTTGCACGTTAGTAATAATTTTGATTTTATTGACCTATTGTTATTTATTTCCAATCTCTTATACTATGTCCAATCTTGTTGTAAAATCCCGTTGTAAAAGTTGGTCTTGCTCTAAACTCTAAACCAATGTCATGTTATCATTTTCAGCTGTGAGTTCCATCCGAATAAAATATAAAAATAATAGTAAATATATATTATGTGTACTACAGAGCCTATTACAATAACAAGTAATGGTTTAAAATTGAATGGTTTAAATTTGCGAGATTCTTAGCAGCCCCTAGTCAGATAAATAGACATACGGCTAGTAGATTAACTAAAAGCTTTTAGTTACCTGTAGAGATATCACCGTTATTACAACCATGAATGCACGGCGGCAGGGGGGTGAAACAACTAAAAAATAAAAGTAAAGCATTAATGAGGAGTACTATGACACAGTACAAATACAATAATATGATGAATTCATAGAAAGATAACGGTTGAAACGGTTTGAGTGTGCGCGTGCTAATACGCACGCGCCGTGACATGCGCACAACGCCAATATTTAGCATGATTAAGACTGTGTCAGTCAGGGTCGTATCGTCACACTCAGCGGTAAAAAAGAGGTATATTGTGTACTGGAAATTGACTTGACTACCCCTTAACAATTACGTTCATAAATGCATACTATGTGTATATTATAGAATTGTATGCAAGGGATGCCGAATTGAATGAAATTTATATTCATTTTCGTTGCAACGGAAGTTAATGTATTGCGTCCGCTCCTTGCTATTGACACGGATTAAATCAATGAATTCTGCTATATTATCTTACACAACAGTTTTATTGCTGACGTTCTCTGCGTCTCTATGGATACCTCGTTTTCGTCGTTTAATTTCTCCTTCTCTGATTCCTCAGCAATTGACTCGGGATCTGTAAAGCAATAATTTCTTTTTTCAATACATTAGATTTATGCAAATGTAAATTTGCCGTATTTGCGAACGGTTGCATTACTTACAAGTACGTAAAGGACTTACAAGTAATAAACAAGATGATTTTACGTATAGTGTGAAACCCCTATTCGGTAAAACCCTTTCTTTTTCGCAGTTAGCCATAGATGCAGGTGATAACATTAAAGACAGTTGAGTCAATTCTCTTTCAACCAATAACAACAGACATGCCAAACAAAATAACATATTTAAAAGATGGTTTACTTTCTTGACGATTCGATTAAAATAGACCTTATGCGTACTTATTTTAAGTTCTACTTTTTGTATCCATTATGCGATACAAATATCGGTTTCTTACTACGATAAATGTGTTTAAAGATTCCCGATATTTCGACGCAAGCATTATTATTACAAACTCAGTTAATAAAAACTTTTATGGCAAATGAATTCGATTATTAATATCGTATATTAGACCATCGATGTGTTATTTTCTTACCTGTTTTGACAGGTATAAGTTCTACGGGTGGCTTAATCTGCTGCTTCAATCGCGATAGCTCATCAAGAACCACTTTAGATGCAGTAGAGGCACCTCTGTAATGGGCTATGGCGGCACGCGCTTCCTAAAATATTACTTCAATCTTAAAAACAGGGGAATGTGCAAAACCGACTCACAAGACCGTCGCGTTATTGCACTATCTTTGCTATGTTTGCTAATGCCACATTTCCAGATTGTTTTACGGTGATCAGGGCTCGTACAGCAACTCTCTAGATGACAAAACAAAGTTCCGAAAACACTAAATTAGGGTCTGTCTGTAAGGATATGTGCAATCCTGTATTCAGCCATTGACTTTATGTGCACCGCAACTCTAACAAAAAGTAACATAGAGCGATTTTATATTATTTTATTGTCATATTTGTATATCTATATGTATATTAGATTAGCCATTATCCATAGCATTTGCCAATGTCGAGTATTAATAAGTAAAACCGCTGATGAGTTAAAGTTAGGCAATGCAATCACATGCAATGCCACGTCACAGTATTGTTATCTTAATTCATGATAAAAACACATGAAGCACGTTCGAAGAAAATTAGTTTTTTCTTATCGTAAAATTCCTCCAGTAAAGTGACAGTAGGCTTTACTGAAGTTACAAGGGACTTCTTGGAAGAGAGTGAGAACTACAACTATACATGTTTATTTAGACCTTCTCCATTTTTTTACTTATACGGAACTTTAAATCACAATCACTTTTGTACTTTAAAAGTCCAAAAAATATAAAATAAAAAAAATAATAAAAAAAAATGTCAATCTCACTTCTCCCGTTCCCGGCAAAAAGTCTGACCACATATTAATCATTTATTATTTGTGTACTTTCAAATATTTGAGTACTTCATCAAAATTAATGATTGAGACATTATTTTAAGGATAATGTTCTCCATCAATAAGGAAAAATAAACAAGTAGTTTAAAAAAATGTTATCGTTAAAAAACTTTATTTTTTAGTTATCTGCCATCAGCGCCATCTGTTAACAAGTTGTTTAACTAACAAACATGACAGCTGTTGGTTGAAGACTGATCACGATACTGTGCGATATATTCACACGGATCAGCTATCCTACATACAGAAACTTACTCTTCCCAGCTACTCCAAGACTAAAGTAGTGAGATAACTCTCCGGCAGAATACACCACACGGCCAGTCAGGACGACGAATTGTTAATTTTCTAACTCCCATATGTACGAGCCTTCCAAATAGCAGATAATAATGAAATGTAGACGTTCATTCCCTTTTTAAATTATTACCCGTTCTTAATTTTTTCTCGAACCTATCAAAATTTTCGGCTACCAACAGAGATTAAACTGAAAGTTTTTAGCAGTAATAGTGTCAGATGCACCTTCATAAAAGACTCAAAGCCGAATACTCTGAGCACTGCTGAAGCAATTTCCACTAAACAGTTAAAAACATTATAAAAATTGCAGCTTTCAAACAACAAAATGGCCCGAAAATCAGTTCATCTGTTTGAGACCTATAATACCACATACATCATAGACACATACACAGACAAACCAACAGACAGACCACAACATCGGACTTATAATAATAATATAATAATATATGTATAATGTAATATATGAATAGGAAATTGCTAATATTTTCCTATTCAGTATAACTGGTCCAGACCGCAATTAGCAAGCGATATGAAACTACAAATAAATTATCTATTATGATAATATTCGAGTTGATTTCATAGCAAGATGTCACATTACCTCTTCCCTGTTCTGTTTCAATAGGTATACTGGACTTTCGCTCACTAACATTATAAGAACAGCGCAACCAACGCTAAATGCTAAATTTGTCCACAAAATAGTATCGTAGGACATCAACCAGCCCATCATATAGGACACCATTGCACCAAAACAGTAAAACATTACTGGGCCTGGAAAACAAGTTCACAAAATATATAACAAGAGCATCGGAGAATTTCAAAGAACTTTATGAAACACTAATCAATTTTCGCTCGCAACTTCGTCCACGTGGAAATGAAAAAGTGGTCTATGTTCTTCTATGGCTTATTCTACACTTCTAAAATTAATATTATGAAGAGGTAAAGTTTGTAAGCTTTCAAAAATTCTTTTGCCAATAATTAAAATGTACTGTCAGGATTTATATATACGCATATGCGTATATATGTCACTGTACAATTGTGAACACCGTTAACTTATAATCTATCTCGCGAGATTGTAAACTGTACTATACAGCTTACAATATAACATATTAATTTTCGATATCTATCCATGTCAAGCCGTCAAATTGTGAACAAACCTGCACTTACTGACAGGATTCACAATCTGTCCAATTTTGTCACCCGTGAAATTATGAACCGTCCCTGATTGGTCGGTCTTGGCAGTAGCTTGTTGTAGCTTGTTGTAGTTGTTCGGCGACTATTTATCACTTTAACTTCACTTGTTTGGTTAATCGTAGGTTTAATTTTATTATTAAATGCAACTCTATTACATCTTTTAGCTATTTTCAACACGAAAACTATTTAAAATCACAAAAACATCTGTTTATGTTCGAATGAAAGCCAAAGATAGTGCCTCGGAGCACATGACATTCAACCAATCAGCGCGCAAAATGCGTTCGTCGCATGCAAGTATGATGCCTGTTCACAATTTGATGGTTTGAGATGAATATATTATAAACTATCGAAAATTAATACATTATATTGTAAGCAGTGTGGGGACGGAGCTGAGCTAAACAAAATGCAATGCGATATCCGCTCGCCCCGCAATAGCTGCCCGGCACCCTTATTACGTAACTTGCAGTCGGCATGCGACAGCCAATATCGCGCGACATCTGCTGTCAAAACGAGAATTTGTGCAATGAAGTTTGTTCAGTGGCAGTAAATATACCGCGAAAAGTGCATTTTACGGTCATAGAATAATAGATACCCAATCGTCAAACAAGGTACCAATTTTTATTACAATTAGTCATCGGTCGCGCAGTGATCGCGTGGCTGTCGCTGTCTGCAAATTTTTAGGTAATAACCCCGCGGGTGTGGTAAAAATAGATTGTTTTTGTAATAAATATTTCTCGGAGATAATAAATCATTTTGGTAAAAGAATGTTTTAACTCGAGTCCTTTAACGGTGAATACCCCAACAAGCAGTATGGTACAGTTTACAATTTATCGATAGTTTACGATCTCGCGAGATAGCTTATAAACTGACGGTGTTGACTATCGTACAGTGAAATATAAATACTCGTACACATGAAGATTATGGTATCTAATAACGAAGTCTAAGGATAAGACGAAGACTTCGAAACTAACCGCCGGGAGTTATATTTGCGTACAATGTTTTTCTTTTTATATTGTGTAGAAAATTTTATTGTGAAAACGGTGATGTTAAAAATATTTAGTGAATAATAGTGAAATCGTGGAAACTATTAATTTTGAAGAACATGAGATTTAAATTATAAATAACAAATTTATAGTGACAGTAATTTTAAATATTCTAATAAGTTGCAGCTCTGTTAGAATTACTAATTCTGTTGCTTATTTAACGTATTCATATCCCGAACTTAAAATGTATTATTACACTAATATTTAAAACGTCCATACCTGAGGCTAAAGTTCCCCTTATAGAATCCTCAGCTATTTCTGATATAAATATGGGCGCGTACACAAGATATGCACCTCCGCCTATGCCACCAAGAAATCTTGCAGACAGAATAAGCGAAGATGAAGACGCCACTTGTACAAGAGTCCAGCATATCTGTAAACAGTTATTAAATTACGTTTATCCAATAAGGCAAATTCAAATATGCTATTAGCCTTGTCATACGAGGTGAACTAGAATGGTTTTTGGAGTAGCGGTCGATCGGGCCAGTAGCTCCTGTCGTCTACTTCAGGTGGTATCGAGAAGAACGGCGTGCGTAGAGTACGTAGTACGTAGTAAGTAGTATCGTCAGGGTGATAAATAATTGGATGATCTATCTCATACATTGGGATTAATGCTGTTGAAGGATTCTCTATCATTTCTAATACAAGTTTCCCTTCTAATATATTATGTATTTATATATACTCGTGTCAGAGCAATATTTCCATACTGTGTTATAAATATGACAGTGTCTCTATGTTATGTCTGTCTGTTACGTTTTCACTGTTAAATCGTTGAACTAATTTTGGTTTTTGGTAAAGGGATAGATTTAATCTTGAAAAAGAACATAGGATACTTTTTGTTAATTCCACAAAGACTGTAGCCGTAGGCCATAGCCAATATTTTTATAAATCGACTCGAACTTAGACATCGTTCTCTTGACCTTGTAGCCTGGGCCAGGAATAAGGGTAGGGCTAACTCCGACCTTGTCATTCGAGGCCATTTAAAGGTGATCTTCGATGTGGTCGATCTAAATGGGAGCTCTGGGCTTCCATTTCAAGCGACGCTGAGTAAAAAGACCAGAAGCGCGTATGGTCGGCGCAGCTATAGTACTCTAAGAGTACTGGTGAGGTGTCTCTGTCTCCCGAAACGTGCTTCAGCAAAGCTGTAGAAAGGTTATGGCGCTGTTCGTAAGAGATCTCGAGACCTTTTGGTATGCACCAAGGATGACCACAGTAAAATTTTTCATTGGTAAAAACATCAGAGAACGCAGTCTCATCCCTGGTATTTTTCGAAAGTTTCTCCGTGTCACCAAAAAAGGTTTTTCAAATACCTTATGCAGTTATAAATCAAAATTCTATGTAAAAGGTGATTGAAACTCAGATGATTTTATTTTTTCCGGATTACGCCAACACAGACGTTTATTGAATTGAATACAACTGAAAAATCGCATAATAATTTGTAATATAAACTTACCACAAAAGGCAAAGTTATTATTAATCCGCCTCTCTTTCTCCCAAAAGTGTTTATCAGGAAACCCACTAAGGCAGTTCCCAACATCGCTCCCAAAGACGGCAGACTTCCTAACAACGACTTTTCCATGTCTGTCATAGGAACGGACAGAAGAGTTGTATTGGGTGCTGTGTAGAGGCTCGTTGTATATGACGGCCATACACTTAGTGTTCCCATTAGGAACGATCCGAAGGAACCTAAAAACAACAAACGTTTTTACGTGAAGAGTGTTTGTTCTTGTTAACGATTCGTATCATAAAATAAAAACGAAACTCCTTGATCCCTTATAAGATCCATACGTCGATATGTCTGTGTCTGTCTGTCCGTCACAGTTTCTTAGAAACTACATAATGTGCACATTTGAAAGGCATTGTTACTCAATTTGTTAACGCACATATACTGCACTAGACAATCATTATAAATTTTTTCTCAAAGGTGTTTTTGTCGGTACGCCATATCTCTCTTAATGTTTCGTTAAATTTAACGATTAAGACACCGTTTTGAATATTACGTTTCTTTTTAATGATGAAAAATAAACAAATAATTTAAAGTTAATATTTTCGTAAAAACTTTATTTTAAAAACTTTCATTTATCCACCATCAGCGACATCTGTTGACGATTTGTTTAACTACATCCATGTCAGATCACGATGCTGTGCTTCGATCACAAATAAAGAACTAGATTCACAATCTCCTATAAAATTTAAAGCAATTATTGTCTGAATACGTCTCGTGCATAAAATATAATTCAAATAATCTATTTGCGTTGCTAAGTATATCATTTTGATTTGTATGTGAAAGTGACAAGGCTAAGACAAATATTGTCAGACAATATTAAAAATATGATTACGAAATTAATAAAAAAGAGCTATGTAACGTTATTACTATAATGAAATAATGAACACGTAAATAATATTATTTATTTATTAACCGAAAATAAGAACTCGCGTCTTTTTTAGTGTTCTAGATGTGTTATTTTTTCAATTTTTAAAGGAGCACTTTGACACATATTCGCTGTTGGCGTTTTCGAATACCAGTACTGTGACAGAAGTGCGCTCAATACTCATTTGAGCGCACATTTGGTTCGGACATTTTTGGAGCGTTGATTGTGTATCTAGTTTTTTATTTGTGATCGAAGATGCTGTGCTAAATATTCTTACGGGTCCGCTAGTGTTTTAACATATTCATATGAGAATCAAAGTAGAGGTAAACTGGAACCGATTATCTGATTTTGTCTGTTTCGGTTGAAAACGAAGCTGTTACTTTCTAAAGGTGATTATTTTGTACATTTTTAAGTTTTGTTCATTTTAGCTACATTATTATAAATATAATAATGCCCCAGACAATTACACAAAGTGTGTAACCCCAAACTATTTTTATGTAATTTTTAAGAATCAAAGTATGTTATCATATTTATTTAATTTAAAATGTACACGTATTTTTAGGTGGTTTCAGTAAATTTTAGTAGCAACTACTTTGATCTTACTGTTAAAACAATAAAGTAGCTGTTTCTCAACCCCCGAATAACGTTTTCGTTGTAATGTTCTAAAGAATTTCGTGCTTTAATGCGTGTGGCCAGAAACGTGGCCAAGCGCTTTTCGCGTTCGAAATTTAGATTTTTGTTCTCTATGGTCTGTTAGTGCCATAGAATTTCTTTTTTTTTTGCATTTCGACACATACAACGATGTTATAACTTTACTGTGCTACTATGTCGGTCGCCACCGAAGACAGCGCGTAAACTCATGAACCTAGTTCATGTCTCGTTAACAAGAACTTCGATTTTGCGCTGAAACTTGCCAAAACAAAAGTGGAAACCAAAACTTTGGTCTGATTCTAGTTACAAATGCTTCTGCGCTCAATGTTGTGTACCCTTTAAATAATTTTCCGTTACAATAGCGGACTAAATATCGAGTTAGAAGTATGAAAAATCATTTAATGTAATTAATATTATCGTTTATACATAGGTATATGATACTTCTGTTCGTTTAGAATATATTATTTATTAAGTAAACGTAGAAATAATTTCACTTTTCTATCTCTAGGTTATGTCTTTACTAATAAATAATTATGTCATCCAAACTACACATAGGTATATATGTACTATTTCAATTTGCTTGAACTGCAATTCTTGAAATTAAATGTACAATTTATGGAAAACTTACTCGCTATAGCGGTCTGGAATTGGTAAAGTTGCCCCATTTTTTAATAAGTTTTTGTAATTTAATTTTTTATACAAAATACATTTCACAAACCAGTGCCACCTCACGACACCATAATATAACTAACTGAATGCGTAACAATGTTATAATTTATGAAAGACATTTTAATGAGATTAAATAATTCAAACACGAGATACAAATTCAATGTTGAAAAGCAAATATTTTATTTAGATAACGTTGTAATATATAATTACTATTGTAATAATGTTACGTATATTAGTGGCGGGGCTGCAAAGGGAGCGGAATTAGACTCCTTGACTGGTTCACCTCAAAATTGGCGGGAACTTATACTATTTTTTTGCCTTTTACCGCGTCTCTAAGTTGAGAATCTGTAATGAGCTAATGAGTAATACAATGCTTGATGTAATCTTAAAACTAAAACTTATGTGTTGGTCACCCGAAAAGATGATTGTTCTTCAGTCATAATGTTTACTTCTAAAATTTAGAATACTCTTAGAGATAATAATAATAAATAATGAACCAGAGAATACACACCAATCGTCTTATCTCAAACTAGTGTATTCCCTGTGCTAGGAGAACCAGACGATGACTACTGTAGCGTCTCCCAGTATACCCAGACCTAAGACAGTCTAGAAAAGTTCGTTTCCCAAATTGACCCGACCAGGAATCGAACCCCGGAACCTTACGCACTTGGGTACAGCGTCTAAACCACTGAGCCACCAAGGACATCACTGTTTTCTAATGTAGGGGCACGTCACAGTAGTTTTGCTGACTACGAACTTTGATCGCGGCGAGCTAGAAGACGTAAGCGTAACCAAATTGTAAACGATGTATCTGTGTTTTAGTCATAGGCTTTGTATCTATGAAAAGTAGTCTTGAGCGCGCAGCGACACGATCCAGTCGCTGGGCGAAAAAGCGAGTATGCACGAATCTGTGTCTTATTAGAGATCCTTAGTTTACGGATATAACCACCGTAACACTAATATAAGATGTTTCCTAAGATAAGAGTGAATAGGTAACTTACACAAATGAAATTTAGCATCATTTCTGAGCTCAAACGTTCATTAAACTCTAAGGGAACTTTCATTCTCAACTTGGCAACTCTCGACAGTGACTTGGTCGTGATTAGTAACTGATTATTTAAATACAGTGTTACATTTCTCATGGGAGCATCTTAACGATCATTAGTTTAATTATAATACATGTTTTATTAATGTTTTTAACTTTCACGACTTGTACACATCTTACTCGTACAATACTAACTTTTTAAAGGAGAACTTTTTAAATTTATTTTTTAAAGGTGGTAGAGCCATGCTGCATTGCAGCACGAATAAGGCCGGCTCGCCCGGTGAAATACCACCTCCTCACGGAATATCGGCGTGAAATAACAGCCAACTATTGCTGTGGTGTTTCGTTCGGTGAGTGAGAGTGCCGGTGGCCCATCACGCTCCCCCCCCCCCCCCCCCCCCCCCTTTCCCTACTTAACCTATTTCCCTAAGACCGGCAGCACACCCGTGATTCTCCGGATGTTGCGGGTGTCCATAGGCGGCGGTTGGTTACTCTCCATTGGTGACTCTCCAGTGAATTTGGAGAAACTGGAAAATTTTGACCTGGGCATGCAATTAAGAAAGCGTTTCTAGCTTCTTCCAAGCCAACAATCGCAAATTTTGAAGGGGATGCCCTTAAAATTTTACTTATGAGATTTGCTGAACTATGGACAGAAGATAGGAAGGCTGGTAAAGCGACACTGGAAATTTTGCGAATCCCTAAACCACCATAACGGATGGGTAGGGATGCTTGGGCCCAAAATTGCTCGTCCAGCTGCATATTAAGAATTGATTCTAAGCTAATTTTGATTAAGTCGTCTACTTGTGTCAAAAGATCTGGGTGATTCCAAAAGGAGCAGCAACGGAGAACATACGTAAATTTTGGGACAAAATGACAGAATTTTAAGATGCAAAGTGCATAATGTGGACTAATTTCAAGGAGACGGTCAGCAGAATTTTGAAATTTAGTAATTGAATTATTAATATATTCAGAAATAGATTCATCAAAAATTGGAGAACCTAAAAGGTAAAGGGAATTACTGTTAACTATTTTAATATTTGGAGCCAAAATATAAAATTTTTGTTTTACGTCATTTAAATTTAAGTCGCATTATTTATAAAAAGTTCGCATTTGCTAAAATTAAGCTCCAAACCAATGGTTTCAAATTTATTTTTGATTGAAAAAAGGTCCGAAAACACAGTATCCACTTACAATTAGTTACAATGAAATAAATATTGAGATTCAATATAATTATATCCGGGTATTATTACATAAACAATGTGTAACTTAAAACGCGATATAAAGGAGTCATACTTTGCATTACGAAATAGTCTAGTTGCAGTGCTTATTGCAGTGTATGCATTTTGATGCTTTTCAATGTTATTGTTACACAATGTTTATGCAGCATTATAAACGATCATAGCAAATAATAAGTAGAGCTTACTAACTATAAACTATTTCACAATTTTGATAAAGGCACACGTACATTATATTGTATTATAACATAACATAACATAACTTCACGCTGTATCCCCAACGGGGTAGTCAGAGAGGACGGAGCGCCAGGAGTCGCGGTCCTTACACACCTCTTTCGCTTCCTCAAATCTCATCATTCTCCTCACACATTTTCGCCTAGGTATGCGAGTGCTTTTGACATTTCCGTCTGCTAACACTCTGGCTATTTGTATTATAAATTAGAAATAAAGGTATGCATCCATTATACTGTAATTTGTTATACTCTGACTACCCCGTTATGGATACAGCGTGAAAATATGTATGTATCAATTATATATTCCTATTTCCAAAAATTGTTCACAAAAATTTTTTTTATAACTATATGTGTATGTATACCTTTTAAAATTCAACAATCATAAAACGCTGTATTCGCAATGTTAGTTAGTTATTAGCAATGACATCTAATTTCACAATAATATAGTCTAAAAGATGCACAGATCACCTAAGATGATGTTAAAATATGCGGACCGATTCCTTATTTGCCAATGTTTACATACATACTCGTACTTCGCTGTCCGATCGCATCTCGTTCCGTGCAAAGTTAAATTATTATCTAAGCGAGCTTATAAAATGATTCATCCTAATATATTTGCTATTTATAACTTCTATTTTTATCATTACATGAATTCAAACAATTATTATTTTCTCAAATTACTTATTAACAATTAAATCTTACTGGTGGTTTAACTGTACGCCCACTTTTAGTTACTTTTACTGCATTACTATTATTACATTCTATTGTTTTAGGTTCTAAAGTAGACTTAATATTAATATTGGCATAATGGCTATCATAATCATACTCTGTTTGTTCGTCGTTCTGTTCGTTTAGCAGAAATGCAGGTTTTAACCTATCAATAGATACATTAACTACTTTATTTGGTAATTGAACTGTATATACCTTACCTGTTCTTCCTATAACTCGGTAAGGGCCATTGTTGGTGGAGTTAGGGGTCTGCGTACTGCATCATTTCTAATAAAGACATATTTACACTTGGCTAACTCACTATGTACAAATAATGTGCGTGAGTCCCGTAATTGTCGTGAAACTAGTTTTAATCTATTTATATTTATTCTTAACTGGTCTAAAAATGCATGATCCGACGTATTCCGATTATCCGAGACGTCGTAAAAGTCTCCGGGTAAACGGAGTGTTTGACCATAGATATACTTAGCGGGACTTACGCCATTATCGCTTCTAGCTACTGTACGTAATCCTAATAAGACCGTAGGAAGCTCCTCGTACCATGACGTATTACCTGTGAGACGCGCTGTTAGTGCCTGTTTCATACTCCTATGCCAGCGCTCTACTATTCCATTACTCTGAGGTCTATAAGGACTGGTCCTACTCTTTTTAATACCTATCATTTTCAACAATTGGGTAATCAGGTTGCTCTCAAATTAACGACCTTGGTCGCTCGTCAAACGTTCAGGAACTCCAAAACGGCTTATCCAATTGTCGTAAAGTACCTTAGCAACAACTTCTGCTGTAATTTCATTTACCGGGATAGCCTCCGGCCAGCGTGAGAACCTGTCTATCATCGTAACGAGATATCTGTACCCTTCTTTAGTGGGTGGCAACGGCCCTACTATATCTATGTGTACATGAGATAAACGTTTGGCTTCTGCAAAATGCTGAAGTTCTGATACTGTATGTCTGCCTACTTTTGACTTTTGGCATTGAATACACGTTTTTCCCATTGTCCGACATCACGGTTCAATCCAAACCAGAAAAATGGGTTTGCTATCAATTTACGAGTTGCCCTGACTCCTGGATGACTATTATCATGTACTGATTTAAACACTAATTTCCTATAACTTACGGGCATGTACTTACACTAGTAGAGTTTTCACAGTGAATCATTTTATCGCTGTTGGAAATGAAAACTTTCTTTAAAGAAATATTATCATTGTTTCCAGTTAATAATTGCATCAGTTCTGACTCCGATTCCTGTGCCAATGCCAATTCTGAGTAATCTATTACCGTTGGACAATGTATAGTCTCAACTCTCGATAGCGCGTCAGCGACTTTGTTGCTATCAGCCTTAACGTACCTAACATCCGTTGTAAATTCACTTACGAACAGTAATTGCCTCGTGCGTTTAGGTGTTGCGCAATTACTTTGGACTTTATTAAACGCATAAATTAACGGTTTATGATCCGTATAAATAATTAATTCTCGACCTTCAAAAAGAAATCTAAAATGCTTTACAGCCATGTAAATTGCAGTTAGCTCCCTATCATATGTGGAATATTTCTGTTGAGCTGTAGTAAACTTTTTCGAGAAATATCCTAACGGTATCCATTTGTTATCTATCCACTGCTGTAAAATCCCCCCTGCGCATTTGTCTGATGCGTAAGTCATTAACGACAAAGAATGTTCGGTACTGGATGCGATATCGTTACAGCATTTTTTAAGCTTGTTTTACATTTTTCAAAAGTCTCAATGGACTCAACCGTCCACTCTATTTTAGTTTTATCATTTTTCTTTGAGCCTCTTAGAAATTGATTCAATACCATTTGATAAGATGTAGCGTTCGGTATATTCGCTCTGTAAAAATTTATCATACCTAGAAATCGCCTCAATTGTTCAACAGTTTCCGGCGCGGATATTCTATTATAACTTTGAACTTGTCTCCCAGGGGTCGAATTCCAGCAGTGGATACCTCATAACCTAAAAATTCTATATTAGACTTGCCGAAAACACATTTAGACAAGTTAATTGTTATTCCAAAATCTTTTAATCTTTCGAATACCATTCGCAAGTGTGTTTTATGCATTTCTATTGTGTCACTTGCTATTATTACGTCATCGATGAAGTTAAATAAGAAATTTAAACCTTTTAGCACGTCATCACTCATAAATCTCTGAAAAGTTTGACTCGCATTTTTAAGTCCAAAGTTCATACGTGTAAATTCGTATAGACCAAATGGTGTAATTACAGCGGTCTTCTCTATGTCCTCGGGTGCAATTTTAACGTAATGATAGGTTTTATTTATATCTAGTTTACTAAATATTTTCTTACCTGCTAATGCGTACGTGAAGTCGTGCAATCGCGGTACTGGATAACGGTCTGGTTTGGTGATGGCGTTTAAACGCCTGTAGTCGCCCACTGGTCGAATCTGTCCGTCCTTCTTAGCCACTATGTGCAGTGGACTGGCCCATTCGCTTTTTGATGGTCTGCATATGCCCATTTCCTGCATTAACCTAAATTCTTCTTTTACCTTATGATAGCGATCCGGTGGTTGTGGTCTCGCTCGGGCATGTACTGGCTTGCCTGTGGTTTCAATGTACTGATACACATAATTATTACTCATACTATCCAAATCCTTGAAAGTTGCCGGTTTAGTGATTACTAAAAATTCAGACAACAAGTCATGGAATGGATGATTATTATCAACAGAACTCACAGACGTTTGATTACAATCAACTATTTTGCCAAACGTTAATAAATTGGTCGTCTTATCAATGAGTTTACGTGCACTTAAATCTACTAACAAATTATGATGCTCTAAAAAATCTGCCCCTAATATTGCTTGGGTCACGTCCGCAATAATAAATTCCCACCGATATGGACGTCTTAATCCTAAATTTAAATTTATAACCTTAGTACCGTATGTTTTAATTTCAGCATTGTTTGCTGCGAATAGCCTATAGTCAGAACACTCACCCGATAACTTTTGTTTACGCGACACTGGTATTACCAATACATTTGCGCCGGTGTCCACTAAAAAACTTAGTCCCAGTTCCTTGTCAAAAACACTAAGACGATGGTTTCTACCTGGTACGAAGTCACCCACCGCTACTGACTGTAACGTCTTTAGTTTTCCGAAGCTGCTGATGTACCAGACTTTTTCCAGTTACAAGGATGCTCACACATCCTGGCACGGTTTCTCCAACGATAATGGTATCTGCACAGCCATTCCGGGCTTTCTGGAGTCCTTGGTTGACTTCGAGACCGTGACCTTGACCCTGGCCGATTCCATGCTCTTCCTCTATTCATATTTCTTCCTCTAATTACGTTCACTTCCAAACGTAACTCCTGCAGCTCCTTCGTCATCTGTCTTAACTGGTCTGATATGTCGTTTGCGGGCATGGCAGATGCAACTGCGGCTACTTCACCTGTGTGTATATTTTCCATAATTTTGTCAGCTAATTTTGCTAAATTATCCAATTTCATATCTTGCGTCACTGACAAAATGGTCCTCACTTCCGTTGGTAGCCTAGAGATCCAGAGACGTCTTAATGCCTCTTCCGATACCTGCGTGTTAGTGGCTAATGCCGACATCCTTCTCAGAAGCTGTGATGGGCGTTGTGAACCTAGATCCATCTTACTTACGAGCTTGTCAAACTGCTTCTCAGCGCTCTCTTCGAAAGTCGTTAACAGTCGTTCTTTGATGGTCATAAATTTGTTATCGGCCGAGGGCGTGTAAATCAAATCGCTTACTTGTTGTAAAGCCTCGCGGCCCAATTTTGTGACAACCATATTAGATTTCGCAGCATCACCCTGCTTTTGCGGGTCCATCACTGCGTCGAACTGTGCAAACCAAAGCCTCGACATATCCATCCAAAATTCAAGAATTTTTGAAGCCACGCTGATACTAGCTAGATCACCGGTTGGCTGAGTACTCGAGCTGGCCGAAGAAAGAAGTTTAGGTCCTTGCTAGTTTGGGTTTGCCATTGTAAAAGTCCGTAACGCGACATAAAAAAAAATACCAAAAATGTTTATCCACTAGGTACTGAACCCAAGTAGAGGTGGGAAGTTTAGTACTTGTCGCATATCACAGTCACGTCTTGTCATTGTGCAAGAAATTGCGTAATACTCCGTCACTGAGTGTTTAAATTGTTTATAAACTGATTCCACATTTAGAGCAGTATCTCCAGATGATCACGTCGGGGTCACCACTTTAGGAAATTCCTATTTATATGAGTTATACTGGGAATCACTGGCAGAAATAAAGATGTAAATTTAGAGAGTTCCGTACAATTTTAATGTCCCAACTGAACCCCAAATTAGGTCGCGTTAGTTCCGATCGGGCAGTGCGCAGTAACTGCCGTCGACGCTCGCATACATCACGCTTCCACACAAAACTGCTGATTCGTCTTTTCTAACACACTTACAATGTCCCTACAATACCACCGGCAACGACGAACTTCCGTACGAACTTTCGTCCTTTCATTTTATTACATTTTAAATTTTATAGTTTAATATATATTGTGTTAAAGAAATTGAGAGATAAAATCACCAATAAAATTGTTTTAAAATTAGAATGGAAAATAAATACATTTGAATAATGTGAGTAAATTCTTTTTTTTTATTTAAGTGAAAAGTAATAAAAGATTACTCCGGATAGTAAGTTACCACCTTAGATGTCTAGAAGATGCCAGCCATAGCCAGCCGAGCTGTCCCACCAATAGTTAAAGTATCCAAGGTGTCCACGATGCCCCAAGTGATTGCCTAAATGATGAGATCCCTCAGCCAGCCGAGTAGTCTCTTCAATGGACTTGACAGGTATTCGAGGAGTCCACATTACCCGAAGCTAACTAAACGAACCTACAAATCTACGAAGGTTACCCGAGATGGTAACTAATAAATACGCATAGAACCCAGGAATGTCATCCGAAATGGTAACATATTAATATAACATAAAGTGACTTATAGAAAATGGTGGTAGGTAACACAATCTAAGAGGTAATCTTACATATTTAGAAGTCCAAAAATAGGTATCACTTAAATTAGAATACTGAAAGGGTTAGCCTGAGGTTTAACCCTGAAATTGGAATCATATAGAAGCAGTACAGCCAAAAATTGGATATTTTTAAAGGTAATAAAGCTCTAAATTGGAATGAATATGGAATTGAAATGGAATAAATATGGAACTCTGTAACAAAATTGGTTACAAAAAATGGCAAAATACCAAGGAAAATTCTTTAAGAAAAACAACGATGATTCACAAGCCACCTACCATGAGGTTAATCATAGGATATCTTTTTATAACATAAGTGAATCATAAGTCATATTGAATGTGGATCTGTGAACAAAAATAAATAGCCACTTAAGAATCGTGGTTTAAAAAAATAAGAAGTTTACAAAGATTTTCCCAAATAAAATTAAATACTCACGGCACCGAATAATAAAAATACATATTTTTAAATAAAGAACATTATAAATTTCTGTTTAATTTATGACGGCCACAGAGCCACCACCAAAAACATTGCAGGCCTTTCATGACTTTGTCATTCGGAAAAGTAACGTGAAAAACAATAATCTCGAAATCCAGTAGATACTACTCAGATTTCAGTCTTAGATATCCGGTAAAAGAAAGAGACAACTAGCTTCTGAAAAGACATTAAGTAATTAGAAGCCTCTGAAAATTGAGTAGCGAAAGAAATACTAATGTCACTATGGCAAGTACTCGATAGATTTAGAATGATCTCGACAAAGACAACTCCTGAAAAACAACCGGAAGAGAGGTGCAGATTAGCTAGAACATTGGAAGAACATACCATCTACTAGATCAGTGAAGGATGTGCAGTCAGTAACAATCGATTTCATCAGAAACAAACATTAATCGTGAATTACTTGTGTCACTAATTTTAAGATTAAGATCACTCATCCAACCACAAAAGCGGGAAAGTAAAGCTGAATATTTTTTGTTAATATCTGATTGAGAGATGTGGAGATTGACCTCTTTTCGAATGAGAAATGAAAAGCTCGGTATCTTTTCTTGAGTTTGAGAGAGGCCATCCATAATTTACATCACACGTTAAGGGGGGGGAGGCGTCAATCATATGTGACATTGTGTAATAAGGGGCAGGGGGGTCAAAAGCTTTGTGACGTCACATACCAAAATCTAAAATATTAAAACGCAAAGTTCATATGTAAACAAAAAACTTAACCTAAACATAATTAATCGTTTATCGTTCTTTAATTGCTCTTTATTTTTAATGGAAATAAAAAAAAAATTAAACTATTTTAATTTTATTGTTTCTAAATATAAAATGAAAAATATGTGACGTCACACCAGGTGACGTCACATATTTTTCCCCTCCGGTTTCACAAATGTGACACCCCCCACCTGTGACTAGGACGGAGGGGAGTCAAAAAATCATAAAATTTGTGTGACGTAATTTATGAATGGCCCCAGATGAATAACGCCACGAGGACATGCCTGTTGTCAGGAAAGCCGTGTCGATGGAAATAATAAAAGGTACTCATTTGATTATACTAGCAAAGCGCGACTTCCGGTTTGGACCAAATGCGCCTAACGGAACGCAGGGCCAGCAGTGGCAGTCTGTTAGACTACGGCGTCCGGTACGTTAGCATTTCTCCGACGGATCATTTGCCATTATTAAATTTCCAATTATTTACCTAATAATTGTTATTAAGAGCTGCTTTCTGTTGTTTGCATATTATTTTTGTCTTGACGGGGTATTTTTTATCAAGTAGTTCGCCTCTTGCGTAGACGAGGTACCTATTTCTCATAACTCAGTCGCAAAAGCACGAACTGCCTTGTATCTTTTCCGACATATAGATGAAATGAAAGATATGGTTCGGTTATAATTTATGGGCACTAGGGGTATTGTGACAGGTTGCTAGATGCTAGTGACCTGTCACTAGTCAGTGTACGTTCTACAGTTCCCTCACAGAGCCGAAATCACTTAAATGTTAACGTATAAAGCTGGGACCAAGAAAAATAGCGGAATGAGCCTTTATGAGTTGCTGCTTTTATTACCGTTTGTCAAACGAATCTTCGTGTCTTTGTCATTGAGCGTAACCTCGAGTAAAACAGCTAAAGCAAGTATGGCAACCCTTTATTGTTGGTGTAATTCATCTCAGCTCATGACTAACTTCTCGTACATTACGGAAATTATTATTTGCGAAATACTCGGAAATCTTAAGTGTTTTGGTTGATAGTAATCACAAAATAAAAACGTTTCATGTTCAACTATTTATTATTGTACTGCGACCCTTTCCTAATCACGCACGTTAGTCAAAGTCTAAAAAGTAGGTAAAAAAACGGGCACGCTATTAGAGCAAACGCTCAACTCGGTCCATTTTTATTCCTAGTCCGATTGTTAGCAACACCGACGAATAAACATAAAGGAGAACACTGGCGCCCTCTAACAGAGCGCAACGGTGTTCGTGACGTCATAGAAAAGAACGACTGACGGCTTGTTCCCCACTACCGCTGCGAGATTATATAACTCAAAACTCGAGCGGTCAACGTCTCTCTATTGCTTTTTACCTTCACGACTGCAGCACGAAGTGTTCGAATACAAATTAATTAATTATTAGTTGATATTAAATATTAATATTAATCGATTAATCGCTAATTTAATTAAAGTTTGGGGTGTTCCATTCCTATAAGTATCTAATTTACTATTTAATCTTATCGTAGCTAACACGATGTATATGGTATCATTCCATCCATCTCAAGCACACGCGTGATATAGGTTTGGTTTAATTCTTTGGAAAATTCAATATGTCGTCTGCTGTATGATGTCCAGCACTAAAAAAAACATCGGAGCCTTATCTATTTAAACGAATCTGGAAAGGCCGTTCTTCCGGTGGGACAATACGACTATAAGCTAACGTAACGATACGTCCCCGTGGAGGGAGTGTATTACCGAAGAGATCTCCACATATAAATCTTCCTCGTTCAGTGTTGTATATTCTAAATTAAATGAAATCCACATTAAAATCTTAGAAATTATATGCGAATGAATGGACAATCACGGATTGTTACTTGGATTTTTCTATATCTATATATTTTTTGATTTATACATAGATATAGTTGCAATAAATGGTATAGTCCGGTTTTAATTTAGAAGAACGGGTTATGTAAATTTTTTTTACATGTGAAATGCTTCTATTGGAAAAATCAATTCGCTATTTGAAAGGTTTTTTTACGGAAAATAGATTTACGTTTGGCCACTAACTCACTTGTTGCTAAGCGACGGCGTGGCCAAAAATGGAGCACGTCGATCTAGGAAAAATCTATTCAACTCAAGCTCTGAGTATATAATAAGATACATTATTCCAGATAATAATAGAAATGCGTCAGACAGTAAACATGTATCGTTCAGTCTCAAACTAGGGTATTCCCTGTGCTACGCATTTTTATTTTACGAAAAAGAGCAATATGTGCCATCTA
The DNA here is from genome assembly GCA_907165235.1 of Zeuzera pyrina. Taxonomy (NCBI): domain Eukaryota; kingdom Metazoa; phylum Arthropoda; class Insecta; order Lepidoptera; family Cossidae; genus Zeuzera; species Zeuzera pyrina. The sequence continues at coordinate 3,082,230 of OU015641.1, forward strand.
CAGTACGAATTCACGAGAATCACTTAAAGATCGTTTTAAAGACAATGATGTCCTCACCTTGCCGTCCTTGCACATATTTGAAATTATTATGTATATGAGGAAAATTATAGATCTGTTTAAAAATAAAGACGATATTAATGGTAAGGAAATCCGAAGTCGTAATAAATTGGTTATTCCAAAATTTAAATTACATAAATCAAATGTTTCATTTTTGGGCAACTGCATTTGTTTTTATAATAAAGTTCCTCAAGAAGTTACTCAATTAACAGATAATAAATTTAGATTGGTTATAAAACGTACATTGATTAGACAAACATACTATAAAATAAACGATTTCATTGAAGATAAAACAATAGTCTGGAAATGATCTTCGCACATGCTGTTTCTGGCTTAATGAATATTGTATTTTAATAAACCTTTTGTAAAATGAAGTTGAAAAAATGATACCTGACTGAGTTTCTTGTCGGTTCTTCTCAGTGTCCAGGTTCTCTATTTGAACCGAACTAAAGTAGATTTGACGTTCAAAAATACCTTGTAATTGAGTATACTTGAATAAATTGATTTGACTTTGACTAAACCACTGCGCAATCGAGGTCGTCAATTCCAGAGCGAACCAGAAACAGAAGGTCGACATTATTCCAGATGGACATAGGTTATAACATAACATAACATAACATAACTTCACGCTGTATCCCCAACGGGGTAGTCAGAGAGGACGGAGCGCCAGGAGTCGCGGTCCTTACACACCTCTTTCGCTTCCTCAAATCTCATCATTCTCCTCACACATTTTCGCCTAGGTATGCGAGTGCTTTTGACATTTCCGTCTGCTAACACTCTGGCTATTTGATCTTCATAAGTCAGCCTTGGTCTTCCTTGGCTTCTTTTACCACTCACTTTCGCTCTGTATATTTTCTTCGTCAGTCTTTCATCACTCATTCTTTCCATGTGCCCGAACCATCTAAGCATTCCTTTCTTCATTTTTACAATAACACTGTTGTGCAACCCTGTCATATTGCGTATCTCATCATTGCTTGTCCTGTCCGCAAGCGTGACATAGGTTATGTGTTATGTATTCAACTCGGGCGAGGCTAGGACGGACATATTAGTATACCATGTGAAGAAAAATTATAATATTACGTTACAGGAATAATAAGTTCAAGAAATTCTGAATTAAGAGCCTCAGCGCCAGGTCTTTTCCTGAAATCTGTCATTCAGTTTATGTTGTAATTATGAATTTTTAGGGTACCGTTGCTAAAATTGTGAAGATTGTAAAATTAATTACATAAGTTGATGTTCTAATAATGTTTGAAAATAATTGGTGTAAAATATTTAAAAATCATAGAACAGTTAAATACTGACAATCTTGAAATGAAAATGTTTAAACTTTTTGTAAATAATATGAAATTAGATAAATCAATAAAGTAATGTATAATCTTTTATCCTGCCTATATTAAATGAAAATGGTTTTCTTTATCACGCGGTCATGTGAAAACTACTGAACGTTGGGGTTATTACCTAATAATTTGCAGACAGCAACAGCCACGCGATCACTGCGCGACCGGTGTTTAATTGTAATAAAAAATTAGTATCATATACAGGATGTATATAAAAACGGGACAGTTACTTTAATGGATGAAAGGGCATAACTTTAGTATGTAGTTATAAAAAGAATTATCGTAAAAAAACGTATCCGTTTAATAGTTATGACCGTTTTAATTTTCAAGTGTTATCCCCACCATTTCTCGTAAAATTGGGTTGATCGTGTACAGTTACAGATTTTAAATCTTACGTTTTTTTTATTTTGTAATAATTTCATCCGTTACTGAAATACAGCCTGAAAACCATTTTCGAAAATAATGCGTATACTCCAATGGGGGTTTTCAGGCTGTATTTCAGTAACGGATGAAATTATTACAAAATAAAAAAAAACGTAAGATTTAAAATCTGTAACTGTACACGATCAACCCAATTTTACGAGAAATGATGGGGATAACACTTTGAAATTAAAACGGTCATAACTCTTAAACGGATACGTTTTTTTCGATAATTCTTTTTGTAACTACATACTAAAGTTATGCCCTTTCATCCATTAAAGTAACTGTCCCGTTTTCATATACACCCTGTATAACGATTGCGTATATATTATTGTATGACCGTAAAATGCAATTTTCACGGTAGATTTAGCGCCACTATACAAAGTACATTACACAAATTCTCGTTTTGACAGCAGATATCGCGCGATATAGGCTGTCGCATGCTGTCTGCAAGTTACGTAATAAGCGTGCGTATCGGTATGGGACTATGACCATACTGAACCGTGTCGCGGACGCGTTTGTAGATGGTTTTAGCCTATTTATTTTTTAAATTCCATAGACAAAATTTTTATTTACGCCCAGCGAATGAAAATTTGAAAAGGTGGTTAATGGCTTGTAATGTATAATCGGTATCATCGAATATAAACGGTATATAATATATGTATTTAGATTAAGTACGAAAAATGTTTAAAAATAAATTGTATTTAAATAGATAAATACATTGTTTAAGTAAGAAAATGCTTACATATTTATATATCTGTGAGAAATAAGTGCGTATTTTGATAGTAAGTAAATATTTAAAAATGAAATTATAAGTTTATGAAAATGTATTGTATATAATAATTGTTCATTTATTTAAAAAAAGTATAAGTATTTTTTTAGTAATTAATATAACAGATTTACAGAACACACCAATCTTTATACAATAATTAAAAAAAATGTCTAAATAATGTACTTTTTTAAATGATAACATAACATAACTTCACGCTGTATCCCCAACGGGGTAGTCAGAGAGGACGGAGCGCCAGGAGTCGCGGTCCTTACACACCTCTTTCGCTTCCTCAAATCTCATCATTCTCCTCACACGTTTTCGCCTAGGTATGCGAGTGCTTTTGACATTTCCGACTGCTAACACTGGCTATTTGATCTTCATAAGACAGTTCATAAGTTTTTTAAATGATGATAAATGATAAAAGTTTTTTAGTTATATAAAATTAAATATTAAGTAAAAAGTTTAAGTTTTGTTTTGTTAACGGAAAATCTATACTGTTACAAAGAAAAAGAGCCGCAGATCTTGTATGTTTATTTATATGTTGTGGAAGATTCTCTGGAACTACTGCAACGTAAAAAAGTCTTTCACTGTTTGAATGATACGTCATTCCAGATAAACATAAGCTATATGTTATTCAACCCGGGCGAAGCCGCGACAGGTCACTAGTGCAATATGTAATTGTGACATAATATGAAAACATTAGAAGGATTTGAGTGATAATATTGAGTAAAGAGCCCAATATTTCTGGCAATGTTTATTCATATAATTATGTTATCTGTGTAAAAAGAGGTTATCTATGGTTCTTTCATAATTCGTTGCCTTGATCTTGATTTTAGTTTGATGAAATGTCTCTGTGATTTTTTAAAGAATTTATATAGTTGATTTGTGTTGTGTGATTATAGATTAAAGCGATAAGAAATACAATTACCATTATTTTAAAATTATCGACTCCCTTCCACAAAACTTTTCTCTTCCACTTTATTTCATCATTTACAGAACTGACATTTCTTAGAATTAAAACATGAAATAATAGATAGTTTAAACCAATTTTTTATTTTTATTTCTGTTTTAAATAACTTATTTGATAAAAAAAACTCGGTACTTAAGTTGTCTTTGGTATTATAATGAGTATAAATTTTTAATGCTAACAATTCCTTGCGTCAGAAATACTACACATATTTAATTTCATCATACTTATAATACGACAAATAAGAGATAAAGAAAACAAATTTCATTGCTAGGTTTATCAGCAAAAAATTCCGTTTTTTTAAATAAACAAACTAAAAATTATAAAAATAGTGTTAATCTAACGAAGACGTGTCCCACAAGGACATGGATTGAAGCATTCCACGCTTATCTGACCCTTAGGCTTTTTATACACAAAGTCAACGCAAGAAAGTTACGTCATCATATCATAATTATAATAAAATATTGTCGTCATAATTCATTAACTAAACCTGGGAAAAATACTTTGTTGAAAGATTTATTTAAAAATTAGTTTTTTTTCAAAATCAACTAAGTAATACAGTGCTTTTAACTAAGTAAAACAGAACATAATTTTTATTATATTATTTATATATATTTATCTATGTTATATTTTTATTATATATTTTATTATATTGGGTCCTTACATATGAAATTGGCGTTTTGAACGGGAGGAATATAAAGTTAATTTTTTTTTTGTAAAATATATTTAATTAATCAAAGTATGCATCGTTGTTATCTATGCACTTTTGCCATCTCATAGGTAGTTCATTGATCCCTTTACTAAAAAAACCATGGGGGCGAGAATCAATAAACTCTTTGAAGGCGATTTGGACTGCCGCATCGGAGTTGAATTTTTTTCCTTGTAAGAAGTTGTCCAAATTCCGGAAAAAATGGTAATCTGTTGGAGCAAGGTCCGGGGAGTACGGTGGATGTCGCAGACATTCCAATTGTAGCTCATCTAACTTAGTGGTTGTTTGTTGTGCAGTGTGTGGTCTTGCGTTGTCGTGAAGCAGCAGTGGCCTAGAGCGATTAACCAATCTCGGTTGTTTAGCAGCTAGTTCTTCCTTCATGGTTTGCAGTTGCTGACAATAGATATCTGCCGTAATCGTTTGGCCAGATTTTAGAAAGCTGTAGTGAACGACACCGGCGCTAGTCCACCAAACACTCACAAGTAACTTTTTCTGAGTCAATTTTCGTTTAGGGCAGGATTTGGCTGGGTCTCCAGGATTCAGCCATTGCGACGAGCGCTTCCAATTATCGTACAGTATCCACTTTTCACCACAAGTAATGATTCGATTTAAAATCCCTTCATTATTGTGTCGGTTGAGCAAAGTAACTCAGCAGTCGACGCGTGTTTGCAAGTTCGATTCACTCAATTCATGAGGTACCCATCGTTCAAGTTTTTTTACTTTCCCGATTTGCTTCAAGTGGATTAATACAGTTTTGTCACTTACCCCGAGGCCTGCAGCTATCTCTGAAGTGCTTTGTGATGGATCCGCTTCCACAATAGCCTTTAATTCTTCATTTTCCACTTTGGTCTCCGGCCGTCCACGGGGTTGGTTCTGAAGGTCGAAATTTCCAGAACGAAAACGTTGAAACCAAAAACGTACCGTGCTTTCTTTTGCGACATCAGCCCCGTACACATCATTAATCCTTCGAGCTGTTTCTGCAGCACTGGTGCCACGGTAGAACTCGTACTCGTAAATATACCGATATTTCATGTTTTCCATTGTACGGTAATAAGTGACGCCAAAGAAAAAAATAATGAGGAAAAAACAAATGAATGACTGTTTTTAAAACTCAAATATACCAGCTAAATGAATTTATAAATTTGAATTTGAAATTCTTAACCAAACAGGAGATATTTCAGATCAAAGTGGTCAGTACGACAAAACGCTAATTTCATATGTAAGGACCCAATATATTATATATAAATTTTTCTAAGTGACTACAAAACGTATAAAAGTTATATTTGGCAACCTGATTATTACTCCGTGCTTCATCCTCAGATTAGAAAGAGTATATACATGTAGTAAGCGTTAGGTGTGGCCATTCATCCACTGTAGTTCAAAGCTAAAATTTAAAAATTTAGCCATCGTTCGCAATTTTCTTTTTTTTTATACTCGTATGTAGGTAGTTCATACTCGATCACATTCCCGGATCATAGCACACAGCATTTCATACGCGTTTAAGAGCCCGGCCGTTCAACACGCGCTCTAAAAAGTGATTCAATTTTTTTTATTTGAATCTTGTTATTAATTTGTTATTATTAATTAGTGTTAAAATATGCTTAGGCATTCTAAAAAGAGAAAACGTGAACGTGATAACCAAGAAATAGACGATTATTATGTGCGTATCAAGATGAAGTTGGAAAAATTGTTACGTAATCGTCACCGACGAGACAGTACGAGCAGTAGCGGTAGCTCCTCAGATTCTCAACATCAGAAATCACCATCTAAACATGAAGCTTGGTAAAATACCTTATGTACAAACTCAATGCAGTGTACATCTTCTAGGGATGTTACCGATGCATATTTTTTTGCTTATGCATAGTTGATACGGACTACAGCCTGGCTACTTATTGCCTATGTGTACATTTGAAGTGCGTAGTTGATATGGACTACAGCCGGGCTACTTATTACCTATGTGTACATTTGAAAAGTGCGTAGTTGATACGGACTACAGCCGGGCTAAGAAATACCTATTAACTGATGTGAGTATGTGTACATCTGGAAGGGATGTTACCTTACGAACTGTATCTGTATAGTAGGTACATATATCTACAATTTTCTGTCTGGTTACACTTCAGAATACTATGGTTATTTAAAATAACGACCTCTTTTCCCATTTTTATTTTTATGTACCGAAAAACAGGTTTCAGCGGAGATAATAAATCAAAGCAATGTAGGTACATGAAACAACAAACAAAAATTCGGACCTACCTTCAAATGATATAACTTGTAGGTATATCAGAAAAGGATCCTGAGCTGATATTTTAAATTATAATAAAAAATATCGAAAACGAATTGGCTATTAGATGGAATCATATCTTGACAACAGGACAAACGACAAACAAAAGAGGGTAGAAAAGAAAAAGAGGGTAGAAAAGACTTGTTAGAAAAATATTTTATACCTGAAAACTGTAAAAATGTGGATGCGTCTATTTGAAACCCCGAAACCAAGGCCGTTTGGTCTGAATTGTTGATAAAAAAAAAAGACTAAGCAATTGAAGTAAAACAAAAACGAATCCAAATTTGGATTCGGTGCTGGATAGCTGACCGAATTCTATCTCTGGTATATCCTGAAGATGGGATCCTGAAGATCCTGATATCGTTGAGAGGCGAAACACGTGTCGATTGGTGGTTTTTGGAGTTTGAGCGGAATATGGCTAAATATTTTAGGAATTTACCACACGAGATGGATTTCCGCAAAGTAACACCTGAGTCTATACAATGTACAAATTCTCGTTTTGACAGCAGATATCGTGCGATATTTGGCTGTCGCATACTGACTGCAAGTTACGTAATAAGCGTGTGGGTCACTGCATCTCATCTCCTGTTTTCTAAAACCTGGTACTGAAATTTTTAAACACACTACCAGGATAACAATTTAAACTTAAACCAGGCGTGCGCCAAATTTGCATAGCAACCGTGTAAACTTGAGGCAAGTTTAAGTTCCACTTCTTAGATACCACGCGACAAAGATGGAATGGAATGTTGGCATAACAAACAGAGAGTTTAGTGCTAGAGTTATTCAGGAACGACACTCCATCCCCGTACCAAGCAGTTGTGTTGTAATCATGGAGCACTCAACCAATAGAGTGGCAACGTCATTTATTTTGTATGAAAACAATTTACGTCTAAATACTGTAGCAGTTACTGCGTTCTGATTTACAGTTTGATTTCTTGTTATTTTTGCCACACCACCGAATAGAACCAGTAGGTCCAATATTGGTTATGTACTGCTTAATGCGAGAGAGAGTTGATATTTCTTAGTGTAAATAAACTTAGCAGTGATGAACATTAAGATAGGTTGAATGTTCTATGGTTGTAGTACACAAAGGTAAGCACTAAAATAACAAACTTTATACCAACTGAAAATAAGACTGCAGCAATATTGACACAACCTGTTCTGTTTGACATAGCAATTTTTAATAAATTGTCAAATGTGGACTTTTTGGCGGGAACGGGAAAAGTGAGGTCGACATTTTATTTAGATTTTCTATTTTTTACATTTTTAAGAGATTTAAAGTTCAACAGTGATAGTCTATTGTATTTTAAAGTTTTATGTAAGTGAAAAGAATGGACAAGATCTAAATAAACATATGTAGCTGAAGTTTTCGCACTCTTCCAAGAAGTCCTTTTGATCTTCAGTAAAGCCTACTATCACTTTACTGGAGGAGTGTTAGGGACTTAGTGTTTCTCCCAGAAGTTACGTCATTAGACAGATGGTCTTGTTACCAATGCCTTAAGAAATGTAAATAAATAAATAAATAAATTGTCAATGTCAAAAATTTGCATAGTCATATTTGACCTGGCAATTTACAATAAAAAGAAAAATCAAGCATGCCACAACATTACATGCTATCTGCATAAATATAATTATGTGAACAGTATTATTTTTATATTCACAATGTTTACAATGTTATTGGAGTCTGCGCATCCATCTTATGCACAATATGCTAGATACAGGCCGAAGGTATGCCGTCCTACATATAACAGATAATATCTAATTTCAGCATTGAGTTAAAAATTTTGAGAAATTTGAGAATTCTTGCGTTTGTGAAATCTTGAGAAATGTTCAGAAATATTATTGGCACATTTGATATTTCGACATATGCCATGTGACCTCATTTATGTGCGCCCGGCCACGTCTGTAAAGCGAGTTGCTTACGCAATTTAATTTAGAGTCTAAAAATCACTTGATTCCACGTCAGGGTCACCAATTACAGATTCGTGTTTACTTAAGAAGTTCTTTTTATAAATCCAATAAATAAATTAATCGCGTTGAGGCCAAACTATTTATTTCGTTGCACCTAAGTCATTCAGAACTATTTAATACTACGGTGATAAGTGACATCGAAGGCGGTGACTGATCACAGGGTAAGTGATTGACGAACCCGTGTTCACGTTGCATCTTTCTACAATCTACATAAATGCAATTCAACGTTTTAGCATCGCCTTGTTGCTACACAAGCCTCAAGTTTTCCCTTACATCAAAAATACTTAGAGTTTGTATATTTAATTACGTTGTCAATGCCAACTTGTTGAGAGGATACTAGGGGTCACGAAGTCTAAATATTCTCAAAGTCGTGGCACACGAGGTTCTCGTATTCTAAGCCCCTAACGTCCCGGAACTTTGATACTTTTCAAATTAAAATCGAGACCTCTCAATAAAATCATCACTTAAGCAAAAATCAACATTTATTGAACGTAAAAACGAATAATATGTACTTCTAACATTAATTGATTTATTACCATTTATATTAGAATACAAATCCACATATAATATAATTTAATAAATTATATATATCTTAACGTTAATATTTACAAATTTAAAACTAAACATTATCTTAAATAATAGACTTCCACAAAGTCGCCGCTTAAAAACCTATCATTGGTTGGGCTGCCCAGAAGACTGGCAGCATTACCTCTTTAAATAGCCAAACTGATTCGTTGGCGAAAGAAGCTGCCAACCCGTTAACAATTCGTGTTTAGTGCTCATAATGACATGTTCATTTTCTGATAATAAAATCTTATAATAATAAAACGGACTTAGTAATGTAATCTTACTAATCATCCATAAATAAAATAATAATCTAGTGTCTAGTCGTTAGCCATAAATCATCTCATATTAAACAATATTTATTTATTTAGGAACTAGCTGTTTCCCGCGACTGCGTCCGCGTGGAATTTGAAAAAATTAGCCTACGACCTTTCACAGGGTTCAACTGTCTTCAAACCGATGTTGTCAAGACAATCGGTCAAATGAAAGCTTACAATTACTTTCTATCCGCTGTATTATTAGGGCCTTTATTATATGCATGTACACTACGTTACGTAGCGATGTTGTCTAGCATGTATTTATATATGACCTACTGTACTATCCATACAGCACTGTACTGGACCTACTGTATTTATATATGACCTACTGTACAATCCATACAGCACTGTACTGGACCTACTGTATTTATATATGACCTACTGTACTGTCCATACAGCACTGTACTGGACCTACTGTATTTATATATGACCTACTGTACTATCCATACAGCACTGTCCTAGACCTACTGTATTTATATATGACCTACTGTACTATCCATACAGCACTGTACTGGACCTACTGTATTTATATATGTAGAGCTGAATGCCAACATTGAACATGCGATGCTTAGCTAGCTGTAAGAGCACTTTGCAGGTCAATACCAACAGTACTTAAGCTTTGTAAGTGATTTTTTTTATAAACACTCAAAGCAGAGGAACATGCGCATAGTTACATAAAACTTTAGGCGCCTAAATGGATGAGGGCTTACTGATTTATATATGTTCACCCAAAAGCTGTTCTTATTACTGTAATCTACGATAGAATTAGATATTGAGAGCAAGCTCCCAAAAAGGTTTCTGGCGTAGGCTCCGCTCTCACACTCCGCCACCCGAACGGGACATATTATACATGGTTATAACTGAAATATTAATTCCTTTAGCCAGTATTTAGCAAACTGTAGTGTCGTCCTGCAGCCTTACCATGAGTTTACGTCGACGATACTCGATATCGAACGCGTCAAAGTTTTGTATGACGATTCTTAGTTCACTATAGTAACCGCTAGGGGCGCTGCCCAATTCTTCATACAAAGTTTTACGTTGTCGATAGCGAGTATCGACGGCGTTAACTCATGGTAGAGGCACTGTTAGCTGCAATTTTATCTTACTCAAGTAATTTAGGAGAAATATTAAAAAATCTCTCAAAAAGGCAACACGTTGCAGAATAAAAAGTGTCAAACGGACTTACGTAAATTACATTATGGTTTCAAGCGGTCGATAGAAAAATGTGTAAAGAAATACATTTTTAAATTTCACATACATTAAACGTGTGCCCGCCTTAGCAAACTTATTATAAACGCAGGAAATTTTTGCTGTCGGGTCTTAAGTTACATATTGCAATAGAATACCCCAAACTTTACTTTTCTAACATTACATAATTTATAATTTTTTGATGTGAAACATTGTGGCGGGTCAGATAGGCTGTTGGCGTGGCGACGTGACGACGCATCGCCACGTGCTTCCACTGAGCTTGTATACTTATAGCACAGTACAAGTCTTATAGCGTATGCAGTATTGTTATTCACTTCGGAACACGTTAGAATAAAGAACAATTATTTTCTTTCAAAATAATCTGAATATTTTGTTTTTGATTATGCCATATTTTTTTATTATGCCATATTTATTTCCTTCAATATCCTTTCATCCTATCACGTGTATTTTCTCCGTTTACTTCCGCCGAGTTCCTTCAGTGACAGACATAAAATGTCTGAATTTTTTTTGGTTCGTGAGTCCGACTATACATTCAAATTTTTCTGTAATAATCGCTGGACCTAAACAGGATCGCCTAACTGGCCAGCTAATGTGTCCTAGGTGTACAATTATTCATAAGTTCATAAAGAGCCAAACGACTTGTTCCACCTAGTAGAACAATATTTGTGCGATAGTCATCAATGTCTGTACTGTATCTAAGATTCACCGACCCACATTGAGGTTCCGATTTTCATAAAATGTTTGTGATATGTCATTTACAATTTAATTTCAAATACGTACAATTCTCCGTACGTTCCCACAATGGAGGTGAACAGAGTCGACTCCGACGACCATCATCTGTGGATAGAAGTTTTAGTCCTTGAAAGTATCAGGCGGACAACCTGACAAAGGGCATACAACCCCGACATGATTTCGAAAAATCAGTTGTTCTAGTTATGAAATATATCAAGTATTTAATGTCTTCAAAAAAAAAGTTTTAACTATTATCTTGATCGATTCTTCTAGATTCTATTCTGTACATTTTTCGTATCCAAAATGTGTTAGATTTAATTTCGGATATGCTAATTATTTTTTTGATCTTGCGGAGACAAAATAAAGAGACATGCTTTTTAGCTAACTCGTGCAATTCTCGAGTGCCTATTTTTAAAACTGCCGTCAACAATTCCAACTGTATTAGCAACAATCACAAACGACGGTGTTGCCACCTATTACCTAACAATAATAATAATACTCCAGACAATTACACAGATTGTGTGATCCCAAACTAAGCAGTAAGCTTCTACTATGGGTATCACACAACGAACTCTGGGGGAGTTCCCAGTAACACCCAGACTCCAAGCCAATTTAGAAAAGTTCGTTTTTCCTAAATTGACCTGACCGGGGATCGAACCCGGGACTCTTGCTTGGAAAGCAGATGCATATTTATGCCATTACGCCAACGGGCCAGTCTAAATCTAGCCAGTCTAACAATCATGATTCAATAGTTAACAGACGCTACAAAAAATCATTCATAAATTCGGAGTTCATTGGCATCCTTACCATAAAGATATCGTAATACAAATCCTACTTAGGTAATAAAATAAATACCGTGTAAACAAACGGGCAGCTTTACATGAATCAGTTTTTTGACGACAACTAACTCTGGTTGTAATTTTCCCTGATAACGTGCCGCAGATGTGAATGTCATTAAGCGTTGAATGTACAATTGCACATTGTACTTATTTGTGAATTGTGGATTGTAGTCAAAAATCACAATAATCACTTACTTGTATAAGTATAAAGTCAAAGCGAATACCAATTGCGTCAATCAGATTATTTAAGCTGCTTAAGCTAAAAACAGCTATAATAGACTTTTGAAATTGGTTAAGCGTTTTTAAAATAAAACATTGAAACGAGCTAGCACCTCAGACCAAAAAAAAAAGACAACGCCATCGTGAGCAACACAGTGAGGTCAGCAAAACTATGCCTTGCCATGTACGTACAAAGCAAAATGCAAACACATGCGACCAAACTATGCCTCTCAGTATTAGTCTAAGCTACTTCGTTAGAGGCGCGTAGCATACATACATCCACAAATATCTTCACGCCATATTCTTAAAGGGGTAGTCAGAGAGGACGGAGCGCCAAGCGTCGCGGTCCTTACATACTTCTTTCGCTTCCTCAAATCTCATCATTCTCCTCACATATTTTCGCTTAGGTATGCGAGTGCTTTTGACTTTTCCGTCGGCAAAGACTTTAGCTACTTGATCTTCAAAAATCAGCCTTGGTCATCCTTGGCTTTTTTTACCAATCACAAAAGTGGTATATAGATTTTCTTCGTCTGTCTTTCATCACTCATTCTTTCCATATGCCCGAACCATCTTAGCATTCCTTTCTTCGTTTTACAATAACACTGTCGTGCAATCCTGTCATACTGCGTATCTCTTCATTGCTTATTTTGTGTGCAAGGGTGACACCACACATATGTCTAAGAGATCGCATTTCTACTGCATTTATCTTACTTTCACTCAATTTTGGGCAAATTCATGCCTCACTACCGTACAATAAAGTTGGCACCAACACCGCATTGAGTATGGTCATTTTGGCTGAGTTGGATATATTTACACTGCCTACTAATACGGACAGAGCACCGCTCACTTTATTGCCAGCTGCTACCCGTCTCTCTACATCCAGCTCACATCTTCCATCCCTCAAAAACGCATTCCCCAGATATACAATTTCAGTCACTAGTTCTAGACGTTTTCCAATTACCTATACATCACACTTTGTGTGTACATCTTCTCTTTCAAACACCAGAACCTTAGTTTTATTCACATTCATAGTCAATCCTTTCACTTCACAGTCTTCTTTCATGGACGTAACTAGTGTCTGCAACTCCACTTCTGATGGTGCTATAAGCACAGCATCATAAGCGTACAATAGCCAGTTTACCACTGTACCATCACATATCATACCACTCACCTTTTAATGTCTGGAGGCAACTGTCCAAATACAGCACAAATAGTCAGGCATACATCACGCTGTCTTGTCTCACGCTATCCTTACACGGGCTCTGTGGGCTTGATATCATGAACTCACAGCCTGCAGTAAGGGGCCCTCCACGCCATATACAGGCAGAAGAGTCCACAGTTTCTTTCGCACTACTCTATCGAATGCTTTTTCAAGATCCACGAAAGCACAGAAAACTCTCTGACCTATGGCCAGAAACTTCCCCACGATAACGTGAAGCGAGAAAATTTGATCCTTACAACCCCTGCCGTTCCTATAACCACCTTGCGCCTCCCACAAATATCTTTCAAAAACGCCTGTCATACATTCAGTCAATACCTTAGTATAGACTTTACTTGCTACGCTGACCAAGCTGATGGCCCAATAGCACGCACAGTCTAGATATGAACCTTTCCCTTTATATAGAGGTACAATGATTGCGGTACGCCAGTCCTCTGGAATCTCCCCCTTCTGCCAATAAAGGTTGCACAGTGCACAGAAGGTATCCCAGACCCTAGGACCACCATACTTGATCATTTCAGCAGTCACCTCATCAATTCCCGCAGCCTTTCCACATTTCAAACTTTTTGTCACTTTTTCAATCTTTTTCATACTAATGGCATCCTCCAGTCCCTGACACGAGTGTAGCAATTCATTAGAATCGATCTCAGTATCAGAGACGGAGTCGCCACTGTCATACAGTTCTCCATAGTATTCACTCCATCGCTGCAGAACATCTTTTTTATTTGTAAGCAGGTTGTTTTCTTTCGAACGCACTATATTCATTCTGCAAGGTGCCGGACTACTTCGGTACTTACGTACTTCTTGCCAAAATAATTTGGAATTTTCCTCGAAGTTGTCCGACATCTTGTTTTCGTCTAACACCCTACACATTTCACGCTTCTCTTTCACTAGTGCCTTCATTTCTGCTTTCTGCAGCTTATATCGGTATTTCATCAAATTCTTCATACCACAGTCATTTTTATTAGCAAGGTAGTCTCGCCATACTTTCGTCTTCTTATACACAGACACTTTCACGTCATCATCCCACCACACATCACGCACATCACGGTAAAAATACCGTTCCCAATCTTTGTGTTCGTTCCACACATTTCTTTCGCGCGCGCGTAACGTAATTTATAATACATTTTTATACTGCGAAGATGCCGAATTGAGCAGCTAGATAGTGCAAAGCCGGTCTTCCAAAAAATAAAAAACAAGATGGAATCATATTTCATACGTGAAAGGAAACCATATTTACGATAAATCAAAATAAAAACAGCTTGAAACGTAAAATATCGACAGGTGTTGTCATTAGTAGACGTTATAATTATTCCGATTGGTGGGTAAGTAAGATTACATGGATGGATGAATGATGATTGGCAAATCGTTCCAAAGTGCAACTATGTAAGTAAACAGCGGGCAAATCCTAATACTATTATAAAACGGTACGGATACGCAACGTCGTATTACAAAAATACATCACTAATAAAATAACGTTATCAGTAGAAAAGCGTCATCAATGATAACGTTATTTCTATAATAACTGGGGTATTAGATATCAACATGGCAACACTGGTCTTCGTATCGCGCAACTAAAAACAAGCCTCACTGTATTATTTCATTCGCAGCATTACGTCTTTCTTTTTTTATTTAGTCTGTATTTCCGGGTGCCTAGACTCCACGGTTTAGACACGATGTTGTATTGCAACCCTTCCCTAGTCATACGCATTAGAAAAAGTCTAGAAACCAGGTCAACAACAAACAAACATGCTCTTAAACCAAAAACTCCGCCCATTTGGATTCTTGGTCCGAGGCATACGCGATATCTACTTTTCGATGTCATATTTTCAATGTCAGGCGGGGGTATTCCTTCTGTGATTTGTATTTTCTCTGCTACAAGTTTGACGCCGCTGTGTGTTTGTCCGTGGCGTTGTATCTCTTGAACGAATGAATCGGTTGAGGTTTTCGTTTCAACGTTGTAGTTTTCGAATATATTATTACTTATATTTACTTAATGGATAGTGGGTTTTTACTTGTTGATTTTAGCTCAACTTTAAGACTCATTTCCACTAAAGGATGAACATTCGACTTCCATATCTGGACATATGTTGTAACTTTTTCCAGTCTTCAGTGTGTTGCTATGTCAACTATAATTAAACGATGCAGGCTTGGCCTAGTGTGGAGCTACTGATACTTCGCACATCACATTTTCTTGTGTAAATTTATAGTTGACCTTTCGTTGATCAAATACAGTAATATTGTATTTAGTGGCATGTAAAATTGGAATTTGTCGTTGATATTTTTTTTATGTTAGTGGGTATATTGTATCAGAGTGCCATCGCTTATAAACATCGAGCTATAATATCGTATAATCGTTATGTTATTATTAACTATATTTACTATTTTATGCAACATAATATCTGGTAGCATAATTTACGGTGTTGGTGTCGTAAGAATCATTGTATACATAAATAAATCATTTCACCCCGTATTATATACTCGCTCCGCCCTTTCTGACTACCCCGTGAGGGATAGTGTGTGAAGATATTTATGTATTATTATTTAAATATTTGAAAATTCCATTACATTTGTTGCTTAACTTTCTATACGACAGTTCACATCAAAAATAACATTCTCGATAAAAACGTAATTAGATTGATAAATTGTTTTTAAAATAATTGGCGTGGTCGAGAATTGAAACCAATACCCTTAGTTTAGAAAGCAGCCCTGCAATTTTGTACAAACTCGAATCACCCAAGCGAGACTCGCTCGAGAATTCATCTCATTTTGCATTTGAACTCACTTTGCCTTCAAGTGGAATTCTCTAAACCAAACATACTAGGAACGAAATGAAGTGACCTTGGAAGCGAGTTTGTTAGGGATTGCTTTAAGAATAAACATGTCAGTCGATATTTCGTCTTAGTGTATTTCAACTTCTTCTCAGATAATTACGTTAAATAAAACTTGTTTTATTTAGATTTATTTAAATTAGATTCTTATATTTGAAAGAGAAGCGGTACAAACGAAATGTGTGATTTGTGTAAATGGAAAATGTCTAGAACAGGTGAATGAAATTGTGTACCTGGGGAGTGCGTTTTCGAGGGATGGAAGATGTGAGTTGGATGTGGAGAGACGGGTAGCAGCTGGCAATAAAGTGAACGGTGCTCTGTCCGCATTAGTGGGTAGTGTGAATATATCTAACACTGCTAAAATGGCCATCCACAATGCGGTGTTGGTGCCAACTTTGTTGTACGGTAGTGAGGCCTGGATATGCCTAAAATCGAGTGAAAGTATGTGAAATGCTGTGGAGATGCGGTCTCTCAGAAATATGTGCGGTGTCACGCTTGCTGACAGGATAAGCAATGATGAGATACGCAGTATGGCAGGGTTGCACAACAGTGTTATTGTAAAAATGAAGAAAGGAATGCTTAGATGGTTCGGGCATATGGAAAGAATGAGTGATGAAAGACTGACGAAGAAAATATACAGAGCGAAAGTGAGTGGTAAAAGAAGCCAAGGAAGACCAAGGCTAACTTATGAAGATGAAATAGCCAGAGTGTTAGCAGACGGAAATGTCAAAAGCACTCGCATACCTAGGCGAAAATGTGTGAGGAGAATGATGAGATTTGAGGAAGCGAAAGAGGTGTGTAAGGACCGCGACTCCTGGCGCTCCGTCCTCTCTGACTACCCCGTGGGGATACAGCGTGAAGTTATGTTATGTTATGTTTAGATTCTTATATTTAGCGAAACGTCAAAATGACTCGCCACCACAGTCACCGAGGCGGCGCTAGTATCTCTGTCGGCTTTAGAGAATACCAATTCACAGCTGACAATTCACCGCGGATTCAAAGTGAATTCAAGTAATTTGCTTCGAGAATCGCACTGCAGATCTGCCGATCTATGTACTAACCACGGCGTCAACGCAACGAGCCAGTCAAACATAGATTTACAATTTAACAGCTCTCACTGTATTTATTTATTTTTTATTGTGTTCGCTAAATTCTCCATTAGCAACGTTTAGTTATTGTAATTAAAGTTGAACTACCTCCATTCGATCTCTCGTGGCGACGTTTAGAGCTAGACTGTTTCGCTAATTAGCAGACGTTTTATTTTATACTCACTTTTGCTGTTGTAATGTTAAGTCTTTATATTAATGCATACAAAAATTTAATTTTCCTTATGTTTCTCAGCTTTCAATGGACAGATTCTTTATTGATATGAAACTTAAACACTCCACAGTACCATACAAGTGACATCTGTCTGACTCGAAGTATTATTTGCATTTGATACATAATTCTTTACAAAGAGAAGCATGGCTTCATTCTTATCAATATTATTTCATAAACGACAGCGATGCTAAAATTAACTAAATCTGAGCAATGAATGTTCCTATTCTATTTTAATTATTCAATCTTTTTCTCAATAGCATTGGGACTAGAATGTAGACCATTAAATTACGAACCATTAAATTTTAGACCATTAAATTAACATCTACAAAATAAAACTATGAGATTTGCAATACAGGAATCCGTTGGAAAATCGCGGTCCTTATATTTTCTGTACTCACTTCTGCGCTGACTCACTTTCCTTCATCAGCGGGATTATACAAATTCCATGGACTAAAAATGCTAGATATGAATTTGACATTGTAGACTGACATTTTAGAGCTATGTACAGAGCTCATCTAGGCGTTGTAAGGTTTGAAATTAAGTAATTTGATTTAAAACTAGGGTCGTCGTCATAGCTTTAAAAGTCAGCAAGCTGAAGTTCTAACGGGCTGGTCAGACCTGTCGCGTAAGCGATAATCGTTGGAGCAACGAGTTCTAGAGGTGATCCTGTTTAGACAAAAGTAGTGTAGAGCGATCCCTCTGCTAGATGGCGATGAATTCTGTATAGCGGTTGGATGAAACCGAATGCTTCATGCCTGATGCATATGTTTAACGGTGGAAGAATATAGATGATTATGAAGTTATTAATGTTTTTAAACTTTCACGACGTGTTTAAATATTGTAAGATGATGATGAAGTTTCAAACAACAGAGTTATTGAGAGTCACTTACGAGTTGCTGTGGTTCAAAGAGTAATCTTTATTTCATCCTTTGCGGAATATGTTCCACCAGAGTGGACTGCATGTTTTAGTAGACATGAAGTGTCAAATTGGTATACAGCGAAACACAATGTGTAAGCTGGAGCGCTTCGTATGGTCTCTTCTTGTGGTATTGCCTTTCGCTTCTCCTCGCTTGTTCTCAGTGGACGTAGGTATTGCGTTTGGCGTGTTTGAGTATTGAATGTGGAGTGAGTGTAAGCGATCTTTTTGTGAGAGCTTAGAGCGACGTACGAAACTTTATCTATATATTTTCAAATTTCACTATGAATTTATGTTATTTCTTGTTATTTTAATCAAACTTTTGTATACACCTATCGGGATAATAATGTCACAAATGTACAGTTTATCAATAACTAAATCTATTATTTGAGATTATAATTAATTTAACATTTTTCAAATATTAACATTTAAATGTGTATGTACTTATCTATTGCAATAAAATATTTATTTATTTTATGTAACAAACAGCGTAAGATTTACAGTAAAAATAATGTCAAAATTGGTATACAAGCACGTAAATGCGTCCACACATTATAAATATTTTGTTGTAAGAATAAAAAAAACCCACATAACGTGTAGTCAGTTTTGTATTTAGTTTCCCCGATAACTAATAACAAATTCCAGACTATGTTATGAGTTCTACCAAACAGCGCACGACGAATAATGAATAACAAATCCTGAATGATGTTGAAAAATGATCCAGATCTTGGTACGCATAGGCTTATGTAAATTCGCTTCACGTAATTTCCACCACAACTTGGCATGAGCACAATTTACAATGCAGTCATTCAGTCGTCTACACTTTATCTCAGTATTTTTCAAAAACTCGCTTTAAAACAACTGTATTCCATATTTTTTCCAGTTCAACGAGTTTAAATGATCGTACTCGAGTCATTTTTCCTCACTCTCCTATAAACCTTGGAATGACCATTGATTACGATTGTTTTAGAGCAGCCATTCCCAAAGTGGGCGATAACGCCCCCTTGTGGGCGCTGCAGGCCTAAAGGGGGGCGGTAAGAGACCCAGAAAAAAAATGGAGGCGTTGTGTAGAGGCCTGGGGGGTGATTTGTAATTTCATTTAGCTAGGAGGCATCTTAGACAACGACTGCATGAGCTCTCGACTCAGTAGACAAAATAAGTTTGGGAACCAGTGTTTTAGAGGGTAACATCTACTGACATCCTGAGGCCTAACGAGCAATTTGTATCGACAGAAAATGAACATCTATTTGACATTTTCGACTCTTTAATGAATGTTAATATAAGCGTCCATAAATCCGTATCGTACGCATCGAACGGATTGTATCAAACTGTCTAATTTGTAATAGCGTTAGATAGATTTTTAGCATTAGCATTTGGATTTTCACAGCGAGCGGCTTTAAAAATCCGAATGCCAATGCTATAGCTTTCTTCTAGTATGATTGGTTATCGATCATGCATTGCATTTCATCGTGCAAGAAAATTGAAGAAGAAACTAGGCTTGTCCTACCTGCATGTACTATCTGCACTGAGCTCACGAGTAAGGTCTCTCTCATCCTCATTTAAATATCTTCTGTAGTGAAGGCTCATACTGCATTTATTTAATGTTTCTTTATGTTCCATTAATTCTCAATAAATGAATTAAAAGTTAGACTATACCTCTATCCGTACGCACGTGGCTACAGCCAAAGCTGAAGTGATTAAACCGACACGCAGGCAAACCATTTTATATCCACTTTTGCTACTATAAAGTTAAATATCATAAATAGTTATTAAAGTGGTTAATTATTCTGAATCGTTTTATTGCGAAATAAACATTAATATGTTATTACATAAAAAAACTAACTGAATTTCCGACTGCCCAAACGCTGGAGTTATGAATTTTACGCAGATGCAAGCAGAAGAAGCACGCAGCAGAAATACACAGCTTTCCTACATAATTCAAGGACGTAATAAGAAATACATTTTGGAAAAGGAAAAGAATCGTAAAAGTGAAGTATGTCTAAAAAAATACAAATAGACTAAAGCTTGTGCAAAAATCTATCAGATCATGTATTTCGCTAACTTTGCACCAAACTAACTTAGTTCTACAGGTATTTTTGAACGTCAAATCTACTTAAATTTGACGTTCAAAAATACCTTGAAATTGGGTTTACTTGAATAAATTGATTTGACTTTAACTTTTAAAAATCAACCTATAAGGGACTAATGGAACTGTGAAGGTTAATAAAAAAAAACCAACTGAATCGAATCGCAAACAACAACTAATAATACTTACTTATGTGACTCTGACAAAAATACTTACTTGGCACAACATATGAAGATTTATAAGCATTCGTCGCCGTTTTTAAAACACAAATAACAATGAAAAGTTAATAAAATTGCAAACAACGTTATGAAATATCTTTTCAGGAAGAACGACATCATAACAATTTAATCACATACTGGAATTACGTTATATTTTTAAATCATCTGTTTTAGTATAGTTATGAAAGATAGGCAAACACAAAGGTACAATATTTGTAGGGTATAGGATATTTCAAAGTTACAGTTACTAAATTACCTTGTGATATATTTTTTCTCGTACAATTTAGGGCAGAATTGACATTGATAGTAGCATCGGCTGACTGCAAAGCGTCAAGCAAAGTCAGTGCCAAAATTGGAGCAGTATTTTATACTCTATCTTTGTTAGAAAAACACATAGAATCGCTTGATTGGTTCCGCAAGCACTTCGTCACTGCTCGCGGCTGGCTAGGCAGCCTCGCAACTCTTTTTCCCAATCAAGCTATTCTCAAGCTACGTTTCAGTAAGGTGTGTGCGTGTTGCTTTGTTTGTACATGGCGAGGCATAGTGTTGTCCGGCCTCAATATGCTGTTCGCGGTGGTGTCGTCTTTCTTTTTTTATTTGCTCTGAGCTATTAATCATATTAATCGTCATCTTTGATTATTTCAAAGATGCACATGTTATATGTTTCTTCGTAACTTGATGTAAAAGGTGAAGTCAAAGTAAATGCAATACGAACTGCGTCGAATAGATTGTTAAAAATAACTACCCACATTAACTCAATTTTTTGATTTAATTGGGCACCTGTCAATTTAAATATTGTAGAAACCCTACACACCGAAAGCACAACCTGTGAATTCATTTTTTTTCTACACTGTGCCGAGACGACACGCGGTACATAGTTAAAAAATCAGGTAAGTTTTGTAAATGATGTTTGGTGTTCTTTTTTGAGTTCCCTTACAAACTGGTATCCACATATTTTCTAGCATTGAATACTAAAAGCAGAACACAATTTTTCTTTTACTCCTCATATATAGCTGCAATCTGTCGCACTCAAGGACATTTAGCAATAGTTGTGTTTATTTCAAGAACACAAATAAAAGAAAATCTATTTTACCTTTGCAAAAACTAATTAATATAAATAATGGGTACTTAATAATTAACAGTTAGTTGCGTCGCAGTATAAACATAATAGTAGGATGTCTTCATAGAAAGCTAGCGTACGCGGTTTGTATGTGTGCGTGCTAATACGTACGCTACTTGGCACGCACACAATAGCAATATTTTTGGCGATTATGGGTAATTATTGTAGCGTCAGTCAGGGTCGCACGCGACGCAAACATGCGACTGCTACCGTTTTCCGTTCTAAATCGCATAAACGAACGTATTATGATGTCCTTAGATGCTTAAACAATTTTAGTCATTTGAATTCAGTTATTATTCTTCCACATAACCTAAGAAATTAAATTTAACGAACACGAAAAACTTATCCACGTGTACTATTTTTATTACTATGTACTAAATGTATAACTAAACGAGATGCCCTTTGCATCTCTCACTCAACGCAACAACCCTACATATTCGGCCGAGAGTAGGCAATTCGATTATGCACGAGGCGGGAGTTCGGATTCTTTTTTACATATTCGTTGGTTCCGTTGCAGTCATAGTACAGATCGATCGACAATATTTCACTGATTCTTTAAAGAGGTAGGTGTTTTCTGTAACTACTATGCATACATACATATTGCTATATCACTAATAGGGTTGTCAGGGAGGACAGTGTCGAGCAACGCAGTCCTTGATCTTTCGCCTCCTTTGATCTCATCATTCTCCTCACACACTTTCGCCAAGGTATGCGTGTGCTTTTGTCGTTGCCGTCAACCATACAATGATGTAATGATATTGTGAAAAAAATATTAGTCGAGTACGTAATATGTTACAATATTTATTTATTGCTTACAGGTAATTAACGCAGAAAAACTTATTGCAGTTATGAATTTTTATGTTTTTTTTATTATTTTTACTGTTCTACTGCTACTTTCAAAGAATGTTTTAATAGTATACTTTGAATTAATAATATGTAGTAATATTTCGGAATTTTATTTTTTTTTTATAGCCCGCGAGCTTTGGGTAACACCAAGACAGAAAGTTTACAAACAATTTACAAAAATATATTTCTTAAAAATGTGTATTTCATCAGTACAAAAGTTATTATCGACATTAAACGTCAGCATTTTGACTGTATCCACCTTCTTATAACCAAAGAGAATGTAACATTACTACGTAATACTTATAACATGCATATGAAACTGAATACAGTCATGACAATACGAGAAAGTATAAGAACATAATGACATACTGAAATTTCTTCTCTTTTAAATGCAATGTATCTACTTACTATTGACAATAAAATCAATTACGGTTATAGAGCACTCAACCTATAGAGATGAAATAGCGGACCTTTTTATTCACCACTGCTAAGTTTATTTACACTAACAAGTATTGGATTCTCACTCGCATTAAGCAGCACATAACCAAAACTGGACATATATTTAAATATTTATGTAATGGCTTATTGCTCTATTCGGTGTTATGACAAAACAGAAAAAATCAAACTATGAAACAGAACGCCAGTAACTGCAACGGTGTTTACCATAGACGTAATTTGTTTTCACACAAAATAAAAGACATTGCTGCTCTATAGGTTGAGTGCTCCATGATCACGGTACATAATAGCGTAACATTATAAATGCAGTACATTTACGTAGGTATAATAATTATATCGTTTGATTAAGTAGTATTTTTTGGTCGTTTCTCTTTTTTTAAGAATAGAAGCTGTATCGCGTCTACTGATAAACCTTTAGTCTCTGGAAGAAAGAAATAGCTATATGTAGATCCTAAAAAGCAAATGGCAGAAAATCCATAAAAGACCGTTCCAAGTCCTAAAGTCTCCACTATGGTATTAAAAATTATGAGGGTAATAAAATTCATAATCCACATGCAAGCCATCGATAAGCTGTTCCCAAGACCACGGACCTGAAATCAGAATAAAAATAAAAAAGTGAATATTAAAATTAGATATTGTTTTATGGAATTCCAAGCCGTTTAATTTTGTTCAGATACAGACAGTCCATTCAAATTAAGTGAAATAAGGGAACCTCGGAATAAAAGCAAGGTTGCTGAATTTTATAAAAATCTTTATTTGTACTTAGAGGTTGTCTCAACAGTTTCATAAAATTTCGTGTACACGTCTTAAAACATTAAAGATCAAAGGTCACTAAAAATCAGTTTTTCGCAAATATAGACACATCAAAAGTGTCTAGGGGTCAAGTACATTTTTAACTATTGTTACGAGCTGAGGGTAATGCCGGTTAAGGGTGCAAAAGGTTTATTTTCCTTCGTATAAGCAGATGTCAAGAACACGCGAACTTAATTACGGTTGTTCCTAATCTTCGTAGTCGCCCTCGAAGTAGGTACTTGCGTAGTAGTACCGAAGTAGTAGCACCGAAGGTACACGCTTCACTCAATAAGAACGTTCCCGAATCGCAGAGTTCTTCTATCCAAGGTCGTCGCAGTAGTCGTTGTAGTGGTCTATGTAATTCGCCTTGATGTCGCCTCGATATGTCGCTTCGAACAATAGTTGAGAAACACTGACTTGGCGGCGGACACGGAGCTCTATTTATAGTCGGATAAAACGAGGGTGGAACTTTCTAGTTTATTACGCTCGCTAACGGTAATTCGACATTGTTCTCGACGCCGCTTGTTTGCATGAGTCATAGGTACATGACACGTCATCGCTCGGGAATATTCGAGGTGCAACTTGGTTCTTCTTTCTTAATTTGACTTATACCATTCGATAGTAGGCCTTAAGCCTAGCAATGCGTTTTTAGGTCATAACTCTGCAAAGCCTAGGTCTCGAGATATAAGCACTAAAACTTAAGTTTTTAGTTCCATTAAAAATCGACCTTATTCCTTACGCGTAAGGTCCAACTGTAACACTATAAAGAATTATCCAATTAATTTTTATCAAATCTAGTCTTCCAGACTGGCGTCTTACATCAATTCCTATGTTTAAGTTAAAAACTTATCCCTATATTTTGTAAAAATTAAGAAAATTACAATTTTTACAAATTGTGGGAAATTAACCTAAGTAAATGTCCTCAATTAAATGGCAAAAAGAGGCAAAAGTGAGGATTTTTAAATTTTTATTGTAAAGATAAAAAAATTAATAATCTGTGTTTCCACCATTGACACGAATTACACAATCACAGCGATTTGGCATGCTTAAAATCAGTTCATCAAAATCAGTTTGAGGAATGGCCTCCCACATTCTTTCTAACAAGTCAAAAAGTTGTTGTGGGGTATGCACGGCATCCATACTCGGCAGAGATCTTCTTTGAAGCATATCCCATGCGTGCTCAATTGGGTTGAGGTCTCGCAATTGAGCAGGCCACGGCAGAAAGTTGATGCGAGCATCGGCAAGAGCGCGTGTTACGACTCTAGCTGTGTGTGAACGTACATTGTCGTGCATTAGTCGAAACGAATCATCCAACCGGCTTCGCAGAGGGATTATCACGTCTGAAACAATCCTCTCCGCATAAATCTGACCATTGAGGTTGCCCCTGATCCAAATGAAATCGGTTCTTCCACCGATCCAAATACCGGCCCAAACCATTATTGTTCCCTCTCCATATGAATGACCTTCCTGACAAAATTTCCAACGTTCTTGACGTCCAGAGATACTCCAAACTCAACAACGAGATTCATCGGAAAAACAAACACAACGCCAGTCTTCTTCCTCCAAATTTCTGTGTTCGCGAGCCTATTGTAAACGGGCCCTACGATTGCAGGGTGCTATAGTCAGAACTCTCAGCGACCTTCAGGAACGCAGACTCACTTCACGTAAACGATTTCGGAGGGTTTGGTCGCTTATCAGCAAGCCTAAAGAGCTGTGGAGCCTCGTAGCCAACATCATGGCGGTCATAGTACGATTCCGTAGAGCAATATTTTGGATGTACCGGTCGTATCTGCGAGTGGTGATGCGAGATCTTCCTCTATGTCGCTCGGCCACGCTGCCCGTGATACGATACCGTGTCCAGATACGGCTTATAACGCTCTGTGTAGTGCCAAGAGCGACAGCCACAGTACGTTGCCTGGAACCAGCTTGCAACATTCCGACGGCTCTCATGATCTCTTCTCGTGTCAAACGATGTCGTCGCTCCATATCGATGCAATTTTTTTTTGTGCCGATGCATAAATTGTAATGGTTTTGTAAAAACGCTATTACACACTTTTATAGGAATCCTGATTGACAGTTCATTTTCTATTTTTAATCAAAATTTAAAGAAAATTATATATTCAAATAGTGAAAATCATTAAAAAGAATCAATAACGATCCAAAAAAGTTAAAATAATAATCCTCAATTGCGGCGACACTCTAAAACGTACTTGATCCCTAGACACTTTTGATGAGTGTATTTAAGGATTTCAATTGTTATTATAAAACTGCAGATCATAAAAATTCTGTACAAAAGTATTGTACATATTTTTGTGAGACCAACCATTTTGAAGATTTAGCGCAGGAACAAGGAGGCGCGATTGCAACAAACGAGATAATATTAAGTTCAATGCGTTTCTACGTGAATAAGTAATTTACTATATTAAGTCAATTTAATAAAAATGTTAAAATTGATGTTATTAATATATTGCATAGACTCATCTGTTACTTTGTGAAAATTTTTAGCTACAATTCGTCCTAAATTCCAAACCCGTTAATCGACACGTGTTTCGTCTCTCAACGAAGCATATTCAGGATATTACAGAGATCGGACTCGGTCAGCCAACCAGCACCCGATTAAAATTATTTATGTTGTCGTAATTCATAATATTCATTCCATTTTTTCATTATATAAAAATTTACCTAAATACATTTTCACAACTCAGTACATATACATTTAACGTTAATATTTACGAACTTAAAATTAAACAATATCTTGAGTAATAGACTTCCTCAAAGTCGGCGCTTAAAAGCAGTCATTACTTAAGGTTCTCAGTAGACTGGCAGCATTACCTCTTTGAATAGCCAAACTAATTCGTTGGCGGAAGAAGCTGCCAGCCCGACGGTCTCCCGAAGCCTATTTATAAGCTAAAAAAATTATTTGATTATGAAAAATGCTGATAACTTCGTATATAATTTTAGATATGGTTGTGAGGTCGAAATATGTCTGAAATCTAGTGATAGTGAGATAAATGCAGTGGGATCACTTTCGAGTTCAAGTAAGCAATGAAGTACGCAGTATAGCTGGACTGGATAACAATGTTATTGTATAAATGAAGAATAGAATGTTCAGATGATTCAGGCACTTCGAAAAAATAAGTAAAGAACGTTCGTCAAAGAAAAACGTTCGTACAAAATGAAAGTGAGTGACAGCAGAAGCCAAGAAAGACTAAAGCTGACTTATGAAGAGGAAATGGCCAGATTATCTGAGGGAAATGTCAAAAGCACTCACATATCTCAGCGAAAGCGTGTGAGGAGAATGAAAATGATAAGATTTGACAAGGCGAAAGAAGTATATAAAGACGGCGATACTTGGCGCTCTGTCCCGATACTGCCACGCCAGGCATACGTATACTTACACTAATAATAATATACTCAGACATTTCACACAGCGCCATCTAGTTTCAAAGTAAGCAGCACAGCGCTTGTGTTATGGGTACTAGACAACTGATATAATACTTATATATTTTTCTTTTGTAAATAAATACATATTATACATAAACACCCAGACTCGGGCGGGAATCGAACCAGCAACCCCCGTTTACTCCGACACGCTTAGCCGTTGCGCCACGGAGGTCGTCACTATGTATATTACAAAATAAAAAAACCCCTGGTTGTCTGTATCCTTGATACAGCCGTAAGTTTTACGTGGATACGTCTGTGTGAGGATATTCGGGCAATTGGAACAACAATACGAGTTAATGTTTCATGCTGAGTTTATTTTAAAGTTTATTATTTTATTAAACACAGGCCTATGATACGAAAAGCATGAAATATAACGAAAAAAAATTTTATTGAAAACAAAAATATGTTAGTGAATGATACTCTTAAATAGCATCTACTATGCATTTTGTAAATACTTTTGTAAATTGTAATGAAGTTTAATACTTCACATAAAAAAAACTAGTGGCGACATCTAACTATGCTGGACTACACTACTACGAAAGTCAAAATTCACATGAAAATTTTTTATATGGAGTGAATGGACCCTGTCTCATACTTACCGACTTCGTTCTCTTATGCACCAACAGATGGCGTTGGCACATAAGCTCCTATTTACGTAATGACTCCTATTACAAATGAAAACATAAACGCATCCACGTCAAAAGTTTGAAATTCTTAGTCTCACGTCTCACCTCCGGTAAGAAAACTTCAGCAGTAAATACGTAAGGTATGACAGAGGCTCCCATATTGTAAATGAAACAGTGGACATATATAACACCAACTGTGAACCAGTGAGGTGCCCAGTGAAGTTGCAGTTGAGTGGCCAGTAATAACATACACACGCCGGATATTGCAGATGAGCTCGTCATTAGAAACTGAAAAAAAAATAACGGAAATAATGTATCTATTACAAAGAATTTTTAGGAAAACTGTCTTTAAACTAAGCTTAATTTGAGCTGCGTAGGTTAGGCTGCAAAACGACTGACAACTGCATCATGGTTCACTAAATATTATGAACCATCAGTAACTACCACGGACCAACAATTAAAATGGACGAAGCACTTGCTCTAAGAGAGTGTCCATTTTTTTTACCGTTTTTCTGGACTTTTACTAATGTGCATGACTAGGGAAGAGTCACAATACAACAATAACATTAAAAACTAGAAAAGAAAAATAATCGAACCAATGTAGTTATTTATTGCAGAGAACTTTGTCTTCAGAATATAAGCGATGGTTCGCTAAATATTCTTCACTCAACCATCAGTTATTGCATTACAAGTTAATTTAAATATTAATAAAAAATAAAAATAATAAATTACAAGTTAATCTAAGCGTTATAACTAGGTTGGAATGTGTTTGGTTGGACCGTCTCGTTTTTATTATCACGCAGAAATCGCTTAAAATAACTTAGAAAAAAATATGGATAAGTCTACTCTTATACTATGCATTTACTAATTTTTACTTACTTTAAGCAAGTCTGTAGTTTTATACCCATAAATTAAGCGATAGTAAATATAGAAGACAGAAAAATACAAAATAACTATACTTTACTAATCAAACCTATATCATTAAATTTGACAGTTACCGAAGCCGGTACCAAGCCTACCAAACTAGTAGATTTTTTTATTGTTACGCATTGGTTTGGCACCGACTTCAATAAGTGTCATATTTAATTATATAGGTTTCATAAGTAAAGGAATAGTTATTTAGTCTATTTTAGTGCTTTTTTTTAGGTTGGTTTAATTTTTTCTTAAAAAAATATTTATTTTTCTCTTTTGAGTGATCTTGACCTAAATAAATATCTAGGATAGGTCTACAACTAACATCTTTTCTAATTATGGAATGGAATGATATACAAAAGAGACTACCTTGGAGCGAAAGAAGAATAATTGAAATCGGTTCATAAACAAAGAAGTTATGTCCGAAAATTCATACAAAAGAAAAAAACATACACTGACGAATTGAGAACCACCTCCTTTTTTTGAAGTCTGTTAAAAAATAATATTCACCTTTCTCCCAAACTTGTCAATCATAAAAGCACACAGCAGACTTGCTACAAATAGATCTAGAGCCATTAATACAGCGCAGCGGTTCGCAGGCATCGACGGCACTGCTTCTTTGAACAATGGCTCCGCGTACACTTGGAGCACTATTGACCCCATCAGAATTGATGCTGACATCAGTGTCAGGACGGTGACTAACGCGCGTTTCGAGGATTCCGAACGTTCTGGAGCAATAAAAACACTGTATATTTAAAAATCCGTATTATTTAGCTTGAGAGTTGTGCAGTGCGTACCTTCTGTAGTGTACAGGTGTGAAAGGGAAATAAGTATTCTGTCCTCCCCCACCCCCACGCACACGTGACATCGCCACAACGGCGGCTGCCTAGAGAAGGGAAATAATGACCTATAAGCTGTCTCTTTGGTTGCGGACCGCCGCAGGGAACGGACGTGTGTTAGAGAGCAGAGTCTAACGGTGCTTACAGACCGTACTATACAGTACACCTGCGATGAACTGATTTCGTTTACGCATCTTATTCGTTTATCCTTGCTGTAAGTCCGTTCTAGAATACAGTTCCGCAGTGCTATATATAGCATAGACACAATCGTACGTGCACTTAGCTCGCTAGATAAAACAGATAATTAACAGCGAATTCAACACAACATGAATTTTCTGTGTAGCAAATATTACGCATGATCTAGCATGGACGTTAAATAACCGCTCTGAACTATTGGCAGTCTATCTGCAGTGGTGTGTCGCTATGGTGGGTGCAAATTGGGTCATGCGCATCCAACAACTAATTATTATTAATGAAGATTGAACAATTTTTGTTAATTATAATTTTACTGACGTACATTGTGCCTATTCCTTAGCCTGTTCCAACGTGTATCGTTTATAACAGCCATTCCCAAAGTGGGCGATAACGCCCCCTTGTGGGCGCTGCAAGCCTAAAGGGGGGCGGTAAGAGACCCAGAAAAAAAATGGGGGCGTTGTGTAGAGGCCTGGGGGGTGATTTGTAATTTCATTTAGCTAGGAGGCATCTTAGACAACGACTGCATGAGCTCTCGACTCAGTAGACAAAATAAGTTTGGGAACCTCGAATTGTAGAACAGTACAGCCAGATGGAAAGTGAATAAGAAGATTTAGCATAATATGTAGCTAATTAATTGATGTCGTAATTGTGTTACAATGTATAAGTAGTTGGTGTGTCCTGAATAAACTAGGTATTCATACCAATTAAGAAAGCATGGCATTTCAAAAAACGAATGATTTGTTTTTGTTCTTAAAGGCTATCCCTTTTTTTACGTATTCTGTCATCAACTTTGAAACCAAAATCATACTCAAAGAACTACAACAAGTTGTATACACATTTTTTTGTATGTAATGGTGTTTATTCAAAAAAGCGAAAAATGATCACACTTATAGCGCACAGCTTACTCTTCCGGTAGTAGATACAAGTACTTACAGCGTACAGCTCTTACTCTTTCCTTCATTTCTACTCTTCTTAGAAATATGTGATAATATTTAAGACATAATATGTATGTTTATAAACATGAATATTTGAATTAGATTTCTTGAGTATAGGTAATTTCAAACTCACTAAGAAATTTCCAGGAAGATTCCGTCTTCTCTTCCGCTTTTTCTTTTTCATTTTTTTCCAACATTTTTTCAGTGGCTGCCGCATCTGCCAATAAAGAAGTAAAACCTGATTGGTAAAGAATTCCTAATTTTTTTTTTATTAGTTTAATCAATAGTTTCAAAACAATACAGAGGAGAGACAATGGATACTGATAATGGCGACTGAAATAGGTACTAATTTTTTTGGCCTTTTTATACACTTTTAAAATAAATACCCTGCACGAGAAATATCAAGATATTTTATTTTAACATTTCGAGAAAGTATAAATTAGTATTTAAACGCAGACAGATGGACAGATAGACGACACCAAAAATGTTTCTTAAATAAATAATAACGTTTTTCATAGATACATACATAAATATCTTCACGCCGTATCCCTAACGGGGTAGTCAGAGAGGACGGAGCGCCAAGCGTCGCGATCCTTACATACGTCTTTCGTTTCCTCAAATCTCATAATTCTCTTTACACATTTTCGCCTAGGTATGCGTGTGCTTTTGACATTTCCGTCGGCTAACACTCCAGCTATTTGATCGTCATAAGTCAGCCTTGGTCTTCCTTAGCTTCTTTTATCACTCACTTTCGCTCTATAGATTTTCTTCGTCAGTTTCATCACTCATTCTTTCCATGTGGCCGAACCATCTGTGCATTCCTTTCTTTATTTTTACAATAATACTGTCGTGCAACCCTGTCATACTGCGTATCTCTTCATTGCTTATTTTGTCCGCTAGGGTGACGCCGCACATATTTCTAAGAGATTGCATTTCTACTGCATTTATCTTATTTTCACTCGATTTGGGTTTCGGGGAAATAACGTTTTACCAATTTATAAGCTTGTCAATTTTTAGCATAATGGTATTTTTTGTATAAAATTACCATAGTATATTTCTCCTCATTCCTAGATTATGATCGAATGACATTTAGAATGTTAACGATTGTTGGTCGTTGGAAAACAAACACATGTCAGGGATTCAAAATTTTAAATAATAACAGCATGGACGTATCACTCTAAATAATTTTTGAACTTCACTAGTGGAAAATTAATATAAAAATTTTTAACGCACTGATTATTGAATACGGCTTTACTCACGTATAATCGGTATAGGTATCGACTAGTTTCGGGCCTATTGGAGGTCCATCATCAGGGTGAGTGGGATGAGTTCGCGGCCGCGCCCCGTCTCGCAGTGCGAGACGAGCGTCTTCGAAAATTTTTTAAATTTTTGTAAATATGTGTGAGATAGATACTCTTTTGGGTGCGATGGTAGAATGCAGTACTTTGGGCTATAAAGGCTGGTTTGGCAAACAGGCCTTTGCAGTCTAAGCTTTCAAAATGAGAAAGACTGTAACGGCCAAGGCCTAAGCTTTTCAAAGTCAAAGTTAAATCAATTTGTTCAAGTAAACCCAATTACAAGGTATTTTTGAACGTCAAATCTACTTTAGTTTAATTCAAAGAGAAGAGAAAAGAAAACCTGGACACTGAGAAGAACCGACAAGAAACTCAGCCAAGTATCATTTTTTCAACATAATTTTACAAAAGATATATTAAAATACAATATTCAGAGTCAGTAAATGCATGTGCAGAGAAAATCATTTCCAGACTATTGTTTTATCTTCAACGAAATCGTTTATTTTATAGTATGATTGTCTAATCAATGTACGTTTTATAACTAATCTAAATATATTTTCTGTTAATTGAGTGACTTCTTGAGGAACTTTATTATAAAAACGAATGCAGTTAGTTACCCAAAAATGAAATATTTGACTTATGTTATTTAGATTTTGGAATAACCAATTTATCACAACCTCAGGTTACCATACCACCAATATCGCCTTTCTTTATAAATAGATCTATATTTTTCCTCGTATACATAATAATTTAAAAGATGTATAAGAACGGCAAGGTGAGTACATCAATGTCTTATAAAGGATCTCTTAGTGATTCTCGTGCATTCATACTGTAGATGGCACGTATCGCTCTTTTTTGTAAAATAAAAATCGAGTTAACATGCGCCACTGATCCCCACAGTAAAAGGCCATAGGACATTAAGCTATGAAAATATGCGAAGTACACCAACGTAGCCGTCTCCGCATCCCAATTGCCCAATTGCCCAATGCGTCTAATACCATATATCGCGGAACCGAGCTTTCTAGTCAATGCCCCGACATGGTCCGCCCATTACAATTTACTATCTACTGTTAAACCAAGAAAACTGGCAGACTTAACTAATTCTAATTGTTTCCCACTCAGTTCTATTTTATCATGGATTTTGGGTACATTAGAAAGGGATAACTTCATACATTTAATTTTTTGTGCATTCTGTAGTAAATTATTACCAACAAACCACCTCGAGATTTCTGTCAGAATCCCGTTCACCCAGGTAATATCTAAGTTCTTTCTGTCCAGTTTAAGTAGCAATGAAAAGTGAAAGCCTAGACCTTGGCCATTATAAGTGGTCACATTAACGCTATCTATTAGTAGAAAATTTGTGTATTATCTGCCTAATGTTTACATCTAATAGAAACACGTCAAGTTTGTAATAATAATAATAAGAATTCTTTAGTATTCGTTAGAAATGTATATAAAACAGAGATGGTACAAATATTATAAATAGCAAACATTTCGCTAACAGAGTAACATACAAAAGTTAACTCAATATTATACCAATAGTAATGGAAAATGTACATAAAAATTTTAAAAATCAATATTACACACAATAATAACGACAACATAATTAAAATTGATTTAAAAAAAACATAGACACATTCAATTAGTTATGGTTACTTAGTTGAGAATGTTATTAATTTAATAATTCACTTAAACTGTAAAAATTTATGCCCTTAACCATTTTTTCAAAGTTTTTGTAAATGGTGCATACGGTAACCTTGTCATATAAACAGGCAGCGCATTAAAGAATGTAATTATATATTATCTGTATGTTACTGATTTTCCAAGACGAAGATTAACCTATTAACGCGAAGGCTCTTCCTTGATTAATTCAAATACTCTATTAAAGAAATCACTTTTAATTTCACCGTACCGTCTCCGAGACTTGCCGAACGAACAATGAATGCTCGACCCGCATGTCGCTGTCTTTGTCCCCGCCTACTTTCTTTTTAGAGTTGCCAGTTGGCGATTGCTAACATGTAAGTTAATCAACGCGACTGTTCAAATAGTAAACGTGAAAGTCTTAAAAATTAAGAAATGAACGTAAAATCACCTTTATTTCCTTTGAGTATATCTTCTATCCTTGGATCTAACTGCAGTTTAATTTTTCTTATCTCATCTTCAACTTCTTTTGAAGTTACTTTCACCTGTCTGTAAAACGCTATCGCTTTGGCTGCTTCCTAAATAAATCATGGTTTGTGTATTAATGCTGTCTTTAGAATTTATTAGAAAAATTGTCTTTTGGTTTTCTATGAATTAAATTACAACACATTGTTATTCGAATTTTAGTTTGTTTTCCTAGTGTTATTAAAAATCTGGAAAAATTATAAATATTATTATTAGAAAGATTAGAATTCAATTCAAACACTGAGATATCATATACCATCGTGTTATTCGGAGAAGTAATTTTGATACTTCCATTTACCTATGTGCAATCTTGACGCGCACTTAATTTTTTAATCGCAAAAACGTTCACAGATAATACTGCATTAATAAAATTATCGGAATATATAAAAAAGCTCACTGAAGTAAAAATTAAAATTGCTTTTAGTTAGTGTTTAGCTGCAATAGTGTCTAAGATCCCTTCGCAATAGGACTTAAAGCTGCAAATCTTGAGGATAGCTAACATGACTAAGAAAATCCTCAAGAACGGCATCTTTAAAAAAAATTACTTGCAAATCACTTCATCCAAACCCAGCGCTACTCTGCCATAGACAAATGCAAACAGACAGATAGACAATGGCGTTCAACTTTAAAGACCCCTCTTTTTTGACAGAAGTTAAATACATTAACATGTTACCTCTTTCTTTCCCTTTTGTATCAGAAACACTGGAGATTCCTTTAGTAGCGTTAATGCCAATACATATAGCACAGAAAGAGCTAAATGTGTGTAGATCACTTGATGGTAGTTCAAATAGCCTCCTAGTATATAAGACAACAGAAGTCCTAGGAAATATCCCGAGACGGTAGTAGAGGTGAGTCCACCCCTGATTGAATCTTGAGATATTTCTGATATATACACTGATGATACAGCCTGTCCAGCAGCTCCAAAGCCAGCAACAAAAACAGCAACCAGTACCAGGGGCACAAGGTTAGTGAGAGATATTATTGTCCAGGTCAACTGTAAGAAAATGTTTAAAAGAAGCACTCAGTGGATTCTTAATTAGAGAAATTAGACTCGAATTGCAATACCGAACAACATTTGTAATACTAATTGACGTTGATATATCAATTACATGACCATAGTCATGTAATTGATATATCAACGTCGCACGAAAAGTTTAATGTTGTTGATCGAATAAGATATTGTAACTTATTGGGATTATTGGAAGACATACCTTTCTTCACGTAATTTACTATTAGGGTGGCCAGAGCATCAAGGAGTAACGAAACGACAACTAAACGTCTCTTCTAGTAATATGTAATAGGACTTACAAATAGCAAAGAAAAACCAGATAGTTACAAGTTGCTAGCCCGTTACGTGTAAAAGTTATATAAAGGAAGCCCTAAACCTTGTCCGAGTTCTGTAACCTGCGTGAAAAAGTAAGCAGATGGCATAATTCATATTTGTCTTTCTTTCCCGATTAACATGGTAACGACTATACAAGAATATTCGAAGATATTTCTTAGCAATTAAATCACTCACCACAAAAGGTAGACCGAATAACATAGCGGAATACTTTCTTCCCAACGTGTTCACAGTATAACTGCATAATGGAGTGCCTATTAACGCTCCAATGTTCGTTAAGCTGCCTAGTATCGCCACCTCTGTATTGGACATAGGTGCCGACAGTACTGTGTTGTTTGACATGAAATTCTCCAGCGTGTATGACGGCCACGCGTATATAAATCCTGACAAACTTATCAAGTAAGCAACTGAAAGAAATATGATTTTCTAGTTACTTTCATATAGGTAGTACATAGTACATTTATAAAGTACAGAATTTTAACAGCGCATCTAATACTAAACCCAACACGAAAAATCATGAGTACCAAAAATATCATTTCATTCCTCTCTATGAGAAAAATAAATGAGAAACGCTATTTGATATATGTATAAAAGTGATAAGAAATTTGATATTTTTCGGCTGCCGTCGCCTAAGTGATCAGTGAAATCTTTTATACAATATTTTCATGTGAAAGAATTAATTTGTATTCCTTATTCAAACACATTTCTGACCTCTTTGGAAGTCTTTAAGAGAAAACACCTATTTTGGTCGCACTTATCGAAGAACCAATCATCGTTTGTCGAATAGAAGGAATGAAAATATCATTTCTCGTCACCTTGATGATGATTCTTAAATTATGAGATGATTAGAATCTGCCATTTTCAACTTGAGCACAAATTGTAAAATTCACTCGAAACAATTACGAAGAAAGTGTAGACAAAATGATATTTGATTGATTGGACAACACTGTTAGTATTAACAGCAAGAATGGTTATATGTACACCTAAGTCGATCTCACCAGAACACCTGTTCTGATAAAACTTCCATGACACCTATGTTATTTGTGTTACCTGATAAGACTGAGAGAATAATTTTATTTTAACGTTTTTTTTTTCGTCCCAGCTTGTGTTCTAAACAGTGCAGATGGAATTGTTAATTGACCGACAATTCATGAATTGCTTTACACATGCGTGAGTCACCCTACCTCGTGGGAAACCGACCGTATGTCTGTAGTAAACTATTACCCCTTCTAAAACTTTCCTAAGACCAAATTTGCTTGATATTTGTAAAATCAACGAATCATATAGAAAGAAAGCCAAGGACGTTGTAACGGCAAAACTAAAGTCAGGTACTTTGTAAGGTTGGAAAGAGATAATATTTGAAAACAGGTAGGTATCATTACAAAACCACATTACATTAAACCGAAACCTATCAGTACTCGGACTAACACCAAATTCCCTGTGCAAGCACTGCAATAGGGAAGTCAAGTCAAGCCAAGTCAAATAAAATTATTCAAGTAAACCCAAATGCAATGTGTTTTTGAATGTCAAATCTACTTTATTTCGGTTCGGTTTGATTTGAAACCTGAACACTGAGAAAAACCGCCAATAAACTCAGTCAGGTATCATTTTTTCAACATCATTCTTCAATAGTTATTTAAATACAATATCCATAAAGCCAGTAAATACAGTGCAGAGAGGATTATTTCCAAACTGTTGAAAGTTGAAATCTTTTCCCGTTAATTAGGTAATTTCTTGAGGAATTACATTATAAAAACGAACACAGTTGTCCAAAATTGAACCACCTGACTTTCGTGATTTCAATTTAGGAATAACTAGCTGAGAAGAAATATGCATACACTTTAGAGCTAAATGCATTGCGTATTCAAACATAAGATTTCAACACTAGGTTCAGATACACTGAAATCGAAGGAACTGAAGTACACCGAACTAAGGGACATCCTCACGTTTTGTAGGAAAAGTGGAAGGTTCACGACGAGATGAAGAGGAAGGACCACCAGGCCAGTAGCAACCATAGCAGTTCAGTGAACAGGGCTGAATGGCTGAAGAGCAAAGCGGCGACAAGCCGTCTGAGGTCTGGCGGAAGTCCCTACAAAGAATCTATATCTACAAGGACGTTTTTTATGAACTTTTTTTACGGAGTCTCTGGGTCATTTTTTTTAAACTGTGTTGTTGAGTCGATTCTTTTTGCATATAATTAACATGACTAAATAAAGAAACTCCGAATCAAATATTGTAAAATGACAAAGTACTATTAGTTTCTCCAAATACGTGTTTGGGAACATTTTTATTTTGAAAGTAGTACACGGAAAAAGTATACGATTAGTTTTGGAAGTTGAAATCAGGGAAGCACTAGGTACCGCGAATTATGGTATTAGTACAAGTTAGTAGTGGTTAGAGTCCACACATTATTAGTGTGATATTCTTAAAGATTTTTTAACATTTATTGCCTATAAAAAGTGAAGTTTCAGAACCAATGTTTTTACGAAAATGATACACAAAATTAAGTCCTATTTTGTATCACATATCAACACAATACACTACGAATAATACTTTAATAATTAAGTAGATACATAAAAAACACTAACTGCATATTGTTGACAGTCCTTGCACCAAAAATGCAGACGGTTTCACTCTTCCACCTTCCATTTCTCTTATTTCTATATTATATTTTGAATGAACAAATTTTCCTGCTACTATAATATTATATTCGAGCGATGTGTCATAACTATATAGAGGTAGTGTCGATTTTATTGCCCAGGATTATAAGAACAAATAGTAAAGCATTCAGAAACGTACACGTAAAATAATTAGTGCTTGGCTTTTTTTTTTGTAAATGAGTATTTATTCAAAAAAAATATTACATATACATACATATCTTCACGCTGTATCCCTAACGGGGTAGCCAGAAAAGACGAAGCGCCAAGCGTCGCTGTCCTTACATAACTTTTTCGCTTCCTCAAATCTCATCATTCTCCACACACATTTTCGCATAGGTACGCGAGTGCTTTTCACATTTTTGTCAGCTAACATTTTGGCTATTTGATCTTCGTGAGTCAGCTTTGGTCTCCCTTGGCTTCTTTTGCCACTCGCTTTCGCTCTATAGATTTTATTCGTTAGTCTTTCATCACTCATTCTTTCTATGTGCCCGAACCATTTAAGCATTCCTTTTTTTCATTTTTACAATAGCACTGTCGTGAAACCCCTGTCATACTGCGTATCTCTTCATTGATTATCCTGTACGCAAGGGTGACTCCACACATATTTCTAAGAGATCGCATTTCTACTGCATTTATCTTACTTGCACTTGATTTCGGGCATATCCAGGCCACAATATCGCACTATAAAGTCAGCACCAACACCGCATCGTGGATGGCCATTTTGGCCGTGTTAGATATATTTACATTGCCTAATAATGCGTACAGAGCACCGTTCACTTTATTGCCAGTAGTTACCCGTCTTTCCACATCCAATTCACATCTTCCATCTCTCGAAAACGCACTCTCCAGATACACAATTTCATTCACTTGTTCTAGACATTTTCCATTTACCCAAATCTCACATTTCGTCTGAACCACTTCCCTTTCAAACACGTGAACCTTAGTTTTGTTCACATTCATATTCAATCCTTTCACTTCACATTCATCTTTCATGCACGTGACTAGCGTCTGCAACTCTGCTTTTGATGGTGCTATAAGCACAGCATCGTCAGCGTACAATAAGCACTTTAGCACAAATATATTATATAATATCACATTTTATACCGCTCATACTACCTTCCAATGTCTGGAGACAACTGTCCAAATCAGACATCACGCAGCCCTGTCTGACGCGTGAACAGACATCGAACCAGGGCGACATGTCACCATCTCTTTCTCTTTACGCTCAGCGTAG
Organism: Zeuzera pyrina; assembly: GCA_907165235.1. Classification (NCBI taxonomy): domain Eukaryota; kingdom Metazoa; phylum Arthropoda; class Insecta; order Lepidoptera; family Cossidae; genus Zeuzera; species Zeuzera pyrina. The sequence goes on from OU015641.1 coordinate 3,122,076, forward strand.
ACAAAATGATCTACTATTCCTACATAAACTTTTACATACCAAGTAAACTCTCCATGTTTGCTATGATGTTTAAATTTTAATACCAGACATATTTTACGTAATCCCAAGACTTTGACTTTGCAGGTATTTAAAAATAACATTTCATACCATAATTCGATAATACGCATGTGTCGCTTCTACAATGAAGTTGCCATTAAATATGATTGTCTGGACATATTCAATCCCAGACACGTTGTATTTAGGAATATAATAAAAAAAAATGTTCAATTGTGCTAAACCTCCATACTGTTTTAGTTTTTAATTTCTCTTAACCACTTATATTTTTTACACCTATTGTGATAACATATTGTATTGTTTTGTTACCCATTAGTTAGATTTATCTATGTGCACATGTTTTGGATTGCATTCTTTTTGAAAATTTTTTAACCATTTTTTTCTTTAAATTTTATATGATTGTTGTCTGTTGTGTATACCTAATAAATAAATAAAAAAGTCACTTCATTCATCTTTTCAATCTCACCTCTCACATTCCACGCAGCTATTCTGCACTCCTCCTTCCACATCCCGAACTGCACTTTGCATACACTAGCGGAGACAGACCGGTGTACGTCGCTTTCGAGGGACGCTCTAAACATGTCACAATCGTTGTATCGCATGGTATGCACGGGAGAGGAAATCTAGCCCTGAAAAGGGCTGGCAGGGTTCGCGATGAGCACGCTTCCTCAGTTGACCCCCTAAACCTTCCCCAGTTTTTGCCCAAATATCAAAATTAGTTCACAGCCATGTCAAAATTTGTTCTCGAGAACTTCGCATTTCGCAAGTGGCGCTTCAAATTGGCACACTAAATTAGCTGTCATTTGCTTCGTAAAGCCTGTGCAGTGGTGATTTCAGACATGTCAGTGTCCTATCTAATGCGCTTTTCTAAAGCTGCAAGTTTTACCCAAATATCAAAAAATTTCGGCGTCGGGACGTGACGACCCCACCGTCCATTGATGATAGTTTGCACAACCATCATGGTCGTGGAAACTACCACCAGTGCAATCAGTCCACCGAACAATGGCGGTCAAACCATTGCGGAATTGTCGGAAGTTAAAAATACTACCACAGGATGGACAGCAGCGTTTATGGCAACTCCACCTAAAAATGAACACAAGTATATTACCCCGGCCCCCAGTCCCCGGTAGCCTCGCTATCCCTGGTCATGGACGCGGCCATGGTAACGTCGGGGCAAGGGGTGCGAATTTCTGGCAGACGCCAGCCTACCACCACCGACGACCATTCGCCCTGGCAACACTTAACACGCGTACACTGCGAACAGACGAGAAGATAATCGAAATGGAGGAGGAATTGAACAAATTGCGCTGAAGTATCGCTGAAGTATTATAGGTTTGTCTGAAGTCCGAAGAGAGTGTGAGGACTCGATAAAACTTAAATCCGGCAATTTGTTCTATCTCCGGGAGGGCGACCAACAGTCCCAAGGTGGTGTCGGGTTCATCGTCCACGGGTCCCTTGTGAACAGCGTAACTCAAATCGGGAGTGTGTCGGCGAGGTAGCGTACTTTATACTCAGAATCACCAAACGATATTCGCTGAAGGTCATACAGGTATACTCTCCGACGTCTACACATTCGGATGTTGAGGTAGAGACTATGTATGAGGACATCTCTAAAGCCATACATACCTCCAAGTCTCACTACACTGTTGTCATGGGGGACTTTAACGCGAAACTGGGTAGGCGAGGCGATAACTAGGTTAGAGTGGGGAATTACGGAATTGGTCATCGGAACCCGCGGGGCCAGATGCTGGCCGACTTCTTGAAGAGGGAGGGAATCTATATGATGAACTCCTTCTACAAGAAGCCGGAACAACGCAAATGGACTTGGATTAGTCCCGATAGTGTAACCGAAAATGAGATAGACTTCATCATGTCGACTAGGAGATAAATATTTAATAACGTCTCTGTGATCAATGCGGTGAAAACCGGGAGTGATCACCGTGAGAAGAGGCGCATTGAATCTAAATATAAAAGTCGAATAGTCGCGACTGATGAAGTCTAGGCTCCGTCCAGCACCTATCCAGATCCTAAATTCCGAGAGTTTACAGCTCGAGCTACGGAATGGCTTCGAATGCTTAGGTGACTGCGTAGACGTGGATGATTACAATGACAGGGTCGTAAAAGCTGTCCATACGATCGGATCCAAGCATTTAAAAATCCGCCGTAGGAAAGGAACCAAAAAAATCTCAGACTCTACCCTAAAGCTTATGGAAGAAAGGCGCAAGATGGTCTTGCAATCTCCAGATGATGCTTCTCAGTATCGAAGGATCAGTTGGCAGATCTCAAAGTCGCTGACTCGCAATATATGGCAATTCAATACCAAGTGTGTTGAAAAGGCCATCGAGCAGAACAAAGGCTCTAAAATATTCGCAAGCGATCTGTCGATTGGCCAGAGCCAACTGATGAAGCTAAAGACCGAAGCTGGAAGGATCGTATCGTCCAAATCCAAGCTCATGGGAGTAGTGGAGAAGTTCTGCGGACAGTTGTACGTTGTTGTAACCTGTTGTAAATCTGACCAACGATCCAAGAGCCAGATTGTCCCGACACTGTACCGAAGATCCCAGACTTTAGCCTTTAGACTTTAGATTAGAATGGCTCTCAAACAGCTCAAAAACAATAAGGCGCCGGGTGATGACGGAATCACAGCTGAGCTCCTGAAAACGGCAGGTTCACTTATGTTAAGGGTTTTACAAAAGCTATTTAACTCCGTCATACTCGAAGCCAAACGCCAAAGGCATGGCGCCAAGGTGTGGTGATACTCTTGTTCAAGAAGGGTGACAAGACCCTTTTGAAGAATTACAGGCCCATCACGCTTCTGAGCCACGTTTATAAACTGTTTTCGAAAGTCATTTTGAACCGTCTCGCACGCAGGTTTGACGACTTCCAACCGCCCGAACAAGCAGGATTCCGTAAAGGCTTCAGTACCATAAACCACATACATACGCTGCGGCAGGTTATACAGAAGACCGAAGAGTATAACCAGCCTCTATGTTTGGCGTTTGTGGACTATGAGAAAGCCTTTGATTTGATCGTGACCTGGGCTATGCTTCAGTCGCTCCAGCGGTGCCAAATCGGTATATCGAAGTGTTAAGGTGTCTGTACGGAAAAGTCACCATGTCAGTTCGTCTCCAGGATCAGAACTCGAAACCGATCCAACTACAACGAGGTGTGGGACATGGGGACGTCATATCCCCGAAACTGTTCACCGCTGCGTTGGAAGACGTCTTCAAACTTCTGGACTGGAAAGGACTCGGCATTAATATCAATGGCGAGTACATCACCAACCTTCGTTTTGCCGATGATATTGTAATTATGGCTGAAACCCTGGACGATCTGGGCGGAATGCTGAATGATCTCAGTAGAGCCTCCTAAAAGTGGGTCTCAGAATGAACATGGATAAGACAAAAATCATGTCGAATAACCATGTTGTACCCACTCCTCTAAAAGTAGGACACTACGCTCGATTTTGTTGACGAATTCGTCTACCTAGGACAAACAGTCCAGTTAGGTAGATCCAACTTCGAGAAAGAGGTTACCCGTCGAATCCAACTTGGCTGGGTAGCGTTCGGGAAATTACGTAATATCTTCTCGTCCAAATTACCGCAGTGTCTCAAGTCGAAAGTCTTCGACCAGTGTGTGTTGCCAGTGATGGCAAACGGAACAGAGACGTGGTCGCTGTCTACGTGTCTCATAAGAACGCTCAAGGTCACCCAAAGGGCAATGTAGAGAGCCATGCTTGGAGTTTTACTGCGCGACGGAATCAGAAATGAGGAAATCCTCAGGCGAACCAAAGTAACCGACATAGCTCAACGAATTGCTACACTTAAGTGGCAGTGGGCGGGTCACATCGCTCGCAGAACCGAGCTAGCCGTTGGGGCGGAAAGGTTCTCGAGTAGCGACCGCGTACCGGAAGACACAGTGTAGGTAGGCCCCCCACAAGATGGACCGACGATCTGGTGAAAGTCGCCGGAAGTCGTTGGATGCGGGCAGCGCAGGATCGGTCTTTGTGGGAGGGGTAGGCACCCGGCCGAAAGCGGGCAATTCCGTTACGCGCGAGGCTTGAGTCGGCCTTCTTTTATACGTATTCTCTGTCCAGACTCTCTAATTCATCCATCAACCACATCTCTTTGGATGCGTGAGTTGTGCACATAGCGCGGAGCGTCTACAATAAGCGGAGAGAAAGCGGTTGTTTCGTTCGTAGTCGCTGGTCTTACGTATGTAAATACATTGACACTTTTATCTTAGCTCTAATATTAGGTATAATACTTACGTTAAAATTCTTTGTGTCTAAAATATAGTACTATTAGGCAGCAATAATTATATCTTTGACTGCTGTAAAAAAAACATGCCACTCTCTGTACAAAATTACGCTAACCTTTTTCATTATATGTCGACTTCCAGTGGATAGGATCCTTTATCGTTAGGAGACACGAAACATTTCACAACATGAAACAAGGAAAATCAGTCTAAATCGACGTATTATTTGCATCTGATACATAATTCTTTACAAACAAACGCACGACTCCATTCTTATCAGTATTATACGTACTAAGAATAAATAGGCTCAACATTATTTTCAGACATATCTACAATGCAAACAAATTAATTATTACCAAACAATATGAAAAACATGAAGTACAATATTCTAATTATAGATTCATATTAATTTTCAGCGCAATATTGTGAAATAGTTGCATGTATGCCTTGTGCGAAATATACAGAATTATAAACTCAGTTGCTTTTGGGAACTGCTAGAGTAACTTCGTGTTATTTACGGCGGCATTTTAAATTCAGTTAAACTTGATTAATTCGATTATTTTTTAATCGGTTACACTATGGCTTGATTTACAAACATATAATCATTGATTTAAAAAGTTGATTACGAATGCAAAGGCAAGTGCAATTTGTAGATCTTAGAGTGTAATTAAAATTTTTTCGAATCAGGGGCTCGAGAATTATGATAAGAAGAAACGAACAAGATTCCCGTATTATGCACCTATCGTAAAACTAGTTCTTTTGAAAGAACTTTCTAAAACAAGGACATTGTATTCAAGCCTTGTGCGTCAATTTGATTTAAACTGTCTTCTTAGTCTCGTGAAAAAATGAACGGTGCACTCTGGACACTTTGAGTATCTGAAGTATTTGATAAAACCGGGGCTGAAGTCACATCATGCTGTAGCACGACTCTCATTTGCAGAAGAATATAATATTAGGAATTCTGATATTTGGCAACACGTGATTTTAGTGACGAGAAAAAAATGTATCTTGATGGACCCAACGGTGTCAAGTATTATTGGCAAGATTTAAAACGAGGAGGATCTGTTACTGTTTATGTGGGTATCTCCTGACTTTACAAAACCGAATAAGCTTATAAAAATGATAAAATAAATGCTGCTAGCTATCAAAATTTTCTTCACGATTATTTATCGCGACGCTATTTCCCAACAACGCAATGCACCATCCCATACAGCTTCTACTACTATACAATGGCTTTAATAGTTTGAAATTCAAACATTGGAGTGGCCGCCTGCAAGTCTCGATTTGAATCCGATCGAACATGTGTAGGGTTTTGATGTGGGATGTAGATATTAGCGACGAAAATATATGACTAAAATGAGACCTATAGAACCTATTGCGAATGTTCTAAAGACTGCAACTAAAGACTGCTCTGATACCCAAAGAAAGATCTTGGGCTGAAATTGCAAGTTCTGTATTAAAAAAGCTGGTAGATAGTATGCCTAATAGATTAATAGATGTATCTACTTAATATTAACGGAAAACAGACCAAATATTACTAATTAAACTATTAAAAAATACTGGAGTTTACAATTTTTCTCAAAATCTGTGGCATGTTACAATTTAAATATAAAAATAAAAAATATAAATATAATGTCAACTTTCAATGCCATTTGTATATTATAATATCATTGATTTACTGACACAAATGTGTAAATCTGCAAGAATAAATATTCTAATGTAATGTAATGGAGTGGCCGCCTGCAAGTCTCGATTTGAATCCGATCGAACATGTGTAGGGTTTTGATGTGGGATGTAGATATATACTCCAGAAAATTACCAGTGTTGTTTCATTTTCATTATTTTTTTTTATTATTGCTTGTTAGAAAATGTACATGATTTGTTCTTAACGATATAACATTTATAATATTAAGTTAGTCTTAATAACATAGGGACTACAATGCAGAATTGGACCGTTAATTTTTGGACCATTAAATTAAAATATACAAAAACTAAGTTGCCCGATTTCACCAAAGTCGCCTAATACTTAGCGAACCCTTTAAAAAGTATAGAGGTCCGCTAACGATGATTTTGCTTTCACAAAACGTTAGGAGCCCCTACGTAGTTAAAAGATCCCCTAACTTTTGAAACTCGATTGGCGAACCCATACTACTATGTGACAGTTATGTGTGTTAGTATTTGACAATATGGAAAATAATTTATTTATTGTATTATCATATATAGAAACTTAGAATAATATTCGTTTTATTGATAAACCTTTGGAAACAAATAATCACTAAAGAAACAATAAAACGTCGTATAACCTGTGGTATAACTGTCTCACATTACTAGGGAACCGTTAGATTGGTGAAACCGAATATTATCTCAGAACCGGTTTAGGGGTCTTTTTAATCTAGGGGGTATATGTGGTGACTTAGCGTTGATGAAATCGGACCTGAGACTTCCAATACAGAAATCCAAGAAACTCACTTTCTTTCGAGGCCTGATTGTACAAAATCCATTACTATGTTAATGAATTCGGCGTTTTCGACTTTCATAATTTATAGGTAAAAAGCTCAGCCTAGTGCTATCCTAAGAGACGAGATATGAATTAATATAATCTGACTTAAAACCAGGTTTATACCCATAGCTTTAAAAATCAGGAAGCTGGAAGTGGCAATGAATCAACAACGTTACGTTTGCCTAAACCGCGTTTAGACAATTGCAGTGTCAGACGATTCCCTATTAGAGCCGTACGACCTTCGTAAAGTGGTAGAGAGGAACTGAACACGCGAAGCCTAAGATGGCACGCCTTGTGATGCTTTGTTCAGCTGAAGGATAGCGACTGCTGGTGTTGAAGTTTGAAACGACAAAGTTATATAGGATGGCTTGCACCATCTTTTAAATTTGATTTAAAAAACGGACATCTCGCTTGCACCAACCACCAAATAGTTGTTGCAAATGAGATGTCATTCCTTAAATCGTGTTTAAAAAATAGTTTAGTAAAATATCATCACATTTCATACCACAATATCTTTCAATATCTGGAAACAACTGTCCAAATACAGCATGAATAGCCACGCAGACATCACGCAGCCCTGTCTGTGGCCTGAACAGGCTTCAAACCAGGGCGACATTTCATCATCTATCCTTACACAGGCTCTGTAGCGTCGATGTAATGACTTCAGGGGGCCTCTGCGCCTTATTTAGGCAGAATACTTCAACAATTACAGTGCAGGGTTACACGACAGTGTTATTGTAAAAATGAAGAAAGAAATGGCAAGATGGTTCGGGCACATGGAAAGAATGAGTGATGAAAGACTGACGAAGAAAATCTATAGAGCAAAAGTGAGTAGTAAAAAAACCCAAGGAAGACCAAGGCTGACTTATAAAGATCAAATAGCTAGAGTGTTAGCCTACGGAAATGTCAAAAGCACTGGCATACCTAGGCAAAAATGTATGAGGAGATGATGAGATTCGAGGAAACACTCCGTCCTCTCTGACTACCCCGTTGGGGATACAGCGTGAGGATATAATATATGTATGTATGTCACATTTCTTTAGTACTCTATTGAATGCTTTTCCTAGATCCACGAAAACGAAACTTACCCACGATATAACGGAGCGAAAAATCTGATCCATACAACCCCTACCGTTCTTAAAATTCCATAGTTACTGAAAAATTGTCACGTTGAATTTTCAGTTCAGATGCAGGTAAACAGAGAACAGAGATGATCAAACTCAAGTAGACGCAGCCAAAACTATCATAAGAAAACTACCGAAATGTACTTTTCAAATATGTAAACATAACATGTTGATTGCAATCTTAGGAGTACAGTTATGTTTAACCTCTTTACAAGGAGATTAAAAATTAACTGTTGTGATTAAACAATGTGTCTTCATAATCACAATTATTGAAAACGTTTTACATATCAATTAAAAAAGACGCTTACCTGATGATATGGAATACTTAATAATTCGATACTAATGTCCACTACAACCATTGTTACATATTTATCCTTTTTAACCAACTTAAAAAAAAGGAAGAGGTTTTCAATTCGACTGCATGTTCTCCTTTTTTGTATGTTTGTTACGCGATTACTCCGCCAATTATGAATTGATTTCGATGATTCTTTCTTGTTTACTAGGTCATACTTAAGAGGTGATCCCATTCAAATTTCACTGGTATTGGAGCTTGGATTTCGAAGATACACCAAACAACGCGACCTGGTTATAACCTTTATTTATATTGATGATTCTCTTTTATATCGTTGTGCTCCAGAATTAGAAAGAAGTTAATTGTAGACCTGCCCTGGATATTTATTTTTATGGTCATGATCACTCAAAAAGGAAAATTAAAAAAAAATTAAGAAAAAAATAAGCCGCCTTCAAAAAAAGCGCTTGAAAAGTACAAAATGACTATCCTATACTAATCAAAATTCAAGTACATTGAAAATAACTTTGTAAGTACGATACACATACCTACATAATTCAGATTGTCAGTTACTGAAGTCGGAACTAAGTCTACCAAACTAATAAACTTCTGTTGTCGCACATTGATTTGGCACCCACTTCAGTAACTGTCAAATTAATTATATAGGTATGTGTATCGTACTTATGAAGTTACTTTTATTGTACTTGAGTTTTGATTAGTAAAGGATAGTTATTTTGTGATTTTCAGTGTTCTTTTTTGAAGGCAGTTTAATTTTTTTTAATACAAAATATTGTCGCGTGTTATATTTTTTATGTAATTTCTGAACGTACTTTATGGTTTCTTTACAAATGCAAACTGCTTCCGCACCGTTTGCATTTGTGTTGCTTTTCGTGATTATTTTTTCCTGCTTAAGAAATACACAATACTATAGGAAAATCTTAGCAACTTTTATTTCACTGCAGTTATTTCTTTTTCAGATGCTTATATTATAGAATTCCATCAAGGAATATAATACTCCTCTAATTAGATTCACTGAGCCAGATGTGCCGGCATTGTCAGGATGACGGTTTGTCAAGTTTATATATTTTTATCACTCATGCGGGACAAACAGTATTTAAACGCACATTTTTGCGGTTGATAAGTAGCTATTTTCTCTTTTTACAACTTGAGTGCGAAAAATTTACTCGTCGCACGCAAATTTTGCTTGGCACACGCAAATTCACGATTTAAAAAAAAAATCTAAATTGAATATCTAAAAAAAACACAATCGATTTTAGTATCCATTGATATCAGTGTGAAAGATAAAGAAAATCTTGATATCGAAGTTTTAGATTAATATAATAATAAATAATGATAAAGTTATTACTTTCTATAATTTTTATTTGTACCGAAATTAACTCCGCATTAGTAATAAAAAATAGTATCTGCAACACGTGCGGTGTTGTCGATTTCCCGCTCGAGCGAATGACAGTGGGCAATCGACAACTTACCGCACTTGTTGCACAATATACTATTACTTTATAGAAAATGTTATTTTGCATAGCACAATCTATTACTTTAAATTATTGCTTTTTTTATTGGCAATAATTATTTTATAGCGTTTTAAAATTTTTAAAAGCTAATATCTTTTAAATGAAGGAGTAACATTTTATTGTATGACATCATATTTTTTATTAGCAAGTAGAATTTTGTGTATATTTTCTCCAACTTTGAAGTGCCGTTAAATGCATCCGGTTTTTTTTATGTAAGGTAAGTAGTTTCATGGGTCGCTAATCCATCGCGTCGAGTGTAACTTTGATGTTCAATTATCATAGTTTATTGTAGATTTTCCGTTGAATATTGGACTGTGGCAATATTTAACCCTCTGATGCGAAGTGACGTGCGGTCAGAGTTGATACCAGACGGAAATATTGGTTGGCTGGTCGCCTTTCCTCCAAAAGGTATTATCGTTTTCCTTATTTTGCAGAAGTTGTGAAGATCGCCTCAATAATGTTGTGGTACTGATTAGCACCGGCCTTCCCTATTTCACATAGTTTTTTAATAGCATTAATTTTGTTGGAATTTCAGGAGGTATCTGGGAGCGTGCTGGCTGCCTGACGGACTTCCTGCGGCCATCTCAACATCGCCGAGTCCTGCAGTTCCACCGGCTGTTATTACTCCGGATAGATTGCCGTTACGACCCGTACGTTGAGCTCATAATTTAAATATCATGGAGAATACGTCGACCTATTGTTAGCTACGATTAAATTAAATAGTAAGTTAGATACTTATAGCAATGGAACACCCCAAACATTACTTAAATTATTGATTATTAATTAATTAATTTGTAATCGAACACTTCTAACTTCATAGCGCAACAGATACGCAATTGTAATACATGATACCAATTTTTTATTACAATTAGTCACCGCGGTGATATTACCTAAAAATTTGCAAACAGCGACAGCCACGCGATCACTACGCGACCGGTGACTAATTGTAATAAAAAATTGATATCACGTATGACGATTGCGTATCTATTATTCTATGACCGTAAAATGCACTTTTCGCGGCAGATTTAGCGCCCCACTATACCAATTACATTACACAAATTCTCGTTTTGACAGCAGATATCACGCGATATTGGCTGTCGCATATTGTCTGCAAGTTACGTAATAAGCGTGCCGATCACGCAATGATCGCGTGGCTGTCGCTGCCTACAATTTTTTAGGTAATAAAATAACCCCGCCATTTGTTTTTACAGAGTGGATACAAAACGTTCTCCATTTATTGTCAATTTTCACTATCAATTTGTAACATTTTTAATTATTATAAGCAAGCCTTTACAGCTATTGGGTAAATAAGAACACCAATATATCGTTTATTGTTTCACCTATGTACAAATTATCAATTTATATAACGAACAGCGTCCAATTTTAGGGGAAATTATGACAAATATTCTAAACAAACAGCAAAATAGGACTTTTTGGCGGAAACGGGAGCAGTAAGGTTGTCATTTTATTTAGATTTTCTATTTTTCACATGTTTGGGAGTTTTAAAGTACAAGTATATTGTGTTTTAAAGTTCTGTATAAGTGAAAAGAATGGAGTAGGTCTAAATAAACATGTGTAGCTGAAGTTCTCGCGGTCTTTCAAGAAGTTCTTTATAAATTCAGTAAAGTCTACTATCACTTTGCTGGAGGAGTTTTACAAAAACGATTCTTAATTACAATACGTGATATTGGCAAATGTGCTAATCTGTACGCCATGCCATGAAGAAAGGAAGAAAAAACAACAAAATACATATAAGTAATAATTACAATACTGTCATTCCATCGTCATCGTTTTGTCTTATAGCATTTTTTTTAAAAAGAGCCGTCGCGGGACGTCTAGCAGATGTGAAACATCAAAACTATTTTGTATATAATATATGCATGATAGGATGGTTAATTAAAGGAAATAAATATGACATAATCAAAAATAACGGTATAATCAAAAATATTCGGGTTTTTTTAGAGAAAAATATTATCTTTTATTTAAAAAACATAGGCAACGTGTTCCGAAGTGACCAACAGCCGGTCTTCAAAATTTACTTCAAAACACAGTATTCTACACTTTTTTCCAATGTAATGAGTTAGAATGACTAAATCAAATCATTTATGTTCATAAACTTTTAACCGTTCCCTATTCGAATCGGTTAACCATTGATTTCGATTGCTATAGATTGTTAAGCCTAATACTTACTAGAAACCATTTCTTATCAAATTTTTTATAGCCCGCGAACTGAGGTAACGCCAAGATTGAAAGAGAATTTACAAAAGTTCGTTTCTTACATTTAATACACCTATCACAGGACAACAATAAATTATCAATAGTAAACAATAGAATTATGATTGTTTCAGCTTCATATATCAGCTACATATATTATATCTGCTTTACGTTATGTAGCTGGAGAAAGTGTGAGAACATAATAACGAACGGGTTTCTTCTTCCGCTATTTTCAAATGCAATATACCTACTTATTATTGATACCAAAATCAATCAAGTACACAATATCGTAGTATTATGATATATATATATATATATATATATATATATATATATATTTATATATTTATATAGTCAGACATTTCATACAGCGCCAGTTAGTTTCCAGGTAAGCAACACACCGCTTGTGTTGTTGATACTAGACAACTGATATACTACTTATATACTTTTCTTTTTTTCCACCCAGATTCGGGGCGGGAATCGAACCCGCAACCCCCGTTTACGCTACCCCGTTTACCTCATTTACTATAAATACAGAGATAACTATATACGTTTATACAAATATTGCTTCATTACGCAGTATTATTCCGTCGTGTCTCCTTTTTTAAGAACAAAAGTTGTATCGCGTCTACTGATAGACCTTTAGTCTCTGGAAGACAGAAGTAGCTATACACAGATCCTAAAAAGCAGATGGCAGAAAACCCATAAAAGACCGTTCCAAGTCCCAAAGTCTCCACTATGGTATTAAAAATTATTAGAGTAACGAAATTCATGATCCACATGCAAGCCATCGATATGCTGTTGCCAAGACCGCGAACCTGAAACCAGAATAAAATTTAATGTAGTAAATATTAAATTAGATACTTCTCACTGTCTTTCACATACACTCAAATTAGATGAAATAAGGGATGCACCTCGGAAAGAAAGTAAAGTTGCTGAATTTTTGCATAAACCTTTGTCTGTACGGTAGTATACTAAAAACGGTTTCAAAAGTCTCATAAAATCGCATCTATATAAAAAGTCGATATGAAAGGTAATAAGATAATATGGTAATAATAAGATCGGTTTTCGCAAATTTTGCATTTCCTGCAAATTTCAGACCTTCAACGGTTATTATAAAACTGTAAATACAAAATTCCGTACAAAAATCTTATACCTTCTTTTCTGAGACCAATCATTTTCAAGATTCAGGCGCGCCAGTTATGGCATCTTTACATGCGAAATTTACTTTATTAAGCCAAAAATTTAATATAATATTAAAATTAATATTATGATTGTTGTAACTAATATTATTTACCCTATTTACGCACCAAACAAACTATTTAATTATAAAAACGTTGATAAATACGTTTAAATTATATCTGAGCAATTTCTACTATAATTTTAAATGAAACAGTTAATATTTGTTAAAAAATATTTTTTTTCTACGTTATTTTATAGAAGTTAATCATTTTCAGTGTGCAACTGCACAAATATATTTGATTATAATATTGCAATCCAAAACGAACTTAGTTAATGGGTATCCTATAATATGAACATTTCTAAAGACATTGATTATAGAAATTACTCAAAAATTTATACATGTCAGTCAGTGGCGGCACCTTGATACAAGCCGAAAAGCTCGGCTTGTCTTACTAAAATGCTCAGACAATAACACAGAATACTAACATGTCACAAATGAGTAATAAATATTGTTACGAGTTGTGGGTAATAAGATGCCGGATAGTGGATAAGGGTGCAAAGAGTTTCTTTTCCTTCGTACAAGGAGATGTCAAGAACACGCGAAATTAATTAAGGCGGTTCCTAGTCTTCGTAGTTGCCTCTTTAAGTAGGTACTAGCGTAGTAGTCTCCGAAGGTACACGCTTCACACAAAAACAATGCTCCCGAATCGCAGAAGTATTCTATCCAAGGTTGTCGCAGTAGTCGTCGTAGTGGTCTTCGTAATTCACCTTAATGTCGCCTCGTTATATCTCAGATTAGATTAGATTAGATAGATAGATAGCTAGATTGACTCAGCTTTTTTTTTGGTTGTGTCAGCCAGGCATAGAGCCTGGCTGACACTCAGCCAGGCTCTACGCCTACTGGGTAGTGTCGGACTTGAACCGACTAAACAAAACCCGTCTTTGCTGTTAGCGCTAGTGGCTTTTACAGCGTCACAGGTCGCGTTGGGGCGAGCGCTAAAGGCGCCCTGCCAAATGGTCGACCGCCTGAGGGTTCCTCCAGCCGAGGGATACCTCGTATGGAGGACGGATCTCTGGCTCAAGGCGTCGCCAGGAGAGCTTTCCGCACCTGCGTGCATCTTACGGACTTCCTATTCCGGTGAGGGCCGGGCCTCTAGCGGACCCGGCCGGCGAGGCGGCTAAGGTCCGGTTGGTGTGCCTAGTGTTCCACGTGGCAGTTTACAATGCGGCTTAAGGCCCGCGTGTGTGCGTGTAGAGCTACGTGATCGAGCTTCTAAACGCGAGACCCTACGAGTGTCGTTGTAGACGTCCTCGCCTCCTCCGGTGGGGGCGGTGCGATCGTAGTATGTAAGTTGGCATGATCGAGTTCGAACGTGTAATGTCCTGACACACGTCTTGTATAAAGTAACTTTATGTCTGAGGGACATTTTACTTTTCGCGCAAATGAGCATATAGAGACGGCCGAGGACGAACGCAGCGCGGTCGCGGACCGTTTTAATGTGTTGGCCGAAGGTCATGGCACTGTCAAGAGTACTGACTCAGCGGCGGATACGGAGTTCTATTTATAGTCCGATAAAATGAGGGTGGAAACTTCTAGAGTAAACACGAATGTTAGTAATAATAACGCATAGAAATAAAGAGGGTGGAACTTTCTAGTCAATTACACTCGCTAAAAATAATTCGACATTGTTCTTGACGCCACCTGTTTGCATGACTCATACATGACACGTCATCGTTCCGGAATTTTAGAGGTGCAACTTTGTTCTTCGTTCTTAATTTTACTTATACTTTTCGATACTAGACCTTAAACCTAGCAATGCGTTTTTAGGTCATAACTCTGCAAAGCCTAGGTCTCGAGATATAAGCACTAAAATTTACGCGTCTAGCTCCATTTAAAAATCGACTTTATTCCTTAGACATAAGGTCCAACCGTGACAATATCAATTTCAAGTCATATCTAAGAGTTTTAAAAATTCCCGCGAATTATATATAATTATTATAAACAGTGTAGGAATTTTAGATAAATAAAACAGGTTTTCGACCTCAAGTCGCGACTAACCGTGCGTCGGTCGATTGACACTAACAACTTCCCAAGGCATAATCAGACCAAAAATCAGATCAGACAAATCACACAATCAATCGTGTCTCTCTCACGCGTTGGCTTCCAACTGGGCTTGCAACCTCTCTTTCTCTGTTATGGCAAAACTGTTATAGCTGTGGCCTGGATATGCCCAAAATCGAGTGAAAGTATGTTAAATGCTGTGGAGATGCGGTCTCTCAGAAATATGTGCGGTGTCACGCTTGCTGACAGGATAAGCAATGATGGGATACGCAGTATGACAGGGTTGCACAACAGTGTTATTGTAAAAATGAAGAAAGGAATGCTTAGATGGTTCGGGCACATGGAAAGAATGAGTGATGAAAGACTGACGAAGAAAATATACAGAGCGAAAGTGAGTGGTAAAAGAAGCCAAGGAAGACCAAGGCTGACTTATGAAGATCAAATAGCCAGAGTGTTAGCAGACGGAAATGTCAAAAGCACTCGCATACCTAGGCGTAAATGTGTGAGGAGAATGATGAGATTTGAGGAAGCGAAAGAGGTGTGTAAGGACCGCGACTCCTGGCGCTCCGTCCTCTCTGACTACCCCGTTGGGGATACAGCGTGAAGTTATGTTATGTTATGTTATGTTATAGCTGTAGCTTTTTTACTAAGGTTTATATAGTAATTAGTATGAAGCAAAAAGCCCGGCTTTCATAGTGAACTTCGTGCGGATTGAGAGATACGCGCGTCGTATGTATTCGTATCGTATCTGCTACGATACGAATATGAATACAATTATTCAACGTTATTGTTTACATCCATAATAGTTTTTTGTTTGAGCCGGTGGACGAGTGACAAGTATTTTTTTATTTCCATCATAAGTGAGTTAATTTGTAATAAAAAATCCAATAACTTATCAAAACTATTTAACTTATCGAACTTATGTGTGTTTCTCTGAATAGTATTTCGCATAAAAGACAATTTAATATATCAGTTTACGAAACTGATTGGATTTTTGTTCGTTCTCCCATCAAGTTATAGGTAGGTCGTACTACTAATTATTATCGGTGCTGTATATTTTATTCAAATGACAAAAATATTTCTAGTTGAGAAAATATCTGGTTATGACGAGTAAAAAACTATACTGGCGCCATAAAAGACACATGAATTCACACATATACACATGAATATAGTGATTTCTTTTAGTAATTTGGATAAACACCGAATTGACACACATTATATGTTAAGAACTAATAAATTATTTACGCCTGTACATTTTTAATAGCAAAGTATTATAAAAATTGTTGAAAAATACGCGGGGAGCGTTCTCTTTCATCTCTTCTTGTCCACCGGTTGTGCCAAAGTCATGACTAATTAGTAATATGTAATATTTTGGCCTTCCCTATACTTTTACAAAAACAATGAAGAACATGTATGTCGGGCTTGCCTATACTGAAGCCCTAGTCACGCTACTGGTATCAGTGCTTTCGAGTTTAGAAAAATTTCTTGGTGAATTAATAAGGTAAGTATTTAATATCCTACCAAAGACATAAATGTGGAATAAAAGTTCGTAAGAAAAAAAGTTGCAAGATGTACTCAGATAACGGCTTCACTAATAAAAAAGGGAGATCTAACTGGAACTAATAGCTCCTGTCATGCGTAACGTTCTTCAGTTGTTTAAAAGAAAATTTATTATGCTCGCTAGTCCAACTTGGCAAGTTTTCGCATACACAGAATGAGTAATGAACGATTAACGAAGAAAATTTACAGAGTGAATGTGCGTGATGACAGAAGCCAAGTAAGACCAAAGTGAAGATAAAAGAGCCAGTCTTCACTGACGAAAATGTCAGAAGCACTCACATACTTCGTTATATATGTGTGAGTGTATAATGAGATTTGAGGAGACGAAAGAAATATTTAAAGACTGCCATGCTTGGCACTCCATCCTCTCTGACTACCACGCTAGGGATACAATGTGAGTTTATGTACATTTTATTACAAAATGAAAAATGCAAGCTGAAGACAAAACAAAAACTAACTTCAAAATTGTTAATCTCAAGGTCTCACCTCCGGTAAGAAGACTTCGGCAGTAAGTATGAACGGTATGACCGCGGCTCCCGTATTATAAATAAAGCAGTAAACATATATGACGCCTACTGTGAACCAATGAGGTGCCCAGTGAAGTTGCAGTTGACTGGCCAATAATAACGTACACACCCCGGATATTGCAGATGTGCTCGTCATTAGAAACTGAAAAAAAAATAACGGAAATAATGTATCTATTACACAGAATTTTTAGGAAAACTGTCTTTAAACTAAGCTTAATTTGAGCTGAGGCTTAGCTTGAGCTTAGGCTGCAAAACGACTGACAATTGCATCATGGTTCACTAAATATTATGGCCCATCAGTAACTACCACGGATCAACAATTAAAATGGACGAAGCACTTGCTCTAAGAGAGTGTCCATTTTTTACCGTTTTTCTGGACTTTTACTAATGTGCATGACTAGGGAAGAGTCACAATATAACAATACATAGCTGAACATGACATATTTTTATTTTTTTGAATATTAGTAGCCAAAACAATTATTTTGCAAATATATATTTCAGTAATGTATGGGAAGTCGGTCATGAGCTGACATGAATTACGCTGACAGTGCGAGGTTGCCATACTTACTAATTACTATAGATAACTGTTAGAATTTTTGGCGGGAACGGGAGAAGTAAGGTTGTCATTTTATTTAGTTTTTCTATTTTTTATATTTTTAGGAGTTTTAAAGTACAAAAGTGATAGTATATTGTGTTTTAAAGTTCCGTGTAAGTAAAAAGAATGGAGTAGATCTAAATAAACATGTGTAGCTGAAGTTTTCGGGCTCTTCCAAGAAGTCCTTTAAAACTTCAGTAAAGCCTACTACACTTTACTGGAGGAGTTTTACGATAAGAAAAAACTGATTTACTTGTGATTCTACTTATTAATACGTGACATTGACAAATGCGCTAATCTACGCGCCATGCCATAAAGGAAGAAAGTAGATAACTGTTTTATTCGTGGTTATGCTCAATGAGATAAAAATAGACATGAAGATTCGTTTGACACATGACTACAAGAGCGGCAACTTTTAACGGCTTCATCCATTATATTTCTTGATCCGAGGTTACTACAGTACGTACAAGGTTTAGACCATAGCTTAAATTTTTATTATCACATAAAAAACGCATAAAATATTTAAAAAAATTGATTAATCGAAACTTATTTCAAGCCAGTTTAAGCTGTTGCTTTATGCGACTATACACATATTAGAATACAATGATAAAATAAAGAAAAATATTCACTTTTCTTCCAAACTTGTCAACTAAGAAAGCACACAGCAGACTCGCTATAAGGAAGTCTATAGCCATTAATATAGCGCAGAAGTTCGCAGGCATCAACGGCACCGCCTCCTTGAATAATGGTTCTGCGTACACTTGGAGAACTATTGACCCCATCAGAATAGTTACTGACATCAGTATCAGGACGGTGATTAACGCGCGTTTTGATGATTCCGAGCGTTCTGGAGCAATAAAAAACAACACTATCTTTATATACCCGTATTATATTAACTGAGAGCCGATGTCCACCTGTAATTCACTAATAAGATAATAATAATAATAATATACTCAGACATTTCACACAGCGCCATCTAGTCCCAAAGTAAGCAGCACAGCGCTTGTGTAATGGGTACTAGACAACTGATATACCACTTATATACTTTTCTTTTGTAAATAAATACATATTATACATAAACACCCAGACTCGGGGCGGTAATCGAACCCGCAAACCCGTTTACTTTCCGACGTGCTTAATAGCCGTTGCGCCACGGAGGTCGTCAAATAACAAACTAATATGCATTCACGATCTATCTTGCAGTACGTCTGTTCAAGAAGGCAATGGTGAATGTTGCTTACACACTATCGTATGATTAGGGTTGCCACCCGTACTATATTATAGTATAGTATCGTACTATATTTTAGTGAATTGTTCTATATATTACAAAAAATATAGTACGGAAAATACTATATTTTTGTCGCTAATTCAACTGTCACGATTTTTTATATTAACTGTAACTGGAAGCAGCCTGCAGCGCCGCATGGACAATTCAGAACGAAACGCATTGTCGTTGTCAATACAATTTGTCGATAAACGCCATTTTTGAGCTAAATTAAACTTAGACGAGCTTATTTTCTGATACAAAAAAAAACATAGACAGTGAGGTTGATAATGGTTCTTGTGCGCCTCTCAAAAAAAATTTCTTTTCTTCATAAATTGGCTTTTCAATATTTCTCGGCTTCAAAAATATAAGAGCGAATAGGAGTGTAACTACCATTGGTGCAAATAATATGGTAAACGCTTTTCAAAAGCACAGATACAAATTAAACAAATATATTTCTTGTAATTTCCTTTCTTTACTCCATTCCTGCAACTTTCTCTTTTACAAAAAGTTTTTTTCTATCATGAATATAAAATGGCGAGGAGGAAGAAATAAAGCATCTATTAATTTAATTAAAGATGAAAATTGTTTATTTATTTTAATATGGATTGCTACAGATTCCTATAATTATTTTAAAAATAAAACCTTGGTGGCCAAATCGAAGAGCAATAACAAATATAGAGGTACAAGTAAAAATAAATAATGATTAAAAAAACTCCATGCGTACTATTTTTTTTCTGAATTTCCCAAAAGAGCTATTTTTCGCAATTTTTTGAAAAAAGATACTATTTTTCTTCCAGAAAAAGGTGGCAACCCTATTTAGCTCGCTATAGATGTGCATCTAGCTCGCTAGATGAAACAGAACCTTAGCAGTTAGTGCTCGTGTTCTTTATTAGATGAATTTGATGTACAGCAAGATTATACACGAACAAGCCTGCACGTTACGCAGTCACAAGACCGCTTTGTCGTCCACCCGAGCTATTCGTTGTTCATCGGCGCAATATTCATGGTGGTTGTGAACACGTTGGATGCAAAATGGATCGTATCCAGCAAACGGTTAATATTAATAATTACTGACGTACATCGTGTCTATTCATTGTCAATTTTAAACGCACATCGTGGATGACCTTGAATAGATTTAAAGTGACATGGAACATTAATGAGACGCTTTAGCTTAATCTAGCTAATTAATTTCATTTCATTTGTATTACAGTATCGCTGGTGTGCTTTAATTTATCTTCCCATATAAATAAAAATAAATTGCCGCATGTATGAATGATCGCTTGAGAACGGCTTTTTTTGTGTTCTTAATTGTCCAGACGTTTGTATGAAAGAAAATTTTGGGAAAATTCACCGGAAAAGTAGGAAATTTAGATGGTGTTTTGTATGAAAATCTTAATAAAATTTGATTTTGCAAACAGTCAACAGCCCACCCAGGCGAAACCGAAATTGTATACGCGATATTCGAAGTAAACAAGAAAGCAAGGGATTTCTAAAAAAACATTTTTAAACAGTATTGCTTCTATTATACCATATCATCGACTTTGAACCAAAATAGATTCAAAGAACTGTTACCTTAAATAGCATTCACGCCCTTACAAAAATGTTGTTTAAAGAAGCAAAAAATAATAGTACTTACAGCCTAATCTTTACTTCCTTTCTACTTTTCATAAGGAATATAGTGTTCGTGATATATTTATGTTTATAAGTAGGTATGTATGTATGTTAGATCTCAAGGGTAGGTAATAATAATAATATACTCAGACATTTCACACAGCGCCATCTAGTCCCAAAGTAAGCAGCACAGCGCTTGTGTTATGGGTACTAGACAACTGATATACTACTTATATACTTTTTTTTTGTAAATAAATACATATTATACATAAACACCCAGACTCGAGACGGGAATCGAACCCGCAACCCTCGTTTACTTTCCGACGCGCTAAGCCATTGCGCCACGGAGGTCGTCAATAATAATCATAATCAAACTCACTGAGAAATTTCCACGAAGATTCAGTATTTTCTTCTGTTTTTTCTTTCTTATTTCCGTCCAACATTTTTTCAGTGACTGCCGCATCTGTGAACAGAGAACTTAAACTTTACCATTCTAGATTTTTTTAATTAGTTCGATCTATAGTTTCAGACTAATTGAGACGGAAGTCAGTAAACGGTAAATGTTTGAAACTATTGATAATTTTATAAAACAAAAAATTTCGTCCAAAATACAGATTTTTTTGTTCTTTCTTTCAACTTTTGTTTTACAGAGAAAAAAAACCACGTGTGCGGTCGGGGGACCCCCGTCAGGAACGAAGTTGCTTAGCTGCAGTTTCCACGTGTGCGCTCGGGGGACACCCGTCAGGAACGAAGTTCCTTAGCTGCAGTCTCCTTTTCTCGAAACTTAATTGCAATAATGAGAGCAATAAAACTCACGTATGATTTAAAACAAAAACAAAAAATTAAAATTTCGATACTCGTACGCACGCATATACTCTTATATAATAGAATATGTACAGAGCTACCGAACCTAGCGCCGCGCGACGCGCGGGTTCCGGCCCACGCAACGCTTTTTCCTTACGTGACGATTTCTGCGAAGTCAAGCCGTGTTAAAGAACTTCGTTCCAATACTTTCATATCGTAATACAAAAGCATTATGCACTACAGCAAAAACTAAATCCTTTCATCTTTTCATAAACCTATTGTACGTTACATTTGTATATAGGTTATTTTTTTCTGAAATAATTGCATTTGGTATTATTATTTAACAATTTTGGCAAGTCATAAAATACTACCTATTTAAATGCATTCAGATAGACAGACAGACAAGACCTAAATCGATTCTACAATAAGAATTCATTGACCTAAGAATTTGAAACGCGGGAGCGTTATTAACCGGTTTTATTTATGATATCAAAACAATTGCGCTATGAATATTCATTTTGAGCGAGAACTGGCAATATATAAAAATTGAATTTAAAAAATATCGCTGCTACGTCCATCTTCAGTACTTTGACAGCTGTGGCGTTGTTTTCGTCGGTTTCACGTGGTTTTCACGTCGAGTTCGTTTTTGTGGCATTTTCTGTTTTATAATTATATCAGTTTTGCATGTTTTGTTATATTTTGTATATCAAAATAATCCTAATGAACTCTGCTTTCGAGTGATGTTTATATTTGTGTGCAACAATGATGTTTTTATAGTAAAAATTTAAAACTTGCTAAAATATCTTTGCAAAATTTATTGTGCCTGTCCGCTCTCAGTATCTAATTTATTTCTAAACTTGTATAACAGGAAAAGTATTCACATTTACTTTAGTGACTTCTCTAAATATCCAGCTTTCAGTCGGTATTTTATTTATATTCTCATACACAGATCTTAATACATACCTATTTCATTTGAACTGTACCTTTACGTCAATTTACATAAGCTGACAGCCGTCTGCTAATGCTACATCTAATAGAAACACGTCAAGTTTACACACGTCTGCAATATATATTATCTCATTGTCAGTAATAAAATTTAATCAGCGAAACTGTTCAGGTAGTCAAAGCGAAAGTAGTAAAAATTTAATGGAAAATCACCTGCGTTTCCTTGGAGTATATCTTCTATCCTTGGATCTAACTGCAGTTTAATTTTTCTTATTTCGGCTTCAACTTCATTTGAAGTTACTTTCACCTGTCTATAAAACGCTATTGCTTTGGCTGCTTCCTAAAATTAATAATAATAATCATTGTATATAAGTCATAAAAATGTAACGATGCTATGTCTACAATTTATTAGGAAAAGAGCCTATTCGTTTTTTTTTAAATTTAAATTACAGTACATTATTATTTGAATTTTTAATCCAGTTTCCTGGCATTATTAAAACTTTGGAAAAACTATAGAAACCTAATTCAAATTCTGCTATCACATATCATCTTGTTATTTGGAAAAGCAATTTTGATAATGCTACTCGACTGTAAACAATATTCTTGCGCACTTTACCGTTCTGAATACAAAAGCCTTCAGAGATATAATACAGGAGTAATAAATTAACGAAATGATGTCGAACGAAAAAACTAAAATTTCCTTTGATTGGTATTTAGCTGCAATACTGTCTAAGATCCCTTCACAATTGGGACTGAAAGTTGAAAATCTTAATGACAGTTGCAGTAATGTCGACAGTACTGTGGGCCAATTTGCAGTATACATAAGAAATTTCTCAAAATTTATATCTATAAAAAATTGCTCGCAAATTGCATCGTCCAAATGACCGTAACGTTGTCTTAGACCCGTGTTTTTCAACCTGTGAGTCGAATAAGGATGCGCAGTGAAGGTAAAAATAAAATGCAAGTGTTATAGGTAACACTCTACAATAAATATACAACAATTTTAATGAGAAGTCTGTGCCTATTTATATTCTAATAATTTCGATAAGTGCCCGCGCAGTGCACTTATATAGTCTCAATTAAATAAATGAAAAAATGGATATGTTGCCTTTGAAATCACCAGATTTATCACGGTCTCGAGGGTCGCCAGAACATGTCTTGAACTTGTAAAGAAGTGGCATATTTAAAAAGGTCGAAAAATACCGCCTTACATAAACACGTGTTACCATATCCGAACAGACAACAAAGGATTAAACCTAGGACCAAGAAACGAAATGAACGGAGCATTTTCTCTAAGAGCATATCCATTTTTTGTTGACTACCGTCCTGGAATTTTACTAATGTGCATGACTAGAGGGAAGAGCCCCAGTACAGTAATACACAGCTGAACATAACATATATTGATTATTATAAAACTTTTGTAGTAGCCAATACACTTATGATTTACGAGTATTTATTTTGCAAATAACTATTTCAGTACTGTATGCGAAGATATTGTATAGACTCAGGTGTTACTTTGTGCAAATCCATTTCATGTGATAAATTCCCAAAATCTTTAGCTATTTTCTGCTCAAACTCCAAAAACCACCAATCGACACGTGTTTCGCCTCTCAACGAAGCATGCTCATGATATACCAGAGATAGGATGCGGTCAGCTAACCAGCACCGAATCATTGGAATCATTGGATTCGGTGCTGGTAAGCTGACCGAATCCTATCTCTGGTATATCATGAGCATGCTTCGTTGAGAGGCAAAACACGTGTCGATTGGTGGTTTTTGGAGTTTCAGCAGAAAATAACTAAAGATTTTAGGAATTTATCAAATGTATGGGAAGTCGGGCATGAGCTGACACGAATTACATTTAGAATGCGAGGTCGCCATACTTACTATAGCTAACTGTTTTATTCGTGGTTACATCTAATGAGATAGAAAGAGACACAAAAATCCGTTTAACGCACGCCGATAAGAGCGGCAACTTATTATGGCTCCGTCCATTATATTTCTTGATCCGAGAATTAAATGCATTAAAACGTTACCTCCTCTTTATCTCTTTGTATCAAAAACACTGGAGATTCCTTCAGTAGCATTAATCCCAATACATATAGCACAGAAAGTGTCAAATGTGTGTAGATCACTTGATGGTAGCTCAAATAGCCTCCTATTATATAGGAGAAAAGAAGTCCTACGAAGTATCCTGAGACGGTAGTAGAAGTAAGTCCACCTCTGATGGAGTCTTGAGATATTTCTGATATGTACACTGATGATACAGCCTGTCCAGCAGCTCCAAAGCCAGAGATAAAAATAGCAAATAGTATCAGGAGCACATAGTTTGTGAGAGATATTATCGTCCATGTCAACTGTAAGTAAATGTTTAAAAGAATCACTTAGTAGAGTCTTAATTAGAGAAATTAGACCTGAATCTCTTCACTGCACAAAATTAATTATTACAGGAAATCTCTAGGTCAAGTAATTGATTTGTCAATCTTGGACGAAAAGTTTAATCTTGCTGACCGAATCAGCTGTGGCTTGTTCATTATGATAATGGAATACACGCCTTATTTCACGTCTTTTCTAATCAGTACGTACAGAATATCAAGGAGCAACAAAATAATAACTTAACGCCACTTCTAGTAATTATTATTATGACTTCAATAGCAAAGAATAATTGAATCGTTTTTTTTGCGATCTTACTTAAAATTGGAAAGCGCTAACGGTTTACCGTTTCCATTTCAATTAATTAACATAATATTTCATTGAAAATAGTACACTAGTAGAGAAGTATGTTAATGATTTGTAGAACTATAGTGATCACATTTATGCGTAACATATATAATTTGATACAACATACATAAATATTAAAGAGAACGTGAAATTAATTATTCTGAATTCAAAAATCACAGATTGGGTTTCATAGTTTGAAGAATCAAAATTATATAGAGCACGACATTTTGGTACTTTGTAGAGTGAAACAAGATGTGTGTATACAAGGTCATTGTGAAAGAGGTTATAAATCCGCCGGGGTCCCAACGTGTCACTGTTGATGTTATATTGCAGATATAATAATTACGGGATACATTTATTTTGTTCTCCATACAAAAATAAACATTCATTTAAGGAAAAAAAATGTACAACCCTGTCATTATGCCCCATATTCCAATTGTTTTTTGAAACTGTAAAACGCCGATATTAGGGTTGCCTCACCTTTATTTTTGTTTAAACTTTGAGGTTTCACACTGGAACTATTTACTTTTGGCGAAATTATAGAACGAAAGTTTTCCGTTGTAATGAGTACTTTTATACCCTTCCGTATTTACCCATCCTTTCGAAATAACCTGGTAGATGTGGATGTGAGTTGTCTTTGTTCTAAATTATATTATAAGATTCTATATAAAATGAGCTGAATTGTGATTAATAGAGTGAGATAGATCGATTAAGGAGGAGATTCGGATAGTTACGGGTTACCAGCCTACTGTGTATAGACTTTCTATAAAGTAAGCTATAATCTCTTGACCGATTTTTATAACTTGCGCGAGAAATTAGCAGAAGGCGTATTTCATATTTTACTTTCTCTCCCAGACTAACATAGAAACGACGACATGGAAATCTTCGAAGATACTTCTTATCAAGCTAAACACTCACCACAAACGGTAGACCGAATAACATAGCGGAATACTTTCTTCCCAACGTGTTCACAGCATAACCGCATAAGGGAGTACCTATTAACGCTCCAATATTCGTCAAGCTGCCTAGTATCGCCACCTCTGTATTGGACATAGGTGCCGACAGCACTGTGTTGTTTGACGTGAAGTTCTCCAGCGTGTATGACGGCCACGCGTATATAAATCCCGTTAAACTTGTTAAGTATGCGACTGGAAAAAATATTGTTTTTAGTTAAATATATTATTTCATTCATTGTAGACTTTTAATAGATATCTAATTCTTAATACAATAAATCATGAGTGGCAAAAATGTAATTTCTCTTCGTCTCACAAGAATAGGTGGTGAGATTACGAGATTGTCATTTTCAGCGTGTGCACAAGTCATAAAAGTCACTGGATAGAAAGAATAAGAAAACAGCAGACAGAATTACATTTGGTGAATTAGATTACACTATTAGTATTAACAACAGGAATGGTCATATGTATAGATTATTTGATACTCCTCTAGGTCTCACCAGAACACCTGCACTGACCAGTGTCTTTTCTGTTATTAAAGTCTCATCACCTGGTGAGGCTGAGAGAAATAATATAAGTTTTGACGATTTTTTTCTCCAGTAGTTAGATCTCAATTCTCTTATCAATAGAAAAAGTAACAATACAATGAATTGATCACCATTACATGGATTGTTTGCGTGTGTGTATTTCACCATTCCTCATGGTAAAATTCGCGGGTTTCTAATAGATTTAATACACAAGTAATGGTTAAATATTATCTCCCGAAATATTCCTAATACCAAATTAGGGTCGTACGCCGGTTTCGCGGCCGGCTCTAGTATTCCACCAATTGACTACTTCTTTCAATTTAAAAATGTAATAATAGTGTTGTGATTCAATTTATACTGACAAATTTATACGTGGATGAACTTTAAATCTTCTAGCTCACTTACAGTAGAATACTGAAGATATAAAGAATAGATACCAATAACTATTCCAAATTTAGTTTATAGCCCGCATACGCGCACACAAATTGTCTGAAAGTGCATTAAATTTAGTGATGAGATGGAAATTGCACGGCAAGTTTCAAACAGTTTTGTAAGTCGAACTTATACAAAAGTAAGTTCGTAACTTTCTTCAAACCCTAAAAAGATTTACACACTTAATTTTTCATTAATTATTCGATGTTTAAATAAAATTCGAGGTGGACGGCTACCGAAATAATATTTCTTTGGTAATTCTGGTTTTAGGCCAGGTGGTCGGATTACTAACTTAAACAGTAGAAAGTAATTTTTACTTCTGTGTTATTAAAGCTAAGAGTAATTTATTTTCTTTTAGAGTTGTGAATTCATTTAAATCAATTGAATTAGCAAGTCAGTTTTCGACCATGATAATTATACATATGTATTTTACGTAAAATATACGGTTCAAATATCGGTTCTAAACATAACGGCTGCAAAATAAAAGTGCCATTACGCCTTAATTACCGGCTGTCATTGTTTTGAATTTTTCTATTTCCACTTAAAGTTAATAAAATTTACGTTTTTCCCACCGTTATCACCTCTCCTATATAAGTCCACACGGCTGGGACACCTGGACATCCCTTCATTTGAAAAAGCTCGAGTCATATTGTCCACTGTACTTGCCCAATGAATTTCCCCATATTTTCCTTCATTAGAAAAGCAGAATTGGAAAAAAACTGCTCCAGGTCTGCGATCCTGGCTAATATTTATAAATGCAAAAGTTTATTTGTTTGTCCTTTTATCACGCCACAAGTCACAACAGAACAACGGATCGCTGTGATATTTTAGACCTAGACAGGTGAAATGCTAGTAAGCAACATGGACTACTTCTTCTACGTCTTTCTTCTAGATCCACGCAAGAGATATTCTATTGAGAAAACCAAAAATTTATTATTACGAGAATCCGAACCAGAGTCCTCGGAAAGGATTTACGCCATTCTAGCCAGTAAAAGTTAATGAGTCGCTAATAGAACACTTCGTCTATCTGATAACTATTTGGAAGTCTGTGTCAAAGTTTCAATAGATTACATTCTAACTATACCA
The DNA here is from genome assembly GCA_907165235.1 of Zeuzera pyrina. Lineage (NCBI taxonomy): Eukaryota > Metazoa > Arthropoda > Insecta > Lepidoptera > Cossidae > Zeuzera > Zeuzera pyrina. The sequence continues at coordinate 3,150,318 of OU015641.1, forward strand.
ACCGAAACTAGTACGTCAACATCAGAAAGTAACGATCTCTTTGGTAAACATTTATTTGCCCCAACGCTTCATGAAAAAGTAAACATGTGTTGTTTTTTATGTATTACTTAATTTATTACTCTCAACTCTTCCAAGATAAAGATTTCACCTTCGATTTAGAGGAAATTCTACGAAGATAAAAAATATCAAAATAGAAAAGAAAGACGCATCTAAAAAGAAACAACTGGAAAGATATAATTTTCAAATGGAAACGGTTGAAAATCAGAAAAAGAAGACGAAAAAAAGTGTTAAGAGGAAAGTTTAAGTTTTAGCGAAAACTCTAATGATGAACACGATGACTACGACATGACATGATGACACGACTAAGGAGATTAACATGTTAAAAAAGCTGGTAACGCAAAGAGTAATCGAGATATTGAAAACCATACATTGAACAATTATAGGCAAGAAAATTAAGGTAATTGTAAACTTTAGTAATGATAACAGGGGAAAAACAATCAATGGTGATCGTTTCCCATAAAACAATAAATGTCGTGTAACTCCGAGCTTGATTATGTTCTTTAAACTTATATTGAGAGGTGGTATGGCTGAAAACTGACTTAACGCTGGTCGAAAACTAAATTTTGTGGTCGAAAACTGGCGAAATACATAGTTTAAGTTTTGGTTTTAATTGTTTATAACGATAATGTGTAAACAGATTCGCTTCGTTCTTAATTAAGAATCAAGATTATATTTGCAACCTGAAAATTTGCTAAGTTTGAGCAAAACTTTTTGCTCAAACTTAGCAAATCCACTAATCGGTAGAAAATCAGCGCAATAACTCTATGTTTGACTTATTAAAATGTAACGGATCATATGCAATGGAACTGAGGACGTCCCTACTTATAAAAATTTTATACTGACTTTCCGCATATTTTTTTTAAACTATTTTAGTATTTAGTCACAATTTTCTTTATATATAATATATACGAACATGAATAATTGAAAAAAACTACAGTTTATATCTCATCAATGACAAAGCGCTACTGCAGGTTCTACAAAAGTGTGTTTGGGAACGTTTTTATTTTAGAAGTAGAACACGAAAACAGCACACGAATAAACTTTCTAAGTCGAAGTCAAGGAAGCGCTTGATACTCTTCAGTTCATTATACTTGTATTATGGTACAAGTTGTTAAAACGTTACTTTGGATTCACACTATTATTGCGATATTCTTCACTAATTTCTTGACATTATTGCCCACAAATAGAGCGAAACGAACAGATTTTTTAGAAAAATTATTTTAAAAGCTGTCATATTTTAAATCACATGTCACACCAAATACACTTATACTTTATAATCATTAAGTAAATACATAAAAAACACTAACTGCATATTGTTGACAGTCCTTGCACCAAAAACGCTGATGGTTTAACTCTTTGACCTTCCATTTCTCTTATTTTCTCCATTTGTTTTACGAATAAATGAAGTTTTCTGCTACTATAATATTATGTCTAATTACTAATATTTTAATTAGAGCGATACGACACAACTATATAGAGTCGTTGACTTTATTACCCAAGATTATAACAGAGTAAAACGTTTAAAAACGTACACGTAAATTTATTTTTGCGCGAAAATTATTATTTTTTTTGTAAGAAAATTTTTTGAATTTTTTATTTGAAAAGAAAACTTTTCAACTCGTTATAAGCGCTTTCCTTAGAATAATAATCGATTAAAAGGAAGAAAAAGCGATTTATTTGGAACCATAGGTGACTCCCTTTGCCGAGCAAGCACTCGTCGATAGCATCTTCCCTAAATGAAATAAGAATAGATCAGTCATAGAAAACGTGAAAAAATTGTTATTATTATGTGTATTATATTCGGCAAGTAGATTTTAATTGAAACACTGCTCATAGAATTGCGAAGCTTTTTTCCTTAATTTGTTGAATTTCCTCACAAATAAATTATGTTCAAGTCCAAAGATTAAAAATGTAGAATTACTAAAATTTATTAGTTTCAGTTTGAAGTAAAAAAGCACTGCGACTAATTTGCTTCGATGCAGATCAGACCATATATATACGTACCTATATGTCGTGAGATACAATGCGCAAAACTCAAAAAAAAAATCGTTTGTAAACCAATTAGTATTTACACCAAAACGCCGAAATCCCTTATCTAAAACCAATATTATAATCTGGAAATCGATAAAAAGTTCATTAGTAGAGCAAATTAAACTAAACGCTTTGTGTAAACGCTGAAGTAAACATGATACACTAAAAACCCTCAATTATAAAAAACTGTTTTCTGTCATACATCATGCACGGACTACGGACATAGGTATAGGAAAGCTATAAGCATGGTGGGGGTCCAGCAATGCACAAAGGTGAACTACTTAGTTTTTGCCCGCGACTTTAGCTATAAAAAGCCAAAGTTGTAAGCATCAAAAGAATGAATAAATTTATTATAATTAGCCAATAAATATCTAAATTATTGTAATATATAATTAATTATAGAAAAGTAGTAATAATATCTGTAATAATAATAATAGTCGGCCGTAGCCTTTGTTAAAAAGACCGCCCCGAATCGTACCTAATGTAAAAGTGCCCATAACGCTTGCGGCTTTGTAGGTAGGTACGCTTTGGAACGGGGCTCTAAACCGTAACTGATTAATAAATTGAAAATTACGTAATCAATCACATAGTACATAATAATATTGTATGTATGTATAATAATAACAATAATATACTCCAGACAGACAAATTGTGTGACCCCAAACTAAGCAGTAAACTTGTACTATGGGTACCACATAACGAATCTGGGGGAGCTCCCAGACACCCAGACCCCAAGCCAATTTAGAACAGTTCGTTTCCTAAATTGACCTGACCGGGGATCGAATCCGGGACCACGGCTTGAAAGACAGATGTTCTGCCACCGAACCAACGGGCTGGTCATCCAATTATACAACTACTATTTTGTGGCTCGGATACCAAAGTTGGATATTCGGTGAATATTAGCGTTGTGAATATTAGCGTAAACTAAGGGTGGGTTTAGACACACTAAACACCCTTACCTTACATGACCCTACCGCTAAATACTACCCTTATCCGTGCAACAACCTCTGCCGTAATCATTCGTAGGTGACCAACAGAAATGGAAAAAGTAGAACATCCCTCTTTTCCAGCGGGGATTAAAAAAGGGAAAAAAATTAATAATCTTTACCTATGTTATTTTTACGTATATTTTATTTAACTAAATAAAATGTTTTCTTCGCTTTACCGGACGAGTATTGGAACGTTCACCTCACAGTAATCAACTTTATAATAAGATATTTATGTCTATACAAACAATAAGCGACGCGGGTATTATAAAATAATTTCTGTATTTGTACATCAAAACACACACAGCCGTATTTTACTAATGACGAAACAAAACGTAGATTTCTTTTTATACTATAGATTTGGCTAACAAGTGTAATTTTTTAAAGCGACTACAAAAAAATGATCCGATTTTTTCTATTTTCTACCTTTACATGTTTGTATGATTCTCTCAGGAATTTTATATTTTAAAGAAATAACTACGCAAATAAAAGTAGCAAATTTTAATTATTAATTAAATCGCTGGTGTGGGACGCCACTTGTGTCGAAACACTTGGTGCTTCCCATGTACCACTTCCAAGTTAGCAGGTGCCGCGGCCAGCACTACCGAGAACTTGAAGCTGCGTAAGTATGCGACTCCCTCTAAGAGTTATAATATGAAGAGAATATTTACTCCCTTTGCAGTCGAGACTTTAGGTCACTCGGGACTAGAAGCCCATCGACGGGTTTCTGATATTTGTAAGAGACTAGTCGAGGCTTCGGGAGACCGCCGGACTGGCAGCTTCTTCCGCATCAGAAGTTTGGCTATTCAAAGAGGTAATGCTGTCAGTCTGCTGGGTACCAAAGCAAGCAATGACAGCTTTCTAAGTAGCAACTTTGAGGAAGTCTATTATTTTAGATAATGTTTAGTTTTAAGTTTGCAAAAATTATTAATAATTTTGTTTGTACATATTGTACTGACCAAGTATAAACTCTGGTGTTACTTTGCGACTCCGGTGTTTTTATAAAACAGTAGATAAATAAATATATTGTATTGTTTAGTTGTCCTCTGTTCATAGCTTCAAACTGATTAATCGAAAGGCGTTTCACTTCTCATTGAAGTATCCTAAAGAAATAATCCTAAGAAATTTCAGAGATGAGACTCGCTATCCAGCTTGCTTGCAGCAAAAAAACTTTAGGCTGAATGTGGTTAAAAAGTATAGAAAAATTGATCAAAAAACAAAGTCAAGGTATCTTAAATATTCATTTTAAGTACCTTTAGGTACTTAATTTAAGATACACGTATTTAATATGTTATTTAAGGTTACATAATAATTTCATAAGTTATTTAAGATTACGCAATAATTTAAGTTACACAAGAATTTCATTTGTAATTTAAGGTTACGTACTTTAAGGTACTTGCCTTAGGGTACTTTAGGGTAATTTAAGTTACCTTAAAGTACTTTAAATATTATAATCTATTATCCATTCCTTTCTGAAGTTGGAAAAGGTACATTCGTTTAAATATCCATCACATAACATGAACTAAATTCACTTAAATGGTCTACGCAATGCAGGCTTAAAGATGTCATGATTGTGATAGAGCCAGTAATTGGGCCGGCTCACCCGGTGAAATACTACCCTCTTAAAGAATATCGGACTGAAATAACAGCATCTATTGCTGTTGTTTGGTTTGGTGAGTGAGAGTGCCGGTGGCCCATCTCACCCCTTCCCCTCTTTTCCCCCTTTCGTAAAGGCCGGCAAGAACCGTCATTCCCCGGATAGTGCGGGCGGGTGTCAATGGGCGCCGGTGATCACTTTTAACCAGATGACTCGCTCGCTCGTTTGCCCCTCTTTATTAAAAAAAAACATTTCATAGTACCACAAAAATGAAGGGATGTTTTTGGACTATTTACATACAATAGGCTAAATAATGCTTTTAAAACTAGTACATTTTATATAATACATTGCATTAAATAATTATAATTATAATAATAATAATAATACTACTCCTGACAATTACACAGACTGTATGACCCCAAACTAAGCAGTAAGCATGGGTAAGTATGGGTAAGTAAGTATGGGTACCACACGATGAACTCTGGGGGTGTTCCCAGTAACACCCAGACTCCAAGCCAATTTAGAAAAGTTCGCTTCCTAAATTGACCTGACCGAGGATCGAACCCGGGACCCTAGCTTGGAAAGCAGATGCATATGCCACTTCGCCAACGGGCCAGTCAAAGGCCAATTGAAATCGTGGTATACAACTGTAAAAAAGTACATGAAATTCATTGACAGATATTGAATTATCGGGTTTTAAACTTCAGTAGTGGAAAAAGAGTGGGGATAAGCTAGAAAGAGATAGCGTTACATAACTGTGTTACATAACTGAATCTCTGATTGAGACGCAGCTAAAAATATGCAGCTATATGCGATTATTAGAGACATTTCTTTTTAATTATTCTCAAGTAGAGATTCGCACTTACGTATCATTATGGAATGACTTTGAATCGATATCTCTCTGTCTGTACGAAAAATAATTGTGTTATAAGTTTGACGCAAGATGTTATAAGTTTGACATAGGATATTATAACTTTGACTTAATCGTCTGTTCTTGAATGAATTGACAGATTTGCGTATGGTTTTTTTTCTGTATAAAAGCTACAGTTATCAAAAATGTTCTTAACTTTATTTGGAAATAGGTCCTGAATATTTTCGCATCGGCTTATTAATGTTTTTAATTGTTATTGCTTTTCCTTGACATAATAAAATATATTATTTACTCTCATAACCTTTTTATTAATCATATACTTGTTTTATTCTGTATATATTTCGTACTGCAAAGCGATCATTAAGTTATTTCCGTTCATAAATGGACACTGTCTTATAGATAACCTTATGTGGCGGTGTAACATAATGCAGAAACAGTACGATAATTAAATTCTCGTTATCTGCTGTCTCTACGAGCATCTTGCCACGCCATCAATGCCAACGTGGAAGTCTAATGTATAAAAATTATATTACATAATAATGTAAGCAATACATATAAGCCTAAGAAGACAAATGATTATTAGCAATAAAAGGTAAAAGTTCGAACGCGCACAAAAATTGGAACGACGAAGTAGCAGACCGTTATGACCGAGACTAAGGAATGAAAATATCAACAAAAAAACCGGCGTGTAGGACCACTCATGGTGAAGGGTTCCGTAGACGGTAAAACGAAAGTATTTCTGCGGTCACTGATCGTGTAACCGAATATCTCTAAAACTACACAACGTATCTCATTAAAATTAATTTTCGTTGAAAGTCCTTTATATATACATACATATCTTAACGCCGTAGCCCTAACGGTGTAGTCAAAGAGGACGGAGCGCCAGGCGTCGCGTTCCTTACATACTTCTTTCGCTTCCTCAAATCTCATCATAAGTCCTTTATAAGTTCTACTATATCAAATTTTTTCAGAATTTTCCACTCCGTAGTAAAAAGTTAAAGAAAAGGGAACAGATACATTTTTATGACTTTAGATGCGCATAACTCAATAATTATTGACTTCAGTAAAAAAAATTAAAATTAAAAAAATTCAATTAAAAAGCTTTGGAAGACCTATCTAAAGATACCCCACACGCTTATGTGCTCTGGAATTTTTATTTTATAACCCTCAGTTACATGTATGGAATGCCATCTTTAATTTTACTTTCTTCAATATTTCACTATATTATTGTATAGCATTTTAAAGAATACACCCAACTTTCAAATTTCTTTTAGATAGCGCGAACAGCATCCGAGAAAAATGGTTGTGATATACGGACAGACAGACAATTAGACGGACAAGAAATTATAATATCCGTTTATTTTTGTGGTATCAAAATATTCATATATATATAGGTATGCCCTTATAATTTCGTCTTTCGAATCCAAAAAAAAATAAAGCGGAATAACTTAAAATTTAGTGCAACTACACCTACGTTACACTGCATAGTTGTTTACCTAATTATTAACCTCGAGTACGAAGTACGAAACATAATTGTTTCATAGATGAACTTACCTTTAACAATGAAATATAATTAGAAGCTTTCAAAACAGACACGCAACATTGTATTATTTCCTATTCAGTGTAGCTGCAGAGCAATAAGGCACAAGAAGATGAAACCTTGACACTGTCATGAGAATTAATATTGTCATAGTATTTAAAAGATATTTAGTAAAACAGAGAACAAAGTAGATCCAGAATTCAAGTTTTTTAACATTTATTCACTGGAAATGGACAATTTGCCCATTTCGCCGTTCCTATTGGCAAATGTAACTAACTTATCAAAGTCAAAAGTCAAATCGGTTTATTCAAGTAAAACCAATTGCTAGGTATTTTTGAACGTCAAATCTACTTTAGTTCGGTTCGAAAAGAAAACCTGTTCACTGAAAAGAACCGACAAGAAACTCAGTCCGGTATCATTTCTTCAACATCATTATACAATAGTTACGAGTATTCAAAATACAATATTCATAAAGCTAGTTAATGCATTTGCAGAGAGGGTTATTTCCAGACTATTGTTCTTCATCGATGAGTCTAAAAATTACAAATTGATGTTCCTTTTAAGTCAGTGAAAATTTAAGCCCTAAAGGGTCGCCAATTCATCGCTTATACAAGTTCTTTCATAAAGAATCCTATCCTCTGGTCAATTTTCTCAATTTATGCGGATAGATGAACAACAGGCCTATTATATAATTCTCTTTTTCTGTCAGTTCAGCATGGAAATACAAAAGATGGACGAGGATAAACATTTGTATAAAAAAACCTTTATTATCGAATTCACACAGTACAAATGGTAAAATAAATAGCATAAAAATCATCAATATTCAGCAGTTATAAATCATATTTAAAAAATAGGAAATTACGTTCAAAGCCTTAAAATTAATTCCACAAGACATTAACGAAAAATATTTTACTATTTTTTTTTCAAACTTCTGTTTAAGTACAACATTTGTATTTCATCAACTGATAGTCCTTTCGTTTCTGGTACGTAAAATTGAGTGTAGAAAGCTCCGAAGAAACAGATGATGGAAAACACGTAGAACACAGGACCAAGTCCGAGGCATTTAACAAGAGGGTTGAAGATCATGAGTGTCACGAAGTTCATTATCCAAGTGCAAGACATAGCGATGCTATTGCAGAGACCACGTACCTGGTAAATGAACATCAGTATTAGCAAAAAGTAACGATTGAAATTAGGTCTTATCGTCGAATTCTGTTTAATAAGGCCTTCGGATCTTCGGATCGGAAAGTGCGATGCTTTGAAAATGTACAGTGAGAAGAGCGTTAAATTGTTCATACTCAATAAATTTTTCTTTCAAGTACATAAAATTTAGTGTAGTAAGTCTCGAAGGATAAGGTAATTCAGAAGCCGTGAAAGAGGAGAGGCTATTAAGACCAGTAATAATTCGTATATAAATATACATAATAACATATTAACATGTGTAGTTTAACGTTCCTCTATTCTATCTAAATTTATAATATTCTGTGTAAAATTTTCCAAACGAATTGTCTTGTAGGCTCTATTGAATCCGAAATCATTTTTGAAACTTAACTTCAATAGTTTTATGTTATATATTTTATATACATTCTGTGAAAGTCCAAGTATGAGAAGCATCTTAAGAATAATGAACTCCGTTAGCAACGACGCGCATAGAGCACTGAATGAGAGAGGTAACTGAATAAGTCTAAACTTTTCTGAAGATGTTTCGTTGAAAAACATAAAATGAATGCATGTTTGCATGAACAACGCTTATAAATAATTACAAATTATGTTACCATTATTTGAATTTCTGAAAAATAATGTCCGAATCAATACAATACATATTTAGTTAAATTAAATATTTTGAACAACTCATTAAATTCTGTTGAGAATAGCAAGCAGAAATAAACTGAAAAATAAAGGGTTCTAATATATCTTATAAATGAATTATGATCTTGTAGCTCAACACTTTGTGGTTGATTACATTACTGTCGAAGTCTAACTCACCTCTGGTAAGAAAACTTCAGCCAAAAGTATAAAAGGTACCGTAGATGCTCCCACAGTGTACGCAAAGCTATACACGTAAATAAGAAGTGCAGTAGCCCAATGCGGCGCCCAGTGAAAGTGCAGTTGGGAACCAAGGAGCAATGTACATACACCTGACATAGCAGCAGAGAATATCATTAAAAACTGCAAAGTAAAAAGATATCTTTAGTAAATATGAATATTCTACTCACCTTCTTGCAACCGTGTCTAGCAAAGTTTCGTGTGGTAGAGCCATGCTGCATTGCAGCGCGAATTGAGCCACTTGCTCGGTGTAATACCACCCTCTCACAGAAAATCGGAGTGAAATAACAGCATCTATTGCTGTTGTGTTTCGTTCGATGAGTGAGAATGGCGGTGGCCCTTCTCCCCCTCCCCCTTATTTTCTTAAAGTCCGACAACGAACCTTGATTCCCTGGACGTTGCGGGTATCTATGGGCTGAGGTGATCATTTTCCATCAGGTGATTCGCCTGCTCGTTTGTCCCCTCTTTCATAAAAAAAGACTCGTTGCATATATATAGACAAGAAGGAGACCGGATTTATATCACACGATTATATTCATGGAAATAAGCTAAAAGAGTAATATGGCTTTCCATATCGCTCTTGTGCCCTCAAACCTTGGTTAAACGTTACCATTTTGTAGCTACATCTGAAACCAACAGCCTGAAAACGCCTTCCTAAGTAAGCTACAGTACCAAATTGTTACAGAAAGTACTGATTTCGTTTTGCTAAAATTAGATTCATTTTTCACACTTTATCCTAACGGGACAAACAGAGGGGCCACTATTTCTCTTTATTTTGAAAGTCAGTACAAGCTAGAGGAGCAAAACAGAAAGATCTATTAATTCGTCATGACGTCTTGAAATCTAATTACATAATAATAAATGTTTGATCGTTTGTTTGTTCGTATTTTATGGGCTGCCATACCGTTTATCCTATTACAATGAAATTTGTTATGGAGATAGCTTGAATTCTGAGGAAGGACACAGGCTATTTTTAAAATAAAAAACGCGAAGTCGCGGGCGTTAGCTAGTATATATTGAATTTTAAATTATAAATTTATTATGGTGTACATTCGGGAAAAAACAATTAGAATGAAAGTTCTCTATGGAATTTTTTACTACTGTATACTCTGTTTTTACTAACTTTAGCTTAGTGCTTCGAAATCGAAATGATTATATGTATTATGTATAATATTTTTTTTGCTTATTGAAACATAACGAATATCAGAAAAATCTGGTGTTTTATTTATTACATATTTTGATCATTCGTTTTTATTTTCTAGTTATTTTATTATTTGGCGCTTGTTGCATAATATGCGTTCACGTTCTCTTTTTTTCACGTACGAATATAAACAGTGCTCCCACTCGCACGATTTCTTGTCAGTAGCCCATTCGTCTAGGGCTTAAAAGTAATTAATGAAATATGTATAACAGTACCTTTCTTCCGAACCTGTCTATGGCTAAAATACAAATAAGACTTGCTATCAAGAAATCTATAGCCAGTAATATCGCACAGAAGTTAGCAGACATTGTTGGCACCGCTTCTTTAAACAGTGGTTCAGCGTACACTTGAAAAACTAAAGAACCCATCATAATACTCGTTGAAATTAAAATGAGATTAGATATTAAGGCACGTTTTGATGACTTCGACTTTCCTGGAAAATAATGTTAAGTAAGAACATATAAATTTAACCTCAGATATACATAGTGTAACATCGAAAACGGTCAGTACAGGGAACTCTAATTCTATAAGAGATAGAGAAATACATACTAAGGAACGTTTTCAAATATTTTCAAGAAAAACTTATAAAATATCGCACGTGGCTTAACGATGTGTTCAAAATTAAGGCGAAACTGATAGATCTGTGCCAATCGTTCATTTTCAAAGATTCGATTGTTTAAGTATTGTTATGAAAAATGATTCGGTCAGATAATCCAATCAGTCATTGAGTAATCCGATATTTTACAATTACGGGCTCCAGACCACCAGTACGCCGCCCAGAGCATGGTGGACCTGGGCCGATACATTACGACGTCGTAGATTCGCGTCATCGCCTCCCAGAACCAGGTCACTTCCTCTTCTGAAACAGGCAAGATCCGTCCGTCGTGATTTTCCGGCCAGGCTACTAACGCCTGCAGCTTTGAAAAAATCTCGATCTTGCCGCTTGAGAGACCATCGCCACAGGAGACTGGAGAATCATCTCCTATACTACGCTCCAGTTAGATATCATGCAAAAAGCAGGAGGAGTCGCCCATGACAAATCGATGATCAACTCCGTCTACATCGCTCGCAAGTGCTTACGGACCCCCCGATTCAGACGATGGGACGAGGTAAGCATCTGCGAACGCAATTAGCTACCCAGTCTAAGAATCCCTCGAAAGCGGAGAGGATACTGTTGGGGGAGACGTTGCATCCTATCTGCGATAAATTTACTTACGATTGTTTTTATTTAAAAAAACCAAAAACCCGACTGCATTTCACAATTTTCATAGTTATTATTTAGAATTTTTTAAAATTTTTTTTCTCAGGTGCCATATTGAAATTTTATACCTTATGTCACTCCCACAATTAAGATGAATCTAATGACACCTCTTAATATGTTGAAATCCGTCAAGCCGTTTAGGCTCCAGAGCGTGCCAAAGAAATGGACATACATACGCACATACATACACTCAAAAAACATAACCCTCCTACGCAGTCGGGTAAAAAGAGCCGTGGTCGATTCTCGATTTGTTTGTAAGTTTTTTAAAATCTTTCAAAGCAGTTTTTCTCATCTCTGAAATCAACGAACATATTTTTTCTCTATACCTTATAGTTTGAGAATTCCCACACTGACACTTTTCGATGATACGCCCAGTATACAATGGGAATATTAGGCGACAAAATATTATAACAATAATATTTCAGACAATTACACAAATTGTGTGCTAGGCTTGTACTACTATCATTGTGTAGTACCCACCAACGAACTGGTAAGGTCCCAGAGACCACCCAGACTCCAAGCCATTTAGAAAATTTCGTTTCCTAAATTGACCTAAATTAGGATCGAACGCAGAACCCCGGCTTAGAAGGAAGATGCTCTCTCTCTGTTATTAAAATCCTTTAGTCACTTCGTATAACATCCACGAAACAAAAGCAAGCTTCTGTTCCCGATCTAATATTACATGAACTTTTTTCGTTCTACATAGTTCAAAGGAATTCTTCGAACTCAATATTGTGTTACAGTGAGTCGTAGTATTTCCGACAACCAGTGAAAGACAAGTGATACAAAAGATTAGGTAATCGTTACGTCATATAAAGCCCCAGAATTTCTCAAAATTAAAATGGATATCAATGTTAAGTAATGGAAAAATAGACGTTTAGTAATGTTTAAATTGAATACTGCTCACTTAAGAATTTCCATTCGGATTCGGCTTTAGTTGCTTCCAATGAATCTTGTTTATCAGAATGGTTAATTAGTTCATTTATTAATTCAAGATCTGAAAGGAAAATTCTTTATTTAACAAGTAGTAGGAAAAATGAAATTCACATCTGTGACTGCTACTTTAAAACTTGACATCCAAACTCAACATATATATGACAAGTATAACTGAATCTCTATTTATAGAATTAGTATTGTAGAGATTAGATAATGTAATATAATATAACATAACATAACGCAACGCAACGCAACGCAACGTAACGTAACGTAATGTAACATAATACAATATTAGATATTACCATCGTTTTGTTCAAGTAACTTTTCCAATCTTGGGTCGACTTGCAGTTTTAATTTATTTAAACTCATTTCCACTTCCTTGGATTTTTCATTAACTTGCCTGTAGAACGCTAAAGATTTTGCTGCATCCTAAAAGATATGAAAATTTAATTACGATAGACTTCAATATCGAAAAATTACAAAATAAAATGTAATGTCGCCTACAGTCAAGAAAGGTAACCAAAAGCTATAGGAAGGTTAGAAATATACCACTAAAGGCCAAACGAAACGATCAAAACGACTATTATGATTATTATGTTACCACAAGTTTGATTTTTATACCCTTTCTCCTCGATTGAATACAAAAATATATTTTTTTATACTTTATTCTTTTTTAAACGGGTTTGGTCAAATCTAGTAATTGAAATTTTACTCCCTTCCTGTTAACCGATTGATCTGAAATTTGGCACACACCTTTAGTTCTGATGACAACACATTTATGTATATTCAGTATCATTGTAACGTATTGATAACATGGCGGATTACATATTTTTTTACAACCTCTTCAATATGGGTATCGAATGAAAGAGCGTGACTAATAAAATACAGTACATTATGCAAAATGCCAAATCTAAGATGGCCGCCGGTACAAAATGGCGGATTTCATATTTGTATGAAAGGTCTTTCTTTACAAGTAGAACACAGTGCATGCCGGATCATAGAGCTTAGACAGTCTATACATTAAATAGAATGAGAAATATTAAGTAGTGAAATAAAAACTAAAAACTTGTAAATAAAAAAATAAGTAAAAAAAATGTTTGAGTTAAACAGTTTTATTGAAAAGAAATATGTAAGATAATGTACTAAAAGCTTAAAAATAATTAGGTAGGTCCTAGATGCCAGTCATCACATCAGTCTCCTTGTCAATCTAGGGCCATTGATCAGGGCTAATAAAACTGTTTAAAAAATAAAATTTCACGTGCCCCACGATTTTTTATTTATACGGAAGATTATGCTTTTTTGTTATTCTTATTCCTTTAAGTACTGTTAGGAAGTAGTGTGTAGGGCTAAATACATGATCGTACATCATGCATATGTGAATATATGTATGTATATCGCCTCAGAACATAATAATTAGAAAATTGTTAAAATTAAATTCACAATAATTCGAATATAATCTAAATCCATTGCATAAGTAAATTAAAAATACGTGACATTTTTGCTGATTTCTTTTCTAATATCGATAGAATTTATAAAATATCTCGAATTTAACTAGTTAAGAATTTTACCTTATCTCTTCCCATCATAATCAAGAAAACCGGTGATTCCCTCAGCATCATCATCGTGATAACACACAATACTGACAACGCCAAATTCGTATATGCTAATGTATGATAATCTAAGCATCCACTGAGAGCATAGGAAACTAGAATACCCAAAAAATATCCGGCACCAGTACAAGATATTAAACCACCTCTAATGGAATCCTGAGCTAGTTCTGATATGAAAATATTGGAGACAGCTTGTCCCGCAACACCAATGCCAGCCAAAAACATAGCTGTTAGTACTAGGGTCACATTAGTTGTGAGAGATATAATGATCCATGCTACCTGTAACACAATATTTATAGACCACTTTATAGCTGCTATGAATCCAGACCCCATGGCCTGCATTCATAGCAGCTATAAAGCTATAAAGTTATTCACAAACTTCGGAAACTTTCCGTGGCGGAAAGGCCGATCGTCGAAAAGCATAAATTCAATCCAATGGCTTGGTTTTGTGAATACGACTATATATAATATGATGTATATGTAATATTAATATAATACGATTTCGGATTTGTGAATCACGTATAGACAAAATCATCGAAAAGTTTCCTGTCGGATACGGAAAGTTGAATTTCCGACGTTTGTGAATAACCCCGCTGGTCGGCAAAATGAAATGTTTCATGGTACAATTAAAAGTAGAATAACACACTTTCACAATTTTTCTGCTGTCTTTACTTTACGTATATTGAAAATATTATGGAATGAATATGGAATATAATTATGGAATAATAACTTTAAGAAACTTCAACAAAATAATGTTTAACTTACCACAAAAGGTAAACCAAAGAACATTACAGCATGTTTTCTTCCCAAAGTGTCGAAGATATAACCACAAAAGGGGGAGATAACTAATCCTCCAATATTCGTAAGACTGCCCAATAAAGAAATCTCCATTTCGGACATCGGCGTGACCAAAATCGTTTCGTTCGATTTAAAAATTCCAACCGCAAATGAGGGCCATGATACAATCATTCCAGTCTGCGTTGCTAGGAAAGATACTACAAAAAAATTATGACTATTGTTAACTAGTTTAATAGCCGTATCTTAAAAGAAAAATGGAGCCTTCATAAGAACCGCCTTCTTTCAGTCAATCGACTTTCTCAGAAACCACGTGTTGCATAACATTTAATTTTGACATAATTATACATCTTTTAACCCATATTGTAATATTAATTCAAATATAACAGTACGATAACTTCAAAATAAGCTAGCGAATGCGTTTTGTATTTGTGCCACACGCTAATACTTAATAATTTATTTCATTTTATTTATTAACGTCAATAATGCACTTTATTGACATAAATAAAAAAACACGTGATTTAAAAACTTACAAATATTTCTTTGCTATGTAAAATATGCAGGCACTTAAAATTTAAAATGAAGTTTAATCACAGTTTAATCAATACGAACCAGACAACGTAGCTAAACACTGAACTAAAAATGCAGACGGCTTCACTTTTTCATTTCCCATTTTTATCAATTTTTATAGACAAGACTTTTTGTTGTAATGTATGAAGTTAAATTGAGGCAAAAAATGTTAATTTTACAGTATCTCTGTAATGTGTACAGAGGATGCCACGCCCAGATAAAATTGTTTACAGTAAGGGTAGGTGTTACATTTGTTATGAAATTATTTTTTAGAACAGAACATAATTATTACACTTATTTTATTTTGAATATGCGTAGAGGTAAGAGATATGTATGTATATAGGCGATATGAATGTTTTGGTTATTATTAACTATTGTTTACTCTACTAGTAGTTTTGAATTATTAAAACGTAAATAGTACAATAGTAGAAACTATCCTATTAACTTAAACGAGCAATTGTTGTATTGTACATATCTACACAAATACTTATTTTTATTTGGAAACAGCTGGAATGGTTCGGATGCTTTGTATTTAATGTTTAATTTCTAGTATTTTTATGTGTTATTCTTATTGTTGCGTTTTCACATTTTTTTTAAACATTGATACTAGCGCCATCTCAGAGAATATTAAGGTACCAGCGTGGTCAACTGTGGTATTGATATTAGCTACAGATGGCACTATAAAATCATTGGTAAGACCTACTTACAAAGACTTGTGTAAGGTACCTACTCATAAGGCCCTATCGAACGCTTCAGAATTTAGTTAGTTTGCGTTTAGTGCATCTACCTCAGTTTATATTCTTTGCCTACTTAACGTTAAATACAGTAATGAGTAGTTTCATCACTAGTTTTGGTGCTCTTTTTAAAAATTTATAAATCTTCATAATAAAATTAATTATGTACTTACGCTACTTAGGGCATGGACTAAAACTCTTCCAATCTTTTACCTTCATTAGTGATTATGCAGAAATCCATGTTCATCAATCTGAATATTTGAGTATGTGTGTATGCGGAGGGCAATCTCCGGAACCACTGCACTTATTGGAAAATTACTTTGACCATTTGAATGGTTAATTGCTCCGGATAGACATAGACTATATTATGCATTCAACCCTTCGCTTGTCGGATATAATAGCTGTAATACTTATATTTCAGCTATTTACTGCAAAAACTAATTTTTTCGCTAACACATCGCTTATATAAGATTATCGTTGTAAATCCTATGTTTATATTACATTTATCTGTGTTCGAAGATCACATTCGATTTATCGCAGTATCTTCACAATTATTGAGCAGTTTGACACAGGACGTAAATTCGTAACCATGGACCAGCAATGAGAATCAATAAATGATTACTTTTTAAATAGTTTATTAACTGTAACGGAAAATATTTTAAAACTTCTAGTTTTGGAATCATTTTTTTGGAATTCTATTTATCAATCAAATAAATAAATTACAGTACACACGTAACAGTAGGATGTCTTCAAAGAAAGCGAGGATACGCGATTTGTATGTGTGAGCGCTAATACGCACGCGCCGTAGCACTCACCAAGACAGCAATATTTAGGGTAATTATGGGTGAATATTGCAGCGCCAGTCCCGGCCGCAGAGGTGCAAACATGTAACCGCTTTCATTTGTCTTTTAATTCGTTTGTCACATCTTCGCAATTATAAAAATGTCTAAATCGCATAAACGAACGCATTGTAGTTTTTTTTATTATTAATTTACTATTTCTGTAACTAAATGATATGCTCTCCTCACCTCACACCCAACGCAACACCCCTACGTATCAGACCGAGAGTAAGCAATTATGTTACGCGCGAGGCGAGGGTCGGCTTGCCTTTATACACATTCTCTGAATAAAGGTAACCAATTCGCTATATGTGGTAGGTTAAATAATATTGATGAGGTATGAATTAGACAGTATTACGAGTGGAGCAGCATTACCCTAATAATAGTAACAGTATTTATCGCAAGCTTATATGATAACAGTGATTCTTAGTGTAAATAACATCTTTTATTTCAGTAGGTAATATAATTAGCGTAATTACAATGTACTTCACACTTGTACGAATAAATCTCGAGCAGTTTACCTTAGAAGTTATTTTATTGTTTGTTTGCGTATGTCTGAGTCCATTCCGCCTGTGTTTGCGTATTGTAAACAACTTTCCCACGTCTTTCCTTGAATTTATGTTATATGACATTTTATTTCATTTATTTATCACGAAAAATGAAAAAAAAAATTACAAATTAGCTGTCGCTCGTGACTTCTTCCACGTGTATATTGTATTGTATACGTGTATATTATACTAGTAATATATTTACAGTATTTATATGATGTACTTATTAAGTACTATATTCAATTTAATCTCCGTTCCAAACGTTAAAAATGATTTAGCGATTTAAATCGAAATTGATAAAAGCACTTTCGCATTTATAATTTAGAATCGAATGAACATAGCAAGTGAAATGTGATTGAAATTATGTGAATGTGTCGATGCATATACGCACAACTTCTACGATATGTAACTCATGTACCATAAATCGTGAAGATCGAAGCTGTTAACGTGCTTATGCTTTTAAAAAGGATTTTTATTATCATTTATTTTGGTCTATGGTCTACATCAATAGTCAGTGACTTCCTAGTCGGACTACGACACTTCCTCATTGCATCTACCCTACAGAACATAAAAATGTCTTCCACATAGTACTTTACATCTACGCATGTATGATCTGTTGTCTACCAACTAACAACTATCATAATTTTTGTAAATCTAGAAAATTAAACAATATTAACAACAAGAATCAGATATTTCGTTGTATATCCAAAACAGTAGCTGCGAAATATGTACTGAAGTTTAATGTCTAAAAGTATGTACATAAAATAATAACAACGCAATTATTATAATTCATTTTTTTTATTTTCTTTTCGCAGTATAAAATGTCCTATCTAATATTTACACATAGTATACTAGTAATACATTAACAGTATTTATATGATGTACTTACTAAGTACATTGTCTAAATATAATACATATTTAGTTAGGTACTTAAAATACATAATTTATCGTTTAATTTAACATGTACTATAAATTATTTATTCTGGCAGTGAAGCATAAGAAAGTAATATAATTGACAAATCTTATTTGTTGTTCATTCATACATTTTTTTTGTATAAAGAAATGTTGTGACAAATGAGAAATAGATACTTTGATACTTTGCGCCAAATAAATAATAAGCTAACTGTGCATTCCGTTACTTTCCATTTACTTTGCTGCTTAATTTATGATCTTTGCAATCTCAATCGTATCATTCTTTTTGTAAGTCTTCAATCTCAAAAATAGCTGTCTTTAGTTATTGTTAGATGTGTTTATTAAAACTTCTACAGCCATCTCTGTATAACTTCCAGCGTTCTCTTTCTTTAGAGAAATTATTGTTTATTCGGAATTAACTTCGTGCATAAAAAGCTGTGTTATTTGCCATTTGCCATGAAATTTCTTACTAAATCTATAGAAAAAAATTATGAAAACTTCGCCGAACCGTATGACTTCTGCCAGCAGTACGATACAATAACGCTAGTCATTAAAGAACCTAATAGTACTAATAAGCCTCCCCATAACGCGGCGGCAGGAGATACGCAAAAACCAGCTGGCTCTGGAGGCAGATCTTCAGCGAATACCACCTTTAGTCCTTTTCCAATTGTTGTCACTGGCTCTGCAGTTCTGTTACCCAAGTGGATGATATCTCTTCTCTTTCTTCTAGGCTCTATGCTTCCGGGATTGGGACATACATCACAATCGGTCTTACATAACTCCACATCGCATTGTATAATTAAATC
Source organism: Zeuzera pyrina (assembly GCA_907165235.1). Taxonomy (NCBI): domain Eukaryota; kingdom Metazoa; phylum Arthropoda; class Insecta; order Lepidoptera; family Cossidae; genus Zeuzera; species Zeuzera pyrina. Next base: position 3,169,661 of record OU015641.1, read on the forward strand.
CATTTCATCTGGGAATTTGAAGGCGTTGAAATATGCGAAAGCAATGACAGAAGCTCCCGTGTTGCCTGTGTCTCTCGTCTTCTGGAAAGCTCCGAACAATTTGGGCTTCAGCACACATCCATTGCTGTCTGTCAAAGGCACAACATGACGACTATCGGAATCTCTTGCAACGCATTCCCTCACGAAAATATCGAAACCAGGATCTCCTGTTACCGATACTACTAAAGTCATAATTTCTCCAATCTTGATTAAGCCATTTGCTTCTGGAGCGAAAGGTCCTCGTCCTATTTGGATGTCCAAACGTGCCATAGCGGTGTCACCGCTGAAATTGCTTGTTATTTGATTTAACATGCCCACACTTAATGACGATACCAGCTGCTTGGTCAGATTTCCTTCCCATAAACATCTGACACGGCGTATGTGATCCCATACTTCTTGGATTCCAGGTTCGTTTTGTAAAACCAGCACATTTTCTAGATAAGCTTGCCCTTCGTTCTGGAAATCACTAAAGAATCTCGTTCCGCATGTATTTAGACTAACAGTAAATGAATATTTAACTTGGTTGGACTTCTCTCTTACGTAAACACATTCAGGTTGATTGAAATGATCTTGAGAATAAATAATTCCATTATAGGCTTTGTTGAACTCTATGTTGATCGTCATCATCTCTTTGCCACAATCAACAGTAATTGCATGGATATGTGGAGGATGGCGATCCTCATTGTCAGGTGTTGGTGGTTGTGTTGGTCGCTGTGTCTGCTCAGGTTTTTCGTAAGGAGGCAGGGTAGTTTCATCAGGTTTGCTTGGTGATGGTTTATAGGATGGTTGGCTTGGTTGATACGAGGGTTGACTCGGTTGATATGATGGTTGACTCGGTTGATATGATGGTTGACTCGGTTGATACGAAGGTTGAGTTGGTTGACTAGGTTGCTGTGGTTGGGTTGGTTGCGATGGCTGACTCGGTTGGTTAGGTTGATATGGAGCTTGAGTTGGTTGATTGGGTTGGTAAGAAGGTTGGCTAGGTTGATAAGAAGGTTGACTGGGTTGACTAGGCTGGTAAGAAGGTTGCGTAGGCTGACTTGGCAGATATGTTGGTTGACTTGGTACATACGATGGCTGGCTAGGTTGGAATGGTTGTTCAGGTTGAGTAGGCTTATACGGTTGATTAGGTTGACTTGGCTGATAAGATGGTTGATTCGGAGAGGATTGGAACGGTTGGCTGGGTTGATAAGATGGGCTCGTCGGTGATGGACCTTCACTGTAAGAAGGCGTAGGCCGAGATCCCGCTGGTGGGTAGCCGGTTGGTGGTAAATACGATGCTGGTTCAAATGGTCGCGGTTTTTCGGGCTTTCCACCAAAGTACTGGCGAGCTGAAATATGTTATAATAAAATATTAAATTTTACACATTTTAAATACACATTTAAAGAGTCATTGATATTGCTTTACACTGATACTGTCAGAAAAAACTTAGATCGAAAAATTGACAATCAATTTCGTAAGACCAATTTAAGAGATGCACGGAGTTGTTATTTCATAAAAACCTAACCTTTCCTGTTTTTCTGTTGGTACAAGCCCTGAATCCAGTGTAGTAGATTATGGACCATCTCATCGACGTCTGCCTGTTGTGCCGGTGCGTGGTCAGCTGGAATCATTATTAGGAGTGACATCGACAATGATGTGACGAAAATCCGACACCGAAAAATTTAAATGAGTTATTGAACTAGTTATGTTCAGAATTTTAGTTTAGGTTCTCTTTTCATAAACATGCAACGACAAATATCAGTCATGCTTTTTTGAGAATTCCCAGAAACACCGAAATTCTAGTAATGAGAGAACTCGATTAGATATTACATGCAGTCTAAGAGTGAAAGGACTTTCAAAGAATTATGATGCCTGATATGAGTATTGATGTATTCGAAAAAATATCTAGAGGTAAGAAGATTTCTGAAGTTGCCAAAAAATTTATTAACAGACGATATAATCGCCCAGTATGAATGAGTTGCATGAAGCATGTATAAAAAAGTAGAAATGGTAGGTAATATCACTACCTTTAAGCAAAATCTAACGATGAAAGAAGAAACGAAACGAAAAATTATGAAATGAAAGTAAATTATAATTTTATAATGAAAATTGACATGTGAAGAATGACAGATGAAGAGGATTGTTTGACCACCACACCACACCACAAAAAAAAAGTAGTACAAATGCAGAAAAACCTATTAAATACCAATAATAATTACTTTATAGCTAACAGAAGAAGTTTTTTTTGTAGATAAATATAATATTACGTAAGTATAAATAAAAATAATTAAGTAGTTAAAAATTATGCAGTTAAATCCTTGCAAAGTTTAGTAATCTACGTTACAACATATTTTTGTACATATATTATATATTTAGTCCCAACGGATAAGAGCGATATAATTTCACTCGTTATCTTTGTGTTTGTTTGTGTTTAAACATATGTGACTACCCTTCAGCGGATGAACTGATTCGCATGCAATTTTTAATTTTGAAAGTTGCAGTTTTTGAAAATGCTCTTAGCTGTTTAATGGAAATTAATACAGCTATTTTCAGGACCTTAAGCTCTGAATCTTAATTGCGAATCTTAGATATTAATAGACGGTTAAAAAATTATATATTATAATTTATTATTAATCTGTTGAAGGTTTTTATTTATGGTAATTCTGCGTATTTATGATCTGTATTCAATTTATGATACAATTTCATTACGAATGTGAAATAATAAGTTCACAAGATTAGAAATAGTAATTGAATCATTTTTTTTTACACTTTGTGTTAGCCCCACTTATAGCATAGATCATTTCTCATGTAAAAGTGTGAAAAGATTTTGATTTCACAAGAATTTTATGAGGATATATCTTTGTTTGTGTATATATCAATTGTGATACGTAACTACACATAAATTACACTGAAAAACAAAGGAAGCATTGAGTGCAATATCTGCTGATTTTGTTTATTCTATGTCAGTGCCATGTTGTGGAAAGGTGATTAGAATTTGTGCTTCTACTATGAATTTTTAAAACCTAAAAATGGTTATAATCGGACCATATATGCAAAACATAATAACAAACATTAAAATATGAAGTTTAGACTTCGCAGACCTAGATATTTAAGAATACATCATAAATATGCTACAGATGTATTCGAAAACGTAATGATATCATTATGTACACGAAACCATAATTTTTTAAATAGTGCGATCTTTTTTCCAAGTTAATGCAGTAATTCAACAGGCGCTTACACAACCAGTCAATTGTTAACGGTTAACGCACAAAAATAAGTTCTTTTTTGCTCATGGAAACTCAAAAAGCCTATTCTGAGCATTTATTTAAATAGATACATTGAACCATTTTTGGATTTCGTAAATATAGTTATACTGTGATATACAGCGTAAGATGTGTTTGTGATATGAGGAGTAGGTGCCAAAAATGCAGCGATTGTAGGTTGCAATGGTGTGATTAGCAAATGTCAGTTTAATACATTTTAATGTCAATCGGCATGGATGATGAACTGATTTCTCCAAATGTACTGTGTACGTACCGTTCCTAGATCTTTTACGTGATTCTGTAAAAACATAAAATTATGTCAATAAATTCTGTTGTACTTCTATTGGCAAACAAGACCTTACACATCTTTTATTGTTTTTGTAAAATTCAAAATGATTGGTCCAAGATAATCGATACCATTGACCAACAAATCTATCACCACTTTAAAGAAAATCTGTTTTGAGAAGTATCGGCAAGAAACTCATTTCTTTAACAACAAATGACATTACATGAGAGCTCGATTACAATTTTTTTTTATTCTCTCAGAATTACATGTGCTGTTTGGAAGAATTTCTTTTAATGAACTGCTCAGTTCTAGCATTTAGTTCAGTTTATATCTTCAATTTTCAAACCAGTTTATAACCATTTTAAGGATGTAATATTGTTATGTAATATTTTATTCCATGTAAGTACATATATCATGCAAACAATAATTTTCTACTAGAACAGAATTATATTTTGAAATTATTCAGAAACCAACCCATTAATCAAAAATTTTGTTCCCAACATATTTCCAGACATGCCAATATTAATCATATATATTACAAAAACATTAATAAGAGTTAAAGTACAGATTGTAAACAAAGGTCTGTTAATTCATACAATTACAGCTGAAGATAAATTTGAATATATTTCGAAATCGATTTATTAATTCTTTTACATTCTCCAGTATAAAACTAATCCAGGAGTATACGCAGGTATTAAGGCGATGCATTGGAAATTTTGACGCCAGGATCTCAATTTTTCTAAGTGACTACAAAACGTATGACAATGATATTTGGTAATCTGATTCTTCATTTCATTGACTTCATATGTACAGTTGCGATACATGGTTGGTTAACTTTTGTAACAAAAAAAATACCAAAAAAACAAAACAGAGGTTTACATTTTTCGGAGCAACGGGTCCGATTTATACTTCTAAATTTTCTATATAGTTTACTTTAGACATATTCCTCAAAATGACAGTTGGATTTTTTAAAATTAATTTTAGTTTTTAAAATAAACCAAAATAACTGTTTTTTCGTATTTTATGTTTATGTAGCGCGCGCACATTTACATAGAACAGAAGGTCTATTTTAGTTAAATTATTGTTTATCACCTTAACAATCCAGCATCTGTAAGAAGATTGTGACCTACTATACTGTTCTAACAGAAGCTATCAAAGAATAAAGTATCAAAATGTACAACTTTACTTCTTTCTTTTTAAAACATTATAATTGTCGTCTATTTAAATACATAATAGCATAAAGTAAAAAAAAGATTCGATTAAAGTGCGAGTTCGACTATAATACAGAAAGTTCCGTACGTTTTTGTAAAATGGTTAATTTCTAAAATCAATTTCTGATTATCTGTAAAATGTAGGTCTTTCGTTATATTTTCCTGTAAATTTTAGCTAAGGCTTGATATGTCCTAAAATTCTAAGTGCTTTCATTGATCGATATCAATACAATCATTTCACAACTTTGACTTGATGTCCTGACCAGAATCATCAGGATAAACACGCTTATATATACTTTTTTGGCTGTCAACATACATGTTACATATACATATATATTCATAATATGATTCACGCTATTAGCAAAAGTTTTGTGCAGTATTTATCTCCGGTATATTAAGAATCTGTACTTGAACTCTCAGAAATAAAGATTTGTTATAAAACTTACGCAGTCTAGATGTTGAGGAATCAGCAGCGTTTACAGTAGCAACTAATGCTACTAGCGCCATTATAGCGCACCACCGCGCCATCTGTGGAAGAAATGAATAATGGCATTATTACAAATCTTATGATAAATTGTGAATGGCCGAAAACACATGACAGTAAACAGTACAATATACTATATCTAAATATACTGAAAAAAATATGTGTGTGTATTAATATGTACACACAGACAGGCGAAATCTGGTTTTATCTACCCGGTCCGGTCCGATATGTGCATGTCCTGTTCTGTCCTATTTAAGGCATAACCCGTAATTATAACTCGTAATTCTCATAAATTATGCCCTTGTACGTACTCATGCTATCCTTAAAGATTAGATAAAGTTATTCAACTAATTTTTTAACAGTTTACATTAGCTCCACTACTGGACATAGAACATTTCTAACATAGCAGTGTCGAAAGATTTCAAATTACATTTCGCAAAAATTTTATAAGGATATATCTTAATTGTTTTATACCTCTCATACAGCATAATTCAGAGACAGTTCTGACATATAAATTGTGTTAAGTAACTACCATATTATGTAAATTATATTGAAAAACAAAGGAAGCGTGGAGTGCATTATCTGCTGATTTTGTTTATTCTATGTCAATGCCATGGCTTAAGCAAAGTGACTAGATTTCAAAAATTGGAAAAATGTTTATCTTAAGTTTACTGAAATTTTTTGTTTACAAGAGTTTGAAGTTCCAATAATGTCCATTTCGCCACATTTTGAAGGCACCTAACACGAATTTTGTATAAACAAAAATACTATTGTCAGTGTTTTATTCCAAAATTTGTAAATAGGAATATGTGGAATCACCCCGGCGTCTGTCTCGACTCTGTTTTGGTAATAATTGTGTGCAATGAGAAGATGTAACAATATTGTGAAAGACGACTGTCTATTACAATCCATTTTTTGATGTTATCAGCTGTAATTTGGAACAGTTACAGCAAGTAAGGCCCAAATACAAACACGAACTTCACAAGGTCAAGCTGTTTTTGAAGCCTTAATTTCTTTTTACATTATTGTGTGGGTATCAATCAAACACGAATTCAAAACTGTACCTAATGTGTACCTAACGCGTTGATATCTATTGTTTTTTTTAATATACTTATTTATCTTTCGTTTTTTATTTCTGATAAGTACATTATTTCAAAACATATTCTATTCAGTCATGTTAAAGATCTGTATGTCGTTTGACAGAGGCCCCTGTAAACCTTTCTGCTCTCTGTACTGTGCTACTCTAGTTCTTGTTTTTCCCGCTATTTGCTATCTCATCCTCTCATCACTTATATTGTCGTATTTTATTTCTGTTTCTTTCTTACTCTTGGTATTACCCTTTTAATAGTTTTTAAAAAAATACGTAAAACTCGCAATCCCCAACTGTCCTAATTCTAACATTTATACTATTATTTGACTGGCCCGTTGGCGCAGTGGCATATGTATCTGCTTTTCAAGTTAGGGTCCCGGGTTCGATCCCCGGTCAGGACAATTTAGGAAACAAACTTTTCTAAAGTGGCTTGGAGTCTGGGTGTTACTAGGAACTCCCCCAAAATTCGTTGTGTGATACCCATAGTACAAGTTTACTACTTAGTTTGGGGTCACGCAATCTGTGTAATTGTTTGGAGTATTATTATTTAATATTATAGAGAGAGAGAACGGGTTTGATAAGTTTGTTTATAAGTAGCGGGTAATCTCTGGAACCAATGCACATATTTAAATAATTATTTCTTCATTTGAAAGGTGCATTATTCCAGATGGACATTATCTATATATTATGTATTTTACCCGGGTAAAGTCAGTATTATTCGCTAGTTAAGAAATAGTTATGTGCAATTACATGTATTTCTTTACAGAATTATAAAGTTTTCCAATCGTTCGACCTTTTTCATCCAAAAATAAAGAATTCTAAATGTGCCAAGGCTTAAAACACATCACTACAGATAAACTCTATTGTTTGTCTGTTTCTGAACTGCGCGAAACTGGTAAATGATAAATCATGGCTGGGAATCGAACCGGCACTACAATGAACAATTATTCTTGTAAGCGCATATTATGTGTGAGTTTTACGTAACCCGACTTTGTTAGGATTAATTTGTGTTTTTGGCTGTTTATTGAGATCACGGGATTCAGTTTTAATTAGACTTTTACTTAGACATAATAAAAAACCTACTCCGCGTCACTATTTATAAAAGCAACAATAGTTAGTCGAAACAGCATTTTATATACAGACATTGTCATGACCGACTTTTGGTTGAGGCATAAGGATGCTAAGCCATACAGAAATTAGCGCCCCATACATTTAAACTAAACATATTAATTTTGAACAAAACCATCCGTTATTTCTATATTTCTTTCGGTCTTTATTATTACGGATAGATTATACTTGCCTTAGTAAAAGACAGACTTGCCTTGTCCTTGACGCTAATGGTCGTTAGATGACACTTTAATGAATACGAATCTGGATATTGTAGATTCAACTCCACAAACCGAAATAGAAGTCAAGACCACAGATTAAGTAATAATTTGTAATCTGAATAATGGGTGTGATTACTATCAAAGATATGAACATGACCCAAATTCCTGGGATGTTCCGAGATTCGGTATTTTAATAAATACATTAAAATACACTAACACAAATACTAGGGTTCCGAATTTTGGGTCATATCCATACTTTGGATAGTGTAATCAGACCCATGATTCCGATCATCGGTAATATGCTGGGACTTTAATTCAGTAGGGAGATACAACATGTAACAAAAACAACCGAATAGCGCAAACATTCCGACTTAATAACTATTTTTCATTAGTGTACAATTAGTAAAATGTATTTTTTTTTTAATTAATAGCAATTCTTTAGTAAATTAGTAGTTTCATTCATATAAGAGATTTGTGGATACTCGGACGTGACACACTAACATATTATGATACAACCACATTACGCAGGTACGTTTGTACAATTATTATCTACTATCTGTGTCTCGCGGTTTCACACACGTTAACTTTTTATTTTTATAGAATAAAAATTAGCCTGGATGACTCTACCTATAAATAAAAGTTGCGTCAAAGTCGGTTCCACCGTTTCGGTACTTAGCCTGGACAAACAGACAGACATTACAAAAGTTTAATAAACAGGTTTAATAAACCGGATTACACTACCATCGGTACAATCCGGTTGAAACGTCGGGATAAAATAAGTAATTAGCCTTAAAGTATAAACGCGACGTAGACCCATTAGTAAATATTGTAAGAAGTGAGTCTGAGCTTAAGAAAAAGCCTTTATTTCGAATTCATAGACACACACCAATTTAATTCATTAGTAGATATAAATTGGTACAGAAACGAACTTTATTATACAACGCGTAAGATTTATTTTCTATTGAACCAAATTGTGTAATCACGATTTCAATAAAATTAACGAATTTATAAAAAATATGACGCATAATAAAAATATGTCATTGGAATGGATTCAGTTAATAATTCGAAAAGAAGTAGCTATGTAGATTCTGATTTCTAGTTAATTCCGTTGTTCGTTAAGTATGAGTTTCAAATTAAAATACTTATATGCCATTGAATTATTAAATTTTTTCACCTTGACATTATTTAAAAGTATCTGAATAAATCAATATTTACTAGAATTTTAACTGTAACTGTCAATTGGTCAACCGAGGTATTGCACAAAATATGCTAAGTCGTGTTTGTACAAAAAACTAACGCATTCCGTGACGTGTGTATTAGCGATATTGAGAGCTTATAAGCATTGTGTTATGTTGACTTTTTGTGTAAAGTTAGGCAGTGGAAGGTCAAGTAATAATTTATAATGCCATTACTTTAAATACCTCTCTTTGTATATGATAATTAATTTCTTAGACTCTTGAAACTGGTATGTTTAACAATAAATCAATACCCAAAAAATTATTACAATATCTGTCAGAATTACCATAATGTCAAAGTTAGCGCGTAAAGATTTCATTATACGCGTAGCCGCAAGCAATATCTAGTTTTCTTCGATGAACAGGCTCTGTTCTCCATAATATATTGATCTGTACTCGTCTCTGTTTTGATAGTTATTGTATGCAAGTACATAGATGTACCAATAATACTGACATTACGTAATGTCTTACTTCCAATTATACGGTTCTATTCATTAATTCTATAGATGAACTAAATCTGATGTTACAACCGCCTCTTTTAAATTGCGTTAGATTTATATTTTGATTCTATGAAACTGTATTTCAGACAGTTGAACACGAGGTTTTTTTAATTTTTTAAATCGACTGTTGAAGGGACGCACATTTAACATTTTGAGTAGGTATAGATGAGGAACAAACGTACCGAACTATTCAACTCACCAAAATGACATACTAATATCACAGATTAATTAGTTACTAACGTAAAAAACTTTCGCGTTGCATTATAAAAAATCTCTAACACGGAAAATTTAACGCGATTTATTTTCGCTTGACGTTTCGACCGAGTTTCATCGGCCGTGGTCTCAAGCAAACTCAAGCTAATATGTTCATATTCTCTCGCTGTATCCCTAACAGGGTAGTCAGAGAGGATCGAACTCCATGTATATTTATTATATAGAAATCTATTTTATCTAATTCGTTTAATTTTGTCACACAAGATTTTCCTACTGTTAAACAAGTTTAAATGAAATCTAATGACTACAAAAATAAAAGAATGGCGAAATCGCTATGCTTCTATGTATTAACCTAGGGTTTCGAACTAAACTTAGAATTTAAAGTAGAAGAATTCAATAAATAAAAGTTCAAATAAAAAAAGGTTATGAAATCTATTTTTTTCTCATTTTTGATTTTGACTTACCAGTGCACGTCTTTGTTCTAAATTACTTACAGTAGAAAGATGGCGGAATTAATCAGATGTAACACGCAGACAGACAGACAAATGATGAACCTTAAGAAATCTGACTACATCTTTAGCAAAAAATTTTAAATACATAATATGTTTGTATTTTAATTTTTTTGCTAAAGCTGTAGTCAATTAACCGCCGTTATGTTATATATAAAATGTACCCCGTCAGGGATACAGCGTGAAGATATGTGTGTGCAGATCCTCATGCTAACGACCCCGTAGTTACCCAATCAGAAAAGATGGAACGCCAAGTATCACGGCCTTTACATACTTCTGTTGCCTCCGCAAATCTCATCATTCTCCTTACATATTTCATCTAGGTATTCAAGTGCTTTTGATATTTCAGTCAGCTAACACTGTCTATTTGATCTTCATAAGTCACTCTTAGATTTCCTTGGCTTCTACTACCACTCACTTTCGCTCTGCAGATATTCTGCATCAATCTTTCATTTAAAAAATTTGAAATGATATGAAATAACTTTAATTCAATTGAAGTCATCGCCGGCGTCGGAGGGGTTGATTATACGTATGCAGTTGGTAATGTTTCCATTGCTCATGACCTATGATCCCGGCGGTGAATTCAATAAATTACAGGTATTTCCTCTTACCTGCAATCTTTTATTGTCATTCGAGCTTTTTGTTTTAACTGTTTTTTGGACATACGGATGTCGGTTTCTATAGCGCAGTTTGTAACCAAAACAGCGTAATGAATTTTAATGAATATAGTGTCGTTGGTTAGTCTTAATAGTATTTTGTCAAGACGACAAAAAAATATGGCGGACATATTTATTTTTACAGCTGTCATTTTCATAGTGTGACATTTTTAAAATTATTGTCTAATGCTTCGATTTAGAACTATAAGCAATTCTGCGCCTACGACATTTTGTGCCTTGCTATCTATAGTAACCGCGACACAGATTCGTTGCTAATGTCATATAATAAAATATGCCTAACACAGGCAGGCAATTGGCAAAAATGCGAAATTATTATTTATCACTACATTTTAGAATTGACCTCTATTATGCAATTATAACGTCATAGTTCAAATTCTGTAAATGAGCTGTTGGACCGCTGCCTTTGTATTATTTCATGTCTAATTTGGTATGTATGTAATACTTTCATGTTGTCTGCCTTTGTATTACTTCATATCTAATTTGATAAGTATGTAATACTTTCATGCTGGTCTAGGAAAGAAAGAAAAATATAAATAATGTCCTATTAGCTTTTCTTCAAACACAAGCCATAAAAATCTGTAAGAACTTATTACAAGCTTGTTTTAAGGAATTTATATATATCATCACCTATACCAAGGATAGCCGACCGGTCGATAAATAAAATTTACTATCGCTTCACAAACCACAAAACTACGCAACAAAGACCGCACAACATAATTGGGCATATCATTTTTCGCCACTTTATACAATCCATTTTGTCCTACAATTTCTGTTTAATAAGAAATTACACCATATTTTATTTCATTTATCTAGTTAAATTTTCATGAAAGAATAACAAAAAAAAATGTCATTCAGCGACAGTAGTAGTAACAGCAGATAGCTCAAAGTCTAGGCAGGAAACTGTAGATCTTAGATCTGATTGTTGGCCATCCCCGGCCTATGCAAACAACCTATGAAATACCAATTTGCTAATCAATTAACTAGCAACTTGTTTCTATGAGAGGTTTCCGCTTTGCCATAATATGTGCGCCCTTATATTTACCGCTAAAAGAGGTGTGAAGATGTAACTTTTTGTGCCTCGACGATCTTTCTCTCAAATGGAAAGTGGTGTCATGTTACGTATGCATTTATGTGTATATTAGTGCTACAGTATGGTACAATTTATTTTCTTAATTATTCAAATAGCAAAAGTACAAAACCTTACCAGAACAAACGAGAATTCAAAAATAAATTAAAAACACTCGGACGCAAACTTTGACATTCTCGAAAACAGCAGCTTTCAAATAAAAAAATACGTGCAAATTCGTTAATTCGTTCAAAAGCTACGATACAGACCAAGATGGTTCGATAACGACGTCATAACAACGCTTTTTCTGTCGGAGGTTTAAACCTCGTTCGTATAGAAAGTAGTTTCTATAGACGTATAGAATAAAAATATTTCACGAAAAGAAAAAATATGTAAGTATGTGTTAACTAGGGTAATGAAAAAAAATGTACAATTTTTATTTATCGAAAAAAAATTGTTTTTCCTCACTCCACACAGACATGGCGTTCGAACGCTCGTTTGTAAATCCGCGGCTACATAGTAACGGTAAATGCGCTATTCATCCATTACATAAACCGCGATGAATGTGTGTCGTGTACATACATATTATGTAGGTACACAGCACGTTATATAATCATCGAAGATTTGTCTACTATGCATTACTGAATACAAAATGTGAATTATGTGATTTAACACTTTACCAAGATACACGTAACTAATATAATGTAACTTTTAGCGGGAACGGAAGAAGAGATTTCTGCAGATTTTTAAATTCGGAACTAGCGGTTAATTTTTAGTTACACAATGGGTGTTCTAGAAATTATTTATTATTGACCTGTCTGAGTTTCTTGTCGGTTCTTCTCAGTGTCCGGGTTTTCTATTTGAACCGAACTAAAGTAGATTTGACGTTCAAAATTACCTTGTAATTGGGTTTACTTGAATAAATTGATTTGACTTTGACTATTTATTTATTTGTGATTTCCATTTCCTAATATTTCTGTACTTATGCTTTAGCGGGCTACACATGATTGTTTTATATTGTTTATTATCTACCTGTATATGTTACAACTTATAATCACAGATGAATAAATTTGAATTTGATTTCAGGTACTACCTTCCTACCTGTGACTTATGAACGTAATAGAAAAGTACAAATAAAATTTCGCCTCGTAATCTTAGCTTACATCTCTTTGTATTCTACGTTTGTGGTATCTTTTGAACTCCCATACAAATTGCCATCACCTAATTTAATTCCGTAGAGGATTATATCTGAGAAACTGAAACATTTCCTTCTTAGTTTTCAGCCATAAGGCTAAAAACCACATATTATGGTATTAAAGAACTACAAAAACAACAGAATTCCTTTACAAGCTTACATCCCATATTTTACGTCTTTACAGAATAAATTTAAAAAAATGATGGAGCATTTCTTTCTTATTTTCTAACCGAAAAGCCAAATGTCGATTTTTATGAATTTGTCTTAAAAAATGAAGAATTTATGTCTCATATACCAACGATTTCATTTTCTAAAATCGCTTCTTCGTGCACACAACAAAGAACATATTATCTTCCAAACATATATCTTCAGAGGTTTAAATCTAAATCTTACAGGAAAATAACAAGATTTTTACGGTTCAACTTTCCAGTCTCTAAATTGAAACCAATAGGAAGATTTTATGGAGATCCCCATTGTGTATATTCCTACTTCAATTACTGTAATCTTTATAAATATCACCTTAATTGGCCCCCTTTTTTCTGTTATCCTCATTACTACGTGACATTAGCAATATTCGCAAACGCGACAGCGCCATTCAGCTAAAGAAGAAGGAGAAGAACAAAACTTTTAGATTTTAGACAAATTAAGTTTCGTTTACATTTTCATAAATATCGTACTAAACCCTCTATGCGCCATTTAAATCCTGGAGTCTATGCAGGCAAAGTCACAGATACTGCTAGTAACGAAATAAAACATGATTTCATTCCCGACTGTGCTTGTAACTTTCTCTATCATTACCGAGTAGATCACTAACAGACTATGCAAGTCTAGACGCTAGATGATCCTAGATCTAGTTTTAAAGAGCATTGCGAGAAACGACATTAGATTTCACCATCATTTGCTTTGTGTAGAGATTTATTTTGCAACGGAAACCTGAGAGTGAATACATCTGTGTAGAGTAGAAGGTCAATTTTACAGATAGCCTATTTTTAGGAACGAGACAGTAAAGTAGATACACAATTTATTAGAGACATTACACACAGTTCAGGAAATAGTATAATATATTATTAATTACCTACTTTATACTAGGGATGTTACGGAGGTGGTTATACCGGAGTCGGAGTCGGAGGTTTTAAATCTGATTTATCGAAGTCGGAATCGGAGTCAAAGCCGAAGTCAGAGGCAGAGTAGAATTTTACACTGCCATATTGATGTTAACTTCTCTAAAGTATAAACTTTTAAACTTTGGCCTTACATTATAAAATACATATCTAAAACAGGAAATTTAACGCGACTACCTTTCCTTTTGGCTTGGCGTTTCGACTGAGTTGCATCGGCCGTGGTTTCAAGTAAAATAAAAGCTAATCGCGTTAAATTTCCCGTTTTAGTTATTCTCTAAAGTAGTCCAACATAACACTTATTTCTGGCTCCATTGTTTAGTATTTAAATGAAATTGTTACGTCAAAAATAATCATTTCTATTTGCGACTCAAAAATATAATGAGAGTTCAAATTCCAATTGGTTCGAAATGCATCTAACACACAAATAACAAACCAATCAACTGAAGGAGTAACACTAGTGTGAGAAGATTCCCGAGCGAAGTCGAATCTTGGCGAAGTCCTGGCCGCCATCGTACGCTGCGTTTCGATTTCGATCTTCGTTATAATCTCCTATTCAAAATCATCGAAACCGAAGTTGAAGTCGGAGTTATAAAATCATTCGGAAGTTCTGACCTTTCGGAGTAGGAGTCAAAGCTCCGTAACATCCCTACTACACACTTATGTCTCCAGCTATATGACGCTAATATTTCAATCAATTTCAGTAATTAATCGTGTTTCGGTTCTCGAAGAAGCAATCTCGGGAGAGTTTAAACTATGTTAGTTATTTTGCGCTCGGTGCCAATTAACTAAAATACAGCTAAAATTATATAAATTAATATTACTAAAATAATAATAATCAATGTAATGAACTTCTGCAAATCAGCGCTTCAATCAATATAACTCTAAAAAATTATTGGTGTATGCTATAACAGTAAAAAATGTAAATATTATATTACATACGACTGCAATTAGACATGAGTAACTCCGAAATCAGAATCTATTTTAAAAAAATTGAACCAATTTCAAAAAAACACTGAAAATTACAAAATAAATATTCTTCACTAATCAAAACTCAAGTACAAAAATAACTTACTAAATACGAGACAAATCTATTTAATTAAAATACATATTTACAATAACAAATATAATAACTAGGCGCAAGTAACATAAATGCAGTAGAAATGCGATCTCTTAGAAATATGTGCGGTGTCACCTTTGCAGACAAAATAAGCGATAAAGAGATTCACAGTACGACAGGTTTGGACAACAGAGTTATCGTAAAAATGTTAAAAAGAATGCTTAGATAGTTCGGGAACATAGAACGAATGAAATGAAAGATTGACGATGAAAATCTACAGAGTGAGAGTGAGTAGTAGTAGAGTAGTATCAGAAGCCAAGGAAGACCAAAGCTGACTTACGAAGATTATAAATAGCCAGAGTATTAGCTGGCGGAAGTGTCAAAATCAAAAGTGTGTAAGAAAAATGATGAGGATTAAGGAGCGAAAGAAGTTTGTAAGGACCGTGATACTTGGCGCTCCGTCCTCTCTGACTACTCCGTTAGGGATACAACATGTGGATGTATATGTATGTAAATATAATAAATAATTTGGCAGCTATATAAATCCAATATATAGCTTTCAAGGTATAGGTCAAATATAGGTTTCAAGCCTATAAACAACAACAGAAAGTCTACTATACTAGTATAAGCTTGGCAACATCTTTGTTACTCATGTGTAGCCTTTCCCTAAGAAATAAATACAACATAGGATAGGTCTACTACTAAGTTTTTTTTTCAATTCTGAAACGGAACATTAAATAAAAGGATCATTAAATATATAAGCCGTTGAGAAGTTATTTCAAATATAAATTTTAAATCATCAAAATCGGTACATAAATGGCGAAGATATCGCATAGCATACAAAAAATAAAGTAAACAAATGCAGATGAATTGAGATCTTCCTCTTTTTTTTAGGTTGGTTAAAAACTTGTAGGTGGCAAAAGACTGGCAAGAAGCTCGGTTAGATATTGTTTTTTCAATATCATGCATTACGTGAGTCAAAAAAGGATAATTCCAGGAACTACCTTTTTGTCTTCGATAAAATCCTTATAACTTCACAGTTTGGTGTTCAGAGGTCAGTAACTAAAATGGTAATAACGGGACCTTTATGATGGTCTGTCTATTCATCTGTCTGTCTGTTTGATTGCCTTCTATATGTCATAGTCGATTTATTCGAATACCTCTGCATCTTCCGAGCCATTTGGCAGAGAGATGTAAATTGGTATCCAACTACCAATTTTGGGCCCATTCTGATTTTTAGAATTTCTAGTTTCGGAAATTTTTCTGGAAATCTAAGATAAAGAGTAATCAACACACTCTTAGCCTGTATTTTAATATATAAGTCTACGTTTAATAACGATGATACGTCTGATAATTCAGATGACTTCGTCAAGAACTTAGTTAAAATTGGTCATGGAAATGCACCCACTGAGAAATATCCTGTCGCCTATGAGGACAAAATAAGCAATGAAGAGATACGCAGTATGGAAGGGTTAGATGATATTAGACGAAAGTGTTGTTGTAAAAATAAAAAAGGCGAAGAAAATTTAAAGCAAAAGTGAGCGGTAAAGCAAGGCTGACTTTTAAGGACCACTTAATCCAAGTCTTAGTTGGCGGAAATATCAAAAGCACTGGTATACCTCGGCGAAGTGTGAAGAGAATGATAAAATTTTGTTAGGCAAAATAAACATGTACAGACCATCCGTGATGCTTGGCACTCAGTCTTCTCTAACTACCATGTTAAGATGTTAAGGATATCTACAACGTGAGGATATGTAATGTAAGTACATAATGTATGTCAAATGAGTTCGCAGAAATATGTAATCAAACGAAACATATACCTAAGTAGTTACAATCGACAACGCAACACGTTAGATATTTTATAAGCGTAATTTACACAACAATCGATCGATATTATTATGAAGATAGAAAGTAATGATGCGGTAACCCAATTTTCATACAATATGTCTAAGAACATGATGTTGAAATTTGCTAAGATTCATAATTTATGTAATATTAAACTGAGGGCCTACTCTTGTTGAATAATTTGAAGTGTCATCCGAAATGCCATATCTTAGGTTTGATTCTAAACTTTGACACACAATTGGTATGTTGGTTATTATAGAGTATTTATTTATACTAAAGGTCGCCTGGTGGTCGAAATTCGACCGTAAATGTAAATATAAACTTGTTGGGGATACCTGCATCAGGAGTTGCTTAATGAGAAAACAACTGTGGACTTTTTGGCGGGAACAGGAAAAGCGAGGTTGTTATTTTATTTAGATTTTCTATTTTTACATTTTTGAGAGTTTTAGAATACTAAAGCGATAGTATATTGTGTTTTAAAGTTCTGTGTAAGTGAAAAGAATGGAGTAGGTCTTAATAAAAATGTGTAGCTGAAGTTCTCGCGCTCTTTCAAGAAGTCCTTTATAACTTCAGTAAAGCCTACTATTACTTTACTGGAGGAGTTTTACGTTAAGAAAAAACTGATTTACTTGTGATTCTACTTATTAATACGTGACATTGGCAAATGCGCCAATCTGTGCGCCATGCCATAAAGAAAGAAAAAAAAAATGTGATCGGAGGTTCATTCATTTTGCAATAATATTCACAAGCGTGCTTACAATTTCGTGGTCTTAGTAACTAGTATCGTGTCGTACGCTAATTACAGGATGACACTCGTACACATACAAATGCATATCGTTGAGTCAACAATATTACGTGTGTGTTCCACATACTTATAATATAAACTCTTTGGCGACAATATCTACTCTGTGCCACTGTTTGATACAAGGAGGTCACATACATATGTATAATCGCAAACTAATCACAAACTATTAGAACATACTCGTATTTACTGTAGGAAAACAAACTGCACCTACGTTTTTTTTAATAGTTTCGATGACGACATGATTGCAAATGATAATTCCACAACTGGAATGAAAGTTATAAGCTTTATTGTCCTTACGTGTACCGACTACAATAATTATTTCCGAATATTTTAAACGTTCAAGAATTTTTCTATGCAGACCTCGAGTGAATAATTATACATAGGTATATTCTTTACTGGCTTTAGCTCGAAGCTTCGCCCATGTTGAAATTATTTTTTTCTCTACTATGACAATCCTCTTTACTCCTCAGTGATTGATTGTCAATATCGACCGATTAAGTATTTAATTATAGGCTTTTATTTTTTTCAATACTGATATTGACACTATTTTCGACCCATTACGTGTTGAATTTCCAGAAATCTCTTCGTAACCTTCCTTTCTAAGCGAATTTCTTAGGCCTAGCAACTTGCGCTGTACGTTGATGCCATCAGTGAATAAGTTTCTTCTTTATATATGTCGGAAAAGAAACAGGGCAATTCGTGCTTTTGCGGGTCAGCTTTGGGAAATAGGTACCTAATCTACACAGGTGGCGAACTACTCGATAAAATATCACGATAAAATTAATGTACAAACGACAGTACACTCTTGGTAACAAAAACTAGGTAGGTAACAGAAAAACACTCTCAGTAACAATGAATCAGGTATCTCAAGAGGAAATATAGTAATGGCAAACGATTCGTCGGAGAAATGCGTCGTAGTTCTATAGACTGCCTGAGCCGACGCCGACGTTAGCACACATCCCTCCCAAACCGGAAGATGCGTTTTACCTTAGTATAGTCAAATGAGTGCCCATTATTATTTCCACCGACACATATTTATGTATATATTGCAGAATAGTACAAAATAGTTTTTCATATTAAAGAGAAAATAAATGAGCAATTAAACTATCTGATGTTAAGTGGATTGATATAAAACAACAACATAACATATAACATATCTTCACGCTGTATCCCCAACGGGGTAGTCAGAGAGACGGAGTGCCAGAAGTCGCGGTTCTTACACACCTCTTTCGCTTCCTCAAAACTCATCATTCTCTTCACACATTTTCGCCTAGGTATGCGAGTGCTTTGATATTTCCGTCTGCTAACACTCTGGCTATTTGATCTTCATAAGCCAGCCTTGGTCTTCCTTGGCTTCTTTTACCACTCACTTTCGCTCTGTAGATTTTCTTCGTCAGTCTTTTATCACTCATTGATATAAAAAGTTGCAAGAAAGTGCATTAACGTACCACATTAGGCTGTCTTTATTCGTTATTATATTGTCAAAAACTTCAAAAGACTTTATTGCGACTGGGCGTGAAACCATGAACATTTACGAAATCGAGGAATTAAGGCTTAAAAAGCACACTAAGAATACACAAAAAGATTGTATACTAGATACAAATTAACTAAATTATTGTATGATACATGTTTGTTAATCCAATATGCAGTGCTAAGTTTACAAAACGATTAACAATCTTTATGTACTCATGTAACAAACATTTGAAGATGAATGTGTACCCCAAGTGGGCCATGGGAAATAGTAAATTACGTTTTGATAGTGCACTTTCTAGTTATGATATTTTAAACGTTAGATCGTGAATAGCATCGTCGTTAACTATTAAAATCATAGGAACTGTGTATCATCATAGCGGATATTTATGTAGAACCGCTTTTCATCTCAATTTCAAACGACATTTATTATATTAAATGTTTGGGCATGCATGAAATGGATTAACAACAAAATTTCACGCAATGAAACCGCGATTTGCAGCTAATTTAGTTTATATAAGGACTTATTCGCGGGAAGTGGAGGAGGAAAGTTGGCATTTAATTTCGATCTTCTATTTCTTGCATTTTCGGGATTTTTCAGGTACAAAAGTGATAATATATTTATTTATTTATTTTATTTAACAATTTATGTACACATAATACAAATACAAATAAAAGAAGAAAGCATGACAAGAAAATAATGTACAAAGGCACTGCTTATTTCATGAAGAAATCTCTTCCAGCAGACCTGCGATGGGAGACATAATATTTAGAAGCAAATTTAGTGTGTACAACTATATATATACTTATAAACCCATAACATATATATACACACGCATACATACACGCACATACAAATACATATATATACATATAAACAAATTTACATACATACTCAAAGACGTGTACATATACAAATGAATAAATATATACTATATAAATACAATATGGAAAATCAGTGACAAATAATATTTTTTTAATCGTTTTTTAAAAACTGAGATAGAAGTGACACCTCGAATATCAGGCGGTAGCGAATTCTACAATCTAACAGCATGTACAGAGAAGGAATGGGAAAAGAAAACAGATTTATGGGATGGAAAGTTTAGAAGAGTTCTAAGATGTGCTCTGCAGGGAGCATCTAGAGGGCGTGCAAAAGAGAACCGCTCCCGTAAGTAGGTTGGAGAAGACTGGTTATGAAGAATATTGAAGATTATATTGTGCATTAAATTTCTCTTCTCGGGACCAAGAAATATAACGGACAGCCATAATAAGTTAAAATATATAGCCATAGCCATAAAAAGTTGCTGCACTTACCACATGTGCCAAATGAATTGTCGTGTCTCTTTCTATCTCATTGTACGTAGCCACAAGTAAAAGAATTAGCTATAGTAAGTATGACAATCTCGTACTACCGACGATTTATTTTTAATTGTAATCTTCGTACAATTATAACAAATAATTTTCTGCGAAACCTTAACTAATGAGTGTCCAACACGGTGTTAGCTGTTTTTTATAATTTTAGTAGGGTTAGCATGTAGTGGGGAGTAACATGCTGGAATATGGGCTTATGAGTTATTGGCTTTTAACGTCATGTACAATATAGCATACATGACGTTAAAGTCAATAACATTTAAGCCCTTATTTCAGAACGATGCTCAGGTATAAATCTCTGCTTGAGAAAGTTAGAACGAAATGCCACTATTCATCACATGGAGCGGCTTCTCTTTTTAACTGTGCTCAATTACAGATTCACATTTGAATATCTTTCTGAAATACAACTTTACACTTTTCGATAAATATTAAGTATTTTTTTGTAATTATGTTCTTCAAAAAAACTTTCTTATGAACCTTATCAAGAACACTCAATAAGTCTTTTTTTCGTTGGCAAATCATGCGTTACAAATATCATCACCTCTCCGTCTATAACTACTTCAAAATTCAGACAGTTTCCACAATACGTCCTAATTAATTTCCCCACGTGTTACAAACCCACAATGGATTGTGCGATGTTATCGGATGAACAAAAAGTGCTCACTCTCACGCTTGAGGCAATTTATTGTCTGTTTGATCACTGGTGTCATATGACTGATATGTCAAAAAAAATTGTGTTCACAAACACTAAAGTTGTTGCTGAGACTTGGTTTAGACCTGACATCTTTGTAGTCGAGAAATAGAAAGACTATGGTAACTTGTGCCTCAGCCCTTTAGACTAAGACAGAAGGCTACAGTATATATTATATGCGGGCATGTTGAAAGGTATTCTGACGATCGATGGACAACCAGGTCAATAAAATGGAAAATACCTCAAGGTGCCAGAAAAAGAAGCCGGCCGTACGCCCACTGGCAGGATGAGACTATAGCAAATACAGAATGCAACTGGATAACCACCGCTTCAGAAAGAGAGACTAGGAATTCCTTAGGGGTCCACACGAAACCAATTTCAAACATTTAATGCTAGTGGTAATTAATGTAATTTTAATTCTGATGAATTTCTTTTTTTTTATTCAAAAATTCTTCTATATTTACAATTATACATTTTTGATTTCAAGGGTGAATGTTTTGTTTGGAATTAATACAGCTCTATTATTATTACTCCTTCGCCTAATGTACAAAACGATTAAAGAGTACCTTCGGAACTGTGAACGAATGTAGTGGAGGTTCTGATTTAGCACAGCGCAAGAGAGACTCCGGCGCGTTCTTTAGGAGATTACGGAAAGCCTCGAACAATGCGCCGAGAATGATGACTATTAAACTATTAACTCCAAATTATATATGATTTTAATCACAAATAATTAAATTGTAGCAGAAAATCTATCCCGCTTGTTCATCAACGATTGTTAAACCTACTCTAGCTAAAATATGTTATGTCTCTTTCATTTGAAAACAAAAGTCAATGTGAAAATAAACAAATATATTTTAGTTTAAACAAAGTTATATAATACATACATACATATCTTCACGCTGTATCCCTAACGGGGTAGTCAGAAAGCACGGAGCGCCAGGAGTCGCGGTCCTTACATACCTCTTTCGCTTCCTATATATAAAGTTATATAATGTTTATGAATAAGCGTATATAGGTTTATTTATGATTCTGTTCCTTTTTTATATAGATATTTCCCATTGATGTCTTTGTTAAGTTAGATTTTACATAATAATTGCTATGATTTTGATTCTTGTCACCAAATTCACACCTGCGTAACACACTGTTACGCGAATGATAAGCAATCATTTCATAAATGAAACGTACTGTTTTTAGGTCAAGATGAAAACTAAACACTTGAAACGCGACAGTCAATGGTAATGTTTGTTTGATTGAAGTTTGAGAACCATTATGTCATCTAACTAGTACAAGTTGTATTTAAAAATAATCTGTATGTACAAGGAAAACGGTAACAGCCCTGTAGCCTTGGCCATAAGAATAAAGTTACGATATTCACCGTTTATAGTAAGAGACTACTTGTGGTGCCTTCGGATACCAGGGCTGCGGTCACAATTCAGAATGGGAACTCCTGGCCCTTATTACGTAACTGCAGTAAGCGATAGCCGAATGTTACGCGACATGTTGATAAATTGAACATGACGTAATGTCGCAAATTGCTATTGGTGCCTTCTGTTTATGCTACAAAATGCCATTTTAACGCATGAAACCGTCATTAGCAATTTAAAACAACCATCGCGCGACTGCGGCGCAACTATTGTTCTTTACGTGATAGCTATCTGAAAGCTATTCGTTCTTCTAGGATGTTGACTTGGATGGAAACGTAGGATGACGAGATATAATTAAAAGACGTGCTTTCGCTAGCTCGTGTATTTCTGCACTGACTTATTTTTTTTTACATTCAAAAATACCATGTTATTAAGAAAGTAGCAACACTCAAAAAACAGTGCTGCCATTTGTTAAGGATTATAATTAGAACGATTAATCGAGAATATCGATAATAGCCAACATATCGGTCATCCATGCGCATGTGGTCAGCGCTGTCAATGCACTGTGAGAGTACTGGGGGGCTCTGTAATTGCTTCCCAAGAAACGCTTTGGCACAGCGCGAGAGATGTTTCAGTGCGTTCCATAAAAGAGCACCACCACCACCGAGCACCGCAAGAGATTTGGTGATAAAAACTCTGCATAACCCAGTCTCATCTTCAAGGCTAGGTACCTGAGCTCATGTTTGAACTCATCCCAAAAAAAAGGGTGACCAGTATGTCTTCTTTTAAAAACTGGTTAGTGCTAATACAACTCGTAAACAAAGAGTTTAGTACAATGTAATTAGATAAGGCTTTATATTTCCTATAATTTTCAAAATTCTTGTACCTTGGGAGGCAAGGGTGGGGGATGACGAAGTCTTGTTCAAATGCCCAATTGGCTCTTACTTTATTTCTCCTATATTATTTCCCTTGTTTGCCATTTAAAAATTCAAAATTTAACTAGTGCAACTTATTACGCGGGTTAATAATATGACGCCAAGGGTCTTAATTTTTCTAAGTGACTACAAAACGTATGAAACGTATGAAAGTGATATCTGGTTTCCTGATTCTTCATTTCATTGACTTCATTTTGCCAGTTGCGGTACACGATTAGTTAACTTTTTAAACAAAATAAAATCAAAGAAACCTCTGTTAAAACAGAGATTTATATTTTTCGGAGTAACGGGACCGATTTAAGTTTCTAAATTTTTTGTATAATTTAATTTAAAAATATCCTTCAAAATGTCAGTCGGATTTTTTATAATCAATTATAGTTTTTAAAATAAAAGAAAATAACTGTTTTTTCATATGTTTTGTAAGCTAGCGCGCGCACGAGTGCATAGAGCAGGTCTATTTCATATTGGGGCCGAGTGGTGTGGGTGACCCGCCACAGGGGGTGGACCAACAGGCGCTTATAGCTCCCATTAAGTGGAGCCTTAGCCTGCCATCCCAAGACCGCAGTGCGTAGACTTCATGTCTACATCCTTCTCGAGGTGACCCTGTTTCTACTGAACACTGCGGATCTAGACTGGAGAGTCGATAAACACTTCTGAGGGTGGTGCTTCGGCGGCGCCCTCAGTACCGGGTCGGGGCCGATGAGGCTGCAGTGCCGAAAGGGCCTGGCCCGGACCGGGGGGGGGGGGATGTCCCCATTTATGGAGACAAGTTGTGTTCCCCGTCCTCTGCGTGAGGGCGGGGGTCAGGCGTCGGGGTCACTTGCCCCTCTTCCAGGAAGGGTATTGTGACCCCGGAGGTGGAAAGAAATTTTCTGTTTTTGTTTGTTTCCTAGGAAATCGTTGTTGTTGTTTGTTCTGGTTGAATCATTAAGTAAAATATTTTTCTTATTTGTTTATTGTCTTAATAATTTAAAAGGAAATAATTTACATATTTATAAATCAGTGCAGAGCAACGTATGTACTTTTATGAACACGAATTATTATTATTTATTTTTTTATTACATAAATCAAAATATTTTATAATAAATAAAATACGTTTAACATTGTTTCTCAGCGGTCCCGACACTAGGCAAGCCTGTATCATGGGGTACTTAACTTACACCAAAAATTGTACACAGTGTTGTAATGAGTTCACATATTCAATTAATGTGTTCCACATGTACATATACTTTGATATCTATATCAAATACTAATATTCCGATACCCCAATACATAAAATCGAAATCGAATCGAAAAAACCACAAAGAAAGTAAAATTGTCCCTTGGACAACTGAAAGTGCTTTGTCTCCTAGACAACTACTGACTTTGAAAAAATATCGAAATACTGTTAAAAGTAAATTTATTACATTAATTAAAATATCTTTATTTACATTACCAAAAAGTACATACATACGTTAATATTTACAAAATTAAAACTACAATAGACTTCCTCAAAGTTGCCGCGACTGGCAGCATTGCCTCTTTGAAGAGCCAAACTGATTCGTCGGCAGAAGAAGCTGCCAGCCCGGCGGTCTCCCGAAGCCTCGACCAGTCTCTTACAAATATCAGAAACCAGTCGATGGGCTTCGGGGCGTTAGCTTTACGATGATACATTATTTAAGTACCAAATGAATATAGAACTACATTTTCCGAGTAATTATTATCAGGAATTCGAGGATAGTTGCAGTGAGACGAAAATTAGTTGAACAACGCAATCTAATGATGAGCCAAAACCATGCTACACCAAAGAAAGTACCTAAGCTCAGTTAATTCCTGTACGGTTTCTATATTATTATATTTAAAAGGAAAGAAATTGTCTTTTAAATATAAAAATATTAAAAGAAAAGAAATTGTCTTTTAAATATAAAAATACAACCGTAAAAAACCATTTCATATTATCGTGTATGAGTTTTTTATGAATTCGTAAAAGTAACACCATGTGTTATATAAGAATTTAGTAATTTTTAGTATCAGTATTAATATAGCAAATTTTGCTGTTCATTGTTCAAGCCTCTCTAGTGGGTAGATTTTTTTACACAGTACGATAACGAAGCTAGTGGAAGTTAAGGTTAGCTTTTCATCAACCAAAAATTCTCACAATTGACTTTTTGACTTCATTGGTTGGATTCGTTATTGTACAAGATTCATTTGTTAGTTAAAATATCCGTTACCACGATAAAAAAACAATAATGCCAAAGCCCACCATAATCATTTTAATTATTTTTTTATTAAATGGAAACTTGTCATCAATTTTACCATCTCTCATATTAATTCTGTATAATATTTTCACCTTTACTTTCTACCACTACTAACGCCAAAATGTGGACAATTAAGAATCCAATTGTCTTATTTTGGAGTAGTAAAAAGCCTGTGTAGCGTTGCTATACGAATATGGAAGTCAACCCGTATCATAAACGTCATACTAAATTTTTAAAATAACAATGAATGTTCTATTTTTTTCGTTTTTGTCTTTAACGATGACTGTGACATTTATAACATAACTAGAGATGGACTAGTTCGCTAATGATTGATTCGGTCGTTACATTTATTAGTTATTTGTACAACAAAACATTTTTAGAATTTTTATCCGTTGTTCTTTTTGTGCTTCAACGAATTAAAACTACTATGAATTAAAACGTCATGATAAGTGTAAAATTTGTACTTTAAAAAAAACACTTGAAATTAATGAACAATATTATTATTGTTTGCACATCGCATTAAATAATATTCTTCTGTTATTATTCCGTCTTACAATTCGGATGAATCGTGTCACTCACATATTAGAATGAACTGATTATGACACTAATTTGATCTAGGAACAAAGGCAACCTTTACACTACAAATTAAAAACTAAACGCTTGACAAATAATCTCAATTTTTTCAATGCTGTACTATATTGGGTAATATTAGTGGTGTCTGTGAATACTTCATAGTTTCGTGTATACAACAGAAAAGCAGTGTTATTTAAGTACTACATATAATACGTCGGACCAGCGAACGGTGAAAATTTAGCGTAATTCTGGTTAGTTTCTTGTTTGTTTACATTAAAGTCAAAATGAAAAAAGTAGGATACGAGTCTACGATACGCAAATTTTGATGTTGAAATTGCTTCAGAGATTTCGACTGAGAGAATTTGTTGTAAATTCACGCTCAGCTCAACGGAATGGGTAGTAAATAAAATGCGCGAAGTTACATATGTAAAAAATGTATAATAGGTATTATAAGAAAACATTTTTAAAAACAAGCTTTTATTTAAATGCTCTAAAAAGAAGATAACAATCTTAAAATTAAATAAAAGTTATCAATTTATTACATTATGCAAATTATATGGTGTATAAGCTAATCACGAGATTTACCTGTGTAAATTTATTTTATGAAATGCATACATTTTTTTTAGAATTACTTGTGTCAAGATCAAGTTACATATTGTATTTTTGTTCATTTGCACATGTAAATCTCGCGACAAACTTTTTGTTTATTGTAGTAGATTGATGGGTTGGATTTAATTTAAAGTTTATTTTCTTCTTTTTAAATCATTTAAATAAAAGCTTATACTTAAAAATGTTTTTTACTATTATTTTTTTCAGTTTGATGTTTACTTGTGCTTAACGAAATAGTTCCAGGTTTAATTTTGGAGCGTTCCTTCTCCTAGACAGATCCCAAACCAATGCTAACGACGCCCATCTCGCCAAATTCTATAAGCCATAGTATGTATGATACGAGCATATCCAGAAAGTAAGTATACTGAGGCTCTCACGGCTGGAAGGATTTTAATTTCGTCATTTTGGCTACAGTGACGTATAGCCTGACTTTCCCCCTTTGCAACGAGACCGTTTCGAGGTCAGTACGTTGAGAACTGTCGACGCAACAATACGTTTCGTGAACAATGTCAATCCAGTCTCCCGCCAAGTGCGAAATACGCGGCGTCATCCGTTATCTCATTTGGAAGGGAAATCCTCCATTTGAGGTTTATAATGAGGTGAAAACTGCATATGGTGATAAAGCTATGAATCGTACGAGTCTCAACAGTCACACCTCTTCACCAAAAAGTTCAAAACCATAATTTCAGCCATGAAAATCATGGCATCCGTGTTTCGAGACTGTCAAAGCATAATTTTAGTCGAATATCTGCCTCAAGGGGAGACCATCAACTCTGCAAGATAGTGTGAGACCCTAAAAATATTGCGGAGGGCGATTCAGAACAAGAGGAGAGGCATGCTGACAAAAGGAGTCTTCCTGCTGCACGACAATGCCAGACCACACACGGCCAACGCCACAAAGGAACTGCTCGCCTCGTTTAAGTGGGATGTCCTGAACCATCCCGCGCATCCCCCTGACCTAGCACCTTCGGATTACTATCTCTTTACCTCCCTGAAGCTGCACATGGGTGGAAAAAGGTTTTCAGCCGACGAGGAGGTAAAGGAGGAGGTGGAGAAGTGGACGAAGGGGTTGGCGGGAAACTACTTCGAGGAAGGCATCAAAAAATTGATACCCCGCTTCACCACCTGCATAGAGAGGAATGGCGACTATGTCGAAAAATAGTTTACATTATGTACTAAATAATCACGTAATTTTTTTGTTTAAATAAAAATTTTTGATACCTACAAAAATTCAGTACACTTACTTTCTGAATATGCCTCGTACAAGAGACGTACTCCATAGATACGAGTATAAGTATGCTTGTTCAATTGCACGAAGAAATAAAGCGTACCTATATTTTAGCAAACTAATGTTAAAAAGTTGAAATATGATATGGTTATTATAGACATGTATATTATTTCATATAATAGTCGACCTATTTAATCATTAGACCCTAGAACCAGAGTACTTGTCAAGACGAATCAAACGAGCCCAAACTCGATGGGATGGCGTCGTTTTATTACAGAGTTCTCATAACTGCCTTCCAGGGTGCCATGTTCTGGCTTCATTATTTATCAGACCTTGGATACCATCTAGTACCAGAGTCCTTGTTAAGACGAATCAAACGAGCCCAAACGCGATAGTGTTTCTATGGCCACCTTCCGGTTCCTTCATCAGATCAACTTCATGCTATAATAAATTTCATTGTCATCCGATTTACATATTATACATGCAAAACTTTAGCTCAATCAGAAACCGACAAGTGGATTAAATTTAACTTGCATGATTTGATTACAGACACAGACACCAGTGCCTCAAACATGAGTTAACGACATTGATACTCACTATCGACAACGTAAAACTTTTTATGAAGAATCGGGCAGCGCCCCTAGCGGTTACTACAGTGAACTAAGAATTGTCTTAGAAAAAGTCGATGCCGTCGCTATCGAGTATCGACGACGTAAAATCATGGTAAGGCTACAGGACAAGTGAAACTAAATAAAAGATTAGAATGTAAATAAATGTTTGTAACAAAAAAAAATCTATACAATATATTCTTCACTAGAAACAATTAGAAATTACGCGCACAGAAAGGTGCGCTTTACAAAAATTATTTTAAAAAAAATTGTCAAACTTCGTTATATTATATCCATAAAATGAATTTAACAAAGATGAACTTTACGCCATTTCATCGAAATCTATATTACCACTGGCGACATCTATCGACATTTTTCACTATTAATGTAGTATCGTAGAATTATGATATACAATATAACATAGGATGTCTTCTTGAAAAGCTAGCGTACGCGGTTTATTTATTCTTTCTGCACTAAGCAATCAATACATATGTCAGACTTAATACCAAATGGCATTCTCTACCAGTCAACCATTGGGAGGAGAGAAAAAGTAAAATATTCCATTGTCATCCGATTTACATATGCATGCAAATTTTCAACTCAGAAACCGGGAAGTGGGTTAAATTTAATTTGCGAGATTTGATTATAGACAGACACCGGGACAGGTAAAACTAAATAAAAGCTGGTAGTAAAGTAGCCGAAAGCTGTCTATTTTTATTGCGTGAGAAAATCATCTAATGTAATCTTACAAACTCAATTACACGTTATTTAGACTTCTACAACATTTTCACCGTTTATGACCATATAGCTTATAACGACCAATGATAGACGATATCGTCCATGACCATTAAAGTAATCATTAAAATAAACTTTCCTATAATTCAGCTATAAAACAGATTACGAAATTGTGGTTTATTTTGTACATGTTACGTAATTCTTCATCTGTTAAGGTCACGATTGTTTAGTTTTGAGAGAATAAGCTAATTTAGGTGAAGGTGATCACTGTGACCATTTTATAACCGTTTATTTTAAGACTTTTTAGGTGTGCTGATTCTTAAGTTATTATAATTTATTACGCAATAACAGTTTGAATGACGCTTTGGGATCGAGAGAGAAAAGTATAGAATATGCCATCTGCTTAGGCATATCAAATCTGCCTTACGTAGAATTCGCCAAGGGATAAAGCTCATTGCAGTAGAGATGGGTAGCTCAAGATGGATATTTGTCAGTGGACCAATATCCCTTATAGTACTGATGGATGTACATTCAACTGTAAAATGAACACGTATCCTTAGGTAGAAACTGTGAGTGCGCGAAGTGGAATAGAATGTATGTGTGTAACCTTTACAAATGAAAGCATAATATTCTGTGGTCTGACGCACATAGTAGTATCTAATACATTACCGGGACACGAAACCCTTTTTTGGTAAGGCAAGTGAAATCTAAAAACAGGTACCCATGCCCCTGGAGAAGGCTGCGTCATGTCGCGCCATGGAGCACTCAACCTATAGAGACGAAATATCGGATCATCTTATTCACTCAGTTTATTTACACTAACAAATGTCAACTCTTTCTCGCATTAAGTAGTACATAACCAATACTGGACCTGTGTGTAAATCTCTGTATATTCCGACAGATATTTAAATATTTATGTAATGGCTGATTGTTCTATTCGGTGGTGTGGCAAAAACAACAAAAAATCAAAGTATGAAAGAGAACGCAGTAACCGCAACGGTCTTTAGACGTAAATTGTTTTCATACAAAATAAATGCCACTCTATAACCTGAGTGTCGCTCTTTTACCGTGTTATCGAAGGGTTCCTGCATCTCCTACGGAACGCGCCAAAATCTCTCTCATGCTGTGCCGAAGTACTTCTCAAGGGGACAGTGATGAAACTTTAGAGATATATTGGAACATAAATGCTCTTTATCGCACCCTAGGTAAGGTTTAATTTCGGATGTATCAACCTGTGCAAACACGATTAAATTTTGTTTTAATAGAATTATTGACCGCACATTAAACATCAGTTGTTAAGATTATTACAAACATAGCTATATATCTTCACGCTGTAGTCACAGAGGATTGACCGCCAACCATCGCGGTCTTTACATACTTCTTTCGTCTCCTCAAATCACACCATTCTCGTCACACAATTTCGCTGAGGAATGCAAGCGCTTTAGGCATTTTCTTCAACTAACACTCTGACTACTTGATCTTCATAAGTCTTTTGCTACCACTCACTTTCGCAACGCATAATTTATTTGTCATTCAGTAATCACTAATTCATTCTATGCTCTCGGACCGTCAGCGTTCCTGTCTGTATTTTTATATTAACACTGTTATCCAACGCTGCCATATAGCATATATCTTCATTGAATTCGTTTCTAAATAGTAATAATAATTTTGAACATAGTTTAGTTCTGGATTTTGTTGCAGATTGTAATGTCTGGGTAAGCGATGTGCGATGACAGCCAAGAAGCAGAGGACGTACTTACGCAGAGGAGGTACTTAGAATAAAAAGAAGTAAGAAAAGGAACGAACAATTGCCATAAATTATATATTGTCAATATTGCTATAAATTATAACATAATATTTTAGATTATTCATTATAATTTATTAAATACTAAATAATGAATTGTCGATAAAGATGTTTGTCAACCCTAGCGTTGCCAACCCATGCTATAATGTGTAGTATCGTACTATACTTGTGAGGAGAATGAGGAATTCGAGGAAGCGAAAGAAGTATGTAAGGACCGCGACGCTTGGCGCTCCGTCCTCTTGACTACCCCGTTGGGGATACAGCGTGAGGATGTGTATGTATGTATACTATACTTCGGGTCTGCATACTATGTACTATATTGAAGAAATATATAGGACGCAAAAATACTGTATATCAGTGATCAATCTTTATTTTGCAATACCGAAACAAATATAACAAACAAATAAATTCCACCAATTTATTCCAGAAATATAACAAACAAATTCCTGACTTTTTAAAAGTTATGAACGCACTTTGAGATTACCTTTCGAGTTTCGACTAACGCGATGTCCGTATAACCGAACGCGCCTCGTGTCATGAAATGAGCTTTTGATCTACGTTAATTTAAAAATTGTGAAAAGTATTCGTTCTTCTAGGATGTTGACTTGGATGGAATCGTAGGATGAGGAGATATAATTAAAAGACGTGCTTTCGCTAACTCGTGAAATCTCTCAACTGACTTATTTTCTGACATTCAAAAATACCATGTTATTATGAAAGTAGCAACACTTTCAAAAAAAAACAGTGTTGCCGTTTGTTAACGATTATGATTAGAACGATTAATCGAGAATATTGATAATAGCTAACAATTGAATACCATAAAGCATATGACACTTTTATCGAACGCAAACATTTTTTTTAAATACATCAAGTGCAAAGAAAGTATAGTTTCCTTCAATATAAATATCTAGTTTTTACTATTTCCATGAAATATATTTTTTAAGAGTACTATGTTTTTTATAGCTTATTCTGAAAAATATAATAATCAGCCGGTGAAATGATGGCAACCCTAGTCCACCCTGAGTTATCTTTTTGACCACGTCTCCCACCCCATATTTTACTTCCAGCTAACATCTACATATGTAGATAGGGTTACACGTAGCTCACATACATGCCAAGTATATGGCCAACATTAGACACCTAGTATAGTGCACAAACAAGGAAATATTGGGACATAATTCGTGTTTGCGCATATCTGTACACTCCCACGTTTGCTTAGCTTATACAAATCTGTAAACTGCTGGAACGTTATGATCTATTGTTTGAGATTTATCACTAAGTTTTGCAATTAACTTATGATTTTAACTATGAGATAAAGTTTATTCAGTGGTAAGCTGTTATAAGCAGCGCCGGTTATAACAATATTGAACGCAGAATTTTAACTGTGCCTCCTTAGTTTGATATACATGTCGTGCAAAAAATAACAAATGTCAGTTCCAACGGTCTAATTATATGCGAATAAGGTGTAAGATTAGTATTGACGTAAGAGTGAAATTTTATAAAATTAAATGAATAATTTTTTTTTCTTTCTTTATGGCATGGCGCACAGTTTATCGCATTTGCCAATGTCACTTATTAATAAGTAGAATCACAAGTAAATTAGTTTTTTCTTATCGTAAAACTCTTCCAGTAAAGTGATAGTAGGCTTTACTGAAGTTATAAAGGACTTCTTGGAAAAGCGCGAGAACTTCAGCTACACATTTTTATTTAGACCTACTCCATTCTTTTCACTTATACCTACAGAACTTTAAAACACAATATACTATCACTTTTGTACTTTAAAACTCCCAAAAATGTAAAAAATAGAAAATGTAAACAAAATGTCAACCTCACTTGTCCCGTTCCCGCCAAAAAGTCGAAATGAATAATTTAAAACAATAAATTCATACATTCGGAGTGTTTCTCGACCTTCAATATTTATACTTATAATATTTAATGTTGAAAATAGCACTGAGAACGATTGATGCGGTCATCGCGTGCTACATTGTTTTAATTATTACACTCTTCGAAAAAAAAATTCGCTGTATGCTTAAGACCACACGATAAAAGTGAAAACGTATGTCGCACCTTTAGAATGAAACGGATCTAACTCAAAACTGTGAGATTTTGTTTTGGCAAGTTACGACAATGAATTCAACTAAAATAAAATGGATTTTTCATAAACGCATGTTTAAATATTCTCACGATATGTAGCTAAAGCGACAGACAGATAGGTAAGTTCATATTATATATAGATAGTAGATAGGTTAAGTTTATTATTACAACTCAAAATTCTGAAATTTTGAATTAGGTCACTTATTCTAAAGGTGCGATATGACATTCTAATTTTAAAATACGAGTATATATACGAGCGCGCTTGGTATCAACCGGAGCTGAGTATACCCTATTCAGCGTCAAAGACCCGAGCGTGTGCGTGTTCAGAAAGAGCGCAAGGTGCGCCCATAGAAGCTTTCACTTCAAAAATATGACACTAAATATACAAAAAAATTAAGAAAAACCGGCCGGTTAACTCAAAGTACCAGAGACACTTACGACAAAAAATAAATTTAATTAAATGTTAATTATAGTATAATTAAGTTTAAGCTGTCGATACTCGCCCTAGGTACCACTTCCTTTCAATACTACGTCCCTGTACACCGGTAGAGACATACACACACAGCCATGACAAAATTGTTAGAATTCCGTTTATACTATTTTGGATGCGGAATCCAAAATAATCCAGGCCTCACCACCGTACAACTTTATTGTACGGTAGTGAGGCCTGGACATGCCCGAAATCGAGTGAAAGTAAGATAAATGCAGTAGAAATGCGATCTCTTAGAAATATGTTCAGTGTCACCCTTGCGGACAAAATAAGCAATGAAGAGACAATGAAGAGTATGACAGGGTTGCACGACAGTGTTATTGTAAAAATGAAGAAAGGAATGCTGAGATGGTTCGGGCGCATGGAAAGAATGAGTGATGAAAGACTGATGAAGAAAATCTATTGAGCAAAAGCGAGTGGTAAAAGAAGCCAAGGAAGACTAAGGCTGACTTATGAAGATCAAATAGCTAGAGTGTTAGCCGACGGAAATGTCAAAAGCACTTGCATACCTAGGCGAAAATGTGTGAGGCGAATGATGAAATCTGAGGAAGCGAAAGAAGTATGTAAGGACCGCGACGCTTGGCGCTCCTTCCTCTCTGACTACCCCGTTAGGGATACGGCGTGAAGATATGTATGTATGTATGAATCCAAAATACTAGATACCTTGTTGCGAAATAGTTCTTTACTTGTCTAGATCGAGCTTGAGGTAGTATTATAAATATACATACATACATAATATCCTCACGCTGTATCTCTAACGGGATAGTCAGAGAGGATGAAGAGCCAAGTGTCGCGGTCCTTACATACTTCTTTCGCTTTCACAAATCTCATCATTTTCCTCATACATTTTCGGGTACGTAGGCAAGTGCTTCTGACATATCCGTCAACTAAAACTCTGGCTATTAGTTCTTCGTAAATCAACTTTGGTCTTCCTTAGCTTCTTTATACCGTTGTTATATAATGTATTATCCAAGAAAGGTTCATGAGTTCATGACCTAGCAATATGAGTAAAGGTTAATAAGTAAATGGTTAGTCAAATCACTCTCATTTAGAGTACCATCTTCACGGATTTAAAAAGCGCACTTCATGTAACAAGTTTTATGTAACAAAGTTAACAATGCACTATGAAAGGTCAGACTTGTGAGGCGGTAGGTAACATTGGAAATTGTTAGGAAGTTGGCCATCACGACATAAATTAGGTTAGTTGATTAGAATATAACAAAGCACAATGTATTTTGAAATCAGTTGAGAGGATTAATAGATGTGAGGATTTTGGTACGATTTTAATATAATTACTGCGAGGTTTGATGATAGTTATTGTAAAAATGATAAAAGCAATGGTTCGGGTACTTAAAAAGAATGAACGATAAACGAGTGAGTGAATGAGCGATGAACGATGAACGAGTGAGTGAATGAGGGATGAACGATCGATGAAGAAAATCTACAGACCGAAAGTGAGTGATGACAAAAGCCAAGATAGACCAAGGTTAACTTACGAAAGTCACATAACCAGAGTGTTAGGTGACGGAATGTCTAAAGCACTGGCACACTTCGTTCGATAACGTGTGAGAAGGATGAGATTCGAGGAGACAAGGAAGATGTAAGGACCGCGATGCTTGATCAATTCTAGCTGGCTATTCCGTTAGGGATATATCATGAGGATATTGTTGCGTTTTGTTTTTGTTTCAGTATTTGTGTTTGTTTCAGTGGCGTTTTATTATTGTAGAATTATTGAACTGAAAAAAATAGTGGTCAAATTATAATCTTTCTCCAACTTACTGTAGTCTGAGATTTAAATGTAACAATGTATGCGATGGCTTAGAAGCCAAAAATTATACATACATACATATATCATGACGCTGTATCCCTAACGGGGTAGTCAGTGAGGACGAACGGCCAAGCGTCACGGTTCTTACATACTTCTTTCGCTTTCTCAAATTTCATCCTCACACATTTTCGCCTAGGTGTGCTAGTGCTTTTGACATTTCCGTCGGATAACACTCTGGCTATTAGATCTTCATAAGTTAACCTTGATCATCCTTGGTCTCTTTTACCACTCACCTCCATCTGTAGATTTTCTTGTCTTTCATCACTCATTTTTTCTCACTGATGTATATAGATAGGCCCACATTAACAAACAAAACGGTCCAACAAAACCAATCTGATTTGCAAAATCAGATTGGTTTGCTTATAGTCAGTTGCGAGCATTCGACTACTTCGGTCGTGTTGTCCGCCGGGAACAAAAAAATAAGTGGAGTAGCTTATATCTAATTGAATATAAATTATAATAACAAAAATCGTTTTTGATTTGAAATACGATCTTATATTTTTTAATGTAGATTAATATTGATATATATTAATCTGCATTAAAAATTAATACGTTAATCTGCATTAAAAAATATAAGTTTACTGTCCATAAATCTGTTATGTCAATCAATTAAAAATAAATAAAAATTCTATTCAGCCAGTGACAACTCTGTTATGCTTTCTCTGTGCTGTACACCTGTACGTACACGTGTCACTTGAGGCCCGCACTGTGGTTTCGTACAATTTTTGAGAACCAATCGGAATCAAAAATTACTACGAAACCGAAGTGCGCGCCTCAAACGACACGTGTACGATTTTGGAACGTTTTTATTACGCGTTTACTATCGCAGCGGCTCATCTATATAAATCAGTGTTTTTTCTATGTGCCCGAACCATCTAAGCATTCCTTTCTTCATTTTTACAATAACATTGTCGTACAACCCTGTCATACTGCGCATCTCTTCATTGCTTATTTTGTCCACAAGGGTGACAACGCACATATTTCTAAGAGATCGCATTTCTACTGCATTTATCTTACTTTTACTCGATTTCGAGCACATCCAGGCCTCACTACCGTACAATAAAGTTGGAACCAACACCGCATTGTGTATGGCCATTTTAGCTAATTATAATCACTAATAAGCTCCTTTTTACCTAAAATAGGAGAAGTAACATTTAGAATTCGTTTAATAACCACGTAGATCATAAACTTTCATTAAAATTCTTTTAAAACCATGTTTTTCAACGGCACCGGACTAATAAAAGCTTATCCACTCTTTCAACATCAAATCTAAACCATTATTACATAAAAGTAAAATTTGCGAGTTGGGAAATAGGTAATCACCGAAACTGCTCGTCAGTTTTCAAAAATTCTTTTAATTCTTTTAAACTTTTGCGTTGCGTTATAAAATATATCTAAAACGGGAAATTTAACGTGATTACCATTTTTTTTCTATTTTTTTTTATTCTGGCTTGACGTTTTGACCGAGTTACATCGGCCGTGGTCTCAAAAAAAAAAGATAATCGCATTAAATTTCCCGTTTTGGATATATTTCTTTCACCAATGCTTAGAATGGTCAGGGTGGACATAGGCAACATCTGCTGCTAGTCACAGATGTTTTGAAACAGCGATTAACTTCCAAATCATTTTATAGCTGTGATGGATCGTCTAAAACACTGGTTCCCAAACTTATTTTGTCTACTGAGTCGAGAGCTCATGCAGTCGTTGTCTAAGATGCCTCCTAGCTAAATGAAATTACAAATCACCCCCCAGGCCTCTACACAACGTCCCCATTTTTTTTCTGGGTCTCTTACCGCCCCCCTTTAGGCCTGCAGCGCCCACAAGGGGGCGTTATCGCCCACTTTGGGAATGGCTGGTCTAAAATATCGATAATTTATTGAATTTATTAATTAATTTTTTTACTTTTCGTTCTGTCAGCAATGTAAAAATCTGCCCTAGTCATTATCACTATAATTTTCTCTATGGTTATCACTAAATTGTGCGTTGTCATGACACATCCATCAAATAGGGTAAAATGTTTTTAATAAAAATCGAAGCACACTGTTGACACTAAATAAATAAGGTACCTTATACCAAAATATTTAAAAACGCTTTATATTGCTGTGTAAAAACACCGACTCTTCAAGCTTCCTCTGTTCTATGTTCCCTCTTAGATATCTACACTAATATCTAATACTATAGTAATATAGAGAGTGGATTTTTTATCTTTATTTACATGTGGAGGGTAATCTCCGGAACCGCTACATCTATTTGAAGAAATTTTTTTCCATTTAAAAGGTACATTATTCCAGATGGGCATAGGCATTAGACATAATTTATTATGTTTTCAACCCGGCCGAAGTCGGGATGGACCCCTAGTATGTAAATATAAGTATGCATTATAACATAAGGATTTGAGTGCATACGCGTATGCACATATTACTAATACTAAATATGTATTTATGTATGTGTGTATCCATTATCCACCGCACTTATTATACTCATAATTTGAAATTCAAATTTCCTTTCTCCTGGTTGGTAGAAAATTACCCAATCGTGCAAAAAACTGTCAATTAACGAATAAGGAAACAATGTCACCACAAGAGATGCGCTCGCGCAACCATTTAGTGTTTAGATAACAGATCTCGATGTCCGTGCTAACGATAAGATTTCTACGCTTCTACCAATTAGATTTGTTTGCACATAAACTGTATGTAACGATTTATGCAAGATGTCCTTATTTTTGTGAATTTACAGTAATGGCAGAATTTTCAGCTGCAGAATATGTAATAGTAAAAATAATACCTATCTGATTTTCTTGCATGTTCTTCTGTGTTCTGTATTGAAGGTAGATTTGACATTCAGAAACATCTTGCAACTGAGTTTACTGGAATAAATTGATTTGGCTTCGGTATGAAGAGGTATTATGTGTACGTTTTGTCTGTTTTCACGTAAAAGCCAGTAAGCTAATTTAGATGATTTTTTTGAAATAATGTAAAGCTTATTTAGGATTAACGTTGAAACTTTACTTGATCACAAGTTATGCTAATTTTAATTTAAAACCTTAACAGTTTGAATTTGTAGGTACTTACAAAACTTTAATTGTAATTTTTATTGGTATCGTATAGATCGGACCGTAGCGCATCGCTTTAGATTACATTTATTGAGTTAATTATTTGTTGGTAATGCACGCGTTTGAAACTTATTCCATGGATATCTCTGACGAAGAAATGTATTTATTTTGAATTCAGTTTTATGATCTATTAAATTAAGTTTGTCCAGTACAAACTGGCGGACCGCATCGAAAAGCAATGCAGTGGTTAAAAAATTATTTTGGGAAGCGAGACGCTAATACGTTACGATTTGCTGTGGCCCTTTAGTGGCGATACGATCTGTACAAAATCTATCTATCTATGAAACTTATCAATGAGAGACTTATCTATCTGTCTATGAAACTCATCTAAGAGAGTTATTTAAATGCATTTCGTTCAACATCGGGCCGCCCTTATGTACACATCATCCTTCTCAATGTAGCGTATCACAAATGAGAAAGATGCTCAAGAGAGAGCATTCAGATTTTGACCCTAGAAAATAGGCTGTCTATCGCCAATCACTTATGTGCAAGGTTCGGATATGCAAATCGAAATCTAGCGTTCTAGGTTCCATTCCCAGTGAGGTCAATTTATATGAAGAACGATTCTAAATTGGCCTAGAGTCTAAAAGTTATTACATACTCCCCTGATTGATAGTGACCCATAGTATAAGCTCAAGAACCCATTCCCCATGTATACATTTTGTTTATGTGGTTGGAGATAAACATAGGAAAGTATATTCATATACTTTCAACATCTTACAACAACAACAAAATTATTTTATTTTGAATTAATCACTTCCACTACAAATTTACTATTTTCGATTTAAATCATACGCCACTTGAAATAAATAGTTTCAAAAATGAATGTACTACTTTCAAACATTATCTATTAAAAACTTCTAAATTAGTAATTTTCACTGCTTGAATACACGCTATATGTTTTTAATTTGAATCTTATTAATCACGGGCAAAAGAAGATATCTTTGTTAGGAAGATAGCAAAAAATATATCAAAATAATTTATTTAGATATTTAAAGTATTACTTTAGACTTTAAATATTATAGGATATAATTATTTTATAGCGTCGTTCGGTATATTTTTCAGGTTAGTATAATTTTAATTAATTAATTAATTTTCTTGTAAGGTCTTTTATTACACTATAATGATAAATATAACTTTTTAAGGTTATTATTACCAATAATAAAGTGTTTTAAATGTAAACCAAAATCAGTGCTTTGCGAGTGCTTCGAAAAATTTTTTGGACTATCAAAACTTATTAGTTACGGTACAAAGTAAAATTATGCATGTAGTAATGTTTAGTAGACCCCACATGGCATCTGACAACCAGTTTTCTAACCCTAGACATGGACTAGACCTAGACTTTCCCCAACCTGTGACCTCACGACAAGGCGTGAGAGCATTGACTAGGACTTTCGATCTCGCTTCAAATAATTTTCGAAATGCATGTACAGTCAGCATTAATATAATATAAAATTATTACAATTTTTATTTCATTCTATACTTTATATTCAAAATTTTTTTGTCAATTTAATAAATTTTCGAAATGAATATATGCTAGTGCTTATTATGGAACAACACAAGTAATGTTAATTACGTAGAGATTTATGTAAAAAGCTAAGAAC
The DNA here is from genome assembly GCA_907165235.1 of Zeuzera pyrina. NCBI lineage: Eukaryota > Metazoa > Arthropoda > Insecta > Lepidoptera > Cossidae > Zeuzera > Zeuzera pyrina. Next base: position 3,210,324 of record OU015641.1, read on the forward strand.
GTTAATATTTCAATAAACCGTAATAATTTAACCCTTAACAGATTCCGACATAATTATGTTTTAATAGGTACTTTTTATAGGTATTTTTCGTGAATTATTTTCTATATTTACAATACTTATACTTTTTTTTTTCGAAATTAATGTTTTTGATTAACAGTTGCTATGTTTTATAGTTCTTATATTGAGCATGCGAAGAAAATTGGATAGACTATTATACTTATTTGCCTTAAGTATAGATGTCAATGTGTATAGTAAGTACCTAATATGATTATGTCTATGGTTAGTTATGACACCAATTACGTAAATAACTAAATAACACTAATGTGAAAATTGATATTAATGAAACACTTCACTTTTATATTACGTAGGTATATGGGCTATCGTAATTATTATAGCTTTTATAAATAATTTATAGAAGTATAAATTATAATAATAAGTGTGTATGTAATACGTAAAAATGTTAATTTCTGTTTAATTGAGAAATGTTAGGAGAGTCATAAATTTATAATATTACGTATATTATTGAGTAATTATTTCTTTTAATATCGAACTTTAACAATTTGCACAATTGTTACAGTTCACATTAAATATGTAACACGCAATATATCATTAGAATTAACTTTAAAATTAAAATATTTTATGTGTTATTATCACGTATTATTATTATTATATTTAAAATAAATTTAAAATAATGTAATTACTGAATTAAATGTAATTAAATAAATGTGAAATGTAAAATATTATATAAAATATGTGGATTTAAGAACTCACCTTTTAATTTTCTTCGAAACGTGGAATTTCCAAAGAACTAAATAAAAAAAAACGAAAATTATTTCACAACACTTCAATCACTGGCTGGGAAGAATTAGAAAACCCAAAAGAAGAAAACAGAAACAGGATGTTTTTGAATAACGAAAGTGAAGATTTGAAAATGGAAAGCACTGATTGGTCTTCGTGTTCAAGACGAATGCATGCGTGCGCACCGTATACCACGCTTTTAACCTTTCTGCACTATACACATCTAGTATAAGTTGAACTCTACCCACATACATTTTCTTAGCAAACACTAGTCACTTTACACTGGCGTCCACCACTTAGAATTACCAATTTAACGTGATCCGCGAATACACGCAACATACAAGCTTAAAAGTGTCATTAAATTGGTTTATGCTAACTCGCAGGGGGATATCTGACATCGAATTAATGAAGATTCGGCAATTAGCTTGAATGAAATGCATTTGTTGCCGGGTTATTTCGTAAAATAGACAATGCGGGGTCGAAGGCTGTGTATTGTTAGTACAATTTTAATTAATCTCTAGATTTCGACTGAAAAGTAATGTGATATAACGTTTGCAATAGCTCTATCGCCCATATTGACTCAGATATGTCACTTAGATTTGTTCCCACGCTCAAACTTTATACCTAATGGCAAAATGATAAATAATTGCTTTTTAGGAAGACCAAGGCTGCCTTATGAAGATTAAATAATTAGAATGTTAGCCGAGGGAAAAAGTGTAATAATGATAAGATTATGAGGAAGCGAAAGAAGTATGTAAGGGCTGACGTTTCCGTTCTCTCTGCCTACCCCGTTAAGGATACAGCATGGATATGATATGTACGTATTTGTTTATTAATTACTTTAGATATGGTTTATTTTATGTACAGAGTATATTACTAAATCTAAAATAATAACTTGGAAAATTATTAACGCTATCATAAGCTTTAGCTTTAACTAGTTAATGATAGCGTTAAAAAATTAATAAAATAAATCATATTAAAACCCGAAATACACCGTTAAAGTCGCCTTCATTTGTTTATATTGTTGTGGTTAACTTATTAATAAGTATAATCAGGACAACCTAATTAATTTGAAAATAATATTTTTAGAAAATGACTACCATTCAATCCTTATTATTGAAATCCTTCAAAATCAAATTATTTTGATTGTTATTTTGATTATTATTTTGATCATTATTTTTGATTACATAAATTATTGTCATTTTTATATAATTATGATATTTGATATGATTATTTAATGATGTTTTGGATTTAGTTGATGTAATGATTGATGATGATGATGAGACTGGCCCGTTGGTGCAGTGGCTGTGCATATGCATCTGCTTTCCAAGCTAGGGTCCCGGATTTGATTCCCGGTCAGGTCAATTTAGGAAACGAACTATTCTAAATTGGCTTGGAGTCTGGATGTTACTGGGAACTCCCCCAGAGTTCGTTGTGTGGTACCCATAGTACAAGCTTTTTGCTTAGTTTGGGGTCACACAATCTGTCTAATTGTCTGGAATATTATTATTATTAATGATTGTTAGTGCTGTGCACAAATCTGAGTAACATATACGGATCCTCACGACACAGGCTGTGCCTAGTGTGGGGGTAGCTGTATTTAATCTACATGAATAATCTGTTTTTGGTTAATAAATTGTTATTATTATTATTATTATTTATTAAAATACATAAATAATCGTTCGCGTAATCTTTTATTTACTAAACAAGTTGGTGCCCGCGACTTCGTTCGCGTGAAAATCGGTTTTATCACGCACCCTGTTTGACAAATCGAAGCTTTGTTTGTATATACCGTCTGAATTTCATTACTGAGGAAGAGAAATCATTTCATTGCGATTGATTCCAATGTGACACATAAATTAAAGAATATCTTTATACACGACATTAACGGTTTTTCCTGCTGGGGCTAATATAATTATGGTAGATTGTCAGCATTACTGACCAGCGAGCAGGCCACATATAGTTGGCCGTGGGAAAAACAATTAGATCTTAGGTCAGCACCAGCAGCGCGAGTGGCGAATTTATAATGACCTTAAAATGACTATAACTTTCGCTGTCATCCGATTTAAATGAAACAAAGCTTAAATGTTGCTCCAAGCTAAACCGCAAGAAAATTCGTTCAGTAGTTTCGGAGATCAACGCGTACATACAGATAGACAGACAAAAATTATAAAAGATGGTTTTTTATGTTCTGTTACTCTTTTTATCGCCCACACTCATTTTTTGATAAATTTTTTTTAATGTACAGATACATGCTTTCTGCTGCTTTATTACATGTATAGATTAAATAATTCAAACACTTCTTTTCAAACTCACTAAAGTTTCATCACAGTCGGATGACTGGATTAGAAACGTATAGAGGACAAACATACATACAAACATTCGTTTTTGTGTCTATATATTAATAGGTACGTGAAGCGCAAAACTTTGATACCCTTTTTAAGAAAATTGCGCGAACAGAGGAGTGTGAAATTTGGTACATTCAAAGTTTATATGGAAAAGGACAAGAGAAAGCTAAAATTTTTAGGTAGTATGTATTACAAAAGTACATTAAATTAAATTAAATAAAACGTTCATTGTTTACGTTCATATTGCCGATGTCAGAGACTGTCAATGTCATATGTAATGAAACCTCCTTGAATCAAACAGTCGCACAGACTAGATTGTCGCCAAAGAGTTTAGAAATAGAAATAGAAATTGTTTATTACGCAAAGACACAATATAACGTAGGTACACATTTAACAGAATAGAACATACACAATTTAAACTGACGCTAACAAAGTACTGCACTTAAAATTAACAAATTAAAATAAAAATTTAAAGAAAAAATGAAAAGTGCAGGAAAAATAAAAACAAAACAAATTCATTACAATAAAATTTCTGTTTCAATGCTGCCATGTGCTGCGCTTGCGTAATAGGGAAGCATTCAGCATGTGCCTCAGCCGAAACTGAGACGCTGGTTTTCAATGCCCCCTAAGCAACGTACGGATTAAAAGTATAAACCTTAAATATCACTTACTATAAATACTTTTCATTTATTACAGTTTACATTATAAGTTTATATTTACGCTTGAATTTCGTCCACAGGGCGAACTCTAGTATAGATAACTTTATAAAAAAAGAATTCATAATTGTATAGATATGCACATTTTCAAAAATAATCGTATTAATGAGATTTTAAGTTTAATTTAAATCGAAGCCCTAAGATAATGGAAGAAAATTTATTTTATAAACTAACCCTTACATGAGACTTTAATAATAGTAACGAATAATACTCCAGACAATTACGCAAATTGCGTGGCCCCAAATTAAGCACTAGGCTTGTACAATAGATACCACCATCAACTGAGGAAGCTCCCTTTGCAGTGACACCCAAACTCCAAGCTAATTTAGAAAAGTTCGTTTCGTAAATTGACCTAACCGGGGATCGAACCCAGTACCCCGGCTTGGAAAGCGAATGCTTTGTCAACTAATTATAATGAATTTGTATAGGCAATGGAATATCCGATGTGCGTTGTTATCCATACGCGCAGAGATATATCTACTGCTAGAAGTAGTGACAAGGCATAACTTTGTAGCATTTGTTTTGTCTACCCCGAACGTGAAATAGCATGAAGGTACACATCTAAATTAACCCTATCAGGATTGAAATTTGAAACAAAAAGCTATACCCACAAGAGTTTCACAGACTTGACAATGAAAGTTTGTATAAATAATCTGGTGTGAACATAAATCAATTTGATACATTACATAACGACTTTTAATTTCTAACTCGCATTTTATAACCTTGACTAACGCACGTAAGAACTTTTACTTAACAATTATAAATAAAATATCGTCAAACGCGAGTCGGACGCGTACTCCGAAAGCTCTGTACTGTGCAAGATATATAAATACTGCAACTAAATAATTACAAGATACACTGACTTTGAGAGAAAAATGTCACATACTTCTGACAATTTCGACTTATTGGGTGGTTTTCTGTTTGAACCAAACGTATTTTTCTTACCAAAAACAAACTGTTTGTTGCTACAAGTCGATTTCTTTGAAAGAAAAATGTAAAAATTCGTTAATAAATAAGTTATTGAAACAAACAAAAACTTGTAAAAAAACAAAAACCTTACAAAAAACAAAATATAAACTTATAGTAGTACATAGAGACCTACATATGCTCACGCTGTATCCCTAACAGGGTACTCAGAGAGGACGGAGCGCCAAGCGTCGCGGTCCTTACAAACTTCTTTCTCTTCCTCAAATCTCATCGTTCTCCTCACACATTCTCGCCTAGTTATGCGAGTGCTTTTGACATTTCCGTCGGCTAACGCTAGCTATTTGATCTTCATAGTAATTGTAGTAATAACTACTTGATATCTAGTTAATTCAATGAAAATGTCTTGTTATTCATACAGTACACCTAGTCGAAAGAACATTACTACTGAAACAAGCTAACCATTGACAACAAGAAGTTTAAAATGCCGAAATAACAAGCAAATGTGCTCGTTGTTTCAAGAAGTTATACTAAACATTATCTAACTTGTTGCTGCAACCAAAAATTTAACTAAAAATAATGTTAAAAATAAAGATTATGGTTGGAATTTCTCTCAGAATGTCACAAAATATACATAAGTTTGTCTCTCGCGAAAAATAAACATATGTTTTGTCATTTAAACATAATATTAGGTCTTTACCCTATGAAATTGTCGTTTAGTATACAAAAAGTTAAAGTATTTTTTTATATATTTTTTTTATTTCTATTAATCAAAGTATGCACCTATGCTATAGATGCATCTCTGCCATCGCAATGGTAATTTTTCAATGCCCTTCTTGAAGAAGTCAGGTACGAGAGTCAACAAACTCTTCAAAGGTATTTTGTACTGCCTCTCGGGTAAAGAAATTGCCCAGAAATTGTCCTAATTTTGGAAAAAGTAGAAGTCTGTCGGTCTGGTGAGTACGGTGGATGACGCAAAACTTCCAACCCTAGCTCTTGTAGCTTAGAGGCAGTCTGTTGTGCCGTGTGAGGTCGAGTTTTGTCGTGCAGGAGCAGCGGGGACGAGTGAAGACCAAGGCTGGCCGGAGATTTGTGAGCTTCTCCATCATTGTGTCCAGTACATGCACATCTGCAGTAATACTCGTGCCATTTGGTAAGAAGCTGTGATGAATTACACCGGCACTAGACCACTAAACAGTAACCATCAATTTTCGAGTGGTAAGTTTTCGTTTGAGGCATTGCCTAAATGCTGAACCAAGGTCTAACCAACATGATGACCGCTTAAGATTGTCAAAAAGAATCCATTATCGCAAGTGACACGCGGTTCAAAATCCCTTCGTTTCTGTGTCTATTAAGCAACGCAAGGCATACTTTAACGCGTTCGTCGCGCTGGCGATCGTTCATTTTATGCGGCACCCACTTATCAAGCTTTTTTACCTTGCCAATTTGACGCAAATGGACCAATATTGTTTAGATGCTAACATTGAAAACTGCTGCTAACTCAACAGTAGATTGAGTATCGTCAGCTTTCACTATCGTCTTTAATTCGTCGTTGTTGACTTTATTGTAGAACGGCAACTTCATAGGTAAAGATCTATTATTTAATAATACATTCGGTACAGTTTATACAAATATTAGAGACAAACAACTTCATAGTTAATACTGTTTTAGAGTTAGATTTTATAAGAAATCGTATTGTTATGAAAGAAAAATAAAAAGAATGGACATCTATTTTTTACTCGGAATTCTTAGTTTATGCTGTCTCACATGTTCAGGCAAAAATATAACGAATTTTGTTCTGTTGTGTAAGAGAAATGCTTAAAAATATCGTACATTTTGTATGAAGAAATCCCTATCTCGCTTCATAAATTGCAAATGCAAGAGGAGTGTATTCGGACCCTTCAAATACTGAACCCTAAAAATAAATTACGCACTTAAGAGTATACACTTGATCTTAATTTTTTCTACATTTTAATTAATAATTTTTGGCTCATTACTGTTCATTTACAATTCCTACGGACAAATATCTTTACGCGTATTTGCATATTTCTTCGAAACGCAGATTATTTCTAGTCTGATGAACACAACGTCAGTGCCTTTCAAAAAAAAATTGTAAGTCCATAATTTCACTATTTTGTAGCCACCCAAAGCCCCAACGCAAGTAACCAACTGTGAAAAAGCAATTAGTTGTTATGGAAATGTAATTGCTCATTACGTAAAATTATGCTATACGTAAGTGATAAATGAATACATCATGTTTTAATGTTGACGACCTCTATATGGGAATCATGCAACGCTTACGAAAACAATGTTTCTGAATTGTCTCTGGTCTAAAACTGTTGGCGTGACCGGAGAAGTGTAGTTTATCTTTTTAAATTCTAACAATTCTTTGGCGTGGTTTTAAATTCTAACAATTCTTTGGCGTAGTAGACCTACGCTCAGCCATTGTGCTACTGAAAAGGTAAACTCCGCTGCAAAATTAAAAAAGTTTAGAAATTTTAGCTGTGTGAAAGACGGAAGAAATGTTTTTTTCCTGAATTGAGATTGAGAGAGAGAGAGAGAGAGATTGAGCTAGATCGATTTCTCGCCCGCCTCAACCCCTATATTGACAATTTCATCAAAATCGCTAGAGCCGTTTTCGTGTAAGCCACATCAAATATATATATTCAAATATTGCTCATTTAATATAATAGTAGATATACATATATAATTTAAATATATTATAAAATATTATGATATTTTGAATTTTTTGCTGTTAATAAACCATCAAATTAAATTCATTATATCTATAAATTGAAGGTGAAGCATTTTAAAGTCATAAACTACAGTCTGCTGAAGACCCATAATTATGGTGATATTTATATTTTGCAAATTTGTATTTCTCGTTACGTTGAAAGCATACTATAACGTGTGTGGTTTCGTCGCCTCGTGACGTGATGTCTAGCGTGATGCCTCTCGCTTCAATCTATTTGTAACTAGAGATCTGCCCTGGCTTCACATAAGTGGATACGTAAGTAGCCTTCCCAAAAACCAAGCAATAACAGCACGAATGTTCCAACAAAAAGCTCCAATTTCGTGTGAATTTTTCGTCCAAAGTTCCTCCTTTACCAACCTTTTTACCCCTTTAGGAATTTAGGATTACCCTTTAAGATTTTCAAAATTGACGAAACAATTTTTTTTTGTATGTTTGTTACCTCATAACTCCGTCATTTACGAACCGATTATGAAAATTATTTTTTTGTTTGGTAGGTAATACTTCAGAGGTGATCTCATTTAAATTTCACTGGCATTGGAGCTTGGACTTTGATGATACACTAAAATAACGCGACCTGGTTATAATCTTTATTTATATTCTCTTGTATGTCGTTACGTTTCGAAATTCGAAAGAAGTTAATTGCAGACCTGCCCTAGATATTTATTTAGGTCAAGATCACTCAATATGGAGAAATAAAAAAAAGTTATGAAAAAACTGGAACCGCCTTCAAAAAAACACTGAAAAGTACAAAATAACTATCCTTTACTAATCGAAACTCAAGTACAATTGAAATAACTTTATAAATACGATATACATATCTATATAATTAAATTTGACAGTTACTGAAGTCGGTGCCAAATCAATGTGCAACAACATAGTCTATTAGTTTGGTAGGCTTGGCACCGACCTCAGTAACTGTCAAATTTAATTATATAGATATGTATATCGTGTTTATAAAGTTATTTTAATTATACTTGAGTTTCGATTAGTAAAGGATACGTATTTCATAACACTTTTGTTTCTAATTTAGTTTCTTGGGCCGAAATTCGAAACTCTAAAAAGGCGTGTCTGACACGCTCCTGACCATTTTTCTTTACTTTGTTTTGATATCTCTCACAAAATAATTAATTTCCACATGTAAGGAAGTAACTTGCCTACAAAAAATCTGTCCTCGACTTGCGATCATAATAAAATTGTCCGTGAAAAACTTGTTGTTAATTAATTATTATATTATTAATTAAAAACATCCGTTTCAACACCGTGACGGACACCTGCTTCCTATTTCGCTACGCGTCAATATTACTACGTTTTAAACACGGTCTCATTCTCTAAACGAGAGGACTAAGGAAAAGGACGAATGTAGCATGAGGCTACAGTGCGTTCCAGTCATCAGAGCCTCCTGACTTACACCGAGGAAAACCAAGCCGCGATAAATAATGTAGGCGAAAGTCCCACATTAGTCAGTTACACTCTCATCACTAGAGGGCTGGATTCCTTGTCATCCCACGTTACCAAAAAAAAACCTGCCAGTGCATGTGGGAGTGGGATCACGAGCACTTAAGGGCTCCGTAATCGGGATGCACTATATTAATTTAATTGGCAACAAAAATTAGATTGTTTTTCAAAATATTTGTTGTTTTATTCACTACGGAATTATGAAATCCCTAAAAAGACTAATGTAACCAAATGTAACTAATGAGCAAAACCCTCGCCGACATCTCATCAGAATAATATTAAGTTTAAGTACCTTAATATGCTAAAGAATTTTTGCCTTATTATACTGTAATTACTCAGTTGCATGCTCTATGTAAATCTATCTCACATTTCGTATGTGGGATTTTTACCATAAGATCATCAACAATAAGAGTAATCAGATAACAGCTAATTAAATGTCTAAAATTAAAAACGTCATTACTCGTTAGGAGATTTTTTAAAAAAGCCATTGAATTAACGCGTTCTTGAATTTAAAAAAGGAACAAAGACAATAAAGGTGTTCCTAAGCGTAGAAATAATCTGAGAGACTTTTTGGCGGGAACGACAGAAGTGAGGTTGTAATTTTATTTAGATTTTCTAATTTTTACATTTTTGGGAGTTTTAAAGTACAAAAGTGATAGTATATTGTGTTTTGAAGATCTGTATAAGTGAAAATAACGGAGTAGGTCTAAATAAACATGTGTAGCTAAAGTTCCCGCGCTCTTCCAAGAAGTCCTTTTGTAACTTCAGTAAAACCTACTATCTTTTTACCATAGGAGTTTTACGATAAGAAAAAAAAAATACTTCGAACGTGTTTCAAGTCGATTCTACTTATTAATATGTGACATTGGCAAATCTACCGTGTCACGCTAAAGTCAAGCAACTTTCGTGAAGCCGATCTCAGATATAATCATTATTTAAAGTTTTGTGTTATTTTTGATAATAAATTTTTATCTATTAAAATATTTAATTAATACTGTTAACAATACATTGAGTTGAACGAAAGAAATGAAGACATATTTATTTTATACCTAGTAAAAGTCTGAATCATTATTTACAATTCGAGATAAAGGTGTTGCGAACGGCCAAACCTTTCATATAAATGTCGTTAGGGGCCATACTGCAATTCAAATTGCACGATGTCATGCGTTACAGGCTTTATAAATGGTTAATGTTATTTACATGTAAGTATAGAATACATAAGTTATGGTGGCATTAGATTTAATTTGTAGACATTCATATAAAAAGTCTATCTGGTCAAAAGGCTAAGATTGAAATGCCATTAGTAATTTCAGAATTTGTTTTTATCAAATGGTTTTAGTATTAAAATACCAATTAAAAAACCAATGTAATTACTTATCAGGATTTGCGTATTAGAAACTTCAAACTAAAACAGATTAAAAGTGAGCATTCTACTCTAATATAATCAAACAAATAGAATTTGTTAACTAAATCGCTTCAAACTAAAACAGAACACAATGTTTATTTTATTTACTCTAACACAATAAAAGGAGTACAAAAAACATATCATTCATCACTCGCAATCGCATCACAGACAAAAATATTAGGGCTTAAAGTACGAAATTATCGTTTCGTACTGAAAAATTAAAATATTATTTCTGTAGGAGGAAATATATTATTTAATCAAAGTATTTACCCTCGTTGTCTATACATTTTTGCCATGTAATCGGAAGATCATTTAAACCTTTGAAATAGAACTCGGAGAACCTGGACTTCACAAACTGTGCAAAAGCTTTTTGTACTGCTTCCTGGGAAGAAAATTTTTTTCGTGCAAAATATTGCCTAAATCGCGGAAAAAACGGTAGTCGGTTAGAGAGGAGTCCGGTGTGTATGGAGGATGACGAATGGTTTGTAACTGCGGGTCCTGTAGTGTTAGAGTTGTTTCTTGAGCAGTGTAAGGTCTTGCGTTATCATGGAGCATTATTGCTCTGAAGATCGATCGATGAATCGGTCAGCATGCGACAGCCAATATCGTGCCATATCTGCAGTCAAAACGAGAATTTGTGTAATGTAATTTGTATAGCGACGCTAAATCTACCGCGAAAAGTACATATTATAGTCATAGAGTAATAGATACTGTTAAATATGAAATGTAACGGGAGCACTGATCACTGTGAACACGTTATCAATTCTTCATCACAACTATTATGCACTTGACTATTCGACGGCTTCTCAATAAGTGACCCCTTATAAGACCAAAATCAGGCTTTTATGCAACCCCACTACACGCAGGAAATCCATTCTACCCTCTTTCTTGTTACTAAAATGTTACATAATATCACATGTGGGTGATTTATGTGACTAAAATTAATGTGGAACTAACAATACGTAATCGTCATATATGTCATGTTACCAATTTTTTGTTAAAATTAGTTACCGGTCGCGCAGTGATCGCGTGGCTGTCGCTGGCTACAAATTTTTAAGTAATAACCACGTCGGCCTGTTTTTTGCGTTGTTCACTTACGATTATCGTAAAGAATCTACTTTTCGTCGCACGTCACATTTCGGTCCAAAACTCCTTCATTTCTGCAGTCCAGTCAAATCATGAGGCACACATTTTTCCGTTTTTTAATTTCACCAATTTGCTCCGAAGGGCAAAATCTTGGGTCAATATTAATAATAATAATAATAAACTCAGACATTTCACACAGCGCCATCTAGTCTCAAAGTAAGCAGCACAGCGCTTGTGTTATGGGTACTAGACAACTGATATATTACTTATATACTTTTCTTTTGTAAATAAATACATATTATACATAAACACCCAGACTCGGGGCGGGCATCGAACCCGCAACCCCCGTTTACTTTCCGACGCGTTAAGCCGTTGCGCCACGGAGGTGGTCAAAATTGTGGGTATGCTAACGTCAAACCATGCCGCTAATTCCTTGGTAGTTTGGTACGGATCGGGGTCCCACTATAACCTTCGATTCATCGTTATTTACCGTAGTGGCTGGTCTTTCTCGTGGTTCATTCTCAAAGTCGAAGTTTCCACCACTAAAGCGGTTAAAACACAAAAGCACGGTGCGTTCGTTAGCCGTATCCTCTCCAAACACAGCATCAACATTATGAGCAGTTTCTGCTGCGTTAGATTCAGAAAATTACTCTGTTTTTTTGCTGTATCCGTCTTCACGTTATATGCTGAAAGTAAAAGCAATTGAAAGTCGAACAATTGAATCGTTTTTTAAATTTAAAATGTTGTAGTTTTCATATGAAAAAAGTTTCACTTTGAAATCTTGAAATCTGACACCATGCAGGTTAAAACGGCAATTTCATACTTTAACCTCTAAATTAATCATTCATTATTAATTGCCTAAATCACATACATCATCGACATGCAAATCTTTGAAAAAAGTTCTCGGTCCTGGAAATGATTGGCACAGTTTAAGAAGCTCATCTTTTTTATGGCACCTACATCTCTTGGCTTCGTTTCGCGAGGAAGTTCTTGTACACAATCCTCATCGTTTATAACATCTTTCTTCAGCATATTTGTCAATTCTTTGAAATTTTCTTCATAGTTTTAGCTTTTGGCGGTACTTACGACACCCGAAAGGCGTGGTTACGCGTATGTCGAGAAATTTGAAATAGCTAAGTTAGCTCGTATTTGTAAGACGTGTGTCTGACTGCGCTCAAGTACTACATTTCAAATTAAATGAGTTTAGTTAGCATGCTTCGCGTTACAATTTTTGAAGTTGTATGAGTTGGACTCTGATAATATCTATAAAAGTATCATGAAATTATAAGAACCATTAATTATACAAAAATAACAGTAGTTAGGCGAAATTCATGTAATTTAAATTGCTTGGCTTGACACGGGAGAAATGCGCTAATCTGTGCGCCATGCCATGATGAAAGAGAAGGAGAACAATGTGAGAGGGTAAGAACGTCGCATAGGCTTGTGAGCGTCGATTGTAGATACTATATAGAAATGAAGAAATGCATTTTACGATTGCCAAAGTGTCTCACTTATTTAATGACAATTATTTTAATATATTTTTGTACCCACAAGTTCGACAACCAAATAAAACTCGAATAGAATGATATTAAAGTTACAAATTAGATAAGATTTTTTCGATATATTGAACAGATCGTATAGCACCTTTGTATCACATAGCCGGCATTATTACAAGAAAGATTGATAAATCTGTATAATATATAGAAGGTTATTGTGAAATGGTGTATAAATCCGCCAGGGTTTCAACTTGTCAATGTTGGCTGCTTATTGCAGATATAATAATTACGGGATATATATTTTTTTTTGTCCATACAAAAAAAATAGAAATAAATATACAGCCCTATCGTTATGGCCATACCAAATGTTTGCTAAAAACGTAAAAAGTAAAAACACCGACATTAGGGTTGCCTCACCTTTTTTTTTTTTTTTAACTTTTGATTTGTTACACTAGAACTGTTGACTTTTGACAAAGTTGTAGAATGCTAATTTTCCGTTGCCATGAGTACTTTAATACCCTTTCGAAATAACCTTGTATATAATAAAAATGGATATGTAATAATGTAATCGCTAGACTCCATAAGACACAAATCGTGAAATTCTAAAGAAAAGAACATGTTTTCATCGTTCTATGGTTATACAGTTTCAAATACATGTTATTTCAAATAAATACCTAACCTTTATGCAATTATTTATGCAATAACGCTCCATTACCTATTATTATTTCTTATTGCAATACAGAAGATTGTATATATGTCTCGATGAATGCTCATACGATTATTGAACATCGAATTGTATTATGTCGATGGCTGATTGTGTTATGAATATGACGGAGTGAAACGTTTAAAATTCAAGAATAATAATAATAATAATACTCCAGACAATTACACAGATTGTGTGACCCCAAACTAAGGAGTAAGCTTGTACTATGGGTACCACACAACGAACTCTGGGGGAGCTCCCAGTAACACCCAGACTCCAAGCCAATTTAGAAAAGTTCGTTTCTTAAATTGACCTGACCGGGGATCGAACTCGGGACCCTAGCTTGGAAAGCAGATGCATATGTCACTGCGCCAACGGGCCAGTATACCTTTTACGCATTTACCAATTCCATTTCGAAGTTACAGTTTGCTGCAATTGCAATAATTCCTTTCTTTTCAGCAATAATATTTGGGTTAGATTAGGTTAGGTTATTATTGTATGTTATAAGAATTTAGATAGAAACATCAGGCTGTCAACCCGTCGCCTCTTTAGGCCGACTTATACAATATTTTTTAACGTAACGATTTTTTTAAATGATTTGAGGTATGTTGATTATACTTCTTAAAATCCAATACAAATATTTTAAAAATTTTGTCCGTTCGTTTGTTTATTTGTTGTCTATTTGTGCCAACGTCTTTCAAAAACTAAATACTAAATTAATAATCCAAGTTTAATAATTTCTCATTTAGAGTATGCGATCTTTACTTAGAATATTTGGTTGAAAAAAATGTTTAAATATTTCTATTTCATTATGGGAATATTGTAAGCATAAACATCCTCGTTAAATGCTTTAAATTATGGTAAAACCATATGAAATTCAAGTAAAACTTTAAAAGTAATAAGCGAATACACAGAAGCGGATTGTAACTTTATTTCATTATGTAAATAACTCAAGACACACACACACATCTTCATGCTACACACACACACACACACACACACACACACACGCACCTTCATGCTGTATCATGAGGTAGTCAGAGATGAATCGCCAAGTATCGCGGTCCTTACATAGACACTTCTTTCGCCTCCTCGAGTCTCTTGATTCTCGTCATAATTCAAGACAATTGTCAATCACCCCATATGACACTGCAATTAAAGTTTACATAAAAATTATAACGCAAGTTTTAGGTTTTATATAGATTTCTAAAAAATATTTTTCTTGTAATTTTGCAAATATGATCTATGTGTAGCTAGTAGTAATTGGGTCCCGGGACAACTCGTGTCATAAAGTTCCGGGACTTTAGCCAAAACACGGGACCGGCACATTTAACACGTAGCTTGCAGTCAGCATGCGACAGCCAATATCGTGCGATATCTTCTGTCAAAACGAGAATTTCTGTACTGTAATTTGTACAGCGGCGCTAAATCTATCGCGAAAAGTGCATTTAACGGTCATAAAATATTACATATGCAATCCTCATACATGATACCAATGTTTTATTACAAATAGGCACCGGTCGCGCAGTGATCGCGTGGCTGTCGAGTCTGCAAATTTTTAGATAATAAACTGTCCCGAGTTTTGAATCGAGACTTGAGTCGAGACTTCATAACATATAAGAACACTGTTCAAGTAAATGTTATAATAATGTTCGTTACGAAAGGTCATTAAAGAACATTGAACTTTAAAATTGGAAATGTTAGATTTTTTAACTTTATATTTAAAGAGGTTTATTTATGTTGCACATACGTCGATTTTCTTAAACTAGGAATTTATGATCAGTTTTAATTGTTGATTATTAATATTTTTTTGGAAATTTATTTAATTAACGTTACATATGGTAGAACTTGTTTTACTTTATAAGAATTAAAATAAACGTTGATTATTTAAAATGTATATTTCATTGGTAACCGACACCGACAATGTATTCTACATTAATCTTATTGCAAAGTCTCGAAGTCCCGGGACATCCCGGGTCTTCGAGCCTCAGCCGTCTTATGTCCCGGGACTTTGAAAATGTTGAGACTTCCCAATCCCTCGTAACCATCTGCACACGAGTGGATTTTACACTTAGCCAAATATTTTTCACCGTCTTCATTTTGCCGTAATCGGATAAAATTATTCTCAAGCAAAGCCTACTTGAAATCAAGCTAAAATAATGTTCGGTGTTTTTGTATATGTTCTAACAAGTAAAAGGTTAGACAAACAAATCATTGGTAGCCTGTTCCTTGTAGGTCAATTGATCCGAACCTGCAACCAATCACTCACAACATTGTTATCGGAACGCCTTTTTAAAGTCAGTCAGTGTTATATCGATACCCTAGTTTTAGGTGCAGATGTTACGAAATGGATGGATTTTAATGCAAATTGCATTGTATAGTTCACATATTGTTACGCTATATTCATTTATAGGCGACGTCACTTGAAGACACGATACAGGTTATGCCTAGTGTGGCCCCCACACTAGGCATATTCATTGTATAATAATAGAAACTGTTTTTAGGCAATTAAGTTATTATTATTTAAAAAAAAAACATTGAACGTTGGAATAGCTTTCATATGAGGTGGTTCAATAATGCACAAAAGAATAATGAATTTACACCACAAAAAGGAAGAACTCTAAACGCCAATAAAGTAAATCAATAGAGAATTACTTTTAATTATGATATAGATTTAGATTGGTTATAAAATGTACATTGATTAGACAATCATACTATAAAATAAACAATTTCGTTGAAGATAAAACAATAGTCTGGAAATGATCTTCTCTATACATATATTTACTGGCTCTCTGAATATTGTATTTTAATAAACCTTTTGTAAAATGATGTTGAAAAAATGATACCTGACTGTGTTTCTTGTCGGTTCTTTTCTCTTTGAACCGAACTAAAGTAGATTTGACGTTCAAAAATACCTTGTAATTGGGTTTACTTGAATGAATTGATTTGACTTTAACTTCGAATTTAATGTAATAGGAAAAAATTAAAATAATATTTTTTGACATGACTGCTACACAGCTACTGTCTCCCATCGCACCTCTCGCCGCCGCCAGGGAGCTCATTCTCATACTTTAGAACCTAAATAGTCATGCACTATGCGACTTCAAAGAAGTTTCCTCCCTCGAACCATCAAGTTGTGGAATGAGCTCCCTGTCGCAGTTTTGCCAAATTACTACATCACGCAGTTCTTCAAAAAGAGCGTGGAGAGCTTGTTACAGGGTCGGCAACGCGCCAGTGATGCCTTTAGTGTTACATGCGTCTATACAGCCATTCCCAAAGTGGGCGATAACGCCCCCTTGTGGGCGCTGCAGGCTTAAAGAGGGGCGGTAAGAGACCCAGAAAAAAAATGGGGGCGTTGTGTAGAGGCCTGGAGGGTAATTTGTAATTTCATTTAGCTAGGAGGCATCTTAGACAACGACTGCATGAGCTCTCGACTCAGTAGACAAAATAAGTTTGGGAAACAGTGCTCTATATGCTACGATAATTGCTTATCATCAGGCTGGCGTATATTTGTTTGCCAGCTAAAGGCTGATCTACACTTTATGACCTATGTCTGCGCAGCGTGTTTACACATTTTGTGCAAACAGGACATGTTGACGTCAAGTTTTAAGTTCGCTTCAATGTCTGTGTATTTCTGTGTTTTATAACAAAAAGTCGCCGAAAATACATATTCCAATTGTAATTGTGTGTCAAATTGTAAGAGCAGCCAAGAAAAGTAATCGACGACGTCGATAGATATTTTCTATATTACTACAAAACACAAGATTTAAAAGACGAATGACTTGTTTATACCGTGTGGATGTTGAGACTAGCATAACCCTTAGTCTGCACAAGTTTCCACAGCGCTAGTCGCTATTGTGTGGACCGGCCTTAAGAATAGTCTCTCCAGTTAATACAGATATTAGTGAAAAAAATTCATAAATGAACCTGTTTCCTTTATGTATTTTCTTATAGTAGAATATCTTATAAAACATACATATCATCACATTGTACCCCTAACAGGGTAGTCAGAGAGGACGGAGCGCCAAGCGTCGCGGTACTTACATACTTCTTTCGCTTTCTCAAATCTCATCAATCCCTCACACATGTTTCCCTAGTTATGTGAGTGTTCTAACATTTCCGTCTGCTAACGCTCTGGCTATTTGATCTTCATAAGTCTTCCTTGGTTTCTTCTACCAGTCACTTTCGCTCTGTAGATTTTCTTCGTCAGTCTTACATCACTCATTCTTTCTATGTGCCATCTCATCTAAGCATTCGTTTCTTCATTTTTACAATAACACTGTCGTACCCTGTCATATTGCGTATGTCTTCAGTGCCAGTGTATATTGAAATATAAAGATGGTTTCCCGTCGACATAACACATGTATACGTTTTTAACTTTAAAATCGTTGTTAAGGTATGATTTACGATTGAGAAAACTGCATTTCCAAGCCTCCGGACACGATATTCTATGAACGTGATAAATTATGTTTGTTACGCAGTCAAAGTCATGACCAAAACTTGTTATTTAATATGATAGTTATATTCGGATATTAGCGACCAATTATCAACATGCACATTTGTAATTACATAATTGTTTTAAAAGTTATCGACGTTTTTGAAAACACTTTCTCTGGTATGTTAGTTCAAGATTGTATGTAAAACTGGTTCCGTGGGCACTAAGACTTCATACTCCGCTAGAGCATAGAGACAATAAGAAAGTTTTTTTTTATTTTGACTAAGGGTTCATAGCGGGTGTGATATGCGCTATCATGGCACTATGAGGGTAAAGTGGGGCATGTTGTTGCTCCCAAGAGAAATGCTTCAGCACGGTGAAAGAGGGGCTCTGGTTCCCTCAAGAAAGCGCTGAGGATGACCACCGGGACCTGAGAGGTTGAGTATCTGTGTTCAGGTTTGTCTACTTCCATTAACATGAAGTAGTAAGGGTAAATTTTGTATTCATTTTCTGACAATGATTAATAAGCGATTAGGGTCTAGGCCTTTACCTATATATTAATAGTTTATTATGCAGGTACTGGCTATGCCCACCTATTTTATTCTGGTTAAATTTTGTATTTTTCTAGCTAAAAGTAACCTATATCATCATATGTAAAGTCTTCTATCTGCTAATGAAAACCCCATCAAAATTAGTACAGTCATTTTGGAGATTAGCCCGGACAAAAAAACAAACAAAAAATAACAACTTTAAAAACATGCATTTATTATTTTTGAACGTAAAAATAGTTATATGAGCTTTATATAATAATTATATAGCTTTTTTATATAAATAATTATATAGCTTTTTTTTGTTTCGAAATCACAGACAGACAATTCAATTTTATTTATTTGTAGTTTTAGCTATGTACTCATAGCGCCAAAATTCAAATTTAATAATAACAACCCACATGTGTTTTGCATCTCAGCAACTCTTACTTTACTCATATTTATTTGTACAATTTATAGTGTGCAATTTACAGTATGTTAGGAACGCGAAGCTTGGCGCTCCGTCCACTCTGACAACCCCGTTAGGGATATCGTAAAACATGTACGTATGTGTTTTGCAGTGTCCCATAAAAAATGAATAATTTTTAGGGTTCTGTACCCTAAAAGGAAAATGGAACTCTTGTAAGAAGATATATTATTATTATATTTCATTACCTCTGTCTCACTCTCTCAACTTGTTTATTACCTGGAATTAGTGGTCTAAATTGGATTGCAACGTGCCACCCTTCTTCCACCTAAGCACACTGAGTTCTTGGATTGGATTTATGGGCTAATTATTATTTATTTATCTACCCTTTTACATACCCGTTGATGAATGTCGATCATATTTTCCCAAAATTTTAACTGTCAATTTTTTTTTCTTTCTTTATGGCATGGCGCACAGTTTAGCGCATTTGCCAATGTCACGTATTAATAAGTAGAATCACAAATAAATTAGTTTTTTCTTATTGTAAAACTCCTCCAGTAAAGTGATACCAGGCTTTACTGAAGTTATAAAAGACTTCTTGGAAGAGCGCGAGAACTTTATGAAGACCTACTCCATTATTTTTACTTATACAGAACTTTAAAACACAATGTACTATCACTTTTGTACTGTAAAATCCCAAATATGTAAAAAATAGAAAATCTAAACAAAATGTCAACCTCACTTCTTCCGTTCCCGCCAAAAAGTTCAGACTGTCAAGTTCAAGTCAACAGAAGTTTGATTCCTCGGACCGAGTAACGTAATGGACGACGCCATAATAAGTTGCTGCTTTTATCACCGTACGTAAAACAAATTTTCGTCTCTTTCTATCTCATTGTACGGTAACTACGTGTAAAACAGATAGCTGTAGTAAGTATGGCAACCTCGCATTGTCAGTGTGATTCGTGTCAACTCATGACCGACTTCACGTACATTACTAAAATAATTATTTGGAAAATACCCGTAATCCTTGTGTTTTGGCTACCTCGTAATATTCAACAAAATAAAAATATATCATATTCAGCTGTGTATTGTTGTACTGTGGCTCTTCTCTCGTCATGCACATTAGTAAAAGCCCAAAAAGACATACATACATACATAATACAATATAATTTATACCTTTTTAACACAATGAAAAATACAGATATTATTGGCGTTTTCTGCATTTGTCACTTGTATGAAAGAAGAATGTGAAGTCAAAGGATTGAATATGAATGTGAACAAAACTAAGATTCTGGTGTTTCCAAGAGATACATACATACATATCTTCAAGCCGTATCCTTAACGGGGTAGTCAGAGAGAACGGAGCGCCAAGCGTCGCGGTCCTCACATACTTCCTTCGCTTCCTCAAATCTCGTCATTCTCCTCACACATTTTCGCTAGGTATGCGAGTGCTTTTGACAAAAAGACGGTCAATGAAAAACGAATACGCTCTTAAAGCAAACGCTCCGTCCATTTTGGTTCTTCGTCCGAGTTCGATTCCCACTAGTTGATTTCACAGGAACGTAGTGCATCAAGCGAAGGGTCCAAGTTAGATTTCCGGAAATGTCAATATGTCCTGAGATTTTTTTTTATAGGTTGCTTTAAAATGGAAACCGCTGACGGTTTACAGTTTTTATTTCAATTAATGATCATAATATTTAATTTAAAATAGTACAGTATTAGTAGAGAAGCATCTTGAAGCTTTGTAGAACTATAGTAATCAAATTTACGAGTAACCCGGCCCGTTTCACTGGGCGTTAGTTGAAATTAAAATAAATTAAACAGTTTTTATAATTATTTTGATACTGCAAAAAAAAAAACAAAAAAAGAAATATTCTACTGATCCGATCGCTACCAAACTTTACAGGAACACCCGCTAGACCAATCTGAAGATTCCCTGAAAATTTCATCGAAATCGGTCCAGCCGTTTCGGGTTCCTTATGGAACATACATCGCCTTTTATATATATAGAAGATATAATTTAATACAATACAAGTATATATATATACATACAAAAGAAAATGTAAAATTAACGATTCAAAATTCAAAAATTACAGATCGGGTTTCATATTTTAAGGAATCAAAATTTTGTGTAACACGACATTATAATACTTTATGGAGTGAGTAAGATGCGTGTTTATATGTGGATGTGAGTGTCTTCGTTGTAAGTAGGTATCCATAGGCTATTATTACTGGTTACTCCCCCTGTTCATTGTGATACCCATAATACAAGCCTAGCGTTTACTATGTGATTACACAATTTGTATAATTTTCTTGGGTTGAGTTCAAATTAGATGGATTATTAAACACCAAGGATCCCGCGGTCGTCCTCGGAGCATGAGAGAAGCTCCAACATTGGTAGTAGATTGCACTCCTCAACGCTACGTTGAAGCTGATCACGAGGCGAGCTTATTGTTCAAAAGATAAAAGGATTTGAAATTAACGGATCCCTAAATATATGATCAGCATTGCTTATTCAGATTCAGTGCTATATTGTCACTTTCGTTTCGGGCAGTGCTTTGTATTTAAATTGTGTTTGTTGCACGAGGAGACGAATATTCTAATTCTTTTTGTGCAAGCAATGTATGGAAATTCGCTTTATCTAATCGTTACTATTATAACACATAGTATGATTGAATATACTCAGTATTTATATAAAATAACTTTAATAGAGCTATGCATTAATAATTATAAAATAAAAATTAAACCGAATTTAAAATAAAACTTTAAAAAAAAATATTATCCTTAAATGAATGAAACCATAAATACAAAAATAACGTCTCGTCATTTAATTCTGTCATACTGTGTATTTCTTCATTGCTTATTTTGTCCCCGAGAGTGACATCGCACATATTTCTGATTCTGAAAGATTGCATTTCCACTGCATACATACATATATATCTTCACGCTGTATCCCCAACGGGGTAGTCAGAGAGGACGGAGCGCCATAAGCGTCGCGATCCTTACATACTTCTTTCGCTTCCTCAAATCTTATCATTCTCCTCGCACATTTTCGCCTAGGTATGCGAGTGCTTTTGACATTTCCGTCGGCTAACACTCTAGCTATTTGATCTTCATAAGTCAGTCTTGGTCTTCCTTGGCTTCTTTTACCACTCACTTTCGCTCTATAGATTTTCTTCGTCACTCTTGCATCACTCATTCTCTCCATGTGCCCGAACCATCTTAGCATTCCTTTCTTCATTTTTTCAATAACACTGTCGTGCAACCCTGTCATACTGCATATCTCTTTATTCCTTATTTTGTTTGCAAGGGTGACACCGCACATATTTCTAAGAGGTCGCATTGATACTGCATTTACCTCTTTTCACTCGTCAACTGGCAGCTGGCCACAAAGTATGGCAAAGTCTAAATAAAGAGAACTGTCTAAATAAAGCACGAATAAAGCCAGGCAGACATTATGTAGCCCTGTCTGACGCCTGAACAGACTTCGAACGAGGGCGACATGTCACCATCTTATCCTTACACAAGCTCTGTGGCCTCGATGTAATGATCTGACAGCCTATAGTAAGGGGCCCTCCACGCCATATTCAGGCAGAAGACTCCACAATTTCTTTCGCACTACTTCATCAAATGCCTTTTCTAGATCCACGAAAGCGCAGAAAACTTTCTGACATAGGGCCAGAAACTTCCCCACAATAACGTGAAGCGCGAAAATCTGATCCATACAACCTCTACCGTTCCTAAAAGCCACCTTGCGCTTCCCACAAATACCTTTCAGAAACATCTTTCATACGTTCAGTCAATACCTTGGTATAGACTTTACTTGCTAAGCTGACCAAGGCTGATGGCCCTATAGCACGCACAGTCCAAATGAGAACCTTTCCCTTTATAGAAAGGTACTATAACTGCGGTGCGCCAGTCCTCTGGCACCTTTCCCTTCTGCCAACAAAGGTTGCACTGCATTAATTATTATTAGTAATTTATATAGGCCATATGCTAGCTACCTGACATTGGTTTCACTTTGCCATCTGACTGTTGCACCTTATTTTGTACACCTCAAATGAGAAATGGCGGGAAGCTAAGTATGCATGTGACGTGTAAATAAGTACGTTATCGCTACTGTACGCAGTTACTTTTAACTTCTTTTGTTTATATATAAATGTGCAGTTAAAAACCACAGCAGTTTAGTGCTAAAATATTTGTCACGATTAACTCGCAGATTTGTCGTAATTTATTCAACAACTCATTTTGTGTACATTTATAATATACTGCCTAATGATGTGCCGCATTTAGCAAGTGTTAAGTACTGTCAGCGACGTAAATTTAAGAATTGTCTCACTTTAATGAATAGGCCTTCTTTATTTTTTTATATATCCTAAATATCTAATATGTCCTGGTGTTAGACTTCAAAATATCATCTGTAGTTAGCTTTAAAATATCACGTAAACAATGTATAGTCACGATCTGTAACTTCATAAATACAATATAAATACCTACATAATTAGATAAATTTTAAAAGCCTACTAAACTAGTAGACTTTCTGTAGTCATTTATTGGTTTGGCACCGACTTCAACAACTATCTTTAATTAGGTATATAGGCACAGATTAATTAGTTATTTGTAGTAAAATAGATTTTTGCATCGTGTTCATGAAATTATTATTATACTTGAGTTTTGATTAGTAAAGTATTTTAGTAGCTATTATGATTAAGTATTTTGTACTTTTCAATGTTTTTATTTTGAATTCCGTTAATTTTTTTGTTATTTGTTTTCCCTTTTGATTGACCTTGGTCTAAATAAATATCTAGGATAGGTCAACAACTAATTCCTTTCCAATTCTGGAACGAAATATAATAAAGAATTATTTATTAAAATGTTTATAATGTTAAGAGTAATTAGTGTACCATTACACTAGTATCTATGGGACAGCGTGTTTAATTAGATTAGATCAAATTAATTGTTGAGGTATGTAAACATGAGATAATATATTTAGTGCAAACAGAAAGTGATTTTATCTAAATTGCACTTCCTTAAGACAATAAACGTTTATTCTCCCACCCCGTAACATTGGCGTTATGCTGACCCAACGAAAAAAAATTATAGAAATCAGTTCCTAAACAAAAAATTTATGCCTAAATATACGTTAAAAAATATGCATATACGTACGGATGAATTGAGGATCTTTTCTTTTTTTCGACGTCGACGTCGTTTGAAATTAGTAAAAATGACTTGCTTCGTGGTAGATGGTCTATGAACTTACACAGTAATTGAGGTAGATACAGAACCACCACTTAACTGTGTTTAATTTAAAGAATACGAACTACTGGTAAGTATTATATTTAAAAAAAACTATTATACTAACATATGCAATTCGTACTTAATTAATCGGTGAATAAAAATTTTAATTTTTTTTTGTAATACAAAACGGATATTTTACGGAATCACATCGCTGTCTGTCTGTTGTTAGTCGTTTTTCCCACAGATTACTTGGCGTAAACAACTATAACTTGGAATAATTAGGTACAGAAATAATTGCCTAAACCAAATTAAAAAAATTCAAAATCTCATTGTTTCGAACATTCAAATAAGGGTACAATCCATATTAAACTTGTTCAACTATGTGTTTTAACATTTAACTTTAACACTTTTGTTGTTTATTATACTTTCTGAAGCCTAGAGGTCTAAGGTCGCTAACTTCGCTATATAATACTGAAGGTCTTATTGACCCTGGCATACTGTTTAGTATTAACAATCATATTAACAAAATCATGAATGAGAAATATTATTTTTATCTTATTTTCCTCGTAATGATGGCAAGAATTAAAACACTACAAAAAATTATACACATCTTATATGGCTGTGTCTTAGGGGGTCAACTGAGGAAGCGTGCTCGTCGCGACCCCTGCCAGCCCTTTTCAGGGCTGCAATTCCTCTTCTGTGCATACCATGCGGGACAACGGCAATTATAATGTTAGGGCGTCCCCCGGAAGCGACGTACACCGGTCTGTCCCCGCTGGTGTGTGCAGAGTGCAGTTCGGCGTTGGGGACCGCCACCCAACACGCTGTGCACCTAGCGGCGGGAAGTGGAGGGAGGAGTGCAGAGTAGCTGCGTGGAATGTGAGAGGTGGGATTGAGGAGAAGATGAATGAAGTGATTGATATTATGGAAGAGAAAAGATTGGATGTGCTATGTTTGAGTGAAACCAAGCGAGGCGGCAGTGAACTTGCCGACTTGCCCGGAGGAGGCATCGCTTTGTGGTCAGGGGTACCACAAGGAGATAGGGGATGCCAAGGGGTAGGCGTTTTACTGTCCTCTCGTATGGTTAATTGTATGACTGAGTATGAATGTATAAATCCCAGACTGCTCTGGGTACGCCTCAAGATTGGGTTGACAAGAATTTTTGTTTTGGCAGTATATGCCCCAGTGTCCTCTGTCGGTTTGGCTGAACTAGAGCAGTTCTGGGAAAATGTTAGAGAAGTTCTAGCGACGGTTGAAGAGAACGAAAGAATTGTTGTGTGTGGAGACATGAATGGATGGGTCGGGACAGCTCGAACAGGATTTGAGTCTGTCCTAGGCAAATATGGAGATAAGAGAGTAAATGATGCTGGTAAGATTGTGCTAGGACTGTGTATGGAAAAGGATCTTTTTGTGGCTAATACCATGTTTGGGCACAAAAGGATCCATCAGTACACGTGGGAAAGAAAGGGTGCGAGAAGTATGATTGATTTATTCCTGGTGGATAGCAGACTTAAGAAGCAAGTAATGGACACAAGAGCGTATAGGGAGCCGATCTCGGGACGGACCACTTTTTGGTGATAACCAGAATAAGGGGTCTGTTCGCGGCATGGCGACATCGCGTAGTGTCCAAACCTGCAGCGGTTAGCCGTATTAAAAGCTGGAAACTGCAGGATGCGACCACCAGGAATGAATATGAAAGGGTATTATCCAGTAAGCTTGATGATAGATTGAAAGTGTTGAGCGAGGATGTTGAAGAATGCTGGCAGAACCTTAGAGATAGTATGGTTGAGGCTGCGAAAGAAGTGTGTGGAATGAATAAGATTGGGAACGGCAAAAAGCGTGATGTGTGGTGGGATGATGAGGTGAAAGTGGCTGTGTATAAGAAAAAGAAAGCATGGCGAGACTACCTTGCTACTAATGACTGTGGTTTGAAAAATTTGATGAAAGACAGGTATAAGCTGCAGAAAGCAGAAACGAAGGCACTAGTGAAAGAGAAGCGTGAAAGGTGTAGGGTGTTAGATGAAAACAAGATGTCGGACAACTTCGAGGAAAATTCCAAATTATTTTGGAAAGAAGTACGTAAGATCCGAAGTGGTCCGGCACCTTGCAGAATGAATAAAGTGCGTTCGAAAGAAAACAACCTGCTTACAAATAAAAAGGATGTTCTGCAGCGATGGAGTGAATACTATGGAGAACTGTATGAGAGTGGCGACTCCGTCTCTGATACTGAGAGCGATTCTAATGAATTGCCACACTCGGGCCAGGGACTGGAGGATACCATTAGTATGAAAGAGATTGAGAAAGTGATAAGAAGTTTGAAATGTGGAAAGGCTGCGGGAATTGATGAGGTGACTGCTGAGATGATCAAGTATGGTGGTCCTAGGGTCTGGGATGCCTTCTGTGCACTCTGCAACCTTTGTTGGCAGAAGGGGGAGGTTCCAGAGGACTGGCGCACGGCAGTCATAGTACCTCTATATAAAGGGAAAGGTTCCTACCTAGACTGTGCGTGCTATAGGGCCATCAGCTTGGTCAGCTTAGCGAGTAAAGTCTATACTAAAGTATTGACTGAACGTATGAAAGGTGTTTCAGAAAGATATTTGTGGGAGGCGCAAGGTGGATTCAGGAACGGTAGGGGTTGTATGGATCAGATTTTCTCGCTTCGCGTTATCGTGGGAAGGTTTCTGGCTTTAGGTCAGAAAGTTTTCTGCGCTTTCGTGGATCTAGAGAAAGCATTCGATAGAGTGGTGCGGAAGAAATTGTGGAGTCTTCTGCCTGAATATGGCGTGGAGGGCTCCTTACTGCAGGCTGTGAGGTCATTATATCGAGACCACAGAGCCTGTGTAAGGATAGACGGTGACATGTCGCCCTGGTTTGAAGTCTGTTCTGGTGTCAGACAGGGCTGCGTGATGTCTGCCTGGCTATTCGTGCTGTATTTGGACAGTTGCCTCCAGAGATTGAAAGGTAATATGAGTGGTATGGGATGTGGTGACACAGTGGTAAACTGCCTATTGTACGCTGACGATGCTGTGCTAATAGCACCATCAGAAGCAGAGTTGCAGACACTAGTCACGTGCATGAAAGAAGATTGTGAAGTAAAAGGATTGAAAATGAATGTGAACAAAACTAAGGTTCTGGTGTTTGAAAGAGAAGCGGAACAAACGAAATGTGTGATTAGTGTAAATGGAGAATGTCTGGAACAGGTGAGTGAAATTGTGTACCTGGGGAGTGCGTTTTCGAGGGATGGAAGATGTGTTGGATGTGGAGAGACGGGTAGCAGCTGGCAATAAAGTGAACGGTGCTCTGTCCGCATTAGTGGGTAGTGTGAATATATCTAACACTGCTAAAATGGCCATCCACAATGCGGTGTTGGTGCCAACTTTGTTGTACGGCAGTGAGGCCTGGATATGCCCGAAATCGAGTGAAAGTATGATAAATGCTGTGGAGATGCGGTCTCTCAGAAATATGTGCGGTGTCACGCTTGCGGACAGGATAAGCAATGATGAGATACGCAGTATGACAGGGTTGCACAACAGTGTTATTGTAAAAATGAAGAAAGGAATGCTTAGATGGTTCGGGCACATGGAAAGAATGAGTGATGAAAGACTGACGAAGAAAATATACAGAGCGAAAGTGAGTGGTAAAAGAAGCCAAGGAAGACCAAGGCTGACTTATGAAGATCAAATAGCCAGAGTGTTAGCAGACGGAAATGTCAAAAGCACTCGCATACCTAGGCGAAAATGTGTGAGGAGAATGATGAGATTTGAGGAAGCGAAAGAGGTGTGTAAGGACCGCGACTCCTGGCGCTCCGTCCTCTCTGACTACCCCGTTGGGGATACAGCGTGAAGTTATGTTATGTTATGTTATGTCTTATATGGCTTACCGATATAACTGCGCAGTAGACACAATTTTAACGGCGCGGCAGATGGATGGACTAATCAGTTAGCTACATCCTGAGGCGACATCGGTAAGCGTTAAAATCTATGCCGCATTGATTGATCGATTTGGCACCTTGTCAAGTTACCAGACGTCTTTGTGACTACACCTAATTATTTTGAGGTTACTCTTAGCTGCAAATTAGGCGTACTATTTCATAAAAATAATTATGTTCTCATTAAAAAGAGGACGTTCTTTAAAGTTCGTTATACAATACCGAAATTTATTATTATTATTATTATTAAAGAAAACAATCGAGAAAAATTTAATGACTTACATTTAAATAATTTCTTGTTTTTGTCTTTATGTAAAAGTCGTATATTGAAATAAACATTTGTTTTAATGAGAACTTTTAATTCTAAAAGCTTTTACAGTCCGTTACTGACTAAATAGCTATAACTTCAAGTTTGATTCAAAAATTGTGTCCATTGCAATGAAAATTATTAATTATATTTTTTTATTGATAAGGTAAACTAATAAAAATGGCTCATTTCAATAGAACGCAGTGTACAATATCGCGTGAGCGAAATAGAAAGCGAATGCACTGCAATAATTTTTCCACCTTATGACCGTTGCATAAAATTGATTATAAAATGGATTTATCATTTCAGGTATTTTCGACATTCGTCTTATCGTGTCTGCGCAAGCGAAGATTAACGACGCGCCATATCATTTGTGTCATACTGTACTTATTTAATATTCATCTTATCCTTATAGTAATTTGTAATGGACAAACATAATTATTGTTATTTCAAACACATATCTATATAGTAAGCAATTTATGTGGGTTCTCCCCCAGTTCATTGCGTGGTACCCATAAAATACAAACTTAGAACTCATCTTAGCAAAGACTTATTTGACTTTCACAATTTATTAGATGATAATATGATTTATCCTTATAATTATGTATGAAATTTTATTCGAGCAATTCTTATGTAGTATATGTAAGTAAATATAAGTAGTTTTAAATATAAATTGTAAAATAATTGTATATTCGTTCTATCGTACATTCACTTAATGCACTGGCAACACCATGCGCGCGGAATCAACTTATGTACTGTAAAATGCTACGGAAAAAAATTAGCAAAAATTTGCGAAATCAATATTACTCGCCGCGAGTGTACTAAAATATATGAACTGTTTAATAACAAAGTGCTCATAATTTGCAACAATTGCTCAGTGCAAAGTTACTTCAAAGGAAATCGAAAGTAACAAACCAAAACTAATTTCTCATCCTTCACACCCTTACAATCTCCTATCTCCTGCCATTTCATTCTCATGTAGGTACTAAGTGGCTTTGCCTAATAGAGTCATGACCATTTAGAAGAAAAAATAAAGGTATTAGGATTATGAAAGGTATTAGGGCATGGACATATTATATTAAAACAATATATTAGGGTCTTTTTGGGTCTAAAACTAGATTTGACAAGTTTTGTTTGATAAAGTACTGTGTACATAGCCTCCATAGTTACTGCGGTGAATGCACTTTTTAAAATGAGGACAATATGGTGGTACTGACTCACATGGCACACAAAAATGCGTCAGATGCATTTCGCTAGTATGAGGTGGCGGAATGGTCAGGAAAAGGCACTCATGAACGCTATGGTCGTTTTCGTGAGCGGGTAAGTCCACTTCATGTTGTTGCGGCTCTTGCGACATTAAATTGTATTATACATATTTGTGGTTCAGCGGAACCATGTGGTACAAAACTAACAATGCCGTTAGTCTACAATACAATCATGTCACTACGCCTCTTAATTCTATGACACGAAGGCGGAAAGCGCGCGCTGATCGGTCACATTTTCAGAATCTTGGCATTTACAAATGAAAAGAACTTAAATCTTCGAATAAGAGATTTTACCTCTCAAAGATGTTGCAATTTTGTCAAGATAACTTGTTTCATTAAAAGGAGGCGATATTTTTCATAAAAGTTTGACCAACTATGCTACAGATTTAACAATTTATCTGATTTTTCGAATGATCGGCTGATTGTTCCAACGATTTGTAAGATCTACATAGCAATTTCAACTTGAACCAAGAGTGCGCTAAGTTTGCGATCCAACTGTACACGCTTGAGACAAGCTTAAATTAGATTTCCTAGTTACCACACGGCAATACAATATTGACATAACAAACAGTGTTTTATACTGGAGTTATTTAGATACGACACTCCTACGTCAGACCGGAAGGCAATTGTGCAGTGATACACAATGGTAGGTACCAAAATATAAACGAAAACTTGATACCTACTAAAAATAATGAGATTGCAGCAACATGTCAAAAACTTGGATGTCATATTTGACATGACAGTTCCTATTAATTAATTGTCAATGTTTTCAATAACTTGCATCGTCATAGTTTTGACTTGACAATTTGAAATAATAGAAAATCAAGCATGCAGCAACCTTATATACTATCTGGGGGTACATACCTATTGAAATGTTAGAAATGCACTCGATGGCTTTTATAGCGGTACTACCTACGCAACGACGTCAGAATAAGCATTTTTTGTCACCCTTTAGTTTTGTTTAAAATCTGTCCAGCAAAATTGTACCTACCTACTTGCGATTGTAAGAGCTCAGTTTAATGAGGTGACCACGCTATTTATTAGACGCTGTGGTCAGCCTCCAAACAAAAATCAGGCGTAAAAGAAATTATTAATGATCATGCTTTTCTAGTGTCGTTTAAAATAAGAATAAAAATATGCCTTTTGTAACAGGTCTGTTTAAAGTTCAAGAACACGGATATAAAAATGTAAATAAAATATCTACTGTGATTGACCTTTATGTTCGAACAACGATTATCGTCGCATTAAATATTATGTAAGTACATGTATTGTTAAAGATTGTAATTGATTCGATATTTATAGAATTAATTTTAAGTTATATTTCTTATATCTTGTATTTATAATTAATTGTATCCCGCGATTTCATCCGAGTGTAACATTTTTTTTTAATTAATTTTAACACCTCTTTTTACCGTCTTAGGGGCTGAAATAAATAAAAAAAAGTGTATTATTTATTAAAATAAAAATTATTTATAATTTTACTAGGTTTGTTCGATATATGTCATAGATCTTGCATACAAAGTTTTGTGCTTGTTTTTTCATCCTCGTTTTGATACTCGTTTAAAAACCCATAGGGATTGAATTTTCAAAATTCCTTCTTCATATAATTATTCCAATATTCACGATGTAACTTACGTTGGTTTATTGATGTGCGATAAAAAAATATAATAAGGGCATGAATTTCTACATTCAGAGGCCCCCATCAGTACATATTCTTATACATAAATGTACACAAAAGATTATACCTAGGTACTTTCTACACACATACATACGTATCTTCATGCTGTATCCCTAACGGAGTAGTCAGAGAAGACGGAGCGCCATGCGTCGCGGTCCTACTCATGTCTCCTGGACGCCAGAAATGATGGTCAAGCAGGCGCTTCCATCATAGTTTCCAGGTCTATTACATACATACATATCTTCACGCTGTATCCCTAACGGGGTAGTCATAGAGCTCTTTCGCTTCCTCAAATCTCATTATTCTCCTCACACATTATCGCCTAGGTTTGCGAGTACTTTTGAGATTTCCTTCAGCTAACACTATGGCTATATGATCTTCGTAAGTCAGCTTTGATCTTCCTTAGCTTTTTTTACCACTCGCTCTAACTCTATAGATTTTCTTCGTCAGTCTTTCATCACTTATTCTTTCTGTGCCCGAACCAACTAAGCATTCCTTTCTTTATAGGCCTGGATATGCCCGTAATCGAGTGAAAGTAATATAAATGCAGTAGAAATGCGATCACTTAGAAATATGTTAACCTTGAGGACAAAATAAGCAATGAAGACATACGCAGTATAACAGGGTTGCATATAAGTGTTATTGTTAAAATCTAGAAAGGACTGCTTGGTTGGTTCGGGCACATAGAAAAAATGAGTTCGTGCATTGGTTTACCTGTAATTTTATTAAGTAGGTACCTAATTTTATAAAAATGACAGGCAAGTAGTATTGACAGCATAACGTAAAATTTATTTTTACATTCTAATAAGTATATTATAATACCCGGTTAAATGGTTATACTATTAGATAAGTTACATACGTACATAGAGTTGTCAGTGAAAGTTTTAAGTGAAGCCATAAAACTAGAGAGAATTGCTAGGTTTGCTGAGTATACTAAGAGTATATCTAGTGAATATAACAGATCCCTACGTCATTATTTCGTCAACAGTTTGTTTCGCCAAAATGTTTTAACTTATGAAAATTGAAAACAATGGAAGCAATATTATGAGTAGCTGTTTATATTGTTACGGATGGGCCTTTATCCAAGCAATAAGGTCAATTTTTAAATGGCACGAGACACGCAACTTCTAGTGCTTATATCTCGAGACCTAGGGTTTACAGAGCTATGATAAACGCTTTGCTAGGTTTAAGATTTACTATCGAATGGTATAAGCAAAATTATGAAACAAGAACAAGGTTGTACTTTAAAAATTCCTGAGCGATGACGTATCACATACCCACTCGTGCAAATAGGCGGCGTCGAGAACAATGTCGAATACATAATTGTTGGCGAGCATAATTAAGTAGAAGGTTCCACCCCCTTTATTTCTACGCGTTCTTATTACTAGCATTCGGGATTGCTTTAGAAGTTTCCACCCTCGTTTTATCGGATTATAAATAGAGCCATGACATATCCATCGCTGAGTCACTTTTTCAAGTACCGATCGAAGCGACATATCAAGACGATATCGAGGCGATATAAACTTTTCTTATAAACTTAACTTATCGAGACGATATCGAGGCGAATTACGAAGTCTACTGCGACAGCGACGATTTCGGGTAGAAGACTACTGCGATTTGGGAACGTTCTTTGCGAGTGAAGCGTGTATCTTCAGTGACTACTACGCAAGTACCTACTTCGAGGGGTGACTACGAAGACTAGGAACCCCCGTAATTAAATTCGTGCGTTCTTGACATCTGTTTCTACAAACAGAAATAAACTCTTTGCACCCTTAATCGGCATCTTATTAAGTACCCTCAGCTCGCAACAATACGTTATTATATTATATGTGTATGTATTATAATGCTATAATATGTCCATGATAACATCACAGATTAGTTAAGTAACTACTAGCGTAAAGTAATATTATGATAGTGTATAGACTCAGGTGTTACTTGGCGGAAATCCATTTCATGTGATGAATTCCTAAAATCTTTAGCTATTTTCCGTTCAAACGTTTGCAAACGTCAAACGCTCAAAAATTTGAGCGGGAAATAGCTAAAGATTTTAGGAATTCATCACAGTAATATTATGGTTTAGGAGAAATATGAAATGACACAGTAATTCTTAAAATTTTTAGGTAATATTCTATACGAAGCATCAAAGATTCGGTGCTGGTTGGGTGGCCGAATTCTGTCTCTGGTGTATCCTGTGGATGCTTCGTTGGGAGGCGAAACGCGTGTCGATTGGTGGTTTTTGGAGTTTGAGCGGAGGATGGCTGGAGATTTTAGGAATTTATCACATGCGATGGATTTCCGCAAAGTAACACCTGAATCTATACAATATCTTAATCTATACAATAGCAGCTACCTACGTAGATATTTCCACTTACATAAACAGGTACTTGAATTATTACTCTTAGTGCCTAAACATGTCATTTGCAGAAAACAACAGACAAAAAGAGATTTATAATTAGGAAAGATGAACAATTCTATGTTGTTGTTCAGTCGAAAAAGGATATTTTGTTTATTTTACGATACATTTATCTTGAAAATAGAGCTTGTATATCATTCAAAATGCAAGAAAATTCTAGACATAACGGCAGACTTCCTTAAAAATAAAACATTTAAGATAATTTGAAATTAACGCCAATATTATAAGTAAGTATATATAAGTAAGTACAAGTGATAATATCGCGTTTAATGGCCCTACATCAAAGTTTTGATGACAAACCGAACGTAACATCTTGACTGACTTCTGACCCTTCTCTATGGCCTTACATTACAACAAGCAAATAGTATCTTTAGTACATTACAATAAGAGCGGGTTTTTTTCCGTGTTTACTTTCTGATATACTTTGAAAGTTATTTCTTATGACCCTTTGAGTATTACGTTAACTATTCGTTTGATTACTACCAATAAAAATAGTTTCACAATTGGTACATAATGAGTATTGCAGATGTAATAATTACGGGATACGTTTATTTTGTCTTCCATACAAAAAAAAAACATTAATTTGAAAGGAAAAAAAATGTATAACCCTATCATTATGCCCTATATTACAAAGGTTTGCTAGCGACTTAAAAACGCTGACATTAGGGTTGTCTCTTCTTTATTTTTTAAACTTTGAGGTGTTGTTGACTATTGGCGAAGTTGTAGCTTTTCGTTGTTATGAGTAGTTTAATACCCTTTCGTATTTATCCATCCTTTCGAAATAACCTTGTAAAATAATGCGTTATGTTCGCTCTGTATGACATAGTGATGACGTCGTGTCGAAGTGTTGAATATGATTGACTATTGGCCTCCAACTCGCCTTGGTCCGAAGACGGTAGCAATTTAAACTAAAACCAGACTCCGATGCAATCGAATCCACTGTATACACTTGAGTCAAGTTAAAAATAGACTTCCTAGTTATCACGTGACAAAGATACAATGTTCACATAGCAAATAGTGTTTTGTGCTGGAGTTAGGTACGACACTACACCAAGTAGGCACCAAAACATAAACAAAAACTTGATACTTACTATAATTAATAAGATTGCAGCAACATTGTTATAAATTTTGTTGTCATGACATGTCAAATAATTTTTGACATTGCAGTTTTCAATTATTGTCAAAAATTTACATCGTCATATTTGACTTGGCAATTTAAAATCAAAGAAAAATCAAGCATGCTGCAATCTTACTTGCTAACTGAGCGGTCTACGAATTTTCGAGATTTCGTTATAATTTTTCCACTCGGGTGTGTGCGGGTGGGTGTACGATTATACTAAACTTACTATTTAAACATAATTTGATTGAAATTATGTCTATTTTGCAGAAATCGTAATAACAAGTACCAAGCGCCTGGCACTTTTTTTATAGCAATAGTTTTAAACGTGTATTAAAGATCAGGCAGTCTTTGTTTATTAGTGGAATAATGCAATGTTATTTAATTAGTTTTATTTGTGTAAATATTATAAAATAAAGTAATGTAATAAATACCACGGTAAACATTTTTAGCGTAGGTATTTATAAATATTGTTAACAAAAATAATGTTTCCGCCCGGGATCGAACCGGGGACCTTCTGCGTGTTAGGCAGATGTGATAACCGCTACACCACGGAAACGATTGGTATTATGGTTGAAATACTTTAAACTATACTAATGTAGATACCTAGTACCAAATACTTCAAGTACTGGGACTTACTGCGGTCCTTATAATATTATATACCAACTTCTTCGCCTCCTCTAACATCATTCTCGTCACGCACTTTCGCTGTGGTATGTGAGTACTTTTGACATTACTGTCAGCTAACACTGGCAATTTCATCTTCATATGTCAGCCATGGTCATCCTTGGCTTCTGCTACCTATCACACACTCTTTGTCGAATTTCTTCGTCGGTCTTTCGTCACTTACTCTTTCTACTTACCCTAAATTTAATACTTTTCAATGACTTCATGTAAACATGATTCCAGTGGCGTAGTGTCAGTGTCAACCGCCCGGAGTGGAAGAAAATTTTGCCGTTCTTATTTAGGTGTTTCAATTTAAAAGACTATAATATACAGTAATTCTAATGAACTTTTCAGCAAGAACAGTCATCATTATTGTGTATTGTACAGGTTAGGTTACAAATAAAAATCATATGTATATATGTATTGTATATATATATATACATGTGTCTATCGACCGTGGTCTCAAGTAAACCGTTTGCCACGGCCGATGCAACTTGGCCGAAACATCAAGCCACTAGTCGGGAGACTTTAAAGGGCCCTCCAGCGTGATTATCCTGGCTGCTGCAGCGCCCCCTAGTGGTATACAGCCATAAACATATTTAAAAATCTCCTCTGTGAACACTATTCTTTATATGATAGAAGTCATTCTCGCTGAATATTAGTCATAAACAATCCAAGCACAAAATAAAATACGAGAAATACGTACCTGCAAGACTTTTTCTTTTTTCAATGCAAGTCAGTACTACAGACTTGTTCTATTTTCAATGTAAGTCAGTACTACAGACGGTGTTGCCAGTCGCTACAATGAGCTGGATGTCATTATACATTCATTAAGAAAGGGGATTCCCCGATTTCGTCACAGTATAAATAATGAAACATTCCGTGCTTATTTTCAATCGGTGCGAATCGTAGGTGCGACAAAAATATGAAGTGGTTCAAATATTTACAAGATATTATTATTATTTATTGAGAAATTTTGACGCCCTCTAAAGTTGCTGCTAGGGGCGAGCCGCCCCTGCCGGCCCCACTACGCTACGCTACTAATATGTGTGTGAGAGAGACGAAAGGATGGACTTTTATGTATGTGAAAGCGAGAGAATGCGTGAAGTTGACTATTAGTGTGTGAAAGGGACAGATGTATGCGAGAAGGTTAGGGAGTGAGCGAGACAGACGAAAATAAATGCAATGGCTACGAACCGCCGTTTCAATTGACAACCTTTACACGGCGCTGCGGACAGGATTCGAACCTGTGCGGGTACGGGTATTATAGGGAATTAAGGAACTAAGAGTGCTCATATCAAAATAACAGGCACATACAAAGTGAAAACTCTTTTGTCAGGCCTACTGACACATGAAACATTTGGAAGAATAAAACGGTGTATAATTACAACACAAATGCGTATTATTAAAATTGTGTATATTACGTATTGTATACAATATAAATTCATACAAAAAGCTTTAAAATTAATATGTTCTATTCTATTCAAGCTCCTAATTGACGTTGAGAATAATTTAAAAATACAAAGTATTAAAAGGTAAAAATAATGGAATGAAACTCAAAGTACTTAAAAAACTTGTTCTTTTTTCAATACAAGTTCCATAGTACAAAATTTCTCCTATAATTCACAACTAAATTTATAATTAAGTAATTATTATGGAGCCAAGATTATTTTTTATTGGCGACCCTTCGTTCAGGTTGTCTACATATATTCTAAATATCCTTTATACAGCCAACATGAAATACATATTCTGCTTTTTTAATAAATGATATCAAATCCACAATTCTATCACACTCCATACATTACACATACTATAAGTGCTTATACATTTGTAATCTTTTCACTGGCCTTTGGCAGAAATATACATTTATACATCCATCTGTTTTTTGCCAAAATTACGATTATTTAGTTAACCCTATCTTGCTACCTATCTCCAAGGTGTTACACATCTAATTCCCCCGGGATAAACAAACTCAATAATGGTGACAATCACATTGAAACACTGAATAGTTCTTTATTTTTCAAAGAAAAAAACAGATGTGAACATTATAGGTACCTACATAATGTAGAGATGTTCCACGCCGTCATGCAATTAGGGGGACATGTGGTCAACTATAGCATACATAGCAGCTAAGCATATTTATTTTAGGAGGGAGAAACCATGGGGTGTTCCTAGGGTTACCAACCATATATATATATATAGTATTGTACTGTATTTAGAGTCTGCTTACTATATTATACTCTTGAAGAAATATATAGTACAAAAATGCTATATTTCAGTTAGATGGATCAACCCTTGTTTTGCAAAATTTCAAGTGTCGACTTATGCTATGTGCATGTAATCCAATGCGCCTCTGTCTTGAAATGAGCTGTTGATTTACAAAAAAAATTTAAATACGATAAAGAATATTATATTACACGTTTATCATAGACAAAAAATAGTTTCAAAATGGAAGAAGTGCAAAAGAACATAGTTTTTGTAAAAATAAATACAGAACAAAAAATGTATCTTTGTCTATTGTCTACACTTTCCATAAAATACTATATTTTTTAGCATACTATATTATTTATAACACATTTGTTGGCAACCCTAGGTGTTCCAAATAGTAGCTAAATAGAAATGTATAATTACACCCTTACAGTTGTAATAAATATTTATGTTCTGTATAAATTAAACAAGTATTTGAATAAAACAGTGCCACATCCATTAATGACAAACAAAATCCTTTACAATTTTTTCTCTAACATTTATAGTGTAATACTTAGATGTTCATACTTTACTAGTTGGAATATTTTGTATAAAATTCATTGTTTACTTACATATTAAGAGCAAAATCCAGAAGAACAAAAAATATATAAATATAAAATATATAATACATTTCACACATACATTAATTAATATGAAATAATTTACAAAAAGTATACTGAATAAAGGAAGTTCAAAGAAATATCTAATATAATAATTTTATACTAGGTTTTTAAAAAAAAGATCTTTGTATGATTTCTCTATTCATACACATAATTAAAATAAAATCATACATACATTAATTAATATGAAATAATATACAAAAAGTATACTGAATAAAGGATGTTCAAAGAAATATCTAATACAATAATTTTGTACTAGGTTTTGTAGAAAAGATATCTTTGTATGATTTCTCTATTCGTATACATAATTAAAATTATGTTTTGATTGAATTCAAAGCGTTATTAAGCATCTATTATAAAAATGACAACATTGACATAATTTACTTCACCCTAGTATTGGAAATACTAAAATTTTATAGAAAAAAAACTGTTATTTATTATTTCTAAACAATACTTATCATAATGAATATGTTTACAAATTAATTTTCTTTTAGTAAATAACAAATCTGACTATGATAAAATTGTTGCTATATATTTTTTATTATGATATTATTTTTTAGGGTAGATAAAATTATAGAAAAAATGTTCCAATAAAGCCAATTAAAACTTAATTATTTCATACTAAAACAGATTCTTCACATATTTAAGTATTATTTATACAAATAATTGCATTAAAATAAAAGCAGGAAATCTAGGAATGTATAATTCTAGACAACGCAACATAACTCTGTTTAGTATTCATATCGTAATAACCAACTGGTCCTGCATCACAGTCTGCACAACTCAAATATTTGTAATTTTCAACTGTGTGGGTGAAACCAATATTTTCAAATGTATACATGTTTTCTACATGATAAAACTCCACTATTTTTTCACTCTGAATATCACCCTCCTTTCTACTTGTATCTTGAAGCATAAGAGGTAGTTCTTTCTGAAAAAGAATAAAAAGCTAAGTACTCAAGACAAGGTCAAACAATTTTTGACTTTTCTTTAGTGAAACACAGAGAAGTTTAGAATATATACGATTTTTTTTAAATGCATTAAATACAGTAATTACATTATTATACATATTATGGTAGAGTTAACTAGTGCTATTCAGTAATATGAAGATATATTGACAATTACTGAGGCGTCCATGATAAAAAACTTCCGTATAGTTAAATAACCTAACACAAAAAGTCTTTTCAAATAGTTAAAAAAACCTAACACCGCTAACTTCTAACCTAAATGCATGAAGTCATCTTTAGATAGAAAGAACGTCCTGAAGCGGAACTTTTTATGTTGACCATCTACTTGTAGTGAGTGCTTTCTATTACAAATATAATATCGCGCTTCCGATTCGTAAATAATATAAACCTAAATACTATAAAAATCAAAAATAATAAAAACTAATAATAGGTTAGAAAGATATAACAATAAAGCAAGAAACGCATTAGGTAATTAGAATCAGAGAACTAAATGAAAGTTACATTGCGTATTACCTCTTGCGTGATATATTTTGCTGCTTTCTTGTCTAACATTTTAGAGCCACAAAATTTACATTTCAATATCATTTTATTTTTTCCATCTTCCACGTATTCCTTATTTGGTGTTTCTTCGTTTGGTGTAACTTTATTTTCAGTTTCAGACATATCTATTTGACAGAATAATATTTATAAATATCTAAATAGGTTGAAAAATAAATTAAAATTGAAAAAATTGATGAACCGGTAAAAATAAAATCAGCATTCACTGACTTTTCAGCTTTTGACAATGACAGTAGTAGTAGTAGTACGATTTCCCTCATTCTCCCTTAGGATGGAAGGTAAAGGGATCTCAGCCCATAAAATCAACTTCTTCAGTAATGAACTAATGAATAAATAAATTCTTCATATTATTTCATCAAAATGTCGACGCAATACACTTTAGATGTTTCTTGGAGTATCTAGCGACAAATATATTGAGGTAGATTTTCTAATAAATTTCTGAGGCAGACTAAGCCACTAAAAAAAATAAGCAATAACTTCACTTAAAACAGCAGCGTAGATTACAATAAACATTATATAGGGGTTTGTCTCGTTGCGAAAGAATGTTTCAACAAATCGTAACAACTTTAGGAACAGAACTATAATGCTCTACACACCTTCCAATTTATTAATAATAATATATAATAATAATAATAATTTATGTACCAAAAACACATTATTCATGTAGATTAAATACAGCGACCGCCACACTAGGCACAGCCTGTATCGTGAGGATCCGTATATGTTACTCAGATTTGTGCACAATACTACAATCATTACATTAACCAAATTATTACATCAATTAAATCCAAAACACCATTAAATAATCATATCAAATATCACAATTAAATTAAAAATGACAATAATTTATGAAATCAAAAATAATAATCAAAACAATAATGAATATAATAATCAAAATAATAATAATAATCAATGTAATAATCAAAATAATAATAATAATCAATATAATAATCAAAATAGTAATCAAAATAATAATCAAAATAATAGTCAAAATAACAATAATAATAATCAAAATAATAATCAAAATAACAATCAAAGTAATAATCGAAATAACTAATAAAATAATCCTTATTGCATGCTCAATAGTTTGTTTGTGTATGTGTGTATGCTCGTTTGTGTTGTGGATGAATTGACCGTACGCGTACGAGTACATGGGAGCATTTCGCGTTAAAGCATTTCTGCCAGAAGTTTTTCAGTATCCTCATATGTTCTATTTGCTAGCCATTTGTAAAGTACATGTTTCGCTTCATGGATAGAGCAGTTCTTGAGGTTACACAGCTGAACTATATTATTATATAAATAAGTTGATAAAATTGGACTAAATCGTTTTTGAAAGGCAGTGTCTCTCAGGCAAGGGCAACCTGAAAATGCGTATGATTAGTAGATCAATATAGTTTTTCGATGCTAAAACTGACTTGTGTGAACATTGATACGAGTAATAGCCTTATGTATAAATAATTGGTGAACATTTAAGACGTCGGCATCTTTGTACAAGGCTATTGTTGAATAAAGTCGCGGTTTATGAAGGTAGGTTTTGAGTACTGCTCGCTGAGCTCTTATTGAAACAACTTTCCTAGGAATGTCGATACGAGATCGATTAATGGAAAAATTGATTTAATGAATTGATTGCCCAAAAATGGAGTTTCCATTATATTTATATTGGTAAGAACGCGACTATAAAATAATGAGCCAACGTCGAATTTCTTAATAAATTATACATACACATATCGAACACTGCCGTCACCTTAGCGCTCTAGGAGTCAGATTTAGCACTTTTTTGAGTCGCCCAACTTTTAGCAAAATTTAAAAAAACCCGTAGAACGATTTTTAGTGTCTGTCGTTAATTCACTGCTTGAGATCGAACGACCGATTCTTCCATTAATCGATCTCAGATCGCCAACCCTAGGAAAGTTGATCCGACAAATTGGAAGATGTAGGCAAAAAGAATGGCGGACCGGCACGTTTTGAAATTACGATAACAAAAAAATTACTCTTTGAGAAAACTACTGTTGTTTTCTCTTACCCACACGAGGTCATAAGTCAAAAAGAGACAACGTTACGTTTTTTTTTTTTTTTAATTTACTCCTTTCCTTAGCGTGGGCAAAGCCAGGGTGACAACGCTACGTTTGAACGTTATACGTTAGAATATATATATTTAAATATTGCTGCAGATCAACATACTATGTCTTTTAGTTTCCTTAGTCATTAGGAGAACCGTACAAACAACAACAACTTTGAAGACAAGGTTAGCTGGACTTTTTGGCGGGAACGGGAGAAGTGAGGTTGTCATTTTATTTAGATTTTCAATTTTTTACATTTTTAGGAGTTTTAAAGTACAACAGTGATAGTATATTGGGTTTTAAAGTTTTGTGTAAGTGAAAAGAGTGGAGGAGATCTAAATAAACATGTGTAGCTGAAGTTTTCGCGCTCTTCCACGAAGTCCTTTTTTTAACTACAGTAAAGCCTACTATCACTTTACTGGAGGAGTGTTAGGAACAGTTAATTTTCTTCAGAAGTTTCGTCATTAGGCCGATGGTCTTGTTACCAATGCCTTAAAAAAATATAAATAAATAAAAAATGAGTAAGGTTAGCTGTCATCTGTCATTAAAAATTTATGATTAGATTCTTTTAGTAATTTGTAGTCGATTTTCGTTTAGTTAATAAATTTAATCTAACCATGAGTTCTGGTTTTATATCTGAGTCTGAAGTCCTGGAAGAACGACGTCGCCGTCAAGAAGAATGGGAGAAAGTACGCACCGAAGATCAGCCCAAAGGTGATTGTTGTTATGGTACCAAGACGATAACAACGTTACTATTCGTGCAGATGTTGAATTCACGTATTAATTATTCATATCTTTTCATTGTTTAAAGATTATACCATACCCTTACCATACACTGATTATTTATTGCTTTCATTGATAATTTGTATGACACTACTATTTATTTACTTTTATAGTAACTATATTATATTGTTTTCCAAGCTCTGATTAGCTCTACTAATCCAATATTTTTATATATTTTGATATTAATCTTTATATAAATATGTTATAATCACACATCAGTGCTCTCATGTAACTTTGAGGGGAGGACTGAAATATGTCCTCTTTTTTAAATAAAATTAGTTGTATTCTAGATTAAGTGCTATTGGATGTATCAGTGACAATATGGTTTTCAATAGAAAAGATTTTCAAATAATTTAAAAAAATAGCCATCCTTGAACTCCAAGGTGTTGCAAAGCAAAAAGGCTTTAGATTTTAACATTACTGCCAGAATTTGATTTTAGGTAGAAAGAACTATGTAAAGGGAATAAAGTTAGGCACTTAAAATGAATAAAATGTACTTAAGGGAGCATGAATTAGTGGAGCCATAAATTTTACTAAGAGTATAATTTCAATGCATATTAAGTTATTCCATGTAACATCTAAAAAAATCTGTTTATGTTTCTCTTTTATCAGAATGTGTGCTATTCACTTTTATTTATTAGCCATCTTTCAGATCATACAGTATGTTATAATTTCATTTACTATTATGTTATTAGTTATGACAAAGGCCTCCCCCAACACTTTCCAATCTACTTTCTCCCGTGCCATTCTTGTCCATGTTTTTACAGCTGCTTTGGACATATTATCTTTCCATCTTTGAAATGGTTTTCCTTTCTGTCTTTTTCCCTCTCTTGGGTACCACAATGATACCAACTTGTTCCATTTCTCTGCTCCTCTAATTATATGGCCAGCCCATTTCCATTTAAGATTTCTTAATTTTAATACTACATCTTGGGTCTTAGCTTTCCTAATTATGACATGGTTGATTTTATCTATTTTTGTCTTTCCCATCATGCTTCGTTCCATGCTTCGCTGACAAGTTTGAAGTTTCGATTGTTGAGATTTTGTGAGCGCCCAAATCTGGCATCCATACGTTAGAATTGGGAGTATGCAGGTGTTGAATAGCTTTCCCTTTACTGAGATGTTAGTTGTCTTGTCTTTCATTGCTTCTCTATATGCCCAGTATTTCTTCCATGCATATCCTATATGGCTTTCAATTTTTTTGTTTAACATATTTGTTTATCTTGATTATTTGGCCCAAATATGTA
Source organism: Zeuzera pyrina (assembly GCA_907165235.1). Classification (NCBI taxonomy): domain Eukaryota; kingdom Metazoa; phylum Arthropoda; class Insecta; order Lepidoptera; family Cossidae; genus Zeuzera; species Zeuzera pyrina. The sequence goes on from OU015641.1 coordinate 3,254,494, forward strand.
TACTCATCCACATAATCAATAGGAATGCTGTTTACTGTGATTGGTTCTTTTTCTCTGTTAGTTATCGCCTTAGTTTTTGATGTGTTCATATTTAAGCCCACCTTTTTACTATGTGCATCCAAGTCTGTCAGCATTTTTTGAAGCTCTTGAGGGGATGTTGCAAACAAAACTAAATCATCAGCAAATCTTAAATTTGTTAGATACTCGCCATTCACTCTTAATCCACAGTTTGTTTATTCAAATTGCCTGAAAACTTCCTCAAGTACTGCAGTAAATAGTTTCGGTGAGAGTGAGTCTCCTTGTCTTACGCCCTTTTCCAGTTTGATAATATATTTACTATGTGATCTAAATTTATATTTTAATTAAGCTAAGAAAATCAGCCTCTAATTTGAGCAAAAATCACATAAGACCTTTAAATAAAAAACTATTTATATAATATACAGAATCTTTATTTTATTGCTATGAAAGAAATTAACACCAATATTTTATTTTACAAGCAATAAATATTCTGTGAAGAAGGGTTCAAATACCGGTTTTCGAGAAAAATTGCGATTTTCGGATATTTGTTTGAACATTGCACATAAAGCGCATTTTTTTAGCACTTATTGTTGCTATCATACATTATCTAGAGCACCCATTCCCAAAGTGGGCGATAACGCCCCCCTGTGGGCGCTGCAGGCTTAAAGGGGAGCAGTAAGAGACCCAGAAAAAAAATGGGAGCGTTATGTAGAGGGCTGGGGGGTGATTTGTAATTTCATTTAGCTAGGAGGCATCTTAGACAACGACTGCATGAGCTCTCGACTCAGTAGACAAAATAAGTTTGGGAACCTAGAATCTAGAGCCTAACATGTAAAAAATTAGTGCTATAAAATGCGCTCACAGTTAGTAAATAAATAAATAAAAAAAACGACAACCTCCATGGCGCAACAGTTAAGCACGTCAGAAAGTAAACGGGAGTTGCGGGTTCGATTGCCGCCCCGAGTCTGGGTGTCTATGTATTATATATATTTATTTACAAAAGAAAAGTATATAACTAGTATATCAGTTGTCTAGTACCCATAACACAAGCGCTCTGCTGCTTAATTTGGGATTAGATGGCACTGTGTGAAATGTCTGAGAATATTATTATTATAAATATTTTAGGAGAAACCTGAAACATACATAATTTTAAGTGAACCTAATTTTTCGTTTTCATTGTTGTTATTAATAGTAAATAAAAGGATTTTTGATTAATTCATTGCATGTTTTTATACACAGGTCTTTCGAAATATAATACAATATTTTTTCCTGGTCCAGATCTTAGCTTATTACCTTTCCTTTCTAGCTTATCTATAATTGTCATATTATGACGAATGATTAGATCTCACTTTTTGATCGTGTAGCCCCTTTATTACACTCCTCCTGGCTTCAGTATAGTGGAGTAAAAATGATAAAGTTCTTACATAAATAAATCTCATCGAATTGCATAATTTATTCTAAAGGATTTAATCAAAACGAAATCTCTAAATAGTATAAAACAAAGTCGCTGTTTTCGTCTGTCTGTTTCTCCGCTAACTTCCTCTAAACCACACAACGGCTTTTGATGCGGTTTTCACCATCATTTAGAGAATTTTTTCCAGAATGTTTATATGTATAATACATGCATATTACAGCACAGAAAAGCAGAGAATTTCAATGATTTATAATTATTTCGTAAAAAACATATTTTTGGGAGCTTACATTGCTAATGGCTAAACGTAACGAGATAGATCAAAATAATGTATTATGGAGTTGTATATCTTAAAAAGGTCTACAGAAAAGTTTACGATGGTATATATGTCTATCTCTTAAGGATAGACATATACTATCGTACTCTACTCATCTTAAGGATAAGGACCCTTAGTAACCATTTTTATCTTTTACATATTACTAAAAAATAATGGGTTATTTACGAAGCTATTTTAAACAATAAGTATTAATCCTTATCCAATTAAATACGTTAGCTATGTTGTGCATTTAATGTAGATCGAAATTGCCCTTTACAGCATATTGTTAAAATGAATATCTTAGAAGATATCACAGATTAGATTTAAAATTATTAGTCGCTCGCAGTCGGGCGACGTGCTCCGTTGTCGTCCACACTGCTGCACACACACACACACTGTACAGCCGTGCGAAGCCGGCGGGGGGTGGATATTACTTAATAAATATTAAACATTTAGTACTAGTATTTTTTTATTAGATTACCTATTATACTGGTTAAAATTTGTCAAATGATTTCAAATACAGTTTGTGGAATAGATGCTTTGAAAACAAAATACATAATATCATGTTACTCGCTGATGATGTAGCTTTCTGTACATAAGATGAAAGAATTTTTGAAATCGGTTCAGTAGTTTTTGAGTTTATCCATTACACACAAATAAAGTTTTCTTCTTTATAGTGTTTATTATAGATTAAATATTAATTACGATGTTCATACAGAGGCACCAGAGGAGCCCTATGATACTAGGCCTTTGTATCAACGTTTGGAAGAACAGAGGCTGAAGAAAGAAGCCGAATATGAAGAAGCTCATCGACTGAGTAAGTTTGATTTTTGTTTATAACTACATGTAAAAGGTCATTACTCCATAGATGTGTCTTAAAGTTTTATATATGCATATCTAAAAAATACACTCTGTATATAAAATTATATTTAGGGGCGCAGTTCAAAATCACTTTAAAATTGATGATAATAACTTCGATCACATATAACAAGATTCACAATCTCCTATAAAATTTAAACAAATTATTGTCCCAATTGACGTATATATTTTTAATATCGTAAAGTATTATCGGCAATATTGTGTTAATCTAAAGTAGACCTTACTGTCAAACCATAAGGTTATAAACGCTTGTAAACGATTCTTGCATGACATTGAAACGAAGTTTGTCAAATAAAATATTTAAAATGCAATCTTACGTCTCGTGCATAAAATAGAATTCAAATAATCTATTTGCGTTGCTATGTTGCTACGTTGATTTGTTACGTGAAAGTGACAAGGATAAGACAAATATTGTCAGGCAATATTTCAATACTAATATGAAATAATGAACACGTAAATAATATTATTTATTTATTAACCGAAAATAAGAACTCGCGTCTTTTTTTAGCGTTCTAGATGTGTTATTTTTGCAATTTTTGAAGGAGCACTTTGACATGTTCGCTGTTATCGTTTTCGAATACCACTAAAACAGAAGTGCGCTTAAATACTCATTTAGCGCACATTTGGTTCGGACATTTTTAGAGCGTTGATTGTGTATCTAGTTATATGTGATCGAAGGATAATAATGATAAAAATGTTATTTGTTACTATAACAAATGAAGACTTTCAATTTCAAAATCGACCTTTGACACATTTATTAATCTACTCAATGTCTGTATGTCACAATTTTTTTTTTGTATTTGACGTAACCAGCTGTTTGGAACTCTCATAGTAAATAGTGATTCAAAAACAGACATAAACTTTAAACATTAAGTTTTCACATTTATAGGTTAGTTTTGGAGACTTCAATACGAGGAACAAAAAAAAATATTTTTTTACCAAAATATTTTTTTTTTTTGGTAGTCCTTATATGGAGTACGAAATGAAATCTCTTTAAACCACAAATAAAAAAATATGTAGCATGTTACTTTGAGCTACGTTTTTTACCGAATTAAAAAAAAAAAGAGGTTATCAATTCGACCCGTATGTATGTAATTTTGTCAGAAATGCACAGTTTTCGTATATGTTAGTCTATACCAGCTTCTAAACATGTGTGCCAAATTTCATAAGTGTGTATGTTTTACGGTGCCAAATCAATGTACAACAACAGAAAGTCTATTAGATTGGTAGGCTTGGCACCGACTTCAGTAACTGTCAAATTTAATTATATAGATATGTGTATCGTATTTAAAAAGTTATTTTAATTGTACTTGAGTTTTGATTAGTAAAGGATAGTTTTGTACTTTTCAGTGTTTTTTTTAAAGACGGTTTAATTTTTTTTAACATTTCATTGTGTGTCGAAATTACTATTCCTCCACCTTATGTGCAAAAGTATCACTCGGAAATCTTTTTTTTGCACTTTCACAACACTTAAGAGTATGGTTATTTTAAACTTGTGTTAGCTACGATAAAATTAAATAGTAAGTTAGATACTTATAGCAATGGAACACCCCAAACTTTACTTAAATTACCGATTAATTGATTAATATTAATATTTAATATCAATTAATAATTAATTAATTTGTATTCGAACACTTCGTGCTGCAGTCGTGAAGGTAAAAACAATAGAGAGGCGTGAAGCGCTCGAGTTTTGACTTATATGTATAATGTCGAGCGGTAGTGGGGAACAAGCCGTCAGTCGTTCTTTTCTATGACGTCACGAACACCGTCGCGCTCTTCTAGAGGGCGCCAGTGTTCCCCTTTATGTTTATTCGTCGGTGTTGCTAACACTGTTACATCTTCCAAAACAGCGACCTCGCTTAGTCCACTATAATAGATTACTTGTACATGTTTTTATGTATGACATATGTTTTATGTAGAGAACATGATCCGTGGCTTGGATGATGATGAAGTTGGTTTCTTGGACTTGGTAGAACGCACAAAAGCAAAAGCAGCACAGCAGATCTCTTTAGAGGAGCAGAAGGAGATGCAAGAATTTAGGTAAGATGATCAGCCTGTTGTAGACTTGACATATTATTATAGTTTTCAAATCACTAACAGGCTTGATGGTGGTAGCGGGGTATCTTCTTCTAAGCTGGGTCCCCAGGTTTGATATCTGGTAAGGCCAATTTAAGGAATGATCGAACAAACGAAATTGGCTTCGAGTCCGAGTGTTCCAGCTAGATCCTCCAATGCATGTGTGGTACCCATGTTACAGGCCGGGTGCTTACTTTGGGGTCATACAACTGGCGTAATTGTCTGGAGTATGATTTGTGAAACATTATTACTATGAGTATAATATAAAAGAGACTCGGCATCCCATACTCCGTTTAAATTAAAGCGCTCTGACTACATTTCTCTAGAAAACGCACCAAACTACGATTTTAGTACTGGCGATACTAAAACAAATTGAGGCCGATTGGCCGTCAAATAAGTAGATACTTTTAAAATTTCGTAAATGGAAAAATATCGGAAAAATAATTGAAAAATATGAAAAACACTTGAAAAATTTCAATGATCCATCATTATAAATAAGCCATCATTGGGTATAAATCAATTGTGAAATGAAATGACATCTCTATTTACTTATTGCCGGCAACGCACCCGTGATTCCCTCGACGTTACGTGTGTCCATGGGCGGCAGTGATCACTTCCATCAGGTGACACGCTTGCTCGTTGCCCCCTCTGATATATAAAAAAAAAAAAACTTAAGACTGATACGTTGATGCATTTTACATTTACCATCCAAGCCAAATTCCGGGTCGATTCTCGGGCAGGTCAATTTAGAAAACATTTCTAAATTGTCATGTAGTCTGGATGTTACCAATTGCTGCTTTAGTTCGTGGTATAATACCCATAGCACAGACTGGAGGCTAGTGGAGGCACATGATTAAGTGTAATTAGACAAATTAATCATCTTCCCAAAACCAATCATGTTAACAATACTCCAGATTACGGAGTGGAGTATTAATGTAAATAGGTCGTCATAAGCTATAAAAATTTTTATTTGGGTTACTGAGTGGCGAAAGAATCTCCACGGACACAGTCGGACTCTACGCCGACTGAGTAGTGTCGGACTCGAACCGACTAAATTAAAACCATCTTTGTTAGCCCTAGAAACTTTTACAGCGTCACCGGTCGCGAATATACGAACTAGCGAGAACGTCAATTTATATCATGTAAAAATCAGCTCGTTTGTGATTGGCTGATCTTATCGTGATGTAGCTACAATTAAGGTAATTCCGGGGTAGATAAGGGAGGCCATAAGGGAGAGATGGCCCATCGAAATAATTCATGGAACAGTTGACTAGTTGTAGCAAATTACTGTTTAGTTCGCTTCGCGTCGTGCGTGGGAGCTAAGGTACGACCAACATTTTGGTGAAAAAAAAACAAAAATAAGTAAAATCTATGTTTATTGTTTTGTCCAGTGCAAATATTTTTGAGAGGGTTCATGTTTTACATGGTTGTGATGTTAGTTTCTTAAAATAATGGTGATTTTTGTATTTATTGCAAAGTATACGAGCAACGTTTCGTTTTAACCTTAAAATCACGCATGTCGTGTCTTGACTTGTTTTCATTTTAGGTGTGGTCATCTCCCGTAAAAAAAGGAGAGATGGCCAATTGTAGTCGGTATGTCATGGCCATATCGCCAACATATACTGATGGTACAGAAATGATGTCTTATTCAGATGTTTGATTCATTTTCATTTGTTTTAGATGCTTAATAAATACAAAAAAAAGGCGAAAGGTTCTAGACGTCGAAAGGTAGTATGAATGGTATGATTTGTGATGGTACAGTGGTAAACTGCCTTTTGTATGCTGACGATGCGTGATGCTTCTTATAGTGCCATCAGAAGCGAAATTGCAGACACTACTTACGAGCATGTAAGAAGACTGTGAAGTGAAAGGATTGAATGACTGTAAACAAAACTAAGGTTCTGGTGTTTGAAAGGGAAGATGTACAGTCAAAGTGTAAAATATGGGTAAATGAAAAATGTCTAGAACAAGAGAATGAAGTTGTATATCTGGGGAGTGCGTTTTCGAGGGATGGAAGATGTGAGTTGGATATGGAGAGACGGGTAGCAGCCGGCAATAAACTGAACGGTGCTCTGTCGGTTGGCAGCGTGAATATATCAAACTCAGCCAAAATGGCCATACACAATGCGCAGTTGGTTCGAACTTTATTGTACAATAGTGAGGCCTGGATATGCCCAAAATTGAGTGAAAAAAAATAAATGCAGTGGAAATGCGATCTCTTAGAAATATCTGCGGCGTCAATCTTGCGAACAAAATTTCGGGCACATATAAAGAATGAGTGATGAAAGACTGACGAAGAAAATTTACAGAGCGAAAGCGAGTGGTAAAAGAAGCCAAGGAAGACCAAACCGACTTATGAAGATCAAATAGCCAGTGTTAGCCGACAGAAATGTCAAAAGCACTCGCATACTTAGGCGAAAATGTGTGAGGAGAATGATGAGATTTGAGAACGCAAAAGAAGTTTGTAAGGACCGCGACGCCTGGCACTCCGTTCTCTCTAACTATCCCGTTAGGAATACAGCGTGAAGATAACTAAAATATAAATACAAATACATAAAAAATAAGACCATAAACTATGGTAAAGTTAGACTTAAGTTATGGCCATCTTACCTCTAATGCTATGGCCATCACACCCAGACACCTCGGGAGAGATGGCCAATTGTAATTTAAAAAAAACGTTTTTTTTAAGACGATCTCATTAGAAATTGTTACTTTTTTGTTTAATATCTCAAAGTTGATTGTTTAAAGTTTAATTACAAATAAAGATTTCTATAGTAACGTTTAAGATTTTTTTACCCTCAAGTCAAAGTCAAAGTCAAATCAATTTATTCAAGTAAACCCAAATGCAAGATATTTTTGAACGTCAAATTTATTTTAATTCGGTTCGAAAAGAAAACCTGAATACTGAGAAGAACCGACAAGAAACTCAGTCTCAGGTATCATTTTTTCAACATCATTCTACAATAGTTACTTAAAAATACAATATCTATAAAGCCAGTAAATGTTTATGCAGAGAGGACCATTTCCAGTCTATTGTTGTGTAGTTTAATGACAAGTTTAAATCTATTTTCCGTTACTTGAGTAATTTCTTGAGGAATTTTATTATAAAAACGAACACAGTTACCCAAAAATGAACCACTTGACTTTTGTAATTTAAATTTAGGATTAACTAGCTAACCACGACCACGAGTTTCCATACCATTAACAACGCCTTTCTTTTGAAATAGATCTAATTTTTTTCTAGTGTACATTATGTTTTCTAGATGTATAACGAGGGTAAGGTGAGTACATCAATGTCTTTAAAATGATCTCTCAGCGACTCTCGTGCTTTCATACTGTAGATGGCACGTATTGCCCTCTTTTGTGAAATAAAAATAGATTTCATATACGCCGCTGATCCCCACAGTAGCAGACCATAAGACATAAGGCTATGGAAATATGCGAAAGACACCAGCCTAGCCGTAGCCACATCTGTCAACTGTCTAATGCGCCTAATAGCATATATTGCCGAACTGAGCTTATTAGATAAAGTCCCGATATAGTCCGCCCACTGTAACTTATTGTCTACTGTTAAACTAAGAAAAGTAGCTGATTTCATTAATTCTAATTGTTTCCCATCCAGTTCCAGTCCATTATGGATTTGGGGTACATTGGATAGGGAAAACTTAACACAATTGGTTTTTTGTGCATTCAGTAGTAAATTATTGGCAGCGAACCATCTCGAGACATCCGCCAAGGTCCTATTCTGTCCGCTAATATCTATGTCTTTTCTGTTAACTTTAAATAATAATGATGTGTCATCAGCAAATAATATTATTTCACAAAGGTCTTTAAGCATAAATGGAAGATCATTAATGTACACCAAAAATAGTAACGGTCCCAAAATTGATCCTTGGGGAACGCCCATCTTTAATTTAGAACCTACAGATGTAACCCCATTTACACTCACTTTTTGTTCTCGGTCAGGCAGATATGAAATCTCGAGATCGAGAGCTTTATCACGTATTCCATAGTATTTCAGCTTGTAAATTAAAGTTTTGTGACAAACACAATCAAAAGCCTTGGAAAGATCCCAAAACACGCCAATGGCATCTCGTGACCCTTCCCAAGCCTCCAGTATATTTTTGACCAAGCTTGCTCCCGCATGTGTTGTTGACCGCCCTCTCGTGAAACCGTACTGTTGACCATGAAAAATCCTGCAAATGTTAAAATGTGCCAGCATTTGGTTGAGCATTATTTTTTCGAATATTTTACTCAACGCTGGCAATATCGACACTGGGCGGTAGTTTGTAGGATCTGACTTACAACCCGATTTTAACCCTAGTGCCGTGTGTTGCCACTTGCGTCGACATCGTCACCGCACGTGTACGGAGTTCCTATGCGTTAACCAGTCACAATTAAATCGGTATTTTGGCGGTATCAATACCGACGTCCATTAAAATAATATGTAGTTCGTGTAATTGAGACATTTTACCCATTTGCCCAACCCGACTTCATTCAATTCGTATCAAGAGACTGCGATAATGAAGCGCCTGTTATATCGGCCGCGGTCGCGCTGTTATGTATTTATTTACCTTATAGGGAGCGTGTATCAAACCTGGCCGAGAGTGAAGAATTAACTCGATTGCGAGCCCAGCTGGCCCCGGCCCGTACGGCGCAGTCGGCCACGCAGACACAGAAGAATAAATTGCAAGGGGTCCGTTTTGTTTATTTTATTTGCAAAATAAAACCCAAGTACAAATTTAACAAAAACTTGCTAACATGATATATGTTAGTATATTTTATAATAAGTCTTAGGACTTTTTCTATAAACTTTAAGTAAGGCTTAATAGATAGACAGATGGTCAGATTTTAAGATACGAAGCTCTAAAAATTGTGTGTTAAAAAATATCTCTTTCAGGTGATCGTAAGAAAACGTAAAGCGAGTGAGACAGAAGACAAAGCAACGCCCCCTAAAGTTAACGGCGTCGTCAATACTACGATCCAGGCTAAAATTCAGAATGGTTTAGATAGTGATGCAGCTCCAGTTATGAAGTGTGTCGGAGTTCTTCCAGGGCTGGGCCATTATGATACAGACACATCCAGTGACACAGATACGAGTGACAGTGATATGGTAATTTAATAGAGTATTTTTTTCTTTTGCTTTTTTTAGCACTATGTTCTTCGATTGTATATAAAACCAAGATACACAATCAGCGTTCCAAAACCTCCGATCCGAGTGTGCACTCAAATGAGTGCGTTTGAGTGCACTTTTGTCATAGTAGTATTCGAAAACGCTAACAGCAAACATGACGGAGATTCTTATTTTCGGTAACTAAATAATTTCATTTGTGTTTATTTCGTTATAAAAATAAATTACATAGTTCTTTTTTATTATATTCGTAATTATATTTTTCAAAATTGCCTAACTATATTATGTCTTATCCTTGTCATTTTCACGTAATGAATCAAAATGACGTAAATAGCGATGCCAATATATTACATACATACATATCTTCACACTGTATCCCTAACGGGGTAGTCAGAGAGGACGGAGCCCCAAGCGTCGCGATCCTTACATACCTCTTTCGCTTCCTCAAATCTCATCATTCTCCCCACACATTTTCGCCTAGGTATGCCAGTGCTTTTGACATTTCCGTCTGCAAACACTAGCTATTTGATCTTCATAAGTCAGCCTTGATATTACTCGGTCTTGGCCAATATATTATGTTAATTATACTTTAAACACGAAGTGTAAGATTGCATTTTATAATTTTTTTTTTCGAACTTCATTTCAATGTCAATGTAAGGATCTTTTAAGACATTTTACTTGTGAGATGTCCTTATGGACAGACAGAGGCTTCTATTCTATTCAATTCTATTCTTCTATTCTATTCAAGGATTCTATTTTTGCCAATTAACCTTAAAAAGACAAATATAACGCAACTATGTGTTACATTTAGTCAACTTGTTTTTATGAACAACAAAAAATTTGTTGAATACAATTACAGAACGAGAAATGTTGCGACAAAAGAGACTTGCTTGGGCGTCTATCGGAGCAGACTCTGGAGGGGAGGAAAAAAGAAGAAACAAAGAGTTAATAACATTTATTGATAATAATACTAATTATTGTAATTGAGCTCGAAGTGAGAAACGATGAATATTGATATAAGAAACTCGACAAAATAAGATTTATACCAGCGGCGCGATCTGTTCAAGTTTCGTGTCAGCTATTAACGGCCCACCATTCCTAGTACCTTATTCAGTCTTTAAAATCGGGTACCTCAATAAGGTACAACTTAATTTAGTATCTAATTTTAAACCCATTCTGGATAAAACCAGATTGTTTTTTTACCTTTACAAATATCCAGATTGGGTTTTTATGTGATTAAGTGATCATGTATTCTAATTATATACAAAAATATCAAAGACAGATGAAAGACAGCTCAGTAAAGCAATCTGGATTAGAATGAATTTCGTTTTACACATTATCTCGAATTTTTTATATCAATGCTTCGATGTTTGTTATTGATAATGTCATGCGTTTTGCGCAGTATGAAAGATTGGATTATGATACTATTTTTATTGACGTATAGTATTGTAGGGTTATACAAACAATGATGCAATAATTTTCCTTGTTTGTATACTATCCTGAAAAAAATATACTTATTTATATTTTTTTGCGGTCATGGTGGATGGAAGGTGATGCGGAAATAACCTTCAAAAGGCACTGAAATCCTTTGGGAGAGAGGGTTGTGGGTTGTTTGTGAGTTACCTATAAAAAATTCTACGGCGGCCTATCCTCGGCTCATTCGATGGACTCCGGAGATCCTAGCACTGTCCTTGAAGCATATGCCCCTGTTCTGGATTCTCGCAACCCCTAAAACTTTTATCCTCGTTTAACCAAATGAGAATATTTATTTAGCCCTATTCTACTCGTACTACTCCCGGGCTATAGGATGAGATTTTTTTTTATATTTTCGAATTCAATTTTATACATTCATGTGGCAGACAGGTATAAAAAAGTATATTTTTTGCAAGTTAGTGTATCGTTTAATGGTTTCTTGCTTTACGCTGTATGTGATTGTACATTATTTGAAATTAGCTATAAATATAATTGTATGGTTTAAAAAGTGTTATTATTTTTTGAGTCCTATAATATTAGACTAAGTCGATCATATATAATAATAATAATACTTAGACATTTCACACAGCGCCATCTAGTCCCAAAGTAAGCTGCATAGCGCTTGTGTTATTGGGTACTAGGCAACTGATATACTACTTATATACTTTTCTTTTGTAAATATATACATATTATACATAAACACCCAGACTCGGGACGGGAATCGAACCCGCAACCCCCGTTTTACAACTTCAGACTTCATCAACTTCATCTTCAACTTAAGACTTATTGCTCTCCCTGAACTGCTGACAAAAACTATTTCATAGTTACGTTATCATTTTATACATAAATATTGTATTTTTTATGATAAAGTTAGCATTATATTAACTTCTAAAATATTTGGATATTTTTAAATTTTTTCATATTAGTGGTTGTCTAGGAAACAGCTGTCCAAAGAACAATTTATTTTACTATTCTTTGGGTTTTCTCGATTTTGTAATTGTTTCTATTCTTAAAACAATATATTGTTGCGTAAATTAAGAACACACACTCGCATAGTCACTTTTACATTTAATTTCTCAATAATTAATAGCAAACTACAAACTATAACACGTTGTCACAAATAGCCGACGACGAACAATCAACATTTAAAGCCGCAGAATGAAATAGAATGATCAATATTTTTTTTTTTTTTTTTTGGTTTCTGAGAGGCAAAATGAAACCCCCGCGGGCTACCCAGCCGGACTCTACGCCGACTGGGGAGTGTCGGACTCGAACCGACTAAACAAAACCCCTCTTTGCTGTTAGCCCTAGTGGCTTTTACAGCGTCACAGGTCGCGTTGGGGCGAGCGCTGAAGGCGCCCTGCCAGGTGGTCGACCGCCTGAGGGTTCCTCCAGCCGAGGGATGCCTCGTATGGAGGGCGGACCTCGGGCTCAAGGCGTCGCCAGGGGAGCTTTCCGCACCTGCGTGCATCTTAACGGGCTTCCTATTCGGGTGAGGGCCGGGCCTCTAGCGGACCCGGCCGGCGAGACGGCTGAGGGCCGGTTAGTGTGCCTAGTGTTCCGCGTGGCAGTTTACAATGTGGCTTAAGGCCCGCGTGTGTGCGTGTAGAGCTAAGTGATCGAGCTTCTAAACGTGAGACCCTACGGGTGTCGCGGGGGTCGTCCTCGCCTCCGCCGGTGGGGGCGGTGCGGTCGAAGTGTGTAGGTTGGCATGTTCGAGTTCGAACGTGTAATGTCGTCGTCGCTGTCGCCTAACACATGTCTAGGTCTACGATAGCGTTTGCGGACGCGGCGTTCGGGGGTGTACGATGACGCCCTGACCACTAAGGGATTCGAGTGTAAGGAGGAACGGTGAAAGAAGCGTTGGGACGCCTCTTTTAGATGTTGAGTTATAGAGGGTAATTCTAGGTCGTAGTGCAGATCTACGTTGCGCACGTAAGGAGAGGCACCGGTAGCCCTGCGCATGAACCTATTCTGAATAACTTGGAGGGAGTTGATGTGAGAGCGCGCAGCGTGAGCGAATGCTACACTGGCGTACGTCATGATAGGCCTGACGCACGTCTTATATAAGGTAACTTTATGTCTGAGGGACATTTTGCTTTTAGCGCAAATGAGCATGTTGAGACGACCGAGGACGAACGCGGCGCGGTCGCGGACCGTTTTGATGTGTTGGCCGAAGGTCATGGCACTGTCAAGGGTGACTCCTAAGTATTTGACTTTCCTAGTCCAAGGGATATCCTGGCCGAAAAGTGTGATCGTTCTGAGAGTGTTAGCGCGGCGGGCGCGGCTGGTCGTCGTTCCCCTCGAGAAATACACGGCGGCGCTTTTCTCGGGGTTGACTTCGATTCTCCAAAGACGGAACCACTCGCCTAGGCTCGTGATCGCGACTTGGAGGAGTTGGGAGACTCTGAGGCGACTCCGGTCTGATGTGAACAGAGCGGTATCGTCCGCGAATAGGGCGAGCTCTACACCGGGGGTTTTGGGGACGTCCTTCGTGTAGAGCGAGTAGAGCGTGGGCGATAAAACGGAGCCCTGTGGGACGCCTGCCCTGATGGGGCGGGGAGAGGAGAGCACCCCTTCGACTCTATAGCGGAAGGAGCGGTCTGACAAAAAGTCCCGTACTATGCGTACGAGATCGTCAGGCACGCCGAGCCGGCGCAGCTTGTACACCAGCCCGGCGTGCCAGACTTTGTCGAACGCCTTCGCTACATCGAAGAAGAGGGCCCCCGTGCCTATAGTGCGACTCGGGCGGTTAAGGCCCTCCAGGATGTGTTCCGTGAGGCGGTGCACTTGTTGTATGCACGAGTGTTTGGCTCGAAAGCCAAATTGCTCGTCTATGAGGAGACCGGAGGTGTCTAAGTGGGCTTTGAGACAAGCCAGAAGGACCCGTTCGTAAATTTTCCCTAGCACGCTAAGGAGACTGATTGGGCGATAGCTATTGGGGCTACTGCGGGGTTTACCCGGTTTCGGGATTCCGATGACGATCGCTTCCTTCCAGGCGGCTGGAAAGACGCGGTTCGCCATGGCGGCATTGATAATGGCTGCTAAGAGCGCGAGAAGGCGCATCGAGAAAATTTTGACTACTCGGTTGGAGATGCCGTCTCTACCGGGGGCTTTTCTAGGTTTGAGAGCCTTGACAATGTCCTGAACTTCGTCAACCGTCGCGGGTCTGAGTTGGCAGGGGGCGGTCGCGGGCGGTAGGGAGCCTACTTCGCGATTGACCATGTCTAAATGATTCTGATCTACAGGCTGAGAGCTAGGTGAGCATTGGGCCTCCAGAGTGTCGGCCAAGAGTTCGGCTTTATCTACATCGTCGAAAGCTGTCTGTCCGTTCGGTTTCGTCAGGGGCGGCATTGTTTGGAACGTGTCCGATTTGAGAGATCGGGCCAACTTCCAGTAAGCCTGGTGCGTCGGCTCGATCTCTCGCATGAGATCGCTCCACCTGTTATCCCTAAGTTCGGAAATTCGGTATTTGACTTCGCGTTGGAGGGCGCGTAAGTTGCGTTTATTCGTTTCTGAGGGAAACGAGTCGTAAGCGCGGGTCGCGGCGTTCTTGGCTCTGATCAGCCGACGGATGTCTCCGGGGAGCTCCCAACGGCGGTCGTTCGCCGCCGGGACCTCACGGGAGCACGCGGAGACCGATTCGCGGATGTGGGCGGTGAGCGCGTCTATCGCCGCGGTTGCGTCCTCGGCGGAACGGATAACGTCCGGTATCGCGTTAAGCCGCGGCGAATTCTCAGCGTTTAGCGTTTCGTCTAAACTCTGCCAATCCGTCACGGTTTTTGTGAGCGTCCTAGTGTCTATCATAGGTCCTAGTTTGAGTAATACCGGCCTATGGTCAGAGTCTAACTCGTGTAACGCCTCTATTGAGTGCAGCGTTAGAGCTACGTTCTTTAGAAGCGCTATGTCGAGTACGTCCGGTCTGTGTGTTGTAACTCTGGGATAGTGGGTGGGCGTCATGGGGGCGATAACGTCAAAGTTAAGGACATCGGTTAGTTCGTCTAAAGCTCTGCCATTTCGCGAGGTGGTGTGCGAATTCCAGCGACGATGTTTAGCGTTGAGGTCGCCGGCGAGTATGACAGAGTCGTCTAAATTTAGGAGGGCCTCTAGATCGCTTCTAATTAGCGCTTTACCGGGAGGGAGATAAACTGACGCGAGTGTGACAGGCGCGTGCCCCGTGAGGGCCACCCGGCACACCGACGCCTCTATGTTGGTGAGGGCGGGCGTATCGATCGGAATGCAGTGCAGGGACCTTCTGTAGTAGATAACAGTGCCGCCTTTGGGGGCGGGCACCCTATCGTTTCGCACGATGTTAAGCCCGGAGAGGCCGGGGTCGCGATTTCTAGGTTTCAAAAAGGTTTCCTGCACTAGCATTATATCTATTTGGTGGTCTCGCGTAAACTCGTGAAGAAGATCGCGTTGCCTGCGGAGTCCGTCCGCGTTAAAAAATGAGATTGAGAGCCCGCGCGGTTTGATGCGCGCGGAGGGAGTTGTCTCGTGGGTGCCCAAATGATCAATATCTTGGCACGCATCGGCTTATATAGACTTGCTGACGTCACTTCCCCCACGCCTTGGCGACAACAGATGTGACAGGCAGGATGTGATGTCAGCCAGGCAGACCCGGTGACAGTGAGGTTATATTGCTTCGTTACAATATATGGATATAAATAAAAGAGAACAAAGCAGAATGTATTGTGATTTAGCTATCTTTTAATATTGTACATAAAGAAAGTATGTTTTGAATGACTTTTATGCAGAGTATCTCATAAACTATCCATTATTCTTATAACACTAAGAGATATAGTAGTGTCATACTTAGAATACAGAATCGATCATACTTATATAGACAGCAGTATAGGAGTTAATTTTAAATCCAGTAGTGAGGATAACCTAGAGTGAGATGACGCTATTGTCACAAACTCATTGTGCCATTGGCCTGCAGCAGTAGGAGTGACAGGGAGGGTAGAGCTTCCCACTACTTGAGTTACAAGCCAATAACTCCTATATTTTAAAGTTTTTTAAATAATTAGTAAATTCAGTTCAGCCACACGACTCTTCTGACAAACGAATTAGAAAGAGACGGACTATGCGCGAATCCAGTAGACCAGTGATGAGATTACTATCCGTTTTCAAACCGCCTATGAGGCTTCCGCTTCAACCATGAACGCATGGTTATTTATCGGCGTCGATAGGAACTATCAACAGTGAAAAAAATAAGATTATAATATGAAGAATAGTGTTATAAAACTACCGCTATATGTAATGTCATAAGGCTTAATGATTAGCGCCATCTAGCTATAGCCGAAGGCAACAGCTTAATAGGACTGCCTGAGTGCCGCAGCGGTTGCGCAATAAAACTGTCCTTACAAGAATTCGGGGCGGGTGGAAAAAATGGTTCAATATGTACCTTTGATAGAAGCCTTCCAAATATCTGCGGTCACCCCTGAGATGATCAGTGTCCTTGGTCGTTGCAGTACCTCTGCTCTCTATTCTTGTTGCATGTAGCGGTTTTAGATTATGCTGAACGTTGTGTGGTAGAGAAGTCAGTGACTAGCGCGGCGCGGTTGAGTAGCCTACGGGGTTATTACCTAAAAATTTGCAGACAGCGACAGCCACGCAATCATAGCGCGACTGATGACTAATTGTAATAAAAAATTGGTATCATGTATAATAATTGCACGTCCATTGAGCCATGACCGTATAATGCACTTGGTACATTTAGCGCTACTACACCAATTATATTGCACAAATTCTTGTTTTGACAGCAGATATTGCGCAATATTTAGTTCTCGCATGTTGATTGCAAGTTAGGTAATTAACGTGCCGATCGTATAACAGCGGAGTCAGAGGTAGATAATTACTACTGTGACTATTGCGGGTAAAATATAAATAATTATTTTTGGGATCTAGGCATTTGGCCGTAACACTGCTCAAACAACCAACGGTTGATATTAATGCTGCTAAATCACCCATCTGGTGGACAACCGCGCGCAACATTACTTGAATGATAGTATCAAACAGCGAAGAAAAACCCTAATAGTTCATTTCATCTCATTCCACAAAAAAATCATTTGTACTCTGTAAATAAAATACGAGATTTTATGATCAGTCATTGTAATTATAGAAATAATTAAAAATAAGTATCCAAATATAAACTACAGACGGTTTTATATACAGATTAAAATTTTAATTAACTGTATTTTTATATGCTAACAAAAATTAAGTATAACTATTGTAAACAGTTTTTAAACTATAAACTTACATAGAGTTATCAATTTCATCATATCTACACTATGAAGAGGTAAAGTTTGTTTGCATGTGGGCGGTTCACTGGAACAGACATAATCTTACTAATTTGTGACTGGAACTAATTAATCGATTCAAGCTATATGTCTCGTGTGTTCATAAGTTTTGAGACGAATTTCTATAAACAATTTAAAAATAAAGTGATATTGGCAGCTTATTTTTAACTTTTTAAAATTTTAAATTTCGATTGTTACGAATCAGAAAAAATATAAATTTGAAAGTTTTTTTTTCTTTCTCCATGGCATAGCGATTAGCGCATTTGCCAATGTCATGTATTGTAATGGTATAAGTAGAATCGTTATATAAAACGTTAAAACTTCTCCAGTAAAGTAATAGTAGACTTTACTGAAGTTTTACAGGACTTCTTGGAAGAGCGCGAAATTTTTAGCTACACATGTTTATTTAGAGCCAGCCTTTCCCAAAGTGGGCGATAACGCCCCCTTGTGGGCGCTGCAGGCCTAAAAGGGGGCGGTAAGAGACCCAGAAAAAAAATGGGGGCGTTGTGTAGAGGCCTGGGGGGTGATTTGTAATTTCATTTAGCTAGGAGGCATCTTAGACAACGACTGCATGACTCAAAGTGGGCAGTAGACAAAATAAGTTTGGGAACCACTGATTTAGACCTACCCATTCTTTTCACTTGCACAGAACTTTAAAACACAATATAGAATTACTGTTGTACTTTAAAACTTCCAAAAATGTAAAAAATAGAAAATCTAAATAAAATGACAACCTTACTTCTCCAGTTCCCGCCAAAAAGTCATTTGAATGAGTTTTTCATTTTTCGTGAAAATGGCGCTAACTAAAGATTTGCGTGCGACTCTAATTTAGTTGTTTCAAGCTGGAAAAAAAACAATGCAGATATTTAGTGAAATGTGAAGTTTGTGATGTAGCCGGAACTTTGTGTATTATACGATGAAGAGGTATAAGGAGACCGGCTCTTTAGGAGACAGTGAAAGATGTGGCCGCTCGCGGCCTGTAAGGACACCCGCCAACAGTAAAGTGATAAGAGAGCGAATTCGTCGAAACCCTTGTCGGACTCGAAAGAAATTAGCTCTTCAGACCAATATTTTGCCAATATCGGCGAACAGAATACTTAAATATAATCTCTATATTGAAATCTATTGCTCCATTTTTTGCTTTTGCTCCAATTGCTCCAATTTTGCTGCTTAGTTTTACTTTGTCTCAAGACTTAATAACACACGAGGTATATTCTAACTATATAATATTCTAAGATTCTAACTATATGTATAGGCGCCAATAACAGTGGTGTTTTCCCTATATTGTTTTCTAATTACACTTACGACACTCACAAGTAAATATTGTTTGGAGCCATCATTTAGGATGCAGAAAGAAAAGTAATCTATGAGGTCTAAAAATAGGTAAGAGAGGGAGTCACAGAAATGGGATCCCCAAAAGGTATAATGGATATTAAAATCTCCGAAAATTATAATAGGGAGAAGGGAGGGAAGATATAGATCTAAGGTCAGGAAAAAAAAATGTTTGGATCAGGGATATAAATAGAAATAAATGAAATATTCAAAGCTCTTACTACAACTACATTGAAAGAGTCATTATGTGGAGGAAGAGCGATTTGGGAGAGTGTAATAGACCTCATTGTGCGGTGTCGCCCTTGCGGACAAAATAAGCAATGAAGACATCAGTATGACAGGGTTGCACCAGTGTTATTGTAAAATGAAGAAAGGAATGCTAAGATGGTTCGAGCCCATAGAAAGAATGAGTTAAGACTGACGAAGAAAATCTACAGAGCGAGAGTGAGTGGTAAAAGAAGCCAAGGAAGATCAAGGTTGACATATGAAGATCAAATAGCCAGAGTGTTAGCCGACGGAAATGTCAAAAGCACTGGCATACCCAGGCAAAAATGTATGAGAATGATGAGATTTGAGGAAGCGAAAGAACTCTGACTGACTACCCCGTTAAGGATACAGCGTCAAGATATGTATGTATGTAATAGTCCTGGAAACTAAGATAGAAACAACTGCATGACCATCACTCCTGTTGTCCAGGAGACATTAGCAGCCTGAGACTAAAATAAGGCTCAGTTCTAAGCCACATCTCCTGGACAGCAAGAATGGCAGGTTGAAACTTATTGAAAAGGAAAATAAGTTCATTTTTTTATGTCTGATACTCCTACAATTCCATAGGAGAATTATTATTGTTGGAGACTACTACTAACAGCAAACAGCGCAGTAAGTTTTTGACGAATATTAAATGAGTTCAGTAGGAATCATTATAGCGGGTTATCATATTAATTAAGGTAGACATCAGAAGCTCAAAAAGGTTGTCATTAGGTCAGTCATTATTTATTAGAAGAGCACAACCGTTTAGAAGAGTAGAAAAAGGAGTTTCGATTATCACTTGAGGTGCAAGTCTGTCATACCCAGAAGTGGAAACTGGAGAAAAGGGACAGCGAGGAGTAAAAACAGTTTTCTTAGAAGAGGTTTGAGAGGAACGAATATGTGAAGGTGAGTGTTGGGAGGATATTGGGCCAGGGCGGACAGAATGATCTATAGGAGGTAACCTTGTAAGATATATTATCTTGAGACAACTAATTTTATAGATCTTTATCTCGAGTGCTCTGAACAGGAGGGATCTTTTGCTGTATGAGGTCCTGAACAAAACAAACAGGGAACTGCCTATTACAAGAAACACCTTCGTGATTTTGGGCACACACGAGTATCGAGGGTTTGACCTGCACTGTGACGTAACATGACCGAATCTCCAATATTTGAAACATTGTATCGTGGGAAGCATATATGTCTCAACAGGCATTGACGTATAAAAGCAATATACGTGAGCTTGGAGCTTTTGGGCTAAAAAAGTCAACACAATTGTTTGAGTGGGAGCCGAAGTGGAAATACCACTGTCATTAACAGTCCTTCTATTCAGTCTTCTCGCTCTTATAATGCGGCCATAACCAGACGGAACCTCGACAACATCAACCATTTCTTCCAGAGTCCACTCGACTGGAATTTCTCTTGATTCCCATGCGTGTGACATTGTATGTTGGGATTGGGTGATCAATAAAAGAATTAGCATCCACAGCAGATTAAAACTCCACTGATATTCTATTACGTCCTACCCGTTTTGCTCCGTCATGAGTAACATTTTTAATTTTGTTCCTAAAAAGGAAATGGCCAAATTTAATGGGTCGTAGTGTTGGTCTAAATGTAGGGTTACTCAGGTGTTTGCTAATATGAACTAAAAAAAGAAAAACAGAGTAATGTTCCGTGTATTTGGTTTTTTGATTTGTGTAATGTGGGTGAATATAGATTGACTGAATGGAGGGGGAAGACTCAGTAGCATTAATGATAGTTTTTTTCCTAGGTTGTATGGGACTTATATCTATTTGTGCGCGTTTTCTACTGTCAATAGTTTGGCCAACATTTGAGGGATGGGCTTGAGAGAGTGTTGTAGGAAATCCTTGGGATTTCCCCCGGGATCGGGAGGATCGGTATCCATTGCAAGACGTAAAAAACAGCACACACACCATTAGACGGACACAAGAACGTAACACAAATAAGAAGTTAAAGCAAGTCAACAGAACACTCAAAAGCAAAAAAACCACCAAAAGAACACGATACATGTATGTCACTCAACCTGAACACAGAGTCCCCCCCTTACGGTTGACCGAACTACTGACTCAGGGAAATGTCACTGTCATTTATTCGATTCAAACTTATAATCTGTGCTTGTCATGTTAGTCTGGAATTGGCAGGTTTCAATTGGCAATTGGCAGATTCAATAGACGGCGTTAATTGTAGTGAAATAAAAGTTATCATTCTTGCATAGTCGCATAATATTCAGATTCATGATTGTATAGTTTAATTTAAAGTCAAATAATGCACAGTTTCCTCTGGCATGTGGGTGTCTTGAACCACATTGGGTACCGGGATAGATTTCATCTCCAGTTGGCTCTCAGGCAAGGTGTCCATATCTGGCTCTGGAAGACTGCTAGACTCTTCTTCACTTCCAGATTCTTCTACTTCCGCTGACTCTTTTTGCTCCTTCTTTTTTCCTCTATTTCTGAAAAAGTAAAAAGAATACTTTACCTAAACCATAACATACATGCATGTACTGCCGCGGTAGTTAATATATCTACCTTCTAAGACGAGACTATCTAGTTTTATTCTGGCTATTGATTCATGAAGCTAATGGGGGATTCCGGTTGTTACTAGGTTCTTTTTTCACCTTTCAGTATTAAACACAGTGACGGGAAATTAACGCGATTATCTTTTATTTTGGCCTGACATTTCCACCGAGTTGTTTAGTTTGCTTGAGACCACAGCCGATGCAAATCGGTCGAAACGTCGAGCCAAAATAAAAAGTAATCGCGTTAATTTCCCGTTTTTAGATACTTTATGAAGCAACGCGAAAGTTTAAGGGGCTTACTAAAAAACGTGGGGTAAACGTTGAATAGTTATGACAGCCTTCTGTCAATGGAATGACATGAAGGAAAGGGAAAAAAAAATTATTCCCGAGTTTAACCTCGTTGTAACTTTTATTAGTAACAAGGTAAAAGTTTAAACTACAGTGACGTCACATAATATTAGCCAAATAGTTAATTGAATCGTAATGCAGTGGTTAGTTGGATAATGTATCACTTTCCAAGACGATGGTCCCGTATCAGATTTCAGACTGTCACGACTCGGGAATTCTCGGAAAATTTCGGGTCACGATGAGCAGCGAGGCACGTGCTATTGGTACTCGATACTACAATAGACTTCTGGCGTATTCTCACGCGATGCTTATATTATTTATTGTTACATTTCTTCTGTTCTTAAAAACCAGTCGATATTACAGACCAATCTTATTTAAAGTCTAGGATCTTAACGTATGGTCCTTCGAGCCGGATTTGAACTGAATTTGATTTGAATTTGAGATACAGATAATATTATGGATCCTTTAAGGAGGAACGAACTTTCTTAAATGGAGTCTGGGTGTTACTAGTTGCTTCTTCAGTTTGCTGAGTTGGTATTTATAATACAAGATTATCGGCGCATCGCCCTTTTTGGCGGTGGATCGCGACAAGGAATGCGACGGTATGTGTTTACTACTTACAGTCGACAGAATACTATAGGGCCATCTTTCAAATTTATTAGGCAATTCAGGCATCTATTAAAACACTAACGACCTCGGACTTATAATAAACGAAGACAAAATGAGTTGTCTCTTATCACCTTGTGTCAAATGAATTTTCGCGTCTTTCTATCTAATTGAGCATAAACAGGAGTAAAAGAGTTAGCTATAGTAAGTTTAAGTGTAATTAGTGTCAGCTCATGACCGACTCAACGTATAAAACAATGCAGTACTAAAATAATTAGAAGTCTAGAGCCTAGGTCTATAAAAAATGGATACGCTCTTAAAGTAAAAGCTCGGACTATGATTTTTGGTCCGAGGTAGCGAATCGTGCACTTACAAGTGTTGAAAGCGTACACAGTATATAATTTCAAGGTCAGATAGATATTTCCCTTCTCTGGTTTTTATTCTCTGCTGTTATTGTTCCAATAAAACAATAAATTATGCAAGTCTACAAGCATAATAGACCTTACCTTTTGGGATAAGGTTGTTTTAAATGGAATGTCCTGTAATGAAGTTTCATGCTGTTACTCTGAGTGAAGCGTTTATCACATAAAGTGCACTCGAAAGGTTTCTCGCCTGTATGAGTCTGTAATAGATTAAAAAAGCTGTTAAAAACAGGGCAAGAATGTGTCGGTCACGTATTAATTTAAATTTCCATAGTCATTTTGGACAAGGTAGAAAATTAATTCCATACATCAATCTATACATAAATTGAAGCGTCTGTTTGTAATTTCGATATAAAGGTTTCGATATAACCACGTAACTTTAAATTTCTGTCTGTCTGTTTCTTTTTCCGGGCTGAAACGGCTGAACCGATTTTGAAGGAACTGTCACCAGCAGGTAGAGGACTTTTCAGAGAGTAATCTATACTACTTTTCATACTGGAGAAATACTAAACTTAATGCAGGTGATATACAGCAGGTTATTCTTATATATCTTAAAACAATAAAAAAGTCTGCAAGAACGTGTAGGGTTTCACAGTAATTGTGGACAAAGTAAACGTCAATAAGAAAAAAATTGGGTCCATAATATTCATTATATACATATTTTACGTATACGTATTTTACGTATGTATACGTATTTAGTTTGTATACGTAAGTATTTACTTTATTTAGGCTGCTACCAATTTAAGTCTCTATTAAGTGTGAAGATAATTAAATAAATTGGGTGTTACATACGGATTAAAAAAATTTGACGAGACTGTAAAGATTTCGTTTCAGTCATTTTGGCTAGTTTCAACCACTGCTAAAAACTGATAAAAGCATGAGCTCGTTTCAGCCATTTTGCTAAGAAAATATAAAAGAAAGATTGAATTTCAGCCATTTTATTAAGAAAACTCTTATTAACAATCTCTGAAGGGCACAGTGGACCGGTCTCTGCATAATATACATAGCCACATATATATTATGTGTATTGTGTATATATTGTTGACTTACCACCATATGCCGTTTCAGACCGACACTAGAATGAAACTGTCTCCCACAGATCTCACACGCATGCACTTTCTCTCTCGTATGCATGTTCTGGTGAACTGCAACACTTCCAGGCTATGGGTATAAAATAATAAGAATTTTTATTACTCGGTTTTAATTTTCTCATTATACAATTTGAGTGCGACAAGTTTAGTTGTCGCATGCAAATTTTATTTGGCACATGCAAATTCACAATTTAAAAAAGAATGTAAAATGGATATCTAAAAAAAACAATCGACTTTAGTACTCATTGACATCAGTGTGAAAAATACAGAAAATCTTGATTTCGAAGTTTTAGATTAATATAATAATAAATAATAATAAAGTTATTACTTTCTATAATTTTTCTTTGTACCGAAATTATCTCCGCATTAGTAATAAAAAATACTATCTGCAACTCCTGCGAATTGCTCACTCGAGCGAATGAGCGCATCGCTTCGCTCGTGCGCTCAACTTCATTCGGGTGGGCAATCGACAACACCGCACTTGTTGCCCAATATACTAAAATACTACAGACAATGGGCTAGATGACTGCTCTTAAAACCGGTATTTCATACATTGTATTAAAATTATTAAAAAAATTTCATACGATCGTGAATAAATTCCTTATAAATTTATTTAAATTGGGTTATAAATTTCAGTAGTGGGAACAGAGTAGCAATATGCTGTAAAGGGAGATAGCGTTACATAGCTGCATAAACTTAGTATGTACTGCCGTATAGTCGAACACAGAGCTCGGTAACGCGTGACGATTTTTAAATTGTAATTGTCAGCTTTGAAATGAATGTGTAGGGACAACGCGTCTATATCTATGGACGGCCCGTTTGTGAACTGTAATTTTCTTTTGCTGGATTGGAAGAAATCATACACTATTCTATGTAGTCGACACTTTATTCTGAGCCTCTATTCTATTTCCAGCACGCAGGCTTGGTTCTTGCACTCGTTGAGTGCGGAATGCGGAATTAATTTAAGAAAGTTTTTACACAAAATCATGCTACCACCGCCGTCTGTCGACGCTCTGTTGAACACACTGGCCACATTAAAATTATTTATATTAAAACACATTTTGTCTGCTCTCGACCACGTTTCGGTGAGGCACAAGATTTCTATATTATATTTTTCTATTAATAATTCAGCATCTAATATTTTGCTAGAGAAACTATTGATATTTTGATGTACACACGTAACGATATTATTATAAAATTTCTCCGTTGTCTGATTGTTTAATTTCAATAACTTTTTTTAGGATTCATATTAGTATTACTACTAAAACTTGCTCCGTCCGTATGATGTTAGTTATATACCCTATAACCGAGTTCATACATTTGGCTACTGATGTAGTGAATTTATGTGTTGCCTTTTTAGACAAGTACAAAGTACTTTTTGTCAGTCTAAATTTGTATAAAATGTTACCAATAGACTTATTGGTGTCAAAAATATGAATTTGTCATTATGACAAAGTGTCATCCTACTCATTATAATATTATTTAAATTTTGAATAAAATTATTATAATTCTTTGGCAACCATGACGAATAGGGGAACGCACATACTATAATTTTGTTCACATTTTTTATTCTAGCCAAAGAATTCAAACTATCAGCTAATTCGTGTTTCATTACATTTGCTGAATTTCCCAATATAAGTACTAAGGTAGTACTTACGTCAAACTTTTTATTTAGAATTAGTTTAAATATTTGAGAAACAGGTGCCTCTGGGAAACAATAATTAGTGACTGACTGACTGACACTTGTTAATTGAACAACCGAGACCTAATCCTAGTCTATCAAAAAATATTGCAATATTATTTTTAATATTACTACAGTCAGTAAGTTTTCATTTAATTTAAGGACTGGAGTCATCAAATCTCTGATTAATAACTTGTGAATAACGGAACCTATTCCGACTATGTTCCCACTAGTTACTAAGTATAAAAGCGAATAAGTCTTATAATTTTCATTGTAGTTCGAATATTTTTTTGAACTTTTGTTCATGATTTTTAAGTAGGTCATTAAGAAATAAGCAACTAACCTATTATACAATATAAGTTTTCGCCGATAAAGTTAAAAAATAATTAAAAAATTAAAAAGTACTAAACGAACAAAGATTTGTTTGGTTCATAGGTCTGTCTGTTCATAGGTCTTTCATAAATCCACCAGCTTAAGTCTTAAAACGTTGAACACACCGATAGAGACAAAATATGTGTATTCTCATCCCTTTCTAATGTAGGCTTACACCATGTATTTTTTTCAGTCTAACAATTCGTGACATGTGAGGCGATATCCATTAGTGATAAATCTGCGTTAGAGAATAATCCTCCCCTTCAAATCGCATTATACTACCCCACTTTTCTAGTAAGTATCCGGGACATAGTTAACTTAAATAATATGTATTTCTATTTTCTGCCCAAAGTTAGACACTTGGTTGACAAGTATTTTGCTTCTTAGCGAAGTATCTTTACAAAAGCTCGAGACTCAGTCAACTACCCAGTACTAAACTTTATGTTATGGTTCCGGTACTGCGATTATGGCTACAGAATCTTAACACTTACCGCAAGCGAAGCGCCGCATATCTCGCAGATATGTCTCTCATTCGGCGGGTAAAAGGATGTCCGAGGATGTTCTGCGATGTGATGCTTCATACAAGCCGCTTGTGTTTCGAAATGTTTGCCACACTGAAAGAAACACAAAGTTATTTAATTAAGTGAACCCAGTCACATGCCATATTTAGACGTAGAATCTCTAAGTGCGAAAAAATCTGTACTAGGAACTAGAGTTGAATCTTTTGTGAAAGGCTGAATTAACTGAGCAGTTTCCTTGTAGTGACCAACTGAACTAGATCCATCCCGCTTCTCGAGTTATATGGCAATAGTTCAATATCGAAAATTATTAACGCGGGCTCACTCGTAAGAATAGAGATGACTTCCTGTCTCGCCCTCTCCTGCTCGTCGCCCCAATGAAATTTAACGTTTTTTCGTGTTAACAAGGCGATGGGAGCCACCGCGGTAGCATATCCTGGGATATACCTTCGAAAATAGCCGCCAGTCCAAGAAACTGGCTGACTTGCTTTACCGTTGTAGGGACGGGTGACCTTGCTAGAGCATCTATCTTCTGCACACTCGGCCGTACCTGACCTTGACTAATAGTTCTACCAAGATATTCCACCTCTGCGGTAAGAAAAGCACACTTACGTAGGTTTATTGAGAAACCAGCTTTTGTTAGAGTTTCTAAAACAGAGTCGAGCAAAAACAAACCTTCCTTTATGGTGTTGCTGAGCAATAAAACATCGTCTATATAGACCAGAACTCGACCAGCGTTGATAAAGGACCTCAGTGTATCGGATATAATACGCTGGTAAACTACTGGTGCATTCAATCCGTAAGGCATTTTGAGATATTCAAAATGACCCTCGGGCGTTACAAAAGCTGTTCGTTGGATAGAATCTTCGCTTATCTTAATTTGGTGGAAGCCTGTCACCATATCCAAAGCAGTAAAGTATTTACATTTACCGAGTCTGTCTATGTGGTCTTCGATCAACGGAAGAGGGTACCGGTCCTTCACAGTGATTCTATTCAGTGCACGGTAGTCGACAACCATCCTATCCGATCAGTCTTTCTTTTTCACTAACAAAATCGGACTTGCGTATGACGATTCTGATTCGCGAATAATACCTTTTTCTTTCAAATCTTGAACTATCTTGAACCAGTTTGTATGGTCGATAATTAACAGGTTCATCATTAGTGAGCCGGATGTGCATTTCACCAGTCTTAACAGTAGTCGTCGCTGTACCAATCAGAAAATATTCCGAATATTTATTAAGCACGGACTTCAATTGCAATTTTTCTTCACCGCATAATGGTGTATTGATCGAGTCGTTATGCACAGTTGGTTTACCATGAGTAATGTTGTTTACAAACGAGTCATTTCTAATTATGCGCTGACTACTACTTGTTGGTATGTATGCGATGCCATCTCTGTTTAACACGTCGGTACCGACAAGCACAGGAGCGCTTAAATAACCACGTGGTACTACATAAAAATCTACCTCCAGCGTAGCATCATTAAATTCGATCGGCAATGTAACAAAACCGTCTGAACGCATTTCTACCCCACCTAATCCACGTAAAATCTGAACACTTATTCGTGTGGCAAGGAAGATGTTTCGCCAAATTGTCAGAAATTAAGGAAATACTCGATCCACTATCTATCAGCACATCCGTGGGTACTCCACAGAGTACTGCCGTTATCACGTCACTATTTGAACGGTCATACATTGTTTCACGGCAAAAATTAACGTTTGATTTAGTACGTGATTCAGGACGTTCTTTCACAAAATAGTTTTATTCAACATGCCCCGGTTTTCTACAGAATGTACACACGATTTTTGGTGCCATTTTACCAAATTCGGGGGTAGATGTGATATTGCTTGTTGCACGATTGTTAGTTTCTACCTTCAATCGCTTAGAACAAAATGCATTTTTGTGACCGGTTTGGTTGCAATTGAAACAACGAAACGTTGAATTAGTATCTACGACAGGGCGTTTACGGCCTACGGATGGATTGTGTGTCGCTAAATAATTTCGAGTCTTCGAGCGAGAGATGTTTGGGACACTTGTATACGACAGATTTGGTTTCACAAAAGTTGATAGATACTCTACGATCGTTTCCGGTGTTAATTTCGCGTTTGTGGCGCTCTCGCGTATTTGGGGATCTTTAACGCCGCGCACGATGATATCACACAATAAATCATCACTCAGACCTTTCACGATATGCAATTTCAGTAAAGATTTTCGAGCATAATCTGCGTACGTGGAATATTTATCAGATTCGGTACACATTACTTCAAAAAGTATATTCGCGATGTCAATGCGGCGTGGACATAGTGCCATTAGTTCCAATTTAAAATTTGACCAAGTACGGTCGTTGCTAGCCCACTCGCGCAACCATGAACGTGCGTCACCCTTTAAAGAGAGCCTTTTCGTCCCATTGGTTTTGCAAGCGAGCGCGATCTACCTCATCACACCACGCACCGACGTCATGAATATTTGGATCAAAATCCGAAACAAAATAATGGTTAGATCTTACCGGATCTATAGACTTCAACGCGTCGATGAGTCGTTCCGTCATGTCTGTCAACGGTGGTGCTGATGCTGCAGGGCTGGAAGCAAACGTGGCAACAGTGTCACCACGTGGTTTAATGGCGACCGACGCGGCCGACGGGGGCGTTGTTTCAAAACTACCCACGTTGGTAATGGCGGCGGTGTCGGCTTGCGGCAACGCCCAATTTGTGCGCGTGCTAGCGCGCTGTTCCAGTGTTTCCAGCCGGTTGAGGATCACATCCATCGTCGCTGCTAGGCTATCTAGATTCGGACGAGCAGCTGGCGAAGGCACGCGCTTACGCGGTGGTGCACGTTTTCCACCGGGCATGATGACAAATCAGGATAAGCGTCAGCGGCTTTATAGGCTTTCTTATCCCACTTCTGATCTTATAAGTTAAGATCAAATTTTATAAAAAAATATAAATCAATCAGAACACCTAATGAACAACTTTATTAATTTTGGTTTAAAAATTGAACAAGAACATATGAACAAGAAATTAAAATCTACACGAGTATATACACGGTCTCAGTTTGGTACTGTTCGAAAAATGATCGAAAAGTGTGTGAGGCGACACGTGGCTTCCGCTTATAAAGGCTCTGTGTCACGTGACGCCCTCCCCTCCGACGTAGTAGCTAACAAAAAATTATATCATGTATGACGATTGCGTATCTATTATTCTATGACCGTAAAATGCACTTTTCGCAGTAGATTTAGCGCCACTGTACAAATTACATTACACAAATTCTCGTTTTGAAAGCAGATATCGCGCGATATTGGCTGTCGCATGCTGTCTGCAAGTTACGTAATAAGCGTGCGGATATGTTACATTAGTCCACAGAATACTGCAGATATGTGGCATAAGAGAACAGAGAAGTGACCTATTTACACAGAATACCTCTAGTATTACAATGAATTATAATATTTCTAAATTTAAATAGGTATGTAATGGATCACGTATATTTTAAATTTTCTGTATTTATTTCATTATAGCTATTTAATCGAACAGTTTAACATTTAATTGAAATGTTAAGCTCTTCGATCATCATACATTAATTCTGCAATAATGTAGATAACGTCGCGAGGCAACCGCTACATACTAATAATAATGAAGTCGACATAGGGTTGCATAACTATTTGAAAATTGCGAAAACTGGTTACCCTGGGAAAATCAAACCCAATATATAATTTTCTATATGGTCAAACCACTCTGTTCGCTCCTTCCTAAGGACGCTGAATGGATGACGCTCGTGTGCCCATCGGCGGGAATTCTTTATAAAAAAAAAGGAAGCCAGAAAAAGAAAAACTCTATGTGTGGAACATGGCTGCCGTCGTTACTTCAGATTTCGCATCTAATTACATTTCAAAACAATATTCAATTACCAAAAGGAAAACCACTTAACCAAGTCAGCTGGCTTCGGCTTAATCAACAAAGGACTAGAAGTTAGCGAACCCGAAGGCGTCATCGACTATCATAATTTTTGCGTCATCTGGCAAGGGCTACGAGCACGCGAACACGAGGGCGTCATCTAAGGTACCTAGCCATTTCTCCTTATTCCTATCACATCTACTTCCGAAAGTATCTGGAGCGGGCTAAAGCTATCTCCCCACAGATCTCGGAACAATACAAACCACACTCTATCGAATTAAGTTAGTAGTTGGCGGCTACCCAATTAATGCGTGTCCCACATGTATTTCGCTGCTTTTTTATACTAGCAACATAAAATGTATATACAAGGTTAATGTGAAAGGGGGTGTAAATCCGCGGGGGTTTCAACGTGTCACTCTTGACTGTTATATTGCAGATGTAATAATTACATGAAACCTTTACTTTGTTTTCCATACAAAAAAAAACATTAATTTAATAAGAAAAAATGTACAACCCTGTCATTATGCCCTATATTTCAAAGTGATTCCAAAGGTTTGTTACAACGTAAAAACGCCGATATTAGGGTTGCCTCAACTTAAATTTTTTTAACTTTGAGGTTTTACATTACAACTATTGACTTTTGGCGAAGTTGTAGAACGCAAGTTTTCCGTTGTCATGGGTACTTTAATACCCTTTTGTATTTAACCTACCTTTCGAAATAACCTTGTATATCTATATTGCGTGTACTTTCGATAAACCTCGCCTCGTTTTTTCGATATCTTTATACATCATGTCTTTACACGGCAATAAAAATTGGGTATATTTTCGAGTATTTTGCAAATAATTATTTACTACAGTTAACTGTTTTACTCGTGGTTAAGCTCAATGAGATAGAATGGACACGAACAATTTTGTTTGACACACGGCGATACGAGCGGCAACTTACTATGGCTCCTTCGTTATATTTCTTGGTCAGAGGACTCAACGATAAGTAAGAAAGAGGGCAAACATACCTGGTGGCAAGTGGTGGGTTTTCGGCGTCGCCTTTTCAGCTTTCGTTGTCGTTTGGCTTCCACAGGGAATAATATACTTTCTGGTTTTCTGTCAAGTAAAAATTTACATTTAATTCTGAGTTGCTTGTCCTTCTCAGTGCACAGATTTTTTTTTCAAACCGGATTACATTTGACCATCAAAAATACGTTGCAATTGGGTTTATTGGGTATTGGGTTGGTTTGAACAAATTGATTTGATTTTGACTGAAGTATGAAATATAACCCTCATATAAATAAATAAATAAATAAAATAAATATACTCAGACATTTCACACAGCGCCATCTAGTCCCAATGTAAGCAGCACAGCGCTTGTGTTATGGGTACTAGACAACTGATATACTACTTATATACTTTTCTTTTGTAAATAAATACATATTATACATAAACACCCAGACTCGGGACGAGAATCGAACCCGCAACCCCCGTTTACTTTCCAACGCGCTAAGCCGTTGCGCCACGGAGGTCATCACATATGCCTATGCGTTACACTTAATTCTTACTTATTATTCAACAATATGCACAAACAAAACATATTTTTTTAATTTACAGTTATCAGCCATTATATCGCTTATTGTTTAAAACTGTATTCTCTTACGATCTTACTTCATTGACATTGTTATTTCATTAAATATATCATCCTGCTCGAGCGTCATCAATAAAAAATAAAACATATGATCTTTCGAGGCGGATATGAATCAGCAACCTATGGATATGGACCTTTCCGTTCAGCTCCATGCTTCGAGATGGTTTGATTTTTTTTAAACTCACAGTATATACTACTTATGTATTCTAAAAAATAGATACCTTTCGTTATAACTTTATTTAAAAAGAAATCTGAAGTCGGGTAAAACACATGTTTTCGTATTCTATTCTTTAATCCCTTTCATTTAGTAATTATCTTGCTGTATGAGTAAACATCAAAGAAGGAAACTCCTCTCTGCTACTGTATTAGATACAAACTTTGTAGGACACACCCTCTATTTGACTTCGGCCTAGTCGGATACGAAATATTCAAAGTCAAATTAATTTATTCAAGTAAAGCAATTGCAGTGTCGTTCGACGTCTAATCTACCTTTGGCAAGAAAAGAAAACCGGCACACTGAGAAGAACCGATAAGAAACACGGATATAATTTTTTCAACATAATTTTACTATAGGTTTTTTAATAAAGACAGTAAATGCATGTGCAGAAAGATTATTTCCGGACTATTGTTTGTCATCGATTCATTCATTCGTTCTTCACATAAACATAACAATGAATCATCGTATGTACACATAAAGAATATTTTTAATCTTCCCAATATATCGAAAAAGGGATTTATTGATTAAACATGTAGCGACAGATTGTTCTAATTTATTGACATTTTACTTTGAAATTTTGACATTTGATTATTGACATCTGCAGTTACAAATGACAAAAAAAACTACAGAATAAGGGTACTTTTTCATTGTTAGTAGAGGGGTGTGATATTGTGTAGTTTTAATTATTATAGTTTTAACTGTTTTATATTGTTTATTATCTATATGTACATCTTCGATCACAAATAAAAAACTAGATACACAATCAACGCTCCAAAAATGCCGAACCAAATGTGCACTCAAATAAGTATTTAAGGCGCGTGTAGTCGTCAAAGACCTTGAGCATCGCGCCAGAATCGAGCTGAGGGGGCGTGGCCAAATGCTTTTCGCAACGAAGTCCGCGATGCGACACTTCACAATAAAACAGCGCGTGCATGAATCGCCGCCTAGCGGTAATTTTTGAAATTATCATTAATTGACATTTTTATAAGCCTCATAAAATTACGATTTGTGAAATTTAGTTGTCAAATACAAAAAATAAATTGTTTAATACGAATAAAATAAAACATGTTTATAAAGGGATGCCATTATAAATATTATATTATTGGTAACAAAAATGCTATTCAGGACTTGGTAAGAACCATTCTAAACAGTTTTAAACCCACGACATATCGTGAGTTCTCCGTATCAAACCATTACAAAAACCTTACTCATAAAATTAAAACACAACCGATATTGTTGCTCACAGCGCTTTAAATACAAGATTTTGGAAACTGACATCAATTCATCTTTGGCTCGGTTGATTGTGATTCTCTTTTATTTTCGAGAATCATTCTTAGGTTGTAAGTTCAAATGTCGACTTGGTCGCTCCACAATTTTTTTTTTTCAACTGATTTCAAGACAGTTTTATTACCGGCCGTTGACAATGTTCTAAATCTATACTAATATCCATATTCCATACTAATATAACATTATAAATGCGAGTCTCTGTCTGTTTGTCTGCTCGGTTTTCACGGCTAAACCGCTGGACAGATTTTGATAAAATTTGGCTTGGAGATAGTTTTACTTTATTTTTTAAAAGCCTAACCTTAAAGGGGTGAAAAGAGGGATGAAATTTTGTATGGGAACTTGATAATGCTAAACCTTAACAATATAGGTATCAAATGAAATGGAATACGCAGGGGAAGGTTTCTGAACATGTGACGTAATTATAAATCCAATATGGTGGATGTTCCATAATAGGAAATAAGTTTTTCATTCAACACCAACAATATGAGTGTCAAATGAAATGGAATATGCAGGGGAACATAAATCCAATATGGCGGATGTTCCATAATGGGAAATAAATTTTTTGTTCGACACCAACAATATGGGTATCAAATGAAATGGAACACGAAGGGGACGGTTTCCATGTATGTGATGTCATCATAAATCCAATATGGCGGATGTTCCATAATGTCAAATAACTTTTTCGTTCAACACCAACAATATGGGTATCAAATGAAATGGAATACGCAGCGGAAGGTTTTTGTATATGTGACGTCAATATAAATTCAATATGGCGGATGTTCCATAATAGGAAGTAACTTTATTATCCATCAATAACAATATGGGTATCAAATGAAATGGAATACTCAGACAAAGGTTTCTGTATATGTGACGTCATCATAAATCCAATATGGCGAAAGGTCCATTATAGGAAATAACTTTTTTATTCATCATCAACAATATGGGTATTAAATGAAATGGAATACGCAGGAGAAGGTTTCTGGACATATGACGTCATCATAAATCCAATATGGATAATATTATATATGGATATTGGTGTCGAACAAAAAATTTATTTCCTATTATGGAACATCCGCCATATTGGATTTATGTTACCCTGCATATTTCGTTTCATTTGATACTTATATTGTTGGTGTTGAACGAAAAAGTTACTTACCATTATGGAACATCCGACATATTGGATTTATGATGACGTCACATATACAAAAACCTTCCCCTGCGTATTCCATTACATTTAATACCCATATTGTTGATGTTGAACAAAAAAATTATTTTCTATTATGGAACATCCGTCATATTGGATTTATGGTGACGTCGCATATGTATCTACCTTCCCCTGCGTATTCCATTTCATTTGATATCCATATTGTTGGTGTTGAACGAACAAGTTATTTCCTATGATGGAACACCCGCCATATTGGATTTATGATGACGTCATATATATAGAAACCTTCCCCTGCGTATTCCCTTTCATTTGATATCCATATTGTTGGTGTTGAACAAAAAAATTATTTTCTATAATAGGACATCGGCCATATTGAATTTATAGTGACGTCACATATACACAAACCTTCCCCTGCGTATTCCATTTCATTTGATACCCATATTGTTGGTGTTGAACAAAAAAATTATTTTCTATTATGGAACATCCGCCATATGGGATTTTTGACGACGTCACATATACAAAAACCTTCCTCTGCGTATTCAATTTCATTTGGTACCCATATTGTTGATGTTAATCTAACTAAAATGTTATTTTCTGTTATGGACCTTCCGCCATATTCGATTTATGATGACGTCATACATACGGAAACCTTCCCCTGTGTATTCCATTTTATTTGGTACCCATATTGTTGGTGTTGAACAAAAAAGTTATTTTCCATTATGGAGGAACATCAGCCATATTGGATTTTTGATGACGTCACATAAACAGAAACCTTCCCCTGCGTATTCCCTTTCATTTGATATCCATATTGTTGGTGTTGAACACAAAAAAATATTTTCTATAATAGTACATCCGTTATCTTGGATTTATGGTGACGTCATATGTACAGAAACCTTCTCTTGTGTATTCCATTTCATTTGATACCCATATTGTTGGTGTTGAATAAAAAAGTTATTTCCTATAACGGACCTTTCGCCATATTGGATTTATGATGACGTCACATATACAGAAACTTTTGTCTGAGTATTCCATTTCATTTGATACCCATATTCTTGGCGATGAACAAAAAATTTGTTTTCTATTGAGAAATATCCGCCATTTTGGATTTATGATGACGTCACATACATAAAAACCACATGTTCTTTTTTAAAAAACAAATTAGCCTACATTTGTTTTTGGGTACATACTAACTGTATCCAATTTCATCACAATCGGTTTAGCGGTTTAGTAATTCTCCTATGAAGTTTCATCCCCCTTTTCATGCCTTTACGGGTAGATTTTTGATAATAAAGAAGCCTATGTTTTATTAATTGAAAAGGTTTATCTCTGTACCAAATTTCATCTTAATCAGTTCAGCGGTTTCGAATTTCTCATACAAAGTTACATCCTCTTTTCACTCCTTTAGGGGTAGATTTTTGAAAAAAAAGTAGGCTGTCCATTCCTTGGTGTCAAACTATCGCCATGTCAAATTTCATAAAAATCGGACCGACGCCTAAGTCAAAACTTATCAGACATACAGACAGACTTTCGCATTTGTAATATAAAGTATGGATTTAGAACATTATCAATGGCCGATAAAAAAACTGTCTGTTTTTAATAATACAAACAAGATTTATTAACAAAAAGTACATGCATATGTTAATATTTACAAACTTAAAACTATACATTATCTTAAATAACAAACTTCCTCAAAGTTGCCGCTTAGAAAGCTGTCATTGCTCAAGGTACCTAGCAGGCTGGCAGCATTGCCTCTTTGAATAGCCAAACTGATTCGTTGGCGGAAGAAACTGCCAGCCCGGCGGTCTCCCGAAGCCTCGACCAGTCTCTTATAAATATCAGAAACCAGTCGATGGGCTTCGGGGCCCCAGGGACCCAAAGTTTCGACTGTAAAGGGCGTAAATATGAAACTCTCAGAGAGAGTCGCATACTTACGCCGCTTCAAGTTCTCGGCAGTGCTGGCCGCGGCACCTGCTGACTTGGAAGTCGCCGGCACATGGGAAACAGCAAGTGTATCGACACAAGTGGCATCCCACACCAGCGATCTTCCAAATTTCCAAGGAATGAGCGTCAAACCATCCGGTCTCCTGCCGTCGCTGCGCACAATACCTACAGGCTCTAAGACTGCAGGAACGCCAGCGGCGACAAGAGCCCGCCGAATGACGTCATTCAAGGCAGCATGTCGTGACATGCGGCCCGCACTACGTAAACAGGATAAACCGTGGTGACCTAGTACATCGACGAGATCACCACAGCGGCAACGGTGAAGAAGGTTAGTCCTGGCCCCCAGACGAAGGGATACTATGAGAGAAAGCGTGGTATTGTCGATTAAGGTTCCTAAGTTTTTTGAAGGTATTACCTTCAACCAGTGTCCTGACTCCTTCTCAGAAACAGCTAGGAGGCGAGACCGATCTTTTTCGGTACTACAATAATCTAAAAGTTGTAAATGAACATTTTTGCATAGAGGCTCATCCCAGTGTTTTTGAGAAAGGTCGAGGTAGGCAGGTTAGTACTCGGACAAACACTTAACCAAGCATTTCGAGCATCAGTCAAGCACGGCACCTCAACCGATCCTAAGGAAGGGCGAATAACAGATAGGAAAAGGTTTTCCGTGCTGTAGGCTGACGAAAGAAAAGCTGGCAGTGACACACTCGAGATTTTGCGTATGCCCAGGCCTCCATAACAGATGGGAAGCGAGGCTTGATTCCAGACCCTGTCATCAACAAAGGAGCAATTTAATATTTTAGATAATGTATTTTTTAGAATATTGTCTACAGATTTTAAAAGCGTTTGAAATTTAAAAAGCTGAGAACAGCGAAGAGCATATGTAAGTTTTGGAACGAAAAGGCAAAAGCGGACAATGAGGAGAGCCATGTGGGAATTAATTTTGAAAAGTTTGTCTGAAGACTGGCTAAATTTTTGTATTTGATCATTGATAAAGCAGGGTATGGAGTCATCTAAGACGGGAGCACCTAGGAGGTACAGCGATTCTTTCGACAAGACTTTAATACCTGGTGCCAGATTGTTAAATTTATTAATTATTTCATTTTTTGTAATAGCTGGAACAGAATCGTAAATAAAGAGTTCACATTTAGAAAAATTTAATTCTAAGCCAATATCTTTAAACCTTTGAATGAGGGTTTTAAGGTCTTCTAAAACAGTAATTGCTTTACCTCCTATTGTTCCGTCGTCAAGGTACTAAATATTAAATTTG
This sequence comes from Zeuzera pyrina, assembly GCA_907165235.1. Classification (NCBI taxonomy): domain Eukaryota; kingdom Metazoa; phylum Arthropoda; class Insecta; order Lepidoptera; family Cossidae; genus Zeuzera; species Zeuzera pyrina. The sequence continues at coordinate 3,292,655 of OU015641.1, forward strand.
GAATTTAAATTACAAATCGCAGGATGGATAGCCAGACTAAAAATAGCTGGTCCGAGAGGATCACCTTGTTGACAGCCAACTTCGGAATGTAATAAATTATCTTTATATATTAATTTTGAAGGACTGCTGTAAGATTGCCATAGGTAGGGATATATGTCCGGAACATGCTGCTTTATCTGTGTCAACAAGGTGGATCTATCAACAGAATTAAATGCATTTTTCATGTCTACTTTGAGGAGTACCTCACCTCCATCATGTGTCAAGAAAGCACGGGCCGCATGCACTGCCGCTTCACATCCTCTCTTTGAGCCAAAACCTACTTGTGTAGGACAAAAATGGTTTGATACGGTAGAGAGAATGTGACGGCTACAAATTTTGGAGGCAATGCGGCGTATAGTTGCACCTACGGCAATTGGCCTAACGCCACCGTCTTTTTTTTTCAGGGCACATAAATTGGCACCATACAGAATGTCGGTTATCTCCGGGGGCACTTTACCAGCCAGCATAACGTTTATTAGAGCTGTTAAACTAGATAAGAGTGTCTTACCGGTATCACCGACAGAGCCTGTAATCAGATCTTTATAATGTTGTGGCGTTAAGCCATCGAGACCTCCCGCGGAACCGCTTTTAAAAGAATTTATTGCGGCAAGCACATCTTCCTCCGTAGCTCGAGTCGACACATCATTTAGATGTGGGGGATCTGGCAGACAACAAGCTACAGAGGAAGAGGGATGCTTTGATCTGAGAGCAAAAAGAGTCTCGGCCGTATTCGGTGCCAAATAAAAATTAAAAAAAAAAGTGGTGAGCGAGTCGAGATTTGAACTCACAACATAATAGTGATTTTCGAAAACAACCCTAAACAGTAACCAAATGAGCTAGACACATTGATGTAAAGTGCCAAAATTTTGTATTTAAAGCACTGTGAGCAACAATACATGACGTCTACGTAACATTACATAATTCGGTTGCGTTTTAATTTTGTGAGTAAGATTTTATCCCAAAGGTGTATGAAAGACCTTAGTTTCAATACAAGAGACAATTATAATTTCAAAATTCAGGAGGAACAAGTGACACAGGTCTGTTTAGCAACACGCCTCAGCGATCACTGTCGAGTCGCATAGAAGTGAAAGAGAAAGAACAACGCGACATCGCTCAAAATAAAATGGCTTGAGAAAAAAACAATAAACCATGTATTTTCTTATAAACTATTGATTGTATCGAAAATCTTACCTGATCGATGTGTTAATATTCATAAAAGACATATTATATTTGCCGAATTTTATTAGAATATGTTAATGACGAAAACAGCTTTTTTCCCCATAAATTCTGTTCACGAGGTTACTTTGCGATTTTTTTTTATCAAGAAAATTTACTTTAAATGCTATTTTTCCAGGCTGCTTGATTATAAATATCATGTAGATTCATATATATTTTTTTCAACAACTTTGATCGTGTAGATATTGCTAAAAAAATCACCGTAATGAGGCCTGTTTGCGGCACTACGCGCCTTAAGTGCACATTGAGTGAGTCACAGATTATGTGAATTACACTTTACGCACGAGACGTAAGATTGCATTTTAAACATCGTTTCAATGTCATGCAAGAATCGTTTACGAGCTATTATAACCTTACGATTTGGCAGTAAGGTCTACTTCAGATTAACACAATCTTACCGATAATACTATACGGTATTAAAAAGATTTACGTCAATTTGGTCAATAATTTGTTTAGATTTTACAGTTTGTGAATCTAGTTCTTTATTTGTGATCGAAGATGTACATACAACCTGTAATCATTAATCACAGACGAATAAAATTGAATTGAATTGAAACTGTTCCGTCGAAAAAAATTAACGCTTATTCCAATTCAAAAAATTTGCACTATAAATTAGAAAGCAAAGATTAGACGCTTACTGCAAAGTCGAGGTGGCGGCGAGGGAGCACAGTCAGCAAACAGAAAGAGTCGAGGCGCAGACCTTGACTCTTATCTCTGTTGAAAAAAGGGACAAAATTAAATTACAAAATGGCGCACGCTCGTCTTGCCGCTATCTCGACTTTCAATAAGTGTAATTTTACTTAATTCTATAGAAAAAATCAGAGCGTTTTCTCTTGAATGCCCGCCACCTCTATACTTTTGTTCGAGTAACTTAGCGTGTGGTTTAAACCTGTGTCCGATATCTGCTGAGTAACGAGAACCGAGTTATTCAACTACGAGGTGAATTTGAAACTTTATTTGAAGGCAGAGTGTTGGCAACGTCGAAATTTTTTGCTTTCTAACTCTTTCTGAACACTAAGTGTTATAAATAAAGCAAAATCTCGCTTGCTGCGAGACCAATGACCGATTGTATCTATCATCTCTTTTAAATTAATATTTATTTTCAATATAAGAAATTTGAGCGTGTTTCGAGGTAATTACTTCTTGTAACTAAGGTTGTCGGGATGAAATTGTTATAGGTATAAGCCAGCCTAAATTATACTTACTCCGTTCTTTGAGTTTCTGTATTTATAGATGCAACAAAGTGGATAGGTACGCCACTCAAGCGAGCAGGACAGGCATAGGTTTTCGTGTTTTAGTAAATCTGTACACGCTTGCAGCGGTGTCATTTTGTAATTGTAACTGAGAAACTCTTGCTGTCTTACTTGTGCGCATATCATATTAAATGTGAAAAGAGTTTAGTTAATGTTTAAATTTTTTTGGACTGAATTTTATTTTGAGTAGAATCTTATATAGCATATTTTTCTTAATTTTTCTGCATTGCGTCATAACATCAAAAAATATCACAAGTATTTTTTTACAATCAACATCAATAGGATTTTTGTCTCTTAGAAATAAAAACACAGATTTACTGCCAATAGCTTCGATCACAAATAAAAAACTAGATACACCATCAACGCTCCAAAAATGTCCGAACCAAATGTGCACTCAAATAGTTATTTGAGTGCACATTGAGTGAGTCACAGATTATGTGAATTATACTTTACGCACGAGACGTAAGATTGCATTTTAAATATTTTTTAACAAACATCGTTTCAATGTCATGCAAGAATCGTTTACGAGCTTTTATAACCTTATGATTTGGCAGTAAGGTCTACTTTAGATTAACACAATTTTACCGATAATACTATACGGTATTTAAAAGATATACGTTAATTCGGACAATAATTTGTTTAGATTTTACAGGAGATTGTGAATCTACTTCTTTATTTGTGATCGAAGGCTAATAGATATATCGCCTTTCACACATCACGAATTGTTAGATTGAAAGAAATATATGGTGTAAGCCCGTAATAGAAAGGGATGGGAATACACATATTTCGTATCTATCGGTATGCTCAATGTTTTAAGAATATTAAGCGATTGCATTTGACAGACGTATAAACTAATGTTCGTTAGTACTTTTAAGGTTTTTAATTGTTTCTGAACTTTATAAGTGAAAAATTAAAATAAATATTTTTGTAAATATATGTAAAAGCACACTCATCAATACGTATGTTTAATGTACTATAAAACTCACTAATCACTCGTTAAAACACTACGTATAAAACTTACTGAACAACTCACTGAATACTAATTTTGGCGATATTTTAACAACGACGGTTCGCGGATACAGCTAAAGATATACTAACAATGATTGCACTAGACTATTTCTATTTATCAGCGCATAGCGGAGGGTATAATTAAATTATTTCTGACTACCTCCATTCAAATAAACTGTACACGATAGCTTGTTGCTACTTGATAACTACTACACAAAGACGTACCGCCAGATTCAGATAGCAATAGTGGGGTCAAAATATGTCGCCTACGTATTAATGAAGCTTAATAACTTTACTTACTTATAATACGTACTTTTATTAATACGTAGGCGAAATATTTTGACCCCACTATTGCTATCAAAACGTCACAAAATTGTCATAGAAGACTAATTGACGTGATTAGAATGTTGTGAAGCTAACATATGTGAGATAGAGACTCATGGGTGTGATGGTAGAATGCAGTATTTTAGGCTGCAAAGGCCGGTTTGACATAGGCTGTTATGGTGGCACTTCACATGGGTATTCGTATTCGTGTATTTGTCTTATTTGCTCGAAAACGACCATGTGAAGACGATTTATTTGTCTTCATTTGTCTTATTTGCACGAACAAGACAAATACGCAAATACACCAACACTCGTATTTACCCACTTGTCGGTTTTTGGTCGCAAATCAAAAGATTCAAATAATTCCAAATATATTCGATAGTGTCCACACATGGTCATCTCAATAGAATGGATTAGACAAGTGATCATGTGTTGTGATTTTTGAGCTATCCAAATGCTTCCTTGCATTTTGTGCGTGCATGATATACCAAAGGTATCCTTGCATTTTGCACATTACTTGCAAACTCCAACACGTCCGTAGCTAGGTGCGTCTACAATGGGAACGCAGTAAACACATTCGCAAGTAATTGGTGTATTTGCCGTTTGCGTCCATGTGTGGATGGCGTGTTCGTGATGGTTGGGACTTCACACGAATAGTTAAACATTGCCAATACGCTGCACGTACACGAATAACCATGTAAAGTGCCACCTTTAAAGCGAGAAAGACTATAATGGCCACATCAACGCGATATTTAAATAGCAAATATGTGAACAAAAATAATAAACGTCGCGGGACGCCTGGCAGATGTGAAACATCGAAACTATTTTGTATAGAAAATATGCAGGAAATGATGGTTTATTATAGGAAATAAATATGGCTTAATCAAAAACAAAATAATCGTTTTTTTTTTGTTAAAAAATTTCTTCATTTCAAAATCACAGGCAACGGATTCCGAAAGTGGTTCCGAAACGAATAACAACACTGCATACGCTATAGGTATACGACGTATATGAGCTTAGTATAAGCACGTGGCGACGCGTCGTCACGCTGCCACGCCAACAGCAAGTCTGACCCGCCACATGAGATGTTTCACATTGAAAATAACAGTTCAAAAAGGATGTGAAAGATTTTTTAAAGAGTCGGCGACACACAAGTGATAGATACAGGCCGGTAACCGCTTACTACTAGGCAGGCACTTTTGTGGTAGGTATAAAAAAGTTTTTGTGAATCCAATAACTGAGAGTGACTCACCGTTTCCGCATTTGATTTGTGATCTGAAAAAACAATCAATTTTAAAGAATCAATCAATTTTTTTGTCAAATTTTGTGATAAATATTCGTTTTATGACATAATCAGGAGTAGGTTTTAACGAAACAATTTGTTATTTTTTCTATGCAAAGTTCAAAGATTTTAATTAAAAGAATTAAATCAAAGAATTAAAAATTTTTATATACTTTAAGGCATCACAAAGAACAACTTATTGGATTTGTTATTACAAATCAACTCACTTATAATGGAAATTAAAAAAATATTTATCACTCGTCCACCGGCTTAAATAAATAAATATTAGATAAAAACAATGAAGTTCAATTATATTCGTATCGTATCCACAGAATATGCGGTTCTCATCTCTCAATCTGTACGAAGTTCAGTATGAAAGCCGCGCTTTTCGCTTCATACTAATTGCTATATAAATCTTAGTAAAAAAGCTATAGCTGTAACAAATTTTGCCATTAGAGAGAAAGAGAGGTTGTAAGCCCCATTGCAAGCCAACGTGTGTAAGCGAGACGATTGATTACTCTGATTTTTGCCCTGTTTATGCCTTGAGAGGTCGTCAATGTCGATCGACCGACGCACTGATTCGTCGCGAGTTTTAGAGAAATAAAAAAACCTGTTTTATTACTCTAAGATTTTTACACTATTTTCGTTTGACAAGTTATTCGCGGGAATTTTTAAAACTGTTTGATTGATTTGAAGTTTTGAAGTTGATATTTATTCCTCATTCTTGACACTTTAGTATTCTGCGTTCTTGACTGAGCATTTTAGTAAGGCAAAGGGCTTTAGGACTTGTATGAAGGTACCGCCACTGGCGGTACAGACGTAGGCAAGACGTAGACTTTTTTTTAAAACAATTTTTGTACATGTATATGTACATGTAACCTAGCATAATCCAGGACAGCCACCGAAAAACATTCCACGTGGACGAAGTCGCGGGTAAAGCTAGTATGATATAAATCTTACCTTCTCTTTTATTTTCTTTCCCAGTACTTTATTAGGAATAGTTATCTCATCTTGAAGTTGATGTCTGAAAATCAAAAAATAATATAATTGTTATTATGGCTAATATATTTAATATGGAAATTCCTTTACTAAATAGAAGCAAATGAAATGATTCTTACATGCTTTGTTTGTTATTAAAAAGTTAATGACTTCGTCTGCACAGCATCCGTTATAGTATCTGGGCGTTAAGCTTAAAACGCCAATTCTGTGAAACAGCTCAATTACTTATCTTGTCTAGACATTCGCGCCTAGAGCTTGACACGCTTAGGACTTGCAACTTTGCCAGGTATATGTATTAATATTAAAACAGATTTATTTTTACTGGATTATTGATTCAAAACTATATTCTAGATTATATTATTATATTTATTTACATTTAATTTTATAATTTTCTGTCGTTAGCAGTTATTGACTCAGAGATTTTTTGTTAAGAATTGTTATTAAGAAGCCTAGGAAGACCAAGGCTGACTTACGAAGATCAAATAGCCAGTGTTAGACGGAAATGTCAAACGTACTCGCATACCCAGGAAAAATGTGTGAAGAGAATGACGAGATTTGTGGAAGCGAAAGCAGTATGTAAGGACCGCGACGTTTGGCCCTTCATCTACTCTGACTACCCCGTTAGGGATACAGCGTGACACAGTGGCGTGCATTCCATAGAGACAAATAGACGTCTACCCTGACAATTTGCTAATTAAATAGTGACACAGTGGTTTGCATTCCATAGAGACAAATAGACATGTCTACCCTGACAATTTGCTAATTAAATAGTGACACAGTGGCGTGCATTCCATAGAGACAAATAGACATGTCTACCCTGACAATTTGCTAATTAAATAGTGACACAGTGGCGTGCATTCCATAGAGACAAATAGACATGTCTACCCTGACAATTTGCTAATTAAATAGTGACACAGTGGTTTGCATTCCATAGAGACAAATAGACATGTCTACCCTGACAATTTGCTAATTAAATAGTGACACAGTGGCGTGCATTCCATAGAGACAAATAGACATGTCTACCCTGACAATTTGCTAATTAAATAGTGACACAGTGGCGTGCATTCCATAGAGACAAATAGACATGTATACCCTGACAATTTGCTAATTAAATAGTGACACAGTGGCGTGCATTCCATAGAGACAAATAGACATGTCTACCCTGACAATTTGCTAATTAAATAGTGACACAGTGGCGTGCATTCCATAGAGACAAATAGACATGTCTACCCTGACAATTTGCTAATTAAATAGTGACACAGTGGCGTGCATTCCATAGAGACAAATAGACATGTATACCCTGACAATTTGCTAATTAAATAGTGACACAGTGGCGTGCATTCCATAGAGACAAATAGACATGTCTACCCTGACAATTTGCTAATTAAATAGTGACACAGTGGCGTGCATTCCATAGAGACAAATAGACATGTCTACCCTGACAATTTGCTAATTAAATAGTGACACAGTGGCGTGCATTCCATAGAGACAAATAGACATGTCTACCCTGACAATTTGCTAATTAAATAGTGACACAGTGGCGTGCATTCCATAGAGACAAATAGACATGTCTACCCTGACAATTTGCTAATTAAATAGTGACACAGTGGCGTGCATTCCATAGAGACAAATAGACATGTCTACCCTGACAATTTGCTAATTAAATAGTGACACAGTGGCGTGCATTCCATAGAGACAAATAGACATGTCTACCCTGACAATTTGCTAATTAAATAGTGACACAGTGGCGTGCATTCCATAGAGACAAATAGACATGTCTACCCTGACAATTTGCTAATTAAATAGTGACACAGTGGCGTGCATTCCATAAAGACAAATAGACATGTCCTGACAATTTGCTAATTAAATAAAGTACAAAAATAAATAAATCACAATCAAAATCACATTTTCGAAAGTTCCGCGCTCACCTTATCTTCATCAAAACCCGTAAAGAAAGCGTCACGTGACCGCTCGCCCGAGAGACAAATGCGAACGATAACTTGAAACTCGATTTACACACATTCAAAGCTTTTCTAACACTGTGTTCCGTATAATTACACGCGCGCATCTGTAGTGGTGGTGACATAGCTTAAAATATGCACACAAGTTAAAAAAGAAACTGTCTAGCCAATAGCAGCGCCGGAAAAATAAATTGTCAACAGTTTGAATCTTATGATTATACGTACTGTTAGTCGCGATGATTAAAAGTTTACATGTTTAATTTAACGCATTTTAAAATATATGTCGAAAAAGACACAAGGCAATTGGTGCTCTTGCGACTCAGTTATGAGAAATATATATCTAACCTTACAAGAGGCGAACTACTCCATAAAATACCACGTTAAGACAAAGTTAATGTGCAAACGACAGAAAACTCTCATGATTCGTTTTTTTGGATTTTTAGTTTTATAGTTAAAGTGTTTAGATTTCAGATTTGACATGTGTTGAATGTTATAAAATGATACAATGAGACCTGAGTTTTGTAGCAAAAACAAAACAAATAAAACAAAATTCGTAATTGGACACCGACGTCTGGTACAGATGGCTGCCCAAACGGGCCTCTTACATTTTGACGACTTTAATCTGTTTATGTCAAATAATCTTACTGAAAAAAAAGCAACAGACAGACGGACAAATAGACGGATGGATACAAGGTGTTTCCTAAGTGTTCTATTTTTCAATTTTGAAAGAGAACACAAAAAATATTTAAATATATAATTCTAATGCTGATTCATTCAATTTGATGTATGTATCATACAGATATATATAGATGTACTAACTCAACACCATCAGCGTGCATGACCGAGTGGAATACGTGTTCTTCGAAGGCCTTCCTCGTCTCGAAAGTGATATCGCATCGGTCGCAATACGTGTTCACTTCTTCATCATCATCAGGGCTATCCTAATCGAAATTAAAATATTTTAATTCAAATTATAAGCAATGTTTTGGTGAATAAATTCATATTATCTTATACATAAAAATTAATGTTTGTTTTTATGTTTGTATGCGTTCCTATAACTGTCAATCCAATTGTGATAAAACTTTGGTGGTTGTTCTGTGTATGTATGCGAAGGTTTCTGAATTTATTTAGTAAAAAAACGCGAACGAAGTCGCGTGCAACAGTTAGTTACAGGGTTAATTTAAAAATACTAATAACCTCTTAGTAACTTAGTAAACTTTTGTTCTACGACTTTTAAAAATTCATGTTTTCTCTTTCATACAAAAATAAAAATACATTAAATGTCTGAAAATGGCACCTACTCTATCCGGTCACTAAAGCGGCACACGCACAGCGCGGCGCTGAGGCCCGGTGCGCTTGCACCGCAATATTAGAATACGTACACAGAGTAATTACGTTTCAGACAGTACAACAAAACTAACAAATATTTTTTGACGAACGTATTAGGTTTTGAAAAAGTCGTAGAACAAAAGTTGTTAGGTAAAATGACAAGAATTTTGCACAAAGTTATTAGTATTTTTCAATTAACCCTGCGTATATATATATATTATACGTATGCATATTACAATATAATACCTACAAAACTTTAAGCCGTTCGGAATGGGTAGATGGCTATTTCTTCTTAACGACCTAATTAAAAGTTAGGTTTGGTAATCACAAACAAAACTGTGAAAAAAATATTCGAAATACATTAAAAGACATAAGAGTTATTTGCTTTTATACTTTAGTAGTGGGAACAGAGTAGTGGGGACAAGTTCCGTCTGTGTCACCCATAGCGCCGTGCAACGTAATTGTGACGTCACAGCTAGTCAAGTTCATTCATTTTTGCCAAATTTATACATTTATTTTATAGATATTTTATTAATTTTATAGCACAATCTAATATTCCAAAATTTTCCCATGTTATTGGTGGTTATGATTATTTCATAGCGTCTATAAATTTTTTAAAGATAGTTTTCAATGATCGAGTAAAATTGCATGGCATTATATTTTTTAATTATGTATCCTTTTTTGTAAGTGAATTAATACTTACGATCTCGTCGTTAACGTGCCTGACCCGCTTATGTTGGTGAAGTCCCGCTTCGCTTACGAAAGAAGCACCGCAAAGCGTGCACACGAACTCGCTTCGATGAGCCGTTCGAAGATGCGTATAGAATGTTGATGAATGTCTGTATAACACCAATTTATATTACAACCGAGTATTAGAAGTATTAAAATTAAATGTTCAGCATGAAATAAAGAAGTGTAGGAATAAAGAAGAAACTGACTCTTTTATAGTTTTAATTATTAATTTTTTTTTTTTGTATAATGTCACCGTTCATAAGCTCGAACACTCTTCAAACAAACTACGGTTTAGACTAATGACAAAAAGTCAAGACAAGAAAGTGAGGAGAATAATGGGATATGAGGAGTTAAAAAAAGGCGTAAGGATCGCGATATCTAGCGCTCCGTCCACTCTGACTAGCCTGGTAGGAATACAGCGTGAGGATATTTATGTATGCATCTATAAAAAAATAACTGGTTTGACTAGTTGCTGACTACCCTTTTACAACAATTGATGAAATTGTGATGTCAATAATATTATTGGTCTTCTTTTAAACTAAGACTCTACTCATGAGAGGACTAAAAATGATACGAGTTCTATAACACAAGTAGAATAGAGGTAAATAGTCAAAACCGAAAAACTTTGAACGCGGAAACCTTGAAACCATTTATTTTGTAAACAAAATCATTTTGACACCTCGCTGTCACATTGTATAATTTCCGTTTCCACCCTCGTTCAGTATACAATCGATTGTCCAGTTGCGATGACAAAAGACATGGTAATCTTGTCCCATGCGTTTACTAGAGATATGTCTTTCGGTAAAGTATCTAAATTTGAAAAGTAAGCTATACATAAATAATTTTGAAATTGCCAGATCAGTACTTATACCCTCCTACCCATGGAAATTCATATGGGCTGCACCCATAATCAGAATTTGAATTGTACTGCGTACGTAAAATAAGATGTTAAGAATGGTCACTGACTAAAGGTCAGGTCGCTCATTTACCAACGCCTCTTTCCTGTCTATGTTGCTCGCCTAAAAGTCATTTTACCGCATAGCACTGTAATTACCAATTTAAAACTATCGTCGCGCGACTGTGGCACAGCTATTGTTCTTTACTTACGTGATAACCCCGCCGTATAGTCAATCGAACGCCTCCCTCGCAACTTATCCGTATGCGGAAGATAAGCGAACTACTCGCTTGCAACGCGTCAGGAGTTGCCAGCGCGCGATTGGTTCATGAGAAATTTAGTAACAAATTCTCGGAAATATGTTGACTATGCGGAGTTGACCGCAAGGCCTCAACTCACCGTCATATAGTTGAGTATATGTCGACAAAGATTGGACGCCGAACGGTAAGGCGATGCTGTTCGAGTGCTGGGGTGTTAAATAAGTCTTCTTCCTATAACGCTACGTGTCAGGTATATTCAAAAACTCACCGAAATTCTTCAGCACAATGTATACATTTCCTTGTGATACCACTGTGGTACTCTTCATGGAGTAGCGCTGTATTTCTGTCAACAATATTACGAAATCCATGATAGACATTTAATTATTTTTAAGACAAAACAGTAAATCAGCGACTGGTGGTAAGTGAACTGAGACCAAGTCTAGAAAAGCACTTCAGTTTAAAAAAAATTATAATGAATTCAACCAACTTCTGCTGTCCAGATTTTTTTTGATACAAAGAAAAGTGCTTATATAAAACTGAGTCGAACCGCAATAAAAATTTTTTTGTGAATTTTACTAATATTTATGGACGGATGTCCACAAATATTAGTAAAATTAATAAATTAAATATAGACGAAAAAAGAATGTGAAGTGAAAGGATTGAATATGAATGTGAACAAAACTAAGATTCTGGTGTTTCGAAAAGATACATACATACATACATATATTTTCCGCTATATCCCTAACGGGTAGTCTGAGAGGACGGAGTGCCAAGCTTTGCGATCCTTACATACTTCTTTCACTTCCTCAAATCACATCATTCTCCTCACACATTTTCGCCTAGGTATGCAAGTGCTTTTGACATTTCAGACAGCTAACACTCTGGCTATTATGATCTTCATAAGTCAGCTTTGGCCTACCATGGCTTCTTTTACCACTCGCTTTCATTCTGTAGTTTCTCTTTGTCACTCTTTCATCACTCATCCTTTCTATGTGCCTGAACCATCTAAGCATTCCTTTCTTCATTTTTACAATAACACTGTCGTGCAATCCTGCCATACTACGTATCTCTTCATTGCTTATCCTGTCCGCAATGGTGACACCGCACATATTTCCAACAGATCGCATTTCTACTGCATTTATCATACTTCCACTCGATTTTGGGCACATCCAGGCCTTGCTACTATACAATAACCAACAATAACACCGCCAAAACCGCATTGTGGATGGCCATTTTGGCGGTGTTATGTGTAAAAACACGCTATATACTAATGCGGAAAGAGCACCGTTCACTTTATTGCCTGCTGCTACCTGTCTCTCCACATCCAACTCACATCTTCCATCGTTCTAAAACACACTCCCCAGACATACAATTTCGTTCACTTGGTCTAGACATTTTCTATTTACCCAGATTTCACACTTTGTCTGTACATCTTGCCTTTCGAACACCAGAACCTCAGTTTTGTTCACATTCATATTCAATCCTTTCATTTCACATTCTTCTTTCATGCACGAGACTAGTGTTTGCAGCTCTGCTTCAAACTAATATAATAGGTGTAAATGGAAAATGTTTAAAACAGGGGAAAGAAATTGTATATTTGGGGATGTGTTTTCGAGAGATGCAAGATGTGATTTGGATTTGGGAAGGCCTGTAGCAGCTGGCAATATAGCCAATAGAACTTTGTCTGTGCTAACAGTGTAAATCTACACTAATATTATTAAGAGAAAAAAATTGATTGTTTGTCTGTAATGGATAAACTCAAAAACTGTCCAACCGACTTCAAAAATTCTTGCGCCTATAGAGAGTTACATTATCGGCAAGTAACATGGGCTGTACTTCATTTTCATAAAAATTATCTACTGAATATATCTAAACCTGTTAAAATGGCCATCCACAATGCACTATTAGTGTCGAATTTATTGTACGGCACTGGTTCCCAAACTTATTTTGTCTACTGAGTCGAGAGCTCATGCAGTCGTTGTCTAAGATGCCTCCTAGCTAAATGAAATTACAAATCACCCCCCAGGCCTCTACACATCGCTCCCATTTTTTTTCTGGGTCTCTTACCGCCCCCCTTTAGGCCTGCAGCGCCCACAAGGGGGCGTTATCGCCCACTTTGGGAATGGCTGTTGTACGGTAATGAGACCTGGATGTGCCCGAAATCGAGTGTTATATTAACGCGATGGTAATACTATCTCTCAGAAGTATAGAACCTCACGGACGCAATACACAATGAAGAAATACGCAATAATTATGGCCGATATAAAGTGATATTTGAAAAATTAAGAAAGCAATGGCTAAAGAAAGATCAAACCTCACTTATACAGATAAAATAGGGTTAGGAATATCTAAAGAAAAATCGAACAAAGAAATCAATGCCTAAAGAAAAATCGAATAAAGAAATCAATGCCTAAAGAAAAATCGAATATAGAAATCAATGCCTAAGGAAAGTTCAAAGCTACGTTATAATTTATTTTACGGAAATAGTACTATCATATTTCGGCGAAAGTGTGTAAGGAGAAAGATGAGATTAGAGGTAGCAAAACAAGTATGTACCTAATTCTTGGCGCTCCATCCTCTGCCTAGCCAATTAGGGATGCAGCGTGAACATATGTATGCATGTTATTGTTGAAAACAGTATAGTATCTATAAGAATACAAAATGACTGCAGCTCTTCTGTCTAAATACTCTTCTTCATCCAAGAATACTTACTCCAGTGGACATACGAATTGACAGCGCAGGCACTCATACTTCGTGAAGTGTTGTCGCATGTGAATTCTCAGATGACTGTCCCACTTGAACCTCACGTGGCAGAAACGGCACTCAAAGACACCAAGCGACTGTCAAATAGATACCATTTGTGACAAACTGATGTACTCATAGAAATATTAGCACAGTGTGCAAAGGGTTTAAGTGGAAGCGTTAGAGGAATAGAGGGAGACATGGCGACTGATCCCTCTATCTCGTCCTCAGCACTTACATATTGGGCACTTCGACTCTGCTCGACAGCAGTCTATTAAGGACGCATGCAAATGAGGACTCAATTAATTTGCAGGTCTTAAAAAGTCATTATAAAGAAAATTGCTTGTGTTTCTATGATATCACAATTTTTCTTTAAATGATTTTGTATTGTACTATTATTAAAAACACTGTATAAATGTTTGTTACTCATTACAGGCGGCATTATACATTTATAGGCGGCTTATAATATTATGAAGATGTTCAATGGGGACTACCTTTTTTCTTTTTGGTAGCGATATGAATGCACTTACCTCACTGTGTCTAAGCTGGCTATGTCTCTTCAGCATATCCGCTTTTGAGAAGCCTTTAAAACAATCTGTACATTTGTACTTAGCTTTCACATATTTTGGATTTTCAGACCTCGCTCTAAACCCTTTCACTGCCTCTTCCTCTGTCAAACTATACTTCTTCCAATTACTAGCATCTAAGAACCTTGTCCGTCTATTTGTTATAGATTGAAATCTCATGACTTGATTTTCGGCTGGAGATTTTTTGGCCCTTTTGTTCTTTATTTTAAGCTTTTCTAATTTTACCACTTCTCTTTTGACATCAATTAATACAGCTTCTGGACTTTTTGGTTCGTCTTCGACTGCAGTTTCAGTATCCAAAGCATCATGATCAGAGTTCTCTGGTTCAGAAATGGTCTCTGATTTATGTGTTTGCTGGTTCTCTGGTTTTACAGATGTTTCTTCCTCTGCGCTATCCTTCAGTATGTACAAATTAACTCGTTTCGTTTCTATAAGCATATCTAATTGTGACTGCAAGTTTTTGCTCTTTCTATCTATTTTGTAAACTGCTTCGTATGTTATCTGAAAGTGATGTAACATAAAAAAAATTATATGCATTACATAAACTGTCAATAATAAATATTTGGTCATATGCAGTGGCGTGCACGAGGTTTTTCATAAGGGCAGGCAGCAGTGGTGTGCACAGGGTTTTTCAACAGAGTAGGCAGTCTAAATAACAAACATATAAAAAATAAAATTTTATATATAATTATACTTTCTAATACAGCAATACTGATGAGCGAGAATGGTTCCATTACTTTAATTTTTTGTAGTGGTTGTTATTTGTTATATATGTAGTTAATACAAGGAAAATAAAATAAACTATTAGTATGTGCATAACCGTCAGCCAGTTTATTGTTTCATAAGATTTAGAATTAAAATTTTGAGTCACATTACCTGACTTTTGATATACATAAATGCAACTCTGGAACACACCTTTAGCTATAGTTTGTAATTTTTCACTACCTATGTGATAATTTTGAAAATGCGGCTTATTTTAGTTTACATAAATACACACTGCCAAGATAATTATCACAGCTAAAATATTCCATTTTTTTAAATACAACTGAAATTATCTATTGTAAACCAATAATTTACTTCAAATTTGAATTGTAATAAGAAGAATATAATTTTTTTAAGTAACTCATAGAACAACAAATCACTTGCACGAAGAAAACAAATATGGACTCTTATTTTGATTCAAGTATAAATCAACCATAAACAAAGCAAAAACGAGCAATTTGAATTTATCAAATGCATTTAACTCTATAATGTCGTTAATGTAGTCAATGTCTCCAAAACATGCACACAAACTTAATTTTCGTGTATAAAATAGCACGGATTTAAAAAATTATTTTGTGTACTGATAGGTGAAATGTAAACATGTGTGTGTTAATTTTAGGCACTGGATCGACGTGCCTCCATGGACAAGTTATATAGCATGTATTTTTTTTATCAATAAATGTCATGATTGTTAAAAATAAAATATGGCAATGTAAAAATACAAAATTCGATTACACACAGATGAAGGACAGACGAATTGAAATGTTAGATGGTGATATTTTTAAACAATTGTTGTTAGTAGAGGACTTTTATTAACAAAAAGTACATACATATGTTAATATTTACAAACTTACAACTACACATTATCTTAAATAATAAACTTCCTCAAAGTTGCCGCTTAGAAAGCTGTCATTGCTCAAGGTACCTAGCAGACTGGCAGCATTGCCTCTTTGAATAGCCAAACTGATTCGTTGGCGGAAGAAGCTGCCAGCCCGGCGGTCTCCCGAAGCCTCGACCAGTCTCTTACAAATATCAGAAACCAGTCGATGGGCTTCGGGGCCCCAGGGACCCAAAGTTTCGACTGCAAAGGGCGTAAATATGAAACTCTCAGAGAGAGTCGCATACTTACGCCGCTTCAAGTTCTCGGCAGTGCTGGCCGCGGCACCTGCTGACTTGGAAGTCGCCGGCACATGGGAAACAGCAAGTGTATCGACACAAGTGGCATCCCACACCAGCGATCTTCCAAGTTTCCAAGGAATGAGCGTCAAACCATCCGGTCTCCTGCCGTCGCTGCGCACAATACCTACAGGCTCTAAGACTGCAGGAACGCCAGCGGCGACAAGAGCCCGCCGAATGACGTCATTCAAGGCAGCATGTCGTGACATGCGGCCCGCACTACGTAAACAGGATAAACCGTGGTGACCTAGTACATCGACGAGATCACCACAGCGGCAACGGTGAAGAAGGTTAGTCCTGGCCCCCAGACGAAGGGATACTATGAGAGAAAGCGTGGTATTGTCGATTAAGGTTCCTAAGTTTTTTGAAGGTATTACCTTCAACCAGTGTCCTGACTCCTTCTCAGAAACAGCTAGGAGGCGAGACCGATCTTTTTCGGTACTACAAGAATCTAAAAGTTGTAAATGAACATTTTTGCATAGAGGCTCATCCCAGTGTTTTTGAGAAAAGGTCGAGGTAGGCAGGTTAGTACTCGGACAAACACTTAACCAAGCATTTCGAGCATCAGTCAAGCACGGCACCTCAACCGATCCTAAGGAAGGGCGAATAACAGATAGGAAAAGGTTTTCCGTGCTGTAGGCTGATGAAAGAAAAGCTGGCAGTGACACACTCGAGATTTTGCGTATGCCCAGGCCTCCATAACAGATGGGAAGCGAGGCTTGATTCCAGACCCTGTCATCAACAAAGGAGCAATTTAATATTTTAGATAATGTATTTTTTAGAATATTGTCTACAGATTTTAAAAGCGTTTGAAATTTAAAAAGCTGAGAACAGCGAAGAGCATATGTAAATTTTGGAACAAAAAGGCAAAAGCGGACAATGAGGAGAGCCATGTGGGAATTAATTTTGAAAAGTTTGTCTGAAGACTGGCTAAATTTTTGTATTTGATCATTGATAAAGCAGGGTATGGAGTCATCTAAGACGGGAGCACCTAGGAGGTACAGCGATTCTTTTGACAAGACTTTAATACCTGGTGCCAGATTGTTAAATTTATTAATTATTTCATTTTTTGTAATAGTTGGAACAGAATCGGAAACAAAGAGTTCACATTTAGAAAAATTTAATTCTAAGCCAATATCTTTAAACCTTTGAATGAGGGTTTTAAGGTCTTCTAAAACAGTAATTGCTTTACCTCCTATTGTTCCGTCGTCAAGGTACCAAATATTAAATTTGGAATTTAAATTACAAATCGCAGGATGGATAGCCAGACTAAAAATAGCTGGTCCGAGAGGATCACCTTGTTGACAGCCAACTTCGGAATGTAATAAATTATCTTTATATATTAATTTTGAAGGACTGCTATAAGATTGCCAGAGGTAGGGATATATGTCCGGAACATGCTGTTTTATCTGTGTCAACAAGGTGGATCTATCAACAGAATTAAATGCATTTTTTATGTCTACTTTGAGGAGTACCTCACCTCCATCATGTGTCAAGAAAGCACGCGCCGCATGCACTGCCGCTTCACATCCTCTCTTTGAGCCAAAACCTACTTGTGTAGGACAAAAATAGTTTGATACGGTAGAGAGAATGTGACGGCAACAAATTTTGGAGGCAATGCGGCGTATAGTTGCACCTACGGCAATTGGCCTAACGCCACCGTCTTTTTTTTTCAGGGCACATAAATTGGCACCATACAGGATGTCGGTTATCTCCGGGGGCACCTTACCAGCCAGCATAACGTTTATTAGAGCTGTTAAACTAGATAAGAGTGTCTTACCGGTATCACCGACAGAGCCTGTAATCAGATCTTTATAATGTTGTGGCGTTAAGCCATCGAGACCTCCCGCGGAACCGCTTTTAAAAGAATTTATTGCGGCAAGCACATCTTCCTCCGTAGCTCGAGTCGACACATCATTTGGATGTGGGGGATCTGGCAGACAACAAGCCACAGAGGAAGAGGGATGCTTTGATCTGAGAGCAAAAAGAGTCTCGGCCGTATTCGGTGCCAAATTGTTGTTTAATTTTAAATTGTCTATAAAATATAAATTATAGATATCTAAATAACTTTCATTTAAATTCTAAGGGTAGGCAGTGCCTATATGGGATACACGCCACTGGTCATATGTTACAGTCTCAAAACAAAACAAAATTCGTGAATTAAAAAAAAATTGTTGAAAAAGGATTTTTTTTTTTTATTTTTTACAGAGCTGGCTAATGTGTACAGACCTGGCCGGTTTTTGTTCTCTTAAATTACAGCACCTTACAATTAACATTATTTACTCACTGGGCCTTTCCATAATATCTCTTTGAGTGTCTTCTGACCACAATAGCACTTCTCTTTGAACTTATGGAACTTGTGCAGCATTATGGCACATTCATAGCAGAAGTAATGTGGGAGTCCATCATTGTTATTCATCTATAAAATAATTTACATTAAATGTGTTTTAGTGGACGAAGTATGCAGGAACTGTAAGGCTTGGTGATTCATTGTATGATATGTTGTACATGTGAATATAATGCGCTAGACTATACACACCAATCATCTGTTCTCAAACTAGATCCCTGTGCTATGAGAACCAGACGACTCTAAGGGGCGTCTCCCAGTACACTTAGACCCGAGACAATCTAGAAAAGTTCATCTTCTAAATTGACCCAACCGGGAAATGAAGTCAGAGCCCTCCGCGCTTGGGTTACCATCTAAACCACTGCACCATCTAGGTTGTTTATGTCGTCTATTATGGTGCTATTGTATTTTTAATCTAAATAAATAAGATATTATGCTGGTGCGGAGGGAAAGAGAAATGATAATATATAATGTGCCATTAACTTATCTAGGTCTTAATTAGATCATAAGACTCTGCCTAAGGCCAAGGTTTGTCAATCGACCCCCTATACTATACTCATACCTGCGTCTTGGTATACGAAGTGGATTGCGGGACATATGTTTATTATAATTCGATCTACACATGAAACTGGATTGATTTACAACATAAAAAAAATTTTAAACATTTGCTATTTCTGGACAAAGTTCACACTTAACAAAAAAAATTATTCGGTTGCACTTAGAATTGAAAAATAAGGAATGTCTTTAAAAGTAGCAGTATTTTAAGTCTTATAGTCAAAATTTGCCCATACTGTCCCATTTAAAAGAATGACCTGTATAGAAACACATGCATATTGGAATGCAACATTGTATCAAAATCACATACCAAAACATGAAGGACTTGGAGATTTTGAACAAACAAAGATTTAGATTTTTATTATTTTATTTATATAGATCATGAAGATATAGATACGATCTTATGTATACGTAAAAATGAGATACTGTTCATTGGTAAGTGTGTAACTTGAGAATGGCTGGACCGATTTGGCTATTTTATGTTTTAAAATGTACGTAATAGTCCGAATTAGGTTTTTATTTAAAAAAAAAGTTGGAAATGTATCTTAGAAAATTTTCGAATTCAGGAGAAACTAAACATTTTTTATTCTTCAGCACTACAACTCACGAAAAATAATATAATAAATACTGAGCCACAGCAAAGCACAGACAGGACACAGTTAGTTGTTAAATAAATTAAATTAATCACAATTAATTTTACTTAATTTATGAGGTGTTGTATGTCTAATAAAAATAAAACACCACTGTATACCCACATAAAGCCTAACAAAAAAAAACTAAATTAAAGTAGTAATTTAAATAATTAATCCACTGTATGTACTGATTTATTTCTATTGTTATCCACTTCTTAGGGTTTTCTGTTAGAATGGGCATTATAAGTTGTTCGTCTTTATAGAATGCAGTTATAATCATTCTACTATTAGTACGTTTTTGCAATGTGAGTTACTTAGACCCTTTGCACAGTGGTTTCCATTTGAGCTATAAAATCTTCTTTTACGTAGAGTAAAAGATATTAAATTTACATTAATATAAAAAAATTAAAACACACCTTCAGAGCGATAACTTCTTCGTAATACGATTTCAGTTGAAAATTATCGTATTTGTATACTTTAACCTCTGTTCGCAGACATATTCTGCATATTTTTAAGTCTGACATTGTAAGATAATTTATAAACAAAATTACAATCAAATTATGTTCATATAAATAAAAATATTATTTTGAAATCATTTGACCACAAAAAAAACTACAAAATATAAAAATTGTGATTCCAATTCCAAGCAAGCAATTTTGACAATTCAGAATTGACTTTGACATTTCATTTTGACATAATGAACTCAATTCAGAAAGTTCGAAGTCGAAGCATCGTTTTTCGTGGTTTCTCGGCATTTTGGTTCAGATTCAAGTAAATTAAACGAAAATGAATACTTTGAACCCTCTCTGAAACAAATAGAACAAATGTAAGAACATTGTCAGAAATAAATGTTATCAATAAAACGTGACATGAATACATCGATCTACACGCAGGGGTGTTAACATAAGTGTCAACTTTGTATGGAGCTATTGCAGACTTTTTATGGAAACAAAATGAAAGTGACAAGAGATGTAGAAAGAAAGAAGATAGGAAATACCAGGGATATCATTACAAAATATAATTCATTTATATTATTATTTATCAATGTACTGATATCTATTATTGATACTGAAATTTCATTTATTTCGTTAATTTATTATAATTATTTGAGTACTACATTTAAAAATGACAATAATCGAATATTTTACTTCATTAAACAAAGATGTTTATAAATAATTTGAACAAAAATAACACATTTTGTTATCGATATTAATAATCGAATAAACTACTAATTGAATTCAATAATATAGCAACCCTGTTTGATGGAATGTCAAAAACTTTACAAATCGAAAAATTTTCTTCATAACCGTCGAATTGTTTCTATTTGTTTTTCTGTGTTTCGCACTAGCTATTCTCCCCCTGATCGCTTGAGGAAACTCGCATCGGTATGGTTGAGACTTGTGGATTGTAGAGAACAAGTCTACTTTTCCTGTTCTTTTGAAAGTCAATGTCAAACTTGTTCTATATAATAAATAAAATTAGAAATTGTTGTGTTATTTATTACACCCACATTTAATTGTAATCAGAACTCGTGATTTAAAATTTAAAAAAATATCACAATCTGTTTGTTTTATTAATTTTCCAATTTCCATTGCCTTGTTATCCGCTGACCTAAATAAAAATAAGCGAAAAATTTCTAATTCTAAACTATCAAGTAAAGTAAGTTTTCGCTAATTTTTATTTAGTTCAGTCATTTAATAAAAAACGCTCAGAGTACAATTTAAATCCCCGCCATTTTAGTTTATGGAAGCATTACCAGATGGCGCATAGTCTACACTTTTTTTGTATGGAGTTGTCACAGATTTATAAATGGAAGCAGATCAAACATAATTCACTCACACATAGATACCGTGTAAGTAATAACACTGTCACTTTCATTATAGTTTAAAATTGTATATCTTTATCCTTTTCTTTCATTTGTTGCAACACAATGACACACATAGACAATTCCGAGACCGTGGCAGCCGCCATCTTCCGTTAAGTCAAAATAAGCGGAGTATGTAGAGTTGGGCAGCACACTCTTTAAAAATGAGTATCGTGTGAGGGCCTCTTTTTGCAAACGTGCTAGCACACTGTGCTAGCACATTTGTGGAGGCTGGAGAGGTGGGGAGGTGCCTGTTGAGTGATAAATGCACGATGCACGTTGTACGCACTGTGCAAGTGTGCTGTGCATGAGGCGACGAGCCGAAAGAGGAAGATTTATACGCTCCCTCGCTCGCACTCAATAAGTACGAAAGAAATTTTCGAAAATTATCCATCAATAATTAGCAGCAAATGTACGCGTTTTTCTTTGAAATGCCACCAAGTCAGTGCTAACGAAACGAAACGACAAAAATGTGAATTTTATTAAACCTTCAGTTACATATATTTATGCAGACTGCAATTTTTTACACTTGCATAGAAATTTAACGAACAATATACTATTACTTTTGTACTATAATACTCCCGAAATGCAAAAGATGTAAAATCTAAATGAAATTAAACTGCGCTTATTCCCATCAAAAATAACCCTAGATACATACTACATAATGCACCAAATAATCAATCTCTATGTATGTAGGAATGAAAATCTCAATATAAGCAAAAAAAAAATTTTTATTACGAATAAAAATACATTAATTCCATTAACACATGATTATTGTGCGATGTAAGAATTACAAACGCCATCTATAGACATTTCGTAGAAATTAATTCTAAACTATGTGGATCAATCACTCAACTCGCGCTTCACGACACGACACTGTGCTGTGTGTGGCCTCGCTTGGCGCGTGCCGCCTCGCCTCGCGCTGCTTCGCGGCCGGTTCGATTTCAAATGTGCTAGTGTGCTACTGTGCTACCACACTTTTATGAAACGAGGCACTCCCTCTTTTTCAAAACTGTGTTGGCACAATTGTGCTTACTCGCGTGCTGCTTACCCAACGCTAGGAGTATGGCGTCTGTTTACTTGTGTAGTACGTCACATGTTCGATGATTATGGTGGTGTATAAACATTATTTTGGTTATTTAAAGTGCAAAAAATGGTACAAAAGTGTTGTACCCCCAATAGTTGCAACGCCTCATACAGAAAAGCCCCGAAAATCACGTTCCATCGGTAAGTAAATCTGATGTTGCAAATTGTTTGATTACTGCATTCAGTTAGCTGATATTTTTGTATTTCGTGGCTCCGACAATTAAATATGTTGCAAACTATTAAAATTAAAGTTTCCTTATATTTTTAAGGTTTTTATTATAGGTTTTTTTATATTTTTGTACCAAGTACCTAACCAATTTTGACATTATTAGTACTTGTATCTTAAAGAGGGCCGAATTGAGAGAAAACTGCGTCTCGTAATAAAATTAAATAATAACGGACAGGTACCTAAGGTTAAGCAACTATCTATTTTTTGCAACTATCTTTTGATTTTGATGTATACCTTGTTAATTTCGGGTTTCTAAAGGATGAAAATCTTCAAATTTTTTGGTTAAAGAACTACATAAAAGAAATACATAAGGAATGCTACATAGAACAAACTGGCAGACCAATTCTGGCAGTGTTTTGTGCTCAAAACATTTTGAATCCCATTTATTATGTAAAAGAGATACCCGTAAGGCCCTGTTGTTGTTTGACCATGAAATTTAACATATCTATTAAAAATGAACATGCTATCGCCAAATTAATCTTCTCTAGTCGCTATGCTGGGCTGAATCTGGACCAGTGTTGTTTAGAAAAAAGCCAGTGCTGGAATCCATACTTCATAATTACAAAATTATTTTTAATTTATTTATAAAATAATACAACTTTCTTGCTTCAGGTAATCGAAGGTGGACTTTATTATGCATAAATTGTGTGGTCACATGTAAAAATGGTGAAAACAAATATGGATATCTCGAGGCGAATACACATTGAAAAACAGTGAAATGATGTATTTGATGCACATCTATAATGAGTTCTTAGATAATGTAATAAGCAAACAATGCGATTAATAAATAAAAGACTGAAAACATTATTTGTTTTATTGTGTAAGCTATTTTAGTTTTTATTCTCAATGTGATCGATCACCCATCGACTATCTCCCGATTTCTTTTAAGTTTTGAGTTTTATGCGTAGTTTAGAGAAAATAATAATCAAAGGATAAAGCATATAGCGATGAAGAGTTATTTAATAATTTAATAAAACATTCACTGACGCTTATCTCTTTAGAAAAATAGTTAACGATAACACTCGTCTGATATAAAACTTGTTCTATTTTCTCATAACCAAGTCTCTAACACTTACAGTAAAGCAATGGTAAGTAGGCTTTACTGGAGTTACAAAGGACTGTTAAACGAAATTCCTTCAACTCCTCTCACTCGCAGACAAGTTTGACGTACAATACGCTATAATTTTTGCACTTAAAACTCTCAAAAGCACTAAAAATAGCAAATCTGAATTTTGAATAAAATGTCAACCACGCTTCTTTTGTTCGCGACAAAAAGTCTAAATTCAAAACTTTCACTTGCCTGATTATTAACTTTCCCGACTTTTAAAAATATATCGTTTATGTCATTAAACTTCATGTACCCACATAAATCGAACTGCAAGCAAGGTCATCTCAATGTACATGCGGCCCAAGACCAGCAGCGCACAGGCTTCAGGCCTCATGTATCGAACGAACAATCATAATATTTTATCGAGGAGCCATTGGGAACACTCCAAATTACATCCTTCATGTGACAAAAACAATCTACAAAAAGAAGGAATATAATAAAGTAATAATCTCTAATACTAGTATATCAATTAATTTTATCCTTATTTACATTAACAAAAAGTACATACAAACGTTAATATTTACAAACTTAAAACTACACTTTATTTTATCCTTATTTTCTCACATGAAAAATATAATTTGGAGTGTCCCAAATAGTCCCGCTCTAAGATAATACACAATATAGATACCCATTCCTTAATGCGGCCCTGAGTTCTGTATGTGTGTGAGTAATATTTGTTAGTGTTAAATTTGCCACGCATTTTGAACCGATAGGTATAGTCACCACCAATTTTCAATGAAGTAGCGAAGTAAATAATATTGTCTTTTACTTCACATACGTCGAATAAAAATTGTAATTATTCTGACATAATTTTTTACTTAGGTACACACTTATATACACGCTGCATATCTAACGGAATAATTATAGAGTTGTTAAGTATCGCGATCTTAGCATAATTTTTGCGCCTCCTTAAATCTTAACATTTTCTTTACACACTTTCACCTAGATATACAAGTGCTTTTGACATTTCCATCAGCTAACACTGGATATTTGATCTTCATAAGTCAGCCTTTGCCTTCTTTGGCTTCTGTTACCGCTTGCATTCACTGTAGATTGTCGTCATCAATCTCTCATCACTCATTCTTTCTTTGTGCCCGAACCATCTAAACATTATTTTCTTTCTTAATTTTTTTAATAACACTCAATCTTATATTTTCACCGCATATTTTGTGTGTGAGTAGAAAACACCCTAAGTAAGTAAGTTTGTTATCCATTACATCGCATACGTAAGTGATGTGGCAAATCTGCTTAAGGAAAGTCAATTTTATTAATATGCGGGTGATACCTACTTGTATTATTTTGTGTGTATTATGGTGACAGACAATGACATAGGTAAAGGAAGCAATGCGTGGAATAAATATTATTTCGCATCAATGCTCAAATGGTCGTACGATATGGAGCTAGTCATAAATAAAGAAAAAACCCCAGGAAAAAACATAATTATTATTATGTCAGTTTCACTCATCTCCACTCATCTCAAACAAATATGTCATTTTGATCTCATAGAACACAGGCAGCAATAAGGAGCACGTTCGGGACTTTAGAAATATACAGACCTACTGCACAGTACAAGTAAGCATACAGTATGCTATCTTCATACAAACGCTCCCAAACAACGCGCTCGAAATCTCGACATATCTCGACATACGACAGTCGCGAGCGCGCCGCGGTTGTCGTCGGACGGTATGAGACGCTCCCGCGCATTTACTGACTAAATATTATGTCAATCAAGTTTACGAGCACAATGTTCAGTGTATGGATGTTTAAATACATCTATATCGAAACCAGAAATATTTTTCTATTGCTAATTTGTAGGAAATATATTATCATAATGATCTAGTTAATTTATTGCTGATTTTTAATTATACTGCACATAAAAAAGCATTTTTTTTGTCCATTTCCACCATACTAACTCACAAACTTTTGAAACTAGATATAAAATACTAGTAAAATTATATAAATAAAAACGTATTAAATTTGCAATAATATAAAATGAAAAGATAATATGACAATTTAATATAGTACCTATTATCAAATACGTAACCCAAGAAAAACATTCAGTCTAAGTCGGTAGCCCTATTGCGCGTTTACGTACCAAACGACCGTAGGTAATTATCTCTAGGACACTGCCGAGATAGCATACTGTATGCTTACTTGTACTGTGCTTGTACTGTGCCTACTGTGAACGTGACGGTGGCGCGTCGTCGCGCTTACTTTTTTTCCGCTTACCAGAAGTTATGCATACCTATTTATAATAATAATTGTTAACAATAACTCACATGTAACAGAAATATAGGAATAATATTTGTCGGAAAAGACACAGAGCAATTCGTGCTCTTGCGACTCAGTTATGAGAAATAGGATACGATAGGCGATAGGATAGGATAGGCGAACTACTCCATAAAGTACCACGTTAAGAGTTAAGAGAAAGTTAAAGTGCAAACGACAGAAAACTCTTAGTAATAATTATTACGTAGGTAATTGGAAATTTAATAATGTCAAAGGATCTGTGGGAGAAATGTTAAAGCACCGGATGTCGTAGCATAGCGGCACGCTATAAAACTTTACTTGCTCTGTGAGACTGGCGGCGTGGGCCCGACATACCATTAGCGCGTATCCCATCCAAACTGGAAGTCGCGCTTTGCCTTAGTATAGTCAAATGAGTGACTTATTATTTCCACCGTCATATTATTGTAATTTCATGACTATGCAGTTTGTTAATATTAAAATGTGTTATAATTGGTTTTAAATTTAAAGGGGTATGTAAGGACGGCGACGCTTGGCGCTCCGTCCTCTCGGACTACCCCGTTGGGGTACAGCGTGAAGATATGTATGTACTTATGTATGGATGTAAATTTAAAAAACATAGGGTAAGCCTAGGTAAGTATGAATTAAAAAGTAATTGTGATTTTTATTTGTGATCGAAGGTGATTGTGCACATTTTATGATTTATCCTTACGCTTTCTTTGTTATAAGCGCGGGTAATCATGAATTCATGAAGTTCGACAATTTGAAATTGATACAATAGAATGTTAATTAAGTAATTATAAATATTATTATTCAAATCAAATTACGAATACAACTACAATGATGACGGATGACTTTTATTTCGGTCGCCTAACGGCACAGTAGACGACGTGAAAATGTTTTTGCGGCCGCCACGCGGCGGCCTTGCGGTTGCCATTGTCATGCCAACTAGGCAACAACATTAAAACTTCTGAGAATTACCTAACCGCGCGGTCGCCGCGCGGTTGCCGGTCATTTTAAAATTCGTTCCATTCCTCTCTGGCCACTCCAGACAGAGTGAAGTTACTGAGCAAGGCATGAGCTTAGATATGTAAATATATGTATTTTATAATGTTAGATATAGTGTATATTGCTCTATTTAGCGGCGTCCGCTATGCGAACGCGCGGTAGCCGCGCTTACCTAAGCTTTCGTGGCTTTTCTGAATCCAAGTAATTTGAATTTTATATGAATTTTAGATTTTTTGTGCTAGTCTTTGAGCTTCTGTTCTAGCAAAAATTTCATGATGAGCTATCCTCGACGTAGGTTAGACAAAAAAATTACTAGTATCGATACGGCTGTGCGCGGATATCTTCGGACTTTTCAAGACATTTTTATCTCCAACTTTTTATGAATTTTATGAACACTAATGTATTCTAATCAAATTGTGTCACTTAGTTGGACGTTCAGTTTCAGATTCGACGTTAGTTAACGTTTGGATAATAAGTTAATAACATTTTGATTTTCGATGAAAATTCAGTAAGAATCTTGAAAATTTTATTTCCGGATATTTCCTATTCCTTTGTTTTAACTATTTATCACTATTACTTACATTAATATGCTTTAACTTTTTTAACACGGTCAAACGCTGCAGATTGTTGGAGTGACCTGTCGTTCTCAGCTCTGTTACTTGCGTTATTGATAACAACGACCATATCGGGGCATTGGCTAGTAAGCTCGGTTCTGCGGTATATGCAATTAGACGCATTAGGCAAATGAGAGATGTGGATACGGCAAGGTTGGTGTACTTTGCATATTTTCACAGTTTAATGTCCTACGGCCTTCTGCTGTGGGGATCAGCGGCGCATATTAACTCCATTTTCATTTTACAAAAAAAGAGCAATACGTGCGATCTACAGGATGAATGCACGAGAATCGCTTAAAGATCGTTTTAAAGACATTGATGTCCTCACCTTGCCCTCCTTATACATCTTTGAAATTATTATGTATACGAGAAAAAATATAGATCAGTTTAAAAAGAATGGCGATATGAATGGTATGGAAACCCGAGGTCGTGATAAATTGGTTATTCCAAAATTTTAATTACATAAGTCAAATGTTTCATTTTTAGGTAATTGCATTCGTTTTTATAATAAAGTTCCTCAAGAAATTACTCAATTAACAGTGAATAAATTTAGATTGGTTATAAAACGTACATTGACTAGACAATCATACTATAAAATAAACGATTTCATTGAAGATAAAACAAGTCTGGAAATGATGTTCTCTGCACATGCGTTTACTGGCTTAATGAAAATATTGTATTTTAATAAACCTTTTGTAAAATGAAGTTGAAAAAATGATACCTGACTGAGTTTCTTGTCGGTTCTTCTCAGTGTCCAGGTTTTCTATTAAAACCGAACTAAAGTAGATTTGACATTCAAAAATACCTTGTAATTGGGTTTACTTGAATAAATTGATTTGACTTTGACTTTGAAAAAACGTGTTTATGTAAAACTGCTGCTATTACATTGGCTATAGTGAGGTTTCTTAGAAATAATTTCGAAGTTCGAAATTTCATAATAATTATGAGTACATATTCGGTACATAAAGATCTAATTACACCTTGCAACGGTCTATTCGATCGATGGTTGGGTTGGTTCGTTGTCCTGTCCGTCTGTCCGTCTTCTTGGCTGCCGTCTTTCTACCTGACCATCTGTCACTCTGCCCGTCTATAATGTGTCTGCCTCTCTGTCTGCCTGCCTGCCCGTCTACATACAATATATCTGGCTCTCTACGACACCCGCCTACGATATGAATGTCTGCCTACCCATCTAAGATGTGTCTGTCTGCCTGTTAGTTCTTTTATCAACCAAGAAATAACCTCTTCTCTAAATAGACTTTCTCTAAGTGTGCCAAACTACGTATACCATTATATTTTCGCGCGAGAACAGCTGCAGATGAAACCTAATTACTCTAATTGGTAACATGAAAAATAAGTTATTATCTAATCAAACCTAATTAAGTATGGGGATAATATACAGCAGTCCTCGAACTAAAAGATTAGAGCCAGGATCTTCAAAATTAGCTTGTTTTTGATTCAGCGGTAAATAATGAAATATTCTTGGTTTTGATCGGATCTTGATATCAAAACAAGGTAATTTTTGATAGTTTTCAACATCATATTTAAACAATTTGAAACTTGTACACGGCTTTTACTTTTTAAAACACGATATTAATTATCCAGATAGCCATTTAAATGAACTAGGTGTGCACCGAGTTTCCCGTGCAACTGTATTTATATACACTGGAAGCAACTTTAACTTCGACAGACTTCCTAGTTACCACGCGACAATATTATATTGTGCAAAAAGTGCTCAACATCCGCTCGAGTGGACAAAACCGCACGAGTTGCAGATACTATTTTTTATTACTAATGCGGAGATAATTTCTCTAAAAGATAGCCTCTAAAACTTGAAAAAAAATTGTACCTTTTAACTAGGATTTGCACGCTAATATGCTTCAGTAGCCCGCCGATCGGCCAAGCTGCTACACTGCATTTCCCTGGTAATCAATCAAATAATGAGAATGTCCAATATTTCAATAATCAATAAGTCCAATGAGTTAATAATAATCAATCTGCAAATAATGTTGTCGGTCTTTGCATTAATAATTAAACTGTAAATATTATATTAACCCAGTTGTTA
Organism: Zeuzera pyrina; assembly: GCA_907165235.1. Taxonomy (NCBI): domain Eukaryota; kingdom Metazoa; phylum Arthropoda; class Insecta; order Lepidoptera; family Cossidae; genus Zeuzera; species Zeuzera pyrina. Next base: position 3,322,992 of record OU015641.1, read on the forward strand.
ATGAATTCCCATTTTCTTTAGATCCTTGTGATTTTTGATATTTGTGATAATTGAGGCCTAACTTCTGTGAGAAACATACAAAAAAAAACCGGCACTCTTATTACATAACTTGTTGACAGCATGCGACAGCCAATATCGCGCGACATATACTGTCTTAACGAGAATTTGTGTAATGTAATTTGTATAGTGGCGCTAAATCAAGTGCGAAAAGTGCATTTTATGGTCATAGAATAATAGATACGCAATCGTCATACGTGACATCAAATTTTTATTACAATTAGTCACCGATCGCGTAGTGATCGCGTGGCTGTCGCTGTCTGCAAATTTTTAGGTAATAACCCCGCGGGTATAGCTGAAAAGCCGGAAAATGGTGTTTGATATACAAAACGCTAGTAATATACACTACTGCGTTATGTTTCTAGTAAATCTTACAAAACTCTGTATACATTCAGCTAATTTATAATTAAGTATAGACAGTGACAATCTATAGTTATAGGAAAAGAAACAAGTAGGTACATAACATAGGTACACATTATGGCCGAAAAAACTTCAGCCAAAAATATATTATAAGATTCCAAGCAAATTTTTGGAGGAAAAAAGAGGTTATATTTTAGTGTTATATTTTTACACAGAAATATGATATTTTTATGGTGTACAACGCATTTCAATTCTTTGTTTTATATTTGATTGTCTTGTCGTAGTGTGAGATTTCTCAAAAACTATGATTTTATGAATTTATTATGTGATATCTAGCCTGGCTTTCGAGATGTATGTAGGTATTGTAGGTACTACCATAAGTTTTTAATAAACTTCAAGCAATACTCCTTCAGAATCGATATGCTCGTGTTCTTTTTTCTGGTTTCATTTTGTAAAGTTTCTAGTCATTGTGTACTTTTGCTAGTCTTAGTTGGTTTGCAATGAACCCTATAAATTATTTATCGTCATGGATTTCTGTTGGATTTTGACGCCTTGAAAGTTAGACAACCTGTCTTGAACGTTTAGCCATAGCCAGCTGTGCTAACTAGACGAAGCAGTCTTCATCATCATCGGACAAGTTGTTCTATCGATAATCTCTGCAAGGGCCCATGGTTGTGAGCCAGAGTAATTTTGTAACGTTACTATATTATTTTCATAAGAGCAGACCTCTTCTGTGACGTCAGCAATGCAATCGAAAAATCATAAAAGTGTCGAGCGCAGACTGATTCTGATTACACACTAACTTTTCCTAAATTTTATTCAAAATCAAGAGTTAATATTAGGAATGTGACCTAAAACAACAAATCATGACAGCAGCGTATATTACTAGTGTTTGATACACGGAACACCAATTTTATTGTGGAATTACGGCTACTTTTTTTTAAAAAGTGATAAGTATATTATTATTCCATTAAATGAATAATATAAACTTAAACGAGCACAAACCACTCCTGTCCCACAAAGAGATCATATCTAGCCCTTAACGTAAACAAATTAACTTGAAACTACTTACCTGCTTTGTTTATAATATTTTTAATTACGCAATGATCTGTACTTATATCAAACGCTAGTAACAACTGGGTTAAGTTCAATGATGTTACAATACAAAAGAGGTAGATAGGTTACCTTAGTACTAATCCAAGTAAAATATTGTCCCAGTTACAACGTTAAAAAGTGAGACAAATATACATTGCACTACTTCGCTATGCAATGTAAAACATAATTGCATTTCAAACTAACAAATCACAGAGCTCTCTAAATCATTGTGATTGGTCAATTTCAATGTCTTACTACATTTTAAGCGAATCCGTGACTAATTCATAGAATATTAGTAATTAATTCCACAGAACAGACATTTAAAAAAAATATGATTGATACCTAATGGGATTAGACAGTAAAAAATGATGTTTGCTTTTTTCGAATTTCTTTTTTTTTTCTTGAATCATGTACATGAGAACATATTTATTTAAAAAGATCGCCAACATTTTTTTATTATAAATTTGAAAATGATGAATTATATATTATTTCTTTTAATAAATGTAAACGATGATTAAAATTGGGTGGCTGCGTCATCACATGATCGTGTATATTACAAAAAACGTTTGGGTTATTAAAATATTTTAGAATTTTGAATGTACAATAGGCATTGCATGACATTCTTGTTTCTGTAACATTACTTTTCATATTCTTTGACCAAGTCCGGGTTGGCTAATTAGCAAAGTTTTGAGGGTGCCACTTTTCGAGTGCATATAACATATCTACCTCTTTTGTATTATAATATCATTGGTTAAATTGCACATTATATACGACTACTTAAATTAATATTTACGCGTATACGCGTTATCTATCTCGTAGTGCAAGGAGGGAGGTAGCATTAAATGCTTAATGTCCTTGAAGATTTTGACCTTAACAATATTACACACAAAGTCAAAGTCAAAGTCAAAGTCAAATCAATTTATTCAAGTAAACCCAATCACAAGGTATTTTTGAACGTCAAATCTACTTTAGTTCGGTTCAAAGAGAAGAGAAAAGAAAACCTGGACACTGAGAAGAACCGACAAGAAACTCAGTCAGGTATAATTTTTTCAACGTCATTTTACAAAAGGTTTATTAAAATACAATATTCAGAGAGCCAGTAAATGCATGTGCAGAGAAAATCATTTCCAGACTATTGTTTTATCTTCAACGAAATCGTTTATTTTATAGTATGATTGTCTAATCAATGTACGTTTTATAACTAATCTAAATATATTTTCTGTTAATTGAGTGACTTCTTGAGGAACTTTATTATAAAAACGAACGCAGTTACCCAAAAATGAAACATTTGACTTATGTAATTTAAATTTTGGAACAACCAATTTATCACGACCTCGGGTTTCCATACCACCAATATCGCCTTTTTTTGTAAATCGATCTATATTTTTCCTCGTATACATAATAATTTCAAAGATGTATAAGGACGGCAAGGTCAGTACATCAATGTCTTTAAAACGATCTCTTAGTGATTCTCGTGCATTCATACTGTAAATAGCACGTATCGCTCTTTTTTGTAAAATAAAAATCGAGTTAATATGCGCCGCTGATCCCCACAGCAAAAGGCCATAGGACATTAGGCTATGAAAATATGCGAAGTACACCAGCCTAGCCGTATCCGCATCCGTCAATTGCCTAATGCGTCTAATGGCATATATCGCGGAACCGAGCTTACTAGCCAATGCCCCGATATGATCCGCCCATTGCAATTTACTATCTACTGTTAAACCAAGAAAACTGGCAGACCTAACTAATTCTAACTGTTTCCCACCCAATTCTATTTTATCATGGATTCTGGGTACATTAGAAAGGGAAAATTTAATACATTTGGTTTTTTGTGCATTCAGTAGTAAATTATTAACAGCAAACCACCCCGAGACGTCCGCCAGGATCCCGTTCACCCAGGTAATATCTAAGTTCTTTCTGTCCAGTTTAAATAGCAATGAAGTGTCATCAGCAAACAATACTATTTCGCATAAGTTCCTGAGCATAAATGGGAGATCATTAATGTAGACTAGAAACAGAAAAGGTCCCAAAATTGATCCTTGGGGAACGCCCATTCTTAACCTCGAACCAACAGACAAAACCCCATTGACACTCACTTTTTGCTCCCGGCCAGACAAATACGAGACCACGAGATCGAGAGCGTTACCACGAATTCCATAGTATTTAAGCTTGCAAATTAAAATTTCGTGACTAACACAATCAAAAGCCTTGGAAAGATCGCAAAAAACACCAATGGCATCCTGAGATCCCTCCCAAGCCTGAAGTACAGTCTTGATCAAGCTTGCTCCCGCATGAGTTGTTGACCGCCCTCTCGTGAACCCGTACTGTTGACCGTGAAACATCCCGTGAATGTTAAAATGTGCTAGCATTTGATTGAGTATTATTTTTTCGAATATTTTACTCAATGCTGGCAATATTGACACCGGGCGATAATTTGTTAGATTCAACATACAACCTGACTTAAATAATGGAATAATTTTACTGTGTTTCATTAAATTGGGAAACACCCCTTGATCGACACATTTATTAAATATCTCTACCAAAATTGGCGATAATAAAGGTATTACACCAGTCATGACATGAACTGATAGTCCCCATAAATCCTCACTTTTCTTTTTATGTAATTGCTTGAAAATTTTTTCTATCTCAAGTGAAGATGTGTACCTAAATTGAAAATTAGGGAACCATTTTCCAACATTTTTTCTCAAAAACGTCTCTGCTGTTTGCGAAGACGCTCCCAAACCATTCGTTATTTCTATAGGTGTATTCGAAAAATAACTTTCAAAAGCATTAGCAACCTCAATTTTATTAGTAACAACCTCATTACCAATTTGTATTGAAAAATCTTCGTTATTTCTATTTCGTTTACTACCAACTTCGTTATTAATAGTGTTCCATGTAGCCTTTATCGCATTGTCTGACTTTTTAATTTTATTCGCGATATATATCGCTTTCGCGTGTTTTGATACTTTTTTAAATATTTTCGAATAAGTGCGAACATAGTTATGAAAATTTTCATCTGCAGTGTAAGATTTTTCATCATATAACTCATAAAGCCTATCCCTACTTCTTCTTATGCCCTTCGTCGCCCAATCCGCAAAACGTAACTTGTTATTGCCGACTACTTTCTTTTTCTTTGGACAATTCTTATTAAATATTTTGGATAGGTTTTTGACTAAAGATTCATACATGATGTTTGGATCATCAACCAGAAGAGTCGTGTTTGCAAATTTGGCTACATCATGAGTAAAATTTTTTAGCCTACTCTCTCCCAATGGCCTAAATTCAAATATTTGTTCTGATTTATGTTTCATGTCCTCTATTTTTATTAACTGAGCTTTATGATCTGAACGGATACCACTAACAATAGTATGTTCTATAATTTCACACTTATTCATAAAAATGTTATCTATACACGTCGCGGAATGGTATGTAACCCTGGTCGGTTCATCGAAAATATGCACTAAGTTAAATGAGAGAAAGAGCGAGATGAGCATATCTTTTTCCTTCGAACTATTTAATATGTCTACATTGAAGTCACCACACGCTATTACCGACTTCTTACATTTGCTGAGTCTTGTGAGACTCTCCTCCATAGAAATTAAAAATTGGCTAAAATCAGATGACGGAGGTCTGTAAACACATAAGAATATGTACTGATCCGTCTCTGCACACGACATTTCACATACACGTTCAACAGAGAGAGCAACTATGTCTTTGCGGTTTTTTAATTTAAGAAAGTTTTTACACAAAATTATGCTACCGCCGCCATCTGTCGACGCTCTGTTGTACACACTGGCCACATTAAAATTATTTATATTAAAAGACATTTTGTTTGCCTTCAACCATGTCTCGGTGAGGCACAAGATGTCTATGTTATATTTTTCTATTAATAATTCAGTATCCAATATTTTGCCAGAGAAACTATTGATATTTTGATGTACACACGTAATGATATTATTATGAAGTTTCTCTGTTGTCTGATTGTTTAATTTAAATAATTCTTTTCAGCATTCATATTAGTATTACTACTAAAACTTGCTTCGTCGCTGACTACGTTCTTAGTTATAGACCCTATAACCGAGTTAATACATTTAGCTACTAATGTAGCGAGTTTATGCTTTGCCTTTTTTGACAAGTACAAAGTACCTTTACAAACAAACAATATTTACGTAAGCAATATATTCTAAGAAGACAACAAGAGTAAAAGAGAGTGCAATAGCTGCCGAGGACACCCGAACATGAAACGAACACGATGCGTTCGGAAGTTCCTTATGTTCCGTGTAAAGGCGTAAGTATATAATTTGGTGATATAACAGTGAGATTAATATTTACAAAATTAATTAAAAGAAAGAATTTACGTATTGTAGTATATTTATGCACATCGTTGTAAATGACTGATATTAAACTGATATAAACAATTTTTGTAATAACGTACAATAATAATGTTACAGTGCGTAGGTGTGAATTGAGCGCACTGGTGCTAATTAGCTTCTATGTAATGTTTTGGAATTTGATATGTACGGCGCGTCTACCTCGATTCATATAGAAGTCTTTGCTAATAGACACTAATAATTAATTAATCTATGCTAACGGTATGGAACAGTAATTATGTAATTATGGTTTGTACTTGGGTGCTCCGATGGGCTGTGTTGGTCATGAAGTAAAGACGAAGGTCTTGATATTAATAGTCGCATGAGATTTGAAACGAAGAGTACCTATACAAATACCTACCTACCTCTTTATTTATCTCTCTTCTTATTATTAAATATACTATAGTAAAATATTATTTATTAGTAGCTACCGCCCTGTCTTCGCCCCGGTGAGATGTTGAATGTTTGTAACGTTCCGATTTTATTTTATTGAGATTTTCATACTAAAATTCCATTCAAAATTCCGACTTTTTTCGTAGATATTCCTAAAATTTTCTTTTTTACAAACCTTATTCTAACAATTACAAACATAACAAAAAAGAAATCAGCGAAATCGGTAGGGCCGTTCGCAGGTAATGTTGCGTCATACATGAGCCAATATTTTTTTTTATATCAGAGGGGGCAAACGAGTAAGCATGTCACCTGATGGAAAGTGATCACCGCCGCCCACGGACACCCGCAACCCCATTTATCTAGATTTACCAGTACATCACTATTAACAGCAATCGAACTTATCGAATTTCGATCACATCAGATACGAATACGAAAGCTAATTATTTTTAGCACTTTCAACAACTGACAGCCCTGTAACCAGTACAATAAATTCTGCGTGTTTCTGCGATAAACCATAATTACAGCAATAATTAATTGCTTTTGTAATATCTAAGTTTCAATGCTAACACAAGTTTTTATTATTCAAACACGAAAGAATATAAATACTTAAATGTTCCCAATAAGCATTAGTCTTATTTTATACTGGTAAGTCTTCTATGCCCAATCTATCGTGTTGTAACATTTTTTTAACTTCTGGCTTCTGTAAGACTGGATATAAAATATCAACGTACATTCGTACAGAACATTCCCATTCGGGACAGTGCAAGAAAATTACATCGTTATACCACTTTCAGTAAGTATAATAGTATTTGTCAATCTTACAGATGGGCTCCAGTCGTCCATCCATGTGACCGCGAGTAAGACGAGAGCGCTTATGGTCCGCGCTGTCGTGGTACTGCGAGGGTCCACTCTTGCCCTCTAGAGAAATACTTCCGCATTGCGTGAGAGGGACTCCCGTACGTTTTATAGATCTCGGAGCCCTTTTACAAAGCGCCAAGAACGACTACCTTAAGAGATTTTGTGAGTAAAAGCCTCACATAACCTAATCTCGCCCCCAGAGGGCTAGCAACTTGTGTGCAGGTTTGTTCTGCGTAATCCAAATAATATTTATGTGAAGGGCCTTGTAAGAAGCCACTATTAAATGTCTTGGTATATAGAAGCAACATCCGATAATTATAGCTTTGTTGTATCTGCTAGACAGAAATATAGCAACCCATTAGTACAAACCCTCACAAAGTTCGTGACATGTCAACTTCAACAGCTGTGTCTGTCTGATCTAACGTTTTGCTATGTTATCTTAGCTTGCAACGGCAAGAGCCCATCGGTATCCCTCATACTGACAGGCTCTTGCCGTTGAAAGCCATCAATTGGTATGTGGGGTACACTAGAAGATCTGTCAAACGGTGATGGCGAAAGCCCTATTAACAGTATTTGCGCAGGTGGTGTTCCACTAAGTATCTTAGACGCAGTGTCCCTACTATATACTCCATTTTTTTTAAAAGTAAGGAGTAAAATAAAGGCTGTCCTGTAAATTTATTACTTGAAAGAGAAATGGGGTAATCGTAATTAGCTTGTAATTCGATGAGTCTGATCCTTGCGCCCATACATGTAGCTGGTAAGCTACTTCGTTCTCTTTCTCGTCTATAAATAGGGGCTAAATAAAGTTTTAAAGAAGTCGCCGTGCTGGCGTATTAGATGACAAAAAGTGTGATCTTAATCAGATAGAGTACTGCACAAGTTGTAAGAATTGCTAGTGGTGCGGGAGGAAGTGCCCTTGGTTCCTCTTTATAGAAATATTCAAGTTCATCCCTGTTGCCTATCGTCTCTCCCGGCGAGAAGCGGGTCACGGGATTGGCAGTTCAGCATCCAACAACATAGATTAGTACGTACGGTTGGGAATCAATAGAGCCTGTGGGCGAACAGTGATCAGCCCTTTCACCGTATCTCATTGAGCGCCGCATCAACACAGCGCGCCAGTGCCAATAGTGACGATATTACTGGAACCACAGGTCTGTCCGTACCCCACCTCCGGTATAGCGCTTACCCATGGAGCTTGGCAACCTTAGTAAATACAAGAACACAACACTTATACCAGAAGTAATATTGTTGTGTCTGCAATCTTTTGTAATATGGTTCTTCGCTGATCGTTCAACTTCATATTAATTTGAATAGGAAACATCTATTTAATGTTTTAATTTATTACATTTTTTTAATTGCACAGAGAGTGTTATCTAACAACCATGAGTTTTCTTTTGGATACGCTGTCTGAAGTGACTTCAGTAGTCAATACCACTTTGTCTGTCAGCACCATAGCGAAGAGTCTCCAGTTGCTAGCTGCAACTACTACTTATGTCAACGAGGACTGGCCGCAGAATAGCCCTGTTAAAGGTGGGTGGGATTACGACGAATATAAGATCCGTACAGTTACTAGAGAAGGATTTTTTACTCGCTTCGGGCCTGATACTATCCGACTAGTTGTTACATTTGTTTCTCTCTCAGAAACAAAAAAAAATTCTAAATAGCGTTATATTCAGTGAATTTAAAACATTTAAGAAACGCTATAATATAGGTATTTTTGTAGCAAAAGTAGTATTTTAGACAATTTTTTTTGCGTAAATAAATTTCGTATACAGTTTACGGTGTTTCATTCAATTGAAACAATAAATATTAAATAGAATAAAAAAGAAATAATAACAATATGAAAAATAAAACACTTACTTTTACTAAGTATATGACTCCTGTAAACCACTTTTTATAAGGTATAAACTGCTCATCTTACCGTGTTTATACATATATGCAGTGGGGTGCACTCGATAGAGACAAATACACTCGGTCTCCCCTAGCAATTTGCTAATTAATTAATGTAAGAAAAAGAAATAAATCGCGACCGAAAACATTTTCAAAATTCCCGCGCTCGCCTTATTTTTATCGTTCGCCCGAGAGACAATTCGCATCAAAGGCTGAATTTACACACATGCAAATATTTTCTAACGTTGTGTTTCGTATAATTACACGCGTGCATCTGTAGTGGTTTTGAATGTTTACTTATGTAATGTCAAATACAACACATAATGCACCCGATTTCAAAATGCGTTCATTTTATTATCTACGAGATTTAGATTTCGCGATGACCAAGTTTATTCAATTAATTTAAGACATTAAGAAAAGTAACATGTAACTTAATTAGAAACTAATCTAACTTCTTTGAATGAATAACACGATCTCTTTTTTTATAAGCGCCCTCTAAACCATTTCTAATGACTTTTTCTTCCTTACTTAAAGAAAATTTAACAAATTGGTAATAAAAATAACAGATGGCGCTCGTCAGCATTCTATTTTAAACGAAATTATTGAGTAAGATTGATGTAGGTAATGACTTTTCAAATTTGTTATTAAAAATTATAAGATAATCTTTTTACAAAAATTATACTAAGCAGTTTTGCTACCGTTGAAACATTTTTCATAGCAGTTCCGATGAATAATTAACATGACGTAAAAAATATTTACATTTACACACAAATTTTGAATAACGAATTCGGCGTTTTCTTTTTAGGTTACCCTATTGAAATTGTCTGTGCACGTCACTGGATATACGAGACATGCATGTTCGTGAGACGACACAGTGACTTGTTTGTTAGGGTTAAAGACATATACAGCAAAATTAGTAGAGATCCTAATAGGTTGGTATTGCAGCGGACACCCAAAACATCATTGTATCAGAGGAACTGTGCGGCAATGAGCATAAAAATGTATAATAGAATACCGAAAGCTATTAAATCGCTAATTAACATTAATGTTTTTAGAAAAGAATTATTTAAATGGTCGAATGGACATAATTTCTATAGCATCCAAGAATTTTTAAGGATCGATTATAAAGTAATAAAATGATATGACATTATTCGATAGAAGAAGTTTTGACAATTTAATAATAATAATAGATAGACTGTAACTACTTATTTAAAATTTATTTATTGATATTTTTTTATATTATTGACATTATTGACATGTAATCATTTATTGACATTAATTTTCATATTGTTTATTTTTTTAAATTTGGTACAATAGTGCGATATTAAGTATAACATAGTATCTTTTTATTGTGACAGTTTTCGTATTATTGGCTTTATCGATTGTGCATGATTTTGTTTTATTTTTCCGTCTGTATGCTCTTGGCGGATTACAGAGGACTGTTTTATTTGTATTTGTATTTGACATCTATCTATATCTACAACCTGTAATCACAGACAAATCTATAAATAAATAAATAAAATAAATAAGAAATAACAATATAAAAAAATATTGAAAAATTAATAGGTGTTGCTTAGATTTCTTTGATGTGTGTATTATTATCTCTTTCTAAATCTAAAGTAATATCTTACTGTATAACTCGATAATGACACTGTTCTTTCATTTCTTTAGTTAATAACTGTGTATAATTTTTTGCTACATTTTCCAATGAAAAATTTAAAACTATTGAATATGATTCGCCTTTTCAATAAATATAACCTCATCGTTTTTATAATTTCGAAACGTGTCATAAGCTTTAGGTCGTTTTAGAAGCAAGTTTTCGTGACGTTTGTGTATTCGTTCGTAATAGAGGTCATTTAGTGAACAGGAGCTTATGCACTAACGCCATCTGTTGGTTCATAGTAAGTGAACGAAGACGGTAAGTATAAGACAGGGTCATTTCACTCGATACAAAAATGTTTGATATGAATTTTTGGCCTTCGTAGTAGTGTAGTTCAGCATTGTTAGATATCGCCACTAGTTATTTATGTTAAGTATTGAACTTCATTACAATTTACAAAAGTTAGTAAATGCATATAGTAGATCCTACTTAAGAGTATCATTCATAAACATTTTTTTGTTTTCAATGAAACTATTTATTTTTTCGTTATATTTCATGTCGCATCATCGACCTGTGCTTAATAAACTCAGTTTGAAGTATTAATTCGTATTTTTCTTCTAATTGCCCTAATATCCTCTTATACGCAGACGTATCCACGTAAAATTTACGGCTGTATCAAGGGTACAGCCAACCAGGGGTTTATAGTATAGAATTTTTCAGATGGTGACCATTTCGACTTCATAATAGTGGGAGGTGGTACTGCTGGATGTGTGCTTGCGAACAGACTAACAGAGATTCCCGACTGGCGTGTTCTTGTTATAGAAGCCGGCGGCGATCCATCTTTAATTAGTGTTGTAAGTTATTAGATTAGTCATAATCTCCAATATTATGACAAATGATACTGTAGCTTATTAGATTTGTCATAATCTTTAATATGCAAGAAATTGTGCATTTAGATAATATTTTTGGACATTCGTTAAATGTCACAAAGAGCTGTTCACATCAAATAATCTCTGGTCTTTGAAAAAAGACTGACTGCCAGATAGACAGACAGACAGACAGACACAGGAGATTCCATAAACTTTCGTTTTTTCCAACTTTTTAACGGAACAATAAAACTATGGCTAAGCCTTACATTAACTGCTGTTTGCCGTTTTGACACTTGATCATAGACATCTTTTAACTAATTCTCGGCAGGTCGTATAGTCCATGCTTTCGGTAAGTATTAATCAAATTCCAAATGTAAAATTTCAATTTACGATGTCCACGAATCACTCCGCTACGCTGCGCTATTGCCGTAGGCTTTGGCGTTAGGCTTTATTAGACGGTTTTATTTAGCTTGCTTTGTTTGTGTGTTGTGTGGGTCAAACTAGTAATTGAAATTTTATCCTTCCTGTTGATCGATTGATCAAAAATTTGGTATACATTTATAGATAATAGATTGAATGACAATACAATAATGTATGTTAAGTATCGTTGTAAATCTAAGACGGTCGCCGCCACAAAATGGTGAATTACGTATTTTTTTTCAACCCCCTCAATATGGAATTAAATGAAAGAATTTGATTAGTATAATACAGTACAATATGAGAAAATTCCAAAGCCAAGATGGCCGCAACCAGGAAATGGCGGATTACATTTTTTCTTTCAATCCCTTCAATGTGGGTATCAAATAAAAGGGGTTGAAACAAAATGGCGTATCTTAAAGTTTAGACAGTCAATACATTGCAACCAACTGACAGGAAAGAAACCTTGTAATAATGCCGCACTAAATGAACTAAGAATGAGAAATATGATGTAGGTAACTAAATAAAAACCCAAAACTTGAAAAAAATAAGTAAAAAAAGATTTTAAGTTTAGTAATCAGATTTATTGATAAGAAACAATAATGATGAAAATAATGTACTAAGAGCTAAAAAATACCAGGTACTAGCCATCACACCACTCTCCTCATCATTCATTGATCAGACATTGATCAGACTAAAATAAAATAGTGAGGCGTAGCGTAACCTGAGTAAATATGTAAATGATCGTTCTGTGATGTCGCGCGATGATAGTGACGGATTTACTTTTACACACATTTTGCATAAGTTGTCTATTAAGAATATGCATCCACACTATGAGCGGTTGACTGTAGATAATAGACATTCGACGCGCCCTACGATTTTATTTTATTTCTCATCAGTGCGCTAGATTTATGAAAAGAGTGCTGTGATAAGTGCTACCTAGTATCTACCCAATCATTTTTTAGCTTTTAATACATTACCTGCATCATTATTGTTTCTTTACAATAAAACCGTTTAAGTTAAAAAAATGATTTCACTTATTTTTTTTAACTATTCGAAAGTCTCCTATCAAAAAACGAATCACATCTCCTCAAGTATAAAAACACACAAGCCGAAGTTATTCTAAAGTACTTCCAAAAGTTTAGCTAAGAGTTTAAAATATTTTTTTGCAACAATTTTTTATTACCATCTCCATTGTAGATACCAGGTGTGTTCCAATTATTGACTCATTCTCCAGAAGATTGGGATTATTACTCCGAAGTCGACGGTTATACTTCGCTAGGCCTCAATGGAAAGAGAGTTGCACACACCAGAGGAAAAACGCTAGGAGGAAGTTCTTCAATAGATCATCTCATTTACGAAAGGTTACAAAATTTGTTCATTGTTATCAAAGTTTTTTCACACACTAATTGGTCTTGTTAGGTTTGAATTTCATTTCTTTCAAACGTATGTTTATCGAAGAACTGTGAATGAGAGAAAAAGGATAAAGTTTCGTAGCTTACACTTTTAATAAAAATAAGAAAGTTGTAACAATATTACTTTAAAACTGTAAAGCGATCTATGTTTTGAAACAACGTATTAAAATAATATTATGTATAAAATACATTACTTTGCAGAGGCACAGAACGTGATTACAACGAATGGTCCAGTTTAGGTAATGATGGATGGGATTGGAATACAGTACTTAAGTATTTCAAAAAATCGGAAAAACTAAATGATACACGAATATTGAGTGGACCGACATCACAATATCACTGTACTAAAGGACCGCTTAGCGTCAAATCACATGATGTCAATCAAGTGTTTAAAGATAAAATTGATGTTATGCTAAAATCTTATGAAGAAATTGGCATAGATGCAATTTGGGATCCAAATGTTCCTGAACCAAATGGTACCGCGAAAATGAACTTCAGACTTACAGACACAGCTAAAAGGGCGAGCACAGCTCAGGAATATTTGTTGCCTATGAAAGACAGAAGTAACTTTTATCTCCTAAAAAATGCTTTAGCTGATAAAATAATTATTAACGACAGAAAAGAAGCCATTGGAGTAAAAGTTGTTACTCAATCAGGTGAGATTAGTGTATATGCTGATGTGGAAGTAATTGCAAGTGCTGGTGTATTCAATTCCCCACAACTGCTTTTGCTGTCGGGTGTTGGACCTAAAGACGATTTAGAGAAACTTGGAATTGAAGTCATTGAAGACTTACCCGTTGGGTTGAATTTGCATGATCATGTTTTCGTACCGGTAGTTATAAGCGGAAGACGTAGTATCGTATCTGCTGCCGACACTATTTTGTCTTTGACTGATCTGGGTACTTTTCCCTTACCTATTGTAAGTGGAACTTTCTCCTTGGACGAAACAGTCCCCGAGTTGCAACATTTGACACTGATTTTCGGGGCATTATCTCCCATTCTTTTTTATGCTTCGTTGGTAAATTTTAATTTTAATTTGAGTGTAACGAATTCTTTCATTTACGATGATGTCGACAAAGAGAAGCTTTTCTCTTTAGTTATATTAGGTAAGCCTAAATCTTCGGGAAAAGTTACCTTAAGAAGCACAAATCCAAACGATCCGCCGAAAATTTACAATGGCTATTTGGAAAACGAAGAAGACGTAGCTAAGATTATTGGAGCTGTAAAAAAAATTTATACGTTAAAAGACACCTCTTATTTCAGAGAAGCTGGTGGTCAGTTCATAAAACCTCCTTTACCAATATGTGACCAGTATAGTTTTCCTTCAGAAGAATATTGGAAATGTTACGTTAAGGTTCTAGCAACCACTACATTTCACCCTACCGGTACATGTTCGATGGGTTCTGTTGTAGATAATAAATTGAGAGTGAAAAATATTAAAAAGTTAAGAGTGGTTGATGACAGTATAATGCCAACTCAGCCTTGTGCTAAAACTGCAGCAGTTAGCAACATGATAGCTGAAAGAGCAGCCGATTTTATTAAAGAGGAATACAATAAAATGGAGGGCTATATGAATTTCCCTTGCGACTAAATTCATAAGTGTTCTACTGTCTCATTAATATATTAGTAAGTAAATGTTATTTGAAGTCAATGCTATTAGTAAGTACTAAGTAATTATAATTTGAATTCTAATATATAAAACACATGTAACGTAGTTGTTAATAAAACTGTTATATGCACTTTATTTACTTTACTATACAAATGTTTTTGTCAACGCTTATTCAATATTTGAATAAATAAAGATAAAATCCTAAATATTTCGAATTTGAGAGTTTTTCGAATTTGAGAGTATGAAACTTAACACTTCTTAGGCTGTCATACTTTAAGAAAAAACGGAATCTTTGCAAAGAAAAAGTGGAAAATATGTCCGACCGACCGGCCTTCCCGAAGATAGTTAGTTAGTTTCCGAAGAACTTGATAATAATAAACCATGCTTTCATGTTGTACTAGCTAACATTTTAAAATATTCATAGCCAAATTAAAAAAGAGGCAAATCCTGTTTTTATTCAAAAACTTCCTTCCTTCCACAAAAGTTGCAAAATTCTCCCACAACTGTGTATTGCATTTGCAATAAACAAATATCTATTACAACAGCAATGATTTCCACATAAGTAGATATATATATTAAAAATATATTAAAAGTTACAAAATTCTCACATAACTGTGTATTGCATTTGCAATAAATAAATATCTATTACAACAGCAATGATTTCCACATAAGTAGATATATATATTGTTCTACATATTTACACATTTCATTCTAAAAATATGGATTATGTGCATTCTCGTAAGTTACCAAGTCAAAAAGAATCGTATCGTGTCAAAGATAAAGTCGAGAATCTCTGGAAATGTCTTATAATAGTAGATGAAAACAGTATTAGCACCTGAACAATAAATCGAGGGCAACAGCTGTGATCTGTCGGTGGCATAAAAATAAAGATTAAAACTGTTTTTATGTTCTTCATGAGAGAGAATAACGAATAGGCTTGATGTTTTACTATTTGTAAATTTGTTATAAGAAATGCCTATAACACAGGTGTTTGATATGATCGCTTAAATAAATTTTGGACGTGGTTAGCTAGTTGATGTGACCAAATGACATCCATATCAGGCGTACCAACAGAGCACTTTAAGTTCTTACTCCCGCTTATTGCTAAAAGAAACAATGAACATACCAGACAATTCCATTAATTCATTTTTATATATCTAGTAATAATCGTTAAATGAGGTTAGAAACCATATCCTCGTAGCTCAGGAGTAGAAGAATAAGGTTACGATAATCGGCGTTTTGGCTCGTCCCCTAAATACTCCAGGAAGATAGCAGAGCGTGTATTGCGTGTCGTGGTAATACATAAAGGTGTACAGAGACAATATCCGAATCGTGTTGGCAGTAGTAGTTTCCAGAAGAGATACCAGAGTTCTTCGACATACGATGACCACCGCGGTGCGGTAGCTTTATAACATAAAACCTTTCAAAATCTTTGCCTAGAGGAGTTAGACAACTTTTGAAGAATGGGCTTTAAAAGCTCTCCATAGTTATTTTGCCCACGAACTGAGTCAATTACATTAATAATTTTTTAAATAACAATTTTAAAAATTAAATAAAAATAAGGAAATATATAAAACAGACCCAACTTATACAATTACAATGCTATGACGTTGCCTAATGCTAAACGTACGCATTAAGAATATTTATTTTGTGCATGAAATCGAAAAACGTGCCCATGGTACTTGGAACAATTATTGGAAACTGCGAGAAATATTCAAGAGTACCCTGCCCATATCCTTGAGAACCAAAGTCATGAACTCATGCTTACTACAACACTTTCACCTTATCGAACCTAATATAATGTGAGGTGTCGAAGTTGAGGGCGTGCTCTGCCACCGCCGAGGTGGTGCTGTCCATTTTGCGCAAACTGCGGATGTGCTCGGTGAGTCTAGTATTGATGTTGCATCCTTTTCTATCCTCTCGTTTCTCTCAATTAATTATATTGCATGACTGAGTATAGATACGTAAATCACAAACTGCTCAAGATTAGGTCAACAAGAATTTTTATTTTGGCGGCGTGTGCCTCAGTGTCCTCTGTCGGTTTGGGTTGAGCGAACTAGAGCAGTTTTGGCAGCATATTAAATAAGTTTTAGCGACGGTTGAAGAGAATGAGAGAATCGTTGTGTGTGGAGACATGAATGGATGAGTCGGGACAGCTCAAACACGATTTGAGTCTGTCCTAGGGAAGTATGGATATTAGAGAGTGAATGATGCTGGTAGGTTTGTGATAGGAGTGTGTACGGAAAAGATTTTTTTGTAGCTAATACCGTATAATAGGTTTACCTTTACCTATGAAGTTGCCATTCTACAATAAAGTCACTAACGACGAATTAGGCGATAGTGGAAGCTGACGATATTCAATCTACTGCTGAGTTAGCAGTAGCTTTTGATGTTAGCCTTAAAATAATATTGGTCCATCTGCGTCAAATTGGCAAGGTAAAAAAGCTTGATAAGTGCAATGAAAAATGGATTCTTTTTGACAATCGTAAGCGGTCATTATGTTGGTAAGACCCTGATTCAACTCCTAGGCAATGCCCTAAACGAAAACTTACCCTAGAAATGTGATGGTTACTGTTCGGTGGTCTAGTGCCGGTGTAATTCATCACAGCTTATTACCAAATGACACGAGCATTACTCTAGATATATACTGTGAGGAACTGAATACAATGATGGAGAAGCTTGCAAATCTCCAGCCAGCCTTGGTTAATCGCTCGTACCCGCTGCTCCTCCACGACAACGCTCGACCTCACACGGCACAACAGACGGTCTCTAAGCTACAGGAGCTAGAGTTGGAAATTTTGCGTCATCCACCGCACTCACCAGACCTTGCGCCGACAGACTTCTACTTTTTCGAAAATTTGGACAACTTCTTGGCAGGAAAAAAGTTCTATATCTGAGAAAACGCCTTTGAAGAGTTTGTTGCCTCCCGTACACCTGACTTATTCAAGAAGGGCATTGATAATTAGCACTGCGCTGGCAGAGATGCATCAATAGCATGGTGCATACTTTGATTAATAGAAATAAAACAATACTTTAACTTTTTGTATACTAAACGGCAATTTCATAGGTAAAGACCTAATATAAACGCAAAAGGATCCATCAGTACACATGAGAAAGAAAGGGTGAGAGAAGTATGATTAATTTATAATTTTTATGAATCACATTATGGACACAAGAGTGCTTAGAGGAGCCGATTTGGGAACGGACCACTTTCTGGTGGTAACCAGAATAAGAGGTCTCTTTACAGCATGGCGATGCCGCATAGTGTCCAGACCTGCAGCGATCTGTTGCATAAAAAGCTGATGCTACTATTAAGATGCTACCACCAGGAATCAATATGAGCGAGGATGTTGAAGAATGTTGGCAGAACTTTAGGAATAGTATAGTCCAGGCTGCGAGTGTCGCCATCACGGCCCACAGATTGTTCAATGCCTGAATCCACCAACCTATAATTTGGCGACGAATCGTTCTGACCTGTGGGTCATTTAATGAGCTGGTTATGGGAATGAGCAAAATCATATTATTATACCGAAACCGGGGCGTGAGTGCTAATGCCTCACGCGTTTCGACGGAAACGCTTGGAAGTTGTGGTTCACCTCACAACTTCCAATCTCCCTTTACAGTCCTGCCCTTTTTACACAAGGTTACATACTATTTCTGAACATAGGGTGTTAGTCCTAATAATTTTTAATACTTAATATACATTAAGAAATACATATTATGTCTCATAAGCTCTCGTAGGTTTTTTATTATTATAATTTGTAAAACTACTCACCAGTGTTTAGCTTGTACCTTTCATAGCTTGTTACATACGTACCACCCACTTGTCGGGTTGCTTCTTCCTGTACAGCCGCCAACAAACGCTATTCTATGGACAACACTTTACATACAAGTATTAATGCTTCCCTATCACCTACGTACTGGCTCACAGCAGTTTATATTTAATTGATCACTGCCGTAGCTATAATCCAACTGTTCACTACTGTGCTGCAATTCAAGTGTGGCGTAAATCTATAACGTCGTTAAACTTTTCGATGACAACGCACGCCTTTTTCTTCCTCTTCTTGCCGTAGACTATACTTCTTCCAACATAGACAAACAATATTACATAGTCAGTAGTTACAAGGGATGATTATTCATTAGATTTCGAAACTTACCAATTTGTGTAATGGTTTTGCGACATTTTGCGACAGTAAAAGCAGTGTGTGGCACGAATAAGACCTAGACGAATAAGAGATAAATAAACATTGCCTTTTGTTGATTACTGCTTCCAATTTTATTTATATGTAATTTCTGATTGTGTGCAATAAAATAAATTAAAAAAAAATAGGATCGGGCACGGTAAAAATTGTGATGTGTGGTGGGATGATGGGGTAAAAAAGCGTGTGTATAAGAAGAGGAAAGCATAGCGAGACTACCTTGCTACAAACAAAAACTATGGATTGAAAGATTTGATGAAAGAGAGATATAAGCTGCAGAAAGCAGAAACGAAAGCACTAGTGAAAGAGAAACGTGAAAGGTGTAGGGGTGTTAGACGAAAATGAAATGTCAGACAACTTCGAGAAATGTTCCGAATAATTTTGGAAAAAAGTACGTAAGTACTGAAGTGGTCCGGCATCTTACAGAATGAATAAAGCGCGTTAGAAAGAAAATCATCTGCTAACAGATAGAAAAAATGTTCTGAAGCGATGGAGCGAATACTATGTAGAACTGTATGAGAGTGGCGCCTCTATTCTCTGATACCGAGAGCGATTCTAGTGAATTGCTCGGGTTAGGAGTTGGAGGATATGGAGGATATTATTAACATGACAGAGATTGAGAAAGTGATAAGAAATCTGAAATGTGGAAAGTCCCTCTCTCAGAATATCGGCGTGAAAAAACAGCATCTATTGTTGTTGTGTTCCTTTTGGCTAGTGAAAGTGGCGGTGACCCACTCCCCCTCCCTCACTTTTCTTTAGGCCGGCAACGCACCCGTGATTCTCCGGACGTTGCGGGTGTCCATGGGTGGCGGTGATCACTTTCATCAGGTGACTCGTTTGCTCAGTTGCCCCCTCTTTTGTAAAAAAGGGCTGTGGGATATGATGAAGTGACTGCTGAGATGATCAAACATGGTGGTCCTAGAGTCTGAAATACCTTCTGTGAACTGTGTAATTTTTTTTGGCAAATAAACCTTTCTATAAAGGTAAAGGTTTTCATTTAGACTGTAAATATTATAAGGCCATCAGCTTTGTCAGCTTAGCAAGTGAAGTCTGTACCAAGGTATTGACTAAACGTATGAAAGGCATTTCTGAAAGATATTTGTGGGAAACACAAGGTGGTTTTAGGAACGGTAGAGGTTGTATGCATCAGATTTGCTCGCTTCGTGATGTCGTAGGAAAGTTTCAGCCCAAAGGTCAGAAAGTTTTCTGCAATTTCGTGAATCTATAAAAAGCATACCATAGAGAAAAGTGAAAGAAATTGCGCAATTTTTTCCAGAATATGGCGTGGAGGGCCCTTTACTGCTGGCTGTGAGGTCATTATATCGAGACCACAGAGCCTGTGTAAGGATAAATGGTAACATGTGGCCCTGGTTCGAAATCTTTTCAGGCATCAAACAGGACTGCGTGATGTCTGCCTGGCTGTTCGTGCTATATTTGAACAGTTACCTTCAGATATTGAAAGGTAGTATGAATGCTACATGTGATTAGTATATGTAATGTTACAGTGGTAAACTGCCTCGAAAAACCACCAAAATAGTAACATGATCAACAAGTATTTAATTTTAACGATGAAGTCAGTAAGTACATATTGATACAGATTTTTACGATACTATTTACTTTTAACAGAATTTATTCCAATTTACATTTATTTTCATTTAATTAGGTAGCTAGGTAGGTTCTCCCGACTGTGACCGTAGAATTTATTTTTTCTACATTCCATAATATTAAGTGCATTATGTTCGAAATTTTTTACATGAATAATTTTATCTATTATTATTTTACCTATTATATTATTGTTTTGCGGTTGGAAGTAGGTAACAAGTAATACCATGAAGCATTTAATCTATAAAGTTGAAATATTGGATAGAAGAGAGGCTAAATGATTAAAAAAATATTTTCGTGGGACTAAGCAGTATTATACCAACAAAGTGATACAGTCGTATTCAATGGTATTTTCCGAGTAGCAAAAATTACGTTGTCGCTTTCTCAACCTGTGCATAAGGGAGCTATGACGTCATAAATATGGCAATTCTTGGCATCACATTTTTCGAACAACTCAATAACTGCTTAATCTATTTGAAGAAATGAAATGTCATATGAAAGGGATTGAAATGCTTAACAAAGAATGTGTTTCAATCAAAGCATAAGTTCAATATTTAAAAACTTATTTGAATAAAAACAAACATTTGAAATTGTTGATTTTTTGTAATTTAAATAACGCAATGCTAAAATGGCCATCCACAATGCGGTGTTGGTGCCGACTTTGTCGTACGGCAGCGAGGCATGGATATGCCCGAAATCGAGTGAAAGTATGATAAATGCTGTGGAGATGCGGTCTCTCAGAAATATGTGCGGTGTCACGCTTGCGGACAGGATAAGCAATGATGAGATACGCAGTATGACAGGGTTGCACAACAGTGTTATTGTAAAAATGAAGAAAGGAATGCTTAGATGGTTCGGGCACATGGAAAGAATGAGTGATGAAAGACTGACGAAGAAAATATACAGAGCGAAAGTGAGTGGTAAAAGAAGCCAAGGAAGACCAAGGCTGACTTATGAAGATCAAATAGCCAGAGTGTTAGCAGACGGAAATGTCAAAAGCACTCGCATACCTAGGCGAAAATGTGTGAGGAGAATGATGAGATTTGAGGAAGCGAAAGAGGTGTGTAAGGACCGCGACTCCTGGCGCTCCGTCCTCTCTGACTACCCCGTTGGGGATACAGCGTGAAGTTATGTTATGTTATGTTATGTTATGTTAAATAACGCAGTAAGAATGCGAATTACATTAAAAACATTCAAATAAGAATCTTACTTCGTTTTTCGTCCGTAATGAGCACTTTGAATGTTTAAAATCGCATAATAATAATAATATCTTTATTTCATCACAAAAAATGAAAACTAAATGACATGACTTTAATCGTAGTTCAGTTTTGTGGGAGACTGGAGCCTAAGAGCCTGTTTGTACAAACAATAGGTCTCCAGAACCCCACCCCAAAATATGAATAATTGAAAGTAGACTAAGATTTTACTTAACTTTAAAAAGAAACATTAATAATTTGGAGGAATTTTCCGTCACAGTTTGATATAGAATGCATGTATTTGGGTAAGTGTAAGAGAGGTATGCCTGAAGAGTGTGGGAGTAAGTAAAAGAGAATGAGTGCGTGTGTGTGACTGCGTGTCTATAAGTATGGATGTATGTGTGAAGCTGGATAGAGTTATATACCCGAAAGAAAAGTCAACCAGCAGTACTAATAAATTTTTCAATTCCGTCATAATCTAAATTCTGTAGCCAATTTTTAATTTTCCGCTTACATTCAAATTTAGAGAGGGAGTAGATTTTATTTAGATTGTTATGCTCGTATCTATAAACAAGTAAAAGTAATTACTCGAGTAAAAATAATTACTTAAGTAACATTTTCTATTCTATAGTTAAGAATTTTGACCAAGAAAGAACTGTCAAAATGCAAATTACTTTGCTAAGCAATAGTAACCAATTTCTTTACTTAAGTAACAACATTAACAGATGTCTAACCTCTCAAATTGTTATTTTATTTTGAAACATATATTTCAAAATGGAAGATATCGAACATTTATTTGAAGGTCTGGATAATATTACTACCTACTGATCTTCTAGAGGAAATTAATAATATTATCAATATTAATGAACCGAGACTAACAAGTGTATTTTCGCAATGTTAATCCTCTACGCTGCAGGCCTAAAGAGGTGCGGTAAGAGACCCAGAAAAAAAATGGGGGCGTTGTGTAGAGGCCTGGGGGGTGATTTGAAATTTCATTTAGCTAGGAGGCATCTTAGACAATGACTGCATGAGCTCTCGACTCAGTAGACAAAATAAGTTTGGGAACCTAGACTCTACAGGAATATTCTGAAAGCACTTTCAAAAAGAGGTTTCGATTTACAAAACATGTGGTCATTAATATTATTTTACCATTAATTGTTGATGATTTACGTCCAGAGACCCAAAGAGGATTACCAATAAATCCAGAATGCCAACTATTAACGGCTTTAAGATTTTACGCTACAGGGAGATTTCAACTGGTTTGTGCTGATCTCATGAGTATAGCCCAATCAACAGTTTGCAAAATTGTAAAAAAAGTGAGTTATTTTCTAGCCTTCCGAATGTCTGAGTTTATAAAATTTCCTCAATCTGAAAACTCATTGAGAAAAGTAAAGATGGATTTTGAAAACCTTGGACAAATCAGTCGTTATAATGGACTTAAGAATATCATTGGGGCTTTAGACTGCACACACATCAAAATCTTATGGCCTAGAGGTATTGAACATACAGAACAATATCGTAACCGTAAAGGTTACTTTTCTTTAAATGTCCAGGTGGTTGGTGGACCTAATCTGGAAATATTTGATATTGTAGTACGTTGGGCAGGAAGTACACATGATAGCCGGATTTATCGTAATTCCAGGCTAAATATCAAACTACACTCTAATGAATTAAATGGTGTTTTAGTAGCAGATGCCGGATACCCATGTACCAGACATTTTAACACCTATAACTAATATTAATACTTCTGCCGAAGAGAGATACAATCGATGCCAAATTAAATCTCGAAATGTTATAGAAAGGTTGTTTGGAGTATGGAAGCGCAGATTTCCAGCATTGCAAAAGGATTTAGGCACAAAATTGCGAACTACATGTAATATTATAATAGCGTGTGCAGTGCTTCATAATATTGCCATAAATGCCATAAGATAATATAGAAGATTTAGAAGAAGAAATTCCTTTAGAAAGTGATTTGTCGAGTACTTCGGTGAGCAATTCCAGTGATGGAATGATACTTCGTGCTAACATAATTTCAAGAAATTTCATTTAAGATGTTTCTCAATGTTATTTTAAATTATCTAAGTACAGATAAAAATCTTAATAAAATTATACAATTGTAATATATAATATTCTTGGTTTAATTTTCAAAAAATTATGAACATTGTCATGTACATGTTTAATGCAGCATTTAATAACGAGATGTGATGTGGTATTAGTTGATGTTATTGCCACCTACTATATTGTATAAATGGAAACCAGAGATCTGTTAAACTAACTTTTTTCGTACCATTTGTTTGTTTGTGTCAAATCTTTGAATAATATTAAGAAATAAATCCTTTTCGACAGACTCGAGAATGGTTTTTTTCTATCTGCTTCAGACATATTTACTAATTTTATTATATTAATTTATTATATTTAAACGGAGAAAAGAAAATTCAACACGATAAAAATACTTATTTTGTTGACACAAATGATCATTGTAAATTAAAAATCGTATGTTTTATATCTGCAAACATTCTTCATTTGTTCAGAGAAAAATAAACGATAAAAGAGTATTTTTTACATTTTAAATTGCTCTTTATAACGATAATTTTATAGATTCCATGCACTAAAATAAAATGTATGTAAAATTAAAGGTATTCATGCAGGCTTTTGGAAAAATAATTTAGACCCTGTGTTTTCTTTCTCATGAAACAAACCGCAAGAAGTATTGCCAGAGAGAAACAATAGTCAAGCGTCGACTTTTACTTAAACACTTGCTTAGATAAGTAACATGTATTACTCAACTATGGAATAAAATTTTGTAAATAATAAATCACGATTAAAGCTTTCGTTACAGTGTTTTTTTAGGATTGTATACAATGTAAAGAGTTGTCTGACAGTAAGAACCTTACAATTCTGGTACAGTTCGAAAGTGGGAAATCTATATGGACGGAAAGAGCTAACTTTAAGATTAGTTTTGTGGGTACTTCCCCAAGAAGATATACAGTAGATAATGAGTGATTGACAGAGCGAGAAATATGTAGATTTTATGATTTTGTCATCTGCAACATGACGCTTTTTCGGCAGTAGTGGGACTCGATGCATTTAAGACTTTGAATAAACGATGGACTGATTGTTTCTTCCCCGCATACTTGCGGTCGCCTCCACGATCTTCACGTGGAAATTCTCCGGTTTCATAAAACTTTTTCATTATATATTCCACTCTATATTTTTTTATGCTAAAAATATTCAGAAAATATTTTTGACAAATTGGAACTCTTTTTTTGTTGATAAATACATAATATTTTATTGTAAATTTTATCTTGCCTTTAAAATTTGGCCTTTTTTTGTTTCTTTGATTGAACAGAAATTGAAAAGCAGAACGTCTTGATCGTACTTTATAGAAATATTATAAAATTTGTTATGTATGTATTTTTTAAATCCTTCATCGATAGTGTGTTACATTTCAATGCTTTTGTTCGCAATGTTCGCATACTCGAGTTGGTAAACTTTTTGATGAGTACCTAAAAAGTAAGAAAAAAAGTCTGAAGTTAAATATCTGCCTAGATAGGTAGGTATTCATATATGGTACATAATAAATAAATAATATCACAAATACGTACTGTTATACCCCAACAATGTAGACCTTAGTGCCTCTGACTGATTAGCAGCTGACCTAAGCATTCTACATCCTATCGTCTTCTTTTATGACGGAAGCTCAGGCAGTCTGTTTCTAGCTCTTAAACTAAAGTTGTCAAAAGATCCTCTAATATTACTACTTATTGTTTTAAACTATTCTTATAAATATATCTAATAAAGTATTCTTTCGCGGGTGTTAATTAGTTCATTTTTTTAAAAAGGCATTTTTCAAAACCCGTATAACATTTTGGTGGCAGCAGTGGGATCTGGAAATTCTCAGTGTCCGGCAACCGTTTCGCAGACTCGCTCCGGATCCTTATCCTCAAATATCAGTGACATAAGTTTTGTGTCAGTGAACAATAAGTGTCAAGAGTACACTGCGATTTTCAATATCCGTAACGTGACGAGATCACGTAACATCGTTGGATCTTGGAAAAGGACCTCTTCATCCAGTTTAGAAATTGCATCCTGAACCGCAATTATTTAACTTCAATTCTACTAAATCGTTCAAGAAATTACATCGGCAACGTGCTCCATCTCAGCGGAATGTTCCTGGTCGCCGCATTCTTAAGTAAGTAAGTAAGTCTTTGGCCATTGTTTTGTCTAGGCTGGAAATTTAGGGTTCCGCTAGTCTAATAATTAAGTTATTGAATATTATTATATTGTATTAATTTTTGTATTAATATTTTAACCTTGCAACTTGCTCTTATAACTATATCTTTATTTATAAATTATGCCAAAGTTGCCAAAAATAAAAGAAAGCGATCTAATTGTTGACATCCCTGAACAAGAGCAAGGTGCAAGCGAAGTAGACGTGAAGTCACCTCTTCTCTCACTACGTATCACTAGAAAAACTGCTACAACTCTCGCAATGGCCGAAATCGACTTGAGCATCCTATTTAAATTCATTAAGCCATATGATGGCAACAGGGAAACCCTGAATTCATTTCTAGTGAACTGTGACAACGCGTTTGACCTAGCATCAGAAATCCAAAAGCCTATTCTATTTAAATTCATTTTAAGCCAATTAAATGGAAGAGCGGAGGTTGCCTGTTCTATTAGAGAATTTGCAAGTTGGGAACAACTTAAAGACTTCCTAAAGACTCAGTTTAGTGAGCGTAAGCATTACACGCATCTGCTCACTGATCTGCAAGAGAACAAGCAAGGCCCGTAAGATACCGTAGGTCAATTTGCGCTTCGTGTGGAGACTTGTCTCTCACAGCTATTAACAGAGATATCTTTATCAAACACCAAAGTTAAGGAATTACCAGGTCGCACAGCGGCCATGGAGGACTTTGCCCTCCATCACTTTCCAGATTTTGTTTTAATTAATGACACTTGGTGTAATCTAGTTAGGTTAAATAGTATAATAGATAATGTCTCCCCGGTTTACTTGCAAAATATAGACTAGATGAACTAAATTCAAAAAATAAATTAATGATGAACTTTTTGTTGAAAGATTTGAATAGCATAGAACTACAACAAACTCCGCACATTGTAAAATATGGGACACATTACTCTATCCTTATAATCATAGTTTTTATTGTAATCTTTATAGTCTTAATTTACTTATGTTTTAAGAAATTGTATAAATATGGCAGCAACCAACCTTTCCAGTTCAGGCTTAACCTAAATAACTCTTCATCCCAAAACCCTTCGGAAGTAAAAGACAGAACAAACAGACAAGACCCTGAAGCTGAAATCCCTACATCCAGTGCTCCACTTAGGACCAAATTTTAACAGAGACTTTGAATAAAACCCCAAAGTCTCTTCTTAAGGGGGAGGTGTTATACCCCAACAATGTAGGCCTTAGTCTTAAGTAATTTGCATCCTATCGTCTCTCTTTTATGACGGAAGCTCAGGCAGTCTGTTTCTAGCTCTCAAACTAAACGGTTGCCAAAAGATCCTCTAATATTACTAATTATTGTTTTAAACTATTCTTTATAAATATATCTAATAAAGTATTCTTTCGCGGGTGTTAATTAGTTCTTTTTTTTAATAAGGAATTTTCCAAAACCCGTATAACAGTACGTAATAGAAATTATTTATGCGAAAAATTATTTACTAAATAGGGATAAGAACAAAATGAATTATGTAGATACTTTCAGTAATAACCTAATTTCAATTGTCATTAAATAATTCGATGTTCTATAATATACATATAATAACATTTTCAAAAAACTTATTGTGACGACTTTAGGTAGAATTTTCTGGCGCCGCCACAAAACACGGCCAAACACCAATAACAAGGGAAAATAAAGAAGAATAAGAAGAAAGTTGTGATAACCCTTGGTTTAAACACGACACAACTTACCTCAATCTTTTAGCAATGTTTCTCTCCCAATTTGCGGGATCTCTTTGGCGTTTTCGTGCAAACCTATTACTTACAGATGTGGGATTGATGTCCATATTTAGTTTTTTCACCACTTAAATGATGTATTTTACCTAATTTACTAATAAATTTAAAAAAACAGTAACACGTTTTACAACAAAAACTACTCCGACGCCATTATGACACGTCAAAGTCAAAGTCAAAGTCAAATCAATTTATTCAAGTAAACCCAATCACAAGGTATTTTTGAACGTCAAATCTACTTTAGTTCGGTTCAAAGAGAAGAGAAAAGAAAACCTGGACACTGAGAAGAACCGACAAGAAACTCAGTCAGGTATAATTTTTTCAACGTCATTTTACAAAAGGTTTATTAAAATACAATATTCAGAGAGCCAGTAAATGCATGTGCAGAGAAAATCATTTCCAGACTTTTGTTTTATCTTCAACGAAATCGTTTATTTCATAGTATGATTGTCTAATCAATGTACGTTTTATAACTAATCTAAATATATTTTCTGTTAATTGAGTGACTTCTTGAGGAACTTTATTATAAAAACGAACGCAGTTACCCAAAAATGAAACATTTGACTTATGTAATTTAAATTTTGGAACAACCATTTTATCACGACCTCGGGTTTCCATACCACCAATATCGCCTTTTTTTGTAAATCGATCTATATTTTTCCTCGTATACATAATAATTTCAAAGATGTATAAGGACGGCAAGGTGAGTACATCAATGTCTTTAAAACGATCTCTTAGTGATTCTCGTGCATTCATACTGTAAATAGCACGTATCGCTCTTTTTTGTAAAATAAAAATCGAGTTAATATACGCCGCTGATCCCCACAGCAAAAGGCCATAGGACATTATTCTATGAAAATATGCGAAGTACACCAGCCTAGCCGTATCCGCATCCGTCAATTGCCTAATGCGTCTAATGGCATATATCGCGGTACCGAGCTTACTAGCCAATGCCCCGATATGATCCGCCCATTGCAATTTACTATCTACTGTTAAACCAAGAAAACTGGCAGACCTAACTAATTCTAACTGTTTCCCACCCAATTCTATTTTATCATGGATTCTGGGTACATTAGAAAGGGAAAATTTAATACATTTGGTTTTTTGTGCATTCAGTAGTAAATTATTAACAGCAAACCACCCCGAGACGTCCGCCAGGATCCCGTTCACCCAGGTAATATCTAAGTTCTTTCTGTCCAGTTTAAATAGCAATGAAGTGTCATCAGCAAACAATACTATTTCGCATAAGTTCCTGAGCACAAATGGGAGATCATTAATGTAGACTAGAAACAGAAAAGGTCCCAAAATTGATCCTTGGGGAACGCCCATTCTTAACCTCGAACCAACAGACAAAACCCCATTGACACTCACTTTTTGCTCTCGGCCAGACAAATATGAGACCACGAGATCGAGAGCGTTACCACGAATTCCATAGTATTTAAGCTTGCAAATTAAAATTTCGTGACTAACACAATCAAAAGCCTTGGAAAGATCGCAAAATACATCAATGGCATCCTGAGATCCCTCCCAAGCCTGAAGTACAGTCTTGATCAAGCTTGCTCCCGCATGAGTTGTTGACCGCCCTCTCGTGAACCCGTACTGTTGACCGTGAAACATCCCGTGAATGTTAAAATGTGCTAGCATTTGATTGGGTATTATTTTTTCGAATATTTTACTCAATACTGGCAATATTGACACCGGGCGATAATTTGTTAGATTCAACATACAACCTGACGTGATCAAATGAACGCTTGTGATTGGTTGGAACTCACAGATTGTTGCCTTTGAAACTTACTGTTTACATATTGCTGTATTTGAAAGTATAGCATGTTTTTGAATTAAAGTTTTAAAGGAATGTTGCTGTTTTAGATAAGGAATTACTCAGTTAGCTTAAACTATTTAAGTGGGAGAATGTTGCCAAACCAACAATTCAATTTACTCAAAATCAGCAGATTGCTGGTTTTGATTCTATAATATATAGGTGAAAAATCAATTTTACTCACTTCTTTACATGAGATTTCGAAGTTAACCCGAGAGTTACTATAATTATTTTTGTCATTATCGTACGATTGTGCAAGACATAACGTTAATTTTGTATTATATTATATACAAAACGGTAATTTTGTATTTGTGCAAGACAAACGTTAAAAACCTTGTAATGATCGGTGAAAGATGTATGGTAGACAAGAACTTGAGCAGCGAATTTTGTTTTTATAATGAAATGGTCTAAGCAGTTGTTCCTGTGAATAGTGATTCCATGAGCTGGCAGTAGACCATGGAAAGCTAACAATTCAAGATAAGGCGATGAGTTTCGGTCATTAGAATCAATCTCAATATTAATATTAATGTCACCACAAATAATAATATTTTGGCAATCCTTAGCAGCTGTAAGAAGATCATTTAGTGACTGTAAAAAGCTGTCAACATTACTTTGACCGGGAGGACGATATAAGGATATTAATAAAATCTGTTTGTTAATTTGAACTGTAAGACAGTTGGCATCTAGAAACTGTGGTTCTTCAAATAGTGTATTTAAAGAATTCCTTGTATAAATTACAATGCTTTCATTCTGAGTGCGATTGTTTACAGTAGAACAGTAGCTGTAACCATCCTGTGTTGGAATATTGTACTCACGGGAAAGCCAGCATTCCGTTAATACGATAATGTCCCATTCAATCTCTGATCTGCGAAGGACTGTAAAAAAACCCGCGAAATTACGATTTATGCTCCGTATATTTTGATTAAGAATTTTGAGTTTTTTGTGTGGGTTTGGAATAAGAGATAGACATTGATCTATATCACATGCTAAAGACTCTGACACTGACATCGAATCTATGTCTTTAGCTAAATTATCGAATTTGGTAATCGATTAATACAAGGAACAAATAAGGTGTGTTAATATTACAATAGAAAAGCGAGTAAATATTTAGGTATAGAGCGAATGAATATAAAGGTTTTAACTTGTTAGAGGACATAAACGAACCTACTAAGCATAGGTATATAATTTTGTATAGGAAAGGGGTAGGTGTGTATGTGTAATTGAGAGAGTGACAGGAATGAAAAATGATAAAGACACTAAAATGTGCCTAAAATATAAAATTCGACAGAAAAACAATAACAAATATTCAAAAAGTGATCACTATTAAGCACTTCAAGCGAATCAAAAATACAAGAATTCAGAGAGCCATGAACTGGAATCAATATATTATTTTGATATGCATGATGAAGTGACTCAAGTAGTTTATGAATATAGACAATACAACTGGTAAAGAACGAAACTAAAGTCTCTGATGTCTCTCAGACTAAAAAAGTAGATATTATGAGAAACATAAAAAATATAAAAAATGACAAACCTATGATATATGTGATCCCTTACCCAATTAAAAATATAATATATACTGTAACAGGCATAAAATATGGCAGAGATATGATAATGGTGATCAGATATATCACGTAAATCGAAAATACAAACAGTTGTATGTAAATAATAAAAATATAACAAAAATATGGTGTAGATCAGGCTCCTCATGCAAATTATAAATGCAAGCAGTGTAACAAGTAAGAAATTCAGCCAATACATAATGATATGGTTTATGAACACATTTGCCTTCAAAGTTAAAAATACAAGCAATATTAAAGGTATGAATTATATTAAAGACAATACGTATACAATGCAATATCCCTGGCAGATCAAGTATAGTATGGTAAATAAAACAGTTGAAATGAAACATAATTATAATGTACATAGAAAACTATTTATAAAATTCGCTCAAGAAGAATGTTATAATATCGAAGTAGTCTAAACGAATTTGCAGGAGTAACAATAAATACAGTTATTATAAAAGTCCATGTGTATACATCAGTTGTTATCGGTAGAACCAACAGCTTCAAGCCCAAAAACACGTATTAAGTCCGTCTCAGATTGGATGCGATGGTTAGCATATACTTGCCCACCTCTCGTCCAAATAAATTTCCAGCCCTGGCGCCATCCGACTTCCCTAGCCTTAAGGAAGAGCTGGCAATTTGCACGCGTTAGCCTTTCGTTGACATAGAAGTGACACGGTTGTCCGCGCAGGTCCGCGTCAGCCGTAGTGACTCCGTGGCGCACGTGCGCCGCACGCAGCAGCTCAGCGCGCGGGGCGCGCCGAGCCAGCCTCACCGCAATAACGCGCGGAAGCGGCGTCCGCGCCGTCGCAGATGTATCGCTTTCCTTACGCACTGGACCAACACGCTCGGCGCTCACAATGACAGACTCCATCAGCGACACGCCCAACTTGTTCGCCAGTGTCATTATGATATGCATCGATCTTTCCCATTGTACTTTTGGGACATCCGAGATATCGACGTCATTGGCGAGCTGCTGCTGAGCCATTAAATCTAGTCTTTCAGTTAGGTCCATTACGGAAGCTTTCAGATTTTTATTTTCTTACATTAAATTATTTACTATAGAGGTTTTGTTCTCTAGAGTTTGTTTAAAATCTTCATACTGTTGATTGAAGAAGGAAATTGAATTCTGCAGACTAGAAATGAGATCGCTGATGGGTTTGAGTGTTTCCTCCACTAAAATACTTATGATAGTTGTCATTGATAAAGATAATTCTTCTTTTATAATTAGTAGAAGAGACTGTACCGTGAGAGTAGTATCCACCCTACTTGCGCTATCATCAATTGGGTGCTTCTTATACGGAGGGATTCTAACTGTTACGTTAGTACTATCGTCCCCAGTTAAACGTTCCGGAACCTCTGACAAAGTCATTCAGATAGGTGTTTCAGAATTATCGCTTTTGCGCTCTTTATTACGACACTCTTGGCATTTCCAAGAGACTTTTTGATCTTTAGTCATGGTGTTATAAATCTTTTTATCTGTGATGTTAGCGCATAACAAGACGTAATTTTTTTTACAGAGAGAACAACGCATATATTCTCGACTAGCGATCTCATTAGAACAATCATCACAACAATTTTTCTTTTTGTTGCCAGGCGTCATCATTATTTGTATTTGTTTATTTTTTTGGTGTCGACAGGAAAATCAAGCGAAAAAATAGTAATAAAAAAATATAAAAAAAATATTACGTAGGTATATTAAAAAAAATTCTGATATTAAGTAGTACATAGAATTTATTTTCACTTTACACTTCTTATTAACTTACTTGCACCGTCTAATTCGCAACACCAGCTTAGTCTTTGCTATAAACACTATTTTATACTTTTATAGTCTTTACTTGTAAGTATACTTTTTTACATTAGCTTTAGATACGTTCACTAATTTTGATTAAATACACGGAACAACGTATAACACGTCCACTTACAATAATGTCGCAACGAACTCAATAATAAATAAGAAACTACGATAATTTTAAGTGGGCCGAACCAGAGCCGAGCGAACACGCGACAATTTATGACAAAGTTGTTGAATAGGTGCTTCCATAGATTCTAACTAAAACAACTCTAACTTTGTATTACATGAGATTTCACTGCTTTTAACGGCGAAAGGATCCGCGTTGCGAGACTTGGAATTTTGCACATTTTATGTTTATACTCAATCTACTGCTGAGTTAGCAGCAGCTTTCGATATTAGCATCAAAATAATATTGGTCTATTTACGTTTTATGGAAACTTGATGAATGTGAAACTTTTTATGGAAAATGCTAAACTTCGGTTCATGATAAAATTTGGTGCACTAATAGACTTTTTTCATCAAAAAAACATAGACTAGATTTTTATCAGAAATCTACCCCTAGAGGGGTGAAAATGGGGATTGCAATATTGAATGAGAAATGTTACACCGCAGTACTGATTATGATGTGACATGAAGATAGTTTGACACCTGGGAACGGCATAGGCTGTTTATATCAAAAACCTATCTTTAAGGGATTGACATGGGGACGAAAGTTTGAATAAGAAATGCTGATCCGCCGAACCAATTATGGTGTTTGGTACAGAGAGAGTGTGTGGAGACAGACGTAGACTAGACGGAGACTTTTTTCAAAAACAATCTTTAAACACACCATGTAGAATGTAGATGTATATATAAATAAATTAACCTAATCCGAGAAAGCCACGAAAAAACTTTCCGCGCAGACGAAGTCGCGGGTACAGCTAGTATTTAATATAAAATTCAACAATAAAAATATCTTAGAAATATTTACCACTGACAAACGAACAAGTTTAATCAGAATTCGATTCTCTTGAGGAGGTCTTCGTCATCATGTTTGTACAGTTTGTACTGTTTCAATTTATTAGTACACTTCATTGTTTGAGAAATTATTAGAAAGAAAAACGTATTATTTCATAGTAGGTATCATATAACGACAGATAACCTTACAATTGCCTTTTATTTTTGGTACATAATTAACTACAAAAATAAATAGTTCACATAACCATGTAACAGCGCAGTATGGATTTAAAAAAATGTTGTTTTCTTATAATTCAACATTAAACTTAGCATAAAATTATAACATTTATTGTCTGTTAACATAATAATGTAATTTTTAATGATAATGATTTTTTAGTTGTGCAAATAAACAATAAAAATATTTTTATCATAAATTCAACGCCATTTCAAAGTTACGTCGTCATTTCGATCACGACCAGTCAGGAACGCATTCTTTAAGCGGCTGGACTGTAGATTTGTCATAATATTTAATATTTAAAAATATTGTGAATTTTGATATTATTTCTTGGAAATTCGCAAAAATGTCACAAAGAGCTGTACGTCAAATAATCTTTGGTCGTTAAAAAAAAGACTGACGCCCAGACATACAGACAGGATTAACTTAGATTACTGTTTCCCGTTTTGACACTGACCATTTATATGTTTTAACTGAATCTTAGGAGTCAGAACCTCGGACCAAGTTTCACAATGGACGGAGCATTTGCTCTTAGAGCGTGTTTTTTAGTGCTCTTTTTTGTTCACCGAGTTTTTTTTATTAATGTGCGTGACTAGAGAAGATCACAGTACAACGATATGAAAATAATATATTTTTATTTTCATGAATACTAGCAGAAAAAATATTTAAGATTCACGAGTATTTTGCAAATAATTATTTCAGTAATGTACATGAAGTCGGTCATGATCTGACACGAATTACTCTGATAGTGCGAGGTTTCCATACTTATTATAGCTCCACTCTTTTACTTGTGGTTACGCTCAATGAGATAGAAATAGATACGAAAATTCGTTTGATACACAGCGATAAGAGCGGCAAATAATTATGACTCCGTCCATTATATTTCTTGATCCAAGCTCAAAATAGTCAAAACTATAAGCGTATAGTTTTGTTTCCGCTATTAATTGAAATCTAAAAGCGACTTCTCGTGGTTAGGTTAGATGTTGATAGCTCCGAGAGCGCTACGCTTCGCTATTTCCGTAGACTTCGGCGTTAGGCTTTTTTTACTCGACTGCTCAAGAAAGAGGGTAATGTTTTTCAGATATTTGTATGTACAAATGTGCGTATGTATGTCTGATTCATTGTGACCTCCTGTAGACTAAACAGCGTGACGGTTTTTGAAGTGAAAGGTATCATTGGATTGGTCTTTTTCCAAGGATTGTCATAGGCTATATTTTAAACCGTGTTTCTCAAATTCTGATGCTGCAGAGGCACTGCTTAAATCTACATAGATTGTTTCTACTAGGCACTCCTCGAGGTATAAAAATAAGTACTAACTACGTCGATCACAAATAAAAAACAAGATGCACAATCTTCTGTAAAATCTAAATAAGTTATTGCCCAAATTGACATATTATACATTTCTAATATCATATAGTGTTATCCGTAGTATTGTGCTAATTTAAAGTACACCTTACTGTGAAAGTATAAGGTTGTAAAATCTGGTGAAAGATCCTTGCATAACATTGAAACGAAGTTTGTTAAAAATGCTATCTTACGTTTCGTGCTTAAAGTTATAATTCACCTAATACTTTTTCATCGCTGTATACGTCATTTTGATTTGTTATGTGAAAGTGATAAGAATAAAACATATATTGTCGGGCCATTTTTGAAAAATATGATTACGAATTTAATAAAAAAGAACTTTGTAACAATATTATCACTAAATAATGAACACGTAAATAAAATTATTTAATTTATTTACCGAAAATCGCCGTCGTTTTTAGCTTTCTAGACGTGTCATTTTTACAATGCTGTTAGCGTTTTCAAATGCCCCTAAAACTAAAGTGCACTCAAATACTCGTTTGAGTGCACATTTGGTTCGGACATTTTTGGAGTGCTGATTGTGTATCTCGTTTTTATATATGATCGAAGAGCAAGTATGAATTTTAAAAATTTCGTTATTATCCTCTCATTTACAATATTTTTAACATCTTTTTAGTTCCTCTTACATACTATTTGGTTTTTGTTTTTTTTTCATCGACTTTTTTAAACAATTCGAAAATCTCGTATCAAAAATAAATTGTATCACTGACACCTCACTGACAAATCTCATCAAGTATAAAAACACGTAAGCAGAAGTTAATCTAAATAAAGTACTGAAACTATCTGTATAAAAATTTAAATTATTTTTTACTATCGTTTTTCATTACCAACTCCAATTACAGATACCAGGTGCGTTCCAATTGCTGACTCATTCTTCAGAAGATTGGGACTATTATTCAGAAGTCGATGATTATACTTCGCTGGGATTAAATGGAAACAGAGTTGCACACACCAGGGGAAAAATGCTTGGAGGAAGTTCTTCAATAGATCATCTCATTTACGA
Source organism: Zeuzera pyrina (assembly GCA_907165235.1). NCBI lineage: Eukaryota > Metazoa > Arthropoda > Insecta > Lepidoptera > Cossidae > Zeuzera > Zeuzera pyrina. The sequence goes on from OU015641.1 coordinate 3,359,623, forward strand.
AAGGTCTCAAAATGTCTATTGTTATCACAAATTTTTGACACACTATTGGTTTCGTGTATTTGAATCTCATTTCTTCCGAACAAAAGGCAGTATGATTGATATGGCACGATGTATGTCGAAGTGTCTGAGTTTAGGTCTCATTAGATGTTTTATAACAATATTATTTTCTTAAGTAATTATAAATATAATATTTATCTTGCCATTAATCAACGTTATAACCCGCTATACTAACATAGCGCCCTATTGCGTAATCGGGTCGCGTTACACCCGCTTTAATATACGTAGTATGTTGTAATTGAGTGTGCTCTGTGATTATTTCAATGGTAGACGTAACTGTCTATTCTAAAAATATAAAAGTAAGTAGTCTATGTTTCCGCCAACCACGTTGCAATTTATATTTGTCAAAGAACCCTGAATGAGAGGAAGAGGATAAAGTTTCATAGCTTATAATTTTATGAAAAATAAGAATATTATAATCTAATAATATTATTCGAAGACTGTAGCTATTTATATTTTGAAATAATATGTTACAATAATATGAAGTATAAAATATATTACTTTGCAGAGGCACAAAACACGATTACAATGAATGGGCCAGTTTAGGTAATGATGGATGGGATTGGGATACAGTCCTTAAGTATTTCAAAAAATCGGAAAAATTAAACGATACACGAATATTGAATGGACCAACATCGCAATATCACTGTACTAAAGGACCGCTTAGCGTCAAATCTCATGATGTCAATCAAGAGTTTAAAGATAAAATTGATGTTATGCTCAAATCTTATGAAGAAATTGGCGTAGATGCAATTTGGGATACAAATGTACCTGAACCAAATGGTACCGGGAAAATGAACTTTAGAGTTACAGACACAGCTAAAAGAGCGAGCACAGCTCTGGAATATTTGTTGCCTATGAAAGACAGAAGTAACTTTTATCTCCTAAAAAATACTTTAGCAAATAAAATAATTATTAATGATGAAAAAGAAGCCATTGGAGTAAAAGTTGTTACTGAATCTGGTGAGATTAGTGTATATGCTGACATAGAAGTAGTATCAAGTGCTGGTGTATTCAATTCTCCACAACTGCTTTTGCTGTCGGGTGTTGGACCTAAAGACGATTTAGAGAAACTTGGAATTGAAGTCATTGAAGACTTACCCGTTGGTTCGAATTTGCATGATCACCTTTTCGTACCGGTAGTTATAAGTGGAGGAAGTAGTATCGTATCTGCGACAGACACTATTTTGTCTTTGACTGATCTGGGTACTTTACCCTTACCTATTGTAAGTGGAACTTTCTCCTTGGACGAAACAGTCCCCGAGTTGCAACATTTGACACTGATTTTCGGGGCATTATCTCCCATTCTTTTTTATGCTTCATTGGTCAATTTTAATTTTAATTTGAGTGTAACGAATTCTTTTATTTACGATGATGTCGACAAAGAGAAGCTTTTCTCTTTAGTTATATTAGGTAAACCTAAATCTTCGGGAAAAGTTACCTTAAGAAGTACAAATCCAGATGATCCGCCGATAATTTACAACGGCTATTTAGAAAACGAAGAAGACCTAGCTAAGATTATCGGTGCTGTGAAAAAAATTTATACGTTAAAGGACACTTCTTATTTCATAGAAGCTGGTGGTCAGTTCATAAAACCTCCTTTACCGATATGTGATCAGTATAGTTTTCCTTCAGAAGAATACTGGAAATGCTACGTTAAGGTTCTAGCAACCACCACATTCCATCCCACAGGTACATGTTCGATGGGTTCTGTTGTAGATAATAAATTGAGAGTGAAAAATATTAAAAAGTTGAGAGTGGTTGATGACAGTATAATGCCAACTCAGCCATGTGCTAAAACTGCAGCAGTAAGCAACATGATAGCTGAGAGAGCAGCAGATTTCATCAAAGAGGAATATAATAAAACAGAAGGCTACATGAACTTCCCTTGCGACTAAATTCATAGGTATCTTACTGTCTTATTACTATGTTAGTAAGTAATTATTATTTGAAATGAAACATGTAACGTAGTTGTTAATAAAACTGTTACGTGCACTTTACTTGCTTTAGTATACAAATGTTTTTGTTAACGCTTTTTCAGTCTATACATCTATGTATACAAAGTTACTAGTTCATGCCTACAATCCTTTTAACAGGTAATAGCACTTCAGAAGTGGATAATATTAAAATGTATTGAAATATTCGGGGTGGATTATTTTATCAGTAATTTAAAATTTATGTTTTAAACTAAAATAAAATAAAATTGGAGTTACCAACGTAGTGTTTCTGCCTTTAAATTTCATTCATTCATTACCCCTACTCTGCACTTGCCGCCCGCACAAGCATTGCGCCCTGCGCAACGCTTTGCCTAGCTTGCCGCTGCCTTTATTATGTAACTCAATGAGTACACTAGATACCTACCTAGCAGATAGCACAAATTGCCAATAATTAATTTTAAGATGAGACTAGGTATAGACGATAAACTGGATTAACACTCAGTTTCAATAATTTTATTATGTACTTACATACTTTGAAAACAGGTACCTACTGATGATAACACAGCACAATGCACAATTCCGATATTATATTCCGATCACACTTTGCAGGCTTTGGACTGTCATTACTAGTACTGTAATTACTGAGTACCTAATACCACAGATTAGTTTACTAACGTAAACTAATACGTAGATTTCATGTTAAAAATGTTGTTGACAAATCATTTCGAAATAAGATTGGAATGAAAAGCAGGTATAGGCATTAATAATGGCGTTGTTTATAATGTGTAATCAAATTATTTACAAAATTGACTACTAGCTATTGATTTCTTATTTACACGTTAATAACAAATTATCGTCTCAGACATGCAGTAAATTTTCAAAATGTTTTCCATTTTGGGCAATATACCCTCTTGTACGTTTAAGTAAATTAGCTTGCACTAATGTGTTCTGTCACCACGTACAAGCACGTAAGCGTTGCGAATAGCCCGTTTTAATTGGCGCACATTTTCAATGTTCTCATCAACAGTATAAACTTGATTTTTTACTACACCCTATAAAAAAAGTCCATGGGTGTGATCTCTGGAGACCTCGCAGGCCATCGCACTGCTAAACCGTGACCTATGCAGCGCTGTCTTAACTCTTGGATAAGATGCTGTCGCACCCCCACCTGGAAATGTGCTGGGGTTCCGTCATGTTGGAAGCCACCAGACAGATACCAGTGGTATATGTCAGTCAATAAGACGATAAAAATAAGTACATTAACGATCTCCCATTTATGCTCAGGTACTTATGCGAAATAGTATTATTTGCTGATGCCACTTCATTGCTATTCAAACTGGACAGAAAGAATTTAGATATTACCTGGGTGAACGGGATCCTGGCAGACGTCTCGAAGTGGTTTGCTGTTAATAATTTACTACTGAATGCACAAAAAGCAAATGTATTAAATATTCCCTTTCTAATGTACCCAGAATCCATGATAAAATAGAACTGGGTGGGTTAGACAGTTAGAATTAGTTAAGTCTGCCAGTTTACTTGGTTTAACAGTAGATAGTAAATTGCAGTGGGCGGACCATGTCGGGGCATTGGCTAGTAAGCTCGGTTCCGCGACATATGCTATTAGACGCATTAGGCAATTGACGAATGCGGATACGGCTAGGTTGGTGTACTTCGCATATTTTCATAGCCTAATGTCCTATGGCCTTTTGCTGTGAGGATCAGCGGCGCATAAAAAAGAGTGATACATGCCATTTACAGTATGAATGCACAAGAATTACTAAGAGATCGTTTTAAAGGCATTGATGTCCTCACCTTGCCGTCCTTGAACATCTTTGAAATTATTATGAATATAGGAAAAACATAGATCTATTTATAAAGAAAGGCGATATTGGTGGTATGGAAACCCTGTGTCGTGATAAATTGGTTATTGCAAAATTTAAATTATATAAGTAAAATGTTTAATTTTTGGGTAACTGCATTCGTTTTTATAATAAATAAACGATTTCGTTGAAGATAAAACAATAGTCTAGAAATGATCTTCTCTGCACATGCATTTATTGGCTCTCTGAATATTGTGTTTTAATAAACCTTTTGTAAAATGATGTTGAAAAAATGATACCTGGCTGAGTTTTGTTGTCGGTTCTTCTGAGTGTCCAGGTTTTCTTTTCTCTTATCTATGAACCGAACTAAAGTAGATTTGACGTTAAAAAATACCTTGTAATTGGGTTTACTTGAATAAATTGATTTGACTTTGACTTTGACAATAAGCTCCGCTAAGACGACAGAGAAAAACTAGTCCTAAAATACAGGGTATAATAATACCAGCCCACACATTCACGGAGGAACGGTATTGAAAATTTGATTGCACTGTGTACGACGCATGTACATGGTTTTGCAACTACTTTATTTATTGAACTTACTGCAGTTACGGCGCGAATCATATTGTACATTAGTCGCGGCCTAATTTCGTTGTGTATATCTGCAGATTTTCTTAGTTTTTAAGTTAGTGTTCGATTAGACGCGGATCGGATATGTTGTATTGCATAAGGTGGTACGAAGGTGCGCGTAATGAGATGACTGTATAGCAGGCGGAACATATTGAGAGAGAGTCCGGGGTCAGGACTCAGGTAATACCGGCCAAACTGACGGTAGAAAGCTAAATATTAAATTTGTAAGAACCAATTTCGAACGGTCTCATACTCAAAATAAAATGACTGAACTATTACAGTTACAAATTGCTAACTTCCGGGCATTAACAAGGCTCACAAAAAACATTCAAGTAAACGACATTAAAAAAAACTGGGAAATTGAGGACAAATTAAAGAGACTAGAGTGACGTTGGTATGGAATTGACCAGCTACATTTGCAAATCAATGGCATATTAGAGGGTCTAGAACTGCCTTTCCCAAAGTGGGCGATAACGCCCCCTTTTAGGCGCTGCAGGCCTAAAGGGGGGCGGAAAGAGACCCAGAAAAAAAATGAGGGCGTTGTCTACACAACGCCCCCATTTTCCCCCCAGACCTCTACAGGTCTGGGGGGTGATTTGTAATTTCATTTAGCTAGGAGGCATCTTAGACAACGACTGCATGAGCTCTCGACTCTCAACTACAACTTGTGAACATCAACTAATATTAAATAAAAGATTGCTCAAACTCGGTTCGATATTTCTCTCCGCGTAGTGCATATATCTGTCCTGTTTTATTGAATATACAAAATAAAAATCATGTCAATCGGTCGTTCCGTTTCGAAATGAAAGTAGACACAAGCAAATCAAAAGGCAACAGACACACTTTCGCATTTTAATAGTTATTAGTACTCCCAGATAGGTAATTTTCGTAGATAATAGACCGCAGGCAATCATGTATCAATCGGCTGGTTCATAGAATACTTGTTGTGACTTGTTGAGTACGATTGAGCGTCGAATGAGATAAACGAATTTATGCATGTTTGTTTTATTCCTGTCGGTGCGTGCTGCTTATGCAATCCTATATAAACAACGTAATATTTATTTTATTTTCATTTGCGGTTTCGCGCACAATAGATGAGCAGTACTTAAGTTCAACACTTACTTACGTATTTCTCAAAACAAAACAATGTCGGAAGTAAAAAAGAAGAGACGGCAATACTGTGCGGAATATATTAAATTCAAATTCATTGAAAATCCGACAAACCCATCGTCGCCTTTGTGTCTTCTATGTCTAAAAACATTTTCGAATGAAGCCTTCAAGACTGCAAGATCATTTGAATAAAATGCATCCAGATAAGAAAGACAAGAATGTAGCATATTTTCAAGACCTAGAGAAGAAGCATAATACTCAGCCAAGTGTAGCAAAACTATTTTCGGCGGCTGCTAAGCAAGATGACGACGGACTTCGAGCTTCGTACAATATCTCTTTGTTAATTACTCAAAAAGGCAAACCACATAACATCGGAGAAGAGTTAATTTTGCCAGCAATAAAGGAAGTAATAACTACTGTGCTTCATAAACCAGCCGCAGATATTATCCGAAAAATTCCTTTGAGTAATAATTCTGTGCAAAGACGAATTGATGAAATGGCTGAAAACATTGAAGGATCATTGTGTGATCACCTGAGGACAAGTCAATTCTCAATTCAGCTCGATGAGTCCACTTTACCAACTAATGAAGCATTGTTGCTGTCTTACGTGAGGTTTATTAAAGATGATGATATGTGAAGAACTATTCTTTGCTAGAAATTTAGAGACCGATACAAAAGGCGAAACCATATTCAATATGCACTCCGGCTATGACAGGATGCCATAAAGGCTTCATAGTGTACTTAAAAAATAAAATTCCAGATGTCCTTGCTGTACATTGCGTTATTCATAGACAACATTTGGTTGCTAGAAACTTAAGTGAACGACTATTTCAATCACTGTAATATGTCATCAAAGCAGTCAATAAAATCCGCAACAGCTCTTTGAATGATAGATTATTTCATCAGCTTTGTGTTACTAATGACGAGGATTTCCACCGTTTGTTGTTTCATACTGAAGTTCGTTGGCTATCAAGAGGCAATTGTCTGACTCGATTTTACAACCTGTTTGACTCTGTTATAGAGTTCTTGGAAACTAAAGATACAGAATTGCACAACAAGCTCATTACATCAAAGAATGATATAGCTTACATGACAGACCTGTATAAATTGTTCAACGACATGAATCTCCAACTGCAAGGCGATGAACTAAATTTAATTAAAACAAAAAACGTCGTTGCTGCTTTCGCAGCCAAACTGCTTCTACACAAAAAGAATATGGGCAGACGTGAGTTTCACAATTTTCCGAATTTATCAGAATCATGCAGTAACGACGAATTGTTTGCCTACTGCCAACATTTGGAAAACCTCCACATTGATACATTGACTTCACCGAACGATACCAGGACATTTTGAACTTGGAAATACCAGACTGGGTGTTGGATCCGTTTTCAAATGTCAACACAGCAATGTCACCTGAGCTGGAAGAAGAACTTATAGAATTGACAACAAACGAAGAAATAAAAATCAAGTTCAAAAATGGTTACCAAGAATTTTGGCTACAAAAACCGATCCCGCAATTGTACCCTGGATTGTGGTCAATCGTTCAGTGATTTTTGATAGCATTCCCAGCGTCATATTTGTGTGAACGTGGATTTAGTGCTGTGGCAACACTGCTGACTAAAAAGAGAAATCGTTTGCGTGTTAGGTACCAAATGTGGCGACTTGCGACTGTTCTTGAGTAAATTGGAACCTGATATCAACAAACTTATTAAACAGCATCAGACTCATGCTTCACATTAGTTTTTATATAAGGATCGATTATATTTGTTTTATTTTGAATAAAAGATACTCTGTTTGAATACTATAAAGTTGCGTTACAATAATCATTCTCATTGGCAGGTGTAGCCCGTAAGAGTTAACTTGAGACCTGAGCGCCGTTGTATATTACCTACTGCGCTCAGGTTTCAAGTTAACTCTTGCGGGTTATAGTAAAAGTCTCGTTTGGAATTAATGTTTAATCTCCGCTAATATAGCTCACAATAATTAATCAATTTAATTTGAAGTTATAGTGGTTTTTCAGTAGGTGAAAAAATGGGGGCGCTAAAAAATAATTTATTCTCAAAGTGGGCAGTAGACAAAATAAGTTTGGGAACCCCTAGTCTAGAAAGTGATTACTATCTAGATTTTTCTAGACGTGAAAGTCATTATGAGATATTGAAAAATAAATTAAACAGTCAATTAAATACGTCATTACACCAACAACATGCAACGCCAAAAAATGACATCCCTACATTTAGTGAGGATACACTCAGTGGCCCACATTTATGGACTTATATGTGTTAGCAATCGCCAACTGGCAACTCTAAAAAAAAGTAGGCGGGGAGAAAGACAGCGACATGCGGGTCGAGCATTCATTGTTCGTTCGGCAAGTCTCGGAGACGATACGGTGAAATTAAAAGTGATTTCTTTAATAGAGTATTTGAATTAATCAAGGAAGAGCCTTCGCGTTAACAGGTTAATCTTCGTCTTGGAAAATCAGTAATATCAGAAATGGTATGTATTGAAAACACGCGGCCTTCAGGTATGTACATCTATTTTTCTTGTTATTTCAATGTAATACTGCTATTGATGTGGTAAAACAACCTGGTGTATGTTGAACATTTTTATGCTAAAACATACTAGAAGAAATGAGTGTTTATCATTCGGCCTTTTACAGGTTTTAAATTGTGTTTTAAATTATAAGATTTATTTTACCACCCACTATTAATTATTATATTGTTATCATAGCGATAATTTATTTTACTAATACAATCTTTTTTCTTTATTACGTCGCCACCTCTTGAGCGTGGTGAGCGGCGTCCAGCATGGTGAATCGAGTGGAAGAGACGGAGACTCAAAGGGGGTGAACGGGATCCGCTATGCTATCAATTAAGTAGAAGAGGCCAAGACCCGAAGGTGGTGAGCGGTACCTACTGTACACACATTAAGTGGGAGAGGCCGAGACCCGAAGGTGGTGAGCGGTACCCACATGTTAGATAGAGTGGAGGAGGCCGAGACCCGAAGGTGGTGAGCGGTACCCACATGTTAGATAGGGTGGAGGAGGCTGAGACCCGAAGGTGGTGAGCGGTACCCACATGTTAGATAGAGTGGAGGAAACCGAGACCCGAAGGTGGTGAGCGGTACCCACATGTTAGATAAGGTGGAGGAGGCCGAGACCCGAAGGTGGTGAGCGGTACCCACATGTTAGATAGAGTGGAGGAGGCCGAGACCCGAAGGTGGTGAGCGGTACCCCCATGTTAGATAGAGTGGAGGAGGCCGAGACCCGAAGGTGGTGAGCGGTACCCACATGTTAGATAGGGTGGAGGAGGCCGAGACCCGAGGGTTGGTGAGCGGTACCCACTATTTACTAAAGTCATTAGAGAAAGCCGAGACCCAAAGGCGGTCAACAGTATTCACTATGTATTTTAAACAAAACTATGATGCGATGTCTTAATGTCATAGTTCACACCTAAAGTGGTAACGGTAGTTGGGCTTTTGTCTAAATATAATTAACGTATATAGGTCTTTTCTCTGATTTATAATGGATATTTATTCTTGTATAGATGCATTAATTAACATAGTAGATTTTTCGAATTGTATTAAATAGGTGTAATTTATAAAAATTGTATTATGTAATGTATGTGGACATACACTCTCGAGAATGGCCGAATAAACAGGAATGGGGACATTCCTCTATCCAGGATGGCAGACTGTTAGCAATCGCCAACTGGCAACTCTAAAAAGAAAGTAGGCGGGGAGAAAGACAGCGACATGCGGGTCGAGCATTCATTGTTCGTTCGGCAAGTCTCGGAGACGGTACGGTGAAATTAAAAGTGATTTCTTTAATAGAGTATTTGAAGTAATAAAGAAAAAATTAAATAAAAAAATCAGTAATATATGTTGAGGCCATACATATTAATCCTGCAATTTCAAATACACAAAAAATGCAACATTTGAAAGGCAGATTGCGCGGTGAGGCTGAAAAACTCGTACAGCATTTACACATTGCACCTAAAAATTATGATACTTGCTGGGAATTACTAAACCATAGATATCATAACAAATATATGTTTTTACAAAAAAATTCAAATTCCAATTACAAAAAAGATGCAAAGAGTGTAATCAAACACATAACACATTATCGCACAGTGCTATTGCTACGTCAAGTCAACTGGCGTTAGCAAAACGTGCTAAACCAAGTCTAGTGCCCGTAGTAACACAGTCGTCAGCAAATCACAAAAACATGCAAAATAACTTCGTTTCGAACAATGATGACGAAATATTGCTGGCAACTGCACTAATACATGTGGCAACTGCAAACGGAAATTACGTTACATTATGTGCTTTAATAGACCAAGAGTCACAAATTATCTTAATAACTGAAAATGCAGCCCAAAAGTTAGGTTTACAACGTCAACAATTAAATGCAAGCATTAATGGGATCGGTACTTTATCAAATAGAAACTAAGGCAAAGTCGCATTGTGTTTTAAGTCTTTACATAGCGATTTTCAATGTACAACCAAGCTTTAGTCATGACACGTGTGGTAAACAATTTACCAAACTCTACTTTTGCAAAGAAGCCTTGGAACCATGTGACAAATATTGTATTAGCTGATCTGCATTACAACAAATTGCGACCCATAAATACTCTCAAATTCTTATGAACGGTCTTATAAAGATCGAAGATCAAAACAACCTATGGCTCAACAGACACAATTAGGATGAATTTTGTCAGATAACACAAAACATATAACTGCAACGCCGTCATGAACAATGTCCAGGATTTAACTAAGTATTGGGAATTAGAGGATATTAATGATAACGTATGCAATATATTACTGCCCGAAGAGAAATACTGCGCGGAGTTTTTTATTGCAAGCACAAAGCGTTTAGAGAATGGCAGCTACGAAGTCCGAATACCAATGAAACTGAATTCCAATTAGCTACTTGGTAAATCTAAATCACGTGCACTTGCTCAATTTATGCAATTAGAAATAAGATTAGGAAAGGATGAGAACCTGTCCGATAGTTACGTTAAATTCGTGCATGAGTACTTACAAATGGGTCATATGAAAGAAAGTAGGGGAGAGAATATATCATCTTGTTACTTACCCCATCATGGAGTTTTGAAACAAGAGTCAGTTACTACCAAACTACGTATAGTATTCAATGCATCACAGAAAACCGATACAGGGTATAGCTTAAATAACTTGATGGAGTGTGGACCTAAACTTCATCAGGATTTAATGACACTACTGCTGGGGTGGAGACTGTTCAAGTACGTATTTACGGCCGATTATGAAAAGATGTACCGCCAAATATAACTAAGTGAAAAAGATCAACATCTGCAAAAAATAATTCGGAGGGAGTCTAATCAAAGCCCATTAAAAGAATATCAACTAACGACTGTGACGTATGGTACATAAGCAGCGTCTTTCCTTGCGTTACGAACATTACAACGGCTTGAAAATGATGACGCAGACGGTTACCCATTGGCAGCTAACATCATAAAAAGCGAGATATGTTGATGACGACATCAACGGTAGCAATTGTATCAAGCGTGCTCAAGAAATACAACATCAACTAATCGACATGCTGGCGGGCACTGGCTTTACCTTACGAAAATGGACTAGTAACGAACCATCTTTAATTAAAAGCTTATAACATAACATATCTTCACGCTGTATCCCCAACGGGGTAGTCAGAGAGGACGGAGCGCCAGGAGTCGCCGTCCTTACACACCTCTTTCGCTTCCTCATAACTCATCATTCTCTTCACACATTTTCGCCTAGGTATGCGAGTGCTTTTGACATTTCCGTCTGCTAACATTTTGGTAATTTGATCTTCATAAGTCAGCCTTGGTCTTCCTTGGCTTCTTTTACCACTGACTTTCGCTCTGTAGATTTTCTTCGTCAGTCTTTCATCACACATTTTTAAAAGCTTATTATAATCGATAATCTATTACAGAAATCACTTTTATTTTCACCGTACCGTCTTCGAGACTTGCCGAACGAACAATGAATGCTCGACACGCATGACCGCTTACTTTCGTTTTAGGGTTGCCAGTTGGCGATAGCTAACAGTCGGCCATCCTGGATAGAGGAATGTCCTCATTCCTGTTTATTCGGTCATTCTCGGGAGTGTATGTTCACATACATTACATAATACAATTTCTATAAATTACACCGTTTTAATATAATTAAGAAAATCTACTATGTTAACTAATTCATCCATTCCAATTCCAATCCATTATAAATCAGAGAAAAGAAAAACAGAAAATGAGAGAAAAAAGAAATGTATTAATGACTTGTATACATTAATTATATTTAGACAAAAGTCCAACTACCGTTACTACTTTAGGTGTGAGTTATAAGACATTAAGACATCGCATCATAGTTTTGTTTAAAATACATAGAGAATACTGTTGACCGCCTTTGGGTCTCGGCGTTCTTTAATGACTAGTAAATAGTGGGTACCGCTCACCACCTTCGGGTCTCGGCCTCTCCCGCTTAATATGTGTACAGTAGGTACCGCTCACCACCTTAGGGTCTCGGCCTGTTCTACTTAATTGATAGCATAGCGGATCCCGATCACCCCCTTTGGGTCTCGATCTCTTCCACTCGATTCATCATGCTGGACGCCGTTCACCACGCTCAAGAGGTGGCAACCTCTTCCAGTGAGGATGAATATATAATCACGGGTTACAACCTGTTGAAATTCTAGGAACGAAAGGGATAGGAATAGATTATAATTATAAGCAAAGGATAATTAGGTCAAGGAAAAGTAATCTTTTATTGCGATGTTGACAATTCAATCACAATGATAATCAATTATCTGATCTAGGGTATAATATGACGAAAGGAAATCATTAATACCTAATTATTGATTGGTATCACTATCAGTATCGTCATTGTCTGGAGAAGGTTGAAATGTGGTTCATGGCTTCAAATGATCTGCTGGAAATATGTTTTTATATTGTCGTTTAGAGTGACCCTGGATGCTCGAGACTTCGTAAAGATCGTTATTTAGAACAGCTGTTACCTTAAAAGGGCCTCTGTACTTTGGTACTAATTTGGAGCTTTTGCCCTTTTCCGTACTAAGATTAGGTATCATCACTAGATCACCCTCCCTTAAGAATCTGGACGGTGCTCGTGTCTTATCAAACCTGTTTTTCATTTCGAGCTATCTTCTTTTAATAGTCGTGTCAACTGCTTCTCTAATTTCTAATCTTCTTTCCTCATTTCCTTCTTTCTGTTCTTCTATGATCTTATCGCTGCTCAGCGCACTTGTAATGGTTCCTTCGGGAGGATTTGTCGTGCAATGACCAAATACGACTTCAGCAGGGGCTTTTTCCTATACCTCTATTCATTCATTATTTAAGCTCCACTGTAAATTTAGTAAATTTAGATCCCAATCTGTCTCTTTTGTAGCATAATAATTCATAGAAGCCAGTAAATTTAAAATTGTCCGATTGTATCGTTCTATTTGTCAGTTTGCTCGTGGAGTTGCGACAGCGTTAAGTATATTTTTTGAGCTAATGCAATTTATAAACCGTTAGAATTCCGTGGAGGTAAAACTGGTACCCTGATCTGAAACGAACTGCCTTGATAAAAATGAATTTGCTAAAACCGTCTATAACACCTTATATGTAAGCATTTCCTCTACTACTTTTTACAAACGGCCCTAAGTGATCAATATGAATTGTGTGAAATATCTAGTTAACTTTCGAAATTGGATGTAAGTATCCAGTCTGTTTGCCCGGTGGTTTCTTATTATATGTGCAATTCAAACAGGCAGCCACATATTTCTTCACAAAATGCTTCAGTTTGGGAAACCAATATTCATGCTTCATTTTTTCAAAAGCCTTATCAAACGCAAAATGACCTGCCTCATCATGGCAAAAGCTGACAGATACGCCATCTAGCACCATTAGGCACAACTCATTTGAGGCTATTTTCAATTCGACGATAAAGGCGATTGTTCGTCAACGTGTAATTGTTCACGATTTCTTTCATGTCCGACGATTTAGTCTCTAAAATATCTTTTATGTGTCTCAGCTTCGGGTCACTCATCTGTACTGAGTGCAGCCAATCCTCGGTGTTGATATTCATTATTTCTAATGACATTTGCCTATCGTTCGTAGAGACGGGATTTCTACTGAGAGCAACAGCGTGCTTTATGTTTTGCCCTGGACGATACTCAACTATGAAGTCAAACTCTTGTAACTGCAGCCACCAGCGTGTAATTCTTGGAACTAAATGCCGTTTGTTTAGTGTCGTTCGTATCGCATTGCAGTCCGTCAGTACTTTAAATTGTAAATGTACAGTAATTTAAATTGCAACCAGATCAAATACACCCTAAATCTTTTTAGAGCCGCCACTACTGGTATTGTTTCGAGCTCGTAGGAGTGTAAGCACTCTTCATCCGGTGAAGTTTGCCGGCTATAGTATACTACAGGCCTTAGAAGAGACTTATTATCAGGTTTTTGAAGTAGTATAGCACCCATACCTATTTTACTAGCGTCGCAATGTACTTCTGTAATATTCTCAGGATCATATAAAGCTAGAGTAGGTCGTGAGACGAGTTTAGACTTGATTTCCTGAAAAGAAGACTGTTGCTCGGGAGCTTACGACCAATTAACATCTGCTTTTGTCAGTTTTGTTAAAGGTTTTGGGATACTTGCAAAATTGTGTACGAATCTACGAAAAAAACTTGCTAGACCGTTAAACTGGCGTACTTGATGAACGTTAGTTGGAGTCGGAAAGTTTTTACTGCTCGAGTCTTTTTCGATCCTGATCTAAGTCCGCTCTCAGAGACTTCATAGCCTAAGTAGACCACTAAAGACTCAAGAAAATAGCATTTTTTTAAGTTAAGAATTAGATTTGCTTCACGTAAAAGTATGAGAATTGCTTCTAGTTTTTGGAGCGATTCGTTTGCATTAGACGCAGCCGAGAGTAGGTCATCAAGATACAGGATAGCTAGTTCGAACCTTTTCGATCCCAAAGCTTTATTTATCATCCGTTGGAACGCCGCCGGAGCATTCAATAAGCAGAATGGCATTCGCTTGTATTCGTAATGCCCGTCGGGTGTTATAAATGCTGTCAGGTGACGTCTGGTGATACCCAGAGGCGAGGTCTAGACTGGTGAAGAACTTCTTACCGCTGAGTCTATCTAGTTGGTCATCTATTACCGGCATGGGGTAATGGTCTTTAATGATCTTTTTTTCAATGCTCTGTAGTCAACACAAAGACGGTATTCATTATTCTTCTTCCTGACAAGGACTATAGGGCTAGCGTACAGAAAATTTGATTCTCTAACGATATTATTAGCTAATAACTCATCAATCATATCACGTACAACTTTTCTTTCGCTAAACGGTAGTCTGTAAGGTTTATATGGTATAGAAATATCATCTGTTAATTTAATGTGCATCTCCATGATCGGAGTTAATCCAAGTTCTTCGGTTGATAATAATGCAAAGCAGTCACGATAGTTGTTTAAGACGTTTAGAAGTCGCGATTTATCTGCATTATTCACATTACTCCCTACATTTATCATATCTAACGTTATGTCACACGTTTTGTCTTTTAAATGTATATTCGATTCTTTTGAATTTTCAAAATCAATATTTCTTATGTCATTTATAACAAGACTGTCCACTAATAATCAATCTGAAATTGGCATCTTCTGGACTCTGCTCAATAGCTTATTTTTTTTCAAAATCTACCCCTTTAGGAGACAATCCAATAACTATGATGTGACCTTGACCATTTTCGAGCAAATAAAGTTCTTGCATTATTATGTATTCGCCTCCATCCTTCAGACAATCGCATGATGGCACAAACGCTTGTCCGGAAATGTTTGTATCAGCATGTATCGCCAACGTTTGCATACCTACTGTTCGCAACCAACCTATTTTAATATTAGTCAACCAACCTATTTTTACTTTGTAGAATAAAATTATTTTAAAAATGTACATATAAAAATAGAAATAAAAACAGTTGCAAACTTGACGTGAAATGATTCTCTACACCTACTATGTTAACTTCATAACTATTATATAACCTAAATTTCTCTAATATAGCTTTATCAGTGTACAAATGTAGATGCGTGCTAGTTTTATGAACCATTACGGAAGGCAACTCAGTGATCGTTTGACCTATCAGCATGTCAGTATTCAACAAACTGTCTTCTACTGCGTAGGCTACTGCGTTAGCAACGACAGAATCTACTTCGACGTTCACATGTACTCTGCCAATAGGTTTGACAGTGCCAGATGCGAATCCTCTCAAAATGGGTAATTTAATCTTATTTATGATGAGCTATACATCGTTTTATAGGGCTACATTGACTTCCAAAGTCGATATAAGCACTACTTTCATGACCATTTATTTTTATTGTTTTTACTACTATCTGTGTCATTGATCGTTAGTACTTTCTGCGATGCTACTGTTGAAGAGTTTCGTGTCTCAGTCTTATTACTGAGAGTAGGCACACAGGATGAAATGCGTCGACAATGTTCATGGTCATGCCCTAATCGTAAGCATTTACTACATTTCTTTAGTGGTTGTGGACATTTAGCTGCGGCGTGACCTAATTCGGAACAATTACAGCATCGTAAAAATTTTGTTCGGTTTCCGTCTGTTAACTCTAATTTGTTATTGTTATCTCCGATGTTTAATTGCTTATGTGGCAGAGGCGTTTTTCTGGGTTGTGCCGTATTTCTGTTTGAATTACTCCTCAAATATTTTAAAAGCTCTGTCTGGTTCTGAAAATTAGACCCTTGCGCGGTCAATCTAATATCGTTATCAAATATGCCATGTATTATACAATCAACTGCTTTTTTATCGGATATGCCGCATACGTTAATTTAATGTGATTTTATCATAATAGTATTCTTCAAGAGTCTCATCACGTCGACTCTTGCGTTGCAGCTTCTCGAAAAGTTTGTCACCATAATTGCGATCATCTGGAAAAGTATTTGGGATTCTCGCCTGCCACTCATCCCATGTGAGGTCAACAGACGATAAACTTTCATACCAACGTTTCGCTAAACCATTAAATTTTGGCAGGTCATGGTAAATAATCTGCTTTTCGTGCCAATTATATATCGACGTTGTTTCACTTACTTTACGAAACCAATGTTTAGCCATTTGTGTCTTTGAGCTGGGATCAAAAGATGGAATAACATTATTGCTCCGACGTACGTATTAGCACTTTGTTTGTCACTCATTAAATCTATAAATTTTCGAAAAAATATAATATCCGTGTTTTGTTCATTATAACCTGTTCTAGATTTATGACTCAGATTCAGAACGACATCTTTTTGATCTTGGTTCATCGTTATCAGTGTTCGAAACATTTCGACGATAATTACTTTGTCGGTAAAGTTCGCGACTGCTGCTTCGACTAGAACAAGACGAGGAGCTGCGCCGGCGATTATAATTACGGGAGATCGACTTATTGCGTTTTCGGTCCCGTTCGCGACTGTTATAACGTCGACTTCTCTTGTGGGGGTGTAGATATGACTATCTAATTACACCACACACATAAAAAGATAAGGACACTTAGTAGACGAGCACAAATAACTGAGACGAACACTTCACAGAATCAACAATATATTTTTGAGACACGATTTACAGTCACAATTACAATAACATCAAGCGACACGCAGATACGACATGAATTACGATATAAATAACAACAACAGATATTAATGATTATAAATAAGGCGAATAAAATGAGTAAGATTTTAACGTGTAATAATCGTTGAGAACGAACGCAGAAGGTCATTGTGTGTCGTGCACTGTGTTGGCGCAACCGTTCTTCTTTGTTCGCACGAGCGTGCACAGTGTCGTGTAAAATGTTAAAAGTGTAGGTAGATGTAAAATAAAATACGTATATAAAATGTTTGCATGTCCATAAATTATATTTAATTATTTTAATATATAGAATTTATATTTGCGTGAGTTTGTGTGTATGTATAATAATTAATATTGTTGTAATATTAGTAGTTACATAAAATATAAATAAAGTGTAAGTATATATGTATGTAGTGTAGTGTGGTAAGTATGTGTCCTACACTCTGATAGGAGTCAGTGAGGTAGATGATCTATTACGTCGCCGAGGAGACCAAGACCGTGATCGTGACCGACGTGTACGTCTAGTTTTACGATGTTTATTACTCTGTATATTTTCCTGTTTCTTAGTTATGTGACTTTTTGTTAAGGGTGGTGTACAAGCATCGTCCTGGTCCTTTCCTCAGACTGAACCATTTTAATTTTGATAAAATAATACTATAGTTTAATTATTGATAACTACTTGACGCAAAATTTATGAGACTAATTATAGGAAAATAATTATGGATAAGGTTGGAGGTAGTACGTAACAAAGAAAAAAAATTGTATCAGTAAAATAAATTATCGCTATGATAACAATATAATAATTAACAGTGGGTAGTAAAATAAATCTTATAATTTAAAACACATTTTAAAACGTATAAAAGGCGGAACGATAAACACTCATTTCTTCTAGTACGTTTTAGCATAAAAATGTACTAGTGTGTAGTAAAATCAATCTTATAATTTAAAACACATTTTAAAACTTGTAAAAGGCGGAACGATAAACACTCATTTCTTCTAGTACGTTTTAGCATAAAAATGTACAACATACACCGGATTGTTTTACCACATCAATAGCAGTATTACATTGAAATATCAAGAAAAATAGATGGTACATACCTGAAGGCCGCGTGTTTTCAATAGACACCACTTCTGATATAATCGATTATCCAAGACGAAGATTAATCTATTAACGTAAAGGCTCTTACTTGATTAACTAAAATACTCTATCAAAGAAATCACTTTTATTTTCACCGTACCATCTCCGAGACTTGCCGAACCACTGCCGAACGAACAATGAATCACAGAACACATATACTCCAAGGAGAAGAATTACAACTCCATACAAAAAAGCGTAGACTATGCGCCATCTGGTAATGCTTCCATAAACTAAAATGGCGGGGATTTAAATTGTACTCTGTGTTTTCTTAGATGACTGAACTAAATAAAAATTAGCGAAAACTTTACTTGATAAAGTTAATGTTTCAACTATAAAGTTTTCGCTTATTTTTATGTAGTTCAGCGGATAACAAGGTAATGGAATTTGGAAAGTTAATAAAACAAACAGAATTTTTTTAATTTTAAATCACGAGTTCTGATTACAATTAAATGTGGATATAATAACAATCCTTTCAAAAGTCACTGTCTTGATCCACGATTCTCAACCACACCGATGCGAGTTTCCTCAAGTGTTCAGGGAGAGAATAGGTCGGGCGAAACACAGAAAAGCTAAAAACAAATAGAAAAAATAATCGACGGTTATGAAGAAAATTTTTCGATTTGTAAGTCTTTGACATTTCATCAAACGTGGTTGCTATATAATTGAATTCAATTAGTAGTTTATTCGATTCGATGCTGTGTTTTGATATTGATAACAAAATATGTTATTTTTGTTCAAATTATTTATAAATATCTTTGTAAATCTTTAATAAAGTAAAATATTTGTTTATTGTCATTTTTATATGTAGTACCTACTCAAATAATTATAATAACCCAATGAAATAAATGAAATTTTAGTATTAATAATCGATATCAGTACATTGATAAATAATGACAATAAATTATATTTTATAATGATATCCCTGGTATTTTCTATCTTCTTTCTTTCTACATCTCTTGTCACTTTCATTTTGTTTCCATATAAAGTCTGCAATAACTCCATACAAAGTTGACACCCCCTGCAATGAATGCTCGTCCCGGATGCCGCTGTCTTTCAAATTACAATACATTTCACTAATGACGGTACGACGAAAACACTCGGATTGTAATGGAATCCAAAAACTGATAACTTCACATTTACAAACAAATTAAAATTGTAATATTGTAATTAAATTAAATTGTAAATAAATCGTATATAAATTAAAATAATTTAAAGTTTGTGTTTATTTTAAATTAATAACAAAACCATTACTGACACCTTGACAAAAAGAAAAATACTTTCTGAAATATCTAAGATATTTGACCCTCTAGGATGGTTGACACCATTGACAGTTAAAGCAAAATTATTATTCCAAAAAACTTGGGTATCAGGTTGTAACTGGGATGAAGGTTTACCAAATGACATACAAACGGAATGGAAACTGTTTACAAATGACCTAAACAACATAGTACAATTTAACATATCGCGATGGCTGAGGGATACTTGATTAGGGCATGCAATTATCGAAATGTTCCGATAATCGAATAAAATAAATTATCGTTTTTTTTTCGATAAAAACCGATAATTACGGGTTTTATAATATTATACAAAAACTCGTTTTTTCACGTGTAGGTTAACTATACAATTACCTAAAATGAATTAATATTAAAAAGTAAAACAATTTTTTTTGTAGGAGGAAATATATTTACTCAATCAAAGTAATTACCCTCGTTGTCTATACATTTTAGCCATTTAATCGGAAGATCATTTAAACCTTTACGATAAAACTCTGGCGAACTGGACTCCACAAACTTTGTGAGGGCATTTTGTACTTCTTCCTTGGAATAAAATTTTTTGAACTCCCTCAATATGGAATCAAATGAAAGAATTTGATTAGTATAATACAGTACAATATGAGAAAATTCCAAATCCAAGATGGTCGCCACCACGAAATGGCGGATTACATTTTTTTGTTCTTTCAATCCCTTCAATGTGGGTATCAAATAAAAGGACTTGACAAGTACAACACAGTACACATTAGAAAAAAATCCTAGTTCAAAATGGCGTCTGAAACAAAATGGCGTATCTTAGGAGTTTAGACAGTCAATACATTGCTACCAACTGACAGGAAAGAAACCTTGTAAAAATGCCACACTAAATGAACTAAGAATGAGAAATATTATGTAACAAAATAAATAACCAAAACTTGAAAAAAAAATAAGTAACAAAAGATTTTAAGTTTAGTAATCAGATTTATTGTAAACAAACATAATAATGATGCAAATAATGTACTAAGAGCTAAAAAATAATTAGGTAAGTACCAGGTACTAGTCATCACACCACTCTCCTCATCATTCATTGATCAGACTAAAATAAAATAGTGAGGCGTAGCGTAACCTGAGTAAATATGTAAATTATCGTTCTGTGATGTCGCGCGATGATAGTGACGGATTTACTTTTACACACATTTTGCATAAGTTGTATATTAAGAATATGCATCCACACTATGAGCGGTTGACTGTAGATAATAGACATTCGACGTGACCCACGATTTTATTTTATTTCTCATCAGTGCGCTAGGTTTATGAAAAGAGTGCTGTGATAAGTGCTACCTAGTATCTACCCAATCATTTTTTAGCTTTTAATACATTACCTGCATCATTATTGTTTCTTTACAATAAAACCGTTTAACTTAAAAAAATGATTTCACCTATTTTTTTTAACTATTCGAAAGTCTCCTATCAAAAAACGAATCACATCTCCTCAAGTATAAAAACACACAAGCCGAAGCTATTCTAAAGTACTTCCAAAAGTTTAGCTAAGAGTTTAAAATATTTTTTGTCAACAATTTTTTATTACCATCTCCATTGTAGATACCAGGTATGTTCCAATTATTGACTCATTCTGGAAACTTAACACTTCTTAGGCTCTCATAGTTTAAAAAAAACGGAATCTTTGCAAAGAAAAAGCGAAAAATATGTCCGACCGACCGGTCGGTAGTTAGTTAGTTCCCGAAAAACTTGATAATGATAAAACATGCTTTCATGTTGTACTAGCTAACATTTTAAAATATTCATAGCCAAATTAAAAAAGAGGCAAATCCTGTTTTTATTCAAAAATTTCCTTCCTTAAACAAAAGTTGCAAAATTCTCCCACAACTATGTATTGCATTTGCAATAAATAAATATCTATTACAACGGTAATGATTTCCACATAAGTAGATATATATATTGTTCTACATATTTACACACTTCATTCCAAAAATATGGGTTATGTGCATACTCGTAAGTTACCAAGTCAAAAAGAATCGTATTATGTCAAAGATAAAGTCGATAATCTCTGGAAATGCCTTATAACAGTAGATGAAAACAGTATTAGCACCTAAACAATAAATCGAGGGCAACAGCTGTGATCTGTCGGTGGCATAAAAATGAAGATTAAAATTCTTTTTATGTTTTTCATGAGAGAGAATAACGAATAGGCTTGATGTTTTACTATTTGTAAATTTGTTATAAGAAATGCTTATAGCACAGGAAGGTGTTAGATATGATCGCTTAAATAAATGTTGGACGTGGGTAGCTAGTGGATATGTGACCAAACGACATTCATATCGGGCGTACCAACAGAAGTTCCTGGTCCCGCTTATTGCTAAAAGAAACAATGAACATTCCAGACAATTCCATTAATTTATTCTTATATACCTAGTAATAATCGTTAAGTGAAGAAACCATATCCTCGTATCTAAAGAGTAGAAGAATAAGGTTACGATATTCCGCGGAGGCGACTCGTGTTAGGCCTTCGGGGTCGTAAGTGATAATCGGCGTTTTTGTTCGTCCACTAAAAACACTCCAAGGAGAATAGCAGAGCGTGTATTGCGTGTCGTGGTAGCACATAAAGGTGTCGAGAGCCAATATCCGAATCGTGTTGGCAGAAGTAGTTTCTGGAAGAGATACCAGAGTTCTTCGACATACGACGACCACCGCGGTGCGGTAGCTTTTTGACATAAAATTTTTCAAAATCTATGCGTTTTACGATTCTAGCGTAGAAGTATTAATTATATATACTTACGTACATATCTTCACGCCGTACCCCTAACGGGGTAGTCAGAGAGGACGGAGCGCCAAGCGTCGCGGCCCTTACATACCACCTCTTTCGCTTCCTCAAATCTCATCATTCTCCTCATACATTTTCGTCTAGGTAGAAAGGTGCTTTTGACATTTCATTTCATTTCAAGAAATGAAGAAAGGAATGCTTAAATAGTTCGGGCACATAGAAAAAATGAATGACGAAAAACTGACGAAGAAAACCTACAGAGCGAAAGTGAGAGGTAAAAGAAGCCAAGGAGGACCAAGGCTGACTTATGAAGATCAAATAGCCAGAGTGTTAGCAGACGGAAATGTCAAAAGTATTAATTATAATTACATAAATCTAACCTATAAAGAAGGCCTAGATACCGCAGCGGGCAATTACACGCATTCGTTAAGTTAATCGAATAAACAATCGAGTAAGTCTTGTAACATGCCTCGCGGTGATGTTAACTTTGAATGAGGTTTATTGATAAGCATGAGCTACTCAGGATATTGGGTTTCTTTAGGTCCACCCTGCAGAGGAATATAGATCAAATTTTTATAGGGGCGCCTTCACTGTATTGCTACAATCGATTTCAGTTGTAAAATAAAAACACACTTTATTCCAACTTTCACCAATTTATTAAAAAATATCCCTAAATATAGATCTCATGAGTTCACTGAATGAAATCTTAACTGTTATTTATAAAAATTATAAATGAGATGTTACAGCCAAAAAAAAATACATTTATATCGGAAATTACAGAATGAATATTGCAACCATTAATAAGTGTAACAGTTTCTTAACATAAGGTATAATTAAAACATTAAGATGTACTATAACAACGAAATATAATGTTAGTTAAGTAAATTTATTAGTGATGGTTAATAATTCTTTATATCTGCTTGTACATTACCATATAAGGAGATAACGATGTATATATATATTTATACATGGTTGTCCCACCAATGGTCCATTAGATTATCCACGGTGTCCACTAAACCCTTAGTGACTGCACAATTATGTTAGGTATTCTGCCAGCCGAGTTGTCTCACAGGTCTCACAGAATTCCCATGAAGTCCACTATACTCGAAGCTAACAAATAAATCTCCACGAAAAGAGACTCAATATGGGTAGAGGTAACCTTATACTGCAATGCACAAACAAACAATCCGAGAAGGTAAGCCATCTGATCGTGTATCTTTAAAGAACATATCCAACTAAATCAGGAATACACCGTCATTCCACGGTGTTTATGGACTTAAGTAAGAAACTAAACATGGAATTTAACATGTAATTAAACTTGGAACCCTGTAACAAAATTCCTAGGGTTAATACACTAGATTAAACAAGGAAAATCCTTCTTAAAAGAAAATTACAACTTCTACATTCTACTTACAATGAGGTCTATCATAGGACTTTCAAATATTAAATATAATAACAAAAACTTCTTAATAACACTACTAACATCTTAACTATATATGTATGTAAAACAACTTTATTCCTATAAACACCAAAAATGAATGGGCTCCCTTCAATTTGGGAACCACACCTCGACAAAATTTGTACCCTCTAACATCATTATTAATGTTACTGAAAACTACTCCGATTTCAGTCTGAGGTCTCCAACATAAGAAAGAGACAACAGTCTCTGAAAAGGCATCGACCAATAGGAAGGCTCTGCAAATTTCAAAGTGAGCATCTAAATGTCAGATTGACAGTTCCACAATAGAATTAGAATGATCTAGATAAAAGTAACCACTGAAAATCAAGCCGGAAACAATGTCCATTTGCTCGAACATTCTATTCTACTTGATTTGTGAAACATATATATATAGCAACACTCGTCTCTCTTTTATCGAATACAATCGATTATTAGAAATTAATCATTCGTATTTAAATTTTTAAAACTTAATTTGTTTGTCTCATCGTCAAAATGAGAAAGCAAACCTGAACAAATTATATTAATACCGAATAAAATTATTATCACCTAAAATTGTTTTATTTTGTTTATAACAAATCTACATTTTATACAAAAAAAAATTGATTATCGATTTATTACCACGATAATTATTACTATCGATGTGTCCAAACATTCAAGGTAATTACTGAACGAGTAAATGTAGATTTTAACGAAGGTAACAAAAAACATTACAAGAACAGAACAACTAAATAATCAAAAGTTTACTATATTACGTTCTAGTTTAAATAGTATACACTTAAATTGCAAACAATTACAAGTACAAACGAAATGTGTGATTTGTGTGAATGGAAAATGTCTAGAACAGATGAATGAAATTGTGTACCTGGGGAGTGCGTTTTCGAGGGATGGAAGCTGTGAGTTGGATGTGGAGAGACGGGTAGCAGCTGGTAATAAAGTGAACGGTGCTCTGTCCGCATTAGTGGGTAGTGTGAATATATCTAACACTGCTAAAATGGCCATCCACAATGCGGTGTTGGTGCCAACTTTGTTGTACGGTAGTGAGGCCTGAATATGCCCAAAATCGAGTGAAAGTATGTGAAATGCTGTGGAGATGCGGTCTCTCAGAAATATGTGCGGTGTCACGCTTGCTGACAGGATAAGCAATGATGAGATACGCAGTATGACAGGGTTGCACAACAGTGTTATTGTAAAAATGAAGAAAGGAATGCTTAGATGGTTCGGGTACATGGAAAGAATGAGTGATGAAAGACTGACGAAGAAAATATACAGAGCGAAAGTGAGTGGTAAAAGAAGCCAAGGAAGACCAAGGCTGACTTATGAAGATCAAATAGCCAGAGTGTTAGCAGACGGAAATGTCAAAATCACTCGCATACCTAGGCGAAAATGTGTGAGGAGAATGATGAGATTTGAGGAAGCGAAAGAGGTGTGTAAGGACCGCGACTCCTGGCGCTCCGTCCTCTCTGACTACCCCGTTGGGGATACAGCGTGAAGTTATGTTATATGTTATGTTATGTTAAATTGCAATATTTATTAATTTTACTTGAGAAGAAATGAAATAGTACTACGTACTCGATTGCGAACAAATTTCCTATTAATCATTGTACCGCAGACAATTGTCATCTGTCAGGACTTTTTGGGGGGAACGGGAGAAGTGAGGTTGTCATTTTATTTAGATTTTCTATTTTTTATATTTTTTGGAGTTTTAAAGTACAACAGTGATAGTATATTGTGTTTTAAAGTTCTGTGTAAGTGAAAAGAATGGAAGAGACCTAAATAAACATGTGAAGCTGAAGTTTTCGCGCTCTTCCAAGAAGTCCTTTTTTGACTTCAGTAAAGCCTACTATCACTTTACTGGAGGAGTGTTAGGGACAGTTAATGTTTCTCCAGAAGTTTCGTCATTAGGCTGATGGTCACCTGATGGTCTTGTTACAAATGCCTTAAGAAATATATATAAATACATAAAAAAATTGTCATCTGTCACACACTAACCTCAACAATATTACTGTGGAATGCAAATAAAATTTGTGATCGAATCTAATTTGTATGTGATGAACCGTAAGTATAAACCTACAAAAAAAATGTGTTACAGTCTTTGAGAAAAAAATTCTTGCTTGCTAGTGATGGCCATAAAAGGACTGACGAGTGCCCCACTCCGCGCGGTGACGTATACTAGCGGTGCAGTTTATACAGAGTAGTGAAGGATTCAGATACATTACGTGAACTCAGTTTTGCTGACTGACAGCATGAACACCACATATAATACAAATACGCTTGATGATGACAAAATCAACCTGTCTACTTCGAGTACAGAAAACTCGGATCATGAATATCCACCACCAAACTTTGTAAGTGATCGTTACCAAAACAGGGATCAAGCACGCAACGCCAATTTACCCCAGGGCGTTGAATTGTCCCAAGAGAATATGGACAACCAATCTTCATTTTTCAGTAAAAACTTTGAAATATTTCAAAATAATATGCTTGAAATACTTGATAAATGGTGCAGCAAACAAGACCTTAAGATCTCGAAAATAGCGCAAGATTTTGAAGATCTGAAGAAATCGGTTATGTTCGTAAACGACAAATATGACGAACTTAATAAAAAAACTGATAACATTCAAACCAGTATTCAACACCTCGAAACGAAAGTTAAGGCGCTCGAGGCTGATGCAATCTTGAATAAATCATTGGAGATAAAAATCGAGTCTCTTGAACAACAAGCTCGTCAATGTAATTTGGAAATAGGTAACATACCTGACAGGCGAGGTGAGAACTTGATTACCATGTTGGAAACTCTTGGTACTACAATCAAGCATAGTATTACACTAAATGACATAGCAGCCGTCCATCGCGTTCCTCATGCTAATTCATCTAGTACACATCCCAAAAATATCATTGTCAAATTTCATTCACGTATTAAGCGTGACAACATTCTTGCTGCTTGCCGACTAGCGAAAGGCATCACGACTGATCAGTTAAATATTTCTGGGAATGCAAGAAAAGTGTATGTTAACGAACATCTGATACTGAGTAATAAAAATCTTTTTCGCGACGCGCGTACCGCTGCTAAATTGCACGGGTACCGCTACGTCTGGGTCAAACATGGAACCATACTTGTGCGAGAGAACGACACGTCTCGTGTCATTGCAGTCCGTAAACCTGAAGACATCTCCAAAATTGCATGTAAGACCGCGCCATGAGCTCAGGAATTTCTCACATACATTACATCATTTTTACAACTTGCATTTCTCAAAGTTATCGTTAATTTTTGCATTGTTTTTATTTAATTTAACCCTTACAGTCCTTACAATTATTGCGTTTACTAAATTATATATTGTTAATGCTCCTAAATCTAACTATAAAATTTGTTTCTATTTTTTGAGCTACTCTATGCTTATGACTTATGTACTTATAGAAATAACCAATATTAATTATTTCATTTTATCGTTATTCTGCCTATTACTGACCACTTCTTTTAGTAATCACAAGAAAATGCCCGTAATTTTGTACGGACATTATGAACACCAGTGTTTGATCGGCGTGCGTCTAAGAAGAGTAACAAACACTTACCCTCAAAATTTTACAATTTATAAATTACATGTTTTACTAGTTGCTTTATTTGCTATTTATAGTGTGACTATTATATTACGAAGTGTTAGAATGCCACATATACTTTCTTGTTGTGTACGGAAAGTGTATACCGTAAGTATTTTATATTTCATTTACTGTTTTGCCTTGTTCCCAGTGCTACGTGAACGTGACGTCCGAACTATATTACCCCAATATATCCATAATAAGTACTAAATCTCATATAAAATTATTTTCACTTGAAAATCTCAAGCACCTTTTGCTATTTGTAATTTTTGGCTATTCCTATAAAAATACACATCCAATAATTGCTTACTGGCTTGATGGGTTTCCTATAATATATTATAATAAACACTTTAAACATTCGGCAACACGTTCGCTGCACATAAACAGGACTTAACGGTTTATTATCAAAACTGCTGCGGTATCCGAACAAAATTGAATACACTGTATATGAGCATTTTATCTTGTGCCTTTGATATAATAATCTTAACCGAAACTTGGCTAATACCTAGCATCAGGGAGGGCGAGTTTATAGACGATAGGTATAAAGTGTTCCGCTGCGATCGGGACCGAGCGGCGAACGGGCGGTGGGACGGCGGTGGTGTACTGATGGCCGTGCGCCGCGAGCTGCGTCCTACTCAACGGAGCTGGCCAGCGGCTGCGCCCGCGCCCGCGCAGCTTGCGCACGATGACGGAGCGGCCTGTCCGCCTCTGCGTCCCGCCGCCTCCTCGCTGCTGGATTATGTTTTAGTGGACTTTTTTAGTGGAGGGAGGGTAGATCCTTTGTGCATGTAAACGTAAGCTGCTTTAAAAATAATAATTTAAAATAGTAAGAACAAATTTCACAAATACGTGTGTGTTAAATAAATAGTGCAAAAGAAGTTTTTGATGTAATTAAATAATAATTGTGACGTAAATAATAAAATTAATGAGTATTTACCGAAATAATAGTGTAACGGACATTCCATGTCAACGAAAGTGAAATCAATCACCAATTGAAATATTTAAATCTAATGTTAATAATACTAAACAATACATTTAGAAAAACAGTAAGCTGGTGTTATTTACATATTTATAAATTATTTTCAAATTATGTACAGTGAAGAATTAAATTAATCGATAAATTAGGCTATTAGCGCCATCTATTGAGAAAAATCGAAAGTAAGTTTAAAGCATACCAGTTGTATGAAGAATTTACAACTCTAATCGTAAGAGGGCGCTGTTAGAAGAAATTATAGCTTCCTCGCAGGCCGGTCGAGCGTTTGCTTGCGATAACAGAACCGGTTCGAGGTGCGCTACGAAGCAGCGTATGCAGCGCTTTCCAACTGAACACCTGCGCTGATTTCACTAGACGCGTGCGTATAAATAAATATGTCAAACCCGGCGATTTGTAGTGGATGCAAAAAGACTATTAAGTCCCCTCAAGTATTAAAATGTCGCAAATGTGCACTGAATTATGATTTACTATGCGCAAATATATCTGTTAAGCGTTTCTTGCAAATGACTCCAGACTCAAAATTAATTTGGATATGCCAAACTTGTCAATGCGCACAACCGAAGGGCAATAACGCTGATACTCCAGTTAAGGGTATATGCTCGGAGCAGGAATCCGCGAACGTTACAGTTCGTAACTCTAAATTGCGACGAAAGTCCTCGGAGGACAAGCCCGAGCCGGAACAAGAAGCGCTGACGCCAAATAACATTCGAAGTATTATCCGAGAAGAACTGCGCGACATACTCAAATCTTCCATAGAAAATATTGTAAGTGAGCAGATAAATAAGCTATTCGTCACAATGAATGCCCTCTCTGAACGGCTGGATAATTTCGAGAGTAGGATTGCAACACTAGAAGAGCATGAGAAACAGACGGTACCGGAGGAGGTAGCAAGTCTGGCAGAAACTGTGGAACTTTTAAAGGCTGAGCTGAATGACCGTGACCAAGACCTGCTCCTGACTGATCTGGAAATAACTGGAATCCCTGAAGTAAGTGGAGAAAACACCACACATTTGGTATGTGTTGTTGCGGAGAAGCTGGGAGTCCCTTTGGAGAATCGCGACATCGTGAGTGTAGAAAGAGTGGGTGCGCGACGTGGTCTAACTGAAGGTGAAAATGCTAGCGACATCCGCCCGCGGCCGTTGGTTCTCCGCCTAACGCGTCGTGCCCTGCGCTCCGACATGTTAAAAGGAGCAAGAGTACGGCGAAATATAGATACCTCCGGTTTCCAAATCTCAGGCGAACCACAACGCTTCTATATAAATGAGCGGCTTACACGGTTAAACCGTCAGCTGTTCCATAAAGCTCGGCAGGAGGGAGCACGCCTGGGTTGGAGGTTCGTGTGGACGCGTGATGGAAGAATATTTGCCCGCCTCCGTCCGGACACAGAAGCTCGCCGTATCCGCAATGTATTGGATATAAAAAAGGTTTTTGGGAAATCTTCTATTGGTTAAATTTATTTGTAACATTAGCATATCCCTCTGGAATTGTTGTCTTTGATGTTATCATTAAGTTAATACATATTGTACATTCAAAATTATACACTATATACAATAAACACACATACATACTAACTACAATAAATGCGACTCATAATATTTATCAGACTACTTATATTTTCACAATACATTTATTTACACAACGCAATGCTTTCATTTTTAAAGGTACTGAGGATAAACTTTTTTGTCATGATCGCCTTACAGTAATAAAGTGCAATATCTTCATTCTGTTGTCTTGCTGTACAAAATATATCACTCAATATAAAAAATGATTATGCCTGTGGAGTTCCTATCTGAACTGGATAATTTCAAAGTTGCACAATCTCATGTCATGGCTCCAGAGGCTTGTGCGAAAATTATTACTAACCCCAAGCGCAGGCTCAACATTATACAGGAAAACATCCGTAGTATTTATAAAAATCTAGATCAATTCACAGCTCTAATGTCGGTCACAGATATAGACTATGACATTATTGTTCTCACATATTGCTGGCTAAAGGGGCGCGGTGTGGATCTACCTATTCTAGATGGTTACGTGACCCACTCCTCAGATAATAATCCAATACAAAATGATGGAGTGGTCATGTACGTTCACTCGCGTATAGATTGCACAGTTACAGAGCCGACTTTTACGGATGCAAACTGTTTACTCTGTTGTACTAAAGATACTGCAATCGTGTCAATTTATCGATCACCATCTTACGATAATCTTTATAACTTCTACAATAGTTTGGAGAACCTATGTTGCACACTACGCACATTTAAATCTATAATTGTTTTAGGAGACTTGAATGTTGATATTAAACCCCTAAATAATAAAGATGATCATTCACATGAATTTCTCACCTTCATGGCATCGATGGGTCTTCTTCCAGCGCATACTCACCCAACGCGTCTTGATAACTGCCTTGACCATGTGTTTTTAAAAACGAACCACAAAGCATTAGTGCTTGTTGTAGAGACGGCAGTAACCCACCACTTCCCAGTAATTCTTTCTATTGAGCTTAAGGAAAATATCGGCAAAGGTTACACAGCTAGTGCTTTCAGGCAAACTTTAAATTGTAATTTAATTGTACAGGATCTTGAATCTGCAGACTTTAAACCAGTTTGGGATACAAAGGATCCCAATATAGCTACCGATTATTTTATAAAAACTGTACGGCCTATAATACATAAACACTCAAAAACAACCCGTATTCCAAGAAAACTTAGAATCAAGCAACCGTGGATAACTACCGGTATGTTGAGCTGCATAAGACACCGTGATAAATTGCACATGACGGCCAAAGCTACACCTGATAATGATATCATTAAACTCTCGTATAAACGTTACCGAAATTTTTGTAATTGCTTGCTGAGGAGACTAAAAACCGAGCATGAGAGAGGGGAATTTTTGAAGGCTAAAAGGAATCCGAGGGCTACGTGGGAGGTCATTAACAAGGTTTCAAATAGAATCAAACCGCACCACTCTTCGATAGAACTGTTAAAAATCGCCGAGAGTCCTAGATCGTCAGTTAATATGGTTAACAAGACCTTTGTGAATATTGGAGCAAATCTGGCTAGCAAAATAACGAATACGTACCGAACCAATCAACACCAATTAAATCTCCCCACCATGCCAAATCTGAACTCTATGGTGATACTCCCGGTAGATCACGCAGATGTTGAGAGAGTTATTGCTGGACTTCGTGGCGAATGTGCACCAGGGTGGGATGACATTCCAGCCAAAATTTTAAAGCTTGCCTCCCATGTTCTAGTCCCTCCCATCGCTCACATATGCGATCTGTCACTGGAAGCTGGCATTTTTCCACTAGCCTTCAAAAAAGCAGTACTACAGCCCATTTTTAAGAGCGGTGATAAAGAATGCATATCAAACTACAGGCCCATATCTATTCTCCCAGCACTATCAAAAATACTTGAACGGATTCTAAACAACAGTCTGACTGACTTCTTGCGTAAAAATAACACTCTGTCTCAGAATCAGTTCGGGTTCAGACGAGGAATATCTACGGAAGATGCTGTGGTGAAACTCACCGAATCGGTCGCTAAGGCCAAATGCTATGGCATTTTTCTGGATTTGTGCAAGGCCTTTGACACAATATCAATACCTATGTTAATATCGAAACTGGAAAAAATAGGTGTCAGAGGTACTGCCTTAGATATTTTCAGTGATTACCTTAAAGGTCGCACTCAGTGCGTTAAGATAGATTCCGTAGTTAGTGATGAGGAGGCCGTTACTTTTGGGGTTCCACAGGGGAGCATTCTGGGGCCAACGTTATTTCTGATATACATAAATGACCTCTGTAAATTACAACTTCACTCGTGCGATATCTTCGCCTACGCTGACGATACAGCTTTGATAGTTCATGGTGCGAATTGGGATATGGCCAGAGCAAATGCTGAAGATGCAATGCGTTCTGTTGTGGTCTGGTTAAAGACTCACTTGCTTTCGCTAAGCCTTGCAAAAACCAAATCAATTCGATTTACACTATCGCCTAAAACAGAAACGGCATTGGCCATCAGAGCCCATGACTGCGCATTACCGGATTCACATTGTTCATGTGAAACTATTGACATGGCCAGTAGCATCAAATATTTGGGAGTGCATCTCGATGAGAGTCTTAAATGGTACGTGCATCTTTCTTGTGTCATCCCACGAGTTAGACGGCTTCTATATATCTTCAAAAACTTACGTAGCTCAGCCGATAGGGAGAAGATTAGTATGGCATACTCTGCGTTATGTGAATCGATACTCACTTACTGCATCACTGCATGGGGTGGCACATTCAAAACTCTTTTTCTAGATCTAGAAAGAGCACAAAGAGCGGTGCTAAAGGTCATATATTTTAAACCGCGTTTATACTCTACCACCAGTCTGTATGCTGATTCAAATGTACTCTCAGTGAGACAGCTCTTTGTGCTCCGCACAATCTTAAGAAAACACTTAGAATTACCCCTTGATAGTGAAATAGTTCGGAAACGTAAGGGTGTGCCGGTTTGTCCCCAAGTCGGCAGTCGCACTGCATTCTCCCGTCACCAGTACTGGTCACTAAGCGTAAGGTTGTACAATAGAGTAAATAAGGTACTTAATATATATGCTTTGAATATATTCGAGGTCAAAAGGAAGGTAAAGCATTGGATACAGAAACTAACGTACGCGGAAACAGAAAACCTTCTTAAAGATGAACATTAATATTAATATAATATAATTAACCTAGAAATAAAATAATTGACAAACTAACGTACACGGAAATAGAAAACTTTCTTATAAATTAATACTAATATTTATACAACATAATTAACCGTTGGTACGCACACACACACACCCACACCCACACACACACACACACACACACCCACACACACACCTCTACCACCACCATCACCACAAAACATTATAGATACTTTTATCTCTATTTAGTTACTTAAAACTTACCTATTTCTGGCTGTTACATCTATTTGCAATACTTAGTACAAAAAGTGTAATGATGTTGACTGCACTCTGTTACTGCTAGTTGTATCTGAGGAGGAACCGTTTTCTTATAGCACAGGTTCTACCTAGTTTAAGAAACGGGGATCCCGGCAAAGAAATTGCATAATATTATTAGTTTGTACATTTGTTATAAAAATTTTGTACGCTTCTAGGCGATGTAAAACACTATTATGTAACAATTAATTGTCAATAAAAATATTATTATTATTATTATTACTTACCTTCAGGGGACCGCTCGCGCCCGCATCTTATTGCCGCCGTATACATTCCACCACGTCAACCTGTAGACACTTACATGTGTTATTTTGATACTATCGGTGAGCTTATTACTTCAGATAACATTGACAAATTCTGGTTAGCCGGCGGTTGTAACCTGGGTCAACTGGCGTGGGATAATAGTTCTGGATCTAGATGTAGTCCTATCATTTATGATCACACGTGTTCTACTAGTAAGTGTTTGCTAAATTTCCTCTCCCTATGTAATTCTTTTCAATTTAATTACCTAAAAAATGACAATGATAGGACTTTGGATGTTTTTATTTCAAATACCGACTGTTACCTAACTGGTATCTCGGATCCTTTACTCCCGCCCGACCGGCACCACCCGCCTTTCACCGCACTCACGCAGCTTGATACCCGGTTAGAACTGATGCCTAAACTCAAACGCTACAAATATTGTTATCATAAAGGTAACTACACCGCATTAAATCATAGTATATCTGTTACCGATTGGAGTGCGTTACTGTCGGAACTATCCGTTGAATCCGCAGTGAACTTATTCTACGAGCAAATTTACGCTCTTATTAAACTATATATACCTAATATACCTGTATGTAATAATAATGAGTATCCCGTATGGTTTACACCCGCACTGATTCGTATTCATAAATCCAAATTTAAATATTGGGTTAAATGGAAAAAATATAACAACATTAGTGACTATGAGATATTTGCTCTTTTCCGTGATCGTTTTAAAACCCTCTGTAAGGCTTGCTATGATTCTTATACAATCTCTGTTGAAAATGGCGTTCATAAAAACATGAAATATTTTTGGAGTTACGTTTCGAATCGAAAAGGTAAACAAGGAATACCAACCACTATGTTTTATGAAAATAACACTAGTAATGATCCTAAGTTAGTCTGCGATATGTTTGCCAGCTTTTTTGGCTCTGTGTATGAAGATTCCACGTTAGACATGGAGAACTGGACTCTGGGACTGGACCACCTGATCGACTAGACCATAACGTTCACATCAACTTAATTTCATTTTCTTTAAATACCGTGCTGAAAGAAATTAAAGCTCTCGATCTGACAAAAGGCGCTGGTCCAGATAATATTCCACCTTCGTTTTTAAAGTACACTGCTGATCATATTTGTGTTCCACTGCAAATACTATATAATAAATGTATAAATGAAGGATTATTCCCAAATGTATGGAAAATAGCAAATATAACACCAATATTTAAAAGCGGTCTCAGATGTAATATAGAAAATTATCGCCCCATTTCAATTTTATCAACCATATCAAAACTTTTTGAGAAACTTGTGCATGGTGCTATTTATCCATTGATTCATAATAGTATAATTCCAGAACAGCATGGGTTTGTTCAACGTCGTTTTACTGTTACCAACCTATTAATATTTACCACCCATCTATTTGAAAACATGGATAAACGCATCCAAACAGATGCCGTATACACCGATTTTAAAAAGGCATTTGATAAAATTGATCATGAGCTTTTGTTGTCCAAAATAGCTTACAACGGCATTAAAGGCAATTTGTTACGATGGTTCTCCTCATACATTACACATAGAACTCAACGAGTGGTTGTCAATGGCTATGAATCTGAAGCTTTTATAGTAACTTCTGGAGTACCCCAAGGATCCATCTTAGAACCTTTATTGTTTATAATTTTTATTAATGATATTAACACCTGTTTTCAAAATAGTAGTTTTCTTCTGTATGCCGATGACCTGAAAGTTTACTCAACAATAAACTCGGTCAAAGATTGTAAAAATTTACAGGATGACTGTATGATTATTGTATTAATAATAAACTCTCTCTTAGTCTGCCAAAATGTAACAAAATAACATTTACAAAAAAAATTAACAATATAGCATACAATTATTCACTAGGCGGTGTATCTCTCTCATCGATACAGTCTGTTCGTGATCTGGGTGTTCTTTTAGATTATCGGCTTCACCTTAGTAGCCATATTGACAAAATAATTAATAACGCGTTTCAAATGTATGGTTTTGTAATGAGAACATGTCGTGACTTTAGACGACCATCTACATATCTACATTTATTTAACACACTCGTTCGCCCTCATCTTGAATACGCTGCTCAAATATGGAATCCTTTTTACAATAAATACAAGGAACAAATTGAAATAGTTCAAAGAAGATTTCTTCGCTCTCTGCGTTACAAATGTAGGTTACCTAAGTTATCATATGCTAAATCGCTTAAAGAACATATGCTTCTACCTCTATTTGATAGGAGAAAACTAATTGATGTCATGACACTATAAAATATGTAACAACAATTTTGACTGTATCAACCTCACACGATATCTAACTTATAATATTCCTTCTCGGATGCCACGTGTCACAAGCTGCAGGAAACTCTTCTATACGGGTATATGCCGAACAAAGGCTGGTGTTCGATCTCCACTGAGGAGATTAGTTACTACTTACAATGAAGAATTTTCTCAAGTAGATTTGTTTTCACTATCTTCTCTTAGATTTAGGGGTATGATTTTGGACTATTTAAAACAAGACATCTGATAACTATTGGTTCACATACAGAATTATTTTGATTTTTCTATTAAATGTTTAAAATCTGTCACTACAATATTATGTAACTAACATGTGGATTGCGATGTGGACTATGTACATATTTAAATTTTGTTACTTAATACTGTAATATTAAGCTATGTAACATAGTTGTTAGCTTTCCCAAATAAATAAAAAAAAATAAAAAAAATAAAAGACGCCGTGATTGCTTTGATTTTATCTCGAGTTCCGTTGACTGAACTGTTTATTTAGATTTGTTTTTATTCGTTTTTTTTTAATTCACTCGGAACAGACATGCATACATATAATACATATCCCAATGGAGTAGTCAGAAAAGATGGAGCGCCACGGATCGCAGTCCTTACATACTTTTTTCTCCTCCTCAAATCTCATCATTCTCTTTACGCATTTTTGCTTAGGTATATAAGTATTTAGAGCCTGCTAATACTCTGGCAATTTGATCTTCATGAGCCAATCTTGCTTTTCCTTGGCTACTGTCGACATAGTTTCGGTCTGTATATCTTCTTCGCCAATCTTTTATCACTCATTATTTCTACGTAACTAAATCTCATAACATTAATTTTTCATTTATACAATAACATTAAACAATAACCTTATCATACTGCGTATCTCTTCATTGCTTATCTTGTTTGCTAGGGTGTCATCACACATATTACTCGAATAGATACAAGAAATAAATGGTAAGTATAAAAAAAATTTTTTTTAAAAACAAATTATAATGCACCAAAAAGAAAAAGATAAACCAAGGCGTTCATAAAACTCATAATGTCGTATAAACGCCAAACCTACAAAGTTGAATATGCCTGCACCACAGAAGCGTCATCAGCAAAAGTATGATAAACAGACAAGTACAATCCATAAATAATCACTTTGTAAGGGGTAGGTTAAGGAAATTACGCGACAAGCTTTTAAATTGTGTAAGAACATATTATACTTTTATTCTACTTAAAAATTGAAACATGACAAGTGGACAACTATAAACATAGCCTACCACTAATCATTACACTCTTCAATACATTCCATTCATTTTTATAGAAGTACACCATGACAATAACGGGTAGGCTAACATTTTTTTTTAACTATTACTGTTGTACGCACAGAACACATACTCCAAGGAGAAGAACTACAACTCCATACAAAAAAAGTGTAGACTATGCGCTATCTGGTAATGCTTCCATAAACTCAAATTACGGGGATTTAAATAGTACTCTGAGCGTATTTTCTTAGATGACTAAACTAATTCAGCGGATAACAAGGTAATGGAATTTGGAAAGTTAATAAAACAAACAGAATTAGTGATATTTTTTTTATTTTAAATCACGAGTTCTGATTACAATTAAACGTGGATATAATAACCACAATTTCTAATTATTTATTATGGAGAACAAAAGTCTACTTTTTCTGTCCTTTCAAAAGTCACCGTCTTGATCCACAAGTCTCAACCACACCGATTCGAGTTTCCTCAAGCGATCAGGGGGAGAATAGCTCGTGCGAAACACAGAAAAGTTAACAAATAGAAAAAATAATCGACGGTTATGAAGAAAATTTTCGATTTGTAAAATTTTTGACATTTCATCAAACAGGGTTGCTATATTATTGAATTCAATTAGTAGTTTATTTGATTATTAATATCGATAACAAAAGTGTTATTTGTGTTCAAATTATTTATAAATATCTTTATTCAATGAAGTAAAATATTTCATTATGGTCATTTTTATATGTAGTATTCAAATAATTATAATAAATTAACGAAATAAATGAAATTTCAGTATCAATAATCGATATCAGTACATTGATAAATAATATCAATAAATTATATTTTGTAATGACATCCCTGGTATTTTCTATCTTCTTTCTTTCGACATCTCTTGTCACTTTCATTTTGTTTCCATATAAAGTCTGCAATAGCTCCATACAAAGTTGACACCCCCTGGTTGTACGTTACCAGTCACCAGCGTAATCAAAGCGTACAGTCCTGTATCTCCAGCTGGACCACTTCTCTAGCTATTAATCTATTTCACAACGGTGCTCAGATATCCTGGGTTGCATTAAGATAATTCCTTAGTTCCAAGAATGACGATGCCTAGGGTGATGTACCGATTCCTACCAAAAGTATAGAATGTTTTGTTAAGAATTCACTAAAAAGGAATACACTTAGGGATGCAAACGATACATTAAAGTTTAAAAACATCGATGTATCGTTCATAAACTAAAACTCCTAGCATCGACGATACATCGCCTTTTATGAAAGAAGTTTTATGAACGATGTTTTATCATAGCAATTACTGTAAAAATTGTGTATCATCCAACACTCACCACGGAGTTCGCCATGGGTTTCACCATAGGCTTCAAAAGATTAAACAAACTAAGGAAACTCCATGTCCTCACTGGTGCGAGACAGATGTGTTTTATAAGTTCTTATTTAGCTTGATTTGACTTTATTAACACGTCATTTCAGACACAGCATCTTAATACTCGTTCGCTTTACAGAATGGCTCACGTGACCTACATTGCATACTCCCAAGCAGCAAATACCAAACCTTCCATAAAGTTCATTTTTATTGTTTTCTGGCTCCTCCTACCCCAACCACTAGAGATGAGACTAACTCGATAAATAACAACACTTGATTCTAACACAAAAATATGACCCCCAAGTTTTATCAGGCTGTCAGTACACCTGTTATAGCCAGAGATACAATACCCACTTAAATCATGCACACTCCATGCACCGAATATTATTCGCTAAACAACAAACTTATTTGTTTACATAACCGGTCATCGTCCCCTGACGTATCCCCCATCGCTATACCACAGACAAAACCTAACATAGATATTGATTATCTTTATAGACCGATCATTATATGGTACCTAATTTACTATTTGCTGATGGCACATCATTTATTGTTTAAAGTAAATAAAAAAGACATAGATAATAGCGGACAGAATACGACCTTGGCAGATGTCTCTAGATGGTTTGCTGCTAATAATTTACCACTGAATGTTGTACTACTACTGAATGCACAAAAAACCAATTGTGTCAAATTTTCCCTGTCCAATACATTTAGAATCCATAATAGACTAGAACTGGGTGGATAAAAATTAGAATTAGCGGAATCAGCTCTTCTAGGTTTAACAGTAGACAATAAGTTACAGTGGGCGTACCATATCGGGACTTTGGCTAATAAGCTCAGTTCGGGAATATATGCTATTAGGTGCATTAGACAGTTGACATATGTGGTCACAGCTAGGCTGGTGTACTTCGCATATTTCCACAGCCGTATGTGTTATCAGTGCATATAAAGTCTAACTTTATTTTACAAAAAAGGGCAATACGTACCGTACGAATGAGGGCAATATCTACAGTATGAATGCACGAGAGGCGCTAAGAGATCGTTTTAAAGACACTGATGTACTCACCTTAAACTCGTTAAACATCTTTGAAAATATAATGTACACTAGAAAATATGTAGATCTGTTTCAAAACAAAGATGTTATTGATGGTCATTGATCTATATGTGCTACGCACTATCTAGTGCGTAGCACATATAGATACGCGGTCCGAACACTCGCTTTGTTCAACTCAACTGTACTGCAATCCGTACACCTTACTTAGTGTGGCTTCAACTGTCATAGCTTGTGTGCATGTACCGAGCGGTGTTAATAAATACGAGAAATCAAATCGAAGTGTGAACTTACAATTATTCAGCAAAATATTTCTATTTAATTTGTTTTTAAATTAACCTAAACATATTTCATCATGAATAAACGCGTATTCCAAAATGTACGAATTTTTAATTTAATGAACAATTATTATGTCCTTTCTGTAATGTAAAATTTATAACTTAGCCATATTGTCACGCTAACTTAGACGAAACGCGTAAGTGCCATGAAATATACGGCGCTTACGACCTTGTCTATTTGCGATTCCGCGCTAAATGCTTAAATATTTGGCTAGATGACACAATCATTCCCTCAGCGCTAGAGGGAACTTTAGTTTAAACCCTTTCAAAAGTCGGGCAACAGTCTTGTTGAGAACAGCTTCTCTACTACGTAGTACATATATTTCAATGTTGATGGTATGGAAACTCTTGGTCGTGATCAGCTAATTATTTCCAAATTTAAATTACAAAAGTCAAGTGGGTCATTTTTAGGCAACAGTGTTCGTTTTTATAATAAAATCCGAAGAAAACTCAAGAAATTATTCCACTAACGGAAAAGAAATATGAACATGTTATTAAACGCACACTGATTGGAAAAGCATAAGTACAACAAAATTAGCGATTTCATTGAAGAAAAAACAATAGTTTGGAAATAATCCTCTCTGCACACGCATTTACTGGCTTTACGAATTATTTTAAATATGAGAGGGTTGCACGACAGTGTTATTGTAAAAATGAAGAAAGAAATGCTAAGATGGTTTGGGCACATGGAAAGAATGAGTGATGAAAGACTGACGAAAAAAATCTATAGAGCAAAAGTGAGTGGTAAAAGAAGCCAAGGAAGACCAAGGCTGACTTATGAATTACAAATAGCTAGAGTGTTAGCCGACGGAAATAGCAAAAGCACTCGCATACCTAGGCGAAAATGTGTGAGGAGAATGATGAGATTTGGAGGAAGAGAAAGCAGTATGTAAGGACCGCGACGCTTGGCGCTTCGTCCTCTCTGACTACCCCGTTAGGGATACGGCGTGAAGATATGTATGTATGTATTTTAAATAACTATTGTAGAATGATGTTGAAAAAATGATACCCGACTGAGTTTCTTGTCGATTCTTCTGTGTCCAAGTTTTCTTTTCGAACCGAACTAAAGTAGATTTGACGTTCACGAATACCTTGCAATTGGGTTTACTTGAATAAATTGATTTGACTATGACTTAAATAATTCCAGAATGTACTATAGAGGTAAAATACTGAAGTAAGTATAAATTAAAATATATTATATAGCCAAAGTCTGTAATCTAAAAGTGTATTATTTACAAATTTATGAGACGTAATTTTGAATTTTGAAAATTGATCTTACTGCGCAATACACCGAATTCTTGGCTGTATGCGCTGCGATCCCTTTACCTCGCACAAAGTTGCGAATTGAACACCAACGATAACCTTCATGAATGTCAAAGACACTAAGTGTAAACAAAACTAAATCAAATGTATATTTATGAATTATTATGTTTTACATAATATAAAGAAACAAAACCCAAATAGATAGCGAGAGATAAAAACCATTAGTGTTTAACGAGGGATAGACGATAAAAGGTGTAATTGACTTAATTAGTGTTAAATGGGTGCAACAATAGGTACCGGGTGTTAGGGGGCATAAAAAATT
Source organism: Zeuzera pyrina (assembly GCA_907165235.1). Taxonomy (NCBI): domain Eukaryota; kingdom Metazoa; phylum Arthropoda; class Insecta; order Lepidoptera; family Cossidae; genus Zeuzera; species Zeuzera pyrina. The sequence continues at coordinate 3,401,144 of OU015641.1, forward strand.
GTTACAAAGTAACACATCGTTATTGGTGGTTTCCGTGTTTGATTATGGAGTTTTTCTTCAACTAGAAAGGTTGCAGACCAGTGCTAGCTTCCGGTTTTCTCAAAGACTAGCAATTTTGCTTTCGAGCTAAACATTCGTGCGTCTGATATGTGCACCGCCGTAAGGAGCATATTCTAGAGGGCCTGAATCGCTCGCGTTACCACGCGGCACAAGGGCTCTGTTCTTTGACGTAAGACGTGTAGGCATTCAACGAAATCTAGGACGCCGGGCTGGTGTGCAAGCTGCGGCAACTCGTCGTGCCGAACGATATCGTACACGTAGTACGAGACTTTTTATTGGACTGGTCCTTTTGAAGGGATGCTCTCCTCTCCCTACCCTATCAAGACAGACGCCTCACAGGGCTTCGTATCATTGTCTACCCTGTATTCGCTCTACACAAACGACATTTTCACCCCTAATGTGGAGCTTACTCTATTCGGAGATGATATCGCAATATTTACATCAGATCGCAGTCGCCTCAGAGTTTCTCGACTGCTCCAAGCCGCGGTCATAAGTCTAGGCAAGTGGTTTCGACGTTCGAGAATCGCAATTAATCCTGGGAAAAGTGCTGCCTCCTATTTTTCAAGGGGCCAAATACTTAGAGTCACTCTTGACAGTGCCTCATCATAACTGTTTTGACTTTTTGTCACCACATGAAAATAATTCGCGACCGCGCCGCGTTCGTTCTCGGCCGTCTTATTATCTGCACGAAAAGCAAAATGTCATTCAGAAATAAAGTAACTTTATATAAGACGTACGTCAAGCCTATCACGACGTATGCCAGCGTAGTATTTGCTCACACTGTGCCCACACATATCGATTCCCATCAAGTAATTCAGAATAGATTCATGTGCAGCGCCACCGGAGCCCTTTTTATGTGCGTAACGTAGATCTGCATTAAGACAAAATTAAACCTATATGCAAAGTTTCATATCCCTAATACTAATCGTCGAAGAGTATCCTCATAAGAAGACAGCATCTATCAGGTCATTTAAAAATCATGTTTAGCTATCAAAATTAAATCTACGCACAATGTTTTATGTCTTTATTACAAATCGTCAAAGAGTACCCTCGTGAAGAGACAATCCTGGCTGCAGCAATAATTCTTTGATTTTGGAGTTTTCCTTCTCCTAAAAGGTGGTAAGGGCATGGTGGAGATAGATAGGTTGTGTGCCAAACAAATTAGAAATTCACAATAATATTTCTGCGCTCAAAATTCGTCTCCCCTACACCAAGCGGTTGTTAGTGCAGACAATAAACTCTCGCCACTTAATCTCCTTCATTTTAAAGACACCACGCCTATGAAAACGGACGCCGTAAGCATTAGGACCAAATTAGAACAATGGGCTTGAAAAGCACTCCATGGTCGTTTAGCCCACGAACTGAGACAAGCCTCCAACATCTGGCTCAGCCGGGGGGACATAACTGCCGAAACGGAGGGGCTTATTCTAGCGATCCAAGATCAAATAATATCTCTACAAGGAACTACCTGAAATATGTAGTTAAGGCGGAAGTGAAGGATGATAGATGTTGTCGGTGTCACCAGGAAACTGAGAAAATTCAGCACATTACGGGTGCGTGCCAAGCACTCGCTATCAGGGTGTATACCGAACGCCATAACGACGTATGCAAGGTAGTCTGTCAAGCCCTGGCACTCAAATATGGCCTGCTTAAGGATGATGAGGTGCCGTACTGGCGATATCAACCAAAGTCATTACTAGATAACGGTACGCATCAGCTTCACTGGGACAGCTCCGTCTTGACAGACAGATTAACAGCACACAATCGATCAGATATCATACTGGTGGAGTGAGTTAAAGGCACCGTTTGGCTGCTGGATATTGGTGTACCCAACACGTGTAACATCAACGGGTACACTGACAAGAAGATGAAGAGGTATGAGCAGCTTGCCGAGGTGATCCAGCAGGTATGGCAGCAGCGAGAGGCATTTGTTGTGCCCCTTATTCTCTCCATGAGAGGCTCCGGCAGACCCGTTGGATCTGCCTACATAAAGTGAACCTTGCGACAGCTCTAATATTTAAAATCCAAAAAGCTGTTATACTCCGCACAACAGCGGTCGTGCGACGACACTCAAACTCAATACTGGGATAGTGTGTTGCCGAATAAAGACCCACACTACCGAAGCAATCCCAATAAGGTGATTTAACAAATAATTATGTAATAATAATTTATAATAAGTAGTTGACGTTACCTGCCCGAATTTCTTTAGCGAAATCTTATATTCTCGTAAGTTTACAACATCGAAAACAACAAAACTGATCTTATTAAGTATAATAAATTTTACAAACATCTATATTAACATGACAACCTAACCCACAACATGCCGGATAGACTCAGGGTTACGAGGTCACTTGAGGTAAACGTTTGTTTTATCCTTCAATACTCAAATTTATGTTAAGGCGACGCATTGGAAATTTTGACGAAAAGGAACTCAATTTTTTTAAGTGACTACAAAATGTATGACAGTGATATTTGGTATCCTGATTTTTCATTTCATTGACTCATTTGACAGTTGCGATGCACGGTTGGTTAACTTTTGTAACACAAAAAAATATTAAAGAAACCTCTTTTAAAACAGAGATTTACATTTTTCGGAGCAACGGGACCGTATATTTCTAAATTTTCTGTATAGTTTACTGTAAACATATTCGACAAAATGACATTTGCATTTTTTAAAATTAATTATAATTTTTGAAATAAACGAAAATAACTGTTTTTTTCGTTTTATATGAAGTTTGCACGCGGGTCCGCGGGTACGCGGCAATTTATAGGGGCTAATATCAACTCCGGGGTCACCAGTACACACTCAAGACACCAAACTCATGCACAATTATCTAATTGTCTCCAAATAAGATTTAACAGTCACTCCGACGCAGGCCGGGCTAGAAAAGAACACCACACCGCGGCTGTCAAACGAATACCAAGCTTCACGTATCAGGGTGCAAGCAGGGCACGTCTACCCGAAAAGTGAAAAAGACACGTCGTCCAAATTGCATTCACCGTAAAACTACAATGTAAATAAGCTCCCGAGAGTAGCGAGTACACAAGCGATGGTAGACTAGAAACAACAAATGTCAACCCCCTCACCACAAATAAAACACAAAGTCACATCCATCGTTTACATACGCTCCAAAACACGTAAACACAAGCTAATAAAATAATATAAAACATAAATTATGTAAATTATTCAAAAAAAAAAAAAAATACTACGTAACAAAAAATTACATAATAACAAGGAAACATAAAACAGACCCAACTTAAACAATTACAGTGCTCAAAGTCAAAGTCAAATGAATTTATTCAAGTAACCCCAATAACAAGGTATTTTTGAACGTCAAATCTACTTTAGTTCGGTTCACAGAACCTGGACACAGAAGAACCGACAAGAAACTCAGTCAGGTATCATTTTTTAAACATCATTTTACAAAAGGTTTATTAAAATACAATATTCACAGAGCCAGTAAATGCATGTGCAGAGAAGATTATTTCCAGACTATTGTTTTTATAGATTATTATAATTATTATATTATATTCTGGATATCTGTTTGGGTTGAGGTGGTTGGATATAAGTAAATAACACAAGCACAGCGGGATAATAATAAGTGTTGATACAATGATAAGAGAAACAGCTTTAGTATTAGTTTTGATCAGGTAATGCTCAAGACGCGCATCATCTCTAGAAAAAATGTATGTGTAGGAAGAACATCTTGAAATGTGACCATGGATTTGAATATGTTATGTTTCAGTGAAACCAAACAAAGACAGAGGATGCCAAGGGGTAGGCATTTCACTGTACTCTCGTTTGATTATTTTCATGACTGAGTAAATCACAAATTGCTCTGGGTGCGGCTCAAAATAGGGTTGACGAGACTTTTTATTTTGACGGTGTATACCTCAGTGTCCTCTGTCGGTTTGGGTGAACTAGACCAGTTTCGAGAGAACGTTAGGGAGGTTTTACCGACAGCTGAAGGGAATGAGAGAATTGTCGTGTGTGAAGACATGAATGGATGAGTCGGGATAGTTAAAACAGGATTTGAGTCTGTCCTAGGCAAGTATGGGAATAAGAGAGTGAACGATGCTGGTACGTTTGTGTTAGACGTGTGTACGGAAGGGGTCTTTTCGTAGCTAATACTATTTGTAAACGCAAAAGGATCCATCGGTATATATGAGAAAGAAAGGATGAGAAAAGTATTATTAATATATTATTCCTGGTGAATAATCGGTTCAAGAAGCAGATTGTGGGCACAAGAGCGTATAGAGCCGATCTGGGAACGGACCACTTTCTGGTGATAACCAGAATAAGGGGTCTGTTTGCAGCATGGCGATGCCGTGTAGTGTCCAAACTTACAGCAGTCTGTCGCATATAAATCTGGGAACTGCAAGATGCTACAACACAACACAAACGGTCGCTACCGGGTAAAAATTACCACATTTATCTTAGCTCCCTATTTAAATACAGGGTTATTCTTATTGAACTTTATTATTTTATATTGGTTGTTTAAACTGTAAGTGATAAATAAAAAGTAACATTTATAATAAATAAGTGTTTATTTAAACTTAAGGCCACACATATTAAAGACATCAAAATTTTTAACAATTTTCTAAGTAATCTTAAAAATTTAACAACTGTAGTATTTTTTTTTATGAAACACGCAAAATAAGATCAAATGAAAAAAAAGGTGAAATGTTTCCATCTGATCATCTGCCTGCCTGCTCGTTTATTTTTTATCAACCAAGATTCCACCTCTTCTCACATAGACTTTCTATACGTCTGCAAAACATGCTACCTACCACGTAGTTAGATACGAAAAAACCCCCTGATGAAACCTAATAAATATAAAGTTATTACTTAAAAATAATTTAATAGGTACTTTTAAAGTTTCACAACTTAATAAAGGGTGTCCCAGAAGTAATGAGACTATTTTTAATGTTCGTATTACGAGGCGTACGGCTTAATAGCCGAGAATGAGAAAAATCGGATACAAAGGCATCGCTGGTGCAAATTTTTATAATTTCTAATAATACCATGATTTTATTTTAATTTGCCGCGTGCAAAAACGGCCTAATTCATAACACGAACATCAACTATTTAATTTTAACGTTGAGGTTAGTAAGTACATATTGAAACAGATTTCGAAGATACTATTTACTTTCACCAGTATTCATTCCAATTTACATTTTATTTTGATTTAATTAGGTTACTGACTAGGTGGCCCCGACTGTGACCGTAGAATTTATTTTTTCGACATTCCATATTAATTGCATTTTGTTCGAGATTTTTTTTACATTAATAATTTTACCTACTATTATTATACCTATATTATTCTTTTGCTGGAAGTAACAAAACGAAGTTTTATATATTCATTTATTATTACAAGGTCTTTGCCAAATTTCAACATGGATTTGGAAAAACTTAAGCTCGCACTGATCCGGGTACAGAAGTTAACGCCTTAAACATGATGTGAGGTTACTAATGAGATTATCAAAACAAACGTATTTTTATTTTCACTGTAATAACTAGCTAATTCTGAAATATTTAATAACAGGTTTATATTCTTTAAAGATAAATTCACAGAAAACTGTCTACAATTAGGTAAGAACATATAATTGTCTACTAACTCAGAAAACAATTGTTACGGCCTAATTATAGATGGATGTAAGATAATATATTTGATTTACTTTAACTATTTTTAAAGTGCCAATAACATCGAAGTAAATTCCAGGGTTATCTCTGGTGAGCTGGATGAAGAATTTATGAATTGTTGCCACGACGTGCTAGTTTTATTTCATCAAAATGATGAGTGACATGATGTCGGTTTATTAATAAGGTTAGTATGTTTCTCTCATTTATTATGACTATCTTATAAGGATCTTTCCACAACGCTAACGCTTCATTGAGCCTGGGGTAATTTTTTATAAATACATAGTTACCTATCTTGTAATTAATAGGTCTTCAATGTTGGTCATAGTAAGTTTTTGAGGATTCTTTGAATTTTTGTATATATTATAATGCTTGACTCCTAGTGATCTGTAGACGGTATTTTAGCTTTCGAATGTAGTCAGAATAATTAGTGTCGTGTTAAGTTCATAATATACTGAATTAGAGATATAGGTTTGTGACCGAAGATCAATTCATGAGGTGAGTAATTAGTAGTTGAATGAGTGACAGTATTATATGCTAACATGGCAGTGTAGACATACTTTGGCCAATTATCTTGAGATTCGTTGACGTAAGATTTAAGACACTTTTTAAAATAGAGTGGCTGTGTTCTAATGCGCTTTGGGTTTGAGAGTGATAGGAAGAAGATTACGACTGTTTGGTTTTTAGGGATGAACAAGTTTCGTTTAACATTTCAGCTGTAAAATTGGTACCTTGATCTGTGAGTATTGTCTAGGGATACCGAATAAGACTTAGAAGTGTAGTGGACAACTGCTCGTTTCTTCGGGAGTAGTGCTTCTAATACCAATTACCTTTACCAATTACTCTGTCGCCTCACCTATGTAAGGCGACAGAGTAATTGGTAAAGTCATCTTAAAGAGTTGGACCAACGTTATCTAAGGATAATCTTTCGAAAGGCATTGTAGAAGTACTCGTTATTTGCATGGGTACTCTGTTTGATTTGCGGAGAGCCTTGATAGTTTGACAAGATATGCGTTCTTTTGCGTAGTTTTCAATGTCATTACGCATATATATCCAATAATATTGTTTACGAATTTTATTAAACATGCGATTAATACCGATGAGTCCTGCAACGGGAATCTCATGATTATCTCTAAGAATTTTCCGAAATTCACTCAGGGCAGGATAATACATCTTATTACGGTAAATATGAACTTCTATTCCAGCATTATCAAATAGGTGAGTTAGGATATTGCAGATTTTAAGACATTTAGGAAGGTTAGTCAAATGGGTTTTTGAAATCAGTAACGCTTATCTTTTCTGTTTTTTAGGTTAACTAGATGATTCCTTAAATTTATAAGTGATTCAAAGATTTCACTATAATTACAACTGTCAAAATGATGAACTTTAGTGAATAGAAAATAGTAAAATTTATTATAATAAATAATGGTTTTAAAAGTGTAATGTCTTTTCAGATTGAACGAAAAATTTTGAATCAGGGATATTTGATAATAGTTCCTGTACATAGGCTTTGATTTGTCAAGATCCAGGAATGTGGGTGTAACAATAAGTGTGCAGTTTTCAGTAAGTTATCGTTGTGTTCGATATTAAATGTTTTATAAGATATGTATATAAGAGCTTGGATCGACTGGGATGTTTTTACTCGTAGATGGCTGAGGTTCCATTATGTTTAGGAGAGTTTAAATTAGTACTTATAGTAGGTTGTACAAAGTTAGATTGGATATTTTCCTTAGGGCTGCATGGTAAATGTAAATCATTTTTAAGGAGGTCTATGCTAGGTAAGTGATTATAATCAAAAGGAGAAAGTCAGAAAGTCAGTCAGAAAGTCAGAATTGTAGGGAGTTCAATGTCCAAGTTCTGCGAAATCAGTGGACTAACAGGTAGTAACATTTTGTACGGTTGGTACAGGGTCTCTAAGTCAGAACTATTAAGTTTTGTGGCCCTGGAAAAAATACAGAGGATATAGCGTAATTAGATGAATCGCAGATCAGTGTAAATTTTCTCGTAAAATTGGATGGATTAAGACAGGAGCAGTAATGAGGAATTTTTTAAGGTTTCGAAGAACATTTGCTGTTCATTAGTCCACTCGAAAAGCGTATCTTTTTTTAAATTATTAAAACTTTCGTGAGACATTATTAACGCACTAATTATTGAATACGGCTTTACTCACGTATAATCGGTATAGGTACCGACTAGTTTAGACATTTTGTGCGCCCGTAAACACCAATATTGACGTAGACGCATCGGTCTCGCGGAGTTCGTCACCATCGCTGGCGCACCCCGCGCCCTCCACCCTGTCAAGTTGCGCGTTGCGAGCTCAGGCGCGCAGTGCGAGACGGGGCGCGGCCGCGAACTCATCCCACTCACCCTAATGTTGGACCTCCAATAAGTCCGAAACTAGTCAGTATCTATACCGATTATACGTGAATAAAGCCGTATTCAATAATTAGTGTGTATCCTTTTTTGTAAGAATATGAGTGGTTTAGATAATTTAGAAAGGTCAGGAATAAACCGCATACTATGATATGAGGCCTAAAAAGTATTGAATGTCCTTAGGACATTTTGGAGCAAGGAACTCTTTTGCAGATTTTATTTTGTTGGGATCAGGTTTTACACTATTTTTAGTAACGACATAGCTTAGTAACTAAATTCTTTTAGAAGGAATTCACACTTGTAAGGCTGTAAGTTGAGGTTGAAAGAACGAAGTTTTTGGAAAGCTGTCAACCTGTCAGCAGCTGTTAAGTTTTTAAAATATGAAGAGAAATCAAACCAGTAAAAAACCACATCATCAAGGTAAACAAAGCATCTTTCTTTTTGGAGACCGGTAATTACGTTGTTTGCAATGCAATTTTCAAGCAATGAAAAGTTAACGGAGCGTTTTTTTATCAAAATAGCATACGATATAATTCGAAGAGACCTTAAAAGACGCTAAAACTGTCTTACAGGAATTCTGTGGCGCTATATTTATTTGTTGGAATTTAGAATTAAGGTCAAAGGTGGAAAAGTATTTAGTTTACTTAACCGGTCAAGAATTTTGGTGACGTTTGGAATACTATAAGTTTTGTCAATGGTAATGTCGTTTAGCTTTTCATAGTCGATTACAGTATGCCTTTTTCTTTGCCCAGAAGCATCGAATTTCTTGGGAACAACCCGTATAGGGGAAGACCAGGGAGAATTGAAAGGTTGAATGATGTTTTGGTCAAATATATTTTGTATTTGTGATTGGACTTCCTGTTTATGGATTTAGAGAAAACCATATGATTTTATATTTATTGGTTGTTCGGAATTGGTTCGGATTTCATGTTGGACGGTTTCAGTTGACGTCAACTGATCACCAGGTATAGTGGAAAATATCAGAATATTGGGAGCATACATTATATAAATCTTCAGATACTTCAGGCTCGACAGAACTTATACACCCAGTAATTAATAATGATGAGCTTTAGTATCACCATTATTACATGCAGATTAAGTATATAACAGTACGCTCTGTTTATTAACATTCTGTTACGTTAAATGTTATGTTAAAAACATCTGTTTTTAACATAACATTAACATTTAAAATTCTTCCCCCCTGGGGCTGGAAGGTAGTCGAATCAGCCGCAAAGGAGACGGGCAACTGAACGTGCCGCGTAAAGTTTTCACATCAGCGATTCTCACTCTGCCATCGGCTCTAGGGTTAATAGCTTCGACTGTTCCACGAGGCCATTAGCCCCTGTCAACCGACGGGTCCACCACAAGCACCACATCGCCAACATGCAGCTGATTTTCTTCGTTTGTACGGCTCATGGTTCTCGGTAGTAAGCAAGGTAAAACCTCTTTTAGCCATCTAACCCAAAATATATCAGCCAACCTTTGCGCCACACGTCACTGCTTTCTTGCGCATAGATCTACAGTATCCCTAAAGCTAACAGGTAAATTTGATGAAGTGCCTAACAAAAAATGAAAGGGTGTCAAAGCTGAAGAACCCGAAGGACCCATGAACAAGTGTGTCAATGGGCGATTGTTGATTATTGCTTCCACTTTGCACAGTGACGTCGCAAGAGTCTCGTCTCGAGGTACTCTTTCATTATAACTTTCAATGTCGTTTTAACACTACGAATGAGTCTTTTCCAGGCGCCACCCATATGTGGACTTAAAGGTGGGTTGAAAAGCCATTTGACTCGGTAGCTAGATGTCTCGGTCTGTAAAGCCTTAGATTCAGCATCTGCTCCGCGCAAGTTTGTATCATTGTCGGAGTACATGTCTGTAGACAAATCTCGCCTGGCAGCCATATGTCGTAGAGTCATTATCAAACCATCTGTACTCAGATAGTGAGTGAACAATTTCAAGGTGTATAGCTCGCACTGTCACATATGTAAATATTAATCCGTATCTTTTCTATCACCTGCTTTCAACCGCTACGGTGAAACGTCTAAGAAGGTCAAGTCCACAGCGAAAAAAAGGTCTACAATGATGCGCAACTCGATCTGTAAGCAAATCTCCCTTTCTCGGTGCTGTAGACGTTGCTTTCCTAGTGCGGCAGACTAGACATTTTAATTCAATAATCCCGACTGACGGACGAAGGCATATTATCCAAAAACGTTCCCGGAGCTCATCGATGACGGTTTTATTATTGGCACGAGTAAAAAGTATGTGATAATACTTGATGATAAGACGAGAAACATGATGATGCCCGTCAAGAATAGCAGGTCTCTTTGTATCAATATAAACATCTGTTGCAACGTCTATGCATACCTGATTCGTAGAACTCCTTCATTATCAAGATAAAGTGAAAATTTAAGAAGTCGACTTTTTTTTAGTATAGGTTTACTCTCCTTCAATAAAGCTATATCTTCAGGAAAAGATTGTCTTTGAGGTTGTTTCAATATTAAAATTTCTGGTTATATAATAACAATAGAAGTCATAACTATAGAAACGGTCTCCCTTTTGAGCTCCAGATCATCAACAAGAAGTTCTGGTAAACTTATTTTCAGACCACGCACACTTCTTGTAACAAAAAATCAGGACCGTGGAACCATGGGTGATCGTATTTAAGGTCATCAACTTTTTCTTTCATAGCAAAGTCAGCAACTTTCATTCCTGTCACCTGTTAACTTCTTCATCCCAAGCTAATCCACTTCTCCAGACATCCTGAAGCAGTATTCGGGACTTTATACTTGTACGTCAAACACAGACATAACGACGCTTAGCATTTCGCGTTTAGTAGGCCGTTTCAAACACTTAAGAATACCTTAAGGGTTTAAAACGGCCTACTAACTAATACGCTTGAGTGAAGTATCAAAAAATATTTAGGTACATATATATATCAAAAAGTATTTAACGACCAGAATTTTGCAAATAATTATTTCACGACCGACTCCTTAGCTAACACGAATTACATTGGCAGTGCGAGGTTGCCATACTTATTACAGCTAACTTACTTATCTTGTGGTTATGCTCAATGAGATATATACAGACACGAAAATTCGTTTGACATACGATGATAAAAGCGGTAACTTATTATGGCTCCGTTTATTATGTTAATTGGTCTGAGATGAGTACTAAAAAATTATTTACGGAGGTGGATCGAAAAAATCTGGAAGAGATAGTAAAAGTCTGCTTCGGAAATGGAATGAAACTTGCTCTGACAGTTTGCTCGAGGCCACAGCCGATGCAACTCGGCCGTAACTTCAAGACAAAATAAAAGGTAATCGTGTTAACTTTCCGTATTTTAGATATTTTATTAAACAACTGTGTACAAGAAGAAGAAAATATGGTAAGACTACCTCGCTACCAAAAATAGCTGTGGTATCAAAGATTTGACGAAAGAGAGATGCAAGTAGAAAGCAGAAACGAAAGCTCTAATGAAAAAGAAGCGAAAAAAGTGTAGCGCGTTAGACGAAAACAAGATATCGGAAAACTTCGACGAAAATTCCGAATTACTTTGGAAAGAAGTACGTAAGTACCTAAGTGGTAAGTGTGTTCGAAGGAAAATCATCTACTAGCAGACAAAAAAGATATTTTGTAGCGATGAAGTGAGATACTGTATGAAATATATATATATATAATAAGAGATTATAGAGAACTATATGAAAGTGATGACTCTGTTATGATATGTGATGTATAATGTGATGGCACAATGGAAAACTGTCTTTTATATGCTGAGGATGATGGTTTAAAGCATCATCTGAAGCAGAATTGCAGACAATAGTCACGTGCATGAAAAAAAATGTAAAGTGAAAGGATTTTAGTGAATGTGAACAAAACTAAGGTTCTGGTGTTAGAAAAAGAAGACGTATAGATAGTGTAAATGGAAAATGTTCAAAACAAGTGAATGAAATAGTATATCTGGGGGCGTGCGTTTTCGAACGATGAAAGATTGGAGAAGGGAAAAGGGTAATAGCTGAGAATTAAGTATACTGTACGTTGGCCGGATTAATAGGCATTGTTAATATATCGTACCTTCGGTAAGACAAGGGCATAATTGTTAAAAATTCTTAAAACGAGTTAAGTATGCCGATGTGCTTTTAAAACATCCTTTAATCTGGAGGAACAAAGTCGCTCATTAAGTTCAGTCTCATTTTGCCAGAGGGCCATAGTGCCTTTGTCACATTTGTGTGTTTTTTTAAATATATTAGCACGACAAAATCTCATTGGCCAGGTACGGCGTCGCCCGCGCGCGAAGAAGTTGTGTTCTGGAACGTTAAAGCTGTTAAGGTAAATGGGCCTTTTATTGTTTGAGGTTCTGGAAGGACAAAGACAAAGTGTAGTTATGCCTATTACATAAGTGAGCACATATTTGGAAGAATAAAGTCGTTCAACCAGTTGTGCCTTTGTATGTCCAATATGTAAACATTTCGCAGTTTTTAATACAAAGTTGACTTTGTCATTCGAATATCCCTAGTATTTAGATAGAAATAATAACATTACTGACTTAGTCATTCCAACTGCTTTAGTATTTAAGTAGACTAACATTTATTACTTTTTAGTTAGAATTGCTTATATCTATTATTTATTTATATAATTGTAGCGTATGATATTTTAACCCTTTATCAAGGTTATGTCTGTTCTTTTTATCGAGAAATTAAGCTTATTATAATCACATAATGTGTGATTTTTTTTTTCAGAACAGAATGGAATCTCGAGGTAGAAAAAATTTAAGTATGATTTTTATTAATGATTTGGTTTTTCGACTATAACAATGTTTGAGAAATGGGTAGACAGAACTACTTCGGAAATCAGGATCCTACTCTAACGAACAGTGAGACTCAGAAGATATAACAGTTAAGAAATGCTTAGACAGCAATAACTACAAAATAAAGAATCCTATATTTGTGGATAATAACATTTCGGACGCTGTGAACCCACCCGTTATAAATACAAGATATGAATGCAAAACCAATATTTCATTGATCTGGTAAATTAATTGATAAATTACAAAAATTGTAGTTGAATGATTTATAAAGTAATATTGTTTTACATGCTATTGAAATTATATTAAAAATTCTGTTATTTTAAGGTAATAAGGATTCCGATTCCTCAAATAATGGAGATTTTTCACCATCGGAATATTTAGAATATAAGCCGCCATACCGTGGGAGGCAAATTGAATGCAACATCAGTACTGCCCGACCGAAAAGTTTGTCTAGTTCTTCTAGATCCAATAGCAGCTCATTCAGTTCCAGCAGCAGCTCCTCTCGTTCCAGCAGTAGACCAGCCTGCTAATAATATTGTCTACTTGGAAAATAATGTAGGTAATATTGAACCAGAACGAACTTTCCGCACGAATGAAGATAATGTTGTGGTAGAATCTATTAAAAAACGATCTAGAAAAGTCAAAGAAATGTAAATGAGTGGGTTCTATGGAAACGTTTAAAAAACAGTGACCAAGAGTATATAATAAAGAGAGGAAAAGTCGTGCAAGCAAAATCAATTCTTCTTTCTTGTGTACTAACAAATGCCGACCTTCGTGTTCCACTGAAGTTTCTTCTGAAAAGAGGAATATTATTTTTAAGACCTACTGAGAACTGGGAACACATCAAAGACAAATAGATTTTCTTGCATCCTGTGTCAAACAAATTCAACTTGCAACCCGAACAGTCAAAATAATAATAATAATAATAATACTCAGACATTTCACACAGCGCCATCTAGTCCCAAAGTAAGCTGCATAGCGCTTGTGTTATGGATACTAGACAACTGATATACTACTTATATACTTTTCTTTTGTAAATATATACATATTATACATAAACACCCAGACTCGGGACGGGAATCGAACCCGCAACCCCCGTTTTAATTTCCGACGCGCTATTACGCGCAAAATAACTATTCATAAAACCTGTAATAAGGCACCAAGAAAACCAAACTGAGCTACTACTTTATAATAGATGGAAATGAAGTTAGGATTTGTATGACATTTTTGCTGAATACATTGGGTATTGGTGAAAAAACTTTACGAAATGTAATTGAAAATATATCTAATAATGCTTTAAATATGAGTTCCACTGATAAACGTGGAAAACACGGTAAAAATTGCAAACTTAGTGATGAAGTTATACTATCAGTTCATGATCACATAAATTCGATCCCGTAAACGGAGAGTCATTACTTAAGAGCTAATACAACCAGAGAGTATATAGATGGCAGTCTGACTATAGCCGAGCTCTATCGCAGCTATCAAAGACTCAGACAAGCAGCTGGTAGACTAGCTGTTAATTGTGACGCTTACCATCGAATTTTCAACACTGATTTGAATATAGGCTTATTTGTACCACGCCAAGATAAATGCGATGAATGTGAGGCATACAAAAATGCTGTCGACAAAGAACCGTTGTTGGATAAATATAAATTACACTTTGAAGAAAAAAAATCTGGCCCGATTAGAACTTGAAAAGGACGTAGAACTATGCAAACAGATAGATTCAAATAATATAGTAGCCATATTCGACTTACAGGCAGTCTTACCATGTCCCACTGGCCAATCGTCAGCTTTTTTTTATAAGTCAAAGCTTAATTGCTGTAATTTTACGGTATGAGTTACATACCCAATTTATACATAATTTTTTAAACATTGATTTCATTTGTTCATCGTTTTTGCGTAGAATTATTTATTATTGTTTAAGGTCTGAAATGTCAACGATGATAAAACATTTTGCTTTTTCTGACATAAAGGTCTTGCAGAACGTGGAGCAAATGAGATAGGAACGTGCCTTTGCAAGTTTTTGGAAGAACTTTTTAACAAACAACCCGATAAGGACATCATATTTTATTCTGGTAATTGCTACGGACAGCAAAAAACAAGTGAGTATTTTGCACCACAAGTTTATTTCTAATTACTTTCTTGTTTACTTTTTCTTTGACTGTCACAATTCGAATATTTTTTTTTACATGAATGCCAACTTAAATTTCAGATTCGTTTTCGGAATGTATTATTATGCTGACATTACCCATAAAATCGATAACACACAAATTCCTTATTAGAGGACATACTCAAAATAAAGTTGATTCGGTTCAATCCGTCATTGAGAAGAATATTAAACGGCTTAAGAAAGCAGGACGTATATACTATCCAGCCGAATATATAAGCCTCATTAGAAATGCAAAAAAAAAACGCGGAAATGAATTCAAAGTCAAAGAAATGAACTTTAATTAATTCTTTGATTTAAAGCTGTTGTCTGATGAAGTCAACTTGAATGTTAGCAAAGATCTTGAAAGAAATAACTTTAAATTATCTGAAGTGAAAGCCATAAAGTTCACGAAGAGTTCAGACACATACCAATTTAGAAACAGCTATAAATTAGTCACTTGGACAAAAGCGAATGTCAAAATAGCCCAGACTGGTAATAGAAAACAATTGGACTCAAATATTCTTACAAAAATTTATGAACAATTTTATAATGGATTATTTTAATGACAAATTCCAAGAAAAGTTTATTGCTCAGTTACGTATAGATAACTTTAAGGAATATGATGCTTTTTGAAAAAGCTACTCTTTTCTTACCAGTTTCAATACTGTTTTGTTTCTCTAAAATTTTTAATATCGCTAAATATTTGTGCCTTTTTGAAAGAATTATTTTTGTTTCTTACTGAAGAAAGATTTTTAATTTAAATGTGTTTTACATAGACAATTTACTGCAAAATAACATAGACACCTAATTGATTGTAAAAAAAAAAATACTTTTGAATATTGTTTTATTGTTTTTATATTCTATCTGATTTATACATTACTTATGTGATTATCTGAAACAAAGTATTAAAATTCTAAGGACAGCATTGACTACTGACTGATTTAAGACAAAGAAAGTTAAGGTACAATTTTGATGACTTTCTAGTGATTTTTACTATGTCAGTAAAGTAAGTTCCTAAAAATACTTTGAATAATAAGGAAATAAACGATTTTTGTACAAAGGGGTATTAGTTTTATTTCATAAATCATCTAAAAAGAATGTGTTACTAGGGTAACGTGACTATTTATTTTTTTCTCAAAGCGGGACGCTCGCGAAATTTAATACAAAAGGCTTATTTTTCAGTTTATTTAAGAACAAGAACATGAGAACAATGTATTGGTAATATAAATTTGAATTAATCAACATTAGATTCAGTCCTAGACGCATTTATTTTATATTTGTCGGCGCAGCAAACCAGTTTCAAAATGTCCTGTCTAGTTTAAAGTTGAAATAGAGCTCATTACATGATTTGTTGATGTCGATTTTGGTAATTAAAATGGCTTTCAGAACTGCGGCACTTAATTGTGTTTTGGGTACCCGTACGGTAGGTATTCGTTATAGCTTGGTTTCATTGCAAAAGCAGGACATTTTTACTGTGGCTGGGGACAACGGGACAGACAACCTGAAAGCGGGACTGGCCCGCCCAAAGCGGGACGTATGGTCACGTTATGCTAGGGCCATAATTAAAAAAATATTTAAAATTTGGTGGAAAAAGGGCATAAGTGTACATGAAAAATATTCTTTTTTTTAAAATATAGTGACAATAATAAATAATTTACTCCTGTAGAGGACATACCTAAATTCACAAAAGTGTAAGGCACAATTCACGCCAAAAAAATTATTAGTTAAAATCAATATAGGCAAAATAATACATATTACTCTACTAAAATCTTAAAATGTGTCTATTGAAAAATTACAAAACGTGCAGTTGTGCCCATGTCTTACCGAAGGTACGATATACAGGGTGTATATGAAAACGGGACAGTTACTTTAATGGATGAAAGTGCATAACTTTAGTATGTACTTACAAAAAAAATTATCGAAAAAAACGTATCCGTTTGAGAGTTATGACCGTTTTAATTTTCAAATGTTATCCCCACCATTTCTCGTAAGATTGGGTTGATCGTGTACAGTTACAGATTTTAAATCTTACGTTTTTTTTTATTTTGTAATAATTTCATCCGTTACTGAAATACAGCCTGAAAACCCCCATTGGGGTATACGCATTATTTTCGAAAATGGTTTTCAGGCTGTATTTCAGTAACCGATGAAATTATTACAAAATAAAACAAAACGTAAGATTTAAAATCTGTAACTGTACACGATCAACCCAATTTTACGAGAAATGGTGGGGATAACACTTGAAAATTAAAACGGTCATAACTCTTAAACGGATACGTTTTTTTCGATAATTCTTTTTGTAACTACATACTAAAGTTATGCCCTTTCATCCATTAAAGTAACTGTCCCGTTTTCATATACACCCTGTATAACTCAGCCAAAATGGCCATCCACAATGCGGTGTTGGTGTCAATTTTATTGTGCAATAGTAAGGTCTGTATATGCATGAAATCAGATGAAAGTAAGATAAATGCAGTAGAAATACTATCTCTTACAAATATGTGCGGTGTCATTCTTGTATAATAGATTGTAATCATAATAATGTATATGTGATCTCTTTCGATCAAACAGTTACACAGAGTAGAGACACAGTATAAGCATAACAGTAGGACATCTTTATAGAAAGCTAGCGTAAGCGGTTTGTATGTGTAAGCGTTGATAGGCACGTGCCGTGACACGCACATAACGGCAATATTTTAAGCGAATGTGGGTAATTATTATAGCACCTGTGGGGTTCGCATGTGACGCAAGTTTGAGACTGCTTCCGTCTGTCTTTAATTGTTTCTTCACATTGTCACAAATACGAAAATATCTAAATCGCATAAACGAAAGTATTATAATGTCCTTAGTGTCAAAATAATGTTAGTTATTCGAATGAAGAGTATCGTTTTTCAACATAACTACAAGAAATTGAATTTAACGAACACGAAAACTTATCCGTGCATTGCTTTATATTACAATGTACTAAATGTATAACTAAACAAAATTAACGCAACAACTAACGCAACAACCCTACGTATCCGGCCGAGAGTAATTCCGGTCAATTCCGTTACGCATGAGGCGGGAGTCTGATTTCTTTTTCGGGAGTACATATTCTTTGGTAGAGATTGTCATCAAAGAGTTTATATTATAAAATTATATTTATACTTACAGTCAATTTCGTTCACCGGGGGACCTCTAGTTATTATTATTGTTAAAACTGTGCATAACCAATGCTGAGCCTGTGTGTATAATGATTATTTTTATCAATCGATATTCTTATTAATCGATATTGAAGTTAATTGATATTGACATATATTTTTTGCTCTCCCGAAACTAGTGTTTTTTCGATTTTGGTCTAACCAATCGGAGCGTAGAAACCACAGTAGTGTTTAGACGTAAATTGTTCTCAAACAAAATGAATGACATTTCCACTCTACACGTTAAGTGCTCCATTCATAATACAGAGTATGCAACACTAATTACTGAAGTACTACTTATATTTGGCTGCTCCGATGGGCTGGCTTAGTAATGGTCGCATGAAATTTAACACGCAGAATTTTACGCAAAAGAGTGAAGAACGAAGGGCCTCTTTCATTC
This sequence comes from Zeuzera pyrina, assembly GCA_907165235.1. Classification (NCBI taxonomy): domain Eukaryota; kingdom Metazoa; phylum Arthropoda; class Insecta; order Lepidoptera; family Cossidae; genus Zeuzera; species Zeuzera pyrina. Next base: position 3,419,756 of record OU015641.1, read on the forward strand.
TCATAATTTGTCTAATATTTAGGGAATTATTGTATTAATATTATTTACCGGTAACTATTAATGGCAATAAAACCTAACTAATTTTGATAACATCCATACAAATAAAAAACTTAATTTTAATTTCAGCATTTTCTTGGAAACAACTGACAACCCTGTAACTTTAGTACAGTTTTAAATTCAATATTTGTTGTAATAAAATTATTACTAAGCTATTACTACATACAAAGCATACTACGTACATAATTTTTTTTATTATGTTATTATGTTAATGTAATGATATCATTATTGTTCAAACACTTGAAATAACATAAATACATAAACGATGCCTAATATGTAATAGTCTTATTTTATTCTGATTAGTGTTCTAAGTAATATTTTTACGAAAAATTCATCGTGTTGTAATTCCTTTTTATCTGGCTTTCCAGTGGCTGGATAATAAGTAATGACGTATCATTATCCAGTCGGGATAGTGCAAGAAAATTGTATTCGCGATACTACTTTCAATAAGAAGTGCTTTTAGTGAAAAACGAAAGTCGAAGCTCGAAGAGGAAGGACGCACCAACCCACTAGGTCTGGAAGATTTTATATTGGTGAAGCTCGTGAGATAAATAAATCTCGTAGCTTTACTAGTATGTATAATTCTCAATTGACTTATATTTTGACATTCAAACATACCATATTACTCAACAATCTCAAAATAATAGTGTTGCCATTAGTTAACGATTATGATTATAACAGTTAATCACAAATATTCACAATAGATAATGTTAGGGTTTCGTAGTCAAATATCAAGTGAGGGAACCCTTATCTTTCTTCCGTCATTCCCTCTGTCACAGCTATTTTACTCTGAGATTATTGGCACTATGTTTCTAGATAATATTCGGAAGGTAGGTGTACTATATGAACCGTTATACAACAAGCATGTGGATCCTTAGACAGGTCTTTGAAAATGATATAGAGGTTTTGAAGCGACTTTTCTATTTATATTATGTCAATATAATTATGTCAATAGTTGCTGAGATATGCACTTTAAAAGTCGTAAAAAGTATCTCCTTTCTTTAACTTTTCAACTACGGAGTGGAAAATTCTAAAAAAATGTTAGATAGTAGAACTTGAAAAGCACTTTCGATTAAATTTGGTTTAATTAAGATATGTTGTGTAGATTTTGAGATATAGGGGTATTTTCGGTTCTACGATCGCAGAAATAATTTTTTATTTCGCAGTGTCATCGAGAAACCCTTTGAGAACCCTTCCTATAGATGGAAAAGTAGAATAGATATAAGTACATCACTGCCTTTCATCCATGCAAGTCGCCATAATAAGTTCTCTCCGTTGATAGAACTTTATTTTATGTTTTTCTTTCTCTCCTAGACCGTCATTGAAAAGATTTCCCAGATTAGCATAGAAGGAATATGTATCAAATGTAACGATTTTCTTGTTGTTTCCTTCATTTTGAAAAAAGTAAATATTACTCGAATAAACTGTTAACGACTTCAATATTACTCCAGTAAAGCGAGCGGTAGGACCTCTTGCGGGGTCTGTCCAGATTGCTACCACTATGCTACTCTTTTACTACTATGCTACGCTATTACATGCTAATCTTTCTGCCAACAGCAATTCTTGTATTGTTCTTGTGTTTCGGCGCGGAGGATAAGACAACCCGTGAAAGATTGTAGCTGGGTAACAATGGGGAATACGCCTTTGCACCAATTCAGTAATTTTTTCCCCAACGTTTGTTTTCTAATTGACATTGAAATTTGCCAAATATCAGATTCAAATTATTATTTATTAAAAAAACAATTTTTTTTGAATTTACAGAAAAAAATTACGAAGACTACTACGACGACTACTGCAACGACTCTGGATAGAAGACTAAGGATTCGAAAACGTTGTTTGTGAGTGAAGCACATACCTTTGGTGACTATTACGCGAGTACCTTCTTCGAGGGGCGATTACGAAAACTAGGAACTCTGTTTGTACGAAGGGAAATATTTAAACTCTATGCACACTTAACCAGCATCTTTATATATGTTGTATGGGTACGAATAAGGAAAATTCCATAAAAAAATGGTGATTCCCCTCTGAATATAACATTTATTTTTTAATTTTCCAAATAATTTTACCATTATTTCTCATATTTTCTTTAGAATAAAAATTCCGAAAATAATATCGTAGATGAGTTTTAGTACCTCCATAACATATGTCAACCCCATGCGATTCGCAACAATAGTTCTTGAGAAAACATTTTTTTAATAAATATTAATAATTTCAATCTGATATTTGGGAATTTTCAATGTCAATTAGAAAGTGAACTTTGGGGAAAAAATCAGCTGAATCGGTGCAAAATCCTATTTCCCATTGTTACCCTGCTACGGCCTTTCCAGCACAAAAGGCACAACATCTTAATTCTCAGGGATGCCCACGCATTTGCAATCTGAAGTCCAGACCAGAGGGTATGGCTACAGCATTCTTCACTTGTCCTACGAGACAACTAGAGGAGTCTTCAAGGTCACGACCGCTAGAAGTGAGGGCTCCGGTCGTCTATCGTCCGACCAGTAGAGGAGGACGACAGCACGGACCGCGCTCACTGTCGTCCACTGTCTGTCGCGGCACTGCGAGGGTGTGGTGAGGCGGATGTGTGATGGTTTTGTCATGCCTCTCTCGAAGTGCTTCAGCACAGCGTGAGAGGGTAATCCAGTGTATTCTATAGAATATTCCGAAGCCTATTGACAACACGCCGAGAACGACGTTACATTTTTTCTTTCCATCTACCAGGAGTCACAGAATAATGGTTACTTTCTATTTACGTATTACTATGTATGTTACATCCTTTGTTCAAGTACATGTCTTCTTAATTCTATCTTCCCTTTTATCTATTTCTATACATATTTATATATATACAGTCTAGTTATTTCCAGTTATTTAGTATAATATCTTATTCCGCTAATTCTCATGAGTAGATTAATCTGCGTCTGTTCTGCTTAGTATTTACATTCGTCTATTTTAATTTATTTCGCAAGTCTATTTCACCGAGTTTGATTCTTACTTCCATGCATGTCGCTGGCAAACTATTTCTTATTCCTTTTCGTCATATTAGGAAACAAAAAGCACGAACCTTATCTGCTAGAGTGCTGCATAGGTTGTATAGATTGCTAGTGTAACGGAAGGAAGAGCCCTCGGTTCTTCTCTATAGCAGTAGTCGGGTCCATCCAGACCCTGACGTTTCCTTCGAGGTGAAGTAGTTAAGTCAGGAACATTCCACTGGGCTGGCGTATCAGTTATCTAGAGCATAGATTAAGTAAACATGCGGTTGGTGTGGGCGAATAGTGGTCAGCCCTTACAGCCCAACCGTACAGCACCGGTACGATACTAACGGCAAATCGTGGTACCGACGACAAATCGCACTACCGCAGGTCGCACCGTACCCCACCTCCGGCATAGTGCTTACCCATGGAGCTTGGCAACCTTAGTAACTGCAAGAAAACAAAGTAGTAATCTTAGTAGTGGTTCTGTGATCGGTCAGCTCCATATTAATTTGAGCAGGTAACTTTTTCTATTTAATATTTTAATTTATCTGCACAGGGAGTTTTATCTTGCAACCATGAGTTTTCTTTTGGATACGGTGTCCGAAGTGACGTCAGTAGTCAATACCACCTTGTCTGTCAGCACCATAGCGAAGAGTCTCCAGTTGCTAGCTGCAACTGCTGCTTACGTCAACGAGGACTGGCCGCAGAATAGCCCTGTTGAAGGTGGGTCTAACAACGAATTTATGTGAACTCACGCAGAGAGTTTTCTTTACACTACAATAGGAGGGTTTTTTAAACTGTTAGGGCCCAACACTATCCGACTGGTTGTTACCTTCTCTCCTGAGGCTAGAGAAGCGGTTGTGTGTTCGTATGGTTTTTTCCTTCCAAGAAACAAAAAAAAAAATAATGCAATTTCTAAATAGCGTTATATTCAATAAATTTAAAACAATTTAAGACATGCTATAATATATTTTTTGTAGCGAGGGTATGTCGTATTTTAGACATTTTTTTGTAAATACATTTTTATGAACTATTTGTGATTTTTCATTTCATCGAAACAATATTTTTAATAGTAATAGTTTTTAGTTTTTTTTAATTTCGAAACGTGTCATAAGCTTCAGGTTGCCTTAGAAGCAAATTTTTTTAGTGTAGAATTTTTCAGATGGTGACCATTTCGACTTCATAATAGTGGGAGGTGGTACTGCTGGATGTGTGCTTGCCAACAGACTAACAGAAGTTCCTGACTGGCGTGTTCTTGTTATAGAAGCCGGCGGCGATCCGTCTTTAATTAGTGTTGTAAGTTGTTAGATTTGTCATAATCTCTAATATGTAAAGATATTCTGCATTTTGATATTATTTTTTAGAAATTCGCAAAAATGTCACAAAGAGCTGTTTATGCCAAATAACCGTTGAGTAAAAGACTGATGATCAGACAGACAGATACTGAGAAGATTCCATTTTTCGTTTTTTCAATTTTGAATGGAATTGTAAAAGGTACGGCTAATATTAACTTAGATTACTATTTCCCGTTTTGAGACTTGAACAGATATTTTTAACTAAATCTTTGTAACGTTGACTGGGATATATGTCAAAGTCAAAGTCAAAGTCAAATCAATTTATTCAGGTAAACCCAACTGCAAGGTATTTTTGAACGTCAAATCTACTGTAGTTCGGTTCGAAAAAAAACCTGGACACTGAGAAGAGCCGACAAGAAACTCAGTCAGGTATAATTTTTTCAACATCATTCTACAATAGTTATTTAAAATACAATATCCATAATGCCAACAAATGCATGCCAAGAGAGGACTACTTCCAGTCTATTGTGGTGTCTTCAATGAAATCGCAATTTTTTAGTATGCTTTTTCAATCAGTTTGCGTTTAATATATACATTAGGGTGTCCCTTACATGACAAAAAATTTTTTTTCCAATTTTGAAATGCAATTTTGATACCCTCTGTATCTTTTATAAATGTAAAACCATACTCAAATATGAAATTTGATCTTTCTAGCATGATTGCAACCCGTGCCGACCGAGCTTCACACTTTTTCAAAAATTGTGTTTTGTTCTATTATTTCAATCTTCTATAAAATTAATAAAAATGAAATAAATGAAGTGAATATAAGCCAAAATGAAATTATTATAATATTTGTCTTTATTTAAACATAAAATAATAACAATCAAGCAGGGTAACTTTTCTTTAGTGTGGTTTTTTTACAGTCCGGATACAAATTTCAATGTTCATTGACACAGCGCAACAGGTATTGTTTTTGTTCTTCTCCAGCCGTGATAAGTCTCTGAAAATCTTGCATTAATTTGACAGCCCTCTCAGCAGTGTCATTTACAACCTTCAATCGACTTATCCTTCTTTTAGCTTCCAGAAAAGCAGCACTATCATCCCAAGAGGACATATTTTCCTGGAGAATACTGTCATCAATCTGCAGTCGAGTTAGAAATTGTTTGGTCTTCTCCGATACAAAATCATCTAGCGTTTTATCTGAAACAAAAAACGGGTTAATTAACAGTAAAAAAACAACGTAAAATATCAAAAAAGCACACACAAAAAATATGTTTAGCTTACCAAACAACGTTTGGGACATTTCTTCTTTTGATGGGATATAGCGTTTGCCAACATCTGACTTTTTGTCCCTGTTTAAGTTTTGAATCATTTTCATTTTGGTTTGGTTATCAACCTTATTATCAAAAATTGATAAAATGACTGTCTATTCACACAAGTACCATAGGTTATGGCTAAATTTGCTTATAGCAGCTTTAGAAACTATTACATCAACATTTTCGTACTCTTTTAAAGCCTTCAAGAAGTACAAATCTTGGTTAAGTGCTTTAATAGCTCCTGAACATTCAAGCCAAGGCTTTACATGCAATATAACGATAAATAGGCAAACATCTTGTAGGGCCTTTTGTCCTTCACAATCGCTCTTGCCATCCACCATGCCTGATGCATAGTTCCAGGGGGCCTGATTTTTATTTTCTTCTTTGTGTCTCCTCCCAGAAACACTACGCAAAGTTCAACTAATTCACGATAATCGTCTCTAGTAAAAGATTTTTCCAGTTCTGCTTTATAACACATTATTAGCAACATGTTCTTTTACAAAATCAAGGCATAGTTCAATTTTATTTGAATCGATGTTTTTCCAATTGTCTCTGAATTTCTTGAAGATCGGAATATCTGGGCTGTTAGTAGCGTGCCTTATCTTGGTTTCGAAGACAGTTTTTACGACCAACTCATAAACATGATGACGACAAGCGAACAGTACCGATTCTCTTTCTGAAGCGTGCTCTAAAAGAGCGCAAGCTCCATTGTAACAACCTGTATTCGAAGATGTGGTGTCGCAGCACATTATTTGTATCTTGTCATTAAGATCCCAGTTAAAAAGGACAGTTGAGACGGCTTTTTCTTGATGTTTACCAGAAGAGTTCTCTAGTTTTGGTACTGCAAGAAGTGGTCCTTTGTCGTCAAATGAAACTATAATTGGCAAGCGTTCTTCTTTTGAATCTCGTACATTCAGTCCTGGTAATAGTTTTCCATCTCAATGGACTGTGACTACGTTAGGCACATTGTTCTGAAAATAAGTGTTTATTGCTTCTGCCCTAGATTTTATCATCTGAGTACGAATTCACTGAATCAAGGATTTATTAATTGGAAAATCATCACTGCTCAGACCAAGTGTTTCTTCAACCGCATGAAGAATATAAACGGAGTCTCTTATGCTTAACTGACATCGGTCTAAAGCTGCGACAAGTTTAGGTGTTACCAGATTCTTTCTACTTCTTTTCGAACTTATTTTAGAGCTGGGAACCACTGGAAAGCTGATTTCAGAATACGGAATCTGTTCGCCGTCCTAATCTTCGGAATGTTCTAAGTTTTGTATGGTAGAAGTAGATGCAACAGCCAATAATTTTATTTGTCTTAGTTTTCTTTCCTCTTTATGTAATCGTCTTTGTCTAACTCTTTCTTCTTTGTCCGCCAACTTTTTATCTACACCAGCTAAGCATCCCGGTCCACCTGGCTCTCTCTCTGTTTCTTCAAAAATACTTTGTCTTCCTCCGTTTTCATTCTTTCAAAGGCTAAAACTAAGCTTTCAAAGGCATATGCTATATCAAATAAGTTGTCAAGGTCTTTTTCAAAATTATTTTCACTTTTCTTAAAAGCGTCTTGGGATTTTTTACAATTTTTTTGCAGCTCTCTCCATATATGATATAAATCAACAAGTTTCTTTACGCAGTTAGGAAATGCCTTTGTAGGAATTCTTGCTTTTTCCCAAAATATAATGCACTTCCTAATTACTAGATTTGCACATTCACTGACAGTCAGGTTGACTTCGCGAATATTATAAAATAAGATAGCGAGAACTTGTCGATTAGATGGTAATTTCGCACCATTTATTTGATGGCTAGGCAGTCCAATAAGGAAAATAATTTGTTTATCACTCCGTAATTAAACCGACGTCTTTACACTATAAACAACAGCTTACTAATAATCTAAAAAATCACGTGGTTACAGGTCGCAGAGCAGTACCCGCGCAACTTGTATGAACAAGTTTAAATCGCAAGTCGGCACGGGTTATCGTTCATAAAACGGGCTAATATTTTTTTATAGACTATATTGGGTTATTATGAAAGTTTTTAGAAGGTATGCGTAAAAAAAAATGAACTTGAAATTTAAGGGACACCCTAATATACATACATACATACATACATATCTTCACGCCGTATCCCTAACGGGGCAGTCAGAGAGGACGGAGCGCCAGGCGTCGCGGTCCTTACATATTTCTTTCGCTTCCTCAAATCTCATCGTCCTCCTCGAACATTTTCGCCCAGATATGCGAGTAGTTTTGACGTTTAATCTAAATTATAATTTGTGTTTAATAATAAGTCTAAATCTCTTTTCCGTTAATTGAGTAATTTCTTGAGGAATTTTATTATAAAAACGACCAAAAATGAACCACGTCTTTTGTAATTTAAAATTAGGAATAACTAGCTGATCACGACCACGAGTTTCCCGACCATGAATAACGCCTTTTTGGAAAAGTTCTATATTTTACCTAGTGTACATTATGTTTTCAAAGATGTATAACGAGGGTAAGGTGAGTACATCAATGTCTTTAAAATGATCTCTCATTGACTCTCGTGCGTTCATACTGTAGATGGCACGTATTGCCCTCTATTGTAAAATAAAGATAGAATTCATATGCGTCGCTGATCCTCACAGTAGCAGACCATAAGACGTAGGGCTATAGAAATATGCGAAATACACCAGCCTAGCGCGTCTAATAGCATACATTGCCGAACAGAGCTCATTAGCTAAAGTCCCGATGTGGTTCGCCCAATGTAACTTATTGTCTGCAGTTAAACCAAGAAAAGTAGCTGATTTCGCTAATTCTAATTTTCTCCCGTCTAGTTCTAGTCTATTATGGATTCTGGATACATTGGATAGGGAAAACTTGACACAATTGGTTTTTGGTGCATTCAGTAGTAAATTATTTGCAGCGAACCATCTCGAGACATCCGCCAAGGTCCTATTCTGTCCGCTAATATCTATGTCTTTTCTATTTACTTTAAATAATAATGATGTGTGATCAGCAAATAACATTATTTCACATAGGTCTTTAAGCATAAATGGAAGATCATTAATGTAAATCAAAAATAGGAACCAAAAATTAATCCTTGAGGAATCTTGAGGATCTTTAATTTATAACTGACAAATGTAACCCCCTTGTCGTTCTCGGTCAGCCAGATATGAAATCACGAGATCGAGAGCTTTATCACGTATTCCATAGCATTTCAGCTTATAGTTTTGTGACAAACCCAATCAAAAGCTTTAGAAAGATCACAAAACATGCCAATGGCATCCCGTGATCCCTCTCCAGCTTCTAGTACAGTTTTGATCAAGCTTGCTCCCGCATGTGTTGTTAATCGCCGTTGCCGCCGTTACTGTTGACCGTGAAATATCCTGCAAATGTTAAAATGTGCCAGCATTTGGTTTAGCATTATTTTTTCGAATATTTTACTCAACGCTGGCAATATCGACACTGGGCGGTAGTTTGTAGGATCTGACTTACAACCCGATTTAAATATTGGTATAATTTTACTATGCTTCATCAAATCGGGAAACGCACTTTGATCAACATGTTTATTAAATATATTTATAAAATCGGTGTTACTATTGGCATTATTTTAGTCTGTATATGAACAGATAATCCCCATAAATCTTCACTATTTCTTTTTTTCATTTGTTTGACAGTTTTCTCTATCTCACATGAAAACGTGTGCCTGAACTGGAAACTAGAGAACCACTTTCCTATATTTTGGCTTAAGAGTGCACTAGTAATTTCTACAGGTGCATTTAAACAAAAATTAACAAAACCATTAGCAACCTGTTTTTTATTACTAACGATTTTATTATTAATGTATATTGAGAGATCTTCATTTTTCTTATTTTGTTTTCCTACTTCTGTGTTAATAGTATTCCATATCGCTTTTACTGTATTATCCGCCTTACTAATTTTATTGGCGATGTGAATTGATTTCCCGTGCTTCGATACCTTGTTTTTGATATTTGATACTAGGCAGTAGTTATGAGATCTGATAAATAATTGATATAAGGTTTTCGGTTCTTATAGTCCAACCTAGAGAGAAATGCAGTACAATTTATAAAGAGGGCGCCTTAACTGCATTGATACAAACTATTCCGGTTGTGAAATAAAAGAAAGGTTTGAAATTCCCTTCACCTTCACTTACAGAAATAAAAATGAGCTACACAAAAAACACTAATTACATATTAACTTCATGGGTTTTCAAAACATGTGGCACATATATTATTATATACATATAGATATCAATAGTTCAATTTCAAGAAGTGTAAGCTTAATTTCCAAAGAATACCTCTCGAGGTATGAAAATGTTATACCGCAAAAATATTTTGATGATATTTTAAATTTTTTAGCACAAAAAATTAGTTTTAAGATTGATTCTCATAAAAAAACGAGAGATAAAATTGACATAAAATTGTTTACTTAAATCTGAGCTTGAAAATCTTATATCTGTCATCCGGTGGGTACGACCTTAGAAAATGAATTTGTTATAAACCGGAGCTTCTTGAAGATATGCCTTCAGACCATCTCCAGCTACCTTACCTGTTCCAAGACTCTGACAATCCCCAAACTATTGAAATTCTTGGTGTGCAATATAATCCAGTTGGTGACGGCTTTACTTACCGTTACACATCTGATTTTGAACCTGCCTTTACTAAACAAAAGATACTTTCCATTAAAGCACTTATGTATGACTTCTGTGGATGGATCGCAGATAGTAAGCAAAGTACTTCCAAATGTAACTACCTAATTGAAATTATTTTTAGCATCTTTTTTTTATTTCCAACTCCAATTATAGATACCAGGTATGTTTCCATTACTGACTCATTCTCTAGAAGATTGGGACTATTATTCAGAAGTCGATGATTATACTTCGCTGGGATTAAATGGAAAGAGAGTTGCACACACCAGGGGAAAAACGCTTGGAGGAAGTTCTTCAATAGATCATCTCATTTACGAAAGGTTTTAGAATATCTATTGTTATCAAAATTTTTTGACACACTATTGGTTTCATTATGTTTGAATCTCATTACTTTCGAAAGAATGGCAGTGTGATTGAAACGGCACGATGTATGTTGTTCTTGTGTTACTATAAACGTAACATTTACTTTATTTTGTCATTAATATAAATTCAACGTATATATTTTGTCAAGGAATCGTGAATGAATGGAAAAAATAGTTTCGTCGTTTATACTTTTAAAGAAAAATAAGAAAATTATAACAATATACTTGAAAACTATACCGATCTACATTTTAAAACAATATATTACAATACTGTTATAAATAAAATATATTGATTTGCAGAGGCACAGAACATGATTACAATGAATGGTCCAGTTTAGGTAATGATGGATGGGATTGGAATACAGTACTTAAGTATTTCAAAAAATCGGAAAAATTAAATGATTCACGAATATTGAGTGGACTGACGTCAGAATATCACTGTACTAAAGGACCGCTTAGCGTCAAATCACATGACGTCAATCAAGTGTTTAAAGATAAAATTGATGTTATGCTTAAATCTTATGAAGAAATCGGCATAGATGCAATTTGGGATTTAAATGTACCTGAACCAAATGGTACCGCGAAAATGAATTTCAGAGTTACAGACACAGCTAAAAGGGCAAGCACAGCCCAGGAATATTTATTGCCAATGAAAAACAGAAGTAACTTCTATCTCTTAAAAAATACTTTAGCTAATAAAATAATTATCAACGATAAAAAAGAAGCCATTGGAGTTAAAGTTGTTACACAATCTGGTGAGATTAGCGTATATGCTGATGTGGAAGTAATTGCAAGTGCTGGTGTATTCAATTCCCCACAACTGCTTTTGCTGTCGGGTGTTGGACCTAAAGACGATTTAGAGAAACTTGGAATTGAAGTCATTGAAGACTTACCCGTTGGGTTGAATTTACACGATCATATTTTCGTACCTGTAGTTATAAGCGGAGAAAGTAGTATCGTATCTGCTACAGACACTGTTTTGTCTTTGACTGATCTCGGTACTTTTCCCTTACCTGTTGTAAGTGGAACTTTCTCGTTAGACCAAACGGTTCCCGAGTTGCAACATTTGACGTTGATTCTTGGGGCATTGTCTCCCATTTTTTTTTATGGTTTATTGGTAAACTTTAATTTTAATTTGAGTGTAACGAATTCTTTCGTTTACGACGATGTCGACAAAGAGAAGCTTTTCTCTTTAGTTATATTAGGTAAACCTAAATCTTCGGGAAAAGTTACCTTAAGAAGCACAAATCCAAACGATACGCCGAAAATTTACAACGGTTATTTAGAAAACGAAGAAGACGTAACTAAGATTGTTGGAGCTGTAAAAAAAATTTATACGTTAAAGGATACCTCTTATTTCAGCAACGCTGGTGGTCAATTCATAAAACCTCCTTTACCACTATGTGACCAAATTAGTTTTCCTTCAGAAGAATACTGGAAGTGCTACGTCAAGGTTCTAGTAACCACCACATTCCACCCTACCGGTACATGTTCGATGGGTTTTGTTGTAGATAGTAAATTGAGAGTGAAAAATATTAAAAAGTTGAGAGTGGTTGATGACAGTGTAATGCCAACTCAGCCTTGTGCTAAAACTGCAACAGTGACCAACATGATAGCTGAAAGAGCAGCAGATTTAATTAAAGAGGAATACAATAAAACAGAGGGCTATATGAACTTCCCTTGCGACTAAATTCTTGTCGTAATTGTTAATGAAACTATTATGTGCACTTTACTTGCTTCAATGTACAAATGTTATTGTTAACGCTTTTTCTGTATTTCAATAAATTAACGTCACCATAATCCAACATATTTTATTTAGCTTTTTCAATTGGAGAGTGTAAAACTGAATATTAAAGAAATCTTTGTAGACTCAGTTGCGTGTCCGACCGACCGTCAGTTTGTCACTCGATTTTCTCAGAAATGTTATACAAACTTGAATCTTGGCGTAGTGATAAAACATACCTTTATGTTGTATACAATTTTTAAATATTCATGGATGAATTGAAGAAGAGGCAAATAGGATAATTATCTTTATTAAATAATTTTCTTTCCTCAAAAAAATTTGCGAAATTTTCCCATAACTATGTATTGCGTTTGTGATAAATAAATATCTATTACAATATCAAAGGTTTCTATATATTTACATAATTAATGCCAACAATATGCATACTCCTCAGTTTCCAAGTCGAAAAGGATCGTATTGTGTCAAAGATAAAGTCGAGAATCTCTGGAAATATAACTTATAACAGTAGATGAAAACAGTTAGCACCTGAACAATAAATCGAGGGCAGCAGCTCTGTCGGTGCTATAAAAATGAACATTAAAATTATTTTTATGTATTTCATGAGAGAGAATAACGAATAGCCTTGATGTTTCTCTATTTGTAATAAGAAATATTTATATTATAGTACAGGTGTTTAATAAATGTTGGACGTGGTCAGCTAGTGGATAGGTGACCAAATGACAACTATATTGAGCGTACTAATAAAGCGCTTTAAGTTCTTGTCCCGCCACCGGGTCGGGACGTCGGGCCACCGGGGCACTCTCACTCAAAGAACGAAACACAACAGCAATAAATGCTGCAATTTCACGCTGACATTCTGTGAGAGGGTGGTATTTCACCAGGCGAGCCGGCCCAATTCGTGCTAAAATACAGCATGGCTCTACAAAACTAAGTATATTTGACTAACGGTTTAAATTTAAGGTTTAAGTTTAAATTTTTTATTAAGGAGAGAATGCAGTGAATGAATTAAATTTTTCAGTGTTCCGCCCCAGCTCCACACTTTAAGATTAACTTGTAAGATCATTTACGCGTCTGTCTCTCCTCCTGCTCGTATGTCATAGTCTATTTTCTCAAAATCTGTGCGACGTAAACTTTGGTATTAGGCATAAATCTAATATATAAAAATCAATGTTCGTTTGTTCGTTTTTTACATGGGCTGCTATCCGTACATCTGAATGCGATGAAATTTGGTATGGAGATAGCTTGCATCCTGGGGAAGGACATAGGTTATTTTATCAATAAAAACCGCGGACGAAGTCGCATGCATTAGCTAAATAATAAATAATTAAATAATAAATAAATGCGCCAGACAATACACACCAATCATCTGGGATCAAACTAGGGTATTCCCTGTGCTATGAGAACCAGACGACGACTACTAGGGGCGTTCCCAGTACACCCAGACCTGAGACAATTTAGAACAGTTCGTTTCCTAAATTGACCCGACCGAGAATCGAACTTGGAAACTTCCGCACTTGGGAGCAACATCTAAACTACTGCTCCATCGAGGTCGTCTTAAACTTTCGCGTTGCATTATAAAATAAATATCTAAAAAATTGAACGCGATTACCTTTTATTTTAGCTTGACGTTTCGACCGAGTTCCGTCGGTCTCTCTAACTACCCCGTTAAGGGACGGAGCGCCAAGTGTCATGATCCTCACTCTTTGCACATTTTCGCCTAGGTATGCGAGTGCTTTTGACATTTCACTCAGTTGACACTCTGTCTGTTTAATTTTCGTAAGCCGGTCTTAGTCTTCCTTGGCTTCTTTTACCACTCGCTTTCACTCTGTAGATTTTCTAAGTCAGTCTTTCACCACTCATTCTTTGCATGTGCCCGAACCACCTAAGCATTCCTTTCTTTATTTTTACAATAATATAATCCTATAAATAATTTAACGTTTCATAATATTAGAAGAAAAATTAAAAAAGCGTAAAATAGTTACTCCAATTCGATTTAACCGTTTCCCCTCAACCTTATCTTTTTAATAATTATTTATTTTACTCGTAATGTTAAAAATTTCATGTAACATAGAGGACTCGTTATATATAAATGTAACATAAGGACTCGTAAGAACATAAAGACCCGTTTGAATTTTCAATTGAAATTTATTTTAATTGTTAACTTATAAGAAAAATCTAGCGAGTCCTATATACTATCTTCTGAAATTTATTTTACAAATGTAAGCTAAATGTAAGTAAGGAACTATTATAATCATAATGGAACTTTCTACGCGCGAGTAAAACTCGCAAAATTTAAAAAAAAATTAATTTGACACTTATTTTACCTCATTCAGGGTACATTTTCCGAAGTCATTCAAATATATTATGTTCATTTATTTATTTGAAAGTGTTTTAGTGTGAATTATGTCTAATTTTGACCAAGCCTACCAAACTAAACAAGACTTTCTGTTGTTGCACATTGATTTGGCACCGACTTCAATAACTGTCAAATTTAATTATATAGGTATGTGTATCGTATTTAAGAAGTTATTTTAATTGTACTTGAGTTTCGATTAGTAAAGGATAGTTATTTTGTACTTTTCAGTTTTTTTTTGAAGGCAGTTTAATTTTTTTTCATAAAATTTTTTTATTTCTCCCTTTTGAGTGATCTTGACCTAAATAAATATCTAAGGCAGGTCTGCAATTGACTTCTTTTTAATTCCGCAACGTAACGATATACAAGAGAATCATCAAAATAAATAAAGGTTATAACCAGGTCGCGTTATCTGGTGTGTCTTCGAAATTCAAGCTCCAATACCAGTGAAATTTAAATGGAACCATCTCTGAAGTATTATCTACCAAACAAAAAAAAATTTTATAAATCGGTTCGTAAATGACGGAGTTATGAGGTAACAAACATACAAAAAAAAAAGAAAAAAAAAACAACATCCAGACGCATTGAGAACCTCCTCCTTTTTTGAAGTCGGTGAAAAATAAGTTTAGTCATAAACAAACAAAACTGCAAAAAAAATGAATAAAATATAACAAAAAATTTGAGTTACTTCCTCTTAAGCTCTAGTAATTGAGATAGGATGGGGTTAAGTTCAGTCTGTTTTACTCCTAGCGCAGCGCAATGAGATAGTAATATGACAATACGAGTCTGTAACCTCACAGGGCTGTAGTACTTTAGTTTAAAATCTAATAACTCCTATTTTTAACCGACTTCAAAAAAAGAAGGAGGTTCTCAATTCGTCTGTGTGTTATTTTTTTTTTGTATGTTTGTTACCTCATAACTCCATCATTTATATACCGATTTTAAAAATTCTTTTTGCGTTTGGTAGATAATACTTTAGAGGTAGTCCGGTTTAAATTTCACCCGTGTTGGCATTTGGACTCCGAAGATACACCAAATAACAAGACCTGGATACCCTTTATTTGTGTTCATGATTCTCTTGTATGTCGTTACGCTCCGGAATTAATTGCAGACCTGGGGGGTTATTTACAAACGTCGGAAGCTTTCCGTGGCAGAAAGGCCAATCATCGAAAAGCATAAATTCAATCCCATGGCTTGGATTTGTGAATATATAATATGATATATTTATAATATAAATATAATACAATTTCGGATTTGTGAATCGCGTATAGACAAAATCACCGAAAAGTTTCCTGCCGGATACGGAAAGCTAAGTTTCCGTCCTTTGTGAATAACCCCGCTGCCCTAGATATTTATTTAGGTCAAGATCACTCAAAAGGGAGAAATAATAAAAATTTATGAAAAAAAAATTAAACCGCCTTCAAAAAAAAACACTGAAAAGTACAAAATAACTATCCTTTACTAATCTAAACTCAAGTACAATTAAATAACTTTATAAATACGATACACATACCTATATAATTAAACTTGACAGTTATTGAAGTCTGTGCCAAATCAATGTGCAACAATAGAAAGTCTATTAGTTTGGTAGGCTTGGCACCGACTTCATTTACTGCCAAATTTTATTATATAGATATGTGTAACGTATTTTAAAAGTTATTTTATTTCTACTTCAGTTTTGATTAGTAAAGGATAGTTATTTTGTACTTTTCAGTATTTTTTTTTGAGGCGGTTTAATTTTTTTTATAAAATTTTTTTTCTTAAAGAATTTTTCACAGTTGTATTTAAAGCATTACATTATTTTAATACAATATACATAAGAAACATAGACTATAAATAAATCCAGACTATAGTGTCCCAGCACCTACAATGAGGCACATCAGATAATCTTTACATACAACACATTTATTACTCGTATAAGATACTCAGATTGGCCGCCATTTCGTTTAAAACAGCATCCACATATCTACAGATTTTATTTGCCTCATTTTGTAGTAGGACAGGCTGTCTGAAGTTATAAAAGTCTATGGCGTAAAATATACCAGTTTTGTGAGCAGTCAACTAGCCTATTCTCGTGGCGAAATTTAAGTGATGAATTGTAATAATAAGCCTCTGAGTAATTATCTATCCTTTTAAGTAATTTTGCTGGATCCTAGGGTCACACTCGTTCAAGGATATTTTACCCTTTAATCTTCCACACATGTCGAGAATAATTTGTTAAGGCCGTTGTCCTGGCATTAGTCACTACGATAACATAGGTACGGACTATGTACACGTGGAAAACGGCAGGACTCTTTTATGACCCCCGTAGGAAAAAGGATTTTTTTTTAAAACCACGAAGGTGGCCGACAGGCATAGGACCCGCATGATGGTAAGCGATTATGGATGCATGTAACACCTGAGGTATTACTTGCGCGGTGCTGACCCTGTAAGGAATTCTTTACGCTCTTTTTGAAGAACTGTACTGTGGTTACTTGGGAAAACTTCGACAAGGAACTCTATTTAAAAAAAGCTTGAGAGTTTAGTACTTAGAGCCTTCAGTACTTCTCTGAATCCAAAATAAATATTTTTAAAGTGTTGTATTCGTTCGTTCATTTGTTTGAGCTTCCGTTTCTAATTGTTCCGTTTTCCGACAATAACAGGTTTCGATGGCTATCGCACGGACATACAAAGAACAGTATAGGTAGAGTTCACGACATTTTCATGTCAACAAGTGGGATGAGCACTCCGGCTTTTTGTGGACTTCATGTTCATCGTATATTAACCAAGTTTCTCAGTTAGTTAGACGTTCGGTTTTAGAGTTGACGTTAGTTGCAGTAAAATATTAACGTACCACTCGAAAACGAGTCAAGTAATTTAAGTATTCTATTATCTGTTGTCAAAGGGACCTCACGGAAAATTACGTTTTTCTATATATCCCTGTATATAAGGCTAGGCTTTGAATATTTATCACAAAGTGCGCGATCAAATACCGCGGAGTGTTGGCATTTAGAGCAACGCCAATAATCCACTGCAGCTGTACCGGCAGTGAAACGAAGTGATTTTTACAAGCTTTTATTTAACTTGTTGTTAGTCTGATAAGGTCAAATCTTCGTCTTATCCTACGGAGTTGAATATTTACATGTTGGTTCAGTTTCAATAACAATACATTTGAAACAAGCTTTTATTAAAATGCACAAAAAAGAAAATAATAAACCAAGGACCGAGGAGTCCATGAACGCCTTAATATCGTGTAAACTCTAAACCCAAAAAATGGTTGAATATGGCTGTTCTACAGAAGTCTCATTAGCAAAATTATGATAAACAGAAACGTACTATCTAGTATATAATTGACATGTTCATGTTATTATACTATTTCAAAGCATTTTTTTATTTTAAGGGGTAAGTTAAGGAAATTACGCGACAACGCGCGTTCTACGAGCTCCTTGGTTTATTCTTTCTTTTTTGTGCATTTTAATAAAAGTTTGTTTTTTAAAAATATTATTTTACTTTTAATATTTTCACATAATTCAAGCATTATAGTGTTAATATATTATGTTCGATGGTGACCGGTCGCTCTCAGCTTTTCATCTGCGTCCTTAACAACAACATGACTATTAGCGGATATAAAACCCCTCCAATAAGATTGACTACACTGACGTTTTTATCGAAATCCACGTGGATGACGTCGCGGGCAAATGCCAGTAATCCATATTTTGGTGATCAATCTAGGTTATATTCGCAATGAACTGCGAACAAAAATTAGTAAATGATATCGTTGTTAATATACGTATAAAGAGGTATATAAGTACATCTAAGATCTAATAAATATTCAGGTGGCATTAATCAAACAAACTTTAAAAAGTTTGGCCGATCTCCAGAGTTTGAACTTCCTCTCGTCTTGACCCCATTAATTAGCATCTAATCGTCGTCGAACAATAGTTTGAATTCTAAAATTAACCTTTGAAGGGGTTCGCTTCTGAATTTCTGTTTTCTAAGAATTTAACGTAGTTGTCTTTAGACAGTTCCTTGTTGAGTGCTTAAATTACGGAGGAAAGGGTCTTGTTTGACTATTCACTGACTTTGTTATTTATGAATGTACTTGTATTGGTCCGCTCCATACGTTAACTTTAATGAAATACGTACTCTGTATTAGCTGGAATAGCCAGTGCCATTTAAAATACTACTGTAAGATTACTATTAAGAAATGGACTCTCTCTACTTGGCTATTGTTGAGGAAAAGTAAAAGGATTTATAAAATTTTTGGGGCTTTCTTTACGAAATAAGATTAAGATCCGTCCTGGCTAATCACATTAAAATCTATTACGTAATATAAACTATTTTGTTTTATCATTATATGCAAAATTCTGGTGAGTGCGTGTTTATAATTCTTTTACTACTATATGGTTAGACCAATAATGATAGAAATTAGAATGGGATGGATTAGGCCCCGGGGAAGGATAAAGGCTACTTTATCCAACTCTATGCGGACGAAGTCGCAGGCAACAGCTGCTGCTAGTGTACTTATAGATTAATAATAGATGAATAGAATGGAAAGGAACATCATTGAATAGAGAGAAGACATATAAATAGATACAAGATACAAAGATGTGGAGTTTCCAAATGTTTTTTCATTCAAAGATTATCTTTGAATAATCTAAAAAAAATTTAAGTAAGTAAAATACTTTTCAATAGAAATATAGAATGTTCAATACCTATGAATATTTTCATTATAATATATTTTCAATATAGAATTTTCGATAGATTAGTAATGAGTAATCGAATATTAAATAATAATTTTACTTTAAAATAAATCGAAAATAAATAATCATTGAAACAAAAAAAAAAACACTGAAAATTACAAAATAGCTGTCCTTTACTAATCGAAACTCAATTACAAACAAAATAACTTCTTAAATACGATACACATACCCATATAATTCAATTTGACAGTTACTGAAGTCGGTGCCAAGCCTACCAAACTAATAGACTTTCTGTTGTGGCACATTGATTTGGCACCGACTTCAATAACTGTCAAATTTAATTATATAGGTATCTGTATCGCATTTAAGAAATTATTTTAATTGTACTTGAGTTTCGATTAGGAAAGGATAGTTATTTTGTAATTTTCAGTGTTTTTTTGAAGGCGGTTTAATTTTTTTTTCATAATTTTTTTTTACTTCTCCCTTTTGAATGATCTTGATCTAAATAAACATCTGACGCAGGTCTGCAATTAAATTCTTTCGAATTCCGGAACGTATCGATATACAAGAGAATCATCAATATAAATAAAAGTTATAATCAGGTCGTGTTATCTAATGTATCTTCGAAGTTCAAGATACCTCAGATACCGATGAAATTTGAATGGGACTAGCTCTAAAATATTATCTATCAAACAAAAAAAGAATTTTCAAAATCGATTCTTAAATGACGAAGTTAAGAGGTAACAAACATACAAAAAAAAAAAACAACATACAGTCGAATTGAGAACCTCCTCCTTTTTTTGAAGTCTGTTAAAATTGTATGCGACATTTTACAATTTGTACCGAGAAAACAAACAAACGAACAGACACGAAAGCGAGTAAAATTACATTGTTTCAGGTCTACATTTGAATCGAAGGTTAAATGCAATCTACTTCTTTTGCCTCTCATTTTCTTTCTCTTTTGTTTTTTGCATTGTCATCCAAATTTCTCAACTTTGTACTATGTTCAAAATTTTTAGTCTCTAGCTCATTTGGAAGTAGTTTGACATCAATTTCAAAATTTTACCGGAACAGACATTCAAGGAAACGAGTTAATAAAAAACGTGGTGATAAATTAAATTTTTTAAGATTGATTGAGAATAAACGATTATTTTCATAATTTAATTTTACTATGATTTTTCAGTCGAAGTCAGGGTCAAATAAATTTATTCAAGTAAACGCAATTGGAAGGTATTTTTGAACATAAATCTACTTTACTTCGGTTCGAAAAGAAAACTTGGACATTGAAAACAACCGACAAGAGACTCAGTCAAGTATCATTTTTCAACATCGTTCTACAATAGTTTTTAAAATACAATATTCATAAAGCCAGTAAATGCATGTGCAGAAATGATTATTCCCGACTATTGTTTTATCTTCAACTTCTTTACGTCTTCAATGAAATCGCAAATTTTATAGTATGCTTTCCCAAACAGTGTGCGTTTGAAACAAGTTTTAATCTCTTTTTCGTTACTTGAGTAATGTCTAGAGAAGTTTTATTATTAAAACGAACACTGTTGCCCATGAATGACCCACTTGACTTTTGTAATTTAAATTTAGGAATAACCAGCTGAGCACGACCACGAGTTTCCATACCATTAATAACGCCTTTCTGTTGGAGTACTTCTATATTTTTTGTAGTGTAGGTACATTATATTTTCAAAGATGTATAAGGAGGGTAAGATTTTATTTACAATGTCATATATTTTAATATTTTGAACATTTTACCAAAAAAAGTTGTTTCATAGTAATTAATTTCAACATAATATATGGAAGTAATTAAAAGTTTGTTTTATAGATAAGCACTCGTGACAATATTACTCCGATTGCATAATCCTATACTAAGCACAAGGCTTGTAGTGTAGGTGGTACTCTATAAACTGGAATAAAACTCAGTAGTACTAAGACTACGAAATTTGAAAAAAGTTTGTTTCCTAAAATAAACTGTCCCTTAGATTAAGCCACCGTATTTCTTTTGTTAGTACAAAATGCGGGAAAATTTATCATGTCAATTATATTACACAGATTCCGTATATTGCGATGGATTGGAAATTTTTATGGCAGGGATCTAAATTTTTCTAAGTGACTACAAAACGTATGAAAGTGATATTTGGTAACCTGATTTTTAATTTCATTGATTTCACTGATTTTTAAAGCCTGTGAATGACTGACTGATTCATTTTGCCAGTTACGTTACACGATTGGTTAAGTTTTGTGACACAAAAAAAATATTTAAGAAACCTCTTTTAAAACAGATTTACATTTATTGGAGCATCAAACCGATTTCTGTTTCTAAATATTTTGCATAGTTTAATCTACACATATTCTTCAAAATGGCAGTTGGATTTTTTAAACTTAATTATAGTTTTTAAAATAAATGAAAATAACTGTTTTTTCGTAAGCTAGCGCGCGCACGTTTGCATAGAGCAGGTCTATTTTAAATTAAATTATTGTTTATCAATGCGTCGCCTTAATGATTCTGCCTAGCGTTTGCGTCGTTAAAGAGTGGACTTTCTTTGATGCCTCTTGCCTCTGGTCGGAAATAGAACCCAGAACGCTGGGCTTTTAAGGTATATGCAATGCCACTGCACCATCAGTACTGTTAATATTTACTTACTGAACATGACGTCACTTTAACCTCGTAGAGCTGAAAATTTAAAAAAAGAAAAGGTTCTCATATTCTTTAGTTATTTTTACAGTGTCTGGATGTAATATCTGATTTTATTAAATACACAATTTATTCAATCTTACCTAAATAAATAATCATTCATCAAATATTACAAACTCATCCTTCTTCAGGGACCAGACTGTAGAATCTTTTTTCTGACAGATATAGCGGCACAGTTACGAGTACAAACACAAAGTGGGCGAGAGGGATTTGTACCTGTCGCCCTTTTCAGTGTTCTGTTCCAAAATTAAGAAAATGGACTACTTATAGAAAAGTCTCGTTTTTTTTATACCACGAATACTTTGTCCGCGAATTGAACTCTCATTTAACCAAATTAATTTAAAATATAATTATCCAATTGAGAGGCACAAGGTACTAAGCCCGTAGTGCCGATTTTTACCGACTTTGAAAAAAAAGGTTATCAATTCGACCCGTATGTATGTAATATTGTCAGAATTGTACAGTTTTTGTATAGGTATGTTAATCTATACCAGCTTCTAAACATGTGTGCCAAATTTCATAAGTGTATGTATGTTTGTATGTGTGTTTGAATGTTTGTATATCTCAAAAAATATGTCGGTTTGCAAAAAATCTTTTTTAGTTGTACTAGGTATAGATCCAAGTTAGATAAAACTGCAAGTTTAATCAAAATCAGTTAAAAGCACACTAATCAAAACGTATATTTAATGCACTATAAAACTCACTAATCACACTACGTGTAAAACTCACTGAATAATTCACTGCATACTGAGTAACTCACTGAACACTAATTTTGGCTATATTTTAACAACGACGGTTCGCAGATACAGCTAAAGATATACTAACACTGATTGCACTAGACTACTTCTATTTAACAGCACATGGCGGAGGGTTTAATTAAATTATTTCTGACTACCTCCATTCAAATACACTGTACACGATCGCTTGTTGCTACGGCAGATTCTTTTATAAAGCCTCATTAATACGTAGGCAAAGTATTTTGACCCCACTTTTGCTATCAAAATCTCACAAAATTATCACAGATGACTAATTGACGTGATTAGAATGTAGTGAAACTAACAGTTAATTGTGTATCAGTCACTGGGAACACGTGTCGTTGGTTTAACAGCGTAATTCTAAAACATGTCATTATGCATGTTGTTTTTTTCCAATATTTGGATGCAGTTTGGCTCTAGTTAAACAATCTCGACGAAAATTTCAAAAAGTGGCTTAGCAATTTAAAAATTAATCGTGTAATTGTTAGATGGCAACATAATAAAAAAATTGATTAAGTAATTAGATTCAATTACAACTGAAATAAAAAAATGAAGAAATAAAAAACTAATTTTAACAATTAAACCGCCTTCAAAAAAAAACCACTGAAAAGTACAAAATAACTATCCTTTACTAATCAAAACTCAAGTACAATTTAAATAACTTTTCAAATACGATACGCATATCTATATTGGAAGAAAATCGTACACACACAAAAAAATTAAAATAAAGAGGGTAGTAAATTGAAACAATTAATTTTAAATTAAATTGAAGTAATTAAAACAAATCAATAACTTTTATGCAAGAGTTTTACTTATAGTTGTTTCCTCGTCTACTGTTGGAGAATAATTAACTTTGTAGGGACATTGTAAGTGTGATAGAAAAGACGGATCAGCAGTTTTGTGTGGAAGCGTGATGTATGCGATCGTCGACGGCAGTTACTGCGCACTGCCCGATCGGAACGAACGCGATCTAAATTGGGGTTCAGTTGACACAATAAAATTTTACGGAACTATCTAAATATATATCTTTATTTCTGCCAGTGACTCCCAGTACAACTCACATAAATAAGTATATCCTAAAGTGGTGACCCCGACGTGATCTTCTGACCGACATGATCGTCTTATTAAACGTTTTTGTTTTTTATTTTCGAATTGTACTGGGAGTCACTGGCAAAAATAAAGATGTATATTTAGATAGTTTCGTACAATTTTATTGTCAACTGAACCCCAATTTAGGTCATGTTCGTTCCGATCGGGCAGTGCGCAGTAACTGCCGTCGACGCTCGCATACATCACGCCTCCACACAAAATTGCTGATCCGTCTTTTCTATCACACTTACAATGTCCCTACAATTTTTTTATCGAATTACAAGAGCTTATCGATGCCATTCTTATCGCCATTCCAAAGTTCCGCTCAAACAGAGTGAGATGGCGTCGCAAGCGCTTGAATTTACATTGATTTCTAGGCAATCAGAAATAATTTAGCAATAATTATTAGTAAAGCAGTTTTCTAATTAATTTATCAAATTATTAAAGCTCATTAGCAATCAAATATTGCAATAAAAATAAAAAGACTTACTTTGAAACACCATAACGATTTTTTAGACAAACTAACAATGATTTATTTATTGGAAAATTGAAGCAAAATGTTAAAAAAATAAAATCACCATCAAATAGGTGATTATTAAAGTAATTGACAATTTTAAGATAACTTATTCATAACAATAATCATTATAAATCAAATCGCCGGATAATCGTTTGGCGACAGTTATAAATCATAATCGTATAATTGAATAATCGTAGATAATCGTTGCAGCGACATCTAAATAATTAAATTTGACAGTATTTGAAGTCAGTGCCAAATCAATGTGCAACAACAGAAAGTATATTAGTTTGGTAGGCTTGGCACCGACGTCATTTACTGTCAAATTTTATTATATAGATATGTGTATCGTATTTTAAAAGTTATTTTATTTGCACTTGAGTTTTGATTAGTAAAGGATAGTTATTTTGTACTTTTCAGTTTTTTTTGAAGCCGATTTAATTTTTTAAATTACTTTTTTATTTCCTTATTTTACATTTATCTATATAAAAGTATCATCATATTCTTTTAACAAACGTACGTATAAGAAACTTTCTTATACTTTCTTTTCCTGTTTTCTTTTGTCGTTCGTATTCTAAAATTATATCTCCAGTAAAGTGGTACCTAGTAAGTTTTACTGAAGTTAAAATGGACTTTTTGATAGAACCCAAAAACTTTCTTCGTACATGTCTATTTAGATATTTCAATGCAAAAAACTAACACGCAATAAACTATTTCTATTTTACCTTAACTTAAAACATTAATAAGAAATGTAATGTGTACATACGTAAGCTAAAAACATACGAAGTCATCAAGTAAAATAGACTTCTGCGATGAAACCTGTGTTTATATAAATATAATACGAAAATGGAAATTTTGCTTCTCCAGTTTCGTCAAAAAATCTGTCTTTTATCGCATTAAACTTAATAGATTCCACTGTAATTCTAATATTTCTTGTTTAAATCTTATACCACATTAAAAGTAGTCTTTCTCTATACCCAAATACAATTATAAAACAATAAATATTTGACCACTACAATTTAAGGATTTTTTTTAATAAAGCAATATAATATAACAGTTTGTAGTTCTTAAATGTCGAATTCACTTCTGAATCCGCGGTAAGATTTTCAACGGGATGCATTTAATGGCACTTCAAAATTGGTGAAAATATAGACAAAATTGCTATGAGTTGCTAATAAAAAAATATAATGTTATAAAATAAAATGTCACTCCTTCATTGTTTGGTGGTCTAGTGCCGGTGTAATTCATCACATCTTGTTACTAAATAGCACGAGCATTACTGTGGATATGTACTGTGAGGAACTGGACACAATGGTGGAGAAGCTCACAAATCTCCGGCCAGCCTTTGCTAATCTCTCGTCCCCGCTGCTCCTGCATGACCGCGCTCGACCTCACACGGCACAACAGGTCTCTAAGCTACAAGAGCTAGTGTTGGGAGTTTTGAGTCATCCACCGAACTCACCAGACCTTGCGCCGATAGACTTCTACTTTTTCCAAAATTTGGACAACTTCTTGGCAGAAAAAAGTTCTGTACTCGAGAGGCAGTACAATATGCCTTTGAATAGTTTGTAGCCTCTCGTACACCCGACTTCTTCAACAAGGGCATTGAAAAATTACCACTGCGCTGGCAGAAATGCATCGATAGCATTGCTGCATACTTTGATTAATAGAAATAAAAAAAAATACTTTAACTTTTTCAAAACTAAACAGCAATTTCATAGGTAAAGACCTAATATACACTTAAAGCAATCCCCGACAAACTCACATCCAAGATCACTTCACTTCGATCCCAGTATGTTTGGAAGCGAGCTCGAATGCGAAGTGAAATATAGATCTGTTTCAAGAGAAAAACGTTATTGATGGTATGGAAATTCGTGGTTGTCATCAGCTAGTTGATCCTAAATTTAAATTATAAAGGTTTTATAATAAAATTACACAAGAAATTACTCAATTAACGGAAATAAGATTAAAACTTTTCATTAAACGCACACAGTTTGGGAAAACATACTACAAAATCAGCGATTTCGTAGAAGAAAAGACAATAGTCTGGCATAATCCTCACTGCACATGCATTTACTGGCTTTATAAATATTGAATTTAAAATAACCGTTAAAGAATAATGTTGCAAAAATGGTACCTGACTGAGTTTCATGTCGGTTCTTCTCAGTGTCCAGTTTTACTTTCGAACAGAATTAAAGTAGAGTTGACGTTCAAAAATACCTTGCATTTGATTTTACTTGATTAAATTGATTTGATTTTTACTTTGACTTTGAAATGGAGTGAATTATCGAGGGAGTCTCGCTTGGGCGATTCGAGTTTTTACAGAATTGCATGGCTGTACAAATTTTTTCCAATGTAACTACTGCCGTCATCCCAACAATGACATTTATTGACTGACTTCTGTTATTTCGCTGAAATCCATTTCCACTTTGTATTCTTTTTGAATTCTTATAATTTTTAGCTACCCTCCGCCCAAAATTCCAAAACCACTAATCGACACGCGTTTCGCCTTTTGACGATATTCAACGATATTCATTTATCCTCAGGATATTCCAGAGATCAAACTCGCATGCTTATTACCTTACTTGTAGTCAGAATGCGACACTCAAATATTGCGCGATATCTGCTGTCAAAACGAGAATTTATGTAATGTAATTTGTATAGTGGCACTATGTTTACTGCTGAATGTGCCTTCTACGGTCATGGCGCAATAGACATGCAATCCTCATACACGATATCAATTTTTTATTGCAATTCGCGCAGTTATCGCGTGGCTGTCGCCGTCTGCAAATTTTTAGGTAATAATCCGGTCAGCTAACTAGCACTGAAATTAGATGCTATTCTCGATATTTCGGATTATATTCGATGGTATTGTTTTTTAAATTATAAGAATTCATAAAATGATGACACTTAGGATCAGACACAGGCTACTTTTTTATCAAAAAACCTACCCCTAAGTGGGTGAAAAGGGGGTGAAACTTTAAATGGGAAATGTTAAACCGCTGAACCAATTATGACGAAATTTGGTATGATAATATGTACCCGAAGACAGACGTAGGCCTTATTCAAAAACAATCTTTCTACATGACTGTATACATGTATATGTAATCTAACTTTATCCGGGACAGTCACGAGAAAATTTTCCGCGCAAACAAAGTCGCTGGTACGACTATTATTTTTATACACTACGAACATAGATCATTGTCTAGATCAGTGATTTTCAACCACTGTGCCGCGGCACTTTTGTATGCCGTCAAATTCTTAAAGTGTGCCGCCAAATTGTAGAAATCTATGTAGTAAAAATTATAATGCTTTTTTTTAATACATGTAATTAATCCCTTAATAAACGTACTGTTGTTTATGTAGTACATATTATTTTATTTTACATTCAAAATTATTATCATAAACTATTTTACACAGTGTATTACAGATAAGTTTTAAACATCTTCTTCTTTGTGTGCTGCCAAATTTTGAAATAGTTAAAAGTGCGCCGCGATAAAAAAAATGGTTTAGTTGATAGCAGAAATTATATTTAAAAAATTATGAGGTACAGAATCACATTTGTAGTGTAAACTATTATTTTGTATTACTTTAACATTAATGTTATTTTTATAGCCCAGGTATAATTTTTTTTATATCTAACCTAACACCTACTATTTATTATCTTTTATATTTTTTGTTAAATTAGTATATTTTTAATGAAACGTATCATTTTACTACATGTTATAGCGACAAATATCATTTTTATTGTAGTGTTAATTCTATTCTTTAATGGCACGGGTTATAGAGATACCTGCGCGTTATTATTTATTGAATTGTCATTGTACATTTAAATATTTATAAGATTGTTACAGTGCACCTATGTATGGTGTTTGTTACATATGCTTATATGATAGACACAATAAAAACTTAGACATCACGTCGCGTATTTGAAAAAGTGATCAAAGTTTGCCCGACTATAAATGCGATAAACATTTTTCTTTATGCTGTAGAGAAAACGAGAAACCATATAATCCACCGGATGATAAGTGGACACACGCCCATAGACATTTAGAATACAAAAGTTAAAAATGCACTTTATATTGCAAGTGCGTTGGTAAACCTGAGGATTAAACATTGTACCTCTTGTGTCAGTAATTTCACAGGCTGTTTTAATCTCTAGTGCAAGGAGAACTACTTTTATTTTATTTTATTTTCGCTTGACGTTTCGGCCGAGTTGTATCGGCCGTGGTCTCAAGTAAACTGAGTTTATCGAATCCTCAAGCGAAAATAAAAGGTAATCGCGTTAATTTCCTGTGTTTTTTAGATATTTTATAATGCAACGCGAAAGTTTAAAAGTTTAAACTACTAAAATAGATGTCACCTTCAAAAACACCTTGTAACTTAGTAATACTTGGATAAATTGATTTGACTTTGACAAACTAAAGGGCGACTTGAGTGTTCGAGTCTATCTTCTAAATTCTCTATGTTCGATATTAAAGAACCTCAAATTTTAAGAACTTAAGGAAACACAAAAATACCTGAAATTTTCAGGAAAAATATGCATATATAATGAGGTAATACTGCTAGTACAATAAGCGCCGTAAGCATCGACAACTTTGAAATGGCGACGTCGAGGAAGTTTATTATCGAAGATATATGTTATGACTTAATGTTTAGTTTGTAAATGTTAACATTTAGGTGTAACATACCGCTTTGTAATTATTATAATAAAAACGAATGGAGAGTTTTAAGTTTCATAGATGTACAGTTCACATATATTCATTGCATGGACCCCTCTGTGGGTCAGCTGAATTCACTCACAATTCCTTCTATTTTTAGCTCACTGATTATTAGGAAATTGTGTTGACGTTATACTTATATACATTATACATAATTATACTATATAATTGTAATTATATGTATACAATTATAATACAAAAATGTAACGTTACACATAGTTATTACATAATTGCTCGTTTTGACGAACAATTATTTTAGTTTCTTAGTTTTCGTAGAGTGTCATGTAGAGTCTATCTTTTTATCATGTCTATGGCTCATATTTAAACAGATATACGTCTGTGTCTGTACTTTTATATGCTTACACGTGGGTATACTCAGGGGATGGAATAGTTACACAGTGAAAATGGAAGGAACGAAGACACTCATAATTAACAACACCAACTTAATAACGTATTCAAAACCCTGTTACATATTTGAATAATTAGTAACATTAACATTTTCTATAACGTAGTGGAACTTTGGTATTTCATTTGATCACTTTTTTGTTTCTGCGAAAGGAATAGTTCCCCATGGACAGTGAGTAGCATTCTACGCCTACTGAGTGGCGTTGGACTGGAACCAATTAAAAATTCCATTTTGCTGTTAACCCTAGTAGCTTTTATTTTAGTTTTTATACTAAAGTGTGTTTGGAAGTCACCCAAGTACACAGAAAAGCAATTTAATAGTCATTATATAAACAGATAAGCAACTAAGAGATACGCAATATGACAGGAGTTCACGACAGTGTTATTGTAAAAATAAAGAAAGGAATGATTAGATGGTTCGGGCACATAGAAAGAGTGAGTGATGAACGACTGATGAAGAAAATCTATACAGCAAAAGTGAGTGGTAGTAGAAGCCAAGGAAGACCAAAACTGACTTACAAAGATTAAATAGCCAGAGTGTTAGCTGACGGAAATATCAAAAACACCCGCATACCTAGGTGAAAACGCGTGAGGAGAATGATGAGATCGAAGGAGGTTAAAGAAGTATATAATGACCACGAGGCTTGGCGCCCCGTCTCTCTGACTACCCAGTTAGGGATACAGCGTGAAGATATCTATCCACTATTATATTAAACGAGCAATATTTGTATATGATATATTTGTTTGTTGAAATTTACAAAATAGGCGTTAATGGGGGGCGTGGGGGGGGGGTGTAGAAATCGATCTAGCTAGGTCTCAATTCCGGAAAAAATCGTTTTCTCCGTCTTTCACAAACTTAAAAGTTCTGAATTCTAAGCTTCTAAATTTTGTAATTTTGCAGCAGATTTTATCTTCTCAATAGCACAATGGCTAGAGCGTAGATCTACCGCGCCGAAGTGTGCGGGTTCGAATCCTGCAATGTCAGATCTTTTTTGTTATTTTTTTTGTAAGACAGCGAGTAAAGCTCGGTCGCCCAGAAACTGTATGTATTAAAGAAACACGGATCAGAAAATCTTACTGTGAGATTAACGCATCGTAGACAGGAATATGGTCTAAGGATGTCCCTCTTTGCATATTCATTCACTGGTATTTAATATTTAATAGTAATAAATAAATAAAAATGAATGTTTCTTTGTATGTGTGTCCTCTATGCTCTCCTAAATCAGTCATCCGATTGCAATGAAACTTTGGCGAGCTATTATACGTATTTTTGGCGAGCTATTATACGTATTTTTGGCGAGCTATTATACGTATTTTTGGCGAGCTATTATACGCCTTTTGGTTTGAAAGGTTTCTGAATTATTTAATTTTTCAAACAAGACTCCGCGAACGAAATCGCGGGCAACATTGTATAATAAATATAAATATGCGTATATCATGATAGTTTATAATGAACACAGTAGGTACATAATAAAATTTCGTTGTTTTGTCATGCAAATTATTTAATGTTGAAAATATATATATATACATATAATATACCTAATCTTGCCATAAACATTGTTATAAGGAAAACATCGTTTTTTTTCTATTACATGCAACGTTTATTACTGCCGTGTGCGTTACTTCATACATATAATAGCAGTATAATATATACAGAGTAATATCATTTTAAAAATATGAAGTTCATTTAAAATGATCTCCACTGGCCTTAATAAATTCTTTTAAACTTTGTGGCAAATTATATGGCATGGCGTTTAGAGCATGTCATATTCTCTAAAAGAGACCATAAATTATTATCAAGTGAATTAAATTTGGGACTAGATGGCAGCCAGTCTTCAGAGCTCTGTTGAAATCAGAAATTTTCGTTTCCAGCCACGCTTGTGTGGATAGAGCTTTATGACCTGGTGTTGAATCTTGCTGAAAGGACCATTCTTGATTATGGAACTCTTGGTTACGGTGTTGTTTAACTTCCTTCTCAAGAATCGTATCTTGATACACCTGAGCCGATGTTTTGATACCTTTTTCACAAAAATATAGTTCACTCTCTCACTTCAAATGTAATATTTTTGCCGATTCTTCTCTACCTATGTTTTTTCAAGCCCTTTTTAGATTTGACATTCAAAAGTATCTCCCAATGTAATTTATTTGAATAATAAAATCAGTCAAGTGCGAGGTTGAATCCTGTACAAAGGACTCCGTACGATGTTCTATACTATAAACACGAGCAATATTTGTATGTAATAATATGTACTCGTATGTTCATAATCGCGTTCTCGAAATCGGCTCGAACGATTTCGAAAAAATTAATAATTTAGGGTGTTACAGGAGCAAAAGATCGATTTAGCTAGGTATTCATTCAAGGAAAATTCATTTTCTTCATGTTTCTCGTCTTGAAACTTCAAAACTTGCTCGCGATATACGATTGGTAATTTTGCATTTGAGTTTACCCTCTCTATATCACAATCGTGCATCTGCATCGTGCATCGTGGTCAGACTTTTTTTATTTCTTTTTAATGTACAATCAACGAGCAACGCTCGGTCGCCCAAGTGCTCTATATATGAATTTCTGAAGATCTATTAAATCTAGTATTTGTTACACTTTCACCGCTTCGAAGCAAAACGGCAAAAAAGGAACAATTGTAATTTCGTCTTGTCCGTCCGTAATGGTATTATGTAGATGAAATTTCGAAGTAAATGTATTATATAAACCGCTATACAATAATAAATGTGTAGTGGAATTTTGAAAAAAATAAAATTAGGTACGGCACTCCATACATGTAACTGTCGGATAAAAAAAATCCAGTGCACATAAGCGTAGGGGTATCCATAGATAGGTCTTAAAAGTGCCGAGTAATAGCTGAGTAATTGCCGAGATATGCGCTTTTAAGTCGTAAATAGTGTGTCCACCTCTCAATCTTTTCAACTACGGGGCGCAAAATACTGAAAAGATTTACGATAGTAGAATTCGAAAAGCACTTTTAACGAAAATTAGTTCGTGGAATTTATGGGATAGGGTATACTTGGTTACACACTCAGTGACTGCAGAAATAACTTTGTTTTTTCACGCTATGAGCTACATACTTATTACGCATCCCGACTATGGAACCCTTCATTGTGCGTAGTCCGACATACGCTTGGCCGGTTGTCTTGTAAACTTAAGGTTACACCTTTACTAAATTTAATTTTCCGAGATGAATTCTGAGAAAATTGACTGTTAAGGACAAACAAACGTATTTGTGAACTTACAAGGGTTCGGGCTTTCCATTTAAGGTAATGAATCTTATGAATGACTTTGATAAAAACATACGCTAATGAATTCGCTGGCGAAAGATATTCTCTCACTGAAATTCACTCTATAAACCATACACGTCGCCACCTTATCTTCATAACGCGTGGCTGAAATCGGTACAACACGGCCAAGTCGTGTCAGTCAATACAAAAATGATGATTAATTGACCGTGACCGATAAAGTCCTATTCTGAAATATCGATGTAGAATCGATATATATTTGATTTCCATCAATTGAATCATTTTGCGAGAGCTTCCGGTTCACGCACACTCTCGAATATGATACGTACGTTCATTATAATATAACACTATGTTTTATGGTACATTGGCAAGCCCTAAGACTAACACAAAACGCTGATTTCGCATGAAATGAGAACAACGAATTAATTTTCGAACACGATCGTATATGTTGTTTAAACATTTGTTTTATATAGGTCAGTGGTAGTTTAATTTCATATAATTCTGGCCATAAAGAAAAAAATAACTAGTACCTAATTAAAAAAAAAACTGTTTTTTTATGTATCCTCGAAACTTTCAAATTAATAATGTTCTTTAGAACCCTAACGCGTGTCCGACACGTTCTTGGTCGATTTTTTCAAGCATCTACATCCCTATTAATATTTTTATGCATTTTTATATATTGAAATATTTAATAGAAATTATAAAATTTTAAATATTTGCTTTTTCCTATTTAATTAATATGTACTTGAACATTAAATGGTTTTTTTTTAAATTCTTTTAAACTAAAATTAACCCTCTATCTGTAGAATGAATCTCAGTCCTTAATCAGTGATATTTAAATTTGGAATCATCATACCCGGAACTGTTGGCTCTTACGAGTTTAAATGTCAAATTGGTATTCTTTTTCCGTCAATAGATCGACGGAATTCACGATTCCGTCATTAGTACTCAGATGGTTGTTCCATTGTTTCGAAATGGATACAATAGTTCCTTCACTAATGGTGGATGGATCTGTCTAATTAAGGCTTTTAATAAATAACGAAATTAATGTAGGCTATAAACTTCTCTAAACACTTTCAAAGTGTGGGTGCAGCGAGTAGTAACAAGCATTCTATTGTACTTTCTCAGTTCGTGTGGTATCCATCGTGTAAGCACAGTGCTTAGTTTGGGAACCCTTATTGATGCAATGATTTTAAATAACACATCTATGTATGGTTTGGCGTACATACGTCAAAAAATTTGTTTTTTTTTTGTTTTTTTCTATAGATATTGACACTTCTGTGAATCTGGAATGTCAAATCGATATATATATATTCATTTTCAGGCTGAGATGTCATGTCATACACTCATACATAATAGAACTTTCTACAAGTATAATATAGAGTGTAATAAATAATTTTGTACGTTATCTGTAAATATATTTTGCGGATTAGATAAATGTTTTTTTTTATAATAACGTTGAAGATAACAGAATAAGTGCTTCGGATTTAGTACAGGTCCGCTGAATTTCCACCAATTTCCCGTAAATCAGCCCCGTCTAAGTGAGAGCGGAAGCTTTTAGCGTGAACCTTAGCCCTTTGATCGTTAATACGCAGTTTTGAGTCAATAAATATTGGTAGGCAATACTAAATAATATTTGTGGAGGTGCATTTCTTTATTTTATGAACATATAATACATATGTATTTACATGAAAATAGAGGATTCTGTATCATACATACCTGTACCTATAACCTACTTATAATATTTAAAAATGATACCTGAGACTGAGTTTCTTGTCGGTTCTTCTCAATGTTTAGGTTTTCTTTTCGAACCGAACTAAAGTAGATTTGACGTTCAAAAAAATTTTTTATGAAAAAAATTAAACAGTATTCAAAAAAAACACTAAAAAGTATAAAATAACTATCCTTTACTGATCAAAACTCAAGTACAATTAAAATAACTTTATAAATACGATACACATACCTATATAGTTAAAGGAGACTGGCAAAATCCCATAGTACTTTGGGCCAAAGATGACTAAGAATGAGTATGGTCTTCAAAGAGAGGTATAATGGAAACAAATAAATATCTGTTAATTTAAATTTAATTGGCAATGGGAGAAAAAAGATATATGAAGTTTAACTTTGTCATAAAAGTGAGGTTATTTCATATATTAAACGATATATTGATACGATCTCAGTCTATAATAAATATAGAATTTCACTTAGATTTCAGAGGCAAATGTCTAAATTAAATAAATCCACATTAAATGTCAAAATCAGTTTTATTTAATAGGTATTTATCTTGTTTAAAATATTTGATTGAACATTGAAGTGTGTAAATAAAAATAATACATTTTTTAAATAATAATTCCAAGGCTGACTTATGAAGATCAAATAGCCAGAGTGTTAGCAGACGGAAATGTCAAAAGCACTCGCATGCCTAGGCGAAAATGTGTGAGGAGAATGATGAGATTTGAGGAAGCGAAAGAGGTGTGTAAGGACCGCGACTCCTGGCGCTCCGTCCTCTCTGACTACCCCGTTGGGGATACAGCGTGAAGTTATGTTATGTTATGTTATGTTATGTAATTCCTTTATTATTTTTCTCCATCATCACATACAATCAAAATGGTATCAAGGAACTGTACAGGGGGTGCTATATTTTATTGGTACCTTCCCCAACTGAGGTACCATATTACCGACATAATATGAGCGCAACAACCTACTGTTCGTTTCCCTACAATACAATTACAGTAGTAATGTATTATTGCTGCTCTACCGTTTAGAGAGCTATCTACTAAAATATAAATGAAATATATTTTCCTATTAACATGGCCGGATTTAATTCTGCCTCGCAAAATACATTAGTATTTGATGTAGATGGCTCTCGCAGTAGATTGCTGTCTACCTCCCTGCACACTTCTATTGTGTAGGTGCCATTTGCCCTTCGTTAAATTAAAATCATTAAATGTTAGCCTTGGAAAATCTGTAACATTATTATTTTCTACAGTGATGCTACAAAAATCAGCTCTTCGTCTATTAACATTATTTGAAATTATAAATGTTGCAAATGTGTTATTTGTATTCATGTTTTCTGTTATAATCCTCATGATTTTCTCTGGATCAACACGATTTGTTACAGGAGAATGAAACGCATTGATAAGAGTGGCTGCTACCTCAAAATCTTGCATTAAGTGCTTTGAAGCAACATTAAACTAATTTTGCCAGAACAATTTCTAAAACCTTTTATATCTACCATTGACAACTTTTACAAGCCATCAACAAATGTGACTGCCCT
This sequence comes from Zeuzera pyrina, assembly GCA_907165235.1. NCBI lineage: Eukaryota > Metazoa > Arthropoda > Insecta > Lepidoptera > Cossidae > Zeuzera > Zeuzera pyrina. The sequence continues at coordinate 3,455,895 of OU015641.1, forward strand.
TGATTTATTACCTTCTTTCTAAAGTTGAAAGCTGCGTTTCACCTTCCTGTAACGTAGCTGGCACATAATTATGTTCTGTAACCACATTTGTTTAATTAGGGCAAGGCGTCTCTAAAGCCCCTATCCAGTATAAAGGCATCTCCTGCTTGAAAATAAGTTCGTAAAATATTATTTTCATTTTGAAATTCTCTTTTCATAATGTCAGCATCAGATGTTGTTGCTGGATAGGGGCCGAGAACATCAATTATATAACTATTAGTTGTGACCATAAGAAATGGTTTAACTAGGTTTTGATATTTATGAGAAAAGGTGAATTTTGAATTTTCGCGGGCTGTGTACATTCGATTATCGAAATTTTTTTTTTGTTATGTTGGTACACATATGTTTATCATATGTTGGCATTATCAGCCAATTTGGATTAGTAGTTTGTTGTTGACAACTGAAAAGGTTAGTCACGTTTTTGTGTGTTTTTCGATTTTTTACTTTTGAAAAAAATGGGATCAAAGAATATGTATTAAATATTGCGTTAAAAATGGAATAAAGTGCTCCAAGGCACTTAAAATGTTGACTATGGCATTCGGCGAGTTCACTTTGTCTGAAAAAAGTATTTATAAATGGTATAAGCGCTTTACAGAAGGCCGAGAAGATGTTGATGACGATGAGCGTCCTGGAGTTGAAACCACGTCGACAAGCGAAGAAAACATCGAAACAGTGAAGAAAATGGTTTTGGAAAATCGTCGAATCAATATTAGGGAAGTTGCAGAGAATGTTGGCATATCAATCGGCTCATGCCATGCAATTTTCTCGAATGTTTTGGGCATGAAACGTGTGGCAGCAAAATTTGTTCCGAAATTACTAAATTTTGAGCAAAAGCAACGTCGCATTAGTATCGCTCAGGAATTGTTGAATGACGTCAACGACGATCCAGATTTGCTCAAAAGGGTCATAACTGGTGACGAAACGTGGGTATATGGTTATGACGTCGAAACCAAGGCCCAATCATCCCAATGGAAGCGGCCAGAAGAGCCAAGACCGAAAAAAGCACGCCAAGTTCGATCAAATGTGAAGGTTTTGCTTACTGTTTTCTTCGATTACAATGGCGTGGTGCATCATGAGTTCTTGCCTACAGGTCGTACGGTTAATAAGGAATACTACAAGGAAGTTATGCAACGTTTGCGTGAATCAATACGGCTCAAACGATCGGAATTGTGGAAAAACAAATCATGGATTCTGCATCAGGATAATGCACCAGTTCACACATCAATGCTTGTTCGTGATTTTTTGGCAAAAAACAACACCGTAATCATGCCTCAACCACCGTATACACCAGATTTGGCTCCCTGCGACTTTTTCCTATTCCCAAAACTGAAGAGACCAATGAAAGGAAAGCGTTTTGCCACAATTGATGAGATAAAGTCAGAATCGAAGAACGAGCTGATGGCCATACCGAAGAGCGCATTTCAGAAGTGCTTCGAGGATTGGAAGAAGCGCTGGCATAAGTGCATTATATGTGAGGGGGATTACTTTGAAGGGGACAAAATGGATATTGATGAATAAATAAATACTTTTCAAAAAAATTAAAAATTCACCTTTTCTTTTGAACAGACAGTGTATGTATTTTTTTGATACAGGTAATTTGAACTTTTTTGAACATAGCAATAGGTTCCGACAAAAATTACTACCGGTTTACATTCACCATTGTGATTTCCATATCGACCATTTGGTAACAAAAGATTTCGTTGGACTCTGTTGTCTATTAATATGGTTCAATCCTAAGTGTTTAGGAACTAAATGTTCAGTCAATTTGTATCATGCTCTTTTCATCATTGCCTCCAGTGTTCTCCTCTGCGTTTGGAATAATGTGGATAATCTTTCATTAGAATCGCCAGTTCTTAATTTAAATAGATATGCAGCTAAAGCATTTTCAGCTCTATGCATTTGAGCCAGTTGTGGTACTTCATTTAGTATTTGTATAAATTGCTCTTTATGCAAACCAACCCAATAACGTACAATTTGATTCTCTAAAATGTTAATATTTGAAAACTTAACAGTGGTCATATTTTGATTTTTTAAACTCAGCATATCTTGAATATGTTTAATACATTATTATAGTTTTCTAACACTTCATCTAAAAAATCCCATGTATCACATTAAGTGATTACTGCACACACGATTATTTTCTGGCACATAATAATAATACTCATTCAGCAACATCTTTCTTGTAGATATAGGTGTTCTATGCCTTTCATCACCTTGACATCCTTCTACAAAACATTTGAACTGTTTCAACAGCTCTTATGTAATCGAGCAAAACAATAGTAGTTTGATTTCTTGGCACTTGTGATACCTCCGGGTCAGGTGGTGGTAATGGCTCTGGTACAGAAGGTTCTCTAAGGCGTTCCGGAGCTGATGATAAAGATTCATCTTGAATTGTAGAGTTAGATGGTCCAGAGACTAAATGACGTGAGGCTCTGTCTGCTCTCTTCCAACAAGGAGCTCATATAAGACTCGTCTTTCCACCTATGATAAAAAAGACAATTTGATAAGAATGAGGTGTAATTCAAAGACGTTTCAGATAGATATATATATACACCAATTGAAACACATTTTAACCACATCACTGTAATAATAATTTAATATATTATATATAATAAATTACTTACGGTTCGACGTATTATCCATTTCGAGATTACATTATATGTTCTATGTTCACGTTCATTGCTAATGTGGAGCAGATGGGACTGTGAATGTAGTAACGTTCGACCACAATAATTACAAACACGTCGATGACCAATAGTGTTTGTAGTTGTGGATTCTGTATGCCCTGATTGTACTACATTATTGTCCAGCATGCTTGGCACAAATGGTAGTTGCTGGTAACCTATAACAAACATTTATTTTGTTCAAGAAACATAACATTATACACGGCACAAGCATATAAGAAGAATCTAAGTATAACATTAAACACACTGTTTTTTTACGTAATACAATATTGGAAATAACATTTTTTACACTTACAGTACGAGGGGCAATCCATCCACGAATAACATTCAGAATATATTCATCCTCCAAGTAAATCTCATTTTATTACTAGTGGTTGCTATTCCACAATTAATACAAAGACGATGATCCATGTTGCTGTGGCACTCAGTCCAAATTAACGAGTTATGGTCTAACAAGTTCAGCAAGCAAGGTTCGAGGTTCCAGTAAGAAAGATGCTTTAGTTGCTTGTAAAGGCGATATAGCAAGCAAAAGTCGTAAAAATCCAGTAAACACACAAAAAATATAACGGTAGAGGCGAAATACGAAACAGAATTAAACCACAGAAAGTAAACACGATGTACGAAACACAGAATACTATCCAAGGAATATATTTACTATACTATCACAAAATCACAGATCACTAATATCTAGGATTGGGTAAAAATATTAACACACAATATATCGATATTTTTAAATCAATGAAACATTTTTTTTAAATATAATCGATAGACGTCGTTGTGAAGTCGTGATAACATTTTTAATCTCGATATATCGATTTCCGATATTTATTTCCGCGTAATGGTAGTAATTACTAAAACTAAAGGAATTAAATACTTAAATCGATTTGTCTGTAATCGATATTAACTAAACTTGTAATACCGTTCTATTATATCTATGGCTAAGTCAAAAGAGGTGCGTTTTCGAATATCGTTATAAACAATCACATTAAAATATATTTTATTCCATTTCTTCAATTTCCCATTGCCAAATAATTCAATATTTCTACATTATAATCACAAAAAAATAACCTTTTTTTTAAGGTATATTTCATTTTTAGGCATTCAAATCATTATAGGCCCAATTTCGCCATACTCCTTTGACAGTTACTGAAGTCTGTGCCAAGCCCATCAAACATAAACTTTCTGTTGTTGCGCATTGATCTGGCACCGACTTCAATAAGTGTCAAATTAATTATATATATAACTATCAAATAACTGTCACATTTAATTATATAGGTATGTGTACCGTATTTATAAAGTTATTTTAATTGTACTTGAGTTTTGATTAGTAAAGGATAGTTATTTTATACTTTTCAGTGTTTTTTTTGAAGGCGGTTTAATTTTTTTTAATAAAAAAATTTTAATTTCTCCCTTTTGAGTGATCGTGACCTAAATAAATATCTAGGGCAGGTCTGCAATTAACTTCTTTCTAATTCCGGAGCGCAACGATATACAAGAGAATCATCAACGTAAATAAAGGTTATAACAAGGTCGCGTTATTTAGTATATCTTCGAAGTTCAAGCTCCAATATCGATGAAATTTTCGAAATCGGTTCATAAATGACGGAGTTATGAGGTAATAAACAAACAAAAAAAAACAACATACAGACGAATTGAGAACCTCCTCCATTTTTTTGAAGTCTGTTAAAAATACCTTGCAATTGGGTTTACTTGAATAAATTGATTTGACATTGACTTTGAGCATTGCTTAGAGTAACAATGTTATTGTAAAAACGAACTAAGAAATATTTGGACTGTTCGGACAATTCGAAAGAATGCCTCGTGAACGATTGACGATGAATATGTTATACAGAATATAAGTAAGTGGTAGCAGAAGCTCAGATAACCAAAACTATCTATCGAAAACCAAATAGGTAGAGTCTTATATGAATAAAATGTCAGAAGCACTCACCCAACTCAGTAACAGTACGAGATTTGAGCAGCCGAAAGAAATATGTCAGGACCGCGATGTGAGCTCCGTCCTTTTTGTCAACGCCGTTAGAGATACAGCGTAGGGGTATGTATTTGCTTCGAGTAAATTTTACTGCATAAAATATCTTTCTTTTTGTAACAAACATATAAAAGATTGTCATAAAGAATTCAAGTGTTCAATGGAAGACGTGCGTGAACGCGTAGGTGTGTATCTGTGTGCGTGTATACAAACGTGCATGCGAGCTTTGCGTTCACGTGTGCGTGCGTCCCTGTACATAATATGTATTGAGACTTGTATGAGTTTTATATGAGCATATAGTTTACACATAATCTATGTATTAACACGTGAAGCGAAAACTTTGGTTCACTTTTCAAGAAAATTGGGCGGACGTGTGAAATTTGGCACACTTAAAGTTTATATGGAGAAGGACTAGAGAAAGCTACAATTTTTATGTAATATGTGTTACAAATAAGTACATTAAATTAAATATTATTACGTGAAGCGAAAACTTTGGTTCCCTTTTTAAGAAATTTGCGCGGACGAAGGAGTTTGAAATTTGGTACACTTCAAGTTTATATGAAGAAGGATTGGAGAAAGCTAAAATTTGTATGTAATATGTGTTACAAATAGGTTCATTAAATTAAATAAAACAAAACGTTAATTGTTTACGTTCATACTGCCAATGTCAAAAAGACTGTCAATGTCAAAAAGACTGTCAATGTCAAACTCATAATAGTTTGTGATCATATATATGTAATGTAACGTCCTTGGATCAAACAGTCGCACAGAGTAGATTGTCGCCAAAGAGTTTACGAGTTGATATTTATATTTACGGTCGAATTTCGACCACAGAGCGACCTCTAGTATAACATACTTCCAAATTTACACTGCACTGTCATTTCTTTTAAAATTATTTGAAATAATTTTATTTCTACGTATTTTTCTCCATAGTTCTAGTCCTTAAACATTTTTTAGAGTTGCTAGTTGTCGAAGGACTTGTGTAGATATTTTTCATTACAATGATTTTATTTTTAGATATATTTAAGCTTAATGTATTGAAAGACATGCAAGTCGCATATTAACTAGCTTCAACATAAGAAATTACTAGACTTTGTGTTTACTTTTGGTTCCAAGAAAAACTCGCATTAACGACCTAGTAAGTAGCGTTGCAATATAATATGTTGTTGTACATACAATTTGTTTTATTCTTCTAAGAATATGTAATTAATTCTGTTGTTAACAATTTAATAGGTTTGCCTATATTTCACTGTTTAAAATCATTGTAATTGCTTTTTATTGGAATTTATTATTGTGTTCAAATTACGTCAAAGTGTCACAGTACAAAATCTTGATTACGCCTTGCAACATTTACTCGTTTGTAAATTAATTTATTCACGATACACACAGTTGCTGCGATAGGCAAACCTTCCATATTTATTACACGTTTTTTATGCTTGTTAATTTGCTATGTAAGACATGGAGTGTATTTAAATACACCTAATCCCTTGCGTTAATACCAGAGCCCTCCCCTTCATACCGAATGAAACCACCGAGGGGGCTTAGTGGATCAAAATCGCATATAATTCGGTTCTTCTCCCAACTATAATTTGAAAGTTTCCCTCGTTGCAAACGTCACGCTCATTTATCACATCGGCTCCGGACCAGCATAGCGTTTCCGCTTGGCATCCCTTTGTTAACGGCGGGGTTATTACCTAAAATTTTGCCGAAAAAGATAGCCAAGCGATCACTGTGCGATCGGTGACTAATTGTAATAAAAAATTGGTATGATGTATGACGATTGCGTATCTATTATTCTATGCCCGTAAAATGCACTTTTCGCGGTAGATGTAGCGCAAGTATACAAATTCTATTACACAAATTCTTGTTTTGACAGCAAATATCGCGCGATATCGACTGTCGCATGCTTACTGCAAGTTACGTAATAAGCGTGCGAGTGAACGACTAGATCCCCGAGAAGACGCTGTGTCTATTGGTTGTCGTTATTATATATTCATAATAACATATTATTGAACACTTAATAAATCTGTACATGGCGTGGCAACAGTATACTTATAATAATTATAAGCTGTTGACGAACCACGTACTTTTGACACAATTGTAAGCAATTGTAATTGTACGCAATAGATAGTCGGCAATATGTGTGCGCGAGAGATAGCGCTATGCATGCCGTGTCACCTTCTGACTTGCTTCTTTTTTAGGTTTTTAATTCTTAATTGTACGAAATAAAATTCTCATTTATATTGTTACGAGTTGAAGGTAACCAAATACCGTTTAAGGATTTAAAGAGTTTATTTTTGTTATTTTTGTACACATAGATGTCAAGAACACGTGAAGTTAATAACAATGGTTCCAACTCTCCGTAGTTGCGCCCCTTGAAGTAGTTGCGTAGTAGTCACCAAAAATATAAGCCTCATTTACAAACAACGTTCCTGAATCGCAGTAGTTTTCTAAAGTCGTCACAGTAGTCGTCGTAGTAGTCTTCGTAACTCGCCTCGATATCGCTTTGATATATCACTTCAATCGATAGTCGCCAAACTAACTCACTAGGTGGACATCCCGATATAGTCCGATAAAATGAGGGTGGAAGCGTATAGAATATTGCCGACAACTGTTAATAATAACACATAGAAATAAAGTGTGAAACCTTCTAGATAATTCCGCTCACTAATAATAACACTTGATGACGACAGTTTGCATGAGTAGGTATGTGACACGTCATAACTCCATAATTTTAAAGTTAAAACTTGGTTCTAGTTTCTTAATTTCGCGTATACCAAGCGATAGTAACTTTAAACTTAGCAACGCGTCTTTAAATTATAGCTTTGTATAGCCTGAATCTCCAGATGTAAGCACTAAAAAGTTGCGCGTTACGTGCCATTGGATAATCGACCTTATTGTATTCGACATAAGATCCAACCGCAACAATATACATATATTGTCATCTCGTCTGATATTTTGCTGTTACAAATCACACAGTTTAATTTACGATTTCGTACTTTCTACTGCGAAGTAAAGTCCAATTCAATTTTCGATTACAACAGACAATTATAAAAAATAATAATAACTTGTTAGTTACTATTAATAGGCAAAATAGAAACTGGATTGTCGTTTTGTTTCAAAATTGTTGTCAGTAACGGACAAGTAAGTTACATAACAACATAATATTGAAATTAACTCATTCGTTATCATTTAACGAAACAGTAATGTAACGGGATAACAGACAGCAGTTTATAACGACATACATACCTACTTACACGCTGTGAGATAGAGGATGAAACGCCAAGCGTCGCGGTTCTTACATATTATTTTCACCTTCTCAAATCTCGTCATTCTTCTAGCAAACTTTTATTTAGGTATGCGAGTGTTTTTGACATCTCAGTTAGCTAACTTTATGGTTATTTAATCTTCATAATCAGCCTTAGTTTTTGTTTTATTAAAGTTTGCTAGAAACTTTCGTCTAGATATGCGAGTGTTTTTGACATCTCAGTTAGCTAACTTCGGGCTATTTAATCTTTATAGTCAGCCTTAGTTTTTCTTATATTAAATAAACACAACGTTTATTAACTATTTCAAAACCGCCGTTATTGCTATCATGAGCTGTGTCGTCAACCAATCACCGAGAACTTGTAATCAAACTTCACATGAACCACTATCGCGCGGAGCACGGGCAGTACGCTATTCAGTGACGATATGGAGTTGTTAAATGTGGGTATATTTTGAAAAGTCCGAAAAAACAAATCAGTACTACTCAAAGAGAGGCGATATTGTACGGGGTTTGGGTTGGTAAAATATGTTAACTATAATCTTTACAATTTGAAGTTAACTTATTTGAACCAATTAAAGACAATTATATATTTCATAAGACGTAATAATTTATCAGATTGATCGACTGATTGTTCCAACAACTTATAACGACTATAGCGCCCTTTAATAGGCAACGATCTTTGCTGTCGTTATATGTATTAAAAATTTGCTGGCTGAAATGCTGACAGTTCATTTCGACCGTATTATACAATTAAGCTACGTAAAAAAAATTATAACTAAAACAGGGCGGCGTTAGCGATGTCTCACGCAACATTTAGTAATGCCGTGCCTTTTAATTGTAACAGCTTTTTTCACGGGAAGTTTAATGTTAAATGTTTTTGTCATTTCTACTACTGCTATTCAAAAACATGAATTTTCGACAGAAGTATTTGCATAATATTGTTTGCTCTACATTACGCATCTTCAAAGAAAAGGTGACCTAAAAATGAGGCTAACCTAAAAATATGGAAAGTTACATACCGAAAATTCACCTAAACGAATTACAGTGTACGAAGTACCTATATTACGACGCAGCTATTCTATGTTTAACCTAGAGTTTAATTCTCAATGGAATCTAATTTCAGTACTTCTTTACTTGTTTAAATTAAATTAATATATGAAACAGATTTTTACAAAACTGTAAGAATATAAAATGCACGTCACATAATATATTTATCTAAATGTATTTCATACACACTCATTCAGTAATAATTTAACCGCTAAGATACCGTAATGGTGTTAACTTATTATATAATTATCTTCAAATACAATTTTTATAAAAATAGATTCATTATTATAAATAAAAAGTCTAAAATTTTGGGTTACGTTGCTTTGCCGTAAAGACACGATTTGCCGTGCCTTGTAAAACTACAAAATTTTGGATATGAAAATATTTAAAAAATATTTAAATGAGTAGCAGAATTAGCAATTCGAACAAGAATTTATTTAAAATAATTTAATATTATTATGATGTATTGTATTTAAATGATAACACTTTAAAATTCATAGATTTCAGTAATTTACTACTTTTACCAATTAGGTAAATAAATTAAAAAAAATAGCTTCCCGCAATTTTTGCTTGATTTACGTTACAAAATGTTACCACAGTGAGATATCATTGTCTGTTCGAAAGTAAAAATTATTATACTGGAAAAAATTGTATTACTAGTACTTACAAGTTATTATTTTATTGTATAGTATTGTATAGTACAAATAAATCTAGTTGTCAAATGTAATCAATTGAATTTTAAAATTATTTTATTTCCGAGAGATATTGTAATACTCTACGACTTTGGAAATGTTTAAATATTTCACACAACTACTTCCTTCATAGCAAGACTGTCTTGGAGATTGCATCTTCAAAAGTAAGTGGTCTTTCACAAGCGTTGGGATAATAGTTTCAGACTGAGATTTGGTTCAAAGGCGGTGCGAGTTATGTGGATAGTTGAGATAGCGAATAAGCAGGGAGGTCGCAACAACAGATTTTATAAATCTGTATATTGGAGGTATACCATACTAAGTCCATTTTTTTTAATTTTCACTTTGTAATGTCATTGAAATCAGCATTTTATGATCTCTTTAGTAGTATACTATTTTAAGTCCAATAAAAAAAAAAACATATACTGTTATTACATATAACAAAAATACCAATCTAAATCATTTAGACGTAACATATTCCAAGTCCATTATTTTATTAATTTATAATATTTTTAATAATATCTTTTTGTAATAAAAAACTACCCATTTAACCAATTCTCGAACAACAAAAACAATTTTGCTTGGAAATTCACACAATTGTTTAGTCTAGATACATTTGTGAATAATGTTCTATCTGAGACTTTAAACGTGTATACTGAATAATTAGCTAAATGTGACTTAAGATTGTTTGCCTCCGGTATACAGAAATAACCTTAGATGTCGTGTACTTGCAGCAGCATATAATTACATAAACAATATAATGAAATTTTTTTAAGTTTTGGTGTCTTTAAGCTTAGCACCCAAAGCTGTGACGGAAAATTTGAATTGACAACACTATTTCGACCTTACGGTACTTACCGTCGGCGTCGGTGGCGTCTGTCGGCACCTTGGAAGTTAAAACTTAAAAAAAAAGAAAACTTTAAAAAGAACTAAACTTAAAACTATAGAACTAAACACTTTCATTTCAAAACTAAAAATCCAAAAAACAAAACGATTAAAAGCTCATGTATTTTAGAATTGATTTCCGATAATTGAATATCCGATTACCGAATTGTTTGGTTCTCATCTCTAATTACGTCATAATGACAGATGTCAAAACGGCCCTCTTAAATATTGACGAGTTGACGACTTTAGCCCAATTTTAACCAGAAGCTTGTTTAAAGTTTTGTCGTCGGTTTTGTTGACAGCTATAATTTAATAACACCGTTTCGTACGGACTATCTTAATTCAGGGATAATTAAAAATATTCAAACGCGTTTTGCACATAGTCAAACGCTATCTCCAGTGGTGTAAACAGACCCATATTTATAAACAAAGCTCTTTGAAGTTGAACCATTCAGACCCTATTTCTACATGTTTAAGATTATCGCTAAGAGTTTATCTTTTGTAATAATATTTGAAGTTACCATTCCATAATAATATTGTACAGTACATAGTAATACGCAGATATATATTATATTTGCGCCATTTACTACAGAACTGAAAACCAAGGTGCATCAAAACTGAACCTTCACTATCAGAATATATGTTTGGGTTACAGACGGCAGAACGACAATAGATAGTTTTTTTAAACCTTATCCCATGGCTGACTTTTACGATCGGCGTGGAAAAATAAGCAGTGCCATCTATATTTTTAGAATTACGTAGCTAAAATAAATAAAACAGAAGCCTAGCTCTGATAAGTCTGTTTGTTCATCTATCTGTTAGTCTGTCCGTAGGTCTGTAGCTGAAATTCGGTACAGAGATTCAAATTATTAACCAAACATGGAAATGGAAAACAAATAATTAAATAATCGATATTTTGAACGCAATTTTTTCTTTTTGTTTCTACTATGTCTTACGTTCTTAGCTGGTTTCCTTTCTCTTCGTCCCTGAAAGATACAAAACGCGGTTGTATTTTGGAGAAGTACCGAAAAAGTGAAGTCACAGGCAATAGTATTAATAATAATATACGTTCTGAAAGCAGCTATTTCTTTGTAACTCATGCGTGAAAACCGATTTAATATGTATAGTTTATTTGCCGTCGAGGAACGGTCTATTATAATACATTGTAACAACGTCCATCACAAGTCGGGGGTATATTCAGCTGTTATGAGGTTGTTTGCTAAGATTTATGTCTAACTTACACGTAAAATGGTTTTATGTGTTCGCTTATGTCAAGGTTAAGTTAAAAAAAGTGGTTCTTGTGTAACCAGACAGCTCAATTGAATATTTATTGACGTCATATTAGATAGACACTTTTGTTTTCGAAGACATTACCTTAAATTTGGAACAGCCTACTCATTTAATAAGGTGTTTGACTGTTTTTCAAAACATTCTTAAAGTAAATGAAAAATATAGGTTCAATAACCACGAACACAACAGGAAATACTTGAATTTCTTTGAGATACCTATGTCTGTATATACAAAATGAATGTTCGAATGTATATAATCGCTAAATTCCAATACCGTTTGACCGAACACCATGAAAGTTGGCACATATATGTATTTTTTCATTGTGAAGGTTTTTATGATGTCTCCTTTGTTGTAAGTCGTCATCACGGCAAATTTTCGTAAAAATATAGAAATTATTGGTTTTGAAACCTTGCTTCCTTGTGGTGAGACTGCCTTTTTTGGGGTTATTACTCACTAAAACTTCCTCGATCATTTTTGAAGCATGATGAGAAACAATGGAATCATCTACAGACGCACTGCTACAAATAATATCCCAGAGAGGGTTAAAAAGCCCTTCCCAGTATCCTCACAATATTACGGCACCTAGCATTATACGCATTGTCGTATTCCTCGGGTTCAGCTGAAGTGGGTCGCAACTCTAAAAGTCTCGCTTTTTGTCTCCTCTTGCAATATGACTAGCTTAGTGCGGTGGCAAGCATGAAGTTCGCGTGTTGCTGGGAGCTCCTCCAGTTCGTTGTGTGGTACCCTAGTGCTTACTTTGGGGTCACACAATTTGTGTAATTGCCTGGATACATTTTGTGTGAGCGAAACATAAAAAAGTTCATTAAAGACAGTGTTAGGAATAAAACATGTTATCGTTTTATTGTCCCTCGATACCAAAAGATGGCACTAGTTGTCCATCAGCGCCGGTTTAATTTTTTTTTTGCTATGTAGGTAATTTTGTGTGTGAATTGAGTTGTTATGGAGAAGTCTAATAAAGGCGTCGGTCGCTTTGCGATAAGAAAAAGGGTAAGTTTTTGGAATATCTCAATCTCAATTATCTTTTTTGTTTTGAAGCTGAAAGAAATTCTGCCGTGCCGTGTTTACATGTGATGTTGTGTTCGTCGACTGAAATCGGTATTTGATGGTTTTGCATTAGGTACATTGTTACTATATAATTCTTGAAGTGGTAAGCAAAGAGGTTAGGAAGGTGATAAGTGGATCTATCTTCCGTTTTGTGGCTTTACGGCGCCCGAAGCCACCTCAGACTTCTGCCACCCTGAAGACTAACGAGCATTAAAGTAATTTAGCCTCTTTTATTTGTACAATTTTGTTTATTAGCGCCGCGTATCGCGGTCGATGTCGGCGCAATTCCCGGCACGTTTGTTACCCTGTTTAAATTAAAAAGGATCCAGTACGCGTAGTGGTCGTGCATGGAGCTGTACCGCACTGACAGTACGACTCGCCGCTGCACTCATTAAGGCGGCGCTATTGTCCCCGTCGAGTATCAACTTTCGAGAATACCAGTTCACAGTTCACAATCTCACCACGGATTCAGAAGTGAATTCGATTACTTTACGTTAAAGAACTATACTACTGTTCAACAAAATTCAAGACATAAACAGACTAGGAGACAGAATTTTAATTATACAGATAAGATTTTACGTAACAAGGCTCACATAACTCTATAATCTATTACGTCAGAGATAAAAAGCCTCCGCAAACGTGTCCGTTCATTTTATCTATTTAATTTCGCGGGTGCCCGATTGACCGGAAAATTGGTATTCGCCGTAATTAAACGACAAACTTTCCGCCTACTGAACACCCGCCTACGCAGATTAAATAAAAGTACTATCAAGTATAAGTACTACCAAGTCATGAACCGTTCCGGGAAATTGTTGAACATACCCTACCTATTGTCTAAGATGTCACTTTCTGCCATCGCATCGTCACTGCCTGCTGATAAGTTATGGACTTTAGAGCCTGAACGGTCATGTACGGAAGAAGCGTTCTCCTTAGAATACTCAGATACTCAGGTTGTGGAATGACATCCCTGTCAGTATTTCTCCATAAGACTTAGAAGATTCTTTAAAAGGGGCATGAAAAGGTTTTTACAGGGTGGGCGCTGTGGTAATCCCTTACCAACAGATATAGATAGTATACATGTTCGTTTCGTTTGGCCTGTGGTTTGGCATATAAAAAAATACTTAATTTTGATTTTAGGCAATACTAAGGAAAGCAGATACTAATAATTTTCCATTCAATTGTCATTGTTTTCCGGAACATTGGTGCAATAGCGCATCTTACCTTCCAAGTCAAGAGTTCAGAGTTCAATTCCCGGTCAGATATATTAACCGTTATAGGTACATTGGGCGGGAAAGAAAATTCTTCTACATGTTTTGAAAGGGTGCTCTCCTTTCGTTCTTTCATTGTGTGGTAAAAATCTACTGCATTTTTGAAAGTCACAATTCGTATTAAACGACTGTAATATTTATAACAAGCTGGTGCCCGTGACTTCGTCCGCGTGAAAGTAGGTTTTATTACACACCCTGTAACAGGTGAGCGGCGAATTTAAATTTATCTTTAAATGAGGATAACTTTTTTTACTGTCATCCGATTTCAATAAAACAAAGCTTAAATATTGCTACAAACTTAGCTTAATCTGCTTGTGAAAATCTCAAGAAAATCTGTTCAGTAGTTTTGGAGATTACCAAGTACATACAAACAAACAGGCAAACATTTCAAAGAAGGTTTTGTTGAGTTCATTATCTCTTTTTTATCGCTTACACTCATTTTTTGATAAATTTAGAAATTTGCTCAATATCACACATGGCTTGTACTGTTTTATTATATGTATGGATTCTTAGTAGACGTCCCCTACGACTTCCGTAGGGTTTTACGTTTAGAAGCTCTATCACACGCACGCACGGACGCGGGCTTTAAGCCACATCGCAAACTTGCCATGTAAAACACCAGGCGCACGAATCTGTTTTCACCCGTCACGCCGGCCAGGTCCGCTAGACGTCCGGCCTACATTCGAGTAGGATGTCCAACAATATGCACGCAGGTACGAATAATCTCCTGGTGACGCCCTAACGTGAGGTCCGTCCTTCATACGAAGTATCCCTCGGCTAGAGGAACTTTCGAGCAGTCGACCATATGGCAGGGCGTCTTCTGTGTTCGCCTCAACATTAATGGTGACACTGTAAAAATCACTGTATGGCTACGAGCTAAGAGGAGGGTTTCTTAGTCGGTTCGAGTCCGACTCTACTCAGTCGGAGAAGAGTCCGGCAAAGCGTCCATGGTGACTTTTTTCCCTTTTCAGAAACAACAAAATCTTATTTCGACTTTACGTTTGGCACTAAATAGTTGGTCTTGCACATGACAAAATAAAACTACGGAGTGAAAAGTTGCTACTCTATCTCCGAAATATATTATAACCAGTAAAAGTCGCTGTTCTATCGCCTTATAATAATTTCCATCTACTCTTTGGCTGACTTTTACGACTTGCGCGGGAAGGTAAGCAGCTAAAGATAAGCGATACTCATTTTTTTTTCTCATGGATCGGAATGGAAGTAGACATTTAATTTTAATAAAGTACCTAATTGTTTCTTATGTTGAGTGTTGTTCGCTAACACAGAATTTTCCGAATCAACAAGTGGTCAAATACGAATAACAGAATAGATATTTAATTTTACATTATCTGTGACAACACATCGAAAACGTTTACTGTTTGTTCAGATTATTTATTACATTACCAATATTTGGATGTAGTGTTGGCCCATTATTCGTAATACGATCTTTTAATATATTTATTGAAATGTTCCTACACATTTCAATAAATATAAGAAGCAAATAGAAGAAGCAATAAGAAGCAAAGTAATTTCAGGAACTCGCACCGTGTTTTTATTTTTTTTTAAATTGATGTTCCATATCTCAAAAAGAAAATCGAAACAGAACGTTACGCTTTTTGGCGAGAACGGAAGAAGTGAAGTCAACATTTTGCTTGGATTTTCTATTTTTTGCATTTTTGGGAACTTTAATACATTAGCTTTAAGAGTTGCGTTAAAGTTCTGTGCAAGCGAAACGAATTGGAAGAGGTTAAATAACTAAATATGAGTAGCTGGAACCACCCAGATGAAGTTTTCGCTTTCTTCCAAGAACTCCTTTTTAACTCCAGTAAAACCTAGTGTGTGACGAGATTTGAGGTGGCGAAAGAAGTATGATATGTGATGACCACGATGCTTGGCGGTCCATCATATCTGACTAACTCAATAGAGATACAGAGTTAGATATACTATGTCGTGTTGACACCTACTATCACTTTACCGGAAGAGTCTTAGGAACTTAATGATGAGAGAAAAGGACAAATTTCACACATCAGACATGCATGTGCTTTATGGATTATTATGGAAGACATCTGCTGTTTCGGCATTGATCTTTTTGCCTTCCTTTTCAAGGAAGAATCTTACAAACTACAACAACAATAACAAGACATTATTTATATCACGTGACTACGTTTGTCCGAAATAAATAAATCGATAAACAACATAATAAAATAATAACTGATTTTAACCTAATTGATTAACTCATAAACAATAAACAAATACTTTTGTATATCTTACAATAAAAATCTGTAATCTGGTGACTTTTTGGTTCTTGAGGAATTTTATTATGAAATCGAACACAGTTTTCAAAAATTACTCATTTGGACTTTCTAATTTAAATCGTGGAATAACCAGTAATAACCAGTAATTTTAATCTTGGAATAACCGGTAATAAGTACCTAAAATCAGTAAAATTCAAGTAAGGCGTCATATACTTCTATACAGTGGCTTTTTAAAATTTAGGTATAGTAGTTTTTAATTTTAACTATTAGGAATATAAATATTTTACAGCGTCAACAAGTGGAGAAAAATATTAAAAGGTTAATTATAATACGTACATCAGAATACAAACAATTTATTCGCTTCGTGAACAATAATACATACTTTTAAACAACAGTCATCCATCACTAGATATGACATGAATGAAATTAACATATTATCTCAGTAATTGTCTGTGAGTGTCTGTGAGTCATAGGCGTCGAGAGGTTGGGAGAGGCATGAGAGGGCAATTGCCCATCCTGAAGATTCGAAAAATATTAAACTGGCCATTGAAATATTATAATATTGAATGTTTGAAAAAGTTGAAATATTTATTTTAAATAAATAATGGTATTCATTTGAATGTTCAGTTTATAATATACTAGCGACTCGCCCCGGCTTCGCATGGGTGGAATGTTGAATATTTGCAACACACAAATTTTTTTCTATTGAGATTTTAATACAAAAATACTATCCAAGTTTCTGACTTTTCCAATTGATTTTACCAAAATTTTCTTTCATATAAATCTTGTCCTGGCAATTACAAGCAACCAAATCGGTCGAGCTGTTCTCAGGTAATGCTCCGTCATAATTATATTATGCGGCAATTGATTTTCATGTATATAGTAATATACATATCTTCACGCATCCCTAACGTGATAGTCAGAGAGGACGGAGCGCCACGCTTCGCGGTCCTTACATACTTCTTTCGTTAACTCAAACCTCATATATAGGTAATATATGTATATTTAATTTTCATTGAATTCCTTTAATTTTTTATACTTAATCAATTTTTTTATTACAAACATTTAAAAAAAAACTTTCTGTAATTAAATCATTGCATTCTACAATTCATATTTCTGGCATCTTTTTTCTCATTTTGTTCCCCTCTGACACTCCCTGACCTCTAACACTGATTAACTGACCGACGCTGTGAGTTAAAATTACTTGGACAATACAGAGATTCGTGTGTCATTTCTGTGTCTATTTCGCCAAAAATTTCTATGAAATCCTAAGTTAATGTGTTCGATACACTCTTAGCTGGTTTTGAAAATTAGGGCATTCTCCGCTTAGTTTAATTTGACTCTTACGTGTAGTAAAAATCGCGTACATTGTGTTCCTGCGATGGGTATTGTTTACTGCAAAGTTACCATAAAGCAAATAATGTACGAATAAAGCTTTTAATGTCATACCCAGCGTGATTTATGGCAACATTCATTGGTTGTGAAATGCGATAAGAGAATTTCATTAAAATGCAGTGTAATGTTGCAACTACAAAAACTTGTATTTTATCTTCGATAAAACTGATTGCTTTTCGACGTTCACTGTTATTAATATTTTATATACTAGATTTTGCCCACGACTTCGTCCGCCTGGATTTCGAAGAAACTGCTGCAGTATTATTATAAAGATTTTAAATAATTTACAATTTCTTAGAAGTACATAATTATGTGCGGTGTCACCCTCGCGGATAAGTTAAGCAATGAAGAGATGCGCAGTATTGTAGGGTTGGACGACAGTGTTAGGTATTAAAAAATGAAAAAAGGAATGTTTAAATTGTTTGGGTACACAGAAAAAATAGGTGTTGAAAGACTGATGAAGAAAATCTACACATACATACATACAAATCTTCACGCTGTATCCCTAACGGGGTAGTCAGAGAGGACGGAGCGCCAAGCGTCGCGGTCCTTACATACTTCTTTCGCTTCCTCAAATCTCATTATTCTCCTCACACATTTTCGCTTAGGTATGCGAGTGCTTTTGACATTTCCGTCGGCTAACACTCTGGCTATTTGATCTTCATAAGTCAGCATTGGCTTCGTCCCGGTTCGCGTGTTATTAGGTAGGCTAGCCGGTAAACAGAATAGAGGTAATGGATATGGGAGTGGGTTAAATAAATTGGCGTAGCTTGGATACCAAATTTATTCAACTCGCTATACGCCGCACAAGGCGATTAGTTGTTAGATAGGACGGAGTCACTGGCCTTAGCTGTATGGTCCCCCTGTGATGCACCGTGCAATACACGCCGTGGTCCGGAGGTCGGTTCGGGTCCCTATTAGAGACCGCGCAATAATTCCTGAGCCTAGCCTAGACCAGGCGTAGGCTCCAAGCTCATACGGGGAATCCTGGAAACCCAGAACATTGGCATCAGACCAAGCGTAGGCACGGTGGGTAGGTGCATGAGTTCCCAGCGGGATTCCAACGCAGCTTGTAGTTTGTAATTTTAATTCTTATGTATTTATAATAACAATATAATAGAACGGTACGAGTGACCGTATTCTCGCCTTCAGAGGTGCAGTAATAATAAAAAATCCGATAGCTAATTACCCTCTTAGCGAATAATTTTCCACGCGTACCAGAGTTATGCAGTCACACTTTCGCGAACCACTGCGTTATTTAAAAAAATTGAATGTTCCGTAGATAATTTTATATTGCAGTTATAATTAAAATTATGACACAAAATTTATAACGTTACAGCTTCTTTTACCACACATTCGCTCTGTAGATTTTCTTCGTAAGTCTTTCATTAGTTGTTAGGAATAAAACATATTATTGTTTTTATTGTCTCTCGATACCAAAAGATGGCGCTAGTTGTCCCGTCAGCGCCGGTTTAATTTTTTTTTTGGTATGTGGGTAATTTTGTGTGTGAATTGAGTGTTGTTATTGGAGAAGTCTTGAAAATGGTCGGTCACTTTGTGATAAAAACAAGGGAAAGTTTTTGGAATATACCGCGAAATGATATTCGAGGAAGCGAAAGAATTATTTAAGGACCGCGATGTTTGGCACTCCGTCCTCTCTGACTAAACCGTTAGGGATACAGTGTGAATAAGTATGTATGTATTTAAATTTTTTCTTATTTTTAAAAGAGGAGGCAAAGGAGCAAGTGTATCACCTGATGGAGAGTGACCAACCGCCGCCCATTGACACCCGCAACATTTGGAGAATCACGGGTGCATTGCCGGCCTTTAGGCAAAATGGGAAAGCAGGGAAAAGAGGGCGAGGGGGTGATGGGCCAATGGTACTCTCACTCCCCGAACGAAACAACAGCTATAGATACTGTTATTTCACGCCGATGTTATGTGAGAGGGTGGTATTTCACTGGGCGAGCCGGCCCAATTCGTGCTGCAATGCAGCATGGGTTTACCGGCTCTAAATATAAAATACATGGTTCTAAAAAGTAAACAAATACAGCAACAACAGACATAAAAGTTACAAATTTTACAAAAATATTTTATTTTATGTTTTAGGACGAAAATGAGTCCATTAAATTGTACTTCTAAGGTACCTGTGGGTATTAAGGCCTAGCTAAGGAAGATTTGAAATTAAATGAAAAACAGCCAATATAATCAACAGACTTTAATAATAATTAGGTCTAAAAGTTCAATTATTATAAAATATAAAGGGAAAATGGCATTTTTTACCATAAACAAAAACAAAATTAAACATTATTGAAAACCTTGCCAATAAGCCTTATTTTACTATGGTAGTGTATTAAAGCCTACAGCTCTAATATACTTAAATAATCAAACTACGCGTTATACATTTAATACTTGAGATCAATAATTGCATAAACGCAGCAATTACATTAAAAATTATTAAAAAATATGTAATTTTCTCCCCATAACAACCATTTATTTGAGTAAATGCTCGTTCTATAGGCATCGTGGTCGTAGACACTAAAACTAACGATTGTTCAATTAGCATTAAATTACACACACTTGTTAACATTCGTAAAACCTCGAAATTTATATAAAATACATTATGAAACAAATAAAATTTGATTCATGATGTAGGAGGAAAACAAAATCTATGTTTAAATTAGGTAGGCCTTAATAGACGTCGACTATGTATGTAAGAGAAACTGAATTAAAAATATTTGAATCACAGCTCGTTATTTAAGTATTTATTATAAAAAATCTTAAAATGATTAAGAACTTTACACCCCAAATTTATACAGCTAAGTGAAACATGACGATCAAACTTGCGATTGATTCGGACCGATTTTTATTATTCGTACCGCGCGGTCCTCTGTCGCCATGTATGATACAATCCTGGAGACGGGAAGAGGAGTATTTCGCGTTTGTAAACTCATAAAGATATCTTCGTGTGTTAGGCGTCTATGAGTGTTGCCGTGAGCGGGAGCGCTCATTGTAAATACGATTTTACTCACATAGGCCTTATTAGACGACAGGCCTTATTACCCGCAGGTACCTTATTAGTTGTAAATACAGAAACAAACGTTCGACTACGTGTTCTTAAACTTAAATTTGCTTTTGTCTTGTGTTTATAACATTGTCTTTATAACATACTAGCGATCCGCCCCGGCTTCGCACGGGTGGCAGAGCCATTTTGGACAGAACTTTCGTAAAATCCGTTCTTAGCAAACGTTTACGCCGCAAAAAAAGTAACTATGCTAAATATCAAATCAATCGGACCTATAATTTCGGAGATTTCGTGATGAGTTAGCCAGTGAGTGGTATTTCACTTATATAGATATATAATAGTATTTTTTATTAAATTCTATTTCTTTCGTTTCTTCTCGCTCTATACTAAGCAAGGCTATGCTTATGCTAAGTCCATAAACTTTTTTGAACTTTGTAGCCCTCACATATAAAAGTATTAAATTTTAGCTTACTGGAATATCGCTCGCAACTTGCGATGAATATTGCAATCGCATACTAAAATTTATATGAAAGACACAGGAATATAAGATACATACAGTGCGCTA
This sequence comes from Zeuzera pyrina, assembly GCA_907165235.1. Lineage (NCBI taxonomy): Eukaryota > Metazoa > Arthropoda > Insecta > Lepidoptera > Cossidae > Zeuzera > Zeuzera pyrina. The sequence goes on from OU015641.1 coordinate 3,477,360, forward strand.
AGGCGGTCATAGCCTTTTAAGTTTAAGCATTTTTAGTTTAATAATTTGCGAATATTATGACCCCTTTTGAATGGCGCTCAGGGGCTGCAGTCCCGACATTGCGATTATTTTCGTAAACTACCGATCTATAAAAATAACGAAAAAAATCGCTTGCCATAACAATAAGCACGAACACTTTGCGAGCTGTCAAATTTGATCGTAAAAACATTATCAGCGATCGTAAAGTTGACAGTTAGATTCGATATGACTCCAATCACGATCGATAGTTTTAATGTAGAGAATTAAAATCTTAATGTAGTTTTAATGTAGACTTAAAAAAAAAACGTTAATAATTAATCGTTATGACTTATCAACCGAAATCGGTCGTAAAGCGATCGCTATATATGTCGAGACTGCAGGGGCAGAGCCTGTGTTCTACTTACCCCACTCTAAGTACGCCACTGTATGAAAATGAGTCGTCGCTGAATGAATGCATCGCTTTTCAGGCGATACGTTCATATCTTTCCGCAAGATGACCTCGATGGCGCAGTGATTTGGACGTTGCTACCGAGCGCGGAAGCTTCCGATTCCGATTCTCGGTCGGGTCCATTTAGGAAACAATCTTTTCTAGATTGTGTAGTGTCTGGGTGTAATGGGAGACGCCCACAGTAGTCGTCGTCTGGTTTTCATAGCACAGGATGCCCTAGTTCGAGATCAGATGATTGATGAGTATTGTCTGCGCACTGGAAAAAAAAATATTTCTGCAATAAATGCTGAAACTAGATCAGATTGCCTGGCTGTTCAAATAATTTATCGAGGTGTATAGTATTCATAAAGGTCATATAGAGAACCATAAGGACTGTACCGCCTGTTAGGATCTTTAGGTGTCTTGAATTGCTGGTTAACTATCTTTGCGATAGCCATCAACGTCTGTATGTAAGATTTTTCACCTCACATCGGATTCCGATTTTCCGATATTTCACTCAAAACTTACATTTGAATAAATTGCAGAACATATTGACGGTCTCGAACGCCGAAGCTTTGAAGAGAATGAGTACACGACTTGCGACAGTGATCATAATAAAAAGGCGAAAACTCGAGTGGGATGAAATAAGAAGTATCGGATGTTTTGTTTAGAGGCAAAACACGTGTCCTTTGGTGGGTTAGAATTTCGGTTGGAGGACAGCTATAAATTCATCAGAAAAAGTCGGTACTCGGAGTCGGTACTCCAACTAATTATGTATGAGAGAATTATGGGATTACCAGTGTAATAGCCTGGTTACGCAGTGCGAGCTAGCATCCAAGCTGGCCTAGTCAGTTACTGCAGTTCAGCTACTCGCACCGTGTACGAGTTGGTCAGTACCTCGCATCCGAGTTACTACAACATTTTTTGTTTTTAATCGCCTCTCGTCTTCCCCCACCACGCCACAAGCAGCAGCTCGCATGCGACTCGGATGTCAACTCGAACGATTTTGTGCTCGTAAGCACGAGACCTGTGATCAGTAGTGTTTTTTGCGACAACATTGCGAGAGACATTACTAGCTAATGAAAAGATGCGAGTAACACAGGTGTCTACTTTCATGCCAGCAGCTCGCGCTTGTGTAACCGGGCGAGACAAATCGAGCTATTGTCATACGAGTACACGAGTATAGTACCTGTCCACTGTCAGGTCAGCACCTCGTATTGTGTAACCAGGTCATAAAGGATGGACTTTATTTTAAAGAATGAAACACCATATTTTGAATTTTCCACTAAAAGTTAAGATAGATGACTTGTGCGTCAAAGCGTAACAGATTGACAACAATAAAATACCTTCGAACAACAATATTTTAGTTAATTGTAAAATTTTCCGCAACCAATCTTGTACAATATAAACTTTTGGACTTTCGCGTTACGTTATAAAATATCTAAAACAGGAATTTAACGCGATTTAGCTTGACATTTCGACCGAGTTTCATCAGCCGTGGTCTCAAGCAAACTATCGCAGCAAATTTCACTCGGCGTCCGACGTAGAAGTTTTTTCCTCTATTCCCGATATTTGTAAATAGTTTTGAGAACACTTACATACAAAATTTACAAGATATTTTACTACCTTGTACGAGTTTTTTTTTAACTAAAGTTCCACAACTGCGTATAATAATTATTTAGTTCAATATGAAGAAGCAAGTAATGCACACATAATATATATGACATGATAAACAAATGAGGCGTACAATCACAAACAGAGGTAATGTATATAAATAAATAAAAGTACCTGGACGAACGAGCTTTACTCGATGTCTTACAAATAAAGTAACAAAAAAAAAGTCTGAACTGCAGGATTCGAATCCGCGTATTTCAGCTTGGTAGGTCTACGCTCTAGCCACTGTACTACCGAGAAGGTAAACTTTGTTGTGAAATCGGAAGAGTTTAGAGTTTAGAAGTTTTCAGTGTTTTAAAATATAGAGAAAACTAATTTTCTTGCAATTGGACCCAGCTAGATCGATTTCTGACCACCGCAAAGCTCTATATCGTACATTTCATCGAAATCGTTAGAGTCGTTTTCGAGAACCTTATTATAAATATTCAAATATTACTTGTATAATACTACTCTTTTAAATAACATACTATCTTAAAATAAAGGAAGAAGAAAATAAGTAATAGATGTTTCTCCATGACTTTTAGCCATAGACTATATACATAACTTCAAAGCCAGATGTCCCGCAGTCAGGAACTGCTGTGTTAAAGAAAAACTGTTGATTTAAAAAAGAATAAAAGAGATGGACTATAATTAGAAAGGGATATGAAACTAATGAAGGATGACATGATGATGAAGGAAGACAGATGTCATTTGGACGATCACCCGGAAGGTGAGGCGCCGCTAAAGGTGGTCGACGCGAAAGCACTTCACTTTTGCTCCAGACACCGAACGAAGAACACCTGAGAGCAAGTGTTCATTGCATGGTGACACTGACACGGATTGACATGTATGGATTGTTTTCCGCTTAAGAGTTGATTAGAGTTCTTGTTTCTCTTAGATTCATTTTTAGTGATTTCTAGTAATAAGTGAAACGAATCTGTAAATTGATAATACAAGTTAGGATAATCGTTTCATCTATATTTTTTTAATAAATCCTACTTTTGATTATAAAATTAGAATACTATGTATACCTTTTTCCTAATTATTATATCACAATTTTACTGCAAATACCATCGTTTTTATATTTTTTGAGAGATGCAATCGACAAGTGCTTGCCCGGCAAACGGGGCCATTTATGGCTCCGAGTAAATTTCATAAACTTCGTGGACTTAATCGTTTTCTTACCGTTACTATTCTAAGTCACTAAGCGATTTCAATGAAGATACATTGTATTGCCATTACAAAACAATTCCGATAGAGATAACTAACGTAAGAGAAACCTTTCAGTCGTAAAATCTCAGAGACAATAGGCAAGTAAAAACATAGTTTGCGGCAGTTAGCATCGAGGAGAATGGGTGACACTGATAAATTGCTCGAATACATATATTTTTCTAGTGTTTTGTTGTCAAAGTGGTTAAATGGAGGTCTCAAATTATAAAAAATAAATTGAAATGTAAAATTATCACAAAAATATCAGTTTTTTGCAATGGTTAATTTTAAAGACTATTTTGTCATAAAAATGTCATTTTAGAAGCAAATATAAAAACCTAAGTAAACAGAAAAACCGAAGAAGGTAAGTCGCACTTGTGCAAGGAGTACTCTGTTATGTCAATTATTGACAATAGCCAACCACGGCACAATTTGTTGCAGAACTTTCTTCTCATGTAAGAGAAATATCTAACCTAATTTATATCTAATGATTTTCCATCAACCTACCGTTAGTAATAAAATTATTACTTGCAGTTGTCACATTACATGAAACTTATTTCAAATCAGATGACATTCAATGATTCCGTGGCGACATCTGTCATGACAGTTATGAATCGGAGAGTACAATGTTCTTATTGGTTGATTTTGTAGTGTTTTTAGGGACGGCATGTAAGCATGTTGAGTATTGTATAATTAATTTTAATCGGAGTACTTGAGATGAAGATGTTAAAATAGTGAATGCATTGTGATCACTGATCACCTTTAATTTTGTCTTAAATAATACGAGGGGCAATCAATAAAAAGTGAGAATGCGGTACAAACTTTTTGGGAGTTAAAAAAATAAGTACTGGCTAGAAAAGCTGTTTTTTTTTAAATAGTACAGTCGTTTAATTGCTGCTTGTTGTAGCGTGTTAACGCCAAAGGTCAAAATTGTTTTGAAAATCAAATTCGTAATTGGGTCACTATTTATTTAATTATTCATTGTACTTATCTGTTCCAAATTACAGCTGTTTATCTCACAAAGTCTCAGAAAAAAGGAATTATGATAAGCAGACAGGCACATACGCAGGCAGACACAGAGGCAGATACCGAGGTGATTTCAAAATTGTTCCATTGTTACAATTTTGGAACGAAACACTAATAAATAACATGAACAATTTATTACAATCAACCAACGACAGCATTTAAAATTAACTTTTGAAGTCGACAAGAGTTCGTTATTTGAGTAATTTAACTAATAAATAAAGAAACGTGCGCAAATGAAATGTGGAAAAAACTTGAGAATGTAATATACTAGGTATATTATATTTAGGTATATTATATCCTAGGGGATACGAATATCAAAGAAACACGAAGTTAGAAAGTGATGAAAATATTTGAAACCAGTTGTGCCCGCGACTCCTCGGTGCTCCTTAACTATGCATCCTCAGGATATTCCGGAGATTTTATTTATTTATTTATTTTATTTCTTAATACTTTATTGCACTAAACATATGTACAAGGCGAGCTTAATGCTATTTGGCATTTTCTTCCCACTAACCTTTGGTAGTTGAGAGAAGGCAAACGGTAGTGCCACTAAAACATTAAAATACTGTACACAATATTACAATATTACACTACATAAATACTACAACGTAAAAAGATATCAATTTACATACACATGCATATATATATTTATATAATATACAGACATAATATATCATAAATTTGAAGGCATCCACTGTCGGAGTCCCCCTAATCCCAACTGGTAAGCTGTTTCAGAGTTGTGTTGCTGTACAAGTAAAATAATAGACATAATAATCCATGCGACATTAAAAATAAAAATATATTATGCAATGTATGGCTCTGACATTAATGACTGTGGCCGACAGATGGACACTAAGATGATTCCATAAGCGTCCGTTTTTAAATTTTGGAACGGAGTAAAAAAATTTCAGCCGAGGTTCTCAACCTCCTTTCTTTGAAGTCGGTTAAAATTAAGCAGAAAGTTGAATCAATGGCATGCGCTTGGTAATAATATCGGTGAGTCGGTGGTTTGTTTTTCGATTCTGGGTAACTGACCGAATCTGATCAATAGAATTTTCTGAAGACACTTTTGTTGAGAGGTGAAATACATGTTGAGAAACTTGTTTCGAACTTCAGACGGAAGTAGTTGAAAAACATAATATATGGAGTAATATTATGAGTGTGAGTGACGAAAAATTACGGATATTGCACCTAATGTACTTGCTGGACACCCTAAGCAATTCTAAGCGGCTACTTTGAGGAAGTCTATTATTTCAGATAATGCTTAATTTTAAGTTTGTAAATGTGAATGCAGTTTAGAAAATATTCATCATGAAATCCAAAACTTTAAACAACATCAAACATAAAAGTCGAAATCGAAAATATTCACTAGCAAAGTCGAAATTTTGATGTCAAATATTTTCTAAATTAAGTACATATATTAGAAACCAAAAATTTGGCAATGTAGTTAAGTACGTTAGGTGCAATCTATAAATTAATAATTAGGCTTTTATTTGTATTTGTAACAGATACAGCTTTTGCATATACATGTAGTTTAAAAGTGCCTCGAATTGCTTCAAGAAAAAGGTTCTCTATGGCGGCCGTTTGCTCGACTTGGCAGGGTCACTACAGCGACCCCTGATACATCATTACACTACCTATCATAATGATAAGGGTTCAATAAGTGTCATATAACTTAAATACATAACGCTTTGATAGGGTATTGCATATTTTCACGGACGATTTCTGTGACAAAAGCTAGTGCAAAAACAAATTTAATATTTTTAGTCTTAAATTAACTTTTAATGAATACAAACTTCATATTCTTTACACGTATTAATTACACCACGTAAGGTTTTAATATATTCATTCGCCATTTGCAATTTAAATAAGCACAACAAGATGGCGTCTTAGATAACATCACAAAATAAGAAGGTGAAGTGTTAAAAGTAGCTCAAAGCAAATTGGATTTTGTTCGCATCTTACTAGAAACTAATTTTGAATATACGTACGACACATTTTCGATTTTAATTGGATTTGTTTTATACAAGAAAAAGGAGTGACTTATTTGACAGATATTATATTTACAGCTAATTTTGTTTTTCTTTACTGAAAAATAGTAGACTACTGGCGCAGTCGTGCCTTTGTAGCTGATAGTATTATCAAGGTGAAACGTTTTGCCCTGGGCACCTACTCATGGGTTATCTAGCGCGTTCATATTTTCCTAACCAAGTTGTCTTTTGCACTACGTGAGTAACGTGTTCACGAACTGAACCAATTCGCATCCTAAGGTACATGTAATTATGTGCAGCAAATGCACTAATTTGCTTCAATAAGCCGAATTATGTGCAGCTACTAAAACTGTAAGGTAACATAAGTAAGGTTGCCTAAGTAAGGTAACCTAAGTAACTTAGTCTAGAATAGATACTAAATACACAAATTTCTTTTCATAAGGTAATGACTGGTTCGTTGGCACAATGGCAGAGCATCTGTCTTGCAAGCCGGGGTCCCGGGTTCGGTCCCCAATACATCAATTTAGGAAATCCACTGTTCTTAATTGACTAGTAGACTGGATTTCACTGGGAACTCTCTCATTTCATTGTTTGGCTCCCATAATTCAAACGTAGATCTTAGTTTGGGGTCTAACGATTTGTGTAATTGTCTAGAATATTACTTGTTATTATTATTATAATTATATGAGCAGTTAAAAGATTGCTAATTTTAATAGTTAAAAGAAGTTAATAATGAACTGCAACATTCGTCCATATTTTTATCTATAAAGTTATTGTATGTGCAACTTAAAAAGTATGTATGATGGCACTAACTTACATATATAAAGTATTTATACGCACATGTAAATGAACTGGAAATAAGGTGGCTAATAACCAATTCAATTCGCGTCGATGCTGGTAGGAGTATTCTATCTTCTAGTTATAAGGTATTATTATCCGACTGGTCCTGAAAGATGTATGTAGTGCATTGAGTACCAAATAGATATTTGTATGTAGTCATGCCAATACGTTGAGAATAAGCTACAAAAATACCTGGTGCATCTTCCGCGATTCGCTCCGTATACCGAAAGACCCGTTCGGTATACGGAGCATGGAAGATCCTCTGAAAGGGAGGAATGTTTATGTATGTTAGTTCCTTTGGCGCATCCTGTAACCTAAACGGTTCAACGAATTTCAATAAATGGTGTCAGATTTGTCATTTCGAGAGTGTTACAAGATATAGAATTTTTCCCCGAATGCCTGGAAAGAGAAATATTTTTGAAAAAATATTTTAAACATTCTATCGTCGATTCTGAACCCTATTAGTGAGAAAAACCGATAAAAAAGGCAACCGTCCCCATTCTCACATTACCTATTCGTGAAGACAAGCCTGTGTCCTTTAATGGGACCTACACATATAGTACACTCCCTGAGTATACTTAGAGAGTTTCAAAATAGTTCCAGACTAAACATAACGGCTTTATATGTCTGTATTGATTCGATGTTATTTTCTACAAAATTATTTCGTTTATTATAAGAAATAGGTAGTTTTCTGAAAAAAAAGTTATAAGTACTTCGAAATATTCGCCGTTAAATGTCCTAAACGACGATGGAATCCGCATTGAAATCAGTTGATTCTAAGTGTAGAAGTTCAGAAGCTATAAATAAACATACAGAGAAAGGCAAACTATGACTTTGACGATTTGATACTAAGGACGACGACACTATTCATAGATAATTATTTTGTATATTTGTCTTTGCATTTCGCCATTTCAAAATTACATTACATAACATAATATAATACACTCAGACATTTCACACAGCGCCATCTAGTCCCAAAGTAAGCTGCATAGCGCTTGTGTTATGGGTACTAGACAACTGATATACTACTTATATACTTTTCTTTTGTAAATATATACATATTATACATAAACACCCAGACGACGGGAATCGAACACGCAACCCCCGTTTACTTTCCGATGCGCTAAGCCGTTGCGCCACGGAGGTCGTCTAGCTAGCTAGTCTATCATAGCTATCATAACCAGATTTAATTAGAAATAATAAATGACTTCACACGGTTAATTGTGTTATTTGTCAAAATAAATAGATTACAACCTAATGACTACGCTCCATTACTTCCTAGAAAATTATTAGATAAAACCGTGTTCTCAAAGCTTAAAAATACATAATTAAAATCAACTTCACTCGGGTGAGCTCTGAGAAAGGCGCTGATAAACGCTGTAGCCATTTAAGCCAAAAGCTGTAAAGGAGGCTCGATAAAAAAAGCGAATCTAAAGCGTTCTCAAGGACTCGCCAATAATATCGGTTCAATCAGCAACTACCAAAGGTTCGCGATCGAAAATGATGCATGTCTACATCAATCAAATTGAGTATTATACTTATGATCTATCCTTTTTCCTTGCTTTTTGTGAAAAAATCTTATGTCTGGCTTGTGTCCGGCGTAATAAATTAAAATACATTGTTATTGGCACGTTGATCTGCAAGAGAATGAAAAAGTAATATGGCGGCTGATAATTTTTTGACAGTTTGTGAAAATTGGGTTAGTAATAGGGTTTTATGAGGAGCTTGTAAAGAGCTAACAAGCTGTCGTCATATTACCATTTGTAAGTCCAATTAGTTTTTACTGAGTGGCTTTTAAGTGTTTGTTCCTTTGAAATTGATATTCTGCCCAGATTTAAAAACCTAATCCACTATTATATTAAACAAGCAATATTTGTATATTTGATATCGCTTTCTAGAAAACGGCTCTAACGATTTCGATGAAATTTACAATATAAAGATTGAGGGGGGCAAAAAATCAATTAAGGTAGGTCTCAATTCTGGGAAAAATCGTTTTCCCAGAATCTAGACTTCTCTAAACTTCAAAACTTTTTTAATTTCGGAACAGAGTTTACCTTCTCAATAGCTCAGTGGCTGAGTGTAGGTCTACCACGCCGAAGTGCGCAGGTTCAAATTTTGCAATGTGGTCAGACCTTTTTTGTTGTTTTTTTAATTAGTTGAAATAATATCCCCAAGTTCAGTTTACAATAAGTACCTATTGTACTTATGATAAAAATGTTAGGAATAAAACATTTTAACGATACCAAGAGATGGCGCTCGTTGTCCCGTCAGCGCTGGTTTAGTTTTTTTTTTTGGTATGTGAATAATTTAGTGCGTGTGAATTGAAGTTGTTAATGGAGAAGTCTTAAAAAGTGTCGGTCGCTTTGTGATAAGAAAAAGGGTAAGTTTTTGGAATAAGGGTTGTAAATCTCAATTACCTTATTTATAATTTCTTTATCTATCTATTATTCTGCCGTGAAATTCTGCCGTGTCATGTTTACATGTTATGTTGTTTTCGCTGACTGAAATTGGTATTTAATTGTTTTGCATTATTCTGTTACTATGTAAGGAATGAAGTGGTAGTCAAAGAGGTTAGGAAGGTGATTAGTGGATCTATTTTCCGTTTTGTCGCTTTACGGCGCCAGAAGCCACCTCCGACTTCCACCACCCTGTAGACTAACGGACATTAAAGGTATTTAGTCTCTCCTATTTGTACAATTTTGTCTATTAGCGCCGCGTATCGCGGTCGTTGTCGGCACAGTTCCCGGCACGTTTTTTACCCATGCCGAAATTATAAAGGGCCCAGCACGCGCAGTGGTCGTGCCTTTAGCTGCACCACACAAAGGAAATAAAATGAAAAATAATGATAAAAGCATGAACTTCAGGACTTCAGGCAGCTTGTCCCATACTACGAAGTGAGGCAAATAACATCAGATAAATCAGATGTGTGGGTACTGTTTTCTAATGAAATGATGACCGATCAGCTTATCTAATAATAAATATGTGTCGTATGTACAGGTGAGTCATGTTATCTGATTTAGTTCACCGTTGCTGCTGAGACACGGCATCTGGCTTTGGAGTTATTTATAAAGTCTATGGCTAAAAGTCATGGAGACAAATCTGTTATTCATTTTCCTGAACAATGAATTTAATGTTAAATTTCATGGACTTCCTTTATTTTAAATTACTATGTAATTTAAAAGAGCTATGTTCATATATTTATAATCGCGTTCTCGAAAACGGCTCTGACGATTTCGATTGAATTTACAATATAATACATATATGTCGGTGGTCAAAAATCGATCTAACTAGGCTTCAATACTGAGAAAATTCTTTTTCTCTATGTTTTTACACATTTAATACTTCTAAACGCTAAACATTTCTGATTTCACAACAAAGTTTACCTTCTCAGTAGTACAGTGGCTAGAGCGTTGATCTACCAAACTGAAACACCCGGGTTCGAATCCTGCAATGTGGTCAGACCTTTTTTTGCTATTTTTTTTGTAAGACACCAAGTAAAGCTCGGTCTAGTTTTAATGTACGTTACTTTCGTTATGTAACAGATGACATTACAAATCATGTCATCAGCCGTCCGTACCTCGGACCAAGAGAGATATTGGACGAAGCCATAAATGGCCGCTCTTACCACCGTGTGTCAAACGAGTTTTGTTGTCTCTTTCTATTTCATCCAACGTAACCACGAGTAAAATAGTAGCGCGAGCACGAATCCTATCGACAAAGTATTCGTATCGTAAGCGTAAGCAAATTGTATGACTTTTAGTGCAGCGCCCCTGTAGGACGTAAAAAGAACTATTTAGTATTGCCTTCGTAACGTAACGTAAAGGTAACGTAAGCCATTTGTATTGAAATAGAGTAAAATCACAAGCACGAACCTTAATTTGACGTATGGTAATGTAAATCTCGATGACAGACGCACGATTACTTTTTCATAATAATAATAATATTGTGTGGGACTTGTTTTCATTTTCATGTTATGAAATTAAAATCAAAACGTACACAAAAAACGCAATAAACTTTTCCGCAAGAATGTTTCAAATCTCAATGTGTTAACATAAAGAAATGTGACATCGAGAGGTTATTAAAACGACAAGCAAGTCAAAAAACCGTCAAATCTAAGCCGTTCGAAACTATCAACCATAATATAAAAACTAATTTTATTTTGAAAAATAATGCACAATTGTAAAATAATAATAATATATTGTTTTAGATATTTATAAGTTATAAATATCTAATATATATTTTTTAAAGATTTACTCCTTTTTTAATAAATTTATTATAATAGAGTTTTAGCTTTCAAATAAAAATCTAAAACTTTCTCTGATTTCGTTTTAGGACGCACCCTTCATTCAATAAATTGTGTAGTTTACCTAAAATTTGCCAGTCCCTAGTTACGTTAGGATGACGTCACCTTCGTAATCGTAGCGAGCTCTCGATAGTTGGTAAAATGCGCTTCGTGCTGCGACTCTCGTAATCGTATAGTAAACTCGATACGATTACGTTACGAAACTGTCGAAAGTTCGCGTGCTCGCCCTACAGGTATACGGTATAGTAAGTATGACAACTACGCACTGTCAAGTGTATTTCGTGTCAGCTTATGGGTCTTGCAAATAATTATTTGCAAAATACTCGTAATCTTAAGTGTTTTGGGTGAAAGTATTCACAAAAATAAAAATATATAATGTTCAGCATTGTATCGTTGTACGTTGTTGTGATCTTCCCTAGTCACGCACGTTAGTAAAAATCCAAAAAGTCGGTCAACAAAAAAAGGACATTTTAAGGACATGATTTTAGAGCAAATGCTCCGTCCATTGTAACTTGGTCCGAGGTCCGAGTACTTACTAGACTTACTACACGAGGGGCGGTGGTTCGATCTGCGTTGGCGGTCGTGTACGGACGGCTGATGGCATGCGTCACGATGTAACTAGTTATAATAAACTAGTTAACTATTTCCGAACGACATAATTAAAAGTTAAGTTTACTAATCATGAACAAAACTGTTTAAAAATCATTTTTATATGTGGGAACAGAATGGGAATAATTTTCGCCTCTGTCACTTCTAGCGCTGGACAATTTCACTGCGAGTTTGTGACGCTACAGCTATGTAAACCCATCTCCCTAGTTTTTCCCCAAGCTGATCTTACTATCCTGAAGTTTAAAAAAGCTTATATTAATTAACTTTATCAATGAATTTTAAGAATGAATGAATGAATGTATTTTAATGAAAGCATTAAATTTAGATATTCGAAAGTATTGATATTAGAAAATATCGACATTTTGTGGTTGACAATATCGGAATATCGATATTAAGCTATCGATATCAATATCGATTTCGACATCGACATTTTTAATACAATTTGAAAAACAATAGTTTCAAATTTCGATTGTTACTTTCAAAATAATTTATAACGTAAATTTATAGCAAGTGGTAGGGGCGACAGAGTCTAAACTTAGGATGTACTTGAGAACAAACGGTATGATTGCGGAAAGCGGTTCGAAGTGTAACTGAAAAAGGTTTTAGCGCTTCATATTGAGATTGCGGTGTAACATGCATATTTTATTCCAGACAGCAATTTAAACATTTTTTAATTTTTTTCAAATTTATTTATTTAACATGAAAATCACGGGTATTAATAGTGTTATAATATATTTCCGTTCACTATGTTTCACCCATAAGGGCATACATAGGTCATCATTATATTTAAATATACCTATAGTATACAGAAATAAAAAATTAAATCGAATCATTACATTAATTGTCATTTTTTATAAATTACCCGTCATTTAGAAACTCATTTAGAAACTAGAAAGTGTATAATATGCCTTATCTATTAATATTTTTTTACATCGTTTTTAAAAGGATATATATTAATATTGTTTCTTATTACCTTTGCTATTTTATTGTATATTTTTTGAGCCTGACAAAATGTACTATCATGTTATGTTAGTGACTATTTGTGACTATTTATAATTTCTTAATTTCTTAGGAGTTTTGTTTTGTTTTAAATTTTGAATTTAAACCATTCAGAGACCTACTCAAACAAACAAAAAATTTCATCAAAATCGGTCAGCCATTTTTTGCGAGACTAACGCACGGCAATTGATTTCTGTATACATATTATATAAAATAAAATATATACCGAAGATTTAAAAGACGTTTGCAGAAAAACCTAAGAAAATGAATTCTTCAGATAAACGAACTAAATTCCACTGTCTATCTCGCTTTTACGTGCAATTATTTTAAAGGAATGCTTAAGAAAGATACAACAATAGGATCATTAAACTTTTTTATATCTATTTCATCGAGCTACGTTTTTATATCATGACTAGTGGAGTGGATATTTTCACTATTTTTAAAACAATATTCTTAAAATGTTTAGTATTTTGATAACATGGTTTAATGATTACGAACATAACTAATTATAATTGTGCAAAGTACACTATACATACCTACATATCCTCTCGCTGTATTCCTAATGGGTTAATCAAATCTCACCATTCATCTCACACACTTTAGCCTAGGTGTCTAACTCCCGATTTCATCAACGCTATCTAAATCGTCACATAACTATGTACCCCCTAGGTTAAAATCACCCTAAACCGATTATTAGATAATATTCATTTCCACAAATCTAACAGTTCCCTAATAATGTCGGACATAGTTATGTGACGTTTTATTGTTTCCAAAAGTTCGTTTTCAAAAGTTTATCGATAAAACAGATATTATTGTTTTACCTCTAACTTTCTACATAATGTTATAAATTATTCTCCTTATTGTCAAAAACTAATATACGAAACTCTCACATAGTGTTTGTCATAGGTTCGAAAATCGAGTTTCTAAAGGGGGAACTTTTAACAACATAAGGGTTCCAAACGTTTAGTGAAACGAAAAATTATCGTTAGCTATCCCTTTAAGTATTTTTAAAGGTTCGCAAGTATTGGGGTGAAATCGGGCGTTTTGACATTTCGGTATACTAAAACTCTGGCTTTGATTTGATCATCATAAGTCGACTTAGTCTTCCTTGATTTCTGCTACGGCCCGCTATTGCCCTGCAGATTTTCTTCGTGAATTTTTTATTTTCTTGTGCCCGAACCATCTAATTCCTTTCTTCATTTTTACGATTACACTGTCGTACAATCTTGCCATTCTGCGTATCTCTTATGCATCGCACATATTTCTAAGAGATCATAATTATACCGCATTTATTTTACTTTCTCTCGATTTCGGCCATATTCAGGCAAGTAAATTACGTATTAAAATATTAAAAGTTACTGGGCTTAAAGTTCACGTAGAGGTAACGAATTAGGGATAAGTTCTATCTTTGCCATTCCTAGCAATGCAGAAATTACGAGTTTGAGACGTCACGGCAATGTAAGTTCATCTTCTGACTTATCCGCCATTTTTAATTTTTATATATTTATTATTTAAATACAAATATTTTTTTACACTTTGAATACATACATACATACATATCTTCACACTGTATTCCTAACGGGGCAGTCAGAGAGGACGGAGCGTGTAGCGTCGCGGTCCTTACATACGTCTTTCGCTTCCTCAAATCTCATCATTCTCCTCACACATTTTGGCCTAGGTAAACAAGTGCTTTTGAAATTTCCGACGGCTAACACTGGCTATTTGATTATTAGTTATTTCAATAAATTTAATATTATTATAATTATATATTTAATACCTACCTATGTGGTAGGTATTAATTATATCCGTTTCGAAAATAAATTAACCAGCTTATTTTGGGAGCCCAAGTTGCACTCATCCTGTTCTTTATTTAGCCGTATTCCCATAAACAGTCGCTTATCACTGAGTAGCACATAGCATAATACCTATACTAAGTACGCAGTTAAGGTCCAAGATTATCATCTAAATTATACTGGGCTCGCGCAATTTCGCTCTGCTAGACGTTATAACATTCCTAGCCATGTCGGCTAATCGTCTAAATGTTATAACGGCTCGGCTCGGTGGTTCGCCGCATTTTTTCAGGGTGTTAAATAATTAGTTTTGCCCATTCGAGAGCGCAATACGAGTAATTACATAAATGACAATTTTAGTACTGCAAATAAATTCCTTTTTCCACCATTTATTTTCATTTTATTTTATTTATGTTTTAATATGTTTTAATGCGTTTATTAATGGGAAACTTGCAAAAGAACAGACATTTATTTCAAATTTTTAGTTTTTAGGGTTACGTTATCAAAACGTTAAAAACGGAACCCTTATAGTATCGTTAGGTCTGTCTGTCTGCTTGTTTGTATGTCATAACCGATTATTCCACCATCTCTATTTAAAATCTATTTATCTGAAAGGCATAGAGATGTCAACTGGTAACCCCACAGCAGAAATAAACGAACAAAAAAATCTAATATTTAAAAACTTTTGGCTTCTTAAATTTCTTAAACTTAACTTCGAACTCAAACTTCCGACATATTATTGTCCGAAATTGACCGAAAATGTTTGTGTCATAACAGATTTTTTCACCATCTCTATATATATTACATTTATCTGAAAGGCATAGAGATGTCAACTGGTAACCCCACAGCAGAAACAAGCGATCCAAAAAATCTAATATTTAAAAACTTCAGGTTTCTTAAACTTAACTTCGAACTTAAACTTCGGACAAAGTATTATCCGAAATTGTAATGGAACGTGTGTGCGACTTCCATGATTCCTTTTCAGTTGGGTTGAGTCCTACGGTAATTTTAATTTTACAGGTATTGGACCTTGGACTTCAAAAATAGACCAAATAACTTTTCGATGATTATTTTATATTCCGTTCCAGAATTGAAATGTAGATTTACCCTAGATATTTATTTCGAACAACGCCTCTCAAAAGACAAGAATAAATGTATAACGTAGTCAGCTTCTTCGCTGACCTGATGAGTACCAGAAAGTACAAAACGTTATATAAACTGCTGCAGGTAGGTTTACGTTGTTACCTAACTGCAGAAGTGGAACAATTGATCCAGGGTGTTTTGCTCTCAGATCGTATAAATAATACAGTTGTTTTTCTACTTGAATTTTGGAATAGAATAGGACAATTATTTAGTATTTTACAGTGTTTTTATTTCGAGTCGGATTAATTTTTTTCTTAAAAAGTTATTTTTACTAATTTATTTGTTGTAGCACCCTTGACTTTGAATGGATTTCAAGATCTATTGAACAGGATAATATATAATACGTAGATCCCATTCCAAAGAAAATTTCGTTTTCTTTAATTATGTATTGTATGAACGTTTTCTCTAATCGTGACATATCTTGTAGTAAACGTTTCATATAAATTAACAAAATATTAAAAATCGTTATCTGGACTTCTACAATTGATAGAAAACTTCATCTCGACTGTTAAAACATTTCATATACAAACTATAAATATACTTTAGTGATTTACTATAGGTACGTACATAGAGATAAATCAGATTTTTGAGATATCGATACTATTATATCTTTGGTATATATTTATTTCATCAGTACAAAGTTGTACTCTCCCAATAGTATTCTTAGAAATAAAATATGTTAGATTTTATTTTAATACATCTTCACGCTGCATCCCATCCCTAGCGAGGTAGTCAGAGAGGACGAAGCGCCAAGCTTCGCAGTCCTTACATACTTCTTTCGCCTCTTCAAATCTCATCATTCTCCTCGCATATTTTCGTCTAGTGCTTTTGACATTTTCGTCAGCTAGTATTCTGGCTATTTGATCTTTGTAAGAGCCTTGGTTTTCCTTGGCTTCTGCTATCACTAACTTTCGCTCTGTAGGTTTCATTCGTCAGTCTCTCATCATTCGTAATTTCCTAATAAATTCATTTTAATAATTAATTATTCTCCGTAATATCCAAATGAAAGTTATGCATGTATTAATCTTAATGTATATAAAAAGAATTGTACTTCACTTTACTGTCATCCAAAAACTCGTATTTCAAATAGTACGTCTTTTCTAAGAAATAATGTTGTAATTAGGAAGATCTATTTTTGCCCCATTTATTCTCAGTGTTTCAACGTAACAGGTGGTTAGCCTCTAGACGAGTTGTGTACATTTAGGCCTTAGCCAGTGGTATCTGTTCTTATTTTTATTGTCTAAAAGTAGGTACTTCAAAATATTTATCCAAAGTTTTCTTCACCTCAACCTCATATATAAATTTTTGAAAGTGAATAAAAAATAAGCTGTACAATATTCAAATCAAATACAATTATATCAGTTATCATAAAGTGAACCATACAATAACATTAACTGTCCCCTTTTTACATAAGAAACCATGTGTGAACAAGCGAGACGGTAAGAGTTCCTTGGTTACATTACACAATGACGTCACTTCCGCCAGCGTGTACAGGTACACACCAACACATAAGCTCGTGTTGTAAGATTATTACCTATTCAGTTTGTTCCGTGATGTTCTGTTCTGTGCGTGTCGTCCATCTCAACTCTCGCAAATAAGTGAGATAGGAAAGAGACGGCTATACTGCGATGTTCGGGTCCGGTGCGGAATTATGAGCGTAGGTACGCTAGTTCTCAAATTATAAAGTTTTTGATCTGACAATGACTTCCACTTTAAAGGAATAGCCGAGACTAACGCCTTAACATACTTTTTTTTTGGTTACACAT
This sequence comes from Zeuzera pyrina, assembly GCA_907165235.1. NCBI lineage: Eukaryota > Metazoa > Arthropoda > Insecta > Lepidoptera > Cossidae > Zeuzera > Zeuzera pyrina. Next base: position 3,495,134 of record OU015641.1, read on the forward strand.
GAGAAATCTGCACACAGGTCTGGTTACTGATCCCACTGGGTGCCCTTTCAGATGGTCTTCAGCCTGGGAGCTTCTCCAGTTAAGGATATCTTGAATGGAGGACGAACTTCGGCTCATAGCGTCGCCAGAGGAATCTGTATTTTCATGCATATTAATGGCTTCCTAGTAGTCGGGGCTGATGGAAATGCTCGTATTAACCTGAAGGAAACACTCGCATAAAACACCGAAGCAGCAAGCACTACGCCACAAGTGCCGCAATATTTATACATACATAAGAAAATATACTGTCACAGATTCGGTTTCATTTATAATATCAAATTGAATAAATAGATGACTCAGATGTTGACACAAAAGAAATCCTTTGATATTGTGTTGGTATTGTGTACTCAAAACGTTATCAGTGAGCATGGCTCACGATACTGTAAACCATTTTTCGGAGACTGTAAAGGCACTCGAAGCTCGCGTATCCAAGCTTGAAGGAAATGTCAATATAATACCTACGCTTCAAGGGCAACTTCTACGTCTTGATCAACAAAGTCAAGAAAGAGAACAGTGGGCCCGCGCCAATAATGTTGAGCTGAAAGGAATCCCATTTCAGAAAGGTGAAAACCTTCTTGATAGAGTCAGCACCATTGGGAATGTCATAGAATACCCTATAAAGAAAGAAGATATCAACTATATTGCGAGAATTCCAAATCGGCAACAAAATTCTATTAAGTCTATTGTAATATCATTTCATAACCGTTATACTAAGGAGGATTTCATTACTGCGGCTCGTCGTAAGAGAGATGTAAACTTGGGAAAAATTGGATTTAAAAAAGATGGAAAATTCTACGTTAATGATCACTTAACTCCTTATTTCAAGAATTTATTGACAGAAGCGAAATCACTTGACACTGAAAAAAATTTTCAGTACGTATGGGTAAAATTCTTAAAAATTATGGCAAGGAAATCACCAGAATCTCCAGTAATCTTTATAAAGTGCGAAGCCGATCTAGGGAAAATAAACTAACAAAGATTATTTACATTTGCTACTTATTAATATTACTTTTAACATTTTTCAACATAACATTAATTATCATGTTATTATTTTTTGTCATCACTGGAAGTTTGAGAACCGTCGCCGCTCTATTGTCTACTCTTATCTATACGCTCATTAGGCAAATAAAGCGGTATTATGCCGGCGACGGTAACTACCGCCTTTATGCTATTAGCACCTGTCGCCCATTCATAAGGTATGTTTTTCTATGCAATTACATTAAAATATCGCGTATATTTGTAATAGGTCGGTCCCCGGTGGTTGTGAGTGTGAGTTTTTATAAATACCTTCATCTTTTGTTTTCTACGTGGTTTATATATTACTTTACTTATTTTATTTTGAATCTATTTACTACCGCATCCATGAGTATTATAATGTTTTTTACCAATTACCTATTGAGTAGATATTTATGGGAATCCATACACACTCCAATCCAAATCCACTCCACACTGCCAAATTACGTTTTCTTCATATACATATTATAGAATTCATAATAATTATAATTAGAAATGGCTACGACACTTAGTATGTATTATCAGAACACGAGAGGACTACGTACTAAAACTAATGTATTTAAAAGAAACTTGCAAATGAACGGTTATGACATAGTTTCATTAACTGAGACTTGGTTAATTGATGGAATCTCGGATCAGGAACTTTTTGATGATAGGTATTCGGTATGGAAGAGAGATCGATGTTATAGCCTCACTTCTCAGATTTATGGGGGTGGTGTTTTGTTAGCGGTTCGCCGAGACATACCTACATTCGAGCGCCCTGAATGGCGGTCCTCCGCCGAAGACATATGGGTCACAATTCGAATCAAAACTAATAAAAGTGAAGTATTAAACATACATATCTGTTTTTTATATCTCTGTTATGAGAAACAGGGGTATTCTTACGTAAGTCAATTACAGAATTTCACTGACAAGTATCTTTGAAATTGTGAGTTCCCATCCGAATGACAAATTTATAGTTACTGGAGATTTTAATTTTGCGTCTGTGGGTTGGTGTGTAGATAATAATACTGGTATTGTTGATCCATGTGAAGTCTCAGGTGCATACCTAGAAAACTTCTTTGACACAATAGCACTTTGTAACTTCCATCAATATAACCATGCACGAAATATCAACGACAGGATCTTAGATTTGATTTACTCTAATGACACGTTAGACGTTAACATTTGCTCAGATTCACTTGTGCCCGAGGATCCACATCATAAGGCGTTAAATGTTTTAGTGCGATTTGCTGTGCCAAACTGCATGGAGTCCAACAAAAGGACCAGATATATTTATAGGTCTGGGGACTACAGCTCCATGTGCTCAGCACTTGATAAAATTCCTTGGCAGTCCTCTCTATATGAAGGCTCGCTGAATGAGGCTGTTTCTGTTTTTTATAATGCAATTTATTCATTACGTGATACCTACATCCCTAGTAAAATTATAAGATAAAACATTTTTCCTCCCTGGTATAATCTAGCGCTAATAAAAGTTTTAAGGGAGAAGGTAAAATATTTGAATAAATATAAAACTTATGGTAACCTTAGTAACTATGAAACATTTTCTTTTCTCCGTAAACGAGCTAAAGAACTGGAATCGAAATGCTACAAATCATACATTTCAAATACCGAAGCCACAATCATAGAAAACCCAAAAGTTTTTTGGTCTTTCGTGAAATCTAAAAAAGACTCTCATGGTTCTCTGCCTTCAGCGATGACCTATCAGGGTACATCAGCTGATAGTGGTGAGGCCATTTGTAACTTGTTTGCATCCTACTTTCAATCTACATTTTTATCGCCAAGCTCAAGCCCATATTGTGGTACTTCCCTCAATACCAGTGATAGCGTAAGTAACAGCATAGCTAGTATAGGTGATATTGAAGTAACACCCAAAGCATTACATAAGTTACTCTCAACCCTAGATGTTAAGAAAGGGGCAGGTCCAGATCTACTGCCTCCTATCCTGTTAGTACGTTGTGCTAATAGCATTGTGGAACCTTTGTGCATTTTATTTACGCGGTCACTTAAGGAGGGGGTGGTTCCCGATTTATGGAAGTCAGCTTTTATAACACCAATTTATAAAAGTGGCAACAAATGTGAGGTTAATAATTATCGACCGATTTCCAAGCTATGTGTTTTAGCTAAATTATTTGAAAGATTAGTTTACGATCAGCTATATGCTTCGCTATCCTCTTCAATTATAACACAACAACATGGATTTTTGAAAAGAAGATCTACTGTGTCCAATCTTCTGATTTTTAATGACTATCTCAGTCAAGGCATGGATTCTGGGTCCCAAATTGACGCCGTCTTCACTGATTATAGCAAAGCATTCGATCGAATAGATCATACCTTGCTATTAGACAAACTTTATAGGGCTGGAATCCACGGAAATCTGTATAGATGGTTTGTGTCTTACATACAGAACAGAACTCAGGCTGTTGCAATTAATGGATTTATATTCCATCGGGCGTACCACAGGGGTCTCTACTAGGGCCATTGCTATTTATCATCTTCATAAATGATGTTCATAGCTGTTTTAGGCACTCTAATTTTATTTTGTATGCAGATGATATGAAAATCTACAAAACTATAAATAATTCGAATGGCACCCTACTTCTACAAGATGACTTATTGCGATTTGAACACTACTGTAAGCAAAACAAACTTGACCTCAATGTTTCTAAGTGCTATGCTATAACGTTTACACGCAATAAAAATGTTATCCAAAACAATTATTACTTAAAAAAACAAACGTTAAATACAATTAGCAGTCTTAGAGATTTAGGAATTATTCAGGATTCTAAACTAATATTTGACAAACATATTGATAATATGGTAAAGAAAGCATCTCGTTCATTGGGTTTTTTAATCAGATTATGCAAGGACTCCTACAATTTGAAAACCATGAAAATACTGTATTGCAGCTATGTACGTAGTATCCTCGAATATGGATCGGAGGTATGGAAATATCTACAATTTAAATGCAAGGGCAAAGAGTCGAGTTATTTGGATAGGTGTAAGAAGTATCATTTTCTACCGTTAACTGATCGTAGAAATGCTTCAGATGTGTCTTACCTATTAAAGATAGCAGCTGGCAGCGTTGATTCTCCTGATCTATTAAGCGCGATCTCATTGTGTGTGCCTAAACGTACGTTCAGAAATAAAATCCCTTTGAGTATCCCACGGCATCATACAAATTACCGTAAAAAATTCGTTCTTTTGCAGAGCCGCTATGGAGTTTAACAAATTAGTATCCAAGGATCCTACCATAGATCTTTTCTATTTAACACCTATTGCTATAAAACAACTTTACGCAGATAAATTCTTCGGTTCTCAGACATCCAAATGACATGAAAAAGGCTTATAAAAGGCTTATATGTCTACTTAAAAATTGTTGGTTTATTTGCTCTGGAAAGGTTGGTTTGCTGAATTTACGACTATACTTTCTCTTGGAACATTTTGACAAATCAAAAACTTAAACGTGTGTTATATTATTAGATAGGTTAACTACATGTGAAAACCTGTTAATGGCTTTTGTTTTTCTATATTGTTAATCAATTTGTAATATATTTAAGCTGTAAGTTTTCCGAATAAAAAAAAATAAAATAAAAAATTGTAATCATTATCCGCAAATAGAGCTAATTAATAAAACGTTTTGGTACAAACTACAGATTCATCCAGCTCTGGCTCTTATTGACGTTAAAATAAAAAAATATAACATGCTAAAACATTGAGTACTCTAAAAATGGATCAAGTACACATACAAATAGTCTTGTATAACCTAGGTCAGAGAAAAAGGCCTTCGGAGACGCAACCGACGACAGTGGGGGCTCCAGTCGTCCATCCATGCGAAGCTGTGGAAGATTAGAGTGCAAATTGTTTGTGATGTCATGCTACTGCCAGGGTTCAGGGAAACTATCACTGTCCCCCAAAAAGTGATTCGGCACAGTTTGAGAGAAATTTTGAGGCGTCCTATGGAAGATCCTAGAGTCTCGACAACGCACCGGGGATGAGCACCCGATTGAGTTTTGCTGGATAAAATCCCCACATAACTCAGGTTGACTCTTAAGGGGCTGGGTATCTGGGTTAAGGTTTATTCTGTGTTAACAAAAAATTTGTTTTCTCATTGTCTCATTGTATAAACTCAGGTGTTACTTTGCGGAAATCCATTTCATGTGATGAATTCTTATTCCTTATATTCTTGTGTCAGCTGGTGGTACTTCGTTGACTTAGTGCTGATTATTTTATCGAGTCTGATTTTTGGAATATCCTGACGATGCTTCGTAAAGAAGCGAAACACGTGTCGATTATTGATTTCAGAATTAAGGGCGGAAGAATTCCTAATTATAAGAATTCTTCTCAACAAAACAAAGATGCGAGGTAAAAAAAGTACACAGAAACGTTACTCACAATCCAGTAAACAAAAAACATCATACGACAGTTCGTCGTGTAAGCGACAAGAGAGATAGAATAATGCAATATTTAACTAAATAATTAAAACGGGTAAACTCACGTAAAATCGGTGCCGGTACCGACTAGTTTCGGACCTATCGGAGGTCCTTCGTCAGAGTGAGTGATGAGTACGCGATCGCGCCTCGTCTTGCACTGCGCGCCTGAGCTCACACCGTGCGGCTCGACAGGGTGGGGGGTGCGGGGTGTGCCGGCGATGGTGACGAACACGGCGAGACCGATGCGTTTATGTTACTGTTGGTGTTTAAGGGCGCATAAAATGTACTCACTATGTCCACTACATAATTGTCAGCACTATCGTTCTTATTCCGCGTCGCGTTCAACAACATGAGTAGGCGGCAGGACCCATCCCTTGTCTCTATTAAAATTAGGACGGCGTGGTCGATTTTGATGGCTTCAAAGAGCTTGCGTGACACAAAATTCTTTTCTCGGGCCAGCACTTTCACCTTATCAAACCTAATCTAATGTGAGATGTCGGAGTTGAGGGCGTGCTCTGCCACCGCCGAGGTGTTGCTGTTTATCTTGCGCACACTGTGGATGTGCTCGGTGAGCCTAGTATTAATGTTGCATCCCGTTTCCCTAATGTAGCTTATGCTGCAATCGCATGTAATTTCGTAGACGCCAGGCCCATCTAGAATCGGTCGGTCTCTGTGTAGATACTACAATTGGAATCCCGATGGGGATTCCAATTTCTAACTACAAGTTTCCAACTATCCAACTACAAGGTTCCAACTACAGGAGTACGGTTCAAGTATTCCAGTGGCAACATTCCTGAGTCTGGATTCGGGAATTGTAGCTGATTTCTGTAGAATACTCGTGACTGGAAACCACCATAGTACCTGCTCGAGAATGAAAGCTACAGGGACCAGACCGGAGCTTCTGGGCGGAGCTGCCGAAGGATTCAGGCCAGTGACTCACTAATACCTACGGGAGACCGGATTGTACAGCGTATGGCGGATTGTTAGCTTAATAAACCAGAATACTACAGGATATAAACTGGTTTATTTGACCCACACCTATAGTCTATCTACCTACCTGTTCACGGGTCACCTTACTTCAGCACCCACTAGTAACCCCGTGACAGTAGCGATAGCAATGTTGTATGCTATTGATGAGTGAGACAGGGCGCGACCACGAACTCATCCCACTCACCCTGATGAAGGACCTCCGATAGGTCAGAAAATAGTCAGTACCTACATTGGACGTAAGTTGAGCCGTTTTAATTATAATAATAAGTTAATAGTGTTTCATGAAAGTTTTAATAATTTAAATGCAATATTTTGTAGAGCGTGAGATAAGCTGTCGTTTATGGCTTCGGATTGTTTCGACTCGGCACGGTGCCTTTCAATTATCAGTGTCCCTTTCCCCTCAATTTAATGGATCCTTTTACCAGGCGCTCTCACTCTTTCTTCTTTTTTATTGATATCGATGAATATTGTAATGAAAATTATGTACCTGTATATACATCTTATGTATGTACAAATGGCCTTGTACCAAGACTATAGGTGAGTGCGATTTTAAGAGTATTGTATTTTAAAAGGAGAAACAGAACACTTACAAGACTACTCACGCATTTGTCTGTCTGTATGCTTATTACAATCGTCATTCTCAGAAAGCCTGAGACGTAAAAACTTCAAAGACTTTTTTGATACAACAAAAATGGCAAACGAACATACGCGTTATGTTAAGCGATTAATAGCTTATGGACGTTTGCAGCAGGCACTTGAGTGTTGATGACTCGGCAAAACCTTTTCACCTTCTTATTGATGAATCCAATGCTGAGAAAACTTCAATAAGGAGCTCGTTCCACAACCTTAGTGTTTGAGGAAGAAAGCTCCTTTGAAACCATACTTTGCGCGATCATTTTGGAATCAAAGTGTGAGAGAGAATTTCTTACTGGCGGCGAAGGGTGCGAAATGTGAGGCGGCTGTGGGCATTTTTGGACAAATTGTGTTCGAGTCCGCTTGTAAACTTGGCTTTGTCGACAATTCTCTCACCTCGCGTTTGAGCCGAATTAAAAGGTGCAAAGTGGTTTGCATTCTCCCGTTCATATATATGAAAACAATACTTTATATGAGGGCGCCCTTGTAACTTATATATTATACATCTATAGTAGCTCCTGCTCCAAGCGACGTGAAATACTGTTTTACCCTGATGGTGAATACTAATCTGTACATGCATATCATATGATAAAACTGTAAACTAATCCGCGTCTATACGTTACAGATTTTAAGAAAAAACTACACGAGAGATATAGGTACCTACCTACACAACACTAATAGAAGTAAAAAAGTTATTTTTTAGTTTCTTTATCTGTCTATTTGTCTGCTTTTTTGATAACATGACTACGTAAAATTTCTAAGATAAAGTTGAATACATTTTTAAAAATCAATGCGATTAAAGAAACAATGTGTGATGAAAGACTGACGATGAAAATCTACAGAGCGAAAGTGAGAGGTAAAATAAGCCAAGGAAGACCAAGGCTGACTTATGAAGATCAAATAGCCAGAGTTTTAGCAGACGGAAATATCAAAAGCACTCGCATACCTAGGCGAAAATATGTGAGGAGAATGATGAGATTAGAGGAAGTGAAAGAGGTGTGTAAGGACCGCGACTCCTGGGGCTCCATCCTCTCTGACTACCCCGTTAGGGATACTGCGTGAAGATATGTATGTACATATGTATAATGCGATTAACGTACATTATAAACCCACATATTTTGCAGTAGTTATGTGTTGTGATTTTAATAATAAAACAGCACATAAAAGTCCATATAAGAATTAAAGTAGGAAGAACATGAGTAGTCCAACTAGAACATGGAACTACAGCACCAACAATATTAAAAATTCAGGAAATAGGTAAGGGAGAGGTGCTATGAAAGGGACAATATCTTTCAGCATTTCACTAGTTAAATGAATACTCGTTGCACAACCTTAGTGTTTGAGGAAGAAAGCTCCTTTGAAACCATACTTTGCGCGACCATTTTGGTATCGAAGTGTGGCATCATTTTACTAATTGGAAATAATATAATACACACCCATTTATAATAATGGTGTTTATTAGCCTTTATTAAAATTGTATGACACTTCAAATCAAAGTAAATTTTAAACAATAACTGTTTTAAAAAGACAGAGAAAATGTTTCCTTCGAGACTAGGTTTTGAATGTGACAAAGGGACACCGAACCTGAACTCTGACCGAGTATTCATGGCATGATACCTATTTGACCACATATTACTAAGATATCATTTTTGTAACTTGGAATCCCAACATTTTGAGTATTACCAGATCGTGCTGAATTGTATATAACGCAGTATGACAAGGTTGCACAACAGTGTTATTGAAAAATAAAGAAAGGAATTCTAAGATGCTTTGGACACATGGAAAGAATGAGTGATGAAAGACTGACGAAGAAAATCTACAGAGCGAAAGTGAGTGGTAAAAGAAGCCAAGGAAGACCAAGGCTGACTTATGAAGATCACATAGATAGAGTGTTAGATGTCGGAAATGTCAAAAGCACTCACATACCTAAGTGAAAATGTGTTAGGAGAATGATGAGATTTGAGGAAGCGAAAGAAGTATGTAAGGATCGCGACGCTTGGCGCTTCGTCCTCTCTGACTACCCCGTTAGGGATACAGCGTGAAGATATGTATATATGTATGTATAAGCATCTTATATCTGATCTTATATTATAACGCGGCTACGGTGATGTTAACTTTGAATGTTCTATTATTGGTAGGCATGAACTACTCAGGATATTGGGTTTCTTTAGGGCCACCCTGGAGAGGAATACAGAGTAAATTTTTATAAGGGCGCCTTCCCTGTATTGCTACAATCGATTTCAGTTGTGAAATAAATACACATTCTATTCTAAACTTCACCAATTTATTAAAAAAAATTATAATTATCCCTAAATATAGATCTCATGAGCTCACTGAATGAAATCTTAAATGTTATATAGAAGAATTTTAAATGGGATTTTACATACAAAACAAACAAATTACATCTGTATTGGAAATTACAAAAAGGAGTACTGTAACCAATAATAAGTGTAACTGTTTCTTAATATTTGGTATAACTAAAACATTAAGATGAACTACAATAACAAAATATAAGGTTAGTTACGTAGATTTATTCTTGAATGTTAATAATTTTTATATATGCTTGTACATTACCATCTAAGGAGATAACCATGTATATATATAGCCAGTCGAGTTGTCCCACCAATGGTCCATAAGAATATCCACGGTGTTCACTAAACCCTTAGTGACTGCACAATTAAGTTAGGTCTTCTGCAAGCCGAGTTGTCCCTCCAATGGTCTCAAAGTATGTCCATGAAGTCCACTATACTCGTAACTCACTAATAAATCTCAAGGAAAAGAGACTAAATATGTATTAAGGTAATCCAACCTCATACTGCAATGCACAAACAAACGATCCGAGAAGGTAACTGATCAGGTATCTTTAAAGAAAATATCCAACTAGATGTGGAATACACCGTCATTCCACGGTGTTTATGAGATTAAGTAGATAACATTAGTCCACTGGGTTTATGGAACTATGAGTACACCATTAGTACCTGGTGATTATAGAATTAAACTTGGAATTAAGTATGGAAATAAAATATACCATCAATCCGCTAATTCACGGTATTTATGTAAATAAGATATGGCATTTAGCCTGGAATTTAAACATGGAACTTAGCCTGGAATTTAAACATGGCATTTAGCCTGGAATTTAAACATGGCACTTAGCCTGGAACCCTGTAACAAAATTCCTAGGGTTAATACACTAGATTATGCAAGGAAAATCCTTTTAAAAAGAGGTCTATCATGGGACTTTTACATATTAAATATAATAAAAAAAACTTCTTAACACTACTAGAAACATCCTAAATATATAGGCATGTCTATTTTATTTCTATATGGGCATTTTTGTCTGCCACTTAACCACCACCAAAAGTGGATGGCTCCTTCCATGACTGATACTACACCTCGACAAAATTTGTACCCTCTAACGTCATTATTAATGTAACTGAAAACTACTCAGTTTCAGTCTGAGGTTTCCGACATGAGAAAGAGACAGCAAGTCTCTGAAAAGACATCGACAGTGTCTGAAAATTTGTAAATGACAACATCAAAATGTCAGATTGACAGATCCACAATAGAATTAGAAAGATCCAGATAAAAGTAGCCACTGAAAAACAAACCGGAAACAATGCCCATTTGCTCGAACATTCCATCTTACTTGATTTGTGAAACAGATATATATCAACACTCGTCTCTCTCTCATCGAATACAATCGATTATTAGGAATTACTCGTATTTAAATTTTTACTACAATTCATTTATCGCATCGTCAAAATGGAAAAGCAAACCTGGACAAATTATATTACTATCTAATAAAAGTATTATCACCTAAAATTATTTTATTTCGTTTATAACAAAACTATATTTTTATTCAAAAGAAAATAGATTATCGATTTATTACCACGATACTTATTACTATCGATGTTTCCAAACATTCAATGTTATTACTGAACTGAAGTAAATGTAGATTTTAACGAAAGTACCAATGAACTTTATAATGAAACAACTAAATAATTAAAAGTTTAGTATATTATGTTCTGGTTTAAATAATATACACTTAAAGTGCAATATTTATTGATTTTACCTGAGAAGAAATGAAGTAGTACTACGTACTCGATTGCGAACAACTTTCCGAACGCGTTACCTATTAATCATTGTATCGTAGACAATTGTCATCTGTCACACACTAACCTCAACAAATATTACTGTGGAATGCAAATGAAATCTGTGATCGATTCTAATTTGTATGTAATTAACCGTAAGTATATATCTACGAAAAAAAAGTGTTACAATATATAAATAAAAATCATTAGCCGCATGTATGAAAAATATCATCATTGGTCTTTTGTTGTGTTCGTAATTATCAAGACAAGGTTTGTATTAATGAAAATTTCGAGAAAATTCACCAAAAATGTCGGAAGTTTGGATCGCATTTTTGTATGTAAATCTCGAAAAAAAAATTTGGTGTGTTGCAAACATTCGACATCCCACCTACACGAAGCCTGGTGGGTCGTTAGTATTATTTAAGAATGAGTGAGTTACACGGTATGCCATATTACTTAGTATGCAACACGAAACCTGGCTTTCGTTTCTTTTGATTTCCCACGCGTGTCCTACGCGTCGTAATTTTCTCACCACTGTCATCAAAACACTAGATCGACTATTCCTCACCACTGCAAAATAACCCCCTTACGAGTATGTATGTATCTTACAAGCGAAATATCGTCTATACATAAATAATAACTAGTCCTTGGGCGAAGTTGTAGGGCATCTACATACCAAGCTGTAGTCCCAGATTTGATTCCAGATCAGGATTAATATAGGAAACAGACGTTTCTAAATTGGCTTAGAACACTGGGTGTTACTGGAAAGTCGTCTTACTGTGAGACGACTTTCCTTACTGCTTACTGTGAGATCACACGATTGGTGTATCTAATTGTCTGAAGTCTATTATTAAGGATGTATTTAAAAGCACTATATAATGGCAAAAATACCAATAAAAATGCTATCTGTCGCTATATAAACAGAAACCAATATACTAAAAAGTTACGACTACATTAAAACAGTAACTTGAAAAGATATAATGAGACTGTGTTATATGTAATTGGCTATTACTATTAATTTTATTTTATGTCGACTTCATTGGCTTTACATGAAATTAAATTGAAATAACAGAAAATAATAGCTCGTTCTATTAAAATAATAAATTCTATATATTTTTTCAATATAATTTCTTATTATTATTGATGTGAAACATCTATTGGCGCAAGTTGGGGGTAAGAACAACTCGTATGCTATGATGGCAAACGGTATAACCAGATGCTTTCTTATAACCTTATGCTCTCTCTCCGTCGCCGCTCTCCATAATAATATATAATACTATAATATATAATATAATGTAATGTAATATAATATACTCAGACATTTCACACAGCGCCATCCAGTCCCGAAGTAAGCTGCATAGCGCTTGTGTTACGGGTACTAGACAACTGATATACACTACTTATATACTTTTCTTTTGTAAATATATACATATTACACATAAACACCCAGACCCGGGACGGGAATCGAACCCGCAACCTCCGTTTACTTTCCGACGCGCTAAGCCGTTGCGCCACGGAGGTCGTCAAATAATAATAATAATAATACTCCAGACAATTACGCAGATTCTGTGACCCCAAACTAAACAGTAAGCTTGTACTATGGGTACCACACAATGAACTCTGAGGGAGTTCCCTGAGACACCCAGACTCCAAGCCAATTTAGAAAAGTTCGTATCCTAAATTGGCCTGACCGGGGATCGAACCCGAGACCTTAGCTTGGAAATCAGATGCATGTGCCACTGCACCAACGGGCCAGTCAACTGTCTACACTCTCTACTCCTTGTGTCTGCGTGGTAGTTGTACTATATACTTTTCTCTATTTATAAATCTTTTATTTTCTCTAATTATAAATTCTTTCAAGAACTATCAGTTTCGATGTTTCACATATGCCGGGCAGCCATATCTTTATTATTATTAATAGTAATTTTAAATTTCATATGAAAAAAATCAGTAATAATATATTGATTGTGAATTCTATAAAAAATTAAACCGCCTTCAAAAAAAAACACTGAAAAGTATAAAATAACTATCTTTTACTAATCAAAACTCAAGTACAATTAAAATAACTTTATAAATACGATACACATACCTATATAAATAAATTTGACAGTTACTAGTTGTTGCACATTGATTTGGCACCGACTTCAATAACTGTCAAATTTAATTATATAGGTATCTGTATCGTATTTATAAAGTTATTTTAATTGTACTTGAGTTTTGATTAGTAAAGGATAGTTATTTTATACCTTTCAGTGTTTTTAACCGACTTCAAAAAAAAAAGGTTCTCATTTCGTCTGTATGTTTTTTTTGTATGTTTGTTACCTCATAACTCCGTCATTTATGAACCGATTTCGAAAATTCTTTTTTCGTTTGGTAGGTAATACTTCAGAGGTATTTCCTAAATTTCACCGATATTGAAGCTTGAAGCTTGAACTTCGAAAATACACTAGACAATACGACCTGGTTATACCTTTATTTATATTGACGATTCTCTTGTATATCGTTGCGCTCCAGAATTAGAATGAAGTTAATTGCAGACCTGCCCTAGATATTTATTTAGGTCAAGACCACTCAAAAGGGAGAAATAAAATTTTTTTATTAAAAAAAAATTAAACTAATTTCAAAAAAACACACTGAAAAGTATAAATTAACTATCCTTTACTAATCAAAACTCAAGTACAATTAAAATAACTTTATAAATACGATACACATACCTATATAATTAAATTTGATAGTTACTGAAGTCGGTCCCAAATCAATGTGCAACAACATAAAGTCTATTAGTTTGGTGGACTTGGCACCGACTTCAGTAACTGTCAAATTTAATTATATAGGTATGTGTATCGTATTTATAAAGTTATTTTAATTGTACTTAAGTTTTCATTAGTAAACGATAGTTATTTTATACTTTTCAGTGTTTTTTTTGAAGGCGGTTTAATTTTTTTTAATCAAAATTTTTTATTTCTCCCTTTTGAGTGGTCTTGACCTAAATAAATATCTAGGGCAGGTCTGCAATTAACTTCATTCTAATTCCAGAGCGCAACGATATACGAGAGAGTCGTCAATATAAATAAAGTTTATAACCAGGTCGTGTTATCTAGTGTATCTTCGAAGTACAAGCTCCAACATCGATGAAATTTAAATGGAACCACTTCTGAAGTATTACCTACCAAACGAAAAAAGAGTTTTCGAAATCGGTTTATAAATGACGGAGTTATGAGCTAACAAATATACTTATTAAAATTGTACTTGTAAGTCTATACTAATGTTATAAAAAGAGAGAGCGGATTTGTGTACCTTCCACATATCCGAAACCACAGCGGTCATTTGAAAAATTCATTCACCATTTGCAAGGTGCATTATTCCAGATGGACACAGGCTACTATATATAATGTTGCTGTAGATAGTATGAGGTGATAACTTATCGTTTACAAAAGTTCATTTTAATAAACCATATCTCTTAGAATAATAATACTTATGAGTGTTTATTAATAACCGATACTGGACAAATGAAACAAAAAGTATTGCATGTGTGCGTAAGCAGTATATCTCGTATCACAGTATATGGTTACAATGTAATAGTAAATATATAGTACTCGTATCTAGGTACTTACCTGTGGAATGGTTATTAGATTTTTTTAATATTTTCGTGACGTGTTATGGGATTATTTTACTAATCTTTTATACCCGACTGCGCAACGTAAAAGAGAGTAATGTGTTTATCAGTCTACGTATGTATATATGTTTGCTATTGTATTGTGGCTCTATAGATACGAAACTCGTGGGCTGATTTTAATGATTCTTACGACAAACTAGTTGTTTTAATCTTGTGAATGTCATTAAAGACAGGAGGGTAATGCAAAGTCGATATGGCGACAGCTAGACGCCATATTGTGTCAAAAAAAATGAAAGCAATGAACTAGATCGAGTGGGATATCGTTGAATAGGTCTGCAAAAATCATCTTCAGGTTTCTGAAATCATTTTTTATTTGAGGGAGATACAATCAACAAAACATGCTTCTCCGGTAAACTAAGCGATTTGTTGCTCCAAGTAAAATTACTTCAGATTCGTACGTCTAATCGATTTCCAAGGGTTATTATTCTATACCTAACCCCTGAGCAGGCTTGCTTCACTCTGTAGTTTAAGTACGAAAATATAACTACGGACGCCGTTGGCACAGTATACACATAACAGTATGACGTCTTCATAGAAGGCTAGCGTACGTGGCTTGTATGTGTGTGCGCTAAACGCACGCGCCATGGCACACACCACGGCAATATCCAGTGGGTTTAAGATAGCGCATGTCAAAGTCCCAGCTAGTCATGTGCCGTTGCCGGCAACATTGCCCCAAGCGGGAATATTATAATAGTAGCAAAATTGCCGGCAATTATTTATTAGCCGTTAGGTCAGTGACGTACACACTTACAGAAGAATTATGTAAATAAAGAAGATATACATACAGAGTTATTTCGAAAGGATGGGTATGGGTATTAAAGTACCCATGAGAACGGAAAATTTACTTTCTGCAACTCCAGCAAAAGTCTATAATAGTTCTAATGTAATACCTCAAAGTTAAAAAAAAACGGTTAGGCAACCCTAATATCAGCGTTTTTCCGTCGCTAGCAAACATTTGGAATGTAGGGCATACTGATAGGGCCGTACGTTTTTTTCTATTATATTTCTTTGCATGGGCAACAATATAAACATATCCCGTAATTATTATGTGTGCAATATAGCAGCCCTCATTTACACGTTAAATCCTGGCGGTTTATACTCCCTTTCACAATATATGTGTTTATATATAATCTTATATATAAATGTTATATATAATCTTATATATAAATACATATATAAATACATGAGATGCTGTCTGTATCTTACAAATTTCATGTAAGGACATCATATACTTTTATCAGACTATATTTTTATCAAATTCCTAGACAAGCATGGAAGGCGGTTCACCTTGTACGTTTACAATTAGCACAATTGTCGTTATATCGCGTAAGTAATAGGACTGAATACACATTATATCGGTCATTAAAAATTCCCAATTGCAAATTGCAGACCTGACAATTAGTGACAGGACCTCTTTGAGATGGTTAAAATAAGTTGCAGGTGCTATTGTAACGTAGAGTTGCTATTTAAATTAAAAAATATCTTTCCAGAGTGAGCCTTCTGTACATAGTACTATTACGTATTCTGTGCCCTTAGCCGACTTTTATGGCCTGCGTAGGAAGATATCGCACAGCTATAATTTATAAAACAGTATTTTATCCGAACCGCAAAATCAAAGTTCATTGAATCGGAAATAGTTACAGTTGTCTAGAAACTGAGTGGGTGGCGTAATTTGTTAAACTTTATGTACAATTTGACTATAGATTGAGCTTCCATAATTAGTAGCGAGCCCCATTTCATAACGGTTATAATCATGAAGATACCCCAATAAAGTATTGCAAGTCGTGCATTACCCTGAGCGTATTGCAGCAAGTAATAAACTTACAGCGATAAAAAAAAATATTCCGCACGGACGACAATCGATGTGGGAAAAGAGTACTGATGTGGAGACCAAGAATGGGACACAGAGGAGTGGACAGGTAACTAGCGGGTGGATTGACGACCTAGCTCACATAGCGGGAAGATGTTGGATGAGAAAGGCTTTAGATCCAAGAGAAAGGCGTGCATTGCAAGACGCCTACACTCAGCATTGAACAATGGACTGAAGAAGAAGGAGATGAAAAAAAGTGTATAAAAACCCGACGCTTGTTTATTACCCCGACACATGACTACCACCATCTTACTACTCGGTGTCCTGTCATTGTCAACACGTAGTCCACTTGGCGACGGCGAATTAATGCTTCTTTGTCGAAAAGTGATATAAACGTGTGGATACTGTGTGCAGTCGACGAATGATTGAGAATTTGTTAACAAATCTTAATCAAATCAAATTAAACCTCTTACGGCACGGCATGAGTACAGCGCGCGGTCAAATCACGGTCAATGCAAGGCTAGTACGATGCATTTCAATGATAATACGGAGATATAGTTTGTCTAAACCAGCTAGAACACACCTGTGGTATCACGGGGAAACAGGAGACGAGGGAACAGAACAGTAATACGTAACAAACCTGAGATCTGTCTTGAGATGTCTAACGTAGTTTTTAGTAGTAGTAAGTAAAGTAATTAGTAGCGATTAAATTAATTTGATCGATGATTTGCGGATGCACGGCCTGCATCAATATAACGGAATATCATGGTAGAATCCTTCATTTGATTCTATGTAATGATTGTGTGACAGTGTCCGAATGTCGGGATCCTCTAGTACCTATTGACCCTCATCACAATGCATTATGTATAGATGTACAATTCACACATCTTGACATATTGGTGATCAAACCGTATACCAAATATCTTTATTTTAAGGGTGATTACGACGCCATTAACAAGGGTGTACTGGCAATAGACTGGGATATTCAGTTTTCTAACTGATCTCTTGGAGACTGTAAGTTATTTTTATAATATTATCAATGATTGAATCAATAAATACGTACCCACAAAAAAGTTTGGAATCAAAAATAACTACCCTATTTGGTACTCCCATGCACTTATAAAAACAATTAGGAAAAGTCTAAGTTTTCAAAAAAATTTAAAATTTATGGGAACCAATCAGATGAAAATTCATTCAAAATACTGCGTCACAGAGTATTAGACATGGAAAAGGATTGCTATGTTAAGTACATGTCCACAGTAGGATTCAATTGAAAAGAATCCTAAGCATTTTTGGAGGTTCATAAATACACGATCAAAATCACATGCCATGCCAAATGTCTTAAAATATAATGATCAATTATTTACTTCCGGAGACTCCATTTGTAATGCATTTTCAAATTATTTTTTGTCTACCTTTTTAAATTCAAATCATGACGTGCCACTTCAATCTGATTCACAGACTATTGACTCCACGGGCTCTTTTTGTAATATTTCAAACATTAACGTTGACTTAATGACAGTTATTAACTTAATATTGACGCTTGATCCATCAAAGTTGGCTGGTCCTGATCTGATTTTGCCTTACTTTCTTATAAACTGTGCCAAATCTATTTCGTTACCTATATCGCTCCTGTTCGAAAAATCACTAATAAGCAAAACCGTACCTAATATATGGAAATCTGCCTTTATAACGCCCATTCATAAAAATGGATCTAGGAATGAAGTGGCCAATTATAGACCTATTTCTAAACTATGCATCATAGCAAAAATTTTTGAACGTGTGATTTATGATCAGATTTATGCAATAATTAAAAACTCTCTTAATCCATTCCAACATGGTTTTCTTAAAGGTCGCTCTACTGTTTCCAATCTAGTCTTGTTTGATGAGTACTTAACGGAGGCCATGGACACAGGTAGCCAGGTCGACGTCGTCTACACGGATTACAGTAAGGCTTTTGACCGAATAGACCATACTCTATTAATAATAAAATTAGAAAATGCAGGAATTAGGGGTGTCCTGCTCAGATGGTTCGAGTCATACCTATATAAACAACAGAACACAAGCTGTGGTTATAAACAACTATGTCTCAAGCTGGGTTAAGCTTCCTAGTGGTGTGCCTCAGAGTTCCTTGCTTGGGCCTCTTCTCTTCATAATTTTTATTAACGACATCAACACATGCTTTAAGCATTCCAGATTGCTTTGCTTTGCGGACGACATGAAGATATTTTCTAAGATAACCTCTTAGGCTGACGTCCAAACTTTGCAATCTGTCTTGTCCCGTCTTGATAGCTACTGCTCCTTGAATAAGTTAGATTTAAATCCTTCTAAATGTTCAATTGTTACATTTACTAGGAAGCTCGTGATTGTGCCCTCGAACTATTCACTTAGAGGGCGACTACTAAATAGATTAACCTCAGTGCGTGACTTAGGAGTAACTCATGACTCGAAACTGTTGTTTAATTCTCATATCGATAGTATTGTTGCCAAAGCCTCAAAGGCTTTAGGCTTTCTGATGCGTAGTTCGACAAGCTTTACTCGTGCTAAAACATTTTAAATTTTATACTGTTCTATGGTTCGTAGTCATTTGGAGTATGCATCACAAGTCTGGAACCCATTCTACAGTAAATACATAGTGCGAATCGAAAATATTCAAAAAAGGTTTATTAAATACATTTGCTACCGGTTAGGACTTCCTTAAAAATCTGAAAACTATCTTGAATTATGTAAAAAATTTAATTTTGTAACCTTAGAAAAACGTAGGGAGATAGATCACAGACATATTATACTTAGTTAAAATAATATCGAATATTGTTGATTGTCCTCATGTTCTGAGTAAAATTAAACTTAAGGTTCCAGCAAAAATCAAAAGATTTAACCCGCCTCTGCGCATACCTACAGTGTCGTCAAACTATAGGCAAAATAGTTACATGTTGCGTGCAAGCAATGACTAATGTATTTAGTAAGAAACTCAATATTGACCTATTTGCAACTAGCTTGCCATCGGCGAGAGGAATTTTATCCAAGCAATTTTTTAACAATTAAAATTGTATGTTTACTATTAGAGGCATAATGTTTAGCAATTTTATACGTATATGCATGCATAACTTTTAATTTCCTATGGCAAATACCCATACTTACATTTTTATTGTATTTTTTATCCACGGAGACCTGTCATTAGCAGTGTATGTCTTATTCAAACATTGTTACTTTTATTGTGACATATTATGCTGTTGGTCTTCCAAAAAATTAATAAATAAATTGACATAGCTATACTAATTTGATAGGAGATGGTAAAAATGCGTTCAGAATAAACAGATTTGTAGTTGCTTGAAATACACCATCCATCACCTTTACGTATCATTACTTTTATACCATTTTTTTCTTGATTCATTCTTTTCTTATTTAGGTAAGCTTTAGTCCCACGCGTCTCAGGTGAATCAAAAAAGATTTCTCTACCACATAAGCGAGTGAGCGAACGATCTCTTCTTATTTGACCTGATTAGCGTTTAAATAAAGGCGAATTTGGAACGGAACTATATTTTCAGCTGATGAATTTTTTTTAATGACTTTATGAGCTGCAGTGGAAGCGACAACTTATGATGACGGCGACGACGACCCTGGTCTTAATGCTCATAATGTTGAGTTGAAGCTGACCATACACATTCGGCTTAGCGGAAAAGTCTATCTGCACAGGTGCACTTGTACATATCGATCGAAACATGTGTTCGAAAAACTGCGTAGATCTGATCTGTTCCATACATCTTCAGTCTACCAAAACAGATCTACATGCGCAATTAGTCCGTAAAAGTACGGTAGTAAACCGTAAAATCTATGGCTGACTGTAGACAAGGCTAATGAATGAAGCCAGAAAAGCAGATTTCGTGTTGTAAGTTAGTAACTAGCTTCGTACAGACAGATTAGAAACAAATAAGCTAGTAACCCAGGCTAGGATAGTATACTTATGTGACACGACTCCAGTAAATGAATCCATCCTAGTTGAATTGTGCTTGCAAACGAGCCAGTAGATTTGTGTAGATAAATTTTCAGCTAGCATACTGTCTAGTTCGAAGTCATCAAAGTAATAAATAAATGTTTTAAAAATATAAATGACAATCTTTTTTTATTCTACACTAGCTGTAACCCATGACTTTGTCCGCGTGAATGTACGATGAAAATATCGCTACAGTAAATCTAATTGTAGGGATTATATACACTATATTGCATTGTCACCTTGTTGTCAAGAAGACAGATGTAGAGCTGAGAGCGACAGGTCATCATCGAGCGTGTATGTGAATATAACACTCGAGCTGAAGTTTTCGCGCTCTTCCAAGAAGTCCTTTTTAACTTCAGTAAAGCCTACTCTTTACTGGAGGAGTGTCCAGTCACATCATTAGGCTGATAGTCTTGTTACCAATGCCTTAAGAATTATAAATAAGTAATAAATCACTAACGTCAGTGGTTCTTGATTGTCAAATTTTCAAAATAAAGTTCAAACGTATTCTTTAGATCTTGTTGGATTCCATTTTGCGTTGTTGTGGTTTATACACGTGTTAGTGGGAATTTTTAGAAGTTTTGTTTTTTTTTCATGAATTAAACGTTTTTTCGTGTTAAATTGTTGAGCTCTTTATCTTAATTGTTTTATTATATGTGGTTGTGGTTTGTAATTAGGTAAGTACTTATTTTTTAGCAATGAATTCTATTCCGCCTGAACCTCCTGACCCTCCTGATATGTCGCCGGAAATAATGGAAATTAATCAATCAGCAAATTTATTTCTACAAAACGACAATAACTCTGAACATCGTCCATTAAAAAGACATAGCGAGACTTTATCTCCGGCACATGTTACCAACAAAAAATATGTGGTAGAACCGTCCGCCTCTTCTGAGACAATGTTTGTTCATCCATCGCTTACTGCTGGCCCCAAGTTATATGGACGTTTTGATAAAGGACACTTCATAGTTCACGTGTCTAGAATCGAACCAGACCCTTCTATAGGCACCATTATCCGCCCAATCAAATTCGGTCAATTTCTCCTTAAGAATGAAGTTAAAAATATTGTTTCTGATGGAGTGAAGGGTGTGGGCCGTAACAAGATCTCCGTTGAATTTAAAACAGCAGACGATGCCAATCAATTCATAGCTTTTCCGGCTCTTGAAAACAATAAATATAAGGCTATTATTCCTACTTACATTGTTACCAGAATGGGTATTGTTAAAGGTATTCCTACGGACATGGGAATGGAGGAATTTGTAAATTCTTTGGATCTCCCACAAAATTGCGCACCTGTTATCAAAGCAAGACGTTTCAATAGAAAAGTTACAGTTAATAATTCCTCCAACTGGATTCCGACTCAAACTGTTGTTTTAACCTTCCAAGGTCAGGTTCTCCCCCCTCGCGTCTATGCTTTCCACACTTCTCTTCCTGTTGACTCATATATATTGCCTACTATCCAATGTTTTAGTTGTTGCAGATTTGGACATGTCCGTGCACAATGCCGTTCAAAACCTAGGTGTTATCGTTGTGCGCAACCTCATTTGGGTGACAGTTGTGAGATTTCTGAACACCTGTCGACTTGCCTCTACTGCTCGGGTAACCATTTTGCTACCAATAAGTCTTGTCCAGAGCAATCTAGACAGAAATCCATTAAGATGGTAATGTCACAGGACAATATTTCCTACGCTGAGGCATCCACTCAATTTCCTCCAGTTCGCAGAAGTTATGCTGAGACTTCTAAATCCTTTTCTACAAACGTAATTCCCTCTTCTTCTCCTAAAAAACAACTTCTCCCTCCGCATAAGAGATCCTACACTAAAACAATGATACGTTCTCGTCCTTCTACCCCTTTTCGCAGCGAAAAAGGTTACGATATGGCAGCCCATCAGGCCATTATTAGTGACCCCCCTTCCTCTTTACCTAATGGTAGCGCTTTTCGTCAATCTCCATATAATCCAGTCACCCCAAATGATAACCTTTTGGAACTGATACTGTCAATCTTTGAAAATATTGTCTCGAAAGGCAATGACTGCTTACCGTCCAACGTTGCTAATAGACTCGTCAAAATTATCTCCAATATTGATTGTAATGGATCCAGTAGCACTCCAATGGAATTCGCAGAGTATACGTCCTAAAAAACCTTATATATACCTTATTAACAAATTTAATCCCGTCGTTCTTGCTATTTCGGAGACTTGGTTGGTCCCTGGGACACGTTTTAGAGTTCCGGGTTATTCCTGTCTCCGGGATGACAGGGTTGATGGTTATGCTGGTTGTGCTATTCTCATTAAACGCTCTGTCCCCTTTTCTCAGATTTCTATTCCCTCTCATTGCCAGGATATTAATGCTGTAGCGGTGGGATTTCTGAATATCACCTTTTTATGTATGTATATTCCTCATCCCCATAACTCTTTAGTTCCTGATATTTCATCCATTTTTTCTTCCCTTCCATCCCCTATAGTTGTTATGGAAGATTTTAATACTCATCATATATCATGGGGTTCCCACTTCTGCGACAGTTTTTCTCCACACTTGTTAGATCTTCTTGATGATTTTAACCTTTGTTTTCTCAACGATGGCTCCCCAACTAGGAGAGTGCGTCCTTCCCAAAATCCCAATAGTGTAGTCGACCTAACTTTGTGTTCCCCGGGTCTTGCCTCAGCTATTTCTTGGAGAGTCCTATCTGAATCGTGCGGCAGTGATCATTACCCTATCCTCATTTCTCTCTCATCCAATTCTCCTACCCCGACACCCCTTCCTCCTCTATTAAATTTCAGACTTACAGCCGCAGACTGGTCTAAATATACTCTGTCTCTTGACAGTAAATTAAATTCCCTTTTTGTCCCGAATAATAATGAAGATTTATTAAACCTTTACACCCAATTTGTTTCTTGTGTATTATCTGCTGCTGATGAGTCCATACCAAAAAAAAAAAAAAGAAAACACGCTCGGATAGTTTTAGAATTTCCCCTCCTTGGTGGGACTCAGAATGCTCGGGGATGGTACACCAGCGTAAATTAGCGGAACGCCTGTATAACAACTCCATGACTATGGAAAATTTTATAAATTATCAACAGGTTTCAGCCAAAACTAAGAGACTTCTGTCCAAAAAGAAAAAAGCTGGATGGACTTCCTTTTGTGAAAGTCTTTCTCCTAGATCCCACCATCCCTTGTTTGGAGAAATATCAGAAAATATCGGGGTTCACTTTTTTCTGAAAATATAACTTCAAATGATCCTTCTGTTTGGCTAGATTCTTTTGCCGATAAACTGGCTCCGCCATTTGTCCCATGTTCCGAATCCCTTCCATCACCACCATGCTTCCTTTGCTCATCCGACGCCTTGGATATTCCTTTTTCTTTTGACGAACTTCAATCCGCTCTTCATGGATTAAATGATTCTTCTCTCGGAATCGATGGTATCCCATACTCTTTTATTTCAAAATCCAGTGATCAGTGTAAACTTTTTTTTTTACGTTTAATTAACCATTTCTTTGAATATGGTTGTATTCCCGATACATGGAACTACCAAATTATCATCCCTATTCTAAAACCTGGCAAGGATCCACTCGATCCTAACTCCCATAGACCTATTGCCTTATCTTCCGTGTTAGTCAAGATAACTGAGCACATTATCAAAAATCGTCTCGAATGGTTAGTTGAAAGTAAAGGCATTTTAGCTAACTCTCAATTTGGCTTTAGGAAGGATATGAGTACACTAGACAATATCTCTATCCTGACTACTGATATCCGTCAAGCCCTCCTCAACAAGGCTTATTTAGCAAGTGTCTTTCTCGACATTGCCTCAGCATATGATAACGTCCTTCTTCCGGTTCTCAGGCACAAGTTGCTACAGCTGAGCATCCCAGTGAGGATGGTACGTTTCATATTGAATCTGCTCTCAAACCGGTTGATAGTAATTAGATACCAGAATTCCCTTCTACCTCCTAGACAAGTATGGAAAGGTCTCCCTCAGGGATCGGTCCTCAGTCCTCTTTTATACAGTCTTTATACATGTGATTTAGAAAGCTCTGTTAGTTCTTTTTGTCAAGTTTTACAATATGCTGATGACATCGTATTATATTCTTCATCCCAGACTCTTTCTGATATTTCCTCCCGTTTGAATTCTGCTCTTTTTTACCTGGACTGCTGGCTATCAGATCACGGACTTTCTTTGGCTGCAGCTAAAAGTCAAACTATTGTTTTCACTAAAAAAAGAGTTATTCCCAACCTTACTTTAAACATAGGTAATGAAACAGTTCCCCAATCTAATTCAGTCAAATTTCTGGGTGTTATTCTGGATTCCAGATTGTCTGGGGCCCCTCACATAAACTACATTATTCAAAAATGCGAAAAGAATATTAATATTCTAAGATTTCTTTCAGGTACATGGTGGGGTAGTCACCCGTATACTCAAAAATTAATTTACAACGCTTTAATTCGTAGTCACATGGATTATGGCTTATTTCTTTGGTTCCCTTGCAATAAAACTTCCCTACAAAAATTGAATCGTATGCAATCTAAATCTTTACGCTTAATATTAGGTGCCATGAGATCCTCTCCAGTGAATGCTCTTCAGGTGGAATGTGTAGCTTTAGCGTAACTTTCTCTTCGTAGCCAATACCTATGCGACAGATTTTTTTACAAAATATTACAAAATTCCTCCCATCCTTTACACTCCAAGCTTAATATTCTTAAAAATTCTTTAAATGAACTTCATCGTCCAAGCGATGACTGGCCTTGCTTAGCAAAAAGCCTTGCTTACTTCTCCCATCTTTCTGTACAGGTTTCTCAGTTTCCATGTAACCCTCTTTTTTCAGTTCCTTTTGATGTCCTTATCTTCCGTCCTTCCGTCCTGTTAAACTTTGGTATTAATAAAAGTTTTCCCAACGCTTCTACAACTTTTTTCGAAAATCTGTCCAATGACTGGAATGGCTGGACGACAATGTACACGGACGCTTCGAAATTATCGAAAATCAGTTGTCGGCGCTGCCGTTTGGATCCCGTCATTTCGAATTATCCTCAATTATAAGCTCCCCCCTCAATCCTCTGTATTTACTGGGGAAGCACTGGCTATCTTGGAAGCAGTTAAATATGCTAACGCCCACAATCTTGGTAACTCCATTATTTTTTCCGATTGCATTAGCTGTCTCCAATCTATTATCTCTAATCCTTTACGCTCCAAATCAAGGTTTCCAATTATTTTAAAAATCAGACAGGGACTTTTTAATTGTTTTCAAAAAAACTTGAAAATAGTCCTTGCTTGGATTCCTAGCCATTGTGGTATCCCAGGCAATGAATCCGCGGATTCTTGTGCCAGACACGCAATCTCCCAAGGCTCTTCTGACAATTATGCCGTCTACTGTCACGATTTGAGGTCTTCAGCTAAACTTAGACTGACGGAGGCATGGAACCGGGCTTGGTCAGTTTCTAAATCGGTCAAGGGCAAATTTTATGGCGACATTCAGAATGAAATTCCTCCTAAACCCTGGTTTTTCTCATTCAGAGATGCAAGCAAAAAGGTTACCTCTACTATTTGCAGACTCAGGCTGAATCATGCTTGCACACCAGTTCACCTGGCTAAATTACATATCCGTGATCACTCTATCTGTGAGTGTGGTTTAGAAGAGGGTACACCTGATCACTTATTTTTTAACTGTCCCAAACTAATATTTTCCCTCTATGATGTTCTTCCTCCTGATATTCCTCGTCCTACCTATTTTAAACTCTTATTGTCCTTAGTTAATTCTCCTTTTGTTAGAATACTCTCTAATTTTATCTCAGTTAATAACATTAAATTGTAGTTTATTTGTAATATTTATTATAATGTTCATGCATGTGCCTATATACTAGAGATTTAACTAAGTAATAACTAATGTTATATGTGGGATGTTATACATAGTGTTTGTGTGTTTGTCTATAAAATGTGTTGTCCTGTGATTTGTCTGTATTTTGTACTGTGATGTTTTCCTTTTTAGGTGTGAATATTTGCTCAACTTTCCAAATTATAATCGAAAGGAACATTTTATTGATCCCCATTGTGTATTCTCCTACTTCAATTGTTGGAATCTTTTTTATGGTTACCATAATTATGATGTTTTTGTGATCCTCATCTTTACGGGACGTTGGCAATATTCGCAATCGCGAAGGTGCCATTCAACTAAAGAAGAAGAAGAAGAATATAACACTCCGTTTATATTTGCTGGTGCAACTTCTGGGGTTTGTTGATAAAGGAATAGACACATCGAGCGAAAAACTTATTCTCGTTTTATATACAAATATTTAGAAATTTTTCCATTAAATATACCTATGTTCCTATGTATTTCTAAGATCAAATTATTTATTATTGAAGAAGTTATTTATCGTCGTCGGTATGGTGACATAAAAATAAAAATGTAATTTTGCTTTACCATTTAGTTCCCCTTCCATGACGTATCTAAAAATGTTTTACTCGGTTTTAATCTGTATCTCAAGCCAGTCGTTTACAAATACAAATATTTACAATTTTTTCCACTAAATATATTAATGTATTTCTAAGATCAAAGTAGTTATTATTAAAGAAGCTATTTGTAGTTGTCGGTATGGCGACACGTAAAGAAAATGTCATTTTGTTTTTCTTCTTAGTTCCATTTCCATGACGTATCTAAAAATTCTTTACTTGTTTTCAATCCGTATCTGCAACTACCATAAAATCTAAAACCGATTGTCCAACTGATAATCTTGGTTAGAATAAATAATGTTTATAAAATACACAAAAGCTTGGGTGCTCGTCTCATTTGTTGAAACAAAAGTGTCGTTAGTAAACTGTTCCTCATAAATTCTTATTATAGCGCTCTATGTCTATAACTGATATTCTTCGTCTAGGTACATAATATTATATCGCAGATAGATCATCATGGACACTGCTCGCACAGAAACGCAATTAAACAAACAACAATTTTAAAAATATTTATGTTCTAATTATTGAATACGGCTTTACTCACGTATAATCGGTATAGGTGCGGACTAGTTTCGGACCTATTGGAGGTCCATCATCAGGGTGAGTGGGATGAGTTCGCGGCCGCGCCCCGTCTCGCACTGCGCGCCTGAGCTCGCAACGTGCGGGGTGCGGCGCGACAGGGCGGGGGGCGCGGGTTGCGCCGGCGATGGTGCATGAGTTTATGTTATTATCGAAAAATGCCCCAAAAGCTTAAACTGTCAAACTATTTTTAAACATTTCCCATGTACACATTCTTTGATACATTTTTCGAAACGTAGACTTGTGTAATGTAAAAAATATACTGTGTTGTAACACCTTCGCGCATACTTCTTAGGCGATCGACAGCAATAGTGATCATAACTTTGATTGGTAATATACGAGGTATATTTATTTGTCAATATTTTATTACAATAAAATACAATTACATTTAAAGATTTACTTTTAAGTTCTAGAGTTTATCAATTTACGCAAGAACATTTAAAACTTTCAAGATATACAGTAGTTTTGATTATCTAATAGAAAATCCTCTTTCTTCCAGTGAAAATCTCGCTGAAATCAGTTCAGCCGCTTCGAAGATTAACCCGGACAAGCAAACAGACATACAGACAAAAAAAAATTTAGAAATCTTGGTTACGTGCATAAAATTATATAAGTTTAAGAAAAAGTCTTTCTTTCGAAATCACAGACAGACACTAATTTTATTTACATGTATGGATATAGATTTAACCCCAACTTTAAATAATATTTGTAGTGCCTATTACTAAAGAGCTCATTACTCCCTTGGTGTTTGGCCTAAGGGATCCCGACCCACTCTTTGAAAATCACTGGCTTATGCCTTGAACCATACGAAATAAGAAGGTCAAGTAAGAGATTAACCGCATCTGGCGCGAGCCTTAAGACCTCTAACAAGACCGTGAAATAATCACCACCCTCTAATTATGACGTATTGTGCAACCTTACAAACCATCTAATTTTCTACGGCGCAGTACAATTTTACAATAGCTTTTGCTCACCACTTTACCCGAGGATTACGAATTACTGTTTTTAGGGACCCGTAGTCACATTTAAAACCTCATGACGGCTTCGTTGTAGGGAATCTGCGGGTCTCGATTTTGATTCTTAGTCAGCTCAATTTTGGTATCGAAATACCTATTTAATATTCGTTTGGAAGTGTTGAGATATAATGTTTATTTTTATGTGTAGATGTGGCAACATAGTAGTAAGTTATGATATAGTCTAATTTTAATAGGTCTCTCTGGTTTTGGTGATTGTGAAAAATGGCTGTTTGTAATGGTTAATCGTTTAAGAAAATAAAAATTAATGCATCTAAATATATATTTTATTTACAAATCATCAATATCTGAACGTAGCACATTGAATGTTTCTTATTTTTTATGACATGTATTTTTATGTATTTGCTTTTTTCTATATCTTTGATATGTAATTATTTAAATTTTTTATAACATAAAAAATGTGATATATTGACACTAAGTTGGATACTTGATTGTTTTGTTAGGGATAAATAATAATGTTAAAAATAGGAAAGTGATATTCATATTTAATGATTTTGCTACAAAATACGAATTTTTTTAATCGTTAAAGTTTAATATTTGCATGCTTTTAGTGAACAAAGTGTAGAAAGGTATCTTTTTATTACTGATGCGGGATAAATAGTATCTAAACGCACATTTTTGCGGTTTATAAGTAGCTTTGTTCTCATTTTACAATTTGAGTGCGACAAGTTTACTTGTTTCTTGTCAACTTCATTCGAGTGGGAATCGACAACTTAACTTAACATTGCACAATACACACACAATAATACAATATTGCACAATATACTGTTAATATGTTCTAAAAATAATATTAGCGGTGGCACGCATTCAATTGAAGAATGAAAACAAAATTCCAGTATAAAACATAAGCGAGTAGTGATAGTGATAGATAGTGATAGATCTTCAACATTGATACGAAGGTTTCAAAGTGACTTCTACATATACATATCTCACGCTGTATCCCTAATGTAATCCCTAAATTTTTGTTGGAAATATATTCCAATAAAAATTTAGTTAAGACGGGATGTCGGTGAGTGATGAGTACTGCTTAAACAAAAGACTTTTTACGTCTTCTTTTTTTTCGAAAAATAATTTAGATTTTTTTTGTTTTAACAAAAATTCAGCGTATCTGTATTTTATGGACTATACAGGACAGTGATTTAAAAAAAAACGATTTATTGTCCTAACTATAGTCTAACGTTTTTACAGAGCTTAAAAAAGCATCATTTAAACTAACAATTAACTCTTTTTATACGCGTATTTGAGGAAGCTAAAGAAGTATGTGTATCGATCGCGAAGCGTGGCGCTCCGTCCGCTCTGACTACCCCGTTAGGGATACAGCGTAAAGATATGTATGTATGTATGTATACGTGTATATTCATTTTAGTTTACGTTTATTTTTATTATCTTTTCATACATCTTTCAATATGCAAAATTTAGTACTAATTAATTTACGTCCAACAAGTCAGCTTGAAATAAAATTATTTGAAACAGAGTCCACTTGCATCAAATTTTTTTGAATAATCTATACACGTAATAAAATCGCAGACTGTCTTCATTTGTAATCACATCACTCATATATACTACTTATTGAATTAAAAATCTAATTTCTGAAAAAAATGAATCTTCTATCTGAGTCGCATATAGTGTCTATTTTATCGAAATCGACCCACTCAATCAAAAGATTAAAAGAAATCGAAACCTCACAGACCACCGTGCAACACGTCACCGGGAGGAAGTGCTTTTTTCTTATATGTATGTACAATGAAAATGCAGTACGTACAATGAAAATATATTTGGAAATAAAACTGAGACGGCGTTATGTTTTGTCTGAATCGAAATAAATAAACAATTATCTACATTCATACTAATATTATAAATACGAAAGTCTGCGTTTTCACTGTTAAACTACCGGACCGATAGATAGTTTGACATCAGAGGACGGACATAGGCTATCTTTTTTTTTTTAAATCTATCCCTAAGGTGGATGAAACTTTGTATGGGAAATGCTAAACCGCTGAACCGATTATGATGATATTGGGTACAGAGATAGTAATTGCCCGAAAGCAAATGTAGGCTATTTTTTCAAAAAATTTTGTGATTGAAAAATGATATGGTTTTTGTATATGTGACGTCATCATATACAATATGATATGCCAATGTGGCGGATGATCCAGAATAGGAAATAACTTTTTTCAAGACCTCCATCAATATGGGTATTAAATGATAAGAAATACACAGAAGAAGGTTTTTGTATATGTGACGCCATCATAAATCCAATATGGCTAACTTTTTTGTTCAACACCAACAATATAGGTATCAAATGAAATGGAAGACGCAAAGGAAGGTTACTGAACATGTGACGTCATCATAAATTCAATATAGCGGATGCTACGCGAAAGGAAGTGACTTTTTGTTTAAGATCTTCTATAGTATCGGTATCCAATGTAATGGACAACACAGAAGGTTTCTGTATATTATGTGATCTGCGCACGTGCGACATTGCAACACATGCTGGGTACTCAGCCGAAATTAATTTTTTGTATAAAGTGATAATGGGTGAAATTTCTAGGTTCTTCGGGGAACTAATTATGACAAAGACGTCTATTTTCAAATCGACGTCTTTGTCATAATTAAAAAAATTAATAATGCTTGTTAATTTTTTTAAATGATATGACATGTGTATCATTTTCGAGGTTTCTCGGAGTACTGCTTACAAAAGTCTATTTTCAAATCTGAAATGGCAGACATTACTATATTCAATAAATTGATATAGGCGTCATTTTTAAGGTTTTTCGGGGTATAGATTACGAAAATGACGTTGATCTTAAAATCCAAGATGGAGGACATTATTCTTTTAGTAAAATGATATGGGTGTCATTTTTGAAGTTGCTCCCGGTGCAGATTACGAAAATAATATTTTTTCTTAAACATAAAATGTACATTAAAATGTGCATAGTATGCTATACGATCCATACTATCTCATAATAATAAGTATTATTCTTGCCAAAGTATGTCTGTCTGTCTGTTACGTTTTCACGGCTAAACCGCCAGTTCGATTTTGATGGCATGGATCTCCGTGCCATCAAAATCGAACTGGAAATCGAAATCGAATCGAACTTCAAACTATCTAGTTTGAAACCGGGAATCGAACATAGGCTGCTTCGTTTATCAAAAATCTTGTCATAACGGGATGGAAACGAGGGTAAAACTTTGTGTGGGAAATGCTAAACCGGTGAATCGATTACGATGTTTAAGACAGTGATAGACTTTTTTAAAGGAAAACACAAAGGCTACTTTTTATGAAAAATCTACCCATAAAGGGGTGAAAAAGAAACACTAACTCGGAAAAGTCACGGACATTTTTTCCACGCTGAAGAAGTCGCAGGTACAGCAGAACATCAATAATACAAAAACAAAGAAGTAGAACTCAAAGTCATTAACCTTAATCAATATTTTTTATTAGATCTTTACCTATAAAATTGATTTTTAATACCTATGATTTCAGTGTGAATATCGATGTCTTTCATTGTACTTAGAATTCCAAATTTAAATTAAATTTTGAATGAGTAAAATTTTATGAGTTCGCCTCACGATATGATATTTATTCTTTCTTTTTATATTTGACCTCTGCTATACATAATGCAATGAGTATTACCTATGTAATACTCATTGCATTACCTATGTAATACCCATTGCATTATGCTTATGAGTTATTTCACTAGCGTGGTAAAACAAATTTCTATATGTTCGATAATATGTTCCTCGTGGATATTGAAATTAAAAAATCTATTAAATTTTATAACAATTTTAAATTTATATATTAAATTTTCAGAAATATGGTTACTAATGCAAAGTTATTGTTTATTACCTTATATTATAGAAATTTTAGACTGAAAAATTTGCAAAAAAGCCTTAGATGTTCAATTCAAACCTAGTCATTGCAGACTTTCATTTCAAATTTAGGGTTTATTAGCAAATTCTAACGAAATTTCAGGTAGAAAAATATACTTAGGAATATTTGAAAATAAATGTAATTTGAATTGAAAATGTATAATAGTCTGACTGGACATAATTTTCTACATTATTTCATAATTTTAGGTTTTCACTTCTGTCGGCAGTCCATAATGACTGCCTATTTTTTTTAACGAAAACTAATCGTTGTAATTTTTTTTCTACTGTCAAAAGTTGTTAAGATAAAATTATTACCTATTTGTCATAATTATAAGATAACACTCCACCATTCCGACTTTTGCGTCTACGTCCAGCTATTTTCAATTTGGAATAATAGCTTGCTAATGCGTTAATATTTAACAATGTATGAATGAACCGCACGGCGAGTCGTAGTCGCTCGAGCCATACCCTGTCTCCCGCGCCGCTCGCATTCTCCTCGAAATATGCGTAATAAGCGTATATTTCATTTACAAAATAGACTATGTTCCGTAGTGGTTTCAGAGTTTGCGATCACAATGGAGTTGGAATACGACCTATAAATATGAATAAGCATTAATATTGACTGCACTAATTTTGCTGGAAGTAGAATTTTGAAAAAAGTATTTTTTTAGGGTTCCGTAGGTCGCAACCAGTTGCAAATTTAAAACTAAGTATATTAAACTAAAACAAGTGTCCGATGAGTTCGCAACTAGTACCACAAATTTTTCCTAGGAGATAAAGACGAAAAATCACTTTTTTTAAATTTAGGTATGTTCCGTATGTCACAACTGGTCCAAATTACTTGAGTAGGTAGGTATTTGTACTCCAAACACGTGGTATTCTCGCAACTAGTACCACAATTTTTGTTATGGAATTATTCAAAAATCCAAGATTTTCTCAATTTTCACCATTTTCCGCACTTCCAAATCGGTTGCGAATTTAAGGTAATCATACACAGACATAACTCTATTGTTGTGTCAAAAATCATTAGTACCACAATTAATGTAAATTGATAATCTAATTCTACTGCACTATGAGGAACACTGTAAAACACCCTTAATTTTTTGCTGTCGATTAAATGTATATTGTGCATTCCCACTACGGAATACGGAATACTTAACTGTGCGTGTTCCGACTCGCACTTTGTCGCTTTTTTATTATAAAGGTCATCGCTCATTTACCAACTCGGAACTGCTCAGTGAAGTAAAGATTTCTTTAAGATACCTCGTTGAAACGCTAAATACATATCGATTAATCATTTTGAATTTTATCGGAAGTTTAGTAGTGTTTACGATTGCGTACTTATATATAGTACGCACTAGTGATATTTTCGCGAATTAAACAAAATACGTATGCCTATGTTCTTTGTCGACACAAAGTACTTATTATTACATCTTTGAATAAAGTACATATACCTAACTTGAAAATTGAACAAAGTACATATATCTACGTACTTTGTTCAACTTAATTTCAGCTTTACTATGTGTATGTTATGCATAATATATGAAGCTTAACTCAATTTTGTCTCTACTATTTGTGTCTTTCAGTAATCTTCTCATTCATTCTCTCTACGCGTTCAAATCATTACACGTGAAGACAGTGCCGCATCTAGGGGTACGTACACTCAGGAAATTTCAAAAAATATTTTATTTCACTCTATATTATATTTTTCAATCAGATCTGTGTCTGTGTTGTACCTTTACAGCCTCATTAATTCGTAGGTAACTTACTCAATCCAACTCTTGTCATTGAAATGTTACAAAATTATTACCGATGGCTAATTGATGCGGGAAAAATAAATTGTGTTAAAGCTAACACGATTAAATGAATGTTAAGCATCCTGTCTACGGAACCCTTCCATGTGCGTGATTCGACATGCATTTGGTCGATTTTCCATTTTATTTGCTTATCATATCATCTATTCTTTTTAAAATACTTTTGTCGATTTCATTACAATTTTCCGAAAACAATGAATAGGTATCTATATCAGCTACTTATACAGTGTGAAACCTACTTATAAACATGTACCTATTTAGTAACATTTCAGAGGCCATACCAAAACACATTTTTCATACACGATATTTAAATCAAGGCAGAAGCCTCTTCGTTATGGCCTTGGAAACAAAAAATAATTACTATAACCAACAATCGTATGGCGCAAGTCAGAGGCGTTGAAATTAATGGAAGTCATCAATTGTATATAATAATAACCCTCAAATATCTGATTTTCGTACAAAAGGTATGAGATTATGTTTCATTTCATGATCTATAACCCAAATACTTATTGTTATCTTAATATGAATTTTTCGTGCATTGGTTCTCTGTGTTAAAAATTGGACTTAAAAATAAGATATATTTTAAAAAGTTATATTGAAATAGTATGTACTATTTCATTTGATAATGTGGATTCTTTGATATTGTGCCGAAAGTTTGTCTACCGTATGTGTACCATTCACTGGTCGCTCACATATGGCGCAATCTTATCAAGAAAGAACAAATTAAAGTGATATGTAATTTACCTACAACGAAAAAAATAAACAAAAGCATTGTAAATAATATAGCGAATTGTAGCGAAAATAAGAAACCAGGGAGTCTGCTTAAAAAGTATATGATATAAATTTTCAATTTCAATTTTGAATTGAAAAACTGACATTTATCTCAAATATACAGCTTATTCTCAATATTCAGTTTTTTATTTTTTATTTTTCTGTGTTATTTTCATAGTTTTTTATCCATATTCATGTGGGTGGACAAAAATTTTAAATATTTTTTCGAAAAAGTTTTAAAATGTATAAAACTACATTTTAAATTAGTATATTTCGTTCCATTCCGTTAATTCAATTTTGAAGTGAAATATTAAAAAGAAACAAATTTTCTTCGTTGACATACATTCGCTTTCGTTTGTAACTTGATTACCAGGCAGTAAAAGTATAGTCACGTACATTAATCACCGACACCCTTTTCGCGCGCCCATCTATTGCTATACCGCTAATAAACTGAGTAGTGCCGATTACGTGATATAATAGTCACTAATGTTTATTAACATTTTATGTTGTCAAACGAAAATATTAGTGATGTCCGAACCTTAATTTACACTTGTGCGAGTGATTTTTATATCTCTTTTATATAGTCTTTACGTGTGGCAGAGCTATGCTGCATTGCAGCACCAATTGGGCCGGCTCATCCTGTGAAAACCATCCTCTTACAGAATATCGGCGTGAAATAACAGCATCTATTGCTGTTGTGTTTCGTTCGGTGAGTGAGAATACCGGTGGGTCATCCTTCCCCTCTTTTCGCTCTCTTCCTGAAGGCCGGCAACGTACCCGTGATTTCTCGGGCATCGCGGGTGTCCGTGGGCGGCGGTGATTACTATCCACCGGGTGACTCGCTTGCTCGTTTGCTCTCTCTTATATGTAAAAAAAAGTCTGTAAATGACACGCACGTATATCTTTTTCATTGGCCTTTCAAACATTGTGATTATAAGCTGTTATTGTAAATTATATTGAAAATTTGTCTGATTGTGACTTTTTTGCTAGCTCTTCACGGTGTACATTGTTCTTCAACAAATTGGTACTACAAAAATATCTCGCAATGAAGATTATTTTTTTATAACCCCAATCGTATGTCATAATTATATTTTACATAATATTATCTCGAAACAGTACAAACCTTTGTTTATGGGTATGATTAGTGACACAAGAGCCTGAGCAATGAAGGACGAGAACTTTTTTCATTGTCTTCTATTTTTTGTCAACCGATAACATACATCCCGATATTACACAAGTTCGTTCGTCTAATTTCTAGTACATCTCTTTTCTTTTTATGTAATATGATAAATGACGCCTCATAGGTGCTATGTTGTGGTTGTGACACTTCAGCTTTCCTCTTCTTTTCCTTATACTTTATACACATTGGGCTTCGAATGAACCCCCTTCGAAACCCCGCCGCATACCCACAACAATTGTAGGTTCAAGCTCAAGTTCAAGTTCCAGAGTTCAAGCTGGAATGAAAAGACGAGTCTTCTATTTTTCTTCCTCTCCAGGTGTCGTTGTTAGGTCAGGCGGAAGCGGAATATTCATATGTCTACGGTGTACTCCAACTCCTCCCCTCATCTTCTGTCTTTCCTCTCTGATTGGGCGCCCGTTTGAACACAACTAGCGACGACTAAAGTGATAATATTTACATCGACTATATCTACCTCATTTTGTCTGTCTATTTTTATTCCTAAATCTACACAATAATAATAAATTATCTCTTATACAGTAATAAACTTAAAACTAAAGTAATCGTAAAGTTAAAATTAAAATAAAAGACAAAAACACACAAATTTAATCAAATATCACGCCATTTTTTGGCGGGGTGGACAGACTATTACAAATTAACTTATTGTTAATTATCTCTACGACGCGTACAATAATTAGTCGCAAACACATATTCGTAATATATCTCGTCCAGTTCCATTATTTAATTTTGCTACTGTTTGTGTTTCGTCTTTTTCGGAATTTTGTTTTTTAATATTGTTCTTCAAATTCCTTGTTATGTTTTTCTGTGCCAATTTTAATTTCTTTATCTGATCGTAATGAATGTTAATAAAAATAATATTTTGAGTTTTGAATCCTGACATTACATATTTCATTTACTCGCTTTCGAAATCGTAATTAATCTCACAATTGGATGTTACCAACACTTTTTTTTGATAATATTGATTGAATGGAGGAATTTTTGGAGACGTGCTGGACATTAAATATGAAAGAAGTTACGCCAAAAGGAAGCTAAGATATATAAACACTAGATAAGTTCCTTTTCTTTGCCCTTTATGTAACGTTCTATTGTGCATATTGAACCAGCAGCAATAAAAAAAATATTATGTTCTTCATGATTGCAATTTTTTTTCCAATCACACAACCCGCCATTTCAATAACGAAAAAAATAAAAATGATTTATGAAATAAAAATGGATTCCTGGTAAAACACACCCAAGTCAATACAATTTAAAATGCGTTCAGTCACTATCTCTACACTTAATAACAGATGATAACCGGAAAAAATCGCGCCATCAGACCGTCGTTTAATAATAAATAATAATTCTACAACCAAGTACCGTTTATTACATACTTCATGTTCAACCAGAATAATTTAGCCGAATGAAAAGTTTGTAAAATGGATATGCCTATCAAAAATATGGGAGGAAGGATGCGCCCATCAAGGAATGAGAGGTGATTTCAGGATTCCGTCATCAAAATGGCTAAAACGAAACCTTTGTAGTTTCGTCACATCTGTCCGTCTGTCTGTATATTGTAATCGATCTAATCAGTTGTTTTCGCAACGAATTGAAATTGGTACAGAGATGTAATTTGGCAACCTGAACTCAGAAACGAAAACAAAAATATTTGTGACTAGCGTCTTGTCTCGACTCCTCCGGGTTGAATACATAACACATAGCCTTTACCTAGTCATCCGGCTCGAAGGACCAAAAGTATGTTGGGTAAAATATCGCATGTATTATTTTGATACTTCGATAGCACAAGAGTTGACAGAGAAAGTTGAACTAACTCACCGAGCAGCCGCGACTGTCAACTTCCAAAGGGGCCCCCAGAGAGTCTTCCACAGAGCGGATCAGCACACTCCACTGACCAGCGCCAATTGCCTCCGAATTTAGGGTTTCGTAGACGTAATAATTAATTGCAGTGGTTTTATAATTTCACCACGCGGAACGAGCGGTCGACATCGTTCGCCATATTTTTTCGTGTATTGAAACTGAAATAATGTATTTTTGGCGTACATATTGCGAAAGAATTATTCAAATAGGTTAAGTGGCTCCAAAGATAACCCTCTGCATATAAAGAAACTTACAAACTCCACTGTCTCTCTTTATATTAATATAAAGTTGGATATCTTGGACCGCTAAGTTATTATGTTTTATTTTATCTTCTTTTTCTTCTAATAATTTTTGAATTTATATACATACGTACATAGTATCCTCAAGCTGTATTCCGTTAGGGATAGTCACATAGGTAAGAGTACCAAGCGTCACGGTCCTTACATACTTCTTTTGCCTCCTCAAATCTCATCATTCTCGTCCACCCTCGCCGAAGCATGCGAGTGCTTTCACATTTCCTTAATTGACGGAAATGTGAAAGCACTCGCACTTTGGCTATTCGATCTTCATAAGTCAGCTTCGGCCTTCCTTGGCCTTTGCTACTACTCACTTTCGCTCTGTAGATTTTCTTCGATCATTCATCTATGTGCCCGAACCATCTAACCTTCCTTCCTTCGTTATATTCCTTCCTTCGTTTTTACAATATCACTGCCATCTAACCTTGTCATACTGCATACTTCTTCATTCCTTATCTTGCCTGCCAACGCGTACCATCACACACATTTCCGAGAATTCGCATTTCCACTGCAAGCATTTAACTTACTTTCACTCGATCTCGGGTATATTCAGTTCTCACTACCGTACAATAAAGTACAACACGTTATCGTTATTATGGTAATCTTCTTCTATCTAGTTCTGTTTTTAACCCCCGACGCAAAAAGAGGGGTGATATACGTTTAACGTGTGTCTGTCTGTGGCATCGTAGCGCCTAAATGGATGATCCAATTGTGATTTAGTTTTTTTTTTGCAAGGTGACTTGATTGAGAGTGTTCTGAGCTATGATTCACGAAAACCTATTCAGCTATTCGAAGATGGTCAGCTCTTTTCTAGTTATTGAAGCGATGTGAGTAACTTCGACTGATCTGATCGATTCCAAATTTAGTATCCTGTGATTTCAATGATATTACAATAACATGGTAACCTTGAACTGATGCTGCAGTTTCATCTAGAATCAGCAGGATACTTGACTCCTCACCAACTTACAGTAGAGGTATCGTGTTTGGGCTCTTTGGAATGGTCTAAACTTTAAATGAATAAATTAACAGCTAGGTAGATAAATGGGGATCAGGGTCTGAATTTCGTTTATCGTCCGGAAAAGTATTTGAGTGAATGTGGGGATAGAGTGTCGACTGTAGCGTGTTTAAAAAGTATAAAATAATACTTAAAAATTTAAAAGACCTCCGATTTAAAAAAAAACCTCTAAAAAATAAGAAAACAATCTCTTTATGTTTATGATCAGTTGTAACATAAATAATAATAGTAATATCACAGATTAATTAGTTTACTACCGTGTAATATGAAGATAAAGTAGCAAAACTTAGCTGTCACCCAACGCGATAATTGTAAAAAGCCATCATAGCAACCTGTCTCTATCAATTTACATTTTATCATCGACATACCAAGTCCAAAAAGTAATTGTAGCAATCTAAAGTAACTAGTTCCGGTCTGTCACCTACATACAAGTCCAAAAAGTTGTTGTAGCAACCTATTCGAACTAGTTCTGCCTTATAACCTACACATAAGTTAAAAAAGTTATCATAGAACCTGTCCCTATCTATTTCCATTTTGTCATCTACATTATAAATTCAAAAAGTTATTGTAGTAACCAACTCTAACAAGTTCTGCATTATCATCTACATGTAAGTTCAAAAAATGTTTGTAGTAATCCGCTCTATTTATTTTTGTTCGGATTTATCATCTAGACACAAATCCAAAAAAAGATTGTTATTGTGTAAGTGCAAATAGCTATTTTTTTTTAATTTATTTATTTGGAATAATTAACAGTTGTACATAAGTATTACAAAATTGTTATATAAAATTAAAATTAGTACATGCACAACCCACGACATTGTCCACAGATTATTAATAGGTGCAATGTGTGTGCTCGCCTATAGAAAAATTGTTACTTTTATAATCGAAAGCGAAACCATATTAACTTCAACTTTGGAGGAGTTCAATGACACCTCTCCTAAAACTTAACTTTTTTAATCTAAAAATATCCAAGTCTGAGAAGTGACTATTATAAATCAATTGAAGGCGGCGCATGGGTACGCGCGCACCGGCGTTCGTACGGTATGAACCTGTAGCAAACAAACGCTGCCCGCGCCCCCGTCTACAATGCGTATTTCTAGGTACTGCGAAGCTATTGCTAGATAATCCTTAAAATTTATTGCTA
Source organism: Zeuzera pyrina (assembly GCA_907165235.1). Taxonomy (NCBI): domain Eukaryota; kingdom Metazoa; phylum Arthropoda; class Insecta; order Lepidoptera; family Cossidae; genus Zeuzera; species Zeuzera pyrina. The sequence goes on from OU015641.1 coordinate 3,535,831, forward strand.
TTATTTATTTTGTCATAGTTTTTTGTTTTATTCACCCCGAATGCTAAAAAGCGTGAAGTTTCATGCATGTTGAATAAAACGCGGTTTAATTCCTTAACTATTTACCACAATAGCTCAACACAACTGTGAAATGGTCACAGCAAAATAAAAAAAGTTTTACGACCGTCTTGGTAAATCGATTTTAAAGGGATCGAGTACCACAATTTCTCGATATAATGTATTTATTTGTTCAACGTTAACGTTAACACACCTATATATTACACACATCTCATAAACATACAAACACGGAAATACTGGTACAAGTTGGAATTGCGCAATTGCTTATATGTACTCTTACTGTTGATTGTTATTTGTTACCTATCGGAAAACAGAGTTTTTCGTTTAAAGAAGTGAAAATATGGGCATTCTAAAATAATTTTCTTTCAATCCTCAATGTGTGTCTTTTTTTTCAGATTTTTCTGAGTACTTTTGTGGATAACAGTGGATAGATAGCAATTTACACGCGTTTCATTTGACAGTGTTTGAAAAAAGTAGTCCAAATTCATGTATTTCATTCTTAGACATTTTTGAATATGTGATATAAATACATTATAAATATTTTTAATTTAATATACTTTAGGTTGATCTAAAAAAAAATTACAAGAATTTTTCATGAATTTCATTTCGAATCACTATCGAGACCAAGAGGTTATCCACAACAAGTACAATTGTACACTTGCACTATAATAGTGCATCGAATTTTATGACTGACCTGAACCACTTGAGTGGCTTTTATTGAGCGTAACTGTACCGTTCTGTACCACAACTGCGCATTTAACAAATGGGATATTGACGATCTGGCTTGTCGTATGTTCGACCGCAATGATTATGGCCTTCGTCTTGCATCATATTCTTCTACTTGCAGTATGCCAGTCCATAAATCTACATCGTATAAGCCTCCAACCTTGTAATTGTCAGCCTAGAGTACCGAAGCGAAACAGTACCTAGAAATCGCGAAGGATATGCTAAGGACACGGTTTATGTGAGTGCAACAGCCTACAGTACCTGGTAAATGGAAAATGTAGCAAAGTACATATCTCTCTCTTTCCTGCATCTGACGGTGCCCTGTCCTCATTTCCAAAACGTGTCAATTTTATTCTTTCTTCTCTATTCATAATAGCTTGCGTGGTTTTATTAATCTAGCGCTGATTGCCGTCTGACGCACAAAAGCTAGTTTGCAACAACAGGAAAACCCCCGGAAATTATCTCATTCTGTTGTGAAGGGGATTTAGCTCTTTAGAGTGCTATATCACCAGATGAGTGCTCGTTTGAACCCCGTTCGTTGTCTAGAAGGAAGTAGTCTAGTAGGTTTGCAAGGTAGCAGAAGTACATGTGAATTTGTTCAGCGTGTATATATTCAACGTGTCACTGTTGACTTTTATATTGCCGAATACAATTAATACGGATACATTTATTTTGTCTTCTATATAAAAAAAACAATTCATTTAATATAAAAAATGTACAAGCCTATCATTACGCCCTATATTCAAAGGTTTGCTAGCGACGTCAAAAGGCTGATACTAGGGTCGCCTCGCATTTATTTTTTTTAACTTTGAGGTGTTACATTAAAACTATTAACTTATGGTGAGGTTGTAAAACTTAAGTGTTTAGTTGTCATAAACACTTTAATACTCTTTCGTTTTTTTTTTTTTTATAAAAGAGGGGGCAAACAACAAGCGGGTCATCTGATGAAGAGTAACCAACCGCCGCCCATGGACACGTGCAACATCCGGAAAATTACGGGCGCGTTGCCGGCCTTTAGGGATATAGAAAAAGGAGGGAAAGGAGAAGGAGAGAGTGATGGGGCACCGGCACTCTCACTCACCTAAACGAAACACAACAGCAATAGATTCTGTTATTTCCCGCCGATATTCTGTGAGGGGGTGGTATTTCAACTGGCGAACCGGCCTATTCGTGCTGCAATGCAGCATGGCTCTACCACCTTTAAAATTTATCTATCGTATCGTATTTACCTATCCTTTCGAAATGAATTTGTATTATATAATATGTATTGTATATATTATATAATATAACGAAATATCTAGTGTCAAGCGTCGCAGTTCTCATCGGTATCATTTACCCCGCACAGAGACGCACGGTACTCGGTGCAGGTTGAGTGTAAATGATAAAATTACTTGAAGGTATTTTATTGAGAGAAGAAACACGTATCGAATAACGAATTTGAAATTTTAGAAGAATGTCAAATCGTCTAATTGTGATCTCATCACAGTTCCATGCGAAGGAATGCACCATGCGCGCTGATCGGTTGAATGTGCCCCACGGCGCCATTTTTAACTGGCATTCGAACATAAACAAATAGATGTTTTTGTGGTTTTTAATAGTTTTCGTGTTGGAAATAACTAAATGTTATAGAATTACGTTTAACAGTAAAATTAAACCTAATATTAATCAAACCAGAGAAGTTTCAGTGATAAATAACTGTTAGTTGCCAAACATGACCTAAGTTATAACCAGCTACCGCCAAGAGCGACCGATCAGGATTGTGAATCCCATAGCCTGTCGGTAAGTGCAGGTTCGTTCACAATTTGATGTTGCTAAGATGGTTCGGGCATATGGAAAGAATGAGTGATGAAAGACTGACGAGGAAAATCTATAGAGCAAAAGTGAGTGGTAAAAGAAACTAAGGAAGACCAAGACTAACTTATGAAGATCAAATAGCTAGAGTGTTAGCCTAGGGAAATGTCAAAAGCACTCGCATACCTAGGCGAAAATGTATGAGGAAAATGATAAGATTTGAGGAAGCGGAAGAAGTATGTAAGGACCGCGACGCTTGGCGCTCCGTCCTCTCTGACTACCCCGTTAGGGATACGGCGTGGGGATATGTATGTATGCACGTTATCACAATCATACGATGATATAGATGGCTTAAATTTATATCTGAAAAACAACAAATAAACACCTGAGTCTGTGTAATACAGTGAATGCAGACTGATATCGATTCGTAGAACAACCTATCTCACGGGTCATTACTCGTAAGCATCACTAAATTAAAAGTTATTGGTTTCAAGTAAGGCTGGTGACTCAGTATCAAATCAATTGTCTAAGTGCCTTAATGCATGTTGTTGGAGGAATCTAATTCAATTTCGTATAACAGTCTACCTTAGGATGTATTTGAGAATAACAGACAGACATGTATACAATATGTGTCTCTTTATTCCCTCGTTGTGTTGCCATGTTGATCTGGGCGAGAGAAAAAAAAATGTGCCGACGTCTATCTTCTAGCGCATGCAATATAAAGGTACAAAATAAGTATCCTTTACTAATCGAAACTCAAGTACAATTAAAATAACTTTATAAATTCGATACACATACCTGTATAATTAAATTTGACAGTTACTGAAATCGGTGCCAAGCCCACCAAACTAAACTAGACTTTCTGTTGTTGCACATTTATTTGGCACCGACTTCAATAACTGACAAATTTAATTGTATAGCTATGTGTATCGTATTGACCTAAATAAATAACTAGGGCAGGTCTGCAGTTAACTTCTTTCTAATCCCGGAGCGCAACGATAGACAAGAGAATATTAATAAGATTATAACCAGGTCGCGGTATTTGGCGTATCTTCGACGTCCGAGCCCCAAATAATTATTTACTATACAAAAAAAGAATTTTCAAAATCGGTTCATAAATGACGGAGTTATGAGGTAAGAAATATCCAAAAAAAAACAACATGCAGTCGAATTGAGATTCTCCTCCTTTTTTTAAGTTGGTTAAAAATAATTACAATGAAAAAATTAGTAGACGGTGGGCTCTCTTAATAAAAGAGCTATTTCATCACCTGTTGTTACAAATACTTAATGCTGAAAGTGGCGGCAAGTTATGATCTTGTTGGGCTTTTATATTCTATGCACTCCGAAAGGGAAAAAGCGTGAAGAAAAATTACTCGTACATAAATATATATACATACATACATATCTTCACGCTGTATCCTTAACAGGGTAGTCAGAGAGGTCGGAGCGCCAAGCTTCACAGTCCTTACATATTTCTTTCGCTTCCTTTCATCTCATCATTCTCCTCACACATTTTCGACTAGGCATGAAAGTGCTTTAACAGACAGAAAGATTTCGAGATTTCGTACATAAATATATAAATATAATAACATATTATGTTAATAGCAACATCACAATAGTATTTTCTGTTTAACATTGAACAAAATTTGTAAAAATGTGTACAGTTCTCTCTGAAGAGCGCCTCAAATTGAGGAATATGCTTTTTAAAAAAGCGACCCTTAATTGGTCACTTTCCATGACCTGTAGTTGTCAAAATTTCATGATAATCCATCATGTGATGGCATCTCGACTTAGTTGGACAGGTATTATGTATAACTATTTTCAATAATTGGTATAATCCTGCGATAGTACTTTTGACGTGGCCTCGGAATTTGTAAATGAAGATAACAACTTCATATTTCAACAGGGACTATAAAACTACAAAATATTAAAAGTCAAAGATTATCAAGTTTAAACAAGGCGTAACTTTAAAAATATGAGCATCTTGTTTCACAAAATCGTCAATTTGACGATTACGGTCTTTCTAGTGTTAAACAAGTAAATAATAAACTAATAAATTTCTTAAATTAACCTTTACAATAATGTACGCAATTGAGAACAGGAAAATGTGGCAAGGCTATTTAAAATAAGGCGAGACCTGTACCAAGAACACCAGTGTCCTCTTTTCGGGTTTCAATACCAACCATATTTATTTAAAAGAGTTAAGCTTAAGGGTGATATTTCAGCTCTGCAGCTTTGAATCATTAATACACATGTGATTTCAAACGCCACTCTAAGAAGAATAGCCTTGAAATTTCAACGACTTCACGAAAAATCTTATAATGCTGACCAATTAATCAATTGCATTCCGCTTTTCGTTACCATTATTGTTACCTCTTTAAATAGGCGCTAATTAAATGGGGCTTGTTTATACTACGTATCTCCGAACGCACTGTATATTTGTTTTATAAACAAACTGAAATGAGTACTATGTGTCGTAATAGACTATTTCGAAATTTCAATTTCAACATTGTTCCGCTAACATAATACACGCTGAACAGCTGCTAAGATGAAAAGTTATTAAACATTTATTGTTACATAGCTCTTCCCCTGACTTTCACTACGATTTCTTACAACTTTTTAACAGGCTTAAAAATTTCATAAGTGCCAGTTGTGTTGACGTTTACAAATTGGTTGATTTCTTAATTTATCTATAAATATCGTTATCGTTCCTGCAGTCTTAGAGCCTGTGGTATTGCGCGCAGCGACGGCAGGAGACCGGATGGTTTGACGCTCATTCCTTGGAAACTTGAAAGATCGCTGGTGTGGGATGCCACTTGTGTCGATACACTTGCTGTTTCCCACGTGCCGGCGACTTCCAAGTCAGCAGGTGCCGCGGCCAGCACTGCCGAGAACTTGAAGCGGCGTAAGTATGCGACTCTCTCTGAGAGTTTCATATTTACGCCCTTTGCAGTTGAAACTTTGGGTCCCTGGGGCCCCGAAGCCCATCCACTGGTTTCTGATATTTGTAAGAGACTGGTTGAGGCTTCGGGAGACCGCCGGGCTGGCAGCTTCTTCCGCCAACGGATCAGTTTGGCTATTCAAAGAGGCAATGCTGCCAGTCTGCTGGGTACCTTAAGCAATGACAGCTTTCTAAGCGGCAACTTTGAGGAAGGTTATTATTTAAGATAATGTGTAGTTTAAGTTTGTAAATATTAACATATGTATGTACTTTTTTGTTATTAATAAAAACGATTACCTAATTATATTTTCCTTTACATTATAAGTGAGACAAATCGGCTTTCGAAATTCATGTCCATATTTCGTCTTTCGTCCGTCCACAGAGCATTCACATAATTACGTTTATTTTTATAGCAATATACCGAATCATATTTTCAGCACTTTCCTCTTGTCCTTGTCTCTCTGCCTTTATCTATAATGTTATAATGGCTAAACACAACGCAACTTTCATTATTACATAACTTGTAATAATGAAAGTTGTTATTAATGAATTGAAGGCTGTTTATTCATCAAAAATAATAGGCTATAGGTTTCTGTAACTTGACGAATTCCGTGGCGCAAAGGCTAAGCGCGACGGAAAGTGTACGGGGGTTGCGGGTTCGATTCCCGCCCCGAGTCTGGGTGTTAATGTATAATATGTATTTATTTACAAAAGAAAAGTATATAAGTAGTATATCAGTTGTCTACCCATAACGCAAGCGCTGTGCTGCTTACATTGGGACTAGATGGCGCTGTGTGAAAAATGTCTGAGTCTGAGTATATTATAACTTTAAAAAAATTCACCTTTTGTGTCAAAATAGTGTCAGAGAAAAACGACTATAGAAAACAGACAGACACTGTTTTGATTGTGTGAGAGTCAGCGCAAACAAAGCGGCAAATTCCACGCGCACGCTTGAGTATTTTCTTAAACTCTCGAGAATGCTCGGAACAGCACGTTTACGCGAGAAAACCCTTCGGGGTTACCATATCGGCAATTATATTTTGTAGTGAAATTCATCGCTATTCGATGTGCAGAATATAGTGAATAAACCGAGACATTATTATTATAAATTAATATCTGTTTTTGGCAGAACAAGATTATATTATTCTGAGGAAAACTAGGGTTTGTGATGGCAACATTGAAGTATCGCTACGTAGCCAAAACATTCGCACCGCCGCCGTCGCCGCCCCTCTCGAAGTTAGGCGAACGCGCTCGCACAGTTTTGAGCACGCGCGAGCATCCTGAGTTGATATTCGAATATTTTTGCACTTTAATAGAACTGCAATAAAAGTATGTTTTTGATTTCGTTAGATAATTCCTCCGCTGCGCTACTTTTGGTCTGCGCTGAGCCTAAGTATTCCTTTTTTCTAATTTTGGAACGGTACCTACTCTAAGAACGCCATTTCAATATTACTGACATACATACAGACAACTTCATAGTGTAACAATTGTTGGTATAAGTTTTCCATTCAACTCCGGCAATTATTTACACACATCAGATGAATGTAAACTTTGCTAAAGATTGATGCGTTACAGTTCGAATAAACATTTAGACATTAAACGCGCCCTATTTTTATGTTTAGACACTCTATTTGTCTGTACTGATCGATAACATTATAATTTAATCGAAATACCTACTTGTCTAGAATTTAAAAACATTACGAAAGAATATAAAAGGACTTTGGTTGAAATGCGGTCTATCAGAAAAAAAAGCGATATCACTTAACAAAGAGTTACTACGTAATATCACACGCAGTGACAGCACACAATTAAGAGAAAGGCACTATGCGACATATTGATTTTTGTTTGAGTACGTAAGTGGCTGCATTTTGCGATTGCGTTCACTTAGAAGGTTGAATTTTTTCACTCCCAAAGAAGCATAGACTTGTGTTTGATATAAATTTCAACTAGATAGCTCTACCTGTTCTCGAGATAAAGAGTGTTGATTATTTGAACAGATAGACACACGGACGGACAACGAAGGGATCCTATAAGGGTTCCATTTTGTCCTTTTGAGGTACGGAACCCTATAATATTCTAAATACCAATTGCTTATAAATCACGTTTACAATTTACCGTATAACGGTTTTATCACAATGATTTTACCGTCCACGATACAAAAGGCAAGCAAAATGCTTCCAGTACGTTGTGCCGGGACGTTATCGTCAACGGAATGAAGCGTCTTCGCACAACTGCATACATTTTGCTGCCTTATTGTACCGTGGACGGTAAAGTCGTGGCGATAAAATGGTTCAATGGTAAATTGTAAAAGCGGCCATTCGGTTGCAAACTCAAGTAGCGTGGGCGGAGTGAGGATAAGCTCTCTTGCTCCTAGCGTTGACTAATGATGTTATGTTATATAGTACTGTAACGTCATCGTTTTGTAGTTTCTCTCTCTCTCTCTCTGTATCCATTCCCGCTACTTGAATTAGTTATTCCAAATGAGTGCTTTTATAATGATTTATCGTTGAACGTTATTATCGTCACGATTTTATCATTCACAGTACAATAGATATGCAAAATTCTTCCCGCATGCTTATTACTTAACTTGCAGTCAGCATGCGACAGCCAAATATCGCGCGATATCTGCTGTCAAAACGAGAATTTGTATAATATAAGTTGTATAATGGCGCTATATTTACCGCAAAAAGAGTTTTGTGGTCATAGCGCAATAGATACGCAATTGTTATACATGATATCAATTTTTTGTTACAATTCGTCACCAGTCGCGCAATGATCGCGTGGCTGTCGCTCTCTGCAAATTTTTATGTAATAACCTCCGCCCATCGTATTGCCGAAAAACGCGCTTTTTCATCGTCCACGGCATAACGTTATCGTGGACGGAAATATAAAAGCGTCTTCATGCGACTGCATACATTTTGCTTCCCTACAGTGCCGTGGAGTGTACCGTAAATTACAAAAGCGGCTCCAAGTCCTTAAAACAGTTTCAAATATTTTTAAAAAGTTCGTAGTTTCATTACTTTAATTGCTTATTGGTCTGCGTAATTTAATAACACTTTTATCTCGAACTGTCTTATTATTTCGAAGATGCTATCAACTGAAATACGAATATCACGGCTCACTTAAACGTCTTATTTATAAATGGAGGCTTCTCTTAATTTATTCTAGCCCCGTCTTTTTTCTCATCGGTTTGATTCTGTGCCTCCTTCATTCGCATTCTATACGCAGTCAAATTCACATTTACTGTCTCTAGGGCGACTACAAATAGTATTTTTACCACCATCTGACATTTAAAGTAGAATAATAAATTTGAAAATCGGCCAAGTGTTAATCGTATTTGTGCAAAAAAATTTCTGTATTGTAAGTTGTTACCAACCACAAAACAAAATTCATTGTAGTTTTTAACTGACTTCAAAAAATAGAGGACGTTATATGTCCGTCTGTATGTATTTTTTATGTATGTTTGTAGCAGTCATATTGAGTCTCCATCGACGTGGGGAACAATAACTTATAATATTTATAGAGACACTTAATTACTTAAAAGATAAATTAACTTTTAACTTCTGTTATCTAGAAAAATAAAGCATTCCTTGGTTAAACTAATTGTTTACAAACAACATTCACTATGACAGACGGACATGGACAACGTAGACCCGTTGAGCTTTCTTAAATATCGTTTGAAGCATTGACCGTAAGTCTTTCAGCAGGAATAAATTTGTCATAAATATAGTATCTTTGAGTATTGAGTATTATTAATGTAAAAGTGATAGCCTACTGATTATCTAGACCTCCTTTAGTAATATTATTGTTAATAATTCGTTTGTAAATAGAACTTTCTGTAACATTCTAGAACACGCACACGGCTTCGATAACAAATGTACCGTTGGTCTAGATTGTCTATACTTGGAGGTATGGATGTAAAGATATGTTCGATAAACATATCGATAGACTCTAAATATGTAGCCTTCGTTGTTAGATAGAATAAGCTCTAAATTGATGAAATATTAGGTCTCTAGTTCATAAATTTATTAGTACGAACGAATAATACTAAAACTATAGTTGACATAAACGTCATACACTTAGAAAAAATTAATGAATTTTATCGACTCGCTAGGTAGGTGTAACTTTAGATAGGGTTTGTGACCACTGTCTCTACACTAGTTGTTCCAGGAGTAGGAGCATAGGTGACCTTCGTCGTGGGGTATAAAAAGCGTCTCGTATCCGATAGCTTTTTTTTTCTTTTCTCTGCTGCGGGACAAGCTGCCTCAACAAAGTCTCATGAAGAAACTTAAAGTTAGGCCACATGTCGCCTAGGGTAGTCTTAGCTGTATTTGTTTGGGAGTAGCAACCCCAATTAGATTAAATGAGTTAGTTAATAATATGTTAAAGTAGTTTAGGTAATCTCATGGTGGATCCCATGAGTTCAAAGGACATCTATAGAAACCAGGTGGACCTCCTGTCCCTATATGTAGTGAATACTTAGGAATAGTAGTAAAATCTATTCAACATTCATCTAAACTTCAGTATGAACTAATCAAAATAGTTCTTAGAATGGTTTGGTGCACTACTCTGACTATCAAGAAGTCTAAGTCTTCTTCACTTGGGTGCTATATCGCGTGGCCAGGCCGCAGTTCCTATTAAAGGGGAATCTTTGAGGGCCGGGGCATGTGGGTGCTGTGATGCTAGTAGATGTTCGACAAAGGGGAAGACTGAGGAGTAGGTGCAGTTGGTGGATGACCACCTCCTTCTTAAGATTGATCAGTGATAAAACTGATAACACTCTGCGTGTAACTAATAAATGATTCTCTGTTAGATATTAGCTCCACATAAATGTATTGTGTATCTAATAAATATTTTTCTCTGCGAAATAAAATACTGGATAATAAGGTATAAAATGTACTTGGGTTTATGTATCTGTAACACTAAGAATTTAAATTCAGTACATAAACAAGGAAAGGGTGTCTAAGTCTTTATAACTAGGTATACTTCCCTTTAATTTAAGATAACATAAATAAATTATGTTGTTGTATCTATAACAAGTAATATCTGAGCTCAATACTTGTAAAACTTTAATACTAATGAAATTAATAAATTCTGTAAACTAATTAATATCTAAGTGCGGTTAGATAATAGGTGACCTTATTTAATACATATATAATAATAAACAGGATAATGTTGTTTAACCATAGCATTTAATCTTTTTAAATGATTACTAACTTTTAATAATAAATACATAGTGAACTGATTGTATCCACCATAGAGATTAAGTTAGAAGAAATAAATGTTTTCTTTGTGTGATGTTTTTCTGATGTCTATTTAATTAACTTTCTATAAATATCCCATTAGATGTCGATTGCAGAGGTGTACTAGGCGCCCTTAAACAAATTAGGTACACCACTCTCCAGGTGACAGTAATAATAACATCATCAATTACTCAACCCACACCTCACTCTACCGGCCTGAGCAAGCCACGTTGCATGTTCACCGATAACTCCGTCAATTGTGGACCGATTCCTATGTTTTTTTTTCGTTGGATTCAATACAGCTTCAAAGTAGTCATTTAAATTTCTCTGATATCGGAGCTTGAACTTCGAAGATACACCAAAGAATCCCAACTGGTTATAAAGCTTTATTTATATTCACGATTCTTTTGTGTATCATTCAATTCCAGAATTAGAAAACGGTAGACGTACCCTAGATATTTACTTAGGTTAAGGTCACTCAAGAGGGAGAAATAAAAAAATTTCGAGACTTCAAAGAACACTGAACAAATCCCATTTTTGTTTTTTTTTGAAGTTGATTTAATTTTTAACTTTTTAACCGGCTTCAAAAAAGGAGGAGATTCTCAATTTAGTTGTATTTTTTTATGGTCGTTACTTTAGAACTCTGTCATTTGTGAACCGATTTTTATGATTCATTTTTTTATTGAAATGATGTACTTCCACATTGATTCCATTTACATTTCACTGGTATTGGAGCTTGGATCTCGAAGATACACCAAATATCACAAAATGACGACGAACTTTTATTTATTTATATTGATAATTCTTTTGTCATTGTGCTTTAGAATTAGAAAAGAACTTAATTGTAGACCTACCTTAGATATTTATTTAGGCCAAGGTCACTCAAAAGGGAGAAATAAATAAAAATAATAAAAAAATTAAACCGACTTCAAAAAAGAAAACACTGAAAAGTACGAAATAATTATACTTACTCAAGTACAAAAATAACTTTATAAATATGTATAAATACTTTACATATACCTACCTATACAGGGTGTATATGAAAACGGGACAGTTACTTTAATGGATGAAAGGGCATAACTTTAGTATGTAGTTACAAAAATAATTATCGAAATAAACGTATCCGTTTATGAGTTATGACCGTTTTAATTTTCAAGTGTTATCCCCACCATTTCTCGTAAAATTGGGTTGATCGTGTACAGTTACAGATTTTAAATCTTACGTATTTTTTATTTTGTAATAATTTCATCCGTTACTGAAATACAGCCTGAAAACCATTTTCGAAAATAATGCGTATACCCCAATGGGGGTTTGGTATCCCCAATGGGATGATACCTGACTGAGTTTCTTGTCGGTTCTTCTCAGTGTTCAGGTTTTCTTTTCAAACCGAACTAAAGTAGCTTTGACGTTTAAAAATACCTTGCAATTGGGTTTACTTGAATAAATTCATTTGACTTTGACTTTGTATTCAAATACGTTCAAATGTTTCTTGGCCAAAACCATCGATTACGAAATATGAGGTAACTGAGATAACATCTGATTTGTCTCAACTACGCGTATGTTATAGACTGTATTCCAACTTTTATTTCGATAGAGAGATTTGACGTTTCTATGATGCTTAACCCTTTTAACTGCTTAGTTCTTGCAATTTTTTCAACAGTGATGTCTGTAGTGGGTGCCCTGCGGCGTTGTCTGCACGAAATCTCATTTCAGATCATTCATTTGGTGAGATAACATCGAAAATTTATGAATATTTGTAGCAATGAGGAAAGTGGGTAAAACAGTTAAAAAGGAAAAAAATAAAACATGATTTTTATTTATTCCAATTATTTCATACAATTGGAATTAGCAACGCTATAGGGCCATGTCAGCAGCAACATAAATTCATTAAATGTTAGATTTATCGATCGATTTTGTTGAATCGATATCGACTCATTGCTTATCACTTGACACCACTATTTTAACTGGCCACATTATTAAAAATATTGACACATTTAAACCTCTACCGAACTAAAAGTTAGACTACAGTGTGTTTTTTGGAAAATTCATTATGGCGTCTGTGGTGCAACATAAAGACTAGGACTGAGAAGAATTTCATCGGAAATTGAAAAAATGGGTCTGAAGTCTGTTTTGGTTATTCATTTACACCTCTGTGCCTTTCAGTTCAACAGCCGTAAACATGATAGAATAGAGGCTGTGACACATAGACAGACAGTCATGACAGTCTTCATCCCTTTCGCTATGGAATACTAAAAATGGCATTCCCACTCAATATTAATATGTAATAACTTTCTTTTGCGTCAGTGTTTCCAGTAGGAGCGTAGGTGTTCACAACTTTTCTGTTTGCTTCTCAAAAGTATAAATTAAATATCAGAGGGCAAATATTTTTAGGATATAAAGAATGTCAGATTTGAGCAATTACTTTAAAAGCACGTAATGTAAAATACTAATATTGTGCCGATGCTACGATGGTTTTTTGCGGGTATGAATGATGAGATTGGAGAAAGCGAAAGAAGTAGTATGTATGTATGTATGTATATACGTAAAATGTAAATTTGTACAATATTGGTAACAGACAAGGAATCTCTCCGGTGTTGCAGGCGTCCATAGGCAACATACTGCTTATTATGCAATGCATTGTGTGTTTGTTTGTTATCTTAGTCATATATAACCCATTCATTACACAAAACATTAAGCTAAACATTAAAATAAGAATATTGTCATAAATATTTCGAGTTAGGTTCCCAAATCCCTTTGAAGAGGGCTCTAAAGAGAATGTAAAATAACTATTATACGTAAGATGGGTCTTCGCGTCTTTGTTATAACAGACTTTGTCATGCTAATCGTTAGTCTAGTCTGGCTGATGTCTGTTCGGGATTTAATTCTTTCCCATGCTGACTTCGACATTTTAGACACTAAACAAAAAGGAAGTACATATACAGTATGTACGATCATATACTACCTTCGCTGAGCCGAAACAACTTAAGCGACATCAACATACGAGATACCGTTGGATTTTTATCAATTACGTAGGTACCTGTTACAAGATATGCTAGTTTTCTTTTGTTTTTTTGATAAATTCAACATGGCGTCTAATTTCATCGAATAGAATCATATCCTGATGTGTATTAAAATCAAGATATGTAACGTATGGCGCATACATATGACATATAAACCAATACATTATTTCATATATAGCTATTAAAAAAGTGGAAATAATATTAAAAGTCTTGAAACTACAACTTGACTACACACTTAACAAGATTTTACAAACGAGGTGAAATTATTTAAACTATTATATTATTATTGAATTTTTGCTAGAGTCGAAGGCAATAAATAAAGTGTATTGGGACATTTTTTGTTTACGCAAGATGTATCTGTGCACGGATACCCATACCCACCCCTTTGGGGGAGAGCCTGGGTTATGCGGGTCTTTTACCCGCCAAAACTCCTGCGGCGGTCGTCCTCGGCGCGTCGCCAAAGGGCTTCGGGATCTCCTACGGAACGCACCGGAGCCCCTCGAGTGTTTTGCCGAGGCACCTCTCGAGAGCCAACTACGGGGCCCCCCGGCACACTCGCAGGTTACAGGATTACAGGAATTACAATTATTTCACAATATCAGCAAGTTTTTGTTTGACAAAAGTTATTAAACCAGAACTATATAATATTAGGATATTAATACCTACAAACTTAAAACTACACATTATCTCAAATAATAAACTTCCTCAAAGTTGCCGTTTAGAAAGCTGTCATTGCTTAAGGTACCCAGCAGACTGGCAGCATTGCCTCTTTGAATAGCCAAACTGATTCGTTGGCGGAAGAAGCTGCCAGCCCGGCGGTCTCACGAAGCTTCGGCCAGTCTCTTACAAATATCAGAAACCAGTCGATGGGCTTCGGGGCCCCAGGCACCCAAATCTTCGACTGCGAAGAGCGTAAATATGAAGCTCTCAGAGAGAGCCGCATACTTACGGCGGTTCAAGTTCTCGGCAGTGCTAGCCGCAGCACCTGCTGATTTGGTAGTCGCCGGCACATGGGAAACAGCAAGTGTATCGACACAAGTGGCATCCCACACCAGCGATCTTCCAAATTTCCAAGGAATGAGCGTCAAACCATCCAGTCTCCTGCCGCCGCTGCGCGCAATACCTACAGGCTCTATTATTATATTAGGACTACAAAGTATACAACGTATTTTAACGAATAAGGTATCACTGAATTTGTTCCAGCTACGCACGTGTTAGTTTGGTTTATACATAGATTGCAATATTTGAAAAATTAAACATGGCGTCTTGAGTTTTACTCGGGTCTGACATAAAATCGAGATTCTTAAAATCTTACTGCATTGTGCAACACTAGCAAATCTTTGAAGCAGGAACATATGAGCTTAAATCTCGGACCACGAATCATAATGGACCTTTTGCTTTACGCGCGTATCCGTTTTTTGTCGATGTGACGTTCTTGACTTGTACAAATATGCGTTACTAAGAAAGGGTCACATTACAAAACTACAGAGTTGAATATGACATATTTATTTTAGCTAAAACACTTAAGATTTACGAGTATTTTGCAAACATTATTTCAGTACTGCAATTTTTTGTAGGTCGAGCCGGTCAAGAGCTGACACGAGTTACACCGACAGTGGGAGGCTGCCATACTTACTTGAGCTAACTGTTTTACTCATGGTTACGCTCGATGAGAAAGAGAGACACGTCATTCGTTTATCCCGTTAGGGGTACAGCGTAAAGATATGTATGTATGTATGTTATTCATTTGACGCAAGGTTATAAGCGGCAGTTCATTATGGCTCTGTCCGTTATGATTTTTGGTCCGAGACTTAATTCCTTCGCGTACGAGTTTTATTTTTATCTTACTATATTGTTGACTGGTAACCACGGTAACGCACTTGTTCTTTGATTATTACGATGTTGTTACCAGTACCATCAAAGAATTGGTACATTTCACAGAAAATCTCTTACAAAATCTTAATTCGAAGTCTCTAATTCCCGGGACGTACCGGGACTTCAAACCTGAGTCGTCTCATGTCACGGCACTTAAGAAATGTCGAGACTTCCGAATCCCTATCTGACACGTATTAGTCAACTTTATAAAGTTTTTTTTTTGTTGAAGTACGTAGGGTATTACCCACCAGTAATGTAACTACCACGAGTCATATTTTATGACACGCAATAGGAAAGCGATATGGCCGCTTTACTCCATTCTCACACATGGGAATTTGTAATCTACAAATTAATAATGAACCGGCTTCCACACGGGTAGCCGACTATTAGGGTTCTGTCGTAATTAATGCAAATATTGGCTGAAACTTTCCTCAAAGTCCTTTGAGACGAAAAGCTATTCGGTGTGATTGTTGAAAGTAATGCTATATCTGTAGTAATGTTACTACCTTATATAACAGTAATAGGATTCAATGAAGAACTTAAATCAAAATTATAATGAGATATTATGCTCGTAATATACATAAAAATGAATCTTACAATATTTACTCACGGGTCTATGTCGCGTTTATACTTTCACCATTAATTTGTATGGTGAGTCTCAGGGACTCAGAAAATAAAAAGTTCCATGTCTTTTTTTAATTCGCGAATATGACGCCGAGCTTTCAAGTAGCTTCCGCGAGGGACGTGTCCTACGCTGTGACGAGCAGATGTGCCTGGGCGCGTCTCAGACAGGTGAGTTTACGACATTGCCAGAGTCCCACGAACTCCATCATACAGTTATTGTAACAAAAAGTGATTTTGATTTATTATGGTATTTAGTGTATAACGGTGTTATTTATTATTTCAGATTATTAAAATGGCTTCTAATAGTCGCAATATTAGATCCATTAATGTCCTAGACGAAAATGCAACCTCAACTGTTAGAGACTGGTTGGAAAATATGGAAGAGGATGAAGAAGAAGAACATTATGTCACTGACGTAACCAATAATGTATTTTCGGACGACGACGATGCTAAGTACATTCTATCGCATTTTTGAAGGACCGTAACTGATTTTGAAGATACTAGTGATAGTATAGTTGTCACACACTCTTATCTATGGTTGTCACTAGTTGTAATAGTCACTAGGTGCACATACTAGTGATTAGACCATTGCACGTTTTCTCATTTTCATGTTTTTATAAAAATGTAAGTTTTAATTATCGAGAACAATGCTATGTTTATGTAATTTAGATATAATAAAAAGTTAATAATTAATATAAGTTTATGTTTATGTAGCACAAAGTTAATATGTAGTTATTTCTATGATTTTAAAGACTAAATATAAATATATGTTTAAAAACAGAATTAATGAAAGTTCCCGTTTTTTATGTTTACAATGAATAACTTAATAATTAAGTTGTCGTACCAAATACAAACTTTTCTTAATTTTACGACCTTGGGGCTTTTTTTAACTATGAAACATTGAGTCCATCGGTCTCCACCCTACACTTGACGTAAGTTTTTCTCACCATACAAACCAAGGGTTAAGGCTAATTACCTATTTTATTCCGACGTTTCGACCGGATTGCACCGATCGTGGTCACGGGCAGACTGATGAGGATGAATGTCGTCTTCGTAGCGTGCGGTTTCTTGCAACTACCCACACTCATTCAATGGATTTCTTAATTTTTGTTATTGTCACTGTCGGTACTTCGACACACTACACTAAACGACATCTACACACTGGCGACGTCCGGTTTTCCGGCTCCGGACACTCACTGATGACAGGATTCCATGATGTTGACAAGCGGTATCCATCTTTCCGGTTCAAATTATGGTATTTCTTGATTTCAACGGCCTATTCTGGAATAATAATGTCGATCGGTGGAAATGACCTGTGGCTGATGCAATTCAATCCAGTGATTGGGTCCTGACTCCAGCAAGTGCTCGGCAATGGCTGACCTATTTGTCTGTCGTTTTCTGACAGCTGTGATATGTTGTTTGACTCTCTCTGCTATTGTTATTATAAGTGAGTGAATATTGTAAGAAGAGTACAAGTCGTGAAAGTTTAAAAACATTAATGAAAATGATTGTTTCTTTGTATGTTTGTCCTCTATGCGTCCTTAAACCATTTATTGGATTGTGATGAAACTATGGTGAGTTGTTCAAATATGTCCGCGAATGTTTATAAATTATTCAATTTAATAAATAAACAGCTAGTTCATTAATAAACCTGGAAAAGGTGATTTATTGAAAGATTTATTATAAGTATAAGTTTTAAAAATAAATATAATAAATAAAATTATAAGTTTTTCACAAGATATCTTACAAATGTCACGTACTTTGTGGGGTAAACGCACACAAATTAATAGAATATGGAAAAGTTGTAATAAAGCAGATTTGTAAAACATTCCGAGGTTAATATGGACTTGGCGAGGTGTTTTTTGGCGGAAAATAGTCTCGCGCTACGAACGAAATATGCAATGACGTCACGCCAGCGTGAATCCGCTTTTTAGCGTGAATTTTTAAAACGTAATTTAATTTGCGTTCTTTAAATTATTTAAGGACATTTTCACTTTGTTGTTTTTATTATGTTAATATAAGGGCATAATCTTTGTGATACACTTATAAAAATAAAAATCAAGTTCCCTATTCTGTATATTGATATCTAAATGTATTATTTAAAAGTATATTATATTAATACGAGATATTCTACAGTGGCCATAAGTATATCAGAGCATATTAACTTAAAATTCTGTAGAAATGTTGACAAAAGTAAAAAAGTTTTATTTAATGTTATAAATAATATCGAAACAAATGGCTAAGTGCTGGTCTAAGGTTTAATTGTACCTACTGTATTAAACCTTGTTTTATTTAATAAATAGAATAAAATAAAAGTAGTTAATAATTATTGTTAGCAACACCGACGAATAAAAAAAGGAGAACACTGGCTATGGAGGGTAGAGGAAAGGAGAGCCATCTCTTATGTGGAAGGTTAGTCGAAAAGTGTCCAGCTGTAAGCAGTAAATAACAGTTCAAATACTGTCTAGAGTAGCTAGAGAGCATGAACAAAAATCGCTTTGAAACGCAAAAAATATCTTTTAGTGAATTTATTGTGTTGACTTTTAACCTTTAATAAACCTTCATATCCATACGTCATATCCATACGTCTGTCCAAAATGGAGATCCGGCTAAAGTCTGGAAATTTCTGAAGTCACTAGTAGTTGGAATATCTCAACAAAATTCCATTCCTAAACATTTAAATATTAATTCCTTGAATCAATATTTCTCTGCGTCGTCCAATTTTGAAAGGACAAAAAAGACTACTTTAAATTATCTTTCTTCTCTTCCAACCCCTGACTATCCCTCTTTCAGCTTTAGTCAATTCTCCGCTTGTGGTGTTAGGAAGAGTATTATGTCAATGACTTCCAATGCGGTTGGAAGCGATTGTATCAGCCGTATTATGATCCTTCCTATTCTAGACGAAATCCTGCCTATTATTTTACACATCTTAAATTATTCTGTATCCAGTGGCACATTTCCACCTGCATGGAAAGATGTTCAAATAACACCTCTTCCTAAAAAGAGCAATCCCTCTTCTTTTTCAGATTACCGTCCTATATCGATTCTTCCATTCCTCTCTAAAGTCCTTGAACGTCTTATACATGAACAACTACACTCATTCCTTTTAAAGTCAGAAATACTTAACCTTCTCCAGTCTGGCTTTCGTCCGGGACACAGTACTATTACTGCCTTGGTTCATATTACGGAGGATATTAGGTCGGGCATGGAAGATGGAAAGTTGACGGTTCTTCCTTTAATTGACATTAGCAACGCTTTTAATACTATCGATTTTGATGTCCTTCTTTCTATATTATGCTCTTTTAACATATCTCCAACGGCGATTGACTGGTTTCGTAGTTACCTGTATGGACGTCGGCAGCGTATTTGTATTGAACAAACTTTTTCTTCCTGGTGTACTACGTCTGCTGGCGTACCATAGGGTGGCGTTTATCTCTTCTACTCTTTGCACTTTTTATAAACTCTATCACAAATCAACTACTTTCTTCCTACCATCTCTATGCAGACGATTTACAACTTTACGCTCTAGCTACTTTAGAAAGATTGACTGAAGCCATAAACACTGTGAACACTGATCTAGTTCGTATTTGTGACTGGAGGATGGCGTATGGACTGAAGATCAATCCTTCTAAAACTCAAGCCATTGTTGTTGGTAGTTCCAGAATGATATCACAGGTCAAGTGGTCACAGCTTCCTCCTATTTGTTGCGGTGGTGAGGTTGTTCCGTATCTATCTTATTGTGACATTATTAAAATCACAGTATACTAAATTTCGCATCGATTATACTTGAAAATGCTCGCGTCCCTTTAAAAACTAAAAAAGAGTTGATATTCTTCAAACGGCTGAACTGATTTTGATAAAACATATCTAAGAACAACCGCTAAAAAACCTGGTTTTAAACAAAAAAACCGCATCATAATCGGTCCATTCGTTTAGGAGCTACGATGCCACAGACACACACATAGACACGTCAAACTATAAGACCCCTTTTTTGCGTCGAGGGTTAAAAATGAGTTGTTGGGTTTTAAACCTTAGCTGTGGGAACAAAGTGGAGATGAGCTAGAGGGAGATAGCGTTACATAGCTGTGACGTCACAAAGTCACAATTACATTGCGGAGCGCTAAGAGGGACCGAGATGAAACTTATCCCACTCTGTTCCCACTACTAAAGTTTAAAAGCAAATAACTCTCATGTTTTTCATTGTATTTCAAATATTTTTTCAGTTTTGTTTATGATTACTGAACCTGTCTTTTAACTAAGTTGTCAAGAAATAGTCATATAAGCTATTTCAGACTAGAATAGTTACCTAAGCCTAAAGGAACGTTCCTGGTTTTGGGCAGTCGCGCCGAAATTTTAGTCGCATCGGTTGACAATCTGTGATAATTTTGTAACATTTCAAAGATGTTCTAATGAGGCTATAGTAAGAGGCTAAGTGAAAAGAATGGAATAGGTCTAAATAAACATGTGTAGCTGAAGTTCTCGCGCTCTTCCAGGAAGTCTTTTATAACTTCAGTAAAGCCTACTATCACTTTACTGGAGGAGTTTTACGATAAGAATAAACTAATTTACGTGTGATTCTACTTACTAACACGTGACATTGGCAAATGCGCTAAACTGTGCGCCATGCAATAAAGAAAGAAAAAAAAAAGTTTGACTATAGTCTTCATGAAGTTGAGGTCGAGTTAGCAATCAAGTGATTATGCACAATGTAGGTGACTAGAGGTAGTCGGCGATAGTGTAACAAATTCTAACCGCCGCCATGTGCTATTAATTAGAAGTATTGTATTGCACTCAGAAATGATATATTTTCAACCCTATCCACAAACGGTCATTGGTTCAAATATAATTCAAAACTAAAATTTAAGTCAATGATAAAAGTGAAGGCAGTAATGTATATAATGTCTTTAACTAAAGCAAGTTATAATTAAAGTATTATGATTTAATGAATCTTCGAAGAAGGTGTGTTCATGAATTCAAAACGTGGTATTTTAGCAAAATCAAAAGTAAGTCAAAAGTCAAAAATTTTGTGCCAAAAAAGTATTTGACTCATAAGCCAATAAGTACTTTTCACAAATTTTTTTGCATCTTTCTCATATGCGCAGTACCTTTCCTACCTATTCGTCTATCGTACTGATACCACCACGTAAAATTTCTACCAGAATTAAACACTTAATGAAACGTGGGTCATGGGCTCTTGGACTATAACATAGTACATAATCAAATATATATATTATAATGTAAGTAGATAGTTTTATCCAGGATTTCCATCAATCTTATTTATTGTATTCATCTATATAAATAACATTCATCAGCACAACTCTATTATAAAATATATAGTATAAAATTAATATTTTAATTTCAGTACAACTGAATTTTTAATAGAAGCTTGTTTTTAAAAAAAAAAAGTTTTAAATTGGTTAACGTTTAGTCGCAATTTTACCTGAAACCAATAACGAGACCGAAAGTTAATCGCGTTCTCAAAGGATATGACATGTTAATATGTTATCTATTCACTTTTGCCTTGAAAATACCGAAGTTATAAGTATGAGGAAATACTCGACTTGTTGTCAAGACGTGACTTTGGAACATTTGGCTACTTCATCATCTCCAAATGAGAAAATTACTGTTTTATTGATACGACTCTCTAATAATGATCTCAATTCTGAACTTATTTTGAAAAATTTCGGGATAATAATATAATAATAATACTCCAGACATTACACAAATTCTGTGACCCCAAACTAAGCAGTAAGCCTGTACTATTGGTTCCACACAACGAACTCTGGGGGAGTTCCCAGTAACACCTAGACTCCAAGCCAATTTAGAAAAGTTCGTTTCCTAAATTGACCTGACCGGGGATCGAACCCGGGACCCTAGCTTGGAAAGCAGATGCATATGCCCTGCACTGCACTGCGCAACGGGCTAGTCAATAGATAAGATATCCCAGGACTTTTGATTTTGTATTGATTCGTGTAGCAAGAATTAGAGAATTTCTAAACTTCCCAAAAGTAGTTACTTCCTGAGTAGTTTGTTTTAGTAACGATAGCTCTTCACCAGAATATTTACTTGTACGGAACAGAAGTATCGTGATCCCACTCACGTTCCAGGTATTTTTTTCCGCAGGTTTATGTTTTCATTTGAATATTAAAGATTGTGATTTTCAGACGCGAAGCGATTCCATCATATCATGTCCCTTGATACCTCACACAATTTTCGTGCGTGACCTAAGTGGAACACGACATCTAGCACAAATATAAGCGTAACATTGAGAACGAGCGAGACAGAAGATATTTTAAATGATTTATGAGACCCGTAGTTCGTTATATTATATGTTCGTATACATTATGTCTGATGCTTTTTTTGTCTAAAACAGTTCGTTTTACAACTTACTGTATACTGTATTTAGTTATTTCAAAATTTAAGGTACATAAGTCAATGTTTCATTTTGAAAATACATTCGTTTTTGCAATATATTTCAACACAGATTTAGAATTTTTATAAAATGTTCATTGATTATAAAATCATACTATAAATAAACGATTTATCATGGAAGACAAAACAATAGTCTGGAAGTAATCTTCTCTGCATATGCATACAAGCTTTCTAATAATGTATTTTAACAAACTTATTGTAAAATGACGTTGAAAGAATGATACCTGACTGAGATTTTTTTTGTAAGTTCTGTTTAAGGTACAGATTTTCTTTTCGAACAGAAGGTAGATTTGACGTTCAAAAATACCTTGAAACAATAAATTGATTTGACTTTGACGTTAATTAACTGTGTCTGTAAATTTGCATGCACGTTAGGATTTGTTTGAAACAGAATTTCTCATAACTGCAGTTATATTCACGTTATTTTTGGGGTTCTGTGCATTAAAATTCAAATAGAACTCATAAGAGTTCACTCAGGCGTCCGTTAGTTCATCTATTACATTTCCCTTTTCCGGAAACTAGGTAACACATGTATTTAGAATAAATTACTCTCGCTTGACTGACTTGTTTATTTGAATGCTTAATGGAAGTGAAAATAAAAAAAAGAAACGTTAAACAGTGTGTGTTTCTTTCGACTTTAGAAGCGCAGTAAAGATTAACTTAAAAAATAAATTCGCTTTGAAACCTCTATATCATTTTTGAAGACCTATCTAAAGATACCTCTTTTATGTGCACGTGCACTGGATTTTTTTTAACCCTCAGCTATAATATATATGGTGCACCAACCCTAATTTGATCTTTCAAAATTTCACTACAACATTGTATGGCATTTCATAGAATACATCTGCCTTCCACATCTGTATAATGTCAATAGAAAAAT
The DNA here is from genome assembly GCA_907165235.1 of Zeuzera pyrina. Lineage (NCBI taxonomy): Eukaryota > Metazoa > Arthropoda > Insecta > Lepidoptera > Cossidae > Zeuzera > Zeuzera pyrina. The sequence goes on from OU015641.1 coordinate 3,559,420, forward strand.
GGCTATGGCGTACGAACAGACGACGGTCGATAGATGGCACGAAATTGTAAGGGTTCTCTTTTTGGCCATTATCTAACGGAACCCTAAAAGCATAGAATGTACCAGCAGCTTATTTTTCTGAAGAGGTTACAAAAGTCGGTCAAGGGTTAGGTATACGAGCCTATACAAACAATGGCTGCCTGCCACTGTCTCGTTCAATTTTGTTAACTGCGAGATCAAATACAAACTGTTAAACGTACTGTCAAGGGTAATTTGTGGTTTGTCCACCCTGAAAAGAAATGGGGTGACAATGTTTACATTTAAAACGTATTAAATGCTGTAGATATCATCTATATGCAGATGACTTGCAGTTCTACCTGTCTTTCGATCCCAGTGATACGGACTATGCGGTTGCAAGGATAAATAAGTTTTTGCACATTATTGCGCTTTGGTCGGAGACTAATACATTAGTTTTAAACCCAGACAAATCTAAATTTATGGTGCTGGGGTCAAAACATCAGGGGGAACGAATAATTAACAAAACTCGCATTACTTATATTCCCGGAAGATGGGTGGAGCATGTACAGGAAGCTCAAAATTTGGGCGGGCAGATAGATAGCGAGCTCCGCTTTGAGGCTCATATACTCGAGGTTGCGCGAAACTACTTTCACAGACTCAAGGTGCTGTGTGGGAGCCGTGACTTGGTAAGCGAAGACCTACGTAAGAAACTCTGCGAGTCGTTTGTTCTCTCAAAGTTTAATTATGCTGACACGGTGTATGGACGTGGGCTGCGTGCTAGAACTGAACGTACAATGCAGAGCATACGAAGTGCTTGTGCACGATTTATATTCAATATTTCAGTACGTGCCCAAGTGGGACCTTTTTTAAACACCTCAAACATGCTAAGAATGTCCTCACAAAGAAAACTATATTTGGTGACATTGCTTTTTGGAATAATACAGCACGGAAATCCTGAGTATCTTCGAGAGAAATTAAAATGGCGAAGTAGATGTATAGAACACAGTCGTGACGGTTCGCAAGTGCCGCAGCACCGTACAGCGGTGTTTCGTGGTAGTTTTAGATATGCGGTCACCAAGTGTTAGAATAATTTGCCACCAATTCGAGATCTTTGTGCGGTCAGTACTTTCAAAGTAAAGATCAAAAGAGGGTTTACTGTACCAGGAAAGAAGACTGCTCTAGATGTGGTGATCGAATTGCTCCAGCATGAGGTTTCTCAGTGGTAAACACGTCCATTGGTAAAGCGACTCATCGATTTGTTTATTTATATATAACGGCGCTCGGTTAATTTAACACCGGATAATTATTACTAAGTTGATTGTAATTGTGGATTATAATTGATTACTACTGTTTAATTAAATAAAAATTGTAAAATTGGTTTGCAGATATTAAAATTTATTTTAGAGCGGTTAACACTGAATGGGGTTGTCTACGTCATGGCGACGAAATGTGAATAGTGTCATTCGGTTGACAGCAGTCGTCTGTGTTACTAGTCTGGCGAACCCATTGGCTCTAATCGATTCATATTTGTGTAATCGCAGTGTATTTAAATCAAGTTTGATCCAACATCATTAAATTAGTATGTTAGCATAATCGTGGTGCTTTTATTTAACATATACCCACGTTACATTACGCCTGTTATGGAGAACCAAGAGCGTGATACGATCTACCCACCGCCCGGCGATCCGATATATATTTTATTCTTTGGAATTTTTTCGGTATAAAAAGCCTAGATTATATATTCAGGCATAAGAAATAGGTATCTAATCTTACAAGAGGTGAACTACTTCTATAAAATATAACGCTAAGACAAAGTTAATGTGCAAACGACAGAAAACTCTTTGTAACAATTATTACGTAGGTAATTGGAAATTTAATAATGACAAACGATCCGTCGGAGAAATGCTATCGCACCGGCCGCCATAGCAACATGTCCTGGTTTTATTTTACATATATTATGTTCTGTGTGAACACCGCTGAAAATCAGTGCTGTAGCGCTTGCGTCAGTATATGCTGAGTTGGTGTCCAATTTTGGCATCGTATCACTCATGGGTAAATTGTATGTAGTGTATAAGTCATGTTATTCTGTGTCAATGTTTTTTTTTGTTTTTGTATTAACTATAATGCGTGAGTGATGCCAAATAAATATCTATGTCTATAACTAGGCAGCCCTACACTTTTTCTCGCATCAAATTTGGTATTTCTTAACTCGGAAAACCAGAATAAAAAGTAAGTTGGGCTACTCTCTAAAAAGTTGCTTTGGATATCAATGAAAGGCACATCAAAATCAGTTTAGCCTCTTCGGAGATACACCCTGGACAAACGGACAAAAAAAATTTAAAAGACGCACGTTTGGGTTTGGTAACAATATTAGCCTAAGAAACAGTCTTAATTTCAAAATCATAGAAGTACACTTCAATTGTATTTATTTCTATAATACTGAAGTGGCTTTCTGTGGTTTTGAATAACATAAATAAAAATTCCCCGCGAAACAATAAATCGAAATTTATTGGTACTTCTAAAATTGTCATGCCTCTAGAACCAGAGATAGTCCGAAAGGGTGACAACATGGAAGGGTCCACAAGAAAAAAAAAGGGGAGACCTTATGTTAGATGGGAAGATGAGATCAAAAAGATCTTGTTGTTCTAGATCTTGTTGGTCTAAACCAGCCATTCCCAAAGTGGGCGATAACGCCCCCTTGCGCTGCAGGCCTAAAGGGGGGCGGTAAGAGACCCAGAAAAAAATGGGGGCGTTGTGTAGAGGCCTGGGGGGTCATTTGTAATTTCATTTAGCTAGGAGGCATCTTAGACAACGACTGCATGAGCTCTCGACTCAGTAGACAAAATAAGTTTGGGAACCAGTGGTCTAAACTGAAAACAGTTGTCGTGTAAACTGATTTTAAACAGCCCAATTCAGAGAAGATTGGCAGTCTTTGGAGGAGGCTTCTGGAAAGATTTTTACAGATACATGAATTGTGAACTTACTAAGTATAGAATACACTAATATAGACTGAGATTGTTATATGAACTAACATTAATTACATTTACTTTCTTATTTTTATTTTATTTATAAAAATTATCACAACTTGATAAAATTGATCTATTGAGGAAATTCATCAGCCTACCTTTATTATTGAAAGCAAAAAATGTGAAAAGCTGCAGAATCGGAGACCCCAAATATGAGTCCGACATCATTACCCAGTTAATGACCAAGCATGAAAGCCACGGTCTTTCGTAGATGCAGTGAATGAAGTTTACAAAGAACCTGAAAACATGGAAGTGACCAATGATTTTTTTATAGTGATTTATTTTTCCTTATATTTAATAATTCTAACATGTTAAAAAAGTATAAATACATTAATGTCAGTTACAATTTTAATACAGAAAAAAATTAAAAAATCCACGATGCAATAAATACTTTTCGGAGAACCTTAAAAATCAATACATAACGTTTTAAATATTAACGTTAAGATATATGTATGTAGGTAATAAATTCATTTCAATAAATGAATTTTTTTATCTGATTTTACTCATACATAATTAAACACTATTTTATCTGCCCTCAAAAAGACTACTTAACAGTGTAATTAGCAAATTTATTCAATAAATCGGAGACCGCTAAGACGAAGATTTCTTGTCATAAGTAATAATGAGTTTACTTATTATTATTTTTATAGCAACGCTCAATGCGTTTATAGATTTCTTAACCCGACTATTAAATTAAAAATCTACCAGAGGGCAATTCTTTGTCGCTTTTTAAGGATGCCCGCTTAGCATTTTTCGCGCGGGTGGCGCGTGATCATCTTACGATCAGTGCGTTATAGCGGTGGTGAGTTCTCAATTATTATTGACTTCATATGCCGTTTGGATGGGAACAAATTGCTAGAAGCGTTCCAGTAACGATATGGAAAGCGTATAGCGTCTTATCAACTTCCGTACTTTACTACTAAATTTTATTTTTCGAAATTGCATAAATACGTACATCGTCATCATCATCAACATCCTCACTGTATCACTAACGAGGCAGTCAGAGTCGATTGAGTGCAAAGTGGTATCGTGGTCCTTACATATTTTTCGAATCCTCCTTCGCTCATCTCGCTCCTCAAATTTCATCCTTATACACAAAATTAATATTTGAAATTTAAAAAGAGCTTCTTTTTCTCTTGCGGTCATTTTACGTATCTCTCTATATCGTGCTAAGGACTTTGTAATTTATTGTTGATACTGTCAAACACCGGTGTGTACGTATCCGCTCATTAATGCGTCTCCGCGAACGCCGCCGTTTGAGATCTGCCTTACTACATTACTCGTAATAGGCTTTTACCGGAATTAAATTGATCAATTAGTGTGTTATTTGAACGTGTATTCGGGCATAACATCGTCCGTATACCATGTCCAAAGTAATTAACGATTTGTTCGACAACGTGTGGAAAAATTTACTTGTAAAATAAATAAGAATTAAGACGGAAGAATTTCGTGGATCTAGAGAAAGCATTCGATAGAGTAGTGCGGAAGAAATTGTGGAATCTTCTGCTTGAATATGGCGTGGAGGGCTCCTTACTGCAGGCTGTGAGGTCATTATATCGAGACCATAGAGCCTGTGTAAGGATAGACGGTGACATGTCGCCCTGGTTTGAAGTCTGTTCTGGTGTCAGACAGGGCTGCGTGATGTCTGCCTGGCTATTCGTGCTGTATTTGGACAGTTGCATCCAGAGATTGAAAGGTAATATGAGTGGTATGGGATGTGGTGATACAGTGGTAAACTGCCTATTGTACGCTGACGATGCTGTGCTAATAGCCCCATCAGAAGCAGAGTTGCAGACACTAGTCACGTGCATGAAAGAAGATTGTGAAGTAAAAGAATTGGAAATGAATGTGAACAAAACTAAGGTTTTGGTGTTTGAAAGAGAAGCGGTACAAACGAAATGTGTGATTTGTGTAAATGGAAAATGTCTAGAACAGGTGAATGAAGTTGTGTACCTGGGGAGTGCGTTTTCGAGGGATGGAAGATGTGAGTTGGATGTGGAGAGACGGGTAGCAGCTGGCAATAAAGTGAACGGTGCTCTGTCCGCATTAGTGGGTAGTGTGAATATATCTAACACTGTTAAAATGGCCATTCACAATGCGGTGTTGGTGCCAACTTTGTTGTACGGTAGTGAGGCCTGGATATGCCCAAAATCGAGTGAAAGTATGTTAAATGCTGTGGAGATGCGCTCTCTCAGAAATATGTGCGGTGTCACGCTTGCTGACAGGATAAGCAATGATGAGATACGCAGTATGACAGGGTTGCACAACATTGTTATTGTAAAAATGAAGAAAGGAATGCTTAGATGGTTCGGGCACATGGAAAGAATGAGTGATGAAAGACTGACGAAGAAAATATACAGAGCGAAAGTGAGTGGTAAAAGAAGCCAAGGAAGACCAAGGCTGACTTATGAAGATCAAATAACCAGAGTGTTAGCAGACGGAAATGTCAAAAGCACTCGCATACCTAGGCGAAAATGTGTGAGGAGAATGATGAGATTTGAGGAAGCGAAAGAGGTGTGTAAGGACCGCGACTCCTGGCGCTCCGTTCTCTCTGACTACCCCATTGGGGATACAGCGTGAAGATATGTTATGTTATGTTAAGAAGGAAGTAAAAATAATAATTGCAATTCAACAAAGGGGAATTCCACAGCTCTGCGAGATACCACATATTTCAAGGTCTGTGGCACGGATTTAAATCTAATACCTAATTAATATATACCGAGTACCATTTTTAACGTATTCGCGAATTTAGGGGGTCAATTGAGGAAGCGCGCTCGTCGTGATTTCTGCCAGACCTTTTCTGGGCTGCAATTCCTCTCCTATGCACACCATGCAGGATAACGATAGCGTTAACTATGGGGCGTCCCCCAAAAGCGACGTACACAGATTTGTCACCACGAGATCACATAGAGGAGGCAATCTGAGAACGGACCACTTTCTAGTAGTAACTAGAAAAAGGGGTCTGTTTGCAGCATGGCGATGTCGCGTAGTGTCCAAACCTGCAACGGTCTGTCTGCAGCGGTCAAGAGCTGGAAACTGCAAGATGACTACGAATGAAGAGGAAAGGGCAGTCTCCGGAAAGCTTGACAATAGGTTGACAGTGACGAGCGAGGATGTTGGCAGAACCTTAGAGATATTATGTTCGAGGCTGCGAAAGAAATGTGTGGAACGAATATGTTTGGGACTGATAAAAATCGTGAAGTGTGGTGGGATGGTAAGGCAAGTCTGTGTACAAAAAGAAGAAAGCATGGCGAGACTACCTTGCCAAACCAAAAAAACCAAACCAAAAAATCTACAGCATGAAAAATTCGATGAAAGAGAGATATAAGCTGCAGAAAGCAGAAACAAAGGCACTAGTAAAAAAGAGCGTGAAAGTTGTAGGGTGTTAGACTAAAAAAAAATGTCAGACAACTTCGAGAAAACTTCTAAATTATTTTGGAAATGAATATGTAAGTACTGGTCCGACGCCTTGCAGAATGAATAAAGTGCGTTCGAAAGAACATTATCTGTTAACAGACAAAAAATGTTCTGCAGCGATGGAGTGATTATTATAGAGAACTGTATGAGAGTGACGACTCTGTCTCTGACACCGAAAGCGATTTTAACGAATCGCCACACTCGAGTCAGGAACTAGAGGAAGTCATTAATACGAAAGAGATTGAGAAAACAATAGGAAATCTGAAATGCGGTCACACTGCGGGAAATGATGAGGTGACTGCTAAGATGATCAAGTATGGTGGTGGTAGATACATTCTATAAACTATGCAATCTTTGCAGGCAGACGAGAGAGGTTACGGAAGACTGGCGCACCGCAGGCATATTTCCTCACTATAAAGAGAAAGGTTCCTATTTAGACTCCGCGTGCTGTAGGGCCATCAGCTTGATCAGCTTAGCCAGTACCATATACCAAGGTATTGACTGAATGTATGAAAGGCATTTCTGTAAGATATTTGTAAGAGGCTAAGGTTCTTTGAGGAATACTAGGGGTTACATGGATCAGATGTTTTCGCTCGGAGGTCGGAAATAAGTCGGAAAGTTTTTTGTGCTTTCGTGGATCTTGAAAAAGCATTCGATAGAGTAGTGCGAAAGAAACTGTGGAATCTTCTGCTTGAAAACGGCGTGGAGGGTCCCTTACTGCAGGCTGTGAGAGGATTATATTGGGGCCACAGAGTCTGCGTGAGGATAGATGGCGACTTGTCGCCCTGGTTCGAAGTCTGTTCAGGCGTTAGACGGAACAGTGCTAAACTGCCTTTTGTACGCTGAAAATGCTGTGCTTATAGCACCATCAGAAGCGGAGTTGCAGACACTAGTTACGTGCATGAAAGAAGAATGTGAAGTGAAAAGATTGAATATGAATGTAAACAAAACTAAGATTCTGGTGTTTGAAATGGAAGATGTACAGACAAAGTGTGAAATATGAGTAAATGGAAAAGGTCTAGAACAATTGAACGAAATTGTATATTTGAGGAGTGCGTGAGTCGAGAGATAGAAGATGTGAGTTGGATGTGTAGGGACGGGTAGTAGCTGGTAATGAAATGAACGATGCTCTGTCCGCATTAGTAGGCAGTGTAAATATATCTAACTCAGCCAAAAAGGCCACAATGCGGTGTTGATTCAAATTTTATTTTGCGATAGTGATGCATGGATATGCGCGAAATCGAGTGAAAGTGAGATAAATGCAGTAGAAACGTGATCTCTTAGAAAGATGTGCGGTGTCACTCTTTCAGACAGGATAAGCAGTGAAGGGATACGCAGTATGACAGCGTTGCACGACAATGTTATTGTAAAAATGAAGATAGGAATGCTCAGATGGTTCGGGCACATAAAAAGAATGAGTGATGAAACACTGACGAAGAAAACCTACAGAGAGAAATCGAGTAGTAAGAGGCCAGGGAAGACCAAATTTGACTTAAAAAGATCAAATAGCCAGATTGTTTCCAGATGGAAATGACAAAAGTATTCATACCTACGCAAAAGTGTGTGAGAAGAATGATGAGATTTGAGAAAGTGAAAAAAGTGTGTAAGGACCGCGATGCTTGTCGCTTCGACTTCTCTAACTACCCAATTAAGGATACAGCGTGAAGATATGTGTGAAATTGTGATTTATGTAAGTACATTAATGACGCATTACGAGTACACTTATTATATCGGATAAACCTTGGATCATGAATCAAGAACTAGATTCACAATCTCCTGTAAAATCTTAACAAATTATTCTCTGAATTGACGTATACATTTTTAATATAGTATAGTATAGTATTATAGGTAATATTGCGTAAATCTAAAGTAGACCCTACTGTCAAACCATAAGGTTATAAAAGCTCGTAAACGATTCTTGCATGACATTGAAACGAAGTTTGTAAAAAAAATATTTGAGATGCAATCTTACGTCTCGTGCGTAAAGTATAATTCACATAATCTTTTTGCATTGGTATTTACGTCATTTTGATTTGTTACGTGAAAGTGACAAGCATAAGACATATATCGTCAGGCAATATTAAAAATATAATTACGAATTTAATTAAAAAATGCTATGTAACGTCATTGCTATAACTAAATAATGAACACGTAAATAATATTTTATAATTTATTAACAGAAAATAATAATATCAGTCTTTTTTTTGCGTTCTGGATGTGTTGTTTTATAATTTTTGAAGGAGCACTTTGGCATGTTCGTTATTAGCATTTTCGAATACTATTAAAACAGATGTGCACTCAAATACTCATTTGAGTGCACATTTGGTTTTTTATTTGTGATCGAAGGGATAAACAAATAAATGTAGTAAGCATTTAAAGTTCATATCACCAATGTTTAATTAACAAAAACAATGATTGATTTATAGTCGTAGTGGTAACAATTGAGTCTGGCTAAACGTCATATGATTTTGTTTTGCAAAACAATGCTCATTATTCATTTTGTAATAGTATTAAAAGAGATGTTTCAGAATTCTATGAGGTTCTGGCCATGACGTTGTACAGTATTCCATAACGTAGGTGATGTCGTTCTGAAAACTTTCTTCTTGTTAGTTTTGGTCTTATTTATTTCATTTCCTGGTAGTAAATTAATTTTTAAAGTATGCGCGACAACACAGAGTAAAAGATGGCGTCTACTCGGAGTATATAATTAGCCAGATATGTACAATTAAATGAAAAATAACATGAAAACATTTTAGTTATTTAAATTATGTCAGATAATATTTCTTTTTTTATTTCTTTAAGGTGTCGATATCATAAGGAAATTTAAAAGAGCTGTTAAGTTAAAGTTAAGTTTAAGCTGTTACGTAGTTCGGAAGTAGTTCCAAAAATATGTTACTACTGGACTTATACTGTGCTACCAGTGAAATTAGCAATAAATTTATATTTTGCTGGAATAATCTCGTTCTCCGTATTTTTCTTATTTCTTACGTATACTATACATAGTAATGGCCAGAAATGAAATATTTTCTTTGGTTTAATAATTAATAACTATTACATGCATTGGAATTCATAAAATTGTTAAAAATTTTGTGTGACCCCACCGTACAACGAGAATAGCAGCAATCCTACAAGTGTCATGTGGGATTGAAACACAGTGAGATTACAATTCCTAGTAATAACTACGAATAAAAAATTCATTTTCATTCTTTAATAGTTTCAGCTTCCAAACATTACCTTCTTTCTTTCACGAACGTAGTCAGGTAAAAATAATTAACAGTCCTAACTTACATTGACTTCCCTTATACAGGATGCGTGACTCTCATTGTTTTTGCTACTTGATTCAGTATATGTTGAGATACTACTGAGATGAGATACTTAAACAGTATTATTTGTCTGTTACGGATAATTTTGCCAATATCAGGTGTCAGTTTTTTGGGTACCGTATCATAAAAGAAAAACAGAACTCTTATAATATCACATACGACTGTCTGTTCGTCTGTCAGTCAATTTACTCGGAAATTACGTGACATACAAATCAATGTCCGTCCGAAAAAAACTTTCAGCCGATTACAAAACCAAATCTTTTTTCGCAGTCTCAGTTACGGCCAAAATCCAAACTTATTTAGACATGTTATCTATATTGTATATAAAAATCTAATACAATTTTTACACATTAACGGACAGTTAACTTCAATAATAATTGAAGTATAACAAAAATATAACAGAATAACTCTACAGTAAGCGAGAAAAAACACATAAAGTCAACTCAACGCAGTTCCACAGCCGGCAAACTCAGCTGTTTCATGCATGTTCAATTGGCTCTTCTAGTGATATTTATTTGTACATTAAATAAGCGTGGTCGATTCTCTGAATAGGTAGAGTCTAATCAATGGGGTGGCTCGTTTGTTTCCTCTTCTTTTGTGGGGTCTTGTAACCCTAAGGTCGGTCTCGAGTTTTAAGTGATTTTAGTTCAAGACAATAGACCGGAGGCTTATTGTTTTTCTTTGTCAAACATCCCCCAAAGCCTTTATGATAAAACTTTTAAATGAGAATATTCTGGAGAATTGTAACATGTTTGATAGGTTTACGAACTTGAATCATAGAAGTATGAGACAAGTTAATATGTACTAGCGCTATGAATATAAATACATACATAACTTCACGATATTTCACCTCACTCGGGGTGGACAAGGCACAAGAAATAACTTTTATCCGTGGTATATCAATTTTCGGAGATTTTTCGTAACTTTGGCAGTTTCTGTTAAGCTTTTAGATTTTATTTAGCCTATGATGATTTTGTTTTCTAATTTTCTTATGCAAATTTTCAGCAGTGCCAATCTGTTTTTTTTTAATCAAAAATTCTGCACGTAAGGCCATGCTTTGCGTATAGAGGTATTTTTATCGCTCTGTAGCTAGTTCTTTCATTATCATTAAATTACAGATGGTAAGCGGAATCATTTTATAGTGGATACTATTACAGCGGAGCACATACTGTTTTTTTTATGGTCAGATTTACACTTCAGGCTTTGCTTTGACGCAGCAATCAAACCATTTCCAAGTGAAAAATAATAATAATAATAATAATACTCAGACATTTCACACAGCGCCATCTAGTCCCAAAGTAAGCTGCATAGCGCTTGTGTTATGGGCACTAGACAACTGATATACTACTTATATACTTTTCTTTTGTAAATATATACATATTATACATAAACACCCAGACTCTGGACGGGAATCGAACCCGCAACCCCAAAATGAAATTCAGTTAGAAGTATTTTTGTCACTCTGTAGCCGGTTCTGAAATTATCATTGTTTTTCAGATGGCAAGCGGAAGCATGTAAAGAAAAAAACAAAGAAACATAATTATTGCCATACTAACGATAGTTACATAGGTATACTAACAACAGTTACGTAGGTAAATATTATAATTAAAAAAAAATTTATTATGGCGGAGCAAATGACCATTGCCCATACAAGCCTCGCCTGGCTGACTATTACGTCTTCCATAGGAAGGTTAGCAAATGGCACATTTCATATTATTTTACTTTCAGAACAGTACAGAGCATGAGAATTTTAACGTTAGGGTGCTTATCCATTATCGCGTACAACAGTTCCTTTACAGTTATAAAGTTTAGCCTTCCCAATTTTTGAACAATTAGCATAGTTAAAAGACAACCACAGCAAAAGGGTTGTTCAGTAAGTTGTTTAGTTAAATCATAGACATAATAAAATGATAGACATCACTCCGCGCACATCAAAGGTAAAGCAAACAAAGTATATATTAACGCCTAGCATTTTTAAAATTCGTTATCTCAGAAGAAGAAAATAGAACCCTTATAGGACACTATGTTGTCTGTGTGTCTGTCTGTTTATCTGTCCGATCAGTCAAGACGTTTTGTCACAAGAATGGGTAGGGATATTAAATACAAATTTAATTTAAACACAGAGGTGTATTGTTTCTTGAAGGAGTAAAAGATTCAAGTTTCTAAATCGGTACAATCAAAAGACACGACCATTTACGTATTCAAATGAAAACCTACGGCGCACTTTCCGTTGACCTTGTATCATGAAATTTGGAAAAAAGCACTTTTTAAAATTTATACCAAAAACGAAGGTCTATGGTTTCTTGAAGGTGTAAAAAATTTGAGTTTTTTAGTTAACGCAAAATCTAAAGACCGAGACTACCAATGTTTCGCCTGTAATAGAAATAAGTCAATAGGCTGCAATTGCAACATGAGTCCGAGACGCACTCGAGTCGTCAAGCATGTCGAGTCTCAAAATAAGCTTGTTAAAAATATATTGCGTTTTTTTTTATAAAAGTGTGATAACTATTAAAAGTATAGTAGATATGACCCAAAATGCCCGCGATTTATTATTTTTTGTTCGACTGTTTAGTAAGAACTGTTAAAGTTTGTTTATTTTTATGAAAAATATAGACTACAAAAATCATTATGATTGCTTTATTTTCTTCTTTCGATAACTAATTTCTTGTCGTTAATTTTTATAACGTAACATAAATTTCATAGAGAAAGATTTTATGTAATATAAACATTAGAATCGGCCTTGCTCGGAATCCTTGTAATGTATTATACATCTGTTACTAAGGTACTGAATCCTGAGACATCTCGGGAATTTTGGATCATATCCATACTTTTGATAATAACCTCATCTATGATTCTGAGATCACGGGTAATTGTATGAAATATTTAAAAAAAACTAGATACTCGATTACGACTATTACTTGTATGTTTACTGAGTTTATGATTTACAAGAATATAATTACACATTTTTATTAGGTAGCTAAAATAAATCATGATTATGAGAATTGAACATACTCATTGTTTTGACTTTAAATGAGATTAAAAAAGTTTAAATTTAATTAATTGTTTAATAAATGTTAATTTTTTCTTTTTTAATTTCATTTTGAAAAGCCATGAAAGTTCCGATATGTCCCGGAAATTCGATCCTTGTACGAGATAGTATATTTTAATTTCGTAACTTCTGAAGTATACGCGCCGGGGAGTCTATCTTTTATCATATCTGTGCTAAACTTTTACGTTACTTTTTAAACTCTTAAGCACTTAGTCGTTTAAGATCGTGTTTAACTAAACAACTCCCTCTAAGTTTAATCACTTACTGAATTTTTACTAATAAATGAGAACTTTTTTGCTTTTAATGAGACTCTGGTTTTCTTTAAGCTTTGTTTTAAGAAATTAAAGTCTTTTAATCTGTCGATGAAATGAAAGGGTGATTAATGTTCTAAATTTTTTTCACAGTGTAGAACAATAGCATGTACTTACAACACTTCACAGACTTCTAAACCGGATTTTAGGAAAAACTAGTTATGCCTAGGCCAAACCAGCTCTTATCATACATACGCGTAAAGATAAACCTGTATAACCTAGGACAAACTGGTGTGTTTTAAGCGCAATAGGAGAAACTTGTTTAGCCCAGGACAATTAATACGGTCTTGTGTGAACTGATTTTGAACCCATGTCGCTGCTTGGTCAAAAATCAGTGGAACGAAAAGTTTTTGAAATGCCTGTACATGAATAAAGCTTAGACGAAATTAATTCAGACTGGGCTGTGCTAGTTTTTATCATAGAGTGTGCGTACCCATACTAGGTTCAACCTAGGTATTGTTATCGAGCTTCGAACGAACCACTTTGGTTTGTTTTTGGTTACGCAAGAGAAATCTGCACACAGATACTCAGCTCCTTAGGAGAGAGACAGGATTATATGACCTACCCACTGAAACTTTTGCGGTGGTCGTTCTTGGCACGTTTTTGAGGGGCTCCACGATCCCTTGCGGAACGCGCCGGAGCCCTTCTCGCGTTGTGTCGAAGCACTTTTTTGGTGGCAGTTAGATATCCTCGCAGTGCTACAACAGCTCAGACCATATGCGCTATTATCGTCCTAGTAGGGGTCGCGTGGATGCATGGATAGATAAATGGAGTCCCACTTCCCACGTCCCTACCAAGTCCCACGGCCCCAGCTGCGACTACAAAGGCCCTTTTAGTTGCCTTTTACAACAGGCGAGGAACGCTGTAGACTTATCTCTGGACCAGATTACAGGGCTGGAACCAGTTTGGCCTAGGCTATACCGGTTTGTTTTATCTCTTATAGAAACAACTAATTTGGCCTAGTCAAAACTAGTTTATCCTAAAGTCGAGTTTCGGGAGGAGTTTTGCGAGGATATTTCAGAGACTAGCACTGAATCAGCAATCGAGTCAGTTGACTCATTCGTTGATACAGTGTTGGTTAGCTGACCGAATCGGATCTCTGAAATATTCTGAGAATGTTTCGATGAATGTGTCGATTAGTAGTTATGGAAGTTTTTGCGGAAGGTAGCAAAAAATTATAAGAATTCATCGCATAGAAATATAAATAGTTTTTTGTTTTTGTCTATTACACTTCATGTATAAAAATATATGTTTTTCACTGCCTAGTACCTACCATATATTATTTCCTCAAGTGTAAACCGCATGTAGACATAATAGGGCCTAAACCTTATTGTCTTCAATGTCTTTCTTTGTTAATTTTTCTTAGTATTTTATTAGTGTAATACAGCCCTAATATGTTATTCGATTACTTCATAAACCAAAATCTTAAATGATAGAATGTAAGGTTTAATAATTACAAACACCACTGTGAAAAAATATTCAAAATATATTGAAAAATTTGAATTAACTACAACGTAAGTAATTGAGATGAAGTACGGAAAAGCTCTGTCTCTCCTAGTGCAGAACAATGACACTACAATTTTGCGACCCCCACAGACCAGTAAGTCCATAAATGGTTGGAACTCTATTCTTGAGTAATTTTATTATAAAAAAAAGTGAAAAATCTTCAAAAAGCGAAAAAAGTGTAAAAATCACAGCGCGATTGTGCTTTGTGATCCGATTGGTCACGTCGAGACTGGAAGATGAATTTGAGTGTGGATAGGCGAAGAGCTGTGGGCATGGTCACCATTTAAGTAATACTAGTGGTCGCACAGTGGTCGAAATTCGACTATCAATATGAAACAAACGCTTTTTTCCTTGACACACACTCCACAGATTTGAAAACATTCACAGAACACAAATCACACACAATTTACAGCTCGAAACTCATTCAGTCAAGTTGTTAGTAATTATTTGTTGGTAACATTTTAAAATTCTTTAACGACAATCTCTACTAGTAGCAATCATTTGACCAGAAACTATTATGATCTTTTTGACGTTGACAGTATAAACCCTATATGATTCACATTTTTTTATTTTTTTTTATTGAATGTATTTATAACACACATTAAATATAAATTTTAGCTTTCTGCACTCCTACTCCATATAAACTTTATCTATGCCAAATCTCACGCTCCTCCGTAGACACATCATGCATTACATGGGTACAGTAATGAGATGTACCCATTTAGATTCTAGATGGATGGATCGATCTAGATGGGTATCTTATATGGCTTATCGATGTACCTGCGCGGTAGACACAATTTTAAAGGCGCGGGAAATGGATTAACCAATCAGTTAGCTACATCTTGAGGTCACATCGATGAGCGTTAAGATCTATGCCGTCATCGATTGATTGATTTGGCGCCTTGTGCGCTAACGATGCGTCACATGATTGTTTAAACTTACACTTAATTGCAAATTAAGCGTACTATTTCATAGCAATAATTCATAACAAAAAGAAGACGTCCTTTAAAAAGACAATAAAAGGAAATTGAAACATTTAAATATTTTCTTGTTTATGTTTTCGGGTAAACGTCGTATCAAAATAAAAAAAAATTTTCATTTGAGCTTTTGATTTAATTAGCTTTTACAGTCAGTTACTGACTCGATCAACTTGTCTTTGTGTCTTTTGCGATAAAAATTATCAATTCTCAATAAACTGTAATAAAAATAACCCATTTTAATGGCACGTAGTGTTTATTAACGTTTGAGCGAAATAAATTTTCCTCTGCATGACTGTTGCATGATTGATTATAAAGTGGATTTAGCATTTCGGATATTTTCATCGATCGTCTTTTCTTGTCTATGCGAACGAAGCGCCATATCTTTTGTGTCTTACTGTACAAACTTTTCACGAATTGATGTATAAATATTACTGAACTGTGGGCAGTCGCAGGTGACCCCATCCAGAGCTATATTATTTTCTGTGGCAAAGTTAGAACACAGTACCGTCATTATTCTCTTGATTTCTAAATCATCTATAGTTCGTCTCCACAACTGGAATTTAATATCTCTTTTATTTGCATAAACTCTTGCATTTCTCAACGAAACTGAAGTATTGTTTTGCACTTGTTTATGATTTTTTTTTGTTATTTTAATGCATGAAACATATTAGTTTCAAAAATAAATAATTTAATTACTTATTGTGATATTTGATCTCAAGTTCTCATCCATGACCTCCTTCAAAATAATTTCCCTGAACTTCAAACGTTTCACTTTCAAGCGTTTCAAATTCATTTAGTTAATTTTCTGTTACAAATGCATAGTTAGAAGTTACCCTCAGGCAAATCTCATAGACCCTTGTTCGCTCTTCGAAATGTTAAAGGATATTGTTTCTGATTTATATTTCTGAACGAAACTACACACTAATTACCGGAAACACAATGTTTAATATTTCGGCACACAAAGTTCACGATAGGTCTGAACCTTTCATGAAATGATCTTTCATGTAAAGTGGGCAATTAAAAACGTCAAAAGCCGGAATACATTTGTATTATGTACGTACATTGGAGTAGTCAGACTGTGGTCCTTACGTACGTCTGTTGTCTCCTTAAATCTTGTCATTATTTTTGACATTTCCGTCAGCTAACACTCTGGATATTTCATCTTCATAAGTCAACCAAGTTTGAATACATTTGTCGATATTTTAAAGTGAACGTTTTGCACTTTATTTCATCATCAGTTGCAGTTCATAAAGCTAGTAGTGGCACTACCATTGCGGTTTCCTATTAGCTGAAATACGTCCAAAAACATGCGAGAAAGCAAATTGAATATGTTATATTTACATATAAATATTTAATGATAGGAAGACCAAGGCTGACTTATGAAGATCAAATAGCCAGAGTGTTAGCAGACGGAAATGTCAAAAGCACTCGTATACCTAGGTGAAAATGTGTGGGGAGAATGATGAGATTTGAGGAAGCGAAAGAGGTATGTAAGGAATGCGACTCCTGGCGCTCCGTCCTTTCTGACTACCCCGTTAGCGATACAGCGTGAAGATATGTATATATGTATGTATTTAATGTTATACAGTACATAAAAATACTCCAAACAATTACCCACATTATGTGACCCCAGATTAAACACAAGGCTTGTTCTATGGGTACCACACCAAGAATTATTATTAGGGAAGCTTCCAGCAACATCCACACCCCGAGCTAATTTTAGTAAATTAGATAATTTAGAATATTGTACCAAGAAAATGGCCAGTAATAAAGTAATGAAGTGGGAAAAACGCATTTCAAACAATCTATCTATATAGCTACTAATATTATAAACAGAAAATTTTTTTAATGTAATGGATTAACTCAAAAACTACTTAACCGATTTCAAAAGTTCTGTCACCTATAGAAAGCTACATTATCAGCACGTAACATGGGTTGTACACTATTTTCAAATAAATTTCTACCCGTGTCGCTACGGCGACCCGGTGAGTCGCTACTGTCAAAGTCAAAGTCAAATCAATTTATTTAAGGTATTTTTGAACGTCAAATCTACTTTAGTTCTGAGTACTGACTGAGTTATAAGTCTTATGAAAATCACATATTTGCACTTATTGCACATGCTTGAATACATAATATGTAACCTATGTCCCTCTGGAATAATGAACCTTTCAAATGGTGAAACAATTACTCAAATAGGAGTGATTGTGGAGAATACCCTCCATATATAAACAAATTTACGAAATCCACTGTCTAATTATAATATTAGTATAGATTTACTAGTACATGGGACACCGTAGTGAACAACTATAGCTAGTCAAAACCTTAAAGGCTTTGTATTGAACGATACAGTGAGTTGAAAATTTCGTAAAATGGTAACATTTCACACAATGCACAGATCTACCTTTAGATAGGCGTTAGAGCATAAAATAGTCAACAAACTGTTTGGGCTTTTTGTTGATATCTCTCAATAAGTGTCGTTAATAATAATGTATGACATAAAATCGCAAACGCACTATGCATACACTAGATTTTAAAACATTTATTTCATTCCATTACAATACTTCCGTAAAAGAAAGAAAAAGTTATCTCATGTTGTTTCGATATCGTTCGACAAAAATCGCTGTCAGAGCTATAACGATAAATTGTTGCGAAGATTATCTAAATCGGCATGCTATTATGGGCCTTACATATATGTCGTGGCCAGATCTTAGAATTGATCACATCATGATGTAGCCGATCATTTCATGAAACGGTTGTATTTCATGATATGGCCTGATAAAACTGATCATATCGTGTAACCGTCAACGTTTGATGATATGTCAATCCATGTTTGGCCATATCATTAATGTAGGTTTCCATGATATCAAGGCTTTAATAAAAATTTCAAATAAAGAAGGAACTTATTCATTTTTCTTGTGACTACAAAAAATTACTCATTGCAGTTGGCTTGCAGTTTTAATTAATTCTTAAATCTGGCTACGACATATATCTATACAGAGTGATTAAAATACTTAAATTCACCTTCTTGGTTACATTACATAATTATATGTGTAAGCTTACAAATGGTATATTATATAAATAAATAACTAATAATGTGCCAGAAAATACACACTAATCATCTGATCTCAAACTAGGGCAATCCCTGTGCTATGAGAACCAGACGACGACTACTTGGGGCGTCTCCCAGTACACCCAGACCCGAGACAATCTAGAAGAGTTCATTTTCTAAATTGACCCGACCGGGAATCGAACCCGGAACCTTCCTCGCTTGGGTTAACGTCTACCACTGCGCTATCTAGGTCATCAATTACTACATAAATTATTACATAACGTTTGACTTATATCGCAGTTTGTATAAATTGGAATTCGATGATTGGAACTTAAACGCTTGGACAGTCGTGGAATCTTCCAGATGCCAATAAATCTTTTTAGGCTAAAATATAGAGGGCATTAATTTTAAAAGGGTTCAGACTCTCGGCAGAGCTGCCTATTGCCTAACTTTCCTTGACATTTGTACGTTATTTGATCTGCAACCATCGAAAAGCAATAAACATGACATGAAATGTGATGTCACAGTGATAAACTGCTTTTTGTGCGCTGACGGTATTATCACCCTCGTTAGCTTCAGGATAATCTAAAGTATCTTAATTATATATTTTTTAAGGTTCCGTAGTCAAATGGTACTCTTATAATTACAGCCTGTCTCTCTGTATGTGACAGTCAGTCACAGAGATTGTTAGCACTATATGGATAAAATTCGGAAGATTTTTTTGTTGTAAAAGAGAGGGCAAACGAGCATGCGAGTCATCTGATGGAAAGTGATCATCGCAGCCCATGGACACAAGTAACCTCCGTGGAATCATGGATGCGTTGCCGGCCTTTAAGGAAAGGAGGGGAAGGGGGGGAGATGAGCCACTGGTACTCTCACTCACCGAATGAAACACAACGGGAATAGATGCTGTTATTTCACACCGATATTCTGTGAGACGGTGGTATTTCACCATGGCTCTATCACACATAACTTTACATATAATATATGTAAGAGAAGTGTGTTCTATGAATTGGTGTAAAATGGTTAGGTTTTAATAGAAATTTAGGGGTGGCACATTATACACGAACTTTACTGAGAGATGCACATAATGGTGTGAAATAATACAATGCACATAATCATGTGGGATATCTTTAGTTAGGTCTCCAAAAATGATACACAGGCTTCAAAGTAACTTTTTATTTAATTCGATAGTTGCTCAGACATGCGCTTTTAAAATCCTAACAAGCGTATCCCTAACTTCTAAACTATGGGATGGAAAATTTTGAAGATCATAAGAAAGTAGAATTTAAAAAGCACTTTCAATGAAAATTGGTTTGAATAATATACCTATACAGTATGGTATACCCTATGGTCAAAACGTCGGGATAAAAAAGATATTTAGTCTTAAATTATAGACATGACATAGATCCGTTTAGTTAGAAATGTAAGATGTGTACAAGTCGTGAAAATTTAAAAACATTAAGATGCCTCCGTTATGAAGTTTTTGAGATATGGAGTATTTTCCGATAGACAATCAGTGAACGTAGGAAATCTTTAGTTTTTTACAGTGTCATTATGAAACGCCATGAATTACAAACTTATTATTGCTACCGATTAAATAAATATTCTGCATCTCGACTACGAAACCATTCACTGTGCATTGTCCAACAAGTACTTAGGTAGCGTTTTTTTTTCCGTAACGTAGCTCATCTTCACAATGGTATCGCTTGGGTGACATTAGGTTACGTGAAACTTTCGTCCGTAACAAAACTCAGAAATTAGATATTCATATCTACGAAATTATGAACAAGAGTAATGTTAATTTTATTTCAATATATTGTATACTGGGTGCTCCAAGGATGCAGTACAATATACGTCTATAAACATTATTAAAAAAAGTCTATTTTCCTATGAAATATGAGAAAAGTTGGGAGTAGTGAATTGAAAATGGCACATAAATATTCGAAGACCGGTGGAGCTGAATTTCATAAGTGCATAAAGTTGGCACTGTGCTGACGCGTGGTCCGTATATTCAACACTTGAGAAGGGGGTTATAAATTCGATGTCTGTTTAAGTGCGTATGGGTACATGTTATTTTCTTTCCATTTTTAAACCCCTACGGAAAAAATAGACAGAAAAAATCTATATATTGCGAATTTGTAATTACTAGAGGTCGCCCTGTGTCGAAATTTGACCATAAGCATAAACTTATAATATAAACTCTTTGGCGACAATCTACTCTATGCGACTGTTTGATCCAAGGAGGTTACAATACATATGATCACAAACTATTATGAGTTTGACATTGAAAGAAAGTTTTATTTAATTTAATTTAATGTATTTATTGGTAACACATATTACATAAAAAATTTATCTTTCTCCAGTCCTTCTCCATATAAACTTTAAGTGTACCAGATTTCACACTCCTCCGTCCGCGCAATTTTCTTAAAAAGGAAACTAAAAGTGCTACACGTATTAATATATAGATTAAGCACAATTTTGCTGGAAAAAAAAAACACCAAGCAATTACTACACTACATACTTGAACGCGACGCAGTCTAACTTTTTAATGTGTATGGGCTAGATGTCACTTGCTATTACAAACTTATATTTGCAGTTGGAGTGTATGAGAGAACGTGTTTCTCAATTGCAAAGTTTTTATTTTTACATCCGACGTATTTTTTTGGTGAATACACTTACATTCTCGCATTTGCATTACTCGTACTTGCTCAATTTTTTATTTATGGTTAAAAAAGGTTAAATTAAAAAAATTAAAACTAGTCAGACATTTTCGTGTGTAATCTTTGAAAATATAATGTGTACTGGAAAAAGCAGACTATATTATACAATATAAATCTTTAAAAAGAAAAACGATGTTACCTAATGGAATGGAAATTCGAAATCGCGACGAACTAGTCACTCCGAAATTGAAGTTATAAAATCAAAGAAGTCTATGTAATTGTATCTGTTTTTATAATAAGGTTCCTCAAATAGTTACCTAATTAACGTATAAACACATATGTATATAAATTGAAAAATCACAGATACAAAATAAACAACTTCATCCAAGACAAAATTGTAGTTTAGATATAATCTTCTCTCCATATGCATTTAGTAGCTTCCTTAGTACTTACTGATACCGGACTGAATTTTTTTTCAATGCAGGTTTTCTTTCTGAACTAATGGCAGATTTGAGGTTCAAAAATACCTTGTAATGTGGAAGCTTTTCGTTCTTCTAGGATGTCGACATGGACGGAAGTGTAGGATATATTTTGAGATATAATTAAACGACGTACTGTCACTAGCTTGTGTATTTCTCGTCTGAGTAATTTTTTGTCTATCAAAAATACCATACATAATTTCATTACAATATTAAGCAGCAACACCTTTAAAGTAATAGTGTTGCCATCCGTTAACGATTATAACAGTCAATTACGAATATCGAGAATAGCTAACAACAGGATTTCCTTGCATAAATTGTATTAACCTTGACTTTGCAGTATTAAAGGCATAAAATCATGCTGAATATATAATAAAGGACTCTGCAGAATTTTCTATTCGTTGCTCAGCTAAAACTTTCTTTATCGAACTAGATCATAATATATGTACTTTTCATCACTAACAATTTGTGACACTATGTTTTTAAAGTCTCATTTTCTAGTTCTTTTGTTGTTTTTTTTTATGTAAACAGAAATTCTCCAACAGAACATTGAAAGCGGAAACAATAGGTCGCAAAGCAAACTTTTGAATACCGTGCTTTCATAAAGGCGTCACAGAATTATGAATAACACAGAACTGTTTAAATTGTGCAATATATTTTATGTATTTGGCTTTATAAGTAATATGGTATAATTAAAGAACCAATGAATTGAAGCTTATTAGTAAACACAAATGCATGAACTCATTAAGTTAAATTTGTTTTTAAAGTAACTTTAAATTCATTCAATTTTATTAACGAAATATCTTAAAATCGTGAAAACTGAACAGGCATAGAATAGTTGCCGTCATCACATCTCTGTAGCTGAGAAATAATAAGAATCTGTAAGCTTTAAACCTTCATGAATCTTAGAGAAAATATTTTATATTTTTTGATCTAATTTGACAACGTGGTATGTTAAAAAAAAAAATTCTGCTTTTAGTATTGTGTGTGAAATTTTGTAATCGATTTTAATCACCATGGTCTTCTTTTTTCTTTTAATTTTATCGAATGTCATCTAATTCTAAACTGTGTTTAAAATTTCAGGTTTCTAACTCATCGGTAAGTTAGTTGAAAATCAGTTGCAAAATTTGTAGCGAAGAGACAGTCAAGACAGAGAGTTAATAAAAACATTATAAAATAGTTCCCTCTAATCGCTTAATGTGTCTACATGTCATAGATTAGTGTCAGGTTTCATATCCGCTGTCGCGTCGCATCGATATCGTGACACGTCCCCCTATCTACAATATTGCATTCATATCGGTGATATTTCGACGTATTATAATATTAAATGTTAATAAAATATTCAGGCAATGGATTTAACTTTGGACAGAATATTTGAATTCAGTTCATTACTGGTCAAGACGTATTTGACAAAGTTTTAATATAGTTTACTTTTTACCAGTTTTATCTGTAGTTATTATAAAGACATCAGTATTTATTTGTAAAGTATTCGAAAGCAGGAACGACATACGACTATATACATTCACTAAAATCACTGATTTTACTGTTTGATTGCGTGTAACATTTACAGAAATGACCGTTCACGGTTAGAGTTAAAGTCTTTGTTTGTGACGCCGAATAAATTTTTTTACCTGATAGTACATGATTATAAAACTGTCTGTGACTACCTCCATCCGACTACACTATACACTACTGTACTTGTTCCACTGCGCTCGTTCCACTCATCACTGGATTTAAACACGCGGTAGCGTGTCAAGCCAAGTTCAAAGAAAAAGAAACTGGGGATGAGCACCCGTGTGTTATATTACACTAAATTTAGAGTGGTAGAGCCATGCTGCATTGCAGAACGAATTAGGCCGACTCGCCCGGTGAAATACCACCCTCTCACTGAATATCGGCGTGAAATAACGAGCACTTAACGGTTACCTTTCGACTAACGAAAAGCACTTATGTGCTACTCCAATATCACGCAAGAATTCCGTCGTAAACTCGGCTTTGTTATTAAAACATTATGAAATGAAAACATTTGATCGCATAACTTGGCTAATATTATTTTGAAGCTAACGCAGAAAAATAGAAAGATATTCAAAGATGACACGTGGGTACTACTATAATGAGGAAGAGAGAAACAGACAACATTAATAGCAGAATTGCAGATAATGAAGAACGGGTACCTAGAGCCTGGAGATCAAAACTACTTGATGGCAAAGCTACCGTATTAAAAGAGATGGTCAAAAAGAAGAAGAAAGAAAGGGGAAAGTTTTAGTTCATAGGTCCTATTTTAGTGCAGTCGTGCATGCTGTGTCGTATGGGGTATGATTTCTATTAAATTTCTCTCTTACTTAAAAAAGGATAGTAGCCAGCATACAGGCAAATATTTCAGGCATCTAAAGGTATTTATCAATATGAGCAGCCTCTCAGACTGAGAAACCTCGAGTTAAGGCTAATTGTGTCTTTGCCACAAAGTGAACAGCCATAACGAGGGTAAGCTGAGTGAGTAAATGTCTTTAAAACGGTCTCTCAGTGACTCTCGTGTATTTATACTGTAGGTGGTACGTATTGCCCTCTTTTGTAAAATAAAAATAGAATTCATATACGCCGCTGATTCCCACAGTAGTAGCCATAAGACATAAGGCTATGGAAATATGCGAAGTACACCAGCCTAGCCGTGGCCACATCTGTCAACTGTTTAATGCGTCTAATACCATATTTACCGAACTGAGTTTATTAGCCAAAACCCCGATATGGTCCGCCCACTGTAACTTATTGTCTACTGATAAACCAAGAAAAGTAGTTGATTTCGCTAATTCTAATTGTTTCCCACCCAATTCTAGTTTATTGTAGATTCTGAGTACATTGGATAGGGAAAGTTTGACAGAATTGATTTTTTGTGCATTCAGTAGTAAGTTATTAGCAGCGAACCTACTCGAAACTGCCAAGGTCCTATTAGGTCCACTAATATCTATGTCTTTTCTATTTACTTTAAACAATAGTGATGTGTCATCAGTAAATAATATTATATCACATAGATTTTTAAGCACAAATAAGAGATCATTAATATAAACCAAAAACAGGAAAGGTCCTAAGATTGATCCTTGGGAAGTGCCCATCTTTAATTTTGAACCGACAGATTTAACCCCATTTGCACTCACTTTTTGTTCTCGGTCAGCCAGATATGAAATCACGAGATTATAAAATTTTGGTTTGTAAATTAACGTTTTGTGACAAACGCAATCAAAAGCTTTGGAAAGATCACAAAACACGCCAATGGCATCCCGTGATCCCTCCCAAGCCTCTAGTACAATTTTGATCAATCTTGCTCCTGCATGTGCTGTTGACCGCCCTCTCGTGAAACCATACTGTTGACCATGAAACATCCTGCAAATGTTAAAATGTGCCAGCATTTCGTTGAGCATTATTTTTTGGAATATTTTGTTCATCACTGGCAAAACCGACAACGGGCGGTAGTTTGTAGGATCTGACTTGCAACTCAATTGAAATATTGATATAATTTTACAATGCTTCATCAAATCAGGAAACACCCTAATCAACACATTTATTAAATATATTATCTAAAAAAATTTTTATTAAAAAACATTAAACTGCCTTCAAAAAAACACTGAAAATTACAAAATAACTATCCTTTACTAATCGAAACTCAAGTACAATTAAAATAACTTTATAAATACGATACACATACTGCAACGTGGCTTGCTCAGGCCGGTAGAGTGAGGTGTGGGTTGAGTAATTGATGATGTTATTATTACTGTCACCTGGAGAGTGGTGTACCTAATTTGTTTAAGGGCGCCTAGTACACCTCTGCAATCGACATCTAATGGGATAATTATAGAAAGTTAATTAAATAGACATCAGAAAAACATCACACAAAGAAAACATTTATTTCTTCTAACTTAATCTCTATGGTGGATACAATCAGTTCACTATGTATTTATTATTAAGTTAGTAACAATTTAAAAAGATTTAGCTGGTTAAACATTATCCTGTTTATTATTCTATATGTATTAAATAAAGTCACCTATTATATAACAGCACTTAGATATTAATTAGTTTACAGAATAATTCATTAGTATAAAAGTTTTACAAGTATTGAGCTCAGATATTACTTGTTATAGTTACAACAACATAATTTATTTATGTTATCTTAAATTAAAGAGAAGTATATCTAGTTATAAAGACTTAGACACCCTTTCCTTGTTTATGTACTGCATTTAAATTCTTAGTGTTACAGATACATAAACCCAAGTACATTTTATACCTTATCCAGTATTTTATTTCGCAGAGAAAAATATTTATTAGATACACAATACATTTATGTGGAGCTAATATCTAACAGAGAATCATTTATTAGTTACACGCAGAGTGTTATCAGTTTTATCACTGATCAATCTTAAGAAGGAGGTGGTCATCCACCAACTGCACCTACTCCTCAGTCTTCCCCTTTGTCGAACATCTACTAGCATCACAGCACCCACATGCCCCGGCCCTCAAAGATTCCCCTTTAATAGGAACTGCGGCCTGGCCACGCGATATAGCACCCAAGTGAAGAAGACTTAGACTTCTTGATAGTCAGAGTAGTGCACCAAACCATTCTAAGAACTATTGTGATTAGTTCATACTGAAGTTTAAATGAATGTTGAATAGATTTACTACTATTCCTAAGTATTCATTACTTATAGGGACAGGAGGTCCACCTGGTTTCTATAGGTGTCCTTTGAACTCTGTAACAAGCACATGTAGACATTAGGATCCTATTCCCTAGTCCTATCATCATTGCTCGCCCTTATCTACAGCTACAGTACTCACCATGGGATCCACCATGAGATTACCTAAACTACTTTAACATATTATTAACTAACTCATTTAATCTAATTGGGGTTGCTACTCCCAAACAAATACAGCTAAGACTATCCTAGGCGACATGTGGCCTAACTTTAAGTTTCTTCATGAGACTTTGTTGAGGCAGCTTGTCCCGCAGCAGAGAGAAGAAAAAGGAAGCTATTGGATACGAGACGCTTTTTATACCCCACGACGAAGGTCACCTATGCTCCTACTCCTGGAACAACTAGTGTAGAGACAGTGGTCGACAAACCCTATCTAAAATTACACCTACCTAGCGAGTCGATAAAATTCATTAATTTTTTCTAAGTGTATGACGTTTATGTCAACTATAGTTTTAGTATTATTCGTTCGTACTAATAAGTTTATTAACTAGAGACCTAATATTTCATCAATTTAGAGCTTATACTATCTACCAACAGAGGCTACCTATTTAGAGACTATCGATATGTTTATCGAACATATCTTTACATCCTTACCTCCAAGTATAGACAATCTAGACCAACGGTACATTTGTTATCGAAGCCGTGTGCGTGTTCTAGAATGTTACAGAAACTTCTATTTACAAACGAATTTTTAACAATAATATTACTAAAGGAGGTCTAGATAATCAGTAGGCTATCACTTTTACATTAATAATACTCAATACTCAAAGATACTATATTTATGACAAATTTATTCCTGCTGAAAGACTTACGGTCAATGCTTCAAACGATATTTAAGAAAGCTCAACGGGTCTACGTTGTCCATGTCCGTCTGTCATAGTGAATGTTGTTTGTAAACAATTAGTTTAACCAAGGAATGCTTTATTTTTCTAGATAACAGAAGTTAAAAGTTAATTTATCTTTTAAGTAATTAAGTGCCTCTATAAATATTATAAGTTATTGTTCCCCACGTCGATGGAGACTCAATATGACTGCTACAGTATCGTTTTAGGTGGTTAAAGAATTATTTTATTTTAAAATATAAAATTTTAAAATAAAATAATTCGAGAACATAGATTCCCGAAAATATATAAAGCAACAAACACAGAAATCTACCTATACTGCACATACTAGCACACAAAAGAATTAAGACAGCAAACTACTACAGGGACGGGTCGCGTTCCTATCTAGAATTTACCTAACTAAGACCTAAGTTTCCATTACGTCACCAGAACGTACTAAATCTTTTATATGCCAACGGCCTAAAGGTTTACCCGTTAAGGACTTCAGAGAATATACTAAAGGAGAATGTTTTTCAGTAATGATACATTTCTCAAACTTAGGCGCCAATTTGGCGGAGACATGTTTAGCAGCATCAGACAAAGTGAAAACTCTTTTATATACAAACTGTCCTGGCTGATATTCAACATTACGTTTCCGTAAATTATAATTACGAGCGTTTTTCTCATGAGATTTAGTTATACTAGACCGCACTTTTACAAAGATTTCTTTTAATTCTTTAAGTGAATTTGAGAAAGTAATTTGGTTATCAAGAGTAACCTTCTCACCACTCACAGGTTGAGAAGAGTTATATAAGTCACCATTAATTATCATCTCTCTACCATAAGTTAGAAAATAAGGAGTATGTTTGGTCGATTCATGCAAAGATGAGTTTAAAGCACATTGAATCTCAGAAATATGTTTATCCCAATTTCTATGATCGTTTTTTACATATGTAGCAATAGCCCTGACAAGTTCACGATTAACGCGTTCCGATTGATTAGTTTGAGGGTGATACACGGGGTTGTAACATACATGAGGTAGGTTGTATTTTTGGATTAAATCCCTAAATTCTTTAGCTATGAATTGGGGACCGTTATCCACATATAAATACTTTGGTACCCCATGAGTCAGGAATATCCCCTTTTCCAAACATCTAACTATATTCTTTGCGGTAACCGTTCTTAATGGAAACAAAGTAACATATTTACTAAAGTAATCACTACATACAAACAAATATCTATTTCTGGCATAAGAGGGAGGAAAGGGACCTAAGATATCACAGGACAGAGCTTCACCAGGTATAGAAATGGGCCTAGAGCTTCCCATATACCCTGCTGGCTTTGTATTTACTGCTTTATACATCTTACAGGTCTCACAAGCCTTTACATACTCGCGTACATCCCTATAAAGAGTAGGCCAAAAATACCAAGTTGCTAATTTTTTATGGGTTTTCAGTACCCCAAAATGACCACTAGTAGGATCGTCATGATATTGCTTTAAAAGATCTAAGCGTTTGTCAGAAGGGACTACCTTCTTCCAATCGAATTGGGCCGTTAACCTATATTTATTTTTAGATAATCTATATAGTTCGTTATCCTCTATTTTATAATTAGGGAACAAAGTAGGTTTACTTACACAGTTACTATATAGCTTTTTATACCACGGGTCGCTAGAACTTGAGTATTCACTAATTGAATTGATTTTCATCCGAGGCAGAACTTCAGGAACTAATTCAAAAACTTTCCAAAAATTTATACCGAAGTGAATAGGAATTTCTATATATGGCTGTATTAAGAATTTTACCAATTCTACTTTATTTTTAAACTCGACAGGCAGCATCATATATTCAGTACAAATTAACTCGTGACCACTGGCCACATATAAACTAAGAGGTTTGTTCAAAGAAAATTTGGTTAAACCGAGCTCTAAAAATATTTTGTGACAGTTGTCACCTAAGACAGAGCAAGAGGCGCCACAGTCTAACAAACCTTTGACTTTTAACCCTAATATGTCAACAGCGACATATGGTCTAATGTCATCCGTCGGCGGTTCAAAATAGGTTACTTCAGTTGGTGGACAAGGTTTTATGTAGTTATTTTCCCGTGAAGTGAACGAACTAATTAGTTTCTTTGGAAGTGAACAATTAGTGCAATCGGGAGTGCGTACTCCCTTTTTCCCGCATCGAAAACAAAGTATTTCGCATGACTTCCTACATTGTCTAGCCAAATGGTTAGTTAACCCGCAACGAAAACATTTTTTAGAAGTTCTGCCTTGTTTACAAGGCGGTTTCGAAGAATTAATTGAAGCTAACTGGTTAGTTTTAATGTTAGATTTATAATTAGACTTGTTACCTTGTATTGTTTTGTTCTGGTATACAAAGTCAGGTGCATAAGATGTGCCAGATAAGACCGGTTCACGAAATTGATTAGCCCTTTCCTGAGCTAATTCTAGTTTTTTACATAAAAATTTTAAAGTTTCTAATGAATCGATATCCCGGAGAGCTAATTCCTTACTATATTCAGGTCTGATGTTTCGCATAATTATACCTAATTGTTCAGACTCACTAACCGGTTTATTTAATCTCGAGAACATACCTAATATAATTGACAAGAAAACCACAATCGTTTCCTGTTTAGCCTGAGTGCGATGTCTAATTTCCTCTAGCAATTTATAATCTAAATCGGGAATATCAAAGTCCTCCCGTAAAGCACAAATAACATCTTCATAGAAATCAAACTTTAATTTATTTGCTCTATACCAATATAAGGCGGGTCCCTCTAAAATATCAGGGAAGCCATCATAAATTATTTCAGTGGGGATTTTCCTAGCCACTCTAAGTTCCTCGAGCCTAGTAATAAATACCCTAACACAAGAATTCCCGCTAAACTTAATATTTAACGAATTTAAGTTAAACGACTTGAAATTGTGGCAAGTAACATTTTCTACAGCAATTGGTATGTTTTTAGGTTTCTCATCCTCGCGTATTGAGTGAAAATCAACCTCCTGATCGCCCTCAAGACGCAGCAAAATTGAAACCAAAGAAGACTTAAGGTCATTGACCTCCTTGTTTGGTTCTGAGATACGAGACAGCCTACACAGAATATAATTACACCGAGCTATTAATTTCTTTAATAACCTATCATTAGTAAATATTTCCTCGGTTATAGTTTGTTCGATATCAGTTACTTTCTTAGTACACAACTCAAGTTCTTTAGTCGTTACTTTACTCTCAACCAGTTCATACATCTTTAGACTACCCCTTCGAGCTAATTTACATGTGTGTCTAAGTAACTTTCTCAATTCATCGGCTGAGGAAGCCGGTGCAGCTGGTAAATGCCTAATTTCAAGTTCATGAATTAATTCATCTTTAAGAAGGAACTCCACAGCGCAACCTGCAGTAATGAAGTCCATTTTTTTTTCAAATCTAAGTATTATTAAACAAGAAAATCTATATATCAGTATAGCAAATCCTAGTGAGAGTTAAAATATATTCACCACTAAATCTTAATTAATGTGGTTCAGAGTACACAATTTAAATTATAAACTCACTGCCTAAAATGTATAAAGTCTAAGATAAATCTAGTGAGAATGAGACTAAGTTTCTAGAATTTGTAATCCCTGCAGAATATATACAGATTAAGATTCAATAAACAAAGATATTACATAAGCATGTAATTTTCAAATTACAATTAACAATTCCCAGCTCAATTCACAAGTCTATGTAGTATATAATCACTATTTGTTTTTACTACGACCAGAGATATACTACATCCAAATAGTCACAAAGCCTAAGTTAATTAAGTTATCAAGTTAAATCAAAGTTTAATAATTGTTATTATTTTATCAATAATAATTACTGATATACTTGTCAATCAACCAGGAGTTATCAATTAACAGTTAGATTGAGTTCAATAATTAGTTGAATTTCACTAGAGTTAGTAGCACTATTAATGTTACATTAGTAGTTGTTTAGTACTTACAAGAACAATAGTTTCTTATCCCACCAGAAGTCTCCAGGCCCCACGTTGGGCGCCACTTTTGCAACGTGGCTTGCTCAGGCCGGTAGAGTGAGGTGTGGGTTGAGTAATTGATGATGTTATTATTACTGTCACCTGGAGAGTGGTGTACCTAATTTGTTTAAGGGCGCCTAGTACACCTCTGCAATCGACATCTAATGGGATAATTATAGAAAGTTAATTAAATAGACATCAGAAAAACATCACACAAAGAAAACATTTATTTCTTCTAACTTAATCTCTATGGTGGATACAATCAGTTCACTATGTATTTATTATTAAGTTAGTAACAATTTAAAAAGATTTAGCTGGTTAAACATTATCCTGTTTATTATTCTATATGTATTAAATAAAGTCACCTATTATATAACAGCACTTAGATATTAATTAGTTTACAGAATAATTCATTAGTATAAAAGTTTTACAAGTATTGAGCTCAGATATTACTTGTTATAGTTACAACAACATAATTTATTTATGTTATCTTAAATTAAAGAGAAGTATATCTAGTTATAAAGACTTAGACACCCTTTCCTTGTTTATGTACTGCATTTAAATTCTTAGTGTTACAGATACATAAACCCAAGTACATTTTATACCTTATCCAGTATTTTATTTCGCAGAGAAAAATATTTATTAGATACACAATACATTTATGTGGAGCTAATATCTAACAGAGAATCATTTATTAGTTACACGCAGAGTGTTATCAGTTTTATCACTGATCAATCTTAAGAAGGAGGTGGTCATCCACCAACTGCACCTACTCCTCAGTCTTCCCCTTTGTCGAACATCTACTAGCATCACAGCACCCACATGCCCCGGCCCTCAAAGATTCCCCTTTAATAGGAACTGCGGCCTGGCCACGCGATATAGCACCCAAGTGAAGAAGACTTAGACTTCTTGATAGTCAGAGTAGTGCACCAAACCATTCTAAGAACTATTGTGATTAGTTCATACTGAAGTTTAAATGAATGTTGAATAGATTTACTACTATTCCTAAGTATTCATTACTTATAGGGACAGGAGGTCCACCTGGTTTCTATAGGTGTCCTTTGAACTCTGTAACAAGCACATGTAGACATTAGGATCCTATTCCCTAGTCCTATCATCATTGCTCGCCCTTATCTACAGCTACAGTACTCACCATGGGATCCACCATGAGATTACCTAAACTACTTTAACATATTATTAACTAACTCATTTAATCTAATTGGGGTTGCTACTCCCAAACAAATACAGCTAAGACTATCCTAGGCGACATGTGGCCTAACTTTAAGTTTCTTCATGAGACTTTGTTGAGGCAGCTTGTCCCGCAGCAGAGAGAAGAAAAAGGAAGCTATTGGATACGAGACGCTTTTTATACCCCACGACGAAGGTCACCTATGCTCCTACTCCTGGAACAACTAGTGTAGAGACAGTGGTCGACAAACCCTATCTAAAATTACACCTACCTAGCGAGTCGATAAAATTCATTAATTTTTTCTAAGTGTATGACGTTTATGTCAACTATAGTTTTAGTATTATTCGTTCGTACTAATAAGTTTATTAACTAGAGACCTAATATTTCATCAATTTAGAGCTTATACTATCTACCAACAGAGGCTACCTATTTAGAGACTATCGATATGTTTATCGAACATATCTTTACATCCTTACCTCCAAGTATAGACAATCTAGACCAACGGTACATTTGTTATCGAAGCCGTGTGCGTGTTCTAGAATGTTACAGAAACTTCTATTTACAAACGAATTTTTAACAATAATATTACTAAAGGAGGTCTAGATAATCAGTAGGCTATCACTTTTACATTAATAATACTCAATACTCAAAGATACTATATTTATGACAAATTTATTCCTGCTGAAAGACTTACGGTCAATGCTTCAAACGATATTTAAGAAAGCTCAACGGGTCTACGTTGTCCATGTCCGTCTGTCATAGTGAATGTTGTTTGTAAACAATTAGTTTAACCAAGGAATGCTTTATTTTTCTAGATAACAGAAGTTAAAAGTTAATTTATCTTTTAAGTAATTAAGTGCCTCTATAAATATTATAAGTTATTGTTCCCCACGTCGATGGAGACTCAATATGACTGCTACAATACCTATATAATTAAATTTGACAGTTACTGAAGTCGGTGCCAAGCCTACCAAACTAATAGACTTTCTGTTGCGGCACGTTGATTTGGCACTGACTTCAATAACTGTCAAATTTAATTATATAGGTATGTGTATCGCATTTATAAAGTTATTTTAATTGTACTTGAGTTTCGATTAGTAAAGGATCGTTATTTTGTAATTTTCAGTGTTTTTTTTGAAGGCAGTTTAATTTTTTTTCATAATTTTTTTTATTTCTCCCTTTTGAATGATCTTGATCTAAATAAACATCTGACGCAGATCTGCAATTAACTTCTTTCTAATACTGGAAAGTAAAGATATACAAGAGAATCATCAATGTAAATAAAGGTTATAACCAGGTTGTGTTATCTAATGTATCTTCAAAGTTCAAGCTCTGATACCAATGAAATTTGAATGGAACTACTTCTAAAATATTATCTAATAAATAAAAAAAGAATTTCCGAAATCGGTTCATAAATGACGGAGTTAAGAGGTAACAAACATACAAAAAAAAAAAAACAACTGAACAACTAACTGATCCCAAAAAATAAAACACACAGCTGGTCGGGTCACTAGAGTGTATTTTATAAAAGTTTTTTTGAATAATGAATATCAATACAGGTCACTTACTAAGGACCACTCTGAATAGTGTGATGCAAAACTGTATTGCACCATCTATGTAAAATTTTACCAATGAAACATGTGGTAAGCGATTGAACATTCCGCCCAACAAGGATAAATTTAGAAAATTTTCCTTAAATCTGCCCACCGTGACAGACTTTACATACAAATAAAACAACAATAAAGCTAAACAAATAAAATTAATAGTAAATGATGACTTATTTTTAAAACAATCTATGCTCGACATATTAATAGTATGAACATTTCTGGTTCAATTGTAACACTAAACAATGGTGACTTATTCTAAAAATACAAAACAAATGGTTTTTAAATACTTAAACTAAAAAATTACAATAAGAAATAAAATAATCTTAGAAACAAACAATGGTTTATTGACCTAAGAAGTGACCGGTAAGAAACATAATTTTGATACGGGTCGTTTAATAATATTACCCTTACATTTTAGAATGACAACTCGAGTAATTCCGTCCAATCCCTGGTGTTTGTATGTAATTATACCGTACAACCATCTAAATGGTGGCAGATCATCTTCCATTACCAAAATTACGTCTCCAATCTGTGGTTCAGGAATTTTGTGCATCCATTTATAGCGGTGGTGGAACTGTGTTAGATATTCACGAGACCAACGGCGCCAGACTTCCTGCATCATCCGCTGGG
Source organism: Zeuzera pyrina (assembly GCA_907165235.1). Taxonomy (NCBI): domain Eukaryota; kingdom Metazoa; phylum Arthropoda; class Insecta; order Lepidoptera; family Cossidae; genus Zeuzera; species Zeuzera pyrina. The sequence continues at coordinate 3,594,220 of OU015641.1, forward strand.
TTAGTTGCCACCGCTTCAAACTGCTGATGGTAGAGTTTTCACAATTGACATCAGCTGCCACCACAAGCGATTCACCAACTAAAAAGTGTCCCGGCGTTAGCGGAATTGGATCTCTGGGAATGTCCGAAATTTGTGAAATAGGCCGCGAATTCAGACAAGCCTCAATCTGTGCCAATAGAGTTGTCATCTCCTCAAAAGTTAAAGTGGAATTGCCAACTATACGTTTGAGATGGTGTTTCGTGGACTTGATTCCTGCTTCCCACAATCCCCCAAAGTTCGGAGCACGAGGAGGAATAAAGTGCCAATTAGTGCCATTAGTTGCAAGCAATTTAATAAGTTCCGGCACCATGCTAGATCTTTCTTCACCAAACAACGATTTTAATTCGCGTGCAGCACCCACAAATTTTGTACCATTATCGCTCCACAGTTCTGCGCAATGTCCACGACGAGCTACGAACCGCTATAAAGCCTTGAGAGGTCAAATCACTAACCACTTCAAGGTGACATGCTCGTGTAGCCATGCAAATAAATAATCAGATGTATCCCTTGTAAGAGCGATAACCTCGTCCTTTTGATGTTCTTAGATGTATAGGTCCTGCATAGTCTACCCCACTCTTGAAGAAAGGTCGAATAGATGTAGTTCTTGAGGATGGCAATTGACCCATCAATTGATGTTTTATGCGAGCAGAATGGCGAACACAATGAACACATTTTCGAATGTGGGCCTTCACCAGCAACTTTGCTCCAATTACCCAAAATTTTGATCGCAAATAATTGAGCATCAACTGTGGACCGCCATGTAAAGTTTTTTCATGGGCGTCGGCTACAAGTAAATCAGTAAAATGTGATGTACGAGGAATGATCATTGGATGCTTCGTTTCTTCCGCAATTTCTGCATTCATCAACCTACCACCGACTCTCAAGATTCCATCTTTATCCAGGAATGGAATCAACGTGGTAAGTGTACTCTTTTTTTTAATTTCTTTCTTTTCTGTCAGGTCTATTATCTCTTCTTGAAAATATTCTTTTTGACATAATTTAATGCATGTTTTTAAACTTTCTTGGATTTCAGACCATTCAATCCACGAGTTAATTTTTTCCTTCTTGACTATTTTCCTATATCTTTTACAGAGAGCCATGACACGGACAAGTTACTCAACGAAGGAAACCTTGTGAACATATCTTCATTGTTGCATGTATTTACTAGACATATCTTTTCAGTTTTCTCTTCTAAATGTGTATGTGTTGTACATTCCCTTTTATAATAAATATATTTCTTTTTCAGCCAAGACGGACCTTCTTTCCAGAGTTTCTCACTCAGCAAGTCAGACGTCTCTCGCGACGCACAGTCAGCAGAATTGTCTCTTGTGGAAACGTGTGACCACTGGTTCGGCTCTAACGAGGTGATGATTTCAGACACACGATTGGCGACGAAGGTTTTCCATTTGTTAGGTCGTCTATTTAGCCAAGAAAGAACTACCGATGAGTCAGTCCATGCGTGAATGTTTGCTTTGTTGTAACCCATAACTTCAGACATTTCAACCAGCAATCCAGTTAGAAGCACTGCCCCGCACAGCTCTAATCTTGGAATTGAGATTTGCTTGATGGGTGCAACTTTTGTTTTTGCAGCAATCAATGAAATGTGCACTCGGCCGATGCTATCTACAACTCGTAAGTATACTACTGCTGAAAATGCATCGTTGGACGCATCACAAAACCCATGGAACTCGCAAACAAGATCACTTTCGCTTGTGTTAATCCAACGCGGAAGTTTGAACGTGGTAAGTTTATTTAAACTATTTCGGTAACTTAACCAGTAATTCAACAACTCTGAGGGCAGCTCATCATCCCATTCAATGCCTGAGAGCCATAATTTTTGAATGAACATTTTGGCTGAAATTATTATTGGTGATAACCATCCAAGAGGATGAAACAGTCGCGAAATGTCCGATATTACTCTTCTTTTTGTTACAGGACTTTTCAGGGGTGGCAGCTGAACAGCGTATTCAAATTCGTCGTCTCTTCGGTTCCAGGTGAGACCTAGGATTTTCATTATTATATCTAGTTTTAGTTTTCCTTCAGTTTCTTTATATTGTTCATTTATATCTTTTAGTAATTCTTCACTGTTACTACTCCATTTCTGAAGTTCAAAACCTCCTCTTTCAAGTAATGCAACAGTCTCTTTATATATTTGCTTCCCTTCTTTTACAGATTTGAACCGGTCATTAAGTCGTCCATATAAAATTCTTTTAACACCCTTTCAGCCGCCAGAGGATAATTTTTCCCCTCATCGTGAACTACTTGATGTAAACTTCGGACAGCCAGGTACGGCGCAGGAGCAGTTCCAAAAGTGACTCTTAAAAGTCTGAGGTGTTGAATTTCATCTTCAGGATTCTTACGCCACAGAAGACGTTGAAAATCTGTGTGATCTTCGGAGACTATGATTTGGCGGTACATCTTAACAATGTCTGCTACTATGCATATAGTAATGATGACTGCGCCATCGCATTATAATGTGACGTAAATCATCTTGAAGGGTTGGACCGACTAGAAGGTAGAAGGTCATCATTCAGGGACACACCATTGGAGCCAGGTGATGAAGCATTGAAGACAACGCGTACTTTAGTGGTATCCTTATCTTCCCGGACCACTGCCTGGTGAGGTAGGTAAACAACATCTCCTTTGTCTCGATACTCCTCTGGGATGACTTCCATATGACCAAGTTCGATATACTCGGCGATACTTTTGCATATTCAGTTTTAAGATTGGGGTCTTTGGCTAGTCTTTTTTTGATGCAATCTTTTGGTAGCAATATATTTTGTGTCACCATACTTGCAACGTGGATCATCATTTTTAAATGGCAAACTGACAATATAGCGACCAGTAATATCTCTTCGAGTAGTCGCTGCAAATATGTCTTCACATTTCTGTTCATCTTCAGTCAAGTGTCTTTTAGAATCGGCAACTATATTGTCGGCCTCTAAGTCCCAGAATTTCTTGAGAAGTTCGTGGTCATCCAAATGGTGAACATGATTACACAAAATTGTGTCAGTTTGTGAATCTTGATTGTGTACCGGGCCAAAAAGAATCCAACCCAATTTGGTATTTTGGGCTATTGGTGAACCGGGTGAATTTCTAATTTCCCATCTAACAATATTTGACCAAAAACGTCAGTTCCAAGGAGCGCATCTATTTTGTTTGGTGTACTAAATGATGGGTCTGCTAGACATATGTCTGAAAACTCAGGCCACAACTGAACGACAATCTTCCTTTCAGGGAGAATGGACGTTAATTTGCTCAGCACAAAAGCCTGAAGGCTGCAACTGAAATTGGGATCGTGAAGTGCTTGAATGTGAATAAAAACTCTCGCTTTGGAGACTAACGAATCATTCTGGCCACCTCCTAAACCCATAATGGAGCTTTTGTGTGGTAATTTTCTAAGGCCGAGTAATTGGACAGCAGACTCTGTAATAAAAGAGGCTTGGGATCCTTGATCCACCAAGCATCTGAGTGTTATCAAAGCGCCTGAATTGGTTTTAGCATTTACTAAAGCTGTAGCGAGTAACACTTGGTGATTCGAACATGCAAAACAAGTGTTGACTCGGCTAGTAACCTGTGGTGTTTCTGACGAGGTTGGTACTGAGGTAACAACTTCCTGACCAACTGATCGGTTGGTATCAGTTGATTTATAATTTTTGGGATGCAGCAGTGAGTGATGTTTCTTTTTACAAATTCGGCACCTAGAAGGTTGACGACAAGAATAAACTGAGTGTCCCGATCCTAAACAATTAAAACACAAATTGTTGGATTGCACGAAACTACGTCGAGTGTCAGTATCATCTCTCGCAAATTTTTTACAATATGTAGTCGATGAGTCTTACTACAATAAATACAAGACTCAGTAGTTACTGGTGAAATGGTGAAAAAATTACAAGTCCGAAAATGTTTTTCGTTAATTTTTCTAAGTGTTTGAACTTCTATAGAAAATTGGGCATGGATTCCCCGTTTCTTCGTTTTTTCTTAAATTATTCTAAGTCCATGACACTTCTAAATTTTGTTACAAATTGCACTAAGTTAATATAGGTATGTAAAATGTACTCACAGTTTTTCCGAACTCACTAGTTTGTCACTCACACTACGAAAATCACTGTTGACGTCACACTGGATTCTTCTGCAGCACGCTGATGGTCCCGTATCCTGGACTTCTGGTATAGCGGCTTCTGTGATGGAATAGTACTGCGTAGGACGCCCCGTGGACAGTGTCGTCACAAACTCCGGCCGTATTAACCGACTCGATGGACCAATGAACAACTAACTGATCCCAAAAAATAAAACACACAGCTGATCGGGTCACTAGAGTGTATTTTATAAAAGTTTTTTTGAACAATGAATATCAATACAGGTCACTTACTAAAGACCACTCTTAATAGTGTGATGCAAAACTGTATTGCACCATCTATGTAAAATTTTACCAATGAAACATGTGGTAAGCGATTGAACACAACATACAGACGAATTGAGAACCTCCTTCTTTTTTTGTAGTCTGTTAAAAATCGGTGTTACTGTTGGCGTATTTTGTATTTACCTGTAAAATGTATCTTTGTTTGGGTTATTGTTGTAAGCTACATCATAATTTAACACAGAACATGATATCGTTATTATTTTTGTTCTTTTTGCAACAAAGACGATTGCGCAAAAAATCACAAAATACAAATGACTCTTCGTTTGACAGGAGACTAACGGAGACTAAATGGATTTCAAACTGGTTTTACGAACATTTAGTTTCCGACTCTTTCTTGCACGTGGCTTTTGCCATAAGGACCGATTTGCTGTCGCACACTTTGTTCGTCTGTTTGGGTGGTATACTATGTTTATAGTGTAATCGAAGTTTATATAATAGACTACATGCGTACTTCCTGGTGATTTTGAATTTGAATGGTTACACTTTCGATAGAAAAGAAAGATACGAGTTCTTACTGTGCAATTCCAGCAAGGAAAAGAATAAGATAAGTGTAACATGAGACAATAGATTACCCATTCGGTATGCGATCGCGCGCTAGATTATTTAACTACAGCTATAGCTTGCGATGGTATCACCTAAATATCACTAGTTACTACGTTATATTTACTTTGCCATGAAATAAAGACCACAAATTTATTATTTATAATTTTTTTGCAAATGAATTAACGGATCGATGCTTCAGTTTCTAAAAACGACTCTCAATTTCTTACTCCCTTATGATTTGTATGGTTTTCGACTTTCCGACCCCTTTGTAAATGGGTACTGCGCACTAACTTCTATAAAAAAGCTTTTCTTTACTTTAACTGACCGATAACCTTGTTTTTACGAGACACCCGAGAGTAGATACACACATATGTCATTGTACTAGGCACGAAAAATATATTAATATTAGTACATACATACTCGCATACCTAAGCGAAAATGTATGCGGAGAATGATGAGATTTGCGGAAGCGAAACAAGTATGTAAGGACCGCAACGCTTGGCGCTCCGTCCTCTCTGACTATCCGTTAGGGATATAGCGTATTGGGTAATATGATTATACACACCGGCACAATTAGCGGAACACAAAAAAAGCAGGATTTTAAAATCTTTTACTTGAGGAACTGGCCAGTTATGATATTTTTTTAATTTATTGTCAAATTTGAAAATAGAAAATTAGATGACATACACTTTTTTCATTCATTTGTTTTATTTTCCCGAACATTACGTTTTGTCAACTTGTTCGAGTAATAACTACGTAATTGTAATTTTTTTGAAAAATTGCACTTAATGGTTTTTTATAAATTTGTTATTCTATAGGCAATTTTGTTTATTAAAAGCTCTTTATTATGCCTGACTTAACATCACTGGAAATCATTAGGGCTGATGAAATGAGAAGAAATGGCCATACCTACAGATCGATTGCCTCAAGGCTTCGTCGACCAGTATCTGGTCATCGTTCATCGCAGCATCCAGCGGTACAGATCGTCTAATTCTCTTGTGAGGAGGAGGGGTCAAGGTAGAAAAATTAATTTATTATTAATTATTATTATTAATTTTGCTTTAATTTTATTGTTAAATCATTTAATGCTTACTTTTTTTTATTTTTTGTGATGGTTCATAATCATCTAAAAATTTCACTTATTTCAAATTTCTTTATTTTTCAATAAAAAATAACGAAGACTTTTCAAAGTCGTTGTTAAAAGATGTTAATCAATTTGTTATTTTGTGCCTAATTACATTTTCGTCAAATATATGCGTTATTATCTCATAGTCTCAATTTTTTTTCTGTTCCGCTAATTGTGCCGGTGTGTATATAATTTTATAATGATTGAGCATATTAGTGTTTAGAAATTTGTCTTTTTGTGATGTTAATTCACAAAAATTAGTTTTCCTTTGCGCATTATTGTACCTCCCATGTGAAAGCCAGCTACATCCGTGACATACACATATCCCACATGTACATGTATCCAATTAATATAATTATGTATTGGATTGCGCAAGTAGCGAATTCCAATTTCGGTTCCCACTGTGGTTTGGTTATGAAATTTCTGTATTTCTCCGCTTTAGAATTGCTCATCACTAAAATTAATTGTATTAAGGATCGAGTTCAAAAGGCTAACTCAAATTGATGTCTGTTTATCTGGGTTAATGAACTTTCGGAAATCTGTATGTCTTATATACATGTGAATACATATTATGTACATATAACGTAATGCATAATATGTATATGCGAGGTGATTTGATCATTGCAAAGTAAAGGAAATAATCAAGGCGGCTCCGAAATAGTTGAGATAGTGACGAGGAATCCTTGTCTCTTACACATATGTACAATGTACATTCACTCTTAATGGCTAAAACCTAAACCTTAATGGCTAATACTTATTCAATTTAACTATTTTGGCTACAGATTCCTAAAAATCGATACGGACAAATAGATACACGCACAGACGTACAGGTTAGGGCATGCAAACCGATAATTGATAATCGGTTATTTATCGATAATCGGTCCATTTTGAAAAACGATAAATATCGAAAGAAAAATCGATAAATATCGGTATTCGATAAAAAAATATAAAATCATATTAGAATTATTTCCCAATCATTAGAGCTGATTTCGAAATAAAACACCGATTATTCGGGAGGTGTTAAAAAAGACTAACCTAAAAACTGAAAAAATAACATTGCAATATGTAAATAGTTCGCATTAATTGTGTATCAAATTCTATTCTATTTTTCTATAAATCTAAGTTTTTACATATTTTTATGTACTTAATTCAGTACATTGTTTTTACGTTAAAATAAAATTAGATAAAATTAAAACTACCTAATGGTGGTAACCTTGTGATCACGATATTATATAAATATAAAATGTATGTATAAGAAAATAACTAATGATTATAATAATCCCAAAATGTTGATTTCAATATTTTCTCGAGAAGCAGTTAGAAACCATCTGTCATCCATCCTCCGTATTCCCCAACCGACTACCATTTTTCCGCGATTCGGACATTATTTTGTACGGAAAATATTTTCTTCCCAGGAAGCAGTATCAAATGCTCTTCCACAGTTTGTGGATTCCAGTTCCCCAGAGTTCTATCGCGAAGGTTTAAATGAACTTTTGATTAGATGGCAAAAATGTATAGACAACAAGGGGTAATTACTTTGATTAAATAAATATATCTCGTCCTACAAAAAAAATTGTTTAATTTTTAATATTGTGGTTCATTTTAGATAATTGTATAGTTAACCTACATGTGGAAAAACAACTTTTTGTAAAATATTATAAATACCTGTAATTATCGGTTTTTATCGGAAAAAAAAAACGATAATTTTTTTTTATCGATTATCGGAACATTTCGATAATTGCATGCCCTAGTACAGGTTTACTTGACAAAACTGAAACTGTGTTTGTTTGAAGTTCTGTTTTTAATATTTTAGCTTCGGATTCCTAAAAATCAATCCGGACAAACAAACGAATAGTCAGATATGAAATATAATTAGAGGTTCTTCTAAGATAGCCGCTACAGCCGATCGAAGTGGGGCCTCTAGTCATCTACCCACGCGACCCCGAGGAGGCTGACAGCTCAATTGGTCTGCACTGTCGTAGCAATGCGATGTCTGATTCTTTCGTTGTTCCGGCTCTGGAATGAGCTTCCCCTTACATACATACATATACATATCCTCACGCTGTATCCCTAACGGGGTAGTCAGAGAGGACGGAGAGCCAAGTGTCGCGGTTCTTACATACTTCTTTCGCTTCCTCAAATCTCATCATTCTCCTCACACATTTTCGCCTAGGCATACGAGAGCTTTTGACATTTCCGTCTGCTAACACTCTGGCTATTTGATCTTCATAAGTCAGCCTTGGTCTTCCTTGCCTTCTTTTACCACTCACTTTCGCTCTGTATATTTTCTTCGTCAGTCTTTCATCACTCATTCTTTCTATGTGCCCGAACCATCTAAACATTCCTTTCTTCATTTTTACAATAACCCTGTCGTGCGACCCTATCATACTGCGTATCTCCTTATTGCTTATCCTGTCCGCAAGGGTGACACCGCACATCTTTCTAAGAGATCGCATTTCTACTGCATTTATCATACTTTCACTCGATTTCGGGCAGATCCAGGCCTCACTACCGTACAATAAAGTTGGCACCAACACCGCATTGTGGATCGCCATTTTGGCAGTGTTAGATATATTCACACTATCTGCTAATGCGGACAGAGCGCCATTCACTTTATTGTCAGCTGCTACCCGTCTCTCCACATCCAAGTCACATCTTCCATCCCTCGAAAACGCACTCCCCAGATACACAATTTCATTCACTTGTTCTAGACATTTTCCATTTACCCAAATATCACATTTCGTTTGTACCTCTTCCCTTTCAAAAACCAGAACCTTAGTTTTGTTCACATTCATATTCAATCCTTCTACTTCACATTCTTCTTTCATGCACGTGACTAGTGCCTGCAACTCGGCTTCTGATGGTGCTATGAGTACAGCATCGTTAGTGTACAATAGACAGTTTACTACTGTGTCAACACATAACATATCGCTCATACTACCTTTCATTTTTTGGAGGCAACTGTCCAAATACAGCACGAACAGCCAGGCAGACATCACGCAGCCCTGTTTGACGCCTGAACAGACATCAAACCAGGGCGACGTGTCACCCTCTATCCTTACACAGGGTCTGTGGCCGCAATATAATAATAATAATATACTCAGACACAGCGTCATCTAGTCCCAAAGTAAGCTGCATAGCGCTTGTGTTATGGTACTAGACAACTGATATACTACTTATATACTTTTCTTTTGTAAATATATACATATTATACATAAACACCCAGATTCGGGACGGGAATCGAACCCGCAACCACCGTTTACTTTCCGACGCGCTAAGCCGTTGCGACACGGAGGTCATAATGACCGCACAGCTTGTAGTAAGGAGCCCCCCACGCCATACTCAGGCAGAACACTCCACAATTTCTGTCGCACTACTCTATCGAATGCTTTTTCTAGATCCACGAAAGCGCAGAAAACTTTCTGACCTATAGCCAGAAACTTCCCCACGATAACGCGAAGCGAGAAAATCTGATCCATACAACCTCTACCGTTCCTAAAACCACCTTGCGCCTCCCACAAATATCTTTCTGAAACGCCTTTCATACGTTCAGTCAATACCTTAGTATAGACTTTACTTGCTAAGCTGACCAAGCCGATGGCCCTGTAGCATGCACAGTCCAAATGAGAACCTTTCCCTTTATAGAGAGGTACTATGACTGCGGTGCGCCAGTCCTCTGGAACCTCTCCCTTCTGCAAACAAAGGTTGCAGAGTGCACAGAAGGCATCCCAGACCCTAGGACCACCATACTTGATCATCTCAGCAGTCACGTCATCAATTCCCGCAGACTTTCCACATTTCAAACTTCTTATCACTTTCTCAATCTCTTTCATACTAATGACATCCTCCAGTCCCTGACCCGAGTGTGGCAATTCATTAGAATCGCTCTCAGTATCAGAGACGAAGTCGCCACTCTCATACAGTTCTCCATAGTATTCACTCCATCGCTGCAGAACATCTTTTTTATCTGTAAGCAAGCTGTTTTCTTTCGAACGCACTTTATTCATTCTGCAAGGTGCCGGGCCACTTCGGTACTTACGCACTTCTTTCCAAAATAATTTGGAATTTTTCTCGAAGTTGTCCGACATCCTGTTTTCGTCCAACATCCTACACCTTTCACGCTTCTCTTTCACTAATGCTTTCGTTTCTGCTTTCTGCAGCTTATATCTATCTTTCATCAAATTCTTCATACCACAGTCATTTTTTGTAGCAAATTAGTCTCGCCATGCTTTCTTCTTCTTATACACAGACATTTTCACCTCATCATCCCACCACACATCACGCTTTTTACCGTTCCCAATCTTATTCGTTCCACATACTTCTTTAGCAGCCTCGATCATACTATCCCTAAGGTTCTGCTAACATTCTTCAACATCATCGCTCATCACTTTCAATCTATCATCAAGCTTACCGGATACTACCCTTTCATATTCATTCCTGGTAGTCGCATCTTGCAGTTTCCAGCTTTTGATGCGACAAACCGCTGCAGGTTTAGACATTACGCGATGTCGCCATGCTTCAAACAGACCCTTATTCTGGTTATCAGCAGAAAGTGGTCCGTTCCCAGATCGGCTCCTCTATGCGCTCTTGTGTCCATAACCTGCTTCTTGAGCCTGTTATCTACCAGGAATAAATCAATCATACTTCTCTCAAGCTTTCTTTCCCAAATGTACTGATGGATCCTTTTATGCTTAAATACGGTATTAGCAACAAAAAGATCCTTTTCCATACACACGCCTAATAGAATCTTACCAGCATCATTCACTCTCCTATCTCCATATTTGCCTAGGACAGTCTCAAATCCAGTTCGAGCTGTCCCGATCCATCCATTCATGTCTCCACACAAAACAATTCTCTCATTCTCTTCAACTGTCGCTAGAACTTCTCTAACATTCTCCCAATACCGCTCTAGCTCACCCACGCCGACGGAGGACACTGGAGCATACACCGCCAAAATAAAAATTCTCGTCAACCCCATCTTGAGGCGCACCCAGAGCAGTCTAGGGTTTACACATTTATACTCAGTCATACAATTAAACAAACGAGAGGACAGCAAAACGCCCACCCCCTGGCATCCTCTATCTCCAAGTGGTACCCCTGACCACAGAGCGATGCCCCCTCCGGGCAAGTCAGCCAGTTCACTGCCCCTTCGCTTGATTTCACTTAAATATAACACATCCAGTCTTTTCTCTTCCATAATATCAATCACTTCATTCATCTTCTCTTCAATCCCACCTCTCACATTCCACGCAGCTATTCTGCACTCCTCCCTCCACTTCCCGCCGCTAGGTGCACAGCGTGTTGGGTGGCGGTCCCCAACGCCGAACTGCACTTTGCTTACACCAGTGGGGACACACTGGTGTCCGTCGCTTTCAGGGGATGCCCTAGCATTTAAATCTGCGTTGTCTCGCATGGTAAACATAGTAGAGGAATTGCAGCCCTGAAAAGGGCTGGCAGGGGTCGCGACGAGCACGCTTCCTCAGATGACCCCAGTTCCCCCAGCTTCCAGACCCCAGCTTCCCCTTGACATTATGAATGCTCTGAGCAAGTCAACTTTTAAGATGAAACTTAAGACCATCTACTCAAAGTGATCAGCTGATGATCATCTATTATATTTATTATGTCGTTGTATATTATTATTACGTTATATCTTATTTATTCCACTATCTTTTTAAATAAAAAAAAACCGCTTGTATGCAATGACAGCTTTCTAAGCGGCAACTTTGAGGAAGTCTATTACTTAAGATAAAGTGTATTTTTAAGTTCGTAAATATTAAAGTATGTGTATATTTTTTTGTTATTATTAAAGTAGCGCTTGTATGCATACATAAATATGTATATAGGCTTTTTCATGTATGTATATATGTATATGCGTGTATATGTATATATATTGTAATTATTTTTCGGTGACTTTATTGTACCATTACTTAATATCTCCGACAGTAAAGTTCAAGTTGACTGGTAGTGAATATCGTTTACAACTTTACAATAATATAGCTTATACATCAAAATAACATATAGATTATTAAGATATTGTGCGATTTTTAACTTCATGCGAACGAAGTCGCGGGCAAACGCTAGTAAATAAATAAATGAGAGGACTCCGGGGGGTTTTGTAGCTGCTCCCTGAGAACACAGCGTGAAAGGGGCTCCGGTGCGTTTCGTAGGAGGCCCTGGAGTACTTCGACAACACGCCGAGGATGATCACCGCCTGCGTTTTGATGGGTAAAAGACCTAAATAACCCAGTCTCTTCCCCAGGGGGTTGAGTATCTGTGTGCTGATTTCTCCTAGTTAACAAAAAAAAAGACAGGTACACGCTTGGCCAGGGGTCTTTAAACTTTTAAATCCAAAGAGCCAACCGCCATAAATATATCAATCAATTTTATGAATGTGAAAGAAAAATTTTATATTTCTGCTTTTACATTTTATTTCAAATTTACAACTAAGTGTTCATGAATTACAACGTTTTTCTTGCTATACAACATATAAATGAGATATTTTATAAGCTACGACCAACTGATTGGAACCGACAAAATGAAACGCACGTGTTTGCGAAACAACAGTAACGCACTAACTCGCCAACTGGACTCTGAACTATTTCACTTTAGTAGTAGCGGGCGGAAATGGGTCTTAGATCTCTTGTTTTATGTATACCCGTGTGCTGCGTGTCTTTCCGCTTTAGCTTTTAATTGTAGGGAACCTTGAACAGCCGCAATTGTCTCTTAAAAGAGCCACATGAGGCTTGAAAGCCGCAGTTTGCCGACTCCTGCGCTAGGTCACTTGTCAGCAAAATCACAGTACAACCTAGTATTTGAATTAACATGTAACGCAATGACTGGTGGTTGAGTGACGATTATTTATCGAACCATTACATAATTAATTGTCATGGTTTTATATGACGCTTCGATGAACATGTAGATTTCATGAAGGTAATTTATTTCATAAAGATTGTGACACATTTTTATGTATCAAAATGAAAATCAACCAGTAACATTATTTGTTTCACTCATACGCATACGCCCGGCTATTACAGAAAAATAGTAGGAAAGTCATTGCTGTGTTTTTGTATTATGGCTGGCCCCTATGTCTGGCTTATATGCTGTCACTATTTTAAGATAAGCTGGGCGAGTGATGACAGTACCAACTAGTGGTAGGTGGATACGTTGTTAACAGAACATGAACAGAACAAGAAGTAAGAAAATAAATAAATAATAATTTATATAAGCTATCGATATTTTAGGCTCTATATACTACAAGCAAATTGCAACAACATTTCAATTTGCTTGACTATCTCGAGTTCTCTTTTTGAGCACTTCGCGCGCTGGGCTCGCTTTTTGTTGACTTCACCGTATATTTCTCACTCAGTGAAGATCAAGAAAAATATTTTCATGCAGTAATGAGTAATGACATACTCCGACATCCTGTTATAAGACGTTAGAGACAATCGTAAAACTAGGATTAAAGCATTAGCATCGACCGCGGCATAGGTTGATAGCTCCCTAGAGTTCACAAACTCTCTACTCTCACTTACGAACTAGACAATCTTAAGTTTGTCCCGTACTAAAAGCTCGGAGCTACGATAAGATATATATCTTGCAGTACAATTTATTTCTGAATTCTATTACTCCCATCTGATTGTATTATGATTTTATATTATTAGTGTATTCCTCAGATTATTAGGTCTTTAGTAAGTTATATGTATCTTGTAAATTTTTACAGTCTGAGAAAGAGAACAAGTCTAATTTACAGGGAATGAGCATCGCCACATAGCTATAGTCGCGATCAACAGGGTCTCCTACAGAACCCTCCGGCGCCTTCTCGTTTATTTATTATCTAGCGTTTGCCCGCAACTTCATTTGCATGTAGTTAAAAACTACACGATATCTTAATAATTTATAGCGTATGTGTTATTGTGATGTATGAGCTGAGCTATATTATTGTGAAGTTTCATCAAAATTCGTTCAGTAGTTTTTGCGTGAAAGAGTAACAGACATCCATACAACCATCCTCACAAACTCAGACAAAGCATGAAAACGATCTTCAAGTATGTCATTAGATCGCCCGTTCAGTATGTGATTGCGTGCATTTTTGTTCAACCTCGAGATATTATCAACCTACCCTGAGCTTCTGTAAATCTAACATTATAATTTTTAGGCCCTTGATTTGTCAACTACCTTTATAGTGACAGCTATATCAATACAGATATAAATGAGAAATGCAAGCATCGTCACATTACTATGTTATGAGTATCTGAATGCTATATAAACTATAATATATTATAGCTCGTAATATGGTAGAGACTTTATCTTGAATAATAAATGGCATGGACCCTATTTCCTTGCATTTTACGGTGTAAAATAATACGTAGAGACTTCGTGTGTTGCATTCAGATACAATATTATTGATGGGATGTAGGTGTTATTGTTAAAGCTTAGTTATGTTATTGAATAAGTATTTATTATGAATGAATTGTTCTTGATAATTGGCAAACTACAAGTCGTTGCCGCGGCCTCTACTACGTAGTATTTTTTTTATCCTGACTTTGACACCTCTTTTGTAGGAGACGATTTTTTAAATCTGCTAAATACGTGTTTAATTATCCGTTTGATAGATTTCTTACACAAAGTTTTAGGTTGCTAGACATTTTAAATTTTTCTCTACAAACTTTATTAATAAAAAGTACATACATATGTTAATATTTACAAACTTAAAACTACACATTATCTTAAATAATAAACTTCCTCAAAGTTGCCGCTTAGAAAGCTGTCATTGCTCAAGGTACCTAGCAGACTGGCAGCATTGCTTCTTTGAATAGCCAAACTGATTCGTTGGCGGAAGAAGCTGCCAGCCCGGCGGTCTCCCGAAGCCTCGACCAGTCTCTTACAAATATCAGAAACCAGTCGATGGGCTTCGGGGCCCCAGGGACCCAAAGTTTCGACTGCAAAGGGCGTAACTATGAAACTCTCAGAGAGAGTCGCATACTTACGCCGCTTCAAGTTCTCGGCAGTGCTGGCCGCGGCACCTGCTGACTTGGAAGTCGCCGGTACATGGGAAACAGCAAGTGTATCGACACAAGTGGCATCCCACACCAGCGATCTTCCAAGTTTCCAAGGAATGAGCGTCAAACCATCCGGTCTCCTGCCGTCGCTGCGCACAATACCTACAGGCTCTAAGACTGCAGGAACGCCAGCAGCGACAAGAGCCCGCCGAATGACGTCATTCAAGGTCATTTTCAAGGTCATTTTTCTCTACTAACTTCGACATCCCTTTTCACACTACACACTCACTCTTTATTTACATGAGTAAGGGTGACCACACGCTCACTTGATTGTAACCAGTCATCGGAAGGTAATTACACTGACCATTAGTGACTAATTTCGTAGTGGGATATTGTAAGAAATTAGTGTATATAGTAAAAAAAATAGATTAAGAAAGTTGTGGTTTGGTTATACATGGGCACAAAAAAAATGTACAAAATTGTATAAAAAAATGGTCACAAATATCGTATACACCCTAGAATTAAGAATTAGAATATCAAGCCTTGTTATTGTAAATAGACAAAAATGTAATAAAGATTGTAAGTCATGTAAGATGTAATTAATTCAATAGATTACACAGGTCTGCAAAAAAATTTTTTTTTCAGCTGCATGAGATATTTTTGCTGAATTATATGTTTTAAGGTACGCTGATTTCAAAAATAACTCTATTACTCTCCATCACGTATAGTTTTTTTCTAAAATAAGAACACAATAATAAGAAAAATCGACTATTTATTACAACAAACACACACAGCATAATATTTATCAAAACCTATCAACCATTATTTTTCTTATTCAAATTTATACACAACTTTATGTTTACTCTTTTTCCTTGTGAAACATTTTCTTTTTTTCTTTGATGCTTCTCCGAACTCGTTTTTGGTTTCCTTCTTTGGTTTCTCGCATAAGCATGCAACAGTAGTCCGCTAACATACTGACATCCCATCTTCCTTGGTAACGTCTCTCGATATCACGTACATCCTGGTGAAATCTTTCACCTTGTTCTTCACTGTACGCACCCAAGTTTTCAGGAAAATATTCAATATGGGAGTGTAAGAAGTGAACTTTTAAGTTCATCTTGCACCCTTGAGCTTTATACGCTGTCAGCATGCGCTGTACAATAGTTTTATATTCGGGATCCTTAGTATGGCCCAAAAACTTCTGCACTACATTTTTGAAAGAATCCCATGCTTCTTTTTCGATTTCTCCCATTGATTCAGGAAAGAGGGGATCAGACAAAAGTTTTCTTATGTCGGGATCAGTGAAAACTCCTTCTTTTAACTTTGCTGCAGACAATTTCGGGAACTTGGAACATATATATCTAAAACAATCCCCATCTTTTTGCAGTGATTTTACAAACTGCTTAATTAGCCCCAATTTAATATGAAGAGGTGGCAGTAAAACCTTTTATGGCGGAACCAAAGTGGTATAGATAACGTTTTTCTCGCCAGCAGTTAAACCGTGTCGTGGTGGCCAGTCAGTTTTTGTCCAGTGTAGCTTCTGGCTCTACTATCCCACAAACATAAAAAACAAGGGAATTTTGTATAACCTGACTGTTGACCCAACAACATTGTTAGTATTTTAAAATCTCCACAAACCATTCATTGATGTTCTTGATATTTGATTTTCTCAAGAATCGTAGCTAAGTCATTGTAGTTTTCTTCCATATGAACTAAGTGTCCCATTGGAAGAGATGCAAATACATTTCCATTATGCAGCAAGACTGCTTTGAGGTTAGTTTTGGATGAATCAATGAATAAGCGCCATTCTGATGAATCATATTCTATTTCAAAGTATTTCATGAGCCCACGAACATCATTACAATAATCCAGATTTCTCTCTTTAGTGAAATACTGAGTAAATTCTCTCTCTCGATGTCTGTACCAGGAAAATGAGGTACCAGATGATAAAGGGTTTTTGTTCTTTAGCCTTGAACTTAGCAATTCGGCTGCATCTTTTGAAAGACCCAAGTCTCTGACTAGGTCATTGAGCTCATCTGAGAAAAAAGTTGAGGTCCGTCGTCAACTGAATTTTCTGAGCTAGATTCGTTCTGGGGAGCAAACATTTCTGAATCCTCTGCATCACTCAGGATGTCATCTAAATTAAGAGGTGGGTACGGAACTGGTATTTCAGAGCTATGGGACACTGGACGAATAGCTGAATCAAGGTTAGGGTAAGATATTTTCTTCTTATTTTTCGTATTAAATCCTTTCACATCTACCGAACAGAAATAGCAGTCGGTTGTGTGATTTTTCTGTTCACGCCGTATCATAGGAATGCCAAAACGAAATGCAGTTTTCTTACCCTTAAACCACAAGCGCAGATCTTCCTCACATCTTCTGCACACCTTATGAGGAGCCCGTGCTTTGTCTTGATCACCAAGTATTAATTTGAAGTAAGCAAAATAAACCTTCTTCACAAAATCACTTATATTTCTTTGTTGACTTTTCACTGTATATTCACCACAAATATAACAAAAGCTGTTCGGAGAAATTACACAACCTCTATGAGTCATAACACACATATAAAAACATGAGCACAGTAGCGTTTGAATACTGGATGTCAACTGAGTGTGGCAAGACAGGGTCAGCAAGATAATGGCATGTTTGCCCTTGTTTGTCTCTGAGAACACGCTGAAACATGTTCAATGGTACTGGTAATATGATACTCACCATTGGTTATCATCTAACTTAACCTGCTTAGACAAGATAATAATGCAACTGTCTGCCTAACACCAGAAATGCTTTATCCCTCCCCTCCCCTTTTCACTAAATTATTTACGTCCATTATTTTTTTCTTTATTCCCAGATAAATATATTATCAAAATTAGGGTAAGAAATCTTAATTTTAATTAAGTTTTAAGCTTGAAAAATAAAATACAAAATTTTAACTAAATAAGAAAAAATTGTTGTGATGGAATTTTTAAATATTTTTTTCGGTTTTAGGACATCAAAATCTAAAATAAAAATATATTAAATGTTTCTGAAAATGGCACCTACTCTACCCGATTGTTAAAGCAGGACACGCGCAGCGCGGCGCCGCTGAGGGCCGGTGCGCTTAGACTGTACCATTGGAAATACGTACAGAGTAATTACGTTTCAGACAATACAACAGAACTTAACAAATTATTGAGGAACGTATTAAGTTTTGAAAAAAGTCGTAGAACAAAAGTTGTTAGGTATGATGACAGGAATTTTGCACTAAGAGGTTATTAGTATTTTTCAATTAATCCTATATACATGGAACATAGTTGAACTATGCAGACAAAACTGTACGTGTGTATGCCATAACTATACAGTTTTCTTTGACTGTACGAGTGATTCGGATATAAAAATTGATTGATTTTGCCGATCGGTTATGTTCACCGTTTGTTTTGTCAGGCATAACCGAACGTGTGTGGCAAGCATTAGGGTTAAGATATTCAAAAATCATATCCTACGGTGGTTTGGTTACATATTTGACGACCTCTGTGAAGCAACGGTTAAGCGCGTCGGAAAGTAAAAGGGGGTTGCGGGTTCGATTCCCGCCCCTAGTCTGGGTGTCTTATGTATTGTATGTATTTATTTACAAAAGAAAAGTATATAAGTAGTATATCAGTTGTCTAGTACCCCTAACACAAGCGCTCTGCTGCTTACTTTGTGACTAGATGACGCTGTGTGAAAAGTCTGAGGATATTATTATTATGTTATTATAGGTACTTATAATTAACTTCTGAGGGGAAACTTCTTGTATCTAAATAGCGCTGTTTGTGCGTTGTTACTATTATCATTCAATAGCTCAGCTCATTCTTTATTTTCAGAAGATTAATGTTGTATCTCGGCTTCGCATACATAGGTACAATGGTACATAATATATAGTAATCTAATGTTTAGTCTTGAACGAAAGCAAACCTTTATAACGTTGCTTTAGATAGTTAAGGGTTGAATTGTATAAAATTCTGAAAAACCAATCTCATTCTCGTCTCGTACTCACATTCACGTACAAAGTCATGCGCTCATGCTACTTTTCGCATTCACTTTCGTAATCGCATTCAATGCTCATAGTATTCGTATTTATGTATTGACTATTCTGTACAACATTTACATATACTTTAATAATAGTAGTGTAATAACACTAGTTATACTATTTTCTATCTCACACTATATATTATGTATGTAGCAACTTTTCCTCACACAATTTCTTCACTTATAATTACATAAATTAAATTGGCTCAATTCATCACAAGGGCACTGAGTAGAACAGTGATTTTATAATAAACTCAGAAAACGCATATTCAACTATTGGGTGCTGGCAGAATACCAGCGTTGTAGCCAGTGTGCAACATAGTGCTGAGCCAGGACCTCTTCGTAGTCACAGCACAATGACATGTCAGGCACATTTTTTTTTTCTCTGCTCATTATTTTTCTTTATTTTATATTCGCTTTTTTCTTTTTTATTGTTTTGTGTATTTTTTTATTGTTTTTACATTGTGTACTGTGCTCCGAATAAACTATTATTCTATCTATCATTATTTGTGTTGAAGGGTACCTTATACCAAGTTTCATGTAAATCCGACCAAAAATTTTTTATCTTTTACCTTGATTCCATATTTCACTATTTCTCACCAAAGAGTACATATTTCACGTCTTTAAGCGCACGGCTTTGGTAAGAGAGGGCTGTACAACGAAACGCGCTTCATAAGTATTGAAATCATTAATTAGTGGGTTTTCAGCGAAACGGTGTCCTATCTGATGTTTGATGTAAATATGTCTATTTACGAACCAACTTTCGTACAATCATCAACAATCATCATCATCATCAACAATCAATCATCATCAACAATCATCGCTCCTTTATTACACAAACGTTCAAATGAAACAGTTACAATAAAAAATTTAAAACTTTTAACACAAAGACACAAAAATACAGTAATAATTTGAAGCATTTAAACAATAGTACATAATGTGAACTTAAGAAGTTGAGTTTTCACTTTTGAGAGTTGGTTTGTGGAATTTACAAATTTAAAAAATAGGCTGTCAAACAAAGATTTAAATTAGGAACTAAAAAATGCCCCCGATATAACGTTACTACATATCCATTTTATCTTCTATATAAGTCAAAAAAATGCAGTCATGAACGCAGAAATTAAGATTTATTCACATTGAAGGAAAATTACCAGAATTATCGTATTAAATACATATACAAATATAAAGAGAAATGTTTTGTGGTTGGCAGTAGACCTATGTCAATCATTTCGAGTGTATTACATACATACATACGTATCTTCACGCTGTATCCCTAACGAGCTAGTCAGACAGGATGGAGGCCCAGAAGTGCGGTCCTCACATACCTCTTTCGCTTCGTCAAATCCATCATTCTTCTCACACATTTTCGCCTAGGTATGCGAGTGCTTTTGACATTTCCGTCGGCTAACACTCTAGCTATTAGATCTTCATAAGTCAGCCTTGGTCTTCCTTGGCTTCTTTTACCGCTCACTTTCGCTCAATAGATTTTCTTCGTCAGTCTTTCATCACTCATTCTGTCCATGTGCCCGAACCATCTAAGCATTCCTTCTTCATTTTTACAATAACACTGTCGTGCAACCCTGTCACTCGTACTCCGTATTAATATATGAAAAAAGATTCGCTTAGATTCAAATTATCCAATACAAAAGTGAAAGATTGAACAATTGTTTGAGCATCCAATTTTTTACGATTCCGATATCGTTATACTTTTTAAATCTGCTGCATTTGTAATTTATTTTTGTTTTGATAAGTAATGTGTACGGGTGAGTTTATCTTGTAAAATTGTCGGAATTCCACCTTTTATCAGATTAAACGACATAGAGAATTAATTAATATCGATTAGTACCGAGATCAAATCTGTCAAATGACTGCATCGATGAGCAATACCTGCGTTCAAATGTGATTGCGAACATCGATACTCTGAAATGTTTGCAATCAAATGACTGAATCAATCATGAACGACACATGTCTAGTTGATAGCATTTTTTCCCGATTACTCAAGAAGGAGGGTAATATTTTTCGGATGTATGTGTGTGTATGTACCATATGCCTCTTTCTTTGTGATAAATTGCTTAAAAGATTTTGAAGAGTAAGGTATCGTTGAATTGGTCCTTACCCAGAAATGTTTTAGGCTATATTTAACCTTTGATCCCCAAAAATGCTACAAAGGTACTGTTTACCTAAAACACAGCATTTATGAGTTTGTTCCTTTTAATTTCAGGCTACAAATATTTTTAGTCAATTTATGAAATAGTTACCTACATACTTAAATATTTGATACAGCCTCCGATTACATGTTCAAATTCAAATTCAAATTCAAAATAATTTTATTCAATTAGGCTACTTCTAGCACTTTTAAATCGTCACTACTGCCGAGTTCAATGGCTGCTTCTGCTGCGAAGAACCGACAAGAAACTCAACAGTTGCTCTTTTCAAAACTCAGTTCACAATTTACATTTTCTGATATAAACAGATACATCAGTATGCTATAGATTACAATTAACATAATTATTAAATGTCCAGCTGAGCGACAGATATTAACATGTTGAGATTTATTAGCATGAATCTTTGAACACCTACATAGATTTTTTGTACTAGGCACTACCGGAAGTAAATTACGTGGGCGTTTATATTTAAAATTGGTTGAAGCTTGTTATGGGGCGTAACGTCACAACAAACTAAACCTTGAGGTCGTACTGTTTTACACTCACCAACACCTGAAATGGATATGGAACTATCGGTATGAACACGTGATAATCCTAACCGTTGAACGCATGCTTCGGTAATTAATAAAGTCTGAGAACCAGGGTCTATGAGCGCTCTGACAGTATCCCCGGTCTGAGAATGACTACCGCGAGGACGTATTTCGACCAAGGCGGTCGCGAGGAGTACGGAATACTCGCATTCGCGCGAACTATCGTGACCTTGAATGCGAACGGCTGACGCGCAACTCACAGCTGCAGGTGAAGAAGTGATTAAATGTTCGTGTTCACTAGACAACACGTGTGTATTTTTCTGTAACTCTTCATTATTATGTAATAATGAATGATGTCGTTCTTTACAATATTTACAATTGAACGGAGACCTACTCTGAACAACTGAGTAAGACTAAGTAAGAATTCTAACATTTTATTCAAATTTTACATGCAGTAGGGTTTTTGGGTTCTACAATTATTTTTTTTACACGAAGAGCAAATTCTAAGAAAAACTTTGTATTTTACGATTAGCTGTCGGTAACATCTAATAGTAAAACACTAAAAAGTTTAATTGCGTAAGCTCAAACAAACAGTTTTCGTTCAAATTACATGCTATTGTTAAAAGCTTGTTAAAAGATAACAATTCCAAGGAATGCCATCATTCCACTGTTCAACAATTAAACTGTCACAGAACATAAAATTATGTTCTCACAATCTTTACTTCGCTACTATTTATTGTACTGTTAACCTTTAAAGTTTTTCCGTTCGTTTCACGTTTTGTGGTGTGGGCGTTAATTATCAATATTAAGTTACATGGTACAATAAATGAAGATTGAGATATTACTTTTTATTGGGATAATTATATTATATTGGGTCCTTACATATGAAATTAGCGTTTTGTCGTACTGACCACTTTGATCTGAAATATCTCCTCTTTGGTTAAGAATTCCAAATTCTAATTTATAAATTCATTTAGCTGGTACATTTGAGTTTTGAAAACAGTCATTCATTGTTTTTTTCCTTATTATTTTTTTCTTTGGTGTCGCTTATTACCGCACAATGGAAAACATGAAATATCGGTATATTTACGAGTACGAGTTCTACCGTGGCACCAGTGCTGCAGAAACAGCTCGAAGGATTAATTATGTGTACGGCGCTGGTGTCGCAAAAGAAAACACGGTACGTTTTTGGTTTCAACGTTTTCGTTCTGGAAATTTCGACCTTTAGACCAACCCCGTGGACGGCCGGAGACCAAAGTGGAAAATGAAGAATCAAAGGCTATTGTGGAAGCGGATCCATCACAAAGCGCTTCAAAGATAGCTGCAGGCTTTGGGGTAAGTGACAAAACTATTAATTCACTTGAAGCAAATCGGGAAAGTAAAAAAAACTTGAACGATGGGTACCTCATGAATTGAGTGAATCGAACTTGCAAACACGCGTCGACTGCTGTGTTACTTTGCTCAACCGACACAATAATGAAGGGATTTTAAATCGAATCATTACTTGTGATGAAAAGTGGATACTGTACGATAATTGGAAGCGCTCGTCGCAATGGTTGAACCCTGGAGACCCAGCCAAATCCTGCCCTAAACGAAAATTGACTCAGAAAAAGTTACTTGTGAGTATTTGGTGGACTAGCGCCGGTGTCGTTCACTACAGCTTTCTAAAATCTGGTCAAACGATTACGGCAGATATATATTGTCAGCAACTGCAAACCATGAAGGAAGAATTAGCTGCTAAACAACCGAGATTGGTCAATCGCTCTAGGCCACTGCTGCTTCACGACAACGCAAGACCACACACTGCACAACAAACAACCATTAAGTTAGATGAGCTACAATTTTAATGTCTGCGACATCCACCGTACTCCCCGGACCTTGCTCCAACAGATTACCATTTTTTTCGGAATTTGGATAACTTCTTACAAGGAAAAATTCAACTCCGATGCGGCAGTAAAAACCGCCTTCAAAGAGTTTATTGATTCTCGCCCCCATGGT
The DNA here is from genome assembly GCA_907165235.1 of Zeuzera pyrina. Classification (NCBI taxonomy): domain Eukaryota; kingdom Metazoa; phylum Arthropoda; class Insecta; order Lepidoptera; family Cossidae; genus Zeuzera; species Zeuzera pyrina. Next base: position 3,618,087 of record OU015641.1, read on the forward strand.
TTTTTTAGTAAAGGGATCAATGAACTACCCATGAGATGGCAAAAGTGCATAGATATCAACGGTGCATACTTTGATTTATATTCCTCCTTTATATTCCTCCCGTACAAAACGCCAATTTCATATGTAAGGACCCAATATTATATAATATTGGATCACCCATCCACTAGGTTAGACTATGCGCAACGTTAACACTGATGTTCATATCACAACACTGAAGCGCCTCTACGAGTACCGCATTGAATGTAATCATGAAGTTATGAATCATAATAGCACGTCGGGGATTATATCGTGATTGGAGAGGAGCAGTTATCATCTCTTCCTCCTTGGATACGCCCGCGCTAAAATTATTTGAATCTTATCACCTCGGAAATTACCAATGTTGCATTGGTCGATTTTATGTATCTAACTAGGATCAGGATAACTAGGATTTTCATAATACAAAAGTCTTTTTAAAGAAAGAAAGAAAAAAAACAAATTTATACTCTTATACTTTAAAAAAGTTGGATTCCACACCGCGTATTTCGAAAGAGAAAAAACTAAGATTAGTCGACATGCCTGCGCATAAGTCTCTTATTTATATCAATTAGGCACAATATTGTTAGAAAACAAAACACCAAGCAAACTTGAACGCGACGCAGTCTAACTTTTTAATGTGTCTATGGGCTTACTACAACACAGGCAATAAAAAAAATAATGAAAAAAGAGTTTTTATGGGTACTTGTTGTGAATGTTAGAGGAAAACAACGATCTTTTATCACTCAACACTTGACCAACACTGTTTCACCGCTCGGTGTTCATTCATTATCAAGGTGTCGTCGAGTAGGCGATGGCTACTTTTGCAATATATAGCAGGTAGATATGTATTGAATAGAATATAGTATACACTTACCTCTGTATTTAGTATAATGATATGTATGTAGTACATAACTGTATATGTATAGCATGTGTATGGAATAATAATATATATACTAACAATGATAGTAGTAGTATAATTGAAGTCGGTACAAAATCAATGTGCGACAACAGAAAGTTAACGAGTTTGGTAGGCTTGGCACCGACTTCAGAAACTCTCAAATTTAGTTCTATAGATATTTGTATCCCATTTGTAAAGTTATTTTTGTACTCGAGTCTTGGTTAATAAATGACGACCTCGATGGCGCAGTGGTTTAGATGTAGCACCCAAGCGCGGAAGGTTCCAGGTTCGATTCCCGGTAGGGTCAATTTAGGATATAAACTTTTCTAGATTGTCGCGGGTCTGGGTGTACTGGGAGACGCCTCCAGTCGTCGTCTGGTTCTCATAGCACAGGGAATACCCTAGTTTGAGATCAGATGATTGGTATGTATTGTCTGGCGCATTGTTATTATTATTAATGATAGTTATTTAATTAATTTAAGTAATTTATAAATCGGTTTAGTTTTTTTAATAATAATAATAAATCATTTATTTGCTTTTGAATAGGGTAGATACATATACATTGATATTTAGGATTAGAAGTTAGTGGTGTGTGCAGAGTGCAGTTCGGCGTTGGGGACCGCCACCCAACACGCTGTGCACCTAGCGGCGGGAAGTGGAGGGAGGAGTGCAGAGTAGCTGCGTGGAATGTGAGAGGTGGGATTGAGGAGAAGATGAATGAAGTGATTGATATTATGGAAGAGAAAAGATTGGATGTGCTATGTTTGAGTGAAACCAAGCGAGGAGGCAGTGAACTTGCCGACTTGCCCGGAGGAGGCATCGCTTTGTGGTCAGGGGTACCACAAGGAGATAGGGGATGCCAAGGGGTAGGCGTTTTACTGTCCTCTCGTATGGTTAATTGTATGACTGAGTATGAATGTATAAATCCCAGACTGCTTTGGGTACGCCTCAAGATGGGGTTGACAAGAATTTTTGTTTTGGCAGTATATGCCCCAGTGTCCTCTGTCGGTTTGGCTGAACTAGAGCAGTTCTGGGAAAATGTTAGAGAAGTTCTAGCGACGGTTGAAGAGAACGAAAGAATTGTTGTGTGTGGAGACATGAATGGATGGGTCGGGACAGCTCGAACAGGATTTGAGTCTGTCCTAGGCAAATATGGAGATAAGAGAGTAAATGATGCTGGTAAGATTGTGCTAGGACTGTGTATGGAAAAGGATCTTTTTGTGGCTAATAACATGTTTGGGCACAAAAGGATCCATCAGTACACGTGGGAAAGAAAGGGTGCGAGAAGTATGATTGATTTATTCCTGGTGGATAGCAGACTTAAGAAGCAGGTAATGGACACAAGAGCGTATAGAGGAGCCGATCTCGGGACGGACCACTTTCTGGTGATAACCAGAATAAGGGGTCTGTTCGCAGCATGGCGACATCGCGTAGTGTCCAAACCTGCAGCGGTTAGCCGCATTAAAAGCTGGAAACTGCAGGATGCGACCACCAGGAATGAATATGAAAGGGTATTATCCAGTAAGCTTGATGATAGATTGAAAGTGTTGAGCGAGGATGTTGAAGAATGCTGGCAGAACCTTAGAGATAGTATGGTTGAGGCTGCGAAAGAAGTGTGTGGAATGAATAAGATTGGGAACGGCAAAAAGCGTGATGTGTGGTGGGATGATGAGGTGAAAGTGGCTGTGTATAAGAAAAAGAAAGCATGGCGAGACTACCTTGCTACTAATGACTGTGGTATGAAAAATTTGATGAAAGACAGGTATAAGCTGCAGAAAGCAGAAACGAAGGCACTAGTGAAAGAGAAGCGTGAAAGGTGTAGGGTGTTAGATGAAAACAAGATGTCGGACAACTTCGAGGAAAATTCCAAATTATTTTGGAAAGAAGTACGTAAGATCCGAAGTGGTCCGGCACCTTGCAGAATGAATAAAGTGCGTTCGAAAGAAAACAACCTGCTTACAAATAAAAAGGATGTTCTGCAGCGATGGAGTGAATACTATGGAGAACTGTATGAGAGTGGCGACTCCGTCTCTGATACTGAGAGCGATTCTAATGAATTGCCACACTCGGGCCAGGGACTGGAGGATGCCATTAGTATGAAAGAGATTGAGAAAGTGATAAGAAGTTTGAAATGTGGAAAGGCTGCGGGAATTGATGAGGTGACTGCTGAGATGATCAAGTATGGTGGTCCTAGGGTCTGGGATGCCTTCTGTGCACTCTGCAACCTTTGTTGGCAGAAGGGGGAGGTTCCAGAGGACTGGCGCACGGCAGTCATAGTACCTCTATATAAAGGGAAAGGTTCCTACCTAGACTGTGCGTGCTATAGGGCCATCAGCTTAGTCAGCTTAGCGAGTAAAGTCTATACTAAAGTATTGACTGAACGTATGAAAGGTGTTTCAGAAAGATATTTGTGGGAGGCGCAAGGTGGATTCAGGAACGGTAGGGGTTGTATGGATCAGATTTTCTCGCTTCGCGTTATCGTGGGAAGGTTTCTGGCTTTAGGTCAGAAAGTTTTCTGCGCTTTCGTGGATCTAGAGAAAGCATTCGATAGAGTAGTGCGGAAGAAATTGTGGAGTCTTCTGCCTGAATATGGCGTGGAGGGCTCCTTACTGCAGGCTGTGAGGTCATTATATCGAGACCACAGAGCCTGTGTAAGGATAGACGGTGACATGTCGCCCTGGTTTGAAGTCTGTTCTGGTGTCAGACAGGGCTGCGTGATGTCTGCCTGGCTATTCGTGCTGTATTTGGACAGTCGCCTCCAGAGATTGAAAGGTAATATGAGTGGTATGGGATGTGGTGACACAGTGGTAAACTGCCTATTGTACGCTGACGATGCTGTGCTAATAGCACCATCAGAAGCAGAGTTGCAGACACTAGTCACGTGCATGAAAGAAGATTGTGAAGTAAAAGGATTGAAAATGAATGTGAACAAAACTAAGGTTCTGGTGTTTGAAAGAGAAGCGGAACAAACGAAATGTGTGATTAGTGTAAATGGAAAATGTCTAGAACAGGTGAATGAAATTGTGTACCTGGGGAGTGCGTTTTCGAGGGATGGAAGATGTGAGTTGGATGTGGAGAGACGGGTAGCAGCTGGCAATAAAGTGAACGGTGCTCTGTCCGCATTAGTGGGTAGTGTGAAAATATCTAACACTGCTAAAATGGCCATCCACAATGCGGTGTTGGTGCCGACTTTGTTGTACGGCAGCGAGGCATGGATATGCCCGAAATCGAGTGAAAGTATGATAAATGCTGTGGAGATGCGGTCTCTCAGAAATATGTGCGGTGTCACGCTTGCGGACAGGATAAGCAATGATGAGATACGCAGTATGACAGGGTTGCACAACAGTGTTATTGTAAAAATGAAGAAAGGAATGCTTAGATGGTTCGGGCACATGGAAAGAATGAGTGATGAAAGACTGACGAAGAAAATATACAGAGCGAAAGTGAGTGGTAAAAGAAGCCAAGGAAGACCAAGGCTGACTTATGAATATCAAATAGCCAGAGTGTTAGCAGACGGAAATGTCAAAAGCACTGGCATACCTAGGCGAAAATGTGTGAGGAGAATGATGAGATTTGAGGAAGCGAAAGAGGTGTGTAAGGACCGCGACTCCTGGCGCTCCGTCCTCTCTGACTACCCCGTTGGGGATACAGCGTGAAGTTATGTTATGTTATGTTATGTTAGAAGTTAGTGACAGATTCAGCCAATAAATATTAGCATGCAAATATACAACTTGGAACTATAATTCATTAGGTAATTACTTTATCATTTAGTCAAAAACACACATTATGTCAATCAAAAATTGTCAAAAATAATAATTATACAATCAAAAAATTTCTTAATTTATAATAACTTCTTCAGCATCACCTTCGTAGCTCTCACCGTTGTCTCTGTCTGTTTTCTGTGGCTTCGTAATACTAAACAGATGAACTGTTTTTCTGATGCAATGGTTAATTTTTAACCTTGTTGACAATGTTATTTGTTATATTTTGTGTAAATCAGTTCAGATTACTTTTTGCGTAGGGATCTTTCGAATTTTGAATCTATGTGAAGTATGTATGTATGTTTATACATAGGTACATGTTACAGATACCACTCACTCTCTGAATGATTGACCAGGTAACCTCAAAAATTACTAAAGTTAGTATCATGACAGTTGGTCTGATAGTAGTTTGTGTGATATAGGGGCCCGCTAAGAAAACATTTTTGGAATATTACACATTAAGGGGGAAAAGGAGGATGGAACTTTGTATGGAACTTTTATATGGAACGAAATCATCATCATATCATATCTTCACGCCGTATCCCCAACGAGGTAGTCAGAAAGGACGGAGCGCCAAGCGTCTCGATCCTTACATACTTCTTTCGCTTCCTCAAATCTCATCATTCTTCTCACACATTTTCGCCTAGGTATGCGAGTGCTTTTGACATTTCCGTTGGCTGACACTCTAGCTATTTGATCTTCATAAGTCAGCCTTGGTCTTCCTTGGCTTCTTTTACCACTCACCTTCGCTCAATAGATTTTTTCGTCAGTCTTTCATCACTCATTCTGTCCATGTGCCCGAACCCATCTTAGCATTCCTTTCTTATTTTTTCAATAACACTGAACACACAATGGAACGAAATACCGCTGTGAAGTACAAATATTGCTTATTAGAAATAAAGAAACACGTGAGATATGAGACGCATAGGCTACTTTGTTAGTTTCACGCGGACGATGTCGCGGGCAATAGCTAGTTATGTCATACATCATGTCTGAAACGGCTGGAATTGCTGCTCAGTAATAAGTAAGCCTTTTGTACTGTATTTATACTATTTTTCCTTTTTTATTTGTGTATTTATGGCGCTAAAGAGGATGCTATTCCATTGCATCGCGTAAAAAATCTGTTAGGTTTTTGTGAATCAGAGGTAAATTGATAGAAATTTTATTAACTGTAGATGAATTTTTGACACGACTAGTTATTTAGTTTTTAAACGTATGGAAAGATACAAACACACATACATATCTTCACGCCGTATCCCTAACGGCGTAGTCAGGGAGGGCGGAGCGTTGTGGTCCTTACATACTTCTTTCGCTTCCTCAAATCTCATGGAAATCATGGAAAGATAATAAGAGATAAGTAATTTATAACACAGTTTCAGGGTTTTCATAATATTTTTTATTTTACACTCAAACAATAATGTTTTTCTTATTCTAATGTCATGTACAGACTAAGGTAGAAAAGCTCGGATTTGAAAAAATGGAATTGGGGGTCTATTGTCGTTCCAAAAAAATTAAGTTTCAGACAAAAACTTCGGAAAATAAACATCCGTTTTCATTTCTGTTTTCGATTTGTGTTGCAAACAATCTGACACACAACAAAACTCATTAAAGTTAGCTATGAATTTCGATAAAATTCTTAGACGTGCTAAATCTGTTGGGAATTTTCCGAAGTTCCAAAGCCTAGAATTCGATTTTTTGGACGAAAGTACACTCCCAGAATAGATACATGTATATTTACTAAGATTTAATTAATTCTATGAAATGATAACACCTATGTTATTTCATTGCATTAGGAGAAATTTCCTAAAAGATATACAATTAATAGTTATGTACATTTAAAATTATATTACTTCGAGAGTGGTAACTTTAAGAACTTTGGTCTGAAGTGATTCGAAATTCAACAATAAAATACACACACACACAATTTGCTTACATATATACGTTCATGGTATATCAGTATAAAATAAGTTATTTAACAAAACTGTTATTTTGTAAATACACTCATCAAAAGTGTCTAGGGATCAAGTACGTTTTAGAGTATCGCCGCAATTGAGGATTATTATTTTAACTTTTTTGGATCATTATTGTTTCTTTTTAGTGATTTTCACTATTTGAATAACGAATTTTCTTTAAATTTTGATTAAAAATAGAAAATGAACTGTCAATGAGGATTCCTATAAAAGTGTGTAATAGTGTTTTTACAAAACCATTACAATTTCTGCATCGGAACTGAAAAAAATTGCATCGATATAGAGCGACGACATCATTTGACACGAGAAGAGATCATGAGAGCCGTCGGAATGTTGCAAGCTGGTTCCAGGCAACGTACTGTAGCTGTCGCTCTTGGCACTACACAGAGCGTCATAAGCCGTATCTGGACACGCTACCGTATCACGGGCAGCGTGGCCGAGCGACATAGAGGACGATCTCGCATCACCACTCGCAGACAGGACAGGTACATCCAAAATATTGCTCGACGGAATCGTACTATGACCACCGTAATGTTGGCTACAAGGCTCCACAGCTCTTTAGGCTTGCTGATAAGCGACCAAACCATCCGAAATCGTTTACGTGAAGTGAGTCTGCGTTCCCGAAGGCCGCTGAGAGTTCTGCCTATAGCACCCTGCAATCGTAGGGCCCGTTTACAATGGGCTCGCGAACACAGAAATTGGGAGGAAGAAGACTGGCGTTGTGTTTGCTTTTCCGATGAATCTCGTTTCGGTATGAGGCCGGCTACAAGACGTACTCGAGTTTGGAGGAACTCTGGACGTCAAGAACGTTTGAAATTTTGTCAGGAAGTCGCAACACGCGCTCTTGCCGACGCTCGTATCAACTTTCTGCCGTGGCCTGCTCAATCGCCAGACCTTAACCCAATTGAGCACGCATGGGATATGCTTCAAAGAAGAGCTCTGCCGAGTATGGATGCCGTGCATACCCCACAACAACTTTTTGACTTGTTGGAAAGAATGTGGGCGGCCATTCCTCAAAGTGATTTTGATGAACTGATTTTAAGCATGCCAAATCGCTGTAATTGTGTAATTTACCTTTACAATAAAAATTAAAAAAATCCTCATTTTTGCCTTATTTTGCCGTTTAATTGACGACATTAACTTAGGTTAATTTCCCACAATTTGCAAAAATTGTAATTTTTCTTAATTTTTACAAAATATAGGGTAAATAAGTTGTAAAATGTAAAATAAGTTGTAAACATAGGAATTAAAGTAAGAAGCCAGTCTGGAAGACTAGATTTGATAAATATTAATTGGATAATTTTTTACAGTTAAAAATGTATTTGATCTCTAGACACTTTTGATGTGTGTATTTTTAAATAGGACCGAATTACAGAGTGAAATAGGTACTCATACTCGTATGATGGATGGTGGAGAAGACCAAGGTCGATTTTACATTAACTTCGAAGTACACAAATTATAAGGAGAGGGATGAAGTGTGAGTAAATGAACGAGGTACGTAGAGACCGTTACGGTTGTTGTCTCAGATCAAGAAACATAATGGAAGGAGTCATAATAAGTTGCCTCTCTTACCAACGTGTGTCAAACGAATTTTCCTTTCTCTTTCTATCTCACTGAGCGTAACTACAAGTAAAACAGTTACCTTTAGTAAGTATGGCAACCTCGCACTGTCAGTGTATTTCGTGTTAGCTTATGAGTCGGTCATGAAATAGTCATTTGCAAAATATTCGTATGTAAATCTTAAGTGTGTTGGCTACAAGTATTCACAAAAATAAAAACATGTCATGGTCAGCTGAATATCATTGTGCTGTGATCTTCCCTAGTCGCGAGCGTTAGAAAAATCTACAAAGTCGGTCAATGAAAAAGAACACATTAAGGCGACGCATTGATAAACAAGAATTTAATCTAAAATAGACCTTCTGTTCTATGCAATCGTGCGCGCTTGCTTACGAAAAATACGAAAAAAACAGTTATTTTCGTTTAAATTACAAACTATAATTAATTTTGAAAAATCATATTGTCATTTTTAAGTGTGTGTTTAGACCCATCTACATAAAAAATTTAGAGGCTTTAATCGGTCCTATTTGTCCGTAAAAAGCAAATCTCTGTTTTAAAAGAGGTTTCTTTAATATTTTTTTATGTTATAAAAGTTAACGAACCGTGTAATGCTATTGTCAAAATAAAGTCAGTGAATTGAAGATTACGGTTACCAAATATCATTTTCATATGTTTTGTAATTGCTTAGAAAAATTGAAATCCCCGACATCAAAATTTCCAATGCGTCGTCTTAAGGAAACGTTTTTAAAGCAAATGCTCCGTCCATTGATACTTAGTCTGAGGTTGTTGTATTATCTTCTCTCTCTATCAATACAGCAAAGCAAATTACATATGATGTAGAATATTTTTGATATGACAATATTTCGTTCTGTGGGTAATTACGAAAAGTTTGAATTGCGAAAATCCTCTTGTCTAATACATGCAATATTCTTAAGCCATCGTATAGCTTTGGACATAATCTAAATGCTCCCATGAGTTTTACGAAGCATTACGAGCCTCGCCCATACGAGGGTGCACTTTCGCATGAACATACTTTCGACACGCCTAATATTTATTACGCCTGTGTTTTTCAAACTTATTGATACTGTGACTATAAATATGACAATCAAAAATCCCCTATTTTTTTTTTTGAAATAAATGAGTACTAAGCTTATGGGCAATAACTGGTTTATTTGAACATGTAACTCTGATTTTAAAACAATATTTGTAGTGTCTAATACTAAAGAGCTCGTGAGTTCCTTGAAACATGGTCCCGAACTTTCCAGCGGGTCTTAACCCACACTTTGAAAAGTATAGGTTTATGCTCCTAACGAGAGAACGCGTCGACCAATTTGAAACAATTTGCCATTATAATTATAAGTATAAATAACCATTGAATTATACATGGCATAACAGCAAATATAAATTAGCCCGCCAACTTTGAAAATCTTGAACAAAAAATACTTTAACCGTTCTAATTTTTTAGTATTCGTATTGATTTAGAAATTGTGAAGGATTTTATTTATTTCATTACAAGACGTCTCACCCAAAACACTCACGGCCAAGAGCACAACACAGCACAACCCTTTTTCAAATTTATGTTATTTATTTATTGACGTAAATTAATTGGTATTCCTTTTTAATATGCAAAAATTTGTGATTTAATTAAACATTTAATTTAAAAATAATAAGTATATAATATATTACGACAAAATTAAAAAATTTTTTCGAAATACTTTATCTAAACCAATTCAATAAAATGAATATTCTTATAGATCTTGGAAACTATAAACAAAGAAACAATTCGAAATGATATTTTAGATAATAAAATTTTAAGTGAAGTAATGAAAGATGTTATTAATACTTCGGTAAATAATGGCGACGATGACGGCAACGATAAATAAGTGGGAAGGAATACGGTTAAAGAGGTAGTTAACGCAGAATGACTCAATATTACTGCAGTTAGCACTATAAATAACCACGTATTGGTTACTAGAAACACGTCATTTCCCGAGCGCAAGTGAAAGATATTTACAAACACATAAATTAGAACGTGAAGCTAACTGCTATTTTTATTACCATACTTTGACAAAATGTAGAAGCTGATTTGGCGATAAAGTTTAAAACCAAAGTTGATGCTGTGCTATATATCTTTATGAATGGTTAAAAGCATTTCAAATTGGCTAAATCAGAATTTTAGAGCCTATGGAAGTTAAAGTTAATTTCGTCAGAGATAAATTTTCAAGCAAATAAAGCGTACTTTAAGAATTATAAGATAAAACAATAATAACAAATGAGAGAAATATAAGTTCTAAACTAAATAAATTACACAGGTACAAAAATTTGTGTACAAATAAAGATGGATATTTCAAAATTAGCATGTACAGAGACAAGATTTTTCAGTAATTTTAAATGATGTATACATTGATTAACAAACAGTATTTACTTTTCTTTTATTCTTTATTTGACAACTATTTAGACTACGGTTAAATTTAAACTTAAACCCATTTTTACTTTCATCGTCAACTACAAACAGTTCATTCGATTCATCGTCATGATCTCTATAATCTGCATAGGTGTCACTATGCCTTTCATCTACGATATTATAATTATTTTTCTTCTTGCTTTCACCAGCATCAATTTTACCTTTAAAACAATCGTAGTAAGGTTTACAATCGATGCTGTTCGTACTCCTAGCTATGTAAGTCTCAATACCGTCAGATCTGTTCCTGAGATCGGTGTGATAGCAAACAAATAGATTATCTTTACCCAGATGTCAATCTCTGCAGACGTCAGTAGTCAGTGTAAACCTAGCGTGCGATTCACTAATGGAGTCGTCTCTTATTTTTTGTCTCCTGTTTCCGTTCATTTGCTCTATGAAAGAAGTGTTACTGGTTCTGATGAAATCTCTGTTGATGCTGTTGTGATTCGAAGGTGAGAGGTGTGTTAACCTGTAACTTGCACAGGAGTCGTTTCGACGGACAACTGTTCTGGTTGTGCCAGCTCGGGAGCTGCCGATAGGTGCGAAAGAAGTGCCATTGCGGTCTGGAGATGATGACGCGTGGCAGCAGCAAAAGCACTTAAAGTAGGATCTGTGGAACTCTCTCCGGAATTTGCCTGGAACAATGAAGTTTAATTTAGAAAAGAAGTAGGTATAAATACATATGTAAACACTGAAAGTGCGTAGAGACTGCATCACAATATGCAAGGCAACTTGTAATCTAACCATATTATAATTTCCCAGTGGAAATGTGTAGAGAAAATGATAAGCATTGGAGAATATAAGACAACATTACATCTCTAGGAATATTTTGCTCTATCTTGCCTGTAATGCAAATATAATATGTAAATATACAGAACGTATGTTCATACAATTATTATTACCAAGAAAAATGTTTTCGAATACTCCTGCTGTCACGTAATACTTAAAAGTGATCCATCTTTTCGTTTTCTTTGTCTTTTCAAGCCATTTTCGAATGTAGCGTGAGCTGTCATTTATTCTGCGTTATTTATTTAGTTTTATTACTCATTCTGAGACTACTATTGTTTCGCGCTTTCCTTAACTATTAAAATTGTCGGAATGACAATAAGTATGAACAAGTATGAGGAGTATATTAGATAAAAGTTGGTAATAAATGCCTACCTTCACTTTTTCTCTTTAAAAGCACGTTCTTAACCAATACGTGTAGCCAACGTCATGTGCAAATATATAATCACGCTGCTGACAGAGGAAATTTGTAGGTTGCGTTACGATACCTTGCACATTGTAAAGAATGATCTTACGCCTACTTATCTTAACTACGTAAGCAAAAAAATTAAAATCGGTGATAAAAATGTGTAAATGTAATCTTCATTTTAATTTCCATGCGAGATCTTAAACACTATATAGCTTTTTATTATTATTGGTGCTAAAAAAATATGAGTAAAAGATGTAAAATATTATTATTTTGTGAATATTTTGAATTGTTATTGATAGTTTATTTAACGAACAATTGAATAAAATGTTATCGAGAACATTGAACTTATTACATAGATAGTGCATAAAAATGTTATTGTTTTTGATACAAATGAACTCTAGTCAAACACGTGGATTACATTGAAAAAAAAAGCTTCGTGGTAATGGTCTTTGAAAATTTCCTATAGTGCAGTCGAATTATAGACTAGAACACAACATTCATAATTTAAGTAGGAGTAGGACAGACAGTTTTCATCGCATTATCTTTTTCATACTTCGATCACATGTAGAAAACGAGATACAGAATCAACGTTCCAAAAACGTGCGAACCAAATGTGCACTCAAATGAATATTTGAGTGCACTTTTGTTTTAGTAGTATTCGAAAACGCTAACAGCGAATATGTCAAAGTGCTCCTTCGAAAATGGTAAAAACAACACGTCTAGAATACTAAAAAAAAATGATATTCTTATTTTTGCTAAATAAATTTATTAATTTTATTTACATGTTCATTATTTCGTTATAATACGAGTAATAACGTTCCATAGCTATTTTTTTATCAAATTCGTATTCATATTGTTTGAATATTGCTTGATGGTATTATGTTTTACTCTTGTCACTTTCATGTAACAAAAAAAAATGACGCAAATTGCGATGAAAATATGTGAATTATACTTTAAGCACGAAATAAAAGGTTGCATTTTAAGTATTTTTGTAACAAACTACTTTTTAATGCTATGTCTTTCACCAGTTTTTGCAATATTATGCTTTGATAGTAAGGTCTACTTTAAATTAACACAATATTACCGATAATAATATAGTATATTAGATATGAATGCTATGTCAATTCAGAAAATAATTTGCTTAAATTTTACAGAAGTCTGAATCTAGTTTTTTATTCGTGATCGAAGTTTTCGTATTACATTAAAAAATGTAATTGAGATGGTTTGCGAAGTGCTGACACATTCATGAACGACACATAAATGAAGTAAGTTAATTGTGTTATAGCGCCATCATCTTGTCTCCTTCACGCATTTAGAAAAGTACGTGCGAGTGAAATAGATGATATGAAACCATAAAGTCTCGTAATTATTTAAATACTATAGTAGACAGGGAGGTGGTGGCGACTTATGTATGTTGTATGCTCGTCTAAGAATGTTGTTACATAAAAGGCGATGTATGTATGTATGTATGTTCCTTATGGACTCTGAAATGGCTGGACCGATTTCGATGAAATTTTCAGGGAATCTTCAGATTGGCCTAGCGGGTGTTCCTGTAAAGTTTGGTAGCGATATCAGATCAGTAGAATTTCTTTTTTGTTTTTTTTTGCAGTATCAAAATAATTATAAAAACTGTATAATTTATTTTAACTTCAACTAACGCCCAGTGAAACGGGCCGGGTTTGCTAGTTGTAAATAAAAATGTATTAAATATTAAATTTCAAATTATTTAATATCTGGAATTTACGTAATATGTCAAAATGAATGCAAAGAGTCCGAGAATGTTTGTTTTTTTTTCATAACAATTTTGTTGTACTGGTGTACAGATCTATAATTAATAATTCAATAAGATTAAAAAAATTATTGCTGATTATTCAATTTTAAAAGCGTGGTTTCTAAACATTTCCACAAGTTATTCTAAGTAAAACCGTAGACTTAACAGAAGTGATCACAGTATGAGTTGTTATAAATAGATCTTTCAACGCATGCAAATTATTTGAAAATTACTGCCACCAGCTCCATGATCACAATGTAGCAGCACCTTTATTTAGGGCAGGGCCGAATGCAATTTACTGACCTGAAAACCCTGGGAATCCTGCAAGCAAAATATTTTCAGTGGCGCATTTTCGAAGCAGAATTTTTATGATAATGATCGCAAAAAAAATAACAATGAAAAACTAAATTAATACATTACTTCAACTAAATTATGTGTACCGATGTATCGCTATTTAGCAATTTATAGATAGGAGTCTGACAAAATTGACCCAAGTTCAAATCTTGCCACAGTGTATCTGACGTGATTTACGCATATTTTTAATATTTATTATACACTAACTGTTACCCGCGACTTCGTCCGCGTGAATTTACGATGAAAATATCGTTGTAGTAAATGTTATTTTGTGGATTATATACACTAAATCGCATAGACACGTTGTTGTCAAGTACGCAGATGTAGAGCTGAGAGCGACCAGTCTTCATCGAGCATGTATGTGAAAAACACACCCCGCTTGTATTTGCTGGTGCAACTTCTGTGGTTTGTTGAACAGAGATGTCGAGCGAAAAATTTCCAAGATTATTTACGACTTTCCGTCAAAAACTTATTCTTGTATATACATATACTTATTTACAATTTTTTCCACCAAATATACCTATGCATTTTTTCCACTAAATATACCTATACATTTTTAAGATCAAAACAAAAATATAATTTTGCTTTTCCGTTTAGTTCCCCTTCCGCAACGTATCTAAAAATTTTTTACTCGTTTTTAATCTGTATCTCAAAGCGATCGTTTAACTGATAATCTTGGTTAGAATAAATAATGTTCCTAAAATACACAAAGGCTGGAGCACTTGTCCATTTATTGAAACAAAAACGTCGTGAACTGTTAGTAAACTGTTCTTTATATAATAATAATAATACTCCAGACAATTACACAGATTGTGTGACCCCAAACTAAGCAGAAAGCTTGTACTATGGGTACCACACAACGAACTCTGGGGGAGCTCCCAGTAACACCCAGACTCCAAGCCAATTTAGAAAAGTTCGTTTCCTAAATTGACCTGACCGGGGATCGAACTCGGGACCCTAGCTTGGAAAGCAGATGCATATGCCACTGCGCCAACGGGCCAGTCAAAGTTATATATCCGCATTATAGCCGTCAATGTCTATAACTGACATTTTTCGTCTAGGTGCATATTATATCGCAGATAGATCATCATAGACATTTTGCTCGCACAGAAGCTCAAACAATGAAATAAAAATTTTAAAGGTATTTATTTTATTATTCATAAATGCCTCAAAGGGTTAAACTGTCAAACCTCTTTTAAACACTTCCTATGTATACGTTCTTTAATACAGTTTTTGAAACACAGACTTGTGTAATGTACAAAATATACTGTGTTTGTAACATCTTCGCGGATATTTCTTAGGTGATAGGCAGCAATGGCGATCACAACTTTGATTGTTAATACGTATTTATTCGTCAATATTCTATTACAATAAATTTTTTATTTTCGAATTTCATGATACCGCCTACTCTAATAGAGATAAAGTAAGGATGCGATGCGATATCATAAGCGCAATATTTGTTTAATGGGTACACTACACTATTCACCACCCCAATAAGCAATTGAACTTCACCTCTTTTTCGACGAAAAGACTGTCTTTTACTACACTTTTCTTGGATACAACGTCTTATTATTAGAGATTTTATAAGTTTGCATTTTAATTGCTCTACACCCATGTGACTGATAGCGTAATAATACGTACACATTATTAAGTTTTTTGCGATTTAGTGGATATTAAAAAGCATGCGATAGAGTATTGCGAAAAAAACTGTGGAGTCTTCTGCCTGGATATGGCGTGAGGTCATTATACCAAGGCCACAGAGTCTGTGTAAAGATAGATGGTGACATGTCACCCTGGTTCGAAGTCTGTTCAGGCGTCAGACAGGGCTGCATGATGTCTTTTCGTGCTGTATTTGGACAATTGTCTCCAAACATTGATAGGTAGTATGAGTGGAATGATATGTACGCTGTACGCTGTGACGATGTTGTGTTTATATCATCATCAGAAACGGAGTTGCAGACACTAGTCACGTGCGTGAAATAAGAATGTGAAGTTAAAGGATTGAATATGAATGTGAATAAAACTAAGGTTCTAGTATTTGAAAGAGAAGCAGTACAAACAAAACATGAGATTTGGGTAAATAGAAGATGTCTAGAATAAGTGAAAGAAATTGTGTATCTGCGGAGAGCATTTTCGAGGGATGGAAGATGTGAGTTGGATGTGATGACGAGAGACGGGTAGCACCTGGCAATGAAGTGAACGCTGCTCTGTCCGCATTAGTAGGTAGTGTGTATATATGGTACACAGCCAAAGTGTGGCCATCCACAATACAGTGTTGGTTCCAACTTTATTGTACGGTAGTGAGGCTTGGATATACATATGCACGAAATCGAGTTAAAGTATGATAAATGCAGTGGAAATGCGATCTTTTAGAAATATGTGCGGTGTTACTATGCGGACAGGATAAGCAATGAGAAGATACGCAATATGACAGGGTTGCACTGTAACACTTTTTTTTTCGTAGATATATACTTACGGTTAATTACATACAAATTAAAATCGATCACAGATTTCATTTGCATTCCACAGTAATATTTGTTGAGGTTAGTGGGTGACAGATGACAATTGTCTCCGATACAATGATTAATAGGTAACGCGTTCGGAAAGTTGTTCGTAATCGAGTACGTAGTACTACTTCATTTCTTCTCAGGTAAAATCAATAAATATTGCACTGTAAGTGTATATTATTTAAGCCAGAACCTAATATAGTAAACTTTTAATTATTTAGTTGTTTTCATTATAAAGTTCATTGTTACTTTCGTTAAAATCTACATTTACTCACGTTACGTTCAGTAATAACATTGAATGTTTGGAAACATCGATAGTAATAAGTATCGTGGTAATAAATCGATAATCGATTTTCTTTTGTATAAAAATATAGTTTTGTTATAAACAAAATAAAACAATTTTAGGTGATAATACTTTTATTAGATGTCAATATAATTTGTCCAGGTTTGCTTTCCCATTTTGACGATGAGATGAATAAATTGTTGTATAAATTTAAATACGAGTAATTCCTAATAATCGATTGTATGCAATAAGAGAGAGACGAGTGTTGATATATATCTGTTTTACATATCAAGTAAGATGGAATGTTCGAGCAAATGGGCATTGTTTCCGGTTTATTTTTCAGTGGCTACTTTTATCTGGATCTTTCTAATTTTATTGTGGATCTGTCAATCTGACATTTTGATGATGTCACTTACAAATTTTCAGACACTTCCCATTGGTCGATGTCTTTTCAGAGACTTGCTGTCTCTTTCTTATGTCGGAAACCTCAGACTGAAATCTGAGTAGTTTTCAGTTACATTAATAATGATGTTAAAGAGGGTACAAATTATGTCGAGGTGTAGTATCCGTCATGGAAGGAGCCATCCACTTTTGGTGGTGGTTAAGTGGCAGACAAAAATGCCCATATAGAAGTAAAATATATATTTAGGATGTTTCTAGTGTTATTGAGAAGTTGTTTTTCATTTTTATAAATATTATAAAGTCCCATGATAGACCTCATGGTAAGTAGAATGTAGAAGTTGTAGTTTTCTTTTTAAAAGGATTTTCCTTGCATAATCTAGTGTATTAACCCCAGGAATTTTGTTACAGGGTTCCAGGCTAAGTGCCATGTTTAAATTCCCGGCTAAATGCCATATCTTATTTACATAAATACCGTGGTTTAGAGGATTGATGTTATATTTTACTTCCATACTTATTTCCAAGTTTAATTCTATAAACACTAGGTACTAATGGTGTACTCATAGTTCCATAAACCCAGTGGACTAATGTTATCTACTTAATCTCATAAACACCGTGGAATGACGGTGTATTCCACATCTAGTTGGATATTTTCTTTAAAGATACCTGATCAGTTACCTTCTCGGATCGTTTGTTTGTGCATTGCAGTATGAGGTTGGATTACCTTAATACATATTTAGTCTCTTTTCCTTGAGATTTATTAGTGAGTTACGAGTATAGTGGACTTCATGGACATACTTTGAGACCATTGGAGGGACACCTCGGCTTGCAGAAGACCTAACTTAATTGTGCAGTCACTAAGGGTTTAGTGAACACCGTGGATATTCTTATGGACCATTGGTGGGACAACTCGACTAGCTATATACATACATGGTTATCTCCTTGGATGGTAATGTACAAGCATATATAAAAATTATTAACATTCAAGAATAAATCAAGAATAATAAATCTACATAACTAACTTTATATTTTGTTATTGTAGTTCATCTCAATGTTTTAGTTACACCAAATATTAAGAAACAGTTACACTTATTATTGGTTACAGTACTCATTTTTGTAATTTCCAATACAGAGATAATTTGTTTGTTTTGTATGTAAAATCTCATTTAAAATTCTTCTATATAACATTTAAGATTTCATTTAGTGAGCTCATGAGATCTATATTTAGGGATAATTATAATTTTTTTTAATAAATTGGTGAAGTTTAGAATAGAATGTGTATTTATTTCAACTGAAATCGATTGTAGCAATACAGGGAAGGCGCCCTTATAAAAATTTACTCTGTATTCCTCTCCAGGGTGGCCCAAAAGAAACCCAATATCCTGAGTAGTTCATGCCTACCAATAATAGAACATTCAAAGTTAACATCACCGTAGCCGCGTTATAGCACGACAGTTTTATTGTAAAAATTAAGAAAGGAATGCTTAGATGGTTCAGGCACATAGAAAGAATGAGTGATGAAAGACTGACGAAGAAAATCTACAAAGCGAATGCAAGTGGTAAAAGAAGCCAAGAAAGACCAAGGCTGACTTATGGAGATCAAATAGTCAGAGTGTTAGCGGACGGAAATCTCAAAAGCACTCGCATATCTAGCCGAAAATATGTGAGGAGAATGATGAGATTTGAGGAAACGAAAGAAATATGTAAGGACCGCGACGCTTGGCGCTCCGCTGACTATCTCGTTGGGGATACAGCGTGAAGACATGTATGTATGCATGTATGTATGTATTATTAAGTAACTGAGTCTTGTCTTTTAAACAGCGAAATTTGCATAAACATTTATTACTTTATTAGCAGTTTCTTAATTTGTAAAAAATAAACAAAACACGCATTTCTATAATCATTTTTATTCTGGAATCAGAAATGCCTAAAATACGAATGTGTTATATGTGTCTATTACTGTTATTATATGGGATGTATTTAATAGCATTTCAAAATTGGTGAAAATATAGACAAAATTGCTAAGAATTGCTAATAAAAAATACAATGTCATACAATAAAATGTTACTCGTTCATTAAAAAGATATTAACTTCTAAAATTTTAAGACGCCATAAAGTAATCATTGCTAATAAAAAAAAGAACTAATCAGATTACGCAACGAAAAGGTGGCAAGTAGATACCTATATAAAAGTAAAAACATAATATTTTTAAAAAATGAACTTTCATAAAATGCACGAAAAAGGAAAAATAAACCAAGGAGTTCATAAAACCCGCAAGTGATGTTGTCAAGACCCCAAACCCACAAAAAGGTTGAATATGGCTGCTCTACAAGTGTCATCAGCAAAAGTGTGATAATATAATTAGTAGGTATGTTCATGTTCTATTAATTTCTAATAATAAAAGGAGTTATATTAAGGAGGTAGCCGTCGTCTGGTTCTCTAGCACAGGGAATACCCTAGTTTGTCACCAGATGATTGGTGTGTATTGTCTGGCGTATTTATTATCATTATTATTATTTCAGTGTATTGTCATCACAACCGAAACGAACAACAAATTTCAAACTCGTAAGTTTAGGAAAAGTGGTTCAAAGACTTCCAAGATTTGACCTACACATACTAACTAACAAGGCAAGTTAAATAAAAGCTTGTAATAAATAAATAAAAAGTTTTAAAAATCAATATTTTATTAAAATTGACAAAAAAAATAAACCGAGGAGTTTATAAAACCCATAACGTTGTGTAAACTCCAAACCCACAAAAAGTTGAATATGATTATTCTATAGAGGTAACCGCTGAGGTATGCTCTCGTGAGGAGACAATTCTGGCTCCAATATTTGGTTATTTCTATCATTTTACTGTATTGTCATAAGAACTGATTAAGCATGCAAAATTTCAAAGTCGCAAGTTTAAAGAAGCTAGTTCCAATTTGGCTGGTTATTGGTTGATGGAAATATCAAAAATAATCGCATACCTCGAAAATGTGAATTTGTTCTCCTTTTTAGTCTACGCCGTTAGGGATTTAGTAAGAAAGATGATGTGCAAAGAACTCTTTGCACAATAACATGAGAATCGAACTCGGTGACGCAAGGTCATTACTTCGAGCTTGTACAGTGCGCAAAAAAACTTAAAACATTTTTTTTAACACAGTGATATGAGAGAAAATAAAAGGTAGGAAAGAAAAACACTCGCTTGAACTTGAAACTATGTACTCTATAGGCATATGTAAAGGCTAAGATCGTTATGAAGATGGTTTATTTGACATGTCTAATAATTTTAACTAGCTAACTAGTAGACTATGTCTCGCAATCAATATTGTGTTTATGCACGATTTATGAGATGGTCATAAGTATTATTATTTTATTTTATGAGACTACATCTATCATTAATAGAACATTTTGTTTGGCTGTTACTAGTATGTTCACTTTATATTAGTAAAAAACGTACAACCACGCGGAATGTGCGTTCATCACTCGCTGCCACTCACAACCGCGGATCACTATGGTCGCTAAATGAAATACGAATATGAAATTTTTTTTTATTAGAACTTTAACATATTGTACAAAAAACTGCATTGCACGTTGATAACCGCATTAGTCACGAAGACTGAGTCGGAGGTATCAGCGTCCAAAAATCTACAAACATTAGTAAGACGTTCTAAAAAGCTGATGCTAAAAACCTGAGTAGGTAAAACTAGTCTAATAAAGCTTAATTAATAATTAAATAGAATATTAGTAGGCAGATATGTGTGTGTAGTTATGTGTGTGTGGGTGTGTGTGTATGTAATGTATGTATGCAAGTGTGTGTGTGTGAGTGTATGCGAGTGTTAGTGTATGCGTTAGAGTATGTACTGTTAAGTGAGATGAGATGCTCGAAGTAGCAATGCTGTGAATGAGAATATTTACTTTAGAGCTTAACTAATATCTCAACTTCATCGTAAGTGAGACTGAGAAGCCATGACGAGAGTTTAAATTTGCATTCTTGGTAAGAATCAGGGTATACATCAATTTTTTGGCAGATTATGTTATAAAGAACCGGGCTAAGAAAGTTGTAGTGGCGACTCAATAAGGCAATTCTATATCTTTTAATTTCACAGAAACGTATGATTCTTCTCTTATTTACGTATATATTTGTATCATAGGGGACTTGAGAGTACTTACGTAGAATAGTGGCTAATATGAAGAGCTTGCGCATGGAGTGCACTTTCCAGAGTGCGTATAGTTCGACGGTAGGGAATCTAATGGATTTAGAAGCCATCAGTTTGAGTATCGCTCTCTGAGCTCTTTCTAATCTTAACACAAGCGTCTTTGCAGCTGCACCCCAAGATATGATGCAATACGATAGTATTGATTGGGTCAAAGCAAAGTAAACTGTTTTTAAAGTATCAGTGTTAGCACTGGATCTAAGTTTCTTAAAGACGAAAATGAGTTTACGAGTGCGAGTTATTAGAGATTCAACGTGCGGTTTCCAAGATAGCAGACTGTCTACATGTACACCGAGATATTTAATACTGTTTGAGATGTGAATTGTGAGCCTGTAAAGTAAATGTTGTGTTTGGTGGTGAAGATAATAAAGGCGCAAAGGCGATAAACTTTGTTTGTTTAAGATTGAGTGTTGGGAGATTTCGCGAGAGCCAAGACATAACAACACGTAGTACTGATTCAGTATGCAAGTGAACTTTCTCCCAACTGTTACCAGAGACTAGCAACACCGTGTCATCTGCATACGTTATAATTCTCAGATTTGGAAGGTGCAAGTTGCATAAATCATTAATGTATGTCAGAAACAGGGTAGGTCCAAGAACGCTACCCTGTGGAACCCCATAGGACACCTTCAGGTCACTACTCATTACTCCATCAGCAATGACACATTGACATCGGTCAGTCTAGTAACTCCAAAAAAGATTTAGTGTATACCCTCGCACTCCAAGTTTCTCTATTTTGTTTAACAATATTGGGACAGAGAAAGTCTCAAATGCTTTAGATAAATCATGAAAGATGCCGACAGATTTTTTATCTGCATTTAAGTTGTTAACCACAGAGCCAGTCAAATCCAAAACAGCATCCTCCGTCGCTTTACCCGCTCTTAAGCCATATTGGTTGGGTGCTAGGAGATCTCTAGAGTTTAGAAAGCTCAATAGTATTTTATTTAGGATCTTTTCAAGAATCTTGGAAATACTAGACAAAACTGATATTGGCCTGTAATATGTGACACTGTCTCTATCTCCATTCTTGTAAATAGGGAGCACCAAAGCCTTTTTGAAAACCTTGGGAAAAATATCAGTATGAAGGCATAGATTAAATATGTGTCGTAGAACTGGTATCAAAACGTGTTTAGCAGCCTTAAGTAAGTAGAGTTGGGATACTATCCCAGCCAATCGCACTATTGATCTTAAGCGCCATTATAATTGTTTCAATCTCCTCGTTGTCAGTTCAAGCAATGCCATGGAGTTTCATTGATTTATAACGAGATTCTTGTTTAAACCGTCCAAAACTGTAACGTCCGGGCATACAGTTATTTTTGATGCCAGGTTTTTACCCACATTTGCAATGAAATCATTTACAATATTGACAGCTATATTAGGATTTCTATGAAGATGCAATAGTTCGCTGGGTGGGGAAGTGTTTTGTTTAAGGTTTGCGAGTGACTTAATTAATTTCCAAATATCTTTAGGATTTTTTTATGTTTTAGGAATTCAGTGTTCAAATTATTTTTTTACTCCTTTGAGGCGATTGTTGCAGTAGTTGCGGTACCTTTTATGTATCACTAACAAGGTTTCATTTTTAGGTTCACTAAATTAGTTCTCAATTTAAGTTTATCCATGTGTCGGATACAGCGTAAAAGGCCTGGGGTGATCCACGGCTTTAGTGTACGCCTTCTACTGGAGGTACAAGTAATTCAGGTATTAGAAGTAACAACTGACGATATAAGGTCAAATGTGGTGTAAATAGGCGATCGGTTACATGCATCCGTTTTTTCACGACGAATTCTAAGTTTCCCTTCTTAAGAGCCCGCTTATGCGCTGCAACGCAAGCCAGTTCCTTCCTTATCCTCCCTACTACCCATAAAGCGGCAGCGATGAGGTCGATTTTCGGATACATTTTAAAATTTATTAGTTTTTGTACATAATTTTAATTTGCAAGAAAACGACATTACCAATTAAAAACTGGTTTGAAAGATTGAAATTATTATAATTTACTGTACATTTAAATAAAAATCATTTTGAAATTCTATGAAATTTTTGAAATCCAACGGAATTTTTGTGCAGAACAAGATTATTTCTGGATTTTTTATCGAAACTTTTTTCTTTAATCGTGTCCTCACGTTTGAGGTTTTCGAATTGAGATGAAAAGTTAAAGTTTTATGTGCCCAAAAATCTAACTCGTTCTTAGGTAGGTTGATCTAGGAGATCAAAAACGAGAATTAAACTAAACGAGATATGAGGTGTACATTTAGTCATATGAACTACAGTGTACTTGAGCACCAATTTAGTTATAGTAATTTTTCGTCGTCCATTTCACAATTGCGCTGCTCTCATCATTGTGTAAATTCTGCATAAGCGGCCTCTTAGCTTTCTCCGGTTTTTGTTTTCTCTGGTGATTAAATTTAAAAAAAGTTAAATTTGTTACTTATTTTTTCTGTGCACTGTACAACCATGAGACAAAAACTTCGCATCACCGGGTTGATCTTATGATTGTTAGTGTTTACTAGCTTTATGTACATAATCATAATAAGCATTAATAAGATGCTATAAAAATATTGTAGGTACACAAACTTTTTTAATTTCGTGTCTCTTAATGAAAATGACGAAAGAGTGGAAAACAATATTGAAGCAATCTTTTTCTCATTAAAGATGAGTTTTTTATTACATCTCAATTGTTTGTTTCTGTTATTTTTTAGTTCACTGACAATCGCGCTTAACCATTTGTACATAAATGTAAACAAAAGGTCCCGAGTTGAATTAGAAATATAAACATGGTCGAATTCTGTATGTTTATTTTTTTTTTTATTTTGTTATGTTTGCATATTTATTATGTGTGCATATTTTGTGAGAATGAACCCTACAACAGATATCTTGCTTACATTTTCAATGTATATTATAAAGAGGAACGTGGGATATAAATCAATTAAATAACTGTAGACATTTTTTTAGGGTTCCGTAGAAATAAAATGTTAAAATGGAACCCTTATAATATGGTAGTGTCTGTCTTTCTTTGATTCACAGTCTATTGATTCTTCCATCTTTGCACCAACTGAGCTGAAACGCATTTTTTTTTTGTATTCTGAGAGGTCAAAAGAATCCCCATGGACACTCCGCCGGACTCTACGGCGACTGAGTAGTGTCAGACTTAAACCTACTAAACAAAACCCCTCTTTGCTGTTAGCCCTAGTGGCTTTTACAGCGTCACCGGTCGCGTTGCGGCGAGCGCTAAAGGCGCCCTGGCAGATGCGCGATCGCCTGAGGGTTCCTCTAACCGAGGGATACTTCGAATGGAGGGCGGGCCTCCAGCTCAAGGCGTGCGTCGCCAGAGAAGCTTTCTGCACCTTCGTGCATCTTAACGGGCTTCATTTGAAACGCATATACATGTAAATTGGCTACTTATATCTAGAAATGAGACAAAAAAATAGTGTAGTAATGGGTATTTTGGACTCATCTTTTTTCGAATTTAACATTAATTAATTTAATTCCTCACTACCTTACTTTTAGTTTAGTTAGGGGGTTAACGAAGCTACGATGCGTGATGTCAGAAATTCGTAGTGTCATTGCTTAGCCATAGGAGTAGAGATAGCTTGTTCTCACTATATCTCAACTACGTAAGTTTAAAATCAATATATAACTCTATTCTATTTCTATTCATGTATATGTTATCCACTATTATATTAAACAAGCAATATTTGTATATATTATACATATTTGATAAAGCTTTCTCAAAAACGGTTCTAGCGATTTCAATGAAATTTACAATATAGGGGGTGAGTACCTATTAAAAACACATATCACTTTAATAATGTAGCTATAATAAGGAAATAATATGAAAAATAATGAGGTCTATACCTCATAACTTCAGACAGCCTGTATCGTACTAGGAAGTGAGGCAAATAACATCAGATAAAACAGATGTATGGGTGCTCTTTTCTAAGGAAATAGCAACCGATCAGCTTAACTGATAATAAACGTGTGTCGTATGTACTGGTAAGTCAGGTTATCTGATTTTGCTCACTGTTGCTGCTCGGATACGGCGTCTGGCTTTGGAGTTATTTATAGTCTTTCCTGAACAATGAAATCTATTATTTATTGTTCTGAACAATAAATTATTGATGAATTTCACGGGCATTAAAAAGCATGGAGTGATTGATGTACACGCAAATAGCGCCAATATGTCATCTACCCATTAGCTAGCATAAGATTAATCTCAGTGCTCATATCGAATACGGAGGCACAAAACTGTTACGACGCTTTTTCGTATAACCATTAGTAAAATTAAGATATTTCACTAACATGGAGCGAAGACAGGTAATTAGGTTAAACAAACATTAATTAACAAAGCCTGCCATAAATTAACATTTTTGACGAGATCTTAATAAAATCATAGTTGGAAGCAACGAAGATGGGTCAGTAGAGAAATCTCTAGACACTTTATACTGATATTTAAATTATGTAGCTTCGATTGATGGAAACATACCGTTGTAAAATCTCATTGATATTAATCGATGAGACTGAAATGCTGAATTTACAGTCCGTTCATTTCAGCCTTCCTTTTCGTAAAATGTTCCCGTTCATGAATACAATTTAGACCTAGTCGTGTAACTTTTATTTACTACAAATGGATATGATAGCTTACTCAATCTAGTCTTCCCATTGTAAAATTTGATTGCAATTTAACAATGTGGCTAAATGAAAAAGGAACAATTGAACCAGAGAATATGTAGAAAAGAAGACCGACTCCCGCCTCATGCTTAATGGAATTGCCTACTTTCGGCCGAATACGTAAGGTTGTTTCGTTGGGTGTGAAATGTGGAGAGCATTTCATTTAGCTATACATTTAGTATATAACAAAGACAATGCACACGAACAACGTTTTCATGTTTCATAAATTTAATTTCATACAGTTATGTCGAAGAATGATAATTCTGGAGTCGAATAGCTAAAATTATTTAGGCATCTCAGTACTTTACAATACGGTTATATAAGCGATTTAGACATTTTTGTATTTGTGACGATGTGAAGAACGAATTAAAGACAAAGGTAAGCGGTCGCATGTTGCGTCGCGTGCGACCCCGACTGGCGGTATAATAATTTCCCATATTCACCCAAAATATTGCCGTTGTGTGCGTGCCACGGCACGTGCATATTTGTTCGCGCAAATATACAAACCACGTACGTTTACTTTTTATGGAAGTATCTTACTGGTTTTTATACTGTGACTGAACTGAACTAATAATAATATCAATCATGTATCCGTCTGTTTGTAATAGTCTGTAATACTAATTGATGGCTTCTAATGTGTCAATAGCAATAAATCTACCGAAGTCACATAATGCTGAAGACACTGTGGTAAAGGTTGTTAAAAATAGAGTTAAAAAATAATTTGAATTTGCTGTTTTTCAGGAATGTGTAGGTACCTAAAGCAAAAAGAGTTATGTAAAAGGTACAAGACACACACATTGACTATTACGAGACAGTTACACTTAGATAAACGGAAATAAACATAGCACAACACATAGTAACGGACGGAAATTTTACATTACAACTTAATATTAATGTCGCGTAAAAATGTATCTAACACATTATAAAAGAAATATTTAACAAGGGTAATAAAAAATCACAGTTTATAGGACGAGAAACAGGAGGAGGAAGAATATCATATAATATAAAAAATATCGTAATTTCGGGCAGTGAAAAAATAAGTGGTTCAAAGTACGCGCATCAGTACCACACTCACACAAAGAGTTGTCTTTTATGTGTATCTTTGCTAAATGTACAGCTGTACACGCATGATCCAACCTTAAGCGGCAGAGCGTGGAAGTATTTCGTTTATTGAGATTGTGATATACAAAAAACCAAGGCTAGGAATTCGTGGTTCAATGGATGCATAATGTTTACCTTTGAGTGATTTATACATCTGCCAAGTCGAGACCCTTGAAGTCGAGTTTTGGTAAGAGAATATAAATCATGGGAATGGATAACATTATAGAATTGTACTCCTGAATTTAGAAAGACATAGCAGTCAGCTAACGGAGATGGCTAGACAGGGCGTGTGAAGTATGAGGGGCGAGATGTGGGTAGAGCGATCCTGAGCTGCCCACACCGCCGCCGTCTTAGTATCTCGGGACGTTAGTATTGCATCTGTAGCTGTCACACACAAATCCGACCAAATTGTTTTAAAATGTTAACATACTCGTATGCCGAGAATGTCTATTGACATCAATGAACAATGAAGTAAGATGGTCGACGTGTATGCCATTATGCACAAGCGAATGTCACGACACAATATTTATATTGTAACTTATTCAATAAGTAATTAAGTAAGTAATAAGTCATTTTGCGATCGCAAAGTTCTTTTCAGATTTGTCTTGTCTAAATAGGCATTTTTCAAGAATGATATTTCTTTAGTTTTATGGTAGAATAATAAGTAATAAGCAAATTAATCAATCAATCAATCAACCCTAAACAATGACAGCTTTGTAAGCGGCAACTTCAAAGAAGTTTATTATTTAAGAGGAGTAAATATTAACGTTTAGATAAATGAATGTACTGATATATATTATGTAGTAAACGTAGACTTTATGACTCCAGATAGCCTCAATTTTTTATGTAGTGGGAAAATTGGAATGAAAGTAAGCAAAATTGGGAATTAATCGGGAAAAATCCCAATTCATCTAAAATCTCCGGGAATTTGCTAGCTTATTCTATTCTTGGGAAAGAAGATCGGCAGAAACCCATGCAATTTCAGTATCGCATATAGAGTTCGTGTTTGTTCATAAAAATATTATAAAAATAGAGGTACATCTAAGTAATTATAAAATTAAATGTAATTAGAACATATTTCTCCGAAATGGGGTTTCACTAAAAAACTTGGATAGATGTAAAGTACTAAAATTATTATCAAAAAAATATAACATTGAGTAACAAAATGGTTTAATATTATTCAGCAATACATAATTCAATTCAGTAATAAGTATTGTAGTAAATTGTAGTAAATAAAATAGGTATCAATCCAATACGTACTTAAGATATAATTCACAAGTTTAGTCATTGCAGCGTACAACCATATCGCAGTAATGGTAACGAAATACTAACTGCACAAAGACTGACGGAGTACCATGAAGTCTCGTCTTCATTATTATGTACTTATATTATGATTTTTAAGCAATGGAATATATCTTTTGAAGTAGAATGAAAGAAATTACATTTGAATCACTATTACACAATGAGGCACAAACTCCTACTTTGATTCCTTAGTCATTACCACGAGCTAGTATGTCATTCCAATTGATTGCAATTTGCAATAACAATACACAACGAAAAAACGCGAGTGACAGATGTCAGCTGACAGCTAAATGACACATGACTGCATGACATTGGGTTATAATGTTGCCAAAACATTCTCAAAAAACGTATGATTATTTAATTTATTTTACTTATTAAAAGAAATATATCATTATTTTTAGTGAAATAGCAATGAATCAGTAACAATAACGTGACTATGACTTCCCTATCATCTACCTTTGTTTTAATGTAGTAAAATATATTATAATTTTTGAATAATAAACCACTATTAACATTGTGCTACACTAATATCACAGTACAAGTAAGCATACAGTATTCTATCTCGGCAGTGTCCTAGAGATAATTACCTACGGTCGCTCGGTACGTAAACACGCAATAGGGCTACCGACTTGGACTGAATGTTTTTGTTGGATTACGTAGTTGATAATAGGTACTATATTAAATTGTCATATTATCTTTTCATTTTATATTATTGCAAATTTAATAAGTTTTTATTTACGTAATTCTACTAGTATTTTATTTTAGTTTCAAAAGTCTGTGAGTTAGTATGGTGGAAATGGACAAAAGAAATGCATTTTGTGTTTTTTGTGTGCAGTATAATTAAAAATCAGCAATAAATTAACTAAATCATTATGATAATATATTTCCTACAAATTAGCAACAGAGAAATATTTCTGGTTTCGATATAGATGTATTCAAACATCCATACACTGAACATTGTGCTCGTAAACTTGATTGACATAATATTTAGACAGTAAATACGCGGGAGCGTCTCATACAGTCCGACGACAACCGCGGCGCGCTCGCGACTGTCGTATGTCGAGATATGTCGAGATTTCGAGCGCGTCGTTTGGGAGCGTTTGTATGAAGATAGAATACTGTATGCTTACTTGTACTGTGCTAATATACAGAGCATGGTAATTTTATTAGATTTGCGTTTCGATATTACTTCATTTACTGCAGATGTAGGTAACAATCTTTTTTATCATTTTTTTGTTTGTGCCGCTTTAAAAAAAAAAACTAATCCATAGAAAATAAACCATTGGTGCTTTATAAAATGTACATACTTTCTCTTACACACACTCCATAATTAAAACGACACTGGACCTGCCATTCATCTTTCCCGAGGAAGACATAGGTGCCTCTAGACTCGGTTGGTACACTATAAACTTTTAACTTTCGCGTTGCATTACAAACTATCTAAAACAGTAAAAACACAATCACTGGATTGAGTTTCATCACCCACAAGTCCAAACTGATCGCCACTTTTATCCAAGAGTAGTGTGTGAAGCGATTAAAATTAAGAGGCATAAAAATTCTAATCTTGAAAATGGATACAATTATCGACGATGTGGAATCCTGTGATTCAAGGAACAAAACCTCGTTTTCTACATTCGGTTAAACGTGTGGACACTGTGAGTGTTGTGTGTAGGTATCCTAAAAACTATTTACAGATATCAGGGTAGATGATAAAACTTCTGTCTCGGACAAGGACTGAAACTTGTTGCGACAGTTTCCTTTAGCCCACGGCTGATGCAACTGGATCGAAACGTCCAAAATAAAAGGTAATTGGTTGGTACACTATTTAACTATCGCGATAACTGTCAAGTGAGTTCCGACAGTGATGGTAATACGAGAAAAAACGAACTAGAAAAATGGTAGTCAGAAATAGTCATGATTGTTTGCAGCAGTGGCAAGAGCGCCAAAATATCAGACACTTTTCTAAAAGTTGTAATCAAGGTGAAAATGTATGGAAGAAGGTTTGTATCTTTGGGACATTATAAAAAAACAGTCAAGTTTATTCGATATTCCGCACAATAACTTCAAAAATCGATTTGTATTTTTTTTAAAATTTATATATCTTTTAATGATATTTATCTACGTCATAAATCAATTTAATATCATCTTCTTCTCTCACTTCGCTTCGTTTAATAATATTTCGCAGTAATGGAAATTTGAGGGCAAAAAGTTTGTACGTTAAAAGTTGTGATTAGTTTGAATTAGTTCTCGAGTTAATTATCTGTCATCCAAGTACAATTTGTGTACTGCTTCTGAAATAAAGATGTCAAACCGATCATGCATCGACGAAACAAAAATATCGATCGTGGTTCAGAATACTTACTTCGCAATATGAAATACTTTTATTGAATGATTGAATTAAAGTTGCCTTCAGACATTGAAAGATAGTATGAGTAGTATGATATGTGATGGTATAGCGGTATACTGCCTTTTGTACGTTGACGATACTGTGCTTATAGCACCATCGGATACACTAGTTACGTGCATGAAAGAAGACTGAAGTGAAAGGATTGAATATGAATGTGAACAAAACTAAGGTTCTGGTGTTTGAAAGGGAAGATGTATAGACAAAGTGTGAAATATGTGTGAATGGAAAATGTCTAGAACAAGTGAACGAAATTGTATATCTGGGAAGCGCGTTCTCGAGGGATCGAAGATTTGAATTGGATGTGGAGAGACAGGTAGCGGCTGGCAATATACTGAACGGTCCTCTGTCCGTATTAGTAGGCAGTGTGAATATATCTAACTCAGCCAAAATGACTGTACACAATGCGGTGTTGGTTTCAACTTTATTGTACGGTAGTGAGGCCCGAATATGTTCGAAATCGAGTGAAAGTAAGATAAATGCAGTAGATATGCGATCTATTAGAAATATGTGCGGTGTCACCCCGGCGGACAAAATATGCAACGAAGACATACGCAGTATGACAGGGTTGCACGACAGTTATAATGTTAAAATGAAGAAAGAAATACTTAGATGGCTCGGGCACATAGAAAGAACGAATAATGAAAGACTGACGAAGAAAATCTACAGAGCGAAAGGGAGTGAAAAGAAGTCAAGTAAGTAAAAGAAGTAAAAGAAGCCAAGGAAGACGAAGGCTAACTTATGAAGATTAAATAGCGAGAGTGTTAGTCGACGAAAATTTCAAAAGCACTCGCATACCTAGGCAAAAATGTGTGAGGAGAATGACGAGATTTGAGGAAGCAAAAGAAGTATGTAAGGACCGTGACACTTGGCTCCCTGTCCTTTTCGATTACCCCGTTAGGGATACATCGTGAAGATATGTATGTCGCTATGTACGTATGATTAATTATAATTTACAAATATTTTACGTTATATGTTTTATGATCCGCTTATGTATTTGGACGGTATTAACATCACTACATTTTTTGGTAATATAATAATAATAATAATAATAATGCGCCAGACGATACACACCAATCATCTGATCTCAAACAAGGGTAATTCCCTGTGCTATGAGAACCAGACGACGACTACTGAGGGCATCTTCCAGTACACCCAGATCCGAGACAATCTACAAAAGTTCATTTTCTAATTTGACCCGACCGGGAATCGAACCGGGAACCTTTCGCGCTTTGGTTAACGTCTAAACCACTGCGCCATCTAGGTCATCGTTGGTAGTAAGGTTATGGGTTAAAGATCGCCTAATTCTATATCCAACTTTTATTATTTGCGCGCTAAGATAGGATCTTGGGCCAAGAATCAAAACGGATGGAGCCGTAATGAGTTACTGCTCTTGTCACCGTGTGTCAAACGAATTTCTGTGTCTCTTTTTCTATCTCATTGAGCGTGACCACGAGTAAAACAGTTAGCTATAGTAAGTATGACAACCCTGCACTGTCGATGTAATTTGTGTCAGCTCATGACCGACTTCACATATAAATCTGAAACAATTATTAGCAATACTTTTAATCTTTGTCTTTTTGCTACTAGTATTTACAAAAAGAAAAATATGTCATGTTCAGCTATGTATGGTTGTACTGTGACCCTTCGCTAGTCATGCATATTAGTAAAAGTGCAAAAAATTAGTCAACGAAAAAATTAGAAAAAAAAAATGTTCAAAGTAAAACGATTTTATTGAAAAGAAATATAATAATGATGTAGATAATGTACTAAAACCTAAAAAATAATTAGACAGGTCCTAGGTACCAGTCATCACACCACTCTCTTCATCAACCTAGGCCCTAGATTCTAGGGCATTGATCATACTAAATAAAATCGTGGGGCGCATGAAACTCCTATTAACAGTCGTAAAGGCTATTTACATATTTACTAAGGTAGAAATTTCACGCGCCCCACAATTTTATTTAGTCTGATCGATGCCCTAGATGATGAGGAGAGTGCTGTGATGACTGGTACTTAGAACCTACCTCATTATTTTTTAGCTTTTAGTACATTATCTACATCATTATTTTATTATTTATTTTTAATAAAACCGTTTAATTTAAAAAAACATATTTTATTTTATTTTTAAGTTTCTAGTTTTTATATCGTTACTTACCTAATATTCCTCATTCTATTTAGTGTATAGATTGTCTAAACTCTATGATCCACCATGCACTGTGTTCTACTTGTAAAGCCCTTTCATTTAATACCCATTACCCACATTAAGGAGATTGAAAAAAATATGAAATCCGCCATTTTGTACCGTCGGCCATCTTAGATTTGGAATTTTTCATGATGTTTTGTTTTCTACTAATCAAGACCTTTCATTTGCTACCTATATTGGAGGGTTGTAAAAAAATATGTAATCCGCCATTATGTGGTGGCGGCGATCTTGAATTTACAATGACACTGAATATATTTAAATGTATTATCATCAGAACTATAGGTATGTACCAAATATCAAAACAACCGATCAACAGGAAGGGGTAAAATTTCAATTACTAAATTTGACCCAAAAAACAGCAAAAACAAAAAAAGGCAAGCTGAATAAAATCGTGTAAAAAGTCTGTTTATCCGACTGCTTGTGTATATCTCACTGCCGATTTATTTCATCATCTTTACAACTATTGGACTTCATCATCTTTACGACTATTGGACTAGAGTTAGCTAGATATTTGAATTTATAACCCAAATCATAAACACTTCTCATATCTAAGTACAAAACGATAAACCAAAACCAAAAAATTATCAAAGAATATTTTAGAACAAATTTTTTTGTTTTTTAAGTTTTCGTCCGAAATTCCTATGGAATCCTAAATTATATACTATTCCCGATTAGTTCTAAGCCGTTTTCGTATTTTTATTATAAGTCAGCGTTACTAAATAAAATTCACATTTAGATATAGTAATATTTTTACCAACAATTGAAAATTGAATTAAAACCCTCGACATGTAATCAGGTATTTTATGCTTTTTATTCTGTCACGTTTTTTTTCTTCCTTCATGGCATGGCGTACAGATTGGCGCATTTGCCAATGTCTCGTATTAATCATGTTCAAAGTAAATTCGTTTCTTCTTCTTATCGTAAAACTCCTCCAGTAAAGTGATGGTGAGCCTTACTGAAGTTATAAAGGATTTCTTGGAAGAGCGCGCGAACTTCAGCTACGTATGTTTGTTTAGACCTACTCCATTCTTTTCACTTACACAGAACTTTAAGACACAAAATACTGTCACTTTTGTACTTTGAAACTCCCAAAAATGTAAAAAACAGGAAATCTAATTGAAATAACAATCTCACTTCTCGCGTTTCCGCCAAAAAGCCATTTTATCACGTTTTCAACTGCTCGTGATTAAATCGGTTGATATTAAACTTATATTTCTTGAAACAGCTACAAAATAACTTCTGAATATCAAATGTTAAATGGATATTGACTGATATTTTTGGTCACAAGTGTACAATGTTCGTGGTCCATAACCTTTATATCGAGAAGCTTATTTGCTGATGTGTTAAAACTTTCTTTCTCAGAGTTGTTGACATCAAATCACGCGCGATGTCTTCGAGTATCCCACCTATGTACTTAAAATAGCATTCGAAAATATCTGTAATGCACCGAGATTAGCTAAAAGCGAAAAGTTATTTCTCTATTTAAGGTGACGTTGTGATAAAGGCTTATTCTGCATATCTCAAGCCACACGAGTACATACCCCAGATGTATGAAAGTAATATTCGGTAACCTGATTCTTCTTTCCATTACCTTCATTTTGCTAGTTGCGTTACACGACTGTTTAATTTTTTTTAATAGAAAAAAAAACAAAGTAACGTCTTTTAAAACAGATATTTACGTTTTTCTAACTAACCGGACCGAAGTATAGCTCTAAATTATCTGTGTAGATTAATCTACACGCACTCTTCAAAATACCAGTAGATTTTTTTTAAATTAACTATAGTTTTTGATATAAATGAAAATAACTGTTTTTTCTTATTTTTCGTAAGCTAGCGCGCACTTTTGAATGGAGTATGTATGGGCACAGGAGCTCTATTTTAGATTAAAGTTTATCACTGTCACCTTCAGAATAAATAATTGGCGAAAACTGGCAAAGAAATAGCTCCTGAAGGTTTTCCTTCAATGTTCTTTTTCTTTATCTTTTACCCTCTCATATTAACCCTTAAAGTGTTTTAAATTTTTGAAGTTTACATTTCTATGTCACCATAGCATAATTATTCCAAATTTCAGCTATTTTAGACAAATATTCTCCGATAAAAGTTGCGGCAGACAGACGGATTAAATTGACTAAATTGCAGATGTAATCGCTGCCCTGGCTGAGTATCCGGCTGGTATCCCAGATCCGGGGCCACTGCAGACACTTAAACTTTCACATGTCCTGTAACTATTTTTCTAAGTAAGACTGTTACTTCCCACGTTTAAACTTATAGATACCTATTAAAACCTGTATGCGAGGTCTTACGTACCCTTTAATGACAGATAAATCGTCTAATACTAACATAACTCCGCCGAAACGAGACACTAAACTTACATTGTAGGTTTGCAATAAAGAAAATAATTCCAATGGTTTTATTGCTTCTCGCAATGTTTCGGGCGATCCGGTCACAGAAATTTAATACGAAATCGATGAAGTTTATCTTAGAAATAATAAAACAAGCTTTATTTAGAGCTTTCTTAAGGAACATGAGTAGTATTGAAAATTCTAAAGTGGGGTTTTAGCTTAAGCCATATTTTATACTTCTGTCTGTTCGAAGTAATTATATATCCTATATCCATATCTACTATTATACTATGCGAGCAATATTGGTATACATATTGGTATCTATACGTATTATATTATGTTTGTAATTGCTTTCTCGAAAAGGGCTTATACGATTTCGATGAAAACGAAACGATCGAACGATCGAGGGGTTTACGGGAGTGCAAAATCTGAGAAAAATCGTTTTCTCCTTGTTTTCAGACACTTAAAACTTCTAAGGTCTTTTTATCTTCTCAATAGCTGAGTGGCTAGAGCGTAAGTTACGGGATTCAAATCCGCGCACTTCGAAGTGATAACTCCGAAGTGCGCGGGTTTGAATCCCGTAAAATGCGGTCAAATTTTTTTTTACATATATAATCAACAAGCAAAGCTCGGTCGCCCGATTACTTAAATTAAATAAAGGAGCTCTAGCAGTTAACTCAACATGCGGCTAATATAGGCTCTACGTTGTCAGTGCATTAGACTTAATCAAAACCTTAAATATTAAATAAAATATAAATATTTAAATTAGGCTTTTATTTCGATTGAATGATAAAAAATACTTTATATTAATCAATGTTAGTGACAACTTTTACTATACAAATAATTAAGTAATTAGGTGTTTAGTTCGAGTTCTCAAATGATGTCCTTATCTTTAAAGGTTAATTAATGATTAGCCTACTTATCGATACTAATATTGTAAAGAGATTTTTAAGTTCGTTTGTATGTAGAAAAAAACTGAGAGCTATTATAAAAAGAGAGCGAATTTTGTAAGTTTGTTTATATGTACAAAAAGAGAGAAAACTGTGATAAAGGGAGAGAGCGGATTTTGTAGTTTGTTTATATGTGGAAAAAGAAAGAGAGCTGTTATAAAGGAGAGAGCGGATTTTGTAAGTTTGTTTATATGTGGAAAAAGAGAGAAATCTGTCCTAAGGAGAGAGCGAATTTTGTAAGTTTGTTTATATGTGGAAAAAGAGAGAGAGCTGTTATAAAGAGAGATAGCGGATTTTTTAGTCTGTTTATAGAGATATGTGGAGGGTAATCTCTAGAACTACTGCGTCTATTATGTCTATTAAATTCTCTCACTATTTGATAGGTACATTATTTCCTATGGATATATAGGATTTAATGTATTCTGTATTTGACCCGGGCGAAGTCGGGACGGGCGGCGAGTGCAAAATATTTAATAATTAAATTCACTACTAACCGTGAAATTTTGTGGTAATGCTTAACAATATTTTAATCATAATGAGTCGATCTTAATTGCCATAATTTAATACGATTACGAGCGTCCAAATTGCTACGCGATTGCAAAGTTCTAAACTTAATAATGGCGTCGCATGGTATCGATAAATCTGTCAATATGTCACAAACGTAATTGTTTTCGCGGATGTTTTCGATTATGTTAGCGTTAGACAATTCAGTGGACATATGTAACTGATAATCGTCAATTGACTTCAAAATGTTGATATTGATTACGAGTGAAGTTAGAAAATTAGGCTGCAGGTATATCTTAACGTTGCGTGAAACACATTCGATTTTGTTGTGCCAACAAATAACTTATTTAATGGGTCAGTAACACCTCAATCATCTAATCTCAAACTAGGGTATTTCCTGTGCTATGAGAACCAGACGACGACTACTACGGACATCGTCTAGTACATCCAAACACGAGACAATCTAGGACAGAACCTTCCGGCGCTTGGCAGTAACGCTTAAACCGCTGCGCCATCGTGGTCGTATACAAATGTACTTACGTAAATGTATGTAAGCCTTAGCATGAAGTTAGTTATTACTAGCACACTCTGGCTTCCCGTGTGGGATCGATTATTTTGTAATAATTCTATGCAAAAACCTTCCAGAAGAAATTCTTTAAATTATTTAGAAATGGCGTTAAAATCTATTGCTTAGCTTAAAAGAATTAAACGCACAAAGAAAGCAATTAAAAAATAAATCAATGTATTGTCTCATCAATTATCATCATCATCATCAACAGTATCCTGGGGTAGATATCACCTGCAATTTGGTGGCCCTGAAGTGATGTGAACAAACAAGCTTCTAATATTGTATAACCAGATACACAACTATATAAAGTTATTTTAGAGTAATAATATGACTTTAGGTTATTATTATGTTCGTACGAGTTGTAGAAATAAAGAAACGCGGAATGTCGTGGTTTCGAAATGACTTATTTACCGAATTGAACCCCAATAACGATCACGTTCATACCGACAGGTCAGTGCGCACTGCCGTCGACGCTCGCATACTTCTGACTTGCACACAAAATTGCTAATACGTCTTTTTAACTGACTTCCAAAAAAGGATGAGGTTCTCAATTCGGTTGTATATTTTTTTTTATCATGCTTACAAAGTCCCTATACGGCCAACCGAACTTTCTGTTCAGTTTACGGTTTCGATAAGTTACGGCACAAATCTCGAGTTTCGGCTTAGTTTTGATTTGGCAGCAAAATTTGCCGATACGATGACCAACGAGATTACGCTTTTGAGGTTTTGAGTTGCAATCGCCTCGCCCTGTGTCATGTACAGTGGAAAGTAATTCTAAAACAACAAAATTGTTATTCTAATAACTGTTCTATGAACAGAAACAGGTATTTGCAATTAACCAAAGTATACAGTAGCTTAGAAGATATAAAAAAGATTTCGGAACATTTACGTCTTCTGGAAAAAAAATAACTATAAAATGAGCAGTATTTTTGTAGATAAATTTTATTTAGTGTGTAAATAAATAATGAAATAAATAAATAAATATAATATAAGGAAATATTCGTTTAAGTTTCAGCCGAAACTAAAAAGTGACCAAAATTCAGTTTCGGTATAGAAATTGGTTTCGGTTAGACACTACTTATTTATACATTACGTACAGTTGTACGTAAATTCTACTTACAACAGGTGGAAAATTATAAGAACCTTCACTATCATACGCAATTTCATGCAATATAATAGAAGTATGTACATTAATATAATAACTACTGAGCTTGGTAGGCCGGTGGCTACTTGCAAATTTTTCAAGCTGATATTAAGACTTTTGATTTTGATGATTTTGTCTCGGTTTATAAAACAGCGCCATCTAGCGATACTCTGGACTAACAGTTGCAACATTATTAAGCCTTAATGATAGTATTAGATGCTAAAGAAGTGACTGCTGAGATCAAATTTTTCAAGCCGTTTATGAAGCTTCTGTCCTGACTTGAAACTCAGCGATATCGAGCGATAGTCGGGACTAATGGGTGCTATGTTAATAAAGTTCAGTAAAAGTATTAAACATTACAAAATTTGACTTATGTATGAGATAAAACTCTTCATGCCATTTTTGAGGCTTTTGTTAAAAATCAGAGCCATTTAGCAATAGCCAGGAATAATGTCTGTTTCGTTACTAAAGTTCAATGATAGTATTAAAGGCAAAAGCATTTGATTACTGAGATTAAACAAAGTTAGTCTCAGTAATTTATTCAATAAGAGGTTTAACGGAATGTATGTACATATATCAAGCGTCTACGTGAGGTAAGTTCGCAGGTAAGTTAAGGACTTATTGAAACATTTCAATAAGTCCTTAATAATAAATCGCAGGTAAGCGTTGCTCTTATAATTTTTTTAACAATTTTACATACAATAAACATGACAACTTTATTGTAGTTTGTTGTATTGAAAGTAAGATAAATGCAGTAGAAATGCGAACTCTTAAAAATATGTATGGTGTCACCTTTGTGGGAAAAATAAGTAATGAAGGGATACGCATTACGACAGGATTGCACAACAGTGTTATTGTAAAAATGAAGAAAGGAATGCTTAAATGGTTCGGGCACGTGGAAAGAATGAGCGATGAAAGACTGACACAGAAAATCTACAGTGCAAAAGTGAGTGGTAAAAGAAGCCAAGGAAGACCAAGGCTGACTTATGATTATCAAATAGCCAGTGTTAGCAGACAGAAATGTTGAAAGCACTCGCATACCTTTGCGAAAGTGTGTGAGGAGAATGATGAGATTTGAGGAAGCGAAAGAAGCATGTAAGGACCGCGACGCTTGGCGCTCCATCCTCTCTGACTACCCCGGTAAGATAAGAAGATAAGAATGTATGTATAAATTGTTAACTTGAAAACATGAGTTAAGTAAGTTGATAATTCAGGCTGATTCAAAGTCTACCTTCACAGCACTTTTGTTTTCACGGTACATAATATATACCCTTGTACAAACTTCCCTTGTATAGACTCATGTTTATTTTTACGAAAATTTAGGTCTAGTGATGAAATTATATATGTTGTTAAGCTAACTTTGGCCTAAAGTTGCTGATTGACACGTGTTTCACATTTCAACGAGGCATCATCGGGAAATTCCAGGGATCAGATTTGGTCAGCTACCCAGTATCGAATCATAGACCTAATTATCTCGTAATATCTTATATCTTAAAATATCTTATCTTAAAATATCTTAAAAATATCTTTAAATTACTCGTAATGTACCTCTATGTAAATGTATTTAAGTATACACTTGTAATATGTTGCATAATTTTCATATATACTAATGTATATGGATGTAATTTATATAGACTTGTAATATAAATGCTTAACACCGAAGCACCCTTTCCTAATTATTTTATAATATTCAGTCAAAGTCAAATCAATTTATTCAACTAAACCCAAATGCAAGGTATTTTTGAACGTCAAATTAACTAGTTCGGTTCGAAAAGAAAACCTGAGCACTAAGAAGAATCTACTTGAAACTCAGTAAGGTATCATTTTTTCAACATCGTTCTACAATAGTTATTTATAATACAATATCCATAAAGCCAGTGAATGCATGTGCAGAGAGGATTATTTGCAGACTATTGTTGTGTTTTCAATGAAATCGCTTTTGTTCGATTTTGTAGTATGATTATCCAATCAGTGTCCGTTTAATAAAAAGTTTAAATCTCTTTTCCGATAATTGAGTAAGTTCTTGAGGAATTTTATTATAAAAACGAACACAGTTGCCTAAAAATTTACTTATACCAAATACACTTGTAATATGGTATATGTCATATATGGTATAAATATAGACAATATATATATATATTGTAATATGTGTATGGATGCAATACATTATATAGACTTTTAAAATAAATACTCAGTAACGAAGCATATAGTCCTTTAAAATTTATGTCGAAATGAATATAGAAATTGGAATCAACATGCTTGTATTCAGAATTAATTTAGATGTTGTTCGCGACTTCCTTTGCCTGGAAGCTTCTAAGGGTGTAAGCTATCTATGCACCAAATTTCATCAAATTGGGTATCATTTCACATAGGAATTACTATCGCTTTCTATATGTTAGTGTTGCATTAGAAAATTCAATAAATTTAGTTCAATTGTTTTGAGAGCTTTCACTCAGTTATTGCTCATGAAAGAGTAGACATAAAGTTACAAAACCGTATTCGTTTACTTTCGCAAAAATCTTTTATTATTAGATTCTCTAATCTAAAGGAGATTAGAGAATTTAATAATATACTCATTGACAAAGATCCATTTCTAACAAAATATGTCGAAATAGCGTTATTAAATATTCTTTTGTACATTTGAACTTTTTAATGAATATTAATTCTACGAGAAATAACAGACTAAAGATTTTCTAATCAGTTGTATGTAGTCAGTAATTTTTATGAAAACAAAGTCAAAGATATACTTCTAACATTTGTCTTTTTACATGTAAATGACATGAAGCGATGAATGACAATGTCAAAGACAGCATCAAGAACAGAATGAAATTACAGTTAACCAAAATATATGTAGACATGAATAATTCAAACGACTTGGCTTCGATAAGTATTGTCACGTGTTCCGTACAAATTAAATTTATACGACATTTTCTTACTTATTATGTTCTCGTGTGATGATGGAATTTACCACACACATGGAAGTAACATTGGAGGAACTAATAATTGCTGCCTCATTGAACTGTAATTGTATAAATATATCATAATTATTGCTGTAACTATTATTACGCTTTGAAGAAAATATATAATTGTAGATATGGGATTTGAGGTTAGAGGCCTTAAAATTGTGTAACTTATCGTCAAATTACTACTCCATAATTCAAAATTGTATTCAGGTTATGGCTACTCTGGGTTGCTTTTAGAAATGTTATTCACGTGAAATTAAAAATTTGTCAGAAATGTCACTATCAAAGTAAAAA
This sequence comes from Zeuzera pyrina, assembly GCA_907165235.1. Lineage (NCBI taxonomy): Eukaryota > Metazoa > Arthropoda > Insecta > Lepidoptera > Cossidae > Zeuzera > Zeuzera pyrina. Next base: position 3,659,902 of record OU015641.1, read on the forward strand.
TATATAATTGTAGATATGGGATTTCACGTTAGATGTCTTAAAATTGTGTAACTTATCGTGAAATTACCACTCCATATTTTAAAATTGTATTCTGGTTATGGCTACTCTGGGTTGCTTTTGGAAATGTTGTTCACGTGAAATTAAAAATTTGTCAGAAATGTCATTATAAAAGTAAAAATAGTCTTTCTGAACGTAGTTACGTAATTTTTACTTCTATAGGAACATTTCTACATTCATTCCAACTGTAGTCGATTTGAGACGACAAAAAATTTTTTTAACTTTTTTGGTCGATAAACTATTTCGATATTTTTTGTCCCAATCAACAATTTTTTTCTCTTAATCAACTGTTTTTGTCTCAGTCAACTATTTTTTTCGCTCGATCGACTAGTTTTTGTGAGACAAAAAAAAACAAATGTTTTTTTTTGTCTCAATCAACTATTTATTGGTTTCCATCAACAATTTTTTGTCTCGACCAACAATTTTTCTTAATCAACTATTTTTTGTCTCAATCAACTATTTTTATGTCGTGATCAACTATTTTTTGTCTCAAATAACTATCTTTTGTCTTTATTAACTATTTTTTGTTTTGCTGATGTCTCTGAAATCCTTACAATAATTACTCCAATAATATAGTTATGTATTAATTTTACACATAAATATTGTATTTTTTGTAAAGCTAATATCGATCCAATCAATATATTCAACTAACTTTTAACGATATTTCGGTAATTATCCCTAATGTAGTTTAGGAGACGAAGCACTTGTCCAGGGTACAATTTCATAATTTTATGAGGGATTTTTCAATTTTATCATAATTTCTTTCATGAAAGTAGATTGCAGCGCAGATTTATGAATACGTAAATGTATGTTTTGTATTCTTTTTTCAGTTAACAAGACTATAAACAAATAAAAAAAAAATATCAAAATAACCAAAATACAAGAAACAATTGATCAACCCTTTTAATTAAAATTGATAATGAAAGATATTGACTTTTACTAGGGAACTCGGGCCCTTTTGAAGTTATAATAGTTTGTTTACTTCGAAGCTGAGAAAATCGTGTCGTGCCCTCAGGCCAGACTAGTCACGAAAACGAAGTTCCTGCAATTGGTTTGAAGTGCGAGCAGAACTAAATTCAGTTTCTTGTGATGGACACCCGCAACGTCCGAGGAATCACGGGTGCATTGCCGGCCTTTAGAGAAATAGGGAAAGAAGGGAGAGGAAGGGGAAGAGATGATGGACCGCCGGCACTCTCACTAACCAAACGAAACACAACACAAACAGTAGATGCTGTTATTTCACGCCGATATTCTGTGAGAGGGTGGTATTTCACCGGGCAAGCCGGCCCAATTGGTACTGCAATGCGGAATGGCTCTACCACTATTAAAATATGCATAAATGTGCATCACATTATTTGACTCTATTAGTACAAGCCAAAGATTTAATCTTGGGTGCAAGTTTAGCATTTAGGCTCGTATTATAGAACGACACTCAAACGAAAGCTGTTGCGATAGGGAACCCTAAAAGTGAACCTTTATATAAATACATGAAGTAAAAGCAATAAATCTGTAGGTACATGAATTGTGTACACACACTTAAGCCCGTATTCCAGAACCATACTTAAGTGTGAATTTTCTATCTCTTTTTTATTGACCGCAATTAGAAATGAAAAGATACGCAGTTGACAGAGATGGACGATAGTGTAATTGTAAAAATGAAGGAATGCCAAGATGGTTTCAGCACATAGAAAGAATGTGATGAATGATTGATGAAGAAAATCTACTGCGAGCAGAGGCCAAGGAATAGCCAGTGTTAGTTGACGGAAATGTCGAAAGCACAGACTTAGGCGAAAGTGTATTAGAAGAATGATGAGATTTGAGAGGGCGAAAGAAGTAAGGACCGTGATGATTGGCGCTCCGTCGTCCCTGACTACCCCGTTAGGGACAAGGCGTGAGGATATATAGTATGTATGTATGTATATATGTATGTATTCTCAAGTAGAGACTTACAGTTGAGTATTTGTCTGGAATACGGGCTTTAGAATCATAACTTGATGATTTTTCATATTTTACTTTTCAGGAAAAGCATTAATATTACATTTTCATATATCCCTAATTACTACCATAAACTTAGTATATACTAGCGTATGGGCGAACATAGAGCTCTTTGATAAGTGACGATATTTAATTTGTCAATGTCACCTATGAAATGAAACAAGAAACAAGGGAATCACCTTAATTATTGCGATATGTAATATACAATTACATACAGAAAAGGTAACCATTATTAAAATAAAATAGGAACAACACAAAATAAGAAGAAGAAGAACAGTGTTCTCCATAGCATGACGACTTTTAATGACCTGTCATTCAAAACTCCAAACTGAACGTTATACATTCAGTCAAGAATGTATCGGGAATGGATGATTTGTTTATGGTTCTAAATTCAATTTTTTGTTTTTTTTGTTGTTGTTAGATTAGCACAACTGTTTTCCATTTTGGCGCGGAGTTTGAGTTGCATCTGTTATTTACATTAAATACAGTGCTGTGTTTATATATATCATTTATATCATTCATATGTTTTTGTTATATATATCAGTTGCTGTTTATATATATATCAGTTATATCATTCTAGTGTATATTGCGAATTTCATATTGGACAAAAACATCGAACAAAGAGTTTGTCTTAAATTTTGCATCGCCAATGGAATTTCGTGTTCGGAGTCACTGAAAATGTTACAGAAGGCTAACGGTGAATCGACTTTATCAAAAACACGTGCTTATGAGTGGTACGAAGCGTTCAAAAGCGGTCGAGATGTGATGGAAGATTTGCCTCGCTCTAGTACGCCATCAACGTCTGCAACTGAAGTTAACATCGCAAAAGTGAAGGAAATAGTGACTGAAAATCCTCATTCAAGTTTGAGAGAGATAGCCGCCGAACTTTCTGTGTCTCACGAGTGGATCCGTACCATTTTAAATGATCACTTGGGTATGAAACATGTTGCCGCTCGGCTAGTCCCAAAAGACGTGAATTTTCTTCAAAAAGACAGTCGCATAAGAGTCACTGAGGACATGCTAGAACGAGTCAATTCCGATCCAACGTTCATGAAACGCATTGTTACTGGTGATGAGACGTGGGTTTACGAATTTGACATGCAAACTAGTCAACAAGCTTCGGAGTGGCGTCTTCCAACTGAACCGAAACCGAAAAAACCACACCAAAGTCGATCAAAAGTCAAAGTCATGTTTACTGTTTTCTTTAACTATCGCGGTGTTATGCACTTGGAATTCTTGCCGGAAAGTCAAACGGTAAATAAAGAATATTATTTGGGCGTTATGCGGCGTTTAAAAGAGCAAATTCGACGAAAAAGGCCAGATTTGTGGAAAGAAAATTCTTGGATTTTGTACCACGATAATGCGCCTTCGCACATGGCCATCATTGTGAACGAATTTTTGATCAAAAACTCAACAAATACCATCGAACAACCACCTTATTCACCAGATATGGCTCCAGCCGACTTCTTTCTTTTTCCTAAACTCAAATTACCACTACGTGGCACCCGTTTTCATTCGGTAGAAGACATATAGGAGAATTCGCGGCGAGCACTGAACTCAATTCCGAAAAAGCGTTTAAAAAATGTGTTGATGATTGGATTATTCGTTGGCGTAAGTGCATCGTTTCTGAAGGAGCATACTTTGAAGGTGATAAAATAAATTTGGATGAATAACTAACATTTCGTGTATTATTGATCTTTTCCCGGTACTTTCTTGACAGAGTAGTATATACATATGTATTATGTAAAAACATAATATGTATAACTAAACTACAGTGTAGCTGAATCTATTAAAGAATTAATTAACACTGACGGCATGTATTTAATCTTAATACTATTCACAGCAAATGTATACCTACCTACATTGCAAATAGCGAAAGAATATCGAAAGAATAAATCTACAAATATTAAAATGGAATGGATATGAAATAGAAGAGTATTAAATACGAAGTGGATAAAATCAATTATTCCCAGGTAATGGATTTTATTTTAAAAGTATTTTATCTACAGGAGAGAATTTAAAGAAACTTTTATTTATCGAAGGTTAATATTTTATCGGGATAAATCAGAAAATCCTACGAAAGATAAATCTTATAGGAAATTTTCTTTGTTTTTAAGTGTCGATCTGATATTACAAATTGTGAATGTGTGTTATAAAAGTTTATCGCAATGGATTTAAAAAGCAAATTTATTTTAATTAATAAATTAATTCAATTCAATTAATTTTGTATAAGAAAATTGATATAAATTAAACCATGGAGACAGAAATAACTAACAATGCTATCAAGAGCCGATAAGTCTATAGCAAACTTTCATAAATTCATTATAAATATTTTTTAATGTCAGATAATATCATTTTCATTATTCATAATTACATACTTTTTGCTTTATAAATGACCTGTATATGGATTCAAAATATAATGGAAATAATGCAATGATATAGAAAATAGAACTTACCGCTCATAAAGTTGTATATGAGGGGATTCACAGCGGAATTGGCGTAGCACATCACATGCGATATGAGAGCGATGCAAGTCATAACGTCACTCTGCTGCACATCGTAGGCCACCCTGTACGAGAAATGTTATGACGTCATAAAATTAACAGCAGTTGCCAGCAGCCATATCGTATATGTGTACAAAAATACGTAAACATGGATTAGATCAACTATTTGCCATAGAGCGCTGTGAAAGGACATGGTTACATTATTGGTTTCAAATCACACTTTAACATGATTATAATTAATTTATTTACATTGATTGTTATCAGAAGTATTAAATATAACACAGCATTTTTTTGTAAGGATAGAGAGATGCTCCTTTAGTATCCAAGTTCTATCATATAAAAATGTAATAATAAAGTAATACATCATAGTTTACTAAAGATAATATCGCTAATAATAGTAACAGTTGGCCATAGCTTTAGTCAATAAGACCGCCCCGAATCGTAGCTGATGCAAAAGTACCAATAAGGCTTGTGCATTGCCTTTTAGGATTGCGAGATATAATATATGCTGCTACATATATCATAACAGTAACTTCAGCACAAAGTAAAAGTCGAGCTTTAAGTGAGTTAATAAATTGATCCTTACCAAGACAATTAATTTATAACCATAAATAAATATTGGTCTTAGTTGACTAAACAAATATGTACAACCTTTTTTGATTTAATTTTCAAATGTTTTTGAAATTAATTAAATTCTTGCATTTTTTGATTTAATATCAGTATTTTAAACCTTTTCAATAACGTTAATAATTATACTTTATATATCGTGTTTATTACTAAATTTGCTCAATTTAATATAATTGAACAATTTATTGGCTCATAAGTGCTTATAAACAACTTCATTATGCCAATAGTACTTGAAATTTAATCCTCGTTGTGTTGAAATATCCACTATCGATTTAATATTTTACTTATATAACATTTATTTTCAACATAAAACAACATTTTATCAAATAACATAAGAATTGTAGTCTGTTTTGTAGCTACATATTTTTATAATCAGTCTGAGAACATTCTATGAAATAAGCCCTCGCTCCTACTTCAACTTTGAGAGATGGAGACAGATAATATAAATGTAAGTAACTGCCTACGGCTATCAATACAATCAGAAGAAATACGAGTATTTTCAAGTCTAAAACTATTGAAATAATCAATGACATAACATTTAATACATCATCTGCGACTTCTATGATATTATCTGGTAATGCTTCGGTTCTATTAGTTTTTTAAAGTTCTGTATTATTACTACTTCTTAAAGATTTATTATGACCATTCCGTATTAAATTCATTGATGTCTTATTACCCGGCTCAGAGAGAAAATCAAGGAGATTAATGTACTTCACTAGTCTACACATTTTCTACACTACATATATTATATGTACACGTAATACAGGTAGGGAATGTGTTTAGGTATATGTTACAACATAACGGCTAAACAGCTCAGACGAACACAGCAAATGAGACAAAATTAGAATCATGATAGCCCTTTAGAAGGCATAATTTAGTACCGTCTTCATAAATACAATGTGGAGTAATTTAATGTATTGCTGCCTACCTAACATGAGAACAAAATTGAATATGGATACATGAGTTTCACTTGACACCGTACGTTTTTAGAAAAACTGGGATTTGGTAAATAAACAGTAGTGTATTGACAAATAAAATCAAATAGTAAACAACATTGACAGTTAGTCGACAGACAGATAGTTGACAACATTTTATTTTAAAATCCGTTATTAGATTTACAAATTTCCAATTTTATCTAGGTAGATAAAATTGGAAATTTATCTACCTAGATAAAATTTCCAAATGTTGTCAACGAGATGTAATAACTTAATTCATTGAAATCAATACCAGTGTCGAAAAAGATTAGCGAGGAACGATGGCCTTCAACTCTGCCCAGTCAAATTTATAATTTTACTATTTTATTTTATTTGTCAATACTTATAATTTTTATATCAAAAACACGCATTTGCGAACTGAATTCTCAATAGTTCGTAAGCTTACCGAATCTGAACTCTGAAATAACGTGAGCAATGTGCCCATAACATTGAAATTTTGAGCGGAAGGTAACTAAAAATCATAATTATCCATCGCATGAAGTGGATTTCCGCAAAGAATACTTGACTCTATGGAATATATGGTTTTGAAGACTTACCTAAGTACGGAGAGAAGGTGTACTGGAAAATAGCAAACTGCGAACATGATTACAACAGCCACTAACATCTTGGCTGCTTTTCGACGCGAACGTAGTTGTCCTTCTGTAGATGCGTTTGCGTGGATTGAGGGTGTAGTGCGTCGATTGGCTGCCAACCCTATAAGAAATTCGTACCCTACATAAAAAAAGATACCACATCAAAAGAGTTACAGTTAGAGGTAATGTGGACTGTTACTAATTGAGAAACGAAGAAACAAAAAAAAAACTTAAAAAAGACAGACTTTTTTTAAGATTTTTCTTTTATTAAAAAAAACACTGAAAAGAAAAAAAATAATAATAATAATTGAAAAAATATCCTTTACTTATCAAAACTCAAGTACAAAAATAACTTTATAGATAGTACGATACAGATACCTATACAATTAAATTTAACGATTTCCGAATTCGGTGCCTATTAGTAGACTTTCTGTTGCTGCACATTGATTTAGCATTGATTGAGCACCGACTTCAATAACTATTAAATTTAATTTCATATTAGATTTAATGAGTGAAAAATAGTTATTTTGTACTTTTACGTCCTTTTTTTAAATTGGTCTAATTTAATATTAAAAAGTTTTTTATTTTTCCCATTTGAGTCACCTTGGCCTAAATAAATATCTAGGGTAGGTCTGCAACCAACTTCTTTTATAATTCTGGAACGGAATAACAAACAGAAGAATCACAAATATGTCTATAAATAAACCCTTAAAACAGTATATTAAAATTATTTAGTGTATTATCGAAGTCCAAGTCATGTCAGAGAAATTTAAATGGATGGATTAACCATCTTGGAGCTATACTGAAAAAAAAAATACATACAGTCGAACATAGAGGCTCCTCATTCTTTGAAGTTGCTAAATAAATGTTTACAAGGTAGGTTATTGCTATGTCTGTACCTATCTGTTCTCCAAGACGAGGGTGATCAGTTCGTTCACACAGGATTTGACATGGTATTATATAATGAAATGATGAACATAATTTCTAGATAAGTATAAATTCTAAGATTTTTGTATTATAGATTACGCGTATATTCACTGAAACTTTTCAATTTATTGCTCCAATAGTTTCGGAGTTATCTCCGAAACTATATAATACTATATAATATAGCTTATGCTAGAGGGCAAAAGTCAAGTCGGATTCGAGTGTTCAATATGTCCATCTTTATATTTGCTATTTGTCGTTTAACTATTTTTGTGTCACTGGTGTTCCTGAGTTTGTAACAAACATTTCTCGGATAGAATAGCGACGTATTCATTTTATACATACATGTTGTATTTATAACAAAGCTTATATCTATCTCAATGTATATGAACTGTTTTGAAGTAACTGTTGTCCAGGAGACAGCCTTTCAGTTGTCTAAGGCAGTGTTTCCTAAAGTGGGTTCCGCGGAACCCGAGGGCTCCGTGGAAAAGTCACTAGGGTAAAGTGAATGTGGTATTTGTAGTTGAAACTGCAACAGAAGATAAGCAGATGACGCATTCCCTGTTCTTCCTTTGATTCCAGACAAATACAAATAAATCTCACGTCCTAATACTTACTACTTTCATTAGTTATACGCAGATAGATAAGTGTGCTGTGCAACGGAGAAGTAATATTTGAGTTTTGTTTCTCAAATTTGTTGCATACATACATATCTTCACGCTGTGTCCTCAACGGGGCAGTCAGAAAGGACGGAGCGCCAAGCGTCGCGGTCTTTACGTACTTCTTTCGCTTCCTCAAATCTCATCATTCTCCTCACACATTTTCGCCTAGGTATGCGAGTGCTTTTGACATTTCCGTCGGCTAACACTCTTGCTATTTGATCTTCATAAGTCAGCCTTGGTCTTCCTTGGCTTCTTTTACCACTCACTTTCGCTCAATAGATTTTCTTCGTCAGTCTTTCATCATTCATTCTTTCCATGTGCCCGAACCATCTTAGCATTCCTTCCTTAATTTTTTCAATAACACTGTCGTGCGACCCTGTCATACTGCGTATCTCTTTATTGCTTATTTTGTCTGCAAGAGTGACACCGCACATATTTGTAAGAGATCGCATTTCTACCGCATTTATCTTACTTTCACTCGCTTTCGGGCATATCCAGAACTCACTACCATGCAATAAATTTGGCACTTACACCGCATTATGTATGGCCATTTTGGGTATTAAGTTAGATGGAAACAATAAAATTGTATTTGATTTTATAATGGCAACTTGAGTTATAGTGGATGTGCTCGTCACGCCGTCTGACGTAATGTTCCTTAAGCTTCGCTAGCAGTAGCGTGGATTGTACATTAAAATTGATTGTAAATTATTGTAATAGACTGTAGTCAGATTTATATAAAAATTATTTTCTTTTAAAAACTAAATTACAGTCCAATGCCTAAGGGCTAAACACAGTTCAATTATAAAAATACAGCTGCATAATAATAATAGTAACGTACTGAATTATGTAAACCACAACAGTACTAGAAAGAATAAATATTTTTCTGTAACAAAATCTAATTTATTTTTCAACTTTATTCCTATTCCGTCCTAAAAGTGGTAATACTGGACGAGAATAGAAACATGGAGGGCGGAGATAAATAAAACATTTGAGGGTAAGTCTGTTGGATAAAGGCAGGCAGTAAGGAATACGACACGAGACTATGCGCCACATTTTTTTAGCGTTCACTGAGTTTTCTTGGCACTGAATACTTTTTTTAATTTACACTTGAGAACTGGAGAATTTTAGTCTTGTAGAAACAAGCACATTCACTGCAACAAGGGGACCGAAATAATTCTCGCCTTACTTGCTTATTCAATATGAGAGCAAAAGTTGTTTTGTGTTTTATATGAAGAGGCCCTTTATCTTGTATCTACCGTATACTTTACTGTACTTGTCTGTCTATGACAATGACATAGCATGGAGTTGTCTTTGTAAGGATCGCAGTATTATAATATCTCTTTTAATTTGTAAATTTATAGGGATATTTAGAAACAGGAATAATTAAATATCATTATATTACTGGCGACTAGCGACGGTTAGGTCCGATATCGGACCAATTATCACAGTGGACGGAGCATTTGGTTAAAGAACGTGTCCTTAAAGTGTCCTTTTTTGTTGACCGACTTTCTAGATTTTTACTAATGTGCGTGACTAGAGAAGGTCACAGTACATCGATACACAGCTGAACATGACATATTTTTATAAGATTTACGAGTATTTTGCAAATAATTATTTCATGACCGACTCATAAACTGACACGAATTACACTGAAAGTGCGAGGTTGCCATACTTACTATAGCTAACTGTTTTACTCGTGGTTACGCTCAATGAGGTAGAAAGAGACACGAAAATTCATTTGACACACGTAAAAGATTGTTATGACTCCGTCCATTATATTTATTGGTCCGAGGGTCGAACCAATCATTTCATTGTCACTGGCATAAATTGTAAGTCTTATATCAAATCAGATTAAGTTTTACTGAAATAGCTGAAGATGCTTATAGTCCAAAATACTACGAATTTTCAAAATTAAGTTAAATATAAGAAAAAACTCCAACACCTTTTTGTAGACAGTACAAAAAGTTTGTGAACTCTGTAAAGATATACCTAATAAACATACTGTTCAAAATTCTAACTTTTGAATTCAAATGTTTTGGTAAAAGTTCAGCTTTGTAGTAAAGATCTGGGAAAATCGTGTTGCGAAAACCTGAGGAATTAAAACATTCAGCTGAATTCAGCTCCCTTTGTTCACGACTTTGAATCTTATTTTACTGCGAAATTAATGAATGGCGACAGCTCGTAACTTACAATTGTTTTGGCCAGTCGGTGTAGTACACAGTTTGTGGGATTCCGTGTGTCCTGGAATGTTGTCCGAACGCCAGAGCACCCTTACTATCTGACAATAGGCAATCATCATGAGAAGCAGCGGAAACCTGAGAACAAATTAATTTGTCAGTAAAGTATTTGTCAACAAAACGTTAAATAACGAATTTCAACGACTCAGACGCTGTACAAGACCCATTACTTGAAATAATTTTCATTCGGTATCTTTCCAGTGAAGTTCTAACAAATAAACATCTTAGCAGACAAATAGATATCTACGCACATAAATGAAATTTAAATGTCTATCTGTGATTTCAATACTTGTATTGAATATATGTAATATTTGTAAGTTACGAAACGGCTGAACCGATTTTGTTGAGACTTTAATTGGCAGGTTTTTTCATACTTGTGGAAATATTTGAGCTCCGACTAGTTCAGTTCGATTATCACTATTTAAGACTTTAAAAAATAGAAAATTCATTTCCGGGACTGTGCGAGTTGTGTGATATTGTGTTATATAATACACAATATCAGTATTACTAAAGACCCACCCCGGCTTTGCACGGTTGTACAATGTATGTGATCATATAACTATAGATCTTTATATACAATGTTTAGAATTGTCCTAAACATTGTATATAAAGATCTTTGGTCATTAAATAACACAAACAGATTCCGTTTCGCTGCGAGTGATTAATAATTTTAAATCTGTGATATCTTCTAACATATTCATTTTAATGATATGCCGTGTAGGGCAATTTTGATCTAAATTAAATGAACAACGTATCTAATGTTTTTAATTGTATAAGGATTAATACTTATTGTTCAAAATAGTTTCGTAAATAACCCATTATTATATAGCAATATGTAAAAGATAAAAAAATTAAATAAAAATTAAAAATGGTTACTGTGGGTTATTCTTAGAAGATAGACATATACCATTGCAAGCTTTCTATAGACCTTTTTAAGATTTACAATTTCTTTCTACGTTATTTTGATCTATCTCGTAAGGTTTAGCCAGCATTAGCAATGTAAACCCCCAAAAATTTGTTTTTTACGACATCATTACAAATCATTGAAATTCTCGACTTTCCTCTTCCATTAATATGAATGTATTATACACCTTCTGGAAAAAATTCTTTAAATGATAGTGAAAACCGTATCAAAACCGTTTAGAAAAAGTTAGCGGAGAAACGGACACACTAAAACAGCACCTTTGCTTCATACTATTTAGAGACAGAGAAGAGATTTACTTTGTATTCGTAGGTAGCGGATGCCAAGGAAGACCAAGGCTGATTTATGAAGTCCAATAGTCTGAGTACTAAGTGACGGAAATTTAAAAAGCAGTTACATACCTATGCGAAAAACTGCATTGTGAAAATAACGAAAATGTGATTTTAAGGGCGGAAGAGGTACGTAAAAACCGCGATGAATGATGCTCCATCATCTCTGACTACCACGTTAGGGGTACGGCGTGAGGATATGTAAGTATGTACGCACTTCGTATATTTGTGATTTTCTCAGAAATTTTTAAATGAATTCAAAATCTACACAAACTATATAAAAACTATGCAATGTAAGGAAGTTCAGGTAAACGTCTTCCTCGACAAGATTTCTCATGGGAATAGGCAAAAGAATTCCTAAGTGTTATCTGATAAGTGGAAAAATAATGTTCTGACATGAATCTCAATACAATCTCAATTCCAGAACAACTTTTAGCGGCTTAACACAATAACACTATAGTTTAATCTATAGGCCAGTTGCGTAGCTTCTATTGCGATGATAATATTAATGAAGTTCGTTCTTCCGCCTTAATGGAACTGTATTGATTGACGTTTATGAGTAATGAGTATGAAATAAGAATAATCCTGAAATATAAAAGAGTATGAAATGCCTTTCAATTTTCGTTTCCAGTTCTATGGAAATCATATAAATAGTAAATATCCGCTGGATAGCGATGTCACTTGATTTGTCTGTTGATCTGAAAGCTAACCTTACGGACTAGAGTTCTCAAAACAGGAGCCTAATAGCGCAACCTCCATCGACTGAAAATGAATATCATTTGACATTTTAGATTCATTGAGGATCGTCAATCACATACATTTTTGCTGTCAGAATAAGGCCAAAATGAATGAACTATTATGTTTGTTTCTAGTAAATGGATCTTATGTAATAGACTTCAGGGGAATTTAGAAAATAAATTTCACTAAATTGACTTGTAGTCTGAACGTGAGTAGTATGTAAGCTGGACGGATAATTTACAGTTATGCAATTCGTGTTATTGGAGATAGATACATACATATCTTCACACTGTATCCCCAACGGGGTAGTCAGAGAGGACGGAGCGCCAAGCGTCGCGATCCTTGCATACTTCTTTCGCTTCCTCAAATCTCATCATTCTCCTCACATATTTTCGCCTAGTGTAACGTAACACTATTTTGTAGAAAGGTGATTGGAATTCGTGATTACGAATTAAATTTTTTATGCTAAATAAAATATGTTTACCAAAAATAATTAATGTATTATCCTTAAAATATTGTCTATAACTAATTAATAACAATATTAAAACAAAATTACATTATTTACAAACATAATATAAAAAATCGATATACAGACAGATTCTGAATTTATTAATAAAAGTTTTATGTAGTGAATTCGAACAATAGACGCACGGTACCTACACCGCGATGCGTTCGTAACATTCATTCTCGAAGAGAACGAATAACATTCATTCTGCAAAAATTGTTTTTTTACTCACCAGCGCTCACTCGTTTTAGTTGTTCTAATTACAAATATTAAAAGAAAAACTATTCAGCTGTTATAATACGAGTATACTTAATATTTGTAATTTTCTCCAACGTTTTGGAGACAATCTTTCTAAATTTATAATAAGCGTAAAATTCTAAATAATACAATATAATTGTGAATCGAGTGTGATCCCGTACCGGGAACTCCGTTGGGATTGGACTCTGCCCCTTCTACTTACATCGCAGGCACCAACATGAATCACCAACTAACAAGCAACAACAATCTACCTACAGCACGGCTGTACGGGTTGCACAATCCGGCCAGACCCAGACTAAGAGCACAAGGGGAGTACGGTGTCGCGAAAGGACGGTGACCGCAGTAGATCCAAACTCATTGCTAGCCTGATCCACGACCCGCTTATTTTAATTTCTAAATTATGACTAATTCTTCTTAAATAAATGAACTAATTTTTGTCTTGATTTAATTTTTTTTTCAACTGAATTTTTTTTTAACTTAATATTTCTTAATATACTTATTTTGCTCCCTCAAGCTCCCCTAAGGAGCTGGAGGTGACACTAGGTATGCGAGTGCTTGGAGTTATTGGAGATATTAATACAATTCTGAATTCTTCGTAAATGTCTTAGCGGCTTTGATAAATTTTCAGTTCGATTAAGGAACATAATGATGGGAGCCTTAATAAGCTACCGCTCTTATTGCCATTTGTCAAACGAGCTTTTGTGTCTCTTTCTACTTCATTGAGCGCAACCATGAGTAAATCGGTTAGCTATATAAATGTGGCAACTTTGCACTGTCAGTGTAATTCGTTTCAGCTCATGATCGACTTTACATACATTACTGAAATAACTATTTGCAAAGTACTCGTAAATCTTAAAAGTTTTGGCTACTGGTATTCAAAAAATAAAAATATGTCATGTTTAGCTGTATATTGTCGTACCGTGACTCTTTCCTAGTCACGTACACATAAAAGTCCAGAAAGTCGGTCAACAAATAACGGACACGGTTTGAGAGCAAACGCTCCGTCCATTTGATTCTTGGTTAGAGTAATTAACTTTTCTAAATCAAATCAGTACATACATAATTTGACCACCTCCGTGGCGCAACGGTTTAACGCATCGGAAAGTAAACGGGGGTTGCGGGTTCGATTCCCGCCCCAGGTCTGGGTGTTTATATACAATATGTATTTATTTACAAAAGAAAAGTATATAAGTAGTAGATCAGTTGTCTAGTAGCCATAACACAAGCGCTGTGCTGCTTACTTTGGGACAAGATGGCGCTGTGTGAAATGTTTGAGTTTATTATTATTATATTATAATCTTAACGTTAATATTTACAAGTTTAAAACTAAGCATTATCTTAAATAATAGACTTCCTCAAAGTTGCCGCTTTGAAAGCTGTCACTATTTAAGGTACTCAGCGGACTAGCAGCATTACTTCCTTGAATAGCCAAACTTATTCGTTGGAGGAAAAAGCTGCCAGTCTAACGGTTTTCTGAAGCCTCGACTAAATTGTTTTTTAATTTGGGTGTTCCAGGATGCTTTCTCGGTTCATATTGTGATAGAAGCTTAGTGCTTAGTTTTGGGCCACGTGGTTGGTGTAATCGTCTGGAGTATTTATTGCTCATTGATAAACGTTTCAGAATATTGAAGTCTCAAATTACATCTAAATCAGCGATAGCTTAATGAAAATATACCTTGTTTGTTATACTTAATTGAATGAAAATATTTCTAATTTATATTCAGTGGAATATCAATTTTGTCTACCGTTGGAACTATGTGGAGTTTTTACATGAATTATAAATTCGTTAGATTCATATTAATATACATTATAAAATTTCACTTACGTGTATAGAAAGAGAGCCTTGATTATATGCCATTTGAGATCACTGTCGTCTGACCACGTCGATGTACACTGCATGAAGTACTGAACATTGAACCTCAGCTGCATCTTCCTGTCGACTTTCAGTACTACGAACTCTGGTACATCTAACAAAGAGAGAAATTAGATAAATTTTTCTCTAGAATGTCTGTTTTCACTCAAACATTAATACAATAGGCATAGTGTAAAAAAAATTAAACAAACGGTGGGCGAATGCCTTTGATGTTTGTGCAAAAGCCGACATCGCAAAACACTGATCACACCACTTAGGGTCGTTTTAATTTTTTTTTAATTTATATGTATGATGTTATATCATGTACTTATTCCTTGTGGTCTTCCGTGACCACATAAGATATGTGTTAGTCTGGAGACTTATTCACTCATTTTAAGAAATCTTTGACAAGTTTCGCATTATTAAAATGATGGAGATGTAAATAAGTACAGACAGCAACAAAAGTTCATAATAAACATTAAAAAAACTAAACAGAAACCCCGATACCAAAAATAATTTAAAACATACTCCACCGAGCGTAGCAAAGTAATTTCTCGAATTATGCCTCATTCAAAGAAAAAAAAAACACATGCCAATATCCATAAAAGTACAATCATAGGTTTATTCGTGAGCTGCGGTGCTACAGACATACAGAAAATATACAATCTGTATGTGACTCTAGCTTCATTGTGTACCTGTTTACACAAACAATGGACATAATTAATTCAGTGCAAATATCGCGTAATGACAGACACTCGAGAACTACTCCTATAATCATGTCATCTTCTTTATTTAATCAACTTCTTTCGATGCAGACTGTACCTGAAATTCGCGGATTCGCGAAGTTACATTTTCATTACAAAAATAGAACTTAACAACATAAATATTATGACAAGAAAATAATTTTACTTTATGATATATTCATAATGTTTACAGAATACATACTACGTACAATGTTATTTCTACTAAGTACAAAATTATATGAAACTTCGCTGTTTGTTTTAGATCGTTGTGATTTTTAATTTAACAAGATTATGTCACTTGTAAAAGGTATTTATCCTGATTCTTGTCAATACTACTCAGCGTGCAGTTATCTTTTTTAATCGAAGATAGATTTGAAGTTCGAAGGCAATTTCTTTTTTTTATTTGTGAATATAAAGACTCTTTAATAAATTGATTTGACTTTTACTAAATGATCTTTGACAATACTGTTACAGTGTTTTCTTTTTATACAGTAGGTAGATATCTGTTTATATAGTGACCTTGAATCGTTAGAACTTAAAAAAATATAGGAAGAAGAAATAACAGTGTTGTTTTGATTTTAAACACAATTTTAATTTATACTGACATTATATAGAGGTAAAGTTTGTTCGTTCTTATGAAATGGAATAAACAGAAAAACTACTCAAGCGATTTAAAAAATTCTTTCACCTATAGAAAGTTTAAAGTTTTTATTTGTTTCCTACTCATTATTCTGCAGTGTGAAAATAAAAAGTCTTTTTGCACCGAATAACTATTACGATATATTTCCACAAATACAAACGGTATGTACAACAGACGTGGGGCACACCGGGCGACTGCGTGACCGTTGCACCTTACAGAACGAAATTGCTGCGTCGTATACAGAATACATATACAGAATTGATATGTTCAGATATCTGAACGTATACAGAACTACGTAAGCATATGTAGTGTAGGCAAGTAGTGAAAACTGTGCTGCCCTACCCTGTGCTGCTATGCCTGTATTATTGAGATTAAAAAAAAGGTTCTGTATGATGTTTATGAATGGAAAATTTCTAAATCTAATTTCTGATGATCCCTAAGGCCTTTTAAGGACTTTTGTCGCATTTTATGTAAATTTTAGGCACGTAGATCTCTTATACATATTCCTCGTATTTGAAAATAAAATTTTGTCATGTAATTTCTAAGATGTCGGAATACCTAAAAGTACCCAATTTGTCATTACTTCAATTCTCAGTATATTTTAAAATATGAACTAGTACAAAATGACATGCGAGTTCGCAAAATGCCAAATTACTTTGTAAGTTTGTCTGTAATAGACGAACATACAATTCTGTTTTTCTTTTTATGATAAAGAACCCAAAAAATTAAGTGACGTTAGCTCATAAACCTAAGCGTATACGTAGAAGTAGTTGCATAGCACAGGGCTGAGCAACACAAGTTTTTGTCGTATACGATATAATATAATGTATTGTTTAGACTCAGGTGGTGTTAATTTGCGGAAATCCATTCCATGCGATGGATTCTTATAATATATAGCTATTTTCCGCCCAAAACTCCAAAACAAATGATATTACAGAACGGGAAATTAACGTCAAGCCAAAATAAAAGGTAATCGCGTTAATTTCCAGTGTTATAGATATTAAATAAATAAATATCAAAAGTACTGATGGATACAGCGTGAGAATATGTATGTACATATTATTACTGAGCTTATTGATACTTTATATTTAAAAAAGAAACTTCCGTAAAATTCTGTACTTCTGTAATAAATAACTGTCAAATTGTGTAGGAAAAATCGAATTTAAAACATCTGCTGGCTGCTGTAATTAATAAATCACTTCTTGGAGTTACGTTATTAATAAATTTGAATTTTAAATTTTTTTCAGATTATAAATACATGTTTTTTACATGAAATGAAAAACATATACTATCTTATTTATAACTCGGTAAAGAACCAAGAAATACTGGATAAGAACATGTTGCACTCGCCTTAACTTATGGTTCGGTAGTATTAATTTAATACAAAGTAACAGAAAAATGAATAAAAAACGATCCAAAATAATACGCATTGTTCAATATTTTGATTTTAGGATTTGATTTACCAATTGACGTCTCAGAACGAAATTTCAGTTAGTATAGATGACAAAATGAACCCGATCATGACATACATACAAACAGACAGACATTATGGAAGAATAACGCGCCGTGTTAGTCATAACCTCTACGGAACCCTAAAAAGTTCCTATAATTTTGAATAAATTGTCTAAATCAATTTCATGTCATACTTACTGAATAATAGCGACAGCAACCATATGATGAGTATGGCTGTCTTTGCTCTGCTGGTAGTAGACTTGAACTTTAGTGGGAAGCAGATGGCGTACCAACGGTCCACAGAGATGAATGTCAGCGTCAAGACGGACACCGTCACCGATACAGACTGCAAAGAATATTACTATAAGAAAAGTTTACATAATACAAAACTAAAACAACAATAAAACTGTGCGAAAATTATTTGGATACGTCTCATATTTATCGAAAAATTAAATTATTAGCTATTTTGTGAGGTCACGGAAGAAATCTATAGTTATCCAGACTCTTTCAGCTCTGTAGGCTAGGCCAGAGGATGGGGCTACGATGTTTCCAGTGTCTCGTAGGAAACGACTAAAAGGGTCTTGGAGGCTGTGGCCTGAGTTGGGGCTCCGAGAAGGACAGCTTGCAGCGCTGCGTGGTTCACGTTGTCGTGACACTGCAAGAGCGCAGGGTACTCGGTTATTCCCCTCCGTCCGAGAAGTGCTTCGGCATTACGCAAGAGGAGAACACAGGTGCGTTCCGTAGGAGATCACGAAACTCCTCAACAACGCGTCGAGTACAACCATAGCAGGAGATTTACAGGTAAAAGCCCGACAGAACCCAACCTCACTCAAGGGGCTGGGTAACCTTTGTTAAGATTTCCCCTGTTACAAAAAAAAAACTCCATAGATGAGATTGCCTTCCATCATCCAATGCACGTTTATTATTATGCAGTTTGCTTTTGTAAACCGGTTTTAACTTCTTAAATCTCACGCAAATTTCATAGAGATATTAGAGTGGTTTTGATTTCTCCATCAGTTAACATTACGGATTGATTATTATTTCCTTTTACCAGTCAGTTTTACTTCATCGATTGTCTTCGTCTCTCATTATTCGCATTAATTCGCTTTATATCATTGTAAAATTCGTGTATCATGCGATAGTCCCACATTGGGCGCCGATTTTCAGTAACACTAATGAAGCTAGTTTCCCATTACATGCCGGTTCTATAATATCATTATGTTACGCAAATGGGTTCCGATTAGTACGCGCGAGTGTATTATATTTCAGGAAGTGTACTAATATAACAACGGCAGGAATTAGTAATGTACCTACCAAAATAGGGTTGAAAAGTATTTAAAGACAACTGAAAGTTATGCATTTGAAAAACATATTTTCTCACCACGGGGAGAACAAATGGGTAAAAAATCGACATGATGATACGTGGACTGAGGACTACGTCCATTTACAATACCAAGATTAAGAAAGCATTCCAGATTGCAAATGCTTTGTCAACCCTGAGAACTAAGATGTTGTGACTCTTGTGCCAGTTTGACAGGATGTTTTACTCTGCATACCACAACATAACAGAGTAAGCACTCTATTCTAATATAACTTGGACAAAACGACGGATGTTCATAGAAATAAGTAATCGAACACGCAGACAAATAGAGATTTTTAGTCGAGTGTCTCAATTTTTTTTTTTTACTTTGCAATATACTAGCGGCCCGTTTTGACTTCGCCCGGGTTGAATACATATATAGTCTGTGACCATCTAGAACACCCATTCCCAAAGTGGGCGATAACGCCCCCCTGTGGGCGCTGCAGGCCTAAAGGGGGGCGGTAAGAGACCCAGAAAAAAAATGGGGGCGTTGTGTAGAGGCCTGGGGGGTGATTTGTAATTTCATTTAGCTAGGAGGCATCTTAGACAACGACTGCATGAGCTCTCGACTCAGTAGACAAAATAAGTTTGGGAACCAGTGATCTAGATTAATGTACTTTTCAAATAGTGAAAGAATTATCCAATTATTTGAGCAGCGGTTCCGGTGATTATCCTTCACATGTAATCAAACTCGCAAAATCCACTCCCTCTCTTTATAACATTAGTATAGATTGAAAGAATCTGTACCCGCGACATTTAATAATAATAATAATAAGCCTTTTATTTCCTTAACTTCATACACTTAAGTAAAAAAAAAATTTCTTACAAAATATAATTATAAGCTACGGTCCCTTTCGGGGTATAGGCGTCCTCCAGCTGTCTCTATGCTTTTTTGTTTTTTGCTTTGCTTTTCCAATTGTTTCCTGCCACGCATTTTATTTCATCCCGCGACATTTATGGAATTTAAAAAAATATTAAATTTTAAGAAAAAATAGCGACGTCATCGGAAATAAAAAAAAATAGATTATGTCGTTTCCCAGGATTCAAGCCATCTTCATAGCAAATTGAAATGAAATCGTTTCAGTAGTTCAGCTATGTAACTATAACAGCCATACAGGTAGAGACATTTTCGCGTTAATAATAGTACCTGGGCAACCGAGCTTTACTCGGTGTCTTACAAAAAAAATATTAAAAAAGATCTGACCACATTGCAGAATTCGAACCCGCGTACTTCGGCGTGGTAGACCTACACTCAGTCACTGTGCTATTGAGAAGGTAAACTCTGCTGCGAAATTAAAAAAAATTAGAAGTTCAGAGTTTAGAAGTTTTAAGTATGTGAAAGATGGAGAAAACGATTTTTCCTAGAATTGAGACTTAGTAAGATCGATCTCTTGCCCCCTCATTCCTTACATTGTAAATTTCATCGAAATCGCTAGAGCCGTTTTCAGGAAAGCGAAATCAAACATATATACAAATATTGTTCGTTCAATATAATAGTGGATTAGTATATATACACGAGTACGTAATTGTTTAATAAATGCTGATCACGTAAAGTAATTGCCGAAGTGCTACGTGTTACGTCTAAAAATTTTGACACTACGTAAAAGCCTATAAGTATATTAAACAAACTTTATTCTTCACTTTTAATTAATTACCGTGCACAGAAACTCGTTAGATGAGCAACTTTAACTTGTAAATTAATAAAGGAATTATTTACGAATTGAAGTCTTATTGCGTTTGTTTAAAGTTTATAATCGTTGAAACTTTCCAGTAAAGTAAGAGAGGCGGGAAATTGATTGCAAAGTGACTGTGATAGAGAGGTTCTGTGACATTATAGGGATGTACTTTTATAGGACAAATTAAAAAAGTTTTGCGAATTCGAATAACACAAATAATATTAAAATAAATTAAATAGTTTCAAAAAGAGTACGCGCAAAGTAGTAATTGCGCAGTTAGTGTTATACTGTATGTAAATCGCTAACATTGAAAAAAAAAATGTTATAGAGATTTTTTTACATAACCAAAGTATTGTAGAATGTATCACGAGATATTACACTACAGAATGTTATTGTGAAAACTGATGCCATTACATATGAGTTGAAGGACTATTTTTCGTACTGGTCAGTTACTTGCTTAAAGGATAATGCATACCATCCCCCTGACAACAGACTTATTGAAATATATCTCATTCGATACATCGTAGCAAGTTGACAAATTTTTACTACGACATCCTTAAAATGTATTGGGAATTCTAGAAAAAATGTGTTTTATTTTTTTTTTCCTAGTCGCCGCTAGACCAACAGACTTGAAATATATCTAATTCGAAACATCGCTGCAGATAATTTCTTACTATGACGGCATCCTTGAAATGTGTAGGATATTTCAGGAATAATCCAGGGATCTCTTGGGGAATAGAACTGGGGAAAGAGATTGCGTAACTACCTTTCCATTTTAGAATCATTGATGAATGTCAATCAAATCTATTTTTAAAATAATAATGTAATAACTATTGAACTGTTTGTCTATTTCCAGGCAAAGGAAGTAACGCAATTTTGCCCCAAGTATGAAGTAATTACATTCCGCTGTACCACAAATAACTCCATCACGTAAGCAACTCAAAACCACGTTACTAAGAATAGACTAATAAGTTACTCGTGTGGTTTCCAATTAATTACAAGAAACATCTGTCACTTGAGATTATGTTTTTTTAAATGCCAACCTGTCACGTCCCAACCTGAATACTTAATTACGTTTTCGCAAAAGGTATGTTAGTTATCTAGTCTGTATGTTTCAATTTCAGTCGTGTCTACGTTTTGATAACTTGGTCTGATTGATAGAACGTGTCAATATTCCATTTAATTGGATTTCAAAATGAGTATGTTCGGAAATTTGCTCAGCTCACGTCCGCGTTTAGATAACTCGGTAAGATGATTAGTCAATATCCTATTATATTTTGTTTAATTATGTTCAACCAATAAATTATTAGGCGTTTCGGAGACACTCTTATGTCACTATCCAATGACTTACGGTTTTAATATTTTTCGTTATGTAACCTTTTTGCTTGTTGGGCTGTATAGACCGACTCCTTGAATTCTTTACTTTATAAAATATACATGACATTTAAATCTAACTACATCTCGGACCACGAATCAAAATGGATGGCATTTTTGCTCTAAGAGCATGTCCGTTTTTTGTCGACCTAGTTCCTAATTTAATTTAATAATGTGTGTGACTAGGGACATGGAAAGATTGAGCACATGGAAAAAATGAGTGATGAAAGACTGACGAAGAAAATCTATAAAGCGAAAGTGAGTGCTAAAAGAGGCCAAAGAAGACCAAGGCTGACTTAGGAAGATCGAAGAAAATAGCTAGTGTTAGCCGACGAAAATGTCAAAAGCACTCGCATACATAGGCGAAAATGTGTGAGGAGAATGATGAGATTTTAGGAAGCGAAAGAGGTATGTAAGGATCGCGACGCTTGGCGCTTCGCCCTCTCTGACTACCTCGTTGGGAATACGGCGTGAAGATATATATGTATGTATGTGACTAGGGAAGGGTCGCAATACAAAGATGCACAGCTCAACATGACATATTTAGTTTTATTTTATTTAAGTATTTATTACATACACAACACAACATACACAAAAAGAAGATTTCACAAAGATAATTTTAGAAAAGGGTACAGCTTATTTCTAGTAGAATTTTCTTCCAGCGGACCCGACATATTTTTACTTTCGTAAATACTACTGGTAGCCATAACACTTAAAATTTACGAGTATATTGCATATAATTATTTCAGCACTGCAATATTTTGTACGTAAATTCGATTATGAGCTGACACAAATTACACCGACAGTGCGAGGTTGCCATGATTACCATATATATAATAACAAAAATAGGATGTTTTATTACCATACAGGAATCATGAGAAATACGAAACAAAAGTATTTCAACTTAATTTATTGCTGAATTTGTTGGTAGTAAAATATTTTTCGAACTGCACAGCCTTCTAGGTTCAAAAGGTTTAGACTCCAGAGCCACAAAATTATTCATTAAAAATCTTTATTTTCGACCGTAACAGTAACGAAAGAGTAAGTGTGTAACGTAAGTGTTCCACGTGAATTATTATAAATACTACTATTAGAAATACCTATAATTCCTTGAATTCATTCCCGAAGTCGCGGAAACCATCAACAAGAGAAAGATGGATAAATATAATAGGCTTCCAACTACGACAATTAATTCAAGGAATTACAATTACTTCATCTTTCTTTTGTTTTGTGTTTCTACAAAATGTTTCTACAAAATTACAAGTAGTAATAGTTTTAGATTGTTTCACAATTGTAATCCATCATGTGTTTAGAAAACTAATATGTGCTCGGACCAAAAAACTAAATGGACGGAGCCATAATGAGTTGTTGCTCTTATCACCGTATGTCAAACGAATTTTGGAGTCTCTCTCTTTATCTCATTGAGCGTATAACCAAAAGTAAAACAGTTAGCTTTAGTAAGTTTGGTAAACGCTGTCGGTGTAATTCGTGTCAGTTCATTATCGACTCGACGTACAAAACATTGCATTACTGAAATAATTATTTGCAAAATACTCGTAAATCTTTAATGTTTTGGCTATTAGTATTCACAAAATAAAAATACGTAATGGTCCGCTGTGTATTATTGTACTTTGACCCTTCCCTAGTCACACACATTAGTACAAGTTTAGAAACTTTAAAAGAAAGTTTAGAAACAAAAAACGGACACGCTCTTAGAGCATAAGCTTCGTCCCTTTTAATTCTTGGTCCGACAATATGTAAGTAGTATGACAGTTACAAGAAAACAATTATATTTTTTGAAATTTTATTCCGAACAATTCTTTTGATGCCAACTTTACATAGATGGATTGATCAACTATTTTTTGTCTCACTGTCATCTCTGGATGAACATTGTACATAAATAATCTCTGGATTCCTAACAAAAATTACTCTGAAAATGACATAGGTATTAAATTCATACATAAATACTAAAACTTTTGAATAATATAGCAATATTTTTCTCTACTTTAGTGGTTGTATTATAATAGCTGAATAGTTTTTCTTTTAATATTTGTAATTAGAACAACTAAAACGAGTGAGCGCTGGTGAGTAAAAAAACAATTTTTGCAGAATGAATGTTATTCGTTCTCTTCGAGAATGAATGTTACGAACGCATCGCGGTGTAGGTACCGTGCGTCTATTGTTCGAATTCACTACATAAAACTTTTATTAATAAATTCAGAATCTGTCTGTATATCGATTTTTTATATTATGTTTGTAAATAATGTAATTTTGTTTTAATATTGTTATTAATTAGTTATAGACAATATTTTAAGGATAATACATTAATTATTTTTGGTAAACATATTTTATTTAGCATAAAAAATTTAATTCGTAATCACGAATTCCAATCACCTTTCTACAAAATAGTGTTACGTAACGACGCTTGGCGCTCCGTCCTCTCTGACTATCCCGCTAGGGATCCAGCGTGAATATAATATGTATGTATGTAAAACTAGAAATTTACTTTGTTTTTCAGAGTTTTGTCCGCAAAGCGAAAAATCCTTAAAAGGCGATGTCCTTTAAAAATATGCATAACGAGGTTCATATTTTTGATATGTATGCATACTTGGCGACTGATACGACTTATCAGTAATATATAGACGCATATTTAAAACTTTTAAAGGTTCACAGGAGAAGCAAGGAAACCTTTACACACTAATGGAACTCGTATTTCACTAATTTCTGTGTATTACATATAAAAGTATCCTTAAGCTGTATCTCTAACGGGGTAATCAGAAAGGAGTCCCAAACTTGCTTTAGTTTTTTCGTCTCTTTAAATCTCATCATTCTTTACACAAATTTTCGCCTAGGTATGCGAGTGCTTTTGACATTTCTGTCAGCTAACACTCTGGGTATTTGATCCCCGTAAGTCAATATTGGTCTTCCTAGGCTTCTTTTATCACTTGCTTTCGCTTTGTAGATTTTCTTCATCGGTCTTTCATCACTCATTCTATGTGCCTGAACCACTTAAGCTTTAATTTACTAATACTTTGACTTTATTTAAGTATTCCTTTTTGCGGAAACATTCGTAAAAGTTGACTCATCGAGTGAATCATTAAATGTGTCACATCACTAAAGTTGTCGATAAACAATCTACTCCGTGTTCCAGTTAAAGGCATGTCACACATTGTGGTTTTACGATGCGAAAACGATTTGCAGTCGCAAGAAATATAGTACCGATGGCGAGTAGAATTGAATTTACATACGGTATAGATATTGTAAATCTTCGCATCAGAATTGCTTGTAGTTTCGGTGTATTATACATAATCTAAGGTAAATAATATTACGCGCTGTCACCAACTGGATGGGTTATCTAGTGCCATTTATATACTCGTATATCGAGCGTCTCCTTGCTTCACACTTTAATACGATTACTTGGTTAAGTAATCTTGCGCTTCAGCTATGGGATCAGTGATTTAATGGATTTTATTTTCCACTTTATTAATCGACTTCAAAAAGGTTCTCAATTCACTGTATGTTTTTTTTTGTATCTTTGTTACCTCATAACTCCGTCATTTATGAACCGATTTTGAAAATTCTTTTTTGTTTGGTAGGTCATAACTTCAGAGGTAATCACACTTAAATTTCATCGGTATTACAGCTTGATCTTCGAAGATACACTAAATAATGAGACCTAGTTATAACCTTTATTTATATTGATGATTCTCTTGTATATCGTTGCGCTCCAGAATTAGAAAGAAGTTAATTGCAGACCTGCCCTAGATATTTATTTAGGTCAAGATCACTCAAAAGGGAAAAATAAAAAAAATTAAACCGTCTTCAAAAAAAAAATGAAAAATACAAAATAACTATCCTTTACATATAAAAACTGAAGCACAATTTAAACTTAACTTTATAATTACAATACACATATCTATATAATTAAATTTGACAGTTACGAATTCGGTGCCAAATCAATGTGCAACAACAGAAAGTCTTTCAAGAATTTCATTATACAGGTATGTGCATTGTATTTACAAAATTAAGTTTAAATTGTACTTGAGTTTTGATTAGTAAAGGATAGTTATTTAGTACTTTTCAGTGTTTTTCTTCGATGCAGGTTTAATTTTTTTTCAAAGCGTCTCCGGGCTATGGATTATATGGCTTTTGTAAAGATTATTTAGGTTAAAGACATATTGTTGCGCTCGGTTATTTAATGGATGAGTTATTTAAGGAAAGTATATCGAATATCTCCGTGCTTTGAAAGGCATGTTGTGCTACCGACTAATTCTATATAGTGGTAGTTTATACCAATATTTAGACAAAGTAATCTTGCGCAGGATTGTCTTGCATGGATGATCTAAAATCTAAAGACATTTATTCGGAGCATCTCAATACTAAGCAAAGTACGCCTGTTGGTTCAGTCTCTTTATACTTATATGGCGGTTATCTATTGGATGGGTGATATTACGGAATTTTCAAATTTTCATAGCACGGAGGCTATAGGAATACAGCCTTCATAATATAAAAGTGTAGAGATAGAATATATAAGTAGATATAGTTGACAACCTTGCATAAAATAACTTAAAAGTAATTTTTTGAACATTAAATCTAACTTTACATACTTCGTTCGTTTTCTCAAGTCTCATCATTCTTCTCACACATTTTTGCCTAAGTATGCTAGTGCTTCTGATATTTGCTTGTAAGGACCGTGACGCTTTGGCGCTCCGGCCTCTCTGACTACCCCGTTAGGAATACCGCGTGAAGATATGTATGTATATAAATCTAGCTAAGTTTGATCCAATTTATGTTAATGAGATATAAGTACATAGTCTAAAATAAAAAAAATCATTATTTCAAAATCAGCCCGTTTATAGATAGAAAGAAGTACAAGTAAAAGTTAAATTCATTACATCAATTATAAATAAAACCGGCTAAGCGCGAGTCAGACTCATGCGCCGACGATTTCGCACATACTTGCAAAATATTTGTGTTATATATTTACCTAAGAAATATAAGTCTCATTCAAAGTTAGACTAACTTTGTAGTTAAAAAACGCGTTATTTCATATTCTACAACTGCAAATATAATATTGTAATGGGAAAAGAGTGTAATATTTTTACAAATTCGCAAATTTTTGGATTTTTCCCTTTTATTGTGCTATGAGACCTTGCTTCTTGTCAAATTCCATGATTCTAAGTCAACGGGTATTTTTTATTTACATACACATACATTCATATCTTCACGCTGTATCCTTAACGGGGTAGTCAGAGACACGGAGCGCTAAGCGTCGCGGTCCTTACATACCTCTTTCGCTTCGTCAAATCCATCATTCTCCACACACATTTTTGCCTAGGTATGTGAGTGCTTTTCACATTTCCGTCAGCTAACACTCTGACTATTTGATCTTCGTAAGTCAGCTACATAAATGTCTATCTTTTGCTTGTGTTGACTCAGAAGCTTCAATTTTCTACGCCTCCAAGGTTTTAAGCTTCTATAGTTATAGATATCGTGCTTGATACGAAGTTCGACTTAGTACTTCTAGCCATTTCTGGGATTAAGTGTCTGCTCTGGTCAAATAGACGAACACAGAGACATCGAAGTGATCCTATATGAGTTCCGTGTCTTCTTTTAGATATAGAACCCTAAAAATGGTTTCAAACTATGATTATTAAAATTTTTCTCTCATTTTTCGTTGCCAATTTATTTATCTACGTCAAATTTCAAATCAGTAGGTGTAATATAAGAATAAATTGACAGACGGACATAATGATGTAACTGTAACAGTTCCGTTTTTGTAATGGTGGTTATAGA
Source organism: Zeuzera pyrina (assembly GCA_907165235.1). Classification (NCBI taxonomy): domain Eukaryota; kingdom Metazoa; phylum Arthropoda; class Insecta; order Lepidoptera; family Cossidae; genus Zeuzera; species Zeuzera pyrina. Next base: position 3,688,120 of record OU015641.1, read on the forward strand.
ATTTAACAACATTACTTTCCTATGCATTCGATCGTAATCGAGTAAAACAAATTCTTCTGTGACACCCATAAATAAATTTAATTTTGAAACGCGCAGAAATTCTCTTAGGCCGCTCGACTTTCAAGCCTTTAGAATAGCTCTGCGTCAGATTTCCTCGCAATAGGTCACACCCTTTGATAAAAGCGAGACGTACGAATATTTTACACAAAATCTCTTCGCTTATGATTTTCGTTTCATTTATTACTCGATTTAAGTCTAACGACACAACCAAGCTTTGCTTTGTCTTTGAGTATTAACTACGGAAGGCTTTTGGTGTTCAGAAACAAACGAATGAATAAATTAAATAACATTTCGCTTTAAATAATGTCGATAAGAGGTACACTTACGCTTAAAAGCCAACCAATCCATCAGACTCACTGAGGTTTCTTCATCACAGCACAACATACATATTTCTGTTACGTATTTCCAGAAAAATTGTGACTTATTTTATTCAGTTTGAGGTTCTCAGCATGAGTCTAACCACACTTGGCCGTTATTATTAATTAGTGGTCATCTAGTGGCCGAAATTCGACCTTAAATATGAAATAAACTCTTTATTCCCTTGGCATAAACTCTTAATTAAGTTTTCGAGAACGCGATTACATATATATACATATATACAAATATTGCTCGTTTAATATAATAGTGGATAGGTTGACATATTCATTTTAGATTTTGCACTATAATCTCATCTACTAAAATGAAAGTCCTATACGGTACCCACAAGCTAATTTTTATAATTACAGTTTTTAAATCGCTCGTAAGATATTTAAGTTAACCCTAACGCCATTAGATCACAAAGACATATATGGTATAGTGGCTTCCAATCGTATAAAATACCGAAGAAACGTTACATAAATATTCCGGACGTCGATTCATATTTATAGGTTAAAAAGGTTGCAAAATATTCTCAGAAATATTCTGCTGAACCCAGGACTGAGTTCAGGGATATAAGCAGAAAATAAGTAGATAAGAAATATCGCCGCCTTTAAAGTAACAAAAAAAAATAAGTACATATACAAACGAACTGAGAACCTCCTCCTTTTTTTTATTTTTCTGCCCGTCTGTCACAGATTACTTTTTCATGAGTTATACTGAATAAAATATATAATATGATATACAACATTCGACAAATTGAAATGAGGAGTTCTACACGTCATTTGCAAATCAATATTTGAGAAAAAAATACCAATCTGTCAGAACTCAAAAATCACTAAATTATCTTAGAATATGTGTATAAAAATAATATCTTAAGCAAAGAGTTATGTCTATGATCACAAGTATCACAATATCACGGATCATATGATACTAATTTCGGTCCAGGTTACAAACAATTGTACTGCAGAAAATTGTTTAATTTACATAAACTCGCTACAGCAATATGCATATTAAATGAATCACCACAATATTTAGTCGTATAAATTCAAATTCACCTCTACCATAGATGTCCAAGCTTGCACAGTAATACATACACCATCTCGTTAACCATCTTGATATGTTTTGCACTAGTTAATTTAAACAGAGGACAACAGTGAGTGGTAGGATCTTGTGCGTGGAACGTCTGAATTGCTACCACTAACTTAATCGCTAATTCATGAGTGGAGGAGAACTTAGAGGAGAACTTAGATTTAGACTAACTTAGACTTATGAGGATCAAATGGAGTGTTAGTTGACGAAAATTTCAAAAGCTTGCTTCGCCGAATGTGTGTGAGGAAAACGATGAGATTCGAGTAGGCAAAAGAAGTATGTAAGGGCCGTGATGCTTGGCACTACGTCTTCTCTGACTACGTAAGGATACAACGTCAGAATATGTATGTATTCACATAATTATTATGTTTTAAAAGAAAGCTAATATTTTAACTTAAACTTACACTTTTGGCTATGAAATTCATATTTCGTAATAATTAAAAAGATATTTTTATCTGTTACAATATTATCTGATAATTATAATTATAATCTCTATACGATCTGCAAGGTGCCGGACCACTTCGGTACTTACGTATTTCTTTCCAAAATAATTTGGAATTTTCCTCGAAGTTGTCCCACATCTTGTTTTCGTCTAACACCCTACACCTTTCACGCTTCTCTTTCACTAGTGCTTTCGTTTCTGCTTTCTGCAGCTTATTTCTGTCTTTTATCAAATTCTTCATACCACAGTCATTAGTAGCAAGGTAGTCCCGCCATGCTTTCTTCTTCTTATACTCAGACAATTATAATTATTAATTACAATTATAATCATTATTATAATATATCTCACTACCCAGTTGGGGATACAGCGTGAGGATAGTTATGTATGTTACAATATTTAGTGCCTTCGATAACCATAGAACTTTATTCTCTACCAGCCGTGACTAGCAGTTTCACCCTCTTTAAAGATATTTTTCCAGTATAAAAAGTACACTAGATAATTTTTTGAAAAGTTCTCTACTTACCAAAGAAAGTCCCGTGAAAATCAGTACAGCCGTTTCGGAGATTAGCTCCGACAAACAAACAGACTGCCAGATAGACAGACAGACAAATATAAATTTAAAAAAAGTGTGTTTGGGTTTTGGTCATGTGCAAATAAACAGTTAAGCTTAAGAAAAACCTTTATTTCGAAATCTAAAAGATGTACAGATAGATGTATAGATAAGGATGGCGTTTTATAATCGCTATTCTTTATATACATTATAACATTGTTACTCGTATAACTGTTATGTAGGACTTTTTGGCGGGAACGAGAGAAGAGAGGTTGTCATTTTATTTAGATTTTCTATTTTTTACATTTTTGGGAGTTTTAAAGTACAAAAGTTATTGTGTTTAAAGTTCTGTGTAATTGAAAAGAATGGAGTAGATCTAATTAAACATGTGTAGCTGAAGTTCTCGCGCTCTTACAAAAAGTCTTATTAAACTTCAGTAAAGTCTGCTATTGTTTTACTGGAGAAGTTTTACGATAACGATTCTACATACGTACAATGCGCTAATCTGTGCACAATGCCATTAAGAAAGAAAAAAACTATTATGTATATAAAACATTCTAATTAAGATGTAATTAAATTGTGTACATATCCCGTATGTTTCAAAAACGAGTCTCCATTTCATCTCTGTTTTGTTTATGAGTTGTGCGAGATTAAATTACGTAATAATTATAATAGGGTAAACATAATTTGGCACCAAAATTGTGGAAATTTCGGACTTAATTAATTCATATGAACTATAATTATGTCCGAAATTATATTGTGTGGTAATCCACACAATATAATATCGGGCATAATTACATTATACTCGTATAGCATTAGCTATTCGTGCTTCTTTGAAAATAACAAAAATGAAACTCTTAAATTAATATATTTTTGTTATCTATCTCAGTTTATTGTTCGTATGTCATGGTCAATTTTTTCCATCATTTTTTGTACCTACTTTTGTACCTACTGTGGTGAAATTTAACACAAAGACGTGAACTAGCAACTCAAAACTAGAGTTGTAACGAATATTCGGCGACTAGTAGGTATTCAGCTTATTTGATCTTTTGTACTCAGCTGAATAAAAAAACAGAAAATTTTATAACTATCTTCATATAAAAATTTATATTATATTATCCTGTTCCAATAAGTGTTTTCGTGATTTTTTACTATTTTTTGTAAATTATTAGGCACTCATTCGTCACGCTTGGCGAAGTGGAAACATTTATCTGCTACTAATATTATTGTGAAAAGAACGGTAAAAAGGAAGATCACCGAACGTCTTGAAACGATAAATTAATTACGATTTCGACAAAGTATAAATACATGAAATAATAAAAAAACGCACTTTTATTGACCAGGGAAATGGAAATAACATAAAATCATAATATGGTTTTGTTGTTTCACGATTATTTTATTTACTACCAGCAAACCCGGCCCGTTTCACTGGGCGTTAGTTGAAGTTAAAATAAATTAAACAGTTTTTATAATTATTTTGATACTGCAAAAAAAATAAATTCTATTGATCCGATCGCTACCAAACTTTACAGGAACACCCGCTAGGCCAATCTGAAGATTGCCTGAAAATTTCATCGAAATCGGTCCAGCTGTTTCGGAGTCCATAAGGAACATACATACATACATACATACATCGCCTTTTATATATAAAATAAAATAGAAGATAGATTGAAGTTAAAATAAATGAAACAGTTTTTATAATTATTTTGATACCGCAAAAAAAAATTCTACTGATTCGATCGCTACCAAACTTTACAGGAACACCCGCTAAGCCAATCTGAAGATTGCCTGAAAATTTCATCGAAATCGGTCCAGCTGTTTCGGAGTCCATAAGGAACATACATACATACATACATACATCGCCTTTTATATATAAAATAAAATAGAAGATAGATTGAAGTTAAAATAAATGAAACAGTTTTTATAATTATTTTGATACCGCAAAAAAAATTCTACTGATCCGATCGCTACCAAACTTTACAGGAACACCCGCTAGGCCAATCTGAAGATTGCCTGAAAATTTCATCGAAATCGGTCCAGCTGTTTCGGAGTCCATAAGGAACATACATACATACATACATACATCGCCTTTTATATATAAAATAAAATAGAAGATAGATTGAAGTTAAAATAAGTGAAACAGTTTTTATAATTATTTTGATACCGCAAAAAAAAATTCTACTGATCCGATCGCTACCAAACTTTACAGGAACATTCGCTAGGCCAATCTGAAGATTCCCTGAAAATTTCATCGAAATCAATCCAACTGTTTCGGAGTCCATAAGAAACATACATACCTACATACATCGCCTTTTATATACATAGATATCATCCCGTTAGGAATACAACGTGAAGATATGTTTGTATGTATGTAAATAATATTACAAAGAGATAAACCTTATTTGTTTGTATGTAATGGATTAAATCAAAAACTACTCATCATCTCAAAAATTCTTTCACCTGTAGAGTGTTACATTATCAGCGAGTAACATGGGCTGTATTTTATTTAAAAAAAAATTTCTATCCATGCAATGCCGGTGCGAGTCGCTAGTAAATAATATAAATAAAACCGAAAGTAATAAATAAAAACCGGATTTGAAACCAATGGGTGATGTGAAGAAAACGTCAGGTTGTGCTTTTAAGGCGACGCGCGACGCATTGGAAATTTTGTCGCCAGGGATCTTCATTTTTCAAGTGGCTGCAAAACGTATGACAGTGATATTTGGTATCCTGATTATTCATTTTATTGACTTCATTTTGACAGTTGCTATACACGGTTGGTTAACTTTTGCACAACAAAAAAAATATCATAGAAACCTCTTTTAAAACAGAGATCTACATTTTTTGGAGCAACGAGACCGATGTAAGATGTAATGGAATTAATTGGCATAGTTAACTTATTTTTTTTAGTATTAAAGCGTCAGATGATACACACCAATCATTTGATCTCAAACTAGAGTATTCCCTGTGCTATGAGAACCAGACGAAGACTACTGGGGGCGTCTCCAAGTACACCCAGACCCGAGACAATGTACTAAATAAATTAATCTGTGGTAGAACTAAATAAGAGCAATTGTAAAAGCGAAATGTTAAATAAGGAAACTGTAGTTAAAAAAATTGTATTGTATATAGTGACAAATTAGTCAATTAAGAATAAAAGTTTAACAAAGTCTCTGACCTAAACATGTCGGGGGATCTAGCATAAAAAAAAACTAAATACTAGTAGTAATTGCTTTCGTTTTAATCACATCACTCATTCCATTTTTTTATATCTTTCACTTGATTTCAGATGCGCTATTTTTGGTATTTTTCAGCGATAAAAAATAAAGCTTTCAGGAAGATAACTTTGAAAAGTTCACAGTCAACAGTCAGTTCAAGTCACACAGGCACAGACCTGCCGACCACCCATTGCGTACTCGCTCGTTTCAAGCGAATCGCTCGCTTGTATTGTATTGCCAAGAGCGGCAACAGACAATACAGACAGACAGACAAATAACAATGCGTGCTTCGACAACAGTTTATAATCATAAAAATATTAAAAGACAAGTTAGGGTTCGCTTATGCAGACATTGGTGTGTTTGGTGACCTGAATCTCGATATTAAAGAAGACCGAGAGTTAGATATTTGGGTACATACAACTTCAACTCTTTATCCTGAAATCCTCCTTATGATTGGATAAAAAACTCTAAAAAAATAAGAATTCAGAAAAACCCTTGTCTTGCATAAATATTCAATTGCATCTCTGAAATTCTACAGAATTTTAAAACGATTCTTAATAAAATGGATGGTTATAATTTTATTACAATATCTCTAATCTCTTGTGATGAATTCCTAAAATCTTCAGCTATTTTCCGCTCAAACTCCAAAAACCACTAATCGACACGTGTTTCGCTTCTCAACGAAGCATCCTCAGGATATACCAGAGATAGGATTCGGTCAGCTAACCAGCACCGAATCTGTTAGCTGGTGCTGGTAAATAACCAGAGTGTTAGCAGACGGAAACGTCAAAAGCACTCGCATACCTAGGTGAATGTGTGTGAGGAGAATGATGAGATTTGAGTCTCTCTGACTACCCTGTTGGGGATGCAGCGTGAAGATATGTATGTATGTATAATGTAGCAGCTATGCTATTGTAATAACGACTATCACTAGTTGGAACATTTTATGTTTCTTACGGTAAAATACAATTGTCTTTTAGTTCTTACTGGGTATTTTAGACCATTCGACTTTGAGCACGTATGTACGTATATGAAACAGTAGTTCAGAATTCAGAATTCATGATGTACACATATTTTCTGAGCGGAATTTCAACGAGAATGTGGGCAAAGCAAATCGGGCTAGGAATGCCTATGGAACTTTAAGTCGAACTCATAAGCCATAGTTTACGTCGCTAGTGAATTCCATATTCGTCACACGGTGCCATAGAGGTCATCTCTGGTTAAGATATGTATGACTCATTAATTTTTATTTTATTTATTCACATAATCGCAGAACTAGATTATGTAAAAATATATTGTCATTCGTAAGTTTTGCAAAAACTAAAAATGCTAGACCGATTTAATTTTTTGTTTTGTTAGCTTCAATACTGGGGTGATTTAGGCAAAAAAAATGAGAAAAACCCAAAGGAATAGCCGAAAAATCGCACAAATTGAAATTGGTAATTTTGTAGGGCAATTGTCACTAGAAAGTCATGGAAGCATTTTCCACACGTACGAAGTAAGTATTAGATATGGAAATATTGTTACGCGTTATAAGAATAATAATGCAAGGTGAGATGAGAATGAGAATTTTTAATAAATTATGAATATCGCTATCGCGTTAAGTATACAGCGTCAAGATATGCGTGTATGTATGTATGTATAAATATCGTTACAAACTGCGGGTATTCAAATGCCGGTTAAGGTTGCAAAGGGTTTATTTTTTTCGGACACACAGGTGTCAAGAACATGCGACCCTAATGATAGTGGTTTCTAGTCTTCGCGGTCGTCCCTCGAAGAACTCTCGTAGTAGTCACCGCAGGTATAAGCTTCTCTCACAAACAACTTTCCCCAATCGCAGTAGCCTTCTATCCAGTCGTCGCAACAGTCTTCGTAATTCGCCTTGATATCGCCTTGATAGGTATATTATATTGCTTCGATCAATAGTTGAAAACTGACTTTCCGACATAGGTCGGAATGATATGTAGCCCGATGAAACGAGGGTAGAAACTTCTAGCGCATTCCCGATCGCTAATAATAAGTGCATAAAAAGCGAGAGATTAAAGCTTGTCGCCAGATTTACCTTCCTATATAAATATAGATAAAAATTTCTTCCCATTCCTACTTAACAATTTCCTAAAAAAAAATTAATAGTTAAATGAGTGATAAATTCTAGTGAACACAAAATGTGTGTATTTAGCCAAGATATAATTTAATATCCTGTTTTAGTGAAACTCTGAACGTGGTATTTTCGTAAATTCAAATGTACTGCTTAATAAGTTTCTAAACGTACCTAGTAGTAAAGTATAAACTAGTGTTCGGCGAGTTATTCCACCAAAATGATGTCCGCCAATTATATTTTTTGTTCACCAAAAAAGATAATGGATGAACGGAAACATAACAAGTTGCCGCTCTTACCATCGTGAGTCAAACGAAGTTCTCTTTCCGTCTCTTTCCGTCTAATTGAGTGTAACCACGAGTGAAACGGTTGGCTATAGTAAGTATGGCAACGTCGCACTGTCAATGTGCCTTGACCATGACCACCTCCGTGGCGCAACGGCTTAACGCATTGGAAAGTAAACGGGGGTTGCGGGTTCGATTCCCGCCCCGAGTTTGGGGGTTTATGTATAATATGTATTTATTTACAAAAGAAAAGTATATAAGTAGTATATCGGTTGTCTAGTACCCATAACACAAGCGCTGTGCTGCTTACTTTGGGACTAGATGGCGCTGTGTGAAATGTCTGAGTATATTATTATATTATTATTATATTAATGTAATTCCTGTCAGCTTATGAGTCCGTCGTGAAATAATGATTTGCAAAATGCTCGCAAATCTCAAGTATTTTGGGTACTAGAATTCTCAAAAATAAAAATATGTCATGTTCAGCTGTGTATCGTTGTACTGGGACCTTCCCTAGACACGCACATTAGTAAAAATCTAGACACTCGGTCAACAAAAACTGGCAATTTAAAGGCACGCTATTAGAGCAAATGCTCAGTCCTTTTTGATACTCGGTCCAAGGTTACTCCAGTACATAGTGTTCTAGTGAGCTTTATAGTTACAGTGTTTTAGCAGGTGTTCGATGTTTAATATACGTATTATTTAATGTGCTTATACCGGTAGTAGGTACATAGATACGTACATTAGGGCATCTTACTTGGGTGAGTTTTACGCTCTGCACGAGAAGATAAGCAGCACATTCATATTTTTATTTCTCTCATAGCCGGGCATAAAAGCAGTCTAATAGTACAGATTTATTTATTGAGTAAATATAAAATTGTTTTGCAGCTAATGTTCACTCTTCGGTGTATAGTTTATCATTCAATTCATATTTAGCCTTGCGGAAAGTCCACATTACTGTGGAGCTTTATCACCTCCTTTAAGCATTACAGACAGGTTTCTGTGGGATCAATTCAGTAGCTTTTCTATTAAATTGCATTTTCTTAAAAGCTCAATTCAATTTAATCTATATATTAGGTAAAAGAAAGTGTCCTGACAGACTAATTCATCACCGCCCAACCTAAACTACTAAAGCTGGAAATATAAAATGTGGACAATAGCTTTCTTTTGTAATGTAGTGCGAAGGTAAGAAAAGATTTCCGAAAATTAAACCCTGAAAGGGTAAAATGGGATGGCAAAATTTGTATGTAGAAAAAAATCTTTATATATTCACTTAAAATTTAGCGCAAATATTCTACAAAAAAATAATCGAACATCCATTTCTGCATTTATTAATTTCATTCGCCAAGGGTGTAAACTAGAGGTTGATTTTACTGACTGATTTGTCATTGCCCAACCGAGATTACTGAATATAAGAACATGAAATTGAAACAGTAGCTTCCTCATTATATAATGACGACCCAGATGGCGCAGTGGTTCCGACGTTAACCCAATCGCGGAAGGTTCCGGGTTCGATTCCCGGTTGGGTTAAATTAGAAAATGAACTTTTCTAGATTGTATCAGGTCTGGGTGTACTGGGAGATGCCCGCAGTAGACGTCGTCTGGTTCTTATAGCGCAGGCAATACCGTAGTTTGAGATCAGATGATTGGTGTGTATTGTCTGGCGCATTACACACAGCGCGGGTCTGCTGGAAGTTTCTTTTAGAAATAAACTGTACCTTTTACTCATCCTCTCCGTATGCATCTTTCTCTTATAATGTTTGTGTGTGCAATAAATATATATAAATAAATGCAAGCGTCACTATTTTTTAAACTAACAAATATTGTTATGCATAATTTTGGATTCAAAATCACCAAAGTTCAAACTTTTATGTCAGGTCTGAGACTTGCTTAAACGGCTTTCTATCAAGATGATATGATTACATTGTAAGAACAATATAATGTCCCAGGAACTTATTTAAAGTTAGACTGATAATAGCTCTTATATTATATGAAATAATAACCGCAGTGTACTTCGTATAGTTTGAGTAGTAAGTTTCACGGATTTTCATCTACACGCAATATTTAAATTCTAACTAAAGGTATGTACTATTAAAGAAGTTGTATATAATTTATTTCTTTGGCAAACTTTCCAGATATATTATCAAAAAAATGAAACAAAATGTTAATATATGTAGAAAATACACTGATGTAACTAGTATAGGGTCGAGAGCAAAGGAAAAAATGTGTGCGGTCGGGGAACCGCCGCAGCTGCAGTTTTCGTTTCTCAAACCTTAATTCCGATAATGAGACAATAAAACTCACATATAATTTAAAATAAAAACAAAAAACGAATAAGTTTTAACAAAATTTCCTCGTGTAAGGTAATGAGGTTATACGCATGCTGCGCTGCGCGAATCTCTATACTCGCACGTACATACACATACTCGTATATAATAGAAAGAGGCAGAAAGACCACTGTGAATTTACGTATAAAGCTAACGAACTAGCGCCGCACGGCGCACTGGTACCGCTCCGCGTTGCTCAATTAATTAGAAATAATAATTAGAGAGTCGCTGAGTCGAATGGGGAGGCGGGGGGTGTTGCACAACGCTTTTTGGTTAGGTGACGATTTCTACTGACTCACACCTCCGGCAAACCGCATTAAGGACTTCGTTCCAAAAACAAAAAGTACCTATTCGTTCATATAAGATAGACCGTGGACAGAATTGAAATCTCTTGCCGACTTAATTTACAAAAAGATAAATAAGAATCTAGTGTTTCATTTACTTAAATTACTGATCACAAAGACATTACGCAATATATTTATAGAAACATTGCCCTATTTTTATCACCAATTTATTGTAAAAAAGCTCAAAAGAATTGTTTATCCTTTTGACAAATTGGATTGAAGAGGACTATATTATTAGACTAAGTTTAGTGAAACGTTTCAGGGATAGTCGGTATGCTTAGACATTATGTACCTGAACGTCCCTCACGTTATGGAATTGTTAGTAGGTACATTAAAACAGGCTCAATCTATTTCTCTAATAATCGGTTGATTATTGTCATATTGATTTTTCAGCAAGAAGATAAATATCCTGCCAAAATAATTTATTTCCATTTATCCCCCTCTATAGTAATTAATTTTGCTGTATCTATTTGTGCGGTTCAAACGAATAATTTTTTTAATTGTTATTACAAATATTTTAACGTTAATATTTACAAATTTAAATCTGAATATTATCTTAAATAATAGATTTGCTGAGTTACCGCTTAGAAAACTGTCATTGCTTAGGGTTCCCAGAAGACTGGCATTACCTATGTGAATAGCCAAACTCACGAAAAATTAATTCGTTGGCGGAAGAAGCTGCCAGCCGCCATTGTTATTATAATTTTTAAATGATTATTGTTTTTTATAATAAACTAGCAAACCCAGCCCGTTTCACTGGGCGTTAGTTGAAGTTAAAATAAATTAAACAGTTTTTATAATTATTTTGATACTGCAAAAAAAAAACAAAAAAAAAATTCTACTGATCCGATCGCTACCAAACTTTACAGGAACTTCCACTAGGCCAATCTGAAGATTCTCTGAAAATTTCATCGAAATCGGTCCAGCCGTTTCGGGGTCCATAAGGAACATATATACATACACACATACATCACCTTTTATATATATAGATACGCCAGACAATACACACCGATCAACTCTCAAACTAAGGCATTTGTCGTGCTGTGAGAACTGGACAACGACTATTAGGGGCGTCATCCAGTACACCCAGACCCGAGCAAATCTAGAAAACTTCGTTTCCTAAATTGACTCGGCTGGAGATAGAACCCGGAGCCTTCCGCGCTTAGACGAAAGACCTAAATCACTGAACCATCGAAGATTACTGTTTTATTTTATGTATTATTTTTTAAAACTTTATCATAGAACGCAATATACATAACGACATAAAATAATAGACGGATAGCTTCAGAATCGTACAGTAGTCGGATGAATAAAAATATATTACACTCGTGCGCTTACCGGATCATTACTTGCCTCAACATTAAAAATTTAGTGTTCGTAAGCAAAAAAAAGTAAAGGAAGACAAGAAAAGAAGTAGAAGTATATAATATACTTTTTCATCTTTTTTCCTCGTCTTCTTTTATTTCTTTTTACTAAATTATTACTTTTTTTGCTTTTTTCCTGGTTTGCCTTTATTTCTTCGTTGCTTGCTCTTGGTAACCATTGTGTCAAACTATTTTCAACCGAATATGTGAACCCCATTCGATGCAGAAAGCACGGAAAAGAGGAGTGTAGAAGGGCTTAGGGAAGGCCTACGCCGTAGAGACGACTATTACCGTCGAAAAGTAAGCTCGGATATAGATGTCATAAAATTGGAATCAGTGTGTATTAAGTTATTATTTTTATTTTATTTATTCTGTATTCTGACATATCAGTACGCTGACTCCCTAATTGCATAGTCGGAGAGAACAGAGCGTCAAGTATCGCGATATTTACATACTCCTTTTCCTCCTCAAATCTCATCATTCTCCAAGGAACCACGGCAGACTTTAGTAAAATATACAAGTATTGACGTATATATTTTTAATATCGGATAGTATTATCGGTAATATTGTGTTAATTTCAAGTAGACCTTACTGTCAAACCATAAGGTTATAAACGCTTGTAAACGATTCTTGGATGACATCGAAACGAAGTTTGTTAAATAAAATATTTAAAATGCAATCTTACGTCTCTTGTATAACGTATAATTCAAATATTCTATTTGCGTTGTTATTTATGTCATTTTGAATTGTTACGTGAAAGTGACAATGATAAGACATATATTGTCAGGCAATACTTAAAAATATGATTACAAACTTAATAAAAAAGAGCTATGTAACGTTATTACTATAATTAAATAATGACCACGTAAACAATATTATTTATTTATTTACCGAAAATAAGAACTGTCGTCTTTTTTTAGCGTTCTAGATGTGTTGTTTTTGCAATTTTTAAAGGAGCACTTTGACATGTTCGCTGTTAGCGTTTTCGAATACTACTAAAACAGAAGTGCACTCAAATACTCATTTGAGTGCTCATTTGGTTCGACAATTTTTGGAGCGTTGATCGTGTATCTAGTTTTTTATTTGTGATCGGAGCCTCACATGTAATAACTGAATAATGAATAGAGACAGTGATAGGTGATAGTCGGAAACGAGAAAACAATAAATAATCCAGCTTTTGAACGCATTTAACATCAATCAATATTTTATTTACATTATAATCTAAATATTAATGCGTAAAGCAAAAACTTTGGTTCCTTTTTTAAAAAATGCGGACGGAGGAGTGTGAAATTTGGTACACTTAAAGTTATATGGAGAAGGACTGAAGAAAGCTAACATTTTTATGTAATATGTGTTTTATAAATAAGTACATTAAATTAAATTAAATAAAACGATCTTGTTTACGTTCATACTGCCAATGTCAAAAAGACTGTCAATGTCAAACTCATAATATTTTGTGATCATATGTAGTGCGCCAAAGAGTTTATATTATAAGTTGATATTTACGATCGAATTTTGACCACCAGGCGATCTACAGTATTTATTAATAAATATTACGGTAATTAGAATTAGATTTAGAACATTACCGCAAAAACATTTTACTAAGAAATTAGAATCTCGGCTACAAGAAAAATGTTTCTATTCGATAAAAGAGTTTCTACAAAAGTGATAATTTAAGTTTTATGACAATTGAAATATTAATAACAAATTAGAATTCCTTATGTATTCATAATTTTGAATATTATGTAAAGATAATTTGCATGTTGAACTTCTGGCGAAATATGTGAAACTAATGTATTTCATATACATCATTTGTACCATATTTCTAGCAAATAAACATTATTATTATAATTTATGAAATCAAAACTTTCGGTTCATGTGAGTGCTACGGAACTTACGGAAGTATGAAAATAAAATAGATGGAAATATATTCGAAATATAAATAACCTTCAAATCAACCATGACTGTCAGTTGAAAATAACATTTACCTAAATTGCAATTGGAGGAAATGGAATTAAGTCCGGTTGAGTACGTTTGATTAATCGTTTTCCCAGCGACATTTATATCAGGGAAATGTATCGACTTGACTGACACTGAGATAACGCAGTAATTTACAATGATCACCAACGATTAAGTACTTCCTTATAATGGTTTTCATTAAGAATTGTGAATCTTCTACTGAATTTACTGTACTCGCAATAAATCTTAACTTCCCCCAGGTCGTAAAAGTCGGCCAATGGATATGGCTTCTATCATGTCTGTGCTACTTGTAAGCCAAATAGTTATCGTTAAAAATGTTTCGTTACGCCTTTATGTTTTGTCCAACTTAAAAGAGAAATTGAGTGAACATATTATCATTATGTGTATGCAATAAAACATTAAAATTAAGTATTGCAATCCTGTAGTAGTATTTTTGTGAGGCATATTATTCTAAGGCTTGCGGGATACCGACAATGCGGATCCGCACGTACAAATAATTATTAACTGCGTAGGCAATGATGTTATATTTATTTTGTATTATAATATCATTGTGCGTAGCAAATTTTTTATTTATTTGTGATTTATGCGATGATAGCTAGTATCGATGATTTAAAATACATAATTACCAACGTTACTGTAATTAATAAGAGATTAATTTGTAGTCATAACAGTAATTCATGGTTTTTAGGAGAAGTTAGACTTTAAATTACATAATTTTATTATCTGAAATAATGATCATTGCTGAATCTATGATAAAAAAAAATTATTCTATATTGAAATATTTACTTCGTTTAATTAAATCATTGAATATATTAAGTTGGATACGATTTAAATCAACTAAGGTTCACGTGTTTATTAAGACATAGTATACACAATCACAGACATTTATTCTTGTGAGGCCATATCGTCGACATTTTCGGTATTATTGAAATTCACTTATCGGAATCTTTTTTACCTAAATGAGACTTCTAGTTTAGGTTAGAACGGTCGCGAAGTGTAGCGAGCTACGCCTTAGACTTCGGAGTTAGTTTTTTAACTATTCGAAATTCTTCAGTTATAAATACAATTCTGTCATTGAGATCTCAATAAGACACTCCTATAAGTGTCAATATACATAAACCTCAATTGATCTAAACCACTTCATTAATAAAAAGAATGTAACTCACCTGAAAATATAGCACAATCCTGCACATAGCTGTCCCAAAGAACCACGTTTCAGTGACATCCCAAAGCACGGTAGGTGGCAAACATATTAATATTACCATAAAGTCCGCCACCGCTAGATTCACTATGAAATAATTCGTCACAGTTCTCATAGAATGATTCCTGTATACAGCTATACAGACTAACGCGTTGCCTATCAGTCCAATAACAAACACAATCGCATGTGTTGCAATAAGTACCCATTCGTAAGGCTGGGGGAATATGTAATCATTGAGCATTTCCAAATACTCTTCTTTAGTCATGTTACAAAATTCGGGATCACCAACGCATGGCTCTTCAGTAAAGTTGAAAACTTCGTAATCTTCTGTTGTGAAATCTTCTCTATCTACTATTCTACCATATTCTATATTAGATTCAGTTACGTTATCATAATTTGCATTCTTCATTGACAAATTATTAGTTACATTCAAAAGTAAATATTCAGTATCATTAAGATTTAAATCGGTTTCAATGTTACTTATCGACCTTTTATTCAAATTCTTTATAATAAATTTATTTCGATTATTATGTACATAATTTCTTTTATAAATACTATCTACAAGTTCATTCAGCATAGTTATATTTGGATGAAGTTCTCTATCGTCTCCTCTCACACCATAGGAACTCAAACAAAAGTTCCAAAGCACGATCATGATTAAAACGCTGATATGAAATCTCGGAATCATTTTGAGTTTCATGTAAATGTTTTATCGTGAGTTATTTTAGATGTCCCCATGTGGACGATGATGATGTTCATTTTGTTCTCATTGAGAAGTTTTGCAATCAAGTCTCAAGACGGCAGTCATCTGTAAAAGAGAAAAATATTTGTAAAAACAAGGAACGTTGTTTTTCAGAAGTTGGTTTAAAAAGTTTCGCGTGAATATCTTTGAACAGTTATTAAAACATTCTGTTGTTATTAAAGATTAATGTCGTCCCAAAAAAGTTAGATGGAAAAAAGGACAGACCGATGAAGAGAAGAAAAATAAGAAGCATTTTTGTACGTTCGGAAAAAGGTCCTAGGTTTACGTTGGAAACTACTTTTGCGGCGTAATGATTAATTCAGTTAAAGTTCTAGATGTACTTGGGAAATAAATTTGTGATGTCTTGGGTCTCTGGTCTGGTGTACAGTTGACCGATATTTTGTTACAGAGCGATCAGTGAGAATAAAATTAAATATGTATATTCATAGTCCTTTCTAGAGTTCCGTAGTTTGTAAGACAAAGCGAAACCCTTACAATATCACTAATGCATCCATTCGTCTGCCTGTTTGAACGTCGATCTATCTAGAACTAGTCAGTAACATCCAGTTATCTAGAACTTTTTGTTTTTTTGTTTATATATCACGTACGTTACTAAGAAAATGCACTGGATCTATATCGTTTGATACTTCATGGCTAATACTTTTTTTATCCTGACGCGACATTTCTACTCGCAACCACAATCGGTACGATGCGGTCGAAACGTCGAGATGAAAAGGCCTTAGAATATCGATACGACATAGACACTGTTAATTAGGGTCGTAAGATGTGTACAAATCGCGAAAGTTTAAAAACATTAGAAACAAAATTGGTGAATGATTTTTCTTATTGATTCACTTGTTTTACACTACTTAGGATATTTTCATAAAGAATTAAAATTCAGTTACATGAGAATGAATCAATGGTATTACAGAAAGATAAATACAACAGTGGTTGAACGTGCAAATCAAATTTTTTTTAAATAGTGATAGAAGGCAAATATGAAAACTGTAGTCCCGTTGCTATACAAACCAATGAGTAAATAAATTAAAAACGAGGAGGCTGGAACTGAATTTGCAAACGGCTAAAGTGCATATTGTATACAGATATAACTATCTCGCTTTCGATTTCCGAAATTAACGGATCTAAAATTAAAGTCTTCAAAAAATATAAAGCCTTAGTAAGTAGTTTACCTATACCTAACGAAATTCTAGGTCTTACGGATTTCCAGAAATTGGGTTTAGAAAATTATTTGATTAAATATCCCTCTAATCGCGAGATGACCTCTCACTTAATTCTTTTTCTGTAAAATTTAATACTTTTGATATCAGTGAATATGTAATAGACTCTCGCCTCGCGCGTAACGGAATTGCCTAGTCTCGACTGGACATTTAATGTTCTTGTACGTAGGGTGTAAGACGCATCTCATTAGGTATACATACATACATACTTATCTTTACGCCGTATCCCTAACGGGGTAGTCAGAGAGGACGTAGCACCAAGCGTCACGGTCCTTACATACTTCTTTCGCTTCGTCAAATCTCATCATTCTCCAAGGGGCCAAGGCTGACTTATGAAGATCAAATAACTAGAGTGTTAGCCGACGGAAATGTCAAAAGCACTCGCATACCTAGGCGAAAATGTGTGAGGAGAATGATGAGATTAGGTATACATATTTATATGATATCAATCTAAAAAAACAATAGCAACATAGCGTAAAGATATGTATGTATGTATAAAAAAACGGAAGCGCACGGATACGTTTTTTCATGTTCTTTTTTAATTTCTTGTAGTTAAGTATGTTAAAGAACGACAACTCTAGATTCGAATAACTGTCATGTAGGCATCCAAAGACAATACGATTTGTTCGTTTATGAGATTCACGCGTTTTTGAGTTTGTGACGATGTGACAAACGAATTAAAGACAAATGGAAGCGGTCGCCCATTTGACGCGTGGCGCGGCGTTGTTTAGGAAATGACTTATCACGGCTGCGGTGCGACCCTGACTGGCGCCACTATAATCCCCCATAATTTCCTTAAATGTTGCCGTTGTCTGCGTGCCACGACGCGTTCTTATTAGCGTGCACACATTCAAACCACCTACGCTAGCTTTCCATAAGACATCGGGCTGCCGTGTGTGTACTGTGTCAATGTTCGCTAATGGCAATCATAACGCAATTTTTTATTTATTAAATGTGTATCGTAATCAATTAAAAATAGAGCTTCAAGAACGAGATGCGAACAAAGGGTAAAAAGGACGGCATGAGTAGAGCAGTTTACTCGAAAACTTGAACATTTGAGAAATTTTGGATGCTTCCTGAGACATTGTGGAAGGAAAATTCCACCAGGCATACGGTTAGTTAACAGTTGCAATCATAAGTGTAGAAAGATAATCTTGCACATATAAAAATGGATCGTTGTAAATAATATGTATGTAAGCGCTAAACTCCAACACCGTTTGACCCATAAACTTAGTATATACTGGCGTATAGACGTACAAAAAGTGCGAATGAGAATGTAATCTTTTATGATAGTGGGATGAGTAGGAAAGGGACAGCAAACGAGAAGCTATTGTAACACTTTTTGAATGACAGGTCGTCACAAGTCGTCACGTTGTGGAGAACGCTGTTGACTTATTTTATTGTTTTGTGTTAATTTTGTTTTATTCCAAAGAAGTAATCTATTTTTCAATAATTGTTACGTGTTGTGTATATGATTGTGATATTACGTATCGCAATATTCAAGAGAATCATTCATTTCACATGTGACAATGACAATTAAAAATCGTCACGCGTCAACTAGCTCGATGTTCGTCTAGCATACGCCAGTATATATTAAGTTTATGGTTTGACCGATCACAATAAAAGTTGGCCCGCATATGTATTTTTTTAAGGAGAAGCTTTTTCTGTAATCTTCTTTGCTGTACGTTATCACCAGATGGCGCTTCAGCATTTCATCTTCTATGCTGTGCAACCGATCGCCATGAAAATTTTTATTCGTATGTATTTGAACACGGATAATATATTTGCGATATCTTAAGTGAAACGAAATAATTTTTCTACAATGCATTTTTTTTTACATTGCAAAATTAAAAAATATTGACATTTCTTAATCAAGTTCCCGTGGTCGCTAGTACTTCGTAAGTGAGTATCTACTTTATTACATTCTTTGATCTTTGTAAAAGTTTAACTTTAAGTGTTATTTATATAAATTTATTCAGACAAAATAAAGTAACATAATTAGGAAGCTCCAATTAGTCTTCAGCTTTGAGTTTAATGCGCCTTCTATCTAATTAATTTATTGTTTAGCTATTTAAATTAGTTATTCTCAAGAATAGTGATGTACACTGGACTGCAAAAGTGCATGGATAGTTCAGAAACAAAATGCTATGAGGTGAGAATTGATACCATCTATCTACTCATACCGCCTGACATACCGCTTGGGCGGTATGACATACCGCCCAAGGAGAATCGGTGAGGATCCTCCAAGCTAACCTCCACCATGCCGTTGCTGCATCAGCGGTTGTGGAGCGCTGTCTTGTTGAGGACAAAGTAAGCCTTGCCTTGATTCAAGAACCTTGGGTGGTAAATTCAAAAATCCTAGGTCTAAATGCTGCCGGTAATATACTTTATAATACCGGTAGTAAAAAGCCTAGAGCTTGTATCATTTTCAATAAGAAAATTGATCTTTTAGCCGTACCAGAGTTGTGTTCTGACGATCTGGTTGCAGCGTTCGTAAATCTCCAAGGCTGGCATGGGGATAGAGTAATCTTGTGCTCGGCCTATCTGCCTGGAGAAAAGGAAGACCCAACGGATGACCTACGGCGTGCCGCGGCCTACGCTCGAAAACACAACGCTGAGCTTCTGGTGGGCTGTGATGCCAATGCTCACCATACCACCTGGGGGAGCACGGACATCAATACTAGAGGTGAGTTACTGCATGATTTTTTAACTGTTAACTGCTTTTACACGTTAAACATAGGCTGTGAACCGACTTTTGTTACGCGTGTCAGACAAGAAGTGCTAGACATTTCCTTTTCCACTGGCAACATAGCCAGACACGTAGTTGGATGGCGGGTCAGTGACGAGAACTCTATGTCTGATCATAGACATATTCGCTTTGATATCAGGACTTCATTAGCCATTCAAACTATTACATACAGGGATTCTAGGAGAGCGGACTGGGACTTATATAATGAAAGACTAGGTGCTAACCTAGAAATAATGCCTAAATGTCTTAAATCGTGGGAGAGTCTAGATTTAGCAGTGCACATGATCACGAAAGGCATTAGAAATGCCTATGAAGACTGTTGCCCGCTAAAAATAAAGACCTCCAAAAGAGTAGTATCGTGGTGGAACTCTGAGCTAGGGAAGCTTAGAGCAAAGACACGCAAATTATTTAATAAGGCTAAAAGGACTCGTGAATGGCAGGCCTATAGTAAAGCCTTAACTGATTACAACATAGAAATTAGGAAGGCAAAAAGAGCTTCATGGAGGAGGCTCTGTGAGGAAATTAGTAATATGCCTCAAGGAGCAAGACTCCATAGAGTGCTCTCTAAATACAAACCTAATCAAATTGGGCTGCTTAAAAAGCCAGACGGTTCATTCACAACATGTGAAAGCGAAACGTTAGAGTTGTTGGCAACGACCCACTTTCCTGGGGCAATCCGTAAAAGATCGGACTCTGCACCACAGACCACCCTACATAGACCTCAGAAGGAGGACTGGCATAGAGCGGTCAAATTAATAACAGCTAACAGAATAAAGTGGGCGATCAACTCTTTCAAACCACATAAAACTTGCGGAGAGGATGGTGTACGTCCCATACACCTACAAAAAGGGACTGATGTCCTCCTGCCGCACCTTATTAATATCTTCAGAGCTAGCTATGCCTGGGGGTACATACCTGATTCATGGTCTACAGTAAAGGTAATATTTATACCTAAAGCGGGGAAAAGGGACTACGGACTACCAAAGTCCTTTAGGCCCATTAGCCTTAGCTCGTTTCTGTTAAAGACCATGGACAGATTTATTAGGGATGGGCCATTGGCTACAATACCTATTCATCATACTCAACATGCCTATAGTAGAGGTAAGTCTACAGTAACTGCTCTGCTCAGTCTCATTGACAGAGTAGAAAAGGCAGTTGAAGATAAAGAAGTAGCACTTTGTGCCTTCTTAGACATAGAGGGAGTTTTCGATAATACCCCCATCAGTACATTAGTTAGGGGTCTCGAATCCAAGATGGTTGACCCTACAACTACTAGATGGGTACGCTCGATGCTCTCTAACAGAGGAGCCAAACTAGCACTCTGTCAAACAACCTCGACATTTTCCACAATGAGAGGATGTCCTCAAGGTGGCGTTCTATCACCCCTTCTATGGACCCTCGCAGTGGACCAGCTCTTGCATACAATGGCTGACCTTAGGATTGACACTCAGGGATATGCAGATGACCTGGTAGTTATAGTCCGAGGTTTCAGCCTAAACACTATTTCTTGTGTTATGCAACGAGGCCTCGACACCATCACTGAATGGTGTAGAGAGAACGAGTTATCGATCAATGCTGATAAAACAGTAATTGTGCCGTTTACGAGGAAGCGATGCCTGGATAGGTTGGTAGCTCCACGACTAAACGGTAAATCGATACCTTTTTCCACTGAAGTTAAGTATTTGGGCGTTATAATTGACCAAAAACTGACGTGGAACAGTCATATCATAAGTACCTTGCAAAAGGCAAAAATTGCCTTAGATACTTGCAGTCGGATGGCAGGGAACAACTGGGGTCTGAGCCCAAAAGTCGTTCTGTGGCTGTATACAGCCATTGTGAGGCCGACAATTAGTTATGCCTCTGTGGTCTGGTACGAGAAAGCCCACCAGAAGACTGTGATAGATAGGCTAGGTGGCTTGCAGAGAACCGCCTGTCTATTAGCAACCGGAGCCATGTCGACCTCGCCGGGTGCGGCGTTAAATGCTTTGCTGAACCTACCGCCCCTTCACTTGTATGTGTTAAAGGAGGCGAGGAGCAGTATTCACAAACTATCCGCCCAGGACGGAACGAAATGGCTATCGCAGAAACTGAGATCTTTTCAAGACTCAGTAACGAATATTCCGATTCTGAGTATGCCCACTGACGTTATGCTCCCGAGGTGTACCTTCGAAAAACATTTTATAGTGGAGATGCCTTCCAGGGATGACTGGATTGAAGGAAGAATGACCTGGAAACCTGGCGGTCTACTTTGGTACACCGATGGCTCAAAATCGGATAACGACGTAGGATGTGGAATTTTTGGAGTGCGCCCAAATTTCAAGAGGAGCCTGAATCTTGGGAGGTACGCCTCCATTTTCCAGGCTGAAATGTTCGCCATTATTGAATGTGCGGACATCAACATTAAAAAGCACTACGTAAACCAAACTATATACATACACTCCGATAGTCAGGCAGCTCTCTTGGCATTGGCCTCGAATGTAATCACATCGAGGCTAGTTAATAACTGCGTGACTACTTTAAACACTCTGGGAAATAAAAACAGAGTGATTCTAAGATGGGTCCCTGGCCATGCGGGCATCGTAGGCAATGAAGATGCCGACGAACTCGCAAGAGCCGGCACCAAAATCACATTTATTGGTCCAGAACCTTTTTGTGGTATCCCCAAAAGCCAGGCTCAACTGATTTTGTGGAAATCCTGCTTCAAAGCGTCTTGCGAGTATTGGAAGAATATACCGGGCCAGGAGCATTCTAAAGCCCTAATAAAGCCATATAATCGCAAGGTGGCTTCTAGTGTCACGGCAATGAGCCGGAGCAACTTGCGTATCTTGGTTAGGGCACTTACTGGGCACTGTTGCCTAAATAAGCACATGTTTAGTATGGGGCTCTCCAACACAAGATTGTGCCGGTACTGCCGGGAGGCGGATGAAACGCCCATGCACATTTTGTGTGACTGCGGATCATTGATGCGCACTCGTCGATCCTACCTCGGCCAGTATTTTCTGAGTCCGGAGGAGGTTCAGCATATCACTCCAAGGAATACCTTGCGGTTTTTGACTGCGGTGGGACTTGGCAGTGTTTTGTAATACAGTGGCGATCACAATAGATCAAGTTGGTCGCAGTGATACGGGTCTGGTAGGACCTGCATAGCCACTTACATGAAATAAAAAAAAAAAAAAAATCTATCTACTCGTCATGTAATAGCAGTTACGTATAAATGCCATTGGTTCACCAAGATCTTACTAGATGGCGTTGCGTTACATTAAAATACGAAAAATTATAATTTCTATTTTTGTGTGTTTATCTTATCCACATCCTACTAGAACAAGTGGACATTATTTTATTTTATTAGGTTTAGACCGGTGCAAGTCGGCCTTACAGAGCAGTGTCATTGTTACGAAAATCCAAACTAAGACAATATTTGTCAATTTCTTAAAAACATCCAAAAACCAATTTTAATGAGCGGAATCGAACTGGGAGATTCGTAGATAATCAGGGGTGTCAACCGCCTTTCCGACCATACGACCATGAAACCATTTCTTCAAGCTGCGAAATTAATTACCAGTTTATTTATTTTTTATGTTCAGTTTATTTTCTAAGTAATAGTTCAGTTTATTTTCTAAGTTTAGCATTTCAAACTCATGAGGGTAGACTAAATTTTTAAAAATACTAGACTGTTTTTTTGCAAAGACTTACTTACGCTCGTTCGTTTCGTTTGTTAGCTATTTCTTTTTCGATTGCCTTTTTTCTTGACTTTTTATTGTTAAAACTGTTAAATTATTCCATAAACATGACCTCGCGTTCTAATATTGACCTGGTTACAAGATCGCAAATAATTGCTTTGCATAATGAAGGCAAAAATTTGTCAGAAATTGCTAGAGAGGCCGGTGTAAACGTAAGTAGTTTTTTCTTACATATCTTCCTCTTTTCTATAATTTTATTGTTATTTGGTGTGCATATAAATTATTTAATTATTATTATATATTTCACATTTTTGTTTCAGAGGAAAACGGTTGGTTTGTGGGTACGACGCTATAACTATTAACATGTGGGGATGGATGAGTGCAGCCGACTTGGGAGAACTAGTCAGACTACACAGTCGAGCGAATAGTGTTAATTATGTGGAAGTGCTGAAGGAGACCATGTTACCCACCGTTCGAAATGTGTATAAAGAGGAAGAATTGCCATTAATAACATTTGTGCAAGATAACTGTTCAATACGCCGTTCGTCTATTGTGCGGGAGTGGTTTGGCCGGCACAATAATATTAGTGTTATCGAACAAAATGGAGGTTACACTAGTTATTAGACAATAATACTTATGATTAACATTTAGTGGAGACCGAGTTAGCTTAACGTATAACATTAAAAAAAAGGCTGTGGTATTTAAGAACAGTAATTATTTGAAACAGTTACTTAAGGTCAAACAAAACATCATGTGTGCCATACAGTGAAGCGGAAATAAAACTTAACTGCTTAGTATTTTATAATATAAATAGTGTAACTTTTGTGACACCCCGGTATCTAGTTTAAAATTATAGTTGCTATGCCTATTAGGTTTTTATTGTGGTGAAGCTTCAATCATCTTTCCGATTTCGGAAATGAATACTTAAGCTAATACCTCAATAATTAGTTAGGAAATAGTATTATTGTTACAAATTTAATATTATATACAAATTAAATTAATATTTTACTAAATTAAAAATTGTGTAAGAAATAAAGAATTGTATTTTCAATAACAAAGTTTGTATCATTTTTGATTAAATAAAATTTATTAAGTATATTTATTTTTCATTTTTATTTGTAACATGTTCTTACGAAAGTAAAAAAAAGTAATAAAAACAAGAATATGTTGATAAGAAAAAAACTAAAAGTTTATCTAGCTGCAGTCGGATTCGAACGTCGGACAAGATGTCCCCGCCCCGGTTGAAGAAGGTGCCTACAAACTGAGCCAATGACCCACATGAACAGTTGTCCGAAATATAGGTTCCGTTACTAAAATTTATGAAGTAGTAGTAAACAACAATTTTACTAGTTCAGTTTATCAACGCCATCTAGTTAATTTTTGAGAACTTTAACTAAAGAGCTCACAGGATAATAGACTTATAGGTTTCCATGCAATTTTGCAGCTGATGGTACAAAGCACGGTCCGCAGCATAATATAATATTTTATTTATTATGCTTAACAAAAGGAAATGGGACAAGTGTGAGTCGGACTTGCACACCGAGGGTTTTGAACCACCGTACAATGTATTTGTGTTATGTATTTACCAAAAAAATGTAAGACGGATTCAAAAACAAACTTAACTTTGCAGTTGAAAGACACAAAGTAAGTAAACAAATATCTTTTGATTGTATTGTCATAGACGGCGACCGATCTTATTTTCTCTGAAAATAATTTCTCAGTACATAAATTCTCTGTAATAATTTCTCAAACAAAAATATCTCATTGTAATAATTTCTCATAGCAATAATTTTTTGTGTATATTATTTTTTATAACATTTAGGTTAGGTTAGGTAAGTAACCACAATGGGCGAGCCGAGCGAGCGTAGCGAGCGTGCCGTGGCAGCGCCCGGCGAATAGCCAGAGCAGAATCCACCTTATAAGATCACTCTTTCTGGTTAGGTTAGTTTAGGTAAGTATATAAACCACAATGCGCAATAATTGTGTGAGAAATTTTTTTCCGAGAAATTTTTGCCTGAGAAAATAAGACTGGGAGCCGTCACAGACGCTTTAATTTTATAAACCTCAACATTTGGTATAAATTTGAACTTGATACCTCTCTCGTTATTGAGATGAGTCTTGACTAGTTGGACAGACAGACACACGCAGACAACGAAGGATAACGAAGTGATCCTATAAGGGTTCCGTATTTTTTTTTCGAGGCACAGAACTCTAATAATGATAGATACCTCACGGTTAAGAGCGTCGATAGCCCTTGGTCTTCATTCGATAATGAGAATTTAGTTGCCGTAGTTGTGAGCGAGCGGAAGTGAGTGGCGAAAATGTGTTGCAAACGTTCCAGAACTGTCATTAATGTAAGAAATATCAGATCCTATATTTGCTTTTCTTTTTTATAGGTTACCGACGCAGATAAAAATGTACAATATAATCTAATAATATTGTAAAAACGTGCTTACCCTATCTCGTGTAATTCTCTACTGATTCATTTTTAAAACTGTCGTTCAAAAATAACTCCTGTCAAAATCGAAAATTAATTATTGTTAAGAGCCCTATGACGAATCGTGAGCCACGAAGTAAAAACAAAGAGGAGGAGCCGTAACGAATTATCCTCATACAAACCAGTGTAACAACATACGGGTTGAGGGGGACGCGCAATAAATGGAGGGGGATGTTGCGAATCTGCCGCCATCTAGCGAGTTGTAGCAGTCTCTTTGTGTTATCATTTTTCAAGTAGTTTTATTATTGACCACTAGATGAGTAAAATACATTCTTGATACAGAGACGTACTTAGTGATTAATCGGTAGCTTGAAATTGGACGATTCAAAAATTTTCACATTAAATTATGAAATACCACTTATATTTATATTTAAGAGTAAATTGATATAAATCCATAATGTATATTATGATGGAGCAGTAAAGCGGATGTGATGTAGTTTTACATTTCTAAATTTTTTTATCATAATACAACGTATCGTTTGATACAGCGCGAAGATATGTATGTAGGTATCGTGCGTGTTGGGGACGGAATAACGGTCTAGAATAGCAATTTCTAAATTAACGTTTGTCGATTTGTTTGTATACGCATCATGCAACTGTTACTGTCTCTTTATTTAAATAGAATGGTAATACAGATCGCGCCACGAAAGACGAGTCTTGACAAGCGATAGTAGTGGGGCATCCGCCTAGCTCTTACGAAATTGTAATGTGTTTTTAGGGATTTTCTTAATGTCCATTCTCCTCATTTATTATAAATCCAAATAAATTAGTTACATATTGGTCTCGAACTTTTATTTTCTTCTTACACAATTTAACTAGCACGAAGTGGCATGGCAGGGCGATGGTATGAAAGCGACTGGCGAAATTATCCGTAACAAAAAAAAATACGTTAGTATTATTGTAATACGTCTACGTCCTGCGTGCGGTCCTGCTGATAATGTCAGTTTTAGCAAGAATTTTTATTCCCCAACAGAGGTCACTTCACTCGGTGTAAATAAATCGATGTAGCTTTTTTACAAACAATTTCATGAATTAAATTAACAATTGAGCAATGTTATGAGTAAACAGGTAGGTTTTTAACATGCTTAGCGATATCTGAGTGCAAAATGTGATTTTAAAGGGCGATTAAATTGACATCTGTCGACGAATAGTAAAACCTACACGAACAAGAAAACTATCTAGAACTGTCGATGTAATATTGTATAAATTGATACTTATACATGAAATGTGATATTTTTTAGGGTATTGCAGCATCCATCTGAATGCGACTTGCAACCAACCACACGGCATTTCATTTTTCTATTGTAAAATCACTGAAAATCTTTTTTTTTCGTAAAATAATACGCGTGACTGTCAGGATCGAACTGGCATACGTGTAGTCGATACACCCCTACGCTTTAAAGCTGAGCCTATATTTTTTTACACACAGGCTCAGCCCATTACAACGTCTCCTCCTTCCTTCATGTCGTAAGCACTCGAATTTAGGTATTGGCGACTTTCGTAGCTTTATTGTAGTGTGAGTAACGAAGCGACTTCAGTATAAAATATAATTTTAAATGGCCTTGAAGTAAGCCCTTTTAAAAATCTATTTCTGTAAAAATGAGGAAATTTCTTACATTTTCACAACACTAATATTCAATAACAATATGTACTTGTTCTCAAGATAATTTTAGAAATTGTTAGAATGAATTAGGAAGTCTAAGTGGCGCATCTAATAATTTTCGCTGTAAACGTACTTCGTAGAGTGGTTAGTGTAAGATAATATAAAATAGGTATGGAAATAAACAACAATTAAGAAAAGAAAAGAATCTATTATAAACTGCCAACAGAATTTAAAAACATCTCAAAGTTTTGGAGAAATACGGATTCTAAATATCACTATTTCGCACAAAAATGTCAAATAAGTAGCAACGCTCTTAAATGACAGTGCTATCATCTATTAATAATTATTATTGTAATATTTATACACGAATATTAACAACAGGTGACATTAAAAATGTTGCAGTCTTTTTTAAAAAGTTCCAGAATTTTTCTAGAAAATTTCCAGAAAATTCCAACGAGCAAAGACGGGATATACATCTAGTATTGTTACATGAGATCCACTCCACTCCAATTCACCCTACTGTAAGCATCCATTACTTTTTTATAGGTATGCTCTTACAGATGGTGAATTTCAATATTATGAAGATATTTTACGCTCTCGTGTATATATGTTCATGTACATATTACCATCATTCAAAACTTATTTGTGTTTACCACAAACCACGGTGCAAGCAAAATAAGGGTAAATTTTACTATTATAAATGCAGGAGTGCGGTTACATATTCGTCGAAATATAAATAGAATAAAATCGGAAATATTAGCTTCTTTTTCAACTAACATGTACAAGTGGTACTGAATTTAATATTAATTACTATCAAAATTTTGTTACCAAAAAATTAGGAAAAGTGTAGAAATAAAAAATTCTTTAAAAAAAGTCAATATAAAAGACAGCGAAAATAACTAAATTGTAAAAATTTAAATTAAAATTTTATTAAAAACGGGAAATATATAACAATAATAAAACTACAACTTATTATATTTAAAATTAATGGTTTACTGATTCAGACTTCAATTATACGCAATTAATGATTTTCCCCTATTAATTAATATATTATTTTTAACCACTACAAACTGCAAACTTTACAATAAATAGCTTTAACAATATATTTTTCTAAGTTTAATCATATAAACCACGTACAAACATTAATGTTATCTTTAAAACCTAATTAAAGTGTTTCAATTTAGAATATTTTTAATGATGTCGTAACATTTGGTTGTAGTAGATTGTATTTTTTTATAACGATTTACAGCATTTTTGTTGTTCTTTCTACCGATTACATAGTGCTTTAAAATGCATCTCATTAAAGATATTGTTTACTAGCCGTGCCTCGCGGTTTCATCCTCCTTAAATTTCCTATTTTTCCAGTATGAAAAATAGCCCAGATTACTCTCAGAAAAGACCTGCCAAGGAAAGTCCTGTCAAAGTTGGTTCAGCTGTTTCGAGATAAACCGGGACAAACAAACAAACAGACAGACAGACAGACAAAAATGATTGAGTTTTGGTTACGTTTGGTTTGATGTCTTACGTGTTAGTGAGTTACATATATTTGTCATGGGTCAGTTGCAATATTTCTGTACATATATCCAATATATACTTACAGTACGTTCAAAAAGTTAACCAGAGCAATATTCCATTCATCTATATAGTTCTGTATCAAAAAACGTAGTTACTACACATCGCCTTTCGTATAAACATCAAAAGAGAAATGACTTGATGAAATGAGAATGATAGATACCTCACGGTTAAGAGCGTCGATAGCCCTTGGTCTTCATTCGATAATGAGAATTTAGTTGCCGTAGTTGTGAGCGAGCGGAAGTGAGTGGCGAAAATGTGTTGCAAACGTTCCAGAACTGTCATTAATGTAAGAAATATCAGATCCTATATTTGCTTTTCTTTTTTATAGGTTACCGACGCAGATAAAAATGTACAATATAATCTAATAATATTGTAAAAACGTGCTTACCCTATCTCGTGTAATTCTCTACTGATTCATTTTTAAAACTGTCGTTCAAAAATAACTCCTGTCAAAATCGAAAATTAATTATTGTTAAGAGCCCTATGACGAATCGTGAGCCACGAAGTAAAAACAAAGAGGAGGAGCCGTAACGAATTATCCTCATACAAACCAGTGTAACAACATACGGGTTGAGGGGGACGCGCAATAAATGGAGGGGGATGTTGCGAATCTGCCGCCATCTAGCGAGTTGTAGCAGTCTCTTTGTGTTATCATTTTTCAAGTAGTTTTATTATTGACCACTAGATGAGTAAAATACATTCTTGATACAGAGACGTACTTAGTGATTAATCGGTAGCTTGAAATTGGACGATTCAAAAATTTTCACATTAAATTATGAAATACCACTTATATTTATATTTAAGAGTAAATTGATATAAATCCATAATGTATATTATGATGGAGCAGTAAAGCGGATGTGATGTAGTTTTACATTTCTAAATTTTTTTATCATAATACAACGTATCGTTTGATACAGCGCGAAGATATGTATGTAGGTATCGTGCGTGTTGGGGACGGAATAACGGTCTAGAATAGCAATTTCTAAATTAACGTTTGTCGATTTGTTTGTATACGCATCATGCAACTGTTACTGTCTCTTTATTTAAATAGAATGGTAATACAGATCGCGCCACGAAAGACGAGTCTTGACAAGCGATAGTAGTGGGGCATCCGCCTAGCTCTTACGAAATTGTAATGTGTTTTTAGGGATTTTCTTAATGTCCATTCTCCTCATTTATTATAAATCCAAATA
Source organism: Zeuzera pyrina (assembly GCA_907165235.1). Classification (NCBI taxonomy): domain Eukaryota; kingdom Metazoa; phylum Arthropoda; class Insecta; order Lepidoptera; family Cossidae; genus Zeuzera; species Zeuzera pyrina. Next base: position 3,718,711 of record OU015641.1, read on the forward strand.
AATTAGTTACATATTGGTCTCGAACTTTTATTTTCTTCTTACACAATTTAACTAGCACGAAGTGGCATGGCAGGGCGATGGTATGAAAGCGACTGGCGAAATTATCCGTAACAAAAAAAAATACGTTAGTATTATTGTAATACGTCTACGTCCTGCGTGCGGTCCTGCTGATAATGTCAGTTTTAGCAAGAATTTTTATTCCCCAACAGAGGTCACTTCACTCGGTGTAAATAAATCGATGTAGCTTTTTTACAAACAATTTCATGAATTAAATTAACAATTGAGCAATGTTATGAGTAAACAGGTAGGTTTTTAACATGCTTAGCGATATCTGAGTGCAAAATGTGATTTTAAAGGGCGATTAAATTGACATCTGTCGACGAATAGTAAAACCTACACGAACAAGAAAACTATCTAGAACTGTCGATGTAATATTGTATAAATTGATACTTATACATGAAATGTGATATTTTTTAGGGTATTGCAGCATCCATCTGAATGCGACTTGCAACCAACCACACGGCATTTCATTTTTCTATTGTAAAATCACTGAAAATCTTTTTTTTTCGTAAAATAATACGCGTGACTGTCAGGATCGAACTGGCATACGTGTAGTCGATACACCCCTACGCTTTAAAGCTGAGCCTATATTTTTTTACACACAGGCTCAGCCCATTACAACGTCTCCTCCTTCCTTCATGTCGTAAGCACTCGAATTTAGGTATTGGCGACTTTCGTAGCTTTATTGTAGTGTGAGTAACGAAGCGACTTCAGTATAAAATATAATTTTAAATGGCCTTGAAGTAAGCCCTTTTAAAAATCTATTTCTGTAAAAATGAGGAAATTTCTTACATTTTCACAACACTAATATTCAATAACAATATGTACTTGTTCTCAAGATAATTTTAGAAATTGTTAGAATGAATTAGGAAGTCTAAGTGGCGCATCTAATAATTTTCGCTGTAAACGTACTTCGTAGAGTGGTTAGTGTAAGATAATATAAAATAGGTATGGAAATAAACAACAATTAAGAAAAGAAAAGAATCTATTATAAACTGCCAACAGAATTTAAAAACATCTCAAAGTTTTGGAGAAATACGGATTCTAAATATCACTATTTCGCACAAAAATGTCAAATAAGTAGCAACGCTCTTAAATGACAGTGCTATCATCTATTAATAATTATTATTGTAATATTTATACACGAATATTAACAACAGGTGACATTAAAAATGTTGCAGTCTTTTTTAAAAAGTTCCAGAATTTTTCTAGAAAATTTCCAGAAAATTCCAACGAGCAAAGACGGGATATACATCTAGTATTGTTACATGAGATCCACTCCACTCCAATTCACCCTACTGTAAGCATCCATTACTTTTTTATAGGTATGCTCTTACAGATGGTGAATTTCAATATTATGAAGATATTTTACGCTCTCGTGTATATATGTTCATGTACATATTACCATCATTCAAAACTTATTTGTGTTTACCACAAACCACGGTGCAAGCAAAATAAGGGTAAATTTTACTATTATAAATGCAGGAGTGCGGTTACATATTCGTCGAAATATAAATAGAATAAAATCGGAAATATTAGCTTCTTTTTCAACTAACATGTACAAGTGGTACTGAATTTAATATTAATTACTATCAAAATTTTGTTACCAAAAAATTAGGAAAAGTGTAGAAATAAAAAATTCTTTAAAAAAAGTCAATATAAAAGACAGCGAAAATAACTAAATTGTAAAAATTTAAATTAAAATTTTATTAAAAACGGGAAATATATAACAATAATAAAACTACAACTTATTATATTTAAAATTAATGGTTTACTGATTCAGACTTCAATTATACGCAATTAATGATTTTCCCCTATTAATTAATATATTATTTTTAACCACTACAAACTGCAAACTTTACAATAAATAGCTTTAACAATATATTTTTCTAAGTTTAATCATATAAACCACGTACAAACATTAATGTTATCTTTAAAACCTAATTAAAGTGTTTCAATTTAGAATATTTTTAATGATGTCGTAACATTTGGTTGTAGTAGATTGTATTTTTTTATAACGATTTACAGCATTTTTGTTGTTCTTTCTACCGATTACATAGTGCTTTAAAATGCATCTCATTAAAGATATTGTTTACTAGCCGTGCCTCGCGGTTTCATCCTCCTTAAATTTCCTATTTTTCCAGTATGAAAAATAGCCCAGATTACTCTCAGAAAAGACCTGCCAAGGAAAGTCCTGTCAAAGTTGGTTCAGCTGTTTCGAGATAAACCGGGACAAACAAACAAACAGACAGACAGACAGACAAAAATGATTGAGTTTTGGTTACGTTTGGTTTGATGTCTTACGTGTTAGTGAGTTACATATATTTGTCATGGGTCAGTTGCAATATTTCTGTACATATATCCAATATATACTTACAGTACGTTCAAAAAGTTAACCAGAGCAATATTCCATTCATCTATATAGTTCTGTATCAAAAAACGTAGTTACTACACATCGCCTTTCGTATAAACATCAAAAGAGAAATGACTTACAAATAGATTCAGTGAAATACCTATAGCGCATTTCTCTTTGTTCAATAACTTAAGCATACTGTGAGTGTAGTATGTACTTCAAGGGCATAATTATTCATTGTATACACAATGAGACATAACTCAAAATAAGGTACAGTTGTTTACAAATAAGTTTCATAAATAAGAAACTTCAATTACGCAGTGCGACAGGATTGTATCTAAATGAAGTATGAAAGAATATGAATGGTAATAGAAATGATTGAATGGTTTGTCCATAGAGTGAGTGAGTGAAAAACTGAGTAGACGCGTCTGGTAGATTAAACCGATTAAAGCTGACTTACGAAGGGCCTAATTGTGCAACTTACATTAATTGTAAATTAACATAATAGTTCATTAAGTTGTATCATTGTAAAAATGTATCTAAATGATGTTTATCAATAAGTCTGAAATAGAACTGAAATTAATATTCTTGGCAAGATTTCGTTATGTTAAAATAGATGTAAAACTTTATCAGAAATGTCACTGTACAATTTAAAACTGCCTTTCTGAACGCATTTGGATGACTTACTTCCACGGGGAAATTTCTGAACGCAATTCAGTCAATCTAAGTTACCCAATTGAAAAGCCTATACACATTTTGTGTGACTACAGACCACTGATGCGCACTCGTCGATCCTGCCTCGGCCAGTATTTTCTGAGTCCGGAGGAGGTTCAGCATATCAATCCAAGGAATACCTTGCAGTTTTTGACTACAGTGGATCTTGGTAGTGTTTTTTAACACAGTGACGATCACCATAGATCAATTTTAGTCGCAGTGATACAGGTCTGGTAGGACCTGCATAGCTACTTACATGAAATAAAATAAAAATAAAATACCCAATTGACTAATCGAGTTCCCTCGCCAATAAAAATTTCCACTGAAAACAGATGAGCTCGATATTTTAGTGAACCAACTAAATCTACCGTTCTCTGTTCTGTTGATCCTGATATCCTTTACAGTGTCTGGCTAAATGATTGTCAGTCTGAGGTTTCCTCCACCTGAAAAATACCTCGCATCGACACGGGAAAGGATATCCGCTCCTGTGTGTTTATTGATGGTTTCCTATCCGAAGATGGACCCAAAGAGGATTCGGTCGGCGATTGACTTAAAGACCGGAGCGTATGTTTAGTATTTCGTAGAACTTTTAAGTGTGGCTACTGGCGTCGCGGGGCAACATTGTCCACGCTGATAGATATGGAGTGGATGTTGCTTATATGTAGGCAAGTGTGTTGTGTTTACATGTGTACTATTTGTGAACCAAAAAAATCTCCAAGCCTACAATGATGACTGCAAACGTTGGGCATGTGAGCGTACCGAACTTACTACAGTCACAGTAAAAAAAAATTACACACCAGTGCATAAACGCCTTTGATGTTTGTGCAAAAGCCGACATTGAAGGCTTTGGAAGGGTTGTTTAAATTTTTTTATCATTTAAATAAAATACAATTACATTTTTAATGTATAACGACATTCATTTATTACTTTTTTTAAAACACTTTTATACCTATAACTTACAAAGTAGGATGCTTTGCAATGTTTTACATAAATCTATAATTATGGATATATCATAATTTGTGAATTGTCAAATCGATCTATTACAAATGGGAGATTTAAGCGAGATGACAACTTTCAATCTCTCACAGCCTATTGTATGCACCATTTTAATCGTGTATAAAATTAAATTATTTACAAAAGACACGTGTTAACCCTGGAAAATAAGTCCCGAGCTACTAACACTGTGGCGTAGGTGACTCGGGCTCGCTCGACTCTCGTTTCGCCCCCAAAACATGTACGAATGCCCTATCTAGACGTCTCCGTTGGCCGATTGTATGCATCCTCAGATTGTGCTGAGGCAATCTATTGCTAGGAGTTTGGATATATAGAGGATTAAGGAAAGAAGCGTTCTAATGCTGTTATGTCGCTTCAATTCATGTTCGGATATGTCCCTTCCCAGCTTGTTAACACAGACTACGCCTATTGTAACTCAATTTTAGCTAGTTATACATATTTGTGTGCGCGGATAAATTACTTAAATTTTGCATACGAAATCGCTTACAGCGGGTCTAGTTAGGTTGGTATTGGACGTATAAAGATTATAAGAGGTCCATACCCGCGTATTACATTGTGTGATTAGTAAAGGCTTACTCAGAGTGAACAGATGTTTAGACAAATTATAGATTTCAAACGGCCACAAAGTATTTATGTATTTTATAAGTACATAAGATATTCGCGATGTACGATTACTTGAGTTGATTGGAATTGTGTTATGAACAGGCTTTGTTCAACTGTTTCTTAGGGTGAAACATATTCGTTAACTAACTGAAAGGTTTATTCATTCACGTGATAAAATCGACTTTTGACAGATGAACATTAATGCTTCGATAGTTCCTTTAATAATAACTCTACAAGGTATGATAAATAGATATATCTTTTGGACTATTTATTCTTGGCACATTCGACATTTTAAATTATCCAGGTATTTCTTTTCGAAAAATTGGTGGAATTTTGCATACTAAAACGTTAGAGATGTACATACATACATATAAAATATGTTCTGAAATTGGTAGGCTATCTATTACTATCGGGTTTCGCTTTGGTATGTGTCACAGGCGTAGCTATGGCTTTCACATGAGGAGATCATTTAATGCAACAAAGGAAAACTAATTTTTACCTATGAATACACGTCATAAAAAGAGTCCTCAACGCCAATAAAATCAACCAATTGGAAATTACATATCATCCAATCGTGAAATATTTTGTATGTGCGGATACATACACAAGGCTACGCAACGTCCGGGAAGTCACGTGTGCGTTTACGACCTTTAAGGAAAGGAGGGGAGGGGGAAGATTGGCCACCGGCACTCTCGCTCACCGAACGATACGCAACAGCAATAGATGCTGTTATTTCACACCGATATTCTGTGAGACGGTGGTATTTCTCCGAGGGAGCCGGCCCAATTCATGCTGCAAAGCAGCATGGCTCTATTACACAATCTGTAAGGCTCATTCCTAAAAGTAACGTAAATTTCTTTGGGTGATGATGATGTACGTCGTTAATATAAAAACATCAATTTTTAAATGTCTGACTGCCTGTCTATCACCAACGCGATAGCAAATATTGGCAACGTCGGGTAATAATGAAAATCAGTGAAAAAAGATAATTATGGCAAATTTAAAGAAGATACCAACAATTAAAGCACGAAATTACACGACGGGAATCACACAAAGTCTGTCTATATTTCTCTATCGGTGTATCTGTCAATCGGTCTGCCTGTGAGTCGGTCTATCTATATTTATGTCTTTTCTCTTGTCAATATATGTGTATCTGCCTACCCCGTTAGGGATACAGCATAAAGATATATATGTATGAATATGTATCTGTCGATTTGTTTTTTGTCTATCTTTGTATACAGTCTATGTCACTCTATGTGTCTCTGTGTTTGTACACTGACAAAGCCGTGCTTATAGCAGCATCAGAAGCAGAGTTGTACACATTAGTCACATGCTTCAAATAGAATGTGAAGTGAAAGGATCAGTCCTTTCACTTCACATTCATATGAATGTGAACAAAACGAAGCTTGTGGTGTTTGAAAGGCAAGATGTATAGACAAAATATGAAATATGGGAGTGCGTTTTCGAGGGATGGAAGATGTGAGTTGGATATGAAGAGACGGGTAGCAGTTGATAATAAAGTAAACGATGATCCGTCCGCATTAGTGGGCAGTGCGAATATATCTGACTCAGCCAAATTGGCCATCCACAAAGCGGTGTTGGTGCCAACTTTATTGTACGGTAGTGAGGCCTAGATATGCCTGAGATTGAGTGAAAGTAAGATAAATGAAGTAGAAATGCGATCTCTTAGAAATATTGGCGGTGTCATCATTGCGGACAGTGTAAGCAATAAAGAGATATGACAGGGTTGTACGACAGTGTCATTTTAACAATGAAGAAAGAAATGCTTAGATGGTTCGACCACATAGAATGAGCGATGCAAGATTGAGTGAAAGTGAGTGGTAGCAGACTCAAGGAGGAGTAAGGCTGACTTGAAACTTAGCAAGAAGAATGACCTATCGATTGGTCTGTCAATCAACCGGTCTGTACGTCTGTCGGTCGGTCTGTCTTTCTGTTGGTATGTTTGTCTGTCTGTCTCCTTGTAAGTGTCACTTAAAGACTACTAGATATGAAATCCTCGCATAGTTTTATGTCTTTTATAGCAATGGATACAACTAGCAATAAGTTCTAGTTACTGTGAGATTAACAATATGTTCCCAAGATTAATAATTTTGTCTTAATTCTACCAACGAAACGAAAACTTATTCAGTGGAATTCACATTATTCCATTGGGGGTAATTTGAACCGGGGTCACCGTCACCGTACATTCTGAAGCTGTTGAATTACAGTCGTTTCTTAAATTTATGTGTTTTTGTGGGCGCTCTTAGTATAGTGCTTCCATACGACCACGCATCTGCCAAGTTAGAGAAAGAAATATATTCGCGTATTTTCTCTTTTTAAGACAATGAGTTTTATAAATAATGCCAAAGACGATAGATGATAACTTTTTATGATTTCTAGATATTCATTTCGTAACTGAGCGAGGAAGGCGATGGTACAATAAATATCACTCCACCGCGGTAAAGTGATAGTTTTTGTTTACAAAAGTAAACGCCCTTGAATTGTCTGTACACGGCTACACTATGAATTCACGATTTCAGAATTCAAGATTTATTGGACTTTTATTTTCACTGTCTTAACTAACATATTTCATTCGCTTCCTCAAATCTCATCATTCTCCTCACACACTCCTCACACACACAATGATTTGGATAACCTCTACAATGGGTATTTTATTACATATTCATACACAGCATTACCTATATAATATAAAAATATGTAATAAAATATATAAGTAAACAAGAGGGCTTCCATGACTGACGCTATTATTTGATGTCTACTTGTTGGTCTATGGCTTTGTAGGAATTTCTCGAACGAATTAACTGATTTTTAAGCTTTTTGACCATGATTGGCAGAATCGAGTCTTCATTCAAAATTCACCTCTGAAGCTCAATTGTAAAAGGATTTTATGTACAACTGGAGTTAATAACGATTTAGTTAGGTACTTGCTTATTACCTTTGCGTTGAATTTTTTTTAAATTTTAATTGGCTTCGTTGTACTTACTCAAAAGGAAGAGGAAGAGGAACTATATTCCGCTGGTTTAAAAGAAATTGCCGAGAAAATGAAAAATCTAAGGAAAAAATGAAATAAATATAATCAAATCCAGTTCGCTTTCGTTCTGTCTGTTCGCCCTTCAAATTAATTTACACGTCATATATACTACATTGCTTCGACACCGTCCTACCATGGCACCGTGACATGAATATTCAGGCCTCCGTATTGTACCTCATAAATATCGATATCTTTTATTCAGTCGCACAATGGCACCTCACTCGATACAAAGAAACAAATTTTTTATGTTCACTGAAGCGCGATGTTATATTTGTTGAGAGTACGAAAGGTAATAGATTAGTTTTGCGACTTCTGCGAAAAAAATTACCCTTTTCACACTGATATTGCTTGCGTCAGACTTTTGGATATTTATAGATAAGATGATTTTAATATTTCAAAATTATACCTAATTACACAGATATTTTCTTGAAACTGACACATTTACCGATTGCCTAACTGCACGCTAAGCACTAGGCTTGTTCTATTGGAACCACATGGAGGAATGAGAATAGCCAGTAACCACTCAGATCTACCAGTAGTGTAATTCTCTAACGTAAATGAGTCGGAATCACTTGATTCCGCGGCGAGATTAACAACTGTAAATTGGCATTATCTGAAGTCGACAGAGCGCTAGCGCTGCCTAGATGAGTGCCGTTGTCAAATAGCCATCCTTAATATGGAAGTGGACCTAACGAAATCTGCTATTTGTGACAGTGTTATTGAGGAATTTGTCAAACAAATTGTGCATCTCAAAAAAAATGAAAATGTTTAATAAATCGAATGGTTACCTCTTGGTGTTAATTGATTTACATGGCTTTTTTCATTATTCAAGGATTTTTCATTTTTTTTAATTAATTTATGAGGCGTCAAACCTTATATGCTAAGGCTACCAAATCTTAAAATACTAATTAGTATGATAAAAATAGTTGACCAACTCTATTATGCGAATTTATTTTGGCATAATATTCTTTACTCAAAGAATTTCAATAATTTAGATACTAAAGCAGAATCGGACAGTGACTTGCCGTTAGCTTATCGCATGCCTATGTTAATTCTTCAAAATAAGCTCAGCAGGTTAAAATTTGCCGCATTTTAAAACTGCTTTTCTTTGCAAATAATTTATATTTTCATTTTCAAGAAGACAGCCTCCATCTATTTCGATAGAGAAGCAATTAAAATAACACGACGTAAATTAAATAAGCCTAATAGCTTCGAGACAATTGTATACAATTGGTTTGAGACGCCATTAAGTTTAACTACTTTATAAACAGTCATATAAAGTTGGCCAATTAATAAAAACGATTGACTAATAACGACTATTTCAGATAAATTAAGGTCACTCCGTTAAATAGCAAATTACTCAACTTGAGGCGTCTATTGGAAGGAACTTCGTTAAATCAATATTTCATTAGATAGCTAAGAACCAAGCAAAAAAGCATTGCCGTTTACGACCGTTTTTAAATCGCCGTTGGGACGTACTACTTGGGTGAGAAGTATGTTGCGGCCAATGTTTTCATAAAACATACATAAATGTCCTCCCGCTGTGTAATCACCGGGGTAGTCAGAGAAGACGTAGTGCTAAGTATCGCGGTCCTAACATACTTCTTTTGTTTCCTCAAATCTCATCATTCTTCCCACTAACTTTCGCCGAGCTATGCGAGCTTTTCGGTATTTCCCTCAGATCACACTCATAAAAAAAACTTCAACTACTAAATACCGCGGTCGTATCAGCCAATGAAATGGAGAGAAGCTTGCCGATACGAGTGTTCGTGACTAGAAAACAATTGACATGGTTCACTTCTCTATCAAATCAGATGCTGAGACGACACGTATTTCACCCTAATTCACATCCACCTACTTCAGGTTGACTGGTTGGTCACATAAAGGTATTTCGTTAGAAAATACTGTTGCATTAGAAATGTAGCAACGCGTAGGCTTATTTTGATTGTGTTATTTTTGTAGTACGCAACGCGGAGTCTATTTTTACTACATCTGAACATATGCATGATGTATCTGTTGTATGTACGTACGTAGACATTAATTACCTACTATTTTTTGACGACATAGTGGGTAATTAATGTTTTCACAGATATTATTGAGTTTTCATGTGGGTGTGTATATTTTTGAAAATGAGCACACTGGTTCCACGTGAATAGGAAATACGTTAATAAAAAATAGTAATAAAAAAAATGTTAGTACTGTTTTTCTCCTGTTATTATCACTTATCAATTCATGTCAGTAATACATGTAAAAGCCTACCAAAAACAAATAACCCTAAAATAAAATCTATTTTCTTTTTTTTCCAAAATAATGTTACCCATTTAATTCGTCCGTGTGTTAATTAGGTTTTTTTTTATCGGCGACGATAATAAAACGATTTCAAGGATTCCGTTATTTCTTTTATTCCTTTTTGTAGTTCGTAGGGTGCCTTATTTCTCATGGAACAATGGGACCTTTACAACATCCTTAATGCGTCTGTCCGTCTATTATAGAGGATTTACTCAGAAACTATATATCGTAGAAACTTGTTTGGAATAGCATGGTATTTTGATAACCTATACAATATCCTGTAGAGGATTTTTTTAATAATATTAATTTTTATTTTATTTTATATATCCAGGAAACCTTACAGCCTAAAATAACTGAAGATAATTTACATACAAGTACAATTACAAGATTTCACCTATAAATATTATAACAACATAGTAGATTGGACAGCACGTGGGAAATCGGAGGTGTAGATTAGAAACAATAACAATGTCTATTTTTATTGTTAATTTAAAATGGTTAATTAATTGTTATTGGTAATTTAAAAATTAAATAATAACAATGAAAACATATTACAGTTACATACATAAACGCAATTTTCAATAAATTCGCTGAGTGTTATCTCAGTAATAATATAGAACATTTAATTAAACCTTACTAGGTACAACGAAACCTTAATAAATATGTAATGTCTCTGAGAATCTCAAACTAAATGAAAGAAAACACAATTTACTTTGTAAGTAATGTGTACACAACATAAATATACTGTGTCTGTGGTGAATAGATGCTGTTATCTATTTCGTACGTCGTAGATACGAAAAAACTGGCCAAGTATATATAAGGTTAATTGAAATATACTAATAACCTCTTAACAATCTATTCTTAACATTATCCCCAATAACTTTTGTTCTAGACATTCACATAACTTCTTTTTCATACAAAAATAAAAACTCATTAAATATTTCTAAAAATTGCACCTATTCTCCCCTTGGGGTTATTACCTAAAAATTTGCAGACAGCGACAGCCACATGATCATAGCGCGACTGGTGACGCGACACAGTTCTAGATTTTCGATTAAAATCTAAACTAATACTTAATGCTCTTACAATATATGTATGTACTGATTTAAAAGTAGTACCGACGGCATTTTATTTGTATGAGAATGAACGAGTGAAAACATTTTTCGAGAGCCCCAAAACTTTTAGAATAAAAGTTATTTGTTTTTGTGATCTACCCTCCTTTGGATTGGGCAGGGTTTTATTACGGTTGTATAACGAGCACGTTTATCTGATGAAATAAATCGGATGTCTATTGTCGGTGTATGGCTATGAGTGTTCGCAATTACGTGAACGCCAAGAGGGTAATCTGTACTACGCATCAATACGCTCAATCGTATTTATCCGTGTGATGTATGTTAGAGCGAATGTCGAAGGTCGAGGTTATTTGTGGTTTACCGAATTAATCGAAAAATCAGACATTCTAGGGTGACCTAGTGTTAGCTTCATAGCAATTTTAATCACATTGTACGCCTACGTAATAATGAGGATGTATGTAAGAGTCTGACTTTAGTCTTTGTAAAATACATCGTCAAATAGCTGCCATGTCGGGTTGACTCAAACCTTGAATCGAAAATTTAAATGGACGGAGCTTTTGCTCTAAGAGCGAGTCCGTTTTTTATTGGCCTAGTTTCTAGAATTGTACTAATATGTGTGAATAAGAAAGGGTCACAGTACAACAATACACAGCTAAACGCGACATATTTTTATTTTTGTGAATACTAGTAGTCAAAACACGTAAAAAAAAATAATATATAACTGGGTGGGTATTGCCTACTGCAACACAGTTTACAACTAGTGCAGTTGGCATCGTTTGTACTGTTCTTCTTGTTACCTTCTTCTCTATGAAATAAAAAAAAAAAATCTGTTTAGAATTGAAATAGATAACCATTATTTTCTCTATGTTTTCAGGTGTCAACCTATTTCTTTTAACGTCTAATAACCATTTGTATGGTGAAGACGATCTTTCAACATCAACTGAAGTAATAGATGCAAACTTATAGAAACTTGGTTATCTGTTTCAATTTCTTTGTCGATATTCTCGCTTATATTTCTAATTATATTGAACTCTGGATTATGGTTTGTTACTTTTTCCATTTTGTTTATAATTATTTCGTTGTGTATCCAACACAAAACTAATGTAACGGAATCTAGAATTCTGATAAAGATTTGTTTTCTGAATATCGATAAGGGCTTTTTCTATTATATTAAAATAATCGTCTATAAATAAATAGTAAGTTTTACGGGTATTTTGCAAATAATTATTTCTGTACCGCAATGTTTTGTGCGTTAAGCCGGTCATGAGCTGACACGTATTACACCGACAATACGAGTTTGCTATACTTACTACAGCTTATTGTTTTTGTTTTACAGCTAACTGGCTACGCTCAATGAGATAGAAATAGAGATACCAAAATTCGTTTGATACACAGTGATAAGAGCATAACTCATTATGGCTCTATCCATTTTGAACCTTGGCCCGAACGTCAAACAGTCGCACAGAGTAGTGATTGTAGCCAAAGAATTTTATAATGTTGCCAATAAATAAAATTAGTACCAGATTGATTAAAAGGTATTCGAGCTGTGAACTGTCTGTGAATTGTAATCAGCAAACTGTTTTGAGTTTGCGGAGTGTATGTCAATTGAAAAATGCGGTTATTTTATATTTACAATCAAATTTCGACCACTGGGCGACCATTAATAAAAGTAATTTCTTGAATCTATTGCTGGTGTCAGAGGTGTGTAACCAAAGAGTGTTTGATAGGTTTGATAGACTGGTATTGGATTACACAATTTCTTTATCTTCTTTACAAGTTCGTGTTAAATACGTCGAGTTTTAATAACAATGATGATACATCCAGACATTTTTGTAAATGTGACCCCAAACTAAGAACTATGCTTGTCCTATGGGCCATTAAATAAATCATAAAGTTATACATGTCATGTGCATAATAAGCAAGGTAATAAAGGTGCATTCGCACCTTTAGAAGGAAACTGACCTAATTAAAAATTTGAAAATATTTGATTTCAGAATTTATTTGAGTTGTATTAATAAACTTAATCTAATTACTATCTAGATGTAGTATAATTTTACCTATCTATCCGACCCATTAGCTACATATCGTAAAAAAAAATTTTAAGAAAAAAAACTAATCTGCCTTCGAAAAAAAAACACTGAAAAGTACAAAATTACTATCCTTTACTAATCAAAACTCAAGTACAATAAAAATAACTTCATAAGTATTAAAATTAATACAATAAATATGTGTATCGCATACCTATATCATTAAATTTGACAGTTCTTGAAGTCGCTGCCAAATCAATGGTAATAACAGAAGTTTATTAGTTTGATAGACTTGGCACCGACTTCAGTAACTGAAAAATTTAATTATATAGGTATATGTATCGTATTAATAAAGTTATTTTTATTGTAATTGAGTTTTGATTAGTAAAGGAATATGTTTTTTTTGAAGGCGGTTTAATTTTTTTTTTACATTTTTTTTATTTCTCTCATTTGAGTGATCTTGGCCTAAACAAATATCGACGCGCAACGATATACAAGAGTATCATCAAAATAAATATAGGTTACCCGCATGCTTATTACGTAACTTGCAGACAGCATGTGACAGCCAATATCGCGCGATATTTGCTGTCAAAACGAGAATTTGTGTAATGTAATTTGTATAGTGGCGCTATATCTACCGCGAATTTTACGGTCATACAATAATAGATACGCAATCGTCATGCATGATACTAATTGTTTATTACAATTAGTCACCGGTCGCGCAGTAATCGCGTGGCTGTCGCTGTGTGCAAAGTTTTAGGTAATAACCCCGCAGGTCGCATTATTTGGTATATCTTCGAAGTCCAAGGTTCAATACCGATGAAATTTAAATGGGACCACCTCTGAAGTATGACCTACCAAACACAAAAAAAATCAACGAAATCAAATCATAATTGGTGGAGTAATCGCGTAACAAACAAGCAAAAAAAACATACAGTCGAATTGAAAACCTTCTCCTTTTTCCGAGTCGGTTCAAAACCATGTAATTCATTGTCGTAACTTGCCTAGACAAAGTCTCACAATTTCAAGTAAGGTCTCTTTCACTCTAAAGGTGTGATTATGACGTCACAAGAAGTTAAATTGGTGAAATGTCTTCAAACATTTCATTTTATTCTGAGTTACTTTCAAAATTATAAAATTTTACTTCAGGAAAAATTCATGATGACTTGGAAATAAATTCTTTGCACTAATGATGCCAATTGTGCGACTATAACTAAGCCCTAATCGTATATCATATGTATCACACAGCTAACTGGGGGAGCTCTTAATAATACCCAGATTCCAATCAAATTTTGGATCCTGGGTCAGCTCAGTTTAGGAGGCGATCCTAATCTGACCAGACCCAGGATCTAACCCGGTGCTACGGGTTGGAAAGCAAATGCTCTGCCACCGCGCCAGCGGATCAGTCACCGTTAGTTAAGTTTAGATTAGTATTAATATTTTTTTTAGAATATAGACAAGTAGTTTCCATTATTAGCCATATTTTACAATATTTACTTGTGTTATAACACTCTTTCCTTAAAGGCCTCCACGTACCCGTGATTCCCTGGACGTTGCGGGTGTCCATGGGCGGCGGTGATCACTTTCCATCAGGTGACATGCTTGCACATTTGCCCCTTCATATATTATATTAAAAAAAACAGCACACTAAAAATAATTACGTAATTTATATAGCAATATTACAACAATCTAAAATAAAGTCACAGATACATTGTGACATTGGTATCGTGAAAACTATAACGTAATAAGTAAAAAGAAATATACCCAAAATTATGGCGAGAGTGGTACAAATAATTTAGTATTGATTTAGGGAGAGCTATAGACACATCAGCAAGTTTTAGGTCAAACAAGTCGATAATAACGGCTATTAGTTCCAAACTCGTACCATGTTGCTATCCAGTTTTTAGAATGGAAGCTTACAATTTCGTCATGTGTCTTCGTCTAAACATATGCCGACACAGCCGATGCATTTTGTACTGTTGCACTGTAATGTCGAAGTGGAGAGCGCTAAGTACAAAAAACTAATAAATTCTTCATCCCATGTATGAAAGTATGAGTAAATGAAGTACGACTAGGAATCTACAAAATGAAGCTTATAATGTTATCCTCATAGGCCCAAGGAAATATTTCTGATTAATAGAATTCATAAAGATCTAAGTGCGTTTTGGGGGTACTCACAGTGAAAACTTCTGTACTCGGGATGAACATTCACGGTTTAAATTCATTTATTTAATTACATATTTGTTGAGTTATGAGTAAAATAAAATGTACGTATTTGTGCATGCATAATTTTCATTTTATCAGCGGCACAAATAAGTTCGTATTTCCTAAAAATTACCTTCAGAAGAAAAACATGTGCTAATTTAGGATCTTATAGCATTTTCGGTGTAAGTAGGTTTTAATAAATTAAAAGCAGGCAGTAGGTAAACGTATCCGCTAGCTAAAAACTGTCTTCTTTTGCCAAAATCAAAATTCGCTTTTAAATAATGGCTACTAATATGAAATTGGCCATTTAATACAATTCGATTCACTGTTAAGTTTTGTATAGAAAAAAAGATAAATTATTATGAAAATAAAACATCTAATGCCGTATTGATACAGGCTGTTTGGACGCCATAGGATGCCGGACATAGTCAGAAAAT
Organism: Zeuzera pyrina; assembly: GCA_907165235.1. NCBI lineage: Eukaryota > Metazoa > Arthropoda > Insecta > Lepidoptera > Cossidae > Zeuzera > Zeuzera pyrina. Next base: position 3,734,538 of record OU015641.1, read on the forward strand.
AACTTCAAGACTATTTAATAGTGGAAAAGCTGGCCATACATAAAAAGAAGTATTGAAAACCTAATTACTAATGGTCCTGTGCTAATTGTAAGTAGGAAAAATCATTGCAAAAATGCGCAATGTAAAAATTTCCGTAGGCGGGATGCATAGTAACTATTCATGGGATGAACTAAAATTTTTATCTATTTTCCGCTCAAACTCCTTCGGTGCTGGTTAGCTGACCGAGTCCGATCTCTGATATATCCTGAGGATGCTTCGTTGAGAGGCGAAACACGTGTCGATTGATGGTTTTTGCAGTTTGAGAGGAAAAAAGCTAAAGATTTTAAGAGTTCATCACATGAAATGGATTTCCGCAAAGTAACACCTCAGTCTATACAATGCATAATATTCATTCAATCGATAGCATACACAAATTTGTATTTTATAACGTTTCTCACTGACACTGTAAAACAAAATTATTTTTGCAAGTATGTAACCGAAAATCTCAGAAACGACACTACATAATATTTTATTCAGCCCAATTCATTGAGTGTTTTTTAATTCTAAATTTTTTCAGATTTCTCCACGCTAATGTTATCCACACGTTTTAAATATGCCCTGGGTGTTTTAATTCTCGGTTAAATATTCACTTATTTTTTTCTTCGTAATTTAATTTTCTTTGTATATCGGTTCACAGAAAATATATATCTTTCAAAGTTCCTCGATAGCCTCCAATAGCCTCCGAGTAAAATAACTGTGACATACGAACAAGACAAAATTAGAAGGATTCTGTTTTTCTCATTTATCTACGGACCCTAAATGTATTATTTTGTCATTAAATCATTTTAGAGGCGACAATTGTAATTAATATTTCCTTTAATTACATACGTTACAAAAATAAATGATTACTTTATGTCACAAAGAGTTACATTTCGAGGTCACTCACCATTACTCAGATAGTTTTAATGTCGTAAGCATGTAATCTCTTGGGTAAGCGTGATTAGTTTTTGAACTTCGTCAGTGCTTTCCATCTGGTAAAACTGAGGTCACATATTGTCCATTATAGTTAAAAAAGCAGTTGATTTTTATATACGACAGCAATAGTAACAAAACTTGCTTATTGTTTAGCGAATGCAGATGTGTTCAACATAAAACTTTACATAATATTACTTAGTAAATAATTAGTAATATCTCGATTGTGTATATTTTTGAATACACAAGTTACTTACGCAGTTAAATCAATTCGACACATGCTTACAAAATCGAATAAAATTAATACTGAAAATGAATCGATAATCGTATAGCAAACATTTCGATTGATTTAGTGACATCTCTAAATTGTTTCAGCCATACTTTTTAGGCTATGTCAAATATATTGAATATTGGTACCTTGGATCACGAATCGTAATGGATGGAGCATTTTCTTTAAGACCATGTCCGTTTTTTGTTGACCTAGGTCAATAGTCAAAGCATAACAATACATAGCTGAACATATTTTTGTTTTTATAAATAGAATAGCCAAAACACTTTTACGAGTATTTTGTAAATAATTATTTCAGTACTGCAGTGTTTTATATGTCGAGTTGGTTATGAGCTGGCACGAATTACACTGACAGTGCGAGGCCACCAAACTTACTATAATAACTTTTTACTGGTGGTTATGTTCAATGAGATGGACGGAGAGACACGAATATTCATTTGACACAATGTGATAATTGTAATCATTATGACTCCGTCCTTTGTGATTTATGGTTTATTTCAGATGTATCGAATATTGGTACATATCATACAAATAATTTTATCACATTTCTTTTTTATTTTTAAGAGAAGTAATGGTGTCCTACTTGAAATTAAAGAGTATAAAATTATACTGTGGCTTTCAATGCTATTTAGAATTTAAAAAGTAGCTTAAACTGCGGGATGGCAGCTAAGTAGTCTAATTCAAATCCAATAAATGTGACCTGAATTTTCCGGTGTAATATTGCGAATTCCCAAATGCCTCAGGTAGTAAACCTAGATTAGGTATATTATTGGAAGTACCATTACAAAATGGATTTACGTAACGTAGTTGCTTTTAGTCTCATAATAAAAAAATCATATTAATCAAAGACCTACTATAAATCTGTGCCACCATGATGACGTTTTAACCAGACTTTATAAATAACTACACACGCCATGTCTGAACAGTAACGGTGACGTAAATCACATAAATTGACTCATCAGTAAAGCTGATGGGCCGCCACCATTTAGTAAACGGTACCCACACGTCTATATTTTATTTGAATGTATGTGTCTCATTTTCTAGTATGGGACAGGCGGTCTGGAGTCTAAAGGCATATCCAGACTCTCGCCGAGAACTTTCGAGAACTTTCGAGAACACCTGAGAAACGTGAATGTGATTAATTTTTCGCTAGCTTATTCTCATTCTCGTCTGTTCTCCGATAAATATCGGTGTTTTTGCCCGCGTCAATGGATTTCTCGGGCGAGAGAAGAAAGCCCTATCTCATTTGGTTTATTTGTTCTCAGTGCGATCTGGGAGTGTCGAATGGACGTATAATCTGCATCGACGAGAAAAGTCACCAAAACATTCGCAGCAAGGATCTGGGTGAGCCATAAGGTCTACGTTTTTAATATGACAATAATAATTGTGGTAGATTGCCTGTGTATTAGTAAAGCAATTTGACTCTAACCGTCGCGCGTCGCCATAAGCGGTTGGGTGGAGGTGTTCTATCTTTCATTCATGGTAATGAGTCATTATTGCTTAATGGGAACGAATAACACAATTAAACGGTAAATTAATGCAGTGAGAGCTTTTACTATCTACTGTAATTTTCGTTAGTAGAAAAATATAGTATTTGCAAACAATACGAAATATGTATAATTATTTTAATTCATCGCCAGTGTCGGACGAATGTTAACTCATCTTTTCCTATCTCAGGGCTCCTACTCCGGTAACAATTAGCAGCAAGAAAACCATTTGCTGACACATCATTTATTGGTTTTAAAAAAGGCTCAACTGTACTGTTCCTAGCCATCGAATACAATTGCGCGAATTAAGCACATAAGAAGTAAAGGAAAAAGCACTTTAAAAAATCTCTTATTTCTTCAAAAAATTGATCGAAAATCCGTCGACCGGCTGGACGCATTCCTACATATATAACTATCTTCACGCTGTATTCCTAACGGGGTGTGAGGACGGAGCGCCGAGCCTGGCGGTCCTTACATACTTCTTTTCGATATTGTATAGACTCATGTGTTACTTTACGGAAATTAAACACATACTTCTTTTCATTTTTACATTTTAAAAAAACGTAATAGAACTGTACTGTAAAAAATGCGTGTGTGAAATGAAACTTATGCAAATCTCAAGCATTTCCTTGAGTACTGCATTGAGGGCTCTTTGAACTACAACGACATTTCATAAGTATACATATATGCATGATTTTTTCTCTTTCAGACGAGCTTAAACGCAAAAAACTAAGTCAACAATAATTATAAAATATAACATTTTTGTCAACAATGTTAGCAAACAGGATTAGCAAACGCCTCCGTTCAGAAACGACGATACGATGACGGGATTGTGGCAATGTACATCTCTGACCAATAATTCTGTAGCCCGGGACAGAGAATACGTACATATATATATCTTCACATACATACATACGTATCTTTGCGCTGTATTCCTAACGGGATAGTCAGAGAGGACAGAGCGCCAAACGTCGCGGTCCTTATATACTTCTTTCGCTTCCTCGAATCTCATCATTCTTCTCACACATTTTCGCCTAGGCATGCGAGTGCTTTTGGCATGTCCGTCAGCTACCATAGCTATTTGATCTTCATAAGTCAGCCTTGATCTTGCTTGGCTACTTTTACCACTCACTTTCGCTCTGCAGATTTTCTTTGTCAGTCTTTCATCACTCATTTTTTCTATGTGCTCAAACCATCTCAGCAGAAAGCCAGAGAATAAAAAGCGATTAAGGGGCCTTCAGGGAGCTGGATACCTTTTCAACGTTTCTCCCGCTTTACTAATTTAAAGGCATTTCACTAAAATTAGTCTCACCAAAACTTAGCTTTGTGCGTAGTAAATTTCAGTTCTGTATTGAAGTTAAGTTTTTTATTATAGTAAGTTTCGTATGTCAGCTATTAAATATATCGTTACAAACTGGAAATTGTTTTCTTATTTTTAAATTATCACATTATGTTTGTATGATATGTGTATAGCAACACAGTTTAAAAGTATAATACGAAAATATTAATAATACAAAATGTATAATAAATTTTGGCAAGCCTTTTTATAATCTCTGTGTTCGGGTCAGAACACGACAGAAGAAAGGATCTTTTGTCGAGGGAATTTTTGTAACATTTTTTGCAGGCTCACGCAACTCGTCAAAGATTACTAACGACACAAAGAGGATATATCACAATTAAATATGTTTAAATAATAAATATGGAATTCGCAAAACTCCATAATCCACGCATGAAACAGGCTTTTAACTGTTTTCGAAACAGGTAACTATTTTTTAAATAAATGAGAATAAAATTTAAACATTATGAAAAAAATATTGCAAAATCTTTATTGAGAAATTGGTGAGATGTTACTGGGAGCTCCCCCAGAGTTCGTTGTGTGGTACCCATAGTACAAGCTTTCTGCTTAGTTTGGGGTTACACAATCTGTGTAATTGTCTGGAGTATTATTATTATTAAATACAGAGTTGTGTATACTATAACCACCTAATTAAAAGATAGGCTTAGTAAAATGTAAGAGTGAATGCTTTTAAACTTTAATACTGGAAATAGAGTAACAGAGTGGAAATAACTTTTGTCTCTGTCACTCCTAGCGTTGGGCGATGTCACTACGAGTTTGTGACATCACGGCTCTGTAACGCTATCTCTCTCTAGCTTGTCCTCGCTTTGTCTCCATTTCTAGGACCTTACTAATAAACGCGATGTAGACATGAAATAGGACAGCGTTCTGTCATACTCAAGCTTATGAACAAAAGAAAATGATAGAAAGGTACAAAAATTTGTTCTGAAGTTTAACTTCGTTATAAGTTTTATTAGTAACGGGGCTAAAGTTTAAATTTCAATAACTCCTATTTCTCAACGAATTTCAAGTACTTCAGGTTCTGGTGTTTGAAAGAGAAGATGTACAGACAAAGTGTGAAATATGGGTAAACATAAAATGTCTCACACAAATTTATTCTGAAGTTTAACCTCGTTATAAGTTTTGTTAGTAACGGGGCTAATGTTTAAATTCCAATAATTCCTATTTCTCAACGAATTTCAAGTACTTCAGGTTCTGGTGTTTGAAAGAGAAGATGTACAGACAAAGTGTGAAATATGGGTAAACATAAAATGTCTAGAACAAGTGAACGAAATTGTTTATCTGGGTAGTGCGTTTTCGAGGGATGGAAAATGTGAGTTGAATGTTGAGAAACGGATAGCAGCTAGCAATAAATCGAACGGTGCTCTGTCCGCATTAGTAGGCAGTGTGAATATAGTAAACTCAAACTCAGCCAAAATGGCGATACACAATGCGGTGTTGGTTTCAACTTTATTGTACGGTAGTGAGGCCTAGATATGTCCGAATCGGGTGAAATTAATACAAATGTAGTAGAAATACGATCTCTTAGAAATACGTGCGGTGTCACCCTTGCGGATAGAATAAGCAATGAAGAGATATGCAGTATGGCAGGGTTGCACAACAGTGTAATTGTAAAAATAAAGAAAAGAATGCTTAGATAGTTCGGGCACATAGAAAGAATGAGTGATGAAAGACAAACGAAGAAAATCTACAGAGCGAAAGTGAGTGGTAAAAGAAGCCAAGGAGAACCAAGGCTAACTTATGAAGATCAAATAGCTAGAGTGTTAGCCGACGAAAATGTCAAAAGCATACCTAGGCGAAAATATGCAAAGAGAATAAGGGGGGGATTTGAGAAAGCGATAGAAGTATGTAAGGACCGCGACGCTTGGCGCTCCGTCCTCTCTGACTACCCCGTTAGGGATACAGCGTGAAGATGTATGCACGTATCTTACCCTCTTTAAAGTTCCATAGTCAAAATGAAAGTTATAATGTACTAGCGTTCTATCCCGACTTCGACTACAAAAATATATATCGCGGTAAAATACACAGCCTATGTCCATTAGGAATGATATAAGTATATATATAAATAAGTGCGGTGATTCAGGAGTTTACCCTCCACATATAAAGAAACTTACAAAAACCGCTGTCTCTCGTTATAATATTAGTACCTATAGATAGTGTAAATTACAATCGCTTCGTTACGTTTGATTCTCGGACCGATAAACATAATGGACGACACCATAATATGTTGCCGCTCTTACACCGTGTGTCAAACGAATTTCGCTGTCTCTTTCGATCTCATTAAGCGTAACCAAGAGTAAAACAGTCAGCTGTAGTAAGTATGGCAACCTCGCGATGTCAGTGTATTTCATTTGAGCTTATGAGTCGGTAATGAAATAATTATTTGCAAAATACTCGTAAATTTTAATTGTTTGGGTTACTCGTATTCACAAAAATAAAAATATGTCATGTGCAGTTAGTTATGTATCATTGTACTGTGATCTTCCCTAGTCACGCACATTAGTAAAATTCTAGACAGTCGGTCAACGAAAAAAGGATACTTTAAACACACGCTTTCGAAGCAAATGATCCGTCCATTCCGAGGTTTGCCTGTTCTTATGTCACAGATTACATACGGTATTCTGTCATCTTTTGAACTACTGAGTTCTAATTTGGCACAGAGTCGTAAACTTATAACAAACGTTAGAAATAGGAAAAAGTCATAAGTAGAGCCAAGTATAAGGCATTATTTGGATCATTTGAAATTTTTTTAATAGTTAAAAAAAGTCTATTTTGATTTAAATTACCGCGGAACTCATTTGGCCTTTTTTAATTCCACAATATTTTTATTGCAAACCGCGAGCGAAAGCGCGCGCAAAACCAGTTATTTATAAACTTCCGAATGTTAACTTTGGACACAGTTCAATAAAATCACAAACACGTGATTAGGATTAATAAAAAACAAAGAAAAATAAGTTCAAAGGAAAAAGTTATAAAAATAAGATAGATCCCAGAAATCCGAATGCTAACTGAGTAATTTCTTTCGTCGCTCTTCCGGTATAAAGTACGGTGCAAAGCAGAAACGGTGAGAGTTTATAGATAAATAATTTTATTATGTAAACGCGTACATAAACGCTGATCCAATGAAGAGTTTCCTCTATATTAATCGAGAATTATTATAAGATTTATTTCAGCGACATGATATAGGTAATTAAAAGTAAAAAAATAATACTCTGAAATGAAATTTCAAATTTCACATATTAATTATAGAGGTACTAATTTGAAAAAAAATGTAACGATTCATGACGTAAATGATTATTATCTACCCATGAAAAAACTGATACAATATTAATTAACAGTTTGCTCTATCATAAAACAATTTCGAAATACAATTAAAAACATTTATTGTTAATAGTTAAAACAAAATTACTATAAATGGACGTCTACATTGCGCACACATGCAATATTGTCGACCCGACAATATACTTCATCACCACAATATAACTGTAGCGCAAGACTTACGGCTAGTTACTAATAGACAGTGTAATTGTAATCATGCATGTAATTAAAATTAGTGAATAAACAGTATTCGATCTCAATACTCGTCTTCTGTTTTAGTAAATCTCGGCAAAGGTCTTACAGTAATATGAATTCCTGTACACATTGATACAAGCTTTCCAACAACCAAATACTCAGACATTCACATACAATACACGATAGTTATATACCATAATCCATTAATATACAGTGTATCTATAGACAAAAAAAGTAGACAGGGAAGGGCAACACAGTCAGTAAATGACTGGTGCAATTTTCGCTGTACCTACATATGTATAAATATTTCTAAAGTGTATTTAATAAATAAATATAAAAACACATAAGTAAATAAACATGTCAATTTTTTTTTTTAAAGAAGGAGCAAACGAGCAAGCTAGGCACCGGATTGAAAGTGATCACCGCCGTCCATGGACACCTGCGACGTCCGGGGAATCAGGGGTGCGTTGCCGGCCTTTGATGAAAGGAGGAGGAGGGGGGAGATGGGACACCAGCACTCTCACTCGCCGAACAAAACTGATAAGCGAAATAGATACTGTTGTTTCACGCCGATATTCTGTGAGAAGGTGGTACTTCACTGGGCGAGCCAGCCCAATTCGTGCTGCAATGCAGCATGGTTCTACCACACAATAGGTAAATCTGTAAATGAATAAATAAATACTTACTTCGTTCGCATCCTCAAACCTTCATTCGGCGAGGTATGAGAGTACGTTTGCTATTTCAATCTGTTAACACTTTATATATTGTCTTCGTACAATATATAAAGCAGCTACATTTAGTTCTATGAAAAAAAAACGCGTGTGGGCTTAGTAGTTACAGTTCTTTGGCGTGAATAGTAAAGTGAAAATTCAGACTGGCCGCTTGAACTGAATGAAACAAAAATTAAAAGTTTCACTTTGACGTTGTGTTAGAGACCCGCGTAACTTCCTTTGCTAATTTCATGGTATGTTACATCGATGACGTAACTTCCGTTGTCTCTAGAAATTACATTATGATCTTTTTCACTTAACGCACTAAAGAAGTACCTATAACTTCAAAAAATCATAGCCGTGCTTTTTGGCCGTGACCGTCATAATACCGCCTCGACTTTTTTTTTTCTTTCGTCATGGCATGGCGCACAGATGAGCGCATTTGACAATGTCACGTATTAATCATGTTTGATAGTGTTCGAAGTAAATTCGTTTCTTCTTCTCGTAAAACTCCTCCAGTAAAGTGATAGTAGGCTTTACTGAAGTTATAAAGGACTTCTTGGAAGAGCGCGAGAACTTCAGCTACACATGTTTATTTAGACCTACTCTATTCTTTTCACTTATACAGAACTTTAAAACACAAAATAATATCACTTTTGTACTTTGAAACTCCCAAAAATGTAAAAAATAGGAAATCTAATTAAAATGACAACCTCACTTCTCACGTTCCCGCCAAAAAGTCCCGCCTCGAACTTTAAAAGCGGGAACGTCCGACCTGAGTAGGATGACCATGTGGTACAATTTGATTAAGGACAGGTGAGACTATGCGACACAATATGATATTTTTAATTTCTTACGGACAAAGTCGCGAACAACAGCCAGTTTTTCGTATTGTGATCGCTATCTTCAGTAAAATTACAGTGCAAATAATTAGATAAAGAAATAATGAAATAGTAGAAGGAATAAGTAGGAAGAATAAATGAAGAACGATCGACGAAGAAAATAATCAGAGCGAGCCAAAACACTAGCTAAAGACAATTTCATAGAATGGGATACGTAAAAAATTCAATATTGTTAATAGATTAACAAAAGAAACATGATCTATATAACACACACACACACACACACTTTATGTATATGACCTGTATGTAGCAGTTCAATTGTTGTACCGCTTCCATTTTGTTTAGCGCATTAAGTGCTTCATAAAATCCAAATAACATTGTTTCATTAGCAATGAACTTATTTTAAATCTCGTCATTCCTGATAAGGTTATCGATGTTAATATATCAAATGAAGGGAAGCTTTGTGATATACAAATGGACTAACCAAAACTACAAGGGTTAGTTAACCACAACCCTAAAAAGACAAAAATTGAGAAGGAATAAACCACTATATTGTAATGGTACCTAGTTCATAATAGAATCAAAAAAATATGAAAATTCACAGGCCACCTACTCGTGAGAGCAAACAATATGTACCTACAAAGTAGTTCTTATTAAATCGCTTTATCTTTTGCTATAAATAAAAAATAATTTGGCAATCGTTACGAGGCATTAATGAAGCAACGAAGCGGAATGCTTTTAGCTTACATAAACATCCTTCGCGCCGAATTGTTTTTTTGGCAATATAATATAAAGGATAGGACAAATCGAATATTTGTTTTCGGGCCTTGTCACTTCCAGATGACGATTTATTTCTGAGACAATGTGAATTGTTTGAGCATAAATTTAAGTAAAGCTCACTTAATTTCCTTGTTCAATTTTGGTTATTGAGATTAAGAAAATGGCATTCAGTTCTTTACAAAAAACTTAAATGTGATCCGCTTTATTTTTTTTAAGCTAGTATGCCTCGCTGTTTCACCCGCGTTAAATTTGGTATTTTTTAGGTATAGAAAGTAGCTTAGATTACTTTCTGAAAAGTCTTTTACTTGCCAATGGAAGTTTCGTCAAAACTGATTCAGCCATTTCGGAGACTTACCAGGATAAACAAATAGACAGTCACGGAAATTGAAACATATAGCTTAAGTAAAAGATTTTATTTCAAAATCACAGACAGATTTCAATTTTGATTATAATATGTGGAGATAAAATAATCATAAATGAATAACATATAACCATAAATTTATAACAAGTACGTTAAACTTATTACAAAAAATATTGACGCGATAATTGTCTCGCCCATCATAGTGTAACAGTAAGCAATACTCTTCAAGTATATGTTAAAAAGCAACCAGAATAACTCTATCTTTGAATACGACAAATTTATATAACATCAAATAAGTCAATTGTCTGCCATTTCGCATGTAAAAAACTGTAATTATTTATGACATTACGGGCGCACTGAGTTATATGGTTACTTCACTTTTTAAGTAAGCGACGAGGAATTTGGAAGAGTTTATTTTCATTATGTTTATGGTATATATGACATATTATGACCTATTAAGAATAATAGGGTTGCACGACAGTGTCATTGTAATAATTAAGAAAGAAAATGAAGAAAGGAATGAAAAAATGAACGAAGAAAATCTACAGAGCGAAAGCGAGAGGTTAAATAGGCCAGGAAAGACCAAGGCTGTCTTATGAAGATCAAAATGCGAGAGTGTTAGCAGGCGGAAATGTCAAAAGCACTCCCACACCTAGGTGAAAATTTGTGAGGAGAATGATGAGATTTGAACAGGCGAAAAAAGTATGAAAGAACCGCGACGCTTGGCACTTCGTCCTCCCTGACTACACAGTTAGCGATACAGCGTGAAAATATGTAATGTATGTATATGTTTAACTTACAAAAGTTTCTATGTAGTTTCCATGTCAAGAATATCCAATAATGCCTTGGCCTTTGAACAAAATATGTGTGTAAAGTCCATTTCAATTCGACTTAGCGCTTGAAGGCGAATGAGCTTAATTGAACATGTTAAAATAGATAAGTTTTTGATAACACAGGTCTGCAAGTAAAAAACTGCATGGGATTTTTGTACATTTTCTTATAGATTTTCACTTGGTTAAAACGAAAAAAAAAATTACAGCTCATCGATTTTTTTTGTTATGCTAAAATTTTTGTTTGTGTAAAGCCTAAAATTCATAATCAACTTAAAATTTAGTATTCCTTAGTTTATTTAAAAAACGGCCTTAAATCTAAGACTTCTTACATGAATCCTATCAATTATAGCTGGATTTGACAATAAATGCTAATGGTTATGGTTAAAGAGAGTACTGATAGGAGGAAATGGGTAAATCATTGAGTAAAGTAGATTTAGAGTCGGGAGGAGTCTCACATGATCACATTGAAACTGGTTTAAAGCTGATAGTGAGTAATATTCCTGGTGAACTTGAGCATGTTTGGACATGATATCTGGAATACTAGGTAACCTGTTGTTGGATTACATCATATTTCATCAAGCTAAATAAGTTCAGTATTTCATTGGCCATCTAATACCACAATATAAGTGCTTTACTCAGTTTATATCCAGCATCAAACATTAAAATATGGCTCGCAGAGGTTGCGTAATTTTTGCAGACAGCTTCCGTTATGTACACTGTAAAGTCAACGACAGAGTGAGCGGACTTGTATGTCGACAGCATATGAAGCTCAAGGATGCAAGATGAGTTTAGAGGTTCACTTTAGACACTCTCGTATTGACTATTTTCCTGAAATCTTGGAAGCCTACAGTGTAGAACAGGGTGAAAGATTTCACCAGAATGTCCATTATATTGAGAGACGTTACCGAGGAAAATGGGATGACAATGTGTTAGCCGATTACTGTTGCATCCTCAATCAAGAAATCAGAGAAGGAAATCGGGAACGCAATCGGCGAAGCATCAAAAAGTTTCGTAAAAAAAAATGTTAGAAACAATTTTTTGATTAGTTGCAATAAAACATAATACATTAAGTTTACTGTAATCAATGTTTGAAAAAATTTGTTTTCTTTTTGCAAAAAATCTATACCTGATGGGATGTCATAGGAGTCATTGTTCGAATGATCTTTAAAGAATATAATCCAGCAAAAATATCCCATGCAGCTGGAAAAAAAAAATTTTTTTTGCAGACCTATGTAATTATTATAAATTACATAAGAATATATATTATGTCAAATAATTTTGTTTCATACATTTATTTATTTTACAACACAGTTTCATTTGAAAATACTCAAGAAAATTGTTTATCTTTTTCGAAAATTTTATTGAAATTGATCACACGAGCGCCTTTGTAAAGATTATCTGATTATATAAGTAGCTATAACTTTTGAGAAGTTATATTATATTATTTATTTAACGTTTATTTGTGTGGACTACTGTTTTATTCAGAAAATCTGAACAATACAAAAGAATATTTACTTAAAATACGATATATTGTATCGTACGTACGATCGTATTGTACGATGTATTGTATTGAGAATACTTAAAACAATTTTACTCACAAACCTTACTTGTAAAAAATTACCTTTAAAAGTTTATTATCCTGTGACAAGATATGTACTCGACATCTGGAATCGACATGCGCTTATTCCTTGAGGCGTATCTTGGAATTAAACAACGGATAACTGACAGGTACCAGAAGTTATAATGTTTATCATACTGACGTAACGCTTGCGCCACACGTTTCAATTAACGATCGATTTTTGTTCGGCATTAATAAGAGGTGAGAAAAAATTAGAAGCATTTTAAAATTGGAACATTAAATGCTATTATCGCTATAAAAAATATGCCTTACAATGTTTTGTAATTTATGTAATAGATTTTTTTTTCTCTTTTATTACTACTATTACTATTAACCATCAAAACCCCTTACGTTGTATATTTTTAGAGAAGGCGTAACAACGCCTTCATTAAAAATATACATTTAATACCACTAACATTACCTCTATAGATTTTCTATATCAGCTGTTTTTAAATTTACGAATATCTAAATGAGCAACAGAGCTAAATAGTATACAATTCTCATTTTAAACTTTAAAATTAATAGATTTCAGACAACTTATGTTAAGGCCGGCCGTACATTGCGAGAAATTTCTAACAAAAACAAACCACACACGCTGGACCGTACGTCGGCACATTACGCAGATTATTAGGTCCGGCGATTGGACTTCCGGCGTAAGGCTGTCTTTCGTTTCAGTTATTTTGCAAATTTGTGTACAGTATATGACGGCGTCTTCCATATTATTACGAATTTCCGATAGTGTGAGGGGTCTAATACACAATATTTTGCAAATGAGTCTCTCAAGAACAAATTCAGGGGTTCGGCTTACGTGCGATCCGGCGCACATTGGAAGTGAACTTAATGTACGGGATATAGTACAAAATGCATGCACGGAGTGCCTTGTAGCGCGCATGAGAGTTTTTTTCTTAGAAATTTTGCGTGTGTGCGGCCGGTCTAAATCATCTTTACATGTAAAATTTAGAACTAGAGATAGGTTAAGCTCCGGGGCTTGCAAAGACATAGGTTACTTTTTTTGAATTCCACGTGGACGAAATCGCAGTTTACACCAAAATTTTAACGTAAGTTTAGATCTATGGCAATAAATATTACAAAGTCGTTTTAGATATTATATTGTAATGGTAAGGAAATCTTTGTGCGCGAATGAAACTCGCACGACTAAGTCATTCTATTTTTTCGTTTACGTATTTGTCATGCGATAGACTGATACGTCCGGCCTATTCCTTTGTTCTAGATTGACGTATCCCATTTTGCAAAGCATCTTCGTGACAAGAATAAACGATGAATCAGTTTTGAAACTATTTTTCAGCTTATACATATAAATATTTATAGGGCTCGCATATAGCATTATTTCCAAACATGAAGCATATTCTTTATCCGTACTTATTAAAATAAAGGTTACGAGTGATTTATCACTACTGTGAAATTTAAAACAACTTTTGGACAGTAAGTTCCTTTTAAATATAAGCCATTAAGAAAGTATGACCGGAATGTCATCACTCTTCAAGGTGGTAGGACCCCAGAAGTACTTGAGATCCCAAAGCCCTCGAGATAGATCGACGACAAGTAAAGTTTGCTGGGGAGTTAGCCAGTCAAATATTAAGAATAATAATAATAATACGCTAGACAATTACACAGATTGTGTGACCCCAAACTAAGCAGTAAGCTTGTATTATGGGTACCACACAACGAACTCTGGAGGAGTTCCCAGTAACACCCAGACTCCAAGCCGATTTAGAAAAGTACGTTTCCTAAATTGACCTGACCGGGTTCGAACCCGGGACCCTAGATTGGAAAGCAGATGCGCCAACGTGCCCGTCAGAAATTACGTCAATATTGAACGTTTCTCTAATTTTCCAAAAAAAGCGTATGTGTTACGAGGGTCTGTTGTAATCATTCATAATCAATTATTTGTAATCAATCATTACATATACATAACATAACATAACATATCTTCACGCTGTATCCCCAACGGAGTAGTCAGAGAGGACGGAGCGCCAGGAGTCACGGTCCTTACACAAATCTTCCGCTTCCTCAAATCTCATCATTCTCCTCACACATTTTCGCCTAGGTATGCGAGTGCTTTTGACATTTCCGTCTGCTAACACTCTGGCTATTTGATCTTCATAAGTCAGCCTTGGTCTTCCTTGGCTTGTTTTACCACTCACTTTCGCTCTGTATATTTTCTTCGTCAGTCTCATCACTCATTCTTTCCATGTGCCCGACCCATCTAAGCATACATTACACACATTACATATTATACCATTCCCACCCGGATGCCACGAAAAGGGAATGGATAAAACAAATTTTTAAACTATCGGAAATTTTTAAAATAAAATTCTTTTTGAAAAGGGATATATATGTAATTAAATTTAAAAAGAAAAACAATATTAATTTTAAAATGAAAAAAACAACAGAAAAGTATAAAAGTGGGTGTGATGGTGTGGTGTGGAGTTTATAGAATTAAATATAAATACCTTTTACATTCACCTTTTCAATTATAATTTACATATGATAAAAAAACACTAACTATTGGCTTATATTAGATATTACTGTTCCACATTTCACTCTCACTCTCGAATTATGTCTTCAAATTTTAAACCATCTTTTCATAATTCTTTAATCTTCTATATAAATCTCGACACTCTTATTAGATATGTGTCGGCGAGGTGACAAAATAAACATATATACTGTTTTAACAGTAATTATTTATCATTTTTGGTTATGGAGTTTTTGCCTTAATTATTTTCTTTAAATCATGTCAATTTTCCGACTTTCACTGAACTCATTATATCATTTTTGTTTTTATAATCAAATAGAATATCATTTCGAGGAAAAAAAATCTTGTCCTCACTCCATCACATCCTTTCTTATAATCTTCGTTTTTGTTTTCTTTTTACTCTTCAAAATTCTGTTCTATTCTTCCAAAAAACATATTTAAATTTTTAACTTGCCAGTTCTACAATTAATTTCTCTGACAACCTCTAAGCTCATAAAAAAGGTACAATAGAAAAAAAATGTTACAATATACAAGTTATTAAATTTTATTAAACCTTATAGTATTTCACGGAAGAACACTGACTCCTAATAATCCAGGTGCTTACCTAGTTTAACGGTCAGAGCCCGCGTTTGATGGAATTCTTTAAGTTTTATTCAATAATGTGTGTAGAAAAATATATAAGAAACTTCTGTGTATACCTGAATAAACTAATTATTATTATTTGATTCAAATTTTCACTGTATTTAGGATCCCTGCAATGAGACATAAATTTAAAGACAGGATCTTCCGGCTGATGAAAACCTTAATCAAGGCGCGCCATTTCCCAGTACATAAGTTATGGTTGAAGTGGAGTTGTCTACTATGAGCTCTTGCTTTTGTCCCATCAGTACACTTTATTCGAGTATTTGTGTTTTAATCTGAGAGGAAGGCAATGCCCGCATTGAGTCGAACTAGAAAATAATTATCAAAACAGTTCCTGAAGTGATTAGGGATGTGATTATTGACTTGGTTTATATTTCTTCAGATTTTTGGATAAAGTCGCCAATCTTATAGAATATAACCATTAAGTTTGCGTGCTAAATAAAAGCTAGACCGTGCTATTGTGTCGTTGCTTCGAATAGGCAAGACCTGGTCACGAGGTTTTAATTTTATATATAACTAGCTGTACCCGCGAATTCGTCTGCGTGGAAAATTTTTTCGTGGCTTTCCCGGATTAGGTTAAATTATATGTGCACGTACATAGTATATTTAAAGATTGTTTTTGAAAAAAAGTCCAAATTTAGCCTACGTCTGTCTCCGGGCACATACTATGTCTGTACCAAACATCATAATTGGCAGTTCAGCATTTCCCGTTCAAAGTTGCATTTCCTGTTCAAAGTTTCATTCCCCTTTTCACCCCGTTAAAGGCATTTTTCAATAAAATAAGTAGCCTATGTCCGTTCTTTGATGTCAAACTATCCGTCTGCAAATTTCATCATAATCGGTTCAGCGGTTTACCATTTCCCATACAAAGTTACATCCTCCTTTTCATCCGCTTAGGGGTAGTTTTTTTGATAAAAAGTAGCCTATGTCCGTTCCCAAGTATCGAACTATATCCACGCATATTATAATCAGTTCAGAGCTTTAGCATTTACCGTACAAAGTTTCGTCCCCCGCCCTCCCGTTCCTTTTTCACAGATTTTTGATAAAAAAGACATCACTGCACCAAATTTTATCATTATCAAGATTTAGGGTCTCCCATACAAAATTTTATCCCCATTTTCTCCCTCTTAAGGGTACATTTTTGATAAAAAAAGTAGCCCATGTCCATTTTCTGTTGTCATACTATCTTCCTGCTAAATTTCATCATAAGCGGTTCAACGGTTTACCACTTCCCATACAATGTTTCATCCCCCTTTTCACCCCTTTAGGAGTAGATTTTCTAAAAAAAATACGTAGCCTATCATGAGCGCAATCACATGGTTTTACTATGTACCGAATTTCGTCAAGATCAGTCAAGCCGTTCTTTGGTTATTATAGGACATACAGACAGACAAATAATACAGACAGAGAAAAATTTAAAAAATGGTAGAATCGAAGTCAGTGAGTCACAAAACGACTATTTATCACAAAATTTGGCAGTAAAATTGAAATTACAGACAGACGCTAGAGATTTATATAGTAGTATAGACAAAATAAGTTTAATTGATTAAAAATCCATTTTGAATGTATATTTTGCAGTCTATATTAATCTAAGCATCAATTTTTTAATTATTTATTGTAAAAGAATTACACAAGTGTTATGAATATGAAATGAAGTAAAATATGGTATGCTGTTCACTGCACAAGCGTCGAATTGAAAGTGAGCTAGGTGTGGTCCCAGAGCCTCAGTTGAGTTAAACATAGCGGTTCCTTCGTATACTCAATCTAGTAGTATAATACATAAATTTCGTTGATTATAACTAATTTATGGTAGTAGGATATTTGCATTTCAGAACACTTTGGGTTACCTTTGGAACAGAGCATACAATCGGTGTTATTAGACCGGAGTATTTATTTATTTGATAACTTACAATGCCCAAGTTATCATGAATTTTTCCTAACGTAAGATTTTTTAGAAATTTGAAGTAATCTGGGAATAAAAATTGATAGTTTGAAAATACAGTGAACACGACTTTGACTTTTCGTGACTTCATAACGTTATTGCACATCATCTGTGATACTTTGTTCATTACGCATGTGCAAACTTTATGATTTACTTAATGGAAATTTGGTGAAAATCAATAAAATATTTATAGTTACCTGAGCGCTATGAAAAGACAAACAAGTGTATTTTATATACCAAGGTAAATTCTGAAAACAAAAGTCAAAATTGTTTCCTTGAAGGTTCTTGTAAAAATCACCAAATTCAGTGACCGCATCCCCGCAGTATTAGGCAATCCCCGGTGTGTAACTCTGTCTGTATTTGTGTATCTGCTTGGTATCTGTCGAGAACCACTAAAATCATTTGGATGCAGTTTTCACTGATAATATCTGAATTATTTGAGGAAGTATTATGTATATTGAAAATTGCCCTATAGCTATGACTGATAGGCGTAGAGAATCAATAGTATCAGTGAATCATGTCAGGGAAAAAGCTAACCATTAGCAGACAATCACCTACACCAACTGTGCAATTAAGCACTAATAGCTATATATTACGGATAGCGACCTGCCCTCGCTTCACTTCGGTAGAAAGTTTTATCAAAACAAAATATAATATATTAGACACGGATATTGTAATCTTATGTAATTATACGTAAAACAATTTTTGTAATCGGGTCATTGGTTTTAGAGATTACCCTCAACGTACAATCACACAATTTTACCTCTTAAATTAGTGTAGATACTTTTTGCCTACGATTACGCCGGTGTGGAAAACTTAATAATATATGACCTATGTCCACCCTCAAGGTCCATTATAAATATTGTAGAAAGATTTCAGAAATCAGATGGTAGTTTCAGAGATAAACTTACCGCTTCATAAACTTTACCGCTACATAATATTAATTTGGAAATTAAGATACCACCAGTAACCCAGACTCGAAAACAATTCAGAAAAGCTCTTTTTCTTATTCGATCTAAGTAGAATTTGAATCCCATATCCTTATCCCATCCCTTACTTTGAAAATACACAAACTGAATATGTAAAAACGATGATCGAGATAATCGGTTTTATCGATTCGGTTACTACCTTTGGAACTTTCTACTGAAGCGAAGCAACGGGTCGCTATCCGTGATGCAAAGCAGTCTAGATATTTAGGAGAAGAGTCAAAATTTTTATGCTATTTCTAAGTAAATACTAATGCGGCAATGAACTACTAAATGACATTTATCTTTGAAACAAATCGTGACTGAGTGAAGCTAGGCTGAGTCACTAACTCATAACGGTTATAATGGTATAATCTGATAAACCTCTGATTTTATAGCCAAAGGTTGCCTTGCCTTAGAGATCGGTTTAGCGATAAAGCCGCTTAAATGTACTGTACTCATTGTCTCTGGTTTCTTTGTGTATTTGTTTCCTTGTGTACGATAAAGAGTATGTATCGTATTGTACAATACAGAGCGCCCTTAAAAGTATGGATCCAATGAAACAAGGAGGCCTATTTCAAACAATTCAACCTTATGAATGCTGCTTCTACCTTCGATGGTTCAAAACTGAGATCAATATCTGTTTTTTTTTAGCCGACTTCAAACAAGGAGGAGTTTCTTAATTTGTCTATAAATAATTTGTTTGACGACCTCGACGGCGCAGTGCTTTAGATGTTGCACCCAAGCGCTGAAGGTTCCAAGTTCGATTCCCGGTCGGGTCAATTTAGGAAATGAACTTTTCTAGATTGTCTTTGGTCTGGGTGTACTGGGAGACGCCTCCAGTTGTCGTCGTCTGGTTTTTATAGCACAGGGACAAACTAGGGTATAGTTTGAGATCAGATGATTGGTGTGTATTGATTGGCGCATTATTATTATTATATATATTGTTAAATATGAAATCTAACGGGAGCACTGGTCACTATGACATTATCAATTCTTCATCACACTATTATGCACTTGACCATTCGACGGCTTCTCAAAAACTGAACTCTTACAAGACCAAAGTCAGGCTTTTACTACACGCAAGAAATCCATTCTACCTTCTTTCTTGTTATTAAAATGTATTATAATATCACATGTGGGTAATTCATGTGATTAAATTTAATGTGGAACTAACAATATATGTCGTATGTTCGGGCATAACTTCTTTGTTAATTAAACGATTTCAATCATTCTTTTTTCGTTGGGTTCAGTATAACTCCAAGGTTAGATAGGTCTACAACTAACGTCTTTTCTTTTTCTGGAACGGAATTATACATACATACGTATCTTCACTCTGTATCCCCAACAGGGCAGTCAGAGAGGACGGAGCGCCAGGCGTCGCGGTCCTTACATACCTCTTTCGCTTCCTCAAATCTCATATGCAAAATAATCATAACCATAAATAAAGGATATGAGCAGTAATAATTATTTGGTGTATCTTTGAAGTCCAAGCTCAAATGTCAGTGAAATTTAAATGGAACCCCATTAATACTGTTATCGAAGTCGACTTTAGTAACTGACAAGCTTAATGAAATAGGTTTGTTTCGTAAAGAATAGTTATTACCTACTTTTCAGTGTTTTTTTTGAAGTCGGTTTGAATTTTTCTTAAAAAGCTTTTTTAAAGGTCATGTAGTTCTTTACTTCACAATAGTACTTAGTTTGTGGGTGGAGGGACCTTGTACAGGAGCCATCCAGTTCGCTAAGACCATCATCCTTGGTAATCCTGCGATCAGATAGTATTGCTTACACTGGCTTGCTCCAGTGCGGTGGGTAAGATAGCCAGTGAAACTTCTAAAGAGAACAAATAAATACACGTACATATGCTGCTAAAAGCATAACCCATCTTTTCGCAGTAGTTGGTTAAAAATACACCTTTGATACTGTTTTAACTGTAATTTATTTTCGGTCAATCTGTTCTTTATACTAAGTCATTTTGACTACTTACGAAAACACATGATAATTCTAAGAGTAAAAATTAAATTACAATAGTATGTGTAGTGTGTACATTGATAGTAAGGAATTTAATCTTGCAACGTGACTATGCATAGCACGTGTCAAAATGCATAAATGATTGAATATAGTGATAGTGGAATTACGTTGGTGTAGAAACAAAGGCATTGTTTTTTATTTCATGTCAAAGAATGAACCTTATATCATAATAGTGAACCGTCCCGGCATTGCGTGGGTAGAAATTTTTGAAAACTAAATACAGCTTATGTTACTCACTAATAATATAGTTTTCTTTGAATGAAAGATTTTTGAAATCGGTTGAGTAGTTTTGGAGTTTATCCATTACGTACAAACGAAGTTTACTTACAAACATTGCCTGGCCCGTTGGTGCAATGGCATATGCATCTGCTTTCCAAGCTAGGGTCCCGGGTTCGATCCCCGGTCATGTCAATTTAGGAAAAGAACTTTTCTAAATTTGCTTGGAGTCTGGTTGTTACTGGGAACTCCCCCAGAGTTCGTTGTGTGGTATCCATAGTACAAGCTTACTGCTTATTTTGGGGTCACACAATTTGTGTAATTGTCTGGAGTATTATATTATTATACATACACATCCTCACACTGTATCCCTAACGGGGTAGTCAGAGTGGACCGAGCGCCAAAACTCGCGGTTCTTCCATACTTCTTTTGCTTCCTCAAATCTCATCATTCTCTTCACACATTTTCGCCTACTAAAGTTTACTTTTTATAATATTAAGTGTATGTAGGTAATATATTATAACCCCCCACCTTTTGCCATTCGTTGTCGACAGAACATTAAAGAGCAAAAAATCTCACATAGAAGGCATTTCATTTCATAAGTATTTGGGTTTTAAGGCGGCAAAGTGGAATCTGACAGTGACATGTTCCCACTTAGTAGCCCAACACCATTATAATAAAACTCTATAGCTTGGCCAACTACTATAACCTGCGCGAGAAATTAAGCTCTATCACCTATACAAGTTTCTAATAAAGCTCTCTTCCTTTACGAACTTTTATAACCTGCGCGGAAAATTAAACTGCATCATCTATACAAGTTCATAATAAAGCTCAATTGCTTGACAGACTAATAATATGTGCGGGAAATTAAGCTGCCACTTATACAAGTTAAATTAAGTTGCATCACTAATATAAGTTCGTAATAAAGTTGCTTGACCGACTTTTATAACCTGCATGGGAAATTAAGCTGTAACGCCATAAAGTTCCTGATAAAACTCTATTGCTTGACCGCCTTTGATAACGCACGTGGAAAATGAAACAACATCACCTACACAAGTATCTTATAAAAAATCTATCCATTATCTGATTTTTACAACCCGCGCGGGAAAATGAGTTGTTCGTACATTCTAGAATATATTTTTTTCTCTCTCAGACCTTTAAGAGAGAAACGATATAGATAGGTATATTTCATGTTGTCAGTCATTTTGGTAGCAAACAGCTGAAAATGGGTTACGCTTATTGTGTAAGTATGACTAGAAGTTATTTTTTAACAGTTTCCGCTGTCAAAATGACAATAGAACTCTTAATGCCAGAAAAGTTCAATTGTAACTTTGACTACTTTCATTGTGACGGCTAAGTTTGACTAAAAAAATAAGGTCTAGTTGTACTTAGATAATGTGTGTCCTATTTTTCTATGTATCACAACTTAAACAGCTATTAAATAAAAGACATAGTGACTTGGAGCTGATACTCAAAAACCAGGTAAATGTAACGAAAAATTAATAATGAGTATTTCAATAGACGTATTTTTTTACTTTCTAAAGGTTTATTTCTACTTTACAATATATACTATCTAATTGCTACGGAACCTCTAAGCGTGTCCATCACTCACTTGTCTATTTTTTAAAATAAATACGGCATTGAATTATGGTTGTGCATATCAAGTGTGTTTTGCAAAGATTCGGCAGGCTCAGTCGTATAATGTTTTGTATGAAAACATTTACCTCGTTATCAACATAGAGGGACGTCGAACTGCGATATCCCGAATGAATACATAAATAACTTAGTTCGGTTTGAAAAAGCAGAATTTCCCTAACCATGTTAAAAGTCATGTACCTAATCCGTCTGAGGGGATAATATCTTTTTAATAGCTTAGCGGGCATTTATTGCTAGCCCATAAAATAGAGATGTAAACGATAGATCGATGTTTGCAAGACATCGATGTATCGGTCATAAACATCGAGTTTTCGGTGAACGATACGTCGGCGATACATCGAAGATAAAGGTTGTATTGATATCTTAGGTCCATACATATATCTTCATGCCGTTTTCAAACGTGATAATTTATAAGAGATGATGGAGTGCGAAAGCATTCTTCCATACTTCGTTCGCCTCTTCAAATCTTATCATTCTCCTCACACACTTTCGCCGAGGTTCGCGTTTGTCATTGCTGTTAGTGAACACTCTGGCTATTTTATCATAAGTCAGTTTTGATCTTCCTTGGTTTCTGCTACCACTCAATTTCGTTTTGTAGATTTGTAATTAAATAAATTAATATTTCTAATTTGTATGTGTTTTTTTTTAAATATGTCGGATCGCACATTGAATAGGGTTTTTTTTCAGCGTTTTTTCCTTATTATTTCTAAAATTTAAAACAGTGGAAAAATATCGAAATATCGTTTTTTCGTTACCGATTTTTTTAACATTGTTTTGTCGTGTGAACATCGAATTTGAAAACT
Source organism: Zeuzera pyrina (assembly GCA_907165235.1). Lineage (NCBI taxonomy): Eukaryota > Metazoa > Arthropoda > Insecta > Lepidoptera > Cossidae > Zeuzera > Zeuzera pyrina. The sequence goes on from OU015641.1 coordinate 3,758,031, forward strand.
CGATGTTTTTGAGAACGATGTGACATCACTATCGTAAAGGTAGGTGGTTTACACCCAATTTAATTAGAAAAAACGTATGCTCGATTTTTTTTCGCGAAATCGAACTTTTATATTGTATGCCTTCTTTAATGGGTTATATAATACAAATTTCCAGGGGCTGTTATGCAATTAATTAACCTGCTCATTTGAGAGGGAAAGAAAAACATACAGGTTGTACGTCTATGGGATCGTTAGTATGTAGGGGATCTGCGTTCCAAGCCGGAGCCCTGGGTCATGTTCTGGTTAGGTTTTAGGAAACAAACTTTTGTAGATGTTACTAGGAGTTTTTCAGTACTTTGTGTAGTATACCATCGTACATTTTGTTCTGGATACATAGAAAAAACCTGCACAGAGATACCCAGCTCCCTGGGGCGAGAGACTGGGCTATGTGGGCATTTTTTTTTTGGTCTCCAGGATCTCCTACGGAAGGCACCGGAACCACTCTAGCGTTATGCCAAAACACTTCTCGGTTTATTTACGAGACCCTTCTACACTCTCGCAGTTGCACGACATCTCGGGCCACACGCTCTTAGGAAATATACAAGTAAATCTAGGATACTTTCCTAGATTTATCAATTTTTACCGATTTTTACTCCCAATCTATAATTACTCCCGCATCATATCCCACCCTCGCGCAAGATGACGTCATTTCCTAATCTTTGCCACTCTTGGTGAATCATGAGCTCAATATTAAATTTTGTAAGCATCGTGGAGTAAAAAGACGACATTATTTTTGTCAAGAAATCTTGCGTTAGGTTGCCATAAATTAATGACCCCCAATATCAAATAACGTTGTGGGACGCTCCTTGTTGCAACATGCCGCAACATAACATACACATAATATGTACATACTAGCAAACCCGGCCCGTTTCACTGGGCGTTAGTTGAAGTTAAAATAAATTAAACAGTTTTTATAATTGTTTTGATACTGCAAAAAAAAACAAAAAAAAATCTACTGATCCGATCGCTACCAAACTTTACAGGAACACCCGCTAGGCCAATCTGAAGATTCTCTAAAAATTTCCCTGAAAATCGATCCAGCCGTTTCGGAGTCCATAAGGAACATACATACATACATCGCATACATACATACATACATACATACATACATACATACATATATATATATATATATATACTATGTTATTATATTACATATTATGTTACCTATATATATATAGGTAACATAATATGTAACGTCAACGGAACGAAGATCGCGCGAGCAGCACGACCAGCAAATTAATATCGTTTTCTCGACACTTCATTATATATTTTAACGAACCACACGCATACAATAAACCAATTTGAATTTAGTTTGCGTTTTCATTTATTATAAAGAAGTTGAGATTATAAATAGTCACAAACAGTCCTCAAAACCGGCCGTGGTCTAAGGCATATACCGCGGAGGACCTAAATACAGCAGAATGTGTATGTAAAGATTTTTATATGATGAGAATTAAAGTGCTTTACAACAATAAAACCCGTAGCAATTTTCAGTATATTTTCTTACCAAGTGACACAAATTATAAAAAAAAAATTTTGTTGGCATCCCATGATTGCTTCCGAAAATAATAATATACTTTTGTAATTGCTCGTCTAATTACAAATGCGTTCAATTTCCTGCCTGTTTTAAAAACGAGGTCCAGTTTAATTCATTTTGATTAGGGTACGGTACAGAGAAAAACATCTTAAAATAAATTTAATAACGTCTATAGTGCTAATACCTACAGATCTCACTCACAGGTATCTTTAGTTTACAAATTAGCTTACGTGCTTTGGAGGCTAAATATCGCATTCAGGTGAGATTTAAATAAATATTCTAGACATCGTTTCTAAAATTAGATTGATATATTCATATGTTATTCGCATTTGATTATTTTTATTTTATTTTGATTCTCACTAATTCAGAAGAAATATGGAACAAAATGTAGCTTTTAAGTATTAAGAAATGGACTCATTTCTTATGCAATCAATTTAGTGCCACTCTATCTCTATGATAATTATTTGACCTGAGCAGCTAAAAAATGATAATTGTAAATAATGGCCCAAACATAGATGTGAATTTTTAAAGTTGAATATTGACTTTTGGGAATTAGTCTTAAGAGCATAAAAAAAAAGAGTAACACTTGATATCACTTATTTATATGATTTTTGACAAGCCCATAAAAAATTACTGTCCTACATCTTATATATATAGCTAAGTTTGAAAAGGTCATGAACCTTACGAAAGTTGTCCATTGAAGGAAAATAATTACAATAAGTATTGCAATATTTTAAACGCTTTCTCTTTTAAAGAATCTTTTTAGAACTCCGGATCACTAATTATATCCTTGTGCTTCAATAAATCCTACCGAGAATTAAAAGTATAATAAACCTCATGATAAATAAAAATAATTCTATTTTTAAAAAACACTAAAAGAAAGAATAGGAGATTATTATTGTTTACACATCGCAAATGATAATATTCTTCTGTTATTATTTTTGTCTTACATTTAGAATGAATTGTGTCATTCACATATTAGAGTGAACTTGGGTGAACCGATTTATGACATTAATTTAATCTAGGAACATAGGCAACCTCTAAGTGACAAAAAAAATATAAAAACAAAATGCTTGACAAATGACCAAAATTTTTTCAATGATGATATTGGATAACGTTTAGTGTTATTTGTGAATATTTCATAGTTGCGTGTATACAACGGAAAAGCGTTGTTATTAGAGTGCAATATCTGGGACCAGCGAACGTTGATAATTTAGCAAAATTTTGGTTAGTTTCATGTTTGAAAAAAACAGGACATAATCAAGTACGACTTGCGTTCGGCCATATTTTTTTCCAAATATTGTTCTTGTCATAGCAATATCAATTCAAACACAGATGGCATCAAAAAAAACTTCACAATTTGATCAAAGGAAACATAAATAACAAAGACCTTTTAATTGGCTAGAACTTTCACAACGAAACAAGAATGAATATTTCATTTCTTCATTTTAATGCACTGTCGGGGAAATGAAATCTAATTTTCATAGTTCAAGGAAAAAAGTAATGCAAGTTAATTTGTTCTTTGTGAAATAATTAAAGGTTTGCATCAAGATCAAGATCTACTTTGTAAAAAGAAAGTTGATTATAGTTAAGAACTAAAATTATTTACTCAAATTTTGTACATATGTCGTAATATGTACTGCTGATAATTCGGCAGCAGCGATATCTTTGTAGCAATAGATTATTGTTTCAAAAAAAATGTTTCATTTAACTGTTAATTATGAGATTTGATGAAGCGAAAGAAGTATGTAAGGACCGCGATGTCTGGCGCTCCGCTCTCTGACCGCCCCATTAGGGATACAGTGTGAAGATACGTATCAAGTGAATGCATCTGCGAATCTTTCCAATTTTGTAAGTAGTGCCTAACGATGACCATTATCGATAGATTTTGATTAAGACTATATTAAAACTTTTCAAGTGACACGGTTGGTTCCTTATTTCATAAGTACATACCATATGTTAGGAAATAAGGAATGGTAGGCAGAGGCACATACCTAGTAGGTATTCTATGGTATATAGATATATTGAACAGGTTACTATCGCGATATCTATACTAGTTCCTTCTACGTACCTAATAATCCAAAAACGTTAAAATGATATTTATCTCTATAAAAATATAATCCATTATAAATATTCACTACTTCAAAAAAATTTGCTTTTTAAAAAAAATACAATAAAGATGGTTCGGGCACATGAAAAGGATGAGTGACAAAAGACTGACGAAGAAAGTTCTAGAGCAAAAGTGAGTGGTAAAAGAAGCCAAGGAAGATCAAGGCTGACTTATGAAGATCAAATAGCTAGAGTGTTAGCTGACGGAAATACCAAAAGCACTCGCATGCCTAGGCGAAAGTGTGTGAGGAGAATGATGAGATTTGAGGAAGCGAAAGAAGTATATAAGGACCTCGACGCTTGGCGCTCCGTCCTCTCTGAGTACCCCGTTACGGATACGGCGTGAAGATATTTATGTATGTACAATAAAAATATTTTTCTGAGAGTAGCTATTTATTTAACTTTGCAGAGTGCGCCTTTTGTATGTTATATCTGTATTCTGTACGTTCTGTATATTACGTATGCTATGTTATCGGTCGGTTCTCTCATTTTCCCTGAGGCGAGAGGTGCGATCTGGTGTTCGTTCTGAAGCAAAAAAAAAATGGTGTTAAGGCGTGATTTAATTACACCTTCTTGCACTACCTGACCCGAATACAAAATGGCGTTAACTTGTATTTATATAAACTACATATATTCGAATAACGCTTGTAACATACACGAGTTAGTTACTAGCTAAGTTATATCAGATAAGCCATTTGCTATGCTTTTACGATAACGTTAAACAAATTTTTGTACATTAATAAGACATAATTTTTGGTACTTACGTACATAGGTGTTACAAAAATACCCTATACTACCGAAAGGGGGTTGACGTACCCATGAAACTGAACAACTTTCCCTAAGTAACATGGGTCGAAAATCAACCCCTGAAAGGATGAAAAGGGGCTGAAACTTTGTATGGGAAACGTTTAATCTTAGTAATGATATGCGGTGATAACTTTTTTTATTCAAAAATACATAGACTACTTTTTCATCAGAAATCTGTGAAAAGGGGGACGGGAGGGAGGGAGACGAAACTTTGTGCGGGAAATGCTAAACCGGTGAACTAATTGTGATGTAGCATACATATATTTTGAAACATGGAAACGGACATAGGCTAAACTACACCTAAGGGGGTGAAAAGGGGGATGAAAAGGGGGATGAAACTTTGAATGGGAAATGCTGACCTGCCGAAGCTATTATGATGTTTGGTACAGCGATAGTATGCTCCCGGAGACAGGCGTAAGCTAGACGAAGACTTGTTTTCGAAAATAATCTTTAAACATACTATGCACATATACATATAATCTAACCTAATCCGGGAAAGCCACGAAAAAATTTTCCGCGCAGACGAAGTCACGGTTACAGCTAGTTATTCTATAAAGTCGTATCGTAATGTTTGTCATACAATAACGATTAATGAACCTTGAATTGTTTTAAATTCGTATCTTACAGTTTTTAATTGTCGAAGTACAGAAAATGTGACGTAAACGCACTCCCTAGCGAGACTATTTTTAGCCTTAACGCAGACCTTAACGCGTTACAAATAAAATTACAATGAGATTGCAAAAAAAAGAAAATATTTCGTGGTAGCATTTAATTTTACTCTGATTGATCAGGAATAAAATTTCAATCAAGTTATTTCTACGTATTTGTTAAACTGAGAGAATGTTGTCGAATTGTTTGTGTGCGTAAGCGTAGGGACACAACTTATCATTTCATTTGAGTGCTCCCATTTGCTTGTGGTAGTACCACTCCTCCCGCAAAAAATGCTAGAAAATTTTGTATGAAAAATAGCGCGTACGCCGCCTCTCGTTGTAAGTACTCAATGATCTGTCTGTCTGTATATCCTTTTATAATTGAAGATACTATGTTATTGAGAAAAATAGTTTCATGAAGTATAGCATTATACGTGCATTGTTTCTACATTTGTAATTGCATTCTCGAAAACGACTACCGATTTCGTTGAAATTTACAGAGATTAACGAAGGCGAGAAATCGATCTAGCTAGGTGTGGATTCTGGGAAAATTCGTTTTATTAATATTTTCACTCACTTAAAACGTCTAAACTTAAAATTTCTAATTTCGCAACTGAATTTACTTTCTCAATAGAATAGTGGCTAAAGCGTATGGCTACCACGCGGAAACGCGCGGGTTTGAATCCTGCAAGGTGGTCAGACTTTTTTCTTATAAGACGCCGAATAAAGCTTTTTATAAGACGTCAATTAACTTACCTGTACTCTTTTAACTAATTATGCTGAAGCAGAGTTACCCATGTTTTGTATGTAACGTTATTTAAATTATGTTACGAGTAACTAAAAAATTCACATAAATCTCTAAAGAAATTAATAACTTAAAAAAGACCTGCGCATAGGAATTCATTTAAACCGATTTCGACTGAACATAGCTAAGAATTATAAAATTGCAGCTTTCTTATAAAATACATACGTCTTCACGCTGTATTCCTAAAGAGGTAGTCAGTGAAGACAGAACGCTAAACTTCACTTTACTTACATACTTCTTTTACCTCCTTTTTTATGTACGGCCAACTCGTTTCACATTTAATAGGAAGCTAGAGTCCCGGGTTCGATCCCCGGCCAGGTCAATTTAGGAAACGAGTTTATCTAAATTGGCTTGGAGTCTGTGTGTTACTGGGAACTCCCCCAGAGTTCATTGTGTAGTACGCATAGTTCAAGCTTACTGCTTAGTTTGGGGTCACATAATCTGCGTAATTGTCTGGAGTATTATTATTATTATTTTCACGTAATAAAGTGGTGTATCTCTTATGTAAAATATATGTCTTCTTATTACTAAGTCCCAAACACACTCCAGTAAAGTGATAGTAGGCTTTACTGGAGTTAAACAGGATTTCTTGGGAACGAAGATATCGGGACACGAAATCTTCAGTTGCACATATTAATTCCAACTTTCCAATTCTTAACACTTGCACAGCACTTTAGCCCACAATATATTACCACTTTTGTGCCTTAAAACTACCAAAAACGCAAAAAATTGTAAATTTCAATAAAATGACAATTTCACAGCTCCCTTTCCCACCAAAAAGTCCTTTTTTCGCCTCCTCAAATCTCATTGTTCTCATCACACATCTTATGAAATAAAAACGTCCAAATAAGTTTATCTGTTCAAGAGTTCATCAAGAGTGCCACAGACTAACACAGACACAGGTGTATAGGCAAACTGACACATAAATAACGGTGATGAACGCGCATCAATCTTTTTTATCGTTGAAAGTTACAGAGAGTTAAAATGGTCCACATATTCCATATTTTAAAGTTCTTACCTTTTAGAAACCTGTACGTCAAAAAGAAAAACAGAATTCTTGAATGTGGTATAGACTCAGATGTTATTTTGCAGAAGTCCGTTCCCTGTGATGAATTTTTGTAACTTTTAATAATGTTAATTAATTAATAACTATTATTAATCGACACGTCTCTCGCCTCATCTCATTTTTCTTCTTCTTATTTCTTTATTTTTCTTTACTCTTTAATCTTCTTAGAATTTCTTATTTGTCTATTAGTGACAGTCGATTCTCAAACACGATGCGATATACATGCATAAATGGTCAAATGGTATATTGCATGTAAACCCACACAATATCTATTGTATTCATTAGACAATTAAAAAAACATAAAACTAAAAGACTTGGTACATAGGTAAGTATAAAAGTTATGAGTAAATGAAAAAAAATTGGGATCTCGACATCAACGCCATCTATCGGGTATAACTATTACATACATACATACATATATTCACGCTGAATCCCCAACGGGGTAGTCAGAGAGGACGGAGCGCCAAGCGTCGCGATCCTTACATACTTCTTTCGCTTGCTCAAATCTCATCATTCTCCTCACACATTTTCGCCTAGGTATGCGAGTGCTTTTAACTTTACCATCGGATACAACTCTAGCTATTTGATCTTCATGAGTCACTCTTGGTCTTGCTTGGCTTCTTTTACCACTCACTTTTGCTCTATAGATTTCCTTCGTCAGTCTTTCATCACTCATTCTTTCCATGTGCCCGAACCATCTTAGCATTCCTTTCTTCGTTTTTTCATTTTTTCAATAAAACTGTCGTGCAACCCTGTCATACTGCGTATCTCTTCATTGCTTATCCTGTCCGCAAGGGTGACACCACACATATTTCTAAGAGATCACATTTCTACTGCATTTATCTTACTTTTACTCAATTTTGGGCATATGCAGGACTCACTACCATACAATATAGTTGGCACCAACACCGCATTGTGTATGGCCTATATAAATAAGTATAACTATTAATAGCTAGTAACCATCCAGATGACACCTTAACAAAAAAAAATCGTCCAATATTCTAAATCTATCAAGCCGTTAAGGCGACGCATTGGAAACTTTGACGCCAGGGATCTCAATTTTTCTAAGTAACTACAAAACGTACGACAGTGATATTTGGTGTAGTGATTGTCCATTTAATTGACTTCATTTTGACAGTTGTGATACACGGTTGGTTAACTTTTGTGACACAAAAAGAAATATCAAAAGAACCTCTTTTCAAACAGAGATGTACATTTTTGGAACAACGGGACCGATGTACATTTCTAAATTTTCTGTATAATTTACTTTAAACATATTCCTCAAAATGACAGTTGGATTCTTTAAAATTAATTATAGTTTTTAGAACAAACCAAATAACTGTTTTTGCGTATTTTTTCGTAAGCTAGCGCGCGCACGTTTGCATAAAGCAGAAGGTCTATTTAAATTAAATTATGCGTGTTTATTGCGTCGCCTTAAGGAAAAGAATTACGAACACAAGCACAACGAAATTTTATGTAAGTATAAAGATTTATAAAGAAAACTAGCGGCCTGTCTCGACTTCGTCATGGTTGAAATCATAATATATAGCCTATATCCATCTGAAATAATATACCTTCCAATGGCGAAAAAATTATGTGCAGTGGTTTCGGAGATTACTCTCCACATATAAACAAACTTTAAAATCCGCTTTGTCTATAAAATATTAGTGGTACATGCCGCCTTCGCCCAGGTTGAATACATAATATATAGGCTATGTCCATCTAGAGTAATATACCTTTTAAATAGGTGCAGTGGTTCCGATGATCACACTCCGCGTATAAACTAACTCATAAAATCCACTTTCTATGTTATAATAGAGAAAGTGAATTTTATTAGTTAGTTTATACGTTATAATATAAATAAATATACTAATCTATATATAGTTAATATTTTAACTATATACACATTAATATAGTATAGATAACGTACGGTGTCCTTTGTACGCAAATCAAGCTGGTTGTGCACCTATTTTGATTAAATGGCACATAGATGTACTTCATCGTCAGTGTATGTTCTGTACATGGCTTTCAGTTTATTTCGCTACTAAAAGCCAAGTTGAACTTTGTAATTTAGTTACGTCAGTTCTGGGTTCCACTCAATCAACACCAGTATGAACATTGACAGTTCACTTAGTATTTGTTTATTTTATACAGGATAGACCGGGATCAGTATCTTGTCCTTTTATTTTCGCTTGACGTTTCGACTGAGTTGCATTGGTCGTGGTCTCAAGTAAACTGTGATTTCTCGTGTTTTTTTGACAGTTTATAATGCAACGCGAAAGTTTAAAAGTTTATAAAATATGTCTTTGTGGAAGCATTAATGAATTCCATACGTAACCAAATAGGCGCTGGTGAATCACCAGAGTTTGAACGATACGCAGACCGTGTCGCGAAAGATGAGACCTGACAAGCGATAAACAGTGGAGTCTGGTTCTACGCTTACTAACAAAATGCATACTACGATGTATGCACGAGATGCAGGGAATGGAGACAACTGACACGCTTCATACGTACTACGTAGTCAAGCACTAGCGTCATGCTACGCCTTGCACGCAATTTTCCTCACCTTTATGAGGTCTGAGGTCTGGCCCTCTTCCGGCTCAAACTAAATACTTCTAAAGGAAGAAGAGATATATAAATCGCTTACTGTACAAATCATGTGCTGCCACAAGTCTCATCTTTCGCGGCATATATTACTTTCCAAATGAAGGTAAATATGATGTTGTAAGAGCATAGTGAATAAAAACATTGTAAAAGAAATAATCAAGTAAACATTTAGTTATTGAAATGAAATAAATATTATTGCTCCTGAGAGCATCGCCCTCTTGAAACTTTATTTCTATTTGATGTACATAATATTATACATTGAGATAGTCCTCAAACTACTCTCCATAGTTTATTTGCAATAAAAGCTAATAGAGCGGATAGCTGTAGGTCTCTTGATACTATTTGATCAATTGCCCGTTTATGGAGGAGTCAATGCAGAAACATATCGAACCGTGGATGCTATTATGAATTTTCACTCAGCCTAATCTCAGAAATGAAATAATTGAAGAGATTCACAGTATGAAGGTATAGTACGACAGTGCTATCATAAAAATGAAGAAAGGAACGCTTAGATGGTTCGGGCAAATGGAAAGAATGAGTGGTGCAAGACTGACGAAGAAAATCTACAGAGCGAAAGTGAGTGGTAGCAGACGCCAAGGAAGATCAGTTTTGACTTACGAAAATCAAATTGCCAGTGTTAGCCGACAGAAATGTCAAAAGAACCGGCATACCTAGGCGAAAATGATTGATGAGAATGATGAGATTTGAAGAGGTAAAAAAAGTATGTATAGACTGCGAAGCTTGGCGCTCTGTCCTCTGATTAACCCGTTACAGATACAGTGTAAAGATATGTATGTGTGTACGTATAATCTAAAAAACATTTGTCATGGCGATGACAAACGAAGAAACGGTCCACTTGATGATAAGTAGCTTGATGGTAAGTACCTGATTGTAAGACCCACGAACATTTATAATATTAATTTTATTTTTTTATTTATTTTATTTAATTTATTTAACATGTGAATCACAGATATTATGGTGTTATAAATTATAATACATATTCCGTTCACTGTGTTCCACCCCTAAGGGCATACATAGGTCATCATTATATTTAACATTATATTATAAAGAAAAGAAAAACAAAGAAAAGAAAAGTGTTACATCAAATCATCAAATACATTGTCATTTTTTATAAGCTACCGTCGTCTAGAAACTCATTAGTGTATAATATGCCTTATCTATTAATATTTTTTCACATTATTTTTAAAAGAATATATATTATTATTGTTTCTTATTACCTTTGGTATTTTATTGTATATTTGTAAAGTTAAGAAAGAACTCCAAGGGGCTTAGGCAAGTGGCTAAATTGACGTAGACGCTAGTAAAATAGATCTTGCGTAACGAATTTTAATTTGGTAGTCAAACGTTATTAACGTTCTATTAAATTAAACGAAAAGTAAAGTATCGTGAAAACCGCCGTATAAAACATAGCCAAATGGCTTTGCCGAGCGATAACGCCAGGAAGTGTTACGACTGTAAGAAGCATTTGCCGCTTGTCTAGACGCTCTGATTTGCAAATACGTTAGCAACTCGAAGATATTGTGTTAGCAACACTGACGCTTAAAGAGTCCTGTAGCAGTCATATTGAGTCTCCACCTACATGGAGACCAATATCTAATACTAGGCATGCCTTTTAAGTTCTGTCGTTTCCATATTTCCCGGCAATTTTGAATTTGGAACTGTTCTATATTTGAATGTGTTTAAATTTTGAATCTCAAAACAGTTGAAAGTATTAGGATTAATGCTATTGTTTAGTCACAGCGTCGATTGGAATCTGTCAGGTTACGTACGAAAATGAATCTTTCTAAGGAAAATGTTCGTGCAATAATTTTCTACAACTTTAGAAGAGGCCTGACACGGCTTCAGTGTTTTGAAGAGCTAACATCTGTATTCAGTGATGAAGCCCCATGTTTGCGGACTGTCGAACGCTGGTATTTAGAATTCCAGCGTGGACAAACTAGTGTTAGTGACAAATCTCGCGAAGGACGCCCAAAATCCGCCTTCACTGAAGATAACATCATTGCTGTGAGACAACTAATTCTCGAAGATCGTCATGTGACATATCGAGAGATAGAGGCTCTATTAGGCATCTCAGGGACAACCATTCAGAAGATCTTGCATGAAGCCCTTGGTGTGAGAAAGCTAGTTTGCCGTTGGATACCGCATCTGCTTTCCGACGATCACAAGGCGGCCCGCGTCAGATGCTGTAAGAAAACTGCAAAGGTTCAACCGAGGAGAGTCAAATCACGTCTACGACATCATCAGTGGTGACGAATCTTGGATCTATGCCTACGATCCTGATTCCAAACAACAATCTACAATCTGGGTCTTTCAAGACGAGCCAAAGCCGACTAAAGTTGTTCGTTCTCGAAGCACTTCAAAGAAGATGGTGGCCACGTTCGTTGGAAAAACCGGCCATGTTGCGACTATTGCACTTGAAGATCGTAGAACGGTTAACGCAGAGTGGTATACCACAGTTTGTTTACCACAAGTCATCGCCGAACTTCGAAAATCTAACTCAAAGCGACGCATCATCCTGCACCACGACAACGCAAGCTCACACAGCGCTCGTCAAACAATTGAGTATTTGAAGCAGGAAAAAGTAGAAATTCTTGACCATCCTCCATACAGTCCTGACCTAAGCCCTAACGATTTCTTTACATTTCCTAAAATTAAGAAAAGTCTTCGTGGTCAAAGGTTCCAGTCCGGTGAAGAAGCAGTCGACGCTTTCAAGTCAGCCATTTTGAACACCCCCACTTTAGAGTGGAATAAATGTTATAATAACTGGTTTGAGCGAATGGAAAAGTGTATTAAGCTACGTGGTGAATACTTTGAAAAACAATAAAAAGTACTATAAGGTTCTAGTTGTGTTTTTTTCTTCAAACGACAAAACTTAAAAGGCATGCCTCGTAGTACTAATAGAAACACATAATTACTTAAAGTATAAATTAACATTTAACTTCTTTTAGCTTGAAAAATAAATCATTTCTTGTTTAACTTAAATATTTACAAACAACATTCACTGTGACAGACAGACATTGACAACGTAGAGCAGTTTAACTTTTTTAAACTACGTTTGAAGCATTGACCGCAGCCTATCAGCAGGAACAAACTTGTTGATAAATATAATATCTTTGATTATTGAGAAATAATAAAGTAAAAATAACAATCTACGAATTATCTAGACCTACGTTAGTAATATTAATTTCAATAATTCGTTTGTAAATAGAACTTTCTACAATATTCTAGAACAACACACGGCTTTGATGACAAATGTACCGTTGGTCTAGATTATCTATACTTAGGAGTGTGGATGTAAAGATATGTTCGATAAACATATTGATAGACTCTAAATATGTAGCCTTTGTTTTCTGATAGAATAAGCTCTAAATTAATGTAATATTAGGTCTCAAATTCATAAACTAATTAGTACTAATGAATAATAATAAAACTATAGTTTACATAAACGTCATACACTTGTATAAAATTAATTAATCTTATCGACTCGCTAGGTAGATGTAATTTTAGGTAGGTTTATCGACCACTGTCTCTTCCCTAGTTGTTCCAGGAGTGGGAGCCTAGGTGACCTTCGTCGTTGGAGTATATAAAGCGTTTCGTATCTAGCAGCCTTCTTTTTCTTTTCTCTCTGCTGCGGAACGAGCTAGCTGCCTCAACCATGTAGGAACTCTTAGTTAGGCCACATGTCGCCTAGTATTGCTTTGTGTGGGAGTAGCACCCCAATTAGATATAATGTCTTAATTAGTTAGGTAATGTTAGTGTAGTTTAGGTAATGTCATGGTGGATCCCATGGTGAGTACTTTAGCTGTAGATAAGGTCAAGCAATAATGATAGGATTAGGGAAAAGGATCCTAATGTCTACATGTGCTTGTTACAGAGTTCTAGGGACACCTAACAAAAACAAGTGGGCCTCCTGTCCCTGTTTTAAATGAATATTTATGAATAGTACTAAAGACTATTCATAAACATCTAAATCTCAGATATCCAATGAGTACCTAGAATGGTTGGGTACTCGACTCTCTGTGTCTATCAAGAAGTATAATTCAAGTAGAGGATCTTCGCTCTGGGTGGAAGAATCCGTGGCCAGGTCGCAGTTCCTGATAAAGAGGAATCCTTGAGGACCGGGGCATGTGGATGTCATACTTCCAGTAATTGTTCTTCAAAGGGGAGGACTGTGGAGTAGGTGCAGTTGGCGGATGACACTTCCTTCTTTAGATTTATCAGTGATAAGACTGATAACACATATCTACTTGTAACTAATAAATTATTCTCTGTTAGATATTAGCTCCACGTTAAGATAAGGTGTATCTAATATATTTATCTCTCTGAATTAAAATATTTAACTCTGATGTATAAAATGTACTTGGGTTTATGTAGCTGTACGACTGAGAATTTTAAATGCAGTACATAAACTTTCTAATGGTGTCTAAACCTTTATAACTAAGTATATTTCCCTTTAATTTAAAACAATATAAATAAATTATGTTGTTGTAACTCTGACAAGAATATCTGAGCTCAATACTTGTGAGACTTTAATATTATTAACTACTCTGTAAACTTATTAATATCTAAGTGCTGTTAGATTAATAGAGGTTCTTACTTAATGTAAACAAAAATAAACGAGGTAATATTGTATTATAATAACATTTAATCTGTTGAAATTGTTAATAACTTTTATATTAAACATACAGAAATATCCCATTAGATGTCGATTGCAGAGGTGTACTAGGCGCCCTTAAACAAATTAGGTACACCACTCTCCAGGTGATAGTAATAATAAACATCTTCTATTACTCAACCTACACCTCACTCTGCCGGCCTGAGCGAGCCCGTCACACTTTTTGGCGGGAACGGGAGAAATGAGGTTGTCATTTTTATTTAGATTTTCTATTTTTTACATTTTTAGGATTTTTAAAGTACAACAGTGACAGTGTATTGTGTTTTAAAGTTCTGTGTAAGTGAAAACAATGGAGAAGATCCTAATAAACATGTGTAGCTGAAGTTTTCGCGCTCTTCCAAGAAGTCCTTTTTTAACTTCAGTAAAGCCTATTATCACTTTACTGGAGGAGTGTTAGGTACAGTTAATGTTTCACTAGAAGTCTTTAATATTTCGACTGAAGGACTACATTGTTCATGGTCAAGAATAAATTAAAATAAAAAAAAAGAGTCCGACTATAGCAGCGCGCGATTGAGTCCTCTAGCAAAGCGCGATTGAGTCCGTGATCACCAAGAAGAACGACCGACGGCTTACTCCTCACTACCGCAGCGAGACTACGTAAATCAAAACTCAATAGCTCCATCTCTCTCTAAAGTCTGCAGCACGGAAGCTTGAAATACATATTACATTATTAATTAACAATCGAAGTAAAGTTTTAAGTGTTCTATTTTTATAGATACCTAACACATTTATCACAGCTATAAAATGCTGCTCTTGTGCCAGAAATTTCGCCGGTTTTCTTACCCTTCACACCAAAATACAACAAAGTAAGCAATGCAAAAGATAAAATATCCAGTGTTTAGCTGACGAAAATATAAAGTTAGATTTGAATACCCCGGAAAAGGTGTGTGAGAAGAAAGATATTAAAATTTTAGGAAGTTAAAAAGTGTGTAAAGACATACCTACCGCGTTGGAGATACAGCGTGAAGATGTATATATTTACAATGAATGAAAAAAAACCTTATTTTTTATAGTCAATTATTATGGGACATAATATATAGTAATGATGCCGTTCCCAGCTGTCGTTAAAGTTTGGTGGTCGTTATTTTTACGATTTCTGTATCATAAACGGAAAATCTATCATACATTCTACCGTCTGTCCGACTGCAGTATATTTGTCAGTCACAGCAAATTTTCTCCAAAACCATGACACTTAAAAAAGACAAATTATATATTCGATTGCAACTCGACCATCTCCCCATTATTATAATAGAATTTCTATTCGGGTAATTCAGTTAAATATAATCCAATCTAATTTTATCCGTTCCAATTTCATTTAAATGTTTTGTTTCTTATGTTTACCAAACCAGTAGGGATGTCTACAAAAGCTATTTAAAGATAAAGTTCCATTTCTAATCGGAAACTCACAATACATTTCTGTGACTGGTTGTATTTTTGTATCAGTTAAAAATCCTACAAAAGAGCCGATTATATTGAATTTACCTGTTATCACAAGAGACTAGACAATGAAATTCTTCCAGGATGTTTTTACTTTATACAAAAGTAATGAATAAATCAGAACATATTGAATTTTTAAAGAAGAAATATTGTCTCTGTTGGGATTTTTTACATTACTACGACAGTAAATTGAAGGAGGGACTTCCACATTTTTCCCTCTGAGACCATTAAGCTTAAGGGTAGGGAAGTCAAAAGTTCCTCGGAATTAATTCGCATTAAAATGATAATTTTAATTACAAACTTTTTCTGCTTTGTAAAGATAACAAAACGTATTGTGCGCGAAAATTTTAGTTGAGATTTCTTTACTGAACTAGATAACCTCAGTGCGCTTGTAAACAAAAGTGAATCGTTTTGAAAAAAATATTTCGATTTGGTTTAGAATTATTTTAATCATTCCAATTAAAGATAGAGATATAATATTATAATTTTACCATGTAATAAATTCTAGTGTAAATAAATATAACCTCTACCTTTAACTCCTACTTACTTTGAGATATTTACTGAAGACCAATATTTGGTAACAGTGAAAGTCTAGTAAAAGCGAAAAACTTTGTTTTACTTTGGGATAGCCAAGTGGTTTCGAAATAAAAACGATGAAACAAACTCTCAAACGCAACAGAGACTAATTTTTTGAGGGAACTTCTAAGCGATATAAGCCCAATATAAGTATATGAATATGTATGTCGGTGGAAATAATAAAAGGCACTCATTTGACCATGCTAAGGCAGAGCGCGACTTCTGGTTTCGAACGGTTGCGCGAGCGAAATAGCAGAACGATGGAGCCGGCGCTGCTTGGAGTATTCTGTGGTTGGTAGTCTGTTAGACTACGGCGCCCGGTGCGTTAGCATTTCTCCGATGGATCGTTTGCCATTAATAAATTTTCAATTACCTACATAATAATTCTTATTACTAAGAGAGTTCTGTCGTTTGCACATTAACTTTGTCTTAACGTGGTATTTTATGGAGTAGATCGCCTCCTATGTAGATAAGGTACCTATTTCTCATAGCTGAGTCACATGAGCACGAACTACCCTGTGTTTTTTCCGACATGTATATGCGTTATCCAGCGTTATCCATTCGAGGCAGATATATTATCATCAAATTAAAACTTAATTAAAATTTGACACCACTATGAACTGGTAATTTTACTCATAAACGGTAAGGTGAATATATAATATAAGTATATAAGTAGTCCATAGCCTAAACAATTGATTTTTGGTCCGAATTATACAAGTTCTTAAGTTCGGTCCCGGACATGTGTAATCTCTGCAAAGATGCGCAAAAATACAGTTGGGAGGTTATTTGCAAATATTTTCGTATTTGTGATTATGCCGATATTTTGGCATACTTCAAAGAGCGCAAACCGTGAATACTTAGTTCCACGCATAGTTTTTGCGCATCTTTGCAAAGATGACACATGTCTTGGACCAGCATAAAAGGCATCCTTTGGAAAATTACGATGGGCGCGGGAAGATAATCAAGTGGTAGTATAGTATAGATAGATATCTGGTTCCATATTTCGAAAAGAAATATAACCTTCATATGATAGCTCACGCATCTCAACGGTTTTGTCAAAAACTAACGAACATAGTTATTGGCGTAGTGTAATTTGTGTAATTTGTATATAATTTTAACTTTTGCTTATAGCTAAATTAAAATTCACTTTACTCGTTTAATTACTGCTTTACTTCACTTTTCTTGGTTTACCAAATGAATAGTAATAAATTGAATATTTTGATGTTTCGTTTATTTTGGTGTAGCCATCTTGCACCCAAGTTAATCAATCGGAGTAAACAGTGCCATTAGCGGCGTGAAATTTAACTGTTTTATGTTATCTGTAACTAAATCACGATGTGGCGAAGCATTTAGTTTGGAAGATCTATAAAGAGATTGAAACCAATTTCATAGCATGCCATGGATTCACCGTGCGAGTGCCGGGTCCGTCGTGTTGTTGGGAGAGGATTTCAGAGTTATTTAATAATAATAATAATAATATACGCAGACATTTCACACAGCGCCATCTAGTCCCAAAGTAAGCAGCAGGGCGCTTGTGTTATGGGTACTAGACAACTGATATACTACTTATATACTTTTCTTTTGTAAATAAATACATATCTCTCTCAGACTCGGGGCGGGAATCGAACACTCAACCGCCGTTTACTTTTCAACGCGCTTAACCTGATTTAAATGGTCCCATTACGATTTATTGCTCTCATAGAATCGCCGACTATTTATGGGCACAACTTTTCTCTTAAATATACCATGGGGAAGACAAACGAGCATGCTTGATGCTTGAAGCTTGATGGTAAATGAGCAGAGACTCATAGAAATTTAGAATATCAAGGCTAAGTAAACATTTAGAATTTTAAATTCATTGGCTATTTCGAAAATTTAGTTGTGCCTCTTGTGCCAGAAATTTCACCGGTCATCATGTCCTCCACATCGGAATGCAACCATGTAAGCACTTTTGTTTAGCGACAAGGCTAAAGAGTGAGACGGTGGTAGTGATTCGGACAGATTCGGCACAAAAGTATTTTATACCGACTAAAACTCCTCTACGGTGCGTTGTCGAGTGGCTGCGGGATCTTCAATGGAACGCACTAGCGTCCAAGAGCGATAAAGTCCAAGAGTGATACGACAGCGCGGACCACACGCGCAACGATTTTTTCGAGATCGCATGGATAGACGACTGGAGGCCCCATTCTGATTGATCGCGATCCAGAACCACCTTAACCATACGTGATCCTACCACCCGCATAATTATACAATGGCTAGACAATAAGTCATTTTCTGAAATGGCAACGTTTCACATAATGCCCAGGCACATTATGACCTACCTAGTTCTGCAATCGGACGGTGACACAGAAGGCTTCTATTTGCATTTTTGGGTTACTGACTTCAAAACTAGATTGACTTGAGACGAGTAAGTGAAGCGGTAGGTCCTAAACACACAAAACTGTAACTGAACTGCTTTATCCCAACATCTTACGGGTAGAAACGATAAAGTTTCGTGTGAAATATTTGGCGATGGGAAATAAAATTATGTCTATAGACATTGTGCTTACCTATATACAAAAGGTATTATGTACCTAGTATGTTATGTATCTACGTTATAATAAAAATTAATAAATTTGCACACAAAACAAAATTGTGTCTGCATATTAAAGGTATTTATAAATAAAAATGTGTGTGTAATTGTGTATTCATGTACGCACGTAAAAAGTTATAATACTTTTTTGACGCGAATAAAAATAAAAAGCAAAACATTATAAAATAAAATATAAATAAAACATAACTGGCCACATATAAACAAATTAAAACTAGTAACTTGAAATGAAAATAAACTTTCTTCGTTGCTTACTTCATGTTGTGATTTTTTGGCGGGAACGGAAGAAGTGAGGTTGTCATTTTATTTAGATTTTCTATTTTTTATATTAATGGGAGTTTTAAAGTACAAAATTGATAGTATATTGGGGTTTAAAGTTCTGTAGAAGTGAAAAGAATGGAGGAGGAGGTATCAATTTACTGGAGGAGTTTTAAGATAAGAAGAAAAACGAATTTACTTCGAACGTGCTGTATCTGTTCATGAATTATAACGATATTGTGACGTGTGCATTGCTTGGCATAACTGTTTAATGTTTACTTAATATTAATACGCGACATTAGCAAATATCTGTGCGCCATGCTATAAAGAAAGAAAATAATAACTTCATGTTGTGTTAGATTGATGTAGACGCGCGCAATAAAAATAAAAAGCAAAACTTGTCATACATAAAACAAAATGAAAAAAATTAAAACTGGTCACTGAAAGAGAAAATATCTTCGTTGCTAACTTCATGTTGTGTTAGAAGGACGTAGGCGCGCGCAAGTTCCTTTGCCAACTTCACCTGTGTTACATCGACGACGTAACTTCCGCTACATGCTGAAATTACACTCTGATCTCTTTTTCCAAACACGCCATAAGAAGTATAACTTCAAAAACCAACAAATTAAAGGCGGACATTTAGTTTATAGGAAATTATAACGAGAATTCTAGATTCTATATTCTTCTCCTACTAATATCTTACGAAAAACTATGTGTGCGAATTAAGCTCATTTTTATCGCATACAGACATATATATCGATAAATAAATACCGCACAGGATTTTTTCCACTTTGTCTGTATTATTGACTGGCGGTATTATTATTTGCTTCCAGCCCATACTAAATGCGCTGTAACTTATACAGTTTGGTGTGTTCCGTGGAAGATTCGGGAGCGCCTCGACAACTCGCCGAGAACGATCGCCGCAGAAGTTTTGACGGGTAAAAGTTCCACATAACCTAATCTCTCCCCCAAGGAGCTAGGTATCTGTGTGCAGATTTCTCCTGCGTAACACAAAAAGGCTCCCATATACATAGGATATTATCAATAATACTTCATGCAATTACACTAAACAACAAACTTAGCATTTACTGCGAATACTATGCAACGAACTGGGAGAACACACAGAAATATTAGACTTCAAGATTATTAAAAGTAGGTTGTTTCCTAAATTGACATGGCCAGGGATCTGGGAATCTTCAGCTTGAAAGGTAGATGAATTGACCACCATTATATTCAGTTTCATTATATGATAATAGTGAATAGTGTCATTTATCTCTGGAAATATAAAATAATATGAAACTATTCTTAAAGAATAATAGATGTTTTAAGATTTCCAAAGCTAAACTGGCGAAAACAGAACTCTGGTTTTCTTCATGTTTGTCTATCATTGTGTTATCGTCCGCTATCGTCATTGCACTGAAGTTTGGCACAGAAACTTGAACTGTGCCCAAAAACAGAAATGAGAAAAAGTTTCTGTATTTTTACATATTTCTTTTTTTTATTTAAAATTAGTTGTAATTATTTAATTTACTTTGTTGGAAATTGCTGTAGAGCCTTAAGTTAATGCATATTCGACGATATATTCCTGATTTTTTATTTTATTTTCGTATACAAAATTGCAGGCTAAAGCTACAATCTACATAATAGAGGTAAAATACAATAATTAAGTACTATAATTATAATATCCACAGGCAAAGTCGTAAATGACCTACGAAATGGATTGCAAACATTTTGTGATTTAGGATTCAGCAAAACGCCTGTAGCAGAAACAGATTCTTCATTCGCAAAACTATTCGATATAAAGATTGAGTCTGAAACAGAATAGCCAATAAATGTTGACACATCCAGAGAACAACGACTTGTCATGCGTAAGTCACTCTTATTACTTATGCATTGAAGTCCACTTCGACTTAACATGACAAGGAGACAAAGGAATTGTTCAAACATGGCTCGGTATGAAAATGGACTTTGTCGTCTTAACGTAGAGTATGCATTGAGTTGATTAAATAAAAGAGTACACTCAAAGTGAAAATTATTGTCTTCCGCCGTGTTCTGTACTGCAGTGGACAGATTGGCACGTCATTACAACACAGATATTCTAACTTTGGATATGACACAATAGACAAAATTCACCTGGTCTTTTTATGTAGATTCAGGTAAACTTTACGGAAATCGATTTAGTGCGATAAATTCTTAGAGTTTTTACCATTATTTATCAGAATGAAAATCAATCGATGACCGAATCTGATCTCTGTAATTTCATGAAGATGCTTCGTTGAGAAGCGAAACACGTCGATTAACAAGTTTAAAATTTTGAGAAGATAAGTAAAAATTTAAAAAAATATACGAATTCGTCACAACTAAATATAATATCTGGTGCAGTAATTTTTCTTTGCCGCCTATGTTGAATAATTAGGGAACTGAAAACTACTGCCAATGACCCTACTTATATTGCGTGATACCAATTTAAGAGAGCCGTCGCGCGACTGCAGCGTGCCTTCCGCCATCTGTATTTGTCGGGTACTTTGTCCAAAAGTAGGCCATGCCGACTACCTCAGCATTATCATTTCAGCGACCTCCATCAGTTCGTGGTTTCGAAGGAGGCCAGGTTTCCACTCCATAAGTCATAGCTGGTCTCATTATGATTTTATGTCTTTTGTCTTTTGGCATTCTACTGTTACAGAGCATTTCTATCAGGTCTCTTCAATTGTGCCAACTTGCGCTTATTCGATGTGTGGTATCAACCCAAGTTATTGCGAATTCAAACAGTAAAGGATGTTATGTGATAAATTCCCAAAATCTATAGCTATTTTCCGCTAAAACTCCAAAAACCACCAATCGACACGTGTTTCGCCCCTCAACGGAGCATCCTCAGGATATACCAGAGATAGGACTCGGTCAGCTAACCAGCACCGAATCCAATATTCGGTGTTAGGTCGGAATATTCGGTGCTGGTTAGCTGGCAGAGTCCTACTTAGAAAATAGTTAGAGATTTTGGGAATTTATCACATGAAATGGATTTCCGCAAAGTAACACCTGAGTCTACACAATATCTTAAAGGACGTTACTTTGTATT
Organism: Zeuzera pyrina; assembly: GCA_907165235.1. Classification (NCBI taxonomy): domain Eukaryota; kingdom Metazoa; phylum Arthropoda; class Insecta; order Lepidoptera; family Cossidae; genus Zeuzera; species Zeuzera pyrina. The sequence goes on from OU015641.1 coordinate 3,780,287, forward strand.
ACATCTTCAAGATTAATAATTGCTGGTCCCTCGGTACCTCGCCCAATCATCGCAAGTACCATAATAATATGCTATTCAATCATTTGATTACATCTGTTCTTTTGAACTGTAGAGCATGTAAAGAAATTATTGTAAATAAACAACATTAGGTATATGTATAATAGTTCTATTTAGAATACAATGAAGATTATTTTGTAATAGCGGATTGTATAACAAGAGAGTAAAATAATATTTTTACAGCGAGGCGCTACTTTGAGTCCCGAGCGGAGCCAAGGATTCTTTTCTAAAGTAAAATCCTGAGCGCAGTAAGGGATTGAATGTACGGTGCCCGAAGTAAAAAATTAATTTTACTACCAAGTGATACACTCTACTTTTCATTCCCATCTATGAGAAAATTAAATGAGAGACGATTTTCGATATGTAAAAGTATAAAGACATTTTGAAATTTTTTATTACTCTTCTTTTTTCAGGCGCGCGGCTACCGCGCCGCTCAGGTGAACGTCAGCCTGTAACATTTCTTATGCAAAATTTTTATTTGGGTATTCCATATTCAAATTCAATTCTACCCTATGTGAAAATCTTTAAGAGAAAAGACCTATTTTGGTCACACTTCTCGAGAAACCAATCATCGTTTTTCGAATAGATGGAATGAAAAAAATATTTTGCTCTGATATTAGAAACTGACAAAAGCAATGACATGGGCTGAAATCAACTTCGTCAGATAATATACAATTGGCCAAAGACGATTCTAGACTTCATTACTCCACGACTGGTTTGTCGTCATGGAATAATAAAAGAAGCAGATAAAACTACGTTTCTTATGAATTTCATCAGTGAACGCTACAAAAGCAACTCATGTAATTCTTTTATTCATGAATAATACAGCAAAGTTTTGGTCCAGTCACACACAGTGTTCCATAACTATTATAAAATTATGAACATCTAATATAGGATACAAGAGGGATACATACATACACATTTTTACGCTGTATTCCTAGCAGGTAGTCAGAAAGGATAAAGAGCCAACCATCGCAGTCCTGAATGAAGCGCTAAGCGTCACAGTCCCTAAGTACTTCTTTCGTCTCACAGATTAACTACTAATAGATATCGCCTTTTACACGTTATGAATAGTTAGACTATAGAGACCATAGACCATAAGCCTGTAATGGAAAAGCACAAATAAGGGAATACACAAATTTTGTCTCTTTAGGTATACTCAATTTTCAAGTTATAATGGTATGGAAACTCGTGGTCATGATCAGCTAGTTACTGCTAAATTTAAATTACAAAAGTCAAGTGGGTTATTTTTGGGCAACTGTGTTCGTTTTTGTAATAAAATTTCTCAAGAAATTATTCAATTAACGGAAAAGCAATTTAGACTTGTTATTAAACGCACACTGATTGGAAAAGCATACAACAAAGTTAGCGATTTCATGGAAGAAAAAACAACACTCTGGAAATAATCTTCTCTGCACACACATTTTTACTGGCTTTATGAATATTGTATTTTAAATAACTATTGTAGAATGATGTTGAAAAAATGATATCTGACTGACTTTCTTGTCGGTTCTTCTCAGTGTTCAGGTTTTCTTTTCGAACCAAACTAAAGAAGATTTGACGTTCAAAAATACCTTGCAGTTGGGTTTACTTGAATAAATTGACTTGATTTTGACTTAGAATTTTATAAGATTAGTAAGCTGTTTTATTTAATATATCTATGTACGAAACAAATCTTCATTCTTTAAGGTTTTTAATTATTTTTACATTAGAAGTGAAAAATGGATATAAAAATGTTTGTAAGTACATTCGTATGTGAGATAAAGACTCTTCTGAGCGTGATGTAGAATGCAGTATTTTAGACCGCAAAGGCCGGTTTGAGACTTTTTGGCGGGAACGGGAGCAGTGAGGTTGTCATTTTATTTAGATTTTCTATTTTTTATATTTTTAGAGATTTTAAAGTACAACAGTGATAGTATATTGTGTTTTAAAGTTCCGTATAAATGAAAAGAATGGAGTTAATCTAAATAAACATGTGTAGCTGAAGTTCTCGCGCTCTTCCAAGAAATCCTTTAAAACTTCAGTAAAGCCTACTATCACTTTACTGGAGGAGTTATGCGATAAGAAAAAAGTAATTTACTTGTGATTCTACTCATTAATATGTGACATTGGCAAATGCGCTAATCTACGCGCCATGCCATGGAGGAAGAAAGAAGGCCAGTTTGACAAACATAAGACTATCAAAGCGAGAAAGACTGTAGTGGCCACATCAAAGCAATATATATTAGTAGTAAATCTGTGTTCCGCCTCCTCAAATTCCATCAGACTTCTTACACATTTTCGCGAAATGTGAGTGTTTCTGACTTTTCCGACAGCTAAGACTAGCTATTTGATTTTCATAACTTTACCTTGGTTTTTCCTCTATTCGGCTACCACTCACTTTCAATCTGAAGATTATTTCGCCAATCGTTTATAAATCATTATTTCTATATGTTCGAACCATCTAAGCATTCCTTTCATCACTGTTTGAAATACAAGACTCTCAGTTACTTAATAATGTGTAGGTACGTATGCCATTACACTATCTTTATCGCAGATTTGACGTTGCAGTTGCCTACAACGTCCGGGTTGTTGTAACAGTAGTTGCAGATACGGTTTGTAAACGAGTAAATAATTTATAGATATTCTAATATCTCTTGTTAAAGGGACGTGACGGAAAGGGTCGAGACTAAACGGAAAAGCAAAATTATGTTTTTCTTTATGTATACCATATTGACGATAAATAGTTCTAAGTAATATTTACTTTGACCTTAGAAATACATAGGCACTTAGTTATAGTTAGCGGGAAAAAACTATAAATATTTATATATGTAATAAGGCTAAGTTTTTGACGAAAAGTCTTAAAGTAAATATCTATATATCTATGTATATATAACGAAATTATGTTTTCTTTGTGCGTCAATCACGTTAAAAATACTGAACGGATCGACATGGGACCACGACCATTCGATGCGGAATCGTTTGTAGATGGTTTAAGTCTATTAATTTTTTGAACTTTTTTTTTTGCTCAGCGAGCGGGCGGGAAACGGCTTGTATATAATATATGTAATATAATAATAATATAATATCCCTATTCTTTTGCTTTTAATATTTATCATAAAATACACGGTTGAATTCTGCGAAGTTTTGAGTGTTTTTTATAGTCATTCAAGCGCCATATTAATATGTCCGATGGCGGTGGCTCTCTGCTTTATATCTGCGTCCTTGACAACAACGTCAAGTTACAATAAAATTTACCGTAGCGATATTTTCATCGTAAATTCACGCGGACGAAATCGCGAGTAGCAGCTAGTCATAAACATTATCTCACATAGGTGAGAAGCAGACTACATCCATTCCATTCAGATGTTGTGCATTATAAATCTGTTGATTAAAAATGAGATTTGACATTTCAGATTGTTGGCGACCGTTAATTAGATATATTAATAATAAGAACTGTAAGGGTGCTGACAAGCCACACTTCTCCCCAATAAGTGCTTCGGCTTAGCGCTGAAGATACTCCAGTGAGTTCTGTAGGAGATCTCAAAGGCCCTCTACATACGCCGCGTTTTTGTAGGTAAAAATCTCTCATAACCCAGTCTCATCCCTGGGGAGTATTTTGAAGGTTTTTCTCGCGTCGCTGAACAGGTACGCCCGGATAATATGAGGATATAACTAAAATTAAGGCAGTGGAATTATGCTAGCTAGCTAGCTAGCAACTAGCTTCGTGTAGACAGATTTTAAACTAGTAAGACAAGAATAGTATACTTAGAATAATAACGCTTAGACACCGATTAAACTCAAAATACTGAAGTAATTGAGTTGGAACCATAAATGACATCGTTTGCCGGACAAGCAAATGTGGTTGTATTTCACACAAATAAAATGGATAAAATGACTCGTGCGCTGAAAATTAACTGCCGTTATATCGCATTGGAATATCTTTTCTTTTTATTTCATATCGCATTCCCCAAGTGAATGACAGTGAATGATATTTCAATCAAAACGCCTGGACACTGCCCACGCACATATAACAAACATTTCGATTGTCATTTTAAGCATTTTTAATGATTAATTTGACAGCGTTTGAACTAGCGTGATATTATAATAAGCCAGGGAGCTAGTACTAGCATATTAATTCTGACTTCATTTACTTAATTCGTGTCACATAGACATTATTATGCTTCTTTAATAATATACGTATAAATCAAGCTATAAGCGAAGAGAGAAAGACTTTTACAAACATAGATATATTTCTGAACCTAGTTTATGGTCCAGTTCATAACATAGATTATGAAGAAAACAGATGTTCAGCAGAGAAGTCACGTATCGGCCTCGCAAGGATATCTAAAGCTACTTATCAAGGAAAACTTGGGGTAACTATTGTCAACCTTAACAGGTCGCGATAAGGTTTGAATTGGAAATACTACTCGTTAGAAATTGGCAAAATGCCATACTGTATTTGACCACATCTGCTGTCATTCCCTATCAGTGGTCAATATCTATCTTAAATCTATCCTTTACCCAAAAAAACTAAACTCAACAAAGTTAGTATTTCATCACTAATTTTCTGCTAAAGCTTTTTGTGGTGAAATCCTTTGTTAGGAGAAAACTTTGTTTAAATTGAATTCGCACAGGAATTTTTTTTTTACCATTAATATGGTAAACAAGAAGATCAAATAGCCAGAGTGTTAGTTTACTTTATTTAGTGATATTTTCATCCCATCACGGCGCTGAAGCAAAATGAAGGCTCGTGATGAGTTCTGCCGCTCAAAAGTGCAAAAAACACCAATCGACATGTGTTTCGACCGAAAATGTCGATGCTGGTTAACTGGCCAAGGATTCTTCGCTGAGAGGCCAAACACGTGTCAATTGGTGGTTTTTAGTCTTTTGAACGGAAAATAGCTATAGATTGTAGGAATTCATCACATGAAATGGATTTCCGCAATTTAACCTGAGTCTATAAATACTTAAAAAGAACGATTATTGCAGAAGTGCCAGAAGTGGTTGCGCATTTCAGTTGTGGTCGTATATAGTTGCGTTTGCGGAGTCACACACAATGGTTAAAAGACTTAAAATTATTATTTCATCCGATATATAACTTATCGTTTATTGAGATATTATTCTTGTTATATATAGTTACGAGATTAGCTAATTGATTCCCAATAGATCCCTCAAGCTACCAAAGATTGAATTTTGTGTTCTAAGTAATGGTATTAAACTTAGGGCTTATATTTGGTCTAAATCGATATGAATTACTTACGAAGGAGGGTTCATATATTGTGCTAATATGTTTCGTACTGTGCGTGATTAGGTTATAATCTGGAATATATATACATATATATTTTATTTTGAAGGACAATAGTTTACTTAACATACATACATACATACATACATACATACATATCTTCACGATATATCCCTAACAGGGTAGTCAGAGAAGAGAGAAGCTTGTCTATATATATATATATTATTATTTCATCCGATATATAACTTATCGTTTATTGAGATATTATTCTTGTTATATATAGTTACGAGATTAGCTAATTGATCCCCAATAGATCCCTCAAGCTACCAAAGATTGAAATTTTATATATATCTATATATATATATATATATATATATATCTTCTCTCAGAACATATTTGGTAAGTACTAGCGCGAAAACCTAATCACGCACAGTACGAAACACATTCTTGCCCCCAAAATATCTCTTGCTCAATCCCTTCTTCTTCCTCTTCTTGATTATGCAGATGTTTGCTATCCTGATCTCACTGTTGAGTCCTTAAACAAGCTTGAACGTCTGCAAAATCTGTCTATTCGATTAATTTTTAATCTGCGTAAATTTGATCATGTTTCCACTTTCTGATAGATATATGTATGTATCTTTCTTTTTTTCTTCTTTATCTTTTAACCAAAGTTGCAAAATTGATCAGAGCCTATTTCATTTCTCGACGAAGCTTATAGTAATTGAGAGCTTTAACTTTGATTATAAATATTAGTGGTCGACCACTGGGCGACCACTAATAATTATAATCAGAGTTATAATACTAATTATAATCAGAGTTATAATCAGAGGTATAATATTTTTAAAATGTAAATAAATAAACGATTTTTAACTTTAGACACGCTCCACAGACTAGAAACGGCTCACAGCGCACAAATCATACAAAATTCACAGCTATAATCTCATTTAGTCAATCTGCCACTAATTATTTGTTGGCAACATTTTAAAATTCTTTGGTGACAATATCTACTCAGTGCGACAGTTTGACCCTCGGAACAAGAAATATAATGGAAGGAACCATAATAAGTTGTCACCGCGTATCAAACAAATTTTCCTGTCTCTTTCTATCTCATTGAGCGTAACTACGAGTAAAACGGTTAGCTATAGTAAGTATGGCAACCTTGCACTGTCAATGTAATTCGCGTCAGCTAATGAGTCTGTCATGAAAAAAATATTTGTAAAATACTCGTAAATCGTAAGTGTTTTAGCTACTAGTTTTCACAAAAATAAAAATATGTCATGTTCAGTTGCGTATTGTTGTACTGTGACCTTCCCTAGTTACGGGTATTAGTAAAAATCTAGAAAGTGGATCAATAAAAAAGGCGCTTTAATGACACGCTTTTAGAGCAAATGCTGCGTCCATTGTTACTTGGTCCGAGGTTTTACCACAAACTATTATGTGTTTGACATTGACAGTATAATTTGTTTGACATATGAACGTCAACAATGTTACCTACTTAGCACTGAACGAAAGAATAAACCAGTTGCAAGCCAATTGCAAAAGCAACTCGGTATTGAGTAGCTGCACGATCTCAGCTCTTTATTTCCTGAGGACGCCTCGTTGAGAAGTGAAACACGTCTTGATCGATAAATATGAAAGCTGTGGCTGAGTCTGTACAGTATTCTGTAAACTCAAGCGTAGCCAAATTTAAAAGAATGTTTATTGTAACATTTCGTTTTTATCTAAAATATAATATACTGCAGACCGCAAAACAAAGTTTTTAATAGCGATTTTTTTTTATGTGAAAAAATAATGCTATTATCAAATATTATTATAAAGGATCGGAATATTGGGTGTGTTTACCTATATGTTATTAAGTATGGAAGCGGATTCCTAAAATTCTTAAAAATGGAGTCGTCCATTTCCCGCTTTAGCGATAGACAATGAATCCGAAATCTATATAAAACTTAGGCATAAAGGTGACGAATTGCTAAACAATAATTTAATCTAAAATAGACCTTCTGCTCTATACAACCGTGCGCGCGCTAGCTTACGAAAAATACGAAAAAACAGTTATTTTCGTTTATTTTAAAACTGTAATTAATTTTAAAAAATCCAACTGTCATTTTGAAGAATATGTTTACGTTAAACTGTACAGAAAAGTAAGAACCATAAAATGATCTCGTTACTCCAAAAAATGTATATCTCTGTTTTAAAAGAGGTTCGTTTGATATTTCTTTTTGTGTTACTAAAGTTAACCAATCGTGTATCGCGATTGGAAAAATGAAGTAAATGAAATGAAAAATTAGCTTACGAAATATCACTCATACGTTTTGTAGTCACTTAGAAAAATTGTGATCGCTGCCGTCTTTGCGGTAACTTAGAAGCTTGAAAATTGTACACCTCCAAGGGATTACAGACCTTAGTGTTTGATATAAATTTTAACATAACTCTACTCGTTCGTGAGATAAAGTGTCTTGACTGGTTGGACAGACAGACTACGAAAACGTTCCTTCAAACCTTCAAAAAAAAAATAACATCGAGTTCTTGTTTTACTTTCTTCTTGTAATTTGTTTTGAAATAAAAAAATAGCATATTTTAGCCGTTGGAGGTTTATCAGTAAGTTCTAAAAGTTTAAAGTCAACTCTTGTATGTGGCGTGTCACATACATAAGTACTACACGCGTTCTAAAAGCTGATTACCTCAAATAAAGAAATAATCGTAAGATAAAAAATTGTAATATAAAACGGCCACCTAGATGAATCCATAAATATTCCTTTATTCCAATTTTGGAACGGTATACCAAAATATCCTCCTCCGTAGTCTATTATTAGCTATAAAAAATTTGAGATGAAAGTCCATAAATAAAATGCGCAAAATTAACAAAACGACTACTCTTACTATGGAATTTGGAGAGACTTTCCTTCTCAAGTTGACGTTAAACCGTTTTATATATTGACGTGATATTTTTACATCTGATAGAAAATCGCGGTGACATTAAAAAATATAGCAAAAATCTGATCTGACGTGTAAAATACCATAAAAAATAGTTAAATTGTTCCTTAAGACATCTGAAAGTGTGTTGTCACCTGGTCAACCGCTAAAGTAGAGAAAAATATAAAATACAGTAAATATTATTTAATACTTTGACAGTAAAGGTATTAGTTTTGTGATAAATACAATATTTAGGTATGGAATGAACACGCAAGGAAAATGTTCTTGTGCAAGGAAAATGTTCGCACTTATGTAATAGTCGGCCATGGGATGGAGACATATAATCTTACTAAAAGTAGCGTCAACGTGTGATTTCGTTTTGTCTTGATACTTTGTTCACCTCGAATGGATAATGGCATAAAATTATGTATAGCTATGTGTATTTAATTAGATAGTGTTTTAGATATATGACGAGTTTGGACTTTGTAAAAATGAAGAAAGAAATACTTAGATGGTTCGGGCACATGGAAGGAATTAGTGATGAAAGACTGACGAAGAAAATCTATAGAACTATAGAGTAAACGAGTGGTGGCAGTTGTCAAGGAAGGCCACGGCTGACTTATGAAGATCAAATAGCCAGTGTTAGTTGACGCAAACTTCAAAAGGACTCGCAAAGCTAGGCGCAAGTGTGTAAGAATGATGAGGATGGAGGAGGCGAAAGAAACATATAAGGGTCGGGATAACTAGCGTTCCGTACTCTCTGCCTACGCCGTTAGGGATACAGCGGGAGAATATGTATGTACGTATGTACAAATCCTAATGGTTGGTTAAATGAATTGGAACAACAATGATTAATGAACACAATAATACCTGAATTATTCAAATTGCCAATTTCCAATCAATAATAATCCACGTCGTAATTTTTATTGAATGATATCTTAAATGTATACCATATATTTAATAAGTCATATTTTAATAATATTCAAGTTCATTATTAGATCCAAATCCGAAACATTGAATTAGGTTATTTTTATTCCGAGTTTCTGAGGTTGGTATTATACAATAAAAGTTAACGCCTGTGTAGACTTATTTCCTTTGCCTCATAAGAATTAGTAAAACAAAAATGTATTTGTCAGAGAGCTTTAGTCGTGAGAACAGAACAATTTCAGTTTATATTTTTTCTTTTGGGAGTTTTAAGATACAACAATGATAGCATATTGTGTGTTTAAGTTCTGTGCAGGTGTGGAAGAATTGGAAATCTATGAAAACAAGTACAACTGAAGTTTACGTGTCGTGTCGTGTACACCATGCCGATGCTGTCTCAGCAGTTGTGGAGCGCTGTCTTGTTGATGACAAAGTAAGCCTCGCCTTGATTCAAGAACCTTGGGTGGTAAATTCAAAAATCCTAGGTCTAAATGCCGCCGGTATATAGGCATCAAAAATGCCTATGAAGACTGCTGCCTGCTGAAAATAAAGACCTCCAAAAGAGAAGTATCGTGGTGGAACTCTAAGCTAGAGAAACTTAGAGCAAAGACACGCAAATTACTTAATAAAGCTAAAAGAGCTCGTGAATGGCAGGCCTATAGTAAAGCTTTAACTGATTACAACGTAGAAATTAGGAAGGCAAAGAGAGCTTCATGGTGGAGGCTCTGTGAGGAAATTAATAATATGCCTCAAGGAGCAAGACTACATAGAGTGCTCTCTAAATCAAAACCTAATCAAATTGGGCTGCTTAAAAAGTCAGATTCACAACCTGTGAAAGTGAAACTTTAGAGTTGTTGGCAACGACCCACTTTCCTGAAGCAATCCGTAAAAGATCGGATTCTGCACCACAAACCGCCCTGCATAGACCTCAGAAGGAAGATTGGCAAAGAGCGGTCAAACTAATAACAACCAACAGAATAAGGTGGGCGATCAACTCTTTCAAACCACATAAAACTTGCGGAGAGATTGCAGAGATGGTGTACGTCCCATTCACCTACAAAAAGGGACTGATGTCCTCCTGCTGCACCTTATTAATATCTTCAGAGCTCTTCAGGGGGTACATACCTGATTCATGGTCTACAGCACTGGTTCCCAAACTTATTTTGTCTACTGAGTCGAGAGCTCATGCAGTCGTTGTCTAAGATGCCTCCTAGCTAAATGAAATTACAAATCACCCCCCAGGCCTCTACACAGCGCCCCCATTTTTTTTCTGGGTCTCTTACCGCCCCCCTTTAGGCCTGCAGCGCCCACAAGGGGGCGTCCCACTTTGGGAATGGCTGGTCTACAGTAAAGGTAATATTTATACCCAAAGCGGGGAAAAGGGACTACGGACTACCAAAGTCCTTTAGGGCCATTAGCCTTAGCTCATTTCTGTTAAAGACCTTGGAAAAGGGTTTAGACAAATTTATTAGGGATGGGCCATTGGCTACAATACCTATTCATCATACTCAACATGCCTATAGTAGAGGTAAGTCTACGGTAACTGCTCTGCTCAGTCTCATTGACAGAGTAGAAAAGGCAGTTGAAGATAAATAAGTAGTTTTGTACTTTGTGCCTTCTTACACATAGAGGGAGCTTTGATAAAACCCCCATCAGTACATTAGTTAGCGGTCTCGAATCCAAGATGGTTGACCCTACAACTACTAGATGGGTACGCTCGATGCTCTCTAATAGAGGAGCCAAACTAGCCCTCTTTCAAATTGCCTTGACTTTTTCCACAATGAGAGGATGTCCTAAAGGTGGCGTTCTATTACCCCTTCTATAGACCCTCGCAGTGGAACAGCTCTTGCATGAAATGGCTGACCTTAGGATTGACACTCAGGGATATGCAGATGATCTGGTAGTTATAGTCCGAGGTTTCAGCCTAAACACTATTTCTTGTGTTATGCAACGAGGCGTCGACACTATCACTGAATGGTGTAGAGAACGAGTTATCGATTAATACTGATAAAACAGTAATTATGCGGTTTACGAGGAAGCGATGCTTGGATAGGTTGGTAGCTCCACGACTAAACGGTAAATCGATACCTTTTTTCACTGAAGTTAAGTATTTAGGTGTAATGATTGACCAAAAACTGACGTGGAACAGTCATATCACAAGTACCTTGCAAAAGGCAAAAATTGCCTTAGGTACCTGCAGTCGGATGGCAGGAAACAACTGGGGTCTGAGCCCAAAAGTTGTTCTGTGGCTGTATACAGCCATTGTGAGGCCGACAATTAGTTATGCCTCTGTGATCTGGTACGAGAAAGCCCACCAGAAGACTGTGATAGATAGGCTAGGTGGCTTGCAAAGCACCGCCTGTCTATTAGCAACTGGAGCCATGTCGACCTCGCCGGGTTTCGGCGTTAAATGTTTTACTGAGCCTACCGCCCCTTTACTTGTATATGTTAAAGGAGGCTAAAAGCAGTATTCACAAATTATCCGCCCAGGACGGAACAAAATGGCTATCGCAGAAACTAAGATCTTTTTAAGACTCAGTAACGAATATTCCGATTCTGAGTATGCCAACTGACGTTATGCTCCCGCGGTGTACCTTCGGTAAACATTTTATAGTAGAGATGCCTTCCAGGGATGACTGGCTTCAAGGAAGAGTGACCTGGAAACCTGGCGGTCTACTTTGGTACACCAATGGCTCAAAATCGGACAACGACGTAGGATGTGGAATTTATGGAGAGCGCCCAAGTTTCAAGAGGAACCTGAATATTGGGAGGTACGCCTCCATTTTCCAGGCTGATACATTCTGATAGTCATGCAGCTCTTTTAGCATTGGCTTCGAATGTAATCACATCGAGGCTAGTTAATAACTGCGTGACTATTCTAAACACTCTGGGAATTAAAAACAGAGTGATTCTAAGATGGGTTCCTGGCCATGCGGGCACTGTAGGCAATAAAAATGCCGACGAACTCGCAAGGGCCGGTACCAAAATCACATTTATTGGTCCAGAACCTTTTTGTGGTATCCCCAAAAGCCAGGCTCAACTGGTTTTGTGGAAATCCTGCTTCAAAACGTCTTGCGAGTATTGGAAGAATATTCCGGGCCAGGAGCGTTCCAAAGCCCTAAAAAAGCCATATAATCGCAAAGTGACTTCTAGTGTCACGGCAATGACCCGGAGCAACTTGCATATCTTGGTTAGAGCACTTACTAGGCATTGTTGCTTAAATAAGCACATGTTTAGTATAGGGCTCTCCAACATAAGAATGTGCCGGTACTGCCAGGAAGCGGATGAAACGCCTATGTACATTTTGTGTGACTGCGGACCACTGATGCGCACTCGTCGATCCTACCTCGGTCAGTATTTTCTGAGTCCGGAGGAGGTTCAGCATATCACTCCAAGGAATACCTTGCAGTTTTTGACTACAGCGGGACTTGGTAGTGCTTTGTAACACAGTGGCGATCACAATAAATCGATTTTGGACCCAGTGATACAGGTCTGGTAAGACCTGCATAGCCACTTACATGAAATAATAAAAAAAAAAAAAGTTTGCCTTTCCTTACGTTTTATTTTTAATTATTTAGGCATTGGCAACTAGGCTGTCAGCCAAACGATATCACTGGAAAGACAATGCATTGTTATATAAATTACGTAATAATATTTTCAAATGAAGCACTGTTCACATAAATACTTATAAGTATGTTCTTTTCTTATCCTTATTACTTCTCCGGTAAAGTAATAATAGACGCAATTCGATTTTAAAAATACTTCTGGGAAGGGCAAAAAGTTTTATTCGCACATATTGGTTTACATTTGCCAATGCTTCCATACTTATACAATAACTAGCTATACCCGCGGCTTCGTCTGCGCGAAAAATTTTTTCGTGGCTTTCCCGGACTAGGTTAGATTTTATATGTACATGTGGATAGTATGTTTGAAGATTGTTTTTGAAAAAGTCTACGTCTAGCCTACGTCTGTCTCCGGGAACATGCTATCTCTGTACCAAACAATAATTGCTTCGGCGATTCAGCATTTTTTACTCAAAGTTTCATCCCCCTTTTCACCCCTTTAAGGGTAGTTTAGCCTATGTGCGTTCCCAGGTGTCAAACTGTATCCATACATACATACATATGTATATATCTTCACGCTGTATCCCTAACGGGGTAGTCAGAGAGGATGAAGCGTCAAGCGTCGCGGTCCATAAATACTTCTTTCACTTCCTCATATCTCATCATTGCCCTCGCACATTTTTGCCAAGATATGCGAGTGCTTTTTACATGTCCGTCGGCTAACACTCTGGCTATTTGATCATCATAAGTTAGCCTTGATCTTCCTTGACTTCTTTTACCACTCACTTTTACTCTGTAGATTTTCTTCGTCAGTCTTTCATCACTCATTCTTTCTATGTGCCCGAACCATCCAAGCATTCCTTTCTTCATTTTTACAATAACACTAACTATAACCGTAACTAATAATAACAATAAATATATCCATGCTACATCATAATCAGCTCAGCGGTTTAGCATTTCCCGTACAAAGTTTCGTAAACCCCCTCCCTCCCGTACCCGTTTTCACAGATTTTTGATAAAAAAAAGTAGCCTATATATTTTTAATAAAAAAAAGTCTTATCACCGCACCTCTCACTACCAAGATTTAGCGTTTCCCATACAAAGTTTCATCCCCCTTTCACCATATTAGGGATAGGTCTTTGATAAAAAAAAATTGCCTATGTCCATTTTATGCTGTCAATCTATCTCTCTGCCAAATTTCATCATAATCGGTTCAGCGGTTTACCGTTTCCCATACAAAGTTTCATCTCCCTTTTCACCCGTTTATGGGTAGATTTTCTAAAAAATAAGTAGCCTATCATGAGCGCAATCACATATTCTTACTACGTACTAATTTTCATTGGGATCGGTCAAGCCGTTCTTCAGTTATACAAAGACATACAGACAGACAGACAAACAGACAAAAATTTAAGAAATGGTAGAATCGAAGTCAGTGACTCATAAAACGACTACATATCGCAAAATTTGTCAAAAAAACTGAAATTACAGACAGACGCAAGAGATTTATGTAGTAGTATATATTTAACTTCTATTAAATAACCTTTTTTGTAGTTATTTTAACCAAAAAATATCTAATTATAAACTGTAAACTTCACTTGTTTCTTTAAAAGTAAAATCATCATATATAGAACATTTTCATAAACAACAGTCCTTTAATTTTGTAAGAGGTAACTTCTGCTCATAAAAGTACGTTGCTCATCAGAGATTTATAAGTATGTGAATTATTAAACATTTTCAATTATTAATCCGATAAATAATTGAAAAAGTTAAGAAATAAATTAAACCAACTACAAAAACACTGAAAAGTACGAAATAACTATCCTTCACTAATCAAAACTCAAGTACAAAAATAACTTTATAAATACGATACAAGTACCTACCTATATAATTACATTTGATAGTTACTGAAGTCGACGCCAAGCCTACCAAACTATATATAATAGACTTTCTGTTGTTGCAAATTGATATGGCACCAACTTCAATAACTGTCAAATTTAATTAAATAGGTATTGGTATCGTAATTATGAAGTTATTTTCGTATTTGAGTTTTGATTAGTAAACGATAGTTATTTCATAATTTACTGTTTTTTTCTTGTCTGTTTAATTTTTTTTATTTTTCCCTTTTGAGTGACCTCGACCTGAATAAATATAAATATCTAGGGTAGATCTACAATTCGTTTTTCTTCTAATTATGCAGCGCAATGACATACAAAAAAATCATCAATATAAATAAAGTTCATAAGCAATTAGCGTTATTTGGTGTCATTTGGTGTATCTTCAAAGCTTTTTTTTATAAAAGAGGGGGCAGACGAGCAAGCCGGTCACCTGGTGGAGAGTGACCAACCCTCGCCCATGGACACCCACAACATCCGGAGAATCAAGGGTGTTAGGGGCCGTTAGGAAAATAGCGAAAGGCTCCCTTCCTTCCCTCTTTTCCCTATTTCCTTTTGGGAGAGGGGGTCATGGGCCACCGGCACTCTCACTCACCGATCGAAACACATCAGCAATAGATGCTGTTATTTCACGTCAATATTCTGTGAGGGTGGTATTTCACAGGGCGAGCCGGCCCAATTCGTGCTGCGATATAGCATGGCTCTACCACAGTTAGATCCAAGTCTCAATACCATGTAATTTAAATGGAACCATTTGGAAGTATATTTTTTCAAATGAAAAAAGAATTTTTCAAATCGGTTTATAAACGATGGAGTTGTGAGGAAAAAAAATCTTTTGAATTGAGAATCTCCTCCTTTTTTTGAAGTTATAGATAAAAATTACCAAAATAGATCATAACTACAAATAGGTACCAAAATTTAAATTAGATAAATCTGGTTTGTTTTATGGATGTGATGGCATAGGATTTTGCATGTTATGTCTACATAAGTACATCGCGGCATTGTGCGATCCAACTGTAATATTTCCAGATGTTTTAGTTATCTTGGTCAAGAAGAACAAAGAACACACTCTTCATGTCGATATTCTCGATATTGCCGACCTCGATGGCGCAGTGGTTTTGGCGTTGTATAATAATAATAATAATAACATACTCAGACATTTCATTCAGACATTCATCATAAGCAGCACAGCACTTGTGTTATGGGTACTAGACAACTGATATACCACTTATATTCTTTTCTTTTGTAAATAAATACCTATTATACATAAACACCCAGACTCGAAACGAGAATCGAAGCCGTTACTTTCCGACGCGCTAAGCCATTGCGCCACAGAGGTCGTCAAATTGTATCTAAGCACGGAAGATTCCGGGTTCGATTGCCGGTCGGATGAATTTAGGAAACGAACTTTTCAAGATTGTCTCGGGTCTAAGCGTACTGGGAGCCGCCCCCAGTGCTCCTAGTATAGTCGTCGTCTGATTCTCGTAGCACAGAGAATGCCATAATTTGAGACCAGATGATTGGTGCTGTGTATCGTTTGGCGCATTAATTTATTTTATTTATAACTAGCGATCCGCCCCGGCTTCGCATGGGTGCAATGTAGATACTAATTCATCGTATCCGTCTAAATTGTTTTCCAAACTCCACATATTTTGTATCATTTTTTTTAAACATTAAAATGGTTATAGAAGGCTATCCGTATAATATAGACATATGCCATCGCTGACTTTTTTGTAGTCCTAATAAAGAAGAATAATTCCATCATACATTGTTCTGGAATAAGACAGCATTTTCGATGAAAGCGCTCAGTCGGCTCCGACATCTTGAACTATTATCGTCATATTTCAACAAATTAACACAAAACAATATTAAACATGAAGTATAAACCTTCCTCTTGAATCGCTCTATTTATTGGTGAAAACCACATTAAAATGCGTTACGTAGTTTAAAAGATCTAAGCGTACAGAGGAACAGACGGTGAGAAGCGACTTTGTTTTATACTATGTATAGATAGATGTAGTATGCGAAACTATCGATGAATAAGTCAAACTCACACAACCGTTCTTTACGAAAGATTAGTGATGACGTTTTGGCGGAAACGGAAAAAGTGAGGTTGTCATTTTATTTCGATTTTCTATTTTTTACATTTTTGGGAGTTTTAAAGTACAAAAGTGATAGTGTATTAGTGATAGTGATAGTGTGTTTAAAGTTCTGTTTAAGTGAAAAGAATGGAGTAGGTTTAAATAAACATGTGTAGCTAAAGTTTCCGCGCTTTTCCAAGAAGTCCTATATAACTTCAGTAAAGCCTACTATCACTTTACTGGAGAAGTGTTACGATAAGAAAAAAAACCAATTTACTTCGAACGTGCTGCGAACTATTGTGAAGAAAAACGTATGGGATGAATGTGGATGTCATATTTTTCCTAATGTCAACTCGCAACTTAGCGAAATAGCGAAGCACTCATCCAAATCTCTATTATTCGAGAAAGCTGACAGGCGTTGTTGCTTGGTACAATGTTAACATATTTTAATCAGTCTATGAAATAACTACAAAACCACGTTTGTACTGAAGAGATTTATATGAAATTATGTACATATATATTCTCACGCTGTATGTCTAAAGGGATAGAAAGAGAGGATGAAGTGTAAGGCATCGCGGTCCTTAAGGCGACGCATTAGAAACTTTGACAGCACGGATCTCGAAAACGTATGAAAGTGATATTTGACAACCTGATTCTTCATTTCACTGACTTTATTTTGGCAGTTCCTCTACACGATTAGTTAACTTTTGTAACACAAAAAAAATATCAAATTAACTTCTTTTAAAAAAACTGAGATTTAAATTTTTAGGAATAACGGGACTGATTTATGTTTCTAAATTATTTGTATAGTTTTAATCTAAACATATTCTTAAAAATGTCAGTTGGATTCTTTAAAACTAATTATAGTTTTTAAAATAAACGAAAATGACTACTTTTTCGCATTTTTCGTAAGCTAGCGCGCACTTTTGCATAGACCAGAAGGTCTATTTTGGAATAAATTATTGTTTATCAATACGTCGCCTTAATACTGCTTTCGCCTCCTCAAATATCTATCATTCTTTTCATATTTCGCGGTGGTACATTAGTTTATATATCAGTGTATAAGATAATAGTCTGAAATTATAAAAAAATACTTAATTTTTAACAGACTTCAAAAAAGGAGAAGGTCATATGTTGGATGTAGAAGAAGATATTTATTTAGGCCGTCACTCAAAAACCAGATATAAAAAAAAAATTAGAAAAAAATTAAACGGCCTTTTAAAAAATACTGAAAAGTACAAAACAACTATCCTTTACTAATCGAAACTCAAGTATAATAAAAATAACTTTTTAAATACGATACACATACCTATATAATTAAATTTGACAGTTATTGAAGTCGGTACCAAATCGATGTGCAACAACAGAAACTTCATTAGTTTGGTAGGCTTGGCACCGACTTCAGTAACTGACAAAATTAATTATATAGGTATGTGTATCGTATATATAAAGTATTTTTTTTTTAATTTTAAAATACGGTGTCTGTGTAATTTCGATACGTTCGTTTTAACAACGTGTTTAATTAGTCATTAAAATCTATACAATCTGTGAATATATGACTGAAAACATGCAGCCATTGAATGAAAACTAATTTCCGCCAAATTTCGTGTCTTGGGCTTTTTAAACGTTGATGGTTGAAGAGATGACATATACGAAACTTTGCTACTCAAATGTCACGGCAATTTCTAATGGGATGTATCATATGTAGCCTCGTTATGGAAATACGTAAGTTTTAGGTAAACAAAAGTGTACATTACATGTAATTTATGTAATAACTTTAGTACGTATTCGGTTAAATAAAACAAAATATGTTAATAAAAGAAAAGATGAAATAGAATTTATGGTTTAGCTGTCCTGTAATTAATACAGGGAAGGATAGTGAAATTTGAAATTGTACTTACGAAACTGCACTGACTGCTCTGTCAAGTATACAGGGCAAGTATATGAATGTATGAACATATTTTGGAAATTGCATGAAAAGTTAACTAAATAAATAAACTTGTTCAATTAAGTGTTTCAAATAATGTTTTATGCAGCGTTAAATTTTATTCCACATTAAAATTAATAATTGAACTGTAAAATATTTCATCGATAAATAATTGTTTTCTTAAAACTTTTTTGGTAGTTAATGCTTATTTTATTGTCTTTCGCTACGCTGTTATGAAAATTAATCTGCTAACTCTTCGTCTAACTGCAAAAGTTCGACACATAATATATTTAACCAGTTTTATTGCGTTAGGTAAGCGAAAAATGTGTTTCATTTCCTCTCCGAGGACATTAAGAGTGTAATTGCCGGCATGTCAAGGTTTATACTCACCGGCTTTAAGTTTGGTCTTATTATTGCCTAACTACGTCAAACAAAAAGTAGGGTTACAGTTTTAGCAGCATATATATATTTCCATGTATGTTAACTGTTGTTGCTTTGCTTTGTATATGATTTGATGTACCGCAAGTCGCGAGGGATTTTTGAAATTATTTTAGAGTTGCAGTATCAATTACTTTGAAATAACATTGGTTTATGCAGTTATTCGGACGAAGAAGTTTCATAAAAAACAAGCTCTGTTTTTTTACGATCTTACAATGTCATTTTGTGTTATCTGAATATTCTGACACCCCTGAATGAGATATAGTGTGAAGAAATGTTACAAATATGTACCTACTTGAATCTTATTTTCAGGGTAATTTCAATTACATGACTAACTGAAAATGGTTTGCGTTCTTTAAGGTACACTAGCAGTTATTTTCCAACTTTGCCATTGCGACTCGACTCGTACAACAATATTTGCATAATAGGGTGAGCATGTCTTTACAAAAATTGTAGAAATTTCACTGGTAAAAATTGATTTTAATATTTTATGTATTATAAAACAAAATTTAATCACTAAAAAGTTAAAATTTTATAGTGACTTATAAAACATTTTGGAAATATTTTAAAATAGAATAGTAAATGTAAAAATATTTCTACTATAAAAATAAAATACGATCTAATAGTGTTATTCACTTGATTACCTTCGATTGTGGTCTCGGACAGGTTTTAGGGCGTTTTCAATTTAGGCGGTTGAGTCGGATCGCTGCCGCACGTTTGTCTTGCAGCTATAACGGTCTTACAGCAGGACGGTTGCAGGACGGCAGCAGTCCGACACCAAACGTCTAAATTGAAAGCGTACGCGGCTGCCAGTGTGATCGTATTTTAGTGATGTCTATCAATATCTGACATCAGTCGAATCATGGATTCGGACGAAGAAGCGTTACTGTTAGTACTTTTGTTGCAAAAACATAAACGACGCCGCCCGAGAGCATTATCTATGTTTTCTTTATCATTTAAAGTCTAGATTCCCAAACTTATTTTGTCTACTGAGTCGAGAGCTCATGCAGTCGTTGTCTAAGATGCCTCCTAGCTAAATGAAATTACAAATCACCCCCCATGCCTCTACACAACGCCCCCATTTTTTTTCTGGGTCTCTTACCGCCCCCCTTTAGGCCTGCAGCGCCCACAAGGGGGCGTTATCACCCACTTTGGGAATGGCTGATTTAAAGCAAGTGATTTTCACAAGCGTTACCCAAGTATAAAAGAAAATTCAACCAAGCGGGACATACTTCTATTACATTTATAAACTCTTCTGTGTTTATATCATCAATAATTTAAGCAATACTGTTATATATTAACTATCCGTAAACTAAACACGATCATTTACCGCACTAGTAAACAAGACACTGAACGCGTGGCGTTTGCGACGTTGCCGTCCTACTACCGTGCGTGAGTTGTGCGTGAGTCGTACGGGCGTCGTACTCTTTTCTCGTCGTGTCAACTGTATGTAAAAAATAACCGCACGTGCGTAGTACGACGTCGGTCCTGCTGCGGTGCGGTAACAATCCGGCACCAGCCATCTAATTTGAAAGCACCCTTAACATTAAAGTAAATGTAGATGTGACATGGACCTGTATACTTATAGTTCTAAGAAGTTTACAAGTCGTAAAAAGTTTAAAAATGTTTAAACTACTTAAAATATTGTTTAATTTCCAAAATATTGTTTATTTTGATAATTGCTAAGGCTATATGAATTAAACGCAGGATTTTCGTAGCAACTAAAATTAATATATGACTCGCCTAAGTCACTTTTGTTCAATTGTTTGATAATTTATTGTGTGTTCAAACGAACATGAGGACCAAGTGAATTAATTAAGTTACTAAATTTTATACATAAATTTAATGAGCCTATCTCATTAAAATTATGTATAAAATTTTAGTAGTATGTAAATATGTCTGTCTTCTAAACAAAGCCTGGATTCAATCTTCGATCAATGTGGATAATTATTTTTCGATAACTGATTTAGAGTATGTTTGTTACAGACTATTCCAATTTTTTTAAAGATGGCTTAGAATTTAAGATAGGATATTGAGATAGTCTTCATGTGGAGATCAATAGTTATAAGTTTTAATTGCAGTAATCAATCAATACATATTTATTTGCGGTTCTCCATCTAAAAATGCAAATTTGTTAGTCGATATGTATTTCATTTCTGAACAAAGCATCCTTAAAACATTTGAGAGCTCAGATTAGGTCAACTATTTAGCACCAAGTACACGAATTATCCAAGAAGTCAAGCAAGACATGAGTGAATCATCAAATTTGAAATATTAAGCGTTATTAAAATGAAAACTATATATGCAATTCTGGGATGCAACATATTGTTATTCTATTTTATAAATACGGATTTATAACTAAGACTATCCAAAAAATATAGCCTCATGGTAACTCTACTGAATACGAATATTACAGAGAGGAAGTCTGATCAAAGATATAGGTGCTTCGTGTCATTGATTATTTATTTACAATTCTTTTATTATGGAAATATGTTCATGGCTTATTCAAATATACGGATACACTATATTTACTTCATGAAAGAATCCCTCACTGAATGATTTCAGGAACAGAAAGGTAAACTTGTCAATAGAGAACTTTCCAAGAATTGAGAAAGGCACTATCTACATAAGAGATCTAAAACTTATTGATACTTAATAAAGGGAAGTAGCTGAGTCAAGATTAGATGGCCATCCTAATTTTAAGTTTTTCTTTCTCTCAGGACCACCTTTTAGCTTTTACAAAGTAAAGTAAGTCAGGGGTTAGTTTGGTGGCTAATAGAAAAAGTTTACGACATTTTTTTTTTAATTACAGTGAGCTTGTTATATCACATAAAAAATTACATAAAAAGTTGAAATCCCTGCCGTCAAAATTTCAAATCGTCGCCTTAAAGAAAAATTATCATGACTGCATTATATTAGACACATTTTATATAAAAAGAAAACTCTACGTGCAAACTTTGTTTCACTCTTGGCAGGTTTTTTAAATTTTGGAGTGGTATTTTGACTGGCGACGCAGAAAAACCAATATTACTAAGATTGTGTAAAGAATACCAAAGTTTTATCTCGCTTTTTGCGACACTTCGGTGGGCAGGGTACAGTCGTGTTTAGGGGTTTTTTCATTTCTCGACATTGCCCTTGGACTGTGACCTACACTCGCCAACAAAAAGTTTAATGAATTCCACAGCAAAGCCCTCACTCTTGGCCGGGAATTTTTATCACTTTTGACAACATTTTATTTACACCAACTCTGGGAAATGTACAATAATATTTTGCCTCCGAGATTCCTTTGTTCAAGTTCCTTTTTAATTTCGCCTTTGTTATCTGTTAACTGATGTTATAGCATGTTATATGATAGGTAATAATTTATTTGCGACCTAGACTAGACCTATGTCATTCGTTATCGATTCGGTCATTCGATCACAATCGTTTCAAAGTATTAATGATTTCAATCACATTTTAAGGAACGTATCAATCATCAATTCAATCATTTGACCGATTCAATCTCAGTACTTGTCGATTTTAACTGATTGTCTATGCCGTTAATGAGATAAAATGTGAAATTAAAAAATTACAAGATCGACTAACACACATTATTTTCAAAACACTAACAATACAATTACAAAAGCAGCAGAATTATAATAAAAACTTTAAAAAATATCGAAATCGTGAAAATTAACGATTGACAGAGGTAATAATAATAGTAATAATGTAATAATAATAATATAATAATATAATAATAATAATACTCCAGACAATTACACAGATTGTGTGACTCCAAACTAAGCAGTAAGCTTGTACTATGGTTACCACACAATGAATTCTGGGGGAGTTCCCAATAACACCCAGACTCCAAACCAATTTAGAAAAGTTCGTTTCCTAAATTGGCCTGACAGGGGATCAAACCCGGGACCCTAGCTTGGAAAGCAGATGCATATGCCACTGCGCCAACGGGTCAGTCAAATGTCAGTCAGGTCTATTGGACTTTAGGCATATAACCTATGTGTGTATTGTCCTCAAGCTTTCACTAAAATAATAAAAAAGCGGCCAAGAGCATGTCGGGTGCGCATTAATTTAGAGTTCCGTAATAATTTCAGACGCAAAAAGAAAATTTAAAATTAAAGAAAAAATGAATTCATAACAGCCATTAATTTGTAAGGACCGCGAAGTTTGGGGCTCCGTCCTCTCTGACTACTCCGTTAGAGATACAGCATGAAGATATGTATGTATTAATTAATTAATTAGTTTTCTCTTTCTAATTTCTCCGTTTGAGATATCAATTTATGTTGCTTTAGCTTAATAAATCGGCTCTAAAATAGGGACTGGCAGCCAGATGCCAGAGCCAGTGAATATTGTCTATTCACTGGCTCTCTAAATATTCTATTGTAATATAACTAATGTAAAGTAATGTTGAAGAAACCGGCCAAGCACGAATCGGACTCGCGCACCGAGGGATGCATAACACTCGCATATTTGTGTTATGTATTTACTAAGAAATATGATTCAAATTCAAAAACAAATGTAAATTTACAGTTGAAAGACACGTTCTCTCATACCTACTCTCTACCTAGCAAACTTTGTAATAGCGAAAAAGTATGATATAGTTGCAAATTCGCATTTCTATAAATTTTTTCTTTTATTATGCTGTAAGGCCTTGCTTCTTGCCAAATTTCATGTACCTGTGACGATATGATGATGATGATACCTGTCTGAGTTACATGTCAGTTCATCTTAATGTAGGTTTCTTTTTCAAAGCGATTGATTGATTTCACTTTGAAATAAACAGACAAACAGATTGACAAACAGACACAACATGACGAAACTTTGAAGTTTCTGTTTCTTATTTTTGCTACGCTAACCTTTAAATAAAATTGAACTGACTTCAAAGTAAAAACACTGAAAAGTGCAAACTAATTATTAGAACTAATTATTAAAACTATTCTTCACTAATCAAAACGCAGGTACAAAAATAAATTCATAAATACGATACAAATTTGGCAGGTACTGGAAGTCGATGTCAATGCAACTAGTCTATGTAGTATGTATGTCTATCCTAGTTATCAATGATGTTACATTTGTCGGTGGAAATAATAAAAGGCATTCGTTTGACTATACTATGGCAAAGCGCGACTTCCGGTTTGGAAGGGATACCGCGCTAACGGAACGTCGGGGCCGGCACTGAGAGTCTGTTAGACTGTTGTCTACTGTAGACTGTTGTAGACTGTTGTAGACTGTTAGTCTGTTAGACGGCGGCCGGTGCGATAGCATTTCTCCGACGGATCGTTTGCCATTATTAAATGCCCTTAAGCAGTACATAACCAAAACTGGACATATATTTAAATATTTATACGCTGTTAAAATCAAAATCATGGAGCACTCAGCCTACAGAGACGAAATATCGGACCATCTTATTCATCACTACTCAGTTTATTTACACTAACAAATATCAACTCTCGCTCGCATTAAGCAGTAAATAAATGCTCGACCTATGTGTACATCTTTGTATATTCCGACAGATATTTAAATATTTATGCAATGGCTTATTGCTCTATTCGGTGTTATGGCAAAAACAGCAAAATATTAAACTATAAAACAGAACGCCAGTAACTGCAACAGTGTTTACCATACACGTAATTTGTTTTCATACAAAATAAATGAGTGTTCCATGAACTTACATAAAAAAAAAGATTCCGACGAATTGAGACTCCTACTCCTTTTTTGAAATAGAAGAGCAAAAATATACTTCAAATAGTTATGATACATAATATTATCAAATATTAATAGTTGGTATACTTTTATGTATTCATATATATTCATTTATTCCGTCCTTACATATTTCCGTTGTCGTTATTTCGCTACGTCACTCAATACCAATTTTTCAAGTAGCTTACGAACGACCTCTGACGCAGTCTTATGTTACCGAAATTATCCGCTCTCTCTTTTGAGCACGCTCCTAGCTTTTTGATTTTCCAATTCGAATTTAAACGTCAAGTAGGTAAAGTTTCCTTTAATTCTAAGAACTCAAACTTAGCCATTATCTACAAAACTTTATGAAATTATCTAAAACCACTCCAAAAATTATCTCAGATTTACCTTTAAATATAGATTGAAAAGATAAGTTTCTGTCTTGAGAGTCAGATAGTTTTTGCCATAACAAAAATATCTTTATTGTTAGGGTTTCAAATGTGTGTCCAATTATGCAAAGTGAAAGCTTCCGTTGATAGCATATTTCATAGCGTTTCACAATGACACCGCTTAAAACAAAGTTATTTCTGCGGTCGCTTAACCATAATGCATAACGCGTAATGAAAAATACCCTACATCTTATAAACTACAAAACATATTATCTTATTCAAACCAATTTTCGTTGAAATTGCTTTTTAGGTTATACCTTCACTTTTTTTTATTTTCACTCCATATTTTCTTCCATAGCACTGTTTGCTATGCTATGGAATCCTTACATTTTAGAACCTAAATGGTTACGCACTGTGCGTTTCCAAAGGAGTTTTCTCCCTCCAATCATCAAATTTATGAGTGAGCTCTTTTTCGAAGTATTCCCAAATGACTACAGCGTGGGGTTCTTCAAAAAGGATATGAAGAGGTTCTTACAAAGTTGGAAACGCACAAGTGATACCTCTGGTGTTGCATGCGTCCTTAGGCTATGTTAACCGCTTACGATAACGCGGGTTGTATTTGTTTGACACATTTCTGGTATAAAAAGAAAGATATGATTTTGTGCACTCGAAATTCGAACTCGACATAATCAGAAATATGTAGAAATAGGTATAGTAATAAGCATTACTCATTGTTTTATTTATGTGCTAGCTGATACCCATGACTCCATCCGCGTGGAATTAAAAAAGTAGCCCGTATTGTTCACCGGGGCTTAGTCTATTTCCATTCTAAATTTCATCAAAATCGATCAAGCCATTGGAGAGGAGAATAAACATTCTGCATTTAAATAACGATAACTATTTTCACTCTTATCCAATTTCAATGAAACGAAGCCTAAATCTTGCTCCAAACTGAGCATAATACACTTGTCAAAACTGCAAGAAAATCCTATAAGTAGTTTCGGAGATTAGCGTGTACATACAGACAGACAGACAAGAAATTAAAACAATGCTTTTTTGTATTCTGTTACTCTTTTTTATCGCTCACAGTCATTTATTGATAAATTTATTACATGTACAGACCCACGCTTTGTACTACTTAATTATACGTATAGATAAAACAGATGTAATTAAAAATAGATTATAGAATAGGACAAGATTATTGTGAGATATAGAAATCAAAAACAAAACAGATGTAATTAAAAATAGATTATAGAATAGGACAAGATTATTGTGAGATATAGAAATCAAAAACGTTTCCGTGTTTGCTTAACGGTTATTGAACCCTAAAAAGACAAGATACAAAACGGAATGTAAGCGCAAATGGTAGACGAGGCTGTGGCGTAATCCTTACCCTTCCGTGAGTTATTACTTGCTGACTGTGTTCAAAGAGACATTAACGATAGTATGTGAAACACGTTGGTTAGGCCATACGAGCTATCTTTCGACGCGTTCTCGTTAGTATGGGAGAAAAACAGAAAAGCAAAATGGGGTCAATAGAGTTAGATATTTATCTTGCGGCTTCGTAGCAACTTCTGATGAGGAAGTTTCTATAAATTTTACCACATTTTAAAAAAAAACGGCGAAGTGCGAGGCAGATCCGCGTACCATGGGTTCCGTACTACCATGTAAAGTATTCGAGTTTTGTATTTACTAAAAAAGTACAAGTCTAAAAACTTAAATTTGCAGTTAAAAAACACGTTATTTGACATCTGAAATTGCAAATGTAAGTTTGAGATGGCAAAAAGTATGACATAGTTACAAATTAAAATATGGCTGGTTTAACTGAAAAATAAAATTGAATTGACTTATGAAAATCAAAATAGCCAAAGTGTTAGCTGACGGAAATGTCAAAAGCATTCGCATACCTAGGCGAAAATGCGTGAGAAGAATGATGAGATTTGATAAGGGGAAGGAAGTATGTAGGGACAGCGAAGCTTGGTGCTCCGTCCTCTCTGACTACCCCGTAGGGATACAGCGTGAAGGTATTTATATATATAAAAATGTCAGTATAATAACTTATTACATTTTTATCATTTTTAATTTTTAAGGTTATCAGTGTAAATCTCTGTATGAAATTTTGGCTCAATAGGTATAAATGATGGAATATGTTGGTTGTGATCAACTATATCTATGCAAGTAATAATTGTTACTTAATCATTGTTGAGATAGTTTACTTAATAATTGTTGGGATAGTTTAAAACTGTCACGCCACTAATATTCTTTTAATGCAAGCGGCGTTTACCTATAAGTGACTATAACATTCACTCTTACTAGTTTCTAATTATAAAATGTAATTATTAATGTTAACAGTCGTTGGTAAGCCTATTAAAAAAAAATAAAAAAACAAAATAAAGTATTAGATTGAGTGTCCGAAACAATCGCTATGTTCCTTTCAACTGAGGCTCCGGGGACCACACCTAGCTCACTTTAAATTCGATGCTTGTGCAGTCAACAGCGTAACGTACTTCATTTCACATATTCATTATTCGTTTCGTTTATGTAAAGCTTTTACAATAACTAATTAAGAAATTAATACTCAGATTACTATTACTATTAAAATATGTAATAAAATGAGTTTAATTCATTAAAAATTTAATGAATTAAATTCATTATAATATTATACGTAATATTAAGACGTCGTGAACAGGTCTCGCCCATTCGGAGTGACGACACGATAGCACTGTCTCATTTCGGCGAAGCTGTAGTTCCCGCGCCGCGCTCTCTGCCAGCGCGTAGGGACACGATTGTTGTTTTGATGTTCTATTCTAGTGTAACGTATAATAGGCATGATGACAGATTTTGAAATCCCCTTCTATGATGTAGGTACACGTCTACTATTTCTGAAGAAAATATTATTGCAGTAATAAACAAAGTTTTGACGCCAATTATTGCAATTTTTTCTACGTAATTTGAATTGCGAAAACGCTAGTAGGTGTCATGGCGTCCGCTTGTGACGTCACGCCTAGGTAAATATTGTTCTACATTACGTTATTAGGAGTACATTCACAAATTAGATAAAACACAAAAGTTATATTTACCTAGAAGAAGTATGTAAGAAATGCGACGCTTGGCGTTCCGTCCTCTCTGACTACCCCATTAGGGATACAGCGTGAGGATATGTATGTATGTAAATTTACCTAGGCGTGACGTCATTCGCTCTGATTGGTGTTTTAGTTAACATGGCCCATTGCAGTATTTTATACTTTTATTTTATTAAAAATATTATTAATCTCAATGTCTAAATTAAAACCACTGATTTATAATTAAAACTGAGTCGTTATTTAGAATCGTTTCAACATATATTTTTCTCTAAAACTATTTATTATTTGATTCTTTAATACCGTCGTCATGCCTAATCAATGGTTGTATATACAGACATGACGGAATTATTAGCGCTCCGTTTTCGTCATTTTGGTTAGATGTTATAAGTAACATTGTCTCAAAGACGAGAAATAATATTTTCTTCTTAAATCCGTTGTCATTTTTACAAGTTTTTCGCTTGTACTGAAGACTCCGTAATAACGCTGTTTACTATGTATTAATGGAGGTTGGCCTTTTGTATTAAATGGCGTGAGAAACTTTATTATACTTGAAAGATGTATTACTACGACTTTGTGGACTTAACTCCCAAGCGCTATTGAGAGTCAAGTCAGTTGTGACGCACGTACCTTTCATATTTGAGCAAATGTAGCGGGGTTCACCTCCAAAGATATGAAGTGATTTAGAGACATACAAACATAATATCTTCAAGCCAAGGCTTAATTCATCCATCCCGAATGAGATGCGTAATATTTTGTGTGTATACATAATCAGCGCCGGCCTCGGGGTAGAGTTAAGGGAGCAGTTGCTCATATGCGCCAGATGACAAGAGGCGCCAAAATGTCAATGCAAAAAACAATAGTTAAGAAATAATTTTATAATAATAGTAACGTTTATTTAAGTTTATTAAAAGATGCATATATGCATATGAAATTAGTTTCACATATTTCGCCAGAAGTTCAGCATGCGCTTTATTTATTGAACTTTTGACTTTATTCTTTTGGAGGATTTGGAAAAACAGATCAGAGGATAAACTTAGTATTTACTGGCGTATAGACCAACATAGAACTCGTAGACGCGTGACAATTTTTAATTTGTCAATGTCAACTATGAATTGAATGATTCACTTGATTATTGCTATATGTAATATCACAATCACATACAGAACACGCAACCATTCTTACAATATTTATTTACGTGTCTATGCCACGTGTATACTTTAAGACTAAATACCTCTTTTATCCCGACGTTTCGACCGGATTGCACCGATCGTGGTAACGTAACCATTATTGAAAAATACAGCACTTCTATGAAATGAAACAGGAATAACACAAAATAATAAAATAAGTTAACAGCGTTCTCCACAGCGTGACGACTTATGACGACCTATCATTCGAAAAGGGTTACAATGGCGTCTCGTTTGCTGTCCCTTTCCTACTTGTGCCACTATCAATAAATATTACATTCTCACTCGCACTCTTTGTACATCTATACGCCAGTATTAGTGTATTTTTTGCCATGTGACAAAGTTGCGCGCGCCGATGTAACACATAATTTTTTTTTTTATTTCATTCGTTTCAAGCTGCCAGTTTAATTTTTTTTTATATGTGGCCAGTTTTGTTTAAAAATGTCAAAGATGTATAACTTTTTACGTGCCTACATGAGTACACACATACTATTTATTAATTTATTTATATAACAATTTATTGCACACGCTATAACATATAAAAAGGAAGATACATACAAAAAATAGAACAAAAAGTACCGCTTATTTCCATAAGAAATTCATCCCAGTAGACCCGCGAGGGAGACATTTTAATAAAAAAAAAGAGAGAGGTAAGCCGTATGTGTATCACAATATTATTATACTGAATAAAAATAATTAATAATATATTTAAAATTAACCTTAATATAATATTTACAACTAGCTGATGCCCGCGACTTCGTCCGCGTTTTTTATTTTTAAAATAGCCTATGTCCTTCCTCAGGATTCAAGCTATCTCCATACTAAATTTCATCGAAATCGAATGAACGATATGGTAGCCCATAAAATACGAACAAACAAACAAACATTGATTTTTATATGTTATATTATTAAACATAATCAAATTTTAATACGTAACATGTCACTAGCATTCCAATGTTCATAACTTATTAAATTACATACTTAAATTGTCACTTTTGTGAAAACTCTTTTATTGAATAAAATATGATAACATTTTGATGGCGCTTTGACAAACTGGGGGCTGCAAAGTGCCTGACTTTGTGTTGTGACTTTATGTTGTTGCACATTGATTTGGCACCGACTTCAATAACTGTCAAATTTAATTATATAGGTATGTGTATCGTATTTATAAAGTTATTTTAATTGTACTTGAGTTTTGATTAGTAAAGGATAGTTATTTTATACTTTTCAGTGCTTTTTTTTGGAGGCGGATTAATTTTTTTTAATAAATTTTTTTATTTCTCCCTTTTGAGTGGTCTTGACCTAAATAAATATCTAGGGCAGGCCTGCAATTAACTTTATTCTACTTCCGGAGCGCAACGATGTACAAGAGAATCGTCAATATAAATAAAGGTTATAATCAGGTCGTGTTATCTAGTGTATCTTCGAAGTCCAAGCTCCAATATCGGTGAAATTTAAATGAGACTACCTCTGAAGTATTACCTACCAAACGAAAATAGAATTTTCGAAATCGATTCATAAATGACGGAGTTATGAGGTAACAAACATACAAAAAAAAAACAACAACATACAGACGAATTGAGAACCTCCTTCTTTTTTTGAAGTCGGTTAAAAAATAAATAAATAAATTGCTGATTCCCATGTGCCGGCGACTTCCAAGTCAGCAGGTACTGTGGCTAGCACTGCCGAGAACTTGAAGCGGCGTACGTATGCGACTCTCTCTGGGAGTTTCATATTTACGCCCCTTGCACTCGAAACTGTGGGTCCCTGGGGCCCTGAAGCCCATCGACTGGTTTCTGATATTTGTAAGAGACTGGTCGAGGCTTCGAGAGACCGCCAGGCTGGCAGCTTCTTCCGACAACGAATCAGTTTGGCTATTCAAAGAGGCAATGGTGCCAGTCTGCTGGGTACCTTAAGCAATGACAGCTTTCTAAGCGGCAACTTTGAGGAAGTCTATTATTTAAGATAATGTGTAATTTTAAGTTTGTAAATATTAACGTATGCATGTACTTTTTGTTAATGTAAATAAAGATTACTTGATTAGTAAAATAAAAATAAAAATTCGATAAAATTATTGCGACATTACAAATTTTATGTAAGTTATAATAATAATGTTAATAATAATAAAAGCAATAATTTACGGTAAGAAAAAAAAATGTCTTTTTTCGATTTCGTTCCATTTTTTTTTAAATTTCTCAATCTATGTGAAGTGACAGCGCCGAGCAAATGGCATCGAAAGATAATCTCGCTCTACCCTGACTAAGAGCTAGGGCCAGCATTGTGTGCAACAAAAAATTAATGAATAAAGCTCGTTATTTGGGATCTTAAATACAAATGTCACATCGTTAGGTTCGAAGTGATACTGAGGTGTGATGTGTATTAAATATTGTGTATTGAATAGACTTAATACAAGCTTTGAACTGAACACACGTGTATTATTTAATACGGAGTAACCCGATCACCGCATGGCGACCCTGCCACGATATATATTTTTATTATTTATTTCTAATTTTTTACTGAATTGATAAAAAATTTCGGTATTTCATTCCTATCATCTTCTTCAAAATAAATCTCGCTATAAATCAAGGTTTTTGAACTTTAGAATTTATAGTATCCTAAGATTTACTTCGGATTACTGGCGTTCTTGTATGAAATAATCAGAAATTCAATTAATTGTCTGGAATTGCTCCATAAAATTAGTTTCGAACTTTCCATATCCCACGTTCTAAAGCTCATATTACAAAGTATGAACGCCTTGTAGTAAAATTTTCTGGAACAAATTCAGCTTTCTATAGTATATTTTCATGAATGTGTCGTGAACATAACGTCCTCGTCAGGTCTATACAGCTAGACATTTATAGTTGTTCTATGGCCACGTTTAAATAAGTATATTTTAATCTCTGTAGTTAATTACTATTTTTTACAAGTTTTCTTCAATTTTGTTGAATTCACACTTAAACAAGCGCCAGTATATATTATGAACTTCATGTTGTAACATATTATACACATAATATATACGTTTCATATTATATTTCTTAATTTCCTACAAACTGTAAATGCACGTCGTGCTTGCCTATTGTTGGTTTAACAATTTATTGTAAGTTGTAATTCTTAATGAAAGACTGACGAAGAAAATCTATAGAGCGAAAGTGAGTGGTAAAGAAGCCAAGGAACATCAAGGCTGACTTATGAAGATCAAATAGCTAGAGTGTTAGCCAACGGAAATGTCAAAAGCACTCGCACACCCAGGCGAAAATGTGCGAGAAGAATGATGAGATTTGAGGAAGCGAAAGAAGTATGTAAGGACCGGGACGATTGGCGCTCCGTCTTCTCTGACTACCCCGTGAAGATATGTATGTATGTATGTATGTTATTCTTCATGTTATAATTAAAATTGTTGTTCTTGTGTTAGTTATTGTAAGTTGTAATTCTTTTGATACAATTAAAGTTGTTTTTCTAGTTTGCGAGCAACACATAATTAATAATAAAAACAATAAGAACCATTCCCCTCTTTCCTAGTCTCTTTTGAGAAAGCGTGACGAATTGCAAATAAAATAATGAATGGGAAGAGAGATACCCAAAATTATATATTAGTTAGAAAAACAATTCAAGTTCTGTTCTGTCTGGAGATAAATCCATTTATCTCCCGTAATAGCCTCTTTATAGACGAAAATTATTCCCCATGGACAATATCCGGATAAAGCAGCATGGCAATTTATCTTTGTGTTACTTTCACAAAACAATTCTCTCAATAGTTATTTTACGTATATATTATTAAATACTAGATGTAGTTGATAAGTGTGGTTTGACAATTATTCCGCAAATATAAGATACCAGGATACTTTGAACTGATATCAATACTACATACGTTGTTTAATTAATGACTTGACACGACGCGATAAAGATTTTAAAGAAAAGTATTCTAAAGCTATAAGAGCAAGTGAAAGAAATCATTATATGAAAGACTATTTGCAGAGTTTTACGAGAACTTCTGAAGCAAGAAAAATAGCTAGTGAATATTGTATAGACTCAGGTGTTACTTTGTGGAAATTCATTTCATGTGATGAATTACTAAAATCTTTAGCTATTTCCGCTCAAACTCCAAAAACCACCAATCGACACGTGTTTCGCCTCTCAACGAAGTATCCTCAGGATATACCAGAAATCGGATAATACCAGATAAAGATTTTAGTAATTCATCATATAGCTAGTTAAGTCAATCATATTCATAAGGCCGCGAAATTTATATTACGAGGAAAATTATACATTAATAATTATAAAAATGCAATGATTCGAAATTTTAATCTTACATACTCATAAATATTTAATATGACACTTTTTATAAGATTAATTTTTGAAGTGAAAACTTCTATTTAAGCACGTTGGGCGATTTTTGCATGTATAAAAAAATCTTATGAGTTCGCGACACCGACATGCTTTTTTTTCATATTTAGCCTCTGCTGTAGAATACGCACTGAATATTTTATAGTGGCTTAGTAGTTATCATAGTGACGTGATAAAACTTTCTATTCGTTCATTAATATTTCTACCGTGGATTTTAAAGTTAAAATTCTTCAAAATTTTATAAAAATTTTAGATTTGTGTTGTGAAAATATGCTTACTAAACAAAATGATTGTTCATTCGCTTACATTATCGAAATTTTGGATTGAAAAATTTGCAAATATCCCTTAAATTTTGCAAAATATATATTGACACCAAAATATTTTTTTACCTTATTTCATACTTTTAAGTTTTCACTTACGCTCTGGTTACCCCGTTAGAGATACAGTGTGAGGATACATACGTATGTGCTTCTGTCGGCAGTTCTCAACGACTGTCTATTTTTTTTTTGAAGAGATAACAATTTGAAATTTGTAAGGAATTTTTTAAGCTGTATTTAAAAAGTTCATAATATTTTTTATTGACGATTTTCGATCCCGCAAATTGTAAGGGCTGAATAACCAAAAATAGTGCAACCTTAGTCTGCCAGGTATCTCAAAGATAAGGTTTTTAACGCCGAATTTACTGGAATAAGGTTATTTCTTGCTAGTGTGGATCTGATAATTTGGCGCGAAGTTCATATTATGCGTATAGGAAGATTGGCTTGTCGGCAGAATATACTATTACAATATAATAGTAATATAATATAATGTATATAGTAACGCAATATAATAGTAATATTCTTCTAATAATAGCTCACGTATTCATTATTATTAACTCCTCAATTTGGCACCGTACGTGACATTTGCTTAATTTATTATCTGTAGTAGTTTCATAGATTGCATTATATTTTTTCTTGTATTATGTCACCATTTATAGGGACAAACGTTATATGTTGTAAAAAAGAAAGTGGAATTTTATAGGAGGATTTTTCGAAGTAGATATACAGTTAAATTTTTTTGGCACGCAGAATTTTATCATATTTCAAATAACTTTCAATCGACAAAAACTAAAAATTAATATTTTATTAATTTTAGTTTCTAGACTCACACGTCCGTGCCTGTCTCTCCGTTCTTCTGTCACAATCGATTTATTCAGCAAACACGCGACGTAGAATCTATAAATTTGGCGCAGTGATATATCTTTTTATACTAGTTAAAGCATAAATGTATAATAATGATGTTAAGGTAATGCAAGAAGGTCACACAACATTTTTTAATTTATAGAAACTAAATTTAAATGAAAAAAAGTAGTGGCATGTCAGCAATCATTATAAAAAATTAAATATTATTTAGTATTAATTACATTGGAAGTTGATACTTTAAGTGGTTATGTAATTTTAAAATTACTAATTCGTTTTATTGCGTTTTGATGTTCTGTACGAATATATACCCCGTACAGAAAATAACGTCAAGTTATGTTATAAAGGTAAGTTTTAGAAATAAAAATTATTTCAATATTTAATATTTCCTTATTGTAACATAGGTAAAAATAATATGTGTATAAATGAACGTTTCCTTTAGCGTCTAAAGATTTGCATTAATGTGATGAATTCTTATAATTTTTAACTACCTTTCGCCTAAAATCTCAAATCTCTTCTTCAAATCAAATTTCACCTCTCAACTCTCAGGAAATTCCAGATATCAGACAAAGTCAATTAATTAACACTGAATTGACATACTTTTTTTAAACTTGTGCAATAATGCACAAGTTTATGGTAATCTAAAGTTACTATACCTATCGGAAGTAGGTATACTATGTTTAGGGCATTTGCTACGTATAGTATTTATAAAAAAATCCCTCAAGTTTTTAAATAAAATGTTTTTACTAATATATCTCGTAAAAGTTAAAACTGTCAAAGAGGAGATCATGAAGTAGACTAAAAAATATCAACATCGACTGGTCAGGCCACATCAATGACCTGGCGGTGCAGCTTGCGGGAGCAGGCAGCCTTGAGTTCAAAATACTAAAACGACAAAGCATACCTAATCTGAACAGTAGATTCGATAGCAGACAAGAGAGAGAAGTCAGTGGACGACTCTCTCACACACACAATCTAGCCAGAGAAAATGTCTCAGTTATAACAGTGGCTCATTGTTCAGAGAACAGATGGCCATGACGCAGGATATAAATATAAAAAAAAATCTCTCGAGCTATAAAACGCTATCTACTAATGCCTACTAAGTAAGAAGGTTTTGGCAACTAGTAAATTGTCAAATTGTAACATAAGTATTAAAAATAAAAATATAAAATTAAAAATATTTTTTCAAATTGAACGAAG
The DNA here is from genome assembly GCA_907165235.1 of Zeuzera pyrina. Classification (NCBI taxonomy): domain Eukaryota; kingdom Metazoa; phylum Arthropoda; class Insecta; order Lepidoptera; family Cossidae; genus Zeuzera; species Zeuzera pyrina. Next base: position 3,816,369 of record OU015641.1, read on the forward strand.
CATTGTTTTGACGCGGCTTTAACTTGAACCTACTGTACTTACATAGAGAATGCTTGAAATCAATTTCACACTAAATTTTATATTGGCATGAAAACAGAAATATGTATATTGTATTATAACAACACTTTTTTTAAGAGAAAAAAAAAACAGAATGTTAGCTGCTTATATTAGCGTAGGTGATTGTATGTCTCTGCCAGCTGTCAAGAGTGTTCTTAGCTAGGGTTGGCTCAAATCAGTCTAAGCCATTCTCCGGATACATAGCTTTGAATAAATAAATAAATACACACATACATGTTATAAATCCTCACGCTGTACCACTAACAGAGTAGTGAGTAGAGAGTAAAGAAGACGGGACGCCAAGTATCGCGGTCCTTACATATTTTCTACACTTAAATAAATACAGTAGAACCTCGATAACCTTAACCTTGATAATTTAAAAGCCTCTGTAACTTAAAAAAAAGTGATTCCCTTCCCCTCAGACCCCAAAACCTCTTTAACTTAAAATACGAAGCCTCTATAACTTAAACGAATAATTTGCGTTTTGGACCTCTGTAACTTAAAATAATATTTTGACGACCTCACTAGCTTAGAGCATTTATAGTGTCTCATATCCTAAAAAAGGAAACTCTTTTTTATTTAATATTGAAAATAAAACTGATATTGAAAGTATGAGTTATTGAAAAAAAAATCACCGACTTTTTATGTAATTAAAATAAAAGTAAATATGTACATAATTGTACATAACATACACAAAACTTTTAATAAAAATAAAGCGTGTTTGTAACATTTGAAAGTAGCATTTGAATTTAACCTAGTCCCTCTAACTACATATGTGTGTATGTAAATATGTATATATAATAATTTCGAAACAAAGCGAACGAAACGAACGAAACAGAAACGAACCTAAATAAGTAAAATTATGAACTATGATAACCTCTCTAACTCAAACTCTAAGTAAGTTAAAAAGTCAATATCTCGAATAATTTAACATCTCCCCTGGTCTTTAAGTTATCGAGGTTCTACTGTAATAATAAATAAACAATACTCCAAACAATTACACGAATTGTTTCACCCAAACTTTGCACCAGGCTTGTACTTAAAGTACCACGCAATGAACTGCTGAAGCACCCAGTTAAGCATAGACTCCGAGCCGATTAAAAAAACGTCGTGTCCGCCTTGGAAGTCAGATAATATCTAGTTATATCTTAAATTTGTTGTACTAGCTTTTGCTTTATATGAATGCAATATACCAATAGAAGCTATTGAACTAATAAAAGATATATATAGTATATGACATAGTTCTCTTTTCAGAAACTGCATCGCAATTGGAAACGATGGTAAATGAGTTACTAATCGTTAGTCATGAAATAGGCTTAGAAATGAACATCACAAAAACGAAAGTCATGAGAAACAGTGTAAAGAGACCCATAAAAGTCAAAAATGCTTCGATAGAGTACGTAGAGGAATACATATACCTGGGCAGACATATTACGTTTAGTCATTCCAAACACCGCAATGAACTAACCAGGCGACTAAACTTAACATGGAATAAATTCTGGAATAACAAAGACGTACTAAAATCGAACTTGCCAGTCAAACTTAAGAAAAAAGTCCTAGACTCCTGCATCCTGCCATGTCTGTGCTACGCTTCACAAACCTGGATATTTAATGAATTTATAAAAACTAAAATACAAACCAACCAAAGGTCTATGGAACGAAGCATTCTCAATTTAAAAAGAAAAGATAAAAACAATATGCGGATATAAGGAACACCACGAAGATAATAGACGCTTTGCAATATTGTAAAAAACTCAAATGGAAATGGGCTGGTCATATCGCACGCATGGACAACAACAAATGGGTCAAAAAAGTAACTACATGGAGTGGACCACTTGGTAAAAGAAACAGAGGAAGACCACTAGAGCGATGGATTGATGAAATATTGAGGTTGGCAGGTAATGACTGGATGGCAAAGGCAAAAGACAGGGACTTATGGAGAAAAATGGAGGAGGCCTTCACTCTTTGAGAGGTCCTTAATGAACAGCAGAAAAAAAAATAAAAATAAAAAAAATACATGCAACATCATTATCATTATTTATATTATTGTTATTATTATTGGAAAATTTATTGTTTTAATTATTAATTAATGAAACAAATTATAAACTTTAATTGTGAAATGTGAAATATAAAAATTACTAGCTTAGCGATTTTATTTTAAATGAAATTTTATTTTTAATATTGAATAATTAAATGAATGTAATTTATTATTTTATTGGTTAGAAGTAATGGATATTTACTAAATAAGAATATGTACATTTTTATATGTTAATATTTACGAACATAAAATTAAGGCATATCATAAATAATAGACTTCCTCGGAATTGCATGAATGATTGAATTGTAAATTGTTTTTATTAAGGAAATAAAAAAGGCTTTATTATTATTATTATACTAGCTTTTGCACGCGACTTCGTTCGCGTAAATATTATAGCCTATGTGTTATTCTGATGTATTAGCTATATTATTGTAAAGTTTCATCAAAATCCGTTCAGTAGTTTTTGCGGGAAAGAGTAACAAACATCCATACATCCATCCTCATAAACTTTCACATTTATAATATTAGTAAAATGTATTTAAGACTGACTTACGAAGATCAAATAGTCAGGAGTTAGCTAACGGAAATTCCCGCACCCGCATACCTAGACGAAAATGTGTGAGGAGAATGATGGGATTTGAAGAAGTGAAGGAAGTATGTAAGAACCGCGAAGCTTGGTGCTCTGTCCTCTCTGACTACCCCTTTAGGGATACAGCGTGAAGATATGTATGTATATATTTATTTAAGGAATTTAAGGCATTTTGCAGCGAAAAATGTGAAGTGTGATCATTGTTAGCAACTGAATGTCTGTTGTTGATCAACGCGAATTATTATTAAAAGTTCTTTTAGTCTAGTTGCAACTTTATACAGCGACGAATAAAATTCGAAAATTAAAAAATACTTCTGTACAAAAAAAAATTAGCAGATACCCCTAAAAACCAAAAATACTCATACATTATAATCAATCTTATCGAATAGTTATATTTATAAAGACAAGTTATATATTAACTAATACTTGTATTATATGCCTTCTGGAAGTTACACTCATAATTGAACAGTGGAGTTAGCAAATTAATAAATAAAGTCTGGAACCGTTATAAAAACAAAAGGAAACAATTATTTATTACAAGAAATCTAAGCGATCCTCGACAGATTTATTAATTTGCTAACTTCGCTTTTAAAAGTATTAGTGAAATATAACGTCTATTTGTAATTATGATATTTTTCATATCGGGGAGTTTCAATATTTGAAGTAACTTATAAATAGAAACAAAAAAAAATATTACGTTTTAAAAACAAGTATTTTTATTACGTTCTCGGTATTTAGCGTAAATGGCAATATTCTCGTATCTATATACATATTTGTCTAGGAAAACAATAGTTTATTATAAGAGAATAAAAATAAACTATAATAAGTACTTTCAACTAAAAGAATATATTTATCTATTTTATTTATATATTTATTTATCAATGTCTCATTTAAGTAATTAGAAGTACAATGACAATAGATGATTAAACTCTTGTTCTTCTTCACTGTTATAGTGTGTTTTGTATTTCATTGCAAAAATATAAAATTAAATTATTTCGCTCTTAACAATAAATTGTTAAAATTTTGTCACACAAGAAGAGTTGGATACGGAGTTATTTTTTAATAAACACGAAAATATTGTTCGTTTAGAAATAATAATAATTTCATTTTCTAGAAACGTAAACGTTAAATTAAGTCGTCATCAGAATACATTTATGGCCATTCGTAAGTAAAACATAGGCATTGCAATTAAAAGACTAAAATAATTGAAGTACTTACATTTCCCAGGTTTGGCAAGCATTCAACAATTCACTAATGAACAATTAACTGAACGGTTACTTTCCAAAAACACTTACACCTCTGTTGCAACTATATTTAATTTACTTCCGTTTGCATTATAATAACACAAGTAGCAACAAAAATATTGCAACACTGCACTCAAAAAAATAAAAAAAATATCCCTCTGGAACTGGACACTAATAAAATTTCACATGTTTTAATTTTTATTAATATCTAATTAGCACTGGCTGTTGTAATTTTTTTCGTATTTAAATTACGAATTCAAGTTCGCGCGCTTATTTAGTTATTCCGTGATAGGCGACAGGCATGCGTCGTCAATGAATGGTAGAGTGGGACTGAATTTCACGCTTTAGTATATTCATTCAGTCTTCATTGCACATGTATTTTGTGTGTAAGTGGATACATTTATTCCTATTCAATATATTATTTCAGGTACTTACTATTCAATAGTATTAAATATTTGTATTTTATTAGATGAATTACATTTATAGGGAAAGTTTTTTGTGATGAATCAAAAGGAAAAAAGCTAATTAATCTTAACAAAAAATGTGTACCTAATTTAAAATTATGAGATATTTTGTTCACATATATAGCATACTTAAATCTAGTGTTTAAATCTATGGAATCTATAGAATGTTTAAAATTTTATTCCAAAATTTTAGAATTCCGTAGCCAAAAGACTGAAATAGAAGTTTAATACTTTCGTCACGTCTGTCCGTTCATATTTCACAGATGATTTATTCCGCCATTTTTATATAAATCAGTGCATTTTTACATTTACTGGGTTGAATGATATGTACTATGACGTAAATTAGTACCTAGCCTTCACACAGAAATGAAAAATAAAAACTCAATAATGAGTATGTATTTTGGATGCAACTTTTTTCTTTTCATTCAATTGAACTCATGCTTGTTCGAAATCACTGCGAGATAACGGTTTTTATAGTAATTCACTTCTGAACGAATATAATAATTATAACGCGCGCTCCTCCTCTATTCCAGTTCAAGTAGATGTTTAACATAGTAACTTTAATAGTAAACTCATTTACATACATACATACATACATACATACATATATATATCTTCACGTCGTATCTCTAATCTATCTAAGTGTAAATAATTCATGTATAATGTGTTAAAAATTATTCGAAACTTCATAACATGTAAATTAAGAAATTTTGAATATTTATGCACTGCGTATTTATTTTCTTTGGGTATCCCTCGCGGCTGACTGAACAGGGTTCCATAATGAATGTAATTCCTGATTTGGAACCAGGGACCCGTGAAACTTGTAAGCATGTTACATCACAATGACATTTTGGTGTCCGCTATGATTATGTGAAAGGATTAACGCATTATTGACGATACATTTTAAACTGTTCTAACCTAGTTATTACTGGTACAAGTTAATTACAGTGCTTTAGTGACCTGATTACAGTGTCAATATTAGTATCGTATGTAGTAGAACGATTCTCCCTTAGGAGTGAAGATAAAAAGATCTGACGACCTCCGTGGCGCAACGGTTTAGCGCGTCGGAAAGTAAACGGGGGTTGCGGGTTCGATTCCCGTCCCGAGTCTGGGTGTTTATGTATAATATGTATTTATTTACAAAAGAAAAGTATATAAGTAGTATATCGGTTGTCTAGTACCCATAACACAAGCGCTGTGCTGCTTACTTTGGGACTAGATGGCGCTGTGTGAAATGTCTGAGTATATTATTATTATTATTATTTAGCCCATACAACCGATATCTTCAGTAATAAATACATAAATTCTGCGATGTAATACATTTCAATGCTTCTTGGAGTTTCTGGCGACAAATATATCGAGGCAGTCTTTTTAGTACGATCCGCTGAAGCAGACTAAGGCACTAAAAAAATCTGAACACCACGCTACTATATAAGCATTTATTTCGTCAATTCCACATATTTCACAACAGCGTAGATACTTGGGACGCAAAATTACGTATTACAATTTTACATCACAATATCTAGTGGAAACGATTTGCAAATAATTGCAATAAACAACCAACTGCTTTCTATAAAATCCCGCAAAAAATTCAAGCTAGTATCGAAAAAAATTTAATTCTAAAAAAATTAATTCTTCTACTTTTGGGTGACAAAGGAAACTATGTAGCCATTAGGCAGTATTATACAGCCATGTCTTCCTCGCTTATAATTCAGATTTTAATCGTACTTGTCTGATGTAAAAATTCTGTGTTTTTCACCATAAAGTATATGCCTCATATACAATTTGTTATTTATTCTTATAACCAAGTCCTTAACTCCTCCAGCAAAGTGACAGTAGGCTTTACTGGAGTTAAAAAATACTTCATAAAAGTATGCGAAAACTTCAGTTGCAAATGTTTATTCAGACCTACAAATTCTTTTCACTTGCACAGATACAAAATATAGGTATTTACTCTATGCAAAACTATTATACTCCGTACCAAAATTACATAATATACCTAATATCACTTTTGTGCTATAGAACAACTTCGAAAAACAAAAAAATAGAAGATCTAAACAAAATACTAACTTCGCTTCTCTCGTTTGCGTTATCGTTTCCAAAAATTATTCCAGAAAAAGTCGCGAGGAATAGCTAGTTTTCAATAAACATCCGAAGGAAAAAAAAACAAAGTTACAAATTGTTATTTCATTTGTATTAAGTACTGCCTTTCCAATATTTGTTATTATGCTCGTTATCGAAAGGAAATATAGTTACATGTCCTTCCACTTCGTTTGTTAATGTTAGTAACTTAATTATTTATTTACAAGAATAACGATAACAACACAAATATTAGAGATAGAAAACAAAATTAAATTGTACATGTTGTTCTTACATATCAAGACATGGAATTACATCACCTTTTTTGTCGTTTTGCCAAGGTATGCGAATTTTCAACCGTGAACTAAATGTGCAACTGTGAAAATACAATTCAAGGTGGCTTGCGTTTCCATACAAAAGCGTCTCGCCATATACCACCCCGCACGTAGTGTCAAAATTGTACTTTGTGGTCACAACACGGAAAGGGAGGACGTCCCACGCATTGGACGGGTCCTCCCTGGACAGAGGAAACCTCAGTCTTTGTCGACCTTTCGGGCGGAGTGCCTTCCACTGTTTCCTCCCTACTCTCTAAGCATCAGGTTCGCTGCGACTACCGCAGGGCACGTAATGAGAGGAGGATTATTTTAGTAATTTTAAGTCAGACACTACCCGACCGGTTCTCACCTACTGACTTAAGGCGTCAAAAGGGTTCGGGTCATAACACGGAAAGGGAGGACGTCCCACGCGTTGGGCGGGTCCTTCCTGGACAGAGGAAACCTCAGTCTTTGTCGAACTTTCGGGTGGAGTGCCTTCCACTGTTTCCTCTCTACTCTCTAAGCATCAGGTCCGCTGCGACTACCGCAGGGTCACGTAATGAGAGGAGGATTTTTTTTGTAATTTTAAGTCAGACACCACCCGACCAGTTCTCACATACTGACTTAAGGCGTGAAAAGGACTTGGGTGACTGCGGGAATGGTTTCCTTGCTCAGAAACAAAAAAACACCCCGATGTGCAATGCGACGTCTGCGCTGTACCATTTCTACTTCCAGAATTTTATTTGCAGTAGATAGAAAGAATTAGAAGTTTAAATTTTACTAATTCTTAAAACAAGCGTACTGTTGTAAGGCATGTTTCGAGTAGATCTTAGTGTGCGTGTACCCACACACCTGAGTGTGCAATGATACAAGTATAATACCACAAAAGCAGCATAATGCACACTTGTATTGTAAGCGATTAGTACTAAGAGTAGAGCGCAACTTGATCGACACAAGTGTCCATTCTATTGGTAATTTTGTTTAGATTTAAAAATATTCTTGAACGGGCAAAAAAATGATCAAGCGCGAACATAACTCGCGCACAAAGGTTCTTTATGATATTTACTATAATTTACGATAAAAGCTTAAAAGGTTCTGTATTTTCATTGTGTGTTTTACCTACACGTGAATAAATTTTGTACACTCAATTACATACATACCATTTTTTCTAAATTCATCCTGTATATACACTGTACAAATAGAACATTATTGAAATAGATGTTTGAGTAGAAACACAATAATAAGGTTTTATGAGAAGGGAAATGTCTTTCGTCAAGTTAGGTAATCTAAGTTACAGTCAACTAGTTCTTTATCTAGTTGCAAACCAAATAAGGTGATATATTTTTATTTTGCGCAATAAAAATGTATGCAAGTTGACTCAAACAATAATATAATAATAATAATAATATAATATACTCAGAGATTTCACACAGCGCCATCGAGTCTCAAAGTAAGCAGCACAGCGCTTGTGTTATGAGTACTAGAGAACTGATATACTACTTATATACTTTTCTTTTGTAAATAAATACATATTATACATAAACACCCAGACTCGGGGCGGGAATCGAACCAGTAACCCCCGTTTACTTTCCGACGCGCTTAGCCGTTGCGCCATGGAGGTCGTCAAACAAACAAAAAAAGAATAAAAACAATACATCTTTTTTCGACATTTTTGTTAATTCGGAGTAACCATAATACCTATCGTTTTGACATAATATGACTATAAGTTCATGTAGTGATTAGTTTTGTTGATTCATGTAAAACCATTTCATTAACGGAGAAGATAAATTTTGCATATTCTGAACATTATTAAAATACAAAAAATACGTAATTAATTTAAAAAAACGGAATTTTTTGTGACACGCACTAAGTTCTGAGCCTATGAAAAATGTTTTTGCCATGGACTAGGAATTAACGCCATTCTAATTAATGTAATAATCATATGATTTTGATACATAAAAGGATAAATTAGTGCAGTGCAGTGTATGCTAAAAGCAATAAATTTATGTTTTATAGTTTTTTTATTTGTATTTTTGTTTCAAAAATAAGAAAAAATGCATATAGTATATAGTTCTCATAAAAAAAATTTCATTGTATCCGTTCATAGATTTATGAGTATCTTTTTAATGATTTCTCCCCGGTTGAGCACATAATATGAATAGTTGAGAGTAGATAGTATATGTACATAAAAAATTGTTTAGATGGCAGTTACTTTCTCTTCCAGGATCAATATTACCTCCAGATCGAAGGTGTCGCAATGGGTAGTCCTGTAGCCCCTGTACTAGCCAATATCTGGATGGAACATTTCGAACAGAAGGCTCTTAGCCTAGGACCGAAGACAGTAAAACTTTGGAAGAGGTATGTGGATGATATCTTCTGCATTATTAAGGGAAGCACGCAGGAAGTAGACCAGTATATGAAACACATAAACTCCATTCACCCAAGTATAAAGTTTACGTATGAAATGGAGAATGATAGATCACTGTCATTTTTAGACGTAAAAATAACCGCGAGACAAGAAGGTACTTTATCATACTGTGTTTATAGGAAGCCTACACACACAGACAGATACCTGCACGCCACGTCGCATCACCATCCCAGTCATCTGCAATCTGTTATAACTTCACTGAAGAACAGAACGTACGATCTGTGTGACCCTGAACATCTGGAGCAAGAGCTCGATTATGTTCAGGAGGTACTGATAAAGAACGGATATCAGATTAACCGACGAATGAGGCGGTCTAAAAAGAAGGACAGACATCCGGACGTGAGCATAAAACCCGCCTATATTCCTTATGTGAAAGGAGTGACGGACAAAATAGGATCTATTTTAAAAAGGTATTCCATCAGTACCGTGTACACACCGGGAAATAAGGTAAACAAAATACTGGGCACACCGAAGGATGTTTTGCCGTTACAGACACCAAGGGTCTACAAAATAGATTGCAGTTGCGGTAGCTCATACATTGGCCAAACGAAGCGGACTATTGCTGAAAGGATTAAGGAACACATTGTAGCTGTAAAAAAACCAGCAAACTACCAAATCAGCGATAGCGGAACATCTTCTCCAATCGGATACAAATCATTGGATAGAATTTTATCGCCCACAAGTCCTTTTCACCGATCGCCACTTTTATCCAAGAGTCGTGCATGAAGCAATTGAAATCAAAAGACACAAAAATTTCAATCGGGGAAAACGGATACAATTTATCAAAAGCGTGGAATCCGGTGATTCAAATGACAAAACCTCGTTTTTCACATCTGGTTAAGTGTGTGGACACCGTGAGTGTTGTGTGTAGGAACTCTAATAATTATTTACAAATATCGGGGATAGATGGAATAAAATCTGCCTCGGACACGGAGTGAAGCTTGCTGCGACAGTTTACTTGAGACCACGGCCGATGAAACTCGGCCGAAACGTCAAGGGAAAATAAAAGGTAATCGCGTTAATTTCCCGTGTTTTTAGATATTTTATAATGCAGCGCGAAAGTTTAAAAGTTTATAATGTTATAGTATTTTTCAATGTCAAAATATAAGTCAGTTGAGAAATACTCGAGCTAGCGAAAGCATGTCTTTTAATTATATCTCAATATATACTACGTTTTCATCCATGTCGACATCCCGGAAGAACAAAAAGCTTTCAAAATGCAGATATATTTTTTTTACTTAAAAAATATTGGTCATGTGAAATAACGCCTGCCAAATTTCAAGTATGTAGGTCCAATAGTTCCAGAGATCTCGGGATATGTTAATTATTGACACCCCCGTGCCTCCCCCTCTCGAGCCCTTAACAGACGATTTTTGGGAAACCAATTTTTGGGAACCCCCTGGGAACCGACTTTAGCAAAATCAGTTCTTAGCGGATCTTTACTCAGCAAGAGGAACATACCTGTCAAATTTCAAGTCTCTAGATGCGTGTGTATATGTCGCATCAGTGCGTAGTAAACGTAAACTAATAATAATAGGTATGCATGTACTCTCTTCGATATAATTGTATCTATATTTTTATAAGCTTCGAATGACTTCAAAAGTATAAATCCATGTAAAGTGCTTAACTGCTAATGTGCATTGAACGGTTTGACGTAGATCATCACAATAAATAAACAGACATCTAACAGTGCTACCTCGGTGTTGTCATCTGAGAACTGAGTAGTGAAATTTTAGGGAAGAAATTGCTCTCGCCATCGGTCGAGCTTGGTGCATGGTACCCGGAGGTCTGATTGTAATTTTTTTGTTGAATCTCCACCTAAAAACATTACAGAGCGCTCTATTAGCTCTCGATAATCATCTCTGGCAATTACGTTGGTTAGTTCAACACGATAAAATTAAAGCAATTTTTCAATTCGGAAATGGTTAGGCACGATTCTATCTTTTCTCTGTAGCATTCTACTTTTAGGGGATTGATTTTGCCAATGATTACTGAACTCTTAAGAATGGAATTCCAGGGCTTATAGTCACTTGTTTAATTATTACTTCGAATAAGCTTTTCAACACCCGGTTCAGTTTATACAGGTGTATATATACACCTATACACTAGATATACTTTGCATTATATACAACTTTATACAACTCTTCTCTATTTGTACAATTTAAAAGCATCTAGCAATATATGATTTTACAATGAGAACCAAGAGTTATACAATTTTATAATAAAATTCACTAGTCTGGTAAACACACCAGTACAAGCTACCCGGAGAGAAGGAATGTATTCCTTCAATCTGAAGCATTACCTCAATCTGAAGGTCACAAAAACATCCAGTTCATACACATGATGACGGCAAGCAAAAATAAGCATTTCTCTACCAAGCTTTTGCTCAAGGAGGTTGTGTGCACAACCTCCATTCCAGTCTCTATCTCTATATTGCTTTCCAAACAGCTTGTGCATGTTCTTTGCGCGTAGACATATGCATTGAAATTAGCACTTTCTTACAGTTAAATCTGCTTCACGAATATTACAAATCAATACTGCGCGAACTTGGCTATTTGAAGGAAGTTTCGAAGCCGTCGCTTGATGTTTGGCATCACCTATTAGGTGTGTTAGGTATTAGGTAAAATATGTTAATTTCTATTCTATTGAAGAGTACAAACCATAGGCTCTCACGATAAAAGATGCCAACAGATCGAAAAGGGGGTATGGTTATCCATAACTACATCAATTACATAATTACATCGATTATATCAATTATATCAATTACATCAATAGATCAATATCATAATATTATATCAATACCATTATCATATATCATCAATGTCAATATCAATCAGATATAAAAGAACAGTGAAAAAGTTACATTATAATTACAGCCTATAAGCAGTATTCTTACATACCGAAGACGACAGCCGATTGCGGTATTTTCCGACCGCTACAAGAGTGACTTGAATTTTTTATATCACAGGTAATATACCTTCTCCCTACTACCATCCATTATTGTTTGACTCAACAACATATCATGTGCGGATAACGATAGTTAAACAAATATATCTTTCTTAGGACTAGGTGATTTCACCGACATGTTTACTAATCAAAAAATACGTATATAACTGATAAAACAATAGTTCCAAGTGAACTGCCTTGGTTGACAAACAAACAAAAATGCACGAGTAAGCCTTGAATGATTAAGCGTTACAGAAAGGTATTGCTTTAACAATGAATGGTCCCTCAAAGTCGGTATCGACACCCATGAAAGGGTGTGCTTCACCAACACGTTTGCCTGTATAATATGGACCAAAAACAACATGGTTTCACGTCCTTTATCAACCGTGAGGGAAGGTTTAAGATTCTTGTGTTGAGCAGATCTACAATTTTGTACAAACCGGCAGATCCAGTCGACCACTTCAACAAGTTTGTCTATACCTATACTTTTCCAACAGAAAACCTGGATTAAAACTGTGTTCGACTTCAACCACAAGGGACCGTTAGCCTGGCAAGGGTCCAGGACAAGGAAGGCAAGAAGGGCAAACGGGTAACAAGACAACCAGAATGGAGACGGCTCATATTACTCTTATAGAACAATTCGCACTCCGTATGAGAGAGCTCGACCCGCCGAGCCAAAGGTGGCTCCTTGGATTCCCAAAATCGTTGTATAATATCGGAAACTGACACACTGAGAACAAATGTAGTTATCGGTGTTGAAAGCACTGGATCTAACACAATCCAACCAAACGAACACCAATACGACACTAAACCACTAGATTGCTCCAATGTATTCTCCATAAGGAGAGCTCTAATAACATCGGAGCCCAATAGCACATCAACAAAACCAGAAACTGAGAATTTAGGATCATTAGACCATAAGTCAAAGCAACTACCTGGGGAGATAGCTCCACCTGTGGATGACGGACCAAGTATAATAGGGCAGTACAATTGCCGAGGTGGTGATGAGGGGAGAATTTTCATGGACCGGGAAAAAGGTGTGTGTCACTCTACCAAGCAATCCGGAGACTCGAAGTTCTCCGATACCCCGTATGTTGTCATCATAAGGCTACAAAATTAAGTTTAAACGCTTCACCAGCCACGCTGAAACAATGCAATGCTGAGATGCAACTCTGAGGACTCGTGTCGAGAAGTGCTCGAGCAAAATCAGGGGTAGACTCCGAAACCTGGAGGGTAACCGCCACAGTAGGCAATAAAAGGTATCCGGTTGGGTTGTGGTGGAGTGGCAAATACCTATTGGGGTTCATGAGAGAAAAAATCCTATTGTGGTCTATAGGGACGGTCAAAATGTGGTAGTGGGTCCCACTCCATATAGTACAGGAGCGGCCCGGATAACTTATTTCATGGGACCTAGTTTGGGTCTGACGACCAAGCCGGGGGAGACGTCGTTTCAACGTGAGATATTCCCGGAAAGGCGGCGAGGAGGGACAATGACCAGGCTTCGAACGAGAAACAGTAACCAAATCTAACCTCTCCTGGGGAGGGGAAGACTGGGACTACTAGCAACCCGAGACTCGGCTCCCCTACTCCTGGGGTTACCCAGGCCCAAACCTCCGGTCCTAGCAAGGGAAGACACCTAAGATCACCTTGTGGCTGTACACAGCTGTGATACGGCCTATGGTCTGTTACGGGGCTCTGTTTTGGTGGCCTAGAACCAAACAAACGACAACCATAAATAAACTACAGAGTTACAGAGTTTCCAAAGACTGGCCTGTATGGCAATCTCTGGTTGCATGAGGACAACACCAACAGCAGCACTGGAAAGTATGTTAAACATACTGCCGCTGCACATTTACATACAGCAAGAGGCAACAGCAGCAGCGATCAGACTTAAAAGTTTGAATCTCTGGAAGAACATCGAAATCCCACATACGGCCATTCTTAGCATAGCGGTTGACAAACTACCGCTCTTGGAGGCAATAAATGATAGGATTCCGATAATATACAACTTTGATAAGAAATACAAAATTCAACTCCATGAAGAGGAGAAAGCTACTTCTACTAGAGAACTCCAGATCTTCACAGACGGCTCCAAGACAGAGTCAGGCACTGGGGCTGGTGTATTCTCCGATGACTTAAACATCCAAGACTGCAGGCCGCTTGGAATGCAGAACACGGTATTTCAAGCTGAATGTATGGGTATAATATTAGCAGCAAACGCCATAATGGTCTGAAACGTAAAGGAATACAATATTCGGATACTATCTGACAGTATGGCAGTATTACAGGCCCTAAAAAGTAATAAAATTACTTCTAGTCTTATATATGAGTGTCATGAATCGTTGGAAAGAGTATGTGCACATAACACAGTAACTCTCCAATGGATTAAAGGACACAGTCTATCGCGCGGAAACGACGCAGCTGATGAACTAGCTAGGAAAGGATCAAGTCTAAAGGTAGCCGGTCCTGAACCTATAGCACCGCTACCATATGCCTGGTTACGCACGCAAGTGCGAAAACTAGCTAAGATAGAACATGACATATACTGGTCTAGTATCAGCGAATGTAGACAGGCCAGGGCAGCCTTACCTAAGGTAAATCCTCGACTCTCGCGCCGTTTGCTCGGTCTAACAAGAGATAAACTCCTATGGTGGTGTTACTAACAGTCCTCTTTGCAGGGGGTGCTTAGAAGCAGAAGAAACAGCCATTCATGTTCTACTGGAATGTGAAGCCGTGGCAGACTACCGGGCAAAACATCTTGGCACACCAAGATCGCTCCCAGAGGCCTTCACCAACATAAGAAGGGTGCTAGGATTTCTGGAGGAGTTAGGATGGCAGGAGTAGTCGACACGCAAAATAGGCGCCTAAGACGTCGGTTTGCGGATACAAGCCCGTCATCAAGTATCAAGTATCAAGTAAGACACCTATCGAATTTTGGAAGGAGCCGACTGAGCGAACCGATCTGCAGACGACATAGTCTGCCTCGGTCTATTTAAACACAAGATTTGGTTGTGACAGCCCTGGCAGAAGCGACAAACAACCGACTTCGGACAATCTCGCTGCCAACGAGGACCCAAACAAACATAACACCATTGACGATCCTCAGCAATGGCTCTACGCTCCTGTACCCTGAAAACTTGAAAACCCGAAAAAGATACCACCAAGTGGCCAACCTTTTTACGATAAAGGCAAGACACCTCCACTACAGATACAAAATGAGGACGTCCTGTTTGTGGTCGGGAATGAGTAACAGAGTGGCTAGGAGCCAAACGGAAAATAGGGACACTGCTCCGAGCACCCCTACTTGAGGGGGTCGACGGTCCCACAACAAGGGAACTGTCGGCAGTGCGACATTCATCTTCCATGAATTTTATCAAATCTGAAAATGGAAGGAAATAACTAGGCTCAGTACCTCCATAAAATTGTTCAAATCTGAGCCGCAAATCTCTCGGCAATTTATTTAAAATTACATGTACGTCACAATAAAAAAGACCATTAGTCCATAGGTAACGCTAATGTTCGCAAAGCGTTAACTGAGACTAACAACGGATTTACCAAATTTGATCTATGATCAATAGCATGCGAAATCCCTGGCAACGCCAATATCTCAGTAACATGGATGTCCGCTAAACGACGGACATTTGCATATTCGTTTTGCACTCGTTAATTAAAGATATGAAAAAAAATAACCGGAGAAGCACACATAATGCTAATGGGAACCAAAACAGTTTTCTTAGAATTTTTATCTATCTCTCTGTCTGAATATACAACATATACTTGAAACATCTCGAAATAAGCACCGCAAGAATTTAAAGATGGGTTTCATAATTACGTCTCTTAGAATCTGATTGCACATTAGGTATGTTCTATCAAATCCGCTGTCTAGAAGTTGAGATCTAAAACGAGCTCTGTTTAGTTAAGTTGCATCTGTGATATGGGTTTACTTTATAGTGGTTTTTTCGTCGATCCTATATTTTTTACCGTAGACATACATAAAAATACAGAAAATATATACATGTATTTTCTATCTACCTTACATCAAATGTGCGCCTGACATGCTTTGCACGATTTTTTCTTTTCCAAAGTAAAATATTCGTTAATAAAATAGTCGTTTCCCGCGATTTCTTACGCATCGTTTTTTAAAATAGCCCGTCCTCTATCCCCATACCATAATAACATATCTGACAGATAAAACACTTTCACATTTATATTAATTCTATATATGATGATAAGTATGGCTAAGGATGATCGTTAGGGAAAAAAACGTTTGTAAATAGACAGACTATAAATAGACAGATCTTAAACGTTTTCAGCGCTTTGTCTGTTTTATTTTTTGTGTGATCCTAATGTCGTAGTAACGTTAGAGAAATACGCGAATGTTTTCATTGTAAGAGTAGTTAATGTACGTAGATTTTATGGTATACTAGCTGTACCCGCGACTAAGTTCGCGTGGAAAAAAATTCCATGACTTTTCCAGGCTACCGAGGTTACCCGAGATACCCATATTGTTAGAGGAAGCCTTGAAA
Organism: Zeuzera pyrina; assembly: GCA_907165235.1. Classification (NCBI taxonomy): domain Eukaryota; kingdom Metazoa; phylum Arthropoda; class Insecta; order Lepidoptera; family Cossidae; genus Zeuzera; species Zeuzera pyrina. The sequence goes on from OU015641.1 coordinate 3,833,054, forward strand.
AAAATTAGTTTCTATCGCAGAGCATCCAGCATATTGAATTTAAGATGATATCAAATGTGTAGAAACATTCTCCTGTGTATCCCCATTTCATTTGATACATATATTTTTAGTCTTAAAAAAAGTTACTTACTATCGTGGAACATCCGCCATATTGGATTTATGATGACGTAACATATAGAGAAATGTTCCCCTGCGTATTTCATTTCATTTGATACCCATATTGTTGGTGTCGAACAAATAAATTATTTCATATTATGGAATATCCGTCATATTAGATTCTCAGTACAGACTATACGTTTCTTTCTGAGTATGAGAATAAGTGGATCGGTTACTTAGAAACCACTAGTTACCATGATTAGATATAATTATCCATTACTAATCAAAACTAAGTATGTGAACTTGAGAACTTTGGCTAATTAAAAATAACTTCGTACCGTTGTAATGAAGATGAATATGCACTTTATTAAGTAAGACTCAGTTCTTCAAACAGAGAGATTCGTATAGAAATTCAACGACAGTTTCTTAGCTTTGAAGAAATAAACATGCTAACTCACAGACAACAATTCTATAAGTTTTTATTTTGAAATCAGAAACGCCTAAAATGCCTAGAATAATCATTTTTAAAAAGATCGTCAATGTTGCCTTTGTTGCTGTTTTTAAATAAAATATAAATAGACGTCTTTGCTATGCTTATGTATGTCTACGGTAAAAAATATAGGATCAACGGAAAAGGAGGAAGGAGCGCCAAGTATGGCGATATTTATACTTCTTTCGATTCCTGAATCCCACCATACTCGTTACATACCTTCGCCTAAGTAATAATATAGTATAATAATAATAATAATAATAATAATATCTTTATTTCTTCACAAAAAATGAAAACTAAATGACATGACATAAAACAGTTCAGATTTGTGGGAGACTGGAGCCTAAGATAGGCTGAGCCTGTGTTATAGGTCTCCAGAACCCCAGCCCAAAATTTGAATAGTTGAAAGTAGACTAAGATTTTATTTAACTTTAAAAAGAAACAATAATAATTTGGAGGAAGTTTCCGTCAGAGTTTGATATAGAATGCATGTATTTCGGTAAGTGTAAGAGAGGTATGCCTATGCTGTGTGTCTATAAGTATGGATGTGTGTGTGAAGCTGGATAGAGTTATATACCCAAAAGCAAAGTCAACCAGCAGTACTAATCAATTTTTCAGTCTCGTCGTAATCTAAATTCTGTAGCCAATTTTTAATTTTCCGCTTACATTCAAATTTAGAGAGAGAGTAGATTTTATTTAGATTGTTAGCCTTGTTGTAAAAAAAAGTTCCAAGAAAAATAAAAACTTCTGAGCAAAAGAAGATGATAACAGTTTGGAGGAAAATATATTTGTACGCCTGGTAGTTAATACATCACGATTAAAGCTTTCGTTACAGTGTTTTTTTAGGATAGTATTCAATATAAAGAGTTGTCTGACAGTAAGAACCTTATAATTCTGGTACAGTTCAAAAGTGAGAAATCTATATGGACGGAAAGAGCTAACTTCAAGAATAGCTCTTTGTGCTCTTTCAAGTTTAATAAGATTAGTTTTGTGGGTACTTCCCCAAGAAGATATACAGTAGATAATGAGTGACTGACATAGCGAGAAATATATAGATTTTATGATTTTGTCATCTGCAACATGACGTATTGCTTTAAAGGTATAAATCAACTTGAAATCAATCAACTGAATTCTATTTGTCAGCAGATCTGTATATGGTTGTAAATTAAGTCTACTATCCATAAGAATTCCCAGGTATTTGTAACAATCTATCCTCTCCAAAATTGGGCAATCACAAGAGGAATGATATGGAGTACAATGATGAATAAACAAGTTAAATGAAGAGATAGATTTTCGTTTAAGATTTTTTATAGAAAAGTTTATATATTTTGACTACTCCGAGTTTAGAGTCAGTCTGTTATGTCGAAACCAGTTTACTACCGTGTTTAATCCAGTTTGAGTGCAACCATACACTTTATGCCATGATTTATGACTAAATAGAAGGACGGTATCATCAGCAAAAGCTAAGATCTTACCATATTGTAGACTGAGGTTACACAGGCCATTAATGAAAATTAGAAACAGGGTAGGTCCAAGTATACTTCGTTGTGGGACACCATAGGTAACTGGTAGATAATCACTTGTATGTAGAGATACTTTAACACATTGCGTTCTATTAGTCAAGTAGCTCACAAACAACTGAAGCTGTAATCCCCTAACTCCTAGTAGTTCCATTTTTTGAAGAAGTAATGGAAATGAAACGATGTCAAATGCCTTAGTTAAATCTAGAAATATAGCCATTGTTTTGTTTTTAAGGTCCAAATTCTCAACTATATAGTTAGTTAATTCATGAACAGCGTCGTCTGTGGATCTACCAGTGCGAAAACTGTATTGGGATGAAGATAGCAAATTATTACTCTCTAAATACTTAATTAAACGGTTATTCATCAGACGTTCGAGAATTTTTGATAAGGCTGGGAGTACAGATATAGGTCTGTAATTATTTACAATACATTTGTCTCCGTTTTTGAAAATAGAGTGAATTATAGACTTTTTAAATGCCGATGGAAAGATTCCTTGTGATAATGAAAGATTACAAATGTACGTCATAGGAGGTAACAAGGTATTTTTGAATTGCATGATGAAATTGGAGGAAATATTATCCCATCCAACAGCACAGTCATGTTTTAATTTGGAAATAATTTTCTCAATTTCTTCATAATCGATCGGGAGCATAAACATTGAAGAACAAGTGGTAACTGGAGGAATATCTGGATAAAATTTAGAGTCATCAGTTATATCTTCGGCCAGAAATTTACCTATGTTAGCAAAGTAGGAGTTTATGTCATTAATTGTTTGAGTCGGGGTAATTAAATCGGTATTAAGATTTTTAGGTTTAGATCTATTTGTTATGTTATTTATTACTTTCCAGAGTTTTCTATTGTTGGAACCAGCTTTTAATATTTCGTTTCTTTCAAAATGCTGTCTAACTTTTCTAATTATCTGATTGCAAAAGTTTCTGTATCTAACATAGGTGACTCTTAGGATATCATTACTCGGGAAGCGTTTACATTTCTTTTGTAGGTTATCGCGATTTCGCATACATCTTAAAAGACCTGGAGTGCTATTCACAACTTCATTTCATCGGATGAAACATCGGATGAACGCATCGTTGATAACATCGATGAAAAATTACATCGGTTGTTCGCAAGGATTTTCCTACGATGTAACAGCCAAGGAGTTGGTAGCAAAAACTTTTTACAACCTACACATGTGGTAAAAATGAAATTTAATAGTATAATATAAAAACAAATTTGTTTTTAAAATTGTTCTGATCATTCCGATGATGTTTAAATACAAAGCTTATTTAAAATGTAAAAATACACGTATAAATATTTTAATGAATGTAATGTTACAATTATATGAATCAAACTAAATACCAACTCCCGGTTCATTCATTTTATTACATACGGAGACGTCATTCGTCAACTTGTCAGTTGTCAATAACTTTTCAAAATGGCGTCGTGATGCCCAATTAATATCGTTAGGTACTCTCTTCACTTACCTTTAAATTATTTAAGCAACGGTGTTGTACAGTGATCTCATATTCGTGAAATAAATGGTGCTAAAGATTTCTCAAGGAATTAATGTGACTAAAACTGCAGTTCATGGACATTTATGGTGATTTTGGTGATCGAAGACGCCTACGAATCCTACAAAAGCCTACAAACTATCCATTTGTTTCTGTTAAAAAAAATATAAATAAATGTGAGACTTAAGAGTTAATGCCATTTATAAGTAAGTATTGTAGAAGTTAGGACAAAAATGTGTTTCATATTTTGCTGTAATAGCCAACTAAATATTAAACAAAAAGTGCGGGAAACTGCATTCTCTGTAATTTGTCATGTTTTTGTAAAACTACAGCTTAATGGTGTTTATTTTAATATTTCAGTGGGAATGGATGAAAAGAGAGGCAGTGTCAAGTTCTCATACAAAGAAATAACCAATATCCACTTATCATTTTATGTATTATAAGGCAAGATCATGATGTAAAAAAATAGAGATGATTACAAAGAGAAATGTTGATGCAGTGAATTGTTAAAATGTATTTTGAAGTGTAAACCTTGAACAAAAGAAAAAGAAATGATAATGTACCTGCCTACCATGTGCCTGTGAATTACAAACTACCTATGAATTACAAAAAAGTTATAATGACTGGTATAGGTTATATTTATTTATACTTTTATGTATATAAATAGGTTTCTAAAACTTTGTGCTATTTTTGAAATACTATAGAAGTCATGTTACAAACAATTATTATCAATCTTATTTAATATAAATGTAATAAGTAGCTATTAAACTTTGCATTATGAAATAAATACACTAATGATATCTACTGATCTACTTATTTTGTACCTGCATACTTTTATTATAATTGAGGTTCATAAGGTAAAATTTATAAACGAGGTACATTTTTTTTATTCTTTTAGTTCTCCAAATTATATCTCCATAAAATTATACACAATGTTTTCATACATCTTACCTGGGTACTTCTATACTTTCTGTAGTTAAATAAGTATTAATAATTCTAAAAATAGTAGTTACTCCTATCAATCATTCTCATCGTTAGTGCCATATAATAAATTACTTATAAATTATATCAGGAATTAAATTAAAAGACAGTAGGTATGTACGTGCTCTTGCTTTTAATAAATCTTTAATTATTATTTAACAATCAATACAAAATTTTCTGTGACTAGAAAAGTTGTGGAAACTTGTACAAAGCTGTGTTGAATGCTATGATTTCTCAGTTCTTACTTCTCAACAACAATGATAAAATTGTAATCAGTAGCTGTATCCATATGTATCTGTAAGAAAAAAAGTTGCATAAAATTCATTACCTAAATAAAATTAATGTGCAGCTATTGAAAAAGTTACTGTTTCTAATAATCAATTCAACTGAATTTTAATTCATTGCTGGTCAATATTTAAAAGAAAAAAGACCATTAATTTGTTATCCTTCTGAGTCATACCACTAATACAATTCAGAAAATGTACATACATGTCAACATTTTATTAGAAATATACATACTTATTATATTACATACAGCTACAGTTCTATTAATATCAATAATGTTAATACTAACTTCCTTAAAAAGGTTCCTGTCTGTACATCATAAATAAACAATACTGTTGTGATTCATTTATCTATACATAAATACTTACAAAGGTGTGTAGTTCTAAAACTTCATGGTTATGAGTTCTTATTTCGTTTTAGAATATGTACATATTACAATAAAAGTGTCCATACTCACATTTCGTGGACATTGTATTTACTGGATATATCCATATTTTAAGTCTGTATGCTGTATGTCTGCTGGTGCATGACAAGTGATGACGTACAGCATACAGTATCCATTGTAACCCTATGATTCGAAATATGTTGTTTACAATTCCTGAGGTTTTTAAAATATATTATCTACCTATCACACACGACATCGAAACGTTTCAAATACTTTCTTACGAGGGATTTAGATTTATTACATCAAAGAAGAAATGGGTATTAAAAAAATCAGGCAAAAATCATAAATTAGTGATTACTTACTCAGTGTCATAAATTGTTTTTTCTATTTGAGAGGGAAGGCAAAGGGATCTACGCCCACAAAGCCGATGTCTTTAGTAAGAAATAAAATGACAATACATACAAAATACGTTTCTGCAATAAAATAACTAGCAACCAATTTCATAAAATAATAATACTGTATTACTAGGTGTCTCTCTTTATAGCAAGGATTAATCTTTTAATAAGAATGAGATAATAAATATAACAGAATAAATGAGACAAGTTATGAGACCAAATAAGGTCTCATAATCTATGGTAAATAGTAATGGGTAGGTATTTATGTATTTCTCGTTCATACGTACTTATACGATAGTTTCACGTTGTATTGCAGACGGAGTTGCCAAGCAAAGCGGTCATTGAATACTTCTTCCACCTTATCAAATCTCATTACCTGTCTATGCATTATTCTTCTCACACACTCGCCTAAGTTATGCAAGTGCTCTTAATATTGCTGTTATTTGTAATACTAATAACGGGTATTTACTATTTGAAAGAACGAATGTTATAAGTAGTATTTGTTAGAGCGTTTTTTCATTGGCTGACACGATAACGATATATCGTCGCAGATGCAGACTCATCGATATCGGGGCACAGAAATCTATGGAGCGACGCTTTTTCACTAAACGACGCGACCCCGATTTATCGTCGCCGGCGATCGGCGACGACATGTCAGTACTAGGGATGGCGATCTGAGATCGATTAATCGAAGAATCGATTATTTCGACCATATAAATCGATTTTTAATCGATATTTTGTAGTGAATCGATTCCGTGAATCGATACTTTACCCTTTAAAATCGAGATTCGATAATTTTTGTTATGATAAGAAATATAAAACTGTTTAGAATGAGTTGAATGTAGGAACTGTGAATTTTATAATTTTTTAACTTAAATATTATAATTTTTTTTTTATCTTAAGTAGAGGTTCTTAAACATGTAACATTTAAATACAGTTGTAATTGTTTAATTCATAAAAACTGATTAGATTGATTATTTTAGCGTCTTCCAAGTTTTCTATAATTACATTCATATCTGTCATCAATACAGACTTATAGTGTCGATGAAAAATCGATTTTCGAGAGATCGATTTTTTAGACTTCGAGTTCTCTATGAATCGATTTTTCATACTTCGATTCGAATCGATTCGAAGATCGATCTTTTTTCGAGAGAATCGCCTTCCCTAGTCAGTACTACGTCTCCATAGAATCGTCCCGATAAAATCAAGAATGTATGACATAATTACACAATGGTGCAAGTGTGGGTTCAACATCACCATCCTCCCACCTCCCCGCTAATCTGTCGTTCGCTCTACTCCATTTTACTGAACAGTTTAGTTTGATTAAATATTCAAAATGACTTTTAAATAAGTTCCTTCAACGTTAGATACGTTAGACGTAAGTAAAGCAGATATACAAAATAACTAAATATAATTTGTCGTCTGCCATATGAATAAGTATACGAGTAGTTTTATAGTTAACGCACTGATCTCGAAGGTGTAATGTTTGTCATTGAGACATGAAAGTTCTGTTTTTGTTTTGTCGCCATCGATATTGGTACCGTGTCGTTGAATCAAAAAGTTTCAAGATAATAAAATATCTACGTGTGACGGCTACGATATTATCGTTATCGTGTCGGCTAATGCAAAAACGCCCTTACGTTGAATTGTATGATTTACCGCTAGAAATAAGGACTTATTTAAAACCGGCGGCAAGGGAAATTTTAATAATTTATTACATACCTACAATTTATTGTATAATAGTTTGTAATGTGTAATTAGATTACACTGATTTTAAAATCAAATTATAGAGATTAGGTTTATATGCCTACTTTCTCAGTGTTTCGAAACTATTTAAAATTAAAATATCGATTTTCAATTTAATGCATACTTAGGTATATTCATGATGTAACCCAGGTAGAATATTGTCTTAGCTGGACAAGTTTGAAACTTCAAACTAGCTTTATTTTACCTTAGCATCCAATACTCGTTTTATAAATTTATTTCTAGGTAGCTGTTAGAGTAAAATACATTACAAGACTCTACAGCGTAACTTACATTCAAAAATATCGTGCTATTAGCTTGCTTTCCACGTGTATTTTGGGCTTCAATTTTAGCTTGGATACATAGCTTAGTACAACCGTACATTATGTTAATATTGTAAACTGTATATGAGTGTAATTATGTCACACGAATTTCATAAAATTATTAAATTAAAACAGGAGGTCCTAAATTAGTTTTATTTTAATTTAAATTATTTTAAATAATGCTAGTAGTGTGAATTCATTAAGAAACCAATTTAAACCTTTAGTGCATACAGATAGTTGGAAATATTTTTTAAGTTTTTCGTTAATTGTTCAAATTTCGCGTGTTAATACCTACTTAGATATATTAGCTTTTGAAATGTGACGTCACGAAACTTTGGACCTCTCCCACCCCTTGTCATACAATTTCACACTTTTTCGACCCCCCCCCCCCCCCCCCCCCCAATCCTCCCCCTTAACTTGTGACGTAATTTATGGATATCCCCATATATATTTAAAAAAAATAAATGTGGCTGGTATCCACGACCTACGATGGATCTCATAAAGGTCTAAAACCGAGTTGTCCCGTTAATGGTCTTGACAAAATGTACGAAGGTCACTATTACTCCGAGTGACTGCTTAGACCTACAAATCCAGGGATATTGGCCACCAAAGGAAGAATTAAAACAATTACTGAAATTAAATCGGAATAAGAAAATATGTGCAAATTTGCTAGAACCTTCCTTTCTACTTGGCCAGAAAAGAAGGCGCAAAACGGCTACCATCGATTAAGGATATAATCAGATGATACTCTTCAACTAATTGTAATACCAATATCATAAAACTACTTTCACTCATTTTAACAGGAATGTTGTAAGGCAACCTCGAAATATTTTATGTTAACTTTAACCCTAACACACATATTATCAGTTAAAATTTGTTTAGTTTTATTTACTTCATAAATAAGATTTATACTAAAATAGCCGATAGTCGATCTATATCAACGTTGATCACATTTTAAATGATACATCCAATGATTTTTTCATTCCTAGACATAAATGCCAAAACGTAGAAAATTTTATTCCCCAATGATTAATATCTTAATTAAAATTTTAATTTTAAGTTTATATTATTTTATTAAATCTAAATTAAAATCATACATCGAATGAGTTTTCCATTCCTAGACATAAAATGCCAAAACGTAGATAATTTTTATTCTCCAATGATTAATATATCAAATTAAATTTTAATTTTAAGTTTAAATTGTTTTATTAAATCTAAATTCTAAAAACAAAATATATTATAAATATTATACCTATTCTTATATTAATTTAATACAGTGAATAAATATGGCCAAAATACTCGAGTCCAAAGTGAATCCTGAACGAGATCCCCAACAAACCTTCTCTTTGACAGTTGACATTTCTAATTCTAACCTATATTGTTGTGCAACTTTAATGTAAATAAATATCTATATGCCCGAAAAAACTTGTGTTACAAAGTTCAATCTTGTTTGCAATTTACAAAAAAAAATATTTAAGTACCAAAAGAGTAAGTCTTCACTATCAAATTTTTATGAACATTATAGTTGATTAACGAAAATTTGCATTTTTTGTTAAATTACTGTCGCAGTTGTGAATCTGAGAAGGAAATTAATAAATCATTAGTGAAAACAATGGATGATAATCATAAAAGAAAATTGACTTTGATGCGACTAAGAGTACAAAAATTTCGAGCAATAAAAAAATTGAAAACAGCATTATCAAGACAATGGTCATCAAACAAAACACGGAAATTATTCTTCAAGTTCATTAGATGTAAATGTAGTCGAGTGTAATAATGTGGGTATATTATCAACATTATTTTGAAAATGATACAAGTCAAGAAGAGGTGAATGAGCATTATGACATTAATTGTCCAGAATTGATTGCATCCTATAGAAAGTAGTTCTGATATGCAAATGGATGAGGGACAACCTATATTAGATCAGATGCTAATATTGATCAAGATAATGTAATCATAATCCCAGGTTCGATGAATAATTTCTCAATATCAGTTCAAACGTTACATTTTATAATTTCATTAAAATTACCTTATATTGTTTGTAGGTAAAGCTGAAAATGAGACTAATGATTCAAGTTTGACCTTCAACCTAATCAAATATAAAAGTGTTGATCAAGGACCTTCGTCAATGTACCTTCGTCAAGACCGTAAGTTTTTTTATTTTATTACTAGCTGGTGCCCTCGATTTGGTCTATGTGGAGTTAGTACTTCGAGTAGCCTATCATTTCTCCAAGTTTACATCAGCCTCAATTTTTCTTTATGCCTTGCCAAAATATTTATATATATAAGTATAACTTGATAAATTATTGCTTCTCCTTACAAACTTTCATCCCCTATTTCTATACTAAAAAGTAGCCTATGTTTTAATTTAGACCTCTAGCAATACATTGGAGAAAATTGGATTCAAGTGCAGTAGTTTTTGTATGATGCATGTGCAAACACACAGGCAGATAAAAACAAAAAATTGTTGTTTTGGCTTCTGTTGCACTTATAAAAACCCCCCATATTAGTTTTTCTTCAATATCTATAATGTACAGACATCAGCTTTTTACATTTTATTGTATTAGTATAGAAGAACAGATTAGTACACCTTTTTATTAATTTTTAAAAATTTAATATCTTTCTTTCTATTTAGAGTACATTGGTATAATGAAGGGGCTGACATCTCTTAAAATAGAACAAAGGAACAAGACAAAGTCATTGTTAAAAGTGAAAAGTTTGCTGGAACATTCGCTAGAACAGAAACATGAAAGAACTGCAACAATTACAAATACTTGGGCAAAAACCTTTGGCGTCGATTTTCCACTGACGGACATAGAAACGTTATATGATATAGAGAAGCAATTAATATTTAATCCTACATTAAACAATAAATTTGTAATGTTTTTAATATACTATTGTATATTAATTTATTTTGCTTCATTTTTCGATAATGTAATGGTAATTTTTTGTCATTTCAGTGTTCTCCGATGATTCTCATGACTGATAAAGATGATACAAAAAAATGTTAATAATGTAATTCGAAAATTTATTAGTAGTGACCTGGCATTGAATTTTACTGCCACCAGAAAAATGTCAGACAAAATTGTATTTTCATTAAGTCTCCCAAATATTTATCACAGTATTGTTAGTAAGTACTGATAAACCTAAAATATTTATATAACATGTCCCGTGTCTGTCATTAAATAGTAATAAATAATATTTATTTTATTTTCAGACACTTTGAGTTCTATTCTTCAAAAATCAGAATCGAATGTTACATCAGCTATTGGTACTGCTTTTACACAATCTCAATATTGGGAAGAAAACCGTATAAAACCTTCAAAAAAGGATGACCAAATGAAGAATTAAACAGAAAAAATCCCAATTTTAAATAAAAAATTTAATTGAGGGGTCTAATTGCTAAAGCGCCTCTGTCCATTGCTTGATGAATTTCAAAACCGCCTCGTAACTAATTTTCAATCATTTCTAATTCCTTACACAGGCTGTTTTGAAAAATATTATTGAATTAAATAAATTTTAAAGAAGTTACTAACAGAGTTAACTCTTGTTTTACATTCATCATTAAAATGTTATAGTTGCAAGTTTAAAAACTTTAATATCTGACAATCAATAAAAGGGAACAGAGGTGCTTAGGCATCTAGACTTAGATATTTATCAGAATAAAAAAATTAAAAGTTTTCTTATTGCAAACACTTTTTTATTTAACTTGATGTATAAACTTTTTCTTTCATTTTACCTAACCTAAACCTATTTTTAGCTTGTACGGTATTTCAATATCTTTAAATACGGGAAATTAATGTGATTACCTTTCATTTTGGCTTGACGTCTAAATCTGTCGAAACGTCTAGCCAAAATGAAAGATAATCGCGTTAATTTCCCGTATTTAAAGATATTGAAATACCGTACAAGCTAAAATTAGGCTTAGGTTTCTATCTTGCCCTTATAAAGACAATTAAACTTAGCTATAGCTAAGTTGTCACTGTTTATGCAAGCTAAATCTATAACCTTACCGTTAGCGATTTTAAGCGTTACCAACCAACCTTGCACTTATCATAGTTAGTTAGCTAGTTTTAGATTAAAGCTTAAAAAATTGGCTTAATGCAAGTTAATTCCACTGATCGCTTTCTACCTGGGAAGTTGGCAGGCTAATAGCTTATCCCTTCATGCTATAAGTACCTACTTATCCTCCATGCGATAGAAATATTTTATGTACTTACTATACTTATGTAGTTTAAATGTATTGCTCATGTGTTCCTATGATTTTTTATGCTTTAGTCTTAATTTATAATGCAATGATGGTGTTAAAGAGACCAATCACAAACAGAAAACAATAAATTTATAATAAATACCTACTGTGACATTAAGACCATATACTTCATTGTAATGGTATTGCATAATATTACCCAGTAATTAGATTTAGGAGTACCTACCTATTATTACATTGAATGTTTTACTAATTTTTCGGTATTGTCACTTGTGAGGTTGTGAATATATTAATATTGAATAAAATTACTGCTTAGGTATTATCTACTAGAAAGTTAGTTATGTGAAAAGGGATGAAAATGAAAGTTAAAAGTGAACTTTAAACTTCAATAAACATTGAAAACAATAAAGGATACACCTTTAAAGTATACTAATTCCTACATAAAATGGCCTCGATCTGGAAGTTTCCAATTATTATCTGTGAACTATATAATATACCTATTTCAGTAATCTAATTATCCTGATTCATATTATATTATCAATTATCACACTACAGCTAATTCATGTAATTAAAACTCCTATTGTATTTCATGTTTTATTTTTATTAAGTACTCATGTTTACTTTGCTCAATAATATCTTTAAAATATTTTTAACTTATTCAATACATTATATACATTTTGGAAGATTTCTTGCAAACCTTAGACATGATGTTTTTTAGGTAGGTTAGTTAGCCGAGTTACCTGTAATACAATAATATTAAAAGTATTAACTAGATTACATAGAGATATAATGTTTATAACTCAAAACAAGATTAGTGAAGTTGTTGGAGGATTATGCATGTAAATTTGAGTCAGTTTCAAGTTTTGGTTATTTAAGTCAATATCAGTTTGCTCATATAGCAATGTGAAAACAGCAGTCAATTTCAATAGGTACCTATAGGTTGTATATCAACTTAAATCTTACATCTTTGATTTCACATTACTAACTAAATACTAATAGACTAGTGTTGCTTTATCATTAATATAGTGTCACCGGGTAACTAAAATATCACTACACTAACACAAATATAATCCAGACAAGATTTGTATTTTGTACTCAAGAGCAAAATAAATACCTATATAAATTGTTAACTACATGGCAAAACCTTGTTTTTGTTCATAACTTTGTTTACATATGACTATTGAGATATTTTATTGTGGCCTGGGTGTGCTTCAATCCAAAACTAGTACGAAAAAATATTATCACAATTTTTCACCGCTAGATTTAAATTTTACTTAAAATAACTTTATATCATATACGTAATCGCACCTACAGTTACATGTACTTACTAATTTTATGAAATTAATCATTTATAACATTAATTATAATTTAGTAATAAAATTCAATCCAAGAAAACAATTGCAATATTCATGGTAACCTCACCTTCGTCTGCAAACACTAACAGCAAAATGAACATTTTGCGTATAGAAAAGATATTGAAAATCGCTAAATTTATTCGCTCCTTTTCTACTATAAGTCTACCATCTTGATGTGAATTTCCATACTAAGCGTCTTCCTTCACAAAATTAGTTTTTTTGTTCAATAAAATTGCACGTAACTTTATGACATATGTATCACACGTTGAAAATAGAGCATATTTTAATTATTTTAAGAAAAACTTCCAAAACTTTAACTATTCACCGAGAAAATAGCTTAACATCGTAGAACTCGTCTAATAGAAAGTAGCTTTTCGCTCGTGGATGTTGTCATACAATTTGACAGATCACAAGCCCGAGGATGTACGCAACGTTGCACGCGACGAAGTGTCAAAATTACATTTTGACAGCTAAAGTCGAGGTTGAGAACGAGAGGTTATCGGACTTCTCTTTCTCACAATTTTACATCCGTGAAGTTGTGAATGCCAATTTCATAAATTAGTATGGAAAATTCGTACATCGGTTGTGATCATCGGATGCAAACAACCTTTGCGCATTCACAATTTAAAGCTCACGGATGTTTCATCCGATGCAAGGATGTTTACGTGTTGTGAATAGCACTCCTGGTGTTATCCAAGGTTTAATTATTCGCCTGCGTTTGGAAGTAATTGTATGTTTAGATAGCCAAGGAAGACCAAGGCTGACTTATGAAGATAGAAAGGTGTAAGAGTGTTTTTGACATTTCCGTCAGTTAATACTCTGGATATTTTGACCCCTCATAAATCAGCCTTTATTTTTCTTGTCTTCTGCTACCACTCATCTTCGCTCTGTAGATTTTCTTTGTCAGTCTTTCATCACTCGTTCTTTCTATGTGCCCGAACAGTCTAAGCATTGTTTTCTTCATTTTTACAATAACACTGTCGTCCAACTCCGTCATACTGTATACTGTAAGTCGCTACTTTTCCAGTAATAACAATCAATATCTATTGTGTCCAAGTTTCCATCTCAGTGCGCAGACATCTTCAAATCGCCGCACTAAGTATCAGTCAGTATCAACTCCTTCTTTTTGACCGTATTCAATGTAGAGTGGCTCAGGTTGTCGGCGATCAGGTATACTTTGATCGGCTCGAGTCTCTAGCAGTGAGGAGGGACGTTGCGTCCCTCAGCATATTTAACCACATTCATCATGGGGAATGTTTTGAGGAATTGTTCGGAGTACTGCCCGCTGCTGAATTCCATTACCGTACGTCACGCAATCGACTTTCCTTCCAGCCCTACCGTCTTGATGGATGGCGGTCTGCAACCGTGCGTTTTTTACAACATTTTCTACTTACGGCAATTGTATGGAGCCAGCTTATAGCGGCAATATACCCAGACCGCTGCGACTTAGTGACCGTAAAGAAACGAGCCTACTCTTTCCTTAAAGGCCGGCAACGCACTCGCGATTCACCAGACGTTGCGGGTGTCCATGGATGGCAGTGATCACATTCCATCAGGTGATTCGCTTGCTCGTTGGCCCCCTCAGTCATAAAAAAAAGAAAAAATATTACTTGTTATTTCACCCAATCATTACATATACTTTCGACTGGCGCGTTGGCGCAGTGGCATATGCATCTGCTTTCCAAGCTAGCGTCTCGGGTTCGATCCCCGGTCAGGTCAATTTAGGAAACAAACTTTTCTAAATTGGCTTGGAGTCTGGGTGTTACTGGGAACTCCCCCAGAGTTCGTTGTATAGTACCCATAGTACAAGCTTATTGCTTAGTTTGGGGTCACACAATATGTGTAATTGTCTGGAGTATTTATTTATAATTTTTACTACTTTTGATTCGTTTACACAAAACCATAATTATAAGCTATTATACACATCTCTTTCGAACTCATTAATCATTCATTGCTTCATTGCTTGTTTTATCCGCGAGGGTGACACAGTACGTTTCTAAAAGATCGCATTACCACTGCATTTATCTTACTTTCGCTCGTTTCAATGCCTATTCAGGGCCTCACTACAATACAATGAAGTCGGCACCAACACCGTATCAAACCGCACTGCATATTAATACTGACTTTTGATTGTTTTTTTGAAATTGTAATTGTATTGTTACGAGCTGAGGGTAATAAGATGCCGGTTAAAGGTGCAAATATTTTAATTTACTTCTTACGAGCAGATGTCAAGAACACGCGAACTTAATTACGGTGGTCCCTAGTCTTCGTAGTCGCCCTCGAAGTAGGTACTCGCGTAGTAGTCACCCAAGGTACACGCTTCACTCAATAACAACGTTTCCGAATCGCGGAGTTCTTCTATCCAAGGTCGTCGCAGTAGTCGTCGTAGTGGTCTATGTAATTCGTCTTGATGTCGCCTCGATCTATCGCTTCGATCGATAGTTGAGAAATACTGCGGCGGCGGACACGGAGCTCTATTTATAGTCGGATAAAACGAGGGTGGAACTTTCTAGCTGATTACGCTCGTTAACGGTAATTCGACATTGTTCTCGACGCCGCCTGTTTGCATGAGTCATAGGTACATGACACGTCATCGCTCGGGAATATTCGAGGTGCAACTTGGTTCTTCTTTCTTAATTTGACTTATACCATTCGATAGTAGGCCTTAAACCTAGCAATACGTTTTTAGGTCATAACTCGACAAAGCCTAGGTCTCGAGATATAAGCACTAAAAGTTATGTTTCGAGCTCCATTAAAAATCGAACTTATTCCCTACGCATAAGGTCCAACCGTAACAGCATGTACAAAGATAAATTCCAGGTTCCACTTTTCTGGTATGAAATAGCTTGAATGAAGTTATAATTTTATATGCTAAGATGGTTCGGGCACAGAAAAAGAATGAGTGATGAAAGACTGACGAAGAAAATCTACAGAGCGAAAGCGCACTCGCTTTCGCTTTGTCTTCTTTGTCAGTCTTCGGTAAAAGAAGCCAAGGAAGACCAAGGCTGACTTATGAAGGTCTAATAATCAGAGCGTTAGCCGACAAAAATGTCAAAAGCACTCGCATACCTAGGCGACAATGTGTGAGGAGAATGATGAGATTTGAGACGCTTGACGCCCCGTCCTTTCTGATTACCCTGTTGGGGATACAGCGTGAAGATATGTATGTATGTATAATTTTCAACGACAGAAAAAGTTTAAGAACATTTTTTATTAATTTAATATCTTTTTTTTTTAATTTAATCGTAATAATTGAAGGAGTTCGATACTAACGGTATATTTCGTTCCCCCATATGACTCGGTTACCAGTAAGTGTGATTTATAATTTTATGTATTTATTTTGTTCAATAAATCTAATTTGTATAAGTAATCTAAAAATTAATTTTATGACAGATTTTTCGGAAAAGAAATTGACAAAGTAGTTTGAAAACTTTTTTAATTTATTAGGATTTTTTACTTAATTAGGATAAGATTAGGATATGTGTTACAATTACATTGATTAAAGCAATCATTGTTTACGTTCATACTGTCAATGTAAAACACATAAAATTTACACTATCAATGTCAAACGATAGTTTTTGGTTAAACCTTGGTCAAACAGTCGTATAGAGCAGACATAATCGCCAAAGAATTTTAAAATGTTGCCAACAAACACTTGCTAACACACTGGCTGAAAAAGCCAAGCCACAGATTAATTAGTTTACTACCGTAAAGCCAAGCTAACATACTGTTAGTCGTTTCTTTATAATGTTAGTACACTTTGTATCAGTTGATTTTTCCTTTTATAACGAAGGTATGTGTTGCCAGTGACAGTACAGAAATTTACCTTTGTAAATAACATTATTCACTGGAATTCAACATCCGTTGCTCTCTCTTTCGTAATAATCGGTTTTTCAATAAGAAGATAGTAGTCATTACTCAAGGGATAAAGGTCTTCTAAAAAAGACACAAGAATATCGGATTCACGTTTGCATAAATTTCTTCAATTCTGTAATTAAACTGCTGTACAATTCTGTAATTACAATTTCTGTGAATACGGAAATTCTACGGAAAATATATTAGAGCTATTATTCTTCGTTGCAAAAAATACTATGTACTTATAAGTGGCTGAAAAATAAACAATCTCATTTTT
Source organism: Zeuzera pyrina (assembly GCA_907165235.1). NCBI lineage: Eukaryota > Metazoa > Arthropoda > Insecta > Lepidoptera > Cossidae > Zeuzera > Zeuzera pyrina. The sequence continues at coordinate 3,850,477 of OU015641.1, forward strand.
TAAAATAATACTAATAGCCTAACCATTGCTATCCAACTGCTTGAATTCAATTCTCACTAGATTATTCTGATTATAACCGTAATTTCACTTCTAGTCGAGTTGAATGGTAAGCTCATTAAAATATAATTTTTAATATGCATTTTACGTACGACAAGCACTTAATAAGCATTTAATATACGACAGTTCTTACGTATAGTGGCGCAACCCTTAAATATCCGAATTTCGTTGATTTTTGCATTTATCGCTTTAAAATTACGTATAATTTAGCACAATTTTATTTTAATATATTCGATAATTTCGAAGATAAATAACTGTAAACTGTGTTATGTAGTAATTTTTTTTTATGAAATAATTTTATATTTCATAAGTATTTCATTAACCTAACAGAAAAGATCTAGATATTACAATTTTCCCTTTCTAATGTACCCAGAATTCATGACAAAATAGAACTGGGTAGGAAACAATTAGAATTAGTTAAGTCAGTCAGTTTTCTTGGTTTAACAGTAGGTAACAAGTTACAGTATGCAGACCATATCGGGGCATTGGCTAGTAAGCTCGGTTCCGCGGTACATGCAATTAGACGCATTAAGCAGATGACGGATGTGGATACGGCAAGGCTGGTGTACTTTGCATATTTTCACAGTCTAATGTCCTACGGCCTTCTGCTGTGGGGATCAGCGGCGCATATTAACTCCATTTTTATTTTACAAAAAAGAGCAATATGTGCCATCTACAGGATGAATGCACGAAAATCACTTAAAGATCGTTGTAAAGGCATTGATGTCCTCACCTCGCCGTCCTTATACATTTTTGAAATTATTATATTACACGAGGAAAAATATAGATCTGTTTAAAAAGAAAGGCGATATTAATGGGATGAAAACCCGAGGTCGTGATAAATTGGTTATTCCAAAATTTAAATTACATAAGTCAAATGTTTCATTATTGGGTAACTGCATTCGTTTTTATAACAGTTCCTCAGGAAATTACTTAATTAACAAAGAATAAATTTAGATTGGTAATAAAACGTACATTGATTAGACAATCATACTATAAAATTAACGATTTCATTGAAGATAAAACAATAGTCTGGAAATGATCTTCCCTGCACATGCGTTTACTGGTTTAATGAAAATATTGTATTTTAATAAACCTTTTGTAAAATGAAGTTGAAAAAATGATATCTGACTGACTTTCTTGTCGGTTCTTCTCAGTGTCTAGGTTTTTTATTTCAACCGGAAACTAAAGTATATTTGACGTTCAAAAATACTTTGTAATTTACTTCAATAAATTGATTTGACTTTGACTTTGTTTACGCGTCTCGGAACGTATGTAAACGCTAGATGTGATTTTGTGTTTTATCTGTGATAAGGGGGTTGACGTTTGTTGTTTCTAATCTACCATCAGTTGTGTGTTCGCTACTCTCGAGAGTTTAATTACATTGTAGTACGAGGTTTTGCGGTGAATGAAATTTAGAATGGAATTTGAACGACGTGTATTTCCCACTTTTTGGGTAAACGTGCCCTGCTTGCAGCCCGATACGTGTAGTTTGGTGTTCGTTTGGCAGCCGGGGGGTGTTCTTTTCTAGTACGGCCGGCATATCGGAGTGACTGTTAAAGTTTATTTGGAGACAAACAATTTGATAACGGTAGTGCGTGATTTTGGTGTCTTGAGTGTGTACTGGTGACCCCGAAGTTGACTTTGGGCCCTATAAATTCAAGTTTCGGCCCATTTTGCTTCAAAGGTACGTAATATAATATTGTCCAATTAACGTCTCACCCGAGTACAAATTGTATATTTCATATTTGTCGTGCCGTTTCAGGTGGTGATGTGGTGGCTGTGTTTTGTCGAAGGTTTAGCGTAGCAACATGCCCTGGAGTTGACATTGGACCGCCATGGAGCCTAAGTTTGATCCATTTTCCTCCGACAGGAGGTTCCATATACGGGTGTTCCACGTACGGGTGTTCCTGGCTCGGGCTTTTCGTGCTTGGTGTTTGGCCCAAGCTGCGTGGGGCAGGCTTCGCGCATCAGCTAGAGGGATCGCGTGGGCGAGTACCGTGAGGGTTTGTGACGTGGATCCCGCTACAGCTCTCTTTTTCTCGTTCAGCTGCGGCTTTCCGGAGACTGGCTTGAATAAATGTCGGGAGGCGTTTACTTGAATCCTAAATTGTTACCATTTGTAAGCGTTTCAATTTTTCGGTCTGGCAGCCGTAATTCTCAGTGACGCCCTTTCTTTATATTAAAATAAATTTTGAGTATTGAAGGATAGAACAAACATTTAATTCAAGTGACCTCGTGACCCTGAATCTTAACTGGAATATTGTGTGGTGGTTTTTTTTTTGAAAATAATCCGTTGTTTAGTTACAATTTAAGTTGAGCAGAAAAATTGTGCATTCATAAAAACATAAACATTTTAAATTGTTATCGATTTGATTTAGATTAAACAACAGTTTATTTATTCACCCCTCGTAACAACTGATGCAAGTGATACCTTTTTTGTTCAACAACTATGTGTACTGGTGCACCAGTATGTGGGGCGCGGCAACGTTTTGTGGACGTTCACAGTGAGGTAAGTACATGTTCATGTTATTCATACATTTTGTCACGTATATTAGTTGTTAACTTATTTTTCTAGACAAATTCGCAAATTCAGAGTAAAGAAGCATTCGCGAGGTCTATAATGGCAGTTTAGGTAGATATGCGGCATAAACCAAATCTCAAGAAAGAAATGAAGGCAAAAGTTGATATAAACGTTCATTAAAGTAGAGGTAAATAGTACACAACATACATACATATCCCTAAAGGAGTAGTCAGAGAGGACGGAGCGCCAGGCGTCGCGATCCTTACATACTTCCTCTAATCCTCAAAAATCCTCAAATCTCATTATTCTCCTCACACATTTTTGCCTAGCTAACACTAACACTAACACTAGCTATTTGACCTTCATAAGTCAGCCTTTAGTCAGCTTCTTGTACCACTCACTTTCGCTCTATAGATTTTCTTCGTCAGTCTTTTATCACTCATTCTTTCTATGTGCCCGAACCATTTAAGCATTCCTTTCTTCATTTTTTCAATAACATTGTCGTGCAACCCTGTCATACTGCGTATCTCTTTATTGCTTCTTTTGTCCGCAAGGGTGTAATCGCACATATTTCTCAGAGATCGGAATTCTACTGCATTTATCTTACATTCACTCGATTTCGGGCATATCCAGGCCTCACTACCGTACAATAAAGTTGGCACTAACACCGCATTTCATAACATGGCTATTTCGGCTGAGTTAGATATATTCACACTGCCTACTAATGCAGACAGAGCACCGTTCACTTTATTACCGGCTGCTACCCATCTCTCCACATCTAACTCACATCTTCCATCTCTCGAAAATGGACTCCCCAGATATACAACTTCGTTCACTTTGTTCTAGACATTTTTCATTTACCCATATTTTACACTTTGTCTGTACATCTTCTCTGTCAAACATCAGACCCTTAGTTTTGTTCACATTCAATCCTTTCACTTCACTTTTTTCTTTCATGTACGCGACTAGTGTCTGCAACTATGTTTCTGATCGTGCTATAAACACAGCATCGTCAGTGTGCAAAAGGCAGTTTACCACTGTGTCAACACATCATACCACTCATACTACCTTTCATTATCTGGAGGCAACTGTCCAAATACAGCACGAACAGCCAGGCAGACATCACGCGGCCCTGTCTAACGCCTAAACACTACCAACTTTGAATCAGGGCGACATGTCACCATCTATCCTTGTACAGGCTCTGTGACGTCGATATAATGACCTCACAGCCTGCAGTAAAGGGCCCTCTACGCCATATTCGGGCAGAAGACTCCACAATTTCTCTCGCACTACTCTATCAAATGCTTTTTCTAGATCCACGAAAGCGCAGAAAACTTTCTAACCTATAGCCAGAAACTTCCCCACGATAACGCATAGCGAGAAAATATGAGAAAATCTGATCCATACAACCTCTACCGTTCCTAAAACCACCTTGCGCTTCCCACAAACATCTTTCATACGTTCAGTCAATACCTTGCTTATCTTAGCAAAACTTAATTTGCTAAGATGAGCAAGCTAATGGCCCTATAGCACGCGCAGTCCAAATAGGAACCTTTCTCATTTTAAAGAGGCACTATGACTGCGATGCGCTAGTCCTCTGGCACTTCGCCCTTCTGCCGACAAAGGTTGCAAATTGCACGTAAGGTATCCCAGATCCTAGGACCGCCATACTTGATCATCTCAGCAGTCACGTCATGATTTCTCGCAATCTTTCCACATTTCAGACTTCTTATCGCTTTTTCAATCTCTTTCATATTACTCGCATCCTCCAGTCCCTGACCCGAGTGTCGCAATTCATTAGAAGCGCTCTCAGTATCAGCGACGTAGTCGCCACTCTCATACAGTTCTCCATAGTATTCACTCCATCGCTGCAGAACATCTTTTTTATTTGTTAGCAGGTGGTTTTCTTTCGAACGCACTTTATTCATTCTGCAAGTTGCCGAACCACTTCGATAGTTACGTACTTCTTTCCAAAATAATTTTGAATTTTCCTCGAAGTTGTCCGACATCTTGTTTTCGTCTAACACCCTACACAACACTTCGAGTTTTCTTTTCTGTTCTCAATCGCGATTAGAATGATACCGTGTAACTAGAGTAAGAGGTATTTGCATCAATTTACGAGTTACAAATATTAAGAAAAAATTAACGTAAACTAATCCAGGCGGCACTATCTTAGAAACGAAATAGTTTAATAAATTCAAGGATATGATCCTTTTTCTTACTACTAAAGTTACTATTTAAAGTGAAATCTTACCAATTTTCATAAATTTATATCTTCTATCTTTAAGTATACATAGTATAAAACAAAGTCGCTTTCCGCCGTCTGTCCCTCTGTATGTACGCTTAGATCTTTTAAACTACGCAATGAATTTTGATGCGGTTTCCACCATTGGATAGAGTGCTTCAAGAAAAAAGTTTATTCCTATAGTTTAATATTTTTTTGTGTTAATTTGTTGAAATCGTCGGAAAAAATCAGGCCGGCTGAGAGCTTTCATCGAAAATGCTGTCTTATTCTTTTGAAATATAACAAAACAATGTACAGTGGAATTGTTCCTCTTTATTAGGACTATAATAAAGTTAGTAATAGCATATGTCTATATTATACGGATAGCTTTCTAACCCCATTTTAATGTTTAAAAAAATTGATATAAGTTATGTGAAGTTGGAAAGCTATTTAGACGGATACGATATTTGTCATTATTAAATTAAATACTTTAGTTACCATAATAATTTCATGTTCATAATAATTGCCTTTTACACCACACAATTTAAATTAATATCTTATGAAATATCGTAGAATTAAAACTATCACCCAACAAAACTGAATAGCGCGTCGAAGGCCGCGCCTCGCCTTTACACGAGCATTGTACGATTTGCAGCAATTGCATGCATTTATTGGAACTCTTCAGCAAGAGAAATAAAAATAAAAACATTCTTTTCAGCGCGACACTATAAACTGCACTTATTAGTGCGACTTTCAGAACGTTATATAATTAAGAAGATTAAAACCTTTTTTTTTCGAAGTCACCTGTAGTACAGTCTTACCATAATAGTAATATTATTAATCATCCCACGCTGACACCACATTAGTATCTACACTGCACCTGTGCAAAGCCGGGGGGGTCGCTAGTCATATTATAAAAAAGTTACAAGCTTTAGAAGCTTTGAACTCCTCTCCTGTAAAGTTGCATTTTTGCACTTGCGTTATTATTCGCAGGACCTGTCGTATAAAGCGTTTGTAAACGCCCACTTCGCACGTACTTATATCTATTTCATGTAATTTTATCTTTCGACTGGCTCTTTGGGAAAGTGGCAGAGCATCTGCCTTCCAAGCCATGACCCTCGATCCTCGGTCAGGGTCAATTTACGACATGAACTTTTCTAAATTTTCTTAGTCTGAATGTTAGTGAAAGCTCTCCCGGTTCCAGTCCCAACAAATAACGGGTTATTTGCGAAGCTGTTTTGACCAATATAGTATTAATGCTTGTCCAATGAATTCCAAGGGTTGATCTTTTATAAATTAGGGATTATAGGGTTGATCTGTTGTTGAACACCGCAGTGTTCAGAGCAACGCCAACTATCCACTACAATTGTATTAGCAGATACAAATGGAGTGAGTGGTTTTTTTTTCACATTCATTCAAGCATCATATTAAAACAGATTTAACTAGTTGCATATTAACAAATTATATCCGACGATATCGGTCGCTTGCAGCTCTACATCTGCGTCCATAACAACAACATTACTATCTAATGTAGTGTATATAAAACCCCCACAAGGACATTGACTATTAGTGACGTTTTCATTGAAATTCTAAGAAGAGAACTTAAAATAACGCAATAATAATAAAAAATTACACTTTTTAAATTTCGGAATCGAATGAAACCAAACATTATTTACATTATTGACGACCGTGGCGCAACGGCTAAGCGCATCATAAAGTAAACAGCGGTTGAGGGTTCGATTCCCGCCCTGAGTCTGGGTGTTTATGTATAACATGTATTTACATTTATTTACAAAAGAAAAGTATATAAGTAGTATACCAGTTGTCTAGTACCCATAACACAAGCACTGTGCTGCTTACTTTGGGACTAGATGGCGCTGTGTGAAATGTCTGAGTATATTACTATTCTAAGAATATGTAAATAATGAAATGTAGCCCACAGTGAAGTTTCGATCAATATTACCTATATCACTAACAATTTATTGTAGAAATGAAAATGAATTACGTGACTTCACGTATGTTCTTTATTTCATTTATTAACATGACTACTGGTAACCATAACATAGTAATGGACCAAATAGAAAATCGACCAAAGAATAGGCCTTTATTAATAAGAACTTGTGTCAGTGATGAGCTAACATCCTGTCAACAAGTATCTGATTCTGCGTTGTAATCTGTAGACTCAAATAGGCGTAAATATTATGTGATTTTATTAACCTGTGGCATGACTGGTTGGATCTGAAAGACCCACTACCGATTAAAACGCTGATATTTTTAAATTAAAATATATGTTCGCCGCTTTTCCAGTATATTACTTGTGTATTACTTATTGTGGGTAACTCCGGATGATTATTGTATTTTGTATTGTAGGTAGAAATATATGTCAGTTGTTACAGAGCATTCAAACGTTTCATTACACAACATTATTGATCCGTAAGACCCACCAGGCATGTCATGTGATTTTTATTCACCGGGTGCATCAAGGGTTAAGGTGCGGTTTGATTCACTTTCATTGTGGCATGATGGTATATTAACATTATTTTTCAGATCAATAGCTTTGTCGATTTAATTCTTGTTTACGTCTTGACATGGTCCGGCTGAGTTTCCTTATTGCTTAAGGTGACGCAACGCAGTCATAAACAATACTCTAAAATAGAGCTTACGCGCTCCTAAATACCTACCTCACACAAACAATTTAAAAAAATCCAACGACTGAAGATTAATTTACACAAAATTTAGAGGCATAAATCGGTCCTGTTAGTACGAAAAATGTAAATCTCTGTTTTAACAGAGGCTTTGTTGATATTTTTTTCTATTAAAAAGTTAACTAATCGTGTACCGTAACCGTCAAAATGAAGTCATTAGAATGAAGAATCAGCTTACTAAATATCATTTTCATATATGTTGTAATCATTTAGAAAAATTGAGATCCGTGCAGTCAAAATTTCCAATTTGTCGCCTTAAACACTGTAGATACTAGATACAAAGTAAACGTAAGATGGAAATCTCAAGTACCAATTTATCACGACTTCATTACTTTAACCTTTCTTTCAATTACCTTTTACTGTAGTTCGTTTACCTGAGACGAAATTAGGAATGTTTAGCAAGTAATTGTTATTCTCAGCACAACAGGACTTAAGATTGTGTCTGTTTGAGTGTAAGTATCTTTAACGACTTTTAGAGTTCCGTAACTTGAAAGGAAAAACGATACAATTATTTTTAAGATCGCTGTCAAGTCCATAAATTTGTCAGTTTAACACGTTCATCGATTTTCTCAGAATCGATTCGACATAATATAATAGTACTGACACGTCATCTCCGCCTACATATCATTTCAATAAAATACATAATAATTAAATCTTTAAAACTAGTTAATTAAAATTGATTACTTGTTATGGGTAGAGATAAGAAGGATTATCTCAATGCATACAAAAGTGTCCCTAAAATTGCATTAAATTAAGATAACGCTGCCAGAGTCGGCGAACTAGACGACAGCCGTGGGCGCTCGAATTTGGGAGCGACGCGTACAAAAGGGTACATAGTAAAATAATAAAAAAAATGCGTGGTAGAATTAACATTTGTTACACGATTTATTCTATTTCGGTCAAATAAAAGAATCTCAAACCTTTACCATTTGAGATTACGATATCGTTTGTTTTGTTTTATTTAGTGTTAGTTCCACATTAATTTTAATCACATAAAGTACCCACGTGTGATATTTTGTAACATTTTAGTAATGAGAACGAGGGTAGAATGGATTTCCTGCGTGTAGTGGGGCTGCATAAAAGCCTGATTTTAGTCTTGTAAGAGTTGTTGAGAAGCCGTCGAATAGTCAAGTACATAATAGTTGTGATGAAGAATTGAAAACGCATTCATAGTTTATTATTTAAACTATTATTACAAGTTAATTATTTCAGATCGACTGACATTAAGTTTGTTACAGTGAAATTAAAAATGAAAATCGACGCTAGCGCGCCACCGCGCCCTTTTGAATGATAGAGAATTTTGTGTTCGGATTCTATTGTCTATGGCTTTCTTGCCTTGAATATTAAAATAAAATTACTTGACTAAAAATATTCTTGTTTTACATTTGTCATTTGCTTAGGGCGCTGACTTAGCTTGAGCCGTCGCTAGGCGCTATTGTACCAAACTCACTAATGTTAAGTTAACTTATTAAGTGTTCGTAACTAGGTACCTTAATCTTTCTTTTCAAAAAAGAATGTGAAGTGAAAGGACTGAATATGAATGTGAACAAAACAAAGTTTCTTGTGTTTGAAAGAGAAGAGGTACAGACGAAATGTGCAATATGGGTACATATGGAAAGTGTATAGAACATGTGAAAGAAATTGTGTATCTGGGGAGTACGTTTTCTAGGGAAGGAAGACGTAAGTTGGATGTGGAGAGAAGGGTAGCAGCTGGCAATAAAGTAAACGGTGCTTCGACCGCATTAATAGGCAGCGTGATTGTATCTAACTCAGTTAAAATGGTCATCCACTTGCTAACTTTATCGTACGGTAGCGAAGCCTAGATATGCCCAAAATCAATGTAAGTAAGATAAATGCAGTAGAAATGCGATCTCTTAGAAATACGTGCGGTGTCACCCTTACAGACAAAATAAGCCATGAAGAGATACGCAGTATGACAGGTTTGGATGATGGTGTCATAGTAAAAATGAAGAATATGAATATCTAAATGAAATGCTCTCCACATCTCACACTCAACACAACAACCCTAATGCATATCAGGCCGAGAGTAAGCAATTCCTTTGCGCACTATCACAAAGCGCGGACGTTGGCCTTTTTTTGTACATATTATCTGCCTATACACTTCAGAGTTTTTGCACACTGTACTTTTTTTATATCTATTGATCTCAAACATTTATCTATTTTACTTTTAAAGTTACCTTTGTGGATTTAAAAATCGAAAAAAAAGAACTATTGCAGCTTCGTCATGTGTGTCTGTCTGTCTGCCTTTGTCCGTCTATTCGTCTGTCTATGATGCAAACCATTCTGTCATCTTTACACCTTTACACTGTGGTAATTTGTTAAAGATACGTAAATTGGTGACCTAAAATTAGCACTGAAAAACAAAATAATTAAATAGACAATGGGAATTTCGACCCAAATACTTTTACCTGATTTTGTCTGTTAGAAAATAATGACAAGATCGAAAGATTAATCACGCTTGTCTAGACCTTTGAAATATCGTTATATACGTACATAAAAATCTTTACGCTGTATCCCTAACGGGGTAGTCAGAGAGGACGGAGCGCCAAGCGTCGCGGTCCTTACATACTTTTCTTGCTTCCTCAAATCTCATCATTCTTCATTCTCCTCACATATTTTCGCCTGGGTATGCTAACACTCTGGCTATTTGATCTTCATAAGTCAGTCTTGGTCTTCCTTGGCTTCTTTTATCACTCACTTTCGCTCTGTATATATCGTTATATGTAATTCATTATAAAGTCTGTCTCGCTCTATTTTTCTGTTTCACTCTAACACTCACTGTAACGTTGCACGGTTTGTATTTGGATCTATTTGTTTAATAGTAGGGGAGCCCAATAGGGAATTTCGAGATTTACTCAAGCGCGGTAGATTAACATATGGGGGATACCTTGCATCCTATTGAGTACCTCCACCATATCTTAAGCCCTCTATGTAGAGTCGCGCGTGTAGGGCAGATGATCAGAATAGTAAAAAAAACGATAGTTGGAAATACTCAAGTGCGTCAGATTAAGGTGTGATGGGTTAATTAAATGCTGAAAAGTGTGCATTTTAATATCTGACGACTTGAGCGTGATGTAAGGGAGTGGGGTCATATTCTCGAGCACGGCCGAATTTTTTTTTATTTTGAAGGAAATAAATTCAAGGATAAAGAGAAAAACAATCTGCCGATTTGCCGATTCAATAAACTTTAGCGCATTCAGCTGCTGTGAAATATGTATTCCCCATTTCGCGCATCTCTCTCCCTTTCACTCTTTCTCTATCTCTCACTCTCTCGCACTGTCCCCACACTATACTCCAATTCCTAATTCAAGATAATATACTTTCCGTCAGTGTTCACGCCATCACAGCTGGTCACAGCACTCGTGATCAAAGAGAATGTAAAATTACTACGTAATAAAATTCGGGATTCCGTAGAACTAAATAGACTTCCAAATGTTAAAAAAAAGATACTGTTGCGGTAATAAAGAACACAGACTCATATATTCACTTTCACATTTTATTTCTCAATAATTAATAGCAAATTACAGACTATAACACGTTGTCACGAATAGCCGACGACTAACAATCAACAGCTAAAGCCGCAGAATGATATAGAATGATCCACATCTTGGCACGCATCGGCTTATATAGACTTGCTGACGTCATTTCTCCCACGCCTTGGCGACAACAGATGTGGCAGGCAGTATGTGATGTCAGCTAGGCAGACCCGGTGACAATGACGTTATCTTGCTCCGTTACAATACCCAAAATAGTTAATCTGACGACTTTAAAACAATCAGCTTTATCAACATAAAGAATTAAATAGAGATGTGCCGTCTAATATTCAAATCTATCGATAACGATTATAATTAGCACGAAGTGAGTACTAGAAATTCGTAAAAACGATTTAAACAATTTAATTTTTTTTCTTTTTCAAGCTTCCTTCAAATACTTGTCAGATTATGGAACAGCACGACCAAAACTTTAAGCTAAACCGTCTGTATCAAAATCTGACGTGCTCGAGTATTTCAAAATGGCGATTTTTTGGAGTTTACTCCTTAAGAATCGATTTTCATATAAGGCCCCCGGTATGAAAAAAATATGAGGAGTAAAATTTATTCATCGAATGACAGCGTTACGTTTTTTGTGCGCAACCTATTGTGCGCACCTGTCACTTTTCAGTCGTGAGTAATAAGATGTACATAGGGTATGCTGCAGGGCAGCTTACGCAAGTAAGTATTATGTGTATATAATTTACCTATAATGTTATTTCTACATAAAATATATAGGTATATAATATATACTCTACAGCGTCTTCAAATGATGAATATATTTTATATATATATCTAGGTTTCTCGGGGTGCTGATTACGAAAATGACCTTCACTTTCAAATCCCATATGGCGAATATTACTGTTTTGGATAAATCGATATGGGTGTCACATTATAGGTTTCACGGGGTGCTGATTACGAAAATTATGTTTATTTTCGAATCCAAGAAGGCGATTATTATTTTTTTGGATAAATCGATATGGGTATCAAATTCTAGGTATTTCGGGGTGCTGATTACAAAAATGACGTTCATTTTCAAATCCAAGATGGCAAATATCACTTTTATTGGATAAATTGAAATGGCTGTCAAATTCTAAGTACCTCGGGGTGCTGATTACGAAAATGACGTTCATTTTGTAATCCAAGATGGCGAATATTATTTTTTTTGATAGATCTACATGGGTGTCATGTTCTAAGTTTCTCGGGGTAGTGATTACGAAAATGACGTTCATTTTCAATTCGAAGATGGCAAATGCCTCTTTTTTTATATCTATTAATATTGATATTTAATATTATTGTATACAGTGAAGTGAATAAAAATACATAAAATATGAAAAAAACCAGTAAACTCCAGTCGTGCGTCGGAGCTGACACATACACTTTTTTTTTTGCATTTTCAAAGAGCCGTTACGAGCTTACGTCACATCCGAATTGTCAGTCTTTTGAATAGGAACTTCGACCGTGTTCATTTAACATCTCTTCTGGATATCTGACGCGTTCGAGTAATTTTTTTTCTCATTTTTAACTCTTCCGTACGGCCACTCCCACCATGCAAACCGGCAGATTAACATACCTCCGTCATCTCAGACACGTGGGGCATATACACTATCAATATATAATAAACACTTACGCGCTCGAATATTTCCATGTGACTGTATGTTTTTACATTTTTGAAATACTGTAGACGCTCCCCCCACAGTTGAAAGGACCTCATGACATCATCATGTAACCTTTTTTTTTCTACCATCTAATCCTCGACATAATTCACGACGCTCGCGTAAATCCCTATTTAGATCGTGGCCTCCCTTACTGTAATACATTACGTACTTTACAGGTGCAAAAAAAAAAATAGTTACAAAGAAAACAAATTTACGAATAACAAATATAATATAAAAACAAAGTACAAAATAATAGATAATTATACTTCGATTAGTAGGAAAAAGAAATAGGAATAAAATATAAAGTTCTCGTTTCGCCTACAAAATCTCTAATACTTTTATTCACCCCGGTAGCTGCTTATGTTCAAATTTCGAGGTTTCAGCCAAAACTTCGTAAAACTTCTGTTATTGTTTTTCTCTATCTTTATTGAAATCGACAGCTTAAAATTGTTTTTCGCACTAATGTCAAACAAATTAATTGACATTTGTTAGTCTACAGATTATATTACAATAAATTATTAGCACTCGAGTAGAGACGCGGCTTAATATTGGTGTTATATATCGTGTTAGTTGCCTGAAATCAATTGTAACGAAGATGGTATTGACAGGTTGTGTGACATATTTGACATGATAAAATAAAGTTAACTAGACCGCCGTTGTAGGCCTCCCATCTCGTTAAGTCTACAAGTCAGTCAATCACGTAACGCAAGACGTAACGTTACAAATTTTATTTCCATACAATCACTTTAATTGCATAGTCAATATTAGCATTAGGGAATACGCATGTGATAAGTTTTCGACAAACCGATTGCATACGATTGTAATGCGCTTCCAGTCTGAGTGTATGATATTAAATCAGTAGGTACATTGCAGTATGTTTTAACAACAATCTCAATGCGTAAAAGATACTCCTCATAATAGACGCGAATAGCAGGATCTTGTGCAGAGTCCGTCCAGATTGCTACCACCATGTTACTTGCTAGTCCTGTCTCCAAATAGCAGCGCTTGCGCTGTTGGGTTACGATGTGGATATTAATTAAGTAATTTATTTATTTGACGGTCTTCGTTTCATAACAAAACAGTAACAATGTGTATCATATCTAAACTTAATTTACTATCGGTCCCAAAAGTCATACAACAACCAGAAAAGCTATTGTGAACCTTAAAGCCTCATCTTCAGAACAGAAAAAACGAGTAGAAAGCCGCAGTGGGCGCTACCTGCGAAGCACTAGTGAGCCCTGTAATGGGCACTACGGTCTCCACTTACTTCAGTTAAATGAAGTCTCAACATCACAAAGACAGCAAATGGAAACTATCTTTATTCGATCAGGCATAATGTCTACTTTCAAACGAACTAATTAAGTAGTTTTCAAAATTTTCGACTATAGACAATACAGTTTGCACATAGTTTGCACAGATGCTCAATTAGTGACGTAACACAGTGACATAATCTAGGTAATGATATCGATAAATATTAATACGTGTAGAGAAAACTTTGTACCCCTTTTTAAGCACATTGCGCACACGGAGGAGTGTGAAAATTGGCACGCTTAAAGTTTATATGGAGAAAGATTGGAGAAAGTTAAAATGTTTATGTAGGTGATGTGTTACGAATAAGTACATTCAATTAAATAAAATAAAACTAAAAAAACAAAAAGAGTGTTAATGTCAAATTCATAATAGTTTGTGATCATATGTAGTGTAACCTCCTTGGGTCAAACAGTCGCACAGAGTAGATTGTCGCCAAAGAGTTTATATTATAAGTTTATTTTTACGGTCGAATTTCGACCACAAAGCGACTTCTAGTAGTTATAGATCCGTTATAAAACATGTTAAGTACTACAATTACACAAAAAATAACGAAGTCATTGCCAATAATAAATTATATATTTGTTGATAATTATTATAATATATTGAGTTATCAATAATGACTACAACTATTATAGTTTATTGTAATCTTTATTTATACATGAATAATATTTTATTCAGTTTTCTTAAATCTCCGCATGAGAAAGGAAAGTGGATTGAAGCAACAGGTAAGCAAAAACCTAGAATGTCGTATTCTAGGTTTTTACCTACCTACCCATATCAATTTATCCAAAAAAGTAATATTCGCCATCTTAAATTTGAAAGTGAACGTTATTTTCGTAATCCACACCCCGAGAAACCTAGAATATGACACCCATATCGATTTATCCAAAACAGTAATATTCGCCATCTTGGAATTAAAAATGAACGTCATTTTCGTAATCAGCACCCCGAGAAACCTAAAATATGACACCTATATCGATTTATACAAAAAATAGTATTCGCCATCTTGGATTTGAAAATAACGTAAAACGTTATGCTATACTTTTTGTCAACGCTTGATTATACTTTCCATAAAATTTCCGAACCTCGGCCTATATGTCTAAAAATTTATTCTTTAGGAATAAACTCCAAATCTGCGTCCAAAAAAATCCATCAAACGAGAGTCTTCCAACGATATTTTTTATAAAATGGTGGAAACTTTTGACGTGTAACATCTTTCCTCTCGCTTTCCTGCAATCTGTGGGAGTGATTGTGTATAAAGGGACGGAAGTGTGTAATAGGAAGACGGAGAAACGCGCGCTATTTAATTTGACCAATGAGCGCGCGCGGTAATAGAGTTGGCCATCAGATGGTACTAACCCATTTTTCTGTCGCTGCTCAATTGATATTTTTAATTTTGATTAAAAAAAAACAAATTAATGAATTATACGGATAATTTCTTTGATATTAATAATTTATTAAATATTTATAATTTAATTGTAATGATTTAGTGAGTTGTTGAGATGGGTAAATCCAGAGGAGAATACGTGCGAGATTACCGGCAGAAAAAACGTGAGGAAAAATTAAAAACTGGAAAGGTAGATCCAAAAAAAAATTGCGCGACATCTAACAGTGGTACTTTTATTGACGCAATTTATCAACGGCCTTTAAATACTTTTAAAGTCTATGTATGTCGCCGCTCTCCCCCAAATTGAACCAAAATAACTGTTTTCAAAAAAAATTGCATTACTCCTAGTAATAATTAAATAAAATACAATTTCCAATAAAAAGCATTATTCTTCGTTATGAAAAATCATTTCAAATAATATCTGAATCATTTTATTCAGAATATAATGTGTATGTTGCTTATTACCAAGGTGAGATGCCAGATGTTGCAAATCATATGCGACTACTGTAAGGCTCGCTTGATTTTTTTACATTTTTCCTTTAAGGCGCGTAATGGCGCAAACAGACCTCACTTCAGTAATTTTTTAGGAATAACCACGCAATCAAAGGTGTTGAAAAAAGTGTATATTAATCTGCATCACATTTATAATCAACCAGAAATTCAAAACGGCATGTAAAGTAAATTCTTTTAGTAAAAAAAAAATTAAGGAAACCTCTGTACAAAATTAATGGGGAAGAAATCTATTTTCGTCGTTAACATATATTTGTCGGAGGAAATAATAAAAGGCACTCATTTGACTATACTATGGCAAAGCGCGACTTCCGGTTTGGAAGGGATACCGCGCTAACGGAACGTCGGGGCCGGCACTGAGTCTGTTAAGCCCGCCATACACCATCCAGTATGCTTGATCAAGTCTGTCCAGTACGCATGAAGCGGCGTTTAGCATGACGCCCCTAGAGCACACACACGATCCGTTGTACTTGACGTCAATCCCGTCCAGTATGCATGAAGCACTTGACGCGCCGTCCAGTCAGTTCACGCAATTACTCAAAGCAGGACCGTCGTCTTGCGCGCTCCGCTTTCACGATGTTGGGAAACGACGACATGGCATTAGTTTGCATGAAGCATTTAAGGGACGGTTGTGCGAATGTATTGTTACGATTGTCTTTTTAAAATTATATTTATCTTATTGAAATATATATCGACGTGAGAGCTATGTTAGAGATAAGTAAAAATTGAATTAATGTTATTACAATATAGTTATACTATTTTTGTAAACTTAAAAATTATCAATTGATTATCGATTATTATCAATTCATAAAAAATTAAATCAATAGAAAAAATTAAGTAATTCAATGAAATCGATTGAAAATTTAATTAAAAGAATATTAATTGATTAAAAATTATAATTCGATTATATTTTTTAGAATTAAAATGTTTGTATTTACTTAATTTAAAATGTATTTAATAACAAATAATTTGACCTTCCACGAAACAATGAAGATCAAATAGCCAGAGTGTTAGCTGACGGATATGCGAAAATCACTCACATACCTAGACGAAAATGTGTGAGAAAGGTGAGGAGATTTGAGTAAGCGACAGAAGTGTGTAAGAACCGCAGAGCTTGATTTGAAAGTATTCTCTTAACTACCCCATTAGGGATATAGCGTGAAGATATGTATGTATTTTTTATGTATGGTATAATAATTGGTAATTGATATTCAGTTACAATTTTTATAAAAGAATATTTCTGAATAGAATACGTTTTAAAATCTCGATGCTCTCTTTTTTTTAGATTGAAATGTGAATCCTCCAAATAAATCGCTGTAATTGAATGAAAATAACTTATTTAAATATGCGACCAAATGCGAATAATTTTTTTATAATAATTTCTAATAAGTGTATTCGCAAATAATTTCTCAAAAATGCATATTATACATATTTAACAAGTAACTGTAAAAAGAAATATGATTTTTTTTTCAAATCGTATTTTTACTCGTATTGTAATAACATTAATTTATTCTTTATTTATTTTAAACATTACTCGCTTCGATATATAATTCAATAAATCAATACACATTTCAATAAAATAAATCAAGACATTCGCACAACTGTCCCTTAACCAAAATTTCGAGCGAACTGACGAAACGGCATGACGCGCCCACACACGTTCAAGTACGCAGGACGGACTTGATGGCTTGATGGCTTGATGGATTGACGGAAGATGGGCAAAACGATTTCCGTCAAGTATAACTGATCAAGTCAAATCGGCACCACACACGATCAATATTACTTGATGGAACCGTCGCTTCATGCATACTGGACAGACTTGATCATGCATACTTGATGGTGTGTGGCGGGCATTAGACTACGGCGGCCGGTGCGATAGCATTTCTCCGACGGATCGTTTGCCATTAATAAATTTCCAATTACCTACGTAATAATTGTTACAAAGAGTTTTCTGTCGTTTGCACATTAACTTTGTCTTAACGTGGTACTTTATGGAGTAGTTCGCCTCTTGTAAGATTAGGTACCAGTAGGTAGATTTCCCATAGCTGAGTCGCAATAGCACGAATTGCCCTGTGTCTTTTCCGACATATATACATGTAATAAAAAAAACTAATTCAAACAGTTTATATTTTTTATTAAATTTGGATAAAATTGCTTTTATCGATAAACGAGAACATCTCTAGTTGATTCTAGAATGTGATACCAATAAAAAGTAGATTCGACAAAATTGTGCAATATTTAAGTGCAGTAATTTCTTAACTACGACAATAGTAAATATTTCGAATAAATAATTCTTTTTAAAAAAAAGATGCACATTGATATTGATAAAGTATTATATTTATTATCAATGTTATATTCAATGTTAATATTATAGATTTCTCACAATTTTGTAAAAACCATTGCGAATATGTTTACAAGGCTTTAAAATAAAGTTTATTTTTAATTATGGTTGTTCTGTTGACGAATGTTTGTTTGCGTGTCGAATAGCTGATCAGCATTCTATGTAGTGAAAATATTACGATGAGTAAGCATGTGTTTAACAGGTTACGCTGGTTTTCCTTATATGTGTGTTCGGTATGCTAATTCCAGTCGTTTTTTTTTTTGTTTCGTGGTCTTATCTCATCACCTCATTATCTCCGTTGATTTCGGACTCAGACCAATCACTTTCTTCAGATTCGGTATTGTGTTCCAACGGAATAAACTGTATGTCTTTGTTAACGGAAAAAATGTAGTCTGCTGCCTGAGGCATGAAATCTTCTAAATTTTCTATCTAATCTATATGACTGAGCCCGCATTTTCACATCCAATACATGTATTTTACGGCTATTGGAAGCCATTGCAGCAATCTGTAGCAATAAACAGCAGTAAAATACATCTTTTATGAAACCATACAAAATCACTTTCTGTTACATACAGTGTAAAGTGGAGTCCACAGGACCTACGAGTATCCGGTAATTGCCTTTGCAAGAAACGTTCGTTATCTCCTTCCACTCCCGTGTAGGTTCTGCCATTGGCAGACGACACAAGACTTTGTCCGCTTTTGAACAAAAGTCATGATTGAAGGAATTTTTGCATTCTCTACAATTTAAGCGTTAAATATGTTTGTGTGTATTTTTTGTGTATGAGTGCGCTGTGTCTAGGTGTGTATTGTGTATCTGCATAAATACATGTGTATGTCTTTGTAGCGCTTCTCACAACGCTGCATAAGTTTTAGTGAAAGTGAGATGAAAGTACATGGAAAATACACACTTACTTTTAATTAAATTCTAAATTTGAATTTAAGAGGACTTCTTCACGAAGTAAATATTTGAAAACTAAATTAAATCTACCTGACTAGTATACTCTTAGCTTTGAGCTTTAATTTGTTCTGTTAAAGTTTCTACTAATCCGTGTTATTTTATTTTACGTTTCGGTTCCCGATAGAAAATAACTGTATACAATTATGTTTGCATTGTACAAACATTTCTTCGTAGGTTCGTGGAATTAGGCATGTCGTGACGCATTCGGACATTTCGTTCAAAGAATCCAATTGTCAAAAAAAAATACTGAAAAGTATAAAATAACTATCCTTTACTAATCAAAACTCAAGTACAATTAAAATAACTTTGCAAATACGATAAACATACCTATATAATTAAATTTGACAGTTATTGAAGTCGGTGCCAAATCAATAGTTATTTTATGTTTTTCAGTGTATTTTTTGAAGGCGGTTTAATTTTTTCAATAAAAATTTTTTTGTTGATCTAGTTTTTAGACTTTTACTAATGCGCGTGACTAGGAAAGGGTCAAAGTACAACAATACACAGCTGAACATGTTTAATTTTTATTTTTGTGAATACTAATAACCAAAACACTTAAGATTTACGAGTATTTTGGAAATAATTAATTCTGCACTGCAATGTTTTGTACGTCAAATCGGTCAGAAGCTGACCCAAATTACGACAGTGCGAGATCGTCATACTTACTGTAGTTAACTCTTTTACTTGTGGTTACGCTCAATGAGATAGAAAGAGAAACAAGAAAATTCGTTCGACATACAAAAGATAAGAGCGGCAACTCATTGTGGCTTCGTCCATTACATTCTTAGTCCGAGTACAAACACGACGGTTCTTCAATAATACAATACCCTTCTCTTCCGTCTATGATTAAAAATCGATGATGCGGCATTATTGATATTGTTAGCCTCCTTTAAAAAAGGTAGTTTTGGACCGAAATGGAATTTAAATAGCTTCCTTATTGTCATTTGCTGTTGAGAACAACTTCGCCCTCGTTCGATCACTGTACACAAATACAATCACGTGTTTTTGATAGAAATGAGAGATCGAACGATTATGTGAATAATCTAAAGTTTTACGATTTCTATATTTTATGAGTTTTCACTATAATTCTGCTGCATTTGTAATGTTATTTATGTTTTGAAATATAATGTGTACGTGTGAGTTTACCTTTTAAACTTTTTTCATGTTATACTTCATGCACAATTAATTGAAGTATCGCGATACAAATTGTCGATTGAATGAATCAATGAACGATATGTTCATTCAGTTATGAATGCCATATTCAATATTTTGAAATGATTGCAATCAAATGAACGCATCGATCACTAACGACACCGGTCTCGTTCGCCCTTCAACTTCGCGTGGGCATTGTATCTCGTGGGCATAATCTCTAACAAGTAATAACCCACTGTTTTAGCTACAGATTGCTTCAAGATTAAAATCAATTGTTTGTTTACTCTAATAATATTCTAAATACATCATTAAATTAACAAGGTTCCTTGAATACTGAAACGTTGATAATTAACTGCTAGAACTATTGTTTGCATTTAATCTTGATTACATAATCCTAGAAATGGTAATTGGTACGCTCTTGAATTTAATCGTTATTATGGTCTCCGGAGCTGGGATAAGAAAAGATAGGTACATGAAGATAAGTGACGACAGCGATATGACATTGAAATAAAAAAAACTCGATACGGCACCTACTGGGATCGTATCAAAAGTATTATTCAGACTAAGTACTGAAAAAAATATGTCGGTACTATGAGTACACTTTGCAGATTTTAAAACGATAAAAAAAACGGAGAAGGTTTCGTTTCGTTTGCATTTTTTTTCTTTTTCTTTGTATCTATTTGTTTATGTGTATAATGTTAGATTATAAGGGTAATTTGAACTGGGATCACAAATACTAATTTCAAAAAAGGTGGCCAAGCTTATTTTAAAAAAACAAATGCTTTTCTTGACTACGCCTATAAAAGATATGACATATAAGTTATTTCACTAAAGTTCCTTGTTTACGGAAATTCATTACTAAACTCTGTACTATGTTTTCATGTAATTGAAAACTGGCCAAGTTAAAGGAATTCTTAAAAATATGTTTCATAGAATTGTAAAATGCATTAAAGTTATAATGTAATATAATATAATATAATATAATATAATATAATATAATATAATATAATATAATATAATATAATATAATATAATATAATATAATATAATATAATATAATATAATATAATATAATATAATATAATATAATATAATATAATATAATGTAATATAAAATAACGTAATGTAATAAAGTAAAACGAATTAATAACCTTCTCCGTTTTTTTTATTGTTTTAAAATCTGCAAAGTGTACTCATAGTACCGACATATTTTTTTCAGTACTTAACATAACATAACATAACTTCACGCTGTATCCCCAACGGGGTAGTCAGAGAGGACGGAGCGCCAGGAGTCGCGGTCCTTACACACCTCTTTCGCTTCCTCAAATCTCATCATTCTCCTCACACATTTTCGCCTAGGTATGCGAGTGCTTTTGACATTTCCGTATGCTAACACTCTGGCTATTTGATCTTCATAAGTCAGCCTTGGTCTTCCTTGGCTTCTTTTACCACTCACTTTCGCTCTGTATATTTTCATCGCCAGTCTTTCATCACTCATTCTTTCCATGTGACCGAACCATCTAAGCATTCCTTTCTTCATTTTTACAATAACACTGTTGTGCAACCCTGTCATACTGCGTATCTCATCATTGCTTATCTTGTCAGCAAGCGTGACACCGCGCATATTTCTGAGAGACCGCATCTCCACAGCATTTAACATACTTTCACTCGATTTTGGGCATTCCAGGCCTCACTACCGTACAACAAAGTTAGCACCAACACCGCATTGTGGATGGCCATTTTAGCAGTGTTAGATATATTCACACTACCCACTAATGCGGACAGAGCACCGTTCACTTTATTGCCAGCTGCTACCCGTCTCTCCACATCCAACTCACATCTTCCATCCCTCGAAAACGCACTCCCCAGGTACACAATTTCATTCACCTGTTCTAGACATTTTCCATTTACACAAATCACACATCTCGTTTGTACCGCTTCTCTTTCAAACACCAGAACCTTAGTTTTGTTCACATTCATTTTCAATCCTTTTACTTCACAATCTTCTTTCATGCTCGTGACTAGTGTCTGCAACTCTGCTTCTGATGGTGCTATTAGCACAGCATCGTCAGCGTACAATAAGCAGTTTACCACTGTGTCACCACATCCCATACCACTCATATTACCTTTCAATCTCTGGAGGCAACTGTCCAAATACAGCACGAATAGCCAGGCAGACATCACGCAGCCCTGTCTGACACCAGAACAGACTTCAAACCAGGGCGACATGTGCCCGCCTATCCTTACACAGGCTCTGTGGTCTCTATATAATGACCTCACAGCCTGCAGTAAGGAGCCCTCCACGCCATATTCAGGCAGAAGTCTCCACAATTTCTTCCGCACTACTCTATCGAATGCTTTCTCTAGATCCACGAAAGCGCAGAAAACTTTCCGACCTAAAACCAGAAACCTTCCCACGATAACGCGGAGCGAGAAAATCTGATCCATACAACCCCTACCGTTCCTGAATCCACCTTGCGCCTCCCACAAATATCTTTCTGAAACGCCTTTCATACGTTCAGTCAATACTTTAGTATAGACTTTACTCGCTAAGCTGACCAAGCTGATGGCCCTATAGCACGCACAGTCTAGGTAGGAACCTTTCCCTTTATATAGAGGTACTATGACTGCCGTGCGCCAGTCCTCTGGAACCTCCCCCTTCTGCCAACAAAGGTTGCAGAGTGCACAGAAGGCATCCCAGACCCTAGGACCACCATACTTGATCATCTCAGCAGTCACCTCATCATTTCCCGCAGCCTTTCCACATTTCAAACTTCTTATCACTTTCTCAATCTCTTTCATACTAATGGCATCCTCCAGTCTCTGGCCCGAGTGTGGCAATTCATTAGAATCGCTCTCAGTATCAGAGACGGAGTCGCCACTCTCATACAGTTCTCCAAAGTATTCACTCCATCGCTGCAAAACATCCTTTTTATTTGTAAGCAGTTTGTTTTCTTTCGAACGCACTTTATTCATTCTGCAAGGTGCCGGACCACTTCGGTACTTACGTACTTCTTTCCAAAATAATTTGGAATTTTCCTCGAAGTTGTCCGACATCTTGTTTTCATCTAACATCCTACACCTTTCACGCTTCTCTTTCACTAGTGCCTTCGTTTCTGCTTTCTGCAGCTTATACCTGTCTTTCATCAAATTTTTCATACCACAGTCATTAGTAGCAAGGTAGTCTCGCCATGCTTTCTTTTTCTTATACACAGCCACTTTCACCTCATCATCCCACCACACATCACGCTTTTTGCCGTTCCCAATCTTATTCATTCCACACACTTCTTTCGCAGCCTCAATCATACTATCTCTAAGGTTCTGCCAACATTTTCAACATCCTCGCTCATCACTTTCAATCTATCATCAAGCTTACTAGATAATACCCTTTCATATTCATTCCTGGTGGTCGCATCCTGCAGTCTCCAGCTTTTAATCCGGCTAACCGCCGCAGGTTTGGACACTACGCGATGTCGCCATGCTGCGAACAGACCCCTTATTCTGGTTATCACCAGAAAGTGGTACGTCCCGAGATCGGCTCCTCTATACGCTCTTGTGTCCATTACCTGCTTCTTAAGTCTGCTATCCACCAGGAATAAATCAATCATGCTTCTCGCACCCTTTCTTTCCCACGTGTACTGATGGATCCCTTTGTGTCTAAACATGGTATTAGCCACAAAAAGATCCTTTTCCATACACAGTCCTAACACAATCTTACCAGCATCATTCACTCTCTTATCTCCATATTTGCCTAGGACAGACTGAAATCCTGTTCGAGCTGTCCCGAACCATCCATTCATGTCTCCACACACAACAATTCTTTCGTTCTCTTCAACCGTCGCTAGAACTTCTCTAACATTCTCCCAGAACTGCTCTAGTTCAGCCAAACCGACAGAGGACACTGGGGCATATACTGCCAAAACAAAAATTTTTGTCAACCCAATCTTGAGGCGTACCCAGAGCAGTCTGGGATTTACACATTCATACTCAGTCATACAATTAACCATACGAGAGGACAGTAAAACGCCTACCCCTTGGCATCCCCTATCTCCTTGTGGTACCCCTGACCACAAAGCGATGCCTCCTCCGGGCAAGTCGGCAAGTTCACTGCCGCCTCGCTTGGTTTCACTCAAACATAGCACATCCAATCTTTTCTCTTCCATAATATCAATCACTTCATTCGTCTTCTCCTCAATCCCACCTCTCACATTCCACGCAGCTACTCTGCACTCCTCCCTCCACTTCCCGCCGCTAGGTGCACAGCGTGTTGGGTGGCGGTCCCCAACGCCGAACTGCACTCTGCACACACCAGCGGGGACAGACCGGTGCACGTCGCTTTCAGGGGACGCCCTAACATAATCATTTCCGTTGTCCCGCATGGTATGCACAGAAGAGGAATTGCAGCCCTGAAAAGGGCTGGCAGGGGTCGCGAAGAAAATCTACAGAGCGAAAGGGTGTGGTAAAAAGAGGCAAGGAAAATCAAGGCTGACTTATTCAGATCAAAAAGCCAGAGTGTTAGCCGACGGAGATGTCAAAACATTCGCATACCTAGGCGAAAATTTGTGAGGAAAATGACTAGACTTGAAGAAGCGAAAGAACTATGTAAGGACCGCGACGCTTGGCGCTCCGTCCTCTCTGACAACCTTATTAGAGAAACAGCATGAAGATATGTATGTATGTGTATGTATGTATATTAATTAAAAAAATTAATAAGTATGGCTCTTATTCGATCGTCATTTATATAACATTAATATTGCAACAGTTACATTTTTTCTACATCAACTGAACAAATGTTGGTAGATTTCACGTGTTTTGTAAAAAGTTAGTCCAGTGAGGGTGGGTTGGTGTGTATTGAGGCTCATTCGTCGTCGCATCGTCGTCGTGACAGCGCTAGCTTAAACGTACAAATCTCGAAAATTGTTATAAATACAAAATCAAAACTGGTGTGGTGCAAGTGTAGCCCGTTATGGTCGTAATAAATAGTCGGCGCCGACCTGTATGGGACAAGTCCAGCCGCAGGTGAGTCAGTCTCGGATTACTTCCAACCTTTGTTACTGAATTTTCGTTGTACTGTATTAATTACAGTTCCCCGACTAGCGAGGGATTCTACAGCTTGAATACTCGTAACTAATAAAAATTAAAACTATCCTATTCTAAGATTCGTAAACTAGACTAAAATAAAATATAATCTCTAGTGGAGTAGTCAGAGACGATGGAGCGCCAATCATCGCGGTCCTTACACCTTTCACTGCCTCGAATCTTATCATTCTCCTCACAATTACGCCTAGACACGCGAGTACTTTTGACACTTCCTTAAACCAAATTAAAATATTAAGTACATAATATTGATGTTGTATATAATGTAATAATGAGTTACATATTTCATTCCTATAAAAATTTTAATAATTCTTCTAATAGTATATGGATTTGAAAGTACCGATGCGGTATGTATTTATGACAAATTAGCTGCTCTTTGCAAAACATCGCCTCCTTGGATTTATTTTTTCAATACAATTCTTTACTCGTTAAAGGTTGACATTCAAAAATTCCATATTATTACATACTAGTCTACGCTACATAAAATATCTATGTATTTCAAGATCACTTGTTTGGGTATATGTTGCATGTTGGTCAATCAGTCAGTTTAATCTTCTGTATAAAAAAAACAATTGGTTATTTTCGTACATTTATTTGCCACCTAAATCCTTTGGTTTTAAAATTATTCTTTCGGTGATTAATTTCAGTAGAATTTAATAGAAAATTAAATTTTAATTCGGTATGTAGATTTGAGGACGGAAAGGAATCCAGTGTGTCAACTACTCACTCTTGGAATACGACTTATTTGTACTTTCGCATATATTAGAATAAACTACGTTGTTTGTATAAATTTGTCTTATTTTGTAAACAAGGAAAATGCAAGAAAATGCAAATAAAAGTTCATCTCAACTCAATACGGTAGAGAAGGCAAAATACATTACTAGCAGAACAATTCTTGTCGTACTCATTCAAAGCAATTTGCTGTGCTATGCGGTATATTTTCTTTACTTCTTAACTTTCTCGTTTTCTTTGTTCCTTAACTTTTCGACGTCGTATCTAGATGACACGAACCTCAATTTACTTCTGGCATCTTAAGCTGTACTTAAAACCTCATCCAAATCCGCTATTTGTTTTTCCTTGAATAACGCTTTAATAAAATGATAAAAACTTTAAGAGCTGCTGAGATTTTTTGTAATATTAAGTGTTAAAGACCGTACAATATTCCCGTAGAGAAATATTTGAATCTCGTTATAAATTATTTGGTGTTACGTGGTGTATCATCGAAACCCAAGCTCCAATAACGGTGAAATATAAATGGGACCAATCTAGAAGTTAATCCTTTCACATAATTTTTTTTTTATGTATGAGTTTTTCAAATCGGTTCATAAATGACGGAGTTATGAGAGAACAAACACAAAAAAAAGAAAAAAAAACAGAAAAAATTACAACTGAATTGAGAACCTCCTCCTCTTTTTGGGAGTCGTTTAAAAATAATACCTGCACTGAGAAGATTTGACAGGAAACTTAGTCAGTTATATTTTTTCCCTAAGATCATCATGAAAAGCTTATGTTCTATAAGCTATAACTTTTCAGAGTATTAAATGCGACAGATATGTGTACATTGTATTGCATACCAAACTCAAGCGTACAAGAATTGGGGAATCTAAATAAAATTATTGAACTGAACTTATTGCTTTCTATATGGTATCGAGCCCCAGAAGTAAAGCCCTTACTTTGTGTTTGTTACTTGATATGGTTACGAAAAAAGAATAAATGTTGGGAGAAACGTCTATTCTGTTATCCATGTGAAAACTATTAGATATTGTTATGCAAGGATTACATTTTTGTATGTTGCAAATATGTGTTTAAAAACTACATACATAATTCGCACCCGCATTCGCACTCGCACCACACCGTTACAATTGCTCTTAGAAAAGGAGAGAATAAAATTAATTTTTTTGAAGCAATTAATGACTACATTTGACCAGCAAACATGCACTTATCGATGGGACATGCACTTATCCATTTGAAAAAAAAATGTACAACTTCAGACAACGCATTGATAAACAATAATTTAATCCAAAAAAGACCTTATGGTCTATGCAAAAGTGCGCCGCTACCTTATGAAAAATACGAAAAAGTAGTTATTTTTATTTATTTTAAAAACTATAACTAATTTAAAAAAATTCAAATGTCATTTTGAAAGATATGTTTAGATTAAAACTATACAGAAAATTTAGAAACATAAATCGGTTACGTTACTCCTAAAAATGTAAATCTCTGTTTTAAAAGAGGTTTTTTTGATTTTTTTTTTGTGTTACAAAGGTTAACCAATCGGGTTTCACAACTGTCAAAATAAAGTCAATGAAATGAAGAATCAGGTTACCAAATATCACTTTCATACGATTTGTAGTCACTTAGATAAATTGAGATCCCTGCCGTCAACATTTCCAATGCGTCACCTTACGTCCGTTTGTGGACATACATGATGCACGATGAAAAACGACAATGAATTGGTACAATCTACGCCAGTAATCATTATTGATTGTATAAAAAATATATTGCATAAGAAATGCACAATGCATAACAATATTGTATAATTTTTATTATTGCATAAATAAGTCCACCCACACTCCCATTATAATAACTCTTGGAAAGGAATTAAGGGCATGAAATTAAACCAAATTATTTAGGTAATTTAAGATTGTTTGAAACAAGAAATTATTTCAGCGAGTAAGTATTTTATTATTTCCTTCGTCTATTATTTATGATACAGAATATCATTAAAATAAGATAACATACTTTCAATAATACAAGAATAATAACATAATTAGATCAAATATAATCTTAACAAGTGAATAAAATTAATAATTATTATTATAAACTTCATTTAAAATTATATAAAGACTAAAAAATTCAAACTATCTTATTCTTAAGTATGTTGTGTAGATTATATAATGTGTAAATGGTATTCAGCTGGATGAAGACAGCTCCAAGGTCCGTCCTGTAACAAATGTGTCCATTACACTGGCAGCGTTGCCGCAATTGATAATCGCTGGACCAGAAAAGACCTAGAGCGGGGGTTGCCTCCTTTTTGCCTTAGACTTTGGCCTAAGGACGAGACAAAATTTCTGGGTCCTGGGTCAAAACACCAGGGTTAAATGGGTCAAAACCTGGGTCAAAACCTGGATCAAAACACCTGCCGTTTCTAACGCGACCGGGACAAAGTCATACGTAGGATTTAAGTTTGAATATTTCGTGTGTTTTTGATGAGCTGCCGATTCTGCAGCTGAGCCCGCCACTCGTGTAGTGTTAGGCAAATGAGATGGTGAAAAGGTACACACACAGGTAGCATCCCAAGTGAGGAAGCGACCTTTCTGCCAAGGTACCTTGGTTAAACAGTCCGGCCTCTTCCCATCAAAACGGCTTAGTCCCGGCTGTTCCAAGACACAGGGAATATTGGCAGATGTGAGTGCTCTACGGATGATGTCATTCAAAAGGTGGTGACGCGGAAATCTCCCTGACGATAATGAATAATAATAATAACAACAATAAATGACTTCGTTTGATTAGCTAAAAAATTGAAAAAAAATGTACAACTACACAAGCGTCTCATTCACGTTTCATCTTGCTGTACCTCTATTTGTGGACATATTTGGTGCACGATGAAAAACGACAATGAAATAGAATAGGTCACGACATACGTTAGTAATAAGTATTGATTGTTTACTGGATACGCAAGACCCATTTTGCATCGAGTGAGGTCTTTTTTTTATGAAAGATTCGGCAAACGGATGGAACAAGAAACGACGAACACTTGATGGAAAGTGAACAGCGCCGCTCATGGACACCCTCAACGTCCGGAGAGTCGCGGGTGCGTTGCTTGCCTTTAGAGAAAATAGGGAAAGGAGGGAAAGGAGGGGGAGGGAGTGATGGGCCACCGGCACTCTCACTCACCGAACGAAACACAACAGCAATAATGGCTAATATTTCACGCCGATATTAGAGGGTGGTATTTCACCGGGTGAGCCAGCCCAATTCGTGCTGCAATGCAACATAGCTCTACCACTCAGACTCAGCGTCCCATTGCCGTGAACATCGTACTAGATAGACAATGAGTAGCTCGGACGTACTATGCACGTTAGAGTGGTCGCATATCACGCATGCTAAATCGCGAGTATAGCAAAATTCATCTGGCGTTTCGATAAAATTGGAAGGAATTTGATGTAAAAAACACGTACATTCACTGCTAATTTTCTGTTTCCTGCCTTCCGCCGTTTTGCAAATGGTTCAGTTTGATGAGTTGAGTAGATAATATCGATACTGTACGGGCGCGTTCCATTGTAGATCTCAGAAGTTAATGCGCCAAGAACAACCAACTCCAGAGTTTTAGTGGATAATAATAATAATAATAATTTATTTCAGGCTTATACCCAGAGATACTTATATTATAATACAATATGCTATATAACAATACAATACAGTAATAGTTGCAGTATGTAAATAATAATAGCAATAACCAATAACATTAATAAAAATAACATTATGTCAAAAATAAATTAAAATTATGTCACACAGGTACTTAATGTAGTATAGTTTTATCACATCTTGTGAATTTAACACGTCAAAACAAATTATAAATTATCACATTAAAATGTTCATCGAAAATATAAAAACTGTCGTAAATATTCCTAATTATTTTGTTCAGAGACGCACTAGCACGCTCCTCAAAAGACGCTCTCGCGTTCCTCATTACCGCGAAGAAGTCGTTCACCCTGTTCTCGGCAAACATGCCAGACGCACCACACCTCCAGGGCAGGCCCATCATTCCTCTAAAGGCGTTGTTGTATTGTACTCTTAATGTGTGAAACGAGCGCTGCGTAAAAGAGTACCAAAGGTGGCAGGTGTAGAGCCCCTGACAGTATGCCTTGAACAGAGCCAACACAGTGTCACGTGAGCCGCGCGAGAACCTCCGCGCCAACATGTTAGCACGCGCGGCGAGTGCCCGCCTTTGTCGCTCAATGTCATCGTCGTCCCGCAGTGTCTCCGTGACGACATGGCCCAAGTATTTAAACTTAGATACTACACTGATTTTAGAGCCGCGTAGGTACACGGGAAGGATATTTGTCGGGCCTTTCTTATGTTTAAAAATAACTATTTCCGATTTTTTAACATTATACGTAAGGCCATGTGTCTCAGCGTAATGTTCACACTTGGAAACCAGTCTTCTTGGCCCCCTGACTGAGGGACTCAGTAACACCATATCATCGGCGTAACTGATGTTATTTATGAGTAAGTCATTAACGTAACAGCCAACTTTGGTATCACTGAGCCCCCCGATCAGTTGATCAACATATAGATTAAACAAAACAGGCGACGTTAGTCCTCCCTGTCTAACACCGCATTCGAGCTTATAGATATCAGAGAACTCGTTTCCCCACTTCACCACGTTGGATTGGTTTCCATACCAGTACTCTAACAGAGCGGCTATTCTCTGCGGTACAGTGGTGTTTCTAAGTTTTCTCCATAGAATTTTATAATTAATAGAGTCAAATGCACGACTTAAGTCGAGAAAACATGCATATACTGAAGTGTTATTGTTTAGATAACTTTTAACTGTATTTTTTAGAGCAAATATGGCCAAATCTGTCGAATGACCTGCGCGAAAACCAAATTGAGCATCATTTAGATTTATATTTTTAGTTAAGTCAGGATTAGTTAACCTTTCCAATATTTTAGAGAATATAGTAGCGAGAGATATGGGACGGTAATTAGACAAGCTAGACACGTCGCCTGTGCCGTTCTTTACTAGCGGAACGACGACCGTTTTCATGAGGGCTTCAGGTAGAAAGCTGTGTGTTAGGCAGGCATTATATAACATAGCCATTTTCTCAAAGAGTAGTGGACCTGCATAGAGTATATGTTCGATGCTAAGGTGGTCGTGGCCGGGAGACTTGCCGCGCGTCATTGCGCGCACACAGTCGTAACAGCATGCTGCCGGTGCGTCTCATCGTCAATACAGTCGGTCACATTTACATTATTGTCACTTTTTACATTAAATTTGGATGCAAACATGTTGGCAATCTGTTTAGGATCTTGGCAATTATTCACAGTTAAGGCTCGGCTGGGTTTATGATTTACACATTTAGTGATTTTCCAAAATTTTGAAAAATCTTTTTCTCTTCTATGGGTTGCTAGGATATCCATTTTAATTTTGTCTTCATTATTTTGACAATACCTTACTTTACTTTTAAAGTCTTTTCTAGTGTCTATCATTTCCTTGTAAATAATGCCTTGTGTTGGTTTCCTATATAATAACCACATTTGGTAAGCTAACCTAGCCCTGGTATGGCTATCTTTGACGTGCATATTCCAGCCCGTAAGTTGTTTCTTTTTTATCACAGATTTACCTACATAGGAACGCACAGCCGCCTTTGTAATACAGTTAATAATATCATTATAATACATGCTAATGTCATTACGATGTTCTAAGTTATTACAGCAATTAATATTACATAAGGGTTTACATAGATTAAACTTGTCAAAGAAATATTCATTACAGATTCTTGTATATTCAGATCTTTGATTTGCGTCTCTATTTCCCCAAATAATTTTATTTGTATACTTAGATTGGTTACCCATGGCAGTCTTAGGCTTTATTTCTCCTAGGTCACATTCAAAAACAATAGGCAGGTGGTCGGACATGTAGACGTCATAGAGCACGTAAACGTTATATATGAGCTGGTACGCGCTCTGGGTGGCCATGCCGTGGTCTAACCAGCTAGTAGTGCCGTGCGCATCGCTCCTGAACGTGTACGTACCCGACGACCTACCTAAAATATCTAAATCAGCACATACCCAGTCCTGGTCCATACAATAGGATGAAAGCTCACTTCCAAATAGGCCATTTACATCCGCATTATAATCACCAAGCATTAAAACACTTTCCGTATCATTGTCTTCCACTATCGCACTTAATTTACCTAGGCACTCCGTAAATAGTGGGAGGTTATCCGTACACTCAGTAGGCATATATACCGATATCACTATTAAGCTTTTATCGTTAATAATAAAACGCACTGCCGCGATACGCTTGGAACCACTTTCTTTGGGGACCGCGTTAGGGAATATGTTTTTCCTCCACAATAATGCTACCCCTCCATATGGTCTTCCTTTCAGCATTCCAGCACCGGTATCTACTGCTGAGATACCATGATATGCAAAGTCTGAATGCATAGTGCTCAGATAGTTAATATCATCAGGTAGTAACCACAGTTCTTGTAAAGCTATGATGTCATATTTGTCACAGAGTTTCGTTACATCCAACTGGCTTCTCTTGATAGATTTACAGTTAAAACTTATTATGCGAACTTTAAGATCACTTGCCATGCTTGCTATAAATAACCTATTTATTTGTCAGTCAGACGTGAGGCGGACGGGTTTTGTTTTCGAATACGAAACCCTCTAAATTCAATGCCGACAGGCCAGAAATTTTCGTTTGCAAGAGCACTATATTTGTGGCTCGGTATTGTAATTTTAAATGAAGCAAACGGCTTCTGATGAATTATAGATTCAACGTTAGTCGCTGTTTCACCAGATTCAGTGATATAGTCTTTAATATTTTGTTCTGTAGTATTTTTATCAAAGCGCGTTACATACAGGTATGAATATCGGGTAGCAACTTTAATTTTATTCGATGTAATCACAGATGTTCCTTGTTTATTTCTACACAATCTTCGCTTAGTAAATGCAACTGTCTCCACAATTCGACTAGCCTGAACACGTTGCGAATTACTCGCTCGCTGCGGAGGCAACGATACCCGACTCAGCTGATTATGAATCACAGGTGGCGCAGCGAGAAGCACAGGCGGCTTGTGGCTCGAAGTCTCGGGTTGAGGCGGGAGGGGTTGCCTCGCCGCCGCCGCTCGCCGAGCGTAAATGGGGGCCGGGGGTGTGCGCAGAGCCGACTGTACAGCTGCTTGCGCCGACGGCGCTATGACCGTTGAGTTTAGTATCGAACTACCCTCATTTGAAGAAGATAACCGATTATTCGTGTCCAAATCTTTACGGATTTCCGCTACTTCTCTCTGCAAAGATTCTGTGTCAGGTAATGGTGTATACGTTGATCTAATAGTACCAATCTCTTGTTTGATGGAAACAAGATCTTTCAAGATGCTTGTTACATCGACGTAGTCGAATGTCACGGGTGGCAGACGCCTCAAATTTTGTGCCACAAACGTGGGCAGGTCTCCAGGTTCTGTCTCCTTAATCGTCGTTATGATATCTTGGAGATCACGTTTACTTTTTCCGTCGCCTTTTCTCAGAACACGTCGTTTTGTAAACTCGTTTAAAGAACGTTTGGCACTTTAATAAAAATTTATTAAAAAAGCATGGGTTCAGGTTTCTTCTGTTTCACCAAAAAAAATATTGAAATGTAAAACCCTAATTGGCCTGATTACCGTTTTTCAATGCGTGTAACATTTTAATAAATTTCAGTCTATGAAAGTTACTCCATTAAAGTCCCTGACCGAAAGTCAACCCTGGTACAATTAGGCTTTGAATGTGTAGTCATAAAGTAAAAGCACTTAAATGTCTAATCGATTCAACAATTGCGGATTAACACCATTAAAAAAACCGATTGTCATCATCATTAATCTAGTTGCAAGTACCTACTCGAGTGTGGAACTTCGTAAGACATTTTTACATAATCACCCCGCCACCATAATGCCTTGAAAATTAAATTTTCATAAATAAAAATGTATCAAGACTTTTCCTTGACATAATCTAACCCTCAAGGAAAATAGATGTGGTCCCAATTTATTGTGTGTATGCGTATAGGGAGTATGTAGTACGTAGGACCGTAATAGCTACGTGGGATAAAAGATGTACTACAGATTTGTATATAGCGAAGTTATATACAAATCTGTATGACGTACTACAGATTTGTATATCGCGAGGCTATATAGTGAAGCTATGTTCCTAGCTAATATTTATTATCGTGTGGGGAGAAGATTTCTTTGTAATGACGCAGTCAAATGTTAATAAGGTGCTTATTAATATGACGACATTTAGCGGTGGAACGTATCACATACGTGTAAGTAGATGTATATAGATGTCATGTTTTTTAAATCATAAAATAAATTCATGTTAAATAACATTTATTTTTGTGTTCTGACGTTTGTTTCTGAATAGATATATTATTGCGTAATCATTCTTTCCTATTTTACTTTATATATACTGCGTAAATCAGATGAGTAAAAGATGGCAATTATAAAACAAATTTAATATTTTTTTATTCGCAAAATTTTATGAAGGTAATGAAGCTAAATATATCATTATTTTGAAAATTATAAATTAATTTTCCTCGGCATTTTCTATTCACTTATTTTACATCGTATGGGAAAAATTGGTATTAAAAAGCTGGTAGCCCCAATTAGCCTTTTTTTTAGGAAGATTTAAAAAAGATCCGCTAGGGGCAGCACCGGTGGGGGGGTATATATGTTTTGAATTCTCTTTTCTTGTATATGTCATTGTATTATTGAAAATTTACTTAAGAAACTATTAGCACTTAACGTCTTCACAGAACTTTGAATGAACAATAGAGTTGTCCACCACCACCAAAAGAGTTTGTATTTCAATGTTTACCACATATCATAAGAGGAAGCTACGCCAATTACTGCTTCGTTTTTACTCGAGGTAGTCTCAAGAAGGAAGCTAACAGACAACAGTTTTGCTGTGAGTAGTATATTTTACATATGGTAGAGAAAGCTCCGTTATAACTTCTGTTTTGCAGTTCGCGGTCAGCAATAAGTAAAAAATGCGTTTTTTTTTAAATATCCTCGCTTGGACTATTATAAATGTTATCTAAGACTAAGCGCTAAGTTATGAAAGCGGAAAATTTAATCCTTAATCCATAGACTTAATAAAAAGATAGACTTCCCTTTGCGTACTGTCATGACAAATTTAAATAAGCAAATTTTTCTCACTGAAAAAACGTTTCATATATGCAGCACAGGTACAAAACG
Source organism: Zeuzera pyrina (assembly GCA_907165235.1). Classification (NCBI taxonomy): domain Eukaryota; kingdom Metazoa; phylum Arthropoda; class Insecta; order Lepidoptera; family Cossidae; genus Zeuzera; species Zeuzera pyrina. The sequence continues at coordinate 3,885,917 of OU015641.1, forward strand.
TACTTTTCCACGCGGCTGTAGTTCAGTCCGTAGCAACACTAAGTCAAAATATCAGTTAAGTGAGTCGAATCAATTGAATAATCAATCATCTACGATATTCACCTAAGTATATTAAATTGCTTGATTGCCGAAGAATTAACGCGCTAGGTGCCTCAGCAGTTTGATACCAGTCTCGTATTTTTCATCAGGAACCTTTTTTTAGATCAGAAAATGCTTTATGCATTCCTGTCCCGCTTGGAGGTGGTGAAGAAGGTATCTCGGTAGGTAACTCCTCACGAATCGATTTAACCACTAAAACCTGACAGTGTTCCTCAAGACGCCATAGTACCGGGGCTACGGGTACATTTTCGCACTCATCCGCGGCTATATATTTTCACCTACACGGAAAAGTAATGTAATTAAAGCATTATAGCACCTTTCGAACATTAATATCAGATTGTAATATTTACTACGTACGTGGAATGAACAGCAACTGTAAGATTTTTAACATTTTTTTTCTCAAATTTATTTGTCGAAGCAGCAACACCAGAAGGGTTAAAAATATGTGTGACGTCAGCATTACTGACATCCTAGTATCTCCTTGTGAACTCATTACAATAATCACTAAATCACAATAACTCACAACAATTTATTTAACACTGTATTTACAATCGTTACACACTATCACCACAGTACAAGTAAGCATACAGTATGCTATCTCGGCAGTGTCCTAGAGATAATTACCTACGGTTGTTTGGTACGTAAACGCGCAATAGGGCTACCGACTTGGACTGAATGTTTTTCTTGGGTTACTTATTTAATAATAGGTACTATATTAAATTGTCATATTATCTTTTCATTTTATATTATTGCAAATTTAATACGTTTTTATTTATATAATTTTACTAGTACTTTATATCTAGTTTCAAAAGTTTGTGAGTTAGTATGGTGGAAATGGACAAAAAAAAATGCTTTTTTATGTGCAGTATAATTAAAAATCAGCAATAAATTAACTAGATCATTATGATAATATATTTCCTACAAATTAGCAACAGAGAAATATTTCTGGTTTCGATATAGATGTATTCAAACATCCATACACTGAACATTGTGCTCGTAAACTTGATTGACATAATATTTAGTCAATAAATGCGCAGGAGCGTCTCATACCGTCCGACGACAACCGCGGCGCGGTCGCGACTGTCGTATGTCGAGATATGTCGAGATTTCGAGCGCGTTGTTTGGGAGCGTTTGTATGAAGATAGCATACTGTATGCTTACTTGTACTGTGCTATCACTATCTATAAACTAAATATCACCATGTACAGGAGAGATCTCTGCGTTATCACCGCACGTCTGCACTGGTCGAGAGCTGGAACACAAAAGATCTCTTCTTTGTACTCGTCAGTACAAGAAACAGCAATCACCTTCATGTTTCTATTATTAAAAGTAAAGTTGTCAAGCAAATGACACTTTATAATTTATTTACCCTCACTTACCTATTTCTTGTTCTCAAGTCACAAAATTAACACGAGTCTAGTCTATTTTACAATTAGAAATTACATACCTTCGATAGTTCATTAATTAATGCATTAATTAAATATTGACAATGAATTTCATCTTATAATTTTATTTTGCTTCAACGCAAGATATTATTGCGCCGATATATCTAATATTTAAAAAAACTATTTCTTTATAAAAACTTGAAAATTACTAATTTATTTATTTAATTAACAGTTTTTATTCATGTTGAGGCGCCAACTTATGACAGTTAGATATTCATTTTGAACTACGTAAACTCATTGACGATTAGACAAAAGTTCTTTTCAAAATTCTACTAGATCCGATTTCCTAAGTTCTAACAGTGTCTATAACGCTTGGTTTTGTTTTTATTTGGAAATCGTTATTTGTGCATCGTTTGTTCGCGGAACCGGTTTGTTTGATGTAAGTATATAATACGTAGGTATTTTTTATGGCCCAGAACTGTTTAAAGTATGAAACAACACATAAAAGTTTTGAGAATCTTAAACAGCCCTAATAAACATCCCCAATTGTATATTACAAGAGATCGCCCTGTGCTCAAAATTCGACTGTATGAACTCTGGCGACGATCTCTACTCTGTGCGACTGTTTGATCCAACGAGGTTACGTATATGTGATCACAAACTATTATGAGTTTAAAATTGGCAGTCTTTTTGACATAAGCAGTATGAACGTAAACAATGACTGCTTTATTTAATTTAACGTATTTAATATTACGTATTAGTTTTCTCTAGTGCTTCTCCATATAAACTTTAAGTGTACCAAACATACTCCTCCGTCCGCGCAATTATCTTAAAAAAGAATCAAAGTTTTTGCTTCACGTAGTAGATACTTTTTTAGCTCCAACGAAATAATTTTGGTTGATGAGCGTAGCATTGTAGGTCTCGAACTAATTCCTTTGCCTGTTCTTTGATCGCGCTGTTACACTAACATGTGAATAACACGTGATCTTAAATGTTACACAATTCTCAGTTTGAATCGTATGTATATATACATTTTTTTTTATATAATTTATCTATTTATCTTATTTAATTTTATTATTTTAAATTATATCTGTAGTATGTTATCTTTGCTTATAATTACTTATCGTTTTCTAGGTTGTGGCAGAATATCAGAGTTTTGCTCCTATGAGCAAGGCTATACTCTGAGCCATCACCTTTTCGTACAGCTGCAACACACACATGTTGTTTATTTCGCTGTAAATAGTTTTGTTTTTGTTTTATTTTATTTTGTCTTATTTCATACTATACTTAATTACGGTAGTACCTAATTAATCTGTACTATAGCTATATGTAAGATTGCAAAGGCATGTGTGTGACCAAGTGTGACTGTATGAATAAACGTTTTATCTATCTATCTATCTAATGGATGGATATTTGCAACTGGCCCAGCTTACATTGATTTCTTTACTTTTGATACACGAGACACTGAGTCTATCTGTTTCTTTATTATGTCTATGCCTCAACCCATATCGGCTTTTAGTGTAGTGAAATTGAATGTCGAGATTTTATTCAATTTGATGCCGCCCTTACTCATAGAGATGAGCTCAAATTTTTCTGACTTTATATTTAATAATCAGATTTGAACTAATAAGAAGAAAGTGACTGTATCTTATTCTACTTAATATTAATTTATCGAGGCTTGTTATTTAGTGTTATTAAATGAGCGTGGAAGTTTTTAAAGTCAGTTGGTATTGGTAAATCATTGGTCGCTAGTTGTAAGAAAGTTGACGAACACTTTTAATCAGCATTTTTCTCTTTCGCCAGCTTCTTTGCAACCTCACGTTAAAGCTAATACATTGGTAGAGATTTCCAACCTGTCAGTACCACACTTTTCTTCATTTCACCTTGAGGTTGTAACAGAGAAACATGTTAAATAATCTATTTTTGCAATTTCTTCCACTGTTGGGAACGACAATTTGTAGTCAAAAATGATTACTCTTATACTAGCCTTGCTACTTCCTTCACATATTCAACTACTCTTTATCTTCCTTTTCTTTTCCTTCAGTATTTCTATTTTACCCTTTCTGTCGAAAGTACTTGAGTACACTGTTCATAAACAATTGTCTGCTTTTTTAATTTCTAATAATCTTTTTTTGTTCTTTCTTTATGGCATGGCAGATGTCATAGATTAGCGCATTTGCCAATGCCACGTATTAATAAGCAGAATCATTATTGTAAGCCTCCTCCAGTAAAGTTATAGTGGGCTTTACTGAAGTTATAAAGGACTTCTTGGAAGAGCGCGAGAACTGCAGCTACAGATGTTTATTTAGACCTACTCCTTTATTTTCACATATACAGAACTTTGAAACAGAATATACTATTACTTTTGTGCTTTAAAACTCCCAAAAACGTAAGAAAAAGAAAATCTAAACAAAATGACAACCTCACTTGTCCCGTTCCCGCCAAAAAGTCTCCAATAATCTTATAAATTCTTACCAGTCTGGCTTCCGTCCAGATAGCTCTTCTTAAAGTCACTGATGATATTCTTTGGGCTATGAAAGACAAGTTTCTCTCTTTACTAATTCTCTTTACCTTTAGTAGTGCTCTCAATTCAGTAAATTTCGATATTCCCCTCGAGATCCTCCATTCCATTGAAATCTCTTCTTCCTCTATATCTTGGTTTGATTCTTATCTAAGGGGTTGCTCACAATGTGTTCGTTGTAATGAGTCGTTCTCAGACTGGTGTTACAGTACTGGTGTACCCAGGGTGGAGTACTTTCTCCTTTACTATTTCATATATTCCGTCACTAAAGTAATTTCTTCTAGCTTTCATCTTTATGCTGACGACTTGCAGCTTTATCGTCACTGTGACGCAACTGAAATTGATTCAGCTGTTGCTGGTGTGAATTACCGCACGATTTGAATAGTATTAGTGTATGGGCGAACTCGTATGGCCTTTTAATTAACCCGAATAAATCCCAAGCCATGACAATTGGCAGCAGGTACACACGTAATCGCCTTGACTTTTCATTCCTACCTCCAGTAAGTTTAAATGACACTCAGATTCCTTTTGCAGACACTGCTAAAAACTTGGATGTCATATTTGAGTCTCATCTTTCATGTAGTGCTCATATTTGTGAAGTCAGTAGAAAAGTTCATTTCCCCTTACATTCACTGAATCATCTTCAAAATTCTTTACCGTTAAAACTAAAATTTCTCTTGCACAAACACTTATCCAGCCGATAATAGACTACGCTGATGCCTGCTATCTGAATCTCACTGAAGTGCATCTTAGTAAGCTTGAGCGTTTGCAAAACCTTTATATACGGTTCATCTTTGGACTTAGAAAATTTGACCGTGTTTTTCATTTGCGCAAAATACAAAAGTGGCTCCCTATTTGCTCTCGCAGGTACACTCGAATATTGTGTCTTCTCTTTAACATACTGCATAACCCAGCCATTCCCAAAGTGGGCGATAACGCCCCCTTGTGGGCGCTGCAGGCCTAAAGGGGGGCGGTAAGAGACCCAGAAAAAAAATGGGGGCGTTGTGTAGAGGCCTGGGGGATGATTTGTAATTTCATTTAGCTAGGAGGCATCTTAGACAACGACTGCATGAGCTCTCGACTCAGTAGACAAAATAAGTTTGGGAACCAGTGGCATAACCCATCACCTCCCTCCTACTTAAAAATTCGTTTCTCCTGTGTTCGACCGTCAGGTACTCCCTGTAGACAACATCTGAGAACCCTTATTAATATCCAATCCAATAAAACTTATTTCTATTCTTACTCCTTCACTGTTCACGCGGCAAGATTGTGGAACTCACTTCCGCCTCATATTAGAGACAGTAATTCTGTATATGTTTTGAAAAGACGAGTTAAAGAATATTATTTGAATTTGAATTATCTCTGCTTACCGCCATAAACTATATCGTATGTATGTGTAATGTTTATATAATCAGTACCTTAGTACATGTAGTTGCGTGTATTTGGTATATATTTTGAATGTAATGTAGTGTATATATAGTTTATTTATAATATGTTGTATGTTTTTAATATGCATGTATATAATACGTATGACTTATATAGTGTGTATTACATTTTTCAGCTTTTTTTTAAATTCGTACACATTAGATTTTTCTTTTGTAACGGCTTTCCTATCACAGGTCTGCTGGAAGAAAAATAATTATGAAATAAGCAGTACCTTTGTGTGTTAATTTCATTTCATGTATTTCCTAAACATGTGTGTATGTACATAAATAATTAAATAAATAAATAGATAAAGCAGTTCATTTGAAGCGTTTCGATGTTTGATACAATCACAGAGGTTAAGTGAGGATTTGCCGTCACCTACTGGATGGGTGACTAGTGGCTTTTATACAGAGTGAAAGGCACATTAAGCCGCTGGTCCTATTTACTACTATGTAATAATACTGGTCGTTAGGTTAAACTTGAAAACGCTGATATTTTAATAGGGCTATTAACTCTCAAAAAGCCAGTGCGGATTGGTGGAGTTAGATTTATAGCTACCACTGTGTTAGCTGTTTCCAATTGTAAGTATTGTAATGATCACTGCATACGCATAGATAATGACGAACGGTATCTGTCGAGAAGAGGGAAATTTATAACTACGAATTAACTCTTTGATGGCAGACCGAAGCTTGAAACAAACGTGTGAAAATATCGATATACAGAAGTTGGAGAAAGCAAAAAATCAGAGCTTGGAGACAAAGACACTTCTTTTTGAAATAGAAAACTGTGAAGAGGGTCAGTAGAAACAAGCCCCGGAATTACCAGAGCCACTCAATAACGCACCGAGGACGACCACGGCGGAAGTTTTGATGGCTAAAAGTACGATTGATTTCCACTCCCAGAATGTTGAATACATAATATGTGCAGGTTTCTCCTGCGTTACCAAAAAAAAATGCTTAACTTATCAGACATCTAAGTAATACTATAACTACAAAATCAGCCTAAATTAACTTCAGAACTGGACTATAAATACCACACCACATTCATATAAGGTATCCTATAAGTTATAACCTATCGTTAATGTTAAAATATCAATCGTAAAATGTTTATTGCCGGACATTTTGGGTCCAGCCCTACCTGTCATTTGTCACTTACTGATGTCCCCTAGTAAAGTTTACGTGGTAGTGATAACGTCGTGAGCGAGACGCCGCTATACATTATATGTAGCTATTTTTTTGCTGCTAGAGGGATCGAAAAAGGGACAATTTATTTTTAGGTTTTCATAAGATATACATTCAGAGTCGTTAAGACCTATATATTCATATTACGTCTTGAGCTTTTCCTAACTGGGTAGCAAAGGGTGGACGTATATTTCAGATTGCAATAATACTTACGACAATTAGACAAATTCTATAACTCTAAACTGAACACTATGCACTCAGATTCCTTTTGCACTATGGATACAAGCATAGTGCTTACATAGAATGAACTTGGAGAACATCCAATAACACCTAGACTCGAAGACTATTTACAAACTTCATTTCTTAAATTGACCTGACCTAGGACCATAACGGCATACTAGAACAACATCGAGAACGAAACACTAAAAAAGTGGATGCCCGTGACTTCATCCGCGTTTTTTATTTTTTGATGTAGCCTATGTCCTTTCTCAGGGTTCAAGCTATCTCCATACCAAATTTCATCGCAATCGAATGAACAGTATGGCATCCCATAAAATACAAACGAACATGCATTGATTTTTACATATTAGAAGAAGATATAAATAAATAAATCTTTATTTTGATATAAAACATTGCAACGTGGCTTGCTCAGGCCGGTAGAGTGAGGTGTGGGTTGAGTAATTGATGATGTTATTATTACTGTCACCTGGAGAGTGGTGTACCTAATTTATTTAAGGGCGCCTAGTACACCTCTGCAATCGACATCTAATAGGATAATTATAGAAAGTTAATTAAATAGACATCAGAAAAACATCACACAAAGAAAACATTTATTTCTTCTAACTTAATCTCTATGGTGGATACAATCAGTTCACTATGTATTTATTATTAAAAGTTAGTAACAATTTAAAAAGATTAAATGCTATGGTTAAACAACATTATCCTGTTTATTATTATATATGTATTAAATAAGGTCACCTATTATCTAACAGCACTTAGATATTAATTAGTTTACAGAATAATTCATTAGTATAAAAGTTTTACAAGTATTGAGCTCAGATATTACTTGTTATAGTTACAACAACATAATTTATTTATGTTATCTTAAATTAAAGAGAAGTATACCTAGTTATAAAGACTTAGACACCCTTTCCTTGTTTATGTACTGCATTTAAATTCTTAGTGTTACAGATACATAAACCCAAGTACATTTTATACCTTATCTAGTATTTTATTTCGCAGAGAAAAAATATTTATTAGATACACAATACATTTATGTGGAGCTAATATCTAACAGAGAATCATTTATTAGTTACACGCAGAGTGTTATCAGTTTTATCACTGACCAATCTTAAGAAGGAGGTGGTCATCCACCAACTGCACCTACTCCTCAGTCTTCCCCTTTGTCGAACATCTACTAGCATCACAGCACCCACATGCCCCGGCCCTCAAAGATTCCCCTTTAATAGGAACTGCGGCCTGGCCACGCGATATAGCACCCAAGTGAAGAAGACTTAAGACTTCTTGATAGTCAGAGTAGTGCACCAAACCATTCTAAGAACTATTGTGATTAGTTCATACTGAAGTTTAAATGAATGTTGAATAGATTTTAACTACTATTCCTAAGTATTCATTACTTATAGGGACAGGAGGTCCACCTGGTTTCTATAGGTGTCCTTTGAACTCTGTAACAAGCACATGTAGACATTAGGATCCTATTCCCTAGTCCTATCATCATTGCTCGCCCTTATCTACAGCTACAGTACTCACCATGGGATCCACCATGAGATTACCTAAACTACTTTAACATATTATTAACTAACTCATTTAATCTAATTGGGGTTGCTACTCCCAAACAAATACAGCTAAGACTATCCTAGGCGACATGTGGCCTAACTTTAAGTTTCTTCATGAGACTTTGTTGAGGCAGCTTGTCCCGCAGCAGAGAAAAGAAAAAGGAAGCTATTGGATACGAGACGCTTTTTATACCCCACGACGAAGGTCACCTATGCTCCTACTCCTGGAACAACTAGTGTAGAGACAGTGGTCGACAAACCCTATCTAAAATTACACCTACCTAGCGAGTCGATAAAATTCATTAATTTTTTCTAAGTGTATGACGTTTATGTCAACTATAGTTTTAGTATTATTCGTTCGTACTAATAAGTTTATTAACTAGAGACCTAATATTTCATCAATTTAGAGCTTATTCTATCTAACAACAAAGGCTACATATTTAGAGTCTATCGATATGTTTATCGAACATATCCTTACATCCATACCTCCCAGTATAGACAATCTAGACCAACGGTACATTTGTTATCGAAGCCGTGTGCGTGTTCTAGAATGTTACAGAAAGTTCTATTTACAAACGAATTATTAACAATAATATTACTAAAGGAGGTCTAGATAATCAGTAGGCTATCACTTTTACATTAATAATACTCAATACTCAAAGATACTATATTTATGACAAATTTATTCCTGCTGAAAGACTTACGGTCAATGCTTCAAACGATATTTAAGAAAGCTCAACGGGTCTACGTTGTCCATGTCCGTCTGTCATAGTGAATGTTGTTTGTAAACAATTAGTTTAACCAAGGAATGCTTTATTTTTCTAGATAACAGAAGTTAAAAGTTAATTTATCTTTTAAGTAATTAAGTGCCTCTATAAATATTATAAGTTATTGTTCCCCACGTCGATGGAGACTCAATATGACTGCTACAACATACACACTAAAACACTTTTACGTTGATACCTACTTTAGTCACTAAGACTGAGTTGCAGGTATCAGCGCCCAAACCGTGGACAAAATTATATAGATATGTTCAGTAAAGTACAGTAATAAAGTACATAGGTATTCTATTTACTTATATATACTTATTGTAAGCTACAGTAACAAATGAAATAAAAATAAAAAAGTGTGTGTGTGTGTGTGTATGTGAGAGAGTGTGTGTGTGTATGTGAGAGTGTGTGTGTGTGTGTGTGTGTGTGTGTGTGTGTGTGTGAGTGAGTGTGTGTGTGCGTCTGATTTAATATGATTATAATTCTAGTTATATTCCCAACAATTATTACTTATTAATAAAACGGTTTGACTTATAACTTGATTAATGCCTCAACTTGCTCGTAGTTAAGGCTTTGCAACCATTATGATACTTTAAATTTACATTCATAGTGAGAAATAGGGTAAATATCTAATTCTTTATTTATTCTGTTATACAGAAATGGACTGAGGTATACAAAATGACGTCCTAAAAGGGCGAATCTGAATCCTTCCGTCTCACAAACCCGAACAAATTTTCTTTTGTCCTTAAATAAATTAGGATTGTATTGGATCAAAGAATGTTTACGTAGTACAGTGGCCAAGACAAAGAGCTTACGTATCGAGAGAACACTCCAGATATCATACAGTTCGTTTGTGGGAAACCTGATTGGTTTATACGCCATAACCTTAAGTACTGCTCTTTGTGATCTCTCAAGACGCAACATTAGTGTCTTCACCGCAGCGCCCTAGGACACTATACAGTATGATAAAACTATGGAGCCAATGCAAAGTAGACAGTTATTAAAGTGCTTTTATTGGCACTAGATCTTAGTTTTTTAAAGACGAAGATCAATTTACGGCTGCGTGCTATCACAGATTCAACATGCACCTTCCAGGATAGTTGACTGTCTACATGAATGCCTAGATATTTAATACATTGTGCACGAGCTATGAGTGGACATGTACAGGATCCTGATACCAGATCACAAGAATCATGGGCCTGTAAAGTGAAAGAAGGGTTAGGTTGGGAGGACAGCAGTGGTGCAAATGTAATGAACTTTGTCTTCTCCAGGTTTAGTGTTAGAAGGTTAGCGGAAAGCCAGGACATGACATCACTCAAGACCAGTTCATCTTGACATCGAGCATCTTCCCATGTATCACCCCAAACCAGTAAGGCAGTGTCATCTGCGTATGTGATAATTTTCAGATGGGATAAGTGTAGTAAGCATAGATCATTAATATAAGTCAAAAATAGGCTAGGTCCAAGGACACTACCTTGTGGGACTCCGTAACTTGTCATTGCTTCTTGGCTCACCACCCCATCTATCGAGACACACTGACAACGGTCTTTTAAGTAGCTCCGGAAAAGATTAAGCACACTCCCACGAATACCTAGCCTCTCAAGTTTGTTTAATAGTATTGGGACAGAAACAGTGTCAAATGCCCTAGATAGATCTAGAAAAATACCAATTGTTTTCTTGTTTGAGTTTAAGTTTGTGACTATTGAACTTGTCAAATCCAAAACAGCATCATCAGTGGCTTTACCACTTCTAAAACCGAATTGGTTAGGTGCCAGAATACTATTAGAATCAAAATAGCTCTTAAGTCTCTTATTTATGATCTTTTCAAGGATCTTAGACAACACAGGCAATACTGATATAGGTCTATAGTTTGTGACACTATTTCTGTCGCCATTTTTATAAATAGGATGTACAAGAGCCCTCTTAAACACCTTAGGAAAAACACATGTGTTTAGACAAAGACTGAATATGTGTCGAATAACTGGTACCAATACATGTTTGGCGGCCTTCACTACAGAGGTTGGGATGCTGTACCAACCCACCGCAGTATCATTTTTGAGTCCAACAATGATTGCCTCGATCTCCCCACAGTCAGTATCAAGAAGAACCATGGATAAGTGATGGAAAGCAGGAAGATCTGGGGCGGCAGTGCGATTTGAATTTGCAGCAGCAGCAATTTGTGAGGCCATGTTTTTGCCCATATTTGCAAAGAAGCTGTTTACAAAGTTTACGGAATCATTAGGGTTATTGTGAAACTTAAGAAGCTCACTGGGTGAAGAATTGTATGTCGTGAGATTTGATATCGTCTTTATTATCTTCTGTCTCTTTGGGATTCTTTCTATGCTTTTTAAATTCTGGGCTTTTATATTCCTGATATTCACATAAATCAGTACATGCGTATGTTAACGTTAATATCTACAAACTTAGAACCAACTATCTTAAATAGTAGACTTCTTCAAAGTTGTCGTTTAAATAGCTGTCATTACTTAGGGTGCTCAGTAGACAGGCAACATTACCTCTTTGAATAGCTGAACTGATACGTCGGCGGAAGAACCTGCCAGCCAAAAAAATATTATTATTATTAAAAAGAAAACATCTTTTTGCTGGAAGTAATTTTATATTATGAATAATTCAGTACATACGTACATATCCTCATGTTGTATCCATAACAAGTTAGTCAGAGAGGATGAAATGTCAAGTATCGCGATCCTTACATAATTCTTTCAACCAATCAAATGCACTTTTGACAATTCCGTCAATTAATAATATTCCAGCTTTTTTATTCTTATTAAGTCAGCCTTAGTCTTCCTTAGATTCTGCTAGCACTGACTTTGGCTCTGTAGATTATTATTGTCAATAGTTCGTCACTGATTGTATATACGTGAACCATCTCCAAGGATTTCTTTGTGTATTTTTACAACAACGCTGTCATCCAATCCAGATACAATACATGTTAACGTACCTATTATTTCTGAGAGATCACATTTCCTCTGTTATCATGTTATTTACATTCGATTTTATTTTTCATTGCTGTACAATAGAGTTGGCACCAATAACACATTATGGATACGGTCCAGTGATCATTTTCAGTATTTTGTTACAAAATTGGAAAAAAATAACACTTATGGAATCGCTCGGTATCTGTCTGCTGAGATTTGACGTAGGACGTTAGTTGGTTAAATCAGGCAAGTAAGTAAAAAAAATTAGGTCGTCGTGTGGGATACGATAAGCTAGATTTTAAAAAATACGTTATATTGTGTATTTGTATTTTGCCATTTCGAAAAAACGGCTAAATATTGCAGTCTCCCAACGCTAACCTACCTACCAAAAGTATCGGAAATATCTACAAAGTCATGATGTTCCTTTACGATTGTAGGTGCATATAAGGTACCAAAAATTTCTGGAATGCATTTTGTTAGAGACTGTCTTTCATTTAAAGAGAAACCTATGAAAACTTTTAACCATATAAGGCTGGTTAAAATGAGCTTTCGTTGCAAAAGTAACGCCACAATTATTAGATTTACTTCACTGAGAGCATGCCAGAGGCAGCGCCAGTTATTTATGATCTAGGACGAAAAAACATCATGGACGGATCACCGTGTGTCAAACGAACCGAATTCGTTGTCTCTTTCTATCTCATTCAGCGTAACCACGAGTAAAATAGTTAGCTAGTATGGCAACCTAGCACTGTCAGTGTATTTCTTGTCAACTTGTGAGTCGGTCATGAAAACATTATTTCCAAAATAATTGTAAATCTTGTGTTTTGATACTAGTATTCACAAAAATAAAAATATGTCATGTTCAGCTGTGTATCGTTGTACTGTGACTTAGTCACGCACATTAGTAAAAAATCTAGAAAGTCAGACAACAAAAAAGGACCCTTTAAGGACACGTTTTTAGAGCAAATACTCCGTCCATTGTGATACGTGGTCCGAGTTTATGACACTACGTCATATCATTGCTTGTTTCTGCAACAAATATCGCCTGAGATTCGGCTTACGCATACTGCCTACAACTCTAATTGCTTAATTGCGACTAAGCGACATCTGGATGCTTTTTCATGGATATAGTATGATATCCTCATTCTACAGACACGGTCTGTTACATTTTTATAATAATGCTATATATAGCTTTCAATTTCTCAACACAATCTTTAACCTGCTACGGTCACTAAGCTATCATAAGTGGAGTGTCTCTACCGTACTTAAGTTAAAAGGCTCGAGTTTCCTCAACCTAGTTATGATAGATAGGGTTGCCATCTGTAAACTCAATAAATCAGAACAAGAAGTTTGGATTTTTGAGATTAAAACATACATTCGTGCAGATTTTTTCACGTTACTTAATAAAATAACGATAGACTTTTGTAATTTTCCATAAATCCTTAATTTTTAAAAATTAATGAATTAATTTTTTTTTTTAATTTAAAATTACAATTTGTATAGTTATTGTTATAATTTAAATATAATTATTATTATAGTTTGTCAATTTATTTTTACAAATTATTATTTTATGAACTATCTGTATTTTACTTGTGATGTCATTAAAGACTATCATTACAGACCTCAAACTTTAAGATCCAGACTGTTTTCAAAATTCCACCCAAACGTTACCCGGACGCCCTTCAAAACTAGCATAAATCCTGAGAAATGCGGACGAGTGGCAACTGGCAACCCTACGTACATGTGAAGTACTTTGTGAAGCTAATTTCATTTTTTATTTGTTAATCCAGCATCTAAATTGATCACAAAGCAGCTTTCAGTCTGTAAATAGAAAAGCAATAGAGTATACCTACTTATAAAGATCAAATAGCCAGAGTGTTAGCGGATGGAAATGTCAAAAGCTCTCGCATACCTAGGCGAAAATGTGTGAGGAGGATGATGAGATTAGGGGAAGCGAAAGAAGTATGTAAGAACCGCGATGCTTGGCGCTCCGTCCTCTCTGACTACCTTGTTAGGGATACAGCGTGAAGATATTTATGTATGTATAAAGTTGTTCTATGCTTATATCAAATTTCTCATTTTTAACCACTGGTAGAAAGAATAGGAAGAGAAAAATAAAGGTGCTTATTTTTCTCTTCAAAAAATGTTTTTTGCGAAGCCTCCGACCTCACACTCCGCCAGCCGAACACGCCAAATATCGCTATAACTGGAATATTAATTCATATAATAAAATATCCTTTGGCCAGTAATTATTAAACTATATTGTCTTCCTTTTAGTCGCAATTTAATGTAACTTACTCAAGTAATTTAAGAGAAATACTTAAAAATCTCTCAAAAAGTTATCATATTGCAGAAAATAAAGTATGGATGAAAACACATAAATTGCATTATGGTTTTAGGCAGTCGATAAAAAAATGTATGAAGAAATATATATTTAAATCTCACATTCATAAAACTGTGCCCACCTAAGCAAACTTATTTAAAAACGCTCAAAATGTTGTCAGCCGGGTCTTAAACTAATGTCTTCTTTATCAAGACGTCTCGGCCATTGCACCGATCGTGGTTACGTGCTAAAGAATTGAAGGAGCTCGATCACGTCGTGTTACACGTACACGCGGAACATAAGCCACATTGTAAAGTTGATGTATAAAACTCTTTAATCACCTCTTACGACAGGCTAGAAATATTTTATTCTCGGGCTAATGGGCAGAAAAAAAAAATGTTATGGTTGTACCACAGGCTATACCGAGACGAGGGTTGATCCTTTGCCTTCAGGATGGTTCCTAGAAACCCAACCGCCCTTTCGTTGTGCGTTGTGCCACAGAGACTATACCGATAAACACCAAGAACTACCGTATTGAATATGGGCCCTAAGGGTGACCGCACATTGGTTACTATCACGTGAGCGATGATGAATGAATGAGCGATAGCATTTGTACACGCGACTATTTTGCAGCTCGGATGTTCATTCTATTGTTTCAGCGACCGAAAGGTAGCTTAAGTAGCTAATTTACTTAAGCTACTAATTTATGCACTTGCTCCATTACACAAATCGCGCACTTCTTTATCAACGTTTACCTCTCAACATGGGTTGCAGATTACTGATTCCTTTCTTTCGAAAAATTAGCTACTGAATTATCATACAATGTAGAAGCTAGAGACGTAGACGAGTGGCTCAATTGTCGTAAACGCTAGTAGAATAGAAAGACAACTACCACGTGATCTAGTGTAACGAATTTTAAATTGGTAGTCAAACATCGTTAACTTTCTATTCTATCAAACGAAAAGTAAAGTCGTGTGAAAACCGCCGTATAAAACGTAGCCAAGGGGCGCTTTTGACGAGCGATAACGCCAGAAAACATTTAGATTGTACAAAGCGTTTGCCACTTGTATTGCCGCTAAGAACAACTGCTGAGATGCGACCGCTAATCGCACCACTATTTTTTAATCACTCAATCTACCAATCGTTCTAGCGATAGTAACCAGTGTGCAGTCAGCCTAAATAGTTCGATATCAAAATTGACTGCGTATTACCCACAGTACAATACGTTGATTTTATGTACTCATAACTTCTATTATATAAAAATACTGCCTTGTCATGTTCATATAAACCCAAAAATATTCATAAACATTTTACTGTCTTGCGCGTAAACAAAATTTCCCATGGTGGAAATGCGTCGTATAATTCTGAGTCTCATTTTATTGTCGCCTATTGTAATGTCTGTAATGCATTATTCTTATGGATTAATATAAGAAAATGGCGAATATTTCGTTTAAAGGTGAACGTTTTTTTATCTTCAGTACAAAAGTAAACTTGTCCTTAATTTTTACAAGTTTTTGTTCAGCTCGACTTGTTAGTGTGTGTGGGTCAATTTTGCATCTGATTTTTAAATCAGTTCCATCTAAAAGATTGAATTTAAGTTTTGCACGCGTTTATTCACCTCACGCTGTATCCCTAAAGGAGTAGAGGACGGAGCGCCAAGCGTTGCGATTCTTACATACTTCTTTCGTTTCCTCAAATCTCATCATTCTCCTCACACATTTTCACCTATTTTCTGACTAGTGACTATAGTAAAAGCATGCTTTAAAGAAAAATGTTTTTTTCATATTTAAAGTTTAATAAACATTAAGTTACATATTAGTCTTTGTTCTAAAATTTAAAAAAGGATACGGTTGTTGAATCACTTCGGTGTTTGGTGTTTGTCTGTCAAAGTCGTTTTTCTCGGATACTAATCGATATAAACAAATTTTAGACTAGAAGTCATTAGTATTAAATACATTCCTAAGAGATTAACTGAATTTCTAACCCCGAATAGATCCTTAATGAACTGATATGAACAAAGTTTTGGCAGTTATACACACACAGACACACACACACACAAATACACACATACAAACGTAATTACATATAAGTACATATTACATATACTCACGCTATATCCCTAACTAGGTATAAGACGGAGTGCCAAACATCACATTATTCACCGTTATTTAAATAGACTTTCTTAATCAAATAAGCTGAAAACTGAGCTAACTGTTCACAATATTGGATGAAAATTTCTGTCCTTTATTGCCCCTGCAAAAGGACTCACCCTCGGCATCTTTATGGGGTTCCCCCCATGAAGGAATGGCATGGTAACGGCCTAATAAACCGTGACAAAACGTTTCATAACGTTCGATTCGTATATTGAAATCGCATTACACTTTTTGGGTATTTTCTTGCTCTTGTATTAAGTACCTACTCAATATAAAGTGGATTGAAAAAAGAGCAGTCAGTGCATACGTAATAGTTATCATAGTGAATCTAACCAAAATTACTGGAGTATTTTAACCACAGATTTCTTGTTTCTCGACTTCTCTAAAACTATGGCTCTGTTTACACGAACAAGGACATAATTATGTTTATTTTTGGTGTTAATCGTTCAATGAACATATTAAAAAAGAGCAAGCGATGCATAAATATTAATAAATAAGTTTATAATAGATATGTATATACATATCTTCACGCTGTACCCTAACAGGGTAGTCAAAGAGGACGCTGCGCCATGCTTCATAGTCTTTACATACTACTTTCGCCTCCTTATAGCTCGTCATTCTCCTCACACATTTCAGCCTAGGCATGCGAGTGCTTTTGACTGCTTTTGAGTGCTTTTTTCCGCTAGTTAACACTCCACCTATTTGATCTGAGTAAAGCTTTCGTGAGCCTAGGTCTTCCTTGTCTTCTGCTATCACATACTTTCGCTCGTAGATTTTCTTCATCAGTCTTTCATCACTCATTGTTTCTATTTTTATTATAGACTAGCGATCTGCCCCAGTTTCGCACGGGTAGACATTTTTTGATAATAAAATACAGCTCATGTTACTCGCTGATAATGTAGCCTTCTATACGTGAAAGATTTTTTGAAATCTGTTAAGTAGTTATTGAGTTTATTCATTACATATGGTACAAACAAAATTTACTTCTTCATAATATTAAATACAGGTCTGGTCAAAATTACTAATGAATTTTCACTCGCAGTTTTGATGAATATTTTAAATTTTGCGCCGCTTCAACCCACTTATTTTAACAAAATATGGAGTTATATTTACATAAGCAAAGACACAAGGAAATTTTACTGCTTTTTCATTTCTTTTCCGCTTACTGTCCTGGAATAAATCTTTGATCTGTGTTACGCAGTTACTACAACGAAATATTTTTTAAACGTAAATCTATACTTAATATTACAAAGAAGTAAAATTTGTTTGTTTATATACATACATACATATCTTCACGCTGTATCCTTAACGGGGTAGTCAGAGAGGACGGAACGCCAAGCGTCGCGGCTCCTACATGCTTCTTTCGCTTCCTCAAATCTCATCATTCTCCTCACACACTTTCGCCTAGGTATGCGAGAGCTTTTGACATTTCCTTCCGCTAACACTGGCTATTTGATCTTCATAAGTCAGCCTTGGTCTTGGTCAGTTTGTTTATATGTAATGGACAAACTCAAAAACTGCTCCACCGGTTTCAAAATTATTTCATCTATAAAAAGTTACATTATCAGCAAGTAACATGGGCTGTATTTTATTTTTAAAAAAATTTCTACCCGTGCGAAGCCGGTGTGGGTCGCTAGCGTAATAATATAATCGGTAACAACTATAAGTCGCACTTCCTACGTAGATTATCGTAAGTGCATTTCACCAACTTTCCAAAAGAATCAAATTAAATTATGAAGTTTCGCGCATTGAATAATTTACTTTAATTGGTTCAATTCATTGTCAATACTTACACTTGATTTCGGGTTCAATTGACAACATATACTTAAGATTTGTTGTCAATTGACTTCAGAAATTGACAACGTTTACTTAAGCTTTCTTAACAATTGACTAGAATCAATTGACGGCGAATACAAGACATTCGTTGTCTTTATAATTTAAATAATTTCTCCTGAAAAATGGACAAAGCATACTTACGATAATGTACATAAAAATGATAATTTAACGAATTTATGATCAAATGCATGACAGTATTGACCGATTCAAAAGCGAAAGCTCGTTTTCTCACTATATTCCTAAAGTCTTATATTTAATTTTCTCCTTTCTGGCTAGAAAGGAGAAATATAGGACTCTTGTTTGATGTCGATGGTGTCGTGACTATGTCGCCATCGACATCAAACAAGAGTAGGAAGCACATCTACAATCTGAGATTTCTTGTACACTTGACGAAAAGTTTATAAGTAAATATTTCTCACTTTGGGTACTAATACATAAATCTAAATATATTTTAAACTTACCTGCACAAAGCAAATAATACATACTACGCACTTAGTATACAAAAAGTGAAAGTGCTCATTTATTCATTTACAATAGAGTGGTAGAGCCATGCTGCATTGCAGCATGTATTCGGTCGACTCGCCCGGTGAAAATCCACCCTCTCACAGAATATCGGCGTGAAATAACAGCATCTATTGCTGTTGTGTTTCGTTCGCTGAGTGAGAGTGCTGGTGGCACTTCACCCTCTGTCCTGCCCTTCCCTCCTTTCCCTATTTCCCTAGAGGCCGGCAACGCATCCGTGATTCCCCGACGTTGCGAGAGACATGAGCGGCGGGGGTCACTCTCCATCAGGTGACACGATTGCTCGCCCGCTTTTTTTTTATAAAAGAGAAACTTAAATTGTTGTGTAATAATAAAAAGAATTGGGGACAAATAGTATGAAATTGTAGCGAAAGCCCAAAATTCAAATACTCGTTATTCATTGAAAAATAATGAGAATATGTATGTAAAGTCAAGCATCGGGGACAAGCTTTGTCTTTGTTATACTCACTTCACGTCTCTCTTCCAGGGGTTTGGGTATCTGTATGTTGATTTCTTCTTCGTAAGTAAAAAAAAATCTTTCTATGTTGCGCTCAGCACTGGCTAAAGACATTGCGAGCTTGGCGACGTCACAGAACAATGGATCGTTTATCTCTAACAATTTTTCGACAATGCTATTTTCATTTTCTAATACTATATTTGTATGCTCATATTTTATAATTGGATTACTGAAACTCAATTGTAATAACTTTATTTTTTAAAATCGACGATAAATCGTTTATTCCATTGTGCCATTACTGAAACTTAATAGTAATATTTTTATTTTTAAAATCGACAATGAATCACTTATTTCATTATGCCATTAAATCCTATGAGATTTCGTTCGCTTATTTGAAGCAAAACAATTGTGTTATTTGGAAGATTCATAAATGTAATGTCACACAAAAGTTCCTCGGAGCGTGTATAATCTGATAAATTGTGTTATAAAATATCCCTTTTGAAATATATCCGCAACATGTTTAAGCCTATTATATGATCGAAAATTTGAGCATGTGTTTCCGTTCTTTGTGTATGGCTTCATGTATATGCTCGGTTACTCATACTTTGAATATAGCAATTTCGATTGATCAGTATACTGCTTGTTATAGTTTGAATATTGGCTTCTATTAGAGTTTGAAAGAATAAAAAATAACTATCCTTTACTAATCAAAACTAAAGTACAATTAAACTTTATAAATACGAAACATATCTATATAATTAAATTTGACAGTTACTGAAGTCGGTGCCAAATCTACCAAACTAAAGACTGTTGTTGCACATTGATTTGGCACCGATTTCAATAACAGTCAAATTTAATTATATAGGTATTTGTTTCGTATTTATAAAGTTATTTTAATTGTACTTGAGTTTTGAATAGTAAATGATAGTTATTTTATACTTTTCAGTGTTTTTTGTTATATAATATACATCTTCTTACTTTAAAATCTGACGTTACTACATAGGACATACGTATAAAAATCAATGTTCATGACAAGTATGTACTTTCAATAACTTTATTCGTATCATGATCAATAGAATTGAACAAACCATGCTGAGGCGCCTCATTTTACTAGTCGATATATTAAGTGCAATGAAGTTTGGCAGATCGAAAGTCGATTAAAAATCTACATTTCGAGGTACAAGAGGTGTAAAAGACAAAAGATGTCTTTTCGGGAGAAGCAAAAAACGATTGATAAGAATTATATATTTTTTTGTTTTAACGTTATCGCGAGTTAAATGAAAACTATGTACACCCACGAAGAGAAGAAATGCTGACCGAGCTGATGCTCTAGCCAGCAGCGGTCAGTCTTCAATTGCGGCTCATACTAACAGGACATCATCGCCTGAACTTTTAGTCTCTAAAATCGTAATTAAATTTAAATATAAAATAATGTAATCAGTGTAGAAATAAATTTATATATTTTAAAAAGTGAATATAATTCGATCAACTTATGTGGCACAGTCGATAAGATATTTAAAAACACCTTTTCAAAATCAAAAGTGCGGTGCTGTTGCCGTAACTACGTGACCGTCGTCTTGCTGAAAATGATAAACTTATAAGTCGCGCTGAGTAGTACCGATTATTATCTATTAAATATTCCACAGTTGATATTATTTTATCACTATGCAGTAACAGAAAAATTAAAGCAACAACATATCTATACTAATATTATAAAGAAAGAGAGCGGATATCGTCTTAGCAACATCGACGAATAAATAATCATAAACATTGGCGCCCTTTAGCATACCGCGACAGTGTTCGTGACATCACAGAAAAGAACGACTGATGGTTTGTTCCCCACTACCGCTGCGAGATTATATGTCAAAACCGAGCGCTCCACTTCTCTCTATTGCTTTTTACCTTCACGACTGCAGCACGAAGTTTTTGAATACAAATTAATTAATTATTAATTGATATTAAGTATTAATATTAATCGATAATTTAAGCAAAGTTTGGAGTGCTCCATTGTTATAAGTATCTAACTTACTTTTTAATTTTATCGTAGCTTACAATTGTAAGTTTTTTATATGTGGAGGGTAATCCCCAGATTTACATCATCCATTTGAAAAAAATTTTCACAATTTGAAAGGTACATTATTTCAGATGGACACAGGCTTGTCGGCATCAATCGGCTCACACATTGCGTATTCAATTCGGGTGAAGCCAAGACGGACCGGTAGTATCCTAAAAAATCGATGTGACCGACTACAGGTGGGCGAATTGTAAAAAGATTTACACAACGATATGACGAGTACTAATCGGCCATTTCAGGAAATGTACAGAGGCCCAGTCAAGTCATGATCTTCCCAATTCTACGAATATACTAAGGTCTACATAATATACATATTATGTAGACGTACGTGACTATCATAATGATAATCTAGTTCTGGAAGTCAGTATCTGCTTCTCATCTCTAATCATATTCCGAGAACTAACAGTAATAACAGCTCGATAACATACGTAGATAAGTACATTCATAGATTATATATGTTGTCTGTCTGGAACTAAGATTCAATTAGTTCATGTTGAACCAATTAACTTTTCATATTGTCATACAACAATTTTATCGAAATCTCCAGTTTGTGATATAGGTCAATTAAACGTCTCTTGTTTTTTTAGAGCCAAAATTACTGTACGTTTACTGGAGCGACCTGTGTCTCGATCCCACTAAGTTCCGAATAAATTCAGACTAAGCGCTATGTAAAGGAAGTGAGAAATGCCGAGTAACTTCCTAGTAAGGACTAAATATTTGCCAAGTAAGTATCGACTAAATGGCGAGTGCCAAGTAAGTACCGAGTAATGTTAAGTAAATGCCGAGTAAGTATCTACCGTGTAAGTGTTAAGTACTTACTTCGAGTACCCTCATTACCTACTCCGTCTACGTTTACCTCGTCACGTAAGAAAAACTGGTTAAAATTTATATTAAAACTTTTGTGGAGCAGCTGGAACGCTATGTGTGCAATATTAAAAACACGTGTGCAGTCGCTTGACCGCAATTAGAAACGAAGTCCTTTACCTGCAATTTCCATTTCTCAATACTTGATTGCAATTATGAGACAATAAAATTCACGTAGGTATGAATTAAAACAAAAAAAACAAATGTTTTAACAAAATTTCCTCGCTTAAAGTAATGAGGTTATACAGTCAGTCACGCAAGCTGCTCGTCTGCTCGAATTTCGATACTCGTACGCACACACAAACTCATTATATAATCGAAAGAGACAGAAAGAACATTGTGAATCTATGTATAGAGCTAACGAACCTAACGCCGCGCGGCGCGAGGGTCCCGCCCTATATTTGCTCGATTAACTAGCGTGTATTATGTTACGCAAATTAAGAACACTCACTCATATATTCACTTTTAAATTTTATTTCTCGATAATTAATTGGCACGCATCGGCTTATATAAACTTGCTGACGTCATTTTTCCCACGCCTTGGCGCCAATAGATGTGGCAGGCAGGATGTGATGTCAGCTAGGCAGACCCGGTGACCAGTGACGTCAGCTTGCTCCGTTACACTCGGCCATCCTGGGACGATTGCTCCCGCAATTGTAAACAAAACAAGTATTAGTTCTCAAGAAGGAAGGTCAATGAGATTTTCAGTCTCTAGCCGTTTATCCATACTGCATTTTGGCTGACATATTAGCTGCGTCTACTCGTTTAAGTTAAGGCCTAAAAGAATCTACCGAATCAGCTCTATAAACTTATTATGGCCTTGTAAACCCCTCTAATCTCCGCATTGTACACCTATCGTTTTAATCTCTATTTCAGGGTCAGTATCTTTCATATCAGGGTCAGAATAGACACCATTTAAATTTGAATTTACTTTAGAAGTGTTGCAATCTGGCTCTTGCTTCCACAACATATAAACTACTTTTTTTATTCAATACCTACTTGCTTTGACGAAGTGGCAATTCATCAGTTTTTAGACTACCGATCTACTACTCGACTACGAAGACTAAGAACCACCGTATTTGAGTTCGATTGTTCTCAGTACCTACGTGTGCCTTAGGAAATTAACTCCTTGCTCCCTTAACCGGCAGTTTATTACCAACAGCTCATAAAACGTATCATATAATATCATACTCTAATAAACTAAGTTCTAATAAAAATTATATCAAAAGTAAATGAGAGCTTTATAATAACTTTTGTTAAATTTGGGGCATAATATTGTGAATGTGACCGTGCCGGCGCATCGCTGCTTATTTTTATCACCGCTTACCTGCAGTTGTTGCACATGATTAAATAATGATTATTAACAATTACCCCACACGAAGATATTGTATAATATCACTGTAATTTCATGCTGCGCACAGAAAAACTACAAGGTTTTAGCCTGCGCAGTTTTTTTTAATACATAAAACAATAAGTCGTATGGTTTGTAACGCGTTTTGCCACCAATTGTATTATTTATACACTATCATTTTCTATTACATTCACCTTAATTGATTGGAAATTCTAAGTTTGTGCTCGCCACACAGAGTCAAATTTGTACAAAGTCGACTTGATCACTCTGTATGAATTTATACGCGTAGCCGTCTAAATCATATGGTGTCGAACTAGCGCACATAGCCGGCCTGGTTACCCAGTATCGAACTTGTACACAGTCGTCCCGTTAACCCAGTATCGAACTTGCGCACTATAATCCTCCCGGTTACTCAATATCGAACTTGTGATGTCAAATTAACACTGACTAGCCTTTTTGCACTTATGCTTGCACACGAAATCTATAAAAAAATGTAAACAACCATAAAGGACATTATTGATAGCAAAATGACGTATTCTCATGCCTAGCGTTTGGAAAGCGGAGACACCATATACTAGCTATGATGCCTCTTATGGCTCCCGCTTTCGCAGCTGGCCGGCAACAGTGGCAAAAGGAAGAGCTGTACCATAGCATTTAAAATCCCGTGACCGCCGTGTCACATACATAGGCTTCTCTGGCTGGCTTATACTCGACTATATCACCACCGCGTGGGTACAATAACAAAACAGTAACAGTAGCTACTATAAATGGTTTCCTCTCTAGCACAGTTTACTTTTGTCATATGCATTGTCCATTTGGCATTATTAAAATTGGCAAAACGATATCAGGATTGTGACGGCATGTAATGCATGACATATTACGCGCTACTTAAGCACAGCTTTTTTCTAATTCTTTAATATACCGGCATCTATAATCATAGCTTCGACATTTTGTCTGCGCATTGTATGACATTCTACATATACAACACGATTGGTAGCAAACAGGCTCATATACAGACGGTTTAATAGTACAACAGTTTGAAGAGTACTTCTCAAGTAGAAAGCGAAATTTGGCATTGCATAAAGTTACCCGCAATTTGGATATTTGATTATCAAATACACGATATTTTGTATATAGTGAAGTATGCTAGACTAGATTCTATAATAATGGCTTCTAACTGCTCTCAAATAGTTACTACATTTTATTGCTCCTCATTGGCGAAAAACAAGCTCAGGTGAAGACAATTTGATATGAATTTGCACTTAATCGGAACAGCCTAACTCGATTATTTTGCCTGCCAAGCAATTATTACCCCATAAGACTAAGGAAGTGCATTACAGTAAATACTGCTACGGGCAAGAATTAATTTTATCTAAATGTACTCCCAAATGTAACAATTGCAGTTACTTAGTAAGCTAGGCTTCCACAAAAATAGTCCGAAGGTAAGCTTAGCTTCATCATGAGAAACAATGTAAGGGAAGTGTAATTGGCGCAAGCACTTACCCAGCTTTAGTTCATATAGCACGCATCGCGACAATTCCCTCCTCCAAGAGGACAGGCGAGGACGCGTTGCTGATAAAAACAGATTCCGCCGCCTGCCTTTAAACAGATTTCGCCGCTGTGCAGCTTTTTTTCTTAAAAGCGGGTATGTCGCTATTCACTGGTTTCTTTGCCGCTACTTTCAGGATAACCTTTTGAGTCTATGCGTACGCGTTTCTGGTTTCAAAGCTCACAGTAATTGCTACGGCCACCAGGAGTGCCTCGTATAGTTCGTCCGATTGCCTACACCACAAAGCTCTTTAATCTATTCTAAACTTTCTTCGCCGAAGTAAGACATGCAGGCCCTTTTTATTTTTCTTCTTAATGCGGCCAAACCTTTCTTCACTGTTGTATGTTCATACCACTTGTTATTGTTACGCAATGATAATGAATTGTTACGCAAATTAAGAACACTCACTCATATATTCACTTTTACATTTTATTTCTCAATAATTAAGAACAAATTACAAACTATAACACGTTGTCACGAACAGCCGACGACGAACAATCAACAGCTTAACCCGCAGAATGATGTAAAATGATTCATATCTTGGCACGCATCGGCTTATATAGACTTGCTGACGTCATTTCTCCCACGCCTTGGCGACAACAGATGTGGCAGGCAGGATGTGATGTCAGCTAGGCAGACCCGGTGACAGTGACGTCATCTTTCTCCGTTACAATTAGGAAGAGACAGAGAGAGAATCGCTGAGAGTCAAATGAAGAGTACATAACGCTTTTTCGTTACATGACGATTTCTACCAACTCACACTTCCCGCAAGCTACGTTAAGGAACTTCGTTTCAATAGTTCCAGTAATGGTTTAAGCGTTACATTAACTACTGCTAACTTTTTTGACACTTGATCACAGATATTGCTAACCAGTTCTTGGGAACCAAAATTGTCTCCGTATAGCTGATGCTTTCGGTATTGTTTGAATTCCAGAAATAAAGTTTACGGAATGTGTTCTACTCAAAAACGACTTCTGGTGGTTAGGTTACAAAACTAAGGTAACTGCGAAGCGTTGAGGAGCGATCGCCATAGCCCTTCAGTATTAGGTTTTTTTATATATTCGAAAGTTTTCTATCCAAAAACAAATTCAGTGATACACAATTCAAGCAGTAGTTAATGTAACGTGCTTCCAATAATTTTTGTATGATATCACTCCGTGAGCGAACATACAGATGGATCTAAAATCACACATCATTTGACTCTTATTAACTCGATTTAAATTTGTGTAATTAATAAATTTGTGTGAACAACCCAAATCTATTTCCCACCCTCATAACTCCTGTGCTCATTAAGTTAAGGACATAAAATTTATACTAGCGGTATTTTACATAAAATTTATACAGCTCTATTTATATCCTGTTAACATCTAAATCCTGAAAGCTCAGCAATTTCAAGTTTTAATCTTTACACATTTAGGGGATAAAGCTGAAATCACTAATTTTATTACTCACAAGCTTTTACCTTCGGCTTCGATAACGTTGATCTTCACCTAATAAATACAGCTTTTGTGTGATATTTCATGCTAGCCTGAAAGAGTAGTATGTTTCATTAAAGTAAAAAGTGCCGGCAGTTTATCATCTCGCGCACGCGCAGGTCGTAAAAGCCAGCTAAAGGTACGCGTCGACTGACCCACACCGGCCGCAACCGCTACGCACGTTTGATATGCGTTTAGGCGTTTTTATATTCATATCATCAGAGTTTTTTTAAACCAAAAATCGAAATGGACGGAGCCATAATTAATTGCCGCTCTTATCGTTTGCATGTCAAACGAATATTCGTGTCTCTGTGTCTATCTCTTTGAGCGTAACCATGAGTAAAACGGCCATAGTATCAAGCTTTTTTACCTTGCCAATTTGACGCAAATGGACCAATATTGTTTTGATGCTAACATCGAAAGCTGCTGCTAACTCAGCAGTAGATTGAATATCGTCAGCTTCCACTATCGCCTTTAGTTCGTCGTTGTTGACTTTATTGTAGAACGTAAAGTTCATAGGTAAATACCTATTATTATTAGTAGGAGTCTAACGGACAAAAACGGACACGCTCTGAGCGCAAAAGCTCCATTCATGGTCCGAGTGATTAATTTTGTTCTGTTTGTGAAATGACATTTTTTGTCATATAGATTGATTTATTATGAGATGCTTACAGATGAAGTAAAATGTAAAGAAATGGAGTCTAATTTTCACTTTCGTGTCTACAATTATTTATTTTTATTTTGGAATAAGTTCATGTATTAATATTTAATAATATCTATTATGACTAATTTCATAATAATTAGTAATAGCAAAATATATACATACATACATTTACGGCTATCTTTCCGTATTAACAACAATCGATTTCTTAATCACGTTTTCACGAAGACTTTAGATATTATGATTCATCGAGACTATGGTCTACTGTCTTAATTTCCGGTATATCCTGGCTTCACTGCCGTACAATAAAGTCGACACCAACACCGCATTGTGGATGGCCATTTTGCAGGAGTTACGTATATTCACACTGCCTGCTAATGCAACCAGAGCACTGTCCACTTTATTGCCAGATGCTATCCGTCTCTCCACATTCGACTCATATCTTCAATTTCTCGAAAACACATTCCACAGATATATAGTTTCTTTCACTTATTCTAGACTTTATCCATTTTCTCATATTTCACACTTTGTCTGTACATCTTCTCGTTCAAATATCAGATTATTTACGCTGGACAATTGTACATATATGACATTATTGCAATCTCATTGCAGCGACACGTATATTTATTTCGCCGATACATCGAGTACATTAGGTATTTATAGTAACTACCTGGGCGATCGAGCTTTGCTTGGCGTCTTTCAAGTATGCCAAAGGATGACATCCATCTAGATAAACTTAGAAAGTATAATATTGTCTAAATACTTTCATCGATATCGTTAGAGCCGTTGTAGAGAAACCAATAACATATTAAATGACAAGCCCATTAGCGCGGTGGCAGAGCATCTGTTTTCCAAGCCGGAGTCTTGGGTTCAATCTCCGGTCAAGTCAATTTAGGAAACGAATTTTACTAAATTGGCTTAGAGTATAGGTGTTACTGGGAGGTCTCTCAGTTCGTTGCGTTGTACTATAGAGCACATGCCTAGTGCTTAGTTCGAGGTCACACAATTTGTGTGATGAGTTAAAAATATGAATAACTCTTAGTGCAAAATTCCTGTCGTCATACCTAACAACTTTCGTTTTACGACTTTTTTCAAAACTTAACACGTTCCTCAAACATATTCGTTAAGTTTTGTTGTACTATCTGAAACGTAATTACTCTGTACTTATTTCCAATGGTACAGCGCAAGCGCATCGGCCCGTGAATGGTTTTTTTTTTATAAAAGAGCAAATGAATAAGGGACTCACCTGACGGAAAGTGATAACCGCCGCTCATGGACGCCCGCAACGTACGGAGAATCACGGATGCATTACTAGCCTTTAAGAAAAGGAGGGGGAGGGGGCAGACCACAGGCACTCTCACTCATCGAACGAAACACATCAGCAATAGATGCTATTATTTCACACCGATATTCTATGAGAGGGTGGTATTTCACCAATTCGTGCTGCGATGTACCATGGCTGTACCACAAATTAACTACTCTGTAATATAGAGATACCCTTCGCTACACAATATATTTAATGATTGTAATACGCGCATGGAATACTATGGAATTATTACTGCCTTGACGCACAATGACAAAAGGTCGTGTACTTAACCGAGACTTATTAGTATCAGCTTCTACAAGTCCCTGGAATAATATCTAAAATTAGTATGATCAATCCCATGGCATCGTTTGATAAACACTGTGTAACTGGACTATAAAATTAGTTCGATGTTTGAATAACCTTCAAACTGTTATGGGGGCCCTAAAATGGCGCTTAACAGCCAACATAAAGCTTTAATGTCAATCTCATGTTTAGTACAGCCTATATCGTATGCGATCAGAGTACCATATTTTGAATTGTAAATCTTAGATCTGTGTACTTACTTGTATATAAAAATGGACGTTCGCGTGTATGTAATCGCTAAATCCCGACATCGCTTGACCGATCACGATGAAAGTTGGCACGTATAAGTATTTTTTAATGGAAAAGGTTTCTGTGCTATCTCCTTTGTTGGAAGTCGCCATCAGATGGCGCTGCAGTATATCAAATTCTATACCGTTCAACCGATAGCCATAAAATTTTGAATAAATAGGTATTGGAGCATGGAAAACATTTTCGCGCTATCCACTTTACTGTTACTTTTTACCAGTTGGGCAAAATGTAATTGTAAAAACAATTACAATTAAATATTGTAACTGTAAAATGTGATTGTAAAACATTTTGTTAGGCAAACAATTACTTTGCCCAACACTGCTTGCCACCAGATGGCGCCTCGGCATTTCATCTTCTATACCGCGGGGATATTACCTAAAAATTTGCAAACAGCGACAGCCACGCGATCACTGCGCGACTGGTGATTAATTGTAACAAAAAATTGGTATCGTGTATGACGATTGCATATCTATTATTCTATGACCATAAAATGCACTTTTCGCGGTAGATTTACCGCCACTTTACATTACACAAATTCTCGTTTTGACAGCAGATATGGCGCGATATTGGCTGTCACATGCTGTCTGCAAGTTACGTAATAAGCGTGCCGTTTAACCGATCGCCATGTAAGTTGGTATGTGTACATATTTGAACGTATAGAATATATTTGCGTATCTAAAACGACAAAACGAACTACATAAAATTAGAGAATATTGATAATTATTTTTTTTATCAAGTTCCCGTGCGAAGCCGGGGCTGGTCGCTAATAGAAAACTATAATAGCAGCTGCGTCTGTCAGACATAGTAGGCACCTACTTGCATTTTCTTATACGCTTGATATTGATGAATATTCTCTGAAATCGAATATATTTTTTATTTTTTTGTTTGCTTTTCTTTGTCTTAATACAGCAGAGATATAAATTTAATTTGAATAAGGTTTTCATCGATCGAAAGGTCAGAATAATTAGTCTCTTTCATAACTAATCTGATCTCTTGAATATTTGACCGAGTAGATGTGTATATATGTATACATTTTTATATCAAGTAATTCTTTTCGTCGTCTATGTCTCATTTTTAGAGGTTTATTCTTGTTATTGTTTGTAAGACACACTTTTATAGCCAGAACTAAGTAGTATTACCCGCCTAAGTACTCCGTTATGTACGTAAGATTTTTTTCTCTGAGATTTCCTTTTTAACCGTAATGTTTACTTTAATTTGTTATTCTTTTTCTAAGCAAAAACATTCTTCGTTTGTGTTCTTAGATTTACAGGATTCAATAAACCTTTTGAAATAACTTAAGATTTCTTAGTAATTTTAGACAACGTAGAAATTCCATTCAAATTAATAAAAAAAATAGATTAGGTCCAATATACTCGTTATTTAATATTTATAAATATGCTTACACTGTATCCCTGAAGGAGTACTGAGAGAGAATAAAGTACCGAGCATTGCGGTCCTTACATATTTCTTTCGCGTCCTCAAATCTCATCATTCTCTTCAAACTTTCGACGAGGTATGAACCCTTTAACATTTCCATCAGCCAACACTATTTTCGCTGTTTCATTTGTCAATAGTTATCGAGAAATTAAATGCAATCATTATATTACGTTTGTATGTTTTTCATTACCGCAACAATATAAAATAAGGTAAGACCGTTCTACTACAAGGAACGAATATTTTCGTGCCATCCTCAAATTAAAACATTGACAATATTACATGTAATTATAAAGCAAAGAAATGTGAAGACAACAGGAGTAAAAGAGAAAGCGTAACGGCTGTCAAGGATACCTCGTGAACACCAAGTAAAACGAAATTTCTTGTGTTTATTCGTTCATAAAGTGCTATACTGCTAAAGGGCGAAAATTTCCTATTACATTACATAGTAGGCAGTGTGAATATATCTAACTCAGCAAAATGGTTCGGGCACGTAGAAAGAAAGAATGATGAAATATGAAGAAAATCTATAGATCTAAAGTGAGTGGTAGCAGAAGCCAAGGCAGACCAAGGCTGACAAGGCTATGAAGATCAAATAGCCAAAGCATTAGCTGGCGGGAACGTCAAAAGTACTCGTAAACCTATGCGAAAGTGTGTAAGAATGATGAGGATTGAGGAGACGTAAGATGTAAGAACCGCGATACGTGGCGCTCTGTCGTCTCTGACTACCCTGTTAGGGATACAATATACAGCGTGAGAGTATGTTGATATATAGCTTTATTGAAAAATACTAATAACCTCTTAGTGCAAAATTCCTGTCATCATACCTAACTTAACAACTTTTGTTCTACGGATTTTTTCAATAATTAATGCGTTCGTCAAAAACTATTTAAATATTTGTTAAGTTTTCTTTTACTGTCTGAAACGTAATTACTCTGTGCGTATTTCCAATGATACAGTGCAAGCGATTCGGGTGTCACAACGCGCCGCTACCCCCGCGCCCCACTGTACGTGTGCCGCTTTAGCGACCGGGTAGAGTAGTGCCATTTTCAGAAACATTTAATGTATTTTTGTACGACAGAAAAAACTAATGAATTTTTAAAAGTCGTAGAACAAAAGTTATTGGGGATAATGTTAAGTACAAAATACGTTATAAGTATTTTTAAATTAACCCTGTATATTTGATTTGATTAATATTTTCATGATAATTGAAGTTTCTTCTACTTTTAAACAATACTTTTTGTGAGACCGCGTGACGTATGGACAGTAAAAGCGTTTCAGTGCGAACTAAGCGCACTGGTTCTCATTAGCTCGTAAGTAACGCTTCAGAATTCAGCTCGGATAAAGTTTTTTATTTTAAGAGTGTGTCCTTACGGTATACTTTGTGTTGATCGAGTTTCTAGACTTTTAATAATGCGCGTGACTAGGGAAGGATCACAGTACGATACACAGCTGAACGTGACATATTTTTATTTTCGTGAATACTGTATACTAGCTGAAACATTTAAATTTACGAATATTTTGCAAATAATTTTGTCATGACCTACTCATGACATAAATTGCATGATACACTGTCAGGCGCTCAATAAGATAGAACGAGACACGAAAATTCGTTCGACACATAGCTACAAAAACGCAAATTATTATGGCACCTTCCATTATGTTTCTTGGTCCGAGGTATTGTACACTGTTCAGGGCGCATCTATCATCGGCGGAGTTATTACCTAAAAATTTGCAGACAGCGACAGCCACGCGATCACAACGCGAACGGTGACTAATTGTAATACAAAACTGGTATCATGTATGACGATTGCGTATCTATTACCGTATCCTATGACCGTAAAATGCACTTTTTGCGGTAGATTTAGCGCCACTATACAAATTACATTACACAAATTCTCGTTTTGACAGAAGATATCGCGCGATATTGGCTGTCGCATGCTGACTGCAAGTTACGTAATAAGCGTGCCGAACATGTTTTTCTTGTCTGTGTCTACCCCAGAAGTCAGATACAGTTTAATAGCCTAGATGACTGCTCTTGGAAATAATATATTTTATACATTGTATTAAAATAATTAAAATTTTTTAAAACAATTACGAAAAAACTACCTGAAATTGAAAGACGAGTTATTCGGTTTTGAATTTCAGTAGAGGGAACAGATTGAGGATAAGCTATAGGAAGATAACGTTACATAGCTGTGACGTCACAATAACAGTGACAGAGACGGAACTTATCGCCACACTGTTCCTACTACAAAAGTTTAAGCAAAACAAATGAACATACATCCATTCATGCGCTGTTAAAATCAAAATCATGAAGCACTCAACCTACAGAGACGAAATATCGGACCATTTTATTTACCACTATTCCGTTTATTTACACTAACAAATATCAACTCTCGCTGGCATTAAGCAGTAAATAACCAATACTAGACCTATGTGCACATCTTTTTATATTCTGACAGATATTTAAATATTTGTGCAATATCCATGGCTTATTGTCTTATTCGGCGGTGTGGCAAAAATAGCAAAAAATAAAACAGAACGCAGTAACCGCAACAGTGTTAAGACGTAGATTGTATTTATATAAAATAAATGACATTGCCACTCTATAGGTTATTTCTTCTTTTCGCTTGGTCGTAGCCGGGAAAAATCGATAATAAGTATTGCGAACATAGTGTGTATACTTTTACTTCGAATTCTGGTTCGTATCGCAACAAAATATCAAATCAACTTAGCTATGACCGATACTGCGGCACGTTGTTTTAGGGGCTAAGGGTGTGTTGGGTGCTCCAATTTTATTAGCTCTCACATCCCCTGGCCGTCGTGTTTATAACAACTTTTATGTGCTCATTACAGAGTGTGACAAATATCGCAGTAACGTGGATTTTCTGACGCAGTAAACATTTAGTTTTGCTGAAACGACCTCGGCTAGCTTTGGGGGATTTGAATAATCAGAGGACCGATAATAATGTTGGCAATATTAGGTAGTCTGGGATTCAGACACTTTATTTTTTGTGTTAGAAATTACGCTATAATATAGGAAACTCTAGGTAGAATATGTGAGTTGAGCTGAGTTAGAGTGAGTTAATGAGAAGGAACGACAAAATCCAACCTTGATGTCACTTCTAAGATTATACTTGTGACGAAAGTTTTTAAAGTAGGTATGATATTTGAGAGAATAAAACCAACATGTGTATGAAGGAAGAGTTGGCTGGTTTTATCGTCAATCTCTCTCAGAAAATTTGGGTCTGTCCCTTGTAAACTAGATATAAAAAAGTCATTACTCCTCCTGTCACGCACCACTTCGTAGTTTCGGTGTACATTTTTTAAGAGTGTGTTCACCTCTTAATCAGTACAAATACAGCTATAAAATAAATAAAACTATTCTCAGCACTTTCTTCTCGAATATTTCGCCGAATGGTCTAATAAATCCAAAAATATGATAAATATTCAAAAAAGCATAGCAAAGTGATAAACGAATTTATAAATAGATGTTCTCTCTTTGCGGAAAGGATATTTTTTCTTTACTTTCGTCCTATCTATCTTAGTCGCCAAGTGTGAAATGAAAAATAGAAAATTTTTGCAATAGAATTTCATGAATGAAAAATATTCAGCGACTCAAATTCAGTAGCTGACTGGGCGGAAACTATAGGTGATATTAGTTCAGTATGTATGAAAATTTAACAGTGAATTTATTAAGGATCAGTTCCTACGCACTTTTCGTGTATTGTGAACAATTTTCTTTATAACGGAGAAAAACAACGCTTAAGGACACTTTCGGAGACGCAGTGGGTAGCACTTGTACGGGAAAGGGGGAAGACGAATACAACTACGAGTACAACAAATATACCTGTCTCAATAGATAAAAGTACTCACTCCACATATATTCGGCTAAATTTTCCATTCATTGTAATCTAAAAAAACACTGTACACAATGATATTATAATACAAAAGAGGTAGATAGGTTACCTTAGTACTAATCCAAGTAAAATATTGTCCCAGTTACAATGTTACAAAGTGAGACAAATATACATTGCACTACGTCGCTATGCAATGTAAAATATAATTGCATTTCAAACTAACAAATCACATGGTTCTCTAAATCATTGTAATTGGTCAATTTCAATTTCTTCCTACAATCTAAGTTCTAAGCGAATCCGTGACTAATTCATAGAATATTAGTAATTAATGTCACAGAACAGACGTTTAAAAAAAATTTGATTGATACCTAATGGGATTAGACAGTAAAAAATGATGTTTGCTTTTTTCGAATTTCGTTTTTCTTGAATCATGTACTTGAGAAAATATTTATTTAAAAAGATCGCCAACATGTTTTAATTATAAATTTGAAAATGATTAATTATATTGCTTTTAATAAATGTAAACGATGATTAAAACTGGGTGGTTGCGTCATCACATGACCGTGTATATATTATAAAGAACGTGAATCACCATAGGCATTGCATGACATTGTTGGTTCTGTAACATTACTTTTCATATTCTTTGACCAAGTCCGAGTTGGCTAATTAGCAGTTATGGGGGTGCCACTTGTCGAGTGCATATAACCTATCTACCTCTTTTGTATTATAACATCATTGACTGTACACGGTTAAATGAAAAACACCAGTAATCTCCTTATTAGGAATAAAACATATGATTGTTTCTATTGTCTCTTGATACCAAGAGATGGCGCTAGTTGTCGCATCAGCGTCAGTTCAGTTTATGTTTTTTTGTATGTGGGTAATTTAGTGTGTGAACTGAGTTGTTATGGAGAAGTCTAAAAAGGCGTCGGTCATTCTGTGATAACAAAAAGGGAAAGTTTTGAAATATTGGTGGTAAATCTTTTTTGGTTTGAAGCTAAAAGAAATTCTCGTCGTGCTTACATGTTATGTTGCGTTCGCTGACTGTAATTGGTATTTAAATGTTTTGCATTACAATGTTGTAATTCTTAAAGTGGTAGGCAAAGAGGTTAGGAAGGTGATAAGTGGATCTATCTTCCGTTTCGTGCCACCTCCGACCTCCACCACCCAGAAGATTAACGGACATTAAAGGTATTTAGCCTCTTTTATTTGTACAAGTTTCTTTATTAGCGTCGCGTATCGCGGTCGATGTCGGCGTAGTTCCCGACACGTTTGTTACCTTGCCAAAATTATAAAGGGCCCAGCACGGGTAGTAGTCGTCTCCTGTCATCATACCTAACTTTTGTTCTACGGCTTTTTTCAAAATTTAATATGTTCCTCAAAAAATAATAAATGTTAAGTTTTGTTGTAATGTCTGAAACGTAATTACTCTGTGTACCTATTCTATTCTAATGGTACAGTGCAAGCGCACCGGGCCTCAGTGCCGCGCTGCGCGTGTGCCACTTTAGCGACCGGGTAGAGTAGGTGCCATTTTCAGAAACATTTATTGTATTTTTATTTTTGTATGGAAGAAAAAAGTCGTAGAACAAAATTTATTGGGGATAATGTTTAGTACAAAATACTAATTCGTTATCAGTATTTTTAAATTAACCCTGTATATTTCTAAGATCAAAACAGTTATTATTAAAGAAGTTATTTATCGTCGTCGGTATGGTGGCAAAAAATAAAATTCGATTTTGCTTTTCTATTTATTTCTCTTTCCGTGACGTATCGAAATTCTTTACTCGTTTTCAATCTGTATCTAAATGGGAACGTTTAAGTGATTATCTTGGTTAGAATAAATAATGTTCATAAAACACAAAAGCCGGAGCGCTTTTCTCATTTGTGGACATTATGGACTGTGAAAACCATTTTTTATACATTATAGACTTTTTTATGTATATTTATAGGTTTACCTATAAGCCCTAGATTTCTTCAATTTACGCAGTAACACTAAAGACTTCCTGGATAAGTAGTAGTCTAGATTATTTCTCGGAAAATTCTCTATCTTCCAGTGAAAATCTCACAGAAATCGGTTCAGTCGTTCCTAAGATTAGCCCGGACAAACAAACAGACAGACAGACAAAAAATTTAAAAACGCTTGTTTGGATCTTGGTTACGTACAGAAAATCATATGAGCTTAAGAAAAAAGCCTTTATTTCGAAATCACAGGCAGACACTTCAATTTTATTTATTTGCAAAGATTAATCTTGAAGTATAAAGATTTGTTACTTAGTCCGTTTACGTAAATGTTCAAATTTAACATTTTGTGGGTTACAAAGTGTTTAATTCAATAAAGCATTCGGTTCAATAATGTGTTTACTCAAGAGCTTAAGTACTTGTTTCCCTTTGAGTGATTCTAATGGATTATAATATGTAATCCCTCAAAAGGAAGCGCGTTCTTACGAAATTGCATATGGATATATAATTACGTGTGTATACATAAAAGATGAGACAAACCGACTGACAGGCTGACTGTTCACACCCCAAACAACTGGTTCTGAAAGTTTAAAAATTTGACCAGAAGTTCCGTGTAGGCATAACAAAACATTTATAAATATACAACCCTCATAGGGACGTACAAATGCGTGCGATATTAAGGGCATAAAAAATGAGTTTAATAAACACATCATTTTATTAATTACCGGAGATCAATTATTAGAAATGGGTTCAAGGGACAAACAGGGATAATTAAATAAAGTTTTATTTTAATGAAGTGATTGTACGTCCGACGCACGCAGTGATTGAAATGTTGTAAACGGATTGGTCAAAAATTGCCGCTTCCGTAATTTGTCGTTAGTTAAACGGTTTGTTGGGCAATAAGTGCGGTAAGTTGTTGATTGCCCACACGAGCGAAGTTGAGCGCACTCGCTTCGTTCGTGCGCTCCTTCGCTCGAGAGCGCAATCGACAACACCGCACGAGTTCCAGATACTATTTGTTTTTACTAATGCGGAAATAATTTCGGTACAAAGTTGGGGCCTAGTCCAGGGGCAAATCGGGAATCTGTCAACCTCACTTTATCAGTATTAAAATCGATTGTGTTTTTTTTTTATATTCATTTTACATTCTTTTTTTAATTTTAGCAGTTTATCGTGAATTTGCCAAGCAAAATTTGCGTGCGACAAGTATACTTGTTGCACTCAAATAAACGTATGAGAAAATAGCTATTTAACAACTGCAAAAATGTGCACTTAGATACTGTTTATTCCGCATGAGTAATAAAAAATAAACATTTTTAACATTTTTGTTGGTTTGTTTGAGCTTCTGTTCGAGCAAAACGTCCATGCTGATCTATCTGCGACGTATATACCTAGACAAACACTATTATCAGTTATCGGCATTGATGGCTAATATCACTGATGTACAAAGAACAGTTTACTAACAACTCACGACATTTTTATTTCAACAAATGAGACAAGCACTCCAGCTTTTGTGTATTTTATGAACACTATGTATTTTAACTAAGTTTGTCAATTAGACAATCGGTTTTAGATTGTATGTACGTTATATATATATAAGTTGCAGATATGGATTGAGCGCGAGTAAAGAATTTTTAGATACGTAACGGAAAGAGAGTTAAACAGAAAAGCAATATTTCATTTTTCTTTATAATTACCATATCGAAATAATATTTATTTTGATCTTAGAAATGCATAGTTATATTTATTGGATAAAATTGTAAATATTTGTACATGTAATGAGAATATGTTTTTGACGAAACGTCACAAAGAATCTCGGAAAATTTTCGATCGATATCCCTATTCCTTTTACAACAAACCACAGAAGTTGCACCAGAAAAAACCGTTTCTTTCACAGTCATTCAAGCACGATATTGTCGGATGATGACTGGTCGCTCTCAGCTCTACATTCTACGTTCTTGAGAACAACGTATGTAGTGTAGTCGATGTCTGTAATCCCTACAATAAAATTTACTACAACGATATTTTCATCATAAATTCACGCGGACGAAGTCGCGAGTTATAGTTAGTAATAAATATAAAAGTTAAATATAAATAAATTAAAACAATAACGAATTATTATTAACGACAGCATAAAAGTTTCATTATAATTAGGCGTATTTCTTAGCCTAGATCGGCATACCGCGGTTCACAAGTCGCATGTAGCTTTTTCAAAAAACAATTGCGGCTTTGAGGAAGCGAAAGATGTAAGGACCGCGACGCTTGGCGCTCCGTCCTCTCGGACTACCCCGTTAGGGATACAGCGTGAATATAATATGTATGTATGCGATTGCGGCTTTTCAAGTCCTAAAGAATTTAAAATCTAAAGCTGGCAGACACGCAGCCCGCTCCAACACGAATTGTATGAAGTACAAGCCAAGTCAAATAATAAAACACAATCTAGTTAAATTAAAAAGTACTAGTTATAA
Organism: Zeuzera pyrina; assembly: GCA_907165235.1. Lineage (NCBI taxonomy): Eukaryota > Metazoa > Arthropoda > Insecta > Lepidoptera > Cossidae > Zeuzera > Zeuzera pyrina. The sequence continues at coordinate 3,924,940 of OU015641.1, forward strand.
ATTGAAATTTAGAAAACTTTCTAGAGAAATGCAAGGTTTTTGAATAGTATATTTTGCAATAAGTGGGGTAAGTTGTCGATTGCCCTCTCGAACGAAGTTGAGCGCAAGAGCGAAATGAGTGCGCTCATTCTTTCGAGTGGGCAATCGACAACACCGCACGTGTTGCAGATACTATTTTTTTATACTAATGCGGAGATAATTTTGATACAAAGAAAAAATAACTTTATTATTACTTCTTATTATATTAATCTAAAACTTCGAAATCAAGATTTTATTTATCTTTCACACTGATGTCAATGGGTAGGTACTAATATCGATTGTGGTTTTTTTTAGATATTCATTCTACATTATTTTTTTAAATTGTGAATTTGCGTGCGCCAAGTAAACTTGTCGCATTCAAATTGTAAGTTGAGAAAATAGCTACTTATCAACCGAAAAAATGTGTGTTTATCTCGCATGAGTAATAAAAAATGTAATTATTTGTTTTCTCTGACATGTCATATTTTATACAAACAGGCATGTAATTAAAAAGTTTTTTTTTAATACCTCTTGTTTATCCGAGTTTAAATAAACTAGGATAAGGAAAAGGATAAACCAAAATTAAAAATGCGTTTCTCGTTAAATTTCGTGAAATAAATATTTAATAATTCCATCAACATATTTTGTACAAATATTTGTACACATCTGTACACATGTCTCGGACCAGCATAACAACACCAGGGGATATCAAATTTTGTGTGGGAGTACACAACTTACTGACTGAATGCGAAGCAACCATAGACATAATAAAAAGATAACCATCACATCGCGTACATTAAAATTAAGGCTACCAAAAGCCGGTCAGTCAATATCAATAAGCGGAACAGCAGTTATTTCACAAGAACACAACTCACTGTTACTTCCAATGTTACTGTAAATATGATCATTAAAAAAAGTTATAAGACTAAAAGCTAACTACATCCTTAAAATTAGTACATTTTAAAATAATTAATAAATTAAGTAAAAACCTGCCAAATGTGTGTCGGACCACACACTGAAGGATTCCGTAATCGGGATGCACAACATTCATTTAATTAGCAGCAAAAATAAGTTTTTGTTCCATAATTTTTCTTAATGACACTGTGAAACCAAAATTATTTCTGCGGTCGCTGAGCGCGTGTCTGAAAATACCCCATATCTAAAAAACTTCACATATCTTATTCAAACCAATTTTCTTTAAAAGTGATAAAGGTCTACTAACTTAATTTTTTTCAGAATTTGTCTTCCCATAGTTAAAAAGTTAGAGGAGAGAGACACTTTTCACGACTTCAGAAGTACATATCTCAAAAACTATTTACTTAAATAAGAAAAATATATCGAGACTTTCATGTGATTTTTGAAGACTTATCTAAAGATACCCCACAAGCTTATGAGCACTGGAATTTTTTGTCATCCCTCAGTTACTTGTGCCACCCTTAATTTTTTTTTTAATTTCGATACACGTTTTTATAGCGATTTATAAAACACCTACTGTCGATATTTCGATATAGTGTAATCTCAGAATATTATAATGGCTGTGGTAAGATAAATAGACATACAAGGACAAGACGAAAATATAAGGGTTCTGATTTTACCACTTGGCTACTGAAAATGAGTTGTAATGTTGAATGTGTGTAGTATGCGGACGGCTTATGTTTTTAATAGGAGTCTATTCTTTAATTATGTCTATGGAGGCAACTCATATAAAAGTGACGTCAACCTTGTTATCCTTTGATCGCCCTTTGCAGGTCTAAAATTTAACCACATCGGTTTTAAGTCAAACAATGAAATTCTGTATGATGAATAGACTTTAGGGCGAGCGAGTCGTTTTTCAGCGGCTGTCGATTCAACACTGCGGTCAGCCCACCTGGGTACTCCGAAATTAGTTTTGGGTTCAAATTTGGAAGGGTTCCGATGGAATAATTAATCTAAGGTACACACAATTTATCTTTTTGATAACATTTCGTGAGAGGTGGAGTAAAGGTCGAATAAATACCAATTTACATATAGTTACTGTTATACTTCCGATAGTAAACTTCAGTGAAGTGAGTGGTAGAGTCATGGAAAAGTAAAGATGAGTTATGAAGGTCAAAATTGCTGGAGTAATAAATATCGGGAAGGCGTGCATAACTGTCGTCATGAGAGGTCAGATAGAAGTAGTACAGTCAAACAAAAATTTTTTATAAACATTGTAATAATTTTACGTCACTACGATTATTTAAAATAGGATTTGTTTTATTTTATTACCAACGAACAAACGAAGTACGTAAGTTGAGGTCCATATCCGTATGCGTATTTGTATCCGCGAATATACATACATACTATCCTCACGCTGTATCCCCAACGGCGTAGTCAGAGAGGACAGAGCGCCAAGCGTCGCGGTCCTTACATACTTCTTTCGCTTCCTCCAATCTCATCATTCTCCTCACCCATTTTCGCCTAGGCATGCGAGTGCTTTTGACATTTCCGTCTGCTAACACTCTGGCTATTTGATCTTCATAAGTCAGCCTTGGTCTTCCTTGGCTTCCTTTACCACTCATTTTTGCTCTATAGATTTTCTTCGTCAGTCTTTCATCACTCATTCTTTCCATGTGCCCGAACCATCTAAGCATTCCTTTCTTCATTTTCACAATAACACTGTCGTGCAACCCTATCATATTGCGTATCTCTTCATTGCTTATTTTGTCTGCAAGAGTGACACCGCAGATATTATAAGAGATCGCATTTCTACTGCATTTATCATACTTTCTTTCGATTTTGGTCATATCCAGGCCTCACTACGGTACAATAAAGTTGGCACCAACACCGTATTGTGTATGGCCATTTTGGCTGAGTTAGATAAATTCAAACTGCTTACTAATGCGGATAGAGCACCGTTGACTTTGTTGCCAGCTGCTACCCGTCTCTCCACATCGAACTCACATTTTCCATCCCTCAAAAACGCACTGCCCAGATATATAATTTCGTTCACTTGTTCTAGACATTTTCCATTTACCCATATATCACACTTTGTCTGTACATCTTCTCTTTCAAATACCAGAACCTTAGTTTTATTCACATTCATATTCAATCCTTTCACTTCGCAGTCTTCTTTCATGGCCGTAACTAGTGTCTGCAACTCCGCTTCTGATGGTGTTATAAGCACAGCATCGTCAGCGTACAATAGGCAGTTTACCACTATACCATCCCATATACCACTCATACTACCTTTCAATGTCTGAAGGCAATTGTCTAAATACAGCACGAATAGCCGGGCAGACATCACGCAGCCCTGTCTGACGCCTGAACAGACTTCGAAACAGGGCGACATGTCACCATCTATGCACACAGGCTCTGTGACCTCGATATAATGACCTCACAGCCTGCAGTGTAAGGGGCCCTCCACGCCATATCCAGGCAAAAGACTCCACAGTTTCTTTCGCACTACTCTATCGAATGCTTTTTCAAAATCCGCGAATATACATTTTTAATAAACCGGCACATCTCTAATACATATGTGTAGTCGGCCAAGAAATTGGTTGAGCACTTTAACTATCGTGTGACTATCGTTTACGGGTCATAAAACTACAAGGACTATTTTCGCTTTGCATCATATTATGACATCTATGACGTGTTGGTTTCAATTTGAGTGCAGAATGGTAAGTTACCTTTAGGTTATTGTTCTAAGTAAATTACAAAATCTGCAAACAAAATCAGAAATTCATTTTGACAGAATTATCAGAATTTTATCGACTGAGTCAGCAATAGAATTCAATTTTGTCTTCAATTTGTAAGGGTGAATAAGACAGAAGCAAAAAAGAAAATAAGAGACGGAAGTAGTGATGCCACTGTCAACAAAAAGCGACTCTAAAGGAAATGTTAAATTTTTGGCTGGCGCTTTGTACGCTATTTATAAAATCGAGGAAAAATCTAAAGATTGTTCGAAAAATAGTGAAATTGCAATTTTTATTATATATTTTTAGTACAAGAGCAATATTTTATTATTTAACAGGGCTATACGGACAAGTATGCCATAATGAGTTCGTTCCAAAACTTAATGCGAAGTATTCAATTTACTATCAAACTCATGTGATATGTAGGTATATTATTAACAAAGTAATGATAAAAAATCCCATTCATTAATTTATTCTTTACTAAACAAAAATACCTACTTACAAAGAGTTTTCAGCGCAACCATTTTTATTTTGTTGAAAACATGTGTAGTTATAATGTCTTCGATTTGTGATGTCGCACACGTCACAGGTCAAATCGGTCAAAACGCTGTCAAAAACTATGAAGCACAGATTAAGTATTTGTAGCAAGCTACGGATATGACAGTCGCTTTACCGTAATTGTTATGTATTTCGTTTTGGCGCTAACTATCGCCTACTTAAATGTTCATTTTATTTTTTTTATCACTATTCATATTAACCAAGCTTGATAAAATACAACACCATCTTTGATGTGCTGACTAAAAATCTCTACAATTCACACTAGAACTGCATATATCAAAAAAGGCGTGTTTATTTCTAACTTCGCTTAACTTTGACCTGTTCTTCAAACGGGGTTATTTTTGAATTAAGTACTTATACTTTACCCATATTATTTTCCAAGATTAATAAAATAGAACTTATTTAATGTGTTGACTTAACATTTGTTGTCACTATATTGCATTTCTCAAAAGAAAAGTTGATTTGGTGGATCTGTTTCCCGAGGCGTCAAATATTTAATTTCCTGTTAATTTTTTTATACCCTAAACTGCAGTGTGGATATGTTCAAACTGCGAACAGACCACTGTTTGAGATTTTAAATAGGTTTCAACAGTTAAGACCTGCAATATAATTTGTTACAAAGAGTACTATTAATTAACTATTAAAAGTGGAATAGGTCAAATATGTCATTGACGCCCTCTTGCTTAGGTAAGGTGTTGCCTATGATATGTGCATATAATACTTTTGTACGAAAGAACTAAGCTAATATATACCGAAACCATAATTAAAACACTTATTTCATATTAAAGTTTCTAAATTATAAGTGTACAAAGTGCAGGCCGGAGCTCTATACATTCGTGGAACGTCTTCTTTAAGCATTTCACAAGGTTTATCATTGATGTAGGCGTGCCACATCGCTACGCATTACAATGGAAAAATCCTGCTAGATCTCTTTGATACATATTGTATAGATCGTACACTACAGACAAGCCGTGATAACTGCAGCACAGTGCGCGCATTTTATTTGATAATGAAATCAAAATTTTAAAATTTTAATATGGACTGTTACAATTTTGCAGTGCATTACGAATCGCCTCACCATGCTTCTGGTGTGCTTGTCTTAAAAGAATGATAATAAAGCAAATGTTTCATACTTCATTATTATAAAGTATATTAAATTAATATCGAGTATGTCCACCGTCAGCTTGAATAACCGCTGACAGTCGGCGCCTCATGGATCCAACAAGCCGTGAACAAATATCCTTAATTTAATTGCTTCACATGTTCTTGCATTTCAGTTAGTCGTTGCACCATTAGCCCCCAGGGGTTTTCTATGGGTTTCAAATCGGAAGATCTTGAGAGTCATAGAATCAGTCAAATACATTGATATCGTTGAAACCAATTGTGGGTCACTCTAGCAGTATGTAACCTACAGTTGTAATGTAAAAAACTAAACTCAGGCAGCTTATTTTCCGGATTGACAATGCGGACAGATAGTAACATTGAATTTTCGAGGTTGTCAATATAATTTAAAGTGGTTGCTTGTGGAGGTAACGTTGAGAGTTCACCGACTCTGTCAGCCGAAATCCAGCCCCACATATTAAGACAAATTTTACCAGATTTCATGTTTGGAACTAAATTAGTTTCATCGTATCTTGTTTTATTGTAATGCCACAGACTTAGCCGGCCATGTTGGCTGGATTTGAACTCTCATTAGTAAATATTGTAGTTGACCAATCAAAATTTAAAAATTCTCTAGCAAAATTCGAACTAACTGCTCTATGGCTATTCGTCAAATTAACCTTTTTAGAATGACGTCTGTAGTGCGATCCTATATCGTGCGAGTGATGTCATATAGTTTTAGTAGGTACTGACATCAAATTCTTACGTAAAATGAGACGTAGGTGTAAAACCATTTACTTCATATGCACGTCTCATCGTTTCCCTACGCATATTAGTTATGTTAGGCCGACGACCACTTCTTCTATGATCTTGAAAGTTACCTTCTTCACCTTTGCGCGAAATCCAAAGGGAAACGGTGTTTCGCTGAAATTATAAAACCGAGACATTATTATTATTGCATTTTGTATACTAAACTTATTATAAACAAAAAAGATAACATTCAGACAATCATACTTACGGGTATATTTAAATTTCTTAAAATTTCACTGATATTTTAGCCATTTCTATGTATTGCTATGATTTTTGCCCTTTCAGCTAAAGATAAATTACGAAGCATTATGTATAATTAATCTTAGGTAAATTACAACAGTTAAGCGCGCTCTATACTGGAGTGCAAATCGCGCCATGAATTTACGCCGCGATTCGCGCTATTGAACTCTGCATGAAAACGTGTCCCTCCACACTGGCATAGTTTCACAGTTACGTTCCCATGATGGTTCGTACGCTCAGTGAAAATAAACGCTGATGTGGCTGTTGCTGCTGCTGTGACACTTTGCGCTATAGCGTACTACAATTATGCCTGCATTAAAATTAAAAAACAAATAAAAATTAAATTTAGAAATCCCTCACTTTTTTATAGATTCTATAACTGGACATCAATGAATCTGGTTTTTTCTTTATGTCGGACACGATAATATTCAAAATTACACTGATTCCCATCCAACCATCATTAGCTCTAGTTCGTTATTCCACGAAACGCTCAATGTAAAAGATACACAAAAACACACTAAAACGACTACTCATCACCGCATCTCGCACGCTAATGCAAAGAGTCACGAGTGTGGATACGTTCGCGATCACGCGTCGCGGTTTAAACGCGATTCTTTTGACGCGGCATTTAAAATACTGACACAGATAAGGGAACGCCGCGAAGCGCGAACACGAAGCTGTAAAATCATCTACACTCGCGTTTCACGGTAGTGTAGAGGCCGCTTTAAATATTTTCAATGAACCCCTGTCAAAAGAAAGCTTCTCAAAATATTTTTTTTAAATTTAAATGTAACAAGCATGAAGGTCAATCTAGCAAAACTGTTTTATAACATTTGATGATTTCCTTTGACATGATAAATTGCTTGTAGAAAATAATGTTTAATGCTTATTAATAGAGGTTAAAATAGTATGCACTTTTACCTATGCCTTTTGATTGGTTGCTAATCAGCCAATCACGTTAATACTTGCAAGATTTCCAATATCGGCCTACGTGATATTTTCGTTAATTAGAACATGCTTTCAAAAGTGCTCAACCACTTACTTTTACGAGTGTACGTATAATATACCTACATGTGATGAATTCTTATAATTTTTAACTATCCTCCGTCTAAAATACCAGACCCACACAGACGTGTGTTTCGCCTCTTAACAAATAATCCTCAGGATATTCGAGAGATCAGACTCTCTCACTTATATCCCGAGTATGTCTCATTAAGAAGCAAAATTACATTCTACGAGCATCAGAAAAATCTGTTTGACTAACAGTTAAGTAATTTACACTCTTCTCCATGAAAGTTATACTAATTATTTAATCGTCAGAGAAGTTTTACTAATTTATTGCAACGGATATGTATGAAATACAATCACACCTTAAAATAATATAAAAATGTCGCATCGTCATGATTTTATGGGAAATATTATTCATGTTCTGTTAGTGCCACATCTTTGACGATACATAAATCGCTAAATTTCGACTTATTTACGATCATGTAAACGTGACTCCCCGCAGCAACGAAATTCTCAAGAAAAATATTGTATTTTGTGGATAAACATTGATGTAGGAAAGTTGTAGCTTAATAAAATTAATTTCGTGCTACTCTATATTACATAGATATAGTTAGTGATTAATGTATAGCTACTCTGTAGGTCTGTGTTCTTTCTCAGTGGTTCATATAAAGTCTGTGAAAAAAAATGAATTGTTTGGTGTCGGTAAGAAATCTTACTCAATTTTTTGTCCATTTCAATTGTTCAATGTAAATATTTGCTCCTGTGTCATTAGCGGAAACGGCAGGACCGCCACAAAAGTAGAATAATACCATCTACCCCAAAATTATCACTAATATTCTTAGCGAATAAATATTTATATCCGTTATAATGTCATAAAACGGAATCCTCTTAGATTTTTCTTGTCAGCCTGTCTGTATGTCACAGCTGACTTCTTCCGTCGTCTCTATACCTATAAGGCACAGAAAAGTAAACTGGAACCTAAATCCAGAAATAAGAAAAAAGGCAGGTTATAGATTTATTTTTTATTTAATATTAGCAATGGAACCATAAATTGACGCATATCCGGGACTCTCTTGTTTAATTTCTTATTTATGAAAAGTTTTTTCTTATAGTCAAAGTCAAAGGGAAAGTCTTAAACTGTCAATTTTACTCTGATCTCAACTGGGCTGGTTTTTTACATAAATATTATTTGTTTAGTGTTTAATACACATTTAAATTAATCTTTAAAATTTTAAAACCTTTGTTTACATTTATTATCACGACGCTTGGCACTCCGTCCTATCTGACCACCACCTGTTAGGTATACAGCGTGAAGAAATGTATATATGTAATAACATTCATACTTTGAAACGTATATATAATATCAAAGAAATATTATATAAATTTTGACTTCGCTCACAAAGCCACCATGATAACATCATTATGAAAAGACAAATAAAATATTTTTTTTCCATTGTCACTTATTGTTTTTTTAACAGATATCTGCCATCTGGCAAATATGCACCAAAAATTTCATAAATATCCTAAAAATCTCATAAAAAGGAGTGCGATGTCAATGAGTTTTGTGGTGCTACCACATACCGTATTCCTACATCTTTCATGTTCTGACAACTCGGCGCAACTCTTTCTTAACTTGTGTGTAGTTAGCGAAATACGCGATAAGGGGAGAAACTTCCCGTGTAACGCGTGGAAACGTGTTTCATATATGATAGAACATATTAATATGTTTTGTACGTAATTATGTACGTAATGTTCGTACGAGACGCGGCGAGTGGAATAATAATGCTAGAGAAATTGAAAAAAATATTTATCTGGTATCCAATAGAAGCATGTTAAACCTATCTGCAGTGTACAAATAAGTATAATTTACAGTTTATATACTGCATAAAAAAAAGCTTAGATTTATAATAAAAATCAAAGTTTCTCGTAAGGTTCTGTCTTTAAGTAAAAAAAAATCTATTACAATGTAACACTGATTAATTTTAGCACCCGACCCAAAAAGAGAGGTGTTATAAGTTTAACAGTGTATCTGTGTCTCTGTGTATCGATGAGTTTGACTGTGGCATCGTAGTTCCCTAAATGGTTGAACTGATTTTGATTTAATTTTTTTTTGTTTGAAAGGTGACTCCATCGAGAGTGTTGTTGAATGTTGAAGGACTCAAGAAAGTATATTCAGCCGTTGAAGATCATCAGGACTTTTCTAGTTGTTAAAGGGATCTCAGCCACTTCTACTGGTCTGATTGATTCAAAAATTAGTATCCTATGACTTCAATGATATTGTCAAACAATGATGTAATAACATTGACCTGTTACTGCAGCATCATCTGCAATCAGCAACTTACTTCAGCAGAGGTATTGTGTTTGGGCTCATTGGAATGGGCTCGATGAATAGGTTATAAATAAATGGATAAATGATGATCAGGATCTGATGATGGAGCAGACAACTATTGTCAGAATATGCAGATTTCGGCGTGGCAAGATCTCGTGTCGCAATTTCATTTATCATCCCGGTAATATAAATAGTAGTAGTAATATATCACATACACATTTAAATTAAACTTTTAAATTTTAAAAACTTTATTTACTTTTATTATCACGACGCTTGGCGCTTCGTCTTCACTGACCACTCGTTAGGGATACAGCGTGAAGACATGTATGTATATATACACATTTATACTTTGAAACGTGTATATAATATCAAGGAAATATTATATACATATAATGTGTTTTTAATACTGTGAGAAATAAAACCACAATTGCGTTGCTCTGAAATAAGAATATTTTGAGTTTTTTATTAGACATTAAATATGGCTTAACTTATTACATTAGTTCTTTAAAGTAATAACATTGGTATTGGTATGTTACCTGAAAAGAGAAACAACATTTAAAGCTACTATTTCACATTTTACTTTTATTCCACTATGATATTTTAAATTTATTGCGTAGTCTTTCAATGAAACATAACCTCTCTCTTCAACCCACAGAATACTCCTTTATACTTTCAAGCTACGTCGAGAGAGCTGTCATATCAATGCGCGGCAAGTTTAAATTAAATGAAGGGAGAAGAAATTCCTTTACATACATTTTGACTTCGCTCACAAAGCCACCCTGATAACATCATTACGAAAATACAAATACAATCATTTTTTTTTCGTTGTTAGTTATTGGTTTTTTACAGATATCTGCCATCTGGCAAATATGCATCAAAAATTTTATAAACAACCTAAAAATGTCATGAAAAGGAGTGCGATGTCAATGTGGTATGTGGTGCTACCACATACCACATTCCTACATCTTTCGCATTGTTACGTCGGAGGACCGCAAGTAAATAAAATAAAAACAGAATACAATTAAAATTGATAAAGTAAGTTATGATACTTCAATACAAGTAATTTACTTAGCTGTCTCCCGATGCGACTACGCTTGGATATATCACTGTTTCCCATTTTTTTCTTTTTTGATTTTATTACACAAACAAAATACTAATCAAAATTTCGCTACATTTTCACCATTCGCTGGTCCGACGTATTACACGTAGCACTCTAATAACACTGCTTTTCTGTAATATACATGGAACTATGAAATATTAACTAATAACTCTAAACATTATCCAATATAATACAGCATTACAAAAAATTTGGTTATTTTTCAAGCGTTTTGTTTTTAATTTGCCTGTCGCTTAGATGTTGCCTATATTCCTAGACCAAATTAGTGTCATAATTCAGTTCACTCAGGTTCGCTCTAATATGTGGATGACACAATTCATTCTAAATGTAAGACAGAAGAATATTATTATTTGCGATGAGCAAACAATAACAATCTCTTATTCTTTATTTTTAAGTGTTTTTCAAAAATGCAAATTTTTACACCTATCATGACGTCTTAATTCATGGTGGTTTTTATTGAAGCACAAACACACAAACGGAGAAAAATTCTAAAAATGTTTTGTTTTGTTATTAACTAAATGAAACCGTAGAAATTACTAGTGTTCTGGTATCGTCTTCAAATATCGCAGAAATGTTTTTGAGCAAAAAAATTGATAAACGGTTTCCTAGTTTTCAATTTAGGTACACATCTTCACTTGAGATAGAAAATACTTTCGGGCAATTAAATAAAGAAAAGTGAGAATTTATGGGGACTATCAGTTTATGTAATAACGATGTAATACATATATAATCGCCGATTTGTTTGAGATATTTTATAAATGTGTCGACCAAGGGGTGTTTCCCAATTTAATGAAACACAGTAAAATTATTCTATTATTAGTCAGGTTGTATGTTGAATCCAATAAATTATCGCCCGGTGTCAATATTACCAGCGTTGAGTAAAATATTCGATTCCAATTTTGGTAGATATATTTAATAAATGTAGAGGTCTTTTTGTCGGGGTTTTTTTTTAATTTGAGTTTTATCATTCAATCTACACGTTATCGTATTTTTTTTTATGTATTTCTAAGTTATGTTTTGGGAATTAAGGTGAGGAAACAGTAATTCTACGCGTATTTTCGAGAAATTGTTGAAAAACTAATGAATTTAAAAATGAATAACATGTCACATTTAAATACAATGTTAATGGGTAAAAGCCCTCCCATAACCCAATTCCCACAAAGGGCTGGGTACCTGTGTACCATAACATGAGGCTCGACGAAAATGTGATTATGTCACACTGACCAATTATGAAAATGTGCTGCTCAAGATGATTAAAATTGACAATGAAATATGGATGTCCACAAAGTTCAAGAGTTCGAACTACGGTCGCTAAATGTCGTGTAAAGAAGTGGGTGGTGATATAGGAGCAATTAGATAACTTTCTATTTTTCCATAAATTTATCTTTGTCTAACACCATTTCTTTTACTCTATCGACGAATTTTCTATATAAATATATCACGAAAGTAATTAAACTTAATCACTACGTCGTTAAATACCGACATATGTACAAATCGAGATGCACTTTGAAATGGGTAAAAATCACGACAAACATACTGTTTATCGCTATATCCAGCAAAAAAAATTATCACTTAATTTAGTTATAGTAAGTACTACTAATTATGTTGCTCATAATCTTTTGCCCACGCCTAACACACTATAATCCTTAGAGAATAGACAAAGGGCACGGATCGTCGAGCACTTAGGTCCTTAAATGCGTCCCTTCCTCAAAACTCACGCATTCCATTAATACAATTAGGTAAGCTTTTTGTATGCTTAAAATCTTACCGGAAACGACGTCTATGATTGAGGTATACCACAAAAACTATTGTGTTAATAATAGGTTAGTTAATTACTCTTGAAACCGATATGTTTACAAGCTTTTATTTAACTTGTTTGTTAGCAATGTTTGTTAGTTTGATTAGGTCAAATCTTACAAACCGAATTAGAACCACTTCCTCTTATCCTACGTAGTTTAATTCTTACTTGTTGGTTCAGTTCCGATGACGATACATTAAATTGACAGAAATAACTTAAACCTGCGGGAAGATTTGTCTCCTCACGAAGATACTCCTTGACTATTAGTAGTAGAGATGCGAAACGTTGCATAAAGATTTAATTCTGATAGCTAAACATGATTTTCACCATAACTTGATGCTGCAGCCAGGATTTTTCCCTGAGGGTACTCGTCGACGATTAGTAGTGGAGATACAAAACTTTGCACATAGATTTAATTCTGCTAGCTAAACCTGATTTTTGCCATAAACTGATGCCGCAGTCAAGATTGTCTCTTCATGAGGGTACTTCTTGACAACTAATTGTAGAGATAGGAAACTTTGCACATAGATTTAATTTTGATAACTAAATATAATTTTTACCATGACCTGATGCTGTGGCCAAGATTGTACGTGTTTTGACGAGATTGGCGTGGACAGCATTAGTCTGCAACCTTTCTAGGTAAAGCGAAACTCCATAATCAAGTCCGAAAACCGCCAAAAGACCCTGCAACAATTATGTGTGGTAACAATATGGATAGATTGAACATTTCCAACTAAAAAGGCGTAAATGAATTAAAAAAAATTAATTTGAGTTTTATCATTCAATCTACACGTTATCGTATTTTTTAAAAATATTAATTAACTAGAAAGTTCTCCCCCCCCCCCCCCCCCCCCCCTCTTTATTTCTATGCGTTATTATTGCTAGCATTCGGGTTTGCTCTAGAAGTTTTCACCCTCATTTTATCGGGCTATAAATAGACCTCCATGGCCGCCACTGAGTCAGTTTCTCAACTAGCGAAAAGCGAAAAGAAGTGATATCAAGGCGAATTGCGAAGACCACCAAAACGACTACTGCGACAACTTTGGATAGAAGTCTTCTGCGATTCGGGAACGTAGTTTGTGTATGGGACGTGTACCTTCGGTTACCACTACGCTGGTACCAACCTACGTAGACTAGGAACCCACAGCTCGTAACATTATTATTTTTATAAGACTATACACATCTTATTATGCTACGTCTTTTTTTTTTGAATAAACTGAATCTGCTTCAATAAAATCCATTTGTTGCAACCGTATAATACTCGTAGTGCCTACTAGATAGAGTGTTCGAAACAATCGTCATGTTCCACTCAATTGAGGTTCGTGGGACCACACCTAGCTCAATTTCAATTCGACGCTTGTGTAGTGAACATTGTAGCGCATTTATTTTATTTAACATTTAAAGCACTTGTGTAATACTTTTATAATGAGTAACTAAAAATTTAGGCACAGTTTTACATTAGATTGCAAAATACACATATGAAATGACTTTTCATTAATTAAACATATTTTAATTAATATTAAAAAAAAAAATTACATCGTGAACAGGTCTTGCCCATTAGAAGTGACGAGACATTAGCACTGTCTTGCTTACGAAGTAAAAACGAATAGGACGTGCCGTAACGAATTTCCCTGATACAAACAAATGTAACAATATGCGGGGTGAGAGGGACGCGGAATAAATGGTCGGGGATTTTGTGATTCTGCCATCATCTAGCGAGTTCTAACACGTTTGGGTTATGTTTTTTTAAGTAGTTATATTAGTGACCACCAGTTGAGTAAAACACATTCTATATACAGAGACGTACTTAGTGATTAATCGGTAACTCGAATTTGCACAATTCAAAACATTTTCATTTTAAGTTATGAAATACTTATATTTGTATTTGAGAGTAAGTGATATAAATCCATAATGTATATTATGACACAGAACAGTAAAGAGAATGAAATGCACATTTATAGATTCGCCAAAATTTGTATCATGTGTGTTGACGACTGAATAACGGTCTAGAATAGCAAATTTTAAATTAACGTTTGTCGATTTGTTTGTATGCGCATCATGCAACTGTTACTGTCCTTTTACTTAAATAGGACGATGGTAAAGATCGCGTCACGAAGGATGAGACTTGACACGCGATATTAGTGAGGAGTCCGCTTAGATACACTTTCTTACGAAATTATTATATGTGTTTATTATTAATAAGACAATATATCGCACCTTTAGAATGAAACTGACTTAATTTAAAATGTCAGAACTCCGGATTAAAATATTACTCTTAAAAATACCTACTATTTAATTTAATAGATACATTACAAACTTGCTGGTCCCGTGTATATTTAAACGTGTGTTTGTAAAAAATCAATTTTATTATTTTATGTGAATTCAATGTCGGAACTTGCCAAAACAAAATCTCAAAATTTTGAATTAGACCAGTTTCATTCTATGGTCTATGTAAGTAGTTCCCATTACTATAGAACTTAGACATCAATATTATGCGTAATTTAGTTTTGGTCAGTTATTTATTAAAAAATATAAGTGCAGTATTAAATAATATTTATTATTAAATGAATTAATTTATTAAATACATAAAAAAGAAGTAGCAAAAATATAAAAATAAAAAATATTTTATTCGAAACCGTTGCCTTTAATAACCGTTTAATAAATAAATGTAATTATAAGCGGTTAAAGAACTATGTAACCGCTATTTCGAATCGGTTACAATACCTGATTAAAAGCACTCAAATTAAAATTAAAATCATCCATTCCCGATACTTTCTTGACTGAATGTATGTTATGTGGTAGAGTAATGCTGCATTACGGAACAAATTAGGCCGGCTCACCTGTTGAAATACCACCGTCTCACAGAATATTGGCGTGAAATAACAGCATCTATTGCTGTTGTGTTTCGTGCGGTGAGTGAGTGCCGGTGGCCCATCTCACCCCTCCTTCTCCTTTCCCTAAAGGCCGGCAACGCACCCGTGACTCTCCGGACGTTGCGGGTGTCTATGGGCGGCAGTGATTCTTTCCATCAGGTGACTGGCTTGCTCGGTTGCTCATTCCGCCATAAAAAAAATGCAATAATAACTTTATTAAATTTTACGAAACTATCATCGCCAGGCTAAACGGCAACTGGGGATGTTAAAATAAAAAGGCTCACGAGATGTGATGTCCTTAATCTCGTTGAGGAATTGGAAATTTCGGCAGGGATCTGTCTTTGTTCATTGAGCGTAACCGCGGGTAAAACAGTTAGCTATAGTAAGTATGGCAGCCTTACACTGTCATTGTAATTTGTGTCAGTTTATGAGTCGGTCAAGAAATAATTATTTGCAAAATTCTCGCAAATCTTTACCAAGCTACTAGTGTTCAGAAAAATAAAAATATGTCATGTTCAGCTGTGTATCGTTGTACAATGACCTTCTCTAGTCTCGCACATTAGTAAAAATCTAGAAAGTCAGTCATTAAAAATAAGAACTCTTTAAGGAGCTCTTTAGAGCAAATTCTCCCGTCCATTGTGATACTTGGATCGAGTTACAGAATTATTCTTTATTAAAATTAGATTGACAAATTAGGCAAATGTTATATGAGTGTACCCTACTGTTAAGCTTTATGAAACCCTTCTGTTAATTCTGTTATTAACTCCGTTTTGGTTTTTGCATAAGTACCTACTTCACTCTTACATATTATGTATGCATATTACTCGTATTTAAGGTTAATATCACATAAAGTTGCAATCAGTAACAGTATGGTATATAACATTATGTTAATGTTAAATTAACATAATATTATATATCATACAATTTACTGAAACATTTTACTGAATTCAATGAGCTTTAATTGATAGATGATTCGACTTGAGGTTTCAGTAATAAGAAATATTTCCCACAGCGTTATATTTATTCCTTTTAGGGTTTTTTAAAAATGGGACCCTTATAATATCACTCATGCACGCAAGTGTCCGTCCGTCCGCTATAGTCAGGCTAAGGCTTATATTCCACAACGATACTCACGCGTGCTTGAAAATAAAAAGAAATGCATGTAGCAGCTTCCCATTCTATGTTCTGTCAGACTCGCACTCGAGTATCGTTCTAGAATAAATGCCTACGTGGACTTGCCCGTTTGGAATGACCACACAATAGCACTATCTCGCTTTTAGAAGCGCCAGTTCCTTCGCCACGCTCCACCAGCTTGTGGCTCCATAATCTTTGTTTTGATTTACTATTCAATGCGATCTGGATAATTAATAGTCGGTAAAGATGCCAATAGTTTCAAAACATGTACCGAGAGCACACGAACTCAAGTACTGCGGTTCTTAGTTTTCGTAGTCATCGCGGCATCTATAGTTGCAGTATATCGCCGTAGCGGTAGTTTTCGTTGTTATCGAATGTTCGGTTACGGCTCTTGATACTTCTTGGTCGCAGTAGTCTTTTTCCAATACTCGTCGTAGTAGTTCTCTCAATTCGCTTCTATATCGCCTTGGTATCTCTTCGATCGTCAGTCGACAACTGACTCGCCTAAAAATTTCCCATTGCTAAAATTAATAGGACGTTGCTATCGACGCCGCTGGTGAATCGTTTACATGTTTTTAGAATACATCATGCTTGACAGTTTTCGAATTTATTTTTTAATTTTGCCTGCAATAATCGACAGTAGGTACACAGTATAGAGCGGCTAGACAAGTGGAAAACGCTTTACACGACCGAACACTTTCTGCCGTTATTACTCGTAAAAAGTGCCACGGCAACATTTTATGCGGTGGTTTACACGCGATTGTACGTTTCTTTTGACATATAAGTTTGACGTTTGACTAAAAATATAAAATTCATTACGCTAGATTACATGACATTTGTGATTCTATTCTACAAGCGTTTACGACAATTGAACCACTTATCTAGGCCCCCTGTATATACAAAATATTATGTTTTAAGTGCTTTAATGTCTTGTATAGACCTTAGTGAAACACCAAATTGTATTTTTTTTATTGCAATTGGATAGGACTTTAGTAACTTAGACACATTACTGCATTCAAATCTGTATCTCTTAAACGATTTGGTTACGTAAGAGAAATCTGTATACAGACCCCAGTCCCCTGTGGAGAAGACTAGGTAATGCAGGCCTTTTACTCACTAAATCTATTGTGGAGTGAACCTAGGCGCACTGTCGAGGGGCTCCTGGATCTTTTATGGAAAGAACCGATGCCCCCTCGTAATACTGTAGCACTTCTTAGTGGGACTGTACCAGAGCCCCCTCTGCACCCTCACTGTGTCACGACAGCACTCTACCTAAGTACTTCGTATTACTTAACTTTATATGAATCGCATAATTTCAACATTTCAACATGTCGTAGATTATACACACTCAAACTGTTTATAGGTAATAACATTATCCTAGTTTTACGATATATTCGAGGATTCCTAACTCGGTCGTAAAAGATGAGTATTGCAATGTCGTTACGCATTTTTTGTGGAACCGACACATTTTTTAAAAAGCATTGTATATTTTTATGTTTGTTTATCATAATAACATTCACTGGATGGGTGACCGTTAGTGATCATCATGACCGTGCAGTTTGTAATAATATGAAACAAAAGAAAGAAATCTTTTGTATGATAACGTGGATAAAAACATTTTGGTCATGATTGAATTTGACAGATTAATTCGCACCGTTTTTAATTTCATATTCGAGTCCAGTTTAAATTTACTTGATTTGTCCATTCATTAATAAGTCTCCAATGAATATTTTATAGTTTTAACAGCTCTAAAATATCTATTACTATGACCTCGGTCTTTGATCACACATTATTTCTATGTGTCCGAACCATCTAAGCATTACTTTCTTCATTTTTCAACAACACTGTCGTACAACTCTGTCATACTGCGTATCTCTTCACTGCTTACTTTGTCCGGTCTTCCTGGGCTTATTTTACCACTCACTTTGGCTGTGTACATTTTGTTCGTCAGTCTTTCATCACTCAGTATTTCTAATTCTTTACCGAAGCCATTATTTTCTTCATTTTTCAATAACACTATCGTACAACCCTGTCATACTGCGTATCTCTTCATTGCTTATTTTATTGCAAGGGTGACACCGCACATATTTCTAAGAAATTGCATTTCTACTGCATTTGTCTTACTCTCACTCGATTCCGTGCATATCCAGGCCTCGCTATCGTACAATAAAGTTGGAATCAACAACACATTGTATATGGCCATTTTGGCTGAGTTAAATATATATGTAGATACACTTCCTACTCATGTGGACAGAGCACCATTCACTTTATTGCCAGCTGCTACCCGTCTCTCCACATCCAACTCACATCTTACATCCCTCGAACACGCACTCCCCAGATATACAATTTCGTTCACTAGTTCTAGACATTTTCCATTTACCCGGATTTCACATTTAGTCTGCACATCTTCTCTTTCAAACACCTTAGTTTTGTTCATATTCATAGTCAATCCTTTCACTTCACAGTTTTCTTTTATGCATGTAACTAGTGTCTGCAACTCCGCTTTTGATGGTGCTATAAGCACAGCATCGTCAGCCTACAATAGGCAGTTTACCACTGTACCATCACACATCATACCACTCGTACTACCGTTCAATGTCTGAAGGCAACTGTCCAAACACAGCACGAATAGCCAGGCAGATATCAAGCAGCTCTGTCCATCCAACAGTACACAGGCTCTGTGGCTCCAATATAATGACCTCACAGCCTGCAGTAATAGGCCTTCGACGCCATAATATTCAGGCAGAAAACTCCACAACTTCTTTCGCAGTACTTTATCGAATGATTTTTCAAGATCCACGAAAGCGCAGAAAACTTAATATCAGCAGAATAAATCAATCATACCTCTTTCATTCTTTATTTCTCACGTGTGGTGATGAATCTTTTTGTGCTTAAATAAGGTATTAGCAATAAAAAGATTCAACAACATAATTCTCTCTTATATCCATACTTGCCTTGGGCAGACTCATATTATTCTGTTCAAGCTATCCCGACCTATCCATTAATGTCTCCAACACTATAATTCTCATATTCTCTTCAACCGTCTCTAGAACATCTCTAACGTTCTCCCGAAATTGCTCTAGCTCTCCCATACCATGATGTATTTAATAATACGAATTTTGGCATTACATTTTTTTTTCTTGCGCGAAGTGATCACAATCCTGACTGATCGCCATGTAAGGATGATATTTGATCTAAACTCTTGTTACATTATTACATATATGTTATAGATTCGACACTCACACTTGTACTTATTACACACACTACAGCATCCCCTTAATTTTTGTGATACCCCTGACAATAAAGCGATTCCCTCTCTAGACAATTCGGCAAGTTCACTGCTCTTTCGCTTGTGTTCACTCAAACAACACATCCAATCTTCTTTCTTCCATAACTTTAATCACTTTATTCATCTTCTCTTCAATTCCACCTCTTACATTCCACGCAGCTATTCTACACTCCTCCCTCCACTTCCCGCCGCTAGATACACAGCGCCACTCAACGGGTGGCCGTCTCCAACCTGACTGCACTCTGCTCACACCAGCGGGGACAAACCTGTGTACGTCACTTTCGGGGGACGCCCTATTATTATCCTTATCGTTGTCCCGCATGGTGTGTACAGGAGAGGAATTGCAGCGCTGAAAAGTGCTGGCAGGGGTCGCGACGACCACACTTCCTCAATTGACTCCCTCTAGTAGAGCATGTAAATAACCCAAGTGAAAGAATCCTGAAAACCGATTGTAAATTCTCAAAAAATTGTGCACATAATAATACAAAAACACTGGGGAAACAGATTATTTTTTTTCGGAGACGATTAAGATATCTTTCCAGAGTGGTACAGCCACGCTACATTGCAGCACGAATTAGGCCGGCTCGCCCGGTGAAATAACACCCTCTCACAAAATAACGGCCCGAAATAACAGCATCAATTGTTGTTGTGTATCGTTCGGTGAGTGAGAGTGCCGGAGGCCTATCACTCCTTCTCCCGCCTTTCCCTCCTTTCCCTATTTCCCTTGAGGCTGGCAACGCACCCGTGATTCCCTGGACATTGCGGGTGTCCATGGGCGGCGTTGGTCACTTTTCATCAGGTGACCCGCTTGCTCGCTTGCTCTCTCTTTTTATAAAAAAAATCAGCTTTAGAGAGAAGTACCTGTAATTACAAAAGTTAATTACTAAAATTGACAACTATAACAATTTTGATATTGGATAATAATATTGTATTGGCATCCATTAGGCTTCGGCTTGTAGTAGGTGTATTTCCAAGGGACAGAAATATTACGTTAGCAATCAAAGGCTACTCGAGGTCATATAATTTTACTTTAACTACTTCTTCGAAGTATGGTATCCAGCTAGATTCAAAGATTCCCGGATCGAATGTAGTAAAAATATTGTAATGACATGCTTTGGCTAGGTAGATGAGCAATAGTGGTCTTAAACGTACAGATGTATATTGTTATGTTATCCATTCAAAGTCGAGTACCTAATATTTAGAGAATGCAATGATTATCTATGCGTAGTGTCATCATAAGGATCATATAAAATAATAATATGTTTATTAATAAATTATCCTTTTCAGATTATTTACTCATACAGTGAAAACTGCGTTTATCTTACTTTCATTTGATTTCGTGCATATCCAGCCATTACTACCATACAATAAAGTGAACAGCAACATCTAATTGTGGATAGTCATTTTAGCAGAGTTAGATATATTCGCACTGCCGAATAATACGGCCAGAGCACCGTTTATTATAAACAACAAACAAACCCGCTCACTAACCTAGGCGAAAGTGTGTAAGAATGATTGACGAGGCGAAAGATGAGGACCGCGAAACTTGGCGCTCCGTCTTCTCTGACTACTCCGTTAGAGATACAGCGTGTATATATGTACAATGAAATCGAAACCCTTATTCTTTATTACCCGTTTCCTGCTTACTTACAAGTTGAGCTGTTTCAATATTGTTCTTGTAAAGAACAAAGATCACAAAAGAAAGATATTCTTTAGTCGTGAAAATAGATAACAGATTCTCACGAATTCACAAAGTTGAAAAAATTGGAATCCGACTCAAGTTGTCCTAATAAATTAGAATATAAAGAAAAGGAGAACATTATATTATGTCAACGTTTCCGTGTCACACTCCAGAAGGGACACTCGTCAAGATATATATTTTTCCATGTGACCTATTTTCGTCAGAATAATTCGGACATATCTCGAATGGGACTTTCAAATTGATCATTTCTGCGACAGGTTTAGTTACGAATTTTATCACATTAGAATAATTATGTATATTTAATTAGCAATATCAGAGACTTTGTTCGCGTGTACTCCAAGATTTGGATGGTTTTGCTAACAACGATATTTTAACCTTTATTTTACTAACATTGTCTGCGATATTGCTTGCATTGAAAATATTAATTGGCATCATGATGATTTGGACATAAAATATTTTGAGATCTTATGTATTAAATCGATGTTCTACATTTCAACTTTACACAATTTTCTATTACTGTTTTTAGGCATCTGGCTCCAACAATATATACTTATACCTATATATTATTATTTATACAACTGACTGACTGTTAGGCTTGACGCCATGTAGCGTCTGTATCACGCAATTTTACTCAATAAAATCCTTTATTAGTGAATTATTCTAATTTTTTTTACTGCGTGAGTTACAAGGTGAGAGAACCACAGAGAAATATAATATACTGTGATACTATGAGAGAACGTTCGCAATGGCTGTGTTGTCACACAAAAAGTGTAAATGTTGTTAACACTGACATATCAACGCATAATTTAAACTGTTGGAACTAGAAAGCAGTTAAAAGGAAGTTTTAGGATATTCAAGCTCTAAGGGGTATAATAGAGAATGTCGGTTTAAATGAAAACCCGTCATTCTTGAAGATAAATTCATTAAAACTGGTATTTAGCTTTTCAATTAGAAATTAAGGCAGAAATGTTTCAGAAATTTTAGATAATATTTATTTTTAAAGTAATAATGCAGTTCTCACACACTTATACCAGTAACATGAAGTATGAAAGTGTGAGTGAAAATTACAATATTTTTATAATTAACATCATAGAAAATGCTACTTAGTTTTTGGTTGAGCAAATTAATAATGTGTTGCAGAATTTTTGTAAAAATCATACGCTGACCCTCTGAAGGGTAAAATAGAAAATAACAGCTTGTGTGGAAGTTCAAAAGAAACATTATTAAAGAAGAAGTGTTAAACTAATAATACCAACTCGCTTACTTTCACTTATTTATTTTATATTTTCAATTTGTATTTTTACGTATTTCGAGATTCACACAGACCAGCCGTGAGCGGAAAACTAGTTAGAAATATACCCTCTTTTCAGCTTAGTAATTAGGTATAAAGGAACGTTTTTGGATATATACAACAGCACTCACTTTTGGGTTCTTTTGCGTTTTACTCAATATATGCCTTTTGTATGAAAGTGCTCGCCATTAATTCGTTATACTCAATAATGACTTCGTTTACCTTCTTGGCCCTTAAATTGAATTTGGGTAGACTGGAGGACAGATGTGCTTTCGCGGTTTAATTTACTCAGGTTAAGAACGTTTTTGTTCGCGGACCCTTATTTCATATGGGCCGCATGTCACACCGATCAATCAACATTTTTTTTAAAATACATACATATCTTCACGCTGTAATCCTTACTTTATCGAAGAATTTGTTGAAAGACAGATATAAGCTGCAGAAAGCAGAAACGAACGCACTAGTGAAAGAGAAGCGTGAAAGGTGTAGAGTGTTAGACGAAAACAGGATGTCGGACAACTTCGAGAAAAATTCCAAATTATTTTGGAAAGAAGTGCGTAAGTACCGAAGTGTCCCGGCACCTTGCAGAAAGAATAAAGTGCGTTCGAAAGAAAACAACTTGCTAAGATAAAAAAGATGTTCTACAGCGATGGAGTGCATACTATGGAGAACTGTATGAGAGTGGCGACTCCGTCTCTGATACTGAGAGCAATTCTAATGAATTGCCACACTCGGGTCAGGGGCTGGAGGATGCCATTAGTATGAAAGAGATTGAGAAAGTGATAAGAAGTTTGAAATGTAGAAAGGCTGCAGGAATTGATGACGTGACTACTGAGATGATCAAGTATGGTGGTCCTAGGGCCTGGGATACCTTCTGTGCACTCTGCAACCTTTGTTTGCAGAAGGGGAGGTTCCAGAGGACTGGCGCACCGCAGTAATAGTACCTCTCTACAAAGGGAAAGATTCTCATTTAGACTGCGCGTTCTACAGGGCCATCAGCTTGGTCAGCTTAGCAAGTAAAGTCTGTGCTAAAGTATTGACTGAACGTATGAATGAACGTTTCAGAAAGATATTTGTGGGAGGTGCAAGGTAGTTTTAGGAACGGTAGGGGTTGTATGGATCAGATTTTCTCGCTTCGCGTTATCGTGGAGAAGTTTCTGGTTTCAGAAAGTTTTCTGCGCTTTCGTGGATCTAGAAAAAGCATTCGATAAAGATATTATGGAGTCTTCTGCCTGATTATAGCGTGGAGGGCTTCTTATTGCTAGCTGTGAGGTCATTATATTGAGGCCACAGATCTTGGGCAAGGATAGCTGGTAACTTGTCGCCCGCGTTCGAAGTCTATTCAGGCGTCAGACAGGGCTGCGTGATGTCTGCCTGGCTAATCGTGCTGCATTTGAACAGTTGCCTCCCTGTACCTGTCCCTGTCTGTGCGTGCGTGCGTGCGTGCGTGCGTGTGTGTGTGTGTGTGTGTGTATTCAATTTTGAATGAAAATTCAATTTTACTTCGAAACCGAATCTGTAAATTCAGTTGGAAATTATCGTGAGCGTTAACAAACTTTGACATAAAAAAAACGTTTATATGAAGCTTTACGTACTACGGTGTGAAAGACAGCCTCCACAACGTGAACTTTGCCAAGGCAATTTAATTTTTTCTGTCTCTCTTCACATACTTAAAACGTCAATTAGTTGCTTAGGATACCTACGTATTTATAACAGAGGTGCTTCATTCGAAAACATTAGAATATTCGTTATTTAAGCATAACATAACTTTGTGAACCGTAGCTTACATGAGGTTAAAGTTTCTTAGAATTTGTTTTTAATAATCAAATATGAAAACGTATTTTTGGTAATATCTGTACTTACATATTTGCTGGTGTTAACAAGTGGTATTGTAAGATACTCGTAGCTACTGAAAATAATTATTAATAATAGTAATACTCCAAACAATTATATAAGATATATGACCCTAAAGTTGGCTTGCAATATGGGTAGCATACAACGAATCAGAAAAGCTACCTGTAACAACCAGGTTCCAAGCCAATTTAGTAAAGTTCGTGTCGTAAATTGACCTGACTGAGGATCGTACCCAGGACCCTGGTTAAAAAACAGGTGGCCTACCACTGTTCTAAAGAACCAGACCGATCGAGGGTTGTTCGAGAGACGAATTGTGATTCACTTGGGTTAACAAGTGGTATTGTAAGATAGCTGCTTAAAATAGTAATTAATAATAGTAATACTCTAGAGATAGACAGTCATACAAGATATGTGACCTCAAAGCAGGCTTACAATATGGGTACCATACAACGAATTAGAAAAGCTCTTAAATAATATCCAGGTTCCAAGCCAATTTAGTTTCACAAATTGACCTTTAAAAAGGCGATATTAATGGTATGGAAATTCGAGGTCGTGATGTATTGGTTATTCCAAAATTTAAATTACATAAGTCAAATGTCTCATTTTTGGTTAACTTCATTCGTTTGTATAATAAAGTTCCTCAGGAAGTTACTCAATTAACAGAAAATATATTTCGATTTGTTATAAAACGTATATTGATTACACAATCATATCATTTCGTTGAAGATAAAATAATAGTCTGGAAATAATCTTCTCTGCACATGCATTTACTGGCTTTCTGAATATTGTATTTTAACAAACCTTTTGTAAAATGGAGTTGAAAAAATTATACCTGACTGAGTTTCTTGTCGGTTCTTCTCAGTATCCAAGCTTTCTCTTTGGACTAAAGTAGATTCGATGTTCAAAAATACCTTGTAATTGGGATTACTTTGATAAATTGAAATGACTTTGACTTTAATCTGGATCGTACGGGACCCTGGTTAGAAGGCAGATGCTGTACCACCGCTCTAGCGGTATAGAGCAGTCAAGGATAGTTCGAGAAATGGAATGAGAATCGAGACACCACGCGCGGCGCTTCGAGCGGACGAGAATTTTATTTAGCGTTGTTGGAGAGAGCACAAATCACGTGTAACACATTTCAGTAATAATTTCCATCGGATTGATTGACGTTTGTCTCGTTTTTATGATTAAGCATGCTAAATTAAGTATTGAGTTGTCAATCTATGGTTTTATTTCCACATTAAACCGTGTAAGGACGAGACATTCAACTACGAATTATCCGCGATCTCCAACCCTGTCCTATACTATAATACAAGCAATATTTGTATATTTGTAATCGTGTTAATGAAAACTGCTCTAACGATTTCGATGAAATTTGCAATACCGTAGTTGTTCACACGAGCGAAAAATCAAACCGTGTTGCTCGCGAAATATGATTGGTAATTTCGCAAAATCATTTACCTTCCTAATAGCACAGTTACTAGAGCTTAAGTCTTAAGCGTAGGATGCTTAAGCTTAAGCTTAGGTCTACCGCGTGGAAATAAGAGGGGTTCGTATCCCGTAATGTAGTCAGACGTTTTATGTTTTTATTTATCCGAACGAAGCTCGGTCGCCTAGGTAATATTTATTATATTTATACAAGCATTGCTCGCTTAATCTAATGGGCTAGGAATTAATATGAGTCAATGAAATAGAGTATTTTCCAAAATAATTTCAATTAGGTTAGCGGAAATATTTGAACTAAGATATTCAAATGAGAGATCCCAAGAATTTAGTCAAACGTGCAGGATTTATTGGGTTCGGGGTTCAAATACCGGCTCGACTTATGAACTACCCCGAATGTCTGACAAGCATCGATTTTGCGTAGCAATCGATCTATGATGAACTAGGAAATGGTTACGATATGAAGATGGAAATATTGTGAGGATATACACGATGTACCATGACTATGAAAGCCAATGACTGCGCGCGTTTTCACGGTACAGAGTACCTACGCCCTTAAAAAACAAATCAACGAATTTTATCTACGATATAATTAGATAATAATATGTTAGATACTATAGCAATGGAACACCCTAAATTTAACTCCAATTATCAGTTATTAATAATTAAATAATTCGTATTCAAACCCTTCGTACTGCAGTCGTGAATGGAGAGAGGTATCGCGCTCGAGTTTTGATTTATATAATCTCGCAGCGGTAGTGCGGAACAAACCGTCGCGTCGATCGTTCTTCTTGAAGACGTCACGAACGCAGTCGCGCTTTGTTAGAGGACGCCAGTATTCTTTTAACCTTAATTCGTCAGTATTGTTAACACAAACGTAATGAATATCATAACCTAATGATGAATTATGGACGTCCAAGCAAAAAGGGTCCTGTGGTCGGCATTTAGTTTCCGAGATATACGCAGTTTTGTAAAGTTGGGTGAAAAAATGGAATTTCGCGATTTTAATTTACTAATAATTAATAAGCCTAGCCGTCGTTATACATCTTTGAAATTATTATGTACATGAGGAAAAATTTAGATCTGTTTAAAAAGAAAGGCGATATTAGTGATATGGAAACCCGAGGTCGTTATAAATTGGTTAATCCAAAATTTAAAATGCATGAGTCAAATGTTTCATTTTTGGGTAACTGCATTCTTTTTTATAACAAAGTTCCTCAGGAAAACAGAGAATAAATTTAGATTGGTTATAAAACGTATATTGATTAGACAATCCATACTAATATTATAAATGCCAGTCTCTCTGTCTGTCTGTCTGTTCGGTTTTCACGGCTAAACCGTTGGACAGATTTTGATAAAATTTGGCAAGGAGATAGTTTGACACCAGGGGGTGAACATAGGCTACTTTATTTTTCAAAAATCTACCCCTAAAGGGGTGAAAAGGGGGATGAAACTTTGTGTGGGAAATTTTTAACCGTTGAACCGATTAAAATGTAATTTGGTACAGAGATACACCTTTTCTATTAAAAAAAATAGTTTTCTTTTTTTATCAAAAATCTACCCCTAAAGGAGTGAAAAGGGGGATGAAACTTTATAGGAGATACTAATGTTATAAAAGCTAGTCTCTGTTTGTCTGCCTGTCTGTCTGCTTGATTTTTACGGCTAAACCGCCGGACCGATTCCGATAAAATTTGACATGGTGATAGTTTGACACCAGAGAATGAACAAAGGCTACTTTATTTTTCAAAAATATACCCCTAAAGGGGTGAAAAGGGGGATAAAACGTTGTATGGAAATTTTTTACCGCTGAGCCGATTAAGATGTAATTTGGTACAAAGATACACCTTTTCCATTAAAAAAACATAGTTTTCTTTTTTATCAAAAATCTACCCGTAAAGGAGTGAAAAAGGGGATGAAACTTTGAACAATGAAAATGAAACCCTAACAATATGGGTATCAAATGAAATAGAATACGCAGGGGAAGATAGATACATATGTGACGTCACCATAAATCCAATATGGCCAATATTCTTTTTCAAATCCAAGATGGCGAATATTACTTTGTTTGGATAAATCGATACGGGTATCAAATTCTAGGTTTCTCGGGGTGCTGATTACGAAAATTATGTTTATTTTCGAATCCAAGATGGCGATTATTATTTTTTTGGATAAATCAACATAGGTATCATATTCGAGGTTTCTCGGGGTGCTAATTACGAAAATGATGTTCATTTTCAAATCCAAGATGGCGAATATTACTTTTTTTTTGGATAAATCAATATGGGTATCAAATTATAGGTTTTTCAGGTGCTGATTACGAAAATGACTTTCATTTTTAAATCCAAGATGGCGAATATTACTTTTTTGGATAAATCGATATAGGTGTCAAATTCTAAGTATCTCGGGGTGCCGATTACGAAAATGTCGTTCATTTTGTAATCCAAGGTAGCGAATATTATTATTTTTTTAAAATCTACATGGGTGTCATGTTCTAGGTTTCTCGGGGTACTGATTACAAAAATGACGTTCATTTTCAAATCCAAGATGGTGAATATTACTTTTTTTTGGATAAATTGATATGGGTGTCATATCCTAGGTTTCTCGGGGTGCTAATTACGAAAATGACGTTCATTTTCAAATCCAAATGGCGAAAATGACTTTTTTGGGTAAATCGATATGGGTGTCACATTATAGGTTTCTCGGGGTGCAGATTACGAAAATTATGTTTATATTCGAATCCAAGATGGCGATTACTATTTTTTTGGATAAATCGACATAGGTATCATATTCTAGGTTTCTCGGGGTGCTAATTACCAAAATGATGTTAATTTTCAAATCCAAGATGGCGAATATTACTTTTTTTGGATAAATCGATATGGGTATCAAATTCTAGGTTTTTAGGGGTGCTGATTACGAAAATAACGTTCATTTTCAAATCCAAGATGGCGAATATTACTTTTTTGGAAAAATCGATATGGCTGTCAAATTCTAAGTACCTCGGGGTGCTGATTACGAAAATGACGTTCATTTTGTAATCCAAGATGGCGAATATTATTTTTTTTTGATAGATCTACATGGGTGTAATGTTCTAGGTTTCTCGGAGTATTGTTCAATACCAACAATATGGGTGTCAAATGAAGTGGAATACGCAGAGGAAGGTTTTTGTATATGTGACGTTATCATAAATCCAATATGGCGGATGTTCCATAATAGGAAATAACTTTTTCGTTCAACACCAACAATATGGGTATCAAATGAAATGGAATACGCAGGAGAATGTTTTTGTATATGTGACGTCATCATAAATTCAATATGGTGGATGCTCCATAGAAAGAAATAACTTTTTCGTTCAAAACTAACAATATGGGTCGAATCGAATGAAATGGAATACGCAGGTTTTGTATATGTGACGTCATCATAAATCTAATATGGCAGATGTTCCATTATAGAGAACAGCTTTTTTTTAACACCAGCAATATGAGTACCTCGGGTAACCTCAGTAACCTAAAGAGGTCAAGGAACATTTTTCCACGCGGACGAAGTCGCGGGTACATCTAGTCATACTATAAAATAAACAACTTCATTGAAGATAAAACAATAGTCTGGAAATGATCTTCCCTGCACATGCATTTACTGGCTTAATGAAAATATTGTATTTTAATAAACCTTTTGTAAAGTGAAGTTGAAAAAATTATACCTCCAGGTTTTCTATTTGAACCGAACTAAAGTAGATTTGACGTTCAAAAATATCTTATAATAAGGTTTACTTGAATAAATTGATTTGACTTTGACTTTGACTCAAAACAAACTTTTCACGGTTTCAACTTAAAATGTCTGATAAAAAAAATATATGCCAGTTTTTGAATATTTTTTTTAACTTTTATTATCAATTGACTATTCCAAATAATGAATCCAGTCTTAACTCGATACCCCACTACTAAATCCGTTTTGCTTGGACGCCCACAATTCAATGTGTTACGATATTCATTACATTTGTCATGTTATACGTTTTTGCTAATTACTGAACAGTGTCCTTCAAATTTTCTTCTGCTAAGCTGTAAGCTAACAAGCTAAGGTAACAAAAAAAAACATACAAATCGTTCAAGAATTACGATGGCATGACAGGCATACAGACAGGATATGTATAGTTAATAATGGCGTCAAGCTTACTTCTTTTCCGTCTCATTCCATATTTTCGAAGTTAAAATAATTTCAAAAGCATCTAATATACCATAATGCTATCCTGTCAATTTTCTTTTAATGAAAGCACACCTTGTTCTCAGAGTTCAATTTTTTTTTAAGATTTTCTATATACATACATATCTTCAAGCTGTGTCCCTGAGTAGTCAGTCAGAGAGGACGGAGTGCCAAGCATTGCGGTCTTTGTATACTTCTTTCGTTTTCTCAAATCTTGTCACACTACTTCAGATTTACGGTTCTACAATAATCAAATTGAGGGCAGAAATTTTTGAGTGTTTTTCGAAAAATTCATATTAATTCATCGTCTTATATATTTCTGAAACCGCTACTTAATTTATTTGATTGGATATCTTACATGATGACTTTAAAAAGTTTTTGTCATTCCATTTAAGCTATAACTAACCTGTTCCGAAATATTAAAGTTACAGAACGCTTATTAGAAGTCAAATTCGTGCTTAAACAAATATTTTCGTTACAATCATCTTGTGGTCGATTTCAAACCCATATCAAAGACAATGTGGTAATCGCACTAAGAGAGTAACAATTGGGCTCTGTCCGAAAGTCGTATAATGTTGGGAATAAGAATCTTGTAGTATATTTATAACTCATGTCAAAAACTTGGCGGTGGTAATTACGCGCGGTGGTACTTCAGAGTACCATCTCTTCGAAAATTGTTGATGTAAGTGATCTTATAACAGTGGGAACGTGCACTATAGTACCTATCTTGTGGTGTTCTAGTAAGAAATGTCAAAAACAGCGTTCTAGATACAATTGAAAGTGACATTTGGGCTCCGTCTGAAAGTTCGTGACGTATAACAGTGGGAACTTATACTAGTTTTATTGGAAAGCGAGCTTTCCCTCCCTGAGGGATATTTCACCTCTCATTGATATCAGTTTCCCACACTCGAATAAACCTTTACAGAAGAAATACTATATCAAATATATTGCTTTTTACAATTTGTTTAGGGTTTGATATGCCTACCCAAATGTATAAGTCAAATATAATGGCATTTTCCAAAAAAAATGCCAAATGTGAGTTTGATTCGTGTGCCGAGGGTACTGTACGATATTATAAAATGATTTTATACTTATGAACTTAATTTCTAAAGGTTCAAAAGTTTCGTTCAAAACTTTCGTTTTTTTTCAGTACGTACTCAATAATTGGCCACGCTTGCTATGTGCGCAGCAACAAACTTTGAAGTTTGATGTATACGTATTGTGGGGTCTGTTTCCCTCAAATTTATTGTACTTATAACTACCGCGTACTTATAACTATAAAAAAAAAACTGTGCAATATAAGTAAGTATGTATATTTCATGTATATAGAATGTCTGTACGGTAGCTTGTACTCATACATGTATATCTACACATTGTATTCCTAACAGTTTAGTCAGAGCGAACGGACCACCAAACATTGCGATTCTTACATATCTCTTTCGCTTCCTCGAATTTCATCATTCTCCTCCTACATTTTCGCCTTGCTTCGAGTTAAAATACCGTTTCCTTCTGTTGAGCACACCGAACTTTAAGACGCCAGCTTGATCTTGTCTTCCAAGTTACTGCGAAACTATGCATCGTAACTGACGTCGACACTAAGAATTTCAATGCTTTGAGAGATGATAAGGAACGTTTCCTCGAATTCCAGAGCTACGGCAAATAGCGTTTTCGCAGCTGGTAGTAAAAGCACAAAATTTCCTCTTGATGGGGTTAAACTGGACTAAGTTTAAACGTCCTTGGTTGGAAAATCTTGGCTAGAGTATGTTTCAGAGAAAGCGTGCCCAACAACGAGTAATGTCATATATATTCAGTAAAAACAGAGTCGAGGACAACATAAGCCCTGATACTCTGGTTTTCAGAACTCTGGTAACACATCATTAATGGCATATTAACAGTAGTATCATTTCTCATTATCTGTTTATTGTTAAGACATATCAAACGACAACTTGGTTATCGCAATCCGTTCAGCATTTTCTTAACTATAACATAACATCAGTAGTACCCATAACATTCTTATTTTTGTTTATCCGTACTCAGACGAAAAAAATCGAGTTACAATCACACAGCCAATTCTTGCCCCTTTTTGTGTGAAGCTGAGTCGATTATGTAGTGGTGGGCATAAAAGCCATTCGAAGGGACATTTTTGGGACACATTACACAATATATGTACTTAAGGGATGTTTACGTAAAGATTGCGTCGTAACTAAAGCGATACTGTAAAAATAATAATGTTACGCCATAGTGACGTTACTTATATTACTTGTGCTCGACCCTGGTGTCGTACAACATGGTAATAATTGAAGCATATAATATAGATACTCAGTGTTTTATAAGTGCAGATAATGTATTTATTCCTGTTATACATACATTTTGTATACAACATATACATAGCCTTAATTGGTATGCTAAAATTTAAGGTTTGACGCGTCCGGATAGTGTCCATAGTGTGTTTAATTATGTAGTGTATAGCGAATTCAATATACATTACATATACGTAGTGTTTAGTATAACAGTATATAACACAACGTACTGTTTAGTGAGTTCAACGGTGGTTTTAATATACTTACTGTTTAGTGAGTTAAGGCGACGCGTTAGAAATTTTGACGGCAGGAATCTCAATTTTTCTAAGTGACTACAAAATGTATGAAAATGATATTTGGTAGCCTCATTTTTCATTATATTGACTTTATTTTGCCAGTTGCGATATACGATTGGTTTACTTTTGTAGCACAAAAGAAATACCAAAGAAACCTCTTTTAAAACAGAGATTTATATTTTTCAGAGTAACGTGACCGCTTTATGTTTCTAAATTTTCTGTATAGTTTAATCTAAGTATATTTTTTTAAATGATTTTTGACAGCCGGATTTTTTAAAATTAATTATACTTTTTAAAACGAACGAAAGTATCTGCTTTTTCGTATTTTTCGTAAGCTAGCGCGCGCACGTTCGCATACACCAAGTCTATTATAGATTAAATTATTGCTTATTATGCTTAATATATGTATTGTTTAGTAAGTTAGTGTGTTTATTATAAGAAGTATAAAACAAGTTTAATGTGTTCAATACACGTAGTATTTAGTGAGTTCAATAGTGTGTTTAATATACGTAGTGTTAGCGAGATTCATGGGTGTTTAATACACGTAGTGTTTCGTGAGTTTTATAGTGTGTTTAATATACTTAGTGTTTAGTGCGCTTATGACAGTATCCAAGAAAATTTACTGTAACTAACGAACGAGAAAATGGGCTACAGAATACATGATGTCATAAAGGTTCCTTTTTCTGCATAAGATACAAAATCATAAAAATATATCGCAAACATTTCACTGCGGTGCGCCCTAAAGCTTATATTTGTAATGTCTCCATTTCGTTATTTGATTGTCGTTCATCGATTAGACATTAATAATATACTGGATATAATGACCTAATGTTTTAGTTATTGATAAAGACAATATACATAATGACATGAATACGATAAAACGCTATTAGATCACGTCGGGGTCACCAATTTAGGGTGAAGCCACGTTCTTAATCACGTCGGGGTCACCAATTTAGGATGTGTCTTCGTGTTCATTTTTGTCTTTTTTTATTGTAACTCCAAATAAATAAATTACATGTCGGTATCGAAGTTTATATTTCCTATTACACAATTGAACTAGTACAAAGTGGCATGGCAGGGCGATGGTATGTAAGCGACTGACGAGCCGCGCGTTCAAATTGCTTTATATTCTACTAAAACGCAATTCAGCACTTTTAGCATCGCCAGGTCGCTACATAGGAATAAATGTATCAATTGTGTACGTTAAGTTAACACAAGACAGAATTTTTTTGTAATTAATGGGAATTACCTGCAGATTTTTCAGACGTTTCCCAGCACCTTGTTTAGAAAGACACGCTCATGTCACAGACTCTTGTAATAACTCCAGATGCCGTGTCCGAGCAGCATCGGTGAGATGAATCAGATACACCGACTCACCTGCATGTACATGCGACACTTATTTACTATCAGATAAGCTGATTGGCCGCCGTTTCGTTAGAAAATAGCACCTTTCGTTAGATTTTATTTGTCTCACAGTTGTTAACTTTTTTTTAAATTTGTTTATAATTATTTTGTATATTATATAATTGAAACAAAACTATATTACGAGTATGTATTGAAAAATAGCTTTTCTTTGTTTTGAATTGTTAGGTTTTGATTATTTTAAATTATCTAAAATTGAAATGTCTCAACTAGACTAGACTAGAATATTTGACGTACAATCTGCAATAAAAGATGATAATTTATCAACAAAATCACAGTCGATGCGGTGTATTCGCGATCCATGAAACTACCTCACATCGAAAGAAAACATTCAATACGTACCGACGAAAGACATGGATATTATGCAGAATTCTCCCCAAAACCACATCGATATCATGATCATACTGTATTTATCTTACTTTTACTCGATTTCGGGCATATCCAGGCCTCAGTGCCATGCAATGGCCATTTTGGCTGAGTTAGATACATTTACACTGCCTACCAATACGGACAGAACACCGTTCACTTTATTGCCGGCTGCTACCCGTCTCTCCACATCCAGGTCACATCTTCCATCCCTCGAAAACGCACTCCCCAGATGTACAATTTCGTTCACTTGTTCTAGGCATTTTCCATTTACCACACTTTGTATGTACATCTGTGCCCAATTAGTATCATTTATCACACTTTGTTTGTACATCTTCTCTTTCAAACACCAGAACCTTATTTAGTTCATTATATTATATAATATAGTTTATTATCTAATTCGCTATTATTATCTAATTCCGTATGTTAACATACGGAATATAATGAACTAAATAAGGTTCCAATAAGAAATGCGATCTCTTAGAAATATGTGCGGTGTCACCCTTGCGGACAAAATAAGCAATGAAGAGATACGCAGTATGGCAGGGTTGCACGACAGTGTTATTGTAAAAACGAAGAAAGAAATGCTAACATGGTTCGGGCACGTAGACAGAATGAGTGATAAAAGACTGACGAAGAAAATGTACAGAGCAAAAGTGAGTGGTAAAAGAAGCCACGGAAGTGACTTATGAAGATCAAATAACCAGAGTGTTAGCAGACGGAAATGTCAAAAACTCTCGCATACCTAGGCGAAAATGATCTCTGACCTCTCTCTGACTACCCCGTTAGGGATTCAGCGTGAAGATATACATGTATGTATGTATGTAATATCAACAATTATATAATTTATTATTGGAAATGACTAGTATACATCTTTTGATCGTAGTTAATCGTAGTACTTATTATATTTTATGGCAGATCTATAACTATTTATCGATATCATTACCTGGTTTATGTCACTGTGTTACGTCATTCATTGAGAGTCCGTGCAAACTTCGTGCAAACCGCATTGTCTATGGTCGGAAACTTTCAAAACTACCTAATTAGTTCGATTGAAAGTAGACCTTATGCCTAACTAAATAAAAATAGTTTTCATTTGGTTGTCTTTGTGATGTTGAGCGTACTAAAGTGCGCGTTCAACTGAAGTGAGCGGAGACCAAAGTGAGCATTACAGGGCTTACTAGTGGTATGCGTATACCGCCCAGTTGGGCTTTCTAATAGTTTTTTCTGTTCTGAGTTTCGAACACTCAGTCCAGTAAGTATTACATAGATATCTACTTGGATGAATCTAGGTTTAAGTTTTATGTTGCGAACGTATGTGTCGACATCGCAAAATCGATAGGTATCTTTAAATAAAAAGTAAATAACGTACGGACGGAAGACGCGGTCAACAGCTGATCGAGTATTATATAGCAGCACTATTTCTTTCACACGACTAACGCATATTTAGAAACATTTAAGGATTCGTATCACGAACCCAGTTTTCGTAGAACGATGATGGATTACATCGTCTTTATTAAAGCAAACGGTACCGCCTTGAGATCTTGACGTCACTAAAAGAATTATATTCGTCCGTGTCACGAATATTCACTTTGAGTTAGTAATGTCGTGATGTCTCAATTTAGGAGACAATGACCTTTGTGACGCAGTTATTAAAAGTTATATCCACCAATAGCTTTGAAGAATGCTGAAAAAAACGTGGGTGTCCTATTAGATATGGGGACCGAGCTAAATGAATGTAATTGTCACGTGTATTTGTAACGAGAAAAAGC
This sequence comes from Zeuzera pyrina, assembly GCA_907165235.1. Taxonomy (NCBI): domain Eukaryota; kingdom Metazoa; phylum Arthropoda; class Insecta; order Lepidoptera; family Cossidae; genus Zeuzera; species Zeuzera pyrina. The sequence goes on from OU015641.1 coordinate 3,961,511, forward strand.
GTCAATATTGTATCAACATGTATCATATGAGAAATAGCAACTATGTGTACTTGCTTAGCTTGCTACCAATTACAGACCTTTCTTTGCGTTTACTTGTAACTCGCTTTTAAAACTATAACAGAAAAAATATAAATAACAAATAGAACTTGGTAACATATACCTAATGCCCAATTAGTATCAGTTGGAAGCCACGCGGATCATTAATGTCAACCAAGAGCAGCAAGTTTAGCAGCAAGAGTAGCTTTTACTTCTCTATACTGAGATCTCAAATTTATTTATCTTGATCCCCATATGAAGAAGAGAAAACAATATGGTGAAATCATTTTTGTATCCTGCTAATTTATTTTAGAATTAGTGAAGTATTAAATGTTTGTACTTTGCAACGTGGCTTGCTCAGACGTAAGACGTGGGTTGAGTAATTGAAGATATTTATCATTACTATCACCTGGAGAGTGGTGTACCTAATTTGTTTAATCGACATCTAATGGGATATATATTAAAAGTTATTTAATTAGACAAGAAAACATCACACGAAGAAACAACATTTATTACTTATATCTAATTCTCATTGGTGGATTCAATGAGTTCACTATGTACAAAGAGTTATTAATAATTCTAAAAGATTAAATGCTATTGTAATACAACATTACCTTGTTTATTATTGTTTACTTATAAAGAAAGAACATCCATTATCTAACAGTACTTAGAAATTAATAAGTTTACAGATTAATTAATAGTATGAAAGTTTTACAAGTATCGAGCTCAGATATTACTTGTTATAGGTACAACAACATAATTTATTTATGTTATCCTACTACTTGAGCATCTACTTGAAATATAGCATCCACGTGTCCCGATCCTCATGGATTCTCCTTTTTACGACTGGCCCGTTGGCGCAGTGGCATATGCATCTGCTTTCCAAGCTAGGGTCCCGGATTCGATCCCCGGTCAGGTCAATTTAGGAAACGAACTTTTCTAAATTGGCTTGGAGTCTGGGTGTTACTGGGAACTCCCCCAGGGTTCGTTGTGTGGTACCCATAGTACAAGCTTACTGCTTAGTTTGAGGTCACACAATCTGTGTAATTGTCTGGAGTATTATTATTATTATTTTACAGGAACTGCGACCTGGCCACGCGTGATAGCACCCAAGTGCCCAGGTCCTGAAGTATGCCCCTTAAAAAAGGAACTGCGACCTGGCCACTCGTTCTTCCACCCAGAGCGAAGAGGATTCAAACTTCTTGATAGGCACAGAGAGTTGAGTACCTATTCTAGGTACTCATTGGATATCTAATCATTACTGAGCTTTAGATGATTTTGAATAGTTTTTAGAACTATTCCTAGATATTCATTGAATATAGGGACAGGAGGCCCACCTGGTTTTGTTAGGTGTCCTTAGAACTCATGAGATCCACCATGAGATTACCTAATCTACACTACTACACATTATTAAATTAACACATTACTTAATTATAATTGGGGTGCTAATCCCACACAATGCTAGACTAGGCGACATGTGGCCTAACTAAGAGTTTCTACATGGCTGAGACAGCTCATTCCGCAGCAGAAAGAAAAGAAAAAGGCACTAGCCAGATACGAAACGCTTCATATACCCCCACGACGAAGGTGCTATGCTCCTACTCCTGAAACAACTAGTGAAGCGACAGTGGTCGATAAACCCTATCTAAAATTACATCTACCTAGCGAGTCGATAAGATTAATTAAATTTATACAAGCGTAATACGTTTATGTCAACTATAGTTTTATTACTATTCATTAGTACTACTAAATTAATGAACTTAAGACCTAATGTTTCATTAATTTAGAAGTCATTATACTTGAAAACAAAGGATACTTAATCAGAGTCTATCGATGTGTTTATCGAACGTACCTCTACCTCCACACTCCTAAGCATAGATAATCTAGACAACCGGTACATTTGTCATCAACGCCGTGTGCCGTTCTAGAAAGTTATAGAAAGTTCTATCTACAAACGAATTATTAAAAATAATATTTCTAAAGTAAGTCTAGATAATTCGTAGGTTGTTATTTTGACATTAACATTATTCAATAATCAAAGGTAAGTATTATATTTATCAACAAGTTTGTTCTTGCTGATAGGCTTACGGTCAATGCTCAATGTTGTTAAAAAAAATTAATTTTATTCTAGGTTGTCAATGTCAGTCTGTCACAGTGAATGTTGTTGGTAAACATTTAAGCTAAGCAAGGAATGATTTATTTTTCAAGGTAAAAGGAGTTAAATGTTAATTTATACTTTAAGTAATTACGTGTATCAATTAGTGTTATAAGCTATTGTTCTCCATGTAGGTGGAGCCATCCAATATGAATGCTACAAGTTGGCCCGCTCCGTAGTTTAAGTACGAGAATATACCTGCGATGCCACTAGCAGGCGATGGCAGAGAATCAATGAGACAGTACAATTGAGTGCCACGCGATCTATGTGTCGCATGTACTTGACTTACCTTGATCGCGTCGCTCGATTGATCACTTGGAAAGAAAACGAAAATATTACACGCAATATTATATCGCCGTTTTCTCTGGAAGCGGTCGAATATATCATTAATTTCGCTAACTGAGGATATCGAAATTTAAGCAACTCATAAAAATATTTCCAGAAAAGTTAAAATCCGCGTAGCTTGGTTCGCTACGATTGAAATATTTAAAATGGGTATGTAAGTTTCAGTGGTGTGTCTAGGGCTTTAGAGTAGGGCAACCCCAACATATACGTTCATTGTTTTTGTAAAAGTAAAGGGAAATCTAAAACATTATAGATTACTAATTAACCATGATTTTGGCACAGTCGGTGGACAAGAAGAGAGAAAAGAGATCGCTCCCTGCGTTAGTTTTCAATCAAACGATTTCTATAATACTTTGCCTTTGAAAATGTACAGACATAGTTTATCAGCTCTCAACATAATAATGTATTTCAATTCGTTGTTCATCCAAATTACTACAAGAAATCACTGTATTCATGTGTTTTTGTGAGTTCATGTGTATCTTATGGCGTCAGTATGGTTTTTTAATCGTAGTAACTAGAACGATTCTAAATATTTTCGTCATTTGAATAAAATATACACCGCTAATAATAATAAGTACTAGGTACCACGTACCTATAACTTGGTAGGTGAAGAATCAAACTGATATATTAAATTGTCTTTTATGCGATTTACTAGTCAAAGAAACACATTCGATGAGTTAAATAGTTTTGTACACTGATTTATTGTCTTTTATGCAATTTACTAGTCGAGTAATAAACAAATCAGAAACCATTTACAGAAAAAGCAACTAACTATTAAAATCTATCCGTGATTCTTAAAATTTACTTTGAACTTTATCAAGTTATCAAGTATCAGTCATCAATAGTCATCAAGAAAAGTCAGAATTTATATCTTATTTCTTACCATCATGAGAAGTAAGAGTTATTGGGCCGCACAATTCACTGTGTATTAGTTCTAAAGGACTTTTAGTTTTTGATTCACATTTTCCAAATGGTAACCTACACTGCTAATACCTTTATACTGTAATACCTATTAAACACGTTTCACATAAATCTATCTGAGGTCTTGAGCACTATTTGTATTAATCAAATTTCTGTAAAAAAGTTTTTTCAATTTATTTTCAGATGCATAACCTAACCTGCTGTGGCACAATATATTATTTTCTGAAACTCTGTATGTATTATTCACTAAACCAATATAACCTACTCGTATTTCTAGATGTATCCTATACACAATATTTTCCAATCTTCCAGACATTAAAAGATTACTATTTGCGTAAATATTTACATAATCGTCTCTAATTATTACTTTAAGACTTATACACTTTACTCTATACACTTTTTACAGATAACAGATTCATTCTAAATTCCTTAAAAAACAATACATTTTAAAGTAAAATTTTGACACACTATATTCCCGACTTTTGTTGAAATGAAATGTTGATTCAGTTTAGCTACAATTATTTTAATGGGGATAGTTAGCGTAATATATTAAGTATAAAATTTGTCACTGTTTATCAAGTGGTCAGACGCACCTGAATCTATGACTGATAGTATATTTTTTGCCCGAGAGTCTTCATAACTTATAACAAAAGCGACTTCTTGGTCTACTTCTCTTCTCTCTTATCTTCTCTTTCTGCCATGGTTGCTGTCTGTTTTTTCAATTTCTGTGATATTGGTACTCTTCTAAATCTACATGATGCTTCCTATGCCCTCCTTTTTCGCAGTTATAGCACTCGAATGGAAATGGTATTTTTTGTCCAAGTGCAAAAGCTGTATTTTCTTGTTTCTTCTTTTGTTCTATTTCTAAAATCTTCTGTTCACAAAAGCTGATTTAAGGTCTGGTGCATGAAGTGTTTCAATAACAATTATTATGGTGTCATATGATGGCGGCATGGTGAAAAGGAGTGTAGTCATTGTGGGAACAGTGAATCAAGCGTACACAGTGAATTACGTCCATATTTGAAGGAATTAATGAAGTTATTGTCGCTATCTCTTTGCCACACATAGTTTTCGACTATACGCATACTTCCTCCTCAGTCAGTACGCAGTTGCGGCGTGGTACACTAGTGTCAAAGAAGGTTATTTGTTTTATGGTCGCAAAAGTTGGAAAAAAACGTAATTAACAATCTTTATTCTTGATCTAACTGTTCAGCTTATTGCTTATGTTCTTATGTCCACGTAAATAGTGCACTTATAAAGTTTCGTTTTACAATATAACCACTGTTGTGTGACTTGTTGAAGTTTGTCTGATCAAGCAACAAAAACAAAATGGCGCGGGTGGTACACAATGAATAATTTGCTAAAAGTATACAGTGGCTCATGATAATGTTAGCAGAATAAATGTTAGCAGATATAGTAATTTTTTTTCTTTTCTTTATGCAGATTATATACAAAATGCCTAGAAAACAAAGACCGGAAGGTAGAAAAATAGGAAAAGTCACAGCCGAACAAATGAGAGACGCTCTGCAAGCAGTAAAAAAATGGACAGACAATAAGATCTGTTTCCAAGAACAGCGGTTTAAAATTTTCTACCTTGTATAGGTATTGCAGGAAGATGAAGACACGTCAAATTGAAAATATGAGGCTAGAGTCCAATTATTATATCAATAAAGTCTTTGATGCGCATCAAGAAGACGCTCTAAAAGATTATTTTAATAAATGCGCGCTGATGTTTTATGGATTATCGAGTACAGATTGCCGTAAAGTCGCTTACGAAATGGCTGTGATTAATAATTTGAAGATGCCAAAGTCATGGACTGAAAACGAATTAGCCGGCATTGATTGGCTCAAATCTTTCCGCAAACGACATGCTGAGATTTCACTACGACGTCCTGAAGCATGTAGCTTAGCGAGAGCGACTGCATTTAATATGAACTCAGTAAGCAATTTCTTCGACAATTTGCATGTTGTGTACAGCAGATATCCTCGTTTTGCTGATGGCACAAGAGTATTCAGTTTAGACGAGACTGCTACAACAACCGTGCATAAGCCTCAGAAAGTTCTTGGTCCAAAAGGCAAAAACATCAACAAGGTTACTAGCGGAGAAAGAGGATTTCTTGTGACAACTTGTTTATTAATATGTGCAGCGGGATTTGCTTTACCACCAGTCCTGATTTTCCCCCGGAAAAACTACAAAAACCATATGATTAATGGTGCTCCCCCTGGCACATTAGGCCTTGCCACCACAACTGGATGGATGAATACCGAGACCTTTGTAAAAACAATGGAACATTTTATAAAGCATACATCTAGTTCTAAAGAGAACCCCTCACTTTTGATCATGGACAACCATGAATCTCATTTGTCTATAGAGACTATAGACCTGGCAAAAGCTAATGGTGTTACGGTATTAACTTTACATCCTCATACCACCTCAAAAATGCAACCTTTGGGTGTTGGTATCAATTCTCCATTCAAAATCTACTACAATTCTGCAATGGACTCATGGATGCTTCGGAACCCTGGACGAGCAGTCACTATATATGACCTTGCTGAACTAATCGGAATTGCGTTCAATAAAGTCATGACTCCAACAAACATTGTAAATGCCTTTAAGAAAACGGGTATGTTTCCATTCGATCGAAACGTTTTCACTGAAGACGACTTTCTGCCAAGCTCGGTAACAGATCGCCCTGATCCTCAAACTGTATCTAACCTGGAGACCTCTGAAAACGAAATTAACAACACTACGCAACCTGAACAGGGTAGCCCTTCAGTTTTGCGAGGTAGCCCTTCAGTTTTGCAATATAGATTTGATCTACGCAACCCAGGAGAAGACACTGCGCGCGATGAACAACAACAATTACAAGCTTCTCAAGGTGACTATCATCCGGTTCCTAATGATTCTGAAAATTTGAGCAATACGCAGCAAAAGGAGGTTCCTTGTGAACAAACAAAAAAGGTTCAATGCGATCAACAAGAGTCTACCTCACAGGAGATTCCAGAAAAGCGTCCTCTTTCTGAAATTCAGTACAACAGTGTCCACGAGTTTGAGCAAGAGCCTTCACAAGAACCTCAGTCTGAGAGCTTTAAACGTAATACGTTGGTGTCCCCAGGGTTTATCGGACCGAATCAATTTCGAGCACCTATTAAAGCTCTGCCCAGAAAAAACACAACAAAAAGGAAGCCAGGTCGTAGCATAATTGCAACTGATACACCAGAAAAAGAAGCAATCAAGACTAGAAAAGACGAATCTAAGAAAGTTAAAAAGCCAAAATTAAAGCCAAAGAAAAAAGTAGTTAGAAAAGTGTTGCAGAGTGATTCAGATGAAGATACTGACATCAAAAAAATGTCAATACACAATGAAGATTCCGACTGGTCAGAAGAAGATGAATCTGATTTATTTACATCAACAAATGAAAAATTAGCCAATATGCTTCTACCTAACCACAAGAAGAAGAATGTGTTCTTGTTAGTTTTGATACTAATCGACGTAGCATTTATTATGTTGGCAAGGTATTGCATAGTCGAGACGAAAACCTAGAATACTACGTGAGCTATTTGCGAGGGAACCGAAAATACCAGTTTCGCATGCCAAATATCCCCGATTTAGCTCAAGTAAAGGAACATGACATAAAAATGATTCTGCCTAAACCAAACGTAGGAGGAAGCACATTACGCCAGCAATCTTATTATTACTTTAATGTTGATTTTTCTCAAATTGATGTCCGTTAATACTTTTAGTTACAATCCTTTTATATTTTCTAACTTCATTTCTGATTTAGAAGACCTATTCTATTCCGATCTAACACACTGCGTGTGTTTTGATATTGTTTATGTTAATCCCACTGATAGCAGTGAACAATAATGCTTTTGTTATATTTCGTGATTTTTATGACATCGAGTGTCGTTTTTGTGGAAATTATTTGTTTTGTATATTAATATAGTATTTTGATTGATCTCAATAATGTGCCGATCATCAAAGGCTGTGACTGATTAAATAATAAGTTGAGTGATTGTTTTTAAAAAGCTTTCTTTGATCTGTGTTTTTTAACATTTAAGACTGATCTCCTTGACGATTTATAATTTAAGAATAAGGCTTTGATACTTTATTATTCGAAACGATATTCATCATGATACACTGATTTTAAGTTCTCATTATTTAAAAAAAGATCAAATAACACTTGTAGTTTATTTCAAGGAATCTTGTTTGTTCACTGTGTACCCCTCCGATTAACTGTGTACTTCGACTAGTTTCACTGAGTACCCTGTAAGTACACAGTGGATCATTTACAATTTTTTTTAAAAAGACGCGATAACTTCAAAACTATTGAAGATAAGTGCATAGTACATTAAACAAAATTGTAGCTAAGTAATGTATATATCACAACGTATAAGTATGAAAATCGAGAATGTTATAGTAACACACTTATAATGCGTCGAAAAAAAAGTGATTCACTGTTTCCACAATGACCCTACATATCAATTCGAGTTCTTCCATTTTAGCTCCTGTAGACTTCAAGTCTCTTAGCAAACGATCAAATTCGATTAGATGTTCTTGTAATGGTTTATTTTCCGAATATTTGAGACAACATTCCTTTTTTTTAATGAGTTTTTTAATGTTTCTGATATCTCTGCTGCTGTGTTACAATTTTTTATGTATTCTAAAAGGTTGTCGTTATACACTGCACTAGAATAGAAATAGCTTTGTTGGTTTTCTTTTCTCATTGTTCAACTACTTTGTCTGGTTTGTTTGACAAAACTATACCCAAATCATGTTCTGCAAGAACAATTTTCATTCTATATTTCCAGTTGTTGAAACCGACGCCGGCAAATTGCAGAGCGCCATATTTGCTGCTCATATTCTGTACTAATAGGTCTGACCGGAACATTATATCTGTTTCTTAAAGTATTATGATTATTATTCTTCTGCGAGTCTGGGACCATAACCTTAATAAAATACTTTTTGATAGGTTATATAATACTTTATTCTTAATTCTTCTAATAATCAGATACAATGTGGAATAAAAAATCAATCCTTCTAATGCAGAGCTACGTTCTAAAAAAGAGCGATCAAACTATGTACATAACGGAAGTCCTTTTGGTGTTGCTATTATAAAAATACCAGTACCAGTACCAGTGTTACAGTAACAATTATCAAGAACGACTATAAAATTTTCTATCCGATGATCTATATTTACTCAAAGAGTAAAAAAAATATTAAACATTTTTCATAGCAAAATATCTTTCGTATAATTGCCGTATTTACAACCCCAATTTGAAATATAAATTATTTATGTTACTATACAGCAAATACAAATGCCGCCACCTGCCAGCAATATATTAAGAAGATTTATACAACAAATTGACATAAAATTTGGAGAAAAAAATATGAGTTTTTTTATAAGGCACAAAAAGCAATGCGTAGGTAATTATGTATTCGTTATTCATTTTGTTCCTAATTCTATAATTTTATGTCAGAGAAATCCTGCGGACCTTTAATCAACAATGTCAACAAGCCCTCGTTTTAATATTTAATTACATCTCTTGTAATCACGTAAAAATGTCCCCGACATTCTTTCATCGGGGCTTTTTAATTCTCTTTGGCTGACAAAATGTGGAGCTGGCTTTTTTGTGTGCTGTCCGCTTTTAGGCAACCAAAGTGATAAGTTTCGTGACTATAAATACTATATTATAACATCTATTACGATTATTATTCATAGGTTTAATTGCATGACCATACGAAACATAAAATGAACATAAATAAAGGTTATGAAATTATTACATGACCACGTATTTGATAAATACTTCCGAAAAAGATGAAATAACCGTTTTTCTTGGACTTATTGCCGGAGTCTGAAAGCATAAGCAAAATCTATGATACATTCCTACAATCTTCAGCTATCTTCCGATCAAAACTGTAAAACCGCCAATCGACACGTGTTTCGTTTCTCAACGAAGCTTTCTCAGGACATTCCAGAGATCAGACTCGTTAAACAAAATAAAAAAATTGAAATGCATGAAAGATGAATGTGAAGTGAAAGGATTGAATATTCAATTCACATTCATATGAATGTGAACAAAACTAAGGTTTTGATGTTTGAAAGGGAAGCGGTACAGATGAAATGTGAGATTTGTTAAATGGAAAATGTCTAGAACATGTGAATGAACTTGTGTATTTGGGGAGTGCGTTTTCGAGAGATGGAAGATCTGAGTTGGATGTGTAGATACGGGTAGCAGCTGGAAAAGTGAACGGTGCTCTGTCCACATTAACAGACAGTGTGAATATATCTAACACTGCTAAAATGGCCATGCAAAATGCGGTGTTGGTTTATTTGTAAGTGCTTTTTACTTTATTAATAAAAGGTACATACATATGTTAATATTTACAAACTTAAAACTACACATTATCTTAAATAATAAACTTCCTCAAAGTTGCCGCTTAGAAAGCTGTCATTGCTCAAGGTACCTAGCAGACTGGCAGCATTGCCTCTTTGAATAGCCAAACTGATTCGTTGGCGGAAGAAGCTGCCAGCCCGGCGGTCTCCCGAAGCCTCGACCAGTCTCTTACGAATATCAGAAACCAGTCGATGGGCTTCGGGGCCCCAGGGACCCAAAGTTTCGACTGCAAAGGGCGTAAATATGAAACTCTCAGAGAGAGTCGCATACTTACGCCGCTTCAAGTTCTCGGCAGTGCTGGCCGCGGCACCTGCTGACTTGGAAGTCGCCGGCACATGGGAAACAGCAAGTGTATCGACACAAGTGGCATCCCACACCAGCGATCTTCCAAGTTTCCAAGGAATGAGCGTCAAACCATCCGGTCTCCTGCCGTCGCTGCGCACAATACCTACAGGCTCTAAGACTGCAGGAACGCCAGCGGCGACAAGAGCCCGCCGAATGACGTCATTCAAGGCAGCATGTCGTGTAAGTGCTTTATTTGTAAGTGCCAACTTTATTGTACTTTACTGGATATGCCCCAAATCGAGCGAAAGTATGATAAATGCAGTAGAAATGCGATCTCTCAGAAATATGTGCGATGTCACTCTTGCGAACAGAATAAACAATGAAGTGATACGCAGTATGATAGGGTTATACGACAGTGTTATTGTAAAAATGAAGAAAGGAATGCTTAGATGGTTCGGGCACTTAGAAAGAAAGAGTGGTGAAAGACTGACGAAGAAAATCTACAGAGCGAAAGTGAGAGGTAAAAGAAACCAATGAAGACCAAGGTTGACTTATGAAGATCAAATAGCCAGAGTGTTAGCAGAGGGAAACGTCAGAAACACTCGCATACCTAGGGGAAAATTTGTTATTAAAATGCTGAGATTTGAGGAAGCGAAAGAGGTATGTAAGGACCACGACGCTTGGGGCTCCGTCCTCTCTGACTACTAAATACAGCGTGAAGATATGTATGTATATGTACTAGCTGTACCCGCGACTTCGTCTGCGTGGAAAATTTTTTCATGGCTTTCCCAGATTAGATTAGATTATATGTACATTTGCATAGTATGTTTAAAGATTGTTTTTGAAAAAAAGTCTACGTTAAGCCTACGTCTGTCTCCGGGAACATACTGCCGCTGTACCAAACATCAAAATTGTTTCGGCGCGGTTCAGCGTTTTCCATTCAAAGTTTCATCTCCCTTTTCACCCCCTTAGGAGTAGTTTATCCTATGTCCGTTCCCAGGTGTCAAACTATATCCATGCTTCATCATAATCAGTTCAGCGGTTTAGCATTTCTTGTACAAAGTTTCGTCCCCCTCCCTCCCGTCCTACTTTTCACAGATTTTTGATAAAAAAATAAATTTGGCTTTGTTTTTGATAAAAAAAAGTCTTGTCACCGTACAAAATTTCATTATTACTAAGATTATAGCGTTTCCCGTAAAAAAATTTCATCCTACTTTTCGGTAGATTTTTAGATAAAAAAGGTAACCCATGCCCGTTCTCTGATGTCAAACTATCTCTTTACAAAATTTCATCATAATCGGTTCAGCGGTTTACCATTTCTCATACAAAGTTTCATCCCCCTTTTCACCCTTTTAGGGGTAGATTATCTAAAAATTTGTAACTTATCATGAGCGCAATCATATGTTCTTTTTACGTACCAATTTTCATCAAGATCGGTCAAGCTGTTCTTCAGCTATAAAAGGAGATACAGACAGACAGACAGACAGACAAACAGACAAACACAAATTTTAAAAATGGTAGAATCGATGTCATTGAATTACAAAACGACTATTTGTCATAAAATTTGACATAAAAAAATTAAATTACAGACAGACGCTGATTTATAAGTAGTAATTATATTCTGAATGGTTTTCAAAATGTGTGCCTTAATTTATTGTAAAATGTTCAACAGAATATTAAAAATTGTTATTTACAAGCTGGTGCTCGCTACTTCGTCTGCGTGAAAGTCGGTTCTATTATAAGCAGTGATCAAATAATCGGGCGCTAATATACCTAAACTTCATTTTTATGCTTACGAAAGAATAATATGGACATGCCTTTTAGAATCCTAGTTCCCGGAATCCTTTGAAATTCCTGATTGCTAAAAATGTCACCTGCATACAAAATAGTTAGAACTCGTTGTGAAAACGATATATTTTCTTTGAATAATGCTTACATACCCTCTCGTACTTTCAAGACGGCTGTTCCTTGTTAAATTCTCATTGTAATTTTATTTAGATTTAAAAAGCCGATTCTAATGGAACTTTTGATTTATAATAAAAATTATAAAATCTTTCACAAAAAGTATTAAAAATTAAAGATGAACTTAAAAATTATACTACACAGAGTATAAGGAACGGTTATCCTTATTATTATTGTCTGATAGTTACAAGGGTGGTCTGAATTCATTTTAAGTATAGCTGTTCCTTACACCTGTTAATTAATTTGATCGTACGTTTCACGAAGTTAGCATTTCTGTGTCAGGCTGTTGTGAACATGAGGCAGAAACGTTAACGTCGTGATAGTCTGATTCTACTTGCTTCAAAGTACTCTCACTTAGGACATTCATTGAGTTAAAATAAGTAATCATAATTTTCTCTAGATTTTCAATTTTTAACCTATTTTTCTTAACATTTAAAATCCACTTACATGTTGAAAACGACCTTTCAACATCCACGGAAGTAAGTGGCGCAAACTTGTAAAGATTAGCGTCACTTACTTCCATAGAGTTTAGGGATATTTCCCTGACTACGTCAAAATCGGGATTTCTATCCATGAGTTGTTCTAACTTATCTGTCAATTCATTATTTGATGTCCACTCAATTAGCGTTCTTACCTCGTCAAATATTTCGAATGCCTGGGATATGGACAAATCATATGTTTCCAACTTTTTTATTGCAATCTGAATAATTTTAAAATGCTCATCTACAAATTTTAGATCGGGTAACAAGTTTTTTTTTTGTTAATACATTTTTAACATGTTTGATGGAAATAGCTTCATTGCTATTTAACGAAGACATAACATTAGATATTTCATTAAAATATTTTGCATAATAAAATGCTGCCTCAAATTTGGATACATGTCCCTTAAAATTGTTACTCTATTGGGAGATTTCAGAAACACTTTTTTTATATTTGATATAAGCGTATCCACGTCCTCGTAATCTAAACGTATTTTTTCTGTTAACCTATGCAATGCGTGAGCTAAACAAGTAAAATGCTTCATGTTAGGGAAAGTTTTGTTCTATATTTTGCCAGCAAGTATCATGTACGCTACACTATCGGTGCATATCATAAGCAAGTTGTGAACTTTAGATTCAAATGAGTCTCCCCACAAATTCTTCAAGCATTCATTGACAAATTGAGATATTGATTGTCCATTCACAGCGTCTAGAGTCTTACACGCCAACATATAAGTCTGTTTAGGTTCATCCTCAATTAATGGTTTTACTAAAAAATGAACCACATTTCGACCCATAAAATCTGTAGTTTCATCTAAAGAAATCCATAATTTACAATTATTTTCATCGTCATGAATACTTTTCATTTTAGCCTGGAAAACACGATTTAAATATGTTTTTCTCAATAAAGATTCACTAGGAATAGTACGATTTTGTTTGCAGTTACAAATATATTTTTGAAAAAAGTTTCGAAATGTGGGATTTTCTAGCTTTGACCAAGGTATGTTGCAGATTATCAGAAAATCTACAAAATCAAAATAAAAATCATCTGTTTGAAGATTTCGATGTTTCTGCGACTTTATGTGCCGATCAACATTTGTCTTCTTTGCCTTCATAGTAGTTTCACACTTACAGCAAAATATAGTTTTACTTGCTGCGTCGTAAATCTCTCTCTCATCTCAGGAATATCCCTTATCCATGACTGGGCAATGTCTTCGACTGGAATCGGGTCTGCCATTTTAATTTTACAAAAAGGATCGAGGACACAGCCAACCAAGATGCAGTAATCGCAGACTGAAATAAAAAAAGAATTCAAAATAACAAATCAATATCGTTTTCATTTAGTTACGCATTATTCTAGATTATTTAGCGCAAATGGTAAATCATCGAACTACAGGGTTAACTGAAAAACAACTGAATGGTAATATTCTGTATTTAAATAAGTATATTATTTTTTGCTATACAACTTTGGTAACACTGCAATTGCACCGTAGAAAATAAGAAGTAAACATTTCTTACCTTGTAAAAAAACAAATAATTCAAGCCAGGTCGCAGAGAGTGACGGAGTCCATGATTCGTAGCATAAAGTTGTCGTTCTAAACAAAACAGATATCCAGATAACTTTGCAAATCAAAAACCGTAAGAACGCTGTCGTTAGATAAAGGAGCAAAACACAACACAACACCCGAACGCATGAATAGACAGACAAGCGACGAATGAATCTAAATATGCGCGGGCGCAGGGTCAAACACCCGCCCCCTTCCTACTTCAGTCCCCGCTCATCCCTTCGTAGCGTTATCGCAGTCGCATTTTTGCTCTAATTGCGTCATTTCTGTTGGTCGTCTAATTATGTTGGCCAGGTAATGTTATTTGCTGTCTCACTCATTTACTTGCACTTTGCATTTGAACGAATAGATTTTGATAAAGTCATCTACTCAAATGTAGACTAATGTTTTTGTGTTGCTTGCTTAGAAATATCAATAATTGAAAAATACAACTGAGAACGTTTTTAGCAGTCGGATGACAGTTTTTTTAGTTAGAAAAAGTTTGCAATTTTTTTTACGGTGGTTTTGGACAATTCAGGTATTCTTTGTCACTCGGGATGACCTAAGGATTCTAACAATACCACACACTTTTAAATCGGTTCAGGCATTTAGAAGTTATAGTAAAATAAACAAACGGACAAACATACGTATACATAAAAAATATTACAATCCTTTTTTTTGGCAGTCGTGTAATAACAACAAGTAATATTTTTTAGTCTTCTATTCATATAAAATACAATAAATTAGTCGATTCGATCACTAAACTATTAGATAAATAAATCAATTTCCACTACTTGACCACATTGTGCACATTATCATTTTTTATTGAAATTCCATTTATTTTGAATGAAATAAAGATACTAAATCAAAATAACCATTGCTATAATTTCATTAAGTTACTTATAGTTGTTTTTACAAAATTGTTTAATCCCTTGGATCCCAAGGGATTACTTATTAATTCAGGAAGGAATATCAATATTGTTCTTTCAAGAAAAAAAGTTTAGGTATATAAGCGCCCGATTATCCGATCACTGATTATAAGTCACAGTAAATCCCTGTTGTCTCCTGGAATGTGTAACAGGCGATCGGCGAATTTAAAATTATCTTTAATGACGATAACTTTTTTCACTGTCATTCTATTTCAATGAAACAAACCCTTAATATTGCTCCAAGCTGAGCTTAATTAGCCTAAACTTAATCTGTCCAAACCGCAAGGAAAAGGCAGACAAAAATTTTAATAAGTACTTTTTTGTTTTCCGTTACTCTTTTTTTTATCGCCCACACTCGTTTTTTTGATAAATTTATTCAATGTACAGACTCAGGGTTTCTACTGCTTTAGGTATTATATAAATATGTATAAATTATTATGTTTATAGATGTACGTATTATGCGTCTTATACTATGGCTGTACGCAAATTCCTTCCATATTCGAGATTTTAATAATAACTCTGGTGTCAGTGACACCGTACCCGTGATCGGATTTCTCATTCCTTTCCCGTAAAAATATTCATAGGAGCCTCGAGTATAACACGCATACGTGCGAACGTTTTATAAAACATTTTTCGATGTTTTTGTCTTGCCTTTGAAAAGCTAAGAGCTTTTATAATTCATTTTTTAGTGTGACGTACCAAAAAATGGAAAAACAGAGCACTTTTGGAATCACATCTGTCAATTTGCCTCTTTGTTTATCTGCCACAGTCTTTTATTTCCTCGAAAAATAATAATCTTATAATGAACTTTCATAGCTTATCCTCATAATAATAGAGATATAGAAATTTATACAAATAACATTGAAATGTAAACAAGGTAAAATAAACAACAACCAAAACCCCAACGCGCGTTTTTGAAATGTTTGTCTGACAATCTAATTGTTTATTTAATATATACAATACGAATAAACCGATTTTGACGGACTTTCCTTGACAGATAGAGAACTTTTCATAGAATAATCTTGACTACTCTTTATTTCGGAAAACCACTGACGTGGTTGTAACCTCGGGGCACAATTAGTTCCATATACTCTGCAAGGAATTATGATTTTGGTCTTAATTGCATAATTTTCATTAAATGGAAGTTAATATACTTAACAGGTTTTTTTGCTCCAAACAATACACAAATTGTGTGATCCCGAACTAAGCACTAGGCCTGTACTAAGTTCACCACGCAAAGTTTTGGGGGAGTTCCCAGTAATACACTAACTCCAAGCCAATCATAATTAACTTTGATGTTCTTATTGTAAAAATATATGATATGATAGTATGATGTCAATAACTCCATATTTTTTCTTTTAGTTCTTTCGTGCGTTTCTAAGTACCTAGCTAGGTATCTGAAGAAATCTGTGATGATAGAACAGTTGTGAAAGAACAGTTTCTTTCACAACGTTCTATCGTTGTCCCAATCCCTGAAGTAAGCATTTTTACGTTTATTTAAATGAAGATCTGAACAGATATCAACTTTTGTTTGGAAGGGTATAAAGATACGGATTCTCCAAAGAAACTTCTCGACAAGTTTTTTTATACCTGCCATTTAAAACTTACGAAACAGAAACTTTTGAAGTAAAAGGTTAAGCAGGAGGCTCGTAATTTTGCCATTTATAACGGAATTTAACACTCGTTTCATTCTCCAATCTTACATTTTAATCAAGTAACCATGTTTTTGGCATTCTCTGGCCCAGACTATACAGGGTTTGACACTAATACATTTTTACGTTGTCATCGATAAAAAATGTATTCCTTATTTAAAACCGAGACCCTACGACAAATTAAATACAAATGTAAAAAGCTGTAATTACATATTCGTATCTGCATATATGATATGATAGTACTCGTGGTATGAAATCGGAGCTCTTTTTAATTTATTCCATAAATAAAGAAGAACAGTGGGCAAAATTATTCCAGTGATGTTGACAATAGTTCCTGTGATGTTACAAATGGGATCTAAAATGAAAATTTTCTAGGCGTTTTTACCTTTTCTCTCAAATGAGATGAGGAAAAGACGAATTATTTATCGCGGCAGTGTGTATCGCGCGTAGTGAGTAATAGTGTGTTCGCGTCGCGTCGCGCCCGCGCTCCCTGCAGCGCCGACCGGCCTACCGCGTCGCGTCGCGGCCGCGCAAACCCGTATCGTTAAGTTAGTGAAGTTTATATAAGACCTAGGTGTTAGGTACACATCTGTGCACAATAAGACAGGCACAGTACGACCAGGGCTACAAAGTAGGCACTCTCCCCCCTGCCTATCCCCGGCAGGGAGGTCCTCTCACACAACTTGGCGGCTCTACCTGCGCCATGGACACGCTGACGGACACCGAATTCCGCGCATTCGTGATGGCTCAACTCGAGTCATCACACTCTCATATTCGCTACCTGTGGGACCACCGGGTCTCACCCGCGCCCCGCGCCCCCACCCCCGCGTCTTACTCTGCCGTCGTTTCCGCCGTCGCTACAGTCGCGAAGCCCCCGCTGCGCGAACCAACCAAGCCGGCCCCCGTTAGCGATTCGCCCGCTTCTCCTGACCCGACGGAGGCTTCGGACTCCGAAGAGGAAATGGACATAGCGCTTCCCTCCTCTTCGGAAAACGAGGCCACTGAGAGCGCCGATTGGCGCTTAGTGGTCAAGAGGAAGCGGGCAAATTCCCCGAGGGAAGGCGACACGCCCAGCCCGCTCCCCAAAACGACGAAGGCGGCCCCTCAGGCCTCCGGAGCTCCCGCGGCCCCTCTGGCCAAACAAAAAGCGCCTGCCTCACAGGCCACCCAGGCCCCTCAGGCCGCCAAAATCAAAACACCGCCGCCGGTGTTTATTCAAGAAAAAGCGTCGTGGGATTGGGTCTCTCGGGCCTTAGACGCGCGCCGCATTAAATTCAACTCCGCCCGCAACACTGCACAGGGCATTAAGGTGCAGGTCCCTACCCCGGCTGACCATCGGGAGCTCACAGCGCTCCTACGCTCGGAGCGCATAGGTTTCCACACATATGCGCTCCCGGAGGAGCGCCAGCTTCGCGTGGTCATCCGCGGCCTCCCCAAGGAGCTCCCGGAAGAGCTCATTTTCGGCGACCTTAAGTCGCAAAACCTCCCGGCGCGTGAAGTCCACCGCCTCTACAAGCCTCACTCGAAGGAGGCCTTCGACCTCGTGTTGGTCGTACTCGACCTCTCCCCCGAGGGAAAGGCCGTTTTCCAGATAAAATCCTTGTGTAGGATTTCCGGCCTCTCCGTAGAGGCCCCGCACAAGCGCGGCACGGTGGGTCAATGCCACCGCTGCCAACTGTACGGGCACTCGGCCCGAAACTGTTTCGCACGGCCTAGGTGCGTCAAGTGCCACGGAGACCAAGGCACCCCCGAGTGCTCCCGCACGCCGGAGACGTCTGACCCTCCCGGTTGCGTACTGTGCGGAGAGCTCGGACATCCCGCGAACTATCGCGGATGCCCGAGAGCTCCGCGCCGTCGCCGCCGCGGGGGTAAGTCGCGCCGAGCCGGCGGAGCACATCAGGGCCAACGTCGCGGTCCCCCTGCACACCCAGCCCAACCTAACCAGAGTGTGGGTGCGACCTCCGCACCCACACTCTGCGCCAGCCAAACCCGCGCTCTCTGCGCCGCTACAACTCGCGCCCTCTGCGCTGCCACAACCCGCGCCCTCCGCGCCAACTCAACCTGCGCCCTCAGCGCCGAATAAACCCGCGCCCTCAGCGCCGACCAAACCTGCGCCCGCGCGCGCTCTACCGGCCAGAGAGACCATAGCGCCGACGCCAGTACAACAGCCGCGGCGTAAGGGGCCCGCGTCTCTAACGCGTTCAGCGGCGCCGGCTCCTTCAGCGCCGGAGTCCGACCTCCTCGGTGACATCCGAATGCTTGCCGACCTCGTTAAGGATATCAACGAAATTAAATTAGTCGCGCGTAAAATCCGCGACTGTAGCGACGGGATGGGACGGCTCATCATACTCGCCGAACACGCGTCCCTTCTGGACAGCCTAAGCTGCTTCACGGCGCCCCCTCGTAGGTTATAAAACCGGGCACCCACGAGTCAACTCCCTCCGCGCGCATCAAACCGCGCGGGCTTTCAATCTCATTTTTTAACGCGGACGGACTCCGCAGGCAACGTGACCTTCTTCACGAGTTTACGCGAGACCACCAAATAGATATAATGCTAGTGCAGGAAACTTTCTTGAAACCTAGAAATCGCGACCCCGGCCTCTCCGGGCTTAACATCGTGCGAAACGATAGGGTGCCCGCCCCTAAAGGCGGCACTATTATCTACTACAAAAGGTCCCTGCACTGCATTCCGATCGATACGCCCGCCCTCATCAACATAAAGGCGTCGGTGTGCCGGGTGGCTCTCACGGGGCACGCGCCTGTCACACTCGCGTCTGTTTATCTCCCTCCCGGTAAAGCGATCTAGAGGCTCTCCTAAACTTAGACGACTCTGTCATACTCGCCGGCGACCTCAACGCTAAACATCGTCGCTGGAATTCGCACACCTTCTCGCGAAATGGCAGAGCTTTAGACGAACTAACCGATGTCCTTAACTTTGACGTTATCGCCCCCATGACGCCCACCCACTATCCCAGAGTTACAACACACAGACCGGACGTACTCGACATAGCACTTCTAAAGAACGTAGCTCTAACGCTGCACTCAATAGAGGCGTTACACGAGTTAGACTCTGACCATAGGCCGGTATTACTCAAATTCGGACCTATGATAGACACTAGGACGCTCACAAAAACCGTGACGGATTGGCAGAGTTTAAACGAAACGCTAAACTCTGAGAATTCGCCGCGGCTTAACGCGATACCGGACGTTATCCGTTCCGCCGAGGACACAACCGCGGCGATAGACGCGCTCACCGCCCACATCCGCGAATCGGTCTCCGCGTGTTCCCGTGAGGTCCCGGCGGCGAACGACCGCCGTTGGGAGCTCCCTGGAGACATCCGTCGGCTGATCAGAGCCAAGAACGCCGCGACCCGCGCTTACGACTCGTTTCCCTCAGAAACGAATAAACGCAACTTACGCGCCCTCCAACGCGAAGTCAAAGACCGAATCTCCGAACTTAGGGATAATAGGTGGAGCGATCTCATGCGAGAGATCGAGCCGACGCACCAGGCTTACTGGAAGTTGGCCCAATCTCTCAAATCGGACACGTTCCAAACAATGCCGCCTCTGACGAAACCGA
Source organism: Zeuzera pyrina (assembly GCA_907165235.1). Classification (NCBI taxonomy): domain Eukaryota; kingdom Metazoa; phylum Arthropoda; class Insecta; order Lepidoptera; family Cossidae; genus Zeuzera; species Zeuzera pyrina. The sequence continues at coordinate 3,981,798 of OU015641.1, forward strand.
ACGGACAGACAGCTTTCGACGATGTAGACAAAGCCGAACTATTGGCCGACACTCTGGAGGCCCAATGCTCCCCTAGCTCTCAGCCTGTAGATCAGAACCATTTAGATATGGTCAATCGCGAAGTAGGCTCCCTACCGCCCGCGACCGCCCCCTGCCAACTCAGACCCGCGACGGTTGACGAAGTTCAGGACATTGTCAAGGCTCTCAAACCTAGAAAAGCCCTCGGTAGAGACGGCATCTCAAACCGAGTAGTCAAACTTTTTTCGATGCGCCTTCTCGCGCTTTTAGCAGCTATTATTAATGCCGCCATGGCGAACCGCGTCTTCCCAGCCGCCTGGAAGGAAGCGATCGTCATCGGAATCCCGAAACCGGGTAAACCCCGCAGCAGCCCCAATAGCTATCGCCCAATCAGTCTCCTTAGCGTGCTAGGGAAAATTTACGAACGGGTCCTTCTGGCTCGTCTCAAAGCCCACTTAGACACTTCCGGTCTCCTCATAGACGAGCAATTTGGCTTTCGAGCCAAACACTCGTGCATACAACAAGTGCACCGCCTCACGGAACACATCCTGGAGGGCCTTAACCGCCCTCTTCTTCGATGTAGCGAAGGCGTTTGACAAAGTCTGGCACGCCGGGCTGGTGTACAAGCTGCGCCGGCTCGGCGTGCCCGACGATCTCGTACGCATAGTACGGGACTTTTTGTCGGACCGCTCCTTCCGCTATAGAGTCGAAGGGGTGCTCTCCTCTCCCCGCCCCATCAGGGCAGGCGTCCCACAGGGCAGGCGTCCCACAGGGGTCCGTTTTATCGCCCACGCTCTACTCGCTCTACACGAACGACGTCCCCAGAACCCCCGGTGTAGAGCTCGCTCTATTCGCGGACGATACCGCACTGTACACATCAGACCGTAGTCGCCTCAGAGTCTCCCAACTCCTCCAAGTCGCGGTCACGAGCCTAGGCGAGTGGTTCCGTCTTTGGAGAATCGAAGTCAACCCCGAGAAAAGCGCCGCCGTGTATTTCTCGAGGGGAACGACGACCAGCCGCGCCCGCCGCGCTAACACTCTCCGTACTATCACGCTCTTCGGCCAGGATATCCCTTGGACTAGGAAAGTCAAATACTTAGGAGTCACCCTTGACAATGCCATGACCTTCGGCCAACACATCAAAACGGTCCGCGACCGCGCCGCGTTCGTCCTCGGTCGTCTCAACATGCTCATATGCGCTAAAAGCAAAATGTACCTCAGACATAAAGTTACCTTATATAAGACGTGCGTCAGGCCTATCATGACGTACGCCAGTGTAGTATTCGCTCACGCTGCGCGCTCTCACATCAACTCCCTCCAAGTTATTCAGAATAGGTTCATGCGCAGGGCCACCGGTGCCCCTCCTTACGTGAGCAACGTAGATCTCCACTACGACCTAGAATTGCCCTCTATAACTCGATATCTAAAAGAGGCGTCCCAACGCTTCTTTCACCGTTCCTCCTTACACCCGAACCCCTTAGTGGTCAGGGCATCATCGTACACGCCCGAAACCCACGTCCGCAAACGCTATCGTAGGCCTAGACATGTGTTAGGCGACAGCGACGACGACATTACACGTTCGAACTCGAACATGCCAACCTACACACTACGACCGCACCGCCCCCACCGGCGGAGGCGAGGACGACCCCCGCGACACCCGTAGGGTCTCACGTTTAGAAGCTCGATCACGTAGCTCTACACGCACACACGCGGGCCTTAAGCCACATTGTAAACTGCCACGCGGAACACTAGGCACACAAACCGGCCCTCAGCCGCCTCGCCGGCCGGGTCCGCTAGAGGCCCGGCCCTCACCCGAATAGGAAGCCCGTTAAGATGCACGCAGGTGCGGAAAGCTCCCCTGGCGACGCCTTTAGCCCGAGGTCCGCCCTCCATACGAGGCATCCCTCGGCTGGAGGAACCCTCAGGCGGTCGACCATCTGGCAGGGCGCCTTCAGCGCTCGCCCCAACGCGATCTGTGACGCTGTAAAAGCCACTAGGGCTAACAGCAAAGAGGGGTTTTGTTTAGTCGGTTCGAGTCCGACACTCCCCAGTCGGCGTAGAGTCCGACTGGGTAGCCCGCGGAGGTTTAATTTCGCCTCTCAGAAACCAAAAAAAAAAAAAAACATCTCTCTATTGCTTTTTACCTTTACGACTGCAGTACGAAGTGTTTGAATAGAAATTAATTAATTATTAATTTATATTAAATATAAATATTAATCGATAATTTAACTAAAGTTTGGGGTGTTCCATTGCTATAAGTATCTAACTTACTATTCAGTCTTATCGTAGCTTACACTTGTTACAAATACAAACATTTACAATTTTTTCCACTAAATATACTTGTACCTATATATTTCTAAAATCAAAATAATTATTATTAACGAAGTTATTTATCGTCGTCCGTATGGTGACATACAAAACAAAAATGTAATTTTGCTTTTCCGTATAGTTTTTCCGTGACGTATTTAAAACTCTACTCGTTTTCAATCTGTATCTAATACCAATCGTTTAACTGATAATCTTGGCTAGAATACATAATGTTCGTAAAATACACAAAAGCCACTCAGCTTAAAAGAGCTCATTTGAGATTTCAGCTTTTGGGCGGCAGATCGCGATAGAACATAATTTGATGTCTTAAACAGATACTGATGATGATACTACGAAAAACACTTCATATTTGTACATTTGTGTGTATGTATATTTATTGATTAATTATTTACCTCTAATTTCTAGTTTTTTAGCTTTCAAGCAAGAACCTAAATACTTCTCGGTTGAACAGTTACCTAAATTTTTCTTTAAAAAATCCTCTACCTTTCATTGAAGGTATCGTCGAAATCGGTTTAGTGGCTTACAAGATCAAGGCAGACAAACAAACAGACAGACAACCTTTTTTTAAAACGCGCGTGTGGGTCGTGGGTCTTGGTTACGTACCAAAAATCATATAAGCTTTAGAAGCCTTTTTTGCGAAATCACAGACACACTTCAATTTTATTTACAATATAACGTATATGTATAGATGTATAGATTTAAAAAAAATAAATATACGAATGCACAGACAATTTCTATAAATATTTATTTGGGAATCGGAAAAGCCTAAAATACCCAATTCAATCACTTTTTTAAAAGTATCTCCAATGTACAGATAAAACTTCGTTGCTGGTTTAAATTGTCATGGATAGATGTCTCTGCTATGTCTGTTTCTGTTATTAAATGTAGGTCAACGAATAAACCATATAAGTTAAACCCACTTTACAGGTTCCGCTCAGCTAAAGGGAGCGCATTTTATATCTTAGCTTGCAGTCGGCGGATCACGAAAGAACGTACTTAAACGTGGAAGTCTAACTTAGAGTCGACCGTGAAAACCATTTTTTATACATATAGATTTTTTTATGTAAATTTATAAATTTACCTCTAAGTCATATAGTTCTTCAATTTACGCAGGAACCCTAAAGACTCAACCGCGAAAACCGTTTTTTATACATATAGATTTGTATATGTATATTTATAGATTTACCTCTAAGTTCTAGAGTTTTTCAATTTACGCGAGAACCTTAAAAACTTCCTTGATAAATACTAGTCTACATTATTTTTCGGAATTTTTTTTATCGTCCAGTGAAAATCTCGCTGAAATCGGTTCAGCCGTTTCGAAGATTACTCCGGACAAATCAACAGACAGAAAGACAAAAAATTTAAAAACGCTTGATTGGGTCTTGGTTACGTGCAGAAAAACATATAAGCTTAAGAAAAAGCCTTTATTTCGAAATCACAGACAGACACTTCCATTTTATATAGATTCAGAAAGAAAGAAAGAAGTATGTAAGAACCGCGACGCTTGGCGCTCCATTCTATCTGACTACCCCGTTAGGGACACAGCGTGAGAATAAGTATGTATGTATGTATGTATAGATTCAAGTTGGCATGTTTGTCGACTAAGGCCTACTCGCAGTTAATTTTCTTAAAGATATGGGATGCTAAGTAAATTAGAATACAAAATAAATTGGTCACAGTTAACGATATCCATGTAAGTCACATGTAAGTACTAGATTGAGTGTTGGAAATAATCGCTATTTTTCACTCAACTGAAGCTTCGGGGACCACACCTAGCTAGCTCTAGGAATGAGCAATATTGCTAAAATGTCAATACTGAGATCGATATCAATATCGATAGTCTAATATCGATATTTTATAATTTTTTCTAATAATTATGTTAAACAGAAAAAAAAATTGAAACAGAAATTAATTTATGTCAAAAGTTGTCGTGTAGCGGCAATAATTAAATTTTAAAAAGAAAATTTAAATAGATTAATCTTAATATTTCTAAAATGTACATATTGAAGTTTTACATACATACATACATATCCTCACGCTGTATCCCTAACGGGGTAGTCAGAGAGGACGGAGCGCCAAGCGTCGCGGTTCTTACGTACTTCTTTCGCTTCCTCAAATCTCATCATTCTCCTCACACATTTTCGCCTAGGTATGCGAGAGCTTTTGACATTTCCGTCTGCTAACACTCTGGCTATTTGATCCTCATAAGTCAACCTTGGTCTTCCTTGCTTTCTTTTACCACTCACTTTCGCTCTGTATATTTTCTTCGTCAGTCTTTCATCACTCATTCTGTCTATGTGCCCGAACCATCTAAGCATTCCTTTCTTCATTTTTATAATAACACTGTCGTGCGACTATCATACTGCGTATCTCCTCATTGCTTATCCTGTCCGCAAGGGTGACACCGCACATCTTTCTAAGAGATCGCATTTCTACTGCATTTATCATTACAAAGTTTTGCAAATAACTATATATAATTAATACTATTACTAAGCGGCGATGTTGTCTGGATAATCCCGAATAGAGGGCAGCCTGAATTTTAGGTATCACGATAATATGTAATATTATCGTTGAACTCCTCACGATGTTTCTTGTGTTTACCTTTATTGAGATATTTTTATAGAGGAATGTATATTATTTCATTATTTTAACATTTAACAGGAAACATAGGAAACTGCACTTTTCTTGCCCTCTCTTGACACCTCATTCTTTTTTTTCTTTCGCTTTTCTCCGCCTTTCCTCTTCAAAATTTCAAATTACAATCCAATTCCTAGTACTGACTCCAGCCATTACTAAATGAAGAGTTATTATGCAAACTTATTTTATATCGAAGTTTATTATACACTTATTTTTTTTTATTTTTTTTACTTTTTTTTAACTTTGCTTGTATAATATTTATTAATAACAAAAAAGTACATACATATGTTAATATTTACAAACTTAAAACTACACATTATCTTAAACAATAAACTTCCTCAAAGTTGCCGCTTAGAAAGCTGTCATTGCTTAAGGTACCCAGCAGACTGGCAGCATTGCCTCTTTGAATAGCCAAACTGATTCGTTGGCGGAAGAAGCTGCCAGCCCGGCGGTCTCTCGAAGCCTCGACCAGTCTCTTACAAATATCAGAAACCAGTCGATGGGCTTCAGGGCCCCAGGGACCCAAAGTTTCGACTGCAAAGGGCGTAAATGTGAAACTCTCAGATAGAGTCGCATACTTACGCCGCTTCATGTTCTCGGCAGTGCTGGCCTCGGCACCTGCTGACTTGGAAGTCGCTGGCACATGGGAAACAGCAAGTGTATCGACACAAGTGGCATCCCACACCAGCGATCTTCCAAGTTTCCAAGGAATGAGCGTCAAACCATCCGGTCTCCTGCCGTCGCTACGCGCAATACCTACAGGCTGTAAGACTGCAGGAACGCCAGCGGCGACAAGAGCCTGCCGAATGACGTCATTCAAGGCAGCATGTCGTGACATGCGGCTCGCACTACGTAAACAGGATAAACCGTGGTGACCTAGTACATCGACGAGATCACCACAGGGGCAACGGTGAGGAAGGTTAGTCCTGGCCCCCAGATGAAGGAATACTATGAGGGAAAGCGTGGTATTGTTAAAACTATAGAATTTCGGCATAATACTATAAAAAGTAAACAAGTATGAATATGTCAAATATAAAAACTCAAAGCACATATACACAATAATATAAAAAGTATTACAGTATTATGGACCTATATACTATTGTTTTATTCATCATATTTGTGTTTGTCCACTGCGTAAGTAATCACTACGTCTCGTGTTTGTCTATAAAATGTGTTATCCTGTGATTTGTTTGTATTTTATGTTGTGATGTTTCCATTTTAGGTGTGGATTTCTGCTCAACTCTCCAAATTATAAACAAAAGGAAGATTTTATTGAACCCATTGTGTATTTTCCTACTTCAATTGCTGGAATCTTCTTAAAGTTTATCATAAATATCATGTTTCTGTGATCTTCATTTTTACGTGACGTTGGCAATATTCGCAATCAGGTTGGCGCCATTCAACTAAAGAAGAAGAAGTATTACACAAATAAATTAAAATAAAGGTGCATTAACAACAGGATAGTAATACAGATTTTAGAATTCCGAACAGAATAAGCAGATGTTAGCGTAAAGTAAAACTGTAAGTGACAGAGTAAACGGAAACTTAACACAATATTTAAACAAGGTAAAGGTTATTATACATTATAATATACACTATCAAATAAGAATTAGAGAAATACATATTATTTACTATATTGCTTCGTTGAGAGACGCAACACGTGACAATTAACATTTCGAGATTTTTGGGGGAACGAATTGGAAAAAAATTGTAGTTATTTTGCAAATTTTATTAACTGGTGTTCTGGTTTCAATTTTATAAATTTAATTTTATTTGAAACTGATTTCATTTCTTTGTAACGCCGAGCTTTCTACATATGTAAAAGAAATGTGGCCAGTATCCTTTTAGGTAAAGGAGATGTTTAGATTCTGGCCATCACTGTTTACAGTACGTAGAAATCAGGAAATACACAGAGAACAAGATTATTCCAAGAAAATATTAATCTATTGTTGATTTCACTGGTAGTAAAATATTTTAGGAATGTGTACTTCTTCAATGGCTATTAATGTTTACGCTTCTTTTTTTTTAAATTCGTAATGACATTGGCAACTTAAGGAATTAAAAAATGAAATGACATGTGTCACAACTAAAATTTTGTGTCGTTTTTCCATTTAGGTATGCATATCCGCTCAACTGGTTGAATTCACAACAAAAGAAAGATTTCATGCGTTTCACATCACGTACTTTCGTGCATCCAAATAAATAACAAGTTTCAAAAAATAATTCATAATCAAAACATCAGTAATGTCACTACGCTGACAGTTTTTCTGTCAACTTAACGTCATCACAATAGACTAGGTAGACGCCATCTTTTTGTTCTGTGTTGTCGCATTAATTTTCTACCAGGAAATGAAGTAAATAAGACTAAAACCAATAAGTAGAAAAATTACCTATATCAGAACCGTATACAACTCTGAAACATCTTTCATTTCATTTCTCTCTTATGTATCGTATCGTTCTGATGGAAATTAACTAAAATTTAATTTTTTTTTCTATATTAACGCTTTAGATATTTTAAAAATAAGAATCGAGAAAACCCGTGGGAACAAAGTAATATCTATTTTAATATTACCTCTGGCATCATTTTTCTTTTAAGATGACACGTGAGACTCGTTATAAAGGGTGATATTATATTCTTAACGCGCTCTCCACTTCTTAAGGAATTCAGGTCTCTTTAGGAGGATATTTTTTAGTTAGTCCCATGTTAACGCTTTAGAACTTTCATGTATACATTATTACTTACAATATCCTCACGCTGTATCCCTAACGAAGTACTTAGAGAGGATGGAGCGCTGAGCATGACGGTCCCGGTATGTGATTAACATTTTTTCGATTCAGAGTTTGTTCGCGAAATATTAAACTTTACAGCGAAAATTTATCAAATATCTCTAACTGAAATCAAGCTGTCCAATGGAACATTCTGGCGATAGCGACGCGAAGCTATGCGGAAAATTTTACTTTCTGCGTTTGAGTGTTAGGCGAAATATTTCTTATTTCATCAACCTTTTAAAAAATATTTGCGCGGATATCGATTACCCAGAACTTTTGGCTAAAATAAACTTTAAATTACTGACTTATTCTTGTAGGAAAAAATATTTGTTTACAACGCAATTAGTAAAACGCAATTATCATTAAAATTCCTTTCTCTAGCGTTCTCCACATTAGACAAGTGTACTTCTTTCACAGATTGACAAATATGTATTCAAAGATATGCTACAAGTTGATAAGTTGTAAATTGGTGGATCACTATTCTCAAGTTTTATTGTAACTTAAATGTATTACAATTATTATTATTGTCTTATTTTATTTTTCTATTTATATTCTCATTTCTTGTTATTTCGTTTTTACCAGTCAATTGTTATTCTCCCATTTTCCACATGCTGTCCAATCTATTATGTTTACAGGTAAAATCTTATAATTGGCCTTGTTTTAGAGTTATATATAAATTAAAATCTTTAGTTATTTTTTTCCCGCATAAATATAATAAATATAATTAATGTCAAAAGCACTTGCATACCTAGACGAAAATGTGTGAGGAGAAGGATAAGATTTGAGGAAGCGAAAGAGATATGTAAGGAACTAAGGCGCTTGGTGTTCCGTCCTCTCTGACTACCCCGTTGGGGATACAGCGTGAAGATATGTTTGCATGTGTATGCATAAAATTTAAAAAAAATGTTCGTTTTCGTTAGACTCACTTGTCTCTCCCACCCCACCAGCTAGACCGTTGTCTTTAGATAGGTATGTAATAGTAAACAACAGTAGTGCAATATGTAACGAAGTTAAAAAGAAAACTATCACATATTTTATCAGAGTTAAGTAGGCTCCACACGTTGAAGTAATAAATAATCAGAAAAAACATAAAATGTACTTTGAAAAGTAAAAATGTCTTAAAAATACAATAGAAAATGATTAAACTGTTTGGATTTGGAATAGTTACAAGTTTATCAAGTTTACAAGTTTAAGTTTGTAACGTAGCTACTGCAATGTCGGCCATATCAATGATATACGAAGCCTTCCAGCTACAGGGGCTTCGACGTGTGTAAGCAAAAATGCTTCTATTGGGCTATTTGACTGACTCAGATCGTAATTATTTTTAAATTTTATGATACATGACTACCCTGTTAGGGATACAGAGTGAAGCTATGTATGTGTGTACGTATGATACTTAACTTTGTAATTGTATAGTAATATATATATATATATTTTTTTTTTATTTAAGTTCACCAACAATTGTTACACCAAGTAAAACACACATTTAACATTAATAGTATTATGCTAAGTGCACAATCACTTACAGGTAAACACAGCATGCATTTTTCATTTTAATGAAACAAGACTTACATATTCAGTGAAAATAATAATTGCATAAAAACTTTAAAAAAAAATAAAACTAAAGATCTTAACTTACATGAGCTTAACTTAATTGAGCTAGAGTGCCAGATATTTTACGTCATGCCCTCTTTATAATATTTCACTATGGCATACTTAAATGTCACGTCAGAGTCAAAAAATATGTCAACTCTGTGACTTACTTTGTTGAATAGGTCACATAGTCTAGGTATTGCTGATTTGGAACAAAATACTGTTTTACGAAAAGGTGGTACCAATAATTTAATTTCGCCACGTGGTTGTCTAGACGGTATTCTAATTCTGAATTTGCTTAAGAGGCCCGGACAGTCTATCTTAAACCTAAACACTTTGTAAAGAAACATTAAATCCAACACATCTCTACGTTTTGAAAGGGGAATCATTTTAAAATAGTTAAGTCTATCTGTGCATGAGTTAAATTTAATTGCAGCACCACAAGATCCCATCAGGCTCCACAAAAATCTTTTTTGGATGCGTTCGATTCTTAGTGAGTGCGTCGCATAATGAGGTCTCCAGATCACACTGCAATAGGTACTCTAAAATACTACGAACCAATGCATTATAAAGAACTATTTTTGTGCTAGGTTGACGAAATTCTCTACCATTACGTATAATAAAACCTAACAATTTAGAAGCCTTCCTTATGCATAATTCAATTTGAGCAATGAATGTAAGTTTAGAGTCCAACATGATGATAAACGATAAACAGATGAGATACTGTTAAGTTTACGTGTAAATTTCATGTATGAACATTTATTGCGGTTTAGCTGCATATGATTAAGTTCACACCATTCAATTAAGTTATTAAGATCAACTTGAACCTTATCCACATCTGAAGCAGATTCAATCACTCTTAAAAATTTCAAATCATCAACGAACAAGAACGGACTGCAATGAAGAAAAATCTTAAAAAGATCATTAATGAAAATATTAAAAAGCACCGGCCCTAAATGTGATCCTTGAGGGACTCCAGAAGTAATGTTATGGTAACCAGATTCGAATCCATTGACTACGAAGCTAAAAGTGCGCTCTCTCAAGTATGACTCAAGCCACTGTAACACACAACCCCCAAAGCCGTACAACGAAAGTTTTCTTAATAAAATCGTATGTGACATTTTGTCGAAGACTTTACTAAAGTCTGTATAGATCACATCGACTTGGCCTTGACGATCCATAGCTTCGAATAAAATATCTGTAAACATTACTAAATTGGTAATAGTAGACCTCATCTTAACGAAACCATGTTGGTGCTCGGATAAAAAATGTGCAAAATAATTCAGGATGTGCGGACACACTAACGATTCCAATAATTTACCAAACACAAACAAAATAGAAATTGGCCCATAGTTGTTTACAATAGTATTATCACCATCTTTAAATATAGGAACTACCTTGGTCAATTTCCATTCACTTGGAAATACACCAGTTTGCAATGACTTATTAAATATTATATGCAATGGAATGGCTAAACTCGACGCACATGAAACAACAAACTAAGAATGAATCTTATCTGGACCGGAGCCCTTGGTGCTATCCAATTGTTTAATTTTTAATAACATAGTCTTAAAATCAATCACAATACTCGAGAAGTAATCACTATTTTCAATGAGTAAAGAAAAGTCACTACCTGAGGTCGAGCCATAAACTTGGTGATTGTCCTCGGCATATACCGATGCAAAATAAGACGCAAATGTGTTATAGATTTCTGGTCCTTTAGAAATTCACCCACTCACATCCAACATAGTGTAAGGATATCCATTGGAATCCTTTCTTTTTGTTTTGACAAAACTCCAAAAATTCTTAGGATTCTTTGAAATATTTAATTCTACACATCTTATGTACTTGTTATAATATTCAGTTAATAATTTATTGCATCTTTTGCTAATGGTGTCCAAAGATAATTTGTCCAATGATTTTTTATATAATTTATACCTATGTCTCAGTTTTTGCTTTTCCTTTAAGAGCCTGATTAGTCCATTATCAAACCAAGGTGGAAACTTTTTATGTTTTTTTTGAACCAACGGTACGTGTTTCTCAATAACATTCCAGAGTAACTCATAAAGTAAACTCACCATTTCTTTCACATCTCTACATAATTTAAATTGTTCACTCCAATTAACTTTGTTTATGCAATCCGTAATTGCAATATAGTCGCCTTTATAAAAATTGTATCTGGCTGGCTGTGAGTCACTTACTCTTAGCTGTGGCTCAGTAGATATTACATTATTATTCTGAGTGATGGTCTTGAGTGTATACAAAAATCTAATAGAAAATGGTATTGCTAATTTTCCCGGATTTCTTTTTCCAGACAACTTTTCCAATTTTACTTTCCATAAAAACTTTGCTCGGAGTAGCGAACATATAAAAAAAATTGTTTCAAATCGGTCCAACCGTTCTCAAGTTTTGCGCTTTACGAACAACTTTTAATTTTTACTTAATTAAAATAGCCTATATCCTTCTACAGGATTCAAGCTATCTCTACTATACCAAATTTCATCGTAAAGACATATAATAGAAACTGTTAAGTGAAAGTGTTAAAAGAAATACTGTGATAGCTATCAAGAAAATTGTACATTATAAGGATAATAGGAAACAAGAAATAGTTAGGAAAAACCAATTGTAAGAAGAATGGAAATATAGATATGAACATAGGAAAGTAATAAGTTAAAGAAATGTAAATAAATGAAGAAATGGAATAAGATGTAATAAGAGAAAAGATAAAAAATGAAATAGAAGTAGAAGTAGGAAAGGACAGGAATTGCAGGAGTACGATACCCTAAGAGTTGATAAGAAATATACTGACTGACAAAAGGCCCTGACTTTGAGCACGCCAGGCGAATCACCATACAAAAAAAAAATTAAATCGCAATCGGATGACCGGTATGGCTGCCCATAAAATACGAACAAACATTGATTTTTATATATTAGATACTATTTGATCCCCGCGATTTCGTCTGCGTTTTTATTTTTAAAATAGCCTATGTCCTTCCTTGAGGTTTAATCTATCTCCATAGCAAATTTCATTGCAACCGGATGAAAGGTATGGCAGCCCATAAAATACGAACAAACAAACATCGATGTTTATATATTATACAGATGAACATAATGGTTTTAGTCGGCTTTTAGTAATAACATTTTCTTTCAAATGAAAGAATAGTTTTTAGTCGACTAGTAACATCTATGGCATTGGCCTCAAGACCTTTCTGTTTCGATTTGTTTTACTGGTTTTTTACAAGCGGTGTCGACCCTTTTATTTATTCTGATTGATGTACGTCGGATATGGCTTTGATTGAAATTGATTTTGACTGTAGTGCTGAAAATTTGCACGGTTTTAATTAGAAAAAGGCAAAATACGGTGTTTTTACATTTAATTTTGAACTCTTTATGTAAGTGGAGTCTAATTGTTTAAAACTATGTATTTCTCAGTTTTTGTGTCAAAATTATATGTTACAAGTACCAAATATTATCCAAAAAATTTAAATTGTGTCTGTCAATATACCCAAACACGCGTTTTCTTAACTTTTGTTTGTCTGTTTGTTTGTCCGACCTAATCCTGAATACGGAAGAACCAATTATTATAGAAGGCTTTTCAGAAAATATTCTAGGCTACTTATTATCTCAAATATAACGCGAGTGAAATCGCGGGGTGCTTCTTGTATGTGATTGTGTTTACTATACTTATACCGGTTAAAGTATGATTACTTATTGATGTTTAGAAGTCATATTGATTAATGGTTAATATAATGATTAATGTAGGGATACAGCATAAGGATATCTATTAATGTATGTATGTATGTAGTGATGAAGTTCCTGCGTGATTGATTACTTAAAATAACTATTTATGTTATAAATTATTGAAGTACATGTGTATAAATAGGTAAAGACAAAATAATTAGTACTTTTTTCTTCATTGATTCTCAATCGCTTTGTTATTTGTCAACACGAAAAGAGAAAACTCAGGATCCCTTTTTAAAAATATTGTGCGCACGGAGGTGTGAGTTTTGGCATAGTTTTACGTTCATACCGCCAATGTCAAAAAGACTGTCAATGTCAAACTCACAATAGTTTTTTTTTCTTCATGGCATGGCGCACAGATTAGCGCATTTGCCAATGTCACGTATTATATATATATTTATATTATATTATTTTTTAATATGTAGAATCGTTGTCGTCAAACGCCTCCAGTAAAGTGATAGTAGTCTTTACTAAAGTTTTATAGGACTTCTTGGAAGAGCGCGAGAACTTCAGCTACACATGTTTATTTAGACTCACTCCATTCTTTTCACTTACACAGAACTTTAAAACACAATATACTATCACTTTTGTACTTTTAAACTCCCAAAAATGTAAAAAATAGGAAATCTAAATAAAATGGCAACCTCACTTCTCCCGTTCCCGCCAAAAAGTCCCTCACCGTAATTTGTTATAGTATACATGTTACCTCTTTGGATCAAATCTCGGACTACGAAACATAATGGACGAATTCATAATAAGTTGCCGCTCTTACCACTGTGTGTCTGAAGAATTTTCCTGTCTCTTTCTATCTCATTGAGCGTAACCACGAGTAAAACAATTGACTAGGTATAGTTAGTATGGCAACCTCGCACTGTCGTATTGGACTTTTTGGCGGGAACGGGAGAAGTGAGGTTGTCATTTTTATTTACATTTTCTATGTTTTACATTTTTAGGAGTTTTAAAGTACAACAGTGATAGTATATTGTGTTTTAAAGTTCTGTGTAAGTGAAAAGAATGGAGATCTAAATAAACATGTGTAGCTGAAGTTTTCGCGCTCTTCCAAGAAGTCCTTTTTTAACTTCAGTAAAGCCTACTATCACTTTACTGGAGGAGTGTTAGGGACAGTTAATGTTTCTCTAGAAGTCTTTAATATTTCGACTGATGGACTACATTACCCATGGTCAAGAATAAATTAAAATTAAAATAAAAAGTATTGCGTGTCAGCTTAAGAGTCGGTCATGAAATAACTATTTGCAAAATACTCGTAAGTATTTTAGTTACTAGTATTCACAAAAAAAAAATATGTCATGTTCAGCTTTGTAACGATACACAGCTGAACATGACATGTACTATGACCTTCCCTAGTCACACACATTAGTAAACATCTAAAAAGTCGGCCAACAAAAAAAGGATACTTTAAAGACACGTTTTTAGAGCAAACGTGACGTCCATTGTAATACTTGGTCCAAGGAACAAACAGTCATACAGAGTAGCGATTGTCACCAAAAACTTTGTATGTTTATATTTTATTTAAGGTGAAATTTCGACCACAAGGCGACGCGACGTCTAATTAAAATTATTACTTGACTTGGCGTACAGATAAATTCTGTCCCAAGAATCTTTCTTAATTCAATTTCCAGTTATTTCAATTTAAAAGAGCTTTTGGACCTGGTGTCTGAGTTTTACTGGATATGTCAGTGGTTCCCAACCTAGGAGTAATTACCCCTACAAGGGTAAAATGCAGTTTTATTAGGGGTACTACGCTGATTTTTAGTAATATGGCGTGCACGCAAAGGACAAACGACCTAGCTAATGCTAATAAGGCGGCCCAGCATCTGGTCAGTGGCAAGAAGCTAATGATGTAATAAAACATACACTATTTTTTTAAATAATATGGAAATTTGCATAATAATATATTAATTGGTTTTATTCATATACATCAGTACACACATATAATATCTTAACATTAATATTTACAAACTTCAAACTAGGCATTAAATTATAATAGACTTCCTCAAAGTTGCCGCTTAGAAAGCTGTCATTGCTTAGGGTGTCCAGCATACTAGCAGCATTACCTCTCCTTGAATAGCCAAACTGATACGTTGTGGAAGCTGCCAGCTCGACAGTCTCCCGAAGCCTTGATCGGTCACTTACAAATAATAAAAACCAGTCAAAGGGCTTCAAGGCTTCAGGTTCCCAAACTTTGACTGCAAATGGCGTAACAATATAAATTATCTAAATAACGGAAAATTAACGTGATTACCTTTTCTTTTGGCTTGACGTTACGACCGAGTTGCATCGGCCGTGGTCTCAAGCAAACTAACAGCCAAGCTAAAATAAAAGGTAATCACATTAATTTCTTGGTTTTTAAATTTTTTATGCAGGGTGTAAATATGAAACTTTCACAGAGAGTTGCATACTTACGCCGCTTCAAGTTCTCGGCAGTGCTGTCAGCGGCACCTGCTGACCTGGTAGTTGCCGGGACATGGGAAACAACAAGTGTATCAACAAAAGTACCATCTTCTGCCGTCGCTGCGCGCAATGCCAAAAGGCTTTATGACTGCAGCAACGCCGGTGGCGAGAGGAGCCGGCCGAAAGACGTCATTTAAGGTAGCATGTGACATGCGGCCCACATTACGTAAACAGGATACACCGTGGTGACCTAGTAAGTACATCGACAAGATCACCACAGCGGCAACGTCGAGGAAAATTAGTCCTAGCCCCCGGATGAAGAGACACTACGAGAAAATAATAATAATTTCTCATTATTTATTTATTACCAAAGCAAATTATTCATGTAAATTATATTACGCTTATTTTTATATTATTTACCAAAGTAGATTATTCATATAAATTATATTACGGGGACCAATTCGATTTGTGCCTCAATATACAAAAATATCATTAAAATCTTAAACTAGCACAATTAAACTAAAAATAATAATACATCAAAAACAATAATCAAAATAATTTAATATAACAATCCATCCGTGCGTGCACATTACTTAAATATTAACCAAGGGTATTTTTTAAAGGTGTAGTACATTAGCTGAGATAAAACTTTAAGGTAATTGTTATAAAAGTTATCTATATACCTATACATATATAAAAATTCAGCTACCGTATGTTTGTGATCAAAAATTCAAAAAGTAGTCGCTAATGATTTGAAATTTTGACACAACGTTGCATACGCATACGTGCGTGTTTTTATACACTAATATCTACATAAATAAAAATGTCATAGTTCGTTTGTTCAACGCAAACCACAGCAACGCGTTTGTTCGCTATTTATATTCGTGATTAACTGTTATAATAATAATCATTAACTGATAGCAACACTACTATTTTCAGGGTGTTGCTAATTAATAGTGCAAAAGCTGTTTAAAAATGCCTACGAAGTGTAGTGGTTGTGGTGAAGTAATATTTAATATATCGTATAT
Organism: Zeuzera pyrina; assembly: GCA_907165235.1. Lineage (NCBI taxonomy): Eukaryota > Metazoa > Arthropoda > Insecta > Lepidoptera > Cossidae > Zeuzera > Zeuzera pyrina. The sequence continues at coordinate 3,998,324 of OU015641.1, forward strand.
GGAGTGTTCGAAGAAAAGCTGTGCAAAGCTATACGATTTTAAGTGTCTTGCCATAAATCCGGGCGTGTTTGAAGGATACTCGGAGGAATACAAGACTGAATGGATATGTCCTGAATGCTCTATATTAATTCGAAAACGAAACAATCAGGATAAACCAGTAGAAGCTAGCACTCCAACTATGAATAAAACGTTTACAAACAACGTAAATACTCAGCGCGGGAGTCGCTTTCAGTCGCCCGCGATGATTAATGTCGACATCGGCGATACTATTCTGCATGAACTTAGAGACTTGAGATCACAAATATTAACTCGCTTCGATAATCAAGCCGAGGAGATGAAGCGGTTACGACTCCAAGTTGCAGAGTACAAATCTCAATTAGATATTTTTTGCCAAGATGTGAGGGTAATTGAAAAAAATCAAAAGATTTAGTTTCAATTGAAAATAACATTGAAGATCTGACTAATACTCAAAACATAGCACAAGAAATAACCAAAAGTCAACTGAAATCATTTGCGGAGGTATTGAACAAAACATCAGCTACCAAAAGTTCCGCTACAAACATAGTTCCTATAAATAAGTGTGGGGCCACAAAGTCGGCGGCAGCACCTGTGACACCTAAGGTCGATGGAAATATTTGGTCAAACCCTTGCAATAAGGAAATCAATTTGAACACTTATACAGTAAAGGAAATGAAAGAAGAAAATGAGCGGAAAACAGTTGCTAACAAGAAGGGAAAGCGATTGTCGAAGGATGTTAAAAAGGGACAGAATGAAAATGTAAGTACACTGAAAGCTACCGAGCGAAAGAAGCATCTTCACGTATGGCGTTTGCATCCTGATACATCTTCAGACAGTTTAACAGCCTTTGTAAAAAATGTATGCGGTACGGATGCTACTATTCAGGTTGTGAAAATTAACCACAAAACAAAACGTAATTATGCGTCATTTCGCATTGCGGTTCCAGAAGGAATGTACGACAAACTATGTCAACCAGAAATTTGGCCAGTGAACACCGAGTTTTCTGAGTGGATTTGGTTTCGCAAAAGAACCACCGAATCAAGTGAAACAAAATAACATCGAAATATTCTACCAGAACGTACGAGGTTTGAGGACAAAATTAAATGAATTCCATAACAGCATTGAATCATCAAACTGGGACCTATTTGCTATTTCTGAAACTGGATGCAACGAGTCCATACATGACGCGGAAATAATTCCTACTGGCTATCAAATAATTCGCTGTGACCGGGCAGATGGCCGTAAACAAGGCGGCGTCTTTTTGGTAGCCACACACGGACTTGAGCTACGAACAATACCGTTACAAGAGAACATCGATATCAACTCACGAGTATTTGAGATGGTTTCTGCGTTAGTATACAATAACTCCTGTTGTAAGTTTCTATTTGCATGTTGTGTTGTTTATATTCCGCCTAATAGCAATGAGAATGAATACATGGTTTTATTTACACTGATTGAACAAATATGTAATAAGTACCAAAGAGTAATCGTACTAGGCGATTTTAACTTACACTCTTGTTCAACAAATGTATTAAATTATTATCATTAATTTATGTCATTTTGTGAGTTCACACAAAGTAATAATATACCCAATTGTTTATGCCGCCAACTGGATTTAGTGTTGAGTACAGGTATGAGCGGGGAGATACGGGTGAGCGAAGCGGGCGACGCACTTGTGCCGGTGGACCCGTACCACCCGCCACTTGCCGTGTTCGTACCGCACGGCGTACCGTCGCCTAACGCTCGCGCCGACACCTATACTAATATATCACATAACTCTAGACCAAAGTGGAACTTTTATAAAGCTGATTTTTTCTTATTGTATTCGATGTTGGAGTCCGTTGATTGGACACCGATGTATGATATACAAAACCCGGAAGATGTATTAAATTATTTCTATTATGTTCTCAATAGTATATTAGATGAATGTGTGCCTAAGAAAAGACAAACTAGTTGCAAATATACGAGGTTCCTATATCCAGAATGGTATACATCCGATATTATACGAGATATTAAATTAAAATCTGAGCTTCATAAACAGTATAAACAGACAAAGTCAAAAACTGATTACGAAGCATTTGCATTAAGTAGGACTAAAATCAAAACGGCTCTTAAAGTAGCGTATGATCAATATCAGTGCCGCATTCAAGCCCGCTTCGTTGAAGATCCGAAATCATTTTGGGATTATATTAGAGCGAAAAGAGGTACAATGGGTAGACAGAAGATAATGAAAAATGGGGAAGTGTTGACTGGGGTGGATGTAGCTAATGAGTTTGCTACTTTCTTTGAATCTGTGTACAGCAAAGACCAGCCCCAACTGGATGTGGAGTTGGCTGATATGTCGGGTGTAGTGAGCAGTGAGCGCGTGCACATACCGAATTTAACGTCTAAGGATGTTCAGATTGCACTCACTAACTTAAAACCTAAACGTTCTGCTGGCCCTGATGGGATTCCTGCTTTTTTGTTTAGAGATTGTCGTGTAGTACTGAGTGAGCCGCTGCGGTATATATATAACATTTGTTTAAAACATGCCACCTATCCAAATCGCTGGAAAATCAGCAGAGTTACACCAGTACCAAAGGGTAAAGCAAGCTCTGATGTAAGCGGTTACAGACCCGTGGCAGTTTTATCCACACCCGCCAAAGTATTCGAAGCAGCAATACAGCGGCGAATATATAGTGAAATTCAAAGCTACCTCACCGATTCGCAACATGGTTTTAGGCCAGATAGAAGTACAACGACCAATCTTCTTAATTTTATGTCGTATGTAGTTCCGAAGGTAGACGCAGGGATCCAGGTTGACGTGGTTTACTTCGATTTTAAGAAGGCGTTTGACTGTGTAGATAATGACATCTTACTTACCAAGCTCGCAAGTGTAGGTTTTACTCCACATTTGTTAAGATTTTTTGCTAATTATATGAGAGACAGGCAGCAATTTGTGAATTATGCCGGACATGATTCAGAATCATATTTCACCAGATCAGGCGTCAGCCAGGGGAGCAACCTGGGTCCACTCGAATTTGTAATAATGATTAACGATTTACCGAAGATTGTTAGGCATGCAAAATGCTCGTTATTTGCAGATGACCTTAAACTTCTTTATGCCATTAAGAATATGGAGGACTGTGAACGTTTGCAGAGTGATATAAATGAAGTTGTGAAGTGGAGTCGAACAAATAAACTCCATTTCAACGAGTCTAAATGCTCGGTCATGACCTTTAGTCGTTTGAAAACACACATTCTTTACAATTACAGTATGGACTTCGTATCCATAAAACGCGTTTCACAGGTCCGAGATCTAGGTGTAGTTTTCACAGACCAACTGGGGTTCCCAGAGCATATTATTAATATTTGCAAAAAAGCATATAGGAACCTAGGATTCATAATGAGGCAGACGCATGACTTCAAAAAAATCAGTGCCGTAAAGGCTTTGTATGACGCGCTAGTCAGGAGCTAACTAGAATGCAATGCCGTAATATGGGCCCCATATGAGGCTAAATATAGTTCGATGTTGGAGCGCATACAAAACAAATTCATCAGACTTTTGTATCTGAAGCTCTACGGCGTTTACCCATTCTACCCCCTCATGTATCCCACCTTATTCGTTCTTGGTATGGTCGGGTATAACAAGATCGAAGCACGTCGTAATTTTAAGATGACTCAAATATTATTTAACATACTTCGAGGAAAAGCGCATAATCCAGGAATACTCACAGAGTTAAAGCTATGTGTACCGGATAACTACACAACGAGGAGGCGGCGCCCGAACCTGCTAGTGGTACCGCGAGGTCGTACAAACCTAGTTAATAAGGCACCTATAACCCGAGCTATACATGTATTAAATGAGGTTGCTAAGAGAATAGACATATTCTCTTGTACTGTGTGTGAATTCACAAAGGTGACTTATTATATTATTTGTCATGAAAATTTATTTAATTGAAATTGATTTATTATTAAATTATATTATTTATTATGAAGGTTTATTTACTAAATTGTAATTAAATTGTTGTTATATTAATTATTATTTGTTATGAAAGTTTATTTACCAAACTGTAATTGAATTTATATTTTTTAAATCGAAATTAATTTATTTGAAATTGTATTATTATTATTTAGTATTCAATATTCTTTTAATATGTAATTATTTTAATATTGTAAGTTAATGTTTAAATTGTTATAATTTAATTATTTGGATGTATTACAATTATCGAATTGTGTAAAACTGTAATGATAGTTGTAAGTTACAGAAATAAACACTTAAACTTAAACTAAAAATAATATGGTATTTTTGACTGTCAAAAAATAAGTCAGTCGAGAAATAGATGACCTATCCATAGTGCATTTTTTAATTATATCTCATTATATCCTACGTTTCCATTTATTTCGACTTCCTAGAAGAATGAAAAGCTTTTATGTGGCAGGGAATAGCTAGTTTATATAAAATCAATTGTTTTCTTTGAATAATTTTATGTACTTGCCAACGGTTAGTTTTCGAAAAGGTTAATATATCATGCAAATCTCAATAAACCATGCGGTGACGGGACAATAAAGTTTAAGAACCACTGGAATAGATATTGTTCCAGTTAGAGGTGAACGTCGATTGAGTGCACTAGTTAAGTCGACGGTTGTCCATTGGTCAACGAACGAACTGTTTCCATCTATCAAGAAACTTCTAACGAAATATATGAAATCGTTAGATATCTCGAGTTAGTTCACTGCTAATAATTGACTTCTGAATGTACAAAAAAATGTATTGTACTAATACAAATGTATCAAATTCTCTCTTTTCTTAAATATACGTACCCAGAGTCTACAACAGATGAAGTGTGGGAAATGGGACATTAGTCAAATCGGCTACTTTCTATAATAAGGTACATGCGGGTATTAAGGCCTAGCTAAGGAAGATTTGAAATTAAATGAAAAATAACCAATATAATCAACAGACTTTAATAATAATTAGGTCTAAAAGTTCAATTACTATAAAATATAAAGGGAAAATGGCATTTTTTACCATAAACAACAACAAAATTAAACATTATTGAAAACCTTGCCTATTAATAGGCCTTATTTTACTATGGTAGAGTAATAAAGCCTACAGCTCTAATATACTTAAATAATCAAACTACGCGTTATACATTTAGTACTTGAGATCAATAATTGCATAAACGCAGCAATTACATTAAAAATTATTAAAAAATCTGTAATTTTCTACCCATAACAACCATTTATTTGAGTAAATGCTCGTTCTATAGGAATCGTGGTCGTAGACACTAAAACTAACTATTGTTCAATTAGCATTATATTACACACACTTGCTTACATTCGTAAAACCTTGAAATTTATATAAAATACATTATGAAACAAATAAAATTTGATTCATGATGTAGGAGGAAAACAAAATCTATGTTTAAATTAGGTAGGCCTTAATAGACGTCGACTATGTATGTAAGAGAAACTAAATTAAAAATATTCGAATCACAGTACGTTATTCATGTATTTATTATAAAAAATCTTAAAATGAGTAAGAACTTTACACTGCAAATTTATACAGATGTGAAACATGACGATCAATACTTGCGATTGATTCTGACCGATTTTTATTATTCGTAACGCGCGGTCGTCTCTCGCAATGTATGATACAATCCTGGAGACGGGAAGAAGGGTATTTCGCGTTTTTAAACTCATAAAGATATCTTCGTGTGTTAGGCGTCTGTGAGTGTTGCCTTGAGCGGGAGCGCTCATTGTAAATACGATTTTACTCACATAGGCCTTATTAGACGACAGGCCTTATTACCCGCAGGTATCTTAGTTAGTTAGTTAGATAATAAATTACAAAGGGTAGGACATAGCATGCTTTGGTTATTAAACTCAAATCAGTGATATATGCCAATTAGACAGTTAATGGATCCATATTAAGGCTACGCTAGTATGTTTCGCAGATTGGAGACCAGCAGCGCATAAGTCCATTTTTATTTCATAAAAACGAACGATTACGTCGCATTATGTATGAATGACTGGGATTCGCTGAAAATTGTTTTATAGAAATCGTTATACTCGTTTTGTCGTCCATAAACATTTTTGAGAATATAATAAACACATAAGAATATATATAAATAGACTTATTTCAAAACCTAAGGTCATAAAGGATTAGTTATTCCCAAATTTAAATACAAAAGTCAAGTGGATTATTTTTGGGTAATTCCATTTGTTGTTATATGGTTGTTCAGAGTTAGAGCTTATGTAGCCAATATTTCTTCCTTTATAAAGTTCTTGCGATCATTTCTCACATCCTGAACAATTTACATTCATCCGTTTAGTTATAATAAAGCCTCGTTTATTATGAGGACAAGTCACGCGAATGTTATATTAGGGAAGTCAAGCGCATTAAAACAAATCTTCGAGCTATTTGAAATATTTACAAATTGCAACCATTACCATTTTCCATGTTTCATACTAGAAATACTTGTGTTAATATAGAAATTGGTTTAATGCGAGTTCGGATTACGCACACATGGCACTGTAGGATAATTTATACGTTAATACGTGACCAGAAAATATTGCTTTTTGTGCGGCTTGTTGAGGCCTCTCAACAAGCCGCGCTCAGGAGCCTTCCTGGTTTCATATTATGAAACGTACTGCAGGCCTTCGGACTATGCCAAAGCACTTTTCGCAGGGGCATATTCCTCTATAAATGAAAATATCTGCTTAATATCATTTCATAATTACATACATACATACATATCGTCACATTATCCCTAACTGAGTAGTCAGAGAGGACAGAGCGATGAGCTTTGCGGTCCTTACATCCTTCTTTCGCCTATTTACCTGTTTTAGGTACAGATTGAATAAGTTAAATCCTACTTCTAGTTTCGATAGTGTATGTATCAAAGCCAGAGGGCGCCACTGCTGCCGTGTCGACCTAACCGACGTCGTATGCCTGCCTGCCACAGTTACTGTTGTCATGTCATGTCGTGGGGAAGTGACGTCAAGTTAGGTGATACAAGCCAATGCTCCTCTCGGACCACGAAACAAAATGGACAAAGTATTTGCTATAAGAGCGTGTTCGTTTTTTGTTAACATACTTTTTGGACTTTAACTAATGTGCGTGAATAGAAAAGAGTCACAGTGTAACAAAACACAACTGAACAATTAATATTAGTATCCAAAACACTAATTTGTAAATAATGATTTCAGTAATATACGTGAAGTTGGTCATGAGCTGACACGAATTGCACTGACAGTGGGAGGTTGTCATACTATATCTAACTGTTAAACTCGTGGTTACGCTCAATGAGATGGAAAGACAGACACGAAAATTAATTTTACAGACGGCGATAGGAACGGCAACTTATTATGACTCCGTCCATTCTGTCTCGGTCCGAGACGCTCCTAGATTCTTTATAGTTATGCATCGTTCGCCATTCGTTACAACATAGTCATGATTAATTTGTGATGACCGAACGTTATCCAGTATGATTTAAATGTAAAAGTGATTATACATTGTGTGAGCCTTTATTGACGTAACAATGATATACTATGAACGCCCGCGATTACTTCATTTCTTTGCTTTTGCTTCGAATTAACAAAAATACAAATATCTTGTTTCTTCTAGAAGAATCACCATCTGTAGTCTAAACAGATAAGCGATGCAATAGGACTGGTCGCATGCTTCGCAACAAAGCCGACCAAAGTAACGACCAAGACGCGCGGAGGTCTTTGTCACAACGTGGTAATAACAACTGTAGTCACATTGGCTACCGTGGTCGTAAGGCTCGTTTTTGGTTTTAGTTTACCAATTTAGGTTTCTGTGTTAATTTCAGCTTAATAGGTGTTAAGGCGACTGAATAAATTGTCTGGAATACGAAGACAGACAGACATGACGACACGAAAGGGATTCTGTTTTTGTTATTTTGGCTACAGAACCCTAAAAATGAAGGATTTTCCTACAGATTTTTTCGGTATATTTAAACACGTTTTTGGCATCTTTACGAAAGTGGTGCTTCGAAAATATTTACAGACTAGTTACTAAAGAGATTTTATTATGTATGATGTTTATCCGATCGCGTGGAAGAATTGCCTGCGAAAGATGTAAAGCAAACACATTTTTGAAGCAATTGAATAAATAGAATAACCCTTGATTTTCTGATTGGTGACATCGATGGGTAATTCGAATATATAATATAATGGAATACGTACGTTTCCTTTTCCTTCCAAAAACATACTTTTCGCGGGTAGCAGGACTTCGTGCGGAGTCCATCCGGCTGAATCATCATGTAAAGGAGGATAGCTGCACCGCAGTCGCGCGACGTTTGTTTTAGATTGGTAATTACGGTGCCATAAGTGTGCCATGCGGTAAAATGATTTTTTGCAGCATAAATAGAGTCGCTTCAGTAATTTTTAGTTCGCTCGTTAAGGCGACGCATTGATAAACAATAATTTAATCTAAATAGACCTTGTTCTATGTAAACGTGCGCGCGCTAGCTTACGAAAAATACGAACAGTTATTTTTGTTTATTTTAAAAACTATAATTAATTTTAAAAAATCCAACTGACATTTTGAGGAATATGTTTAAAGTAAGCTATACAGAAAATTTAGAAACATAAATCGTTCCCGTTACTCCGAAAACTATAAATTTCAGTTTTAAAAGAGATTTCTGTAATTTTTTTTGTGTTACAAAAGTAACCCAACCATGTATCGCAACTGTCAAAATGAAGTCAATGAAATGCAGAATTAGGATACCAAATATCATTGTCATACGTTTTGTAGTCACTTAGTAAAATTAAGATCCCTGGCGTCTAAATGTCCAATGCATCGCTTTAGCGATTCGAGACATTTAAAAAGTGCTCTGATTTAAGGCGCTTCCGCTTGTCAAATATTGCTAGTTTTAGAGGCTATCTTCTCGTTATTTGAAAATATATAAAAAGCAATAAAAATATTGTAATAATCTTCGACATTTTAACAACACTTGCCGTCTCATATTTCTGAGTTATATAAATAAAATACATATAAAATCCGTATTGAAAAGAAAACCTAAAAATTAGAAATAATTCATCTACTTTATAAATAGAAGTTATAATTACCTGCGATATACACTAAAGTATAGATAACACAAAATTTAAAAAAAAAATGTTTTTTCAGCTGCATGAGATATTTTTGCTGAATTATATGTTTTAAGGTAGGCTGATTTCAAAAATAACTGCTATTACTCTCCATCACGTATAGTTTTTTTGCAAAATAAGAACACAATAATGAGAAACATCGACTATTTAATACAACAAACACACGCAGCATAATATTTATCAAAACTTATTATCCATTATTTTTCTTATTAAAATTTATATACAAATTTATGTTTACTCTTTTTCCTTGTGAAACCTTTTCTTTTTTTCTTTGATGCTTCTCCGAACTCGTTTTTCGTTTCCTTCTTTGGTTTCTCGCTTAAGCATCCAACCGTAGTCCGCTAACATACTGACATCCGATCTTCCTTGGTAATGTCTCTCGATATCACGTACATCCTGGTGAAATCTTTCACCTTGATCTTCACTGTAGGCACCCAAGTTTTCAGGAAAATATAAGGGAGTGAAAGAAGTAAACTTTTAAGCTCATCTTGCAGCCTTGAGCTTTATACACTTTCAGCATGCGCTGTACAATAGTTTTATATTCGGGATCATTAGTATTGGCCAAAGTCTTCTGCACTACATTTTTGAAGGAATCCCATGCTTCTTTTTCGATTTCTCCCATTGATTCAGGAAAGAGGGGATCAGTCAAAAGTTTTCTTATGTCGGGGCCAGTGAAAACTGCTTCTTTTAACTTTGCTTCAGACAATTTCGGGAACTTGGAACATATATATCTAAAACAAACCCCATCTTTTTGCAGTGATTTTACAAACTGCTTAATTAGCCCCAATTTAATATGAAGAGTTGGCAGTTAAACCTTTTCTGGCGAAACCAAAGTGATATTGATAACGTTTTTCTCGCCAAGAGTTAAACCGTGTCGTGGTGGCCAGTCAGTTTTTGTCCAGTGTAGCTCTCTGGCTCTACTATCCCACATACATAGAAAACAAGGGAATTTTGTATAACCTGACTGTTGACCCAACAACATTGTTAGTATTTTAAAATCTCCACAAACCATTCATTGATGTTCTTGATATTTGATTTTCTCAAGAATCGTAGCTAAGTCATTGTAGTTTTCTTCCATATGAACTAAGTGTCCCATTGGAAGAGATGCAAATACATTTCCATTATGCAGCAAGACTGCTTTGAGGTTAGTTTTGGATGAATCAATGAATAAGCGCCATTCTGATGAATCATATTCTATTTCAAAGTATTTCATGAGCCCACGAACATCATTACAATAATCCAGATTTCTCTCTTTAGTGAAATACTGAGTAAATTCTCTCTCTCGATGTCTGTACCAGGAAAATGAGGTACCAGATGATAAAGGGTTTTTGTTCTTTAGCCTTGAACTTAGCAATTCGGCTGCATCTTTTGAAAGACCCAAGTCTCTGACTAGGTCATTGAGCTCATCTGAGAAAAAAGTTGAGGTCCGTCGTCAACTGAATTTTCTGAGCTAGATTCGTTCTGGGGAGCAAACATTTCTGAATCCTCTGCATCACTCAGGATGTCATCTAAATTAAGAGGTGGGTACGGAACTGGTATTTCAGAGCTATGGGACACTGGACGAATAGCTGAATCAAGGTTAGGGTAAGATATTTTCTTCTTATTTTTCGTATTAAATCCTTTCACATCTACCGAACAGAAATAGCAGTCGGTTGTGTGATTTTTCTGTTCACGCCGTATCATAGGAATGCCAAAACGAAATGCAGTTTTCTTACCCTTAAACCACAAGCGCAGATCTTCCTCACATCTTCTGCACACCTTATGAGGAGCCCGTGCTTTGTCTTGATCACCAAGTATTAATTTGAAGTAAGCAAAATAAACCTTCTTCACAAAATCACTTATATTTCTTTGTTGACTTTTCACTGTATATTCACCACAAGTATAACAGAAGCTGTTCGGAGAAATTACACAACCTCTATGAGTCATAAGGTCATAACACATATATAAAAACATGAGCACAGTAGCGTTTGAATGCTGGATGTGAACTGAATGTGGCAAGACAGGGTCAGCAAGATAATGGCATGTTTGCCCTTGTTTGTCTCTGAGAACACGCTGAAACATGTTCAATGGTACTGGTAATATGATACTCACCATTGGTTATCATCTAACTTAACCTGCTTAGACACGATAATAATGCAACCGTCTGCCTAACACCAGAAATTCTTTATCCCCCCGTTCACTAAATTATTTACGTTCATTACTTTTTTCTTTATTCCCAGATAAATATATTATCAAAATTAGGGTAAGAAATCTTCAAAATTTTAACTAAATAAGAAAAAAATTGTGATGAAATTTTTTTAATATTTTTTTCGGTTTTCAAAATCTATAAGAAAATGTATAAAAAACCTATGCAGTTTTTTACTTGCAGACCTGTGTAATTTTATGATATAAAACTTGACCATTAGAATTTTTTCGAAAGACCCTTTTTTATAAGTAAAATCTATAATTACTAGATTACATGAAGAATTTTACGAATTCTAGTATACGTTTGCCTGTTTGCCTGGGGGAGCGCCTTAACAACGTATCGCGATCGATCGCATACGATTCTCGGCTATCGCTTACTGGCTGCAGTTACGTAATAATCGAGAACGAAATAATGTCGCGAATCTCTATTCTGCCTCTGTTGATTAATCAGCGAGCTAAAAACTCCTGCTAGCAAAGGGTAGCTAGCAGTATTTTTTGTAGCACATATAGGGATCTGTGCTACAAAAAGTCATTTTACCGCATGACACCGTAATTACCAATTTAAAACAATCGTCGCGCGACTGTGGCGCAACTATCGTCCTTTACGTATTAACCCTGCGGATCTACCATTGTGAATAATCGTCGACTTTCAATGCAATAGTGTTAATGTCCTCTAATTCTAAGTGTTAATTATTATCAGTCTTGATAATATAGGCCTGCAATCTGTGACTATTTGTTACGTTATTCGTTCGGAAATCTTAATATACCTACTCCTAAATGTGGCATCAAGGTATGATTTTCTTATGCACTGATGTTTTTTAAACCCCCAAAGAAAAATGTAGGTCAACACATGGATTGCGAGAAATAAAACACCTTAGGGCTTAGGCCGTCTACAGTATCGGAGGCTCAATCATTACCCATTTTTTCAGATCACTTATGTAAATATTAACAAAATATTTAGTAAGTTTTAGAGCGTCTTCAAATTAGACTCCTGAAGAAGCGCTGCTATGGCTCCACTGTGGCGCGACACACTTGCTTCAATAGTGCAATAGTAATACGAGCTAATCATTAATTCTAATTAATAATCATTAATTCCAATTAGACGAATTCATAGTTTTTCATACAAAAAATGTGTGCATCTCTTCACTAGATTCGCGCTTATGAAAATTTGTAAAGACGTGGTTGACGCGCCACAGTAACGCAACAGTAGCGCTTCTTCAGGAGTCTAATTTTAAGGCGCCCTTAGACTTATTTGATGATGTAATTACGACCTCAAAATAGCCTCATTTCATAATTTTATTAACGGTATTCTTTTCAGTTGTCTTTCGATTTGTCTTACATTCTTATTATTTAAATTCGGAATGGAAAATAAACTGTACACAGCGCCAAAAATGTTAATAAATGCAAATATATAAAATGTGGTATAAATTCCCATGTAATCTTCTATATATTTGATGGTGTGCACGTGAGCTAATTTTATGAGTTGAGAATAAACGAAGAATGTTGGTAAAAGAGTTGCTCTGATCTGAAATAAAAATAGAACATTAGTACTAATAAGTACGTGTATATATATTTCTTATTTAAATTAATATTATGTAATTTATGTACAGGTCTGATTAAAATTGCACAAAATAATGTTAAATGCTTATACGATTTATTTGTTTTGATGATTTTGTATATTATTCTGTGCCAGAATTAGAAAAGTAGTTGTAGTAGGTCTACTATGGATATTTATTTAAGCCATGGTCATTCAAAAAGCAGAACTAAGAAACTTAAAAAAAAAATTAAACTGACTTTAAAAACATACAAACCAAAACTCAGATGCAAAAACTTCATAAATGCGATATAAATGTCTAAATAATTAAATTCGACAGTTATTGAAGTCGGTGCCAAATCAGTGTGCAACAATAGAAAGTCTACTAGTTTGGTATGGCTTGACACCGACTTCAGTAATTGTCAAATTTATTTATATCTGTATTTTTTCGTATTTACAAAATCATTTTAGTACTTGAGTTTTGATTAGTAAAGATTTGATTAGTAAAATTTTTTTGTACTTTTCAGTGTTTTTCTTTGAAGTCAGTTAAATTATTTTCTTAAAGTTTTTGTTAATAAGGTTTGTCTTTATGACTTAACAATTCGGTGAAAAACTGTAGTATATTATAGTAGCGTCAGCTTTTGATAGTCGGTTATAGTTGACGTATACAGTAGATAAACATCATGTTCAAAGTTCTAGGTAACTCTAAACTTTACTAAAAAAAAATATTGGACTCAGTGATTACATCAAACCATAATAAATTACATAATATTTATTATGTATTTTTTTAGAATTCTAACTGGAATGTGTACCACTTCATATATTTTTTTCTGTAATATGTTTATTGTCATTTTTCTCACGACATTTCATTATATTCTCTCATACACACATTATATAACTCAAACTCATTATATAACTCATCAACCCTCATTACATAACTCGCTCCTCATGAGCAGATTATACTGGCTTATTTAAAGCAAAAGTGTAAAAAAATTGTGAAATGGAAGTACATATAAAAATGCGTTGAGAGTAATACCTATGTAATTAGCATTGAGTACCTAACATTTTGTAATACTTTATAATTTGATATGAAATATTTGATGCCGTGGCTTGAAAAATAATAAAATTTCGCATGGACTTTTTTAAAATGCTGGTACGTTATGTACACATATTATCAAATAATTTCACGATCTGCAATTTATTTTTGTGCTCAAAAAGCTTACCTCGAAATTTAATATTTCTACCATAACAATGGTTGGCAGGCCCCACAGGATCCCGTGGCTAAACACCAGGAAACCCAAAGCCACGACAGGCAGCCATCTCAATGACGTCACAGTCAAATCCGCTTGAGTGTATACAGCTAAAATTCCCATGGACATCACCATCGCAGCGAAAGCAAACGTTAGAAGATACTGAAAGAATGAAAAAATAGAACATTCATGCAATTTCTTACGAATTTAAATTTGCAATTGAGTTCATAACTTATCTCATAATAAGATTTTTATCTACATAATCATTTTGCTTCTTTTTAATGCAGACTCTTGGCCTATAAAACTTCAAATATTCAATGTCTACTTTTTTGGGTGATTTTTGTGTTATTTAATTAATAAAATATAATACGTAGGCAGCTTATTTCTGCCTAGGCCTCTTTTTGGTAACGCAGGTGAGAAACCTGAAGACGAGTCAACTCCCTGGACGTGAGACAGGGTAAAGTGGGACTTTTACCCACTGAAACTTTGCGATGGTGTTACTCGGCACGTTGTCGAGGGGCTCTGAGATCTACGGAACGCGTAGAAGCCCCTCTCAAACTGTGACTAAACACATCTGGGGGCCAGCCCTACACCTTCGCAGTGCCATCTGCACCTTGACAATGCCTCTCTGCATGCTCTCAGTGCTCTCTGACCCTCGCAATGCCTTGACAGCGCACTGTCGTCCACTTCGGAGTCGCACAGTTGGACTACCGGAGGCTCCACTCCGTTCGGTCGTGACGTTATTAAACGCACACTGATTGGAAAAGCATACCTACTACAAAATCAGCGATTTCATTGATGAAAAAACAATAGTCTGGAAATAATATTCTCTGCACACGCATTTACTAGCTTTATGAATATTGTATTTTAAATAACAATAAAATTGTAGAATTATGTTGAAAAAACGATACCTGACTGAGTTTCTTGTTGGTTCTTCTCAGTGTTCAGGTTTTCTTTTCGAACCGAATAAAGTAGATTTGACGTTCAAAAAACCTTGCCATTGGGTTTACTTGAATAAATTGATTTGACTTTGACTTTGACCCTTTAGTTGCCGTTTACGACAGGCAGGGTATAACTATGGGTATATATGGCTCAGGTTAGAGCTGCTTCCTAGGCCTTCGTCAAATTCTTATATTTGATTGAAAACGTTACTTCTTAATTTGATCACGCGATCCTTAGGCCTCTAAATTTACAGTGAAGAGCGCCTGATCGTACACGATTGTTATTCATAGCATAATTGACGTGAAGAAACAGATACAGATAGAAAACATGGACTGACATGCCTCTACCTTTAAGTATACATTATGTTTAAAAAACCAGAACAAATATTGTTAACTTCCTTGGCTGTTGCTAGAATAGCGTCTACATATTTATTATAATAACATTCGGGCACATAGAAATAATGAATGATGAAAGACTGACAAAGAAAATCTACAGAGTGAAAGGGAGTGGTAAAAAAAGCCAAGGAAGACCAAGGCCGACTTACAATGATCAAATAGCCACCAGAATGTTAGCTGACAGAAATGACAAAAGTTATCAAGGCAAAAATGTGTGAGGAGATTGATGAGATTTGAGGAATCGAAAGTATATAAGAACCACGACGCCTGGCGCCCCGTCCTCTCTGACTACTTCGTTTACAAATTTAAAAATTACATATCTACAAAATATTATTAATAGTGTTTTAATATTTAAGTACATAAATCGGCCAATTTTGCATTTATAGTAAGTGATCATTAATTCGACTAAAACATATAAATAAACTTTAAGAATGAATAAAACCAACATTTCCTCGTGAACTTTGATAATTAACATAACATAACATATCTTCACGCTGTATCCCCAACGGTGTAGTCAGAGAGGACGGAGCGCCAGGAGTCGCGGTCCTTACACACCATTTTCGCTTCCTCAAATCTCATCATTCTCTTCACACATTCACACACTTCACACATTGATAATTAATAAACTCATAAACTCGAAAAATGAAACTTCAAAGATTATACAAAAAGATAACAGTGTAAAGTTGCATAATTATGTACACAGACTTATACATAAACTGAGACGCGGCCCTACGCACTAATTTCTCTACCGTTAAATAGGAGTTAATTAACACCAATGCGAGCGAAACGCACGTCACACGATTTTACAAAATCTGTTGTTTAAAATTAAAAAAGTTAAGTAAGCTAGATGACTGCTCTTAAAACTAATATATGCCATACATTCTAATAAAATAATTAAAAATTTTGAATAAATTTGCGAAAAACCTACTTGAAATTAAAAGACAGAAATTTAGTTATTGGGTTTTGAATTTTAGTGGTGAGAATAGAATGGAGATAAGCTAGAGGCAGATATACTGTTTTATTAATCTATTCTCTATATTTGACAATAGATATTATTAATTTTATGTAATTCATTTTTAATCTATTTGAGTTTATTTTATTTTTTGTAATGTTCGCGAGTAGGTATGAAGTGTTTTTCTTCTTTTGTATGTAATATGTACGTACAGGCTATGTCAGAATATCGGTGGTTGTTGCATGCTTAATAACCGCCGTCGTAAACCTTTTTGTCTTCATATTTATTTCATTCAATATAGTTTATCTATCATTTGTATGCTACTTATGTTAAAGGCAAATAAATGCATTATTATTATTATTATTATTATCATTAAATAGCTGTGACGTCACAATAACGCGGAGACATTGTAAAGCGCTAGAATTGACAGCGACGGAATTCATACCCGCCCTGTTCCCACTTCAAAAGTTTTAGAGTAAAGAACTGTCGTATTTTTTATTGTATTTCGAATATTATTTCGCAATTTTGTTGATGATAACTGAACCTATCTTTTAATTGGGTTATTAAAAAATAGTCATCTACCCTGTTTTACTGATTTTTATTCTTGTTGTATTCGTATATAGCGTTTTTAAATTACACTTACGTAAATAATGCTAGTGTAAGCATGTATTATTGTCAATGTTTTTGTTCGAGGACCACTAAAAAATGTTGCCAGTTAATGTCTGCCTCAGTTTATATAAACATCTTTAATTATATAACGTAAAAGGAAGCTTACCTTTCTCTCTGTGAATCGTATTAAAATAGTACAAAATACAGCACCCAATAGCGTGCAGACAGGCACTAGTAAATTGTCGGGGGCTACGTTCATTTTCAATTGCATCAACGTTTTTTGCTGGTCCAAAAATATTATACTACCGCACAGAACAGTAACTGTATTTAATACCACACCTATCTTCGAAGCATCTCGCCATATTGTGTTTTTCACTACAAAAGACATAATATTTATTATATATAGAGTTATTATTTCCTCTAACTTATGTACTTTAATCCATTTTTAATTTATTAGAAATAAATCTCGTTGTTATAATTTTATTAGGATGTTGTATCTGACTGGGTCAAATAATTTAACTACAACGAAAATGAAAAACATTTACACATAAACACACTCAAAACACGCACGAGTGTATGTGTGCGTGCGTGTGTAATTTTTTTTTTCATAAAAGACGGGGCATTGGATCAAGCGAGTCGCCTGATGGAAAGTGATCACCGCCCCCATGAACACGCGCAACGTCCGGGAATCACGGGTGCGTTGCCGGTCTCTAAGGAAAAGGAGGGAAAGTAGGGGAGAGGGGAGATGGACCACCGGCACTCTCACTCACCGAACGAAACACAACAGCAATAGCGCTGTTATTTCACGCCGATATTCTGTGAGAGGGTGGTATTTCACCGGGCGAGCCGGCCCAATTCGTGCTGCAATGCAGCATGGCTCTACCACACATACAATTATTATACGTTATAAATAAGTATTATAAACATATCATTTTTTTTTCTCTTTGTTTTGGCTTCGCAGATTGCATTTAGCCATTGATCAAGTAAATATGAGTCAAAGAGGGAAACGAAGTTTCCCGCCCTTTTTCTTTTCTCCTTCTTCCTTTATGGCATGGCGCACAGTTTAGCGTATTTGCCAATGTCACGTATTAATAAGTAGAATCCATACTGTAGAATCACAAGTAAATCAGTTTTTTCTTAGCGTAAAACTCCTCCAGTAAAGTGATAGTAGGCTTTACTGAAGTTATAAAGGACTTCTTGGAAGAGCGCGAAAACTTCAGCTACACATGTTTATTTAGATCTCCTCCATTCTTGTCACTTACGCAGAACTTTAAAACACAATATACTATCACTGTTGTACTTTAAAACTCCTAAAAATGTAAGAAATGGAAAATCTAAATAAAATGACAACCTCACTTCTCCCGTTCCCGCCAAGAAGTCCCAAACATATCATTATACGTTATAAATAAAAAAACGTGTTGCTTTATTCGTGTAAAATCTGCAGAGGATACTTTTTGGAAATACAAGATCACACATTTAGTATGAAACTGACTTCAGAATTTCGTATAATAATAATAAACTTACCTACCTACCATCTAGATATAGTATAAATTTACCAATCTATCTGCGCCATTATCCGCTTGTCGTGATAATATTTAAACACGATATTTGTAAAAAAATTCAATTCACTATTTTTGGTGAATTTATTGTCGTAACTTGGCAACACAAAATCTCAAATTTTGAATTAGATCAATTTCATTCTGAAGGTGTGTTTACATTGCACCTTTAGAATCGCATCTTCAGGGGTGTTTTATATTGGCACCGTTGTCGGGCTCTCAAACGGATGAAGAAATTTGTACGTCGTTTTTCGTTTTGCTACAATTTTATAATCTTAAGTGTTTGGTGGAAATCGGTAAAGCCATTCCTATAATATTCAGCTCCGAATTTGAATGCTATCGCAACAAAATCTTCGAATTTGATAATAACCAACATAATACATCTATACTAATGTTATAAAGAGCAGATATCTTAAGTTTGTTTAATTGTGGAGGGTAATCTCTGGAACTGTTGCACCTATTCGAAAAATTCTTTCACCATTTGAAAGATATATTATTCCAAATGGATACAGACTATATATCATGTGTTCAACTCGGGCTAAATCGAGACGGGGTGCTAGGTAAGTACATAAAAGGTAGTAATTCTTCTATCTACTTTTAATAAATGACAATTTTTCACGATTTCTGCGAAGTGTTTCAAATGTACTAAATTATTATTTTCTTATTTTTAAATTTAAAAAAAATAAAAAATTGTACTCACAAATAGTAATAATAGATAGATTTCCTTTTGCACGAGCTCTGTCGCTTTCATCTCTTAAATCAGATATTTCGCCTAATACATTAGGCCCATTTTCGTCTAAGCTTTTTAATTTTGCTATGTTCATCTTAGCTTTCTAAAAAGAGAAATAGTAAATGTGTTTAAATGTTCTATTTTAATTAAAATGGGCATGGTTATAGAACGTTACTTAAATCTTCAAATAATTCATTAATCGTTAAACCTCTGAAAAAAGGTAGAAAATTTTTACTTTGAAAAAAAAAACGGAATCTTTTAACTCGCTGTTTTTTTCTAACTCATATACAGACAATCACTCGACTGAATATCAGTAGATTATTAAAGGAAGTGTTCAGACGGTCGACCGTGCCGTCCGTCCGTCGACAGTCAGTTAAGGTCAAAGGGCTGGTGCGTTGCAGGCGCATACTTATCTAAAATATCACTACCTTCTACACAAAATTCAAAAAATTACTGTAACTTTACCACAAAATTGGAATTAAGATTTATTTTTTTTAATATCCTTTATTAAAATCTATGAATTCATTACGACACGTATTAAAAAAAAGTTACAAATATTTATAAAAATCCACAAGTACTTTTAAATTTGATATCTATTTATTTTATTACAATGCATTGAAAGACTCCACAATTTTCATTTACATCGCTTGTCTGGCACCTTTATCTTTCAAGGTCGTTACCAAAGAGTATATTCGTATTACCAACTCGGCCATGCCTAACCTAACACCGTTCATGCCTTCCAAATTGCTTACTCTAAATTTTAACTCCATTAGCTTATTACAAATTGATTAGAGGTCAACGAGCTCTCACCTCTGTAGGCCGACTCCAATCAGCCGATTATTTTATTACTCTAATATCGTTACACATTGAAAGGGAATGAATTTGATAAGGCCGGCGTCCTCACATGCACACTTTGAACAAATTAGGTACGTAAAAGCATTAGTAAAGGTCTTTCATATTGTGATCGTCAGCAACAGGGCTGAATGAATGTTATATTTTTTTAGGATTCTCTACTACAAGAAAATCTTAATCTTTATAATAATATCATAAATGTGGACATCCGTTCATGCCTACCATAGTCGTATATATGTATCTGTATGTCTATCATTGTCGATTTTTGCAGAAACTACGGGACATCTTGTAATGCCACATATGTTGCATTATAGTCTAACTCTCAGACAAAGGAGTCATACTGGACGAAACCACAATAGGTTACCGCTCTTATCGCCGTGTGTCGAACGGATTTCGTCTCTTTCTATGTCATTGAACGTAACCATGAGTAAAACAGTTAGCTGTAGTAAAGCCTGGCCACCTCGCACCACAGTACAAGTTAGCAAGCAGTATTATATCTCGGCAGTGTCCTTGAGATAATTACCTACGGTCGCTCGGTACGTAAACACGCAATAGGGCTGCTGACTTGGACTGACTGTTTTTCTTGGGTTACGTATTTGATAATAGCTACTATATTAAATTGTCATATTATCTTTTCATTTTATATTATTGCAAATTTCATAGGTTTTTAGTTATATAATTCTACTAGTATTTTATTTCTAGTTTCGAAAGTTTGTGAATTAGTATGGTGGAAATGGATGAAAAAAATGCATTTTGTGTTTTTTTGTGTGCAGTGTAATTAAAACTCGGCAACAAAATAACTAGATCATTACGATAATATATTTCCTACAAATGAGCAACAGAGAAATATTTCCGGTTTCGATATAGATGTATTCAAACATCCATACACTGAACATTATGCTCGTAAACTGGATTGACATAATATTTCGTCAGTAAATGCGCGGGAGCGTCTCACACCGTACGACGATAACCGCAGCGCACTCGCGACTGCTGTATGTCGAGAAATGCCAAGTTTTCGAGGCGCATCGTTTGGGAGCGTTTGTATTAAGATAGAATAAATACTGTTTGCTTATTTGTACTGTGCTCACACTGTTGGTGTAATTCATGTCAGACATGACAGACATACAAAATATTGCATTACTGAATTAAAAATATGTCATGTTCGGCTATGTATTATTGTACTGTGACCCTAGTTACGCACATTACTACAAATCTAGAACCTAGATCAAAACAGACACGCTCTTAAAGCAAAAGCTTCGTCCGTTAATATTCTTGGTTTTAGGTTTAACTTTTAATTCGGTAGCGCCATTTGTCGGTTCAATGTGTCAAAGTTTCAAATAACGTGGCCAGCTAAGATAGTGTCGTCAAGCGACAGAACTGAGTCGATATCGATTCAACTAAATCGATCGACTAGTCGTAACATTTAATTCATTTAAAGCTCCTGATGTCACCTGTAGCGTCGCCATTTCAGTATGTAATAAATAATTAGAATGAATGAATATCATATTTATTGACAAACGATTATCCGGCGGTTTGATTTACAGCTATTATTATTATAAATAAGTTGCCTTTAAATCGTTAATTACTCTTACAAACATTGTTGACAGTGATTTTATTGTTTTATCATAACTACAATTTTCCAATAAATAAATCATTGGTATTTTAAATAATTTTTAAATTGTAATTTAAGAAATTAGGACTCGTGATCGTTCACTTAATCGTTCATTTTTACTGATCCCCAAACTCGTTGTCCCCCAATCTTATGTGGAAGACTTCCCCGGTAAGTTTCTATTTCCTATTCAGTCACGTAAATATAATATATTCCTAACTCAGTCATGTAAATTCTTCTTTGTTCCTGCAATATTTAACTGGGATACGGTGTGAAATAAATTATTACTGGTAGAAATTTCAATTTCATAAATGAATAGTACTCGTTTCGGACGAACTACAACGGAATCCAAATGAATAGTCAGCCAAATTGCATTTATTTGATGAAACGCAACTTTAGTTTCAAATTCAATCTGAATTTGTTTCCCCGGGAAACAACTTGCTGTGCTGAATTCATAAAATTATAAAATTTATAAATCAAATGACGTTGAAATACAAATTTTTTAATTACATTTTGAGATATTTTTTGTTTAGTAAACTTATTCATTCATGTTTTCATAGAACTGTGTGGTGACGTCTAGAAAAGGTCTGTGATAGAAATAAAATGATCATTAGTATAATTTACCTGCTCAAATGAATAATGTAATTACATGTACAATAAAGTGAATACAATTAAATTTATCTTGTGAAAAAAAAAACAAAGTACCTCAAATTTCCCCGCCTTCACCAAGTAACTCGGAGTCTCCAATACAAACACCAAAAGTATAATTTGAAGTGTCACCAATCCCAAAATCAAGTATGCCAGTATCTTCTCATCCATTGCGAACTTCATCATGTACCCTAGCGATGTCATCACCATTATCAGTGATAGCGCTAATCCTCTATTTTTATTTGAACTTATTTCTCTTATGTATATCGGAACCACAGTAAATAGACCACCAGTAGAAATTCCTGATAATGCGTGGAGAACTATTACGCTGGTATCGCTTGGTGGTAAAAATAGTGGTACACAGGATGCCTGAAATTTTGGTAAAATGAAAAAGTGTATTTAGTTATGAATTGGCTTTTGCTCGTGACTCTATACAAATTAATTTTGGAAATACGTTTCAAGGTTAATAAGCTTAGTATAAGTAGAATAAGTAAGCGACTCGCCTCGGCTTCAGGTAGGAACTTGATCACGAAACAACCATTTTTCTCTAGCTCTACAGTGTAAATATGAATGTGTTATACCCATAAACCAAAAATGATGTTCTAAATTATGATGAAAATCCCATTGAAATATCCACTAAAAAATTTAGAATTTGCAAGTGTATTCACAGGCAATCGTGCATCATTTGCTACCATTGGATAGAAATTAATATAAGAGACTAGTATAAGTGAGACTTATCAACCTGGCAATATCTGAAGTATTATCACTTGTAAGTTTAAATACTCCCTGCCAGAAGTGGCTTAAAGATGTGACTTAAACCACCTGGAATATTATGTACGCAATTGTAGTTGTTATTCAAATAGCAAAATCTGTTGTCGTTAGGAATAGACCTGACCACGAGGGTTCGCCAATTATGGTAGAGATGAGTTGGTAATGGTAATCTATTTTCACTTTTAAAGTTGTCTATAACGCTCCTGACTTTTTGCAACACGGGGGAAACCTTCAAAGTTATCAAGCTCCTGTGGATGAGATTGGGTTATAAAGGACTTTTACCTACTAAAACGTCCGTGTTTAGGGACTCCGGGGTCTTCTACGGAAAGCACTGGAACTACATGGAAGGCTGTCTGTCAGAATCCTCATCTCTCTTTTACTCGCAGTATTACGACAACACAAACCACATGCGTTAACGTAGTCCTTGGGGTCGCAAGGAGTAGACGACCGCGGCATCGCTTTATCAACCTGCACTATGCACCCCTTTAATCGCCGTTTCTTTAGGTGTCTTATGAAGAAATTTGTAGCCCGGATCAGAGGATAAGGCTATGATGTTCCCTGCCTGTCGTAAGCGACACTTAAAGTTTGATCGGATCCGGTTCTCCATTTATACGACACCAGGGAAAACGATAGCGCAAGTGGTCGGGACCGCGAGGATGTTAAGGGCTCTGTCGCTGCCTCTCACTCCCATGAAGATCTGAGAGTCCCTCAATAACGTGCCGTGGTTGACCATCGCAAGTTTTATAGTGGGAAAAAATAATGCAGGAGCAGGAAGAGTTACAAAAAAAAGGTGTCTTCTGCAGTACGAAATCACTCAATACTTCGATATAGTAAATCATCCAACCTTATGTTACCGTGAACAATGTTGATCAACTTCGATATTTCTATCAAACATTGAAACACTACAAATATGTAGATGATTGCTTGATTTTAAATGTTATGTATAATGTTTGTAATCTGCCCATACTCACACCTTGTAATAAAGTGACACAAAAAATTCCAATTTTTCTTCCAATTTTATCAATCATATAACAGTATACTGGAGCAGCGAATATTGCCCCAAGTATAAAGGCAGTTGCTGTCCATGGTACATCATCTGGGGCTACAATGAAATGACCGGCGTGGACGTCAGCCTTCAGTGTAGTAGACTCAATGCCATATGTAAAAAATGGTAGGCTACCTGAAACAATATTGTATTGGCAAGTACTTTAAATAGCACTAGTTGAATGCTCGTGGAACTGAAACGTTTTTATCCGATGACAACAGAGCGAAAATTTTTCCAGAGACCAACATTGAAAACAGAAACCCTATAACTCTTCGCATGCCTAGTAGGGACTGACAGACCCACTATAGCTTACAAGCGACAACATCTTTTAAAACTGAAATCTACGAGCGCTGCGATCCAGAGTAGCTTCAGGTTTTAAACTAGTGATTATATTTTCGCTACTTCCGGAATGCAGAATGTAAATAAATTTACCTAGGTGACAACTAACACTCGAGCTTTCGAAAAGTGACAATATGACCTTTAATGAGGTATTCACTTTATTGGATGTTTCGACAACTGCTTATTAGTCTGTGTGAAACTAATTTTTTTATACACTATCTGTAACATCCCGTTTAACATCTTCAGGGTTTGATATTTCAAAATCGACCAATTACGTACTTAATTTGTTTATTTCTTTGATTTCTTACTTAAAATTTTAAGGTTCTTATTTTTTTCTGCATTTTGACACCTTTTTCCAACACATAGAAGTTCTTTCGTAAGAAATTCTTTCATAACGCTTTTCTACATTACATGTGAAATTTCTGATTAACATTTTTTCTTATTGGACACACCAGTTTAGGCTGTGTGTTAATATGTTAGTTAATAAGTCAATCAATTGTATTAAGTCAGTCCATTTTTTAAAATTTGAAAAGGAACACTGAAATAAAATGTTAAGTCGCTTATTTGTGATTTTGGCGGTATTGATCTTCATACAACTGCTTTACGCCCTTGGAAAATAGACAATAAGCATAACAAATTGTTATTAAAGCCTCAATAACCGGCACAAATTGGACTATGATAAAATATTGTTTACATCACAAATTAATCTGAATAAGAAGATACCAGTAACTTTAGTAAACACAAGTAACATCTAAAAATAGAATAGATATAAAGGCAAACCGTTATTTGGGATACTGTTTGTCAATCACTCAATCGACTGAACTCTTTATGTTCGATACATAACTGGAAGGGCTGAGAAAGTAGTTTGAATGGCGAATCCATCCGTGTGACGTCGGAGTGATAAATTTTAACTAGACTTTACGGTAAGAGTGACTGTAACAAGCTGTTGTTAATCGTATAGTTTTAGGTTGTTCCGACCTTGCTACACATCGCTTTGCATTACATTGAGAGCTTTCCCCTCAATTTAAGTTGTTGATTAGATAAATGCTCATGCAGTTCTTCCATTAACGTTGAGTTTTCATAACGTCTACGCGTTCTTCCTTTTTAGCTAATTTAAAAACGGAAGTTGTCAATTTGCCTGTTTTATGAATGTTACGTCTCCACCATTTAGAAACCGATTTTAATGATTCTTGTTTTATTTGAAAGGGTATATCTCCAAGGTGTTTTCATACTTTAGATAAGATTTGATAATAGAGCATTGATAAAAAAAAGAAGACCTCAACGAGTTACATAAAGGAATGATCGTTTTTCCTTTAATATCGATGCTCCAAAAGCAAATTCTAATTCCACCCTTATTAATTTCTCCAATGCAAACTCAATATCGAAGTAACGTCAATGTACTATCGTAAATATGTTTCAAGGGTACATTAATTGTGATCCGTCTGTTCCTTTTGTGGTCCAATCTATATCAATTTTGATCACTTAACGAATTTACCGTACGACCTCGCGTACATTGCGTAATATCCTCTGTTCAATCGACTTTATAGAACATAAAATTCAGTTAATTTGCAACATGAACAAATTGACAAATTAATTAATACCTTCATACGAAATCGAAGAATCAAATATAATTGTAAATTTAATTGGAAAGCGAATTTGGAATGAAATAAACATTCAAACACACCTATGTTAATTTACAAGAGGAAATAAATTCTTTAGGAGCGTGTTGGAGACTTATTATCTTGAGTTCCGAAATAAATAGAAAAAATCAGCTAAGCACAATTCGAACTTTTGCAAATAGTGTTCGGTACTATGAGTTATCACCAATTGCCAACAGCGAATTGAAGTTTGTTGTGAAGCTTCATTTTTATGTAAAAAGAAATGTACATATGTACATCCTCACACTCTATCCCTAACGGGGTAGTCAGAGTGGATGAAGCGCCAAGCATCGCAACCCTTAAATACATCATAGGCCTCTTTAAATCTCATTATTCTCCACATACACTTTACCCTAGGTATAGGGTTGCCACCTTCTGTGCTGGGCAAATGAAGTATATTTACTTCTCGAAGACAAAAAAAAAGTACAATGTGTGAAAATAAAGTATTACTTTATTACTGTATCTCCGTAAGTATTTTTTTGTTTCTACTTTGAAAAATTTTAGCCGCATTAGTGATACTAATTGGCTGTGACGTTGCAGGTGGAGTTCTAAAAACAAAATCGGTGGTCATTATCGTTTATCGGTGCAATCCGTACCATTACACGCGAAAATCGCTTGACACTTTTGTTTTTTTTTGTAAACAATAAAGTAAAACCTCGTAAAGTCAAAATATGGAAAATAAAGTACTTTCAAGTACATTATTGCTCTCACAATGTATAACGTAAGTAAGTCCAAAATAACGTACAATACTTAATAATAGTGTTTCTTAACCTGTGGTTCGCGCACCTTTGGGGGTCCGCGAGTATATGTATGGGGGTCCGCGAGTATATGTTTGGAGACCGCAGTCTCATCTATGGACCATTTAATAATTATTTTTTTGTATTTGTAGTACCAAATTAAATGGTCCGAAATGTATTACTTTTTTTTTATTAAAGGGGGTCCTTGAAATTGTGCTTGATTTCCCAGTAGTCTGTAAACTGAAAAAGGTTAAGAAACGCTGCTTTATTATAAAGCACGGGTGGCAACCCTACCCAGGTATGACATTACGTCAGCTAACGTTCTGGCAATTTGTTAATTTGAAAAAAAGAAATTATTATAATTCAAAATTGATAACTTCCTTACAATGTACAATTCACAATGTTCATGACATTTTTCAAAGTTTTCTGAGTATATGGAGAACCTTTGGAGTTATGGAGGGGATAGTCATTTTAAGCGTATTTCTACACGTTTTAGAATTCACGGTGTAAAGGGTTTTCATTTTGATCCACACGAAAAACCCCAAAAAGTTTATAAAATCTAAATATACAAGAACAGTGAAAGGGATATAAATTCGCCGTGGTTCCAACGAGTCACTGTTGACAGTTATATTGCAAATGTAATAATTACGGGATACCTTTATTTTGTTTTCCATACAAAAAAGAATATTCAGTAAATGAAAATAAAATGTATAACCCTATCATTATGCCCCTATATTCCAAATGTTTGCTAGCGACGGTAAAGCGCTGATATTAGGGTTACCTCACCTTTATTTTTGTGTAAACTCTGAGGTTTTACACTAGAACTATTTACTTTTGGCGAAGTTGTATAACTCAAGTTTACCGTTGTCATGGGTACTTTTATACCCTTCCGTATTTACTCATCCTTACGAAATATCCTCGTATAAACATTTTGACTTCCATATATTGGTCGTAGCATAACTTGAGAAATAGTCGGTTGATGGCTCGGACCCAGTATCACAATGCACGGAGCATTTAAGTTAAAAGCGAGTCCTTACGGTGTCCTCATTTTGTTGACCGAGTTTCTAGATTTTTACTAATATGCGTGACTAGTAAAGGTTACAGTACAACGACACACAGCTGATCATGACATATTTTATTTTTTATGAATACAAGTGGCCAAAACATTTAATATTTATGAGTATTTTGCAAATAATTATTTCATAACAGACTCATGAGCTGACACGAATTACACTGACAGTGCAAGGTTACCATACTTACTATAGCTAACTGTTTTACTCGTGGTTACGCTCAATGAGATAGAAAGAGACACGAAAATTCGTTTGACACACGGCGGTAACTTATTATGGCTTCGTCCATTATGTTTTTAGTCCGAGGTTGATTAATTTGAAATCTTGACACAACTGTCCATTCAAATACGCGCGGTTTTCTGTAGACCGGCCATCGGTAGACCGTACTCCACGTAGGGAATTGGGCTAAATGGTCCAAAAGAGGACTTATCACCCGTCTGGGCCTGGCAGACGTCCCTCATCAACAATAATAATAATAATGATAAATCTATGCTACTATATAAATTTCGAGCGTTTGTCTGTAATTATACTTTTACTTGACAAATTTTGTGATAGATGACTGACTTCGATTCTACCATTTTTAAAATTATTGTCTATATGTATGTCCCTTTATAACTGAAAAATGGTTTGACCGATCTTGATGAAAATCGGTACGTAGTATGAACAAGTAATTGCGCTCATGATAAGCTACTTATTTTCTAGAAAATTTACGCCTAAAGAGATGAAAGGGGGGATGAAGCTTTGTATGGTAAACCGTTGGTAAATGGTAAACCACTGAACCGAATATGATGAAATTTTGCAGGGAGATAGTTTGACATCAGAGAACGATATAGATTACCCTTTTTATCAAAAATCTACCCCTAAGAGAGTGAAAAGGTGGATGAAACTGTGTATGGGATACGTTAAATCTTAGTAGTGATAAAATTTGGTGCGGTGGTAAGATTTTTTATCAAAAAACATAAGCTACTTTTTTTTATCGAAAATCGGTGAAAGAGGGACAAGAGGGAGGCCGACGAAACTTTGTACGGGAAATATATTATGTACTCAGACATTTCACACAGCGCCATCTAGTCCCAAAGTAAGCAGCACAGCGCTTGTGTTATGGGTACTAGACAACTGATTTACTACTTATATACTTTTCTTTTGTAAATAAATACATATTATACATAAACACCCAGACTCGAGACGGGAATCGAACCCGCAACCCCCATTTAAAGGTAAACCGCTGAACTGATTATGATGTGGCATTGATATAGTTTGACACCTGAAAACGGACATAGGCTAAACACTTAAGGGGTGAAAAGGGGGATGCAACTTTGAATGAATGGGAAATGCTGAACCGCTGAAGCAAATATGATGTTTGGTACGGAGATAGTGCCCGGAGACAGACGAATGCTAGACGTAGACTTCTTTTCAAAAACAACATGTAAACATACTATGCACATGTACATATAATCCAGGAAAATCAGCAAAAAATTTTTCATCAAACGAAGTACAGGTAGTCTATACATATAATTAAAAATGTAAGTGTTCGTTTAATGAATGCGCGCCTCAGCAACGCATGTCCGGGAACGGCTTACAATTGTAAGGATTAACCAGATGTATTACTGTACCATATTTAAATGTACTTACTGTTACGTCACATAGTTTTCGAGAAAGCCGAACGTAATAAACGAATGAACACATACTTTTTTATTCTCTTTCTATTTAAGAGGGGGCGAACGAGCAAGCGGGTCACTTGATGGAGAGTGGCCACCGGCACCCATGGACACCTGCAACGTCCGGAGAATCACGGGTGCGTTACCAGCCTTTAGGAAAATAGGGAAAGGAGGGGGAGGGGGTGAAGGGCCACCGGCACTCTCACTCACCGAATGGAACACAATAGCCATAGATGCTGTTATTTCACGCCGATATTCTGTAAGAGGGTGGTATATCCCCGGGCGAACCGGGCAAATTCGTCCTGCAACGCAGCATAGCTCTACCACTCTTACTGATATATAAGTTGTAACGGTTCCGCTTTTGCTTGTAAGGTATACAATTTTTAGAAACCGATTTATATTAAAAAAATTTAGGTCCATATTTCAGAACGATACTCATGTGTGAATCTTTGCTTGAGAACAATTAGAAAAAAATTCAACTATTAATGGCATGTAGCGGCATCTCTTTCTTATGCTCAATCATTTATTCCATTTGAGTATCGTTCTGGAATAAATGCCTTAGACTTGGTTAGGTCTCTCGCATTGAGTCTAGTTTTCTGAAGACGCTTAGTTTATAATTATTGAATTGAAACAGGTGTCTTTTAAATATATTTGAAATTTCAACGAAATGTGTTTATTATCTAAAAATAAATACCTAGTTACGAATTAAATTTTGATAATAATATAGATTGCTTTCTTAAAATAACACCTGAGTCAATATTACAATGTAAGAAGATGACTCACTGTTTCACTGACATGTCACACAGCCTAAACCTTTGCGTCTAGAAACTAAAGATTTTGCATATAAGCAGGCTCTATATAATGTATGCAAGGAAGGGATTTCTGGAAATTACGAGTGTTAAAAATGTGTTTATAAATTTTTAAATAAAATTCTAATCACAAATTTAAGTAATTTCGAAAAATCAACTCTTATTCTAAAAAGAATGGTTGCATTTAGTATAGAGAAAAATAATTATCATGCAAAGCGAGGACAATATGTAATTAATTAGTTAATTAATATTTCATTGTTATTTATTCATTACTATTATTAAATTATTATTTGATTATTATTATTAAATTTAGTTAAATATTATAAACTGTTTCATATAGGTTACTGTAGTTAAAGTGTAATTTGATGTTTAAAGTTAAAATAACGATGTTTTTAAGCGTATATTACGAATATTATTGGCATAATAATAAAATAATAAGAAAAAGTTAGTTAAAAGAGTAACTTAGAAATATGAAATTTATACACGGATTAAAAAAAATATAAATAAAAATATTTTGGTATGTGCTGTCTAATAGTAATTTTGTCTTCAAACACAAAATAATTCACATTTTCATGTCGCGGTTGACGTGCTCCAAATATAATAAGTTATTTAAGTAATTATGCATATCACATACCTATAAAAGACAATAAAATAGGCCTCCATTTGCTTTCCGTTTCACTATTTGTTATGCTAACATCCTTTGAACGTATTATAAAAACCATCTTATTGAAATTACTTCTATTCAGACACTTTTAAACAAAGAGCAGTCTCAGTTACACTAACTGAAAATTAGGAACTCTTTAATATACCTTACATTATGTACCTTTACTGGTTACATTTATTTTACATTTCACGTACTAAATTGAACATTAAAATTATCACGGTAAAGTTCACTATTGTTTTCATGTAAGATTTGTTTACAAAACAATCGCATATAAATCTATGCTCCATTAGTCATGAAATATGGATTAAAATCCTTTAGAAAACAACAATTAATAACACTATTTAAAGGATTTCTTGTTTTATAACATTTCAAAGTTAAAGTTGGCACTAAAAAACTTTATGGCTTGGTAATAAGAGCTATTATAGTAAAATAAATAGTCCACGTCAATCTAGACGCGACTATAATAACATTTGTGTCAATAAAGCGAGAGACGTGATACAAGGAACGTTTGTGTACTATGTTACGTTGTTCATCTCTAGTAACAATGACCTGTTTGATATCTACTTAGTTAATAAACTTTTTACTGGAACGTTTTTGATGTATGAATCATTTACATTCTGATTAATGAATTAATGAAATTTATTATAATTAACAAATTAATCAATGTCGATGTATTTATATAAACAATACAGAATACAAATATACGTATAACAGATGCGTCATTATTAACTGTAACAGGAGATATTCATGGATATTATGGTTAAATAAATACCTATTAGATAGCTCGCAGTCAACAGTGAATAGTTACAAATGATAAATTGTGTGAGTTATTTTAGCACATGAATACAATCGAATGATATATTTAATTTATTTCTTTTGTTTAGTATCATAATAATTTTATTTACATAATTTGAAAACAAAATTACATTTTCTCTTATCAACTGGCAATTATTTTAGAAACGGGTAAGTAAATATTTATTCGATTTTGAACTATTTACTGTATCCAAAAACACTACAGAGCATTTTATTCACATTACACATAATTATCCAAGGAGCTATGTGTAAAAGGTTTCTACATGTTATTAATTTAAATTAATTATGATTTCATTATGAAATGGGGTAAACTAATTTACTCAATATAAGCTTTTATTTAGCGTTTAATCAGTATTTACTAAATAAATAATCAGATCGACCCCTGATTAATACTTTCCTTTAACATCGAAGCAAGTTAACTCGACCGTCCGAACAATCTTTCAGTGAATAATTCTCGCAAAGTCGAAATGATGTATATGTTCACTCACTCATTCTATCAACATGGCAGTGACAAAGACAAAGAAATTCCGTATGTACTTGATCTTATATTATACGATAATATTTATGAGGTCATAATATAAAAATTAAAGAAATATGTATTCTGCGTATTCAGCTTTAAAAATATTGAATTGTAACCAATGTAAATTATTCGCTGATAAGTCCAAGTAAGTAAAGAATAAATTATGCCTCATTTTTTCTTACATGATACATTATTTACTACAGTTTTAAAGTATGTATTAAAATTTTTACGTTGACAAATTTTCAAGACAAAAGTTTACAATACAAAAAATTTTAAAAAATAATTTGCGATACAAAATTGCGTAGGCATTTTTTTAAGTAGAGTGGGGAGCTATGTAGACCGACTTTCTTATTCCCATCTTACGCAATACTAATCAAAACGAGTAATGATATCACGTGGTATTAGAAATAATAATCATAATAATCGATTTTACACCACAAATTTTTTTTTGAGACAGAAACAATGATTTGCATGACGTCACATGAATTCTATCTCACTTATTCTTAAGTGGCAACCATGGTGATAGAAAGAAAAGAACATACATGACGTCAATCAAGAAGGTAATTTTTCCTATTTTCAGAAAGTAGTAATCTATAAAAATTCAGTATAATTCTGAGATTCTTGACTACAAATTGATCGCAAATCACTAGTGCTGCCTCTACCGAGTGATTAATGAACTAAAAATAAAGTCTAGGCGCTACTTTTGAGATAAAAGTAATGGAACGATCGCCTTAGTTGATAACAATTTTGATTACCCGTCGCGCGATTGTTGCGCGGCTATCGCTTTCTGCAAATATTTACGTGATAATCCAGCTGACGCACCTATATATTATAATAAAAGATCTTGTACTCCTTTACTCCATTATCTCGATATCAGTAACAATTTAAAATCTGCTTTTTATTTATCTGCACTTTATTTCTAAACTTTTTTAATTTTACGAGAAACGTCTGTAATCACGGAAACAAATATGTATTCCCATATCTTAATTACCAACCCTTTTTATTTGATGCCCATGTCAAAAGGGGCAACAGTCAGATATAACAGTAATTTGATATATCGAAACATTCGCCATATTTAAATTATGAACCTAGGTACCCATCATGTTCCCTACGAGTAATGAAAACGAGAAGAGAGCGTGTCTAATACTACTAATACTAATAGTTTCGTAGACCTTTCCTTTTATAAGTTATTCTAAAAAATTCAAATAATTTGGCTTTAAATTTTTTTTTCTCAATTCAAATTCAGGATTATCAATTTACGCCTTTGCCAAATATCAATTTAGTAGGTATAAGATGACGGAAAGCGACAGTGACACACAGATACAGAGACAGACATAAGTCTAAGGGTTCTTTACATTTAATAAGTAAACCGTTTATTTATTTTGGCTTTGGGTAATGTTTTCGCGACTTCTTAATCAATCATGCTTCGTTATAATTTCGTACGGTGTAATGTCAGATATGTCACTAGCGACTCGCCCGGTTTCGCCCGGATGTGATCTTTTATAATATAATACATTTATGCAAAAAAAATCCAAATAAAATCTCTAAATTATGGTAGAATTGCGTTAAAATCTATTGCGTACTTTTTTATTGACTTTTAGATACCATTCAAATTTTCAACTTTTCTGGTAAATTTTCCTAAAATTTTCTTTCATACAAACGTTGTCCTGACAATAACGAACACAACAAAATAAAATTACCCGAATCAGTCGAGACGATCTCATGTGACACTCCGTCATACATGTGGCAATTTATTTTTATGTATATCTAGATAGTAGATAAATAGATAGATGATGTAATAAAACCCTTCTCTGTATAAAATATTGAAAAATCGCTCCAATCATTTAGCAAGATTTTAGCAAATCAAAGTCAAGAATATTGAAAAATCGGTCCAATGGCTATTTAGCAAGATTTTAACAAATCAAAGTCGATGAAATCACATGGCAACCTTTTTGCTCACGATTTATTTTTGTGTCGACCAGTGTAGTCTTGAAAAAAGAGTGAAAACAGTATTGTTTTTAAATCAATTAAAATTAATAAATATTTGTATAACTATAATTATAATTCTTCTTCGATATTGAGTGTTAAACTTCACAGAATAGACTAGTAACTAGTAATAGACAGACTGTTCTTGAGTATTTTTTTAAATTATAATAATACATTAAACTGCCGAGAACTTGAAATATGCGACTCTCTCTGAAAGTTTCGTATTTACGCCCTTTGCAGTCGAAACTTTGGGTCCCTGGGGCTCCGATGCGCATCGACTAGTTTCTGATGTTTTAAAGAGACCGGTCGAGACTTCGGAAGACCGCCGGGTTGGCAGCTTCTTCCGCCAACGAATCAATTTAGCTATTCAAAGAGGTAATGCTGCCAGTTTGCTGGGCACCCTAAGCAATGACAGCTTTCTAAGCGGCA
Organism: Zeuzera pyrina; assembly: GCA_907165235.1. Taxonomy (NCBI): domain Eukaryota; kingdom Metazoa; phylum Arthropoda; class Insecta; order Lepidoptera; family Cossidae; genus Zeuzera; species Zeuzera pyrina. The sequence continues at coordinate 4,033,222 of OU015641.1, forward strand.
ATTTTGAGGAAGTCTATTATTTAAGATAATGTTAGTTTTAAGTTTGTAAATATTAACGTTAGGATATGTATATACTTTTTTATTATACATTCCCGGGTATATAAGTACTTCAATTTCTGGACATATTTCTAAATTTCGTTAGACGTTCCCAAATTTTCCCAAAAAATTCCAGTTTTGCATTTTAAAATAAATTAGTAATTAAATAAAGTTTTTACGCATACTTTATTTTATATAATACACACCAAAAATAAAATTGTTTACGTTAATAAAAAGTATGATTGGCAACCCTAGTAGTTCATCACCACTATAGACCTTAAATTGCAGTAACTCCAACTCCTATATTTTTCATTGTATTTCCGATATTTTTCCATAGTGCTGTTCATAATTAAACTAATTTTAGAGTTATTTAACAATATAGTTTAAGAAACAGTGTCCGACACATTCAACATTTTGTTACTTCATTGATTTTATGCGCCATGTGGTGCCAACATGCTGTGCCGTGTGGGTCCGTCTTTGCTTGTGTGAATTAATGGGTCGTAAACGTTATCCCATCAAAGTAAGCAGGCAGAAAGTCTAAGTCGTATATCAACGTCGGACACAGGGTGAGATGTACGTAAAAACAAGAATCTAAACACTGCGTTCTCCCGTTAATAAACCAAGTGGAACCAAGTGGAAGTAGCAGAGCCATAAAATCCGTTCTTAGTGAGCGTCTACACTGCGAAGGAATAACTACCTATAGTTTCGGAGATCTCGTGATGAGTCAGTCAGTCAGTCAGTGAGTGGTATTTCACTTATATAGATATAGAATATGTCATCGTGCGATTGAAGAATTGGTCATATTGTGTAACACCTGGATATTTCATAAAATGACCTATGGTCTAGCAGTCATACTATTATGACGTCCTTTACGTGATAACCCAGCCGTTCACTTTATCTCCAGCTGCTACTTGTCTCGTCATATCTAACTCACATTTAAGATTCCGATCTGACTGCTTCCTAAAATCATGGTGTAGCTGGAGGTAATGTAAAACAGTCGAATTTAACGTCGCTAGCGCTAGCGGCGCTGTGTCTATGCTCTGCGCTTGCTTTAGGTGCGTGTGGTTGTGTGTCGTGTGTCGAAGAAAATCAATGTTGTACGAAAAGAAAGATAGTAATTTTAAAGGAGAAAAGTGCATTTATGAGAAGAAGATACAAGAATTTGCAAGTCACCCAATTGCACATAATTTTTATCTATACTATATACTTATAACAGTATATTATTATTGTCTGTAGTAATACTAAAAGAGAGAAAACAGATTTTGTTTGTTTAATATGTGGAGGGTAATGTCCGGAACTGCTGCACATATTTGAAAATTTCTTTCACCATTTGAAAGATTCATAATTCCCGATGGACATAGGCTATATGTTATGTATTTAACCCTGGCGAAGTCGGGATGGGCTGCTAATTTACTAATATTTTTTGACTCCCTACAAAATGAAAGCGACCAATCTTTTATCTTTTATAGAACAAAACGAAGTTTCCATATTTGTTCCATTGCTTCAAACTCTTGTCTCGTCTATAATTTTGTTGTTAAAATAACACAACACTGTTATTAATTATTGCAAAACAGCCGTTATTGCTATCGCTATAGTCGGATAATAAATGAAAATTTGATTATTATTAAAGCTGAACAAACAGATGAAATTACATACACCTGACAAGAAAGTCGATTATTTGAGATTTGTAAGACAAGGAAATCGCTGACAGCTGCCGCTTGGAAATGCAAAACACGCCGAATAACAATCAATGTTCTTGAATTATGAATTTTATTATTATAAACTAAGTAAGTAAACTATAATTTAATTATAAACTAAGTAATTTATATCCAGTATGTATACAGGGTGTATATGAAAACGGGACAGTTACTTTAATGGATGAAAGGGCATAACTTTAATATGTAGTTACAAAAAGAATTATCGAAAAAAACGTATCCGTTTAAGAGTTGTGACCGTTTTAATTTTCAAGTGTTATCCCCACCATTTCTCGTAAAATTGGGTTGATCGTGTATTTATTATTTTGTAATAATTTCATCCGTTACTGAAATACAGCCTGAAAACCCCCATTGGGGTATACGCATTATTTTCGAAAATGGTTTTCAGGCTGTATTTCAGTAACTGTACTCTGTTTCAGTACTGAAATACAGCCTGAAAACCCCCATTGGGGTATACGCATTATTTTCGAAAATGGTTTTCAGGCTGTATTTCAGTAACGGATGAAATTATTACAAAATAAAAAATACGTAAGATTTAAAATCTGTAACTGTACACGATCAACCAAATTTTACGAGTAATGGTGGGGATAACACTTGAAAATTAAAACGGATACGTTTTTTTCGATAATTCTTTTTGTAACTACATACTAAAGTTATGCCCTTTCATCCATTAAAGTAACTGTCCCGTTTTCATATACAGCCTGTATATTATTTATATCAATCAGTACAGGGTCATACTCAAATATATTGTTCAAAAAACTAAAATTCTAAGAATTATTTTAAAGTTTTTCAGTTGTGGCTATATAGATGTCTTGTCTTTTTTTCTATTATAAGAATTAAAAAAGAAAAAAGGTAAGTATTTTTGGCGGGATCGCTCTCGAGTTGAATTGAGAGTTTAGGTTCAATATGATAACACAAAATAAACTTTATGTTATAATTATTAACAGAATACGTACCTACACGTGTCGAAAAATCGCAAATCTAAATACTTGTACATACTCTATAAATAACTATAGCTGTCGCTGACTATAACACAGACTATTGAAGCGAACTTATCGTGTTTATCCAATAAATTGGAAAAAGCAATTATTTGACTTGAAGTTTTGTTTAATTATTGTTCAATTAATGTTATAATTATATTAACATCTTCACGTTATGTCCCTAAGGGAACAGATAACTTACATATCTACAATTTTTTTTGCAAATTGAACATCTTTATTTTGCAAAATAAACATACATAACATATCTTCACGCTGTATCCCTAACGGAGTAGTCAAACCGAACGGAGCGCCAAGCGGCGCGGTCTTTACATACTTTTTTCGTCTCCTCAAACGTCATTCTCCTCGCACATTTTCGTATATATGAGTGATTTCAACATTTCCGTCAGCTAATACTTTGGGTATTCGATCTTCATAAGTCGGGCTTGCTCTTCCTTGGCTTCTGCTACCACTAACTTTCGCACCGTAGTTTCTTCATGAGTTTTCGTTACTCATTCTTTTTATGTGCCCGATACATCTAAGCATTCCTTTCTTCATTTTTACAATAACAAACTGTCGTGCAATCCTGTCATACTGCATATTTCTTCTTTTCCTATTTTGTACAATAGACATTTAATCAAAATCTATTAAAAATAACTATGTTTTTAAAAGAAATAAAAAAACGATTAAAAAAAACTCACTGAAAAGGACGAAATAACTTATCTTTTACTAATCAAAACTCAAGTACAAATATAACTTTTAAAATACGTTACAAATATTTATATAATTAAATTTGACAATTACTGAAGTCAGTGCCAAATCAATGTACAACAACAGGAAGTCTATTAGGTTAGTAGGTTTGGCACTTCAATCTTTTAGCTTAATAGCAGTAAACATAATATGTTTGTAAGGACCGCGAAGCCAGACGCTTCGTGCACTCTGACTACCCCATTAGGGATAAAGCATGAAGATATGTGTATGTAAATATGTTGACATTTACTCCTACTAAACTAAAAGATGTGATGTGGAAAGACATAACAAATTTACATAAAGGTTCTGCTTTAAATTACGTTTAAAGAACTCTGTAAAAATACAGTCGGATGAAATAAATTAATATTCAATAAATTATTGCCGTAGTGAGATTCTGCCGTAGAATGCCGTAGTGGGAATTTTTCGTTTTAACCACGATTTTAATCTATAGGTATATTACAATCAACCTGGGTAACTTTATTCCGGCATGGCGAGGTTTTGACGTACTACACTTTCATTCTTTTTTTCATATTCTATAATAACTTAAATTTTTTGTGGGAATGGAACCTTCCAGCGATATTTTCTCATTTCTGTTACATTTTCTTTTTCATTTATACACATACATACATATCTTCACACTAACCTAACGGCGTAGTCAGAGAGGACGAAGCGCCAAGCTTCGCGGTCTTTACATACTTCTTTCGCTTCCTCAAATCTCATAATTCTCCTCACTCATTCATTTCCATCAGCTAAAAACTTTGGCTATTTCATTTTTGTAAGTCAGCCTTATTTGTTATTACTATTATACTGAACAATATTCATTTACTAATTGTGTGTATTTTTTTTTTAATGGCGTGGCGCAATGTTGTTATTTTTATTACGCTAAATTATATTGGTACATCCAAATTTCTAAAGGAATTTCAAATATGGTACCAACGTACATAGTTGTAAGTACTTCTATAATTCCCTGAAGTTTGTAGTCTGTTGAGCGCCAAATCGTGTTAACATAGACTTAAAACGGTATACTAGAAGAAACATTAAAAGTATAATAATAAATTCAGACACGCCAACATAAAATATAAAATAAATATCTAGTCAAGTAGGAGTTCGGCGTATAAATTCAGGCATATAAATTTTCATATTCACGATGTGACATGTTCGTAAATTAATTTTTACATCTCCATAACATTTTTAGTTTCGCAGGAGAAATCCGTACACAGATACCTAACCCCCAGGGGGAAGAGTCAAGTGTGTGCGGCTTTCACAAATTTATAAATAATTAGCAACCCTCCCGGCTTCGCACGTGTAGAAATTTGAAAATAAAATACAACGCATGTTACTAGCTGATAATGTAGCTTCCTATAGGTGAAATATTTTTTTTGTATAGACTCGGGTGTTACTTTGCGGAAATCCATTTTATGTGATGAATTCCTAAAATCTTTATCTATTTTCCGCTGATTCGGTGCTGGTTAGCTGACCGAGTCCGATCTCTGGTATATTGACTGGCCCGTTGGTGCAGTGGCATATGCATCTGCTTTCCATTCTACGGTTCCGGGTTCGATCCCTGGTCAAGTCAATTTAGGAAACGAACTTTTCTAAATTGGCTTGGAGTCTGGGTGTTACTGGGAACTCCCCCAGAGTTCGTTGTGTGGTACCCATAGTACAAGCTTACTACTTAGTTTGGGGTCACACAATCTGTGTAATTGTCTGGAGTATTGCTATTATTATTATATTCTGAGGATGCTTCATTGAGAGGCGAAACACGTGTTGATTGGTGGTTTTTGGAGTTTCAGCGGAAAATAGCTGAAGAGGTTAGGAATTCATCACATGAAATAATTTTTGAAATCGCTTAAGTAGTTTTTGAGTTTATTCATTACAAAACAAACAATCAAATTCGTTCTTTTCTAATGTTAGTAGAGATATACCATAATTTGAACAAAAATGAGACCTACTACTACTTTTATCGAATAAAATAATCGAATGAATTTCTAATCTAATTTTGTAACAATACGGGAATCTTGTGTGATAAAATGTCAAAAACTTTACAAATTGAAATGTTTTCTTTGCAACGGTTGACTATTTAGTTTTGTTTGTAGTTTTCCTGTGTTTCCTTATTATTCGATATAACTAATAAAAATTGCTGTAATAGTTGGAATCAAAACTCGCGATTGAATATAAAACATCATAATATAACCACGTTTTTACTTATTTTATTAACTTTCCAACTTCCATTACCTTATTATCGGCTGATCCAAAAAAAATAAGCGAAAATTTGCTATCTGAAACTGAACCTTAACAATTAAGTTTCCCTTAATTTTATTTAGTTCAGCCATCTAAAAAATACGCTTATTGTTAGTAAAGTACGATATAAATATTCCCATCATTATAGTTTATGAACGAATTACCAGATTACGCATATTCTACACTTTTTCGTATCCTTTTTGTATGGAATTTTAAATCATCTCCTTGGAGTATATTGTATTCGATGGTGACACTAGTCCACTACTCGGTTACCTCTGTTTACGAGGATTAGCTAGGTATCCATGACGATTTTCTTTCAAGGACAATTGTATTCTTATTTCAAATTTTTTATCAGTTTCATTTTATCGCATCTAGCAACAACATACATTTAAGTAAACTATACGAGTTCTGAAGCTCTCTCATTACCTCTGCACAACCGCTGAGTTAAAGCTTATGCACGCCGCAAACATATGGAATTTATATTCAACTGCGGCGTCTTTGCCAAAAGTTTCCGCTCTTTTACGTTAAACATAATTCGCATTTGAGTTTTGTATTTCTTTTATGTAATATCATTTTCCGCTGATTATAGTGTGCTAAAAAAAATAAGAAACACAACATAAATATGTACACATCCATAGTAATAACAAGAAATGTAACTTAAGTTAGGATAATTAGGAATAAATATACAAGATCAAACAGCCAGAGTGTGAGCTGACAAAAATGTCAAAAGAATTCGCGTACCTAGGCGAAATTGTGTCAGGAGAATAATGAGATTTGAGGAAGCGAAAGAAGTATATAAGGACCACAGAGCTTGGCGCTCCGTCCTCTCAGACTACCCCGTTAGGAATACAGCGTAAGGGTATGTATGTATATATGATACAATATTTCCCGTTTGTCATTCAAGGCAATCAAAGGTGCTTCCGTGGTCGCTAACGATCTGGTTGGGGGCTCCGGTCGTCAATCAATTCGACCCCGAGAAAGACTACAGCGCATGTAGTTCGAGCTGTTGTGGCACTGCTATATCTAGGGCGTCCCTTTACCATCCCAGAAGTTCTTCATCACATCGCGAGATGGACTCTGGTGCTTGCCGTAGATCTTGGAATCTCGTCTAAGCGCGAAGGATGTTCACCACAGGAGTTTTAGTGTGCAAAAGCCCCAATAACACAATCAGGGATAGTTGTAGTGCGCAGGTTTCTCCTGTCTTCCCAAAAATGGAGTCTTTACATTGGTATCGACTTTTATAGTGTTCAGACGAAGATCTATGCCTTCACCTTGATACAAATCTGTTACAGATATTTTCTCTCTGAGATATTTAAATTTAGAACGATTTAACCAAGTGAACCCAAGTGACAAGGTATTTTATGTAATCGCAACTTCGGTGCGAAAAAATTCTGCACTGAGGGGAACTTTTCACTGTACACACAACATAATAAAGCTCAAATACGATTTCTACTCGCGCGAAGTTCTAGTAAGGTAAGTAAGTGTAGTAAGGGAGTAAACAGTAAAAAGACCTACGAATCTTTTTGTTTACTGCAACCTTTACCTAAGGCTTAAAAACGAAAAAACATCCTTATTTCGCTTTAATTCTTTAAATCGGGATTTTTTTTTAAATAATTTTTCATCTTTAATTTTTATAGTGTTACTTTCTATTAAGCCAGTGCGTTTTTTAAACTTTCTTCGACAAATTCATATATTTCATAGGAAGCGTACTATAACTTCTTAGTCATCATCTAGCCCTTAACTTTTTTACCACGTTAATAAATAACACTAATAAAAAAAACTGCCAAGATTGATCAAAACAATGCAGTAATTAATAAATAATAGCTTTCTATCAAATGTAGAGTGGAAAAGCTTCACTTTGTTTAAGGAAAGTATCTGGGCGACCAAACTTCGCTCGTTGATTGTATATCAAATAAAAAAGGAAAACAAAAAAAGTGTGATTACATTGCAGGATTCGAACCCACGCACTTCAGCTTGGTAGATCTGCGCTCTAGCCACTGTGCTATTGAGAAGGTAAACTCTGTAGCGAAATGAAAAAAGTTTTGTGTGTGTTCAAAATGGAAAAAACGAATTTTCCCAGAAATGAGATCTAGCTAGATCCATTCTTCGCCTCCGTCAACCTCCATATTGTAAGTTTCATCGAAGTCGTTGGAGCCGCTTTTAAGAATGTGATTACAAATACATATACAAATATTGCTCGTGTAATAGTATAGATAATGGGTATATGTTCATATGGCGCGTGTTGAAACTTTTGCCTACTCCGTGTTAGACGTTCGATCGGTTTTTCCTGTACAAATTGCTTCCATATTTCAAGATCTGCCCACGTTAGAAACGGGCCGTTCTATCGTAGATTTATTGAGACGAAAACATTATCTTAACAAGTAGATATTTGAGAGAATATAAAATTCAAATAAGTTCATATTATTGTCATTGACTTGAAAGAAAGAAATACATGACATGTTAAACTGATGATATATTCAGATTCACAGTCTTATTAGTGCCTTATTTTTTGTACATAACGCAATACATTTAAGACGTCAGACTGGAATTCACATTGTGGGGATTATCCGAGACGTTTTGTATTCCCTCTTTTAGTATGTCACCGTGCACAACACAAGCTAGTGTTACAGCTTCCGGATGTGAAACCATAATTGATTGTGTGCATCTCATATAATATAAAACATAATATAAGTAATATAAAATTGTACATAATAAAAATCATCAATTTATAAGAAGTAACACTTGTATTGTATAATTAACAGAATTGGTATTTTGAATTAATTGTGATATATTACTGTTATATATTATATCTTAAGAGGGTTATGATGTGTACTCTCTTTCGTCGATTGATCTTCCGTTGATTTACATTGATTGTTACCACAATAAAAGTTGGAGATGTCGGACAGTTTTTGTGTGCTCCATTATCCTTCTCATAATACTAGTCGAATGGCCGTATTAAATATCCAAGTACCACCTATTATTACCTATTGTACCTATTACACCTATTATATTGCATATTCTACCTATTATTATACCATGAATCATCTATTGTACCTATTATATTATATTGTTAAATGTAATAATGAAGTTGCAATTGTTACATGACAACGATTGAAGATAAATAAACAGTAATGCAGTAAAAGCCATAATAGTAAAAGCAGATAAGCCATGTTCAGTATAAAATACGATCTTAGTGCAATGGCACTTACTAGAAGCTTAGTTACGAGCTTACGGAGTAATAACAAGTTGAAAATGTGCATACAATATAACTACATATATTTTTATCAAACGTTATAATTATTGCATTCAAAAAAGATGTTTATAATCACTTTTGTGTGACTATTATTTGACTTCCAGCTGGTCTGAGAGAGAAAGAATATATTTGGGATATTCTCATCTGAATGAATGATTACATTCATCCAAATTTCAAATTTTAAAGTCTAAAATAGTTATTAAATGAAGTCAAAGTTTGTATTTCGTTGAGCCTAGATACTTTTGTCTACCACAAAAAGAAAACGGCGCAATTATGTATCTATGCTTAATATTAATTTATAAAGTTTGTGTTCATTCCTTAGCAGCTTCGACAAAGACGATATAATACGATGACATAAACATTTTGACGTCAATTGCTTTTTCTTAAAGAAAAAATACAGCTAAGAGAGGTATTTAATCCCACGAGATACGTCGAGCATTACTTGCACATCATTTTACTCTTTTTATCTAATCTCTTGAACACGGGACCTTAAAAGCGTTACGGCGTCAGCGCAACAGATATTAGGAAGGTATAGGATTCCCGTGAAAAAACCCTGGGGGCGCATTTTGTACACTCTTAGTAAAAACGACAAATCGACTGGAAATAGTGCTGAAAAAATATGTAAGTGTTGTCCTTATGTGCTTTTTCCTGTGATTCACTCATGTAGATTACGAAAAAATACAACCTTTACATAAAAGCTTATTAGCCATATTTTACGGTAAACTGCGTTAATTAATTTTGATCAATTTAGTTGTCAGAAAAGTTAATAAACAATAAATTATATCATTATATTATCTACGGCGGATGTCATTTTCTTATCTACGAGATCTACACTAATTGGTATTTCACTTCCTGTCAGAGATTGAAAACGAAATAACGTAGGTGCGGTAATTGCTCGGCGTGCGACACCACAGACAAAAATTATCTTGATGCGATATGGCATATATTTAATTACGTATTTCAATTTTTATTTCTACTAAAATACTCGTAAGTCGACTTTATTACATAACTGTTGGTCGTGTCAAGAAAGAGCACATACTGTTCGAATATTTGCTGTATTCGTTTTTAACCCCCGATGCAAAAAGGGGTGTTATAAGTGTGACGTGTCTGTGTGTCTGTCTGTGGCATCGTAGCTCCTAAACGAATGGGTCGATTATGATGCGTTTTTTTTGTTTGTAAGCAGGTTTTTTTAGCCGTGGTTCTTAGACATGTTTTATCAAAATCGGTTCAGCTGTTTTTGATTGTTAATAAATCAATCTTTACAATCTGTATATTTTACTATTTTTTACAACATAACAATAAAAGTATAATACTCTAGTCGATTACACAAATCGTGTGATACCGAACTGACCACTAAGCTTTTACTATGGGTACCACACAACAAACTGGAGAGTTCCCAGTAATACGCTGAATTTATTAGATTCAGCGTATTACTATTACAGCGTATTAATACGCTGAATCTATTAGATTCAGCGTATTACTGGAAAAATTTAGAAAAGTCCGCTTCCTAAGTTGTTCCGACCAGGGATTGAATCTGGGACCCCGGCTTGGAATGCAGATGCCCTGCCACCCACCAATAAACTAGTCAATATATCCGACTTTTTGACGCAAAAAATAATACGTTAAAAACAAAACGTTAATTTGTATTGTAAAATTCACCAATTTTAGCAAATAAAAACACAATGTTGAGGCACTAAAATACAGTCTATTACATAACATTAGTATATTTTGTACTAATTTGTTCTTAGTACCTATAGAAAATACTAATATTATTGTATCCGAATAATATGAGTAGAAAGTGAATAAAATGTTTGCTTCACAGCAGGTTTAATAGTGTAGGTATTAAAGCATGCAGTCACTCTTGTTTTAATCTTTGAAAAAACCCTAGTACGTACGATATGAGTGCCTATATGGAGTGGTCTGTAAACAAGGGTGTAATAGAAATGACTAACTTGAGAGTCTTCGGTGCAATGGAAAATTAATATTGGAAAATTGGTCTTATAGCACTAGTTTTTCCTAAGGTTTTTCCGAGCTGAATAAAGTACTTTAACAGAATGGGTTAGCTGAAATATTTTTTTTTTGCATGAGAGAAGGCTCTTCAGCAGCTACACAGTATATGTAGGGTAAGATACATAAATATTCTGCCCGCATGGGATAGTCATTCCTTGTCTATCCTCGGTTGTTTCTGCCAAACTATAAGTGACAAATACAACATCTTTATACCGTTACCTAACTTAAGATCTGTGCTAAATGCCCAAATGTTATCAAATCCAAATTGATATGAGAATAAGGTCATGACACAAATGTTGTCATACCCTCAGCTCTGCAGAGAATAACGCTATAGTGTTCCTCGCATATATTTTTATATCAAAGGGGGTAAACGAGCAAGTGTATCACCTGTTGGAAGTGATCACCGCCACCCATTGACACCCGCAACGTCCAGGGAATCACGGGTGCGTTGCCAGCCTTTAAGGAAACCTGTCGTAAGAGATCACTAAGAGGCCTTCGGGGTCGCGATAGGATCAGGAGCTCTAGTCATTCATCCATTCGACTCCGAGGGCGACGATGGCTTGTGTGGTCCGCGTTATTCTGGCATTGCAAGTGAGCAGAGATGGCTCTGTCACTGCTCCCCAGGAAGTGCTTCGGCACTTAGTTCCGTAAAAGTTTCCGGAGCCCGCCTACAACATGCCTATTAGGAGTTTTGGCGGGCATAAACCCCAAATAACCCGCCTCTACCCAGGGATTTAGATACTTGCATGTAATTTTCTCCTATGTAACTAAAGGGAAGATAGCACACACTTAAAATAACGGGTATCCTATTTTTTTCATTTTTGTCTTCAATATAAACAAATGTGGCGGCTATGACATTTATAAGCATTTGCAAACTAGCCCATGAGCTAGTTATAGTTATATTCTTCTGATTATTCTGTTTTACATTTCTAATGAATTGTGTTAGTCGCATATTAGAGTGAACTGATTTATGATACTAATTTGATTTAGGAACAAAGGCAACCTTTAGTTAACACTACAAATTAAAAATAATACGCTTGACAAACAACCTCAATTATTCCAATGCTATATTATATTGGATAATACAATATCATTCAATATAGTATTATAAGAGCATATTTCATTGTTTCGTGTTATAATACCATTCTTACCGGATGCCACCAAAAAGAAAATGGATACATTAAATTTTTAATAGAATTTGAAAATTTTTAAATAAAACATTCTGTTTGGAGTCAAAGACATATAATCACTAAATTTAATATTAAAAATTATAAGATTAGGTAATTTTTTAAGTGAAAAAAAAAATGTGTAAAAGATGGGAGTGATGGTGTGGTGTTGTGTGTGTGTACCTTTAAACATTCCTTGAAACTATAATTAAAGTTAGAATGAAAAAAAGACTCTTTATCAACTGGCTTATGTTAAATATTACTGTTCTATACACTCGAATTTCACTTGTGAGTGATATCTTCACATTAAGGCAAGCTTTTTGTAGTTCTTTGGTCGTTTCATAAAATATTCTGAATTTGACTACCAGTCGTGTCCAGGCCAGGTGGAGAAATAAATAGTTAATTAACCTTAAGTTAAGTTAACCTTTTGTTAATTATTGAATAAACAGTTGTTTATTCAGGTATTCAAATAAAGTTTATGAACTAGATTTCATTATTAAATTCATTCGTTTTCGTTAATTACTTCAAAATCCTCTGATGAGTTCTTTTTACATTATCATCCATCATTTTTTATAAAAATTTTCTTCCTTGTCATAAAAAGACATCGTCTTTTCACCATCATACGATTTCTCTGTAGTAATTTTACATTCTCTTTGATTTCTCTTTTCTTTCTTAAAATTCTATTCCATTCTTCCAAAAAAATATTTTCAAATTTCTAACTTGCCAGTTCTAAATTTTATTCTTCTGACTAAGCGTATGCTCATAAAAAAGTGGGAATAGAAAAAAAATGGTACAGTGTATATAAAAGATAAGCAGTGTTATTACTTATTAGAGAGGTACGTGGACCAGCGAACGGTGAAAATTTAGTGAATTTTTTTCTCTCTTTATTTAAAGAAGGTTTGTTCTTAAAAAGAACATGCCACTTCCGGTGATGGCTACATATAGAATTTAGTGAAATTTTGGTTAGTTTCTTGTTTGTTTACATTAAAGTCAAAAATTAAAAACAGGATATAGATGATATATCTTTTAGTCTCCCCTGATTCTTTCAAGCTCATTACAAACTGACCACAACAAAGTTATTTTAAATCTAATAGACGTTTAATTGCTTAACTTTGGAAATAAATTTCACCTCAAACGAGAATCGATGCCTTTAACACTTTAATGCGATTTCAAAGGCTGTTAATTCATGTAAATTGTTCAATTAAAACCCAGTTCATAAACAAAAGGACTACCGTGCAATGTTATTATTAACTTTTAAACTGACCTATTTTGGATTTATATGTTTATTAATATTTAGATTAATTCAACTACAAATATATCAAATTTTGTAATATAATAAAACGCATTGAATGAAAAATGAAAGTGGAAAAAAATAAATGTTTCTTTACAGTGAGATATTTTTATTATATAAACTAGCGTCCTGTCTGACTTCACCTGTGTTAAATACATAATATGTAGCCTATGCCTATTCTGGAATAATGTATCTTTTAAATGGTGAAAAAATTTTTCAAATGGGTGCAGTGGTTCCGGAGATTATCGAACTTACGAAACCCACTCTCTCTCTTTGTAATTTTAGTATGGATATGAATAGTTTAAAAGCTCTTTAAAGAGGTAATGCTTCCAGTTACTTGTTTTTAGTAGGTACCCTAAGCAATGAGAGCTTTCTAAACGGAAGTCACAGAGTACATTATATATAGGGAATTAGAGGGATCAGTCAAAATTCTCTATCCAGTGCCATCTAGTAAAACTAGATCAAACTATCAAGCAATCTTCATAAATACAACAAAACTACGCCAAAATGTTATTATTTAATGAATAACAATGAATAATAATATAAAATTCAATAATGAAGTTGTAATAACAATAAATGATAATTTAATGGTTGTCATCAAGATTTGAACTTTGAATGTTATACGAAGCTCTATCTATATACAAGTCAACGTCGAATGCAACTAACCTATCACTACTTCACTACTTATAACATAAAGGCGAAAAGTTCAATACTTTGAAATAAAAAACTAGTGGTGACATCTAACTATGCTAGACTACATTACTACAAAAATGCCAAAAAAAGGCCAAAAATTCTTTCGAACAATTTTTGTATAGAGTGCTGATTCAACGCGACACTCATTCCACGCATTTTTTAATTTTTATCATTGTCGCTGCCGGTACTTCGACACACTACACATTAAAATGCGTTGAATGAATGTGGGTAGTTGCAAGAAACCGCACACTACGAAGACGACATTCAGCCTCATCAGTTTACCCGTGACACCCCGTGACCACGATCGGTGCAATCCGGTCGAAACGTCGGGATAAAATAGGTAATTAGCCTTAAAGTATAAACGCGACATAGCCACGTGAATAAATATTGTAAGATGTGTACAAGTCGTGAAAGTTTAAAAACAAGTTTGTATTTTGAATCCAATTTCTTTATTTATTATGACTATTTTTACCTATATTGATCCTTTTATTTCGATGTTACTAGTTCTATATAAATCCTTGATAGTACAATGTAGGCATTTGCCTCCTAAAAATTCATTTAACATAACCCTTAAGGCGGCGTTCAAGTGTAATCATTTCTTAATTTGATTGCACTGAACCCAATTCGAAGTTAATAGAATAAAGACAACAAAGGTTAAGTGGGTTTTTAATGTGATCACTAGTCCGAAAGGTTCTTGGGTCTTTGAAGTGATGAACTTATTAAGAACATTGGTAAGGGTAATTCCACGATATGTCTCGTTTTACCCTTCATGAGTATATTATATCGATTAGTATCTATGAGAGACTATTTTTCAAATTCATCTTTAAATTAACCTTTTTTACCTCTTATGGATAAATTTATTTACACATACATACATATCTTCGTGCCATATCCCTAACGGGAGGTAGTCAGAAAGTTCAGAGTGCCAAGTTCTTCTTTTGATTCCTCAAATCTCATCATTCTCCTCACACACTTTCGCCTAGGTATGCGAGTGTTTTTGACAGTTCCGTCGGCTAACACTAGTTATTTGATCTCCATAATTCAGCCTTGGTCTTCCTTGGCTTCTTTATTTATAGTAGATATATATATGGATTTGGGTTACTAAACTATCTTCATACATTTTTTAAATTATTTCTAGAAAGACTAAGGCTGATTTATGAAGATCAAATAGCCAAAGTGTTAGCTGGCGGAAATATTAAATTCATTCGCATATTTCGCCGAGAGTGTATAAGGAGAAACAACTATGTAAGGACCGCTATGCTTATGGCGCTTGATTTTCTCTGACTATCCCTTAGAGATACATTATTCATATATATTATGTCATGGACCGACGATCTGGTGAAGGTCGCCGGAAGTAATTGGATACGGGCAGCGCAGGATTGGTCTCTGTGTGAATCTTTGGGAGAGGCCTTTCGCCAGCAGTGGACGTTTTTCGGCTGATATGATGATGATGATGATGTCATGTTAAAAACGTTTTTACCTTTGCATTCTTGTATTACATAAAATCGAACGTCTATACTCACACATGCATAACATTTCGCTGCATTTGTTACTTGTTGTTTATTACACACCAAACGCCAAACACCAACCAACATTGACGAATAGTCAAACTTTTGTATTTGCCTACATCTTACAATAAAGAACCTTTTTGTAAAATTTCTAATTTTCAGACCCGTAGTTTGGACCAGTTTGGATTGGTCTATATGCCAGACGATCAGTCAGTTTCTTCTTATCTATATGTCTGCAGAAACGCTGATATCTTTTATTTATTCGTCATCAGAACTAAATACTCACGTAATTATTTAGTACTCTCAGGAGAGTGCTGAATGTACTATTTGCTACAAGCGTACCAGAAACCGTAAGGACGTATGCACACCAGAGTTTTTTTTACGTGTTACGTAAAATAAATGCAAAACATAAAACGCGCTGTTTAGGCGAGCGTTTCCAAGCATAGGAACAATCTGAGGGGGAGAAGAACGTCGCAGTTTTTGCAAGAATGGAAAAAATGTATTTTCAATTAACATAATTATAATTACCAAAATGCCTCGCCCATTCCTTGACAACTATTTTGACATATTTCTTAAGGCGACGCATTGACAAACAATAATTTAATCCAAAATAGACCTTCTGAACTATGCAAAAGTACGTGCTAGCTTACGAAAAATGCAAAAAGTAGTTATTTTCGTTTATTTTAAAAACTATAATTAGTATTAAAAAATCCAACTGTCAATTTGAAGAATATGTTTCGATTAAAACTATACAGAAAAATTAGAAACATACATCTGTCTCGTTACTCCTAAAAATGTAAATCTCTGTTTTAAAAGAGGTTTCTTTGATATTTTTTTTTGTGTTACAAAAGTTAACTAATTGTGCACTCAATAGTAGAACACTTGTATAATATAAACACGTACATATACACGCCTTCTTACGCATGCAACCGAGCACAGATACTGACACACACCCACACACGCCGCTGATACAAATGCACACACATACATACATACCACATACACATACATTTCCATTTTTAACTAACATCACTGACACACACTTTTATACGCAGAAACAATTATTCTGTACCCTCTTTTGTTGTATAAACAGTTTGTAATTTGTCGAACTTCGTAATTGGCTATTTAAATTTTAATTCCAGTACTTTTTTCTTTCAATTGTATAGTTATGAAGTTTGGTAATGTATAAATAAATAAATCATGTAAAAATAGTGTATCGCAACTGTCAAAATAAAGCTAATGAAATGAAGAATTAGGTTACTAAATATCATTTTCATACGTTTTGTAGTCACTTAGAAAAATTGAGATCCCCGCCGTCAAAATTTCCAATGCGTCGCCTTAAATAGTATGTAACGCAATTGGGTCCCGATACCTTATAATAATTAAGTGCTCCAATTCAAATATATGCAAGGAATTTGAATGTTGTTACCTAAAACATTAAATCTATTTTTACTTTATCTGTCTGGTCACGGCACGGTCTGGAAAAACGGACGCAAAACGGTGAAAACAGACGCAAAATGGTCTGGAAAAACGGAGCGTTGTGTTAGTGCTAAGAAGTTAGTGTAAATATACACGATACAACAAATTCTTAAGCGCTGTAATAAACGCGCGTGACCGGCATGAGAAAGTACGTCATATGCATGCGCCCTAATTTTTGAATATGAATTATAACAAACGATTGTCCCTACATTATACGAATACCTGCAAACAATGTCGCAAGCAAAGCTTATGAAATATAACGAGAGATTTATGTTGATGCTTCGCTGATTGCCTTCTTGGTAACAGACAAACCAAGTTACGTGAATATTTGATACGTTGTTAACTTGAAACGATAAATTCTTCGCAGATCTAAAGAGAATTCCAATGTGAGGTACCGCCATAATTTATTACGCGCCTAGATTCAAATTGGATTAACATATGAAATTGGTATACGGTCTTATTTTAGACAATGCGTTGTTGAAGGCTGGAGACGATGAATGTGGTGGAGATACAGTTTACGAAGTATGTTTACATAATGTTAATGTAATCTGGAATGATTATAAAGGAGTTATTATCAATAATGGCAATGAAATGTAATGTAATACAATAAATTTAATGTGGCTAAATATGTATAATGCAATATTTCATGTGATGATATACTCCGAAAACCACCAATCGACATGTGTTTCGCCTCTCAACGAAACATGCTCAGGATATACCAGAGATGGGACTCGGTCAGCTAACGGTAGATTCGGTGTTAGCTAACCAACACCGAACCCACCGTTAGCTGACCGAGTACCATCTCTGGTATATCCTGAGAATGCTTCATTGAGAAGCGAAACACGTGTGGATTGGTTGTTTTTGGAGTTTGAGCGAAAAATAGCTAAGGATTTTAATATTTCATCACATGAAATGGATTTCCGCAAAGTAACACCTGAGTCTATACAAAAATGCAATATTTGTCTATTAATTAATATAATTAATATAGTATTTTATTGTTTTTTTTTAACGTCGATGATTTGATGTTTATTTGGAAGCACTTTACAATAACTACTGCTTACATATTGCTACTGCTTTTATATTTAATGAGGTGTATTATTGAAGTGGCAGTGATTGATAAAAAACTTTCGAATAGTTTAAAAACACTTAACACCGAAGTCTCAGCCGACCGCTTCGTTACTCTACACCACTGGTTCCCAAACTTATTTTGTCTACTGAGTCGAGAGCTCCTGCAGTCGTTGTCTAAGATGCCTCCTAGCTAAATGAAATTACAAATCACCCCCCAGGCCTCTACATAACGCCCCCATTTTTTTTCTGGGTCTCTTACCGCCCCCCTTTAGGCCTGCAGCGCCCACAAGGGGGCGTTATCGCCCACTTTGGGAATGGCTGCTTTACACGATCACCATAAACTTTAAACCCAACCGCCAGGAGTCGTTTTTACGTAGAAAATATTTCGTAAAGCAAAACTTTATTTTTGAAATTTGATTTTTACCGAAAACGCTGTCTATACAGGCATAGTTTTGGCTCCCAAGAACTAAACAATATATGTTGTCAGGTGTCAAAACGTGTAGCAGTAGCTATTGTAAAGCTTAGCCACATCAATCCTGGATAAATTCCAGCTATGAGCTTGTCTTAACCTATAACTTACAGTTAACTAGCAATGTTAGAGAATGTAGAAATTTAGTTTTTTGAACAAGCGTCAATTAAACGAAAATTGATTTTCATTACATATTATTTCATTTTACATCTCTTTTTTGGTAACGAAGAAAAAACCTGAATATGTTTTATGGTTGTACCCACCAAGATAAAACATTTGCGGTGGAGCGTGTTGTCGAGGGGCTGTGGGATCTCTTACGGAACGCACCGCTCCTGTCACGTTTTATTATTTATTTATTGTCTCAGAGGAGCCAAGACTCAGCACACTTGTAATACTACAACGCAGACTACGCTCGTTTTTATCTAACTTGGTATCGCATAGATGGAAAGCGAGAGACTCCCAGTGCAATCGGAAACTACCGGACGCACGGACTGGCGAATGGACAGACAAACACATTTAATCTATAGGAGTTCCGTTTCTTCCATTTACGGTACCATAAAAAGCGTTTAAAATATTTATATGAACATTTCTTGATTTAAAAAATCAGCCTCTAAGGCTCAATTCACACCGAGAGTGGCAGCGGCAATAAGAGAAGCGCCGAGCACTTTCAGTGCCTAAATTGACACAGCATTTTAAACTCTTACTTAATTATTAAAATACATAGAATCGCTCGAGCTCAAAAGGATCCGCGGTTGTCAAACGGCTGCTAGTCACTGTGAGACGGCAGAGGACGCAAGACGGCTATCTCTACCTCTGCCCTCATTGAACAGATGACAACACACGCGGTTTTTACTCTAAAGCATTGGCAAAACATCTGCTTGCATTGAAAGTAGCGTGTATACGGACAAAAGGCTTCCTATGAATACCATTAAATGTTTCCCAGGCACTACCGATATGAATTAAGCCTTACAAGACAGCAAAAAATAGTTGAAGTTAGTATAAAGGAGTTTAAAAATCTACCCAAAGCCGCAACAAGTATATGAAACACGTAATTTCTATAGTAACCAAATATTGCAGCCATAGAGCTCTAACTTATGATAAACAGTATATAATGTTACTATTTATTAGTAAGTTTATGTAAATATCAACCTAGTTAAGTCGTACAAGTTACGGTTGACTGAAGTTACATAGAGATTAAGTTTGTCTTACCCTGCTAACTTAAGTTGTAACTTTAAGCTAGGCACACGCCAATATAAGATCCATATTACAGGCATACTTTTATTGAGTACGTGTCCATGTTCATAATATGAATCGTTTTGATGCTTGATAATGACTCATGTAAAGCAATGGCGCTTGTTCATTTAAAGGATGGGTGAACCTGTGGCATCCATATGGATGCCAGGTGTTTTACCAAACGCAATACCAAAGCTATTATAAAAATCCTAAAACTTCCAACTCATTTTACATGAATTAAGAGATTGAAAAGTTTTAGTTTTCTTTTAATAGTAACAGGATTTTTGCCTGTAATATTTTATATTTCAATCCACAGCTTACATCGCTAAGCAAATGTAAAAAAATATTCAGCTCTTAAAAACTTATATTTAGTACAAAAAATGATATATATGGCAAGCGGCTTGTGACACTTTAAGCGCCCGCCATTTTAATCCCGCCCGCGTTAGGCCATTGTCTACATCAACGATCAACAAGTGAAAGGCTATCATGAGTACCGTGCACTGTAATTTTCAATATTTTGTATTTTACGGCTATTAAAATAGAACAAGACAAAAAACCGCCTTGTAGTTGTAAGTATCGTACTACTTGCACTTTGCACTTCACAATGACACCAAATTTGATCAGACCAACGTCATTGCCTTTAACTATTTTTCCGCACATTTTTTGAACTTTTTATTAATTATTTTCTCAATAAAAAAAATGATGATGTAAACAATTCCTTCGCTTTTAAGATCGCACGATAAATGTTTCGCTTTTAATTGAATCGCATGCACGTTCCCTATTACAGGAATTTAATTTTTCTCATGGCTAATTCGATTGATTTTCGAATCATTCAATTGGTTCAATACCAATATACCATACTGAACTCATTCCCAACTCACGTTGAGCAGATACTTACTACTGTTTTATGGAATCTGTCTGTCTGAATGTGTTTATCGGAATATGTCCGTCCAAATGTGTCTGTCTAAATCTCTATCTGTCTGAACGTGTCTGTATGAACGCGTATGTATAAATGTGTCTGTTTGAATATGTCTGTCTAAATGTGTCTGTCTAAGTGTGTCTGTCTAAATACGTCTGTCTAAATGTGTCTATCTAAATGTGTATGTTTGAATGTATCTGTCTGAATGTATCTGTCAGAGTGTGTTTGCCTGTCTGCCATAGCTGTTTCTATTAAAAATTATTTAACGCAAACAGTTGAAAAGAGCAGTTATAATACAAGAAGTTAACAGTATTTATTTGTTTAGGTTTACACTTCTGCTAAAAAAACGAAGTGTAGACGAACGTCACTGAAGATAATAGCTCTTTTAGCATTAGGTTAAAAATATAACTATCTTTACAGCAATATGAAAATGATACCTCTGAAGTTATAAGCCGATGTAGCGTAACTTCAAAAGCAATAATTCTCATAAGAAATAAAACTTTCGGGAAGCAATCTTCCCGCTTCAAAGCGGGTAAGATCTATTTCACCCCCGAGTCCACAAGAGACGATGTGTTATTCGCGTACATTATCAGAAAGTTAAACACTTTTATTATTTAGTCGAAGAGGGTACAGTGGCAAGGAAAATCTCTTAGACTATTAGGGTTGCCAAGCGACCGGATTTAGTCGGAGGAGTTTGGATTTTCACTCTTGTGATACTTGTATTATATGTACAGTTGTACATAGAAAAAACACTATACTCGTATATCCAGTTTCAACCTAAGAACTTATTACGTAACGTTTACCGACTGCTAAAACATCAATTTGATATTTTAATTAAGAGTAATTGCGTAGTCTAACAAAAGTTGAACTTCTCGTACAAGTGATTAGAGCTTATAAAATATATTTGAAATTTCATAGTTGAAAATGTAGAGATATGTAAATCAAGCAATCACAAATAGTACCGAGTTACTTTTGTCGTTTAATTAGAGTTTTCGAGACAAAATTATCCGCAAAAAACGAATGTCGAATACAGCTTTTAGATATCAGCGTCTGATAGCCCTGTAGATTACGGTACGAAATACACGGTATTTCGGTAAAAATAATATATACACTTATATTCAAGTTTAATATAAGGTTCTGTCGTAGTAAACCACACTAAATACGTTCAAAATACTGTTTCTTATTTAAAAGGCTATCGTAGCAGTGGTGTTTCGATGTTTGGTCATTAAGGCTAAGCAATGTGGTACGCGATCTAGTGGATAGGTGATCTAATGATCTGCATATCTAGCATTTGTATGCTTCGGAATTCACGTCATACTATACGCTTTAGTCAAGGGCGATTTTGATTGATGCACAGGGGGTTTACGCTATATCTATGATATATACATACATGCACATTATTTACAGATTGTATTCGAAAGTGAGTGGTGGCAGAAGCCAAAGGAGTCCAAGGCTGATTTATGGAGATCAAATAGCTTGAGTGTTAGCTGACGGAAATCTCAAAAGGAACTCGCATACTTAGGCGAAAGTGTGTGAGAACATTGACGATATTTGAGGAGGCAAAAGAAGAAACTAAAGACCGCGATACTTGGCAATCTGTCCTTTCCATGGAGCACTCAAACTATAGAGTGGCGATGTCATTTATTTTGTATGATAATATTTAAACAGTTGCGGTTACTGCGTTCTGTTTAATAGTTTCACTTTTTACTGTTTTTGCCACACCACCGAATAGAACAATAAGCCATTACAAATATATTTAAATATCTATTAGGATATACAGAGATGTACATACAGGTCCAGTGTTGATTATGTAGTGCATAATGCGAGCAAGAGTTGATATTTGTAAGTGTAAATGAACTGAGCAGTGGTGAATAAGATGGTTCGATATTTTGTTGAGTGCTCCATGGTCCTCCCTGGCTACTCCGTTAGGGATATGGTGCGAGACATGTATATATGTAAATTTAGGATAAGTCATACACATAGCATAACGATGAAATGTACCCATTAATTTAATTAGAGCTATGGTTTTACAAATGCTTCTAACCGCATTCAAATTCATACGAATATAATAGTTTTTCGGATAGACTAGAACAGAGATAATCAGATAGACAAAGATCTCTTTTTTGCATGACGTTGCTTCGTCGAGAAGCGAAATACGTCAGGATTTAGACCAGGTATTCCCAGGTAATGAACGAGTTGAGAGGCTGAGAGAGCGGTGAGATTTGTGAAGCAAATTGTGTGTGTTTAACATTTGGACGACGAGTAATTTGTTTTTTTAAAACGTTTATTTTGATTCAGAGAAAATGATATACTTGTCGCAAGAGACACAGTCACACAATGCGTGCTCTTGCGACTCAGCTATGAGAAATAAGTACCTAATAATAGGTCTTTACTTCTGAAGTTTCGTTCTACTATAAAGTCAACAACAACGAATTAAAGGTGATAGTGGAAACTGACGATACTCAATCTACTGCTGAGCTAGCAGCAGTTAACATCAAAACAATATTGGTCCATTTGCGTCAAATTTGCAAGGTAAATAAGTGGGTGCCACATGAAATGAATGATCGCCAGCGTGACGTATGCGTTGAGGTATGCATTGCGTTGTTTAATAGACACAGAAACGAATGGATTTTGAACGGCATTGTTACTAGCGATGAAAAAAAGGACAATTTTTTTGACAATCGTATGTAGTCATGATGTTGGTTAGACCCTGGTTCAGCACCTAGGCAATGCCCCGAACGGAAACTTACCCCTAGAAAAGTGATGGCTACTGTTGGTCTAGCGCCGGTGTAATTCAGCACAGCTTCTTACCAAATGGCACGAGCATTACTGCGGATGTTTACTGTGAGGAACTGGACACAATGATGGAGATGCCAGCCAGCCTTAGTTAGTCGCTCGTCCCGCTGCTCCTGCACGACAACGCTTGACCTCACACGGCACAACAGACGGTCTCTAAGCTACAAGAGCTAGGGTTGGAAGTTTTGCGTCATCCACCGTAATCACCAGACACCATTTGGACAACTTCTTAGCAGGAAAAAAGTTCTATACCCGAGAGGCAGTACAAAATGCCTTTGAAGAGTTTGTTGCCTCCTGTACACCTGCCTTCCACAAAAAGGGCATTGAAAAATTACCACTGCGCTAGCACAGAAGCATCGATAGCATGGGTGCATACTTTGATTAATAGAAAAAAAAAAACATGTAAAAAAAGACTAACTTTTTGTATACTAAACGGCAATTTCATAGGTAAAGACCTAATATACAGAAGAGGAACTACTGAATAAAATACCATTTTATTAGGTAGGTATGTAAATGAAAATTCAATAATGGCAAACGAGCCGTCAAGGAACTGTTAAGGCGACGCATTGATGAACAATAATTTAATTAAAAACAGACCATCTGCTCTATGCAAACGTGCGCGCGCTAGTTTACGAAAAATACGAAAAAACAGTTATTTTCGTTTATTTGAGAATACTATGATTATTTAAAAAAATCCAACTGGCATTTCGAAGAATGCGTTTAGATTAAAATACAGAACATTTAGAAACATGAATCGATCCCGTTACTCGGAAAAATGTAAGTCTCTGTGTTAAAAGAGGTTTCCGTTATTTCTTTTTTATGTTACAAAAGTTAACCAATCGTGTATCACAACTGCCAAGATAAAGTCAATGAAATGAAAAATCAGTTTACGAAATATCACTTTCATATGTTTTGTAGTCACTTAGAAAAATTGAGATCCCTGCCGTCAAAATTTCCAATGCGTCGCCTTAACGCACCGAAAGCCGTAGTCTAACAGACTGCCATCGCTTGGCTTAGTATAGTTAAATGAGCGCCTTTTATTATTTCGACCGACATTCAAGAAATCATTTCACATTTTCAATAATATTCAATCCGTGTTTCAAAAAAAACAACTTTTACATTACAGAGGGGGTAAACGAGCAAGCGAGTTACCTGATGGAAAGTGATCACCGCCGCCCATGGACACCTGCAACGTCCGTGGAATCACAGTTGCATTGCCGGCCTTTAGGGAAAGGAGGGTGAGGGGGGAGATGGGCTACCAGCACTCTTATTCACCGAACGAAACACAGCAACAAATTTTGTTATTTCACGCCGATATTCTGTGTGGTATTTCACCGGACGACCCGATCCAATTCGTGCTGCAATGCAGCTTGGCTCTACCACTGCAAACAGTATTGTAAACGTACGATTATCGATCAATTGAAAAGAATGAGATCTTCGAAAGGAATCTTTATTTCCAACAGTTTTTTTGTTGTTGCTCATTAAATACAGTGTTTTCGTAACCTCTATTCGACAGTGTTTAATTAGGTACTTCAATTTTGCGCATGTTTTTTTTGTGTTTGTAGCTGCAGCACAAGTGTCAAATTTTCATCGTCAAAATTGTATCAATTGCACAATATTTAAAAAAAAATGTTTCGTTATAAATCTGTTAAAAACTGTCTATTGTGTGCTGTCCTATAAATACCATATTATTCGCTTGCGAGTGTACTGTGCATATAGCGCTTCCTTGTACAAAATGTTCTGTAACTGAACGAAGGTGTTGTGTTGTATGTTATGTATTAATTTGTTTACGAGGTGTACTACCTCACGTGGATTTTAGTAAGAGTGACATATGGCCGCGTTTAGGTGCTGTGAATTGAGTACAATTTTTCAACGCGACCCTTTATCCGCTTACAAGAAGTCCAATGTTTAAACTTACAGCGATAATAGACGATGTCTCATAACGATATAGTTAAAAGATTTAATGATCACGAACAAAACTGTGAAAAACAATCCCAATACAATGAAAACTGTAAGAATTATTAGCTTTTAATAAACTTAAGAGAGTCCTTTCCTGTGCATCGAAATTCAAAGCAAGCATGATCCAAAGGCTTGTTGTTGCGTTTGACACGATGCTTAAAAAAGATACAGTGAAAAAAAGAGATAGCACTCACTCACATCGTCCGTACCTCGGACCAATAATCATAGTGGAAGGAGCCATAATAAGTTGCCGCTCTTATCACAGTGTGTCAAACGAATTTATGTGTCTCTCTGTCTATCTCATAGAGCGTAATCACGACTAAAACCAATGATGTCTATGTAAGTACTAGATTGAAACAAAAACAAAAAGCAAATCCGAAAAAAAAGCTGAAGTAGTTCAACTGATATTAAAGTATTATTTGAAAATAGTCGGTGTTGCTTTGGGAGAATAAATGTTATAACAATTATAAAGTTCATTTAGTGTAAATGATGTTAGTATTATCTCTTTAATAGTGAACCACGTTCACGACATAACTGTCAAGGATGCTTTGAGTTGGTGTCAGTTTTTTTGCAAAGTTTTTTGATTCCAAACTAGGGGTCCCGAGTTCAATCCTCGGTCAGGTCAATTTAGGAAACGAACTTTTCTAAATTGGCTTAGAGTCTGGGTGTTACTGGGAGCTCCTCCAGAGTTCGTCGTGTGGTACCTTTGATTTTATTTAGTAGATGAGTTACCTTCCTGTTGAAACACGCTGCAACATAATATACACATATGTAAAATAAAATTATTATAACACAATATAATGCAACGTCAACGCAACGAAGATCGCGCGAGCAGCGCGACCAGCAAATTAATATCGTTTTCTAAAAGACACTTCAATATATTTTTTTATACGAACTACACACATTCAATCAACCAAACTGCAATTTTTTAGTTTGCGTTTTCATTTATTATAAACACAAGAAATTGAGATTATAAATAGTCACAAACACTTCATGTTTAAAACATTTAAATAAAAAGTTTATACAATACCATAATTACGTAAGAGCGTTTGTATGGAATAACGGGTTGTCCCAGGTTGTCCGCTCTAGTGTGAACAGTGTGAATAATTTCTATCTCTGTCACACCTACGTTTTTAAGAAAATCAACTGTTACTGAAGGACAGAGACATCATAAACGACCTTCTAGGGGTTACGGTTTTCTTTTTAAGATAAGTTAACAACAAGTACCTACTGATATTTTCTCCGGCAATTTGTCTTTATTTTGCACCACAATATAAAGTAGGATGATATGTCATTGCGACACTAGGCGATTTTTCATCACGTTACAGAAATACTGGCGTATTTTTATATTTCTCCATGTTACGTTTATTCCTTTGCTGTTTAGAGGACAGATATGTTATAGATATTAAAAGGAAATTGGCTAAGAGCGAGTCGGATGCGCCTTAAGTAAGGATTCTGTAGCATTTATGGACAAACTAGAAGTTCATAAATTAACGTTAAATTAAAAACTCGTTGTGTAGAGTTCCGTAGTTAACCGTCACAATATGTGTACATAGATAGCATTTTGGTAATAATATTAAAATATTGAGTTCGCGGCTTAACGGTTAATCACAACTAAAAAGGCGGGCCCACATAGAACGATGGTAATTGAAGAAGTTAAAAAACCCAATTTCACAAGCGAAGCTAAAAACTATTTGAGTACTATTGTGTGTAGAGGCAAACGGTTGTAGAAGCTATATAATATGTAGTTGTCATAATGAAATGTTTATTTTTTACACTTAGCTTCAACCTAGTTTTGCACCTAGTTTCAACTTATTGGCTAAGCGTCATCTGAGTCATTTGCTATGGAATGTTTATGAAATTTCTACTTATTCGAGTACGTTTTATAAATTGGTCATCTCTTAACTTTGTTATATATTCGTTGTAATAATTGAAAGAAAAACTGCACTTGACAAATTACGGACTGTTTTTCCGTTTGTTGTGAATATCAATTAAAGACAATAGTTTGATATGGCAATAGCCCACGTAATATATTGGAAATGAGATACAATGACCATAGCCCACATTGACAAAAGATAAGAATTCTTGCTATAAAAAGTATTTGTAATTTTTTTTATTTTTTTATTTTTTATTTCTAAATGGCACCGTACGTGAGTACATTGCCAACGTAGATAAGTAGATAATTAGCGCATTTGCCAATGTCACGCATTAACGCAAACTAGTATACAGACACAGAATCCATGTAGAGTCACAAGTAAATTAGTTCTTTCTTATCGTAAAACTCCTCCAGTAAAGTGATAGTAGGCTTTACTGAAGTTATAAAGGACTTCTTGGAAGAGCGCGAGAACTTCAGCTACACGTTCCCGCCAAAAAGTCCGTATTTGTAATTACTGGGCACAAAATTAAGTGTAGCAGCAATAAAAAAATACAGAAAGGCACATGGGCATCGCCCATTCTGCCAAACAATGCTAAAGTGCTGCCATCTTTACGTTCACACTCAAATAATATACATTACAATACTTTTCACACAGCCAAAAACAAGTTTAGCTGATAGGAGGAGACGTGGCTTAAACAAAAATGACTCAATTTAAAGCTTAATATTTCGCAAACGGATCTCTTAATCGAAAAAATTGATATCACATACATCATGTAGACGTACATGTTTGATATAAATTTCAATTCAATTTAACCTGTTCTTAAGATAAAGGGCTTTACTGGTCGTGACAGACGGACAGACAGACACACGGACAACGAAGTGATATAAGCGTTCCGCTTTGTCTGTTTGAGGCATGGAACCCTAAAATCGAAAGCAAGGTAGGTCCAAAATATCCATTTTTTTTTGCTTCGGGTTTTAGGTTCACTTCAGTCAATTCCAAATTTCAACTTACTAGGTGTTAAATCGTCGGAATAAATCTAACGACATCCAAACAAACACGATAAAACTACATACGAGTATAACATTGTTGTTTTAGACATTCTGAAGGCGGTATCTTAATAAGATTGAAAACGAAATTGTCCCTATGAAATTGTACAATATAAATGATTTCGTTTGTTTAGCTCAGTGAGTTTCAATGAAAATAGATTAAAACATTACGCTGTCGCCAAAAAAGCTGATTACTTTTTATTACTTATAAATTAGTTTAAACTTATGAAGCTTTATGAAACGTTATATTACAATCTATTTCTTCACGTAGCGAATTAAAATTTCAACTGCTCTTTGACCTCAGCTATAGCAAAATTTTATGAGGACTTGAAACCGCTATGCTTTAAATTCTGTGCTTTATTCGCTTTTATTAAAAAACTAGCAGTGCCTTGCGGTTTCGCCCGCTTTATGGTATTTTTCCGCTATAAAAAGTAACCTAGATCACTCTCTGAAAAATCCACTGCCTGTCGATGAAGTCCTCTCAAAATCGGTTAGGCCGTTTCGGAGATTAGCGCGGACAAACGAACAGGCAGACTAACGGACGGACAAACAAAAATGATGTAAAAGAGTATTTGTGTTTTGGTTACATGCAGATAAAGCCTTCGTTTCGTTATTACAGACAAATACTTTAATTTTAATCGTATGTAGGTATAAATTTATAGATATGTTTAGGCAGAATATAGTATAGTTTTTAAAAATGCATATACCATGCGGTTATTAGTGATTGGTATTCGTTGGTAATATGCGGCCTGATGCAAATTGATGGAGGTAGGCTTAGGCTAGTCTGTTTTAATAGTTTGAGGGCCACTTACGAGACCTTTGATTTTTTTTGTTTTGAGAGAGATATCTTCAAAGTTACTGATCATCTTGATGGGAAGATCCTTTCCTTAAAGGCTGGGAACGCACCCATGAGTTCCCGGACGTTGCGGATCACGTTCCATCAATTGACTCGCTTGCTCGTTTCCCCCCTCCGCCATAAAAAAAGACTGGGTCGTGTGGAATTTTTATTCGCTAGAACTTCTTCGGTTTCTTTGGCATATAATATTGGCCCTCCAAAAATTTTTACGACACACACTAGCGAATACATTGTTTGGAATAAAACATATTACTGTTCTTATTGTCACTCGATACCAAGAGATGGCGCTAGTTGTCGCGAGGTTACCTTATGTTTTATTTTACTTGTAAGTAATTAGTGTGTAAATTGATTGTTGAAATGGAGATGTTTAAAAAAGCATCGGTTCCTTTGTGATAAGAAAAAGGGAAAGTTTTTGAAATATTGGTTGTAAATCTCAATTATCTTATTTGTTTTGAAGCTAAAATGAGTTCTGTCGTGTTGTTGTGTGTACGCCGACTGAAATTAGCAGTTGATTGTATTGTATTACATTGTTATTTTATAATTCAAAAGTAGTAGACCAAAAAGTTAGGTAGGTGAGACGTGTATATCTTCCGTTCTGTGGATTAGCGGCGCCAAAAGCCACCTCCGACTTCCACCGTCCCGAAGACTAACGGACATTAAAGGTATTTAGCCCCTCCTATTTGTATAATATTGTTGATCAGCGCCGTGTATCGCGGTCTATGTCGGTGCAGTTCAAAATTATAAAAAGCCCAGCATGCGCTATGATCGTGCCTGGAGCTATACCGCACACATTCTATGGGTGATATAGTCCCAGCAACCTCGTAGTGTTACTGCGGCATGGAACACACACGCTAATATTCTCCTTGAGAATATTAGCGTGAAATCGAGGATTAAAGCTTCTCTTTTAACCGAAGACCTTCATTCAGTTGCCTCGTATAACAAATGGGGCAGTCTCTAAAGCTCTAAACTAAAGCAGCCCAGAGGTCTCATTTATATAGAGTCTAAAGAAGCCTTTGTTGTTAGGATTCTACCCACTAGACGTGCAAGCAAGCTCAAGCACTGCTATTACAGCAAATCGATCCATTCCATTAGAGATCCTAGAGTTTAGAGTAGATTTTAGTGGGTAAAAGCTACACCTAAAGCACAACTCGATTGGCAGGAAATGGAGCGAACAGGATAATTAATTCTGGCGTTTTAAATGTAAAGAGCATCTGAATCAAATTCACTAACGAATCTGAAATGTATAATGAATATTTATTTTCAGTTAAAAATGATTAAACACTAAATAAACACCCAATCTTGCTTCGGGAAAACAAATGTTTTTTGTAATGTTTCTTAGGGTTAGCTTAAAAGGTGCCTTCTTGGTCTTAAGCTACTGTACATATTATATAGGTTCCTGTTAGTTATACATACATACATACATACATACATATCCTCACGCTGTATCCCTAACGGGTAGTCAGAGAGCACGGAGCGCCAAGTGTCGCGGTTCTTACATACTTCTTTACTTCTTCCTATTCATTATGATACCATTTATTGCAGTATCCTACATTATCCATTTCCACCATGCAAAGCGTTGCCGCCATTACAGTCCTTACGCGTTCAGTAAATTTTGAGATAATGTATTTTCTTGTGTCGGCCTATTTGGTTTTACCATCTGTGATACGCTCCCTTGAAATTTAGCAGGCAGTTTACACGGTGAAATTTAAACAAAACAGAAATTAAGATTTGTCTCTTGAAAGCGGTTTTGCTAATTTTTATTGCGACATAAATGATCCTAAAGGCTATTATCTCGTAATGTCTTGAGTTGTGTAAAATTTATTTAATTACTGTTTTCTATTCCTTTATACAACGGTACTCCAGTTTCATGTTGATATGGGAAAGAGAAAAGCAGAAAATACCATGTTTGCATATCTACCCGCGTAAACGCTAAAAATTGGCTAAAGAATAGAGTGTATTATAGAGCTTGTGTAGGCAATGAGCTAGCAATCTCTTGCTAACTCTAAACCTAAATACTAATGACATCGTTGTATTTTCATTTTCTGTAAAATGCTATGCGATCATGTTATAGACAGTAACAGAATCTTGTATGCATATTGCAAGTATTTTTGAGAATATCAATCAGTTGACTTAGAATCTGAGTATTCTTGAATGCTCCGCCAGTTTCTTGTAGCAAAATTCTGGGTCTTTTGGAATGTTCAGCCAAGTTATTTTTAGCAAGAGTCTGAGTCTTATTGAATGCTCTGCCAGTTTCTTGTAGCTAGAATCTGGGTCTTTTAGAATGCTCCGACCGTTACTTGTAGCACCTACGACACAGATTTCGACACGCGAGTCGAGGTAAGATACACTTGCATAATTTTTGTGCATTGGTATATCTATACACACTATAACAGAGAAACCGTTACCGTTTCGCTTCTGGACACAAGTTTTGTTATGTGAATAGTGGTTTGGTAGTTAATGTTTGATAGTTTTTTTTTTCATATAAAAGAGGATTCAAACGATTGAGCGGGTCACCTGACGGAGAGTAACCAACCGCCGCCCATGGACACCCGCAGCATCCGGAGAATCACGTGCGCGTTGCCGGCTTTAAGGAAAATAGGGAAAGGAGGGAAAGGAAGGGGAGGGGATGATGGGCTACCGGCACTCTCACTCACCAAACGAAACACAACAGCAATAGATGTCGTTATTTTTTTTTAGGTTTTTAGCAACGTGATTTTTTTTCACATAAATGTTATGAGATCGTTTCAAGAATATGTCACAAACTATTAAATACTCGTACCTGTGATTGAAACATACTGTATATTAAAAACATCTCAATATTCGTTCGTCTCAACTTTCGTGACGTGACAAAGCGTATGAATTGATTGTATTATCATTATGTTTGTATCCGACAGTCAGGACTCGAGAATGCACAATACTTGTGCGCATTCTCGAGTTCGTAAAAGTCTTAAAAATCGTTGCAATATAATCTATTATGTCTATGCACTTATACTTTCAAGGAAGAATAAAGTGAAGAGTGGATAATGGCAGCTGTGCTTGTGAGGGCTTCGTAGCGTGGTAATTTTCTGCTTGCATGCGTAGAACGTAGTACGAAATAAAATAGAAGGAAATCGATTCCAATAAAATGTTATGGAAATCGAAAAAAAAATCTATAAATCTTTGAGTTAGAATTTTGTTGATGACATTTTATCGGGAGAAGGAGAATACAAATACTCATATATTTACTTCAATACCTTTTAAAGAATGCATTTAAAAATTATAAACAAAATACGTTTATATTCCTTTTAAACTTGTAAGTCCTTCTATTTAATGTCAAAATCGAGTACATTATCTTAGACTAATAAATAAATAAAAGAGAAAAGAATTCGGAAAAAGGAATCACTTATGGAATTATATCGGTGTTTTTCTATTTATCTGCTAGTAACTATTGAGAAAAAAGCTCAGACCAAGTACCACAGTGGACGGAGCATTTGCTCTAAGAGCGTCCTTACGGTGTATTTGTTGATCGAGTTTCTAGATCTTTACAAATGTGCGTGACCAGGGAAGTACAACGACACACAACTGAATATGACATATTTTAATTTTTGTGAGTACTATTAGATAAAACATAAGATTTACGAGTATTTTACAAATAATTATTTCATGATCGACTCATAACCTGACACGAATGTAGGACTAGCCAAAGTAACAACTGCAGGTACAAAAATTTTCTCCTTTATTTGCTAGCAACACAGTACACAGGGCATCACTCTTAATGTCTCAGCCCGAAAAAACGCCCCGATCAACCAAATGCATCCACTTTTATATCTACCTTCCATATCACCCATTTTTTTTCTAGCCCGTCAGAGCGCCACCCGGTGTATTTTGCAAAACTGTGATCAATTTCTAACTGTTATTGCGTATTTATCAATTATTCAAAATTTGTTAGAATTAAAGTATTTTATAATAAAAGTTACTATTTTTAGAAATATTTAATTCGATTTTTAGTTAACATAATCAGATTTTTATAGTTTAAAGTTACTGATTTGACTGAAATATTTAACTTCCTTTATATGATAACTAATACGCTTTCCGTACTGAATACTTTTTTTATTATAAATGGGGTATTTTCTTTAAATAACTGTATTTATTACTCAAACAAGTCATTTTCAATTTATTTGACCTTACACGAATTACACTGACAATGTGAGGTTGCCATACTTACTATAGCTGTTTTACTCGGGGTTACGCTCAGTGAGATAGAAAGAGACACGAAAATTCGTTTGACACACGGTGGTAAGAGCGGTAACTAATTAGGACTCCGTCCATTAAGTTTCTTGATCCAAGGTTTCTAATAATGTTTATTCGTATGCGTTGTCTGTGTAAAAAGAAGATTATCTGTGGTTCTTGGTAATCTATGGTCTTCGTTTTGATCTTGGGTTGATAAAATATTTTCATGTTTTTAGAATGAAGCTTGTTTATTGTTTTGTGTTCGTTGTTATAGTATTCTGGATTTGGTGATTATAGATTAAAATAATTAGAAGTTACAATTATGTTTTCGTATTGTGTACAACTATAAATTAGTATGACGTTGGCTCGGTGGCGATGCATCTGCCTTCGAGCTGGGGCCCCGGGTTCAATCTCCAGTGAGATCAATTTAGAAAACGAACTCTTCTACATTGGCTTGGAGTCTGAATAATGCTGAGACTTTTATAGTTCAATATTGAGGGTTTAAATTTTTTTTTGCATCGGATTTGAATTTTTTAATTTTGGATTTTGTGGTAATCGTGTGGGGTTAAAACGTATAACATGTTCCTTCGCGTAACTGTAAAAAAAATGTAAATAATTGGGACACCCAGGAAAGTGCATTGAATAAAGAAGTCGTTCGTCTCCATAAAAAAGTATTATTTAGGGGTGGTTTTAAGTTCTCTGCATCAAAAATATGGAACGATGACCACCTTTTCGTCAAAATATGTCCCAAAAGTCGTTAAAATCCAACTTCTAGCACATCCTACTGGAATGACAAGTGCAAAGAGAACAATCTGGGAATAAAATCTGGGTACGCAGTGTTCGGCATGGCATGGTTCATTTCGTTGTACAGTATTCCATTTTTTTCTTTTTGTGTTGTGCCCAATTCGAATTATTTAACCAATTTTTAACATCCTTTATGCACTACATAGTCTATGTATATGTTTTAACTATATTTTTAATTATTTATTCTTTGAACAAACCCACCCGCGACATTTGTGTCATATTATTCATAGCATTGAGGACGAACTGAAAACCAGTGTTGTAGGTGGTTGCTGCGCTGCTGCAAAGCTCTCCACTCACAGCATTGCTGAGTTCGCTCCCTTTGCCACATAGATGTGAATTTTGAATATTTAAATTGTTTATTTATTTTTTTTCTCGTTATTTTATAATAATTATTTAATGTATGTAATATATAACCTTGTGTATGTAACTAATGTTAGTGTGGCAATAAACCTGTTTCTTTCGCTTTTCTTTCGTAATTTTGACAACACTTTTTAAAAAATATGCTTAAATCTAGTTTTACCTCGTCCCCCTTACCTCCCATTCAACTATCATCAAAACTATAACTCAGATAGAAAATCAATATTATTAAGAATGTGGGGCACATTTAAAGTATATTGTCGAGATTGCTTTATATTTAGTACATTTTTTTTAGGTAAAAATAAAACTCTTCGGCAAACTATTTTGCTGTTAGCAGAATTTTATAACCGACTACAAAAAAAGGAGGAGGTTGTATGTTCGTCTGTATGTTTTTTTTACATGTATGTTTATCGATAACTTTGTCAATTGTGGACCGATTTCGAAAATTTCTTTTTTGTTTGAAAGGGTTATACTTCCGAGGTGGTCCGTTCAAACTTCACCGGCATTGAGGCTTGGACTTCGAAGATACACTAAATATTCTTAAACCACCTTCAAAAACCACTGAGTAGTACAAAATAACTATTCTTTACTAATCGAAACTCAAGTACAATAAAAATAACTGTGAATACGATACACATACCTATATAATTAAATTTGACAGATACTAAAGCCGATGCCAAATCAATATGCAACAACAGAAAGCTTATTAGTTTGGTAACGGTGGATGTTAAATGATAGATGTTGTTTTTTTTTTTCTTTCTTTATGGCATGGCGCACAGATTAGCACATTTGCCAATGTCACGTATTAATAAGTAAAATCCATTTAGAATCACAAGTAAATTAGTTTTTTCTTATCATAAAACTCCTCCAGTAAAGTGATAGTAGACTTTTGAAGTTTTAAAGGACTTCTTGGAAGAGCGCGAGAACTTCAGCTACACATGTTTATTGAGATCTCCTCCATTCTTTTCACTTACACAGAACTTTAAAACACAATATACTATCACTGTTGTACTTTAAAACTCCAAAAAATGTAAAACAGAAAGTCTAAATAAAATGATAACTTCACTTCTCTCGTTCCCGCCGAAAAGTCCATGTCGTTGTTTATGAGACAAACGTTATTAAATGTTTAAAATATTAATGAAAATGTTTATTGTCATGAGAATGCTACTGAGTACATCCGCCGGCTTATACGGTAAAATCGCTCTGTCATAGCATCCATAGATGTATTAAAATATTAAAGCGCGGCCGCCGCAGGATTAAAGCGCCAGCATACATGACGTTCGCCGACGTAATTTGAGTGTTCGGTAATAATCCGAACAATATAATTATGTCTTCGACAAACTTTGTTTAACGTTTGTTCAACGATTGATGATCGACAACAACTGACAGTTCGGAACACTGCGAATACATTATGTCGTGGATTTGGTAATTTTTAGGATTAATTTATTTATTTAAACTTCATTGCACAAGAATGTACAAATGGCGGACTTAATGCCAAGTGGCATTCTCTACCAGTCAACCAAAAGGCTAAATGGAGTAAATATTGGTAGTGCATATATTTAAAATGCTAAATTAACCTAATCTAAATTATATTATTATCATAAAATTAATATGGAGAATATAAAACGTAAATATATAATACATATTTATATTATTAACAATAATTATTACTTTTATTATTTATATTTTATTTATCCCGTTAGGGATACAGCGTGAGGATATGTATGTATGTATGTTTATAAACACAATAATACAAAACATTAACATATGTACCTACATACTCGTATACATAAATTCGTACCTCAAAATGAAAAAAGTAACCTTTATAGGGCTACTTCGTTGTCCGTCTGTCTGTCTATCAAGACCCTCCTTCTCAGCAACGTATGGAGGTATCAAGTGTTAGCAACACCGACGAATAAACATAAAGGGGAACACTGGCGCCCTCTAGAAGAGCGCGACAGTGTTCGTGACGTCATAGAAAAGAACGACTGACGGCTTGTTCCCCACTACCGCTCGAGATTATATAAGTCAAAACTCGAGCGCATCACGGATCTCTATTGTTTTTACCTTCACGACTGCAGCACGAAGTGTTCGAATACAAATTAATTAATTATTAATTGATATTAAATATTAATCGATTAATCGATAATTTAAGTAAAGTTTGGGATGTTCCATTGCTATAAGTTTCTAACTTATGATTTTATCGTAGCTAACGCAAGTTCAAATTAATATATTGCATGGACTCAGGTGTTACTTTGCGGAAATCCATTTCATGTGATGAATTCCTAAAATCTCTAGCTATTTTCCGCTCAAACTCCAAAAACCACCAATCGACACGTGTTTCGCCTCTTAACGAAGCATGTTCAGGATATACCAGAGATCAGACTCGGTCAGCTAACCAGCACCGAATTGGTTTCGGAACAAAATAATGATAATAGGTACTGATACTTTTATGATTAAGAACTTAATCTTTGTTTACCTCCGTTATTTTGAGAGCTTTCAATTGGTTAAAATAACTTTATCCCGTTAATTGTTTAAAAGCAGTTTAAAAACAAATATTTAAACAATTAACGGCGAAATCATTGTGAGAATAATTACAAATATCTTGTTACTCAATCTATTAATAATGCTTAATGTAATTTGTCAAGCCACATTGGTAGTGTTCTCTTTAAAGTCAAAATGTTAGACACCAAAAATACGCTGCTTGTCTTTTGGTGTGAACTGTAAAAGTCTGCTGAGGATTAAAGCTTATTATCACACAAGAGTGGAGACGCAATGGTAAATTGCTCGCATTTAAAAATCGAATAATAAGGCGGCGATGGCTGAAACACAAATAGGTCGCGTAAAATGCGAGGTGATGGAATGAACTGGAAAGGAAAGAGTCTCACCGTGGGACTACATAAAGGGACTCGCCGTAGAGGTCATTCTCGTAATCGTCGAAGTCCACTTTTTATTGTTGCGGATCTCGCGGTGCGTTTGTGCTCACAAAGGGAAGGGACGGAGACACTTGACATTTGGAGCATGAGATTATCATGCCATATTGGAATGTTAGGAACGCACTCGGAGGTCCTCTACGGCGATACCAAATCCATATGACTATGATATGGCATGTGATATGCATATGACTGGCCCGTTGGCGCAGTGGCATATGCATCTGCTTTTCAAGCTAGGGTCCCGGGTTTAATCCCCGGTCAGGTCAATTTAGGAAACGAACTTTTCTAAATTGCCTTGGAGTCTGGGTGTTACTGAGAGCTCCCCCAGAGTTCGTTGTGTGGTACCCATAGTACAAGCTTACTGTTTAGTTTGGGGTCACACGATCTGTGTAATTGTCTGGAGTATTATTATTATTATTATTAACCAACATCACGGTATCACCAAAGGTACATAATAATAATACTGGAAGAAATTTCCTTTAGAAATAAACTCCACCTTTTCATTTGTTCTCTAAGTGTATCTTTCTTTCTGTATATATTTCGTATACAATAAATATAACTTAGTGTTAATAAATAATAGATTTTTAAAAGGACAAAATTAATGTTAAATTATTTCTTTATAAACTCAATCTGTAATTTTGTTAATTTTATTAAGCCATTAATGACCCACTTGTGGACCTTTCAGCACAAATAATCAAGTTCAGAATACAAAGTTAATATTAATAATATAATACTACAAAATAAGTATTTATTGTAAACTGTCTGAATTATCTTTTAAACATTAATCCTGTTTTAATGAACCATTTGTCGACACTCTAGACCAGCCATTCCCAAAGTGGGCGATAACGCCCCCTTGTGGGCGCTGCAGGCCTAAAGGGGGGCGGTAAGAGACCCAGAAAAAAAATGGGGGCGTTGTGTAGAATCCTGGGGGGTGATTTGTAATTTCATTTAGCCAGGAGGCATCTTAGACAACGACTGCATGAGCTCTCGACTCAGTAGACAAAATAAGTTTGGGAACCAGTGCTTTAGACATATTAGATACACGGAACGCTTTGAGTAATCTATATAAGGGAAACACCACTCACTAACTGTGAGTGTAACTATATTTCGCTCCGATTCTATAGGTCCGATTGACTTGATATTTAGCTACTTCTTTCGCTCACTAAGAACGGATTTTACGAAAGTCCTGTCCAAAATGGCTGTGCTGCCCGGGAGAAGCCGGGGCGGTTCGCTATTTAAATAATAAAAGCAAATGTGTCAAAATCCTGCGGAGCGTAAAACGCAGTGCTGTTATCTCATTGGTCGCATCAAGGTCGAACGTTGTACATTCGAGAGCGGATAAGCGGAGAGTTGTGAGTCTAGTCCCAATATAAGTCATATATTACGAGGGCTGCTATTTATGTATCAGGAACTGGCTAGTTACAGAACAATATTAAAAAAGTAATTATAACATTTAAAAATGGAACTCTTTGGCTGAAGAATACAATTTGTTTCATGTAGCTGTCATTTGTTTATCCTTTGTGGCGTCATTTTGAAAATTGCGAGTCTTTATCACCATGGATTTAAGTCGTGAAAATTTTTGTGCTATGATTTATTACGATTTTCGGCGATGGCTAACTCAAAAACAGTGCATCGATCAACTCACTTCGACTTTTGGGGACGAAGCACCATCGAAAACTACAGTGTATCACTGGTTTAGTGAGTTTAATCGTGGACGGTCTGTGCTCACGGACGAAGGTAAAAAATGGGGCGCCCTAAATCGGTTGTTGTACCTCAAAATATTGATGCTGTGCAGGAACTAATAATGCAAGATCGTCATGTTACATATCGCGAGATAGAGGCGTCTCTGGGCATAAGTATGACGAGTATATATAAAATATTACACGAACATTTAGCTGTAAAAAAAGTTTGTTCACGTTGGATTCCGCACAACTTGAGAATTGACCAAAAACGGACTCGTGTTGATTGGTGTGAAAAAATGTTACTAAAGTACAATCAGGGTGCGTCAAAAGCTGTCTATAATATCTACACAGGTGATGATTCTTGGATTTATTCGTATGATCCTGAAACTAAACTACAATCAACGGTTTGGGTGTTCCAAGATGACCCGAACCCAACAAAAGTCATTCGTTCAAGAAGCACTTTGAAGCAAATGGTCGCTTATTTTTTTGGTATAAATTGACATGTAGCTACAGTGCTACTAGAGGATCGTAAAACGGTTAATTCTGAATGGTATACGACCATTTGTTTGACAGAAGTCTTTGAAGAAATAAAAAAGAACAACCGACAACGCAGAATCTTTCTTCATCATGACAATGCTAGCTGCCACATATCGGTCGAAACAACTCGGTATTTGGAAGATCAAAAGATCGAATTAACGGGCCATCCGCCGTACAGTCCCGACTTGGCCCCCGACGACTTCTATTTATTCCCAACCGTGAAGAATAAATTACGTGGTCAACGTTTTTCGAACCGTGAAGAGGCTGTTGATGCGTTCAAAATGCACGTTTTGGAGATACCTCAATCCGAACGGAAAAAGTGCTACGAAAATTGGTTCCAACGCATGCAAAAGCGCATCAATCATCATGGTGAATATTTTGAAAAGCAATAAAACTATAATAAATGCTATATGTTTGTTTCACTTTGATATTCCGGATACATAAATAGCAGCCCTCGTTACTAACTATGGGCAGTCGCACGTGCCCTTCTTCATAAGCGTTGTCTAAGGCATAATCTATTATGTATAACGAAAACGTATTTTTTTCCCAATCACTTGAACACTACTGAACGTATCGGTACTATGACTATTCGACGCGGCATCGTTTGTAGATGGTTTTAGGATATTTATATTATGAATTCATTTCATTTTTAGAACAAAAACCTACTATTCGGTACAAAGTTTTCATTTACGCTGAGCGAAGTGGGAGGGTAAGGTGGGTAACGGTTTGTACGAATATAATATTACGATGACTTCACAGAAAGCTAGCGAACGCAGTTTGTATGTGTGCGTGCTTATATACATATGCCGTGGCACGTACACAACGTAAATATTTAGCATGAGTAAGACTGTGCCAGTCGTGTAGAGATGGGTAGGTCCGGCCTTTTCAAGGATACAGTTCCGGATGTTAATCCTACTCCACAGATACGGATCCCGATTCCGTGTCCGCGGACCTGTACTAGTAATTTCGTAGCAATTACCGAACCGGACTTACGTAGTGTACGCAACTGGATCCAGTGTAGTGCTAGGTAATAAAATCGTACCGTGGACTTTTTGGCGGGAACGGTAGAAGTCAGGTTGTCATTTTATTTAGATTTTCAATTTTTTACATTTTTGGGAGTTATAAAGTACAAACGTGATAGTATATTGTGTTTTAAATTTCTGTATAAGTGGAAAGAATGGAGGAAGTCTAAATAAACATGAGCAGCTGAAGTTCTCGCGCTCTTCCAAAAGTCCTTTATAACTTCAGTAAAGCCCACTATCACTTTACTGGAGGAGTTTTACGATAGGAAGAAAAAACGAATTTGTTTCGAACGCGCTTTATGTCGAATCTACTTATTAATACATAATACGTGACATTAGCAAATTCGCTAATCTGTGCCCCATGCCACGAAGGAAGAAAAAAAAATCGTACCGTGCTCAGCGTACATTCCACTACGCCAGCAACCATTTCTGTTCCAAAGGATGCGTGTCCGATTTACGTTTAGATGTACATCCAACAGTACGACTTGGGATACGAGTCATAGAACATGTATCCATCCATACCTACTCATCTCTACAGTCGTGATCAATAATCTATGGTCGTGATCGCGCCGTACCCGCGATTAGTCACACACATTTATACGCTGCTGCGCCGCTCAGTCACCGCCAATCGTCACAAACAAACATGGAAAATGTATCAGTGTGCATTGTTTTTTTATTATTATATACTTACATACACATAAAATTTAAAAAACGAACAATGACATCCTTACGTATCCGGCCGAGAGTAGGCGATTCGACACGCCAGATAGGCGCGGGGTAAGAGTTGGCCTTCTTTCGTGTATATTTTCTGTCTAGGATTTACTGGTCTGTGACTAGATGTTCATATTAGCGTATCTAATGGAATGTCCGCAAACAGAATGCACCCCAGTGGCGTAAATAAATGGAGTCGAATGATCGCTTCAGTACTTGTAACTCGACTAATTGGGTTCTGTTCAACAGATACTATAAAACAATTTAATTGATACTAACGATAGTACTCGAGAAGAGATATTTTAAGCCTCTCATGGATCGTAATAAGACTTTTTCAAACTAGTCGCAGTAATAATACAATTATTTAGGAGTACTACACATAGATAATAATTTTTGCCAACTGTCATATTCTGGCCACGGTCATATGGAGATTGAAATAGCAAATGCCATTAACAAAAAAACAAACCAAAATCGTGTCGACCACCATTTACTTACGATCTCGTAAAAAAATATAATCCAAAAAAATGGGTGAAAAATACACTTTATTTCTTTTTTGTTTCTTATTTCTTTCTTCGATATATCAATTCATGTAATTGTAATTTGACTTTTAGTACATAGTTATAATGGTGAAAAATAAATCAGCTGTAATTTACGGACAGACAGACAGGCGGGTGTAGTCGTGACGAAGATTCTCAAGATGAGAAGGAGAAAAAAGCACATGGAAATGGGTTCGTCCATTTTAGAGCTACATGTAGTATCGTAGCTCTTAGACAAGCAATCAGACAACGACGTCAAACGCAACACCCCTCTTTTCTATGATGCGTGCATTTACTTAGCTGAATTATCAAACAGTTATCATCCAATCTAGTTTTAAGAAAAGCCAAAATTGTGCTCTCTAAGGAAACGAAATTAATGTGTCAGTTCAGATTATAATAATAAAGTTATACAACATTAAATTGAGGGTAGAAACATGAGCTTGTAGTGGTCTTATTTAGTTACTTAACGCTGATCCAATTTCCGTATAAACTTACTCATATTGGATATTTGGCAGTTAATATGCTAAGATGCCTCAAAATCAAATCGATATTGCTTCAACGAAGGCAGACTTATAGTACATAATTCAATTCGCTTTCATAGAAATGATAAAAATACATAACAAAAGATACATAGACATGATGAAAGATGGACTCCGTATCGCGTACTTTAAAAATAATGCAACAAAAACAAGCCATGTAATAGGCGGATGGCTTGTTTTTGTTATACAACACATATCAAATACTTTCGTTATAGGCAGTAAAAATGAATAAACTGAAATCCGGCTACGAAAAACTTTCAAACAAAATAGTACAAATATATGCAATTGTATTTCATTTGAAAAACAGAGGTAACATTTATAGAGGTAAAAGAAGCCAAGGAAAACCAAGGCTGACTTATGAAGATCATATAGGCCGAGTGTTAACAGACGGAAATGTCAAAAGCATTCGCATACCTAGGCGAAAATGTGTGAGGAGAATGATGAGATTTGAAGAAGCGAAAGAGGTATGGTAAGGACCGCGATTCCTGGCGCTCCGTCCTCTCTGACTACCCCGTTAAGGATACAGCGTGAAGATATGTATGTATGTATGTATTTCATTTGACGACCTCGTTGGCGCAGGTGTTTAGGTGTTGCATCCAAGCGCGGAAGGTTCCGGGTTCGATTCCCGGTCGAATCAATTGAGGAAACGAACTTTACTAGATTGTCTCGGGTCTGGGTGTACTAGGAACGCTCCTAGTAGTCGTCGTCTGGTTCTCATAACAAATAATGCCATAGTTTGAGACCAGATGATTGCTATGTATTGTCTGGCGTATTTATTTATTTATATCTTATCTTAAACTAACTGCTCTTCAGTTGCTAACAACAACTGCTAACAGTTTGAATCTTCCCTTTCTTCAAGGTCTTTTACTTTTATTTACATTTCTTTACTCATTAATTGTGAAAAACTACAATAACCTTTGTTAAAGTTGTAGCACTTTCACAAGTTACAACTATATACCTGCGCGATTCATTTATTGGAGGCGCGAAAATGTCTAGTCGAGCCGAGACATTTTCATCCGCTATTAGTTGTTGCGTACTGTTATACCCCACGCATGTAAGGGTTATTGTTGATGGCATCACCACGCTCCATGTTTTCGTTCCGTCAGCATTTCCGTTAGCCCAGACTCTCTCCCATCACCCAGTCAGTTCGCATCCGTCTTTCGTCCAAGTCAGTCCAGTCAAGTTCCAATCAAATCCTCGATAAGTGTACTTTCTAAAATAAAGTAGTGTCTCCATTCATATAGTTTTTTTTTAAAAAGAAATCGATCGCGAACCGCATAACATTTTGGTGGCAGCGGTGGGATCTTAAGGTCCCAGGACGCCTGTGAATAAAGTGAAGAATTACCTACGTAAAATATACGTTAAATAATAAATACCAGTGCATTAATCAGTGAATTATCTGTTTTGTGTTTCGCGAAGTGAAGAAGTGTATACTACGACATACCGGCATATTTCCGCATTCGAGAAGAACATATACATTCGCCGAAATGCTACACGGTACCACATCTACCATAATTTTGCTGTTCTACTTCCAGTAAGTGAAAAAAAAAAAAACTTTACTTATACAATTTGAACGAAGTTATTAAATCTACGCCTACGTTAAAATTCTCTCCGAGACTCCGAGTATGTTATCAGCGTAACATAATCCGAACCTACTGTCGCCGAGAACTTATCACTGAGGTCATCGTCACGTCATTGTTTGCAGTGCAGTGTCTTAAACATTTTGATTCAATTGGAATTAATTATTGTGTTAACATACGTACATTGATGCACATAATATAAATTAAAATTTATAATTATTGTTCATATCTTTATTAGTTAGAGTATTCAAACAAAATGGCAGAAACAAAAGTTAAATTAGATACCAAATCGGCTAAAGCAGAAAGCAAATCAGGCGCCAGCACACCTAGCATAGATCAAAACAGTGAAAGCGTAAAACAACCCATTGATTTAAGCGTTCTGTTAAAATTTATCAAACCCTTTGATGGATCACGTGATCAATTAACACCTTTCGTAAATAACTGTACAAATGCATTCAAATTAGCTTCGGAGAATCAAAAACTAGTCTTATTTCAATACATTTTAAGTCAGCTGCAAGGTAAAGCTGAGGTTGCTTGTGCTATCAAAGAATTCGATGGTTGGAGTCAATTAAAAGATTTTTTAATAGGCCAATTCGGTGAGAAAAAGTGTTACGCTCATTTGTTGACGGACCTACAAGATTGTAAGCAAATAATTAATGAAACTGTATCA
Source organism: Zeuzera pyrina (assembly GCA_907165235.1). Classification (NCBI taxonomy): domain Eukaryota; kingdom Metazoa; phylum Arthropoda; class Insecta; order Lepidoptera; family Cossidae; genus Zeuzera; species Zeuzera pyrina. The sequence continues at coordinate 4,078,144 of OU015641.1, forward strand.
CAATATTCATTACAATTGGAGACGTGTTTATCAAATCTATTAACGGAGATTACCATTTCTTGCCCTAGGAAGAGCGAACTTCCAGGTCGCATAGCAGCAATGACAGACGTTGCTTTAAATACTTTTATATTGGGATTACATCCCCGTATCTCTAATAACGTTCGTGTTCAATCCCCAAAAACATTGAACGAAGCTATTAATGTCGCTGTGTCCGAAGAGAAAATTCTACAGTTTATGCATAAAAAAAATCCCAGACCCGAGAACATTAAAACTCAATTTGCGCCGCGTTTCAGAGGCGAAAATAGAACAATCGAATTTAGACCGCAGATTAATCCTCAAAATAGACCAAGAATGTTTCCCCTATTCTGTCGTTATTGTAAAAATAATGGGCATACCATCGAACAATGTCGCAAACGCGAGTTCAATAATAAACGCTTCGCAGCGCCTCAAAACTCACAGCAGCCGCGCCGTAATGACCACCAAATACATTACATCGAAAACGATTTTCAAGAAGGATACGACGAAATAGATAATAACGATAATGAACAACCTCATAATTTAAACTGAACACCGGCTCGAATCGGTGTCGTTCGAGCCTTCTTAACATCAAAACCGACACCTACTATAAAGTAAGATTCCCGAGTATAACCTATAACCAAAATACGCAAAATGTATACGGACCTGATATTTCTAAAGCCATTAATACAAATACAAACTCACGAACCAACAAACAGGGTAACCAGCCCCAACTTCATGGTCGTGACAAATCATTTTCTATATCTCATCGAATCAACCAACAGGGTACCCAGCCCCAAACTGACGATCCGAATCCTAACGCTAGTAATTTAAAATTAGTCCCTAAGACCAAAAGGGACATCGAAACGACATTCTCCGTACCTGAAAAAGAAAATAACTATAAAATATTTGAAATCAATATCGACAAACAAAATAAAAAATACTTACCATATATTAACATTTTTACTTCTATATCTTCTAAACCCTTATGCCTGCTCGTAGACACAGGCGCAGCTGTAAGTCTCATAAAGACATCGGCTGTAGAAAAAATGCCCATAATCACAAAATATAAAATTAAAATAAAAGGAATTGATTCCCGAGATGCCAATATCACAACGATAGGACATATACCCATCACCTTAAAGTCAGGTGATAAATTTGTAATTTTTAACTTTCACGTAATTGACAAAATAGATTTACCTTACGACGGTATAATAGGGAATGATATATTTAATGAAGTTAACACTAACATTGATTATCCGAAAGGCATATTAAAATTAAATGATCTTAGTATAAACATAAAGTTTAATGAACCAATATATGTTATTCCACCCCGAACCGAAACAATAATCGAATGTTCGGTAATGAACCCGGACATTAAAGAGGGATTCATAATTGATCAAAATCCTACCGAATCCTTGCTTATTGCAAACTGCGTAGCCAAAGTTAAATCTAACAATCGCATAAATATCTCAGTAGTCAATACTTCTGAATCGCCAATTACTTTATCGTCCGATTTAAAACTTAAACTAGACCCAATTGATAATAACTTCACAATGTTAAATACCAATGTCGAAACTGCTAAACGGGATAAGAATACTTACCAGCGTGCCCAGAGAGTCCTAGAACTCCTCCGAACAACCCACTTAAATAAAGAAGAAACGGAGTCTTTATTTCAAATTTGTACTGATTATTCAGATATTTTTCATCTCCCTGATGACCAACTCTCCTACACCAACGCTATTAAACATGAAATTAAAACCACATCCTCTGTTCCTATTTACACCAAGTCTTACAGATTCCCCGAATGCCATAAAGCAGAAGTTCAAACACAGATTGATAAAATGCTAGATCAAGGAATCATCAAACCATCTATGTCCCCATGGTCTTCTCCAATTTGGGTAGTCCCGAAGAAGCTTGATGCTTCGGGACAACGCAAGTGGAGAATAGTTATAGATTACCGTAAATTAAACGACATCACTATTGGTGATGTTTACCCGATTCCGCAGATAACAGAAATACTGGATCAATTAGGACACAGTAAATATTTTTCAACATTAGATCTGGCGTCAGGTTTCCATCAGATATTGATCAATGAAGAAGACAGTCCCAAAACCGCTTTCAGTGTCCCACAAGGACACTTCGAATTCAAAAGAATGCCGTTTGGATTAAAAAACGCACCTTCGACTTTCCAACGGCTTATGAATTCCGCCTTATCAGGGCTACAAGGATTAAAATGCTTTGTTTATCTCGACGACATTGTTATTTATTCGTTTGATCTGAAATCGCACGTTGAAAACCTTGCTTCTGTCTTTAATAGACTTCGCCAATTTAATCTTAAGCTACAACCAGATAAGTGCGAATTTCTACACAAAGAAGTTGGTTACCTAGGACATGTAATAACTGATGAGGGTGTTAAACCCGATCCTAAGAAAATAAAAGCAGTATCTGATTTTCCGGTGCCAAAATGTGCTAAAGATATTAAATCATTCCTTGGACTGGTATCTTACTATCGTAGGTTCATACCAGACTTTTCTAAAATAGCCAAACCATTGACCACCCTTTTAAAAAAGGACACAACATTCGACTGGCAGAACCCGCAACAAATCGCATTCGATGAACTTAAATTCAAACTTACTTCATCTCCTGTTCTTATCTATCCTGATTTTTCAAAACCCTTTATTTTAACATGCGACGCATCTAACTATGCTGTTGGTGCAATCCTATCCCAAGGAAAAATAGGTGAAGATCGACCGATTGCATATGCATCCCGCACTCTTAATAAAAGCGAACAAAATTATTCCACCACAGAGAAGGAACTATTAGCTGTACTGTTCGGGTGCAAAACCTTCAGACCGTATGTATATGGACGGCGATTCGAAATCGTGACCGACCATCGACCATTAAAATGGTTGTTTAACCATACAGATCCTAGTAGTAAACTCCAGAGATGGAGGCTTAAACTAGAAGAATACGACTATGTCATCAGTTATCGTAAAGGAAAATTAAATCGTGCCGCAGACGCGTTATCTAGACATCCCGTCAATCCCATACAGAGTGACAACAAGGAACAATCTCCTATCGATTCTCAAGAGATACCTAGCGTTGACTTACCTGTTGATATTAGTGATCCCATTATAGATGATAACCTCTTCGACTCATACAGTGAATTTCTTCAAAAATCCAGCAAACCCAGTGCAACATATAATACATTAATTATAGAACATAACGAGAGCTTAACTAAATGTCAGCAAGAACACGTTATAATCCCTACGTCTATAGATTTGGACGAATCAAACCCCTTTATACTAAAAACTCTGTCGAACCATTCTAATCTCAGTGAATTCGAAAAATTTTATTTACTAAAGTACACTATTTCGATGATTGTTCTTACGCAGATATATACGAAAGTTTAAGAAGTATTAGATACGAACTTTTGTTATTTTCAGATGAATCCATTAAACAATTAGCTATTTCAGACTTTAAAAACCCATTTGATAAACACTCGTTTATAAAAGTTCACAATATAATTTTATATTTGTTCCATAACACCGGAATCGAAATACATATATATCACGATAACATTATTTATCCCACACAATCTGAAATCCCTAAAATCTTAATCGACAACCACAACATTCCCATAGCTGGCCATTTGGGATCTTGTCGCATGCTGAAACGAATACAAGAAAAGTACTATTGGAAAGGGATGCGTAGTGATATCGAATCATATGTAAAAAAGTGTGTCCAATGTCAAACTAACAAACACCTTAGGCGCATAAACAGAGCCCCTATGCAGATTACGAGCACATCTACGCAACCTTTTGAGCGTGTAGCTCTTGATATAGTCGGGCCCTTGCCCGAAGCTGGTGAAAGAAAATTAAAATTCATTTTAACCCTACAGGATGATTTAACTAAATTTTCCTTAGCCTATCCCATTGCGAGTACTACGGCTGAAGAGACCTCTGATTGTTTAGTTCATTTTATCACATTATTTGGCATACCTAAATATATTCTTACTGATCAAGGGACTAATTTTACAGCTGAAGTTTTCAAACAAACTTGTAATCTCTTAAAAATCAAACAGTTATGGTCGAGTCCATATCATCCCCAAACACAAGGTGCCTTGGAAAGAAGCCATGCGACCCTCAAAGAATATTTGAAATCATATGTTGATGAAAACCAAACGAGTTGGCCTCGATATGTATATACATCAATGCTCGCCTATAATACTACAGTGCATTGCACTACAAATTACACGCCATATGAACTCCTTTATGGTCACAAACCTTATATTCCAGATTCTATTTATGACACAGGTTTAAATGCTACATATTCTGACTATGTCCGTATGCTTCAACAACGTCTGACCTATACTCGTAACAAGGCAGTAGAAAATATTCTAAAATCTAAAGGGATTTCAAAAACTTATTACGATAAGAAAACACGGCCTATCTTGTACAAAACGGGAGATTACGTTTATGTAAAAAATCATTTAAGATTAAGGAAAGCCCTTTCGGCAGTATGGAAAGGACCTTATAAAGTGGTAAAGATTCATGGGAACAACACCCTTTCAGTATCCATAAACCGTCGTTATGTTAAGTACCACTATGACGAAATTAAATTAGCCGAAATAGATAATAATTAGTTATAAATATTATGAGTAGGTTACATTCAACATAATGTGCGTAATATATAAGGTTAGTTTCATGATCTGAATTATCTATCATAGATTATCATGATTGTTTTCAGAATAACTATAATCAGCTCTACCTCAGCGGCTCTCATCGATCCGATAACGAAGAGTCCCGGTATTTACTTTGATCCAATAGGAACCGTTAAATTAGTCACTGATCATTTACATGTCGTTACACCTGTCGATATTTCCTATATAAAACCACATATAGATAACATTAATGGCGTTCTCGGTACTACTCGATTTTTCTGTCAACAAAGTGATATTATAAGTAATACAGAATGTCAAAACACCTTACAACCGCTTGTGTCCCGGTACGACGATATTATAAGAGATTACAATACTTTATCACATTTAATTCCCCTTCACTCAAAAAGATCTGCATGGTTTGCTGGTGTAGGTACTGTGTTCAAACATATCTTCGGAACAATGGATGAGGAAGATGCTATAAAGTATAACGGCGCTATTGAAACGGTACAAAATAATAATAAAAAACTAGGATCGTTAGTTAAAGAAAATATATTAATAGCCAAAACCTTCTTAAACCACTTTAACGAAACAATAAATACACTGAATATTAATGAAGCACGTTTAAATAACGCTGTTGAACACATTATGAACGCATCCGAAAATCTTAATATAAGAGTTAAGCTTAACGAAATATGTAATATTATATCTTCTAGTTTACTTACATTATCATTTAGATTAGAAGACTTAGTAAATGGTATAGCATTTACAAAAAGTCATGTGTTGCACCCATCTATCTTGACACCGCGCCAACTGTATGATACATTAGTGGACAATATGCGCTATATATTGCAATCTAGAGAGTTTCCTGTCCCAATAGATATCGGTAATATACATGTAATCATCAATCTAAGTGAGCTCAGTTCTTACTACAGTAATAATAAGATTGTGTTCGTTCTAAAAATTCCTCTTGTACATCATATGGAATACAACTTGTACAAGAATATTCCCGTGCCGGTGCCACATGACTCAAGTTATCCTAAATCCTATGCCATGATTATACCATCTACTAATTACATAGCTATAAGTAAAGATAAATCTAAATATTGCAGTCTAAATAACCTGTACAAATGTAAACAAGTACCTAATAACGTATACATATGTAATATGCTGAATATATACTCAGCTATCAGTAACCCAAATTGCGAAACGGGAATAATATCAGGAATACAATCACACTTACCAGAGCAGTGTGATACTAAATTTATTCACGGTACTATAAACATATGGCAACAATTACAACAAAATAGCTGGATATATGTTCAATCTGAAACAACAAAACTATCTGTAGAGTGCGGAAAAGACCTAACAGAAATTAACTTGTTAGGTACAGGTGTACTTAACTTACCGCGAGATTGTACTGCCTATTGTGGGAATATTGAAATGTATTCTCAGTTTAATGTTAAAATAAGCACTCATGTTATAAATACTGACTTTAATCTAATAAATGATAGTTGTTGCAATAGTAATAAATTTGAAATGCTATATAAGGATATTAAGCCCGTGAAATTATATAACATTGATTTAGAAACATTGAAAACTTTGGATACCGATTCGAAAGACATGTTGAGGGATGTTGATACAATGTTACAGCAACCAGATGTATTAATAGAATATAGTTCATACTATCCTATACTTACTTATTGTTTGCTAATTACCTTAAGTGTGTTTATACTATATAAGTCTACCAGAGGATATTGTGTTCATCGTTTCCTAACTGCTCCAGTCCCGTCGAACTTACCTGATAGCAATAACCCTGAAGGTGAAGAAGTAATTCGGGAATCAATACCAATGCCAAGATTAAGAAGTGAGGTTTAATTTAACATAAACTTCGCTTACAACACGAAGTTTAGTTTAAAAGGGGGAAGCTGTTATACCCCACGCATGTAAGGGTTATTGTTGATGGCATCACCACGCTCCATGTTTTCGTTCCGTCAGCATTTCCGTTAGCCCAGACTCTCTCCCATCACCCAGTCAGTTCGCATCCGTCTTTCGTCCAAGTCAGTCCAGTCAAGTTCCAATCAAATCCTCGATAAGTGTACTTTCTAAAATAAAGTAGTGTCTCCATTCATATAGTTTTTTTTTAAAAAGAAATCGATCGCGAACCGCATAACAGTACATACAGTGTACAACTGTTATGAGCGAGATAGCATGACTCTCTTGTTGCAGTTTTATTTTAAATTCAAAGCATGATAGCCACGACACAAATTTCGTTATGTGCTCTTTCTGTGATAACCACAACGTGTCATGGGCGTTTTATAAGAGCCTTAACACGAATTTCGCGATGTGAATGTTTTACAGAGACCACAATACGTAGTGACCTGTTTTTTCGTTCAATAAGCGTTTTCGATCTTTGAACTTAACATATACAAAATATGGCAGACGCATAGGTAAATTCATACTATATTTGGATACTAGATATTTTTGAGTACTATTTTAACTCAAAATTCTGAAATTTTGAATTAGGCGAGTTTCGTTCTCAAGGTGCGATATAATCTTAGTGTCGCGTAAACAGTAATCTAAGTAATGATTTAATATGCGTAGCTCAATAGAAATATTATCTCTGTCCAACTTAAAAAAACATATTTAAAAAGTTCAAAGTATACTTGGCAAGTTCAATATAATTCATAAAGAGATCCAGAAAGTTCAAAAAAGAAAAACAATTCTTTGATGGCTTTGAGCCGCAGTTTACACCATCATTATGTTAAATATCTGTCAAGCAGCCATTTGAAAGTGGACCTTAATTCTTTGAACATAAATACAGATATTCGTCACGTAGACTAAGTCAGTAACCAATAAATATACACTGCAAAGTATGTTAAAAAAGTGTAATTTCAGAAGCTTTGCAGTTCAGTTTTCTTTAACGATTATGTGTAAAGTTTGGTGTTATTATATGTGAGGCGAAAATTGAAGTATGCTGGCAGCAACTAGCTGGTTTAAAGCTGATAAAACATTGTGATTCAAATAAAAAAAAGGAGAAAAAAGTATGTGCGTGCTCATGTTGTAACGTTTTTTTAGACTATAGCACCCGGTATCTAATCACTAATCAGGCACGCATGTATTAACATATTCAGTCCACCATACCTTATTTCATTCATTCCTTGTTATATATTAGTAGCTTTCGTTTCTCGCTATCTGTTTTGGTTTTGCTTTCATAATGTAAAATGTAATTAGTACGTGGTTAAAAGGTTGATCGATGGTTGATCGTTTTTGTTTACGTCTAGTATCGTTGACATTTAAAGATTGTTGATGTCGTTCCGCTTGCTACTAACTGCGACGCAAAGAAACCTCGGCACATACAGCCCAATAATTGAGTGTTGCGTAGAAATAATTACGTTTAGATAATAAAATTCAAAATTAGGGTCTAAGGATCAGAAATAAAACATTTTAAATTGCAAAGTAAATATCAAGTTATAATTATATTCATTAACGTTTACTCGGGTGTTTGGAAGTACATTCTAGAAAGTTTTAGAAAATTGCTATTCAATATTAGATCTATACGGACAATCATTATCTATGGTAGATTTATCTTTGGTATAGAGACGGGGATACGTCGGGACCGACGACCGGATATGTCATTCAGATATGTAAACAAATGGGGATCTAGTGTATATATTAAAATTAGATGCCTCCTGCAAACGAGGGGTAGATAATTTGGGATAGTATTATGATGTTAACTGCAATATGGGGTGTTACTGGGAGCTCCCCCAAAGTTCGTTGTGTGGTACCCATAGTACAAGCTTACTGCTTAGTTTGGAGTTACACAATCTGTGTAATTGTTTGGAGTATTATATTATTTTTATTATTGAATGGTACTGACAGCTCGGAAAAACGAGTAGGTCATATAGAATCGAATTTTTAATAGTGGAACTGCTGGTGTTATTTGGGATGACTTATTATTATATTTCGAGCTGGTCCCATCCCTAGTGTCTTGAGGGCAAGGATCCAGGGAACAATGGAAGAGACGATTCTGGCAGGTTGAGTACCTGCTGCTTGAGGTCATGTGACGAAGATAACGCAGGCCATTCGGCTGGGCAATCTAGTGCTAAGATGTTGTTTGTGAGGTGGCATGGAAGCCGTTTCAAATTTAAAGAAAAAAGGTTGAAGTTTTTGTGTCTTGCACCAAACAATGCAAGCCTTTTCTTAACATGCTTTTATTAGCTTCACCTGTATGTATGTTTGTAACCGAATCTTTGAACGAGATTTTTAGCCACTTCAAAACGTCAGATTAAACTGAAACTTTGCACACTTATCAAGAACCGATGACAATACAATAAATTGATATTGAAATAAAAGATTAAAATTATTTTTTTGAAATTTTCCTATCCAGTGGAAGCTTTCTATTATATTCAATCTCACAATTCTTAGTAAATTTTTAGTCAACGAAATAACAAAAATTATAGTTAAAAAAACTAAAAAAAACACGCTTTAAAGGGAAACCGAACTAAAAAGTAAAAAATAATGTTTATCTATTAAGAATTTTTTGTTTTCATATTTACTTATAAATAAAATCAGTGTTCGTGAAACCTGGACGCCATGAGGAGTTATTGGCATGTAAGGTGAAGTATCGGGAGTAAATAGTTTCTGAGTACCAATCGACTTTGGTTACTAATTGTTGGAATGTTTTGTTTCAAGTTTTTTTTATTTTTTATTATTATACTATAAACCCTTAACCTTCTAGAGTTTATAAATATTTTTGACCAGGCTTATGTCCTGAGTCTGTATTGGTCCCAGTTCTAAATCCTTAATTACTTAACAAGAGATATTGGGTCTGAATGAGGAAAGTTATCTCATTCTTACACCATCATCCTGAAAACTAAGGAGTCATATTGATGCAATACATTTATAAAGTATCGAAGTAGTGTTGGGAATAAAACCCATAGAAGAAGGAATGATCCAGCTGGTGACTTAGGGTCTTACTTTTTAACCCCATTATTATCTGGTAATGTACAGTGGTTGTTGTTAAGAGAAATACTAGTATAATCAGTATAGTCAGACACAAGTTTTACTAAATATTTAATCAAAATTTATTAACAGTGTAAGATCAACGAGTCAAAATTTCTCGTAAATACGATTAATTATTCATTTCTAAAAAAAAATTATGTAACCCAAAGTTGTTTCCTGAAAAAATGTTAATCATATTGTAACTATTATTCTGCATCTGTTTCTGTGTAACATCTAAAAAGAACTTTTAGGCAATTGTATTTATTGTGTATACATACTATATTGAATCTGGATTCTAGATACATAATATTACCAGTTCAAGCTATATCTTATTAATTTTTAATTTACTTTGTTTCATTAGTCTGCGTTTGTATATGTGTTATAAATTGTTTGTTTATAACACAACGGTAAGGATTGTGTTTCTATGTATATTCAGGCTAATGTGTTGAATATAAGAACTATTGAGTTCGCACTATTAAATTTTGTGTTGAAAATAAAATAAATATTTATACCTGTGCAAATTGTGCATGAGTGTTTTGTATTGAACTGATTAGATTCGAATTTTTGATACACCGCTCTGGTGACCGCTGTACCAAATTTATTGGGCCTAACCCGGTGGTCAGGCGCAATGAAACATAACATCAACCCTAGTAAATTTAAAAAGACACCTGAGCTAGGCAGGCAGCTAGGCAGACATTACAATGTGCGCACGTAAGAAGTTTTGATATTTCTTTGTCATTATTAACAAAACTGGCCACATATAAAAAAACAAAATTAGCGAAGTACGAGTATAAAAAAAACTGACCGCTTGAACTAAATGAAATAAAAAGAGTTTTTGGCGGGATTTTATGGGGACTGGTTGGTCGTTTATTTTAATTATTCGCAAATGCTTTCTAGTGGATATTGTGATATAAAATTGGCGTAATTTTGCGTCCTAAGCATCTACGCTGTTGTGCTATTATGTGACATTGTTGAAATAAGTGCTTATTTAGTAGAGTGATGATGAGTTTTTTTAGTGGCTTAGTCTGCCTCAGCGGATCCTATTAGAAATACTGCCTCAATATATTTGGCGCCAGAAACTCAAAGAAACATCACAAATGTACGACGTCGACATTTTGATGAAATAATATGAGAAATTCATCTATTGATTACTGCCGTCGGTTTAATGGGTTAAGATCCCTTTACCTTTCCTCTTAGGGGAGAATCGTACTACTACATGAAATAAAAATAATAAACAATTTATATAGTCACACGCAAAAAAATACACTGGTCTGTTTTACCAAACGCGCCAAAAGAAGTATAACTTCAAACAAGACTTTTTGGCGGGAACGAGAGAAGTGAGGTTGCCATTTTATTAACATTTTCTATTTTTTACATTTTTGGGAGTTTTAAAGTACAAAAGTGTAAGTATATTGTATTTTAAAGTTTTGTGTAAGTGGAAAGAAAAAAGTAGATCTAAATAAACATGTGTAGCTTAAGTTCTCGCGCTCTTCGAAGAAGTCCTATAAAACTTCAGTAAAGTATACTATCACTTTACTGGAGGAGTTTTACGATAACGATTCTACTTATTAATACAATACGTGACATTGTCAAATACGCTGATCTGTGCGCCATGCTATGAAGAAAGAAAAAAAAAACTTCGAACAATTTTATAAATTCCAAAAGGAAATTTATGTTTCCAAATATTTTTCATTTACTTATTATTTACTACAGGAAAGTTTTATAAGGTTGTTGCAAAAACGAACTTTGACGGCAATTGTTATTTTTATCTTCATTATCATATTAACTTTTTTTTACAATTCAACAACTCAATTTCGTCGTTCAGATTACTTAATTTCCTCCACGCTGAAATTCAAACCTTGGCCAAAATTGTATCATTCCTTCTGAGCGATGGCGACCTTAAATATAATTTGATATATTATCGCAATTTATCTCTGGAAGTGATAGGAGACTAATCTACGAAAATCTTATTTTTATACGAACGTAATGTATCATCGTGTAATTGCCATATTGAACTTTTCCTCCTTTTTTCTTTCCTTCGCCTTTTTCAAGATTTCGTATTTTAAGAGTAAAAACACAAACTTTATATTAAACACGCGTATGTCTGTCTGTTTGTTTCTCCCAGTTGATTTTCTCAGAAACATAGGAACTCGTTCTTTTAGAGTAATACATCATATTAGCACGCATATATTTTGTTGTGTTTATTACATATGTGTAATAGACTAAGTTATTTATTAGAAAAATTTCCATGTGGCGTCTGTGGTATGACGTAAACCCAGAGACTTCTTCTTCTTTTTTATATACTGGCTACTCGTTTCACATTTATTACAAAATTGTTGTAGCTCCGGTGTATCTACAATATCTGTCTAAATATTTGTCTTCTTATTACTAAGTCCCTAACACTCTACAGTAAAGTGGTAATAGGCTTCACAGGAGTTAACAAGATCTTCTTGGAAAAAGGCGAGAGCTTTATTATTCAGATGTTTATTTTAAGTTTATATTAAACAGATATTTATTCCAATTCTTATCATTTGTACAGAAATTCAACGTACAATATTCGACTACCTAAATATTTGACATAATATTTGAAAACTTTTGCAAAAATATTAAAAATGCTAACTTCACTTCTCCCGTTCTCACCAAAAAGAAAAAGCCAAAGACTATGAAATAATCTCAACAAGAGTTTAGAAAAATCAGTTTAGAAATGTGCAACACGTGGATTACAAATTAGAATGTGACATTTTTTTTTATTGAATTATTACACGAATAAAAAGAAATAGAAAACTAAAACATCAGATGGATTAACATAATCTCGTTAACAAGAAAATTACATATCATTTTACGAATTAACTGCCTGAGTCGGAGGCCATCAACAAGGTAAAGATGGATAAATCTCCAACTTTTGCAACAACAACAAGTGGATCATTTTTGGGCAACTGTGTTCGTTTTCATAATAAAATTCCTCAAGAAATTACTCAATTAATGGTAAATAAATTTAAACTTGTCAATAAACGCACAAAAATTGGAAAAGCATACTACAAAGTTATTGATTTCGTTGAGGAAAAAGCAGTAGTCTAAAGATAATCTTCTCTGCACACGCATTTGCTGGCTTTATGAACATTGTATTTTATATAACTATTGCAGAATGATGTTAAAAAAATGATACCTGACTGGGTTTCTTGACGGTTCTTCTCAGCGTTCAGGTTTTCTTTTCGAACTGAAGTAAAGTAGACTTGACGTTCAAAAATACCTTGCAATTGTTGAATAAATTGATTTGACTTTGACTTTGAACTTTTACCCCATTATTGAATTTGGGTTTTAGTATTTTCAAGGCAAAGTTAATATTTAAAATCGTGTAAATTAAACGTCTAGTAACTTATTTTCATTCTAAGATTTTCTCTAAACTAGAATGAAAAAGAATTATTGATTTTTCGGTCTCTCGAGCCCTAGATTATGTAAAAAATCTCTTACAAACGAATTCATAAACAGAAAACTATTTTTCGGACTAAATTATTACTAATTGAAATTTAGACCTTTTATAAATCGATTGGAAACTGACTTCCACGCGAGGAGAGAGCAGACAAACCTAGTATAGTCAACCAATTACTTGTATTTCGGGAAATATCAATAAACTGAGGGACAATTTCATGTTATTGTACCCATATCAAGTACTACATAATATGATGAAATATAACAATATTATATTTTGGAGAATTGGCAGCTGTAAAAGTGAGCAATATAAAGAAATACATGTCCCTCAATATAACATTCTCTATAAGGAAATTGATGTGAATAGATACGGGAGGAATGTTCAGCAAAGAATAGGAATATTACATGTTTTTTATTGTTTTTTTTTCTGTGATCGTAAGACGTGATTATTGTCGATAGTACTTTGAAAATACTTAAAATTTTACAAAACTGAAAGTTTAAAATATTTTATTAATACCCTATAAAAAATATCACAAAAAATACTCGATAAAGAATTTAAAAAATAATATGATTTCTTCTGAGGTGTGCGGTGCTATAATACCAAACAATTGATATATACACACATATATAAGTATTTATATACATATATCTATACTTCACTTCTCATTATATAGTAATGTTCATAAAATTAATGATTTCATTGAAGACAGTGATAGTCTGGTAATGATCCTGTCTGCACATGCGTTCACTGGTCCTTAGTAAATTGTAACTACAAAATGTTACTGTGAGAAAAAAAATTACCCTAATAAATATCGTCCTTGGTATAGATAGCTTTTTGTTAACCGGTGGTAGATTTCACGTTCAAACATATCTCGCAATGCCTAAGTTATAGTAATTGAGTATAAATTCGAAATCCAATTTAGAGTTATCTTCTTGTAATTCCTGTCACTAAACAACTTATTAGGGACTAAAAACTTTACACTCAGAGTTCTTGTTGCTGTAAATTATTTTTTTATGAAAGGTGAAAATATTCATTACTTTTAATTTTCACAGTTTATTTTTTGGCTTTTATCTTTCCCAAATTTAGATTGGTTTTATTTTCAGAACTTTTTGAACATCGCTTATATGTATACGGGAGGCATCGTATCACTTTTGAAATGGTTCCACCTTTGTTCAGCTTTACCTAACAACGTCCATTGAACACGAGTGAAAGAAGCAACGAGCGAATGATTGAACGATTCCATTCGAATGAAAAATAGGGCCCACACGATGCTTTCAATAGTTAAGCAATTTCTGTTAGTGAAGTGCAAAATTAAGGATAAAAGTGCATGATGCTTAGAAAGAGCGCTTAAAAAACTGCAGGAAAATCTTTCCTGGAAAGGTGAGAATGAGATTTCTATACTTTATCAATTGGGTCCACAGTGAATTGAGAATCAGTGGCAGTTAATGTTCTGTAATTTTATTAAATTATTATTTAATTTAATTTTTTTTTTTTAATTCGCCAGACAATAATAATCATCTGGAAGCAAACTAGAGCATTCCCTGTGCTATGAGAACCAAACGACTAATAGACGCGTCTCCCAGTACACCCAGACCAGAGACAATTTAGAAAAATTCGTTTCTTAAATTCATCTAACCGGGGATCGAACCCTGAATCACCGCGCCATCGAGGTCGTCAATTCGTCAATATTGCTTCAATACAAAAATAAGACGTAAAAAAAATATCAAAAGCATGTAAAACACTTTGTAATAGGTAACCGAATCTGGAGAAGTTGATTTATTACTTCATTAAGTCAGCAAAGAAAATACCTCAATATATCGAAATTTAATATCAGCAAAGATAATATTAGATATTATTAAATTACAAAAGTTACCGTGAAATAAATTAATAATAATCTTTAACAATGCTGTAAGCGGTTTATACAATCGCCGAAGAATAATGGCCGCCTAGAAATGTTCAAGCAGTTATCGCTGAACAGTTTTCAAACTAAGTTATTAATTACGTATGCAAAGTTATAAGTAATACTTCACACTGTAAGACTAAGATGCAATCTATACATTAATACGTGAAGAGAAAACTGTCTGCCCCCTTTTTAAGCATGTCGAGCGCACGGAGGAGTGTGGAATTTGACATAGTTAAAATCATAAGGAGAAGGGGTGCAGAAAGCTAATGTATATATTACATGTTACAAATACATTAAATTAAATGAAACATTATTTTTTAAATAAAAGCAACTTTATTAATAACAAAAAAGGACATACATATCTTAACGTTAATATTTATAAACTTAAAACTACACATTATCTTAAATAATAGACTTCCTCAAAGTCTAAAAAGCCGCTTAAGAAGCTGTCATTGCTTAGGGTGCTCAGCAGACTGGCAGCAGACCTCTTTGAATAGTCAAACTAATTCGTTGGCGGAAGTAGCTGCCAACCCGGCGGTCTCCCGAAGCCTCAACCAGTCTCTTACAAATATCAGAAACCAGTCGATGGGCTTCGGAGCCCCAGGGACCCAAAGTTTCACTGCAAAAGGCGTAAATATGAAACTCTCAGAGAGAGTTGCATACTTACGCCGCTTCAAGTTCTTGGCAGTGCTGACCGCGGCACCTGCTGACTTGGAAATCACCGGTACGTGGGAAACAGCAAGTGTATTGTCACAAGTGGCGTCTCACACCAGCGATCTTTCAAGTTTCCAATGAATGAGTGTCAAACCATCCGGTCTCCTTTATTGCTGCGCGCAATATCTACAAGCTCTAAGACTGCAGGAACACCAGCGGCGACAAGGACCCACCGGATGACGTCATTCAAGGCAGCATGTCGTGACATGCGGCCAGCATTAAGTAAACAGAATAAACTGTGGTGACCTAGTACATCGACGAGATCATCACAGCGGCAACGGTGAGGAAGGTTATTCCGGGCACCCAGACGAAGGGATACTATGATAGAAAATGTGGTATTGTCAATTAAAGTTCCTAAGTTTTTTTGTTGATATTACCTCCAACCTTCCTTCTTTCCCCCAAGAAAATGTGTGAGGAGAACGATGGGATTCGAGGAAGCGAAAGAAGTATGTAAGAACCGCGACGCTTGGCGCTTGGCGACCGCGACGCTTGGCGACCGATCTTTTTCTACCGAAAAAGATCGGTCGGATCTGCAAGAATCTAAAAGTTGTAAATGTAAATGAACATTTTTGCATAGAGGCTCATCCCAGTGTTTCTGACTAAAGGTCGAGGTAGGCAGGTTAGTAATCGTACAAACACTTAACCAAGCATTTCGAGCATCAGTTAAGCACGACACCTCAACCGACTCTAAGGAAAGGCGAATACCAGATAGGAAAAGGCTTCCATGCTGTGGGCTGACGAAAAAAAAGCAGGCAGTGACACACTCGAGATTTTGAGTATACCCAGGTCTCCATAATGTATAAGAAGTGAGGCTTGATGAACAATTTGGAAAAGTTCAAAATAAACCTATTGATGAAAGTAGTTATCAATATGGACTTTCGACTTTGCATTGTTGGATTAGATTTATGGAGCTTATTTTACATATATCTTAAATCTAGGCTTCGAAGAATGGTGTGCCATAACAACAGAAAACAAAGAATATAAAAAAAACAAAAGAAGACTTTTGTTCAAAAAAGATTCAGACACGAAGTTGATTTAAATATAGATACATCTAAGCAAGTTAGCGGCAACACTACTGATGAAAGCATAGCTAGAAGATTTTTTCAAAATTAACATTGCATCAGAAATAACTGGTGTAGAAAAGGAACTGATAAAACGATTTTATATTTTACTGCAAGTTATATCAAGTGGAAGAAGTATCTATACCACGAAAGATCAGTACGCATTGGACACAGCATAAGTGTATTTTAATAAATATAAAATGCCGTGGGGTGCCGGCAGAGTAGAATAGCTACCCCCTCTTGTAAGAGCCGACTGAGTTACTACGGAACCGACAGATGGCGGTATATCCATCCAAAACAGCGTAGCTCAAGTACAACAGGGCGAGGATGGGCAGCAGCATCCCCGTCGTGAGAGCTACGCACTGCGATTGCCAACACGCCTGCCCAGCGCGGCAATTATGGGCAAAACCTTCTTAATGATAAGAAAAAATAAGACCAGGCCCCCAGTCCCCGGCAGCTCCGCTATTCCTAGCTCCGGCAGCGGTCATGGTAACGGCGGAGCACGGGGTGCTAAGAATCACCGGAAGAGATCCGGCTGCCACCCCACCCGACAACTGGCCCTGGCAACATATAACGTGCGCACTATGAGGACTGACGAGAAGATTGCGGAACTGAAAGAAGAGTTGAGTAGGTTGCGATGGGATATTATGGAGTTGTCTGAAGTCCGTAGAGAGGGCGAGGACACGATAACCCTGAAATCCGGCAACCTACTTTACTACCGGAAAGGTGACCAACGGTCCCAAGGTGGTGTCGGCTTTCTCGTTCACAAGTCTCTCGTTAACAACATCATTACCATCGAAAGTGTGTCGAGCAGGGTTGTATACCTTTACTCACAATATCTAAACGATATTCGTTGAAGGTCATTTAGGTATACGCACCGACCTCGTCACATCCAGATGATGAAGTGGAGGACGTATGAGGACGTAAGTCGGGCCATACATTCGTCTGAGACCCGCTTCACGGTTGTTATGGGAGATTTCAACGCAAAGTTGGGCAAAAAAAGCGATGATGAGTTGAGAGTGGGGCAATTTGGATATGGGCAACGGAACCCCAGGGGCCAGAGGCTGGCAGACTTTCTGGAGAAAGAGGGACTCCTCATGATGAACTCTTTCTTCCAGAAGGCACCTCACAGGAAATGGACCTGGATAAGCCCCGACGGCTCTACGAGAAATCAGATAGACTTCATCATGACTAGCGAAAAACGAATATTCAACGATGTCTCCGTGATCCACAGGATAAAAACCGGTAGTGATCACAGAATCGTGCGAAGCAAACTGAATATTAACGTTAAACTCGAAAGGTCCCGTCTGATGAAGTCTACGCTCCGACCTACTCATGCTCATATACAAAACCCCGAAAACTTTCAGCTCGAGATCTCAAATCGCTTTGCTTGCCTGGAGAACTTTGCGTTGGTGGACGAGATCAATAACGGGCTCGTAGAAGCTGTCCAAACGGTGGGTTCTAAGCTTTTTAGATCCCGCCGTTCAGATAGACCTCAGAAATTTTCCGATCATACTCTAAATCTCATGGCCGAACGACGCTCGCTAAGACTGCAGTCTTCCGATGATGCAAAGTCATACAAGCGGCTCAATAGACAAATTTCTAAATCAGTGCGGTGCGACATTCGTCTCTTTAATACTGAACATATTGAAGAGACGATAGAGCGGAACAAAGGCTCCAAAGTGTTCGCGAGGCATTTGTCTATTGGGCAAAGCCGGTTGACAAAGCTGAAGAGAGAAGATGGCAGTATAACGTCGACCAAGGCAGAGGTATTGGAGGAGATCGAAAGATTCTACGGACAGCTATACGCCTCGGTAGCAAAGCCTGTAAACAGCGCGGCTAAAGACCCAAGAGCCAAGCTGACCTGACACTTCACCGAAGACATCCCGGACATCAGCCTGTACGAGATTAGAATGGCCCTGAACAAACTTAAGAACAACAAGGCGCCGGGTGACGACGGAATCACTTCAGAGCTTCTGAAAGCGGGTAGTAAACCGTTACTTAAAGTCCTTCAGAAGCTTTTCAACACCGTCGTCCTCGAGGGCATAACGCCGGAAGCATGGAACAGAAGCGTGGTGGTGCTATTCTTCAAAAAAGGTGACAACACCTTATTGAAGAATTACAGACCCATCTCGCTTCTGAGCCATGTTTATAAGTTGTTTTCAAGAGTCATTACGAATCGTCTCGAACTCAGGCTTGATGACTTCCAGCCTTTCGAACAAGCCGGTTTCCGAAAAGTCTTTAGTACCATGGACCACATACATACGCTGCGGCAGGTTATACAGAAGACCGAGGAGTATAACCTGCCACTTTGCTTAGCGTTTGTGGACTATTAGAAAGCCTTCGATTCGGTCGAGACATGGGCTGTGCTTGAGTCTCTTCAACGATGCCGTATTGACTATCGGTATATCGAAGTGTTGAAGTGTTTGTATAATAACGCCACTATGTCGGTCCGAGTACAGGAAGAGAGCTCCAAGGCGATCCCTTTGAAGAGAGGCGTAAGACAGGGAGATGTAATATCTCCGAAACTGTTTACTGCTACTCTGGAGAACGCCTTTAAGCTCCTGGAATGGAAAGGATTCGGCATCAACATCAATGGCGAATACCTCACTCACCTTCGGTTTGCCGACGATATCGTGGTCATGGCAAAGTCGATGGAGGAACTCAGTACGATGCTCGAAGGCCTAAATCGAGTCTCTCAACAGGTAGGTCTTAAAATGAACATGGACAAGACAAAGGTCATGTGTAATTCCCATGTTGTACCCATCCCTATTTCAGTTGGGAACTCGGTTCTTGAAGTCGTTGACTCGTACGTCTACCTAGGACAAGTAGTCCAGTTAGGTAGGTCCGACTTCAAGAAAGAGGCCAATCGCCGAATCCAACTCGGCTGGGCAGCGTTCGGAAAATTTCGTAACGTCTTCTTGTCCGACATACCTCAGTGCCTCAAGTCGAAAGTTTTCGACCAGTGTGTGTTGCCAGTGATGATTTATGGCACAGAAACGTGGTCTCTCACTATGGGCCTTATTAGTAAGCTTCAAGTAGCCCAACGAGCCATGGAGAGGGCTATGCTCGGAGTTTCTCTGCGAGATCGAATCAGAAATGAGGAGATCCGTAGAAGAACCAAGGTTACCGACATAGCCCAGCGGATTGGCAGGTTAAAGTGGCAATGGGCAGGGCACATAGCGTGGAGGACTGATGACCGATGGAGTCGAAAAGTTCTCGAGTGGAGACCACGTACCGGCAAGCGCAGCGTAGAACGTCCACCCACAAGGTGGACGGATGACCTCATTCAGACCGCAGGATCGCGCTGGATGCAAGCCGCTACCAACCGGTCTTATTGGAGATCTTTAGGGGAGGCCTATGTCCAGCAGTGGACGTTCTATGGCTGAAAGGAAGGAAGGAATAAATATAAGTGGTATTACATGCTATCTTCGGCGCATAGTCTTAATTCACGGAGAAAGTGTAATTCGACATTATTCTGTGTTGCCTCTTGGACAACTCTCCGAAGATGCCCATTAGTCACGAAACAAAGATTATAAAAGGTTCGGACTTCACCATGCAAGGAAATGCTCCAGGAAAGCCACTAACGAAGACCTTCTACACACACTTTTGTATACTTCGGACCATTATATATCGAGTTTAAGGAAACCTTTTTATAAGAATTCTATAGAAATTCTAGATGAAGCTGTACAATTTTAAGTTGACTCTTAAGTCGTTTAATGCTAATGGTTTACCTTTTACCGCATCACCGTTTCTACTTTTTAAGATTTTCCTTTTTAAATTATTATATGATATCATATTTAAATTATTATTATACATAGCTGTAAGTTTATCCAATTTTTAATTTTTATTATCATTTTTTTATTAGTTACAATCTCCCAGTAGTACCTTTTAACATTTTCGTCTATATCATTCTTGTGTACAAATTGCATAACATAGCTGTAAGTTTTTCCAATTTTCATTTTTCTATGTTCATTATTTTTTTTAACTCATTAAAAATAAATTTATACAAACAGTGTATATTATTTGAAAGCATATATATTTAAGTTTCAGAAAAAAAATCTTGTAAATATCGTGAAAAACAAAGAAGTTATAGATTTATGACACGAAAATGACCCGCTCTTCCCATAGTGCTTCGTAGCAATATACCGTAGCATAGTAGCATTATAGCAACATCGCATAAGTATTTTTGACTTATGCTGGGCACGCGAAATTGGTGCACTTGCGACATCATCTAGATTTATATCTGTGGCAGTTAATAAAGACTTAAATTAAAACTAAACTGAACGGATGAGTAGATATAAAATATTTGACCTTTAACGTCTTCTCATTAGTTCAAACACTTATTTCATATTACTTAAGTGCTTGGTTATTGAAAAATATTACGAGATTCCTACTGTTCATTGAAATAATATAGGAATATATAAAGCGAGAAGCAATAAACGAAATACAGGTTTCTATATCTTTCTTTAATTTTTAAGAGCTGGAGTTGAAGATACCTTTTCAGAGAATAAAAGTTAGAACCGAGAAACAATTCTTATAGATCTCTTTGACCCATATTCCAGAACGATACTTTGGTGTGAATCTCTGCTTGAAAATAATGAGAAAGAAAAGCCTCTATTCATCGCATGTAACGGCATCTCGTTCTAACTATAATCAAGAATTCGCAATTGGGTATCATTCTGTACTACGGACCTTGGGAACACTGAAATGATATTCCACGCTTGAAAATGTTCAAGCTCTTTATCGGATTATGGCCGTTATACGATCGCAACGATTTCAAGACCACTATCAATCAATCAGAAAACAATTTACACAGAAAAACTGCCTTAGAGTTCAGACACACAACATTTTCGAGTTTTATGACAATATCAAATAAAATATAAGTTAAATTAAAAAAAAAATAGTCTCAAGACACCAATTATTTCACTTTTTTAACATTTCAATACTTAGCTTAGTAGGCTCTGTACTACATTTTATAGCTTACCAAGCGACCCGCCCCTACTTTGCAAGGGTAGATTTTTTTTTAAATAAAATACAACCCATGTTACTCGATGATAATGTAGCTTTCTATAGGTGAAAGAATTTTTGAAATCAGTTGAGTAGGTTTTAAGTTTACCTCTCTATAATATTAGTGTAGATTGACAATAGAATCACATTCAAAATAAAAGCTAGTAATTTACATATATCACGTCGTATATTTACATTTCACATTTCACAATTGAAGTTGTTAATTTGTTTAATTCATTAACGCAATAAATTTCACAATAATAATACAAACATACATACATTTCTTCACGCTGTATCCCTAACGGGGTTAGTATTATTGTTTCACAGTAATAATAAAAACAATAATAATGATTTTATATGCATTTTTTATAAAACACTAACTGAGGTCCACGACTTCATCCGCGATTTCTATTTTTAAAATAGCCTATGTCCTTCCTCAGGATTCAAGTTATCTACATATAAAATATCGTCGCGATCGGAACAGTATGGCACCCCATAAAATACGAACAAACAAACATACATACATACATACCTACATATCATCACGCTGTATCCCTAACGGGGTAGTCAGACAATCATTGATTTTTATGTATTAGATTGTTTGTAGACGTAAAGGTGATGCAATAAATAAGTTAGAGATACGGACCGATATACGAGACGAAATTAAGGGTTCCAATTTATTATTCTCTTCTTTATTTTTTCTGCACTAAACAATCAGTACATATGGCGGACTTAATCCCAAGTGGCATTATCTGCCAGTCAACCATTGGGTGGAGTGAAAAAGTATTTCGGCAGGAAACCTTCTACTAATAAGATTACATACTAATAAGATACATACATATATACAACAATACATACATATACAGGATTAATTGAAAAATACTAATAACGTCTTAGTGCAAAATTCTTGTCATCATACCTAACAAATTTTGTTCTACGATTTTTTTCAAAACTTAATGCGTTCTTCAAAAAATATTTGTTGTTTTGTGTACTGTCTGAAACGTAATTACTCTGTGTACGTATTCCAATGGTGCAATGCAAGCGCGCCTCAGCGCCGCGCTGAGCGTATGCGACTTTAGCGAACGGGTAGAGTAGGTGCCATTTTCAGAAACATTTAATGTATTTTTATTTTTGTATGAAAGATTTATAAATTTTTAAAAGTCGTAAAACAAAAATTATGGGGGATAATATTTAGTGTAAAATACTATGAGGTTATTAGTATTTATAAATTAACCCTGTATATTGTATAAATTTAGCCTTAAACAAAAATCGATTTACCGTTTGTATTCATTTATTAGCACTTTACGTTAGTAAACTAATTAATCTGTGTTAGTACTTATATCTCAAATAATTCTAAACTAAAACTAAAAACCCAACAAAGAAACGAGCTTTTCTTTTATCTTGACAAATTCATAATCTTATGAAACGTACGTATTATAAGATTATGTACGTATATAGGTCGTACTTCAACTTACTTTACTTATATTTTCCTTAAGATATACCTACTATATTTAAATACATACTAAAATACACAAATTTAAACTTTATTGTATGGTAGTGAAGCCTGGATATGTCCGAAATCGAGCGAAAGTAAGATAAATGCAGTATGAATGAATGAATGAATGAATTATTTATTTCATATTATCAAAGTCAAGTTTACATATAGTATTAAAAATGTCAGAGAATAATATGATCGTCAATACAATAATAAAAAGAACAAAATTAAATAGTAAATAATATGTCAACAAATATCTATCAAATTAGGTAAACATTATGCAAACGATTATTATATATTTTATAAATTTACAATGTCAGGAGGTCCATAAAAATGTCAATGTTTTAAATCATAAATAAATAATATTTTACACAGTTTAATGTCCTAAGAAAGATACTCATTAGTTGAGTAATATTCACCATCCAACAAAAGGTCTTTCAGTCGGCGACCAAACCTTTCGTCTTTTGTTTCATCCTTCAGGTCAGTAGGCAAACGCTCATAATATGTAGGCCCGATCACCCGGGGATTTTTCGTAGCCATTTGGATACGGCACTGGACTGATTTTAAACGTCCTACATTCCTGAGCGCACGCCCACCACCAGTCCGACGGGTGAAGTTTGATATATTCTGCCGTACAAACATTACAATCTGGTATATGTATACTGAGTACAGTGTTAGTATTCCATGTTTTTTGAACAAA
The DNA here is from genome assembly GCA_907165235.1 of Zeuzera pyrina. Taxonomy (NCBI): domain Eukaryota; kingdom Metazoa; phylum Arthropoda; class Insecta; order Lepidoptera; family Cossidae; genus Zeuzera; species Zeuzera pyrina. The sequence goes on from OU015641.1 coordinate 4,102,139, forward strand.
CTTCTACAAGTTTCTTTAGTTTTAACTCCGGATAGTATACGTACAGCACGTTTCTGCAAAACGAATATGCGATTAGAATCAGATGAGTTGCCCCACATTATTGTGCCATAGGTCATAATGGAATGAAAATGCGCGAAATACGTTTGTCTTAATACTGCTTTTGATACTAACGGTTTGATTTTACGCAGTGCATATGCTGCACTGCTAAGTTTATCACACAAAGACTGAATATGTGCTTTCCAATTTAGTGTGGAATCAATTGTAAATCCTAAAATTTTGTAGTTTGTACTTATAGGCATCATGCAATTTATTGCCGGCATATTTGGTACCGTTTTACCGGCAAATAACATGACGTAAGATTTAGACATGTTAAGTATTAATCCATTTGATGTAAACCAGTTATTTAATTGTCTACAAATGTTATTTATTTTTATATTTAATTGGTCATAGGTTTTAGCACATGTTATTACAGGGGTATCATCAGCAAATAATACTACAAGACCATCAGTAATGGAAGATGGCAGATCGTTTACGAAATTCAAAAACAGAGTATTTCCCAGTGCAGAACCCTGGGGAATACCCATCACTACTGCTCCGGGTTTAGATCTTGCCTTTCTATAACCTCCGTTGACTGTTACTTCAACAGTTTGGCGCCTAGTTAAAAATGATTTTATCAAACTGTGCGCATTATCTATAATATTATAATATTTTAATTTTTTTCAGTAATAGTTCGTGTTCGATAACGTCGAAAGCTTTTGAGAGATCGCAAAATATGTCTGCTACTTTGTATTTATCATTTAAACCAGTTATAACACAGTCTAAAGCTTCTTGAGCTGCAAGAGTGGTGGATTTGTGTCTTCTATAGGCGTATTGTGATTTAGTCAATAGATCATTTGTTTCAAAATCATCTCCCTTGACAATATTGCTTCCACTAGTTTAGAGATATTAGGGACTATAGTGATAGGCCTATAATTATCTACAGTGTCTTTATCACCCTTCCCCTTATATATAGGACACACTCTAGTGCATTTAAGAACATCTGGATAAATACCTATCATAAACATTTCATTGATTAAATACACTAGTATGTCCGCCACAACAGGCCAAATTGAAAGTAAAATATTTATTGAAATGTCGTATATGTCCAGAGTGCCAGAATACTTTAAAATTTATTTGAGAGTATAATCAAGCTTACCTCGTGTGATGGTAGGTAGTGAAAACTTTGGTGGGGTCCGCGACAAAATATAACGCCTTGGGCGCGCAAAAGCTCCGCCGACTTGAGTGGCGGAGTACCGACAGAGACTTGGGGTGACCTTCAGGGGACGGTCACTCCTAAGACAGCCTCGAGATGGCGCGCGCGGTGTTCCCGCGCGCCTCTCACGACATTATGGGTGGGAGTTCTGTCCTCCCACCCAAAACGAGACGAGGCTGGCGGCTTAGCGCCAGCCGTTGCCCGCCGGGGTCGCGGAAGAATGCCAACGCACTCCCGCTGCCCCGGTACCAAGGCTCTCGAAAACACCGGCAGGTTTTAGTGGGTAGCCCGGCATTGCACCTTTACAGCCGTGGAGTCCAACATATCCCCCCGCCTCCCCCAGGCGGGACGGAATGTATAAAGTATTTCCTGACGTTAACAAAAAAAAAAAGGTAGTGAAAACTTGGGTATATTTGTTTCCTTTATATATTTAGACAAAAATTTAATAGACTCGTCCTGACAAATCGATCCAGTATATTTTGTAGCGATCGACAGGAAATGTGTATTAAATAGGTCCGGTATTTTATCAATCGACACATTTAATCCTTTATCTTTTAATAATATATTTGTGCGTTCTGTGTTTTGAGATATTTCCTCATTAACGACGCGCCAAATCTCTTTCGGTGGATTTTTAGATTTGGTTAATCTGTCATTGATGTAACTTTTTCGGTCACGAAGGGTTGTTGATTTTACTAGACCTTCATAGTAAGACACACACTCTGCTATGATGTTATCATTTGGGTATTGATGTTTGATCTCGCAAAAACTCTCGAACATTTTTAAGTACGTGGAAAGTTCATTACTAATCCGCAGTTCTTTTTATTGAGTAATTTCTTAATGGGGAAATGTATATTAATATAATATGTCAAGATATGGATTAATTTATTAAATTTTGTATTAATGTCAATATTAATGTCAGTTATAAAATTCCAATTGTAATTAAAAATGTCATTATGAAATGTATACAGTGATACCTCGGTTATTATTCGTTTCTCTGTATACTGGTTGCATTTATTTCTAAAATAATTACTATTGTGTCTTACAGTAAATAGTTGCCCATTATGGTCACTAATCGGGGAGTCCACTCTCCTTGCGGCGATGTCTCCATCAGTGCAGGAGATTATACCGCAGTCGAGAGATGAGCTGCTCGTAGCCGTCACCCGGGTTGGAAAGTCTATTAAATTGTACATATTATAACACTGCAGCAGATCTAACATATCACTTTTTAGGCTATTGTCAGATAAAGAATCTACGTTTATGTCCCCAACTAAAATGAACCTTTTATTTTCGTCCACGATTTTATTTAATAATAATTCTAAATTCGATAAAAATATAGCGAAATTACCCAATCCCGTTCTATATAAACCAACAACAATTAATTTTAATTCTAGGACTTCTATAGCGGTAAAATCGCAGTGATATTCGACAGCGAGGCTCTGTAGGTCGTTTCTCTGCTTGTACATAATTCCGCTACGTACATACAGCGCCACACCGCCGTGCTGGATGCGCGAGCGGCAGTAGCTGTTTGCGAGTTCATACCCACATAGCCCTAAGCGTTTAATTTCATTATATCAGCACCAAATTTCAGAAAACACAGCTATGTCGATATTTTGTTTACTCAATAGTATTTGGAGCAGTCCGGTCTTACTAGTAATAGATCGTACATTTTGGTGTATTATCAATAATTGTGTTTGTGATTGTAAACATAAGTTACTTGCGTTTGAGCTTATGATCGGTCTGAGTGTATGGCTGGTTTCTTGAAGTTTATTGCATTAATATCGCGAAACCTTCTTATGGAGACCCCATCTGGCCACAGTTTCCGGTCCGAAACCACTTTGACCTTGGAAGTCGGAACATCGAGCCGGAACGAAGCATAGTCACCTCGAGTTCTCAACTTCTCACAACAAATGTCACTTAGGCGGAGACGGGACTTCAGGTGACTGGTGATATCATCTGGTGTCGTTTCAACGCTGAAGTTAAAAAGGTGAAGACTGCTATTACGTGGGGGGGCTGCCTTTAGTCGACCTAGTGGGATACAGGACTCGTCTGTATTAGATGTCAACGTTGATGATGCAGAATTTTTGACAATTATTTGAGTACGCACCTGGGTGGCAGGTGTAGAGGTAACCACTTCACGTACTTGTAGCTGCCGCTGCTGGATGGTATGATGTGATGTGCCTTGGATAACTGTGTCATTTAGAATATTATCCATCATTGTTAAGGCTTGAGGCCCAGAGTCATTATGAGGTGATGTTACGGATAATTTCAGTGGGATTGCAGTGATTGTGTTATGGCTATGTGGACTAGAAGCAGGTAAGTTGGTTTGTTTATTTTTCTTGTGCTTAGATTTTTTTTTTGGACTCTGATTATTTGTGCGTTTGACAGAGACTAGTTGGAGGATATCTTTTACATTGCTCCCAACTAGGATCAATTTTTCTTCTTGTTTCTTTATATACTCTTGCTGAGTATAATTATGCCATACCAGTCATTTAAATGCTGATCCGTAGCTGTAATTTTTAATTGTATTTCAGTTACAACGTCCACTAACCTGTCAATAGCCGCTTTGGTAGTTGGAGCCATTTTTCCTGTCACTTTTTATTCAATTTACTATTATATCAGTGGTTATTTGTAGATATGTCAATATTTCTAGGTACCTATATATGCGATTATTTTATTTGAAACAAATAATAATTACGAGCGTTTAAGTTTCGGCTGTTGCCGTATTGATTACCTACCCACTATGTTATAAATACGATCTCTTAGAAATATGTGCGGTGTCACCCTTACGGACAAAATAAGCAATGAAGAGATACGCAGTATGACAGGGTTCGATAGTGTTATTGTAAAATTGAAGAAAGGAATGCTAAGATGGTTCGGGGACATAGAAAGAATGAGTGATGAAAGACTGACGAAGAAAATCTACAGAGCGAAAGTGAGTGGTAAAAGAAGTCAAGGAAGACCGAGGCTGACTTATGAAGCTCAAATAGCCAGAGTATTAGCCGACACAAATGTCGAAAGCACTCCCATACCTAGGGGAAAATGTGTGAGGAGAATGACGAGATTTGAGGAAGCGAAAGAAGTATATGAATACCGCGACGCTTGGCACTCCGTCCTCTCTGACTACCCCGTTAGGGATACGGCGTGAAAGTATGTGTGTATGTATGTAAACCATGAACAAAATAATACATATCCAGTATTTAAAAATAAATACTAATTAGTTCAGTCTGATATAGTAATTGAGGCCATGGAACCCTAAAAACTAGCCCATAAATATCTCGTATTCGTATTTTTAAGAGAATACGATGTCTGTATATTGGAGAACTAGTTGCTAACATATTTCGAATTCTGAAATTTTGAAATAGACCAATTCATTTGTAATAGACTACTTCATTTGAAAATAGGATTAGCAGAAAGAACATCGTCACTCATAAGAAACAGAGTGAACCTTTAATTGTATAGAGAAACTCTAGTCAGTCTGGCACTCTGAATAATTACACTTTTTTATATTTAAAATATTTGTATCGAAAACAACTGTTCTGAACCAAACATAACAAATAATAATAACAGAAGGGTATTTTGAACAATATTGTTCGATACCCAACTCTTACTTTTTTTGTTCTACAATCAAAGTAGTTATTTCTCTATCGAAATCAAAGTTAAATTTTAGATAACTCGTGATAATTATTCGTTACAATAATTAAGGGTTTCTAATTTGAATATTCATACGCTGCTAAATGGCTAATATATTGGCAGAGAGAGCCGGACTCTGACCAGATGGTTTCCAACATTGAATAAAGCTGTCAAAATAAATATTTAAAGCCCGAAACTGAAAATATGTTTCATCTAAAAACATTAATTTGAAAATGAAATACTAGATACGTAAACTTCCTTTTATCCTCATTTAAAGCTTAAGAACCAAGTCTTAAAGTTATTAAAAAATGTAAATAAAAAAGCAATTTATTTTGCCATAAAAATATTATTAGGATTTCCTACTTTAATCAAAATAAAGAGAGAAGATATAATAAAATATTCTTAGACCGAAACACCTAAATAAATAAGTACCGTAAGCGACGAGCTTACAGCGATTTTGAATGACTATCTATTTCAATATTTGATTGCTTGAATTGGTGAATCTGTCTGTGAACCCAATGCTCTCCGAGATCATTGCACTACGGGCTTCAACAATATGAACCCACATTATGAATTAAACTTGAGTTCACACTGCATTCAAAAAGAAATTTAGAAATTTTCTAAATAACATTCTTAGATAAATCATATTTTATGAGCATTTACATTCTTAGGAAAATACGTTAAATTGTTCGCCTGGGTATCTGACGGGGTAAGGGTCGTTTTTCGGCCGATACTAACGATCTCTCAAAGCATAATCAGAGCAAAAATCAGAGTAATCAATCGTCTCACTCTCATGCGTTAGCTTGCAACGGGGCTTGCAACCTCTCTCTCTAATGGCAAATTCGTTATAGCTGCGCTTTGATCATATATAAAAACAGGATACACAATTAATGCTTCCAAAATGTACGAACCAAATGTGCACTAAAACGAGTATTTGAGTGCACTTTTGTTTTAGTAGTATTCGAAATCTCTAACAAAAAACATGACAAAGTGCTCCTTTAAAAATTGTAAAAACGACACGTCTAGAACGCTAAAAAGAGACGGGGATTCTTGTTATCGGTTGATAAATTAAATAATTTTATTTACGTGTTCATTATTTCGTTATAATAATATTGTTACATAGCTCTTTTTTATTAAATTCGTAATCGTATTATTCAAAAATGGTCTGACTATAATGTCTTATTCTTGTCACCTTCACGTAACAAATCAAAATGACGTAAGTAGCGATAAAATGTATTAGGTGAATAATACTTTAAGCACGAAACTTAAGATTGCATTTTAATTATTTTTTTAACAAACTTCGTTGTCATGCAAGAATCTTTTTCCAGCTTTTACAACCTTATGCTTTGAACGGTAAGGTGTACTTTAAATTAGCACAATATTACGGATAATACTATACGATTTTAGAAACGTATGTTATGTCAATTCGGACAGTAATTTGTTTTGATTTTACATAAGATTGTGCATCTAGTTTTTTATTTGTGATCGAAGTAGCTGCAGCTTTTATACTAAAGTTTACATAGCAATCAGTATGAAGCGAGAAGCCCGGAACTTCATACAGATTGAGAGATACGATACAAATACAATTCAACGTCTTTATACCCAGTATTTATTTATTTGCCAGAGCGAGTGGACGAGTGATAAGTATTCTTTTAATTTCCATCATAAGTGAGTTAACTTGTAATAAAAATCCAATAAGTGGTTCATTGTGAAGACTTAAAGTGTATACAAGTTTTAATCAGCATAGAAAATCTTTGAACTTTGCACTGAAAAAAGAATTGTTACGTTAAAACCTACGCCTGATTTGTGTAGGGTAAATGTGGAATAGTCGCCATACTTTTTGAAAAAGGTAAATAAAATACAGAAAATAAACATTTAAAAATCTTATAACACAGTGTTAGTTTGTATACTCATTAATGAACAATATTTTCAAGGTAGTGTGATGTTATTTGGTTTATTTGTTTAGTTATAAACAAAATAAAAATGTCCTCCGAATGGGGATAGATGCCCAGCGTGTGGGTTAGATGCCGCGTTGGTATTTTTGACGTGTGGGATAGTTGCCCAATGGAAAAAATAATAAAATGTTTAGATTTTCTTAACTTTTATCAACATTAACGGTATGGAAAAATAAAAACAAACAATAAAAACAACCATTTATTTTAATAATCATATATTTGAAGAAAAAATAATTCAATTTTATCGATAGTACAATCACCTGTGGTACTTGCTTATCTTTGATACTCTTTTTATTAATAAAAAATTATCATAAATTCTTATCCAGTAACCTATTTGTTTATTTACTCTTAGAAATATTTTTTTTACTCTTAGAAAATATCTTAATTTTAATTAACATTAGCTAGATGGCACAATCATCTTTGGTACTAATTTCAAATACTTTTTGTCATTAAAAATAGCTTTTTGTTTCTTGTTTTTTTCTTGCATTTTTTTTTTATTTTTTGTTTATTTCTCATGGCGTAGTTTTAAACGCTGGCATTGATTACAATAGCCACCATACATGGTACAGGTTTCGTACAGCCACTTTTTACACATGATGCACCGTATCCAGTCTACTTTAGATTTTGTATTTTCAAAATTTTCAAAACATTCGACACATTCGTTTGTTTCATTTTTTAATGAGCCAGATTCATTTGAAGAAGTTTCATCTGTTTGTTTAGAATCTTTACTTCTTTGTTGTGTTTTTTGAACTTTGCAAACAGGACGTTGAATTGTACTTCAGGTAGTCCCTTTCTGAGGCTGATTTTTCTTTTTCAATTTCAATTTTTTTGTCTTTTTCCCAGTAATATTAGGTACGTTTTCTAATAAAGAGTAATTTGAAGCACAAGATAAATTTCCACTTGTTTCCTCTGACGATGATCTAGCTCTTTTTTTTGTTAATTTTCTAGGTTGCTTCTTATTTTTAACTGACTTCAAAAAAAAAGGAGGTTCTCAATTCGTCGGTACGTTGTTTTTTTTTTGTATGTTTGTTACCTCATAACTCCGTCATTTATGAACCGATTTCAAAAATTCTTTTTTCGTTTGGTAGATAATACTTCAGAAATGGTCCCATTTAAATTTCATCGATATTGGAGCTAGGACTTCGAGGATACACTAGATAACACGACCTGGTTATAACCTTTATTTATATTGACGATTCTCTTATATATCGTTGCGCTCCGGAATTAGAATAAAGTTAATTGCAGACCTGCCCTAGATATTGATTTAGGTCAAGACCACTCAAAAGGGAGAATTAAAAAATTTTTATTAAAAAAAATTAAACCGCCTCCAAAAAAAAAACTGAAAAGTATAAAATAACTATCCTTTACTAATCAAAACTCAAGTACAATTAAAATAAATTTATAAATACGATACACATACCTATATAATTAAATTTGACCGTTATTGAAGTCGGTGCCAAATCAATGTGCAACAACATAAAGTCTATTAGTCTGGTAGGCTTGGCACCGACTTCAGTAACTGTCAAATTTTATTATATAGGTATATGTATCGTATTTATAAAGTTATTTTAATTGTACTTGAGTTTTGATTAGTAAAGGAAAGTTATTTCACACTTTTAGTTTTTTTTTGAAGGCGGTTTAATTTTTTTTAATAAAAAATGTTTTTACATGGTATGTTAGGAGTAGCTTTACCTTTAATTGTAGCTTTATCTTTCCTCATAGTAATATTTTCTTTGGAAGTCAATATCGCAGCTGATTGTTTCCCTCTCTTATATAACGGTACTGGAATTTTCGGTATGGGAGGTAGAAAGTTCATTTAAATACTTACTATGCGTCTTATTTTGTACTTCAGTACTAAGTTGTGGAAAAAGCATAAGTGGAATAAGCTATGACGGACCAGGCTGTGATGGACCAGGCTGTGACGGACCAGGCTGTGACGGATCAGGCTGTGACGGACCGGGAAGTATAGCCAGCAAGGATGGATTAGGCTGTTGACAAAGTGGAGATGGTAAATCTGGAAAATCCCATTTCATTGTGGTAGGGCTTCGAAAGGTTTCGTAAGTCGAATCGGGATTCGGTGGTGTCAAACTTTGGCTTTGTGCCAAATTTTGATTAACGCAAATCTCGTCTTCGTCTAGATTTAGCAAGGATGGAATGTTGCATGAAAGACCAGATGTCTGAAATCCATTACATACATTAGTCAAAACGCTTTCCTGTTCATCACAGGTTTCATTATTTGTAGACAAATCGGAGATTGCAAAAAAACTATCTGGTATAGCAGCTGGGTTATACGGATAAATGCTGCAAGCTTTGAACGCCGAAATAGCAGAAGAAGATGTTGCTGCTCGGATCCATGCATTACCAATCAGTTTGCCAGCTATTGATCGATTGATTTTTTTATTTTTGTTTGCAAGAATCCAGTTGTTGGTTTCAGCTGCATAAAAAGTTTTGAAAGGTTTAAAAAAGCTGCGATCCAAAGGTTGTAAAGCTTGCGTACTATGGCTCGGTAAGCAAAAAAGAATTATATCATTTTCTTCGGCAGTTTGTAACATTTCAGCAGAGTTAGTGTGAGAAGAATGCCCATCTAGGATCAAAATAACTTCTACCTTGAGGCTTCCGGGGTACAAAATGCTGTACTAGCCATTTCTGAAATAACTCCGCATTAACATAAGCTGATTTTTTGTTCATGTAAACGTCTGAGCCGTGGGGAAGTCCATTTTCAAATTCGGGCTTTTTGTTAACTCCCTTTATAATGACAACTGGAGAGAAAAAAATTCCAGCAGCATTGCAGGTAGCTGTTATTAACATTGTTTCGCCCCTTTCCCCTGATGTTGCAGAATGAACAGATTTTGCGCCCTTCGTAGCAATAACTTTTCCTGGTTTATTATTTAATTGGACACCAGTTTCGTCCATGTTAAATATACGTTCTGGCTTGTCCAGTATATCATGCTCTGCTAAAATCTTATGCAAGAGGGTAAACATCTTATGGACTTCTTCACGATTGAGACCCTGGGCTCGAGCAACGGATAAACTTTCTGCTTGTCGAACGCTAAGTTCTGAGTGACGTTCCAGAAAGGATTTTAGCCAATGATATCCAGCTTTACGAGTTTCTTGGTCAAAATTATGTTTTATGCCAAGTTTATCAGCGAATTCGAAAGCTAGCCTTCTTATCCCGTCTCGTGTTACAGGAAAACCTGCAGCTTCTAATTTTTGAACATGTGCGACGAGCCGTTTTTCATTGTTGAAGTCTAAAAGTGAGTGCTTCCCTGAAAACAAATTAATGTGATGATAAATTAACAGTAAAAACTAAAATAATCTAAAGAAATAAGAAATAATCGTTATTTATAAAAATCAGACGCATATTTAAATTTTCAAAAATTTAAATATCTACCTAGTGTAATTTTTTTTATATTTTTACTCACAAATCTTCTCCTCAAAGTTCTAGGTGGAATACCGTATTGGCGAGAAATTTTATAAACAGAAGATTTTCCTTTTTTTATCTCCCCAAACGCGGCTAAAAGATTTTCTTCTGTCCACAAACTCCGAGATTTTGCATCTGCCTTTCTAATATATTTGCGCGGCATCTCTGAAAAATGAAAAAATTATCAAAAATATGATTTTGAAAATAGGGTACGGGGTATAGATGCCTCAAGGGCATCTATACTCTCAAAAACTGTGGCATCTATGCTTTTTTGTGGGGATAGATGCCTCACTGATTTTTTAATAAATCTTCTTAAAAAAAAAATAACATTTGCTTGGTTTTATTTAATATATATATATATATAGACTATAAATACAAAAATATGAGTACTTACTTTATAATATTAAAAGATCTGGACTCATAAAGATTATGAGAAACCTAAATTCGACGTTTCGGCGTCGCGCAAAATTGTTTTTCCTCTATAACTCGTAACACGTACATTCCAGCGGAGTGCTCGGCATCGACTGGTGGGAGAAAAGAGGTAAAGTTGCAACAGACAAAACGCTGTGAACCTCACATTCGTACAAGTACGTTATATGACAACTGCGGCATCTATCCCACTAGGGCATCCATCCCACATTTACCCTATTACTCGATTAATAAATTGCTAAGAAGACAAAAAATCAGTGTACGAATTTCTATTTAACTCATCGAATGTGTGTTTCTCAGACTAGTAATTCACATTAAAGACAATTTAATACATCACTTTACGAAACTGATTGAATTTTTGTTTGTTCTCCCATTAAGTTATATGTAGGTAGGCAGTCAAATGTAGGTGGTACTGCGTATAATTATTGGTGCTGTATATTTTATTTAACTGACGAAGATATTTGGAATCTTCTGGTTATGACGATTAAAAACTATACTGGCACCATGAAAGACATGAATTCACAAAAGCACATGAATACAGGTACAGTGATTTCTTTTAGTTATTTGGATAAACAACGAACTGAGACATTAATATGTTAAGAACTGATAAACTATTTACGCTTGTACATTTTTAATAGCAAAGTACTATATAACGCGTAAAGCGATCTCTTTCCTCTCTTCTTGTCCACCGGTTGTGCCAAAGTCATGACTAATTAGTGATCTGTAATATTTTAGCCTTCACTTTACTTTTACAAAAATAATTAAGAACATGTATGTCGAGCTTGCCCTATTCTGAAGCTCTCGGTAAGCCACTGTGATAGCTACTTCACTACTGCAAGGGTGTTAGAGAAAGCTGCTTCGACTTCTGCAAGACATACTTAAGCAGTAGTGCGTTCCGTAGGAATCTTGGTAGCCCACAACCTTTAGCCATTTCTGAAATAACTCCGCATTAACATCAGCTGATTTTTTGTTCATGTAAACGTCTGAGCCGTGGGGAAGTCCATTTTCAAATTCACGAATCACTTTGCACTGAGAATTATCGCTGAAAGATTAATGGGTATAGGGATCCCTTTATTATTAAGTATTTAAGTATTTAAAACAAAGAAATGACATTTAATATGATGAATTCTTATAATTTTTAGCTGCCCTCCACCCAAATTTCCAAGCCTATTAATCGACACGGAATTAGTCCCAAGATATTCCGGAGATCAGACACGGTCAGCTAACTAACACCTAATCTGATCTCTAGCTGGCCTAGTCTAATCTCTGGAATATCCTGAGGATGCTTCGTTAAAGAGGTGGAACACATGTCGATTAAAGGGCTTGGAATTATGGGAGAAGGTTATTAAGAGTTCATCTAAGCTAAAAATTCATCACATAATGGATTTCGACAAAGTATTGCCTATGTCCATAGGCACAATATATTACATGCAATTTAACATTCAAAGTCGGTTTTGTAAGAGATTGCGTGAGAGTAGTCCCATTTAGCTCAGTGTGAATCTTCCTTTTGCGTGGTCCGTGTGAGTAAAGCTGACTCTGCTAACATGCTCGCACTTGCGCTATTTGTTCTCCGCCCGGCTTTCTCCTGCCATTTATGTTATTCACGTCAGATGTTATAGACGGCGCCAAGAGTATACGATTTGCTTGGCCGGCTTTGAACAATTGTGACTTACCCGTACTGCTGGCCGATCAGCTCCAAGAACTTCTGATTTACGTAAAAACACAAACACTGGTCGATGATCTTCGAGCCGGTCTATGTGAAAGATACTGTCTCACATAATTTACTTCCTACGTCAGAGGACTAGGTATTTATTGTTACAGACCAGTGACGTGCACAGATATTTTCAGTACGGTAAACAAAAAGAAAACTCACCAAAATCGCCACTTCTAATTCTTATGTAATAAATGTTAATGTGATTTAATTTTACATTAATTACTGAAACTACTTTGTAAAATATCCCGACGGTAGCAAAATTGCTACTTGCTATATTCTAAAGCTGCAACAACAAAGAAAAGCCAATAAAAGTTAACACATACTTATATTATTGTTGCTCTAACCATAGATAATACATATTATAATATAATTTACTCTAACCTTACGTTAACGTTAAATATAAACTTGTTTGAAACTGAATGCCGGTGAGCGCCATCTGTTTTTTTGGACTTATCTATTAAAAAATCCGTAAGTAAGGAAGAGAAGGTCACTATAAAAATGTTTATAAAGCGCTAAAATAAATACAAAGCATTTGATCTTTCGTAATATTAAATAAAAAAGTTATACCATTTAAGAAACATTTAAGTCAATATTTTTATAAAGGAAATATGTTATTTTTTCTAATACGTTAAATTAATCGTTTAGATTCATCATGACTAACAACATATAACTATGTATTTAGATTCAAACCGTTGAAAATTTCTTTTTCCGGTGCTGTTATTGGCTAGAGACGCCGTCTCTTTATTAACTTGTGTGCGTGTTTTGAGCTAAGTAAACATTCACCACCACTACACATGCACCGTATAATTATACAAAACAGTGTTAGAAAGGATTTGAATGTGTGTAAATCGAGCCACGATTTGAATTTGTCTCTCGAGCGAACGGTTGCCGCGATGCTTTCTTGTCACGTTTTGATGAAGATAAGGCCAGTGCTGGAATTTCGAAAACATGTTTTTGGTTGCATTAGATTTTTTTTTACTTTATTTAATTAGTAAATTTTCAGGGTAGACAGTGTCTATTTGTCTATTTGGACAGACACACAGGCATATATACAACGGCGTCAAACTTTTAACACCCCACTTTTCTGTCGGGGTTTTAACATAATAATAACAAAAAATTAAAGTAAATTCATCGCTTATTGATTGGACCATAACAGAATTTATTGTTCAAATACCCCGGCGCTGGTAACCCACACATTTATAACAACTTATCTTGTACAACTATCGTATTTAAGTTTATCTCTGTTAAGTCGCTATTGCAGACAAGGGTGTAATGTGATATACGTAATTAATTAATTTGTACACGCGAGTACAGCATGTATCTTGGAAGTATTAGAAAAAATTACGGTAATATAGGTATTTATAGGTAACAGGGACAGCAGAGTTTTCACGGAGTGCAATTTACATTGAAATCTATACAGGCTATGTAATGAAAAATAGGTAATATTTATTTTTATTTATTTTATACACAATGCGTACATGACATTAGCAAATTAAAATACCTACCCATTATAATAAATAGTTACAAAATATATTGCGTTGATGTAGCCACAATAGGCCTTTTCGCTTTGATGAGCTATATTATACTGCATTTTACCATCACGCTCCAAAGAGTCTCTGTCCATATATGTATTTACAAAAATATTTATACCTATTAATTTTGCACTTGTAAAGTTCAAAAATAATAAAAAAACTTAAAAGTACCGACTAAGTAGCAAGTCGGTCATGAGCTGAAACAAATTACAGTGACAGTGAGAAGTTGCAATACTTACTATAGGTAACTGTTTCGTCGTGATTAAGCTCAATGCGATAGAAAGAGAGAAACGAAAGTTCGTTTGACACACGAAGCGGCAACTCATTATGGCTCCTTCCATTAAGTCTTTTGGTGCGAGCGTATTGCTGTTAGAATGCTCTGCGAATGCTTGATTCAACCTGATTTACTATTCCAGTAATTTCTTTTTCACCTATAGAAAATTTCCAGAGAATTAATCAAAACCGTTTAAGTTTCATATTATTTTATAAATTTTGTAACATTGTTTATTTAAATATAATGTACTAGATTTAATACATCTATGACATATATAGAGATAGACTCGCACTGCTCTGGAAACGATCATATGTTATCTTCGAACTATTATTGATATGATATGATGATATTTTACTAACAATAATACAATAAACAAACAATACAAACAATATTATAATAAGTGTAATTAGAAAGCAATGTAATTAATAATAATAATAATAATGATAATACTCCAGACAATTACACAGATTGTGTGACCCCAAACTAAGCAGTAAGCTTGTACTATGAGTACCACACAACGAACTCTGGGGGAGTTCCCAGTAACACCCAGAATCCAAGCCAATTTATTAAAATTGGTTTCCTAAATTGACCTGGCCGGGGATCGAACCCGGGACCCTAGCTTGGAAAGCAGATGCATATGCCACTGCGCCAACGGGCCAGTCAAATTATACAAAGACAACAAGAGTAAAAGAGAAAGTACTAGTAATTTAATTTTTTTTAATTTTAAGTTACATATTTAGCACCAAGTAGTGTACAACGATAACAGCGTTTCGCATCTTGAACGCTTCAGAATTTGGTGCATCGGGCGCGCCTGTTCAGTTTTTATGGAAAACTTTGCATCTCTTATTATACTTGTAGGTACAGTCTTCTCAAAAAGGTGAAGAAGAATTCTTAGAAGAGTGGGTCCGATGCCAGAAAATTGGAGGTCGCCAGTGTATTGACATTATTGCTCATAGTATTGTATATCGTATCGATAGTAAGGATAATAAAAATAAGTACTGTAGTGACTAACTGAGGGTAGTTGCTAGGAATCACACACTACGAAGACGACGCTACGCCTCATTGGTCAATTTGTAACCACATTTGGCACAATAGGTATTCACGATAGAAAAATCTTAGGTCTAAATATGATTATTCGCTATTTTTCCTTTTAATATTAAAATTATAAACATTTTTAAAATAAAATAAAATAATGGAGACTAAACTAAAAATATACTGCATCGTCGTAATCAAATTCGAACAAGCTCTCCTGCTCCTCGTAACGTTTTTCTGATGTGTTCCATTTCTGACCGCGCATTCTAGCATAAATCCAAGAACCGACGCCCTTCCCCGATAACAACGTTACAAATGTTGGCGAAATATCCGAATCACAGTATTGTGGCCTCCACGACGACACTATACCCCATAGGATGCTGTTTAAAACGACTGGTGCGCCCACATCTCTCTGTAAGAAAATACCAACAAATTACTTAATGAATTGTAACGTAACACTATTTTGTAGGAACGGTGTTTTGAATTCGTGATTGTGAATTAAATTTTTTATGCTAAATAAAATATGTTTTCCAAAAATAATTAATTTGTTATCCTTGAAATGTCTTTAACTAGTTAATAACAATATTAAATCAAAATTACATTATTTACAAACATATAATATAAAAAATCGATATACAGACAGATTCTGAATTTATTAATAAAGGTTTTATATAGTGAATTCGAACAATATACGCACGGTAGCTACACCGCGATGCGTTCGTAATCGTAACATTCATTCTCGATGAGAACGAATAACATTCATTCTGTTAAAATTGTTTTTTTCACTCACCAGCGCTCACTCGTCTTAAATGTTCTAAGTACAAATATTAATAGAAAAGCTATTCAACTATTATAATATGAGTACACCTAATATTTGTAATTTTCTCCAACATACTATAGTTTTGGAGGCAATCTTTCTAAATTTATAATAGCGTAAAATTCTAAATAATACAATATAATTGTGAATCGAGTGTGATCCCGTACCGTGTAAGTTGTTGCAATGTGCATACCTACTTTTCACTATATTAATAATCATTGTTTGGCTTCATACATTGTAGGTTTTTTTTTTTAGTATCTTCATGTTTATTGCTGTTTGATTTCAAACTTAAACGCTAAATAAATGTATCTAGATTATATATAGAACTAGTTCATTCCGAATATCTCATATTTTTAAATTATTTAAATCATACTGGTTGCAAACCGTCATTTTGTTTTCACAACATTTTAAACTTGTATAGTATCATTCACTGTTTATTCTTACATAACGCTTTGTATCTACTGCTGTAAATTAGTGCTAATTTTCATTACCTGGACTGCCGCATCACCCAGTTTGCTTCGTTGCTAATTATAAACCTACCCCCTTGTATATATGATAATCGGGTATGGCAGTCCAGAACGAAGAAAGTACTCATGATAACTCGATCCACGCACTTTCCAGGAACTCTGTTGGGATTGGACTCTGCCCCTTCTATCTACATCACAGACACCAACATCAGTCACCAACCAACAATTTACCTACAGCGCGGCTGTACGGGTTGCAACATCCGGCCATACCCAGGAAAGGAGGACAAGGGGAGCACGGTGCCGCGAAAGGACGGTGACCGCAGTAGATCTAAACTCATCGCTAGCCTGATCCACGACCCGCTTATTTTAATTTCTAAATTATGACTAATTCTTCTTAAATAAATGTAACTAATTTTTGTCTTAATTTTTTTTTTAATTGAATTTTTTTATCTTAATTTTTCTTAATATACTTATTTTGCTCCCTCAAGCTCCCCTAAGGAGCAGGAGGTGACAATGCATATAAATTTTCTTCTAAAACAAAATAATTTTAATCTCGATTTGTATTAAATTGGTTTTATAGAATACTAGCGAGTATGCATTCACATATGCATAAACTTTTCGCGACGTATTCCCTTTATTGCGCTTATAATTTTTTATCATTTGATATCCATATTGTGATTCTGGAGCAAGCGTCATATTGTATTTATGATGACGTCACATGTGTAAAACCTTCCTCCGACATATTCCTTTTATTGCGCTTACCATTACGTTTCATTAATTTTAGACCACAACACGTCATATTTAATTTATAATGGTAAGATTGGTTGGTTGGTTGTGTGTGTGTGTGTGTGTGTGTGTGTGTGTGTGTGTGTTTGTGTGTGTGTGTGTGGGTGTGTATGTGTGTGTGTGTGTGTGTGTGCGTGCGTGTACTTGCATGCAAGTATGTGTTAGTGTGTTTATATATTGTTGTATTTGTGCTGTCAATATATAAATTACTGTTGTAATATTGTATGAAATCCATTGTACGTAAATTAATAAATATCGTGTTACTTTGCGGAAACCCATTTCATACAATGACTTCTTATAATTTTTATCTTCCGCACAAAAATCCAAAAATCACTAATCGCCACATATACTTAAGTGGATATGAACAGTCGTACATCGGACTCGTTCGTAGATTCGGTACTGGGAAGCCGACCGAGTCTTATCTCTAGAATATCCTGAGGATATTTCGTTAAGAGGCGAAATACGTGTTGATTAGTGGTCTCAGAATTTTGAGTGGTAGTGGAATGGTTTGTATATAGGTGCAAACCTATACACAAGTACATACCGATAGCTTAGCTTAAATGATATAGTAATACAGTTAATGCTTTAAAAAATACTTACTACGCAAGGATCCGAGCCTGGAGTTGGGTCTAGACACATAATAGTCTCAGTGTCGTTTACGTTTATGGAGTTTAAATCAGCCGCGCAGTTCTCATGGTCCGTTGGATGTAAATGGTGAACAGAGAGAATACGGCGGCGTTTGATAACTTCCATTGAATGTATTCGGTATAGACCGTCTCTATTTAGCAGCTGAAATATCACGGGAAATATATTACCCGTTTAACATAACGAACCGTATTTATTAATTTGAAGATAGAACAAGTGGAACGTGGTTTTTGGTATCCTCTGAATAAGTCAATGGCAAGGGTAGTTTTTATTATTTTGGCTGAAAGTTTTGAGTGACAACTGAACTCTAATTTCCGGAAAATAACCCCATATATTGATATCAGTGCTATAATTTAATTAATTAATTTTTTTTAAATTATTTAATTTTTTTTTATTATTTTATTCTTTTCTACATTAGGGACATTGTAGCACACTCAGTATTGTCATAAATCACAATATTACATTACATATAATTCTCTTAAACTAATGTAAAAACTAATTATACAATAATAATAACGCTTGTATAAATATTATGTAGACACATAAATAGGTACATCATTCCCACGCTATTTCGTCCTTTAAATAATAACATTATTTAAAGATTTCGATAACAATTTATGTTTAATATTTTTTTTGAATTTGGTTATAGATAAATCTAACTTGTCTGTAGGGAGTTCATTGTAAAAACGTATACAATTACCCATAAAAGAATTATCGACTTTATTGAGTCTATTCGTGGGTGCAACCAGGGTATTTTTATTTCTAGTGCTGAAATTGTGTACATTACTATTTTTCTTAAATTTATTAATATTTTTATACACATACATTAAATTTTTAAATATGTACTGATTATAGACTGTCATTATTTTAACATCCCTAAACTCATCTCTTAGAGAGTCTTTTTTATGTGCCTAAAACCACGGTTGACTGCACTCATGACATTTTTATTAGATCGTGAATAATGCTCTCTGCTGTGAACACATGAACATTGTTATTATGACTTTGCAATAAGGAAGCTAAACAAAGAATACAATCCCTTCCGAAAGTTAGCTGTCATTATTTGGCATCACTTTAGAGTGTAAAAAATCTATAACGTTAAATGCAAAATTAAAAATTTTACGGTTCATAAATAAATTTTTAGGAAAAAAATTAAACCGACTTCAATATAAACACATAGAAGTACAAAATAAGTCCTGTACTATTCAAAACTCAAATACAAAAATAACTTATAAAGTACACTTCAAATACGTACTATATATATTTTTCGACAGTTACTGTAGTCGATTCCAAGCTCGGATCAAAAAACATAATGGACGGACCGCTTAGCTTTTGACGACTTAAGACTTTCATCTCGGACCAAAAACGTAACGGACGTAGTCATAATAAGTTGCCGTTCTTATCACCGTGTGTCATACGAATTTTGGGGTCTCTTTCTATCTCATTGAGCGTAACCACGAGTAAAACAGTTAGCTATAGTAAGTATGGCAACCTCGCATTGTCGATGTAATTCGTGTCAGCTCATAACTGACTTTACGTACATTACTGAAATAATTATTTGCAAAGTACTCGTAAATTCTAAATGTTTTGGCCACTAGTATTTACAAAAATGAAATATTTAGCTATATATTATTGTACTGTGACCCTTCTCTGGTCACACGCATTAGTAAAAAGCCTATAAAATAGTTCACGAAAAAACGGACACGCTCTTAAAGGAAATGCAATCTCAATCCATTTTTATTCTTCGTTCGAGTTGTTTATACATGAAGATAGAGAGAACGTTAAATATTAACGTTAGATAATATGTGTTAGTAATTTATTTTAATAAAGTTATTTGTTTTATGTAATATGTACTTACCGGTGTAGACGGCCAGGCTGTCACTATGAAATGCGTAGCAGAAACCTGTCTACGTCTCCTTTGCATTCTTATTGGATAAAGTTTAGGAGTAAATCTGACAGGCTGAGGTAATTTTACGAGTGCTATATCAAATTCAGGCTTGCTGTCATCAAAGTTAGGATGTATTTCGAAGTACTTGATCGGTAGGAGGATTCCACCTCTCTTGTAGTTTATGCTACCAAGTCTTACTCTGAATGTTCTTGAAGATTCTCTTACCCTACAAGTGTGTATATAGTAAAAATTAATATAAAAGTTTATCAGTCTGATCTTAAGAATCATCGGTTATAGTTATTATACACGGTGGACCGGACTTCTCAGAGGGACTAGTCCCTTAATGGGCCATGTAATAAGAATTTCGTAGCCAAAATAACTAAAATAGTGCTCTTAAAATGTCATCAATGTCATTTTTCTGTCTGTTTGTATGTCACAGCCGACTTATTCCGTCATCTTTATTCCTATTGAGCTTTTTGATAAAGAGACGTAAATTATAACCAAAATCAAAACCTTAGTATCTAATTATACCTTTAAAAATACCTCATACATATTTTGACCCAATAGTTTTTTTAATTTCTTTTAATTTTATTTCTATTTTTTTTTGAAATTCTCCTAGTTAAGGCATGTTCTACACGCACATAGTAAGTTTTTAGCAATCTGCGTCAGTAGCCACAAAAAAAATTAAGTTAAAAATTTCCTTTGAAAGTATTTGAGTATACCTAACTAAAATTCAGAATATATTTTATTGCAACAAATAATAAATAATCTAAAGAGATTTCCACAGAACAGGTAAGAACTATCTTGAAAACGGCAGCTTAAAGTGATCCTGCTTATGAGTATAAAATTTACAGCAATTTGTTAAAGACAAATCTATGTTTCTGGACAACATGAGTACCGCTATAGCTTTTTTTTTTACAAAAGAGGAGGCAAACGAGCAATCGGGTCACCTGATGGAAAGTGAATGTCACCGCCCATGAACACTCGCAATGTCCGGAGAATCACGCATCCGTTGCCGGCCTTTAGGGAAGGAGGGATAGGAAGGGGAGGGGAGAGATGGGCCACCGGCACTCTCACTCACCGAACGAAACACAACAGCAGTAGATGCTGTAATTTCACACCAATATTCCGTGAAAGGATGGTATTTCATCGGGCGAGCCGGCCCAATTCGTGCTGCAATGCAGCATAACTCTACCATCAGCTATCTTTCTCTCTTAGCAAATAGTTCACGACTAATACTCTTTCGTTAACCTCTATTTTTCACTAATATACGATTACATACACAATATTGAATTGCAATATGTGTAATGTAGTAGAATAATAAAGCTTAGAAGATGTATTTACAACCAAACAACACCGAACAAATGAAACGCAAAATTATGCTTGTGTGCGTAAGTAACGCTCCGATCAAATTGTAATACTTAACTACGGAATGCAATGTTATTGTAGGTATACTTTTCATCGTGTTATGACATCATTTCACAGCAAACACCGTCATCCTTTCTATATTCTTTGAAGATGTGATCAGCAAATTAATGCCCAGCAAATTAAACCACTTATGGCTCCAAGTAAATTCGGTTCACTTCTTCAGATTCGTGAGCTCAATCTGTTTCTAAGTGAGATTGTTCTAAGGTTGTTAATTTTGTAGTATGGGGTACCACGTAGCGCGTTTTGTGCGTTTCGAAGGCATGAATAATTGCGCACGAATTCTATATGTTAATCGAAAAGTGTGTTTTTCGTAGTGATGTATCGGATATCCGTATTCCTATCTGCGGATATCCGAGTGGAAAAATATCTGTATTCGTATCCCTATCCGTTACTTATTAGCAAATATTGAACGGATCTTTAATATTAATGAATTTTGTTAAATGGAATTTTAAACGCAGCAGCAATGAATATATCAACTTAGTTTTTATTTCTTTTTTTTAAAATTACATATATGTCACTTTTCATAGCAAAAAATCAAAGAAATAATTATGACAAATATTATTATAGTAACTTATCTCACTACGAACGTAGTGAGACAAACAATTTCTATCCTATTTTATGTAAACACATAAAATAGGATTAATGACACAGATTGTTGTTAAACACTTACTGTTTGATAAAAAAAAAATTTTTGAGTTCACAAAACGGAATTTTCAAAAAGATGGAAGAAAGATCAACTCAATTGTTTCTGCTTTCTGCGGCTTCTATGTGTCTTTCATCAAATTCTTCATACCACAGTCATTTTTAGTAGCAAGCTAGTCTCTAGCTTTCTGCACTCCTTCTCCGTATAATTTATAACTATGCCAAGGGGCCTAGACAAATGGCTCAATTGTCGTAAATGCTAATAGAATATAATGACAAATACCACGTGAACCGGCGTAACGAATTTTAAATTGGTAGTCAAACATTATTAACTTTATTTTAAATCAAACGAAAAGGAAACTCGTGTGAAAACTGCCGTTTAAAACGTAGCCAAATGAAACTTTTGAGAAGCAATAACGCCAGCAAGCGTTTCGATTAGATGAAGTGTTTGCCACAAACCGAAAATAGATGTTCATGTGCTTAAAGAAAAGTTAAAAATATTTTTATTAGAAAATCTGTAACTGATGTAAGTTTTCATTTCTTTGTACAGATATATATCCACATAACTATTTGCTTAATAGATGATATAGATATTAATGTCGGTATTTGTTTATGTATATTGATATTAATGTTATTATATTAGCAGGATATATTTAGTGTAAGTAGGTATCAAATGAATAATGTAAATGAGCGTACTTGTTCGCCAACAAACTGTTAAATTTGGCGATTGGAATTTTTTTTTTAAATATTTGTTACTGTGTAAATAAATTAAAAAAAAAACTTGGCTGGCCGCTCAAATCTTACACTCCTCCTTTTTCTTATAACAGAGGGGGCAAACGAGCAAGCGTATCACCTGATGGTAAGTGATCACCGCCGCCCATGGACACCCGCAACGTCCAGGAAATCACGGGTACGTTGCCGGCCTTTAAGGATATAATAGGCTCGTTTTTTGAAGGTCCCTAAGTCGTAACGGTCCGGGAATACCGCCGCTATACGTACCTATACGCGCAATGCTTTAAAAGGTGTGCAAAGTATTCTCTTCATGTATATAGTACAGTACATACATATATGCGTTTTAAACTTTCGACACTAACGAAAATGCGATCAGATACTTAAGAAAAATTTAATTAAAGTATATTATCTTACCTATTTTTAATTGAGGATCAATGCCCTTTAAAGATGTTATGTATTAATTACGCAAGTAAATAGTTTTCTTAACTCGAGTACTAATTAATAATTATGTTTCAAGTAAACACACGCGTAATTTCTTTTTAACTTTCTTTATTAAATGTCCTCCTTAGAAATTTAATAACTCAACGAAGGAGAAAATTAGCGTTTCACGAAATTCGCGCCATCGGACCTGTCCTAATCAAATTTCCCTAAAGTGGGACAAACACTTCAAAGTACGAATCATAATTTAGAACATGTTACGCTACACAACATACTTGTTGGGAAGTTATAGAAATAAATATCGTATTATTTAAAGGATGATTTATTTTTTATTTTTATTTTGTTGTATGATGTAGTTTCAATATGAGTTAAAAAATGTTTGATCTTTTCTTCTACCTTTTTATCTATCTTCTTTAAGTAAAACTGTTCCGTGACGTATTTACAATCCAAACCGCTAAATCTAGAAAGTTGTAATTTTTGCACGGAGGTCCCTTAATCCGTATGTTAATCGGTGTGTCCTATATACATGAAGAGATAAGTTTTATATCTGCTATGAAAATATCTTTCGAAATTCAATCCTAAGGAAAGTTACGTTTGTATGAAAAATGTGTCACTACTGAAAATAAATCAACAGTTTGATATAATATTCGAGATTATTCAATATTATATTTGATAAAATATTTGACTTTTTGGTTGAAAATTAAAAAAAAACTGTTCTAATGTTTAGAAATTTATCCTTCAAGGAAGTAAAACACGGAATGAAAATTTGTAAGCGAATTCCAAAATCATAAAAATTGCAAAATGTTTGTAGCTATTCTTGCGCATTCTTGAATGGTCGTCCTTGGCTTCGCTCTAAAGTATTTTTGTGGACTTATCATTTGATATACCTTCACGTTCCTAAAAATTTGTTTCCCCGATTTTCACGAGGGTGACTGCGACATAGGATTAAGATTCTATCTGGGTCATCATCTGTTCATTTGCTATTATATATTTTCCACGAATTCACTGTGACACTGTCAATCAAATGTATGATAAGAGATCTTCACCATTTTTTTCCTCTTAGTCCAGTCCTATAATTTGCAATTCCATTATCGTGGAGATCTATCTTTACCTCTATGTGCTTATTATACTTTGCAATAACTCGGGGTTGATGAATATTTGACATTTTCTTTTCTTTATGGTGTAATGTTTTGCACATACTATTGATTCTATTTTGGCATCATTAGTTGCTACAGTGACAACATAGTTATCATTCCATCTCATTAAAAGAATTCTCCAGGCCATAATAAGACACAAATACTAAGGCACACAACAGTTTCTTTTCACTTTTGTAAAAATAGTAATGGCTTACTACACATTTACACTTTTGTTAGTAATGCACCAAGAGACTAACAAAATATGAAGAATAATGAGTAACACACACACAAAAGTACTTCTGTGCCATGACTTATTATCAATAAATATCGACCAATTGAAAACATTTATGTTATGACTACGAGTGTAAACACAAGTTCTCCCAACGTTGCGTAAACGCAGTATTATGTTGAAATGAATGGTGAACAAACTAATGGGTATCATATTACAAAGTGGTTTCGTTATTACTATCCACACATTAGTGAAACTATTGTTTTGAGAAAGAGAAATTAACACCATATTTTTATTGCTTTATCAAGTGGGATGAATAAAAACTGCCAGTTCTGCCATATTTAGACGTTACTGGTGATAAGAATGACGTGATTAAATAAAAAAAAAAATTCTGAAATTGTAGGGGTAATTTATTTTTAAATATAGGTATAGTCTAACTGAGTAACCCTAGTAATTTATCTGTGAAAAAAAATAAATCATGAAATGTTGCATTTACGCAATGATGGGAATGAATAGGTTAAGGTCAAAATGAAATAACAGGATATATGCAAATGCGTTACACGTCATAAGGCGACGAATTAGAAATTTTGACGACAGGATCTAAATTTTTCCAATAAAAGTGATAATTGGTAACCTGATTCTTTATTTCATTTTCTTAATTTTTCCAGTTGCGTTACACGATTGGTTAACCTTTATAACAGAAAAAAAATATCAAAGGAACCTCTTTTAAAACAGAGATCTACATATTTCGGACTAACGGAACCAATTTATGCCTGTACATTTTCTAAATAGATTAATTTTAGCACACTCTTCAAAACGCCAGTAAGAATTTTTTAATTTTTTTATGTAGATTTTAAAATGAACGAAAGTAACTGTTTTTTCACATTTTTCGTAAACTGGCGCGCGCACCTTTGTATGGGGTATGTATGGGCGCAAAAGCTCTATTTTAGATTAATTACAGTTTATCGCTGCGTTACCTCTACACTGTATCTCTAGTGGAATAGACAAAGAGTACAGAGGAACAAGCATCGCAGTCCAGACATACTAATTTCACCTCATCACATCTCATAATTTTCCTCAATCGTGTAAGTAAATTGTAAGGAAACTTATTACAGCTACAGAGATAAATCAACAAGGAATGAAAATAAAGTATAAAGTAATGAAATCACTAGCTTACAGAAACAAACTTTCCGCTGCAGTCAATACCCAGTCCTCGTGAATTAATGCTCCAGCACTCACATACGACAATTTCTCCAATATAGCGACAACATATGGAAATACGTTGCTGTCTGTTACCATTGTATGATCGTCTAGTTCTTTATACTCAACATTATATTCTTTCAAAGACGTTTTTTTTAGTGCTTCAACATTATTGGAAATTATAACGTCCAATATAACACAGAGAATAGCTAATTCATAAACCATGTTGTTGGCTTCTAACTGGTCTGAATTCATATCGCTCATAACGGAGTTTTGCGTAACAGTGTTTACAAATTCTTCTATTGTTGATTGAGAAACTAACCCTTTGCGTAATTTCTGTAATTTGCTAAATTAAATCTACTGGAGACGTGCCTTACTCAAATTTACTAAAAGTAGACTGTCTTCGACTGTATAAACTTTTATACTATCGCGTTGCATTATAAAATGTCTAAAAACGGGACCTTTTATTTTGGCGAGACGTTTCGACCGAGTTGCATCGGCCGTGGTCTCAAGCAAACAATATAAAACAATACAATATATCTCAAGCAACCTGCCTCAAGTAAGCTGTCTTGGACGGGTAGTACTTTATAAGAACTCTTCTGTATACATAAAAATAGATATCGGAGTGTCTGTAACTACTAAACTCCAGCACCATTTGACCGATGGCTATGAAAATTGGCACATATATGTATTTTGTCATAGAGAAGGTTTTTATGCTATCCCCTTCTTGTAAATCGCCACCACGCGGTTGAAGTCGCGGGAAAAAGCTAGTTATATCTATTTATTGAGCTTGAAGCGCATTTATTTACTTTGCTTGAACGCAAAAGCGGTATCTCTTATATTTTTAAGATTTCATACCTAAAAAGGAAAAACGTAATTATTATAAGATTACTCATAATTTTGTCTGTCCGTCTGTCACGTTCTATTTTGTCACAAGCTAGTTGACATACAAACTTGAAATTTGGCATAGCGATACATCTTGTTGACCCACATAGTATATTTCTCTAGTTAACATTTTTAAATTTATACGAAAATTAAGATTATGTATGTGTGCATACATATCGCAAATTTATCTTTGTCATAACATGTGATATTAATATATTTATAATGATGCACCAAGGTCGCACTTATATTAAATAAAAAATTAAATACAATACAAACAATTCAATTTAATCACCAAATAAGACTGAATAAGACCGAAATAAGACATGGAAATTCACGCACGCACACGCACGCACGACACACATTCACATCATAATAATATTATTATTTTCAATTCTGATATTTTACTGGCTTATTCATTTGCAAAATTATATACAATGAGAGTGTTTGTAGCGAATTGACGGTACATGAAAAGACTTAGTTTTTTTAACCCTTAATTTGACAAGGAAGAAAATGCAGTAAAAATTAAGAAAGTTGAAAGTATTAAAAACTAATTACGGGAATTAATTGCTATTACAGAAAAATACAAAATGGGAACGAGAGAAGTATGTAAGGACCGCAAAGCTTGGCGCTCCGTCCTCTCTGACTACCCCGTTAGGAATACAGCGTGAAGATATATATGTATGTATGATATAAGGAAAATACAAAGAAATCTGCAGGAACTGAATTATCTGTATTAACAAACATAATAAATCCTCTATATAAGAATTTTATCATGGTGCGTCGTTTAAAAAATTAATATTTAAAAAATTAGATTTGACTACAGATGTAATAAAATATTGCAAGCAGGACGAAACACTGAAGTGTGATTCATAGATATTATTTAAATATCTCTTATATATGATATTATTTAAATGTCTCTTAAGCCTAAACATTTTACACTTGTCACAGCACGTAACGTCATCTCTCTCTCTCTCTTTCTCGCTTTCACCCACTGCGACCCAAATATTGGAGGTTAAATCCATAATTCTCATATTTTTTCACGAATTTCAAATAATTTTTCACAGTTGCGATTTATATCTACTATTACGACGACGATTAATTATAAGCAAAATTGAAATCAGTTTGTCTGTGGTAAGTCTAATAGCAATGTGATGCACTACATATATAAATATGAAAATAGAATAATGTCTATAGGATCGAGAATCATCTAATGTTTGCACCCTTGTTTGTTTACTTGTAATCAAAGGTTTGCACATTTGCATACAAAATGTCTACTTACCAGTAAATAAAAAGAATATCAATTTCATATAACTATCTCCGTTACTATGAAAAAATGTAAATACTTTTTGCTGTACCAATACCGTAAATCCTCAATAACAGCTTTAAAAACTGCAACTAATGACTTCCGTTATGTCAACTAGTCATATAACTACTTACAATACAACTCAAAACAATTTGATAATGATTTTTTTTAATATCGGCTCGGCTCGCGCTGCAGTTCGTCTACCATGTGTGATGATTTCCTACAAAATTTTGCTATTTTTCACTCAACCTCCAGAAACCACCAATCGACACGTGTTTCTCTTCTCAACAGCAGCTAACTAGCACCGAATTCGGTGCTGATTAGCTGACCGAGTCTGATCTCCGGAATATCCTGACGATGCTTCGGTGAGAAGCGAAACACGTGTGGTTTTTGAAATTTGAGCAGTAAATAGCTAATGATTGTAGAAATTTATCACATGAAGTGGATTTCCGCAAGGTAACACCTGAGTCTATACAACATGTTTGTCTATGTATTTTAAAAAAGAAAATTCAAAATGCATAAGCATGCGTGGTTTCATTAATTATACTAAGTATTCGAAATGTAAATAATTATCATCTGATCTCTTTTGTATACTACATACTTCATAACATGGATGTGTATGCAACTGTACATAATTAGGTATTAAAACACTCAAGTGTTTACTCGAGCGACATTGAACTCGAACTATAACAATGGAATTAGCAAAATAATAAATACTTGGGGGACCGCTAAGATTTTTTGTTACACTGTTGTTTTCGTAACGCTTCCCAGCAGATTTATTAATCTGCTGAGTCCATTGTTATATGATTCTTTCCGAGGGTAAAGGGTTGATAAAATAGTGAAATATAATATTATCATTTAATCGCTTTTTAAGGGTTTTAAGGTTAAGTGCTTGCTTATTATTTTCGTGCCGGGGATTTTTCAAATTTTTATTTTGAGTTTAATTTGATGTCTTTTAATGTCAGTTAAAATAATGCCTATTTATATAATACCTTGTTTATACATATATACACATCTTCCCACTGTATCCCCGACGGGGTAGCCAGAGAGGACGGAGCGCCAAACATCGCGGTCCTTACTTCTTTCACTTCCTCAAATCTCATCATTCTCCGCACACATTTTCGCATAGGTATGCGAATGCTTTGTTTATAATTTTTATAATACCGTCATCAGATATTTGAATGCCTATAGAAACAAAGTTTTTAGCAACGATAATGTTTTTTTATATACGTATTTAAGACTCAAACGTAAATATCTTGAGAATAGCTGGACTGATTCCCACCAAACATAGCTTAGATAATATTGAAAAAAACTGTGTTATTCACAAAAGAAACACATTTACATCGGTTTACAATGATACAGACAGACACGGACAATGACATCTTTATTGCAACCATATTCCCTATAGGGGGTTATCGCATGTCAGAAGATTTAGACATCGTTACAATGTTACTCTCTGGTCGTTACACCTAAAGAGCTGTTTGACGTAATAATAAGTTACGCAAAACTTAAAAACGAAAAGAAATTGAATGTAGACCCATTTCTAATTTTATTAAACAATTGAATCATGCCAAACACACCCCTGGCCAAGACCCCTGGTTGTTTTTTATAAAATTCAGGCGGATAATAAAAAGATTTACTATCCTTTTCTAGACAGATATTTGTACTTGCTATTCAAGTATTTTTAATATTGTCGGCGCCTCTATGGACAAAGAGCCGGCAACACTACGGAATTTCAGCGAGGTAATTTTGTTACGGCTAATCTTATTATAACAGCTGAGCGTGAATAAATAATTAGAGGAGCCCTCCATGTTCATAGGACTTCAAAAATATTATTCATGCTTTTTAGGGTCCCTTGCCATGACATGAAAAAGCGAATCCTTATAAAATCACTTATGCGTCCGTTACTTTGTCCATCTTTCATAGTCGATGAAACTATGGCACATGGACATTTAATCGTCATTTTAAAAGTATAGATTGATCGAAGATTTAGTTACAGTTTCGGTAAAGTTAAAAATCAGCCGACATTTCGGCCTCGCCGGAACTTGATGTTTATTCGTGTAACTTCGGATGAGTTCGTGGCTCGTGTTCGTGGCTCGTGGCGCGATTGTATTGAATTGAGTTTATGTGTTCTTATTAACTTTCTGTTGAGTTTTTATAATACATATCTATATAGTTTTTCTTATATAGTTTTGTTTTTGTTACATACTTCAATTTAGCTATATATTTTATTTAACATGAGTTAACCGCCACATGTGTAAAAATACAATAGATTTCAGCACACAATGTAAATTCTAACATGTCTTAATAGGTTTCGATTTTTTCCGAAACTGACACCGAGCTCGAAGATTTGGTTTCTGTTTCGGCTGAAAATTCTGTTCGGGTCGAACACTGTATAAAATATTCATTATGGGAATTAAAGAACGAATAAACCTCTGCCCCTGAAACGAGACCTACAATTTGAAAACGTTTAAGGAATATAAAAGCTTACTTAACGTTAACTAACAAAATATAACAAGTCCTTGGGTTTTGTATATAATAGTTAATGGTTAACGAAATGGTACAAATCGTTATGTATAAATACTAATTATAAATGTAATAACTCGTTGTTTGAGTTTTTACTTTTATTGCTCATTTATTTTGTAGATTTGACAGTTTTGTTGCTAGCTCTCCGTCTACTTACTAGTAAGTAGATACTTCCCTTTATGGTAGGTACGTTAGTGTAACTAAAAGTCTAACAATTGTAATCGGTAGTTGAACCCTGTCTGGTGTAAGGTGATAAAGACACCCATTGAGTTGAACTTACCGTTAAAGTGGAAAGCGTCCAACCATAGAAAATAGAGTGTTGTATAGTGTGATAACAATGTGCTGCGGTGCGCGAACGACATTCAAACGCCCTTGAAGATAATTTCACTAGATGCAGTGACATTAGTGTCACGTACATGTAAAATATGTTAACTTATTTGCATCCGATATTACTGAACATGCAATTTATGAATATATTTGTCTCTGTCGAACCAATTTTCGAAGAAAGTAGTTAAGTGTTTAATGAATTAAACGAGACTAATTTAATTATGTTAAATAGTTCATTTACACAAATTAGTGTAGACATTTTCAGATAAATTTATTTCTTACTAATTCTAGTACTCCTCTAGTGTAAAAAGAACTAGTCACCAAAGTTTAATTACAGTGGGACGAATGGTTTAATAATGCATAGAGAACAAACATACATACTGGCAAAGCAGTGGCACTATGCATCTGCTTTCCAAGCTAGGGTCCCGGGTTCGATCCCCGGTTAGGTCAATTTAGAAAACGAACTTTTCTAAATTCGCTTGGGGTCTGGGTGTTACTGGGAACTCCCCCAGAGTTCGTTGTGTGGTACCCATAGTACAAGCTTACTGCTTAGTTTGGGGTCACACAATCTGTGTAATTGTCTGCAGTATTATTATTGTTATATTATTTCATTATTCTAAATCTCAGCATATGCTAGTAATGAATTCCATTTACGGGTTAAACCAAGTAAATGGAGTCTAAGTATTTAATTACTACTGTCTGTCTGTATGGTTACGGTCATCTATTTTGAGAAACATTCTTACTGTACGGCAAGTGTTGGGTATTACGGCTTTTTGCAATTGGATGTATGTTTTGGGCTTCAGGTTTATTAGTTTTAGACTGTGATGGAGATAATTAGGGATTACACCAGTGGTAGATAATACTATTGGAACTGTATAAACTGTTTTTTGTTTCCAGATTCTTGTAACATCATCCTGCGAATCTGTATATTTGTGAATTTTTTCAGCTATCGTCTTTTGCAAGTTATGCGTGTTAGGCACAGCTATATCAATGAGGTAAGTAACTTTTGTTTTATCTTGCAGTGTAATATCTAGGCAATTACAGTGGACAGTTTTGTTTGTAAGTATTGCACGGTCGAAGTACATTTTATGAGTGGAATTTTCTAATATGTTACTAGGAATGTATTGATAGTATGGTGTATGCGTGTTCGGTATGAGTTTATGTTTGAGAGCGAGGTTTTGGTGTACCATGTTTGCTATTTGATTGTGTCTATGTGTGTAGTCAGTTTGTGCAAGATTAGAGCATCTTCCCGTAATACGTTGGATAGTTTCAGTTTGACTGTGGCATTTTCTACATCTGTCGTCAAAGTTGCGGGAGTTCTTGATTATGTGTTTCCTGTAATTTTTGGTGTTAACCACTTGGTCTTGGATAGCCATCATAAAACCTTCAGTTTCAGAAAATAGCGATCCAATCGCAAGCCACTTGTTGGAGGCTATGGGGTCAATGTGTGGCTGTTCCAGCTCATGCGGGTGGCGGCCATGAAGTGCTTTTTTCTTCCACTGCTCTACTTTACTTTTTTGTGAATCTATACCCGATACTACTGCACTCATTTCATTTAGATTTAGTGGGGTATGATTAACATCGTTGTACACAACTGCTTCATGTATCTCACTGACAGTAGCCTTTTGGTGAAAGAAAGATTGCAGAGTTGATATTTGTTTCCTCCAAAGAGCAGCTATATCGATGAAACCTCTCCCTCCATTTTGTCTTTTGAGTGTCATTCTCTCTATTGCAGATTTAGGGTGTAGGTAACTATTTTTGGTAAGAGTAGTTCTGGTTTTAATTTCTATGTTATTAATATCAGTCCTGGTCGATTTAATAATCCCAAATGAATACGTGAGAATAGGTACTGTACTGTACGGTGTCAATAGCTTTTGTTAAGTTTTTTCCTACCAATTGACTTTAGCATATACAATTTATTCTATTTTTGTATTCCTGTCTTAGCGATTTTTTTAATTCAGTGTGTTCTAGCCCTTTCGATTGATTGTATCCTAGATACTTGTATAGCTCAGTGGGTTCATTGCGGAAACCGTGCCTCTTTTGTCTATTGCATAATCACCGGGTCGGATCTTGTCCTTTATAATATGGATAGTTTTGCATTTTTCTAGCCCAAATTGCATATTTATATCTTTACTAAATTTTGTTGTGGTATCTATTAATGTTCTCATTTCTCTTTCTGTTTTAGCGTAAAGTTTAATATCATCCATATAAATTAAGTGAGAAATGCGTGTTTCATTACTATTATGTTTTAGTCGATATCCGGCCCTGTTGCCACGCAGCACCCACGATAGTGGGTTAAGAGCAAGACAAAATCACAAGTTACTCAAAAGATCCCCCTAATATATACCTTTTTTTATAACTATTTATTCTTGTAGTAATACCATTAATATGAAGTTTAGTTTTCCAAAGCCTCATAATTTTATTGAGAA
Source organism: Zeuzera pyrina (assembly GCA_907165235.1). Lineage (NCBI taxonomy): Eukaryota > Metazoa > Arthropoda > Insecta > Lepidoptera > Cossidae > Zeuzera > Zeuzera pyrina. Next base: position 4,135,253 of record OU015641.1, read on the forward strand.
ATTCTATTAAAATTGGATTAATTTTATACATTTTCAGGATATGGATAAACCAAGAATGTGGAATACTGTCAAATGCCTTCCTGTAATCGATATAAGTACAGTGTAAGTTTCTTTTATTTCTTTTCGCATGCTTATGGACTACATGGGTTGATAATCCCATGTGGCCTCGCCTGCAGCCTTTTTGTTCTTCTGCCAGAATATTATGTGTTTCGATATGATCGGTGATTTTTAGAATGAGTGGTAGCAGAATCCAAGGTAGACCAAGGCCGACTAATGAAGATCAAATACCCAAAATGTTAGCTGACGGTAATGTCAAAAACATTCGCATACCGAGGCGAAAATATGTGAGGAGAATGATGGGATTGGAGGAGAAGAATGATGGGATTGGAGGAGAAGAATGATGGGATTGGAGAAGGCGAAATAAAAAGAAGATAATATGTGTGTATAATAGGTATTTCTCAACAATTCACAAAATTAAATTGAAACTAGGAGTTCGGTTCGGTTCGGTTCGGAATATTGTTTCTACTCATGCGTTTTATTGGCTTTTTGAGCAATGTTATCAATAACAATTTATTATAAAAGATGTAATAAAAACGAGCTCAGAACGTGTCAGTGCATTTAAAAGATAAATACAAACTTGTTTTAAATCCCTATTGTTTAATTTGCTGTTTTAGGGTTCCGTACTTTAAAGGAAAAAAGGAACCCTTATAGAATTATTTCGTTGTCCATCTGTCTGTCTCTTTGTCTGTCTGTCTGTTAAGACCCTTTTTCTCAGTAACACGTAGAGGTATCAAGTTGAAATTAATATCAAATAGTAAGATTTGCAATCCCTTAAAAGTGTTAAAAAATCAAACTTTTTAGTCAACGCAATCAAAAGACACAGCCGTTTATTTCGCATATTTTAACACTCCCTAGTGTATCAAAACCTATATATAGGGTACTTCCCGTTGACCTAGAATCATGACGTTTGGCATGAACCAATGTATTATAGAACAAGTAAAGGAAAAAATCCGAAAATCGTTAATTTGTAGTTAGATCATGTGAAAAAATATTTTTTTGTGATTACAAACTTAAATTTGCAATTGGAGAGTATGGGAGAATGTCTCATTAAACTGCAAAGTTGAGTTAATTTTTGAATTCGACTTGTATTTTTTGTAAAGTAAATACATGACACAAATACATTATGTGTTGGTACGGAACCCTCGGTGTGCAAGTTCGACTCTCACTTGGCCGGTGTTTCTTACTACACTTCTTACCTTCTATGGCTACGGCTTAATTTACGTTTTAGTAGAGTAAGTACTAGGCTCAGTAAATGTAAAGATGACGGAGGAAATGGGCTGTGCCATATCGACAGACAGACAAAAAGTTCCATTATTACTAGCCGTTTATTACTAGCCATTATTACACTATTAAAAAGATAACAATTATAATTATTAGTTAATTATAAAACTGTTATAGACTATAAAAAATGTAAATGGTATAACCTCTATAAAGCAATAGTTTGTACTATTTAAATACAACTTTTATATTTTTCCAATACAGCTGTAGTAAATGTGTTGTGAAATCGATTAAGTTTAAATATAATAAAAATAATTCTATTGCTCATATATCTACATACATATTTCCTAAATAGATTCCAGATGCTTCAAAAACGCCAAAAGCTTTACTTCACTTACATTAAGTATAGGTACTATTCTTTTGTTCGGAACACGAGTTCATTATGGTAAATGGCTAGAATTAGGACAATATTGAACTTTGACCCCAGAATACTCTCTGATGAAATTTATGTTTAAGTCCAAGGCAATTTTATGGAAATGAGCCGTGTTTATGGCCTGGTGTTTGTATAATGATAGGCTTCCACTAGATTTTCAGGAAATGTGGGAAATAAGAGAGCCAAATTCGGGTCTAAATAATGCAATAATAAATATTATACATACAAAAATATGAAAGTTTTATGATTACAGTAGTAACGACAATGATACGTACGTCATACCCAGTGAAACACTCATAGCGCAACGGTGCTTACTGCTTATAAAATGGCGCCAAAAGAGCCGTGACTACTTGCTAGCTGTTTAAACTTTTAAACTTTCGCGTTGCATTATAAAATGTATCTAAAACAGTAAATTTAACGCGATTACCTTATTATTAAGCGACTTCAAAAAAAGGAGGTTCTCAGTTCGTCTGTATGTTGTTTTTTTCTTTTTGTTTTTTTTTGTATGTTTGTTGCCTCATATCTCCGTCATTTATGAACCGATTTCGCAAATTCTTTTTTCGTTTGGTAGGTAATACTTCAGAGGTGGTCCCATTTAAATTTCACCGATATTGGAGCTTGGACTTCGAAGATACACTAGATAACACGACCTGGTTATTACCTTTATTTATATTGACGATTCTCTTGTATATCGTTGCGCTCCGGAATTAGAATGAAGTTAATTGCAGACCTGCCCTAGATATTTATTTAGGTCGAGACCACTCAAAAGGGAGAAATAAAAAATTTTTATTAAAAAAAATTAAACCGCATCCAAAAAAAACACTGAAAAGTATAAAATAACTATCCTTTACTAATCAAAACTCAAGTACAATTATAATAACTTTATAAATACGATACACATATCTATACAATTAAATTCGTCAGTTATTGAAGGCGGTGCCAAATCAATGTGCAACAACATAAAGTCTATTAGTTTGGTGGGCTTGGCACCGACTTCAGTAACTGTCAAATTTAATTATACTATAAGTATGTGTATCGTACAATATCTTTCAGAAATGCCTTTCATACGTTCAGTCAATACCTTGGTATAGACTTTACTTGCTAAGCTGACCAAGCTGATGGCCCTATAGCACGTGCAGTCTAAATGGGAACCTTTCCCTTTATAGAGAGGCACTATGACTACGGTGCGCCAGTCGTCCGGAAACTCTGAAAAGTCCAGAAGCTCTCTGCCAGCAATGATTGCACACTTTATAGAATTCGAGACCATAGGAACACCATACTTAATCATCTCAACAATCACCTCATCCTTTCCTGCAGCTTTTCTTCATTCCAGACTTCTTATCGCTTTTTCAATCTCTTTCATGTTAATATATAAAATAATATACAATCTTCTTCTTATATATAAAATGGATGTTTGTTCGTATTTTGTGGGCTGCCATACCGTTCGTCCGATTGCGACGAAATTTGATATGGAGATAGCTTAAATCCTGAAGAAGGCTATTTTAAAAATAAAAAACGCAGACGAAGTGGCGGGCGTGAGCTAGTAGAATATATAAAATGTCGTGCTCAGTACGGATTTATCAATACGTAATCTTTTATCTATCCTTTTCCGTAATCTATCTATATATAGTATAAAAGGCAATGTATGTATGTTCCTTATGGACTCCGAAACGGTTGTACCGATTTCGATAAAATTTTCAGGGAATCTTGAGATTAGCTTAGCGGGTGATCCTGTAAAGTTTGGTGGCGATCGGATCAGTAGAATTTTTTTTTGTTTTTTATGCCCAGTGAAACTAACGCCCAGTGAAACGGGCCGGGTTTGCTAGTAAGACAATAAATGACGACTTTTTGGCGGGAACGGGAGAGGTGAGGTTGTCATTTTATTTAGATTTTCTGTTTTTTACATTTTTAGGAGTTTCAAACTACAACAGTGATGAGAAACTGCCAGCTGTCACTAACTGTACCTGGAGGACTTTTTGGCTGCAACGGGAGAAGTGAAGTTGGCGTTTTATTCAGATTTTCTATTATTGCGTTTTTGTGAGTTTTACAAAAGTGACAGTATATTGTGTGTTACAGTTTTATGCAAGTACTAAGAAATGGAAAGTTTAAATAAAAATGTGCAACTGAAATATTCGCATGTTTCCAAGAAGACCTCTTTAATTCCAGTAAAGCCTATCGCTTTATTGCAGAATGTTAAGGACTTACTAATAAAAAGACAGCAATTTTACATCAGCGAATCTCCACTTTTTACATGAGAATGGCAATAATGTTTCTAATGAAAATGAAACGACTTTTTGGCGGGAAAGGGAGAAGTGAGGTTGTCATTTTATTTAGATTTTCTATTTTTTACATTTTTAGGAGTTTTAAAGTACAACAGTGATAGTATATTGTGTTTTAAAGTTCTGTGTAAATGAAAAGAATGGAGGAGATCTAAATAAACATGTATAGCTGAAGTTTTCGCGAAGTCCTTTTTAACTTCAGTAAAGCCTACTATCACTTTACTGGAGGAGTGTTAGGGACAGTTAATGTTTCTCCAAAAGTTACGTCATTAGTCTGATGGTCTTGTTACCAACGCCTTAAGAACAATAAATAAATAAATAATAAGACAATAAATAAATTAAAGAAAAATATTTTACTAAACTCATCGACCTGTAGGTCCACAATTGATCACTCCACGTAGTACAAAATTTGAAAATAATAAAATAGAAAATTACAAAAGTAGGTCGTAATTACATTTATTTCATTGTATTGACTATGAATAAATCAGGAGCGCAGCTACCGTCATATCAGCCGTATCAATGATATGAGGCCCCCGAGGTATAGGGGACCCGAGACAACGTCGCGTGTAAACAAAAATTCGTCTATTTACAAATAATATTTGTCTAACTCGGATCCTGGGATCATTTTTTTTGAGTTTTATAATACATACCTGTGCAATTGTGCAGTAGTATCTTATTTACATTTATATATATACTTATTTTGTTAATACAAATGTTTTTGTTTATTTTATAAAAGAAAAAAAATTACTCTTTGAAGCATTGCCGCAGCCCACAGAGGGTAAAAAGGGCCCCTCAACAAATATCGATATAGAGCCCATTTAGGACTGGCTACGCCACTGGAATAAATCAAGTTTATAAACGTTTTCGAGATATAAATACAATATATAACTGTATAATTAATATTAAATTACATCTATTTTACGTTCTCAAATTAAACACATGCATGACGTGACCAAAGCGATAAAGTAAATCAAGCCTTAATACTGAATGTCTGAAGCGCCATCTGTGTTTGATTACCGTAACTTCATTCCTTATTTTCTTAAGAAAATGGTCGTGAATCATGAAACCTCACACTACGTATTGTTTTTTATAAACATCATAGATGGCGCTTTACTATGAAATTGCTTGACTAGAAGACGTGTAATTTTAACTTTAATTTTTTTTAATCGCTTGTGTTGTTGCGTGTAAGATAAAACAGCCGCTGTTTTTGACACAAGAAGCTCATCATGTTAGTCCTCGGAGACACGAGCATATTTACAATCTGAAATGCTTTTGAAGCCTAGATATTCAGCCCAATAAAGTTATGACATCGATACATGTGTATAATAAAATTCAATTTATTTTTACTTACGACCCTCCACGGTTTCGCTCGAGTGGAATGTTGGATGCTTGCATAACACCTTTTTTATTGAGATTTTCATTCAAAAATACCATCCAAATTTCCAACTTCTCCAGTAGATTGTGGATTGAAAATGTACTTCAATTCTTAAAAAGTAAACTATTAAAAAGTATGTATACGTACATAGGTACATACATCGAATTAATATTTTTAGTTTTAATAATAGTTTTAGTTTTAGTCCTTGATTTAAATACCTACCGGATTAATCAATATTTTAGAACGGAATACATTTTAAAGACTCGTTTAAACTCGTCGACATGACGATATTTCGATATGTCTGTATGTTGATTCGTCGATATGTCGATATGGCTAGTTCGAGTTCAAGTTCATGTTCGGTTTAGAGTTTGTATTCAAGTTCGAGTTCAGAGTAGATGTGAGTGCCGCAGCAGCGTGCCGCCCGCGCCATGCTTTCCTCCCGTTCTATCATGCTATCAGCCGACACTTCCAATGCGTGATGACTGATGACCGAATGACGAATCGACCGGCTATTCAACCGTCCAAGCGACTGATCGACAGAAGGGACGACCGACCGATCGACCGACTGATCGATCAAATCAACATTCTATTTGACCCACTAATTGACCAATCAATCGACAAACGGATCGACCGACTGATGGACTGATCGACAAACAGAATGTACCAACCGATCTACCGACCAATCGACCGACTGGTCGTCAACCGGATCGACAAACAAATCGACGGACCGATCGACCGACCGATCGACAAATGGATCTACCGACCGACCGACCGATTGGTCGGTTACTCGCAAACGCGAGTAATTAGAGTAAGCCGTTGGCAAGTACACACTTGTCAGCACTCGTATATCTCGGTGCAAGTGTATGAAAAAAATGATGAGATTTGATGAGGCAAAAGAAAAATCCAAAGACCGCGATGCTTGGCATTCCATCCTCTCTGACTACAGGGATATAGCATGAGTATATTATATCGCATTACATGTATGAAAAAATAAACTTAGTGCACCAAAAATATTTCGACATTTCTATTTATTTTGCAGTCTCATATCGAGGTGGATTCGTAGTTCGATATTATATTATTTAGTATCTTAAAGTGACAATAATATATTTAACAATTACATTATAGAATAAATATCTTATCCCTCATATCAGCTGTATTATAAGTCTTATAATATATTAATATTTATTTGATATCGTTTTCTCTAAAATGAGTCAAGCGAATTCGATAAAATTTACAATATCGGTCAGTCTGGGAAAAATAATTTTCTTCTTCTTTCACACACTTAAAACTTCTAAATTCTAAACTTTTAAACTTTTTTAATTTTGCAGCAGAGTTTACCTTCCCAATAGCAAAATGGCTAGAGTGTACATCTAGTCGTACCATGCCGAAGTGCGCGGGTTCGAATCCTGCAATGCGGCCAGACCTTTTTTTGTTTTTTATTTTAATAAGTTTAAATAATATGTCCAAGTTCAGTTTGCAACAAGTACCTAATAAAAACACATATACATACATACATATCTTCACGCTGTATCCCTAACGAGGTAGTCAGAGAGGACGGATATACATATCACTTCAATAATGTACTTATAATAAGGAAGTAAATTAAAAAATAACGATAAAAACATAGACTTCATAACTTCAGACAGCCTGTCCCGTTCTACGAAGTGAGGCAAATAACGTCTTTTACGATTAAATACAGATTAGATTCTGTATAACGATTAAATACAAATGTGCGGGTGCTGTTTTCTAACGAAATGGCGACCAATCAGCTTATCTGATAATAAATATGTATCGTATGTCTGTACATGCGACACACACATTTATTGACAATCAGAGTCAGATTATCTGATTTAGCTCACCGTTGTTGCTCGGACACGGCATCTGGCTTTGGAGTTATTTATAAAGTCTGTAGCTAAAAGTCATGCAGAAAAATCGATTACTTATTTTCCTGAACAATAAATTTCATGTTAAATTTCATGTACTTCCTTTATTTTAAGATACTATGTTATTTAAAAGAGTAGTATTATAAAAGCAATATTTGTATATTTATAATCGCGTTCTCGAAAACGGCTCTAACAATTTCGATGAAATTTATATAGGGCTTTGCAGTACCCAAAAATCGATCAAGTTAGGATTCATTCTGAGAAAATTCGTTTTCTGTTTATTTTATACACTTAAACTTCTGAACTCTTCTGATTTCACAACTATTGTAATGACCTGTTCCCCTTGGCTGACTTTTACAACCTGTGTGGGAAGAGAAAGAGTCGACGTATCATTTCACGCCAGGCAAAATAAAAGCATTACAAGTACTCAAATGTAAAAGCAAGGAAAAGGTTAATTCATCAGCTTTATAAAAACACAAATTTAGCCTACCGAATATTTTATTACGTACAAAATACACAGATAACATTAAATTTTAACTTAGTTTTTTTTAAGTCAAGTAGCCATTTCTGTATCCATTTTCAATAAAGGTCGTACTGCATACGTTCCTGTAATGAGCTTGGCCTCTGTAGTCGAACGTCATGTTGAGATCACATGGCTTCCGGGACTTGGATGTGGCAACTCGTGTCAGAGTTGTGAAGTTCTCATGGACAAGGCTGGTCGAACAACAGAACGCTCGTCGGAATTCACGACGAAATTTTCCTAGAAATTAAAGAATATATTTTTTTATGATACATCAGTATATTTTTTCACTTTATTGATTAAAGTAAGTAAGGTATTACACGCATTGAATGTACTCAGAAGCTGTTTCGTGGAAATAATTTAGCTTTGACTAAAAGGCTTCGAAACTTTCAAAAAAGAAAGATATTATTAACTGTAATAGCAATAAACAAGCAATTGTATCAGTTATAAAGATAATACTGACCACTCATAAAATTGTATATCAATGGATTGATGGCGGAATTTGCGTAGCACAGCACATGAGAGATAAGAGCGAGAAGGGTGATGGCATCGTTCTGCTCCATGTCTAGCGTGTATCTGAAAAATGTAAATCAATAATGTAAACATTTGTAATATTATATGTACGCATAATGGAACGTACAACTAATTGCTTTATGAGAAATTCAGGTTAAAATATCGTAATATGAGCCTAACGCTCGATGTCACTAACATTCCCTACGACTTAAGTAACTCGTAAAAAGACACATGAGACCCCTAACGTTCTTTACATTTCACCAAACGTCATGAAACGTCATCAAACTCCATGCAACCATTATATAAGAATCGGTATAGACATTGTCTTATTGCAGGTGACAAAAAGGCGACAAATTAGGAAACGTCAGTGAGATCGGACAAAAAGCTATTTCGTAGACGTTTATATCGTCAAAACAAAAGAAAAATTATTCAGTAATGGTCGGATTTGAATTTGCTATTGATTAAGTAAACTATTGATTACTGTAAAGTGTCAAAACTATTGAATCTAATAATAAAAATCCATTGACGATTACATGATTTTTGTGACACCAAACTGAGCAAATAAATTTATTCTCGTGGTATCATACAATAAAGGGGAATAGTAATTAGTAACTTTCAGACACAAAGACTAATTAAGAATGTTTATTTTCTGCACGAATCTATTAACCGATACATCAACAGATCGGTCAAAATATTGGTATAAATATGTTGGAATATTATTTAATAAATTCAGGAAAATCCGTTTCATTACTGAAGTACTACATATCTTGAAATTTTTGTTATAAATCTAAATTATAGAAGTACAAAAAAATACATTTTACTGTAACAGTTCGAATAAACTTGTTGACACAAATCTTTAAGTAAAAACATTGAATAAAAATGGAAAAGGAATTCGTTTCCGACCCTAATTCGAAATCCAGGAATAATATTTATATTGTTCGGACACCAAGAGCTCTCTCAGTCAATGAGACCTCTCTCATAAAATGTAAATCAAATATTCCTGGCACAAGAACACACATTGACACATACATACAGAATTTTTAACTAAACCGGTCAGATTTTGGAATGCTCTTCCTCCTCACATTCGGGAAAGCCAGTCCATTGCTTGTTTCACGATTGCCGTCAAGGAGCACTACATGAAAGATGTACGTTAAACATTTATTCATTTACTCTGTACAGTGTACAGCTTAATATATATTTATTTGTCTCTAATGTATATCTTCATATTTATCTATTGAATTTTGAATTTATTGAATTATGTGTTATAATTCGTCTCTTTGCGAGAACAACGTGACATTTAGGAAAAAGTAATTTTTTTTATTCGATAATCAGAACCGCCGTATCCATCTTCATTTTCTACAAGAACGTGATATTATTTAATAGCAAAATGGTAAATTTATGAGCGAAATGGATAACACAACTGTGGTATATTGTGTTGTCGCGTTGTCTCTTTCAGACAGGACTTTGTTTCTACAACGCGACAACTTAGTTGTCACTTGACGCGTAAAGGATAACGTACTCTCGTTTTTCTGAAACAACGTGGCATCACGAATTTATAACGATTAGGTTGCAAAGGTATGTTTCAATTCAATGTTATTTCTTTATTATTTATTTTGGTATGTGTATTTGACTCGGTTTTCTCGAAAAATCGTATCTTAATATGAAGTATTATAAATACTAATATCACGTTGTTGCTGAAAAATAACATTTTTACAATATGATATCTCAAGTTGAAACATTGTTGATGATGAATAATTTTCAAATACAAAAAATGAGTTCCGGTTATTTGTTGTTGTTTCAGTTTTCCAGATATTTTTATTATTTTTATGTAAAACGTTTAATTACGTTATAAATGCGAAAATGAAATAACTAGCTAGACTTAATTTTTCAGATGATATCGCGGTCTAATAAGCATAATAATTCAATAGGCAACGAAAACGTTTAAATACATAAAATTCCAGTAGTACTCAAATAACTGACAACTCCAGCATCCAAATTGGGGAAGTTGATGGTTCTAACATTTCTGTGGTAGAGCTATGCTGCATCGTAGCGTGAGTTGGGCTGGCTCACCTGGTAAAATACCCCTCACTCTCACCCTCACACAGAATATCGGCGTGAAATACCAGCATTTATTACTATTGTGTTTCGTTCGACGAGTGAGAGTGCAGGTGGCTCATCTCCTTCTTCCCACTCCTTTCTTTCCTTTTCCTCTTTCTCCAAATGCTGGCAACACACCCGTGATTCCCCGGATGTTGCGAATGTTAGGAGTGTCCATGGGTGGCAGTGGTCACTTTTCACCAGGTGACTTGCTTGCTCGTTTACCCCCTCTTTTATAAATAAAAAAAATAAAAACGATTCTAGTCTAGCGATTATTAACAATGCCTAACTATACGAAAAGACTAATTACTTTGATCATACAATAGTAATAACCTACCTTAACCAGTAGTTTAGGTACCTACCTTTAATGGTAGGTGGATAATTAGAAATAGTGATTCGAAATAAGAATAACAGTTGTCCGATTTTATTAATTGTTGATTCGCGTTATATGAAGAAAACTGTTGGGTTTTATAATTTTTTTTTATATTCTCTCCATAATAACCACTGTTATGCTACAAATTTCTCTATTGTTTAATAAATGTCATTAATTTCAAGAATGTGTTTTTATTAGATAATTCAGTACGAAAAGAGTACGAAACAAAAATTACATCATCAACAACGTAACAAGTACATTTGTTACATCGATACATAATGTCATTTTCGTTAAAAACGTGACATATTTTCCCTTTTTTTTTAAATGTGCTAATTCATAGCAAAAACTATCAAACTTAATGTTGTTTTTTTTTAATTTTAGAAAGCTTATTAGTTGAATTATATGATTAATGACAGATTTATTGTAAACGTTATTTCATTTAGATTTTATACTTATTAGAAAGTTTAAAAGTAGCTTCCTGTAAAATTGCATTTTTCGAGATAACACGATGTTCTCGCAAAGAGGCGATTTGTGTATAGTATATAGAATATACTATACGTAATTAATGTTAGCGTATTTTATTATCATTTCAGCAAGAATTTGTCACTCCGCAGGTCTGCTGGGAGAAATTTCTTTTAGAAATAAGCTGTACCTTTTGCTCATCCCTTCTGTACGCATCTTTCTTTCGTAATGTTCATGTATGCAATAAATAGCAATAAATAAATAAATGTATACATACATCAAAATGATATGAAGTTAAACAAAAACGATATTATGCTTGAAATGTTCATATTACATCAACACGTTGAGCTTTTTTAAAATCTACTTTTTTTCGTACTACTTATTTCTTAGATTGTTGTATAATATATATAGTGACGTTCTTTCTGCCTTTTCGAAATTCGTTACGAAAAATGCGAGGTAAATGAATAAAATTGAGGTAACGCAAAGATTTTAAAATCAAGAGTAAGACACTCTTTTTAGAATTTTGATAATTTATTTTAATGGTTTTGATCGTTTCATGTAAAACGTAGGTATGAATTCAGGCTGAATTTTATTTGTAATTTACATGTAAAGTATCTGTATAACTTTATTTAAGCGAAATATTTCTGTGTAATTATTTTTCTAAACACACAGAAAAAAGCAGAGTTTGTGCTGTACGCCAGTAAAAATATCTACTATTGATATAATATGCACATTATATCGTACATATAAAATAAAAGCGCTTGCTTTTTCCACACAATAGTAAAAAATAAATAGTGGTAAAACCTGATAATGAAATTTCTTTGGTAACAGTAAACTCATAGATATAGTACCTATTTTAAGTACGATAATAATAACTCACATCATGTTTTAAAAGAAGTATAATTTCTTTTCAATTTGTGTAAAAACTGCATTGATAAAAAAAGCTAAAATGAAAATGGCCAACACTAAACTAAACATGACGAGATCATTAAGGCGTTTCATCAAATAAAGTTAGACGTCGTCAAATAGGTGTTATGTGTACGAATAAATTAACACATAAGTGACAGTTTGTTTATGTAATCATCTGTCCTGAGAGTCTGAGACAATTTCGTAAGCTGACTAATTCATTGTCAACAATCATTTTGTTGCTGCTGTTCAAACACAATCTTATACGAGTATGTTGACGATGTTTAAGTTTTTAGTTTTCGAAATTGAAAATTTTCGCGTCTTGGAATCTAATTTATTGCTTTAAATTACGTCATTAAATTATTTTGAAAGAAACGATATTTATATTTGCACATAATAATAATAAAATGACAAATATTGCAAACGTTTTAGTGTTCAGTTAATTGAGTTGAATGTACGCTTCTTATTGTGGCTTTTGTGATTATATCGATTATTAAACCAATTACATTTGGCATAGTTTGACATTTGAAATTTAGCATAGTGATAGCATAGTGATCTTTTAACTCGCATACCTAGAACAATTTAATATTACAAAATATTTTTAGAAGAATGAAAATAAAAAATAAATTGGGTATTATCCGACTGATTGAGTATTATCCGATTTAGCCATCGCTCCATCCTATCTCCAGTACTAACGTACAATTCAAGGAATAAAATATAAAAGCCTCATCTAAAGTTGACAGGGAATAGCAACGAAAGCCGTAAATGTTATTAACTAAGTTTAAAAAAATTGATTTAAAGATTTTCTCAGTTCTTTAAATATTGTACGCTATGCGAAACCAAAAATCACACTTGATTATTCTTCTTCACATTTTGTAGAAGACGATATCAACCGATATTTTTCATGAATCTCATCTCTGTCTTGATACATTTTTCACAATATTTTCTAGTTTATAACCCAGCATAATTTCGTTTACAAAGATGTGTTGATGAGAGGTTAAGCAGCTGTCGATTTGAAGAACTGAAAATGACATACCTAGAATTTGATGTCCGGAATTATGAAATGGTATGAAAGTTCCTTTCACCACTTTAGGGAACCCAACAAAAGTTAAAGTATGAAGTCTGGAGTTATAAATAACATCACATATAATGTAACCGGTATTACTCCTAATGACGAAATTATTAGGTTCAACTAAGAGTTTTTTGAAGAATAAAACGTCTAAATTTGGAGGGTTTAATTACTGTAAAACTACTATTTAAGTAGTCGACGGCCCTATTGTCCTTAAGCCTATCACTGGATTCCACATATTGGACAATTTAAACCCGTCCCCCCGATTGAAGTTATTATTCCGGGAGATTTCAATGGCTTCTTTGACCATTCTGGGTATGTAACGGCGTTCTGTCGACAATATTTGTGGCTTGTGAAATTCGATCCAGTGATTAGGACCTGCCTCCAGTATATGTTCTGCAATAGCGGGCTTCTGCACGTCATTATTCTTCACCGCTCTAATGTGCTCCTTGACCCCACATGAAATAGAACGCTTGGTTTGTTAGTGGAGTGCTTACATCGGACTACTAAAAATCGTGACGATATAGTGAGTGTGTACTGTCGAGGGGACTATCGAGTGAGTTCCGGTAGTGAGGGTGAAATATAACAACTACGAGCGGAAAAAGGGGGTAGACTGAAATATGTGCTCTCGAATATCTACCCGCAGTCTCGCCAGTTAACTCGTAACATGGTGCTTGTAACAGCATCGAAATATCGGGAAACTCAAAACATTTAATATCGCGGTAAGAACCCGTTAATTTATTATTATAATGAATACAAACCGTGAGAGGCTAAAAAAGTGTAAACGAGATGTTCTCCGCATCTCACACCCAACAACCCTACGTATCCGCCCGAGAGTAGGCAACTTCGTTACGCAAGAGGCGGGAGTCGGCCTTCTTTTCTACATATTCTTTTCTTTCTTCATGGCATGTCGATTAGCGCATTTGCCAATGTCACGTGTTGTAATAGTATAAGTAGAATCGTTATATAAAACGTTAAAACTTCTCCAGTAAAGTGATAGTAGACTTTACTGAAGTTTTACAGGACTTCTTGGAAGAGCGCGAAAACTTCAGCTACACATGTTTATTTAGACCTACTGCATTTTGTTCACTTGCACAGAACTTTAAAACACAATATACTATCACTTTTGTACTTTAAAATTACCAAAAATGTAAAAAATAGAAAATCTAAATAAAATGACAACCTTACTTCTCCCTTTCCCGCCAAAAAGTCTACATATTCTTTGACTATGACGCTGTGTATCTTTTTTTTTTATTTATTTATTGTGCCAGATACACTGGGCTTATCTTACTCTCCACGTCGGAACACAACAGTACAAGCACTTCTGTTTGGCGGCAGGATTAGCAAGTAAGGTGATGCGATAACGATGGCCCCTGCATAAGTGTCTACCACCTACATCGACCTACCCTTCGGCTGACTTTCAGAGCAAATACGATATGTATAAATAGTTGACATGTTCTAATTATTTTTTTCTCGCAAATCAACTTTGAAAAAAATATCATTTAATAACTATTTACGTTACAGTGTTACAACAGAATCTAGGAATATATAACATCTATAAATAATATGTAACAATGTATAACATCAACAATACATAACATTTATAACATTGTCTCTCAAACCCGAAGCGAGGACATAATATCACAAATATATCGCAAGTTATGTACATACGTAAGGAAAACTAAATCTTTCTAATATTTACTTATTAGTTTGAAAGGAATAACTCAAACATAGTGACACCTAATCGAGGTAGTTTTTATTGGTAATGTAAATATAAGTGACATAGCGTTTGTCTGCTAAGTTTGGTAATACAACTGAAAATTTCACGTTAAATCACACAGATATCATAGATTACGTCATTCACTTGGGGTAAGCGTCCATTAGGGATGTTTGTTCAGTAACCCAATATGGAGGAAAATTAAGCAAACATAGGAATATACTGAGCTGATAATACAACGTATAATACTTTAGAGTTACAACGAGGAAATGTATTAAATACTATTTATATGTGTTACAATTTTGGTATTTATGTAAAGACAATCTCATTTATGTATGTAAATGTTTAAACAGGTGAACGAAACTGTATATCTGGGGAGTACGTTTTCCAGGAATGGAAGATGTGAGTTAGATGAGGAGAGACGGCTTAGCAGCCGGCAATAAGGTGAACGGTGCTCTGTCCGCATTAATAGGCAGTTTGAATATATCTAACTCAGCCAAAATAGCCATACACAATGCGGTGTTGGTGCCAACTTCATTGTACGGTAGTGAGGCCGGATATGCCCGAAATCGAGTGAAAGTAACATAAATGCAGTAGAAATGCGATCAAATATGTGCAGTGCCACCCTTGCGGACAAAATAAGCAATGAAGAGATACGCAGCTTGACAGGATTGCACGACAGCATATTGTAAAAATGAAGAAAGTAATGCTAAGATGGTTTAGGCACATGGAAATAATGAGTGATGAAAGAGTGACGAAGAAAATTTGTAGAGCGAAAGTGAGTGGTAAAAGCAGCCAAGGAAGATCAAGGCTGACTTATGAAGATCAAATAGCTAGAGTGTTAGCCGACGGAAATACCAAAAGCACTAGCATACCTAAGCGAAAATATGTGAGGAGAATGATGAGATTTGAGGTAGCGAAAGTAGTATCTAAGGACCACGACGCTTGGCGCTCTGTCCTCTCTGACTACCCCGTTAGGGATACGGCGTGAAGATATATATGTATGTAAATATCGTTTTACGTCTAAAGTCAACATTTATATGGTTTTAGTCTTAATAAAATAAACTTTAAAATGAGACAATATTCATGTCGTCGTACGATAGTAGAAACAAGCAGATTATGCACCTGAGTGCTTACTGATCAATGAGCCCTATCTAACCGTCATACCATGACGTAGCTAATGAAAAATCAGAAAGATCGATGAGAGCTTTGCCGATATTCCAAGCTTTACGCTTCGGTAAAGCAAACGTAAAATTACTGCATTCTTGCCAGTAGTGGCGCTGTCTCCACGCTGTGATTGGATTACGTGCGTGCAAGATGGTCGCGTCACAACAAATTGAATATTACACCAAAAAAAGTATACGAGTGTATAGTGTAGTAAGTGTAAGAGCGTACTTGACGAGAAAAGTACTTCTTAGTGTACTCATATTACACACATGTCATGTCATATCATGACGTAGCCAATGAAAAATCAGAAAGGCCAATGAGAGCTTTGCCAAAATTCCAAGCTTTATTCTTGCCACCAGTGGCGTTGTCTCTGCGCTATGTGATTGGTTTACGTGTTTGCAAGATGGTCGCGTCAGGACATATTGAATATTATACCAAAAAAATGTATTAACAAAGTACTTGACGAGAACAGTGCTGCTTAGTGTGTTACACACATGTATCATCGTGTGCGGTGTGCGGGGAAAGCGGACGGTGGCGGACGGTGGCCTACGTGACCAGCGACAGCAGCGACATTCATACATTCAACATTCCATATCTATATGTTAGTACGCGAAGAAAAAGCTTTGTTCGCCTTTTTAAGCATATTGCGCGCATGGAGGAGTGTGAGATTTGCGATAGTTAAATGAAGCTTATATGAAGGAGTGCAGAAAGATACAATTTTGGGCGTCCAAGCAAAAAGGGTCCAGTTGTGGGGTACTGAGTTAAGACTAGATTCGGAATTTAGAATAGTCAATTGGTAATAAGGATTAAAAAATACTGAAAAAGTGGCATATATTTTTTTATCAGTCACAGAAAATTATAAGGCTTACATTATAGTAATATTCAGTTCTTATATGAATTTATAATGAGATCACTCAACCAAAAGATAATCAAAGTCAAAGTCAAATCAATTTATTCAAGTAAACCCAATTACATGGTATTTTTGAACGTCAAATCTACTTTAGTTCGGTTCGAATAGAAAACCTGGACACTGAAAAGAACCGACAAGAAACTCAGTCAGGTATCATTTTTTCAACTTCATTTTACAAAAGGTTTATTAAAATACAATATTTTCATTAAGCCAGTAAACGCATGTGCAGAGTACATCATTTCCAGACGATTGTTTTATCTTCAATGAAATCGTTTATTTTATAGTATGATTGTCTAGTCAATGTACGTTTTATAACCAATCTAAATTTATTCTCTGTTAATTGAGTAATTTCTTGAGGAACTTTATTATAAAAACGAATGCAGTTACCTAAAAATGAAACATTTGACTTATGTAATTTAAATTTTGGAAAAACCAATTTATCACGACCTCGGGTTTCCATACCATTCATATCGCCATTCTTTTTAAACTGATCTATATTTTTTCTCGTATACATAATAATTTCAAAGATGTATAAGGAGGGTAAGGTGAGGACATTAATGTCTTTAAAACGATCTTTAAGCGATTCTCGTGCATTCATCCTGTAGAGGGCACGTATTGCTCTTTTTTGTAAAATGAAAATGGAGTTAATATGCGCAGCTGATTCCCACAGCAGAAGGCCGTAGGACATTAAACTGCGAAAATATGCAAAGTACACCAACCTTGCTGTATCCACATCTGTCATTTGCCTAATGCGTCTAATTGCATATACCGCAGAACCGAGCTTACTAGCCAATGCCCCGATATGGTCCGCCCACTGTAACTTGTTATCTACTGTTAAACCCAGAAAACTGGCTGACTTAACGAATTCTAATTGTTTTCCACCCAGTTCTATTTTATCATGGATTCTGGGTACATTAGAAAGGGAAAATTTAATACATTTAGTTTTTTGTGCATTCAGTAGTAAATTATTGGCAGCGAACCATTTCGAGACATCTGTTAGGATCCCGTTTACCCAAGTAATATCTAGATTTTTTCTGTCTAGTTTAAATAACAATGAGGTATCATCAGCAAACAATACCTGTTTCGCATAAGTCCCTGAGCATAAATGGGAAATCGTTAATATATACCAAAAACAGGAAAGGTCCCAAAATTGATCCTTGGGGAACTCCCATTTTTAACTTTGAACCCACAGACAAAACCCCATTAACACTCACTTTCAGCTCGCGGCCAGACAAATACGAGATCACGAGATCGAGAGCGTTACCACGTATTCCATAGTATTTCAGCTTGCAAATTAAAGTTTCATGACTAACACAATCAAAAGCCTTGGAAAGATCACAAAAAACACCAATAGCATCTTGGGACCCCTCCCAAGCCTGAAGTACAGTCCCGATCAAGCTTACTCCCGCATGAGTTGTTGACCGCCCTCTCGTGAAACCGTATTGTTGACCATAAAATACCCCGTGAATATTAAAATGTACCAGCATTTGTTTGAGTATTATTTTTTCGAATATTTTACTCAGCGCTGGCAATATTGACACCGGGCGATAATTCGTTGGATTTAACATACAGCCCGATTTAAATAGTGGAATAATTTTACTGTGTTTCATTAAACTGGAAAATACGCCTTGATCGACACATTTATTAAATATATCTACCAAGATTGGCGATAATATAGGTATTACATTAGTTATTACATTAATTGATAGTCCCCATAAATCCTCACTTTTCTTTTTATTTAATTGCCTGAAAGTCCTTTCTATTTCATGTGCAGATGTGTACCTAAATTGAAAACTAGGAAACCATTTTCCAATATTTTTGCTCAAAAACGTCTCTGCTGTATGCGAAGACGATTCTAGACCACTGGTAAATTCTATGGGTACATTTGAAAAATAATTTTCAAAAGCATTAGCAACCTCAATTTTATTTGTAACAATTTTATTATCAATTTTTATGGAAATATTTTCATTTTTTTTATTTTGTTTACCCCCAACTTCTTTATTAATGGTATTCCATGTAGCTTTTACTGCGTTATCTGATTTTCTAATTTTATTCGCAATATAGATTGCTTTTGCGTGTATTGATACCCTCTTAAATATTTTTAGTAAGTGCGGACATAGTTATGAAAACTTTCATCCCCCGTGTAAGATTTCTCATCATATAACTCATAAAGCCTGTCCCTACTTTTTCTTATGCCCTTCGTCGCCCAATTCGTGAAACGTAACTTGTTATTAATAACTACTTTCTTTTTCTTTGGACAGTTCTTATTAAATATTTCAGATAAGTTATTGACTAATAATTCATACATGATATTTGGATCATCTACCAAAGAAGCAGTGTTTGCAAATTTTGCTACATCATGTGTAAAGTTTTTTAGCCTAAATTCAAGTATTTGTTTTGATTTATGTTTCATGTCCTCTATTTTAATTAACTGTGCTTTATGATCAGAGCGGACACCAGCAACAACAATACTTTCCATAGTTTCACACTTACTCATAAAAATATTATCTATACATGTCGCGGAATGGTATGTGACCCTGGTCGGTTCATTAAAAATATGCACTAAATTAAATGAGAGAAAGAGTGAAATGAGCATATCTCTTTCCCTCGAATTATTCAGTATGTCTACATTGAAGTCACCACACGCTATTATTGACTTCTTACATTTGCTAAGTCTTGTGAGACTCTCCTCTACAGAAATTAAAAATTGGCAAAAATCAGACGAAGGAGGTCGGTAAACACATAAAAAAATGTGCTGATCCGTCTCTGCACACATTTCACATATACGTTCCATAGAATGAGCAACTATGTCTTTGCGGTTCTTGACTTTAAGATAATTTTTACACAAAACCATGCTTCCACCGCCATCTGTCGACGTTCTATTGAACACACTGGCTACATTAAAATTATTTATATTAAAAGACATTTTATCTGCTTTCAACCATGTCTCGGTGAAGCACAAGATGTCTATATTATATTTTTCAATGAATAATTCAACATCTAAAATTTTGCCAGAGAAACTATTGATATTTTGATGTACAATCGTAATGAAATTATTATGAAGTTTCTCCGTTGTCTGATTATTTAATTTAAATAATTTTTATCAGCAGTAATATTAGTACAACTACTAAAATTTGCTTCGTCCCTAACTAAGTTCTTAGTTATACTCCCTATAACCGAGTTAATACATGTGGCTACTGATGTAGCGAGTTTGTGTTTCGTCTTTTTAGGCAAGTACAAAGTACTTTTTGTCAGTCTAAATATATGTAAAATGTTACCAATATACCTATTGGTGTCAAAATATATTAATTTGTCACTATGACATATTGTCACCCTACTCATAATATTATTTAAATTTTGAATATAATTATTACAATTCTTTGGCAACCATGACGAATAGGGGAACGCACATACTATCATTTTGTTTACATTTTTTACACTAGCCAAAGAATTCAAACTATCAGCTAATTGCTGCTTCGATACATTTGATGAATTTCCAAATATAAGTACCAAGGAAAAAATTATTTTAAAGTCCTTTCGCCTTTTTTTGGTCAAATTTCATTACCATCATTTTCCCCATATCTGGTTCTCACAGTGGTGTTTTTGTTTCAGGTGGTGGACGTAGCTGCAGTCCACATATTGCTGGGTTTTTCTCATCCGGCCGGGTGTGACAGTTCTGCCATAGCAACGTCAACAAGAACGGTTGCTTAGAGATTTTAGCGCTTATAGCTTATTTTTCACTGTAGTTTTTTTGTAATTTTTCGTAATATTATGTCGTAATATGCTCCCGGCCCTCACATCCTCACCTTCCTCTAGCTCACATATTATAATTAATGACACATCATTGGAAAATTTAATAAAATGTGAGCAGTGTTCCCAACCTCGTTTTTTTCGTGGAAATAGGGGCTTGAAGATTCATGTCGGCAGGGTACACAAACGGTGTGACACTGCCGGCATTGCTTCAGGCCCCACTTCCTTATCAGTGCCATCTCAGTCCAATAATTTGACTAATTCCTCAAATTCCAATCACAATCGCACACCTTTTTGGAAATATATTGGTTCGCTCAAAAACAATGTATGCTTAATAAAGCATATTCCACGTGGCGCACGCATTAGCGTTGCCAAATCTCTTAATTTAATAATACAAAGAATATTAAACCGAAGTGACAAATGCGATTGGGAAGAACTGCTCATTTTTGGTTATAGAACATTATGTTTGGAACAAAACGATAAAGACAAAATTTCCTTAACACAAAAAATTAAACATAAGTGCTCTAACTCTTCAGTTCCGAGCATTCATGTTCGGCCCATTTATAAATCTTTCAATTCTGACAGTATTCCAAAAATAGAAACAAAAATTAACGACGGCGATCTAAGAGGTGCCGCCCACTTGCTATTTTCCAGCGATGTTTTGGCACCGAATACGGTCGAGACTCTTTTTGCTCTCAGATCAAAGCATCCCTCTTCCTCTGTGGCTTGTTGTCTGCCAGATCCCCCACATCCAAATGATGTATCGACTCGAGCTACGGAGGAAGATGTGCTTGCCGCAATAAATTCTTTTAAAAGCGGTTCCGCGGGAGGTCTCGATGGCTTAACGCCACAACATTATAAAGATCTGATTACAGGTGCTGTCGGTGATACCGGTAAGACACTCTTATCTAGTTTAACAGCTCTAATAAACGTTATGCTGGCTGGTAAGGTGCCCCCGGAGATAACCGACATCCTGTATGGTGCCAATTTATGTGCTCTGAAAAAAAAAGACGGTGGCGTTAGGCCAATTGCCGTAGATGCAACTATGCGCCGCATTGCCTCCAAAATTTGTTGCCGTCACATTCTCTCTACCGTATCAAACTATTTTTGTCCCACACAAGTAGGTTTTGGCTCAAAGAGAGGATGTGAAGCGGCAGTGCATGCGGCGCGTGCTTTCTTGACACACGATGGAGGTGAGGTACTCCTCAAAGTAGAC
The DNA here is from genome assembly GCA_907165235.1 of Zeuzera pyrina. Lineage (NCBI taxonomy): Eukaryota > Metazoa > Arthropoda > Insecta > Lepidoptera > Cossidae > Zeuzera > Zeuzera pyrina. Next base: position 4,157,201 of record OU015641.1, read on the forward strand.
ATAAAAAATGCATTGAATTCTGTTGATAGATCCACCTTGTTGACACAGATAAAACAGCATGTTCCGGACATATATCCCTACCTCTGGCAATCTTACAGCAGTCCTTCAAAATTAATATATAAAGATAATTTATTACATTCTGAAGTTGGCTGTCAACAAGGTGATCCTCTCGGACCAGTTATTTTTAGACTGGCTATCCATCCTGCGATTTGTAATTTAAATTCCAAATTTAATATTTGGTACCTTGACGACGGAACAATAGGAGGTAAAGCAATTACTGTTTTAGAAGACCTTAAAACCCTCATTCAAAGGTTTAAAGATATTGGCTTAGAATTAAATTTTTCTAAATGTGAACTCTTTGTTTCCGATTCTGTTCCAACTATTACAAAAAATGAAATAATTAATAAATTTAACAATCTGGCACCAGGTATTAAAGTCTTGTCAAAAGAATCGCTGTACCTCCTAGGTGCTCCCGTCTTAGATGACTCCATACCCTGCTTTATCAATGATCAAATACAAAAATTTAGCCAGTCTTCAGACAAACTTTTCAAAATTAATTCCCACATGGCTCTTCTCATTGTCCGCTTTTGCCTTTTCGTTCCAAAACTTACATATGCTCTTCGCTGTTCTCAGCTTTTTAAATTTCAAACGCTTTTAAAATCTGTAGACAATATTCTAAAAAATACATTATCTAAAATATTAAATTGCTCCTTTGTTGATGACAGGGTCTGGAATCAAGCCTCGCTTCCCATCTGTTATGGAGGCCTGGGCATACGCAAAATCTCGAGTGTGTCACTGCCAGCTTTTCTTTCGTCAGCCTATAGCACGGAAAACCTTTTCCTATCTGTTATTCGCCCTTCCTTAGGATCGGTTGAGGTGCCGTGCTTGACTGATGCTCGAAATGCTTGGTTAAGTGTTTGTCCGAGTACTAACCTGCCTACCTCGACCTTTTCTCAAAAACACTGGGATGAGCCTCTATGCAAAAATGTTCATTTACAACTTTTAGATTCTTGTAGTACCGAAAAAGATCGGTCTCGCCTCCTAGCTGTTTCTGAGAAGGAGTCAGGACACTGGTTGAAGGTAATACCTTCAAAAAACTTAGGAACCTTAATCGACAATACCACGCTTTCTCTCATAGTATCCCTTCGTCTGGGGGCCAGGACTAACCTTTTTCACCGTTGCCGCTGTGGTGATCTCGTCGATGTACTAGGTCACCACGGTTTATCCTGTTTACGTAGTGCGGGTCGCATGTCACGACATGCTGCCTTGAATGACGTCATTCGGCGGGCTCTTGTCGCCGCTGGCGTTCCTGCAGTCTTAGAGCCTGTAGGTATTGTGCGCAGCGACGGCAGGAGACCGGATGGTTTGACGCTCATTCCTTGGAAACTTGGAAGATCGCTGGTGTGGGATGCCACTTGTGTCGATACACTTGCTGTTTCCCATGTGCCGGCGACTTCCAAGTCAGCAGGTGCCGCGGCCAGCACTGCCGAGAACTTGAAGCGGCGTAAGTATGCGACTCTCTCTGAGAGTTTCATATTTACGCCCTTTGCAGTCGAAACTTTGGGTCCCTGGGGCTCCGAAGCCCATTGACTGGTTTCTGATATTTGTAAGAGACTGGTCGAGGCTTCGGCAGACCGCCGGGCTGGCAGCTTCTTCCGCCAACGAATCAGTTTGGCTATTCAAAGAGGCAATGCTGCCAGTCTGCTAGGTACCTTGAGCAATGACAGCTTTCTAAGCGGCAACTTTGAGGAAGTTTATTATTTAAGATAATGTGTAGTTTTAAGATTGTAAATATTAACATATGTATGTACTTTTTGTTAATAAATCAATGAGTACCAAGGTGGTATTTATATCAAACTTTTTATTTAAAATTAATTTAAATATTTGTGAAATCAGTACCTCTGGGAAACAATAATTAGTGACTGACTGATTGATACTGTTGTTAATTAGACTGCCCAAACCTACTGTGGCCTACCTACATAATGTGAATTATAAATCTCTTGAGTCAGTAACCCGGAAGTTTTTTTTTAACTTCAAATATTATTACTATAATTTGCGCAAATATAGTAACAGGAACAGGTTATATAACTAGAGACAAGATTTTGTGTAAAGATCGCCAATATTATCGTGATTGCAGTATTACATCATGCTTATTTTGATGTAATACTGCCATCACGATAATATTTGGATAATAAACAATCAACCATATTATAAGATGTACATTATAGGTACGATTACAATGTGAATTAAAATATATTATTATATCAGTGATAGAAATTATGGTCGTGACACTATCAATAGTATGGATATGACCCAAAATTCCCGGGATGTCCCGGAATTCCATACCTTAGCAACGAATGTAATTCCTAGGATCATCGCCCTCTAGGATTCCGAACGAGGATGATTCTAATGTATATGTGCAAAATCTTACTCTATAAATTCTTTGTTACACTTTTAAAAACTAACAACAGGAAATTGGTTATCAAAATAAGTTAATAAAGCAATCATTATGTACTTGCATATCTAAGTGAAAATGTGTGAGGAGAATGATGAGGCAAAAGAAGTATGTAAGAAACGCGAAGCTTGGCTCTCCGTCCTCTCTCATTACTCCGTAAAGGATACGGCGTGACGATATGTATGTGTGTATTACGATTATCAGTCTACATTTTTCTCAAAACAAAATAAAACTTAACAGCTTTTATTAAACAATTAAAAAATAAATCAAATCAAATATAATCAAATAAAAAGATCATTGTGTGAACTTATATAGAATTTTGGGTCGTAAATTTGGGTCAAATGTATGGAACATTTGATATTAATCACATCCATAATTCCATCAGTGAATATTATAGTTTATTATAGACTCTTTGTTACTACGTACTCTGTTATGTTTCATTGTTGTTAGTGTAAATATTGTAGAAATGTAATGTTTATACACATAACCTACAGTTTATAAAGACCGTCACATGTAATCACAATATTATGACACTGGTTAGTCACTCGGTGTCATAATATCGTGTTATTCCTATAGAGCAGCCATTCCCAAAGTGGGCGATAACGCCCCCTTGTAGGCGCTGCAGGCCTAAAGGGGGGCGGTAAGAGACCCAGAAAAAAAATGGGGGCGTTGTGTAGAAGTCTGGGGTGTGATTTGTAATTTCATTTAGCTAGGAGGCATCTTAGACAACGACTGCATGAACTCTCGACTCAGTAGACAAAATAAGTTTGAGAACCAGTGCTATAGAGCATTGTATAATTTTAGGGTAGCATGTAACATGTAGGAAAATAACCGAAAATTTCATACATTCTGAATAAATAAAAACCTTTGAGTACAAAATTATTAAAGAATATCTGTACTAATACTACAGAGAGAGAAATTTTTTAAGTTTATTTACATGTGGAGGTTAATCTCCAGAACCGCTGTACTTAGTTGAATAACTCTTTCACCATTTGAAAGGTACATTATTCCAGATGGACATAGCCTATATATCATGTATTTAACCCGGGCGTAATCGAGACGGGTCGCTAGTTTTTTTTTAATTAAGCTTTTTTTTAATTAAGGTTAACGCATTAGAAATTTTGACGGCAGGGATCTCAATTTTTCTAAGTGACTACAAAACATATGAAAATGATATTTGGTAACCTGATTCCTCATTTCATTGACTTTGTTTTAACAGTTGCAATACATGATTGGTTAACTTTTGTAACAAAAGAAAATATCAAAGAAACCTCTTTTAAAACATATATTTACATTTTCAGGTGTAACGGGACCGATTTATGTTTCAAAATTTTCTATATAGTTTTAATCTAAACAGTTGGATTTTTTAAAATTAATCATAGTTTTTAAAATAAACGAAAATAACAACTTTTTCGTATCTTTCGTTAGCTAGCGCGCGCACTTTTGCACAGAACAGAAAGTCTATTTTTGATTAAATTATTGTTTATTAATGCGTCGCCGTACAGTCTACATAATTGATAAAAGATACGAAACATTTCATAAGCTAAAATACGTGTTTTATACTACTCAGAAGACAAACGGGCAAACAATTTACCTGGAGATTTGCAACATTATGAAGGTTAAGAAAGTACTTCAGATTGTTAATGCGTTGACAACTCTAATAGAGTAACTGAGTTGTGCTAGGACTTTTTGGCGGGAACGGGAGAAGTGAGGTTGTCATTTTATTTAGATTTTCTATTTTTTACATTTTTAGGAGTTTTAAAGTACAACAGTGATGTATGTTGTGTTTTAAAGTTCTGTGTAAGTGAAAAGAATGGAGGAGATCTAAATAAACATGTGTAGCTGAAGTTTTCGCACTCTTCCAAGAAGAAGCCTACTATCATTTTATTGGAGGCGTGTTAGGGACTTAGTTATTATATACAAGTGTATATTATATACATTATATTATATACAATATTATATACAAGTGTTTTTCTGGAAATTTCGTGATTAGGCTGATGGCCTTGTCAATGCCATAGATGTTGTGCCGGGAGTTATTGGCTGAATTTTATGTAGAACGGTTGGGAGTTTATTTTAACTATATAAAATGTATTAATTCGACATTTTAATAAAATAATACGAAGAATCTAGTATATATAAAAAGGCTATGTATATATGTTCCTTATGGACTCCAAAACGGCTGGACCGATTTCAATGAAATTTTCAGGGAATCTTCGGACTGGACTAGCGGATATTCCTGTAAAGTTTGGTAGCGATCGGATCAATAGAATTTTATTTTGGTTTTTTTTTTGCAGTATCAAAATAATTATAAAAACTGTTTAATTTATTTTAACTTCAACTAACGCCCAGTGAAACGGGCCGGGTTTGCTAGTACATCTATATTAATGAAGACATCGGCTGTTAAGGGCATAGATGCCTTTGCCTTGCCTCTCAAGGGAAATTGTTTAAAAAATTAGATGTCGCTGCCTCCTGTACCAGAAATTTAACCTGTTATCTTACTTTTCACATTAAAGCACAACAGTGAAAGTACTGCTATTTGACGTCACGGTTAGGAAGTAAGACAGTGGTAGCGATCCTGTCGGAACCCGAGCAAGTTCTTTCCACCCGCTAATATTTTGTCTTCACTTCCATATATGTATATTTTGGTTTTGAAATAAAAGAGACAAACATATTGACGACCTCAATGATACAGTGGTTCAGGTGTTCAATCCAAGCGCGGAAGGTTCCGGGAACAGTTCCCGTTCGGGTTAATTTATCTAGTTTGATGCCAAATAATTGGTGTATATTGTCTGGTGACTTTATTTGTTTATATTTTAGCTAGTGTATGTTTATTAATCGTTTATGTATAAATGTTAGATATTTTATGAATAATTAATCTCATTTGATAAAATATTTCTGTGGACATTCGGACACAGAGCGCTTACGTGGCGCTAACGCGCAAAGGTACGAACCGCGCTGTGTCCATTTCAACCGTTTTCATAATTTGACTTTGGTCTTCCTTGACTTGTACTGCTATCCACTTTCCTCTAAGTTTGTAAATATTAACGTATGTATATACTTTCCTCTATAGAATTTTTATAAATCCTTTGTCCCTCATTCTTTCCATACGCCTGAATCATCTTCATTTTTACACTAACATTCATCCAATGTCCAATGTCACATTGTGTCTCTTTATTGCTTGTTCTGTCCGTAGGGTATGTGACACCTCATTTTCTATGAGAATGAGATCTCGCAGAAAGCGAAGAAAGTTTATAACTTATATAATACTGTACCTTAATACGGAAAGAAGATGTACAGGGAAATAGCACACTGCGAACATGATCACGACAGCCACGAGCATTTTGGCTGCTTTACGACGAGACCGGAGTTGAGCTGAAATTAAAAAATTTAATACCTGTAAGTTAAACTGTGTATCTATACATCTAAACATGTAAATAATAATAATAGTACTCCAGACAATTACACAGATTGTGTGACCCAAAAGTAAGCAGTAAGCTTGTACTATGGGTACCACACAACGAACTCTGGGGGAGTTCCCATTAACTCCCATACTCCAAGCCAATTTAGAAGAGTTCGTTTCCTAAATTGACCTGACCGGGGATCGAACCCGGGACCCTAGCTTGGAACGCAGATGCATATGCCACTGCGCTAACGGGCCAGTCATAAAACTGAAGTGTCTCCTGTGATTTCGAGTAAGGCTTTTGCTTAGTCTTATGTAGTCATTACGTTACCAAATTCCAAACATGAGTTTTATTATTTTGCGTTTTGTCTGTCTGCTTGGTTTGTTTGTCCCCGTTAATCGCCAAAACGGCTAAATTAATTTTGACAAGACTTTCATTAGCAGCTAGTATACTTTTCAGAGTATAATCTGGGCTACTTTTTAACCCTAAATAAAAACCAAATTTAACGCAGATGCAACAACGCATTGCTTCTAGTCACAAATAAATCCTTTGATTTGATTTGAATAGCATACGCATTAATCATTAGGGATGTAATGATTAGGAAGCCATACATCGCTTTATACCCGTAATCATAACAATTAGGTTTAAAAGAACACGATGGAGCGTAGTAAGAATCGTGATGATTGGTTACATTGAAAATTAAATAATCGAACAATGTGGTTTTTAATGAAAGTGAAGATAATATCTTCACTTTCATTGCAAATCAATGACAGTGAAGATATTATCTTGACTTTCATTAAAAATCACATTGTTAATTATTTAACCTAAAAAGTAATTACAAAAGTAAGATTTGATTATTAATTATTGTTAAAGTGTAACTTATATAATAATAAAAATAACTTTATAAATACGATACACATACCTATATAATTAAATTTTACAGTTACTGAAGTCGGTGCCAAGCCCACCAAACTAATACACTTTCTGTTGTTGCACATTGATTTGGCACCGACTTCAATAACTGTCAAATTTAATTATGTAGGTATGTGTATCGTATTTATAAAATTATTTTAATCGTACTTGGGTTTTGATTAGTAAAGGATAGTTATTTTATACTTTTCAGTGTTTTTTTTGAAGGCGGTTTAATTTTTCTTAATAATTTTTTTTTATTTCACCCTTTTAAGTGATCTTGACCTAAATAAATATCTAGGGCAGGTCTGCAATTAACTTCATTCTAATTCCGGAGCGCAACGATATACAAGAGAATCATAAATATAAATAAAGGTTATAACCAGGTCGTGTTATCTAGTGTATCTTCGAAGTCCAAGCTCCAATATCGGTGAAATTTAAATGGGACTACCTCTGAAGTATTACCTATCAAACGTAAAAGAAAACGTCAAAGAATTTTCGAAATCGGTTCATAAATAACGGAGTTATGAGGTAACAAACATACAAAAAAAAAAAAACAACATACAGACGAATTGAGAACCTCCTCCTTTTTTTTGTGAAGTCGGTTAATAAAGCCAGTAAATGCTTGTGCAGAGATGATATTTCCAGACTATTGTTGTCTTTAATGAAATCGCTAATTTTGTAGTATGCTTTAAGTTTAAATCTCTTTTCCGTTAATTGAGTAATTTCTTGAGGAATTTTATTATAAAAATGAACACAGTTACCCAAAAAAGGACCACTTCACTCTTGTAATTTAAATTTAGAAATAACTAGATGAAACGTCTTTTAAATGATAAAGAAATATACGGATGCCAGGTCAGAAAAGTGGACTGTAACGAAAAAGTCTATATCGTCTTACCTTAATAATTACAAAACTATTGTTCTTTGAAACATGAATCCAGTGTAATTAGTTAGCTTATGTAGTCAGCTCGCTGTTATGACCTTGAGCAAAGAATGTAGAAAAGAAGGCCGACTACCGCCTCATGCGAAACGTAATTGCCTCTCGGCCAGATACGTAGGGTTATTGCGTTAGGTGGGAGATGCGGAGAGCATCTCATTTAATTATACATTTAGTAGATTATAAGTTAGACAAGTTTTTCGTGTTTGTTAAATTTAATTTCTTGTAGTTATGTTGAAGAATGATAAGTCCATTTTCGAATACCTAAAATTTTTTAGGCATCTAAGGACCATAATACGTTCATTTATGCGATTTAGACAATTTCGTATTTGCAACGATGTGATGAACGAGTTAAAGACGTGAAATCACAACTTCGGAATATCAATGTGTATTAACCTCCAAAAAGGACGTGAATAAGTACCAGGAGTTCATCACTTGCTTATTGGCGACCTTGTAAAAACAGGGTCGGCAATAAGCAAGTGATGAACTCCTGGTGTCACGGGCGTCCATTCCATAGACTCCGCTTAACATTGAGCGGGTCGTTAGGCTTGTTTGCCACCTTTGTAGTATAAAAAAAAATTGCGATGGATAGGTTTATTAGCATTTTAATGTACAGACGTCTAGGGTTCCAGGTATATTATTCTGTGGTTCCATGTCCGCGGACATATTTTACCGACCACAAATTATCTACTATGGTTCTCGACACGCACGATCAATGCCACATTTCTATTCATACAAATGTAATTATATTCCGCCGGCAAACAACTTGCATCATAGAATGTGTCTGCTTTCAATTTGGTTATAGATCAATCAGTACCATAAGGGAGACAGATCCGTAGCCCCTTTTCCCTTTTCATCAGCTCTGAAGTAAAATTTCTGTCAATTTATTCCATTAATTTTTTAAAGGGTTTTAAAGGCTCCGTCGTATTTATTGGATCTAGTTAGATGTAGGTGGATACTACATAACATAATTACATTTACTATAATAAATTCACCAGAATAACAACCCAAAGAAAATAGACTGCATATTAATATAATGTTTGGTGCAAGTCACAAGAGAAATATCTCGCATACATTACATCTTTCATAGAAACACAGACTAGACAAAGATTTTTTTATATAAAAATTATGATGTTTCGGTATGTGATTGTGATGCAGTTATATAGTACTCCGAGACGTTGATATACTTTAAAAACATTTTTAACTCAAAAGTACTTCAGCTTGCGCATAAGTTGAATACAAGGCAGACGTTTTTAAAAAAATTCTTATTCAAACTGATACAATCAATGATGTTATATTTACAAAAGAGACACAATTATAAGGAATAGCATGACTGCAAATATTTTACAAATGTTTCTTCTATGAATGAACATTTCATTAATATTAATTTTAGTTGTTTTGTATAATTGTTTTGTGTAATACCTTTTATCGAATTGTTGTAATCTAATGTAATTAACAAGTCGATAATTAAGTGACTGATTACGAAAATTCGTTTTCTATTTATTTACTATTGATACTATAGCCATCAAATACAGTATTGGTGATATTTATACAAAAACTAGCGGCCCATCTCGAATTCGCAAGAGTTAAATATCCAATATACAAGGTTAATTTAAAAATACTAATAACCTTTTAGTGCAACATACCTAACAACTTTTGCTCTACGACTTTTTTCAAAACTCAATACGTTCCTCAAAAAATATTTGTTAAGTTTTATTGTACTGTCTGAAACGTAATTACTCTGTGTACCTACTCCAATAGTACAGTCCAAGCACACCGGACCTCAGCGCTTTAGCGACTGGATAGAATAGGTGCTATTTTCAGAAACATTTAATGTATTTTTATTTTTGTATGAAAGAACAAACATGAATTTTTGAGTCCTAAAACAAAAGTTGTTAGAGATAATGTTTAGTACAACATACTAAGAGTTATAAGTATTTTTAAATTAACCCTATATACTCTATATCCATCTTCAACAATGTATCTTTTTAATGGTGAGAGAGTTTTTCAAATAGGTGCCGTGGTTCTAGAGATTACCTTCTACATATAAACAAACTCACAAAATTCGCTCTCTTTCTTTATGATATTAATCTATACTTATATTATAAAGAGGTCAACTTTTTTGTTTGAATATAATTGATAAATTCGAAAACTACTGAACCGATTTCAAAAATTTTTTCACCTGTAGAAAGCTACATTGTTAGTGAGTAAAATAGGTTATTAAATAAAAGGTAAATTAGGTATTTTATTCGCCCAATATTACATAAAACTACTATTTTCGTACATTGAATATATTTGATAAATGGTTGATTTTATTCAAAAAATGTCTGATATTTTTAAGAAGATCGGTTATCGGTTTCTCAGAATTCTACTGAGTTCTAAAATAAATCTTTTTATAATATTCATCTGAATACAAGAATGTCATTCAAAACTGCCCAACAGATTTGAATATGGATTTACCTACTCAGTTTGAAAAATTTACATCTCACTTCTATCTATATCTATACTAATATTATGAAGTGGTAAACTTTGTTTGTCTCTATGTTATGGATAAACTCAAAAAATACTCAACCGATTTCAAAATTTTTTTCGCTTATAGAAAACTACATTATCAGCGAGTAAAATGGGCTGGATTTGATTTTCTTAAAATTTCTACCCGTGCGAAGCCGGGTCGGATCGTTAGTATATAATATTAGTCCAGATATCGACGTCGGTAGAATATTGACATATTGATAGATCAGTGTATCATTGCACCCCGATATTGAATTCTATTTACACTATTCTCATAAACATTGCACCACACGACAGACATACAACAAGAGCGATCGATTCATCCAATGATGGATTCAAAATGGGAACAAGCGATGCATAAATAACTTAAGACCCACACCACAAAATTATTTTTATCTACACAAAGCTTATGCGCTTTGAGACGTTTCATTGTTCATTTCAATGTAAGGTATTGTATTGTGTTTATTTTAATATGAAAGGTAAAAAGAATAATAGCGGTTGATTGAAACGCATTCATAATATTGTTCGTACAGTAAAGCATTCATGAGAGAAGAAAAGTGATCAATAAATTAGTCACGTTTATAAACTTTTAAATCTAGTAACTTAAATGCGAAGTGCATTTAAGTTACTGTCGCGAAATGTTTTAAAAACTGCAAATCGAAGTTTGGTATGAAGCAAAATATAACACAATTCTGACAACTTCCTTAAATCTAACCCTTATTATCGAAGTTCACGGTATATTTTTTCATATTTCCTACAACGTTACTCTTGATGGTAAGGGGCCTAGACGAGTGAGTGGCTCGATTATCTTAAACGCTAGGTAATAGAATGACGAACACCACGTTAATCTAGCGCAGGGGTTCCCAAACTTATTTTGTCTACTGCCCACTTTGAGAATAAATTATTTTTAGCGCCCCCATTTTTTCACCTACTGAAAACCACTATAACTTCAAATTAAATTAATTAATTATTGTGAGCTATATTAGCGGAGATTAAACATTAATTCCAAACGAGACTTTTACTATAACCCGCAAGAGTTAACTTGAAACCTGAGCGCAGTAGGTAATACACAACGGCGCTCAGGTCTCAAGTTAACTCTTACGGGCTACACCTGCCAATGAGAATGATTATTGAAACGCAACTTTATAGTATTCAAACAGAGTATCTTTTATTCAAAATAAAACAAACATAATCGATCCTTATATAAAAACTAATGTGAAGGATGAATCTGATGCTGTTTAATAAGTTTGTTGATATCAGATTCCAATTTACTCAAGAACAGTCGCAAGTCGCCACGTTTGGTAACATGCAAACGATTTCTCTTTTTAGTAAGCAGTGTTGCCACACTAAATCCACGTTCGCACAAATATGACGATGGGAATGCTATCAAGAATCGCTGAACGATTGACCACAATCCAGGGTACAATCGCGGGATCGGTTTTTGTAGCCAAAATTCTTGGTAACCATTTTTGAACTTGATTTTTATTTCCTCGTTTGTTGTCAATTCTATAAGTTCTTCCAGCTGAGTTGACATTGCTGTGTTGACATTTGAAAACGGATCCAACACCCAGTCTGGTATTTCCTAGTTCAAAATGTCCTGGTATCGTTCGGTGAAGTCAATGTGGAGGTTTTCCAAATGTTGGCAGTAGGCAAACAATTCGTCGTTACTGCATGATACTGATAAATTCGGAAAATTGTGAAACTCACGTCTGCCCATATTCTTTTTGTGTAGAAGCATTTCGGCTGCGAAAGCAGCAACGACGTTTTTTGTTTTAATTAAATTTAGTTCATCGCCTTGCAGTTGGAGATTCATGTCGTTGAACAATTTATACAGGTCTGTCATGTAAGCTATATCATTCTTTGATGTAATGAGCTTGTTGTGCAATTCTGTATCTTTAGTTTCCAAGAACTCGTTAACAGAGTCAAACAGGTTGTAAAATCGAGTCAGACAATTGCCTCTTGATAGCCAACGAACTTCAGTATGAAACAACAAACGGTTGAAATCCTCGTCATTAGTAACACAAAGCTGATGAAATAATCTATCATTCAAAGAGCTGTTGCGGATTTTATTGCCTGCTTTGATGACATATTGCAGTGATTGAAATAGTCGTTCACTTAAGTTTCTAGCAACCAAATGTTGTCTATGAATAACGCAATGTACAGCAAGGACATCTGAAATTTTATTTTCTAAGTACGCTATGAAGCCTTTATGGCACCCTGTCATAGCCGGAGCGCCATTCGTAGCAACTGATATAACATTTTTCAAGGGAATCTCTTTCTCATCACAAAACTTTTCCAATGTATTGAATATGGTTTCGCCGTTTGTATCGGTCTCTAAATTTCTAGCAAAGAATAGTTCTTCACATATTTTCTCATCTTTAATAAACCTCACGTAAGACAGCAACAATGCTTCATTAGTTGGTAAAGTGGACTCATCGAGCTGAATTGAGAATTGACTTGTCCTCAGGTGATCACACAATGGTCCTTCAATGTTTTCAGCCATTTCATCAATTCGTCTTTGCACAGAATTATTACTCAAAGGAATTTTGCGAATAATATCTGCGGCTGGTTTATGAAGCACAGTAGTTATTACTTCCTTTATTGCTGGCAAAATTAACTCTTCTCCGATGTTATGTGGTTTACCTTTTTGAGCAATTAACAAAGAAATATTGTACGAAGCTCGAAGTCCGTCGTCATCTTGCTTAGCAGCCGCCGAAAACAGTTTTGCTACACTTGGCTGAGTATTATGCTTCTTCTTTAGGTCTTGAAAATATGCTACATTCTTGTCTTTCTTATCTGGATGCATTTTATTCAAATGATCTTGCAGTCTTGAAGGCTTCATTGCTTCATTCAAAAATGTTTTTAGACGTAGAAGACACAAAGGCGACGATGGGTTTGTCGGATTTTCAATGAATCCGAATTTAATATATTCCACACAGTATTGCCGTCTCTTCTTTTTTACTTCCGCCATTGTTTTGTTTCGAGAAATACGTAAGTAAGTGTTGAACTTAAGTACTGCTCATCTATTGCACGCGAAACCGCAAATGAAAATAAAATAAATATTACGTTGTTTATATACGATTGCATAAGTAGCACGCACCGACAGGAATAAAACAAACATGCATAAATTTGTTTATCTCATTCGACGCTCAAACGTACTCAACAAGTCAGAACAAGTATTCTATGAACCAGCCGATTGATACAGGAATGCACAACTCGGGTTATTTAACAAAAACTTGTTAAAACATGATTGCCCGCGGTCTATTATCTACGAAAATTACCTATCTGGGAGTACTAATAACTATTAAAATGGGAAAGTGTCTCTGTTGCCTTTTTATTTGTTAGTTTGTGTCTACTTTCATTTCGAAACGGAACGACCGATTGACATGATTTTTATTTTGTATATTCAATAAAACAGGACAGATATATGAACTACGCGGAGAGAAATATCGAACCGAGTTTGAGCAATCTTTTAATTAATATTAGTTGATGTTCACAAGTTGTAATTGAGAGTCGAGAGCTCATGCAGTCGTTGTCTAAGATGCCTCCTAGCTAAATGAAATTACAAATCACCCCCCATGTCTCTACACAACGCCCCCATTTTTTTTCTGGGTCTCTTACCGCCCCCCTTTAGGCCTGCAGCGCCCACAAGGGGGCGTTATCGCCCACTTTGGGAAAGGTTGATCTAGCGTAACGAAATTGAAGAACGAATTTGAAATTGGTAGTCAAACGCTACTTTCTGATATCAAACGAAACATAATGTCTTGTGAAAACCTCCGTATGAAACGTACCCAAGTGGCACTTTTGACGAACGATAACGCCAGCAAGCGTTTCAATCGCACGAAATGTTTACCACTTGTTTAGCCGCTAAGGACAGTTATTACAAGCTTGTTTTGATAGGGTTGAAAAAGTAAGGAGTAATGTGTTATAAATTTTTGATTTCGTCATGAAAAGAAGTTTTATTTGATACCCCACAAAGTGACTTAAAAACAATTTTTACATTTTCTATTTACTCTAAGTCAAAATTCTAGTATTGAAGTTCATGGCCATATTACCTACTACAACTATCCGAAATTGTAGGTATTTACGTAAAAAATCTGTGAGCAGTAGTGACAAAAAGTAACAACCGGACTAACAGATAGACAGTCTAAAGCAGTTATGTAAATTTTCCGCCTTTACAGTTTTTATATAGCACACTAAAATGTGCGAAATTGCATTCGGATCGTACTTAATTTTTCCTTGTTGTAAATAAACTTTAGCATCCATTTTGGTATATTATTAGCGATAGCATATTTATATGAAATGAAAATATTTAATGCGCCAAAAGGTCGCTTACAATGCTACCCATGGTATTGTTCCCAACTTTATAGTGTTATAATATATGTGTATGGATACAATCAATTGAAATGAATACGAATGAACATCACTCGCGGAGAAAAAAAATAATAAAAAGGTTCGTATATGGCAAGGTTTGACGACAGTGTTATTCAAAAATGAAGAAAATTTGCTTTGATGTTTCGAGAAGAACGATTGAAAAGGAAAACTTGCAGAGCGAAAGTGGTGATAGCAGAAACCAAAGAAAATCAAGGCTGACTTGGAATGTCAAATATCCATAGTGATCAGATAATTAGTGCTAGCTGGCGGAAAGTCAAAAAACTCATACCTCGGCGAAAAACTGTGAAGATTTGAAAATGCGATAAAAGTATGTGAGGAACTCGATGCTTGAAGCTCCGAGTTCTCTGTCCATCCCGTTAGCAATACATCATTAAGATTAGGCATATTATAAGACCTTATATTTTGTGGTGGTCAGTAAACAATAAATGGCGGCCACTGATGACGTCACGCCCATAAAACGATGATGGCCAAACAAAACAATTCAAGGTAGTACACAAGGTAGTACATTATGAATTTATTCGATTAATAAATTCTTTACCCAACCAAAACCAACAAAATTCATTGAGGGTAGAGCAGACAAACAATTAAACCAATAATCTATATGTAGGTAGTTGCGGATTATACAGGTTATATTGGAGTTCCGGGTTTCAAAAAGAATAAGGAGTCCTTTAAGAGTCCACTTATACAGCCCAAAGCAACCAAATTCGTCCATTTTTCCCGCGCCCTATGGCGATAACAATAAGGTTGTTTTTCGCAGTTACGATTTGATCACATTTTAGCGCTAAGAAATCTCAACATTTATTTTTGCACATAATTGTAATTTGCAAGAAAACTGCATTACCAAAAAAATCTGGTCTTAAGGATTCGAAATATTATAATTACCTATCCATTTTAGTAAAATTCATTTTAAAATTCTGTAGAATTTCAGTTGCAACTGAATCTTTGTATAGAACAGGGTTTTTACTGTAAATTTTTTTATGGAGTTTTTTTTCTTTAATCATGTTACACGTTTAAGGATTTCAAAATAACGAGTTAAACTTGTATGTATCCAAACATCTAAAACTCAGTCTTTTTTTTTATAAAAGAGAGGTCAAACGAGCAAGCGGATCACCTGATGGAGAGTAACTAACCGCCACCCATGCAGACCCGCAACATCCGGAGAATCACGGCCCGTTGCCGGCCTTTAGGGAAATAGGAAAAGGAGGCAAAGTAGGAGAGAGAGTGATGGGCCACCGGCACTCTCACTCACCGAACGCAACACAACAGTAATAGATACTGTTATTTCACGCCGATATTATGTGAGAGGGTGGTATTCCAACGGGCGAGTCGGCCCTATTAGCATTAGCCCTATTAGGACCATGGCTCTATCACCTTTAAAGGTGATCAGTCTTTTTAGATATCGATATCCAGGTCACAAAACAACAGTCTCCATAAGGGGACTCTTAAGATCCACAGATCTACTATTAATAAATATTACGTTGGTGTGGCCCTATAGTTATGGAGGTTAGAGGTAAGGAGAACCGTTTCAGATGAGGGGTTAGTTGAAAAAGTGTAGTTGAAAAATCAATATGAAGCAGCCCCTTCTGTAGAAGTAGGAAGTTCTTATATATCGATGTTGTACTGTATAGTACGGTCTGTAAGCACCGTTACACTCTGCTCTCTACTACACATCCGTTCCCTGCGGCGGTCCGCAACCAAAGAGACAGCTTGTAGGTAATTATTTCCTTTATCTAGACATCTGCCGTTGTGGCGCTGTCACTCGTGCGTGGGGGAGGACAGAGTACTTCTTTCCCTTTCGCACCTGTACACTACAAATGTATTTCTGCGAACAACTCTGTAATCTGACATTTTAGAGCATAGCAATTATGGAAGGTAGAGGTAAGGAGAACCGTCTCATATGGGGATTAGTTGAAAAAGTGTCCAGCCGTAAGCAGTAAATGACAGTTCAAAAACTACCCAGAATAGCGCTAGAGTAGCTAGAGAGCATGAACAAAAGATCGCTTCGAAACACGTAGAGAGTGATTTATAATAATCGTGAGCTTTTAATATCTTTTAGTGATTTTATTATAATATGCAACGTTATAAAATTTTTGAAAATAATAGAACAATAATGGTGAAAATTTACCCTCTAGCTATAGTAGCGCCACCCTTATTTAACGCCTTTCTACGGACACGTTTTATACACAGAGACGGCTCTGCTTACTTCTACCCTCCATACCTATAGTCTTTTTCGCTTTGACTACCTATGATTGTCTAACCAGCTTTTGCAGCCTAAAATACTGTATTCTAACATCACGCCCAAAAGAGACTATCTTATATATGTATTTACAAAAATTTTCAAATTTAAAGTTCAAAAATAATTAAAAAAACTTAAAGTACTAAAACAAACAAACATTTATTTTGTTCATAGGTCTATCAAATACAAGTCTTAACAGACTTAAAACATTGAGCAGACCGATAGTGACGAAATATGAGTATTCCCATACTTAGGTAGAATGGTAGAGCTATGCTGAATTGCAGTACGAATTGGGCCGGAAAAACCGGTGAAATACCACCCTCTCACAGAATATCGGCGTCAAATAACAGAATTTATCGCTATTGTGTTTCGTTCGGTGAGTAAGGGTGCCGGTGGCCCTTCACCCCCTCCCCTTTCTTTCCCTCTTTCCCTCCTTTCCCTATTTCCCTAAAGGCCGGCAACGCACCCGTGATTTCCCGGACGTTGCGGGTGTCCATGGACAGCGGTGGTCATTATCCGTCAGGTGACCAGCTTGCTCGTTTGCCCCCTCTTTTATAAAAAAAACCTTTCTGTTATAGGCTTACGCCATATATTTCTTTCAGTTTAATAATTCGTAACGTGTGAAAGGCGATAGTGATCTATTAGTGGTAAATGGTTCCTGGCGCTCCGTCCTCTCTGACTACCCCGTTGGGGATACAGCGTGAAGTTATGTTATGTTATGTTAGTGGTAAATGTGTTATAAGATCATTCACGCGCCCGACCGTCTCTCAGTTTTCTCAGAAATCATGTTATGCGACGTAGAAATTTGTTTTTGCGATATTAATACCAAATTAACATAAATATTTCCGCTTGAATTAACGATTTATAGTATCCTTATAATTCATAGAAATAAAGAGGAGGCGAATTTTTACTCTAATTTAACTTGACTTATCTACCCTCCCCTTATTTTCAGTGACAATGGTTAAAAGAGCGTTGTAAAAAAAACGATTAGTATTCATTGCCACTGCAAAACAAAACTTGGTAAAAACTGAATTTTATTAAAAAAAAGTGTAACATATAACCGTACTCATAATTTTACTGATTTTTTCAAATTTTCCTGTAAGTACTATAAGCTTAGCTTGTAAAAAAAACAACTCAAGGTAAAATGTTTCACTGGCCTGTGACGCGGTGGGAATGTATTTGCCTTCTAAGCCAGGGCCCGGGTTTCTCAGTCAGTTCAATCTAAGAAAACAAAGTTTTCTAAATTGACTTCGATTCTGGGTGTTACTGAGAACTCAACGTATGGTACTGTTACTAGGGATCTGGGATAAAGATCATGAACTAAATATTTTTTTATGTTAGGATTATAGGAACAAGATATTGTACTTGTTTTCATTTTTTCATTACACTAAATTTTTTTACTCGACACGGCGAATCAAAAAAATATAAAGCAGCTCTGTGATTTCTTTTTCAAGAAATTATAACCCTAAAATAATTTAAATAAAAAGTAGGTTCAAAAACTAAAACTACTGAAAAATCATGTTCAAAAAATGAGCAACTAAACAACTTACACGTGATAAATATATTATAACAAATAGATCAAAATATACCAGGTGTAATAAATCAAAAAATAGACGACCTCGATGGCGCAGTGGTTTATATGTTGAACCTAAGCACGGAAGGTTCCAAGTTCTATTCCCGATCGGGTCAATTTAGGAAACGAAATTTTCTAGATTGTCTCGGGTCTGGGTGTACTGGGAGACGCCCCCAGAAGTCGTCGTCTGCTTCTCATAGCACAGGGAATACCCTAGTTTGAGATCAGACGATTGGTGTGTATTGTCTGGCGTATTAAAAAAAAAAATTCATACTCATGTTCAGAAAATACTCGTATGCAACATACCCTAACAAAACAATACATTCTAACAGTAGTAAGCGATCATAAGCTTTAGGGGTTGTTTATTTAATATACTATAAACATTGAGTAGTTGTACGTAACAATTTCAGATGAGAATATTTTGTTGTTTCATATTTTTTAGAGCACGATGTTTTTAGTTTCTGAACTTACTTTTTCTCTATGATATAATGTAACGGTTGGAAATAAGTATTACATAAAATATTCTTTTACCTAAAAAGAATTTCTATATCAATGAAATCTTCCCAAGGGTTTTGTATAACGAAAATATTATAATGAAAGCAAAAAACGTGTATAAGCCAAGCAAATAAAATTTCTCTTACTTTAATAAAAATGTATAAATTATGATGAAAGGATATAAATTATTTCTTGGAGGTATAAACTGTTTAAATCGTTTCACATAAAAGTATAAAAGGCAACAGGGGCATATTAAAGTCTTTCAATGCACAGACCAGTAAAGCCATAGAATGACATTTTGAGAGAGAGAGAGAGAGACAGAGAGAGAGACAGAGAGCGGTTTTTGTAACTTTGTTTATATATGGAGGGTAATTTTAGGAACCACTGCACTTATTTGAAAAACTCTTTCACCATTTGAAAGGTACGAATATCAGGAATAATCCTGATATTCGTATATTGTGTACTCAATCCGGGCGAAGCCGGGACGGACTGCTAATTTATAATAAAAACAAAGATGTCAAATTGTTGTGTGGCATGACACGATGTGCTGTAATTACATCGAGATCGGACGTTGAATACTCGAGTGTTGAGAGGCGGAGAACTGAGCGTGGTCGCCGGTTAAGTAATATATTACTAAACTAAAGGCACTTGCAGATGCCTTCATAACGCATTCAATGTAATTCAGTGTGACAAGTCCTTAATCTATACCCGACTAAGAACATATTATACGTACTGTAACATTTTTTTTCCTATTGTACCTTTTTTATGAGCTTAGAGGTTGTCAGAGAAATTAATTGTAGAACTGGCAAGTTAAAAATTTAAATATGTTTTTTTGGAAGAATAGAAGAAAATTTTTGAAGAATAGAAAGGAAACAAAACCAAGGATGAGAAGAAAGGATGTGATGGAGTGAGGACAAGAATTTTTTCCTCGAAATGATATTCTATTTGATTATAAAAACAATGATGATATAAGGAGTTCAGTAAAAGTTGGACAATTGACATGATTTAAAGAAAATAATCAAGGCAAAAACTCCATAACCAAAAATGGTATAATTACTGTTAAAACAGTATATATGTTTATTTTGTCACCTCACCGACACATATCTAATAAGAGTGTCGAGATTTATATAGAAGATTAAAGAATTATGAAAAGGTGTTTTAAAATTTGAAGACATAGTTCGAGAGTGTGAGTGAAATGTGGAACAGTAATATCTAATATAAGCCAATAGTAGTGTTTTTTTATCATATGTAAATTATAATGTAAAAGTTATTTATATTTAATTTTATAAACTCCACACCACACCATCACACCCACTTTTATACTTTACTGTTGTTTTTTTCATTTTAAAATTAATATTGTTTTTCTTTTTAAATTTAATTATATATATATTTTCAAAAATAATTTTATTTCAAAAATTTCCGATAGTTTCAAAATTTATTTTATCCATTCCCTTTTCGTGGCATCCGGGTGGGAATGGTATAGTACATAGGAGTGTCAAATATATTTTATCACTAATTAGTTTTAGAGAGACATCTCGTTTTGATGTGGTTGTAAACAAATTATTTAACCAAAGCTTAGAATCTCGTTTAGCATATTATACTGCGAAGTAATTACCGTACTATTTATATATTTGTTAAAAATTGTTAAAAGGCTTTCCATTGGGACATTTTACTTGGTACATTTGTGCCGCAGATATGGTAAATTGGACCACTAAACAATAAATCGACTTTTAAAAGCATTTGATTAATTCTTTGGGAAACGTATAGTAATCAAAATAATACAAAAAAGGACAATGAACAATTTTGTATGAGATCCGTCCCCATTGATTGTAACGCTGAACTATGAAGCTCATTGTTACCCTCATCGAGTAGATTAATTTATACTAAGACAGCTGCAGATTTGGCAATTGGAGAAAAAAGATATTCACATTATAAGATGAAAGAATTTAACGGAAGGAAATATATGAAAATGATTATTTTAAAATTACATTTAAGAATCTATGTATCATGTTTCTTTACTAGTTTGATGTTCTTTTGCTTTGTGTGTTGATTGTTGATTGTTTAATTATTGATTGACGATGTTCTATAGTTGATATTATTAATATTTTACTTATGTAAATATTTATATATAACTTATAATTTATATGCCGTTTCTAAGGCAGAGCACAGTGGCACTAATAATTTACTAATTTCATATAATTAACTATTCCTGTGTCTCACAAATAATAAATAAATAAAGATATACAAATATTTTCCTTATATACTATGCGTTTTAATTAGATTGGAATGGATGTACTGGCTCACAGATTCGGTGATCTGTCATGTTTATACTGCTACCACTGGAGATGAGAACCGGCACTAGACCAGCATGCCGCGTTGTCAACCAGTGAACATCGCGTGGTCAACGAGTGCACATCGCCAGTGCTGCTAACTTGACGGGTTTCCCGTTAGATTTGACGGGTCAGCGTGGTTGGCAACGGGAAAAAATTTAGTTTAACGGCTAACGGATTTTTCAGCGGGACAATATAAATTTATGTTTTTTTTTAGATTCGTCTATCTGATTACTTTCAGTAAAATGAGTATAAATAAATAAAAAATTTGATAAAAGATTATTTTTTGACTGTATATTAAATAAGTAAGTTGAGAATCAATTACCAAAGACTCGATTTTAAAAGAATTCATTTTTAAAATTTAGGGGAAAGTAAAACTCGAAAATTCCTACTTGACGGGTTTTGACGGGATTGTAGCGTTCTCTACAGCGGGAGGAGAAATTTAATGTTGGTAACACTGGACATTGCGTGCTCCACGAATAGACAAGTAGTCTGTAGACGGACTCAGCACACGTACGCAATGTATACAACGCAACGTTCCTACGTTGGTGTGCGTACTTGTTCCACGTATGCAATGTACATTGGCATCAGACGCTGTTGTTACTTCGCACACGATACACCACTGTTATCTACAGTCGCTGTACGATAATATTTCCTTATTCTGAAAATGAATTTGAGAGCGATTTATTCGGTTTACTCTTTTTGAATAAACAAGTCCACACCGCAAAAACAAAAAGGTAAAAAAAGAAGACGTTATAAAAAGTTATAAAAAGAAGAAGGTTCATGAAATAAATACCCAAGCAAAGAAAAAAAGTACGGAACTGCAGATGTGTCTATAAGATATTGAATTGAATTGTTAAGTGTAAAGTATCTATCGCATAAGAATACAATAGATACTTTTATTAAATAGGTGTCGATCAATAAAAATAACGCTTATTTCAATTTAATACCTAATCATAATTTAATGCGACTTAGGGACCTTCAAGAAACGAGCCTACTTTTTCCTTAAAGGCCGACAACACACCCGTGATTCCCTGGACGTTGCGGGTGTCCATGGGCGGCGATGATCATTTTCCATCAGGTGACTCGCTCGCTCGTTTGCCCTCTCTGATGTAAAAAAAAACCTTTTTTATTTGATAGAAGTGGCTATGCAGGTCCCACCAGACCTTTATCACTACGACTAAAATTGATCTATTGTGATTGCCACTATGTTACTAAATACTCCCAGTCGCATTCCAGTGAAAAACTGCAGAGCGCTTTTTGGAGCGACGCATCAGTGGTCCACAGTCACATGAATAGGCGTAGGCATGTGCATTGGCGTTTTATCCACCTCTTATCAGTACTGATACATTCTTGTGTCGGTGAACCCCATGTTAGATATGTGCTTATTTAAGCAACAGTGCTCTAATCAAGATACGCTAGTTACTCCAGCTCATTGCTGTAACACTAGAAGCCACCTTACGATTATAAGTCTTTATAGACGACTTGAGCTTTGGAGTCCTCCTGGCCTGGAATACCCTCCCAATACTCGCAAGAAGCTATAAAACAGGATTTCCACAAAATCAACTGAGTCTGGCTTTTAGAAATCCTACAAAAAGGTTCTGGAGCGTAAAATGTGATTTTGCCACCGGCCCACATTCCACATTCTACGTCATTGTCCGATTTTGATCCATCGGTATACTAGAGTAGACTGTCAGGTTACCAGGACATTTCTCCTTAGAGCCAGTATACCGCGGGATAATGACGTCAGTTGGCATACTCAAAATCAGAATATTCATTACTGAGTCTCGAAAAGATCTTGGATTCTGCGATAGCCATTTCTTTTTGTCCTGAGCGGATAATTTGTAAATGCTGTCCCTCGCTTCCTTTAACACATGCAAGTATAGGGGCTCGGCGGTAGGCTTAGTAAAGCCTTTAACGCCGCACTCGGCGAGGTTGTTTTGGCTCTGGTTGATAATAGACCGGCTACTCTTTGCAAACCACAGCCTATCTATTGCAGTGTTGTGGTGAGCTTTCTCGTACCAGACCACAGAGGCATAATTAATTATCGGTCTCACAATGGTCAGAACAGAACAGCCACTGAATAACTATTGGGCTCTGACTCCAGTTGTACCCTGCCGGTACCTGTAGGTACCTAAGGCAGTTTTTGCCTTTGCAAAGTACTTTTAAGGTAAGTGTTCCACGTCAGTTTTTGGTTGGTTATAACACACAAATACTACTTGATACAAACACCTACTTGAATTAAAAATATATTGTATTTTCAAACATTACACCTAACTAATAAAAACTTATTTACCATTTATTTACAGTGGTTTTACGCTTGGGACAGCAAGCTGTCATCCCCTCCAACTTACTTTTCATTTTAATTACTTTAGAATTTAATGCGAATATTTTTATTCTCCATTTGAATTCGAGTAAGTTTGCCATTGGATAAATTAAAGTAGTCGATAAGACTACTTGTTTATTTGCGAACCACGCGATGTCCACTCGTTGACCACGCAACTTTCACTGGGTGACAACGCAGTGTGCTGCTCATGTGGCGACTCTCTAACCGCAGTGGTAGGCAGTGGCAGTATAAACATGACAGGTCATTGAGTCTGTTAGCAAATACTGTTCCAATCTAATTAAAACGCATAGTAAACATGGGATCTTGCATCTTATAATATGAATATCTCTTTTCTCCAATTGAATTCAAATATACTGTCTTAGTATAAATACATTTACTTGATGAAGGTAACAATGAACGTCATAGTTCATAATGCTACAATTATTTTTGTTTTAGGTGCGTTTTTACCCATACTTCTTTATAATAACGTTTCAATATGTAATAGAATATAGCATCTTAATATTAAAAAGAACATCAAAAGTGCCATAATTAGTCTAGAAAAGAAATACAAAAAATAAATCAATTCTTCATTATTAACATTATAATAAAGAAACTAGCTATACAAAAATATCGGAAATTTTACAGCAATGAAAAAATTGAAATATGAAATGTATTTTTCCATAAATTTCTATATAGAAATAAAAACGAATATTTTCTTATTCTTTGAGCATTAAAGCACTAAATTAGAAAACTTTTTCAGGTAAGTTTAGAATTACTATTTGATAAACTGAATATGAATACTCACTTATAATAATGAGATATGAAATCTATGCGTGAGACAAATTCACACTTAACCAAACATTAACAAAAAGAAACAAAAAAATCCTTTCGATTAAACATTGAGTTCGCATATGATTGTGCGTGCGAAGGTTTTTAAACAAATTTTGATGATAATAATACCCTTGACCCCAATACTAATCCAGCCCTAGATTTAAGAGAATACACGTGCCGATATTGACAAGAGGCGTGGGAAAACTAATTCTACGTTTCACATTCAAACGAAATATTTCAGTATCTATTGCATAAGTAGAGCACAAGACATATGGTGAAATTACTCCAAATATGGCCATGCACAATGCGATGTTGGTTCCAACTTTATTGTACGGTAGTGAGGCCTGGAAATGCCCGAAATCGAGTCAAAGTAAGATAAATGCAGTAGAAATGCGGTCTCTTAGAAATATGTGCTATGTCATACTTGCGAACAAAATAAGCTATGAAGAGATATGCAGTACGGCAGGGTAATTGTAAAAATGAAAAAAAGAATGCTTGGATGGTTTGAGCACGAAAGACTGACGAAGAAAATCTACAGAGCGAAAGCGAGTGGTACAAGAAACCAGGAAGATCAAGGCGAGTGTAAGACTAAAATGTCAAAACACTCGCATACCTAGGCGAAAATGTGTGAGGAGAATCATGACATTTGAGGAAGCGAAAGAAGTATGTAGGGACCGCGACGCTTGGCGCTCCGTCCTGTATGACTACCCCGTTAGGGATACAGCGTGATCATATATATGTACTCCAAAAATTTAAGCTAGAGACCTATAATTTATTTACGTGTATGTCTAATATCACTACACTGTCATTTATATCAAGATATTTATGGGTCCATCCGGATCGCTACTACCATCTTACTCTCTAATCCTGCCGCCAAGCAGCACTGCTCGTACTGTTGTATTCCGATATGGCGAAGTATACGTAGGGTTACCAACTGTAATATAATATATAGTATTGTACTGTATTTCGGGTCTGCGTACTGTATGCTGTTGATGTATATATAATATATATGTAAGTATGCAAAAATACTATGTTTCAGTTGGATGGATCAATTTATTTTGCAACATTTCGAGTTTCGCCTGATGTGATGTGCGTGTAATCCAACGCCCATCTATCTTGAAAAGAGGTTTTGATCTGCACGGAAAAAATACTTTAATCGGTTTTACAAAAGTTTTACTAAATTCGCTGGTTAATTTCGGATTAACACACGAAAATTGTTGATTTCACTAAACTCAAAATGTTGAAATATTTACAAAACTGTTTTGTGTAATTAACAAATTTGTTAATAACTAAGGTGGGTCCGATGAACACTATCAACATAATCCTAAACTCTGGAGTAAACTTAACACAAAATTTTGTACATTTTATCATGTTAGAACGAGTAACTTCAATCTTTTTATTTTGTAAATTGAACATTCGTGATATTGTAAAAATAATTAATATTTTAGTTGGTTTTACGAAATAACAGATGAACCCTCAGAATTCAATTAAAGTATTTTCTCAGTGTAAATTAATTTAAAATTTGAATGCGATAAAGCTTATGATACTTTTATTGTAGACAAAAAAATACTCTTTTACAACTAAAAGAAATGTTGGCAACCCTAGTTACGCAGCTGGGGAAATTTCTGGGACAAGAGGCACAACGTCTTCGTCCTCAGGGTGACAATACATTTGCAATCTGAAGTGCATTCCTAGCCTTAACATTGTAACTGTTCATAGGCCATATAATAGATTTACTAGGTGATCTGTTTGTTCGTTCGTCTTTCTAGTAGTATAACAAAAATTCCTAATGGGGGTGGATATAGAATCAGTGCGCAACAAAATCACTTAACACTTTCTATAGCGAATAAAAGAACAAAGTTACGAATTTAGCAATATATGTATGAATGTATGCATGTTCATTTGCTCCCTCACAGAGTCCAAAACCATGACCGATTTCTACATATGACGTATCATTAGATTCATCACGATAATTCGAATGACACATGCTTGGTTGTTTATTGAAAAAATAAATATGGCGTCTATTGAACAACATGAAGTCGAAGATTAAAAAAAGCTCATGATGGATATCAAATTGAAGACCTTGAGAAGGCCTTTTAAAAAATATTAATACAAGGCTCAAAAGAATTATGTGGAACAAAACTTTTCGCATTATTTATTACAAAAATGTAAATAAAAATAAAATGTTGAGCAAAAATTTTGAAGATGAGATAACTGCAATAAGGAACTTGCGTGTATTTACATTTCCAATGTACTGTAAAGATTAAGCTCTTATATAAGGAAGTTAAAATGTACACAAATAATTTAAAAAACTTAAAAATTCGCGCCAATAAACGGAGTAACGTGAAGTAACGTCTCTGCACATTTCACTCATAAACACGACTAAAACCTTCGTAAGGTTTATGTGGACATGGTGGTTTGTTTTTTGTGGAAAATACTCTCGTGTTTTGAGTGAAATGGGTAGAGACGTATTTTCCACAAAAAACAAACCACCATGTCCACATAAACCTTACGAAGGTTTTAGTAATCTGCTTCATTGAAACTTTTTTCCATTCCTTAAGCACGGCTTGGGACTTTGTTTTATACTTCTTAGAATCACTTACTTTGTTCAGCAGAAGCAAGTTTCGTTGTCTCCGCTTGTCCAGGGATCTTGTCTGAGCGCCACAATACCCTCACTATTTGACAGTACGCAATCATCATAAGCAGTAGAGGTATTCTGTAAAACAATTACATCATTACCTTTGACTTAGTATAATGTCATTTTAGTATTAACACTTAATGTTTTCATTCCCGATTTGCACATAAAATATGTTGTAATCGATATCGGAACGAATAATTTAATTGAAGTGTCTGTCTGTGATTTTAAAATACAGGCTTTTTCTTAAGCACATATTCTCACGTTGTATCCCTAACGAGGTAGTCAGAGAGGACAGAGCGCCAAGTATCGCGGTCATTACATACTTTCTTCCCTCTTCGATCCTCATCATTCTTACATATTTTCGCTTAGGTTTGCCAGTGCTTTTGGCATTTCTAAGGACAAGTTTTTTCAATTTTAGTCTATTTGTTTGTTTGTATTCGTCTGGACTAATCACCGAAACAGTTGAAGCGATTTTGACGGGATTTTCGTTAGCAGATTTTAAAATTTTCAAAGATTAATTTAAATACCTTTTTCTGGAAAAAATACCAAACTGAATTAATGCAGGTAGAGCCGCGGGGCATAGCAATTTATAAACAAAAACCCAGTTTCTTGGAAGGGACAAAATCTCCACGGACACTCAGCTGGACTCTATGCCAATTGAATAATGTCGGACTTCAACCGATTGAAAAAATTCTCGCGTTTGCTGTTAGTCTTAGTGGCTTAAGTGGATAAAGTAGAAAGCTTATTGTCATGAATCTGTCCGTTAACTCAAAACATTTCACTGATGGGATAACCCTTTCGTTGAAATCTGCTGGGATAACAGTAAAAATTTGCAACACTCATTTGCACCCCACCATCACCGTCTTAAAATTAGTCCAAAATAAGCTGTCACCATCCATATATTACCTTTGCATAGAATGTTTACAAAAGATGAATGTCTATTATACGAATAATTGGTTCGAATTCTGCGAGGTGTTTTGTTTTCAGTGAGGACCTTTAATTAACACTTCCCAAATTTCGTTCAGTAAAATAATCAGTTCATAATTTAAATCGAAGTATTCAAGTGGAATTATGATGAGAGGCTTTTGATTTCAAGACGGTGACGGTCGACGTCTGATAAACGTTTGAAATTTCATAAGAGACTCGAGAATTTGTATAACGAAAAACGTTTTTTAAGAAGTTTTCCGTTATTGAGATGTTAATTTTGAGATGTTATGCTCTTTCGCTTCCTAAAGGAAGACATATATTTATACGGGATTTCATTGCAACTAAAATAGTATATATTATTCTCTTTGAAATTTCATAGCGCGCCGTAGGTTCCGTACTACCATACAATGTAATCGTTATGTATTAGCAATTTTTTGATTTTTTTTTCTTTTTTTGTGCAGTGAGACCTTGCTTCTTGACAAATTTTATAATTCTAGGTCAGTAGGAAGTACTTCGTGGGTTTTGAGCTATTGGCGAGTGTCAATGTAAGGCATTAACGGTCGATTTTTTGATTGCGTTGACTTAAAAGCTTGATTTTTATACAGCTCCAAAAGATGGCACATATATACTTATATGTATTTGATTTGATATTAGTTTTAACTTGATACCTTTACGCGTTCCTAAGAAGAAAAGACTTGACAGACAGACTGACGGACAGACGGACAACGAAATGATCCTATAAGGGTTCCTTTTTTCCTTCTGAGATACGGAACCCTAAAAACATATCTTCCGATTAATTTTCATTAGAGAAAGAGCTTTAGTTACAAGATCTTTCACAATTAGATCCTTCAATGGCTTATCAACTGTAATTATATTTGTTTTCGGCTACATATATTTCCGCTTAGTTTCATAATTTTTGAAGTACTAACACTCTTGATATGGAGGCAATTAGATTCCCCGTTTAGCAGATAATTGCGTACAACTTTTCTCTGTCATCATATCAAATGATAATATCGTCAATTTACATGAAAACTATCTCTTGATGTACTACTTACGTGTAAATGAACAAAACTTTTATAATATGCCATATGAGATCACTCTGTGAAGACCAAGTCGCCATACATTGCACCAAAAACTCCAGCTCGAATCGCAGTGGAACAGTTTTTACTGTCGTCAGGACGACCAGCTCAGGAGTATCTGTAAATAACAAGGATTCTTTAATTGATTAATGAAATGCGTTTGAACTTTTTCTAAGTAAGTATCTAACAGGTTAATATTAGTAAAGAAAACAAGTTTTGTAATCGGTTACGTTTACTTTGCGTAATACATAATATTAATCCTTAAATTTTCACAGTACACTATTACTTTTGTGAGTCCATACGGATCCTAATTTCTGTTAAGTCAGTATATCTAACACAGACAAGTTTCATGTTATATGATGAAATATCTTACACTGCAGATGAAAATTTTCATAACTGTTCGCACTTATTCAAAAATATTTAAAAAAGTATCAAAACACGCGAAAGCGATCTAAATCGCGAATAAAATTAGAAAGTCAGACAATACAATAAAGGCTACATGGAGCACTATTAACAACGAAGTTGGTAGTAAGCATAATAGAAATAACGAAGATTTTTCATTACAAATTGGTAATAAAATTGTTACTAATGAAACTGAGGTTGCCCATGCTTTTGAAAATCATTTTTCGAATACACCTAAAGAAATAACCTATGGTTTAGGATGGTCTTCACATACAGCAGAGACGTTTTTGAGTATAAATGTAGGAAAATGGTTTTTTAATTTAAATTTAGGTTCACATCTTCACTTGAGATAGAATAAATGTGTCGATCAAGGGGTATTTCCCAATTTAATGAAACACAGTAACACTTCATTATTAAAATCAGGTTGTATGTTAAATCTAACAAATTGTCGCCCGGTGTCAGTATTACCAGTGTGGAGTAAAATATTTGAAAAAATAATGCTCAATCAAATGCTGGCACATTTTAAGATTCACGAGTGTTTCACAGTCAACAGCACGGGTTCGCGAGAGGGCGGTCAACAACTCGTGCGGGAGCAAGCTTGATCAAGACTGTACTTCTAGCTTAAGATGGATCCTAGGATGCCATTGGTGTTTTTTTGTAATCTTTCCAAGCCTTTTGATTGTGTTAGTCACGAAACTAATTTGCAAGCTTAAATGCTATGGTATTCGTGGTAACCCTCTCGATCTCGTGGTCTCGTATTTGTCTGGCCGGGAGTAAAAAGTGAGTGTGAATGGGGTTTTGTCTGTTGGTTCGAAATTAAAAATGGGCGTTGCCTAAGGATCAATTTTGGGTGCAATTCCTGTTTCTGGTCTACATTGATGATCTCCCATTTATGCTCAGGGACTTATGCAAATAGTATTATTTGCTGATGACACTTCATTGTTATACAAACTTGACAGAAAGAACCTAGATATTACCTGGGTGAACAGGATCCTAACAAATGTCTCAAGATGGTTCGCCGTTAATAATTTACTACTGAATGCACAAAAAACCAAATTTATTACATTTTCCCTTTCTAATGTACACAAAATCCATGATAAAATAGAACTGGGTGGGAAACAATTAGAATTAGTTAAGTCTGCCAGTTTTCTTGGTTTAACGGTAGATACTAAGTTGCAGTGGGTGGATCATATCGGGGCATTGTCTAGTACGATATATGCCATTAGACGCATTAGGTGATTGACAGATGTGGATACGGCTAGGTTGGTGTACATTGCATAATTTCATAGTCTAACGGCCTACGGCCTTTTGCTGTGGGGATCAGCGGCCCATATTAACTCCATTTTTATTTTACAAAAAGAGCGATACGTGCCTCGAGCGATGAACGCACGAGAATCACTAAGACATCGTTTTAAAGACATTGAGGTAATCACCTTGCCGTCCTTAAACATGTTTGAAATTATTAATACGAGGAAAAATTTTTTTTTATTTATTTGTTTAAAAATACATATAGATGTCTTTATAAAGAAAGGCGATATAGTTGCTATGGAAACCCGAGGTCGTGACAATAATAAATATGGTTATTCCAAAATTTTAATTAGATAAGTGAAATGTTTCATTTTTGCGTAACTGAAATAGTTTTTATAATAAAGTTCCTCAAGAAGTCACTTAATTAACAGAAAATAAATTTAGATTAGTTATAAAACGTTCATATATTGATTAGATTATGATACATTAATTAGATTAGACAATCACTTTATGAAATAAACGTTTTCATTGCAGATAAAACAATAGTCTGGAAATGATCTTCTCTGCACATACATTTACTGGCTCTCTGAATATTGCATTGTAATAAACCTTTGTAAAATGATGTTGAAAAAATGATACCTGGCTGAGTTTCTTGTCGGTTCTTCTCAGTGTCCAGGTTTTAACTCTTTGAACCGAACTAAAGTAGATTTGACGTTCAAAAATACGTTGTAATTGGTTTGGTTTTTTTGTTAATGTTTTTAAACTTTCACGACTTTGTACACATTTTACAATATTTACTAACGGGTCTATGTCGCGTTTATATTTTAAGGCTAATTACCTATTTTATTACGACGTTTCGACCGGATTCCACCGATCTTGGTCACGGGCAGACTGATGAGGATGAATGACGTCTTCGTAGCGTGCGGTTTTTTGCAACTACCCACACTCATTCAATGCATTTCTTAATTTTTATTATTGTCACTGTTGGTACTTCGACACATCGAAGTCGAAACGTCGAGATAAAATAGGTGTAGGCCTTAAAATATAAACGTGACATAGACCCGTTAGTAAATATTAGTTTTTTTGGTTTGGTTACTTGAATAAATTGATTTGACTTTGACTTTGAAGTTCGAATAGGCATTTGTAGCTAACTTTGTCATTTGATCTTTGTTGAATGTACAAATAAGTGTGTCATTAATTTTGGCCGAGAAACATTCTTTGTTAACGAGATTAAAAGTGTACTTCCGAATGACGTTGATTGTTGTAATATTTCGAGATAAACATAAAAAAAATTATGTGACAGAAAATGTAACTTGGATTGTAAAAAAACTGTCAAAAGTAACAAGAAAAAAACAAAAAATTCTTCATAAAATAAAAACATACGTAGCTTAGACCTCTAATCTTTGGTCTTACAAATCAACAAAAAGAACCTGCTCTATTGACTTATTGACCTTACAAAATAGCGCATTACTTTCTCTATCATTAACATTTAGGTAAATATAAAAAAAATGTAGTCTAATTATTTGAGGCACATACATTACAAGCATCACTAAAACAGTAAAACCAAACCTGAAGCAATTATCATAAAAACAAACTCAAATAATATAACCTATAACAAAGAAGGTATATGTGAAATAACTCTCGAATTAATACAAAAAGAAAAAAACTTACCTTAACAAACTAACACTTTTACTACTTTTGTGGGTCCGTACGGATCCGGGGTTTTCTTAAATGTCAAAAACGTAAAATAATTACTTGTGCGTCGTATTACTGTTTGGCGAGCATTGATGAACTAGGAGGGTACCCGGGAGTAGAGTGGGTTAGTTAGTTAGGTGTGGTATAAACAAAAACGTGTTTCGGCTCGGGTCCATGCGGACCACGATAGCATTTAAGGGTTAAATAACTTTCAATTTTTACAAATTTGTACGAATAAATAAAGTGGAAGTAATATCAATCTGTAATTTTTTCAAGCTTTCAAGCAAATATTTTTATTGGCACGTTACCAAAATGCAAACAATTATTTTTCAAATTCTTGTCGGCCTGTCTGTTTGTCTTACCTAATCTCGAATACAGTTATTTTCACGGTAAAAAACCCAAACATGTGTTTCTTAAATGTATGTCTGTCTGTTTCTTTGTCCGTATTAAACTGAATGGTTGAACTGACTTGACGAAACTTTTCAGGGTAGAAGTACTAGAGGTACGTTTCAAGTTGGAGGATTTTTCAGACAGCAATTTAGGCTGCTTTTATCAGATATAAAAATGTTGAATTTATCGTAAGTGAAACCGCATAGCACAGCTAGTCTATAAATAATTGGCAATGTTTGTAACAAAAACCAGTCACGGTTTGAACAAGAATCCACGATAAGAAGACGCAATGAAAGAGCGATAAGACTTTTCTACCAACAAAACAGTTTGGGAATTCACGCCACAACTTTCAGAACCTTTGAATTAGTTTCAAAAGATACTTACAGTGAAGACAACAAAGTTGCCATTTGAAGACAATATGAGTTTCCAAATCTGTAATATATTTCTTTGTGGTTATAGGGTTAACAACATAATTTCGCATCTTCACGAAAAATGGAGAACAGTATTGAGATTATAGTTGTAGTAACTATAAATCTAATCAATTTTTCTGCACCACAAGGTATCAGGTAGTAAGCCTGTCACTAAATTAAAACAAATCCAAACCCAAGATTCCAAATTATTCGATTTTCAAACACATTACAATATTAACAAAAAAATCTCGCTAATTCGTTTAAAATTATTGGATTCTAAGGTCAAATCTCATTACTCATTGATCAACGTCAATCAAATATATTTTAACAATGAGAATTCCGAAATTAGGGAAATATTGCGTTCATTTGCAGACAATGAAAATTACGCAATTGGGTTACTGGTCAAATCCACGTGACAAATTTGCCAGTGGTTGAAATTCATCACCACTCAGGATTAAAAGTTTTATTTCTTAATTGATGTAGCCGGAAATCTTTAGTTTCGATGACTTTCTATTCAGCAATGAAACTTCTTTACATTGTCTAGGGGAGTGGATGTAACAGACATAACCGAAAAATGATACATTGGTCCCTCGACATCACATGTGCAGTATGCAAGCTACTCATAATAAATCCTATAATTTGGCTGATTATTACTACCTGCGTGGGAAGATAGATAACTGACGCATTTTAAATTTTATTTTCTATTCTAGATCCACTCCGAAATGTTTTCGTATGGAATTTCCATAATGGAAATTAAAATAAAATATTGTCGGTAAGTCGCTAACTAGGGCTCTACAGCTTGTCGGCAATGTACACTTAATCAGTAATGTAATTCTAATACTTAGTTTGGAGTTACATAATTAGTGTTTGCCGAGATATTATTTTTATTAAGAGTATGCGTTTGGTCTGTGTTACCTGATGGAAAGCAAAACCAAGGTTTGATATTAATCGCGTTTATCCCAAAGCTACTTGTTCATTCTGGCTTAGATTGTACAAAGGTATTGTGAGAAAACAACTAAGAAATAATTAAGAGCGAAAGCTACTCCAGTTTTTAGCACATCAAAATAATAACAGTGACGTCCACAACACAAAAAAACAATGATTGTACACCATTTTAACAAGTGACGAAATGCAATAACTGCATGAATAATCTACACGTTGACGATCCTTGTGAGGAAACCTCGGAAAGAATCAAAACTACCATATTTTTACTTACTGAATAGCAGTGATATAGTCCATATGATGAGTATAGCTGTCTTCGCTCTGCCGGTGGTGGACTTGAATTTGAGCGGGAAGCAGATGGCGTACCAGCGATCCACTGAGATGAAAGTCAGCGTCAAAACAGACACCGTCACCGATACAGACTGCAAAGAAAATAAACAATATAACATACTTTACTGCACCAATTGACAATGTAAAAAGGTAAGAAAATGTAATGAAAAAGTTTAGTTTAGGCGGCCTTATCGCTGAAGCAGTCTTTTCCAGGCATATTGAATAATTATATATAATAATGTATTACATGTAATACATAAGTTATGTTATTTCAATTATTTTTATTCTATAAATTCTACTGTAATATTTTCCTATAATCAGATCTGACTACCAGCTCGGAAAAAAATTGCGTTGAAAAAAATGGTGAGTTGCTATGCCAACGCCTGTTTTTTTGGTAATGCAGATGAAACCTGAACATATTAATCCAATCTCCTGGGTAGAAATTGGGTTATTTGGGACTTTTACTCACTAAATGAAATTTAATTCACTCAGTAAATTGGGTTGAAATGAGAAGCAAATTATTAAAATGCTCACCTCAATGTGACTGAAAAAAAATTTCGTTGAAAAAATAGTGAAAATTGCTATGCCAACGCCTTTTTTCTTGGTAATGCAGATGAAACCTGAACACAGTTATCCAATCACCTGTGTAGAAATTGGATTATTTGGGACTTTTATCCACTAAGTAAATTGGGTTTACTCAGTAAAGTAAATTGGGTTGAAATGAAAAGCATCTTATTGAAATGCTCACCTAATTGTGACTTTATAAATTGTGATTAATATGACGATCAAGTTTAATATTGAAATAATTCCCATCCAAAATGAAACCATTTATAGGTACTCTCTATTCCACAAATGAAGGTAAGGCTGACAAATCAATAGAACGTAACTCATAAAGTTACTTCATAGAGTAGTTGATTTCTTGATTTACACGGAATATACTTTATACTTCCTTGACAGATATAAGTAAATTTTGATTGGTTTTTCCAACCTAGTTTTGCAAACTTAGGCCCACATCATTCACTCAATATTTACCAGAGCTAGTTACATGCTATTGCACTATCGCCGATGATATGACGGAAGTTTCTTGGCTGGTTTTTTTTTGTGTTCGTAATTGGCAGGGAAAGGTATGTACGAACGAAAGTATTGGGAAAATCCATCGGAAAAGCCGGTTTGCTTGGTATTTTTTGTATAAAATCTCATTAAAAAAATTCGACTTGTTGCAAATATTCAACATTTTACCCCGACGAAGCCAGGGGACAAGCCGGTGCGGGGCGAGGCGGGGCAGGGAAGGGAAGTTTACGACAAAAGTAGTAACCGATACGTTCTGTATTTTTCCGACTGGTATCACCTTACGTAACCTGAATTCCAAAAATGAATTTCATGGAGTATGGTTTTGTCTTGTCTGTCTGACTATCGGAAATTTCGTCATACAATTTATTTTATCAACGCACTTTATACTTGGCACAGGGACTATAACTGGTAAGCCCAAAAACCGGAAGTGAGAAAAAAATGAACAGATTTTCTATTTTTACCATTTTTATGGAATTGAATTTTTAATTTTACCGAAATCGCTATGAATGCCTGTGACACGTGCACTTTAATAGCGACAACGCACGTGACTAAATGAAACTGAGGCAATTAAGTACCTCTCATTTGAGTTGCCATGATGAGCACTAGTGACATAGATACGTTACTCACATTCTTCATATAGATACAAATTTAATACATAATATCACTGCATGAACACTATTGAACAGAGCATCAATTTGAAACAAAATTACTACTTGATGTAGTTTTCAGAAAAAAAAATTGCCTTACAGATACCAAAATGGCTGGGTTGTGACAAAATTTGCATATATCGATAGCCATGCCACAGTCACGCGACTGGTGTGTAAAATCGGTAACATATAAAGCGATTTCCTGTTTACAGCGCCATTGTGGTGAAGAAAAAACTATAGCGCTCTATGGCATCATTAGCAGTATTTTTGTTTGGTTCATTAATTGTTCGACAGAGACAGCAGCGGA
Source organism: Zeuzera pyrina (assembly GCA_907165235.1). NCBI lineage: Eukaryota > Metazoa > Arthropoda > Insecta > Lepidoptera > Cossidae > Zeuzera > Zeuzera pyrina. The sequence goes on from OU015641.1 coordinate 4,193,686, forward strand.
GTGTTAGTAGAGAGAAAAGACGTCAGAGAGAAGGTATGATTAAAAGACCTTCGTCTCACTATTTGTCCCTACAAGCCGTTTGAGGTGCTCAGCCCGGAAAAGTCGATAAAGCCTGAGAACCCCTTTCATTCAAAGTGGAGTGCCTGGGGTGCAGGACCAACACTCTGCTTAGATCGTCGTTGAGAAAGTATGCACCTGCGTACTGATGGAGAGCCTACACGAGTATGGACCAGTCTCAGAGCGGCTTGGACCAACCGGAAATCGCTTGAAGGCTTGCTTGTTTTGACAATAACTATTGCGTGAGACTTGACTGTCGCACACTGGCTGCAGTTAAATAATAAGCTAGTGTAACCAGCTAGTAACGGGGTAGCTCATCACCGATGCCAGTTACTTATAACAAGCCTGTCGAGATGATAACCAGCTGACACATCCTATGTTTCATTATATATTTTTCTTTCTCACTCAGACTAGCATAGAAGCAAAGTAATACTAGTCTGATGCATTGAAACATTTTGAATTTCATTTAAAATCTATTCTCTGATAATTACGTAGGTTGTTATTCAAAGCTTCAGCTCAGTGGGTAGGCTTTGCTCGGCAACGTAATGCCGTTAGACCTTAAACACATAGACTGAGTGACAGATGTGGATTTTTATACCGCGAGGAGGACAAACTAAGAAACAGTCCATCTGGTAAGTGGATTGAGGCCCATTGGCAACGTTGACCACATGTTGGCAATTCTGAAGACTGGAATGTTCATACGATTAGGTTGATGTACTCCGCATAGTTAAATAGCCTTTCTCAGAGACTTCTGCTGTGCAGATCAGCGGTACATATTAATTCTATCTTTATTTCACAAAAAAAGACAGCAATATGTGCCATTTACGATACAGATGCACTGGTTTTGAGAGACCATTTTAAAGACCTTCAAAAGAAAAGTAATCTTAATATTATGGAAACCAGAGGTCTTGATAAATTAGTTATTCCCAAATTTAAATTACAAAAGTCAAGTGGCTCGTTATTGGGTAACTGCGTTTGTTGTTATAATAAGGTTCCTGTGATAGTCATTCCGTTAATGGAAAGGAGATTTAAACTTATTATTCATTGTACATTGATTGGAAAATCTTATTATAAAATAAACGATGTTATCGAAGACGAAACAAAAGATTGGAGAATATCTACTCAGCACGAGTACTTACTGGCTTTCTAAATATTATACGAATTTCAGGAATAAAAAACCGCCCAAACACGTGTTGGGGCACAGTGAATGGTTCTGTAGACGGATTTTCATAGCATTTTTCAATGACACTGTATAAAACAAAGTTATTTCTGCTGAAATTGTAACTAAAAATATTCAAACCAATTTTCGTTTAACGTTCTTTTTAATTTCTACCATCTCAAAGTCTATCAGAATTTTCCACCCCATAATTAAAAAAAGTTAGACAAGTTAAAGGGGAAGCAACATATTTTTTACGACCTTAGAGGCGCGTATCCCAGCAATTATTTGTTGGACATAGTTAATAAAGTTACCATGAAATCTTGTTATCATTTTTGAAGACCTGTCTATAGATATCCCACACACTAGTAGTATGTGTTGGAATGTTTTTATCCCTCAGTTACATATATGTAGTGCCACCCCTAATTTTATATGTAATCAAAGTTGAACTACACCATTATGTACCGGCTTAAAGAATACCTTGCAAATTTCTTGTATGTAGTGCCAATAGACTCCTATTAAAATGGTCGTAACTTACGGATGAACAGACGTGCAGACATTCAACCGGACAGACTAACAGGACGAACTTATAGGGTTTCCTTTTATGCCATTTGGCTACAGAACCCTAAAAATGATAACAGACAAATTCTTGCCAGCTTTTCTCAGCGTAGCTTTCTTTCCAATTTTACATGCAAAAACATTTCGCAACTGAGCTTGCTAGAATAATTTAATTTAATTTTGTCTTTGACAAACATGCTATTATTTGCCTTCTGTCATTTCTATTTCTTTATATATATAATTCTACTGTACGTGTGTACGTCACTGAACTCTTCTGAGGCGGGGCTGATTTAGATGAAAATTTTTGGGTGTTCGAGTGGGTCCCTGGATGGTTTAGATTCACAATTGAATTCGGTAGATGGCGCCGCATTCAGGTTCTAGGATTTTTTTAATTCACTAATAGCAGGTAAGCCAATGTTTGGACAGAAAAACGTCTGTCGGATCCACGAGTCTATTCTATACTAGAATGAGGTAAACTTTGTATATAATGGATAAACTCAAAAACACTCAACCGATTCCAAAAATTCTTTCACTTTTAGAAAGCTACATTATCATCGAGTAACATGGACTGCATTTTATTTTCAAAAAAAATTCTACCCGTGCGAAGCCGGGGCGGGTCACTAATTTATACATAGTATAAAACAAAGTCCCTTCCCGACGTCTGTCCCTCTGTACGCTTAGATCTTTTAAAGTATGCAACGGATTTTGATGCGGTTTTAATAGATAGAGTGATTCGTGATTCAAGAGGAAGGTGTGTATAGTTAAATATTGTTTTGTGTTAATTTCTTGAAATATGACGATAATAGTTCAAGTGTCGAAAAAACTTAAGCCAACTGAGAGCTTTCATCGAAAATGCTGTCGTATTCCAAAACAATGTATGATGGAATTGTTCCTTTTTATTTGGACTACAAAAAAGTCAACGAAGCCATATGTCTATATTATACGAATAGCCTTCTACTCATTTTAAAGTTTAAAAAAATGTATAAAAATTATGTGGAGTTTGAAAGCTAATTAGAAGGATACGATATTTGTCGTTATCAAATTAAATTCTTTAGTTACCTTAAGCATTTCATCAACACAATAATTGCCTTTTACACCACACAATTTAAATTAATATCTTATGAAATATCGTAGAATTAAAACTATCGCCCAACAAAACTAAATAGCGCTCCGAAGGCCGCGCCTCGCTCTACAGCATTGTACAATTTACAGCGATTACATGCGTTTATCGGAGCTCACCAGCAAGGAAAACAAAAAAAATAAACATGCTTTTCAGCGCGACACTATAAACTGCACTTATTAGTGTGACTTTCAGAACGTTATATAAATAAGAAGATTAAAACCTTTTTTTTCGAAGACATCCTGTAGTATAGTCTAACCATTATAGTAATATTATTAATCACTCCACACTGACACCACATTACTATCTACATTGCACCCGTGCGAAGCGGGATTGCTAGTTTATAATATAACACTTTTACTCTCTTCTTCGCGTAACTGTTAAATTTAGTCGTAATAATTGCTTTACATTTACATATATAAATATTTTTCAATTTTAATTGGAGCCACTTGATTAACATTAAACGTTTTAAAGGGTCCATAAACGATGGCAAGAGGGACTGAATAATATTTAAATTTGCAAGAAATTAAACTCTAAAAAGGATATTTGCTTTACTGGTATAACATCAATGGTTATGTTTATAATGGGAAATTATAATTGTTCAGTTATTTTTTAATGAATGCCTCTAATTTGTCATTCATTTATTTAAATACATATAATGAGGTGCTTGTATAAAGACTAATATTGTAATTTGTTGCTTTACGTATATCTATTATATACATACATGTACATAATATAATATAATATACTCAGACATTTCACACAGCGCCATCTAGTCCCAAAGTAAGCAGCACAGCGCTTGTGTTATGGGTACTAGACAACTGATATACTACTTATATACTTTTTTTTTGTAAATAAATACATATTATACATAAACACCCAGACTCGAGACGGGAATCGAACCCGCAACCCCCGTTTTACTTTCCGACGTGCTAAGCCATTGCGTCACGGAGGTCGTCGTACATACATGTACATCTTCATGCTATTTATCTTTCAAAGTGAACAGAGCACCAAGTCCCAACATAATTATATCTTGATGCTACTTCTATCAATCGGTATTGAGGTTTACAGATCGCAAAGCAGAACCAGATTATTAGTTGCTTGTCCATCGCTTATTACTCCTTAGAAGAAGCATTATTCCTTGACTAAATTAAAAATAATCTAGCATTTCATTAGTTTTAACATACTCATTCTACTTACTTGGAAATACAGCAGTACTTTACACAAGGCATCACCAAGGAACCATGTTTCGGTAACATCCCAAACAACGGTCGCCGGCAAGCAGAATAATATCACCATAAAATCTGCCATCGCTAAATTCACTATGAAATAGTTTGTCACAGTTCTCATGGTATGATTTTTGTATACTGCTACACACACTAATGCATTTCCCACCAATCCCAATATAAACACAGCTGTGTGTGTGCCTATTAATATCCATTCATATGTTTGTGGGTATATATAATCATTTAACATTGCGACATATTCTTCTCTACTCATGTTGCAAAACTCTTGTTCACCTACACAATCTTCTTCTTTTACAATATGCTTTTCTTCTTTAACTCCTTCCTTTTTTGTTTTATTGGGTTCAACGTAATTTTCGTGACTATAATATTCATCGTCTATTGTTCTTTTCTCTCTTATTAACTCTATATGCTTATCTCTAAATATTTTGAGATCTCTTTTTATATAACCTTTTTTACTAACAATTGTATCTTCATTGATTTTATTCGCGTCATTTATAACGCTGCTTACTAGAACTATAGTAATTATGATAATTGGTTTGATACTATTTACATACATAATGGCAGTATTAGTTAGGTCTTAGTTGTATAGATTTCCTGAATTATAATCACACCATTATGAATCTGAAACAAAAGAAATTCGTATGTTAGAACAGTCAAGAAAAATTTGCTTGTTAGACAAGGTTAGTAATAACTATTCTATATTCCAAAATTACGTACTAAAAATATATTCTTAAGTCTTTCGACAATTTCTTTTTTTGGTGAATTTTGAACACAACGATCTGTCTATATTTCCCATAAAACTTAGTATGTACTAGCGTATAGACGTACAAAGAGTGTGAGTGAGAATGTAATCTTTTATGATAGCGGCATAAGTAGGAAAGGGATAGCAAACTGACAAGTCGTCACAAGTGGTCACGCTGTGGAGAACGCTGTTGACTTATTTTATTATTTTGCGTTATTCCTGTTTTATTTCAAAGAAGTAGTGTATTTTTCAATATTGCTTACGTGTTCTGTATGTGATTGTGATATTACATATCGCAATAATCAAGGGGATCATTAATTTCATAGATGACATTGACAAATTAAAAATCGTCACGCGTCGCTCTGTTAGTCTGTACGCCAGATATACTTAGTTTATAATCTTATACCCTTATACCCTGTTTCACTTAATGGACATTTCATAACGAACAAATCTTTCAAGTCAGAGAATATGACTTAGTGGTCCTTCACGTACGAATTTTATCTCATCCTGTTGTTGACTGTTAACCATGGTAACGAACAATTCGGTGACAATATTGGTTACAATCCAAGGTTACAATTATTTATCTTCTGACATTTCAAACGTATCTAAGAGCATTGATCGTTTAATTTTGAACTGTAAAGATTAATGGATATAAATATGGGATCAATTCGTCCCTTCTTTTGGAGTATGAACTTACTAAGGGATTCATCAAATAAGACTTCATAACATGTAATCCGTTTGGCCACCGGAAGGAGAGAAGGTCGAATTAAATCCTTCAAACGCATCGAACAGAACGGAAAGGATGGTGGCGTTTTTAATTTAAACACACTGAATTCAAAATTAACAAGTGCTTCCAATTCAATATTAAAGTCAAATCAATTACTACAAGTAAACCCAATTGGATGGTAATTTTGAACGTCAAATCTACTTTAGTTCCGTTTGAAAAAAAAACCTGAACACTGAGAAGAACCTACACGAAACTCAGTCAGGTTTCATTTTTAGGGTTTCACACCTTATCTAAAAGGGAAAAAGGGAACCCTTATAAGTTCGTTTGTGTTTGTCTGTTTGTTTGTCAAGACTCTTTTTCTCAGGAACGCGCGGAGGTATCAAGTAGAAATTATTATTGACTACTTATATTTGCGGTACCTTTAAGCTGTAAAAAGATTAGGCTTCGAAGTAAATGCAATAAAAAATATGGCCAATTATGCCTCATATTTTGACACCCGAAAGTAAATCAAAACCTATTGTGTACTTTTCATTGACCTACAATCATAAAATTTGGCACATCACACATCTCACAGCACAAGTAAAGAAAAAAAACTAAATATCGTTAATTTAAGTTATTCGACATTAGAAATCTACAATTGCAGCTGGATAGTATTGTCTTTCAATTGCAAAGTTAAGTTTATTTTTGAAACCGACCTATGTATATTTTATCGGTAAATACATAACACGACTCTATGATGATACGGAATCCTCGGGTCGTGCGCGGTTCGACTCTCGCTTGGTCGGTTTTTTAACATCATTTTACAACAGTTATTTAAAATACAATATTCACAGAGAAATATGATATTCTAGTAACCAGTGAATGGATTTTACGAACTAGAAAAGTATACGAAGACAACACATTGTTTGTAATAAATATTAGGTAATTAAGTCCATAGGTTTTAATAAATTCACCTACGTTATACACCTCAACTGCAGTTTTAGTAATCCACAGTATAGTTGGTAAAGTGGTGAATGGCAGCTAAGAATAACAATCGTCACCCAAAGCCCGTTTTTGTAATTTACCGTTAAACGATATTATCGCCACGATTGTGTCGTTCACGGTACAATAGATAAGCAAAATGTATTCAGTTTTATGAAGGTGCTTTTAAATTTCCGATAACGTTATGCCAATGACGTTGAAAAAGCGTCTTTGTCCACGAGGCATTAGGGAAGCATTTTGCTTACCTATTGTATCGTGGATGGTACAATTGTGGTGATAAAAACGTTCGATGGTAAATTACAAAAGCGACCAAAGGGTCATACTCTAGCTGTAAAGATTAATACATCTTATGATGATTCACGTAAATATTTAAATTTCAACAGTACAAGTCTCGTAATAAATGAATTTAATATTCACTTCCATTAAAATGGAAATTAGGTAATTGATACGCAAATCACTGTTGCGAGAAGAACATTCTCGAACAACTAATCCGCGTTTAATAAAAAGCTTAAACTATTTTTAATAAGTAATATTTTCAAAAACTAAGGTTTTTGAAAATAAGGTCCTTTTCATTACACGCTTTTAAAAAAAACCTGAGTTTACTAGTTATAAACATAAATGTCACGTTTATATGACTTCATATACATGACCTAATTTCAGACTCCGAAGCTGTATTCGTTCTTAATTTGTTTTAATTATAATTACATGTTGAAGTTAATTGGTCTGACATAAAATGTAAAGGAATTTCCACGCACCCTTTCCGTAAATCTAATTAGATGATACAGTTTATATAATTCTTAACACAATTAGTGTAACAGAAAAATATAGAGACAATAATAAAATATTATCCTACCTACTCAGCCTTCCATACCTACTGTTTGAGTTTTCAAGCTACCTGTGAGGCTCTGGCCTTTATTTTTAGTAACGCAGGTAAAAGCTTAGCGAACATGCTCAGCATTTTGCGACTAAGATTATCTTAAGTATTGTTTTTACCAATTAAAATACCTGTGGCATTCATCCACACTGCGTTGGCGAGGAGCTCTGACATATCCACGAAACCCCAAGAAAACCTCTCTTTCACCACTGAAAAAATACTTTAGTCGGTTCTACAAAAGTTTTACTAAACTCGCGGATTAATTTCGGACTATCAAAAGGAATTATTGATTTCAGTAAACTTAAAACGTAGAAACACTTACAAAACTGTTTCGTGTAATTAACAAATTTGTTAAGTCATATTAACAGAAGTAAGTCCGATGCGCACCATCAATATACTCTTGAACTAAACTAGTAAATTTGACATAAAATTTTACATACCTATATATCTTCACGCTGTATCCCTAACTTAGTAGTCAGAGATGACGAAGCGCCAAGCGTCGCCGTCCTTACATACTTCTTTCGCTTCCTCAAATCTCATCATTCTCCACAGACATTTTCGCCTAGTTTTGCGAGTGCTTTTGATTTTCCATCTGCTAACACTCTGTCAATTTGATCTTCGTAAGTCAGCCTTGGCCTACCTTGGCTTCTTTTACCACTCACTTTCGCTCTGTAAATTTTCTTTATCTTTCATCTCTCATTCTTTCTATTAGCCTGATCCATCCAAGCATTCCTTTCTTCATTTTTACAATAACACTGTCGCACAACCCTCTCCTACTGCATATCTGTTCATTGCTTATTTCGTCCGCAAGAGTGACATCGCACATTTCTAAGAGATAGAATTGCTACTGCATTTATCTTAGTTTCACTCGATTTCGGGCATATCCAGACCTCACTACTAGGGCATGCAAACCGATAATTGATAATCGGTTATTTATCGATAATCGGTCCATTTTGAAAAACGATAAATATCGAAAGAAAAATCGATAAATATCGGTATTCGATAAAAAAATATAAAATCATATTAGAATTATTTCCCAATCATTAGAGCTGATTCCGTAATAAAACACCGATTATTCGGGAAGTGTTAAAAAAGACTAACCTAAAAACTGAAAAAATAACATTGCGTAGGTAATGTATAAATAGTTCGTATTAATTGTGTATCAAATTCTATTCTATTTTTCTATAAATCTAATTTTTTACATATTTTTATGCACTTTTAGTTCAGTAAATTGTTTTTACGTTAAAATAAAATTAGATAAAATTAAAACTACCTACCTACCTTGTGATCACGATATTATATAAATATAAAATTTATGCATAAGAAAATAACTAATGATTATAATAATTCCAAAATGTTGATTTCAATATTTTGTATTTAATTTAAATCAGAAATACAATCGTTGATTTAAAAAAATACTATATTTTTGAAATATTTAAATATTTATTTTTCAGTATGTAATAGGGATTAAAGTATGAAATTGCCGTTTTAACGCACTGTCCACTTTGAATTAAAATTAAACCTGCGTAGTGTCAGATTTCAGAGTAACTTTTTTTACACGAAAACTATAACGTTTTAAATTTTTTTAAATCATGACATTTGACTGTTCGGACTTTCATTATTTTTACATTCAGTTTTTAAGAAGATGGACACAGAGAAAACCAGAGTAATTTTCGAATACGAGTTCCGACGTGGGACTAACGTAGCAGAAACTAGCTCGTTACATCAATGCTGTGTTGGGAGAAGATACGGCTAACGAACGCACCGTGCGTTTTTGGTTTAACCGCTTTAGTAGTGGAAACTTCGACTTGAAGAATGAACCACGAGGAAGACCAGCCATTAAGGTAAACAACGTTGAACTAAGGGTTATGGTGGAAGCCGATCCGTATCAACCTACCAAGGAATCAGCGGCATCGTTTGACGTTAACATACTCACAATATTGACCCATTTGCAGCCAACCGGTAAAATGAAAAACCTTGGAAAATGGGTGCCTCATGATTTAACTGATCTGCAGTGAGCAGCGCGCGTTGATGCTTGCCTGCCTTGAACTTGTTAAGCCGGTACAGAAATGAAGTGGTTTTGGACCGTATTACGACGTGTGACAAAAATTGGATTTTTTAAGGTAATCGCGAGCAAACAACGTAATGGCTGACTCCGCTGTCAAATGCCACACCAACGCCTTAAAGCGAAGCTTACTCATAGAAAGGTGATGATAACTGTTTGGTGGTCACTTCATGGTGTAAATCACTACAGCTTCCCCCAATCCGGTCAAGCAATAACAGCAAATATCTACTGTGCAGAACTCTGAACAACGATGGCGATACTCGCAGCAAAACAGCCCTGACTCGTCAATTGATCTTCACAATTATTGCTCCATGATAACGCAAGACCTCACACTCCTCGAGAAGCAGTTTTAACACTACAGAACCTGCAGTTAGAAACCATCTGTCATCCATACTCCGTACTCCCCAACCGAGTACCATTTTTTCGCGAATTGGACAATGTTTTGTACAGAAAATATTTTTTTCCCAGTAGCAGTACCAAATGCTCTTCCACAGTTTGTGGATTCCAGTTCCCTAGAGTTCTATCACAAAGGTTTAAATGAACTTTTGATTAGATGGCAAAAATGTATAGACAACGAGGGGTAATTACTTTAATTAAATAAATATATCTCGTCCTACCAAAAAAATTGTTTAATTTTTAATATTGTGGTTCATTTTAGGTAATTGTATAGTTAACCTACATGTGAAAAAACAAGTTTTTATAAAATATTATAAAAACCGGTAATTATCGGTTTTCATTGGGAAAAAAACGATAATTTTTTTTTATCGTTTATCGGAACATTTCGATAATTGCATGCCCTACTCACTACCGTACAGTATAGTTGGAACCAACAGTGCATTGTTGTAACATAATAAAATATTGTAAATTTAATTATGTTTTAAAATTTAACCTTTTTTATTTATAGTAAATTAAGCATTTGTAATATTATAAAAATAATTAATACCTTAGTAAATTTTGGTTAATTTTACAAAACAACAGATCAACCTTCGGAATTCAATTGAAGTATTTTCAGTTTGTCGAATCACGCTTCGGAGAAGTCAGAGACTGCCACTCAGCACCCTTGTGGTGCCGATGCTATCACAATGTTAACCATATGTGCAGTTGTCCTTCTCAGGATCACATGGATGAGCCCCCGCTCCAATGGCCGTGACTCCGAAGACCCTCATTAGCTCCTTATTCTATGGCCCGACTACAGAGCTGAAGTTCTCCGATCTGACTATACTACTAACACTATTTTCCAACAGCCAGATTCAACGCCTTAGCAATTTTACGGTATGCGTTTTATTAAATTATTTTAAAAAAGATTAGCGGCCGCTAATAAAAAAAATCGCTTGAAATATTATTATATCAAAAGTAGTTTAAAATTTTTGTAGTCTAATCATTTCTATAACAACGACCAAAAAATATCCTCTTCGTTAATGTAACATCGTTTTGATTTTTGCACACAAATTTTTAAGAGTAGCCAAAATGTAGCGTGTAGACTCAAAAGTCAGCAGTTAATTCAAGTAAACCCAATTACAAGGTATTTTTGAACGTCAAATCTACTTTAGTTAGGTTCAAAGAGAAGAGAAAAGAAAACGTGGACACTGAGAAGAACCGGCAAGAAATTCAGCAAGATATCATTTTTTCAACATCATTTTACAAAACGTTTATTAAAATACGATATTCAGAGAGCCAGTAAATGCATGTGCAGAGAAAATCATTTCCAGACTATTGTTCTATCTCCAACGAAATCGTTTATTTTATAGTATGATTGTCTAATCAATGTACGTTTTATAACTAATCTAAATCTGTTTTCTGTTAATTGAGTGACTTGAAGACTTTTATATAAAAACGAATGCAGTTACCCAAAACTGAAACATTTGACTTATGTAATTTTAATTTTGGAATAACCAATTTGTCACTTTTCTTTATAAATAGGTCTATATTTTTCCTCGTATACATAATAATTTCAAAGATGTATAAGAATGGTAAGGTGAGTACATCAATGCCTTTAAAACGTTCTCTTAGTGATTCTCGTGTATTCATACTGTAGATGGCACGTATCACTTTTTTTTTGTAAAGACAGTAATGAATGATAAATAATTAGTGATCGTACAAAAGTAACTCATAAAGTAATTTATTACCCATTTGTAACTATTATAGCAATAAAACAAACGAATTCTTACCGCGATATAAAATATTTTCAAGTTTCTCGATATGTTGATCCCAATACAAATACCATACAAATAGTGAAGCACCAACGCTTACGAACGCCTTATAGTTTTTATTTTAATCTACATTCGTATCTCTCTTAGAAAGGACCCATCTCCCAGCATTCCTTCCTATTCGTAATCACCACTTGCCATCCCCGCAGATACAATGTTACAGTTGGATAATCCTAAATTGAATTTAGATCGCATCGAAATTGGGACAATTTAATTTTTTCTCGTTCCACCTCCCATTTGTTTAAATTAAATGACTCCCTTTTGGATAAACTTTGCCTGTAGCATTTCGATAACTCGTAACTGATTAAGTATACAATAAGTTGTTTTTATACAAAACTGGTATGAAAACGCCAAAAAAATTAAATATCGCTTAAAAGCGCTCCGGAAACATTAAATTTTAGACACGGCAAGAGTGCTAAATTCTGGGTTTAGATTACAAGTGCCTTTACTAAATGGGTCGGTAGGTGTAAATAGGATGGAATTAAATGGCTTTGACATACATAGAGACGAACGGATGAACATAACAAAAGTATAAGTATTCCATAATCATTTTGTCAACAGAAGCAGACCAAACCAGACGACTGAGTAGCCATAAGTAGGCCCGGATACGGGACGAAAGTAGACCAGTACATCCAGTTCAGTGAATTTACTTCTGTGACGGCAGACCTGCCGACCATAGAAATGTTGACGACATTTTGTTTTTTATTAACAAAAATAAATGATTTATGGACAAAACTTGTGACTATTAAATAAAGCGCTCTCTCTACTGACTGGCCCGTTGGCGCAGTGGCATATGCATCTGCTTTCCAAAGCTAGGGTCCCAGGTTCGATCCCCGGTCACGTCAATTTAGGAAACAAACTTTTCTAAATTGGCTTGGAGTCTGGGTGTTACTGGGAACTCCCCCAGAGTTCGTTGTGTGGTACCCATAGTACAAGCTTGCTGCTTAGTTTGGGGTCACACAATCTGTGTAATTGTCTGGAGTATTTATTTATTATTTACTCTAAAACTTGTAGTTTAGGAGACTCTTCCCCAAATCAATACATAAAAGTCTGTCCATTTATCATAAATATAGAAAAACAAATAAAACTTTATTGATATTCGACGCACGCAATATCACACTTATGTGCCCATGCTCCGTACCATTCCTTTGGTTGTACTCATATCAAAGCATTCGTATCCGATTTGAACGTACGTAGGTTGATCAATTATTTTTAATGCTGGTCGGCGAGTTAGGTAAAATTTTTTTAAGTGAAACTTCTTTATCTTGCGCTCTTCACAGTGAACGAGTGTGATCCGTCACACTCGGGTCGATGACGCTGAATAAGGTATACTCGGCTCCAGTAGACATCAAACGCGCTCGTACGAGTATATATGTATATATATTTTTAAATTAGAATTATTTACGTTTTCACTTATATCATGCCACACACCGAATTTTTTTTTATTTAATGCTATAATAACTGAAAAAGATAAATTAATATTTTAAATATGAATAATTAATAATAATAATTAATTTTGTTTTTAACAACGCACTTTTATGGAAAGGAATTATTGAAATATCGAAAAAATTTCAAATGATAAAATGGTCCATTTGAGAGTGATGTCTTCTGGACAAACACTAAAGTAGGGGGAAAAAAACATTTGCTGTCGTGGGACCCATGAAATAGAAATGGGGGAACCCCCGGAGTACGAACGAAGTTCTCGAGCTGCAGTTTCCATTTCTCAAAACTTAATTGCGATAATGGGACCAATAAAACACGTCTGATTTAAAACAAAAACTAAAAATAAAAATTTCGATACTCGGTGACACATATACTAGTATAAAATAGAAAGAGAGAAATATGACTGTAAATCTATGTATAGAGCAACGAACCTAGCGCCTCACTTTGCGCGGGTCCCGCCCCACGTAACGCTTTTTCCTTACGTGACTATTTCAACCGACTCAAACCTCTCGCAAGCTGCGTTAAAGAACTTTGTTCCAATATCGAAATATTGATAAGGCAATTTAATACATTGATAAAATATAAATTAACTTTGTGATAAATACATTGCTGACTTATGAAGATCAAATAGCCAGAGTGTTAGCAGACAGAAATGTCAAAAGCACTCGCATATCTAGGCGAAAATGTGTGAGGAGAATGATGAGATTTGAGGAAGCGAAAGAGGTATGTAAGGACCGCGACTCCTTGCGCTCCACTCTTTCTGACTACCCCGTTAGCGATACAGCGTGAATATATTTATGCATGTATGTGTAAATGCAATATTTATGTACTAACTAGGAGAACATAGGTAGGTATGTTTTCCTAGTCATTTTTGTTAAGAAATCGGAGACAACTGTAAGACAAAAAACAATCGAATCAGTCATTTACATAATTAACTACGCAGGTGTACTGGTGTAATAAATTATGTATAGGCTGTTAACTTTTACTCGTAATGTCATGCATTTTCAGTCGGAAGTACAATTCTCAAAAAGTTATGTTGGAATCAATAAAATGTAAATCGAAGTGAAATAAAACAAGTAAACCAAAAAGCTATTTACAGTCTGAAAACTTAATGATTTGTCCACACCCATTACAAAACGAGGAAAATGGATTTGTCTTAACTTTGAGACTGTGAAGAATCTGCTTAATGGACTCCTTTTGTATATATTCAGATAGAGAACGAAATGTAGGCGAGCGGAAACACTTCTTTGTAACGGAATTCTTTCAATTTATTTCAGGTTTCTCGATTGCCATGAATTGGATACAAAGACATGTATAACAATACGACTCTCGTCGAGTCGCATATTAATATTGCTTGCTGATGAAATTTATGGATCCCACTTATTAAAAAATATCTAATCTGTATGTAGGTCGAGATAGTCGGATGGTCCAAGAGGCAAAGGCGATTTGACGCTGTGCCTTCACCGAATAGTCGAGAAATTGATACTAAACCGCAAGTGCTTGCGAGCGACGCGTTTCAGTGACGTTACGAAGAATGCTAACTTAACAAACTAAGGATACATATATGTAAGAAAGATCGTATAAGACTTTTTGGCGGGAACGGGAGAAGTGAGGTTGTAATTTTATTTAGATTTTCTATTTTTTACATTTTTAGGAGTTTTAAAGTACAACAGCGATAGTATATTATGTTTTAAAGTTCTGTGTAAGTGAAAAGAATGCAGGAGATCTAAATAAACATGTGTAACTAAAGATCTCGCGCTCTTCCAAGAAGTCCTTTCAAACTTCAGTAAAGCCTACTATCTATTCACTGGAGGAGTTTTACGATAAGAAAAAACTAATTCACTTGTGATTCTACTAATTAATACGTGACGTTGGCAAATGCGCTAATCTGTGCGCCATGCCATAAATAAAAAATAAAATAGAAGACTGTATAACAAATATCAACTACTTGAAAAGAGTTGGTGCTGATTGGATCTCTGGTCAATTAATGAGCGTTGACTTTAGCACAGAAAAAAGAAACCTTAGTTTGCTAGCCACATCAGTAACATTGGAAGGACTTTAGATTACATATGCGTTTTTTAAAAATACAATACTTGTAATAATTACAATTTAGGTTTAGCGCTATTTGCTAATGTTATGATATATTGACATTTATTGAGGTGTCAACAATCAAAAAATTTTCGAACAGTTAAAAAACCTAACACTGAGGTTTTTTCCAATAGTCGAAGGTAATCACTACACTGTGCTTTGCGATCGCCTTATACTTCTAACTTAGCAACCGGAAGTCGTCTTTAGGTAGAAATAGTTTCATGGAATAAGATTTTAAATCTTGAATACTTATAGTGAGTGCTTTATTTTACAAATACATATCATCGCGCTACAAAAACAGTAATCTAAACCTGTGACAAAACTTTGTGTAAAGTAAAATATCTAAAAATACGGGAAATTAACGCGATTACCTTTTTCGTTTGACGTTTCGGCCGAGTTGCATCAGCCGTGGTCTCAAGTAATTAAAAAAAAGATTACTTGAGACCGCGGCCGATGCAACTCGGCCGAAACGTCAAGCGAAAACAAAAGGTAATCGCGTTAATTTCCCGTGTTTTTAGATATTTTATAATGCAACGCGAAAGTTTTAAAGTTTATATTTGTGTAAAATATCTATCGAAAACGAATCTATCATACGTAACCAATTTTGAAAAATCAATATGCAAGAAGATGAAAGAGAGTGCCAAGAGAAAATAAACTATGATACCTAACCACTGTGAACTAGAAATTAGTTGTAGAACAGTTTCGCAAGTAAACTCAAACTTTCATAAACTCCGTAAAGAAAGCATAACTAAATTTTAAGCAGCTAGTCAAGCTCGATAAGCCTGATACATGTCTTGAGATGTTAGTATCGTAAACAAGTTGAAGCGAAATGAAGTTTCCATAAAAGGTACACATTCGATAAATCGCTATACATTCTGTGGACCGATTTATTTCAATCAACGAATTACTCTTTGGAAGGGTCTTGTTTCAATAACAATATTTGTTTATTACGGCCCACGGACTTGTTGGTTTACGTAACACATTGATATTACATGTCTATGTACATAATAATGAAACTGTAACAACTGTCTGTATTATTATTTAAGGAACAATGACACGAAAAATGTTTTATTTTTATTTTATTTTATTTACTTATTTACTCAAAATCCACAGCTCTTGAAAATTTCAGTACCTAATACAATGTCGAGTACTGAAAATACAGCCATTAATATAATTTACTCCTACATACACACAGAGAGGTGACTTATAATTGAGAGTAGGAGTATTCGAAATTGATTTAAGATACAATTTTTTACTTCTCTCAATCTTCATTTTATATTTTGTATATAGACACTTTTTTTGGTATCTTTGTTTTGGAAATACTAAGTACGCATTTTTCACGTTATGGCATCGTAAAGACAACAATTGAATGCGCTTGTGAAATTTAAATTCATTAACCTATACCAAGAGACAAGGTCGTATGGTCCTTGCCTTCATTGCTGCGAACTACGAAAACAATGGCCGCCCCCCATCGCCCTGTTCTTTCGGGGGGATGACAATGAGAGCACGTTGAAAAAAATGAGTGATCAGATGTTTGAAGAACTGGTTTTACTTAAGCCTCAATAAAAAACTTAAAGTATTATTATTGTTAAAAATATATTATTAGTATTATTAAAATACGTCTTGTAAAACACAAACATTTTTAAAAATAATTAACATATGTGTAAAAAAGTACTTTTTTAAGTATTTAGAAAATACGTATTTCATATCTAGTATTTCAAATATGATACTATTTCCACAAGAATCTATCAGATATTTTAAATGCTTAACTTAAAAGCATCTTATTTCTTGTATTCCAGATACTTTTGACGTGAAACATCTTATGTGGCGGGTCAGACCGGCTGTTGACGTGGCGACTTGTTAACGCATCGACGCGTCGCCACGCGCATGTACTGAGCTCGTATATCTATAACGTATGCACAATATGCAGTGTTGTTATTCACTTCGGAAATTCTGAATATTTTGTTTTTAATTATGCCACAATTTTTGATCATACCACATTTATTTCCTATAATAAACCATTCCTTCACGCATATTTTCTGTACGAAATTATCGATGTTTCACATCTTCCAGGCAACCCGCGACGGCTCATTCTTTTTATGAGGTACTAGCTGATAGCTGCAACTTCGTCCGCGTTTTTTCATTTTAAATAGCCTATGTTCTTCCTCAGGATTCAAGCTATTTCCATAACAAATTTCATCGCAATGGAAAGAACGGTATGGCAGCCCATAAAATATGAACAAACGAACAAACTAACATTGATTTTTATATATTAGAACTTGTACATCTCTGCATACACAGGTGTATTGTTCAGGGTTAATTGAAAAATACTAGACACGTCTTAGTACAAAATTCTTGATATATCTAATAACTTTTGTTCTACGACTTTTTCAAAACTTAATACGTTCTCCAAAAAATATTTTTATGTTTCCTGGTACTATCTGTAACGTAATTACTCTGTGTACGTATTTCCAATTGTAAAATGCCAGCGCACAGCCCGCGACGCTCGATACCTCCCCACGCCCCGCCGTATGTAAGCCGCTTTAGCGACCGGGTAGAGTAGGTGCCAGTTTCAGATACATTTAATATATTATTATTTTCGTATGAAAGAAAAAGGACAAGCCTCACTAAGACCAAGACCAAGGCTTATGAAGATCAATAGCTAAAGTGTTAGCTGACGGAAATGTCAAAAGCACTCGTATACCTAGCCGAAAATGTGAGGAGAATGATGAGATTTGCGGAGACGAAAGAAGTATGTAAGGACCATGATACTTGGGGCTACATTCTTTCTGACTACCACGTTGGGGATACAGATACAGCGTGATGATAAGTTATATTAATTATTGAAACACCAAGAAAGTAAGACACCCACGCATTGGTTCAAGTTTGCAAACGTTACAAGCATCCATCATGTATGTAAGTGCATACAAATGTAACAATGAGTGTATTAATTGAACTCCACAACACAAACCAATCATTGCATTACTTTCTAACGTAAGTCACGTTTCAATGCTAAAACATATCAGTCACGTAAATTCAGCATATTTTCCAAGTCAATCGGTAACTGGAAATTGGAACAATTTGAATTAAGAGATTTTTATATAATATATCCCTCAATAGAGACTGTGGGCAAGAAAAAATACAAATGATCTTTTAATACTTCGATATAAATACACTAATTCAAATTTAAAATAGACAACTCTTTGTGCAATGTATTTTCTATTATCAAAAATACAAAGCCGGTTCTGAAAACTGGCAAGAAACTGAATATTACGACAACACGTTGATTATAATTATTTAAAAACCTATGAAAATGTGCAAAGAGGATTTCTAGAATATTCGCAGGTATATTCTATATATATATATTCTCTATATTGTTATAATAATAACATACTCAGACATTTCACACAGCGCCATCTAGTCCCAATGTAAGCAGCACAGCGCTTGTGTTATGGGTACTAGACAACTGATATACTACTTATATACTTTTCTTTTGTAAATAAATACAAATTATACATAAACACCCAGACTCGGGACGGGAATCGAACCCGCAACCCCCGTTTACTTTCCAACGCGCTAAGCCGTTGCGCCACGGAGGTCGTCGTCGTTTTATAATTATATATAACAATTTAGCTTTGCTTACATTACTTTACCGTATATTAGCATATTAATATACAATACATTATACTGTATATTGTATAAGCAATATCTAATAATAATTTAAATCCCCTTTCCGTTAATTGGATGAATAGTTCTGAACCGGTATTTGACCGTTTTTGAAATTGCTAGGTATAATATACATAAGTATTTGCCTTTTTTATGAGTTAAATAATTTAACAATCAGTCAATTGCGCGTTTTGATACGCACTATTCAGTATGATATTCAGGAAATAATTATAAACTAAATTTCCGGAGATCTATAGCGCCTAGGATTTTTGTAGATTTCTTTTAGGAAGTAAGGTTCCTGATATGATGTGACAGAAAGTCAAAGAAAAAAATATCATACCCTATCACTACATGGGGTTTATGAAAGCAAAACAAGGTTATTTTAAAAATTTATAACGCATCGGTCACAGGTATGATTTGAATCAATATTTTTCATAATTATTAAAAAAATGTTAATAAAAGTTTCACACTTTCCTGTTACAAGGAATGCGACACCTTTTATAACAAAAAAATTTTACATTTCACGAAATTTTGGAAATTCTACGTCTGGAAAATACGTTTAATAATTTGAACGTATTTTTCAGTAAGTTTGTCAATTTAAGACACAGTCAATACAAGTTAAGTTACCTATGACTATTCATTTTTCTGTAATAATACATTTAAAGAGTAATTAAACTGAAAGCGACTTTAACAAAACCTTGCAAACAAGATAAAATACATAAATATAACTCTTTTTCAATTTATTACCCGAGTCAAGAGTTTTTTCTTATACTTTTTATGGCTTATGGCCTCTGATTCTTGCAATGAATACATTTTGTTCGCATTGTTACATATGTACGTAGCCTTGTTATAGCTTAACTTTTATTTACATTATGAAAAACAATGAGTCATATTGAATGATGAGATTTGAAGAAGCGGAAGAAGTATGTAAGGACCGCGACGCTTAGCGCTCCGTCTTCTCTGACTACCCCGTTAACCATATAGAGTAAAGATAAGTATGTATATATGTATGTATCGATTCATATCATACCTGTGAACAATGTGGTATAAATTTTAAAAATTACCTTGTTTTGTTTTTTCAAACCTCATATAGTAATGGGGTTCGATAATTTTTTTTTGACTATGTCATGTCATAGACCTACATCTTTTGTTTAAACCACTAAGTCCATAAGAGACCCATAAATATTGATAAATCCAATAATACTTCACATGTTCACATGTGGTGAGTTATTTTGGCGCTGTGAGGAAACCATCGAATTCTACGTTACAAAATAGTAAATCAAAGCCATGATCATAGCGCTACGCGCTGGCAGAACGTGACGCGGGAAGTAACTCTATCTCTAACGCGTGACGCTTCGCTGTAAGTAAAAGCGAGACAGTGATATTATTTTATAGCTCCCAATGGACAAGTCTTATTAACTGACTTTTTGGCGGGAACGGGAGAAGTGAGGTTGTCTTTTTATTTAGATTTTTTATTTTTTACATTTTTGGAAATTTTGACGTACAAAAAGTGATAGTATTTTATGTGTTAAAGTTCTGTATAAGTGAAAAAAATGGAGTAGGTCTAATTAAACATGTGTAGCTAAAGTAATCACGCTTTTCCTAGAAGTCCTTTATAACTTCGTTAAAGCCTACTATCACTTTACTCTAGTTTTACGATAAGAAGGAAGAATGAAAACTTTGAACGCTAGGATCAAGTATGTTCCTTTGTCCTAGTTTAAACGTGTTTCATATCGATTCTAGATATTAATACCTGACATTGGCAAATGCGCTAATCTGTGCGCCACGCCATGAAGAAAGAAAAAAAAAGTTTTATTCACTGTGCGACAATGCATTTATTTTTATATTAATATTTTATATTAATTTCTTACATTTATTTTTAAGTACATCCTACCCTCGTTCATTTTCTCTATCACCGAGGTGTGCTGGAAGAAATCTCTTAAAAAGATAAATATTGCCTTTTGTCATTTTTTTTTTTTTGACTATTGTTACTGTGTACTTTTTTTGTGCAAATAAAATTAAAAAAGAAAAGAAAGACAGACTTTTCAAGACGTTTTTAATTTGACGTCATAGCAATCTATTATTAATATTAAATCGAGTACCTATAATTTTCTTTATTTTTTAACATAAAAGTCTAAGCCAGGGTAAAATAAACATTTATTGATTAATTATTATAAGTACGAAATTTAAAAATACGTTACGTTATTTGCATAACCGTCAAAGTGCATGTGCTCTATGCGTGGTACCCGAAAGCCAGTGAGTGGAACACAGATAAGCTTCCAAACAATCAATCTAGTTACGCAGTTGTCGCTAGAGGAAACAAATAAATTTACCTTTTTTCCATCAAAAAGAAACAACTAGTTTATTTAAATCCTTCAAATTATTTCTCCTTTTTCCAGGAATCCATATTACTTTTTATAGCATGCAATGCAATACATTTTGAAAGATCTATGATAATGGTAGGGTTAGTACATTAATCTTTTTTGAAATAACTTCACTATCGGCTTTTACATTGCTCTTTTGTGGAGGTTTTCTTTTTAATTTTTAGACCCATAGTGTGTCCTTAGCAATTTCTCTGTATATACTGTAGAAGTAATAAGTAGGAAAGTACTATTATTACGTATACAAAAGAAAGAAGTAAGTAACCGACTCTCTGGCCGACATATTCACATAATACGAGTATAATCCTTTAATCGTAAAGTGTATGGCGCGTACACCTTCGGACCGGTCGATTTATGCTTTCGTGTGGTGTTACAATTTCTCTTAGTTTAGTTTTGTACCATTGGAGAATTTAAAGGTTATGCAGATTCTCAAGTAATGATACCAATTTTTGAAGAAATTTTCAACTCGTTCAATAAATTCATATTTAAATAATTTTGCCTTTTTCTGAGCCAATCTTTTATCCAATATCGAAACTTCTTTCCTCTGTCTTTAATGTCAAAATAAATTCATATAACGCAGAAGCTCACTTCCCAGTCCACTGTTATAATGAGTAAAACTCACTGCCCACCACGGAGTGGTGGAGTGCCACTCAGTACCCACGGTGTGAAACTTGCTGCGACAGTTTGCTTGAAACCACGACCGATGCAACTCGGTCGAAACGTCAAGCCAAAATATAAGGTAATCGCGTTAAATTTCCCGTTTTAGATATTTAGTCCACGAACTTTGTTCTAGTTTGCTACCGAAACAGAAATTAAAACGAAAACTTCAATTACCTTAATTTGTATTGGAACTAGAGTTCCCTCAGACGCTACTTTGCACTTTGGCAGGCAGATGCACGAAACACTGCGTTGGCAAACCAGTAAGATATTGCTATTGTATAGCATTTCATGCGATGAATTCTTAGATAATTTTTAGCTATCCTCTACCCAAATTTAAAACTTACTAATGGACACGTGTTTCTCCTCTTAATGAAGCATTGAATTAGACGCGATTATAGTTAGCTGACCGAGTCTGATCTCTGGATATCCTGAAAATTCTTCGTTAAG
This sequence comes from Zeuzera pyrina, assembly GCA_907165235.1. Taxonomy (NCBI): domain Eukaryota; kingdom Metazoa; phylum Arthropoda; class Insecta; order Lepidoptera; family Cossidae; genus Zeuzera; species Zeuzera pyrina. The sequence goes on from OU015641.1 coordinate 4,216,105, forward strand.
AGGCGAAACACGTATCGAATAGTAAATTCGAAATTTTGGGATGAAGATGGCTGAAAGTTATAACAATTCTTCTCATAAGTAACTATGGTTATTGGTCGTATACTTTGTTCGCGTTTAATTAAAAAAAACGTAGCCATAACCATAGGGCACGCCTTAATCTATCTCCAATCTAAACTTCATCAATATTGGTCTAGTAGTGTAGACGTAAAAACATAACAGATAAATAGACAGAGGCTTTTTCGCATTTATAACATAAAGGCGACGCATTGATGAATAATAATTTAATCTAAAATAAACCTTCTGTACGCAAACGTGCGCGCGCTAGCTTGTAAAAAATACAAGTAAGCAGTTATTTTCGTTTATTTTGAAACCAATAATTAATTTTTAAAAATCCAACTATTATTTTGAAGAATATGTTTAGATTAAACTATACAGAAAATTTAGAAACATAAATCGGTCACGTTACCTAAAAATATTAATCTCTGTTTTAAAAGAGGTTTCTTTGGATTTTTTTTGTGTGCTACAAAAGTTAACCGATCATTTATCGCAACTGGCACAATAAATTCAATGAAATGAAGAATTAGGTTACCAAATATCATTTTCATACGTTTTGTAGTCAAAAATTGAGATCCCCGCAATCAAAATTTCCAATGCATCGTCGCCTTAATAACTAAGTATAGTATGGATAATGTAATGTATAAATGTTGTACCTACGTATGTATGCAATTAACTTTTCGGCAACTCCATCTCTTACGTCGATATTATGTTTATTCTCTGCAACTACATAAAACATGTAACGTTATAATTCGCTTTAGAAACCAAGACAACGTAAAGTCAGTGACCTCCGAGTACTGAAACAGTCTCAGAAAATATTGAGTTTGACTTTGCCTATTAATTAATGTCTGTCGTTTATAGTCAAAGGTGGTAATTATACGGGTTCTGTAAATAAGATATTTCTATATTATGAGACAATATTGTTATAAACTTTACAATATTCTTTGTGACTTTATTCGTTCTTATGTAATACATTACGGATCATTTTTTTAAAGTAAATTTGTAACAAATGATTTCGAATGGCAAATTCGTCTTGAGTTTTAAAACAATCTGCCGATCTGTCTTAACGTTCTATACTGATCTAAAATTATGTATCTTTAGACGTATACTGATCTAAAATTTCATATCCTTAACACGAATACCTCAGAAACAAAAACTTAATTAATGGGTATTTTGGAACCAATTTTTTATTATTATTTTTTTAATTTTCGTTCCACTTAGTCCATAACCATAGGATTAAAACTAAACCCTTGCAGACATATCTGTCTGTCTGTATGACGCACTATTTATTCCACATCTTTATACGTGCTATTTCTCTACAGAGACGTAAAGTGATACGAATCATGATGTGTGTGAATACTATCAAAAGTATGGACATGACCCAAAATTCTATAACATTAATCAAGTTTACGTAATGTTTTTCTTTTTTTACGTATTATTTTATTTTTCGTTTGGTAAATAAGCCATATTAATTTTCGTTTTTTTTTTTGAGAAAAATATGGACTTGAAAAATCTTAATACATTTCTTCACGCTGTATCCCTAACGGGGTAACCGGATAACATGGGGCGCTAAGCTTCGCAATCCTTAGATACTTCTTATGCTCCTTCTCTAGCTCTGGCTATTTGATCTTCATAAGTCAGCCCTTGTCGTCCTTAGCTTCTTTTACCACTCGCTTTAGCTCTGTAGATTTTCTTCCTCAGTTTTTCATCGCTCATTCTTTCTATGTGCTATCCAAGTATTCCTTCTTTCACTTTTACAATAACACTGTCGTGCGACCCTGTCATACTACGTAGGTCTTAGTTTTAAGAATCGTAATGATAGTTTTATTTACTCATTTTGCTAACTAATTTTCTATGGTTAATTTTTATAAGCGTAATTTAGATTTCATTTAAAAAGATTTTGTATATTATAAGCATTAGAATCATCCTCGTTCGGAATTCTAGGACATCTCAGGGCCTTGAGTCATATCCATACTTTCGATAGTAATCACACTCATGATTCTGACCACTGGCAATAACCCAAAATCAGGAAAGAGAAAAAGAGAAAAAATTTAAAGCAAATTGTTAGCTTTTAGCATATCTACTATATCCTGTCTTCGTCGACACAAAACTGTTATTCTCACTGTATTTAAATAATCTTGTCTGCACATGTATTTGTCGGTTTTCTGAACATTGCAATGTAATACCAGCTTTTCGTCCGCGACTTTGTCAGCTTGTGCTGAAATATTTTCAAACTTCCTGAACCTTTCCAGTGATGTGTCAAACAAAACTTATGCATTCCAGCTCATTTGAGAATATCATAATTATTTATTAATCATAATTATATAAGTGACATACAGAAATAATTTTACTTTTAGACTAGTTGTATCCGCGACTTTGTCCGCATGGAAAATTTTTCACTGGCTTTCCCGAAATAAATATAGCATACATTTGTCTCCGGGCACATACTATCTTACCAAATTTCATCATCGATTCAGCATTTAAGCGTTTCCCATAGAAAATTGCATCCTCCCTTTCGCCTCCTTAGGGGTAGATTTTTGATTGAGCATATTATGTCTTTTTGATAATAAAAGTCTATCTTCATACTAAATTTCATCATAATCGTTCACCGGTTTAGCATTTCCCATTCAAAGTTTCATCCCTCTTTTCATCCCCTTAGAGGTACGTTATCGACAAAAAAAATTAGCCCATGTCCGTCCCTGAGGTATCAAACTATCACCTTGACATCAAAATCGGTCTGGTGGCTTAGTCGTGAAATCATAACTCACACACAGACATATTCTTCGCATTGGTAATAATATTAGTATGGATATTATGTTATATTTTCTCGTAACTTCTTTTCTTTTCCAAGTGGTAGAGCCATGGTGCACAGAATATCGGCGTGAAATAACAACATCTATTTCTGTTGTGTTTCGTTCGGTGAGTGAGAGTGCGGGTAGCCCATCACTCCCTCCCCCTCCTTTCCCTATTTCCCTAAAGGCGGCAACGCACCTGAGATTCTCCGAATCTCGCGGGTGTCCATGGACAGCGGTGGTCACTCTCCATCAGGTGACCCGCTTGCTCGTTTGCCCCCTCTTTTATAGAAAAAAAAACCTAAAATAATGATGAAAAATTATACTTAACTGAGTTTTTGTCAGTTCTTAGTGCACATTTTTTTTCCTAACCGGTGATATATTTAACATCGAAAAGTGCTTAATTTGTTTTATTAAATTGATTTGACTTTGACTTCAATTTCCTAGTCTCATGTCACTGAACCTGGTCATTAGATACTTCAACTAAATACTTTCCAGCCAGCCATTCTATATTATCTCTGTTCTCTTCGTTATATATTTATACTGACCAACAAAATCATTTTTTATTAATAAATCCACTAACACATTACAGAAAGCTTACGTTACTCACCAAACATCTCGTCCTACGTCTATTAGTGTGGGGGATAATATAAACACAACGGTTTTTACGTTCAATTTGTGCGCAAACAAATCATAGTGATTATAGCGTCGTAAATAGTTGAGTGTAATTTCTTTACCTACTCATATTTAACGATTAAATCGTCAATACATCGTTTTTTACTTGATTACACGAAGGCACAACTGGAAAATATTTCTCACGCACCCACGAATACACAGACTTACCTATGCTGTGATTAAATAAAAATTTGATATGACATGCTAGAACATTACGAGTGTTCGTTTAAAGACGGACATACAAATACAGATCTTACTCACAGTGGTCACACCAAGAAATAATATAAACATATTTGACATTGATTTAGTAATAGTCTTTTTTACACGCTCACATACCCATACATGCGCGTGTACACACTACCACGCACACACGCTGACACAAGTGCACATACAAACACACAAATACCTACACATAGAGATATATACCTACCCACATTGTATATTGTACCAAGATTGTCAAGTTTTAACTGTAAGGCAACTCTTTATTCTCCACACTCTTTTGCGTAAACTAGAAAATTGAAATTAAAGTTCGACAGAGCTATTTTAAAAAAAAAGAAAGTCGTTTAAAGTATGCCACATAGATAAACATAAAACTAGTCTAGCTAAACGTCACTTCAATATTATTAGTAGTCATCTGTATAATCTTGCAAACGCACAATGCAATATTTATCCCGATTGTAAAGTTAAATGTAAAATAAGATAGTGAATTGGTTTCTTAGTTTAAATTATATTAAAATAGAATCTTTACTTAATTATGGTTGAAATTTACAAAATAGAGTATTATACTGTTGGAACATGTTACATATAAAGACAATACACTAATAAATATAATATTCTCTCATGCGCGTTTGCACATACAAACATATACACTCACATTTACTCACCCGCTCATTCAGACACACACATGCATTCGCGCACACGAATACCTGCTTACACGAATGTTATAGTTTTTTTTTTTATATAACATCCACTATCTCTTATTTGTAAAAAAATTTAAATTGTGTTATCAATGTGCGGCAGAATCGAGATATCCAAACCACAAATTTAATCTTTTCTTGGGTATCTAAGTATGTACACTGAAAAGTAACCTCCGTAGGTAACACTAATATGATTTTTGTACATTCAATTATGTTCTTTGTGTATGTACGTGTGTTATGAAATAAATATTTTATTATTATTCATTCAGATTAAACTGGCATCGTCTACACAGTTTTATGCGCATAATTATTGTATACTCTGTTGTTTTATATAATTGCTCTCAGCTTCGTTTGGTAAAAATAAAGGAAAACATTATAGAAAAATGCAGCTTTACAACAAAAAATAAACACATTCATATCAGTTCATTCGTTCAAGGCCTACGATACAATCCAACAAAAAAATTGAACGACTTTTAATTGTGACGTAAGGAGGTGCGTCGTGACGCCGACGAACGCTATTCTGGAAAATAAATCTGTACATACTTATATTATACAGAGAGAACTGATTTGTTAGATTTGTTTATATGTAAAGGTACTCCCCGGAACCATTGCATCTATTTCAAAAATTCTTTCACTATTTGAAAGGTGCATTATTCCGGATATGCGATGTATTCAACCCAGGCGAAACCGGGACAGACTGCTAGTATATTGTAAAAAAACCACGTAAACTTTTTTCATTCTCTATTAAAGTCAAAGTCAAATCAATTTATTCAAGTAAACCCAATTGCACGGTATTTTTGAAGGTCAAATCTACTTAATGTCTGTTCAAAGAGAAAACCTGGACACTGAAGGACCGACTAGAAACTCAGTCAGGTATCATTTTTTCAACATCATTTTACAAAAGGTTTATTAAAACTCATATTCAGAAAGCCAGTAAATGCATGTGCAGGGAAGATCGTTTCCAGACTATTTTGTCTTCAACGAAATCGTTTATTTTATAGTATGGTTGTCTAGTCTAATCAATGTACGTTTTATAACAAATCAAAATCTATTCCTGGTAATAGAGTGACTTCCTGAGGAATTTTATTACAAAAACGAATTCAGTTACCCAAAAATAAAACATTTGACTTATGTAATGAAAATTTTGGAATAACCAATTTATCATGACTTCAGGTTTCAATATCAATAATATCGCCTTTCTTTGTTGTTGATTTATGTATATTACCTTTGAAGTCACGGCCAATCAAAGTGGAGGTCCCGGTTGTTCTTCCATGTGACCCTGAGAAGGACGACGGCACGTGTGGTTCGCGCTGTCATGGTAACGTGAGGTTGCTACGAACAGCTTAGCCCTCTGATACGTGCTTCAGCACAAAAGGGCTCTGATGCTTTATTTAGAAAACCACCACAGAAACTTTAAAGCGTAAAAGTCTCACATAACCCAGTTTCACCACTATGAGGTTAGATATCTTTATTCAGAATTCTCCTACGTTACCAAAAATAAAGGTGATCACATCCGATATCCCATAATCTTACCCACCTACTGCAGACTGTTTTTGGAATTTACATATAAAAAAAATGTATGAAATCTGTTACGAGTCTGTCCGGCCGTTTTATACAACCGATTTGGCACGGATTTGTAATCAAGCGTTAGAAATCACCTAGATTTCACCCTTTTCAAATTATACTCGAACGTGATATCCGTTTGTACATTTCTTATGTTTCCATAGCTTTCTTACTCTATATCTCCGGTTCTATCTAATTGAGATACGTGGTTCATTTTGGTCTAAGAACACTCGCTGGAAAGAGCTCTTTCGTTTGAGCTTTTGCCCACTTAAATTGGTTGGGTTGGAGAGAAGCTACGTGTGAACATTCAACTTGACTTTCAATTTTTGTATTCCACTTAGGTAAGATTTTTTATTTTTATTTTTTTTATCTCCAGACAATTACACAGATTGTGCGACCCCAAACTAAGCAGTAAGCTCGTACTATTGGTACCTCACAACGAACTCTGGGGGAGTTCCCAGTAACACCCAGACTCCAAGCCAATTTAGAAAAGTTCGTTTGCTAAATTGATCTAACCGAGGATCGAACCCGGGACCCTAGCTTGGAAAATAGGTGCATATGCCACTGCACCAAAGGGCTAGTTAACAATATAAGAGCAATAATATAAGGTTACAATGAGTCATCATATAAGAGCGTTATTTTTGAAATATAATTTCATCACAATGCTGCGGAGCAGCACGAATACTGTTGTAGTATATTATTACAGTTTAATAACTGTCTTTCCTATCTAACATATCTAATTTGGACGTTGTGTATCGATGAACTCAATGTTTGCGTTACGTTTATTTTGATTCGTTCCAAATAACTGAGAAGAACGCCTAATGCCTAACAAATATTTATGGAATTTATACATTCGCGAACGTGCAGATTCGATCTAAGTACGTAAATATCTGAATTACCATAGCATACGAAGGAATTCTTCGTAACGACAAATACCTATAGTTTTCTATCCCAAATTTGAAATAATGGAATAAAGAATCATCTTAACGTCTGTATGTCTTTAGGTCACAATCGTTTGTTTTGACACCAGGAGTCTATAAAATAGATTGTAGCTGTAGTTCACATATTGGCTAGACGAAACGGGCTATTGCTGAAAGGATTAAAGAACATATTACTACAGTGGTAAAAAACCGGCAAAAGACCAAATCAGCGATAGCGGAACATCTACTCCAATTAGACACCAATCACTGGATTGAGTTTCATCGCCTACAAGTCCTTTCTACTGATCGACACTTTATTCAAGAGTAGTGTGTGAAGCGATTGAAGTCAAGAGACATAAAAATTTTAATCGGGAAAACGGATACAGTTTATCGACGGTGTGGAATTCTGTGATTCAAGGAACAAAACCTCGTTTTTCGCATTCGGTTAAACGTGTGGACAATGTGAACGTTGTGTGTAGATATCCTGAAAACTATTTATAAATGTCGGGGGTAGATGACAAAACTTCTACCTCGGACACTGAGTGAAACTTTGCTGCGACAATTTCCTTGAGACCATGGCCGATACAACTCGGTCGAAAAATTCCCCTTTTAAATATTTTAGGTTCATTAAAAGGGTTATTATTATATATATAGAGGATTATTGTCTACCTCTTATTATTTAATGAATCAATCTCTTGGAGTTGTGCAAAAATCAAACTTCTAAGTCAATGCAATCAAGAGATACAGCCGCAAGGAAATCATAACTTATAGGGTACTTCCCGATGATCTAGAATGAAATGTGGCAAGAAGCGATGTCTTGCACAAGTATCTCAAGAATAAATCCGAAAACCGTAATTTTGTAGTTATTTGCCATTACAACATTTATTTGCAGTTGGCGAGTATGGGAGAACGTGTCTTTCAACTGCAAAGTTAAGCTTGTTTCTAAATTTAACTTATGTTTAACCGGTAAACTCTTGGTGAGCGAGTACGACTCACACTTAGCCGGTTTTTTTGTCGTCAGTTTACAAAATATTGTATTCAAGTAATTCCTTTTCAAATAAATAGAATATTCATATCATTGTTAAAAAAGTTTTTGCCATTTTTATTCTGTTTTTGCCATTTTTCCAATGGCAAAAAATTGCATTTTAAATATTTTATTTAACAAACTTCGTTTCAATGTCATGCAAGAATCATTTACGAGCGTTTATAACCTTTTGGTTTGACAGTGAGGTCTACTTTAGATTAACACAATATTGCCGATAATACTACACGATATTAAAAATATATACGTCAATTCGGACAATAATTTGTTTATATTTTATAAGAGACTGTGAATCTAGTTCTTTATTTGTGATCAAAGCGTATATCCTATTTTTTCATTTCGTCCTTATTATAAACAAATGCGGCGTCTATGACATTTATAACATAACTAGAGATGAGCTAGTTCGCAAATGATTGATTCTGTTGTCATACTTTTTATTTATTAGTAAAACAAACATTTTTAGAATTTTTGTCCGTTTGTGTGTTTGTGCTTCAATAAAAACTACCAAGAATAAAAAGAATAATGAACGTCATGACAAGTGTAAAACTTAAAAAATAAATATTAGGGGATTATTATTGTTTGCACATTGTAAACAATAATATTCTTGTGTTATTATTCTGTTTTTCATTTCGAATGAGTTGTGTCATTCACATATTAAAGAGAACTGATTTATGATTCTAATATGATCTAGAAGCATAAGCGACCTTTATTAACACTACAAATTAAAAATATATTAAAAAAAAGCCTCAATTTTTTCAATTATTTTATACTATAATAGATAATATTAGTGTTATATATGCATATTTCATAGTTTTGTGTATAACAGAAAAGCAGTGCTATTAGGTTGCTACATGTTATATGGGACCAGCGAACGGTGAAAATTGAGCGATATTTGGTTAGTTTTTTTTTTTTTTCAATAAAGTCAAGAAGGAAAAAATAGCATATAATCGACGCAGTTACAATTTTTGGCTGAAACTAATATCTAAATATTTACAAACTTAAAATTACACATTATCTTAAATAACAGTCTTCCTCAAAGTTGCTGCTTAGAAAGCTATCATTGCTTAAGGTACCCAGCATACTGGCAGCATTGCCTCTTTGAATAGCCAAACTGATTCGTTGGCGGAAGAAGCTGCCAGCCCGGCGGTCTCCCGAACCCTCGACCAGTCTCTTACAAATATCAGAAACAAATATCTAAATAATATTACCATCTACTATATTACAAATAAGGCTTCATATACGTCACAGACTTCGATCAGAAATACAGTCGCATTGCTCTGCATAATATAATTTTGACTGCCCAGATGGCATGATAGGACATCTAACTCATGGACAAAGTCGTAACCTGCGGAACTAATCCAATATTACAACAGTACGCTAATTCTTGTTTAATGCTTTATTTTTAATAACAAAAAAGTACATACATATGTTAATATTTACAAACTTAAAACTACACATTATCTTAAATAATAAACTTCCTCAAAGTTGCCGCTTAGAAAGCTGTCATTGCTTAAGGTACCCAGCAGACTGGCACCATTGCCTCTTTGAATAGCCAAACTGATTCGTTGTCGGAAGAAGCTGCCAGCCCGGCGGTCTCTCGAACCCTCGACCAGTCTCTTACAAATATCAGAAACCAGTCGATGGGCTTCGGGGCCCCAGGGACCCAAAGTTTCGACTGCAAAGGGCGTAAACATGAAACTCTCAGAGAGAGTCGCATACTTACGCCGCTTCAAGTTCTCGGCAGTGCTGTCCACGGCACCTGCTGACTTGGAAGTCGCCGGCACATTGGAAACAGCAAGTGTATCGACACAAGTGGCATCCCACACCAGCAATCTTCCAAGTTTCCAAAGAATGAGCGTCAAACCATCCGGTCTCCTGCCGTCACTGCGTGCAATACCTACAGGCTGTAAGACTGTAGGAACGCCAGCGGCGACAAGAGCCCGCCGAATGACGTCATTCAAGGCAGCATGTCGCGACATGCAGGGATTAATTTTAATGAATTTTAAGCATTAAAATTAATCCCTTAATTAATTAATCCATCATCATCAAAATCTGATGCTTAATAACTAAAATAATAATAGACTGTTATCTGAACTTTTACTATCGTTTTAATTTAAAAGTTAATTAATGTTGACTTTGACATAGTTTAGGTCTTTGGTGAGTTTTTACGTGGATATTTGGAATTGTACTTTTGCACTTATTCTATATATTTGCAATTGGTTGCCAGAAGAATATTTTAATTGAAAAGTAGAAATGCATTGAATCTCCAATTGAAGTAGAATTGAAGTAGGTAGCTTATGATTCAAAATCCAAAATGAATTTTTATATCATGTTGAACATAATATTTAAATTAATTACTAGCGACTTACCCCGGCTTGGAAAAGGGAATTGATTACCAAACATGAATAATTTTCTACTTCAATAGACTATATATAGTATAGGCAATATATGAATGTATTGTACATATAAGTCTTTGCATAATGGCGTGAATATTATGAGAAGTAGGTACTAGGTGCCTATTTCGTTTAATTAATTTAGGATTTTACTTAATTATTTATTCTACACCTTAAACGCGAATCCACTCTTGGTATGATCTTTAATTACTGTTTAGCAGGATTTTTAAGACTCATTGATGACGACGAAGATTTAGTTTCTTAGCCACCATCAAAACGCGCCAGTAACCCTAAGCCGCTCCATTAAGTTTTACAGGCACCTTGGAGCCATTAAACCGGAGTGTTGTTGCTATTGACAATTTTATGAGCAATAAAATTTGAGAAGTCACTGACTGATTCAATGACAGTGTTAAACGTAGTTATGTAGGCACTATTGTTTCAGCGATGAGACGTTTTAGTTATTTGGTAGTAGAAAGCAATGGCCTGGAAATACAGCCCATTTTATTAGAGCTTTCGTTGGGTTAGGTATTTTACTAAATGGAAGAGTTGAGTTTTTATTTTCTGTAAATAATTTTCGTAATGATTTATGTGACACACCAGTGGCAAAAAAACTAAGAGTTTGTCAGACTTGGGGACCCTTAGTAATTCCAGACAAAGTAGAAGTTTAATTTTTTATAATTGTGCAACGTAATTTACATGTATTATTTTAAATAATATTTCCTCAAAGTTGCCGCTTAGAAGAAAACTATCATTGCTTAGGGCGCCCAGCAGACTGGCAGCATTACCTTTTTAAATAGCCAAACTAATTCGTTGACGGAATAAGCTGCCAGTCCGACGGTCTCCCGAAAAACAGCTTAGAAATATCAGAAAACAGTCGATAGGTTTCGGGGCCCCAGTCTCGCAAAGTTTCGACTGCAAAGGGCGTAAATATGAAACGCTCAAAGATAATCTCATACTTGCGCCGCTTCAAGTTCTCGGCAGTACTGGCCGCAGTGCAACCTGAAAGTCGGCGAGACGTTAGCGTTAAATTAAAAAAAAAGAATTATATTGGTAAAAAATGATAACTTCTCGTTTTAGGTTCCCAATCTCTGTGCTTAATTTCAACTCAATAGGAGTAAGGTTTACCAAACAAATCAACTGTGACGTATGAACAGACGAACAGACATCAACGATGAAGCTTGTGTTATTTTCGCTACGGAATTATAAAAAATATTTTAAGCAAAAAATTTACTTCTCTCGGATTAAATAATCCCTCAAAGATTCATTCTTTTTTTTCCTAACTAGGGCGAAGCAAAAAGGAGGGTTATGATTTTGACCGGTATGTATGTGGGTATATATGTATGTTCATCTGTTCCCTCATAATTTCTGAATTACTTATCATAATAATTTATCAAAAATGAGGCGTGTCAATCGTCCGCTGGTTATAGGCTATGTGACGTCACATTAAATTGTATATGGCGCCCTCTAGAGGATTTAAAGTCATGAACTAAAATATGTTTTGTATGTTAGGATTATAAGAATAACACATTTTATTCATTTTTTCATCCTATTTCAAGAAATGTTACCCGACTGCGGCGAAGCAAAAAGGTGGGTTTGATTATTTCATTCTACTTTAAAATGTTGTAAAACATGAACAAAAAATGTAAAGCGAAATTGTAAGCTCAAAATAATTTAAATAAAAAGTAAATTCAAAAACTAAAACCCGACTACTGAAAAATTACGTTTTAAAAATTACGAAACAAGCAAATATTCTCTTCTGAAATTGTTACGTACAAACTATTCAATATTTATAGTCTATTAAATAAACTACTTACACGTAATATATTCATAGCTAAGGAATGTCTCTGACTTGAATCTGAAAATTCTGATCGGCGATCTATTTGTTCAGTCATATAACAAACACGTCTTAAAGGCAAAAAGCCAATAGTGATTTGCGTTCTGGGTATATGTGATAGATTGATTTGTAATAAAGAATCTAAGAATCAATCGCCTTAGAATACGTAAATTAGATCCAAAGCAATGTTTTTTAATCGAACGTACGTACATAATTGAACATAATTGGTATTAATTTCAATTTGATACAATATCTATATCCGTTGCTGAGAAACAACATCACTAAAGCAGGTAGATGGACAAAAAAGCGATACCAATAGTACTCGGTTTTTCATTTCGGAATTAAGAGCCCTCAGTTAGACCTTCCTAATTGCCCTGCAGTATCTATTGTGCTTGTTTAGAGTTTAGACCCTAAAAGATCGTTTAAAAGAAATGTAAATTATTTTCCGCACTATTATGATTTGAAAATGTATAGTCTCTAAGATGTTAATATACTGAGATAAACTCATGAATATTCTTCTTCGTCACAACACACAAACATGATAAATTATTCGTTGACAATGAAGAAGCCAATGTAAAGAAGGGTGAAGGCAACATATTAAGGCAGTAGAAAAAATAAAAAAATTTGCTAAAGCACTTTCGCTTTAGAATGAAATAAAAAGGAAATGTGTATAAATATCTGCAAAATATACTGAAGAAAATGTAATAAAAATATGTAACAATTTACACTTACTTTACACAACATTTATACAAGTTTCGAATAAAAATAAACATTTATCTACTATTATATTAAACGAGCAATATTTGTACATATATTTGATTTCGCTTTCTCGAAAACGGCTCGAGCGATTATAATGTAACTAGTACACATTATGCAATATATAATGTGTACTACGTATTATTATATACCTGTAAAACTAGTGTCCTTAAAATTTCTCAATAGTTTGTATTTCTGAGTTCCTATTTCCTTTCAAAAGCAAACCGTTCAAGAACATTATTCGTTTTTATTTCGTTAACAAATAATGTGACCTTTAACTGTAAGCGTTTTATTGTGACGGCATCTCGGAATGATAAAGCATTTTATGCCTCTTGCAATCGCGGTTTTATGGCCCTACAATAAACCGAAAAACAAAATTCGCTATTGATTTGTGCGTGAATGAGCGTCTATTTCTCTGTAAAGAAACCTTCAGCGTCCGAGGGGAAGGTGCTTGTCTTGGACGCATGTTAAGAGGCTCCGTGATCTCTTACAGAACACACAGCTCCTTTCTTTCGGAAAGGAAAAGCCTGAGCACAGGTGTTGCCCGCAAGTTGCCCGCGACTTCGTTCACGTATAAATTATAGCATATGTATTATTCTGATGTATAAGCTGATGTATATTACTGTAGACCAGCCATTCCCAAAGTGGGCGATAACGCCCCCTTGTGGGCGCTGCAGGCCTAAAGGGGGGCGGTAAGAGACCCAGTAAAAAAATGGGGGCGTTGTGTAGAGGCCTGGGGAGTGATTTGTAATTTCATTTAGCTAGGAGGCATCTTAGACAACGACTGCATGAGCTCTCGACTCAGTAGACAAAATAAGTTTGGGAACCAGTGCTGTAGACGAACGTAAACCTATTAGTCCGGGTTATGTTTATAAAGCGTTATTCAAATTAAATGCCTCGAAGGTTTAAAGATGATTCGAAAACTGTCATTAGCAAGCAGCTAAGCTATGTCTACTAATCCCCACTGAGCCACGGGTACAAATGTATCTATACGTCATGTTCATTTTGTCAGCCAGCATACACAGTTTGTATGTGTGCGCGCTAATACACACGCGCCATGGCACGCACACAACGACAATATTTTGGGTGAATATGTGGATAATTATTGTAGCGCCAGTCGGGGTCGCACGCGACGTAAACATGCGACCGTTTTCGTCTGTCTCTAATTCATTCTTCACATCGTTACAAATACAAAAATATCTAAATCGCATAAACGAACGTACCAGTTATGATGTCCTTAGATGTCTAAATAATGTTAGTTATTCGAAACCAGAGTAATCATTCTTCGACATAACTATAAAAGAAATTAAATTTAACTAACACGAAAAACTTATCCGTATACATTGTTGTTTATTATTATTATATACTAAATGAGATACTCTCTGCATCTCATCTCACACCCAACACGACAACCCTACGTTTCCGACCGAGAGAAGACAATTCCGTTATGCATGAGGCGGGAGTCGCCCTTCTTATCTATATATTCTCTACTGAGTGTGACCTCTGGAATACCCTGAGGATGCTTCGTTGAGAGACGAAACATATGGTGTCGATTAATGAGATTGGAATTTCGGGCGAAGGACAGCAAAATATTATAGGATTTCATTTCATTCATTCGTGAAATTTATTTCCGTAAAGTAACATCTGAATCCATACAACATAATAATTATTTATGTTTGTGTTATTCGATTTTAAGTCGTCGATTAAAGTTGATTTTATTACTACTTTCTACTTATTTGATAAATCGAAAAATTCAGTCAGCTTCGTTTGTATTTACAGTCCGAATTTCATTACTGAGGAAGAAAAGAAATCATTTAAATGCGATTGATTCTAAATGCGACACATAAAAGAATATCTTTACAACATACAGGACATTAATGATTTTTCATGCTGTGTCTAATATAAATAGATTGTCAGCATTATTGACCTGCGAGCAGGACACAAATGGTTGGTCGTGAGAAAAACAGTTACACTTTAGGCCGTCATCAGCAGCGCGTGCGGCGAATTTAAAATTACCTTTAAATAACGATAACTTCTTTCACTGTTATCGGCACATTTTTATTACCTAACTCGCAGTGAGCATGAGACAGCCAAATATCGCACGATATTTGCTGTCAAAATCAGAATTTGTATAGTGGCGCTAAATCTACCGCAAAAAGTGCATTTTACGCCCATTGCGCTATAGACACGCAATCGTCATACATAAGTCACCGGTCGCGTTGTAATCGCATGGCTGTCTCAGTCTGCAAATTTTTAAGTAATAACCCCGCCGATTTCAATTAAATAAAACCTAAATGTTGCTCCAAACTGAGCTTAATTTAACTGTGAAAACCGCAAGAAAATCCGTTCAGTAAGTTTCGGAGATTAGCGTGTACATACAGACAGACATATAGACTAACAAAAATGAAAGAAAATGTCCTTTTGTGTTCTGTTACTCTTTTTAACGCCCACACTCATTTTTTGATAAATTTATTCAGTGTACAGACACGCGGTTTCTACCACTATGATATGTAGTAATCTAAATGTTACGGCGTCTATGACACAACATAAAGTCAGACAAAAAATATATCGCACCGCAAATTCAAGGGCTTAGAAGACTATTTCAATATATAACACTAAATATGGCAATAAAATATATTGTAAAACATTATTTTTCATAATGAATCAATTAAAAAATGGAAATTATATAATAATAAAAAGCAATCGAAATATGAGTAAGTAGGTACAGTAGGCCACGAACTCCAGGAACAAATTCTAGGAATTAGGTACAACTAGTTTATCTCGTTTTGCAAGTTTCTGTTTATCCGTAGTATGGTTTCAGTTTTTTAACAGGAAATATACAAATGAGCAACATAGTAATTCAAACAACGACTGAATTACGTAAGTTTTCAGTATTAATTTACTGTTTCCGATTTAAATTATATCCAACTTACCATAATATTTTTTACAGTAAATTTACGACTTTTAATCATTAATTATTAATAATTTTTTTTTGAATTAGATACATCATTCAACCATGTGTAGAATTCATTGTCACGACGACAACTAAAGTTATAAACTTTTAAACTTTCACGGTGCATTATAGAATATATCTAAAACGAGAGTTTAACGCGATTATCGATTATCGCGTTCAATTTCCCGTTTTAGATATATTGACAACTAAAATTGTATTGGAATAATTTATATATTACACCAATTAAATTATATCATTTTATTAATAAAAAATATTATTTTATTTTGTTTCGATTAGTCTATTATTGTTAATTATTGTTAATTATTGTTGTTGTCTATTATTGTTGTTATAATTAACAACGTCTTTGTACTGTTTTGTAATCGTGTATTTTTATGTAGTGGTAACATTTTACCACAGGTGATTTTTAGTCGTCACATTTTAATAAATAGCATTTTATAGTTAATATTACCAAATTTAAAGCAATTTGCATTCTTTGTTTAAGTTTTGTTTTTATTTATGAGTATCTAACGGTGGGCCCTATATTGGCTGTTATGTGTTAATGAGTCACTACTGTTTGAATAAACAACTGCGTATTACTTTGAACTGTGCAACTCTTTAATTAAGTGTACTAACAAGAAGAACCAAACCTCATATTAGCCTTTGAAATTGTCGTACTTACGTACCCTAAGGGTCAGTTCACGACGTGACGCGCCGCGGCATGTAAATACTTGCCAGCCGCTTTCATGAGATAACTGCGCAGTAACGCAGGGAGGCCCTGCGTTACTGCGCAGTTAACGCAAAAAAGTTTCTTTTTTCAAAAATCTTCCGCGCGATATCCGCGCGGTCATTCGCATTCCCGCGCATTCTTAAACTATCCCGCTCTCGCATTCCATTTTTCTCTGGCCACTCCAGATAGAGTAGTTAAAGTTATCGCGGATGACATGAGCTTAGATATGTAAATATAGTGTATTTTGCCCTAACAGCGTGATCTCTGGACACTCCACATGGTCGCCTCGGGGCGACCGCGTTGTGTCGACGCGAAGGAATTCGTGTGGAATAAACGCGCCCTTAAGCGACACCGCGAAGTGTATCGCATCGCTATCACTACGATTCACCTCCACTAACAAGGAAAATCTAACTTGAAAGCGGGGAAGCGAGATGAGAGGGACTTACGGTGCAAATACGTGGCGCTATCATCACCACCCACCATAATGTGTATCTATTACGCTTCCACACTTGCCGAGCATAACATTTCAATGTTAAATAATTTTACATTCTATCGCTTTCTTAGAATGTGTGCGCTGCATCGTGTCGCGTCGCGTCGCGTCTCTGTGTGAATCAAATGTGTGAACTGACCCCAAGGGTGTAAGTTTATTACGTAATGGAGTGTAGAGCTAAGTAATAGCGTAGTAATAGGTACATATTCAAGTAAATTTATATATAATATCATGCCAATACGTCTTATCTCTTGGCGGAGCTTCGATATAAAAAGCTAGCACAACCAACCAACCAACTTCAGAATACATTATTTAATCATTTTTGGACTTATTTTATTTCTCATTCTAAGTATTTCGAATCTGTTTTTTATTATTTAACTTCTAAATTAACCGAAATTACTACAAAACCCTAACCAGTATTTTAACCGACTTCCAAAAAAGGAGGTTCTCAATTCGGTTGTGTTTTTTTATGTTTGTTACCTCATAACTCCGTCATTTATGAACCAATTTGGATTTTTTTTTTGTTTGAAAAGATATACTTCAAGAATAGTTCCATTGAAATTTCACTGATATTAGAGCTTTGGTTTCGAAGATACACCAAATAACGCGATCTGGTTATAACCTCTATTCATATATATTGATGATTCTCTTGTATGTCATTTGTTAAACTACCGTTATCCCCACATGGTATAATGGTAGTAGAGAGAAGATATAAATTGCCTTAGATATAATAAATTTAGTCAGTAAAGTCAATCTTGTGGCGGACAGAGAATACAGCTGGCTGCTGTCGTCTTCGGATTATAAGAATATTACTAGAGTGTAACTATGATGTAACCTTTACACTGTTCTTTTGTAACAGATTGATATTGATATGATGTGATATTGATGATATTGATAATGGCCATAATGGGCAATAAAATCCCTTGTTCGGTCTGTTCGCATCTTTTATTGTGAAATCCCAAGTTTTGTGCTCTTCAATAGAATAGAAGTTCGCTCCAGAATTGGAAAAGAAATTAATTGTAGACCTACCCTACATATTTATTTAGGTCGAGATCACTTAAAAACGAGAAATCAAAAAAATTTAATAAAAAATTTAATCCGACCAAAAAAAACATCGAAAAGTATGAAATAACTATCTTTTACTAATCAAAACTTAAGTACAAAAATAACTATAAATACAATACAAATACCCATATTATTAAATTTGACAGTTATTGAAGTCGGTGCCAAATCAATGTTCCACAACAGAAAGTCCATTAGTTTAGTAGGCTTAACACCGACTTCAGTAACTATCACATTTAATTATATGGGTATTTGTATTGTATTTATAAAGTTATTTTTGTACTTAAGTTTTGATTAGTAAAAGATAGTTATTTCATACTTTTCGATGTTTTTTTTGGTCGGATTAATTTTTTTATTATTTTATTTTTTATTTATTGTTTTTTACATATGAACACATATATGTACATGTTTACTATAATATTATTCTTAAAACGATATATAAGTATTTCTAAATATCGTTGAAAAGTTAGGACTTAGGATTATTCATTTATGACCAATTTGTTCTCATTCCTGCAACATGACAGTGAGCTGAGAATGATACGTAAGTCGTAATAAATCCAACACAATATGTTTCTCTTCAATCGTCTATACGTGGATGAACAATAAGCCGCCTGCTGGCTTATCGGAATCCGGAATTCGATATTCTAAAAATAAGCGTTTCTTACCCACGCAAACCCACTCAGAGGAAAAAGCAAAGAAAATATTACGATATGTACAACTCATAAAGACATACGAATATTGAAGGCGATTCACAAAGAAAACGAAGATCAGGGTTAATGTAGGAACACGTCAGCGTTCACAGTTTTCCGCGAACCAAAACAAGTAGATACACAAAGGCACTATCGACTTTAGTACAATAAGCATCAAAACTGTTGATCAAAGTAAGTAGTACATAATAAGTTTAAAATTTAGCTTAAAGACAAATACGAGATTTGGTACCAACTTAATACAAATCTATTAATAGGTAATACAATATCCCGTTAGGGATACAGCGTGAAGATATGTATGTATGTGTGTATAAATAGTATATAAGAACATTGCAATGCATTGTCCATGCTTATAGCTCCTAAACTTCTTAATAATGGATTTTAATGCCGTTTAGACCTTCAATGAGGATGCTAAAAAAGAAGAGAAATATCGATGTCTCGTATTCATCAAGTCCCCATGCCGCAAGGTATCGTTAGTAAACGGTAAATACTGAATTGATCTTTCACCTAATGAGGAAATAGATGAGTGTGGCGAAAATGTGTGAGGGAAATGATGAGATTTGAGGAAGCGAAAGATGTAAGGACCGCGACGGTTGAAGCTTCGTCCTCTCTGACTACCCCGTTAGAGATGCAGCGTGAAGATATGTATGTATCTTTTACCTTAGACAATAAACTGCTAGTTAGAGTGATAACTAAGAATGTATCTATTCATCAAGACTAAACTTCTCTTATTGCCTCAATTACGGCGAAAACACTTTGTTCTTGCGTTCTTGTTATTTAGCACTGACATTTGTAAACTAACTTAAGTTTTTGTTTTTAGGGGTTCGTACCTCAATAGAAACACTTTCTTAAAAAGATAAGCATTACCTTTTGTCATTGTTATTTTTTTTAACTAGTGTTTCTATGTACTTTTTTGTGCATATAAATTAAAAAAGAAAGAAGAAAAATGATATCCTTGTAAAGTCACTTCATTGTCCGTGTGTACAGCGTCCGACCAGGGGGCCTAGACAAGTGGCTCAATTATCGTAAACGCTAGTAGAATAGTGGTAGAATAGAATGACAAATAACACGTGATCTAGGGTAACGAATTTGAAATTGGTAGTCAAACGGTATTAACTGTATACTCTATATTATCATTCATTCATATTATATTCATTAAAAGTAAAGTCGTGTGAAAACCGCCGCAAAAACGCAGCCAAATGACACTGTTGACGAGCGATGACGCCAGCCAACGTTTCGATTCTACAAAGCTTTTATCGCTTATTTATCCGCTCAGAGCGTTTCACTTTCAAAAGCTGAAGGCGTACAAAATTAGTTAGAAACTCAACAAGTGTTTCAAATATCAACTTTTACCTAGACTATGAGCACCTTAACACCAACCGCCCGTTATAAAAGGTGTCCAATTTAATATAGCTGTGATAAAATCTAAACGAAAGTATAAGATGTCAAGATATCATCTCGGCGCCGCCATGACCTAAATATGGCGATTCTGTAAAACGAACTCCACGCTTGAAAATTACATAGCTTAAGGACAATCTAACGAATAAACAAAGAAAATTGATGCAGGATTATAAGACTACTTTCTGACCCAGTTTTATCTATAATTAACTGTGTCCGTGACTGACTTCACGTGGACTAGGATTTGGTAGCACAAATATTGCTCTAAGGACTTGTAGGGCTCCACTTTAGATCATATTTTTTTTGATAACACGATGATAATGTGCTTATTTCATTACTTATTAATCAAAATGATGAATAATACATTTATTTCATTACTTATGACATGAATAATATATTTTATAATAATAATACATTTATTTTATAACCTATTTCATTTTCTACTCATGAACGACTTTTGACAGGTTAGAAGCCTAAAGCGATCACGAAGCGTAACGGAGCAAATGCTTTAGACTTCGTTGTTAGATATTTTTCTAAGTAGTTTCTATCGAAAAGCAAATAATGCTGTCATTTCCATACTCAATAAGTATCAACATATTATAACATTATCGATTAGCACTTACCGTAGAATATACATAAGTAATTTTATACTCCCTTTTGGAACGGACGTGTTCTACAGCCCTTCCACTTGTAGCCCATCTAGCTAATTTTTCCATTATTAGGGATTTTTTCACGCAGAGAGCACTTATCTTAACTAGTGTTAATTATCGCATGTTAGCAGTGCGTTTAATGGCCATTATATTTTTATTGTCTTTATTGTTTTAGTGGCGTTACGTGGTATAACATTCTCAATGTGTTTACTTATTTTTAGGATTTCGTTTCTGTATATTGAAAACCCTAGAAGAAAAACCCTTTAAAAATATAATAGTATATGAAGAATATATAGTATATGAAAAAAAAATTCGCCAAAAGAAGACCAAGGCTTGTGAAGATCTTATGAAGAACAAATAGCACTCGTACCGCGGGACCGCGATTCTTGGCACTCCATTCTCTCCTCTGACTATCCGTTAGGAATGCAAAGTGTGTGTGTGTGTGTGTGTATGTGTGTGTGTGTGTTTGTAGTCGTAGTAGTTGTAGTAGGAAGATCTTAAGTTTTACAAATGTCCTTAATTTATGTCACAAGTAAGGCTTTATATTTGGATAAATTAAAATTCTAGGCTTTAGATTTAAGAGGGATAGGAATGGTCAAGTTGCATACGTCTTTACATAACACTGAAAAACACTTTAGATGAATTCCGACATTGATCTGTTATATCGTAAAACAAACCAAAGCTTGCTAAAGTATTAATTACTTTTACAATATCGCGTATGTTAAAATCGATTGAAGTTACATGTCCTAACATAATAAAATTTACAATATTTATGTTTTTACTGAAGAGATTTGTTAATTTATTTCGAAATACCATCAGCTGTTCCAATAAATCCAATTATAAAAATATATATTTTTATAATTCAAATCCAATTATAAAAATATATATTTTTATAATTGGATGGAATCGTACCCGAGCCAATTACAGGTTCTTCCCAAATTACAACCACATTATCCCAAGAATATTGATGCACTATATAACGCTCCCTAAAACGAAGACAGACGATAGTACTAACGATACCTTTGATGATGGGTCAGAAAAAAAAATCGATTCCGATGAAAAAGAAACATATTTCTGTTAGCATTATTCACGCTCCATGTTCGTTTTCTGGAGCGTTTATCTAATACCCTGTATATTATGTAGGTACTATTACTAAACAAATAATATTAAATTTGAATTTGAAGAGGCGGTCGGTGCCCATGTACACCATGATTAAAAAAGAAAAAGGAAATACATAGTTTACAGAACATATTGAAATGTTGAACAATTTATGTCATATAATTATAAATGTATATAAATAAATTTAAAAATTACAACAATGCCCATAAAGTGCCAAAAGCGATAAATAGCATTAGACTCGCAGTAAAATGAATTCACTCATGAGTTAAGTTTAAGAGTATGTTGAAGGTATGCATTGAACCTATCTTAGTTAATATTACTTAGCTTTGTTAATTACCCACAACAGTTTTGTAAATATTTCCAAATTATTATATTATATGAATGTTATGTTTATTATATTATATTGTAAATATAATTTAAGTTGCTCAAAGTTGCCGCTTAGAAAGCTGTCATTGCTCAAGGTACCTAGCAGACTGGCAGCATTGCCTCTTTGAATAGCCAAACTGATTCGTTGGCGGATTAAATTAAATTAAATTAAAATTTCGACATTTTAAGATCCGTGAAATCAACAATTTCCGTATAAACATAACATAACATAACATAACTTCACGCTGTATCCCCAACGGGGTAGTCAGAGAGGACGTATTTCCGTATATTAGTCCGAAATTGACCAACGAGTTCAGTACTTTTGTAAAACCGACTAAAGTATTTTTCAGTGTACTTTACAGATTTAGGCTGTCTGAATGAATATAGAGTTTCATAAATTTTGGTTTTAAAATGTATCAGCGTTCGTACCTAGCTTCGATGTACCTAGCGTTCGTACGAAGTGTATTGGAATATGGTTCTTGTGTTTGGTCTCCGTGTTATGGCGGTCAGATTCAGCGTGTTGAACAAATTCAAAGAAAATTTATCAGATACTTAAACTATCACTCATCGCATTCCCACTTGTCATATGAGAATGGGTGTCTAGATCAAAATTTTATGACCCTCAACAATAGAAGAACATTTCTCGATATGTCGCTTTTGTATGACATAGTGCGCGCTGAGATTGACTGTCTTGACTTGGTGGCCGAACTAGCTGTTTGTGCTCCGCGGAGGCGTACACGTCATACGTAGCTGCTGCATGTCCCTCTAAGAGATACAAACTACACAAAGAATGAAACCTTGACTCGCATTGCACATACCTATAATGAATCATTTGTTGAAGCAGATCCATTTCAATCCACAAGGCGTTGCTTCCGATGGCAGGTTAGGCGTATTGTAATGGAAAATAAGGGTAGTCAATGTTAACAGTTGTGGACCGCCATCCATCAAGTTGATTAGGATGGAAAATGGATGGATGGATAATAAGAAGTAAAAAAAAAAAGAATAATAATAAAATAAAAAGAAAACTGTAATTTCCACAAATTGACTATGTTAGGGTAATCTGTTATTGCCCTTTTGTGTATTACGTGCTTCTGTATATTATTATTAATGAAATGGCTGTTGATTACCTGAATAAACAAATTAAAAAAAAAAACAGTTTTCTCTCATGTAAAATTATGATCTTGAACTTTCGCTCTCATACATGGAACCCGTCGATTAAAAATTTATGTTAATTTGTGTCACTTATAGACTCAAATATTACTCGATCGTTTGAGCTCTTTATGGGTTTCATACATTCTAGAAAGATTTAGTAGGTAAGTACTTCGTCCAAATAATAACAGTATTTCCGAAATGTATTAATCTTTAGCTATGTTTCACAAAATGTACGTGGCCCAAAAGACTCGAAATCAATTTAAACATTGTAAACGAACTTGAGTTTACGGGCTGTTATAATTTTAGAAGTTCATTATTCTATCCATTTTGCTTTATTCTGAGTTAGACATCAAAGGAATTTGCCCATCAATAAAGCAAACATTCGCCGAAAAACATTGTACCAAAAAATGGCAGTGATATCACAAAAGTCGCAATTAACTATCCAGTAAGGTACTTGTACGAGAGCAATAAAGTACCTACTACCTAGTAACATTTTGACTAATTTAAGGCGACGCATTGGACATTTTGACGCCAGGGAACCCAGCTTTTCTAAGTGACTACAAACTGTATGACAGTGATATTTGGTACCCTAATTCTTCATTTCATTCACTTCATTTCAAAGTTTCAAAACACGGTTGGTTAACTATTGTAACACAAAAATATTATAAAAGAAACCTCTTTTAAAACAGAGATTTACATTTTTCGGAGCAATGGGACCGATTTATACATTTTCTGTATAGTTTACTTTAAACATATTCCTCAAAATGACACTTGGATTTTTTAAATTAATTATAGTTTTTAAAATAAGCGAAAATAACTGTATTTTGCGAACAGAACTATTTTAGATTAAATTATTGTTTATTAATGCGTCGCCTTAACGATAAACAAGTCTTACTAGCTGAACAATAAGTATATCTTACCATAATAATTACAATGCGTTTTTATATAGTATAAGTAGGATGTCTTCATAGAAGGCTAGCGTACGTGGTTTGTATGTGTGCGCGCTAATACCGCACGCGCCGTAGCATGGACACAATATTTTGGGCGAATATGGGTGATTATGGTAATACCAGTGTGGGACCACTTCCGTTTGGTCCTTAATTTGTTCTTCACATTGTCACAAATACAAAAATGTCTAAATCGCATCAACGAACGAATTATAAATGTTCTTAGATACGTATTCGAATGCAGTTATCATTTTTCAACATAACTATAAGAAATTAAATTTAACGAAAACGAAAAACTTATCCGTGTGCATTGTTTTTTTTATTATGTACTAAATGTATAACTAAAGCTCTCTGCATCTTACACCCAACGTAACAACCCTACGTATACGGCCGAGAGTAAATATTTCCGTTACGCATAAGGCCGGAAGTCGACCTTCTTTTCTACATATTCTTTGGCGTAAGTAACAAGATAGAAGCCCTAAAAGTTGTGTGTCACGCGTCATGCGATAATCAACCTTACTCTCTTGATGTCAGGTTTACCTGTAACCATATGCTATGAGATATCGAACTTTACTTTCAGGAAAATAAAGTTCTGTGCCAGTTTCAACAGATACCTATTGACGTGTAACGAATGTGTTTCTGAGAAAAAATATACATTTTCATTCAGCAATAATTAGAAGCTGTTACTTGATAGGTACATTAACGTGCCAAAAAAAATGAAAATATTTGTGCCAAAACATTACAGCGAGATTTAATGAGGTAAAAAACACTATCTCACGTAATGATATTTTTACTTACTTATGAATGCTAATTTGGAGCTAATGCGAGTGGTAAAAGAAGCCAAAGAAGACCAAAGCTGACCTGTGAAAATCAAATAGCCAGAGTGTTAGCCAACGAAAATGTCAAAAGCACTCGCATACCTAGGCAAAAATGTGTGAGGAGAATGATGAGATTTGAGGAAGCGAAAGAAGTATATAAGGACCGTGCCACTCGGCGCTCCGTCCTCTCTGACTACGCCGTTAGGGATACAGCGACAAGATAGGTATGTATGAATGCTAATTTTTCACAGTATTTTCAAACCATTAATTTACAGATAACTAGCTATACCTGCGACTTCATCGGTGTGGAATTAATGGGATTACATGTGTGTTTTTTTTATGTGAGAAATAAATAGAAAATGTTAAAAAAGAATTTGGTAGGAAAATTAAAAAAAAATGCTGAATCTCGACAATGGTGCCACCTACGAGGTCCAACTATAGCTAAGAACTATCCAAGTGGCCAAAGTATAAAAAAATTTCGTCAAAATCGGTCAAGCCGTTTAGAAGGAGGAGAATTACGAACAAATGCACACCGTAATTTTATAAATAAATATTATATAGAAAAAAATATTAGATAGAAAGCTTCAACATAAGCCAAACCTTCGGTTGATTTTCGGCCGAAGCCGAAAATGGTAGCTGGTAGTGACTTTTTTCGCCGAAGGTGGCAGAAGCCAAAGCTGTAGGTTTTATTTTGCCCATTCGACAACGGAACCCACAATAAGAAATAAAATTCGACAATCTTGCGACGCATCAAGTAATTCCATTCCTATCGCACTGTATTGTCAAGTCACATGTGTGTAAAATATCTGCTCGGTGGCTTAAAAGAATGTGTTGAAATCATTTTTCAAGATTTCGTTACTAACAGACCGATAAATCTCAGTGGAAGCTGAAATAACGTAAATAAAATTTCCAATATAATATAACTGACAATTTAGCAATGCTTCAGTGTTCAATATAATGACTGATGTTAAACAACATTGCACATTGTGGATGGGAGATCTAGTAATGTATCTTTCTGAATTATTATCCTTTAGGGAACAGACACCAATAAAATCAGCGATTGTAAACAAGTTCAGCTGAATGTGTGATTCGTGTAGTCATGTGGTTGTAGTGGTTTATTTTTTTTTTGTTTATTGGAAGGGAAAAAACTCCTCTCGAGCACCGAACCGCTCCTCACGCCTCAAGATAGAACGTGAGGACCGGCCGGGTAGTGTCGGGCTCGAACCGACTAAAACAACCCTCCACTCGCCACTTGACCCTACAGGCCGTCGTAGCGAACCGAACGCGTTGGGGGGGAGCAGCGGAAGGCGCTCCGCCCGGAAAGGTCGACAAAGCCTGAGGGCCCCTCCGTTGAGGGAGTACCCGGGACAGAGGACAGAAATACGGCTCAGGTTGTCGCCGGGAAAATATGCACATGCGTGCCGTCGAGAACCTATACGTGTGAGGACCGGGTCCCAGAGTGGTTATAACCGACTGGCGATCTATCGGCTGAAGGCCCGAAATGATGAGTGCCTATCGTGTGACGCAGCGTGGGTGGAAGGCCCGCGCTCTAGTGAGGCCCTATCGGAATGAGTGATGTAGTCGAATAGAACCTACAGTGGCCCTGGTGTTAACGCGCAAGACGTCGACGCCCCCTCCGTGGAGGGCGGTGTGGTGTCGGAGCGTTAGTGTTGGTGTTTAACAGACCGTCGATTGCCACTGTTATGAAATCGACCCGGTCGGTTAATACGTCTCTCAGTCGTCTTTGGTGGGGTCGTGTAGTGGTTTATTAAAATTGAATATTAATACATACATATCTTCACGCCGTATCCCTAACAGGGTGGTCAGAGAAGTCGGAGCGCCAAGCGTCGCAGTCCTTACGTATGTAAGGATCGCGACGCTTCTTTCGCTTCCTCAAATCTCATCATTCTCCTCACACATTTTTGCCTAGGTATGCGAGTACTTTTGACATTTCCGTCGGCCAACACTTTAGCTATTTGATCTTACTAAGTCAGTCTTGGTCTTTTTTGGCTTCTTTTACCACTCACTTTTGCTCTATAGATTTTCTTCGTCATTCTTTCATCACTCATTCTTTCCATGTGCCCGAACCATCTTAGCATTCCTTTCTTCATTTTTACAATAACACTGTCGTGCAATCCTGTTATACTGCGTATCTCTTCATTGCTTATTTTTTCCGCACCGTGACAGGGTGACACCGCACATATACATTGCATATTAATATTATGAACAAATAAGATGTCACAACTAGCATGCGTTATAGTGATACGTGATTTGTACGAGAACTTCATTGTTGAATGAACCGAGGTTATAAATATAAGACAGCGCACTATGCGTGCTATTTCAGTGCTGCGTGAATACCTGCGATGGAACGTCGTTACAGTATGTCGATTACAATCTAATAATTTAGAACATATGCCTATAGTATTTTACGTACGAGGGGGACAAAAGGTATATTGCGTAATGAACACAAGAATGGCATAACTTAAAAGAGATGGAAACTGGAATTTTAACCAGTTCGAAACTAGATAAAATTTCTGTTTAAAAAATCGAAAATTTCGAATTATGCCTTTGTTGCATCCAGTAGACGAGAATGGCACAGAATAAATATTTCATGCTATTTTTGTTGCATATTTGTAAGTATTACTTGATGCAGCTTAAGTCCTAAATGTCTGTACATTTTTAATTACCTTCAGTAGATTATTCAAGTCTGGAGATTTTTGTCATCTTAAGTAATTTTTCATATTATTTATATAACTCTCTGAAGATTATTTCTATATTTTGTATCAATTAATTACTTAAGTGTTAGATTTGAAGAAAGCGAAAAAGAGATCTTATTTTATTACAATACAGACTTCTATATTTACATTTTTATAATAAAAAATTCTTCAAGGGCGAGTTCGATATTTATAAAATTGTGAATTTCTGAATTAAATTTCTGAAAATCTTGAATTAAACTTAGGGCCGTTAGTAACTAATAAATCTGTGCTAGGATTTTCGTTATGCTGTACCAACAAACTTTAGGTGAAGGGTAGGTACATAAATATCCTCGATATCCTCGCGCTGTATCCCCAATGGGGTAGTCAGAAAGTATGGAAATACCAAGCATCGCATCGCCATCTTTGTGTATGTACTCCTTTCGCCTCTTCAAATCTCATTATTCTCTCGCACGCTTTCGCCTAGGTATGCGAGTGCTTTTTACATTTCCGTCAGATAACACTTTGGCTATAAAAATACCGTTTTTCTTTTAAATGTATGGAACCTCAAAAATAAAACATAACAGATAAATAACTTTATATCACTATATAACTAACAAAAACTTTATAAATAATAAAAAAGCTATTACAATGAAAGTAAATACCATACATAATATAATTGATAGCGTTCGATATTGACCGTTTCGTAACGTCACTGATCCCGTATCACTCGCACTGTCAAGACAAAAAAATACAAGCACATTTCATTTGTCTAATCAGTTCAACCCATAGTGAAACGAGTAATATGTTCTTGTAGTAAAACCAAAAAAATAATATTGTCTGCTTGTCGGCAAAGAATTATATATGGTACAAGTAATCATTCATCCTCATTTTAATTAATTTTATTCGAAAACATCGCTATTCTTCCCAATATTTTGTAAGCAATTAATATTCAGAGGCGAATAAGACCTGAAGACCTTGGAGTTATAATAACGCGAAGCAAAGAAAAAGGCGTTTCACAAATTCCCAAAGGATGAACGAGAAACTTAGCGGATTTTTCTTCTAAGAATAAATGTTATTATTGTGAAATAACGTGAACAGACTGTGAGTAATATTAATATCCTCATTTAAAGCGCTTACAGTAATTACTGCTGGATATAGGCTTCTCTCAAATCACACCACTGAGTCTGATCTTCAGTTTTTCTTATACAACGGCTGCTGGCTTCCTTACGTAACGTCACCCCATCTCGCTGAAAGACGCCTAAAATTATTTCACTCCTAACGCGATCTCCTAATCTTTTCTGCTTTGGCGGTTATCAGTTCTTTTACAAATATGACCAGCCAACTACTACGTAATCCTATTTATTCTCTGAGCTATGTCAGTTACTTTGTTATTCTGCCGGGTCACCTCGATTCGATCCTTTCTTGAAACTCCAAGTATAGCTCTTTCTTAATCTCGTTGAGCGACAAGGTATACTTGTGGAGACAAAGAAACAAAGACAAAGAGACGGAAGATATCCGTTTAAGGTGTCATTTAATTCACTTTTCTGAGTGTAAAAATAATGGAATATGTTGGCTATGACATACGGACAAATGGACAGATAGAGAGACGTCACGAAATTATAAGCGTTTCGTTTTGCTATTTTGTATCCGTAATAGGGCAATAACACCAGATTATTGTGACGAATTTCTCCGAACACTACTCACAAACTAAATAAGAGCAATTTCACAACATGAGTGTAACGTTCTCAACGTCGGTACAATAAACCAGACATCGAAACTCAGTTTCATGTCGAACGCTATTTCCTGAAATTATCGAACTATTGAACAGTTGTTGCGTTGTTGTTTGCTAAAAGAGATCGAACTTTGACAATTTCTGTACATAATTTGGATCATACCATAGTTATTTATTTCTTTCTTTGCCAAGAATAACTACTGGATCTGCAATTTTAAAAAAATCAGGGAATATGAAGCATTATTATTTTATTGTATACGTCTTATTAAAAAATGTTGTATAAGAAAGGAAAAGTTCGATCAATATTGAAAAATAATGTACTTGTGTTGCTCAATTGAATGATTTTTTGCACCCAATGTTAGTATAAATTCCTATAAACGATATTCTTTTAATATAGAAATTAAAAGCAATCTAACCAAAGTATTTGCAGACTTCAGAAATAGTAATATTTTGTATTCGTTTTCGTAATAAATCTTCTTATTTCTAACATCATAATAGCCTTCGCGACAGTTTTTTTTCGACGTGAAATCGTGGAACTCGCTTTAAGTTCTTGTAAGCAGTTACGCATTAACAAAGTTTAAACTGTCTTTAATCACTTTCGGGTTATATTCTAGAAGAAAGGGGTTTGACTTTTAGTTTGTTCAAGCCATCTTTCAATGTCTTGTCCCATACCTACTTACTTGAACTTCCTAAACTTTGAATTTTGTCCTACTTCTATAATAATATTCAAGACATTCTGCTAGATAAATATATAAATAAATTTCGCATACTATTAAACGAAGGACCAGTCTTGTACTATGGGTAGTTTACAAAGATATGGTGAAGTTCCCTGTAACACCCAGACTCCAAGCCAAAAGAAAAGTTCGTTTCTTATATGAACTTGACCTGTAAAGTACCACCACCAATTTTTATCTTTCAGGAATTTAATAAATTTCAATCATTCATTTAAACTTCAAAGTTTATTCTTTTGAGTTTTCATCTTATCGTAACTCATAGACTAAAATAAAGTAAAATCTATACCCTTATGATCTCATGCGAGTTTCGATTTCCCTTTTTTCACTCATGTCTCAACTCGTGGTGCTAGAATGATCTTATAAGGGTTCCGAGTTTCCTCATACATCTGTCCTTTTCCTCCAAGTTACGAGTAAGAACTTTCAAAAGTAAAACAGCCAATTACATTTCCATCAAATAAGCCAATCAGCTGCCATTTCGCTGAAAAACTTCCCTTCGAACAATGGCACTTACTTGCGAAGTAGCATATTTTCTGAGCGGCAGCTGATCGGTTTATCTAATGGTAAAGTGGGTCGTATTTGGAGGCAAATCTTATTATTTTAATTGCTTTAACGCGAGGACACACACCGGGATTTTCGGAAGGAATATTTTAGACGACACTAATTTGTATGACACTTCATTCAAATTAATGTCGAAGTATGGAAGATTGGTCTGATATCGATCGGAAAATATGGGCGTGACCGTCATCGCTAGCACCAGCGTCAGCGGTTGTCCATCTATCCGTCCGACCCTAAACCACAATCTAACAATCTACATTGCAGCATGAATTGAGCCAGCTCGCTCGGTGAAATACCACCATCTCACAGAATATCGGCGTGAAATAACAGTATCTATTGCTGCTATTTCGTTCGGTGACTGAGAGTGCCGGTGGCCCATCTCCACCCTGCCGCTCCTTTCCTTAAAGGCCGGAAACGCACCTGTGATTCTCCTGACGTTGCGAGTGTCTTTGCATCAAGCGACACGCTTGCTCATTCGCTCCCTCTTTCATAAAAATGAAAATAAAAAAAACGTCTAGACAGAGCAAATGTGCGGTGCGCGAGTAATTAGACGCAAGTATGGTAAGCCCGAATTGCCCACGCCACCATCTTAGTAGCTCGGGATTTGCCTTCCAGGGTTAACACGTGTTTGTTGTAGATGCTTAACTTTCGTGCACGCAATTAAAATGGTACATACAACACATGCTGTAAGAAATTGAAAATCGTCATCTTACTTAATTCACCCGTTTATAATAAATTTATTTGGCCTTTCACAAATTATAAAATCCATGATTATAGTTTTGTATTAAACGTTGTAAAGAATTGTACTTGTATGATATAGGTATATGAATTATTGTAAAAAACTTTGTAAGTAAATGTAATTAAACACTAAAATTATTGTTGTATTTTAATTAAATTATAAAAAAAATTAAATAACCAAGTGGTTTGATCAGTATCTCGCAATGTCGGCTTTTGCACAAATAACAAAAATGATTGTCCACTATTTGTTTATTAAATTTTTTGCTTACATTGTGGCTGAACGTTTGAAAGTTAAGTGGGAAGTTGCATAATGGCAACACCGGCTTCGCTATTCAAATTCTCAATGTTTAGTATAATATAAATTGTATGATACAATGAAATGGGGCAGTCGAATGGTAATTGTTTCATGGCCCACAAGTATTTATTTCTAGTGTCACAAGTATTGACATGTGATGTGTTAGTCATGAATGAAAAAACCTTACGCTGCTCAAGAAACTAGCGCGTAAGTATGTCGTGTGTCTTCAGAGTCTGATTTCCAATCGACCCTCGTTCAGAGTTATCGGTGCGTATACAATTGCACTTACCTTTAAAATACGTGACACAAAGTGCATGTTTCTTATGTATATGGTATAAAAAGATAAAAGGATTACGACGTCTAAGTTATTACAAATAGACTGGTTAGACGAAATGTTAGAACATTTCGTGGTTTTATCAATAATTTTTAGGTCCTTATTCGATATTTTCCTTTGCGCAAGCTTATAGCGGACATATTTTATATAAGCGAACCAATGATGTTACATTTAAAAGAGGTAGATGAGTTATTGCGCTCGAAAACTGGCACCCCAAAACTTTACTAATTAGCCTACCTGGAGCTCATTCGTGTAACAACGTGACAGTGTCAACACGTATGTGCGTTCCTAATATTATTATTAAAATGCCGTCCTGTGTTATTAGATACTGCAGAAACTATACTAGCAAGACTTCATCATTAATTACTAATATTCTATGAATTAGTCACGGATTCGCTTAAAATGCAGTAAGAAAGTGAAATTGACCAATCACAATGGTTTTAGAGAGCCGTGTAATTTGTTAGTTTGAAATGCAATTGAAGTCTTACATTGTATAGCGACGCAGTGCAATGTTTATTTGTTTCACTTTGCTCATGGTAATTGTCATGCTATCTTATTTACACTTCATCATTTTATTAGTGTGTATAAACAAAGCGTGTGGCTTATGTGCGTGCGTAACCGGGCCAATATTTTACAAGCATTAGTACTAACGTAACCTATCTACCTCTTTTTTAAAAATAACATCATTGAAGTTAACACTATTTAGAAATGTTACTGAAATCTATACCCTTCTACAGTTCACAGAAAAAACGCTTATTTTGTCTAGACAAGTATCTATAAATTGAAAAATAAAACACGGATAAAATCAAAGTCATTTGAGATATTTCATAGAATCCGTTGCTTTGATTATTTAATACCTACTTTCGGGGCTTGTATCTAAGCGCTTATTATGCTTATCTTAGTGTTGCTTCGGTGATACAATCACGGAGGTTAAGCAAGATTACATGAATGCCATTAACTGTAGATTCAACATCCGAACCATGCTTTGGAGAGCACATAAGGTCTACGGGTATTCAAGTGATTGTTGTAATCGTTAAGCTAGGTCAAAATCAAAAAAAAGGTAAAAGTTGTGATCTCGCTGCCTGTATGCAAGGCTCATACCATCCATGGCTTTCTACGGACGGCCGCGGCCGTTTGGTCTTAACGACGCGGCAGAAAATAAAGCGCCGCACAGCTAAATTAGCTGCAGTGCAAGTCGCGCGAGAGTTACGAACGATATTCTTAAAGGCAACGTTGGTCCTGGCGCAACTTCCGCCACTGGACATGCCAGCGGAGATCGACGCAAGAGTGTATGTATGAGGATAGGGAAACCGCATCCACGACCACTGGGCGTCCACGAATTTAGTGAGTGAAAGACCCCAATTCTTCTCCTTCAGGGGCTGAGTTTGGGGATTTGTCTCATTGACTAGAATTCCATAGCAATTTCAGACAAAGTAACAGTTACAAAGAAAAATAAACGACTTCTTTTTTGACTTTTTGTTATTCATTTTTTGATTTTCGTAAGTCAGCCTTGGTATACCTTGGATTTTTACCACTCACTCGCTCTATAGATTTCAAAAGCACTTACAGCACAATACAAAAACAAACACAATAAGATGGAGATGTCACTCGCATACCTAGACGAAAACATGTGAGGAGAGTGATGAGATTTGAGGAAGCGAAAGAAGTATTTAAGGATCGCGACGCTTGGCGCTCCATGTTCTCTAACTATGCCGTTAGGGATACAGCGTGAATATATGCATGTGTATGTGTGTTATTCATTTTTGGATTTAGATTAGGATTTACGTCTTTGTACCACTCAATGACGGAATAAATCAATACATGAACGGACAACGGACAATGAATCTATACTCTATTTTGGCCATTATGGCTATGGAACCCTATTATGGCCAAAGGCCTTATTCGACTTGCGAATTTTGACCTGCAATGCAACCCTACCACTTTGCTTTGATTTTTTTTTGTGTTTAAATCTGTCAACATAAACATATTATGTGCAAAATTGTCTTTAATGTTATTTTCTATAATATTTAGAACTCTGTAGCCAAATGGCAAAAAACGAACGAACCCTTATGATTTTCACCTATCCGTCTGTTCGTCTGTATGTATGTCACGGCTCTTTTCTCGGAGACTTTTACATAGTGTCTCCGCCCCAACTTTACAACTACGAGTTGAAAAATTCTGAAAAAATTTCAGAAAATGGAACATAAAATTATCTTCAAAAAAAATTGATTTGAATAAGACGCGTTGCGTATGTTTTGAGATATAAGATATTTCGATTAAATAAACTGAGCGAGCGAGGGTGGTCCGATATTTCGACTCTATAGGGTGAATGCTCCGTGTTAGTCCGACACGCACTTGGTTTGTATTATTCCTTTTTTTTTATAAAATAGGGGGCAAACGAGCAAGCGTGTCACCCGATGGAAAGCGACCACCACACCCCATGTACACCCCCAACGTCCGGAGAATCACGGGTGCGTTGCCGGCCTTTAAGGAAATGAGGGAAAGGAGGGGGTTGGGGGAAATGGGTCACCGGTACTCTCGCTCACCGAACGAAACACAAGAGCAATAGATGCTGTTATTTCACGCCGACATTCTGTGAGAGGGTGATATTTCACTGAGCGAGCCGGCCCAATTCGTGCTTCTATGCAGCATAGCTCTACCACACATATTATCTGTATAATTTTTAATTCACCTAATAATCCAATTTCAAGTGTCTTCTGTAAATCTTCATCGCAAAAACCTACGTTCGTTATGTCTTTATTCGTAATATGAATTAAGTGAAGTGAATGAAGGCATAATGATCTTAATTTCTTTAAGAACGTTTTCTTATCTTTATACATTTATTTCCTATAATTATCTGTTTCGTAACTAAGTCCTTTTAATTAAGATTCCATAAAGAAGATATGTATATTAGATAAAAATGAATTGGTTGTTAGATTTTTTAAAGATTAAAAGCATATTATACGTATAAAAATGTTGAAAACCGACTAAGTCCCAGTCATACTTCCTCAATTAACGTCAATTTATTTGTGATTTTCAATGTGTATGATTCTTTTTCAGTGTATGATTCTTTTTCAGACTTTTCTCAACGATACTTTGGAAAATGAGATGCGGGACATTTTTAAGGGCTTTTTTCGTTTTTTTCATTCCATTTGCATTGCATTTTTTCGGAGCCCTATCATTCTCATCACCCGCCATTTTTTTTTAAATGACGGCACACGACAACACTTATATTTTATTGACTGGGAACACTTATACTAGCGAAAAATTATTTACTAAGATTGGTATTATGGAGTGTTGAGATAAGGAGAGCCGTCTCTGTGTATCCAAAAGTGTCCGTAGAAAGGCGTCAAATAAGAGTGGCGCTACTACAGCTAGAGGGTAAATTTTGACCATTATTGCTATATCATTTTCATAAGTTTTATATCAGTCAACACAATAAAATCATTAAAAGATATTAAAAGCTCACGATTATTATAAATCTCTCTCAACGTGTTTCAAAGCGATTTTTTATTTTGTTATTTACTGCTTACGCTGGACATTTTTTCAACTAACCCCCATATAAGACGGTTCTCCTTACATCTACCCTCCATAATTGCTATGCTCTAAAACGTCAGATCACAGAGTTGTTCGCAGAAATACATCGATATCTGAGAACTTCCTACTGCTACAGAAGGGGCTGCTTTATACTGATTTGGAGTCCTTTTTGTTGCCAAGTATATACATAGCCAATAGTGATATAGATACTTATTGTTCCTTTTATTTTAATTAATTGCCTGTGTATTATTTGGTGACAAACAAATATATCTCTTTCTTTCTCTTTCTTTCAACTTCAATAACCACGAGAATATTACTCATTAAATGTTTCCAAGCACTATATTTTAATCAAATAGCAATTCCTAGATAGAGTCAATCTTTTTACTATAAATAAAAAAGAAGCGGGTATATATTTTATTTTTATTGGTTCCGACTTTATTATATGGTAGTGTGAACTCGATATGCTCGTAATCGAATTAAAGTAAGATAACTACAGTAGAAATGCAATCTCCTAGAAACATGTGCAGACAACCCACATGTTTCTAAGACCCTTGTGGACGAAGCACGCTATTAAAAGATACGAGGTATAACATGCTGCACGACAGTATTATTGTAAAAATGAAGAGAGTAAGGCTTAGATGGTTCTGTCACACAGAAAAAATGAGTGATGAAAGACTGATGAATAAAATCTACAAAGCAAAAGTGGGTGGTAGCAGAAAACTATGGCTGAAGATCGAATAGCCAGAGTGTTAGCCGAAATGTCAAAAGCACTCGTGTACTTAGGCAAAAATATGTGAGGAGAATGATGAGATTTGATGAGGCGAATATGTAACAATGCCTTATGAAGATCAAATAGCCAGTGTTAGCCGACTGAAATGTCAAAAGCACACGCATACCTAGGCGAAATGTGTGAGGAGAATGATGAGATTTGAGAAAGCGAAAGAACTATGTAAGGACCGCGACGCTTGGCGCTCCGTCCTCCCTGGCTACACCGTTAGGGATACAGCGTGAAGATACGTATGCATGTATGAATATGTAACGTTTGCGATATTTAGCGCTACATCGTTTCCTGTATACCCAATTAGGAATACAGCGTGAAGATATGTTATGTTATATTCTTTTTAACCGATGGAGAAATACCTAAAAGGCAGTACAGATGTTCGACAAGTATTGGCAATTTATATTCATCTGGGCTCGCAGTTTACTAACAAAGTTTAATTTAAAGATGAAAATAACTACTCGAAATAACAATCTCCAAAGTAATGTATACTAACGCTACAGACTCAAAATGCTCTAACAGACTAACGCCATCATGTGCCAATAAACATTCAAACAAAGCCATTACTTTAAGTTAAATAAGTCCTTAATTTTATCTCAGTTTTGAAATTCTCATACATCGATCTTTACCTGCATCCAACTCTGTAACCTGACATTTTAGGACATAGCAAAAATTAATAATTTTTTGTTTGTTTAAGTGTCCTCAATCAATATATGTAGTATTTCCGAATTCTGAATAGTATTCCGAATATGTAGCCTTTATCATGCACCGCCATTTAAAAAAAAAATAAAATGGCGGCTAATGAGAATGCCAAAATCTTGCCAAAACGACGAAACGACTGCGGTTAACAGACACCGAGATTAGACACCACTAGTGTTCCATTTTTTCAAATTTGAAATGGAACACAAAAAATCACAGAAATTATTATTGTTTTGTCTGTACTAAAACCTATTTCTATTTTCTACACAAATAATTTTTTTCAAGGGCCGTAAGCAATTTTGAATTATTTATTTATCGTCTCCAACGACAAATTTCAAAGGTCAGATGGTAGCGTATAATTGAAAGCGAACCTGTCAGACTGACAAAGGGTCTAGCGCTTCTCTCTTTTGTTGAAACAAATAGAATAGCAATTTAGGTCACGTTCTGGAGGGATACCGGACGTTAAACGGATATTGTTCGAACGATGACGCAAATGTCGTTTAATACATACGAAGGCTTACGACACGAACTTGCGTACGTTAGAATACGATAAGAGCGACAACTTATTATGGCTCCGTCTAGTATGTTTGTTGGTGCAAGAGAAAGACAGTCGGTGAAATTTTAGGCACATAAAGTACAACGTAGTACTCAGGGTTGCCAACACATTTTCAGTATGAAGTGCTTTCTTGGCCTTTACATTGTTAAGGTCCATGAGCTTCAGACCATTTATCGTGAGTTGGACGATTTTCTTGTTTGTGTTATCTGCATTATAAAAAGGTCATGCTTTGTGTTAGTCAATTGATTCCGTCATCTTTACTGGGTCAAAAGGCTAAATAAAATAGATTCTTAGGCCTATCTAAAACATGAATGAAAATCTTAAGATGTAATTTAGTATTTTTTAAATTTAGTTTTTTTTTAAGTATTGAAAGGTAGATATAATAAGTTTAGACTATGTGAAAATGCGATAGTGTCTATGTACATCCGAACATTATACGTGAATGGACATACAATAAAATAGATCGTGAATAAGGCACAGAATAAGTAATAAATTAGGGTTTAATCAAAAGCGAGACAATAAATCATTGTTCTCCTTGTTTAAACATAGGCACGTGAAAACGCAGTCCTTATTTAATTTGTCGAGAAAACTTTTAACATAATTTTTTGTTAATATAGTGAGTCTCGTTTCGTTTAATGAAAAGTTTCTATTTATAAATGAAACTTCCACAAAAAAATGTTTCTCGATTCATTTCAATATTATAAGGTGTTTTTAGAACTTTGTGAGATTCTTGGGTAGAAAAGCAAATGATGTTAGCTTTTTTAAGAAATACATATATAATTTTATCTAAAATAACTAAATAAGAAAAGCAAAATAGAACTGGTCTGCTGATGTAGAAAAGCTGAAAAAAACACCTTACCATGCACACAAAAAAGGGAAACAGGGCAGATATTTGTCAGAATATCATATGCGATCAGATACTGACACTATCACATGTACACAAACAATACTCACACACCCAATAATTTGTGTATCGTATTCATACGTCACAACCGTAATGGAGAACGTTGCAATAAAGAGTGAGAGAGAGAAGCAAGGCAAGATGTTGAATTCATTGCGATTTGCGACCGATCGATCGATCTGATTTTTATCCGACTTCAGAAGGAGGTTCTCAATTAGTCTGTAAGTTGTTTTTTTTTTATGTTTGTTACCTCATAACTCCGTCATTTATGAACCGATTTCGAAAATTTTTTTTTCGTTTGGTAGGAAATACTTCAGAGGTGGTCCCATTTAAATTTCACCAATATTGGAGCTTGGACTTCGAAGATACACTAGATAACACGATCTGGTTATAACCTTCATTTATATTGACGATTCTCTTGTATATCGTTGCGCTCCGGAATTAGAATGAAGTTAATTGCAGACCTGCCCTAGATATTTATTTAGGTCAAGACCACTCAAAAGGGAGTAATAAAAAATTTTTATTAAAAAAAATTAAACCGCCTTCAAAAAAAACACTGAAAAGTATATAATAATTATCCTTAATCAAAACTCAAGTACAATTAAAATAACTTTATAATTACGATACACATACGTATATAATTAAATTTTACAGTTTTTTAAGTCGGTGCCAAATCAATATGCAACAACATAAAGTCTATTAGTTTGGTGAGCTTGGCACCGACATCAATAACTGTCAAATTTAATTAAACATAAAAAAATAACCTCCTCCTCTTTTCGTAGATTAAAATATTTTGAATAATGACCTTTTCAGTTTCGTCGTGGGTAAAAAGTAATCTGAAAGTCTAAAAAAGCAAAAGAATTAACTTGACCAGAAGAAATATAACCAACTTGTTCAGCATTTAATCTTTGAGATCTCTCTTTAAACGGAGGAGTGCTTTCGTGAGAAAAGTTTGAGCGTGTACAATGTACAAATAGTTGAACCACAGATTAATTAGTTACTGGTAGAACGATAGCTAAAAGTAAAATATTTATTTCTGACTACTATTTCTTTATTTCTAGCTGTCATTTAAAAGTTGGGAATGACACGTAAAATTGATCTTTGGCATATATTTCCATTAGGAACAAAACAAGTCTGCAAGATAGAGAGTGCAAGATCCGATAAAATTCATCAAAATCGAAAATAACCAATCTAAGGCGAGTCACTATTTATTTATTTATTAGTTTAATCCATCTGCATTCTAAATTTAATCAGTCGATTATCTATGAAAATTTGTCTTTGAAAATGTAACAGACCTTAGAATAATATCCTTCCAAGTAACAGACAATAAGACAGAGATACTTTTGCATTTAGAATATTAGTATGGACTTTGAAAAAATTATATATTCGAAACAATTTACAAACTGAATGTAACAATACGTAACAATAACATAACCTAGATTGCAAAACCGACACTGCAAGACTAAGAGTGCAAGCGCGATACTGCAAGACCTAAAAGTGAGTGTTCTTAACACTAACAGGTATGAAACTTAACTAATAGTAGGTATGAATCTTAATTAATAGTAGGTATGAAACTTAACTAATAGTACGTATGAAACAACTTATTCCTGGTAGATAATTATGTACTTACATGTAGAAGGTAACGTAGGTGCTATCATTCGATCGTAAATAAGTCTTATTATGAGACAAAATATAAAATTTAACTGTTACAGTTTTTTTTTCTTTTCAGTGCAAATTTTTCCAAATCCATATTACATAAATACTTTCAGAGATAGCTCGTTGTTGTCATTTGTTTGTATGAAATGTTTTAGTAAAAATAAGAAACGCATAAATAAATAATTGATTCAAATCTCCAAAAAAGTGATTCAAATCTCCAAATTCTTAACAAAAAATACTTGGAAGATTTGTTTCTATTTTGTAATATTCTGAATTGACTTGATTCACAGAAAATCGTAGCATTTATTCCAGTAGAAATGTTGTACTGGAAATCTTTCTTATGTATAAAGAAAATTAGGGTAAATGGTTTTCAATATTCGAGGCTGTCATGAATCCTTTTATAATTTGACATGTGATATTGAAAACCGTATACCACGACTTTTTGTTTATAAGTTAAACACAACCAACGAGATACCGGTATTCCAAACACGAGTGTGTATGGATGGGGTCGCGTAAAATTGTCAGCTAATTCGAAAAATTTTTCGACGAATTATCAAATATTATTTTATAAATGAACACAGGATGGAACTCGCTAATACATAGAACATTATTATATGCACATTGCACACATAAACAATCCTATATTCCACTCACAAACATGTATGTACATATCATCAGGGCCTGGCCGTCTTGGACACACAAAATTTATGAGCCCATTCAATAAGAAAAACACCAGCCAAATGCGAGCCGAACTCGCGCACCGAGGGTTCCGTACCAACTCATAATGTAGGTATTTATGTCATTAATTTACCAAAAAATTTTAGTCCAATTAAAAACAAACTTGTCTTTAAGTTTTAAGGCACATTCTTCCATACCTTCTTCGTCTTCAGTTGTCTAGTACCCATAACACAAGCGCTATGCAGCTTACTTTGGGACTAGATGGCGCTGTGTGAAATGTCTAAGTATATTATATTTATATTATATTATTATTATATTATATTATTATTATATTATACTCTCCAATTGCAAAATTAAGTTTTTTTGTAAGACAATATTTTTCACGTGATATAACCACAAATTAACGGTTTTCGTAATTTTCCCTTTACTTAAGCTGTAAGACATTGCTTCTTGTCAAATTTCATAATTCATAGGTTTTGATTCCCTTGCAAGTGTCAAAATATGCGACATAAATGGCCGTATCTTTTGATTGCGCTGATTTAGAAGTTTTATTTTTTCACAGCAAGTGATTGTATACCTGAGTATTTGATATTAATTTCAATCTGACACCTCCTCGCGTTTCTGAGAAAACGGGTCTTGGTGGACAGACAGACAGACGTACAACGAAATGATCCTATAAGAGTTTCTTTTTTACTTTAAGGCGAGGAACCCTAAAAATGAGCCGTCGCGGGACGCGTGGCAAATATGAAACATCGAAATTATTTTGTATAGAAAATATGTATGAAAAGATGGGTTATTAAAGGAAATAAAAAATATGACATAATAAAAAAAATACTCAAATTTTTTTTAAGAAAAATTATTCTTATTTACATAGCATAGGCAACGTGTTCTGACATGAATAAAAACACTTCATACGCTATAAGTATACGAGCTCAGTATAAGCGCGTGGCGACGCGTCGCCACTTGTCACGCCGGTCTGAACCGCAGCATAAGAAGTTTCACATCAAAATCATTTCAATGAAAACATCAGAGTTCACTTATCTGTTAACAATAGTCTGTAGGCAGCGATAACCTATCCAGTAAGAGTTAATATTTTTAAGAAATCTAAGCTTTTACAAAAGAGAACACAATACGTGCCATCTAAAGTATGAACGCACGATAGTCGCTGAGAGATCATTTTAAAGACATAGATGTGCTCATCTTACCCTCGTTATACATCTTCGAAAACATAATGTACACTAGAAAAAATATAGATCTATTTCAAAAGAAAGGCGTTATTAATGGTGTGGAAACTCGTGGTCGTGATCAGCTAGTTATTCCTAAATTTAAATTACAAAAGTCAAGTGGTTCATTTTTGGACAACTGTGTTCGTTTTTATAATAAAATTTCTCAAGAAACTACCCAATTAACGGAAAAGAGATTAAACTTGTTATTAAATACACACTGATTGGAAAAGCATGCTACAAAATTAGCGATTTCATTGAAGACACAACAATAGACTGGAAATAATCCTCTGCCATGTGCAGAGGATTATTTCCATTTACTAGCTTTATGGATATTGTATTTTAAATAACTATTGTAGAATGATGTTGTAAAAATGATTCCTGACTGAGTTTCTTGTCGGTTCTTCTCAGTGTCCAGGTTTTCTTTTCGAACCGAACCAAAGTAGATTTGACGTTCAAAAATACCTTGCATTTGAGTTTATTTGAATAAATTGATTTGTCTTTGACTTTGACTTTGAAGCATGACCCGTAAATAAATATTGTAAGACGTGTACAAGTCGTGAAAGTTTTAAAACATTAATAGAGTTTGATGTTTGAAGCATCACTATGTTCAACTGAACTGCGACTCGGGAATCGCACTTAGCTCACATGCACTTTAACGCTTATGAGGTGATCAATGTTGCGTATTTCACTTAATTTCATATTTACAACGATAAAACTTTACACAATTGAATGATCTTACACTTGTGTAATAATTTTTAGGGTGAGTAAATAAAAAAGTTAATGTTCAATTTGATATTAAACATTTTTGTGAATTAATAAGATTTATTAATAACAAAAAAGTATATACATATGTTAATTTACAAACTTAAAACTACACATTATCTTAATTAATAAACTTCCTCAAAGTTGCCGCTTAGAAAGCTGTCATTGCTTAAGGTACCCAGCAGACTGGCAGCATTGCCTCTTTGAATAGCCAAACTGATTCGTTGGCGGAAGAAGCTGCCAGCCCGGCGGTCTCCCGAAGCCTAACAAAATTAAACATCGTGGACAAGTCCATTGTCGCGCATTGAATTGGACTTACTCATTTGGAACGACGACACCATAGATTTACCACTAATACGAGTATTTAACTAAATGTGTGTCCCCACCTTCTTCGGTAATTCCTCTGTCAATAATTTCACTCCTATTATTTCACGAAAATATGAAAGCATTCATGAAATTATTGTTAGGTGGGTATCGTTGCGGTGTGACGTTAGTTGTTAGTGACATACATATAGATATAAACCTTTCACACGTCACGAATTGTTAGACCGAAAGAAACATATGGCGTAAGCCTGCAATAGAAAGGGACGGGAATACACATATTTCGTTTCTATCGGTATGCTCAATATTTTAAGACTTATGTTGTTGCATTTGACAGTCCTATGACACAACACAAATCTTTATTCGTTAGTACTTTTAAGATTTTTAATTATTTTTGAACTTTACCACAGAAAAATGAATGTAAAAAACTTTTAAATGTGTGTGAGATAGAGATTCTTTTGGGCGTGACGGTAGAATACAGTATTTTAGGCTGCAAAGGCCGGTTTGACAAACATAGGTCGTTAGAACGAGAAAGAAGATAGTGGTCACATAACGTAATATCTATTATATACACACCGGCACAATTAGCGGAACACAAAAAAAGCAGGATTTTAAAATCTTTTACTTGAGGAACTGGCCAGTCATGATATTTTTTTAATTTATTGTCAAATTTGAAAATAGAAAATTAGATGACATACACTTTTTTCATTCATTTGTTTTATTTTCCCGAACAATACGTTTTGTCAACTTGTTCGAGTAATAACTACGTAATTGTAATTTTTTTGAAAAATTGCACTTAATGGTTTTTTATAAATTTGTTATTCTATAGGCAATTTTGTTTATTAAAAGCTCTTTATTATGCCTGACTTAACATCACTGGAAATCATTAGGGCTGATGAAATGAGAAGAAATGGCCATACCTACAGATCGATTGCCTCAAGGCTTCGTCGACCAGTATCAACGATTCATCGCAGCATCCAGCGGTGCAGATCGTCTAATTCTCTTGTGAGGAGGAGGGGTCAAGGTAGAAAAAGATGTACATCGAGGCGAGATGACAGTTTTTTACAACTTGGAGTTCGTAGGAATACGCGATTAACGGCTGTACAAGCTCGAAATGAACTGGAAGACGTTCGAGGAGTACGAGTAAGTGAGCGTACAGTTCGCAGGAGATTTGAAGAAGTTGGTTTAGGGTCGTATATACCTGCCAAAGGCCCAAAACTTGAGAGACGTCAC
Organism: Zeuzera pyrina; assembly: GCA_907165235.1. Classification (NCBI taxonomy): domain Eukaryota; kingdom Metazoa; phylum Arthropoda; class Insecta; order Lepidoptera; family Cossidae; genus Zeuzera; species Zeuzera pyrina. Next base: position 4,260,871 of record OU015641.1, read on the forward strand.
CGCGTAAACCGATTAAGCTATGCGCGAGAACATCGTCATTGGGATTTGAACGAATGGCAGCAGGTTCTCTTTACTGATGAGTGCAGAGTTCTTTTAAAACAGATCGATGGGAGACAGCGAATATGGAGACGCAAAGGAGAACGCCACATACAGTCTAATTTTGAACACACAGTGGCTTATGGTGGCGGCTCGATTATGGTTTGGGGAGGGATATGTTTGGGAGCTCGCACGGAGTTAGTGATAGTCACAGGAGGGACCATGACAGCAGATCGATACATCAGAGACATTTTAGAAGAACATGTTGTACCATTTGCCCCATTTATTGGTGACGACTTTATTCTAATGCAAGATAATGCTCGTGCTCATAGTGCACAATCGGTACAGGCATATCTGAGCCACGTAGGTATACCGGTGATGCAGTGGCCAGCAAATTCCCCCGATATGAATCCGATAGAGCATGTCTGGGACTTGCTAAAAAGAAGGGTTAAATCCAGAATGCCACCCCCCAACAATCTGAATGAACTTGGAAACGCATTACTTGAGGAGTGGGAGCGGTTGCCTCAAGAAATCATCGATAACATAATCTGTAGCATGCCCAGACGAATGGAAACCGTATTCAGAGCAAGAGGGGGAAACACTCGTTATTAATTTTGCTTTAATTTTATTGTTAAATCATTTAATGCTTACTTTTTTTATTTTTTGTGATGGTTCATAATCATCTAAAAATTTCACTTATTTCAAATTTCTTTATTTTTCAATAAAAAATAACGAAGACTTTTCAAAGTCGTTGTTAAAAGATGTTAATCAATTTGTTATTTTGTGTCTAATTACATTTTCGTCAAATATATGCGTTATTATCTCATAGTCTCACTTTTTTTTCTGTTCCGCTAATTGTGCCGGTGTGTATAGTAGAACTATGTATGATACAATAGGACTGAAGCGCCAGTTGCCGCCCTACGCTCTACAAGCGCGTGGTAGCCAAGATTATTGTTTTGATTTACTAGTCTAGTATAACATATAATTCAATCCGTATATACAAGTACATAAAGATTAGAGGCCAGCTACTTTCGTTATCTAAGTACACTAACACTTTCCAAGTAATATTTTCGTCCTAGGAAATACTTATAACAATTTGTGATTGGATTTATATAAGTACGTTCTAAGCTACATTCGACTAGGAAGATTAAGGGCTAAATCTTGTGTAATAGAGTAAGTTGTTATAGATGATACCAGTATATAATATTATTATTATAATACGACTATAATAAATAATGATTTAGCTCGATTATTACAACGGTGCTATACTGCTGTATCAGAAAACGTTTTAACATTCATTTAATTATAATCACGATAAATCGTTTTTAACCGACTTCAAAAAAGTAGGTTCTATGTTCGCCTGTATGTATTTTGTTTCACTTTTTTTTATGTATGAAAATACCCCATATCTCAAATAGTGCACAACATATCTTATTCAAACTAATTTTCATTGAAAGTGCTTTTCAAGTTCTATTTTCTTTAATTTATCAGAATTTTCCACACTATGGAAGAAAATTTAGAAGGGCAGACATACTTGTTACAACTTTAGAAGGGCATCTCAGCAACTAATAACTTAAATCAAAAAGTCACTCTGAAACCAATCAATTAAATTATAATTATGTGGTATGCTTTTCCAACTAATGTGTGTTTAATAACAAGTCTAAATCTCTTTTCAGTGAATTGGGCAATTTCGTGAAGAAATCCATATCCATACTAATATTATAAATGCAAAAGTCTCTCTGTCTGTCAGTCTGTCTGTCTGCTTGGTTTTCACGGCTAAACCGCCAGACCGATTTTGATTAAATTTGACACGGAGATAGTTTGACACCAGGGGGTGAACATAGGCTACTTTATTTTTCAAAAGTTTACCCCTAAAGGGGTGAAAAGGGGGATGAATCTTTGTATGGGAAATTTTTAACCGCTGAACCGATTGAAATTTAATTTGGTACAGAGATACACCTTTTCTATTAAAAAAACATAGTTTTCTTTTTTTATCAAAAAACTACCCCTAAAGGGGTGAAAAAGGAGATGAAACATAACAGGGGAAATGCTAAACCGCTGTACACAGATAAAACCTTTTCTATTAAAAAACATAGACTTCTTTTTTCTCCAAAAATCTACCCCTAAAGAAGTGAAAAGGGGAATGAAACTTTATAGGGGATCCATCCATACTGCCATACTAATATTATAAATGCGAAAGTCTCTCTGTCTGTCTGTCTGCATGGTTTTCACGGCTAAACCGCCGGACCGATTTTGATAAAATTTGACATGAAGATGCTATACCGCTGAACAGATTAAGACGAAATTTAGTACATAGATAAAACCTTTTTCATTAAAAAATATACTTCTTTTTTTTTCAAAAATCTACCCCTAAAGGAGGGAAAAGTGGGATGAAACTTTGTATGGGAAATTTTTAACCGCTGAACCGGTTATGATGTAATTTGGTACAGAGATACACCTTTTCTATTAAAAAACATAGTTTTCTTTTTTATCAAAAATCTACCCCTAAAGGGGTGAAAAAGGGGATGAAACTTTATAGGGGAACTTGATAACGCTAAACCCTAACAATATGGGTATCAATAGAAATGGAATACGCGGGGAAAGGTTTCTGTATACGTGACGTCATCATAAATCCAATATGGCGGATGTTCCATATTAGGAAATAACTTTTTCGTTCAACACCAACAATATGGGTATCAAATGAAATGGAATACGCAGGGGAAGGTTTCTATGTATGTGACGTCATCATAAATCCAATATGGTGGATGTTCCATAATAGGAAATAACCTTTTCTTTCGACACCAACAATATAGGTATCAAATGAAATGGAATGTGCATGGGAAGGTTTTTGTATATGTGACGTCATCATAAATCTAATATGGCGGATGTTGCATTACAGATAATAACTTTTTTGTTTACCACCAACAGTATGAGTACCTCAGGTACCCTCAGTAATCTAAAGACGCAGACGATCTATATTTTTTCCAGAAATTAAAACTGGCCCAATTCTAAATTTCAGAATTTTAGGCTACTGTAATAAAATTTAAAAAACCTACTGTCTAGATATAGTATGAATTTACACATCTGTCTGATCCATTACCTACATATCGTGAGAATAGAATATAAACATGTATTTGTGAAAATCCATTTTATTTTAGTTGAATTCGTTATAACTTGCCAATATATAATCTCAAATATTTATAAGGTTAATTTATTTTAAAGATAAGCCACTGTATAGCGGTTCAATACATCTACAATCCAAAACTCATCACTGTAGTGGCAATAATCTCGGAGTAAAATAACTGTGACATACGGACAAACAATTGGACAAACGAATTGATTGAAATACCAAGGATTCAGTTTTTTGTCATATGGCTACTTTACAGAACCCTACAAACAAAAATGATTGATCGATTGATGCCAGAATTTTGTCTAATATATTCAAATTCCAAACTCCTTTTACATTTATAAGACACACATTTGACCTCATTACATGATGATAAACCATTACTTATTGCCACGTAACACGTCCTAATGAGGCCAAACGTTAAAACGCTTACCTAGAAGGCATTCATTATTCTTACCTTTAATATCCCTAGTTATAATCTCTCGCGTGATTTATGACATTTCAGAGACCTTTATGTGTATGTCTTTCACTGACATATACGAAGGTCTATAGGTACATCATGTAATAGAATTAAATAGAGAGTTCATATATCGCAACTAGATAACAATTTTTTATTAGAATTAAATTAACAAAATACAATTTCAGTCATAGATTCTTCTCTTTTACATACTATCAATTCGCTTTATATTTATTAGAAATATTTCTGCCATTTTCATATAAAAAAGTGGTCTCTCTATGTGAAATGTCTATCTTCTTTTTACTAAGACCCTAACACTCTCCGGTATGTGATAGTGTGAAGTGATAATAGGCATCACTGACGTTAACAAGGACTTCTTGGAAAACGCGATAACTTCAGTTGCTTATATTTATTCAAATTTTCCAATTTCCAGCACTTGCACAGATCTTTAACGCACAATATACTATCACTTTTCTAATTTAAAACTCACAAAAACGCAAAAATATAAAATTTAAATAAAATGTCACTTCACTTCTTCCGTTCCCGCCAAAAAGTCATAAATTATTCGGTAGTGTAAGTAGGCTTGTGGCACAAAAATATAAGTATAGACCATGTAAATAAATCCAGACGCCATGTATCATACAGCAACGGTGAGACAAATCAGATAAGGTATAATCTTGTACATCGACACGTACTTGCAATTTTGTATATTCAGTCACACGTTATTTGGCAGTACAAGTCGACTTGCAGCACAAAGATACACATGGACTACGTAAATAAGTGTAATTAATTCCAGACGGCATGTATCGTACGGCAACGGTGAAGCAAATCATATAAGCCGACTCACCTACACGACACACATTTATTATCTGGGAGCCTAGACAAGTGGCTCGATTGTCCTAAACGCTAGTGTTAGCAACACCTACGAATGAACATAAAGGGGAACACTGGCGCCCTCTAGCAGAGCGCAACGGTGTTCATGACGTCATAGAAAAGAACGACTGACGGCTTGTTCCCCACTACCGCTCGAGATTATACAAGTCAAAAAAATTTTTATTAAAAAAAATTAAACTGCCTTCAAAAAAAACACTGAAAAGTATAAAATAACTATATCCTTTACTAATCAAAACTCAAGAACAATTCAAATAACTTTATAAATACGATACACATACCTATATAATAAAATTTGACAGTTACTGAAGTCGGTGCCAAGCCTACCAAACTAATAGACTTTATGTTGTTGCACATTGATTTGGCACCGACTTAAATAACTGTAAAATTTAATTATATACGGTAATACCTTCAAAAAACTTAGGAACCTTAATCGACAATACCACGCTTTCTCTCATAGTATCCCTTCGTCTGGGGGCCAGGACTAACCTTCTTCACCGTTGCCGCTGTGGTGATCTCGTCGATGTACTAGGTCACCACGGTTTATCCTGTTTACGTAGTGCGGGCCGCATGTCACGACATGCTGCCTTGAATGACGTCATTCGGCGGGCTCTTGTCGCCGCTGGCGTTCCTGCAGTCTTAGAGCCTGTAGGTATTGTGCGCAGCGACGGCAGGAGACCGGATGGTTTGACGCTCATTCCTTGGAAACTTGGAAGATCGCTGGTGTGGGATGCCACTTGTGTCGATACACTTGCTGTTTCCCATGTGCCGGCGACTTCCAAGTCAGCAGGTGCCGCGGCCAGCACTGCCGAGAACTTGAAGCGGCGTAAGTATGCGACTCTCTCTGAGAGTTTCATATTTACGCCCTTTGCAGTCGAAACTTTGGGTCCCTGGGGCCCCGAAGCCCATCCACTGGTTTCTGATATTTGTAAGAGACTGGTCGAGGCTTCGGGAGACCGCCGGGCTGGCAGCTTCTTCCGCCAACGAATCAGTTTGGCTATTCAAAGAGGCAATGCTGCCAGTCTGCTAGGTACCTTGAGCAATGACAGCTTTCTAAGCGGCAACTTTGAGGAAGTTTATTATTTAAGATAATGTGTAGTTTTAAGTTTGTAAATATTAACATATGTATGTACTTTTTATTAATAAAGATTATATATTATATACGTATGTGTATCGTAATTATAAAGTTATTTGAATTGTACTTGAGTTGTGATTAGTAAAGGATATAGTTATTTTATACTTTTCAGTGTTTTTTTTTGAAGGCAATTTAATTTTTTTTAATAAAAATTTTTATTTCTCCTTTTTGAGTGGTCTTGACCGAAATAAATATCTAGGGCAGGTCTGCAATTAATTTCATTCTAATTCCGGAGCGCAACGATATAAAAGAGAATCGTCAATATAAATAAAGGTTATAACCAGGTCGTGTTATCTAGTGTATCTTCGAAGTCCAAGCTCCAATATCGGTGAAATTTAAATGAGACCACCTCTGAAGTATTATCTACCAAACGAAAAAAGAATTTTCGAAATCGGTTCATAAATGACGGAGTTATGAGGTAACAAACATACAAAAATAAAAGATAAAGAAAAAAAAACAACATACAGACGAATTGAGAACCTCCTTCTTTTTTTGAAGTCGGTTAAAAACTCGAGCGCTTCACATTTCTCTATTGTTTTTACCCTCACGACTGCAGCACGAAGTGTTCGAATACAAATTAATTAGTTGATATTAATATTTTAATTAGGTAGTGAAACATTATTAACTTTCTATGAAATTAAACGAGAAGTAAAGTTGCGTGAAAAGCGCCAAATGGCATAAAACTAGCCAAATGGCATAAAACTAGCCAAATGGCATAAAACTAGCCAAATGGCACTTTTGACGAGCACTTACGCCAACAAGCGTTTCAATTTTCGCTCAGATAAGCTAATCGACCGCCATTTCGTTAAACAGCACATCTACGTTTATTTGATTTTATTCGCCTCACTTCGTAGTACGAGACAAACTGTCTGGAGTTATATAGTCCATGGCATAAGCTGGTCTTTGTGGTACGATTTGTGTGTACTTTGTGTGTAAGCTGCTTAGTAATCTATTATAACAAAAATCCCTTTTACTACGCATTGTATTAAGTTCATTTTATTTGCACCAACTTATGCAAGCACATTTTAATTTTGGTTTCATGAAATCATTAAAAAAACCACCAAGTCTCCGCCTATGCAGACTTTTGGTGTGTTTTGTGACCTGGATCTCGATATCTAAGGAGACAGAGTCAGATATTTTTAGATACGTACAACTTAAACTATTTGTCTTGAAGCCCTAAATCGGAAACATGATTAGATAAAAAAATCCAAAAAAAAACCTGTTTTGCACAAAGGCCCAGTTGCATCTCTGAAATATTACGGAATTTTAAAATGATTTTACTAAAATGGATAGGTAATTATAATATCTTGAATCTGTAAAACCAGTTTCGTAATTGGTGATTTCTTACAAATCACAATTATTTGTAAAAACAAATGTTGAAATTTCTCCGCGCTAAAATGTGATTAAACCGCAACTGCAAAAATCCACTTTATTGTTATTGCCATAAGGCCCGAGGGTAATGGACGAATTTAGTTGCACTGGACTGCATAGGCGGACACTTAATAAGAAAATGTTAATAATAAAATACGTAACTGAATTAACGTAACGTATTTATTTTTAAAAACTTGTAATAACAAAATTACATAAATGAAAGTAATTTTTTGTATTCATTTCCTCAGTAAGACGCCACGAGCAAGAGAAAGTATGTCTAAGCCTAAGACATTACATTTTTATGTCATCAGCTTTACAAGATTTGATTAAAAAGGTAGTCAAGTTTGAGTGTAATTTTATATCTACATATTAATTGCCTAAATAGATATTTGATCTGGTGCTCAAAAATTAAAGAATGGATTTTACGTACGTAAGGAGTTTTTATTCTTGGAAAGATTAGACTTGAACTTAATTAAATACTCAGATATATTTAATTAATTAATTAGTTAAAACCTTTTATGTCCTAATAAGAGTTTATACATTTCAATATAAATGAACTTAGTACATTTTTCTCTAATTATTAAGTACCTCTCGATGAGTATAGGTCTCCTCCAATTCGGTCCACTCTTTCCTGTCTTGGGCTGTTCTTATCCAGACGTTACTTGTAAATTTTGAAAATTTGTATGCACATCTTTCTAGAGGGCGGCCTCTTTTTCTATTACCGGAAGGGCCAGTCCATGTAGTAATTCTCCTAGTCCTCTTTGTCTTGACGCGCAATGTGGCGGCCCATTTTCACGTAAGTTTCTTGCAATGGGTTAAAGCATCAATTACTTTTAATCTTTTTTCTTATTTCAGTATGCCGTTACTTTCTTTAAGTCCTAAATCAAGAATGCTACTCTCCACGGCTCTCTGGCATGTTTCAATTTTTGCTTTCGCGTAAGTATTGTAGAGGTTTCCAGGTTTGACTTGCTTATTTAGAGACAAGGTAAAAGACATGGTTTCAGGACTTTCATCTTTAATCGTAAAGGTAAATCAATCATATTTTAAAACCTCTTTACGGCTACAGAACTTATTCCATGTCACGTTAACACGTATCCTCAATTCGTCACGGTGTCTAGACTTCGAGAAAGATATTTTGAGTTTACCTAAATATATGTATTCCTAGACATACTCCAACTGCCAGTTATCCAGGAATGTGGGTCTTTAAGCTCTGATGACCTTAATTTTGGTTTTTTCGATGTTTAATTCGAAATCAATATTGCGACTTTATATCCTATTAATTGCTTATATAACTGAGCGAGTGCTTAGAAATTCAAGAAAGGATTTTATATAGTTTTTGTTCTTGGAAAGATTAGGTTTCAACTTGAATAAATACTCAGATATGTAATATCAATGATGGTTAATGTCAATAATTAAATGAGTATCATAAATCTCTGATAACAATACTTCATTTTCGAATCATGTGACCATAGTTACAGTTTAAACTAATTAATCTGTGGTTACAGGTAAAATCTTAGGGTGCCTAAATATAAATACTATTGAAATGTCCATCTTTATTTATTCATCATATTCATGGGCTCACACAAGACATTAATAGAAGATTAAATCTTGTACTGCTATGCTGCTTTGAATAGCAAATTACCTTGTTCATGACATAGCAAAATGCATGTGCTTATACGTAAGAATATAGTTGACATACCATAAATATAATTAAATTTCACATTTCAGGCAGACCTAGATACGACAGCGTTCCGGATGCCCTTGTCCTTTATAAGCATTTCCTTGGTCGTAGATACCGCTGATTGGACAAAAGGGGCTTCCTTATTGGCACAATTTCGATTACGAATGCAAGCTTACGCATCATTTACTCACTCTTATAGCGACAAGCTCATGTTACTAAACGAGCTACTCTTGAATTATTCACTAATTGACCATTTCATTCCTACGGTTGACTAATTGGCCATTCTCAGTCTCACTTTTTTTGTTATGGATATTTTTTTTTTAGGATGAAAAGGATATTATGAATTGATTAGGATGAATATATCCACATATTACACATATTTCGCTAAAAAAAGAACTGAGCCTAACGCATCGTTTACATGGCATAAGTTGGTAACTAATTTCGGGCCAGTATGGTTACTAGCCTGAAAAAAAGGTAAAACAAAACGTGCCAGCTAAATGAAGAAATATATATGTATTACTTCTTCTTTATACTTAAAAATGTGATTCATACCAATGCCCAAATGTACCTAAAAATTTAAATGTCATTCATATCAATGCCCAAAGTATTCCGGCTCATTTCCCAGATATGCTGGCTCCTTTTAACAATAAAAACATTCATGCTATACTAGTCTACGAAATTTGGTTTAAGCCATGTCTTCCCTCAACTTTATATCCCCTACCAGGATTTCGTCTCATTTGAAATGATCGTCTCGGTGGAGGTGAAGTTACTATTTATTTACGTAATCATTTCTCCTTTTCTGTAATTAGCGTATAAGAGCAACCACCAGCTGTGAATGCTGGCGAGCATCTTTTTATTGAAGTTCTTCTTTCTCAAACCAAAGTTCTTCTTGGAGTCTATTACTGTCCATCCCTTCGTATTAAATATTTCAATTCCTTTGAAAATATCTTAGAAAATCTTATGCCGTCCGACAATCACTCTATTATTATGGGTGACTTTAATTGCATTTAATTGCATTTTACAGATACTAAATATTTATGTAGATTATTTCAAATAAAACACAAAATGCATTTTGAAAAAAAGTATTATAAATGCAAAATAAAAATAGGTATTTTGCATTTGTATTTGCATTTTAAATAGATGTATTTCATATAAATCAGATTTCTGAGAAAACAGTAATTAGAATAATATCCAACAAATAGCTGCGAATAACCTCGAAAACGAAAGCTATCAAACGTTAAAAAAACGCATGCAAACCAGCAGTGTGATTTTTTAACGCAAAATTAGACGAATTCACTTCTGAATCCGCAGTAAGATCGTCGACTGTGAATTGGTATTCTCTAAAGACGACAAAGCGTCGGCTCGATGAATTTTTTGACGTTTCGCTAAATATAACAATCGAATCTGAATAAAACGAGTTTTATTTAACATAATTATCTCAGAAGAAGTTAAAATACCTTAAGACGAAATATCGACGAAGTTGTTTACTCTTAAAGCAATCTTCGACAAACTCGCATCCAAGATCACTTCACTTCGCTTCTAGTATGTTTGCTTCAGTGTTCTTATTTTGCAACCAAGTGAGTTCGAATGCAATGTGAGGTGAATTGTCAAGCGAGTCTCGCTAGGATGATTCGAGTTTTTACAGAATTGCATGGCAGATCATCTGTTCAAAAGCAAGGATGTCATACAGACAAACTAAATACAATTTTGTTGTAAAATACGAAGTGAATTAGTTACTTAGGTACTTGAAATAAGACACGCGAACGCTGCACAATATGAGTTTAATTAAATAAAACAGGAGACACGTTTCATTCGAACAATGTTCAAATGTTTACATCAGACGTCACGTGTTCTGTCACTCGCTCGTGTTCACTAAAAGATTAACTATCAATTGGCTCGAAACAAGCGAAAATTGTCATAGTGCGGCGTTTAGTCTGTATTTAACGGCTCCGTAAAAACATGATTTTACAAAATAAAATTCGTAATAAATATTTATTTTCACCATCGTTAAATATAATTATGAATTTTGAGACACTATATTTATAAATCCACCCAGATACATGGCTGCATATTGTAAACTAGCAACCCGCCCCGGCTTCTCATAGGTTATAATTTTTTTTAAATAAAATACAGCCCATGTTACTTGCTGATAATGTAGCTTTCTATAGGTGAAAGAATTTTTAAAATCGGTTGAGTTGTTTTTGAGTATGTCCATTACACACAAACAAAGATTACCTCTTTGTAACATTTGTACAGATGTTAAATTATTAATGCAATAACAACGATTTATTTAGAGGATTCACAGTTTAATCCCATAAAAAGAGAACTATAGACAACTCATAAAGACTTTTTATTTCCAATTATTATTTATTGTGCGCAGTAAGTTTTCGAAAGTAAAATTTTCAAAATTAAACCGGTTTTTTTTTTTACTTGGATTCAGTAGACGTTCAGTAATAAGTCATTTGATCTCTTAACTAAAATAATAACGTAGCTTTAGTAACACAGAATTGTTTGCATTTCATCACAATCATGTAACGACGTCGTAACTTTTCTGGGTTTTAGGTAACAAGTAACAACTTTTAAGAGAGAATACTGATTGCTCAAGTACTGGCTCTGATCCTGTTTATCTGTAATTGACGCCAAGTCGTAGGAAAAAGTTGTTTTTATAGAAATAGAAATCCATAGTTTAAAAGAAGTCAAAGTATTTACTTCCTCTGGGTCTAGGCCGCTTTTAATTTAGGCGGTTGAGTCGAACCGCTGCCGGACGTTTGTCGTGCAGCTATAACGGTCCTATAGCAGGACGGTAGCAGGACGGTTGCAGGACGGCAACAGTCCTACACCAACCGTCTAAATTGAAAGCGTACAAGGCTGCCAGTATGATCGTATGTTAGTGATGTCCATCAATATCTGATGACATCATATAAAGTATTTGGATACCTCGAGCTTGAGGAATATTTGGTGCATTATTTTATTTGGTTATGAATTCGATATCCGCAGACTGTAAATAATAATTAGTGGATTCACGCTTGTATAGATATTATAAAGAGATAAATTTTATTTGTTTGTATGTAATGGATAAACTCAAAACTCTACGCTCTCATCGAATAACATGAGCTGTATTTTTTTTTTAATTCTACCCGTGCGAAGCCGGGGCGGTTTTGACAGTATAGATATAAACCAATGAAATAATATTTAAAAAATCCCTAACAAATATTTTGAAGAGAACTTTCAAAGGTATATTTCTGCTATTAATTAACATAAGAGATAGAAAAAGAAACATTAAAATTCATTCAAAAATGTGGAATTGTAATTCTTCATGTTTTAATTACTACGATTCTATTACATCAGAAGACTATTTAATAAAATTTCTGGTTTATACTACGACATTTAACTTTGTTTACTTGATATTCGAATATTCATTGAAATTAATTCTAATTGTATTGTGTTGCTTCTGTCGCCTGAATTATTTTGTAGTTGCCTTTAACAGAAAACAAATACATATACAATAACAGTAAATTAATTGACACTAGTTTTTTCGTTTTCTGAGAAGTGCTGACGAAGTCTGAAATATGGATAAATGAAAAATGCCTAGAAGCTAGAACAAGAGTACGATACTGAATATCTGGGGTGTGTTATCGAGGGATGGATGATGGGGGAACATCGAAAGGTCCTAGCAGTTCATGGCGCATTGCTAGTTACCAACTAATTTTAATTTGTCTACTCTTAAAGTATGAGTGTTCTAGAAACCACATAATAATGAAGTATAATTACTTATGGCTTTTTAATGATAGTTGATAATATTATTATCAGCGAGTATAGGCTGTAATCATTTTCAAAAAAATGTCTACCCATGCGAAGTCGGGACGGGTCGCTAGTGAAGAATACGCTGAAATATTCGATCACATTCAGAGCATGTCAATCTAATAAGGTCGTTTTTGTTAACGTATTTTCCAATTGTTGCAATTTTTAAGAACCACTGGCATCTTTATTGCGATAAAAATTAAAAGGTACAATGAATGAGTTTGTCACATTCCCGTGCCGAATACAATTTGCTGCTCGACGGCATTTGTAGATAAGTCACAACAATTCCCAAGAGGAAAACTCTCCGGCTATGAATATTTAATAATAATGTAATATCCTCTTTTGCATTCCATTAATTCGTCGAAAAAATCGAGGGTTTTATGTTCTGAATTATACACCGTTAGTGTTGTATCTTAATTTGATAACCGGAAAGTTACTAAGAACATTATTGAATTTAAAAAAAAAATGCATTTGATCTCTTCTTTTCGTCCGTATGGTACGCGTAAAAAATATTATTGGAGGTTATAAAAATACATTTTTTAATATCGCGTAGTATAAAAAAATACTTAATACTCAACTTTATAAGCCAATTTAAGAGACATCTTCAAATATTACATATTTTAATATAATTCTAGGACAGTAACAAAAACGAAAGAAAAATTAGTTCAATACATTAAGTTAGTTAAAGCGATTATAACCCCAATTTATTTTGTAGCTTTGTGCTTTTATGCATGTGTTTTGCATGTGCGCATGTGTGGAATACTGTTTATGTACAGATGAATGTATGTTATTTGTGTGTGTCGGGCACACATACATATATAGTATAAGACTGGCAATGGGAACTAAAAATTTGTCACCTAAAGAGCAGTCAATTCGTTACAACTCATTTAGTCGATCATATGCAACTATGGGAACAGGTTGTCTGATTTGTGAGCTAAATATTTGAACACTTCATTAAAAACGCGTTTGTTATTAAATTGCTTATTGAAGTTATCGTGCAATATTTACGTACTTTATATATGATAATTAACTTGTGATATCTGATGTGTGACAAAGTTTTCATCTGCAATTGCATCCTTGTAGGTCAATGGTATGCAGCGTATATTGCGTAGCCTATATTGTAATTATTATTGTTATTAAACTTATAAACTAAGGAAGCGATTTCTGAGAGATATAAGTATAGCCTTTTATGTATTATCCTAATACTTTTGTTTATATACCTACTGCTTTCGTGAGAAAAAATAAATATAAGCGGAAATTGTAACATAACTTCATTTGAATCGTATGTAGGCTAAATATAGAAATGTGAAAGAGCAGATTACTTTTCTGACGTAAGCATATCTGCTAATAGATGAGCTTGTAAAATAATCTCTTAAAGGTGTGCAATAGGGTGAAAACTGTTACATGAAAAACCAAAATATTTGAGGAGATAAACGAAAAAAATAACACTGAATTCTAGATTTTTTGCTTACTACTGTTAGCTTCACTACATTCTAATCACGTCAATTAGTCATCTGTGACAGTTTTGTGAGATTTTGATAGCAAAAGTGGAGTAAAATACTTTGCCTACGTATTAATGAGGCTTTACAAAAGAATCTGGCGTTAGTCTTTGTGTAGTAGTTATCAAGTAGCAACAAGCGATCGTGTACAGTTTATTTGAATGGAGGTAGTCAGAAATAATTTTATTATACCCTCCGCCATGTGTTGTTAAATAGAAGTAGTCTAGTGCAATCAGTGTTAGTATATATTTAGCTGTATCCGCGAACTGTCGTTGTTAAAATATACCCAAAAGTAGTGTTCAGTGAGTTATTCAGTATGCAGTGAATTATTCAGTGAGTTTTATATGAAGTGTTTTAATAAGTGATTAGTGAATTTTATAGTGCATTAAATATACGTATTGATAAGTGCGCTTTTACTACATTGTATAGCATCATTCTACGTACAACTTATGTTCAAGACAAAATGACACAATTTTTCAATATAAGTTACTTGTTTTCTTTCTTTCAAAAGGAACCTGACATTCCATTTTTTATTGAAAACCAGTCATATGCAAGACGTGATTTCGCATCAGCAACGTCTCAGGAACTAGGCGTTGTCTGTCATTTAGTCAGTAATTGGAGTTTCATTAAGCGGAATAAATGTTCGTTTTACGTAAAGCGCTCTATCCTATAGAACTAAAATAGGACGAAAGTCTGTTCATGGAAATATTTGTACTCGGATTTATTTCACACACGCTGTCATCCTCCTTGGGGTCGCGTGGAACAACGATCGGCTGGGTTATCACGTAAAGAACTTCGATCACAAATAAGACTAGATTCACAATCTTCTGTAAAATCTAAACAAATTATTGTCCGAATTGACATATACATTTCTAATATCGTATAGTATTGTCCGTAATATTGTGCTAATTTAAAGTACACTTTACTGTCAAAGCATCGGGTTGTAAAAGATGGTAAAAGATTCTTGCACGACATTGAAACGAAGTTTGTTAAAAAAAATAATTAAAATGCAATCTTACGTTTCGTGCTTAAAGTATAATTCACCTAATACATTTTCATCCCTATATACGTCATTTTGAGTTGTTACGTGAAGGTGACAAGAATAAGATATATATTGTCAGGCCATTTTTGAAAAATACGATTACGAATTTAATAAAAAAGAGCTATGTAACAACATTATTATAACGAAAAAATGTACACGTAAATAAAATTATTTAATTTATTTACCGAAAATATGAATCCCCATCTCTTTTAGCGTTCTAGACGTGTCGTTTTTACAATTTTTAAAGGAGCACTTTGTCATGTTTGCTGTTAGAGATTTCGAATACTATTAAAATAAAAGTGCACTCAGATACTCGTTTGAGTGCACATTTGATATGGACATTTTTGGAGCGTTGATTGTGTATCTTGTTTTTATATATGCACGAAGGTAAAGAACGATAGCTGCGCCGCAGTCGCGCGACGATGGTTTTAAATGGATACTTACGGTTCCATACGGTAAAATTACTTTTTGTAGCATTAATACGGTCACTAGCAATAGCTTTTAGTTCATTATTAATCAAGACAGGCAGCAATAGCAATTCGAGACATTATAACACGCTCGATTTAACAACTCGATTTTCTAACGCAAATTAGTCGAATTCACTCAACGAGTGAATTACGACAGGTGGGGAACACCGTAGTCTCATTCTCGGGCCCGGGCTGCAGGGCTGTATAACAAGCGACCTTTTTTTTTGGTTGCGCAGGAGAAATCTGCACACAGATACCCAGACCGCTTGAGAAGAGACTGAGTTATGTGGAGCTTTTACCCACCAAAACTCCTATGGTGATCGTCCTCGGCGCTCTATCGAAGGACTCCGGACTAGCGACCTGCCCCGACTTTGCATGGGGACTCATTTACGTTGCTTTCAAAGCCTTTATGTAACTTATGAAAAATACTGTTTGAGTGCCTATGTATTGGCTGAGTGCATAGTTTTCTGAAAAATCGCAATTTCACTGTACACCTCCATTCCAAAAGTAACCGAACTTTTTGAAAATCGAAACAACCAGTATTAATTTTGATACAAATCTTTTTTAGTAATCAATGTATTCGCCTTCTGCATTGATACACAAATTTGCACGCGCCAACAGGTTGTCAAACGACTTCTCTATCTCCTTTTTTGGAATGGTCTTTAGCACGTCGGTCACCGCATTTTCAATGGCCTCAATCGAATCGTGCCGCTTTCCTGTCATCGCCAAATGCAGCTTAGGGAACAGATAGTAGTCGCACGGAGCCAGATCAGGTGAATAGGGTGAATGTTGCAAGGCAATAATGTGATTTTTGATCAAAAATGCAGTTACAACTCTTGAACGATGTGATGGGGCATTATCGTGCAAAAGAGTCCAACTGCCGTTTTCTCGATATTCTGGCCGAATACGACGAATTCTTGCCAGCAACGCTTCATGACAGTTGTTTGAGGAATGCCTAATTCCATTTCAATAAATTTCACCGATGATTTTTTATTATTTTTGATTAATTCACGCACTTTTTTGATGTTTTCTTCCGATAATCCAGTTTTGGGACGGCCTGATCTTTCGTCATCATTCAGGGTCTCTCTACCCGATTCGAATCGCTTGAACCACTCGTACACTTGCGTACGGGATAGACAATCATCACCATATGCAGTTTGTAGCATTTGGTGCGTTTCGGTAAAAGATTTACCAAGTTTAACACAAAACTCAATTGCAGCTCTTTGTTTAAAACTCATTTTCCGACCGATGTACTAAACGCACTAACAAACATGACGCAATAACTCAAGTTGTTTACATACAAATGTCAGAAATTTTTAACAGCTGTCAATGAAGTACCGAGTTATCGACGGGTACAATATTACAACAGATGGCACCAGTAGTACTGTTTTTTTAAAATAGTTCGGTTACTTTTGGAATGAAGATATTCATCCAAGTATTTAGTTAACCCGTCCTTGTAAGTAAATCAAATTAATTTAGAACAAATTTGGAATTGTGAGGTATTCATTTCTTGTTTCAAGTCGTGTAAATCAAATTTAACATCCTTCGTTTGTCTCTAAAATATACAGGAAGTTAGATATTTATGTAAATACACGAGATAAATCGCATTTCGTTTCGTTCGATGTATATACATACTCATTTACATGATGCGTTATTTGCGTCTTATTAACAAATGTTCCACCTAAGCCTTTTAATGTATGTGTAGTGTTATGTAGATTTTAAATTATTATTATTAATAGTAAAGACCTTTATATTTTGTTTCTGTAAGTCTAATTTAAGACAATAATATGTCTGTAGCAACATTTAATGCATGTAAGATTTGCCTGTCATTGGGTATTATTTTTGTCTATTGTTTCTGTATGTTTTTTTTTAAAGTGTAAATCTGTTGGCAAGTTTAAATAAATATTTAAATAAATAAAATAAAATGAATGTGAATTTGAGTCTAAAGTTTTGTAAAACAATATGGATAAAGAATTGCTGAAAAAGGCACAGCTGCTGCAAATTTGACTTATTCTTATGACGTTACTGATGTGATGTTTTCACACGATTCATCGAACCTCAGTTTAATTGAATTTTTAATTATCTAATTTTTTTCGATTTTACGGTTTGTATAATATTTCATCATCAAATCATCGCTTAAAACCTGCATGAACTGTTTCTGTCACTTTTGTGTGTAAAGTTGCTAAAACTCGTAACAAAGGTCCTCATATGCACTATCCAACCTAAATTAGAAATGACGTGAAATTATACTTCATAATGTGTACAATTATTTCAAGAAAATTATACCAATAATTATGCTCTATGATACATGCGATTGTGCACTGTGCTATAGCCAGAGCTAGTGCTGTACAAAGAACCGGAGGAATACCCAGCGATTACAAGAGAGAACCAATTATAATCTTCATTAAATATTCAGTAAGGACCGCGACTCCTGGCGCTCCGTCCTCTCTGACTACCCCGTTGGGGATACAGCGTGAAGTTATGTTATGTTATGTTATGTTATTAAATATTCACTTAGAAAGAATGAGTGACGAAAAACTGACGAAGAAAATCTACAGAGTGAAAGTGAGAGGTAAAAGAAGCCAAGGAAGACCAAGGCTGATTTATGAAGATCAAATACCCAGAGTGTTAGCCTACATAAATGTCAAAAGAACTCGCATACCTAGGCGAAAATGTGTGAGGAAAATTATGAGATTTGAGGAACCGAAAGAAGTATGTAAGGACCGCGAAGCTTGGCGCTCCGTCCTCTTTAACTACCCCGTTAGGGACACAACGTGAAGACGAAGAAGCGAAAATAAAACTTATTCTATTTCATCTTTTTTTGGTAACACAGGAACACCTGAACATAACATACTCAGCTCATAGTAGTGAGGCAGGAGAAATAAAAAAAAATGTATGTATGTATGTATTAAATATTCAGTCATCACCAGACGCTAATATTGTAAATCGAGGAGTATTCGAGTCTTTCAAAAATTGTTAAAATACAGGTTAGCGAGCGAAAAATATGTTTCGATACTTTTTGAAAACTGAAATACTGAAAATAATAGCTCTCTACAACATTCTCCATATTTCTAAAATTCTTTCTCTTTGTATCAAATAGCAGGTTCGTACGTTAATGTTTCATTGTATATATACGTACTAGATATATACTTGATCCAGTCATACTAGATTTTTATAACTTTTAATTAGTTGTAATTCTGTTCAATTTTAAATAAGGTCTTCAATAAAAATAAAATAAATAAAATAAAATAGATTTTTATTCGAAGTAAACTTCGTAAAGTATTTTTCGAACGTTAAAACAAAAACTATTAATTGACAGTATTGCCCTCTTCGTAAGTCCTAAAATTACAGTTTTTTTTCGTTTGCACAACAACTTGACCAGACCAACTTATCGTTAACAAAATCTTCTATTTTATAATAGCCTTTCGAGCATAAAATAGCTTTAACAATTTTCTTGAATCTAATGTCTGGTAGTGCGATTAATTCTTCAGGCAAAGTGTTGTAAAAGCGAACACCGTCCCCAATAAAAGATTTGTGTACCTTTGCCAATCTAGAGCCCTTGATAGCTAGTTTATTTCTAGACCTGGTATTCCTATTATGAATATCACCCACCCTTCGGAACCTGTGTAAATTCCTACGTACATACATAATATTCTCGAAGATATACTGACTATAGACCGTAAGAATATGAATATCTTTAAACTTTTCTTTTAACGAAATTCGAGATTCTAAACAATAAATAGATCGTATCGCTCTTTTCTGTAAAACAAATATCGTTTGCATATCGGCTGCGTGACCCCAGAGTAATATCCCATACGACATTATACTGTGAAAATAGCTGAAATACACAGTTCTAGCCGTAGCTACATCAGTTAGTTGTCTTATTTGACGCACAGCAAATGCTGCCGAGCTAAGTCTTCCAGCCAATAATTCAATATGAGGACCCCATTGTACCTTATTGTCTATAGTAATGCCTAGAAATTTAACAGAATCTACAAAGTTTAGTATTGTATCGTCCAAAACAATATTAATGTCAGAATCATTAACATTGGGTAAAATAAATTTAACGCACTTAGTTTTGGCAGAATTCAAAAGTAAATTATTTACGGTGAACCATTCCAAAACTTTACCTAATATGTTTTCCACTTCATCATAATTAGTGGCCTGCCTTGGAACCTTGAATATGAGAGAAGTGTCGTCAGCGAATAAAACTATATCACCTAGTTTCTGCACAAGGAATGGCAAGTCATTAACATAGACCAAAAATAAAAAGGGACCCAAAATCGATCCTTGGGGGACACCCATTTTTACAATGGATCCTTTCGATTTAACTCCGGTAATATCAACCTTCTGAACTCTTTCACTTAAATACGAATTGAGCAGCTCCAATGCCTTGTCTCCTAAACCATAAAATTTGAACTTTCGTAAAAGAGTATCGTGAACCACACAGTCAAAGGCCCTAGACAGGTCACAAAACACACCAATAGCATTTTGCGAGTGCTCCCATGCATCAAAAATATGCCCCAACAGTTTAGCTCCAGCATCGATGGTGGATCTACCTTTGCTAAAACCATACTGCTCACTATGAAGCAACCTATTTAAAATGAAAAACACAAGTAACTGTTTATTCATAATTTTCTCAAAAACCTTTGAAAGCACAGGCAAAATGGAAACTGGCCTAAAATTTGTTGGATCAGTCTGCTGTCCTGCTTTAAATAACGGAATGAGCCGGCTATGTTTCATTAAATCTGGGAAAATTCCTTGGTCTATACTTTGATTAAAAATAACAGCCAAGTGAGGCGCAATAATGTCAATGATTGAATTAATGACCTTTACTGACATGCCCCAATTATCCTCAGTAGGCTTTAGGTTTAAAGATTTAAATGTTTCAACAATGATATGAGGGGTTACATGCTCAAAAACAAACGGTTTTACAATATTACGTGTCACATTTTCTTTCAATAGTTTTTCAGATTGGACAGATGAAGAGTTTAGAGATTGCGTTGTTAAAATAGGAATATTAGTAAAAAAGATTTCAAAGGCATTTGCTACATCGGACTTGTTAGATAAGGTTTTACTATCGATCTTTAGAGTTAAGTTATTATCTCGTGGTTGTATTTTACCAGTCTCTCTATTAATTATATTCCAAGTAGTTTTAACTTTGTTTTCTGAATTCCAGATTTTACTGCTGATTGCCAAAGACTTAGCTATGGAGCATACTCTTTTAAAAAGTTTTGAATAGTTTCGTACATATTTACAAAATTTTTCACTATGATTGAAATTTTTTTCTTCATATAGCTCGTAAAGTCTATTTCTACTTATTCTAAGGCCTGGTGTAGCCCAGTCATTGAAGGTACGCTTAACAGTCATATGAATTTTTTTAGTTGTGAATATCTGTTGGTAAGCAGTATTTAACCCGTCAAATGTTTCTTGATAGTTTTTATTTACACAAGGTTCCATATTGAGTGGGTGAGCATTCTCTAAAACTTTTTCTCTAAAAGCATGAATTTTTTTATCAGTAATTGGTCTGCAAAAAAATTCGTTATTGTTTAAGAGTTTTTTGTAATTAAATTTAACAATTTGACCTATATGATCTGACTTTATAGAATTAACAATCTGTTTATCTTGCCATTTACAGTCACAAAAAACATTATCTAAACATTTTGCTGAGTTCAAAGTTACTCTAGTCGGCTCATGAAAAACATTTACCATATTAAATGATTTAAAAAATAATAGAAATTTAGACGTTAACTTATTTTTCTCAAGCAAATTTATGTTAAAGTCACCGCAAACAATAATTCTTTTTTTACATTTAAACAGCAGTTTAAAAACATCTTCCATTACATTTTCAAATTCTCTGTAATCAGAGTTAGGGGGACGGTAAACGCATAGTATAACAAATTGCTTCAACTCAACACTTGAAATCTCTACAGTTCTCTCGACCGATAGTGCAATAATATCCTTGCGGTTTTTAGCTACCAGTCCATGTTTGACTAATATCAAAGAGCCACCACGGATTGCAGAAATTCGGTTGAAACAACTTACTACACTATAACCAGAGACACTGAACATCATTTGATGTGAGCACAACCAATGTTCTGTAACACAAAAAATATCTACATCAAATTTTTCCAAAAATAGCTCTATTTCATGAAATTTGCCGAGAATGCCTTGTATATTTTGATGTGCTAGTACTAAATAAGCAGGCTTTCTCTTTGTCGGCTTAACTAGTTTAAACAACCTGATGGAGACAGCCTACCTTCTGGTATTGTGACTAAATTAGTAATCGGAAACTGGCCCACTAAGGTAGTCCCCTCAGGTATGTCTTGTCCTAAACTAATACATTTGGTAAAATTAGATAATTTGTAAGCTAATAATTTAACTATCTTACATTTGTAAAAATTAGGTAGTCGAAGCTTACCATTCGTCAAAATAAAGTTCCTAATAAATTTATTAGTGTCAAAAAAGTCAAAACAATAAGCGTCACGATGACGATTTATTAAGTGAAATAAAAATGAATTTAGTCTACATATGTAGTCGTTCCAATGTTTTGTTACTGTACAGGAATATGGAAGTGCACAATGAATAATTTTTCCTATGCCTATGGTGGCAACACTAAGTAATTTTTCAAAACCATTTAACATAGACTTTTTGGTAATTTCACAGCCATTTCCAAATAAAATAATTATATTTGTATTATTATTCAAGACATTATTCAATCTATCATTTAAAATTTTGTCTATTAACAAATGATACGAAATATTTGTCATGCAATAGTTAATAACACAATGGTTTAGTTCTTTTTTTAAGAGATGTCCAAATCCTTGACCAATCCCGTCACAATAAATCACTGTATTTTCTTGTGGGCTTTCAATTATAGGCAATGGGGCGTTGAAACAATCTGCGAGACTCTCCGATGTCAAAGGTGTAAGAGATGAATTTAACTTATTTATATTGTCATCAGCTGTTGAGTTCATGACTGTTGCAGATAGCTCCGAGGATACTGAGTAATTACACTGACAATTAAAGTTATTTTTTCTGACAAGTGATAAAAATCGTTGCTCATTTTCGTGACCCATTTCAATTAATTCATCCACTTGCAAAGTTTGGTTACTTATAAGTAATTGTGCAGACTCATATCTACTTTTAATTACGTCTAATTGACTTAATAAGTTATCTATTTGATTTTGTAATTGCTCCACATAAGTTTCATATTGATTACTTAAAACTTTATTTCGTTTCTGCATTTCTAATAATAAAGCTTTTGATTCAGATTGTTCTTTCCTTACTGTCTGCAATTTGTGGCCAACATTATACAATTTGATATATTTCTTACCTCTAAAAAAGATTTTATTTAATTTTGTTAACTTTCTAAAATAATTTTTACTGAAACTATTGTGCGGTATCTTGCAATAGTTTTTACTTACTTTCCTACCTAAAATTGAATGGCCTAAGTCTAAAGTAGCATTCAGTTTTAAACAATCTACCTCATTTTCTAGCCTAGTAATTTTCATATCCTTTTGATGGCACTCACTTTTGAGACAGTCGATTTGAGTCAGAGCCTCTTCATAGCCCTGATTACAGTCTTCCATCTTAGCAACAGAGCTCAGTAGCTCATCCCGCTCTGCTTGAACATCCATGTACAGAATATCAAGCTCCGCCAGCTGAGATTTCAGCTCCTGGTTCCTGCCTATGATACATTGAACTTCTTTTTCATTATCCTCACGTTCTGACAATAGTTGTTCAGAGAGGTTTTTGGACTGAGTCAGTTGTAAAAGAGCGTTTTTAAGTTGTTCTTGTAACTCTTTGTTTGTCTGACTACGTGTAATTAAGGGTTTTGGTACCATAGTTGCCAAATATCCAAAACGCTGATTAATTAATAATGAATATATGAGTTAAGTTTATTCAATTTGTTATAGGTAGGTGAATTCGTTTTATAACTGTTTGTTAATATGCTAGATGGTGCAATTTATTGTGCGTTGTAATTCGTAATAGTTATCGACTTTCTTTTTAAAATTATTTCCATTCACACACTGTACACTTATATAGATTCTCACATTCACGTACTTCAAAAGTCAGTTTAACTTTTAGGCTTCCTTTTGTGTTTTATCACTTTCTTTAAGTTTTTCCGGTGTCTAGAAATTTTTCTTAAAACATGTTGTTTTCACTTTATGTAGGTCACAAATACGTTGGATAACATTGTTACTGCAAATTTACGAGAGAATGAATATATTTACGCACTATTTTTATTGGATATCAAAGTTTCACTATTATTTAAATATTGTTCATGAAAATTGCCGTAACGACACATGTAGGTAGATTTTAGATTTTTAATATGATCGGTCACCCAAAATTGTACAGCGTTTCGTACCGTCAGTGCAGTGCCTTTTCCAGACAAGACATTGTCAAAAGTTTCAACAAGTAGAATCATTCAAATTAAATTGTTTGTTTTATTCCAAAATTGAAAAAAACTTAGGAATGGTGACCTAAATACAGACGTGAACTTCAAAAGTTAAATTTTGAATAGTATTGGGACTTAAATTCAAACACTGAAAAATTATGGGATCATCTTATAGTATGTATCAAAGCTAAATCACGTATTCAAAAATATATATCACCTTACTTTGCGTTACGTAGTTCTTTCTTTAACTTTTTTTTTCAAAAAATGCTTACAAAATATATTTCTATGTGTCCCCAACGATTTAATATATTAATCAAAAAAATCATGAACATTAAGAATAAAGTGGTACATTGCTAGTATTACATTATGTTAACATTGATATTTTTCTTAATAAACAAAGAAAGCTCTATGCCACATTTTGTTTTACGATTGATAAATACTTGCTTTACATTTCGCCCAAATTTCATTGGGCACACGATGTCAACTGTACTGAACAATATGTTTTGACGGAGATATCAAAAGAAGCAGTAGGTACGAGACAAGTCGTGTCGAACCGAGTGTGAGCGAAGGGAAGAAGCGGTGTGATGCAGATAAAGAGGAATAGAGAGTAGAAGAGTAGCGATAGATGTCCAGACAGATCTTTTGAAGGAAAAGAGAGTTATAAAACTTTTTGTTCAGAAAATTTAAATCATTCATATTAATCGTTAAATGTTTTGATTTCTAAATAATCCAAAAGATAAAATTTGAATGAACCATCGATATATTATCTTTAATTAACTTTGAGTGGGCTTAATTTGAACACGCGATGCACAAAACAGTTCTACGCGGTGTTTGAAAAAGTTAAATTGATTAGACTAGTCAATAAAAATTCCATTCTTAGTTATTTAACGATATTTGATTTACTTTTCGTTTTTTCAGTTAACTTGATACACACCATTTCTGATTTTTCATTTACACATGCACAAACTTATCCAAGCATTCTATGTCTCTTTTCAATTCGTCAAGTTGTGCAACTGTTGTCCTAATCTACATCTTATCGTGTTTCAGTCAATCTTAAGACCCGGCTGCCAAAATTTTGTGCGTTTTTAAACAAGTTTGCTGAGGTGGGCACATGTTTAATGAATGTGAAATTTAAATATATATTTCTTTACACATTTTTCTATCGACTGCCTAAAACCATAACGCGATTTATGTATTTTCGATCGATACTTTTTTTCTGCATTGTAATGCCTTTTTGGGAGATTTTTAAATATTTCTCCTAAATTACTAGTTACATAGAATTGCGGCTAACATGAAGACAATACAGTTTACTAAATAATGGTTAAAAGATATTTTATTATATAATAATAATAATGCGCCAGACGATAGACACCAATCATCTCATCTCAAACCAGGGTATTCCCTGTGCTATGAGAACCAGACGACTACTACTGGGGGCTTCTCCCAGTACACCCAGACCCGCGACAATCTAGAAAAGTTTATTTCCTAAATTGACTCGACCGGGATTCGATCCCGGAACCTTTTGTGCCTGGTGCAACGTCTAAACCACTGCGCCATCGAGGTCATCTAAATCTAATAAATCTAATATGAATTAATATTCCAGTTATAACGATATATGTCGCTTACGGGTGGTGGAGTGTGAGGGCGGAGCCTACGTAACAAACTGTTTTTGGTAGCTTACTCTTAAATAAACCTTAAGAGCAATGAATTAAAGATGTATTTGGGATACGCGTAATCTATTGATTTAATCACTCTTTTTGGCAGATTTACATCTATTTTATCAATCACTCCTGAGTTACACATGTCAAATGCGCATTATTACTTCATAATTCTGTAAAAAGAAACCTCGATCTGTAACAATGGATAGTTGACTAGTAATTATATCTACGTGATTTTATTTTATCAAGATCCTAGTATTTACAATGTATATTCTTCATGAAATGGTGGCGTTTATTGAATTGCCTGCCACATTGCTCATCGGAACAGTCGTAGACGACATTCATATTTATAATACTGAAATTAAATGTTGTGTATACAGATCCATTAGTGGTTAGTTAACTACCAATATAAACTTATTAAACAACAAATCATTGTTAATGGTTTGCGTCTAATAGTTAAATACCTTTAAAACGGTCTTATGAGGACAGAAATACATTCGAACTCAAAGGAATTTCATAATAGGATTGCGTCCGCGTTAAGGAAATTGTTTTAGGTCTAGGAATTTTAATGGTACCCTCTTAAGGTATTACGTTAATTGGGTCAGGTCCAGTTTAAAGTTCTAAAAAAGAAGCTTTTACTATGTAGATTATATTATCGCTAGCCCCAAAAGTATAATATCCAAAATTACACCTAAGTTGGTTATTTGGAACTGGTTTGAAATTCAACTGCATTTGACCCATACATACAAGTGAAATTAAATAGGACCTTGTAAAATATAAGTATTGTATTCTGAACCAGCTTTACTGGGGTAGGGGATAAACAGGCAGCGAAAATAAAACTTATTCTATTTCACCTTATTTTGGTAACACAGGAACACCTGAACATAACATACTCAGCTCATAGTAGTGACGCAGGAGAAATATAAAAAAAATCCAGGTCTTTTATATTTCGACGACGACCTCGATGGCGCAGTGCTTTAGACGTTGCACCCAAGCGCGGAAGGTTCCGAGTTCGATTTCCGGTCGGATCAATTTAGGAAACGAACTTTTCTAGATTGTCTCGAGTCTGGGTGTACTGGGAGACGCCCCCAGTAGTCCTCGTCTGGTTCTCATAGCACAGGGAATACCCTAGTTTGAGATCAGACGATTGGTGTGTATTGTCTGGCGCATTATTATTATTATTAATATTGTTATTATAACGCTTTATACACAGTTTAGACTGGGATTGTTAAAGCTGCACACGGTCTTATTGCAAGTGTTACAGCTACTTCTTCAAACTTCAAGTGGTGTCTGGTTGACCTGACTCAAAAATCGTCTAGTCAAGAAACATGTATCTATGTACATGTATCACTATTGACTTCTGCAGATTAATGTAAGTGGTGTGACTGAGATTTAGCAGTTTTAGGCTTTTGAATATACTTTTGAGAACAACCCCTGTTGCTAATATTATTATTGGAGCTATATTGACTGTTTCTTGATGCCACATCTGCTTTATTTCTTCTGCCAGAGAAGAATTTATTTATGTTTTTGTATTTTTTTTGTAAATTTCGACTATTAGGCACTGCTATATCTATTAGATAAGTAGTTTTCTTTTTCTTATTTGTTAATGTTATATCTGGTCTATTGCAGTTAATTGTTCTATCAGTGATAATAACTCGGTTCCAATACAACTTTATTTCATTATTTTCCGGAACGGCTTTAGAAGTATATTTAAAAGACTATAACAGGGTAAGCAGGGTCAGATGCCCTTCGGAAAAGTTAGGCTGATATTTTTACCATGAAATCACCTTCTTATGAGAAACATTTCCATAAGTTTTCACGCTTTTGCACGCGCTAGTTTTTTAAATAAAAGAATTAATCAAATTTTGAAACAAAAATTTTTTTCTCTCTTACGACATTAAGTTTTTTGTGATCATTTTACACACGCTAGATATACCAAAGAAGTGTTAAACGAAACATTTTTAAGTCTTCACAGTGGTTAATATGTGGAAATATCTCAAATTAAAAATTTTCAATAATAAAAGTGTCATGTATTTTAAGAGACACTATCACGATTTTTTTTTATAAATGACCCTTACTATGCTCTATAACATATATTTTTATCAAAATGTTCACTAGGGCAGAACAGTGTTTAAAAAATTTTATTGCTATCCATATATGAATATTAGAGTCGCTAAGCAAGTAATAATATTCTAACTTTTTTATGTAATTTTAATAATAATAATCAATCATCGTCACTGTCTTCTTCAATCATTACTGTAATATTGTCCTTTTTGAATAACTGACTGAGTTTCTCAGCTGGACGAGGAAATATCTCAAATTAAAAATTTTCAATAATAAAAGTGTCACGTATTTTAAGAGACACTATCACGATTTTTTTTTAAAGAACCCTTACTATGCTCTATAACATATATTTTTATCAAAATGTTCACTAGGGCAGAACAGTGTTAAAAAAAAATTATTGCTATCCATATATGAATATTAGAGTCGCTAAGCAAGTAATAATATTCTAACTTTTTTATGTAATTTTAATAATAATAATCAATCATCGTCACTGTCTTCTTCAATCATTACTGTAATATTGTCCTTTTTGAATAATTGACTGAGTTTCTCAGCTGGACGAGGAATTCGAGATTGATACCGTCCTAATGATTAGTAATAAATTGTGGCAGCCAAAAGCAAAAGCCATTTAAATACAATTTATGTGATCACAATTACAATGATGATAATATACTTAAGTACCCGTTAGCCTTTTTTTATTGTGTATATTAATTTGTTGGTTCATGACAGTAAGATTTTAGTTAAAATTTTTACTTATTTAAGTTTTAACTTTAGTTAAAATTTCCTAGAAACTTTAAGTTTACTTTTAAAACTGAAATTTTTAAAATTATGATTTAATAAATTAAGATAGAATTCGATTAAAAGCATACAACCGAAGCAATTGATTTGAAGCTATGAATGGGTCCAATTGCTTAACTAGCAGTTGTTCATTGCTTCTTCCTACAAAACATGACGGTACAATGAAAAAATGTAATAAGTAATAACCATACATACATACATATATATCTTCACGCTGTATCTCCAACGGGGTAGTCAGAGAAGATGGAGCGCCAGGAGTCACGGTCCTTACATACCTCCTTCGCTTCCTCACATCTCATCATTCTCCTCAAACATTTTCGCCTAGGTATGCAAGTGTTTCTGATATTTTCGTATGCTAACACTCTGGCTATTTGATCTTCATAAATCAGCCTTGGTCTTCCTTGGCTTCTTTTACCTCTCACTTTCGCTCTGTAGATTTTCTTCGTTAGTCTTGCATCACTCATTCTTTCTTAAGTAATAACCGCAAGCGGAGCGCCAAGCGTCGTGGTCTTTACAAACCTCTTTCGGGTGTAGTTAATGCATATGCCTACTGTTATGTTCATTATTGTAATAAATAAGTACACTGCGTCGTGTAAAGTAAGTCTGAATTTACTATGACCTTAAAGTTACATCTAGTCAAACCTAATATTTATGTATACAATAGTATATTAATACAGGGATATTTATATTATAAATAGTTATACACAATTTACTGTGACATTAACCAATTTACTGTAAGTGATAAATTCCTAAAACCTCTAGCTATCTTCCGCTCAAACTCTAAAAATCACCAATCGACACGTATTTCGCCTCTCAACGAAGCATCCTCAGGATATACCAGAGATAGAATTCAGCCACCTAACCAGCACCGAATCATATTCGATTCGATGCTGGTTAGGTGGCCGAATTCTATCTCTGGTATATCTTGAGAATGCTTCGTTGAGTTTGAGTTTCAGCGGAAGATAGCTACAGATTTTAGGAATTTATCACATGCGATGGATTTCCGCGAAGTAACACCTGAATCTATACAATAATCAACTGTAACACAAACCCGATTTACTGTAACACCAAGCCAATTTACTGTAACATTCAATCAATGTACTGTAACGCCAAGGCAATTTACTATAATATCAGGCTGATTTACTGTAATACCAAGCTAGTTTGTAACATCAAGCCAATTTACTGTAACATCAAACCAATCGGGAGCTATCAAGCAAAAGCTCAAGTTTCAAGCAAGTGTCAAGCAAGTTTGATTTCTGACTACATCAAATTTCAAACGAAACCTCAATTGTCTCACTGAATTCTCCATCAGTACGTTGTGTAGAACCCTTATTACAAACTTACTTTGGGATCACATAATTTTGAAAAGTGGAGTAGCAATGAGAAAAAAAATAATTGTGCGGATTCGACTCGTGCGTGCGACTCTAGTAGTAAAAAACAAAAATAAAATAACTCTCTATGAATATAATACATTAGGAAGTATGTCTAACATTATATGCATGTGCATTGGTGTAACTAGAGGAGAAAGATTACTTATTAAGATTAAGACAAATTTCAAGTATAAATAAGTAAGTTTATCGCGTAGTTTCCGAGAAAATTTACCATTCAGAGACAAATAATAATCCATTTTTTTTTTATTAATGATGTCTTTATTTACATTAACAAAAAGTACATACATATGTTAATATTTACAAACTTAAAACTACACATTATCTTAAATAATAAACTTCAAAGTTGCCGCTTAGAAAGCTGTCATTGCTCAAGGTACCCAGCACACTGGCAGCATTGCCTCTTTGAATAGCCAAACTAATTCGTTGGCGGAATAAGCTGCCAGCCCGGCGGTCTCCCGAAGCCTCGACCAGTCTCTTACAAATATCAGAAACCAGTCGATGGGCTTCGGGGCCCCAGGGACCCAAAGTTTCGACTGCAAAGAGCGTAAATATGAAACTCTCAGAGAGAGTCGCATACTTACGCCGCTTCAAGTTCTCGGCAGCGCTGACCGCGGCACCTGCTGACTTGGAAGTCGCCGGCACATAGGAAACAGCAAGTGTATCGACACAAGTGGCATCCCACACCAGCGATCTTCCAAGTTTCCAAGGAATGAGCGTCAAATCATCCGGTCTCCTGCCGTCGCTGCGCGCAATACCTACAGGCTCTAAGACTGCAGGAACGCCAGCGGCGACAAGAGCTCGCCGAATAACGTCATTCAAGACAGCATGTCGGGACATGCGGCCCGCACTACGTAAACAGGATAAACCGTGGTGACCTGGTACATCGACGAGATCACCACAGCGGCAACGGTGAGGAAGGTTAGTCCTGGCCCCCAGACGAAGGGATACTATGAGAGAAAGCGTGGTTTTGTCGATTAAGGTTCCTAAGTTTTTTGAAGGTATTACCTTCAACCAGTGTCCTGACTCCTTCTCAGAAACAGCTAGGAGGCGAGACCGATCTTTTTCGGTACTACAAGAATCCATTTTTATTTTTTCATAAAACAAAATGTTGTGTGCATTTGTGTGTATTTAAGCGAAAGAGCTGTAGGAGTACTCGTCGCATTGATCGCGATTCGTTCCGTATCTTGCGAGGTGGGTTGAGCAGGGGAGGTGGTGGGAAGCCCTATTCTTTGCCGGCTTTACCTGTGTGGGAAGATTAAAATCTGACAACTTTTAATTTATATATTGATCGGCAAGAGAACATCATACTCGAACACATTATGTCTAAGAAATTACGGAACTTGAGATAATATTTGCAATTTAATATTGAACACAAATTGGGTTCTTATTTCCATAACAAATTACGACATAATTGATTTATCACAGTTTGTAATGTTGAAGAGATTGATTCTATGGTTTCTATGATTTAATTACACTAATGATAATATTTTTTTACATGTGTCCTTTTATAATTGAGTCCTATTAGTTAAATATTAAAGTTAAGTATTTACATACACGTTGTGAATTTCGGAAAGATTTATTCGAAATTAACTATTGGTTCAGAGATGTCAACCAAAAAAAAACGAAAAAAATAATTTAGGTAGCATTTCTATAAAAATAGGTACCTATTGCATGATCTTATGAGAAAATCCATAGTTCAAAGTAAACTTTTAAACTTTCGCGTTGCATTATAAATTATCGCGAAATTAACGCGATTGCCTTTTATTTTGGCTTGACATTGCGACCAAGTTGCATTGGCAGTGGTTTTATCATCTACCCCCGATATTTGTAAATAGTTTTTAGGACACCTACACACAACACTCACAGTTTTCACACGTTTAACCACATATACACCACAAGTCCTTTCTACTGATCGCCACTTTTATCCAATAGTAGTGCCTGAAGCGACTGAAATCAAGAGACAAAAATTTACCATTTATTGACGATGTGGAATCTTGTAATTCAAGGAATAAAACGTCGTTTTTTTTTTTTTTAAACGTGTGGACACTGAGTGTTGTGTGTAGAATGTAGATGTCCTAAAAACTATCAATATTGGGGGTAGATGATAAAATTTCCACCTCGGACACGGAGGAATAAAACTCACTACAACAGTTTGCTTGAGACCACGGCCTATACAACTAGGTCGGAAAGTCAAGCCAAAATTATTATTGTATAATAATAAGTATTGTATAATCTATTGTAGAATGTTATTGAAAAAATGATACCTGACTGAGTTTCTTGTCAGTTCTTCTCAGTATTCAGGTTTTCTTTTCGAACCGAACTAAAATAGATTTGACGTTCAAAAATACCTTGCAATTGGGTTTACTTGAATAAATTGATTTGACTTTTACTTTTTTTTTAAGTTTTATATTTTGTTTATTATAATTTTTTAAAGTTAACAAAAAATGAAAGATCCACAAGATGTTGTTACAAAAATTTTTAAACAAATGTTATGTTATTGCTGTTTTGCATCTAACAATGGCATTAGGTAACGTTGAAAAAAATTGATTTACGTCATTTGTTGATAATGTTTTTATAACAAATAAACAAGTTCAACATTTTAAAATATTTTTTTTACTATTTTATTGTCATGGCAAAATGATGATTTTTTTTAAAAAAGTTTTACTTAAAGAAAATTATTTATTGTTTTAAACCGTTTTTTTATATTTCCATTGTTTAAATAATTACTTCAGAAATTATTTTTTCTTTAAAAATCATAATTGCCATTTCTCACTAGGTAAAAAAAAAAATGTTTATCGATAATTTGTTTATTATGTTTACAATTGTTTATTAACAAATTCCGATTCCCCCAGGGATCTGGGTATCTGTGTGCAGATTTGTCAAAAAGAAAGGTGTAAGGTTTAAGGTTAATCTCTACAATAAAGTTTGTTACGTGTTAGCTATATGGGAAGATTAATAGCAAATGTACAAATTACTCTTCGTCGTATTTATAACAGCGAGTCCATTGCAATCGCAACCAATTTCGATGACGTTGCTTTAGGGTTCTAAAATCGAAATAAAGTACGTCTTTTCAAGACACTCTTTTTTTTTTAAAGTTCTTCAGAATCCGACCGGTAAGAGTTCCGTACCTCAAAAGGAAAAAACGTAATCACTATACTCCGTTGTCAGTGCGTCCGGCACTAACCCAGCTCAAATCTTAAATTGGTATCACGTAAGGTAACTACGGCGCCATGATAGTAAAAAGACTTGCAGAAGTAGCAGCACTGGTAGTGATTTTCAGTTCAGTAGTTTGTTAAAAGAGGCAGTACTAGTAATATATACATAGTATCACTGTTTGTTTTGACAATAAAGGTCAACGTTTCTCGCGTGGTTGAGATTCGTTACATTTAGTAACTAATTAATCTGTGGTTACATGTTGTCTTTATGTACATTGATTTCCAATGATACTTATGTCAATGTTGTTTGTAAGTGTAATATTGTCCATGTTTTAATTTGATAATTACATAAAAATGTTCTATTCTTGAAGTAGGGCGGGTCTACTTCTCGGGGTCACGGCCTATCGGAGTGGCGGTCCTATCGTCCATCCATGCAACTCCGAGTAGGAAGACAGCCAGTGTGGTTCACGCTGTTGTGGCACGGCGAGGAAGTAGGAAGCTCAGTAGCTGCCCCTCGAGAAGTACTTCGACATAACGCGAGAGGGTCTCAGGTGCGTTCCATAAGAGACCTTAGAGCCCCTCGACAACGCGCCTAGGACGACCACCACAGGAGTTTTGGTGAGTAAGATCTACACATAACCCATCTCCTCCCGGGGGGCTGGGTATCTGTGCGCAGATTCTTCCTGCGTAACTAAAAAAAAGGATGGATCTACCTCGGTTTAGGTATTTAATAGTCTGATCTCTAAGTTGCTAAAATTAGCGGCAATGTAAGAAATTGATCTAATGAGAGTGCGATGAACTGAAGATTGCAGACGATATACTACAGAACGTTGTATTCTTTTTGTAAAAAGGCTTACCCAACCAGCAAAACTGTCCTATAACAAAAGCACATACTCCAAAAACGTTGGATAAACGATGTATTAAGGTTTTAGCGGTGACAGCTTGTTGTATAAAAGCGTTTGACGCTACATCTTTGCTCTAAAGGCTTATGCAACAAAAATCACCAATTAACATTTGATGTAAAGATTTACATCAACATTTTATACAACGGTTATTGTCAGGTACTATAGCAAGCCCTAATGCGATTAGTACAGAACAATATTACTCCACAAGACTATTTGGCGGGAACGGGAGAAGTGAGGATGTTATTTTATTTAGATTGTCTATTTTTTACATTGGGAGTTGTTGGGAGTTTTAAGTAAACCTACTGTCACTTTACTAGAGGAATTTTACGATAAGAAAAAAACTAATTTACTTGTGATCTAACTTGTGATTGTGATTCTACGTAATAATACGTGACATTGTCAAATGCGCTAATCTGTGCACCATGCCATAAAGAAAGAAAAAAAAAGTTACTCCTAATGACATTAGTCACTAGTGTGATTGCAGTTGCACTTATGTAAATGACTTACGCAATTAAAGTTCCAGACGAACTACTATAGTCACTTTGTTTTAGTAGTGATGAAGACTTAACAATAGGGCGATATTGTGGTAATGTTGGTTTTCAGATCGCTGCTTTAGTACATACGGTTACGAAAACACTACAATAGAGCGACTTCAAGATACAGTCGAATTTCAGATTAGGCTTCTTTCTGAATGAACCATAATAGAACCACCAAATAGTTTTTTCGAAGCATTCTATGGTCGTCTATACAACTAGCTTTTGCTGATCAGGTTAAAATTGTTTGAAATTTTGAAAATTGAACGCTTAGTAGTTACGAAGACAAGGGGGAATGTCAAATTGAGTAGGGGAACTAATTAGGCTCTTCTTTATTTAACCTTGAATATTTTAAAATGTTATTTAATATTGTGACACTTGTGGATTGAGGAGATGTATCGCTATGCTATATTTCAAGTCTATACGTTACATAAATTATATGAAATGGACTGTGAGAAACATACAATAGAACAGGGTGATCTCATAAAGATTTCGTTTTCCATTTTACAGAAGTGTAAACAATGTAACTTTTTGCTGCGCCTTGTTACTCTGAACTCCCTTCTGCCTCTGTTCATTTTCACTCACAGCCTTAGGAATAAGCATATTATATTAAACAAGGCGTTGATAATGGAATCAGAAGAATTTTATGGCCTTAAAAGTAATAACAGCATTAGAATGAAATCCAACTTGGCTGACGAAGGTGTGACATTTATTGGACAAGCTTTTCAAGTATATTATCAAACAAAGGCAGGCGTCGCCGCAGATTTACGTCACATTAACGCTGCAGACTAATTTTGATCTGTAGGGCGAGCACGAACTTTCGACAGTTTCGTAGCGTAGTCGTATCGAGTTTACTATACGATTACGAGAGTCGCAGCACGAAGCGCATTTTACCAATTATCGAGAGCTCGTTACGATTACGAAGGTGACGTCATCCTAACGTAACTAGGGACTGGCAAGTTTGAGTAAACTACACAATTTATTGAATGAAGGGTGCATCCTAAAACGAAATAAGAGAAAGTTTTAGATTTTTATTTGAAATCTAAAACTCTGTTATAATAAATTTATTAAAAAAGGAGTAAATCTTTAAAAATTATAATGTATTAGATATTTATTACTTATAAATATCTAAAACAATATATTATTATTTTACAAGTGTGCATTATTTTTCAAAATAAAATTAGTTTTTATATTATGGTTCATAGTTTCGAACGGCTTAGATTTGACGGTATTTTGACTTGCTTGTCGTTTTAATAACCTCTCGATGTCACATTTCTTTATGTTAACACTATTGAGACTTCAAACATTCTTGCGGAAAAGTTTATTGCGTTTTTTGTGTACGTTTTGATTTTAATTTCATCACATGAGAATGAAAACAAGTCCCACATAATATTGGGTCCTTACATATGAAATTAGCGTTTTGTCGTACTGACCATTTTGATTTGAAATATCTCCTCTTTGGTTAAGAATTCCAAATTCAAATTTATAAATTCATTTAGCTGGTACATTTGAGTTTTGAAAACAGTCATTCATTTGTTTTTTCCTCATTATTTTATTCTTTAGCGTCGCTTATTATCGCACAATGGAAAACATGAAATATCGGTATATTTACGAGTACGAGTTCTACCGTGGCACCAGTGCTGCAGAAACAGCTCGAAGGATTAATGATGTGTACGGCGCTGGTGTCGCAAAAGAAAGCACGGTACGTTTTTGGTTTCAACGTTTTCGTTCTCGAAATTTCGACCTTCAGAACCAACCCCGTGGACGGCCGGAGACCAAAATGGAAAATGAAGAATTAAAGGCTATTGTGGAAGCGGATCCATCACAAAGCACTTCAGAGATAACTGCAGGCTTCGCGGTAAGTGACAAAACTGTATAAATCCACTTGAAGCAAATCGGAAAAGTAAAAAAACTTGAACGATGGGTACCTCATGAATTGAGTGAATCGAACTTGCAAACACGCGTCGACTGCTGTGTTACTTTGTTCAACCGATACAATAATGAAGGGATTTTAAATCGAATTATTACTTGTGATGAAAAGTGGATACTGTACGATAATCGGAAGCGCTCGTCGCAATGGCTGAACCCTGGAGACCCAGCCAAATCCTGCCCTTAACGAAAATTTACTCAGAAAAAGTTACTTGTGAGTGTTTGGTGGACTAG
Organism: Zeuzera pyrina; assembly: GCA_907165235.1. Taxonomy (NCBI): domain Eukaryota; kingdom Metazoa; phylum Arthropoda; class Insecta; order Lepidoptera; family Cossidae; genus Zeuzera; species Zeuzera pyrina. The sequence continues at coordinate 4,297,443 of OU015641.1, forward strand.
CGCCGGTGTCGTTCACTACAGCTTTCTAAAATCTGGCCAAACGATTACGGCAGATATCTATTGTCAGCAACTGCAAACCATGAAGGAAGAACTAGCTGCTAAACAACCGAGATTGGTCAATCGCTCTAGGCCACTGCTGCTTCACGACAACGCAAGACCACATACTGCACAACAAACAACCACTAAGTTAGATGAGCTACAATTGGAATGTCTGCGACATCCACCGTACTCCCCGGACCTTGCTCCAACAGATTACCATTTTTTCGGGAATTTGGACAACTTCTTACAAGGAAAGAAATTCATCTCCGATGCGGCAGTCCAAACCGCCTTCAAAGAGTTTATTGATTCTCGCCCCCATGGTTTTTTTAGTAAAGGAATCAATGAACTAACTATGAGATGGCAAAAGTGCATAGATAACAACGGTGCATACTTTGATTAATTAAATATATTTTACAAAAAAAAAATTGACTTTATATTCCTCCCGTACAAAACGCCAATTTCATATGTAAGGACCCAATATTATTATTATTATTATTATGAAAAAGTAGTCGCATCTGTCATTAAATTTTCCGTTACCGTACGTCAAAATGAGGTTCGTGCTCGTGATTTTACTCTATTTCACTACAAATGGCTTACGTTACCTTTACGTTACGTTACGAAGGCGATACGAAATAGTTCTTTTCACGTCCTATAGGGGCGCTGCACTAAAAGTCATACAATTTGCTTACGCTTACGATACGAATACTTTGTCGATAGGATTCGTGCTTGCGCTACTGCACTCGCGGTGTAAGTTTGAACAATTGCAATACTCTGACCAATTAGCCACTACACACTAATTTAACTAATGAATTATTGCATTTGCATTAAAAATTTTGTTGTTTTTTAATGAAAATTGATAACATACAAACATACATATCCCCAAGCTGTATCTCTAACGGGGTATTCAAAGAGGACGGAGCATCAAGCTTACTTCTTTCGCCTCCTCAAATTCATCATTCTTCTAACACATGTATGCCTAGGTATGCAAGTGCTTTTGACATTGCCGTCAGCTAACACTCTAGCTATTTAGTCTTCGTAAATCAATCGACTCGGAACAACACTAGTTTTGCCACGCTAATGACACGTAGAAAGTTGTAGAATTTAATTTGCAAGAAAAAATGTTTTCGCTAATTTTCTGTGCGACGAATAGTTTGCCCGATATAGCAAAAAAACCATTCGCAGTCCATTTTACAAGATGGCGGTCGCGGGACAAGGGTTGTGACCTCACAAACATAGATTTAACTTTACACTAACCCTCTCCTGACATCCAAAAAATAAAATTGCGTGCTCTGACTTTTGCACGCTAAGCTCAAAAAAATGTAACATTTCAATGGACTAATAGCTAACTGTTTTACTCGTGGTTACGCTCTATGAGATAGAAAAAGATACAAAAATTCATTTGACACACGGCGATAAGAGCGGTAACTTATTATGACTCCGTCCATTCTGTTTCTAGATCCAAGAGATTTTAGGTTTGTAAGTTTCAGGCTGTGGTGGAGATGCTTTGGGATTACACCTGCAGTCGACAGTATTTTTGGGACTATATAAACTTTTCTTTGTTTCCAGATTCTGGTAATCTCATCCTACAGATCTGTATATTTGTGATTTTTTCAGTAATTGTTTTTTTACGGATTGTGGGTGTTGATCGCGACTGTATCAATGAGGTAAGTAATTTTATTATTATTTTTAATAATTATATTCCGCCGCAATTGATTCAAAAAAATAGATAATAATTTCAAGATGTGCCACTGTCTAAATTTAAAGTCAGTGCGACGTATATTTTATAAGAATCTGTGGCCGACGCGACGGACGAAAGCACCAACGCATCAACGCGTGAATAATTTTAAGAGCGTTCGTTTTTTTCTTTGTAATATCAAACCCTACAGAGAATTAATCTTGCAGCGATCTTGCACGATACACAGAAATATGTGTAACTGTTTTTATCAAACTGGCGTCTGGTTCAAACAGAGGCGGATAATAAACAAAGTAAAACAAAAGAAGGAAAAAACGAATGGTATGGATTCTTGATTTCCTCCTGGTGTTCCACTCTGTATGTCTAATTTCGAGGTGTCCACGAAACTCAAGGCAAACTTCGCGGCAAATACATGTAAATATTGTTGTTGCCTCCGACATCGTCCGCGTGGAAGTTAAAAAAAGTATCTTATTTTTTTTTTCTTCATGACATAGCGCACAGATTAGCGCATTTGCCAATGTGACGTATTACATTATTATGTAGAATCGTTATCGTAAAGCTCCTCCAGTAAAGTAATAGTAGACTTTACTGAAGTTTTATAGGATTTCTTGGAAGAGTGCAAGAACTTCAGCTTCACATGTTTATTTAGACCTACTCCATTCTTTTCACTTACACAGAACTTTAAAACACATTTTACTATCACTTTTATACTTTAAATCTCCCGAAAATGTAAAAAATAGAAAATCTAAACAAAATGTCAACCTCACTTCTACCGTTCCCGCCAAAAAGTCAAAGATTATCTTATTATACCTACATAAAAGTTTCATACAAAGTTTTTCCCAAAATTCCCATTTCCCAAAGTCATTTCTCAACGGGCTTTTACAGTACACGAACTAGCATCAGACCAAAATTAATCGTTGCTTTGGTAGTTTTTGAGATGTCGTAATTAATCTGTCAGTCAGTGACTGAGTGAATTGTATTTTGTTTTTATATATTTTTGCTTTTATTATATACTAGCGACTCGCCCCGACCTCGCCCGGTAGGGATCTATATAAATAAGAGCCTCCAAAAATAATCTAAACGATTAACCACTTTAGGATCTGTCATTTAAGTTTTTCTCATATCATGTTTATAGATGCTAATACACGATAAACTTCTTACACCTTTTGTAATATCAGCCAATTCATGGTTTTTTATGACGAAGATATTAAAGAATTTTTCATCCATCGTGCATTGCTCTGCTCATAAATTATTGTCACTAGAAGTACAATAATCTTAAATAATTTCCTCGAAATGAAATTCAACAAATAAGGTTCTTACCCTCGCAAAGCGAGCAGTAAATATCGAAAATTATTTAGTCAATTTCGAGCGCCACAAATCAAAAGCAGAATCACGTGCAGAGAATTCCGTATGATATTTATAAATGGTTAAATAAATACAATGTTTGGACATCTACAGTCTACGCTTTTTGACGTAATTTTCTTATAAGTTCACGTAAGACTTTATGTTTATGACATTTTTAAAATTTTAAAGCCCTCGAATTCGAAGATGGCAATATTGATCAGAGATTGGAAGTCAGATTGAGTTACATAGAGCAAAGCAAGAATGACTCGAATTTGACTTGATCCCATGTCTACTGATAACTATCATACAAATAGTTTAAAGTATACACATCAAAAGGATCGAGTGCATTTTTAACTATAAAAAATTATCTAATTCAAATTTATCAAATCTAGTCTTTCAGACTGGCTTCTTACTTTAATGTTTAAGTTAACAACATATCCCTATATTTTGTAAAAATTAAGAAAAATCGCAACTTTTGCAAATTGTGGGAAATGTACCTAAGTTAATGTTGTCATCAATTAAATGGCAAAAATAAGTCAAAAATGAGGATTTTTAAAATTTTTGTTGTAAGGATAAAAAAATTAATAATCTTTGTTTACACTATTGACACGAACCACACAATCACAGCGATTTGGCATGCTTGAAATTAGTTCATCAAAATCACTTTGAGGAATGGCCGCCCACATTTTTTCTTACAAGTCAAAAAGTTGTTGTGGGATATGCACGGCATCCATACTCGGCAGAGCTCTTCTTTGGAGCATATCCCATGCGAGCTCAACTGGGTTGAGGTCTGGCGATTGAGCCAGCCACGGCAGAATGCGAGCATCAGCAAGAGTGCGTGTTACGACTCTAGCCGCGTGTGGACGTGCATTGTCGTGCATGAGTCGAAACGAATCATCCAACCGGCTTCGCAAAGAGATGATCATGTCTGAAACAATCCTCTCCGCATAAATCTGAGCATTGAGGTTGCCCCTGATCCAAACGAGATCGGTTCTTCCACCGGCCCAAACCATTATTGTTCCCCCTCCATATGAATGAACTTCCTGACAAAATTTCAAAAGTTCTTGACGTCCAGAGGTCCTCCAAACTCGAGTACGTCTTGTATCCAGCCTCATACCGAAACGAGATTCATCGGAAAAGCAAACACAACGCCAGTTTTCTTCCTCCCAATTTCTGTGTTCGCGAGCCCATTGTAAACGGGCCCTACGATTGCAGGGTGCTATAGGCGGAACTCTCAGTGGCCTTCAGGAACGCAGACTCACTTCACGTAAACGATTTCGGATGATTTGGTCGCTTATCAGCAAGCCTGAAGAGCTGTGAAGCCTCGTAGCGAACATCATGGCGGTCATAGTACGATTCCGTCGAGCAGTATTTTGGATGTACCGGTCCTGTCTTCGAGTGGTGATGTGAGATCATCATCCATGTCGCTCGGCCACGCTGTCCGTGATACGATAGCGTGTCCAGATACGGCTTATGACGCTCTGTGTAGTGCCAAGAGCGACAGCCACAGTACGTTGCCTGGAACCAGCTTGCAACATTCCGACGGCTCTCATCATCTCTTCTCGTGTCAAATGATGTCGTCGCTCCATATCGCTCCAATTTTTTTCAGTTCCAATTCAGAAATTGTAATGGTTTTGTAAAAATGCTATTACACACTTTTATAGCAATCCTGATTGACAGTTCATTTTCTATTTTTAATCAAAATTTAAAGAAAATTCTTTATTCAAATAGTGAAAATCACTAAAAAGAATCAATAACGATTCAAAAAATTTAAAATAATAATCCTCAATTGCGGCGATACTCTAAAACATACTTGATCCCTAGATACTTTTGATGTACACACATTTTATAAAGTCTAAAGTGAATTTCTCATGAATAACTTAACATATTAAAAAAAGGACTAGTGCAAAATAATACGTTTACAAAATGTCAGCGCAATCAGATACAAGTACTGTGAAAATCGATATGAAAGATTAAATTATGGATAGACCATTTACCACTGATAGGATAAAAATATAGACTGCATTGCATATTCCAAAAGAAATACAGCCAAAATAAGCCTTTTCGTCTGCAAATACCACACCATTTATATCAAATAAGCCGATTACCGTTATTTATCTTGAAAAAAGAACGTCACACGAGGATTCCAAAACTCGCGGCTCTGTTTTGTAGTAGAATGGCTGACTGACTTATTTTCTTAGTATAACAGTAGATATACAGTATCAGAACTTTGGCTAGTAAGCTTAATTAAGCTTTCCAATAGACAAATTGAAGTTAATAGATGTGAAACAGCTAGGCTAGTGTAGTTTGCATATTTCAGAGCCTAATATCCTAGGTCTGAAAGAAAAACTTTTTCAAAAACAAGGTTTTATTCGAAAAATCAGTTGTACTAAAACGAAAATAATAATATTATGCAAGGGTTGTGCTAATGAATGTTATTTATATAGATTAATATAATTAAATAAATCGATCGAAATCCTGCATAAAACTATCTACCTATATAGTAAGTTTAAATTCCTCTTTCGCTGTTTTCTATTTGGGCTGCAAGCTTTTTAAATGATTTGATGTACTTAATAGAATATTAGGTACAATTATGGATATTTATTTTTCAGTGATTGGATAATCACTGAAAAATAAATATAACATCTAACATCGTGCCTTTATGCAGGATTTCGATCGATCTATTTTATTATATTCATCGATATAAATAACATCCATCAGCACAAACCTTTGAAAAAATAATTATTTTCGTTTTAGTACAACCGAATTTTTGAATAAAAGCTTGTTTTCAAAAAAAAATTTTTTTATTAATAATATTATGTTCAACTTTTTAGTTTCATCTTATTTCTGGTAATGCATCATTATTGCAAGGTATTTTTCTGTTAATTTCGAACTATTTAATTCTTCGATGAGGAGTCCTTCTAAAGATTTTATTCAACTAAGGGTACATAAGCTAGCCCAGCAGCGAAAAGTTTAAGGCCCAAATATACGATGGCGTGCTTCACTCAGAACCTAGATATCTATAGGATCAGAATGTCAGCTAACACAAAACAAATGACCCCAAACTCAATATAGATGCGTAGTTTTATAACAGGATCCCTTTGGTCACCTTCTGGCCCCATCTTCAAGCCCTGGATATCATATAGCACCAGAGTGCTTGCCAATACAAATCAAACAAGTCCAAACACGGGGTCTATCTAACAAGATAGACCCGTCTTTGGACTTGTTTGATTAGAACTTCTGAACTAAACATATTTCAGAAGTTCCTATGACTACCAGACTACTACTATGAATATCAAGTAGCACCAGAGTGTTTGCCAAGACAAAACAAATGAGCCCAAACTCGATGGATGGGTTTATCTTGTTTAATTTAGGAGTTCTTATGGTCACCTTCCGACTCCATCATCAGAGCAGTTTCATGGTAACCATATTATTGCATTGTAACCGAAGATACCAAATTTGAGCTCAAGCGATTGTTAGGAAGTGGTTCTAATGAAGCTTCCAAAATTTGATCCACAAACATACATACTAACACGGCTAGTTAAATAAAAGCCTGTATTAAAAAATGCTATTAGAATCATCAGCACATATTACCCCTTTTTATTTTACAGAAAAAATAATATGTACCATTTTCAGTATGTATGAAAGTACGGAAGTTGCTTTAAAAAGATTGATTGCCTTCGCCATACGTCTTTAAGAATGTAATCTGTACCACAAAATATAGAGGTAAATCCGTTTCAAAAGAAAGGCAATAATGAGATCGAAACCCGAGATGACGTTAAACTAGTTATTCTTTTTATATTTCAAAAGTAAAGTGAGTCAGGTTTTGGTAACTATGCATTCGATTTTGTGATAAGATTCGACAAAAAGTCACAAAACAGCAAGGAATTTTATCAAAGACAACACTGTAGCCTGGAAATAATATGCGCTACAAATATACTTACCGCTTTTCTGAATATTGTCTTATAATATATTACAAAATACGACGTTGAAATGCTATATATTTATCTATTTATTTAATAATTTATTGCACTCAACAACATATATTAAGTAGAAAAATACATACAGAAAGAAGAGCAAAAGTTACCGCTTATTTCTATAAGAAATTTCTCCCAGCGGACCCGCGAGAGAGATATTTTATAAAAGATGAAGGTAAAAGATACTATAAAAGATATCGGCGTGCCTTATCAGTTCTTCTCACTGAGGTTTCTATCCGAGCTGATAGTAGATTTGACGTTCAAAAATATCTTGCAGGCTTTATTTGAATAAATGTATTTGAAATTGATTTAAATATAAATGTGAGCGGTACTTGAAGGTTTTATTTCGGATGCATTATATTTGTACTTGACAATGCAGACTCTATCATTTTATTATGTCTATGGGATAGATACAAGTATTCCATTATAGTAAACCATCAAACTGCCCAGACAAATAGAATGAAATCTATTTAATTTCATGAGACAATTTGATACCATTACCTAACGATTTTCAAATTCCAAGTACATTTTTGTTTCAGTAAACTTTTTTCTTGGTTACGCAAGAATAATTAACACATAGATACCCAAAAGCAACCAAAATATACTGCGGTGCTCATTCTCGATGCATTGTCGAGGGACTCCGGAATCTTCTACGGAACGCACCAGAACCTCTCTCGCGGTGTGCCGGAGCACTTCTCAGAAGGGGCAATTAGAGAACTCCCCTTGCATCCTCGCAATGACACAATACAGCTTGGACTACAAATGCTGTTATTCACCTCGGGGTCGCATGGATGGACGACTGTAGTTCCCACTCGCGACCCCTAAGGCTTCTTTAGTCCTCTCTTTTAACAGGCGAGGAACGTTGTAGCCTAATAAAAAAAATAAAAAAAAATTATCTGGCCCGAGCCCAGGTTACAGGTTCTGTTAATAAAGACCATTTCAGACTGTGTAAGTTGCAATTACCATTTCCTACGTTTTAAAAAGATTTTAATCAGACATTAAAGTCATTAACTTTGATAATATTAAAAATATGTATCCAATTAATATTAATCTCACAGAGTAATTCGTGCGAAGGAATTTCTCATAACAACGTTTATGAAGGCTATTGTTTCATTTATCATCCTGTAGTAAACAAGATCATAGACCTTTAAACAAACCCTGTAGATTCAATGAACTTTTGAATATTTAATGTTTTTATTAAAAATATCTCGTTGAAGATTGTATGGTTACTGAGAAATATTTATCCTCTACTGCGATTAATATTTATATGTACATAGAGATATATTAACAAGACAGATGTTTACTGTCACTCTTACTAGCAATTCTTATGATACCAATCTCTATAAAACTAAATAAGCAAAAGTGAAATGTCTGTTTGCGATTTCTTAATGATAATTATTTGCATACCGAAACCCAACCACGCATTTTTAAAATGTTAGTTACCAGTTTGGTTGTTCGGGCTAATCTATGAAACAGATGAACGATTTTGAAGGGATTTTTATTAACAGGACTTTTCAGAGAGTAATCTAGGCTACTTTTTATATCTGCAAAATACCAAGCATAATGCAGGCGAAACCGCGTAGCACAGTCTTTAATATAGATGGTATATTCAATCTATCTTTATGACTGGCGTGGTCAGCGCGGTGTTTCACCTGCTAACGCCTTCGCATATAGTTTAAGTCGCACTAAATGAAATACTTCTACAGTGTTCAACCTATCAACCGAAACCAGTTTGTATACCGAAAATAAAGACAAAAGCTTTCCCTCGCAGTTTCGGCCGAAACTGGAATCGAAACATTTCTGTTAACTAATTACTAATGTGTTTGTGATCACATGTTAGCTATTGTCAACATTATAATCACAATAATTACGATCACAACAACTAATATAATCATGATCATTAATGGATGGCAACACTATTATTTTCAGGGTTATTGTGATTATGCGATTTGGTATTTTCGAATGTCAAAAAGTAAATCAGTTGAGAAATACACGAGCTAGCGAAAGCACGTTTTTTTTTTATTATTATTCAATATATTCTACGTTTCCACCCACGTCGATGTCCTAGAAGAACGAAAAGCTTTCGCATAGAAGCAGTTATTTAATAAATTACACTTTCGTTGGTCTAAAAAAGGCACTTCCTACCGCCATGATAATTTGGGATGAGGGGCTTTTTACTACGCCTATCCCCATCAAAGACAGCGCGAAAAATCACCTATGCAATTTCGAATTCGAACGAAACCGAAACTCCAAGAAACATGCCGAATATATTAAAGGACATGTCTATTAAAAGACTTATTTATTATTTTTATTAAAAAGCAAATCTATTAAGTTACGAGTAATGAGGTATTGGGCTAACAAGCAATTTGACATTTTCTGTAAGCTAAATATCCAAATATTTACGGCTAAAAGCGAAGTCGAGATATTATTCGTTTTTACTTTCTCTGCTCTCTCTACCTTTATCCTGCTCTGTATACTTAGTTATCAATATACGTACTGCTAATGTAGTCTAAAAAAATGTATATGGCAATAAGTATGTAACTAATGTATATGTCAAAAATTATCCGGATATAGTCTATGGTTAGAGAACTGTAAGATGGCGTATGCTCGGACCAAAAACAATACCACTGTGTGTCAAACGAACTTTCCTGTCTCTTTCTTTCTCACTGAGCGTAATCACCAGTAAAGCAGTTAGCTATAGTAAGTATGGCAACCTCTCACTGTCAATGTAATTCGTGTCAGCTAATGAGCCGATTATTAAATAATTATTTACTAAATACTCGTAAATCTTAACTATTGGCTACTGCTATTCACAAAAATAAAAATATGTCATGTTCAGCTGTGTATCGTTGTACTACCTTCCCCAGTCACGCATATTAATAAAATGTAGAAAGTCGGTCAATAAAGAAAGGACACTTTAAAGACATGTTTTTAAAGCAAACATTGTTACTTGGTCCGAGCCCGTACGACTGATTTCTTATTGGCGGGTACAAAAGAAGTGAAGTTATCATTTATATAGATTTTTCTATTTTTGTGAAGATTAATGAAACCGTCATTTAATGGTCGCCCGCGATACAGGTTCACCTAGTGCGGGGACCACTATGACATTGTGTTTTTACATTATATATTTTTTTGCTTTGTGTAATTAATAAATAATTAAATAATTTTTCTTTTTGCGTTTTTGGGAGTTTCAAGGTACAAAAGTGATAGTATATTCTGCGTTAAAATTTTGTACAAATGTTAAGAATGGGAAAGTTTGAACAAATATGTTTCTGAAATTTTCTTGTTTATCCAAGAACTTTCTAACGCCAGTAAAGCCTACTATCACCTCACTGAAGAGTGTTAGGAATGTAGTAATAAAAGACAGAAATTTTACGTTGGAGATACACCTATTTTTATATGAGAATGGCTGAAATGTTTCTAATAATTATGAAACAAGTTGCCAGCCAGTACATGAAAAAGAAGAATATCCGTATGACTAATGATGTTATACGGTTGTTCTAGGTATGTATTTTTAATGTTTAAATATAAATGAATTAGACACAAAGCTTTTTTCTCTTCCCGATCCGAAAACACAAATATTCTTTCTTTGTACACGCCTACATCATATCTATGAAGAACTTCTGTGCAAAAGTTTGTTTACGTGTCCATTCGTCTACAGTTCGAAGACTACAATCGATTTTCTTAGGAACGTAACAATAAAAAAGGAGCAGTCGCGGGACACCTGGCAGATGTGAACCATCAAAATTATTTTGTGTAGAAAATATGCATGAAAGGATGGTTTATTAAAGGCAATAAATATGGCATAAAAAAAATATGGCATAATCAAAAACAAAATGTTCAGATTTAAAAATAAACGAATTTATTTTTAAATACAGATTTAAAAAAAAAACGAATAAATTCTTCATTTAAAATATACGGGCAACCAGTTCCGAAGTAAATAATATTGCATACGCTATAGGCACACAAGCTCAGTACAAACCCGTGGCGACGCGTCGCCACGCCAACAGCCGGTCTGACCCGCCGCATAAGATGTGAAAGTCAACTATTTTAGTAGCGTGCTCAGCACAGACTTCAGTAACTGTCAAATTTCATTATTTAAGTAGGTATTTGTATCGTATTTATGAAATTATTTTTGTAATTGAGTTCTTGTAAAAGGATAATAAATTTGTACTTTTCAGCGTTTTTATTTCGAAGTCGATATATTATTATTTATTCGTGCTAGGAAATGAAACTACGTTAAAATCTGTGACAGTGTACTTATCGAAAAACGTTAACAAGCAATCGCTATGATGTGATGGTATGACACGCGAACAATTCGTAGAAGGGAAGCAGACATTCGAAGCAAATGGAGCCGTTAGCAAAAGCTAATATGCATTGTGAAATAAATAAGCTGTCTTGTAGCTTGAAACCATTTAACTAGAGTTTAATACAAACTCTGTAATCTATTGTATTAATCACAATATGTATGGGATAATTGGGATGTTAGCGTTGACGTGAGCTAAACTCTTGCAGTCTAATCTGATTAATCTAATTTTATCTTACTAATGTTGCGCTTTTTCTAACGGATATCCACGAAGGACATCGAAAAAAGTGTTCAAATCTCATTATGCAATTTTAGGAGCCTTTATACACATTTCGATATACGCGAAGTTAATAATAAATATACCTACTCGTAATAATAGCTAAATATCCCAATATTGTTCCACAGCTTGATTACTTGGATGGTCCACAAATATGTACATATCCCCCTTGCCTGTCGTATCGTCTCCTCGCGGAGATGATGAAGCAGTTCCGAGGCAAAAATCACTTTACAGTGCAATCACTGTGAAGTGCACTTGACAACTGATATACTACTTATACACTTTTCTTTTGTAAATAAATACATATTATAAATAAACACCCAGACTCGGGGCGGAAATTGAACCCGCAACCCCCGTTTACTTTCAGACAATATTTGCACACTGTGTAAGCGCCGCGGGCTTCTTGGGTTTAACGCATCCAACACCTTCCAGCCATTTGGTTCTTTTTATATGAGCCAGACAGGGTTTTGCAGTACTTTTTCCAGATGGTTTGGGATTTTCTATGGAACGCAATAGTGCCCTGAAGGCACTGTGCCAAAGCACGTATCGATGATGGTTAAACAATCCTCTCAGCAATCTCGCAGTGGTATACAAGTGAGATACGCATTACCTTCTTTCTTGGTATTTGGTACCGTTGACATTTAATGCTTACTGTTTGTAGTGTTAATGCGATCTCTCAGAAATATGTTAAACGGTTTCGCCTTTGTGAAGAAGACAAGTAATTCTGTCATATTATGTATCTCGCCAGCACGACAGTGTTATTGTAGAAATGAAGAAAGGAATACTTAAATGGTTCGGGCACATAGAAAAAATGTGTGATGAAATACTGACGAAGAAAATCTGCAGAGCGAAAGCGAGTGGTAAAAGAAGCCAAGGAAGACCAAGGCTGACTTACGAAGATCAAATAGCCAGAGTGTTAGCTGACAAAAATGTCAAAAGCACCGACATACCTAGACGAAAATGCCTGAGGAGAATGATGAGAAGTATGTAAGGAGAGCGAAGCTTGGCGCTCCATCTTCTCTTCCTACCGCGTTGGAGATACAGCGTGAAGATATGTATGTATGTATGTATAATGTTTATACTTTATTTAGCTCTGAAAGGGTACTATTAGTAGTACCGTGTATCTAATATTCTATTATGTGAGTACATAATAAAGTCAATTACGGCAAACAATCTTGTCTTTACTTACCATCTAGTGATAAGCAGGATAGATAATGAATTAATGAATTTTATTTTTAAAAATGAATACCTACAAATTACATCAAATTAACATATATACCTCTACACTATGCTCCCACTATGAGTATCACACAAGGAACTGGGAAAGCATCCATCTACATTTAGACTTCAAATAAATTGAGAAAAGTTAATTTTCCTAAATTTACCCGGTCGGGAATCGAATCTGGGGCAGCTTGGTAGATAGATGCACTAATCACCGTTCTAACAGGCCAGTCGTAACTCATCATATCTTCTCATTTCACAATATTTTTATGTTTTTTTGTTTTTATTAGAAGTTTATAATTTATTTTAAATTTGCGCGACGACCTCCGTGGCGCAACGGCTTAGCGCGTCGGAAAGTAAACGGGGATTGCGGGTTCGATTCCCGTCCCGAGTCTGGGTGTTTATGTATAACATGTATATATTTACAAAAGAAAAGTATATAAGTAGTATATCAGTTGTCTAGTACCCATAACACAAGCGCTATCCAGCTTACTTTGGGTCTAGATGGCGCTGTGTGAAATGTCTGAGTATATTATATTATATTATTATTTATTTACAGAAACTAAGTATATATTATAAGTTAAAGTGGTTTGCAATACACAGAAACGCCCGATAATTGCAAGTGATATCATCCACGCAAATATGTATGTATCCATTCACATATTGTTTAATTTAATTCAGTGATCATATCAAGCACAAAAGAATCACGATAAAAGCTAATCTTCAGTATACATATTATATTTTAACGGTATAGATTGGTTAAAACTCTTTTATTATTACCTAAATTATGCCGTGCGAAATTATCTGTTACGAAATCAATGCAATTTGGTCCGGCTTAATTATGTTATTAGATAACTTATCAATGACAAGCACGACCACTTTCATTTTTTTTAGTCTTTATCTGATGTCCGCCCACGGCCTACACTTCAGATATTAATATTTTGATATTGCTTACCCATGAATGCTTATCAGTGGCGTCATTTATTGAGTGTTAATTGCACTGGGCGAAGTTAGAACAGGTATTTCCCATAACGAGGGTGACGGGCATCAGCCAGACTAATTATGGGAACGAAATTCATTTATATCGAAACCAAACAATAACATGAATTAGAAAAAAAACTACTTAGAGTGCGTCAGACATATTTAGATACTTAGCAATTTGATTTTCATAAAAAGTGAGAGTTTAATTTATTAATAATGCAACACAAATAAAAAAAAAATTATTTTTTTTTTTTTTTTAAATCAGACCAGAAAAATCCATCTTTTTTAATAATACAATACTTATAAACTAATGTTAGTAAAACTATGCTATTTAAATTATTAATTTAATTTATACAGTGCTGGACCGCACGATACTGGACACAGGTCACGTTCTGGCATGCAAGCGCATCCAGTGTCCTAGTACTGGGCAGTCCCATCTGTTCGATATAAAAAAAAAGTTTTTTTTGACTTCATATAAATAACATCAAATTAAAAAAAAATTGAAGTGATTTCAAAATACAAACAATTTATTTTTTTTATTCTAATTTTTTGTTTAGGTTAACAATTTACTTCTCTATGCCAAATGACAGGTTAGCAAATGTCAAGCTAATGCAAAGATGATATAATAAATCGACTGTATCATATAGAAAGACGAACAGAAAAATAATATAATAACTATAAGGGTTCTGTTGTAGTTATTTTGACTACCTAACCCCAATAATTGAAGCCCGTGGTCTCGCTAAAGTTTCAACGTAAATAATTGTGGCATTTATTATTACCATTACCTTCGAGTGTCTACAAGATTATAAATCTTTATATTAATACAAATAAATAAGATTTTGTACCTAATTTAATTTCAATTAGATGATCGGTAAGTCGGCGAGAAAATAACAAAACTTTTATGATAAATATTATGTACAATGTTACAGACAGAGACTTGTAAATAAGGAGTTTGACTGAATAGTCCAAGTCCTACTCTCAAATTGTTTCAGGATTTTACTTCATGATAAACATGTGGAAAGCTCAAACGTGCGTAGCGTACCCATTGTTGTTTCCCTTAGAATGTGGTTGGGACTTTCATTCACAGGTCCCCAATATTTAACTTAATTTATTACAACAGAAATTAGTTTGTACTTCACCGAAGATTAATAAAGCGCTGAATTTGAATCTGGCCTCAAAATTTCTCTCTTAGCTCAAGGTTGTTTAGAAATTTTAAACTACAAGTGGAAAATCATTATTTTTAGGTGTTTTTGAAGTACCGTTACATTAGCAATTTCTCTTGTGAAAACTTGTTACGTCATCTGAAAAAATTGTTCTTGTCTTTAAAATATTTTTATTTTTAAGATTTTTTTTTTTCAGAGAAATCTTTAGTTGAAGTTTATGAGTTTTCCATATTATTGAGTATTCCGAATACTCAGTAATACACAAAACTCACATCGAGTTGTAAAAGGAAAATTATTGTACTTTTTGATGAAACATAGCCTCAATAAAGGGCATTAAAAACCTTCGCAAGAGTATACACTGGTTTCAGCAAAAATTAATGCTTTTTATCCATGTCTATATGTGATGTGCGATATCCTTATTTTCAGCTTAATATTTAGTTAGCTTATGGCCTTAATTTGGTGTGATTATTGAGAAATTACATTATCTTACTACGGAAAAGCAAGAATGAAAGTTAGTTCACAAGTCTGTACATGTGAAAACAAAATAAAGTAATGGAATTAGATTAATGAAATCAGCTAAATTACAGCTTATTATACTTAAAGTTTTTAGTGTCCATTGTGTCTCTGTGGCTTTCAGCTCAGTAAGTGTAAGATGACGGAATTATTCGACTGTAACATACAGACAGACAAACATGAGAAAACTGTAAGGGTTGCGCTTTTAACGTTTTTGGTTACGAAACCCTAAAAAAGTCATTCATAACCAATAACATGACGTACCATTAATCGGACGTACGCACGCTTTATGGATGACAAACAAAAACAAATATTTTCTTTCGTCAAAATAATCAAATTACGAGTGATACAGATTCAATTACATAAATGACGTCATTATTGTATTACGCACGAAATAAGCCGCAAGTAGCTTGCCCGGAAAACAATCCATTTTGATGTACAATACAATACAAGGGTGTGGGTCTGTGGGTTAAAATAAATAAATAAATCTCTCTAACGATGTGACCTTTCCTGTTATACTGACAAAACTGATAATCACCGGGTGAGATAACTTCAAGAGAACCTGATTCACGAAGCTTAGAGTGGTCCATGGCTTTCGGAAAATTGAGGAGTTGGGCCTTCGGGTAACTACGGTAGCCTTGGTTCCATAAAATCCCATGAGGAATGATTCGGACATCATGTTATTCGGTCGTTGAGGGTAACGTAAACAGACATCCTGAACAGTCGCTAAGGCTTCGAAGAATACTTCAGCCGCCTAGTACCCTGGATCGAGAGGGCAGCGGATACATCGGTTATTGCTCAATCTCAGGTAACCGTAGGAGAAGGTTCATTGAATAGTCGTGCGATAAGTCAGTCTGTTACCAAGGGGGCGGGTACCTTCTGAAGGTTCATCCGGCGTTCCGGCGATAAAAAATACTGCAGGTATACATAAGTATATACATATGTACGTGTATTTACACATATGTATTTTTTACATATTTTGTTTACTGCCTACATAACATAAACTTTGTAATTTCCGACTACGGCGAAAGAAAGGAGGGTTACGATGTTAGAAGTGGATGTAGTTTTTACGTATGTTGTTCATCCGTTCCCTTGCAAAATCGTAACCATTAAACCGATTTCAATGTATGAAGTATCTATATATCTATAATATATATATCTATAATATCTTTGTAAGGACTTTAAAAAATCTCCACTTTTTAATGTACATAAAATAATTTAATTTCTAGATTAAGTGCTATTCAGTAATTCGATAATAAATGATGACTGAATTGCCTTAGTGACTGAATTTGTTTAAATAGAAAAGATTTTCCAAGAGTTAAAACAATACCTGACTGCTAGGGCTAACAATAAGTTAAGCGACTGCTCCGCTACGCTTCGTGATTACTTTACAATTAAGGCGACGCACTGGCAATTTTGACGGCAGAGATCACAATTTTTCTAAGTGACTACAAAACGTATGACAGTGATATTTGGCAACCTAATTCTTCATTTCATTGACTTCATTCTCACAGTTGTGACACACGATTAGTTAACTTTTGTAACACTAAAAAAAATATCAAAGGAACCTCTTTTAAAACACAGATATACATTTTTTGGAGTAACGGGACCGATTTATGTGTCTAAATTTTTTGTATAGTTTAATCTAAATATATTCTTCAAAATAATAGTACGATTTTTTTAAATTAATTACGATTTTTTAAATAAACGATAATAATTGTTTTTTCGTGTTTTTCGTAAGCTAGCGCGCACACGTTTGCATACAGCAGAAGGACTAATTCAAATTAAATTATTGTCTGTCAATGCGTCTCCTTAACCACCACAATTTTTTTTTGGTGGTTAAGGAGATTGTTACAAAAGGATTTTGTAAAGTGTAACTTTATATATTCAATACTTATGACGTGATGTTATAATAAACAAGTTATGTATTGTATGTCATCCTATTTCCAAATCGTAAGCAATAAAAACAGATGAAAGCAAATGAAAGCGTAGTTCATCAAAAGACTAACCGCGTCTTCTCGTTGGCTGCCTGCAATACCCATATAATATTTCGTAGGCATCCGCAATAAAGAGATGACAAATCTTTGTGCAAAATATCGTAGCAGTTTAGGTTGTACGTTCATATGTCAGTGATTAAGTTTTCTTTTTCATGTATACATTTAGACGTGGTGGTTAGTACATCTGTATTCTGAAGTTTCTGTGCAGAAAAGCTGAAAGACTTTCACTTAAAAATCAAACTTAATTCGTTTAAGAGATCAAAGTTTCCTGAACCCATCTTAAACGTTTCCTCCCTCTCGCAAGATAATTCAATTATTCTTATAAGTGTCTCATTTGAATTCGCAAAAAACTTGAGAAAATGAAAGAGGTAAATACCTACTAGGATTATGGTATTAGCAATTCCATTCAGGCTTTTGACTTTGACGACTACTGTGAAGGCTCGAACAGATAGTTTAAAAAAAAAATTTAAAGCTTATTTTCATTATCATTTAGTTTCATCGGTGAATATTTAAATATGACATGAATAGACAAGTAGAAAATAATATTTCATGATAAAGGTCTTTTTTTTGACTGCGCAAAATAAATCTGTACACAGATACCCAACTCCTTTGAGGAGACAGGATTATGTGAAGTGGAGGGATCTCTTAAAGAATGCACAAGAGGTCCTTTGTGCTGTGCCGAAGCACTTGTCGTAAGAGGCAGCGACAGAGCCCCTGCACCTGCTCCTTCACAATGCCACAACAACGCGAATTACACGTGCTGTCGTATGATTGAAGCCCTCACTCCGATTGGGCGCGACTCCAAAGGCTCCTTTAGTTGCCCCTTACGACAGGCAAGGTCCGATGCGAAGTTGAGGCGAGGGGTTAGTATATTATACAGGTGAAAAAAGCAAGCCAAGGTCCCGGATTCGAATCTCGTTCAGGTCGATTTAGGAAATGAACCTTTCTAAATTAGCCTGAAGTCTGGACGCTACTGAGAACCTCTCCAGTTCATTGTAGTACCCATAGTACAAGCCTAATGCTTAGTTTTGTATCACGCACTTGTGTAATTATCTGGAATATTTATTATTATTTATAACCATTTCAAAATTAATAAAATAAAATTTGAGACAAATACATCCCGTTATCCTGAAAGGGATAAGACCCGTCTACCTGTTACAAATGGAAGTCTTTAATTCCATCGAATTTCTTCGAAATTGCCCTCGACTGACATTTATAGGCGAGTTAGAACGTATATTGACGTAATGAAAGATAAGTCTTGTCAGTTATTTCCATAACCGAATCTTTCTTAGCTGACAACCTAATGATACCATTATGTTTTCCATAAATCATTAACAAGCTGACAAGAAAATTGTTATGTTACATTCCAAATACTTCAATATTACGTGTTCTTTTATAGGACTCTAAACGGGGTGGAAAAATACATTCCAAATCACTATAACATAATTAGAAAGATACCATAAAATTCGACCGAGGGAAAGAACTTATTACCTAGAGGAATTGCGGTGTATAGGCGATGTTAATAAACTGTTAAAACATATTTCCGCTTTTCCTTCTATAAATCCAAATTATTATTCTTTGAAGTGCTTTTGTTGTGCCTTTGGATGGCGTGGGTCCGTTAGGGTTGCCAAATCCAGGCTTATTATTTCCTGGACATTTCCGGAGTTATGCTACAAAAGGGATTGAAGTAACTTGCATAGTTTTTACTACGATAGGTTTTCACAAAATTGAAACTGAATGAGATAGGATTGTGGGTATTTTTGCAAATTAATGATCAAAGGATACAAAATGAGCAAAAATTAGAAAGAAAATGTAACAAATTTCATGATTAAATTTAAATAAAATCAATACCAGTGTAACTCATTTACGAAGACATTTTAAATAACTGACAAACATTCGCTGTCTCTTTAATATTATGTTTCAGTCAATCCAGTATCAGAGTTAGTGAGTTTGGCACTCGGACCAAGTACCACATTGGACAGAGCATTTGCTGTGAAAGCGTATTCTTTAAGTGTCCTTTTTTGGTGACCAATTTTCTAGATTTTTACTAATGTGCAGGACTAGGGAAGGTCACAGTACAACGACACACAGCTGAACATGACATATTTTTATTTTTGTGAATACTAGTGCTCAAAAAATTTAAGATGTACGAGTATTTTGCAAATAATTATGTCATGATCGACTCCTAAGCTGACACGAAATACACTGACAACGCAAAGCTGACATAATATGTAGCTAAGTTCACTATAGCTAATTGTTTTACTCGACATTACGCTCAATAAGATAGAAAGAGACAGCAAAACTCATTTGACACGCGATGGTAAGAGCAAGGTTTGGCAGCCTTCTTAAAATGTCTTCTTCAAAAACTTGAATTCGAACCAATACAACGCTATTGCTAATACACTTATCACTGAAATTTTTGGTCAAAAAGAATATCCGGGACTTTAATGTATAAGTACTGGAAACGGAACAGAAAACGGAATTCCGGGGCTTTTCTGAATTTCCTATCTGACAACCCTAAACCCGGCTTTTCACTATGGGATGTAATATAAAAATTGATATCGCTCACCGTACTTTGTAACGGAATCCTTTACGCTTAGATGTAACTTAATAATACTGTAATCCATACTATAAATTAAAAACTATATCTTTCAGTCAACTGAGCGCTATTTTCAAGATTTTCAGGATTTCGCCGCCCCACCCCTTATACTTTTTCATGACTATGTGACATGGCGTTATTACAATGACGATCGCAATATCCCAGTGTGAAGGTACATTACGATATGATATGTACCTATTTCGGGATTTGTTAATTCTTTGCCTATACAAGTTCTAAAGTCTTATTTATTCGTTGCCTGGCTTTTCCGATCTGCCCGGGAAGCTAAACAGCTGGCACGATCTGTGTTATAAATAGATAATATTATGTTCAAAACAGTGAAAAGTCATTCTTGTTTGTGATTGTGCTACATAATGTGAAAATTTATATTTGGATGCTTTTAGTGAGCAGGGTAACCAATATTCATAATGTTAATTATGGAGTTAAGTAAAACGCGAACGTCTTGCACAGTTTATTTACAGACTCAAAAATATACATTTGAAATTACCCTACATTACATACATTACATGTATATTTTTTTTGTATATCTGGTTATGTTCGCATTGCTTTGCATGCTTGTCCGTCTTTCGTCTGTCCATCTATCTGTCCGTATGACTGTATGTCACAAACGATTTATTCCATCAATTATACACCATTTGAGCTGTTTCTGTACAGAAACGTAAATTATTGACTAAAACCCAGAAACAAAATCCAAAAATTATGGGTATTAAAGAACCTTTTTTTTTTAATTTTTTTTGTCATCAATTACTACAGAAAATCATATGAACATGCCTGCCTGACACGCCCTTAGCCTATTTTTCGTTTCTCACAGACTATCATGTAAGAGTATCTCTAAAATATAAAAATCAATATTTGTTTGTTTGTTTGTTTGTTCGTATTGACCCTTCATCCGATTGCGATGAAATTTGGTATGGAGATAACTTGAATCCTGAGGAATGACATATTTTAAAAATAAAAAACGCGGATGAATTCGTGGATATCAGCTATTAAATAATAAAACAATAATAGACAAACTAAAAGGATTAAGAGTCCGTATATGCAGCCCAGTATACATCATCATCATTATCATTATATTTGAAACTTTATCTTACAATTAATTCTACGTATTTTATGTTATAATATTTAGCTAATTGCTTGTTTATTGCTGCATCAATAATTTATCTTTTATTTCATTGTTAAATTGTAATTGTACCAATAGTCATTGACGTATTTTGTACTGATAGTTATGAGGTGTTAAAATGTCTATATGCTCTTACTTACATAAAATATCAAATAAAATAAAAAATAAAAAAATCATCGCTACCCCGCGTTTTATGGCCATAACAATAAAGTTGATTTTCACAATTGCGCTATGATCATATTTTAGCGCGGAAAAATCTAAATATTTGTTGTTGTACATAACTGCAATTTCCAAAATAACTAAGTCACCAATTAAAAAATCGGTTTTAGAGATTTTAGATATTATAATTATTTGCACAGTCAGTCATTTTAAAATTCTGTAGAGTTTCAGACGTAACTGAATCTTTGTGCAAAACAGGGTTTTTCCTGATTTTTTTGGCGACATTTTTTTCTGTCATGTTTCTACTTTTAAGCATTTCAAGATAAAGAGTTGAAGTTAAATGTATCCAAATATCTAACTATCAATCTCTTATATATCGAAATCCAGGTCACGAAACACACCAAAATCTGCATAGGTGGACTCTTAAGCAACAAAATTAAAATTTTACAATTTCATTTCTTTTCATCATCATCATCATCGTCAGCCCGTGTTCGTCCACTGCTGGACATAAGCCTTTCCAATATTGTGCCACCATATCCGGTCCTCGGCTCTCCGCATCCATCCGCTTCCCGCCACTCTCTTCAGGTCGTCGATCCACCTAGCGGGAGGCCGTCCTACGGGACATCTTGAACGTGGTCTCCATTCTAGAACTCGTCTATCCCAACGTCCATCGGCTCTGCGACATATGTGCCCCGCCCACTGCCACTTCAGCTCGCATATTCTCAAGGCTATGTCGGTTACTTCATTTATTTATTTATTATTTATTTATTTTATTATTATCTATTATTTATTTGTTTATTTCTTTTGCTTTCACTTAACTCGTCCTCCAAAAACATAGATATTTTGTTTTTCTATCTACAGAATTAACATCGCTACAATTTCACTATACCTATTATAAGCATATTGTCACATTATATTGTATGTATTGGTATCACTGAATATGAGATTCTGACCTGGTATTCGACAAAATTTTGATTTCAGCGATGGATATATTTATGCGGATGACATGGCCATAAGTTCTTTCTTTCTTTATGACATGGCGCACAGTTTAGCGCATTTGCCAATGTCACATATTAATAAGTAGAATCACAAGTAAATTAGTTTTTTCATAACGTAAAACTCCTCCAGTAAAGTGATAGTAGGCTTTACTGAAGTTATAAAGGACTTCTTGGAAGAGCGCGAGAATTTCAGCTACACATGTTTATTTAGACCTACTCCATAGTTTTTACTTACACAGAACTTTAAAACACAATATACTATCACTTTTGTACTTTAAAACTCCCAAAAATGTAAAAAATAGAATATCTAAATAAAATGACAACCTCACTTCTCCCGTTCCCGCTAAAAAGTCCTTACCATCGTAACCATTACCGTAACCGTAACCAACCATACACCATTCATGGTGTATTATGATGGTTTGGGAGTTGGTGGCTATTTCGGTATGTTTTTTGTCATTTACAATTACAATTTTGGAAACTAGTACAGAAATCAAGGTTCGCTAAATCTCTTTACTATGAAAATAGCATAAAGCAAATAATTTACAATTTCTGGCATCGCATCGCTTACTATCTAGATATATAATGCCTTATGTAGTGTGTATCTCTTCATTGCGTCTTATGTTAGAGTTATAAAAGATGTTTCCAGAGTATATGTTACATAGTAATTTTCCTTTGAACATTCTCCGAACGGTAGCGGTTTCTCATAATGAGCGAATTACGTTACCATTTACTGAACTCCATCCTTCAGCTGAGAAGGGTTTAAGGCAAAACCACGTGGTACGCGCAGTTCGTTATTGATGTATCGTACAATAATTTTCCTTTAAGATATACGCAATTAAGAATGGAGCACTCGTAAGGTAGCAATGTTTCGGTCAATACTGGCTACTACTTCTCGTAATAATGATTGACCCGTTGGCGCAGTGGCATAACATCTGCTTTCCAAGCTAGGGTCCCGGGTTCGATCCCCGGTCAGGTCAATGTAGGAAACGAACTTTTCTAAATTGGCTTGGAGTCTGGGTGTTACTGGGAGCTACCCCAGAGTTCGTTGTGTGGTACCCATAGTACAAGCTTACTGCTTAATTTGGAGTCACACAATGTGTGGAATTGTCTGGAGTATTATAGAAAAAAAAATACATTCACCGAAGTTAATAACATTTCCTGTGACCACCTACTGGATGGACCTAAGAGCGGCCATATCGGATCACTTCGTAAAATTTAAGCAATGTAGTCCCAATAATTGCTACAAGGTAACAATTGTTAATTCAAGTTAGAGGCAATCGGTTCTAACAGTAGATTGTCCTATGGGCCGTCGTGGGATGCCTGGCAGGTGTGAAATATCGAACCTATTTTGTGCAGAAAATATGCATGAAAGGATAGTTT
Organism: Zeuzera pyrina; assembly: GCA_907165235.1. Taxonomy (NCBI): domain Eukaryota; kingdom Metazoa; phylum Arthropoda; class Insecta; order Lepidoptera; family Cossidae; genus Zeuzera; species Zeuzera pyrina. The sequence continues at coordinate 4,321,228 of OU015641.1, forward strand.
ATAATAGGAAATTAATATGGCATATAATCAAAATGTTCAGATTTTTTTAAAGAAAAAAATTATTCTTTATTTAAAAAACAGGCAACGTGTTCCGAAGTGAATAACAACACTGCATACGCTATAGGTATACGAGCTCAATACAAGCACATGGCGACGCGTTGCAACGTCGCCACGCCAACAGCCACTCTGCCCCGCTGCATAAGATGTTTCACATCAAAATTAGAAAACTTGCCCGGGAAATTGAATAATTCGGGAAAGACTGAATGTGCTTTATGCTAGGGAATTGTTGAATGAGCTAAAGATTGTAAAAACACTCACGGTTCTAACGACAGATATGCGTAATTCTTTTTTTTTTTCGTTATGATCTGGATACATTTTTCGTTGTGACTTGTCGGTGAGGGTTGTCACTTTCATAAAAAAAATATACATTTTTCTTCAAAATCTTAATTGTCCGAAAGTTATTCACTATTTGCATTGAAATTTTAACACAACCATGTATTCGAATACGCGCGTGTTTTTTTTATCTTTAAAACTAATATACATAATAAATCTAGCTATTGAGCCACATTAATGTGTGGCCTGGTGCAGGTAAGTAACAACAAAACATAAACAACATAACATAACTTCACGCTGTATCCCCAACGGGGTAGTCAGAGAGGACGGAGCGCCAGGAGTCGCGGTCCTTACACACCTCTTTCGCGTCCTCAAATCTCATCATTCTCCTCACACATTTTCGCCTAGGTATGCGGGTGCTTTTGACATTTCCGTCTGCTAACACTCTGGCTATTTGATCTTCATAAGTCAGCCTTGGTCTTCCTTGGCTTCTTTTACCACTCACTTTCGCTCTGTATATTTTCTTCGTCAGTCTTTCATCACTCATTCTTTCCATGTGCCCGAACCATCTAAGCATTCCTTTCTTCATTTTTACAATAACACTGTTGTGCAACCCTGTCATACTGCGTATCTCATCATTGCTTATCCTGTCAGCAAGCGTGACACCGCACATATTTCTGAGAGACCGCATCTCCACAGCATTTAACATACTTTCACTCGATTTTGGGCATATCCAGGCCTTACTACCGTACAACAAAGTTGGCACCAACACCGCATTGTGGATGGCCATTTTAGCAGTGTTAGATATATTCACACTACCCACTAATGCGGACAGAGCACCGTTCACTTTATTGCCAGCTGCTACCCGTCTCTCCACATCCAACTCACATCTTCCATCCCTCGAAAACGGGTACACAATTTCATTCAACTGTTCTAGACATTTTCCATTTACACAAATCACACATTTCGTTTGTACCGCTTCTCTTTCAAACACCAGAACCTTAGTTTTGTTCAATTTAATTCAATCCTTTTACTTCACAATCTTTTTTCATGCACGTGACTAGTGTCTGCAACTCCGCTTATGATGGTGCTATTAGCACAGCATCGTCAGCGTACAATAGGCAGTTTACCACTGTGTCACCACATCCCATACCACTCATATTACCTTCCAATCTCTGGAGGCAACTGTCCAAATACAGCACGAATAGCCAGGCAGACATCACGCAGCCCTGTCTGACACCAGAACAGAATTCAAACCAGGGCGACAGGTCACCGTCTATCCTTACACAGGCTCTGTGGTCTCGATATAATGACCTCACAGCCTGCAGTAAGGAGCCCTCCACGCCATATTCAGGCAGAAGACTCCACAATTTCTTCCGCACTACTCTATCGAATGCTTTCTCTAGATCCACGAAAGCGCAGAAAACTTTCCGACCTAAAGCCAGAAACCTACCCACGATAACGAGAAGCGAGAAAATCTGATCCATACAACCCCTACCATTCCTGAAACCACCTTGCGCCTCCCACAAATATCTTTCTGAAACGCCTTTCATACGTTCAGTCAATACTTTAGTATAGACTTTACTCGCTAAGCTGACCAAGCTGATGGCCCTATAGCACGCACAGTCTAGGTAGGAACCTTTCCCTTTATATAGAGGTACTATGACTGCCGTGGGCCAGTCCTCTGGAACCTCCCCCTTCTGCCAACAAAGGTTGCAGAGTGCACAGAAGGCATCCCAGACTCTAGGACCACCATACTTGATCATCTCAGCAGTCACCTCATCAATTCCCGCAGCCTTTCCACATTTCAAACTTCTTATCACTTTCTCAATCTCTTTCATACTAATGGCATCCTCCAGTCCCTGGCCCGAGTGTGGCAATTCATTAGAATCGCTCTCTGTATCAGAGACGGAGTCGCCACTCTCATACAGTTCTCCATAGTATTCACTCCATCGCTGCAGAACATCCTTTTTATTTGTAAGCAGGTTGTTGTCTTTCGAACGCACTTTATTCATTCTGCAAGGTGCCGGACCACTTCGGTACTTACGTACTTCTTTCCAAAATAATTTGGAATTTTCCTCAAAGTTATCCGACATCTTGTTTTCATCTAGCACCCTACACCTTTCACGCTTCTCTTTCACTAGTGCTTTCGTTTCTGCTTTCTGCAGCTTATACCTGTCTTTCATCAAATTTTTCATACCACAGTCATTAGTAGCAAGGTAGTCTCGCCATGCTTTCTTTTTCTTATACACAGCCACTTTCACCTCATCATCCCACCACACATCACGCTTTTTGCCGTTCCCAATCTTATTCATTCCACACACTTCTTTCGCAGCCTCAACCATACTATCTCTAAGGTTCTGCCAGCATTCTTCAACATCCTCGCTCAACACTTTCAATCTATCATCAAGCTTACTGGATAATACCCTTTCATATTCATTCCTGGTGGTCGCATCCTGCAGTTTCCAGCTTTTAATGCGGCTAACCGCTGCAGGTTTGGACACTACGCGATGTCGCCATGCTGCGAACAGACCCCTTATTCTGGTTATCACCAGAAAGTGGTCCGTCCCGAGATCGGCTCCTCTATACGCTCTTGTATCCATTACCTGCTTCTTAAGTCTGCTATCCACCAGGAATAAATCAATCATACTTCTCGCACCCTTTCTTTCCCACGTGTACTGATGGATTCTTTTGTGCCCAAACATGGTATTAGCCACAAAAAGATCCTTTTCCATACACAGTCCTAACACAATCTTACCAGCATCATTCACTCTCTTATCTCCATATTTGCCTAGGACAGACTTAAATCCTATTCGAGCTGTCCCGACCCATCCATTCATGTCTCCACACACAACAATTCTTTCGTTCTCTTCAACCGTCGCCAGAACTTCTCTAACATTCTCCCAGAACTATTCTAGTTCAGCCAAACCGACAGAGGACACTGGGGCATATACTGCCAAAACAAAAATTCTTGTCAACCCAATCTTGAGGCGTACCCAGAGCAGTCTGGGATTTACACATTCATACTCAGTCATACAATTAACCATACGAGAGGACAGTAAAACGCCTACCTCTTGGCATCCCCTATCTCCTTGTGGTACCCCTGACCACAAAGCGATGCCTCCTCCGGGCAAGTCGGCAAGTTCACTGCCGCCTCGCTTGGTTTCACTCAAACATAGCACATCCAATCTTTTCTCTTCCATAATATCAATCACTTCATTCATCTTCTCCTCAATCCCACCTCTCACATTCCTCGCAGCTACTCTGCACTCCTCCCTCCACTTCCCGCCGCTAGGTGCACAGCGTGTTGGGTGGCGGTCCCCAACGCCGAACTGCACTCTGCACACACCAGCGGGGACAGACCGGTGTACGTTGCTTTCGGGGGACGCCCTAACATTATTATTGCCGTTGTCCCGCATGGTATGCACAGAAGAGGAATTGCAGCCCTGAAAAGGGCTGGCAGGGGTCGCGAGGAGCACGCTTCCTCAGTTGACCCCTAATCTAAATATTTATTTAGGTTAAGATAACTTAAAAGGGAGAAATAAAACATTTTTTAAGAAATAATTATCCCGACGAAAAAAACTATCCTTTACTAAAACCTATTACAACTAAATTTGACAGTTATTGAAGTCGGTGCCAAATCACTGTGCAACAACAGGAAGTTTACTAGTTTGGTAGGCTTGGCACCGACTTTAGTAACTGTCGAATTTAGTTATATATGTTTGATTAGTAAAGGATTAGTTATTTAATTACGTTACTGTTCAAATAAAGGATTTGAAGTCGGTTTGATCGTACCTTAAAAGTTTTCACTATCTACCTTTATATTTTTGTAGATGTAATTTTATTTTAACATTTTCGAGTCGCTTGTGTGTCTTGGTATGTCGATTTCACAGAAAACCATTGGAATAATAACTTAGGCATTGTTAACAATGTCACAAATACAAACCTACACAAGTGATTACCTGACTTTATGTACTTATGTCAAAACTGCTGTGCGCAAAACACGACAATTTACTTAATTAAGCGTGTAGTTTAAAAATACTTTTAATCTTTTAAAAGTTTTATTAGTGATGAAATGAACAACAAACTTTTGGCTCCATAGAATTTCAACCAAAGTTAAATAAAAAAGCCGATAAAAGCGAGTCGGAGTCTGACACTTAGGCTCCGTACCACCATACAATATATTTGTGTTATGTTATGTACCAAAAAAATAATATTATACATATCGGATTCAAAGATGAACATAACTGCAGTTGAAATATTGGTTCTTCCATACTCTCTAAGTTTCTCTAAGTTTTAAATGGCAAAGAAATGTGACATATTTACAAGTTCGCAATTTTTTGATTTTTCCCTTTTATTGCGCTAATCTACCATCCATTTTAGATTAACGGGAAGTACCCTCTATATTTTTGTTTGAGTACATAGAGGGCCGTATCTTTTGTTTGCGTTAACTAAGAAGCTTGAATCTTTCACACATCCAAGGGATTATAGACTTCAGCGATCGATTATAAATTTTAAAATGATATCGCTACCTGTTCTTAAGATAAACGATCTCGACCGGTCGTACAGACGCACATGGACAACGAAGTGATACTATAAGGGTACCGTTTTTTTCCATTAGAGGTACGGAACCCTAGAAACTGGTTCAAAAATATCCATCACTTAACATAACATAACATATTTTCACGCTGTATACTCAATGGAATAGTCAGCGAGGATGGAGTCCGAAGCATCGCAGTACTTACATATTTCTTACATCTCTTATCTCTTATCTCTCTCTTATCTTAAATCTTATCATTCTTCTCATTCTTTATTCCATTACTTACCTTTCTGTTTTTCATTTCTTTATTTATTACGTCTCTGTACCAAATGACTAAATTTCAGTTAAAATTGGCTGTAATATACAGTCAGACATGATGGCACTGTAAGCGTTTAGTTTCAGCGACTTTGACTACGGATCTGCGAAACCCAAAAAATCGACCGTAGACATGTTTTAGACCAACATTGCATGGGTTGAAATTATAGACCGACCAAAGATTTGGTATCGATTTCGGGCAGTTTCGGCGAAAAAGTATCGGCTATAGTTTCGGTTTCGGCTAAAAATCGACCAAAACTTCGACAGCGTCATGTGCGGTCGCCAGCTGAAATGGCTGAGCGATGTGGACTGAGTTTATTATGTTATTATGTGCTTTTTATCGCTCGCTGTTGAGTTATTTTGTTGTATTTTTGTTATGTCACTTCAATCATTGTTTTTATAATCATTGTTTTGTCTCATTTAACCAGTGTCTGATCGAAACAGGATTTTCAGCCAAAACCGAAATCTTCGGCGAATCTTCGGCCTCGGTCACAGTTCGCAGTTTCTACCGAAACTGAAATTTATTTAGACATGTCAAAATGTATACATTAATTAGTATAAAATATATTCATGCTAATATTTTGCATATTTTTTACACATACATATGATATATAGCCAGTTAACTCGTGTTAAAATGTTTGAGAACAACCTCTCATCAGCGCGTTACGATTTGGTTTTTTACCTATTTTTTTATAATACGTGACGAAATGCTTTATTCATCACAATCCCACTCGAGGGCGGAGGGAAGCGTATATGTGACTCCTCAAAGACTGAATAGCCAGTAAAACCTCACGGTGTTCCTCCGGGCGCCATTTGCCGTGGCTGTGGGCACCGATTAAATACGACACGATATACAATTTAAACACTAATTTTTGGGACACCTGTATAGCGAAGCTAACATCGCTCGCGTAGGGTGAATAAAAACGTCCTGCAATTTTTTTTGTAGTTTTTAACGACATCGCTTTGACTGCTTATATACATGGCGGAAACACATTTCTATTGCCTTAATTTCGTCAACTCACATTCAATACTAAATTAATAGTGAACGCTTTTCTATAGCCGAAGCCTCAATTGACCTAACGCGACCATTTACGTAATGACTTCTATTTAGTTTGATTTTTGTAAATATGGATTCTATACGCAATTTACGTTTAATACAATGGTTAGATGACAGCGACGTGAAGAAAGTATGTAAGTATGTATGTATGTAAAAGACGAGAAGCGAGATGAAGAAGAAAGGAAAATTACACTGGTGAATAGATCCTACAAAAAAATACCTGTCGAAACAAATATCTCTTATTGAAAATTGTATCTGTCGTCGTGTCTAGTATTCGAGAAGACATTCCACTACTACGAATGTGCCCAAAGTATTACATTACAAACAAACTATCAAATACGTGTTAGACTGGCATGTAGAGTATTCCCTACAATAAATCATCTCATTAGCTACTAAGTTTCTTTTAATTCTTCAGAATTTTTATTCGTCAGAACACAAACACACACACAGGCACACACACACACGTGCACACTCTCACGTAACGCGATTTAAGGCGATGCTTTGAAAATTTTGACGGCAGGGATCTCAATTTTTCTAAGGGCGAGATGTCGAATCTTTAAATCGAGTTTAAATGGCGCAAGCCACCCATAGTGGTTTCAAAATGTATGAGGGTAATATTTAGTAACCTGATTCTTCATTTCATTGACTTCATTGACTTCATTGACTTCATTTTGCCAGTTGCGTTACACAATCGATTAACTTTTGTAATAGAAAACTATTTTGTTTTCCGTTACAAAAGTTACCCGATCAAAGAAACCTCTTTTAAAATAGAGATTTACAGTTTTCGGAGTATCAAGACTGATTTATGCATTTAAGGGTGGCTTGCACCAACTACTCGTATTTAAACTCGATTTAAGGAACTGATAAATCAGACGGATTTAAGGAGATGTCACATCCTTAAATCGAGTTTAAATAGATAAAAATCGTTTATTTTTAATTTTCCAGATACATAACCGAAACGAAGATAATGTTTCAAATTGTTCCATTTTGACGTATTTTAAATCTAAATTAAATACTTTAGTTAATTTTTTTATAAATACGTACATACGTATCCTCACGCTGTATCCCTAACGGGTAGTCAGAGAGGATACTTAGGTATTTCTTTAGTTTCCTCAAACTTCATTATTCTTCTTAAACACTTTCGCCCAGGTTTGCAATTGCTTTTGACATTTCCGTCAGCCAACACTCTGGCTATTGATCAAATAGTCAGTAGTCAGTCTTAGTATTCCTCGGTTTCAGCTGCCATTCACTTTCGCTCTGTAGATTTTCTCCGCCAATTTTTCGTCTCATACTTTCTATGTGCCCTATTTAAACATTTTTTATAATGTTATGGATTAGTCTTTTCATATAATTAGAACTAAATCTATAACCAAATAAATTGAAACCAATTTAACAATATTTAAATCGGGAAAGAAAATTTACCTTGCCCGACTGAAGTAATGCAACTAGCGTGGGTTAATAGGAATTAATTACTCTCTACAAATATTCCCACTCAACTTTCTATGTAAAATAGTTTGGGTTTGGGAAGAGTATACAAAACAGCGGACCCAGTTGAAACAACAGATGCGTCTTGCCCATTAATTTGCTGTAATATAAACACTAAACTATACTAACACATTTTTACAGTTATATAATTTATGTGCACGAAAATAAGAATTTCACGTATCTATTACGTAAATGATACCTGACTGAGTATCTGTCGATTCTTTTCAGTGTCCAGGTTTTCTCTTCGAACCAAACTAAAGTAGATTCGATGCTAAAAATAGTTTTATTTATTTGCAAAATATAGATCTACGTTCGGCCATTAACTCACTTGTTGCTAAGCGACAGCGTGGCTGAAGACGGAACATGTCAATCTAGAATAATCTATTTACTCTAGCCCTAAAAAACACCTTGTAATTGGGTTTACTTGAATAAATTGATTTGACTTTGACTTTGATTATTTTCAACTTTCCAAGCAAAGGGAACAAGTGTGTATTCGTTTTTGCAAATATCATTGTTGCAGAGAGAGTCGACGCTTTCAGAAATATACCGTGAAGATTTGTATACATACTTACATATCCTCACGCTGTATCCCTAACGAGGTAGTCAGAGAGGACAGAGCGCCAAGCGTCGCGGTTCTTACATACTTCTTTCGCTTCCTCAAATCTCATCATTCTCCTCACACATTTTCGCCTAGGTATGCGAGAGTGTTTGACATTTCCATCCGCTAACACTCTGGAAGATTCGTATAAATATAATAAATAAATAAATATATACATACATTCATAATATCCTCACTCTGTATCCCTAATGGGGTAGTGAGAGAGGATGTAGCTAAGCAACGCGGTAATTATATTCAATTTTTTTCATTTTTGTCAATAATGCAAACAAATGAAGACTATGACATTCATAACATAACTAGAGATGGGCTAGTTCCCAAATGATTGATTCAGTCGTCATACTTATTAGTTAACAGTAAAACAAATATTTTTAGAATTTTTATCCGTTTGTGTGTTTGTGCTTCAATAAAAACCACTAAGAATTAAAACGTCATGCTATGTGTTTATAATTTGTATTTTAAAAAAAACACTTAAAAATAAAGAATAACAAATTTTTATTGTTTGCACATCGCAAACAATAATATTCTTCTGTTATTATTTTGTCTAACAATTAGAATGAATTGTGGCATTCACATATTAGAGTGAAACTGAATGAATTGATTTATGATACTAATTTGTTCTATATAGGAACATAAGCAACCTTTAAGTGTCAAAGTCAAAGTCAAATAAATTTATTCAAATAAACTCAATTACAAGCTATTTTCGAACGTCAAATCTACTTTAGTTCGGTTCAAAGGGAAGAGAAAAGAAAACCTGGACACTGAGAAGAACCGACAAGAAACTGACCCAAGTATGATTTTTTCAATATCGTTTTACAAAAGGTTTATTAAAATATACAATATACAGAGAGCCTGTAAATGCATGTGCAGAGAAGATCATTTCCAGACAATTGTTTTATCTTCAACGAAATCGTTTATTTTATAGTATGATTGTCTAATCAATGTACGTTTTATAACTAATCTAAATATATTTTCTGTTAATTGAGTGACTTCTTAAGGAGCTTTATTATAAAAACGAATGCAGTTACCCAAAAATGAAACATTCGACTTATGTAATTTAAATTTTGGAATAACCAATTTATCATGACTTCGGGTTTCCATACCACCAATATCGCCTTTCTTTATAAATGTCTGTAAAGTGTAAAGTGACATACACACGACAAAACGCTTGACAAACAACCAAAATTTTTTCAATGCAAAATATTGGATAATATTTAGTGTCATTCGAGAATATTTCATAGTTCCATGCACAGATTTATAAATGGAAGCAGATCAAACATAATTCACTCACACAAAGATATCGTGTAAGTAATAACACTGTCACTTTCATTGTAGTTTAAAATTGTATATCTTTATCCTTTTCTTTCATTTGTTGCAACACAATGGCACACATAGACAATTCCGGAACCGTGGCAGCCGCCATCTTCTGCTTAAGTCAAAATAAGCGGAGTATGGCGTCTGTTTACTTGTGTAGTACGTCACATGTTCGATGATTAAATATTTCTTGGTGAATAAACATTATTTTGGTTATTTAAAGTGCAAAATATGATACAAAAGTGTTGTACCCCCAATAGTTGCAACGCCTCATACAGAAAAGCCCCGAAAATCACGTTCCATCGGTAAGTAAATCTGATGTTGCAAATTATTTGATTACTGCATTCGGTTAGCTGATATTTTTGTATTTCTTGGCTCCGACACTTAAATATGTTGCAAACTATTGAAATTAAAGTTTCCTTATATTGTTTAAGGTTTTTTTATAGGTTTTTTATATTTTTGTACCAAGTACCTAACCAATTTTGACATTATTAGTACTTGTACCTTAAAGAGGGCCGAATTCAGAGAAAACTGAGTCTCGTAATAAAATTAAATATTAACGGATAGGTACCTAAGGTTAAGCAACTATCCAATTTTTGCAACTATCTTTTGATTTTGATGTATACCTTGTTAATTTCGGGTTTCTAAAAGATGAAAATCTTTAAATTTTTTGGTTAAAAGAAATAATATAAAAGAAATACATAAGAAAGGCTATAACAAACTGGCAGACCAATTCTGGCAGTGTTTTGTGCTCAAAACATTTTGAACCCCATTTACTATGTAAAAGAGATACCTGTAAAACTCTGTTGTTGTTTGACCATGAAATTTAACATACCTATTAAAAATGAACATGCTATCGCCAAATTAATCTCTAGTCGCTATGCTGGGTTGAACCTGGACCAGTGTTGTTTAGAAAAAAGCCAGTGCTGGAATCCATACCTCATAATTACAAAATTACTTTTAATTTGTTTATAAAATAATACAACTTTCTTGCTTCAGGTAATCGAAGATGGACTTTATATGCATAAATTGTGTGTTCACATGTAAAAATGATGAAAACAAATATGGATATCTCGAGGCGAATAATGACAAATAATACCTACGATTACTTGCAATGGTAATCCTTAGCATATCTGACATTCTGCGCTAGTTACTTCTGGCACACATTGAAAAACAGTGAAATGATGTGTTTGATGCACATCTATAATGAGTTCTTAGATAATGTAATAAGAAAACAATCCGACTAATAAATAAAAGACTGAAAACATTCTTTGTTTTATTGTGTAAGCTATTTTAGTTTTTATTCTCAATGTGATCGATCACTTTCCCAAATTCTTTTAATTTTTGAGTTTTGTGCGTAGTTTAGAGAAAATAATAATCAAAGGACAAAGCATAGCGATGAAGAGTTATTTAATAGTTTTATAAAACATTCACTGACGCTTATCTCCTTAGAAAAATAGTTAACGATAACACTCGTCTGATATAAAACTTGTTCCATTTTCTCATAATCAAGTTTCTAACACTTACTGTAAAGCAATGGTAAGTAGGCTTTACTGGAATTACAAAGGACTGTTAAACGAAATTCCACCAACTTCTCTCACTCGCACACAACTTTAACGTACAGTATACTATAATTTTTGCACTTAAAACTCCCAAAAGCACAAAAAATAGCAAATCTGAATTTTGAATAAAATGCCAACCACGCTTCTTTTGTTCACACCAAAAAATCTAAATTCAAAACTTTTACTTCCCTGATTATCAACTTTCCCGATTTTTAAAAATATATCGTTTATGTCATTAAACTTCATGTACCCACATAAACCGAACCGCAAGCAAGGTCATCACAATGTACATGCAGCCCAAAACCAGCAGCGCACAGCCGTCAGGCCTCATCTATCGAACGAACAATCATAATATTGTATCGCGGAGCCATTGGGAACACTCCAAATTACATCCTTCATGTGACAAAAACAATCTACAAAAAGAAGGAATATAATAAAGTAATAATCTCTAATGCTAGTATATCAATTAATTTTATCCTTATTTACATTAACAAAAAGTACATACATACGTTAATATTTACAAACTTAAAACTACACATTGTCTTTATTTTATCCTTATTTTATCACAAGAAAAATATAATTTGGAGTGTCCCAAATAGTCCCGCTCTAATATAATATGAGTATGTGTGTGAGTAATATTTGTTAGTGTTAAATTTGCCACGCATTTTGAACCGATAGGTATAGTCTGCTTCCATTTAAAAGTCTGTGGTTCCATGTATATAACAGAAAAGCAGTGTTATTAGAGTGCTATGTGTAATACGTCACCAGCGAACGGTGAAAATTTTGCAAAATTTTGATTAGTTTCTTGTTCGATCATTTGAAGTCAAAAGTGAAAAAAATAGGATATACATTCTTTTTTCGGCTGCACAAATCTTATCATTCTTCTCAAACACTTCTAGGTTTGCGAGTGCTTTCGACATTATCGTCAGCTACCACTATTTGATCTTCGCAAGTTAGCCTTACTCTTCCTTGGCTTCTGCAAGCATTCACTTTCGCTCTGTACATTTTCTTCGGCAGGGCGTCATCTCATTCTTTCTATGTGTCCAAACCATCTAAGCATTACTTTTTCATTTTACATGTGATATCTACATACTATTTTTGAGTTTCTATGCAAATGGAACGAGTATGTATTCGTTTTTCCGGATAACATTGTTGCACAATTTCCACCCCTTTAGAACTATACCGTGAATATTTGTATAAATGTTAAAAATATATACATACATACGTACATACATATCCTCATTTTGCATTAATGGGGTAGTCATGCAGAGAGGATGAAGTACTAAGTATCGCGGTCCTCGCATACTTCTTTCACCTAAACAAATCTCATCATTCTCCTCAAATAATTGACGATTGACCACCTCTATGGCGCAGTGGTTTAGACGTTGCGCCCACGCGCGGAAGGTTCCGGGTTCAATTTCCGGTCGGGACAATATAGGAAACAACCTTTTCTAGATTATCTCGGGTTGGAGTGTACTCCCCCAGTAGTCATCGTCTAGTTCTCATAGCACAGGGAATACCCTAGTTTGAGATTAGATGATTGGTGTGTATTGTCTCGCGCATTATTATTATTATTAACTTTGGATCCCTGGATCCCCAAAGCCCATCGACTGGTTTTTGATACTTGTAAGAGACTGGACGAGGCTTCGGGAGACCGCCGGGCTGGCAGCTTCTTCCGCCGACGAATCAGTTTGGCTATTCAAGGAGGCAATGCTGCCAGTCGGCTGGGTACCATAAGTAATGACAGCTTTCTAAGCGGCAACTTTGAAGAAGCCTATTATTTAAGATAATGTGTAGTTTTAAGTTTATAAATACATATTAACGTATGTGTGTACTTTTTTGTTACTAATAAAAATTATTATTTATTTATTAGCAATTAGCAGCAGAATCAGTTGCATAAGCGCAACCACTATTTTCATACCCCTGAATCCACATACGACTTTGTAACGTCCGTTAGTTGCAATCTAGGGCCGGAAATATTTTGCTGCAGAATATCGCATTGTTTTACACAACAACAATAATTGCGTTCGAACACTTTTTTGGATTTCTTGAATAATAGTATAATTATCTACATAGCTATAACTAAAATAACAGATTTACTAATAAGTGGTTTACAAATTACTTTGCCGCAGCCGCAAAACAAATTGTTCGCAAACGAATTTACACTCACGATAATTTTCGCAGAGTTGTAAAATTGCCGTAATCGAACAATGTTGAAAGAACTAATGGTAGCTCATCTGTCAATTACTATAAATAATAAAATATTATTTTTAAGTTATTTACAAAGTACTGTTTTATAAAACATTCGTAACATAGGAGGTTTAAGTATATAATAATCATTACTATTTATAAACAATCTAAAAATACGACATGATTACGAACATTATTATATTTCTATTAAAATTAAGAACGATAAAACTTACCTACACGCAGAGAAGAATTTCCACGTTAATAGAGAAATTACAATATGTTGAGGTATGTATTGTCACAGTAATTTAAAAAACTACACTTATTTTCAGTCACTTAATTTAAGTCACTCTCATTCGAAATTCAAATTCAAAATTCCCGCCAACCTTTATTTTTTACTGTACAGCGCAACAGTTCGTCGCGTTCAGCCGCTAGTACCCGACTGCCGAAAAATCTAAGCGCGCCAGAGAAGCGTTGATGAAAACTAGAGAGCATAAATCGCTTAAAAGCTTCTGTAGCCAAGATTTTCACGTTTCCTCTTAAATGTTTACAAAACAACTTCTTTTTAGGTATTTTCCATTTTTTTGTTACGGGGGTGAATTAAGTGAACATCAGAATATAATATTGGTTGACAATGTCTAAAGGCTTAACGTTACTTGGCAACTAATAAAAAAGAATTTAATGCCTTGAAAACCGTTATAAAAGGTGAAGGAAAGTATCTCAACCGGTTCCAGTTTCTTTACGAAGATCGAATGGAGCTTTGTGGCCATTTTTTGACAGCATTTTTAGCAAGGCTTAGTTCGTAATGATTACAAAAGAATTTCGAATCTTAGTATTTCATAATCGGGACTTAAAAAAACTGAACAATAACCTAGGTTAAAAGTTTATAATGAACGGAAAAGAACAGTCAAAACATTTGATTTATTTGTTTAACGCCTTACAATTATATAAAGATTTCTAAGGTATTCAACTGCAATGTCTAAAATAGAATTAACTACAAAGTCTACGGGAGTTTAAATGCAATACGTCACTTAATTTGTCACTCACATTCGAAATTCAAATTCAAAATTCCTTAAAATTTTCTTAAACAGACCACTACCTATGAGTTATTAGCGACCTTGCCTCTATTGAAAAAGGAAAAACTTTCTCCACTCAAATTTTAAACTTCTTTTCTGCCCCTAAGGTTGAATTTTGAAAAATATTGAAACACATATTTCATTATTGGTATAGAAGATTCATACCAAGATTGAAATACAAAACAAATTTATACAAAAAAATATTAGCGAATCAAGAGTTACACATATATACATAAATATCTTAACGCTCTCTGACTATCCCTAACGGGGTAATCAGAGAGGACGGCGTGCTAAGCGTCGTGGCCCTTATATACTTCTTTCGCTTCATCAAATCTCATCATTCTCCTCACAATCGAGCGGATCAAGAGTTGATTTTAAAAAAATCGATAAAATGCCTTGCCTTTGTATTTTTATGTTATATGCGTTTAAATGTTTTAACCAATCGATTGAATTGTTTTTACCAATTTTACTAAGGAATAACTTTCCAATAACCCCTTTAGTAGGGTGCATAATGTACAAATAATGACCTATTTTCCCTTCCTAGTCTTATATTTAGCTCAGCAATGATTAATCATTACAAACAAATCATGTTTTTCTATATAAATCAATAGTAAAATCTATTACGCATTGACAGACAGATAAACGAAGAAAAGACGGGCATGAAAATAAAAAGAAAATCTTAGAATTTAGTTCAAACCATTTAGAAAAATGTAAACGTTCAGTTTGTATAGCAGTTAAAATAGGATGATAGATTATTCTGTGCCCATTGGACGTGTTTACAATTCGCTAACGCGTGGCTATCCACTGTGAAAGCAAGTAAGTTTGATTGATACCTTATTTGAATTACCTACTTCGCAAAGATGTAAGCAATGTTTATTTTCGCGGCAAGACCTGAATATAACATACACAACAAAAATGTCTTCCATTTTCCTTTTGGGTACAACACAAAAGCGCTTCAAAACAGACACTACAAAGCCAATTCAACCCTAAGTGTTTGTGCTTTTAAACAATTTAATCTACATAAACCTTCTGCGCCATACAAATGTGCGCGCGCAATTTTTTTTTTTATTAATTAAAATTCAACTTTCATTTTGAAGAGTATGTTTTGATTAATCTACACAGAAAATTCAGAAGCACAAATCGATCCCGTTACTCCGAAAAATCTAAATCTCTGTTTTAAAAGAGGTTTAGTGATTTTTTTTCTGTTACAAAAGTTAACCAATCGCAAAAACTGGCAAAATGAAGTCAATGAATTGTAGAATCAGATTGCCAAAGATCACTTTCATACGTTTTTAATTAGTTAAAAAAACTGAGATCCTGCCGTCACAATTTCCAATCCGTTGCCTTACGCTTCTTTATAACGAATAAAGCAAAACTGATTCCTTTTCTTCCAGTTAATTTACTAGGGTTCCGTACCCTAAACTGAACACGAAACCATTAAATGATCATTCACATGTCTTTCTGACCTTCTATCCGTCAGCACCACTAAATTTTTTTGGAACTGCATCATTAGTGACACATCTCGTTAGCTTACATATTATACGAGTGCATAGTGCAACAATATTTTTAAATGTTAACAAGTGTTAACATTTAAAAATATTCTAACGAGAATTAAAGAGAAAGAGTATATTAGGTACTCCAAAAAAAATCAATTAGACTATTATTCCTTGCACCTATTATAAAAAATTCAGTTTACATGAGAAACATAACGACATGTTCATATCTCTAGATATCCAGTTTACGAATTAGAAAAGAGATTTCTTAACGCGAGTTGAACTCCGACTTGACCAACTTTATGAAGAACTGGTTCACTAATCGCAGCTCATTTCAGAAGCATTCAACTTTGTAAAAGCTATTTCAATGACAAAGCTTCGTACAAAACAATAATTCTATATTATACAATGAGCATTTGCAGCACGGTGGTAGTCCCGCAATATCGCGCACAAGTTCTTAAAATTGTATGAAGTTTATTAATCAGACGTTGATTTTATTAAATACATATTTTACCAATAAACTCATATTTTGTTATAAAATCAACAGTGAATATTAGCTTAATTAACAAAATTATGTAATTTAAACAACCTCTCTTAAAACTCAACTTTTACGAGTACTACTTAAATTAATAAAATTTCTTGGTTATCTTTGATCTAATGATCTTAACCAATATTAATTTGAACTGTCTATTATCTGTGTATTTACATGTCTGTCCAATGTCGTTACTATTACTCGTTATCATCATATATAAATTACAACTTCACAAATAAAAAAAATTGAAAAGTAAATTATACCGACTTCAAGAAAAGCACTGAAAAGTACGAAAAAAAAACTATCCTTTATAATCAAAACTCAAGTTCAAAAATAGCTTTATAAATACGATACAAATCCCTACATACAATTAAATTTAACAGTTACTAAAGTCGATGCCAAGCCTACCAACTTAATAGACTTTCTGTTGTTGCATATTGATATGGCACCGACTTTAATAATATATCCTTTCAAATAAAAAAAATCCAAAGCAGTTTATAAATGACGGAGTTCTGAGATTTACGAATATAAAAAAAATGCAACCGAATTGAGAACCTCTTCCTTTTTTGAAATAAAAATTGGTAGTAAATACATGTATATCACAATACTTTGTGTGCCGGATTAGCCGGTTGCTGGCTGGTAGGCCTAAAATATGCGGAATCCCGTAGAGCTGTGGTATTACAATCCTTATTAAGTAATAACTACTTGCTTTTGCTTCTATGTTAATTACAATTTTCACTGAAAAAACTAACACACTGAATTCAGATTATTTTCAGATTAACAAACTATTTAAAAAATCCTAGTTTGACTACAGAACTATAGTCTAAAAATATGTAGATTGAAATAAGTAACAATTATCTTAATTTTAGAATTCCTTACAGAAATTCTAAAATCGGAACACTTATGGAACTCCAAAATATAATATGTAAACAGACGGACATTTTTTTATTTCGTTTGAGGTCACCTCAATTCAGATACCTAGCACCCTGCGGGAGAGATTCAGTTATGTAGTGGCTTTCACCCACAAAAGCTTTTGCTGTGGTCATCCTCGACGCATTGTCGAAGATCTCCTACGGAAGTGTGTGCAAAATTGACATCCTGATTCTTAGTATCACGACAGCGTAGACTACACATATCTCGGACCAAAAAACATAAAATGGATGTAGCCGTAATAAGTTGTCACTCTTATCACCACGCGTCAAATGAACTTTCGTCTCTTTCTATCTCATTAAGCGTAACCACGAGTGAAACAGCTAAAGTAAATACAGCAACCTCGCACTGTCAGTGTAATTCGTGTTAACTGTTTTGGCTACTAATATTCACATAAGTAAAAATATGTCGTGTTCAACTATGTATCGATGTACTGTGACCTTCCCTAGTCACGCATATTAGTAAAAGTCTAGAACAACAAAAAAGGACACCGGAAGGATACACTCCTAGAGCAAATGCTCCGGCCATTTTGGTTCTTGGTCCGAGACACACGCTGTCTTCTATCGCGAGGTACATGGACAACCGAAGCCCTCATTCTGAGACCCCGAACGCTCCGACTGTCGTAAACGCCCAGAAGTCTCCATTTACGACTGACGGGGAACACCATCGTTTTATTATCTGTCCACTTTCCCGAGCTACAGGTAAAGAATATGTAGAAAAGAAGGCCGACTCGCGCCTCATGCGTAACGGAATTGCCTACTCTCGGCCGGATACGTAGGGTTGTTGCATTGGGTGTGAGACGCGGAGAGCATCTCGTTTAGTGCATAACAATATAAAATAATGCACAAGGATAAGTATTTCGTATTTGTTAAATTTAATTTATTGTAATTATGTTGAAGAATGATAACTCTGCATTCAAATGTCTAAAATTAATTAAGTGGCCGTTTCCGCTTCCATTTCTTTTATACCGTTATATTCATATTGTGCTACAGGGACTGATAATCCACGTGTACGAGTATATCATTTCCGAGCGCGATTATCTCTCCTATTTCTCCGCGTTCTCCTTCTACGCCATATCTTAACCTCAACAAACACATGGTTTTTTTTGTGCACATCCGAAACACAGTATCTTTCGAATGATATAAATTTAATTACCTTCTTATGGTATTTTCAATAAAGAGCGTATGGAATTATAGTGCCATATGTTGTTGAGAAGCTAATATCAATGCAATTTCACCCTAGTAGTACTTACTTTAATATTCTATGAGATTATTAAATTACTAGAGCACTAGAATTACATACATATCTTCACGTTGTATTCTTAACGGGGTAGTCCGAAAGGATGGAGCGCCAAACTAAGAATAATATTACTAGAATTAATATTCTAAAAAAAATTTTTTTTTTAAAGCGATTTTTATAAGATAAACGCCTAATCTAGTTAAACTGGCAAATAAATCTTATCTAAATGCATAATTTCATCCAAATCATTGGCTTCCGCTTACGAGAAACCAATATATACATTCCGACAAATTTTATATACAGCAATATATATACAAGATTGCTCGCTTATGGTATGAGATACTAAAAAGGTATAATTTTTAATGTTCAGGTAGTAATAAATATAGTTATAGATAAAAACTTTGTTTCACGATTGGTAACAACTAACAAAATCTACGGTACTAAGATGGACGTGCGAAATTACACTTAACCGGTTTTTTCTTAAAAACGATTAACTAGTCGATGTAAAAGGAATGAAAGCCTTTCTTAGGGGCAAATGATTGATCTGTGAACGTGGGTGGGCATGAACTCTAATCGCTATAATTTCATTAGCCTCTCCTAATATATATTTTCTTTCAATTTATTATTATGGATATTATCTGTAACATCTGTTACTAACTGCATAAGTTAAAACTGTTCAGTTAGTTATTGTTCTGTATCAAAAAATATAAAGACAGAAACCACTTATTTACTCTGATTGAGAATAAAAAAGTCGCTTAAAGTTTGATATAAATTCAATTGTCAGTCGTATTAAATATTCGCTTGACTGAATTAAACGCTTAATTTTGTCTTTAATCAGACGTTATTTTAGTTGAGGGCACGGCAGTTCCCCCGCTAAGTCAAACAAATACAGGCCTTTTTTGGAAGGATATCAGAGTACTTCTACCCACATATATTTGTAACGGATATGTCTGAGTTGCGGCATAAGCGGCCCAAGCTCATGAACCTCTTAATTCAGTGGAAAGCTTTCAATATATGTAAGAGTTGTAGCGAGCTGAGTCAAAACAACACAAAGCTATATAAATAACGACAACTCGTATCACTCTCCCCATTGTCTATAGCTTCATTTTATGATTTTCGACACAGGCGTATAATAATACCTACACAACGCACAGGTGCGACGCTGTGAAAAGTACATCTGTGTGTACCTTTTTTTGGAAACGCAGGAGAAACTTTCAAATAGGTACCAAGCCTCTTAGAAGTGAAATTGGGTTACGCGAAACTTTTAACCACTAAAACTTCTAGGTGCTAACTCCTCATGAGTATATTCTTCAGTATACTGACGAGAGTCTACGGGATCTTCGGATCTATTTTCGGATTCGGATGCGGGGTCTACGGAACGCGCTAGAGCCCCTTTCACGATGTGGTGAAACGCGTGTCGGGAGCAAAAACCGCCCTTCAGTACCCGCGCAGAACTACGATCATGGAGGCCCACTTACATTGACAGCGACTCTAAAGGCCACCCTTTCGTCTCCTTGCATTAAAGAGGGGGTTATCGCCTTGTTCCCTGCCTCGAATGTAATCGAATCTTATGTGTGTGTGTGCTGTATATGTGTGCGTCGCTAGTACACAATACGTACAACACATAATGTTCTAACCATATTATAACATGCCATGTCTAAGTAGCCCTTTACTAAGGATAGCAAAAAAAACTTTCGATCAAGTCACCTTTCAAACAAAAAAAACTAAATCAAAATAGGTTCATCCGCTTAGGAGCTACGATTCCACACACAGATACACTAGCTAAACTTTAAACACCCCTCTTTTTGCATTGGAGGTTAATTATACTATATATAATTACATTATATGATACGATTTATATACTTTTATGCTGCTAATTCAATGCTTCAGAGTTCAACGCTACGAATTCTCAGTGTTAGTGACAATTTAAGTACAATTGATTGCGTTTCGGATTCGACGGGTAGCAAACAATCTCAATTATTCAAGATACCTCCACTAAAATCACACGACTTAACATCGACATTATAACGCGTTCACTTAAAACATTTCACGTTACGATAGGCGATACGTTTAAATCATAATATTCTATTATTATGTTATGTTAGAGTTCCTTGACCTTAAAACGCATTTAGGAAAATCAGTTAAAGTTCACTCTTTCTAAATCCTTTTAATTTTTACTGTGTACTTAAATTATTAATTTCGATTACGAATTCTGATACTGAGAGCGATTTTAACGAATTGCCACACTCGGATCAAGGACTGGAGGATGTCATTAGTACGAAAGAGATTGAGAAAGTGATAAGAAGTCTGAAATGTGGAAAGGATGCGGGAATTGATGAGGTGACTGCTGAGATGATCAAATATGGTGGTCCTAGGGTCTGGGATACCGTCTGTGCACTCTGCAACCTTTGTTTACAGAAGGGCTCCCCCTTCTGTAAACAAAGGTTCCAGAGGACTAGCGCACCGCAGTCATAGTATCTCTCTATAAAGTAAAAGGTTCTCATTTAGACTGCGCGTGCTACAGGGCCACCAGCTTGGTAAGCTTAGCAAGTAAAGTCTATACCAAGGTATTGACCGAACGTATGAATAGTGTTTCTGAAAGATATTTGTAGGAGGCGTAAGGTGAGGTCTGGATATGTCCGAAATCGAGTGAAAGTATGATAAATGCGGTAGAAATGCGATCTCTTAGAAATATGTACAGTGTCACCCTAGCGGTCAGGATAAGCAATGAAGAGATACGCAGAATGACAGGGTTTCGCGACAGTGTTATTGCAAAAATGAAGAAAGGAATGCTTAGATGGTTCGGGTACAAAGAAATAATGAGTGATGAAAGACTGACGAAGAAAATATATAAAGCGAAAGTCAGTGGTAAAAGAAGCCAAGTAAGACCAAGGTTGACTTATGAAGATCAAATAGCCAGAGTGTTAGCAGATGGGTATGTCAACAGCTCTCGCATACCTAGGCGAAAATGTGTGAGGAGAATGATGAGATTTGAGGAAGCGAAAAAAGTATGTAAGAACCGCGACGCTTGGCGCTCCGTCCTCTCTGACTACCCCGTTAGGTATACAGCGTGAGGATATGATGATGATGATGAAATAGCCAGTGTTAGCAGATGGAAATGTCAACAGCTCTCGCATACCTAGGCGAAAATGTGTGAGGAGAATGATGAGATTTGAGGAAGCGAAAGAAGTATGTAAGAACCGCGACGCTTGGCGCTCCGTCCTCTCTGACTACCCCGTTAGGGATACAGCGTGAGGATATGATGATGATGATGAAATAGCCAGTGTTAGCAGATGGAAATGTCAACAGCTCTCGCATACCTAGGCGAAAATGTGTGAGGAGAATGATGAGATTTGAGGAAGCGAAAGAACTATGTAAGAACCGCGACGCTTGGCGCTCCGTCCTCTCTGACTACCCCGTTAGGGATACAGTGTGAGGATATGATGATGATGATGAAATAGCCAGTGTTAGCAGATGGAAATGTCAACAGCTCTCGCATACCTAGGCGAAAATGTGAGAGGAGAATGATGAGATTTGAGGAAGCGAAACAAGTATGTAAGAACCGCAACGCTTGGCGCTCCGTCCTCTCTGACTAACCCGTTAGGGATACAGCGTGAGGATATGATGATGATGATGAAATAGCCAGTGTTAGCAGATGGAAATGTCAACAGCTCTCGCATACCTGGGCGAAAATGTGTGAGGAGAATGATGAGATTTGAGAAAGTGAAAGAAGTATGTAAGAACCGCGACCCTTGGCGCTCCGTCCTCTCTGACTGACAAATAAAATGTACATTTTGTTCTACATTTTGATGTACATTTAGATTTTAATGTGTGCGTGCTGTTTTCTAGCGAAACAGCGGCCGATTAGCTTATCTGCTAATTTGTGTCGTATGTACAGGTGAGTTAGCTTATCTGATTTACCTCACCGTTTCTGCTCAGATATGGCGTCTGGAGTTATTATAAAGTTTATGCTTACTATTTTCGTTTTAACAATTCGTTACAGAATTGAAAGAATAAAGACGTTTGTGAAATTATCTCAGTCATTATAGCAAATCTCATTTTTTATAGGAAGAAAATTGTGAAATATATTAATATTGTTTGAAAGACAAGACTCAATTACTTATAATGTGTATATCAATGCGCTATATTTATCACACGTAATCTCTATTAATTATTTCTGTTAAAAGGACATCGTATACACAAAAAGTGTAGCAAAAAACAATGCAATGCAATGCAATGTAATGTAGTATAACCAACGGGTCAGTCAATTGAGAAAGGATTGTGCCTATGCATCATCCTCATGTTATCTCTTCATAAAAGTGAGCAGTATCGCGTAATTCAAAAACAAAAACTGGAATATTAGAATATTGACAAATGAATATTATCAATCAAAGTTGTGTTCGCCATTGATGTCGATTGCCTAAGAAAAATGCGCGAAGGTGTTGCAATACAGTATATTTTGTACATTACACAAGTTTGCGTTTCAAAAACTGTAATGTAATGTACAAAGAATAGTTTACTAACAGTACACGACATTTTTGCTTCAACAAATGACACAAGCACTCCAGCTTTTGTGTATTTTATAAACAGTATGTTGTATTCTAACCAAATTTGTCGGTTAGACAATCGGTTGTAGATTGTATGTTAGCTGCAGATACGGATTGAATACGAGTAAGGAATTCTTAGATAAGTCCCGGAAAGGGAATTAAACGAAAAAGCCAAATTACATTTTTCTTTATATGTCACCATATAGAAATAATATTTATTTTGATTCTAGAAATACACGGCACATTTATGGGAAAAATTGTAAATATTTGTACATGTAATAAGAATATGTTTTTGATGAAAAGTCAAAAAGAATCTCGGACATTTTTCTATGGACGTTCCTATTCCTTTAAGGGTCGGAGTCCCCACGGCACAGTAATCAAAAGTAGGCACAAATCAGCACATGACGCTACAGTCACAGACTACACACAGACACATAGACACAGTGATACACACAGTGGAACCACATTTGTCGCGTACTCGTGTCTCAGCATTATGTATTTAGATATGACAAATTAAGGAAACATTATAATAAATTACATTTTAGACAAAATTAAACGTAGTAGGAATTACATACGTCTGTACTAGTTAAAATGAAATAGAGATACAAAATAATTAGAATTTTATTTTGTTATGTTTTGTAGCCAAATAGCAAAAAACGTATAGATCATTTCGTCCTGTTCGTCTGCCACAGCTAGAAAAAAAATCAGATACGAGCTTACAGATATAACTTTCTTTGACGTAAAACTGTACTTTGGAAAATACAAGAAACTTTCAACCATACTGGATTTTGCAATGCAAATATATTTTTGAAGACAAGAAAAATAGTCTTCCATGACGACACGTATATTCACAATTTTTTATTACCATGAGACTAATGCCCTATTTCACTCCTCCTCCTCCTCCTCTAGGGAAATCCTCTAAGGATACGCTAACGATGGGATTTTCATAGTATTTTCGATTTTAGGGGTTCGCCAAGTATTAGGGGACTTTAGACTTCTAAAAACATACGTGACGTCACGTAATTCATTTTTCCTGTCATATCCTTTATCAAGGTGTCGATTACGAGAATTACGTTCATTTTCAAATCCAAGATGGCAAAAATTACTTTTTTTGGATAAATCGATATGAGTGTCAAGTTCTGGATATATCGGGGTGTGATTACGAAAATGGCGTCAATTTTGAAATCCAAGATGGCGGATACCTGTTTGATTAATAAATTGTAATGGCCATAATTTTTGATAGGTACCTAGAATCTGACACCCGTATCGTTTTATCAAAAAAGTAATATTCGCCATCTTGGATTTGAAAATGAACGTTGTTTTTGTAATTAGCACCCCGATAAACATAGAAATGACACCCTTGTTGATTTATCCAAAAAAGTAATATTCGCCATCTTGGATTTAAAAATGAACGTCATTTTTGTATTCAGCACTCCGAGAAACCTAGAATGTAATACCCATGTCGATTTATCCAAAAAAGTCATATTCGCCACCTTGGATTTGAAAATCAACGGCATTTTTGTAATCAGCACCCCGAGATACCTTGAATTTAACACTCATATCGATTTATCCAAAAAGTAATATTCGCCATTTTGGATTTGAAACTAACGTAAAATATCAGCGTTTACTTTTATTTTTGTTAACGCTTGATTTTATTCTCTGTATAATTTTCTTACCGCGGGCTATAATATATATATGAAAATCAATTCTTGAGGAGTAAACTCCAAAACTCCAATAAATAAAGAGCAAAGGGCTTCCTATCTTGTTTGCAATGTTTGGAACGTTTTTGATCATTTTATCACTTTTCATCGGAACTATTTACTAAAACCAGTGGTACCGCTACAGTGAATAAGAGACCGTGAAATTTTCAAAACGAATAGACGCAATCTCTCACCTCGATAGCACGCGGGCGATTGAAGAAAGGAGCCCAGCGATCACAATAGCAGAGAAAGCCGTTTGGTGGCTGTATGCCCATACTAATTTATATGTAAATCGTGTGTCAGAATGTGGTATATTTGCAAACCTATTGCAAAAAAACTGCAAATCGTATTGGAAAAGCGATTTAATTACGTTGTTGCTTGATATTTTACTATAAATTTGATATCCATTTTGTTGTTTTTATGACTCTTATTAAATCACAGTACTCGAAACTAAAATCACAGTACTCGGAACGCGACAATGCTATTCTAGAGTTTTGCATGAAATTCACGACTTTTTTCTGCTGTTGCTTTAAAATATTATTGTAATTTTTTTTATTTACGTTATGCTCCATTTTACAGAGCAAAGAGTGGTATTTATTTTGTTGAGAAATTTATATATTTACTATAATCTAAACTCGGAATGCCAAATCTCGTCGGGCGCGATTTAGGGACTCCGACCCTTAACAAGAAACCACAGAAGTTGCACCAGCAAATACAGTGTTTCTTTCACACTAACAGAAAATACAGTGTTTCTTTCACAGTAATTCAAGCACGATATTTTGTCCGATGGTGACTAGTCGCTCTCAGCTCTACATCTGCGTCCTTGACTATAACATATAACTATAACAATGTGACTATGTAATGTAGTGTAATATAATGTCTACAATAAGATTTACTACAACGATATTTCCATCGTAAATTCACGCGGGCGAAGTCGCGGGGTACACCTAGTATTTTATATAATTAATACATAGCTTCGCTTTACAACAAAATATAAAGATGACACGTAATTTTAGTTTTAATTCAAATCGACCTAAGAACTTCTATTGGTTCTTCTATATAATTTCATATACTGTACTAAGCTTACCTGCCATATTCCAGCTAACTTTTAGGAATTTAAATACACAAATAATTACTTGCCATTGTGAAAAATCTTTTAAAGGATTGAGTGTTTAATTAAGGTTGCCAAACAATTCATCACAAATTTAATTAGTCGTATACGCGGCTTCTATAATTGTATAAGTTATTGATATGTAAATAGTTTCATTAAATATGACAGTGAGAAAAACGTACTTTTTAATAATATACTATAATAATATACTATATATACATTATCTAAAATATTAAATTGCTCCTTTGGTGATGACAGGGTCTGGAATCAAGCCTCGCTTCGGCACGCTTATTACGTAACTTGCAGACAGCATGCGACAGCCAATATCGCACGATATCTGCTGTCAAAACGAGAAATTGTATAGTGTAATTTGTATTGTGGCGCTAAATATACCGCGACAAGTGCATTTTACGGTCATATGACAATAGATATGCAATCTTCATGTATGATATCAGTTTTTTATTACAATTCATCGCCGATCGCGTAGTGATCGCGTGGCTGTCACTGTCTGCTAATTTTTAGGTAATAACCCCGCCTATCTGTTATGGAGGCCTGGGCATACGCAAAATCTCGAGTGTGTCAATGCCTGCTTTTCTTTCGTCAGCCTACAGCACAGACAACCTTTTCCTATCTGTTATTCATCCTTCCTTAGGATCGGTTGAGGTGCCATGCTTGACTGATGCTCGAAATGCTTGGTTAAGTGTTTGTTTGAGAACTAACCTGCCTACCTCGACCTTTTCTCAGAAACACTGGGATGAGCCTCTATGCAAAAATGTTCATTTACAACTTTTAGATTCTTGTAGTACCGAAAAAGATTGCTCTCGCCTCCTGGCTATTTCTGAGAAGGAGTCAGGACACTGGTTGAACGTAATACCTTCGAAAAACTTAGGAACGTTGATTGACAATACCACACTTACTCTCATAGTATCCCTTCGTCTGGGGGCCAAGACTAACCTTCCTCACCGTTGCCGCTGTGGTGATCTCGTCGATATACTAGGTCACCACGGATTATCCTGTTTACGTAGTGTGGGGCGCATGTCACGACATGCTGCCTTGAATGTCGTCATTCGGCGGGCTCTTGTCGCCGCTGGCGTTCCTGCAGTCGTAGAGCCTGTAGGTATTGAGCGCAGCGATGGCAGGAGACCGGATAGTTTGACGCTCATTCCTTGGAAACTTCGAAGATCGCTGGTGTGGGATGCCACTTGTGTCGATACACTTGCTGTTTCCTATGTGCCGGCGACTTCCAAGTCAGCAGGTGCCGCAGCGAGCACTGCCGAGAACCTGAAGCGGCGTAAGTATGCGACTCTCTTTGAGAGTTTTATATTTACACTCTTTGCAGTCGAAACTTTGGGTCCCTGGGGCCCCGAAGCCCATCGACTGGTTTCTGATATTTGTAAGAGACTGATCGAGGCTTCGGGAGACCGCCGGGCTGGCAGGTTCTTCCGCAAACGAATCAGTTTGGCTATTCAAAAGGGCAATGCTGCCTGTCTGCTGGGTACCTTAAGCAATGACAGCTTACTGAGCGGCAACGACAATATTGTTACGAGCTGAGGGTAATAAGATCAAAGAGTTTATTTTCCTTCGTACAAGTAGAGAGTCAAAAACACGCAAACTTAATTACGGCGGTCCCTTATCTTCGTAGTCGCCCTCGAAGTAGGTACTCGCGTAGTAGTCAGCGAAGGTACACGCTTCACTCAATAACAACGTTCCCGAATCGCAGAGTTCTTCTATCCAAGGTCGTCGCAGTAGTCGTCGTAGTGGTCTTCGTAATTCGCCTCGATATGTCGCTTCAAACGATAGTTGAGAAACACTGACTCGGCGGCAGACTCGGAGCTCTATTTATAGTCGGCTAAAAAGAGGGTGGAACTTTCTAGTGAATTACGCTCGCTAACGGTAATTCGACATTGTTCTCGACGCCGCCTGTTTGCATGAGTCATAGGTACATGACACGTCATCGCTCGGTAATATTCGAGGTGCAACTTGGTTCTTCTTTCTTAATTTGACTTATACCATTCGATAGTAGGCTTTAAACCTAGCAATGCGTTTTTAGGTCATAATTCGATAAAGCCTAGGTCTCGAGATATAAGCACTAAAAGTTGTTTCGAGTTCTACCAAAAATCGACCTTATTCCCTACGCATAAGGTCCAACTGTAACAATATTAACGGATATATGTTCTTTTTGTTAGCTGTCAATTGTCTTATCATACTATAACGCCAAAAGAAATAAAAGATAATTTTAATCATTGTAATATAAAATACGTGAAAAAACATTCCGTGAAGATTTAGTACAAAAATCAATAATTTTGAAGTCTCATAATCTTCTTTGTCTTTTTGAGTAAATTTATTTCAGAACGAATAAGGTCATTGATCTGTGGAAGTGCAGAGAAGTGAAATAAATATAAATATTTATAACAATAAAATAATTGTTTTTGGAGATACAGTTTCAAACATATCGAAATAAATTGGGCATGTTATACTAGTAAAACATAAAGCTTCCGACCTATTACGGCTTGGGGAATTTAATTTATTGTCACATATACCCTTTTCTACCCTACATGACAATGACATTGTCCTACATTTTAGTTTGTGATAATAGACACAACAGTATTTAGACGGCTTTTCCCGATAGAGTTACACAAATAAGTAGTCAGAGCCGTATCAAATTGTCATCAGTGTCTATTTTGGAAATTTTATGGATTGAAACATCTCCTATATAAAATCAGATCAATTTTAGATGCTGCGTAGCTTACAGGAAGATAAAGATAAATACGAGTAGGCTATAGATATAAAGACTCCGACCCTTAACAACAAAGCACAGAAGTTGCACCAGCAAATACAGTGTTTCTTTCACAGTAATTCAAGCACGATATTTTGTCCACATCAATTTTAGATGCTGCGTAGCTTACAGGAAGATAAAAATAAATACGAGTAGGCTATAGATATAGGGACTCCGACCCTTAACAACAAACCACAGAAGTTGCACCAGCAAATACAGTGTTTCTTTCACACTAACAGCAAATACAGTGTTTCTTTCACAGTAATTCAAGCACGATATTTTGTCCGATGGTGACTAGTCGCTCTCAGCTCTACATCTGCGTTCTTGACTATAACATATAACTATAACAACGTGACTATGTAATGTAGTGCAATATAATCATTCAGCACTACATATATTTCGATACTATTGAATCGATTATTTGATATCGAATACAAATACTCACATCAAACTTAAAGTAACTATTCGAATGAAATAATAAAAAGAAAATGGTGGTTGTGTTGCGCAAAGCTTATCTTATTTTTTGTTCGTTGAATAAATGTAATATCGCCTTCACTGAAAAGACTAGAAACCATGTAGCAGAGAAGGGTTGTAAGATTTATCTTTGTCGTCCAGTCACGTCGCGTTGTCGCGCGTCGTTTGGATAGACGGGAAATGGTGTAACTATGTACCAGAAAAAGATTGTGACTTCTTTTATCGTTAATATCGGTTTTTGTTCTCGTAATCACTAGTATCTATCATTTTACAAGTAGGTATCGATATTTTTGCAGCAGATAATCAGTAAAAGTATCGATATTTTGTGGTATCAGTTCACTACAATACTAGAGGTGTACTCGTGGCGACCAGTTTCTTATTAGGCCAATCCTGTTCAGAGATGATGACGCCGGGGCGGTGAAAATATACGCCACGAGCCGTCAGTTATGTAGCTCAATGTGAGTAAAGGGTCCTTCGGGATTGCGGTTGATCGGAGTGGGAGATCCAATCGTTCGTCTCATAACACTCGAAAGAGAACGACATCGCATATGGTGGGTGTTGTCAGCACTACAAGAGTACTTTTAATAGACAATTGTTTCGTTCATGTTGTTCGTCAGCAGAGTGGAATAGAATATGTGAAAAAAACTGACCGAAATCGCTGGCGTTGGATGATATTATAAATAGCTCTGTGCTCGGTCACGTACAGGTCCGTGGACACGGTACCCGTATGTTATGAAGGTGTATGTACATTATATCTGAATCCATATTTAGATATATACCTACAGCATCTCTATGTCGGAGGATTTATCCATCGCTACATACACTAGAGCAACTAGCACTTAAGTTACGAGTAAACCAGACAAAAACCATCTTGCGGATGCCGCGCCGTTGCCGTTTTCTTGCTTTTATTAATGGCGAGAGTAAACTCTATTCACTAGGCAACAACATTCAAACTTCTAACAAATATTCAATCGCTCTCCGCGCGTTCGTACGCGCCGCGACCGTGCGGTTGGTTGCGGTTACCGTGCGTTATAAAACTATCCCGCGCGGGCGGGATAGTTTTATAACGCACGTCGATTGTTACTCGCTAATGCTGTTGAAAAAAATTTACAATTAAATCAACTTGATGTAACAACTGCTTTTCTAAATGTAAATTTAGATGAAGAGATATTCATAAAAAAACCAGATTATTTAGAAAAATATATTACAGAGATTATGTTAGAAGAAAGTTCAAATGAAGATTTATCGTTGTACAACAGGGGTTCCCAAACTTATTTTAATTAATTATTGTGAGCTATATTAGCGGAGATTAAACATTAATTCCAAACGAGACTTTTACTATAACCCGCAAGAGTTAACTTGAAACCTGAGCGCAGTAGGTAATACACAACGGCGCTCAGGTCTCAAGTTAACTCTTACGGGCTACACCTGCCAATGAGAATGAAATTTAATGAAATAGAAAATTATTGAAACGCAACTTTATAGTATTCAAACAGAGTATCTTTTATTCAAAATAAAACAAATATAATCGATCCTTATATAAAAACTAATGTGAAGGATGAATCTGATGCTGTTTAATAAGTTTGTTGATATCAGGTTCCAATTTACTCAAGAACAGTCGCAAGTCGCCACGTTTGGTAACATGCAAACGATTTCTCTTTTTAGTAAGCAGTGTTGCCACAGCACTAAATCCACGTTCGCACAAATATGACGATGGGAATGCTATCAAGAATCGCTGAACGATTGACCACAATCCAGGGTACAATTGCGGGATCGGTTTTTGTAGCCAAAATTCTTGGTAACCATTTTTGAACTTGATTTTTATTTCCTCGTTTGTTGTCAATTCTATAAGTTCTTCTTCCAGCTGAGGTGACATTGCTGTGTTGACATTTGAAAACGGATCCAACACCCAGTCTGGTATTTCCAAGTTCAAAATGTCCTGGTATCGTTCGGTGAAGTCAATGTGGAGGTTTTCCAAATGTTGGCAGTAGGCAAACAATTCGTCATTACTGCATGATACTGATAAATTCGGAAATTTGTGAAACTCACGTCTGCCCATATTCTTTTTGTGTAGAAGCATTTTGGCTGCGAAAGCAGCAACGACGTTTTTTGTTTTAATTAAATTTAGTTCATCGCCTTGCAGTTGGAGATTCATGTCGTTGAACAATTTATACAGGTCTGTCATGTAAGCTATATCATTCTTTGATGTAATGAGCTTGTTGTGCAATTCTGTATCTTTAGTTTCCAAGAACTCGTTAACAGAGTCAAACAGGTTGTAAAATCGAGTCAGACAATTGCCTCTTGATAGCCAACGAACTTCAGTATGAAACAACAAACGGTTGAAATCCTCGTCATTAGTAACACAAAGCTGATGAAATAATCTATCATTCAAAGAGCTGTTGCGGATTTTTTTGACTGCTTTGATGACATATTGCAGTGATTGAAATAGTCGTTCACTTAAGTTTCTAGCAACCAAATGTTGTCTATGAATAACGCAATGTACAGCAAGGACATCTGGAATTTTATTTTTAAAGTACACTATGAAGCCTTTATGGCACCCTGTCATAGCCGGAGCGCCATCCGTAGCAACTGATATAATATTTTTCAAGGGAATCTCTTTCTTATCACAAAACTTTTCCAATGTATTGAATATGGTTTCGCCTTTTGTATCGGTCTCTAAATTTCTAGCAAAGAATAGTTCTTCACATATCATCATCTTTAATAAACCTCACGTAAGACAGCAACATTGCTTCATTAGTTGGTAAAGTGGACTCATCGAGCTGAATTTAGAATTGACTTGTCCTCAGGTGATCACACAATTATCCTTCAATGTTTTCAGCCATTTCATGAATTCGTCTTTGCACAGAATTATTACTCAAAGGAATTTTTCGGATAATATCTGCGGCTGGTTTATGAAGCACAGTAGTTATTACTTCCTTTATTGCTGGCAAAATTAACTCTTCTCCGATGTTATGTGGTTTGCCTTTTTGAGCAATTAACAAAGAGATATTGTACGAAGCTCGAAGTCCGTCGTCATCTTGCTTAGCAGCCGCCGAAAATAGTTTTGCTACACTTGGCTGAGTATTATGATTCTTCTCTAGGTCTTGAAAATATGCTACATTCTTGTCTTTCTTATCTGGATGCATTTTATTCAAATGATTTTGCAGTCTTGAAGGCTTCATTGCTTCATTTGTAAATGTTGTTAGACATAGAAGACACAAAGGCGACGATGGGTTTGTCGGATTTTCAATGAATCCGAATTTAATATATTCCGCACAGTATTGCCGTCTCCTCTTTTTTAATTCCGACATTGTTTTGTTTTGAGAAATACGTAAGTAAGTGTTGAACTTAAGTACTGCTCATCTATTGCGCGCGAAACCGCAACTGAAAATAAAATAAATATTACGTTGTTTATTTAGGATTGCATAAGCAGCACACACCGACAGGAATAAAACAAACATGCATAAACTCGTTTATCTCATTCGACGCTCAATCGTACTCAACAAGTCAGAACAAGTATTCTATGAACCAGCCGGTTGATACAGGAATGCACAATTCGGGTTATTTAACAAAAACTTGTTAAAACATGATTGCCCGCGGTCTATTATCTACGAAAATTACCTATCTGGGAGTACTAATAACTATTAAAATGCGAAAGTGTGTATGTTGCCTTTTTATTTGTTAGTTTGTGTCTACTTTCATTTCGAAATGGAACGATCGATTGACATGATTTTTATTTTGTATATTCAATAAAACAGGACAGATATATGAACTACGCGGAGACAAATATCGAACCGAGTTTGAGCAGTCTTTTAATTAATATTAGTCGATGTTCACAAATTGTAGTTGAGAGTCGAGAGCTCATGCAGTCGTAGTCTAAGATGCCTCCTAGCTAAATGAAATTACAAATCACCCCCCATGCCTCTACACAACGCCCCCATTTTTTTTCTGGGTCTCTTACCGCCCTTTAGGCCTGCAGCGCCCACAAGGGAGCGTTATCGCCCACTTTGGGAAAGGCTGTTATACAATAAAGCTAAACAAATGTTAGAAGACATTAGAAGTATAAAGGGTGAAAAAGTATGTGAATTACAAAAGGCATTATATGGATTAAAGCAATCAGGAAGACAGTGGTATATAAAATTAGATTCAGAGTTTAGAAAACTAAATTTCAAACCTTCCAAACCTGATCCTTGTATTTATATATATATGAAAGGGGGAGTTAAGATCATTATTGCCATATATGTAGACGATTTGTTGATTTCATATTCTTGTGAGAAAACATTACAATATACAGGGTGTATATGAAAACGGGACAGTTACTTTAATGGATGAAAGGCCATAATTTTAGTATGTAGTTATAAAAAGAATTATCGAATAAAATGTAGCCGTTTAAGAGTTATGACCATTTAAATTTTCAGGTGTTAACACCATTAATTCTCGTAGAAGTTGCTGGAACGTGTAAAGTTACAGATTTTAAATCGAACATATTTTTTTATTTTGTAATAATTTCATCCGTTATTGAAATAAAGCATAAAAACCATCTTCAATAATAATGCATATGCCCTTTAACAATTGTTTACAAATCGCTGCGATCATGAACTCTAATTTAAAAATACATTATTTCCACATACACAGGAATATCAACCTTATCTTTACATAAATAAAGGAGATTTCTGTGGATTTGTAAAATATTGTAAAAATTAAATTTCGGTGTCGGAAATAAACAACTTGTCGTGTTAAGGGGAAGCACAACTGAAGTATATTGTGATTTGACCTGTATCATTGTTTTTATTACACAATAATACTTTATTGAAGCGTAATCAAGATGCATTCTCGGTATACTATAGCATGTTCAAGAAGGTGTTCTGTTTTCATATACACCTTGTATAAAGGAAACTCTAATGAATAAATTTTCTATGAAAGATTTGGGACAATCAAAATATTGTATTGGTGTAAATATAAAACAAAAATATAATGAAATATCTTTAAATCAAGAAAATTATATAGAAAAAATATTATAAGGTTTAATATGCAAAACTATAAACCTATTAGTACACCAATAGAACCGTACTTAAAACTAGAAAAAATAGAAACATGTGATGAAAACTTACCTTACCAAAAATTAATTGGCACACTCATGTATTTGGCTGTAGCTACCAGACCAGACATCATGTATTCTGTGAGTTACCTCAGCCAATTTAACAATTACTACGGCGAAGAACATTTTAAATATGCTAAGAGGATTTAACGCTATTTACAGGGTACTAAAAACGTTGGAATTATTTATAAAAAGGCAAACAACAATTTGTATGGGCTTGCAGATGCAGATTGGGCTGGCTGTACTGTGGACAGACGGTCTTACTCAGGCTATATCTTTAAATATGCGAACTCTTCTATCAGTTGGGAATCGAGAAAGCAGCGCTCTGTGGCCTTATCAACTGCTGAAGCAGAATATGTTTCCCTGAGCGAAGCCTCAAAAGAAGCTATACATTTGAAATCATTGTTGGAAGATATAGGTGTAAAGCAGGAGAAAGTCATCATATATAATGATAACCAAGCAGCTCAAAAACTATGCTTAAATCCTCTAATAAATAGCAAATCAAAACATATAGATATAAAACTACATTTTATAAGAGAATGTATACAGAGGAAAGTCGTTTGTATTGAATATATGCAAACAGAAGAAATGGAAGCTGACTTATTAACAAAGGTTTATCTAACTCTAAATTCACAACTTTAAGAACTAAACTTGGAATCAACTCGACGTGATGTTCGTGAGGGGGAGTGTTGAAAATGATCGTTAAGTAACACGCACATCACTATTTAACTTTTTAACTGTCATCTGTGAACGTCGTTTGATTGTGATTATTATACTCTTTGGTGTGACTGTTAAAAACTATGTATATTATAAAGTGAATAAAAATTAATTCGATTAAGTGGTACAAGTTATTGTTCGGCGCATAGTAAAAACTACATATTGTTATAATCAAAAGTAGGATTTATTAAAAAAAATATATGCGGGATGATTATCCCAACTCCTAATATCGATTTAGAGATTCATTGTGCTAGTAACTAGAAATCATTAAAAGAAAGATCTAATAACTCTAAGAACGGAAAACAATCACGAATTAGCAATCGAGAGCAGGTGTTCTTCGTTTGGTGTCTGGAGCAAAAGTGAAGTGCTCTCGCGTTGACCATCGTTAGCGAAGCATCGCCTTCCGGGTGGACGTCTAAATGACATCTGTCAATCCTTCATTGATTTCACATCCCTTTCTATTTGATGTCCATCTCTTTTACTTTTATTGAGATAAATAGAGCTCTTTCTTTAACAATATATTTACAATAACACAAAGCCCGATCAATATCTTTACCAAATAAAACACGATGACACCATGATGCACAAAAAAGAAACACCGAAAACACCATCTAGACATACGAAGACCGAAATATCAATTAATACACATTATTTATTGTACCTAATTCTGCAGTTCCATCGCTTGTCCAACTCTCTCTTAACCAGTTTTTAAGAAAAAAACTCTTAATATTACGATGGAAGTAGGTAGGTAGTATGTGTACTTAACAAAATGGTTTACGTAAAGTTTTCAATGCTTTCTTTGATGAGGGTTAATTTCAAAGTAGCAGTCATGTCAACCGCTTATTTCGTGAGTCAATTAACGTGACGTCAGCAGGGATGATTAATCATACGCGAAGACATATTAATTCAAGCTGTGACTACTTACGTTACGTAAGTTATATAATCTAAAGCATGAGGCCGTATTACATATTTAAGAACCGAAGCAGAGAATACATATAAACCCGGATAAGGAAAACATAATACTTATTTTTTATCATCAATAAATGGACACGTGTACACAATAATTTACATCGTATAAATTGTGAGTGGCTTCGAGTGGTGAATAGGGTTGCCAACTGTTATTACTGAAAATAAAGTATAATAATATCGCAGAAAAAAAATGAACAATATAGGAGAGGAAAATAATGTTTTCTCATGTGTATGCTCATATTTTTTTAATTCAATAATTTAATTCAATTCTAGGATATAAATATCTAGTGTTATTCGGATGATTGTCAAAAACAGTTTCTAGATGCGTTATTTTTCTGATACAGTATTACACTTTATTTTGCTATGTAAATTTGCTATGGAATTACAGAGCTAAATATAAAAAAATAAGACTATAATGGTGTTTTTATTTATTATCAGTATTGTTAGCAACCTTAGTGGTGAACGCACGTTCCATGTGCCAGCAGGAACCATATAATTATGGATAATAAACCGCAAAAGCGTTAAAATATTCACATTTATCGGCTGTCTTGGTAATAGTTACATTTCTCGACTGTCATGGTAATGCTATTATGTAGTATTCTTTAATTAGTATTTTGTCTAATAATATGAACTAATTCACATTGAAAATAAAACTTTGTAAGGGCTGTTTCCGTTAATGCTTTTGCATTTTCTTTGTAAAATTTAGGCCTTTTCTAGGTTCTAATAACGGAGCAGCAGAAGCAGTTACTTTTAACTGTTCTGTATCGAAATGGCAAATAACAGAACTCTTCTATTCCTTCCCTTAATTTCATTTTGTATGTCTATCAGTCTGTCAGTATGTCACAGCTCTGGAGATATTAGTACTATTTGGATTTCGAAGGCATATTATTTTATGAACAGCAATACAAAGCGCAGTGAAATTTTTAAAAATCAACTTCAAAAAGAAATACTTAAAACTACAAAATAAATATTCTTAAGAAGAATTATACTTTTATTTACATTAACAAAAAGTACATACACATGTTAATATTTACAAACTTAAAACACATTATCTTAAATAATAAACTTCCTCAAAGTTGCCGCTTAGAAAGCTGTCATTGCTCAAGGTACACAGCAGACTGGCAGCATTGCCTCTTTGAATAGCCAAACTGATTCGTTGGCGGAAGAAGCTGCCAGCCCGGCGGTCTCCCGAAGCCTCGACCAGTCTCTTACAAATATCAGAAACCAGTCGATGGGCTTCGGGGCCCCAGGCAGCCAAAGTTTCGACTGCAATGGGCGTAAATATGAAACTCTCAGAGAGAGTCGCATACTTACGCCGCGTGAAGTTCTCGGCAGTTCTGGCCGCGGCACCTGCTGACTTGGAAGTCGCCGGCACATGGGAAACAGCAAGTGTATCAACACAAGTGGCATCCCACACCAGCGATCTTCCAAGTTTCCAAGGAATGAGCGTCAAACCATCCGGTCTCCTGCCGTCGCTGCGCGCAATACCTACAGGCTCTAAGACTGCAGGAACGCCAGCGGCGACAAGAGCCCGCCGAATGACGTCATTCAAGGCAGCATATCGTGACATGCGGCCCGCACTACCTAGTACATCGACGAGATCACCACAGCGGCAACGGTGAAGAAGGTTAATCCTGGCCCCCAGACGAAGGGATACTCTGAGAGAAAGCGTGGTATTGTCGATTAAAGTTCCTAAGTTTTTTGAAGGTATTACTTTCAACCAGTATTATTCTATTATTATTTATTACTATTCTTTACTAATTAAAATTCAAGTATAATAACTATACACACGATATACGATAGTAACTATATAGTTAAATTTTCCAGTTACTGAAGTCTGCGCTAATCCTACCAAACTAATAGAGTTTTTGTTGTTGCACACTGATTTGGTACCGACTTCAATAACTGTCAAATTTAATTCTATAGGTATTTGTATATTATGTATAAAGTTTTATTTGTAACTGAGTTTTGATTAGTAAAGAATAGTTATTTTGTACTTCTCAGTTTCTTTTTGAAGTCGATTTAATTTTTTGCATAAAAAGTTTTTTATTTAGAGAGGGGCTACGACCAACTTTTTTCTAATTGTGAAACGGAATGATACGCAAAATAATCGTCGTTATAAATAAAGCTTATAATCAGTTAGGATTATTTGGTGTATCTTCGAAGTCCAAGCTCCAATACCAGTGAAATTTAAATTGGACCACCTCGGAAATATTACCCTATTCAATCATAAAAAGAAATTTTCAAATCGGTCGGTAAACATACATAAAAAACATACATCATACAGACAAACATAAAACCTCCTTTTTTTGTCGGTTAACAAAATTAGGGCTGGCGCTGGCTTTACTGAGGTTAAATTCCAGTAGGCATAAACGGGATATCTTCAATCTCCCAAAATTGTTTATAAATGTCAATGATTCTGAGATATGCACTTTTACAATCGTAAAAAATATAATCCCTCCCACTACCTTTTCAAGAACAAGTTGGAAAATTCTGAAAATGTAAGATAGAACTTGAAAAGCACCTTAAATCAAAATCCATAGCCTATGCACAATAAAATGAAACCTAAACCGACATCTTGCTTGTATGATGGACACAAAAATAACAAACGAAGAATTGAGAAAACTTATATGAAGCTCATATTTATTTCGTTAGTTTAATTTTCAATCAACGTTAAACTATCACTAAGGTAACCCCTAACTATTCACCGGTTACGACGGGATTTATAAATAGATACTTATGGTATTACTATAAATCACAAACTTGCCGTAACAAAATCCATATATAAATCTAATCGTACCCAATTCTTTTCGTTTACGTATTAAAAAAAAAATTTAATTAAAATCTACAGAGGAAACGTGAGTGGTAGCAAAAGTGCTAGGTAGACCAAGGCTGCCTTATGAAGACCAAATAGCCAGAAGGTTAGGTGACGTAAATGTCAAAAGCACCCGCATACCTAGATGAAAATGTGTGAGAAGAATGATGAGACGAGGCGAAGATATACGTAAGGATCGCGAAGCTTGTATTCATTGTTTTTATTTATTTTTTTATTTTTTATTTATTTATTTAAAAAAAAGTACATACATACGTTAATATTTACAAACTTAAAACTACACATTATCTTAAATAATAGACTACCTCAAATTTGCCGCTTAGAAAGCTGTCATTGCTTAAGGTACCTAGCAGACTGGCAGCATTACCTCTTTGAATTTAATTTAATTGTATTTTTTTCTTAGTAATATACATATATACTTTCATTACTCTTTTTTTATGTATTTTAATCAATTATATGCACTTTTTTGTAATCAATATGATAAAATGAAGTCTGTCAATCTGTCCGCATGTCACATTCAAATTTCGCTTGGTTCGTCCCATAAACTCGCACTCATGTTTCAATTCCCCTCATTATACCGTTGCGTAAGTAACCATTTTAACTTCAAACGACTTGACAGATTAAGATCACATTACCACAATGCATTGTTTTGTCGAGACCATGGAGAAAAAACAAAGACGAGGTGGTGTAATGAATATTCCTGTACAAATTGGTGCAACGATGTGTGGGGTGAGGGGGACGCGGAATAAAAGGAGGAAGGTCGCGTTGTCGCCTCCATCTAACAGTTTTAGTTATTTCTTCGTGTTATGATTTTCGAAGCAGATCTGTCGATGGAATATATTGACATCTGTCTACGGATAATAAAAAGTACATTAACAAAGAAATCTTCTAGAACTTTCTGTGCGAAATTATACTAATACATTACAGGGTCTATCAGAATGTAATTACAACCACAGCATTCCATTTTTCAATTGCGCAGTCATTGAAATTTTTTTGGAGAAGAAATACGTGCGCCTGTAGGGATTGAACTGACATACGCGTACCAGATACACTTCTACGCTTTGAAACTGAGCCCCTCACGATGAGCCTTGAGCCGATGGCATTACACGGTTTCCTCTTTGCCTTGCCTTACTTCGTGGTCGAGACCACGGTTCATGCATATACTATTATCCGATAGATGACGATGTAATCCTGTCATTAACAAATACTATAATTAACGCGGACGAAACCACGGACACAGCCCATACGTTATACAAAATATTAATTGGAATAGATTCTCAAAGGTTCTTTAAGGAACGCCTTGATTGATTTGGAAATGTAATGTTATCTTGGCTTTTCATAGAATCGGAAATTTAAATACAGCTTTCAGTAATAATTTACTAAAAATCGGTATACCGTTTATATCATATTTGTACTGAGAAATACGTAGGTACCTATGTATACAGGGTATATATGAAAACGGGACAGTTACTTTAATGGATGAAAGGGCATAACTTTAGTATGTAGTTACAAAAAGAATTATCGAAAAAAACGTATCCGTTTAAGAGTTATGACCGTTTTAATTTTCAAGTGTTATCCCCACCATTTCTCGTAAAATTGGGTTGATCGTGT
This sequence comes from Zeuzera pyrina, assembly GCA_907165235.1. Taxonomy (NCBI): domain Eukaryota; kingdom Metazoa; phylum Arthropoda; class Insecta; order Lepidoptera; family Cossidae; genus Zeuzera; species Zeuzera pyrina. The sequence continues at coordinate 4,361,743 of OU015641.1, forward strand.
ACAGTTACATATTTTAAATCTTACGTTTTTTTTTATTTTGTAATAATTTCATCTGTTACTGAAATACAGCCTGAAAACCCCCATTGGGGTATACGCATTATTTTCGAAAATGGTTTTCAGGCTGTATTTCAGTAACGGATGAAATTATTACAAATTAAAAAAAAAACGTAAGATTTAAAATCTGTAACTGTACAGGATCAACCCAAGTTTACGAGAAATGGTGGGGATAACACTTGAAAATTAAAACGGTCATAACTCTTAAACGGATACGTTTTTTTCGATAATTCTTTTTGTAACTACATACTAAAGTTATGCCCTTTCATCTATTAAAGTATCTGTCCCGTTTTCATATACACCCTGTATATAAATATATATACATGAAGTAATGCCAATCGGAGTGAACAAAATGAAGTTGAATAATTTTTATTTAATTATACGTTACTTAGATAAATACTTAAATACGTTAATAATATAACTTTTGAACTTTCGCGTTGCATTATACTAAAATATTAAATAGCCAGAGATTTAGCTGACGGATATGTCAAAAGTACTTGCATAGCTAGGCGAAAATGTGTGAGGAGAATGATGAAATTTGAGTAAGCGAGAGAGGTACGTAAGGACCGCGACGCTTGGCGCTCAGTCCTCTCTGACTACCCCGTTAGGGATAGGGATACAGTGTGAAGATATGTAATTTTAATAAAGTAAATTATTCGTCTTCGTAACGAATTATTTTTGTACGTCAACTCTACCACAAAATTGAAAAAAATCTGCTCCGAATCGTGTCTGTCTGTTTGTATGTCACAGGCGATTTATTCTGTTATTTTTCACACATTCTAAGCTAAAAGTAACAGATAGCATTTCAAAACCCTCTAATGATTAACAAAAAATTAAATAATACCTTATTTAAGGACAGTTATTCCCATGTAATGAACGAATTAAGAAGATGAGGCAGACGCGTAGAAATAAGGTTGAGATTCGTAAAGCAAAATGTGAGCCTTTAATATTCATACGATGAATAGTGTATTTTTAAAATGTTTTTGCTAATTATTGTAAGTGTTTAATTCAATAGTATTCAGTTCATGTTTCCAAAAAAAAACGAATAATTACCACTGAAATAAACGATAACATCGAGACGAAATTTTTTTTCGGCTTTTATTAATTTTATTTCTTCTTGCATATACTATTTGCTGAAAAGTTTAATTGAATATTTTTCCTACGCGCAAGTATTTTTTGAGTTTAAAGCTGCAGTAAAAGTGTCGACTTTTTATCGTCACATTGATATCTCGATGTGGTATTTCGGACAATCAATTCTTAATAATATATGTACCCTACAAACCTGAATATAACAGTACAAGCACTACTGTTTGGCAGCAGGTTTATCTTGTATGATTTTTTTTATGGCGGAGAGGGCAAACGAGCAAGCGAGTCACCTGACGGTGACGAGCGAGTGATGGTAGCGAACTCGAATAAAGTCCTTCGACACCCAACATATTAAAAAAAATTAAAAAAGAAATAAAAAAGTATAAAAAAAATAGAATGAGCTATTGTGTCTCGTAGTAATTGTCTTCGCAATCAAAACACTACGTGTCCATAAGAGTAAACACGATCCGGGACTTACAGCAAACATTGTTATCTCACATTGTTACACTTCACAAAAATAGAATTTTAAAAACTAAGTTTTAGTTTAAAACACATGGAGAGGTTTACATTTATATTACAACTATAGCCGTACCCGCGACTGCGTCTGCGCGGGAAGCTTTTTCGATGGCTTTCCCGAATTAAGTTAGATTACATGTACCTAATATATACAAAGATTGTTTTTGAAAAAAGCCTACGTCTGCCTCCGGGCACCATACCTACTATCTCTGTACCAAATTTCATCATAATTAGTTCAGCGGTTTAGCATTTCCTTTTTACCCCCTTAGGGATAGGTTTTTGTTAAAAAAAGTACTCTATGTCCGTTCCCAGGTATCAAACTATCTCAATGTCATATCACAAATCAGTGCGGTTTATTATTTCTCATACAAAATTTTATCCCCCTTTTCACCCCTTTAGAAATAATACATTTGCGATAAAAAAAAATTACCCTTTCCATTGCGCAATCGCATGTTCTTACAATGTACCATTTTCATCAAGATCGGTCGAGCCGTTCTTGATTATAAAAGGACATATAGACAAACAGACAGACAAACAGACGAAAATTTTAAAAATGTTACAATCGAAGTAAGTCATAAAATGACTACCTATTTATCACGAAATTGGACAGTAAAATTGTAATTACAGACAGAAGCTACAAATATTTAGAGTAGTATAGTCAAAGTCAAAGTCAAATCAATTTATTCAAGTAAACCCAATTACAAGGTATTTTAGAACGTCAAATCTACTTTAGTTACTACTACTTTATAGATAGGTATCGACCGCTAATGGCTGATCCGACACACTAGGAGACCCTCTAATTAGAGTCTGGCACTCACCGCAGTATTTCTGTCCTTTAGCAATGCGATATTCGAATTAGAGAACCTCTTCATTCATATTCATTCCATCTATTCGAAAACGATGATTGGTTCTTCGATAAGTGCAACCAAAATAGGTCTTTTCTGTAGAGGGCAGAAATGAGTTTGAATACGGAACACGAATTGATTCTTAATGTTCTGCGAGCAAAGAGGTCAAACGAAAATATTATGTATTGTATAATAAATGTTACTGACTGATGATTGATCGGCGCGTGGCCGAAAAAAAAGAGATTAAAAATATAAAATTTCTTTGTACATACATACGTTAATATTTACAAACTTAAAACTATACATTATCTTAAATAAACTTCCTCAAAGTTGCCGCTTAGAAAGCTGGCAGCATTGCCTCTTTGAATAGCCAAACTGATTCGTTGGCGGAAGAAGCTGCCAGCCCGGCGGTCTCCCGAAGCCTCGATCAGTCTCTTACAAATATCAGAAACTAGTCGATAGGTTTCGGGGCCCCAGGGACCCAACGTTTCGACTGCAAAGGGCGTAAATATGAAACTCTCAGAGAGAGTCGCATACCTACGCCGCTTCAAGTTCCCGGCAGTACTAGCCGCGGCACCTGCTGACTTGGAAGTCGCCGGCACATAGGAAACAGCAAGTGTATTGACACAAGTGGCATCCCACACCAGCGATCTTCCAAGTTTCCAAGGAATGAGCGTCAAACCATCCGGTCTCCTGCCGTCGCTGCGTGCAATACCTACAGGCTCTAAGACTACAGGAACGCCAGCGGCGATAAGACCCCGCCGAACGACGTCATTCAAGGCAGCATGTCGTGAAATGCGGCCCACACTACATAAACAGGATAAACCGTGGTGACCTAGAATATCGACGAGATCACCACAGCGGCAACGGTGAGGAAGGTTAGTCCTGGCACCCAGACGAAGGGATACTATGAGAGAAAGTGTGGTATTGTCAATCAAGGCTCCTAAGTTTTTTGAAGGTATTACCTTCAACCAGTGACACCTTCTCAGAAACAGCCAGGAGGCGAGACCGATCTTTTTCGGTACTACAAGAATCTAAAAGTTGTAAATAAACATTTTTGCATAGAGGCTGTTTCTGAGAAAAGGTCGAGGTAGGCAGGTTAGTACTCGGACCAACACTCAACCAAGCATTTCGAGCATCAGTCAAGCACGGCACCTCAACCGATCCTAAGGAAGGGCGAATAACAGATAGGAAAAGGTTTTCTGTGCTGTAGGCTGACGAAAGAAAAGCAGGCAGGGACACATTCGAGATTTTGCGTATGCCCAGGCCTCCATAACAGATAGGAAGCGAGGCTTGATTCCAGAACCTGTCATCAACAAAGGAGCAATTTTACAAATACTAGTTTCTTTGTACTTATATATCAAATAGCGTCTCTAAATTATTTTTCTCATAGGAGGATTGAAAAGTAAAGAGTATGACTTGGCAGTAAAATTATTTACCTCGAGCGCCGTACATTGATTCTCTCGCTGCGCTCAGGATTCTAGTTTAGCATCTATCAGGATTCTAGTTAGCATGTTGCGTTTTTTTTTTCTGTGTTTGTTACCTCATATCTCCGTCATTTATGAACCGATTTCGAAAATTCTTTTTTCGTTTGGTAGGTAATACTTCAGAGGTGGTCCCATTTAAATTTCACCGATATTAGAGGTCGGACTTCGAAGATACACTAGATAACACGACCTGGTCATAACCTTTATTTATATTGACGATTCTCTTGTATATCGTTGCGCTCCGGAATTAGAATGAAGTTAATTGCAGACCTGCCCTAGATTATTTATTTAGATCAAGACCACTCAATAGGGGGAGAAAAAAAAGGGTTATTAAAAAAAATTAAACCGCGTTCAAAAAAAACACTGAAAAATATAAAATAACTATCCTTTACTAATCAAAACTCAAGTACAATTGAAATAACTTTATAAATACATACACATACCTATTTAATTAAATATGACAGTTATTGAAGTCGGTGCCAAATCAATGTGCAACAACATAAAGTCTATTAGTTTGGTGGGCTTGGCACCGACTTCAGTAACTGTCAAATTTAATTATATAGGTATGTGTATCGTATTTATAAAGTTATTTTAATTGTACTTGAGTTTTGATTAGTAAAAGATAGTTATTTTATACTTTTCAGTGTTTTTTTTTGAAGGCGGTTTAATTTTTTTTAGTATATTTTTTTTTTAATGTATGTGAGATAGAGATTGTTTTGAGCACGATGGTAGAATGCATTATTTTAAGCTGCTAAGGCCATTTTAACAATCATAGGCTGTCAAAGCGAAAAGACTATAGTGGCCACATCAACGTAATATCCATCATTGGAACTATTATTATTTATTAGTAAAAATGTAATCTTTATTAATGGCTAATACGGGTTAGTTTAAGTTGGTAACCTGAAATCAGAAATGAGAAATAAATTATTTATTTACATATTTAATTCATGTAACATTTTTATGAAACTCAATACTTATATCTGTATACACTTTATAACGCGGCTACGGTGATGTTAACTTTGAATGTTCTATTATTGGTAGGCATGAACTACTCAGGATATTGGGTTTCTTTAGGGCCACCCTGGAGAGGAATACAGAGTAAATTTTTATAAGGGTGCCTACCCTGTATTGCTACAATCGATTTCAGTTGTGAAATAAATACTCACTTTAATACAACCTCATGAGCTCACTAAATGAAATCTTAAATGTTATATAGAAGAGTTTTAAATGAAATTTTACATACAAAACAAACAAATTACATCTGTATTGGAAATTACAAAAATGAGTACTGTAACCAATAATAAGTGTAACTGTTTCTTAATATTTGGTATAACTAAAACATTGAGATGAACTACAATAACAAAATATAAGGTTAGTTATGTATACTTTGTTCTTGAATGTTAATAATTTTGATATATGCCTGTACATTACCATCTAAGAAGATAACCATGTATATATATAGCCAGTCGAGTTGTCCCACCAATGGTCCATAAGAATATCCACGGTGTTCACTAAACCCTTAGTGACTGCACAATTAAGTTAGGTCTTCTGCAAGCCGAGTTGTCCCTCCAATGGTCTCAAAGTATGTCCATGAAGTCCACTATACTCGTAACTCACTAATAAATCTCAAAGAAAAGAGACTAAATATGTATTAAGGTTATCCAACCTCATACTGCAATGCACAAACAAACGATCCGAGAAGGTAACTGATCAGGTATCTTTAAAGGAATTATCCAACTAGATGTGGAATACACCGTCATTCCACGGTGTTTATGAGATTAAGTAGATAACATTAGTCCACTGGGTTTATGGAACTAATTAAACTTGGAATTAAGTATGGAAATAAAATATACCATCAATCCGCTAATCCACGGTATTTATGTAAATAACATATGGCATTTAGCCTGGAATTTAAACATGGAACTTAGCCTGGAATTTAAACATGGCACTTAGCCTGGAACCCATGAGGTCTATCATGGGACTTTATAATATTTATAAAAAATGAAAAACTTCTTAATAACACTAGAAATATCCTAAATATCTAGGCATGTATATTTTACTTTTATATAGGCATTTTTGTCTGCCACTTAACCACCACCAAAAGTGAATGGCTCCCTCCATTTTGGAATCACACCTCGACATAATTTGTACCCTCTAACGTCATTATTAATGTCACTGAAAACTACTCAGATTTCAGTCTGAGGTTTCCGACATAAGAAAGAGACAGCAAGTCTCTGAAAAGACATCGACCAATGGGAAGTGTCTGAAAATTTGTAAGTGACAACATCAAAATGTCAGATTGACAAATCCACAATAGAATTAGAAAGATCTAGATAAAAGTAGCCACTGAAAAGCAAGACGGAAGCAATGCCCCTTTGCTCGAACATTCCATTTTACTTGATTTGTGAAACAGATATATATCAACACTCGTCTCTCTCTTATCGAATACAATCGATTATTAGGAATTACTCGTATTTAAATTTATACAACAATTTATCCATCTCATCGTCAAAATGGGAAAGCAAACCTAGACAAATTATATTAATATCTAATAAAAGTATTATCACCTAAAATTGTTTTATTTTGTTTATAACAAAACTATATTTTTATACAAAAGAAAACCGATTATCGATTTATTACCACGATACTTATTACTATCGATGTTTCCAAACATTCAATGTTATTACTGAACGTAACGTAAGTAAATATAGATTTTAACCAAAGTACCAATGAACTTTATAATGAAACAACTAAATAATTAAAAGTTTAGTATATTATGTTCTGGTTTAAATAATATACACTTAAAGTGCAATATTTATTAATTTTACCTGAGAAGAAATGAAGTAGTACTACGTACTCGATTGCGAACAACTTTCCGAACGCGTTACCTATTAATCATTGTATCGTAGACAATTGTCATCTGTCACATACTAACCTTCACAAATATTACTGTGGAATGCAAATGAAATTTGTGATCGATTCTAATTTGTATGTAATTAACCGTAAGTATATATCTACGAAAAAAAAGTGTTACAACTTTCACCTGCAAACTAAACACGTGCAAGCACTCTATCAGCTTACTTTATTGTTTTATTGAATCATTTTAATACCTTCGAAGCGATTTGCATATTTTTTTATAAATCGTCTAAAACATCTGGCGACGATTTTTCCTCATTTTTATAACTTGAACATTATTAATTTAAGATGGAATAGGGAAAATAAAATATATTCGATTTTCTCAATATTTTCGATAATAAAAAGAAAACCTTTCATTTAAATTTTAATGCCCTAATTTTTTTAGGAATTCTAGTTTCAGCGAACAAAACACGTCCGGTTGACCGTCCATTTGTCTTATTACACTGGCCAAAACGATTTTTGTAACACAGTTTAACTCATTATTTTCACAATACTATAATACCTTTCTAATAATAAAAAAAATATTAATTAAAACTAATGCGTCCACTTTTCAGTGGGCTCATTAGACCTTTTTGTATTGGCGAACAGTAAATTTTATGAGGGGTTATTTGCAAGGGCTTGTATTACAAAACAAAGATAAATTACAGTAGATTGTGTATAAGATTGAAGTTATTCTAATTCTTCTCTTTTTGAGTTTCAATTTGAGTGATTCTGTGTAGTTAAGAAAGTTTTTCAACGACGAAATATCAAGTGAAACGCGCCGCGGTTGCAAAATTTCTCCTGACAAGTTTCGTTATTGTATTGACTCAGGTGTTACATTGCGGAAATCCATTTCATGTGATGAATTCCTCAAATCTTTAGCTATTTTCCGCTCAAACTCCAAAAACCACCAATACACCATCTCTGGTATATCACCAGATATACCAGAGATGGGACTCGGTCAGCTAACCAGCACCGAATTTCGATGGTTTGCACCAATTGGAGGTTTTTGGAGTTTGAGCGGAAACTAGCTAAAGTTTTCAGGAATTCATCACGACTTTTGTTGTATTTGTGGAGAATTTCTGGTTAAGACACCAGCCAGACCATTTTCTGAAAATTTGAAAAAAAGGCTACTTCATGTATTTTGATATTTTAATCGGAGATCAGGACAAGCAGTGGGGATCAGCAACTGGGATCTCAAAACGTTAAGTACATGCCCCTTGCAGACCCTAAAAATGTCCTTTTTCCTCCTATTGACATTAAACTTGGATGAATGAAAAATTTTTTTAAGGCTATGAACAAAAAAGTGAAAAATTTAAATATATCAGATAAGTCTTTCCCCAGTTAAGTGCCGTCAAATTATTAGAAGACATTTTTATAGGGTCACAAACTACAAAATTGCTTGATGGTATTAATTTTGTAGAAAATAAATATTATTGATATTTGCTTTTTTCTTAGATCTCAACTTCATATAAATTATAAATAAAGTAGGTATATTTAATTTTTCAATCACAATATTTTTTTCACAAATATTATACCATTCTACATGTGAAACCTTACGTGTTACAACTTTTTTTTCCATTTTAGTATTTAGGTAGTTATGTTACAAAAAAAAATTTTTTTGTCGACCAGTGTTAAAGAAGGAACTAGGACCATACTCAATTGTGAATTTCTGACTGAGTACCGTTTTTTTTATTCTGCTTTCCCTCACATGTCAGAGACGTTAACTTTTGCTCTATTCATTCTTCCTTCTTTTGATTATACTTTTATCCTTTCTTTCCATCCATTCATTCTTCCAATTAGCTATACTTTGCCAAAACTTTTTATTTTGTTTTCTAGTTTTTTTCTAATTCTATTTCCTACTTATCCACTTATTACATTATAGTTTAACATTTATAACTTATTAGTTGATGCCCGCGGTTTCGGATTCGCGCTCAGTATTCAAGTTATCTCCAAACCTTCATCGCAATCGGTTGAACGGCGGGGTTATTACCTAAAATTTGCAGACAGCGACAGCCACGCGATCACTACGCGACCAGTGACTAACTGTTATAAAAATGTGGTATCATGTATGACAATTTCGTATGATCTATGACCATAAAACGCACTTTTCGCGGTTGTTTTAGCTCCACTATACAAATTACAATACAAAAATTCTCGTTTTGACAGCAGATATCGCGCGATATTGGCTGTCGCATGCTGTTTGCAAGTTACGTAATAAACGTTACTTGCAGACGTGCTACGGCACGTTTGTATTTTATGAGCTGCCATACGTGCCATAAATTACAAACAAACGTAGATTTTTATGTGTTAAATTATTATTTCCTAGAATCCAATACTACTTTTCTTTATTTGTAGTTACAATTTTTTAACGTTTCAATTACCTATTAGAATCTTTACTATTTATTCCATACCTCTTATTTACATTTTCTTCATTTTATAACATAAACTATTTGATTGAGCAGAGTTGGAAAGGGATGCCGCTACATGCGATACATAGCTATGTTTCATTCTAGCTATTATCAATCATAAATTCACAATCTAGTATCATACTGTAATATGGACCTTCCTTGGCTTCTTTTACCACTCGCTTCGCTTGTAAATTTTCTTCGTCAGTCTTTCATCACTCATTATTTCTATGTGCCCGAACAATCTAAGCATTCCTTTATTCACTTTTACAATAACACTGTCCTACAACCCTATCATACTCCATTACTGATTTTATAAAATAAGCAATGAAATTTCATAAAATAAATTATGAAATTATGTGTAATTAATTTTATGACATAAAATGAATTTTTATAAATATCTAAAGGATTAAGAAGTCTGAACCAATTTCTTTAAAGCTATAAAGTAGACACTTAAATCGATTACAAACATTGCTAATTCTCCGAAAGCCGAAAACATTGAACAACATTTTCCTTGAAACTAATGTAGCCTTCAAACGGATCGAATGCCCTCAATTCCACTATATCGCTATATTGTTTCAAGTATTATAGGGCCATCGTCGTAAGTAAGATTAATTTCTAGGCTTGGCCTCTGTTTATTTTACCCAAATAGTGAGTCAATTATGATGATTATATAAACAAAACGGCTTATCTCTTTTATAACAGTTAGAGAATATGAAAAGCGTATTGTATTTTTCTTCGATTGAAATTATGATGGATTGCGGATTTAAATCGTAAATAAGTTGTAAAATACGAAAATGGAAACCGATCGTGTTAGCAACACTGACGAATTAAAGGTAAGAGAACAGTGGCGCCCTCTAGCAGAGCGCGAATGTGTTCGTAATGGCGATCTGAGATCGATTAATGGAAGAATCGACAAATCGATCTCGAGCAGTGAATCAATCCAGTGATTAGACGACAGACAGTCAAAAATCTTTATACGGGTTTTTTTAAATTTTGCATGGGATAGATAAAAGTTAGTCCGCAAACAATTCACTAAATCGATTCTCTACTCGAGATCATTCGATCAATTTTTCCATTAATCGATCTCGTATCGCCATCCCTAGGAAAGTTGTTCCAACAAATTGGAAGTGTGTAGGGTATTATTAAGAAAAATGATCAACGGCTTGTACCCCACTACCGCTGCGAGATATCAAAACTCGAGCAAGCTACCTCTCTCTTTTAGCATTTGCCTTCGCGAATGCAACACAAAGTTTTTGAGTATAAATTAATTAATTATATTAATCGATAATAATTGATAATTGAAGTAAAGTTTTGGATGTTCCATTGTTCAGAGAACCGGTGCAGAGAAGATTATTTCCAACTATTGTTTTGTCTTCAACGAAATTAATTATTTTGTAGTACGATTTTTTTAATCAATGTACGTTTTGTAATGTTTTCCTGAGGAATTTATTATAAAAACGAACGCAGTTACCCAAAATTGAAACGTTTACAATTTGAAGTGCATTTTAGCCTTGACATTGTAAATGTCCAGTATCCAATGGTTCTCAGTCCACTTACAATAGCTTGTGCTTTGGTTAACGGTTAATACTCAAGATTCATTCCATTCGAGATATCATACCAGCATCATTATGTGTGCGCAACAACCTACAATACATCTAACACATTTTCAACAAACTAATAATAAACAAAAAGAAAACAGCATACACTCAACGTCTACTTTTAAAAATCAAAACTTAACGTTAAAATGTTAATGTCATCGCTTTTTTGTCATGCGTTACAATTACTATTGCTTTTTTGTTAAATAGAGTTAATCGCTTTAATATCTTTTGAAAATTAATCCATTTTGAAGTTATGTACGAGTTAAACTATTTTATTTATTAATTGCATTAAATTTATTGTTGATTATGGGGATCGCATTTATTTTATTTTCCATTAAAAACGAATACAGTGATCGTATACCTCATATTATTGGCAACACTGAGTATATTTTTACAGATGAAAATAAAATATACATTTCTAGGTTTCTACAAGGAAAACTAATAAATTTATTGATTAAGTTTTATCAAAACTTTAAATATAACTGTCGTACCTATCAATATCTAATATATTTTAATTTACCATTATAATTAAAATATCATATGAGCACTTGTGTGTACGAGCAGAATTCACATTTGAATCATTTTTTTATTCATTGTCCTCATTATTCAAAGTGTTATCAGATATAACAAAAGTGTCACTCTAATAACAGTTACCTACTCAGGCATATTTTAATCATACTACGTAATATCGCCTCTAGCCTCAATTGGAAAGCAATCAATAAATTTCCGAGCGACAAATATCTCTTAATTAAGTTATGCCTAACCGCTGGCTGACCGTCCTATGTACACGTATAATAATAACACGCAACAGTCAGTTATTGCTAAGCTACCAAGGTTAACGCCTCATGGAACCACCACAGTATAAAAATGTCTTTATTGCCTTTATTAAAGCAAAACGCGTCTAATAAAAATTGGCGTATTCCACTTGTATCTCACAGAAAGATGTGTCGATCCCTGTATGTCATCTTAAAAATAATACTAAATTAAAAGTTTAAATTAAGGGTAGGCCAAATAAAACACGATATCTTCAATAGGTAATGCTAATTACGATTGTGTCTTCTTTTTGTTTCTCGAATGCAGTTGGAGGGAAAAACAATGGTGCTGTGTACGTTTCTTCGTTTCTGAGAAAGGAAATTATTCCGTACGGACATCCAATCTCACCTCACGTCTCACTGGTCTCAAACTAAACCGACCCGTTTGATATGTAGTATTAGATTTTTCCTGCCTCCTGTAAAATATTCCATCCCTTATGCTTTATTTATTTAGAACTAGTAACGTACTACTGTAATATCAATGAGCATATTGTAGTGTTTCTACTTTTCACTTGTTAGTAAACGAACACTGATTTAAAAAACAAGAACATAGTCATGTGACCTCTGTACATGCGTTCTTCACTCGCGTTTAAAAAATTGTAATTATGAAGTTATATCATTTCAATTCAATTCAACTTTTCAACTTTATTTGTCCGTGATTACAGGTTGTAGATATATCTATCTATAGATCGATATTTTAACACCAAAACAAAAAAAGCCCTCTGCAATCCGCCAAGAGCTACAGTGAAATTTACTGTGAAATGAGTAATGTTGAAAAAATAATGATATCTAATTTTTTTTTCCTGGTTATTCTTTGTCCAAGTTCTTTCTAATACGGTGAATTGTTTGACGTTCTAAAATATCCTGTGATGTGGTTTAATTATTAAAAATTATTTGACTTTGACTTTTAATTTCCTAACAAAAATAATGTACATAAAATTATAATGCAGAGAATATTGAGAATAGATTCAGATCGAGTTAAAACTTTTGTAATTATCTGTGAGACGTTTTATTCTATCGATAGACACAATTTACTCACCTGATAAAAACTCTTTACTGAGGCCAAAAATAGGCTACAAGTAGCTAAAAGGCTAGTTACTTTTGTCTTTAAGAAGAAACTGTATAGATGAGGAAAATTGGATATAACGCGAAAGCTCAAAGTGGAAGAGAGCAAAAGGTAGTGAAATGTAATAATCCATTATAAGATATGAGACGCCATAAGTTACATTTTTCACCATACCAACAAAATTTTACGACACGTGCCACTGCGTATACATATGATCGACACACAATAATGTGTATATGATAATAATAATAATAATATACTCAGACATTTCACACAGCGCCATCTAGTCCCAAAGTAAGCTGCATAGCGCTTGTGTTATGAGTACTAGACAACTGATATACTACTTATATACTTTTCTTTTGTAAATATATACATATTATACATAAACACCCAGTCTCGGGACGGGAATCGACATACCATACCATTGTAATGTAATTTAACAAACAACGTTTTTTTGACTTCTTTTTGTTTATTTTTCAAGCGAAGCCGGGGGTTTATCGTGTTAAAATTTTACGTGATAGTTTGAAACACTTTTATGAACATTAACTAACACTTTAACACTTATATCAACATTCAGCCTTTTTATCGAAGTTTCGATTTCAACCGTTATTTGATTGGACTATTATTATTTCCTGTGTCGCGAGGTTACGAGTACTTACCTATTTTTAATTTAACTTTTCCATATCTATATCTTCTGTACTACTATATAAATCTCTTGCGTCTGTCTGTAATTTCAGATTTTTTGTCAAATTTTTCGATAGATAGTCGTTTTATTACTTATTGATTTCGATTCTGCCATTTTTTAAATTTTTGTCTGTCCGTCTGTCTGTCTGTATGTCCTTTTATAACCAAAGAACGGCTTAACTGATCTTAATGGCAATCAGTACGTCGTAAGAACACGTGATTGCGCTCATGATAGGCTACTTATTTTTTAGAAAATCTACCCCTAAAGGGGTGAAAAGGGGGATGAAACTTTGTATGGGAAATGGTAAACCCCTGAACCGATTATAATGAAATTTAGCACTGAGATAATTTGACATCAAAGAACGGATATAGGTTTTTTTTTTAAACCTACCCTTAAGGGGGTGGAACGGGGGATGAATCTTTGTATGGGAAACGCTAAATTTTGGTAATGATAAAATTGGGTGAGGTGGTAACTTTTTTTTATCAAAAATACATAGGCTACTTTTTTATCAAGAATCTGTGAAAAGGGGGACGGGAGGGAGGGGGACGAAAATTTGTACGGGAAATGCTCAACCACTGAACTGACTATGATGTAGCATGGATATAGTTTTTTGACACCTGGGACTGGACATAGGCTACCTTTTCATCAAAAAACTACTCCTAAGCGGGTGAAAAGGGGGATGAAACTTTGTACGAGAAATGGTAAACCGCTATACCGATTATCATAAAATTTGGCAGGGAGATAGTTTGACATCAGAGAACGGGCATGGGCTACTTTTTTTTATCAAAAACCTACCCTTAAGGCGGTGAAAAGGAAACTTTAAATGGGAAATGCTAAACCGCTAAATATGGTGATATTTGATAAATGATGTTTTGTTCAGAGATAGTACGTGCCCGGGGGCAGACGTAGGCCATACGTAGGCTCTTTTTCAAAAACAATCTTTCTATTATCTATCTATACTACTATATAAATCTCTAGCGTCTGTCTGTAATTATAATTTTACTGTCAAATTTTGTGATAGATAGTCATTTTATGACTCACTGACTTCGATTCTACCATTTTTAAATTTATGTCTGTCTGTCTGACTGTATGTCCTTTTATAACTGAAGAACAGCCTAACTGATCTTAATGAAAATCGGTACGTAGTAAGAATATCTGAATGCGCTCATGATGGACTACTTATTTTTTAAAAAGTCTATCCTTAAAAGGGTGAAAAGGGGGATGAAACTTTGTATGGGAAATGGTAAACCGCTAAACCTATTATGATGAAATTTGGCAGGGAGATAGTTTAACATTACTGAACGGACATAGCAATTTTTTTTTATCAAAAACTTATGCCTAAGATTGTGAAAACAACACTAAATCTTGATAGTAAGAAGTGCGGCGATAAGACTTCTTTTTATCAGCAATACATAGACTACTTTTTTTATCAAAAATCTGTGAAAAGGGGAACGAGAGGGAGGGGCGCGAAAGTTGTACGGGAAATGCTAAACCGCTGAACTGATTATGATGTAGCATGGATATAGTTATTGTTATTAATAGTTATGGTTATAGTTAGTGTTATTGTAAAAATGAAAAAAAGAATGCTTGGATGGTTTAGGCACATAGAAAAAACGAGTGATGAAAGACTGACGAAGAAAATCTACAGAGCGAAAGTGAGTGGTAAAAGAAGTCAAGGAAGATCAAGGCCGACTTATGAAGATCAAAGAGCCAGAGTGTTAGCCGACGGAAATGTAAAAAGTACTCACATATCTAGGCGAAAATGTGTGAGGACAATGATGAGATTTGAGGAAGCGAAAGACGTATGTAAGGACCGCGACGCGTAGCGATCCATCCTCTCTGATCTCCGTCAGGGATACAGTGGGAAGATGTATGTACGTATGTATGTATAGATATAGTTTGACATCTGGGAACACATATAGGCTAAACTAGCCTTAAAGGGGTGAAAAGGGAAATGAAACTTTGTGTGGAAAATGGTAAACCGCTGAACCGATTACGATAGATATACCGATAGTTTGACATCAGAAAAAGGGACATGAGCTACTTTTTTTTATCAAAAACTTACCCCTGCGATGATGATGAAAATGGCGATGAAACTTTGTGTAGGAAACGCTAAATCTTGGTAATGATATAATTTTACTGTCAAATTTTGTGATAAATACTCATTTTATGACACAATGATTTCGATTCCACCATTTTTAAAATTTTTGACCGTCCGTCTATCTGTATCTCCTTTTATAACTGAAGAATGGCTTGACCGATCTTGATAAAAATCGGTGCGTAGTACGAAAATGTGAATGCGCTCATGTAGACTACTTATCTTTTTAGAAAATCTACCCCTAAAAGAGTGAAAAGGGGGATGAAACTTTGTATAAGAAATGGTAAACCGCTGAACCGATTACAATGAAGTTTGACATCAGAAAACGGGCATGGGTTACTTTTTTATCAAAAATTTACCCTGAAGAGGGTGAAAAGGGGGACAAAACTTTGTATGGGAAACACTAAATCTTGGTAATGATAATATTTGGTGCGGTAATAAGACTTTTTTTTATCAAAATCTGTGAAAAGGGGGACGGGAGAGGTGGATAAAACTCTGTACGGGAAGTGCTAACCACTGAACTGATTGTGATGTGGCATGGATATAGTTTGACACATGGGCACGGACATAGACTACTTCCTATTTATCAAAAAACTATCCCTAAGGGGACGAACCAATTATGATGTACGTACGTACGTACGTACGTAAGCTTAAACGTAAACTTTTTTCAGAAACAATGTTTAAATATGCTATGCATATTTACATATAATTTAACCTAATCCGGGAAAGCCACGAAAAAATTTTCCGCGCAGACGTCGCGGGTACAGCTAATCAAATATATAAAAATCAATGTTTGTTTGTTTCTTTGTATTTTATGGGCTGCCATGCTGTTCATCCGATTACGATGAAATTTGGTATGGAGATAGCTTGAATCCTGAGGAAGAACTGTAATTAATATAAGGTAGGCTATTTTAAAAATAAAAAACGCGTGCATCGGATAGTTTACGTTATAATTTCTTGCCGTCTCACTTGCCACATTATTCGCCATTTATATCTTACCGGCCTAGTCGGCCTCATGAGGTCCGCCTTTGGATTTTATCTCCATGCTTCCGCAAAAATAACATGATGTTATTCATGTATTTTCTTCATAAATCTTTCACTGACTGAAGCGAAGAATCTCTGTATTTACGAAACACGATAATATTATTACGGTTAATGTGATAATGTAGTGTGCAGTAAATTCAATAAAACGAGCATTCACATTCATTTATTACCTATTTCAATCGATTGGAGTTCATAAACACGTTCCAATTTCAGTTTTTGTGTTACAAAAATGTTTATATGAATGCCGTTTCAGTTTCTGTTCAATAGCATTCCTGTTATCGCCGAGCTTAAATGTTTATTTATCAAATTCATTGACTCATGCATGTAAAGGCCAAATGCTTTCACTTCAGCTCGAACAGACAGCGATTTGAAAGCATGGCGAAGGTGAACCAATGGGAAAGCGATGCGGAGATGTCAAACAGCGAAATGAATAGCATTCATCATTTGATGTACAGGGTTCAAACTATTCCATAATATACAAATTTAAAACGCTTTGCCTCCCCTTCAGTTCTCATTCTGTTTGACAACGCCTTCACGACCTTATTAAACTGAAGGTTTCCATAGTGGCAGAGCCATGCTGCTTTGCAGCACGAATTGGGCCGCCTCGCCCAGTGAAATACCACCCTCTCACCGAATATCGGAGTAAAATAAAAGCATCATTGCTGTTGTGTTTCGTTCGATGAGTGAGAGTGCCGGTGGCCCATCACCACCTCCCCTTCCTTTCCCTCCTTTTCCTATTTCCCTAAAGGCCGGCAACGCACCCGTGACTCTTTGGACGTTGCGGGTGTCCATGGGCAGCGCTGGTCACTCTCCATCGAGTGACCCGCTTGCTCGTTTTCCCCCTCTTTTATGAAATAATAAAAATAATAATAATGAAGAAGAAAGGTCTGAAGCGGTTCAGGCGCGGCGGCACGCCAGGTACTCGAAGCGCCCGAGGAGGACGCCTGCGCTTGTGGATCGCTGTCGTGGTACTGGTACTGCGAGGGTGCCGGAGGCTCCATGGCTTCTTCGCTCACCTCCTAATATGTACAGTATTACAGTTAGCTAACTATAGCTATATCATACTTAATAAACTCTGGTAACCTCTCATTGTCGGTGTAATTTGATTGACTGACTTGTTGGCGCAGTGGCATATGCATCTGAATTCCAAGCTAGGGTCCTGGGTTCGACCCCCGGTCAGGTCAATTTAGGAAACGAACTTTTCTAAACTGACTTGTAGTCTGGGTGTTACTGGGAACTCCCCCATAGATCGTTGTGTGGTACCTATAGTACAAAAACTTACTGTTTAGTTTGGGGTCACACAATCTGTGTAATTGTCTGGAGTATTATTATTATATTATTATTATTATTATTACATATATAATTCACATCAGCTCATGACCGACTTGACGTACATTTTACTGATTTGCAAAATACTCGTAAATCTTAAGTGTTTTACATACATACATACATATCTTCACGCCGTATCCCTAACAGAGTAGACAGAGAAGACGGAGCGCCAAGCGTCGCGGTACTTACATACTTCTTTCGCTTCCTCAAATCTTTCTCATTCTCCTCTTTGGACACTTCCGTCGGCTAACATTAGCTATTTGATCTTCATAAGTCAGCCTTGGTCTTCCTTGGCTCCTTTTACCACTCACTTTTGCTCTAAAGATTTTCTTCGTCAGTCTGTAAGTAAGTGTTTTGACTATTAGTATTCGCAAAAATAAAAATATGTCATCTTCAGCTGCATATTATTGAACTGTGACCCTTCCGTAATAACGCACATTAGTAAAAGTATATAAACTAGGTCAACAGAAAACGGACACGCTCTTAGAGCGAAAGATCCATTATTTTGTTTCTTGGTCCGAGAGTCAAACAGTAACACAGAGTAGGTAGATATTGTCAGAGAAGAGTTTTATAATGTTGCCACAAATATTACTGACAGATTGACTGAATGAGTTTGAGCTGTGATTTATGAGTTGTGAGCCGTTTCGAGTCTGTGAAGTGTATGTCAAGGGAAAAGCGTTTATTTTATAATTACGTTTGAATTTCAACTGGACGACCACTAGTATGTATTAAATTACCCTTTTTATTTATCATTACAGAATTACATAATGAAATAGAGTATTGCTGAGACGTATGCGAAGCAAGCGCACCTACCCAAACTTAAAAAAAAGTTAATAAAATATTTTTTCTCATTCAACTGTGACGTAGAAATATATACATTCCATATTAAATTTACTACAACGCAACTTTTTAACAAATATCGCATAAATTCTTTTCATATTTTAATATTACCTGCCTACCTACGATCTTTTATATTTCCTGTAATTTCCTTAATAGCAGATTGTTAAGAGAAAGTTTTGCTATTAAGTTACCAACAGGCGTTTTAGAGTGTACAAAACTGCGAATTTCTACGCAGTAAATACTGCTCCTTAGGATATTACAGGCTGGTGTCTACCAGTCAAAATGTTGAATCTATTCCTTTCTGCTTTAAAAGCCGAGAATCCTGGGTTCAGTTCCCGACCAGATCAATTAGAAAACTTTATTGGATTGAATCCTGGGAATTAATACTTACAGCCTTTCCTTAACGTTCATTGAAAAGCTTAGAGTTAAGTTTGAAGTCATATAATACGTTAGTTTGTATGGAGTTATTATCTATAATATAAAAGAAAAATATCACTTACTCGCTGACTGAATTTAGGGGCCCGCTAATAAAGGATTTTTGAAGATTTACATTTTAAGGGGGAAGAATGCGTTGAACTGTGTACGAAAGTTTTATATGAAATAATGAGACACGCGTTTTACATTTTTATGAAATTCCGCTTTTAAAGGGGGATTGAACTTTGTATAAAATTGTTGTATTCATTCATCGAAATCATCAATCATTTCTGCATGATTGCTGGTCCGATTTCGATGAAATTAGGAATGGTGACAGATTAAAACCCTGGGGAATGACATAGTCCACTTTCTTTTAATTCCACGAGGATCGGGCAACAGCTAATGATTAATAATAATTGTAATTATTTTGTTTGTTGCTTGAAATCCTTTCTTCTTACCTTGTTTAGTATTTGAATTGTACATATATTAGTATTGCGTAAATGGACAATAACGTCGTTTAAATAAAAGTGTTACTAACATGTGGTGTTGGGCGCACTCTCAGTCTGGGCTGGCAATATGTTCTTGGGCGAACTCTCAATCCGTACCCCATCCGTCGTGTTCGTACACGACATATTGCCAGCCCTTAAAGAACTAACTTTTGGTTTCAAGTGATGTTTCTAAGAGTAAAGGACAACTCTTGGTAAAGTTTCGCTTGTAGATACTTCCAACTGCTTCGATGTCGGCGGCGCAAGTGATATTTTACCAAAATACCAATATGTGTTGCTTGTGGAGTTAAAAATTGAATTTAATAGAATCGAAAGCAAAGGTTTTCCAATTATTGCTCGAAATAGTCCTTACGAATCCTTTCATTTTATCACAAACTCCGACAGAATTAGAACCATTTTCACGAAATATGTCGGAGAACTTCTGTTGATGAGCAAAAAGTCATTTTAACGCTACGATAAAATTAGCAGTGGTCAAATCACCAATAAGTTCAATGCGGATGCTCTTCGTAGTGAAGCGAACGAAAATACAGATACAGACCTTGACAGGATTACAACCGCGACTGTTATAACAAAAATTGAAGCATATATATGCCCATTTACACGCGGTAAGCGGACCAGTTTTCCTGTTTTCATTCTTGTGTAAAATAAAAATAAATCTTTACATACTTACATACGAAAACCCTTCTCATACGTTCGAAACATAGCAGCAACGGTGAGGCAAATCAGATCAGCTGGCTCACCTATATATGCTGTATATTTTGTAATCCGCATTGGTGCTTAGAATCTAATCACCCTCCTGCCCTCCTAGTACAATCGTTGAATCGAATTGTACAACGCAAACGGCAAAAATTGAATTAAATATTTTGTTTGCCAGTTTAGCTGCTTATAACACAGCAAGAAGCTCAAGCCACAATATAGTACTAATTGAGGCTATTATGCATTTTTTATTTATTATTATTATTTATTACTACATAAAGCAAAAAATTATAGTGCAAAAACACAATGACACAGTGGTCCCCGCACTAGGCGAATCTGTATCGCGGGCGACCATTAAATGACGGTTTCATTAATCTTCACAAAAAAAATATGTGTATATCATTATGTCTAATTAATTGTAATTGTCCAAAACTCTGTAAAATCAGTCATTACAATAATGTCAAGTGCGTCTAATAATAAATTACAAAGTTACATACATTACATCTTCACGCTGTATCCCAAATTACAAAGTTATTATGTATTAATTGCCAATAAAGACTCTGTGTGTAGCTGACAGGAGGAAGCCACTTAATCTATAATGTCTAGCTCTGCACATCTTTAAATCGCTTATTGAGCACAGTCGGTTAAGTTTTGAGTAGATAAAGAAAGAGAACGCGTTAAATCTCTGTGCAAACGCAGTGCGCACTATATGCTTTTTTAACACCGAACGTCGCCCCGCTTTATTCAACTTGGAATCGTCCGAATCTTTCGCATTGAAATATAACGTTGGTGAGCATTGCCGTGCATTCCAGGGATCAATCAATTTATTACTTTATTGATATGTTCTAAAAATGTATTAAACCTAGTACTTAATAAAATTAAAAAAATTAAAAAGAACTTTAAAATTAATAGTTTATATGCTAATTTTTTTTCCGATTTAGAAGTGTTTTTTTTAGTTTTTAGATCCCAAAAGCCTTACGATAGCAACACAAGGCAAGTTCTTTGAACTTAGTTCTTAGTATACGCGTCTTACTATATATTTATATTACGATTCAGAAGATATTACTTTAATCATTGAATATTTTGCGTATTCAAATATATATATACATATAAATCAGTGTATGTACGACACATTATACATATATTTTGGCAGCCTGTTATTATTACTATTTTGCTTTACCATTTGTAATTCCAATAAATATTTAGATGTTTATTGCTAGGAGTCGAGCCGGGGCAGCAGCCCCCCCCTCCCTCCCTCCCTCCCACTTCCGCGACACTCGTAAGTGAAATTTAGGGATTGTTCGGTGTGAAAATGAAAAAAGAGTATTTAGGTATCTTATTATTTAAGGCGAGCGTTCCGAGAATACCTCTGTTAGAGGCATAAACATTTTACGGTAGTAAACTAATTAATCTGTGGTATGGTATGTGGTATATACGCAAATTATAGCGATTACAATTTTGTACAAAATATATATTATTTAACAATCTTTCTTGTAATTATTTCGGGCATTTGATACACGATCGTTTCAATTCATTGTCATTCAAAAAAAAATATCAAAAAGTCGTCTAATTTGTTAACTAAATATCCTACCATTCGGTATTTGGTTGTGGTAAAATATACCAAAATAATTGTTATAGAATAGGTGAGACATTTTTGCAATGACAAATTTGTTATTTTACTCTAAAATAACAAAAACAATTTAAAACACATTATTTGTCTTTGTCGTCCAACAGTTAAAGGATCACGTTTTGCTTTACAATTATTCTCAACCTTATTTCGTCATCTTATATCTCTATATATACTCGTATATAGAGAAGAAGGCCGACTCACGCCTCATGCCTAACGCAACTGCCTACTCGCGGCCGGATACGTAGGGTTGTTGCGTTGGTGTCTCTCGTTTAGTTATATATTTATTTAGTTATATATTTAGTACATAATAATAAAAAACAATGCACACGAATAAGTTTTTCGGGTTGACTTTTTGGCGGGAACGGGAGAAGTAAGGTTGTCATTTTATTTAGATTTTCTATTTTTTACATTATTTGGAGTTTTAAAGTACAACAGTGATAATATATTGTGTTTTAAAGTTCTGTGCAAGTGAAAAGAATGGAGTAGGTCTAAATAAACATGTGTAGCTGAAGTTTTCGCGCTCTTCCAAGAAGTCCTGTAAAACTTCAGTAAAGTCTACTATCACTTTACTGGAGAAGTTTTAACGTTTTATATAACGATTCTACTTATACTATTACAATACGTGACATTGGCAAATGCGCTAATCGCCATGCCATGAAGAAAGAAAAAAAAAGTTTTTCGGGTTTGTTAAATTTTATTTTTCGTATTTATGTTGAATGATGATAACTCTGCATTACTATAATTATTTAGGCATCTAAGATTGTAATACGTTCGTTTATACGATTTAAACATTTTCGTATTTGCGATGATGAGTGATTTGCGATGAATTGAAGTTAAACAGAAGCGGTCGCTTGGTTGTGTGTGACCCCGAATGACTCTGCAATAAAGTACCCATATTCGCCCAAAATATCGCCGTGGTACAGCACGTGCGTATTTGCTCGCGCACATACAAACCGCCTACGCTCTATCTTTCTATGAAAACCTCCTTCTATTAATAATAATAATAACTCTGGGGGAGTTCCCAGTAACACCCAGACTCCAAGCCAATTTAGAATTTCCTAGAAATGTTTTCTTTTCCTAGAAATGTTTTCTGCATCTGTTCCGCTCGGGGGTGGCAGGAAGCGTACGTGGGACTTCTCTGGATTGGCTACCTGTACCCACCAAAACCTGGCGGTGGTCGTCATCAGCGCGTTGTCGAAGGGCTCCGGGATTTCCAGCCCCAGCCCTTCTCCTGCTTTACCGATATATACTTCTCTTCTACGCGGGAGGCAGTTACAGAACCTGTGCACCGTCGCAGTGCTACGACAGTGCGGACCATACGCGCTGTCGTTATCGTCGGAGTCGCGTAGAATATATTTTTCATATTTAAAAATAATATCAATTATGCGTATTGTTTGATCTTAGAGATAGATAGGTATATTTTCAACTGTATATATGTGTCACAGAAGGCCTCTACATGACCTCAGTGGGCGTGTCCACTTCTGGCTCTGTCATCCTGTGGGTACCTTGAGATAATGGATAGATACTCATTTAATCATAATACTATACACTAAGCTTACAAAAGTAACAATTAAACAATTAAAATAACAATTATTACACAACGAATAAAATATTCAAGGAACAGATGCGTCTGCGCGCGGTGAGTCCCATTCGTAACTACTCGTCACCTCTGCCCTTTGCCCACCAGGCAGCCAATATCCAAGATAACGCTAGACGCCACTTGCGTTCCGTATACAAGCTATGTTGTCTACTATCCGACATACATATCACACAGTTTCTGAGAAAATCGATTGTGACAGAGCTCATAAGCAATCTTATAAAGATTCTACTTTCCCTATTAAGATACGGAACCCCAAAAATAAAATGAACAACAGAATTAGTTTCACATTCGTAGTTACGAAGCATGGATATTATAAATAATAAACAAAGACATTTTATGAACATGATTACTAATGACAAAATGTATTAAGTGGTAAATAACATAGTTTGACACAATGATGACAGTATGACGTCACTAATAACAGCAGCGCGTGCGCAGGTCACAGTCGCAGACAATTTATTAGTATAAACAACTGATAAAGGAATAAAGGAACTTAGTAACGACAAAACATTAAGAGATATTATTGCTTTTGGCTACAGGAGAGAAGAAAGTGCCTGAAGCATTTCGCATATTATATGTTATCTGGCGAATCGCCCCGGCTTCGCCCGGGTGTGCCCACTCTTGTTATCGTCTCCATAAAGTATAATATTCCTCTTTAAAAATTTCTTAGATTAAAACAAAGGTGCAACCCACCTAATCCTTGCCGTGGTCAAATATTTGTAATAAATTTTGCCACATGAACTTATTAAACCTTAGCCTCTTAGAGAATGAATTTTAAGAGGCTATTTAGAATTAAATTTAGTTTTTATGGATAACTGAATCGTTTCATTGTTTGTGTTACATAAATAGTAAAATACCAAGTTTCAAATAAATCTACCCAGATTGGCTTTTTATTCTTTTTAACCAAAGAGGATTCTTCTGCATTCAAACTTTTACTCCCAATTGCATTTCCTTAGGAATTGATGTCGAATAAATGACAAAACACTAACTTGTTCATCTATTTGCTTTAAAGCACAAAAGTACGATTTTTATGGCTGTACCCCAAATATTCAGCCCACTATGGGATGATTTCCACGAGGCCTTCCTTCTATAATAGGAAACTCTATTTTTGACATAAGTTTCTCTACAACTATTAGAACCTCCTGACCATGTAGTTCTAGTGTAGCCTTGTGACTTCGACTCGACAATTATGAATGGTTCAGGACATTTCTGTAAATAAATAATAATAGGCATATCCAGCTGTGTGACATCCAGATTCCGTAATCGCAGACCCGAATGTAAACCACCACAAACCTACACAGTATTTTATTATGAGTCACGACACCAGATTATGCCAACGTGTGCCATTCGTAAAATTATGTTTCCATTCGCACGTTTCATTCCACTCTGCTGGCAAGCAATTCGTATAGAAAAATACGTGCCCCATTAGAGCTCGGATCGTGGAGCACTCAACCTATAGAGCAGCAATGTCATTTATTTTGTACGCAAACAAATTACGTCTTAGGCAAATACTGTTGCAGTTACTGGCGTTCTATTTTATAGTTTGATTTCTTACTGTTTTTGCCATATTACCGAATAGAGCAATAAGCCATTACATAAATATTGCAATATATGTCCATTGTCCAATTTTGGTTATGTATTGCTTAATGCGAGCGAGAGTTGATACTTGTTAGTGTAAATAAACTGAGCAGTGGTGATAAAATAGTCCGATATTTCATCTCTATAGGTTGAGTGCTCTATGGCTCGGATGTTCAATAATCTTGAGTTTAAGAAATCTTTGCAACTTTGACGGCGAAACATTGATTTTAATAGCATGATGTAATTACTTAATAAAATACGTAAGTTATCTTTATAATATTTATTGCATCACAATTAACGGTCAAAAAATTATGTGTACAAGTTTATCGTATTGTTCTTTGTTATTGTCTTGTTCTTTGTTCTTGTCGTTTCTGTGATAGTCTGGGAGCATGGATGCCCAAGATTACTTTCAGGGCGGTGTATCTTCCTGACAATATAAATAACGTAACACATTAACTATCCTTAATCATCCTTAAAATTGTAGTAAGGTGTCTAAAATTAAGCATTTAAGTCATGTCAATTGAATTGCGTTTCTGTAACATACATCTCTTTGCTAGCTATGTGTTAGCTGGAAAAATTAATATCACTTGCTTGCCCATAATAAAAAGATGCGAGAAGACAAAAGAAGTACGTAAAGGCCGCAAGATACTTGTCGCTCCATCTTCTCTGACTATACTCCAATAGGGATACAGTGTGAGGATCTATAATGTATGTATGTATGTGTTACTCAATTTTTTGTGGTTTTATATTAGTTGATGTCTCGTCATAATTCTACTCAGTAAGTGCAAAATAACTGAATGAGTCGACTGCGACGTACGGACAATTGACAGATAGACTGACATACATGACGTAATGCGAGAGTTCAATTTTGTTTCAGTTCAAATCCCCAAAAACGGTAACGAGGTTTGGTTTCGTTCTGCCTTGACTATCCGTCATATATTTCTATCCATCCCGAAAGAAAATCAGAAATTATTGAATAGTTAAATTTTGTTTCTTCGGTCAGAGTAACCGGAGGAGCTCCAATCCAAAGAATACGAGCTACTTCTTGAGCTACGCTGACAGCCCGTCCGCATTCTGGCGGACGTCTCCCTTCACAGAATCTACATCTTCTCAGTCCGCTAACGATGAGGTTCCGTGGGGTTGTTGCTTACTAAAACTACGGCGAAGTCGTCGTTGATACCACTCGATACCACTCGCAACCGCAGAACTGTTATGATAGCTAAATGTCATCTAAATAACAGAGAGCGGTTACATGTATCCGTTTTTTAAGATAATTACTTAGTTTTCCTTCTCTGATTTCCATTTTCTGTTTATGAGGACTATTCACAAGATGCTCCGCCTTAGATATCTCCGATTTTCAAATTCACAGCTTATTTGTTTGTGCACGGCATTGATCTTTGTCCAGACGTCTGCGTAAGCGAAAGCCGCAACGTGCGGATCGCGTGCGCAAGATAACGTTATCAAGGCACGTGGCTTGGGGGTATCTGAAATACCCCTTGTACTTGTAGGATGCAGACAAGACTCGTTGACCTTAGGCATTGAATTATACACAGAGAAAATTAGTTCTATTCTTTGGCAAGATTTTGAATCTAAGTTTGTTATTGAGTCTGAGTTTCTTATCAAGTTTTAATGTCTTATCGTCCATTTCAGTTTCTTGTCGCTTCTATTCAGTGATGGGATTACTAATAAACTACACCGACTAAATGAATCAAAAAAGATATGCATGTGTGCGTAAGCAGCGTTTGGTTGCTTACGAGTGGAATGCAATATTTATTATTACCTTTTTTATGTTTTTTCCATAAACTTTGTAACTACAGATAGCATATCCCATACTATGAAGTGATACAAGTAAAATCGAATAAAATGTATCATAGATGTGTGGGTGCTGTTTTCTAACGAAATGACGGCCAAGCTTATCTGATAATAAATGGTTGTCGTATGTATAGGTGAGTCAGCTTATCTGATTCGTCTCACCATTGCTGCTGGAACATGATGTCTAGAGTTATTTATAAAGTCTATGGTTTTTTCAATGTGCTATTTCGCTGCACGAACCGTCTTTTTTTTATTTTATTTCATGTAGATGCAATCGACAAGTGCTCGCACCCGGACGAAACGATTTATGAAGTTTCTTAATCGGTTTCTAACCGTTATTGTTCTGAGCTTTTAGCAGTGTACATGTAATTAAAAACAAACCCAAATAAATCTAACCAAAAAACGTCACCAGGTTATTGGACCATCGAACAATGAAAGGCCTTTACCCACTTGATATTATTTTAATAACACCTGTGTAAGCATATTATGTATTTTAGTAGGCCATTTCACACAATACTAAATGAGAATGGCGCCACAAGCATATATCTACAGTAAATAAACACGAACTAATGGAACGGGTGTTCAAATATTTATAGATATGAAGGACAATGTAACTGATTATCCCAAAATTTTGAAACTTTTTATTTTCGATGAATGAAATCACTGCCAGTTGAAAGATCTCATCAGTGATAATGATAAGTTAAAAAATGTTATAACTGCAATAAATTTAAAAAATAAACTTTTTTTAGGGTTATAAATAGCCAAAACGCAAAAATACCCTTACAGCTTCATCATGTCTGATATCACAGCAGATCTATTCCGTCAACTTTACACCTACTGCATTGGAACTTAGCAATGAGACGTAAATTGATAACACTAACCAGAAATGAAGTACGAAAAATGAATAATAGGTATTTTAAACAAAATTTTTGGTTTAACTCTGTTTACTGTTAGCTATGATAACATTAAATAGTAAGTTAGATACTTATAGCTATGGAATACACCAAACTTTACTTAAAATATCGATTAATATTAAGATTTAATATCAATTATTAATTAATTAATTCGTGTTCGAACACTTCGTGCTGCAGTCGTGAAGGTAAGAACAATAGAGAGCACAGAACACATATACTCCAAATAGAGAGACGTGGAACGCTCGAGTTTTGACTTATATAATCTCGAGCGGTAGTGGGGAACAAGCCGTCAGTCGTTCTTTTCTATGACGTCACGAACACCGTCGCGCTCTTCTAGAGGGCACCAGTGTTCCCCTCTATGTTTATTCGTCGGTGTTGCTAACATTACTCTGACGGAAATTGCTATAGAACTCTGAGTTAATGCTTATCTGACAGTCTTGGCCGGTCGGTATTAAACAGTGAATGAAATCGATTATAAACTAATCTACTATTGATTGTAAGGATACGTTTATACATTAAATAAAAAGATTTGAATATTATGATCACAATTATAAAAAAAATTGAGTTTGTTATTGCTTTTTGAACTCCAGTGGTAGATAAGCTGGAGGGAGGCGTGGAATGTGTCCGTTGCACTATAACGTCACAAACTCGTAGCGTCATTGCATTACCCAGCGCTAGTAATGACAGAGACAAAGTTCTCGCTCCCACTTGATTTTAAAATCCGATAATTTTTACAGAACTATGAACATGCATATGTATACACAGTCTGGCCATAAATACTGTTACAATAAAAAAACAATATGAATATTCTCAGTGTTTTCTCATCTTCGCGACAATATTTTTTAAATATTCTTGTGATATTAAAATGTAGTGGGGTGATAAAGAAAACCGAATTGCTGTGATAGCATTACACAAAGTAGGTATGGAGCCAAATGCAATTTTCGAAACTCTCCATCCGCTTGATATTAGTGGAATGTTTGTGTACCGGGCTATTGATAGGTATAATGAAACATCTTCTGTTTGTGACAGAAAAGATTAATTTCGAGTCCTTAAAACATTCATTAAGATTGGCAGTGGCAAATTTTCCGATGAAGAAAGTGCGTGTTTCAATCGATAACTGACCACAACGTTTAGGATGATATTAAGGCCAATGGCGATCATTTTAAATGAGCTTCATATATTTTAAATGCTTTATATTATTTTATAAACTAACGCACACTGCAGCAAGAAACGTTTTAATAGAAAAAAAAACCGATGTTTTCCTTGTAACAATATTTATGGAAAAACTAGGTATAGACTAAAAAACAGGTTGCCCTCCTTTGCGTCGCGCAATCGGGTAATATCATGTGATACTGGTCGATATATAATAATAATATAATAATACCATTTATTTTACTTTTTCAAAAATACAAATTTTTATAGTAATGCTCTGATACCCACGCTAAGATTAAACTTATGTTGTAGGTGTCATTGTTCTCTTACAACATGAGTTAAACACTCCTTTGCGTCGAGCAGTCGGTTAAAAAACTAATGTAGGTAAAATAATTTCTTAGTAACACCAAGAGGCAAAATACTTCTTCGAAATCACATTATATGCAGAGGTCAATGAGTTATTTGAAAAACTAGTTACGTTGATAGCATGCTAAGCTTACATTATGCCATAACACCACATAACATGTGACGGTGGTCGATACATTAAGTCCAAGGACTTATTAGAATAAATCCAGCTTTACGAAACTGAACGTCTTTTGCTGGTGGCAGGAATTGTCAATTAGGACCGCTTCCACCATCTTATTAATCCTATCGCCAAACACCAGTGCTTGCGCTAATGTGTTCCAGTGTGTAGAGTTACAAAGCCGGTGAAGTTTATAGCGCAAGAGTCACGACATCTTAGTTCGTAATTTGCTGTGAGTCTTGTGCTAGAAATTATACCGGCTGTATTACTCTACATACTGGAAGCAATTCAGATTACAAGTGCATTGACATAGAGTATAGGATAAGAATATATGTAATGGAATATGAATATTGAGAGATATAATAATAAAACTAGCAAATAAAGATAGGTGGCCAACATTGGCCCCGAAGTCTGCAGTTAGGGGAACGGGAAAAACGTATAATAAAAATGAATTTAACAATCTTAGTTATTATGTTCGTTAATGCATTTGTAATCTGAATTGCTTTCTTAGCCTTGATTTTGTAAATTCCTTTGGGCCTCAGTCAAATCATCATCAGCTGCAATGTTTGTTCATTTCGTCGTTCCCCTAATATGATGCTGGCACTTTACATGACTATTCGCGTTCGTGTGGCGTATTCGCCATGTTTGACTAAATATTCGTGTGATGTCCAAACATCACAAAACGCCATCCACACATGGAGGCAAACAGCAAATATGTCAAATATTTGCAAGTATGTTTGCTATATTTGCCTTGTGGATGCGTCTCGCGATGGATGTGTTGACGCTGCAGCGAGTTATCTTATGTGCAAGTTACCAATATAATATGTCAAGCATACGGAAATACAAAGTTATTAAAAGACCATGGTAGAAAAGACGCTGGTGGTTACTAAAAATTCAAAAAATGGAACCAAGTATGAAAAATATCATTAGTAAACAGAAAACTATACTAAAACGTTAATTTATTGACGTATTTTTTTTAGGTAAAGTATGGAGGAAAAATTTTAGGAAATGTTATCAGAACTCACAAATGAATTCCATTATTTCTTCAGAATGACTGAGTTCTTATTACAAAAACTTGATCCAATAATTTCAAAGAAAGATACTAAATGGAGAGACGCAATATCATCAAAAGGTAGATTGGCAGTGACTTTACTGTTTCTAGCCTCTGGTGACAGCTACCACTATCTCTTCAAAATCTCAAGTCAAATTATATCAAAAATAGTACAAGAAGTTTGTATTGCTTTTTATCAGGTTCTAAAAGATAATGTTAAGGTAAGAAAATAACAGGTGTTTCAATTTTAACAGTTTGAAACTGTGTATTGACTGCAATTGCAATTATTTCTTGGTATTTTCTTATTTATGGTATTGGGATTCTGCATAAATTAACTCATTAATTTTGATCATCATCAGGTCTCTTTGATTATCTGAAAGTCTACGCAACTTTTTTGCTACTAATTTTCCGAATAGCGTACATTCATCATCCTCATCAAAGTGTCTCTGTGAATCTGTTTTAAGAATTTTTAATTCTTCGTCTGTTAGTTTTTTGGCCTTTTGAAGTTCGGGTGGATCATGCTGTCTTCTTTTGAATGTCGTCATAGCTCTTTGTCGCGAGCTTGAAGGTCCTTGATCAACAGGCCCAAATTGAGATGATGAATTTGAAATGAAGTCTTCCTAAAAATAAAAGTTTATTCATTATCTTTAATTGATTTGTTACAGATACCGAGCACAGAACAAGATTAGTTGGCTATAGAACGCGGTTTCTGCAAACGAATCCCACATGCTATTGGTGCTATAGATGGGAAACATGTGGTCTTGAAGGTAACAATCAATAGTGGCTCAGAATACTTTAACTATAAAAAATCCTTTAACATTGTGTTATTGGCTTCAGTTGACAGTAACTACTGTTTTCTATTTGCCGATGTGGGATATCAGGGCAGGATAAGCGATGGAGGTGTTTTAAAGAATTCTATTTTGTGGAATAAAGTGAAAAACAATTTGTTAAGATTACCCAAATCAACCCCACTTCCAAATGGAAATATTGACATGCTCTGTGTATTTTTAGGAGATGAGGCATTTGTATTGCATAGAATTCTGATGAAACCATACCCTGGTGAGCACCAAGAAGGTACGAAAGAAAGATTATTTATTACGAAACTTTCGTCGGCCCGTGTTATTGCAGAAAATACATTTGGCGTCATGACTTCAATATTTAGAGTGCTGCGTCAACCGCTGCTTCTGGAACCAGAACCAGCAATACGAGGGCTGCTATTTATGTATCCGGAATAACATAGTGAAACAAACATATAGCATTTATTATAGTTTTATTCCTTTTCAAAATATTTACCATGATGATCGATGCACTTTTGCATGCGTTGGAACCAATTTTCGTAGCACTTTTTCCATTCGGATTGAGGGATCTCCAAAACGTGCATTTTGAACGCATCAACAGCCTCTTCACGGCTCGAAAAACGTTGACCACGTAATTTATTCTTCACGGTTGGGAATAAATAGAAGTCGTTGGGGGCCAAGTCGGGGCTGCACGGCGGATGACCCGTTAATTCGATCTTTTGATCTTCCAAATACCGAGTTGTTTCGGCCGATGTGTGGCAGCTAGCATTGTCATGATGAAGAAGGATTCTGCGTTGTCGGTTATTCTTTCTTATTTCTTCAAAGACTTCTGGCAAACAAATGGTCGTGTACCATTCATAATTAACCGTTTTACGATGCTCTAGTGGCACTGTAGCTACAGTCCATTTATACCAAAAAAACAAGCGACCATTTGCTTCAAAGTGCTTTTTGAATGAATGACTTTTGTTGGGTTCGGGTCATCTTGGAACACCCAAACCGTTGATTGTTGTTTAGTTTCAGGAACATACGCATATATCCAAGATTCATCATCTGTGTAGATATTATGGACAGCTTTTGACGCACCCTGATTGTACTTTTGTAACATTTTTTCACATCAATCGACACGAGCCCGTTTTTGGTCAATTCTCAAGTTGTGCGGAATCCAACGTGACCAAATTTTTTTACAGCTAAATTATCGGCTAATATTTTATATATACTCGTCATATTTATGCCCAGAAACGCCTCTATCTCGCAACATGTAACATGACGATCTTGAATTATTAGTTCCCGCACAGCATCAATATTTTGAGGTACAACAACCGATTTAGGGCGACTTTCTTTAACTTCGTCCGTGAGCACAGACCGTCCACGATTAAACTCACTAAACCAGTGATACACAGTAGTTTTCGATGGTGCTTCGTCCCCAAAAGTCGAAGTGAGTTGATCGATGCACTGTTTTTGAGTTAACCCTCGCCGAATATCGTAATAAATCATAGCACGAAAATTTTCACGACTTAAATCCATGGTGATAAAGACTCGCAATTTTCAAAATGACGCCACAAAGGATAAACAAATGACAGCTACATGAAACAAATTGTATTCTTCAGCCAAAGAGTTCCATTTTTAAATGTTATAATTACTTTTTTAATATTGTTCTGTAACTGGGCAGTTCCGGATACATAAATAGCAGCCCTCGTACAAGTAGTTATGGCTTGCATAGTTTTACACAATTACTTAAGAAAGATTCGACATTCAGCAGCTTCATATAATCCACCATGCACATTCGACATATTTGATGGGGATACTTTAATTAGCCAGAGATCATGGAGGGATGATATTCCTGATAATCCTACTTTGCATGATTTATGAGATATTCTTATGAGATCACCAAGTAATGCAGTAGAAATACGAAACCCATTTTCAACATACCTTCTTTCATCACTGAATTGATTACTATATAAGTACATATTTAGTTAATAATAAAAAGGTTATAGTTAGATATTACATAATATTCTAGCGTGCATTATATTATAAATAATACAAGAAAAACTGTTTTGTTGCATACTTACCTCAGTACTCACAGATTCCTTGCATGTATAAACGGACGCTAGGAAACTATCCATAATTGCGAAAGCAAACCAGCTCGGTTGATAAACATCGCCAGTGCCAGCTCCTGATTTTTCCGATTTTTTAATTTTACTTTTATATCCCCGATATGCAGCCATCAATATTTCTCGCTTCTTTTTAAGCTCTTTTATTGTGGTTGAACATCCCAAACCGTTTAATATCTCGTTCCATGCATCGTTCACTCTAGTTCTGTTTTTATGGGAGACATTTTTTGGGTCCCATATGCAAGGATGCATTTGGTATAACTCTAAAAATTGCAACACGAGATCATTTGTCCAGTACACCATTTTGACTATTCTTCTTCTTCTTTTAGTATTATTGGCTTCTCGTTTATATGAATTCTGCCAGTGTCTAGTTATTCATGAGAGATTCACGCAAAAGCAATTATAAAGAACATCGCGAACATGCCAAGCTATATACTATGTCTTCCAGAAGTCTGAAAAAAGGGAGACAATACAAACATTTACCATCACCTTATAAAATAAACGTTAAAATTATGGACTACTACATAGGAATTAGTAATACACAATTATAGCTGAATGTTTTTAATAAAGATAAAATAAGCCAGGATCTTTACAAAGGGAGTTAATACATATGATAGCAAGGATTTTAAATTAATACGTCGAGGTATATTTGAGGGAAGAACATCATAGAGAATAACTTAACCACAGTACAAGTAAGCATACAGTATTCTATCTCGACAGTGTCCTAGAGATAATTACCTACGGTCGTTTGGTACGTAAACACGCAATAGGGCTACTGACTTGGACTGAATGTTTTTCTTGGGTCACGTATTTGATAATAGGTACTATATTCAATTGTCATATTATCTTTTCATTTTATATTATTGCAAATTTAATACGTTTTTATTTATATAATTTTACTAGTATTTTATATCTGGTTTCAAAAGTTTGTGAGTTAGTATGGTGTAAATGGACAAAAAAAATGTATTTTATGTGCGGTATAATTAAAAATCAGCAATAAATTAACTAGATCATTATGATAATATATTTCCTACAAATTAGCAACAGAGAAATATTTCTGGTTTCGATATAGATGTATTCAAACATCCATACACTAAACATTATGCTCGTAAACTTGATTGACATAATATTTAGTCAGTAAATGAGCGGGAGCGTCTCACACCGTACGACGACAACCGCGGCGCACTCGCGACTGTCGTATGCCGAGAAATCCCGAGATTTCCAGCGCGTCGTTTGGGAACGTTTGTATGAAGATAGAATACTGTATGCTTACTTGTACTGTGACTTAACTTTGGACATTCGAGGAATATATGTTCAAGTGTCTAGACCACACTCACAAAACGAACTATACCTGATTCTAAGTTTTGCGAGGTGAACAGGGGTGCATACGTGTCCTAGTCGGAGGTGACAGATGGTCGATGTGACATATTTATTAGCTTAGTGGTAGATAAAAACCAAGGTTTAATAGGGATCGAGTTTTGTACATCAGCATAAAATTTTGCTTTAAACGACTTAGATTCATGCCACCTGGAAGCCCGAGATGGTCTACGTTGTGTCTTAGCTATATGAGCTAAATCTTGTACATATGTTCTGTAATGAACAAGGCATTTATTAATAGCGCCTATTGCTAAGAGATCAGCAACCTCATTGTTCCAAATTCCACTATGACCTGGTATCCAGGCAAGAACAACACGGATTCCCTGACCGTAATAATAATATAATAATATTCTCAGACATTTCACACAGCGCCATCTAGTCCCAAAGTAAGCAGCAGAGCGCTTGTGTTATGGGTACTAGACAACTGATATACTACTTATATACTTTTTTTTTCGTTAATAAATACATATAATACATAGACACACAGACTCGTGGCGGGAATCGAACTCGCAACCTCCGTTTACTTTCCGACGCGCTTAACCGTTGCGCCACGGAGGTCGTCGACTATGATAATGATATAGCGCAGTTTTATGTTTAGAATAACGGGTGATAGCTTGGAGTAAAATGAATTTGATAAAATGGCCTGTAAACAACTTTTGGAGTCTGAAAATATGATAGAATTATGATAGAAAAAGACGAACGTTTATTTTTTTTTCGTGACTAAATATGGCGTTACCACCAGATATATCTGGAGGTACCGCGTCCCCATCAACATCCATTATCACAAACAAAAACTACTACACATAACACAACAAATAGAGCACACTTGCCTTAAAAGACAACGCAACACAAACACTAACAGTATTATATGTTAATACAAACTACTGGGATTATTAAACAGACTGGAAAACAAATTAAACACAAAAATATAATAATTTTGCAGTGTTAAACGTGTATCCAACAATCACTCTGACAGCAGAATCCTCTAACTATTCTGTATAAACACGCTAGTACACGTCGCAATCGCGTACACTACTGAGCGAACCATGTGTGGACGCTATACGAATATATTTGACATATTTGCTTTGATCTGTAACCAAAAACCGACAAGCGGGCGTATACGCTTGTTCTTGTATTTGCGTATTTGGACTGTTCGTGCAAATAAGACAAATAAGGCAAATAAACCGCCTTCGCATGCTCGTTATGGAGCAAAAGACAAATACACGAATACGAATAGCCATGTGAATTGCTAACATGAAAAATCCAAGAACTACAGAATAGATATGAGCTAGGCAGATAATCAAATGATTATATTGAGCGACATGGCGGATACGATCTTCTAATTCTACGAACGTACGACGACACATGCACATAGAGTAAAAAATTGAAGAAATTGTCGTTAAATAGTTAGTCAGGTAACAGTTTTATTATTTCACTAGCTTTCTGGCAACAGCTTCGCTCGTGTACTATAAGATTTGCTCACTATTTTTTATTTTAAATCCCGGCGGTTGGATTTAAAGTTAAAATAAATATGTCGCGCATAAATAGATAAATGCGCCGCGCCCGAACGAGATAAAATTCTGCTCAATATCTTCTTTTTACGTTCTGAATTGTAAAAGTAAGCTACTGTACAAATTTCGTGTACCTAGCTAGCATGATGTACAGTAGCTAAGTACACAAGCTAGGTACACGAATGTACAGTACGAAGAGTATTTGTGCTAAAATTCAAGTTAATATGTAAAGATTTCTCTTTTCCTCATACAAATTTTGTCCCTCCTTTTCATCCTCTTAGGTGTAGATTTTCGTAAAATTCCTTGTTATTTTGCCACTACGTAACAAAAGAAAACTACTGTCCAAAATTCATGTTTCTAGCTTCTGTAGTCTAGGCTGGGCGATAATGAGTCAGTCATTCAGGACAATATCATTGTAGATGTGTGATAAAGATTTGTTCATTGTTCATGATTCATTACACTTTTGTTATGAAAAGAAAGCTTTTCGACAAAAATTGTTCTACGGTAGATAACAACCTCGCAATAGGAGATACCTGAGCCGAGATGAGATCTCGTCTGCCTTGGGTGCTCCCTGGAGGGAGGGACCCTCAGGCATTGTCAACCTTTCCGGGCGGAGTGCCTTCCACTGCTCTCCCAATGCGTGCGGTTCATTAGGACACCCTGTAGCGTCAAATAGCAAGATATGGTTTTTTTTAGTCAGTTCAAGCCCGACATTACACAGCCAGACGTTACATGAGAAGGGGTCGAGAGGTCATACGGACTTTTTTCTCTCCTCCAAAACAAAAAATAAACAGTGCAAATTGAGTAATAAACAAAATCAATGAAAATAATGTGTAACTTATACGATGCAATGTGCTTGTGTATATTAACATCGGATAGCGTTATCTATACACCTTTAACCTCCGCCAGTAACTCCCCGTCTCGATTTTCCTTAAGGAAAATATAATCATATGTAAAAACCATTCACCTGATCGCTTCGTTCAAAATAAATTATCCTAGACAGTTACGCAACGTTTTTACAATCACTAAGACAGCAATACGATCTTAATCTATATAAATCGGTAAAAACAAGCATGTTGAACATATGAACATGAAAAAAAATTAAGCCAGCTGTCTATCTTCTTGCGCAGACCAAGGGATTTCTTGGTCCAACTTCACAGTTTCTCCAGGATAGTATCAAGCAATGATGGGAATACTTGCAGCATCATTTCCTAGAAAATGAATCCTCTTGACGTCATTTCCTAGAAAAATAGCGGCCAATCGCTTTACTACATTTCGAAGCCAAACTTACAAAAATGGGATTCTTATAATTTTATATTAGTCTGTCTGTCCTTCTGTCTATTCATAACATAAACTAGTACCACGAGACCAGAAATGAGAAGAAAAAAAATGAAATACATACATATATCCATATCTTCACGCTGTATTCTTAACGGGGTAGTCCGAGAAGACGGAGCGCCAAGCTTCGCGGTTCTTACATACTTCTTTCGCCTCCTCAAATTTCATCATTCTTTTCACCACATTTAATAAATCAAATAATATAAATAAAATGTCCAAATGAAGTCGAATAAAAAAAATAGAAAACTGAAATATTTTAAATTAAAAAAAATATATATTGTACAATTTTTTTTATTCTAATTCTTCTTTGTTCGAAATTCGTCCGAAATAATAAACAGATAAATGACGTCATTTTAGCACGCTCATGCAAAATGAATGACAATTGCGTGATGGTTCGCTAAATATTTGTTGCTTAACCGTCAGTAACTGTATTCGTTAATTCAAAGCGTTGGATTTAGGTTGGCCCTCGGACCAAGAAACATAATGGACTAAGTCATAATAAGCTCCCGCTGTTACCGTGTGTCAAATGAGTTTTTCTGTCTCTTTCTATCTCATTGAGCGTAGCCACGAGTAAAACAGTTAGCTATAGAAAGTATGGCAACGTCGGTCATGAAATAATTATTTGCAAATTACTCGTAAATCTTAAGTTTTTTGCGTACTAGTATTCACAAAAATAAAAACATGTCACGTTCAGCTGTGTATGGTTGTACTGTGACCTTCCCTAGTCACGCACATTAGTAAAAATCTAGAAAGTCGGTCAACAAAAAAGGACACTTTAAAGACACGCTTTTAGAGCAAATGCTCCATCCGTTGTGATACTGAATCCGAGGGTTGGCCCGTAGTTTAATTGACAACCAACCCAGCGTGTAACGGCCGCGGGCTAAGCTTTTATTGTGTCCGTGGTTGACACATATTGTCGCTTTGAAACTCCTCACGTACGCTCCATTTCCACCCACTACCAGAATTTTGATGGCAATGGATTATAATAATAGGTTTGATGGGGTGTTTTTTATTTGAGTACTAAACTATATTCTTAAAACTTACCGAAACAAAAGCTGAAAAATCAGTCTACTTTGAAAGAATTAGCAGCCTTTATAGAGCACATGTAAATCTGACAAAATACGAGTATAATAATATGAACCTTTTATCAATGTCGTAAATATTTGATTTTAATCCTTAAGAGGGTAGGCAGAGAGAACAGAGCGACGAGCTTGTCACGGCCCATCTTTCGCTACCTCAAATCGATCACTCTCCTCACGCACTTTTTTCCGTAAGCTTCCGTAAGCCACTTTAGTTGTTTGATGTCCATAAGTTAGCCTTTGTCTTCCTTGGCTTCTACTACCAGTCATTTTCATGTTTGCATTAGGGACATACACAAGATTTTTTTAATTTAGTAATAAAAGTTTTGTACAAAAAGAAAGCATGTGTGTACTCACGTACGCACGCAAGAAATTATACTTCTTTGACGTAAATAAAAATAAAAAACACAAAATAAAACCGGCCAAATATAAAAAAAACACTTAAAAAGAAAATAAACTCTCTTCGTTGCTAACTTCATGTCGTGTTAGATCAACGTAGACGCGTGCAGCTTCTTTTGCCAAGTTCATGCCGTGTTGCGTCGATAACGTAACTTCCGCTACATGTTGAAATTACATTCTGATCCTAGCTCTTGATCTGTTTTTCCAAACGCGCCATTCGAAATAAAACTTAAAAATGTTCTATCAAATTACAGTTTTGATCACTATTATGGATTTTATCAAAAGAGCTCCAGCAGTTCGTGAGATTTTTTAACATAATTTTCAGCTCGTTATTTTATTACGTACTTTAAACTAAATGTTTGATTTTTAAATTCATTTGCTTTTTATAATACATAACTCAAACATTCTAATTCTAATAATTGTCTAATAAACGGATATATTCTTCTCTAATGCTTAAATCTGACATTAGGCCATTTGCATCAGTAATTGCTAGATTCAGAGAACGTTACATTATTCGATAAATTGTTGGAACATTTTGGCTACCGTCATTTATGGCAACTTTCTTTTTTGCGTGAAACTTCATCCAAGTCTTATATAAGCATACATGGTTGAGGGTTATCAATACAACCCTCAACCATTTTTATTGTTTAGTTGGTCCAACACAATAAAAATTCTCAATTTCAGACCTATTAATAGTTTTTACTGTGAAATAATTTCATTAATCACAATATCTTTATTTCAAATATTCGTAATAAATGATTTTGACTCTCATTTTAAATTGAAGTAGATATATTTTATTTGTTAAATAGTTTATGGAGTTAAAATAAATTAAAAAAGGATTTATCGAGTATTCCATGGCCTTAAGTTTAGGAACCGCTGCGCTACTACATAACTGAAAAATATAAAATATGAACTCAATATTCTGAAAAATATTCGAAATATTTTAAAAACATAAGATTATTGAATTTAAACTTATGTACTAAGGATGGATAGGAAATCGTTGATTTAAAGATGAAACCATTAGCAGAGTTAAACATACATATAGTTTCAATATTTTTTAACATTTTATAATGTAATGCTCATTTTTCTGAAGTGCAATCATAATAAGCTAAATATTATTTCTTAAATAATATTATTTTTTCTTGGTGAAGATTTCGCCTCGATGACTAATGTGAGAGTTTCAGTCTTCCAGGATGTCGACATAGATGGAAAAGTAGGATATATTGAGATATAATTAAAAGACGTGCTTTCGCTAGCTCGAGTATTTGTCGACTGACCTATTTTGACATTCAGAAATAATGCAATATTATTATTAAGCAGCATCACTTACAAAATAATAACGTTGCCATCCGTTAACGATTATGATTATAACGGTTAAGGCGACGCATTGATAAACAATAATTTAATCTAAAATAGACATTCTCTTCTATGCAAACGTGCGCGCGCTAGCTTACGAAAAATACGAAAAAACAGTTATTTTCGTTTATTTTAAAAACTATAATTAATTTTATAAAATCCAACTGCCATTTTGAGAAATATATTTAAAGTAAACTTTACAGAAAATTTAGAAATATAAATCGGTCTCGATGCTCCAAAAAATGTAAATCTCTGTTTTAAAAGAGGTTTCTTTGATATTTTTTTTTTGTGTTACAAAAGTTAACTAACCGTGTATCTGTCAAAATGAAGTCAATAAAATAAAGAATCAGTATACCAAATATCACTGTCATACGTTTTGTAGTCACTTATAAATATTGAGATCCCTGGCGTCAAAATTTCCAATGCTTCGCCGTAATCACGAATATTGACAATAGCTAACACTATGCTACATGAAAAAACTAAATTTTAATAGAAATGACACTTAACAGAATTTTATTTTTAAACTGACGGTA
The DNA here is from genome assembly GCA_907165235.1 of Zeuzera pyrina. Lineage (NCBI taxonomy): Eukaryota > Metazoa > Arthropoda > Insecta > Lepidoptera > Cossidae > Zeuzera > Zeuzera pyrina. Next base: position 4,402,886 of record OU015641.1, read on the forward strand.
TAAGTTTTGTCTCTCTCTTACTCAAAGAGCGTTCAAAATAAGACTACGAACTATAACGTCACGGTACTGTTTTATCACTTTTCTTTAGTATCTTCCTTTAGTTTATCCCCATTACTGAGGGTAAAGCCAATAAATCCTATTTTTTAATGAATTTCAGTTATGATTTTCCCATTGTGCCTATAATTTTTAACCGACTTCAAAAAAAGAAGGAGATTTTCAATTCGACTATATGTTGTTTTTTTTTTTGTATGTTTATTACCTCATAACTCCGTCATTTATAAACCGATTTTGAAAATTCTTTTATTGTTCGGTAGGTAATACTACATAAATAGTTCCGTTTAAATTTCACCGATATTGAAGCTTGGACTTCAAAGATACACCCAAGAAGGCGACCTGGTTATAATCTTTCATTATATTGATGATTCTCTTGTATAGCGTTGCGCTCCGGAATTAGAAAGAACTTAATTGCAGACCTGCCCTAGATATTTATTTAGGTCAAGATCACTCAAAAGGGCGAAGTAAAAAATTTCTATTAAAAAAAATTAAACTGCCTTCACAAATAAAAACACTGAAAAGTACAAAATAACTATCCTTTACTAATTGAAACTCAAGTACAATTAAAATAACTTTATAAATACGATACACAATTTTAATTTTAATTTGACAGTTATTGAAGTCGGTGCCAAATCAATGTGCGACAACAGAAAGCCTATTAGTTTGGTAGGCTTGGCACCGACTTCAGTGACTGTCAAATTTATGGTATGTGTATGTGTATCGTATTTATAAAGTTATTATAATTGTACTTGAGTTTTGATTAGTAAAGAATAGTTTTTTTTTTACTTTTCAGTGTTTTTATATTTGAAGGCGGTTTAATTTTTTTGTTATTTTAATTTAATATATGTCGGAAATATATACAGAGCGTCCGCAAGAGCGTCTAAAGTCTAAACGCTCTCAATGAACACGATATGGCTTATTGTTTCCACATGCCATACAACATCGTTTTCAAGCACAATCAATTAGCCTATTCATCCAAATAATTTCAATTTACCCAGCGAGTAAATACATAATTAATGTCAAGTTTCTGTCATCAAATGCAATATATCATTAAATGTACATCATACCTAATCAATCGTTTTCATTATTGAACAATCAATAACCCTTATATTCAATCGTGATTCGTGACTCATCGTCATTGCTCACATCATTGGTTGATCATTTAATAAAATACTTATTACCTATATATGTATATCAGTCAACCAACTTTGTGCCAGATGTCTTTACACATAGATGTAACGAGGGGAGGGAGGGTCAGTGACCTTCCCTCCTATTCTACTTTCCACCCTTTCGAGGCTAATGTGTGGCTATCACATATTTCAACCCTTCTAAATAGGTATTTTTCTTTTGTTTCGTATTGTAAGATTTAATTAAAAATCAGAAACTACGTTGTTCGGAATTATAAAATGAATCCATTGCAAATATTATTAATATGTACCATATTTGTTAATAATCTATTATAGTTAAACCTCTCTGACTACCCTGTTGGGGATACAGCGTGAAGATTATGTATGTATGTACTATAGTTAAATCGAATTTATATGAGTTACAAATAACAAATATCAAATACCAAAAAAGAAATAAGCAGTGTGCAATATGATGCATTTTAACCGATTTCAAAAAGGAGAAAAGGCTTTAAATACGTTTAAATCTTTTCTATTATGTTTAGCGATAATTCTTTACCACGTGGATCGAACTCGATTATTCTTTTTTGTTTAAAAGGGTATATGTGTTCAGGATGATCCTATAGAAATTAGGTTAAGTTCTGATGATGGCGTACTACTTAATTAAAAGAACTCCTCCAATGGCTCATATATTTTTTTGATGATTATTTTATTCAATCTTTCTTTCCAGAATTGCAAAAAGGTGTTCATAAATCTATCCTAGTTATTAATTATAACCCCTTTTTTTGAAAGGAAAAATAAATAACTTCTTAAAAAAGTTGAACTGACTTCAATTCAAAAACACTGAAAATTACAATTATTCTTTACTAATCAATACTCAAGTACAAAAAAATATTTATAAATATGATAGAAATACCTATACTATAATTAAATTTGACAATTATTAAAATTGGTGTATTGGTGTATAGTATTGGTGTAGTAAACAGAAAGTCTACTAGTTTGGTAAACGACTTGGTACCGAATTATTTTTTGTTACTCATGCGGGATAAACAGTATCTAAACATTACTTAATCTGTGATCTAAACGTACATTTTTGCGGTTGATAAGTAGATATTTTTTCATTTTACAATTTTAGTGCGATTTTTGCAAATTTTTTTTAAATCACGAATTTTCAAGATTTAAAAAAAAGAATGTAAAATGAATATCTAAAAAAAACACGATCGATTTTAGTCTCATTGACATGAGTGTGAAACTTGAACCTGAAAGCTTAAATTAAAACCCGCTTATCAACTTTTCTGCTAAACTCAGACAATCGAGTTATACCAAAAATTGCAAAATGGTATACACATATTTTAGATTAGAGGAGCCTAAAAGCCTATACTAATATTTTTTTAAATGCATGGCATTTATTTTGTATTTATTGTATGGTAATAAAGCCTGGATGTGCTCGAAATAAAGAGAAAGTAAGATTAATGCGGTCTCTCAAAAATATGTGTGGTTTAAGCATGGAGCACTCAACCTATAGAGACGAAATATCGGACCATCTTATTCACCACTGCTCAGTTTATTTACACTGACAGAAATCAACTCTCGCTCATATTAAGCGGTACATAATCAAGACTGGACCTGCGGGCCTACCGCGTAACGTGAAGACGATGACAATTTGATTAAAATGAAGTTAATACTTCTAATTCTGAACTTCGTCGTACCGCGTAAGCAAATCTCATGTGTCAAAATTCCGATGTTCATCAAGATGAAAATTGAGTGAATGGCCGACTTCATTTTGACAGCTCACCGTACCGGCTAAAAAAAGGATATTAATCTAATGAAAAGCATGTCAATTGATGATTGTCAGATGAAACCGGCAACCTTACCGTCCCGGGCTTCAATAGAAAACAATGATCTTGTGACTATTTTGCGTGTTTCAATCAAGTTTCAATACACTTCATCTTTTGTTGCAATATGCTACTACGCATTTAAGTACCTAAGGTGAAATTTTTCTCAATTCACCGTTTTATAAACTGTGAACAGTGAGCATGGCGTTAACATTATTGTATCTTGCTGCGCAAGAAGAACGTGTCAAGAATGTCGACCTTATGGAGTAAAGGAGATGATTAGAGATACCAGCCAGCCTATGTTCCTATCAGAGAGCAGTCACGCTATCAGAACCCCATTCTATAGCTTTGCGCAGTGATTTGACAGTGGTCTTTCGCCATAAGGACATCAAAAGGGAAATAAATATGGAAATAAATTATAGAATTATATTGGTATGCCTTTTATTTCCATGACAAGGATTAGCTTAGTTAATACAAAGGAAACCTTAAATATATGATTATCCTTTCGTGTCTATCTTTACAGTTTTTCCTATCCTGTAACATAGGTACCTACATAGTAAAACATGTACTATAGGTACTACAATTTATAATAATTTTGACTGTGCTTCTTAGGAACTCATAAAATTTTGTAAAAATATACATTACTTGAGTATATTATGAGGTAGAATACTTACCATTACCATCTGCATGTCATCTTTGATATAAATAATTTTATCTTTATAATTATTTACTAGTGTTCAACATTAAATGCTTAGCCGCAACATTCATAATTGAGTTTTTTCTACTGTGCATAGAAACTCTACAGATACATTATCTTATAGTATCACCAACACATCTTGTGACAAATAACCACCTTCATTCAAAACTAAATATTTTGTAATATAGTTAATAAAAATACAAATAAAAAGCAGTCATTCGAATAATATTTATTAATAGAAAAAGCACAAATTTTTAGGTTTGTTTCACAATACACCATCGACATTGTGTCATTAAAACCCTCTATGTGGTTCTCATTAAACCTAAGTGTTTTAATAAAGGTCACATTTTATTTCAAAATTAAGGAAAGTAATCACAACTTTATAATGTGTTCCTAAGTACATTCTTAGAAAAACGTTTTAAGTGTGTTATTCTAGTAGTGGGTCTTAATAGACGGTAGCTCTTGTTACCGGCAGTGGTGCCTCTGTTAAACATTGAAATTGTTGCTTATTTTGGCAGCGGTCTGAACCCCTGTAGTTTTAACGTTTAGCCACATCACAAGTTGCGAATTTGTATCAATACTTCCAATTCCGAATATGTAGTTACACTTATATCTCTCCGTTTCTCTGCAGCGTCGGAAATTTACTCGTGTGCTGACATCTAAAAAACATGAAATTGTAGCTAAGTCGCTTTTATAGACCCTTTAACTCACGTCAGTGTTTTGTGTTGGTACCTTACCTTCTATTTCAATTCTTGATTCCGTAATAACCTTTGTTTTATCGCCAAATATTCCACACGTCGAAAATGAAGACGTTTTTCAAAAAATCATTAGAAAGCTTGTTTTATTATTAACATTATAAAACATACATGGAAATCCCATTTCACATTAATTATTTTATGAAGTTTAACAGCTGACACTTTCGTTTAGTTCACTGAGTAAGTAATCATTACGTTGATTTAGTTCTGTATGTATTGTTTTGTTGTTACTGAGTAATTTTTAGTCTTCGGGGTAATAATTGCTAATTAAAGCGTCACAACAATAAAGTAAAGGCAATGAATTCTCTGAAATAATATTCTTATATGAAATTAAGATGAAATACTAAATTTCTTATTAGGCTAAATCTTCGTAACAAAACGCGCGGTTAAAATAGTTCGTTCAATAATTCCGCACTATTATTGTCTATAACGATGTTCATGGAAGGTCCAATCGCCATCGAGTTGTTAGCCAGTACCAATTACATGATATTAATTAAATGAGCATGAACTTCATGTTCATAAAATTTTCCGAACTTCATGGAGTTACGCGGTACGGCCCCTGTGTGTACATTTCTATATGAACTGACAGATATGTAAATATTTATGTAATACCTTATTGTTCAATTCGGTAGTGTGGCAAAAACAGCAAAAAATTAAACTATGAAACAGACCGCAGTAACCGCAACAGTATTTAGACCACAGTTTGGACGTAAATTGTTTTCATGCAAAATAAACGACATTTCCAATCTATAGGTTGAGTGCATGGGTTTAAGCGATATTTGCATGAAAATGGGTTAAGGTGCTTTCTGAACCACAGAGACCTCGATGTTGACGTCAATGCTACTTGATTATCCATCCAATAAAGTATTGCGATCTAGGTTGCATAACTTTATTGATATATCTATAAGCGTCTCAGAATACAGTCAGTACGTAAAATCTATCGAAATTCATTTACAAAACCCGCCCAAGAGAATGTCAGACAGGTATTAGATTTCCATAACAATATCGAAGAAAGTAGAGGGTTAATAATAATTAAAATTTGGGTACTAATACCCACTGATTTTTTGATTCTCATTTCTGATTTCCAGTTACCATTTCATGGCTCAGTTTTAAATTTTAGCTCAGTAGAAATAAATATTATTGAATAATTAGCTGTTAGATAGAGACAGACACACCAAACTGACCAAACTGTGACGATTTCCTTTCGCTTTTTTGGCGACAAAGTCATAAAAAGGACTCCTTGAAAAGGATCGCTTTTTAAGGCGACTTGACGGATATTCTGTGCCTCAGGTTTGTACATTTATATTACGAACTTTTATATGGAAAGATACAATAATTGTGTGTAGAAATATATCACACTGTATTTGATTTGGGGTTCAGAACGTAATTTCCGTTCCAATATAACTGTTTATATTTGTTAGTATATCATTAAATACATAGATCGACATTGACGTAACAAGGTCTAAACAGGAGAGGGACTATGAATAATATGAATAAAGCTTTTAGAATGCAGTGGTCAGGGTAAAAAAAACGCAAGAAAATAATCGGAGATATAATTTACTGTGGCTAGGTTAGAAATTACACAAAAATGATTGGAATTCTAATTTACTGCTAGGGTAGAAAACACATGAAAATGTTCAAATTCAAATTCACTGTGACTGGGGTAGAACGTACACGATAATGGTAGGAGTTCTAATTCACTGTGCTAGGGTAAAAATCACACGAAGATGAACCAGTTCAAATTCACTGTGACTAGAGTAGAATCACATTAAAACGTCGAGAGGTTAAATTTACTCTGGAGATAGTAGAAATCACACGAAAGTGGAAATAAACGAAAATGATCAGAGTTCTAATTCACTGTGGATAGTGTAAAAATCACACGGAAATGATTGGAGTACTAATTCACTGTTAGGTTAGAAATCGCACGAAAGTGGTCGGAGTTCTGATTAACTGTGATTAGGGTAAAAATCACAGAAAAATAATCCGAGATTGTCTTCACTATTAGTTACTTCCCCACATCTCCTTTTCCATATTAGCATCATACAACAATGCTCTTACTTTCTCCATAATTGTTCAGTTCAAGCGTTCTGTTTTTCCATTGAGTTGCGGTGTATACGATATAGGATAATCCAATTTTATTCCTTTTTGTTCACACCATAACTTAAATTCTGCAGATGTATATTTTCCTCCATTATCACATCTTATTATAGATACTTTCTTATTCTTTTCTATTTCTGATTCCTCTATGTAACTTTTTAAATAATAAATCACTTCGTTTTTATGTTTTAATAAGTACACCTTTGTATAATGGCTGTAATCATCCATAGTAGTAAGAAAATAGCGTTTACCATTCATATCCATGTTTCTACGTCGAGTGGTCCGCAGATATCAGTATGTATAATCTCGTCGAGCAATGTTTCTGCAGGTCTACGTGTTGTATTAAATGGCAACCTTGTTTGTTTTGCTTGGAAACATACTTCACAAATATCGGGCAAGTCTTTAACTATTTTTAATGTTTTATCTCCAATGATACTTATTAATTTTTCTAAAACTTTTTTTCCAAGGTGACTCATCTTTTTATGCCACAGAATAGCTTCATTTTGTTTCACGCTTGATATTAATGCTTGTTTGTCATTACTAACATCTTTTAATAAATCAATATACATACAAACCAGAGGACTCTTTCTGACCTGTCAACACATTAGTTTTATTGTTGAATATTTCCACAAGATCTTCTTTAAATACAACTGTTCCACCATTATCTGTAATGGCTGAAACTGACAGTAAATTATTAGACAAATCGGATACATACAATGTGTTTTTTAGAATGCATTCTTGTCCCACAAAATCTCCCTGACATATTGATGACATAGATTCGAATGTTTTAGCAATACCAATATCTGTTTGTGTATTTGTTAAATTTTCTAACATATTTTTATCTTTAACCATTTGAGGTGTACTACGAGAATCAACAACAAATGCAATAAGATTATTAGAATAACTCGTTAAATAAGCTAACTTTTTATTACTTTTATTACCAGAATTGTTTTCACTGTTTTGATTTCTATTACGAAAGAAACAATTTTTATCTACATGATTCGTTTTGTTACAAATTGCACAACAATTTTTGCAATCTTTTGCTACATGACCTTTTTTACTACAACGAAAACATGTTATGTTACTTTTATTATTACTCACATACTTAACTGATCGTATCGTGTCTTTTTTGGCTCATTTTTTCTTCTTCTTTTATTAACCTCATTTTCAGATTTTTCAAACTGCTTTCTGCTGCTGCTGCTGCTGCTGCTGCTGTTCTCCTAGATCTTCTCATGAAAAATTTAATTTCGTACTATTCCCATTTAAATACGAGTTTACGAGTACTTGGTCATTGCAATATAAGTCTTACAAAACAAATAAAAGAAAATAATGTAAAAACTATAAATGTCGTACCTTAACTATAACAGATGTACCCAAAAAAAACTACAAAAACTACCTGACTATTGGTATTTTTCAGTTAATTTGTAAGTGGTATAACCAATCGAATATGTCTCATAAACCTATGTAGGTAAGTAATTGGCAGTTGTTTAAAATTGGCTAATAATAAAACCACAAAAACTAATGTAAAAATGTAGAAGAATAAGCCAAGTTCTCACGTGCCAATAAAAGTAACATCCGAAAAGATGCTTCAGGTACTGACTGTTAAATGCATTTCGAACTCTAACACAGTCTTCTTAAATACCCAACAGATTTCATGATATTATAACTTACTTTATAGAAAATCCAATCTTTTTCATTCTATTTAATTTAAAAAACACCAACTAATAACATTTTAAGATGACATTTTACTTTTCGAAAACTTTCATTAAAAGTTGAATAGTAATTCTGCAGCGACATCTGTCGTGATAATTATAAACCAAATAATACGATGATCTCATTTGTTGATTTTGTTACCTATGTTTGCAGTGACGACATGTTTGAGTAGCCGTACATTTATAATTTCTAAATCCTATTAAGTTAATAGAGTTCGAGATTTGACGGAGAGTCGATAGAGTTAGAGAGTCGTTAGAGAGTTAAAACAGTTTACGGTTAGTGAGTTCTTTGGTATCTCTTATTTTTGTTCATTAATATTCGTCTGAGATAGGGGACTAACCGTGGTTGAATTATTTATTACAGATAAGAAATATCTATTACGCAATAATCAATGAATTACAATAACGTCGCAATCAGGGCTTACGGCGTTATCAAAGGTGGGAATTACTTGTTACATAAGTAAATAACAATAAATGTGCCAGAAAATGCACAGCAATCATCCGGTCTCAAAGTGGCGCATTCCCTGTGCTATGAGAACCAGACGACGACTATTAGGGGCGTCTTCCAGTGCATCCAGACCCAAGACAATCTAGAAAAGTTAGTTTCCTAAATAGATCCGACCGAGAATCGAACCCGAAGTCTTCTTCGCTTGGAGGAACTCCTTACACCACACCACCCTGAAGTCGTCGAGCAATTTCGGACAAAATAGTTGAAGAAAAAAAATAATAATAAATTGGGTCCGAAATACCCAATTTATTATATTATACTTCTCATTTCTCTATTCTGTTAATCAATTTACGTCTGTGTTCCACAAACAGCTCAGTAACTCATATCAATTAAAAGGTTTCGGAATGGAGAAACAGATAATATGTCGAGAAATAAAGGTTTCATTTTTGTTATTGTGTCTGCAGAATCCTAATAACTTAAAATTATTGACAGTTATTAATTATTATACATACGAAATATAACATTTTATAAAAATAACATTAATTTCATAACAAGAAGCATCCTAATAACTTAAAATTTAAAATTGAATTGACAGTTATTAATTATTATACATATGAAATTTAATATTTTATAAAAATAACATTCATTTCATAAAAAGAAATCTGCTTCTTTTTATGAATTACATTTATTTAATATTTCTTTCGAGAATAAAATATTCACTGTAAGAAAAAGCTTCTGCCTTCGGGCGGTTTACTTAGTGGATATTTATCCATAGATATAATAAAATAGATAAACTCCATGTCACGTCTTTCAAAGGCTGAGTTCAAAAGGGAAGAAATCAAAGCAAGCTTGCTCGCCCATAAATACGATACATAATTTACCCATTATAAGCCACCATTCTACTGTTAAATAGTGGCGTTAGATAACGTTGCTTTTCATGTGATGAATACCTAAAATCTTTAGCTACTTTCCGCTCAAACTCCAAAAACCAGCAATCGACACGTGTTTCGCCTCTGAACGAAGCATCCTCAGGATATACCAGAGATCAGACTTGGTCAGCTAACCAGCACCGAATCCAATTAGCTGACCTATTAGCTATTAGCAGAAAATAGCTAAAGATTTCCATAATAAAGATTCCAATCCATCACATGAAATGGATTTCTGCAAAGTAACTCCTGAGTCTATACAATAACGTTGCTTTTGTTATATTTATATCGCAAAAAAAAAACAATTACGTCTAATAATCACAAGCTGTTTCCCATGACTTCGTCAGAAATCTTTGGCGGGAACGGAGAAGTGATGTTGCCATTTTGTTAGAATGTTCTGTTGCTTGTGCTTTTGAAAGTTTTAGGGTAGCTTGCATGAACTATTTAAACGTGATTTAAGGGTTTGACATCTCGCTTGCACCAACGATTTAATGGTTGGTGCAAGTGAGACGTCAAATCCGTAAATTTAGTTGAAATGGTTGATGCAAGCCGCCCTTAAAGTACAAAAGTCACAGACAAAAATGACACTGTATTGCTATATTGTTAGTTGTTGTCAATATTCGTAATTAAATGTTACCATCATAGTTGTTGATAGATGGCAATACTGTCATTTTGATGGTACTTGACAATGTCAAAAAATATAAGTAAATCGAGAATCATACGAGCTAGTGAAAACACATCTTTTCATTATATATCTAGATATTATACATTTTTACCTTCAATGATATCTTAGAAGAATGAAAAGCATATCTAGAATCTGAGGTTATGTTAAAGTTTTGTACAAGTGAAAAGAATTGGAAGGCTAAAAATGTGCAACTGAAGTTTTCGCCTCCTTTTTTAACTTCAGTAAAGCATACTGTCAGTTTACTAGAGGAGAGTTATTCTCAATTTCATCAAAGTCCCGTAATACTTATCCACTTGCACTTAGTGAGTGTCAGGATAAGACCCGTAACTGGCCTCTATCTCTTACATATATTGAAACAGAAGAGCTATATCCCTATCAATCTCAAGTATAATACGCAGTATCTATATGTACACCATACATTACACACATTCACAATTTTCATTCACAACATACATTAACATACACCCACACACACTCATCGCGTGTTTATTTTTATTTTTCACGTTTTACTTAAGTTTAACCATGTTTTATTTTATTTTATATTTTTTTACTGCATGTTAATTTACTTATATTGACATATTGTAATAACTTTGGAGAAGAAGCTAATAATTATTAATTGTCAACTGAGATACAGGCCATACGCCTAGTTCAGTAGTTAGAGATTTCATTAATATTGTGAAATTTGTCAATAAAGAATTATATATTATTATTATTACTTAGCGAACCCCTAAAAAAAGATTGCTGCCCGCTAATGATGATTGATTTAATTAATTAATTTAATAATGATGATGTTCGAACCCATGCTGTTGCACATGCAACTATGTGACAGCATTATGTGTTTGTTTTTGAGAATATAGAGTAATTTAATAAATTATATAGAAACTTAGAATAGAACAATAACATCTGTTTTATCGATAAACTTTTGAAAACAAACAGTCATTATGAAAACAAAAAAACTTCACATAACTATGTACGACATTACTAGGGAGCCGTTAGATAGGTAAAACAAGTATTATTTAAGAACCGGTTTAGTTCCTTTTATTCTAGGGGATACATAGGTTATGTGACGACTTAGATAGCGTTGGTGAGATTGAGCATTAGAGACAGTATAAGGATAAGAACGAATATTACATAGACATGTGCTTTATGGTAAAAGACAAAGAATTTTACATCAAACAAATGCTATTGATACCTGAATAATTAATAAGGAAGAAATGACTGTATGGGCATAGTTCCGATTGTCTCCAAAGAATTGAGAAACATTATTTGAAAAAAGACTTCGTTAAAATGAACACTTACCTACTATATACAACAAAATTAATTCAGCAGTTTAGCCGTGAAAATGTAACATACAGAAAGGCATATACAAACACATTTACAATATTGTTGTAGATTCTGTTTCTTACAAAAATCACAAGGAATTGTATTTCACAGGCAAGACAGCAAATGGAATTAAAATCCAATTACGTATTCAACTAAAAGCTGCAAATAAAATGAAATAAGTAAATAATAATAAATAATATAACAAAACGAATAACTTTCTGAATTTATAAACTATTTGTATACAGTTGTATACAATTTATAAAGTATGTAATAAATGAGAAAATTACATTTCCATGAAGCTATGAGCATAAGTTACAGGTGTTCTACGCAAGGAACACGTTTCCTTAATACTTTAGAAACCACATATTCAACAACGACGTATTCAAATATTGTAATTGAAATATGAAATATCTGAATATAGCCCGAATCGTCAAACAATTTACATTGAACTATATAACGTAACAAAAAATGTATTGTCTATATGTCGCATCCCTAATAAAGTAAAGGCACAACTCGAAATTTTAGATATTTTACTTTTAGTGATAAATGGGCTCACTAATAACAGTTCTACAAAGTAGCTTTCACAGAAAGAGAAAAAGGACAAAATAAAGGGAAATTTGTTTAAATGTCTTTTTTACATTTTCCCTTTTTGGTCCTGCTTTTTCCTGCTAGAGAGGCCCAATCAGCTTTATGTCGAAGCTGGCCAGCGAGCGCTGCTGTCTGATTTGAGATCATACCTTTTTGTTACTAATTCATAGGTGAGTGTTTCAATATCTTTATTATTATAAAAGCCAATTAGGATTAAGATCCCTCTCGTATCAAAATTTACTAAACATTAGTAGACTTAATTCTTGACAGTCCTTTAAATTTCCAATATCCTTAACATTTTTTTAAATTATTTCGATAAATTCCTTTATAGCGCAAATATATAATTACATCAGATATAGTTAGGCCTATATACAATGCTTTTTTTTGGATATTTGGATGGTTCTTGTCGATAGTATCAAGTATCTAATTTGAAATAAGTCTGTACACTGTTATCATCATTATAAAAATATACAAAATAAAATTTACACAAATATTTGTACTTATTATTAAAATGATGAAATATTTATGTCGCAAATTATTAGCATAGATCCACTGAATCCGCCAAATATAAATAAAATTGAACGGTGTGAAAGTTAAAAGGTAAAGTTATTACTAATTCACATACAGGCTTATACCTTTATTCTTTGTAATATTTTATTATTTATGTTATATTCCATAATATTCCAGAACCAGAACTTTATACGAAAAAATAAACGCTTTGTAACAACATTTTGATCTCGTTTTCACACACTTTTCGTTTGTATTCTTGTGGCTTTGTGGGTAACAATGCAAAACGTTGAACCAACGATTACATAATGAGGCTCTGTTGTAAATTACGATTGTTACAATAATTGAGAAATATTAACCAATTATTTCTATTGAAAGTGATGTCGGTTTTAGTGATAATGATCCAAGCCATAAGTCCTTTAACAAAGAACAACTAGAGAGACAATATTCGCCTAGTACATCTTTGAGTACATCAACGGATACTACCACTGTCAATAAAACGAGCCCTCGTTACTATGACCAAATAACAGGTAAAAATATGACTAGAAAACGAAAGGTAATCCTATTAAGAGAAAGGAAAGTATCAAAAAAATCAAGAGAAATTAGGATGGAGAGTATATTTTAGCTAAGGCAAAAAATTGGTTCGTGCTAAAAAACTAAAGCACATCATCAAAATATAGACTAAAACGTAGTGAAAAATTTGGCCAAAACAAAAAATTAACATTTCAAATCTTTCTGGACATTGGGACAAAATGAGAGAAATGACTTAAAATTTTTGCGTAAATTAACGAAAAAGTTAAAAAAGCTTGTGAAACCATTTGAACTGACCTCAAGCAAAATTACAAGTTCTATTTCCTACATTGAATTAAACCTACAGTAGCTTGGATGTGTAACTAAATTTATAAATACATACACAAATACTCTTTACAAACTATTTTAAGCTTTACAACTTTCAGAAAAAGGATAAGTTCTCTTTTAAATGACGATTGAATACCGAAATTATTTAGTATACTCAACTAGATTCAAAGTAGTAATAACAAGAGCAAAAACTTGATATGTACCTAATTAAAACTATTTTATAATAAATAACGGTAGTTATTTATTATAACGACTCCTGGCGCTCCGTCCTCTCTGACTACCCCGTTGGGGATACAGCGTGAAGTTATGTTATGTTATGTTATGTTATAACGGTAGTAAAAGTAACCATTAAAGTATTCATTAAACTAAAATTTAGATAAGTACAGTTTTTACAAAATTTTAGGTGCTGTCATTACAAGGTATTTATTTTCTTTAGTTATCGAAGAGTTTAAAGATTTTTCTAATGAATCGTAAAAGAAAGCTTTTTAATAAGTAAGATAATAATAAGAGTTCACTTCATTATCTTGTTGAAATTTAGTAATACACATATTTTGTAATTCTCTTTTGTATTTTTAAGCAACAGTAAACGTTTTTGACCATTAAACATAGTGTTTTACTATTTTCGTACTAATTATGCAAGGTCACTTTAATCTTTTCAAAATTAAAAATAAGTAATACGAAGGATATTTTAAAAATAACTCATCTTTTACTGATCAACTTCAATCTTAGATAGGCACAAATCAAGTAATGCCTTAAATAACAAACGGAAAAACTATGAAAAAAGGGCCTAACTGTCAAGTGCTTTACAAAAGCCAATTTTTCAGCACTTAAATAACATTTTTTTAATACAAAAATTTTTGATAATATAATACGCTTACCTGTTGTTAGTAGTAGCACTTTATATCTTTATGTTAGGAAGCGAATAAATAAAGATGGCGCGTTTTCTTTTTCGTTTATTGCGTTTTCCCAAAAAACTGCTTTTTCGAGTTAGGCCTTTACTTTATTGGGGGTACAATGTGTATATGTCGGAATATGTATATGTGGGAATGTCCATCAGTCATCATTATGAGTACTTCAGACAGCAAACACGCAGTAAGGAAGATCGATAACAAAAGGATTGTATACAGGAAGCGAGTCCATGATAAATGTACTGAGGAACTGCGTAATGTTAATGTTGTAAGGAACTGTATCCATAACGCAATTCGTTAATAATAAAGTGTTATGAAGAGTAATTAAGAAGAACCGCATTGAAATTAGTATGTGCTTAATGGTCATTAAACTGTTATTAAATATCTGATTAAAACAATAAGAAACGTCGGAGTCGGGAACTACCCTCGGAAAATGCATCCTCTTCGATGCCGGCATACATGTATAATTATATCCTAACATTTAAGTGGAATCCTAATCTTTCCAACATTGTAGTCGGCATTGAAATTCACTTTCGGTTTTCATTGACTTTGATATGAACAAACAAAGAGACAAGAACTGAGCAAAAGGTCGGTAATATGTGTTTTTAGTTTCTATTATTACCGACTTCAAAAAAGGAGGTTATCAATTCGAGGTATGTATGTAATATTGTCAGAATTGCACAATTTTTATACATGTTACTCTATACCAGCTTCTAAACATGTGTGCCAAATTTCATAAGTGTATGTATATTTTGTATGTTTGTCCGCGCATATCTCAAAACTATAAGTCAGATTGCAAAAATTCTTTTTTAATTGGACTAGTCCAACTTAGGGAAAACTGCAAGTTTCATCAAAATCGGTTCAGTAGTTTAGTCAGATAGAGAGTTAAGTGTGTATCGGGCACTAGGAAAACGTGCCGTTGGCTTAACAGCGTAATTCTAAAACACGTCATTATGCATGTTGTTTTTTTTTTCAATGTTTGCATGCAGATAACTGAAATTAAAAAAATTAAGAATTAAAAAAGTAATTTAAAAAATTAAACCACCTTCAAAAAAAACACTGAAAAGTGCAAAATAACTATCGTTTCCTAATCAAAACTCAAGCAGAATTAAAATAACTTTTTAAATACGATACACATATGTATATAATTAAATTTGACAGTTATTGAAGTCGGTGCCAAATCAAAGTGCAACAACAGAAGTCTATTTGTGTGGTAGGCTCATTTATAAACTAGCTGTGTCCGTGACTCCGTATGCATGGAATTTTAGTTTGATTTATAAGCTTTTTCGTATGTGTAGAATTCCGTATCTTTTTAACAAATCTATACTAATATTATAGAGAGAGCGAATTTTGTAAGTTTGTTTGTATGTGGACAGTAATCTCCAGAACCACTGGACATACTTGAATAATTCTTTCACCATTTGAAAGGTACATTATTCCAGGTGAACATAGGCTCTATAATATGTATTCAACCCGGGCGAAGCCCGGACCTTCCGCTAGTATCTTATAAGGACAATGCTACCGATTGGCATAAAAGTTTGAAGTTTATTGTCCGTGAATGATATCAGTGCTAAAGATTTAATAGCTATAAATTTAAAAATTGTGACGCTGTATTATGACTATTCATGACTGAACAGATGTCACAGCTGTCCCATTCCATCATCTTTGTATTCTGTACGCAACCCGGGCGAAGTCGGGAACGATCGCTAGTAAATTATATAGGTGCGGCCTTCTGAAAAAAAAAATTAACAACTTCGTAATGAGATTTTGAAAACACCCTTTTCTATTATTAAAATCTAAATTAAAATATTTTTTGTTCTCGTCAGCCGATTTCGATGAAACATAACCTACTCGAAACGCTTAATTAACTCACGGAAATCCCTTGCAAATCTGTTCAGTAGTATTGGACACATGGAGCACTCAACCTATAGAGACGAAATAACGGATCGTCTTATTCACTACTACTCAGTTTATTTGCACTAACAAATATCAACTCTCGCTCGCGTTAAGCAGTACATAACCGTTACTGGACCTGTGTGTATATATCTGTATTTTCCTACAGATATTTAAATATTTATTGGCTTATTGTTCTTTTCGGTGGTGTGGCAAAAACAGCAAAAAATCAAACTCTAAAACAGAACGCAGTAACCGCAACAGTGTTTAGACGTAAATTGATTTCATACGAAATAATGACATCGCCACTCTATAGGTTGAGTGCTCCATGTATTGGACATTAGCATGATCTAACACACAAACCGGCAGTATAAATGTCGAAATAATCTTTTGTAATCTAATACTCTTACTTCGTAGCCCCCAATCAGTTTTTGGTAAATACATACATTAAATTTACACGCCGGTTCGACTATTTTTATTAGCATAGATTTAACCAAGAATTTTCTATGAATGAAGACTTTGTTTGTGACAACCTTATTGTGCAACCCGGTTACGCCTACCCACCTTTATTTTTATATTCTACATGGCCTCCTTATTTAAGGTATCATATTCTATTAACTTTGTGTGTACATAGCATCTTTAGGGTAACGCAGGTATTCTATTATCTGACCTTATTTTTACACAATAGATTACATTATATTGATTTTTCCTTGATTTTAGATCTCAAACAAGACTGATAATTATGTGACTAGCCTAAGTAATACTCCTACATTTATATATCTCATGTTATTTACAAAAAGTGGTCCATAACGTACGTTGGATTTCATTTCAAAATGAAAATAAATAAACCCTTACAGTTTCACAATATTACTGTCCATATGTAACAGTTGATTTAATCAGCCATATTATTTACAATTACTGAGCCGTTTGGTCTCTTGACTTAA
Organism: Zeuzera pyrina; assembly: GCA_907165235.1. Taxonomy (NCBI): domain Eukaryota; kingdom Metazoa; phylum Arthropoda; class Insecta; order Lepidoptera; family Cossidae; genus Zeuzera; species Zeuzera pyrina. Next base: position 4,420,240 of record OU015641.1, read on the forward strand.
ATTTTGAAACTTAAACTTAGCAATGTAAAGCAAAAAATTTAATCATGGGTATTTTAGAGTCATTTCTAAAGCTTCGTACCCAAAGGCTGCGCCAACACGGTCTGTTACTAAGCCTACTCCATCTATCCATCCATTCATGCTGCCTTTAAAGAGTTGTATCTTTTGAATTGTAATAGGTGAATTGAAATATTCACAGAAATTCTTATAAAAAAAGACAAATAGAAAATTAAGGGATGCCCCCTACAAAAAACGTGTTATTTAAACATTTTTTGTCTTTGATTTATCGTTGAAACGATATCTACGTACACATAAAGGATTAAACCAGATGGCGCACGCCGCCGCCCGGACGCGGTCTTGATTTTACCGTGAAATCAATCGACCAATAACAGCGCAACATTTTAGTACGAGAAATAGTCAACTCTGTCATTGGTAGATTGAAATTTCCCGCGCTACTTTGTCTACTGCACAGGTACATCGAGGCTATTTATATTTTGAGTAATCCCTGTGGTAATTACTTTATTTCATTTTTACATAATACTATACTCGTAAAATACTTTCATCCAATCCTGCTACATTGCGTATCATTTCATTAAAAATTTTGTTTACAAGGCATCGTAAATTTTTCCGAAAGATTGCATTTTTCTTGAATAATGTTACTTTCACTTGATTTTGGGCATATCCAAGTCTCATCGCAATTAAGGCGACATCAACATCGCATTGTAGAAGCCGTTTGGATAATATTCGGAATAATTGTAATAAAATTAAAATATTCTGTTATCTTTGTCACGTGTTTCGTTTTACATGATAATGATAGTTAATGTTTTTTTAATTCATAAGTCACTTTAATATATCATTGTCGTTAAACATTTTATTAATCTTAATACCATTAACTAATATGACCTGAGAAGTGTCAGTTCGTATCTTACCTAACTGCATAATTGCTAAGTTATAATGTGATGTTTATTTAATTACTAATGTACTTAGAATCACGTCCTCAATTTTAATTTACGATTTCTCGCTAAACCGTTCATCACGTCAGTATTTGTAAAGATAAAAATCTTGTGGTATTTTTAACTCTGAACAAGAATCATATGATAGATAGATAGATACATAATTTATTCCGAGCACAGCACACAATACAGGAAATGAAGAAAGAAGCAAATAAGATACATAAAATAACAAAAAAAAAGAAAAAACAAAAAACAAACCAAAGAATACAAATGTGCATGACGTGTGCTATGACCACGCAAGGTCCTAGCTCAGCATTATATTGCATACTGGCTACAACGCTGGTATTCTGCCAGCATCCATAAGTCGACACGTGCGTTTTCTATTTTTTTTTATTTCTAAATATGGACGGAGCTATAGTGACTTGCCGCTCTTGTCACCGTGTGTCAAATAAATTTTCGTGCCTCTCTTTCTAACTCATTCAGTGTAACAAGCAAATCCGTTAGCTATAGTAAGTATGGTAATCCCACACTATCGGTGCACTTCATTTCGGCTCACGACTGACTTGGCGTACAATACATTGCTGAAATAAATATTTGCAAAATACTCTTAAATCTTGTATTTTGGCTAGTAGTATTTACAAAAATAAAAATATTTCATGTTCAGCTGTGTATTGTTCTACTGTGACCCTTTCCTATTCACGCACGTTAAATCAAAAAACGAACACGCTCTTAGAGCAAAAGGTTCGTCCATTTTCATTCTTGATCCGAGATTTTTAATTTTTATTATAAACTAGCAAACCCGGCCCGTTTCACTCGGCGTTAGTTGAAGTTAAAATAAATTAAACAGTTTTTATATTTATTTTGAAACTGCAAAATAAAAAATCTACTAATCCGATCGCTACCAAACTACAGGATCACCTGCTAGGCCAATCTGAAGTATCCCTGAAAATTTCATCGAAATCGGTCCAGCCGTTTCGGAGTCCATAAGGAACACACATACATACATCGCCTTTTATATATATAGATAGCAAACCCGGCCCGTTTCACCGGGCGTTAGTTGAAGTCAAAATAAATTAAATAGTTTTTATAATTATTTTGATACTGCAAAAAAAAACAAAAAATAAAATTCTACTGATCCGATCGCTACCAAACATTTTATACGGGGTTTTCGCACGACTTTACGTTATATTTGATATACAGGGTGTATATGAAAACGGGACAGTTACTTTAATGGATGAAAGGGCATAACTTTAGTATGTAGTTACAAAAAGAATTATCGAAAAAAACGTATCCGTTTAAGAGTTATGACCGTTTTAATTTTCAAGTGTTATCCCCACCATTTCTCGTAAAATTGGGTTGATCGTGTACAGTTACAGATTTTAAATCTTACGTTTTTTTTATTTCGTAATAATTTCATCCGTTACTGAAATACAGCCTGAAAACCCCCATTGGGGTATACGCATTATTTTCGAAAACGTAAGATTTAAAATCTGTAACTGTACACGATCAACCCAATTTTACGAGAAATGGTGGGGATAACACTTGAAAATTAAAACGGTCATAACTCTTAAACGGATACGTTTTTTTCGATAATTCTTTTTGTAACTACATACTAAAGTTATGCCCTTTCATCCATTAAAGTAACTGTCCCGTTTTCATATACACCCTGTATAAGAAATTTAATAACGTTTGACAACAACTTTAAAATTCGTTACGCTAGATGACGTGGTATTTGTCATTCTGTCGCACTAGCGTTTACGACAATTGAGCCTTGTCTAATCTCCCTGTTCCCTCACAGAGCCGAATTTACTATCGATTCAACATTTATTTATTTATTTATGAGCTATTAGCAGTAACCAGCTACGTGTTGCTGTAGCTTACTAGATATTATATTGTTATTCGTGAGTTATGCTGTCGAGTTCATACAAAAGTCCCATAGAAAAAGCGCTTTCAGGTATTTCAGAATTGTTTAATTTTTCGGGCAACTTCTCCAATTTTTCTTTCCCTAAAAACCTTATTGAGACCATTGCAAACATTTAGAAAAAAAATTAACTAAATCGGCGGGGTTATCACCTAAAAATTTATAGACAGCGCTAGCCACGCGTTCACTGCCTGACCGGTAATTAATTGTAATAAAAAATTAGTAAGTATCATATATGACGATTGCGTATCTATTATTCTATGACCGTAAAATGCAAGTGTAGAAACAATCTGAGGGTGTGAAGACCGTCACATACACTATGCAAGCGTCGATTGCAAATATTATAGAATTGAAAGAATGCATTTTCTATTAACAAAATTACTGTTATTGGAATGTCTCACCAATTCAATAATGATTATATTGTTGTATTTATTAATACCCACAACGAAGTATAACTCGAATGATAATCTATTCAGGTAACAAATTTGGAAGACTCACGACTGTTTGAGATTTTATTTTGATACGACGAAATAAAATTTAAAACACATCGTGTATCAAATAGCGGGCATAATTACGTGAAAGATTGTTATAGACCTATTTCTTATAGATTTGAAATATCTGACTTGCGAATACAACATTCTCAAAACACCCTTTACCAGAGGTGCTCTCGAGAACGCTTGTCTTATTAGGTTGAATAGAAAAAGAGAATTTTTTAAGTGATTTTAAATTAAAATAATTTAAAGAATATGTGACATCAATTTTTGTTCGAGATTTCCTGAGCTTATCAAAAGAAACAAAGTGGGCCGCGACCACGACCTACAAGTCATTCACGTCATTTATGTGCATAAAAAGCTGTTGAATTTTTAAAATTGTTTCATGAAAGTAAACAATTTAATTATATCAACAGACATAAATATGTATCTATTATAGAATACCGACATTGTACTGTATGCATGTACTGTGGGTTAGAAAACTCGAAAATCCATAGCGTGGTGACACATACAAACCGTCGGGGTTATTACCTAAAAATTTGCAGACAGCGACAGCCACGCGATCACTGCGCGACCGGTGATTCATTGTAATAAAAAATGTGTATCATGTATGACGATTGCGTATTTATTATTCTATGACCGTAAAATGCATTTTTCGCAGTAGATTTAGCGCCACTGTACAAATTACATTACACAAATTCTCGTAGTATTGATTTCAACTGAAAATGTGAGGATCAGAGCTGCCAATATAGCCAATTTATTTTATACCACTGGGTCTCTGAAATTATATAAATCTTATTATACAAACCAACAAAACTGTTGACAAATAGTCTGTAACATATACAATTCTTAAGTGTCTTGTTACTTTGACTTACCTTAAATAGGAATAAAATTAAATAATATACCTTTATTGATTGCTATAAAAAGCGATCATATTCTGTATTTTATACAAGCCGTGCCTAGCAATTTTATCCGAGTTAAATTTGGTTTTTTCCCGGTATTAAAAGTAACCTAGATAACTCTCTAGAAAGTCTACCTACCAATGAAAGTGCCATCAAAATCTGTTCAGCCATATAGTATAAGTATTTAAAAAGTATTTTATAAAATATTTAGGTTTTGGTAATGCAAATAACAGTTCAAGTTTAAGAAAAAGCCTTTATTTTTAAATCACAGACAAGCACTTTAATTTTATTTACATGTATACACATAGATGTATAGATTGAAAGCCACACTGAAAGCGAAATACTTACTCACTGACTGACTGACAGATTAATTACAAAATCTGAAAAACTCACAGAATAACTACTAACTTTTGGATCAGCGGGATTATTCACAAACGTCGGAAACTCGACTTTCCGTATCCGACAGGAAACTTTCCGATGATTTTGTCTAAACGCAATTCACAAATCCGAAACCTTTCCGAAACGAAATGATTTGACAGTTCATTTCGGGACGAAAACTTCGGATGCTTCCGACGACTTTTTAGTGTCGAAAACGTTTCCGAGACAACTAAATTAATAATTTTGGCAAACAATTATTGTCGATTACTACTTAAATTGCGTTTAAATTATAAGGAAAGGATGTTGGGGCACTTGCATCATCAAGACGTCGGTTTTCATATATTTATATAGCGTATAATCGATGACGTCTGTCGTCAAAAATCTAAACAAATTGCGTGTGCGTATGTAATCTAGACTTCTAGACAAATTTCGTGCCCTTTTTAAATACGTGCCTAAGAATTAATTTGCCTTATATTTTTGTAACATATTTTATTAGCTACGCAATGCATAGTTAAACTATCTTTGACGTAGTTTTAGAAACAACAACAATCAAAAATAAAAACGCTATTGTACTTTCTATTGTAGTTATTATTAATTTTTACTAAGCGACATCTAGTATAATTTATTTAAACTTGTTGAACGCACAGACGATAAGCACGTGATAAGCACAGACAGTATAATTCGTATTTATAAAGCCCGTTTAGTTCTTCGAATGTAAGCAAAATATTTACAAAAACTGTTTAAACTTAAAAAATACTAAGTAATTTCTGTTTCATAATTATTATTTATGACATATTACCGAATACATTGTGATTGTCAAAATGTGATACGTTTAAACCACACTAATATTTTCTACCAAAACGAAAACTATTTCTACCATTTTGTAACATGCTTCATAAATGCATTTTCTATGGGATTCGTAAAGTCCTTTCCGATGAGATTCCGATAGAGTTTGTGAATAGGATTTTCCAATCCGTCGGATTGAATTTATGCTTTCCGACGATCGGCCCTTTCCGCAGGGCCGGATTTAGGGAAGGGCAACCGGGGCGACAGCCCCGGGGCCTCCACAAAAGAGGAGCCCCCACAATAGAGACTTCGGAAAAAAAAATCTTTCAAATTCCGACTAGTAAACACTAGTAAACATCTTTTCCTTTGATATTTTTTATCGCGGTTTTACCTTTACCTACAGTACTTTGTACAAACATGATTATATTGTTCTTAAATATTAACAGAAATCATTGATCTCTCAAAAATGAATCTTTTCAAAAATGAAGATTATAAAAAATAGGCTTCGAACCACGATGGGACAAAACCGTCTATCAAAACTTTCTCTCCTGAGCATTGAAAGCGATTTACTTCGGGAACTGGATTTCAACGAACTCATCGACGATTTTTCGGCGAAAAAAGCTCGGAAGGTTCCGTTCGTTAACACTAAAATTTAATTTCAGATAATTCTTGTTTCCGATAATATTTATATATGCTTGTTAAATACTAAAAGAATCTACTTGGTTTCACAATAAATTATTTATTGAAAAACCCGACTGAAAAAAATTGGTCATTTTATTTGGAAAATAATTTGGGGCCAGGGGGCCTCCACTCCTTTGTTGCCCCGAGGCCTCCAGACCTCTAAATCTGGTCCTGCCTTTCCGCCACGGAAAGTTTTCGAAGCGTTGTGAATAAGGGGGCAGGTCTGATGACAGCTTGTGTAATGTAGGGACCTGCTAAGAAAGAATTTTTGTAAATTTTCATTTTGAGGGGGAGAAGGGGAGAGTTGAATTTTGTGTGGAACTCTTATGTGGAGTTGAATACGGCAATGAACATGAGAACAAATATTTCATATAATTTGTGAAGTATTATATTAAGTTATAATATTTCGAAATGACACTTTAGTGATTTCTCCAAGAGGCAAAGCACTTAGTTATCCAAGGGGTAATTTTACTGCTTTTTGACTTTTTTCGATTTTATAGTAATTTTGGTTTATGAGAGTACTTTTTGTTCAGCACAGATTTATAAATATATAAATTATTAGCGGACCCGGCAGGTGTTCTCTTACCTGAAATAAAAAAATCCTAGAGCCCGATTGCGGTGCCACCTACCGTATCCAATTGTGAATCTAAACCATATAGCGACCCACTCAAACACACAAAAAGTTTCATTAAAATCGGTCCAGTTGTTTAGGAGTTCAGTGATAAATACACGTACAGAAGAATAACCTGATTGCAGTGCCACCTACTGGGTTCAATTGTGACTCTAAATCATCCAGGGACTCACTCAAATATACTCAAAAAATTTCATCAAAATTGATTCAGCCGTTCAGTGACAAATACATGTACAGAAGATATGTATAATAAAGATTATCTACATAAAATAAAAAAAAAACAAAAAATTTGTAATTTTACCAATTCAAAATACTGTCGATCAACTCGTATGCTATTTTTTTATCAGTTTTTGTGGAGAAAAAATTGGCTATAAATAAAAAAATCGAAACTTATCAATCGTATTTCCTTTCCATGAGAAATGTCTGTAGAAAATTTAAAAGTCGTTTAATTACAAAACTAATTATTTATCGACATAAATTTTTTACATAGCGAATTAACATATTTTCCATTTCCAAATGTTGGTTTCCAAGCGCAATCTTCCAAATTAAAGATCGCAATTTGTAGGAAATATTCTGAGTAATATTCATGTTCTTTATACAAGACATTAATAATTATTATGGGAAGACCAGGAAGATGACACGCGCAACCGCAATTGATGTAATTAACTAATTGTCTACCTACGTATCAATAATATGCACGTCATATTTATTATCCAGTATTAGTGTTGAATTAAATTAATTATAAAATATAACTCGCATACCTAGGCAAAAATGTGTGAGGAGAATGATAAGATTTGAGGACGCGAAAGAAGTAAGGACCGCAACGCTTAGCACTCAGTCTTCTCTGACTACCCCGTTAGGAATACGACGTAAAGATATGTATGTATGTATAAAATATAATTACTGGATTCGAAATCACTTGATAAATTGAAACCAATATGCAATAATATCCTACTTTATTTAACACTAGCGACTCGCCCCGGCATTGCACAGGTTGAATTTTTTTTTAAATAAAATACAGCTCGTATTACTCGCTGATAATGTAGCTTTCTATAAGAATTTTTGAATTATTTTTATCACATACAAACGAAGAAAATATACCTATTTATAATATTAGTACAGATAGATTAGCTATTATTAGCTACCCGCGACTTCATTCGTGTGAAATATAAAAAGTACCTTTCAAAGTCAAATCAATATTTTCAAGTAAATCCAATTACAAGGTAAGAACCGTAGTACTATGCTGAGTTGGAAGTCCTGTTCGGCATTACACCAGTAATTTTTTGTATGTTTAAACTTGTTTTTTCTAGAATATTGTATGTTGATCCTATTGTAAATCATAAGTGTATATTGTCAGTGTGTGTCGAATAAAGTTTGTCTATTGTCTAAGGTGTTTTTGAACGTCGAGTCTACTTTAGTTCGGTTCGAGATGAAAACCTGGACACTGAGAAGAACCGGCAAGAAAGTTAGTCGGATATTATTTTGTTAACATCATTTTACAATAGATTTATATAAACCTTTCTCATAATACCTTTTCCATAGTTCAAGTTCACTCCAATTCAAATTTCATTAAAATCAATACAGCGATTTAGCTGTGATAACGTTATAAACAGTCAAACTCGCATTTATTGCATTAAGTTCAGTATAGAATAGAAGTATAAATAAATCTAATTTGAACAGAAACGTCAAAATCTGTATCCGATACAAAAGTATTTTCTTAAGCAATAAACTCATTAATGGGTATTTTGGAACCGATTTTTAGGGTTCTACATATCTCAAAAGAAAAAACGGAAGCTTTAGTCTCACTTCGTTGTCCGCGTGTCCGTCTGTCCAACCAGTCAAGACCCTTTATCTCAGCAGCGAGTAAAGATATCAAGTTGTTCATATAAATGAGATCTATGGTCTCACAGAGGTGTATAAAATACGAGCTTCTAAGTTAACACAATCAAAAGATATAGCCGCATCTTAGGTACTCAAACAAAAATCTATAGGGTATTTCACTTTGACCTAGAATCATGAAATTTGGCACGAAGCAAAATCTCACAGCACAATAAAAGGAAAAATCCGACAATTGCGAATTCGTAATTATATCACATTTTCATGCCATTACAAACTTACATTTGCAGTTGGAGAGTACCGGAGGACGTGTCTTTCAACTGCAAAATTAAGTTTGTTTTTGAATCAGATATCTTTTTGATATACTTAGGTACCTACTACCTATACACAACACAAATTTATTGTACGGTGATATAAAACCCTTGGTGTGCGAGTCCGACTCAAACTTGGACAGTTTTTTTCTCTCGATTTAATATTTACATTTTCTGACAATGATAAGGCGTCTATACGTATACGGTGCCCTAAGTTGATGACTATCGCCCACACCCTTGGCCAGTATTTATAAAGATTTTAAGATCGGTAATTCACGGAGCTTTAGAGGCAAAGAGACCAAGGTGAACAGTGTACAGTTTGTGATAATGTGAAAATGTAGGTTCTAAGACCACGCGGCGTGCTCGGGGCATTACCTACACGACGACTTATTCTGTATTTGCATCGCGTATCGTAACACAAAGCATTATCACGAAGGTCACTGCATCTGTTAGAATTTTGTCTCTATGTTATATACTTGCATGACTCACATTCGGGAAGTCCTTCTAAAAATAAATTATGTTTTTTCTTTTAATTTTACGACGACATTCAGGTATTATTATCAACGAATTCTCATCGCACCATTTTGTTCGAGTTTCCCGACAATTCAATACTATTACAAAGACCATGGTTTAATTTATATTGAAAAAATCGTACTCAAGCATTATGGTTAAAGAAATCAAGATGGATATTTTAGCGTTTTATTTTATAGCGATAATAAACATAAGAATATATACAACTAAAAAAGTTGAAAAAATGTCTAATGTCAAAAGCACTCGCCTACCTAGGCGAAAATGTGTGAGGAGAACGAAGAGATTTGAGAAAGTGAAAGAAATATGTAAGGACCGCAGCGCTCCGTCCTCTCTGACTATTCCATTAGGGATACAGCATGAAGATATGTAATTATGTATAGAAGTAAAAAAATTGGTGAATTGGTAATAATTTCCAAGTTAAAATTACTTTTGTCCTTTTATCCGTTAAATATAGAAAAATAACCGTTTTTACAACAAAATTTTGTTTTTAACTTTAGTCACTAGACGAGCGTCTTGCTGCAGTTCGAACTTGTCTTGTCTATTGCGGGTTATGAAAATGTTCTCGGAAACGTCTCCTGGTGATTAGGTATTTGTTAGGTTTTTTTAACTGTTTGAAAGTGTTCTATCAAAAAACAATCTATCAGCGCGAGCTACTTGATCTAATTATCGAATCGAGTTATTGTTCGAACTGTCGCGAGACTCTCATAAAACTAAATCGTAAATTCTCATAAATTCCTAAAAATGTCGTTATAAAATTGCCATGTTTATTAAAGAATTTTATTATTATTTAGCGTAATCTTCTATTTTAAATTATTTCAATTTCTTTAATCAACCATGATTATTTAAAGCGTCTACAAATTTTTTAAACACAATGTATTTTAATGAAGGAATAAAATTTAATTTTACGTCTTTATAGTTTTGAATAGTAATAAATAGTAATATTGTCTCTTTTTTACTATTTTGAAGTGCCTTTTAATATATCTTTTTTTTTAATATCGTGCGAAACTCTGTGTACAAGTCAACTCATACTTAACATTATTTCTTTCATGTACAGGTCACTCAATCAATAATTATCAAAGAAATTTACTTCGCAAGGGCAGAAGTAAACCAAAGTCGAAGTCAAAGTCAAATCAATTTATTCAACCAATTGTAAGGTGTTTTCGAACATGGAATCTATCTTTTGTTCAATAAGTAAACCTGCAAATTGAAAAGAACCGACAAGAAACTCAGGTATCATTTTATTCAACATCATTGTACAATAGATATTTTGTAATACAATTATCAGAAAACCAGTAAATGCGTGTACATAAGATTATTTTCAGGCTATTGTTTTGTCTTCGATAAAATCGTTTATTGTACAGTGTGATTTTCTAATCATTGTGCGTTTTATAACAAATCTAAATCTATTTTCCGTTAGTTGAGTCGGTAACTTCCTGAGGAACAAAGGAATAATTCCACTTATCTAATTAAAATTTTGAAATAACCAATTTACCATTAGCTCTGGTTTCCATACTATTATTACCGCCTTTCTTTTTGAACGGATCCATATTTTTTCAGATGTTATCTATACTAACATAAAGAGGTAAAGTCTGTTTGCTTGTATGTAATGGATAAATTCAAAAACTACTCAACCGGTTTATAAAAATGCTTTCACTTATAAAAAACTATATTATCAGCAAGTTATCTGTATTTTATTATTAAAAAATTTCTACCCGTGCAAAACCGCGGCTGGTCGCTACTACATTATAATTTCAAAGATGTACATATAAGAACAGCAACTTAAGTATATCAATGTCTTTAAAAACCAAAGGTAATATTTATTGTAATAAACATTACGCATAAATAATTTAACGTCATGGCTATTCAGAATAAGGATGTCATAGGTTGTCGTCTTCTGTAGTCTGAATATTTCTTAAGTGGCAAAGATGATTTTGTTATCAGTTGACAGATATAGTATAATTGACTAACAATAATTACTCATTGGCTTTTTGTGCTAAGAATGAAGGGGACTTTTTTTTATTCTTATCGTAATAAAATTACGAATGCGAAAGATAAAATTCTCAGCTAATTAAACTAACCCAGTAACGAAATATTGACAATGTGACGTAATCGGGCTAAACTGCTGATATACAAAAAAGAACATGTATACAAATTACATAATTCGACTTTAATTTGACTTGCCTGTTGGCGCGGTGACGGCATGTGCTTCACGCGAACACGCGAAATCAGACTTCGGAACGGATCCGAATAGGTTGTCGCCTAGCTGCTCAGGGGATGAAGAGTAACAAAGAAAGTATAAAAGGAGCATGTGTAAGAAAAAAAAACAAGACTAGGCAGATACAATTGAGTAAAAACGAAGTAGGTGACGTGGATCTAATTTGGTTGACTTCCAAGGGTACTTCCCTGCTGTTCTGAAGTGGAGCACGCAGGGAAAGAAAGATTATACAACCGCAGGAAGAAAAGAAGCAGAAAGAAGTTCAGTCAGCAGTTCAGTAATTTTGATATCCAAAACTGATTCCCTGAAATTCATGTGAGGAAAAAGTTAGCAGCTGCCCGGATCCGGATTACTCGTGCCGCCGTCAGTGAGGGAAGATCCCAACCGAGTAGAAGGTTGGCGATAGCACCAGCAATCGGAACGGGCGTAACAGAACCAAGCGATAAAATAGTATGACAGTAATATAAATAACAAGCGAATGTTATTTATACTACTGTCGTTCTCAGTTACTCAAGCCGCGGAACGATAGCAAAACAAAAATATATAATTCGTTGTTTGTATTATTATTTTATAATTGCTGTGAGTACAACGCCACGTGCGAAGAACAGTTTTTTAGTTTTTTTCTTTTTTTTTTTTCTTTATGGCATGACGTACAGTTTAGCGCATTTGCCAATGTCACGTATTAAAAAAGTAGAATCACAAGTAAATTAGTTTTTTCTAATCGTAAACTCCTCCAGTAAAGTGATAGTAGGATTTACTGAAGTTATATAGGACTTCTTGGAAAAGCGCGAGAACTTCAGCTACACACGTTTATTTAGATCTACTCCATTCTTTTCACTTACACAGAACTTTAAAACACAATATACTATGACTTTTGTACTTTAAAATTCCCAAAAACTTAAAAAATAGAAAATCTAAATAAAATGACTACCTCACTTCTCCCGTTCCCGCCAAAAAGTCAAGTTAAAGTATGTAAATAATGATTTTAAAATGTAAAGACTCCAGATCAGCTTAGACGTCGTCCTTTATACGAAAAATTGACATAAGTTGTCAATTAACATTTGTCAATTTTTTCAGTTCTTTATACGAAAATTGACATTTGTCAACATACATCGTCCGTTCTATCAGCCAGCCAGTACTAGAAAAATCAAAGATACTTTTTGCATGTTGTTAGCAGTTTATAAAAAAATATAAATATGTTTGCAACGTTACACTACCCCCCCCCTGTCAATGTAAGATTTTTTACTAACCTAGGTAGCAAAAATCTTTTCGAGAACTAAACACTATTTACTTTACAATGACACGCTGTCACTTACATTTATCATGTATGATTTATACCACATTTATAATGAATCGCAATTCTTTCAACTTACATACCATATTCGTAAATCCTCATTCATAATGAATCGCAAGCCCTTTAGAAAGTTTGTGGCTCCCTTACATATTTAAGGGTTAACGAACTTAGTAGCGTACGTTAACTCTAGTAAAAGTACTAATATGTCAAGTGTTGAGAGTGATAGTAAGGCTTATTTGTAAGGTTATCAGCCGCTCTAATAAGAATGAGTGATAATTAGGTCCACTTAGAGCTATCAATCGCTCCAGCAAGATAGAGTGATCATTTGATCTATTAAGAAGTAGTGATTGTAAGACTTATTTTAAGAGTATAAACCGGTCTTAAGATTTATGACATGTTATTATTTTATTTAATGTCTTTTACATGCCAAGTACCTAGATTTTCCCGTTCATATTTTCGAGGACGAACACCAATGAAGAACGCTTTTCAATGTCGCGACACTTTTGAATTTCGGCGCCAATTTTTTCTGAAGTATTTATCTTTGTCACTAAAAACGACGTATTGGAAATTTTGACGGTACAGATCTCAATTTTTCTAAGTGACCACAAAACGTATGAAAGTGATATTTGGTAACCTAATTCTTCATTTCATTTTTTTAACAGTTGCGATATACAATTGGTTAACTTTTATAACAAAAAAAAATATCTAAGAAACCTCTTTTAAAACAGAGTTTTACATTTTTAGGAGTAACGGCACTGATTTATTTTCTTACATTTTCTATATAGTTTTAATCTAAACATATTCTTCGAAATGACAGTTGAATTTTTTTAAATTAATCATAGTCTTTAAAATTTTTTAAAATTAATCATAGTTTTTAAAATAAACGAAAATAACTACTTTTTCGCATTTTTCGTAAGCTAGTGCGCGCACTTTTGCATAGACCAGAAGGTCTATTTTGGATTAAATTATTGTTTATATTGATAAACAAGAATTCGAGCGTCGCGTTAAGAAATAAGTTCGTTTCCAAACTATATCACCGATCTTAAATTCTGCTGGTCGATGACGAAGGTTATAACGAGAAGCGTTTTTACTGTGAGAAGCCATCAAAGACAATTGAACCTGGTCGAAGATATTAGCAAGAAAGCTAATATTTTCTGCATAAGTGTCTCTAGGTAAGAACAATATTACACTGACAAAATTATTATTGGTATAATAAGATCCATAAGTAACCAGTACCTTAATTCATGTACCGTATCAACAGTGTATCACCTCTGATTAATACCTCATAAATTAATTCAGATTTTTGAAGTGATAAAAATTTTATGTTATGAGTTATGATTATGAGACATGATAAGAGATTCGTCCCCTAACCGTAATAAGCTGTGAAGTGTAAACGATTACAAAATACAATGAAATTAAAGGTTTAATTTAAAAAAACCTTGTTCTGTTCCGTAACAAAAATTTTTTACTGATAAAAAACTAACAGTAACAAAAAGAAACATTCAAAGTAAAAAAAAAATATATCTTCACGCTATGTTTTTGAAGGGTAGACAGAATTTTTTTTAGCCCAGTATGGACGTAATAATTATGAAGAAATAGACTACACTGAATTCTTATATATAACAAAAAAATGTACATATGTAGGTAAACAAAGAAAAAAACGTTTTTTACTTTTAGAAAGATGTACCACCACCAACAGTTCTACGAAGCCAGCCAAATTAACCGATATAGGCACCAGTATCGCCTAGCTGCTCAAGGGAAGAAGGGAAAATGAATATTAGCCATATCTTCAGGCTGTATGTATACCTAACGCGGCAGTCCACGCCGGCGCTTTCAGTTAAATCAAAATTATTGTTTTTAATTATTTTACAATTTTATAATGAAATAATTATTTTTTATTTTATTTTTATTTTATTTATTTGGAACACCAACAGCATACAATATAACAGATACAGTAATAATAAAACAATATAAGATACAATGCCAATTAAAGGTATTCACTGACATAATACAAAGAGATTTGATGTGCAGTTAGGTGAAAATAAACATGAAGATACCAATGATGCATGTTGGTACATGCAACACTCTCAACATAATACCACAGATTAATTAGTCACTAACATAAAATAATACCTTGCCAAGCCTGTAGACTAGGAACCAAAGAAGGAATAAGTAAATCATCAGTAAATATTTTGGTAAACGCAAATTGGTAAACGCATGTACAGAGAAAATTATTTCCAGGCTATAATTTCGTCTTCGACGAAATTGTTTATTTTATAGTAGACTAGCGAACCGCCCCGGCTTAGCACGAGTAGAAATATTTTTGAAAACAAAATACGACTTATGTTTACTCACTGATAATGTAGCTTTCTACAGGTGAAAGAATTTTTGAAATCGGTTGGGTAATCTTTGAGTTTATCAATTACATAGAAACAAACGAAGTTAACCTCTTTATAATATTAGTATAAATAAGATTTTCCAAACTGAATCGGAATGAAATATAAAAAAAAAAATTTCTGTTTATTTGCTTAGGCAATAATATACAATTCGATACATCTACACGCCGCGTCGTGTTGCGGTCCTTACATACTTCTTTCGCCTCCTCAAATCTCATCATTCTCCTCACACACTTACGCCTAAGTATGCGAGTGCTTTTGACATATCTGTCAGCATACACTCTGGCTATTTGATCTTCATAAGTCAGCCTTGGTCTTCCTTGGCTTCTGCTACCACTCACTTTCACTTATAGAATCTCTTCATCAGTCTTTCGTCATTCACTCTTTCTATGTGTTTGAACCATCAAAGCCTACCTTTCATCATTTTTACAATAACACTGCCGAGCAAACCTCATACTATTGTATCTCTTCATTGTTTATTTTGGCCGCAAGGGTGACATCGACATATTTCGATAAGATTACATTTCGAATGCATTTATCTTACTTTTACTCAATTTCGGGCATACCCAGGCCTCAATACATTACCATATAATAAAGTCGGTACCAACACCGCGTTGTTGATGTGAATTTGCTCAGGCAATACTCAAAAAACGCACTATTGATTTATATGTAATTTTCAATTTCTAAAATTTAGAGTCCAATTTAATACTTTCAATTATTATATACTAAATTATCCTATTACAATATTCCACGCAGCTATTCTGCACTCCTCCCTCCACTTCCCGCCGCTAGGTGCACAGCGTGTTGGGTGGCGGTCCCCAACGCCGAACTGCACTCTGCTCACACCAGCGGGGACAAACCGATGTACGCCGCTTTCTGGGGACGCCCTAGCATTCATATCTACACTGTACCGCATGGTATGCACAGGAGAGGAACTGCAGCCCTGAAAAGGGCTGGCAGGGTCGCGACGAGCACGCTTCCTCAGTTGCAAAAGAAGTAAACACACTATATTTAGTTGTAATTAGATGTGAAAAATTCTTATTTCTGGCGTAGAAACTGTGGCAATCCAGTATTAAATAAATAAATAATGTATGGTGTCAGTTTCATACTAAATCGAAATATTTATTACTAGACGTACCTCGCGATCACCCGCGTTAAATTGGTATTTTACCGGTATAAAAAGAAAGCTAAATTACTCTCTGGAAAGTCCTCTATCTGCCATTAAAAGTCTTGTCAAAATCGGTTCAGTCGTTTCGAAGATTAGCCCGGGCAAATAATCAGACAGACAGGCAATATTTTAAAAATCGCGTCTGCATTTTAATCGCGTGCAATAAACCACATAAGCTTAAGAAAAAGCCTTTATTTCTAAATCACAGACAAACAGACAAATAGGATTCGGTACTGGTTAGCTGACCGAGTCTGAGCTCTGGAATGTCCTGAGGATGCTTCGTTGAGAGGCGAAACACGTGTCGATTGGTGGTTTTTGGAGTTTCGAGCAAAAAATAGCTAAATATTGTAGGAATTCATTACAGACGCTTCTTTTTTATTTATATGTATAGGTGTATAGATTAGTACAGAATATGTAGATACCATGTGTGACCTTTCGAAGAATTGTAGGGAAAATGTACACTCATAATATGATATAGTTCATGTTAAAGTCCGTCACAGACAGTTACAATTTATCTTTGCATACATATCTATATAATCGTTAGTACGTCTGTTAATTATCGTGTAACTTCTGAACAACTTGACCGATTAAGGTCATATTCCAACAATACCGATATTTGTTTTGTCGAGAAGATGGTTCATGGCCATGGTAACATCCGATAGTAATAGAATTAGTAATTTCAACTACAATTTATTATCATACACTTATTTAAAATTAATAATTTACGCTATACGATATCCATATCTAATTTATAGCATATTAAAGAGTTTCCGCAATAGATTTATTGCTACTACTACGATTTTTTTTTATTTAAATCTTAAAAACCAAGAGCAGATATCATTCTCAGAATTTACAAAAAAAAATTAATATATTTTAATATTATATACTATATTATTTTATATTGTTTCCATTCTTTTTTTCAGCTCATAACTAATTTATTCATAGCGTCATTATATTTTGTTAAATTACTACATTTTTAATTAATTGCGTGCATTAAGTGTATTTTATTGTATGCATTGTGTCTTCTGTAGCACTAAATAGAATTTTTCAGCTTACTTTTCCAATTTTTAATGTGTTTTTAAATCATATGTCATTCCACTCGAGGCCTGTTATCTCACGTCATATTCATTATAATATAACTATTCAGTACCACAACAAAGAAAGACTTTTAATTCTCAGAAACATTTTGAATACGATTTCGATTTTTTTTCTTTTACAAGTGTATATTTATGCGCATAAAAAGAAGAACTATAATAATATCAATTAATTATCATTATTAAACAATATCAATTAATATTAAATAAATATAGATCAATATTAAATAAATATCTAAAGGAAATTGGCACACATCCAATCTCGGTATTCTTATCCGTAAACAAATTACAAACTAATTCGTCGCGTATATTTTTTCGATGACTCCGCAACATACATACAAAAGTCAAACATATCATCAAAAATAATAACACAGTTGAAGGTTTATAGATAAAATGTCGGTAAATGGTAGGTAAATCGTAGGTCAAAAGAAAAACATACTTAGAATAGGTGCATCGCCGGAGTCCAAAGCATGTAATTTTTACTTATTTCATAAAAAACCCAAATTCGCTATTTTTAATCAAAAAACACAAAAAAATATTTTATTTCATTGAATTACTGGTCATTAACTATCAATCTAAACGAATAACTGCGCTAATTCTATTTAAAACTCTCAATTCAAAAAATAATCTCCTTCAATTTAGCGTAGATACTTGGGACGCAAAACTACGCTAATTTTATATCACAATATCCTCTAGGAACAATCTGCAAATAATTGAACGCCCCACCGCTCCCCATAAAATCCCAAAAACTCCCAAATGAAATACATATTTCTCCAATTTTTTTTAAATTATTGCTTACATAGACAACGGATACATTTCTTCAGATTCCGCCAAAAATTGACTGTCTCAATTTTATGTACTTTGATGATTTTGACACAAAAAATTAAAAATAATAATCATAAATGAAGTTCGTTAATTTTGTCATTGCTGCCAAAAATCTTTATACTAATATCGATTTTTTTTTTATTCTTACCTATAATAATTATTAAAATCGATTTATTAGATTATTATTAATTAAAAAATAAACAGAGAAGTTGTCAAGAAAAATTATCGCTTTTTGTTTAAATATGAATGAATTCCAGAAAACCGTGGCAAAATGGACACTGGCAAAGTTCAATCCTGATACTAATGATGCTAGTATATAAGGGTGGGAAAATGACAGAGCACATCCAGTGCGCACAAGCAGCTGAGCGCGATACGCATAGTACTCGAAGAAGCGTCGCGCGAGTTTTTTATTCGGAAACGTGATAATTCGATTTGAAGAACTTAACATTCCATTTTTCTAATTACATATACGACTTGGTTATTTTATTCTAGTGCTGTTATTATTATTTCAAAATGGTGAACAAAGTGTACAAAGTTAATTCTAATAAAGGACAAAACGGGAGCAAAAAAAATCAAATTTTTATGTCAATAATCGGTAAGTTTTTATTTAATTTTATACATGTTATATTTACAGAGCCAGTTTTTTATTTTAAAATCATTCTTCTATTTTTAATTTAATGTTTTGGCCTTATTTTGGCGTTAAATTAAAAACCCGTTGTTCACATAAATTGTATTTTTAATTTTATTAAAATTTATAACATTTTTATTAAATATGTATGTTTTTTTTAATTAGTGTTAAATTATAGATTGCCAGTCTCTTGCCTGTTTTGATGTTTCTTTCTTTTACATGAATATTTTTAATTAGGCAACGGACATACATTTAAAAAAAAAATATATTAACGTATGTGTTAATTATATCTTTTTTTTTAATTTCAATTTATGTAAAGATTTCAACGAAAAAAAAGCATTATCGCATTATCCATTAAATACAGAATTTCAGTAAGCTCATGAGGCTCATGAGACTCATGACATTACTAATAACGTCTCTAAATAAAAAACATATTCAATAGAAATTAAATAAAAAATGTATGAGCCACACTTCCAGTTTTAAAATATTAACGCGTAGAACGCGCAGGCTTTAATTTTCAAATATGCATCTGTGTCATTCTAAAGTATTATATAAAACTGTAGCAGAGGGTGTCTGCATATTTATGATATTGTTGGGAACAGTGATTTTGAGAGACTTTTTTGCCAAAACTAAAACAATTTTTGTCCATTTTTATATTTAATATACATATAAAAATCAATGTTTGTTTGTTTGTTCATATTGTATGGGCTGCCATACCGATTATCCGATTGCGATGAAATCTAGTATGGAGATAGTTTGAATAGGAAGGAAATAGGCTATATTAAAAATAAAAAACACGGATGAAGTCGCGGGCATCAGCTATTTGTATATAAGTTTGTTTACACGAGTTTCGTTAAGAATAAGTCGAAAAATGAATACTTAGATTTCAATGTAAACTGCAATGTTTGAGAGACTAGGGTTCCGGTTAGAAATAGGGTATCATTACGGTATCTTCATAACAAGAGTGGGTAATGTCATTAAACTTAAAAGCATAAAAATTATCTTAGTAGGGTAACAGTATTATTTTCTTATTGCATAAAAACAAAACGATAGGCAGAAGCTAGTTCCTAATATTATAAAAAAAAAACGAATCTATTTTTGTATATCGTTCATTGAATATATTTGAGAAGTTGTTGATTTATTTTAAAAAAAGTCTGATATTTTGAAGACAAACTTTTACTTGACTTTTGACTTGTTATGGATTTCTCTGAATTCTTCTGAAGTGTGAAATAAATCTTTTTATAATATTTATCTGCTTAAAAAATGACATTCAAAACTACCCAACAGAGTAGAATAATGGATTACCTACTCAGTTTGAAAAATTAGTATCCCGCTTCTATCTATATCTATACCTACTAATATTATAAAGAAGTAAACTTTGTTTGTTTGTATGTAATGGATAAAACCAATAACTACTCAACCGATTTCAAAAATTCTTTCACCTATGGAACATTATTACATTATCAGCAAATAACATGGACTGTATTTTTTTTTAATTTCTACCTATACGAAGCCGGGGCGTGTCGCTAGTGTGTGATATAATGCTATCTTCATCATGAGAAGATGTAACGTCGATAAATTCCGAAAAGTGTTGACATTAAACACCTTTTTCAAATATAATTGCTTAAAATATGGTACATTACAGTCTCGTTAAAATAATTGTCGGCAAAAAATTCAAAACAGGTCAATTTTAAATGTTTATGTCTTAATATAACAACACCGATTAAACGTATGAAAATAAAGCAATTTACTTGGATCTATAAATAGTTCTGGTTGCTAGGCAAACAATTATTGTCAATCAGAACTCTTTTATAAATAAAAAGAAATGTCAAGTGCGTATCAGACCACGCACAGTGAAGTGTACCTTAATTAGGATACACTTATATTCATTTAATCGACAGCAAAAATAAATTTATATATCATAGCGTTTCTCGATGATAGTGACCGAAGTTGCATTAGCGATTGCTGAGCGCGTAACCGAACATACCCCATGTCTTAAAAACTACACAACATAATTTATTCAAATAAATTTTCGTTAAAAGTTACTCCATTGTTAACCAGTCAGAGACACACTTTTCATAGCTATACGAACGCAAATCTCAACAACTATTGCCTTAAATAAATGTCACTATAAACCTTCATATCATTTTTGAAGACCTGTCAAAATATATCCCACGCGCTTTTGTTCAGTGGCATTTTTTATTATTTCTCAGTCACATGTATGGAGTGACACCCCTAATTAGGTATATTTTCTTTTTGAAAATATCACTGCACTATTGCATAGCAGTTCATAGAATACAGTTGTAGCAAACCTTCCTTCCAAATTTCATCTTTATAGTGCCAATATTTCCAAGTAAAATGGCATCGACATGCAAACAGTCGGACAGACAATATTCCAAGAGTTCCATTTTATGCCATTTGACTATCTAAGTACATCTTTTACCCTTTATCACTAGCGAGGTAGTGAGAGAGGACCAAGGGCCAAGTTTCACGGTCTACTTATTTCTTTCGCCTCCATTCTCCTTACATACTTTCGCATAGGAATGCGAGTGCTTTTGACATTTTGTCAGCTAACATCCTGGCAGTTCGATCTTCATAAGTCAGCCTTGCTTCATCTAAGCATTACATTTTAATTGAAAAGCTGCTTACGCACAGACGTATATCGTTTCACTTCATTCGTTTGGTGTCGCTTGTTAGTAAATACTCCCGCGTTATTCTGAGGTTTAAAAAATAAATATTTTTATATTGTTCGTATAAAAATATTTACCGTTATCTACCATTCCAATGTGGTTTTGTTACAGCCAACAAAAGACATATTTTTGTATTCTGTTTGCCAATCCCTTTAACTTGATAGCCATATCAAGGGGGTTCCAAATAAAAAAGGTTTTTATCTGGTAGCATCTTCGATCACAAATAAAAAACTAGATACACAATCAACGCTCCAAAATGGTCTGAACCAAATGTGCGCTCTAATGAGTATTTGAGCGCACTTCTATTTTAATGGTATCCGAAAACGCTAACAGCGAACACGTCAAAATGCTCCTTCAAAAATTGCAAAAATAACACATCTAAATTCGCTAAAAAAGGACGCGAGTTCTTATTTTCGATTAATAAATAAATAATATTATTTACGTGTTCATTATTTCATTATAGTAATAACGTTACATAGCTCTTTTTTTATTAAATGCGTAATCATATTTTTAAATGTTGCCTGACAATATTTGTCTTATCCTTGTCACTTTCACGTAACAAATCAACGTAGCAACATGGCAACGCGAATAGATTATTTGAATTATATTTTATGCACGAGACGTAAGATTGCATTTTAAATATTTTATTTAACAAACTTCGTTTCAATGTCATGCAAGAATCGTTTACGAGCGTTTATAACCCTATGGTTTGACAGTAAGGTCTACTTTAGATTAACACAATATTGCCGATAATACTTTACGACATTAAAAATATATACATCAATTCGGACAATAATTTGTTTAAATTTTATAGGAGATTGTGAATCTAGTTCTTTATTTGTGATCGAAGGGTAGCATCCACCATATTGACATTGTGATGACGTCATCTATATTGTCACCCGTAGGACTAATATGCTTTTAATGACACCGCGTTTATTCAAATCAATTCAAAAGTTAAGTAGTTTATAAACTTTTTAGATATTTTAAGTCGTTGATCCTGTATACTCGTATTATGGTAACATACAAATCCCCATGCAATCACACTCTCGTTTTAGTTTCGCCTTAATCGAGTAATGAAGCACGTTTTCCCCTTGGCATGCACTTCCATTTCTATTAATGTACAGATGCGAACTATATACATACTGATTTTCCTAATTAAAATGTGGGATGCTACTTATTTAATAAGCTCTAACCTTTAATTCCACTTAGATATTTGCGGAAATGTTTAGCAGTGGAAAAAATTTTCGCGCGAAAATCTTAAAAATAGCCGAATGTTACTGTTTACGATATATGAAAATTGTCGCCGGCGAATATTTAGGTCAAAGACAGTTTAGAACATAATTTAATTCTATAATTTGGAACAATTTAAGTTTAAAATTTAGAACAATTAAAATTTCTTTTAAGTCGGCAAAATGACCGTCGCTTTGAAGAACTAAAAATAAAGTAATCTGAATTGAGTGTTTAATTTAAATTCTATTGTCCTTTTCATTGCTTGGATTGGTTCTTTAGCGAAAATAAAAAGAGTTATTTTAAGCTGGTTGCCAATTATTATTGCCAATATGTGTAGTAATTTCTGACAAAGTGTACAAAAGCTTGCAAAAAGATACTGGCAAGATTTTCTTGGAAGACATTCTTACACTAAATTCGAATCCAGTTTAAAAGCTAATTCAGTGTGAGTTAATATTTATCACTCACAAAGTATTGTTATAATTGCTGTACAATAAAAATACGGACACTGATTTTTTTTATATTAAAAAGAATTCTTCTGTACTGCTTATCTTTCTGCGAAAGTAGTAAATGTCTACCAAGTTGCTATTATAGAAAGCTTGAATGGACGGGATGGGTTAACTTTAGGCCTTTATCAGGTTCATCCTTGTCATCTGTAAGCCCAAATAATAGTTTAAAGAGATCTCTAGGTGTGACTTTCTTACACTTCAATGCTCTGCATATATTATAAACAAAAATCTCTATGACTCAGCTAATTTGTTTGTTGGAAAATCCATAACCGTTAATATTCTGTACATATACAAATAACCTGAAGAGTGATAACTTACGATTGGATAAAAATGGAGTCAAAGTAAGTTTTGATGTCATTGTCAGGATGACAGTAGAAATTGCATCGGAAAATATGATATACACATAGTATACAGAACTGTATTTTAATAGTATGAGTAACTTTACTTATGTATACAAATTTTATATTCGTTTGTGAAACAAGTTTCTATATATCATGATTTCAAATAAAATTTTCTGAGACAGACGGACGGACACGTGACTTTAAACTGGTTCCGCTTTTCCATTTGATATCAGGAGCTAATAAATAAAAAACTACCGAAATTAATTTTTATT
Organism: Zeuzera pyrina; assembly: GCA_907165235.1. Classification (NCBI taxonomy): domain Eukaryota; kingdom Metazoa; phylum Arthropoda; class Insecta; order Lepidoptera; family Cossidae; genus Zeuzera; species Zeuzera pyrina. Next base: position 4,444,317 of record OU015641.1, read on the forward strand.
ATTGTTAAATAAGTGATCATACTATACATCTAGATGCAGTATTAAGCCAGAGAATTTCTAGTCACGTGCTGCCAAAAATATTTTCCGCTCAATGCTGTTTAAAGTCATACAAATAAAATTCAATTACGTTTTATTTGCATAGTAAATTCACATGAAGATTACGACTTCGTTGAATAGGACAATAAGCTGGAATTGAAAATCTATTCATATAAGTAGGTATAAAATAATACTCTGATATATTAACACGCAACCCAAACCGCTGAGTCTTGTAACTTGAAATAGTGAATAGATATTTTTTATATTTAGACTTGTTATCTATATATTAATACGTGAAGCGAAAACTTTGGTTCCCTTTTTAATACAATTGCGCAGACGGTGAAGTGTGAAATTTGGTACACTTAAAGTTTATATGGAGAAGGACAGGAGAAAGCTAATATTTTTATATAATATACATTAGAAATACGCTGAATTAAAAAAACACTCATTAACAAACCAATTATTGAACACGGCTGTACTCACGTTTAATCGGTATAGGTACCGACTAGTTGCGAACCTATTGGAGGTCCTTCATCAGGGTCGCACTGTGCAAGACGGGGCGCGTACGCGAACTCATCCCACTCACCCTGATGAAGGAAGGTCCGAAACTAGTCGATACCTATACCGACTAAACGTGAGTACAGCCGTGTTCAATAATTAGTTTCTAAATAATGTCTCATGAAAGTTTTAATAATTTAAATCACTCATTGTTTACGTTCATACTGCCAATGTCAAAAGACTGACAATTTTAAAGTCATAATAGCTTATGATCACATATACGTAACCTCCTTGGATCAAACAGGCACACAGAGTTAGAGATTGTCGCCAAAGAGTTTATATTATGTTTATATTTACGGTCGAATCAAATTTCGACCACAGAGCGACCTCTAGTAAATTGAACAACAAATGACAAAATCGATATGAAAGATAATTCATCTACTGAATGCAACAAAAGCATAACTAATTTTCGATTTTTTAATTGAAATTTTACCTATTATTAAACTATATGAACATAAACAGTGCATAAACTATATTACCTGAACCTGCAATAAAGGCACATATCACAGTTCCTTTGTTTTATGTAGAGATGGGATTATGTGTTTTTACGTGTTCCCATTTCCAATACACGGGACCGTTAGACCAAATCTCTGAATCATCTCAATTCAAGTTATGATATTGTTGTATTCTGTAGGCGAATTGCGGATGATGGAACCTTGCGTTGCCGCCAAACTACAGTGCATGCGTTGTTGTTTTCGGACGCGTAGTGTAAGACGACTAGTGATTTTCTGGCACGAGCCACAACGGCTCAGTTCTCAGGGTTGGCAACACATTTGCAATATAAAGCGCTTTCTTAATCTTGATACTATTAATAGACATAGACCTTAGTTCACTTACTATCGTGTTGCTTATCATGTTTCTTGTTTGTCTTCTCCATATTAAAAATATAAAAATAATTAAAATCTATCAAAAGCGTGTCAGACATGTATAAAGTCAGGTTTACTTCGCAATTTTAGACAAACTAGAAGTTTAAAAATTATTTTTAATTGATGAAAGTTAAAAAAGGGGAAAAAATGGAATTCTTCGTTTTTTTTTTTAAATCGGAACTGGGACAGATATGAGTGTTAGCAGTGTGAGAGTGTTAGCAGAGTGTGAGTGTTAGCAGACGGAAATGTTAAAAGCTCTCGCATACCGAGGCGAAAATGTGTGAGGAGAATGATGAGATTTGAGGAAGCGAAAGAAGTATGTAAGAACCGCGACGCTTGGCGCTCCGTCCTCTCTGACTACCCCATTAGGGATACAGCGTCAGAATATGTTATGTTATGTTGAATTGGGACAGAAATGAGAAATAAAAAATTAAAGAATGTGTTTTGGACCTAATTTTTTTTTAATTTCTTTTTCTTTTCCGAATTTGATGCACTCGTCGGAGATTTTTGACTTCTGCCGCTATTAAATTCAATCAGTTATACCATTTAAAAGAATCTTTTTTTTAAATGTTTATCCTCAGAACAGACGTTTCCTCTGTCTCCGTCTGTTTTATATACTACATACAAAGGAGATGCACATCTTAACTTTTATTGCAAAACCTTTAACCTTAACGATTATAGACAAGTATATATCAAAATATACGTCACATTACACTTATTTATAAACATACGAGTGATAGGACTGTGTGCAGGGTCTGTCGGGATCGCTACCACAATCTAACTCGTAAATTCAGCCACCAAATAGCAATTAAAAAATAAAAGAAGTATAATATAACATTTCTGTATACAATTATGATAACATTATGTCTACTATGTTTAGTTTAATCACTGAGTCATCACTGAGTAGAATATCCGATTCCGCTTTTAATAATAATTACTTGAATATTCAAATACTATGAACATTAAATATTTAATATGAAAATCTACTTAGTATAGATAGCAAAAATAACAAAAACGAAGGACATTATACTAGCTTACGGGAAGTGAGGCTATACTTAGCTTAGAGTACTTATCCAGGGTACAGTAAAAACTTAGATCGCTAATGACCATAAGGTCGACGACCTCACAAGAAGTCCGCAGGCTCGCCAACTATAAATAGACAAGTTAAATATAAACTAGAAGACGTAAGAAAAAGCGAATGCAGTTTCTTTAATTACATTACTTTTTCTAAAACTTAACAAAAAAGTTGTTACGAGTATGATATTATTATAACCATGATTTTGAACTTAAGTTAAAAAAAATTGTATTGAGATCATCGTTTGATATATTAAATAAAAGCTGTTTAAATAGGAAAAAAAATGTAATAATTATAATACGTTGTAAGTGCTTTTTAACCAACTTCAAAAATTAAACCGTTTATGAACGTTTGTTTATGAACCGTTTTTAATTATTCTTTTTCCGTTAGGTTCAGCATAGCTCCAAGGTTTTCCCATTTAAATTTCATTGATTTTGGAGCTTAGCCTTCGAAGATACACCAATTATCCCTACTGCTTATAAGCTTACATAGGTTTGATTAGTAAAAGATAGTTATTTTGAACTTTTCAGTGATTTTTTTGAAGTCGGTTTAATGTTGTTAAGGTTTTAAGAAAAAATTAAACCGACCGTCTTCAAAAACTTTGCGATCACTTTTTCTAAAATATTTTTTTATGATATGCTTTAAATTCACTCTCCCTGTGATTCATCTACAAAAGATGAAATATTTAAATATTTGAAATGAAATGTGAAATAAAGGTACAATATCAGAATTGCATTCTATTGATGTTTTTTGATTTGCTACCAATTTCAATAACTGTCGAAAATGGTACAAGTATTTGTGTCATATTTATAAAGTTATTTTAGTGCTTGAGATTTGATTAGTGAAGGATAATTGTTTTGTACTTTTCAGTGCTTTTACTTTGAAATCTGTTTAATTTTTCTCTTAAAAATTTCTTTGTAGTTAGCGGTTGATTACAACTAGCAGGTACTATTTGCACAAGAACATGGGTTCCACTTAACAGTTTTGTTCAACATTAATTTAAAACAAAACTTTAGGTATTATTTTTGTCGATGACCAATAGGAAAGAGAAATGTTACAAATGTATAAACAGGCATGAAAACACATATCTAATGTAAGAGAAAACTAATCGTGCTGCGTTTTATGTCGCGTTTAAAATAACCGGTTAAACTACATTAACTTCTACTTAAATGTTCAGTTATAATGCTTGTAATTAATAAATATTAACGACAACATATCTGTACGTACATATCACTTACATAATATGCAAATATATCTTAAATAAAAAGTTATGTAAGTATGTGCGCGTAAGCAGCTTTTTAATTAAAATGTTCGACTTCGACTCGCATACCTAGGCGAAAATGTGTGAGTAGAATGATGAGATTTGAGGAAGCGAAAGAAGTATGTAAGAACCGCGTCGCTTGGCGCTCCGTCCTCTCTGACTACCCCGTTAGGGATACAGCGTGAGGATATGTATGTATGTATGTACTTCGACACTTGCAAGGAACAGTACTGCAATTCATTTTGTATACCATATAAAATAAGATATGGATTACTACTATATACTATATACTAATCTGTTTATATTTTATATTATATGATTAATAATTCAAAAGACTTTTTGGCAGGAACGGAAGATGCGTGGTTGTCATTCTATTTACATTTTATATTTTTTACATTTTTGGGAGTTTTAAAGTACAAAAGTTTAATATACTCAGACATTTCACACATCGCCATCTAGTCCCAAAGTAAGCAGCACAGCGCTTGTGTTATGGGTACTAGACAACTGATATACTACTTATATACTTTTCTTTTGTAAATAAATACATATTATGATAAACACCCAGACTCGGGGCGGGAATCGAACCGGCACCCCCAGTTTGCTTTCCTACGTCAAAGTGATAGTATATTGTATTTTATAGTTCTGTATAAATGAAAAGAATGGAGTAGCTCTAAGTAAACATGTATAGCTGAAGTTCTCGTATTCTTCCAGAAGTCCTTTATAACTTCAGTAAAGGCTACTATTACTTTACTGGAGGGGTTTTACGATAAGAAGAAAAATCGAACTTACTTCGAAAGTACTTCATGTGTTCGTCATGAATTATAACAATACTATAACGTGTACATTGCATTGCCTAACTGTTTAACTCATCAGCAATTCTATCCATTAATACGTGACATTGGTAAAATGCGCTAATCTGTTTGCCATGCCATGAAGAAAGAAAAAGAAATTCAAAATCCCAAAAACTGAGTTACAATGTTGTTCGTTGTAGCTGTCTACTTACGTTTGGAAATAAATATTAGCAATATATAATTTTACCATGTGTTATAACATTATTTCACTACATACACCGTATTATTTTTAATTTCGTTTAAAGATGCACGGTTAATGAAACTTTCTCATTTATGTCGCGAAAATTAACCCCAGAGAAAAATTCAATGGTTTAATTTCACGTTCGTTATATTGCTTTATTTATTCTTTTCTTTCAGCTGTTTTATGTGTGTTTTAGGAATAACGTCCACTTTGATTATTTATTTGTCTAGATACCATATCTAGTTCGGTTTTAAGTAGTAGTTTTTTTTAAACGCAGTAGAAACACTGAGCATGATTTTTTTGTGTAATGGCAACATTTCAACTATTTGTGTGTAATGTCTGTCTTACTACTAAGTATGATTCTATTTCCTGTTAAGTGATTTTTTTAAACCTTTTATAACCCCAAAACCAATCCTGGGTGTACCTATGCCACATACGTACGAGAAATGTCGTGATTCGTAAATATCGTATATGGAACCCTATGTACGCAAGTCGTACTCACACTTCATGAATTCTTAGGTTTTTAATGTTAATACAAAACACTAGAAAGTCTTATTCAACCTGCCAATTTCATCCGTTGTATTTAAGACAAAGACGTTTAAAAAATTTGTGGTCAAGAGGTTAGATAACATTTTATAGTCGTGTTATGAGTCACACATACTTTAACTAACTTATACAAACAGTTATCTTTTATACAAGGAAAATCTTTCGCGTATTTCTCAATATGCATTTATATAAAAAATACACATACAAATAGGCGCACGCGCACAATTACCTACTTACGTGGGTTTAACCTGTAAACACAATACTGGGAAAACAAGTATATTTTCTATACAGTAAACACATAATGCATTTCCAAGTACTATACTCGATTTCTTAAAAAGAAATGACAAGCTGTATGTGCGTACTTATGTTTATTTTAACCAAAAATATAAACTTTTTTTCCGTGTAACGTTATAATTCGACTAACAATACTAATGGAATAAGAAAATAACAAATTATTTCTGTATTTGTTTTAGTGGAATTTCATTTCTATTGACTTAGACATCTTTTTTGCCCCCATATGTCGATTTTTAAACTCGATCATACATACATACATACATATCTTCACGCCGTATCCCCAACGGGGAAGTCAGAGGCCGGAGCGCCAAGCGTCGCGGTCCTTACATACTTCTTTCGCTTCCTCAAGTCTCATCATTCTCCTCACACATTTTCGCCTAGGTATGCGAGTGCTTTTGACTTTTCCGTTGGCTAGACGTTTCATATTATTTAGAGAAGAGAAGAGATAATATAGGTGAATATGAATAACAAATCGACATTTAATTTCACACCGAAAGTGATCCTTATTCTGAAAAAAAATGTAAAAAATACCTCTAAAATTATTTTCAAAAATTACCTGATACGAACGAACTAATTCATTCCATAAACGTGTTATTTACAAAGAATTTTAAACATTTAAACGCAACAGTATAATTGCGTGTCACTGGGTATTACTATGATATTGCATAACAGCTATTAGAGAAAGCGAGATGGCATTCATCCAATTTCGACTATCAAGTCGTGATTTGTCAAGTTCGGACAGAATTGTTCGTGTGTCAACTTTAAACTTTCGCGTTGCATTAAAAAATATTTAAAAAAAATGGGAAATTAACTTCTCTAGATCCTAGGAAATTAATGCGACTATCTTTTTTGCGGATGTGTGTAGGCGTCCTAAAAACTATTTACACATCTGGGATAGATGATAAAATTTCTACTCGGACACGGAGTGAAACTTTGCGACAGTTGCTTGAGCAACTTGGTCGAAACGTCAAGCTAAAATAAAAGGTAATCGCATTAATTTCCCGTTTTCTAGATATGTTGTTTGTATATCATGCCATACCATACCATGATATGTCATAATATCCTGCCCTGCCAGTCATGCCCTGCTATGTCATGGCCATGTCATATTTTTCAATCATTCAGTCTGATCTGGGAGAAAAATAAAAGTATAGGTAGAACGTGCCAGATGTTACTCTTTCTGCGCAAGTCGTAAAACACGTCCAAAGTGTTGAGACTTAAATATAAGGAGCTGTTTCAATCGATAGATCGAGCAATATTATTTATTTGCAATTAAGTGTATAAAGAAAGTTGAAGAAAAAATCAAGAAAAGAATGCTTAGATGATTCAGGCATATAGAAAGAATGAGTAAAATCTACAGAGCGAAAGAAGTGGTAGCAGAAGCCAAGAAAGGCCAAGGCTTTACGAAGATCAAATAGCCAGAGCGTTAGCTGACAGAAATCTCGAAAGCACTCGCATACCTAGGTGAAAATGTGTGAAGAGAATGATGAGATTTGAGGAAGCGAAAGAAGTATGTAAGGACCACGACGCTTGACGCTCGGTTCTCTCTAACACCCCGTTAGGGATACAGCGTGATCTTCACACTTCGTATGTAAATAAATGCATAGCCACAGTTTTACAAAGTATAAGCTCAATTGATTGTATAAAATGGGCTATGAAGCATCTAATGAGAAATGACATGAAATAGGTGTACACTATATTTAAGTACGGCACTTTAACCGTAACATGCAAATCAGAATTATTTGACGTAACAAAGTAAACTTAAACAAGTTTATTGAAAAAAATGCATCGAAAGTTTTGAACCGAGCTCAGGGCATTGACCTCGAATACGCTTAAATGAGCACAATGCATAAATTAACTGAGGACGTAACTCTCTATCTCTTTAGCGTTCCGTTTCAGAATAGTAAAAAAGTATTAAAAAAAAAGTTAAACCGCCTTCAAAAAAAACACTGAAAAGTACAAAATAACAATCCTTTACTGATCAAAACTCAAGTACAAAAAAAAACTTTATAAGTACGATACACATACCTATAATTAAATTTGTCAGTTACTGAAGTCGGGGCTAAATCAATGTGCAACAAAGTTTATTAGTTTGGTAGACTTGGCACCAACTTCAGTCACTGACAAATTTAATTATAATTATAGGTATGAGTATCGTACTTATAAAGTTATTTTTATTGTACTTAAGTTATGATTAGTAAAGGATAGTTATTTTGAACTTTTCAGTGTTTTTTTTGAAGGCAGTTAATTTTTTCTTCATAAATATGATACAAATACCAATAAATGTATTTATTTCATATTAAATGTATTTATACCTATATAAAATTAAACAAAATAATAATTATAATTTTTTATTTTGTTTAAAATAATTAATTTTTTCTTTTTTTTTACTCGATCACGGCGAAGTAAAAAGGATGGATTTTTAACCAAAGAATGACAATACCTCTAATTTCAAGTTGACTTCACTGGATGCATGTCTAACCTAAAGTTTTGTCTTGCAGTGTGTATGCCAATCTTGGCTTATGGTACGGCCATGGGATGGATCTCGCCAAACAAGGCACTGCTTATGGGAGAATCTTCACCATCCGACGCTCCGCTCTCAGAAGAAGACGTGTCATGGATGGCATCAATTATGTTCATATTCGCGCCGATTGCTGTCTTCATATACGGTGTAGCTGCTGACAAGTATGGAAGGAAGAACGCCTTATTATGCGCCTCAGTGCCGATTGCCGTAAGTATTTTAATCTTTTTAGCAGTGATCTGAAATCATGGGTGTGATTACTATCAAAAGTATGTCAATGACCCATAATTCCTGGGATATCCTGGAATTCGATATCTTGGTAATAGATGTAATGGATTGTAATGCTTATATACAAAATCTTTCTCTATAAAATCTATATTACACCTATAAAAAGTCAATAAAACAATCATTGATTCTCGGAGTCCATATTTTTTTTCAAAATTAAAAAATTTAAAAGCTTTTACTAAACAATCGAATGAAAAATCATTGTATAAATTGAATCGATGTAGAATATTGAGTCATATCGATACTTTTGTAATCACACCCGTGATTCTGATCACTGGGATACGGTAAACGAGACATTAGTAAAAACATGTGTTTGTTTTATGTCCGTTTGTCCTTCTACTCGTTTATTCGTTTATTACAGTCGATTATCTCGGAAACTATAACATTAGAAATGCCACGAGCAGTGATTGGGTGCATTTATATTAACCGTTGAACGTTTTTAACGTCACGATTTTACCGTCCACAATACAATAGGTAAGCTAGTTGCTTCCCTTTTGTGTCTCAGAAAGGTCGCTTTTTCGTTGACGTACTAATAACGTCATGCCGTGGACGTTATCGTTGACGGATATATAAAAGGGTCTTCATACAACTGCATACATTTTGCTTCCTTATTGTATGTACGGTGGACGTGGCGATAAAATCGTTCGACGGAGAATTATAAAAGCGACCATTTGTCCGATTACCGAATATTCGGTCACGCTCTCGGCCGAAGTGTCGAATATTCGGCGGCCAAATCTTCGGTAAAAGATGTGTACATTGCGTGACAGGTTATGAGACTGTCTTATTGCGACGTGTGTGGAGACGACGTTTGTATACTTTCGTTTATTACTGTTAATCATTTGCCCCCTATAAATTACCACAACTTACTACGTAATAATTTGTTATTAAAATGAAAAAAAAATGGAATTAAAAAAATCAGCGTATAACAAATGCCTGCATGAAATTTACAGGAAAATATAACGGGAATTTTAGGTCTTATGGATATCTAAAATTAATTTTGCAGACCTATTATTTTATTATAATGTGGTATGGAATTCGTGTTTAATCGATTTTTACCCGACTGCGAAGGAGGGTTATGTTTTCGAGCGTATATGTATGTATATATGAGTATGTATGGTATGTCCATTTCTTTGGCACTCTTTGTAGCTTAAACGGCATGACGAATATGAGGTGTCATTAGATTCGTCTTAATTATGGGAGTGGCATAGGGTATAAAATTTTAATATGGCGCCCGAGAAAAAGGAAGTAGAGGAGAAAAATTATAACAATATGGGTATTAAATGAAAGGTAATAAATAGCCAATTCCAAATATATAAGAATTAATAAAAATTGCGAAAAGCTTTTTTGTTTTTTTAAGTAATTTTTATTTGAGTCTTGTTTTAATATTCATCAAAAAAATTGTTGCTGTAAATCACACAGACAACCAAATTTAACAACAAAGATGTTACAAAGATGTTATGAACTAAGATGAATTTTAATTCTTCACGCCAGTTTTCGCTTTGTTTTTCGCATTCTTCGCTGTTTCTGTAAGCCTTTGACTAGTTATTACTTTGACATCGATAGCAACATCACTGTTTCTACTTTGAATTTTTGAGAAAACTGGACGTAAATAATACATTAATTATTAATTTTTTATTAAGAAAGCAAGAATAGATAAAAACAATCTTAACGAGCGTGAACTTTTTTTTGGCTTATTGACTTTTTGACAAGCATAACTAAGAATTGCGTTGGAGCAAGCTACTTACTTCCCTTGTTTCTTCAGAGCGTTACGTCTGTTACAGTAATTTTTCGATCACAGTTGTAAATCATTGCATTATCTATATAATACCGTTCTACCCAAAATGCAAGATTAAACACCGAATTACCGGTAATCATTTATAATAACAGGTACCTAATTAAGTAATCATTATAAGTCGTTCATTAATTTATTAGTAATTAGTACTTACATTAAATAAACTTATAATAATTAGGTAAAACTAACAAATGAAGAGAACTATTAGCATCAGTCTCGTTACACTTTTAAAATCACTTTAATTGTATGAATTATATTTATTATTATTAATACTTAACAATGAAACGTGTTCCAAAAGATATTTTTAGTACGGCTAACTTCATTTCCAAGTAATTTTAGATTAGGAAATCCGACTAATCCATAGCGAACCGCGTTACGCAGAAAAACTGTCAAGGAAAAATCAATTTTAATTTACGAATTTTACTGTATATGAAATGAGTAAAATCTTCCAAATCTTACAATATTTATTTTTGGGATTCCGTAGCCAAAACAGAAAAAACGGTATATTTCGACATTGTCTGTCTGTCTGTTTGTGTGTCACAGTCGATTTGTTCACTCATCTTCACACCTGAGCTGTTTGGTACAGAGAGGTAAATTGGTAGGCCAAAAAAAGCAACAAATAAAAAATGAAATATGGAATATTTCAACCCGATATTTTTTTAATTTTTGATCTCTCCTGATATTCTTTCTATGGAATGTTCAAATTAACACAAGAGTAATTAAGTAATAAATTACACCACAATAGTATTATTTTTTGTGTATTTTCTTGTGACATTTTGATCACTTAAAATGGTTAAAATGTATGGTAAAGGAATACCATTTACTGTAATAAATGAAATTCCAATGAAGGTTAAAACAATGTACCTACGCAATATAGACAATATTATCTTCATAAAATACAATTTAAAACGGGCAATTTAACGCGATTATCTTTTATTTTGGCTTGACGTTTCAACCGAGTTGCATCGGCCGTGGTCTCAAGCAAACCAAAAACCAAACCAAAAACAAGGGTTTGCTTGAGACAACGGCCGATGCAACTCGGTTGAAAAGTCAAGCCGAAATAAAAGGTAATCGCGTTATGTTTTCCATTTTGGATATTTTAATCTAAAATTGTATTTTATGAAGATAGTGTTGTCTATATTGCGTAGGTACATTCTTTTAACCTTCATTGGAATTTCATTTATTAAAGTAAATGTAACGTGTAATGGTTTTCTTTTACCATACATTTTAACCATTTTAAGTGATCAAAATGTCACAAGAAAATACACAAAAAATAATACTATTGTGGTGTAATTTATTACTTAATTACTCTTGTGTTAATTTGAATATTCCATAGAAAGAATATCAGGAGAGATCAACTTTTTTTTTTTATATATTTAGATATTTTATAATGCAACGCGAAAGTTTAAAACTACTGCTATACAATTATAGATTGTTTGAAAATTTGGGGCAATCGCGAATCTAATGGCATTACCGCTTACTTTTGTCGCCGCCTACGTGCAATCGTTACACATATTAATTTTAACAATTACCCACATGTAGAAATGTAGAATATTCAAAGACCTTATAGCCTATACTATTATAATTATAATTTAAAAAGTTTAAAACAAATTTTCATATGCACTTTATAAATTAAGTGAAATAGTAAATCGTGCGGCAGTATTGACAGCTTACCACGGATATGTCGCTTCGATATTACGATGCGGCATTATATTTTGGGGTAATGCAAAAGGGAAAGAATTAGTATTCAGAGCACAAAAAAGATGCATAAGATCGATTTGTCATTTAAAGCAAGGAGACAGCTGTAAAAATCATTTCAAAGAATTAAAAATAATGACACTTCCGTGTATGTACATCTATGAAGTACTTATTTTTGTTAAATACAATTACAATACAAAACCTATTTGATAGCGTAAAAGGATCAAAGCGTTGTGGAAATCTCTGTCTCGTTGCATGTAGGACTACATTATTCCACAATACAATTTTTGCTCTGGCACCTAAATTATATAATAAATTACCGAAGTTTATAAAAGATAGGTAGCACTAATTTGAATATTTACAAAAAACAATTAAAGAAATTTCTATTAGAAAAGACGTATTACTCCATTGACGAATTTTTTAATGATGATATTTAGAAAAACTTTTTTTATATTTTTTTATTTGACACGTATATAATTTTGATTGCAATGTAATGAGTAATGACTATATAATAATTAATAACATTTTAAATCCAATTTAATGGCATGAATTTAACTCCAAATTTAATGACTATAATAATATTTATCTGAGTTATTTGTTTCGTTATAAATGTTTTTTGTAACGCCATGCATGAGGCGGAGCACAGAGGCTCTTACAGTATATTGCAACATTAACACCATATTTGTACCTGTGTCTCACAAAATGACTTAATGAATAAATGAATAAATAAATAAAAATATTACCAACAATCATTATGAGTTATGAGATGGGTTGTGACTTGTGTTCGACACATTACTAGAAAAGTTAAGAAAATAGTTTATATACAATTTTCAATTTAAAAAAAAATGTCCCGAAGCATTGCAGCGTTCAGTTAGCACCTCTATAATATTTCTTTTCTACCTGCAGATCGGTTGGGCGATAAAACTCATATGTACGCACCCGATAGCGCTGATCGGTGCGCGAGCGCTGATTGGCTTCGGATCCGGAGGAGGATTCGTCGTATGCCCGCTGTACGTGAAGGAAATAAGTGAAGACAGCATTAGAGGCATGACGGGCACGTTCGTTATATTTTCACAGGTGAGTTCTTTTTAATCTTTTATCTAAATATCCAACTGGTACAATAGTGGTTGAAACCATGCAGAGATATAGCTGGTCATACTCGTACTCGTTAATAATTATATTGATTGAGAACATCTGTTTTCCAAGCTGGGGTCCCAGATTCGATCCCCGGTCACGCAGGTAAAAAATTTAAGAAAGGAACTTTTGTAAATTGCCTTGCAACGTGGGTGTAACCGAAAGCTCCTAGTTCGTAGTATAGTAGTCGTAGTACAAGCCTAGAACTCATTTGGAGTCACAATTAAGGTAATTGGTGTCTTGGTCTATGGTTTTCTGAAACGTATACGGAGTAAAATATGCGTATAACGCGTATAAATGTAAGTTGTAGTATAGATATAACAGCAATATAACCTATACATGTGTACAATTACTTTCTCGCTTCCCTACTAGTGATATTGATGGCGCGTGCAGAAATCATAATAAAGTACTGTGGTCGGTCTCATACCCACGGAGTTGTAGACACAACCACCAGATCAACCAGATCCGACTCCTTAACACCAAAAATTATGGGATCTATTCATCACTAATGGCTATAATAAAAATATTATGATACTAGTTTCACTTCTTATGTACTTGGTTTTTCTGGCCTCCCTTTAATTACTGCTTAACCAATTTTATAACTAATTCCAATCAGTAAATAAATTTCAGAACGAATGACAATGTCTTTAAACTGTTTCTTCGACAGAATATCTACTAATTATTTCATACGCGAATTAAACAAAAATCTGAAATCATGTAACACTTTAGTCTAAAATTACCTGAACAATAAACCACCTGAATTACCATATTAGGGATGGAATTAAAGCGACTCGTTGCGATCCAAACGCTCATCCTACGTTCGCCAGAGAAATACGAAAATGACATACGTACCAACGAAATTTGATATCTATCTTACGTAAAAATATGTCATAGTAAATAGTTAAACAAGCTAAGTAGATAATCTTCAGTAAACCTCTAAATCGCACAAAACAAAGTAGCAATTCGTGTACGCTTGTGTTGTGCACGTAACTTATAAACTTCTAAACAGATTTGTATACAGTTTTCATCATCATAAAATATAGTATCATCACAAAGATTCTATATCATCATTTTTGTACACTTATATAAAGACGTGTATGGAGTAACTACCAGCCCTAATATTATTTTTCTCAAAATTTCACTATACTATTGTATGGCGGTTAATAGAATAAACCTCTTCCAAATTTCCAAATTTCATCTATAGGGCACCAATCTCGGACCAAATATCAAAATGGACGGATCATTTGCTCTAAAAGCGTGTCCTTCCTGTGTCCTTTTTTTGTTGATCGACTTTCTAGACTTTTACTAATGTGCGTGACTAGAGAAGTGTCACGGTACAACGATACTCAAAATACTCAAAATGGACGGATCATTTGCTCTAAAAGCGTGTCCTTCCTGTGTCCTTTTTTTGTTAATCGACTTTCTAGACTTTTACTAATGTGCGTGACTAGAGAAGTGTCACGGTACAACGAACAAGTCATATTTTTGTTTTTTGTGAATACAAGTATTCAAAACACTTAAGATTACGAGTGTTTTGCAAATAATTATTTCATAACCGACTCATGAGCTGACACGAATTACACTGTCAGTGCAAGGTTGCTCTACTTACTATTATATTATATTATATATTAATTATATTATATATTATAGCTAACTGTTTTACTCGTGGTTACGCTCAATGAGATAGAAAGAGACAGGAAAATTCGTTTCACACACGGTGGTAAGGGCGGCAACTTATTATAGCTCCGTCCATAATGTTTTTTGTTCCGAGATACCAATATTCTCTGAGTAAAATGGCTATAACATACTGACAGACGGAGAGACGCGACGGACAAGACTACATTATAAGGGTTCTGTTTTTTGCCATTTAGTTACGGAACCTAAAAAAGAATAATAATATTAGGCGTATTTGCAGTCGAAACTTTGGGTCCCTGGGACCCCGAAGCCCGTCGACTGGTTTCTGATATTTGTAAGAGACTAGTCGAGGCTTCGGGAGACCGCCGGGCTGGCAGCTTCTTCCGCCAACGAATCAGTTTGGCTATTCAAAGAGGCAATGCTGCCAGTCTGCTGGGTACCTTAAGCAATGACAGCTTTCTAAGCGGCAACTTTGAGGAAGTCTATTATAAGATAATGTGTAGTTTTAAGTTTATAATATTAATAAAATATTAATATTATTTTGTTAATGTAAATAATATTATTATCTTATGTACTTAATTAAAGTATGTAAGTAATAAAAATAAAATAAATAATGATAACAAAAATGATGAACAGATTATACCAAACTCATTACTTAAACATAATCGATCGAATAACCGTAACCACGTCGCAGTGTATGACAATAATTGAACAATGTAATATGTATAAGGATAAAAAGTATAAAATATGATGATTACGGAACAATATACAATTTAACAAGAATGTTGACGACAATTCCATAACTATACAAGAAGTAATAACAAATCAAGATATTTAAACTATATTACTTTATGTAATATTTACTAGTAGATGTAATTTAGCATTTAGTCAATTGCAATTGCATATTTATGAAATGATTAGAGATCCAATCCGACGAGATTATCACATAATGAACAATAGCGGCTCCGCAGTAGCGCGACGTTTGTTTTAAATTGTCAATTACAGTGCCACGCGGTAAAATGATTTTTTGTAGCATAAATAGGGTTGCTAGCAGTAATTTTTAGTTCACTGATTAAACAACAGTGACACCAATAGTGATTCGCGACATTATATCGTGCTCAATTTAACGACACATCGCCATCGATTGCTTACTGCTGCAGTTACATAATAAGGTAACTACTTCATACAGGATAATGAATTTTTTATTCGTCATAAACTTAGATTAAAAAATGTATCTAATGCTTTATATAGTCCATAAAGAGCTCAATCGATCGAGTATTATTCTTGTAAGATATTTCAAACGAAAAACTTGGGGAGTATGGGCAAAATAGATGTATCGTTAATCCTGCTGCCAAACAGTAGTTCTTGCGATAAACTCCTAAAATATTTAGCTATTTTCCGCTCAAACACCAAAAACCACCAATCGACACGTGTTTCGCCTCTCAACGAAGCTAGGAATCTAGGAGTTTGAGCGGAAAATAGCTAAAGATTTTAGGAGTTTGTCACATGGAATGGATTTCCGCAAGGTTAGCACCTGGGTCAATACAATATCTTATAGTAGTTCTTGCACTGTTGTATTCCACATGTGGAGGAAAAGATAGTCCTTAGATAGTGTCTGGCACAAGAGACGCAAAATATAGTATACATTATAAATTATAGGAGAGAGAGTAGAAATCATGCATCGTATCTGACGGCGTATGTTCAACGTCCTGTTTCCCCTTCTGGACACGTCTGAGTGCCGGCCTAGTTGTGATAGTCGAACTAACACGTCTATTTAACTCGTGAGAATTACTAGAGACATGTGCTCACTGAGACACATTAATATTCTAATAAGACACAGCTTAATTCTAATAATACTAATTATGAAGCATGCAAACCTATACATAATATACTATAAACTATATACATACAAGTATGATATAAAGTTCATCTAGGAACAATAAGATGTATCAGACTCGGCACAACAAGGCGAAACAGGCCTCGTCCGATAGACCTCCAGGCTGAAGACTGCAAATGCGTTGCTAATCCTGCTTTCTAACCTTCCTCTCAATTCTAATGTAATATAATTCCTCCCTGTTGATGTTTATGGATCTTAATCCAATTATCATCAGCTGTTTGAGTGGTATAAAAAAATCTCGTAGCTAGGTGTACAAAATTCGCGGGGCTAGAACTTTCTTTTTTAAAGCGAGTTAATACTGCTTTGTCATCCAGTTCAGAGCTTCGTTTAAGCTTTTAAGTCACTAGCTCATCGGGAAGTTACTATAAAACGGTTTGCAAAACTTGTACCACATCAATAAAGAAACAGGAAAAAAAATGAGTTAGGTCATAAAAACGTAAGTAGTAAAAAATGCACCTTTACGTATTATATCAATATCGCGAAATGCGCTGTGAACAAAGTCGGTCATATGTACTGTTACTTCTCAGTCATTTATCTCTTCAGAGAAACAACTTGTATGCAAATTTTTTGTTTAGTTAAGCATTCACACCTATTCAAATGTCTGGGGAACACCTGAAACCAAGGTATTGAATGTTCGGTTACACGTTCAAACGCATTTTCCTTATTGATAATGTAATAATACAATTTTAATAGATTTTAAATATGAGGGTTTCATAAACTGTTGCGTGACCTAATGAATGAACCAATTTAATGGAAAAGATATTTAAATTGAACTTCGCTTGAGTTATGGATTTTGGCATTAGTGGCAAAAGAAATTATACTTATAGAAAAAATTAAAAACTATATTCTTGATAGGTTTCTAAACTATTTATTGCTGTCAACTGTTAACTACTGATAACTAATTAATATGTACAAAGGTATATATAAAACGTAAAAAAACCAACCAAGAGTTAATGTATACGCTAACATAATTTTCTGCAGCAATTTACGACAGAGTAGAAAAGTTAAATGAAAAACAAAAAGAATTAAGAGAATTTAGTCCAAATTTTAGATCTCTACCAACTTTCAGCTCAGTAGGTACAAAGATGACTGAAAATATCGGCGTTGTTACCTGTGACCAAGAATCTATGATTAAAAGATTCTTGGCTGTGATATTAGGACAGACGAACGAACAGGCAAACGCACATAATGTAACTATACCTAAGGATTATAAATTAACATTCAAAGATGAATGAATGGCACTTTTTGGCTATTGTAATAATTTATACCTGTTATGGTAATAAGCTATTCTGCACTCTTCCCTCCATTTCCCGCCGCTAGGTGCACAACGTGTTGGGTGGCGGTCCCCAACGCCGAACTGCACTTTGTTTACACCAGCGGGGACACACTGGTGTCAGTCGCTTTCGGGGGACGCCCTAGCATTTAAACATTTAGTATTTAAGAACCGCGACGCTTGGCGCTCCGTCCTCTCTGACTACCCCGTTAGGGATACAGCGTGAGGATATGTATGTCTGTATGGTAATAAGAATTTTATATTTGACCAGAGGCAGATTTCCCATAAGGCTGATAAGGTGTGGGCTTAGGGCGGCCAGATATTTCATATCATATGTCTCAGTAAAAGATGGAGCTGAGGAAGCGGCTGGTAATACACGGCCTAGAGCGACCAAGACTGGCAGTCTACCTCTGTATTCGACCACAGAGTACATATATTATAGTCAATGGAATATGTGTGTACTTTATGGTCAAATGATAATAACAATTTGGCATCCGGAGGCAATCCTATAATAGCCGCATTGGATATCGGACGGAGAACACGTATCCGACCTATCCAGCTTTACTCACCGCTCATTGTGCTATGAATAGTTTCATTAATCATTTGTTATATTTTATTACAGACTGTCGGAAACCTTGTGATTTTTGTTCTGGGCGACCTGCTGCCCTTCAACACCGTATTATGGATTTTATTAGCCATTCCAGTAATACACTTCTGCATACTACTACGATTGCCCGAAACACCCTCTTTCTTGGTCAAATGTGGGAAAAATGAGGTAAATATATTTATTCCTGCTTTTTCGAGAGTTCTCCTCTTTTACTAAAGTTTTTGCTTTGATCCTCAGCTAGGTCTCTTTAACAAAGTCATTATCGTTATCGTTGATCTTCATATGTCAGCCTTGGTCTTCCTTGGCATTCTACTACTCGCTTTCGCTGTGTTGCTTTTCTTTGTCATTCTTTCATCACTCATTTCTTCTATGTGCCCGAACCATCTAAGCTTTCCTTTCTGCAGTTTTACAGTAACACTGTCGTACAATCCTGTCATACTATGTATTTCTTCATTGATTCTTTTGTCTACAAACGTGACACCGCACATATTTCTAAGAGACCGTTAGAGATACAGTGTGAAAACGTGTATGTATGTATGTATGTATGATACATACGTATGTTACCGTTGATTAACAGTGCTCTGTCCGCATTTGGCCATTAATAACGCGCTGTTGGTGCCAACTTTGTACCACAGCGAGACTTGGATATGGTCGCAATCGAGTAAAAGTAAGAGGAATGCAGTGGAAATGCGATCTCTCAGAACTATGTGTGGTGTCACCCTCGCAGACAAAATAAACAATGAAGAAATACGCAATATGGATGATTGGATGAGTGTTATAGTAAAAATTCGGATGGGATGGCTTAGTGGAAGATAGAGTCTAACTTGTGAAGATCAAATAGCCAAAGTGCTAGCTGAGGGAAATGTCAAAAGCACTTTCATATTTCGACGAAAGTGCATGAGGAGAATGATAAAATTCGATGAAGCGAAAGAAGTATGTAAGGACAACGATATTTGGTCCTTCATCTTCTCTGACTACCCCATTAGGGATGAAACGTGGGGGCCATGTGTGTTTGTATGTTATCGCAGTAGAAAATATTTGACATTGTTTGTCAAAACTTTATCAGGTAAAGGGTGACTCTGTGAAATTAGCTACGTTCAGCTATCGATAGATAATTTGCTTCAAAGTTGGTCAGAGGGAGAACGAAATTGCTTATCTTTCCGCGCCAAAAGATAGCGTAGAAAGTAGGCGTAGGCGATGGCCTAGAAACCTGACATTACCCATTTCGCTTTACCATATGTACCTACTGCCTAAATTTGACCTCAAGGCATTATTATGGTACAAATAGCGAGAGTATAATATGTACGTAATATGTATGTATGATGGTCTTACCCAAAAAATTGGAAACTTCTATGTTTAGTTCTGCATTAAAATTTCGTTTTGATTACAGGAAACAGCAAAAGTACTCAGCTGGCTACGATCGCTGCCTCAGAACGACATAACTATCAGTGAGGAAGTTGACAGGCTTATTATAGAGCAGACTTCAAGCGAGTTGAAGTTCTCCCCTAAGCTTCTTTGTAAGTATATTATCTTTCACCTATTATCGTTTCTTCCAGGTATCTCTCATAAAGTATTCCTTTTTTAAGGAGATGCATTGATAAGCAATAATTTTGAATTTGAAAGTACTTATTTTCGTTTATTTTAAAAACTATAATTAATTTAAGAAAATCCAACTTTCATTTTGAAGAATATGTTTAGGTTAAAACTATACAGAAAATTTAGAAACATAAATCGGTCCCATTACCCCTAAAAATGTAAATCTCTCTTTTAAAAGAGGTTTCTTTGATATATTTTTTTGTGTTACAAAGGTTAACCAATCGTGTATCGCAACTGGCAAAATAAAGTCAATGAAATTAAGAATTAGTTTACCAAATATCACTTTCATACATTTTGTAGTCACTTAGAAAAATTGAGATCCCAGCCGTCGAAATTTCCAATGCGTCGCCATAATGGATTGTTGACAAGCCTTAGAAAACATTTTATCATTTGAAAAACCTATTAAATTAACCAGTGTTATTTAAAATGTACCGCATCCAGTATCCAGTGTGTTCATATACATTTCATTTCCACTATACTGGAAATCGTAGCTTACACTCGTTTAATAATAATAAATAACGAACGCCAATCTTTGGAGTACAAATAAACCGGCTTAGAACGTGTCGTACATTTATTAACTTAGAGTATTTAAATATGTACGTAACTACGATTTAAAAAAAGATAATAAATACCATGAACATTAAATTCGTTATTTTTAATTTATAACTTTATGTTACAAAACATCTCTGTAAGTCTGCATACCAAGTTCAGTAGGTGTAAAGTAGGTACAGATGACAGAATAAATCGACTGACATGACGGAATCCCAATACACTGAAATAATCAACTTCATGTTAATTTTTAGTGTTGTCGAATTTATTAACCCTCAAGTTTAATACGATAAATACCGTAAGCGTACAGGTACTGCCAGATGTGTGTATATTCGAACATAGAGAATGTAAAAAAACTGTAATATTATTAGATAAACTTCATGCCAAAAAAAGCACTTCAGATTGCAAATGTGTTGGCACTCGGTCACTAAGATGTTATACTTCTTATGTCAGAAATTACCTCGGAGTCTTACCCTCCACACCGGAACACAACAGAGCAAGGATTAGCGAGTAAGATGTTGGTAGCGAATCAAACGAACCTCACACAAGGTTCTACCATCCTTTTTCTATCCGCTTATTCGCTATCTATTCGCTTTGTCATGTCTAAGTGAAAATACCTCGGACCAAGAAACAATGGACGGAGCTATAATAAGTTATCGCTAGACCACCGAGTGTCAAACGAATTTTCATGTTTCTTTCTATCTCATTGAGCATAACCACAAGTAAAACAGTTAGCTATAAGTATGGCAACCTCGTACTGTCAGTGTATTTCGTATCAGATTATGAGTCGGTCGGGAAATAATTTTTTCAAAAATACTCATAAATTTTAAGTCTTTTGGCTACTAGTATTCACGAAAATAAAAATATGTCGTGTTCAGCTGTGTATCGTTGTACAGTGACCTTCCCTAGTCACACATTAGTAAAAATCTAGAAACTCGGTCAACAAAAAAGAACACTTTAAGGACACGCTTTTAAAGCAAATGCTCCGTCCAATGTGATACTTGGTCTAAGGAGACTACTTAAGTACTCGTGTGGTGCAAGTTGTGATTTCGTGTACTGTAAATGTGCTGTCCCACTTGCAAGGGGAATAGCGTAAAGTTATGTGTGTACGTAATGGTTACAAGTAATGATAGAATAAATAACAGTTCTAAAGCACCCGATTATCTGGAAATGCGAAGACATTTGAGCAGGCTTTTTAGCTATCCGATGATATAGACGATAATTTGCGTTACAAACAATAGCCCAAAATTTATAAAATCGTCTCTGAAATACCGTAAAATAGCAACAATTAGCAAAATTTGTTCAGTCATATCCAGAGCGATTCTTTTTAATAATCGTCGTAGTAATTTGCTAATACATCACCCATAAAAGTTCCTATTCTATTCCTTAGCCTTTAATGACTTTTGTGGGAAAATCTGATCGCTAAGATTTCTGACACAGGAGACACAACATCTTAAACCTCAGAGTTAATAACGCATTTGCAACCTGAATTGCTTTCCTATCCTTGATATATTATTATGATTTGGCCTGAGACCACTTACCAGGTGGTCTCTTACAGGTGATCAGTATGTTCGTATGTGATAAAAATATAAGCAACTAGAGTATTCTATAGTTTTTCACAGCACAGCCAGCACGAAAGCTTCTAAAAATCTGGTTCAAAAAAGAAATTACTAGAACATAGCTAGCTAGGAAACTGCTTAAAAGTCTTTATACGTCACAGCGCCAACGTGACGACAAAAATTGTTTTGCAAACACATTCATTATGTCAATTGCACAGTCGACCCCATATTAAAAAGTATCCAAGCAAGAAGACCTTGATATCTGACCAGCAATTATTTCCAATTTAGTAGTTTAATAATTTGGTTGTAGATTCGTAGGGTGTCAAAAGACAATGAGTTCAATTTATTTGATAGGTGGGGTCATCTCGTCAGGGAAACTTTGACATATCACCTATTGAACAATGTTGTTCTGTTCGCCACGTTGGTTTTATTTACATGCGTATGCGTAGCGAGACGGCTAATTGAGAAGTGGAGCGAAGTTGAATTTATTTGAACTTTGGATCGTCGCGTGTTTCCTTAAGCTCTCGACCGTTGCATTCTTTAAGAGTGTCGATGACATTCCCTGGCTACATATCTGCGGCATAGGTATGCATTTCACAAGAACAAACTGCACTTGATTGATCTATAGTAAAAAGCAGCAGTTCGCCGGCAAGTAGCGTGGTCAATAGGACGTGGTACTGTCAGAGACGGATTGGTCATTAGGCAGGTCAAGCAAACGCTCAATTAGCCGAACGCCCGGTCGGCCATCCGATCTGTCTCGATCGATCGGATATCGACCATTTTTGTTATTAGTGGTATTGCTAAAATGTATTTTTTTTAGAATAATTATTGTTTATATTACTAAAATAAACAGGTGTACAGATTGTGTAACCCCAAACGAATCAAAATTAAAATTGAAATAGTTTAGGCTTAATAGGTCTTAACTCTTCAGAATGCTTGCAGTTTGGACTGTCACTAGAATTTCCGTTTACGTTGTTAGTAAATCAAATTGCTTGTAATTTACTTTGAAAATTACTAAACATCGTTTGAGAAACATCTCGTTGTCCGTCAATTTAAATTCATTTACAACAAATGACGGCAGAAGATCTGTTAATAAAAGATCGCGATGAAATTATTGACAAAATAGCGAAAACCGCTGAGTTTCCTCAAAGTCTTTTTTTATTGACTAACTTGAATTTTTAATAATCTACATAAACATGACACAAAATTTTCATTCTGTTTTCCTATATGATGTAGTGTCATATATGATGTAGTGTTACGTCATAGTGTTTAATGATAGTGTTTAAAAAGCTCGAGCGGATTTCAGGTTTCAGTCCAAATGTAGGGCCGTGTTGTTCTAAACCACGATCCTTTTCACGTGTCTCAAGATCAATAACCTGACAAACAACACGCTTAGCATCCCTATAATAGCGGAATGTACACAAATTATAAAAATTACGTATTATTACATTATTTGGATACAGAACGTAATTTGATGTTTATTCACACAAAAGAGAGTTAATATGAAAATCATGGACATAACAAAATGTAAAAAGGGATCGACTTACTTCATCAAAGGACTTGCTTATTTTATTTAGCTTCACTTTAGAAGTACCTGACCCCGTGTCTATGTTTTTATTGTCTCTATATGGTAACATATCCACGGTAAAAGCATATTTACTGTAACTCGAAAAAATGCTAAAATGATTTATATATCATTGGAATAAAAAAAAACCGTCGAATGCTCCCAGTGTCGTTCTTCTACGATGTAAATTAAATACGACGTTGACTTTTTTCAGTTTGTCTAATAAACATTCTATAAAATGTCGTATTATGTTGAAAAATCAACAAATTTTCAAAACGGATCTAGTACGTCAAAATAGCTGCTAGTTTTTTCATGCTACTGTGATGCTGTTTTGAAGTATTATATTGGGTCCTTACATATGAAATTGGCGTTTTGTACGGGAGGAATATAAAGTCAATTTTTTTTTTTGTAAAATATATTTAATTAATCAAAGTATGCACCGTTGTTATCTATGCACTTTTGCCATCTCATAGGTAGTTCATTGATCCCTTTACTAAAAAAACCATAGGCGCGAGAATCAATAAACTCTTTGAAGGCGATTTGGACTGCCATTACATCTATTACTAATACACGTATCTTTATTTATTCTAATCGCTTCTTCATTACATTTTTTGTAGCAATTCTAAAGTACGTTGATGTGTGTATGTTGATTTTTCAAATTTTTGTGTACTTTTTCCATAGCTATTGGTATAATATTGAGTTAACTTTTGTATGCTAACGTGTTAGCGAAATGTGTGTTACTTATAATATTTGTAACATATCAGTTTTATATACCACATATCTTACGAATAAAGAATTATTATCATTATAATATGTATACTCAGTATATTATTATTGCTATTCTCATTAATACATTTTAATTACCCTACACATATTTTATATCCATCTTACATTCTATTTCTTGTTTCGTTTCATATATAACATAACATAACATAACATAACTTCACGCTGTATCCCCAACGGGGTAGTCAGAGAGGACGGAGCGCCAGGAGTCGCGGTCCTTACACACCTCTTTCGCTTCCTCAAATCTCATCATTCTCCTCACACATTTTCGCCTAGGTATGCGAGTGCTTTTGACATTTCCGTCTGCTAACACTCTGGCTATTTGATCTTCATAAGTCAGCCTTGGTCTTCCTTGGCTTCTTTTACCACTCACTTTCGCTCTGTATATTTTCTTCGTCAGTCTTTCATCACTCATTCTTTCCATGTGCCCGAACCATCTAAGCGTTTCATATATATACATCAATAATCTAATATTATTCCTATATATATTATCCTTCTATTTTTTGTTTTTATTAACTTCTTGCTGAAGTTAAGGAATTACTACTAAATTTATTTACGATTATATTACTTATGATGCTTATTTTTATCTCTGTGTCTAATTCGATTTCCAAATTTAGTCGCTCTTTCCTAAAAATTCGCCAATCCCCGATCAGCTGCAGGACACCCTCGCCTGTCTGGTCATCGTATGAGCACGTCGGGTCCTCTGTGCACCTAAAACGATAATGGTACTCCAAGAATCTGCCATGCCAAGTCAAGACCTGAGTCGTTATGTAATCTATTCCTATCTTCCTAATTATCGTAAGTCACTAGTGACTTGCTTTCCACATTCAATTCCCCCTTCTCCACCTCAATCTCCGATATTCCTGCACTTTCACCCTTCCCTTTTACCTGTCCGAACTACTTTTCCGTAGGAAATTTCATCCCAGTCTTCAACTTTTCTGCGTTCCCTACATTCTTCACTACAGGTGGTGACTTCGTTCGCGCCTCTATTTCACCGATACGCACGGTCCTCTCCAAATACAGCATTGACATTACAGTTTCTGCTGAGTTTGAAAATTACTCTGATTTTCACTGTATCCATCTTCACGTTAAAAGCTGAATGTAAAAACAAGTGAAAGTCGAACAATCAAATGTCATGATTTTATAAAATATAACATGTTATAGTTTTTGTGCTTCGATCACAAATAAAGAACTAGATTCACAATCTCCTGTAAAATCTAAACCAATTATTGTCCGAATTGACGTATATATTTTTAATATCGTGTAGTATTATTGGAAATATTGTGTTAATCTAAAGTAGACCTTACTGTCAAACCATAAGATTTTAAAAGCCTGTAAACGATTCATAACACTGAAACGAAGTTTGTTAAAAAATATTTAAAATGCAATCTTACGTCTCGTGCGTAAAGTATAATTCACATAATCTATTTGCATTGCCATTTACGTCATTTTGATTTGTTACGTGAAAGTGACAAGGATAAGACCATATATCGTCAGACAATATTTATAAATATGATTACGAATTTAATAAAAAAGAGCTATGTAACGTTATTACTATAACGAAATAACAAACACGTAAATAATATATATAATTTATTAACCAAAAATAAGAATCTCCGTGTTTTTTAACGTTCTGATTTATTTATTTGTTATCTACATTTCATGCAATCATACATGTTACGAATTTAATAAAAAAGAGAGAGAAAACGAAATAACGAACACGTAAATAAAACTATTTTATTTATTGATATGACCGAAAATAAGAATCACCGTCTTTTTTTAGAGTACGTGTTGTTTTCACAATTTTTGAAAGGGCACTTTGACATGTTCGCTGTTAACGTTTTCGAATACTACAATAGAAGTGCACTCAAATACTCATTTGAGTACACATTTGGTTCGGACAGTGCCTCCAAACCACTTTGGCTGTGCTCCAGACTCTCGACGAGTCACTCGGCGAGGCGCTCGAGTGAACGTTGCAGAAGCAAGCGCTAACAAGCGTCGACCGTCCACACTTGCAGTAACGACTGAGCCTAGACTTTGCAGATGACGATCGATGAATTATACTAACAACTTTGTGTGCTCTCGTCCATTATAATTAAGTTCGCTTATAATACGTTAAAAATACACGTAAACCCTGGAAAAAGAAAAAATGGAGAGGTTATTCAAAGTTTACATTCTTCTTATTAAATACCTATATATTTATGTTCGCGATTTGTACGCCGTTTGTGCACCAATTTTGATGATTATCTTCCTATTTAAAAGTAAGTATGTCCAGGGTCGCCCCATAGAAATTTACTTAAGATCTGATTATGGAGTACTGCTTATACAAAAGAAATCCTCAACGAGTTATACATTTTGATGATCCTTTTATTAAATATTTTGTTCTTGAGTTGGGTAATTAGATGTAGACCTACCCTATACATTTTTTTTAAGACAAGGCCACTTAAAAGAGTAAAATAAAAATCTGTTTACGAAAAAATTAAATCAACTTCAAAATAAAAGCACTACAATATTACACAATAATCTATCCAATAGTAATCAAAACTCAAGTACGAAAAGTACTTCATAAATATAGGTAGTACAATTGTAAAATCCATATCACATTAATAGTTACTAGCGTAAACCCATATAACTAAATTCGACAGCTACTGAAGTCTGCACTAAACCAATAAGCAAGGACAGATAGTCTAGGTACTAGTTCAGTAGGCTTGGAACGGACTTCAGTACCTGTCAAAAATTATATGAACTTAAAGGCATTTGCATCGTATTTTTTGTGAAATCACTTTTCGACTTGAGTTTTGATTAAGATAGTAAAGAATAACAATTATTTTGTACCTACTTAATAAAGATAATAATTATTTCGTAGCTAGTTCCCCTTGTTAACTTTGCAGTTTTTGATTTTACTATTTATTTAAGGACTTGAGCATCGTATCTTCGCAGAATTATCTTAATGTTTTATTAAATTCATAACATGCATGCAGCTTGAAGTTAATCACGAGTCTAATAGGCGCGCTCATGTTGACTACTCGGGTCCTTTAACTCGTGCACCAAATACCGACATGGAGCAAAACGACGGCGAGTCGACGCGAGCCGAGGCGAACAGACACGAGTGCACACGAGCGCAGCTACCACATTATCGCGCTCGCCTCGACTCGCGCCGACTCGGCAAGAGTGTGGTGCCGGGGGGGACATTTTTCGAGCGTTGATTGTGTATCTAGTTTTTTATTTCTGATCGAAGTTTTCGTATGAAAAAAGTTCACTCTGAAATCTGGCACCATGCAGGTTTAATTTTAATTCAGTGGCCAGTGCATTCATACGGCAATTTCATACTTTAACCCCTATTATAATCATTACGACAAGAAGTCTTCGTTCAGTTTTGTTGATTTTGCGTAATTAAAATTATTTTATTATTGTTTGATTTGGTTTTGTTAAGTATTTGATTTTGCTGTGTTTATGAGAGAGTATTGATGCTAAAATATTGTAATTAATTAATATTTGTGAAGATATTACTTGATTCGCCATTTATAGTAACAAAACTACTGAAATTTATATTGTTTCATTAACCTCCTCTTTTAATTATTCAAATACCAATGTGTATCAACGCATTACTGTGTAACTTATTGTGTTATTTAGGTACTTGTAACTAACTTCGTAATAGTTAATTTATGCGTTACCTTCAATCAATCATTCACACACGACATTTCATTTAAAAGACAGTAATTAGAACATAAAGAACAACAAGTATACAACAAAAGTTAAAATTTTGTTTCAATAATTAAATCACATACAACGAAATATAAGCAGATTGACATTTATAATAGGTACTTCGGTTACAGCAAATTTACCGCTTGGAAATTCAAAGCATTGTGTCATACAATACAATTTTTAGTTACAACGTATCTGCTGCTCAGAATTGAAAAACCAATTGCTGTAACTAGGCAATACATGTACTTAAGTCAACTTTAGAGTAGTTATGTTAATACCATTCGATGAACTTCATTTAAACCATACACATTCTAAAAATTACATTTGTATGACTACTAGTTTCCGAAATATGAATTTTTTAATTTGTTTTTTGGCTCTGGTGTAATTGGATTTTTCGGAATACAGCAAATATGCTTTCTACCGTCACTGTCATTAAATTAAAAAGATAAACAATCGTGAAATATTCTGGATTTAGGAAAATTTCATAAATATATTTATTATAAAGACGAGTATGTTACTGTTTAATAAATATAGATTTGTTATAATTATAATAAATATAGATTTGTCATTTGTAAGTATAAAATTAAATGCTGTTTATTGGTAAACGTTGGAGTTAAGAACAGCTCGATCGATTTGGATATTTTTTTAATTGTTCGTAATAGGCCGAATAAGGTTTTCATGGAAAGAAAAAATTGGAAAGGTTCCCGGAAAATTAGAAAATTCGAGAGAAATTGAAAGCACTCCTTTACGAGATTATTATTTATTAAATTTGAACAGAACAACTCTGATACTATAATAATAATAATAAGGCGCCAGACGATACACACCAATCATCTGATCTCAAACTAAGGTATTCCCTGTACTATGAGAACCAGACGACAATCTAGAAAAGTTCATTTTCTAATTTGACCCGACCGGGAATCGAACCCGGAACCTTCCGCGCTTGGGTTAATGTCTAAACCACTGCGCCATCTAGGTCGTATATCTAATATATAACTATATTTTGTTACAGGGTCCGACAAAACTGCTATGAAAGCGTTCTGGGTGGCGCTGATAGTCAACTTGACGCGTGAGTTTTGCGGCTGTATCGCCGTCTTGGTATACGCCAGCCACATCTTCGGTGAAGCCGGCAAGGTTCCGAACACCAGCATCGCTATATCGCCGAACAAGCAGTCGATCTTGCTCGCTGTAGTCCAGATAATAGGTTCCTTTTTGGCGTGTCAACTAGTCGATCGAGCTGGACGAAAGGTAAGCATTTATGAAACGTACAATGATGTTATGAATAAAGTAAACCATACTACGATACTATATTTTACTATACGGTACTATACAAACTTTATAAGTTCTTCTTCTTCTCTTTTATATGCTGGCAACTCGTTTCATATTTATTAAAAATATTTCTGCCACTCTCATCTCTAACGTAAAATGTCTGTCTTCTTATTACTAGGTCCCTAACACTCTCCAGTAAAGTGATAATAGGCTTTACTGAAGTTAAAAAGGACTTCTCTAAGGAAGGAGAAATGTAAAAATTTGAATTGTACACATTCATTCAAACTTTTTAACTTTTAACACTTATACAGAACTTTAACGCACAATATACTGGTATATACCATACCATGTCACCTTTGTACTGTAACAGTCCCAAAAAAGCAAAAAATAGAAAATCTAAATAAAATGCCAACTTCACGTCTCCCGTTCCCGCCGAAAAGTCACTACAACTTTTTAAGACCTGCGTAGATTAGGAATGATCGATGTTTATCGATATTATTGGATCATCGATGTTAATTTCGCTAAAAATCGATTAATCCTCTGTTTCGAAGAATATCGACAATCAATGTTTCCACATTTCTTTGTTGTGAAAATAAAACTGAGCTTATGAAAACCTTCAAGGTAGGTATATAAGTACAGAAATCTGAAATTTCTAAACGATTCTTGTAATATCATTCTGCCAATATAACCTAGACATCACGTTTGATTTTAGTACCAAAACATAGCAAAACATCGATGTTCTCAAAAATCGATTTTTTTTGAGGTTTATCAGACATCGTTGTTTACTTGGACCAAGTATCAATGGACGAAGCATTAGCTCTAAAAGCGTGTACTTAAAGCGTCCTTTTTTTACCGACTTTTAGATTTTTACTAGAGTGACTAGGGAAGGTTACATTACAACGATACACAGATGAATATGACATATTTTTATTTTCATGAATACTATCAACACGTAAGATTTACGAGTATTTCGCAAATAATTATTTCATAGCAAACTCTTAAGCTGACAAGAAATACACCGACAGTGCGAGGTTGCCATACTTACTATAGCTGTTTCACTCGTGGTTACGCTCAATGAGATAGAAAGAGACAGGAAAATTCGTTTGACACACGGAAGTAAGAGCGGCAATTTATTGTGACTCCGTCCATTATATTTCTTGGTCCGAGACCGAAACAGATAAAAATTGTTTTTTTATGGTATTTTAGAGTGGATATGTGGGTACATTTCGAATAAAACATTTTTTCATTTACATTTCAATATTTTTTGCCATTTAGACAGAGAAAAAAATCAATGTTAAAATGATAATCAAACTGTAAATAAACAAAATTTTCGCCAAATACTACCTTTTAAAATTCCGAATACTACTCTTATCTGACTGTCAAATTCCAACCCTGATCGGAGGTCATATTCGATTTTAGTAATAAAACATCGATCTTTTCAAACATCGATTTTTTTTCAATGTTATCGGAACGTGTGGTAGAGCTACGGTGTATTGCAGCACGAATTGGGCCGGCTCGCCCGATGAAATACCATCCTCTTACAGAATATCGGCGCGAAATAACAGCAGCTATTGCTTTGACTCTCAGAAAATATTAAGCCTTACTTAATGTTTATTGAAACAGTAGTTAACAAGGAAAGTTCCAGGTCTTACAGATTTTCAAATATCGTGTTTAGAAAACTATTTTAAAAATATCGTGAGGAACCCTCTAGGAGCCTTCCATGAACTATGATTTTTAACCCCCTCCATCGCAGGTGGTCACATGGTATGACGTTACAAATTCACGTCACACCTAGAACTGAATAAATGAAAACAACAGCTCCAGTTCAATTATATTTTGACATATGACGTCACGAAAGTTATGACCTCACCCCCCTTGTCACACAAGGAGTGAGGGGACCCGTTATTAACATGTGACGTAGTTTATAGATGGCCCTCTGTGAACGAGTTTAATTCGTAACTACGAATTCATCAAAAGGAGGTGCAATAGAAATGTATCTCGTAGTACCAGTATTAGTAAAACCGGCGCCGCTTGGGAACCTCCGAGGGCACTGACTTCCATAGTTCAATCAATCACAAACAATCAGAATTAATATCAATATTTGTTCTAACTAGTAACAATTGCGTTAAAAGTGATTACTTATATCATAAAATATAGTTATTATAGCTGTTCTCGATATTCGTAATTTAATGTTACAATCATAATAATTGTTGATAAGGCAACACTCATTTCGAAGGTGTTTGTGATCTTGAATTTTGGAATGTCAAATAAAGAGTTAGTCGACAATTAGATGAGCTTCCAAAAACACGTGTTTTCTTTAGGTATTATGTATGCAAATGGTATAAGTATATACACACATAGGTATTATATACATATTACATACATACCTATATATTCAATATTTCTATCCACGTTTGATATTATGGGAGAAGGAAAAACATATCTAGTTTCTGTGATTGTTTATATAGCAACTGACGGACAGTTTTTTCATTAAACATTAATAAGCTTTTAGTATTGACTCAATTCTTAGACATAATATTATATTAATAAAATAATAATATGTCTAAGAATAAAATAATTATTTACTTATAATATTTATCTAAGTATATTAACCTAAGTATTGTTGGTGGATCACATACAACGTACATACAAGTAATACCATTCTCACCCGGATGCCACAAAAAGGGAATGGATAAATATAATTTTAATTTTTAATTAGAATTTGGAAATTTTAAATAAAATATTCTGCTTAGAATCAAACACATATAATAACAAAATTTAATATTAAAAAATACAAGTATACTTTTATAAGAGAACAGAATGAAATGTGAAAAAGGAGAGTGATGGTGTGGTATGTGTAAATGTACGTTACCTTTAAACTATAATTAACGTTATAATAACGATAAAGCACATGGAAAGAATGAGTGATGAAAGACTGACGAAGAAAGTCTATAGAGCAAAAGTGAGTGGTAAAAGAAGCCAAGGAAGACCAAGGTTGACTTATGAAGATCAAATAGCTAGTGTTAGCCGACGGAAATATCAAAAGCACTCGCATAGCAAGGCGAAAATGTGTGAGGAGAATGATGCGATTTGAGGAAGCGAAAGAAGTATGTAAGGACCGCGACGCTTGGCGCTCCGTCCTCTCTGACTACCCCGTTAGGGATACGGCGTAAAGATATGTATGTATGTATGTAATAACGATAAAAAGTTATCGAGTGCCATATGCTAGATATTTCTGTCCTATACACTGTTATTGTCCTATACAGTTAAAATTCACTGGCGAGTGATATCTTCACACAAAGGCAAGTTTCTTGTTCTTTGTTCATTTCATAAAATACGCTGAATTTACTAAAAAAATGGTAAATACGTACCTACAATCAGAGCGCCAAAAGTATCTGATAGATCTAAAATAATGAAAACAGTCTCCGTTACCTATCTGTTATTTACACACAATTGACGTTTTCAAGAAACTCAGTGCATGGTCAGTGCCTACGTGCAATACGTATACTTACATATAATCGGAAAATCTCATGGAAAATTCCGCTGAAATAATAACAGAGAACTCACCATTTCATAATGTATAATTAAACTTACCATACTGGCTTTAAATACCAGTTTACTGATACTTACTAATTAAGAGTGTAGTGTAATATGCTCTGTAATACACTGTAATGTTACATAACTTGTCTTCGAGATTGTATTTCTGTCATAGTAAATACTAAAAGTATTTTATATTAATAGTGACTAAAAATACTAATTTCGTGTTGGTTTGGGAAAGAAAAAAATGTTACTTATATATAAAATGTGTCAGTTGCTTATCTCACATAGAATGTAAGCCTCTAAGATTATATGCGTTTGAAATAAGAATAGAACCACACACGCAGATAACTTCACTCACTGCTCAGTGCTCGCTATTGTACTAATAACTAGCAAAAAAACTACAAAAAATATTGTACGTACGTAAGAAGTTATACTTTTTTGGCGTTTTTAAGCTAAACTATAAAAAAAATTGGTCGCTAGAAATCACTGACATGTAGATACATAATAACCACACTAGACTGGCGGTTGTCAAGTTATATTTAATTTTGTGCCAATTTGATTTACGCCATTTTGGCGCTGTTGCCATATGGTCGACAAATACGAGAGTACATGGAACTAAAATAACCATATGCAGTATACGCTTCGATCACAAATTTTACGACCTTTTGAATCTTTTTTAACACTGAATAAATTACGTGAAATAAAAATATCAGTAAATATTTGTTCCACCAGGAATACGATTCTAGCAAACTGGTTTTCAAGTGATAAACAAAATAATTTTTTATTATTATGAAACAGTATTAGTAGTTCAAACGAAGTACGATTAATTATTTTTAAGTTTACATTTTTTATTTGAATCATACAAATTCAACATACGGGTAGTTCTACAAACTAAGGAAGAATTCGAGTCCGATTTCGGCTCGACATTTTTTATACATTCTGGTGGCGGAATTCAGTCTAATAACTAGAGTACAGTGTCTTTTAGCTTATCCTAAAGGGAACAGTCAAAATATTTAATATTTTTTGATTTATGGCCATTTAAAAAAAATCGAGCCACAGGAAACTGAGTGTCACCAGGAAGCTGAGGAAAACAACAAAAATCAATCGAGATCAATTATTTATTTCACAAATTTTTAAAATTCGCCTCAACAATAATTTGTAATAATCAAAGTATCTTTCATAATAACAAAAAGTAGTTTTAAACTTGGCTTAGATACTAATTCTATACCTAAGAATGCCTTCAGCAGGAACATTAATCATCAAATGATTATTGAACATAAGAATAATAATAATCTCTCGCTCAATAGTAAAATATCTCTTAAAGGTAACAATATGAAGTTTTTGTAACAAATTCACAACGACACTTCAATCTAGTATTTTACTTAAATCTAGTAACAAAAATAATAATTTTGACAGTCTCGTTTCAATTATTTTAAACTATTTTTTGTAATCACAATCAGCTAAACACCCAGGGCATGTAAACAATGTAGATTCACCTTTAATACATCCATCTTGTGCCCAATTATTACATATTAGACACTGGACCCAGTCATTTCCTGTCGTATCTGCACTGTAGAGAACACCACATATAAGGCACTCGCAATCACTGAACTCGTATTTATTTGTCTGTGCTTTTTTTGATTCATTTTCTTTATCTGTTTGTTTTCTAGAATTAAATTTCTTTTTCTGTCTTGAGTCTTGTTTTTTGTATTTAGTCGCTTTTTTAACTTTGTCTTTCCTTGATATCATTTCTTTTTCCTTTTTTGGTTATTCGGTGATAGTATCAACTTTTATTTCTTGGGTTTTAACTTTGATTTCTTTTTTCTCTTAATGGCTCCTGTGATAGGTCTGGGAAGAGAGTAGTCGGGTCAATTTGCAAATCAGGCATGGTGGCTAAAACTTCTAGATTTTTCAAATTTAAAGTAAGATCGCTTGCAAAGCTCATATCATCTGGCTGATCTTTTGATTCCGTAAATATTTGCCGTGATCTTGCAGAGTATTCTAGTAAACCCATCTGGTAATGTTTACACATAATACCCTCATCACAAAAACAGCTGAGGGATTTCATTTGTAGCTTTCGTGGCATGAAAGCACTGCCCTGTACTTGATGGACTTTGAGTGTCCCCTTAAAAGGTATTAAATTCTGTTGATCGCTAAAAATCAGTTTTTCCATATCTTCAATTTCACTTTTAGTGACGATAAAAAGTGTCACACCAGGGCAGCGATTTTGAATGACTCCGTAGAACTTAGTTAGGTTAGTAACATCACCTCCACATGCTACGACATCATCGGCAATTCTTTTACACACAGCGCCTACACCATCTGGTGCTCGTTTACCATAGCCCGCTTCATGATAATTCCAAGTCCAATTTACAAGTCCAGGGTACAGATCTGTCATTTTAGATGCTAGCGTGAAAAACATTATTTTGTTACGATATTGTATTACTGGACCATCACTCAAAAAATGGATGGTTTCTATTTGATTTGGTAATTCTTCCAGTACTGGTGTTAAGTGGGCCCAAATAGCATAAACATTGTGACTCAAATCCGTTGATACAATGCAATACGATCTTGTAGATCCCTTCAAATACATAACTACTGTGTGAAGTGAGAGCTGCGTACGAGATCCCCCAAAATGAAAAGATTGAACTTCTTCGTTATATTTTGTACTAAAATTTTCTGAAAAATCCATATGCACTATGGCTTCTTGTTCAGTTAAGGACTTCTTCTTTTCCGACATTACTTGGTACTGGTGAACAATGTTTCTTTCATGCTGAAAAATTGTATTCAAATCCGTCTTCAATTTCAAAACAAGTTCTTGAGCTGTGGTGGAGACACTTTCCCGGTGGGACAGGATCCTGAGGCCAGGTTCCTGATAATTTCTGTATAAAAATAAAATAAACACATCAATTTATAACTTTCAACAAAAATTAACCTAAATTAGGCCTATGCGCTAGCATCTTACATATCAATACGCTAAAATTAGTCATATTCATTATTTATTTCGTAAATAAAAATCTTACCAGGATTCTGTGAACTCCACTGATTACGACACCACTTCACTCGCCGAACGCACTGGGCTCACTAAACAACGTGCTACATGAGAATAGATAGATGACATTCTTTGTCTCTTTCGTATAGGTACTATCGACTCAGCGGAACGGTAAAGACGCACGGCAAATAGTCTAGTGAATATTTGCTAATTCAACAGCGAACACGATATACTGATATAAAATTGTGGGGACAAAATGTAAACAAGATTTATTCAATATTTTTTAAGGAAATATTATAGTAATTGTTCTACCTAGCCAGTAAAAATAGTAAACTTATTCGTTTGGGATTCTTTTAAGACCCTAATATAGAAGTAAATGTATCACGACGCACTTTGAACTAAAATTTGTACGAGGGACACTGCAGGACCCTGAGAATTCGGCACTTTGAACAGTAATTTTGTTCAGAAAAGAAATCCATCTAGAAACAATTGTAATTAATAGTATTCCATCCAAAAAAACTGTTATTAACAATTTTTTTATCATATTTTGGCTAAGCCGCCAAAATTCTTTAGTTTGTAGAACTACCCATACATATCTTCACGCTGTTTCCCTAACGGGGTAGTCAGAGAGGACGGAGCGCCGATACCTACTTCTTTCGCTTCCTTAAATCTCGTCATTCTCCTCGTGCACTTTCGCCTAGGTATGCGACTGCTTTTGACAATTCCGTAGGCTACCACTCTGGCTATATTTGATTTTCATAAGTCAGCCTTAGTCTTCCTTGGCTTCTTTTACTGCTCGCCTTGGCTCTGTAGATTTTCTTTGTCAGTCTTTCATCACTCATTTTATATGCCCGAACCATGTAAACATTGCTTTATTTTTTATAACAATGTCGTTTAACCTTCTGTCTTACTGCGTAATCATTGCTTATTTTGTCCGTCAGGGTGACACCGCACATATTTCTAAGAGATCGCATTTCTACTGCATTTATCTTACTTTCACTCGATTTCGGGCATATTAATAGTTTTCACATTTTTTTTTTTAATTATTAACCTTCACATACTTTAAAATTAAGTACCTACTTAATAGTTTCAACATAGATAGGACTTGTTTTAAAAGCAGACTTTGGTGTCTTTGGTGACCTGAATCCTTTCAGATAAGGATATAGGTACATAAAGCAAGTATACGTTCAATTTCATTTCAAAAAATAGAACTGCACACATCCTTACAGGTTCATTGCCGAGAGATCAGTATTGTATGAAAAGCAGAAAGATAAAAACTTTGAATGAAAAGAGAATAATATCAAACGAAATTTCGAAAAATAAAAAAATAAAAAACCTAAACAATATAAAATAAATAAATCTCCGAAAAGTAAAAAAAACATAAATCCAAACAAAATTTAGGGTTATTTCACTTCTGTTCTTAAGGAAAATTCTATCTTTTCTACCTATTATTTAGTACTATGCGATCTGCAAACTAAAAATCGATTCTTTTTTTCAGCCTCTTCTAGCCGTCACTAGCGTGGTGGCAGGGTTCAGCATGTGTCTTTTGGGAGTGTGGTTCTATCTCCAAAGCATCAACGTGTTCATGCCTGGATGGGTGCCTATTGTGGCTCTTTGCGTCTGCATATTGGCTGATGCGTCGGGCTTACAGCCACTGCCTTTCGTCATCATGACCGAAATGTTTAATTTCCAGGTATATTTCTCGGTTATTACATACAGATTTAGAGATTTATAGATTTTCTTGTTTGATTTGGTTCAATTAAAAGAAAAAGTATATCATATAATGTGTTAAAGAGATGGGGTTTATTTTGAAAATTTAAATTAAATGGATAAACAGTTTATGGTTCCAGTTTGACATCTAGGAGACCAAAAAATTACTGTTAAAAGTGGTGTTTTCTTATATCTTGATGCTCTGTCCACCCCGAATAAGAAATGACGTGCCTAATGCAAAAAAAAATTGTTTCGAATAGATATTTAATTAAAATATTTTTTTCACAGCTCCGAGGCACAGTGGCAACCCTAATAATGGCGATATCACTTGGCACAGACTTCGCTTTGCTAAAACTTTTCACACCTCTGAACACTTGGATCGGTTATCACTCCACATTCTGGGTCTTCAGTGCTATATGTCTATCTAACGTGTTCTATTTAATCTTCTGTGTTCCGGAGACGAAAATGAGATCTCTAGAAGATATCTACGCCGATCTAGAAGGAAAGAAAAGACAGAGAAAAGGGGAAGATGTTGTAGAAACTAATCATGTATAAAAAGTCCCTTATATTTGTTGGAAATGAGCTTAATCTCGAATGTAGGGTTGACAATTACCAGTTTTTAAATTACTTTTCTCTTATGTAGACATGCTTTTCTGATGGAAAAGTTATTAAAGCCCTGGTTTACACACTCACACGAAAGTCAAGGGCCAATATTTACGCAACTTCCATTAACTAATATTAAATATGACATTTAAGACTCATTTATATAAGTCAATCAGATACATTTTTACAAAGAACGCCAGAGTTGACGAATAATTATGACCATTTCTATTAAGTAAAAGTTGCGCAGTTAAGCCCTTGAGTTTTTTCACTACTGGGCATCGATATTTATTCCAAATACCGACAAGCTCATATTTAGAAAAATTAAGAACAAAATTGTTGATGATGTAAAACCAACTATTAGTTTTCTACAAAAATTTATACGCTAATTATTTTCTAACTTCTTAGTTCATAAATAAAACACTAGATTCACAATCTTCTGTAAAATCTAAACAAATTGTTGTCCTATTATATATATACATTTCTAATATCGTATAGTATTATCGGTACTAATGTGTTAATTTAAAGTAGACCTTACTGTCAAAACATAAGGTACAACCTTATGTTGACTGGTAAAAGATCCTTGCGCGGCATTGAAACGAAGTTTGTTAAAAAAATATTTAAAATGCAATCTTAGTATAATTTACATAATATATTTGCATCGCTATTTATGTCATTTTGATTCGTTAAGTGAAAGTGAGAAGGATAAGATATCGTCAAGCAATATTCGAAAAATATGGTTACGTATTTCATAAAAAAGAGTGCTATGTAATGTTATTATTAAAACGAAATAACGAACACGTAAATAAAACTATTTTAATTATTGACCGAAAATAAGAATCACCGTCTTTTTTTACGTACCTACGTGTTGTTTTCACAATTTTTGAAGGAGCACTTTGACATGTTTGCTGTTAGCATTATCGAATACTACTAAAACAAAAGTGCAATCAAATATTCATTTGAGTGCACATTTGGTTCGGACATTTTTAGAACGTTAATTGTGTATCTTGTTTTTTATATGTGACCGAAGTCTAACTTGACATTTTATACTCATTGAAGAACGTCATATCGTAAATAACGTTTAATCTTTGTGTTTAATTTTGTTGCCAACCCTATCGAACTTAAAATATAAAAAAATATTTTTGTAGTTAAAAATACTTACCTACTCAATACTCTAATTTTTAGATAAATTTTATAAGCCATGTCAGTTTTCATTCATTAAACTTTAATTTAGTTTTGTTTGTAAATAGGCATCTATTTAATGTTTTAACGACAATTTATCAACAGACAACTGCATCAAAGCAAACTTGTTAAGCTAATGTAAAATTGTTACAATTTATGTATATATATTTTTAATAGTTTGTAGCAATAACAAAAACAAAACAAGTTACTGATTGTATGCTCAAATTTTAGACAAATCACGTTAATTATGCATTTTTACAACATTCTAAGAGTCGTTTTAAGAATGTTCTGGTTAGTTTCACCATTTTGTGACTTCCGTGGACACAGCAAAAAATATAACTACAAATATTTATAAATTTTATTAGGGATTTTGTTTTATTACTTATTTTAATTGGATTGCTGTGTCCATGGAAATTAGAAAATTACGAAATTAGCGGACCAACAGCAAAACTATGAATGGTCAAATGGCCAAATAAGACAGTATTACTTAAGTACATTTTGGCGAAACATGATACTTTGCTTTGAATCTCTCTGTCACTTAACTCATCGTTTAGTTCATGTAATTATTTATCATTTATCGCTATTTTACTCACGCTTATCTATTAATTAAAAGTAAGGAATTATATTATGTACTTACGTAAAATTCGTTGCCATTCCACGATGCCATATCAAAAGTGAAATGTAATGATTTTAGTCAAAATGTTTTTTTCTCTAGTCACTGTATTACAACCAACCAAGAATTATTGGATCGAATCATTACTCATGCTAATACATTTCCATTATATTATTAATTATTATACCTTCATGATTATACCTTAAAAAAATATAATGAAATTAACGTCCGGCACCGTTGTTTCGCTCGCACAGTATTTACTTTTCAATTAGGTGCATATTGTGCCGATATTAATTTATTATGTACAAAAACATGAAGACCTTTCTAATTTCAATACAAATCGTTTTCACCAATTGTTTATGAGCTTGCTTATATTTTTAAAATCATACTTTAATCTCACAATTTACGTTCTTAATTTGAATAAAACTTACAAATAACTTTCCAAACTTTCGACTAAAATCATTACATAAGTGGTTTCAAGTGTTTTTATTGGAAAAACATACTTGGAAATTATTTAGTAGACATAATTTTAGATAAAAAATGAGTACCTATCTATGTACCCATAAAATGTGATGTTTCGTAATTTTAAAAATTACTATCCACCCACTAACCGGCACGCTTATTACGTAACTTGCAGACAGCATGCGACAGCCAATATCGCGCGATATCTGCTGTCAAAACAAGAATTTGTGTAATGTAATTTGTATTGTGGCGTTAAATCTACTGCGAAAAGTGCATTTTACAGTCAAAGAATAGTAGATACGCAATCGTTATACATGATATGAATTTTTTAATACAATTAATCACCGGTCGCATAGTGATCGCGTGGCTGTCGCTGTCTGCAAATTTTTAGGTAATAACCCCGCCGATTAGTAACCGTAACCGGTACCGGTTAACCCAAATTGGTTACCTGTTACTCAATTTTGGAGTAGATTTTGATGCTATTGAGAAAGATCTAGCCATGTTTTCGTTTCTTTTTAAACAAGAAGTTTCTTTGTTAAGTGCGAGATTGACCGCTCAGAACCGCTACCTATGGTTATGCACACCCAAGAAGGGAGATTCAGGAGGGAGTAGCTAATCCTTCTATACAATTATTTCATAATACTTAAAAGAAACCAGTGTTACTTGTGGGTAGTTCTTTCTTGTGCCAAAAAAAACTATTATATTAAATGCAATAATGAGAAATTGTGTAGTTGGAAACCATAAAATTTCTCATTTCATCATAAAATTTCTGTGCAAAGATTAATTTGTCTATGAATAAACAAATTAATCTTTGCGCTTATTCTCACTTCAAAGAAACGACAATTCATAGTTTCCCTAAGATTTTGTTATGAGCAAAAAATTAGAGAGAGTTGACGAGAATGTAATGGTAAAGTTTAAAGTTACTGATCATTCTAGATTATGGGTAGTAACGATTTCTAACTAAAGTTAAAAAACTGCATTACCTCTCCAAGCACAGGAAAGTGACAGGTACAGATTTCTTTATCTAAGACGGAGTACCATACGTCAGCCAAGTCTTATCAAGACCATAGTCTGAACTTGCGACGAACTAGCCGCATAACCTCCGTCAATTAAGGTAGCTAATAGGTTATGTATTTTATAATTCGTAAAATAAGATGTGTAAATAATAACAAACATTTAGGCAGCTATAAGCTGAAATATTGTGATAAATAAATATTGTTATTTTTAAAATTCTCTTTTATTTATGGGATGAACACTTTTATTCTTGTCTGGTATCGTTCGAAACGGTTAAATGTTTTGAACAGTCAAATGGTTGACATAAAATTCATAAACCTTCATATAAATATTGAAAAATATTACCGTAATTATCAAAGAAAACAATTTCAAACGTTGAGTTTCTCTGGGCATTATCTAGTTTTGCAAGTTTAAATTATTTTTTTTGGGTCAATATAATAAGTATTTCAAATGAAGACTCAGCTACAAATTTCAAAATGTATAAATATACGACTATGAGATATTTCTTTTAACATTAAAAAAAAAGAAAAATTGAATTTTTAGAAGATTTTATTGTAATAAATAACAAGCTTAGTTTACAAAAGCATTTTTTTTCGTTTTTATTCTCATTACAAAATATTTCTTCGATACTGACTGAAGAGTAATTTGATAAAAATTTATTTATTGCCAGTTATGATTCAATATATCAACAAGTTTAACAAACATGTTCCCTATGTGGGCGAGCCGCCATATTTACAATTATAAAAGACTAGCCACGACTTATTTTATATTTATTTGTATAAATATTTGTACAGTCTGCATCAATAACATGTAAGTAATTTAAGTTCGACACAAATTATATCATGACGTTGCAAACTGAAAATTAAATTCAAAAAATCTTTTATAACTCTGTTTTGTATAGATATACAACATTGAATGAATATTATGACATTATACTAAATTATAAATATATCTATTACTGATGAAAACTGTACATAACGATAATAAATGTAATAACGATAGACTAATTTCCGTAATAATTTGTAGAGTAAATAAAATCTTCAATGATATTTGTACAAAATTACGTCGGCAGAAAGGCATAATTCCAGAAAAACAGATATTAAACAGAAACAAAACTGTACAGGCGAGTTATATGTAGCGGTTTTCTAAAACCACATTAAAATAATCTTGTTCGATTTTGAAAACAGATCAAAATAGTTTCGATACAATACACAATTTATAGAAGTAAAAATGAGAAAAAGAGTATTAAAAATAAATAGAACTAAGGGATAAATAAATCTCGGAATCTATCAACAATTCACACACATAATAACACGCTAAATTTCACACGACCACACTTAGTGCATCTTGACAACGCGACGTTGTATTTGAATATGAACAACCCAATAT
This sequence comes from Zeuzera pyrina, assembly GCA_907165235.1. Taxonomy (NCBI): domain Eukaryota; kingdom Metazoa; phylum Arthropoda; class Insecta; order Lepidoptera; family Cossidae; genus Zeuzera; species Zeuzera pyrina. The sequence goes on from OU015641.1 coordinate 4,487,351, forward strand.
GAACCCAATGTCATTCATGATTTGGTAGACAGCCGTACGTGCGACTTGCGACAATATTATCTCAAGTTATTTTAATTTTGACATTTGGTATTGTATGTTTAGTTTCTGACAGTTCAGTTGAGAACTATACAAGTTTTAGGAAGAACGCCTCTTTACTAATTAATAGCACTGTCAAACGTTTCTATCCACATTAAAGTTGCACAACTTGAAAGAAGCAAAATACAAATCAAAATAAATAATATTTGATGTGAAATTGTTATTGATGTAAGTTACTTACGGCGAAGGCATTATTTAATACATTTTATTTCAGTGAAGGTTATTACAAAAAGATATGTTTTCGAAATCAAGGGGCCAATTCTGGCCATGACATTGCAGTGTTACATAACGTCTATAATGTTGTACTAAACACTATCTACCTATTAATTTTTGGACTTTTTACTTGGTTTTGTGATAGTAAATTAAACTTTAAAGTAACTGCGATAACAGAACAAAAAGATGGCGTCCACCTTGATGACGTAAAGTTGACCGTCAAAACGACAATACAATGTACGTAGTAATGTTACATTATCTTTGACAGTGACGTTTTGGTAATTTATTGAATTAATTTTTTTTGAAAACATGTGAAGTGGAGACTGTTCATCCATCAGTCCTGTCCTGATGTTCTGTAATTTTTTTATGGAGAAGTTGTCGTTCGGGCTAATTAGACGGTTGTCGCACGTCGAATAAGGTGGTATGACAACAACCTGTTATCAATTTTTTTTTAAATTCTTTAAGGCATTAGCAACTAGGCCGTCAGCCTAACCACCTATTTAGAAATACACTATATTGTTATAAATCACACTTATAATTCGAGTCAGACACAATTTACATCCGACAATGAAGATTTTTAATGAATAGATTTACGACTCTGAAATCAGTCCTTTTGAATCTAGATGGATGTTGTGGGGTTTTATTTATATAATTTTATTATCCTGTTATAACACATGTTTTATCTAAAAAGACATAAAAAATTGTTTAGCTTGTGAGTAAATTAGATTGAAACGATTTATAAGATCTGAAATTTCTTTACCAAAACAACACTGGACACAGGTTCTAAATGGCCCGTTAGAGGCGCGCGCGCAGACTGAGTAGTCAAAGTAACATACATAAATAATGAAAATAAATCTTATTTTTACATACGTTTTTCTATTACAAAAATTATTTCAACATTTGTGTTGTAAATAGAAACATTGTAGTTCACATGTTTACATAAACACAAAATAAGAGCCAATGAGATCTATAAGCGTTTATAAGGACTACCGTTCACGCTGCGGTTTTGAGCAAATGCATAGAAACTTAATAGAATAAAATCTCCACATTGCCCAATAAGAAATCGCAACACGTATAGTTCGCCTTATTTTTTGGTTTTCAAAGCCAATTACACATAATTATGTTATAATAACTAAAGCCATAAAATACACGAAATCAATTTTTTTTTCAAATTTTGACGTTCCAATATCTTATGCATAGAAGAATTGAGAAAATAATGAAATTAACACATTTTTTAATAGCTAATAATATAATACCTCGATGAGTAAAGCAAAACAAACTTGATATAATCAGCTAATTATGCCAAATACATACAAGGCAATGTCAAAACGCAATCGGCATTGTAGACATTGACTGAAATAAAAAGATCGTATACCTACGTCGGAATTTTGGATATTTGAATATTAGTTGACTGATGGATTAGGTACCAACAACAAACACTGCTCACACGCAATATATATTGGTATTATGTGTATCATACTGTGACTGCGAAAGAGAATGACGTAATAGCAATAGACTGTAGAGAATATATCAATAGCACCAACACCGATTACGTCTCCACAAAATGACATGTGTTCGTATTAAAGATATATCCAATCAATTTACACCCTTGAATTACAGATCTCGCTACGAGAATTTAGACAAGCTATACACGCTTCAGCGGCCGTTACGTCATGCAAAATGAAGTATGTAAAATTGCATGATGGTTCGCTAAATATACGTTATTTAACCATAGTTGTAGTTCAACTGACAATCCTTGCGTATAACGGCCGCCATAGGTTTGGTAAGAGCGTTGTTCCATTGGCCGGTATTGGACCAGCTCGGCAGCTGGACAACCAAACAATGTATGAAAGTATGGAGCGTTTTACCATACCAACGGCGATGGCACAGCGAAAACCCCGCCGGTGCCGGTGCAGTAAACTTCTCTCTTCTCTACGGCCAATAAAACTGCACATGTCGTAATTATTTAAACTACAGTAGTATGCGTGTGCGCAAGGTAATGTGGGCGAACGTGATTTTACAAGTAATTTGTTTGCAGTAAGCATTCATTGTATGTATAAGTAGATCGCTGTTTCAATAAGACATTGTAACTCTTAGAAACGCAATCATGGCGTCAAAGGGTGCCGGTAATGGAAAAACGCCCTACCTGTACAAGTTCGAAGCAGCGGTATCATTGTGTAACATTCTCTCCTTATATAGGTTTCAATTTGTCGGAACAACTTATACAGGCAAATTGACAGTGATAATATTTTTCATTATAAAGTTTGACTAACTGTGCTAGAGGTAACAAATTATCGGATGGCTCGGTTATATAACCCGACAAATTGTAAGGTCTATCGAACCACTGGCACGCGTGCCATCGATGGCACTTGACACTCATTGAAGCACGGCTGTAATTAGAGGGATTAGCCTATTCGAAACAATTTGTTTTTTCATATAAATTTGTTGTTTTTTTTTTCATTAATCGCTAAGTCGAGATTATTTGATGGCACGTCATGGCCTCGTTAAATATTTCTTTAGAAAAAATGGCACATAGATAAATGAATGTTCGCCATCCCTGGTCTATAAGGTCCTATAGCTGAGACACTTGCTGTCTCGCTTTTTTACGTAAAGAGCATAATGTTTACATTGTTTGGATTTAACTTTATACCGTATTTTTATTTTTGAAAATATAATTTCACGAAGGCGATTGAAAAATATATTATCATAAAATAATTCAATACTTCAACGGTCTCTAACTTTGAAACATCTGTATCCCACAATTACATCTTTTTGAGTACTGTATTCGCTTTTATTATCGTGACGAGATCGATAACACCATAAAATTAAGTAATAAGTATAACCGAAGTGGGATCAAATCTACAAATTTTTGGGATACCATGCAAAAAAAAAACAAATTTCTTGAACTTTGTCTATGTGTTCTGTGGCGCTAATCAAGCAAAAACTACCAGACGAATATTAATAAAATTTGGTAGTTTTATACTGTGTTCACGGATACGACCTAACAGGGAAAAAACTACCTAGTGACGTGTGATGGGTCAGCGACTTCACTTTTCAGATTATTCATGTGTTCATATTAATATCATTCAAAAATAAATGATAGAAATATTGAAATGTGCTTTGGTTTCTGTATTCCTTCTTATTACATATTCCTTTTCGGCGATATATATTGGTATTATGTTAATTAATTTATAGTCAGGTACAACAACACGATATTTTTTTATCCCGTCACATCTGTAAAAACTACAGATTATCATAAAAGGGGAAAAATCACATCAAGCTGGCTGTAAGATTGTTAGCACCCCCAATAAGGCATAAAAAAACAACGAAGTTTTGTGTAAAGGAAGAAATAGTGTAAATCACAAAGAATTGCACTTTGTACGCGTATTTACTTCTCATAATTGTTGTTGACGCCCACAAAATATTTTTGTCTTTGTCGTTTGTATGAAAACGTACGAGAGAGCACGCACTATATTAGCTCTCCGTGAACAGAGTATAGTATCGCGACCAATGACGCTGTAAAAGCCACTACGGCTAACAGCAAAGAGGAAGGTTTTCTTAGTCAGTTCAAATCCGACACTACTTATTTAGCGTAGAATCCAGCCGAATGTCCGTGAGGGTTTTTTTTCCTTCTCAGAAACAGAAGAATTCAACTCTAGAAGTCATGAAGTTTCCACAGAATACACCGTACCATTAGTGTATCAGGTCCAAAGAAACCCTAAAAATACACGCATAACAGACGCAACCACATACTACATAACTTAAAAATATTTTAAAGCGACTCTCATTACGAGGCATTTTTATTTAAATGTTAACAACTTTTGCTTTTTAATCATAATGTAACGTGACGTGTGTAATGTAACGTCACGTTCAAGACCAGCAGACCGCATAGAACCGGTAGATTTCCATTGAAAATATTTATTATCTGTGAATTAGTTTCCATATCTACAAAAATAGGAGTTTTTGGCGGGATTGACGGTTGGGCGTTTATTTTAATTATGTGCAAATTGTTTCTAGTGAATATTTTGATGTAAAATTGGCAGTTTTGCATCCCAAATATCGACACTGTTTTGCATTATGTGGAATTGTTAAAATAAATGCTAATTTAGTTGAGATTTTTTTAGTAGCTTAGTCCGCCTCAGTGGATCCTACTAAAAAGATTGACTCGATAATCAGAATCTCTAAGAAACATAAAAATATATTACGTCAACATTTAAATGAAATAATATGAAGAATATATTTATTTATCACTGAAGACATCGGCTGTATAGGCACAGATCCCTTTGCCTTCCCTCTCAAGAATCGTCCAAAAAAATCTATAAAAATACATTTAAAAGTCATTTAAATTTCGAGGTTAGCCTTGTGGTTTAGATGTGGTTTAAATCGATACATTATGGACGCTTATTGTACATGTTACAGATTTACTACTTTTTTCTAATAAAAATATACACAATTTTATTCCTATATAATACAGATATTATTATCCATTAATTTGACTTTAGTTACTGTTATAAAGTTTATTTAAGCACAGATTAATTAGTTACTACCGTAAAATTTAAGTAACATTAAAACTTCGCTTCTAAAATTTTCCATATATCATTTTTATGTTACAAAAAATATTACCCAGTTTAAACTGTGAAAACAGATATTAAATAAACGATTCAAAATACAAAAAAATTATATGGAAAATTACGTAGGTACGCATATTATGTTCTGAATTCTGATATAACCTATGCCTTTGAATAATTGTACTGACAATTAATTTTTTTGCAATCCATACAGTATGTTAAGTACATTAGCAGTACTTTTGTTAAGTAGATTAGCGGTAATTGCAATCTAATTGTTAAATGAAGTGGGATAATAGTACATTATTCTAAATAAGAAATATTGTACGGTAGTGAGGTGTGGATATCCCCGAAATGGAGTGAAAGTATGATAATATGTGCGGTGGCACCCTTGCGGACAGGATAAGCAATAAAGAGCTACGCAGTACGACAGGGTTGTGTGACAGTGTTATTGTAAAAATGAAGAAAGGAATGCTTAGATGGTTCGGGCACATGGAAAGATTGAGCAATGACAGACGGATGAGGAAAATCTACAGAGCGAAAATGAGTGGTAAAATAAGCCAAGGAAGATCAAGGCTGACTTATGAAAATCAAATAGCCAGAGTGGTAGCCCACGGAAATGACAAAATCACTCGCATACCCAGGCGAAAATGTGTGAGGAGAATGATGAGATTTGAGGAAGCGAAAGAAATATGTAAGGACCGCGACGCTTGGCCCTCCGTCCTCCCTGACTACCCTGTCAGGGATACAGAGTGAGGATATGTATGTAGGTTTTGAATATCTAAATACAAACATAATATTATACAGTTCATAATATTATAATGTAAATGTTTGACCTCGACTATCATAATTATAATTCAAGTAACTTTAAAATCTTTTAACAATATTAATAAGTACAAAAGCTGATTGATTACTATTTTAATATTTTCAATGCATACTGCCTTGTACTTTACAAAATATAGATGTGAACCCTAGAATCCTCCAAGGATAGTACTGTGTATCTTAGATGAGATTTCGATAATAAAATCACTACATTAATATTCGATCAGGAATCGCTAAATTTTCCCAAACCATACGCACTGATTAATTCTTCACTCACATACATATAAGACCCCTCCCCGCCTCAGCCCGCGCTCCGCTATTATCGCGCTGTGAGTCATTGACAATGATATTAGCAATTTCTTGGACTTTTGGAATGTAAGCAGATGGGTTTTGGTTAGAATTTTAAATAAATCTTTCTATCATTAATCAATACAGTCCGATTACTGAAATTTAATCTGTGATATGTCAAATTGGAATAAATTTTCGGTGCTATAAATTAGAGATTGATATAGATACTCGTAACAACCATTACTGCATTATACACGTATCCGAGAGCGTACTTAGGCGGTGGTTATAGGAGGTGGGGCTGTAAGCTTGCTCGCTAACTTCAATATGGTTGGATGTCATTAATCTTATTTCATTACTGATTACAAATACAATCCTTTATGTCTTGGGAAAGTAAGGAAAATATAAGTAAACTGATGAAGAAAGTAATATACAAAGCCAATGTATGACAAGAGGAATCAAAGAAGACAAATGTTGACTATCATCTGAGGGAGGGGAAGAGGCATTATAAAGGCATTGATGATACTGAGCCTACGATTTTGATAAAGCCCTAAATAACGATCCAAAGATAATCAAAAAACTGTTTTCTAAAATGTCGAATAATCACACACAATTTACAGGTTTCATCCCCCTTGACCTTACTTCGCACAGAACGATGAACAAACATTTTTTATTTTTCATCAAACAGATTCTTCTAAAAATCAATAGACGATGGCATGACGGTGTAATAGACTTCGAAACAGTAATTCGAGTAATAAAATGTCAGCTGTGAGTTTCCTGGCCCTTTAAGCTACTAAAGTTAATTTAAAAAAAAGAACGAAAATATATTAAATACATATATTAAAGATCACATTATACAAGGAAGCATTGAGACTGACAGAAATATAATTACAGAAAAAAATACAGGCTGTTAAAAAACCTGTTACACCTTTTGTCATTTTTGGATATTTTTTTTAAACAATGTTCTCGAAATATCATAAGTTAGAAAACATAATTCTGTTTTATTTATGTTTATTTAGTGACACTTACTGAACTTAAACATCTTTTTATAAATAAAACTTCCGTTTCGGATTGAACACGGTTATTACAGGTAAAAAAAGGTTGATGTCATGTAGTACAATAAAAGCATATTTTTTAAGAAATTCAGAGCAATGAGATATGTACTATATTAATGAAATTTATTAGGTTTTCTAAAAACCAGAGTCAGGTGTATACATCTTTTTATTTACACAGAATTTCTTTTATGAAAATCGCCATGTGTAAATCTTGTGATATTTAATCCACATATTATTGAACACAGCCAAATATTTTCTATAAAATTACATAGTTTCTGTACAATTCGTTTCAAGAACACGGTCACAGTGGTAAGTCCAAATTGAACACATTACACTTTTAAATGGGTTCCGAATGGCTTAAGAATTATTTAACCACGTATATTCAATCTTTCACAATAATAAGCAAGAAAAAGTTAGATATAATTTTTATTTTATTTTCTTTTGAAGGTAGGTGAAACAAGTCAGGATTTTCTTAAACCATCTATAGAACCCCAAAAGTGATTGAGCCGACCGTCAGGAAACATAAATTACCTCCTACTATAGTATTTAGCCTGATAACACTCATACAACTTTATTCTTACCAGTCAGGCATCTGCTGATATACTTTCTGCCTGGGCTGACACATCAGTAGACTCTGTCATGACCATCTCTTTCGTGTCCAACTTCTTATCTTCTTCCTTCTGTTCTTCTATTTTCTCCTCTTTGTTCTCTGACGGTTTAGAATCCGTCGATATTGAACTGGACGTTAGACTATTCGGTTGGGAATTTTCTTTACTTTGTGGCTCTTGTGAGTTGCGATTTTCTGACTTTTCTTTTGAATCTGCAATTCGAATAAAACAACAAGAACTGTTAATATTAATGACAATAATAAAAACTTCAGACTATCTCGCAATCATGAGACTGTCACCGATTGTATGAACCCGTACTAAAAATAGTGTGAACTCTGGATTACTCATCTACAATGGTAGCAAAATTATAATTCTGAGAACATAGGTTCTCAGAATTCAAACAATTATAAACATAGTCCGTTTTAATTCAATTTGCCGAAAAGGTAAATAATAATTTTGAGTCTTCTTTTTAGATAAAAATGTTATTATAAAATAAAATAACTTTTATATGAAATAAAATATATTGCAAAATCCCTTTTATGATCATTAACTTATGTCAAAAACTAAGTATTTTACTTTTTGTCAAATAATAATATATGCAGTTATATTTTACTGATTACATTTTGTGTAGAATTATGTAATTAGATAGATACATCTAAGTACTTGTAAGTTTAATGTCATGTTTGATTCATAAGTCAACATACTAAGCCTTATTTACCTTCTTGACAAATTAGATAGGAACGGACTTTATTGCTAAAAATGACAGTCCTAAATTATTACAGCATTGAATGCGTCTTTCTATAACAAAATGAAACAAAATCTATTACAATAATACTACGTAATAATACGTATTCTACACTACATCCGTTGGCAGCACAAAACAAAACTCAATCCAGCTGTTATTATCAGATTCTGGCAAGAGCTTGACGCAAATTTTTGCCACCGTCAAAATAAGTGTAACATGATTAACTAGATGACGCCAAATTAATAGTCAATTTTCGTAAAATGCTACACCGTTTACATAAGACATTAATTTATGAACAACCGGTCCTTGCGGAACGGTTTGTACCTGTTACACAAACTTTGTGTATAAGCTACATAGTAGTGTCTATTAGAACAAAAACGCGCTTTATTGCGCACCACGTAAAGTTTATTCTCATTTGTATTAACTTGTGTGGTTATGATTCAATTTTCATTGAAAATATCGTGAAATAGATGCTGTTAATACAAAGTACGTTCTGGTTTCTACTTAATTCTATTGATATTGTTTACGTTTAAACTATATTTAATGAATTTTAAAAACGTTAACTCACTGATACTAACGTAAAAATAAATTGATTAACATAAAATTGCTCTTAAATAACTGAATTATTCGTTAACTTCAATTAATCTCTTGAGAGTTCGTCACTTCTTCATGGAGTGAAGCCAAGCTTGGAAAGACAGCGTCGCCCAAAGCAAATCTTTATTAAGGAAAGAGGTAGGATGATTAGAAAAGGACATTTTAAAAAAGGATCGCAGATGAGGCAATGATTTTATGCTAATTACAGTCCAGTTGGAAAAATATACACTAATATAAACAAAACTACATTAATATTAATAAGAGAGTGCGAATTCGGATGGTACCACTGCACCTAATTGAAGAAATATTTTATCTTTGAAAAGGTACATTATTTCTTGCGGATATTTGCTATATATTATGTTTTCAACCTGGACGAAGTCGGGACGAGTCTGCTACATAATAATTTTGTTTTTTTCATGCAATTAAATAGTGTTCAATGTAATATTACTTAAAAAAAACAATGCATCAGGTTAACTTTTTGTCAGAAAGTTGTGCCTGTACTTTCCCTATTTAGAACTCTCAAAGATGGAACCAGTATTCATATAATTAAAATGTGAGCAACGGAGTCGTAAAAGCGTAGAATGTTATTTCGGATATAAATGTAAATGAATCCAAACACAAATTGGATAGACATTTACAAACACATGATTAACTGCACGATGATTAACTAGATCCACGCATTATCGGTTGTTCCAACTGCCGCCCTAATAAATAAAAATAATAATCACCCCTTGAACTAGGCCTATTCGTTTTGACTTATGCTTTTAGGAATGCTGTATAGAGAAGCATAAAACTTCAGTAAAAATTTAATAAACCTTACCGGTGCCGTGTGTAGCTGGCCATGGTTTCCTAACGAACATGTTCTCCACAATTCTGTCTATATTATCCTTTTCAGTAGGGTTTGCAGGCCTGAAACAAAATATTTACATGACATAAGACAAGTAATTATAGGAGTAACAGCAGACTTTTATGTTACTACTGACGCAGAGGGCCCTACACAAGTAACATATTGAAACCTTGTTTTGTAGAACATTTAATAAGTTAATTACATAATATGGAGTCAGTATGTATTATGGTTTTTCAGGTTTCTACATTACATATACACATAAGTGCAAAGGTACATGTCTATCGGATTGCGAGGCGTGCTAGGTGTGCTAAGCGTCCGAGTGTGCTGTACATACCTCTCATCCTGCGGAGCATACTGGGTGTGCTGTACGCTGATACATACCTGTGACCTGCGGAGTGCTGAGTGTGCTGCACGCAGATACACACCTGTCGCATGCAGAACGTGCTGGGTGTGCTACACGCAAGTACACACCTGTCGCCTACGGAGCGTGCTGGATGTCGGGTGTGCTGCACGCAAGTACACACCTATCGGCCAGCGGAGCGGCCTGGGTGTGATGGGTGTGTTGCACGCAGCTACACACCTGTCGGCCTGCGGAGTGTCCTAGGTGTGCTGAGTGTGTCGAATGTGCTGCACGCAACTACACACCTGTCGGCCTGCGGAGCGTGCTGGGTATGTTAGGTGTGTTGAGTGTGCTGCACGCAGGTACACACCTATAGCCTGCGGAATGCGCTGGGTGTATCGGGCGTACTACTTGCAGATACACACCTGTCGGCCTGCAGAGCGCCCTGGGTGTGCTCCATGAGTCGGGTGTACTGCACGTAAGTACACACTTGTCGACCTGCGGATAGTGCTGTGTGATCCGTTAGATGTGTCTCGGGTTTGCTGCACGCAAGTACAGTACTGTCCGCCTGCGGAACATGGTGTGTGTGCGCTGTATGTTTCTGGTGTGCTGCACGTAGGTACGCATCTGTCGGCTTGCGGATCGTGGTGGGTGTCCTGTTTGTATCGGGTGTGCTGCACGTAGCTGCACATACCTCCTATATCAGGTGTGCTCCCGCAGGTACTTTCCTGCCGGCATGCAGAGCGTGCTAGGTGTTTGTGTGTGTGTTACACGCAGGTACAGACCTGTCCGGCTGCAAAACGTAGCGTGTATACTGTATATCGCGAGCGTGCTTTATGTGGCGGATGTGCTCCACATAGATACACACCTGTCAGCTTGCGGAGCGTGCTGGGTATGTCAGGTGTGCTGCACGCAGGTACATACCTGTCCACCTGCGGAGCGTGGTCAGTGTATCGGGTGTGTTACATGCAGGTACACACCTACCGGCCTGCAGAGCGCTCAGGGTGTGCTGTATGTGTCGGGTGTGCCGCACGTAAGTACACCTCGGCCTGCGGATCGTGCTGGGTATGATACGTTAGCTGTATGTGTCGGGTGTGCTGCACGCAGGTGCGTTGGCCTGCGAAGCGAGCTAGGTGTGTCGAGGGTGCTGCACGCGGGTACACACCTATCACCTGCGGAGCGTGGTGGATGTGCTGTATTTGCCGGGTGCTACACGCAGGTACAGACCTGTTCGCCTGCAAAACGTAGCAGGTGTGTTATATGTAGCGGATGTGCTGTATGTGTCGGATGTGGTCCACGTAGGTACACACCTGTCGGGTTGCGAAGAGTGCTGGGTGTACTGGGTGTGGTGGGTATGTCGGGTGCTACACGCAGGTGCATGCCTGCCGGCGTGCTGGTGTGTGGGGTGGGGTGGGGTGGGGTGCGGTCGCGCAGGTACGTACCTGTCCGCGTGCGGCGGGTGCGGCGGGTGCGCGGGCCGCACGATGGGGATGGCGGCGGTGGGGCGGCGCTGCGCGCGCGGCGCCTGCTCCTGCTCCACCGGGCTGTAGTACGTCACGCCGCCCGCCTGCGTCGCCTGCGCACGCGCACACGCACACGCACATGCATTATTGGTACATTTGGTACATGACGACCTCCGTGGCACAACGGCTAAGCGCGTCGGAAAGTAAACGGGGGTTGCGGGTTCGATTCTCGTGCCGAGTCTGGGTATTTATGTATAATAGCTATTTATTTACAAAAATACATAAGTAGTATATCACTTGTCTAGTAACCATAACACAAGCGCTGTGCTGCTTACTTTGGGAATAGATGGTGCTGTGTAAAATGTCTGAGTATATTATTATTATTATTATTATTATAAATAGAAGCACAGGGTGTTTGATACTAGGATCACAATAAATTCGTCTGTTACACGTTTTTCATCGTTTTTAATTAAAGGAAAGTTTTGAAAATGTTATACGTGTAACTCGTAGATTTTATACAATATATCCTTCATTCTTCTTTTTTATTGCACACAAACAAAAATTACATATAAATAAAACTGGAAGCAGTAATCTACAAAAGGCTATGCTTATCTCTTTAAGAGATAAAAAACAAAATTTATGAGGGTAGTGTGTGCTTATTAAAAATCAATTTTCATTATGATATCTAATATAAAAAAAAACCTTAACTTTTAGGGTTGTCACTTTTGTTGTATTTTATTATCTTTTGCTGTTGTCACTTAATAGATCGTGATTAGCTGGTTTGAGATAAAAGCCAATTAAAATAAGGTATGCAATCAAATTATGCTTAATCCGTTAAACGAACAAATGACATATATATGATATATGAACAAATTACAAAGATGCATCATTCTTAAAAGACAGCCATTATAAAAAAATAGTAAATAAAATCACAAAAATATTCGTAAAAATTCGTAACTTTTCCAACAAATTACCATTTCACGTTTTTCATCTCCAATGAGAATATAGTCATTATCAAATCAATATACACGTATGACGAGTAAAGGAGCATGTAAGAATAATTCTTTAAACAATTTTTTTTATTTATGGTAAAAGAAAATTTTATCCATAATAGATAGAAACCAAAAAAAAGAAATCATTTCAACCCAATCTGTGTACATTCATACGCCATAAATCTTAACAAACGGACAACACGTAACTATAATTGTTCCTATTCGCCTACAGACCTCTCAAAAACTAAACCTCAAATTAAAAATTTAAAAAACCACCGACTCAAAAAAACCTCTTAGAAGTAAGAAATAGTACATACATACATATCTTCACGCTGTATCCCCAAAGGGGTAGCCAGAAAGAACGGTGTGGTACGCCAAGAAAAAATATGTATCTATTAACCCTTTATATGTTGTAAAACGAATAGTACAATAGTAGTAATATATCCAAGTGTCATCGCGTCGAGAGACCGCAAAATTTTCCTACTTTACCATTTTTAATTGTATTCGGCTTTTACTTGATTTACTTGTCTTTAAAATAAAAAAAGGAAATCAAAATCGGCGGGGTTATTACGTAAAAATTTGCAGCCAGCGACAGCCACGCGATCATTGCGCAACCGGTGACTAATTGTAATAAAAAATTGACATCATGTATGACGATTGCGTGGCTATTGCGTCATGACCGTAAAATGCCATTTTCGCGGTAGATACACATTAATTAAAAATTCTCGTTTTGATAGCAGCTATCGCGCGATATTTGGCTGTCGCATGCTGACTGCAAGTAGCATGCGTGCGGTTTATCCTATCAGGCGCTACGACGCAACAGACAGACAAACAGATAATAATATTAATTAATAATAAAGCCTTTTTTTATTCCATGCAATTAATTTTTTTTAACAATCACAAAATTAGAAAAGATTGGTTTCAACATAATAACAAAAATAATAAAATAACAAAATCTATATTCACATACAATTAAATTACATTTTATCTGAATAAATTATTTGCTGAAAAATTCGACTACGAAAATTTTGAAATTAGAATAAATCATGAAATTTCATCATTATTCATGAAATATACCATTTTAATACATGCATCTTCGATCACAAATAAATAACTAGATACACAATCAACGCTCCAAATATGTCCGAACCAAATGTGCGCTCAAATGAGTATTTGAGCGCACTTCTGTTTTAATGGTAATCGAAAACGCTAACAGCGAACACGTCAAAGTGCTCCTTCAAAAATTGCAAAAATAACACATCTAGAACGCTAAAAAAAGACGCGAGTTCTTATTTTCGGTTAATAAATAAATAATATTATTTACGTGTTCATTATTTCAGTAATAACGTTACATAGCTCTTTTTTATTAAATTGGTAATCATATTTTTAAATATTGCTTGACAATATTTGTCTTATCCTTGTCACTTTCACGTAATAAATCAACGTAGCAACATAGCAACGCAAATAGATTATTTGAATTATATTATATGCACGAGATGTAAGATTGCATTTTAAATATTTTATTTAACAAACTTCGTTTCAATGTCATGCAAGAATCGTTTACGAGCGTTTATAACCTTATGGTTAGACAGTGAGGTCTACTTTAGATTAACACAATATTGCTGATAATACTTTACGATATTAAAAATATATACGTCAATTCGGACAATAATTTGTTTAAATTTTATAGGAGATTGTGAATCTAGTTCTTTGTAAGGAGGTTCTTACATACTTCTTTCGCTTCCTCAAATCTCATCATTCTCCTCACACATTTTCGCCTAGGTATGCGAGAGCTTTTGACATTTCCATCCGCTAACACTGGCTATTTGATCTGCATAAGTCAGCCTTGGTCTTCCTTGACTTCTTTTACCACTCTCTTTCGCTTTGTATATTTTCTTCGTCAGTCTTTCATCACTCGTTCTTTCTATGTGGTGCCCGAACCATACCATTTTTATAGTAATCAATAATCAAATATCAATTATTAAATTTAAAATAATAAATTTGAAGAAAAAAATACACACAGATACACACGTTAAACTTATAACATCCCTTTTGTGCGTCGGGGTCTAATGAAGGTGAGCTGTCTTACATAATTGTGATGCTGGTAGAGCTGATGTGACGTGTGATACGGGCCCGGCGGGGGTGGAGCGTACATCGCGCCCGCGAACACCGCGCTATTGCCGGCCTGCTGCAGAGCAAAACATACAAACAGTTCGACTTTTTATCGGGAACGGGAGAAGTGAGGTTGTAATTTTATTTAGATTTTCTATTTTTTACATTTTTAGGAGTTTTAAAGTACAACAGTGATAGTATATTGTGTTTTAAAGTTCTGTGTAAGTGAAAAGAATGGAGGAGATCTAAATAAACATGTGTAGCTGAAGTTTTCGCGCTCTTCCTTGGAAGTCTTCCTTGGAACTTCTTGAAGTTCTTTTTAACTTCAGTAAAGCCTACTATCACTTCACTGGAGGAGTGTTAGGGACAGTTAATTAATGTTTCTCCAGAACTTACGTCATTAGGCTGATGGTCTTGTTACCAATGCCTTAGGAAATATAAATAATAAAAAATACAAACAGTTCAATGACCACTTTTATAATTTTCCGTTGCACGTTTTTATCGCCATGTTTTTACCACAGTACAAGTAAGCAAGCAGCATTCTATCTCGGTAGTGTATTCGAGATAATTACCTACGGTCGCTCGGTACGTAAACACGCAATAGGGCTGCCGACTGGGACTGACTGTTTTTCTTGGGTTACGTATTTGACTATAGCTACTATATTAAATTGTCATATTATCTTTTCATTTTATATTATTGCAAATTTCACAAGTTTTTATCTATATAATTCTACTAGTACCTTAATTCTAGTTTCAAAAGTTTGTGAATTAATATGGCGAAAATGGACAAAAAAAATGCATTTTGTTTTTTTGTGTGCGGTATAATTAAAAATCTGCAACAAAGTATCTACATCGTTATGATAATATATTTCCTACAAATGAGCAACAGAGAAATATTTCCGGTTTCGATATAGATGTATTCAAACATCCATACACTGAACAATATGCTCGAAAACTTGATGCCATAATATTTCGTCAGTAAGCGCGGGAGCGTCTCACACCGTCCGACGATAACCGCGGCGCATTCGCGACTGTCGTATGCCGAGAAATGCCGAAATTTCGAGGCGCGTCGTTTGGGAGTGTTTGTATGAAAATAGAAAACTGTTTGCTTCTTGTACTGTGTTTTTACCGTACACAGTACAATGGGGAAGCAAAATGTATGTAGTTGTATGGAGACGCTTTTATATTTCCGTACACGATAACGTCACGCGGTGGGCGTTGAAAAAGCGTCTTTACCGACGACATAATTTGAAAGCATTTTGCTTACCTAGTATATTTCGGACGATAAAAACGTTCAACGGAAAATTATAAAAGCAACCAATTGGTTACTTGACAAACTATCAACCTGTTACTAATAAAAATTACAAGGTTAAACTTCGGAATAAATTTTTGTTTCTTTTATTCATAAGCTTGAGTACGACAGAAGGCTGTCAGAACTATTCCATGTTTACACTGCATTTATTAGTAAGGCCCTTAATTTTTATCGTCAGTCAAAACGCGTAATTTTGTGTATTTCATATTATGAACGGTGACGTCATACTTTTTCTCTGTATGTAAAAAGTAGAGTTCATTTTTACATTCCTTTTCATTCTGTCACTTTACACGTCTCTATCTCATTTTATAATCCATTTGTAACAACTAATCTACAATATTTTGCAGAAAACCATTTCATGTGATGAAATCCTTTAATTCATAGCTATCATACCTCCTATATTCCAAAACCACTTATCAAACCACCGCACTCAATGAAGCATCCTCAAGATGCAAAATACCTGAAGATGCTTCGTTAAATGGCGAAACACGTGTCGATTAGTGGTTTTGGAATTTTGGACGGATGACAGCAAAAATATACAAAACAGTTAATTACCCTCGTTTTGACTTTACTATAGTATGATATAAAAACGTCATGTGGTAGTGATCCTATAATAAATCTAATTGAATAATTTAAGCAAAAAAATGAATAAAAGTAAATGATAATATAAAATTTTGCATTTTGGATGCTGTAGTTTATATTTGTTAGGTATTATATTCGTATTATATATTATGTTATTCTTATCGTTGAGAGATTATTATATGTCGCGAGAAAATCTACTGGTCTCAATGTCTATTATGACTGTGGCAAAGGGATGGGTCGCTGACTTTATTATAGCATTACCGAAATCCAACCATTCGATGTAAAACGTCAATTAGGTTTTAACCGACTTCAAAAAAAAGGAGGAGGTTCTCATTCGATTGTATGTTTTTTTTTGTATTTTTGTTACCTCATATCTCCGTCATTTATGAACCGATTTCAAAAATTCTTCCGACTTCAGTAACTGTCAAATTTAATTATATAGATATGTGTATCGTATTTATAAAGTTGAGTTTAAATTGTACTTGAGTTTTGATTAGTAAAGGATAGTTATTTTGTACTTTTCAGTTTTTTTTTTTAAGGCGGTAATTTTTTTCTTCAAACTTTTTTTAAACAAGTTAATTTTCTAAACTAGTTATTCAAAGTCAACGAATCAACATGTTGGATAAGCCGAAGCATCATTGAACGAATAAATCTAGTATTCTTGACATTTTGTCACTAAAACTAGTAAATCCTTCAACTGTTTTATTTTGAAAGAAGAATGAATGAATGAAGAACCAATGATCGATTGTTGATTTAACTATCTATGGTTTATCTCTATCTCTTATCAATTCTATATTTCATTCATATTTCATTAGTTCATGACAGATGGAACAAGTTCTACTGATAATAATTTTTGTTCTAACTTATGTCAAAATGTATTATTTTCTGTTTGTAAACTATATATGAAAACCGCCTGGCTGAAAACTCGCTGTTATGCAAAATTTTTAATTTAATGGTAATTTAATTTTATTTGATTCAATTGATTTTATTTAGTTAATTTAATTTGGCTTAATTTAATTTGATTTAGTTTGATTAATTTGATTTAATTTGATTCAGTTTGATTTAAAAAAAAAGAAAAAAAAATATTGTGAATCAACGCTCACCTCTATTGCGGCAGTCTGGCTGCCTAGTGAGCGGGGAATCTGAAACAGAGCATACGATTATAGACGCCGATGGAATAAGCTTATACAAACTTCGACAACAGCTAATAAATTTCTGAAACTTACTTGCATATATTGGGCTGGCATCATAGCAGGTGGCGCGTATCCCTGTGTGGGTTGTAATTGTCCTAGAAACATTACGATATAAAACATTTAATATTCCTATTATTATATTCATGTTAAATACATACATTACAAGAGATAACAATAATGTTTCCAACATTATAAACTTTCAAACTAACTTCAACCTAATATTATTGTTGTCAACATTTGCTACTAAACTGTTTTGAAACTATAGACCGAATTGATTTTCTGCTATCTTTCTTTTTCATTTTATTGTGACATAGGTCATTAGACATCAGTATAATAAAGTGAAATCTATCAAATGCCAGAACTACGTCATAGTTTAAAGCTTAAGATTTTTTTTATGGGTATACAGACCATAGTAGGTAAGAATGTTTGGAAATTACGAACTTTAAGTAAAGGTTACTTTGGGAGGCAGCAAATACGATAATATTCTACTGTTTTGTGACACAGCAATGTGATCTGTGCTGTGACAGAGTCGCCGAATCGATAAATCGAAACAACTCGAAACTACGATCTAAGAATCCACACAGTCGTCCAACTGAGACGTCTAGACAAGGCAAGGTAAGGAGAGCCCGAGCTGCCCACGTCATCATTTTAGTAGTTAGGGACTTGTCAAACCCGTTTGTTGTTAATGATTCAATTTTTTTACAGAATTAAAATGGTGCATACAACATGTGCTGTGAGAGACTGAGTCTCGCTTCAATCGCCCATTTATAACAAGTTGATTTGTAAAATCACAAATATAATATCCATAATAATTCGTTTTTTATAAAACACTAGGCTGTTGCCCGCGGCTTCGTTCACGTAGTCTTTTATGTGCAAAATTAAATAATTCAGAAATTTTTGCGACGTACGCACAAAAATTTCTTCACAATCGAAAAATGAATGTTTTCTTGTATGAGGATAAACATACAAAAAAAAAGAAAGTCAATATATTATTATTGCAAATAAAATAAAATATTGACTTTTTATTTCGTTCACGCGATATTATACACTACGTGCCACTAAAACAGGTCACTTTTATCAGTACTTTCATTAATAAATTTTAATTGATAATATTTATGTCAAAACATACAATTACCTTTTTTCAATCAAAACAATGACTTGACGATATATCTATACAGACAGTAACGGACAGTAAAAGCTTATAAAATCAAAGTTTAAATTACGAAAATGATTATTCCGACGCTTAGGTGAAGACAAAAACAAGAAATTATTTAAATGTAAATCGTTCGATTCCCCTCAATTGTCTTTTCAAAGGATTTCCTCTTTTTAATGAGAGCATAATTATAGTTATATAAAAGTAACGCTTAATTTGTCACCAAGAGCATTCTAATAAAATACACGTGCAATCACAATGACGATTGACGACCGACTGAGTCGTCAGCGCTCAAGGCGTCAAATCAATCAACAAATGGCAGCATAGATTTTAACTCTAATTGATGTAACCTCAGGATGGAACTGTATAGTCAATCCATTTCCCGCGCCTTTAAAATTGTGTCTACTGCGCAGGTACATAGGTAAGCCATATAAGATGTGTACTACTGTAATACTATAGGAAGGTAGGTTACCCATAGTGTGGGTCTGAGGCATGTTGTGCAACTGGTGGTGTGGGTGAGAGACCAGCTGCGGCTGCTCCAGCATACCGAGTCTCACCTGCTGGATATTAACAAATACCATAATGTCTTTATTGTCAAAACAAAATATAACTGGGTCGTTGGCGCGACTGAGCATTTGCGTTCCGAGCCGGCCAGATTCGATTCCCAGTCTGGTCGACACTCTTTACTATACTGTGCACGCGCTGCGCTAAAGAAATAACGGTCGCGATATAACACAGTGCACGACACATGTTCGTTTTTCGTTCGTTTTACGGTTGATGAAATCGCTAATATTGTTTCTTATAATTCTATCGTAATGTCGTAAGTACTGTCACAGTTGTTAGCAGCACCGATAAAGGGGAACACTGGCGCCCTCTAGCAGAGCGCGACGGTGTTTGTAACGTCATAGAAAAGAACGACTGACGGCTTATTCGCCACTACCACTCGAGATTATATTACTCAAAACTCGAGCGCTCCACGTCTCTCTGTTGCTTTTTACCTTCACGACTGCAGCACGAAGTGTTCGAATACAAATTAATTAGTTATTAATTGATATTAAGCATTAATATTAATCGATAATTTAAGTAAAGTTTGGGGTGTTCCATTGCTATAAGTATCTAACTTAGTATTTAATTCTATCGTAACTAACACAATATAAATATAACAGTAGGTTGTCTTCATAGAAAGCTAGCGTACGCGGTTTGTATGTGGGCGTGCTAATACGTACGCACCGTGGCGGTATATTTTAGGTGAATATGGACAATTATTGTAGCGCCAGTCGAGCTCGCACGTGTTAGATAATAATACCAGATATTATAATTTTTTTTTTGAAATTAAAAACTCAATTTCTGTAATAGTGCCATGTTAATACATTTGAGTAATATTCAAGTAATTGTTAGATAATTAAAAGTTGCTGACATGATTCAATCCCATAATGGCTTCACATTTGTATTTTTGTATTAATTTATGAAACTGTATAAATAAGTCTAAAATAATCAATTATACAGAATACTTGTATTTTAATAGATAATAATTGTTGTTGTACTTATATATATTATTCACATTATTTCTGTAATTCTATAATGTAATGTACACAGATACTGATTTGACTAAATATAGTGGGGCGAATGTTTTTTAAAATGGCGGAAAGTAATAAAAGGAATTACAAATTTGGAGAAAGACACATTTTTCTTAGAGAACTACAGACGAGTTGAATATCAGATAAGTGTCCTAATAATTCAACTTTTATATCTTCACGTCATGTTTCCAACAGGGTAGTCAGTAATATATATAATTAACTCTGGCGATATAAACTGAGTAAAGTCTATTCCTAAGTGCCCAGTTAATTAAATTATTGTCTGTATTACAATAAATAGTAAATTTGTAACTGCTTACTGATACTGTTAAAAACTAATTAAGAATATTTGAATTGTGAAGTAAAATCCTTAAAGGTAAATTGAATTAATTAAAACATGTTCTATTTTGTGTGTTTACCCGTTAATATAAAAATATTAGAATTTCAATAGCTTTTTGTTTTCATATTACCCTATCCTTTTATTAATTAGTAACATACATGAAAATTTGATAGTTTTTCCAGTCTTTTGATATTTCCATTTTTATTTATCTCACACACGCGACGCAAACATGCGGCCGCTTCCGTCTGTCTATAATTCGTTCTTCACATTATCGCACAGACGAAAATGTCTAAATCAAACGAACGTATTATAATGTCCTTAGATAATCTTAGTCATTAAAATGCGGAGTTATCATTTTCAACATAAATACATGAAATTAAATTTAACAAACACGAAAAACTTACCCATGTGCATTGTTTTTTATTATTATGTGCTAAATATACAACTAAGCGAGACGCTTTCTGCGGGGTTATTACCTAACAATTTGCAGACAGCAACAGCCACGCGATCACTACGCGACCGGTAACTAATTGTAATAAAAAATTAATATCATATATGACGATTGCGTATCTATTATTCTATAACCGTAAAATGCACTTTTCGCGGTTGATTTAGCGCCACTACAAATTAATTACATTACACGAATTCTCATTTTGACAGCAGATATCGCGCGATATTGGCTGTCGCATGCTGTCTGCAAGTTACGTAATGTAGAGCCGATCTCACACCTAACGCAACAACCCTACATATCCGGCCGAGAGTAGACAATTTCGTTACGCATGAGGCGGGATTCAGCCTTCTTTTCTACATATTCTATGTTCTTGTCGTGTAATATCATAAACTTAGTATATACTGGTGCATAGACATACAAACGAGACGCTATTGTAAAGTTTTTTGAATGACAGGTCGTCACAAGTCGTCACGCTGTGGAGAACGCTGTCGACTTATTTTTTATTATTTCATGTTATTCCTGTTTTATTTCAAATAAGTACTGTATATTTCAATAGTGGTTACGTGTTGTGTATGTGATTGTGATATTACATATCGCAATAATCAAGGGAATCATTCATTTCATAGATGACAATGACAAATTAAAAATCGTCATGCGTCAACTAGCTCTATGTTCGTCCATACGCCAGTATATACTAAGTGTATGTGTAATATTGTCTATACTGCGTGTAACACATAATTTATTATTTGTAAATCGTGACTGAAATAGGTGCTATATGCCTTTTAACTGTTCGTAACCACTATTGTGCTCATTTACCTAATGTCCGTTTCTTGTGTGTGTCTGGGTGAGCGTGTGTGTGTGTGTGTGTGTGTGTGTGTGTGTGTGTGTGTGTGTGTGTGTGTGTGTGTGTGTGTGTGTGCGCGCGTGTGCGCATGCATGAGTGTGTATGTGTGAGTATGTGTGTGTGTGTGTGCATGCGTGTGTGTGTGCGCATGCATGTGTGTGTGTGCATGCGTATGTGTGTGTGTGTGTGTAGAAATTTATATTGAATTGACCCTTGTAAACAAGGCCGTGTGTAGCCCAACTAGCCCTACCTGCTGCGTATGCTGCGGCAGCGCCTGGTGCGGGGGCGAAGGCCCGTGCTGCTGCTGACTCACCGGAGGGTTGCGATGCACCTGGGTAGTTGTAATACCAGAAAACTTCACCACTGATCTATACTACTATATAAATCTCTAGCGCCTATCTGTAATTTCAATCTTTTTGTCAAATTTTGTGATAGTAATTTTATAACTCACCGACTTCGATTTTACCATTATTAAAATGTTTGACTGTCTGTCTGTATGTCCTTTTATAACTCAAGAACGGCTTGAGCGATGTTGATGAAAATCGGTTACTTATTTTTTTAGATTATCTACTCCTAAGAAGGTGAAAACGGAAACTTTGTATGTGAAACTGCTGAATCGATTATGATGAAATTTTACATCAGAAAACGGACATAAGCTACTTTCATTATCAAAAATCTACCTCTAAAGGGCTGAAAAGGGGGATGAAAATTCATACGGGAAATGCTAAACCTCGGTTATAATCAAATTTGATGTGGCAACATTTTTTTATCAAAAAGACATAGGCTACCTTTTTATCAAAAATGTACGGGTGAAAAGGGGGAAGAAACTGAATGGAAAATGCTAAAACGCTAAACTAATTATGATGTGGCATGGAGATAGTTTGACACCTTAAAACTGTAGAATGAATAGACATAATTACTGTTATTAAATACAAACAAGCAGGAAAATTAGTAGCTATTTTAACAAAAAGTATTTTACAAGAGTAATATTTAGGAGTTCCTCTGTGCTGTTTGATAAAAAAAAAAGATTCTTCATTAAATTCTACACGACACAGACTAAATAAATTAATTAAACTCTAAGGTAACATAACACGTCAAGAACTTGTAAATAAAATGCAGATAAACTCGTAAATATGCTTTTTTAACTTTTAAAATAATTTTTAAATATTTTCTCATATGAGAGAATCAAGTTAAAAAACTATTTAACTTCACATAAATAAGGTACATAAATATAAGCAATAAGTTGCGTTGCGATGCGTACATAAAAACAAGTCTCGCTTCCAAGCACTTTCCCGTGCGAGTTCATTTCAAAAGTTGACTATTGAGTTTGCGACCTTTCGTACTTCGGAGTATTTGAATCAGATTCGCGGTACCGTGTTTTTAGTAATTCCATAATTGTTCTGAATTACACTTCCATAGTATTTCCAAATTCGTTGAAATTAAAGCTCCACACACTTACCTGGTGCATCATCTGTTGGGGATGTATTTGCGGCACGGGGCTGCCCTGGTGCTGCGATGTTTGGGCATTCTGACTGCTTGCCGGCTGATATTCTTTGACAACCGAAACAGATTTATTAGCAAAGTTCTACATACGAACTGAGTAGACGGGTTTGACTACATGGACTATGGTTGAGTATGGATTGGGTTTGAGTATGGACAGGGCTGGAGTACGGATCGGTATCAATTGTGGATTGAGGTTGATGGGTTGGGGTTGAGTACTGATAGGAGTTGAGTATTTAGGGGTAAAAGGGGGTGGCAGAAAGTATTTTACCTGCGACATATCTGTGCTGTTGCTGTGTGTTCTGTGGGCCGGTCTGAAGCGCAGCCTGCGGCGGAGGCTGCTGTGGAGAGTACGTCTCTGCCAAAGGCCGCTGCCGCAAGCTGCTGTAACGCTTGCTGCCGCGCTGTTCGGCTCCTCCTATACCATACACTGTGTCAATACATGTTAGTCGAAACTGAAGGTACAGTGCGCTTGAAGTAACTTTTTTTTTTTCTTTCTTTATGGCATGGCGCATAATTTAACGCATTTGCTAATAAGAAGAAGAAAGAAGAAGAAAGTAAATTAGTTTTTTCTTATCGTAAAACTCCTCCAGTAGTGATAGTAGGCTTTACTGAAGTTATAAAGGACTTCTTGGAAGAGCGCGAGAACTTCAGCTACACATGTTTATTTAGACCTACTCCATTCTATTCACTTATACAGAACTTTAAACCACAATATACTATCACTTTTGTACTTTAAAACTCCCAAAAATGTAAAAAATAGAAAATCTGAACAAAATGTCAACCTCACTTCTCCCGTTCCCGCCAAAAAGTCCCTTGAAGTAACAATAGCATCGCACCCACAGATAACCACTAACTACTGTTCACTATTAGACACTATTGTACTGCCAGCAAAATAATTGTTCATGAGAAATACAATATTTGTAGCAACCCTTTTTAAAGCTTAGGCAAATTGTTTGTAGTGGATTTTCAAATTCTTTATTATCCCATATGATGGAAATATAATCACTTTTGGCTTTATTGCCATAATAAAATTTATTTATAATTTTTTTTTAATATCCATTCAATATTAGCGGCGGAAAAAAATCACAAAATAGGTGATTACATTTAGTTCTAGTATTATCTGATATAATGCATTGATGCATTGATGAGGCCAGGTTTTATCTATTTAAAAACTATTGTTCAAAATCCAGTTTTAGTTTGTCTGAATTTGAACTGTAATCTCACCAGACGCTGGCTGTTGTTGCTGATTCTGCTGCTGCTGGTTCTGGCTTTGTTGCTTCGGTTGTTGCTGTGGCGATGGTTGTGATTGAGGCTGTGGTTTTGGTGCTGTATTATTTTGCTGTGGTGGTTGCTAAAAAAAATGACATTTGGAACAAGAATCCAATTTTTGAAGTTATATAATATGTAATTCTAAATACACACAAAAATAAATTTACTCATTTGTGGAATTATACAAAACGAAATCATGACATCAATTGAATGTCTTATTCTATGCGCGTTGCAATCCAAATTCAGGTAGTGATGGAAACAAAGTACAGACGAAGAAGTACTAAGTGATGACTATCGATTATACAGTAAGCGAGGGAGAGAGAGGGCAGATATCGGACGGAGTGACAGAAGAGTGGTGGCAAGCTATTGTGTTCAGAAGCAAAAAATAGTTTGAAGGTCAGTATCCTCATATAATATTTTACTGAATCCATACTATCCATATTAATATTATGAATGCGAAAGTCTGTCTGTCTGTCTGATTGGTTTTCACGACTAAACCGCCGGACCGATTTTGATGAAATTTGACACTAGGGGACGGCCATAGGCTACTTTTTTTTTAAATCTACCCTTAAAGGGGTGAAAAGAAGGATGAAATTTTATATAGGTAATGCTAAACCACTGAACCGATTAAGATGAAATTTGGTACAAAGATAAACCTTTTCTATTAAAAAAACGTAGACTTCTTTTTTTATCATAAATCTGCTGCTAAGCGGTGAAAAGAGGGATGAAACTTTGTAGGGGAAATGCTAAACTGCTGAACCGCAACCTTATTAAGTAATTTGCAGACAGCATGCGACAGCCAATATCGCGCGATATCTGCTGTCAAAACAAAAATTTGTATAATGTAATTTGTATAGTGACGCTAATTCAACCGCGAAAATTGCATTTTACGGTCATAGAATAATAGATTCGCCATAGTAATACATAATACCAATGTTTTATTACAATTAGTCACGGGTCTACAGTAATCGCGTGGTTGTCGCTGTCTGCAAATTTTTAGGTAATAACCCCGCCGAATTATTAATAATTTTTGAAAAAATTTTTTTGTTCAACACCAACAATATGGGTATCAAATGAACTGGGATATACAGAACTTTTCTGTATATGTGACGTCATCATAAATCCAATAAGCGGATGTTCCACAATAGGAAATGTTTTGTTCAATACCAACAATATGGGTATCAAATTAAATGGAATACGCAGAGAAAGGTTTCTGTATATTTGATATCATAAATTCAACATGGCGAATACTCCGCAATAGGAAGTAACTTTTTTCGAGCCCTTCAACAATATACGTATCAAATGAAATAGGATGCACACGAAAAGGTTTCTGTACATTTGACGTCATCATAAATTCAATATGGCGGATGCTCCACGATAGAAAATATAAAATAGAAAATAATAAATAAATTTGTGAACTGTAAAATTAACATGAATAGATAAATAGCAAAATAAGTTTTAAGAAAAAATTCAATTCTTCAAAATAAGAACTGAAAAGTACAAAATGATTATACTTTATTGATCAAAACTGCATAAATACGATACAAATACCAATTTCACTAAATTTTGTAGTTACCGAAATTAGTGCAATATACTAGAAAACAAGAACAGAAAGTCTACTAGTTTGGTAAGCTTGGCACTTGCTTGGTCAATACTCCATCATCAGGTCTTAACAATGATACCACCCATATAAATAAAAAATAATCATCGAAATTGGAAATGTGTGAGAAGAATGATGAGATTTAAGGAAGCGAAAGAAGTATGTAAGGCCCGCTAAGCTTGGCGCTCCATCTTCTCTGAGACTACTCCATAAAAAGTTATGCATGTTCCACACATAAAAAAAAAATAAGCGTAGACTTGAGAACCTCCTCTTATTCGGTAAAAAAATAATATTAAGTGCCAGACCTGTGCTTGTGGTTGCGGTTTCTTCTTCCCTTGCTCAGTGGGTACCGGTTTTTGCTGAGCCACCGACGCATTCATCACTTTCCGTTGGGGCTGACCTTGACTGACACATGACCCACTTTTAGTACATTCATCAAAACAAAACACCAAAATGCCTATTGAATCTTTTCATTAATATGTAACATCAAGTGAGAGATTTAGGATATTGTCACAGATTCATTAGTTACTAGCGTAAATATTACATTGTGTTATCAATGCAGCTAAAGAGTTTTACATCAATTATGTAAAAAGCATTACTAGATGGGCCGATTTTTACTCTTTATATTCTATAAATATGTACACATATATACATAACATGTACATACATATTCGCAATTTGCACGGCGAAATCAGTAGTCGCTACCTCATTCTTTACACCAGTTTCTATCCTATCGATTATACCAGTTTCTCATAATAAACCCTATCCCTTAACCAACTTTTACGACCTGCGCGAAAAGATAAGTACTGGAATATTCTATTTTTATTTCTCTCCTAGATCACCATGGATAAATAAAAAACTCACTTATTATTATAAACCGTGGCCGTTATTGTCAAGTTCTCCAACGGAGGCATCTTCTCTTTAGCTTGAGGTGTTCTTGGGGTATATTTGTTCGGTGCAGTCTTTTTGACTGCTTCCTGTTTGGGTTTTCCTTTAGGCGCCTTAGTGGAGGCGTTCCTTCTCAATTGGGATCCACTGTCACTAGAGGTGTTGGATGCAGGCTGAGATTTGGAACGAGGTCGCTGCTGGCGGCCCGACTTTTTGCTGCAGATAATATTGAAAAGTTTATTTGTTGCAAATATTTATATATGTAGTAATTAAAATGTTAATCTACTTCAATTGGTCGGATTATACCGTTCATTCGTACCACAGATTTGCCACTAATAGATATCGCCTTTCACACGGTACGAATTCTTAGACTGAAAGAAATATATGGCGTAAGTATATGATGAAAAGAGAAGGGAATACACATATCTATCTATTATATATATGTATCTATATATCTATCCCTACGCTCAGTGTTTAAAGACATGCTGTGTTGCATTTGAAAGACCTATGAACAAAATAAATCTTTGCTCGGTTGTACTTTTAAGGTATTTCATTATTTTTGAACTTGAAAATGAAAAATTAATATATTTCTGTAAATATATGGAAGATAGAGACTCTTTTAGGCGTGATGGTAGAACGCTGTAATTCAGGCTGCAAAGGCCAGTTTGACAGACAACGGTAGTCAAGTATAGTAGCCACATAAATGCAATATCTATTAGGGCCGTAAGATTTTAAACGACGGAAGAGAGTTTAATTTTCTGTGTTTGATTATTTCGTAAGATCAATGACAGTTAATCGATTACGAGCAGATTAAATTATCGAATATTGACAAAGAATCTTAAAAAGAACGAACGAACTGTAAACGAAACGAATAATATTACCATTTGTAAGACATTAATCTAGGTTTTACTAATCCGTTCAATATTTCCATTTGATATTAGGACAGTGGATTAAATTGTTGATCAAATTTAATCGTAGATTACAAAATCCATAATTTAAACTGCACTTGATCTTACGGCCTTGTAGTAGTTCTGTGATTCGTATATTTGTCTTCTGTCAAACTATGGGAGTCACTGCACTGATAGGTTAGATTACTCTGGATCAGTGTCAGAAAGTTGACAAGTTAATTATGTGTCAATGTACATAAAGAACTTCCGTGTTGTATGGGGTGTCGGACCAAGATACATAATGGACGAAGTCGCTCTTATGACCGTGTCCAACGAGTTTTCGTGTCTCTTTCAATCTCATCAAGCGTAACCACGAGTGAAAGAGTTAGCTATAGTAAGTATGGCGACCTCGCACTGTCAGTGTAATTCGTGTGAGTTCATGACCGACTTCATGTACATTACTGAAATAGTACATTTCGATACAAGTGTGGAAAGTATGTAATTTCTTCACGAGTCCCGGTTTGTTGACCCAAGCCGAAAACGCGGGTCAACAATAGGGTCGAGTAGAAATGACAATTCCGCACGTCCATCGAACGACGTTTTTTAATACATTTGCAAAAAAAAATATAAATAAATAAAAAAAAATGCAGAAATGTTATTTCGCGGGAGTAAGTTCTTTTTTTTTTTAGAGAACATGGCAGGGCAATCGTTTCTATGCATTCAGCCAATTAAATGACAGTCTATCTAATTTCAAAATAATTTTAATTGCGTTATTTATTTATTTACATTATACAAAAAAAATTTAAATTTAAAAAATTAATTTATTTTAAATTTAATTCATGTATTAATAGTATTTACGTTGTAACATAGTCATTTCATACAAAAATTTTGTACAGAAAACTTTTTGATTAAAAACCTCCTTCATGCATTTGGATGTTGTATGCAGGAGGAAAACAAAAAGCACTAGTGTGGAAAAGAATATCTTTCCGCACGCTAAACACACATGGAAAATCTACTTTTTGAGCAAATGTATTAAAATAATTATTTGCAAAATATTCGTAAATCGCAGTATTTTGGCTGCTAGTACTAGCAGAAATAAAAATATGCCCTTTTCAGCTATGTATTGTTGTACCGTAAAACTTCCCTAGTCATGTAAATTACTAGAAGTCTAAAAACTCGGTCAACAAAAAAGGACACGCTTTTAGAGCAAATGCTTGTTCATTTTGATTATTGGTCCGAGGATGGGGTAGTATCTTTCATTACCTCTCTCCTCACCGACAGTGGTGGAAACGGATTTCATATATTTTTCCAACGATTTCTATATAAGTACTAGATTGTGTTCGAAAAAATCGCTGTTTCACTCAACTGAGGCTTCGGGACCACACCTAGCTCACTTTCAATTCTACGCTTGTGCAATTAACAAGGTATGTATTTTACTTCGTTTCATATTTAATGAACTTATTAAATGCTTTTACAATAAATAATTAAAAAATGGATGCTCATATTATTATGAGATTGAAAAATATACATTTAAAATGGATTTTCACTTAATTTAACTTATTTTATTACACATAATATTAAAACGTCGTATGCAGGTAATCCCATTCGGAGCGACGACACGATAGCAAGACTGGCCCGTTGGTGCAGTGGCATATGCATCTGCTTTCCAAGTTAGGGTCCCGGGTTCGATCACCGGTCAGGTCAATTTAGGAAACGAACTTTTCTAAATTGGCTTGGAGTCGTACAAGCTTACTGCTTAGTTTGGGGCCACACAATCTGTGTAATTGTCTGGAGTATTATTATTATTGTTTCACTCTTACTTACAGCGAAGTGGCAGTTCCCAAACCTTTTGGGGTTATAACCTAAAGATTTGCAGACGACAGCCTTAACCTTGTATACTAAGTTGATGGGTTTGAATGTATTCGGTCGTACCTTCTGTGCGCGGTTTCGAGGTCTGGGAAGTCGTTGGGCGAAGGGGGCGCGGCGGGCGCGGGCGCGGGCGGGCGGCGGTGCGGGGGCGGGGCCGCGCCGCGCCGGTACGCGTCCTCGTCCTCCCACGTGCGCGTGTACTTGTTGGGGCCGCGCCTGCGCGCACACACACACGCGCACACGGGTCACACACATATACATAGGGTTACCAGGTGGCAGTCATGGGCAAAGTAATTGTAAAAACAATTACAATTACTTTTTGTAATTGTAATTGTTAATTGTTTGCCATACAAAATGTGTTCACAATTACATTTAATTGTAATTGATCTTATAACTACATTTTCCCCAACACTGCCAGATGGTCGGGATTCGTCTAGATTGTCCCGACATTTCATACGGTGTCCAGACTCCCAAACAAATACAAAATGTCGACAAACAGCTTCGCGTAAAGTTCATAACGAAATGAGATTTAAAATCACCGCGAGGTGTTCAAAATCACTACGCTCTCACTTCATCACTTCTCTTAATGTGCCAAAAAACTTAAGTTTCTTAGTCATTACTTCAATTTTAATAATAAAAAGTAACATTTTGAATTGTAATATTTATTCGTCCCGACAGCAATTCCAAAATCCCGACTTGAAATTTTACCCAGATAGTTTTGTCTTCCTATTTGGCAACCCTAGATATACATGATATACATATACGTCACAGACAGAAATAACTAGAGTATTCCACGACAGATTTGTTAGAGGGGTTTGGTTATTCAAAGCTTGGCATACTCAATGGCCACCATTTTCTTTTTTTTAAAAACAAGATAAAAGAAAATGTATAAAACCTATATAAATCGATTGAGGACAGTTAAACGAACAAAAAATTACTAAAGTTGCTATATCCTACAATATCTCCAATCTATACAATAGGTTACATCGTTCGAAAAAAATAAAATAGCGACTGATGAGTGCGCCTAAATCTCGAAACAACTTCAAATTATTAAAACTATGGATATGATACAGGATATTCCCGTTAGTGATACAGCATGGTGATATGTATGTATATTAAAATTAATAAAGCATAAATCAAATGGATAATTATAATCCGATCTCTCGATGTGTTAAGTATATATGTACTGTATAAACCCTAATCAAATAATGTTCATAAATATTAAATTAATAAATCTAATGTTTCATAAACTCAGTATTAATTATTCTATAAATGTTTAATCCCATTTACATATTATTATGACATTTGTGGACAACCCAACATAGTGCATTAACACAACGATACGACCTGCTATAATCTATTCAAACAAAAATGCGATTCATCACGCACCACATTAGGTTTGTTTTCATTTATACAAACTATGTATTATTTACGCATATATGAAAAAATTGAAATTAAACAGTTACTGATTCCGAAAATATTTCTGTTTCTGATCAATTCTGACGATAAATTAAAATTTAAAACACAATAATTTAGTAAAATATGTTTTCTAAACTCCTGAATCTCCAGCAGGTTATCTAGATTCCCACAGAAATAACACACACAAGCCAATGTATAATAATTGTGAACGAAAGCGCATTCCATTTTATTCATGCACTAAACATTTACCAAAACATAGTGAAACAAAAAGCCTTAGATCGAGTATTAAATAAAAAGATATCTTATTATATTATACTGTGTAAACGAAAGCAAGAAATTTTTCTCATTCTACAAACATAATATGTTCTTCTGCAACAAAATGAAGGTAGCAGCAAAAATTGTAACTTAATCTTCAACTGAAATTAATACTAGTTTCCAATACAATCTATTTGTCTTTGACCAATGACATACTAAGAATTGCCATTATTCATATATTTTAGACAATAATAACATCCAACAAAAAATGCGTTGGACACACATACATATGCAGAGTTCCATAGACGGTTTATTGAACCTTATTTTGTAGCAGTAAAAACTATTTCACCTCGATGAAGCTTATTCTGAAAGAGTAATTACTCACTATTTGAAAAATATACTACAATATTCGTTACTGAACTTTATTTTTTCATAATTGAAACTTATTGTGTCGTAATAAGTATTATTTCCTAACAAGAGTTATTATTATTACTGTCAAAATTATTTGAAAATTATTTTTGCCACAATTTTCCTTATAATTTTCATTAAAAACAATATCATTTTTACCTGTCAAAAAATAAAAGTTCTGGAAATATCAATTTGGATCGAAGATTAGTTATAAGTATTATTCCAATTCTGACGGTCCGTCTGTTTCTACAGAACATTCGCATTTAATCATCAAGGGAAAATTTAAACAACGTCAAACAAAATGTTATCATCGATACTCTGAAGTATTTTGACAGTCCATCATTGGACGTATCGTAATTGTAATTATAAAAACGCAACACATAATTATCTTCATGCAAAAATAAAGTACCAAAAAAGCGAAGAATTTTAGTTAACAACTAACCGCCAATGTCGGTACCTCCATTTAGAAATGCATAATGTGGAAAATATTCTATTAGAACTCTAAAAATTTCACTTTGTCAGCTTAACTTATGTTATTTAACTGTTATCTGTTTAGCAATATTCCTTTTTTATAACAGTCAAAAAGCACAGAAAAATGTAAATAATTAGAGAATTAGACATGTATAACGAAAACATAATAGTATTAGTAGCTTGGTCGCTTTAGCAACTGTCCTCATAGCATATTCTGTTTCTTGGTGTAAATATGTTTCATAGACTGTATAATTCCAGACAGTCTCGTGCTACGAAGTGAGGCAAATAAAATTAATTAAAACATATGATAGTTTATTATAATAAATATATATAATAATAGATATAAACAGATGATGATGACAGGGCTGCACAACAGTGTTATTGTAAAAATGAAGAAAGGAATGCTTAGATGGTTCGGGCACATGGAAAGAATGAGTGATGAAAGACTGACGAAGAAAATATACAGAGCGAAAGTGAGTGGTAAAAGAAGCCAAAGAAGACCAAGGCTGACTTATGAAGATCAAATAGCCAGAGTTTTAGCAGACGGAAATGTCAAAAGCACTCGCATACCTAGGCGAAAATGTGTGAGGAGAATGAGATTTGAGGAAGCGAAAGAGGTGTGTAAGGACCGCGACTCCTGGCGCTCCGTCCTTTCTGACTACCCCGTTGGGGATACAGCGTGGAGATATGTTATGTTATATGATAGTTTTAGAGGTGTGGGTGTGTTTCCTGACGAAACGGCGGCTGATCAGCTTATTTGATGTCTTACTGATTTTACTGAGCTTATCTGATTTACGGTGTCCGAGCACGGTGTCTAGAGTTATTTATTTAGTCTATAGCATGCTTTTTTAAATTCTTAAGACTGAAATGCGATACACGAGTAACGTGTCGTAATGATTCTACTATTCATTTGGCCGCATATGACCTTCGGTCATGATCGCACTCACATGCAGTACTAACATTTATGTAAATTACAAAGAGGTTTCTATGTACAACCCGGTTGAGTTAAATTTGCACTTGGCGCGGATGTCGTCATATTGCCATTCGGGTATGGTATGCAAAAAAGTATCAGTGAAAAAATACCGAACCTTAAACTCAATAAGTTTTTAATAATTCTTACTTAACAGGAATAATCTCAAAACAAAACAATAATAACAACAACAACGATCAACAAAAAACTTAACAAAAATAATCCAAAACTAAACAGGTATGTAGGTAACGAAAATTAGCACGCGCGTATAGGTAACAAAAACGCACACCGTACTGACGCCACTGGGCCAACGCGGGGCAAGCGCGGGGAAGCGCGAGGGGGCCTCGCATTCCAGCGAGGTGCAAACTTAGCTCAACCGAGTAGAAGATGTCATTCTTTTGGTAGACGCGTAAATACTTTAGTCAATCGTAACGCGGCACGTTTCCGAGCGAACACTGACATCTCATTGATTGCGTACGCGCCATATAGTGCACAAATGTGAGAGAGATAACATGAGTCTTTTGTTGTTATATTTCAAGTCTAAAGGTAAAAGCATCAAGGGCAGTATTTGATTGGCGTTTACAATCGTTTTTAGTCCATTAAATTACACCTTTCTGTGCTAACAAATATTATTAATAAAAGTGATGTAACATAATTATAAGACTACTGTAGTACGTATCCTTATCCTATAGAGTAGAAATATCATTTATTTTGTTTCAAAATAATTTACGTCGATTGCTCAGCTCAAAATTAAACCAAACCTTAGTATCTCGAGTCTATTCATACGCATACACATGCGTATGAATAGACTGAGATAACGTATAGAGGTTCACCAAGGCGAAAGCGAGACGCAAAGAGAAAGTCCAGTTTAACTTGACCCATGATAAAATGAATGTAAATTTCAAAATTGTACTCATATATTTGCTGTTACTTACCAATAAAATGAGATTGTGTCTGTTTTATAGTTTGATTGTTTGCTGTTTTTGCTACACCGTTGAATAGAACAGTAAGCTATTATACAAGTATTTAAATATCTGTCGGAATATACAGAAATGTACACACAGGTCCAGTATTGAGTATGTACTGTTTTAATGCAAGTGAGAGTTGATATTTATTAGTGTAAAAAAAACTGAGCAGTGATCAATAGGATTGTCCGATATTTCGGCTCTATAGGTTAAGTGCTCCGTAGTAGTACTTTAGCACCTTGTCGTCACAATTCAACATCAAATATTTACCCATATCGTCGGTTTCGTCTGGCGTGGGGCGGAGCGTCTTCATTTCTTATATCATAGCCATAGATCGCGACAAGCTCTTCGCGAGATTTCGGCATCTACAACAATTATTATTAATAATGTCTAAGTAAAATTACTGTCTGTACACTTTACTTCCCCCTTTTATTCTCTTACTCACAAATTTTATTTTCCTCCTTACGTTCATAAATACGCCATTAGTTGATATCCTCATAAAGTTTACTGCTGAAAATAATATATGTATGTCTGTAACATATGTATATATATCCCACATTCTTAGAGTAACACTATATACATATATTGGTGTTTTATAACTGCATTGTATGTCCAATGTTTGTGTTTTTTGTATAGGTCCACAATGGAGTGTCTTTTCTAAACAAATCTTTGGCAAAATTATCTAAAGGTAGTTACTGTTAATATAAAATAAGGACAAATAATAAAATGAGGTATTAAAAAGCACAATAAAATTCGTAAGAACAACTTTATAATAGCTATTTATCGCTATAAAAAACATAATGGCCCACAAAAGAAAGCATTCCCATTTCAGAAATGTAATGACCGATATACAATAATTATAACATATATATAAACTATAAAAAGAGAAAGTAGTAATATACTGGTCAACTTATTAATAGTAAGGGATGTCTAATTTAAATATTCATACTGCTAATTGAAACATGGCATAGAGTGTCAGACTGACTAGTGTCTCCAGTAAACATGTAATTATGTACTAAGGTAAGGTAGGTACGGTAAATATAAGTTGATTTTTACCGAAATAACTGTGTCACATTACATTTGGTAAAATTTAAACAGATTCAACTGAGTAAATCTAATTTGAATATTCGAACTGCCGAATAGCTAAAAAATGGCGAAGAGTGACAGACTCTGACTAGAATGTCTCTAGTAAATACATACTTATTTACTAAGGTAAGTTCAGAAAATGTGAGTTAAGTTTCGGTAAGAAAATCTAAACACCTGTTCATTCTCGTTGAACTTGTCGTGCGACCACTTGTCTATGATCTCTGACTTGCGCGGCGGTCGTCGGCGCTCCGGCGGCGCCTCCGTCTCCTTCTTGTCTGATGCTGTCTCTGATGTCGTATTTCCGGTTTCTTCACCACTGGAATGAAAGAGACCCATATATATAACCCAACACAGATCCTTCTCGAAAAAGATTAAAAAGCAGTCGTGTCATATTCCCCCAGCCGTACCCAGGGCCATAGAGAATATGTATACATTTCAAATAGTTTTGAATACATCTTTTCACGTTCTATTACAAATTGGAAAAACAGAACACCTATGGAATTGTCACAGACCACAGCTATTTCTCTCAAAAATTATCAGAACGTAAACAACTAAACTTGAAACAGCCTGAAACAACCAGTGACCTAAAAGCAGACATGAACTGAAAAGAGTTTACATTTTGATTTTGGAGGTCTTTGTATCTTAAATAGAAAGTTGAAAATTGTTGAGATCATAGTTGGATATTAAACAAAAAAACATATTAACCAGGACCTAAAAAAGGCATTACAAAGATTTAATAGTCTTGTTTTTATTTCAATATTGTTTAAGACTTTCAAAAAGAAAATTAGCTTGATTGTATTATTACATATTTTTTTCAAATAAAAAGGAAGCGCGATAAGAGTAACCACAATAACAGGACTTGAAGATCTTTATTCGAGCCAGGAATACTCAACGTCCGCCATATTCTTTTTCTTTTTTTTTGTAAATAACGGCACATAATAAAACCTACCCCTTACCATTTACGAAAAAAAATAAAATGACAGCTGATAAGTATGCCAATATCTTCAAACCCCTTTGTTATGCCTTGGTAGGGGGTAACTGACAGTATGCAGTAGCAGTGTTTAGAGTAGGGCGCGATTGGGTGACCGCTCAGGGCGGCTACACAAGTGGAAAACGCTTCGTAAAATAGAAATGCTTACTGGCGTTATTACTCCTCAAAAGTGCCACTTTACGTTTCGTTCGATTGAATAGAAAATTAGATACTACCAATATAAAATTCGTTAAGCTAGACTTCATGCTATTTATCGTTCTATTCTACTAGCGTTTTCGACAATTGATCCACTTGTCTAGGCCCCCCAGGACGTAAAACTTTAAGGGGCGACAAGCCTTTGTTTTAAAAACTATAACATACTATCTGTGCTCTGTGTGCTATAGTTCAATAGATCTTCATTTGGACTTTTTGGCGGGAACGGGAGAAGTGAAGTTGTCATTTTATTTAGATTTTCTATTTTTTACATTTTTAGAAGTTTTAAAGTACAACAGTGATAGTATTTTGTGTTTTAAAGCTGTGTGTAAGTGAAAACAATGGAGGACATCTAAATAAATATATGTAGCTGAAGTTTTCGCGCTCTTCCAAGTAGTCCTTTTTAACTTCAGTAAAACCTACTATCACTTTACTGGAGGAGTGTTGAGGACAGTTAATATTTCTCCAAAAATTACGTCATTAGGCTTGATGGTCTTGTTACCAATGCCTTAAGAAATATAAATAAAATAAAAATAATGATAAATAGATTTTCATTCATAACTATAGTTAGTTGCTGTGCCAGCTGTATCAAGTTGCTTTTGTCTCCATTAAATATAAAATGTTAAATCCTACATATACTATCTTATATATATTATGCCTATTTTTTTTCTTTTTTACAATTTAATGAGAATTAAAGTCCAGACAGCAGACAGCGGCGTAAAAATGTCGCCTATGGCATCACTATTGCTAAAACCGGCACTGACTTCATTGTAGGAAATGTGCATGTTATTCAAATAAGAGTCAAACACATCAATATTTTTAATTTAATTCCTTTATGATTAAAATAACGGTTTGTGCTAACATGACAATTCGTGAGTAATTTATGCATCTATTCCATAATTAAAAATAAATAATTGTTTAAAAATGAAAGTGGAAATAATATATAGTACACATAATTAAAAATCGCAGTAGAATTACTAATTCTGTGGTTCATTTACATCATACTATTTGATACATATTGCGTATTTACCTTGTACAATATATGTAATTGTACAACTTTCTAATATATGAGCTATGTTTACTTCAAGCTTGAATAGACAGCTTGGTCACGGATGCGTTACAAAATGCATTATTTAGTTAACACATTGATAACCTCCACATTACGCTAATTAAAGAATATTACATAATATCAAGTGGTTTCCAATTTATAATAAGCATAGGTCACAAAAATACCCTGGTACTTACATACATATTGTCACGCTGTTTCCCTAAGGGGTAGTCAGAGAGATTAATCGAATATCGCAATTCTTACATACTTCTATCGCCTCCTCAAATCTCATTATTCTCCTTACATACGTTCACCTAGATATGCAAGTTTTGGCATTTCCATCCGCTAACACTGACTCTTTGATCTTCATAATTCAGCCTTGGTCTACCTTAGCTTCCGCTACCACTCAATATCGCTCCGTAGATCTCGTTCATCAATTTTTCATCACTAATTCTTTCTATGTATTTGACTCATCTTCATTCTTCATTTTTATCATAATACTGTCACGCAACCCTGTCATTCTGCATATTTCTTCATTCCTTAGTTTGCTCCCAAGGGTGACACCAAACATATTTCTAAAAGATCGTATTTCTAAGAGATTGCATTTCTACTGCATTTATCATACCTTCACTTGATTTCGGCCTTATCCAGCCCCTGCAGTCTCGACATAGATAGCGATCGCTTTACGACCGATTTCGGTTGATAAGTCATAACCTCATAAGGATTAATTTTTAAGGATTTTTGAAAGTCACTACATTAAAACTATCAATTGTGATTGGAATCATATCGAATCCAACTGTCAACTTTACGATTGCTGATAATGTTTTTATGATCAAATTTGACAGCTCGCAAAGTGTTCATGCTTATTATGGCAAGTGATTTTATTCCTTATTTTGTCGATCGGTAGTTTACGAGAATAATCGCTATGTCTGGGGACTGCAGTCCCAGGCCTCACTACCAAATGGGCATTTTGTTGGATTTAATATATTCGCACTGCTCGCTAATGCGGACATAGCATCATTTACTTTATTGCCAGTTGCTACCACCCTTCTTCTCTACATCTAACTCACAACTTCTATCCCTCGAAAATATACTCCCAAGATATACAATTTAATTCACTCGTTCTTACATTGCACTAGATATTTTCCATTTATCCATATTTCACACTTCATCTGTACAGTACAGTAATAACAAAATGATGTAAGTAATAATAAAATAAATTTTTACTTATTTGATACTTATACACTTCTATTTTTATAGAAGTTAAATAAAAATTAAACTAAAATAAGATAAAAATAAAAAGCTATGTAAAAATAAAATATGTAGATAAGTAACAGAAAAAAAAGTAGTTATCATGGGAAAATAAGTAGTAAAAACTAAGCAGTACATTCTGTTTTTCCTATTTTATTAGACCAACATTGAAGTTATTTATCATACTAGGGCAACACTGTCCTAATTTGGTATTATCATTAAAATAAAGTAACCATAATTCTATTAGAATATGACATTGTGGTAAATTGTCTAATGTTCAATTTTTACTAGGATTCGTTATCAATGTGGTGATAAAATATTATTTACATAGCAGTAATAACTATGAAACTTGTTATTAAAAAATTAATCTTTTAATACTGAGAGATTTTAAATTGCATCATATCTGTAGGTGTACCTAATTCTTCAGAGAGATATATATAATAGGAAAGCAAAAGGAAACAGAGCAGAATGGCTGCCTCAGGTTCAGCCCAACACAACATCCCTTCTGCATCCTGGCAGATAATGCCAATTGGAATCTACATTTACATACAACATACCTAGCGGCAGTTCGATCATCATGCTCATAGAAGGTCCCTCTCTTTGGTATGTACTGCGGGTTGCTCCGATCTTCGTCGTCATCAACACGACGCTGTTCCGCTTCCTACAAACAACAATAAATTAGACGACTCTTTTTGTTTTATATTTTTCCAATTTGTGCACTTGAGTTCAGAAGAACTAGATGAGTTCATGTTTTCTTACATTTTTTTGAAAAGTTTTTACTTAAATGACTTATGTTCTAAGAGAAAGAGCAATTATTTGACAATGCGATGATATATTGGTGTGTCAATAACAGAATTCATTCTTGTAGACTGAGAGCCAGTGAACCCTGGGGGTTCTTATATGTGTAAAATCCTAAAAATTTCAAGCTTACAGCAACAAGTCTTTTTTTTTTTATTTTATCTGCACTCAAAAATATAGGGGTTGTGACGTGCAAGACTGATGCCTGCCAGGTGATGGTTAACATATGTAGCATGCTATGACTCATCGCTATTAGAATTTATAGTCTCACAGACATACCCTTATCCGGAGGGTTCTCTAGCTTTAGGACCATTGGCAGAAGACTTTCTTTAAAAAAAACAAATCTATTATTAAATAGTTGAGAATATTAAAAAAAATTCTACAGGTCATTTTTTTGTTGAAAGTGGAACCCTATACTTTGATCATCAAGAAGTCTAGTTAGACAATGAACTTTTTATGACATGTATTTCTTTAGGTATTTCTTTTAAGATTTTCTCAAGTATTCAATAGCAGAAATTGCTTTTTAGCAGAAAGTCTCTTTTCCCAAGAACGAAATTCTGTTATTGACACATCAATGTATCATCGCATCTGTCCGTTCATCTATAGTTTAATCTTACTAAAAGGTCAAACAGTTGATAAAAATAATTTTATCACTATTGTTCTACTACTATTACCTACATTAGACCTGCTGACAAATTCAATAAAGAGCAAATATAACATTAACAATTTGTAATGTGTGAACAAAAACAATGTGCAGCATATAGTGATTTAGATACTAAGAAAATATATTTTATTACACTTTTTATACTAAAAGGCACTTACAATAAGAATAGGATTCTGATTTAACAGTGAAGCCTAACTTTAACAAATTCACATAAGAATCTGATTTCTAGTTTTTCAAATCACAACAAACAAAAAAAAGCTATAAATATTGGTGTGAAAATGTCTTCTATCTAAGTAGAAATGACTTGGTTAGGGTGTTATCGACCTTATAAATTCATATAATATAAACAAATAATTATTGACTGACCTGACTGTTTTGGTCTTTATCTGAATGCTCGGAGTCACTGCCCGCAGAGTCGTAGTCCGACTCCTGTTGGGCATCCTGCAAACAGCCAGCTACTTTCAACAAATGCATATTACACCCAGAAACAAAACAACAGAAATGTTCTAATCGACGTGGCCGAAACTAAAGTCTAAACACAGCGGAGGCGTTTCAGTGAGTGGAGACTGATTCGTGACCTCAATATAGAGAAAAGAAATGGGCATTCCAACACGCGAGCGCGGGAGAAAGTGTTTGACCGCCGCACGGTCATCTCGAAACGAAAGTTCGCTATTGTTATTCGTGGTTTTGCTGTACTCACATTTCCTAAGTTGTTATGCTCTATATCCTGGGACGCATCGGAATATTCTCCGGAATCATGGTGCTCTCGTCTCTTCACGGACGTCATTTCGGCGTCCTCTCGAGTCACTTGTAAGACTTCCAGATTGGCAGCTTTTATCAACAGTTTAACACACGAAAGCGGCTATCACGCCTAATATCAGTGGTTTATTCTATTACACTATACAAATAGCCTTTTTCGGAACAAGAATGAATACGAACGTCAAATAAACAAGGAATTCCTGGCGGCCATAAAAACTGCGTTTCGTTTCACGTATCATTAGGAAGTAAGATGATAACGAATTTCAGATTTATTTTTGCAATCATTTTAATTTTACATGTTTTTAAAATGATTTTTCTAATAAATTTTTGTTTTAAGTAAATTATTACTGTACAAAAAAAATGATTACATTTTTACAACGACTATAACTTAACAAATTACCTTATAATACGAACTTATTATTTTTGAGTTGAATACTTTTAAAGTTATAATTTACCTTTTACCTATAATCTACGCTAGTAACTAATTAATCTGTGGCTCTGTGCCATGTATTGCACAAAGGCCAAAAGACTCGTATCCAGCGAAATATAATTAAAAAAAAAAATTATACAAAGCGTACCAAAATGATCGGTGCTTATATTGTAATATAGAGTTGGGCAGCACGCACTTTAAAAATGAATATCGTGCGAGGGCCTTTTTGCAAACGTTCTAGCACTCTGTGCTAGCACAGTGTGTTAGCACGTTTGTGCGAGGCTGGAATAACTGTGTTAGAGAAGTGGGGAGGTGTCCGTTGAGTGTTGAATGCACTGTGCACTTCGCACGCACTCTGCGAGTGTGCCTGAGGCGACGACTCGTGAGTAGCGAGCGCAATCAAAAGAGGAAAATTAATTTTATACGTCCCCTCGCTCACACGCAACAAGTACGAAAGAAATGTATATATTATCTAAGTAAATCTACATTCATCAGCTTAAATTATCTTTTCGTACGAAATTAATTATTATGTTGTTAGCCATAGATAATAAAAGTTCGAATGATCATTCAACTCGCGCCTCACAGCATTGCGGTTCGCGTTCGGTTCGATTGTGTGACTGTGCTAGTGTGCTACCACAGTTTTATTCTACGAGGCCCTCCCTCTTTTCCAAAATTGTGCTGGCACAATTGTGCTTACTCGCGTGCTACTTACCCAACGCTAGAAATATAAAATATTTGTTAACTTCGTGTGATTATGGTGTGGTTGCGTCGATTTACTATTACCTTGTTACATGGTTGTTACCATCGCTGAACCACTGATCTCTCTAGTATAATATTGTAGTCTTTGCATTATCTCTAATGCGACTCGAGTTGATGAAGGATAAGCTTCGAAGAAGCGCATGAAAGCCTAGCCATAGCTAATATTCACATGAGACATGAGCACGCTCGAAGCTCAACCGAATGAGCGACTCATTCATTTGAGCGTTCTCTATGGAGCAAGGAACAAACCAAACTGAAATAATAATGCTTAGCGAGAAGAGAATTATCAGTCACTATGTAATTTTGTGCTTAATCAAAGAATACCTTTCAAAAACTAGTAAATACCTTATTTATATGTACTTAGTGTACACTTGACTTCGTCATGTCGTCATATCATATTATTCAACTATTTTATGTATAAAAGAAAAGTGTTGAGGTGGTAGATTAGAGAAAGATGGAATCGTAATCGAATATAGCGCCCTTTTTAAACTTATTCATTAATTGTTATTATACATGTTCATCGTAAAAACAAGAAAAACAGTCTACTATACTGAACACTGAATACGCCTTTAGCACTAGCACGGACAAAAGCTGACAAGGTGCAGGTTTGCTCTAAACTTGCTCACGTCTAAGCGTTATGACTCACGTGAATACGTTAGTGGCTATAGATTGACTTTTTTTGTAATGGATGATGGTAGGTATAAACCTTTTTACATTTTTACTACATATATACACTCATAAAAAGCGATAGAATATTATCTTCGAGATCCGAAGCAAAATATCTGCTGCACGGAATATCTTCCCAGTAAAGTGATGGATAGTGATGGTTATTATAATCCTTGAGCTCAAGCATGACTTTACGTTTTATTGTTTTTTTGTATTAACTGTAGTAAAAGTAAAGCATATTTTTGTAGCTTGTAGGCTTGTTGAAAAAGTATTGATATATCGATGTTTTTAATTCGATAAATCTATATTTTTAGCCGATATATTTTGATCCCATATATCGATACAAAATATCCAATATCGAAAATTGAATTAAAAACGATATATATTTTGTTGATTATTTTTTATTTATTTATGTAACTTAAGTCAATAGAACCAAAACCGTAAAAGATAGGAACGAACGAAAAAAAATAACTGTACTGTCTATGACTATTGACTAGTATGTTTTGTTTGCGTTGCATGTATGTGTTTGTGTGCGGCAGTCATCCGTCACTTTCATTCATGAGTTTTTTTGAAGATACTTTGTGTTGAAATGCGGCCTCATGCAGTCGCTCGTCGCTCGTTTTCGGCGACAAATTAAGCCACGTGAAAGTATTTTAAATTTCCCGCGGCTTGAAAAAATCCATTGACAAATCGCTGCGATAATAAGTAGCGACTTCATAATTGATAGCAGAAGTCAGCGTCAGTAAATACATCATAATCGAAAATTATAATCGTATAGACACGAGACATTTTACCCCAGTTCTTTCGAATCTGGCACTTAAATACTTGACAGCTACGACTTCCTCTGTACCTTCAGAGAGGGTGGCTTGTAAGATAGCGTTTTAGTTTTTGATATTTTTGTAATTTTGCCTAATAGAAAGGAATACTGATAAAAATACCTTAGTTTATATAGAGATTTTTGTACATTAAAATAATATACATTTTGTATAAAAATTACTATTGATATTATTAAGCTAGGCTGAACTAAATATATTGTTAGTTTAAAACCGCAAAATTTTTTGAAAATTTGTCCGATATGTCGATATATCGCTGGTTTGTGAGAACACCGACGCAAGTCAAAATTAAAAATATGTACACAAACCATCTAGCAAAACATTACATTCTCTTTTCTGTGTCATTTGGACTACCTTGTTCTGCTTTGTGTCAAAGAAAATATAATCACGTATGGTCTTGTCGTTTGGTTTGTGTCAAACCAAACGACAAGACATAATATTTTGTTCTGTTAGATGGTTTCTGTATATATTTTTAATTTTGACTTGCGTCGGTGATCTCGCAAACCA
Organism: Zeuzera pyrina; assembly: GCA_907165235.1. Classification (NCBI taxonomy): domain Eukaryota; kingdom Metazoa; phylum Arthropoda; class Insecta; order Lepidoptera; family Cossidae; genus Zeuzera; species Zeuzera pyrina. The sequence goes on from OU015641.1 coordinate 4,532,025, forward strand.
GCGATATCGATATTTTTTCCTCGATATATTGACGTTGATATTGATATTTTAATAAATATCGAGACATCGATATATCGATATTTTTTTTCTTTTCCGACATCCCTAGTAATTTGTAATTATATTTTTGTTATAGAACTAGAATGCAGTAAAATGGCAACATTTTCTAAACAACGTCAAACTCGAAAACAACGTCAAACTCAAAATCAATGAAATCTGCCACATTTGATTTTTCAGGTTTCAGCTGATATTTGTAAAACATATTTGTTTCGTGTTGCTGTGTTTCGGGAAACTGTTGTATATAATATATATATATATATAACAAAAAGCAAAACAATTCTTAACAAATAAAAAAAACAAAAAAATTCTTATTGCTGAAAAGTCCGTGGTGTTGTGTTGTATGGTATGGTGGTAATTTAAAATTATTTTTAAATTACCGATTCTCCTAGTTTAGCACAAAATGGAGAGGTAATTTGTTCTTTCTATATTGTCTTCACTATAACTTCTTTCTTTGCATATTATACTGGTATATTAATATATATTATTTATTTTTTCACTAGCTCTAATTCAACTGCTCCTAAAGATTTGAAGACTGTTAATCTTTTAGCTAAAGGTTTACTCGAGCTGTATGAGCCGCCACTGGCAACTATAAACACACATTTAAAGGAATTAACGTAAGTTGAATTCATAATCCTCGATATTAATCACTTTATTAGTCTATGTATGTGTAGGTATGTAACTTTCTACTAACCAGCCCCATTTGGCATAAGGAGTATCAAGCAGAAATCACACCTTCACTCCTCTTTCAGCAATTATTATATTTTACGTCTTTATTGATGGCAAAGTAAAACCGTTTTGTGTTCGTGTAACTAATACATTTTTGTGATTCGTTGCCCTTATTTACCTTCTTAGTAAATTTAATAGTTTATAATTACTTCGGTGGTAGCTACTTCCCTCTAACCACTCCTACACATTCAGCTTCCTTTTAAACATTAATAATCTGACATATGTATAATTATGTAGCTGGTAATGTATTTTTAAAATACAATTATTCAAATAATTTTTCCGATATAGTTACTGCTGTTATCCTGACAATGACATCTGCTTGTGGTTTATGTTTTACATGCATAATATGCATTTAAAATCACTGAATAATTGGTAGTTAACACAATGAAAATACTATTTGTTACTTTTAAAAATATAATAAATAACAACTTCATTAGAAATATTTGAACTTCAAAAATATAATGATGCTGTAAAATAATTGTGTTATAAAAAAACTAAAATAATTGTATAAATCCATATATAATTTTTCCAATATTAATTCTGTTCTCATCCTAACAATGACTTTTGCTATGGCTTACAACAATAATTTTCTATCTAATCATAATTAGATAGAAAATTATTGCTCACCTATTAATTTTAAAATTTGCAATAGTTAATGGTTATAAATAATGAAATTGTTGAAACTATTAATTTTCAGTTGCATGTGATTAAAGTCCGTATTATTAAATTGGTAGTGGAAACTAAATTATGTTGCTCATTTATTTAACATATTTCCCTCTAATAATGTGCAAAAACTATAAATTTAAAAGTTTAGAGTAGTTAATGGCAAAAGTAGTAATATCATTTCATCTTTTATATTTCTTCTGTATTTGTAATTCTGTATAATGTCACTGAGCGCCTATATGGCTATACCGATTTTAATGAATTTTTTTGTGTGCGTTTCAGTGGGTCCCTTGATTGTTTAGATTCACCATTGGACCCGATAGGTAGTGCTGCGATCGGGTTCTAGAATTTTTTTTTACTTGAACCCTTTAATAATAAGCAAGCCAGCATTTGGTTTGACAATGTCTGTCGGGTCTGCTACTTTTATAATATAATAGGTTATAGTTTAAATATTTAATTTAATTGCTCTTTTTTTTTGTTGTATTATATTCCTCTTATATTTACCTATTTGATAACTTTTAAATTTGAAATCAATTATGATTTTCTTGGGAATATTTTGCAGGGAAAGGCAGGAAGCAGTACATAATATACTGGCATCGGAGAGACGGAAGTTAGAGGACCTTCAGAATGACGCAATGCTTGATGCATTAGTAAGGAATTTAAGCTTATTAAAATCTCTTAGTATTAAAAAATGGCAAATATATGTAGTTTCTAACTTGTAAGCAATTTATAAAATTAAAATTTAAGTTGCAAGGCTGTCTTCTCGCACAGGTCGTAAGTTGTTCAAGGACTAGGGCTTATAAGAAGGAGCTGCTGGGCGGCTTATTAATAGATAGCTTAATAGGGCTTATTATACGATTAGCAAACTTACTATGCAGCTCCGTTTAACTATTCTTAAGCCAAAATACTACCAAAATTGTTATAAAGATGTCATTTTATTAGCATGTCTTAGTTTCTGTCACTCAGTGGAACTTGATAGACATTGTTGTTGACACACACCCACACCCAAACCCACCTACACACACACACACACACACACACACACACACACACACACTTAGCTTAGGTATTTTAACTTTGTAATTTTCTAACTCTATTTGTGCATATTATCAAATTAATAGGTATTATTTTTATCTTTCATAAAATTATAATTATTTGGTTTTTGACTTCAATATAATACAATTTATGTTGATTTTTGAAATTCGAATGAAATAGTCATAATTCAAGGCAAAGGTCTCAAGTGTAGTGGTTCTATGTCAAGGTGCAGTAATTCTATGTCTAAAGTTCAGAAGCGTAGTGCCCGTCAAATATCTACATGGTATATTCATAAATGCACAGGCACCTGCGATACAAGCCTCGAGTTTAGTGCAGCGGCCGCTAAAAAGAGAGAACTGTAAATACACCTCCCTAACATTGCACCCCTTTGTTTAAATGCAACAACCAATCTAATTAAGATTTGTATTAAATTTTAAGGTGTAATTTGTATTAATTGGAATAAATTTGAATTTGAATTGTATAAAGTTTATTTCAATTCAATTTTTCAAAAAAGTTATTAAAATTTAGTGTTCCAATAGGAACTTACATCAAAAGTATTATAGAATATCATGTTCATAATTCATTAGTATAAGCTAGAAAAAGTGCTATATTTGTTCAGGAATAACTTTTTTGTAAAATGTGCATCTTACTTTTTAAGTAAAACGGAACGTAATGTCAAACGCCAAACATCAAGTAGTGACGTCACTTCATCGCTCAGTGCTTACAGTAACGTACTTTAGTAACGAAAGCACAGACAATTGAAAAAAATGGAAACAAGCTTTAATACAGCAGATTTACGAAACCTTCCTAATGTTCATGTGGACATGGCGAGGTGTTTTTTTGTGGTAAATACTCTCACGCTACGAACGAAATATGTGACTGACGGTAACGTCGGTCACGTGCCTATTTTTTAGCATTTTTAATACAGATTTTTTTAAATTTTTTAAATGATTTAGCCATATTTTAGCTTTATTATTTTTATTATTATCTATACACTAAAATACACTAAAAATTGAATACATGGAAAATTAAAGAAAATCCAATGCATTCACAAATAAAAAAAATATGTGCAAGTTCGTGAAACTTAATATTGAACTCGTAAAACTGTTTTGATAACGTGAAAATAGCCATATAAACTTAAGAAAAAGCCGTCATTTCTATATCACGAATAGACACTTCAGTTTTATTTATTCGTATAGATTTATGAATCAAATTTTCATGGTTGCATTTGTGAAAGTTCTTTGAAGTTCAATTTTTATTAAAGTGATTAGCTTCCAAAGCTAAGTGGAATAAGTCCACTGTCAAATAGTCTATTTTTAAGATTATATATGAAAATAGGCCGTTCTATAAATTCGTGTATTTTATACATTGATCACGAACACAAGTGCAAAAAAATATTGAAAATATTTACCAGGAGATGGTACTATCGAACTGTGACGTCACAGAGTCGTAATATCATTGCACATCACTAGAAGAAACGAAGCCTATCCCCTCTGTTCCCCGTACTAGATCTACCTGTAAAGCTAATAAGACCAAGGCTATCTTGACTGTTGGTTGGGATGTTTACTGTAAGGAATGTTAACTGACGAAAATGTCGTAATCAACAGCATACAGCGATAAATAGCGTGAATACAGGCGTGCGATACAGGGATACAGCGTAAATTATGTGTGTATGTATAGTTCTTGTTTATTTCAATATATTTACAATATTTTTCACAGACGTGCTATTAATTATATTTAGGCTTTCATATAGTCTAAAAATATACTAAAAAAACAATCAATAATCCTATTATGCCTGTTACAGCTCGCTGATGTGGCAACAAGCAGAGAGAAACTCGCCTCGATCTCTAATTCTATGATCAGTTTACACAAAAGAGTGCAGTCTTTACAAGTAAGTTTTTTTAAATGAAAATATCATAGAAATCAATATAACATGTTATAATAAAATTCAACTTCCGTATGTTTTATGTTTGTGGTCGGAAAACTCAGAGTAGTCAGTCCATTGCTCGGACCAAGAAAAACATAATGGATGGAGCCAGAATAAATTGCCGCTCTTACCACCATGTGTCGAACGAATTTTCGCATCTCTATTTCATTGAGCGTAACCACGAGTAAAACAATCAGCTGTAGTAACTATGACAACCTTGAACTGGCCGTGTAATTCGTTTCTGTGGTTTCAACTCACGACCGACTTGACTAAACTGAAATAATTATTTGCAAAATACTCGTAAATTTTAAGTGTTTTGGCTACTAGTATTGACGAAAAAAAAATTAAACCGCCTTCAAAAAAACACTGAAAGGTATAAAATAACTATCATTTACTAATCAAAACTCAATTACAATTAAAATAACTTTATAAATAGCCTATAGCCCACCAAACTAATAGACTATGTTGTTGCACATTGATTTGGCACCGACTTCCATAACTGTCAAATTTAATTATATAGGTATGTGTATCGTATTTATAAAGTTATTTTAATTGTACTTGAGTTTTGATTAGTAAAGGATAGTTATTTTATACTTTTCAGTGTTTTTTTGAAGGCGGTTTAATTTTTTTTAATAAAATTTTTTTATTTCTCGCTTTTGAGTGGTCTTGACCTAAATAAATATCTAGGGCAGGTCTGCAATTAACTTCATTCTAATTCCGGAGCGTAACGATATACAAGAGAATCGTCAATAAAATAAAGGTTATAACCAGGTCGTGTCATCTAGTGTATCTTCGAAGTCCACGCTTCAATATCGGTGAAATTTAAATGGGACCAACTCTGAAGTATTACCTACCAAATGAAAAAAGAATTTTCGAAATCGGTTCATAAATGACGGAGTTATGAGGTAACAAACATACAAAAAAAAAACAACATACAGACGAATTGAGAACCTCCTTATTTTTTTGAAGTCAGTTAAAAATAAAAATATGTCATGTTTAGCTGTGTATTGTCGTACTGCGACCCTACCTTACGCACATTAGTAAAAGTCTAAGAACTAGATAAATAAAAAACGGATACGCTCTTAGAGCAAAAGCTATTTTGTTCTTGGTCAGAGGTTACACGGTAACTTTTTGACTAGGCACTTGACATCTACTCATTGTAACAGCTAAAGCTAGACTCTTGTACTTATTTACTTAGGCAAGCCATTTTATCTCCGTTCTTGTTATTGAAACGTTATAAATTAACATAGGTAGTTAATTGATGCTATTAACGTTGTTGTGACTCTATCACTTACATACAATTACTTAAATTTCTTATTTCTTTTTATTCATGATATTATACTTTAAACTTTTAGTTTAACAATATCTAGTTAAATTAAAAGTTTTCGATATATATATTTACTATTTATGACTCATCATATGCCATTTAAAATTAATAGTTTCGACTACATTTTGTCTATGTCGTGAACTTTAAAGTTAATGATTTAAACCCTTTTTTACTTATATAAATCACGAACAAATGACATTTTTTAAGATGACAGAGGAAATTTATATTCGAAGAAATTGTATACTTACCTCTGTATAGTCGTATATACTATAATATTATACGAGCGATATTTATATATTTGTAATCGTGTTCTCCAAAACGGCTCTGACAATTTCGATTAAATTTGCTATATAGAGGTTTACGGGGCCGAGAAATTAATCTAGCTAGGTCTAAATTCTGAGAAAAATCCTTTACTCCGTGTTTTTACACACGTAATACTTTTGAACTCTAAACTTGTAAACTCTTTTTAATTTTGCGACAGAATTTACGTCATTAATTCTCACTGTGCAATGGCTAGAACGTAGGTCTACAACGCCGAAGTGCACGGGTTCGAATCCTCCAATTTGGTGATTTTTTGTTTTTTTTTATAGTATACCCAAGTAAGGCTCGGTCGCCCAGGTACACCATTATATACCATTATTATATTATTTCTAGTTAAGCAGTGTATTTTGAATGAAGTAATAACATTTTTTTGTACAGTAGGTTATATTATTTTATAGCATTAAATAGCATTTTTTTTGTTGTTTTTACCAATTATAAAGTGCTTTTAAATGCATCTTTTATACAAAAAATTTTTTCAGACTCGAGCCGCTAACGTTGAAAAAGCTGCAAAGAACAGAGCTGCTAAGCAGACCAATTAAGTGAGCTGTTAGTTAGAGACTTATAAGATTTGTATTCCTTTGTAATATCAAAAGGAAACGTGGTTTTTGTTTGCCTTTATTTCGGTTAACATTGGGTAAAAAGCATAAACTTTGTAATTAACTCCAGACGCCGTCCCAGAGCAGAAACGGAGTGGAAAATCAGATAAGCTGATTATCTTGTACATACGACACAGTTGTTATGAGATTAGCTGATCGTCCGCAATTTCATTACAAAACAGCACCCGCACATCTACATTTTATTTCATTTTATTGCCTCACTTTGTGGTATGGGACAAGCTGTCTGGAATTGTAAACATCTATGGTAAAAAGGCTATAATTCATCAATACAATGTATAGAATTTATCAGAAAAAACTATTTTGTAATGAAATGACATTATCTAAATCTATTTCACCTATTTTTGATGTATATTATAGATTATAGTTCTAATTGAATTTAATTAATATAAAATGAAATCATGGTGGCACAACTCGATACAAACAAAAACAAACCTTAAGCAGTAAGATTAAAGCATGTTTTTAGTTCCAATAGATTAATTTCTACACAACCATACGTAGTCCGGGCAGTATCCATCCACAGAACCACAAATGTTTTACATGATTAATATTTGCGAAATATCTGACTTTATAGTATATTAGTATATAGTGGTGAGGCTTGGATATGCTCGAAATCTAATAAAAGTAAGATAAATGCAGTAGAAATGCAATCTCTTAGAAATATGTGCGGTGTCACCCTTTAGGACAAAATAAGCAACGAAGAGATACGCAGTATGCTGTCATACTGCGTATCTCGTATGCGTATCAATGTTGCATGACATTGTAGAAATGATGCAAAGGATACTTAGATGGTTCGTGCACTTGGAACGAATGAGAGATGAAAGATAGACGAAGAAAATCTAAGAATAGAGCGAAAGTGAGTTAAAAAAAGCCAAGAAAACCAAGGCTGACTTACGAAGATCAAATAGCCAGTATTAGCTGACGGAAATGTCAATAGCACTCGCATACCAAGGCGAAAATGTATGAGAAGGGAGAATGATGATATTCGAAGAGGCGAAAGAAGTATGTAAGGACCGCGAAGCTTGGTGCTCCGTCCTACCCCGTTAGGGATACAGCGTGAAGATATGTATGTAAGTATCAAAATCCAAAACCGTTACTCTTTCGATACATAGTGATCTCCCATAAATATTTTAAGTGTTTTTTATCTTCATTTATGAAGCTCAAAATTCCAGAATTTTGAATTAGGTCAATTTTGTTTAGAGAATTCAGTGTATTATAACTACTGTTTTTTTTTAATAATGACAACATTACTATATATCGTTATACTTGGAGGGTGGAGTGCCAATCATCGCCGTCCTTGCATACTTCTTTCGCCTCCTCAAATCTTATCATTAGGTATGCTAGTGCTTTTTGCATTGGATTCATATTGCCGTCAGTTTAATATTCTGGCTATTTAATGTTAAGAAGCCTCGGTCTTCCTGGGTTTCTGCTTCACAACATAGTACGTAGTAAAACATTACTAAGTACGAAGCATACACAAAATATCATTTATTGACAGTTAATAAAGAGCGACGAATTTATAAGCTGTACTTTAGCACTAGAAGTGTTTTGTGTGCATTTTAAAACTATAAAAATGGTGCAAACTGCACAAAAAAGCATGTGTGTACTCATATTCATCTACGCACGTAAGAAGTGATGCCAAAGCTTTTTCAGCCCGTTCTTTGGAGAATCCCATTTCAATAAGTGTCTGTATTTCTGCCATTATTTAGTTTTTGGAAAATCTCCCGGAAAAAAATTTACATCGATGACTAAATTCCGCTACATGCTGAAATTACACTGATCTGTTTTACCAACGCGCCAGCCAGAGCAGTATAATTTCAAAAATGAAACTAAATTCTTGTCTGTAAACTTACTTAACAATTTTTGAAGTTATACTTCTTTTGTCACGTTAAGTGAAAAGAATTAGTGTAATTTTAGCAGGCAATGGAAGTTACTTCACGTATGTAACACACCATGAAGTTAGCAAAGAAACTTGCGCGCGCGATGTAACACAACATGAAGTTAGCAATGAAAAGAATTTAATTTCCTAATATTAATTTCAAGCGGCCAGTTTTAATTTTTTTTTGTATGGACCAGTTTAAATTATTATTTCATTCATTTTAAATGGTCAGTTTTTATTTTCTATTCACGCCAAAGAATAAACTTCTTATATGCGTACTAAGTATACGCGCGCTTTTTTTTACGAATAAATGTACCAGAGCATGTATTAGAAATGCAATTGAGACATTATTGGAATTTAAAATGGTGCAATATTGAGCTTTCAAGTGACTTCTATGCAGGAGGAGAATAAAGATTCAGAGAAATGGACTTTACATAATTTTTGTATATGTATGTAATACAGTAAAACACATTTAACGTGTTCGTAATATTTTATAAAGGACCAGAAATAATATAAAAGATACTTTAATACTTTTTATTTTATAACGTAGTTATAATGTGACTTAAGTACTAGTTACTTAGAAATAAATAATGTTATAATTTTAAGTATAGTAAACTGGCGTGCAAGAAATTTGACATTCGTCCTAAGATAAATATTTTACAAATTTTAAAATATTACTGAAGTAAGAAAATCAGAGATTTTAATTTATTTCCGAAGTAAAAATGTTACTGCAAACAACTGTTATTTTTTTCATGTAATACTTTTACCATTTTAAAACAATTTTAATTTGTTTTAAGAAACCTTTTTTTTATAATTTATAGGTACAACGAATTGAAAGACGAATACATTTCTTCGGTCGCCAATTTAAATATAAACTAATTAACTTTATTGCAATGTAACTTAAAGATACCTTGCATAAACTACGAATTTCTCTTTCTATTTCCTTAATTGATTAACAAGTTATGTGTTAAAAAAAGAGTTATTAATTTATGCAAGTGCTCGAGTGTCTGATACAAAGTGCTTGTTATTAGCTGTAAACGTTATATTAATTGTGCTTTACATTCCTTTATATCACTGAATATTTAATCTAAACAATATATTTTATTGTCTATGGTTATCTAAATATATTTTATTGTCGACAATATTATTACCCAAGGCACTAACTTGTTTTAATTTTTTCCCATTAATTTTATTCTTGCCTATGCAAGAAAATTTTTGGATTTAATTTCATCTGTATGAAGGAATCGATTCGTCAAAAAATCCAAATTACTAAAGCTTCCACACAATTTTCACTTTTTCGTTCATAACAATAAAATATACGATTAAGACTAGTGATTAGAGTTTAGATAAATACTTATCTATCAACTAAAAGTAAACATTAAGCTTACTATACTTATAATGGCAGTTAATTATAGAAAAACAGTGCAACACTGTACAACACAAAAAATAGCTTTTTTTAAATAAAAATTTTACTTTTTTTTCCATACTTCACAAAAGCGTTGGTCAAGAGATTTCGTGATTTAAGAATAAAATAATACAAAAATATAATGTAAGAGATCGTACACTAACAGCTTAAAGCTAAAGGCGTGAGTTTCATGTTTTTTTTTGTTATTAAGTGTACAAAAATCACGTAAGTTTCCATTTAAAGACAATAGACTGAGCTGAAGAGATGTAATTATTTTTATTTTCGTTTCTTGATCATTGTTTAAAACACGAGCTTATATTAAAATTAAGTTACGACAGACAGACACTTTTGTGCCATTACCGTTTTAAAGTATTATGAAAACGCATCAATTTTACTAAACCACTGTAGACCACTTGGTTTCGAGTTAGTTTTCTTTCAATATTATTACATTTCTGTATTTTTTATTAATGTAAATTATAGCTAATTGTATGACGGGCTTTATATCAGCTCAATCTATTCCTAAATTCCTATTTATACCTTATTATACAGGCTGATCACAAAATTAAATTGCCTTACGAGTCTAACCGAAGTCTCTAGTACTGTTTATCAGCACTGTACCTCTACCAGTTCTCACGACTTTTGTGACCACGCACAGTGGTCGAATGAGTTCACTCGGATGTTATTTACGTCGGTTGGCCTCAGTGACATCACTGAGAACGGTAACCACGAAGGACTCTATGCCTGACTCGTTGACGCCACGCGCGATCCTGAAGTAACCCTCTTCTCCCCATCTGCGGCCCCAGCTATTGGCAACGATCTGTGCATAAAGATAAAATTGATGTCAGAAATAAATAAATATACTACTACAATGGGGAAATTGCATCAAATTCATGATGAGATATTATGTTCGTAACTTATTGAGAAAGGTTGTGTTAGCTAGTGTTAATATTTTGTTTAAATGTTCTGTTGATCATTAATAGATGGCAACACCGTTGTTTCTGAGTGTTGCTCGCTACTCACGATAATTTATTCGTGATTTTGACAGTTTTTGAAGTAGTTTTAAAAAGGGGCAGTCGAGAATTACACGAGCTAGCGAATGCTCGTCTTTTCTCATATACCTATCTATCTCATATATCCCACGTCTATGTCCTAGAACCTAGAAGAACAAAAACTTTTATTAGGAGATTATTCAAAAATTATATACATATTTTTTTAAATATCTTACTTTCTGAGTAAAACGGAACGTAATTTCAAACATCAAGTACTGACGTCACTACTTGAGGCCGTACCGCTTGTCTTCTCACCTCATTAGCGAGGATATGTCCATTTTCACTTTTCAGCATTGGAAATTGTATACGTTAGGAGTTACGTACATTTTTATCAACATTTTGTCTATCATTCATTTATATCATATTTCAGCATTACCTAGGGGCGTCGGAAAAAGGAGCAATGCTCCATCTCCTAGAGATTCGAAAAAATGTAGATAGGCGATTGAAAGTAAAATGAAAACGGTGCTATTTTAAATTAGAAAACTAGAACATATTTAAGAACGAAAGGAGAAATGAATGCTCATATGATCGAGCACATGAAAGAATGTGTGACGAAAGACTGACGAAGAAAATGTACAGAGCGAAAGTGAGTGGTAGCAGAAATCAAGGAAGATCAAGGCTATACCTTAATATAATATACTCAGACATTTCACACAGCGCCATCTAGTCCCAAACTAAGCAGCACAGCGCTTGTGTTATGGTACTAGACAACTGATATACTGCTTATATACTTTTCTTTTGTAAATAAATACATATTATACAAAAACACCTAGACTCGGGCGGGAATCGAACCAGCAACCCCCGTTTACTTTCTGACACGCTTAGCCGTTACGCCACGGAGATCGTCACCTAAAGGCCTAAGCGAAAGTGTGTGAGGAGAATGATGAGATTGATTGATTGAGGCGAAAGAAGTATATGTAAGCAGTGATGGATCCAGGATTTTGGTTTGAAAGGGGCTTGAACCCAATGAAGGTAGGGCGTTCCGGGCCGCTAAAATTTTTCATGGAGGGACTCAAATGCTTGTAATGACTATGCTTGGCGCTTCATCCTGTCTGACCACCCCATTAGGTTCACAACGTGAACATAAGTTATGTTGTTATTTGTTAAGACATGTTTATACTTGTGTGATCCACTGGTCGACAATGGAGACAACGCCCTTGGTACTGTAAATTATATGAGACACGCTGTATAGTCAGCTAGTTACTCACCCAGTATTTATCACCATCCTTTTCGCCCCATCCAACAACCCTGACACTGTGTAAACCCTTGATCTGATTGTCGCCGTACGGTGTATGGCGGTAGATGCCGTCGCGGTAATGGAAGAAATCTTGGTGTACCGTCATCACAGCTGGAAAACGAGTTTTTATTGAAGAATCTTCAAAGCACAGTGGTGATTTGTAAAAATAATCTTTAGGCTAACACACTAATTGTATAACCCTAAATTAAGTTCTAATCAGGACTTATTCCAAGGTTCGTTTTTTTAATTTGTTTTAACCGATTCTTAAATTAATTTAACCGATTATTAAGTTAATTTAACTGACTATTAAATTAATTTAACCGATTATTAAATTAATTTAATCTAATATTAAACAGAAATTGTAAAGAAATTTTTCGAAATCTATCATCAAAGTGGGTAAAATAAATGATGAGTATGTATAGGAATTCCGTTGTCCTTGTAGTCAATATCAAAAAGTTCACTAAAAATGTAGAATAAAGTTTTTGAAAAACATGTACTACTAGGGGTACAATATGCCCGATTATGCCCCTTTTCAAGTAGTTTGTATGGGAGTTTGGGAGTTGTATGGTTTCAAAAGAAAACATCACAAACGGTGAGTACAAGGATGTGTTATGCTAACAATAATAATTAGATTACAAGATTTTTCATTTTTTTTTTTTTTTGGTTTGTTCCTAATTTACATCTTGGATTTTAGTATTTCAAGATCAAGTACATAACGCTTATTTATACTAATATTCTATCGCTATTCGGAAATCGAAGTCTCTTTTTGAAAAGGAGAACCTGAATTCATCAGTTATATGTAACCTAGATTTATATCAAATACGGTTTACGTTTTTTGACACTGGCTATTATAGATGTGCTGATGTATAATATATTTTTAAACTAATTCTCGGGAGGCAAAACTACATTATAATATATATAGCCGATATACTATATAGTCGATGTTTTTGGTTTCATTCCGAATTTAAAACCAAGATTTTTACCCATAAACAACTTTTAACGGTTAGGTTAAAAGTGTAAAAAAACTAACCTAACACGACCTTTAGGCGACCGTGAAGCGTAGTGGAGCGATCGCCTTAGACTACAGTATCTATATTAGTATTCTGGGCTAAGCTTTAGAAAAACTATCGCTTCCCATTTTGACACTTGACAACAGATATTGTTAACTAGTTCTTGAGAGCCAAAACTATGCTTGTATGGATGGTGTTTTCGGTATTAATCAGATTTGAAAAACAACGTTCTGCTTTACGAAATCTTCACTACTCAGAAACGACTTGTGGCGGTTAGGTTAATAGCCTATGGCGATAGCGAAGCGTAGCGAAGTGAGCGCCATAGACTTTTAACTTTTTTCTTTAATGGCACCGTACGTGAATACATTGCCAGCGTTTTTTTTCCTTATTAACGGAAATATTCTCGACGTTTAGTTTAAATTTGAGAACCTGCGTTCGGAATTCAAATTCGGAAAAAACTGAATATATAATAGATTTGGAAATCGAAGATATCCCAAGTCGAAAAATGAACGTATGTGGCTGGCTTTAATTTTAAAAAACTAATTAAGCGTATCCAAGGCGTATCATGAAAATATCACGGGAGGATTAATCCCAAAAAAGCATAATAATCTATGCTCATTTAGTGCAATGCTAAACAAACCTTGCATTGATAAAGAAGTAGTATAATTATACAGGTACTTTGGTACCTATAATATAATTATAATCTTTTAAGGAATTAATGTATAAAGAATAAATTGTTTGTTCGACTTATCAAATGAGAACAGTTTATAGTTTCTGATTTCTATTTGCTCGTTAAAACTTCTATTTGAGGACAGATAAAAAAACAAATAATTTGTTTTAAAAGAAATATACTACCTACATAAGTAACTCGCAACTGGGTCAAGACTAATTAATCGAGACTGAAATGCAAGTCAGACAATACTTTCACTATTGAAAGAGAATGCAGTAAAAACTGTTTGATACGGTACAATAACTTAACTGTTCTATCGAATCAGCAATAATTTATTTATTTATACACCTAAGATATAGAATATCCGATTGGGCGCTTTCATAATTTATCATCGAACGTTTTTATCGTGACGAGTTTACCGTCCACGATACAATAGCTAAGCAAAAAGCTTCCCTATTGTGTTGCAGAAAACGACGCTTCTTCAACATCCACGACACGTTATCGTGGACGGAATTTCGAAGCATATAACCGCAGAGAAATACAGCTGCATACATTTTGCTTCTCTATATACCGTGGATGGTAAAATCGTGGCGATAAAATTGTTCAACGGTAAATTATAAAAGCAGCCATTACATATCGTCTCGCGTAAGCCGTAAATATTGTCCAAAGAATATATATAAATAGGAGAACTTATTAAAAGAAGGTGCAACCCGCGAGAAATACTCCAGACAACATTGTACTTTGACCAATTGTGCGATCCCAAGTTCTAAGTTTGTACTATGAATACCATACAACGAACTGCGCAAACGTCCAGTGATACCCAAAGTTCCAAGACTAACTATTTAGAAAAAAACCGTTTCTTAAATGGACCTGATCGTGAAACAAAACCTAAGACCATTGGACTATAAGTAGATGCACTAACTACTGCGGTAATGAGCCAGTAATTTAAGACAAATGTATACGCATGTCCTTTTTTATTCGGGATGGGCAGATATTCGAAGAAGTATATCGAACAAGTGTTTAGGACTTACAGATTACAAAGAGATCGCTATAATCCACCCCGCTTATATCGTTTCCTAATAATAATCTCTAATCTTGACTGACTTATATGACTTGTGCGAAAAATACGCAACTGGTGCATTTGATATTTCCTTCCTCTCTCTGTCCTAAATGAGAGAGCTTATAAAATGTAAAACCATTAAAAATCCGTGAAATGATCACAAAAATCACGACAGTATGACTAGACATACCTTGCACAGGTCCGGATTCCATAATATCGTACATAATGTCCTCTTCTGCCTTTAGCCTGCCGGGGGGTCCAACCTTATACCGGGAGGTCCTCTGTGGTACGGCTGGCCTGCAGCCATCCTCTGCCAATGTTCCACGCTTCTTAAACGGACAATTAGTGAGAGTTGCCTTGTATGGGAAGCAGTCCTCGTCTACTATACTGAAATGGAAAATAGAAAAATATCAATGAAATTACTCTACAAAACCGCTTTTCATAATCTACATCTACACTAATATTACAAAGAGGTAAATTTTGTTTGTATGTAATGGAAAAACTCAAAATTACTCAACCGATTTCAAAAATTCTTTCACCTATCAGCGAGTATGACATGGGCTGCACTTTATTTTCAAAAAAAATTCTACCCGTGCGAAACCCAGGCGAGTCGTTAGTACTGTATGAACATTATGGTATTGGACTTTTCAAATTAAGACGACGCATTGGAAATTTTGATGTCTGGGATTTCAATTTTTCTAAGCAATTACAAAACATATGAAAGTGATATTTGGTAACCATAATCTTCAATTCACTGACTTTATTTTGACAATAGCATTACACGGTTGGTTAACTTTTATAACATAAAAAAATGGGACCGATTAAAGCCTCTAAATTTTTTATGTAGATGAATCTAAACACACACTTCAAAATGACAATATGATTTTTCAAAATTAATATTTTAATTATAGTTTGTAATTTAAACGAAAATAACTGTTTTTTCGTATTTTTCGTAAGCTAGCGCGCGCACGTTTGCATAGAGCAGAAGGTCTATTTTAGATTAAATTATTGTTTGTCAATGCGTCGCCTTAAGGCCCGAAGTCAACATTCAACTTTAGAAGTCATGTCTATATTTGGCCCAAGTACCTTTATTTCAGATACCTACCTACTTGTTACAATTATTCAAAGCCATTTACGTCAAGTAATCTCTGAGAAAACCGTCTGTATCGAAGATACAGACTCCGAGGTGATTCCAAAATTACTGCACCCACATTACGATTTGTGTAACACGTAAATTATTCGTTTTTCTTAATTCACTTTTTCGTTATTGTTATAAATGAATTATTCTTGTAAATATTATTTTATTCTTGTAAATTTATGAATTATCTTTATAAGTTAATCAATTATTCTTGTAAATGAATGATTCTTAATTAATATGTAAATTATTATTAAAACGTATTAAGAGAATGATGCGATGTGAGGAGGCGAAAAAAGTACGTAAAAACCCATATGCTTGCGGCGCTCCGTCCTCTCTGACTACCCCGTCAAGGATAAAGCGTGAAGATATGTACAATATACATGTATGTATGTACTTATCTAAATTCTTTTCAATTTGTGACTGATCTTTGGCGAGCTACAGTATTAACAATACTCTCACTTTAACTCAAAAACTGCTCTTAAGTTGAACTTACAGGGTTCATGATAACCGCATACCGCATCAGACATGGATTCCTAGACACACATCTCTACATTAAAACTCACCCGTGGCTTCTAGCGAAGTTCCAACCAACATCGATATGACCTCCTGCACAGCCCTGTTGCTGGTGACGATTGCAAGACAGCAGCGTTTGGGGACTAAGCACCAAGTTCTCAGCACCATTGGACTGGATTGCGAACCTGAAAAATGTACAGGCGATGATGCTATTGACAACTTTCGGTTTCTATTTAAGTGCAATAATAGCTATTTGATGTGTGTGTGATTCGCCATGAACAGCTGAAAAAGGAACAGTTTTAATAAGTGGGATAAGTTTTCACTTTCAGGACTTAGTCCAAAATGTTAGAAAATCATTGTGAGATATCATTTTAACGATAAAAAATGGACACTTCTACTGTAGCTATAAACTCAGAAAAAAACACACGCAAAGGATAAATACTGAATTAGAAATTAAAATTTGCAAAATACTATATTTAATTAGAAATAAAATAATTCATAACCGAAAATAAAGTTGCCTCGTTTCTTTCTCGTCTATTTGAGTGATTACTATAGATACCATTTAAAATACGAACGGAGTACGAGTACTATCGAACTAAATTATTTATCGATTACATTTTTATTAAGTATATCATTTTGTCTAAATTAACAAAAACATTTTAATAAATCAAATTATTCATTGTCCAAATGTAAAATTCTTCACATTTTGCTATACAAAACTCAACCCTATTTTTTCACCTCTGGCTCTGTCTCACCTTTTCAACTCGTTTATTACATAGTATTTATAATATTCGGCCATTCGATTTTCAAAAATATATAGATACCACGTTATTTTGATTTACCTATCATTTTAAACATTTTCAAAAATACGCGTCAAAGCTACTCCGCTTCTAATGTAGGTAGGTACTAATCGTAATTAACTGAACAAATATAATAAAATGTAATTATATGATTTCTAAGCATTCGATACATTCTTAATACGATTCTTAACTCTAATAGAAAAATAATATGCAAAATATAAATGTAAAGTTCTTTAAAAAACTAATAAATAGTGTCTATCCGCCTATACCTTTAAAGTTTAAAGATATTGAGTCGTCTATATTTTACATAGGTAGAGACAAAATGAACATCGATATGTACACAATATACCTAAATCAAACATATTTTTAAATTAATAATTCCAACAAAAGGTGTTTATGGGTGATTACTCGTTATGGTAATCCTTTAAAGATTTAGCAAAAAAATATGAACACAGAGAAGCTGTGTCATGTTAAAAAACGAGATACTTGTTTTATGAGCCAGAATGCTAAGTGGAACTAAAAATAAGCAGAGATCCACGCCTCAGCGGTGCACAAGAGCTCTTGACGGTAAGACAACTCAGACGGGTCACACCATAACTTACATTTATTATTATTTACATATTGTTTTAAGACAGATTAATTATTTACATGGTTTTACGAGCGTTTTGGAAAAAATTGGCGAGGGTGGCAGGTCATATTATGACATATTAGAAGGCTTGAGTATTAGTTTGTGACTTTTCGACGGGAATGGAAGAAGCGAAGTTAACATTTTCTTTAGATTTTATATTTTTCGCGCACGATTTGTGCTTTTGAATATTTTAAAGTACGAAACTGTACGTAAAGCTGAAGTTTTCGCGTTCTTTCGAGAAGTCTTTTTTGATTTCAGTATAGGCTACTATCACTTTATTGGAGCGATTATAGGGATTAGAAAGGACTATAATAAGTACTTACGTGAACAGTGTTCGACATGAATTATAACAATACTCATTCGCAATTCATAAATATAAGTAATAATAAAAAAGAAGTATCACAAAAACGGCTGTAACAAACAGACAAATATCGCGGTAACTTCATATGCCTCGTTTTTCTAATTTTGGAATGTAGTTCTAAATAATTTAAAATATTTAATAGGTATAATACTTAGAAAAACGGTCTATCTGAGTTGCCATGCTAGCCTACGTAAAAAAAAATCTGAATACATGGAATAAATACGAAAGGTAAAATTATTAGTCTTTAAATATAACGCTTACCTATAAGGAAAAAGTTATATAGCCTTTGTGTAATAAAGTAATAATAGCTGCACAGATTAATTACTTATTAACGATAGTTGTTACCTGCAACATTATTTGCGTAGAACATTTTTTTAAATAATCTAAGTATTTCCCCCGAGTTCAAGCTAGCTCATAGAGCTAACATTAAAAGTTATTCTGCAGTTTAGCCGTAATAACGTAACCGACAGACAGACAGAGAGGTACACTTTCGCATATATATTATTACCCATAGAATAGGTTGGCTTGTTATTAAAAAATTACATTACAATTGATTACACAAACATAATATGTAATTAAAAGCTTGGGATAAAATGTAATTGTTCAGCTACTTACATTTTTTAGAAAATGAACAAATACAATATGCGGTATATAATATTTAACGAAATCTATATAAACAAAAATCCATTGCGTATGAAAGATCATCACAACGGTTCTACCGACTTGGCTTTTTTTTGTTGTGTTATTCGTAAATGTCAGGACAAGGTCTGTATGAAAGAAAAAAAAATCCACCGGAAAAGTTGGAATTTAGATGGTATTTTTGCACGAAAATCTCAAAAAAAAAATTTGGTTTGTTGCAACATTCAACATCCCAGGCGAAGCTGGTTAGGGCGGGTCGCTAGTTCATAGTATAAAAAAAATGTGCATTGCTAAGTGCAAAAGAACGGTTGGATTTGACATTGTTTTAGTGATAGGGGTCATGACCTCCCCTGCCACCTCAAAATCGTACACGTCAAATCGACAAACCTAATTTCTCATAATTTTTTCGTGTAATAAATTTTCATTTGGTCAACTCATTTTAATAGGTAATGTCACCCACCCCCAAGGCAAAGCATCAATAAAGTGTATACAAGTAGAACATTTAAAATAGTCGAAACCGGATTATTAAAATGAACTCGAAACATTGTAGTAAAAAACGGAACAAACATAATTGCTTCGTTATTGTAATTTTCATTGTTTGGACAATTGTATTCTAAATACCTTAGCACGACAGTACAGTTTTTACAAATTTTCCACGCCTCAAAAGTAGCGAGATTGTTCTCTTTTACGCTAAATTATGATCATTTTAAGATTTTATTATTTGGTTGATTTATTCTTTGTTTCTAATAAGTCGTCATTAGTTCTTAATAACTTCAGCGGGTTTTGAGAAGTGATATTCATTTCTCGACTCGCGCGCAGAATATTCATATTAATATATGTCTTCAATTTTTTAATTCTTAATATTTACCAAGTCTAAACACTAAACCTTCCTAAGGATGCTTCGTTTACAGACAAACATGTCGATATAGTCTGTCAAAATTTCAAGTAGGTATTTAGTAAATTTTAAAATCCTATAAATTATTTGCGAATACATGAAATGGTTCTACAAAACCCACAAAGACACCTGAGTCGATATATCTTGATCTTACCTGTCAGATGCTACGCCTGCTATGGACACCGCCCAATCGGAGCCACACCAGCCCTGGTCCACTATAGGTGATATGAAGCTCGGCCAGCGATCTCTAGCATCGAATTCTCTTGGGTAAGGGATGTCCTTGTCGTATCGGATAGGACCCATACTTCGCGTGCTCCGACTGAGCTCAAACGTACCTATGGGAAAAGAAAAATGAATGAGTCACACAGAATCACAACAAACGTGTCACTATTGAACAATGGAACCAAGAGCAAACTCTATTATCTTCCATAAAGGAAGAGTTTTAAGACAGGATTAAATCGCCCTAAGTCATAACGAATGACAACAGTAAAGAAATTCTAATCTCTTCTGATACAACTTAGGGAGAAGGTTCGAATCAATACGCATCAAAGGTTCCGTATTCCTTGAGGTACTGATACGGTAGTACCTAATGAATTAGTTATATGTCCAAAAGTACTTTATGTTCAGACTTATACAGGTCTAAGGGCACCAGATTCTATTTAGATAATGGTGAAATGGTATTTGTCATTTATTGTAGATAAAAATATCTATAAGCAAAGAAATCCTAAGGAACAATTTCCTTGGGTTGCCTTAGTTTTAGATAAGTCGATGACAGGACTTTACACGTATCATTTATGACAATAAAACAGATTTTCCATAGTTAATATATACATTTGAACAAGAATTCATGAGAAAAGAGTGGAAGATGATTCGCTAACAAAGAAAGATAATTTGGAAGTCAAACTTTTTACAGTTAAAGGAAGGATTAAATCCGTACTCATTCCAAAATTCAATCAAAATCACACATAAGAAGCAAATAAGACATAATATGCTCTAGACCAAAACTTCCCAAACAGTGAGCGCGCCTTCCTAGACGAGCGTAGAGAGAGAGGGAAGCCCGATGTGTCTTCATTTTTGAAAGAAAAATTAAAGTCGTAAAGTTCCCTCAAAAATTCAGGTCAGTCATTCATTCATTAATTATTAAGTCACTAATTCAATCATTGTTCCAGCGTTCCAGCCATAATAAATAAATTAATTCCACGATTCCAGCTCGATACAACACAACAACAAATATGTTGTCAAATGGTGTCCATTCATACTCGTAAGTCTTTATTTTTTTTAATTTATTTTGTGTGTAGAAAAAATTAATGGGGAGCACGAAAATATTATTTGTAATCTGGTAAGGCTTAACACAAAAAAAGGTTGGGAAACCCTGCTCTAGACTTTCATTGCAAATGCATTGAACTACCAAGTATGCTATTTTCTTTTCCTTATGCATTGAAAGTTTCGCGTTAAGCTCTCACTTCGCATTACCGATAAGTTCAACTATTTGTTTACTAACAAAGGCGTGTTCGCAAAAAACTAATCTACAAAACAATACACATTCGTGACCAGCCATCGAGATGAAATATCAAAATTCACATTGAATACTGAGTCTTAACACATCAAGATAAAGTCAGCTTTAATCTGCACCTGTAGCCACATTGAAAGTGACGTTGAAATCGTGCTAACCTATATGCAATATCCTTTTACACTTTCACTTGATTTGCACTCTCCTTTCGACAAAAGCAGTTCGGTCGATATGGTTTTAAAAACTACCTCTTGTAAATGTATTGTATTTAGTAATTTCAGTAACTTTAACTAAATTAAATTTTAAACTCCTGTACAAAAAATAATGCAGGTAGTATTATATATTTCACTATTTCATTTGTCCAGTGGAATTACCAAATTAATAAATGTATCAGAGATCATTAATTTTCTGTTAATATTCTTTATACAGCGTTCCCCAACATTTATTAAATTGCTAAGTTCAGTGAATAGAGATTTATGAGTATAAGATGTTTTTGTCTTGTTTTTTTTATTTCGTCTCTGTATTCAATTTCGATTTAGTAGGTATGTAATTTTTAGTTTCCATATGAATCATCTTTAAATTTAATTTTGAAATATTTATATATGGATATTTTTAAAGTCGATTTGTTTACTTATTCATATTTTTTTCTAATTTGAATTACTTTTCGTACTTTTTTATTTTTTTAATATTTCGATTTTTTTTATGTAAGTACTTAATTTTTAAATTTCATGGTAAGTAGGTATATGGGAATTTCATATTATTATTCTATTATTATTTATTTATATACTGATAAAACAACCAATGTTTAATCTCTGGTTCCTCTTCTATCAAACTCATTAGTTACCATTGTACCTATAACAAAACTATTTTGGTCATATAACCGTCTGAACTAAGCACTAGATTTACACATGGCTCGACCATAGTCATAGGCTTCATTGGCGTGTAATGTGCAAGTGATTATAAGATACAAAGATACATTTGTATTTATGTTGGCTATTTGCTCAGTAGCTATGTAAATATGGATTATTTCGGACGAAAGTACGCATTGCGTAAGCACACGGTTGCCGAAGGATAAACAGGAACATTTTGCAAAGCACTAAGTAATTCAATACGCCCACTTCAGGCCATTAACACTGCAATATATCCTCCTACACGTAAAGTGGTCAGTCTGATAGGTAGTTAAAGCAATTACACATTGATCCATAATCCGAATCTTACCACATGAGATTTGCCTGGAATTCCTCCAGCAAGACTTGAGTTATAAGTAAAGTATAAGTTTCAACTCAGTCCTGCCTGATGGAAATCAATGATACATACATACATATCTTCACGCCGTATCCCCAACGAAATCAATAATGAGTTTGAATATCGCAATTGGCAACAAGCCACCAGCTTTTTATACATATATACTTTGTAATGAAAAATTTCAATCTGAAGACACACGACCTAATAAGGTGTAACTAACACTGTTGCAGTAATCGGATTTAAAAATTAATTCACTAATTTATAGTGTATAACTAGGTAAAAATTGTATCCAAAATTCTTCAAAATCGGCGGTTAGGCCGGACATACACGGACACACATACACGGACCGCCATCAAACTGCACTTTAGTAGTTTGGCAAAACGTGAACATTGTACTTCATTGAGATATAACGTAATAGATAAAAAAAAAACAAATATGAAATGAAATTTTTCAAAATAGAGAAAAGCCCGTTCATAATTTTTTTTTATACACAACTTTTATTCGAATGATAAAAACGAACATTGATATAGAATTACTGAATAGCGTATGTATATACTTTAAAGTCTCAACACCATTCGTTACATATTAACGAGGTTTCCTCAGGAAGCTTTAGAGTGGACTCTGTCAGTTAAATAGCTCCAAATTATTATACTTATCTTCCCACACGTCATAAAAGTCGGCCAAAGAAAAGAACTTTTACAAAGAACTTTAGGTGTAGTTACCGACGTTACAACCATTACTAGAAATAGCGTTAGTAATTTAGTTACGCCTTACTTGACGCTCTGTCCTCTGAATGGACAATGGCGTGAAGTTAAATTTAATATGTAATCATAACTCTCTAATTTTTCAAATATATTCAAGCCTATATGAAGATTTTACTAGTAAGAAATACTAGCACATACGTAGGTATATCTATACTGCTATTATAAAGAGAGAGCAGCGCAGTTATTCATAAACGTCGGAAACTCAACTTTCCGTATCCGACAGGAAACTTCAATGATTTTGTCTATACGCGATTCACAAATCCTAAATCGTATTATATTTATATTATTTATATCATATAATATATTGTATTATATATAGTCGTATTCACAAATCCAAGCCGTCTGATTGAATTTACGCTTTCCGACGATCGGCCCTTTCCGCCATGGAAAGTTTCCGACGTTTGTGAATAACCCTAGAGCGAAGTTTGTTTGTTTTTTTTTTTTAGTGTGTTCATATTGTATTACGGATGAATAAATAACAAACGAGATGAAAATTTAGCTACTATAGTTCCAAATTGAATGATATGTAAGTAGAAAAGAATATATTTCTTTAGGCGTTCTACAAAATGTGTTATAATCTATTGTATGACCTAAATACCAATAGACAATATTCAACATCTGGCATTTATACATAACAATTGTAATGTATTACATTGAACTGATAAATAACGCGAGAGGTCGCAGTTTCCAACAGTCACGTATTAAGTACGTTCACCAGGTGTTTCGTAGAGGCGTTTCTTGGGAATTTATACTTATATACCATTTTTGGAAATAATGTTTATGGTTCCGTATCTCAAAAGGACAATGAACAAAAACGACTATGCTGGAAAACAGTGAGATTGTAAAAATTAAAATTAAAAAAAAAAATTAAACCTTCAAAAAAACACCGAAAATCTAAAATAACTATCCTTTACTAATCAAAACTCAACTACAATAAAAATAACTTTATATACACATGCCTATATAATTAAATTTAACAGTTACTGAAGTTGGTGCCTATCTTACCAAACTAATAAACTTTCTGTTGTTGCACATTGATTTGGCACAGACTTCAATAACTGTCAAATTTAATTGTATAGGTATGTGTATCGTACTTTTAAAGTTATTTTTATTGTACTTGAGTTTTGATTAGTAAAGGATGGTTATTTTGAATTTTTCAGTGTTTTTTTTTGAAGGCGGTTTAATTTTTTTCTTAAATAATTTTGATTTCTCCCTTTTAAGTGACCTTGGCCTATATAAATATCTACGGCAGGTCTAAAATTAACTTATTCCTAATTCTGGGGCGCAACGACATACAAGAAAATCACCAATTCAAATAAAGGTTATAAATAATAAGGGGGTCTAGACATGTGGCTCAATTGTCGTAAACGCTAGTAGAATAGAATGACAAGTAACACGTAATCTAGCGTAACAAACTTTAAATAGGTAGTCAAACGTTATTAACTTTCTATTAAATCAAACGATAGCTGAAGTGTGAAAACCGCCGTATAAAACATAGCCAAATGGCATTTTTAACGAACAATAACGCCGGCAAATTTTTCGTTTGTACGAAGCCCCTTGTCTAGCCGCTCAGGTCGCGGCGTTTGATCTTATTTGGTGTATATTCGAAGTCCAAGCTCCAATACCGGTGAACTTTAAATGGGACTACCTTGGAAGTATACCCTTTCAAAAAAATAGTTTTGAAGTATACCCTTTCAAAAAAATAGTTTTCGAAATCGGACCACAGTTGAGAAGTTACCGGTGAACATACATAAAAAAAGATATGGACAAACATAGAACCTCCTCTTTTTCTTGAAGTCGGTTAACAAACGGACAGACGGGTCAAGCACACAGAATTAGTGATGTAAGATTAACGAATAAAATCTATAGGACGAAAGTGAGTGACAGCAAGAAAGACTAAGACTAACTTGGGAATATAAAATGGCCAAAGTGTTAGTTTAGGGACATGTTCAAAGCGCTCACATATTATAATTTATAGACCCCAGTGTGTGATAATTTGAAAGTTATTCCGAAAATCTCAAACGTAATGACATTTGTCATTGGTTCTATTCTATTTGCGCCCTAGATCCGTGCCTAAATTCTACTCAAGTTCTATGCAAATTAATATAATGAAACCATATACGACAAGACATTATCTAAAGCGCTAGAAAGTAACAAATACAGTCAGAATGGTCGAACTAAATCTATACATTATTGCGAACAGGATTAATACTGTAATATTACACAAATAGAGTGAACCTAAACCGAGCACTAAGCTTGTACTAGAGGCACCAAAATAAAGTAAGTAAAAAAATTTTTTAAGTTAAACGGGTTTATTGAAAAGAAATATAATAATAATGTAGATAATGTACTAAAAGCTATAAAATAATTAGGTAGGTCTTAGGTACCAGTCATCACACCACTCTCCTTATCAATCTAGGCTAGGGCATTGATCAGACTAAATGAAATCGTAGGGCGCGTGAAATTTCTACCTGAGTGTGGTGTGATGACTGGTACCTAGGACCTACATAATTATTTTTTATTTTTTAGTTTTTAGTACATTATCTTCATTATTATTATATTTCCTTTCAATAAAACCGTTTAATTTAAAAAATTTTTTTACTTATTTTATTTTCAAGTTTTTAGTTTTTATTTCGTTACTTAATATTTCTCATTATATTTAGTGTAGACTGTCTAAACTCTATGATCTGCCATGCGCTGTGTTTTGCTTGTAAAACCCTTACATTTAATACCCATTACCCGTATTAAGGGGATTGAAACAAATATGAAATCCACCATTTTTGACCGGCGGTCATCTTAGATTTGGAATTTTTCATGGTGTACTGTATTTTACAAGTCAAGCCCTTTCATTTGATACCCATATTGAGGGGGTTGTAAAAAAATATGTAATCCGCCATTGTGTGGCGGCGGCCATCTTGGATTTACAATGATACTGAATATACTCAAATGTATTTTCATCAGAACTAAAGATGTGTACTAAATATCAGATCAATCTGCCAACAGGAAGGGGTATAACTTCAATTACTAAATTTGACCCAAAAAAAAAACAACAACAACAACAAACAGGGCAAGCTAAATAAAATAATTTAAAAAAGGAGGAAGTTCTCAATTCATTTGTTATTGCAATTGAATTTTTTTTTATCCAAACAGAAATTTAATCTGGAAACTATCCTATCTATACCTGAGTATATCTATATTTTACTCACCGAGTTTGTATATTACGGCATCCTTCAACTTTTTCCCGTAGAATTCGGTGTAATTGGAGGCTCTCCAAGTGGAATGGGCGCCATTGACACCGAAAATAACTTCGTCGCTCATCAAACAGACGTCTTTTTGAGGGCAAACCCAATCAGCCCGCGCGTCGATAGGGTTAGCGACGCATTCGCTGTAAAAGAAACAAAAATTTTTTTTTTTAAAATGAGTACTTAAATGACCAACAAAATTATTAATTTAATACAATAGCGGAAAATATTTTTGAAAAATTTAAGTCGGAGTTGTAACGATAACAAAAAATTATGAAGCCGTTTTGAATAATTTTATTTCATTATATGTAGGTATAAAGTATAACTGTATTATTCGAGTGCACCGAAGCTGAAAGTCGAAGGGTATTAAAAAGAATTCTACAAAATTGTATTTACGATATTTTCTAAATGTTATTATATTTTGTTTATTTTATTTATTTTATCTTATTTATTTTATTTATGAACAAGGTTTTACAGTATTTATTATTACTCTTTTTCGTTCTAATGACAATATTATGACCATCTATTGTATCAACCCAGTCAACTGAGTTTGAACATATTTTTCACATTTTGTCTATGAAATCCAAAATAAGGACGTCTTATACAAGTTTCATTGTGATAAAGTTTTAAATGATTATACGTACGAGTAACCACTGATGTTATCATATTATAAAATACTATTTACAGCAGTTCCTGGATGTTATGTTATGGTAGTTGTTATAGGGACAATAATATATGAGTATTAAACATTGTTTGCTCAGCCGCCTACTAGCAATTAACTTTGTCACTTCGGACTGTCAAGTTGTCGTAATTCTAATCTCCGCCCTTTGTGGTGTCAATCATGGTGTCATCTTGGCCTTACGCATCCATTACGCATCTTTATTTTGTAGTCAGTTGATGTCAGTATCAATCTATTGGTGCATACGTCACAATTTAATTTAGGTGTTCTAAATACCTAGTAAGTCATTAAGGCCAGGATGTTCAAAATATATTGTGAGATACCTTCCACTCATTTCAACACTTGTACTGCAACTATAAACTCAGCAAAAATATGTGTCAAGAAAAATACTCAATTAAACAGTTTATCGAGCAGTTTACAAAACCATATTTCATTAGAACTAAAATATATTTTTTAATATAGTTTCGTTCAATTAAGTGATAAGCGATAACCATACGGTTTTTTTTAAAATATGAACTGAATACAATTGAACTAATGATTTATCGATTACGTTTTCTATTAAGACTATCATTTTCTCTAAATTAACGAAAATATTTTTTAAAACAACTTTGTAGCTCTATCTCCCTCTAGCTTACCCCCACACTGTTGTCACTACTGAAGTTTATAATTCAATAACTCAGTTTCAATCATTTACTATCAATTCCTTTTTTCTCAATTGTAATCAAAATATTTAATTATTTTAATACAATGTATAAAATATACCACATTCAATAGCAGTTATCTAGCCTATTCAGAAACAGCTGTGAGACCACTTCGTGAGTGAGACAAGTAATAATTGATCAAACTAAATATACAGGATTAATTGTTAACATATCCAACAACTTTTGATCTACGACTTTTTTCAAAACTCAATACGTTCCGCAAAAAATATTTATTAAGTTTTGTAGTACTGTCTGAAACATAATTACTCTGTACGTATTTCCAATGGTGCAGTGCAAGCGCACCGGGGCTTAGCGCCGCGCTGTGGGTGTATAAGAAATGTACTTTGTGGTGCGTGTGCCGCTTTAGCGACTGGGTAGAGTAGGTGCCATTTTCAGAAATATTTAATGTATTTTTATTTTTGTATGAAAGAAAAAACATGAATTTTTGAGTCGTAAAACAAAAGTTATTGGGGATAATTTTTAGTACAAAATACTATGAGGTTATTAGTATTTTTAAATTAACCCTGTATAATAGGCATCTGACTCTGTTATTTCACTTTATTGATACGTTTTTGAGTACTATGTTAAAATAAATTATAGATTTAAGAAAGAAAGAAAAAAATAATGAAACATTTATTCGGCACTCTATTAAAAATTGGAACATTAGAAAAAAAATACATTAACTAAAAAACATATTATACTAATGCAAAAAAAATTAACAAAAATATTAAAGTACACAGATACTATAAATTAATATAGGCCCTGTGCATCGAAAAGGCCTCAACTCAGCAAGTTGCAGGCATATTATACACGCAAATGCACATGATCATATGTCCACAACGTCAATTTTCAGCTGAGGCCTATCAGTTAGGTAGTTAATAATGAAATAAAAAGAATAAACAAAATATAAGCTCAGGAGCCCAAGAAATGCACTATTTTTGCCTTCCCTTTTTGTTCATATCAATGACGAAACACGCTAATATTTAAAGAAATTGTATCTAAATATTAAACCAGAAATATCTAGACATATTAATATGTAACTAGAGAAGTGGATATAATTTTCCAATTATCATGCGAGATACTACGTCTAGATCTCTTTAAAATGTCATAAAATTATAGTAATATTTACAATTCAAATGAATTGTTTTTGTTATCACAGAGGTAGTCTCATAAACAATAATTACTATTGACAGAATGCAAAAATTATACCGTCTTCGACATTGGAACGTTTAGCAATTGCCTTCAGCTATTTGCATTTATTTCTGGATATACTAAAAATCCTGTTATGTTCTGTGATCAGAGGTTGAAAGCCCAATAATGAAGCATTTAGAAGCAAAATAAGATATATTTTTCTCGACGAAAACACCAACAATTTAGTAAAATCGCGAAATGAATTTGATAGTAGATAACGCCACCAGTTACGTTCAATGAATACGTCAGCCATATATTTTTGCTTTATATAATATGCAAATAGTAGAAGCATAACAGCAACTTCTACTTTGATTAGAGAACCTTCGATCAGATAAGTAACAGGATGTTACAATTTACTGTAATTATTGTACCCTACTAAATATGAAATTGTGACGTCAAAAGAGCCCGCCCTGTAGATCTTAGGAGCTGTAGCCAGTTTTTTCATAAGTTTCTATGAAGCACGAGTATCTTATCTTGTCAAGTACGTACGAATTGTGGATGTCTTGTTTTTTGGCTTCACTTCGTTTGATCTTGAGATATTACACACATATGTCTACGTACATTTTTTCTGTATATTTAAACACTGATTTATTGAATGACATCAACACAGAAAAACCAGCTAGATGTATAAACTGGAAATTTGCACAGAGGATCCCTTAAAATATGTGGATATGTAGGCGTAGGGACCATAGATTAGAGAGGCACATACAAAGAAAATGCTTTTGGAAATTCAAGCCATGATTGAAAAGTTAACATAGAAAAAAAAAATTGCATTTTAACCCAAAACTTTGTGTAAAAAATCTACCAAACAAATTATTGAAAACGTAATAGGCAGATTTTGTAAATTCATTCCTTAAAGAGATGAAACAAGGAGCGAAAGTTTGTATGAGAAAAAAATCATAAAGCGCAACCGTCATAAATAAATACTAATCAGATAAACAGATGAAAACTGTAACAGATAATTCTTGACATTTGCTGTCATATTCCAAAACCATACTACCATACAAATTAGAAACCTACAATAAAACAGTGTTTACAGTGACTTCTCATGTTACAACAATTTACAATATAATATTAAGTATAAGGAACTTGATAATTACTAAAATATTTACAGAATTTCATACGATAATAAATAATGCAAGGACATGTCCTATCATTGCATGGAATTATAACAGAATTATTTAATCATGACGACATTGACTAAGCATTTGAAGGAATTATTTAAAAGTACGTACTTTTAAATAATGACTGCATATATACTTACATAAATGCTCTGATTGTAAATATGAATTGTTACATACATACATATTTTCGCGCTGTATCCATAACGGGGTAGTCAGAGAGGACGGAGTGCCGAGCTTCGCAATCCTTGAATCTCATCATTCTCGTCACACGTTCGTTACAGCCTAGGTATGCGAGGGTTTTTAACATTTTTGTCACCTAACACTGGCTATTTGTTCTTGTCAGCCTTCGTCTTCCTTAGCTTTTGCTACCACTTGGGTACTTTCGCTCTGTAGATTTTTTTTTAGATCATTCATTAATCATTCTTTCTATGTGCCTAAACCATCTAACCATTCCTTTCTTCATTTTTACAATAACACTGTCGTGCAAGCCTGTCGTACTGCGTATCTCTTCATTGCTTATTAATAGGTAGTAAATACTAATTAATAAAATATTTAGAGAATTTCATGCGATAATATGTCAGGCAAGGACATGCCCTATCATTCGTACAGTACCTATCACTATTCACTATGTATTGTATAGTGAGAATATTAATTATTCGAAGTTCTAAAATTAAAAAAAAACATCATAAAAATTATTACCATTTTACATTTCAATTAGATACCGTTATTAAAATTCAAAATAGTTTTACATGATCACCTAATTAACTTTATTATTGCTATTAATTGACTCATTTTTCGCAATTTTAAATGTAAATCTGATATAAATAAAAAAAACGTTAGCAAGTCAATTACAAATTAATACGTAACTATAAATATTTACAATATATTTTTTTTGTTAGTGTGGGTAGTCGAAGTGCTGGCGTATCTACGTGTTTCATTTTAATCCAAAGGCATAGCTAATTTTCTTTGAAATATGTGGGCAAACTTAAGTAGGTAATTATTTTTTTATGTACCTATACATTTTTATGATTTGTACCTGCCATATCTCGTTTCTATTACATTAGTGGCCTAGGTTGAGAATATGAAAAGGAATTCTTACTTTACACCTCTCAAGCTCCCTACTTTTATCATTCCGTTTAAAATTACTGCGGGGTTATTACCTAAAAATTTGCAGACAGCGACAGCGACGCGATCACTACGCGACCGGTGACTTAATACGCAATCTTCATACTAGATACCAATTTTTTATTACAATTAGTCACAGGTCGCGCAGTGATCGCGCGGCTGTTGCTGTCTGCAAATTTTTAGGTAATAACCCCGCGGAGCGCCAAGTGTTGCGGTTCTTGCATACTTCTTTCGCTTCCTCAAATCTCATTGTCCTCAGACATTTTCGCCTAAGTATGCGTATGCTTTTGACATTTTCATCAGTTAACACTGGCTAGTTTATCTTCGTAAGACAGTCTTGGTCTTCCTTGGCTTCTTTTACCACTCGCTTTCGCTCTGTAGATTTTCTTCATCAGTTTTTCGTCACTCATTCTTTCTATGTGCCCAAACCATCTTAGCATTCCTTTCTTCATTTCAACAATAATACTATCGTGCAACCCTGTCATACTGCGTATCTCTTCATAGCTTATTTTGTGCACAAGGTGACACCACACATATTTCTTTGTAATATAACGAGCGAGCTAATTCTTTAAATATAGCCTATGGTCTTTCTAGCTATCTTCGTATCATTGGTTATACATCAAAATTAGTTTAGCTTAGCCGTGAAAAGAAAACATTGAGGCATAATGTTGACTCGATACGGTAATGGCACGATAGATATCCACATTTTTTGGTCGTGCTATTGATGTGCTTTAAAATGTACATAAGAAACCAGAAACCACGCTTTATTCTTATTTTATTCGCATCAGTGTTCTATGAATTTTCTGTCACACGTATGAGACAACAATTTACTTTATTTACGAAATATATCTACTAAACTAATCCTTACACAAATTGATATAAGGTAAGTTGGGGTAAATTCGTAAGCGGTGTAATAAACATAATACTTCCTAATAATGTATAATTTTTCATTATTATTACTTAGGAAGTATTACTATTTATATGATGTTGCTCCACCTACGATCTTACATTTTCAATGTAAAAATGATAATTATTATATATATATATAGATCTTACCCCAACTTACTCTAAGTAATTTCAATGTGACATCCTTATTCAATGTTCTTCATATTACTAATCCATAAAATTGAATTAGTAGTAAAACAACGCAAAGTATTCAGGATTTCTACTATGTTTTTACATTTCTTTGCACTGGTTATTATATTACACAAACAAATCTTGTTTACGCGTGAAAAACACGTTTGTGTTGTGTAGATAATGAGATTTTTTTTTATGCGATTGGTCAGCTTGTGGTATTAAAGTTTATACAATGCATAATTGACCACGATTTAAGAGTACTTAATTTCCATTAAGGTGACGCAGTGATAAACAATAATTTAATCTAAAATAAACCTTCTGCACCATACAAACGTCCACGCGTTAACATACGAAAAACACAAAAAAAAAAACAGTTATTTTAGTTTATATTAAAAACTATAATTTATTTTTAAAAATCCAACCGCCATTTTAAAGAGTGTGTTTAGATTATTGTACGCAGAAAATTTAGTGGCATAAATCGGTACCGTTAGTCCGTAAAATGTAAATCTCTGTTTCTAAAGAGGTTTCTTTGATTTTTTTCTCTTACAAAAGTTAACCAATCGTGTAACGCAACTGGCAAAATGAAGTCAATGAAATGAAGAATCAGGTTACCAAATTTCACTTTCATACGTTTTATCATTTACAAAAATTGAGATCCATGCCTTCAAAATTTCTAATTCGTCGCCTCAAATGGTAACTTAAGTTTATTCGCAGATATAATAGGGCGGGGCAAACAATATCGGGATTCTTTGAGCTCGCAGTTTTTTTTTGTTTGTACACTTATTCTAAATTGAAATAATAAAAGCTCAAACAAATTATTCATTTATTACTCTGACGTAAGCTATTGAACAAATCTGTAATAAATTCTGTGACATTATCTATGTCTATGTCTTTGTGTATAGACAGGAACGTGAGAAACTGGTTATTTTACAAATACGCGACAGAGGTTGTCTGGTCTGCCAGTGCAAATTATTATGTAATTAGCATTAATTAGCTTAAATTTATGCAAGGTATTTCTTGGATTTTTGCATTTCCGCAAAAAGATTAAGGTCACATCTAATAACCCAGGGCACTCAGGTTCAAAGTTTGTGTTTTAGTTCGGAACTATATTCAAACAATTCAAATATTTGCTTTAAAATTGCTACGGAAGTGATGTAAAATACACTCATCAGCGGATTCAGGAGGGAGCTCTCGGGTGTACTGAAATTCTCCTTCAAAATGTCCTCCAATTAGTAATTTATCTTCACAGCATTTCCTACTCTGATTGGGCAGAACATCAGGGACCATTTCTAGTTGCTAGTATCTGGACTTTCAGACATCAAAGTGGAACTAGGACGACTTTTATGGCCTGCACAGAAAGATACGCAGCTGGCTTCCATATTTCCATTTCTCTCTCAGATAGGCTGAGTATTATTATTTTTATAGATAAGGTTAAGAGATTATTTTCCGTGATTTTTTATTAATAACTAGCTCCCGTACTGTGCTATAGTCCCCTGTCAACTCAATTATAGCGCTAACTATTGAAGCCTAGCATAGCTATGAATTATGAACCGTTCGTTCGTCGTTCAGAAGTTATACCATAACTAACAGATACGCCAACGGTTAAATACATAGATTTTCAGATCAATTATTTACCAGTTAAATAATACCAATAGGAGTAGATAATTGCGTGGTGAATTAATATTTGTAATATGCTTTTTTTTGTATTGTTTTTACAACGCACATTTACTTTCCAACTTCGGTGTCATTTTCTGACTGAGTTTCCTGCGAATTCTTCGTAATGAATTTTGATCCTGCGGTAGATATCACTTTAAAAAAATAACTTCAACAGAGATTTATTTATTTAATAATAATAATATTCTCAGACATTTCACACAGTGCCATCTAGTCCCAAAGCAAGTAGCACAGCGCTTGTGTTATGGGTACTAGACAACTAATATACTACTTATATATTTTTCTTTTGTAAATAAATACATATAATACATAGACACCCAGACTCGGGGCGGGAATCGAACCCGCAACCCCCGTTTTACTTTCCGACGCGCTTAACCGTTGCGCCACGGAGGTCGTCACGTTAGTTATTATCATAGTAAACATATGAGTGATACAGACAAAATGTGAGATTTGGGCACATGGTAAATATCTAGAACAAGTGAATGAAATTGTGTATCAGGGGAGTGCGCCTTCGAGGGATGGAAGATGTGAAGAGACGGGTAGCAGCTGGCAATAAAGTGAGCGGTACTCTGTCCCTATTAGTAGGCAGTGTGAATATATCTAACACAGCAAAATGGCCATCCACAATGCGGTGTTAGTGTCAACTTTATTGTACGGTAGTGAGGTCTGGATATGACCGAAACCGAGTGAAAGCATGATAAATGCAGTAGAAATGCGATCTCTTGGAAATATTGGGTCTTTACATATGAAATTGGCGTTTTGTACGGGAGGAATATAAAGTCAATTTTTTTTTGTAAAATATATTTAATTAATCAAAGTATGCACCGTTGTTATCTATGCACTTTTGCCATCTCATAGGTAGTTCATTGATCCCTTTACCATGGGGGCGAGAATCAATAAACTCTTTGAAGGCGGTTTGGACTGCCGCATCGGAGTTGAATTTTTTTCCTTGTAAGAAGTTGTCCAAATTCCGGAAAAAATGGTAATCTGTTGGTGCAAGGTCCGGGGAGTACGGTGGATGTCGCAGACATTCCAATTGTAGCTCATCTAACTTAGTGGTTGTTTGTTGTGCAGTGTGTGGTCTTGCGTTGTCTTGAAGCAGCAGTGGCCTAGAGCGATTGACCAATCTCGGTTGTTTAGCAGCTAGTTCTTCCTTCATGGTTTGTAGTTGCTGACAATAGACATCTGCCGTAATCGTTTAGCCAGATTTTAGAAAGCTGTAGTGAACGACACCGGCGCTAGTCCACCAAACACTCACAAGTAACTTTTTCTGAGTCAATTTTCGTTTAGGGCAGGATTTGGCTGGGTCTCCAGGGTTCAGCCATTGCGACGAGCGCTTCCGATTATCGTACAGTATCCACTTTTCATCATAAGTAATGATTCGATTTAAAATCCCTTCATTATTGTGTCGGTTGAGCAAAGTAACACAGCAGTCGACGCGTGTTTGCAAGTTCGATTCACTCAATTTATGAGGTACCCATCGTTTAAGTTTTTTTACTTTCCCGATTTGCTTCAAGTGGATTAATACAGTTTTGTCACTTACCCCGAAGCCCGCAGCTATCTCTGAAGTGCTTTGTGATGGATCCGCTTCCACAATAGCCTTTAATTCTCCATTTTCCACTTTGGTCTCCGGCCGTCCACGGGGTTGGTTCTGAAGGTCGAAATTTCCAGAACGAAAACGTTGAAACCAAAAACGTACCGTGCTTTCTTTTGTGACACCAGCGCCGTACACATCATCAATCCTTCGAGCTGTTTCTGCAGCACTGGTGCCACGGTAGAACTCATACTCGTAAATATACCAATATTTCATGTTTTCAATTGTGCGGTAATAAGCGACGCCAAAGAAAAAAATAATGAGGAAAAAAACAAATGAATGACTGTTTACAAAACTCAAATGTACCAGCTAAATGAATTTATAAATTTGAATTTGGAATTCTTAACCAAAGAGGAGATATTTCAGATCAAATTGGTCAGTACGACAAAACGCTAATTTCATATGTAAGGACCCAATATGTGCGGTGTCACGCTTGCGGACAGGATAAGCAATGAAGAGATACGCAGTATGACAGGGTTACACGACAGTGTTATTGTAAAAATGAAGAAAGGAATGCTTAGATGGTTTGGGCACATAGATAGAATGAGTGATGAAAGACTGACGAAGAAAATCTACAGATAGAAAGTGATTGGTAAAAGAAGCCAAGGAAAACCAAGGCTAACTTATGAAGATCAAATTTAATAGCCAGAGTGTTAGCAGACGGAAATATCAAAAGCACTCGCATACCTAGGCGAAAATGTGTGAGGAGAATGATGAGATTTGAGGAAGTGAAAGAAGTATGTAAGGACCGCAAACCATATGAAATTAAAATGTTTTGAATTTTAATAAAAAATCTTTTTAATTCTTAATCTTTTTATTGTAAACAATGAAAAAATTCTTAATAGTGTACATTGAACAAGTTTCACTTGATTTTGTATGAGTCGCTCTCATCTCACTTGTTAGAAGAGGCCCGCGCCCAATACTCAGCTGTATTTAGTGTTGCTAATTCAGAATGCTAATAACATTTTTCAAA
This sequence comes from Zeuzera pyrina, assembly GCA_907165235.1. Taxonomy (NCBI): domain Eukaryota; kingdom Metazoa; phylum Arthropoda; class Insecta; order Lepidoptera; family Cossidae; genus Zeuzera; species Zeuzera pyrina. The sequence continues at coordinate 4,568,878 of OU015641.1, forward strand.
TGACATAAACCAAATATTTGCTTTAAAATGGGTGTGCGGATAGTTAGCATATAGTCAGACTAAATATCGAATCTAGAAAAGAAGGTAATGAGGTCATGACACTCATGACCCATCGATGGATCATTAGTCTTTCATTTTTCTATTTCATTTACCAAATAAATATTGTACTATTATGGAGTAGATTAATATGTGCATACTTTAAAATTATTAGATATTCTAATATAATATAAGGTGATACTCAATTTTTTAAAGCAGCAGTTTTGTTCATTAGTGAAAAGAGTTATCAGTTATCATACAAACGAACAACGTTTACCTCTTTATAATATTAGTATAGACATAACATAGTTTACATTTGCCTTTCAAACTTACATATAAGACAATCTTAAATTCAGACATACATACATACGTATCCTCCCTAACAAAGTCAGTAAGTGATATGAATGATTTGATGACTCATCAGTAGTGCGATTCTCTTGACGCAAATTAGTCAAATTCACTTCTGAATCCGCGGTAAGATTGTCAACTGTGATTTGGTATTCCCTAAAGTCGACAGAGATACTAGCGCCGCCTCGATGAGTGGCGGCGGCGAGTTGTACTATCGTAAATGAATTTTATGAAGTTTTGCTAAATATAACAATCTAATCTAAATAAACGAGTTTTATTTAACGGAATTGTCTCAGGAGAAGTTAAAATACTCTAAGACGAAATATCGACTGAGATGTTTACTCTTAAAGCAATCCCCGACAAACTCGCATCTAAGATCACTTCACTTCGCTCGCAAGGTCAAGTGAGTTCGAATGCGAAGTGGAGTGAATTGTCGAGCGAGTCTCGCTTTGGGTGATTCGAGTTTTTACAGAATTGCATGGCAGGTCATCACTCGTCAGTTTTGTCTTTTGCAGATCTTTTTGTTTTTGTCTTAAAAATATTGCTAAAAGTAGCATCTATGTGTGATTTTGTTGTCCATTAATAGTTTGTTCATCCCGAACGCGAATTGGTGTGACGTTATATCTTACGTTATGTATGGTAAATATGTAGATTATTCGTCTGAGTACTTATTTACTATGGTCCAAAGGTAGTAGCTATAAACCGCTATTTGAAGACAAGTTCTGATTTATTCTAACTGACTGTACCTATTATAACAGTTCGGTAGACGTAAAAAAAACGATTAACTAGATAAGAATGGTGACATCACGCTGTTACCCGTACAATTCAACACAATGTACAATTTTCAATCTACACTCTAATAAAAGAACTTTTTATTCCTTTAGTTACGGCTTTAGATGAGTAATACTTTACAATACTTTTTAGAATGTATAAATACACGTGAAATTATCTATTTAACTACGTTTTGCCCGCAACTTCGTTCATGTGGTATTGATAATAATGGCTTATGTTTTAGCCAGAGATGCAGCCACTATTTGTGCAAACTTCTAGGTTGCCTAATTGGTTTAGTAATTTTCGTATGTATAAATTGCAATTTGTGTAACTATGTTTGGACAATATGTTTATTTTGTGACGTAAGTATCCACTAAAAAGGTCTTTGGGGAAAACAACCTTCTAAATGGATAACAATAGGCTGAAAACTGTTGTATTTAAGTTACAATTTCAACGGTCTTAGAATTCTCTTTTATACTCTCTATCGGTTGCATACACAAGTAGTACCTCAGACCCTAAAATAAATGTTCACCATAGACTATACTTTAAAATGTTTTTGAAGGGTTTTTACGGTTGAATTTTAAAAACACTCAAATACTTGTTTTATTATTTGTTTAAAATAAAAAGGCCAACGAGACTGAATTATTTAGAAAAACAAAAAACCCGACTGCATTTCACAATTTTTATTACTTATTATCCATTTGAAATTGACTATTTATTACCTTGCATTTGATACCCATATTGTTATACTTTTCCCCCTCTTTCTTTTTCTCGGGCGCCATATTGAAATTTTATACACTATGTCACCCACAATTATGACAAATCTAATGACACCTCGTATGTTAAATCCGTCAAGCCGTTTAGGCTACAAGGCATATCAAAGAAATGGACATACATATATATGTACATACTCACATACATATATACACTCGAAAAATATAACCCTTCTTCGCAGTCTGGTAAAAACATTCTTTTCATACATATTTTCACTCCTATTTCATTCTCAGCCAAGAGTGAGTTCTACCGCGTAAAAGATTTCATACCATTAAAATGATATAGATGTAGAATACATTTTGCAATCCATCACAAGAATTCCTTGTATGCTTACATAAAGTACTCTTGTTATTCTTTTTGACGGAAAGTGAGGTGTGCACTTTGTTTGGATTTTTTTTTTGTGCCTTTGGAAGTTTAAAGGTATATTAAATATTCTAGCCGAGCTGGAATATTGCGCCTTCTGTGCTAATGGAGGAATTGATAAATATAAATAAGCATATAAAGTTTTTGTAGTCTTCCAAGAAATCCTTTTTAACTTCAGTAGACTCTGCTATCACTTAACTGGAGGAATATTATCAAATGTACAAATCTAAATACATATAATGAAAATTTTTTTTTTTGGGCTTCAATCACGTCAAAACTCCTGAACGTATCGGTATGATACTATGGTATGATATTCGATGCGGAATCGTTAGTAGATCGTTTTAGGCTATTTATTTTTTGAGTTACATAGATTATTCACCATTTTTCAGACAAAAATCTACCCATATACAAAATTTTCATTTACGCTGAGCGAAGACGTCGGGTAACAGATATGTAGTTACAGTATACAATCAAAAACTATATCTGTTATCTGTGGTCTTTTGGTCACGAATATAACTAATATGGCGTCATGTTGCCTGTGCTTGTGGCGTTATATTATTTGTAAGGTGTATGTCATAAATCAATTCAATATTAACAAGTGTAACGAGTTTTTGGCGGGATTTTATGGAGAGCGGTTGGGCGTTTATTTTAATTATTCGCAAATTCTTTCTAATGTACTTTGTGATGTAAAATTGGCGTAGTTTTCCGTCTCAAAGTGTTTACACTGTTGTGCATTATGTGGAATTGTTGAAATAAGTGCATATTTAGTAGTGCGATTTTGAGTTTTTTTAGTGGCTTAGTCCGCCTCAGCGGATCCTACCAGAAAGACTGCCTTAATATATTTGTCACCAGAAACTCCAAGAAACAATGAATATGTATTAAATAACATGAAGAATTTGTGAACAAAACTAAGGTTCTGGTGTTTGAAAGAGAAGCGGTACAAACGAAATGTGTGATTTGTGTAAATGGAAAATGTCTAGAACAGGTGAATGAAATTGTGTACCTGGGGAGTGCGTTTTCGAGGGATGGACGATGTGAGTTGGATGTGGAGAGACGGGTAGCAGCTGGCATTAAAGTGAACGGTGCTCTGTCCGCATTAGTGGATAGTGTGAATATATCTAACACTGCTAAAATGGCCATCCACAATGCGGTGTTGGTGCCAACTTTGTTGTACGCTAGTGAGGCCTGGATATGCCCAAAATCGAGTGAAAGTATGTTAAATGCTGTGGAGATGCGGTCTCTCAGAAATATGTGCGGTGTCACGCTTGCTGACAGGATAAGCAATGATGAGATACGCAGTATGACAGGGTTGCACAACAGTGTTATTGTAAAAATGAAGAAAGGAATGCTTAGATGGTTCGGACACATGGAAAGAATGAGTGATGAAAGACTGACGAAGAAAATATACAGAGCGAAAGTGAGTGGTAAAAGAAGCCAAGGAAGACCAAGGCTGACTTATGAAGATCAAATAGCCAGAGTGTTAGCAGACGGAAATGTCAAAAGCACTCGCATACCTTGGCGAAAATATGTGAGGAGACTCCTGGCGCTCCGTCCTCTCTGACTACCCCGTTGGGGATACAGCGTGAAGTTATGTTATGTTATGTTAACATGAAGAATTTATCTATTTCACTGAAGACGTCGATTGTATGGGCTAAGATCCCTTTACCTTCCCTCCTAAGAGACGACTGTACTACGAATGAATGAGCAAGTGTAACCGGGGATAATAAGTCGAATAAAAAGACCTTCATTCGTTTTAAATCTATAACATATAGTATTAGAGACGTAAGAAAGAAAAATTATTTTCACATCAGACAAGGTATATTCTGACTTTTGACTGTCTCTATGGGATAAACGAAATAAACGATATCTCATGCTGTATTTGTCCGAGACAATGGCATTTCGTCTCTTTGGCTATAAAGCTACTTCCAATGTCACCTCACACCATGGTCATGGTCCACATAAACACAATAGCCACACAGCAATCAAATGATTGTAAACGGATTGTAAATATTGGATGGCGTCATGCATGCTCGTTTGTCATTACTGTGTCCAATTGAGATCAAATACACCCGTCTTTATTGCATAATGACAGTTTACTGCGCATTTCATGTTGCTATGCAAGAAAATATGGAGGGTTGCCAGACAAGAAAATATGGAGATTTGCCATACAAAAAAAATATGGAGATTTCTCTTGAAAGAAAACATGAAAGTTTACGATTTTCGATTGTTATGACGTTATAAGCCGAATGTCCAGGCTCGATTTAGGGCCAGGTAAAAATAAACCGGGCAAGTGTAGGCAGGGTTCCCAGATTTTAAAAACAAAATTATGTGGGCAGGGCTGTAAAATTATAGCGCAGGCCTGAAAATTATAGTACGGAGTACGAAAATTGAAAACACAAGTTTCTAGATTCAAAAAAAAAACGTCATTCGAATTAATTCTGAATTTAATAGGGTTTTTGGCGGAATATTATGGGGAGCGGCGGTTGGGCTTGTATTTTAATTATTCTCAAATTGTTTCTAATGGATATTGTGATGTAAAATTTACATAGTCTTGCGTAGCAAGTATCTACACTGTTGTATATTATATATAAATTATAAATTTAAAAATTATAGTGCAATCGCGTCACATGGTCACTTTTGGATGTACTTACATAGACTAGTAATTATGTGACGTGTACTATAATTATGCGACGTCTGGTGACACTCAGCGTAGGTTTTATCTACGTCTGCAACTACTATTCCTGTCGTTGTTACCATCCACGAAATAAAGTTTAGCACAGAATTCTACTGGCCCTGAAGTAGGATAATGTTTTAGGTTGTATGTATTCATGTTATGTCAGCTCCTTTCGCGCATATTGTAGCCTAAACATTTTATGTATTTTATTAAATGACGTATCGTCGGATTCGTATTAATAGTGGAGGTGTTATGTATATTATTTTTAACCGACTATTCCAGAAGAAGGGTAATCTTTTGGAGAATAATAATATATACTCCTTACATAACATTACATAAATTGCATAACCCTAAACTAAGCGATAGGCTTGTACTATGGGTATTACACAACGAACTCTGGGGGAACTCCCAGTAACACCCAGACTCCAAACCAATTTAGAAAAGTTCGTTGCCTAAATTGATCTGACCAGGGATAGAACCCCGGCTTGGAAGGCTGATGCTCTGACACAGTGCCAACTGGCCAGGAAATAATTACTCTATTATATAAGAGTATATAGTTTGACGTAATCCTGATAATATTCCTCAATGCGCATGGTATTCTCAATATTCATGATTTTTTAGATTTCTTTGGAAGATTTATCATCTGTAAGCTTAAATTAATATTACTGCTAGTAAAAGCTATAAAGTACTTGTGAGTTTGTTGAGTCCTCTTACTGTCCACTTCAAGTGGGAAATAGCGTTAAATTATTTCTAAATCAAAGTTCAATTATTGCCTGCTAGGTCAATTTAAAAAATGTTTTCATTAAGGAAATATATACACGACTAAGCAACACAATTAGTACTTCAAACTACAACTTATTGTAGTTTCCACGTAAAATTTTACTATTTCTAATTTAAATCATACATAATTCAAAATTAATTACTTATAAAAATAAACTTGCTACTTTAAAAAATTCAATTCAGTGCTCACACTAATAGCACAGATTAATTAGTTACCAGCACTAATAGTACGTTTTCGGAAATAAAATTAAACGAGAGAGAGAGAGAGAGGGTCCTTTTAAAATACGGAACCTAGGACGAATAATCTAACCCATAAAACCACGATGACCTCAAGTTATCTACCGTATATTTAATTTTACAGCCGATAAGTAGTCATATTGCATCCGGCACCCGTACCATGCTTGAGGAGTCGTTAATCAAAACTATTTCGTGTTGTAACTCACCTGTTTGTATTTTATATGCAAAACAATGCATTGTCAAAGGTGCCGACAACACCAGTTAATCACATGTACGAGCTATAAATCTCCGATCAATGTCAGTGTTATATCTGTTTTCCTGATCCCGACCTTCCTACAACAAGCTACTCATAGACCTTTGGACTCCTAAATACTAATTAATGGTTAGGGTTACGTAGTCAAAATATAGTTACACAAAAATAACCCACTTGACTTTTAACTAATATGTCTATCTATATATTTCTTTGTGTTTGTTCTCTATGCGTTTTTATCTAATTCATCCGATGGTAATAAACTTCGCTTGGTCGCTTTGCGTACTCCCGCGGAGGGGTCTAAATTATTTAATTTAGTTAATACAAGATCTCGCGAACGAAGTCGCGGGCAATAGCTACTTAATTATAATTTAAAATGATTTAAAATAACTAATTAATCATTTAGATTAACTAGTTCATCATGACCTCGGGTTTCCATACTAGTTTATCCGTCAGATATACCAATCCTCTTAGACACAAAACATACGTATATTCTATAAAGCAATGAAGAAGAAAGAAAAAAATTTAAAGCAATAAAATTAAATAATTTTTCATTGTCATCTTTATACGGAAATTAAAATAGTGATGTCACCGTATCACGACAAAACAATTAGTTATTTATACGAAAATGTTAAATTTCAATAACGTTTAAGCATATTAAATCAATTTTATGCATTAATCAACGTTATAAAGATTTATTTTGTAAAGAACATCTGTTGAAAATAAATAAAAAGCTTTAAAATAAATAAGGTTAATGTAAAAACTTGATATTTCTGGAGGTTTTTTCGTTAAACGTCACAAAAACTTAACAATAGTTTAATTAAATCTTATTATAATCTATGACAAAAACTAGTTTCGTCTAACTTGGAGACATTTTTTATAATTTTTATTTTTAACGTGACAGTTTATTTTAACGGTATTTTCGCTGGACTATCAGTTTTGTCGGTAACTCCACGAAGATTACTAAGAAATGTCTACTATCTTAAATAAGTCAACGTTTTAAGGGTTCAATGACCCTACGAAGTTACTGGAACCTTAATGTTATTAAACTGCGTAATCCTTATTCAAATACTTTCAGTAGCGTTTGCGTGATATTTGAAGAATTGGAAAAATCGATATCAGTCGTTAATATCATCAATCAATCAATACATATACTAAAACTGTCTATCTGTAAACGCATGATGTGAAAAGTACTAAACCAATTTAGATGGCATTTTTTTTAAATAAATCATTTGCTCCAGAGTGACATTTAATCGGTATTTTAACTCGATTACTTAATCAAACAAAATTCTTAAGTAAGTATCCGGAAAGTGAACAGATACTCTATCCTAAATTTTTAAAAACTAGGAGGAAATAAAGCGCAATCCACGCTCCAAGGAATATCCTACGGTTCCTGCAGCCGCAGTGGGAGTTGGTAATATTTTGTAATACTATAGTGACGATCACAATAGTGACGACTGTTAATATAGTGGCGACTTGGTCGTAATTTATAAGTCTGTTACGGCTTGCGTAAGTGCGTAGCCACTAATATAAATTACAAAAAAAAATCCCAACCACATTTAAATAAAGTGACCTCAATACACAGAGTACAGACTTTATAACATGATTTATTTTAGTAACTTCTAGAATCAATGTCGACGAAATATTTTAAAACATTAAAGAGGACATTGACTTCTTAAATTACGTAAAAGAAATAGGTTACGTGACCATGAAACAACAAAAATATATTTTTATTCTATTTCTAACAACGTTACACTCCGAGAAATGCGCAGGTGGATTTTAAACATTTTGAACATTCCTTCGTTCATTGTAATTGACGTTGACGTAGACTTTTCATAACCTCCTCAACAATGAATATATAATTATGAAAAGTGATGGGAAGCGCGCAGATCAAAAATATTTTTTTTTTATTGTAAATAATACCAACATTTTCATTTTAATACGTTATTAATATTATTTTTAATCGACATTCAATTTAATCGACAATCGATCGACATCACTAATATTTAAATTAAAATTATTATTACTCCTCCACATAAGTAAACATAATATTTTATTGTAAATGGATATGAAATTACAGTTAGTCAAATTTTTTAAAAAGTATACTTTACGAACTACGAACTTTTTTATTCATATAACAGAATGCAACTGAATTCGTTTTAAAACCCATAAGTTTCTTGAGTAAATACCGTAGCTGTCCAAAACAGAAAAAATGAAGAGATATAAGGGAGTCCCAAACCATACCTACTGTTAACTGACGATGGCTAAAAAATTAGAACAATGCAGTGTACGTTACATATTAAGTTTCCATTAGTGAATGAAAGGAACTAGTTACAAACGTTTTCACGCAGGTTCCCTAACGGGTTATTCAGAGAGGACGGAGAACCAAGCATTGTGGTCCTTCCACGTTTCTAAGATTATATCAGTATTCATTAAATACTTTTTAACTTAAAAGAATCAAGCTAATTTGTAATCATTGTTATATTTACTATGCTTAAAATATACATTCATACATATCTTCACGCTGTATCCCTAACGGGGTAGTCAGAGAGGACGAACCTCCAAGCGTCGCGGTCTTTACATACTTCTTTTGCCTTCTTTCTAAAGTCTCGTCATTTTCCTTACATACTTTCACATAAAATATGCGAGTGTTTTTGACATTTCCGTCAGATAATAATGGCTATTCGACCTTCATAAGTAAACCTTGGTCTTCCTTGGCTTCTGCTACCAATCACTTTCGCTCTGTAGATTTTCTTCTCCAAACTTTCATCACTCATTCTTGCTATGTGTCCCAACTAAGTATTATTTTTACTAAAGTAAACCTATTTTAAAGTTCGTTTTAATCCAAGTTTCCAAACAAATAAATAAGTTTTATTGTTTGATTTATGAAATTAAACAATACGTGTTAAAATACGTAAGATAGGACCATTGAACAACAAATGTTAGAAAACATCGGTAAATATGTTTTTAATGTGAGTTGTTAACTATAAGGACATATATTTCAATAAATATTATTTCATATAAATGTTGCCTTATTTTATAATACGCGTTTTATCTAAAAAAAACTTAAACAGATTGTTTATCTCTTTGACAAATTGAATTGAAATGGACCACATAAGTATGTTTTAAAGTCGCCATAAGTTTTAGAAAAAATGCTTTAGGAAAAATCACATTCTGAGAATCCTATTACGTACGTAATATTATTTTCTAAATGGCCTTTTAAAACTTCGTTACAAATGTCTGTCTGTCTGCCACAATTTTTTTTTTCTCAGAAAGTATAACGTAAATAACTTCGGAACAATTGAGTAATGTCTCAAATACAGACTTTCAAGCGTCTACTACAAAAATTGAGTCACGAGTTTTAGGACTATTTTCTTTAAAAGTATTTTTTGTTCTCATACGATTTTTCAATGAATATGCAACAGATAAGATTTGCAATAATCTTTTAAACGACTCTTGCGTACGAGATAATAAAAATAGATTTGTGTTGTCCCACGAACTCACGATGTCACTATGAGTTTTTTTTAGCAGTAGTGTTGGCAAGTGCAAGGTCGATATTTGTGATGAATTGCTTCCTAAGACCTTTCTAGACACATTTTAGAGATTGATGTTGACATTTGAAGCATATTAATTGATAAATGTATTAGTTGATGATGTTAATACTAACAATAAAAACCAGCCGATTGCGAGTCATACTTATGCAACTAGGATTCCGTACTGCCACTTGTTATCAACTTGTTGTTGATGTTGACATTTGAAGCATATTAATCGATAAATGTATTAGTTGATGATGTTAATACTAACAATAAAAACCAGCCGATTACGAGTCGTACTTATGCAACTAGGATTCCGTACTGCCACTTGTTATCAACAAAAAAATAACGTTAGTTCTTATAGAGTTTTCTCCATCGGTGGCGTAACTATACCACTAGGCCCATGGCAAGTTCATAGGATGAAGCCCTCCCTAAATGTAAAAAAGCTCATTCAAAGTCGTAGTTTCTTTTCAATAAATCACTACGCAAAGTACGTACAAAACTGTTTCCCGTTTTTTTACAAATGAATACAAACCTTGATATATTGGTTTGTACTTTAGTAATTAAATTAATTGAAAACGAAGCTATTTCATATTAAATTTTATAAAAATAAATGTTAGGACCCTCCCGTGGTCGTGGTCCTCTCGTGTTGGGGTCCCCTGTAGTTGGGGGTCCGTGACATTTCACCCGTTATGTCACCCTATTGTTACGCAGCTATCTATCATAATGTTTCTACTTTTGATTCTTTTCTTTCAATGTATCCTTATCCTTATTTCAAACTATCTCTTCATTTTCAAATTCTGTTCCACATATTGAAGTGTTTTAAGATTTGCCGCCCCATACATTAACGAAAAAATCGACGAAAAATGCCATACAAAAGAATAAAAAGTATTAAACATTTAAATTTTTTGCATGCACAAATTGATCGATTCATTCATCAATGTGCATTCAGCAACGTTGCAGCTTACCGCCCCCGGACCATGGCTTCTATGGCCCTAGAATAAATACGCCTCTGGGTTTACAATTAAAAAAAGAAACCTTAGGACTGTTTGAGCTGTAACCGTAACTTATATAAGCTTCGAAAACTAACTACCAAAAATCAAAAGTCGAGTTTAAAACTTCACGTCTGTGATTGGGTCACCACTGTAACTGTTCCTTTTAGCTGTTTAACGGAACGGAATGGAACTCTAAAAATGTAGTCTGTATCTGATTGAAGTTCGTCAAATAATGTCAACTTGATAATGAAATTACATAATTAAATTTCAATAGAAAATAATGTAACTTCATAATATAATAATTTAATTGATAATTTAATGAATGATTTTTTCATACTAAAATCTATTATGACGTCGATTGTGACGACTAATTTCTAAGAAAATATCAGACAAACATACACAACGACTGAAAACAGGTATTTTTCACTTTTCAGTATGTCTGAAGCCAAAATCGCCTCGTAATATTTTGTAACCATTCATTTTTCAATTTCACACAGCCGTTACATACGTACCTACGTAAATATATTTATAGAATATAATCATCACAATATGACGATGTTGACGCAATGGTCGTAAATATGTAAGAATCAACTCAGTGACATAATAATACTACATAAAACTATGTTACACTGTAAATCATGTCTACAAATACATCAAACAGCATGTGCTTTACTGTACGATTGTCTATTTAACGCAAGATTTTGTGGAAATAAGTCAGAAGTTGTAAAAGAATAATATTTATATAGTTGAATAAAATATGTTTTATAAATTTTACATTAACGTTATAAAGAATTAAATACCTTTAGTACTCGTAATAATCTCTAAACAATCGTGAAACTAAAGTAATCTTTTACTATAGATGCTACGAATGTAATTTTATTGGGTATTTTTCCATTGATGTTAGAGTTTGAATATTACATTCAAGTTCTAACTAAGACTTCAAGAAATAGACATAAATCAAATTGATATTCATTTTCAGTCAATGGAAATTAGACATTTAAGCCTTTGGCCCTAGGACCTTCGGTTTGGAATTTGCATAAACCTAGCTACTAAAAGTCAAAATTATTCATATTTATGCCCGTTTTAACCAACAATTTATAAGCTTTTGGTAACCCGAAACAATTTTGAATTTCTTTTGAACGTTTGGTAAATATCATAATCATAAGGTATGGAAATCAGTTAGGTTAAAAATACATAAGAAATATTTTATTAAGTTTTACTAAGATTCTTAAAGGGAGGGAAATTAAGGCTGATTCCTGAAACCGGCCATTAGTTTTCAATTAATCTATTCTTTTATATTTTATCTTCATCTACCAAAAAAATCCATTTAAAAACGGGTCAAATATGTTTATTTTGTACCTACGTCTAGCCTTAACCACTAATCCTACGAACACAAAACAACTAAGGAAAAAACCAAACAGACGCCCTGATATGAAAAGCAATTAACGTTTTCGCAACCAAGCAGAGCCAAGGGCAAAGTCTTGTACTATATTATTGCATTAGTTACTTACTGATGATAATTCCTTAACAATGATTCATTCAGGTCAACGTATCACTGTATACCTAAGTTAAATGATTCACCTTGCGTTACCATACTTTAAAGGACTTTTTCGAGTGGACAGATGCTTGAATCACCTATATTTATTTCCTGTCTATGTCATCACATAATTTTATGTAAGTTATCGGTTTTTGTGATTTATGACGCATTACAGTTTGCAGCTGTATTCCTCGAAATAAGTAATATCTATTATTGTTTGTAGGATACTTAAAAGTCTATTTGAATACGCGGCACTATACTAAAACGATACTAATTTTCATTGTAATTGTGTCAGTTCAGTGCTAAACGGACAGTATTCCAATCTGACTAACAGACCGACAGCCAAACAGATAAAATATATTATAAAATGGTCATTTCAATTCCAATGTTTTGTTTTGTTTTTGTTTATTCAGGTAATCAACAGCCATTTCATTAATAATAATATACAGAAGCACGTAATACACAAAAGGCCAATAACAGATTACCCTAACATAGTTAATTTGTGGAAATTACAGTATTCTTTTTATTATTATTATTATTTTTTCTTCCCTTCCTTCCTTCTTATTATTCATCCATCCATTTTCCATCGTAATCAACTTAATGGATGTTCCTAAACAGATACTCAAAAATTCTATCATCACGTCTTCAATGTACAAAATAGACTGTTACAATTTTATTATACTTACATCTATATTTACAAACTGTGCTAAATTATTAGTATTTTCGAAAAATCACAAATAAGCGCCTATGCAATAATCTTCTTTTTATCGCTTGTATTTTCATATCCGTGTGAACTATCACATACAAATAATATTTTTTACTAAATTTATTTGTCGTTTATTTAAATATTATTATTATTATTTTTAAAAACGAACGTCTTTAAATTAACTCTCGAGCCTACTGATTAGATATTACTTCTGTTCGTTATAGAATTCAGTGCTTAGTTGAAGGTCATATTATAATGAGTATGAGATCGTCAGAAAATTATTATTTTTTAAGCTTGTATAAAATTTTCTAATATACATGTTTATACAAAAACATAATTTACATCTAAATAGGTATGTCAACCTTATGTACCGTATTGCGAGCCTGTTACAACACAAAACACAACGTTTTTGGAATATGTTATCGTGACGACATCGACACGAATAGTCGATAAACTGCGTGACAAGCATGTGTGACATCACTACTCAGTCACAACAAATGACACAAACCAATTTGTACTATTGTATAGTATTGTAAACATGGCGTGTGGTGACGTCTAAATGGTTGAAGAATTCATTACTATAACGAATTCATTAGGGCAATGACAACATAATACATATTATAGATATACATAACTAGATTAAGTACATTAAAAATTAGAGGGGAGGGACGCTTTAGTAATGATTTTATAAGCAATTATGTTGTAACTGAAGGATTGGACCAAAATGTCCATAAACATTTTCCATTGCATTCTAAGACATGTGAAAGATATTGCAATCGCAGAGACCAAAGAAGCCAGCTAAAGGTTTTTATCACGAAATTGTATAAGCTGTGGGCTAGCAACCTCTCAATATGCATGCTATTCTATCTCATTTGTAAACACTAATATTTACCTATAATTAAAAGGCGGTAAAAAGGCGGTAAACAAATGTATGAATGAATTCGTAAACGAAAAACTAATTGGAAAAAGTATGAATATTTTTTAACAAAATGTATAGCGAAGTACCTATGTTCACTTCTTGAACTTCTAAGCTTCAGTTATTCAGTAAACAAGTTTTATAAATTGTTTAGTCATCCCATATGAAAAGATGTGTAGAAATTACGCGTAATAAATATGAATGAGCCCGCCATGATAAACGTTTGAATAGGTATATTGTACCAAAATATTACTTATCGCTTTTTTTTTGCATAAAAATTTATCATTCTTGGAAGGACATTATCGATGTTAGAGAAGGCATTGACTTTTTATCTCGTATTTTTATTTATATAAAGAATGGTGAACATTATTTTCAAGTTAGTGATCCTTGAATAATGTTTTTGAAGTTATTAAAACAATGGTAAAAGAATATTGTAAGAAAGTTATTATATAACGAATACTGGAGATATTGATTTGTTATAACCTAGATTACTATTTATAATAGAATAGATATAACCTAGATTAACTAGTTATTTAAACTGTAAGTTACTTAAACATACAGATGGTACTTTTATGAAATATATTAGAAAAACCATTTTTCCTAGTACTAATTCATATAAAGAATATTTAGTGGAAAAATTATAAATAATAATTACAAATCATTTTAGTTCCACGTTTAATTAAGCATTTCGTAACTCCTTACACCCACGATATAGTATCTGGTTCCCTATGTAGAGTCGTCAACAGATGATAAAATATCGATAAAAGAAAATTTATTTAGAAGTAGCATCTTCTGTCACTGCATTCATATTGGTATATTACATTTTTGGCCAAATTTTTTGATGTTTTATTTCCAATTTGATCTTAAAGTAGTAAGATTTACAATATAGAAAATTCCACAATATTGGAGCTTTGAATTCATAATGAGCACAAAAATAAAATTTTAAAAATACCTTCTATGTCTTTTTGATGTAAGCAAAAAATATCGATGAAATGGGTCAAGTTGTGTCCATCACTAAAATATTTTGTAACTGTGCAATGGCCATGTGCCAGGCTTGTTCTGATGACAAATCATACTGCAACACCTGGGTCACAGCTAAATTTAAACACCCCACTATTACGACACGCTAATAAGTAGTTATTGTTTAAAAACAAATGTTCGAAAACACAATAGACCAACTAAGGATATATGTAGAATTTTTAATATTTGTAACAGCTAAGTTACTCAAGACCAGGTATTCGCAGATAATGAACGAGTCGAGAGGGCGAGGCAGACATGAACGAATAGGGTTGAGTATTTTACAGTAAAATGTGAGCCTTTAACAATTGGACGTCAAATGTGTTTTTATAAAACGTTGTTGTTATTTTAAAGAAAATGATAAACCCAATAAAAAATGTAAGTAATCGAAATCATTTAGTTCAGTTCACATTTCCAAAAATAACGTATGGTTATTACTGTAATGAACGAGAAATTCGAAAGTAAACTTTATTTTCAGCTATTAAATTATATATTTTATTTCTATCATAATTAAATATAGTGTTTTTATAAATTATATTCGATAAAGTGTTTAATTGAGTAATTTTCCTTTTTTTTCCGCAGATTTTTTTTTGAGTTTGTAGCTGCAGTAAAAGTATCGACTTTTTATCGACAAAGTGGTATCTCGCAATATGATATGAGTATTTAGAATATCCTGGTTTTAAACCTGTCTCTATTTGAACGGTAAATAGATATGTAACTGTTAAACCTCTAGGCATTTTTTTTTTGTTTTTGCCAAGCCTACCAAACTAAAGACTTTCTGTTGTTGCACATTGATTTGGCACCGACTTCAATAACTGTAAAATTTAATTATATAGGTATGTGTATCGTATTTATAAAGTTATTTTAATTGTACTTGAGTTTTGATTAGTAAAGGATGGTTATTTTATACTTTTCAGTGTTTTTTTTGAAGGCGGTTAAATTTTTTTTAATAATTTTTTTTTATTTCTCCCTTTTGAGTGATCTTAACCTAAATAAATATCTAGGGCAGGTCTGCAATTAACTTCATTCTAATTCCGGAGCGCAACGATATACAAGAGAATCGTCAACATAAATAAAGGTTATAACCAGGTCGCGTTATCTAGTGTATCTTCGAAGTCCAAGCTCCAATATCGGTGAAATTTAAATGTGACCACCTCTGAAGTATTACCTACCAAATGAATAAAGAATTTTCGAAATCCGTTCATAAATGACGGAGTTATGAGGTAACAAACATACAAAAAAAAAACAGACGAATTGAGAACCTCCTTCTTTTTTTGAAGTCGGTTAAAAACAGAATAAGCTTTTAGATAAGCTTTTGCTAAAGTATATTCACACGAAACTCAGGTTTTGTTTCAAAAGTAAAACTAAAAGCATGTTGCCGTTTTATTCACATCACCCAGTGATATTATTTATCTTGAGCTCCGAGTAACAGTAGGGAATTAACCGTACTATAAACCCTTATCGCCTTATTTAAAAAATAATTTACCGTGTAGGTATTACCTGATCGCAAACTGTCTGTTGAGGAAATCATATCATATGATTTCCTCAACACTATGAGTTAATCCGCTATCAATGATAGCCCAAGATAGCCAAGGTAATTATTATAATGATTGGAAATAGTACGTCTAAATTATGTATATTACATTAAAATAAAATAAAAGTTTAATTTTTTTTTCAGTTAAGATTTTAGGAACATTGAAATCATAGACAACATGAATTTGTAATTTTTAATTGCGCCAGACAATACACACGGATCATCTTGTCCTAAAGTAGGCATTTCCTGTGCTATGAGAACCAGACGACGACTACTAAGGACGTCTTCCAGTACACACAGAATCGAAACTATCTAGAAAAGTTAGTTTCCTAAATTGATTCGATCGGGAATCGAACCCGGAACCTTCCGAGTTTGGATGTAATGCCTAAACCACTAGTGCCACCGAATACCAGCCAAACCACGATACCAGCCGAATCAAGAATTCTAAGAAGGTCGTCAGTTTAGAATTCTTGGAGAAATTCCAATTGTAACAAGAACAAGCATCTTCAATTTACTGTAACTTGCTTCACCGAAAAAATACTTTAGTTAAAATCCGAGGGTTGATCTGTTGGTTCGTAAAACCAATCAAAGTTCACTAAAGTATTAATTATTTTTACAATATCACGAATGTTCAAGTTACAAAATAAGAAAGATTGAAGTTACACGTTCTAACATGATAAAATTTACAAAATTTTATGCTGAATTTACTAAAGAGTTGAAGTTTAAGTGTATGTCGACGGTGTGCATCGGACTTACTTTAGTTAATATTACTTAACAAATTTGTTAATTACACAAAACAGTTTTGTAAATATTTCAACATTTTAAGTTTAGTGAAATCAACTATTTCCGTGTGTTAGTCCGAAATTAACCCGCGAGTCCAGTAAAACCTTTGTGAAACCGACTAAAGTATTTTCTCAGTGATATAAATGTAGCAAGGCGAGCCCAGAATTAAAGTAACAAGACATCACCATTACTACGCCTGTGAGTTAGTCTTTACAGGCAAAATTCCCCAAATTACATACATACATATCTTCACGCTTATCCTCAACGAGGTACTCAGAGAGGATGGAGCGTCAAGCTTCGCGGTTCTTACATACTTCCCCAAATTAATAAGTACATTCCCGGAAAGGAAAGATCAGGAATTTTCCCGATTGCCGTTTTTTTACTCTTACTCGAATTTTTTCATTGACGCCTCAGTAATTTAATTAGTGATTCAGTATTGATTCAGATTTAGTATACAGTAAAGATCCTAAAGATGCTTCATACCCCGTGTATGTAATAATTTCTACGTAATAAAAAACGTTGAAATTTGACTAATACTAAAAATAGGAATAAAATGGCCTAATACGAACATTTTTTAATTTTATCAAGCACGTTATTCCGGTTTTACAAAGCGGGACGAAGATAAGTTCTTGACATGAATCCTAATATCTATTCAGGCAGCAAAATTATGTTTTCCAGGATTATTATGAGTTACTTACTCATTTTATATTGCTATTATGCTATGGAGAGAAGAAGAACATAATGCACCAGCTGATATTATGGACTCGCGCTGGTGCAAGGTAACAGACCGAATTTAAACGTTCCTAAAGATGCTTCATTCTACAATGTAAACGGAAATAAGAATTTGCTTTTTAAGAATTTTCGAAATTTAATATTCAAACCGTAATGTTATTGTAGTTTTTTTTCCCATAGACCAACATTTCAAATTAGGTTTAAATATTGTATCAAAAATAAATTACAACTAAAATTCGAATATGGAATAGTTTTACATACCTAGTAGGTATGAGTTCATAAAGCCTACTAATGTAACTATACTTTGTTATAAGTTATTATTAATAAGTTGGTGCTTGGTGCTCTGTTCTCTGTAACTAGATCGTTGTAGATACAGCGTGAAGATATGTATGTATGTATTAATAAGTTGACATCAAACTTACAGCTACTTATTTGTCAAAGCCGGGACTATAATGTACATTAACCCAATAACTATGAAATTAAAATATCGAATTAAGCTATGCATTACATTGTGTCTACATCTGCATTTAACGTTTCATGACAGTAATAAACATGTTTTTGAACTGTTACAATAGACATCATTGAAAGGAAGATTCCGTTTGTTTATTTATTTGTTTGTTTAGTTATTTTCCTAAGTCTATATTTTTAAACGACATTACAGCTTAGTGTGGTCTCAGGGTAAAAGTAACTGCAGTATCAGTCGTTCCTAATTATACTATCGAAGGTGTACCACTACCTGTAGTGTGCATTTAAAAATAGGTCATTAAAGAAAACACTAACCGAAGTATGTAATCGATCAGCCGTCACGAGCTGTTGAGCAAATTAGAAACAATTGTCCAAAACAATAAATAAACAAGGGTCACGGGCAAAGCAATTGTACGGTAAAATTTCGCGAAATGAATTGGATGCCGACGCCTAATTGACCTTTTCAATAAAATTGTGGAGGAAAGGTGGACATCAACCTCTTTTTAGCAGTCAACTTACACCAAATAGGAAGTAATATAACTTATAGCCTTCAGTGGCATTTGGTCTCAATTTATCTTCGTAAATAGACAGCAAAACTTGAAACTTAACAGTTAATTTTCTAAGATTCATCTACTGTTCTCGGATGAAATCAAAAAATTCACTAATTCTTCTACATTTGCACAAAAGTTTTAATGTATATTATGCTGTCACTATAGTAGATACTTGAATCTCCGAGACATGTAAAATTTAAACAGAATATTTTAATTTCAGCAGAATATTAACCCATCCTACTATCATCTTGAATTACTCTTTCACGGGCTTTCTTGATGTCCGTCTTGTAACCGATGATACACTGACTTATGTCTGTTTCTGAGGTGATAGTAAATTTTCCAGGGTGGGCATTGCACTTGTGATCGCTCATTTTGATTTACCTCACAAGTTTTCTCAAATTTTCCTAAAGTATAACATTACTTGCAACGCCTATCTCAAATTTGAACTATGTGAAATACATAAAAATACACGTAAAGGAAGCCTGATTATAACATAACTAAAAGATAACATAACGATTAGTTGGTAAACAAAGAAAATGCTTATCTTATATCACTTTACGTCATATTGACAAGTGATAATTCACAGAACCTAATCTTTTATAACTGTTATTACCTACAGCATCTAGGCTTGTACACATGTAATACATAATATATTTACGTAACTGTTATTATCATCTGACAATGTGGAACTAAAGGTCTTCCAAAGTTTGATTCATACTTTACTGGACAATTAGATATTGCGAAATAAAGGAAAATACTAAATATTAGAGTAGAAAATATTTGTAGTGTATGTAGGTATGCGCATACACTCTCTCATGTGTTAATGTACAAGTCGATAAGTATCACGAGAGTCGGCGGCGAGAGTGGACGTAGTGTGACGTTGTACGTATACATTGCCGAGCCAGTGCTTCTAGGTTAGGGCAGAGAAGATGGACCCTATAAACGCTACAATATTCATAGAATATTTTAAAATCTCTGTAAATTTTAATGACCAATTAGTCAATCATCAACGAATAAAATAATATTGATTCAAATGGCTCCTGGTATGCTACTACTTAACCCAAATTTAAAAAATTTAAAAGGATACAGCCGTACTTAAAAACAAATGTATCCATATAAAAGTTTCATACGAAGTTCAACCCCCCTTTTCCCCATTAAGATATAACTTTCCAATAATCCTCTTTTAGCGACAGTACGCAAACAATCGTCCTAGCTATCATCAGATCAAATTTCAGGATCTTAGCTTTAGTCGTTTTTAAGATTTCGGATTAATCAGTCAATAAGTGAAGATTATTTCGCATTTATATAATATTAACATGTTTTATCACTAGCCTGTAAGTGAGCAATGACTACAATGAAAATTAAACAAGTACCATACTACTCTAACTAGCTACTTTAACTTTTCTCTGGAAAATTCCTAAGACGTACGAGGAAACACAGATTCCAGAAACATGTTCCAAATATATAAAGACTACTTACCATTCATTACAGTTGTCAATCATCTTATCGCCAGGGAAGTACAGCTTCTTGCCATGTCTACAAGGGGAGATGATAGGTTCTGGTTTTACTGGTTTTATTCCCAAGCAGACTTCTTCATAATCTGGACAGCAATCGTCGTGAGCTCTAGTTCTGTTGCAGAACTCGTCGCAATAGCAGAGAGTGTCTGGAACAAGGGTTTGGAATTTTTTTGTCACATTACAATTACATAAACCTTAGCATCTACATAATATGTAGATTTAGAAAATGTCGCTTACCTTTTATCCTGTGCGAACAATCATCGTGTCTGTCACGACAGCACTGTCTGTTAATTCCACAGTAAGGACCCGGGGGTAAGTCTGGTCCCTGGTACGCTGCGGCTGAATATACAGCGCATGCCAGAATCAAAAAGAGAAGGTCAAATCTGAAAAGAAGAAATTTCTTTCAATTATTTTATTAACATTATTTATTTCTAACTTATGTTTAATAGTGACTTTCTCTAAAGATCTGAGGTCAACGACTATCAAGACACGGGAGTGAGACCAATTTCGAAGTAAAGCTCGACTACGTATAATTACAGGAACCTTTTCAAGCTTTTTTTTCCTACCCCCACAACTTATGTTCCAGTAAAGCCGAAGACTCAATATTAATTGGAAAAAATTTAAATGAATGAGCAACAGAATTAATAATTCAAACTGGTATTCGTTATTTAAAATTAATAGTTTTCATATGCAATTTAAAATTAATAATTTCCACAATTTTACTACTTTTTACCATTAACTATTGTGAACTTTAAAATTAATGACTTAAATAATTTTTGTTTAATTACATCTTAAACCACGAACAAAATTAGAAGCCAAAGTTAGAAACAAACATTATATTAGAAAAAAGCAGACATATGTTGGAAAAGTTTGTATACAGAGTACATTTAATTGTACTATTACGTATTTTATTTTGCTTCAATTTTTTTTTATAGCTTACAGTACTTTGTAGCATCATTATATTTTTACAGGTTTGTGTATTTCTAATGTAGTGGTAACATTTGATTGTAGTGGATTAAATTTTTTAAAGCATTAAATACGATTTTATTTGTTATTTTTACCTACTATATAGTACTATTAAATGCATTTCAATAATATGAGTTACTAAGGTCGATAATTCCTCAAAGATGTGTAAAAATTTAGACTAGCTTTATTCAAAAAAAAGTTCAATTGAACCAACAAATTCGCTTGCGCTGGGGTACATAGGCAGACCCTTAACGTGCTTTCCAAAGTAAAAAAATCTCGATATGGATAGGTATAGGATCGCTATTTCCCGAAAAAATCGGTTTTTCCGTGTTTTCCCGTGTTTTCACACACTTATAATTAAAAATTGGTATTGATCGGTAATTTCGACACAAACTTTAAATCTCTCCAAAGCAAAGGTCTACTACGCCTAAGTGTACGAGTTCAAATCATGGAATGTGGTCAGATATTTCTCTTTTTTTTCGATATATTTTTCGATAGATCAATAGGTTTGATTGTATATAAAAAATACCGAGCAAAGCTCGTTCGCCCAGGACTATTACTTATACGGCGACCACGCATATTATCTGCCCACCTATCCGTTCTCAATTATTCAACGTATGATCTCGATATGATCAATCACAACACACCGTCCCGTGTCTTGCAATATTTCGATACACTTTCGTTATATAATTACTCATAACGTCAGTAGTAGTCGTCTCGTTGTCAGTTATCGTATAAAATATCGTAGCTTATTTACGCTACGAGTACGTTACGCTATAAATAATACTATTATATGTCATTTCACACTTTTTAGTAGAATTTTATTATACCTTAAGAAAAAATGCAATGAAAATACGCAGACGTCTTATCTTCGATTAATGCGTGTAACAATTTATTTTATGACCCATTAAAATAGTAGTTCATAGAGCAAACAAGAATTCACACAGGTGCGTCGCATAGGCATATAATTAGGTAAAAGTTAGGAGAGGACGCGGTGCCCATGCAGAGTACTACCAGTAGTAAGCAGTAGTAGCAGTTTCAAACAATCGTAAGAGATTACAGTAGTAACTAATTAATCTGTGGTAACAGTTCCAATACAGACGCGAACTTTATAAAAGATTTTGGAGATTACCTAGTTTGAGGAGTAAAAACGAAGAGTTAAAAATAAATATTATTTTAAGGTTACAAACTAGGTCAATGGCAAACTAGTCTTTTTATTCATTCAAAAATGCGTAACACGTCGCTTTGTGCAAAAATTTTAATATTTTTTTTGAAAAACGCTTAAAGTTTGCTGTTCTTACTGTATCTTAGAAAGTTTCGCACAGAAAAATAAAAAAATATAAACATCGAGACTAAAGGATAATTAAGTATTAGGGCTGCATTAAGTTAGATCAGCCATTCCCAAAGTGGGCGATAACGCCCCCTTGTGGGCACTGCAGGCCTAAAGGGGGGCGGTAAGAGACCCAGAAAAAAAATGGGGGCGTTGTGTAGAGGCCTGGGGGGTGATTTGTAATTTCATTTAGCTAGGAGGTATCTTAGACAATGACTGCATGAGCTCTCGACTCAGTAGACAAAATAAGTTTGGGAACCAGTGAGTTAGATGCTCCTTTTACATAAACTATAAACTTTCTATCTGATTATATTTTCTATTCGTGAACAATAGTATCTTGTTTGATTTTAAGATATTCCTAATGAAAACTATTTGTTCTTCTAGGATGTGGACTCGGTTGGAAACGTAGGATGAGGAGATATAATTAAAAGACGTACTTTCGCTAACTCGTGAATTTCTCAACTGACTTATTTTCTGACATTCAAAAATACCATGTTATTATGAAAGTAGCAACACTTTCAAATAAACAGTGTTGCCATTTGTTAACGATTATGATTACAACGATTAATCGAGAATATTGATAATATCTAACATTAAGAAGTCTGTGTAAAAAACGTAGTCAGAAAATACCTACAAAACTCTTGACGACTTATCTACATTTTTTTAGTATTATCACCCAAAGTACAATGACCTACTTGCGTTGATAAGCTTTGCGATGCTGTTAGAATTAAAATTTACGATTTGCATACGGATGTATCGACGTTTGATGATAGTAATACATAATAAATTCCAAACACACTAATATTGCATAACCTCAAACTAAGCTCTTATCAGAACTGCTCCAAAACTATCGAACTAAAAATTTTTAAAGAGTCACTTGTTATGGTAATAGTAATAAAAAACAATTATGTAAAAATAATAATAAAAAAACTTATTATGGTAATTTTACAGTAATAAAAAACTAGGCAATAGCCTTGTTTAAAGGGAAAGTCATAGGCATTAACGTCATTTTACATTCGGATTACGAAGTATCAAGATGTAACAATAGCCGTTCTGCTTACAGATTACATAGAGGAATCAAAAGTAAGTTTACTAGATCGCATACAGACGAGTACCTTATAACTATAACAAATTCAAAGTAATGCTGAGCTTATAAATGCATTACCGTATTAGATATTTTTTCTGAAAAAAAAAACAAATTAAAAATTATGTGCAAGTACCTACACCAATTATGAGCGAAATTATGTATGTACATGTAACAAATGTATACGATTAAGACAAATTTTAATACAATCATCGCTATTTTGGTTTTCTATAGTGCTAATTATTACAAGGAAGACTGTATAATCATTTGGACATTTTTGTTAATTAGTTATCTACGCGCGGTAATTTTGGTCAAGGTCGTGACGGCTTAATAATTTTGATTTACGACCGGGGAATGCTAGCTTTTGAGGTGATGGTACTATTGTAACTCGAAAGAATCTCATAAAGCAATATATATTTTGTGACAGAATATTACTAATATTGGTATTAAATGTTACATGTAAGTTAATGTCAAGTATATTTTTATTAATTACAAGTTACGAGTTTAGTTTAGAGTCAAGTAGTATGGGTTTATTTGGAAATTATTATTATAATAACAACATTATTGCAAAAAGTCATTGTCTTTAAAAACATTTATGAGTGTATAGTTCGTACGATAATACATATTATATATTTATTATATGTATAGTAAGTAATGAAATGTAATTAATTAATGTAAATGTTTGATAAATAAATAAATAATTAAAGCTTAGGTTTAGCAATTATGAACAAAACAGCAAAAAAATTTTCGAAATACAATGAAAAATATAGGAGTTATTCGTTTAAAAACTTTAGTAGTGGGAACAGAGTATGTAAAACATGTAAAACTATCTCCCTCGTAACTTTCCCCACTCTGTGCCCACTACTGAAGTTTAAAACCCAATAACTCAATTTCTGTCAATGAATGTCAAATTGTTTTTTCACTATTATATTCAAAATTTTTATTTATACGATGTATAAAATATAGGTTTCCAACCAGTTTTGAGACTGTTATCTAGCCTATTATCTCGCACCAAGCCACTAAAATATAAATGAAATGAAAATTGACCAAGTTTTGATTAAATGACCAAGATTTAATTATTTATTTGTCAAATAATCAAAACGAATAAGTCTACAGTTTCCTGAAAATTCTTCGTTGGGAACCAAATCACGTGTAATTAAATAAGTCTGAATGTTAACGAAATATTGCTTAAAATGAAATAAAAAAATAAGTAAGATATTTAATAGATTTCCGCAAAATTACACCTTGACTCAATAAACAATATAATGATCATAATACAAACAAATAGAAATAAGTTTTTATAGTAAACACACATCGAGTTCTCATAGTAGCCCGTTGCAAGTAAAACGGCGGTTTAACAAAGACAAATAGCCAGTTAATTAGAACAATTATATTGTTTAATGTCGGTTATTGTTACACATGTGTATAGTTTGGCTTGTTTTCATGTTTATAGCCGGATGCAGATCATAAAATTGAAAAAAAAGACGATATCTATAAATACATAAATTATTTTATAAGACAATTATAAGGAAGGCGAATTGATACATTACCAAGAACAACATAATTAGTACTAGATTTTAAAGTTTCAAATCATTTTGAAACGTAAAACATTTGAAGAGTATTTTATACTGTTTAAAATTATTCGAAATTATGCATAATACCTGTGACCCCTGATTTCACGTGCGTTCAATTTAGTATTTTTCCGGGATAAAAAGTAACCTAGATTATTATCTTAATAATCCTCTACCTGCCAATGAAATTGCCATGAAAATTGGTTCAGCCGTTTTTTAAGCTAGCTCGGACAAACAGACAGACAACATTTTTTTTAAATGAGTATATGGGTTTTGGTAACGTGCAAATAATAACCATAATATAAACGTAGGAATAATGCTTTTTATGGAATTCACAGATAGACACTTCAATTTTATTTAGTTACATACTAGACATAGAACAGACTTCAAAAAAAGGAGGAGGTTCTAAGTTCGTCTGTACGTCTCTTTTTTTAAAATGTATGTTCACGGATACTTGGTCAACTGTGGACCAATTTCAATGTTTCCTTTTCGTTGGGTTCGGTATAGCTGATATTGGAATTTCGCTGATATTGGAGCTTGGATTTCGAAGATACACCAAATAACGCTAACTGCTTATAAGCCTTATATTAATGATTGTCTAGTATATCATTGCGATCCAGAATTAGAAGAGAAGTTCATTGTAGACCTACCGCAGAGATTAGTTTATGCCAAGATCACTCAAAAGGAAGAAATAAAAAACTTAAAAAAAAACAAAAATCGTATTGTTATTTTTGTAACGTATTAAGTTGTTAACCTTAAGTACAAAGGTTTGATAGTAAAGGTTATTTTGTGCATTTCAGTGTTTTTTTGTTTTTTTTTTCACATCAAAATAAAAATGTCAATAATATAGTCACCGTAAAGTATACAGCATAATTAATAAGCATTAGTTTTTTATTAACACATGTCATAAAACCACAAACGCAATCTTTTTAGCCAAGAATTAAAAAAAATTGCGAGTTTCCTTCAAAAAATCCGTACATCGCGTATAAACTTGGAATAAACGAGCAACAAAATGACGTTATTTTGTTATCACAAACTATTATCGAAGGCGTGTTAAAAATAGATTACCTGCTAGTATTACAGTCGACGCTCAAATAAACTTTATTACAAAAGTAAATAAATGTTCGAATAAAAACTGCAAAGTGCCTGGATTTTATTTTTTCTCTGTACTATAAAGACTACATAGACATGATAGATACTATAAAGACACGAATCAATTCGAAAGAAAGAAAGATTCCAATATTCATTTTGTAACGGTCGTTTAGAAGATTCTTTTTAGGATAAGTATAATAATAATTATTGATTTTAATTAATTGACTTAGAACATTCAGCAAAAGTTTATGGTTGACTTTTTGGCGGGAACGAGAGAATATCGATAAAAATGAAGTTTACATTCAGATTTTTTATTGTTCGCACTTTTGAGAGTTATATAATTATAAATTTTGAAAGTGATTCCGTAGAAGTGTCCAAGAATTAGAAATATAAATAAACAACATGTACTTATGAATTAAGTTTTCCATTACTCCAGTGAAGCCTACATTCGCTTTACTGGGAGCGTTAGAGACTGAGTAAGACGAAAATAAAATTCTACATTGGACATGTATGTTGACGACAACTTTTTTACATAAAATTGGTTGCCAATTATAATGGCGACTTCTTTTTCTTCATGTCTTCTATGTTAGAAGGCAAGAAAAAGAAGTTATAGTGTCCACGGGCTATCGGCTTTTTAAACATGTAGAATTATTATGACCATAATTACTAATCCATACTAATATTATAAATGCGAATAATTTGTGCCTGTCTGTTACTTTCACGGCTTTAATTTTAATTTTACGCGGGTGAAGTTGCGTCAAAGCGATTGTTATATCTGTCTAAATACTGTCAGTTTCTGCGCTGGACACCTGAAGTAGATTATAAACAATGTATTTAATAATAATTCAGTAAAAGTCGATTATTCTGTATCAACACAAATCGATATTTGAAAAATCTGGATCAGAACAAGTCGAACATACCATATGTATGTACATTAGCTTAGAGAGCCATGGTATAGCCATAGGCATGACGACCATTTTGTATACGGAAACTTTATAAAACAGACAACTATAAATTTAGTACGCACTTAACAAACACTATAATTTCTAACATTACAGGTACCTACAAGTAAATATTAGGGCAAAAGGAAGTTGTTAAACAAATAGATACATATTTTAGTTTGAATATTTTTTTAGTGTTTCGTTTTTTTAAAGTAACTTTACACTTGTTCAAATATTATGAGGCACGTATTACTAATCTACGTAGGTAATACTATTTACAAGAAATTGGATATGGTTGACTTTTTTAATTTCCAGTACTCCTAGTATAGCTAGTTGTAATGTATCTATTTTGTATTTTAAAAAATAACGTAAAATCTGGCGGGAAAAATATGATTCGACTGATTAAAATATAAAGACAGATTGATAAGTGCAAATGGTGCAAATATTTTACTCATGTTTTCGCAATTTGATTTCCTTATAATTTATTTAATTAATATATTAAACCGCGTCAGCTACCATGTACTTGATCGGCACTCGGTGCTCTGGTAATGATGTTTCATTGAAAAGCGAAACACGTGTTTCAATTAATAAAGAAACATTGAAAGAAAAATAAATTTCTGGAAAGTAACACAGTCTATACTCTATACAAAAATATCTAAATGTCTATGATAATAATCTATGATAAATTCATATTTGGAAGTGGAAACGCACGCCTGATAAATAAGGAATATTGATGTCACTTCAAGGTCACACAGGGCTTGCCTTTGCACATAACTACATTAAGTATAATATATACATATTTTAAAAACGATAATCACAAAATACACGACTATAAATTTTATTAAATTCTCACGAAT
Organism: Zeuzera pyrina; assembly: GCA_907165235.1. Taxonomy (NCBI): domain Eukaryota; kingdom Metazoa; phylum Arthropoda; class Insecta; order Lepidoptera; family Cossidae; genus Zeuzera; species Zeuzera pyrina. The sequence goes on from OU015641.1 coordinate 4,597,238, forward strand.
CAGTCTGACATTTTGTATAAACAAAAGCCTTTGTCTCATCGCACATATCTATGCTAATAATGCAAATCCGAAGAAATCTACACGTTGTAAAATGCAAGCCTGTGTTTACATTTTATAAAACTGATATAATCTTCTAAGAAACCTTAACCCTTCACTGCTAAAGTACGACGTCGGTTCGTAAATGACTAATCCTATTTGTAATATCTACATTTGAATAAAATCGTAAATTCGAAAAGGCTTTTATGTTCAGAATGATTTATATTCTGTTGTCTTTACTCGGATCGAATAAAGAACTTATTTTATAACTGTAGCATATAGGTATACATATTAATATATCTCGTCGTTTATTTAAAAATTGATTCCTCTCCATATATGTTTTAAAAACAAAAAGAGTGTGACAGATAGACATCGAGGTGATTCAAACCAGAAAAAGAAGTTTATAGTGTCCACGGGCTATTTGTTTCAGATTTTTAAATATGTAGAATTATTATAACCCTAATTACTAATCCGTACTAATATTGTAAATGCGATGCGAAATTTTTCTGCGCGTCTGTTACTTTCACGACTTAACCTAAACCCCTAAACCTTAAGGACCTGGGCTACTTTTACGCGTATGAAGTTGCGATCAAACCGAGTGCTACATTTGACATCGATATGATTCCACAGGTGTATCTTTTTTTTTACTTTTTGGATTGGAACACTAAAAATTATGAGTTTTTGGAGGGAACGGAAGCAAGTCAGCATTTTGCTTTCGTTTCTTACTCAAATCGCTTACTCAAAGAAACAAAAATATTAAGTGATTTTTGCATCTAACGATACACATCAATAAATAGTGAACAATGATTTTCTTTTTGAACGGTACCTGAACATGTCAGTGCCTGTTTAGCCCTTTTGACAGTGGACTGTATATTGACTTTAAAGGAAACAACTAACCATGTATTTTGTATTTATCTGTTCTTCAATAATAAAATAATTTACAATTTGCACTACATCTAGCGTGAATTCAAGAAAAAAGAATTAGATGGCGTGACGCGCATATCCGCTTCCTCGAGTTGCCATTATAAAAAAATAAAATTTTAATGTTTCCAACAGTGCCGCTAAACAAGAGGACTCTACTTTTCTTTATTCTTTATGGCATGGCGTACAATTTAGCGCATTTGCTAATGTCACGTATTAGTAAGTAGAATCACAAGTAAATTAGTTTTTTCTTATCACAAAACTCCTCCAGTAAAGTGATAGTAGGCTTCACTGAAGTTATAAAGGACTTCTTGGAAGAGCGCGAAAACTTCAGCTACACAAGTTAATATATACCTACTCCATTCTTTTCACTTATACAGAACTTTAAAACACAATATACTATCACTTTTGTACTCTAAAACTCCCAAAAATGTAAAAAATGAAAAATCTGAACAAAATGTCAATCTCATTTCTCCCGTTCCCGCCAAAAAGTCCTAGTACTCTACTTGTCGTGTTACGGTGTGGAAGATATTGGACATTATTGGACTACAAGTGGCACGACATCTTAGTTTTCAAGGTCGCCACAGCATTTGTAACCGTAAGTTCTTTCCTAATCTTGTTATCTTAAATGTCTATGAGGCTTTATCCACTGACCATCAGGTTCACTGTTTACGTATGCTCACATCACTCAAGTGGCAAAAAAATATCAAAGTAGCAACAAAAAATATATACAGGTAAATCCTCCATTTTAACAAGTTGTACTTCATTTTTAACTTTGAAAAGTGAATATACTTTATTTGCTAAATAAAAAGCGTGGCAACCCTAGTTTAAGCCCCACATCACCATTCTCTCCCAGGAGCCTGGGCATCTGTGCGCAGATTTCTCCTGCGTAACGAAAAAATAGGTATGCGAGCGCTATTAACATTTACGTCAGCTAACATTGGCGATTTGATCTTCATAATTGTTAAAAAAACTGCCAAGTGCATGTTATCTTGTGTGTCTTGCCACGTACGGTGTAGAGTTCCGTAGTTGCCCGTCACAATACGCAATTTGGAAAGGACTTTTTGATACTATGAGCATATTAAGCGAGTTCGCGGTAACGATTGATAAACGGGCCCACTTCTCCAAGCACATTTTATAAGTTGGTAATTACTCGTTAACTTGTAGAGCCTATTATTTATTGTGACGGTTTTCGTTTTAACTTCGTTATTTACCTAAGTTTGATATAAAGAACGACGATTATTATAATGTAACTAGCGAATCGAACCCCCCGGCTTTGCAACAACCCAAATTTTTTATTGACATTTTCAGACAAAAATACCTTCAACATTTCTGACTCTTCCGGTGGATTTTTCTAAAATTTTCTTTCATACAAATCTGGTCCTGACAATTACAAATACAACAAAAAAGAAATCAACCAAATCGATCGAGCCGTACTCAAGTAATGCTCTGCCATACATGTGGCAATTGAATGAATGGTTTTAATTTGTATAAAATTAATTCGGTAGTGTATAATTTATAAATTGTATCAATATTCTAATCACATACATACATTTATTTCGTATAACTATTGAATATTATCAATACAAATCAGTGTCTCAGTATTAGGGGACTTTAGCCCAAATAAACATTATCAGATCACACGATAACCTTAATTTGAACAAGTTCCTATTTGTCTATCACGCACATAATAATATCGTCTTATCAATAATTTCCGTTATAATTCTGAAAGGTGATTTTAAATCGTTTTCAGTAGGTAGCAACTACTAAAGGAATAAATGTAAAGTACATATCTATAAAAACGTATTTTTAGTAACTCAATTGATTCTAAGCACTGACCTGTATGTTGTTATGAAAATTGAACCGAAACATTAATCACACGAAATTATCTAGATCAAGATAGACAAAATATGTTAGATACAAACATTTTTATCTGCACTTGACTGCGACAAAGATGAACCTAGACAAAACATGTTAAATAAAAATATATCTATAGGGTTACCACTTTCATTCAACATGTGTATAATATATTTTTAGACGATGCATTTTTTGTGTAGAATGCCTATTTAGGTGTATTTAATAATAGATTGCAATTATGTATTAACTGTGCTTTTAATTAAAATATGTAATTAGAAAAATTATAGTCCTTTAACTAAATATAGATTTTGGTGAAAAATTATATTAAACAATTTGTTACCGGTTCTTTACAATATATTTTTTTCTAAACCGACGGTAGATTTGATTTACAAAAATATTTCGTGTATATTTCATTTTATATAATATTAATACCCTATACAATTACGTCACTTATGTAACTTTAAACTAAGCACTAGGATAAGCAGTCGGATAACGATCAGACAGTAACAGCCAAACTCCGAGGCAAACCATTTTGGACAGAAATCGAACCCGTGTCCTTTGGGTTGGAAGGTACACTCCGCGCCAGCTAGTCATTTCTAATTAAATATTATAAATAATACAACTGTGTGCTGCACGGTAGCACCCAAATATCCCGAAATTACTGTTTACTTTGGAATCATACAAAGGATTTTTAAGTACAGTACAAATTAATAAATGAAAATGACAACCCTACCCCCAAAACACAAGTTACTAGGAACATATGAAAGATAACAATGTTTACTCCGGTAAGACGAGAGGCGTTAATTACTTGATTACAAAGCGTGCCGACCCTGGCATTCCATACATTTTATAGGCTACAAAGTATCAGTCTGACAGTGACAGGATCTTTAGAAGTCCGTGATACGATAATTACAGATTTATTGTTTCAGAAAAATATTTAATAACAACTTTTTAGCGCCTATTGTATTGACTCGGGTGTTATTTTGCGGAGATCATATTAATAAATATTACAAAAAAAATTATAAGTATAACACATATATATTATATGTATTTTTTACTCTTATTATTATTAAAAACTTTGCACCAAGTCTCTAATAAATATGGCGAGATAATAATAGGTCAAAATATAAAAAATACTCATAGCAAAAGTTATAAATTATTTATTTCGTAACGACAAAATTTTACAATCTAGATGCGGTAAGAAAAGAAAGAAAGTATACCTAGTTTTTTTTTGTTCCACCCAGACTAGCACAAAGGTCGGCTAATAAGTCAATTATATTATAAGCCTTCCTTTTAAACACGAAAAAACCATTAAAAGATTAAGCGGGGCTTTTACCAACTGAAAATGACTAAATATAGTCATATATGAACTATATATATAGTCATATTTTAGTCATATATATATATATATATATATATATAGTGTATTAGTAATTGAAATCTAAAAGTTATTATATTAGAAATATGTGCGGTGTCACCCTTGTGGACAGAATAAGCAACGCATGACAGTATGACAGGATTTCACGACAGTGCTATTGCAAAAATGAAGAAAGAAATGCTTAGATTGCTCGGGCACATGGACAGAATGAGTGATGAAAGACTGACGAAGTAAATCTACAGAGCGAAAGTGAGTGGTAGCAGAAGCCAAGGAAGACCAAGGCTGACTTACGAAGATCAAATAGCCCGAGTGTTAGCTGACAGAAATATCATAAGCACCTGCATAAGAAATATCATAGGCGAAAGTTTGTGAGGAGAATGATGAGATTTGAAGAGGCAAAAGACCGCGACGCTTGGCGTTTCGCCCTCTCTAACTACCCCGTTAGGGATACAGCGTTAAGTATGTGATAGCGTACAATGTGATGTATGTATATTTAAAATTAATACTTTACGCTAATACTAATTCTAATTTAAATTATTACTTGTAAGTTGTAACTATTGCAAAAAAAAACAAACATCGTCATTGTCATAATGTTAGAAGAAATTATTATTAGATACCTCAATTTAAGGAATTTATTTTAATAATACAGCTATTATTTGATATTATTTTAATTTCCTATAAGCTACAGGTAATTACTTTATAACGTTATTCTATTTTTCAAGTTAATATATACTTTAACTAGCTACCCGCACGCTTCGCTCGATGTAAATGAATTTTTTTACCTATTGTAGATTTTTGTTTGGAAAATGGTACAGGGTCTATTGAATTCAAAAAATAAATAGCCTAAAACCAGCTACAATCGATTCGATCATAGTCCCATACCGATACGTTTAGTATTTTGCACGTTATTACGTAACAAAGTAAACCATTTTCATTGTATATATAGATATATACATATATATATATATAGATTTATTGCAAGGCCTTATATAATTTTAAAGCGATGAATAGCATATCTATTGTTATTTTTACTAATTTTAGACCACTTTGAAACACATACTCACTAAAAATGCTACGTTCTTATTCATTCAAAACAACTTATTGAACGGATTAGAGACCTACGATATGTATCGGAACCCCTTTACGCTTTGCTAAAGCACGTCTCGTGCAGAACTATCGACCCTAACTGGCACCAGCATATTATGCCACCCATTCAATAAGAGACAACGTGCAAAGTTACTTAACCGTAACTATTCGTGTAAACAGTCAAAGCTTCACCAGTCACCACCTCTGAGTGCTTTATAAAATGTACTTTTATAACTATAAGTCATGCTATAAAATGTTATTTATCTTCAAAACAACCGTATAAGCTCAAATAAAAAATCAATAAACAAATCAAACAGATAAGTTGTAATGGAATTAAAAATAAAAAATACTTTCAGTGAACCGGTTAATCGCCTTGGCGCCAACTGAATTGTGTCTCACTCATATTAATCTTTTAAACCGGAATTTGATCCACTTTATACACAAAGTAGCATCATACATGATATTGCGATAAAATTAACATAGAGATTATGTCTGCTTAGTTCCAAAGTGTTAATCAATGGGGTTATTCTAGATTGTTTCTGAAACAAAGTTGTTTTGCAAAAGGACAAAGTCCAACATAAGACAAAAAATTGTAATATGTAACGTCATTTCAATTTCTTTTTCTTGTAAAAAATATAATAGAATAAGTAATGTTTAAAATTCGAACGTAACAGAAAGCTTGACGTGCATACATTATAACATAGCCGTTAAAATTGAAATATGGCGGACCCTATTACAGTTTAGCTGTGATCGTAATTTTGACATACAACTTGATTACATGTAATAAATATACGCGTAAAATATGATGAAGTAAATTACTGTAGTAGAGTAATACCTCTACTACAGTAATTTACTTCATCATATTTTTGCCTGGACACAAAATAATTTATACAGTGATAATAAATACATAAGTGCTCCCAATAAATTTAGCTCACGATTTTAGTCAACGTGAATAAAACATGATATTAAAAACAAATAAAGAGACACGTTCTCTATAGAACCAAATAAAAACATAGACTATACCTTCGTCTTTAAACATAAATAGATTGCATAGTAAAAAAAAATAAAAAAAAAATAAAAAAATATTGAAATCTTTAAATCATTATTTGATATACTGCCAATTTGATATACTGCCAACCGTAAAAAACGTAAACAATTGAGTAGTTTTTGAATTTATCCATTACATACAAACAAAGTTTATCTCTTTTTAATATTATAGTATAGATATAGCCAGAGATCTTATGTTAAATACATACGTGATACGTATATTATTTATGTTTTAGATATATAAAAATATATTACAATATATATTTAGTCGCACAGGCTGGGTATGTGTTTGTATTATACGACACACCGTATAAAAGCCATTTAAAAACCATAAATTTAAAAAAGTACGAATCGACACGTGTGCTGCGTGAGTGCGTGTCCACTATCCAGTATCTGATAGCTACATATCGTTGTCAAATCGATTACATTTTGCTCGTTTGTCTTAAAATGATAATGTGATAAAATCGCGACTTTCTACTTCGTCTGGTTTTTACGGTTGGCAGTTCTGCTTTCATTGCGGCGGCGCCAACATAACTTGTTATGAGGGTGCCTTCGAAACATTCCTAAATACGAGTAATTTTCTACAATATAAGTTCAGTAATTCACCATTTTAAGAATTTCATACGGAACCCTTTGTGCGCGATTTGAATTGGCACTTAACCAATTTTTCTAAATCGATTTGGTTGTAGATTCAAATCAAAGATAGTCTTGTTATCAACAGCTAGTCATATTTAACCAGCAGAGGGAAAGCGAAGGGGTTAATATTTTTGGAGTGTCTGTACTTACTAATCAAAGTCAAAGTCAAAGTCAAAGTCAAAAATTTTTTTATTTCGTAAGTATTTTTAAAATACACTTGAAATCGTCGAAAATTATGATATATAATTATGATCATGATATATAATAATTTATAAATCTACCACACTTCTTAATGCAGTATTCCTTCTGTGAAGAACGTGCAAGAAACACAGAGGTTGCTCTTATAAACATGTCTTAATCATTATTACATCATTATTCTATTATATACTTATAAGAAATAATCGGCTTGGTGGCTGAGCGGTTAATCCCAAGCATGCTTATCATTCAAATAATCCGAGATTTTATAATAACCTTTAGAGCATAATTTTCGCTTGACTGTGTTTTTGAATCTACTCAAAGGTAAGTTCTGTATGTCATCAGGGATCCTATTGTATAAGTGTATACAGACACCCACAAATGAGTTTCTAACCTTGTGGAGTCTAGTAGTATGTGGTGCAAGCTTATTCTTGCCTCTTGTATTATATGTATGTACATGACAGACCTTCAGGAATGCAGTTATATTCTTTTTTACATATATTATATTTTCATAAATATACTGTGACGCTAAAGTTAGAATGTCAATTTCTTTAAATTTATCCCTTAGTGATACCCTGGGCCCCAGCCTGTAAATTGCACGAATCGCTCTCTTCTGCAAAACAAAGATGGCATGTATATCAGCGGCATTGCCCCAAAGTAGGATGCCATATGTCATAAGACTATGGAAATAACTAAAATATACTAGTCTAGCGGTGGTTATGTCTGTTAAATGACGGATTTTTTTAATAGCATATATTGCAGAGCCGAGGCGATTCGCTAGTTCCGAAATGTGAGGACCCCATTGTAACCTAGCATCCAGAGTAATACCTAAGAAGGTCGTACTTTCTACAGGGCCCAACACCCCACCCCTAATCTTTATATTTGTATTGACTTGTCTTACATTTGGTAATGTAAATTTGACACATTTCGTTTTTTTTTCATTGAGAAGCAGATTATTTACTGTGAACCATCTCACTACTATAGACAGAGCATTGTTTACATCGTCAAGATGTAGTTGTTGTCTTTTTAATTTAAATAATAAAGAAGTATCATCAGCAAACAATACAATCTCATGAGTATCTCTTACGAGGGATGGTAAGTCATTAATATAAATTAGAAAAAGAAATGGTCCGAGAATTGAGCCCTGAGGAACACCCATACAGACCGACGACCCAGATGATTGTGTGCCATTTATGACCACCCTCTGAATTCTCCCATTCAGATAAGATTTCAGAAGGTTGAGCGCATTATTTTTAACACCATAGTATTTTAGTTTACTGACCAGAATATCGTGATGAACGCAATCAAAGGCTTTGGATAAATCACAGAACACACCTAATGCATCATGTGATTCCTCCCAAGCACTGAAAATATGTTTGATTAACTCAACACCTGCATCGGTTGTTGATCGACCCTTAGTGAAACCGAATTGTTTTGAATTTATAATATCGTTGCTATAAAAGTAACCCTTTAATTGTGTCAATATTATTTTTTCATATATTTTACTAAGAGTAGGTAGTACTGAAATTGGCCTGTAATTAATGGGGTCTGATGTACTACCTGATTTAAACAATGGCGTAATTTTACTGTGTTTCATCTGGTCAGGAAAAATACCTTGATCGATACAGTCATTAAAAATACAAGCCAAATGAGGTGCAATTTGATCTATAACAGAACTTATGACTTTTACAGAAAAACCATGAATGTCCGCTGTATTCTTAACTGTAATTGATTTAAAGGCTTTCAAAATGTCATCGCAATTCACATACCGAAATTTAAAAATAGTTACACATTCTGTTATATTTTCTTTAAGCAAGGATTCGGCAAGAGCGGGAGATGAATTAAGAACATTTGTAGTTGAAACCGGAATGTCAGCAAAAAATTTTTCAAAACATTCAGCAACTTCCTGATCATTTTTATAAACTTGGTCTTTAATTTTTAATTGGAAATCGAGTTTGCGAGCTCTGAATTTTCCAGTCTCATTATTTATGATTTCAGATATTTATGATTTATGAATCAGTCTTTATTCTCTCTTATTGTTCACGGCTGAACTGATTTTGACATTTATGATACCTATTATACCATTAAATTCGCTTTGGTGTTATTAATAACAACGGCCGCGATAGTTATATAAAAAAAATTTTTTTTTTTCAATAAACTGCAAATAAAAAACATTAAAAAAAAAAACAAAAGACCTGGCTGCAAAAATAAGTAATAAAAAGTACGCCTTGCCGCAATCGGAAAATAATAACAATTTATTATAATTTCTAGTTTTTCTGGCTCAATGTTTTTACTAAAAAAGCTTAATTTATTTTTTCTTGGTTATGTTAGTCTCCTAAAAATTTATTTCCATTATTAAGTTAAATACAGCAAATTTTAGTGCCGCTAATGTTTTGTGAAAACGTCTTTTAAACATACATTTTAATAATGTAAACTTCTAATAAATTAACATATGAATACAAATCTACCTTGACATTATGTAAAGTGATAATCTTCTTAAACACTTATGTAAAATAATATTATAGTAGGATAACTTCGTACCGATAAAGATTCCTCATCATTCTCCTGTGTGAGGAGAATGATGAGAATTGAGGAGGAGAAGGAAGTATATAAGGACCGCGAAGCTTGGCGCTCCGTCGTCTCTGACTACCCCCCTCCATTAGGGATACAGCGTGAAGATATGTATGTATGTATGAATGTATGAAGATTCTTTAAAAAAGGAAGTCGAAAGTAAAGACTGATAATTGTCCAATAACCAAAACACAAAATCCCAAAATCCGAAAAAAAAGCTAATTAGAACATAATTTAAATCGAGATAAATTCAAAGTGCTCGCTTGCTTGCTTATTGCTTCGTTTATTTCTGTAGCGATAATACAAATAATAAAATTGAAACTATACAGGAAACACATTTATTTGTTTCTAAATTGTCGTTTCGTTCTCTCAATACCCTATTCGAAAGATCCAGTGGCTTAACAACGTACAAGAAGTTTAATTAAAATATCTTTGGTCATAAAATAAATTTAATTTTTTTAATTCAGCACTTGTAGTGAAGAAATTAAAATTAGAATTACATATTCATTCTAATACGTCCCGACATTCTTTTACTTAGCATTCGCCAATAAAACAAAAATGTAACTTTTTTAATAATATGTCATTAATGAAATCATATCGATACTTAAATTATTTTATTTTTCTGACCAATGGAGACCTTCAGAAAGATAACTTTATTTTTTTTAATTTGTTTGAGATTATGACGTAATTTTTAGTTCTTCTCATTGACATTAAATTGACATAAGAGCTTAGGACTTGTTCATCAAATTATTAATTTTGTTTGTATTATAATCTATTTGGTTTGCAATCACTTTTTGTTATTTTATGATAATAAGCTGATTAGGTGAAATTCTATTATATTATACAACGCTTTTTGATAAACAATGATAAATGCTGATAACTTTCTTTTTGTTTTTTGAAGCATTGGCATGCTGATAATATTAAGAAAAATATTAAAATAACTGTACTCTGAGTAAATAATCAGTCTGAACTTTTTTTTCGTAAAAGTATATTAAAAATAAAAAGCAGGTAGTTTTAACAATGACGCACTTTTTTTTTGTTAATTGTTCTCAACTATTAAACCAATAAAAAATATATGTAATAGTTTTATTAAAATCTTGGTCAGTATGTAACATTTCGACCAACTATAAAGATATTTGTTATTTATATAAAACACATATTTAAAAAACGCAAAAGTAGGTAATAAAGAAAAATAGTGGTCAAAATAATTCCCTAATTACAACTATTTTTTATTATTGTTTTTGAAAGCGTAGTAATGCGAAGTCATAATATTCTACTTACATTTTCTCCATGGCAGATCTTGTTGAAGCTAACAACTAAGCACAGCCAAAGAGACCAAAAAATTAGAAAAATAATAAATTTCAATAAAAGTCAATTTGACAACTTTTGTAACGCAAATCAGTCCAGTTTTGTTCACGAACTAATTTAAAAGTCTTCGTACATCCTAATAAAAGCAAAAATTCATCTGCCCATGTTTTTCACTGCAGCAGTATAAAATACTGGCATTCGATATTACTTTTTTTAAATTATTTAAATCGATCTGTCACTTTTGCCGCGCGCGGCAAAATGTTTCCTTTCGAATGTAAGTGCGTCAAGTTGGCGTGCGAGTCGCGATTGCACTGCGCTTGGCGCCACAAACACCTGATTATATGGAACCAAAACACACGCATTTATGTTTATATCAAACTTTTGTCTCAGTGATTCACGCTTACGTCGTCAACATTTTAGTTTAATTGTAACTGGTTACGCATTTATAAAAACAGTTCACAGGGTCTGAAATATGAATGAATACACATGTTTTCTTAGCAAACAAGAAATATTTTTACCACCTACGGCATCATTCGTATGTTATATGTAACGCGCTATTTTAAAAATTCAAAGTTTATCTTTTAAGTATTTTATCTCAAAAATCATTTTTATCAGTCTTAGATTTAAAAGTATTTGGTATATTGACAAAAATAGGTAGAGAATAAATTTGTATTTAAAGCTTTAAAAAAATTAATTGCTTGTATTAAAATGCTTCCACCTCAATAATAACATACTCACTTGAATAAGTATTAAATGGCACTGAAAAAAATTGTCTATAGTTTTAAAGGCTATAAAAAAATTGAAACAATATAATTTAGGTAATATTTTATATATACATATCCTCAACGGGGTACTCAGAGAGGAAGGAGTGCCAAGCATTGTGGTTTTTACATACTTACCTACTTCTTTCACCTCCTTATACCTATCTCATTCTCCTCACACATTTTCGCCGAAGTATGCAAGTGCTTTTAACATTTCCGTCGGTTAACACTGGTAAAACCATGTTTATATGTATAAGGAAGCCTTGGCCTTTCTTGCTATCTGCTACTTACTTTTGCTCTGTGGATTTTCTTCGTCAATCGTTCAGTAATTCTTTCTATGTACCCGAACCATCTAAGCATTCATTTCCTTATTTTTCAATGACATTTTCATCCAACCTATATCATACTGCGTATCTCTTCATTGCGTATTTATTCATTAAAATAATAGTTTGTACTGTTTAATTACAATTCTAGTGACTACAGCCTGAGGCATGGTTTTAAACTAAAATTCAGTGTGAAATCTATTAATTTTAAAAATTAGAATAAGCTATTCTAACAAACTTACTAGTTTTAACCATTACGGTAACTGCCATAATGATTAAAATAGTAAATTTGTAGTGGAAACTATCCATTTTGAAGGGATATATAATATATAATGGAGCTATAGAATTAGTAATTTTATCTACGAATCTCAATATTTAAAATTGACGGTTTTCCCTATAAATTTACTACTTTTGATACAAATCACATCTTCTTTAAAATTAATGGTCTTTGCTATAAAAAATAGTAAACTTCAAAATTAACTGTTTTCGCAATAAAATTTTGGTTACAACTTCAATTACTGAAACATCAATGGCGTGTAATGGTGATAATGAGTGCTTGGGAGGAAATCGTGAGGACAAATGCAGGCTAAAGTTTAGATTGTTTCACTTGGTAAAATTTTGCAAATTTTTTTGTAACTTTATACAAGCACGACTATATATTTATAACGGTTTTTTGGTTAGGTTGGGTGAGGTGTTTTTACCGCAACGTGCGAGCCGAGCGAGCGGAGCGAGCTGCTGCAGCAGCGACCGGCGAAGCGCCTTATCGGAATCCGCTTTATACATGGAGCCGTATTGAAACAGGAGGCCGCACTCTAAAGAGATAGTTGAAGTCGAGAAATTTAATGTCGAAACATCTCTATAATCCGCCATCTCGTTTCATCTTTTACTGTTGGTATCCATACTAATCCATACTATCCATACTAATATTATAAATGCGAAAGTCTCTCTGTCTGTCTGTCTGTCTGTCTGCTTGGTTTTCACGGCTAAACCGCCGGATTGATTTTGATAAAATTTGGCAGGGAGATAGTTTGACACCAGGGGTGAACATAGGCTACTTTATTTTTTAAAATATACCCCTACAGGGGTGAAAAGGGGGATGAAACTTTGTATGGGAAATTTTTAACCGCTGAACCGATTAAGATGTAATTTGGTACAGAGATACAACTTTCCTATTATAAAACATAGTTTTCTTTTTTATCAAAAATCTACCCCTAAAGGGGTGAAAAAGGGGATGAAACTTTATAAGGGAACTTGATAATGGTAAACCCTAACAATATGGGTATCAAATGAAATGGATACGCAGGAGAAAGTACATACATATATGTGACGTCACCATAAATCCAATATGGCGGATGTTCCATAATAGGAAATAACCTTTTCGTTCAACACCAACGATATGGGTATCAAATGAAATGGCATACCCAGAGGAAGGTTTCTATATATGTGACGTCATCATAAATCCAATATGGCGGATGTTCCATAATGGAAATAACTTTTTCGTTCAACACCAACAATATGGGTATCAAATGAAATGGAATACGCAGGAGAAGGTTTCTGTACATGTGACGTCATCATAAATCCAATATGGCGGATGTTCCGTAACAGAAAATAACTTTTTCGTTCAACGCCAACAATATGGGTATCAAATGAAATGGAATACTCAGGGGAAGGTTTCTGTATACGTGACGTCATCATAAATCCAACATGGCGGATGTTCCATAACAGGAAATAACTTTTTCGTTCAACATCAACATTATGGGCATCAAATAAAATGGAATACGCAGGGGAAGCTTTTTGTATATGTGACGTCATCATAAATTCAATATGGCGAATATCAACAATATAAATAGCTCGGGTAACCTCGGTAACCCGGAGAGGTCACGGCAAATTTTTCCACGCGGACGAAGTCGCGGGTACAGCTAGATCTATATATATATCAATCTTATATAAACTAGTAAGTGTATTTCCGAATTAATTCCAAGGGCAGAATTGAAAAAGGTTCCGCACTCTAAGGAGATAATTGAAGTCGAGAAATTTAATCTCGAAACATCTTTATATCCGGATATACCAACAGCAAAAGATGAAAAGAGATAGAATTCTCTTTTCATCTTTTGCTTAGGAAGAGATGTTGCGCAATTGCACCAACTCCATCAAGGAATATAATACTCCTCTAACTCCATTCACTCCGCCGGATTTTCATTTGCGCCGGCATTGTCAGAATGACAGCTTGTCAAATTTATTTATTTAGTTTATAGAAAATGTTATTTTACATTATTTAATTTTACATACTATTATTTTCAATGGCTTTTTTTTTATTGGCAATAATTATTTTATAGCGTCTTAAATTTTTTTGATAGCTAATATCAATTTAATGAAGGAGCAACATTTTGTTGTATAACATTATATTTTATTAGCAATTCGTAGCAATTTTATCTATATTTTCACCAATTTTGTAGTGTTGTTAAATGCATCCCAATTTTAAACGGTATCTGACTAAAATCCGAAATGTAAATTTATTGTGCACGTTATTACTTTTAACTGTAATAATTTTAACGTGTAGTTTGGATTACTAGCTCTGTTGCTCATTTAAATATTTCACGATCTAAATTGTATTGATTGTCATACAGTACTACTTACAACAAAAATTTAAATTAAAAATTTGAAAAACCCCGACTCAAAAAAAACCTCCAAAAAGTAAAAAAAATAATATATCTCATAACCCTCTAACCACCTTAGCCACCGCTAAGTTTACTTGTATTTAAATGTCATACATACTTTATCATTTTTAGTTGTATTCTCTTTTTAATTATTATTACTTTATTTACTTAGCGGTCCCCGACGTGATGACGCTTAGATATATTACACTACTACTATTTGTATTGAACTTATCACAAATTTAAAGGACTATGAGCTACATATTATTTTTTTACTTTTTGGAGGTATTTTTTGAGTCGGGGGTTTTTAAAATTTTTAATTTGTTTTATTTCATGCTTTTTAAATACTCTACGATCTACACTCTATCCCCACATTCACGCAAATACTTTCCGGGACGATACATGAAATTGCGACACGAGATCGTGCCTCGCCGAAATCTGAGTATTCTGACAATAGTTGTCTGCTCCGGCATCAGACCGTGATCACCATCTATCTATCTATCTATAACCTATTCATAGAGACCATTTCAAAGAGCCTAAACAGGATACCTTTACTGTATGTGATGAGGAGTCGGAGTCGGATCCTGCTGTCTTCAGATGATGCTGCAGCATCTGGTCAAGGTTACTATGTTATTGTCACATTATTGAAGTCACTGTATACTAAATTTCGCATCAATTAGAGAATTAGACTAATAGAAGATGCTCGCGTCCCTTTAAAAATTGAAAAAGAGCTGATATTCCTCAAACGGCCAAACCATTTTGATAAAACATATCTAACAACCAACGCTAGAAAACCTGCTTTCAAACAAAAAAAAACCGCATCATAATCGGTACATTCGTTTAGGAGCTACGATGCCACAGACAGACACACAGACACGTCAAACTTATAACACCCCTTTTTTTGCGCCGGGGGTTAAAAATTACCAATCTGTTAATTAAAAGAAAACTGATATTTCTCTGGTGCATAAAACCTCGGATTACATCTACTTGTTTTGCTATCCCACCTAGATGTCACATCACACCGTATTTAAATAAAACTTCAATGCTATACATGTCATCACGTATCATCTACACCATGCAGGCTTATTATTCGACGTTATGAAATATAAAAAACCTATATATTTTACTCGAAGCTGAAAACATCCTCCTTCCATAATAGATATGGCTGCCGAACTTCTCGATGTGCTCTGGAAAGCCACCCTCACCGAACCTTGGCATGCATCGGTAGTTTCCGCTACCTTGCTATCAAACGGAATAACATTCCTCCACCGTTGACATTTTTAAAGTCCAAATGCTCGTTTAAAAAACATTTTAAGGTTTTTCTTTTAGCCAGACAAACTGCAGGTATACCACATGTCCACATGGTTGCTCGTTGGTGAATTTTGTTGTGTAGGGAGGTCCTTACATTGCTGGTTTTACTTTTTCCTTTTGCAATATCACGTTCTTACAATATTACGTAGGTACATAACTTTTGCAAGATACTTAATTTTTTACATAACCTCATTTCGTTTTAAAATTTAATTATTTGCCTGTTCTTTGATCGCGCTCTTGCTGTAACACAGTGCCCATTTTGAATGGTATATACTCTATGTACATTTTTTTTTAATTGTATCTACAATATGTTTATTGTTTATTATGCTTTTATTTTTCTTCGCATAAGCAACATGAATCTCTTGTTACTCGCTTATTGCTTTCTAGGTTGTGGCAGAATATCAGTTTTGCTCCTATGGGCAAAGCTATACTCTGAGCCATCACCTTTTCGTAAAGCTGCAACACTCACATGTTGTGCAATTTTAACGTATATGGTTTTAAGTTTTTTTTAAATTAAGTACTATACTTATATAAGGTAGTACCTAATTTATCTGTGCTGTAGCTATATTTATGATTGTAATGACATGTGTGTGATCTTCTACTTCGGCTTGAACAGAATTAAAACTTTCGAATTGTTTCGTTCAGCCAACTTCTCTTTATTAAAGAAAATTGAAAATCGTTGTTTTAATTAGAATCTTCTATATTTAAAAGTTATTTTCTAAATTTAAAATAACGAATGAATTCGAACAATAACGGCTTATCTATATGCATATATAAATAGTAGGTACCCATATAGGGCTGTCAGTAGCAAAAATCGAAAAGCCGAATTTTACATATGTTAGTTCAACATTATGTCTTTATGTCACAAAAGTCTGAATACATTATTTTATGCAATAGTTAAAGTCAAAGTAAAATTATCCGAATAAACCCACTACACACAAACTCTAAAATCACAAACTCTGGAAATAATCTAATTTCAAAACTTTTATTAAAACATAACCTTAACATGTACACGTAATTAGAATAAACGTAAACATATAACTACATGATATTTACCAATTGGAGTGGACCGAATATCGTGGTATAGCAAAGAGGAACTTGATAGTGACAGATTGTAAACCTAAAAAAGATCGGGTAAAAATCGACAAATTGCATGTCGAAGTTGGTGACAGATGACAGTACGAAGCACTAATTAGGCGGAGTACCGTAACCGTCGCTCGTTACTGACCTTGTCACCAACCGTTAACCCCTAAGCTTCGTCGTAGAGCATTATTTTTATGTAAAAGTACTGCCAACCGCAAAACAAAGTTAGCAGGTTATTATTATTATTAGATTTTTTTTTAATGACACAAAACTATTTTTATTCATGTAAAAAATTATCTAAAATTCTGCTATTTTTTAAATAAATTAGCTCAGAGTAAAATGCTTTACATTCTTGATTTCGTGACTTAACAGCTATCATTTAACACCCCACATGACGACCCCCAAAACATTGTTTTTTAGCTTTCTATTTAAGCCTTCCAAACTAGTCCTCAAAAATTATAACTCAATTTTAGAACTCATATACAACATGTAAATAATTGAAATTTGAACTGTTTACAACAAATAGTCTCTGAGAAAAGAAGTTGTGATAGATGAACAGACAGACAGCCTGACAGATGGGAGGTTATTCTAGTTGTAAGTGTTCCCTTTCTCCTTTTTATAACGGACTAGCCGTTAACCGCCCGCTTCGCTGAGCGTAAATGAAAATATTATTGTAGATTTTTGTTTGAAAAATGGCGAAGGGTCTATAGAATTCAAAAAATAAATAGCCTTAAGCCATCTACAAACGATTCCATGTCGAATGGTCATAGTTCCACACCCGATGTGTTCAATAGTTTTCATGTGATTAACGGACAAAAAAAATAATTTTCATTATATATATATTTATAGATTACTAAAAAAAGCCGGATAGACTGGATAAATAATTTTGGCTGGACGAGACTAAGTTATATGTCCGCTAAAGTTGGCAACCCTATACGTTACCATAAAATTAGAGTGGACATAATATGTAACCAAATCTAGTTTTGCAACCGAAACTAAAACCTCTTGTATAATTATTTTATAATTAATAATTAAGGTTATTTTATAGTCTTCTGTACATTTTTAAGTTTCTGTTCATTTTAGCTTATTTTAAATACGTATTTGTGTTCATAAAAGTTGGTCTCAAATTATAACTTTTTAGTTTTGTTGCTCTAAAAAATGCTTCTACACTCAGAGGCGAAAGGGCGACTAGGCCCAGGCCTAGGGCAGATATTAGGGGCAGCTAATCGCGGCTCCACGAAAGCTTGTTAATACTTAGTATTGTAAATGCGGAAGTTAGTAAGTATATCTGTAGTAACAGACAGATATTAGGAATATAGATGTTTGTTACTTCTTCACAACCTAACTTCTGAACTAATTTCGATAAAAGTTGGCAAGTAAGTAAATTCATTTGTCTCAGTCAATGATGGAACTGAGAAGGGGACGGGTGGTAAGTACTCCACAGCCTGGGGCGGCCAATACTGCTAGTCTGCCTCTGTCTACACTATCTATACTATGTCGTTAACAGTGTGGAATCCTGTGATTGAAATGACAAAACCTCGTTTTTCACATCCGGTTAAATGTGTGGACACCGTGAGTGTTGTGTGTAGGAACCCTAATAATTTTTTACAAATATCGGGGGTAGACGAAATAAAATCTGCCTCGGACACGGAGTGAAACATGCTGCGACAATTTACTTGAGACCACGGCCGATGCAACTCGGCCGAAATGTCAAGCGAAAATAAAAGGTAATCGCGTTAATTTCCCGTGTTTTTAGATATTTTATAATATGCAACGCGAAAGTTTAAAAGTTTACATGTCGTTTACCGCCGAAGGCAGCGTGAAAAATCACGAGTGTATCCAATTTTGCGATGAAACTTGTCGAAATCGAAACGTTCAAACGCTACATATTATACCCCATTAAGTTACGACTTACAACATCGTTATTCCTATATGGCGAAGTGCGAAAATTCTATATTAGCTAAGTAAGTATTTTATTTGTTTAATGGAAAGATCAAATTGGTTGTTACTAAATTATTAGTTACTAAGTCCACCTAAAAAATGCACTTTTTTTTTAAATTATAAAAAAAATAGTATAAGTAATAATTAAATATTTTTTAGTTTGTAAAAATAGTTATTCTCTTTGATATACGCACCAAACTGTCAATATTTCTGAACGGACTATGTTTTAAAAAACATAAAAAAAGAAACATAAACATTTATCTTTGTTACATAATTTTATCTTGTAATTTACTGCGCATGAATAAAAAACGGTAATAGCTTCAAGTCTTTGTCAGTTATCTGTAGTTGTCTTTTTATGAGATTGAACTGTGAATCCACCAAATAAATAATTGCACCTAATTACATACATACTTACATAACGTTTTTAAATATGTCACCATATGTCTGGGTAGATTCGTTAATATAGTATTTTTACAATACTAATTACATAATACAATATTAATTACATAAAATATATTTAACAATGGTAAAACTGTCTTATTATGATTTTTTTTTAATCGTGTCTTTATTAGGCTATTTATATTGTGTGGTCTAATCAATGTTCCGTTATATAGAACCTATGTACTGCTGTATATCTATCTATACAAATAAATAAACCTGAAGTTTTTCATAAGCTCATTTAGTTATTCGCACGCAGTAGCATGCAGAGGGTTTTTCAACAAATTATACTATTGTAGCGATGCCGATGAGCGAGAACGTTACCATTACTTTAATTTTTCGTAGTGGTTGTTATTTGTTATATGTAGTTAATACAAGGAAAACAAAATAAGCTGTGTGTGTAGTTACAACCCGTCAACCAGAATTTCACGTTACTAAAACTCAAACACGCGTTTTTCAATTTTAGTCTCAATCAGTTTGTTTGTTTGTCCAACCTAATCTCTGAAATGACTGAATAGATTTCGACGAGAGTTTTATTGGCAAGTAGAGGACTTCTCGGAGAGTATTCTAGGGTAATTTATATCCTGGAAAAATATCTCTAACGCATGCGAAACCATGGGACATAACTAGTGCAACGATTGTAAATAATAGCAGTGCTATAAATCTAGAAATAATTTATCGCTCTCAAACCCAAGATGACGTTTACCTGGTCTCTGTTTACGACTGCCGCGTTGCCAAAGAGCTCTCGAGTCTCGACTATTTACGGACAGTGATGGAATGCATTTCCCGCGCTTTACTCCACATTCCAAATTTGAAATGACGTAAGAATGTCAAATATTATTGCCCACTCTAAGGTAAGAATAGCTACTACGCAGCTCCTCAATGACTTAGCGTGCTGTTTATTGTAATCTTCCCGGAAAAGTGGGCTATCAAATGGGAATAACCCGATTGAAATACTCTCAAGAATTTCTGAGTAAAGCCCGAACAAACACGCGTAGACTAATTGTTACTTTTTTACTGTCTATGCCATTTATACTTCCATATTATAATATTATTAACTAACTTTGCCCGCGGTTTCAAATGGGTTCAATTTACTGTTTTGCCGCCATAAAAAATAACTCAGATTACTTTTTGAAAAGTTGTATTTTGATCACGTGCTAAAAACAATATGAGTTAAGAAAAAGGCCTTTATTTCAAAATCACACAGACAAATTCATTTTGCTTATTTGTATATAATAACACTGAACCAATTTAGATGAAATTTGGTACGGGAATGGCTTAAAATGTAGCCCATTAAGTATTAAGCTACAATTGTTTAAATTCAACGCGAACGATATTGCGGGTAACGGATAATCTGTACTAAATATTACGAATGCGAAAGTGACTCTGTCTGTCTGTCTGTTACTTTTTGGTGACTAAATCGCTGGACCGATTTTGGTGAAATTTGGAATGAAGATAGATTAAACCCTGAGGAAGGATATTATATACATACATACTATATTTTTTAATTCCACGCGGACGAAATCGGTAGCAGCAGCTGATTCTTAATAATACTGTAAACTGCCTTTAGGGTATAGGTATATGTGTATTTAAAGAGTTTGACAGAAAAAACCGACGAAGTGCATGTCAGACCGCACCTACATATAGAGTATAGAGTTCCTTAGTTAGTTAGATCGGGGATTCCAACTACGGAACAATTATCATTTTATAACGTTTCTCAATGACACTGACAGTCAAAGTTGTCACAAAATCTACACAAGCCATTCAATTCAATTTTCTTTTTTTTTTACAAAAAGAGGGGGCAAACGAGCAAGCGGATCACCTGATGAAGAGTGACCATCGCCGCTCATGGACACCCGCATCGTCCGGGGAATCGCGGGTGCTTTACCGGCCATTATGGAAGTAGGGAAAGGAGGGGGAGGGGGTAATGGGCCACCGGCACTCTCACTCACCGAACGATGCTGTTATTTCACGCCGTTAGTCTGGGAGAAGAGGGTATTTCACCGGTTGAGCCGACCCAATTCGTGCTGCAATGCAGCATGGCTCTACCACTCTGACTTGTAACCACTTTTTCGTTGTAAGTGCTTTTTAATTTCTGCTATCTTACATAGTTCAAAATTTAGAGGGGACAATCTCCTTTATACCACTCTAGAAGCGCATATCTTAGCAACTTTGGAAACCTTTATTATATCACTTTCGAAGACCTATAAAAGGCATTCCATTATATTTATATACATTGCAATGTATGGAGTGCCAAACATGTAACTGAAGAATGAAAAAAATTCTATTTTTCTAGATTTCACTACGCCATTGTGCAAACAGTTCGTGAAATAGGTACATCTACTTTCTCTACATATAGCCCATAGGCTCAGAGTAAAATGATTGTGTAGGTAGTCTGTGATTGTGACATACAGCCATTATAAGGCTGCTGTTTTTTCCAATTGACTAAGGAACCCCGAAAACGACCAAGTACAAATCATGCTTGCACTAATATGGTTCTATGGCATCAATAGCAGTTCTTACTTGATACCAACCATCAACCGCACAAAAAAGTTTGTCTTGTCTTTAGAATCATCGAACAAAACGTAAATGAAACATAAACTTCATTTCTCCGTTCCCGCCAAAAAGTCCATTAGGTATTTGTAACGCCAGAAAATATGTAGGTCCAACGTCACACAAAAAGATATTCATATAAATATAGTCATAAAATTTTAACACAGCTGCTGACCACTTCGTTGAAACCGAAAGAGGCTAATCCTTCAAGGTTTTAATGTTTCTCGTCCCAATACGAGAACGAGGTCCTTTATAAAAATACACACTGTGTTTGTCTGTCGTGAAATAAGGTCATAACAATAATTTTCAAGAACGATTTCAACAGATAAAATGATATAACTTGAATCACTTGTTTTATTTTTACCTTCTTTTTGGCTCCAATTTCAATTTTTCTCCTGTACATATTATCTAGCACAATAATATAAGACCTGAACTCTCCATAGTCCATATCTGAACCTCTAACCTGAACCCAATGACGCGATGTCATTGTCTGGTGTTTATACGGTACAAACAAAAAAATTACCAAGCAAATTTAACTTTTTTACATAATATTAGTTGAACAAAATCAAATTTGGGACAATAATATATAACGCCTCTATAGTTATCCTCTTAATTGAAAACTTCTTATTATTCTTACCATTTGTAAATAATATATCCAACTGAGTAGCAGTAGGTACATAACAGAGATGGTTTACCTTCTTTTTATAGTGAACTGAAGAGTTACAGTTACCTGTTGATAGCTCAAGAATTGTTCGATAAGATTTTTAACCGACTTAAAAAAAAGAAGGAGGTTCTATGTTCGTCTATTATATGTATGCTTTTTTATTTATTTTTTTCCTTTTTTTATGTATATTCACCGATAACTTCATCAATTGCACACCGATTTCGAAATTTTTGTTTGTATGAAAGTGTAGACTTTCGAGATGGTCCCGTTTAAATATCACCGTGATTGAACTTTACACTTCGAAGATACATCAAATAATACCAAATAACTCGACCTAGTTATAACCTTTATTTATATTGATGATTCTCTTGTATATTGTTGCGCTCCAAAAATAGAAAGTAGTTAATTGTAGACCTGCCCTAGATATTTATTTAGGCCAAGGTTCTCAAAAGGGAGAAATAAAAAAAAATTAAGAAAAAAAATTAAACAGTCTTCAAGAAAAGAAACACTTAAAAGTACAAAATAACTTTCCTTTACTAATTAAAACTCAAGCACAATAAATATAACTTTATAAGTACGATACACATACCTACATAATTAAATTTGACAGTTATTGAAGTCGGTGCCAAATCAATGTGCAACAACAAAACAATTATTAGTTTGGTAGACTAGGCACCGACTTCAGTATCTGATGACAATTAAATTATATAGGCATGTGTATCGTACTTATAAAGTTATTTTTATTGTACTTGAATTTTGATAAAGGAAAATTATTTTGTACTTTTCAGTATTTTCTTTGTAATACTGTGACCCGTCGGGAGTCACGCACTTCAGTACAAGTCGGAGCTCACGTCAACGAATAAACGGAAACGCTTTTAGAGAAAAGACTGTCCAGTATGTTTTGTAGTCCTAGAAGAATACAGTGCGAGAATATGCGTACTAGGTAATAGATAATAAAGAAAAAAAAAATTATACCTGACTAAGTTTCTTGTCGGTTCTTCTCAGTGATCAGGTTTTCTTTTCGAACCGAACTAAAGTAGATTTGAGTCAAAGTCAAATCAATTTATTTGAAGAATAAATTGATTTGACTTTGAAGAAAGCTCTGCGATAAATTTTGATTTGCGTTAATCTACATAATGTATATTTATGTATATGTATAACGGAATATTACTACGGCTCGACCGATTTGGCTTATTTCTTTTGTAATTGATAGGACAAAAGTAAAAAATTTTTTATAAAATCAACGGAAAAAGTCGGATATCTGGATGGACTTTTTTTTAAATCTCAATGAAAAAAGTTGGTGTGTTGAACATCTCACCCGGGCGAATATTGATATTAATAAGGCGCTCCCCCAAGCAAACAGGTAAACGTATAGAGCCCTTCATTCTAGAGTTCGTAAAATTCTTTATGTAATCTAGAAATTATTGGTTTTACTTACGAAAAAAAGACCTTTTGAAATAATTTAAATGGTCAAGTTTTATTACATAAAATTATCAATACATTGGTGTACATCGCGAGTAAATGTAACTTCTACTAATGAAGTAGATGCACGTATTTATAATTTTTAGACTTTCTTTTGAATACAGATTTTATATTTATGTTATAAATAAATGAAAAATAGGAGACGGCAAGTGTAAAAATGTTGAAGATTATTACTATATTTTTATCATTTTTTATATTTTTTCAAATAACGAGAAGATAGCCTCTAAAACTTGCAAAAAAGCAATATTTGACTAGGAGAAGCGCCTTACTGAATAAACATAGCACGGTTTTTCTGTCTCTTTTGCTTTTTTTCCACAAAGAAAACATTCGATCGTTTACCAATTATTTATCAAGCACTAATATGACTATGTCTATATATATAATATGTCTTTGAATCACCGTTCGCCTCTAGACAATAGAACAATTTTTTATAAGCTTAATATTTAAATTGGAACGATTGATCGTAAAACTTTATAAATGAATTGCCAGCATGACATCTCTCGTTGAAATTATAATAAACAACTCATCTTTAACACTCGTTCAGAAATATTCAACGCTTAATTTTATTTATATAAAACTATGTCTGTCAATGTCCTCATAATCTAAATTGAAGTAATTTACGGTATTAGCTTATGTCAACAGTTATTTCTCTTAAGTGTTGCTAGACAAATCACAAAGTAAATAATTTCGATCTTTTATCTAAACTTTATTAATAACAAAAAAGTACATGCATACGTTAATATTTACAAACTTAAAACTACACATTATCTTAAATAATAGACTTCCTCAAAGTTGCTGCTTAGAAAGAATACTATATACATGCACATTTCTGCGCCGTATGTCTAACGAGGTAGACAGATATGACAAAGCTCCAAACGTCACAAACACATACTTCTTTCACTTCCTCAACTCCCATCATTCTCCTCACACACTTTGGCCATGGTATAGATCAACTATTTTGTACTGGTCGGTTAACGTGGTAATTTTTTTTAATTTGTTTATGATCAATAATTAAAAAGAACAAATTTCAGGGAGTTATCGGCGGGATTTTACAGTGAGCAGTCGAACGGCTCGGGCGTTATTAATTATTCGCAAATTGTTTGTAATGGATGTTGGATGTAAAATTGGCATAGTTTTGCGTCCCAATTGTCTACGTGTGCATTATGTGTAATGGTTATAATAAGTGCTTAGTAGTGTGATGTTGAGATTTTTTTAGTCGCTTAGTCTGCCTCAGCGGATCCTACTAGACCGCCTCGATAGATTTGTTGCCAGAACCACCAAGAAACATTCATATGTATTACGACAATTCTAATGAAATAATATTGTGAAGAATATATCTATCTATTATTGAAGACATCGGCTGGTATGGGCTTAGGTCCCTTTGCCTTCCCTATCAAAGGCAAATCATACAAAAAAATTAATAGAATTCGAAAAAAATTCAGTTAATTATGTATTTTAAATGTGTGCTGAGCATCGTACTTTTATGAATAGGAATTAGGTATTATGAACTCTAAAAAAAAAGAGACTAGACGATAAGACGATAGAAATAAGAAAAAAGACAACTGCCCTGAACGCCAGACCTCAAAAGGGCGCCAAATCATTGTTTAAAAAAAATATTTCGTATTACCCGGAATCGTCGACTATCATGATGTATTACTATGTAAGAGTTACACTTACTACATACATATACACGGTCACACAATATTTACACTATATTTCAATTCCATATATCTATATATCTTATTACAGTACCCATAGACATGCACATACATAAATATATACGAACATAAAATTTACACATAAAAATAATTAAATAATTTATGTACAAACAAACTTTTTATATACGTATTTTTATTTTACATCTATCCACACATTTTACAATACACACGTCGCGCGCTTACTATAAATGTAATGTAATATGTAGATAGTTAATAAAAAGGAGTCAAACTCTTATACTTGGTGTGAACGATTGTTAACGGGATATTAAAATCGTTTTAAAATATTTGTCAATCTGCGTAATTATTATTTCTACTAATCATTCCATAAGTCCAGACTACATGTTCGTTTTTATTCTTTCTTTAAAAATTTAAACTTTAACATTAAAATCAATAAATGTGTAAATTTATTATTTTACTCAAAAACATTACCTTCCTTCTAGCGCAGTCGTGTAAAATTTATATATCTATAACATTCTTAATTTATTAAATTTTAAAGAGCTGTTTTAGGCTGCAGTAAACTGTACTGACAGACATTTAGAAGCGTTATTATTCTAAGTTGCATACATACAATCGAAAAAGCATTACCGTTATGTTGGTGCAGTTGGGTAAAAACCTTAAATATTTCCCAATGTTTTTGCGTAAACACATTGATAGCATCTAATACTATCGTCCATTAGCAACCAATGAGCTATGTGAACTTCCCCAAACAATTATTTCCTCAAAGTTACGGTCAAAGACGCATAGCTGCCGCAAATAGAAATTCCTTACATGTTTGAGATCGTACAAAAACAAATCCATTCAATGAAATCAGTTCGAATTTCGAAACTAAATCAGAAGCACCTTCACGTAATTGCTTAAAATATAACATTGATACATCATTCACACAGCACACTGCAGACGAGCGGATTTACTACGACTCTAAGGGTGTATTCTTTAAAAACCGATGTACTTATTAAAAAAAATCTAAGAGGTGAAAAATAACCTAAACCAGCAAAGAGCTAAAAATATTAACTAAAACTACAATTTTAAAATAAAAAAACGTTGCCGCGACAAAAATGGACAGATACGCAATAATATAATTTCTAACTATTGCAGAGATTAATTAGTTACTAGGCTACTACTAATAGGTACTAGGTGATGATTTCTAATAACATTTAGATATCTTTCGCCAGAAATATCCAAACTTGTTCATCGACATGTGTTTCGTTTCTCAAAGAAGCATTCTCAGGAAATTGCAAAGATCAGATACGGTCAGCTAATTAGCACCGAGATCCGATTTGTTACTAGTTGACTGACCGAACCTGATCTCTGAAATTTCCTGAAGATTCATATTTCAGAAGCGAAATTGTGTCGATTCATACAGTTATGATTTGGGCGGAAGATAAAGATTATGAGAATGCATCGCATGAAATGGATTTCTGCAAAGTAGGACTTTAATCTGTACAATACTGGGCAGATGAAGAGACAAAGGCGTCCGTATTACAACCATTCTTTTCGTCAGAGCCTAAACAATCGTAACATTGATAAGAACATATATCAAATAATAATAATAGATAACCTAACCATTCGTGTAAAATTTCTTAAATATTTTTTATACTACAGGGAAGACAAACGAGTAAATACTCTGCTTAATAACAATTAGACTAAGGCCCGTGGACATTTTAATATCAATGCTAAGAAAGATCTTCGGATTGCAAATGCACTATACACCAAACTCACAGTGTCCACACAAACCCCGTTATTTCGCATTCGGTTAAACGAGAGGTGTGTAGGAGTCGTTAAAAATATTGACAAATACCGAGGGCAAAGGATAAAACGTCTATTTCGGGCACGGAGTGAAACTAGCTGCGATAGTTTATTTGAGACCAAGGCTGATGTAACGGCCGAAATATAAGCCAAAATAAAAGGCGTTAATTTCTCATGTGTTTGTTATATATTTTACAAATCTTTGTCCGATTAAAAATCGCAGGTCTGTGTAACACCACCACGATACCGCCCCGATGGAATGTAACTGGTAACCGCTGAGTTACGGTTTTATTTAGGATGTATGAATAAACAAGCAGACGATTGGCATTTTAATCGACTCTCCACGCAAGAGAAGAAAGGTGTAATAGGTGCAATACTTTGCAATTTATGAATGGGAAATAAGTAATATGAAACACTTAAAATATTTACAGCTGAGTTATGAGATTATTAATGCTGCCCACACGGCCCTACCGCATGAGTAAATATCCAGTAAAGAGCAAGATTCTATTGATGCAAGTCGTCCACACGGCGATCTGTGTGCGGCGCGGGCGGCTCACTAACAATCTCATAGTAGACGCCACTGTAGTACAAACGGTAGCCAGCTCCATTGTAGGACAAATGACAGGGCAGAACGTAACGAATTTGAGTTAACGGACAACAATTATAAATAAAATTTTGCAAATGATTTTATAATTTCAGTGTTACTAATGATAAAATTACTCCTGCACTCTGTGTATCAAAATTCCTGAAAACAATTGTTGTGTTTGATACCCAAAAAATCATGTGAAATACATTTACTAACACTGAATAGATATCTATGGTCGATTTAAATCGAAGCTTCCTAAATTTTACCAAACTATTACAAACATCGTCTAACTGAAATCAAACCGTCGCTTCGCAGCGGCGTCGCACGCAAAAATATTTTGTTATTTCTTAATAAAGAATGGGATGCATTTAACGGCACTTCAAAATTGGTGAAAATATAGATAAAATTGCTATGAATTCCTGATAAAAAATATAAAGTCATACAATAAAATGTTATTCCTTCATTAAATCGATATTAGCTTTAAAAAATTTTAAGACGCTATAAAATAATTATTGCCAATAAAAAAAAATAAGCAATCATTTAAAATAATAGATTGTGCTATGAAAAATAATTTTTCTATAAACTAAATAAACAAATTTGACCAGCTGTCATCCTCACAATGCCGGCACATATGGCGCAGTGAATGGAGTTAGAGGAGTATTACATTCCTTGATGGAGTTGGTGCAATTGCGCAACGTCTCTTCCTAACTCCAGGAAATAACTCGGAAATACACCTACTAGTATATAATAACATTGCTATATAGATATACCAACACGCAATACCAAGAGATGACTCCTGTTTCAATACTGCTTCATGAATAAAGCGGTCCGATCGGGTTCCGGTAAAAAGACCTATCGTAACCCAACCAAAAAAATTATAAATATATGGTCGTGTTTGTATTTTTACTCCTCGTCTGTAAATTTCCAAAAGTTTACCCAATGTGAAACAATCTAAACCTTAGCCTGCATTTGTCCTCATTCTTCACGATTTCCTGCCAAGCATTCATTATCACCATTACACCACATTAGGTTCAATGATTGAAGTTGTAACCAAAATTTTATTGTGAAAACTGTTAATTTTGAAGTTTACCATTTTTATATAGCGAAGACCATTAATTTTAAAGAAGATGTGATTTATATCAAAAGTAGCAAATTTATTTGAAAGGAAATCATCTAGTAAATTTCAATATCAATTATACATTCTGTGTTATTCTCACATGTAGAGCATTACCAGGGCCATTAGGCCTCGCTGATACCTATTATCATAGACAAAAGGGGGGTTAAAAACAACATTTTTTTAACTTTAATTTGATTGCTAGCGTATAATTACTAACCTTTAAAACGAGCCATCAACTATTTTGCTACCGTGTCCCGCCTTTAAGCCGGTCAAAAATGTTACTAACTTTCTATATGTTTTTCTCTAATTTATACAAATACTAGTTGTAACCCGCGACTTCGTCCGCGTGAATTTACGATGAGAATATATCGTCGTAGTAAATCTTATTGTAGGGATTATATACCCTACATTACATGGTTACGTTGTTGTCAAGGACAAAGATGTAGAGCTGAGAGCGACCAGTCATCATCGGACATAATATCGTACTTGAATGACTGAAAAACTTGTGTCGTTTCTTGTTAAAGGAATAGGGATGTCGATCTAAAAATTTCCAACTCTTTTTGACTTTTCGTCAATAACTTATTCTTATTACGTGTACAAATATTTACGATTTTTTCCAATAAATGTACCTATCTATTTCTAAGATCAAAATAAATATCGATATGGTGACTTATAAAGAACAATGTAATTTTTCTTTTCCCTTCAGTTCTCTTTCCGTTACTAAGTATTTAAAAATTCTTTACAGCCGTATCTGCCACTAACATACAATCTAAAACCGTCCGCTTATTACGTAACTTGCAGACAGCACGCGATAGCCGATATCGCGCGATATCTGCTCGGAAAACGAGAATTTGTATAATGTAATTTGAATAATGGCCCTAAATTTACCCTAAATTTATCTACGCGACCGGTGACTAATTGTAATAAAAATGACACAGTGCATTTTACGGTCATAGAATAATAGATACGCAATCGTCATACATGATACTAATTTTTTATTATAATTAATCACCGGTCGCGCAGTGATCGCGTGGCTGTCGCTGTCTGCAAATTTTTAGGTAATAACCCCGCCGATTGTCTAACTGACAAATTTGGTTAGAATACATAGTGTTCATAAAATACACAAAAGCTGGAATGCTTGTCTCATTTGTTGAAACAAAAATATCGTGAACTGTTAGTAAACTGTGTTTTGTACATCCGCGATATAGCCTTCATTGCCTATAAGTGATTGTCTTCGTCTAGAGTCTAGGTCCCCAAACTTATTTTGTCTACTGAGTCGAGAGCTCATGCAGTCGTTGTCTAAGATGCCTCCTAGCTAAATGAAATTACAAATCACCCCCCAGGCCTCTACACAACGCCCCCATTTTTTTCTGGGTCTCTTACCGCCCCCCTTTAGGCCTGCAGCGCCCACAGGGGGGCGTTATCGCCCACTTTGGGAATGGGTGGTCTAGAGTCTAGGTACATTCATCGCAGATAGATCATCGTGGACATTTTGCTCGAACAGAAGCTTAAACATACAAACAATTTTAAAAATATTTATTTTACTATTTCTAATTGCCCCAAAAGCTTAAACTGTTGAACCATTTCTGAACATTTCCCATGTATAATTTGATACAGTTTTTGAAACGCAGGTTTGTGTATTGTACAAAATATATTGTATGGCAATACCGCGCATTTTTCTTAGGCAATCGACAGCAATGAGGATTACAACCTTGATTGATATTCATTTGTCAATATTCTGTTAGTAATTTTTTTATTTTCGAATTTCACGACGCTACCCACTTTTATGAAGAGATAAGGATGATTCATAGGCACAATCCTTTCTCAATTTGTACGTTGTCACAACCTACTATGCAACTGAACTTCCCCCCTTTTTACGATAAGACACGACTACCTTAGCCGAAATATCCATTATTTCATTGCTTGCTATTCATTTCTGGGTTTGAAATTCTAATTTACGTCTATATACCTTCCAGCTCGTGACATATAGACAGACGTACGTACATGGGACGGATAACCAGACATGACGAAATTAAATTATCTATTTTATCTATTTTGACTACGAAATCCGAAAATTGTTTCGTACTATGTAATATAACCAGTACTGTCTTTACCATGAGGGGACACGGGGCCCGAGCCCAGGGCCCCCGACCTCATAGGGGGCCCATAATGCCGATATACTTATTCGCTTACACGGAAAAAAGCAGCTCAATTTCTATCTATGTTTAGGTAGATACAAGATACCTACAAAGAATCACCATTGACATTTCTAAATTGAAATGTTAATCGGACAACAGATAAGATTTTTAATTTTTTTCTAAACATTAAACATATTAATAACAAAAAAAAATTTTCATGTCATTAACATTTTTTTACTTTCCAACGGGACCACAAATTTTTGTGTGCCCAAGGGCCCCTGCATATCCTGTGACAGCCTTACATACAATACGTTTATACCATAAAGTTAGTATACCTAGCGGAATACGCTACGCTAGTATACTATATTTATGGTTTACGCAATACCTTATATTTATATCAGTCATATTTTTAAATACCACTGTACTAATAGTTCACATACACACGTCACACAAATACGCGTGACGAGTATGTGATGCAACACAATATCTTGCAGACTCTTGCAGCTATGATGTCTTTTGTAATTAGGGTTGTCAACTTTTTTGAGAAATATAGCGTAACTAATTATTTATTTAAGTATAGGAAAATAGTATTATTTGTAACAAAAAAAGTATTATTTAAATTTTTTTCTGTACTTTTAGCATGTACTAACAATTTTTGGTTTCTTTGGTTTACTAACAACTTAATATTAAAAATTTAACGTTTAATTCAAAAACTCGAAATTACAATAGTAAAGCAATGTTTAATGCTCATGCTTAAAAACGAAAACTAAAAAAATATATTATTAATCCATACACTCGATATTAATAGTTTTAATTAATTCACATGTCATGAACTCGGGATTAAAAAATAAAAAATGCATTTTTAATTCACGTGCGTAGAATTAAATTGAAATTATACATACATACATACATATCGTCATGCTGTATCTAACGGGGTAGTCAGAGAGGACGGAGCGCCAAGCGTCGCGGTTCTTACATACTTCTTTCACTTCCTCAAATCGAAATTAAATTTAAATTGAAATTATAACTCGGTTAATTGGTATTTACTTACTTACCTGTCCAAAATCCCAGTAAACTAACTCGATATAAAGTATTTACATTCATCAAAAATAAAGTAGTGTGCGTTATAATAAAGTATGTTTGGCAATCCTATTCTTCCTTCAGTCTACAAGTCATAACACACATAATAGGTGTGTACTTATCTTCAGTCTGTGATGCATATCAGCGCCAGAGCTGTCTACCGTATGGACTGTATGGGATTTGAACTGTGCCTAAATTGAGTAAACGAAGCATTTATGGATTTACCAATAAATAGATATTAGATATCGCTTTTCGCACATCACGAATTATTAGTCGCATCTGGAATAATGTACCTTTCAAATGGTGAAAAAAATTTTCAAATACTTAGATGCATTGGTGTTGGAGAGTACCCTCCACATATAAACTTACAAACTCCGCGCTCTCTCTTTGTAATATTAGTATAATTGTAGTATTACATTACAGTAGTAATTTAGTAGATTATAGTATTGACAAATAACTGCAGATGGTGCTATAAAATAACTAAAAAGACACCAAGCGAATTTCGATCGCCCGGCCACAGATTAATTAGTTTACTACCGTAAACAGATGGTCAGTGGCATAGAGACAAACTGTCCCACATTAAAACTGGCAACGCAACTGGCTAGAAAGTTTACATTTAAATTGAACTAGATGGCAGCATACTCTGAATACATTTGATACTGGTCACAGTTATGACAGTTTTCTGTCCTCTTCACGATAGGTGTCTTTAGTCATTACATATTTCTATTACACAAAAGATGGCGATAATAATGAGGCGGTCAAGTAGATTAGTCGAAAACAATAATTCAAAGTGACAAAAACTTTTGTGTGCTACGTAAGTGTTCCATGTTTGAATTTCGAGTATGACGCATCGACACGAATTCTACTATGGAACACTTTAAATTAATTCTTCCCAAGTGTTCCACATTTGAATTTCATGTAGGACATATCGACATGAAATTTAGTTATGGAACACTTTGAATGAATTCTTCCCGAGTAAGTTGATTATGATTTAGTACATTGGCTTCTTCTATTGCATTAAAAAATTATTTATTCAATTTGACTAACTTCTGTAATCCACATTTTTTCTTCCCATACAACGAAATGATGCTTAAATAAAACTGAGGAGATGTGCATTAAAAGAAAAATTGCCAATTGTACTCCAATTTTTATAGACATCTCGCACTTGACCAAAAAATTTCATAATGTCAATCGAATGAGAAATCGAGTGAAAGTAAGACAAATGCAGTAGAAATGCGATCTCTTAGAAATATGTGCGGTGTCACCCTTGTGGACAAAATAAGCAATGAAGAGATACGCAGTATGACAGGGTTGCACGACAATGTTATTGTAAAAATAAAGAAAGGAATGCTAAGATGGTTCGGGCACATGGAAAGAATGAGTGATGAGACTGATGAAGAAAATCTATAGAGCAAAAGTGAGTGGTAAAAGAAGCCAAAAAAGACCAAGGCTGACTTATGAAGATCAAATAGCTGGAGTGTTAGCCGACGGAAGTGTCAAAAGCACTCGCATACCTAACGAAAATGTGTGAGGATAATGATGAGATTCGAGGAAGCGAAAGAAGTATGTAAGGACCGCGACGCTTGGCGCTCCGTCCTCTCTGACTACCCCGTTGGGGATGCAGCGTGAAAATATGTATATATGCAATAAATATATGCATATTCTATTTTTGTCGTCTAGAGCAGAGCCAAAAGTTCTAGTCCTGAGCGTATTTAAAAAATTTATTTCTTTTCCTCTCTGGCGCGTGACTACTCACGTCGTCGTTATCAGCCAGTAAATTTTTTCAAACATTATTTTCGTTTGATCTCTTTGATCGCGGAACCAGTTCGGAATAATATTCGTGTTCCTTATTCAAACTAATTTCTGCTTCTATGAAACTTTATTATGGAGACTTTTTGGCGGGAACGGGAGAAGTGAGGTTGTCATTTTATTTGGATTTTCTATTTTTTACATTTTTAGGTGTTTTAAAGTACAACAGTGATAGTATATTGTGTTTTAAAGTTCTGTGTAAGTGACAAGAATGGAGAAGATCTAAATAAACATGTGTAGCTGAAGTATTCGCGCTCTTCCAAGAAGTCCTTTATAACTTCAGTAAAGCCTACTATCACTTTACTGGAGGAGTTTTACGATAAGAAAAAACTAATTTACTTGTGATTCTACACTATGGATTACTTATTAATACGTGACATTGGCAAATACGCTAAACTGTGCGCCATGCCATAAAAAAAGAAGAAAAGAAAAAGGGCGGGAAACTTCGTTTCCCTAACTTTCGACTCATATTTACTTGGTCAATGGTTAAATGCAATCTGCGAAGCCAAAACAAAGAGAAAAAAAAAGTTTATTATGTGAGAACAGCTATTTCGAACTCATTTATCGAAGATCCAATCATTACGTAACGAACAGATGGAATAAAAGGTAAATATTAGTCGTGAAGTATCATAGACAAGGGCGTCGCCAAGGGGGGGCAGGGGTGGGCAGTTGCCCCCCCCCTAGAGATCAAATGTAGCTAGCCGCAAAGCGACCAAAGTGCAAGCAATTGACTTCCTTACCTATTAATAAATTCCGCATCGCATGACAAAACGTAAATAAATTCACAAGGTTTAATGTATATTGTAGAAAGTATTGAAATATTCAGAATAACATTAAGATTTGACATCCGTTTTTAAAATCGCCGCCATATTCATCACGACTAGGTATATCAGATTTGCCAAAACGCAAGGCCATCAAACAGTGTAAAAATATGTAGGTAGGTATGGTGTGTGTGTGCGTTGCATTTCTTTCTACGACAGCCGTTCACCAGCATTCACGTTAGTTTTGTATAATTTGTATGCAGCATACCTAAATAAAGTAGAAGTTATTGTTACGAACATACAATTTTAATTGGTTTTGTGGAAAATGCCATCTGTAAGTGTTCATAAGAAACACCTACGCATTCGCATTATCTAAGTTACACCCGACGCAGATGCAATAGATGACAACTGAAAATCTGAAACAAACTTGTGAATCTATTGCCCAGTTTTATGATTTACCGAAAATAAAGAATGAAATCGAACTTTGGCAGTAATTGTGGCACGATAGGCTTAATCTAACAAATCTAACAGTTGTTGATGTCCTAAAAAAGAAACAAATTCCTTCTTTCCCGAAACTGAAAAAGCATTGAAAATTTTGATCGCTTTACCATGCACGACCTGTACAGTAGAGCGATCCTTTAGCAGCCTCAGAAGACTAAAAACATGGCTAAGAAGTACCATGGCAGAAGATCGCCTTAATGGTCTGGCCATGATGAGTGTACACAGAGCTATAATAAATAAAAACCTAAATAATTTTAATGATTAAGTGGTTGAAAGTTTTGCAAAAAATCCCCGCAGGTTATGTTTTAATTAAATATTATTTTTGTTAAAATAAATAATTATTACTGTGTTTAAAAGTTTGATTTAGTTATTGTACTGTCGAGTGGTTGTGAAGTTTTATACATTGATATTAGAACCGTGTAACGCTTCATGCTCTCGGCGTTCATATTTTTTATTCTCCATAATATTGCCCCATTGCCCATTTAGTCATAAGCTGGCGACGCCCTTGGTCATGGATAAATAATTCGTTAGGTAGTTTTTTTATTTAGGTGCTTTCAGCACACCCTGATGTATTTCTTATTTCGTTTG
The DNA here is from genome assembly GCA_907165235.1 of Zeuzera pyrina. NCBI lineage: Eukaryota > Metazoa > Arthropoda > Insecta > Lepidoptera > Cossidae > Zeuzera > Zeuzera pyrina. The sequence continues at coordinate 4,633,527 of OU015641.1, forward strand.
TAATTTTACTGAATTAAAATATTTTGATTAACTTATTTATTCTATAGTGCGCTACTCTACAGTGTGCTTCCTCTATATCTTTGCGGCATGAAAAAATATTAATTGTTTTTTTAAGTTTAAAGGCTATTATTTCAATAAACTAAAAAACGAAATATTTTATGTAAAGTAGAATTATTTTTAAATAACGTTATTATTTTTTAAAATCGATTTGATACCCCTTTTTACCCCTTTAGGGGTTGATATCTTTCAATCTGCTAAATACATGTTTCATTGTTTACCTGAATGAATCTGTATACAATATGCAATTTTTTTTTGTTACCCCGTTATGAGTTGATTTATCAAAATTTGCTAAATCCATGTTTCGTAATTTTTTTAATGGATTTTAACTTGATTTTATACAGAAAGTGTGTTTTTTATTTTTATAGTACTTAATTTGACACCCCTTATCATCCTTTAGGCGGTTGATTTTTAAAAATCGACCACATACATATTCAATTATTTATTTATAGTTTCTGCATACTTTCAAAGTTTTACCACAGATTAATTAGTTTACTAGCGTAAAGTTTCACTTTGTTACACGTTTTTAACTTTTTTCATAAAAATTAAACCTGTTCAGAGGTTAATTTTTCCAAATTGAAAAAATACACGTCCAAGTAATTATTGAATATTATAATATGGGTACACAAAGTTTTGGGTTCAGAATTTGGATTTAAATTATTTGATATACATACTGTGTAAATAAAATAATTAAAATCCATTTTACATCCTTTTAACCTTTTTAGGGGTTGAACTTCTAATAACCCTTTCTACATCGTATAAGAATCTCATGTGTAATTTGTCTGTCAGCCAGCTTTTCCTTTTGTACATATAAGAAAATTAGGTACATTCCACTGTGGCGTTGTTTTGTTGACGAAAAAAATTATTTTTTTTCACAAGCTAGGTATTTCTTCTACAATGTTTGCAATATTTCTTGATTAAAAGTACTAAAGGGCTAACAAAAAAAAAACAAAGGAAGGTCTGACCGCATTGCAGGATCGGAACCCGCGATTTCGGCGTGGTAGACCTACATTCTAGCCATTGTGCTATAGAGAAGGTAAACTGCTGCAAAAACAAAAAAGTTTCGTAGTTTAGTTTCGAAGTTTTAGCTAGGTCGATTTCTTACCCTCCTCAAAAAATGTGTGAGGCGAATGATGAGATTAGAAGAAGCGAAAGAAGTATGTAAAAACCGCAAAGCCTGGCGCTCCGTCCTCTCTGACTACCCCGTTAGGAATACAGCGTGAAGAAATGTATGTGCAAAAGCTACTTAATAAATAATAGGTGCTGAAATACTATACAGATATGAGAGTCCGTTAAATCTCGCAAGCTGTGCTACGTCCCGACGGCACGTGGCTCGCGCCTGCTACATAGTACATAAACATACCTACTGTTAACAATTATATCGCGCGTTACTCAATAAATAAAATAAATAAAGATTAGGTACTTAATATTATAATAGGTGGTGAAATACTGTACAGATATGCTAGTATGCGTAAGAAAAGTAGGTACGTTCACTGTGGCGCGAGCGTTGTTTTGTTGACGAAACAAATTATTTCTTTTCACAAGCTAGGTATTTCTTCTACAATGTTCGCTATAATTTTCAATTGAAGGTACTTAAAGAGCTAACAAAAATATTTCAGATATCTTTGCAGTTTAAAATTTAGCGGGGGACATGCTTTGCTGAATTTTATATTTCCAAGTATTTCATTGAAATTTTTGAATACGATCTTCACAGTACTTATATAATTTTATAACTGGCATGTTGAAATTGCAAAAAAAGAAATGTAGTCTTTATAAAATAATGCCTGTGTCAAAAGTATGCGTTCGCACGAGAGCTAAAAAAAGCCTTGTGTGAAAAGCGTCGGTGGCATTATTTTGTTCAACCGCTTCGATCCTCAATGTTCATATGAGCCTTGTTAAAAAAATCACTTGTCTTAATATTTTGCTAGAGGCGGATGCACGATTTATGTAGCTGAAATTCCCGCATTAGCTATTTATATATCCATCCATCCATGTCTTTTTAACTTTTATTATAAGTCCATGATAAGTGCGAAGTGATTTTATGACTTCCATGATAAGTGCGATCGCGCACGGAAAGTCAGAAAGTCTATCTAAATCGTTAAAAACAGCTCACGCTAAAGAGTTGAAAAGGATCCTGTGCGAACTACATTAAAACCTAACATTGATATTATTATTGAATACTAATTATTTTCAAACTGTCAAAAAGTCATGAATGAATCAATAAAGTAGTACATACATGCATATCTTCATGCCGTATCCCAAACGGGGTAGTCAGAGACGACGGAGCAATAAAGTAGTAATTTCTATAATTAGGTAGGTAGGTAGGTAATAAAAAATCGGCCAAGTGCGTGTCGGACTACGCAGTGAAGGATTGTGTAGTTGGAATGCACAATATTCATTTAATTGCCAGCAAAATTAAGTTTGTATTTCATAGCATTTTTCAATAATACTGTAAGAAACAAAATATTTTTGCGGTCGCTGAACGTGTAATCGAAAATTGTATTGAAACTAGTTTTCGTAGAAAGTGCTTTTTAAGATCTACTCTCAAATTTTTTTCAGAATTTTCCACTCTATCCATAATTGAAGTTTGAGAGAAAGGGCACACTTTTAGGGTTCCGTAGCTAAATGGTAAAAAACGGAACCGTTATAATTTCATTTGGAAAATTGATTTGAATAAGGATATACATTAATATCTTCACACCGTATCCCTAACGGGGTAGTCAGAGAGGGCGGAGCGCCAAGCATCCCATTCCTTACATACTTCTTTCGCTTCCTAGAATCTCATCATTCTCCTTGAATTGAATAGAATTGAATAAGAATGTATCGTGCAGTTTTTGAAATATGGGGTATTCTCGGTTATGCGCTCAGTGACTGCAGAAATAACTTTGTGTTATAGTTCACGGTGAAATATTATTAAATGGAAATTCGTTTTTACGGGAAATTAAATTAATATTGGGCATCCCGTCTGGAACTCTTCCCTGCGCGTGGTCTGACACTCACTTAGCCGGTCTTACTACTTTAGAAGTGCGAATATCAGGAACTATTGACTTAGATAAGTCACTTCGAAACCACTATGTCATTGAACAAAGTGTGTTGGGATCTTTTTTTCATACTTCATATACATTTTCAAGATTTCGCTACAGCATTGTATAACGGTTTGTGAAATACACCTATCTTCCAAATTCTATCTATGTAGTGCCAATTGTAGTCTCTGAGTAAAATGACTGACATACGGATAGAATGAAATTATAAGGGTTTCTTTTTTGCCATTTGGCTATGGAACCCTAAAAAGGGGAATCTGACCAACTATCGAAAATCAAAACTATCGAGGTTTTAATGTTTAATGTAGATTACAAACAAATAGGAGAAGTGTTGCGCAGGAACTAAATCCAAAAACCCCGAAAGCATCGTTGGATAAAGTCCAAGTTTTTAGGCTTTGATGATTTGATGTCGTTTGCTTTGTTTACGAACCTATTGTTTAGATCTGTTAATTTAGATCATAAAATAATAATTTCCGAAAATAGCGTTATCGCATATTTTTTTACGAAAATATTTCTCAAAAGATTTGAATTGTCTTCCAAAATAATTGCAAAAAATCCCAATCTGGCAACGCTGTTTGAAATGTAAAAAGGATAACAGGTCTATAACCTACCAAATAAAGAAGTTAGTGGTTTGATTTAATCCTTAATATTGAAGAACATCATCTTTTTTTGTAATGTAATGGCCCTCTGTCGCGAAATAGAATTGTTTTGACATATCTATATATCCCTTTTAGTTTTTAACTTTACCGAATTGAAAAGTCAGTGCGCTTTAGGTATCATCATGTAATTAGAGCATTAACCTAATTTTGTTGTATTATGAGGCCATCTGTCGTTGAGTAAAATAAAACACTTGCGTTGATACTCTAAACATTTTAACATAAATATAAAAGGTATTACTAGATGCCACTGACATTGAAATTTAATAAAAGGTTTTTCATTTTTATAATTGAAATTAACACATAAAATGTGCGTAAATCTAAAAGTATTTAGTTCTAAATAGCAATACAAACTATATTTTTGGATACATTTGCAATTACAAAAGAATTACTTTATGTTCTCATTCTACCGATACTGGTAGTGACATCTTTCATTGTTCTTAGTGTACCGTGAAATCTAATGTATGTCGCTGATACCACATGGCCCGGGTATTATTACTACTAAATATTTAAATTCTATATTCGTCACACATGGATCACGTATTACGTAAATGTAGTATGTGGGTGCCATGTTGCACATATATCTATTATTAATTAATACCATGAAATATCTATACCATTCGTTCACAGAATAATAAAGAAAAACATTGTTTTCATGGAATCAATGAATGGCACGGAGTTAATTAACTCTCATTACTCATTTACTCAATTGATTTATTAATACAAATATATTATCATTTTGCATTTAATTGAACATAATGATTCACTGTAACATATCCAGCGTCAAATATGACTTTTCTGAGAAAAGCAATGCCAGCGAGAAAGACTGCGTCTAACATCATTCCTATTGACCTTTGGCCTTTGGCCCTTTAGTTAATTAATATAAGGATGATCAATTACAAAGACATCGTTGTTAACATCGATGTCAATATCCGTTCTCAATCGCTGATATCCGATGAACATCACAATAAAAACATCTTTTGCGAAAAGTTATTATATATATTTATTTATATTTTTATATAATTTAAAATTTCTGCGATCTCTTAGAATGATGTGCGGTGTCACCCTTGCGGACAGGATAAGCAATGAAGAGATACGAAGTATGACAAGGTCGCACGACAGTGTTATTGTAAAAATGAAGAAAGGAATGCTTAGATGGTTCGGGCACATAGAAAGAATGAGTGATGAAAGACTGACGAAGAAAATATAGAGAGCGAAAGTGAGTGGTAAAAGAAGCCAAGGAAGACCAAGGCTGACTTATGAAAATCAAATAGCCAGAGTGTTAGCGGATGGAAATGTCAAAAGCTCTCGCATACCTAGGCGAAAATGTGTGAGGAGAATGATGAGATTTGAGGAAGCGAAAGAAGTATGTAAGAACCGCGACGCTTGGCGCTCCGTCCTCTCTAACTACCCCGTTTGGGATACAGCGTGAAGATATGTATGTATGTGTGTATGTTTTCAAATATCGAATATGCGTAAGAAAGAATAAACGAAATCTATTATTTTGTTTAAATCCATTCAAAAATATGTATTAGAGAACAGAATTTTATTTTATTTGATGACTAGGTATTACCCGCGAATTTATACGCGTGGAATTAAAAAAAAGTAGCCCTTATCCTTTCCTAGGGCTTAATAATCTATTACCATTGTCAGTCCAGAGGTTTAGCCGTGAAAACGTACAAAAAAACAGAGACGCTTTCGCATTTGTAATATTAGTATGAATATTACAGCTTGTGCGTGTCGAATTTTACAAGAATATGAAACACTTGTATGACTGGCGCGTTGGCGCAGTGGCATATGCATCTTCCTTCGAAGCTAAGGCCCCGGGTTCGATCCCCGGTTAGGTCAATTTAGGAAACGAACTTTTCTAAATTGGATTCTCAATTAGAGTCTGGGTGTTACTGAGAGCTCCCTCAGAGTTCGTTGTGTGGTACCCATAGTACAAGCTTACTACTTAGTTTGGAAGGGTTTGGGGTAATTGTCTGGAGTATTATCTGGAGTATTATTTAGCAATATTTGTACTCGATTTCACAGCTGTATTCTGTCCCGTATAAAAGTTTTTACAAGGTTCACACCCTACCCCTTTCCCTTTAAAATAGTATATTTCTGAAAATTACACAAACTATCATCAGACCAAATTTCAGTCAGTGAGTGAGAGATTTTGTGGTTCAGCGACTTGAAATTTCGAATCAAAGAATATGTTATTACTCGTTGTTTCGAATTGTATTAAAAATGTAAAATACAATTCGAATCAAATGTAAATCACCTGTAAATAATAATAAATACATTTGTATGTACAAATGTAATCAGTGGCGTAGCGTGGGTGTCAGCCGCCCGGGGCGGGAAAAACTTTTGCCGCCCTCTTATTTAGTATTTCAATTTAAAAGACTATAATATACAGTAATTCTAAAGACCTTTTCGGCAAGAACAGTCATCATAAAAAAATCATATATGTACTATATATATATATACATACATATCTTCACGCTGTGTCCCAAACGGGGTATATAGTGTATATATATTTATACATTCAGTCAAGAAAGTATCGGGAATGGATGATTTGTTTATGGTTCCAAATTCAATTTTTTGTTCTTTTTGTTGTTGTTAGATTGGCACAACTGTTTTCCATTTTGGCGCGGAGTTTGAGTTGCATCTGTTATTTAAATTAAATACAGTGCTGTTTTTAGTTATATCATTCTAGTGTATATTGCGAATTTCATAATGGACAAAAACATCGAACAAAGAGTTTGTCTTAAATTTTGCATCGCCAATGGAATTTCGTGTTCAGTCACTTAAAATGTTACAGAAGGCTTACGGTGAATCGACTTTATCAAGAACACGTGCTTATGAGTGGTATAAAGCGTTCAAAAGCGGTCGAGATGTGATGGAAGATTTGCCTCGCTCTGGTAGGCCATCAACGTCTGCAACTGAAGTTAACATCACAAAAGTGAAGGAAATAGTGACTGAAAATGCTCATTCAAGTTTGAGAGAGATAGCCGCCGAACTTTCTGTGTCTCACGAGTCGATCCGTACCATTTTAAATAATCACTTGGGTATGAAACATGTTGCCGCTCGACTAGTCCCAAAAGACCTGAATTTTCTTCAAAAACACAATCGCATAAGAGTCGCTGAGGACATGCTAGAACGAGTCAATTCCGACCCAATATTCATGAAACGCTTTGTTACTGGTGACGAGACGTGGGTTTACGAGTTTGACATGCAAACTAGTCAACAAGCTTCGGAGTGGCGCCTTCCAACTGAACCGAAACCGAAAAAACCACGCCAAAGTCGATCAAAAGTCAAAGTCATGTTGACAGTTTTCTTTAACTATCGCGGTGTTGTGCGTTCGGAATTCTTGCCGGAAGGTCAAACGGTAAATAAAGAATATTATTTGGGCGTTATGCGGCGTTTAAGGGAGCAAATTCGACGAAAAAGGCCAGATTTGTGGAAAGAAAATTCTTGGATTTTGCACCACGATAATGCGCCTTTGCACAAGGCCATCATTGTGAACGAATTTTTGCCCAAAAACTCAACAAATACCTTCGAGCAACCACCTTATTCACCAGATATGACTCCAGCCGACTTCTTTCTTTTTCCTAAACTCAAATTACCACTTCGTGGCACCCGTTATCATTCGGTAGAAGACATAAAGGAGAATTCGCGGCGAGCACTGAACTCGATTCCGAAAAAGGGTTTAAAAAATGTTTTGATGATTGGATTATTCGTTGGCGTATGTGTATCGTTTCTGAAGGAGCATAGTTTGAAGGTGATAAAATAAATTTGGATGAATAACTCACATTTCGTGTATTATTGATCTTTTCCTGGTACTTTCTTGACAGAGTAATTTGAGTGATGAAAGACTGACGAAGAAAATATACAGAGCAAAAGTGAGCGGTAAAAGAAGCCAAGGAAGACCAAGGCTGACTTATGAAGATCAAATAGCCAGAGTGTTAGCAGACGGAAATGGCAAAAGCACTCGCATACCTAGGCGAAAATGTGTGAGGAGAATGATGAGATTTGAGGAAGCGAAAGAGGTATGTAAGGACCGCGACTCCTGGCGCTCCGTCCTCTCTGACTACCCCGTTGGAGATGCAACGTGAAGATATGTTATGTTATGTTTTATATATTTATACCGGCAGTGAACTCAAGTAAACCGTAAGTAAGTAAACCGTTTGTTTGAGACCACGGCCGATGCAATTCGGCCGAAACGTCAAACCACTAGTCGGGGGCCTTTCAAAAAAGTTAGTTAATCCTTTTTCGATTACGTTTTAACATCCGGCGTGGGATTTTTCAAAATTTTTAAGTTTGCTTTCTTTTTTATTTCAATCATTTTCTATCTACATTATAAATGTCAAAATTATAAATGTCAAAATGTTTTTTTTTCTAATAGAAAGTCCTCAAGCGCCGACTGTCCTGGCTGCTACAGCGCCCCCTGGTGGTCTACGACCGTAAAACATGTTTAAGAATCTCGTCTGTGAACATTATTCTTTAAATGAAGTCATTCTCTCTGAATATTAGTCATAAACAATCCAAGCACAAAATAAAATACGGGGAATACCTGCAAGTCAGTACAGACGGTGTTGCCAGTCGCTACAATGAGCAAGATGTCATTATTATACGTTCATTTAAAGAAAGGGGTTTCCCGATTTCGTCACAGTATAAGTAATGAAAAATTCCGTGCTCATTTCAATCGGTCCGAATCGTAGGTGCGACAAAAATATGAAATGGTTCAAATATTTACAAGATATTATTATTATTTATTGTGAAATTTTGCCGCCCTTAAAGGTGCCGCCCCCACTACGCTACGCAATATAATGTAATATGTAACTGCTTGGAAAGTAAAAGATACTTACACGTAATTTTAGTAGGTATATCTAGTTGTGTCGTTATGTCTGACTGAAACTAAGTTTTATAATCGAAACTGAAACCGATTTCTATAACCAGGCATTCCAAGGTAATGAACGAGTTGAGAGGGTGAAGCAGAGGTGAAGAAATAGGGTTGAGGTTCCTAAAGCAAAATATGATACAGCCCTTTGTATTTTCTCCATGATGCAGCTCCATAATGCAATCCAACGCAAACGAATTCGTCCTTCACCCCCAAGTCTGTGCCCCCCAAATGTTTGCACCTATGCAATTATATACCTAATGTTGATTTTCGTAATTGCAGTTTGATCAATGACCATATAATACGTAAAAGCCATTAATTTTTGTACATAATAGTAATCTGCAACGAAACATTGTCAATTAAAAAAGGCTAGAAACGATTTAAGAAGGGTCCTTACCTGTTCATTAGTAGTGAAAACGTTTTGAAATTCTGAATAATTTCTTACATCCAACTGATTTTTTGTGCAAAACATTTTTTTATCGGGATTTTATTATCGATATTTTTTTTCAATCTTGTTTTTCACGTTTGACAATTGCAAGATAAAGAATTGAACTTGAATGTATCCAAATATCTAACTATGAATGTCCTTAGATAATAAAATCCACCCACCATCTAACATTACGAAATCCGCATACCTAGCTTATTCCTTCATGTTTTAAACGTTAAATCCAATTATCTTATAAAAATCAATGTTTGTGTGTTCGTATTTTATGAGCTGCCATACCTTACATCCGATTGCGATGAAGGTATGAAGATAGCTTGAATTCTGAGGAAGGACACAGGCTATTTTAAAGAAATAAAAGCGGTCGAAGTTGTGGGCGTCAGCTAGTTTGTTTATAATAACTTGTAAAGTTTGAGTTGATTTCAAAAGCACTTTAACGCATTATTTACGACAGTTTTTTGTAATGAAACTAAAATAAGCAATTATCCTAAACACAAACTGGTGTTTTGTATAATTGCTTATTTTAGTCATAAACAATCCAAACACAAAATAAAATACGGGGAATACCTGCAAGTCAGTACAGACGGTGTTGCCAGTCGCTACAATGAGCAAGATGTAATTATTATACGTTCATTTAAAGAAAGGGATTTCCCGATTTCGTCACAGTATAAGTAATGAAAACAGAAAAAAGCATCTCAAAACACGAAACTGGTTATGTAAAGTAGATGTTATTCAGGAAAATGTTACAAAAGCGCTTCAAGCTACGTAAGGCGACTGTACTATTTTTAATTTGGAGGTACCTATTTCGAAAAATTCAAACATGATTGTCGCGTCGTCCCATAAACAGGTATTACGTTTTTGTAGTAGTTGAGATCAGCCAACGAAAGTGTGGGAGGAAATTATGTCATATCAAACTGCTGTGACAATATTTTGTTACACGTGAACTGCTGCGCATTATTGTGATAAATTTGTTTTTAACAATTGAAAATAATGTGTTTATGTCAGCTCACAAAAAATCGTCATCCGTAATTTGTTTTATATAATGTTTTCGTTAGCGAACTATTAACTTTTGTTTATTTTGTTAGTAAGTATCTACACTCGAGAACACAAAAATTGACTCATCTTAGTTTTTCCTGTAAAACAGTTCCTTTTATATAGGGTTGACGATCTATTTTTCGTATTACTATACGGGTGTAACATTATACATTTTAATTCGTTGTATACAAAGCTGTCATATTGATATTCTACACGGTGAACTCAAAAAGAACTTTTATAACTGTTTTAAGCCGCAAAAACTAACCTCAAAAGTTCAAATTTAGAACTGTCTTCCACTAAACGGCTAATGGCGGGAAGCTGGCCGCGCGTGATTTCTATTTATTCAAATAAGTCCGAATAATACCGATCCAAATAGTCAGTCAAATTATGATGTATGAATATGCATACATCATAATTTGAATGACCATTTGGATCGGTAGCAGAGCATCTGCTTTCCACGCCGGGGTGCCGGGTTTGATTCCCGGTCAGGTCAATTTAGAAAACGAACCTTTCTAAATTGGCTTGGAGTCTGGGTGTTACTGGGAGCTCCCCCAGAGTTCGTTGTGTGTACACATAGTACAAACTTACTGCTCAGTTTGGGGTCACACGATCTGTGTAATTGTCTGGAGTATTATTATATTATATTAAAAAAAACCTCCTCCTCCTCGGTCCTCGCTTTAAAACTAGTCGCTAGCGGCTTCGAACGCCGAAAAATAGTTCTTACATTACATGTGTGACTACTTACAATAGGCTAGATGACTATTTCTTCACGGTCTATTTAAAAGATAGGTTCTGTAATTATAAACAAAACTGTCAAAAAATATTCGAAATACAATGAAAAACATAGGACTTATTCGCTTTTAAACTTCAGTAGTAGGAACAGAGTGGGGATAAATTCCGTCTCTGTCACTCCTAGCGCCGTGCAATGTCATTGCTGCTTTGTGACGTCACAGTTATGTAACGCTATCTCCCTTTAGCTCATCCCCACTCTGTTCCCGCTACTGAATTTTAAAAAACAGTTTTTGTCAATGAATGACAATTACTTATTTCTAAATCGTATTCAAAATGTTTATTTATTTTAATATAATGTATAAAATTTACTACTTTTAAGTGCAGTTATCTAGCCTATTGCTCTATTCAACCAGAGAATTTGTTGTATAAAAAATGGCTGACTTCCGACTCGCGCGTACTCTCGGCCGGATACACAGTGTATCGGATACGTAGGGTCGCTGCGTTGGGTGTAAGACGCGGAAAGCATTTCTTTTAGTTTTACCTATAGTACACAATAACAAAAAAACAATACACATTGATACGTTTTTCATGTCTGTTAAATTTAATTTTTTATACTTATCTATGTCGTAGACAAGACGCGACATTTGACGCTCCGTCCTCTCTGACTACAGCGTGTAGGTATGTATGTGTATGTATCTATGTCGTTAAATGATAACTATGGATTCAAATAACAATTATTTAGACATCCAAGGACATTACATTTGTTCATGCAATTTACAAATTTTTGTATTTATGACGATGTGACGAACGAATTAAAGACAAACGGAAGCGGTTGCGTGATTGCGTCGCGTGTTGTCGCGAATGGCGCTTCAATAGCCACCCATAGTTGCCCAAAATATTGCTGTTGTGTGCGTGCCACGGCGCGTGCGTAACAGCACGCACACAAACCGCGTACGCTAGCTTTATATGAAGACATCCTACTGTTATGTATGTACTATGATTCGACTGTGTCCGTATATTTCGCATAGTCTGTGAAAAAGTCTGTGATGGACAAAATAAGTTAAACTAAGTAGTTTTTTTTTTATGGCAGAGTGGGCAAACGAAGAGTCACCTGATGAAAAGTGATCACGGCCGCCCATGGACACCTGCAACATTCGGGGAATCACAGGTGCGTTGCCGGCCTTTAAGGACAAATTAGGCTCGTTTCTTGAAGAACCCTGAGTTGTAACGGTCCGGGAATATACCGCCGCTAGAAGCTCCCATAAAATTGTCGTAATGGTTAGAAATGTCGTAAAAAACGCACAGTCGTGGACCGCCATCCATCAAGGTAGGGATGGAAGGACAGTTGTTTGCGTGACGTACGGTAATGGAATTCAGCAGCGGGCAGTACTCCGAACAATTTCTGAGAACATTCGCCATGATAAATGCAGTAAAATATGCCGAGGGTCGCAACGTTATTCCGCAGGGTCAAAGAGTGGAACCGAACAGAGAGTACTGGATCGCCAATAACCCGAACTGCTCTACATTGTATACAGTCAAAAGCCCAGAGATGGGAACAGTATTCCATGCAGGCCTAACCTGTACCTTGTAAGGTTGTAGACGATGATTCGATGTAAAATACTGTCCCGCTCTACTGAGCACACCCTGATTTTTTGAAGCTAATTTGGCTTTGCCTTCCATATGACCGCGAAACTGAACATGGCCCAAAACATCAATAGTCGGCTTGGCTTCAAGGGGACAAAACTGAGGAAAACGACGAAGGGACGTTTTTTTGCGGTTAACGTGCAAACTCGCGTCTTAGAAGGGTTGAATTGGACAGAGTTCAGTCGGCTCTAACTTGAGACATAACTTAATATTATGCTCTCAATATCAGTCACAAGTTTGTTCCGGTTCTCAATAACTTTTTCCAAAGAAATATTAGCACATCCGGTATAAAGTGCATCCCCAGTACTATCATCCACATAGCAATGTATGCCGCTATTGTTATGCAACGTGTCATGATATGCAGAAGATAAAGAGTAGGAGCTAGCACATACCTCTGCGAGACACCAGCGTTCACGAGCCTCAAATCAGAGCATAGATCGTCTACTTCAACTTTTATGCTACGCCCAGAACCTATAGTTGGACAAATCTGAGCGATCGCCTTTTTTCGGGATTGGATGCACAAGGGCTGTCCTTCAAAAACTCGGGACAAAACAGGTGGTGAAAGAGAGCCTAAAAAAGCGATTTAGAACTGGTGCCAACTCTGGAGCACATGTCCTTAGCACAATTGGGGGGATTCCATCTGGCCCACTCGACTTGAGAATATCGAGAAAAAAAGAGCCTTACGAACCGCTCTGTAGGAACCAAACGTTTGGCATAGAAATCGCGCAATGCGGTATGGTTGGAAGTCATTTTCCTCCGTCATCCAGTATCGAGTTTGATGCAAAGAGATGCCTAGAAGAAGGGCTTTCTCCTCTGCAGCGTGGGCCAGGGTGTCATTGGTCTTGTGCAATGGTGGAAAAAACGGCTGACAGAAATTCCCAAGCACATCTTTGGCGAGAGACCAAAACGCACGTGACTCGAAGGAAGACGAATTAGTCTCTCGCCAATTTTGCCTATGAACGAGGACTTCGCTTTGGCAATGTCTTTCTTAAAGAAAAGTATCTGGCGGTATAGTTGTACTCCTTTCCGAACGCACTCCTTCCTTAGATGCCACCGACTTAGCCCAGGCAGTGACAACAGACAACGTAAGTTGCGCACGTCTATCTTAACACATCATGAAGTTAACAACGGAAGTTAAGCGCGTAGATGTAACTGGATATGAAATTAATTTTAACAACAGTTTTTTTTTGTAGTTGTTTACATGTACCAGTTTTATTTTTATTCACGCTAAAGTAACTAATAATACAAATAACTTCCTGTTTTTTTTTATAACAGAGGGGGCAAACGAGCAAGCATGTCACCTGATGGACAGTGATCACCGCCGCCCATGGACACCCGCAACGTCCAGGGGATCACGGGTGCGTTGCCGGCCTTTATGGAAAGAGTAGCCTCGTTTCTTGAAGGTCCCTAGGTCGTAACGGTCCGGGAATACCGCCGCTATAAAGAGTCGTAAAAATCGCACAGTTGTAGACCGCCATCCATCAAGGAAAATGTGCTTATATACTAAGTACACACATGCTTTTTTTGCGACTCACCAACAAATTATTCTCTGATATACAATTACAACTTAAATCGACTAGACCTATGCTAAGTGAAATCGGCCACAGATGCCCGAGAATATGAAAAGAAGGCCTACTCCCGCCTCATGCGTAACGGATTTGCGTACTCTCGGCCGGATACGTAGGGTTGTTGCGTTAGGTGCGAGATGCGGAGAGCGTCTTAATTAGTTATACATTTATAACAGTATATAACAATAAAAAACAACGCATAGGGATAATTCATCATGTTTGTTAAATTTAATTTCTTGTAGTTATGTTGAATAATGATAACTCTGGATTCGAATAACTAAAATTATTTAGGCACCTCAGGATATTAGATATAATACGTTCGTTTAAGCAATTTGGTCGTTTTTGTATTTGTGACGATGTGACGAAAGAATTAAAGACAAACGGAAGTGGTCACATGTTTATATAGTAACATTCATATACAAGGTTAATGTGAAAGGGGGTATAAATCCGCGGGGGTATCAAGATGTCACTGTTGACTGTTATATTGCAAATGTAATAATTACGGGATACGATTATTTTGTTTTCCATACAAAAAAAACGTTCATCTAATAAGACAAAATGTACAACCCTATCATTATGCCCTATATTCCAAAGGTTCCAAACGTTAATATTAGGGTTGCCTCACGATTTTTTTAACTGAAGTTTTACACGAACTATTGACTTTTGGCAAAGTTGTAGAACGCAAGTTTTCCATTGTCATGAGTACTTTAATATCCTTTCGTATTTACCCATCCTTTCGAAATAACCTTGTATAAGTATAAAACGTGACTCCTTAATATAATATTTCTTACGAGTGGTAGGGCCATGCTGCATTGCAACACTAATTGGGCCGGCTCGCCTAGTGAAATACCACCCTCTCACAGAATATCAGTATGAAATAACAGCATCTATTGCTGTCGTGTTTCGTTCGGTGAGTGAAAGTGCCGGTGGCCCATCGCCCCCTTCCATTCCCCTTGCCCTGCCTTCCCTTAAAGGCCGGCAACGCACCCGCGACTCCCGGAACGTTACGGGTGTCCATAGACGGCGGTGATCACTTTCCATCAGGTGACTCGCTTCCCACTTGCTCGTTTGCCCCATCTTTTATATATAAAACGAAAATATTTACGTAAGAATAAGTTATTAGAGCAAGTCTATTTTTCGTAATATAATATTTAGGTTAAACTGACGTATCTTCACATAAGTAAGTAATATGTAGGTTATCCATAGCTTTTTCCTTCCTGGTAGGTATATCATCCATACGCAGTCGGCACCAACCACAGTTAGACATAACAAACTTCAAAAATACCGGCTGGAAATGTGACAGAAATGTGTAGCAACGTCAAAAATATTAAAAGCTAAATTTTAATAAATTAACAGCAAATTTCGAAAAGATATTAAAATTCAAAATAGGTCAAATATACTTTACCCATTACCAACTAATTCGGAAATCTATTACAGTAAAGACTCGGTTAGCAGAGGGCTGTTTTACAATAACTACTGCTTTGTGCTACTGCTTCCGGTTTTGACACTTGATAACAGATATTGTTAACTAGTTCTTGTGGCTAACGGTGCGTTTTTTACGACACACACGTAATATTATTTTTATAATCAAAATATAGCTATTACAACTCTAATATAGGACTTTTTGGCGGGAACGGGAGAAGTGAAGTCATTTTATTTAGATTTTCTGTTTTTTTACATTTTTTGGAGTTTTAAAGTACAAAAGTGATAGTAAATTGTGTTTTAAAGTTCTGTGTAAGTGAAAAGAATGGAGTAGATCTAAATAAACATGTGTAGCAGAAGTTCTCGCGTTCTTTCAAGAAGTCCTATAAAACTTCAGTAAAGTCTACTATGACTTTACTGGAGGAGTTTTACGATAACGATTAATAAATACAGTACGTGACATTGGCAAATGCACTAATCTGTGCGCCGTGCGACGAAGAAAAAAAACTAATATATAGCATAACTGCCTTTTAGTTAACGGATGGCAGTATAGACAGAGAAAATAAAAATCAAAGAACAGGCGAACCTAGTACTTGTCGTCAAAAAACGGATGCATGTAACCGCCCACTTACACGACATTTAGTAACAAAACGGTCCCGTAGTTACGAGTGGCATCGAATGAAGCCTTAACGACTAACTATTATTAAATTTTATCTCTTCATATTAGCATTTAAATTTTTAAATACTGGGTATAACAGTATCGGAGATAATAAGTGGAAGGGGAAATAATATGATGCCCGATTTCACCAACCCCATCTAAAGTCGTCACATAACTATGTACTCCTTAGATTAAAAGGATCCCTAAACCGGTTCTTAGACAATGTTCGTTTTCACCAATCTAACGGTTTTCTAGTAATGCCAGACACAGTTATGACGTTTTATTGTTTCCGTAGTGATTATTCGTTTTCAAAAGTTTGTTAATAAGACAGATGTTACTTGTTTTACTTCTAAGTTTCTATATAATATACCAAATTATTCTCCATATTTCAGAATTAACACATAAAACTGTTACATAGTGTTACCGATTCGAAAATCGAATTTTGTAAATTTAGGAGATCGTTTAACTACATAGAAGCTCCTAACGTTTTGGTAAAACGTAATATCATCTTTAACGGACTCCTATCCTTTTTAGGGGTTCACTAAGTATTAGAGGACTTTGGTGAAATCGGGAATTTTCTAATATTTTAAAATGTTACATAGTGCAAAATATATGGGTTAACCAGACATATCGCTGTACCAAATTTTAAGGTTAAACTTCGATAGTGAGGCGAACAGACGACAACGACTTTATATGAACGGATTAGCACGGACCTAAAATTAACAATGAGTAATCGCAATGAATATAGCCCTCAGGTCTGATGATCTAACTTCATCCATGATGCCGACCCATCGCCTTTAAAAACAAGTTCCTTATCAAAGACTTAAATTAATGAGACGCGTAGGTAATTGCATATAAAAACTTTGTCGCAGTACAGACGACCGAGTCACGGTGTAGACGCGAGGAGTGAGAAAGGGAGAATACCATACTGTATAGTAAAGAATAATTGAGAGGGGTATACTACAAGATGATTGTGCCTGTTTTTATTTTATGATAAACTAACGACCCGCCCGGCAATCGCTCGGGCGGGGTCTATTATATGTAATTTCTAATGTAAGTACCTATATACAAAAATCTTTCGGAAGAAATTTTCTAAATGACGGTCAAATTAGCATAAAAATCTGTTGTGTAGTTGAAAAGAATTAAACGCGCAAACAAACAGAAATAATGAATTTGTTAATTTTTCTTTTTTAGAAGAATTACAAACGTGTTCGCAAAAATTTTATATATTATGTCACCGTATGATTGTTACACCGTTAGTTTACAATCTATCTCGCGAGATTAAACAGTTATTTATTACTAAAACTTCACTCGTTTGGTTAATCGTAGGTTTAATTTTACTATTAAATGTAACTCTATTATAACTTTTAGCTATTTTCAACACGAAAACTTTCAAAAACCACAAAAACATCTGTCTGTTTATGTTCGAATGACAGCCAAAGATGGCGCTGCAGGGCACATGATGTTCAACCAATCAGCACGCTAGATGCGTTCACAGCCAAAGATGGCGCTGCGGGGCACATGATGCTCAACCAATCAGCACGCTAGGTGCGTTCTGTCGCATGCAAGTATGATGCCGTCTTTTTGGCAGGAACGGGAGAAGTGAGGTTGTCATTTTATTTAAATGATCTATTTTTTACATTTTTAGGAGTTTTAAAGTACAAAAGTGGTAATATATTGTGTTTTAAAGCTCTGGATAAGTGAAAAGAATGGAGTAGGTCTAAATAAACATGTGTAGCTGAAATTCTTGCGCTCTTCGCCAAGAAGTCTTTATAACTTCAGTAAAGCTTACAATCACTATACTGGAGGAGTTTTACGATAAGAAAAAACTAATTTACTTGTGATTCTACTTATTAAAAGCGACATTGGCAAATGCGCTAAACTGTACGCCATGCCATACAGAAAGAAAAAAAAAGTGTGATGCCAGTTCACAATTTGACAGTTTGACATGGATTGGTTATAAACTGTCGAAAATGATTACGTTATACTGTAAGCAGTATGGTACGGTTCGCAATTTATCGACAGCTTACAATCTCGCGAGATAGATTATAAATTAACGGCATTCACAATCATACGGTGACATTTATAAAGAGGTATACATACATATACATGCATAATGTCTGCGCTATATCTCTAACGGGGTAGACAGAAGGACGGAGCGCCGAGCGTCGCCGTTCTTACGTTCTTCTTTTGGTTCCTCGCATCTGTCTTCTCAGTGTTCACACAATTTCGCGAGTCCTTTTGATATTTCCATCTAGTAATTTCCAGCTAGTAATGGGAATGAAAATAAAAGTATTTCTCCCTAGTAAAATTAATTTTTTACCTTGGGCGACGTACCTACATTAAATCTCGCGCTGCGCACAGGATTCCACTTCAGAATCCATCGTTCCGCTCTGGATTCAAAATAGTACCTCGCCGTGAAAATATTATTTTACTCGCTTGTTGTACAATATACTACTTATTATTATTAATATTTTATATAAATACCTTAACATATTTTTTATCAATTCCACGTGTTCAAATGTAAGGCATTCTAAACCACGTCGCGGTGAGGTCCTCTGTCACCTTGACTCCGTTATTAGCGGTTGCAATGATGACTGCATTGTTATCCGTTTACATATTAATTTGCGTTAATTAAAAGCGTTAAAAATGTTTTACTCACGCGCAAAAAACATAAGAAATAAACGTGCTAATTAAAAACGGCGTCTGCTTTAATGAACAGTGGTTAATCGATGTCTTCATATTATGAAGTGATTAATGTTTATGTATATTTTTAGCCATTTCACCCAGTTTTGAATTCGTTATTGGACGCGTGTTTCACTTCTAAAGTAAGCGTCCTCGGGAAATTATAGGTATCAGACTCATGCATTTCCCTAATGCTAAGTCGTCACATAACTATGTATCACCTAGATTAAAAACCCCTAAATCGGTTCTTACATAATATTCGTTTTCTTCAATCTAAAGGCTCCCTAGTAATGTCATACATAGTTATGTGACGTTTTATTGTTAGTGACTATTCGTTTACAAACGTTTATTGATAAAACAGATATTATTTTTTTTACTTCTAAGTTTCTATATAATATAATAAATGATTCTCCATATTGTCAAAAACGAACACACAAAACTGTCGAATAGCGTTTAGTTTCTAAATTTAGAGGATCTTTTAACTACATAGGGGCCCCCAATGTGTCATGAAACGCAGTCATCGTTAGCGGTCCCCTAGCATTTTTTAGGGGTTTGCTTAGTATTAGGGGACTTTTGTGAAATTAGCCATCAGTCAGCATGCCAGCATCGAAAAAGGTGCCGACCTTAAACTTCGGGCGGAAGATAGCTGAAATACAATATATTATACATAATTAGTACTTACATACATATCCTCACGCTATATCCCTAATTGGGTAGTCGGTGCGGACGGGGCGCCAAGCTTCGCGGTCCTTCGCAGCCTCGAATCTCATCATTCTCTTCACACATTTTCGCCTAGGTATGCGAATGCTTTTGACATTTCCGTCAGCTAACGCTCTGGCTATTTGAGCTTCGTAAGTCAGCCTTGGTCTTCCTCGGCTTCTACTACCCCTTTATCATTTAGGTATATCTTCGACAGTCTTTCATCACTCATTCTTTACATGTGCCGAACCATCTAAGAATTCTTTTCTTCATTTTTACAATAACACTGTCGTGCAATCCTGTCATTCTGCGCATCTCTTCATTACTTATTATGTCTACGAGGGTGTCACCGCACATATTTCTAAGAGGTCGCATTTCTATCGCATTTATCTTACTCTCATTTGATTTCGGTCATTTACAATTAAAATAATAAGTTTTTATAATGTAAACATGCCTATATTCACAAGATTAATAGCAATAATGAAATGAATCATAAAACGATGACATTTAATCTTGTCGTAAGGCGTAAAGTGATAAAATATTGTTGACAGTTAGTGTTGCAAGTTGGCTTTGGAAAGGTGCGCCATCGTTCTTTTCTTGCTCGTGATAAAGATTTTCTTTATAATTCTTTGGTTACTGTTCTCTTTTCTTGATGTTTCGGGACTTGTACACCTTTCATAATAAACATTCCGTTATTTTCGCGAATAAGTAAACAATATTTGCGTACGTGTGGTAAACAATGATCTTTCCTGTTATTTAGTCGTTGGCCTAAATCCCCAAAATAAGTAACCTTGTATCATCTTCAATAAGAGCGCTCGAATATTATTTATTGTCTCTATTGGCGGTGTAACTGAATGCCCCAGTTTCTTTTAATGCATGTCAATAAATCGAATAAGTGATCAACATTATTGCACCATTTAAATTTATTAGAAATCTGAAGTGGCCGTCGCTCGGGGGATTTGAGGATATGCTTCGTTCTCGTTATATATAATGACCTATTCAGACTCAAATTTTACTGCCAAAATACTATAATTATTTAAGTTGGTCCTTAAAAATTAAATCGCCTTCAAAAAAAACACTGAAAAGTGTAAAATAACTATCCTTTACTAATCAAAACTCGAGTACAATTAAAATAACTTTAAAAATACGATACACATACCTATATAATAAAATTTTACAGTTACTGAAGTCGGTGCCAAGCCCACCAAACTAATAGACTTTCTGTTGTTGCACATTGATTTGGTACCGACTTCAATAAATTGTCAAATTTAATTATATAGGTATGTGTATCGTATTTATAAAGTTATTTTAATTGTACTTGAATTTTAATTAGTAAAAGATGGTTATTTTATACTTTTCAATGTTTTTTTTTTGAAGGCGGTTTAATTTTGTTTAATAACATTTTTTGATTTCTCCCTTTTGAGTGATTTTGATCTAAATAAATATCTAGGGCAGATCTGCAATTAACTTCATTCTAATTCCGGAGCGCAACGATATACAAGAGAATCATCAATATAAATAAAGGTTACGAGTATAACCAGGTTGCGTGAAATTTAAATGTGAAATTTAAATGGGACCACCTCTGCAGTATTACCTACCAAACGAAAAAAGAATTTTTGAAATTGGTTTATAAATGACGGAGTTATGAGGTAACAAACATACAACAACAAACAACAAACAGATGAATTGAGAACTTCCTCTTTTTTTTGAAGTCGGTTAAAAAGCCAGCCTACATAAAAACTTATCTTATTTTTTAGTATTTTGAAATTAAACAATTAGCAATTAAATAACAAATAAAATTTATTAACGACACATAACTTTGTTAGTACATTGTGTTGTGTAATCATAAGCTACCACAATCATTTTATTTTCGGTTCAATTCTCATAGCAAAAGTAACAAATGCTCAGTATTTATAAATTCGTAGAATATAATTACCTATGTCTACGCTACAACTCGATTCGACCCATACTTCAGATGTGAAAAGAATTATTATTTTGATACATTTTCCAAGTCCTATTAAAGTCGCTGTAACTTCTAATGAGTTCAGCTCCATATGTATTCAGGCAAGTTTCTTTGCACGATATGCTGCAACTTAGATGACGCTAAGATGGTGGAAGCCAAATAATATTTTGTCTGATAACTTAAATATACATATCAGTTATTTTTACAAATGAACGTTGTTTGAAACCACACATTATGACACATTAAAAAAACCGCACTAAAGAGAGATCGTAATTCTATTCGCTTCTCGCTCTCACATAATCTCATCTCATCCTATAACGTACAATATAATTCTCAATCTATTCACACCCGTTGCAAAAATGGGTCGGAAGAAATATGAACAAAATACTTTCGTTATATTTCTATGTGTGCTGAATAAAGCAGACATCAACTCTATTGCGATCTATTTTATGTATGTTATTATTTATTTATATATTATACTAGATGTTGCCCGCGACTTCGTCCACGTGGAATTAAAGAAATTAGCTTTAGCAATTACAGATATACAAACATTTTTTTTTTAATATACAGAATACAAATAAAAGTTTCACTGGAGCACGATGTCACAGGATATTCCTGTAATGTATTTAATTTCTTCTAAGCTCAAGAATTACTCAATATAGGGCATGCGCACATTACCAAGGTACACAAACTCCAGCTCGTTACCACTTGCGTGCCTTGCTATGTTACGCTTTCATGAAATCCTCGGAAAATTTCAAGTCCGGGAAATCATTTTTACCCAACATTAACAGCAGTGAGTAAAAATAGGATACAAATCATGCTAAAACATATCAGAAACTAATCGTTTAATCTACTTGTTGTCCCTATACAGTTGGACAAAATTCTTAAATTTTAATTCCAGTTCTTCGTGTAAACAAGCTGTAATTACTGCTTAAATCTTAAACGGGTCTTAAATAAAGAAAGTCTTGGTTGCTGTACTGATTTCCATATTGTCTAAAGTGAGTGCATATAGAAGATAACAAAGCTTCTTTGCTTTTGTGAAATTGTTCTTCTTCTCCGAAAGTGTCAGCGACAATCAAAAATCCTCGGAGCGCATAGTCCGTGGGATATTGTTGAACCATAAACCTTAAAAAGACGTATTTATTATAATATGTAATAATATATATCATTAAAAAACTTTAAAAAACGCAGTTATTATGTAAGATGCAACGGTCTTATGTCAGGGAAGCTACGTACGATTATGTTAAATATTCATGTAATTAATTCTTTAGAATTTGACGGTTGGTTTTGTCATTAATGACATCCGATTTGATTTCATAGTATTAAGTTTCACAAAAAATACGCTGTGAAGATATTGATTTCAATTGTTTTGTTGCTATGATGAATAAGTATATCCGGTAAGCTGTCTCATCACAATCTCTTCACACCTTAAATCGGGATGTTTCATTTCTTTTACAGTTATCTATTTATTATTTACTAGCCGTGCCTGGCGGTTTTAGCCATGTTAAATTTGATATTTTTCTGATATAAAAAATAGCCTAGATCACTCTCTGAACCCGCCAATGAAAATCCCGTCAGAATTGTTTGTTATATCGGACAAACAAACAGACAATTAGGTGGACAAAAATGATAAAAAAACATGTTCGAGTTTTGAATACCTGCAAGTAATCACATAGGCTTAAGGAAAAGATTCTGTGCTGGTTAAGTGACCGAATCCTATCTCTGGTATATCCTGAGGATGCTTCGTTGAGAGGCGAAACACGTGGCTATTGGTGGTTTTTAGAGTTTGAGCGGAAAATAGCTATAGATTTTAGGAATTTATCACATGAGATGGATTTCCGCAAAGTAACACCTGCATCTATACAATATCTTAAGGAAAAGCCTTTATTTCCAAATCTCAAACAATTTCAGTTTTATTTGTATGAATAGATGTGTAATTATGTATAAATTTATTACCTCAAGCAGCTCCTCATGTATTCGAAATAATGCAAAAAACAGTAACATTGCTCCAAACGTGGCGTAGAAATATCGTAGGAATCTTGCACTACTTTACCCGACGTTGTCGGTAATAGCGAATGATGTTCTATAGCTGGCATTTCATCTCCATATTTCTTGAAATACAGTTTCCTTATCAACGTAGTAGTTGTTACAGGCATTTGTTTAACGATATCTGTTTCTAGGGTTCTCTTATTATGGATTATGTATTCTTGTTGGGCAGCAACTTCACGTTTTACTTCAGTCATGATGGACATTAGGTCCTCTTTTGCAGCCATCTCATCAATTTTTTTACATAAAGTTTGTATGAACCACGAACCTTCAACTTCGTTTCTAAAATAAGTTATTATGCATTGATATAATTATAAAAAAAGGTATGAGATTATAGTACCTACGTTACATACGTTAGAAAATTGTATACGTTACTGATGGATCACATAGAAGTCAAAAACTTTAGGTGCTCACCAATGTATCATATTGTATGTATCATATTCCAACACCTGTAGTTAAAGAGATATAACGACGGTATATACCATATCAGAAAGCAGACAAATTGCTCATGTGTCACAGAAGACAAATAATAGGTATTCATTGCAAGTATGATCAAGAACATAGCAAGAATATGTCAACTTTATTTATTAGGTCTATTAATAAGATGCTCGTACAATATGTTACTTTTTTGTCGTAGTATTACACTAAACTTCATCCGTGAAATGTGAAACGTTTTGATTAATAAAGTAATTGCTAATGAAAATGAACATCTTTTTGTTTTGTTCAACCCTTCCTTGATCACGGATTTTTGGTGTTTGATACCAACACTAAGACTAACGTCACTTGTGATCACCTATAAGATTTAGATAGATATTTCAGCAGCCCTATCGAACATTTCTATGTGTGTTGGAATTTCGAAGACCCCTTAAACCACCCATTCCCAAAGTGGGCGATAACACCCTCCTGTGGGCGCTGCAGGCCTAAAGGGGGGCGGTAAGAGACCGAGAAAAAAAATGGGGGCGTTGTAAAAAAAGGTATGAGAATAAGAGAATAATAAGGCCTGGGGGGTGATTTATAATTTCATTTAGCTAGGAGGCATCTTAGACAACGACTGCATGAGCTCTCGACTCAGTAGACAAAATAAGTTTGGGAACCTAGACCTTAAGCCAATAGCCCCGGTTATTGCTGTTTTGGCTGTATTAGTTAAGCCAGTTTAAAAGGCCTATTCTGTAGTCCGAACACAGATTAAGGTTACGATATCCCCGAATGTTATAATATATGATGATTAAGGGTCGCGGGCTATTGGAACGAAGGATCTAGTCCATTTCAAGCAACGCCGAACACGTGTTGTCTGCACTGTCATAGCAAAACGAGCTGCTGGGAGAGCTGTATTTGTTTGTATTTCCTAGTTTGATTTTTTTTGTACTAAGGAGAAGACAAACAAGTAAACAGCGGTTGCCATCAAGAGGATTAAGGCCCATGGACATTTACAATAACAAGGCTAAAAAATCACTTCACTTGTGCCAGAAATTTCTCTGGCTCGTATCCGCCACACCAAAACACAACAGTGCAAGCACTGCTTTTCGATGGTAGGATTAGCGAGATGGTGGTAGCATCTGGACAGAACCCACAAGGTCCTACTACCACCAATTGATTGTTTATGAACCCCAAAAATAGCTGCTTACCTGAAAGATAATTTTCCTACGTATGAGCTGTGAAGAACAACCATATCTGATTCAACTGGTAAAGTGTATGGCTCGTTACTTTCGTCATGGTCCTTCCTGATTTTTCCGGCCTGATTGACTTGAGCAGCCTGCGTCGTTTTTGATCCTCGACAAGCCTGTGAATCAAAATAATAAGATATTATGCGGCTATCCATAATAATATGTTAAACTAACTCTTATTTGACCGTAATTCGCTTTGACTTTAAAAAAACGTAGATTTGGATAGATACGTTACCATTGCACACGTATTCCTTGCCGTGCTAATGAACACATCCAAATACAAATCTCTCGCACATTTGTTTGTCGCGGACTCGTTTGCCGGCGGAGGGAAATAGAGTGTATGGGGATAAAAGTATGACAATAGAATGGCACTCGGGATTCAGCCATACTAATATTACAAATGCGAAAGTCTGTCTGTCTATCTGGTCAACTTTCACGCCCAAACTGCTGCACCGATTTTCATGAAATTTGGTACGGAGATTATTTGACACCAAGGGACGGTCTTAAGCTGATTTTTTATTAAAAATTTATACCTAAGGAGGTGAAAAGGGGGATGAAGCTTTGTATGGGAAATCCCAAACCGCGGAACCGATTATTATATACAGAAATATTAAATGCCCGGAGACAAACGTAGGCTATTTATCCCGGGAAAGCCACAGAAAAGTTTTCTATGTGGATGTGGGTACAGCTAGTATACAATAAAGTACTTTTTATTCGGACCTATACACAGATACGAAGCCTGCCACGAGCCTACGAATAGATGTAAATGTATATACATCCGGATCTGCATCCTTAAAATGTTGGATCAACACTGTTGTATGTGCTTTACGGACATGAAGATGTAATCCTCCCACCAAGGTCACTTTAGTAGGAGGTTGGTTGCTAACCTTAGTCGTCGTTTCCAACTACACGGTAGCAAACAACAAACAAAAACTCGGGTACAGAACATAGAATACATTATAGGTATGTATGAGTACATATATAAAACAGGCATCGTACTTTTCAAACTTTTCAAATTTTTTTTTTTTATCTTGGTCGTTTCAACTTTGTTTTCAAAATTCTTGAAATGTTTAATGTTGGAAAAAGTTAAAAAGAAATGGATGAAGCACTGGCTGAAAGAACGATAAATACTGAATCATTTAAATTAAATTAATCTGCTGGACTTTAAGTCTTAGAGATGAGTCGTCATTTTTATATGTGGTGCGTACAAACTTATCGCCTGCAAGGACGCAAATGCGTTCGTGTGGTTAATAAGTTGACAACAAGCGTATACACGTTGCACCTCGGGCTAAGAATCAAAATGGACGTTACATTTGCTCCAAAAGCGTGTTCGTTGAGCACACGCTTTAAAAGTGACAGATAAAAAAATGCCTGACTAATGGAGTTTACAAGCCAGTCAATTGATTGAATTGAATCGATTTGAATTAGAATTGAAATGTTTGTGAATTGATTCAAATGATTTTTTGCAATTGTGTTAATAATTCATAAAACAGTCCTTCAGTTAGTTAAAGAATATAGATACCTAATTTTATTCGTTATTAATATTAGATATTTAGAACTCTGGAAGTTTCTAGGCAATATATTGCAAGAAACTTACGACAGGTGTACAGACCTTTACCGACTAACGCAAGTATTGACTGGGCATGACTTCAATCAGTATCTGCATTGGATCGATAGAGAAGAAATGACACGGTACCACAGTTGTGGCGGGGAGCAGGATAACGCCCAACACGCGCTGGAGAATCGGACAAGATATGTTCCTGCCAGCAATAGCAACAGCTGTGCAGGGAGGTGAAGAATCGTGGAAGGCCACGTCAAATAATATGTAGAAAAGAAGGCCGACTCCCCGCCTCATGCGTAACTAAATTGCCTACTCTTGGCCGGATACGTAGGGTTGTTGCGTTGGGTACGAGATACATAGAGCATCTCGTTTAGTTATACATTTAGTACATAATAATAAAAAATAATGCACACGGATAAGTTTTTCGTGTTCGTTATATTTAATTTCTTGTAGTTATGTTAAAGAATGATAACTGTGCATTCGAATGACTAAGATTATTTAGGGATATAACGACATAATTATACGTTCGCTTATAGGATTTAAACATTTTCGAATTTGTGACGATATGAAGAACGAATTAAAGACAAACGGAAGCGTTCGCATGTTTGCGTCGCGTGCGACCCCAACTGGCGCTACAATAATTACCCATATTCGCCCAAAATATTGCCCTTGTGTCCATGCCACGGCGCGTGTGTATTAGCGTGCACACATACAAACCGCAGACATACATACGCTAGCTTTCTATGAAGATATCCTACTGTTATGATCATACTGTGGCCATGTCCCTCTTCTGTGAGATCGTAATGGTCCAGAAAGTGGACACTGAGCGGTAATGAAATAGGGCCAAACGTACGCCGCAGATTATCAGCCCCGTAACCTGAGCCAGAGAATAAGATTTTAGTGTTCCTCGCCTGTCGTAAAAGGCAACTAAAGCTGCGGCGCGTTCTGTAGGAAATCCCGGAGCCATTCAAAAACGCCGAGGATGACCACTGCAGGAGATTTGATGGGTAAAAGCGCCACGTAAGCCAGTCTCTCCCCCAGTGAAACGGGTATCTGTGTGGAGATTTCTCCTGCGTAACCAAAAAAAAGGTGTGCACACCTTAATTGTGTTTTTAGTGTTCCAATTCGAAATTTAAAAAGGAACACTAATGGAATCACCTCGGTCTGTCTGCTGTCTGTCAGTCACGGCCGTATTTCTCAGAGACTATTTGAAAGGAACAGTTATATTAAGTGGTGACAAAAGGCAGACTTCAAAGTTACGTTTTCTATTTTAGGGGACTGATTTAGGAGGGTTTAGGAGACTGATGCCCGCTTTCACCAAAGTCTTCTAATACTTAGCGAACCCCTAACATCGGATAGGGGTCTGCTTACAATGAAATTTTCACCGTTAGTGGAATATTTGTATGGAACTCATTTTGTTTCAAATTAAAGCTTTTAAACCACGAATTCAATAATGAATAACGCGCTACTTTTCATAAACAATTTTCGAAAATACACATAAAGAAAGCAATAACTTCAAAAGCATCATCCCTAAAAGTGCAAAAAAAATGAAGCACGTTGATATGTAAGTACATACAATGAAAGAAAACTATCAGGATTAAATTGCATAACATTTTTTTTTTGTACATAAAAAATACTTCCATTTCAAAACGATTTACGTTTGGCGGTATTTTTAAATAATGAGAAATCCCTACTTTAACTTACCGTTGGTAATTGGTAACAATGGCCAACAATAGGGAGCTACATAATTTTGCGGTGTAAACACAGATAAATTAAGAAAATGTGGAAAAAACTTCAATGAGCTAGATTTTTAAAACCGCCTAAGGTTGATGCTCTCGTGCCATGAAAAAAATAACCAGTAACGTCGTGTCACGTGACTTTGCTTTTTGGCGCGAATTTTATAAAATCATCATTTCATTTGCGTTTTAAATTATTTGTGCATATATTAACTTCATTATATTTGTTACTGTTATATTTTAGATGAATATGTAGCCGTTAATTAATAAACAACTGATTTTATTTTATCAAGTTGTGTAGCACAGTATGGATCAAGGGTACAGATGAGTTAGGGAGAGAGAGAGAGAGAAGCGAGAGGGAAGTGTTAATCTATGGGAAGAAGTAAATTACAATGTTGCTATATAAATAAACACAATTTTGTGCAAATGCACTGAGGTCATAACAATTAATAGTCATATTCATATAAGGGCTTAATCCTTACGATACACTAAAAAAAATACACGTAAGTTCTCTACAGAGCAACCTTCATTTGCCCGGTTTTTAAAACAGAGTAATCAAAAACACGTACCTGAACAATCAGAATCCTTGGTTTGGTCACTAAAAAAGGGTTGTCACTGACTTTTAAGTAATCAATAATTTCAATTTCACCGTAGGGTTCGTCTTTTGCATACAGGGTCCCAAATTTTGATCCATGCGAAAGAATAGCGATCGCCACGCATCCATAATCAGTAAAGTCCATTGTACTGACTGGAAAATTACATAAAAAGAATGTTTAAACAATTCAATATCAAATATTTATAGGATCTACCTAATAAAATATAGTCTGCAAACGGTTTTCTTTGACCATTACATTTCAAATTACAACATATGAATTTTGATCCTCCATTTTAGAATACATACCTACATTTTGAAGCTGTTTGTAAGATTAAAAATTAACACGACGTATTTCAGAGAAAGAATGAAATTATTCTGTTGTGTTAACTTGTGTTACTGAATTATTGCCTACAATTATGTCTTATAAAATAGTCGTTTAACACAAAATATTAATTTTGTAATACGTATGTATTAGAAAATTCTTCAAAACTTCTTCAAAACCGACTTTAAAAACAATTTTTTTGAAGTCGGTTAAATTTTTTTATTTGTGGTATACAAATAGGTATTGCTGCCAGTCTGCTGGGCAACCTAAGCAATGATAACTTTCTAAGCGGCAACTTTGAGGAAATCTGTTTTTGTAAATATTAACGTTAAGATATGTATGTTTTAATAAATATAATTATTTGATAGTTATGGAAGTCGGTGCCAAATCAATGTGCAACAACAGAAGGCAATTATGCTTGGCATCGACTTCAGTAACTATCAAATAATTATATTTATTGTAACATTCTTAATTGTCGAATTTAATTATATAGGTATTTGTATTGCATGTATAAAGTTATTTCTTTTTTGTACTTGAATTTTAATTAATAAACAATAGTTATTTTGTACTCTTTACTGTTTTTTTGAAGGCGGTTTATTTTTTTGTTATCGAAATGCTCAGTAAATATTTTAATTTTTAAAGTATTCATTTTTTTTAAGTATTCACAGGTACTAGGTACACCACGCAAGGTCTATCTTTTTTATTTTTTTGTGTTTTATATTTTAAGCGTTCATAATATCTCTACAAGCGCATTTTAAAACAAGTTCACGTATCCATAATAATACGCCATAATCAAATATCGTATCTTTATTGATGTATGGTAAAATAATCACAAATACTAATGCAAAGATATAATATAGAGATTAAAATAAGTCAGGTATCGTTTGGAAATCATGATGAGTTGGAAGACACTTGTTCATAAGAACGTTGGACAGTATTACTTAATTTATTAATTCATTACCTAGAGCAACATGAAATTACACCTGGACATCATTTTTAGCAATGAGATTGGGGCTCGGGGCTGGTAAAATGGAAGTAGATTAGTAGACCAAACTGTCACGCTTGGTATAATTACTTCGCCATAATTCACAATATGCGCGAGAGAAAAGCAATAATAAGTACAAAATAACTATCCTTTACTAATCAAAACTCGAGTACAAAAATAACTTTATAAATACAACACAAATACATAAAAAGTTAGATTTGAAAGTAAAGTCGGTGCCAAGCCTACCAAACTAGTAGATTTTCTATTTGTTGCACAATGCACATTGATTTAGCGCTGACTTCAGTAAATGTCTTTAATTACGCTTTAATTATATAGGTATGTGTATCGTATATATAAAATTATTCTCGCACTTGAATTTTAAATAATAAAGATTTATTTTGTACTTTTCAATGTCTTTTATAAGTCGAATTAATTTTTGTCTTTTTTTTTATTTCTTCCTGTTGAGTAACCTTAACCTAAATAAATATCTAGGGTAGGTTTACAACTAACTTGTTTTCTAATTCTGGAACGGAATGATGAATCGTCAGTATAAATAACCGCTTAACCGCTTGCGTCCAAAAATTCACGCAAGATTTAAATTTGGCGCGCTTTGTATGGTAAAGTTTTGCCAATGAAAAAAAAGACAGAGCGTGACAGCTGACTGTTCAGGGTTATTCAAAATGGAGCTCCACACGAAAGAGCGACGCGTTTTTATTCTTGAACAATGTTTAAAAAATAACGAAGATTCGGCGTCAACCGTTGGCAATTTTCTTACAAAATGTGGTCGGAATATTGATTTACTTCATCAACTATAAAAACATTATTTGAAAAATTAAGGGAGAGCCTTTAGACTTTTTCTGGAGTTTTTTTTGGAGTCTTAGGTTTATGGCAACAAGTCGTCGACCCTAGTCTTGAAGAAGAATATTGAGTACTGTATCAACGAAGTTCGGCTGCATTTAGCCATAAAAATTTCGACAAAAGAGTGCGTATGTACCAGCAAAGTCGTGGAGACCCGATATGTTATTCCATACTAAAACCCTGTACAGTATACTTTATGAAACAATTTAAAAAAATATAATTATTATTGCAAACTTGTATTTTCGGTCAAAATTACTTCTTGCATGAATTTTGGGACACCCATTATAAACAGATGATTATTTGGTGTATCTTCGAAGTTTAAACTCCAATATCAGAAAAAAATCAATAGAACCACCTTGGAGCTATATTGAACCCAACGGAAAAATAATAATTTAAATTGATCCATAGACAAACAAAGAAGTTATGCCTGAACATACTTAAAAAATAGACGAGTATAGAAGCTCTTCCATTTTTTTTAAGTTAAAAAAGCAGCTGGCGCATTCACTTATTTTTTTTCTCTAACATTAGATTACTCAGATTCAGGCTTGGACGGACGGGAGGACGGAGCCATAATAAGCGCGTCAAACGAATTTTCATGTCTCTTTCTATCTCATTGACCGTAACTACGAGTAACACAGCTATAGTAAGTATAACAACCTCTCATTGTCAGTGTAATTCATGTCAGCTTATGAGTCGGTCACGAAATAATTATTTGCAAAATACTCATAAATCTCAAGTGTATTGGCTACTATAATAGTCACAAAAATAAGAATATGTCATGTTCAGCTGTGTATCGTCGTACTGATATTCTCTAGTCAGGCACATTAGTAAAAATCTAGAAAGTCGGTCAACAAAAAAAGGACACCGTAAGGACACGCTCTTAGAGCAAATACTCCGTCCATTTTGTGGTACTTGGTTCGAGGATCCACCTAAAATTCCATATTTATTAATCAACACATGTTTCGCCCCTTTGCGAAGCATCTTTAGGATATTCCAGAAATCAAACTCGATCAGCTAGTACGAAATCAGAGAATAATTCAGCTGCATGGCTTTTTATACCTACTAGACCTAGAATCTCAACACCTAAGGTAACTGAGAACAGTTAGAATTCAGAAAGCCTTATTTTGCACAAAAAATTTCAGAATGATTTTTACTATTATGAATATCTCAATAATGATAATATCTAGTTTTCTTGAATATTACAATTATGTACAAAAGCAAATTTTAAGACTTTTTCGTACTGAAATACATAAGATCAAACTGCAATGGCGAATATCAGCCTTATAAATAGCTTCTGCAATCTGCATATAGCACGAGGGTGAAGAATACATTCGCTTGCAGCAGCGAAACATTGGTATTATATTACTCGAACAATGTTATAATTTACTTTAGTAACTAAATAATCTGTGGTTATAATTAAAACTGTTCTTAGTAACCCATATCACGCACAGCTATCTACAGTATCAATGTCAATAATCTACATGTAGATTATAGTATAGCGTTTGTCTACAGGTACATTTTTTTTTATATAATAACATAAAACCGAGGCATAGAAGATTTTATTTAAATGTTTACAGAAAGTACAGAACGTCATTTGAAATATCGATGAAAGATTAGAAAACCAAATAAGAACATTAGTAGATGTATAAGTAATAAATACCGGCACCGAGATAGACAATTTAATGGAAGCGTCGGAAATGACGTACCTACCTAATTTGATCTACGTGTATATTTGAGTTTTTCATAAGTTTATGAGATTTTCTTACTAGATAGTATAAAAGCTAAATATCAAATATCAATGTGAAAAAACTTACAAGTATTCAATTTATCGAAAATTTGTTTTTTCGTTAAGTCAAAACACTCTTCTACCTCAAAACCAAACTTTCCAAACGTGTTTCTAAGTGCTTTAACATCTTCTTCGGTACCTAATCTTGGTTTTTTATAACCGTCCACATTTTTCTGATTGAATATAAGTAAATAATTCTTTTCGAATTTCTCTAATTCATACGTCTTCGCAGTTTTCGATAAACTTTTCTTATTATAGACGTTAAGATCTGGAAACGGAGATTCATTTTCAGTGATCTCCTCTTCGCTTATTTCCGAAAAAGGTTTTTTGTTCTCTTCTGTTATGTCGGGACTTTTAGACAAGAAAGCATCGGCAACTGTGCCTTTGTTGTCGAAATAAACTCCTTCGAATCCTTCAGAATTGTCACCCCATTCCCCTACATTTTCAACTACTTTTACAGCTTCACAACTGCCAGATTCAGTTTCTGCCGGTAACTCTGTGTCACGTCTAGTGTCTGTACTGTCCTCATCATCCGAATAATTTACTATCGTCCTATTATCTGTTGCAATTTTAAGAAACAAAGGAATCCTTTTCTTTTTTGGTTTCTTCTTTCTCGGCTTATTGCGTAAAGTATCACTATTATTTTCTTGAGCACTTTGCTCAACACTATTTTCAACAGCATCCATTGTTATTGCACTATTAACAATTAACAAAATAATAACCTGAAACTGTACTTTTGCATAAGAAATTTCTTTATAAATGATTTTATAAAGTGTATAGCGTTATCTACTTCTGTATCCGTTCATCGCTTATACGCTGCCGTTCGTCCAACAAAACTGAACTGAGATATCTTATCGAATGCTAGATAGGTAATGTTTTTCATCGATTGAAATTTCAACAAATAGAAGGTATTCATGTTATGTAGGTACCTATACCTAACGATGACATCATCTTACTTTTTTAATATTATCAATAATGCAACATATTAAAGAATATTCGTCTTTTAATAATTATAATTCCACTTGTAAGTACATAATGCTTTGTTTCAATTTCTTACGTCTACAATTAGACCATTTTTTAAACGATTATTCCACGTATATAAGCTGGGCCTTAGTTATGTACAAAAATACTATTCTAAGAGGAGAATGGAATGATCAATTTTTCAATTATGTACTAAAACTAGTCTAATTGAACTAATGTAACTCGCAGCTGTTTTATTTGAAAATATCTAAGAATATAGCAGCAAGTCAGCAACACCTAGGTCTTTACCCCGGAATTTCAGTTCAAAACAGAAACATTAATGTATTAGTAAACGCCTGAAAAATTTACATAGCAAAAAGACTTGTATTCACTTTAGCATTAGAATATAATTTTTAGCAACTGCCAATCGCTAAACAGTCTGGCGAAAAGTGTTTTTATGCAAAGATAGACCTAGACATCGAATATACTGCAAGATTGACAATTTTTCTTCTTTATTCATGATTTTTTTTAAGTGATATTTTTAGGGTTAACTTGTATTCCAGGATATAATATATTGTATTTTGGATATAATATATTGTATTTGTTCCATAGTGAAGAGCCATATTGAAAATCAAAATCAGCTTTTTGTTTCACACAGTTAAATTGTTTTGTTACATATCGGTTCGAGGAGTATCTCTTTTTATTATATTTATTGTACATTGATGAAGATAACCACCAAATATAATATACCTCTATTTGTATGATAGGTAAGCAATGATGTTATAATTTTGTAAATATAACATCATCGTAGGTAAGTGTGCAACTCAGTCGTCTACATCAAATAGTTTATGAGAAAAACAGACGTTCGTATCCTACCATTTCTGTGCAATTAATCAATCAATTTCTACGCAATTGGTGGACAACTTCTTGGTCCGTGTGTACAATAGTCTTATGACCACTGACATGTGTAATATAATTGAGGAGTGTCTGTTCAAAAGGAGATATTTCCACAGTCCATAGTTTTTCGTTTTATTTTTTTAATGTGTGGTCTGAGTTGGTTCACATCATCTGTACTTTTCAGACTGCGGCAGAAAGCGTTATTTCCAATACAAACAAAATATTTTAAATGATTGTTTTGTTCAAATAGATATATTTCCATTATATTCAAAATATATCAATCAAAAAGAGATAAATTTAATAGAAGATTGAAACTGACATTTTCTTTCTCGTTATCTGTTGTGCAGAAATGAGTAGCAATAGCAATTCATTGAATGTAGCGAATCTAAATTTTGGAGTAAACACATTTTCTTATTTTATCAATATAATTATTCTCACTACCCCGTTAGTGATACGGCGTGAAGATATGTATGTATGTATGTATTATTCAACTCGATATCTAACTGAGATTCAAATCTTTTTCCCAGTCAGAGGTCATAGTTTTCTGCCTCCTGACCGCGTCTTCGGCAGTTTAGAAAAAGACCTAAGAAGCCTTTTAATGATTAACACCAAAGAGAAATATTATGATATGAAAACACGGCAAGATCATGGTCTTGGGTGAACAGTGGTCCCTTTATGACATAAAAAGTTAAAGTAAAAACTATAAAAAACTTGAAGGAATACAGAAAGCAAAAAGAATATTTTTAAAGAAATTGAAGCCTAGAAGAGGAAATGTTTTACATTGTAAAATTAGAACTTCAGATTACTACAGATTTGAAACAGGCAATATTCTTCACTTTAACGAGGAAAGAGACATCTGCTTTTTTTAAGGGAATTAGAAGTGAAGGAACATGGTTTAAAGGCTTTGAAAAAGAAGGATGTTGAGCAATTATTACAAACATAGTTTGGAAGTGAATGGGACCGTCTGCCAGAGATATGGTACAAGACAATTTTAAGAAATGAATATAATTCAGTAGAAGCTGAAGAGGTGATACTGGTACAAGATGGTGACTCAGATGAGGCCTGTATTTTCAGTGAAAATGATATTGGTGATTTAAAAGTGTAATGTGTGGTAATTAGCATGTTTAATAAATTGATGTTGACAATATAATTTTTAATAATTTTATTCGAATACCTACTGTACATTTCATACATACATACATATCTTCACGCTGTATCCCTAACGGTGTAACTAACCAAAAAGAGGTATTTCCTAAATTGTTCTAAACAAATGGGGTTATTTCCAAATTATCCCAACCAGAAGAAGTTATTTCTTTACATCTCATTCAAAAGTGGTTATTTCCAAACTTTAAATTTTATTATAAAATTAGATGTTAACTTAAAAAAAAAACAAAAATCTGTATTCGAGTGAATATCCTTTTATCAATATTTACTGAAAAGATTTTAAAAAATAAAACTAATTTGACTTAATTAGACGTTATTTCCATTTATCCTAATTTTTGTTGAGGTGGAAATATCTCCTTTTGAACAGACACTTCTCAATTCATGTCAGTGCTTATGACCAGGATAGGAATTTGACAGTCAGAAAATAGTAGTATTTGGAATTAAAAAGGTAGTATTTCACGAAAATAGTAGTACAGTTTGATTGTTACTTTAATATTGAGTTTGTTTCTATCGGAATAGCAAAAAATATTGGACTATAAACACAAAACTGTTTTATTTGAAATGTATAATTTTACTCTATGGTCGAATTGGTCGAAATTTAAAATCCTCAACAGGATACTATTCATTGCAAACATGTGTTCCTCTCTCACTCTTACCCAAGATGCCTCCACAAAAAGTTATCAGGGGAAATCCCTTACGTTGAGATTACGACATTCATCCTTCTTTCGTTCACACCTACCTGCTCTAAAATACCATAAAATAGCAACTTTTATCTGTGTCGCTGATAAAATATTCATCCATTTTCAGGTTAAGTAAATTGCGCTATACTCGTGCCGACATGATTGCTTTCAAATTCTATGAGAAATTGCGGTGGTAGTAAAATAATAGTATTTTAGCGTACTACCCAAAGAACTAGGTAGTATGTAGTACAAAGGATGGAATTGTAGTATAAACAGTAAAATAGTAGTACGAAATCTATCCATATATATGACGCATGGCATAATAATGACATAGGTAATATGACACGACCTTAAGACTATCTACGTTTTATGCAATATAGACACTTGACAAACTTTTACAGCAACTTATCGATTTGAACTGAGTAGTCTGGATAGTAAAATCGAAATTCTTAAAATAACGTGATCTTCTTATCTTATAAATATAGGTGGCTCGAAAGGCAATTACAGCAAATATTATGTATTTAAAAAAGTACCTATATACTGTATTATTGTCTGTCTGATAACTATAGTGCCTGGCTAGATTTAGACTAGGTGTGACCGAATGCTACAATCGTAATAATATGTATAATCAATATATTAAAATACCTGCTAGAATATAATATTATATAGTAGGCTGTACATATTTTAACATTATGTATAAAGATTATATCTTTATAATCTTATCTAAAAATCTCAGCATAGTGTAATACATAAAATTAGTATACATAACGCTAGTATACTATGTTTATGGTATAATATTAACTTTATGGTTTCGTGTTGGTTTCGTAATTCATTCGTTCATTATTCGCGAACGCAATTTTACAATTTACGTCTGTGACGTAGATCTGTGATTTACATCCTTTGTGTTCTGTGAGACTTTTTGGCGGGAACGGGAGAAGTGAGGTCATTTTATTTAGATTTTCTTTTTTTTATATTTTTAGGTGTTTTAAAGTACAAAAGTGATAGTATATTGTGTTTTAAAGTTCTGTGTAAGTGAAAAGAATGGAGGAGATCTAAAGGAACATGTGTAGCTGAAGTTTTCGCGCTCTTCCAAGAAGTCATTTTTAACTTCAGTAAACCTTGCTATCACTGTACTAGAGGAGTGCTAGGAAGTTAGTTGCTTCTCCTGAATTTACGTCATTAGACTGATGGTCTTGTTACCAATGCCTAAAAAATATAAATAATAAAATAACTGTGTTCTTTGATTGGTTCTTTCAATAGTTTTTTGAAACGCAATTTGTCATTGTCAGTTGTCACGGTTGTCACTATGTGCTTTTTGTCTTTCATTCATTAGCTATGAATTGTAGTTCCTTTTTTTATTGATTTTGTAATAAACAGCATAAAATGTTCAATAAAACATCTAAATTATATTTATTGTTCAGTATTTAATTAAATATACGTTATATTTATAATATTGTTATGTTAAATCTTCAAAATGTATAATTACAAATACCTCACTCGGGATCATCTAGAAGGTTTCGACAATTATAAGGTAAATTTTACATTAAATTTATATCCATAAAAATAATATAAAATAATAAATATCAGTGTTACAAACATCTTTAAAATATTTTACATCATAACTATAATTTAATATTACAAATCAGACGTAGTTATAACCTAAAAGTATTTGTATACATGAAATAAAACTAAATTGTATGTGTTATTATGTAGTATATTTAAAGGTTATTCAGAAATAAACAATAAGAAATTCATACATCCATACATATCTTCTGCCGTATCCATAACGGGCTAGTTAGAGAGCACTAAAAAATTAAAAATTTAGTATCCTTAAATCATAATTTATTTTTCAGGATTTATTTTAGTATAAATTCTTATTCAGTCTCAAGAAAATGTTTCTTTTTTGTTAACAATTATTATAATTAATCTGAATAAATTGTTATTCAGCTCTATAAATGTAACTTCAATGAATGCCATTCCTATTGGTAATCTTTTATATTCCTATTGGCCTTCATATTCCTATTGTATACTCTGTATTATGGTCTTGTCCAAAACTACAATATCATTAATCAAATATTCAAAATTTATTCAAATCTTTAGTATAATATTCTCTAACTTTTCTAATGGAAATGATTTTTTTTAGTATATGGCCATAGACACCAGCCCGCTCAGTGTCTATGTTATGCACCCATTTTGGAATAAAGTTGTTGAGGTAAGTACAGCCTATTTTTACAAAACTAATGGATAACAAATACCTTACCCAGTACAGAATGTTCTCGGTGCTGGGAACTAAGTCTAAGTTCTAGAATGAATGAACCTGAGGATACTTAATTAAGAAGCTAAACTCATGAGCCTCTATGAGTTGGAATCTTTGAAATGGATTTCTACAAAGAAACAACTTAGGCTGTACAATATAACAATGATTTTGTCAAATATGGAAACATAATCCTGGGGCTTATCCTCTCTGTGGGGATAGTATAATCTAACAATGGCCCCACCACTAAATGTGATTTTTTCAATGTGTAAGAGTCAATACATATTACACTTTGTACTGCTTTACTTTTACAGCTATTCTTAAACTTGACTTATTTGAGTGACTAACAACTGTTACGAATTTGTTACTGTGTAATGCTATGTATATGTATATATAAATATATATATATATAGTTTACATGTGTACAGAAATGCAATTGAAAAGAGTGTGATTTTAATTTAGACTACATACTAGGTTAGGCTACATACTACAGACTACGTTAGGGATACTACATATCATGTAGTATCCCTAACGGGGTAGGCATAGAGGATGCAGCGGCAAGTGTTGTGGTTCTTACATACTTCTTTCGCTTCCTCAAATCTCATCATTCTCCTCACACATTTTCGCCTAGGTATGCGAGTGCTTTTGACATTTCTGTCGGATAACACTGGCTATTTGATCTTCATATGTCAGCCTTGGTCTTCCTTGGCTTCTTTTACCACTCTCTTTTGCTCTGTAGATTTTCTTCGTCAGTCTTTCATCACTCATTCTATCTATGGGCCCGAACCATCTAAGCATTCCTTTCTTCATTTTTACAATAACAGTGTCATGCAACCCTGTCATACTGCATATCTCTTTATTGCTTATCCTGTCTGCAAGACTGACACCGCACATATTTCTAAGAAATCGCATTTCCACTAGATACTTTCACTAGATTTCGGGCATATCCAGGCTGAACTACCGTATGATGAAGTTGGAACTGACATTGCATGTGTATGGCAATTTTGGGTGAGTTTGATATATTCAGACTGCCAACTGACAAAGCACCATTCACTTTATTGCCAGCTGCTACCTGTCTCCACATCCAAGTCACGTCATTCATCCCTCAAAAATGCACACCCCAGATGCACAATTTCATTCACTTTTTCTAGTTATTTTCCATTTACCTATATTTCACACTTTTCTGTACGTCTTCCTTTTCAAACACCAGAACCTTAATTTTGATCACATTCATATTTAAAATTTCAAAGATAAGGTAAAGGGATCTAGCCCATACAACGGATGTCTTCAGTAATAAATAGATAAATTCATTATATTATTTCATTAAAATGTCGATCTAATACTTTTTAATGTTTCTTGGAGTTTCTGGCTACAAATATATTAAGGCAGTCTTTATTGTAGGATCTGCTGAGGCAGACTAAGCCACTAAAAAAAATCTCAACATCACAGTACTAAATAAGCATTTATTTAAAGAATTCCACATAATGCACAACAGTGTAAATACTTGGGACGCAAAATTACCCCAATATTTACAATTTACTAACACCCAACCGCTCTCCATAAAATCCCAAAAACTGCTATAACTAATTAACTTGTATTTGGAGTTTAGAAGAAAAATGTAATAAACTTCCTAGGTAATACAAATCTCTAGAAAATATATTTTGTCATTTTCTAAATGTAGTGCTGATCTCCTTGAGCGCGAATCGACTCGCACTTGACCAAATATTTTTGTTTCACACTTACACGCATATTTGTGACATGAGAACTACGAAAACACAAATATATCTATAAATCTAATAACGTGTTTTCTCATTTTGAGATAATGATTTGTTATCTTTTATGTATCAAACCTTGTGTTTTATCTATATACCTT
Organism: Zeuzera pyrina; assembly: GCA_907165235.1. Classification (NCBI taxonomy): domain Eukaryota; kingdom Metazoa; phylum Arthropoda; class Insecta; order Lepidoptera; family Cossidae; genus Zeuzera; species Zeuzera pyrina. Next base: position 4,674,395 of record OU015641.1, read on the forward strand.
TGTTAATAATGTACATCAAATATTTGCCAAGGTCGCTCACGAGACCGTGAGTTTGGGCTCTCGTAAATAACGCGTAAAAACATATGATCTGTAGGGGAATTCACAGGATTCATTATGTCACCAAATTCGAATAGAAAACTTTCCTTGATCTGTTATTAAAGTGATAGTACTTTTCAAGCTGAAAAGCCAGGTTTGATTCCCGAACAAGTCTATTTAGCTAACAAGCTTTTTAAAGCGACGCGTGATAAACAATAATTAATCTAAAATAGAGCTTCTGCGCCCATAAATATTCCATACAAACATGCACGCACTTACGAAAAATAAGAAAAAAAGATTATTTTAGTTTACATGAAAACTAATTAATTTAAAAAAAATCCAACTGCATTTTGAAGAGTTTGTTTAGATTAATCTACACAGAAGATTTAGAGGCATAAATCGGTCCTCTCAGTTCGAAAAATGTAAATCTCTGTTTTAAAAGAGGTTTCTTTGATATTTTTTTTCTGTTAAAAAAAGTTAACCAATCGTGTAACGCAACTGACAAAATGAAGTCAATGTAATGCAGAATCAGGTTATTCAATTTAAATTTCATACGTTTTGTAATCACTTAGAAAAACGGAGATCCCTGCGGTCAAAATTTCCAATGCATCGCCTTAGATTATCTTGAAGTTTGAGTAGTACTGCTCCCCTAGTTCTTTGTGTGGTACTCATATTACAAATACAACTGTATAAGCTGAGTGCTTATTTTTAGGTCGTTTGTTGTTTGATTACAACAATTGTTGTAATCAGGCCCGTCTAAGGCCATGCAGGTGTCGTTGGGCTCACTAAGTTTGGAGGCCCTATAGAAAGCCAATAAAAGGTCAATAAAAACATCAAAATGTGTCTTTTTGACTGTTGTACTTATAGTTACAATATGATAATTTATATTTAAAAATATATGTGATGTGATTACTTTTAAACAAATAAAAATGTATGTTGATGTGTGAAATGGATTTTGCTAAATTAATAATATAATAATACTCCAGACAATTACACAGATTGTACTCTCAAGCAGGGATGTTATGGATATGAAAATTAGGATGAATACGGATACGGCTCTATAATAATAATAATACTCCAGACAATTACACAGATTGTGACTTCCAAACTAAGCAGTAAGCTTGTACTATGGATACCACACAACGAACTCTGGGGAAGCTCCCAGTAACACCCATACTCCAAGCCAATTTAGAAAAGTTCGTTTCCTAAATTAACCTGACCGGGGATCGAACCCGGGATCCTAGCTTGGAAAGCAGATGCATATGCCACTGCGTCAACGGGCCAGTCGAAATTAATGAATAAAAATATACATGCATGGATTTTGGCATTTTGGGGTCCATGTCAGCCCGGGACTAGTTGACTGGGTTTGAAATCAACGTTTTGGAAATTCAAATAATTAGAAACTATGATTACAACTATTATGAAATATTTGGAATTCTTTAATTGTTTTAATTAGCTTTTAAATTGTAGCGGTGTAGAGACGGAGTGGAGATAAATTAGTAAGGTAACTTCAATTGGACTGTGATGTAACAGACTAGTAATATAGTACACTGTAGCAAATAATAAATATACAATACAGCAACATACGCTTAAGAAGGTGGCTGAACAGCTCTTACACCAATAACATTATTGCCCAGAGACATATCACAGAGTTCATCTCCACTTCATGCTTATTAATTGACTGTATTATTTGAATCGAGTATTATCAAGCTAATAACTCCAACATTTTCCAAAGTATTCGAATACCTTTTTTCCGTTGTGCTTATAATGATTAGAAATTATCTTTAAATCTAAACGAAATAATCAAATAGCGTATAATTGACTATTTATTGATTTGTAATAATTGAAATCTTTATCTTATCTTTTAAAAAAAATTATAGGCTTACACCTAGAGATACGCATCTGTAGGCGTGAGCCTACCATTTTTATTTTATCATAATGTCGAAAAATACGTAAAATTTGGAAAATTGGGAAGCAAATTCGCGGAATTACCATTTTACTTTTTCCTTTAGGAACTTTCACGTTGACACATCAGTACTTTTGCCATGCATAAATTGAAGTTTACTCGTGAAACTGTACTTGAACTAAATTTATGGAAATTGAATCTAAAATAGAAGTTTACGCACTGGCATTTAATCTGCTGAGTAATCCATAATCAGACCATATGAGGCGATATAATATAATCATTTATCTGCACATCCGCTCTGATGATTCATTACATCAAATACAAGGCTTTCTTTGTTACGACAATCATTCCATATCAAAATCTATATTAAAACTAAACAAAGAATTTTTGTTGAAATTGTAAAATACTGTATTTTGATAAAACCTTCGCTCTATTTTAGAGTCGACCTTGACATGTTTTTTTGTAGCGTCAACGTCTGCTGGACAACAGTACTTTAATTTTCTTCGTAATTCCTTAAACAATCACAAAATTTGAAGTTTGATTAGTGATTACCGTTGTTTAATTTTTTCCATGGAAAAATTGAACTTGGTATAACAAGTTCAACTCTAAACTGTGGCTCAATAGTAGGTACAATAGGGGCTAAATAGCTCTGGTAGATTCCGTAGTACAATGAACCTAATTTTACAGGGACTCATTGAAAAACACTTTATCTTTGGTAGAAATAACAATAAACAATGCTATTTACCTTACCCCTATAAAAAATTATAATCCACTGCAATAAACGATTACCACTTTATTATAAATACTAACTTACAAAATATAATGACGCTATGAAATAGTTTAAGCTATAAAAAAATTAAAAGAATATTCAATATTTAATTTTTATTTTAATTAAACATTATATTAATGGAGTATAACATCATTTAGATATAATTTTTTTCATGGATCCCTTTAAAATCACTTTATAACTGGTAATAATAACAATATAAATTCTATTTAAGGCTGTAAAAATTATAATTCACTATAATAAAATGTAACCCCTTCATTAAAATACACTAACTTGAAAAAATGTGACACTGAAATAATTGTAAGCTGTAAAATTAATTTGAAACCATAAAATAATGGTTAATACTGCTAGTCAATAATTAAACATCCTGTTTTCAGTTGTTTCCAACATGGGTGGCGCCTAATCTTCTAACTTTCTCCGGTTTCCTACTGACAGTTTTGGACTTCATACTGCTCTCATACTATGACTATGAGTACTATGCAGCGAGCTCTGTCCACAACGAAACGGTGACCACACCATCTCCACTAAATGGTTACACAGAGATCATACCGAGAGGGCTTTGGTTCGCACTCGCTTTGTTCCTGTTTCTAGCCTACACTTTGGGTAAGTACAAAAAGTTATAAAAACAAAACTAGGTTATATAATACACAAAAACATTCATTTTTATTTTTGACCCCCTTTATTTAAGGTTTGATTGTTGGGTAAGTGAAGTTTAAAGTTATTTGTTTTCTTGTTTTTTTTAAAGGGTGATGGGCAAATTGTTCCAAGGTGCAATAATGTAAGTAAATCGCGGGCAAATTCTAATACTATTACAAAACTACAGATATAAATGTATCTGAACAATGTACAATACACAACGTCGTAAGAAATATGTTACTATTGAAATAACATTATCAGTACAATAATAACATTATCACTGACTTGTGATCCGCCCCGGCTTCGCACGGGTAAATTTTTTTTTTAAATAAAATATAGCCCATCTTTCTCGCTGATAATGTAGCTTTCTATAGGTGAAAGAATTTTGAAATAGGTTGAGTAGTTTTTGAGTTCATCCATTACAAACAAACAATCTTTTTTCTCTTTGTAATATTAGTATAGATAATGCTATTTTTATAATAAGAGAAGTAGTAGGAATCTATATGGCAACACTGACCTAGCTACCACACAACTAAAAACTCGACCCCACTGCTTTTTTTTGCAGCGTTACGTCTTTCTTTTCATATTTTGGTCTGAGTTTTTCATTCTTTAAATCTCCTATGAATGAATATTAAGTTATCTAGTACACCATATATGTGGCTAACCCCATATTATATGGTGTACTTGATAGCTTAGATTCAGGATAATCTTTGATTAAGACATAATTATAACTATATCAAATAATATGTTTGTAAGTCACATGTAGTTTCTAAGAGAAATGAGTGACAGATCAGAACACGAATTGCGCTGTGTCTTTTCCGACATGTATATAAAGTTTGTATACTTTAACGTACATACATATATATATCTTCACGCTGCATCCCTAACGGAATAGTCAGAGAGGACGGAGCGCCATACGTCGCGGTCTTTACACACTTCTTTCGCTTCCTCAAATCTCATCATTCTCCTCAAACATTTTCGCCTTGGTATGCGACTGCTTTTGACATTTCCGTCTGTTAACACTCTTGACTATTTGATCTTTATAAGTCAGCCTTGCTCTTCCCTGGCTTCTTTTACCACTGGCTTTCGCTCTGTAGATTTTCTTTGCCAGTCTTTTATCTCTCATTCTTTCTATGTGCCCGATCCATCTAAGCATTCCTTTCTTCATTTGTATGTTCCTGTATTCCTGGTATACTGCGTATCTCTTCTTTACTTTTTTTTTTAATAATACTCCAGACAATTATACAGATTGTGTGACCCCAAACTAAGCAGAAGCTTGTACTATGGGTACCACACAACGAACTCTGGGGGAGTTCCCAGTAACACCCAGACTCCAAGCCAATTTAGAAAAGTTCGTTACCTAAATTGACCTGACCGGGGGTCGAACCCGGGACCCTAGCTTGGAAAGCAGATGCATATGCCACTGCGCCAACGGGCCAGTCAAATGGGTGACATTTATCGTTTTGAAGTACACAATCCTAAAAAGTCTCAAATATTCGAGACACTAGTTGACAGTACTTAATCGGTTTTGTCTTCAGATGGTATTGATGGTAAACAAGCGCGTAGAACACAGTCATCAGGACCCTTGGGAGAACTGTTTGACCATGGTCTGGACTCCTACTCAGTGTTCTTCATACCAGCCTGCCTTTACTCTATATTTGGGAGACTTGACTATTCTGTACCGCCTATAAGGTAAGTTATCAAATGTTAATTGAGCGTCAGTCAGTTAATTAAAAGAAGCTAGATATATTTTATTGTTAATATTACTGATTAAATGTTACAATCATGATCATTAATAGATGACAACACCGTCGTTTTTGGTATTGCTACTTAACAATAATCGGTAATATTCGTGATTTGGTATTTTTGAACGGCAGTTTTAAAAAATGGGTAGTCGATAACACAGGTCAACGACGAAAAAATGTTTCAATAATTTTAACTAATTCCTGTGCTATTTGGTGTGCTAATTACGAAAATAATAAAAAATTCGTATCACCCACCAATTTCTCACATTTTAATATTAAATAAAAATAAATTTTATTATCCCAAATGTATACAAATATTTGTAATCATTAAATATTATTAGGTTTACGTAGTGCGGTGCGGTGCAGTAGTAATCCTGTTTACGTAGTGCGGGCCGCATGTCACGACATGCTGCCTTGAATGACGTCATTCGGCGGGCTCTTGTCGCCGCTGGCGTTCCTGCAGTCTTAGAGCCTGTAGGTATTGCGCGCAGCGACGGCAGGAGACCGGATGGTTTGACGCTCATTCCTTGGAAACTTGGAAGATCGCTGGTGTGGGATGCCACTTGTGTCGATACACTTGCTGTTTCCCATGTGCCGGCAACTTCCAAGTCAGCGGGTGCCGCGGCCAGCACTGCCGAGAACTTGAAGCGGCGTAAGTATGCGACTCTCTCTGAGAGTTTCATATTTACGCCCTTTGCAGTCGAAACTTTGGGTCCCTGGGGCCCCGAAGCCCATCGACTGGTTTCTGATATTTGTAAGAGACTGGTCGAGGCTTCGGCAGACCGCCGGGCTGGCAGCTTCTTCCGCCAACGAATCAGTTTGGCTATTCAAAGAGGCAATGCTACCAGTCTGCTGGGTACCTTGAGCAATGACAGCTTTCTAAGCGGCAACTTTAAGGAAGTTTATTATTTAAGATAATGTGTAGTTTTAAGTTTGTAAATATTAACATATGTATCTACTTTTGGTTAGGAATATATTCTAGTGTTATAGATATTCGAAACATTTCCGCCATTCTTATCTAAATGAGTATCTCTGATGTAAAATGTTTGTTTTCTTATTACTAAGTCCCTAACACTCTACAGTAAAGTGATGGCCATTAACGGCATGACGGTTAGACAACAGGTCAATTCAATTCATGAAATTTTGGCGTTTTATAAAATATCCGCACATGATCACAATCCGCTCGATTCTGACGTTACATATATATTATATATATTGTACATAATGTAATACATATCCTACAAATAAGTAGAGATTAGAAAGCAGATAATCAGGTATATTTTGTTAACGCTCAACCTATAGTTGAGGGTTGGTAAGTATGGACTGCACTTTTATATCGGATGAATTTTGCAATTCTGAGCGGTAAATTTAATGTTCCAACTATAGAATACGATGCATATACCTAAAATTATAAATTTAAAACTTAAGTTTTGTGTACATTTAGGATTGTTTGGACTCAATATGTAAATTGCAGGTATTTAGTTCGATATTATAAATTTTAGCCAAAAATGTAGTTTCTTTTAGTTAGATTATTTGTGAAATTCCGAGGTTTCAGTTTACAAAATAAATTATTTTAAGAAGCCCCTTACATACCTTATACTTGTAAGTAAATAAACACCTGATTATATAATCCCTAACAATAATGTAATGTTACAGAATGTATTACATAATTTGGAATATTCTACTCAATTTCTACTTGAGTCACTGGGAGAAGTACAACACTGGCGTGCTGTTTCTACCATGGGGTTACGACTTCAGTATGTGGGTGAGCCTAGTCTTAACCTGAAACCTTTTAAAAACAAATTTTTATAAAAAAGGAAGTTCTCAATTCGGTTGTATTTTTTTTTGTTTTTTTTTATGTTTGTTACCTCAAAACTCCATTTATGAACAGCTTTAGAAAACCCTTTTTTTTATTTGGAAGGATAATAACGCGAACTGCTTATAACCTTTATTTATAGATATTGCTCTTGTATGACACTGTACTCCAGAATTAGAAAAGAAGTTAATTGTAGACCTGCTCTAGATATTTATTTAGGTCAAAGTAAAAGGTCGAAATAAAAAAAAATTAAAAAATTAAACTGACCAAAAAAAAACAAGTCTACTAAAAATAGACTTTCTATTGTTGCACGTTGATTTGGCACGAACTTCAATAACTGTCAAATTTAATTATATAAGTATTTGTATCGTATTTATAAAGTTGTTTTTGTACTTGAGTATTGATTAGCAAAGGATAGTTATTACGTACTTTTCAGTGTTTTTTTTTTAAAGTTGGTTAATTTTTTACTTGTAATGTCAGACCAGTCTGGAAAGTGATGAATTCTTATAATTTTGAACTGCCTTTCGCCTTCTCAAATTTGGACCTCAGGAAATCAAGAAATAACATTTGGTCAGCTAACTAGCATTGAATGCATAGAATCTGATCTCTGGAATGTCCTGAGGCTGCTTCGTAGAGAGGCGAAACAAGTATCATAGGCTTTCTTTTTGCTTTGAAGTATGCAACCCTAAAAAACAATATCAGTATGGGTATAAAAGTATGGGTTTTTTGTCAGCACCCTAAGTAATGATATTGGCTCTCCTCAGTATACCTTCTCTATACACTTTATTACAATACACTATATAACAAGGATTATTTTAATAACTTTTGTTCAATTACAGGCTTCCACAATGTTCTTCCTGTGGACAGGCATATATGGCACAGGTTTCTATAAGCGATACATATTTGAGAACTATACTTTGGCCAACGGCTTTGAATTTCTCGTATATGCGACCGGAATCTTCACCAACCTCCCAGTGGCAGTATACAACACATATCAGTGAGTACATATTACACATGCGTGTGTGTGTGTGTCTATCTGTACATCTAATAATAATGCACGTAAACAGCGCCAAACAATTATAATATTCATATAGATCATTTTGCCCACTGCCCACTAGAGATTTTTTTTCTAGAGCCCCCCCCCCCATTTATTTCTATTAACCATCTGTCGCGAATCTGAAACAGCTATTGCCACGGTTATATTTAAACGTGTAATATTATATAGTTGTATGATAGGATATGACCCCTACCCTATTTCTGAGTTTAAAGAAGAAAGAAGAATGTTTCAATGACAACAATTAATACACATACTTAATTACATTGAGAAGTCTTTTTATTAACACTCGCTGACTCCCGAATGCCCCGAAGACATAGCAAGTTAGAACAACCACAGATAATACTGTGAAGTCTTGTAGGATTGCAAAAATCGTGGTATTTAACAAAAACTTGTTATAACTTAATTGCTACAAACTTATTTTTTTTTCTATTTTCAATTAATAGGCTTTCTTTTTTTACTTTTCTTTCATTCTTAATTTTTTCTTAACTTTACCTGTATTTATATATGAGACATTTCACATGAAATCGGAAGGTTAAAGATTTAATTGAAATGAAAAATTAAAATGTTTGAAACTATCCTATTTAATGTAGATCTGAATGTAATGAAATCTTTCAGTCCATTTTTCATCCACTTCCCGCACGCTTAAAACGTAACTTGCAGACAGCATGCGACAGCCAATATCGCGCGATATCTACTGTCAAATCGAGAATTTGTGTAATGTGATTTGTATAGTGGCGGTAAATCATCCGCAAAAAGTGCATTTTGTGGTCATAGAATAATAGATACGCAATCGTTATATATGATACTAATTTTTTATTACAATTACTCACTGATCGCGTAGTGATCGCGCGGCAGTCGCTGTCTGCAAATTTTTAGCTACCTAAATATGTGAATAAATTTACACACGTGATTAAAATGATACAATACATACAATAACAAAAATTAACCAGTATTAGTTTACTTTACTTTAGTACGTGATTAGCGTGTCTTTTTTGTTTTTTTAAACTATATTTTTTTAATCTGCCCACGCCTCCTCTGTGCCATTTCAACATCCCCTAATTATCTCTGGGTCTTCTACTGCCCCCCTGAAAATCTCAAACTCCCACAAGGGGGCATTATCGTCCACGTTGAGAACCTGGGACATAGATGGATTCAAATAAAGTTAATTCAGTCTTGCAACACTTTTCGGCGCATGCGCAAGGATACATCACCCGTCAGTCTGTCAACGCACAGTGAAAAGGCAACTGAGGGGAGTGATTCTTTAACTATACGTGATACAAACATGTGTTTTATTATATAATACTACCGGGCCTGACAACGTTGTCCTGCCCGAAATAAAAAAAAGTTCCTAGAACCCGATTGCAGCGCCACCTACCGGATCATATTGTGAATCTAAACCATTCAAGTACCCCTCAACACAAAAAGTTTCATCAAAATCGGTCCAGCCGTTTAGGTGGATTTCAGTGACAAACACATACAGAGGGATCTGTACTAATATCATAAAGAGAAAGAATTTGATTGTTTGTTTGTAATGGATAAACTCAAAAACTACTCAACCAATTTCAAACATTCTCGTGCCTATAGAAAGCTACATTATTAGTTAAATGATATTATGGTATTTTATTATCAAAAAATGTCTACCCGTGCGAAGCCGGGGTGGGTCGCTAGCTACATATTGAAATGATTTCTAAATAATCTTCTAAAATACCGTTGACATTTAACAGATCATACAAACTACGCACGGGTAAGATGCGGTCAGCCACGGAGGCCCTTCGACCACTGTGGTCTCTGTTGAGTGTATTCGTTGTTCTGTCTTTATGGGTGCATAAATCTGAGAAGTTACCTGACCACGACCCTAGGGTACTGTTTCTGTTAATGGGGACTCTGTTTAGTAACGTTGCGGTAAGTTTAACCATACAATAGAGTATAGGTCTATAAGTAGCGTAAATAGTAGTAATATGTGCTGCTATTAGTAGTATGATAACAGTATTGATACATATGGATGTATCAAGGCTGTTACAATACTACTAATAGTACTACTATACTATACTATTAATAGTACTACTATAGTATACTACTAATAGTACTACTATACTATACTACTATTAGTTTAGCAATGGCCTATACACATTTAAACTGTTATTATTAGTGTTAGTAGTATAGTAGCAGCTTATACACGTACATACTACTACTATTAGGCGTTTCATTATTATTTATAGTCTCAGACTATACTTAGTATACTACTAATATAAGTATTTTTAGAATAAGTATGAATCTCGTACTACTATTAGTAGTATAACAACCATTATACATAATAAATGTTCATACTACATTTGTAGTAAAACAACAATATGTATATATTTCATAATGAAGTGAGTTCGAGGTCACATAATTAGTTTGTTAGGAGTAATTATTTCTTTATTTTAATTTTCTCTCGTTTCTGCACCACAGTGTCGTCTAATAGTATGTCAGATGAGTAATCAGCGATGTGAAGCTATCAACTGGCTGCTGTGGCCTTTGACTGTAGCTGTAGCGACGTCTCTAATGGCACCCCATTACGAAGTCGCAGCGTTCTACACATTCACGGCACTAAGTGTAGTGGCACACGTGCATTACGGAACTTGTGTGGTGAGTTGAAAAAATTTGTGATTACAATTGATGTTGCCAGCTTCGAATTTAAATTCTAATATGGAAACTGAAGGTTGTGTTTTAGTGATAATTTCTAAAATTATTAAAATCTAGTAAGCAACGATAAAAAACGGAACTTATAATTTCGTCTTGCCTGTCAGTCTGTTGTATATCCGTATGTCTGCGTATGTCTCAACTATTTTATTGAGACTATTGGCTCTACACAGATGACATTTGGTCTGCTACACAATGGTGTAGTAAAATTTTAAAGAAAATAATATTAGTGATGACTCCACACATGTAATTGAGGGATAAAAAAAAAACTCTATGCACAAAAGCACAGTATAAACATAACAGTAGGATGTCTTGCGTACGCAGTTTGTATGTGTGCGCGCTAATACGCTTGCGCACGGACACAACGGCAATATTACGGGTGAATATGGATAATTATTGCGGGGTCGCACGTGACGTGAACATGCAACCATTTTCATTTGTTTTTAATTCGTTCTTCACATCATTACAAATACGAAAATGTCTAAATCACATTAACATATTATAATGTCCTTAGACGCCTAAATGATTGTAGTTATTCAAATCCAGAGTTATCATTCTTCAACACAACTACTAGAAATCAAATTTAACAAACATAAAAAACCTATCCGTGTGTATTATTTTTCTATTTTTTTTATTATCATGTACTAAATGTATAACTAAAGCGCTTATTACACCTTCCAATTAGTAGGGGGACTTTCCTAGCGATGGCGATCTGAGATCGATCAATGGAAAAATTTATTGATCGATCTCGAGTAGAGAATCGATTTAGTGAATTGATGGCGGACACCCAAAAATGGAGTTTTCATTGTATTTGTATTGGTAAGAACGCAACTATAAAATAATAAACTGGCGTGAAATCTTTTAATAAACTATACATACATATATTGAACACTGCCGTCACCTTAGCGCTCTCGGAGCCAGATTTAGCGCTTGTTTGAGTCGTCTAACTTTTATCTATCCCATGCAAAATTTAAAACTCCCTTAGAACGATTTTTGAGTGTCTGACGTCTATTCACCGCATCGATTCACTGCTCGAGTTCCAATGATTGATTCTTCCATTAATCGATCTCAGATCGCCATCCCTAGGAAAGTTGTTCCAACAAAATATTGTTGGAAGGTGTATATGAGCTTTAGCGGACATGCTCTCCGCAACACACTCCCAACACAACAACCCTACCTACGTATACGGCCGAGAGTAGCCAATTCCGTTACACATGAGGTGGGAGTCAACCGTCTTTTTTACATATTCTCTGACAATATGTTCAAAAAAAATATGTTCAAATGTTCAAAGTGACTTTTTGTTCAATAGTTTGTGAGGTATGCGCGTCTAAAGTCGTAAAAAGTGTGGCCCTCCCCTCTAACTTTTTATTTATGAGGTAGATAATTCTGAATAAAATTAAGATAATAGAACATTATTAATTCATCTGTCCCGATTTTGTTTTCCATTAAATCGCAAAAAAATCAATAGGCTAGCCAACTGACTGGTCTAGTCTTAAAGACCTCTAGAATTTTCAATTAGTTTACCATTAGATGACGACCTCGATGGCGCAGTGGTTTAGAGGTTGGATCCAAGCGCGGAAGGTTCTGGGTTCGATTCCCGGTCGGGTCAATTTAGGAAATGAACTTTTCTAGATTGTCTCGGGTCTGGGTGTACTGGGAGACGCCCCCGGTAGTCGTCGTCTGGTTCATAAGAACCTATATGTGTATATATGTGCTATAAAGCACAGCGAATATCCTAGTTTGAGATCAGATGATTGGTGTGCATCGTCTAGCGTATTATTATTATTATAATGATAATGAGGAGAATGATGAGATTTAAGGATGTGAAAGAAGTATGTAAAGACTGCAATGCTTGGTCCCACATCTCTAACTACCCCATTGGGGATAATCGCGAGTCGACTCGCACTTGACTAATTTATTTTCATACTTTTCAGGTACGTCAAATGTGTGATCATTTCAGAATAAGTTGTTTCCACATAAAGAAGCGGACAGATTGACTATTAGACGACAATGCGTGCTAAGTAACATAACACTATACAAATATGTATAAATAAACAACATTATATGTACTAGTAACACATACGTTATAAGGGCGTCTTCACATGCGAGTTGAAAACTTTAAAAATTAAAACCATTATATGTACTATCACACAATATTATATGTACTGATAACACGTGCATTATAAGGGCGTGTCACATGCAACTTTTTTAAATTATTTTCATTGTGCTTAGTGACAAGTTAATTTGAGTATTTTCTAAGCAAAATCTCATTTCGACTAAATTTCCTGAGCCCATTACACTAGGAAGTATTAACTAATTTGAAGTAGTAATGTATACAGAACCTTTTATACGTGCCTCCATTGCTATTTATATAAGTACCTGGGTGACCAAGCTTTACTCATTGTTTTTTGAGCCATTTTGTAGGGCCATCCGTTAGTACCTAATATCAACGCATAAATATTTCAGGTCTACTGGTTCGTCAATATTCATTGAGATTGAGATGTCATTAGTATCGATATACCAGAAAAAAAAATTGTGTGAAAACGGTTTTTTTTAATGAAATATTGTCTAAATACCACATTCAAACTATTCGAGCCAATTCCGAGTCCAAAAAGAAAGAAAAGTCATGTATATCTCTGTACAATAATTGCTCGTTTACAGTAGTAAGACATGAATGAAATAACCTATAAGGTTATTGAGTAGTTCGACTGCATTTCATAGCGATACTCAAATGTAAATCTCTAATTGAGCACAGTTAGAAAAGGATGCCGCTACATGCCATGAATAGCGGAATTTCTTTCTAACTATTCAAGTATTAACACACTTCAGTATTGTTTGGTATACGGATGTTAGTTCTGAATTGAGTTAGTACCCATTTACTCTCTCTAAGTACGCTACTTAACGACATTTTATGCATCTGAAATTATTTTTATATGGTTCTGTTCTGCTTTAGCGGAACTCATATAACCTTCATGTCTGTCAAACTGTGTATCATAGCTAATTTACTTCATCTTTACACTTACTGAGTTATTTGTCACAGAAATGTAGTGACATCCTGTAATCAGAAATAAAAAATTCGATCAGGTTTTTGAGATCTAATCAGTACCTAAAAGGATAAAGCTACCCTATCGAGCAGGGTATCATTGTAGAGATTGTTAAAAATGAAACGAAGAATTCTTTGAATGCTTACTTTAAACCTGCTTTAGTAAGCGTTAAAAGAAATCTTCGTTTACAACATATTGAGAACATTTATTTTGTGCCCTTCTAATTTTTTTTTTAACTAAAATCTTAGTTTATAAACTATACGATGCTAGTACGCTAATACTCAATAAATAAATTAAAAACTGTTTTAACTTATGTTTATAATTAAATAAACTAATTAAACTTATATTTTGCCCGAGATTGCTACTGAACCTTAAGTCTGTCGCACTTTTTTCCTTTTTTTTTTCTATTATTAGCACTCCAATACAATATCCAATCCAATACAAAAAAAATGAAATATAAAATCACTTGGTTTACATATTATATATCATAAACAAATAAAAAAAACAATTTCCCAAAATGCATTTTATGTACCTATATATTAATGTAATAAATAAACTAATTATAAACTATTGTCATTGAAATGAAACGCATTATGGTTGCACCCTTATATAAAACATATTGAACAAAGAAAGTACGTATTTTATGTTGTTTTCGACGTTATGTTACATTGTAAAGAATATTGTGCACAATACCTATTAACTACAGAATATTTGTAAATTAATTTATTATCTTTCGATAACTTCCTTACAGAAAAAAAAACATAATTTTCAGGCATCTTTTACCTATGATTGATTTTGATTATCCATATGTGTTTTTATTCCCCTTCTTTATAATAATACCATAAAGAAATGCAATAGATGTCTGATATCAATGTGTACAATTCTTTACTTTTTGGATTTATAGCACGCATTGTCTAATCTTTTTTATTTTAATTATTTTGTTTTCTTAACTTTCACACAATTGAGGGTTATGTAATTGGACTGTAAGTAATTTTTTTTTATTTAAAGTATTAATAATGCATGTTTAGAGATCTGTAGATTTGTTTGTCCGTCTATATACATATGTACTAATAACTGTAGCAGTGAAGAATTGGTTTTTATTTGACTGAATGTAATGCAGTATTTTATAATTAACATTATAGAGTGAGGTCAAGCTAATTTTTTTACATTTTTATGCTCTGTTTACCCTGAAAGAAGAATAACATGAAGATATGATTGTATAAAACGAATTAAAAAGTAAGTCCGACCGAAGGCCAATTTTTGCCCGAAGTACTTTTCTACTCTTGCCATAATCTATCGGCCAATGCCGAAGGGTTAATAATATTTAAAAATATAAGTGACGCGAATTCTATACTTCCGTTGTGTGATATAATATTAATAATACTAACTTATTGTATATATATATATATATATTTATAATAAATATATATTTCCAAAAACAACAAATTCCGAGCTATATTTTTATAAGTTTGTTTTCGGCTAATGAAATTACAAAACCGCGGCTTCGCCCAAACCTTCGACTGGTTTTCACCGAAGCGAAGGGCTTTTTTGGCCGAAGTTTACTGAAACTAAAGCTTCGGTTGGACATTACTACGAAATGATATATTTAATAATAGTAAATTATATAAAACTGTCGAAATTAAATGCGGAACTCCGCGCAATGCTTTTATCGTTCTTTTGTAACGTGCCACACGTCGTCTGCATGGTCTGTTTGAGCATTTAACCTATAGAGTCGAAATATCGGACCACTCTACTTATTATTGCTCAGTTTTTTTTACTAATAAATATCAACTTTCGCTAGCATTAAGCAGTACATAACCAATACTGGACCTGTGTGTACATCTCTGTATTTTTCGAAAACTATTTAAATACATAATGATTTACTGGTGGCGTGACAAAAATAGCAAAAAAAAACAAATTATATACAGGCACAATCTCATTTAATCGGTAGACAGCAGTGTTAGGCAAAATTTAATTTTAAAAACATTTTGTTAGGTAAACAATTACAATTATATTTGCCCTACACTGGTAGACATTTTATCATAAGTCAAGTTAAACTAGACTATCAATTGACGTGCTCGATGACATATATATGCGTATCGCTTGCTGCAACCTCTATTACGTTATCTCAGTCTATTCATAAACACTCATACACAGGTTTTGTTTCATTTTGGGCTGACCTATCGGCGCGCAGTAACTACAGCAATGTTTAGGCATAAATTGTTTTCGAATAGAATAAATGACATTTTCGCTCTATAGGTTACGTGCTCTAATGTTGGGCAAAATGTAATATTCTTACAATTAAAATGTAATTGTTTTCACAATTATATTTTAAAATTACAAGTTAATTGTAATTGTTTTCACAATTATATTTTACTCAACACTGACATACTCCATGCTTTTTTATTACCGTTGCAACCGTATTATAATTGTATGTTACTTGACACGTCCGCGATTACTTTCGACTAGCATGACGATACGATTTTCTTTTAATTAACGTGTTCCAAAGTACTCAAATGCTTAATTAACATTAATCAACAATATTATTTTATATAATCAATTATCGAAAAAATAATGAACTAACAGTTGATTTGTTTATGAAATATCTAACAGTTACTGAAATGCAAAGACTTGTTGTCTTTGAAAGTTTGATGCAGCTAATTCGGTTGTTATGAGCTTCTCAAGTTAAAAAGTTGATGTAGAATAATCTTGTGGTGTTAAAAATTATGTTAATCTTGACTTTCAAAATGCTATCATTTTTTTTTTAAATGTGTTTGTGTTGTAATGTTTTTGTGAGAAAAATTAACAATAAGGTATTTTTTATTAGTATTCTTTCCTTTTTATGTTATTTATATATATAGCAAGCAATCCCTTAGAACCAAACATAGAATTAGTCTTTATTTCGTGGATTAAGTAAATTAATTTACGGAATATCTATTTAAGTTGCTTTTAAACAAAAATGAGTCTTGAAGTAAATGATTGACATCCAAATATTAACGAGCAAAATGAAATGTTCTTTTAAAGTAAATCTGACGCCAAATCCTTTAGCGCCTGCAAAATTGTTTACAAAGAGAATGCACGCTTGGAAGCACTACAATAACTACTGCTTACGTGTTATTTATACTTAAACCTTAAACTTCCTTAACCTAACCGCCAGAAGTCGTTTTTGGGTAGAAAGGATTTTGTAAAGCGAAGCTTTGTTTTTGCAGCAGTAGTTATTGTAAAGCTTAACCGATTTGCTTAATTTTTTTCAAAAATGAAGCAACCAAAATAAACTTCCCCCTTGTAAATATAAGATATATTTAGTAATAATAATGCATTAATTTGCAGGAATGCAAGTATAACTAGATGCACATAGAATTTATAAACACCTTTCCACACTCTACTTACTAAAAATATGCAAATATTTAACTCCTCAGAAGATTCACATATTGTAGCATAATTATTTAATTTTACTAATGTCAACAATATTATCCATGTCGGTATCCGGTAGAAACTCAATTTCTGCGGAAAATTGGAGTTTCGGTTTAAATACATTCGTGAGCTTGCGCCCTGCCTTCAATGGCCCTCGGCGTAGTGCACAGAATACTAATATACTTGGCGGTGGGAGGTCACCTCGCCCCATATCATGTGCAGGTGTAAGAACAAAACCTAAATTAATAACTAAATGCTTCTGTGAACACATCTATTTTGCGATTAGTTTTTTTTTTGTTTCTTCATGGCATGGCGCACAGATGAGCGCATTTGTCAATGTCATGTATTAATCAGTAGACTCGACATGAAGCACGTTCGAAGTAAATTCGTTTTTTCTTGTTATCGTAAAACTCCTCCAGTAACGTGAGTAGTAGGCTTTACTGCAGTTATAAAGGACTCCTCGGAAGACCGCGAGAACTTCAGCTACACATGTTTATTTAGATATACTCCATTCTTTTCACTTAAACAGAACTTTAAAACAATATACTATCACTTTTGTACTGAACACCCAAAAATGTAAAAAATAGATAATCTAAAAAATGAAAACCTCACTTCTGCCGTTCCTGCCAAAAAGTTCCTTGCGATTAGTCAAAATAAACAAACTTAAAAATGTACAAATCAAACTATAAAAGGAAGTACCGAAATTCGGTATCGGTTTTAAAAACTAACTCCTATTAGGGCACTAAACACTTACATAAAAAGGCGCGATAGAGAAATGCACAAAACAAATATATGTACTTACATTAAAAAAAATTATGAAATCTATTACGAGACCGTCCCGCCGTTCTAACAGATTTGCTTATTTTTTTTAAATGAAAGGTTACACAGATTTGTCATCAATCATTAGAAATCACCAACTTTCACCCTTCTTAAGTTACACTGAAACGCGGTTTCCTCCTTTACAATTGTTACGTTTTCATAGATTTCTTTCTCTATGTCTCAGGTTCTAATAGAGATACGCAGTTCATTCTGGTCTAAGAACACTCGCTGGAATGAGCTTTTTCATTTGAGCTTTTGCCCACTTAAATTGGTTGAGTTGGAGAGAAGCTAGGTGTGAACATGCAACTTGACTTTTAATTTTTGTACTCAAGTTAGGTTACAATTACTCATCATATAAGAGCGTTACTTTTGAGTTACATTATCAACACAATGCTGAGGAACAGCACGGGTCCTCTCGTAGTTTATAAATTACGATTTTTTATATATTATAATTTTATAAATTACAATTATAACTCAAAAGCACATATAGGTCTCGCCACGTAAGTAGAGACTAGGGATGTTACGGAGGTTCGATTCCGATTCCGAAAACTCGGAACTTCCGATTGATATTACAGTTCCGATTTCGACTTCGGCTACGACAATTTTAAATCTGAGTTTATAATCGGAGGTCGAGCACAGCGGCGGCGGCGGCCATGGTCAGCGTGTATGAACAAGTGAATGTTTCTCTTGAAGGGAAGCCTTCTCCTTACGTGCTTTCCGTTCGCGTTTTAATGAAACTTATCCGAATTTTCGATAAGTGTTAGTGTGTTTCATTTGAAGTGTGACAAATTTATTTGAATTAAACAATGAAGCTAAAAGCAAGTATTATTTGGAACTGCTTCAATGAAGTTTGTGCGAATTCATCAGTGTAAGCTTTGTACGAAGCGAAACTTTTTTTCGTTAAATACAATATGTTTCTTTTGAAGTCATTTCATTTTATTTGATTTACTACTAGTACTGTTTAACATTTAAGATAATTTGATTTTTTTATTTTCAACGCCTAGGCCTAAGCAGGTGTATTATTTATTAAACTAAAATTAAAGAGGCTGAATAATGTTCGTATTACTTTATTTTATTAGACTTGCTCTTCATCTCTCTTCTGCTTCCACCTCCGATTCCGAATACGGTTCCGACAAATCAAATTTAAAACTCCGATTCCGAATTCAGTTCCGATAAAAACACTTCCGTAACATCCCTAGTTGAGACACGAGCAACATGATAGCTATTATCAACATTCTCGACTAATCGTTCTAATCATAATCGTTAACAAAGGGCAGCACTGTTTTTTTGAAGGTGTTGCTACTTTCATAATAACATGGTATTTTTGAATATCAGAAAATAAGTCAGTGGAGAAATACACGAGCTAGTGAAAGTACGTCTTTTAATATTATATCTCGTCATCCTACGTTTCCATCCAAGTCGACATCCTAGAAGAACGTTTAGCTTTCAAACGCATAAGCTATGTTATGTTAAATTGTTGCCATCTCGCTTTCGTATAAACGAGCATACACGATATTTACGTATTGAATTTTGGTATGGTTGTTTCAAAATAGGACCTAGGCGACTGAGCTTCGCTCGGATCAAAATACTACCGCAAAAAAGTCTAACCACATTCCAAGATTTGAACTTAAGCACATCGACGTGGTAGACCTACACTCTAGCCACTGTACTATTATGGAGGTAGGAACTTTATTGCTAAATTACCAACAATACCAATTTTAAATGTGTAAAAACGTAAAGAAAACGAATTTTCCCAGAATAGAGACCAAGCTAGATCGATTTGTCAACCCCGTGAACCCCAATATTTTAATTTCATCGAAATCGTTAGATTACAAATATACACATATTACGCGTGTAATAGTTGGTATCGTATAGGCTATAGGATATGACAAGGTATTTCAATGTGTGATTCCTGCAAAAATTTGTAACCCAGAAATGAAACCGTTTATGTTAAGGTGAACACAACTACCCTCGATTTCTGTAAGTTTCTATCATATTTGGATGTCATCAATTTACTCAACATGATAGATGTAAGAATAACAAAGTATTGTTTTTTTTTTACTTTGATTGATCAGAAAAACGTTGATTTTATTATTAACAAAGATGTTTTTGAATTTTATTGTTATTAGATGTAATCTTTACTAAGTTAATGGTAGAAGCTAGTCTCGTATGCACTTACTGGCGAAATTAGAATAAAAAAATCATAGCAATATCAACTTCAACGAAATGTCGTAATTCTGTTGTTTTGCATGCTTTTTGTTAGCAAAAATAAAAACAAAATCTTCTAAAATGTCGTTATTTCTTTTAAACTCGACTTGAGAATTTTGTTAATTTTATTTTCAGATGAGTAGTTAATTTTGGAATCGATCTGATATCTTATTTTATTTATTGTTATTTAAATTACAACATACTTATTTAAGTTGCCTTGTTTTGGTTTATCTTATAATGAGAGAAATTTACAAACGAATTTACAAAACAAGTGCCTCTGTATCACAATACTTTTGTCTGTCTCACGTTGTATGATGATTGATGACTATAATATGCGTATTTTCGTAGTATTAAAATTCCACAATTTATTGGGTATTATTATTATAAATTTTTAAAAATCAATGTATTTTAGATTGTAAGTTTTTTATTTGCCTGTGACCACCAATTTAGTACCATCTATAAATTACTTTTTCTGATTCTATATGTCGAAGTTGTTCTTTACATTCATGTGCCTTCTTCCTCGTTACCACCTCTTTCTCATTATTTAATTTTGATTTAAACACTGCCATTATTATTATTACCTGTTTATTCTAAAATCTTGCCTATGCTTTAATTTCAATCTAATTTATTGGCGTTTATTGTGGATGTGACGTCAGAAGTTGTCACCTCCCACCTCCTTAACATGAACCACTTCCGCAACCCCCAACGTACAATGTAATTTATAGATGGTCTAATTTTATTTAAAGTATTTTTTATATAATATGGTAATTGAAGTGATATTTATTGGTTTAATAATATAATCATAGAAATGAATCTCCAAACAATACTAATTTTGTGAATCGTAACTAGTAACTAATAAAGTTAAAAAAAACTTATGAAACCTTATAATAACAGTTATCAACATGAAAAATGACTGATTTCTTCAATAATCATATTATGTGAAAATTTCTATAACATGCTTAAACTGACACTTGCTTCTCAAAATACTTGTCATTCTATAGAAACACAAATAAATTATTTCATATAATTATTTGATATTTTATTTGTAAATAAATATCTTTCTTACATTAACTACATAGTCAATACCACCATAGATTTAATTATAATACGATTGGCAATGCAAAATAATAGCAGTTAGTATATACAATTGTGTAAATGCGAAATGAGCGATACCATTCATGTACTCACTATGGCCCTGTATGGACCTGACGTCAGTCCAAAATCTTAGGGTTTAAAATACAATTTCGTGTTTAACAGTGATTAATTTTATCGTTATGCGTGCAGTGCCTGCCATGTAACTTATTTACGAAAGAAAACTCGCGTTTACACAATGCAGATGTTTTTTTGTTCCCCTAATCACTCCATTGCCAATCTATATGTCAGTACATACATTTATGGTCAATATAGATGTACATTAATAATTTATATTTATCAAAAATATTGATGATATATACATGTACAACTCAACAAACAAAATCATGGTTGAGGAACTTGAGGAGGCTACATTGCTAGCTAGTGTTGTTATATAACAGTCATATGAGCATATGTACACAACCAAAAAAACACTAAATATATTGATATTAACATTTCAGTCACATAGTAGTTGTGTTATAGCTGCAATTACAAAATGACTCCTGTGTGAGTAATAGTTAAGACTTAAAATTGTATAAATCTGATATTTTTAACCTTTTTGCATTGACCTACCCTTTTAGCTAGTCGAAAATGTGCCACAAAAGTGGCAAAAATATCGTGACAGCCCGACAGAACAGTATTTGAGTATATAAATGATCTATAAAATGCAGAATGTTATCTTAATCCTAAATCAGTAAAGGTCAACGCTCATTTGACACATGAGTACTGCCTCACCGATTGGTGGTGACCACTCATTATCAACAGCAGGATGATTCAGTGACATAGTTAACGCTTAGCGGTCAAAAAGTGGACAGCGCGCAATCAACGATTTGTGGAAAAAGAGAATGGGTATTTTTGTATGAAATCGTCCCCAAAAATAAAATTAATTGTAGCATTATGAGCAATGACTGAGATTGTTATCCTCATGGAATATTTTAATTTATACAAAGATAGAATACTGGAATTAAATAGGATAAAAAATTCATATTACAAGATGAAAAACTTTCCCTTGGTCCGAAGGTCCGAGGTCTATTAGTATTGAGACTTGCTAAAAGATGTAGTGACTCACCATTTTAAGAATACATGAAGAACAAATTGAAGTAATGAACAACTACAACAGCCACAGTTCAGATTACTATATTTTTTTGGAGAAACTGAGTTCACTTCGTCGTCCGCATATGCAACTTGGACATGAGACTTTTTTGATGTAATACTGACTTGTTTAGTGAGCATATATGTATGTGTGGATATCCATATAACACCCAATCGCTCAAGGGAGAGGCGACTCTTAATCGTATCATAGTGACAATTGAGCAACAACCTTTATACAACTTTTAAACAACTATAACTCTCCTTTAACTGCCTTCATGAAGTCTGCTTTGATTTTAGCTCTATCTTCAATGCCTGGCAAATATGGATATATGCCTTTTGCTTTTCTATCTCTAAACACTTGCCCCTGGAAAGAGGAATAAGATCCATAAATCATTAAACAATGTAAAACAAAATAGCAATCTGCATTTTTCTGTGTAAATTACTAAGTGGATTTCAATGCGGTTTTCAACATAATTTAGAATGTTTTATGAGGACAGTTTAATACAACACTAACATTTATAAACTTTTAAATGGAGTGAAGGTTGCTGCGACAGTTTACTTGAGACCACGCCCAATGTAACTCGGCTAAAAAGTCAAGCGAAAACAAAAGGCAATTGCGTTAATTTCTCGTGTTTTTAGATATTTTATATTAACATTTAGTCTGTAGAAGTTGAGAAATATAAATTCATGGTCTTTCTTTCTTTTCTTTCTTCATGGCATGGCGCTCAGATTGGTGCATTTGCCAATGTCACATATTGTATTTTAAGAAGTAGAATCGTTATCGTAAAACTCCTCCAGTAGTAAAGTGATAGTAGGCTTTACTGAAGTTATAAAGGACTTCTTGGAAGAACACGACAACTTCAGCTACACATATTTATTTAGACCTGCTCCATTCTTTTCACTTACACAGAACTTTAAAACACAACACATACTATCACTTTTGTTCTTTTAACTCCCAAAAATGTAAAAAATTGAAAATCTAAATGAAATGACACCTTCACTTCTCTCGTTCACGCCAAATTCATTCAAAATATACGTACCCAAAATTTTTTACATGTGTTGTAATTGTTGAAATAAGCTTCACATTTTTCCTGATCAAAGCCATTCTTATTCAAACACTCGTAAGACAATTCCTGTTCCTAAAACAATAAATATTTACTGTATTTATTGAGTTACATAATTTATATCAAAATTTGTTTGAAATCGTGGCTCACTTTCAAACATGGATTTACATGTTCTGCATCATTATTTTTAACCATTGTCTAGTATTTATTATTATTAATCTTTGTTTGTTGCAATCCTGCGGTTTTCTATTAAATTATTTTTTTAGGATACATGCATTTTTTTTTTTTGTTTTATTTTTTAATGGCACCGTACGTGAGTACATTGCCAACGTCAAGTAGCGAGAAAATAATTCAGTAGATGATTAGCGCATTTGCCAATGTTACGCATTAACATAAACTAGTATACAGACACAGAATAAGTAGAATCCATGTAGAATCACAAGTAATTTGTTCTTTCTTATCGTAAAACTCCTCCAGGAAAGTGATAGTAGGCTTTACTGAACTTATAAAAGACTTCTTGGAAGAGCGCGAAAACTTCAGCTACACTGTTCATTTAGGTCTCCATTCTTGTCACTTACACAGAACTTTAAAACACAATATACTATCACTGTTGTACTTTAAAACTCCTAAAAATGTAAAAAATAGAAAATCTAAATAAAATGACAACCTCACTTCTCCCGTTCCCGCCAAAAAGTCCTACATGCATTTTGTTGGTAAATATTGTAAATATTCTTGTTTTTATTTATATTTCTTAGGGCATTGGTAACAAGACCATCAGCACAGAATATATACCCATCAGCCTAATGACGTAACTTCTGGAGAAACACCTACAGTAGTGATAGTCAAGGAATATATCACAGATTTATAAATAGAAGCAGATCAAACATAATTCACTCACACATAGATACCGTGTAAGTAATAACACTGTCACTTTCATTGTAGTTTAAAATTGTATATCTTTATCCTTTTCTTTCATTTGTTGCAACACAATGGCACACATAGACAATTCCGAAACCATGGCAGCCGCCATCTTCCGCTTAAGTCAAAATAAGCGGAGTATGGCGTCTCTTTACTTGCGTAGTACGTCACATGTTCGATGATTAAATATTTTTTGGTGTATAAACATTATTCTGGTTATTTAAAGTGCAAAAAATGGTACTAAAGTGTTGTACCCCCAATAGTTGCAACGCCTCATACAGAAAAGCTCCGAAAATCACGTTCCATCTGTAAGTAAATCTGATGTTGCAAATTGTTTGATTACTGCATTCAGTTAGCTGATATTTTTGTATTTCGTGGCTCCGACACTTAAATATGTTGCAAACTATTAAAATTAAAGTTTCCTTATATTGTTTAAGGTTTTTTTTATAGGTTTTTTATATTTTCGTGACAAGTACCTAACCAATTTTGACATTATAAGTACTTGTACCTTAAAGAGGGGCCGAATTCAGAGAAAACTGAGTCTCGTAATAAAATTAAACATTAACGGACAGGTACCTAAGGTTAAGCAACTATCTATTTTTTGCAACTATCTTTTGATTTTGATGTATATCTTGTTAATTTCGGGTTTCTAAAGGATGAAATCTTCAAATTTTTTGGTTAAAGAACTACATAAAGAAATACATAAAGAAATACATAAGAAAGGCTACATAGAACAAACTGGCAGATTAATTCTGGCAGTGTTTTGTGCTCAAAACATTTTGAACCCCATTTATTATGTAAAAGAGATACCCGTAAAACCGTGTTGTTGTTTGACTATGAAATTTAACATACCTATTAAAAATGAACATGCTATCGCCAAATTAATCCATACTTCATAATTACAAAATTATTTTTAATTTATTTTAAAATAATACAACTTTCTTGCTTCAGGTAATCGAAGATGGACTTTATTATGCATAAATTGTGTGTTCCGATGTAAAAATGGTGAAAACAAATATGGATATCTCGAGGCGAATAATGACAAATAATACCTACGATTACTTGCAATGGTAATCCTTAGCATATCTGACATTCTGCGCTAGTTACTTCTGGCACACATTGAAAAACAGTGAAATGATGTGTTAGATGCACATCAATAATGAGTTCTTATATAATGTAATAAGAAAACAATCCGATTAATAAATAAAAGACTGAAAACATTCATTTTTTTATTGTGTAAGCTGTTTTAGTTTTTATTCTCAATGTGATCGATCACCCATCGACTATCTCCCGATTTCTTTTAATTATTGAGTTTTATGCGTAGTTTAGAGAAAATAATAATCAAAGGACAAAGCATAGCGATGAAGAGTTATTTAATAATTTTATAAAATATTCACTGACGCTTATCTCCTTAGAAAAATAGTTAACTATAACACTCATCTGTTATAAAACTTGTTCTATTTTCTCATAATCAAGTCTCTAACACTTACAGTAAAGCAATGGTAAGTAGGCTTTACTGGAGTT
Source organism: Zeuzera pyrina (assembly GCA_907165235.1). Taxonomy (NCBI): domain Eukaryota; kingdom Metazoa; phylum Arthropoda; class Insecta; order Lepidoptera; family Cossidae; genus Zeuzera; species Zeuzera pyrina. The sequence goes on from OU015641.1 coordinate 4,700,274, forward strand.
ACAAAGGACTGTTAAATAAAATTCCTCCAACTCCTCTCACTCGCACACAATTTTAACGTACAATATACTACAATTTTTGCACTTAAAACTCCCAAAAGCATAAAAAATAGCAAATCTGAATTTTGAATAAAATGCCAACCACGCTTCTTTTGTTTGCGACAAAAAGTCTAAATTCAAAACTTTCACTTGCCTGATTATCAACTTTCCCGACTTAAAAATATATCGTTTATGTCATTAAACTTCATGTACCCACATAAATCGAACCGCAAGCAAGGTCATCACAATGTACATGCAGCCCAAGACCAGCAGCGCACAGCCGTCAGGCCTCATGTATCGAACGAACAATCATAATATTGTATAGTGGAGCTATTGGGAACACTCGAAATTACATCCTTCATGTAAGAAAAACAATCTACAAAAGGAAGGAATACAATAAAGTAATAATCTCTAATACTAGTATATCAATTAATTTTATCATTATTTACATTAACAAAAAGTACATACATACATTATATTTGCAAACTTAAAACTACACATTATCTTTATTTTATCCTTATTTTATCACATGAAAAATATAATTTGGAGTGTCCCAAATAGTCCCGCTCTAAGATAATACATAATATAGATACCCACTCCTTAATGCGGCCCTGAGTTCTGTATGTGTGTGAGTAATATTTGTTAGTGTTAAATTTGCCACGCATTTTGAACCGGTAGGTATAGTCTGCTTCCATTTAAAAGTCTGTGGAATATATTTACTAGTAATAGAGGGTTTAAAGTTAAAAAGGACATCTTGGAAGAGCGCGAATACTTCGGCTACACATGTTTATTTAGATCTCTTCCATTCTTTTCACTTACACAGAACGTTAAAACAATATACTATCTGTTACCACTATAAAATTCCTAGAAATGTAAAAAATAGAAAATCTAAAAAAAATAACAACCTCATTTTTTCTCCCATTACCACTGAAAAGCGTTAATATTTTTGCAGAAATGCAGTGTTGACAGCACTTCAAATTTTTCCTCCGAGTTATCTTGTGAGCAAAAACATTTTTTTATGTGTAAAGATATTTAAAAAAACAAATTATGGCCTCTTATACTTGAATGGACTAAACCCAATGATGTTACATACATACATACATATCCTCACGCTGTATCCCTAAAGGGGTAGTCAGAGAAGACGGAGCGCCAAGCGTCGCGGTTCTTACATACTTCTTTCGCTTCCTCAAATCTCATCATTCTCACACATTTTCGCCTAGGTATGCGAGAGCTTTTGACATTTCCATCCGCTAACACTGGCTATTTGATCTTCATAAGGCAGCATTGGTCTTCCTTGGCTTCTTTTACCACTCACTTTCGCTCTGTATAGTTTCTTCGTCAGTCTTTCATCACTCATTCTTTCCAAGTGCCCGAACCATCTAAGCATTCCTTTCTTAATTTCTACAATAACAATGTCGTGCGACCCTGTCATACTGCGTATCTCTTCATTGCTTATCCTGTCCGCAAGGGTGACACCGCACATATTTCTGAGAGACCGCATCTCCACAGCATTTATCATACTTTCACTCGATTTCGGGCATATCCAGGCCTCACTACCGTACAACAAAGTTGGCACCAACACCACATTATGGTTGGCCGTTTTAGTAGTGTTAGATATATTCACACTGCTCACTAAAGCGGACAGAGCACCGTTCACTTTATTGCCGGCTGCTACCCGTCTCTCCACGTCCAACTCACATCTTCCATCCCTCAAAATACACTCCCCAGATACACAATTTCATTCACTTGTTATAGACATTTTCCATTTACCCAAACCTCACATTTCAATTGTACCACTTCCCTTTCAAACACCAGAACCATTTTCACATTCATATTCAATTCTTTTACTTCACATTCTTCTTTCATGCACGTGACTAGTGTCTGCAACTCTGCATCTGATGGTGCTATAAGCACAGCATCGTCAGCGTACAATAGGCAGTTTACCGTTCTTAAATATAATCCGCATCCCCCGACGTGGTTTGTGTCAGAGCTTTTCTTTTTGCAAATTGTATTCGTCTTCTCGTATCGTCCTTTTTATCTTCCATCCTTATCATTCTCATATATTCCTCTCTAACATTTCGGCCAAATATGTCCCTATCCAATTTGTCATTTCTATATTTTGCTCACTCATATTCGCATTCAGTCATCCCTAGGTTCCTTGTTCTTTTTCATTTTCTATATTTTTCTGTTTTTTGTTTTCTATTATTTCCCTTCACTTATCTTTATTTTCTAGTTACCCTATATATACACAATCATATATATATACATACGAGGCACCCAGATAAGGTCTAGCTACCCAGCCATATATACAACCATACACATACATACACATACATATGTCTAGTCATATAACATATATATATACACACACGTGCACGTATGTATGCGTATACATATATACACACACACACACACATACATACACATACACACTCAAGGCAGCCAGTCACTTCCTTATCACTAGTTCATTTTCATTTAGTATATTTACTCTTTTATCATTTATCTATTACTCTCTTCTTTAACCCCGTCATTTGTTGCAATTGGATTGGGACAGCATCCATTATCATGGTCGTCATATTTATCTTATATCTATTATCACAGTTAGTTCGTCTTATGTCTATATTTACAATATCTTTCTTATATCTGATATCACAATGCTTTGGATATGTACATATTTGGCCTTATCTACATATCTACTTAAATTTCTACTTAACTGATTTGCATATTTTATTACTATCCGTACATTGTAATAATTTTAAGTAACTAATGTACTGCACGTTTACCCAATTTGTTTCATTTACCTACAAATCCTTTACATGTCATTGCAGATTTCTATTTGTACTTAATCTAATATGGTTGATATACAATTATACCTTCCTATATTATCTTGTTTTATTTTTATTTATAACCTGCAATGCCACATCTCTACAATAGCTTAAAAAAATTTCTCTCTTTTCCTTGTCTTGTACTATCAAATATATATTTTCTATCTTTGTGTCTATTTTATATTCCGTCTCATATCTTTGCTTGATTAATCTAGGGCATTCTATCAGTACGTGCAGTATGCTTTCTTCTTTATTGGGGTCACAAGAGCACGCTGGGCTCTCCCTGCACTTGAAGCGATACAAGTACTCGGAGAACCCCCCGTGTCCTGTCATCACTTGCACTAATACGGGGTCTATCCTTACTTTCTTGATGAGAGTATATGCCGCCATAGCGTCTGGGAAAAACACCTTCGTCACCCTGACTGTCTCTCCTTGTTTATAGCGTCGGTTCCACTCGCCAATCGTTTCCAATCTAATTGGTCCGCTTGGCAAATGATACCGGACATTTATCGTAGTCGGACCGTGTCTTTTTATGTAAAGCTGCTGACTTAGCGAGCTCATCAGCTCTTTCGTTCCCTGCAAGCCCTGCGTGAGCCTTAACCCAATGCAGATGTATCGCCCTTCCTCTCCTGATGGCGTCTATTACACCCGCACGAGCCCTCATCGCCAGGGGTTGCAGCGAATGATAGTTAACGATCGAGTCTAGTCCAGATCTCGAATCGCTGTAGATTCTGCAGCTCGATGCTGTACAGCTAAGGGCCTTTTCAACTGCTACGGACAAGGCGAAGAGTTCAGCCTGGAAGACGGTGCAGCATTGATCCAGCTTCAGTTTCCGGGTACCGATCTCCGCGCCGTTATGCGAAATGGATAAGGACGCGCCGACTTTCCCCTCAATTTTGCTACCATCCGTATAAATTTGTAGGTAGTCCTTTTGCTGTTCCATCACTTCACCCTCCTCAAGACATGAATATTTCAGCCTTGGCCGCTTCGCAGGGTGTGGCATATCAATGTATCTCGCCAGTCTCTCCACCTCCCGATCGCCCGCTATACTACCGGAGATCCCCCTCCTGAACTCATAGAGGCTAGCAACTTCCTTGGCTCTTAGGTCCAAGGGGAGGACCCCCGCCAGCAGCAAGGCCGAGTCAAGGGAAACCGTGCGATATGCCCTGATAACTTTCTGTAATATCCCTCGCTGCACAGCACCGAACTGTTTTCTTGAGCTCAATTTACTTGCCGCGGGCGCCCAAGCGCAGGCCGCGTACAATACCACGGGCTGGACGACAGCCATATACATGATCTTGATGACCTCGGGCTCCAACCCCCAGTGGATCCTGGCGGCTTTCGACAGCTGCTTGCATATTCCCGTTGCCTTACGGCAAACATTCACTATATGCGTATTAAAGAGCAGCTTGTCGTCTACCGTTAAACCTAGGATCTTAATCTCCTTGGACAGTCCAATGTCCACCCCACCCATGTTCAGAATTGGGAGATCGTATTTCAGTTTGCCCGTCAAGACCATCGCTTTGGTCTTGCTTTGTGCAAACCGAAGCTTATTTTGTACTCCCCAATCCCAAACACGTCGGAGCGTGGCATTGGCCCGCTCTTGGAGTTCAGGGATGTTGTCTCCCGAGAACATCAACATCACGTCATCTGCAATAGCCTGACAGCGCATACTGTCATCTACCATTTCTTTCAACAGGGGATCAAGCATCAAATTCCATAGTACAGGGCCTCTAATGGAACCTTGCACACACCCTTTCATAGTTACTCTGGCACACTCCTCTCCGGCGAACCTGACTTTCACCCTCCTGTCGGACAGGTAGCTATCGATCAGGCGTCTCAGATTCACCGGACATCCTGTTTCGGCCAGCCTGCATCTCATAGTAGGCCACCACGCGCTGTCGGAAGTCCTATGTCCTATGTATTTTGTGTCGCTATGTCCAGCGATACTAAAATGACTATCTTCTTATCCGTTATTTGTTTTCTAATGTACTGGATCATGTCATAGAGGGAGTCCTCGGCACCAAGCTGGGGGGTAAACCCGTACTGATGCAGGCTTTGGCTTGGTAGAGTGTGCCATCGTATTCTCATTACTATCATCTTTTCCAAAATCTTACCTAGCACCGGTAGCAGGCCTATCGGTCTATATGACTTTGGGTCTGCATAATTCTCTCTGTTCGGTTTCCTGAGGACTATAACAGTTGCCTCCTTCCATAACGTGGGGAAGTGAGAAAGTCGAAGACATTCGTTGAATAGGTCCAGGAAAGCACGCGGCTCCTGAGCTATCACCATCTTGCAGATATCAGCGGTAAAACCATCCCACCCGGGCGCCTTCTTAGGATTGAAGCTCAGCGTGGAGCTCTAAACTTCTTCTGTAAAAGGAGGGTCGTATACCTCAGTATGCGCCCTCGAATTAACTGTTTCCGCTTTTTCTCTGGTTTGTATATGCTCCACGCTGTCTTGTGAGGCATCGTCTACCGGGTAGAAGGTCTCCGCCAGCATCTGCACCGTTTCTAGGGGACCCAACGTCCTACCTCCACATTCCAGAGGAACATCCTCTCCTCTCTCCGATGTTCTGTTCACTGTCACTCTGTATATCCCTTGCCACATGCTTTCCCGGTCCTGCTTCCCACAAAACTCCTTCCAGCTACTTATCTTCGCCTTCCTCACCTCTGTACGATACCTTTCTCTCTCCCTCAGATATTCATCTACCACCCATGCTCGGCGTGCCGAGGCAGCCCACCTAATTCTTCGCTTTTTTGTAAGCACAGACTTCTTCAGAGCTGCGATTTCATCCGTCCACCAGGGCAACCCTATCCATTTCCGCTTTCCTATCTTGGGTAAAGCATTTTCACAGGCCTCTGTGATTGTGTCAGTGACTTCTGCCACCATCTCATCGATGTCACTCCTACATTCGATCCTATCAATACCCTCCTTTATACTCTTCTCTTGCCAAAGCTGGGCGAGCTTCTCTCTAAGCTCACTCCATTTGGCCTTGCGCGTATTAAAAATTCGGTTAGTTCGAATTATTTCTTTTCCTTTCACATTCCTTACCTTCAGTTGAATAGGATTGCCCTGTGGTCAGACTCAATCACGCTTTCGTCCACCCTCCATCCATCGACACGTCCGAGCATGTCGGCAGAACAAACCGTGACATCCACGCAACTGCTATAGGTCCTCTCCCCTCTAACCACATAAAACGTGGGTGTCTCACCTCTGTTTAATATGTGCAGACCCAAGTTGCCAAACACACCTGCCACCCCTTCCCCCCTGTAGTTTGCCTCTCGGCTACCCCACCACACATTCCATGCATTAAAGTCCTCCCTATTAGTACACTTGGAACCCCAATTTCTATAACAGCGTTCTCCAGCCACTCCATATCGGACTCGATGGATCCATCTTCTTCGGAGTAGATCGAGAACACCGCTGTCTTCCTACCTTCTATCTCTAAAATTGCCACCGCAAAATTAGGAGTCGTCCACTTCGGGCACAATGTCACTCTCATACCATTGTCAAAAATGACAATGGCTGCTTTGTTGGTTCTTTCGCTCACTTGGTCATTCTGCACCACCCTAACTCCCGGGTATCCTCACATCCTTCTGCCTGCACCTACATAAGATTCCTGAACCATGGCAAAGGCAAACCTTCTATTAATTGCCTCCATCATTAATTCTGCAGTGGCAGTCTCACTCCTTTGGAGGTTTGCCTGTGTCACGTTTAGGTCCTTCTCTACTCCACTTATTTCTTGTGCTCAAGGTCCCCATTACCACCTTAGTAATATGCGACAGCTTGTCGCGCTAAGGCATTCCATTTCTTCCTAACTGCGCACTCCCTTTCAAAGGCGCTGTGCGCAGTCCCACTCACTTTGGCTCGAGCACAATTAATACATTTGGGAGCCTCCCCTTTTAGCCTGTTTGGACAGCTAGCTACCAGGTGAGAGCCTTCACAATAGTCTTGGACACATCGTCCATCTCCTTGCAAAAGCGCTTACTGTGGCCAAATCATAGGCAGCGTGTACACTGCATAAGGGGAGACTGATCCTCTACATAGATGTTTTGTAGGTCTATTCTTAGTCTCCCCACCCCCACAAGTCTTTTCCACACCACGGGACTAACGCTTAAAATGACATGGCCACAGACCGAATTCCTTGCTCTCCTTCTGTACTTCATGGCCATTCTTACGTCCTGCTTGTTCAGGCCATGAAAAGCGTCCCCATTTTGCTTTTTTTATTGCAGCTAATATTTCTTCGTCCTTATGAACGAGCAACACATCTTTCAATATCACTTGGGGGTCCTTATTTTTCATTTCCTCAACAACGAGGCACTCCTCTTTCTTTTCCAATCTCTCTTTTATCTTTTTTCTTTCCTCCTCATTCGCACATCCCACTATCACTTCCTGTCTTTCACTTTTCTCACTCTTTCCACCTGTATCCATCCTTCTTTCGCGTCCACCGCTTTCCTAATTCTTTCCAGCACTTGTTCCCCGGTTTCCTCTTCCTTTTTGGAAGATACAACTACTGAGTGCAGCGCCGCCCCCCAGGGGGATTCACTCTCCCAGTCCCGGTTACCGCGCCCGCATACGTTATACCTTCCTTCTTCCGACCCTCTCTTTCTCTCTCTAACTCCACTTTCAGTTCCTCCATCTTCTTGTTATTCTCATTCATCAACTTCCTACACTCATTCATCTCCCTTCTATTTTCCTTTATCACTTTCATATATTCATCCATCTCCTTTATTACATTTTTATCCATCTTATAATCCCCCCATCTCCTACTTCCTTTTCATTCTCTTTTGTCTTGCTTTTACCTTCCTTTCCATTACTCTCATTCCTCATTCTATATTGTTCTCCTTCCTTCATCAACACATAAAGCCTTTCAACTGCATCTAATACCTCGTTCTTTATCTCATTTTTCAAGTTCCGGCTATTGTTTAACTATATCTTTGCCCTCATTAGGCACGCCCTTGCCTCTGAGGTACGACTTTTGTGTCCAGATTCCAAACTAGTTACCTTATCCGTCCCCGATTTACTTTTGAGCTGTCCTGTCAAATCCACATGCTTAGTTTTACCCCTATCTGCTACTTTTTCTTCTGTTGTTAGCTTTTTTACTTGGGAGGGGGACTTCATACTAAGTTCGATTTCACCTACACTCCTCCTAACAGAGCCACTACGAGTCATTACCTTTACTCTCCTTACTCACTTCCAAAGTGATCTCCTCCTCTGACAGTGATCCCACTTTCTCCATACTTTCCACTACTCTCTTTACCGGAGTGCGGAATCCAAACATACTTCTACCACCGAATCCGTATTATGGAGCGGCTGCCTGCTTACTCTTCGGGGATTTGTCAATCTGTCGGTCTCTTCAATTCGATAAAAAAATTGTATAAGTTATACACAAACGATTAATTAAAACTTTGTCAACTATAAAAGCTTATTAGTAACTTATAACTAATATAACAGATATTATATTTCGACCCAGTGGGTGTATAGAGCCCTACCGAACTTGGACAGTCTTAATGTGTCAACTTAATCTTAACCTCGCTTGTCAATAGACAGCACAAGGGGACGTCACAACACCAACTAAATAAATTATTGTACACAATTAAAATCCTGTTAAAATTGTTCTTCTCGATATAAGTCCCGCTCAGTTCAGGGGGTGTATATGGCCCTTCCGAACTTGTCTCACCGTTTCACCTCGTCTACCTCCACCGGACTTATATACAAGGAGAATGTACACCAACCAACCACAGGGGTCAGGCAACTGGTGACTGTATATGTAAAATGTATGGAGGACCAGTATACACAGACCTCCGACTTTACATGGACAGAAAAATTTTTGAAGGGTCAATGTCTGGTCACTTTAGACGGAGTCTCTACAGGTGACCAGCCCAAGCTGAACCCCGAGCCTTGGCCGTACTAAATGAGGTCAACTTAAACTGGACCCTGGTTTGCCTATTTGCCTATTAAGAGGACGTTGGATATATCAGTTTATTAAAGAGAACTTAGGTGTGAGAACTTGGGCAAGAACTCTTACTACTTTATACTGACCTAGTTAATTTAGTTCTGTCTAACCAATATTAAGGCCCCAGCTCACATGCCGTCCGAATTTAATTATATTAATTTCAATAATCTGTCAGTTCTTTATATTTTCCAATTTTTTTTATATTTTTCTTAATATATATCTGTTGTTATATTTAAGTAGTATATATTACTTGATACTAATATTTTTTTGGAATACTTAAAATGGGGTTTTTTGCTAAAATATAATTTTAATTACTGAATACTACCCAGTACCAGCTAAGTGAGCGAGCTCCTTTACAATCACGTTCAGATAAAGTAGATACTTTACCAACTTAAGATAAAGTTGTCAGATATATCAACATTAACTGTTTGGTTAGCAATTAAATTATTAAAACTTTCGTGAGACATTATTAACGCACTAATTATTGAATACGGCTTTACTCGCGTGTAATCGGTATAGGTACCGACTAGTTTCGGACCTATTGGAGGTCCATCATCAGGGTGAGTGGGATGAGTTCGCGGCCGCGCCCCGTCTCGCACTGCGCGCCTGAGCTCGCAACGCGCGGCTTGACAGGGTGGGGGCGCGGGGTGCGCCGGCGATGGTGACGAACTCCGCGAGACCGATGCGTCTACGTCAATATTGGTGTTTACGGGCGCACAAAATGTACTCACGATGTCCGCTACATACTCGTCAGCACTATCGTTCTTATTCCGCGTCGTGTTTAACAACACGGGTTTCCAAGTAAGCGGCAGAGCCTATCCCTTGTCTCTATTAAAATTAGGCCGGCGGTCGATTTCGATGGCTTCAAGGAGCTTGCGTGATACAAAGTTCTTTTCACGAGCCAACACTTTCACCTTATCGAACCTAATATAATGTGACGTGTCGGAGTTGAGGGCGTGTTCTGCCACCGCCGAGGTGTTGCTGTCCATTTTACGCATACTGCGGATGTGCTCGGTGAGCCACGTATTGATGTTGCGTCCCGTTTCTCCAATGTAGCTTTTGCCGCAATCGCATGGAATTTCGTAGACGCCAGGGCTATCTAGAGGGTCCCGATCCTTAGGCGATCGTAGAAGACTTCTAATCTGTGTCATGGGGCGGAAAATTGTCCTGATGCTATATCTATGGCGTAACAGGTGTCCAATTTGATCCGTTACCCCTCGCATGTATGGTAAATACTCCGCGACTCGCTCTACAACCTGAGGCCGTTGTTTGCTGGTCGTGTTTGCTAGCCGGCAACTCTGTCGCCAGTTGTAACCATTGCACTCTAACACCTGCCGCACGTGTGTCAATTCCGACTCTAGGAATTGAGAATCACATAGACGAAGTGCACGATTAATGAGAGTGCGTGGCAGCGAAGATAGGTGCGACGGATGGTGATGGGAATCTGCTCTTAGATACCGATCGGTATGTGTCGGTTTTCTGAATACCGTATGTACCAGGCTTCCATTAGATTCACGCTTCACCAGTACATCCAAAAATGACGTGGCGTCTCTAGTCACCAATGTACAAGTAGCAGAAACTATTGACATAATAAAACAACAGTTAATAGAGAACAACATACCTACTGAGTACCTGGGATTGATGGAGTTTTGTAGCGGACATCGTGAGTACATTTTGTGCGCCCGTAAACACCAATATTGACGTAGACGCATCGGTCTCGCGGAGTTCGTCACCATCGCCGGCGCACCCCGCGCCCCCACCCTGTCAAGCCGCGCGTTGCGAGCTCAGGCGCGCAGTGCGAGACAGGGCGCGGCCGCGAACTCATCCCACTCACCCTGATGATGGACCTCCAATAGGTCCGAAACTAGTCGGTACCTATACCGATTACACGTGAGTAAAGCCGTATTCAATAATTAGGTGCATTAACTGTTTGGTCTATATTTTTACAACTGATCAGCTTTTTATATCAAAATTAACCTATATAGAGAAACCCCATCCATCGAACCACTGATTTTCAAAATTTTTTGGACTTCCCAGTGTTTTAAAGATTTTTCACCAAAAACAAGATCTTACTAATTCCAACCGCAAAAAGATAATTCTTCCGATTTTTTATTTTCTATTTTTTTTTTTAAATACAAGGTTTTTAATAATTTTGATATTCAAAACAGTTACCTGGTATAGTAATAATACCAATAAGTATCTTCTTTCCTGGGTGCAAAATTCCAGAAGTTGTCATTTTCTAACATACACAACTGCAGTCATTATATTTGTTTTCTTAATTACAGAGAAACTATACGACATACAATTCTAATATTTTCAGATTGTGTAGGGGACCTTCTCCTTCGTCCAAAGATGCTATTTCTGGGGAAGGCTGCCCATGACTCCTGCGAGATTTAGGGCCTACAACTTTACAGCGCCAAGCTCCAAAATTTAAAGTTGTTATATTTTCGAAACCGTCACGAATTTCTGTCCGGTTTTCTCACGGCGAGTCTCTTTTAGTCTTTCCTCGGCTTAGACACCTTCAGAAGTTCTCCAACTGCAATCCTTTCGGCTTTCAGGAACACGTGGTTTTTCTTCTATGCTAATTATTTCAGGAACCCGTGGCCCAAAAAATCCAATTTTTTGTAGGAAGCTGCGGGTGGTTGGTACACTTCACATAAACACTAAACACTTGGGGGTCATCATCCAAAAACGCTCGCCGCACACACTTTTATGGCAATTTTTCACAAAAACACCTATATCTTTTTAGTTCAGTTAGCCGATTTCAAAAATTTTTTAATAGGTATATTTATTATATTACATTAATAGGTAGTGCGCAATGAGGTGCAACTTTCTATGTATCGCACTCAATACTTTGCTGTAACTTTGTATTTTTAATGATTTTTCACTCCGGAGCGCTTTTATTTTTCGCTGCTAACGCGTAATAGATACAATAGGCAGTTTACCACTATAGGCAGTTTACCACTGTGTCAGCACATATCATACCACTCATACTACCTTTCATTATCTGGAGGTAACTGTCCAAATACAGCACGAACAGCCAGGCAGACATCACGCAGCCCTGTCTGACGCCTGAACAGACATCGAACCAGGGCGACACGTCACCCTCTATCTTTACAAAAGCTCTGTGGCCGCTATATAATGACCTCACAGCCTGCAGTAAGGAGCCCCCCACGCCATACTCAGGCAGAAGACTCCACAATTTCTTTCGCACTATTCTATCGAATGCTTTTTCTAGATCCACGAAAGCGCAGAAAACTTTCTGACTTATAGCCAGAAACTTCCCCACGATAACGCGAAGCGAAAAAATCTGATCCATACAACCCCAACCGTTCCTAAAACCACCTCGTGCCTCCCACAAATATCTTTCAGAAACGCCTTTCATACGTTCAGTCAATACCTTAGTATAGACTTTACATGCTAAGCTGACCAAGATGATGGCCCTGTAGCACGCGCAGTCTAAATGAGAACCTTTCCCTTTATAGAGAGGTACTATGACTGCGGTGCGCCAGTCCTCTGGAACCTCCCTCTTCTGCAAACGAAGGTTGCAGCGTGCTCAGAAGGTATCCCAGACCATAGGACCACCATACTTGATCATCTCAGCAGTCACCTCATCAATTCCGGCAGCCTTTCCACATTTCAAACTTCTTATCACTTTTTCAATCTCTTTCATACTATTGACATCCTCCAGTCTCTGACCCGAGTGTGGTAATTCGTTAGAATTGCTCTCAGTATCAGAGACTCAGAGACGGAATCGCCACTCTCATACAGTTCTCCATAATATTCACTCCATCGCTGCAGAACATCTTTTTTATCAGTTAGCAAGTTATTTTCTTTCGAATGCACTTTATTCATTCTACAAGGTGCCGGGCCACTTCGGTACTTACGCACTTCTTTTCAAAATAATTTGGAATTTTCGTCAAAGTTGTCCGACATCTTGTTTTCGTCTAACACCCTACACCTTTCACGCTTCTCTTTCACTAGTGCTTTCTCTTTCATCAAATTCTTCATATCACAGTCACTTTTGGTAGCAAGGTAGTCCCGCCACGCTTTCTTCTTCGTATACACAGACTCTCACCTCATCATCCCACCACAAAACACGCTTTTTACCGTTCCCAATCTTATTCGTTCCACACACTTCTTTCACAGCCTCAATCATACTATCCCTAAGGTTCTGCCAGCATTCTTCAACATCCTCGCTCATCACTTTCAATCTATCATCAAGCTTACCGGATACTGCCCTTTCATATTCATTCCTGGTGGTCGCATCTTGCAATTTCCAGCTTTTGATGAGACAAACCGCTGCAGGTTTGGACACTACGCGATGTCACCATGCTGCAAACAGACCCTTATTCTGGTTATCACCAGAAAGTGGTCTGTTCCCAGATCGGCTCCTCTATGCGCTCTTGTGTCCATAATCTGCTTTTTGAGCCTGTTATCCACCAGAAATAACTCAATCATACTTCTCTCATGCTTTCTTTTCCAAGTGTACTGATGGATCCTTTTGTGCTTAAATACGATATTAGCAACAAAAAGATCATTTTCCATACACACTCCTAACAGAATCCAATCAGCATCATTCACTCTCCTATCTCCATATTTGCTTAGGACAGTCTCAAATCCAGTTCGAGCTGTCCCGTCCCGACCCATCCATTCATATCTCCACACACAACAGTTCTCTCATTCTCTTCAACCATCGCTAGAACTTCTCTTACATTCTCCGAAAACTGCTCAAGCTCACCCAAGCCGACAGAGGATACTGGAGCATACACCTCCAAAATAAAAAATTCTCGTCAACCCTATCTTGAGGCGCACCCAGAGCAATCTAGGGTTTACACATTTATACTCAGTCATATAGTTAACCAAACGAGAGGACAGCAAAACGCCCACCCCCTGGCATCCTCTATCTCCATGTGGTACCCCTGATCACAGATCGATGCCTCAGGGCAAGTCGGCAAGTTCACTGCCCTTTCGCTTGGTTTCATTCAAACACAACACATCCAATCTTTTCTCTTCCATATCCAATCCATCACTTCATTCATCTTCTCTTCAATCCCACCTCTCACATTCCACGCAGCTATTCTGCACTCTTCCCTTCACTTCGCGCCGCTAGGTGCACAGCGTGTTGGGTGACGGTCCCCAACGCCGAACTGCACTCCAACGACGTTTATAATACTAATATAACATCATTGAATAAACTTCTAAAAAATCCTTTTAATATTTTTCCCATAAAAAATCCTGCAGAATTTTTTTGGAGAATGTAGAATTTCTAAGAATTTCGAAACCAATGATAAATTCCTAAATCCTGTGTTGGCTACGCTGCAAAAAATGTGTTCAAAAATCAAAAGTTAAAAAAATGCATAGAAAAGATCATGTGGAAAAATTAAAACAGTATCACATCCTAGGATCAAGGATCATATCACCACATCACAGTAGTATTTTTTTAAACTGTGGTATTTTAGAATTGATGCAATAACGGCTGTTTCGCAATAATGAAAAACAAGTTTTTTTTATATTATAATTAATGTTGTAATAAACTGTTGTCAGTTATACTTACACGGTGTTGTTGTTTTGCAAACAAAAAAATTTATTAGTTTTCATTTCATTTAATTAATTTTCAATGTTGTGAGTTGTAGCCAGAATTACTAATTCTATTGCTCCATTTATATGTATATCCTTAATAATATTGGGAACTTCATTTCGTTCCACATATGATTAAAATCTTAAAATTATCAAGATGTCATAACGAGATGTGTGGCACGTGCCACAGGGTACGTGTATAGCACTCACAAAGTACATTACTTATTATATGATATAGAGTAGTCAGTGACACATGCTATCTAGCGACATCCCGTGACGAATCCTCAAACTACTGAATGACATGTACATATCAACATCTATATGTAAATAAATATACATCTAATATAGTCCTCACCTCATTTAATTTTTTATTGGATTCTTGTAGGTTTAATAAAAGGACAATTATTTCAATAATCTTTTATTACCATACAAATACCTATATCATTTATTAACATAAACCGGCATAACATAACGTTAATATTTACAAACTTAAAACTAAAAATAAATTTAATTCTCTCGATAGATCCACCTTGTTGACGCAGATAAAACAATATGTTCCGGACATATATCCTTACCTCTGGAAATCTTACAGCATTTATTTAATACTTTAATAATTTAGTCATTTTGCGAGACACAGGTATTCTATTAAAGCCAGCCATTATATTTAAATCAAGTCCTTGGGTAACAGCCGGGGTCAACAATGAATACACTTGATCGTAGGAGTCAAAAACAGAGCACAGTCACAAAGTAAAGCAGATTTGCCAGGGTCCATAAAGTCGTTGAAAAAAAGCCACAAAAATTAGATAAAACTAAAATAAAATTTTTATTCACAACGAAAGCGATGAAAAAAAACATTTAAAAAAATTTTAATTAGCAAACGTTACATTTCACGCTATTTTGTTTCATTTCACATTATCGTATATACAATTTCATATCATCTAGATGTATGTAAAATATCTTTTATTTTGACTATTTTCAAACGTTATTTATCATTAAAAATTTCGTAATAAACAAACTGCTTCAACGAAATAATCAATTGTCAATTAATTGAAAAAAAAAATATGTTTTTTTATGAACGGAACGCAAAATGTCTCTCCGTCGTTACTACATAATTGCCATTTTATGACTACAGTGTTGCCAGAAGTAGGTTTTAATGTCTTTTCACTATAACTCTTGAAGTATTTTTATTATATCATCCGTCATTGTTGTAATTTATTATTGCAAACAAAATACATTACCTCAATATTAATATACATATTTTTATCAAAATACTGTAACCAACACACTAGCGCCATCACTTGAGGAGTCCTCGAACTAAAAATACCATATCAAAATGCTCTAACACAAATTTGTACTAAGTGAAAAGCCCCTGATAGCACTCACGCTAGTATATTAGTATTCTGTGTGCATACATGAGCAAGCAAATACCACATAATTATTTGTTTGCAGTAAGTATTGTCCAATGACTAAGGAGGACATGAAACAAGTACAAAATAATCGTGCCACCTAAACTTCGAGTGTCGCAAAAAATGGCTGCCAATTAGTGATGTCCAAAATATCTACTATGTCGATGTCATTAACTCAGTTGTTGAAATGAGTTTTGTTACAGCATCAGTATTGAAATAAAAGTCATTTTGTATGATATCTTCAGAAAAAGAGAGGGATTTTTTATGTCATAGATTTATACAAAACTACTGAAATATTGTTCAAACTGAAAACAGCAGTCAGCGTACTTCGATGCTGTCGGCATATAATTAGAATCTGCGCTTAAGGCGATTTTAAGTTGTTATTAGCAACGATATCAACAGGCACCTTAAAATATAGCCCCTTTCTGTCCTTCGATCATTTTTGTATGGAACTTTAAATGAACCCTACATACCAACAAATTACTTAGGTATCTCTTTTTGTAATACTTAATAGTACGTCCATGATTATTACAGAAATAAAATTGCTTTTTAAAAGAAACCCACATTTTTATGAAGCGCTTTGATAAATGTTGAAGATCAATGAACATAGGTCACAGTAGTCGAAGAACAGCACAGTTCTTTTAATGCTTTTCTTTTCTTTACATGCATAACGTTACTTCTTCTAAAGGTGATGGTGAAATTAAAATAAGTGCTATGAGAAACATACATACGGACCGACTAAATCTATAGCCATGGCGTACTGTAGCACTTTGATAAACTAAATACTAGAATAATTAATTTTACTAAAAATTAGTGGCCTTATCACACAGTAATTGGGAATAACATTTCAATTCGAAATAGAACACTGTGGACTTCTATTAGTCGAAGAATTCTCAAATTCAGTTAAGTACTTCCAGAGGATACCCCGTACAAACAAACAAATAAATTTTATTTCTTTACATTGTGAAGAAATAAGTAGGTAATATTATAGTTTATTATATTATCTAGCGTAGAAAATCCACAACATACCGGCCTTCGTAATAAATCTTTTAAAAGTTAACATGGTAAATTGCTAGGCACTACAAGGGTGATCAATGTTAGACTAGTCATATCTAATGTACTATAGTAACATATTTTTACTGGGTTTGAAAAATAGAACTGTTTGTTAATATTATTGTTGGTAAAATAATAATTATATTAAGTACATTAAGTTTTTAATAACATATTCACAAAATAAATAAATATAGATAACTAAATAGCACAATTTTTATTCAATAATTTCTGAATGAAACTTTTGAATACTGAGATTTGAATTTAAGCAGTCATCGTACTCATCATGTCGCTGTCGTTTTTTTGTACGTCAAGAAAATAATGAAATAGTTTCCGACACCTTTTTTAAAACTTTTTTCAAGTTCAAGTTTTATAAAAGATTCTTTAAATTGTACTGCATCTGGATTATTAATGAAACCACTACAAGTTCTTATTGGTCGCAAAAATAACTCGGCGTGGTCTTGATTCGCATCATTCTGAAGCAGATATTTAGAACTATGCGCAGATTTTTCTCTCTCAGAAACATCAAAACAAAATTCAGCCACATTCTGTAAAAAATTAATATTTTCCTGTTACTTTTTCTCAATAGAGGATTTACATAGTCAGGAAATTAAAAAGTAATTAATTACCACTGTAAATATTTTCTCTGATTCCCAATAACCTTGCGTGGGTAATGCATCATACCGTAAAATTATTTTCTTAATGTTCTATTGAAAGAAGCTGCTTCGAAATGCAAATAACATAAATATATATCATGAATACCCCGTTGGGAATACAGCGTGAAGATATGTATGTATATGTCGGAAAAGACACGGGTTAATTCGTGCTTTTGCAACTCAGCCATGAGAAATAGGTACCTAATCTTACAAGAGGCGAACTACTCCATAAAATACAACGTTAAGACAAAGTTAATGTGCAAACGACAGAAAACTCTTTGTAACAATTATTACGTAGGCAATTGGAAATTTAATAATGGCAAACGATCCGTCGGAGAAATGCTATCGCACCGGCCGCCGTAGTCTAACGGGCTCAGCGCTGGCCCCGATGTTCCGTTAGCGCGTCATCGGAAGTTGCGCTTTGCCATAGTATAGTCAAATGAGTGCCTTTTATTATTTCCACCGACACGGCCTTCCTGACAACACGCACGTCCTCGTGCGTTCTTCATCTCATTCTCATTCGAAAAGAAATAAAACGAAATCTGGACGTCTCTGCAACAAACCGCAAAGACATAGTTGCTCTCTCTGTTGAACGTGTATGTGAAATGTCGTGTGCAGAGACGGATCAGTACATATTCTTATGTGTTTACAGACCTCCGTCATCTGATTTTAGCCAATTTTTAATTTCTATGGAGGAGAGTCTCACAAGACTCAGCAAATGTAAGAAGTCGGTAATAGCGTGTGGTGACTTCAATGTAGACATATTAAATAGTTCGAAGGAAAAAGATATGCTCATCTCGCTCTTTCTCTCATTTAACTTAGTGCATATTTTCGATGAACCGACCAGGGTTACATACCATTCCGCGACATGTATAGATAACATTTTTATGAATAAGTGTGAAATTATAGAACATACTATTGTTAGTGGTATCCGTTCAGATCATAAAGCTCAGTTAATAAAAATAGAGGACATGAAACATAAATCAGAACAAATATTTGAATTTAGGCCATTGGGAGAGAGTAGGCGAAAAAATTTTACTCATGATGTAGCCAAATTTGCAAACACGGCTCTTCTGGTTGATGATCCAAACATCATGTATGAATCTTTAGTCAAAAACCTATCCAAAATATTTAATAAGAATTGTCCAAAGAAAAAGAAAGTAGTCGTTAATAACAAGTTACGTTTTGCGGATTGGGCGACGAAGGGCATAAGAAGAAGTAGGGATAGGCTTTATGAATTATATGATGAAAAATCTTACACTGCAGATGAAAATTTTCATAACTATGTTCGCACTTATTCGAAAATATTTAAAAAAGTATCAAAACACGCGAAAGCGATCTATATCGCGAATAAAATTAAAAAGTCAGACAATGCGATAAAGGCTACATGGAACACTATTAATAACGAAGTTGGTAGTAAACGAAATAGAAATAATGAAGATTTTTCAATACAAATTGGTAATAAGGTTGTTACTAATAAAATTGAGGTTGCTAATGATTTTGAAGATTATTTTTCGAATACACCTATAGAAATAACGAATGGTTTGGGAGCGTCTTCGCAAACAGCAGAGACGTTTTTGAGAAACAATGTTGGAAAATGGTTCCCTAATTTTCAATTTAGGTACACATCTTCACTTGAGATAAAAAAAATTTTCAAGCAATTACATAAAAAGAAAAGTGAAGATTTATGGGGACTATCAGTTCATGTCATGGCTGGTGTAATACCTTTATTATCGCCAATTTTGGTAGAGATATTTAATAAATGTGTCGATCAAAGGGTGTTTCCCAATTTAATGAAACACAGTAAAATTATTCCATTATTTAAGTCAGGTTGTATGTTGAATCTAACAAATTATCGCCCGGTGTCAATATTGCCAGCATTGAGTAAAATATTCGAAAAAATAATACTCAATCAAATGCTAGCACATTTTAACATTCACGGGATGTTTCACGGTCAACAGTACGGGTTCACGAGAGGGCGGTCAACAACTCATGCGGGAGCAAGCTTGATCAAGACTGTACTTCAGGCTTGGGAGGGATCTCAGGATGCCATTGGTGTTTTCTGCGATCTTTCCAAGGCTTTTGATTGTGTTAGTCACGAAATTTTAATTTGCAAGCTTAAATACTATAGAATTCGTGGTAACGCTCTCGATCTCGTGGTCTCGTATTTGTCTGGCCGGGAGCAAAAAGTGAGTGTCAATGGGGTTTTGTCTGTTGGTTCGAGGTTAAGAATGGGCGTTCCCCAAGGATCAATTTTGGGACCTTTTCTGTTTCTAGTCTATATTAATGATCTCCCATTTATGCTCAGGAACTTATGCGAAATAGTATTGTTTGCTGATGACACTTCATTGCTATTTAAACTGGACAGAAAGAACTTAGATATTACCTGGGTGAACGGGATCCTGGCGGACGTCTCGGGGTGGTTTACTGTTAATAATTTACTACTGAATGCACAAAAAACCAAATGTATTAAATTTTCCCTTTCTAATCCCCAGAATCCAGAATCCCTTTCTAATCCCCAGAATCTTTCCAACCCAGAATCCATGATAAAATAGAATTGGGTGGGAAACAGTTAGAATTAGTTAGGTCTGCCAGTTTTCTTGGTTTAACAGTAGATAGTAAATTGCAATGGGCGGATCATATCGGGGCATTGGCTAGTAAGCTCGGTACCGCGATATATGCCATTAGACGCATTAGGCAATTGACGGATGCGGATACGGCTAGGCTGGTGTACTTCGCATATTTTCATAGCCTAATGTCCTATGGCCTTTTGCTGTGGGGATCAGCGGCGCATATTAACTCGATTTTTATTTTACAAAAAAGAGCGATACGTGCTATTTACAGTATGAATGCACGAGAATCACTAAGAGATCGTTTTAAAGACATTGATGTACTGACCTTGCCGTCCTTATACATCTTTGAAATTATAATGTATACGAGGAAAAATATAGATCGATTTACAAAAAAAGGCGATATTGGTGGTATGGAAACCCGAGGTCGTGATAAATTGGTTGTTCCAAAATTTAAATTATATAAGTCAAATGTTTCATTTTTGGGTAACTGCGTTCGTTTTTATAATAAAGTTCCTCAAGAAGTCACTCAATTAACAGAAAATATATTTAGATTAGTTATAAAACGTACATTGATTAGACAATCATACTATAAAATAAACGATTTCGTTGAAGATAAAACAATAGTCTGGAAATGATTTTCTCTGCACATGCATTTACTGGCTCTCTGAATATTGTACTTTAATAAACCTTTTGTAAAATGACGTTGAAAAAATTATACCTGACTGAGTTTCTTGTCGGTTCTTCTCAGTGTCCAGGTTTTCTTTTCTCTTCTCTTTGAACCGAACTAAAGTAGATTTGACGTTCAAAAATACCTTGTGATTGGGTTTACTTGAATAAATTGATTTGACTTTGACTTTGAAACATCTCTTCATTCTATCACAGACACCCTAAACGTCTTCACAAACACCCTAAACATCTTCACACACGCCCTAAACATCTTCATATACACCCTAAACATCTTCACATACACCCTAAACATCTTCACAAACATACTGAACAGCTTCATACAAGGTATGCAATCACAAACACCCCGAACACGCTAACACAAGATACCCAATGACGAGTACCTTAAACACCCCCATACAAGTTACGCGTATAATACTCGCTACAGACCTGCGCCTTGCAGTCTGTCAACAAGATGCTACATAACGTACCTTCATCACGTCGTCACATACATTACGCGTATAGCACTCGCTACAGATATGCGCCACACGCTGGGGACCAACGCGCATATAGCACGAGGCAGGCCAGCGGCTTGCAAGCCAGTTAACGAGATGCTACCTTCAACATCTCACATGCCGAATGGTCCCACGACCACCGCGTCACTCTCGGGCTCCATCTCGCCCACCGACCCTCTCTCGTCAACAACACTATAGCCGACGCAAACTCGTTTTACTCTAAAGCAGACTATTTTTATTTTATTTATTTTATTTTATGTATTTTAGGAAGATTTACAGACAAATTATCTTATGACTACACTGATAGCATTAAAACTATGCTATTTAATCTCCACCTTTAGAGAGAAAGTAACACAACCGTAAACATTTTATCAATATTTTATCTACTTTAAATTTATATTATTCAAAACGATACACGGTGCAGCTAAGACGTATGTTACGCTTGTACTTATGACTCATTATTGAAATATATGTCCGCTAACATGCGTTTTACAATCGCTGTGTTTGAGCAGTAGATGTCTATATCATGATTGCTGCTTAAATGGTTAAACAGTTTCATGCTACGTAATATGTAAGAATTTTGTCTATACTTTGTTTTGGCAAATGGTACACTCAGGAGTGGACGGCGTCGAAAACCTAGTAAGTTGGTGCGCAGATTTATTTTTGACAGTAAATCTGGACTATCTACGCGACTATTGACTATGTTCATCAAGTAGCATATGTCAGCAATGTCTCGTCGCTTCTCTAATGGTAGAAAATGGTATCGTTTACACCTATGATCATAGTCAACAGACCATTGACGAGCCCTGTAGTCCAGAAGTCTTAAGAAGCTTTTCTGAATTCTCTCTATACGCGATTTATATATTCGATACATTGGGTTCCATACCTGTGATGCATATTCGAGGTGGCTGCGTACAAAGGCACAATACAAGATTTTGATGGATTTTAAACTTTGAAATTCAGCAGTAGTCCTAATAATGAAGCCCAAGGCCCGAGACGATTTCTTAACTATATGGTCTATGTGCTTATCAAATATTAATTGGCTGTCGTGTATAACTCCAAGATCAGTGATGTCCTTCACTTGTGCGATATTCTGAGATCTCAATGTGTAACCAAACTCAATAACCGACTTCTTACGAGTAAATGACATGAAGAAACATTTATCTACATTTAATTCAAGTTTATTTGATACACAGTAAGCCTCAAATCTCGTTAGATCAGACTGAAGATCACTAGCATCATTTAGGTTATTAACAACTTTGAGTACTTTCATGTCATCAGCAAACAGTAAGATTTTAGTTTACGAAGCAAGATTTGATATCTATTATAAAAATGTTGAATAGTAAAGGGCCTAATAAAGACCCTTGGGGGACGCCTGAGGGAATCGGAGCCCAACCAGATGTAAAGCCTTTTAGGACTACAGCCTGTGAGCGATTGTTTATGTAAGAGGTAAACCAACTGTAAAGATCGCCATGTATGCCACACGCTAGTAATTTTTTAGTATTTTTTTAAGAACTACATAGTGCTTTCATCGTCACCATGAGTCCTTCACTCCCTTTAGATACCTTATGCAAACTTGTGGGGTACACGATACTTCAAATTCTTAAAGTTTACCCCTGAACACTCATCGTACACCTCATTTACTTAGAACGTTTTAAATTAGAATTTCCAACTCCAACTAAGTCAGAGTCACCCTAATCCATTCAAGCAAACCCAGCCACAAGGCATTCCCGAACGCCAAATTCACTCGAAAAGAAAACCCGGATACCGAGAAGAACCGAGAAGAACCGACAAGAAACTCAGCCAGGCACCACTCTTTCAACATTATTCCACAACAGGCCTACCAAAACGCAACGTTCAGGCCAGTGAGTCACTCGTAACTACAGAAGACGTAGTTGTGCGGCGTATTGAGAATCTATTGGATAATAAACCCGCCTACCTAATGTAACTAGTTTATTTGACCTACTTCCTTAGTTTATACTTTACCTATCTATCTGTTCACGGGGTACCTAATCTACCTGCCTACATGCTTCTTCGTGACAACGGAGTGAACCGACAGCGATGTCAAGCAAAGACACCTTTGCCAAGGATGTCAGACAACCGAAAACGAATGATCGCTGTCACATACAACAACTCTGTCCACGCGGCCGCCATATTAATTGACTCATTTTCACAAACTACTAGATTAAGCAGCAGATTTTAACAATGACGGTAACAAAAAAATCAATTCGATTATAAATTCTCGCTTAAATATCGCTCGCTACCACATAGCCATACAGACGTGTCGCAGGACTTCATGTGTTCCCCCGTGAACATAACAAAATTCAACTGCAGTTTGAGGTTATTACAGGTTTGGCCTACCTGACGCACGTTACAATAGTTAATCGGAATGAGGAGAAAAAAAGGATAAAGCGCAGTAAGCTTTTGGTAATCTTTAACAACTATTTACACAGACTTATCAACCATCAGTCATGAACACACACACACACCAACAATTATGGTCCAGTTGCTACCAGAAACGTAGTGACACATGTCACCCAGGTCATCGTCACATCATCAGCCGCCCAACGCTCTCTGGACAATAATTCAGAGCGCAGTTATGACTACGCTTAGTGTGTGTATTGCGGCCAAAGTAGTCATGGTATAACATAACCTCCTCTACTCTCATTAACATCGCACAAATCTAACTGACAATTTTGCCTCGTGACATTTTACGAAAACGTTCATGAGCGTAGATACTTGTAGATCCAACTACTAATCAAAGATATCAAAACTTAACGGTAACCTTCAAGCAACTAACTTTAAATGGACTCCCAAACGGAATATTGCGTTAGCTTCAATTACTCTCGTCGTTATTTTAAATAGGTACCTAATCTTACAAGAGGCGAACTACTCCATAAAATACAACGTTAAGACAGAGTTAATGTGCAAACGACAGAAAACTCTTTGTAACAATTATTACGTAGGTAATTGGAAATTTAATAATGGCAAACGATCCGTCGGAGAAATGCTATCGCACCGGCCGCCGTAGTCTAACAGGCTCAGCGCCGGCCCCGACGTTCCGTTAGAGCGTCATCGGAAGTTGCGCTTTGCCATAGTATAGTCAAATGAGTGCCTTTTATTATTTCCACCGACATATATATCATATAAATGTATGTAATTTTTACAGAGAGGTTTCAATTTTCTTTTCCGATTACGTCAAGCCACTCTTTTCCTCTAATAATTCATGATGGTAATCTGAAACGAGATAACTACGACATATAAACATGATACCTGTATTTATCGATATCTTCTTAATATAGGTACATGGACAGCCCTAACTGCAATAACAGCAAAAATTGATACGAAGTAATTTACTGTATTGTATCAATAAAAACTGCTAATAACTAAAAATATACATGACTATAATACAGTAAACTAAGAAACACAGTAATTACGACGGAAATATATACGACATCCGACTAAATTAATAAATTTCTGTTACGTACCAGTGCAATTATAGATTTCGTTGATTATTGCTTTTCCTCGAGCTGCATCCTAACACACTACACTTAGAAATTATTGTGGCATTATGCTAGTTTCTCCTTTATCAAAACAGTTCCAATATCCAGCACAAAACCACAGAAACATTAAAAAATATTAAATTCATTGATATGTTTTGACACTTCGTGTACTTGTCAGCGTGTTGCGAAAAATGGCAGACTGGCAAGTTTTGACATTACAATGTCACATAAAAAAGTTACTCTTTGAGAAAAGTACTGTTGTTTTCTCTTACACACGCAAGCCGTAAGTCAAAAAGAGACAACACTACGTTTGAATGCCATGCGTTAGAATATATATAACTAAATATTGCTATAGATCAACATGCCATGTCCTTTAGTTTCCTTAGTCATTGGTATTGTCCACGTGTCTATAATGGTGTTGCAAAAAGATATTATAGTAATCTTATTAACTTAGTAGATATCGTAGATAACTTTTATTGAATTAGTAATTTTTTAATACGAATTCCCTAACATGTAAAAATATGTCTTCGTTCATTTAAAAATAGTTAAAAACCTTTTATACGTATGCTTAGAAAAAAAATACATAGATTGACCCTCCCATACAAAACAAGTGAAGACAACAAATCGAGAAGAGGATTACAATTAAAATAAAATATTTTGCGCAATCAGCTAATTCCACCTAGTAACACATTCTGTTCTAACATAAAAAAAATGCGAAAATATGTATTTAATTGAAGGTAATCTTTACAAACAATTAAGGAAAGATTAATAATATTACTCGAAATCATATTAGAATCCCAAAGCGTGTGCAAGACGACTGATATCTTGTAGTATTACAATACCAATTCGTTTACCCGAAATGAGGGGTGACTTGATAAGATGATTTATTATTAAATATTGGTTTCATATTAGGGATTTAGCGTTATATTTACTTGTTTACTGTTGTGTGTTTACTATTTATATACAATGTTTAAACTTATTCTTACAGACTATTACTTACAAATATGAAATTAGGATGTCATAGCAAATGTCTGTGTATAAATAGGTAGGTTAAAGACAAAACAGTTCAGTGTCTTTTTCTCCTCTATTTGTCAACTGATTTTCTTTTTTTTTTAGTAACTTTAACTAGCTTTAATGTTATCAATAAAAAAATGTTGGACAGTTATATTAATACGTGAAGCGAAAAACTCGGATCCCTTTCTAAGAACATTGCGCGTACGGAGGAATTTGAGATTTGGCTTAGTTTTAAGTTCATACTGCCAATGTCAAAAAGACTGTCAATGTCAAACTTATAATAGTTTGTGATCATAAAAATATATGTAACCCCCTTGAATTAAATCCGGGACCAATAAAACAGTCGCGCAGAGTAGAAATTGCCGTCAAAGAGTACATTATAAATTTATATTTATGCTCAAATTTCGACCACCGGGTGACTTCTAATA
Source organism: Zeuzera pyrina (assembly GCA_907165235.1). Lineage (NCBI taxonomy): Eukaryota > Metazoa > Arthropoda > Insecta > Lepidoptera > Cossidae > Zeuzera > Zeuzera pyrina. Next base: position 4,726,482 of record OU015641.1, read on the forward strand.
ACAATAAAAGAGTTCTACAAATGTTTAGTCGGTATTCTATTGGTGTCGGTATTCTTAGGGGGCGCCGAGCGTCGCTCGCGTTTCGAAAGAGCCTGCGTTGCTCACGGCGCTCCAAAGACCCTGCCCCCTTTTTATGGATGACGATGGCGGTAGTGCACTTTAGTTTGCTCAGAGAATCTTCTTAAATTTATTATTTTAGTTTTCAATAACTTTCCGTAGCCTGTAGAGATGGCGAAGCTATGGAAAAAATAATTATGGATATTCTGCGTATTTGTAGGAATAGACCTGATTGAATCTAGTAAATTAACGACAAAAATGTATTTTTTTATTCTTGTAGGCCCTCCCTTTCTAAAAAGTACTTTTTATTCTTGAGTCTACCCTGCGGGTCCACGGGAGCGTACTGAGAGCGAAGTAAACGAGTTATTGCTTCCCAACATTTTTTTTTTAATTTATAATTGCAACATTTGAAACGAATTTAAGATTACTGGAAATATAACTATTAGACTTTAATTATTTACTCCCTAGATAGAGCCTGGTGGCACAAAATGCGCGGAATAAAAAAATTTGCTGTTAGCCTATAAGGCAATTTTAACGCTGCAAGCGATTTCGATAACTGCCAAAGTGCAATCTAGCGCCAGCGCCACCGCGCTTATCACCGAAAATCACTATTGCTGAATGTATTCAGCAATAGTAGTCAGGCAGACATCAGTTTTTTAATTAGAAACCTCGAAAATTATCTCGAAGCTGTTTTTATAATCGGCGCCATCGTGCCGATTATAAAACCACCTTCGATTTTCAAATTCAAAACGGCGCAAACTATTTTGTGACTAAAATGACATGGGTGTCTTTTTTGAGGTTGATCCATCAATTATTACAAAAATTATGTCTGTTTTCAAATCCAAAATGACGGAATTTAATTTTTTTAATAAGTTATTCGTATTGGTCACGCACACCGACACCGATCGTGTAAGAAAGTTAAGATCCGTATCCGTATTCGGATCCGTATCCGCGGATATACATTTTTAACGATCCGGCACATCACTAGTTAGAATGACGTGATAAGTGTATTCACTGACTCTAGACTGACTCATTATTTAGTTCTGTTGCTCTATTGTGCTCTATCCAACTATCTATGTATTTTTTTAATCGAAATACGTATGCGATGAAAGATTATTCGTTTCAGTTGATAAAATCCGTACCTCATACTGTTTAATATAATAATTCCAGAATATTTAATAAGTTTATTAGTAACAAAAAAGAACTCGGCATTAGGCATAATAGTTGTATATGAACGCATTAATAACAATTTAAACTCAAAATTAATAAAAATCCATTAAATTAACATAATCGCTCTTTTCATCTCACAGTTCGATAAATAACCGTTTTTAACCGACTGCTACGGCAGTTTACCGTTTTATTTTACAATCGTTTTAGTGTTGCCAAATGGAATTACGTCCAATCCCTCTTTCTATGTTGTTAGCCATTATACTCCATGTTAAGCACTTCGTAGCTCTAACAAATAAAAGGTCAGTAATTAGCGGCGTGGTAAAAATCGTAAAGTAAATTCATATCATATGTCTCAGGAAATGATGGAGTTGAGAAGAAGGCGGCTGGTATTATACGGCCTAAGGCGGCCAAAACTGCCAGGCTGCCTCTGAACAAATAACAACATTCAGCAAATCGAATACAGCAATTCAATGTAGTCCGTGTATCATGAATTCCTGATACACAGACTACATACATAAGTTCATGGGTAGGTAGTTGTATTAATAGATGTAATTGCCTGATACGAGAAGTTTATAAATAGCTTTAATGGACTTTTTGGCGGGAATGGGAGAAGTAAGTTTGTCATTTTATTTAGATTTTCTATTTTTTACATTTTCAGGAGTTTTAAAGTACAACAGGGATAGTATATTGTGTTTTAAAGTTCTGTGCAAGTGAAAAAAATGGAGTAGGTCTAAATAAATATGTGTAGCTGAAGTTTTCGCGCTCTTCCAAGAAGTCCTGTAAAACTTCAGTAAAGTCAACTATCACTTTACTGGAGAAGTTTTAGCGTTTTATATAACGATTCTACTTATACTATTACAATACGTGACATCGGCAAATGCGCTAATCGCCACGCCATGAAGAAAGAAAAAAAAAAACTTTAATGAGCATGATAAATTACAATAACTATTGGTTACTTTATTGACATAAATTACACCAATATGTTAACGTTAATATTTACAAATTTAAAACTAAATATTATCTCATATAATAGACTTCCTTTTCCTAAACGGCTAATTTGTTATCGCGTATTACTATAAACATATTCGTTATGAAAAATTAAAAAAAATTAAAAATAAATATATTTATCAACTTGAGCTTGAGTCGAAGGGAATAGGGTAAAAGAAACGTTGGACTTTTTGGCAGGAACGGAAGAAGTGAGGTTGTCATTCTATTTAGATTTTCCATTTTTTACATTTTTAGGAGTTTTAAAGTACAACAGTGATAGTATATTGTGTTTTAAAGTTCTGTGTAAGTGACAAGAATGGAGGAGATCTCAATAAACATCTGTAGCTGAAGTTTTCGCGCTTTTCCAAGAAGTCCTTTATAACTTCAGTAAAGCCTACTATCACTTTACTGGAGGAGTTTGACGATAAGAAAGAACTAACTTACTTGTGATTCTACTTATTCTGTGTCTCGTTTATTAGTTTGTCTTAATGCGTGACATTGGCAAATGCGCTAATCATCTATTGAATTGTTTTCTCGCTTTACTTGACGTTGGCAATGTACTCACGTACGGTGCCATTTAAAAATTAAAAATTAAAAAATTGAAAGAAACGTTATCGAATATAATCGTTATTTTAACTATGGTATCCCCGTTATTAGTAATGCTATAGAAATGTCGTAAATGAAAACGTATTTTATGTCAAATTACAATTATTTAAGACGCGACATAAAATCGTAATGAACCAACATTCCTTTACATTTGTAGTAATAGTTCCGTAATTCAATAATGATTTATTATTATTAAAACAATGCTGTGTCTCGAATAAAGTGCCTGAAAGTTATGTGTTTAGTTTGTTTAGTGTAACTTTTTAAATGCTTTCGACATGTCGAAAACTAAAATTGCGGCACGGATTGACAGCCAAAATGTTGAAGTTAAAACTAAGGTAGGTAATTCCTTAACGAATAAATGAGTTAGTTATATGTATTTAATTTAATTTCCTTACCAATTATATGAGTCACACATGTCCGCTCAAACTGTTCTAATAATAGAAGAAAACACTTCAAGAAACTTTTAATGTTATTAGCGTCAAGTTACTGAAGCAGTATAATGTTTTTAATCCAAAATTAAATGTAGGTAGCTTAAAGTTAAAAATATATACAAACAATTTAAAAAGTTAAATCTACATGTCCATTAATTTTAAATTTCAATGAACTATAATATAACTAGGCAATATTCACATTATTTTTTCATTCTTGACAAATATTAATCTAATTTTCAATCAACAATATAAAAATAATGTTGTAATAAACAGTAGGAAGGGATATTCCTTATTTTCTGTATCTTTCGACTTAAAACACAAAAGAATGTTATCTTGTAAAGATTAGAACAGATAACACTAATCTACCCATAAGTAAACATTGGAAAAAGTAATAATTTTATAGTATTATGAGCAGACAGTAATGCGTTATTACAAAAAAGTGATACTGAACTGTCCTCAACTCTTATGGGAAACATATTTCCAAATATAAAGTAAACTTAAAATATATTGTATAGACTCAGGTGTTACTTTGCTGAAATCCATTTCATGTGATAAATTCCCAAAATCTATAGCTATTTTCCACTAAAACTCCAAAAACCACCAATCGACACGTGTTTCGCCCCTCAACGGAGCATCCTCAGGATACCAGAGATACATACCGACCGAGTCCTATCCCTGATATATCCTGAGGATGCTCCGTTGAGGGGCGAAACACGTGTTGATTGTTGGTTTTTGGAGCTTTAGCGGAAAATAGCTATAGATTTTGGGAATTTATCACATAAAACCTAAAATATGTTAAACAATATTTTTTCTTCATTACAGGGAGGGAGGGCCTCCCTGTTGTCACGCTGTGTCACACTTTCTGTAACCCCCCCTAAAAATATTTCCTCACAAAAACTAATTTATTTCTCCAAACTTTGTCGACGGTAGCCTGGATATGCCCAAAATCAAATGAAAATAAGATCGATGCTGTAGAAATGTGATCTCTTAGAAATATTTGCAGTATCAACCTTGTAAACAAAATAAGTAATGAAGAGATGCAGTAAGACAGGATTGCACGACAGTGTTATTGTAAAAATGACGAAAGGAATGCTTAGATGGTTTGGGCACATGGAAAGAATGAGTAGTGAAAGATTGACGAAGAAATACATAAGGTAGTATAAGCCAAGGAAGACTAAGGCTGACTTATGAAGATATGGTGTTTGAAAGAGAAGCGGTACAAACGAAATGCGTGATTTGTGTAAATGGAAAATGTCTAGAACAGGTGACTGAAATTGTGTACCTGGGGAGTGCGTTTTCGAGGGATGGAAGATGTGAGTTGGATGTGGAGAGACGGGTAGCAGCTGGCAATAAAGTGAACGGTGCTCTGTCCGCATTAGTGGGTAGTGTGAATATATCTAACACTGCTAAAATGGCCATCCACAATGCGGTGTTGGTGCCAACTTTGTTGTACAGTAGTGAGGCCTGGATATGCCCAAAATCGAGTGAAAGTATGTTAAATGCTGTGGAGATGCGGTCTCTCAGAAACATATCACGCTTGCTGACAGGATAAGCAATGATGAGATACGCAGTATGACAGGGTTGCACAACAGTGTTATTGTAAAAATGAAGAAAGGAATGCTTAGATGGTTCGGGCACATGGAAAGAATGAGTGATGAAAGACTGACGAAGAAAATATACAGAGCGAAAGTGAGTGGTAAAAGAAGCCAAGGAAGACCAAGGCTGACTTATGAAGATCAAATAGCCAGAGTGTTAGCAGACGGAAATGTCAAAAGCACCCGCATACCTAGGCGAAAATGTGTGAGGAGAATGATGAGATTTGAGGAAGCGAAAGAGGTGTGTAAGGACCGCGACTCCTGGCGCTCCGTCCTCTCTGACTACCCCGTTGGGGATACAGCGTGAAGTTATGTTATGTTATGTTAGGTATTTAATGTATTCAGACTTTCAGCATTTATAACTGTTTACTTGTTAGTTGCTGCATAAGTGTAGATTATAACTTGTTTTTTCCAAATTATAAAAAAAAACAATTTATTAAACTAGCAACCCTGGCTTCGCACCAGTCGAAAGTTTTTTAAAAACAAAATATAACCCATGTTACTTGCTGATAATTTAGCTCTCTAGCTTTAGGTGAAGCAATTTTTGAAATCGGTTGAGTAGTTTTTGAATTTATCCATTACATACAAACAAATAAAGTTTACCTGTTTATAATATTTTTAGTATATAAAAAAGAACCATTTAATGATTTTGTAAGACATAGGTACAAATATGGTGTTAGAGTAACAGTGTAATAATAAAAAACCCTGTGCTTATAAACACATGGAACAAAATTTGAATGATTAAAAAAAAGGATAACATTTCAGTTTTATGGCCTGAAAATTATTGTAAACTGACTATAAACTGGTAAATTAATATAGAAAATGTGTGCGATCAGGGGACATCCATCAGGAACAAAATTCTTTAGCAGTTTCCATTTCTCAAAACTTAATTATGGGATGAAACAAATAACAAATAAGTTTTAACAAAATTTCCGTATGTAAAGTATTGAAATTCTCGAATCTCGATACTCGCACGCACACACACACTCGTATATAATAGAAAGAGACAGAATGATCACTGTCAATCTATGTTTAGAGCTAACGAACATAGCTCCCATCCCACATTGTTCAATTAACTAGCGTGTGTTAGGAAGAGACAGAGAGAGTTACAGAGAGTCGAGTAGGTAGGGCATAACGCTTTTTCTTTACGTGATGATTTTACCAACTCACACCTCCTACTAGCTGCATTATAAAGGAACTTCGTTTCAATATTTATTGACCCCCGGCAGCCGCGTTAAGGAAGTTAACAAATTGTGCAAGAGTTGTACTGTCAATTTAATGGAGGATTATTACTCAATATGTCAGTTTTAAAAAGCTAGTACTTAATTAATACAATTCAAAATATTTCTATAAAAGTACCTATTACACATTTTTTTCTATTATTATTTATCACATATTTTTATTCTTTAGTAAATACTTTTTAATTGTAGTTGTTATTCATAATTCTATTGATTAAAAGACAGTTAAGTCACATGTTAGAATTGTGATTTAGCTATCTTTTAACATTGTTCATTAACAAAACTTACATACATATCTTCACGCTGTATCCCCAAAGTGGTAATCAGAGGACAGAGCGCCAAACTCCATGGTCCTTACATACTTCCTTCGCCTCCTCAAATCTCATCATTCTCCTCACACAGTTTCTCTTAGAGCTATGAGTACTTTTGACATTTTCGTCAGCTAACACTGTCTATTTGATCTTCATAAGTCAGCCTTGGTCTTCGTTGGCTTCTGGTACCAATCAGTTTCGCTCTGTAGATTTTCTTCATCAGTCTTTCATCACTCATTCTTTCAATGTGTCTGAACAGTCCTTTCTTCATATTTTTTACAATAACACTGTCGTGCAATCCTGTCATACTGCACATCTCGTCATTTTCCTTGGAAATAGAGACCCTGAACAATAACGAAAAATAATCTTGTATTACAGTTTGATGCAGAGTTCCGTCGATTCTCTCTCAGTCGCACTGAAAAGCTGAAGTATGAGGACTTCAAAGGTTTAATAGAAAAACTACATAGACTCCATGATGTAGCATTCCTCATATCATATACGGATCCTCGGGATGGTGATTTGCTGCCTATCAACAATGATGATAATTTGGCTAGAGCTTTGCTTACTGCAAGACCACTACTTAGGGTCATCATACAAAGGAAAGGTAAGTCCAAATATACTACTGTAATTAAAGTGATATTTACAAGTAATTGCAGTTGATAACATTTAGAAATAATTACAATATGATGTGACTTCTTTACTGTTTGTATAATTGCTGACTGCAGATTATTCATCTCCATTGACAGCTAATGAATAGATCTCGCTTTTTACTTCATTTGCTCCTTAATCTAGTTTTCAATCTCCTATAAAAGGTTCATTTACATACGCCTTACGCGTTATTACACTATTACCATAAATATATCTTTAAGCGTTTTAAGATGTTTAAGGTCAAAATTTGCACAAATCAGTTTTTTTTTGGAAATATCCCGTTTCCAATGGTGAAATCGTGTTTAAAATTATTAAAAAATTCTACATACATTTTTCTACAATTTGCATTTATAATATTTTTTTCTATCATTCAATCAAATGAAAGATCTATTTAAGCAATTTTTCAATTCTATCTCTCTTGCTCGTAAAGTACATACCAAGGAGAAAACAAAGGAGCAAACTGTCCACTTATCAAAAGGCATGCCCATTTACATTATCAAGGCTAAGAAAGCATTTCAGGTTGCAAATGCATTGGCAACCCTGAGGATTAAGGTGACGCAGTGACAAAGAATAATAATTAATCTAAAATAGACATTCCGCGCCATACAAACGTACGCGCACGCTTGCTTACGAAAAAGACGAAAAAACAGTTCTTTTATATTAAAACCTATATGTAATTAATTTTAAAAATTCTTTTATATTAAAAACTATATGTAATTAATTTTAAAAAATTCAACTGGCATTTTGAAGTCTGTTTAGATTAATCTACATAGAAAAGTTAGAACCATAAATCGGTCCTGTTACTCCGAAAAATACAAATGTCTGTTTTAAAAGACGTTTCTTTGATTTTTTTTTCTGTTGCAAAAGTTAATCAATCGTGTAACGCAACTGATAAAATAAGGTTAATAAAATGAAGAATCAGGTTACCAAATATCACTTTCATACGTTTTGTAATCACTTAGTGAAATGGAGATCATTTCCGCCAAAATTTCTAATTCGGCGCTTTAAGATGCCTCTTGTGCCAGAAATTTCACTGGTTGTCTTACTATCCGTGCCAGAACACAACAATACAAGACTTTTTTTGACGGCAGGATCTGCGAGTGAGATGGTAATAGCGATCCGGACAGACTGTGCCTACAGATCCTAGCACACGCGAATTCCTATTTCACCAGACAACCTTAATAATAAACGGTAAACGGAGGGTCAAAAAACCACGAAATTGGCATGATGTAATATGTCGATAATTCGTAGCTATAGTACATCTATTGTACAGCAAACAATATGTGTGTTAAGGCCGATAAAGTATTCCACTCGCAGTACAATTAATTCATTTAAAACAATGAAAGAATATAAACAGCGCCGCCCACAAATACGGTGTAGGACTGCGTCAAATGATTTATTGTCTATACAGACGCCTCATTACAATTTTACACAATGATGATTTTTAACGTCACACAGTTTCCAATTCGGACTTGACAGAGCATTAATGTCTAACAAAATCTCACCTGAACTTTATCAAGGCTTAGTCAAAGTCAAAGTCAAATCAATTTATTCAAGTAAACCCAAATGCAAGGTATTTTTGAACGTCAAATCTACTTTAGTTCGGTTCGAAAAGAAAACCTGAATACTGAGAAGAACCGACAAGAAACTCAGTCAGGTATCATTTTTTCACCATCATTGTACAATAGTTATTTAAAAATACAATATCTATAAAGCCAGTAAATGCATACGCAGAGAGGATCACTTCCAGTTTATTGTTGTGTCTTCAATGAAATCGCTAATTTTGTAGTATGCTTTTCCAATCAGTGTGCGTTTAATGACAAGTTTAAATCTGTTTTCCGTTAATTGAGTAATTTCTTGAGGAATTTTATAATAAAAACGAACACAGTTACCCAAAAATGAACCACTTGACTTTTGTAATTTAAATTTAGGAATAACTAGCTGATCACGACCACGAGTTTCCACACCACTAACAACGCCTTTCTTTTGAAATAGATCTAAATTTTTTTTAGTGTACATTATGTTTTCATAGATGTATAACGAGGGTAAGGTGAGTACATCAATGTCTTTAAAATGATCTCTCAGCGACTCACGTGCGTTCATACTGTAGACGGTACGTATTGCCCTCTTTTGTAAAATAAAGATAGATTTCATATGCGCCGCTGATCCCCACAGTAGCAGACCATAAGACATAAGGCTATGGAAATATGCGAAATACACCAGCCTAGCCGTAGCTACATCTGTCAACTGTCTAATGCGCCTAATAGCATATATTGCCGAACTGAGCTTATTAGATAAAGTCCCGATATGGTCCGCCCACTGTAACTTATTGTCTACTGTTAAACCAAGAAAAGTAGCTGATTTCATTAATTCTAATTCTTTCCCATCCAGTTTCAGTCCATTATGAATTTTGGGTACATTGGATAGGGAAAACTTAACACAATTGGTTTTTTGTGCATTCAGTAGTAAATTATTGGCAGCGAACCATCTCGAGACATCCGCCAAGGTCCTATTCTGTCCGCTAATATCTATGTCTTTTCTGTTAACTTTAAATAATAATGATGTGGCATCAGCAAATAATATTATTTCACAAAGGTCTTTAAGCATAAATGGAAGATCATTAATGTAAACCAAAAATAGGAACGGTCCCAAAATTGATCCTTGAGGAACGCCCATCATTAATTTAGAACCGACAGATGTAACCCCATTTACATTCACTTTTTGTTCTCGGTCAGCCAGATATGAAATCACGAGATCGAGAGCTTTATCACGTATTCCATAGTATTTCAGCTTGTAAATTAAAGTTTTGTGACAAACACAATCAAAAGCCTTGGAAAGATCACAAAACACGCCAATGGCATCTCGTGACCCTTCCCAAGCCTCTAGTATATTTTTGACCAAGCTTGCTCCCGCATGTGTTGTTGACCGCCCTCTCGTGAAACCGTACTGTTGACCATGAAAAATCCTGCAAATGTTAAAATGTGCCAGCATTTGGTTGAGCATTATTTTTTCGAATATTTTACTCAACGCTGGCAATATCGACACTGGGCGGTAGTTTGTAGGATCTGACTTACAACCCGATTTAAATATTGGTATAATTTTACTATGCTTCATCAAATCGGGAAACACACCTTGATCGACACATTTATTAAATATATTTACTAAAATCGGTGTTACTATTGGCATTATATTAGCCAGTACATGAACAGATAATCCCCACAAATCTTCACTTTTCTTTTTTTTTAATTCTTTGAAAGTTTTCTCTATCTCAAATGAAAACGTGTGCCTGAACTGAAAACTAGGGAACCACTTTCCTATATTTTGGCTTAATAGTGCCTGTGCTGTACGTGCAGAGGATGCTAGACTACTAGTAATGTGTACAGGTGCATTTGAAAAAAATTTAGCAAAACCATCAGCAACCTGTTTTTTATTAGTAGCGATTTTATTGTTAATGTATATTGAGAGGTCTTCGTTTTTCTTATTTTGTTTCCCTACTTCTGTGTTAATAGTGTTCCATATCGCTTTTACTGTGTTATCTGCCTTACTAATTTTATTGGCGATATGAATTGATTTCGCGTGCTTTGATACTTTTTTAAATATTTTTGAGTAATTGCGGACATAGCTATGAAAGTTTTCATCCGATGTGTATGATTTTTCGTCATACAACTCATAAAGTCTGTCCCTACTTTTTCTAATACCTTTTGTCGCCCAATCAGAGAAATGTAACTTGTTGTCAGTAATTATTTTTTTCTTCTTTGGGCAGTTTTTATTAAATATGTAGGTTAAATTTTTCAAAAAACTCTTATACATGATATTTGGATCGCCAACAGAGGGAACGATGTTTGTTAATTTTGTTACTTCGTTGGTAAAACGTTTTAACTGATTCCCGCCTAATGGTCTAAACTCAATTATTCTTTCTAATTTATTTTTCATGCAATTTATTTTAATTAATTGAGCTTGATGATCTGATCGAATACCACTAATAATTTTGTGCTCTCTAATCCTGCTCTTATTCATAAAAACATTATCAATGCACGTCGCCGAATGGTATGTAACCCTGGTCGGTTCATCAAAAATGTGCACAAGATCAAATGAAAGAAAGAGTGAGATTAGCATCTCCCTTTCCTTAGAGCTATTTCTTATGTCCACATTGAAGTCACCACATGCTATGATTGATTTGTTACATTTGCTAAGCATGGTAAGACTCTCCTCTACAGAAATTAAAAATTGAGAATAATCGGACGAGGGAGGTCTGTAAACACATGATGAACAACTTATGATGATAAAAGTAACCTAATACGGACGGGATTTTAGCCGATCGCCTATTATAAGTTCGTTATCTAGATACACATACCTACCTATAAAAGGACAAATTGACTGACTCACTGACATGCAATGCACAGCCCATACCGCTGGACATAAGACTTGAAGAGATTTTTGCATATTCCACTGCTTAGGGTTCCTAAGGGGTTGAATAAAGTATCAAATAATTAAGCGTCCATTTGGGGGACGACCTCCGTGGCGTAACGGCTAAGCGCGTCGGAAAGTAAAACGGGGGTTGCGGTTTCGATTCCCGCCCCGGGTCTGGGTGTTTATGTATAATGTGTATTTATTTACAAAAGAAAAAGTATATAAGTAGTATATCAGTCGTCTAGTACCCATAACACCAAGCGCTGTGCTGCTTACTTTGGGACTAGATAGCGCTGTGTAAAATGACTGAGTATATTATTATTATTATATTAATATTAAAGTGATCACCGCCGCCGTTGGACCGTGGACCGTGAGTCCATGGAATCAGGGATGCGTTACCGACCTTTAAGGAACGGCGGGGGAGGGGATGAGATGAGCCACCGGCACTCTCATTCACCGAACGAAACACAGCAATAGATGCGGTTATTTCGCGCCGATATTCTGTAAGAGGGTGGTATTTCATCGGGCGAGCCGGCCCAATTCGTGCTGCAATGCAGCATGGTTCTACCATCCTACAAACACCACACAGGTGTCATTAATTACTCGCTCCTTTCGTATATGGCACGATACAAATGTTTCAATAGATTCCAATATAATTAAAAATAAATTCACGGTGCGATGCGTGCAAGCTAGATAATGTGCGCAGGCGCCGATGCGTAAAGTTACCGGGTTGATTGTACCTTACTATGTCGTAAATCCTAATTAGAGATATATGTCATGTATATTTACTGAGGACATTTAATCATTTAATAAGAAAACCGGCCAATCACGTGTTGGAGACGCATTAACTTAGGATTTCGAAGCATTTTCGAACAAAAAAATGTAATTAGAAAAAATATTTAGTCAAAATTACTAAGTATCCCATTTTTGTATGTCTTATTTCTGGTTTTTCAATACAAATCGGCTGTGATTATGAATAGATTGAACACACAGGAATATAGGAAACACAGTGAAATGTTAGGCATAATAACATTTTTTGCTTGTATGATGCTTGTATGTCAATTGTACATTGCTTTATTGTATTATCCAGTCACACATATTCCGTGACCGTGACATAGGCAAACGACTATAAATAAAACAGACAGTCTAAGTCATAAACAAAGAGCGGATTTGACGGTTTACTTCAATTACCTAATCAGCTGTTTTCGTGGAGATACGTCAGTTTTAGGAATATTTTTTTAATTAGCGATTTAAGTGGCAAAACAATAGAATTTAAAAAATTTTCAGATGTGAATTCGATTCGTGCACAGAGGATTCCGCACAGTTTATAAAATGGTAAATTTCTGAACTTAATACCTGCATATTACCAACTTCATAAAAAGGAGGTTTTCAATTCGTCTGTACTTATAAATAAAATATTTTAATGTACATATATTCGGTCATAAATTATTTGCCCGAATCGTCAGATCGTCGAACTGATTACCGACACGTATAACTGAAAAGAACGAAATGACTAACCTTTAGTAATCAAAACTCAAGTTCAAAAATGGTTTTTTAAATTTAAATTTGACAGTCACTGAAGTCGATGCCAAGCCTACCGAACTAGTAGACTCGCTGTTTTTGGTTGGGCAACGACTTCAGTAACTGTCAAATTCAATTACATACGTAGGTTTTTGTATCGTATTTATTTACAGTTATTTCGTACTAGACCTATGTCAATCGTTCATTTTCAAAGATTCGATCGTTCAAGTATTGATTTGAAAAAAGATTCGGTTAAATGATCCAATCAATCATTGATCCATTGATTGTATACAGGTACAATCATGATTGCATTTTTGATTGAAATGAAAGATCGAACGATTGTGTGAGTTATCTTATCTTATCTTTTACGATTTCGATATTTTTTATAGTTATAAATTAGACACATTTATAATATTATTGTTTGTGTTTTAAAAAACAGTGTAATTTTTTTGAATTTCACTTTTTATCACATTAAACGGCATAGACAATCGATTAAATATCGACAAGTACCGAGCTCGAATCGGTTGAATGATCGAATCAATGAACGATACGTTCTATCAAATGTGATTGCAATCATCAATACTTTGAAATGATTGCAATCGAATGATCGAATCAATCACGACCGACACAGGGCTATTTCGTACCGAGTTTAGTAAAGGATAATTCCTTTATACTTTTTAGTGTTATTTTGTGGTCAGTTCATTTTTTTTTTTCATTTTTCATTTTTTTGTTGTTTTTAACGTCTCTAACTGGAAGTAATGCAGAACCATCCATTTTTACAGTAGGTACACAATGTTTTAACATGTCATTATTTACTTAATTAAAATCAGATATTGACATAAAACATTATAACCCGCCTATGTATACTATAAATAAACTTCTTTCGTGAATTGATTACTGGAGTTGTAGGCCTTCAATCTTTTCCTTACTCTTAACTTCCGACTCCTTCAATTATTCAAGTAATTATGATATATTATAATTCTTTTATTTTATTTTATTTTAATCTGTAGTAGGATTTTATTTTTCATACTTTTATTTTTTTTATACTATTTTTTTTTATCTAAGATATTACATTAATCTCCTATTAGATTATTTATTGATTTTTTGTAATAATACTCCAGACAATTACACAGATTGTGTGACCCCAAACTAAGCAGTAAGCTTGTACTATGGGTACCACACAACGGAATCTGGCAGAGTTCCCGGTAACACCCAGACTCCAAGCCAATTTAGAAAAGTTCGTTTCCTAAATTGATCTGACCGGGGATCGAACCCGGAACCCTAGCTTGGAAAGCAAATGCATATGCCACTACACCAACGGGCCAGTCAATATATACAGTCAACTATAATTTTTTTTACATTTTTCTTTGTTGTCCCATGTGTACTATTTTTATATAATGTAACTCTTAATCTCTTGCTTTTGGTACCCATTATGTTGTTGAGAAAATAAAACAGGTAATGGGGGGAGGGCGGATCGGACAATTAACTCGAGGGTAAGACAAGTGGAGCAAAATAATAAACATGCGGTAACCATGAGAGGGGTAGAGAATTAAAAGACGATAATTCATGAGATTGGAGATTGAGATAGTAGCGATAACGGGCAAAACATGGACTAGAGTAGCTCGGGACAGAAATAGATGAAAAAGATTAGAAAAGGCCATTGTCAAACGACATTGATATTCCACATGATTGAATAGAATACGTCCAATAATGCAGTTATCTGAAATAAAATAAAAATGATTACAAAGATCAAATAGCTAGAGTTTTGGCTGACGGAAATGTCAAAAGCAATCGTATACCTAGGCGACAGTGTATAAGGAGAATGATAAGATTAGGGGAGGGGAAAAAAATATGTAAAGACCGCGATACTTGGCGCTCCATCCTCTCTGAGTGTCCTGTGATACGGCGAGGGATATCTATGTATGATGAGGTCCAATGACATTTTTTAGTCCTTGACTTGTATTATATTTGTATTGTACTAGAACCTGGAGAGCTAATTTATGACACTCGCGTAGTTAAGATGAATCCAATGATACGGTTCTGCAAAGAAGCAATCGAATATAATCTGTTCACACACTTATACTGAAATTATACCTTCTTCTTCTCTGTAATCGGTTAAACACACTGTGGAAACTGTTAATAAATCCAGGTCTTTGTGTTAGATAGACAGAGAGATAGAATGCACTATATTTGGTAATGTCTAGATTCCATAAACCAAACGAAAGCTGAACGGCATTCTTGTCCCATATAACCAAAGACTTCTATAAATTGGTAGACGCGCCTTACACATCAAACCAGCGCGCTCAATTCATATTGAAACATCAGCGTTATACGTCATGCGGTCTTATAAAAACTGTTGTTTAAGGTGACACAGAAATAAATAATAATTAATCTAACTAATTTTAAAAATCTAACTGGGATTTTAAAGAGTGTTTAGGTTAATCTACACAGAAAATTTAGAGGCATAAATCGGTCCCGTTAGTTCAAAAAATGTAAATCTCTGTTTTAAAAGAGGTTTCTTTGATTTTTTTTCTGTTACAAAAGTTAACCAATCGTGTAGCGCGACTGGCAAAATGAAATCAATAAAATGAAAAATTAGTTTACCAAATATCACTTTCATTTCAAAAATGGAGATCCCTGCCGTCAAAATTTCCAATTCGTCGGCTTAAAATTAGAAAAAAACCTAAATAAATTATCATCATACGTGTGGTTTAAGCTCAGTAATTTTATAAAGATGTACTAAGGTATTTGTTAAGTATCCACAATTTATATGTAAATTCTGTCTTAATTTTGTAAATAGTAATCTCTCTGTTATATTAGCAAATTATATGTATATATACCTACCACTGAGTATCTAACTCGCCCAATGTAATCTTCGCTCTTTAGCAGCATAATTCACAGTTCATCTCATTGTGAACGTTTGTATGAGTTCGGCGTCCATTGTACTTTCTCCGTTACTCATTTTGTCTTAATATAAGTATATTACTTTTTTACTTTCATATAAGTATAATTACAGTTACGTAAACATTGTTTGTGTGTGTAATATTGTTAATGCCTAGCTCAAGAAGTGCATTAAAAGAGCTAATCATAGACTTCCGTCCTAATAAATTATGTCGCTCTCATATTAATACTTTACTTCAAATTCCTTCTCATTCCACTGAATTTTTTTCTAAATCTTTTGCTGATCAAGCACTGAGGATGTGGATTGCCCTTTCCACTCGAATTAGAGAGAGACAGTCTATTGCATGTTTGCATTAGACTGTAAACATGCAAACGCGCTGTTAGGGAGTACTACCTACGTGAAAAATGTTCATTAAATTTTCATCTCATATATTTGCATAGTTACTGTAATTTTTTTTTCCCTCATATATTTTTTAATAACTTATACTCATCCTATTCTTATTTATGTACATTACATACTTATAATATACAACATATATATAATATTATAGTTAGTAAGTAAACACACAGATATTGTCTATCTTTCTTCCATGGAACCGTCACTCTCGCGGGTCTGCTGGAAGAAATTTCTTATAGAAATAAGCTGTACCCTTTGCTCAATTTCTCTATGTGTCTTTTTTTTGTGTATGTTGTGTATGCAATAAATATTTAAATTAAATTAAAAAATGTTCGTTTCTTGGAGAAGGGCGGGTCTGCCTCAGTTTATATAGAAGTCTACATAGAGTTGTGACGTATTATACTGCAACGAACCAAATGACGTCATTTCAAACGAGCGTTTATTGAATTCAACTGTACTGTACTCATACTGTACCAATATCCGCATAGAATTTCCGTGTTAATAAATAATGTAATTTCAATGGCCTCTTTTGTAATTTATCGTTGAACATTTTTATCGCCACGATTTTACCGTCCACGATACAATAAAGAAGCAAAATGTATGCAGTTGTATAAAGACGCTTTTTTTCATAACTTTTCAACGTCATACCGATGACGTCTGCGTCGACGAAAAAGCATCTTTTTGACTACACATATAGGGAAGCATTTTGCTTACCTACTCTGGAAGAGCGCGAGAACTTCAGCTACACATGTTTGTTTAGACATACTCCATTCTTTTTACTTATTTATTGGTGATACTTTCGTGCAAGGAACAAGACTGTAACTTAGTTTTTAGCGATTTTGAAATATTTGTTCTAAATGTATTACAATGTTGTTCTTTACAGGTGACGATATATTTATGTAATACTTTCAGGAGATAGCTTGGAAGAGCTGAATGGGTACGGAACAATACGTCCGCGTAATATCATCTCTTCCATATTGAGTGGCACGCCGGCGAAGAACAAAGGGCTCGCCATTTCCAACCCACATGATTTTAGGATGGTAAGTCACCAACATCGCAAAGTGTAACAAACGTATAGCTACGCGAACGAGCTTTAACCATATTCCTAAAATTAATAACAGAAGATACAGTAGGAATCTAGAAGATAAATTAGGAAAATGACTTATACTTAAGACTTAAAAGACTTAAAATGAATTAGGAAAGTGACTTACATTACAATATTTTTTAACGTTTTATTTTTATCGAAAAAAATAAAAAATATGCAAGTAAATACACAAGTTTTTTTTTAGGGGGATCCTTGTGTGCAAAGGCACATAAAAAGTTCAGACATGTTAATGTTAGTTTTAAAAAAAAAATTTAAAATTAAATATTCGCAAACTTATCTTCAAATATTTCACTCTGAACATTTTGAAACAAAAAAAAAAAAAACATTTGAAAGAGTTTGTACGTTGAAGGGAAATTATGAGGACTGATAATAATTTGTTGATTCCGAATATACTTTTCCTTGTAATCTTAAAATAGAATCGACGTGGTTAAAAATGTAGAATGTAAAGAGATGTGAAGAAAAGTGTGCTTTTTTTTTAAAATTGACAATGAAAATACTACTGTCGACATCACAAATAAATTATCGTTAAGTAGCAATCTTCAAATGACAGTGTTGTCATCTATTAATGAATATATTAAAAAAAATTCAAAACGAGTCATGAAAATTGACAGTAGCTAACTTTGTTTTGTAAATAAATATGAGTCGTTGGTGGCGATGTCGTCATTCCTAATATTCCTGGGTAAGTCAAAAAGGACTAATTTGTTCACTATTTGCTTTTCTTATCAGGTTTCAGCGATCATAGACGTAGATATAGTTCCAGAGACGTGCAGAAGAGTAAAGCTGCTCAAACACGGATCAGACCGACCGTTGGGATTTTTTATTAGGTGCGTATTGGTTTTTATTCATATGTATAGACGCGATAAGAACTGTACCTCTATGAGTTAACGACGTCGATACTCGCTATCGACAACGTAAAACTTTGTATGAAGAATTGGGCAGTGCCCCTAGCGGTTACTATAGTGAACTAAGAATTGTCATACAAAACTTCGACATGGTCGCTTTCGAGTATCGAATGCGTAAACTTTTGGTAACGCTACTGAGCGGCTAGACAAGTGGCAAACGCTTCGAACAATAGAAACGCTTACTGGCGTTATTCTTCGCCAAAAGTGCCACTTGCGTACGTTTTGTATGGCGGTTTTCACATGATTTTGCCTTTCGTTTGATATAATAAGAAGTTAATAACATTTGATACCCCAATTTAAAATTCGTTACACTAGATCAATTTGTATTTGTCAATCTATTCCACTAGCGTTTACGACAATTGAGCCACTTGTCTAGGCCCCTGTTGTTTCGCCTTTCCCTAGCACGAGGGTACGAAACGATTACGAACTGTAGCGTTACACGCATTACGAGGCTCCTGGTTGGATAGAGGCCTCGATACGGTGAAATCCATACCCATATATTTTATTAATTAAGAAACGGTGTTAACGTTACATTGGTGAAATATTAATCAATCACGAAACTTAAGTATATCTCTTTATAATATACAGCTGCAGTGTAATAATAATCAATAAGATCATTAAATAACTGCACATTTTGATGTTTTTATTAGTAATAATAATAATACTCCAGACATTACACGAATCGTGTGACCCCAAACTAAACACAAGGCTTTACACCCAGCCTTCAACCTAATTTGGAAAAGTTCTCGATCGAACCCGGAACCCCAGTTGGAAAGCAGGTGTTCTGCCACCGTGCCAATGGGCCAGTCAATAATTAATCTTATATGCCTAAATCCTAAGACGACCCTGAGGAAATTATAGAAAATTTTCGGTATTAAATGGTAACTGAGATTATTCTCTCATCATTGTCACATTCTTAACGGTATCTGTATCTAATTAATACTGTAATGTAATTGTTAGAGACGGTACGTCAGTAAGAGTTACGCCGACGGGTGTAGAGAGGTCACCCGGCATCTTCATATCGCGGCTGGTGCCAGGGGGGCTGGCAGAGTCCACAGGGCTGTTGGCTGTCAACGATGAAGTCCTGGAAGTCAACGGAATCGATGTATCTAACAAGACACTGGATCAGGTATCGCCAGATGATCAGTTTATTAAGCTATTTCATCTAGAAGCAGTAAAGATGGGTAGGTCCGGGACACGTATCCAACGTGTCCATAGATCCGTATCCGATGTACAGATGGTTGTGAATCCAAGTACAAATCGTATAGGGACAGTTGCTGTTTGGTTATCTAGAGTAAGCAGAATAATATGAAATGAAAGCGTGATACGAATCGCGTGGCTGTGAACCATAAAGTATTGTGTGGTTGGTTCCATAATACAGCTCTGCGGACATGCGGACATACCTCTAGACTCAACTTCTTTCCAATCTATATATTTTATTTAAATATGACAATATTAATCTTTGTGTGTGACATAATGACTCAAATACCACTTGACAGATTGATAGTGATTTATTTTTAATACATAACTAGAAAGGCTTAGAAAGTAGTTTGAAAAATGTTGGATCCTCTCGTGCAATTCCTTAGTGTTTCGAAGTGAATAACAACACTGCATACGTTATAGGTATACGAGCTCAGGACAAGCGTCGCCACTTTGACACGCCAACAGCCGGTTTGACCCGCCGCATAAGATGTTTCACATCAAAAATTATAAAGTACCTAGTTATTATAGATAGTATTTACAAATATTTTGTGCGTTCTCGATATTATTTAACGTCATCATGGTACTTTTTGGCGGGAACGGGAGAAGTGAAGTTGTCATTTTATTTCGATTTTCTATTTTTTACATTTTTAGGAGTTTTAAAGTACAACAGTGATAGTATATTATGTTTTAAAGTTTCGTGTAAGTGATTAGAATGGAGGAGATCTAAATAAACATGTGTAACTGAAGTTCTCGCGCTCTTCCAAGAAGTCCTTTTTAACTTCAGTAAAGCCTACTATCTTACTTACTTTACTGGAGGAGTGTTAGGGACAGTTAATGTTTCTCCAGAAGTTACGTCATTAGGCTGATGGTCTTGTTACCAATGCCTTTAGAAATATAAATAAAAAAATGGCAAATGCGATAATCTTTGCGCCATGCCATAAAGAAAAAAAAACATGCAATACAATTGGAATGTTTCTCAACGTGTCTAACATTCGTAGGTGACGGACATGATGGTGGCGAATTCGTCCAACCTGATAATAACCGTCCGTCCGGCCAACCAGCGCGCCGGGCCCCCGCCGCCGCCGGCGCCCGAGACCGGCTCGCATAAGTCGCAGCCGCCCAGCGAGCCGGACCCGGACGATGACAGGTATACCCTATCTTACTAGGGAAGGCGATTTTCCCGAAAAAAGATCGATCTTCGAATCGATTCGAATCAAAGTATGAAAAATCGATTCATAGGAAAATCGAAGTCTAAAAAATCGATCTCTCGAAAATCGATATTTTCTCGACTTAATATATAAGTTTGTATTTATGACATATATGAATGTAATTATAGAAAACTTGGAAGACGCTAAAATAATCAATCTAATAATTTTTAATGAATTAAACAATTACAACTGTGTTTAAATGTTATAAATATAAAATCCTCTACTTAAGATAAAAAAAATTTATAATATTTACGTTAAAAATTTATAAAATTCACAGTTCCCACATTCAACTCATTCTAAACAGTTTATATTTCTTATCATAAAATAAAATAATCGAATCTCGATTTTCAAGGGTAAAATATCGATTCACAGAATCGATTCGCTACAAAATATCGATTAAAAATTGATTTATTTGGTCGAAATAATCGATTCTTCGATTAATCGATCTCAGATCGCCATCCCTAGATCTTACCTACATAACACCCTGGAATAAAGAGTTATGCTCACGGATTGACTTTAACGTATTATAAATGGAAGTATAACATAACTATACAGTAGAATCCGCTTATAATGACATCGAAGGGAAGTGACAAGCACGTCATACTAAGCGGACGTCACACAAAGCATAGTCTTAGAAAATAAACAACTTCTATTTTTGTTAGGTATTTAATTTAATAGAGAGAAAAACTACAAATTGTATGTATTAATAAAAAAAAGAAACACGAACTGACACAAAACAAACATACATATTAAAAACATAGAATAAATATTGTCAAATTGTCGAAAAAGTTGAACTATCAACTCGTCACTGAGAATCAAAACCAAAACGAGCCACGCGCCATGGACGACCCAAACGTTGTAGCAGGGAAAGGGGTGGGGAGAGTCACGAAAACGAGTGAAGGTGTTAAGAATCATGTAGGTCACTATAACCGACATAATTTCCTTAAAAATAGGTCATAATAAGCGACATGTCACTATAAGAGAAGTCATAACGACTTCTCGAACTGTGTTATAAAGAATCTTATATGAAAACCAAATTTCGGACTGCAATTACCTCATATTAAGTGGTTGGTCAATCTAAACGGAGTCATAATAAACGGATTCCACTGTATTATATATTATAATGGAAGTCTCATGAACAGGTATATGTATATTCAAACTAACCTATAGTATCTCCATCTATTTGACTGAACATTGAAATTTGAAAATTACAATGAGTGCCTACCTAATAAGAATATTTATAAACGACATTAAAGAGCTTCCGATAAGTAGATAGTCAATTGTTTTTTTAATTTACAGAAACTACAATCTTAGTGAATCAAACAAAACCTCTGTTGTCAAAATATTGTCAAAATTACCACTGAGTGACACAAATAATGCACACATATTACACAAATACCACTGACTGATTGTAGTTTTTCATATTTTATTTCATCAATATATACATTAGCATTATACATATTTAAACTAATTAGGGGAAAAGGCGATAATGCGGAAATATTAAAAATGGTAAATTTTAATGTACTGGATCGGTATGTATGGAGCAGAAGCAAACTACAGCTGCTGTCAGTCCCTAAATCCCGCACTAATTTACTTAAAGAGGCTCCACTATCTCGGGCGCTCCGTACCCTTAATGATATATCATTGCAATTAGATCTTTTCCCGTGTGCTCTGAGTGACTTCACGAAAGTTTATTTATTTGTTATTAGTTATAAGGCAAAATAGAATAGATTAATTGTAATAAGTATACAAATATTTAAAAATCAAGATAATGTGCTATTGTATTGAGTTTTTAACCTGTAAAGATAGTTGTAAGTTTTAAGAAAAATAAATAAATAAATAAGTGCTGCACGCGGGTGGATCAGACCCAAACAAATTTGTTTGGGTCTGAAACTCCTTATTGTGGCCTGGTTCGTTTGGAATATTTTAATATTTTGAGAAATTTCATGTCTCTACTCCTCTGCTAAGACACTATGTACCTACGTCACATTTAAATATTCTTCCGTTGTGTATTTCAATATGTCAATGCGTAGCACGCAAGAATTGGGAGGGATACCATTGGCACTGCCATTTTTTGGAAACTAAAAAGCGCTTCACCCCGTGTTGCTTGCTTCATGTGGAATAAAAAAAAAAAGTATAGCATATCTAAAAACACGGGAAATTAACGCGATTACCTTTTATTTTCGCTTGACGTTTCGGCCGAGTTGCATCGGCCGCGGTTTCAAGTAAACTGTCGCAGCAAGCTTCACTCCGTGTCAGAGACATATTTTATTTCATCTACCCCCGATATTTGTAAATAATTATTAGGGTTCCTACACACAACACTCACGGTGTCCACACACTTAACCGGATGTGAAAAACGAGGTTTTGTCATTTGAATCACAGGATTCCACGCTGTTGATAAATTGTATCCGTTTTCCCGATTGAAATTTTTGTGTCTCTTGATTTCTATTAGCTCAGGTACAAGACAGGTACAGCTCCTACATACATACACCACTAGCCTAATACATTTCGTTTTCATAAACATACATATCCTCACGCTGTTTCCCTAATGGGGTAGTCAGAGAGGACGGAGTGCCAAGCGTCGCGGTTCTTACATACTTCTTTCGCTTCCTCAAATCTCATCATTCTCCTCACACATTTTCGCCTAGGTATACGAGAGCTTTTGGCACTTCCATCCGCCAACACTCTGATTATTTGATCTTCGTAAGTCAGCTTTGGTCTTCCTTGGTTTCTTTTACCATTCACTTTCACTTTGTATATTTTCTTCGTCAGTCTTTCATCACTCATTTTTTAAAACACCATAACCCTTTTAAAACGCTTTGGTGAACAATAATTTAATTTGAAATAGCTTCTGCACTATGCATACGTGCGTGCGCTATTTTACAGAAAATACGAAAAACCAGTTATTTTCGTTTATATTAAATTAATTTTAAAAAATCCAACTTGCATTTTGTTAAAGAGTTTGTTTAGATTAATCTAAACAGAAAATTTAAAAACATAAATCGGTTCCATTCGTCCGAAAAATGTAAATCTCTGTTTTAAAAGAGGTTTCTTTGATTTTTTTTTCTGTTACAAAAGTTAACGAATCGTAAAACGCAACTGGCAAATTGAAGTCAATGAAATGAACAATCAGGTTACCAAATATCACTTTCATACGTTTTGTAATTACTTAGAAAAATTGAAATCCTTGCCGTCAAAATTTCCAATTCGTCGCCTTAAGATCAGTAGGGCACGAACTTTCGACAGTTTCGTAACGTAATCGTATCGAGTTTACTATACGATTACGAGAGTCGCAGCACGAAGCGCATTTTACTAACTATCGAGAGCTCGTTACGATTACGACGGTGACGTCATCCTAACGTAACGAGGGACTGGTAAGTTTGAGTAAACTACACAATTTATTGAATGAAGGGTGTGTCCTAAAACGAAATCAGAAAAGTTTTAGATTTTTATTTGAAATTTGAAACTTTTTATTATAATAATAATAAATTTATTAAAAAAAGAGTAAATTTAAAAAAAATATATTGTATTAGATATTTATAACTTATAAATATCTAAAACAATATACTATTGTTTTACAATTAAATTTCAAATATTATTTCAAAATAGAATTAATTTTTCAAAATAAAATTAGTTTTTATATTATGGTTGATAGTTTCGAACGGCTTAGATTCGACGGTTTTTTGACTTGCTTAACGTTTTAATAACCTCTCGATGTCACATTTCTTTATGTTAACTCTATTGAGACTTGAAACATTCTTGCGGAAAAGTTTATTGCGTTTTTTGTGTACGTTTTGATTTTAGTTTCATCACATGAAAATGAAAACAAGTCCCACACAATATTATTATTATTATGAAAAAGTATTCGTGCATCTGTCTCAAATTTTCCGTTACCGTACGTCAAAATAAGGTTCGTGCTCGTGATTTTACTCGATTTCAATACAAATGGCTTACGTTACCTTTACGTTACGTTACGAAGGCGATACGAAATAGTTCTATTTACGTCCTATAGGGGCGCTGCACTAAAAGTCATACAATTTGCTTACGCTTACGATACGAATACTTTGTCAATAGGATTCGTGTTCGCGCTACAGATAGCCAAATTGCCGTCCGTTCGTCTCTCTATATTTGTTTTTTATTATTTAATTATGGGAGATATACAGGTACTAGTGGTCGAAATTCGACCGTAAATATAAAATTAACAGTTATTTTATATTTTTAATTAATTTTATTTGTGAGTTTCATAATACTGTGCTATGGGCTGTGAGCTGTTTCGAGTCTGAGAAGTGTTCCATAGATTCGAAACGCCTCATAGCTTACAAATCACACAAAATTCACATCTCGAAACTCATTCTGTCAATCTCAGTAATTTTTTGTTGGCAACATTTTAAAATTCTTTGGCGACAATCTACTCTGCGCAACTGTTTGTTTGTGTTGACCATAAACCACAGATTTACCAGTAGTAGATCTGTCCCACAACCTATGATATGTTTGAAGTTGACAGTTTGACATTGGGAGTATTAGCATAAACAATGAATGTTTTATTTTATTTAGTTTAATATATTTGTAACACAGTATATATAAATTTTAGCTTTCTGTTCTCCTTTCCCATAATATAAACTTTATATATGGCAAATTTCCTTCGATCACAAATAACGAACTAGATTCACAATCTCCTATAAAATTTAAACAAATTATTGTCCGAATTGACGTATATATTTTTAAAATCGTATAGTATTGTCGCCAATATGGTGTTAATCTAAAGTAGACCTTACTGTCAAACCATAAGGTTGTAAACGCTCGTAAACGATTCTTGCATGACATTGTAACGAAGTTGCGGTTCTATTTATGTCAGTTTGATTCGTTACGTGAAAGTGACAATGATAAGACATTGTCAGGCAATATTTAAAAATATGATTACGAATTAAATAAAAAAGAGCTATCTAACGTTATTACTATAATGAAATAATGACCACATAAATAATATTATTTATTTATTAACCGAAAATAAGAACTCGCGTCTTTTTTTAACGTTCTAGATGTGTTGTTTTTACAATTTTTGAAGGAGCACTTTGACTTGTTCGCTGTTAGCGTTTTCGAATACTATTAAAACAGAAGTGCACTCAAATACTCATTTGAGTGCACATTTCATTCGGACATTTTTGGAGAGTTGATTGTGTATCCAGTTTTTTATTTGTGATTGAAGCAAATTTTAAAAAACTCCATATATGGAATATGCTTAAAAAGTGGTATAAAGTTTTCTCTTCATTAATATATAAATTTTAATTTTATTTAAATTAAATTTAGTTCAACAATGAATAAAATAATACAAATAACAAACATCCACTATTTGAAAATGCTTATCACGATGCCCATTTAAAGCCTCTTAGCAGTTTTTAGGATTTCTTTAGATACCCTAAAGACAGTAAAACCTTTGTGAACGCACGGTTGTGTGAGTGCAAAGTCGCTGCATTGTATTAACGATGACCTACTTTCTCATTTTTACTGTGTCCTGGCTATTCTCATTATATGACAGACGATAAATGTCTTATAGGCGATTTGAAAAAGGCTGGTCTCCACAATAAGAGACTCCAATAATGAATATAACGTATGTCTAAGCCAGCAATTACTAGTTATCGTCTAAATTTAAAAAGTTCTCTAAATTCATGTCGGATTTAATCTTTTTCTATGTTACCTGTAATTCTTTCAACTATGCAAGCTGAGCCGCCATTTTAAATTCCATTATAGAAAATGTAGGCTCATCGAAGGCCTTTGTACTAGTCATCGTCGCATCGTCATATAGTGGCATTTTGAAAACATACCCGGTTTCCTTCTAGTTACACATATGGGCATAAGATGTGTTAGTAATCCGTTCGTAATTTATTCCAGATTTGACCAAGATGAGCAGGATGAGATTGTGGACCTGACCGCCGTAACCCTGGAAGACCAACCCCGAGAAACACCCACTACCTTCCCCCATAACATCCCCAGCAAAGACGATGGACAAATTCTCCATCTCTAGTATATAATAGACAGGTACAGGCTAGCCAGCTGTTCGAAGCCTTCCGGTACGTGGCAAAAATTGGAATAATGTGTAAAAGTGGGAATTGCAATGAGTTTGTTATCGACATTTTCAGTTATGCACTCATTGGGAATCTAGACTTAAATTACCACTTATTACATATTGGGAGTTCAGGGAAATGTAGAAATGGGGAATTATGAGAACTTTGTTTTCTAAATTCCCGATAATTTATGAATGAATGAGGGATTCTCGTCTATTATGTATTAGGAATTCGAAGGAATGTAAAAATAGGGAATTATGAGAAATTGGTTTTCGAGAATCCCGGTTATAAAAGAATAATGAAATAAATCATTCAAAATTCTCAATTGTAATTACCTGAGCATTCCTGGAAATTAAAAAGTTTTTTAAGAACTTTAAAAAAGATTAATTCAGTCATGAAATATTAAGTCGATTTCACTAAAAATTGTGGTAATAAAATTAAATATAAAGCAATATATGACTAAGTTTTGAATTGTAAAATCATTCTATTACGTCATACATTATAATGAATAGAAATAAAAAATCATATTTCTACTACAGTAATTGGCATGCCATATGTACGTAATCGCCATATGTATGTACATCGTATTTATTACCTACATTTCCAATAAAACAAAACTTCATGCGAATGGCGGCAGTTGTTTCCTTCTTGGTCACGCTATTGTCCGTCTATACTCACTGGCACGGACAAGCAAAAAATAAAACATAGTTCTAAATTTAAAAAGTTCTCTAAATTCATGTCAGATTTAATCTTTTTCTATGTTACCTGTAATTCTTTTAACTATACAAGCAGAGCCGCCATTTTAAATTCCATTTAAAGAAAATGTAGGCTTATTGAAGCCCTTTGTACTTAACATTCCAAAATCAACCTTACTGCAACGTCCTAAGTATTAATTTTAATGTCCTAATGTTAATTCACAAGAAATTATATGCATAACAAAATTGACCTAATCAAAAATATTGAAATTTTGTATTATAGTAATGAAGTTACATACCATAATAAAACTGAACTTTTTGATATACACAATTGTTATGTCTCGTTAGGGACAGAAGTAAATTCATACTATACATTTTAAGTACTATTTTTGGGTTCATTATTACAACTCAAAATGTGGAATTTTTAGGTTAGGTCACTTTTTTATGAGGTAGTGAAATGAAAACAATGTGTCTCATTACATACAATAATTTTTAACTTTGATTGGTCTTAAGTATTGCCCATTATCACGTTATAATCCGCGTCAATAAAGAATGAAACTAAAAATGCTGACATGTACTTAGTTTACAATACAGACTACAAAGTAATGTTAATTTATATCAGATGTTAATAGAACAGAGTTTTTCAGTTGTATATTGTATGAAACTTACTGACTTCGCAAAGATATTTTAATTAATAACAGGAAAAAATTAACCAAGACAATATTTTTTGTAGTTGCATTGCGTGAGTAGAAACCTCATATACTGCAGTTCGTAATAGCTTGATACCTATGACATGTTTCTCTGTGAATTAATTAATTTTAATATAATACAAAAGAAACATTTTATGTATTTTATTAACATAAAGGTACACAACCTATATCTATAGTTAATTGCCTATGTGTATCTATGCCTATAGTTAATTGTTGATAGACGTCACAGGTATCAAGCTATTACAAACTATATATGTGAGTCTCCTTCTTTTTGGATGTCGACGTGGTTAGAGTTGTAGGACAAAGGAATTACGAATAATACCATAAAAAAAGCTCATATACTATTCAACTGAATCTGTTATAAAAATAACAGCAATATCAAATTGAAAATAAATTAACATTAGGCATTAGTCTCATGTAATAGGTGCTGCCTACTGCTACTATTATTATGGTTTTAAAATCCAAATATAACTATGTATTAAGAATAAACACACATGCAGTTTCATACATTACAAGTCTTGTTTGCTGGGTGCATTGCTCACACATTCGGTGTGGTTTTTATTGGCGCAGCTTATACTTTTATCCAATAAAATTTTAATGTGTACTGAACTGTGAGTGAGATACTCATCAAGGTTCCATAATCGACAATAAATTAGTTAAAAATTATAAAGAATCCATCCATTTTATAATTATATTCAAATACTATAATTAGTATTAATTTTCATTTAAGTTAATAGGTAACGTTGATGACGTCATCATTCATGTCATGAGGTTGGTTAAGAATTATTTTTTGGCTAAGTAAGAGCTCATTTATGAATTATATCGCATGTTAACAAGCTCGGAGGTGTCCTCGAAGTGTGTGTAACGAGGGAGAGGGCGGGAATCAAGAACTTTGTGACATCACATTTACAATAATATGAAAAGAATGAAGCAGGCACACAGACCAGTAAGCTTTAGACAATGTATGTGAGCAGGGCTCGGAACCAGTTTTGAAATAGCGGTTAATATCGTTGTTAACCTGGTTATAATTCCGATCATTGATTAACCAGTTACTGATGGGAATGTTTCATTCTCACGCGCTTACTTGTATTTGTTGTAAGTCACCACCACGTGGACGAAGTCGAGGGCAAAAGCTAGTATGTATTCCAGTATACATGAGGCAACTCGAAAAACCGGTTAATTTCGGTTAACAGTACTGGAATATGAAAAAAACCGGTTTCTCAATTAACCGGTTAAAATACCGGTAACCGTAACCTAAACCGCAACCCTGCTTATCTGCGACTGACTTTAGTTAAGTAGTGTAATATTAAACTGTCAACCACGCCCACAGTTTTCCACCACTCAGTTGTAGATGTCACAGCGTAGAATCCCGCGCACTGTAAGATTTTGAACCCTTTGTTTGCTTTATAAAATTACTCAACAGCGGGGTTATTACCTAAAAATTTGCTGATAGCGACAGCCACGCGATCATTGTGCGACCGGTGACTAATTGTAATAAAAAATTGGTATCATATATGACGAATTGCGTTTCTATTATTCTATGACCATGAAATGCACTTTTTGTGGTTGATTTAGCGCCACTATACAAAATACATTACACAAATTCTCGTTTTGACAGCAGATATCGCGCGATATTGGCTGACGGATACTGTCTGCAAGTTATGTAATAGCGTGCGGGTCATCTATAGACTTACTGATCTGTGGTCTGACATTTCGGGCACAGAATAAGATTATCCAAATAAAAATAGTAATATTCTTATAAACAAAAATTGATTTTTACATCTACATATTTAAAATATTATCTTTCCCTATCTCGACCCCGGGTCGTATGGATAAAATTGAAAAAGACACTTATACTCGAATTCAATAAAATTTTCTGTCGAGGTAAAAAAATTCAGGACGGAAAAATTTAATTTTTCTGTTGTGATATGCTGTTTAAAAAAGTTCACAAATGAGCGTTTTTGAATTATAATTAACTGAAAACAATTAACGTTTAGTTTTCGAAGTGAAACGTAACGAGTCTCAAAAAATAGGTCATCAAAAAATGACGCTTACGATGTTTTTACATAAATCATTTTATTTTGATATAACTTATGACGTTATGACATAGACTCGATAATTTAATTTGTTGTGTATTATGATTTTTTCATCCTAAATCTCAATGATATTATAATACAAAAGAGGTAGGTTACATGCACTCGAAAAGTGGCACCCCAAAACTTTGCTAATTAGCCAACCCGGACTTGGTCAAAGAATATGAAAAGCAATGTTACAGAACCAACAAAGTCATGCAATGCCTATTGCACATTCAAAATTCTAAATCTTTTAATAATCCAAACGTTTTTTATAATATACACGATCATGTGATGACGCAGCCACCCAGTTTTAATCATCGTTTACATTTATTAAAAGCAACCATATATAATTTACCATTTTCAAATTTATAGTTAAAAAATGTTGGCGATCTTTTTGAATAAATATGTTCTCATGTACATGATTCAAGAAAAACGAAATTCGATAAAAGCAATAACCATTTTTTACTGTCTAATCCCATTAGGTATCAATCATATTTTTTTAAATGTCTGTTCTGTGTCATTAATTACTAATAATCTATGAATTAGTCACGGATTTGCTTAAAATGTAGTAAGAAATTGAAATTGACCAATCATAATGATTTAGAGAGCTATGTGATTTGTTAGTTTGAAATGCAATTATGTTTTACATTGCACAGCGACGCAGTGCAATGTATATTTGTCTCACTTTGTAACGTTGTAACTGGGACAATATTTTACATGGATTAGTATTAAGGTAACCTATCTACATACCTCTTTTGTATTATAATATCATTGCTAAATCCTAACAGTATGAACAGTTCAAGACGTTGATGTGTGTATTTATTTTAGGTCATACAAAAATCTTTGTGTGTGTAAAACTAAGAACTAAGACGGATAGATTTTGCTGCTAATATGTCTGTCTAGTTGTAATTTTTTTAACAAAATTACGGAAATACCTATCTGCCAAATAGTATTGATTACCTCGAATATTTTTTATTGGAATCGAGTATACACTATACCAATTAAAATAATTTTTCCACTTCCTACGGAAGGTGCTAATAAATTAAATCAAAATCTTGTTACTTTATGAAATTATGTTTTGAAAGTATTTGTTGATGTATTGTAATAACAATATCATTTCGTCAATTAGAATTTTTGGTATATAATAGGTTAGTTTGAAAGAGATAAATAATGTTATCAATAATTTCTGTAAAGGATGCGAAATTTTCCCTTATATGAATTGTTTTCTGTGAATTATTCCATGTTAAAATACATTCCATTGCAATTAAGAAAACTATGATATTTGTAGCATAAATATCTTTTTGATTATTATCCACTATATTAGGGTATTTACATTTTTTTAAATTTTCAATATTTTAGGAAGTTATCACGCGTTTCTCGTAAAAACCAATCGAAATTTCATCATGCAATAATTGAAATTTATTTTGAAGCAATATAACGCAATATGCACGCTGATATCACATGAAAAATTGTACATTCCAATATTAAAGACGTAGTGCCTTGAATCTCTAATACAGTTTTTCAATCTTACTAGTTTATTTGAATAGTTCAATTATAGTATTTGGTAAATGGAGATGAACTTACTACCTTTTTAAATATCACTACATCAGTGGTGACTTATAATCAGATCTAATTACTGCACTTTTGTCATTTTCAGCAAACCAAAGCCTTAAAATGCGTAGTCAAGATTTAATAACTTAATGAAGTCAGTTTAATTAAAAAACCACCCATAAAGTGCGGCTATAAGATCTATCTGGTATTTTTTAATTAATGTTATGTTTAACTAAACTTAACCAAAATGAATTTTAGAAAATTGACTTAATACAAAAGTTCAAAATTTCTATTTGATTGAACTAGTAGGAATTCTTGCTTTGTAATTAGTTGCATTGCGACTAAATTATATCTTACTAACTTAACTTAAATATTAGGTATTTTTTGGCTAATTGTTTTTATGTTAATCACTAATTCTATCACAATACCTCATTTTATGAAAGAGAACTTTTGGGGTGGTCCATGAAATACATAAATTTAGATGTAAATAATTATGCTAATACAGATCTAATTCGACTGACAAGTTTTTGATGTAGTCGAAACTGTTAAACCGAAAGTGGCTTATCTTTTAAAAAATGTAGTTAATGACATGTCTTTCTGGAGCTAATGTCGAACTGTTCGATTTGTGAAGCTGGTTACTCAACATTAAAAATGTAAATGAAGTAACTATTCTTGTTAAAATCACTTTAATTGGTATGGAAAAGTCAGCCACTCAGACTTCTAACTTTGTGTATAAGAAATAATACTAGTTAAACATATTTGTTGGTTATTTATATTAGAGTGCCAAATGTGATAAAAAATATCCAGAAACGACATGGGATCTTATTTTATGGTCTATCCTCATTTTAGCATTGAGTCGCAATGCATTAATTTAGTTTTCTGTGGTATAGTAATATGACCTAAGATCGTGCCTTGCGGTACTCTCTACGTTAATAAATGTAAGAGAGTTTTTGTAGTATTTTCTATTGGTTTATCATGTTGATAGGAATGTGTCTTACATTTTGTATTTAAGTACGAATCGTAACAGTGAATTGTAACTGACACGTTATCAAAGGCTTGCGTAGAAACAAGGGTAGGTACTTACAAAATACTTAACAAAATTCGCCATTTTTAACGCGGTTCGCCTTAAATAATTAAGTTTATTTAGATTAAGGTATGTATTAGATATGGAAACTTTACGGTATTGTTATAATTATTACTTTAAAGACTACATTACATTATTATTGTATATGAATTTCTTAAGTCGTTACAGGTAGATCAAAGTAAATTTAGTTGATTCGAGCTTAATTTAAATTTTACTATTTAATGTATTTTTAGTTAAGGGCAATTATTCATAGGTACCTAGTGTGAGCATTATTACCTATGCACATATCAAATTAGTCGAATACAGCTAATAGAAACTCATATCAAAATAGCTGCAACTGATGTCGAAAGATATTTCCTATTTTATGATCGTTTTTGGTAGAATTAAATAATATATTGGAAAGTTTAAATGTATTTGTACGTTAATGTTTATGCCTTTACGATTGATGTCAACATTTACCAGAAAATGTAAGATTTGCTCATGATAGTCATGGTTATATGTCAAAATGTGACATTGGGTTATTTGCAACTGTGCGTGTACGTTGTATAGGTACTATACTTGTAAACTATACTTGGTAAACGAATTAGTAGTAATCATAATCGAATTAGAACAACAACTTCTGATTCCATGGCCATTTTCGACTTTCATTAAAAATTATCGGTAAATCTTACAATTTCCTGGTACATTATCAGGCAACCTGGCTTCTAAATAATGTTAACATAAGCGAAGTCAAAACTCGTTACAACCATTTTTAATACTTAAATTAATGCGTGATATTATATGTACTTATTGAAGCTTGAATTAAACACACGAATTGTCAGTGACAAGATTGTGTTGCCAAACTATATTAACAAGATTCCAAATCGTCGTTTCAACTACTTAAAGTATGTAAGACATTCCTGCATCAGAAATCATTAATTTATATTCTAGACAATATATTTGTATTTGTGCAGTATTGTAGTTTAGAATAACTTATTATTTAGCTGATTATTGCAATCAACTGTATTCATGCATTATTATTGATATATTTTAGTTAAAGTACTTAATGATTATGTATTGATATTACTATTCTTAATGAAGGAGACTACAAAGGTGTTACCATAATAAAAAAAAAAATTTTTAAATAGTTTTGAAAACCTTTATAAACCTTTCCTGTAAACTCGGAAGGTACTATATTCCTTGCAATTTTAAAAATTCTAAATATAAATGTTTGGAGATAATTATGGTCGAGTTCGTGCTGATTACTAATGTGGCTTAATGTTATGATACGGCCACACTATCGGGCTTCAGGGAAAGTTCGCATTATCGCGATAAGTGTAGCCAAAACATTAGAACACGAAAGCCGTTAACACCAGTGTCGGTAAAATGGCACATATTAAAGGGATTTATCGCGACAAAGTTAGTGCTGCTTCGGCCGGCTACACTTCCTATCAACAATCTCAGTCCACAGGCTATACGTATAGTATCTCTCGTCTGTGGTTATAATGTGATATCCATTATTATTGTTTTTTCTTGATGTAAAATGAAGATTTGTATAGCTGTATAAATAAAATCTATATTATAACTACGTGTCTAATGTTAAGACATTCTACATTGTTGTATTATGAATTGTTAATATTCACGAGCGCCTTTTTTAATTTTTCTTGTTTTCTTTCCATTTAAATAATAAAGTTGCAGTAAATAAAATTATTTGCTGCCTTATAATATAACGCTACCAGACAGAAATATGTATATAGTCTATTCTATACTCGTATTATACTTCTATATAAACTTCGCATGAATGGAAACACCGAAGTTTGAGCGCATGTGTGTCCACAGCATTTATCATGTACTTCGCCGAAGGCCGATAAAGAACTTTTATCGCGACAATAGTCCGACAGTGTGGCCGTAGCATTATTGTGCTTTTGAAAGTTTTACAACTGTGATAGATGGTCAAATGTGTTTAATCTTATAAATCTTAAACGTAAAACGATAAATCCGTTCGCAAATTAAAAAATGAAATAATTAACTTTGTGATTATAAAGTGTTAACTAAAGCGTCTGTTAAAAATATTGGGAAGAATTCAATTGACAATTATTATTACTGTTTAATATTTTTCTTTATAACACCTTTGTTGAATCACTCCTTCAAAATCATGTTGACTTTAGAGCGTTTAAACAGAGAACGCATATTCTGCTGATTGGCTCAAAATACGGTCCAAAAATGATGTAGTCAAATGATTATACATAATTTAGGGACAACTATATATTTACACTGTAAGATAGTTTACACTTATGTTGTATGTAATAAAATATATACTTATTTAATTTTTTAGTTTTATTTTTAGACTCTTTTATACTGTGTACACTGGCTTATTTGCAGGTCACACATATGAAGCCATAACCGTCAGGCGAGCGGTGTCTAAAATGTGTGTCACATCGATATTTCTATTGCAGTGGTATGGCGGCACAGATTAAATACTTTACTAGCCAGAGAATCATTACTGGTCATATTGCATTACTAACAAATATTAGAAGCCAGGAAATATGACCTTGAGGCCCAACATGTATGAGGTTTATCTCACTCTGTTCTTGAGTGATAACCATGATAACGTACTGTTCTTTGCTTGTATTGGTTACCGCCAAAGAACCTAACCGGCGCCAGAAAACGGTTCGTTACCATGATTACCAGATACCAGTGCTCTGCCCCGCTCAGTAGCCGTTTCTCGCGATTTTACCTGCGTTAAATTTGACATTGTTTCGGTATAAAAATAACCTAAATCTTCCGAAAGTCTACTTGCCAGTGAAAGCCCCTTAATTGGTTCAACCATTTTTTCGGAGATTAGCCAGGACATACAAACAGACAGACGAAAATTTTAAATAGTAAGATGTCTTTATTTGGATTTAAAATTAAAATGTTTGTTTATGGTTGATAAACAAACATTTTAATTTTATTTATTGACTCTGCACTAGTATAGATTACATTATACGTTTGACAATTTAATTTGACATAACCTAATTTTATTCTCGGAAAAAAGCGCACATCATTGTGCTTTTTTCTATATGCGCAAATATACATGAGAGGTTATTTCCTTGTGCGATTTAACCCATGTGTGCAATTTTCCACGTGTGGATATTTCTTGTGGGCTTATATAACATTGCGCTTTTTTCTGTGCGTTTATTACCTTTGGGTTTTTGTTAATTGCGCTTTTTTCTGGACACGGATTTCTAGATATTTTATTATTGAGTATGGATTACACTATGCGTCCCTTTGTAATGGTCTATCAATGTGTAAGTACTCTTAGTATCAGAATAGGTACTTTTCTCATTGTAGTTTGAAGCTTAGAAGGTTTAGAAGCCTCAAACTACAGAGTATAACCAAAGACTAACTGAGGTAGTGCCTTACGCACCGAATTCTGAAGTGAAGTTCTGAAGAATATAAGAATTAATATCAGTGCGTTTGAAACGCTTTTACCATTGTACGTAACGCGGTATTACAAAATGTATTGTTTAAGATTAGAAAAGGCTTGAATTTCTTGCTCTTTTACTCTTGTGGTCATCATATATTGCTTTCTAATTACACTTACTTAAATATTGTTCGTTTGATTGTGTTTTTACACTGTTTTTGTTTCAAGATTGCATAATGTTCGTTTTTGGAGTAGGGTGGGTCTACTTCAGTTTCTATAGCTTTCTTCTCTTTTCATATATCTACTACAATATTGACAGCTATTCAGTATATACCATACAACTACGTACAATAAGTTTGAGCAACTGTGACAATGGCGATTAGAAGTTAGGTGCGCGATTTTATCAAATGATAACCCAACGCATGATGAGATACAAAATAATATTGAGGATCGCTCAGAGAGCAATATTTTATAGAAATTTATAGAAAATAGGATTTAGTTCGCAATTATTTTGACGCCAGAGGTTTGGGTACTTTAGACTGATCATGAATCCCTTGTGGAATGCCGATAGATGTCAAACCTAGTATATTTTCGATAGGTATTATTGTTCTCGCCTAAAAATCATTGAATATCATACTTGCATATTTATATCCTAAATTGTGTCTCAATTAGCTGAATGTATTTGTTTCAAGATCACGTTCTCTCAAAACGTCACTTATTTTCGGTGCGCGCGCGTGAAGATTTATGTCATCTTAGTTCACAGCGGCATTAATGTCAACAACAGATTTTTACTCTAAAATAAACCTTATGGGAACTATAATTAGACTGCATTATGTCAGAGCATGTTTTATATTGCCTAATGCAGGAATGACGAGCCAATGGCAATAAAACTGTGAAAGGCGAAAGACAGAACGATAGATTATTTATTAAAAACGGGTTTATCTCAAATGTTAAATTAGAAATAATTTTGTTGTTACAAATAAATATTTACTATAGTTTGGGTAATTCATCGCTCGAGTGCTATAATTTACAAACATACATACATACCCAAATATCTTCACGCTATATCCCTAACGAGATAGTCAGAGAGGACGGAGCGCCAAACTGCGGTCCTTACTATGCGATAATTTATTACCCAATATCTATGGAACTCTGCACTGCTAACATTTATTGAATGAAATCAATAAGATTAAAGTTGTTTTCAAAATAAATAGGAGAAACGCCAAACATATTGGCCGTTAAATCTACCTTCAACAATTCTTTTCTTAGTAGCAAGGTTAGATAAATAAATATAAATAAAAAACTATTAAATATTCATTGGAATGGACTAGAAATACTTTCTATTCTTAATACTTCAAAATAAATTGACATCAAAAATAAATATTAGAAAATTGCAATAATTGCCTTTTCGTTACATTAGGGGAAAAGGGGGTAATGGGAGTCACTTAAGCGAGAAATCGAATAAAACCTTAATTATAAATGATATGTTTATTGCAACTGCCAATATACTAAATTTACTTATCTAGCTATCATTTGACATCAATTTCAATCATTTTGGTAATGAAATTTGGTAATTATAACAATTTAAAAAAAAACAGATTTGACTCTCATTGCACTGACGTGGGGGCAATGGTGGTCACCTTCTGAACAATCGGAGTTAAAGTAAATTTAGCAGACATCGCAAACATAACCTTCGGCCGACTCCCACCCAATACAGTCCGTGTGCCCATAACCCACATTTCGTTGTTCCTTGCGAAATCGTTGCATACCAGGCATCAGTTTCCAGCATCTTCTGCGTCGTCATCCTCATCATCCTGGCAAATGTCGTTAGTATTTACATCTGATACTGAAGTTCGTTTGATTCTTGAAGTATTCGTCGCTTTGTCTCTTCATTGTCCTTCTTCTGTACTTTAGTTTTCTTTCCCAGACCTTTACCTTTCCATTTCCTTTTTTCTTTCTCTTTCTCTTCACCTGAGTCACCTGACTCTCATTTCCCGCAACTACACTAATGAGAAGAAAGTTGAAATTAAAAAAACTAATGAAACACTGACACAATCTAAATTTTACATCACTATTTTGAATGTCTGACTAAACGCATGTCAACATTTTAATTATGTACTGTAAAAAAAATCGACGCTTACCTTCTATTTTATGGCGACGAAAAATTACATTGGCGGAGCGCAAAAACAAAACACTGACATTCCTTCCAAACGCGGGGGCCTACTAGCGCGAGCCGTTCAACACAGTGCCGAGGGGCATAGGTGGAACAGAAGAAATCGTTTACACGATACTCGCGTGTATAGTTACGTAGATTTGTGGGTGACTCCCATTACCCGCTGACTCCCATTACCCTGTTCTCCCCTACTTGGCGTCTGCTTGTTATGCCATGTAGTGTAATATTTGCGCTTTATGGCAGATTAGCCACAAATAAGACACTAAAAATAATATATCTTTTGAGATTTAAATATACTGTTATATAATAATTTCATTTAACAATTATAATTTTAAATTAACTACAAAAATATTATAACGCTTATTTTTTAACGATATAAGGATAGTATTTATTATGAAATAATAAATACAATTTTTTTTATTTGAAATCGTTATTTAAATTAAACTCCGTAAAAACTACGGGGTTTAATAATTTCTATCTAATGAATTTTATGAGATATACTTTGAGATCAATATTCAATGGGTTTAGTTAAAATACTTTTGTTAAATTTTTTTGAAATATCGTGATCTAAAAAAACAAAAATATATTGCGCATATTTAAAGGTTTGAAAACCCTGACTTAATGCAACGATTATTATTGAACCATTTGAACACAGTAACACAGTTCAGTTCCAAAACAAGCACCTTGGTAGTTAGATTCGCAATTTTAGGCTTGTCATTATAAGATTGCTTTTCGAATGTCATTACTCATTAACTTTATAATGACAGTTTGATATGTACCTTCGTTGAAAGAAGGTCGAAAGTGTCGATATGCAATTGACACATATTTACTTTTGGCTTCATCGGTAATTGTTTGCCGCCCTGTTAGTTATGTAAGTACCTACATGTGACATGTAGATACTTCATGTAACATGTCTGTTCAATTACTATTAATTTGCTGAAAAATTATACATGGCCCACATGCGACTCAGGTCACAACGAACTCAGGAAGCACCAGGTATAGTATTCTTTTGCGAGCACCTACTAACATCCAAATATAAAAGTTCATTTAAAAGTCGACCATATGGATTTGAACCCAGGACCTACTGGCCGGAATGGAGATACACAAACAATCGCAACATCGGGACAGTCTACGTGTAATCAAAATATAGAAAACCAAAACAGTGTTTCAGACAAAGATACCTACTTAATGTAATGTGTAGTTACCTATTAATAAAACTAACATTAGATCCATAATGACATCGATGATTCTAAAATAATCTAAGTATGTGGGTATGAAAATATTTAAATTTTTCAATAAAACAACAACAATGTTTTTGTCAACAAGAAAATTATAGTTTACGCATAAAGGAGGCTCAGGACGGCTTGCACCAACTATTTATACTAGATTTAAGGATTTGACATCTCACTTGCACCAACGATTTAATGTTTGGTGCAAGCGAGATATCAAATCCATAAATCGAGTTTAAATGTTGGTGCAAGCCGCCCTTAGTATGGTGAAATTTAAACAGACAGGTGTATCATGCGGATGGCCTCGTTCCCTACCCAAATAGCACAAGGTTGCAGTATGCTTTATTTTTTTTATTGTAAATTGCGAAGTCAAATATGACGAGGCAAGTTTTTAACATAGAATGATCAAAAACTGAATGATACGTCAAATATGATAATAAAGTTTTTACAATATTGCGGCAATTCTTTAGTTTTTAGTAGGTATGAAATTGTTTATATTTTGGTACCTTGGAGTGTAGAACCTGAATAACCCAACCGCAAAACACATAACACTATTTGTTATGTTAACATCGATGTTTGTCGCGTGGTAACAATATATTTTGTTGCATTGCACGCCTAGTTCAAGTTTAAATTGCTATCTGGATAACGGCCACAACAACAAAAAAAAATTTAAATTATATTTAGAAATTAGTCTGTCCCGACTTCGCTCAGGATAACCTATATCCATCTGGAATAATGCACCTTTCAAACGGCGAAAGAACTATTCAAATGGTGCAGCTGTTCCGGAGACTAACCGCTACATATAGACAAATTTACAAAATCCGCTTCTTTGCGTAATATTAGTATAGAAGTACAAAATTTTAAAATTTCTTTTTTATCATCTAAGGGTGGTTCGTACCTCCTATTTAAGCATGATTTAAGGATTTGACATCTCGCTTGCACCAATTATTTAAAAGTTAGTGCAAAAGATATGTCAAATCCATAAAACTTAAATATGACAGTTTATTGTTTCTTCTGTAATGTTGCTAGAAGGTGCGTACCTACGCCGGCCCCTATCGAATGATGCCCTCGAACCTCTTATAGGTATGTTTGTTTGAAACTTGTAAAAAGTAAACAAATATAGTTATATTGGTAAAATCTCAATTCAATCTATCACAAACATATACCTTATCAAACATCAAATTCACTAATTTTCTACATAGTTAATATTCTATTTCTTCAAATTAGTGCAACACTTCCTCCTAACATTATTTTATTAATCAAGTATTTTAATTTACATTCGTTCTGTTTATTTTATGCATGAAGCGAAAAAACAATTCTATTTTTTATATAACCAGTTCGTAAAATATATACAAATATATAACTATAAACAAAATAACATGTGTAAAAGAAATGCACAACAATGTTATATTACGTCTTTCTCCATTCAGATTTAAACTGGCGTCATAGGTTAAATTATATCAACCGACGTCACAATATCCGTAATAATTAATTTCCCCGTTCAATGTACGCAGTAGCAACTTTTTATAGGCTGTCAACTCTCAACTACCTATTTGTACAACGTAAATGCTTTATGACCTATAAACAAGTTGAATTAAAAAAGAAAGTCTAACGGAGTCAATTTCGTTAGCTTCCAGCAATAGAGCTTAAAATTCAATGTCAAATTGCTTTTGTGTCAACAAAATTAACGTTGTCAAACTTTGAGTCTCCAGAAATAAATATTACATCCTCTCCAGAGTCAAGGAAACTGTGCCAAATTTTTCCCGCCCTTACATCGCCAGTCGACACACGAAAATCGAACTCGATGGTCAAACGTAATAGTAGCTGCCAGTGCGAAAAGTGCCTGTGTTTGTATTAAAAAAATAAATTAAAATTACGTGAGAAATTACAATAAAAAAGTAACATTTTTTATTTTTTGCGACAGTGAAAACAGAACAGTGCGTCATGGCTGATGAAAACTATGAAGTCATTACAAGAATGGAAGAAATCACTGAACAAGAAGATAGGGTCTTGGCTGGAGCAAAAAAGGAAATAAGAAACGATTTGACCGTTCTTATACCTGAAAACCCTTTTCCTGAATTCGAAGTCGACGCCTACCCACCACTCAAATTTTCCTGGGTTATCCCAAAAAAATTAGCCGCTATGGCATTCCCTAGAAATAAGGAGAACATAAAATTTGTAATTAACCAAGGAATAACTCATTTGGTAACATTGACTGCTGGGAAAAAACCTCCAGTTGATGATGTTGCCAGGTTACGATGGACTGAAATACCTATAGAAGAGTTCGAAATGCCCACAATAGATCAAATAAAAAAATTCATCGATGTATGTAAAAGGGCTGATAAAAACGATGAGGTATGTATCGAAGTATTATTTACTAGGATAAAAATGATTACTTATTATTATTAAATAAATTGATATTAAAAAGTTACTGGCATTTAATTTTATAGAAACTACTTGCATAAAAAAAATTAGAACCTATTACATAGTTCGTTAGTAATAAACTTTTTTAACTAAGTACATAAAAGTATAATTACCCGAATCTTAGGATGCAAACGAAACTAATACCAAACAGCCGTCTCAAGAATTATTGTAATACTAAACATGTCTTTATCATTACAAAAACTATAGTAACTGGCTCCAACGTTACATTATTTACTTAATTTTAGTACTGAATTAATTAATTTTAACAGGTGATAGGCATCCACTGCAGGCAAGGTCGCAGTCGATCCGGAGTACTACTGGCTTGTTATTTAGTCCACTTCCATAGATTTCAACCAGATCAGGCGGTCAACGTAGTTCGGATGATTAGACCAGGTAAATATTTTATAAATCTACACACAATACAAAATCATAACCATTTTCACCATGAAAAATTTCACCATTTTGTTCACTCATAAAGTGTTTGTGCAAACCGTCTCTTCCAGGTATAGCATAGAACCTTAGATTAAAAAAACATAGAAAATAGATGTATGCTGCATACCTGATTTTTCTTTAATTGTAAATTACGAAGTCAAATATGATGA
Organism: Zeuzera pyrina; assembly: GCA_907165235.1. Lineage (NCBI taxonomy): Eukaryota > Metazoa > Arthropoda > Insecta > Lepidoptera > Cossidae > Zeuzera > Zeuzera pyrina. Next base: position 4,769,165 of record OU015641.1, read on the forward strand.
GGAAAGTTTTGACAATTAATGATTAAAAACTGCTATGTCGAATATGGCAACAAAGTTTTTAACAATATTAATTACATCAATCAAAAATACTAATTAAGCACTCGCATAGGTACCTAGGCGAAAATGTGTGAGGAGAATGATGAGATTTGAGGAAGCGAAAGAGATATGTAAGGACCGCGAGTCTTGGCGCTCCGTCTTCTCTGACTACCCTGTTAGGGATACAGCGTGAAGATATGTATGTATGCAAAAATTCCAATTAATTTTTGTTTATATTTTGATTTTTATTTGCCTCGTATTGTAGTGCAGGACAGGCTGTCTGATGAAGTTATAAAGTCTATGTCTTTATTATCGTCTGGTCGCTCGGCGGCGATGATTGCTTTTAGATATATACTTAGTCGATTTTTTAATTCTGCTATTGAAAATTATTAATGTATGAAGAAACTATCAAGTCTTGAACTAATTCTGTTACTACAAAAGTGCGACAAGAGAGATACATACATACATATCTTCACGCTGTATCCCATACGGGATGGTCAGAGAGGACGGAGCGCCAAGCTAGGTTTTACATACTTAATTCGCCTCCTCAAATCTAATCATTCTCTTGACACATTTTCTATTTCTTTTCTGCACACATTTTCACAAACACTGTAAACTTTCTTCGTCAGTCTTTCATCGTTCATTCTTTCTATGCGCTTGAATCCTCTAAAGTCTAAACAATCCTTTCTTTAGTTATAATAAGATTTATGGATAATAAACGTTAATGACTCGTCAGGAATGACAGTAAAAATCCAGAATTAGTGTATGTAACGCATTTCATTATTCGAAATAGCACTACAAAGAACTTGAACAATTCGACTTCGTGTTACCTACTTTCATTATTAATACAATACAGTCTAAATCTTATAATATATGCATGGGCACAAGGCTTTTCTCACAAATAAAATGAGAATACTGTACTGTATTTTTTGCGGTAAAATACAGGTAGCCTAATGGCTAGCCTACTTTCTAACACACTTCATATATTAGACTACTCAACAACCTATTTCTTAAGAACCTAATTACAAGGTATCCAGGTTTTTAGTTGTCACCTTCGATCACAAATAAAGAACTAGATTCACATTCTCCTGTAAAATCTAAACAAATTATTGTCCGAATTGACGTATATATCTTTAGCATCATATAGTATTATAGGTATTATTGCGTTAACCTAAAGTAGACCTTACTGTCAAGGTATAAGGTTATAAACGCTCGTAAACGATTCTTGCGCGACATTGAAACGAAGTTTGTTAAAAAAATATTTTAAATGCAATCTTACGTCTCGTGCATAAAGTATAATTTACATAATCTTTTTAAATTGCTATTTACGTCATTTTGATTCTTTACGTGAAAGTGACAAGGATAAGACATAATTATATCGTCAGGCAATATTTAAAAATATGATTACGAATTTTATTCAAAAATGCTATGTAACGTTATTACTATAACGAAATAATGTACACGTAAATAATATTATTTAATTTATTAACCGAAAATAAGAATCTCCGTCTTTTTTTAGCTTTCTAGATGTGTTGTTTTTACAATTTTTGAAGGACCACTTTGACTTGTTTGCTGTTAGTGTTTTCGAACACTACTAAGGCAGAAGTGCACTCAAATACTCATTTGAGTGCACATTAAATTTGATTTGACGACTTCGATGGCGCAGTGGTTTAGACGTTGTACCCAAGCGCAAGGTTCCGGGTTCGATTCCCGGTCGGGTCAACTTAGGAAATGAACTTTTCTAGATTGTCTCGGGTCTGGGTGTACTGGGAGACGCCCCCAGTGGTCCTCGTCTGGTTCTCATAGCACAGGGAATACCCTAGTTTGAGATTAGATGATTGGTGTGTATCGTCTGGCGATTATTATTATTATTATTATTTGATTCGGACATTTTTGGAGCGTTCATTGTGTATCTAGTTTTTTATTTGTGATCGAAGATTGTAAACAACAAAATTGCGATAAAATGACACTGAGAAATAAGTTGTTCTTATTCGCTTTCAATATTAAGTAGCAGAAACAGAGTAGAAATAAGTTCTTGCTCTGACACTCCTAGCGCAGGCGGGGTCATTGACACTGCGAGTTCGTGACGCCACAGTTCTGTAACACCATCTCTCTCTAGCTTATCTACACTCTTTCCCCTTTATTGACATTCAAAACCATATGTCTCGATTAATAAATATTTCTTTCATTATTTTAATACAATGTAACTACCAATTTATAGAGCAGTCAACTAGCTTAACACACCAATCGTGTGATTCTAAACCAAGCTTAGATTGTTTGTAAGACTTGCTCTATGGATATCAGACAACTGTGAGAATACCCGGAAAACAATTTATAAAAATTAATTTCCTTCATCTACCCGACAATCGAACAAAAAAAACATCTACTTATCTATAAGCTTTTTAATTGGCTTATTAGTATTACCTCTATTTAGCAATAGCCGGGGCCAACAGCAATGTGCATACGTACGTTTTATAACTACTGCGATACGAACTCCATTATATATTGACCCTTAACTATTAACTACCGAATCTCGTATTGCAAGTTAGATATAACAAATATTCGCCTTCTTTCTTATTTCATTTTACAGTAAACTGATTGTAGCTTTTACTGGCTAGTGGCTACAAAGAAATTCTAAGACGACGTAGACCTAGCCTAGATCCTAGACGACGTTAATGAGGCACCTGCGACTGCCTTCCCTAGGCAGTAGCCACGCCAACCATGACTATATATTATGGTGAAGTCCAAGAGCTGATGACGAAGTTACATATTTCAGGCCAAACAAGCGTATAAAATAAATTATACTATAATGTTAGTTATTTAAGGAATGGAGAAGGTTATATTGCAGCATTTGTAAAAAATAAAATCGAAAAATTATAATGGTTTTAAATAATTATCAGACACGTAATATGCTGCCCAGTTGTGAAATGTCCTTTCTGACTCGTCCTTTCGTTATTATTTCTTACTTTTGTTTGGTCTAAAACATTTCATGAAAATTAATTATCGGCTCCCCAACTACCGAGTTCATTTCCGGCAAATGAGTCAGTGAATGTTACAGTTCGGTACTACCGCAAGTTCCCGTATTACAAAACCTAGTGTTAAGTGTGCGGACACTTATTTGGTGTAATTGCCCGATGTTATTAAAAAACCTATCTTACAGGTTCCTGCGATTTCCCTGAACATGAAGAAGCTGTGGGTCGATATTTCGAAGATCTAACAGAAAGTAACCCTCTGAGGTTCGGCGTGAGCGGAGAACTAATGGAAGAGTTCATCGAGTCCGCAAAGGAAAGCACCAAGAAAGCCTTAGATTAAAGCATTCTAGCTGTTTCGACTGATTTTGTGTGATATTGCTTGTTATGTACCTGATGAATAAATGATTATATTTTTTTTGTATTAGAGTTTTTTCAATGTTTCTCACTTAGTAGATTGTCAATTTTGACGAAACAAAAAATTACTGCAAACGAACTTCATTGAACTATCTAAATACTAAAGTACATCCTGATATATCTAATCTCGAGCTTGTAGTCTCACTGAGTTCTTGGGTAACGTCACTGAAGAAGTCTGAGCGTTTCGTAAAATCTAAACACTTGGTGGAGTTATTGCTCGTCAAAAGTGTCATTTGGGTAAGTGTTTGGGTACGTTTTATACGATGGTTTTCGCATTACTTTACTTTTCGTTTGATTTTATAGAAAGTTAATAACGCTTGACAACCAATTTAAAATTCGTTACGCTAAATCACGCGGTATTTGTCATTCTATTCTACTAGCGTTTACGACAATTGAGCCACGTGTCTAGGCCCCCTGATCACAGACTCGAGTGTTGACTATATTTTTTTATTTGTTAAAAAGTCCAGGTATTAAACGAGATATATCTCGAATTTTACGTATCGGCAAAATATACTTCGTACGTACAGCCACGATGCGACATACAATTCAAAATAACACCTTCTTTTTCGTCAAGGTTCGAAAAACTAAAAAAATGGTCACTCGATCAATTCTACACTCGTGTATAATCTTCAATTTCTGAGGAAAACCAAGGTTGAGTGTATGAAAATCAGTTAGACCGTTTATCAATGAAACTTATCCTCGACATATACATATGAAAGTACCTATGAAAAAAAAATATGACATTTGAGAAAACGAGAGGTGTGTCAAGGCTCCATCCAACCGTTATTGATATGCCTTTCCCAAAGTGGGCGATAACGCCCCCTTGTGGGCGCTGCAGGCCTAAAGGGGGGCGGTAAGAGACCCAGAAAAAAAATGGGGGCGTTGTGTAGAGGCCTTGGGGGTGATTTGTAATTTCATTTAGCTAGGAGGCATCTTAGACAACGACTGCATGAGCTCTCGACTCTCAACTACAACTTGTGAACATCAACTATAATATTAATTAAAAGATTGCTCAAACTCGGTTCGATATTTCTCTCCGCGTAGTTCATATATCATCATTTTCTTCTTCATTTTACAAAAGGTTTATTAAAATACAATATTTTCATTAAGTCAGTAAACGCATGTGCAGAGAACATCATTTCCAGACTATTGTTTTATCTTCAATGAAATCGTTTATTTTATAATATGATTGTCTAGTCAATGTACGTTTTATAACCAATCTAAATTTATTCTCTGTTAATTGAGTAATTTCTTGAGGAATTTTATTATAAAAACGAATGCAGTTACCTAAAAATGAACCTCAGGTTTCCATACCATTCATATCGCCATTCTTTTTAAACTGATCTATATTTTTTTCTCGTATACATAATAATTTCAAAGATGTATAAGGAGGGCAAGGTGAGGACATTAATGTCTTTAAAACGATCTTTAAGCGATTCTCGTGCATTCATCCTGTAGATCAGCCTTTCCCAAAGTGGGCGATAACGCCCCCTTGTGGGCGCTGCAGGCCTAAAGGGGGGCGGTAAGAGACCCAGAAAAAAATGGGGACGTTGTGTAGAGGCCTGGGGGGTGATTTGTAATTTCATTTAGCTAGGAGGCATCTTAGACAACGACTGCATGAGCTCTCGACTCTCAACTACAACTTGTAAACATCAACTAATATTTCAAAGTCAAAGTCAAATCAATTTATTCAAGTAAACCCAATTACAAGGTATTTTTGAACGTCATATCTATTTTAGTTCGGTTCAAATAGAAAACCTGGACACTGAGAAGAACCGACAAGAAACTCAGTCAGGTATCATTTTTTTAACTTCATTTTACAAAATGTTTATTAAAATATTAATTAAAAGATTGCTCAAACTCGGTTCGATATTTCTCTCCGCGGAGTTCATATATCTGTCCTGTTTTATTGAATATACAAAATAAAAATCATGTCAATCGGTCGTTCCGTTTCGAAATGAAAGTAGACACAAACAAACAAATAAAAAGGCAACATACACACTTTCGCATTTTAATAGTTATTAGTACTCCCAGATAGGTAATTTTCGTAGATAATAGACCGCGGGCAATCATGTTTTAACAAGTTTTATGCTTTGTTGCTTCTATGTCTAAAAACATTTTCGAATGAAGCAATGAAGCCTTCAAGACTGCAAGATCATTTGAATAAAATGCATCCAGATAAGAAAGACAAGAATGTAGCATATTTTAAAGACCTAGAGAAGAAGCATAATACTCAGCCAAGTAGTGTAGCAAAACTATTTTCGGCGGCTGCTAAGCAAGATGACGACGGACTTCGAGCTTCGTACAATATCTCTTTGTTAATTGCTCAAAAAGGCAAACCACATAACATCGGAGAAGAGCTAATTTTGCCAGCAATAAAGGAAGTAATAACTACTGTGCTTCATAAACCAGCCGCAGATATTATCCGAAAAATTCCTTTGAGTAATAATTCTGTGCAAAGACGAATTGATGAAATGGCTGAAAATATAGAAGGATCATTGTGTGATCACCTGAGGACAAGTCAATTCTCAATTCAGCTCGATGAATCCACTTTACCAACTAATGAAGCATTGTTGCTGTCTTATGTGAGGTTTATTAAAGATGAGAAAATATGTGAAGAACTATTCTTTGCTAGAAATTTAGAGACCGATACAAAAGGCGAAACCATATTCAATACATTGGAAAAGTTTTATGATGAGAAAGAGATTCCCTTGAAAAATATTATATCAGTTGCTACGGATGGCGCTCCGGCTATGACAGGGTGCCATAAAGGCTTCATAGCGTACTTAAAAAATAAAATTCCAGATGTCCTTGCTGTACATTGCGTTATTCATAGACAACATTTGGTTGCTAGAAACTTAAGTGAACGACTATTTCAATCACTGCAATATGTCATCAAAGCAGTCAATAAAATCCGCAACACCTCTTTGAATGTTAGATTATTTCATCAGCTTTATGTTACTAATGACGACGATTTCAACCGTTTGTTGTTTCAAACTGAAGTTCGTTGGCTAACAAGAGGCAATTGTCTGACTCGATTTTACAACCTGTTTGACTCTGTTATAGAGTTCTTGGAAACTAAATATACAGAACTGCACAACAAGCTCATTACATCAAAGAATGATATAGCTTACATGACAGACCTGTATAAATTGTTCAACGACATGAATCTCCAACTGCAAGGCGATGAACTAAATTTAATTAAAACAAAAAACGTCGTTGCTGCTTTCGCAGCCAAACTGCTTCTACACAAAAAGAATATGGGCAGACGTGAGTTTCACAATTTTCCGAATTTATCAGTATCATGCAGTAACGACGAATTGTTTGCCTACTGCCAACATTTGGAAAACCTCCACATTGACTTCACCGAACGATACCAGGACATTTTGAACTTGGAAATACCAGACTGAGTGTTGGATCCGTTTTCAAATGTCAACACAGCAATGTCACCTCAGCTGGAAGAAGAACATATAGAATTGACAACAAACGAGGAAATAAAAATCAAGTTCAAAAATGGTTACCAAGAATTTTGGCTACGAAAACCGATCCCGCAATTGTACCCTCGATTGTGGTCAATCGTTCAGCGATTCTTGATAGCATTCCCATCGTCATATTTGTGTGAACGTGGATTTAGTGCTGTGGCAACACTGCTTACTAAACAGAGAAATCGTTTGCATGTTACCAAACGTGGCGACTTGCGACTGTTCTTGAGTAAATTGGAACCTGATATCAACAAACTTATTAAACAGCATCAGATTCATCCTTCACATTACTTTTTATATAAGGATCGATTATATTTGTTTTATTTTGAATAAAAGATACTCTGTTTGAATACTATAAAGTTGCGTTTCAATAATCATTCTCATTGGCAGGTGTAGCCCGTAAGAGTTAACTTGAGACCTGAGCGCCGTTGTGTATTACCTACTGCGCTCAGGTTTCAAGTTAACTCTTGCGGGTTATAGTAAAAGTCTCCTTTGGAATTAATGTTTAATCTACGCTAATATAGCTCACAATAACTAATTAATTTAATTTGAAGTTATAGTGGTTTTTCAGTAGGTGAAAAAATGGGGGCGCTAAAAAATAATTTATTCTCAAAGTGGGCAGTAGACAAAACAAGTTTGGGAACCACTGATATAGTGTAAAGGTGTGTGTAAACATTCATGAAAATAAATCGAGAGTTAACATTGAACAGGTACCTCCAAATGTCACTAAACTGATGCCAATGGTTACGCCAATATTTGGCAAAGGTTCAACTGCTTTGCCAAAACCGCCATGACGTCTAAAATTATCTTTACTGTTAGACTGGGTGTGTTCCGATAGAATACTATAATTTCTTTTATCTTAAAGCCATTATTTGTTTAAAACTTATAAACAATAATCTGGATTGTTTAATTTTAAAATTCTGTGATTCTTCCGTTCTTCACGCTATTAAAGTTTAAAATTTGTCTTAGTTTTGTATGCATAATAACTGTATTTTGAAGCACGGATCGTAGATAACGATATATGTATTTCTGTTTACTATCTATTTAATATTTTCAGGGGTTATGTTTTGATTACCTAACGTATTAATCATTTGCGTAGGAGTTTTGAATGTATAGTGGAACAAGCTTTTATTTTGCGAATCGAATACGCACGTGCATTGTCGAATAGTTTTGAAATCTATATAGTGGTCAAGATGTTCGAATAGATTGGACAGTCAAATTAATTTCATTAGAAGCATTGTAAGTTTCTAAATATTTAAATAACGTTTGCATAGCTGTTATTATTACAAAAATGAGTACGGTCAGAATGAGAACGAATGTGAAATTGGCGAAACTATTTTATAAATATATGGATGAACATAGGGAACAAGATCACTCCGCAGATGAACAAGAGAAAGAAACAGAAATAAAAGAAGAAAGAGATGAGAAAGTTCAAGAGAATTACGAATCATATCCTCCCTACAATTTTTCTTGGTTCGTAGAAAACAAAATCGCTGCTATGGGACTGCCTCAAACTGTGGCAAATCTGAATTATTTAGTAGACGTTGGAATTAATCATTTGATTACGCTGTCGCCTGAGAAAATACCACCGATACTTGAATGCGAGAAGAAACTGAAATGGACAGAGATACCGATAAAAGAGTTCGGCACGCCTACTCTGAAGCAAATTTTGAAGTTTATTGAGATTTGCGAAAGAGCAGAGATGAGAGGAGAGGTGAGTGTAAGGATTTATTACATGTAAATAACATACAGGCGATTTCATGGGCGTATACAAGGCAACACAGTAGGGCAGTTGCCATCCTGTGGCGACTACCTCCGTGGTGCAACGGCTTAGCGCGTCGGAAAGTAAACGGGGGTTGCGGGTTCGATTCCCGCCCGTGTTTATGTATAATATGTATTTATTTACAAAAGAAAAGTATATAGGTAGTATATCAGTCGTCTAGTACCCATAACACAAGCGCTATGCTGCTTACTTTGGGACTAGATGGCTCTGTGTGAAAATGTCTGAGTTTATTTATTTATTTATCCTTAGATTTACCTGACATTGAGGTTTCTATCTCTTTGAATTAAAACTTAAAGAAGTACTTAAGAGTAAAATGAACTACGTATTTGTACAATTAGTGCTTCGTAGACTGCTGCTGATGGGTAAAAAACTTATTAAATCTTTCCCCAAATTACATGATTGAGGATACATCGTTGTCGGAATGGTGTCCACCATTAGGGCGCAATATAAATAAATGTCGCCTGAAGTGGTTCTAAGTACCTAAAAGTAATTGCTGAAGAGTCATAAAAGATGACCCATTATTGCAGGTGATTGGTGTGCACTGCAGGCACGGGCGAGGACGAACTGGTACCATGCTCGCTTGTTACCTCGTGCACTTCAAGGACATGGCGCCGGAGAGAGCTGTTCTGACGGTCCGAGTTCAGAGACCCGGTAGGTATCTATTTAGATAACTTTGTTTTCATTGTTTTATTTATTCAATTTATTATACGGACAAGAAACATGAAAAAACAAATACAAAAGAGCAAAACGTACATACCGTGTACTATTTGAATGAATTTCTTGCATCAAGCAGCTTATGGAAGTAACAAGCAATCTATCTTCTTCTGCTTCTCTTATACATGTATAAAAATATCGTTTCTTTGTATGTTTGTTCTCCATGCGTTCCTAAACCATTCAATCGATTGTGATAAAAATTTTGTGAGTTGTTCTGCTTACGCCCGTGAAGGTTTCCAAGTTACCTATACATAATTTAGTAAAATGATGACTATCATGATGTGATGTTTTAGTCGATTATTTTAATTGTTAAAACATCACGACGGTTTCATGCATGTACGCAGGAGACCGCATTCTGTGGAGGTAGTTGAAGTTGATCTTTTTTCCTCTTTTGCTGTTGTTATCAGAAACATCGATATAAACTGAGGTAGACCCGCCCTAGTCTAAGAAATAGTAGATTGTATAACAAGAGAGTAAAATAATATTTTTTCGGTGAGGCGCTATTTTGAGTCCCGAGCGCAGCGAGAGATTAAATGTACGTCGCTCGAGGTAAAAAAATATTTTTTTGCTACCGAATGATATACTTTACTTTTCATTCATATCTTTTTTTTTTTCTTTCTTCATGGCATGGCGCATAGATTAGCGCATTTGCCAATGTCACGAATTGTAATAGTATTAAAGTAAAATCGTTATCTAAAACGTTAAAAATTCTCCAGTAAAGTGATAGTAGACTTTACTGAAGTTTTACAGGACTACTTGGAAGAGCGCGAAAATTTCAGCTACACATGTTTATTTAGACTTACTCCATTCTTTTCACTGACACAGTACTTTAAAACACAATATACTATCACTTTTGTACCTACTTTAAAAATCTCAAAAATGTATATAAAATATAGAAAATCTTATATAAAATGACAACCTCACTTCTCCCGTTCCCGCCAAAAAGTCCCATTCACATCTATGAGAAAAAAAAAGAGAGACGTTATTCGATATATGTATAAAAGTACAAAGAATTTTTTTTTCTGGCGCGCGGCTACCGCGCCGCCCAGGTACTAAACGTCCATCAGCCATTAACATTTTTCATGCAATATTTTCATTTGGCCTCTCGTGTTCCATATTCAAATTCATTTCTGCCCTCTGTGAAAGTCTTTAAGAGAAAAGACCTATTTTGGTCGCACTTATCGAAGAACCGATCGTCGTTTTTCGAATAGATGGAATGGAAAGAACATTTTTATGCAGTCTTCTTCGATCACAAATAAAGAACTAGATTCATAATCTCCTGTAAAATCTAAGCAAATTGTTGTCCGAATTGACGTATATATTTTTAATATCGTAGTAGGGGAAAAGGGGGTAATGAGAGTCACTTAAGCGAGAAATCAAATAAAACCTTAATTATAAATGATATATTTATTGCAACTGCCAATATACTACATTTACTTAACTAGCTATCATTTGACATCAATTTCAATCATTTTAGTAATCAAATTTGGTAATTATAACAATTAAAAAAAAACAGATTTGACTCTCATTGCACTGACGTGGGGGCAATGGTGGTCACCCTCTGGGCAATCGGAGTTAAAGTAAATTTAGCAGACATCGCAAACATAACCTTCGGCCGAGTCCCACCCAGTACAGTCCGCGTGAGCCCATAACCCACATTTCGTTGTTCCTTCCGAAATCGTTGCATACCAGGCATCAGTTTCCAGCATCTTCTGCGCCGTCATCCTCATCATCCTGGCAAATGTTGTTAGTATTTACATCTGATACTGAAGTTTCGTTTGATTCCTGAAGTATTCGTCGCTTTGTCTTTTCATTGTCCTTCTTCTGTACTTTAGTTTTCTTTCCCTGACCTTTACCTTTCCTTTTTTCTTTCTCTTTCTCTTCCCCTGAGTCACCTGACTCTCATTTCCCACAACTACACTAATGAGAAAAAAGTTGAAATTAAAAAAATCTATGAAACACTGGCGCAATCTAAATTTTACATCACTATTTTGAATGTCTGACTAAACACATGTCAACATTTTAATCGTATACTGTAAAAAAAAATCGACGCTTACCTTCTATTTTATGGCGACGAAAAATTAGATTGGCGGAGTGCAAAAACAAAACACAGACATTCCTTCCAAGCGCGGGGGCCTACTAGCGCGAGCCGTTCAACACAGTGCCGAGGGGCATAGGTAGAGCAGAAGAGATCGTTTACGCGATACTCGTGCGTATAGTTACTTAGATTTGTGGGTGACTCCCATTACCCGCTGACTCCCATTACCCTGTTCTCCCCTATTACCGGTTTACTGTCAAAGCATAAGGTTATAAAGTTCATAAACGATTCTTGCGTGACATTGAAACGATTTGTTAAAAAAATTATTTTAAATGCAATCTTACGTCTCGTGCGTAAAGTATAATACACATAATTTATTTGCATTGCTATTTACGTCATTTTCATTTGATACGTGAAAGTGACAAGGATAAGACATATAGTGTCAGGCAATATTTAAAAATATGATTACGAATTTAATAAAAAAGAGCTATGTAACGTGACTATAACGCAATAATTAACATGTAAATAATATTATTTCATTTAATAACCGAAAATAAGAATCTCCGTCTTTTTTTAGCGGTCTAGATGTGGTTTTTACAATTTTTGAAGGAGCAATTTGATATGTTCGCTGTTAGCGTTTTCGAATACTACTAAGACAGAAGTGCACTCAAATACTCATTTCAACGCATATTTGGTTCGGACATTTTTGGGGCGTTGATTGTGTAGGTATCTAGTTTTTTATTTGTGACCGAAGGCAGTCTTCGAACTTGTATATAATGCTTTCTAATCTATGTACTTAGAAAGCATTACATATAAAGACAACAGGAGTAAAAGAGAAAGCTAAACGACTACAGAGGGCACCAGGAGTTAGAGAGATAGAGAAAAGAAATGTAAGTGATCAAAGTTTAATCGAGATTATACCTATACCTGCCCTCGCAGTACGCGCTTTACAGTTAAATTACAAGATTCTTGGTTTCATCCATCGGCTGGAGAGAATCAATCGAGTTAATTACTTGACTAGGTTAGAGTCCAATCGGGTCGCAAAATGTTGTGTAACCCAGATAGCAATATAAACTTGCACCAGGCGTGCGCCAAGTTTACCATGCAATTGTATACACTTGAAACAAGTTTAAATTACGCGGCAACGATACAATGTCGACATCTATATATATAAAAGGCGATGTATATATGTTCCTTATGGACTCCGAAACGGCTGGACCGATTTCGATGAAATTTTCAGGGAATCTTCAGATTGGCCTAGCGGGTGTTCCTGTAAAGTTTGGTAGCGATCGGATCAGTAGAATTTTTTTTTGATTTTTTTTTTTGCAGTATGAAAATATGTAATTATAAAAACTGTTTAATTTATTTTAACTGCAACTAACGCCCAGTGAAACGGGCCGGGTTTGCTAGTAGCAAATAAAATGTTTTGTGCTGAAGTTATTCAGATGGAAACCTCTGTTCTCGTACCAGGATAGCTAGACAAGTGGCAAACGCTTCGTAAAATCGGTTTTCACACGACTTTACTTTTCGTTTGATTTAATATAAAGCTAATAACGTTTGACTGCCAATTTCAAATTGGTTACGTCAGATCACTGGTATTTGTTATTCTATTCTACTAGTGTTTACGACAATTGAGCCGCTTGTCTAGGCCCCCAGAAGTGTGTGGTAGTACACAAAAGCAGGTACTACAATATACGCAAAAACTTGACACCTTGAATTTTGGTGTCATAATTGACTTGGCAATTTACAATCTAACAAAACTCAAACATGCAGCAACCTTACATGGTATCTGGGAAGAGACCGTCAGTAGCGGGCGCTCACTTATTCGAAATAATCGCAACACATCTCGATGGTTTGAAATCAATTGAAAAATGTAGAATGTGATTCTATCGATTTGTTGAAATGTCTTGGATTCGTCCATCACTAATTGAAATAGACGTAGAGCTAGTAATAAGCACAGAGGTAATAAGCAGATCTAGATACGGTTGGTCGTTTCCTCGTATAGATACTCGTAGAACTCTAGAAATTCTGTCGTTTTGCTCCGTATCTTTAGAATTCGATTGTATATCAATTTCTGAGTTCTATTGTATGTAAGTTTTCGAACAAATAGACCTATCGATTTGATTTGTAAATATAAGTCCACCTAATTGTAAAATTAAAACTGCCACAATTTTATCGCTTTGTTACGCTTTTATTGTAACTTTATACAGTTTTAAAAATTTTAATTCAAGAATTGATTGCATTCGTTTCTTAAATTACGTAGAGGCTCTAAAATTATGTACCTACTAAGTACTAATTACTCATAAGACCTCTCATAGCTAATGTGCAGATATAACTTGTAAAAAGCGTACATTTTTAAAGACTTAAAACACTGAATTTATATTTTTCAGGATCTTGTGAAACTTATGAACAAGAAAAGATGGTTTGTCACTACCACGACTGTGTACGTGGCACTATTCCGAAGCCGGATTACCGTTTAGTGGACGACAAGCTTTATTTCGACTTCTCCATGAAATATATGTACAGCGATGACGAAGACAATACGCAAAGGCAAGATGGTGACGAAGAAAAGAAAGATAACAATGTAGAAAAAAAAGAAAACGACGAAAAACAAGATGGCGATGAAAAAGCCAGAAAAAATAAACAAAAAAAGGAAAAGAAAGTTAGAATTGCAAAAGAGAAAAAGAAATCTAATGCAATGGTTATTAACCATAAAATTTACTTCTAATAAAAATTTACAGTGGAATTATCACATCAGCAATACATAGTGCAAACAGAAGTCCCGGCGAGCGTCTGTCCTTCTTTTTGTCTATATGACCGCGCTAATCTCGAGAACCACTGAACGGATTTGTATGCGGTTTCTTCTGTTATGGTCTATATTTCTGCAGGAAGACTTTTAAGCATTAAAAACTGCGTTAGCTTAAAGCTGAATATTAACGGTATCAGTGAAACAATTCGGCAAAAATTTGCCGCTAAAGCGCTCTCATGGTAAACCCTGCCTAATTCGTTACAGAAAGAATTGTGTAAAATAAATAATTTACATAAGTCAGCCGTGGCATATATATTTTAAGGATAATCTTTTAGCAACGCGTGACTGCTGTATTAAATAAAAACAATTCATGATTTCAAATTTTCTTTATTTATTTTGAAAGTACTTGATAATTTTGTTATTCCATAACTGTTCATTAGATTACAATATATGTACAAATAGCAGTAGGTACATCTTTTTTATTATTTCAATGTATTTTTTAATTTTGATATTACATATTTGCAAATAAATGAGATAAGAAGCTGAAAAGTTGTAAAACTGAATGGTTTCTCAGTTTCCTTATGCCCATAAAATATAACTATAATGGTAGCTATGAGCATGTCGCCACAACTATAAAATAATTTAAAACTGACACAAATCCAACATAAACCCCTATTTTATTAATAATATTATTTATTTATATGTACATACTTCTACAGATTTCATACTGGCATAAATTGCATCATTTTCAAGTTTATGAAGAAATTTTTCTTTGAATCTGGCAACCCAGCAATCCCGGCTGACTCCAAGGCTTTGGAGTGACTGTCAAATTTAGTACTTGGTGATGATATCTTTTAACTTGAACATGTATAGGTTGACCAACAGAGTGGGCGACTAATTGGTTTATTTGGGACATGTCAGTAAAATTACGATGGTTGAGGGAACCAAATTGAATGATCTCATCATCTTCACATAGACCCTGAAAAAAAATAAAAGAACTTATGTAAAGACGCAAAGATTAAATCTTTTGAAAGATTATTAGAGATAATAACGCAGATTATGAAAATCAGCCAAGGGTTAGGGCTCAGTTCAATGCTAACCTAAAAAAAAAGTACTAAGTTCCTTGTAAAAAGTCCTAAGTCACTTAGGATAGTAACTTGGAGAGGACTTTTGAACATTTACGATTGATTGAAAATGCATGAAAATATTACAACACATTTTAAATTAAGTGCTATTCGGTAATGTGAGTATATATGGACATTTATTGAGGCGTCAACATAAATTTGCATTTAAAAAAAACTATGATGAGCATTTCACAAACCTATACATACTCATACCATAGCTGCCTATTAATATGTATGATATTGTTTAAAGGTATACATACTAACATAACATTCATTAAAAAGATACTACGTACTAAAATAAAATAGAGCTAAATAGAGTTTATGAGGTTGAGTTAATGCTAAATAGAGTAGGCCAAAAGTACTCTTGGCCTACTCTATTTAGCGTAGTATATTTATAAAAACTTCTAAAACATCACATTATAAACTCTGATCTTTAAAATAACTTTTGTCGCTTCCATTTATTAGTATCTGTGTATTTTCTAACATGTTATTGTTTATTATTGTGTTTGACTGCATGTAGTTTTAATTTAATATACCTTCGAAATAATATTATTGTTCTAAAATAAATTCAGATTGTAACAGTGTATGCGCATAATTTAATTTATGCTTTTGATGTATAATGAATTTCGCTTTATATTTATAAGTTTCTCATTTAATGAAATGTAAAATTTCTTATGAGAAATAAAGATTCTTTGAACCTATTGAATAGATATAAAAATATCTAACATCGTCTAAGGTCTAGGTTCCCAAACTTATTTTGTCTACTGAGTCGAGAGCTCATGCAGTCGTTGTCTAAGATGCCTCCTAGCTAAATGAAATTACAAATCACCCCCCAGGCCTCTACACAACGCCCCCATTTTTTTTCTGGGTCTTTTACCGCACCCCTTTAGGCCTGCAGCGCCCACAGGGGGGTGTTATCGCCCACTTTGGGAATGGGTGAGTCTAAGGCGATCACAAACCGTAGTGGAGCTAACTTGTCACAAGTCATTTTTGGGTGGAAAGGACTTTATAGTGCTAAATGTTGAGTACATATAGCATATTGCCTTTTATTATAAATACCTATAAAAAAATATAAATATGATCGGAACATCGTAATACTAAATCCTAGATGATCTAACAGCCTTATCACAGTAGCTGTAGTTTAGATTCATTGATGAAACTAAGGAGGGAGAACCACCAGGGAAACAGTAACTGAAGCCCTAACCAGGGAATAGGGCTGAATGGCGCCACTGGAGGGAAGCAGACAGCCCATCTGCAACCTGGCGGACATCCTTATCAGCAATCTACATCTATCACAGTAGCGATTTACGAGCGTGTTTCCAGTGATGCAACCCTTACATGTGCAAACGTACTCGTAGCGTTAACACATCGCTGAAGATGTGTTGTATCGACTTTGAGCGTTGTACGCTCACATACATATCATCTCCAGCTTCGTCCAATTTCAGTTGCATTATAGGAATAACGGTTGCTACACATGGCAAGCTCATTACAGTACAGGCGAACTCACTGTGAGCATGTTCATGAATCACCTCGCTAGAAACACGGTCCCAAATCGCCAGTGAAATAAAGACCTTAACTTTAGATGCGAATGATAATACTTGGTTCTACTTAGACATCTGTAAATACTTATTGCTATGGCCATCAAGGGTTGGTGTTACCACGTCTCCACTTCGACTGGGAAGCGGAAAGTTATATGTAGTTATGTGTTTCCCTCCAGTCATACTTACAGCCAAATCAGCAGGTGATCCATTGTCAACATATACAATAGTGGCAAAGCCACGGTTGTTTTCTGTAACATTCAGTACATCTCCACTGCTGTGTATGTTGTTAGACATGTGACCATTAGTGTTAGATGAAGTGCACGGAATCTGAACGTTGGATCTCAGATTTTCTCCAGGTCCCAAAGCCTCACCAAGACCATCTTCAATCTTTTTCATTATTTCCTTATGATCTTTTTGTAGACCTGAAAATGTTTATAAGTGTAATTTAGAAAAAAAAGATTTTCCTAAGTGTTTTTAAGGGTGTACGTATTTATATTTTTTAAAGATTGTATTTATTTTTGAAATATTTTTACATTTCTCAGATTATCTGAGTAAAAAGCACAAAAAATATATACACATAGTACATATATAATAATATATACCTTATATAATACAGATCTTAAGTAGGTAACAAAAATATAGTTTAAGGGAAAAATGTTTTTTTTACGAAATTCAATAAGTTTCAATAACTAAGTGTCAATAACTAGAATATTTGTTAAGTTTCAATGTCACTCAGAAACAATCTCTGGGATAAAAGTTAAGGGATATAATATAATTAATTAACCTACATCTACTGCAAAAGGGCCAAAAAAATGGAGAAATTATAGTTTCCCAGCTTTTTGAATTCCATTTAAATATCTTTCTGAATGTAGATCATAAATATGACTACTTTTTTGTTACTTTTAATTTTTCAGATACTTTTTTATTACATAATATTTCAATTTAATTTCTATTACAGATTGTAAAAAAGCAGCAAGCAATAGTAATTACAATAGTTGTAATAAAAAGTAAAATAAAAAATAATTAGAGTTGGAGTAACAGAATAAAAATGAAATAAATAATAAAAAAGTAACAAAAAAATAAAAAGGTAACCAAAAAAAAATAAGTAAATAAAGATAAACAAATAAATTATTTATTTACTTTACTAATGAATGAGTGAATTATAAGTATAAGGAGTTAAAAAAAAAGAAAAGATAAAAACATCCTTACAGCAAGATTTGAACTGGTGTTTGAGAGACTGAGAATATAGAGCATTAACACTTAGGGCATGACTTATATTTACTAGTGCTGAGAAAATTTTGGGTCTATTTTTCTGGGATATGCTTGAGTATTGCATCTTAGTATTCTACATGTAGTACAACTACATGAGCATTACCACTACACCAAAGATTGTTTAGATCCATTACTTCTCCTTGTTAGAGCAAACAAAATAAACTAACGAGACCTACATATTACTGTGGCAATAATTGCAAAGCATTACATATATTACAACATGCAGATATAAATCACATCATGTTTGACTGTGAAGCTTTCAAAATTGATCCTTTGATACTTATTTAGTAGCTTATTTTGTATATATTGTACAGTTTATTGTAAATACTGTTGAAAAAATTTAATATTGTTTGTAGATTTGTGACATATTTAATTGTTATTTTTACTTTTGCTCTAAATTAATTTGTATGATTATAATTTAGTTAACAAATAGAATATGTATGTTTATCTTGTAAAATTACACCATTCAAGGAATTACACCTTTTACAGTATTCTATTAATACCTTTTACAATGGCATATGCAACCAATTCAACATAGAGATCCACTTCATTAAATAATTGCATTGATGAATGATATGTTTGCCCAGTTTGAATTGATCACAAGTGACACAGATCTAATTTGTATGTATATCCTATTATTTCAATTTTTGACTTTAATGTAAACAAAGAAGAAACTAACCAAAATTTCGCTAGATTTTCACCGTTCACTGGTACGGCTATATTACACTATATTACATGTAGCACTCTAATAACACTGCTTTTCTGTTATATACAGGAAAATATGAAATAAGTACAAACAACACTAATATTATACAATACAGTACAGAATTGAAAAAATTGAGGTTATTTGTCAAGCATTTTATTTTTAAATTGTAGTGTTACCTAAAGGTTGGCTATATTTCTAGATCAAATAAGTATCATAAATCAGTTCATGCTAATATGTGACTGACACGATTAATTCGAAATGTAAGACAGAATAATAACAGAAGAATATTATTGTTTGCACATTGCAAACATAATCTATTCTTTAATTTTAGTGTTTTTTAAAAATAGTAAATTTTACACTTATCATGACATTTATTCTTTTAATTCTTGTTGGTTTTTATAGAAACACAAACACACGAACAGACAAAAATTCTAAAAATGTTTTACTAATAACTATTAAGTATCACAACCGAATCAATCATTTGCGAACTAGCCCATCTCTAGTTATGTTATTATAGACCGGCAGCTAGGTGCAGATTTTTTCGATCAATCGAATCACGTATGCCCTCAGGATTTTCGTCATTTAGTAGGTGTAGATTAACGACGCGGGTGTGCGAGATCGTGATCGCGGGATATGCCTCGTACAATTGAGTTTCAAATTGATAAAAAAAATTAATTTTTAATCAATTGAATCACGTATGCCATGCACGTTTAATGATGATTTGTAAAAAAAAATCCAGCGGAAAACCATCGGCATACGTGTAGGACGGGTCTTTTGGGCTAAGATCGTCGCTTACATTTGAAAAAAAAAAAATGCTTTTTATTAATCGAATCACGTATGCCATGTGTACCAAATAATCATTTTGATGACAAAATTCAGCGGAAAACCCTCGGCATACGTGTAGCGCGGGTCTCGAGGATTAGTGCCTACTACTACTTTTGTAAATTGTTTTTTCTTTTTTAATCAATCGAATCATTCACGAAACCTATTGCAAAATTCAGTTTATACCTTTAAATAAAGGTATACAAAATGGCATACAATTACCATGGGTCCAAACTGCAAAAAAAATTCAGAAAAGTTGCAAAATTTTGAATTTTTTTTAACCATCGAATCACGTATGCCCTTCGACATTTCACCTTATAATCATGCAATTGTTCCCAGTTTTAAGGGGCATACAAATCGTGCTGGGCAATCATCGTATAAAATTAGAATAAATGCTTACGACTAAATACGATATATTTAAAACTTCGATATTATTCTTTATCAATGTAATCACGTATGCCCTTTGAAATTTAAACGTATAATCATACAATTAGTTTAAAAGTCAAGAGGCATACGAATCGTGCTGGGCAATCATAGTATAAAATTGTAATTAACAGAGACATATTAAAAGGCATGTCCCGCGATCACGATCTCGCACACCCGCGTCGTTAATCTACACCTACTAAATGACGAAAATCCTGAAGGGCATACGTGATTCGATTGATCGAAAAAATCTGCACCTAGCTGCCGGTCTATTAATGTCATAGTCACCACATTTGTTTACATTAAGGACAAAAATCAATAAATAGGATATAGCTTTTCTGCACAAATCATGCATATACCTATATTCAGTTTCTTTTTAAAATAATTGCAGCTACCCATTGATAATTTTCACCGACTTGGTTAGACAAGATACTGTACCGCTGTATGGTATACTAGAAATTTTGTAGTGCAATGTTATAGAACACTAAACACAGCAGGATCATAATACAATTTAGGTACAAGTTTTAGTTAAATGACGACCCGCTTAGTCATCGCGTATTTAAAAAGTTATAAAACATTATTTATACTTACATATGATCCGGTGTCTAGCAATTCGCACCTTATAAACATCTAGATCACTTCGAGGATAACCCTCATTATCGACCAGAGGCTCCTGCATGCCTACATTATTAGTTTCAAGAACAGTTGTATGTTCACGAATTTCATTCTCAATCATATCCTTTTCTTGCATTAACTTCATAACGCGATCTCTAGCAAC
Source organism: Zeuzera pyrina (assembly GCA_907165235.1). Taxonomy (NCBI): domain Eukaryota; kingdom Metazoa; phylum Arthropoda; class Insecta; order Lepidoptera; family Cossidae; genus Zeuzera; species Zeuzera pyrina. The sequence goes on from OU015641.1 coordinate 4,790,019, forward strand.
TGCGTCTACAGTATAACCCACCATTTTTAGATTTTCTAATAAAGTTTTAAATATTATTATTTTTTGCGTTATTTATTATTTTGTAAGACGTTAATATTTCTTCTGTTATATGAAACTAGGGATGAAAAAAATATCAATGCATCGATATAGATATTTCTTTTTTGATATATCCAATTATCCATATCACAGATTAATTAGTTTACTATCGTAAATCCATACATTAGACGATATATTGTAATTCGATACATCGATGTAAAATATCGACCATCGAAAACGTATCAAATACGATATTTTTCTAATATATGAGTAGGGCTTTAATTACTAAACACAATTTTTATCGCAAAATATGAAATAAATTAAATATGAAAATATTGAAATACAGCATTTAAACACTGCATAATATAATTTTAATGTGCAATTGATACTGAATAGCGTTTTATTTCAACACTTTATGAAATGTTAAAATGGTTATGAAATCTTAGCGATATATCGATAAATCGGTATTATTTTTACGATATATCAATGTCAGTATTAAAAATATATCGATACGATATGTATCGATACTTTTCGCGGTTCTGACATCCCTATATGAAACAGCAGTTTAAAGCTTCTTGGCATTAGTAACAGTGTTGCCAAATGAAAAGCAATGTTCAAAAAATAACTCATCGTAACAAAATATAACGAACTGTGAAAAATAATGTTTACCCGGTTGCAAACAACTTAGCGCGGATGTCGTATTTTTGCCATTCGGGTATGGTATGTAAAAAAGTATCAGAGATAAAATCTCGATCCTTAAACTCAATAATTTAATAATAATAATAACTCGATAATAATTCTTACTTAACAGGAATAATCTCAAAACAAAACAATAATAACAACAACAACGATCAACAAAAAACTTAAGAAAAATATTCCAAAACTAAACAGGTATGTAGGTAACGAAAATTAACAGACTCGTATCGGTAACAAAAATGCAAACCGTACTGACGCCACTGGGCGAACGCGGGGCAAGCGCGAGAAAGCGCAAGAGGCCCTCGCATTCCAGTGAGATGCAAACTTAGTTCAACCGAGTAGTACTGTGAAAAGTGTGCAAAAAGAAAAACGTCAAGTGAAAGGATTGAATACGTGAACAAAAGTAATTCTGGTGCTGGAAAGAAAAGATGTACAGACGAAGACATGAGAAATAAGGGAAAAAGGAAAATGTCTAGAACAAATGAATGAAACTGTACATCTGGGAGAGAGCGTTTTCGAGGGATGGAAGATGTGAGTGGGATGCGGAGAGACGGTTAGCAGTTGACAAAAAATGAACGGTGCTCCGGTCGCGTTAGTAGACAGCGTAAATGTATCTCACTCCGCCAAAATGGACACTCACAATGCAGTGTTGGTTGCACGACTGTATTATTGTAAAAATGAAGAAAGAAATGCTTAAATGGTTCGGGCATGTAGAAAGTATGAGTGATGGAAGACTGTCGAAGAAAATCTTCATAGCAACAGTGAGTAGCACTGAATTATAAGTAACACATACATACATGTCTACCTGGTGTGTACCTGGGGAGTGCGTTTTCGAGGGATGGAAGATGTGAGTTGGATGTGGAGAGACGGGTAGCAGCCGGCAATAAAGTGAACGGTGCTCTGTCCGCATTAGTGGGTAGTGTGAATATATCTAACACTGCTAAAATGGCCATCCACAATGCGGTGTTGGTGCCAACTTTGTTGTACGGCAGTGAGGCCTGGATATGCCCGAAATCGAGTGAAAGTATGATAAATGCTGTGGAGATGCGGTCTCTCAGAAATATGGGCGGTGTCACGCTTGCGGACAGGATAAGCAATGATGAGATATGCAGTATGACAGGGTTGCACAACAGTGTTATTGTAAAAATGAAGAAAGGAATGCTTAGGTGGTTCGGGCACATGGAAAGAATGAGTGATGAAAGACTGACGAAGAAAATATACAGAGCAAAAGTGAGTGGTAAAAGAAGCCAAGGAAGACCAAGGCTGACTTATGAAGATCAAATAGCCAGAGTGTTAGCAGACGGAAATGTCAAAAGCACTCGCATACCTAGGCGAAAATGTGTGAGGAGAATGATGAGATTTGAGGAAGCGAAAGAGGTGTGTAAGGACCGCGACTCCTGGCGCTCCGTCCTCTCTGACTACCCCGTTGGGGATACAGCGTGAAGTTATGTTATGTTACATACATACATCTTCACGCTGCGTCCATAATGGGGTAGTCATCGAGAACGGAGCGCCAAGTATCGCGGTTCTTACTTCCTTCGACTCCTCAAATCTCGTGCGTTACAGTAGAATGGTAAATCAAAACAATGATCATAACTCCTCGCGCTGACAGAACATGACACAGAAAGTACCTCTATTTGATCTAACGCGTGAAAGCGAGACAGTACTATCGTTTCGTCGCTCCGAATGGACAAATCCAATTCAATGTGAGAAATGGTCTCAAATGGTCCACGACGTTTCAGTTTTGTGTAAATACAGAAAATTGAAATTTAATACTCAATTTCGCAATAAGATTGCGAAAATATGTAATCTTATATCAAATTGAATATTAATTTTCTTTAGTATTTACCATAAAAGTATTATAGAAGTGTAAAATCATTCGATTGTTTGTTGATTAATCGTTGTATGTAATTAAGTGAAATACGCTACGTTGTTCACTGCGCAAGCGTCAAACTGTATGTGAATTAGGTGTGGTTGCCGAACCGGAAAACAGTGATGCTTTCAAACAATCAATCTAGTTCTACATAGATATAGTTGGTAAAGGTTCCTTAATAGTGTCCAACCGAAAATACTTACAATCGAAGTCGAAACCTTTCCGTTTCTAATATCTCAGTTGTACTGATTTTTTGTAGGACCGATTTTTTGGACTTTGAAGCATGTACGTTTCATTTTCGCAAACAAAAATACAGTCACCGATTTATTTGTCGTCATTGGGCAGCCTAAGGTAATTATTTAGACTTTTTTGGTTTATGTTCATTTTAGCTACCTAATTGCAAATAATACCTAATTGTTTACGTACCAAGTACATAAGTTTTCATAAAAACAAGAAGAAGTAAAACAAGAACAAAGTTCTAAATTTAATAATACAGAAAATTAAAAGCTATATATAGAAATCCCTACATACAGATTTTCATTTCCGCTTTCGTTATTTATAAATAATGGTAATAAATAAAATACCATAAATATATGTTATTCTTTATTTCGTATTTTGAAATCAATAATGAGATTTTAAAAAACTGTAGCTCTTCAGAATCATTATACAAAAAATATTGCAAGCTTTTAGTAAATTTGCTTTGATTTTACATTCAACAAATACAACAATGATTTAAATAAAAAATGACCAGATTAATAGTTTTTATATCTCTAATAATAAAGACTTAATTGTAGAGTCAGATTTATAATAAAATTAACAAATAAGTGTGAGTGTTGGTTAACAATGTTTTTAAATGAGGAAGGTTACATTTTAAAGCGTTTATTTAAACATTATATCAAAAGTATTCTTAGATTTTATTAAATGTCTTTTGCGACAACATGTACTTCAGTGAAACCTTAAAAATAAAATCCTGGAATTTTTTTATGAGCTTATTCGTTTTTGTAAACAAAAAATATCAACACGACTCTGGCGACAGCCGTAAGTGTTATTTTTCGTTTATCACAAATAGTTGCAATATCCCCATTACAACAAATAAATTGTGCAGTTACTATGATATAAATATACATAATGTACATATTGTATGCAATTACAAATACGAAATTATTCCAGTCGATTCAATTGTAAAAGATAATACGAATGAAAAAACACGATTGCTGATTGTGCATCAAGAAACAAATCACTCACAAATAACTAATTTTTATCATTCTAACAGATTACCGGCAACGAATTTATAACTGGCTATCAACATACGTAGTCTGGCGATACTACGTGCGACAATGCGACAGAGAAAACGCGTGACTGGTAAACAACTATACGATACTCCGTTAACAAAATGGTCCCTAAAGGAAAAATATTACAAAAAGGGTTGTAAATCATCACACTTTCTTTCTCGTCTCCACAGAGACGCGAATACGTATACAACATACAGAACGTACACTAACATATGGCAACGTTGATAATAAATAAAGAAAAAAGGGGATTATTCACATCAATAGGATATTCAGCTCGGATTTTAAAACTCAACTGGGAAAATACTGACAGCACAAAATAAATAAACAAGTCCAACTTGGACAAAACGCACGATTCGTAGAAAAGAAAATAAGTATACAAGGCAACAAGTGCAGACTTTACGTTTTACTACTACCATCTATTATCTTCACTTAAATTAAAAAAGCCACATTCGCAAATTTGTTTTTATTAAGCTTTGCTTAATTCGCGAATTGGTTAATTGATTGTTAGTACTATTATAAACATATAGGCATTTGCCTCTATGCATGCCAGCCGCCCTGGTACAGATATTTACTATATTTTTTCTTCTTTTTTTTAAAAGGTGGGTATAATTTTAAATATTAATTTGGCCTAAACGATTACAAATGCAAATTAAAAAATGAATAGAACGACTCTACCAGAGCGACTAGCAATACATATACAATTGAGGTCCTCGACTATCCGTCATTTTACATAGGTATTCATAAAATGACAATTCGCCATTTTGAAAATGGCGAATTTTAGAAGAAAACTGGCATGAATTATTTTTTAAACGTTTCGTCTAAAGTCGGAATGGTTCTCGTTTCTCCGTAGTTCGAGTAGACGACGGAGTGGCGCGTCGTGAGCCCGGTGTTGCGGGCGCGCCACTCTCGGACGCGTCCGAGGGCTTCCTCAGCAATCGAGACACGGCCGTCTGTTGTCCGGAGCGCACCGGTGTGGTGCTGCCAGACGGTGTCCTTTGCCTGTTATTACATATTACAATGTTGACATCAATAAAAAAAAATTCAAAAAAAGACCTCGCGAATCTTACACAAAAAAATCTAACTACAAAACCCGAAACACTAAATTTCTTTTTCTACGCAGATAATCTAATTTTATTTTTTCTACATTTTCCGTCGAGCCTAAGAAATAAGAATTTTTAAAACAGTCAAAAAGAAAGTAAAGAAAAGCACACACTCGTTTCATTACCTATTGAGATTACTGTTAGTATGGTGGTCCTTTAGTACTGGAATGCGACTCCTGCCAGGCGTTTGTCCTTCGGCGGAGGCAAACGACCCACTCCTATGATGATGTTAGCGAGCACACAGACAGACAGATAAATATTAGTGACAGAAAGAAAGAGTATAGATGTTAAAATGATTTTGTTATTGCACATGCCGTACTAAAAAACGTTACTAACTCAATAAAATAACGAAAATATTTACAACTGAGAATTGTAATTATTATTTGTGCAGGTCACTAACAGCAGGTGCATGTGCATTAACAAATTAGAAAAAGAAATAAGTAAATATTTACAGCATAGAATATAAAAAGTAGAAATACGCTTGACGTATATTGTACATAAAATAACAACTGTCAAAAGCAAGTTACAATTTGCTAAGTATTGGTTATTAACATATATATTCACTCAGTGGCTACTTCAAATTTTTCGTGAATTATTAACATATGACAAAACAAGCTCATTTAATAGCCCAATCGGAGCATTTCACACAAAATATACATTAAAATGCAAAAATCTTGGTGTTAAAAGCAGGAATATATTTTAAGCTGGACTGAAATGATTACTTAGTGCATAGTAAAGAGGTTAGTTGCAACTTAAAACTAAATGACAATTGATGGACGATATACGAAGAGCCTTAAATGGAAACAATGATCAACAATGAGCTGGCAAGCAAATGATTCGAAAAACGAAATAGATGATTAACATAATTATGTCCACTTCGAAATAATTAATTGATGTATGATGAAACCGTGCCAATGGATGACAATGTATGACGACGACAGAATTCAAGTTCGCAAAAACGAGCATCAAAAACCGGGCAAAAATATAAAGCTAGCATTCTACAAGCTAGTACCCTTTGATATCTCGCTGAGTAGACTTAGGCGCTTCGCCGCTTGATTCACTTATGTTACTTTCGTATTCATTGTCACTTGTCATTCCCGATATGTGGCTGAATAAGGACGAATCGTCTTCCGGACTTCTTTGGTCGGATTTTTTCGAAGGATCCTGGGAGGTAGGACTGGGTTCTTGGGAAGTTTCTCTAGATTGCGATTTGCGGGATATTTTAAGTCGTCTATCGACAGATGGGGTTCTCTGCGAACGATTACCTACATACACAGGTATCTTGGTAGAGCCTTGAGTTTGGAATGCTGGATGGGTGTGAGATACAGATTTGGGATGTTCAGAAGCTATCGAGGATGGTTGGGAATGTGTTGAGCTGTTTATTTTGTATCCATTTTCGTAATCGATGCATGCGAAAGGAAAAAACAAGATCACTTTAATATCGCCCTTAGTTTTCTAGACATTTTACGTTAGTAGAATCCACTCTATTTCAAAATTAAGCTGTGTTTGTATAATTAAGACATGCTCGAAATATTTCGATATTATTAAAACGCTCTTTTCATATATATACCTAGCCTAAGAAGTCCACCACCCTATGATAAAAAATGATCACCCTAAGATTGAAGTTTCCATTTGATACAACAATACAAACTGTAGTGCGTACAAAATACACGTGCACCCCGTCTTCACAAAATGCAATGTACCCTCACGTCACTAACTAGACCTTCTAGACCCAAGACTGAAGCAACGTGCTTTATCAATTATCAACATTTGATTTCAAGTAAATTACGATCACAATTGTTTTTACAAATTAACAAAAAGAATAAGTGTAAATTAAGGACGAATCCGAAAAAGTATCTCAAGGAAACAGACGCAGTTTAGTCCCGTGACGTTAAATATTATGTAAAAAAAAACCTTTCGCCTTTACATCAAAAAGTATTGCATCTTGCGCACAAAATTTTATTAGGTGATGTCATTTTCCAAGCATCTGCATTATTGTTTGTTGGAACTTTGGAAACTTTTTTAAATATACGCAAGTACTATGCACTTCTTGTCATACGTCAATGAAACTTATAAGAAATGTGAAAGAAAAAAGTAGAATACAGAAAATGATCATATCCGCTATAATTTTTCTTCAGAATAATTAATGTTGATAAAGTTAAAAATACTACTTGGATGCATTAGTTCTTTTACAGATTTGTCCTAAACCCTAATCTTCAAAATCAATTGTGGTCGTAAGATAACCCACTCAAACAACGCACGACAAAACTCCCAACTCCATTTGTGTACCTCACTAGCGCCGGCACCGGTGACAGTGTCGGTATACTGGACGTGCGGTACATCGCTCCGCTAGGGTACCTGTCCATGTGCATCAGTGAACGTGTTTTAATTTAAAATAGCTCATTTTTATTTAATTACACACAAGAAAACGACAAAATTTCCCTATAAACTTGTGTGATATTGTCGTGTTACATTAGCGTTAACATATTAATACAGTGGATACAGTTATATTATTTAATGTAAAACATTTTTGTATTATTAAATCAACTGTGTCCAAAAACTTATATATTTGGCTAGAGAACATACCTTCCGCTGGCCGGCGTCAGGAATCCAGTGGGGGTCCGCGGACGAGAGCTACCGTTTGGTGTGGTTAAGCCAAGTTTTGCGGCGTTAGCGGCTGCGCGTGCTGTTGAAGTACGTGTGTTGGTCACTTTACGCATAGGTATGCGAGACGGAGTTGAGACTTCATCTGCAAGAAATTTTTACATCAGTTTTCACGAGACATAAATTATGTTCCCATATCTGTCAGTAATCAGTATGCTGGCTTACCTGTACTGTCTAGTGACAGGTTCGATCCGTGCCTTGAGGGTGGTTTAGAGCCCGTCCTTGATCCAGGTCTTGAGCCCGGTCGTGATCCTCCAGGAGTCAAAGTGGACCTGTCAATATAAAATTCAGATGTTAGAATCGTCAATGTATTTTATTGATACAGTTATCCTATTCTAGATAAATATAGCATTACTTTGGCACACTAGGTTTCCTGTACCTAGCTCCAAGTCCACTGGCGGCTTCGTTGTCGCTGAGTGAATCAGGCGTTCCTGCACTGAGTGACGATCTTGACGCGCGTCCCGCGACTCCGCCTGCAGACATCGGCACAGAGCGGGCTGTGCGCTCTCTCACCTATATCATTAAAAAAATACTTTATATGGATCTATTGAACACATTAAAACAATAGTTTACGAAAGTAAAAACGTTTATTATTTATTGATACAACTATAAAGCTATATTCATAATTAACAAAATCTAAAATCATAATATAATTTTCAGTACACGAATATCACGAACATGCTAAAATAATGTGTTTCACCATTGATTTATCTCATATACTAGAAACTGATATTAAACTTACACCATAAACATATGAACAAAGTATAGAGCTGCAAAATGATCGAGATCAAAGGTGCAATCAACGAAGACAGTTTCGCATAGCCTAGTTAGCATTACCCAGTGGTATCCTGGAGAGGGCTGGTAGCCGTGGTGGTGTGTATAGTGGTGAGCTCCAGGCGTCGTCGAGCCCTGAGATCTTGAGTGGCCGTATATAAACGCCTGCTTAGTGCCATGTGTTGATCCCACGTGCAGCGGGTACGAACACGGAAGCTCCTCCCTCTGCCTCAGTGCCTCGAATATAGGCCTCAGCTGCTCCATAAACTCCTCGGCTAAACGCACCAATACAAAACCGGGACAACAAATTATGGAAGGAAAGGAACACATCCGTCACAAACGAAAGTTTTTGATTTTGCCCTCGTGTATTCCATAGTGCCAATCGTTATACCGGAACGCGTATATTTTAAGTTTCACGATATGTTATTACGATTAGTCCACACGTTTAAGTTGAACGCGCAGAATTTTGATAAATGCAGGTATGATGGGAACGAGCAGGAAGAGGATAACGAAATACTTTACCATGACATCCATATGCGCTGACGTGCCACCTCTCCAATACAGTGGATCCAATGAGTATGCTAACAAAACACCAAACACTACACGAGCCTGTGCTTCAATGCATAGCTTGACACACTAATGCAATACGACCAAACGCTACGAGCTCAACACATGCTGCACTCACGACGGTGCACCTTGCATACGGATTGTGTAATCCATGTACAAGTTGCAACAAAAAAATAAGCGAAAAACAAAATCCCAAACCGATTGCTCCCTCCAACAACTACTGTGCGCTTTATGTGGTACGTGTGCTATTACAACTATAATCTAACCTGTAGAAAAGAATATTTAATATATCGTAATGTATGTTTGTAAGCTACTTTTAGCAACTTACCTTAGTGATAGGTCCAGTGGATGGAGGTGTGTTTGTGTTAGAGCGGGGCGTACGCGGTCGGAACGCGGCCATACTCTGTGACACTCCATCGGCCAGTATGAATTGCTCCCGCAGTTCGATGTTGGTGCGTCCCTTGGCTGCATGCGGGCGGCGTCCGGTGCAGAGGACCATAAAAGGAATAGGAGAAGGAAGAGGCCAAAAAAACCGTTCGGTAACAGGACGGGTAAGAAAAACAACACCAAATAGTGTTACCAGGAAAGCGTGCATTGGTAGTGAGGAAAAGAAAAAAAAAATAACAAACAAAATCAGAACATGTCAACATAAACAAACATAATGTATTAATAAAAAAATCAAAGGGAATTTTGTAATTGTGTGCAGTTAGGAATGGGAGTTATAAAATACGATTAGTTTCGTTCTCTCACCAAATATGCAATTTATATAAAATCAAGGGCAAGATTCATTTGCTTAGTACCTCAACTCTATTGAATTATTTATTATAATAACAGCCGAATTTTATCATTGGACGCAAATTAGCGGAACAGCTCGAAGTTCTAAATGAAAAATCTTGCGCTTGTTTTAAACAATTATTAACTACTAACCAAAAATAATTGTTAGAAATTGAATGCAAAGAAAGTCTATAACATGCCATACATAAAGCAACTTAATTTTGATACATGAGCAATCTTTTAATTATAATAAGTATAGAAAAAAATTAATATTATCACACAACTGCAAAAGCGCAACACATTTGATGAATTTTGGATGAAAAGCTATCCCAATTAAATATCTACTTACTACAAAACGCACCAAACGTGTAAAATATAGGCATGTATAAAAATAGCGAAATAATGTCACTACTTTTCAAAATTATATTAAGCCACACCAATGTTTAGCGCCTTGAATTGGAACCTTTATCTTTCGGCAACTATAATGTGAATAGGATAAGCGAAGTGAAAATTTAAAAAAGGTAAATTATTCGAAAGTACGTTCCAAAACAAGTCGTATGTCTTACCGAGCGGGCAACAAGCTTCATGCTGCTCCGGCTTACTCGGATCAGGCAGCGGTAGCACTAACGATACTACTTATGTAAGGGAGGTTTTCGTAGGAATTTAACACAATATAAATTAAAGAAAAAAATAATTAATTTTTAAACAAGGGACCAAAGGAGTTGGATTGGGTAAAGCGAATACGAATTAGTAAATTAGTAGCAACATCAAAAATGATTGTGGACGTTTTTTTACTGCTTGTTTACATTAGCTATTACGTTTTTTGCTTGTACAAGCGTTGTTGATTGCTGCTAAATGTTTCACAATGTATGCGAAGTGAATGTGAGTTGCAGTCGAGTGAAAAATGATTTATTATTATTTCAAAGCTGTGCTGATGTATGTTTTATTCGAAAAACTTACAAATGCAATTTAAAATTTATTTACGCCTAAATAAATTAACGCTATTTCAATTTTACGCAAAAAAACTAGTTATCTCAATTATAACGCGTTATTTTATTTTGCTGGTAACATTCCTTACTGCGCATGTCATTAGTTGTCAAGTTCAGAGCGTCGAGAAAACAATGGACCGGTCGATTAAAATGTATTAGCCTGTTGTAAAGTGAATTGCAATTCCATAAACGCTTCCAATATGACTGGGACGATAATCGAAAATCTTAGTGGTCGCAAACTCGCCGTCTTAGTAACGTTTTTACTTTTGTGTCAAATAACATGTTTTCTTATTGGGGGATTGGTGGCACCCATGCCTGCAAATGCCCAAAATATTCTCGGGGCGACCTGTAAGGATACATCTACAATGAAAAACGATACAACCAAATGGTTTTACAAAACAGGAAAAGGGAATTGCGAGACAGTACATCTCGGTGACGACCATTTGGATATATCCGAGTCAGACATTGTTTTCGCTTTTAAAATGCCATTGCCGCGAGAAGGCATGGAATTAGATTACTCTAGATGGCAACAGAACCTAATTGGAGTGCTACAAATCGACATCGCGTATCACTCGCAAATGGAAGTAAAACCTCATACTGTAATTACTATAGATGCAAGATTGGCATACAGAAACAAAGGCGAACCAGAAAATTCTTGGAAATTATACACTCAATCGGTAGAAAAACGTCATTTAGACTGTAATATTGAAGTTAAAAGTGAGCAATACCTCTATAACTGTTCAGCAATACCATTATTTGAACTGGGCTCTTTGTTTCACGACTTTTATTTATTAAATATAAGATTGCCAGTCGATTCGGACAAGATGAACACCAATATAGGTCATATACAAGATATGTGGTTAACAGTTATTAACCAAAATGGTGGTTTTATTAAAGTTTGGTTGTCTTTAAAAACTGTCTTTTTTCCTTGCATAATTGCCATTATTATATGGTTTTGGAGACGTGTTCATATGTTGCAACGGAAACCTGTTCTTCTTGAGAAAATGCTCTTGAGTTTAGGGCTAGCTTTGTGCTTACTGAACATGCCAATAGAGTACTTGACACTGCATTTTAACTTGCCGTTTATGCTTCTTCTAAGTGATATAAGGCAAGGTGTTTTTTATGCAATATTGTTCTCTTTTTGGTTGATTTTTGCCGGGGAACACATGTTAATTCAAGACGCATCAGCACAAAACTCACTAAAACAATACTGGCGTCATTTGAGTGCAGTTGCCATGGGCTGTATTTCACTGTTCATCTTTGACATGTGTGAAAGGGGTGTACAACTTCGAAATCCTTTTTATTCTATTTGGGTGACAGATTTAGGCACAAATCTTGCTTTAACCTTTATAATTTTGGCTGGGATATCGACTGGAGTCTATTTTCTGTTTCTATGCTACATGATATGGCAAGTTTTTGTGAATATATCTTACAAACGCCAGTCTTTGCCCACAATGTGTTCCGTCAGGCGTCTGCACTATGAAGGGATCATCTACCGTTTCAAATTTTTGATGTTAACTACATTGGTTTGTGCTGCACTGACTGTTATTGGATTCATACTCGGACAAGTGGCTGAAGGACAGTGGAAATGGGACGACTCCATTGAGTTGGAGTATACATCTGCATTTTTCACAGGAGTGTATGGAATGTGGAATATCTATATATTCGCATTACTGGTGTTATATGCACCGAGTCACAAGCATTGGCCAGCCTCTGGTAACACATCAGACACACAGAATTTGAGTGAGGAGATTGAATTTAGTCCTTTGCCGTGTGAAGCTACAACAAGTGAAATATCTTCATTGACATCTTTTATTAGGAAAGCTAATGTCGACTAATCCTCCAGTACTTTGAGCTTTTGTAATCAACATAGTATAACAGTTATCTGTAACTTGTAGCTGCACCGGATATTTTAATTCCTAATAAGGATGTGATGAGTAACGAAAGAGCAAACAGACATTAAACATTTGTACTCAAATAATTATTATCTAGGGAAGTTGACCCCTTATTTAGAATCTCATGTAATCTTTAGTCTCATAGATAATATTTAGTCAGCAGCGATAACTGATATTGAAACATTTTAAACTAGTTTTACTCAACAGGATGAAATAGCTGGCATAGCATTTTTGATGCTTGACTCACATCTACCTACTCAATTGTAATCAGACTGAACAGGTTTTTTGACCTTGATTTTATAGCAACAGAACTATGAACTGTGCTTCCAAAAATAAGGCATGTTTTAAGGTAATTTTAGAGTAATCAATTTGCCATTTTAAAGTTTATATATTAATTTCTGTGATAGTTTTTTGATGAAATCACAATTGGATCTGCATTACAGTATTGTTAGTTTTAGTGTTTTTTTAAATGTATTTTCAGCACAACTTATTTAATCGTAATTTCTAAGATTTACATATTGAATGTAGTTTTAATTTTTAGTAATAAAGTTTGTATGCGCTACTTTATTAATTAATAAAATTAATAGAAATTAATTAGTTATTTCATTGTTTACCTGATAAATAACTGGATGTGTAAAATAATTGCATTAGATATATCGAAATTATTTGGCTTTCCTATTCACGTCTTGTTTAACCTTGTAAAAAAAATGCTAATAAACTTCAAATTAATTATCAACTTAAGGACTCCATTTAGAACTTTTTAGTCAGTTTTTATGCCATAATTCACTATTGATGAGCCATGGGGAGGTTAACATCCAGTAGTGGAGAGATACAGGTTGATAATGAAAGAAATGAAAATAAATATACAGAACTCTAGAGGACATTATTTCTTTCAATCTATACGAATTTTGAAATTACTGCATAATACTATGTCAATTTCAATTAACCTTGAAAATTATAACTTCCACAAAATTTTCTGTATGTAGCTTTTGTATAGTTCATAACTATCTATAATTTTGATTAGTGACTAGTTTTTGCGACCTTCACAATAAAGATACTGATAGTAAAAATTTAAATGAGTATTTATAATGTTGGTACTGTACAACGAGTTATAGCACAAAGACTAAAAAGTTTTTTTTTGTTTAAAGGAATTTGAGAAGAAATTTTGTTTGATATTTTTGTTTATACAACATTAATGCAAGGTCAAACGAGACACCAGTAATATTTATAGAAGTTTAGATGTATATCCCGTTTATTCTACACATAAAAGTTAGACGTTTTATTATTAGTCACCTGTGTTACGGAGTTAAAACAATTTTTAATTATGGAACCCCCCTGTATTATATTGATTGACACTTTGAATATCATATTACTTAAGTATCTTGGCTCTCTATATTTTTAACGATTTTGTTTAGTAATAATTAGACTAGTTAAAAATATAGCGAGTCAAACATTTACTAGTTTAATTTTATATTAAACGAGCAAATGCTATTTTGAAATTATTACTATAATATGAAGCCGAAATTTATTGAATAAGAAACTAACTTTTTGGGTTAAACAATTGGTCACAATTTATTGAATTTGGCTTCCTGTAATACTACAGAAATTGTTATGTGGCATAATAAAATATATTATTAGATATCTACTGCTTGTATTTTATAAAAAAGTTCCCGTTCGCAACTGTTTTTCTTAACTTTGTAAAAACACGAGAACTACAGAATGAATTTTAATATGATTTTCTCAATTATTTAAATCGTAATTTCAGTATGTAAAGACCGCGTGGCTTGGCGCTCCGTCTTTTCTGACTTCCCCGTTAGGGATCGATCGATAGAATTTGGAGAAAAACAGTTAAGTATAGGAACTCATTTACACTGAGTGATTACAGAAAGAGGGGGTCGCTAATTACATAAATATTTGCTTTCATTTAAAATTATAAAGCCATATTACAATTTCTGTATTTGAAAATCATACGAGTGATAACATCAGTTTCCTGTTTAAAAAAAATCATTTAGTATTGTCAGTTTGCTAAGGACGAGAATAAATTAAAAAAGAATATTTATTTCAATAAAGGCAACATTAGCAACTTTAGCATTTGCATTACGTACCTAAAACAGATTCGAGAACTCTAGTTATTCTTGGTGCATAATGCATATCAGTTTCAACTTTCAAGCACTATTTTAAACTATGTTAAGTTGTTGTTATTTTACAAATTAAATTAAAACTATGGGAATAAATTTGAAATTCTCGTCATTAACAAAAAAAATGGTTGTTCAGTTACTTTTGTAATAGAAGACTATTTCTTGATAATTTTTTCTTTTAGAATTTTATAGCAAATAGACTATATCTATGAAATAAATGTCCACTGCACATTATTACGAGAATGTTTTCATAAGACACGAATCTTACACAAAAAATTATGAAATGGAGTCTAATAAGAAAAAGCCTTCACTCATATCACCACCTCAACCTATTTCGAACTTGACTTGAAATAAGGACTTAGTTAACGAAATTTAATGTCAAATACCGCTCAGAGTTACCAAACTAAATTTAAGTGTAAAGGTTCAAATTATACAAACATTTCCATACAAAAACACTTAAAATTAGTTGATATATTATGAACGAAGAACGATGGGCATTTTAATGGGCTCCGCGTTGCCACTCTCCAATAGACTGAATGGATGTCAGTACATTCACTACATTCATAAGTAAAAACAGTACTTATCCACTTCAAAATCTTGAAGTGCAGGAAGTTGTCTTGGTTTCTTTGATTGCAAAATAGAAGATGTGGAAAATCTTGTCATTATTCGTATGAAATCTTTTAAACACACACATTGTATTACCATAATTATTGTTATTGACGATAATACTTTTTACCTATTATATTTACAATTAAAATATTATTATTATAGTAGGTACCATGTCCTGTAATAATAAATGACCTTTCAGATGTTAGATTTTCGGTAATTGTCGCCCAAGTTTGAAGAATGTGACTATTATTACTGTTTGCCCATTGTCTTTTAGCTTAAGGTAGCTTAGGGTTTTAAGTAAATAATCAATGCAAGTCTTTTTATTATGAATTTTTTTATCAACATCTGTGAAAATTCCAACTTAAAAAATGTCAATTCGCATTTCAAGATTTACAATGAGAATTCATTTTTTCAGTATTGTAGTAGGTACACACACAGTGAAGATTGTTAGT
Organism: Zeuzera pyrina; assembly: GCA_907165235.1. Lineage (NCBI taxonomy): Eukaryota > Metazoa > Arthropoda > Insecta > Lepidoptera > Cossidae > Zeuzera > Zeuzera pyrina. The sequence goes on from OU015641.1 coordinate 4,805,878, forward strand.
TCATTTGATTTCTCATATTTGGATTTTTTATTCTAGATTAAAAGTGTGTAGTGAGTGGCGATACTAGTTTCGCCACTAATAAATATAGAAACCCGTATTTAACTTGAAATATATGTTAAACGAAAAAAAAATAGCATAGTGGCAACACCAACATCAAAATGTCAAAATCAAGTTCGAAAACGGCGACAACGGTTCAGAATACCTAGTGATGGGTAGGCTTAATGTTTAAAGGAGTCAGATGTCCGCGGACCTGTATGGGATCGACCACAGAGTACTTCATAATTGTTCTTGAAGCGATCCGTATCACGTTTTCATTCACACATGTTTTATTAGATCCGCCGGTTACGTGTCCGATTTACAATTAGACTTACATCATCCACTGTCACCGCAGCAAATAAAAGTCCGTGGACATCAAAACGTACCCATCACTCGTTCAAAATAAATGATATCGGTCGAGCTAGTATCAGTATCAGCTATGGTGTACGTACCTCTGCACGGGTCGTTCTTGACGAGGAACTCGTCGAGGGCTACCCAGCCGCCGCCTACGCGCACCATTACAGTGGAACGGAGAATACGGACCAGGCGGAGCTTTTGGGAATCTCCAAACTGTATGGAAAGGCCATACTACTAATGCGATATTATACATATATGTGTTATATTAAACATTAGTCTTAACTGGGCGCAATACTTTCGATCTAAAATCCTGCATGTCTTTAGTGAATCAGACATCAGAATGAATAAATGAGGTAGTTAGTACTTTACTATACTCTTAGCTTCCTAGTAGTTGGATAAGAGCAAAAATTTTTAGTAATTAAAAGAAATAATGAATAAACATTAAATTATTGCGACTACTTTAGTAATGTTTTTGATATTTCTATTACAACATTAATTTCGGACAATTGGTGTAAATTCTGGAGCATTTAGAAAATAGAAAAGAAACTGAAATTAGGACATATACGCACCCTGTATTTCCCCTCTCCTACTTGGAACACTCTGAACTTCTGCCGGCAAGTACACAGCATCACGAGTCTCTTCACTTCATCGTGGATCTTATCCGCGTCTGTGGGGGGACCTCGTCGCTCCACCTACAGCAACCATTACTTTAAATCTACATTCCAAATTCAAAGTCAAATCATTTTTACTCAATTAAACCACAATACGAGGTGTTTTTATAGGTCAAATATCGTCTTGTTTATTATTATTGAAAAGAAGGTACGAAGTGTCTTACGGATCTCCTTAATGAAGTCTCTGAGCAGTCGCATACGTATATTACGTATACGATATTTTGTCTTCTGTTCCCGCGTTAGCTTATTGAGTCTTTCTATCTCTTTCGCTGTTGGCTTATGATAACCCAGTAAAGTGCGGACTCACCCAGTCGGGGCGTAGCGCGGCGATGAACTCTTCCCAGTCGATGAGGCCGCTGCCGTTCCTGTCGAACAAGTCGGCTACTGCCCCCATTTCCAGCCGCGATGTGTCGAATTCTAACAGAAATATGTACCATAGTCAACAATTTGAGAGATTTCAGACCAAGAACTGATAAAAATATAACAAGCAACACAACAGTTTAAATCTTTAGTTGTTACGGTATTTTTAAAGTACATTGTGAATATATCATGACCGGAAAATGACTGGAAATAACTTCTCTCTCCATGACTTTTGAACCATACTTCAAGGGACACCGTTATTATATACCTAATATTTAATATTTTAGCAATAGTAAAATAAAACCGAAAGTTGCGTAAACTCATGGCAAATTGAAACAGAACTCACTGGTGTTGATGATTCCGTCGATAAACTCGTTCCTGGGTATGAAGCCGTTGTTGTCTTTGTCCATCTTGCGGAACAGGTCTGTCAGACGAGACTTCTTGTGGTTCATGAACTTCAGGAACTGGACAACAAAAAATACTAGAAATAATGACTACTCTAATTAGCCGAGACAATTCTGTATATAAAATACACAACTAAATATAACGTAATCAATAATCAAGAACATATTAAAGGGTAGCTACGAGATCACGAAGACACGTGCCCTCATATAATCAGTACTGACCACACACAACACACGAAGAGATTGAATTAGAGTATAATCACGTTCGTTGCGTTTTACGTAGTTAAGGTCAAGTTTGTAATTTGCAAAAATGCTGAACTCCATGTAAATAATGGAACGCACGTGTGCGAAATGTATCTGTCTTAGAATTAAACTAAAAAAGAGCTTTTGAGGACATTTCTCGTGCGTCTCATTCTTTTGCACCATCCAGACAAATTCTGCATTTAGCCTTGATTAAAATTTTCTTGAATATGACTGTAATGATTACGCATAAGACATTTATTGAATTCAGAAATGGTTCTAATACAAATATTGAACGATAATAGTAAACTTAGCTGTTTACAATTTATTGGCCATGGATACTGTCATGCTAATTAGCCTAATTCAAAGCGTTCTTTATTTAAAATGTTAATGTTTATTGTGTATTTTCTTAATTCTGATAACTCATTAAGAGTCTGCCTATGATGCAGACTTTAGTGTGTTTGGTACCCTGGACTCGTTATCTAAGAAGACTGAGAGTTAGATATTTGGATACACACAATTTTAATTCTTTATCTCGAATTCCTTAAACGTGGAAACAATATTGGATAAAAAAACCTCAATAAAAAAATAAAGAAAAAACCCATTTTTGCACAAACATACAGTTGCATCTCCGAAATTTTACAGTATTTTAAAATGATTTTTACTAAAATAGATAGGTAACAATAATATCTCAAATCTATAAAACCAGTTTTTTAATTGGTAATGCAGTTTTCCTGCAAATTACAATTATGTGCAAAGACAAATATTGAGATTTTTCCGCGCTAAAATATGATCTAGTCCCAACTGCAAAAATCATCTTTATTGTTAACGCCATGTCTCCTTAGGCGGACTTTTAAAGATCATATTGTCACTTTTTAAAAATAGCATATAAAGACAGCATCATTTTTAATGGGTATTAACTTTAATGGACTTTTCTTGTAATTGTTCGTTAATGGCTGAACAAAAATGAATATAAGTGGTACTGACCCGTTTTCTCCAGTCGTCCCAGCTGAAGTTGGACACCCTCTGCAGCTCCTTCAAGTGAGCGAGACGCTCGTGTAGTCGTCTCTGTCTCTCCCATGCCAGCAGCCATACCGTGCGCCACTTGTCCCACAGCTGCCTCACGCGTGGTGACCTGAATTCCGGCTCGGAGCCTTTGCTGTTTGAAGACAAGGTATGTTTTAGCTTGCATCCTAAAATATTTATTTCTGTGATCATTTAATTTTGACTTCGAACCTTTGTTGTTTGAAGATAAGACTGGCTACTGGCCACATTTTATGAACAGTATTATTTCCTTCTATACGTCTAGTCACTGACCACGTACAAATTATCGTGGTAGAATTTACTTTGAAGACTATTTCAATTAGCAATTTATAAATAATGAGTGTCGTATAGGTTTATATAAGAGAATAGATAGGAATATAATTCGATATTATCAATTTTTATTAGGTACACCTATTTATGACCAATCAATTTTCTAACTTTATCATAAGTGATTAATCTGTTATCAACTTAGTGTCCATATGTCAGTTATTTACAAAAAATTTTTGTCTAAATTAATCTGATCAGGAACTGAACCTGCGATCTCTGGCCTAGGCGCTTTGTATCGTCATCTAAGCTAATGCACCAGTGATACAAATATAAAAAAAAAAATATAATAAAAAATATACAGAAAGCAATATATTTTAAATCAACTATACATGCTCTTTACAAATACTCAATACACTTTTATAACTGGCCATAAAAATTAAATTTTAGAATTAACTTAAAAATAAAAACAAATATATTAGGGCTGTCACACACATAATAAGAGGCAACATGATGTTAAAAATTATGAAAACCTTTGTAATGATATTCTGGACAAAAACATCAAGAAAGCTTTACAAAAAGCAGATATTCCAATGATTTTATGACGTCCCGATTCCAACAAGAAGCACTCATCTATACGAGCGACGTAAAAACTGGGATTGTATCCTTACCTTCCCTTTGGCGGGAACCTGGGTCCATAGTGAGGCAGGTTGCGGTCAGGCGTCTCGCGGCCAGGGCTCACGCGACTAGAGGCACACGTATTAATTGTAGTCACACGGAAACTTTAACGAAAAACCATTCCCGAAAATAGCAACCCTGGTTAATGGGTGACGAAGTCGATGCAAGTTAGTCGAGTGATTAGTCGCCGACATGTGATGTTAGTAGATAACAATATTATAGGACTGTGTTTTTGGACTTAGTCTCAGCTATAGATATTTATGTGGACACCGAAGAATATTTATTTTTTATGTATGTATATGTATAGTTATGTATTTTCATCTATCATCGTAATTATATAACACAAGGAACCCGCCCTAGTTCCGCTCAGGTGGATATCGACATGTATTTTGTTGTTTTTTTTTCTACGTAAAATATAACACGTGGATATATCATGGCACTGACTGTTTTGCAGAACTTTATAAGTTCTACAATTTTGTCATATATTACACCAGCATATTTGTTTTTAATCGTTTTGCTAGCGTTTGGCAGAAATATACTCAGTTTTTTTGGGTCTTTCAGAAAAATTACGAATATTCAATCATCTTTAAATGATATAGCACAGTGATATACAGCAAAATTATGAATATTCAGTCATCTTTAAATGATATAGCACAGTGCTATACAGCAAAATTTACTCGGATTTTTGTATATTATAATACCAGAGTAGTGAGAACTACATTGAAATCCACGTTGTATTTTGTGTGAATACACAGAAAGACGGACGCAAAGAAAAACTCTGTTTCATGTAACACTGATTTTTCGACAAGTCAAAGCAATTTACGAAATTTCGTCATATTAATTAGATGGGTTCGAATCTAGAATTTTTGATTTGGAAGGCTAATATGCCAACGTTCGTACCAACGAAGTTAAGTCATCAATGCAGTACAAATTTATTCACCTCCACAACGATATACACCATACTATAAAATTTATTACAACATAGTGAAAGAGTTTATAGTCTTCCATATTTTACAATCGAAGTTTTGAGTATGGATTCAAACTCGACCTGTATTGAGTACCGATTTAAAATAAAAAATGTGTCCACGTCAAATACTAAAAAAGTTGATGTGCCAGCCCTGCGAAGTTCGTGATGCCTAGGTGCTGTTAGATTTTGTTAATGTATTGTGACGGACAGCCCTGTCTCAAATTCATGCTATAGAATTCGTATGGTATTTAGTTGTGCAAACCATTTCTAAATAAAATCAAGCAACTGTCTCAAAACCGTATATTTAAATACACTTTTAACATGGGCGTATCCAGATTTTGGTATAGATAGCGGTCGAAAACTAATAAATTATTATTTATTGTTTGTTTTAGCTGGCTCCTGAGATAGTTTTCAAATAGTTCGGGAGTCAGAGGTTTTACCATTTATAACTTATTATTATAACTTAGATTTTGATTGGATTTAATGAAATATTATTATTATTTGTTTTCTAGTTTCTTTAGATATAAAGGCTTTTTTCTTAGAAATAAGATTTAATTTTGTAATTATCTACATATTATGTAGCTATGAAGTATTCGCAGTACCGATTCCTACTATTAATCAACGTTTTTTTCCTTATTTAGCAAATTTCTTAGTATCAAGCAATAAAATTGAAAGTTTTTCATAATTATAAAAAATTACACGTAAAAGCCATCTATGATAATAAATCATTCAATTAATAATAGTCGCATGTGGCTAACGGATCTTGATTTACATAAATGCGAATATATCTATGTAAAAACAAACAAAAATACATAATATGTAGAAACAGTTCGAATTGGAAATCTTAATATTTTTAGTCCGTTTATAAAGAGAAGGGGGTTCACCTTCACTTCTCTGGTCTCTCTTGAATGCGCCCATGTTCTTTTCTTCTATAATATACTATTTGAATTATTAAATATTAAAAATATATAGGTAGATAACAGTAAAAGTAGATAACTACAAGTAGACATATTATAAGAATTTATATAAATAATACTTTCTGACGAATATTTGAACTAAATAATTCGGATGAAGAAACAAGTCGTCATGCAAAGATATGTTATGTTCATCATACTTATATTACGATATAATATTGGCATCAAAAAACTGTACTATGTACGTCGGCTTCACACACATGCAAATCTATAGTATACAACTACTATTTAACAGTACTACTAAGCGAAAAACACAAAGGCAACCCTAAGAAAAAAACAGATATCAAACCTTCCTCTTCTATTTCGGCTGTGAATCCTGGACCTTCCCGTGGTGAAGCGAGAGCGACATAGACACAGAAAGCCACATTTACACAGGTTAAAGCGAGTTAAAGCTAAGACAAAATGCTTCGTTGTCAAAGGAACATTAATGTTATCGTTATTGGACAATACGTTAATAATTTTTAATATGTAGGTACTGTAAAATCCCTTAGATAACAATTACTGAACATAGAAGCGAATGAAGTGAAAGTTAAAATCCACCATGAGTTTATTAAAACATAATTTAAAACAATGAAACCACCCGAGAACAATAAAAAAAAAATACTGAATCACATTGCCATAATAAAATGATTTATTATCACAAGAAAAGAAAAAAAAACTGTAATTAAAAACAAACCTGTAACGTCTAGTGCCATAATAATCAGGTGATACAGAGCGATCCCTATTGAGGTCGTGTTGCGAACCGCGACTGTTCGATATGGCAACACAGGGTCGAAGCGGTCACACCATGCAATGACGTCACAAAATGGAGGATGACGTGTAGACGTGCGCAGACGTGCATGATACGTAAAAAGGACGAAACAATAATGAGACAATGAACATAAAACATTTAAACTAAAATATAACATAGCCGGAGTGGCAACCATTTTTTTTTATGAAGAAAGAGGCGATTACATGCTACCACTGTTGACTGACATAAAATAAATATGGTAAAGACAAAAACATTCCTTTTAATGTGATTCATTTTGATTCTGGATTGCATTCAGGAATGTCCCTATAGAAAGTTCATAAAAAATGTAAATGAAAGCAAAAATTCTCTTTTTTAATGCATTTAGGGAACGTTATCTATACAAAGGAGGACATTTCTAGAAGCAAGCCAGGACTCCCTCCCTCTTGCTACACAATTTGCTATGACAATTTTGTTATTTACCAAAGAAGTTGTATATGTATATAACCTCTTTGATAATGTAATAAAATTATATTTTACGTACCCAGGTGCTCCTTTAATGGCTGATTTCACAGAAACTTTTCTTGGCGTAGAATCTCTGCCTTGACTGTGGCTCTTTACCTAAGAAAATGAATTGAAATAATATCTCTCAAATATTATGTTCACTTTTCAGAAAAATATCGCGTGAAATACTTTTTTAAATTTCATACAGAAGTTTGAGTAATATTAGGTCCCATCGTGTTATTTTGAAGTTTATTTTAATTGCGAAATTAGTGCGATATATTATGAAATATTGTTCCGAAATAGTGTGATGTTACTATGGTTGTGATGGTATTGAATTGATACAAGTCTGATTTCCCACAAATGTAACTACACTTGAATCGACACGTGTTTCGGCTTCCAAAAACCGATTCGGTTCTAGTTAGCTGATCAAATCCTACCTGTGGAATACTCTGAGGATGTTTCGTTGAAAACCAAAACACTTGTCTTTTAATAAATCAGTGATTTTGGCCGGAAGATAGACAAATATAGAATGGAATCATATAGAATGGAATCAATTTGTACAAAACCCAATTTGTAATTTGGTTAATTGTTACTATTGTTATTTTTTTTTGAGCTGTAATCTCAAGATTGTGTTAACGTTCGGTTTGTTTCTCACGATACAGATTCGCTTAGTGCGGGATCGACTATGTTTTAATATAATATTTTTCTGTTAAATGTTGTAACCAAATACCGAAAGAGGGTTGACGTACCCATGAAACTGAACAACTTTTCCTAAGTAACATGGGTAGAAATATGAAAAAATATTTTGGTCTTCTCATACAAAATGAACGCTCAGCTGATGAAATTAGTATTAGAGATCTAACATTTTTTTTCATATTTCGACCAATGTTCCTTGGGGAAAGTTGTTCAGTTTCATGTTCTCTTTCGGTAGTATAGGGTATTTTTGTAACACCTTGTATACATAACAATATCTTCATGTAATTTTCTTTTCGAGGTAGAGCTTCAAGACAACATTACGATACATTACGATACTTTTTTCAACGAGTGTTTAGGTTTATAAAAGTTGAAGTGGAATGAAATAGTGACTGGTTAATACACAGGTTCCTTATAATCTGCTTGTACTTTTTATTATAAAAAGCATTTTAGAGCTTATCTCTCCGTCTTAGGGTCGATAATAGTTTTTAAAACATACCTGGTATGCCTTGCAGACGCGGTCAACCTCGTTCTGTCTCTTCTGGGTGTGTTCCATAAGCTCCTTATGGTCTTCAATGAGGCCTTCTAGTAGTTCTATGGACTCTGGCAGTGGTTCAGCTTCCAATGCTATAAAAATAAAAGGAATTTTATTAACTAAAGAAAAAAAGTGATGATCTATGAAAATTAGTTTTACATGTTCAGAGTTGAATGTTTCTTTACAATAAAGGTAGCGTAATTATATAATGTACCCTGTTAAGTAACTAGAATGCTAATTTTTAGAAATTTTTAGAAAACAATGTAACTTAAGTACATTGAAAAATTTTGAGCAGTGTTTCAGTAAAATTCGAGCAAACAAACGTTGAAACAGCTAAAAAATTCTAACAATGTGAGTTTACATCAGAGTATCCTAAAAAGTTAAAACCAATATTTTTCAAAAATACCCTTATCATACAGACATGGCCTTATTACGGTTTTCGTTTCGCATAGGATCGGTTTTTTTTAATAAATAATAATTCCCTACTTTCATAGACCAAATGTAAATGATTTATAGATATAAATCTTTTTCGTTAAGTGTTCGATGATAGAAACAGCATTAAAATCAATTTAGAAGTTCAGAAGTTATAACCGAAAATAAGCAAATACACAGACAAACAGTTTCCGACTTTTAGAGAATATAATTAACAAGCTATTGCCCATGACTTCGTTCGCATGGTGGTTGTACTAATTCAGAAAACTGTCCCGATGTGAGCACAACGACTCATCAAAGTGTTATCACAATGGGATAAATAGTATAGGAGCGCATAGAGGACAAATATACAAAGAAACATTCATTGTTACATACATATATATTATACGCCAAACTATTCATTGTTCTCATTTGATAGCCTTTCTATTAATTACCTCGTTTACACTCGCTTTCGCTCTGTAGATTTTCTTCGCCAGTCTTTCATTCATCACTCATTCTTTCTATGTGCTCGAACCATCTCAGCATTTCTTTCTTCATTTTTGCAATAACACTGTCGTGCAACCCTGTCATACTGCGTATCTCTTCATTGTTTATTTTGTCCGAGAGCGAAAGCGAGTAGTAAAAGAAGCCAAGGAAGACCAAGGCTGACTTGTGAAGATCAAATAGCCAGAGTGTTACCAGACGGAAATGTCAAAAGCACTCGCATACCTGGGCGAATATGTGTGGGGGAGCATGGTGAGATTTGAGGAAGTGAAAGAAGTTTGTAAGGACTGCGACGCTTGGCGCTCCGTCCTCTACTAAACTACTACTAAAACTACATAATATATGTAATGGTACAGATATACTTTATTCATACATCTTATCATGATATAAAAATATTGATTACGATATATTAATAGAACAAAAAAAAAACAATTTTAAAATCTACATATTACATAAATTCTCACGTATTCCTAACAAAGTAGACAGAGAGGAGCGCTAGAGAATGCTGTATTTACCTCCTTTCAAGTCTCATCATGCGCCGAGGTATGCAAGTAATACGGAGCACTCAACCTATAGAGTGGCAATGTCATTTATTTTGTATGAAAACAATTTACCTTTAGACACTGTTGCAGTTACTGCGTTCTGTATTGTAGTTTAATTTTTTGTGCTAATTTTTTGCCACACCACCGAATAGAACAATAAGCCATTACATAGGTATTCAAATATACAAAGGTGTACACACAGGTCCAGTACTGGTTATGTACTGCTTAATGCGAGCAAGAGATGATATTTATTAGTATAAATAAACTGAGCAGTGGTGAATAAGATGATCCAATATTTCGTCTCTATAGATTGAGTGCTCCATGACGAGTGTTTCCGTCATATTCCGAATATTTTCATCTTTTAACGCTGGTGCTATTTGATATTTAATCAGCCTTGTCTTCCTAGGTTTCTAATATCGTTCACTTGGGGAGAATAGATACTTCCAATGGTAGGTGTCGTTGAACGTTTAACATTAACATAATATCTTGCCTAAGTTTGCCCTTTTGTGAGATTTCGTTGTTTATTTAAGGAAGTTTCACACACACAACGTAAATATACGAGCCCATGCCCAAATGCCATGCACAATATGAGAACACACAAGTATTTATTTTTTTTAATTACTCTTAATTGCACAATTTAATGTAACTTACTAACCAACATTATCGTATATTTTTTATATTTCTACTTATATTATTTATGGGAAGTAACTGCTTACTTACAAGTCATATATACACAGGGTATACTAGTGTGAGGGTCAGTGTATCTGTTTGTGTGTGTATCTGTATTAAGTATTTTGATTAATATATAAAGATAAAGAAAAATAAGTAAAAGTTGCTTACATAACAATGTGCTTTCGAGTCCAATGAGCCACTGCAACAGCTCTTCCAGCACCAGATCCAGGTCTTTCAGACTCTGCATGTGAGCTTCCAGCTTTCCACCGCGTTGCATTGCCCATTGCCATACCTACGGAGACATCGGGTTTATTAATAAAAACATTTCGAAACGTAATTAGGTTTTTCTTGATTTTTCAAAGAATGAAAGATTTCTTTCAATATTTATTCAGCCAATGACAAACTACTTTAACAATTAGCCGTTCTAAAGAAGTATTGAAGTTTAATAATTATTATGTCGTAGGGTTATGATTGAATCCGGATTTGGATGAAGAATCTATGAATTTGATACGATTCTAGCCAAGTAGCAATGCACTTAAACATAAAATAATGGTCAAGAAATTCATTTTAAAACAAACCCAGTCTATTGTTCTGATCAAAACTTTGGATTGCCTAAAGGTTATATCAAATGTTCATTGTGGCAGGATCCGGACTTTAATCTATTTTCTAGGCTTTTGATCAAAAGGCTGTGACAAATAATACGTACTCGTATTACGCATATTTCCATTTAATTTAAAAATTAAAGCAATTTTACCTGACCAGGCGAAACACGGCTGAAAACACGTATGACTGGCAACACCGATACCGACAGTTTACCCGATTTAATTTTTTTCAATTCGGTCATTTTGAAAACAGAATTGGAAAAAAATCACATTATGTAATTGATACGTGCAATGCGATGGTTTCAAAAGTGAATTAACGAAAATATTATTCTTGCTATTGATAATGATAAGATATAATGATTAATTTGTTTTTAATCAATGATTACGAAATTGGCAGCGCATAAGTTTGATTGATGCAACCAATGGCGTTAATAATATCAATTTCAAGGCTTGTTTTGTACCAAGAATATTCGAAGGAAACAAAAGCTTTAAAAACATGTTAGCAGTTTCTATAATATTGGACAGATTCCGTTAAAGCAGCCACATATTATAACAATTACATTATGCAAATAAAAAGAGAATTCTGAAATAATAAATAGCATATGCACAGATTAATTAGTTACTAGGTATATGGTTAGCCGAGCTGCGGCGATAAACCAAGTTTCAAACAAATCAGACAGAAAAATATTCCCTTCAGGGAATGATTTTAGTTTATCCTTTTTCACCCCTTCAAGAAATAGTTATCCGAGCTGCAGCAAAAATCAAGCTTCTTCTGGCCATAAAATATTTTCCCCAAACTTTCACCCCTATTTCACTCCCTTGAGAATGGATTTTCAAAAATTATAAGTACATCTCACATAGTCTAAATACAATTTTATATGTCTGTAACTTGAAGGATTTCTGATTTCCACATAGCAGTTTTTTGCCTTTTTTACCCCTTTAACAAGTTAATTTTCCAAAAATCCTTTCTTAGTGAATGATTACGTCACGAAATAAACCTTGACGATACTCGTATTAATCCGACTATAAGTACCTTTTACCTATTGTTGACATATCGTAACGTAAGCAAAATAGAGAATTAATACTTGTACGTATCTAACTTCACAAAATAAATGAACACAAAAACATATTACATTGACAGGTTTTTACCCCAATGTACTCTCATAAGGCCTATCTCCGGCTAACTTATGATCTGCGCGGAATATTTCATATTCCACTTTTTCTCCTAGATAATCATGAAAGTTTAACTCACAATTAACGAAATGACTCACCTCATCCCATCTGCTTTGAATAATCGTGATCCAGTGTTTAATAACGGTAATGGCGTCAGGATGAGCTCTCGATAAGATAGAGTGAGCCAGAGTGATAGTGTCTTCCTTGTCCCTCTGCTTCTCCTTCAGTTCCTTTATGAACCTCTCGTGGTCTCTGATCTGTTGTTGCGTTTCTTGGTCGCCTTCAGGCAGTTGACCAGAGAACCGCAGTTTAGTTTCAGCATCTGACAGCCATTCGAGTAGCATGTTGACGGATTTGTGAAGTTTTTCCGCCTGTGATACAAAAATATTGTTAGCGAAATGCACATATAATATACATTTAATCGAGAAGTGTTTGTCTTTTCATGGGCGTAATCAAAGGGGCAGTGGAAGTTGCAGCTGTTCACCTAAAGATTTAAAAAAATTTAGACGGCAGTATGTTAATAAAATTAAAATGATGTCGCCGCTTATGCCATTTTATTATTATGCGTTCTTTGCGTACTCAGTCAGTCTAGACTCTAGAGTCTAGACTGACTGAGGTAGGCAAACTACGCAAGAGAAAGCTTTATACCTCTTTTTAAGCATATTTCGCGCAGGGACGAGTGTGAGATTTGGGATAGTTAAAGTTTATATGGAGGAGTACAGAAAGTAATTACAGTATGTGTTATAAATACATTAAACAAAATAAGACATTCATTTTACATTTCGACGTACAATTTAGTTTACGTTAATACTACCGTTGTTAGATACACCATAGTTCGTGGCCAGACGCACAGAGTAGAAATTGTCGCCAAAGAATTTTAGAATGTTGCTTACAAATTACAATGTAATTACAAATTACAAACTAGCAGATTGGCAGAATGAGTTACTGAGAGACAAGGGAAAAAAGCGTTTTTACATTCGACCATTGGGCGAGCGCTATTTTTATAAAACAGTAAAAAAGCTGTTCTTACATTGAAAATATTTTTGGACAATTGGCAGAGATTTCACTAAACTTCTTTAAACAAAAAGCAATGTAACTCTAAATATGTTTACATGTATTTTTGTTTTTGGTTGTTTGTTTGTTTTTAGCCTTTATCTCTATTGTCTCCTCCGGAGGTCCCCTATTTTTCTGGGTTTTGTGGCCTCGAATCATAGCGGTAAATACGGTCCTACTAAAAAAATATATTCACCTCTTTCAAAGCTCCCTCCAATTTGTGTGCCTTCTTCTCACTAAGTTTCTGCACCTCGGCCCATGCTTGCCGCAGCTCGCTGCACTGTTGGCGGATCGTGGAGGCGTCCTCGCGAGGCACAGTCGCCTCCAGGTCCTTACCGGTCTTGAGGACCGATTGCATCTGCTGCTCGCGGGAGTGGAGATCTTCTTCGAATTGCTAAAAATAATTGTGTGTTAATAATGACGATATTATTGATATCATCCACTAACAAAAAAAACAAAAGTAGATTATGAACTTTACGTGTATTATGAATTATGATTTATGAGCCACCGCATTCTTGAAAACTGCTTCATATAATTATATTCGTATTTCCGAAGATTTACTTCGTTTAATGCCTGGTTTACATATTATAAATTCGTAAGACGGTAAGTAACGAGTCGACATTTCCGCGACGAACGATACGTCGCAAATCGTAAGCTGCCGCTTAAGTCTCATTGACTCGCTATTGACGAGCTGTTTACACGCGTCAACTCGCTAATTACCAACTTACCAACTTATAACATGTAAACGAGGCATAAACACATAAGTAACTATTTGAGGTTACAGATGGTACAGTCAGGGGCGCCGACTCTGTGCGTGCTCCGGGACTCTAGCGCTCAAGGAAAATAAACAGACGAGCACAAATGACCCCAGGCATGCAAAAATATTGCAAAATGAACAACTTCAATATTGCTTTGAATAAAAATGCAATAATTGTTTTTTTTATCTATACTATCTATACTGATATCATAAAGAAAGAAAATTTGATTGTTTGTTTGTAATGGACAAATTCAAAAACTACTCAACCGATTTTAAAAATTCTTTCACCTATGGAAAGCTACATTATCAGTAACATGGACTGTATTTTATTTTTGAAAAAATTTCTACCCGTGCGAAGCTGGTGCGGGTCGCTAGTTATTTATATAATTAACATAATTATAACATCGCGTAACTTTAAAGAATCTTACGAATAATTTTTATTGGAAATCGACACCCGCAAACTGTAAAAAGAAGAGCATTCAGCAATTATGTACTTACTCATCTATTATTATAAAACATAATTTTATTGGAACCGGTATTTATTTTCAAAGTTTTGACTGACAAACATTGTTATTATACATATATGTATATTTTTAAATGAAGCTTAATTATCTGCAAATCTCTAGGCCGAAGTAAAAGGGGACAGCGCGAGGTCAATTTAGCAGTCTACACGGGGTTTTTTAAAATCGGCGCTCTTGGGTACAGCTAAAGAGAGGGTGCTAACCACCAATACCAGTTTTTTGTTATGAAATCTCCATCCCTGGGCTGACTTTCACGACCTGCGCGCGAGGATAAGCAGCAGATTCATTTCGTTTATTTCTCTTTCAAACCACGACGGATATTTTAGGGTTTACGACAAAATATTAAAGATAATTTTAATTTCAATGCTCAATCCAACCTTATGTTGCTCTATGAGAGCCATGACGGTGTCCAGATCTCCGTGCACAGGGGAGTCTGCAGACAGTTCCTTTTGTTGCTTCTTGAGCCATTCCAACAGAGCCGACATGGCATCCTTGAACTGACCAGAGTATAGCAGGGCCTCTTCCAGCTTGCGTTGTCTGTATAACAAATAAGTGTTTAGGAAAATATTACGTAATGTAAGAAATTGAAAGAGTGAGAAAGAATGACATATATAACTCTCTTGCTCTTACGATGCTCGCTCGCTCGCTCGCCAAGCCACATATTTGACCCTCAGTGGTTTTCTAACCTTGAATACAGTGTTTCTTTTAGAAATATATGGTATAAAGTACTTGCCTATCGACAGCTTTAGAACAGACTGTCGTCCATTTGGACTTGAGATCTGAGAGCATATTCTTGAGAGTAGGCTCGTCTGTCTTGGGTGCTTTATCCTTCAACTGCTTCCCAGTTTTCATCGTTTGGTCGTAGACGGGTTGTTTAGCGGCTAACGCCTTTTGGAATTCGCGGTGTTTGGTCAGTCTGTAAATAAAAAAATCGCATTATACCTACAATATTGACATATACGCTGTTACGATAAAGCAATAGTAACTTTACGATACAATACTTATACTTAATATACTTACGATACGATACAATACAGTACTTTATTGCACCATAAATACACAAAAACAAATGAGCAAAAGCATAAATATACAGTACATCAGGCGTCGAAAATTTGTGAAAAAAAAATTAAGAAATTATAAACTTCAAAAAGTTTAGGTTGAACTGCTAAAGCATAGCACCTTATATGTCAAAATCAATTTAATGTTTTAGAAGTTATGTCGGAACATTCATATATATAAGTATGAGTACTTAAAAACTATGTATTGATTGTTAAAATTATCTTCTACAAATTTTAGGACTTCGAAATGAGAAAATTTATAGATTAAGACTACATTTAACAAGAGAATCATACCACTTAGATCTCTCAATAAAATCGTAATAATAATTAAAAACAAAATAAGTATATTTGTACAATAAATATATCAATTGATTATAGTTTAATATAGTAATTACGGATTTTCAATACAAAAATACTATTATCATAATATATTCTGGGCAGGTGATAGTGGTCTTTATATTTGTATTACGCACAGTTAATAATAATATTTGAGCCAGTTGATAATTACAAAAATTGTGTGACCTCCAATTAAGCACTAGGTCTAGGCACGAGTCTAGGTATATAATGGGTACCATACAACGTACTGGGGGAGCTCCCAGTAACACCCAGACTCTAAAACAATTTAGAAAAGTTTTTTTCTTAAATTGATCTCGACCATTGAGTACCTACAACGGGAGGCGCGATTCACTGGCATTCCCCTCTGTCAAGGTATAAGTTTACGGTAGTAAACTAATTAATCTGTGGTATAAGTAAAAAAATAGCCACCGCACCACAAAACTAGTTTTGTATCGATTGTTACCATTTCTATAATCGAGTTCACTGCGTCAAGTGCTCCGCAAAATTGTCGTCTTGTACCTTCAGGAGGTACAACGAAAAATCCGCCACATCTAATCTAGTCAAAGACGGAATTATATTCTATAAGTAAATATAATTTTTGTATTAAGTACTAGTTTTCCATTTAAATATATTTTTTTTAAATCGTTTCACTAAATCGATTTACCGATCTCATCATAACGTATTTCAATTCATATGAATATATTGCATTAACTTGTTCATCATTCTAGACAGTCGTATAGTAATGTTTGGAAAGGCCTTGAACTTTGAATTGGCTTAAATTCGTACCTAATAGTTTTTTAATTTCCAAATTGTACAAATTTTACGTAACATATTATTTATTTAACGTAATATTTAATTATAGACCTTAACGCGTTACGAATAAAATTACAATTAAATTGCAAAAGAATGAAAAAATTTCGTGGTAGTATTTAATTTTGGACCTTAATATATGAAGAGTAAAACTTCAATCAAGTTATTTCTACGTATTTGTTAAATTGGGTGAATGTTGTTGAATTGTTTGTGTGCGAAAGCGTAAAGACACAACTCAACTTTGTATTTGAGTGCTCTCGTTTACTTTTGGTAGTACCTCTCCTCCCTCAAAAAGTGTCAGAGAGTTTTGTATGAGAAATAACGGGTATGCCGCCTCCCGTTATAGGTACTCAATAATCTCGACCCAGGATCGAACCTGGGACTCTGACTAAAGCAAATGCTTATCTACCGCATCAACGGACCAGTCAGATGTTTCTAAACCATATCCATAACGTAGTATGTGTTATGTCCATAATGTAGTGTGTAACAGGGAAATAAACGTTTTGAAATTTAATTTATTGTTATAACCGCACCTCTGTTTAATCTTCTCGGGGTCATTGACGGTGGTTTCTGAGTTTAGCTCGTCCAATTGTTGTTCAGTATCAGACAACCAGTTCATTAAGTTGTTCCTGTTGAATAAAATAGAAAATTAAATATAAAGATTAATAGTTTTAAACTCTCGCAGTGATCGTCCCCGGTGCATGTCGAACTGCTTCGAAGTCGAGACTAATATTATCTGAATGTCTGTCTGCCTGTCTGTCCGGTCCGCTTTTACAGCTAAACCGATAGACCGATTTTAATGAAAAATGGAGACAGATTAAGCCTTGGGGAAAGATATAGGCTCCTTATTTTTCAATTTCAAGCAGACGAAGTCAGGGACAACAGACAGTCTCATATAAAACATACCTGAGCCCTAAAGTATAGTGACCCATTCAATATCCTACTTACAGTGTTCTTCCTCGGGGTTGAATAACCTAATCTGGCAATAATTACCAATTACATGAACCCAAATTAAGTGGCTTGTACTGTGGCTCAGCTCTGTAGCCCAAGCCATAAATTAGGTTACGGTGTTTCTCGCCTATTATAAGAGACGACTAAAGGGGCCCTCGGGGTCGCGGCCGATTGGAGTGGGGACTCCGGTTGTCCATCCGCGCGATCCCGAGCAGTACATAACGTGCGGTCCGCGCTGTGTTATTGCCTTGTCATTGTTCTCCCGAAAAGTACTTCGACACAGCGCGAGAGGGGGTCAGGTGCATTCCGTAGATCTTGGAGCCACTTGTCAACACCGAGGATAACCACCGCAAGAGGTTCGATAGGTAAAAGTTTTACATAAGCCAGTCCCTCCACCAGGGGTATAGGTATCTGAGTGCAAATTCTTCTAAATAACCAAAAAAGGCTTACACTATGGGTGCCTTGCAACGAACTGAGCAGTAGCTAGTGGAAAAAGCTCGGTTATTGGCCAACGGCACCGGTCACTCACCACATGTCGCTGAACTCCTTGGCCTCCTTGAACCCGTGGTCCAGAGCGCGGGTCCTCTCGGCCGCCTTCGACACGACGCGCTCCCAGCGGTGCTGGACCGACACCAGCAGGTTCTTGATGAGGATAACGTCCTGCTTTTGGCTGAAGTACTTGAGGTGCGTGCCCTTTTTGTCCAGCTGCAGCATGGTTTCGCGGTGGGTGGCCACTTCCTTCTGGAACGACTTGTGCTCCTCGATTTGGGCTGCACACAAAAGTACAATATTATAGACATTGCAACGTCGTGTGTGTAATATTGTATATTAACACGTTATGTTCACGTAATATGACTCATAGACTTGAGATTGATAAATAATTAACAAACTATGTCTAAGGGTAGGCTTCCACAAAGTCACCTTTTATTCATTCTATACCTATAAAGGTTTCACATCTACCCATGCTATATGAGCTTTCTAGCAGGGAAAGAACAATCCCTTCAAAGCCTATCAACGGCGTATCTGTAAATATTGAATAGACTTGCTTACCGAATCTAATCGGTATCCTTTCAATCTAGCTAAGCCTTTGGAATAGGTAACCCTTATATTGTAATGCTATACCGACCTCTTAAAAGAGAAAGGGTTGGAAGAATGCTCAAAACGCCGTTTAATGGATAATGGGTGATAAGCAAATGGAACGACTTTTGACTGATAAAAGGCTTGATAAGAAAACCCTTATTAAAACCCCTGTAGGTGATAGTGGACCAATCCCTGCTTACTAGTTTATTCTTACATGTTATAAACACACTCCATTATGACTATGAGTGTTTTTTTTAAAATGGCGATACTGGGTCACTGACATGGTGACATCACTAGTCAATTAATTAAAAAAAACATACTTAGCAGAGTCTCCATGACTCTGGAAACAGGCTTAGCCGATGTTAGAGTCTTCTCAGCACTAGTAAGCCAATCCACGAACGCTTGCAACGCATCATGGAACTCAGTGGCTTCTTTGAGAGCTATCTCCAACTTGATCTTTTTATCCGAAGCTCTGTAGATGACAGAAAAGAATTAACCAATGGTAATAATTAATTACAGGACATGGCAGCATTCTAGGATTGTCATTTGCAAAATTCTATTATTCTACAATGCATCGAATTGGAAATACTCTGTCTCGCATCATAAACAATAGTTTAATTAAATGTTCAAATGATGACAGAAGTAAGAAAAAAATTAAGAGTATTTGACATTACGAGTAATAATCAAATAGTGTATACGTAAATATAATCTACACAAGACACAATAAAATTTAATTTACAACATTAAAATTTATTTAATAACTTTTATAGGTACTTGATCTATACGTGACAAAATGCAACTGATGAGCTTATCCAATGTTAATCAATAATGATTTTTTTTATGAACTTGTGACGTCAGATTTAAAGTCTCCATTTTTGTGATAATTTAATTTTAAATTATTAAAATATTAAAGTCCATCATTAGGATGATAGTCTGAAAAGGGTTAAATACTCGTACTCCGTTAATTGATACCCTATATTTCATGTTGCAGTCAAAAAAGATCACAGAGAACGACTACTAAAAGTAGTTGAACGGCTAGTAGATTTCACGTTCAAAAATTAACTGAAGTGATTATGAATTTGAATAATTTGGATGGAATAATACCTAGCAGTAATACTATCCCATCTGGATTTCAGTGTCTTCAGGTTTTGATTGAGCTGCGAAGTCGGGTTCGGTTTCTCTTGCCTCTTGATGTACTCTTGCCCTTGCTGCAACACCGCCTCCACTTTCGGACGGTTGGCCTCAATCTCGTTATATACCTCCTGTTGATGAGAGATTTTTATTAGAGACTGAGCAAGAAAAGTCAGTTCATCTTTTATTTTATGATAAATTCCTTTTATCTTAGAAACATTACATTGTTGTAAGTAAATTACTTGAAATAAAGCACGTAAACAATTGTACAATATAAAAATAACCAATTAAATAATAACCCGCTTTATTTGAACACTATGAAACGTTAAAATATTTTTTTTACAAATTAGACGACATGTACTGTCAGTATGGCTCGTGATTGACTAAATTAGTTGTTGTCAATTGGCCTAAAACAGTGAGCAATTTCTCAGTAGGCTAATCGAAGACACTGGTGTACGTAATGCACTATGAGTCGTAATTCATAACTGAATCACAATTAAACTACAAATTAGTTACTAATAAAGTTACGTAATACAGTAAGGTTTTATGCACTAAGTAACAAGAAACTATCTCACCATAAATCTCTCGAGTTGTTCCGAAGCTGTTTCAGGCAAGCCGCCGACTGGTTTCGAAGCAGCGATCACGCTGTCGACCTCCGATAACCATGACAACAGGTCGCCGATTTCAGCGTTGAAACTGCGTTGAAAATGTCAGTATCAGTGGAGTAAAAATATACTTTATGAAGAACGATCACGAAAATCTATTGGTTAAAAAATAGTTCCTGACTGAATTTCTTTGCCGGTTTCTCTTAGTGCGGATTTTTTCGGAAACAGTGGCATATATGACATTAAAAAAGCCTTATATTAAATTGCTTCGACTATGAAACAGCTGATTAAAAAATTCTAATTATATTTCAACCCTATCGAGAGGGGTGTGTAATAAACTTACTATTTTTTTAATACATATTTCATGTTTTCATAAATTCTATAATAATTTCTCACCTTTGCGCTTCTCTAAGCGCGTCCTCGAGTTCCGATTGTCGGTCCCTAGCCTTCTGTTGTAGTTCGCGCCATTTTCTGTTCAGTGTTGATAGTTTTTCGGCTGTTTCTCCGGCTTCTTCAGTTCCTAAAGGATTTCAGGGTGATAATGATGACGTTGTTTTTATTGATATGCATATGAAGTTAATCATTAAATTCAAGTTATTTTAATTGCTTATAATGTAATTAATATTTGTTTTCTAAAAGTTATTTTAATTTTGACAATATCTGGGTATGTATCTAAATGTATCTAATGTATCTAAGAAAACTTCAAAACCATTAAATTAACTACAAAGAGATCAAACGAAACAAAAAATATAAATTTTCTTTTGTATTACCAATATATTCAATCGGTAAATTGATATTTATGACTTGTAATTGTATTAATAAATTGATATAGTGATTGAAAACGATTCAAAAGCATAAGCATTAGTGCCAGTAGCACGACTGACATGTATGGATATTTAATGATCGATTTTATGAATCGATTCCATGATTGAATGGAAGCTTGACTAAGTCAAGCAAAACATGTTACAGTTAGTTCGATTGACTCAATTAGTTTGATGTTTAACTTTGAGTTTTGTTGATGAGTGATATAGAATATTCGACTGTAGTGTGAATCGATTGATTTGAAAATTAGAATAAGTAATAAAATATTTATTTACAAATTAAACGATTTGTCGCGATATTTCAAAATCCCATAGAATTTTTAACAGATAAAAATTTAAATTATTGACATTATACGAAACTGTATTTATGACTTATTCTATACTTTATGGAATAAACGGTTAAAGCACACGGATAATATATTTTTATAAAAATAAATAATCTAAGAGGATTATTTTATTTTCAGTTTTCATCGGTTGGCTAAATATTTGGAGTTTCACACTTTATGAGGTACGAATTATCTTGTTTGTATCGATGTCGACTTTCAATTTTTATAAGAATTATTCAAATTTTTATAACATTATTTTATAAGAATTATCCGTGGTCACCATTTTGAAAAAATGGAAGTGGCACAAGCGCGTCGCACGTACCCGTACCCTGGCGCACGATGTGCGCGCCCGCGTCGTTGAGCGTGTCCACGCTGGCCTGGTGCGCCGCGATGTCATTCACGAGCACCTTCAGCTTTGCCAGCTCCACTTCCAAGATTTGAGGGTCACCAGCCACCTGCAGTCACTCACATAATATCGCATCTTGCCTTCTCAAGGTTGTCGTAGCCAAAGACTTCTAGAGAAACTGAACTAAACACAAGCCAAATTAAGTAGCGTTAAATAGAAGTTAATAAACACTAGTGCGTGAGAACACACGTCACACGTTCTTAAAAAAGTGTAGTTTAAAAGCTTAAATTACTCTCTCTTTTACTCTTATTGTCTTCATATATGTTGCTTTCTAATTACACTTACCTAAACTTTGTTAATATATGTATATAATATTGTCAATGTTTTACTTCGAATATCGCGAAAAAAATTTCGTTTCTGGGAGCTCATGTCTACCTCTGTTTATATAGAAGTCTTTGGTCAAAACCCTGCTAATGCAAAAAAGGATTAATGGTGTATCTATAAACAATTACCTGGAGTATTTATTTTATTATTTACCAGCTGTTTCCCGCAACTTCGTCCACGTGGAATTAAAAAAAAATTGCCTATGTCTTTCCCCCCAGATTCTATCCTTAATCTGTCTCCATTCTAAATTTCACCAAAATTAGTCCAGCGGTTTAGCCGTGTGCAAAGGTCAACCCCACCTTTTGCGAGTGTAGTTTTACAAAAATACGAAACGTGTTACTAATTTTTTTATTAAGCAATATTTGTCGTATTCTGTTCTATATAAAAGTTTCAAACAACCCCCAATTTTCCCCTAAAATTAATTTAATATTACACAAGTAATTTAAATTTAATATTACACAAACTAGATTATAAATTTGGTTACATACATACATAACTTTACGTTATATCGCTAACGAGGTAGTCAAAGAGGACGGAACGCCAAAGCTTCGCGGTCCTTACATACTTCTTTCGCTTCTCAACTCTCATAACTCTTCTCTGTTTAAGGTATTGATAGTCGAATCCAAAAACATAAAAGAATTTTAAGAAATAAATACCATAATATGATCGATTGGTGTCAGAGACTATGATGAATTTTTACTGTGATAAATATGGTTAGCTGACAGTTTGATCTCTGAATTTTCTTGAGAATGCTTCAGTGAGAAGCAAAACATGAGTCAATTAACGAATTTGAGTCGTGAAATAGTAAATGTAACATCTGAATCTATATAACTACAACACTAAAGTTCTTTACATTATATTTTTTAATTCTGACTTACCAATGAATAGACATATAATGCATATTAGCAAAATCGCGATAATTTTTTTTATGACATAAAAATAAGGAAGAAAATAAATGATATTTGAAGCATAAGTTTCAGTTTTTTTTAATATCTAATATAAATAGACAACAAGTATAACTTACTGGTTTGAGCGTATCGAGTGTGTCCGAAGTGTTCTGTATCCAAGTCAGCAACTCCTGTAAGGCATGCTGTAGCTGACCTAATCTCAATAACGCTCTTTCTAGCTGCTGCTGACGCTCAACCATTCCGCGGAGCAATGCTGACCAACGAGCGTTGACTTCTGTCAGTGGTTGTTTTATAGCTGCTGCTTGCTCAGATGATGTACGTTCAGTGAGTTCTTGAGCTTGTCTGAAAGATTTATAACCGTTAGACACGAGACTTGAGAAAACTATATTTTATAGCCTGGCACCTATATCTTTACACTTTTTTCAATACATTATTTTTAGTGTCAAGGTGTAGTTGTCAGTTTATAATTGCACATAGACAAAATTCAGACAGAACAAATAGCTGAGTTATATTAAAAGCTACATTTCTCACACAGTGCTTTGCCATACATGAAAGATAATATAAAACTAACGAAATGTTTGTTAATGCATGCAAAACGATAAGATCTGTAAATATTAATTGGGCATATACATATGTACGTACACAAGTAAGTTATAGATTTATAAAAAGAATGTTTTTATGAAGTATGAAGTAGTTTTTATTTTCTATAGAATTAATCTATACATTAAAATGGTTTTCTTTATCACGCAATCACGTGAAAACTACTGCACGAATCGGTATGGGACTATGACTATTCCACGCGGAATCGTTTGTAGATGGTTTTAGGCTATTTATTTTTTGAACTTCATTGACAAAAGCTTTATTTACGCCCAGCGAAGCAGGCGGGTGATGGCTTGTTTTATATACTTATCTAAAATTTATAAACATTTATTTATAACTTCTTGAAGTTGTTTCAACAAGAAGACAAACTGAATGTGTAATTTAATTTTTATTTAAACATTTTTATTTTGAAATATCTAGATAAGCCCGGAAACTTAGAATACGTTTAAGGTCGACCAGATCGCGGCCCTTCGTTTTAGATTTCTTTCTTCTATTTTTCTTCTTTTTCTTCTTTTTTTATTAAAACATTTTCTTCTATCCACAATATTGTTTTTAAGTTGTTGTTAATTTTTACATATTTGATTGATTTAATGTTGTAATATACACAACACGCTTTTAGATTTCAGTCTAGTTATGTTGTGTTTGTCCATTATTTTATTGTGAATCTATTGTGGCCGTTGCCTGTTGTGCGTACCAAATTAAAAAAAAATAAATAAAATTAAAACCAAGGCGCTATTTTGGATTATATTATTACTTATGTTATTGTCCTAAAAGAATGGATCCCTTTCGAAACAAGTACATTATATGTATGTGTATGCCCAGTATAATTTACATATTATTTTACACGTTAGTTTTGGACTACCGTTTCTACAAACACATTGCTAACTACAGCATTTGAAATCACAATTTTGCTAGACATAAGCGACACACAAAATGGTAATATTTATATCCTTGCCTCATCAAACTCCTGGTGAATTGGGTCCATTGAAGTGTCGCATAGAAAAACACACAATTAGTATACAAAGTAGTAACAGCAATATACAATATTTATTCATTAAAGGGTACTTACAGGGAAAAGGAATATTAAACACATTTGTTAACCATCACCAATACTATTGGTTTAGACAATCATGAATTTACAATTTGGGGCATAGGCTACTTGACACAATAAGCAATAAATTATTTATTATATCCACAAGATTGTCACTCTATTAAATGAGAAACAAAATAGGTATTAAAAATTTTATACAATGAAATATGACGTCACTCTTGTAGTAAAATAACGATAAATAACTTTTACTACTTTATTTGTGTCAAATAGTCCATTGTAAGTTTATTAAGTTCGGTTTTTCTGTTAAACTGTGTTTCAACACAGCTTCGACTTTGTGTTGAACACAAATATATCAGGAAACCCTTGAAAAAATCAGATTTCAGTCAGTATTAACATACCTATTCAACGCTTCGACCTTGACCATATGCGGGTCGACCTCCTGCTTGAAAGCAGCTAATTGAGCGATCTGTCGCTTGACTGCGTCAATGTCGGACCCAAGTGGACCCATACGCGAGAACTTGTCTTCGGCTTTATCAAGGAACTCTTGAAGATTCTGTAAAATGTTATCCATTTGAATGTATTTGGTAAAGCGAATACTCTCAAAGTATAGTAAAGTAAAGTGCAAAAAACAAAACAAAATACCCAAGGAAGACCCCAAGACAAAAGTTTATTCTTTATATCAGGGCATCCACCATATTTAATTTATAATGACGTCATCTATTCTGTATTATCCACAGAGCCCCTATTATTGTTATGATATCTTGTTCACTCAAGGATAGGAACAATAACATAGGAAATAGGTTGAAGTGTTTAGATGATAGGTGGCAATAGACAAACCCGCATACATACCCACCAAATTCTACATAAACTTTGAAAAAACGAAGAAGCATTATACACTTAACCTGAAGCGTATCGTGGAATTCCATGGCCTTCTCCATAGCGTCGATTAGATTCTCTTCTCGTCTCGCGTATAGAGCTGTAATGTTGTCCCAGGCACTGTCGAGGTCTTCCATGTGCTTCTTCACTTCTGGTTTATCCGGCTCGCCGCATAGTGACATTAGAGTGGAACCGGTCTTGCGGACTTTCTCCACCTGGTGCAAAGTGGATTTTAGTGCATCATTTTATCCAATTAAATTGTCTGAAACACGAAGACTCTTTGTTCTCTATATTTCGCTATAATTTTCCAGGAGTTCATAGCGATTTCGAATTCAGAAAAGTTCATTTTTTATATTTACTTAGAAATCGATCTTATGATTACAAAGAAAGGGAAACATATAAAAAAGATGAGATGGCATGAAAAACAAAAATTGATGAAAATTGTAATAATCTGTCATTTAGGCAGTAAATAGCAATATGGAAACATTACATAATAAACATTTCCAATCGATGCTAATAATTTTAAAGATTGCTAAATAATTTATAGCTTCATGATGAAAAATTTATTTGTGATTGAAACGTTTTTAACCTGCTAAAGGTCCTTTAATACTACGGTTAAAAGGGGTAGGGGGGCGATTAACGTAATGTAAGTATAGCAACACTGACCTCCGGCTTGGTGTGGTCGATCTCGTGCTTGCTTTATGATCAAAATTTTATTTTTTAATTAAACTTTTTTAAACTACTAAAAGATCTTTAATACTGGGTGATTAACGTTATGAAAGTGTAGCAACACTGACCTCCGGCTTGGTGTGGTCGATCTCGTGCTTGCTTCATGATCAAAAATTTATTTTTAAATGAAACGTTTTCAACCTACTAAAAGATCTTTAATACTGGGTGATTAACATTATGAAAGTGTAGCAACACTGACCTCCGGCTTGGTGTGGTCGATCTCGTGCCTGATCTCCTGCAGCGCCACTTGCTGCGCCTGTATGGCGCGGGGTTGGGCGGCGGGCGGCGGCTGTGCAGCCAAAGCGTCCCTTAACTCGCTCAGTGTTGCCATCACCGCAGCCAGCTGTTGCCAGAACCGCCGCGCTATCTCTAGCGCGCTCTCCAGCGATTGGCTGCGGTCCGTGGACGCTTTCTGTACTTCGTCCCATAGTCTGTGGATACGATGCACGTATAACAAAACAGTGACTACAGTTTTTGGCGGGATTTTATGGGGAGCGGTTGGGTGTTTAATGTTAATTATTTGCAATTTGTCTGTAGTGAAATTGTGATGTAAAATTGGCGTATTTTTGCATCCTAAATATCTACGTTATTGTGCATTATGTGGAATCAGTGCTTATTTAGTAGTGTGATGTTGAGATTCTTTTAGTGGCTTAGTTTGCCTCAGTGGAACCTACTAGAAAAACTGCCTCAATATAGTTTGTTCCCAGAAACTCCAAGAAAAAATAAAATGTATTACGTCGACATTTGAATGAAATGACATGAAGAATATATCATTTTATTACTGAAGACGTCGGGCATAGATCTCTTTGCCATCCTTCTCAAGGGTGAATTATTAAAAAAAAACAGTGACTACAGTGATGTAGCCAAAAGCCTATTTGACAATTTCTTAAACTGTTAAGAATAGCTGAAAGTTTCGATGAGTATATAGGGTTTTAAACTCAAGTAGTGGGAACAAAATCCTTCTTAGATCTTCAGACATACAAAATTTATCATTTTATAAATATGTTACAGAACTTTAGGCAAGTGAGTCGTACTCTAATTCGACTCTGACTACAGAATTTGACTCAAAATATATCTTACTTATTAAGTTTATCAAGTTTATTCTTGATGTCCCTGACAGCGGGGTCACTCTTATTGGCTTTGCTGATGACGTCAGAGGCCGCTCTCTGTACAGCGTTGTACGCCTCTTGACGCTTCTCGAGGTCTTCTACCAAAGCGTTGTTCTCGTCGATTTGGTCTCTGTACACACAAAACAATAATGAACGTGATCCTTTGAAAACTTTGACATTTCTTGAAGACAACTAAGGAAAAGTATATTATTTCACAATTACTGCGATAATAGTTTAAATTTTAACTTGTACTAGAAACCAGTTATTTAACTGTGTCTGAAACAAAAGTTTACGTTAATTAAATCCACGATAAGTTGTCTTAGTATTAATTTATATAGAAGGTTATTTCGAAAGGATGGATAAATGCAAAAGGGTACAAAAATACCCATGAAAACGGAAAACTTGTGTTTTCAACAACAACAACATCACCAAAAGTCAATAGTTCTAGTGTAAAACCTAAAAGTTTTAAAAAAAAACAAAGGTGAGGCAACCCTAATATCAGCGTTTTTATATCACTATCAAACATATGAAATATAGGGCATAATGATAGGGTTGTAAATTTTTTTTCTATTATATTAATGTTTTTTCTGTATGTACAACGAAATAAATGTATCCTGTAATTATTATATCTGCAATAACAGTCAACAATGACACAATGAAACCCCGACTACAATACTAACTGTATCTTAGGCGGATGGGCGGATACTGGTTCGGCTTTCTGTAACTGGTCCGCAGCTCCAGCTAGCGCTCGTAACATTCCTTCCAACTTGTCAGAGAACTGCGAAGATTCTTGTAACGCCTGGTGGTACAAACATTATAATACATATTAGGTAAATAAAGAATAAATTATTTGCTGAAAAAAGAAAGCTTATAAGAAATTTTTCAATCTTTCTTATAGAATACATAAAAACAGGACAATATATCTTTGATACCTAATCGAGTCACGTATTTAGTTATCTATAAAGGCATAATTATCATATGTTAACTTAAATAAGAAAAAGTTAAAACAATAAATATAGTTGTAACAGTTATTTGTGATTATGATTGTTACCAGATGTTAGCTTAAATAAGAAAAAGTCAAAAAAATAAATGCAGTTGTAACAGTTATCTGTGATTATGATTGTTACCAGATGTTAGCTTAAATAAGAAAAAGTCAAAAAAATAAATGTAGTTGTAACAGTTATCTGTGATTATGATTGTTACCTGATGTTAGCTTAAATAAGAAAAAGTCAAAAAAATAAATGTAGTTGTAACAGTTATCTGTGATTATGATTGTTACCAGATGTTAGCTTAAATAAGAAAAAGTCAAAAAAATAAATGCAGTTGTAACAGTTATCTGTGATTATGATTGTTACCAGATGTTAGCTTAAATAAGAAAAAGTCAAAACAATAAATGTAGTTGTAACAGTTATCTTTGATTATGATTGTTACCTGATGTTAGCTTAAATAAGAAAAAGTCAAAACAATAAATGTAGTTGTAACAGTTATCTGTGATTATGATTGTTACCAGTGTTAGCTTAAATAAGAAAAACTCAAAACAATACATAAAGTTCTAAGAGTTATCTGTGATTATCTGTGGTATTATTATTGTACAAGTTCATGTTGGTAAGAGTTTTTTGAAGCATTTTATTTTGTACAGAATGAAAAGTGATAAAATAACACACAATTATTTTATCTAGTAACCATTATTCGTCTTGTAACATGAGTGTTATAAATCGACAAGTTCGACTCGTTAAATATAAAAAAATAGACAAGGAGCATTAGCATTGAAATTGTTACCTGTTCTAACTCCTGTTGTCTATGTCTTAACTCTGCTTTCAATGCGTTGTATCTCTCGCAGTCATTCTCGACGATATCCTGTACTTTGGCTGCGTCTTCGTCTCCACAGAGCCTGGAGAGCGCTTCACCTGTCTTCACCAGCTTGTCGACTAGTGGTTTGTGCCCGGAGATCGATTGTTGCAGCATCTGTAAAAAGAGTTATAACAATCAATGTTAATGCAATAATATATCCCTAAACAGTTGCAATCACAATATATTTATGCATTTATAGTTTTGTTATCATCAATTTTGAAAATTCTATATATTGACGTAAAATATAAAATACCTAGTTCATTAGATCATAAGGTAGTAAATGCAACGCAAGTTTTGAACTATAATGACAAAATTACATATACATATTATTGCGAATCGATTTTTTTATATGGCAAATATCACGTAATAAATAAATACAATAAACGCACAGTAAATCTGGGTAACTTTGACTGTACCCTGATATTTTTGTAGGTATTGTACGCATGTAGGGTCATAGACAAGAATATTCTGTTTTTTAGTGATACCACAGATTAATTAGTTACTAACGTAAAATAAATATTGGCAAATAGCTTAAAAATTATCAATGATACACAAAACATGTGCTTTTGTTGTCTGTCAAAGTTATCAACTTATATGGGTAACTTTGACACAGGTGGAACCAGTAATAAAAATGTAGTATGTATATTTTGATTTTTTGCAACTGTGAGGAACATTGTTTAATAATTGAAGATGCCAATATAACCATAAAGTTGCGGTTTTATCTTTACTAAAGGTCGCCCTGTGGTCGAAATTCGACCGTAAATATAAACTTATAATATATACTCTTTGGCGACAATCTCTACTCTGTGCGACTGTTTGATCCAAGGAGGTTACGTATATGTGATCACAAACTATTATGAATATGAATTGACAGTCTTTTTGACATTGGCAGTACGAACGTAAACAATGAGTGATTTATTTAATATTATTTAATGTACTTCTAATGCACATTACATAAAAATATTTGTTTTCCCCTGTCCTTCTCCTATGTGTACTAAATTTCACACTCCTTCGTCCGCGAAATTCTCTTAAAAAGGGAACAAAAGTTTTCTCTTCACGTATTAATATATAGATAATTCGTTGCTGTTTTTATTTGTTGAAACTACATAGAGTATAGAATCCTATCATTATTACTACAGTCAAACGAATCAAAGTCAGCCAGATTTACTGTAATTTATAGGTGGAATGTGGACGATTTTATACGTTTGTCAATCAAGTTTCAAGTCTAAAACAATAACCATAAAGTTGAATGTAGTGGTATTGTCTCACCTCGTTCTTGTCCTGCTGCTGCACGATCTGGTCGGGCCGCAGCGCCGGCATGGCCAGCATCTGGATTTGCCGCTCCATATCGTCCAGCCACGACGACAAACTGACCACATTATATTTCATTTAGGTGACGCAGTGATAAATAATAATTTAATCTAAAACAGACCTTCTGCACTATACAAACGCGCGCTAGCGTACGAAAAATACGAAAAAATGGTTATTTTCGGTTACATTAAAAACTACAATTAATTTTAAAAAATCCAAGTGGCATTTTTAAGTGTGTTTAGATGGTACGCAGAAAATTTAGAAGCATAAATCGGTTCCGTTAGTCTGAAAAATGTAAATTTCTGTTTTAAAAGAGGTCTCCGATATATTTATTTTGTACCAATTATATAACAGAACTGGCGAAATGAAGTCAGTGAAATGAAGAATCAGGTTACCAAATATCACTTTCATACGTATACGTATTGTAATTAGTTAAAAAATTGAGATTTCTGCCGTCAAAACTTCCACCTTTTGCTTTCTACTGAATCATTTGACATAATTCCTTAGTCCAGTCAATTAAGGCGCTTCCCCTCATCTAAGACTATTTTCCGCAAATTTTAGCGGCTATCTTCTCGTTATTTGAAAAAATATAAAAAATAATAATAATGTAGTTGTCAAAATGTTAAAGATTATTAAATCATTAACATTTTGACAACAATTTTGCCGCTTCGTATTTTTCATTTATACATAAAATAGGTACATATAAAATCTGTATTCCAAAGAAAGTCTAAAATTTGAAATACGTTCACCTATATGATAAGTAGAAGTTAGCGACATACACCAATCTATAGATCATTTCTTGATATAAAACTTGAGCATTTAAATTCAAAAGACCCTTTTGTCGTTAGTAAAATCAATAATTTCTGAATTACATAACAATTGCACGAATTCTGGAATGAGGGACTCTGCGCGATGGCCTGGGGCAGCGCGATAAGCATTAGACCGTGCATTTTGAATAAGCATGATTTCAATTTTTACAAGGTGTTGCCTGCGACTTCATTTTTGTATTATTAGTTTTTTTTTATGAAAGAAGAGACAAACGAGCGAGCGGGACACCTGATGAAGAGTGATTACCGCCGCCCATGGACACTCACAACGTCCGGAGAGTCACAGGTGCGTTGCCGCCGACAGGGAAATGACAGGGAGAGGGTAACCCCATGAATATAATCGTGTGATATAAATCCGGTCTTCTTCTTGTCTATATATATGCAACGAGTCTTTTTTTATGAAAGAGGGGACAAACGAGCAGGCGAATCACCTGATGGAAAGTGATCACCGCCGCCCATAGATACCCGCAACGTCCAGCGAATCATGGTTTGTTGTCGGACTTTACGAAAAGGAGGGGGAGGGGGAAGATAGGCCACCGGCACTATCGCTCACCGAACGAATCTCAACAGCAACAAATGCTGTTATTTCACGCCGATATTCGGTGAGAGGATGGTATTTAACCGAGCGAGCCGGCCCAATTCTTTCTGCAATGCAGCATGGCTCTACCACTCATATTCGTTCGCGCAGTCTTTCTTTTACAAAATTAAATAATTCAGAAACCTTCGCGGACGTTTGCAGAACAACTCACCAAAGTTCATCGCAATCAGATTAATGGTTTAGGCATGTATAGAAGACAAACATACAAAGACAGCCCCTAGCACAATCATTATTTTAATTTTACTCATACAGATTGTGGTTTTATGTAGAATTAATAAAAATGCATGCATGTTTATTCACATAGATTGTGCTAGGGAGACATCATAACATCAGATCAGAGTAATCGGTGTTGTCATATGGGTGGCGCACCGAGAATAAGTCTGAGAACAAAAATCGTCTGAAGCTTTTCGTAGTTTATGTAATGACCTACAACTTTATAAACTTTTTAAACTTAAGTTGCACTTAAAAATGACTAAGTCGATTGATTAGACTATATGTAAATACTGACCCATGGTGAGTATCAGCGAAATGTTCCGCTAACGGTAGTGCCTGCTCTAGCGCTGCTAGTCTCTCAGCGCACAACTGTCCCACTTCTTCCATCATCTCCTTGAGTTCCTCGCTACGGTCGCGGATTACTGCGACTTCCTCTGATGACTGACACTCGCGAAGGACCTGAACACGTGAATACCATCATAACTTCATGACCACGTACACCCAATAAAATAGTAAAGGGTCGAAATCTGTACTGTATTATATACCGAAGTTGAACTATATAATTTCAAATAAATTTTATTTTACTAAAAGTAATCACCAACATTATATATTTATAGACTTTAGAGTAGAATAAAGAAGCGTTAAATATGCACACATACTATAACTTTAACGACTGAGTTAACAAAATTATCTTGAAAACTGTATGCTACCTTCTTTGCTTGGCTGAGAAGGTCTCGTACGCGGACTCTTTGCGCCGCTACGTCATCAGCCAATGGTCTATGTTCTTTAAGCTGTGCTCGAACTAACGCAGCTTCACAGGACGGTGGCTCTGCATCCCGTAGTTGAGCATCGACCGCTCGCAGCCATTCCAAAGCCTCCTCCATATCGCCCACAACTTCAAGGGAACGCTGTGTGGAAAGTCACATTATTATTATTAATATCGTAACAATAACATAATAATAAAAATTTATATTATTTTATATTATAAATATCTCCGCCAGGAATACAGCGTGAGGATATGTATGTATGTTTGTAAATTATGCGATGCACGTTAAACAATATGCGAAAAAGTTTTTGTTTCCGAGTGGGCGGACCTTAGCTCGACTGAGCAAATTGCAGAAAGAATAGCGTTGATTACTTTCATGACTGCCAGAGATAAATGTAGATCTCCGCCCAATGGAATCTCCCATTTTATTTGAAACTATCGAATTTAAAAATAAAAAGGTTTTCTTCATTCGGTTTGGTACCATGATGGCTCAATGATTTTGATGACTTTGGAAGATAAATGTATTGAGAAAAGTTTCACCAATTACGTTTCAGTATTTCATTCTGAATAGCTCTAGTATCAATTCTAGTATAAAACCTCTATGTTACCATGCTCGTTGGAATAAAAAGAAAGTTATAGATGTGGCAATCTTCCCATACAGGATTTTAAAAAAATCAAATAATTAATGATATAATCCAATAGGTAATAAAAAATAGGTAATTTGTATTAGTGACATAATTATGTATTAAATATTTTTTACGAGTATATATCATGATGATACATTGATATTGCAAGCAAGTATGATAAAATCACTAACCTTCTTGCTAAGCAAGAGTCTCTCCGCCTTCCTCTGTACTTGTTCGGCGATGGCGTCGAATCTCCTGTTGTCGCGGGTTACAATACCTTCGATGTGAGAGGCGCCTTCGCCTGGTGAAATCTGGTAAATAGGGATTATCATATTTAAATACAGACAACATAGATCAGATAAGTAGGTATAATCTTTCTAAAAACAAGTACACAGACCAATATTCTGAACATATGAATTTATACTGTTTATTTATGAAAACCGCAATTCAAGTGTGAGCAGATAGAAACATTAAAAACACTAGTATAATTAGACGAAAGAGATTAACGAAGCAGAGAGATTTAACATTACACTTAGTCGATTAGTCCGAGCAAACAAACAGACAGACAATTTTTAAAATTAAACAGAAAAAATTACCTGGCATAACTGTGGTCCAATCTGGTTTACAATGTCCAAAACAGGTCTAAACTCTTGCAGATCAGCCTCCAGCCTCAGAATGTCTTCTTCGCGAGGTTCTACAGACTGCAGACAAGCTTCAGCACTGGACATCCATTCTGTGAGCCTAAATAAAGCAAAGTGATATTAATAACTATCCAGACAATCAAATATAAGTCAAATATATAATAAATTATTATTTTCAAACGAACTTATTTATTAAAGATATTGCAAAATGATGTTGAAAATGAGTTTCTTGTTGATTATCTATCTGAATATTCACTTGAGTTTCAAATATTATCCAACAATATTTGTGATGAATACGCTTTTTATATAGTATATAAAAAGGGTGTTTCTCGCCTCAACTTTTGTTTGGTGTATGGCAAAATGACAAACTGGTATCTTATTGCCTATACAAGTTCCTCATAATAAGCTCCATTCACTAACTAACTCGTCGAACAGAAAGATAAGTGATCGTATATTCTGCTTTTCGATTTCAGACCAGTTTAAAATCACGTGTTATCCATTAACTAAATTTCAGACCTAGGACACTGTCATTTTAAATATGTACATACTTGTTATGGCTGTTGTAGAACTGTTGCACAAGTGGTAAAGTTTCGGACGCCACTCGCAGTAACTCAGCTCCCCGACTAGTGAGGTCGTTATATCTTCGCTGAAGAGCATCCAACTTGTCTTTAAGCTGCAGCGCCTCGTCGCCCGAGATGTGCTTCATCAACTCTAGACCTGATTCCACCGTGCTGTCTACAGCTTCTTGTTTAGATGCTATCTCTTCTGTTTTCTCCTGCAGATAAATGTTTTTATGTTATTTGTAAATATGGAGCACTCAACCTTTAATGACGAAACATCGGATCATCTTGTTCACTTGTTTATTTACTCTAACAAATATCAACTTTCACTAGCAATAAGCAGTGCATAATCCTAACTGGAACTGTATGTACATCTCTGTATATTCCGACAGATATTTAAATATTTACGTAATGGCTTATTGTTCTATTCGGTGGTGTGGCAAAAACAGCAAAAAATCAAACTATAAAACTGAACGCAGTAACCGCAACAGTGTTTAGACGTAAATTGTTTTCATACAAAATAAATGAAATTGCCACTTTATAGGTTGTAACACTTGTTATATGGTGGTAGATTTAATTTCAGAAATTACAATGTTATGTCTAATTGGAAAGAAGTAAATCTCCAGTAAAATAAGATTATACACAACTCAGTAAAAATCATATACATTGCACCTTTACAAGGTTAGCTAAAAAAATATTATACACACCATACTTTACAATTAGTAACCGATTGACCACTGTATATGCAGAAATACTGATAGATCTATTTCTATTGTAGATCCCTTAACCCCTAAACCATGATTTTTATTGTAATCGTACAACAGTTTCTAAAAAAATCACTATATATTACGTGTACAATAAACATAAAAATTTAAAACTACAGACTTTAAGAGCCAAAACTAATTCACAACTTTTAGGTACCCTCAATGAAATTTTATATTTACTTACAGCCAATTCATCCATTTGTCTCAGCAGTTTCTCCATGTGAACAGGCAAGATCTTCCTCTTAGCCAAGTACTGTTCCATGGTGTCCATCCAGCCTGACAGATCCTGGTACGTGAGGACCAGATGCCGCAAACCCTTGCGAGAGTTGTCCAGAAGTTCGCCGATGTTGAGGCTGTGGTCCACCAGTGCTTGGTACCTGTGGAAAGGGCTAGGGTACAACTTTTTCGAAATTATGTAGAGTTTATTTTTAGGCGAAAATGTGTGAGGAGAATGATGACAAAAGGAAGCGAAAGAGGTGTGTAAGGACCGCGACTCCTGGCGCTCCGTCCTCTCTGACTACCCCGTTGGGGATACAGCGTGAAGTTATGTTATGTTATTTTTAAGCTGTTTTTATTTGTATGCCAACAACATTCTGTAACATCTATAGCATGTATGGGCATAGTTTATACTCGTTACCATTTCATAATATTCTTAAGTT
Organism: Zeuzera pyrina; assembly: GCA_907165235.1. NCBI lineage: Eukaryota > Metazoa > Arthropoda > Insecta > Lepidoptera > Cossidae > Zeuzera > Zeuzera pyrina. The sequence continues at coordinate 4,842,504 of OU015641.1, forward strand.
TATCTCTCTGTAACATACCTGTCAGTAGCAGCTTGGAGTCTATCGGCCAATGTCGAAGCTTCATCATCCCCGACAAGACCCATCAATGTGGACGCTGTCTCAGTGAGCTGTTTGAAGGCTGGTTGTTTTGACAGAATATCATCGTGCAGGTTCTGTGAAAGAAAATATATTAGTAATCAATTGCATATTTTTAGGGTATCCCGAAAGATTTCTGATAATGTTTGCGAGATATTTATGGAGAATTTAAAAAATAACCAGTAAAATTCTTTCGTACTTTTCACAAACCTTGAAACATATTGAAAAAGAAACTTAACCTTACATTTTTATACAATGGATATATTTAAAATCTGACTACAAGCATTTGATTACGCACCTTGTGCTCCCTGATTTTTTGTTGAATCTTCTCTTCATCAGTAGGCACAAGTTGCAGTGATTTGACCTTGCGTTCGCTGGTTCCTAGCCATTCAACCAGCGGCTGCAGTTGTTCTTGGAATTGTTTCGCCACCTAGAAATAATTCGGTGATAATTTGTTCTACAGAATACAATCTTCTGGAGATATTAATAAAGAGGAAAGGTACTTAGAAATCAACATCACGATTCCTTCACGAAAACGGGGTTTATCACAGTTTTTACTATAAACTAACCTTCATAGCCTGTTCAAGATCAAGCATCCTCTGTTGAGCACCATTAGTTAGAGCGTCGAATCTCTGCATCAAACCTTTGAGTTGTTTCTCTATAGCCTTCCGTTCAGCGGGTTCACAGCCGGCTGCCACTTCGTTGCCCATAGCGAATAACGAAGACATGGAGTTCTGACGGTCCATCAGCATTTTCTTCAAGAACTGAAGAAGGAAGGACAACATGAATACATTTGTTTTGACCAAAGTATATTTCGAGCGCTGTCTACAAAGAAATTTTTGAAACAAATTTTGTTGCAACTTTGCAATAACCATTCACTTCTAAGCAAGAAATGACGTATGCATGACGTATTTAGTGCCGCTAGAAAGCATTTTGGGATCAACAGTTGTTGGACTGAAGAAGGCCGAATAATAGTCTCGTTGCCTGATAAAACGCGACACAAGATAGAACGTATGTCAGACCTGAATAATCTCTTAAATCTTACTCCACTTAAAAGTCCTGCTGCTGTTAAACAACCTTTGGCGAAGAGTTCGGCCCGGGTGGTTAATGTTGTGCCAGCGACCTCAGCATCCAGATCAGGCGCTCGACGCAGAGATGTTATATAATGTTGTTGGTTTTGCGTGTTGCCTTGATTTTTGTGCAGGTAGATTTGGAACTTTTTATGACTGTTATTTTATTTCAATTTTCTGTTTATAAATTAACTTGTTTATTTTTGTCTGTATAAGTCCACTTCACATTTCTGTCAATGTCAAAGTGACACTTTGACAATTATTGATGTGTATTTTACTTCTGTTGTCATATGTCCTACTTAGTGATAATTAAATCGCAGGGCATATTTTTAAATGCCTACATTATTATTCTCTTAGTATTGGATATTTTAATTATTATTCATTGTACGTGTAATTCTGATGTAGTGTAATTATTATTATTTTTGCTTTAGTATTTGTGGCCTATCGATGAATTTTGTTGCCTGTCTGTATCAGCCTGTCTTAGGGTTGAGTGAAAATGAAAGAGTGTATACAGTTAGAGTAAATTTAGATTATTTTTGTTGTTTTTATACGAGTATAATATAAGTACTGCTTATCATTGTTTATTGTTATTACAAGTATATATTATATATTATTATTTATATTTTACCTGTTTGTGTACTTTAATATTTATTATTTTGATCTTCAATTTATTTATCACATGGATAATTTTGACAATTTTTTAAATTTTGACGACAGTTTATTTTTGTGTGCTTCGTTAACGCTTGATGGTAGTGATGATTCCATGTTTGTACTTCCCTTACATGATAAACTGAATAATATCTTCCAGAAACTCGATCGCAATCTCAATTTGGTTCACATTAACGCTCAAAGTATTCCTGCGCATTATTCTGATCTTTCGACAGTTTTTGAAAACAGCAAATTGGATGGTATTTTTGTCTCTGAAACCTTTCTCAAGCCTTCTCTTCCCTCTACTTCTTACAATCTACCTGGTTTTACACATACGCAATGATCGTACTACTAGAAGCTGTGGTGGAGTTGCTATATATCTACGCTGTGATATACCTTATAAAATTATTTGTGTTTCTGACAATGGCGCTGATAATCATTTATCGGAATATCTCTTTTTAGAAGTTGTTTGTAATCATGCAAAAGTACTTATCGGTGTTTACTATAGTCCCTCTCTACACAATAATTACTTTCTCTCTTTAGATACTTTACTTCAAGATCTTTGTCCCATATATGAGCATACGCTGATTTTTGGCGACTTTAATACATGTCTTATTAAAAACGATAATCGTACTAGTAAACTTCATTCTCTTGTTTCCTCTAATAATATGCACATTCTTCCATTATCTGCAACTCATCATGCCTCTAACTGTCCTCCCTCTTTACTTGATCTTATGTTAGTATCCGATCTCACGAAAGTTTCTGCGCATGATCAATCTGAGGCACTTTTCTCCTATCATGATCTCATTTATCTGTCATACAATCTACGTCCTCCAAAGACAAAATCTAAATATCTTACTCTTCGTAATTTCAATGGAATTGTTATGGAAGATCTTAGATCTGATTTTCATAAGACGGATTGGTCTTCGGTTTTTGACAGTGCCAGCATAGAGGAAAAAGTTAATAATTTTTGTAATTTACTACTTACACTGTACGACAAACATGCCCCTCTCAGGCGGGTGAAAGTTAAATACCTTCCTGCTCCCTGGCTGAATTCTTCAATTCGTGAAACTATGTTGTAACGCGATAAAGCTAGGTTTAGATTAAAAAAATGTCCTTCTGAAGATAATTTTGTTAAATATAAGAAGTTACGAAATACTTGCAACAGAATGTGCAGAGATGCAAAAAGACGTTATATATTTAATTCCATCGAAAGTCGTAATTCTACACAGATCTGGAAGTTTCTTAAAACATTTGGTATTGGAAAGTGTCAGTCCTCTGTATGTGATGATGTTGATTTGGATTCTCTCAATGTTCATTTCTCCCAGCCGCCTTTTACTCTGGATTCTTCGACCAGGGCTCGAACCATTGCCGATTTGCACACCTTACCAAAACCTGACTGCATTACGTTTAAATTCAGACAAGTCACTGCTGAGGAAACTATAAAATGCATTAATACTGTCTCTTCCAAAGCCATAGGTGACGATAACATTTCCATTCAAATGATTCGTTTTTTATTAGATGAACTGAAGGGCTTAATTGTCCATATATTTAATGCTTCGTTAAACACTGGCTGTTTTCCTGCAACTTGGAAAAAGGCTCATATTATTCCTATTCCCAAATGCAATAATCCCTCTACTTTCTCTCATTATCGTCCCATCTCTATTCTTTCTACTCTCTCTAAAATATTCGAAAATCTTGTGTATAAACAGTTGAGTGATTTTTTTTTCAGTAATTCTCTTTTAAATCCTCTTCAATCTGGTTTCAGAAACGGGCATAGTACGGTCACCGCATTGCTAAATGTCACTGAAGATATTCGCTTGGCAATGGACAATAAACAGCTCACTCTACTTTGTCTTTTAGACTTCAGCAGTGCATTTAATACTGTAGATTTCGATATTCTATTGAATATTCTTTTGTCGTTTAATATTTCTCCTAGTGCAGTAAATTGGTTTGAGTCCTATTTGAAAGGTCGACAACAGTGCGTGCGTACGGAGGATTGTCATCAGACTAGATGGTGTCAGTTAATGTCTGGTGTGCCTCAGGGTGGTGTTCTCTCCCCTTTGCTTTTTTCTATTTTTATTAGTCGTATCACTTCTGTTATCTCTTCAAAATTTCACCTTTACGCAGACGATCTTCAGATTTATCGATCTTTTCATATTGAACACTTACAATCAGCAGTCACGGGATTGAATGATGACCTGCTGAACATCCATCAATGGGCTCATTCTCACGGTCTGCTTATTAACCCCACTAAAACGCAATCGATGATAATTGGCAATCGGTTTTGTCTACAATTATTAAATAACTCTGTTATTCCTCCAGTGATTTTAAATGGAGTTCCTATTCCTTACGCTGGTACAGTTAAGAATCTTGGACTTTTAATGGATGCTAAATTTACTTGGACGGCTCATATAAATGAAATTTCGAAGCGAATGAATCATGCATGCCATTCTTTGAGACGCCTTCAATATTTTCTTCCTTTTAAAACAAAAATTACGCTGGCACAAACTCTTCTTCTGCCACTGTTAGATTATGCAGATGTTTGTTTTCTAGACGTCAAGGAGGAGCAGCTAGATAAACTGGAGCGGCTTCAAAATCTTTGTATTCGGCTTATATACGGTCTACGTAAATATGACCATGTCTCTAGTTTCCGGAAACAGCTAAAATGGCTCCCCATTCGTCTTCGCAGGAACACTCATGTCCTTACACTTTTGTTCAAAATCCTTCATAATCTCTCTTATCTTTCATATCTCCGTGATCGGTTCCATCCACTCTTTTCCAGAAATCATTATGTATTATCTATACTTACGTGTGCGTTAGTATTAGTAATTATGTGTGCATAATATAATAGTTATGTATGTATTATATTATATTTGTTTGTATATATATATATGTGTATGTTTATGTATGTATTATGTACCTAAAAAAAAATTTATATTTATTTTGAAGCACATCCTACCCTCATTCATTTTCTCTATCACCGAGGTGTGCTGGAAGAAATCTCTTAAAGAGATAAGCATTACCTTTTGCCATTCTTACTTTTTTGACTACTGTTTCTGTGTATTTTTTTTTTGTGCAAATAAATAAATAAAAAAAAAAAAAAGCTTTGAGAGACATTATTATCATTGAAAAGTGATTAAATAGGTACATTTTTTTCTTAACAAGTGACGACAATCATTTTTTGCTATAGTCTATTCTGTACTGATGCACGCCAATGAATTATAGAGTAGCATGAAAATCTACAACATAAATCTTCCAATTTTAATTACAAACCTTTTGCTCTTGAAGCTGAGCCTTCACAACCTTGTAATCAGCTGATGGTGGTTTCTGGTTATGGACCATGTCTTCAGTATCCACGAGCCATTTCTCCAGCCCTGCGAGAGCTTCGGCGAATTTGCCCGACTGCAGTAAGCCCACATCTAGGCGACGCTCGCGTTCATTCATCTGTTAATGAGTTAAAAAGTCTTAAATGTTGTTTGGATAATGTATAGTGGATGTTTGGATAGTTGCTGCTCATTTTAAACTTTAGTTATGTATTAACTGTGAAATGCGCTGTCTTGTCTCGTGTCTATGATTGATGTTGTGTTGTTCTTTACTCTCTTTAGGTGTGGAGATCTATCTACATGATCATATAAAACTAGTTTGCAATATCATACATACCTTCTCCTTCAGCGCATTCCACTTGTCGTTCATCTTCTCCAGATCTTTCTCCAGCTGTTGTGTAGACACTCCTTGCAGTGCCGATCTGACCAATCCCTGACCGATCTTATTGCAGTGAGATACGTTCTGGCCCAGAGGTTCTAAAGTGCGACGCTTTAATTCGGCGAAGTCTTTTTGTTGAGCTCGGATCTGTTCCACTTCTGATGATACTGGCTTAAGGCTTCTGACTTGTTCCGACGCCTGGTCATTTCAAATCATTTTATTGCAGTCAAATTTAAAAATTTACATTTAGATTATTATTAACATAACAATAATTAATTTTGATAGGAAACACTATTGATATATAGCGATTTATGATAATATATAGATAAAATATCCTCATAATGAAATAGAATGATATTATAGAACAAAATTAAAAAATAAATAAAACAAATAGGCTCTATACTAGTGCGTATCAGTACGTTGGTTTGGAAAAGGGAACAAGATTCACTCGTAGGTGAATTACGTAACATAATTAAAATATATATTTCATTAAAACAACATAATCTATTGGTTTTATTGTAATGTTTTTCGACAATTACCTCTTGTACATCATCCATGACGGAATCGTAAGCTTTGTAGAAGGCCTCCAACTTGCTGAGAGTATCGTCAAGGTCTTGTTCTTTAGACCGAGCGCGTTCGTCGAGTTTGGCCAATTGTTTGCGCAGGCCTTCCACCTGGACGATAAATACAGCGTAAGTATATTTAACCTAAAGTAAAGTTTAAAAAGCTTTAGAGATTTACTTTGTTCCTAAGTAAAATGTTATTTTAGATTTTAAGGATAAGGACCACACGAATTAACCTTCGCGATAAAAGGCCATATTTTTTTCCACAGCATGGCAATTTGGCCAGTTATGCATATTTTATGTTAAATGCAAAGTGACGATTTGTTGAGTAAAAAAGACACTTATAGATGTTTCACTTAAGTGTATGAAGAGAGGCGAGAGGGGGAAAGGGATAGCCATATTTAGACTTACTTGATCTCTAGTCTTCGCCGAATCAACGGCATAACCGCGGTCTACCAATTCTTCAGCAGCTCGTTCCGTGTCTCCAATCAGATCATCGGCTTTCTCTAGCCTCTTGTAGAAGCGTCCAATGTCATCCAACTGTTGCTTGACCGTTTTAATGTCACGGCCAGGTGGTTTCATCGTATCCAGTTCTTTATCCAAGTCCGAAAGGTCATGGGAGAGATTCTTGACTTTGTCCTGAACGATATTAACGATTGATAAAGAATAATTCAAAATTCTTGAAAGAAATATAAAAGAGGCGACGTGATACAGATAAACAATAGCTTTTTAAAGGGTTAACAATGACATTATTGCAACAAGAAAATTTGTACAGAAAGACCGCGCATCTGCGTCACATTTCTATTGATAGAAATGAAACATGAACATGAAACAGAAATCTTCTGTTGCGATATTTCGACGTCCGACAAACGTAAGTGTTCTGCATGTTAGAGCATCGTCGTGCTTATAAAACAGAAAGCTGCCAGCTGTCACTAACTGTACTTGGAGGACTTTTTGGCTGCAATGGGAGAAGTGAAGTTGGCGTTTTATTCAGATTTTCTAGTATTACGTTTTTGTGAGTTTTACAAAAGTGACATTATATTGTGTGTTACAGTTTTATGCAAGTATTAAGAAATGGAAAGTTTAAATAAAAATGTGCAACTGAAATATTCGCATGTTTCCAAGAAGACCTCTTTAATTCCAGTAAAGCCTATCGCTTTAATGGAGAATGTTAAGGACTTACTAATAAAAAGACAGCAATTTTACATCAGCGAATCTCCACTTTTTACATGAAAATGGCATAATGTTTCTAATGAAAATGAAACGAGTTGCCAGTACATAAAAAAGAGAAACTGTACCTGGAAATGTGCTACGGCCGTGGCAGCGCCCGCGAGCCTGTCCTTAGCGTCGGCGGCGCGCGAGTCCAAGTCGTGCAGGCGGTCGGCCAGCGCCTGCGCCTGCTCCTCGAGCACGTGCCGCGCGCGCTGCGCCGTGTCGGGCCCGCAACACTCCAGCGCCAGGGTCACTATGTCGTCGGCCGCCGAGTTGATGCTCTGTACACCACATTGTATTATTGGGATCGTTTGGATTTGGATCATTTTTTTACACCACAATATCACTTTACTTCTACCATTTTTCAAAACAAAAAAAATCGTCACATTAAAAAAATCTAAAAAGAATATAAAAAATTGATCACTGAAAATATAAAAAACAGTCTCCAAAGATTGTTCGGATGTTGTCAACCTGTAAAATCGACATATTAAAATAATATATAACGGCCAATAACCTGAAGGGGTGCGCGAAGTGCGTGTATCTGGTCCGTAAGACGTGCGACGGCTTCGGCGGCCTGCGCGGGTGGCGCTTCCAGCGCTTCCTGCAGCCGCTCCTCGCAGCGCTGCAGCGGCGTCTCGACCGCGCGCACGCGCTCTCCAAACTCGCCCAGCTTACGAGCCGTCGACTCCAAGAACTCTACTTGCTGCAGCACTTCTGCGCATCGAAATAAACATTTCATAGATTGATCAACCATAACAGGGGCGTCGACTACGTGGGTGCTCAGAGGCGAGAACACCCACGAAATCCTTCGTGCGTACAGAGCATCGACGACTTAAAACTTACAAATATAATTAATCGGCGATATAAATCCGAAAAGTAACAATAATGGTTAATAAGGCCTTGCATATAAATCCTGAAGTAATAAAATTATCAACAAAGACTAGAATCTAACTAGTTTCATTTCTAACGCGCGAGACCCTAAAGCATTTTGTTTTTTCAAAATATTTATGCGATAATTGCACATCTATCGCGGAATAGCAATAAGCACCTGCGGGTTTTCTTAAAAATTGTCGCCCCTGAATCATAGAACAATTTTTGAATCTAGCTGGATACCGTAGTCTGAAGAGGTAATTGAAAACAAATTATATTACCTCGAGTAACCTTTGATCATTAACGTTTCATTTCTATCTCTTTCTAACACCTGGAAATAACTTGACAATACGCCTAGTATATATATAAGATTGCTATATATAGATATAACAACAGTAAATGATGAAAAGAGATGGAGGGGTATAGAGATGTTCCAAGGTTAAATTTCTCGACATAGATTACCTCTTTAGAGAGCGGCCTCCAGTTTAAATACTTACTGTACCATGATCATAAATGATCATAATACTAGCTAATTCAGGTGCATATTGAAGCGCACTTGTGAAGAAAAAAATAAAAATGTAAGTGAAGCTCAATTTATTCAAGTCAATCCATTTAAAAGGTGCTTTTGAACGTCAAATCTACTTTAGTTCGGTTCAAAAAGAAAACCTGGACACTAAGAAGAATCAACAAGAAACTTAGGTATCATTTTTATTTTTATAATGCGAGGAAGAAAATGTAATAATAATAATAATGTACTCAGACATTTCACACAGCGCCATCTAGTCCCATACTAAGCAGCACAGCGCTCGTGTTATGGGTACTAGACAACTGATATACTACTTATATACTTTTCTTTTGTAAATACATACATATTATACATAAACACCCAGACTCGGGGCGGGAATCGAACCCGCAACCCCCGTTTACTTTCCGACGCGCGTAACCGTAATATAAATGTAATATAATGAAAGTATACGTAAATGTAAGAACATCGCTGTATATTCCTTTAGCCTAACCGCAATAGATTGCGGGCCCAGCTAGTATAGCTTAAGGAGTCCGCCAATGCAGACTTCGGTGTGTTTCGTGATCTGGATCTCGATATTTAAGAAGACTGAGAATTAAATATTTAAAAACATACAACTTCGACTCTTTTCTTGAAACCCTTAAACATGGAAACATGATTGGATAAAAAATGACGATAAAAAAATTGCAGAAAAAACCCTGTTTTACACAAAGATCCAGTTTCATCTCCGAAATTCTAGAGAATTTTAAAATGATTTTTACTAAAATAGATAGGGACTTACAATATCTCAATTCTCTAGTCAGTTTTTTAATTGGTAATGTAGATTTCTTGCGAATTACAATTATGTGCAAAAACAAATGTTGAGATTTCTTCGCGCTGGCGAAGTGGCAACTGCGAAAATCAACTTTATTGTTATCGCCATAGGGCGCGGAGGTAATAGACGAATTCGGTTGCACGGGGCTGCATAGGCGGACTCTTAATCGAGTTTTTCTAAGGGGCCTTCACAAAAGGGTACAATGAGATACGGATAAATTAATTTTCTTCTCTACAATGTAGGTATTAAGCCACGCCTTTAAACCATCTAAGTAGAACTCATTATGGCACTAACCGTTGTTGATTTTGTCCCATCTCTCCTTCATGTTGTCGAGTTGATTCCTCACTATTTCTTGGTCGACGTCGCAAGAAGAGATGAAAGTTTCACCTAAAGTCTTGTTGTTTTCGTATTCACCAGACCTAAAGAAAAAAGTATGATTAAGGTTACGGTTACTCTCTGACTACCCCGTTAGGAATACGTTTATGTATATTACAGTAAAATTATTATTAATAAAATACCGACTTGACTCACACATCAATAAGCATGCCACTAGGTTTAGAAATTTCAAATCATGCAGAGGTTTTCTATAATATGGAATTCTAAAAAAGCATATTTCGAAATTTCACCCCTAAGCTAATTAATCTGTGCCCTAAGGCGTTGGGAAAAATCGATGTCTTTGGAATAACATTACATATCATTTTTAACCCAATCAATCACCGCCTAATCAATCTTTCCTCAGTTCAGGAAGGTAAGAAGAGGAAGTGACGGACAGTTCTTGTGTTTTGATACGGACTACATACATACTTACATATCTTCACGCTATCCTTGACGAGGTAGACAGAGAAGACGGAGCGCCTAACTTCGCGGTCCTTGCATACTTCTTTCGCTTCCTCAAATCTCACCATTCTCCTCACAGATTTTCGCGGTATGCGAATGCTTTTCACTTTTGACATTTCCGTCGGCTAACACTCCGGCTATTTGATCTTCATAAGTCAGCCTTGGTCATCCTTAGCTTCAGCCTTGGTCATCCTTAGCTTCTTTTAGCACTAGCTTTCACTGTAGATTTTCTTCGACAGGCTTTCATCATTCATTCTTTCTATGTGAAGATATTATATGTGCTATAACTATATATAATTGTATCATGTACTGTGTTATGCCATTGAAATAAACTTATCTTATTCTTATTCTATGTGTCCGAATTATCTAAGCATTCGTTTCTTCATTTTTACAGTAACACTGTCGTGCGACCCTGTCATACTGCGTATCTCTTCATTGCATAAGCTATCCACAAGGGTGACACCGCACATACTCCTAAGAGATCGCATTTACCTTACTTTAACTCAATTTCGGGCATATCCAGCCCTCGCTACCATACAATAAAGTTGGATATGGACTACATTTCCAATTTTTACTATTATTAGAGACGAAGTAACGGAAGAATCTGAAAAATTCGGAACGATATTTCTTACCTCTTCCAAATATCGTTTCTGATTTGCTGAAGTTCCCTTAGTTGTTTCTCCACCTCTCTCTTATTGAACGCGGTGGCCGGCAACTTGGCCAAGCGGTCTTCTGCGTCAGACAACCACGGCATGAACGACTCCTGAGCCTTGCTGTATTTACGGCAGTGTTCCTGTTTTGACAAAATGTCTATAGTTAGATACTGACGATTTGATATAGCCATTACGTGAAATGGGCAATAGATTTACTTAGTTTTCCTCCATGATTTCATAGCTAGATTTAACGAATAGAATAATAAATGCATGACGTTTTTAAAAAACGAGATTATTGAAAGACACTTGAAAAATCTCATAAACGAATAATTCTCTTTCATACTACTAACACAAATTAATCAGTTACTATTACTGGAAAGACAAATGAGCAGACAGTCAACTGATGGTATATGGACTGAGGCCCACTGATATTTACAATTTCAAAACCAAGAAAACACTTAAAATTGCAAATGCGTTGATAACGCTGAAGAATGAGATGTTGTACTTTTTCCGATAGACAGTACGATGAATTTCTCTTCTTCCTTATGTACCAGGCCTTTTAGTGATAATCAGGAAAAACCGACCAAATTGGCAAAGATCTTAGTTATTCATAAATTAGATTAAGTCCTAATGTAAGTATTACTTACCATAGCGGTCTGGAGTCTAGTGTGTCTGTCAACAGTTTCTCTCTTGAGTTTCTCCCACTGCGTTTGAATTCTGTCCAACTCTTTGCGAAGTCCTTGATGGGCAGGCTTCTTCTCCATTTCGCGACCTAAAAAATATTCCATTTGTTACAAAATATTATACGAATCAGATGACGTTGCATGTGAAAATATACACTCAATGAATAGTTAAGTACTAAGCTCGTATTATAACAAATTGGGGGGAACTATCTAGTTATAGCGAAACTCTCAAAATAATGTTGACTACGGAAGGAAGTGCGTTACTTTAGTATCAATACATCAGTTAATCAGTCATGTTTTATAGCATTTACTGTAATTTAAAGTAAGGTTCTAATTCAAGTAAGGTAGTTATTTGTTTTTTAAGGTTAGTAAAAATTTTTTTTAACTTTTTAAACAATTCTTTTTCAATGAGAGGAGAGAAAATGGAGACTGAGAAGAAGAAATACTGACCTTTATCAATAAGCATGATAATTTCGTGTTCTCGTTGCGTGAGGTCGCGGTACAGTGGCTCGTGTCGCTCGAGCTGCTGCTGTAATTTGTTCTTGTCGGCCGACACTTGCAGCTTGCCTGGTAAAGCGCCCAGTTCCGACTGCAGCCAGCCCAGAGTACGGGCTACATTCTCTTCAAGATTACGGCCATCCCTGATGAAAAAGAATTTTAGTTGATTCGAGTCTACCAATTCAACTAAATCCTCTGATTGGATTCGCTCTCGGAGCTATTTTTACCCAATATAAGACTTAACCGAGGTGGACATACTTCGTTACGATTTCAAAGTAAATGCCAGTGACAACTTTTGGTACATCCTTTTAACATTAGAAATACATATTGCAATTAATATACTGGCCTATAAAAAAACTTCAAAAATGTTGTCTATGATACTCACTTCAAAGCAGCCTCGATTTCGGCCTTTCTGTGATCGAGTTTCCTCTGCAAGTTGTCGTATTGTCTAGCGACTGCCGCCAACTTGGTCTGTATGTCCTGCCTGGAGGCTGGGTCGGACAGTACCGTGGCGAGCGCCGCGCCCGCTGCCTCCAGGTCAGCCAGCAGAGGGCGTTGACCTTCCAACTGGCGTTCTAGGTTCTGTTAGGAAAAGGTTTCATTTTAGTTATAAATATGAAATTTGAAGGAGAAAATGATTATCTTATTAGGTGTATCAGGAAAAAGTACGCACTATTGTCACAATGAATAAATCAAAATTCAGAACTCTACACATACAATATCATCAGCCGTTTAAAATACTTTGTAATATAAATATACGCATTGTAGATAACACTAACAAAAATTAATAAATTTCAAACAGTAGTAACACTAGTCACATTGAAGTCGGTGCCAAGCCTACCAAACTAATAAACTTTTTGTTGTTGCATATTGATTTGGCACCGACTTCAATAATTGTCAAATTTAATTATATACATAGGTATTTGTATCGTATTTATACAATTATTTTTGTACTTGAGTTTTGATTACTAAAGGATGGTTATTTTGTATTTTTCAGTTTTTTTTGAAAGTGGTTTAATTTGTTTCTTAAAGTTTTTCCATTTCTCCCTTTTGAGTAACCTTGGCCTAAATAAATATCTAGGGTAGATCTACAATTAACTTCTTTCTAATTCTGGAGTGCAATGACATACAAGAGAATAATCAATATAAATAAAGCTTATAAGCAGTTGGCGTTATTCGGTGTTATTTAGCGTATCGAAGTCTAAGCTCCAATACTGGTGAAATTGAAATGGGACCACCTCAGAAGTACACCCTTTCAAACAAAAAAGAATTTTCGTCATCAGACCACAATTGACTAATTTATCGGCGAACATACACAAAAAAAAAACATACATATAGATGAACACAGAACCTCCACCTTTTTTTGAAGTCGGTTAAAAATGTATAAATTTTACTCTATTTAGCTCATAGTGACGCCACAGATTAATTAGTTTACTACGTGACGCCATACCTCAATCTTCCTCAATTGTTCGTCGGGTTCCTTCTCAAGGGAGACGTCGTCTAACTTGTCGGCGATGGTCTGTAGGGCGTCTCTCAGCCGGGACAGGCCAGCGTCGAATTCACGGGACGTATCTACTGCGGCGCCAAGACTGTCTGCGCGTTTCTCTAATCTGTACAATATATTGCAATTGATAATTTTATTCGCTTAAATTCAAAGAAACGTCATATAAAAGAGAGAGTAGTAAGAGAGTAGTACAAAGAGAGTAAGTTATTCGCAGAAAATCAAGTTTCGTTTCAAAATAATAAAAAAATTATTTTAAATCAGCATTGCGATGCTTACATGTATGAGTTATTTGCATAATTACTTAACAAATTGAGGATTCGCCCTTGATAGAAAAAGGAAAAAGATAGAGAAGACAAATTGAAGCAAAAAAGAAGAAAGAGAAAGGGAAAGAAAGGAAAAAGGGAGAAAAAGAAGTAGAGAAAAGAGAGGGGATACAGAAAGAGATAGTGTAATAAACTGACTTGTCAAGCAGTTCGTTCCATCGCTGAACGAGCTCATCAGTCTTCTGCCGTAATCGAGAAGAATCTGGAGAGCGAGAGTCCAACCGATCCAGCACAGCTGCTGCCACCTGCTGTAAGTGCGCCAGCTGCGGCTGCTGCGTGCGGAACTCCTCGCGGAGCACTTGCACCTGTATCACCAAGAGTTTGGTTACTGCCAGTGGGACTATACTCATTAATAGCCTGACTAGAAAGAAAAAGCGTTACAATATGCCTACATCTGTCACAATATTCATTTAAAAAGGTTTTGAAATTTTCAATTAGGTACAAACATTTATTACACTAGCGACCCGCCTCGGCTTCACATAGGTAGACATTTTTTTGAAAATAAATACAGCCCATGTTACTCACCGATAACGTGAAAGGTGAAAGAATTTTTGAAATCGGTTGAGAAATTTTTGAGTTTATCCATTACATACAAACAAACAAAGTTTACCTCTTCATAATATTAGTATAGATTATATCATTAGCAGAGTAATGTTAAACTAAAATTTACTAGACAGCAATAAATAAAGCGTATTTTGAATAATTTTTATTTACGTAAACCAAATTATGAGGCAAGTTTGAATGCTATCAAACTACCTACCTACCTACTACGTAAGAAAAGAATTGTATTGGAAAGAACTGGCAAGAAACTCAGGTGTTATTTCAGTAAGTTACCTGCTGCACTTGTGTCTGGACCATTCGGGAGTCTGTGGAGATGGGTCCCAGTGCCGTCATCATGCGGTCCTTAGCACCAAGCCATTGAGACAAGTTGCTGTAAGTGTCGTGGAAGTCCTTCATTTCTTCCATTAAACGTATCCTAGAAATACGAATCACATTAGAAAACAATCGAACTGTTGAGTATTAGCAATAGTCAATATTCGTAATTAATTAACTGTTATAATTGTAATTATTAACGGATGGCAACACATTTTTTAAATAGCATATAGCTAACGACTAATACAAAGATTTAATTTTTTACGTCGCGTTTTAGATTTTTAGCATACTCGATAGCATATTTGATATAGCCATTACGTGAAATGGGCAATAGATTTACTTTGTTAGCAAAGGTGCGCCAGTGACAGAAATGGCAGACCTAATTTCAGCAGTCTAAGCACAGATCTATTAGTTACCGTCATGTGGCTGTAGGTATATTTTTATTTGTCGCTACTAATCACTAGCAGATTTTGACAAATACGTCATTTGATTTCTCACAACTGCTCTAGTGTCACACAATGTAATTGTATCTAATGTACTATCATAGACTATGAAATGTATCAATATGGCAGTTCTGGCAAGTTGGACTGGTTCTAGAATTCTAGATAATGCTTACTGTTACAGACGGATGAAAAACAATTTTTAACTGTCATAGTTTCAATGAAGCAATTTACAAAAACCGCAAAGAGGCTGAAATTCAGTGTACTTCCATCTAATTACCATTGACAAACCACAGTTTATGTCAATGCGATATAAAATTCCTTACTTGTCCTTGCAGGCGTCATGCAATGCCTTCCACCTAGAAGCGACATCCTCCATTTCGTTGTGAAGTTGGTCGGCGCCTTGGACGCCTTGTTTACGTTTAAGAAGTTCGCGGACCTGTAACAAGACATAGTTGTCAGTATATATTACGAAAACAAACCTATGTTCTGTCTCTATCCTCTGCCTCTCTTCTGTATGAGCATGTGTTGTATATAGTATCGTAACTTGCGAAAGAGTAAATTACTTTTCATGTGGTTTTTTTGCGTGAAAGATGTAGTTTTCAATAACATCTTTATCTTCTTCTCATGTTCGTTGATAATCGATTCAGACATCCTTTGAATCTTGGGAAATATTGCAACTGAGCCAAGCTTAAAATCTTTAAACGTTTAATTTTAGTTGTATCAGAGTAATAAGACTGGGTAGTCTCGAGGTATCTATACATTAAAAAGGAACACATTTAAGACGTTGATTACAGAAATGAAGTTGCAAAAACGACAATAGCAATTCATATAAATTTTTATACAAAAAGATGTAAATTCGATCGTACCTGAGTCTTAGTAGAATCGAGAATGCTCTGCTTCTCATACATTTCTTCAAGGACAGCGCGTGCTTGTTTGATGGTCTTATCCGCTTCTTCCTTTGTATTTGGAACGGAATCCTTGGGCAATTGTCTTTGGACCTATTTAATTGAAAAGAGTAATTATAAATTATTTTCATACACCCTATCTATGCTAAGATGCACATTAGAATTGATAGCAATAAGTGTTATATACTGTTCTGTTCCGTTTTTAAACGTGAACAAGATAAAATAGTCGATTTCTTCATCAGTATCACAGATTAATTAGTTGCTAACGTAAAATCACTACGTACATACATTACATTTTTCAATAAAAACGAATAACTGAAAGTTACGCTTTTTCAAAATTCGTCATTATTAAAAAGGAGTAAAATAAACGTTATCTATTGTTGTTGACCACTAAAAAAATTGCATTTTGTGCCAGTACTAATAATAAGTAGGTAACACTGTGATTAATTTATTTCCATCCCTCGAAAACGCACTCCCCAGATACGCAACTCCATTCACTTGTTCTAGACATTTTCCATGTAGCCAAATCTTTTCTTCAGTTTACTTAAGAATGGAAGATATGCGTCGATGACAACCATCATCAGGTTTCAGTGGCTATTCTTCGTTTAAAGAGGAGTTCCACATACTCTTCCTGCGGCCCCCCGAATAGGATAGGGATGCATAAAGCATTTTCTGACATAAAACAAAAAAGTCGCGCAGAAAGGCTTATTATGAAAAACTTGTGTATGCAATGAGCTAGTAAACTGTTACTATCTAGTTTTGCTTTGCCATTTGTTCTTAAGCCTAAATACTGATTGGATATTTGTGTAATGGTGACTTTAATGCGTTTGATAACGGGAAATGGCGTGAAATAATGCAAGTTTGAATACCTTATCGAGGAATGTGTTGAGTTGCCTAAAGCTGTCTGAGAATTTCTTGAGTTCTTCGCGGATGGCGTCCAATTCGCTTTGGCGATCGGCGAGTTTAGTTCCGAGGAGACCATAGCGGTTGTTGATCTCTGACAACTGCTGTTGGACTGGAGATAGCTCTGAAACAATAATGGAAAATATATAATTGGTTTAATCAACTCGCGCGTGAAGGGTTGTGCAATTATTTATAAAATAAAAAGTTTATAAAATTAATTTCTGGACATTTATGAGACCTAGGACTTATATTTTTTCATAAACTTCAAGTACAGCTTTATGTTAACTAAAATTAATAAAATTTTAAATCCAGACGATGAAAGAGACAAAGAGACAGTGCTCATTTTAAGCTAGAAGAGAAGGAAAGAAAAATAGTCAGTCAAGGTGAGTACTAAATTTGTTCCCCTTTTCATTCCTCTATTAATATTTTAATGATGAAATATGAATTACATGCCTTTATATTTTCTGGGAAAATCCACTATAATAGTATACTGTATAAAACGGAGAACCAAATATAGAACATAGTAATGCTTGGTGTGCTGTTATCTAATGAAATTTGGGCGTCCGAGGAAAAAGGGTCCAGTGGTCGGCATTTAGTTTGCGAGATGAGATATACGCAGTTGTAAAAGTTGGGTGAAAAAAATTATCTACAAGTTCATATAGTATACGACGCGAATTCAGTTTTTAAAATATGTGGTTTAAGTAGATCACAGTGGACCAAAAATTAAAATTCTTCGTCACGTTGTGTAGACGTCTTTCAAGTGAAATAAAAACAACTGGGTTATTGCGTAAATATTTGCAGATAGCAATAGACGCGCCGCCATTGCATGACGGGTGTCTATAATTGATTTCAATTAAAGAGTGCCATTATAGTGAAACTACTGTTCGTTGCAGAATTGTCCTACTGGCGGTAGTTTTTAGTTCCCTTTTTGCTTGACAGTGATATCACTAATGAATTCTGATACCACTTAATATTGCTTTTCTTGACATTAAACATCGCATGAGCTTCGGTTATTGTATATTGACTATAGTTAGATAAGCTGGCGGGCCAACTGATGCTGAACTTTTTATTTCTGGCTCTTTAACATTTTACTTTAAACAGGTTCTAAACTATTAATAGCCATTAAAAACGTGCAGACCTTAGAATAATGACAAACAGAAAGAGAGTTAAAATGAAAAAAAAAAGAGGATGCCTGGTGTTGGGAATCAAAAAAATATTAGTACATTTTCCCATTGTGTAAAGGTGAGTGTTATATTCCATGTTCCCAATGTGTAAAGGAGAATGTTATTTTCCATGTTCCCATTGTGTAAAGGTGAGTGTTATTGTCCATGTTCCCGTAGTGTAAAGGTGAGTGTTATATTTCATGTTCCCATTATGTAAACGAGAGTGTTATATTCCATGTTCCCATTGTGTAAAGGAGAGTGTTATATTCATGTTCCCATTGTGTAAAGGAGAGTGTTATATTCCATGTTACTATTGTGTAAAGGATAGTGTTATATTCATGTTCCCATTGTGTAAAGGAGTGTGTTATTGTCCATGTTCCCATGGTGTAAAGGTGAGTATTATATTCCATGTTTCCATTGTGTAAAGGAGAGTGTTATATTCATGTTCCCATTGTGTAAAGGAGTGTGTTATTGTCCATGTTCCCATGGTGTAAAGGTGAGTATTATATTCCATGTTTCCATTGTGTAAAGGAGAGTGTTATATTCATGTTCCCATTGTGTAAAGGAGAGTGTTATATTCATGTTCCCATTGTGTAAAGAAGAGTGTTATATTCATGTTCCCATTGTGTAAAGGGGAGTGTTATATTCAATGTTCCCATTGTGTAAAGGAGAGTGTTATATTCATGTTCCCATTGTGCAAAGGGGAGTGTTATTTGTCATGTTCCCATTGTGTAGAGGCGGAGGCGTGGAGGCGTACCTTCGAGGTGGAAGCCGTCCTGGCTGGAGCGGCGCGAGGAGAACCCGCTGGAGGCGGAGTGCGCCGAGCCCGGGCTCACGAGCGGCCGCGACTTGCTCGGCGACGGGGAGCGTCCGTCCACTGACCGGACTGAAAAGGCGCCA
The DNA here is from genome assembly GCA_907165235.1 of Zeuzera pyrina. Lineage (NCBI taxonomy): Eukaryota > Metazoa > Arthropoda > Insecta > Lepidoptera > Cossidae > Zeuzera > Zeuzera pyrina. The sequence continues at coordinate 4,861,669 of OU015641.1, forward strand.
CGTCACATCATTTTACCGCACACACAAACCTCCGAGGAGATTACAGTAAAGTAAAAGTATGTAAATAACTTCAAAAATGAAGGCAAGTATACCTTGCCAAGTAAGCAATTTACTGTAACTTGTATTACTAGTCACTGCAACTTATTCGTTTCTCTATGGTTTAATGTCTGCATTTGATCTGGTTTTATACACACCTTGAGCGAAAAGGATAAAATACCTAAGTAGATGCCTTTCGCTTTACCTTTATATCTCACTACTGCTTAAAACCTCATAAATGTAGTGAAATGAAAAATATCCCACCATACTAAGAAATATTCTATTACATGGCCCAGTTTCATAACGGTAGGTTAGTGGTCAGCCTACTGACAGAATTTGATCATAGTCAATATCAGTTCCTTACAGCTTTATCCCTTAGGCGACTTTTACGATAAGCAACTGATATAAACTGTTTTTTTTTCTCTGAAAAGCTTACTGAACGATGTACAGAAATAAATCGTATAAAGAAACGTACATCCACTGCCACTCGCCACTCTAGGGTTTGTAATAAACCATAAACTATTTTTCTCACACTTTCTCTGTCTTATAAACTTGTGACCAGTAATTAACTAAATAGTCCATTAAATAAAGCCAACTTACTTGGTGTTTGCCTCTTAGTAGGGCTATAGAGTGCTCTCTTCCTGTGTGGGCTATCGGCCCGGTCGCCTCGCGTTAACGCGTCGTATATTGCACCAGCCTCGTTGACCTGTGTCATAGATTGTTTTTAAAAATCACCAAAACGTCACCACCATTCATATTGAAAAGGACTGAACATAGGCTATATCAACTCCAGATAGCCTGCCCTGTACTACAAAGTGAGCCGAATAAAATCAAATAAAATGTATTTGCGTGGGTACTGTTCCTTGTAACAAAATGACGGCCGATCGCTTTATCTGATAATTGGCTTGGACACGACGTCTGGAGTTATTTAGTCTATGGGACTGAATTGAAGTTTCTGTGGCGATTCGACCTTTTTGAAGGCTTAGCTATAGAGCAGATGAACTAATTTGGATGTGGTCTTTATGATTATAAGCTGTAATTTTAATGTTCTTAGCTATGTCTGGTGGATATAGGCACAGACTATTTTTGTGTCGTGAATTGTTAACTTCTTTTATTAATTTTAATGAATTTCATTTATGTCATTTCAATTTAATATGTTACCTTGTCAATAGTAATGGAGAAATCTCTATATTCTTTAACAAGTGGTCTCAGCTCGTCCTGTTGGTTCTTTATAACATCAAGATCAACAGCGACTGGTGCCAGTCGTCCCACTCTGTTTTCCGTCTTCTGCAGCCACTCTAGAACTTGGGTCCTGAGGGTCTCGTACTGGTTCAACTGATCTGCTCGCTGTTTGGACAGTTTTTGTTTCTCCTCCAAAGTGGTGTTGAAGTCACGCCATTGGTTTTCTAAAGCCTGTTGAAAAATATTTTGTTATGTTAAGAATTTAGTAATTCAAGACGATAAGTAAAAAACATATGCAATTTATTATTGTACGTGGGTCTCAGTGAAATATGGTTTCCCTGCATTCGATCTTGATTTCAATGTGGTTAAGAAACACAAAACTAAGTCGAAGAAATAATTAAAAGAAAAATAAAGGCTCTTTTTATAAATATAAAATAAAAAGACTTAATTTATAGATAACTGTGATACCAATTATATGACCTCGAACCTTCCATCGCAAATAAAGAACTAGATTCACAATCTTCTATAAAATTTAAACAAATTATTGTCCAAATTGACGTTTATTTTGTGATCGAAGCCTCAAACGGAAAGGGAAGAAAGAGATCGAATATGGCGGCGCTCCTATTTGCCTCTCGTTCTTAGGATATTACTGTTTATATTGACACGCGCCTGTATTTATTGCAAAAAACTGTTAAATAATTATTTATTTTGCTTAAAGCAATCAATAAATTAACACTTTTTGACATCTATGGCAAAATGCCGCATGTTCAATCCCTTTATTTGATTGAAGTCGAATGGCACTCGAGTGAAAATATAGTTTTACCTTCATTCTGTCGCGGACAACGTGAGTGTCGGTGACATCTTTCTTTGAGATCAATTGCTTGCCGTTGCGTAAACATTCCTCCAATAGTGGCATTTGTTGGTCTCTGTAATAAAGACAATAAATTGAAAAAAACTTAAGAAATAGAAAATTTTAAACTTTTTTAAATTGAAACATGTGCTGAATAACAATGCCTTTTTTAAACTGTAATGTTTATTTAAACTCTTTACTTTATGTAACCTTTTTCCTTATAATTACCTACTCCTTGCAAGACTATATAATTGTTTCGTAATTAAATTCGCTTATAAACAAAACTAAAAGAATAAACTTACTGACTTACTATTGACATATCAACGTACAGCCATAGCCACTGATAGTGTGTGTGTAGAAGCTTATTTAGAGCACTATGAAAGGATATTTAGAAATTTTACTTCTAAAAAGCTGAAAAAAGATGGCAAACTCTATACTATTATAGAACTGTGACTAAGCTGCGTCTGTACATTGAAGACTTTTTTGAAAAAATAACATAGTGAGAATTTCTAGGCGTGTCTAAATACAAAACAAACATTTTTAGAATTTTGTCTGTTCGTCTGTTTGTGTTTGTTTGTTCGAGCTTTAATTAAAAAGTACCGAAGGGATTTCAATGGCATAAGAAATATGATTAAAACTGTATTTAATAATCTGAAACACGTATTTGACCGATTTTGGTACAATGAGGTAAAATGGGATCATGATGTTAATATAAAATAAAAATTATGGAGTATATATATCTGGAGATGAGATTTCTAATTGGCAAACCTGAAGTGAGCAAGATCAGCCAATCTAGTTCGCAGTTCGTCAGCCGAAAGGCGGGCTAGCTCCCGGCCATCCGCATGTTCAGCCAACTGCGCTTGCGCAGATTCCAGCCGGCCAGCTTGTTGAGAGAACTGTATCAACTCTGCTGACACTTCTTCTAAAAACTGACCGCGTTTCATCGAACGCTCTACGAGCTTCTCGTATCTATGGACAGACAGTATTTTTCTGAATGACATATAGTAAAAAATAACAATTAAATTTTAAGTTAATCTTTAGATTCCTTGGAACCAGTAATTTCCAAATAGAAAATTGGAACCAGATGAAAGTCTTCATGAAACGGGTAAATGATCTCATTACGGTTTCCATTTTCTATTTTAACGTCTAACAGAAAACAGGGTTGTTATAAATTTGAGGCCTTTGTTTGTCTGTTTGTCGGTGACATCGCAGCTCTTGAATGTTTGAGTGCGGTTTTTTGTTTGAAATTGAAACAGTTCTCGGAAAATCTACAGCTATGTTTGCCCAGATTAAGTTTGTGTCATTTTTTGCGTTGAGGGTCTTTAGTACGGAACTAAAAAAATAGGTGTAGTAAAGTTAATCTGAGAATTTTTGTCGGTATTCTATCGACTTAGGGTCATATAATAAATTTGTTTTTTAAGTGATCTTAAATTGCTACTTGATCTTAAATATATAAATATTGGCAAATAGCTTAAAATAATATAATACACAAAAATTGATTTTTTTTTGTGAAAGTTACCACTACTATAGGGGTAACTTTTATAAAGCTGAAATAATAAATAACAAAACAAAAAAAAACAATGCATAACTCTGGGTAAATTGAACGGTATGAATGTTTTCAACAAAGTGAAGATGCCCTTGAGATAATAACATAGCAGTTTTATCTTATAATTTGCTGTTAAACTGTGAAGTTCAGTAAATTAAACTGAAAATACTGTAGGTTTGGTAAATCAAAAATATCTATGGATAAATTGTTATTGTTGGCCATGGAAGAACAATTGAAACTACGTACGGCCCCATCATCGATATTAAACAAAGGATTCAAAGAGTGACCCAGATTGGCTGTATCGTGAACAGGCGTACTTGGCATAGATGTCCTCGGCCCTCTGCTCCAGTTTCTTGGCAATCCTGGCGTTGGAGGGCGTGAGCGCGGCGTCCCGGGCCGCGCCCAGCAGCTTGCCCAGCGTGGGCCGGCGCGCTTCTGCTTCGTTATGCGCGATGCGATGCTCCCGGATTTGTTCGTCGAGCCGCTCGCGGATCAAAGATGCCGGCTTCAGCTGGTTCCTGAACAAGAAGTATTCAGATTAATCCCGATATATGTACGAATCAAAAACGTTCTGCTAGTTTTTAATACATAAGTGCTCGCGGATCTGCTCGTCGAGTTCGCACGCGAATCAAAGACACTGGTTTCAACTGGCTCCTAAACGAGAATAGTGTTCAGATGGATCCTAACATAAGCACTAATTAGAAACGTTCCACTGGCTTTAATACATAAATGCTCGCGGATTTGCTCGTCGAGCCGCTCGCGTATCAGGCTTCAGCTGGCTACTGAACGAGAATAGTGTTCGGATGGACCCTAATATAACTACAATTAAAAACGTTCCGTTGGCTTTTAATACATAAGCGCTAGCGAATTTACTTCGGCTTTCGGCTACCAGTTTCGGCTGGTACTGAACGAGAATAATGTTCAGATGGATCTCGATAAGCAGAAATCAGAAATAACGGCTGGTTTCTTATACGTACCACAGATACATTAGAATAGTGTTTAGCTGATTACTAATATGAAAACAAATCAAAATTACGTCTATCTGGCATGAAAACCAATTTAAATTGTGTTTAATTCTCTTCTAACTCGACAGTAAACTATCTATAAACTATTAGTTAAAAAGTTCGCATACAGCGACAGCCACGCGATCATTGCGCAATTGATTAAATGTAAAAAAAATTGATATAACGTATGACGATTGCATGTCATACGTGAACGTATAACGATTGCATGTCATACATATCACTATATAGTGTCCCTATACAAATTACATTATACAAATTCTCGTTTTCATAGCAGATATCGCGCGATATTTGGCAGTCGGATGCTGACTGCAAATTAGGTAATAAGCGTACCGATTAGATTTTGTCAAAAAAAAAACAGTGTTCAATTGGTTCCTGGCATATGTATAAAGTTTTACATGTACTGATAAAATATGGAATGCACATCTAATGTTATTGTATGTGACCATACATACAATTTTGAATTCATTTACAATATCGATGTAGTTGTATGTGACTATTGACTATATACACAATTTGCATACTCGTATTTTCAAGGAAAAAGGAAATAGGCCCCTTTTGGGTAAGCATAATAGCAATCCCATTTTAAACAAGCATAACTCGAAGATAATCAATGGACAGCCGTATAGATCTAAACGTAGTGTTTATTTTATAAGAACCAGTTTTTATTAGTTTTTTTTATTATCTGATAAAAAGTATTGATATCATTGATCCATTGATAAAGTTTTGAGAAGTCAATTTCATTCATTATTTATTTTTATGATTCCTGGTTTTCTTTTGACTAAACGAATAAATTCTTCGGACGTATATAAGACGACACTTACTTGAACACATTCTCGGCCTGTCCCAACCATTGCGCCTGTGTTTCTGCCGCATCCTGTAATCCTTGGCACTGCAACAACGCCGCTTCCAACTCCGTGCACCGCGAGCCGACTGCGTCGTTCAATTCATTGTAACGACTCGTGAGGTCAATGACCGGCACTTCTAATTGACGGATCTCGGATGGTGTCAAGTTGCCTTCCAGGGATTTCACTAAGTGGTCGCAAGCCTGAAGAAAAACGTCGTTTTTAATAGAAATGTTTTTATAGTGTTGGTATTACAGATGCATCGAAATTTCATCACCAACTATGGCCTGTAAATAAGTATATAATATATTTAACGATCGCAAGTAAATATCGTTATCTGCTAGGAACAACAATTTAAATTATTTTGTCTATTTTATTTTAATCTAAAAGTGAGTTACAATGATTTAGATTTATAAAATAAAAACACAAGCAACTATTCTATGTAATTTTTTCTTTACAACATAATAGCACATAATAGGTACCACGATGTGTATAAAAATCGGCTAAGAGCGTGTCAGATACATATTAGCTTAGGGTTCTGCAGTAATTTCGGACAAAATTTGTATTAAGAAAGAAGCAAAAATAATTGAGTTCAAAATACATATTTAATTTCTTGTTTTATGTTCTAGGTCTGAATTACTAATTTGCTCCACTGCACCTCAGCAGAGTAGGTGTAAAGATAACGAAAAAAACAGTTGTGGTATGCAGACAGATGTGGGAAAACTAAAAGGGTTAATGTCAGCTCTAAAAAATACTTTAAAATTATTAAATTAATAAATAATCAGTACAACTGATATTATTTTGATTTAAAATTCAATATCAATATTGTATTTAAACCCATGGTAGCCATTGATATTTTTTTTCTATTTCTGAAGTGACTTACATCCTTAACGTTGTCAATGAGCCGGCCCTGTGAGAGTATCTCGTTGTGAAGCGATTTCGCTTTAGATAACTGCGCTTCTACCGCGCGCGGTTCACCACCAACTGGTTCTGAGAGCACTGAGCGAACTTGAGGCTCGATCTGTGAAGGAAATGCAATTTTAACTTTCGACAATAGTTCAATCTTAACAATTCAAATGTCAACAATCGTTTTGATAGTTTGATGTTAATAAAAGTCAAAAATATTTACAACATATTAATCTAAAATTCAAAATCATATTTCAATACAAATTATTATATGAACTGAGAATGATGAGATTTGAAGAGGCGAAAGATGTATGTAAGGATCGCAATGCTTGGCGTTCCATATTTTCTCACTATCCCATTAGAGATACAGCGTGAGGTTGTGTTATGTTGTTGTTGTAAGAAAAATTAATCCAATTTTACAAGGAGGTTGAAAAAACGTGTTGTCGTCAGTCTGTATTATACCCACTTTTACTAGGAGGTTGAAATAATAATAATAATACTCCAGACAATTACACAGACTTTGTGACCCCAAACTAAGCAGTAAGCTTGTATTATGGGTACCACACAACGAACTCTGGGGGAGTTCCGAGTAACATCCAGACTTCAAGCCAATTTAGAGAAGTTCGTTTCCTAAATTGACTAGACCGGGGATCGAACCCGGGACCCTAAGCTTGGACAGCACATGCATATGCCACTGTGCCAACGGGCCAGTCGAAAAAACTTAATATTTTTGTTTGTCATGATTGCCCACGTTATAACGAAGAAACAAAGTAAAATATGGCTCACGTCCTTAATCCACCGCTGAGCGCGGTCGATGGCGTCGTGGTAGTGTTTGGTGACGTCAGCGGCGCCGCGCAAGCGGTCGTGCAGGCGCTGCGCGCGCGCCGCCAGCTCGGAGTGGCGCCGCCGGGCCAGCGCGGCCTGCTCGCGCACCGCGCCGCCGCTCGAGCCGCCCACGTGGGGCAGCCGGGACGGCAGCGAAGTGCGGTACTCGTTCAGCACACTCAGGAACTCCTGAACCATATCGCTAATTAAAGTGTGTTATAGCAGACACGTTATGGCAGGATGGCCCTTTTTTGGAAGGAAACGTTTAGACATAGAAATAGGAATGGGAATGAAATTAGAAATTATGAGTGTCATAATGGCAAATAATTGTACTAGAAAGAAGTTTATAAATTACTGCAAAAAGGAGCAATTGAAATAATAAATAATAAAGTGTAGTGGGACATGAATTATAAATGGAATAATTGAAAATTAGGGCAAGGAAAAGTAATAGAAAATAAATTTCAGATATTAGCAGATAAATAAATTATAACAAAAGCATACTTTGACATTATGTATCCTACTACATATAGAATTAAATAGATCATAAGAAGATAGATATAGTATGGAGTGTAAATAACCAATGGTAGTGTCCCTGCATCAGAGAAGTATGAAGTAATTGTGAATGGTTGTAAGTATTAGTGTACAAAGAATTAAATACAAACAATAAGAAAATAAAAATAAGAAAACAAAATAAATAAAATACAAGCTCTAACCAAAACATGTCAGGGAAACAGAGAAAAAAATCACATGTGGCCGTAAAACCAGTGGCATATATACACTAGGGCCATAGAGGCCATGGCCCAGAACGGCAGACTTCGATGGTCGGTGCATGCCGAATAACATTTTATACCTTTACGCTAGAATAGTACATCAAATCAATAATCGTGGCGCTACGCGTCGGCAGAGTGGGGCGCGAGAACTCCCGCTTCGCCGTAAGTAAAAGCGAGACAGTGCTATTGTGTCATCGCTCCAAATTGACAAGATCTATTCATGACGTTTTAATTTTGCGTATAATAAAATAAGTTTCATTCATTAAAAATCCATTTTAAATGTATATTTTGCAGTCCAATATTAAATTGAGCATCGATTTTTTAAATATTAATAATAAAAGTGTAACATAAGTGCTTTAAATATGAAATGAAATAAAATGCGTTAAGTTGTTCAATGTACAACCGTCGTATTGAAAGAAGCTCGATGTGGTTCCGAAAGTCTATGATATTAATATGAAATGTTATTTCAAGAATGTAAAACGGTATTACTAGATAATTTAAGGACTGTACGCTGACTGGCACTAATCCCTACTGCATAGCTCTATCAAAAGACAGAAGAATTAGATTTTACCTTGCTTTCGTCAACGAACTTCTGCGCAGCCATTGTGATGAATCTGAGATCGGCTTGGTGCGCGATGACGTCAGACACGAATTCGCGCACATCTTCACTCTGGCCGGACAAGTCCTTCAGTTTGGAGAGAGCTGCTTCTTTCTCTTCTAATGTACGATACGCACCTTCCATCCACGTGTTAAAGGTGTTCAGTTCATTGCTAAAATTAAGCAGTAGATTAGAAGAAGTTGAACAAGAAGAATTAGAAGTTAGTTATAGTAGCAAAAGTATAAATGAGTTTTAACGGGTTATCCGGATAATTAGATCAACAAGGTAAGGTAAACTAATTCTAAACTAGTTGCCAGGTACATACTCTCAAGCAGGGATGTTCTGGATATGAAATTTCGGATCAATATGGAATATGGATATAGTTCTATTGTACAATATTATACCGGTTCCACTTACGGTTATGGATTTCAAATTATTTCGGATTATTATTTCCGATAGTTTTAGGTTATGTATTTGAAATTATTTCGGATTATTATTTCCGACAGTTTTAGTTACGGATATTAGATTTTATGATTTTATTTATTAGACAAGAATTTTTATTTTATTAAACAAGAATGGATGACTATGTGATACAAAATAATAAAAACTATCTGAACAATGCCAGCGACGTGGTTAGAGTGTAGGCTCGATCAGTGAAAACCTGTCATAACGTGTATTTAGACTCCGCCCCTATTCGAAATTATTCGAAAGTTTTATATCAGATTCGGTTACGGTTTCAGATAGATTTTTATTTCGGATATCCGATAATTTAGTTTACAGTTATGGAGCTCCATAACATCCATGCGTTTCTACGCAGATGTAAGTCGTCTTAAGTCGTCCTTGAAACGAAATAAAATTAAAAACTTACGTGAATTTTCCGAGTTCGTCCCTGGCAGCGGCCAAACGACGGAGCATCTTGTCACACTTATCAGTGCACTTGTCGCAGCGCTGTTTTAGCTGACGCACTCCACGCTCCAGTGCTGCCACCTACAACATAAAGTAGTAGTATTAGTAAAAATGATACTTTATTAAATTTCTTGACGATTTTTCAGAGCTTTAGCAAGGCAAGAGGTTTTGTATTCAAAAATATCTTATAACGTATCATAGTTTAATTTTATAAAAAAGATTAGACTTTTATAAAAATTCAAGCCAGTTGTGTTACTCTGTTAGGATAATCAAGAAAAGATCAAGCTTTCGTCGTAGCTTTCCTTTTAAACTCTTGAGACTTCAATCATTTACTACGTCAGGATAAGTCTCTAATTACAACCAATAATAATTGCCTAGTTTTGGCGCCCAACATGGTACCCAAACTTCGATAAATACAAAATTTCTAAGTGGTGTTTTTATGTTAAAGATTTTGTTTGTTTGTTCACATTATTAATATAGAAAGTCAAAACAGTACTTTATGAAGTTCTATTGTTTCAATTTGTGCACGTAACGTACTCGGAAACTACTAATGAATTTTGTTAAAACTTAGGACGTGACAGTTTATACTCTGTGTTAACATTAACAGTATGTTTTTATAACGGAAAATAACAGGATTCTCGTGAGTAAATAAAAAACCTTATCCTATATTCACGAAAGCACAAATAATATTATAAGTGCGTTAGTGAGGCAAGAAAATAAGTTTACGTTTGAATAAAATTAAAAATATGTACCTCATGTGGAGCCAATACATCTCCGCCAGACACTAACAACTGCTTGGCTTGGTCAGCACATGCGGACACTTGACGTTGGTGGCTCTCAAGGTCGTCTTTGATAAGCTAAAACAATGTAATTAAGAAAAATGAAACGAAAAAGGAATACAACTTACATGAAGCTCTCTTAGCTTAGTGCTGTTTTAGTATTTAATACTGAAATTCAGCGATGTCATGTGCGGTCGCTTAAGGGATGGGCAACTTAATAGCATCCATGTCGAGCGTTTTTGTACTTAAAAAGATACATTACGCCAATAATCTCGACTACTGGCATATCATTAAGCCATATAAGAGACCAGGTTGGCCATCTATCAATTATGTGAGCACAGGGCTTATGTGAAGCAAGCACAGGGCTTATGCGAAGCAGTACGATTCGTTTACTCTTCAACTCATTTGTTAGAAAAAGCTTATCTCCATTAAACAACAGGCACTGTAATTATAGAAGTCTTTAAGTTGCGATCAAATATATTGACTAATCACTAATCCTGTGTTGTATGTCTTATCTCCTATTACACTTTGATTGTATGTACAAGTACGTTATGTTATTTTATATGTTAATGGCGCTGTACAGATCTCTAGAAGAATCTCACACTAAGATTGTGTGTAATAATTAAACGTAAGTGATTGTGTTTGAGGGTATGTATATGTTGTGGATGTAATTAAACAAATAAATGAACAAGTGTTGAATTGTCATGATTTTGATAGAGTAATACTAAAAAGAGAATTACTTCTGTATTAGTTTAGAGGGGAAACATATAGAACGTGCCAGCTGCTAATCTTTCCGTGAAGGAATGGCAAAGGAACAGCTTATTATACATACACAAATATCCTCACTCTGCATCCCTGACGGGGTAGTTTATTATGGGGAATTATATGTAATTAATTAATCTGTGCTATCGCTAACTTGTTCCGTTTTGTTACCTGCAATCACAGATACCTTTTGCAAGAAATGGCGCCAACGATTGGTTTTATTACGCGTCGATGCACTGTCTACCTGACATTGGAAACGGCGTAAAGTTATATGTCTAAATAGTATAAAACGAAGTCGCTATTTCCGTCTGTCTGTTTGTGCGTTTAGTTCTTTTAAACTGGTTTTACTATCATTTAGAGAATTTCTTCTGAACTGTTTTTGTAGTGTAGATATTATAATAGATCCCACCCGAGCGAAGCCGGGGCAGATCGCTAGTACATACATACATACATATCCTCACGCCTGTATCCCTAACGGAGTAGTCAGAGAGTAAGGAACGCCAAGCGTGGCGGTTCTTACTTTTTTCGCTTCCTCAAATCTCATCATTCTCCTCACACATTTTCGCCTAGGTATGTGAGAGCTTACTTAATGCGGATCGCTAATATGTAATCATATGAGTATTTACCTTAAGGATATTGATCTGATTGCGAAGTTCATCCATGTCTTCCTTTACGGCCTCTTGATTAGCTAATCTCTCTTCGACGATGGCGATCCATTCCAACAATTTCGATAGAGTCTCATCGCAAAGTCTGTATTTCTCTTCTACTGCTTGCTAAATATTAAAAAAAAACATATTAGTCTATGGTTGGGAAGAACTCGGTAGGGCGTTATTACGAAGCTCATCCCGAGCTTCCAGTGCAATTGTCTATACTACAGCTGTTTTTACAATGCATTTTTCTATCTACATGTCATTCGGTGCAGTCAGTCACTTCACAGGACGACCCTCTACGTACATAACATGACAGTAGTGCTCTTTCACAGCGAACTGTTGGGATGCAAACTCAGTTACAATTTACAGTTTCATATTTACATATTCACAAGACATAAAATGACGAAAAACTCAGTATCATGCAAGAAGTAGAAACTAAGTAATTCGTCCTCACCTGAAAAACAGCTTTAACTTAACAATACTATGCATACACAAAGCAGACAAAATCAGAGGAACGAATAGAGGCAACAAAGATAGACAGCCAATTTACAACGCATGGAGATGACGACACAACGAGTCCATTAGTTGTGTAGAGTTACCACAGACAACACATCATGCAGAAGCAAGGCATGCAAGCAGTGACAGTGCAAACGTCAAAAATAATACTGAAAAACATTTTTGACATTTGCAACACGATTTTGTTTCATATTCTTATAATTAAAAGATTTGTTTTGATTAGAGTTAATTGTAAGTATAAAAAGTTAAGAGTACCTGTAGAGATCTGAAACTTTGAAAGAAATGATTTGTACAATAAAAAGTAAGAAAATATTTAAGACAAGAATGTATACGTAATATTCATTGACGTATTGACATTTAAAAGTAAAAGAAATATGAGACTTTATTTCATTGTTATTTGAAGTTCTAAAATTATTATAAATACAAAAAAAATTGGATTAGATGAAATAAAATCCCAAAATATAAAATAAGACTTAAATGAATCATAAATACTACCTTTCGTGTTTTTGTTTGGAGAAAATGTATTACCATTTCATGATATTGTGAATGTTTGCATCGCGAGCGTCCGCCATTATATTGAACATCACAATAGCATAGCGTTCGTCATGCATTTCCAAAACGTGTGAGCACGGGTCCAAGGAATGAGTATTTCAACAAACATTGGAACTTTTAAAAAAAGTACATCGATTATTTTTTAATCAAATCAGCTAGTCATAAATTGCTGATTTTTTAAAATGAGTAAGCGAACAGAATGAAGCTTAGCCGAAATAAGATCGACGATGAACGGACAAATACCGTTTCGATCTTTTTCGTAAACTCTTAGCACAAAGTGATTATGGGAGGTTAGGTATTTGACGAGACGGTGATGGTTCTTTTTATCGTCGTTAATATGATCCCTCACAGGCAAGCATTCACGATTTAGCTCAAAAGGGTTCTTTAGCATCGCAGGCAACGGCTGGAAATAAAAAACAACATACATCGAGCCTTATACAATGTGATGAAGCACACTTCTGCTCATATGCAATTGGTAGTTTTCCCGATGAATGTGACTATTTTATTAAACTTTAGGAAAAACTGGCAATTGTTCTTGAGCTCTGTAACCTAAACTAAAGCATCTAGAAACAAAAAAAGATATATCGACGTGTATTATGTCTACTAATGTATGTATAAAAGTAAAGATAATTGCTTTTTCCTAAGTGTGAAAGCTAATGTTACGCTAAGAAAACAATTATATACGCTGTGATACAAGCGGTACTACTCTTACAGTGAGAATTACAAAATGTATAACAATTCACAATACTTTTGTTGTTAATTTATTCAGGTAAGATTAATTTAATATTTTCATGGTTATTTTCAGTGTATGCCACAAAACAAACTGTGACGACACCAGTATTGCATCAGAACCCAATTATTCGACACTGTAAGTCATGTGGGTGTCGTGCCATGCCAATGTTTTAAGCCAAACGCTTATAGAGATCACCTTATAAAGAATAGGTAGAGAAATAGGAAAATGAAAAGCAACACCTTTGCTCGATAGAAGCACAAATATAAGCAATTATAATAAGACTCACCCTCGTTTCTGCTGGCAGCAAGTATCCCTTTTTCAGAGCTTTGACCAAATCTAAACTGACTCCTTTTTCTGGATCGGTTATGAGTCGTCCTTCTATAGGATCCACTAGTTTCTGTTCTATTGCCTGAACTAAGGGCCATATCTTTCCTGTCTCAGGTTCTTTAACGACAGTACTAGACGGATCTACAATTCCTTGATGGATCGCCTCGCCCAAGCTCAATCTCTTTCTGTCTATGACACTCGTCGTTATGAACGGGTCATTAAGCGCACCCGTTGTTGGATTATAAATTCCGAAATGTAATGTTTCAATTAAAGTAAAACTCTTTTTGGGTGTCATAAGAAGACCAGTCTCAATTGCCGTAGACATGGTATTAAGTTTCGAGGTCTCTGTGTCCAAAATGTTGCCTTTCTCTGCATCTATGAGGCCTTTTCGGAACGCTTCTGGGAGTTTCACTAACCTCTTTTTGAGATTATCTTTTATGAGCGCCGTGTCTGAATCTATGTAACCCATTGTGGCTGCGTCTTTTATTGTCAGAACTTCGTTGGAATGTGGATCAGTAAATCGTGCGGTAGCAATGTTAAGATAGCCTTTTTCAATAGCTTGCTCAAACGTCAGAGGCTCACGAACATAAACTATTAAGCCGTTTTCAAAGATGAAACAAAGCGTACGCGATCTACCGCTTTGTGGATCGAATGACCCCTTTGCGTTTTTATCAATAATGCCCTCTGTTATACCTAATTTTAATGGAATGTATTTATTCTTATGCGGATCTTTAATTACAGCTGTTTCAGAATCGATAAATTCGTATTTGATAGCTTCATCTAATGTGAATTCTCTGAGTACTGGCTCTTTAAGAGCGGCAGTATCAGCCACGTACCGTTTAGAAATTGTTTGAGATGTAATGGGTTGAATTACGGTAACAAGGAGACCTTTGTCGAAAGCAATATCTAAACTGTAGGTTTTCTTAGCTTTTGTATCAAGCACTCTTCCTTTAGTAACATCAACATCCCCGTGTTGTATTGCGACTGGCAATGGTTTAAATTTATTTGTGAAACTATCTTTAACCGCCGTAAGTTCAGGGTTTAGAAGGCCCGTTTCTATGGCTTTATTAATGTCCATAAATTCATTTGTACTAGGGTCTACTAATTTGCCATTATCAGCTCGGAATAAGCCATTTCTAATAATTTCTTCTAGACTCAAATTTTTCCTTGTGGTCACTACAAGGCCACGATGTTTTGCGTCTAACAAGTTAATTTGATTACCGTTCGGTAAAACATATACGCTGTTATTATCGTCTACAATACCGCTTTGTATGGCTTCGTCTAATTTAACATATTTACTAGTAGGAATATTTTTAACTAATGAAGTTTCGGGATTAATGAGTTCCTCGACAATTGCGGTCTTAAGAGAAATTCTATGTTCAGTAACTGGATGAATGAATACAAGTTCAGTAATATCGTACATGTTCATAGCTAAAGCTTCATATAAAGTGAATCCAGCACTTTCTATGTCGACAATAAGGCCTAAAGACATGGCCTCGGACAGAGGTATTTGAACATCCGAACCTGGTTCATGGAACTTTCCGCTTCGCCTATCAATAATTTCACTACGACAGCTCTCTGACAAAGTTAAAGGTTTTTCTGACTTTTTGTCGAAATAGCAAAGATATTTAGGGCTAATAATA
Organism: Zeuzera pyrina; assembly: GCA_907165235.1. Classification (NCBI taxonomy): domain Eukaryota; kingdom Metazoa; phylum Arthropoda; class Insecta; order Lepidoptera; family Cossidae; genus Zeuzera; species Zeuzera pyrina. The sequence continues at coordinate 4,877,117 of OU015641.1, forward strand.
GACCTTCTAATTGCTTCATGAAGAGTAATTTTGCGACTAGTAGCTGGATCAATTATTTTTCCAGTGCTATCGTCATAGAGACCTTGATGCAACGCTCTTTGGAGACTAATTGGAGCTTTGCTATCGACAAGCAAACCTATTTCGAAAGCCTCACGGAGACTGATTTCCTCGTTATCACTATTAATGTTTCTTATTTTTCCTGACTTATCATCGATGACACCTGTTTCTATAGACTCTGATATAGTAATTTTGTCCCATTTGCCTAACCTATTGTCTTGAATATGTACAGAATGAGGATCGATTAAATTCATTTGAATAGCCTCTGCAAGAGTATACTTTTTACCGCTCTGTGGATCCATAAATAATCCCGTAATTTCATTGTAAATGCCTTTCTCTATCGCTTCAATAAGTGATAGAGGTTTTCGAACTTCCACTAAAATACCTCTTTCGAATGCTTCGCGGAAATCTATCTTTTCTTCTCCTAACAATATCGTACCTGTCCTACTGTCCACAATTCCTTTATCTACAGCAAACTCGAAAGGTATTACTTTTCCACCAACATGAACTAAAGTGGATTGTGGATCTAGCATACGTTTTCTAATGGCCCTATCAGTTGGTATCTTTTCTCTACTTTGAGGGTGGGAGAATTTTCCGGTTTTTGGATCGTAAAAACCTTTAAATACAGCTTCCGGTAAGCTGAGTTTACGCTTAGCAGGAACAATTAGACCGCGTTCGGAAGCATCAGTGAGTGAAATTTTATCACCTTGAATAGGATCTCTCACTTTACCTTCCTTCGTATCAATTATACCTGCCTTTATAGCAGCTGCAAGCGTTATGATTTCTCCTGTAACAGAATTTTTAACTGTTAAAGCTTCTGGATTGATGTTTCCGATTTTAATGGCATCGTCCAAAGTCATAGTCACATTGTTAATTGTTAAAAGTCCTGTATCTGGACTGTAAAAGCCTTGCACTAAGCCTTCCTGTAATGTCCATGGCTTTTTATCACTCAATAAGTAGCCTTTATCACTGGCGTCTTTTAGATTTAATATTGGAGATGTAATAATGCCCTTTTCTAAATCCAGTAAACCTGATTTCACCGCTTGATCGAATGGTATCACAACTTCAGACTTATCGTCTTTAATTTTGACCTCAGAGGGATCAACGAGTTTTTCTTTTATCGCTTTGTCTAGAGAAATAACTTGTCCTGTTTTGGGGTCTAGAACTTTGCAAGTATCAGGAGAATAGTAACCTAACTCGATAACATCGAATAAAGAGAATGTCACATTCTTTGTTGCGACCAAGCCCTTTTTCAATGCATCCTGTAATGGAATGTCTTTGCCAGTCTTTTTGTCTTTAATCCTACCTGTTTCAGCATTAATCAATTTAGTATCAAGAGCTTCTAATAAAGGTACGAATTTTTCTAGGGCAGTATCCTTGATTTCAGATATTGTAGGATGAACAATGTTTCTATAGACTGCATCTTCAACAGTAACGAGCTGTTCAGTCACCGTGTCTTTAATTTTACCCGACTTTGGTTCAAACATGTCATTAATAATAACGGCTTCAATTGAAATTGGCCTACGAATGACTGTAATTAATCCACGTTGTATGGCTAGTGTTATTTCTATCATTTCATGAGTTTCAACTATTGTAATGATACCATCACGGATTTCTATAATCCCACGTTCGATTGCATCTGATAAAGTAACACTTTCGTTAGAACGAGGTACTTTAATTAACAATGACTCTTGATCGATTAGACCTTTTTCAACAGCTGTGCCTATCGGTACTAATTCGCCAGTGTTGATATCCTTGATTTCACCTGTTTTAGGATTATATAATCCTTGTTCCAAAGCTGATTCAATAGTGACGTGATCGAGAACTGAAACATCTTCAGGTTTTTCTACGATCCAACCCATTTGAACACATTCTATGAATGGGACACGCTTACCTGTTTTAGGGTTAACCATATGTCCTGCAGTTTTATCAATAATAGGCCGTGCAACGGCTTCGTCAAATGGAATATAGTTATCAGATTTGGAACCAAGATCCTTAACCAGAATAGATTGTGGATCAAATATTTGAAGTGCATACACGAGGTCTTCAAAAGTAATTTTAGCTCCGGTTTCAGGGTTTAAGAATATTTGCTTTTCAATATCATACACACCCATTTCAGAAAGTTCTTCTGGTGTAAGTTTTGTGGAGATTGCAACGCAATACTGAGGTTTGGTTTCTTTCAATATGACGCAATTTTTAGACACTACATCAACTGGCGTAAATCTACTAATCTGTTCCTGTTCTAGTGAGTCTTGAACTGTTAAGGGGGATTCAATTCCGTTAATAATAATTCTACAAACTTTTGGTTCAATTTTGCCTTGTGCAATTGCATCTACCAATGGAATATTTTCATAAAGAATTTTAATAGGTTCTGATTTCACTTTAGTAATATTTTGTTCCGTAATTTCATCAATTATTCTTAACGGCTGTTTTTCCGCATCTATGAGCATAGCTGATATAGTCTTGATGTCACTCTCTGTAGTGTGATGTTTGGTTACTTGATAGTCTATAACTTTATGCTCAATAGTGGTAGTGGCCACACTGCTTTCAGTGGTGATAGGTTCATATTCACTCTTTGTTGTAATAATTATTTCGCTGGGACGACTTATAGTTGCAGTAGACGTATAACGATCTATAGGTTCTTCTGATAACTTTAGTGTCTTTACAGGTCTATCAGCAATAGGAAGCGCGTGTGCTTCGGACTCTATAATATTTGAAGTATCAGGAAATAATGCCTCCGAAGTTTGAACCTTAATGACTTCTTCATATTTTTTATACGTATTAGAGTCAATAAGACCTTGATTGTGGGCTTCCTCTAAAGGTACCTTTTTACCTGTTTTGGGATCAACAACAACAGCACTTTTCACTACCTCGATTACTTTAGAAGCTGCATATATTGGTGCACCAATAACAGTTATTAGTCCTATTTTCGCTGCATCAGCAAAGCTGATTTTCCTACCACTTTCGTCTTTGATTTGACCTGTTTTTTTGTCAATTATACCCTTATTGATAGCTTCCTTTAATGTTATTCGGTTTTCTGTTTTGGGTTCGATTATTTGGATAGTATTGGAAGGCATTACACCTTTCTCAACAGCTTCTAAGATATCATCGGACACTCCTGACGTAGCTGATATAACTAAAGCAGTATTTGGGTCATATATTACTCCTGGTGCAACTTCAAGCGGTTTATTAGATACTTCTTTGACGGTTTCTAAATCTGGAGATTGTTTTGGTGCGTCTTTCTGTATTTTTTCTTTATTAGATTTATGATCTTTAAAATCTTCAGTATGAGGAGTAATGTATTTGGTTGGGGATAAATCTTTAGGTAATAAAGTGTCTTCGACAGTTTTCTGATCGACCTTCACTAATCTCTCCTCTATTTTTCCAGTAGCCACTGAAATAGGTGAAGATTCTCTGAGATTCGACGTTATTTTGGAAGGTTTTACCTTCTCGATTTCTGTTTTTGGTATAGTTTTAGTCGGTAATAAATCTTTTGAAGTAGGTCGTTCATCTACTTTCAGTTTTTTGTCTTTGCTAACATCAGTCACTTCATGATCCTTGCTTACATATGCCGTAACGCGATCAGATTGGTCAGGGTATTCACTAATTACAACATCATGACTTTCAATCGAAGTTTCACTAACGTCACGAGGACCGCTATATTCTTCACTCATAACATGATAAGAAGTAGATTCATTTTGGGTTATTTCAACAGAAGTTATTTTTGAAGCTTTGGTGGTAATTACGGTACTGGTATGTTCTGTTACATAATCTGAGGATTCGGGTTTTGTTACAAATGCCTTCATTATTTCTGTAAGTTTCTCACCTTCTGGAATGATATGTTTAAATTCTTGTATAACCGGTTTTTCTTCGGTAACGGCTTGCACAATTTTACATGTATCTGTTGGCTTTTCTTTGGATGTAAGATATTTGTCAGTAGTTGATGAATCTTTAGGAACATTTGTATCGCCTTTTTCTGTAATGAGATTTTTCTTTTCAATTATGATCGATTTACTATTTTGTATATCAGGTATATCTATATCTATAACAGAAGAATTGAAAATTTCTTGAGCGTTTGCTGATGGTTGTTCAATTATTGCCGCTTTATGTGGTTTTTCTTTTTCTATTACAAGAGTTTCCTTTTCGGTCACAACAGTTTTACTTTCTGCAGATTTCAGTGTATCTTGTTCTTCTAATACATTTTTTTCTTTAAGTACGGATGATTCTTTAATTTGTTCTGTTGTAATGATTTTTTCTTTAGCTATCTTACTAATAGGTTCTGTAACAGTCTCTTGTCGTTTTGGTTCAGAAACAATCATCTTCTTTTCAACGGTAATTAAACCCTCTGTAGCTTTGACGATATCATCTTTAACAGAAACTGGTCTTTCAGAGACAACTTTTTGTTTTACATCTGGTTTTGTGAATTTTGGAGCGATTTCTTTTTCCTTTTTCGGCTTATTGACAATTTCAACTGTTTCATGTTTTATAGATGTTTCAGCAGGGAAAACTTGACTTGGTTGTTCATATGCGATACATTTTTCTTCTTTAGGTTTTATAATTTTGCTAGTAATAACCTTAGCTCCCTCTACAACTGCTATTCCTGCCAATACTGGTGCAGCTACTATAGCTATTAAACCCATTTTAGCAGCATTTTTTATATCAACAGATTTTCCTGTTTTAGGTTCCTGCACTTTTCCAGTTTTTTTGTCAATTAATCCTGTATCTACGGCTTCTTGTAATGTCACTGGTTTACCCGCTTCAATATTATAAATAACAGATTCCGGGTTTATAATATTTTTCTCAAGAGCTTCCTTGAAGGTTATGACTTTATTAGGTGATTTAGGATCTTTGAATTTTTGAGTCTTTTCATCAAAGAGGAGTTCAAATGCTTCATTAAGGTCTAACATTTCAATATCTTTTTTTGTAGATATTGTTTTGGTTGTTTCCAGAGGAACCTCTGTATTTAGTACACCGCTGTTTACAGCTTCGGTAATAGTCAAAGTTTTACCTGTATTTGGATGAATAAAAGTACCTTCTTCGATATTAATTAAACCATATTTAAGAGCATCTTCGAAGCTTATGTTCGTATCAGTGGTGATAAATTGTTCCTTACTGGTTTGCTCATCCCTTACTATTCCCTTTTCACGAGCTTCTTCCATAGAAACAATTTCTCCAGTTTTTATATTTTTAATTTCATTGGCGCTAACTAATACATAATCAGCCAATAGTTCTACCATTTTTGTAGTAATTGTGTGTTGAGAAGTCAATGTCTCTGTGATAGTAGTTACTACACCAGTTGCTATTTCAGTATTAGGCTTAATAGCTAGTAATCCCTGTTCCATTGCTTTGTCTAAGGGAATTTTCGTCTTGGTTATTGGGTCAGTAAATGACTCTTCTTTTAAATTAACAATACCTTTATCTAGTGCTGCTGCCAAAGTTATACTTTCTGACGATTGCGGATATGGAATAGCCATAATGAAATCTCTTTTGACAGCGTCTGCAACGGGAATGATTTCGCCAGTTAGAGGGTGTTTTATATCCCCTGTTCTCTGATCGACAATATTTTTCTTTAAAGCAATAGTGAGTGTCATGCCCGCTGGTGGAATGGTCTCAGCAATTTTTATGATTTCCGGTTTAGGAAAGATTTGTGCATTTACAGCAGATATCAAATCTAATGGACCCTCACTGGTCTTTATCTCGTTTTTATCGTTATCAACAATGTTTCTTTCAATGGCATCAGCCAGTGTTACTTTTTTCTCAGATGTAATGCTAATAAAGGACAATGGATCAACAATTTCACATATTATAGCTTCTCTTAATGTCAAAAGATTACCAGTTTCAGGATGGATAATTTTTCCCGAAGCTGGGTCTAATAATCCTTGTTCCAAAATCTCTGGTATGGAGAGGCTCTTAGCTAAAGGAATCAACACTTCATCTTGGCCTTCGCCATCCAAGATGCTTCTTTTTAAAGCTTCCTTAATAGTAAGTACATCTCCGTGAACTGGGTCTACAATTTTCCCTTTATATTGATCTACTAAACCTATTTCAATCGCCTTTTCCAGAGTTATAGGAGAACCCTTTTCATCTTTGTACACTTTGATAGCTTCTAAAACCTTAGCTGTTTCTTTATCAATTAAGCCTTTCTCAACAGCTTCCAAAGGTGTAACTACTCGTTTTCGAAGTTTCTGCAAAACTACAGGTTTTGCTTCTATAAATTGTTTTTCAAGTGTTCGTTCTTTACCTAGATTTATTTTATATTTTGGCTTTTCTAAAATTCTACTTTTAGAAATCTGAATGACGTCTAACGGATGTATCTTTTTATATTTGTCTAACGTCACAGTTTCAATTACCTTCCTATTATCAGCTGATAAACTGTTTTGAATGGATTCCACGGTTATAAATCCTTCGGACACAGCAGCTCCTACAGATACAGGTTTCGAACTTACTTGTGAGAACGTAACTGTGCTTGTGCCTGGTCTCCTATCTACTTCTTTTTGCAAAGTGTCACTTTCTGGTGATCTCTCTCTAAGAGATTCTTCGTATTTTTGGTACGTAACAGGATCCACCAATCCTCTTTCATATGCTACTTCCATTGGTAGTTTTTCGCCAGTTTGTGGATCGACTATCATTGTGCTTTTTACTATTTGTATAACTTTAGATCCGGCGACAAGAGGACCACCTATAACCGCGACAAGACCTATTTTGGCAGCATCCGTTAAGCTTAATTTATTTCCGGTCTTATCTTTATATTCACCTGTTTTTTTATTAATGATACCTTTATCTAATGCCTGTTTAAAAGTGATTTGTTCACCCGTTTGTGGTTCTATAACTTTGACAGTATTAGGAGAAACTACACCGCGTTCCACTGCTTCTAAAATATTTTCAGATACCCCATACGTAGTAGATATAACTAAAGCCGTTGCAGGGTCAAAAATTACTCCCGGTGCCACTTGAACAGGTTCTAATGCCGTTTGTTCCTCAGAAAGTAATTCATGTGAAATAGTGTCGTGGGCTTCAGATATTTCCATTTTATCTGGCATACCCGGTATTGAGGTAATGGTTATGACTTTTTGAGACGAAGTAGTTTCGGATAACCGTATGAATATAATGTAGCTATGATCAATCGCGTCTTTCATACTTAAAAGCGCGGAAGAATGTCTATACTTGCCGTTATTATCTATAATGTTAAGTTCTAAAGCTTTCGCAAGTGGAATTTCTTTTTTGGTTTTCGGTTCAATAACCTTAGCTGAGTCTGGGTTTATGATATTAAGTTTTATTGCCTCTTCTAAATTTAGAATCCTATCAGTACCAGGAATAGTAAATATGCCAGTGACAGGATCAAAAAGATTTTGTAATATGGCTTCTCTAAGAGTCCAACCTCCGCGGGGCAATTCAATGGTATTTTTCTTAATAGTTAATGAAGTGACTGAGGGTTGTTCAGTTACAACTGATTTTGATGTTACTGTTTTTATTTCTCGCATTAAGCCTTCTCGTGGATGCATTATTTCTCGAGAAATATAATCAGGACTCTTAATAGTTTCTGGTTTACTGTCGCGTTGAACTTTAGCTTCCGGACTAGGCGGTAAGTCTTTGATAAATGATTTCTTGGTTATTTTAAGTCCAACTACCTGACCAGGTAATAAATCTTTTTTGTTAACGCCAGTAACACGAACTACACGTGGTTCATCTTTCTCTACACCTAATAGCCCCTCATCTAAGGCTTGTTGTATAGGGAAAACGGTTCCCGTATTTGGATCTGTGAATGTTTGAGTGTTCTCGTCAATAAGTCCACGTCTTACTGCTTCCGCGAACGTAATTATAGTTTCAGATCTATTCGTGGTATTGGTGATCGTTACATACCGTTTCACGCTCTTAGTAACGGTTTGTAAGTTTAAAGTTATATTTAACAAAGTATTTAACAAAACGGCCCCTTCGGGAGTTATCATATTGATTTCGACAGCCTTGTTAAATGGAATAGGTTTTTTAGTAGCCGCATCTAAAAGAAATCCGCTTTTAGGGTCGAGTATATGTTTAAATACCGCGTCTAATACATTTAGTTCCTTACTATTTTCATAAACACCTACTTTACGATTAAACATTTCTAAAATTTCTGGACGTACAATTGACACTTTTGTGCAATCTTCTAAAAATACCCAGTCTCCGCTTTCAGATTTTAGAAAAGTTTCACCGTTAACATATTTGAGATTACCTTTGCTTAAAGCCATATTAAATGAAATAAATTCGCCAGTTTTCGGGTCCTTAAAACCATCGATATCAAATATAGACCTTTGAGAAACTGACGTTATTAAGCCACGATCGACAGCTTCGGGAATAGAACAAATTTCACCTGTTAAGTTATCACGGAATTTACTATCTGGTAGTACGATCCTAGCACCTAAAGCTTCAGACAGCGTTAAAAGCTTGCCTGTAGTTGTATCGGTTATGCATTGTAGGTTATCGCTATCAAGAACTCCCACAGAGATAGATTCTAAGATATTTAAAGGCACTCTTTTAGTAGGAGATAAGATTTTGCCGTCATTTGTCATAAGATTATTGTCGCAGACATCTTTAAGGGTCATTGGTTTACAAATGTAATGTTTGCTTGCCGCATCTTTGAATGTTAGCTTATCTTTACTTATGTTATGTACGTATTTAGAATGTTTAGTGTTAATTATGTTCTTTTCGATAGCTTGAGCAAGCGTTACTTTTGTGTCGTTTTTAGGATCGACAACTTCCCTTACGTTGGGATTGATTAAATTGTTTTGAATAGCAACATCAAGTTGGAACCTATCGCCTGAATTTCTGTCCAGAATCCAACCGCTGTTGTCAACTAACTCTAAGCTTATAGCATCCGATAAAGACAGAGCGTTCGATTTTATTTTTATAATCTCATTGTATATAAGGTAACCTCTTTGATACGCTTCAGCGATTGTTATATAACTCCCATTTGGCAACCTATAGAGACCTCTTTGCAGATCAACTTGTCCTCTGTTCAATGCATCTGAGATACTCATCCCTTGTGTGCTTGGCTTCTCACCCTCGACAGTTACCTTGATTCTCTTCTCGGCTGGATCTGTGAGTCCTTGTTCTGCATCGTACAATTCTCTCTGAATGGCTTCCAATAAAGTAACTTCATTACCATCTTCGGTCATTCCGCATGGTCCTGTCAATCTCGCAGCTAATTTGGGGTCAATGAGTCCCTCTTTTGCTGCTTGTTCTATGGTAATTGTTTGTCTCGTATCAGGAGAAGACAGTAATCTCCCTGTTCGTACATCAAGTATTCTCAAACTAATTGCTTGACCGACTGTTAAGATTTCCCTCGTTTCAGGATGAATGATACCTCTTGACTCGATAATGTTGGGTCCTTCGTACATTTTATGGACGCGTTTGAGATTCCTTACATCGGGTCTGTCGTCATCTGTTATATTTGTTTTAGTCGTGTAATTGGGCGAGCTTAGTTTGCCGTTGGCCATCGACCTGATGGGCGCTTGCCCGTCTAGTTCTGTTGTATGCGACGTCCTGACGTATCTGTTTCAATGTATAGAAATAATTAACAAAGTATATAAAATATACGGCTTTAAAGAAGTAGACTACTTTGACATTATTATAAAAAAAGACGTAAGTATATTTTTAATACGAAGTAATATAATTTACTTCATTTTTTTTATACGTTACTAAAAAGTAATACTCACTGCTCAGTCGTGTAATGCGTAGTATACGTATGTTCAGTTGTTGTTGCCAGGTCCTGCATGTTAAACTCCTGGCGGAAAGAGCGGGCCGAGCGTGGCGCCATCGCCTCAACGAGACGCTGCAATAAAAAAAAAAAAATTTGACGTTGTTTTTTTAATGAGAACTGGCACTGGAACTGAACTTTTACTGGCACAGGTTAAGAATTATTTCGTCATTGCTGTTGGTGCGTTACTATTCTCACGTATTTATTGTTACTTTTTTTGGATGATGATGTTGGATGAGTCATTAAGAAACCTGAAGGAGGTATCAAGATTTCAGAATAAACTGGAATGATACAATTCCAGCATATAGCACAAAGTACATATATACTAGTATGTAGGTATATTTCCTTATTATAAATGAACAAACTAGAAATATGTATCTAAGTATATTAATTAATTAATGAGTGTCTTTATAACCACTTATCGACACTCACTAAGCTTTTTTGCGACTCTCGTGTTAAAAATTTATTATTTCACAAGCTTATTCTAAGATAAATTCTTTATTATTATTGTACAGTATTTAAAAAATGTTAGATAACGTATAATTTTTATAAACTAATAAACAAGTAATAGTAACAATATTAAGTTACACTAGATCATTTTGACTTTGTTTTAAAGCCTTCAAATATCTGATTTTTTTATTGAATTCATGTCTAGAGAAATAGCAGTCGCAAAAAAAGTTGTTAGGTAGTGTTATTTCAAATTAAAAATGTAATTCAAAATTTATGTACCCACCCGACACTCGTACGAAAAGTCATACTCGTACTCTTCCATTTTAAAAAAAAAAACAGTTTAAATACACAGCACTAAAATTTGCGTTTATGTTTCTCACTTAACACTATCATATTTCACACAATATCTGCTTTACATACCGTTAAAATATACAGAAAACATTATTAAACTGTAACGTAGAAAAACATTCAAAATAAATTCGTAACTTTGCTGGTTATAAAAACATAACGACAAGTACCTATTATTTTACTATTAAAAAAAACTACGAAATAACAAAAAAATACATAAAATATTTAATTAAAGAACAACACAGGTGAATGCCGAACTGGCTGAAAACTGAATGAAAGCCAGAAAACCGTAAACGAAAAAAATATAACAGATTCTAAATTTAAATCATTTCGCAATAGCGTCCAGCGAGTCTAGACATTGCGTGCAATTTTACCGGCTAATTGAATTAACTGCGTTTTTATTTGATGAGGTGTTTGAAAACAGCTGTTTGAGAAGTAGCTTGTTTTTGAGGTTAGGAAAGTGACTCGCTTATTCGATACCGTGGAAAATCTGGATGCGCGCGCATTCAGCCGCGCCGGTGCGGTGACCGCATAATTTTGACACGAAAAAAATCGGCAAAGAACGAATCGGACAAGCATTAACTACTACTAACCATACTTTCGGACAAAGAAGTTTAATTTATAAATTATAAATATAATAAATAAAGAAAATGAGAAAAAAATCTGACTATTTAATTTTTTTTTCTCGTTTCTGGATTTGGGTAATCAATTATTTATGTATCTGCGTCAAACAGCTTCATAAAAAGTGTAAATAATATTATCCACTAGCTGTGCACGGTCACGCGTTTTGTGGCTCAAAAGGTATTGTATTATTTATTATTCGTGATATACTCTTAAGTTCGTACAAAAGTTACATAAAAAAGCACTTTCAGTTATTCCCGAACTTTCCAATTTTCTGGGCAACTTTTCCAATTTCTCTTTCCATAAAAACCTTACTCGGACTATTACGAAATATGTAGAACAAAATTGGCAACGAACAACATTTCATTTTTTATGTGAAACATCTTATGCGGCTGGTCAGACTGGCTGTTGGCGTGGTGACGTGGTGACGCGCTCGTACTGAGTTTATATACCTACCTATAGCGTTAAAATGCAATGTTGTTTATTCACTTCAGAACACGTTGCCGGTGTTTTTTAAATAAAGATTTTTTTTTTCTTTAAAAAAAATCTGAATATTTTGTTTTTAATTATGCCATATTTATTTTCTTTAATTAACCATCCTCTGGTGCACATTTTCTATACAAAATAGTTTCGATGTTTCATATTCCTCCTCCTTCTTCTTTTACTTTTTTTATTCATATAAACAAAATATTTAAATAATACTTTATAAGCCGCATGCGTAAAAGCTCGTTGCATCAGTCGCGCTAGTAGTGCGTCAAAATTGTAAGTGTGTATAGACTCAGTAGACTAAAAAGTAATCTATCCGCGACCGGCTGTTAGATGTGCTTATAGATGATGAAATTGAAAACATAGGCAACATTATAAAGTAGAGTCTCATATGGTAGGTACTGAATTAATTACCATTAAAAAAATTTATAGCAAATATGACAAAAATAATTAAAATTAAAAATTAAACTTTCTCGTTCTTTCGCCCTTCCTATCGCAAATGTTTCATTTGGCTTCGCAAAGGTAGCGGAGCCTGGAGTGTGGGCGTAAATTCAGGTGAGTGCGCAACTGCGGCCTCATCTTGCAATTGAACTCATACACTTTTGAAACTTGTCACATTATTAATATTTTTAGTGTTTAATTTAATTTGTTTAAAACATTAAAAAAAAAATCCCCAGAATCAGAAACAGAATCCCCCATTTTTTGATGCCAATGATGTCGATTTCACCATACAAAAAGTACGTTAATAACATGTTTTATATCTGTGCAGGTACGAGCTAGACACGCTACGTTGTAGACATAAATGTTCCTTAATGTTTATTTTGTAATTATATTAACACGATAACAAGAGTGTTAGCTAACGAAATGTGAAAAGCACTCGCGTACCTAGGTGAAAATATGTGAGGAGAATGATGAGATTTGAGGAAGCGAAAGAAGTATGTATGGACGGCGAAGCTTGGCGCCCCGTCCCTCTGACTACCCTGTTACGTTATATGTGTATGTATCACATGTATTAACACGATTTGTTGTTACTCAGGAATAACAAGCAAAATGTTTTCACTTTCAATGAGAAGACGAAACATGTTAGAACACACAAATTCACTTAAGTATGTTTATTCCTGAAATTAACCGAGAGTCGATATTATTACGTGGGGGCACGAACACAACTATTTCAGTCATTATTTTTAAATTTCGAACAAATTAAGGAAAGTTATTTATAGTATTAGACTTTTGGCTGATATTATAAAATAGGTTTTAGTTATTTACATAAATGATGTCACGAAAAAAAGGATATACCATATTCGCAAACGAAAATGCCAATATTTATCATAATATACGAATGCGAATAACGACAGAGAGGCGTTATTATGCAAATTGTCGTTATACCTTGTTAGTATGTACGTAGTACGTAATGAGACTAAACAGTAATTAAGTCAATAAAATCAAGGCTGTTCCCTAATTCAAACTTTTAACTAACTTTTTATAAATAGTAGTTGCATTGTCATTTCGTAAATATTCATTTACCTTTTTCATTGACAAATAGTCGTATAATTTCTGCGAATGCGAATATGCAAAAACATGCGAATATTTGCGAATGGACTATTCGTTACATCATTAAACATTACAGATAATGTTCTTAGTGTTAGTTCCAAAATTGGAAAAACTGGGAAGTGTAAGTCATATTCTCGCAATTATTTTGTAATGCCAGTTGTTGTCTGCTAACCACAAAAGAAAGTTTACCGTAGAACTTTAAGCAAAAACAAAATTGATTTCACAGCTTTGTTTTCATGTGAAAAAAAATGTATCCACATTTTAGTAGGAAGTGTGAATATATCTAACTCAGGCAAAATGGCCATCCACAATGCGGTGTTGGTGCCAACTTTATTGTACGGTAGTGAGGCCTGGATGTGCCCGATATCAGGTAAAAGTAAGATAAATGCAGTAGCAATGCGATCTCTTAGAAATATGTGAGGTGTCACCCTTACAGACAAAACAAGCAATGAAGAGATACGGAGTATGATAGGGTTGCACGACAGTGTGACTACTCCGTTAGGGATAAAACGTGAAGATACGTATGTATGTTAAAAATTGTATCAACGGACAATTCCTTCTATCTACACTAATATTATAAAGAGGTATGTTTGTATGTAGGAGGTAATCTTTGGACCTATTGAACCGATTCTTAAAATTATTTCATTAATAGAAAGATATACTATCTGGGAGTAATCTAGGCTATATTTTAGCGAATAAAAAAAATCAAACCCGTCACGCGCGGGTTTTTTATTGTCAAATTAAAAAAAGATCCTAGAAAATATATGTAGGGATTTATAGAACGTGTTAACGGATGTTCGAAGAAGAGAAAGCTCGCATCAATCTTTCTCAACGACTTCTATTTTTAGGGTGTACACTGTATAGTAACAAAACATTTTTAAATACGAACGACATTAATGCTTTAAACGGTTAAAGATGTAAATTAAAGTAAACAAGGAATGAAAATGTATTTGGTGACTTCAGTAGCCTGATTTAATATAACCAATTTTGTGACCCCTAAACTAAGTACAAGGCTTATTGTATAGACTCAGGTGTTACTTTGTGGAAATCCATATCATGTGATGAATTCTTACAATCCTGAGTTTGATCTCTGGAATATCCTGAGGATGTTTCGTTGAGGCGAAACACGTGTCAATTGGTGGTTTTTGAAGTTTGAGCGGAAAATATCTAAATATTTTAGGAACTCATCACATGAAAGTACAAGGCTTGTACAATGAGCATTATAACGAACTGAGGGAGCACTCAGTAACATCAAGATTCTAGACTAAAGATCAGAAAATATGCTTTCCTAAATTGAATTAATCGGGAATCGAAGCTGGAACTCGCGACATAGTGTATAGATGATAAGAAAATTATTTGGAAATATTTTGTAAAAATGAGCGATAAAATTAGTAATTCAAACTAAAAATTACTAAATAAAAGAATAGTTCCAAATACAAATTTACTACATCCGATTTAAGTCTAATACAATTGAAAATTAGGACCTTCCAAAATAAACTTACTACTTTCATCCAATAACTGTTAATTTAGACTTTAACATTCCGATGTTCTCGCATAGTTTTTTTAATAAAACGGTATAAAACATGGCCACTGTCAGGATGACAGCAGAAATTATAATGGAAAAGTTATAATATACATAATTACATACAATATAATACATATATACAATACATATACTTATGCACTATGAAATGTAAGAAAGCACTCGCATGCCTAGGCGAAAATGTGTGAGGAGAATGATGAGATTTGAGGAAGCGAAAGAAGTTAGTAAGGACCGCGACGTTTGGCGCTCCGCCTCTTTGACTACTCGTTAGGGATACGGCGTGAAGATACGTATATACGCACTATATACAATACAGAATACATACACGGTTCCGATTTTTTTTGCAGTCTATAATTACTATTTTATGACGTCATTATATTTTTCAAGTGTATTTTTAATTAAGTGGTGACATTTCATTGCAATGTGTTATATTTATTACAGCGGTCAATAGGGTTTTAATAGTTATTTTATCAGTTTTAAAGTGCTCTTAAATACATTCCAAGCATTTCCTAAATTGGGTTATCTGGGAATCAAACCGTCAGCAAAATGCTTCACATTACTGAGTCAGTCGGATCAAATATTTGCAAATAATAAACCAAGTAGTATAACAACATCACAATTATTTACCTAAGACATTAACCGGTCAGAAGCTCTAAAAAACATGAGCGTACAAAAATGTACTTTGGAGTACTGTGATAAGATTTATTTTTTAAAATTATGAGAACATACCCTATTAGCATATCGATATGACAGTCTTATGTAATGTTAGGTTTAAGCCTTAAAGGTATTTACGAAAGACGAGTTTTAGAAGTTGTTTAGAAAAATTCTTTCGCTTATACCTACTCGTATTTATATAAATTATGCCTTTATTGGTAATTTGCCTGTTATAACTTCATTTCCATATTGATCTGGGAAGATATGCACGTGCGTAAACAATTATAATAATGAAAAATCTATATACTAATATTGTAAAAAGCTATGCCTGACTTATAAAGATTCAATAGCTAGAGTGTTAGCCGACGGAAATGTCAAAAGCACTCGCATACCTAGGCGAACATGTGTGAGGAAAATGATGAGATTTGAGGAAGCGAAAGAAGTATGTAAGGACCGCGACGCTTGGCGCTCCGTACTCTCTGACTACCCCGTTAGGGATACGGCGTGAAGATATGTATGTATGTATAAAGAGGTAAACTTTGTGAGTTTGTATGTATTGGATAAACTCAAAAAAACCTATTCAACCAATTTCAAAAATTCTTTCGCCTTTCAGCTATATTATCAGCGAGTAACACGGGCTGTATTCTATTTTCATAAAAAATTCTACTCGTGCGTAGCCGGGGCGCGTCGCTAGTTTTCTTCTATATAAAAGGCAATGTATGTATGTATGTTCCTTATGGACTCCGAAACGGCTGGAACGATTTCGATGAAATTTTTAGAGAATCTTCAGATTGGCCTAGCGGGCGATCTTGTAAAGTTTGGTAGCGATCGGATCAGTAGAATTTTTTTGTTTTTTTTTTTTTGCAGTATCAAAATAATTATAAAAACTGTTTAATTTATTTTAACTTCAACTAACGCCCAGTGAAACGGGCTGGGTTTGCTAGTAATGAATAAAACTAAGAAAAAACACAAAAAATTCCTTGACAAATACAGGGATGGATTCATGTTATGGTGGACAGAATGGGCGCCACTAGATTGTGACGTCACAAACTCCGGCTTCACTCTATTATCATCTCTGCCTCTGTATGTTTATGGTCACAAAACTCAAAAAGTAGTTGATCGAATGACTTGAAATTTTAACACAACTTTCCATTCGAATACACGCGTGTTTTTATATACTAGTATCTATGTAAATAAAAATGTAAAGGTTCGTTTGTTGAACGCGTGGCCGGGAACAGTAGCTGGTATCTGTTATATTATTTTTGAGTATCGTGACTTTAAATCACTCGTGGCAAGCCCTTCAGTAGGGCAGTGAGTCAGTGACCTAAATAAGTAATATAAATTATGACTGCCTCGAATACAGGACAAAGAATTCAAATTTAAACTTTATTCGCTGGAAACTTACAACACAAGCATTAAAAAAAAAACAATTTTCCTCTTCCAACCTCATAAAAGAAATTTTCTGTATTTCTACCCTGTAGAATATCAGTTATTTCACTGAGAATTCTCTAAAAATTAATATTTTTAAATCGCTTCCTACATAATATCACTAGAAAATAGAGCTATAGAAATAAGTTATACATTATTTTAGTAACGTTAAATAAAACAGTAGAGATTCTCATAACCAAAAATAATCTTGAGCGATTTCCATAAAACATATCTAAGAACATTTTTGGAAACAGCAACTATGAAGTAAAAAAAGTCGAGTGCGAATCGGTTTATCCATTGTAGAGATACATCGTCATATATAGGTACAGTGATACAGACACAGATGTCACACTTATAACAATCCTCTTCAACATTGTAGATTAAAAAGGAAATATTTTGAAAATCAAACAAGTAGTTATACCGATTGCAATTTAAAAACATGGCACCAACCATGGACTGATAAGAGTAAAATTTTAAAAACCCACTCAGGTAATAGCGGCACCTGAATCGAATTGTATCGCCTTGAATTTCAAATTACTCGTGTATGTTGGTTAGCCTCAGTGAGAATGCTTAAATAATACAGACAACCTTGAAATTCTCAGCAAAAAATACATACTTAATAATTATTATCCACGTTTTTGAAGTAAAATTTATGATTTGACACACAGGGCGTGTACATGAGTAGCTCAACGAGGTAGCTCACATTGAGATTTTTCAATGGATACCTAAAACATATGCTTTCATTACAAAGAAAGAAACAGAACTGAAATTAACACGTACAATTTTTCTACATGACAAGAAAAAGTTAAGTCACTCGAAAAAAACTTGAAATTTGCGTGTTTATTGTCATAAAGCGATCGACAACTTACTTATGATTATGAGACATATTCTGGTCAAAACAACTTAATCTAGTGATATGTAACTGATGAATATCTGATTAACAATATACAGATTACTACATGTACATTATTACATGTATAGATTTTTTTTGGCACAAATGAACTAACTGAGTTGATATTAGTTGTTGAAAATAATAATAATGTAGATGAACACATAGACATTCATAAAGATGATGTGAGAGCGTTATGCAATACGAAAATAAAAATGGTAGATACTTCGTAAACATCGTGTAGAGAAAAACGATTGCCAAATAGACATTAATAATCAAAAACTTACAGTCCGGAGCAAGAAGAAAAAATAGTCCATAATCTACAGAACAATCAGTGAGAGAACAGAAAATCGAAGTGATAGCGAAAAAGGTGGATACACGCGTGAATGTGAAGACCAGGATAATCTTGTCAATGGAAAAAAGCATTTGCAATCTAATTTTTAATATAGTAGAGTCTAAAATTTAATGCATTGTTGCTGCGAAACGGCAAATGCCATTTGGTGGTTCATAAAAATAGTATCACTGGCAATCGTACGTGGACCCATTCTATAGTAGTGATGGTTGCCAAACAAAACGGTATTATGAATGGTACAGACAAAAGTACTGAACAAAATTTGTAACTTTTTAGGGTCAATACCAGATTTTCATAACAATATATACACTCATACCTACACTATACGTATTTTATGGTTTAAAAGCAGTTTATATTCTTATTAATTGTACCTGATAATAAAACTAAATTGGTATTTCATCTCAATAAAACATGTTGAATCCTTAAAAAAGTTTCGTTTAAAATTGGAACACTGAATCTTTCATCTACTATACATATACAATGCGAATGACACGCGTTCTCTAAACCCACTCAGTGCATTGAAACTTCAAACCACTTCACGTGCATTGTATTATAAATGTTTTATTTGTAAATAGAACAGTGAATAATTCAACTAACAATACTAGATTCAAAGTTTTAGTGAAAAAATGAATGAATATAACATGAGTATCAGTGAATCAAAACCAAACTCATTCATTTTTTCAAACATTGTTTCTCTGTTCGCGCTATTTTTTTATTCTGTCTAAACGCCAACCAAATGAAACATTAGCCAGAGTAAATAAAAATTAAATTAATAAAAACATTAATGAATCAGATCTTGCCGCTCTGATAAGCATTCAGTTCCAATTTCAAAAGAGATGTATATTCGATATTTCTACAACTCCAACTCCATTAGATACGCATTGTATAATTATTATATACAGATTATTATAATTACATGGATGTAAAGTGACATTCAATAAATGCCATCAAGTTCCATTTATACTATTAGAAATTTCAATGCTAGCGTTACTTTGGACATTAAATATATGCGTATTATGTAAAGAAAATAAAATCCATTAGAACGTGTTTGGACAGATAATGTTTTATTTGTAGCACAAAACACTACTATGTATACATCAAACATATTTGTGGTACACGTGCCAAAGTGATTAAGTATACAATCGTTACATACATACTCGTATATAGAGTGAGTGACACAGAGGCGGTTGGGTTGAATTAATCAAGGTGAATGGGTTAACAGCTCTACGAGAAGGGGACTGAACACGCAAATCTGAAATATAGTTGATGTACTGCAATATATAGCATGGGTATACACGCATGCTTTATATTGCAGTACATAGTTCAAAGAACTTTACAACGACAAATAGTCCACTGATGAAAGTTGAATTTAGTGTTATTCCTATTATTAAAAGATCAGTTGCTACCTCTACACGTGTTTTCTGTACTAACACCCTGTTGTAGGAACGTCCGTACTGATAAACCCAGTGGAGCTGGGTGTAAAACCCATTTCTAATGGCCGTTTTGTAACTGGCTGAAAAACGCTTTTCCAAATTAGTTTTTTAATAATAGAAATATATTTTGGTATTCTTTTATAAGATACACACCTGCTATTCAACATTTTGCAGAACCCTTAAAGCTTAAGTAAATTTTAATAATTAAAGCAGAACCATTGATACGTACGTAGTTTAATTTAACGAAAGTAAATCCAAGCTGAAGCCATATAAACAATAATTTCCCAATTAAATTCCTTGACCTGCGCGGATAGCTGATACAGTATATTTTGGTTTTAAAAAGTGTGATATTATTCCTATTTTTTTATATATCTTTCGTCCAAAATTATTTTGTTAAGCGACACGTTTCGCATCTCAACGAAGCGTCCTCAGAATAAATCAGAGGTTCCAGAAATCGCTTAGGTAAATACATCACATAGAATTCAGTGCTAGTTAGCACAGAAGTCTGATAACAAAATATGTCTGCTAAATAACAACTTATTTTTTACTAGTTAGCTGCACGCCGCAGTTCTTTGGCGGAAAAGTCGGCAATATCTTCCGTTGTTATCGTAAAAGAAAAATAAACATGTATATTAAAAAAAAAATCCTAAATATTTGCATATATGCATTCGAAAATTTATAATTACTAAACACGTAAAAGAGAGCTTAGATAATTGCACTTAAAATCATTTATTATTTATAGTACATCTCGTAAATCGAAATATATATAGCTAAAAAAATATAACACCTCATCACATCACATTTTACTTTCTCTCCCAGACTATCATAAAAATTAATTTAGGTTCTAAAAACTTTTGCTCATAGAAACTTAAGACGATAAGTGAAGTAACGAAAAAACTGGATTAGGTGAACAATAGCAACCATTTCCTGCGTCGCATTTGGTTTAAAAAAAACCTACCAAGTTGAATGATGTCATTAGGGATGTAAAGTGTGATTTAGCTCCAAATATACCTCAAGGTCGACTACAGTTGATATATTTGTGTTGATGATAATACAATTCAGAAAGGTCGTGAAAACGCTACAGTTTATCTGGGATGACGAATATAGTGGAACAACGTTGGAATTATGCATTTTCTATTTTTAATAAACCATTTAATTTTAGAAATCACAATTAGTATTTTGTTCTTCTGAGATATCCATTTTATGCCCGTATTTACAGAAGCAATTTACTGACCTATCAACATATACAATAGTTCAAATCGCAGGGTCTAGAAACTTTACATTTTGCAAAGATGTTCCTTATGCTCTAGTGCAGATAACCACCTACAAGCAACTCCTGAAAAGTCGATAATAAAGGATAGAAAAGGGGTATGATTCACTATTAAATTTAAAAATAAAAACCTACGAAATAAAAAACCTATCAAATCACACACGAAACAAAAAAAACCTTAGACGCCGCCGTAAAACTTACAGCATCCTTCAGTTCCGTCGAATTATGTGTAATGACTAATGATACCATTAAATAAAAATTAAATACGCATTTGGGTATTAGGTGATATAAAAAGACATGTCTTTAATATTAGACTAAATTACATATAGGGATGAAGCCGCGGTCAACAGCTAGTAATACTGCTACGAAACAATTTTTGTTTGCCGGTTTGTTTGTTCGAGATGAACGACCTGACTACTGAATGAGTTGGAGTGTAAATTACACTGTTTGAAGGAGTAATTTCAGGTACACCTTCATAGATATCTTCATGATAAGGGTAAGTAGTGCCAACAAATGTAATTTTTTTTTTGTATAACGTTGTATTTATAGAGTATAACATAGATGTCGAACCTGTACAACAAAGTTATGTGCTGGTTCCAAAACCAATAAAAGACTGGGCCATTGGTGCGGAGGTTACAGGGTCTACCTTGTCAGCCGAGGGCTTTTTTGCTGCCGATAAAATGAATATTATGCTTCCATAAATCTATATAAATAAAAATGAAACGTTGTTCGTCGCTAAGCACAAAATTTAGAACGCCTGGACCGATTTGACATTTTTTTTTATAAGTTCGTAATAGCACAGATTAATTAGTTTACTTTGAGCAAAGTTGGGAAATCAGGAAAAATTTGAAGTGCTTTTTTTCTATGGGATTTTTGTATGATGTCCAGACTCATAACTCACGAACAAAATACCTACAGTCACGGCAACGCGTGGCCGGGCATGGCTAGTTATAATAAGAATCAATTGTATTATTATTATTAACTTTGAGTTTATACGTGAACTTTCAACACAACTACGGAACCCTTCGCAGTGCGTGGTCCGACACATACGGCCAGATATTTAAATACTTATCCATTACTGTACTAAGCTACTGTAGTTCACTATCAATTTATATCCCACAATTAAAGGCTATTTATTGCATTTCGCTGCGATATAATAAATCCAATTAGTTAAATCGCATCACGAATGCAGTATCCATGAAAAAAAGGTTCAAATAAAATTAATTTGATCAATATTCAAATTATGAAATTCTTCGGCTGTAATTCCCGAGCCAGCTCCGACCTTTGCCTTTTCTTTCAGGATAAATGGAAATGGCAACTTCTACGAAACATTCGAAATTCAAATCGAAATAAATAAGTTGCATGTCAATAAAACTTAGATAACTATAGACTACAGTTCTTGTTTTGCTACTTTACAATAATTACTGACTTTCATGAATCATGTTATATCAAAAAAGTTGCTGTGAGACTGAGTCTGCAATAAATGTAAATCTGCTTTTATTCCTAGAGTTCTTTTCGCAGTCATATTTCTTGTCATTTGCAACTTGGTTAAGGCCGTTCATAAATCGCTACATGAATAATTTTGAAAAAGGACAAACAGTATTTCTTGTACTTATCATCATCAATAATGCAATATCTCGTTATTTAATGCTCCTACTGATACTGTTTTTATCATTGTTTTTATAGCACTTGATAAACCTAACCCAATGATACTGTTATGGTATGAGCGAAAAATCAAAGAAATTCTTTTCCGCTGAATTCAGTTATGAAGTAGTCGATAACAATCCTTCCTACTCCAATGTTTTTATTAGTTTAAATAAAAAATAAAATAAGCAAAATAGTATTATTCTCAGAGTTAGAAATCACATAAAACCTTTTTAAAACACAATGTAAAAGCAATAAAATCACTGGCACTCAACACTTATTTGCACTGAAATTCGTATTCCGAATTCAAACTTCGTTCGATCGCGTTCAATTTAGCGCGACAAGCGTCGATCGCCGGTCGTCGTTCGCGCGCTACTAAAAAACGGACGCCAGGCGTCATCGTATCAAATCATCGCGGTATCTATTCACTGAGCGATTTGCTGCAACATTCACAGTGATGTAATCCACTTCAATATTATTATTCTGTATATTTTTTGTGATATCACCGCGGTTTTCCTGAACATTGCCAGTATTTATTAGTTTCTATGTATGGAAAATGTATACTAAACCATTTTTAAATTTTTTGAGCCATAGTAAAAAAAGCACACACAGAACGCAATGATTTGGTATTCTTATCAATTGTCATGCGAGTTTTCAAGATTGTCGTTCGAAACGATAACAGATTATAAAGATAATACCACACACAGATTAGTTTACGTAATATGTCGTCCTTGAACTTTCAGGCAGTTACTTTAACTTGAAATTGTTGACTCATACCTAAAATCGATAGAAGCTATTTTCGTTTTTATTTACCTAAAACATAGGCATTTCTATTTTTGTACGTAAAAATCTTATACAATGGCAACATTTGAGAAAAACTACCGTCATTAATGAACATGTTCTATACTCTATATTAAAATTCTTATGTACGCAACCTTCACCTTCATCAGAAGGTCTAATGTATATAATGTACATAATGACTTAACCTAACAGATTCTCGTTTAATCGATTTACATAACATTATGGTTAAATGTTTCAAACATATAAACAAATCCATTGAAACTTTAAACTTATTAAATGTTTCAGCTTATTTGGTATAATTACAAGACTAAACGATGTTTCGAGTAAAAACATAATATATGTATAGATCCAAGTATAATAAAACCAAAACTTTATTTGACTAGAACTTCATAATATCTAAACCTTATACTAGAGTTGCAGTATTTTTTAAAACGATTGAAGACACTAGATTGAAGGTATTACTTAAGGATTCCCAGTCGCTCTACCAAATATTACATGAAGTTAACTAAAAGCAAGTGATAAATGAATAAACGAATGAATAAAATAAGTCTATTCAGTGTGTTAGAAACAATTAGAAAAATGAGCAAATTGTACGTTAATCGGACAGACATATACGCAGCTGCGTTTAGTCATAAAGTAACGATCCTTATACATAAATATCTCCATTGCGACGATTTAGATATATCATTTCATATCATCTTCCTATTTTTTAAGTATTCTGTTGTGAGACACCCTTGTGTAAGATAATGTTAACATAAATATGATTGTCATCACTATAGCAGAAAGTTGTAATGATACGTAAATAATTTTATGCTAGTTCTAGGAACTAATTTGAAAAGAGCATTGTTTTCCTTAAATTAACTCATTTTTGGAGTTACATTTAATCTACTTACGGAGGTAACCACCCCTAACAATATTCATTAAAAAATTATGTAAAAAGAAGTGTTTTTATCCTTTGAAGGATTCATTTTAGTTTTGTCTTAAGTTTCGTTAAAAAAAGTTCTCAAACTTCAAACTCATACACATGTATGTACAATTGTACATATTACAATTGTTAGCTGTGGATAAGAACAACATTTGACAGTTCCCCATAAGGCTTGACATCATCACCATAATGTTGATAACGCTAAACTTACGTCATTTCTAACAATCTATAAACAGTAATAGGACTGTGTTTTATATCGAATACTTTACTGAAAAAAATATACATACACTTTTAGAATTTTTATTTATCTGTCAGTTTATTCCTGCGTTTAAGCTTCACTGAAAAGCTAACCAATGTATTTCAGTGTCGATTGCTGTTTTAGACTAGAACTTCAGTTATTTAGTACGATTTACACATATGATAACGATATCTTCATGAATAGAGTTATAACAGAGGCGGTTGTGCCATTATACTCCGAGAAAAACTACTAACGAGGAACTTTGGTGATAGAATTAGGGAAAGCTGGTAATTAATATAAAATCTAAAAATCACTAAATACACTCATCTGATGTTGAATTAGTGAAACCAGGTTTAATAAAATATTTATTATCCGTAAATTAAGCCAGATCAATAATAAAGCCGAAAATAGAATAGTACCCTGACATTATGGAAATCAACAGAATTCCAAATATTTAAATCATAAAACGAATAAGGCAAAAACAGTTTTTTTGTTAAATTGCGGCGAAAATACATTAAGTATACAATGAACTTTTGCCTGCCAGGATTTACACGTGACATGTGGCTTCCGTTAATTATATTTTATTACACTTCCTAAATTAATTTGAAATAAACACAAGCACATATTTCAATAGATTTTAAGTTGATGATGTCTAAGATAAACCATATACGTTGAGACGATGATGTAATGAAGCAATTAAAAATAGCGAGGATTGGTAAATGTAGGTGGTTTCTTAACATGTTTTTCTACTCTGGCAGAATAAGTAACAAATTCTGTCAATCTTTTTACATGCAAATTTTAATTTCTAGAGGAAAAAAATGTTGGACGTTACTTTTGACGTGTTTTCGTTTCATTGTAACGGTGAATTACTTAATAGACAAAGAAGAGATACGCAATACGACAAGGTGGCACGACAGTGTCATTGTAAAAATGAAGAGAGGAATGCTTAGATGGTTCGAGCACATAGAAAGAAGGAGTGATGAAAGACTGATGAAGAAAATCTACAGAGTAAAAGTAAGCGGTACTAGGAGCCAAGGAAGACCAAGGCTGACTTACGAAGAACGAATAGCCAGTGTTAGCTGAGGGAAATGTCAAAAGCACTTGCAAACCTAGGCGAAAGTGTGTTAGAATGATGAGGATTGAGGAGGCGAAAGAAGTATGCAAACACCGCGACGCTTGGCGCTCCGACCTGTCTGACTATCCCGTTAGGGATACAGCGTGAAGATATGTTATGTTATGTGAATTACATAATGAATGTATAGACTTTGACTTAGTAATTTGTCCGTCTTATTACTAAAAAAAGCTTATTACCATTACATACGTATATGTAGGCGTCAAGCAAAAAGGGTCCAGTGGTCGGCATTTAGTTTCCGAGATATACGCAGTTTTGTGAAGTTGGGTGAAAAAATGACATTTCGCGATTTTAATTGAATAATGATTAATGCTCAATTATCTACAAGTTCATATAGTAAATGACTTTACATGATGTTTCTAAGCAGAAATAAATAAGAGAAATGTGTTTATTTTTAAATCAAACTTTAAAAATGCTTTTTCTCAAAACAAACTTTTTCAGTTTTAACTTTAAATGTCTGATAAAAAAATATATGGCAGTTTTTGAATACTTTTTTAATCCTTACTATCAATTGACTATTCTAAATTCCGAATCTAGTCTTAGCTCACTACCCCACTACTGATATGAACCCTTTTTGCTTGGACGCCCACATATATATGAAAATCAGACGAGACTTTTGGGGTAGTTTCTATTAAAGTTTATGAAGACCTTAAAAATTAAAAAACAAAATCTGAAAACTAGTCTTTCCGAGAATTTATCTGTCCCTAAAAATTACCGTAAATCTCTCTAGACAACCTCATGAATATTTAAAGGAATTAATAAAATAATTTTCTGAAGATTACTGCCACGCTTCTAAAAAAACGCTTGAATGATAAGACTAATTTAAGTAATGCGCAAATCTATTTAAATGTGTTAATATTCTGAGTTAATGGGCTATCGATTGTAAATACATCTATTTGAATATCCGTTTTATAATCAAAATAAATCGATTTTAAATTAACGAAGTTGTCGTTGTGAACTTTGGGGAGGTATCATCGATCATCAGTAGTAAATTGCTTTCAGATGTCTACATAATATTATTATGTAATTCAATGATGATAAGCTTGGCTTAATATAATATATTACAAGCCTTCTCACGTTATACAAAGGAAAGGAGCACTCGACCCTTTGGTACTTCTAAGTACAAAATTTTTCACCAGTTTCTTTGCATTGCATATCAGTTTGTCTATCTTGCTCGGTACATATTCTTTTAAAGCGGATGGCAGATTTTATTTTCAAAATTATCTTAACTACATACTATCTTCACACCGTATCTTTAACGGGGTTGTCAGAGAGAACGGAGCGGCAAACGTCGCGGAACTTACTTCTTTCGCTTCCTCAAATTTCACCACTCCTCACATTTATGCCTATGTATGAGTGATTTTGACATTTCCATTATCGTAAATAAAACTTTAATATAAATAAAATTGAGGTGTCCGTCTATGATTTCGAAATAAAGGGTTTTTAAGTTTATATAGTTATTTACACGTAACCAAAATTTAAAACACGCTTTTTTAAAATTCTGGTCTGTCTGTTTGTCCGTGCTAATCTCCGAAAGGGCTGAACCGATTTTAACGGAACTTTCATTGGCAGGTAGAGAAAGTTTTGGAGAGTAACTTAGTCTATTTATACCGCCAAGACTGGCTAGTATAAAATAAACTCAGTGTGTAAATAGCTAGCCTTGTCATTGGTCATCCTTTAGTCGCTTCCCGTTCTCACATATTTATTATCTATCGTCTATTACACTTACAAGTTCCTGATAAGTCATATGAGTTAACTAACTTCTAGGACCCTGGTGTGGGAAGATAAGCGATTTTCACATTCAATATTTTTCTTTTTCTTTCAAACCAGAATGGAAAAACCTACTCATAATTATAATATTATTAAAAATAATAAAACTAAAATTAGTAATACATATTATTAACTATTGATAATGATTGATAATAGTGGTAGCAGAAGCCAAGGAAGACCCAGGCTAACTTAGGAAGATCAAATAGCTAGAGTGTTAGCTGACGGAAATGTAGGCACTCGTATAACTGTGTGAGGAGAATGATGGGATTTGAGGAAACAAAAGAAATATGTAAGAACCGTGACGATTATAGCGCTCCGTCCTCTCTGACAACCCCGTTAGGGATACAGTGTGCAGATATGTATTATGTATGTAATAATGATTGTAAGCGAAATACGTACTTGTCATGGATTTATATTATTAAATAGTGACGAATGGAAATTTATTTAACGTAACATTTTAACTTAGTTAATAGCCGCAAATAATTTTAAATATTGCTACACAACATTTAAGACAGAAGAGAAAGGGAACGTAAACCCATAACTTCCATTACCTGAAAGTGGCTATCAAAGGACAATGTCCAAGAACTATGGAACTTTGCCCATCCACCATTTTGCATGACCAGTATTAATATTTCTTTTATTGCATAGGTTATTTATTATTTAACCGAAATGTGCTACCAAAAGAGAGCTATTGTCATTACGAAGTACTGAAAAACTACGATTTGTCAGTCCACGCATCAAAGCACTAAACAAGGCTAGTTCCTGGAAACGCTACTTTTTTCAGTTCTTAATGATTCACGGTCATGGTCCGATGACGTAATTTGTTTTGAGGTTATGCGTTTTGCATTTATTTTGCTGTGTCTAAATCATTTTTGACACGGTTATGAATATATGTGTATATAATATACTATGATTCAGTTTAGAAATAATAGGTAGGTATGTATATGCGAATGAGTTGGCAACGGCAAGTAATTTATTTTATAGCCTAGCTGGTCACGATCTAACTTATATGTTGTAGTACTGTATGGCCTCAAAATTCACGTATTTATCATGAACCATGAAAATTTGTATTACCATAATATAGTATATAATATAAGGTAAGCTATTCGTCACCGCCACAATAATACCGACATCTTAAGACTATTAAAAAAAATCGTTACCTATACTTTAAAACTTCGACTCTACCAGAAATCGAACTCGGGACCATCAGTATTTAAGCAACTCCGTTTTCTCGAATATGTAAACATAGGCGATTACTTATCACTTTTAAAACTTAAAGAAACGCTTCATGACTCCTGATAATGAGGACCTCGGATATCTTCGAGACAAACTTGCATTGATATTGCAGAAAAGATAACCTTATTCACATTTATACACAAATAATAACGTAATTACTATAAATAGTCATTCGTTCAATGTTTACAAATTTAACTCATGATTTCGAAACATATTATTCATAAACATATCGATCGTTTTTTCTCGAATTCTTGTTGATGACCTCACTAGTGGGTCTGATAGATTTATAACGTCTCATATTTCTCTTTAAAGTGCAGCATTTTGAAAATTTAACTCAAAATATAAAAATTTTCAAAAATGAAATGAATAATGATGGGATGTGTTACTTTAGTAGTATTAAAAACATAGATATTATGATATCACGCAAAATACACTAAAGTTGTCTATTTTTAAATAGTAGACAAGAAAAAGGCAATATGCATTTTTTGTATACTCGCTTATAGTTTCAATCAATTTTACCATAATTTTTAGGACATTTAAAAAGGATTATTCATATATAAAACATTCACATTTAGTATACAGAGTTAAAGAAATAATGACGTTTCAAAATCAAGTCCACGTGCGAAGCTGGGGCGAGTCACTAGTTAATGATGTAGTATTGTTTAGAATTCCGTACTATAAAAGAAAAAATAGAACGCAACTGTCTATCACAGCTTCTCAGAAACCATGCGATATAGAAACTAAATTTGGCATAGTAATATTACATAGATGTCTGAAAAAACCAATATAATTTCCACTAATAAAAGTATTAAAACATTCATATTATACGAATAAAAAAAAAGGCCAATTACGTGTTCGAACTCAATTCAACCATTCTCCCAATTTTATCTCAACAAATAAGGAAACTTGGCCGAATACGCCATTCGACAGATTTTTTATTTAAAATCGGGTAGTGTATAGCTCGCTTTGAAATTGCAAAACCTTAAACAAACAGTAAAAGCTAGCTTTGTCGCCGCGTAGGTGTGTGAGTAGGTTTTTGTTAGCACATACAATATTGCATTGAATAAATCTAGATTTTTTAGTAAAGCGAACTATTACAGTAGAGAACGATGTCAATGAACTGTCGTTCGATAGCAAACAAAAAGTGCTGTGCCCAATCATTGATTTATTATTAGACGTCTATAAGATAATTTTGAATCCAGCTAAAAGTATAAGAGCAGATATAAGAGTAATTTCAGGTATGCTGACTGTACCAGCGATGCGAAAAAATACATAAAGTTTTTCTTTGTAACGATTCTATATTGCCTTGTTTCATTAGTAAAAAAACATGACTAAATAGAAAAATAAATGGCCCAGTGCGAATTGAACTATCGCGAAGAGGGTTTCAATGTATTCCGTGATATTTATAAAACGGTTTTGTATAATCAATTTCATGGAAATCTATAACATCTATACGATTTTCTTTATATTTTTCTAGGAACTAAGGTGTTAATTTTTTTTATTTTAGATCCCATAGTTCTAATAAATTATGGCGAACAAAAGTTCAGTATCTAATTTATCTTTTCTTTAATTTTTATATGTTAACTAGTGCAAAATATGTCGGCTAAAAAATAAAAAGAAACTATTTTTTAGCCGACATATTTTGTCATGTAGCTTTCAATTTTATAA
This sequence comes from Zeuzera pyrina, assembly GCA_907165235.1. Lineage (NCBI taxonomy): Eukaryota > Metazoa > Arthropoda > Insecta > Lepidoptera > Cossidae > Zeuzera > Zeuzera pyrina. The sequence goes on from OU015641.1 coordinate 4,907,346, forward strand.
TTGTAATAATAAAATAATGGGTTCATTATTAAACGAGTATTAATTATATTATTAAACAATTTTGAACCCTACTGGAAGTTATTACGTAAAGTTGAGCGAAATGTTTATAAGCCTTATCTTTTAGCTCTACATAAACACTTATTGAAAAAAAAAAGGACAAAAATTAACTAAATCAAATCTTTTTCTAATAATTCCAGTCTTTCTTAACATCAAAAAAATCTAAAGCTTAATTTAATAACTGTCACCATATACGATTGCTAACTGTTTAACACGCCTTCAGAAGCTCGTAGACGATCGATATAGATCGATATAGACCTCAATGATCGCATAAACCACCAAAGCATCATACGAGTGCGGAGCGTGTTATTAATAAAATCATTAAATATATTTACAACACTTGTAATAAAAATTTCGTAGCAGGCAACCCTATCATCGGAATTACTTCAAGTGTTCGTTACTTGGTTCGTTATTACAAAGTGCGTGCGTACACAGGGTTATCAAACTCTTCAAAGAAACGCTTCACTATATTAATTTAATTGACTGTACTAAAAGCTCTTATGAAACAACGAAGCTATTCAGAACAGACACATAATGAAATGTTATTTAAAACAAGAGAAAAATGCTTTTGAAATTACTCGCTCTTCAGTATTCAAAACTTCGACACTGAATCTACAAAAGTATAATGTATAATACTGTACAAAGTATACATTTATCTATATTGATTACAGGTCAGAACTATTTATGAAATAAATTCTTAAATTAGATTGGAGCCTTACTTGGTTGTTACTAGATAATCTCTGAGTTTAAATTATAAGTTTAAACTTTAAATTTAAAGAGACCGTTTGCGACCAAAGCGTCGCTCACTTATTTATGTGACTATTGTTTATCGAATGGGAAGCCAAACTTAAAAACCTCACGTTCAGATATAATGTCATTCTATAATTATATAAACTATCAAACTATAATATACTAAATATCGACGTCTTATATATATGTCTTTCCAATGTAACTTAAATCGGAATTTACAGTCATAAATGGTAAGTTACCTCCGGTATCGCGCCGACAGCCATAAATATCAATGGTACTATTGTTATAGGGCAAACAAAAAATTATATAATTACAAGATTCATAAAATTATTCATTGTAATTAAACCTAGGATAAATTAGTAGAAATCACCATAAAATTCATTATTTGAGTGTGGTTGATATCCAATTACACATTATAGTATTAGCAGCGTTTCTTACCATTTCTAATCGTTATCTAAAGGAAGTTTACCACTTCTGACCGCTACATGTTGTAGCTTATGATCAGTTTATAGCGCTCGTTATAAGTTGACAGGAGATTTAGCAAAAAAATTACTATTATCTTGCGATACTGTCTTGTCTTCTTTTAAATTATAAGTATAAAAAACAAATTACCTAATACATTTACAAGGCATAAACGTCTGTGAATAAACAGTCTGTCTAATCAAATTCCATATAGAGAGAAGACCTCTACCCACACACGTCAACTCATATATACGTGATGTAAATCGCGTGGGATGGCAATAAATGATTCTTATAAATGCAATATAATTACTGACAACTGTGCGTTTTTAAATTTAAAGTAATTAATCCATACAGACATAAAAAGAAAGCAGACTATGCACAAACCAATTTTGGTTTCGTTTTAGGATAAATTTTGTACTCATTCAAGTTAATTATCACAATTTTCAGAATTAATTATTTTGTCATTTACATTTTTTTTAATTCTGGAGGTAGCAGAGAAAATGTCTAATGTCTAAACTAATATTTAAACTTTTGAAAAAACGCTTCAAAAATCCTTCAGAAAATTCTAAATAGTTCTGAAGAAAAATTATTAGCGTTGGAAACAAGATACAGAATACATGGTATTTTTGTAAGCAAAAAGTTCTACGAATGACTTTATTTTGCATTTGGCAACAAATGCTATAATAGTACATTACACTAACTGCGCAGGAACGACCAACGTTTGGTCGACTTTTTCCAGTAGATATAGTAGTGCGTGCAAAGCTTATCGTACAATCTTGATTTTTTAACCCTAAAACCCTTATCCGCGTTTTTCAATGAAATTATTAGAGCCGTTTTAGAGAAAGTCAGAATATTAGTTACTATTGGCATATAATTACTTTATTTCATAATGTACTCATATAGTTTATAGAGTAGTTAGTCTAAATAGTTATTTTCCTCGGGCGGCATACTTGTCCCCCACAAGGTCCGGTCGATATGACGTAACGCGGTGACATCACTATTTCTTTTAAATTATGTAAAACGGGGCGCACTTGTGGTGACATGATATACAACTTGTTTTCACAACCGGTTTCTTGAACTACCGAATTACTGACAACTTTTATCATGTACTTGCTTAAATGGGACAATCCAGGGTTGTCAAAAAACCGGTTAAGAACGTGTCGAATACAATTATTAAGTTTAAAAAAAATGTACAAAATACCCGTTATTTAGTTTTTTTACCCTGGGTTTGGATTATCAATTTGTGATTGTTTTCCAAATTTCAGATAAGTACGAGTAGATCTTATGATAAGATGACAGATGAAATCTGCTGTGACAGACAGACAGACGGACCGACGACAGACAGCCATTACGAAACTAAAGCGGTTCCCTTTAGATGCAAAAAATGTTATTTTTTGTTCGCTACAATATATTGCCCGAACCTATGTACATATTACCCGAATTTCAAGTTTACCAATAGTTTTGGAAAGGACTTGTAACTTATTTTAAGTTGCAATAACAATAAGATCACGTCTTGATGTTACTTCTGGCAATAAATATGTAGGTTTATAGATGGCAAAAGAAAACCAGACAGCTTGCTATCAATATTGCTAACTTTTTGGCGGGAATTTATTCAACTGGGACGTTGTGTTTTTAATTCCTGAACAGCATAGAAGTTCAAATAATATATCATTTTAACTTTTTTCTTAAAACTGTTCCCTTAATATGATGGTTAGTGAAACCTTTCAAATCGAGAGAATCGAGTGATGGATTCGAGTGATGGTCAAATCAATGATCGATTTCTTTTTTGTTTGATCAGACTTTAATTAAAACATTTAATGTGTGTGCTATAATCTGTTTTATTTTTCTAATTTGATATATTGGATAAACTATAATGAACTATAATGAAAGAGGTGTGTAAGGACCGCGACTCCTGGCGCTCCGTCCTCTCTGACTACCCCGTTGGGGACACAGCGTGAAGATATGTTATGTTATAATGAACTTACGGATCATTATTAATTACACATCTCCAAATAATAGAAAACAAAGTTGCAATCCGTGTGTCTCTGTGTATTTGTTTAAATAAAACTTCCAGGTGGATTTCAAAGCGGTTTTCTCCGTCAGTTAGACAATTGACAGAAGGAATTTCATACGTAAAACTCGAGTGTATTATTTTACGTAACGTATGTAACTAATTAATCTGTGGTATTATATTGAACTATGTGTATAACACATTGACCTTTATTCTATAAAAGTGAGAGCAGTATTGTTTGGTAGTTGCTACTATATTACATAAGTATGTATGTATATAACAATTAATATAGGTTTAATGTCAACAGGAAAATTAAACATAAAGTACCTCGCCATAATGAAGTCGTAATAATAAAGACGGCGATAAAAACAAATTGCACGATTACTACGCGTTTACTACTTGAGTTGCCAGACTAAATATTAAATATACAATTTACATAAAAAGAGACATTGTGTGAAATATTCAACATAATTATAAGACAAGTCAGTCTTTCCATATTCTTTTAAATCCATTTATGACTCACATTATGAAACAACCATAATTTTATTGATTAAAAAATGATTTCATTTCATATAAAAATTACATCTATTAAAGCAATATATTATAATAATAAGAACAGAGGTTTTTCTTGTTTAAGAAAAATCTCCAACAAATGACTACTCGTAATAAGTTTCGTCAATAAATTAGAGTTGCGTGTTGTACAACAGGCAAACACTAGAGGAAGACAAAGAATATGTAAGGTATGAATTTCTTAAAATGGATCTGAGATGCCAGCCTAACTAAATTTTACGGATAATTAATTTTTAATTGTCAAAGGCTTAAAAAAACATGGAATAAAAGTGACTTGCCAGTGATAAATTAAAAAAAAAAACTCACCAACGTGACAATGTCCCCGGGATTGGCGGCCGCTATCCTCCTCAGTCTCTCATATAACAAATCCAACAATCTTTGATGTTTCGTATTCAATTCGTCCAATTCCCTCGCTACCGATTCCGCTCCAGTCGGAACACGGTCGGGGTCAACATTCCTGCCTCTATTCCGGAGTCGCTCCGCCTGTTCCACTTCCGTCTGTCGCTTTAGTTGTCTCATGTCCAGTGACGGGTGCACTTCCTCGCATATCCATTCAGCGTAACGTTGACATCTCGACGAGTGGATCTAGTTAGTGGTTCGAAGCGGGTTAGGTATTTTTTGTTAGTTTTACGCCAAATTGTTCTTATGGAACAGTTATTTTTTACTAATACATATTAATTCCGTCGGGCTGTTAGGCATACGTATTAGGTTATAATATAATATCTTCCATACATTGCCTTACACATAGTACCTAAACTGCATATTTTAATAATTATTTATATTACTTTATTCTATCAGCAATACTCAATACACATAAAAATCATTCGGACATACACACAATACTGTTTTCAATTTGAACTGATAATTTATGATTGTCAACGTACTGTTGGCTAAGTCCAGCTTTAAGGTATCCCAGGAGAAAGAAATCATGCTGAGATAGTGTTTAAGTCAGCCTATACAAGTTTGTAAGCGTGCAACACCGTTTTTTGCTAATAAATGTTTTAACACCTAATTATCGTGCAATTTCAACTGCACCCGTGGTCACCAAAGCCATAAAAAGAAAAAGTCAGACAACACAAAACTATCACTCTATTTCTCTCTAAACAAACTTGATTGTATGGTAAAATATGACGTCATGGCAACACTGATACGCCCAAACAATGCATGCAAAGTTATTTCAGAGACAATGAACTCGACTTCATTGAAGACGTCCAGTGTAAGTATGGGTCTGTTTTCTTACGCGAACATACACACATAAGAGTCCTTTATAAGCTGGTGGCTTACATAAAAAATTAATTTGAATTTTAAATTCTTTGCTACATAAGGAGGCAGACAATATAATTTTATATTAATATCACATTTTACAGATATTATAGTAAACTAGAGCAGCGGCAATACATTGCTGTTTCTCTCTAAATATAAAAAAACAATCACACAAACATCCACAATCAACATAATAATAATTAGTATTTTTATTTCACAAAGCATAGTTTCTATTTAGTATTAAACATTGTTTATTAAAAGCTTTTATATTACTGTTGTTTAAATTGCCATGCAAAGCCTCAAACTTCATGCGTCGAAAATAAAGTGCAATGAGAAGGAAACATCCCTCAAACGAGATCAAAAACCCAAATGAAAAAGATAGATATACGACCAAGCAAGACGAGGAAGAAGGACAGGACGAAACGCTGGACTGTACCTTTCACAACCTCTCACAACGTCCTAACGATTTTCAAATGTGGAATCATTTTATTTTTGGGAAACTTGGAATAATATCTATTCCGCCAGCAGCCAGATATTCCTCGAAAATATTCAACGAAAATATGTATTACAGAATAAAATAATATTGCATGTCTTATTTAGCATATTAATAATTACCTTAGCCTCTCGTATGAACCTGCCACCGTCAACGTTAACTTTTTCAATCTTTGGCGTTCTTTCCACGACACTGGTAAGTAGATTCTGTAAATTAACCACAAGACACCCAAAAAATGAATTAATTAGTACTTTAAGTTTAGACGAGAATTACGTCACATGCGTTCATTATAGTTTATTAAACTTTAACATCTACAAGTTTTAAAGGTTAGATTCAGGTAACATTTATTTATTTTTTTAAATTAACCCTTATCATGCAGAGTTAAGGTACATTTTCTAAGTAAATGTAGAATTCCAATTTGTTTAATATAATAATTTGTAAACACATGCAGCCTATTACTTTTAGTAATTTTAAATTATAATAGAAGTGTTTTATAAATTAAAAATTAGATTTTAACGCATGGACATAAAGTACATTTAACTTTGAATCCATTGAATTAATAAATTTGTGTAAACTACTACATGCAGTCATTCATAAAATATGTGTTAACTTATTCCCATTTTATGGATCAATAACTATCTTATATGTATCTTCCTAACGTCATTTGTTAGAAATCCGCATGCAAATCGATTTCGAAACAAACAATCGTGAAAGACTTATTGATGTTTAGACAATATCGATATCGGCCGCCCTAATGTAACCTGTACGAAGAAGGTTTTAAAACAATTTGGAACTTTGCCCGTTATGTTACCTTAGTCGGTTCGAATTGCTCTTTTGGCCTGACTTCGATAGGAGGTTGTGCCTGTAATTTGCTGAATGAATCGTCGATCCATTCTGCTTCCTTTTCCAATCCAGCGTTATAGTTGCGCAGGAGTTGATATGCCGCTTCGCAGCTCCTTAGCCTAGTTCAAAACAAATAATATTTTAACACACAACGCGATATTTTGTTAGGGGAGAGATTTGACTGTACATAGACATGTAAGTTACTATATTTATATAGGTATATACATACATATTTTCACGTCGTATCTCTTAACGGCGTAGACAGAACAAATGGAACGTCAAGCATTACAGGCAGTCCTTACGTATCTATCGCTCCTTAGAAAATCATTATTATAGTCACACATTTTCGCCGAGATATGCGCCTCCTTTTAAGATTTTATCGGCTAACACTCGAGCTGATCGATTTTCATAGGGCAGCTCAGGTCTTTTTTGGTTTCTACTATCACTCAGTTTCATACCGTTTCTCTTTAGTCATAACACATTTTTTATACATAAATGTATTGCAAATCACACACATACATACAAACGCAATCAATAACAATCACTAGTTAATAGTATACTTATTCCAATCGCTTTTATTAAAAATTATACCAAATGGAAGTGAACAGGTTAAATGAGTCGATAAATTATTTTTTATTACTGCTGTCTCTGAATTTCTGATAAAAATTACTTATAGAATAAATTTTGTACATACATATAATGAAGCTAATATCTCTCTCATCAATATAATCTATATACTAAAAAAATGTATGAAATCTGTTATAAGCCCGTTAGGCCGTTCTATCCAATCGATTTGCTTAATTTTTTTTTAAATGAAAGGTATTGATGCACAGATTTGTCATCTAATCACCTAATTTTCACCCTTCTCAAGTTATACTCAAACGCAATTTCCTTCTGTACATTTCTTATGTTTCCATAGCTTTCTCTCTCTACACCTCCGGTTCTAATTGCAGTACGCAGTTCCTTTTCGTCTAAGAACACTCGCTGGAAAGAGCTCTTTCATTTGAGCTTTTGCCCACTTAAATTGGTTGAGTTGGAGAGAAGCTAGGTGTGAACATTCAACTTGAGTTGCAATTTTTGTATTCAACTTAGGTTAGGTTACAATTACTCATCACATAAGAGCGTTATTTTTGAATTATATTATCAACACAATGCTGCGGAGCAACACGCATCTTCTCGTTAAATTTAATAATATTTGGATACTTTTCAATATTTTAATGGTTGTCTAGGAGATGCAGCACTTTCAGTTGTCCAAGGGAATAATTTTACTAAAGTTTGATATTTTTTCTATTTTATAGTGATTCCTGTTCATAAAAGTACATTGCTCAGCACGGATTTATAATTATGTAAATTATTGTCTATCCTCTTCAATTACGACAATAAATGAATTAAAAATTACCTCGTTGGGAATACGGCGTGAAGATATGTATGTAATAAATTAAAAAAATTTTTTTTTAATAAACCTAAGCGACCAGTACAAAAAATAGTCTATCAAACCAAATACACATAATTTTAAGTAATCTGTACTGTTTTTAAAATTCTGGCGTATTACGTAAGTCCAACATAACTTCATATCCTTTTGAGGGGACACCACAGGTATCAAGTAATTACATTTTCATATTATAATATTTAAATGTATTGAACAAGTGACACGACACACTTGCCAGGTTACAATAACTCTCACCTTTCGGCCAATTGACTGCATACGCTGTTCCACCTATTATTTAATTGGGAGACTTCTTTATCCAGGCGCTCCAGGTCGATGTGTTTTCCTGACCTCGGGAGGGATGAGTGGGGTAAGGCGGCACGTGAGGTCTCGACTAGTCTTCGGCAATTTTCAGCGTCATCATTCATCTGGTCGATGGAGATTTGCTGTTTGCTGACAGCCACTTGCATGCGTAGGAGGTCTTCGTGCATCTGTTTCAAGAATAATAATGATAAATAATACAATAATGATTTGCATTAAACACTCCATGTAAACTATTCGATGAGTTTTAATTAGGAATCTCAGTATGTCAAGAGACAAACTCATCATGTCCAGTTATTCCTGTTTCGACGGCATGCAGGCAGATCTAAACCATTCTCACTATTCCCAAGGGAGGGCCCTATATTCGCCAAATACTGAATTAGCCTTTCTGGCGATAATTACCAAGTCTTGGAACACTCAACCTATAGAGTGGCAATGTCATTTATTTTATATGAAAACAATTCACGTCTAAACACTATTGCGGTTACTGCGTTCTGTTTTGTAGTTTGATCTTTTGCTGTTTTTGCCACACCACCGAATTGGACAATACGCCATTACATAAATATTTAAATATCTGTCGGAATATCTGAATATTCCGACATCTCTGTAGATGTACACGTAGGTCCAGTACTGGTTATGTACAGCTTAATGCGAGCGAGAGTTGATAGTTGTTAGTGTAAATAAACTGAGCAGTGGCGAATAAGACGGTCCGATATTTCGACTCTATAGGTTGACTGTTCCATGCCAATAATACACTTATATCTTAGGCTATTATTTTTGTAACTGTTATAATATTTTATAAACTTTACTCAATAGTGGATTCTACATGAAATTATGTGACTACCAGCTTGAAAGGTATGACACATCTTGTCGACCAACATAATATATAATACTCCGAACATTTGCAGTAATTGTGTGACCCCAAACTAAGCAGTAAGCATATACTATGGGTACCACAGAACGAACTCTGGGGGAGCTCCCAGTAACACCCAGGCTACAAACCAATTTAAAAATTCGCTTACAAATTGTCCTGACTGACGAACACTCAGGACTTGCTTGAAAGGCAAGATGCACTGCCACTAATCAATGATCTCCAGAAATTAAGTTCATTTTACCATTTTTAAATATCAAACTATAACAAAAATACTAAATCAAAACAATAATCGTGGCTCCAACGCGCTGGCAAAGCGGGATGCGGGAAATGCCGCTTCGTCTTTAACTTACATCTTTAAGTAATTCGACATCGTTGGGCAAGTCGCTGAACTGCGCAAGTTTGATCTCGAATTCGGAGATTGTTTGGTTGTTTTCTTCCATGCTGTTTACTACGATCTCCACGAATTTCAATCTGTAAAAAACGTACGATTTTTATTCATGTTAGTAATACTCTTTTTCAACAGTTTGATATGTTAAAAAGCTATAATGTGTGAATCGGGTAATAAATCCTTTTTTTAGACTACAGCACTTTATGTTTTATTTTTATCTGTGACCAATAATGGGGTTATTCAGTATTGCGCTATAAATAAAAAGTGCTCGTGTATATATATACCCTTAAGAAATTATACTTTTTAGCGCGAATAGAAAATTAAAACTGGCCGCTTGAAATGAATGAAATAAAAATTAAAACTTTGTCACATATATAAAGAAAATAAAGTTTATTTGTTGCTAATTTCATGTTGTGCTAGATCGACGCGCGCAATTTTTGTTGCTATCTTTCAGTCAACCCATTCTTTATTCTGACTCAAACGTTGATTTGGTGCTGGTTAGCTGGCCGAGTCTGATCTCTGGAATATCCTGAGGATGCTTTGTTGAGAAGCAAAACACGTGTCGATTAGCTTAGATTTCGTAGTTCATCACATAATTATGTGTTCCATCTGTGACGTAACGTCCGTTGCCTGCTGAGCGCGCCAAAAAAAGTATAAGTTCAAAAATAAAAAAAAGAAACGTGGAATTTCTTTAGTCAAAGCATAACATATTCTCACTTGAGTACATGCAACATATTGAAGACTTAGAATACAAACTGTAAACAATGAAAAAACGAAAAGTTTTATTATTATTTGAGTCACCTTTCAACAAAGAGTTGACTCTTGGACTGCAGATCATTCCACTTGCCCATAACTTTATCGAGATTCTTCTTCATGGCGGGCGTCTTGAGGGCGATACCTGCGAAGAACAAAGTTACGTTACAATTAATATTTTCAACATCAATATTTCCAGTATTTTTTTTTCAAAGCAAACATTTTTTCAAGTGATATTATAAAGTATTACAAAAAATGCTCTCTTATCTTATTTTCTAGCAGTGTACACAGCGTTTAATTTACTAATAAGTAAAACAAGGACTTTTTGGCGGGAACGGGGGAAGTGAGGTTGACATTTTGTTTAGATTTTCTATTTTTTACATTTTTCGGAGTTTTAAAGTACAAAAGTGATAGTATATTGTGTTTTAAACTTCTGTATAAGTGAAAAGAATGAATTAGGTCTAAATAAACATGTGTAGCTGAAGTTCTCGCGCTCTTCCAAGAAGTCCTTTATAATTCAGTAAAGCCTACTATCACTTTACTGGAGGAGTTTTACGATAAGAATAAACTAATTTACGTGTGATTCTACTTATTAATACGTGACATTAGCAAATGCGCTAAACTGTGCGCCATGCCATAAAGAAAAAAAAAAGTAAAAACAACTACATAGGTAACAAAAGTATTACATAAAAATGTTATTTCTTTAGCCATTAGTCTAAATTACTCCAATACGTACAATATAACTAGCGACCCGCCCCGGCTTCGCACGGGTAGCAGAGCCAAATCGTAAATTCCGTTCTTATTGAGTGTCTACACCGCGAAAGGAGTAACATGCTAAATTTCAAGTTAATCGGATCTGTAATTTCGGAGATCTCGTGATGAGTCAGTCAGTCAGTCAGTCAGTGAGTAAGTGGTATTTCGCTTATATAGATATATGAAATTCAAACATAACACCCCTAGAACGAAGTAGACGCTCAAAATCTCAAAATGGCTACATTTCAAATGACATATTAATACTACAAACAGATAAACTTTGTTTGTATGTAATGGATAAAGTCAAAAACTACTCAACCGATTTCAAAAATTCTTACACGTACAGAAAGCTACATTATCAGCGAATAACATGGGTTGTATTTTATTGAAAAAAAAAAAAAATTCTTTGTTTGTTTTTATAAATAGTAGATGATAGAATGTAACGAACCCCTAATTTGAGATATAATAATGAATAACCGCAAATTATTTTTTAATATATTTAAACAATTTCGTGTTCAGAATTCGTTGATTTCGTGTAATGAACATAAATAAACACATAATTTCACGTCACATCCTATTCTTGGATGACAAAGTATCGAAATGTAACAAAATCACACTCGGAATCACAAATATTAACTTCCGGTTAGTGACAGGTATTTGGTTGACCGCAGCCTACATCAGTTCTCTAGTCTAGGTATTTCGTGAAAGTCGACCAATTGTTTGGTCCTTGATCAATTCATTCGACCTGCTTAAATAGTTGGTACATTATAATTTTTCTTTCATCCAGTAAGCATGAAAGTAAATGGTGTTAATCTCACCTCTGAATGTAGCCTGAACTTCTTCGACATTTCCACTCAGTGCGTGTAAGCTGCTTTCCCAATCTTTATGCTGGAGCACGAGATGTTCTAAGGTGTCCAGGTCTCGCGGTATATGGCTTGCAATTCTTTCGTGCAGTTGTCGCTCCAGTACCTCCAGACGTTCGAGGAGATTCGAAGATTGCTCGGTGAAGATACGAGCAGCGTTCTTTGATTCCTCTGTAAAAAATAGTAATTTATGGAATGAGAGAATGAGAGGAATTTCCAAAAAAAAGAAATCAGAAAATCTCGAAAGTAGCGTCTGAAAAAACGGACAAGTAATACAGGCATTTATTTATTCTATACAGACTAATAGGAAATATTAATATTTTTAGTTACAAACATTTCGTAATATGTAAAACTCATATAGAAAGAATGAGAGATGAAAGACTGACGAAGAAAATCTACAGAGAGAAAGCAAGCGGTAAACGAAGCCAAGGAAGACCAAGGCTGACTTACGAAGCTTAAATAGCCACAGCAGAGTGTTAGCTGACGGAAATGTCAAATGCGAAAATGTGTGAGGAGAAAGATGAGATTTGAGGAAGCGAAAGAAGTATGTAAGGATCGCGACGCTTGGCGCTCAGTCCTCTCTGACTAGTCGGTCCCTGTTAGGGATACAGAGTGAAGATATTTATATAATAGTTTTAGATTGAATTAAATTTATTAATGTAAAAATACAGTGTTTTTGCCGCAGAAAACAAATTTTGGAACTGGAGTAATTGAATTCATATTAAAGTCAATTCTTATTTGTATTATACATTTTCATGCTACCAAAATAGAAATTAACATTTTGTTATTTCTGTCAATAAACAATATCATGTAAAATCATGTCCAACATGTATTTTTTAAATACAGTAAAGCTGGCGTTAAAAGAAGACCAATAATTCATTAGGGAAGGCAACAATTTTATTTCGATATAGGATCAAACTATAACCTTAATTTAAACGCAGGTTTTAACCCTTATACACAAAAAAAAAATACAAAGCTGCCTTCATAAATCACGATTGGACGACAGATTTACTGGAGTATAAACTGAATCGCAATAAGATGGGAACAGACTCAAATCAAAACACAATAGAGACACTTGTTAGCCAATTGCTCGATAAACAAACACCTGACAATCTGCAGTTGAACCACGTTCTCTCGACTGATCTCTCCATATACACAAGTACAACACTCAGTAACATTTAAAACCTTTTAAACGAACGAGTCTTTAAATAGATCTTTAAAAAATTTAATAGAAAAAATCATGAATACTTGTGATTACAAGGTATCTTACTATTTCTCGAATAAATAAATAGTATGTATTGTCAGAAAGTGACTAGTAAAAACAGCCAGACGGCTTGCGGTCGCGGGACGTAACTGAAAAAAAATTGTCTAGATCATTGGATGTGATATTGCATGTTTAAGAAATTGCAGTTGTATAGCAATCAGAACCTGACCGTTCCTCGGTACGCAAGGTCGTCCAAATTGAAGTACACTTTGTGGCAATACAACAAACTAATTTACAATTATAATAAAAGTTCAAAGCTTTTGTATTGTAACGGATAATAAAGTTTGAAATGATAATTTGTTGTTGTTTTTAACTATCACTTTGAACAAGAGAGATAGAGGCAGAGAGAGAGAGGAGGGATGTCATAAGTTCCATAACGCTGGCAGTCTGCTTATGGCATCGTTAGCGATCGTAATAGCGATTCGATGGTCCCCGTAAAAGGTCCTAATCAGCAATACAAGAGTATGTTCTTCAACGGTGGATACAATTGATTGAATTTCAAATTGCTACATTTCATTCAAAATTGCAGGCGGATGTTTCTTAGATCGATCTTTTCAAACTATTGTCAGTCCTTCAACATGACAAGTTGTCATTACGAATAAATAACGTTGCGCGTAATCGCTATTGGATGACTGGTCTAGTGGCATTGACATCGAGTGTATCTATTCTTCGGAACGCAGATTAAATCAGTGGTCCTTATATCCTTATATGGTGGCAGGCACAGTCGCAACCAGACTATGGGGATCCACATTAAATTAAATAAGTTGAGCCAATGAAAATTCATACACAAAATTATGAGAAATGCGATGGTAATATCGCGTATCACCACTGTATGGTGGTACTCGATAAGACTTTATAGGGCTCCGATTATAGAACGCCACGGCAGAAAATATTGCGTAGAATTTATTTTACATTTAGATTTGTTGACTATTATCTATCGTGGGTCGAATTTATTGGAGGTATACCAAAGTGTATGGGAAATTATGCTGTCGAGTGTATTTTTAAAATACTAAGATGACATCATTACTACTCCTGTAATTTTAATAATTCGGTGTCAATTGTGGGCGCAGTAAATCTGTTTGATTAAAGTCATACCGTCCTACGCACTGCATACATATTACGAGTACGTATGTAGTGCGCATTCAATTGTAAAAGGCACATGCTTTTGTTATTTATCACAAAAAAAAAACAAAATTTAAGGTTAGTTCTAATAAGGAAAGGTTTGTTTTCAGAGTTAATCCATATCAACATCTGTATCTTTACAGTGTATCCCTAACGGGGTAGACGAAGGAAACGGAGCGACAAACATCAAGTCTTTACAGATTCAGCGTAAAATTGGAATTTCGATTTATTTTTCCGGCTAATGATTTCTATATAAGAGGTAAATCCGCCCTCCTCTAAGAAACGAATACTTTTTGTAATCCACAGACTAAAACATTGACAAAATTACACTTATCTCTTATTTTTTTCATTTTTGTCCTTATTAATGTAAACAAATGTGGCGACTATGACATATTTAACATAAAAAGAGATGGTCTAGTTCGCAAATGATTTATTTGTTGTTATTAGTGAAACAAAAGTTTTTAGAATTTTTGTGAGTTTGTGTTTGTGCTTCAATAAAAATCACAATTAATTAAAACTCATGGTAAGTGTAAAAATTTGTATTTTAAAAAACACTAAAAAATAAAGAATAGACAATTATTATCGTTGCACATCGCAAACAATAATATTCTTCTGCTATTATTTTGTCTTACATTTAGAATGAATTGTTTCACTCACATATTAGAACTCAAAATTATAACTAATATTAGAGTGATCCTGAGTAATTTGATCTAGGAACATAGGTAACCTTTATGTGACATACAAATTAAAAACAAACGCTTAACAAATAACCAAAATATTTTTAAATTCTGTACTCTTTGATTATGGGTAATATTTAGTGTTATTTGTTAATATTTCATATTTTCGGATATATAACGAAAAGTAGTGTTATTAGAGCGCTATGTGCAATACGTCGGGCAAGCGAATTGTGAAAATTTAGCGAAATCTTGGTTAGTTACTTGTTTGTTTACATTAATCAAAAAGAAAAACATAGGATATACATTTCATAAATGTACTTATATACATATATCTATACTAATATTACAAAGAGGGGGAGCGGACTTTGTGTTTGTTTATACGTGGAAGGTAATCTCCAGAATCACTGCACATATTTGAATAATTCTTTTAATATTTGGAAGATATATTATTGCAGATGGATATAAATATGTTATATATTATGTATTCAACCTGGGCGAAGTAGACACGGGCCGCTAGTTTTTAATGAAGGAGTAACATTTCATTGTATGGAATTAAATTTTTCTATAGTAATAAATAGCAATTTTGTAGATGCTGTTACCAATTCTGAAATGCGTTTAGATATATCCTCATATCGTGATTATACATAGTTTTGTTAACATTTTTCTATATTTATTTAGTTACACCTATTACTAGTACAACTATGATTGATATACACATATACGTATATAATATGGTTAAGTTACCCTCTGTATAGCTCTCCCGCGATATAGGTGCGCCTAGTACGAGGTCCACTATATCGCTATGTATTTATTTTGTTATTATGAATAGATAAATAAATAATATATATTTATGTAACTGTCATTATAATAAAAGGCATTAAAACATGAGTGTGAGTTTACTGAACAAGGCGAGCGAAGTGAAATGAAGGAGAGTTCCATTCCTGTGACTTATGAGTGTTTTAATTAATTATGTATAGTTTGCATACACAATTTTGTGACATGAAGTATGTAGTAAGTATACAAAAGAAAGTACATAACATGTTTATTTATTGTAATAATTATTATTCACACTTTAAATGTTCCAATCAATGTCTTCGCACACGTGTGCGGATTTTTTTATGTTATTTAACTTCTTTTTGTACGATTTTGCCTTGAGATGGAAGGCAAATGGATCTATGTCCATAACAGCCTATGTCTTCAGTAATAATAGATGTATTTTTCATATTATTTTATTAAAATGTCCACGTAATACATTTTAATGGTTCTTGGAGATTCTGGTGACAAATATGCCGAGGCAGTCTTTCCAGTAAGATTCACTAAGCCGTCTTAGTGAATCCTACTAGAAATCCTACTAAGCCACTAAAAAGTCTCAACGTCACGCTACTAAATTAGTACTTATTTTAATAATTACAAATAATGCACAACAGCGTAGATACTTGGGACGCAAAACTACGCCAATTTTACATCACAATATCCAACATTTGCAAATAATAGTTAAAATAAAAGCTCAACCGCTTCCCATAAAATCTCGCCAAAAACTCCTTTAATTTTATTTATTTCAATGTTCTTTTTTAAATAAGATTAACTAACTAACACAGACTAACTGCAGTGCCAACCAAGACAATATTAAAAAATCATAATTGAACTGTTTTGGGTTATATGTGGGCGTCCAAGCAAAAAGGGTCTATTAGTGGGGTATTGAGTTAAGACTAAATTCGGAATTTAGAATAGTCAATTGATAATAAGGATTAAAAAAATATTCAAAAACTGGCATATATTTTTTTACAGACATTTAAAGTTGAAACGGAAAAAGCTTGTTTTGAGAAAAAGCATGTTTAAAGTTTGATTGAAAAAAACACTTCTACTTATATTTGTTTCTACTTAGAAACATCATATAAAGTCATGTACTATATGAACTTGTAGATAATTGAGCATTAATTAATAATCAATTAAAATCGCGAAATCCCATTTTTTCACCCAACTTTACAAAACTGAGTATATCTCGGAAACTAAATGCCGACCACTGGACCCTGTTTGCTTGGACGGCCACATATAATGAATTTTAGTAAAATATTACAACACTGATACATAGATAAAATCATAAGATAACAGGTAGCATGACACTGGTTGACATAACTTTTCTCTTCTATTTGTACCGAACTAAAGTAGATTTGACGTTCAAAAATACTTTGTAATTGGGTTTACTTGAATAAATTGATTTGACTTTGACATAATGCAATAAGCATACGGTTTCTGAACCTATTACAGAGAATTTACGGCTGGTGGTGACTTGAACTGATAAAGTAATGAACATTGAAATTTAAAAAGTATTTCGGCCCACATAAATATATTACGGCAAGGTCGCGTCGCCTAAAATTGCCCTTGCATTTGAGCAAATTGAACAATGACACCACGCGGACGGCGTGACATCATTTTTGTTGTCAATTACCATTTTATATCGTTGTTTACCGTGATATGATCACGAACTAACAACTAACTAGCAGTTATGATTAATGCCCGGGTGAGACAAGGCTAGTCAGTATCTATACATGTAAATGAAATCGAAGTGTCTGTCTGTGATTTCGAAATTAAGACTTCTTCTTAAATTTATAGTTATGGTTATTAGTACGTAACCAAAACCTAATATGCTTTTTTTAAATTTTTGTCTATATGTTTGTCCGGGTTAATCTCCGACACGGCTGAACCTTTTGACGGGACTTTTATTGGCAGGTAGAGAACTTTTCAGAGAGTAATTTAGGCTACTTTCTATAACGGAAAAATATCAATTTTAAAAAGTGAAACCACGAGGCATAGCTGAACGTAAATAAAAGCGTGATAATACGATAATATTTTAATTTTTAAGTCAAGACAGTATACCTATTATGCCCGGGTGACAAGAAGTTAGTAAGTGGATTTGTAATTTGTTACTATCCGGTTTCGTTTTGTCGGTAGACGAACGCATTCATTTTTAAAAGTGATTCTTATAAGGCTTTAGTTTTCCTTTTCGGGTACGAAATCCAAAAAATTCAATAATTGTTCATGTTTATGTAAAAACCGGCCAAGTGCGAGTCAAACTCGCGCGCCTAGAATTCCATACTACCACACAATATAGTATTTGTGTTATGTATTTACCAAAAAAACTGTGTTTTCTTTTATTCACTTCAGTATTCTTTCCATGAGTTCGACTCACACTTGGTCGGTTTTTATTATTTAATGTTTTCATATTTTAGAGTTTGCACAATAATCACACCAACTTTGATTCTCTATTATGTAGTATTGTGTTTAATATAGAGTTAAATCAACAAAAAAACTTGTATGAGGACCCCTTAATTCTTTACTTTACGTTTTTTTTTTGTGGTTCTGAAGATACAGCCCTTTAAATGTAAGAGAGACAGACAGACTGACAGACGTGGACGGCGTAGCTTAGAATTATGCTGCCTGTCTGTCACCTGTCATACCTGTTAGCACTATTTGAAAATAGAAGCTTAAAAAAAATACGAAGAATGGATATAAAACCAATATTTTACAATTAAATAACAGCTTTTATGAAAATGTATACAATAAAAACAAATATGTTAATTACAGATAACATATTCATCTATGTAAACGTCATATTTTTTATCGTTACGTGATAACAAAATGGAAACAATAGTTGGTGAACTGTCCGTTTGTCCGTGCTAATGAATACTTAAGTTTTCATTGGAAGATGTTCTACATGTTTTGTAGAAAGAGACTTAGGCTGTTTTAAGTTATCCACGGGAATTTTATTCATAAATTAATCTCGGACATAGTCGCATGCGGCATTAGTTAACGTAAGATTTACCTCCTTTTCCCATAGAGAAAATTCTTCTGATTTTCTTCATATTTCACTTGTATAAACACTCTTCGTTAAAATAGCGCTACTTCAAGTTCAAAGTCACTTTTAATAACGGCAACAACTCCATAAAATTATCATTTCACAGTTTATTTTTCATAAACGATGAAAAGATTCGAATGTTTCGTGCTAAGTATGGAACGAATGAAAATATAGATCGTCTAACACTATAGCCAATAATAACAAAAATAGTTTAAAGATCTGAAAGCTAATAAGATTAACTCTATAAAGAACTCTACAATTTTGTATTGATATGAAAAATTAAAATCAAATTAATTAACACATGTATTACGTAAATTAGTGGCAGTTAGAAAATCTATCATTTAAAAGATCACAGATATCGTCAGTGAACAAATCGATGAATAATTTCTTTATGAAAATGTGTTCGAAATACAAAAATTCCAGCTATTGCTTTTTAAAAAGAAATAAAATAGTTTTGAAAAAAAAATTCACATTTCGAATAAAATAAAACTGCTTTGAATTAGACCAATCAGCGCGGTGTAGTACGCACAACTAATTACGAACGACAGTGATCCCGTAGGATGTCAATTTACTGGTTGACATCTGTGCCTCGAACTTGGGCTCATAGTTAACGAGATATGATTTGATACTTGTGTTAGATTCTGAACGAAAATAATTATGTATATCTATTCAATAAAATATACCTTTATAAAATTTGTATTTATATGCTCAATATTGTTTGTTGAGAGAAACAATAAAAATTCGATAAAGCCTATAACTATATTTAAGAAATTCTAAATGGATTTAAATTGGAATTTTTCAGTAAGAAATATAATATTTAAATAAAGGGGGCCCCTTGGGTCCTGGCTACTTATTGTATGAAATGTTAAAAAATAATATAAAAACCTGATATGTACATTTAGAGACCAAAATATTTGATAATTATTGCCAAAATATTTGCCTTTTATAATTTTGTTCTTCATTCTATACACTCGAAACGTTTTTCGTCAAATGCCGTGAAAATCTCAAATTTCATCGCAAAATGTATAAAGAGAGTTACTATTTGTATATTTAAGAGAATTTACTGGCAACATCACATTTACGATATCTAGAAATTAAATTGGGGTCACCATAAATCCGTTTTAGGGAACCTATATCATTCTGTAAATGAAATTTAGGTATTCATGCTCCGTAATTTCCGATCTCTGATTATGACACAACGATATCGAGTAACTCAACACTGGCAGAATTTGTCTACACGAGAAACAGATAATATTAATAAAGAACAAAAAATAAAAAAAAATTTTTGATAAAGTTATACAATATTTAAAAACAATTCACGTTTTTTTTTGCGGCGCTATCAGAATTAAGCAATTTTTTTAAATTATGTATCAAGACTAAATGCACGCTAAAGACTAAAGACTAAAAACTAAGGTGCACCGTACACCCACACAACTATTACTTTATCAGTGTCCGTCAGTATTTAGTAATTGCTTGTAAGTTATCATTCCATGACTGCTATTGCACCTTAAGGATAGTAAACAAGGCAATTGATATTCATTGCACTATTTATAGCGACATAATGAGCAATAAATATTGACAACTTCAAATTGACTTACAACTTACAATTGGGTACAGGTCTTTTTCTACGGTATCTCTGTAACCCGAGAGTAGAAGAATGGGGTACGCGGTATATTCCGCTTAACTCTGGAGGTACTAAAGGTGGTGTTTTGTCTACAATTATTAATATCCCATGGGCTCATTGGGCTTAAGCCCTGGGCCTTGCGATCCATGGGGTTCTTAAGTCACTACAGCATCAAATCAATCCTTGAACAACTTTTGTATCTACCTTATTTTTGTATTTTTCGTTCGTTTCGTTTATTCGTTCTTTGATTCAGTGCTGCGTAACTAATCTCTCGAATATCTTGAAGATGCTCCGTTAAGAGGAGAAACACGTATTGATTAGTAAGTTTGAAATTTTGGGTGACAAATAAATTTTAAAAATATAAGAATTCATCAAATTACTCTATAAGTATTATTAGTTCATATTAATATTTATTAGCAACTCTGCAAACCTCGCATGATCGGGGGTTCTCTTTAAAATGCGTACGATACGACAATTGTTTCAGATGGTGTGGGGATTCCCCAAAGTGCCCTTTACGTTATTTTTTTTGCTTCTAAATGAAAATCAGTTCGCTCCCCTTTGAAGTTGCAAATAGTATTAGGCATGGGTAACTCAGCAAAATCCCTTGTGTGAACTCAATAAATCAGGCGCGTCTAACTGCGCCGGCGTTTTGAATTATAAATTGTGCAAATTGTCTCTAAGCATTCCGCGCCCGCTGGCTTTTAGCGCAAGCAGCATATTATGTGCTGAAATGTGTTATGCGCCAATACATTAGTAATAAGCGAGTCGACACATCTGGCACAGTGAATAGAGAACCGCAGAGTTTCCCCATGACGAAATAGTATTACCTAAACTAATTAATCAGTGGTATTACTATAAATAAATATAAATATACTTTAAGTGTTAACATATTTTGTTATTTTTTTTAAATACCAGAAAAATATACTTATAAAATTGTTAAACAAAAACTTGCATCTGAAAATTATTTTTTTTAAATACAGTTTTACGGGATTGTCTCAATGCTTAACAATATGTGAAAGTGTCAGTTATTCGTACGCGATGCGTTCCATACGAAATTTCTAATCCCACGACGTTAAAGTCCCATTTAACCCGCACGCTTATTACGTAACTTGCAGACAGCATGCGACAGCCAATATCGCGAGATATCTGCTGTCAAAACGAGAAATTGTATAATGTAATTTTTATAATGGCGCTAAATCTACCGCGAAAAGTGCATTTTATGGTCATAGAATAATAGATAAGCAATCGGCATACATGTTACTAATTTTTTATTACAATTAATCATCGGTAGCGCAGTGATTGCGTGGCTGTCGCTGTCTGCAAATTTTTAAGTAATAACCCCGCCGGTCTCTCGCCACGATACCTTTAGCAGGTTTCTTTCGTGTAATCAAGAAAGACTTCGTCTTACAAATGAGTAAGGAATACATGATCTACTGTATTGACCATGGGGCCGGTACGGATTCGTAGATGATCTACATAATCTTAGAGGCAATTAATAGAATCCATATTGATGTTCATTGCTCTATTGATAGCAATCAAGGGGTGAATATAAATATTGATAACTTTAGCGTAAAGGTACAACGAGCTGGCGGAGAACCCGTTAACATCCAGACTACAAGGCAACTTGACCTGGCGTTAAATAGAGAATAGGTCTTCCAACATGCATTGAAACCTTGGATGATGCACCAACCATCGCATAATTGGTACAGTCGAATAAATGGAACAAATGGTTATTTACATCAGTACCTGGGTGACCGAGCTTTGTTCGGATCAAAAAAAAAGTCTGACCACATTGCAGGATTCGAACCCACACACTTCGGCGTGATGGACCTATGCTCTAGCCAATGTTTGCGAAATTACCAATCATATTTGACGAACAAGTTTTAACGTGTAAAATACGAAGGAAACGAATTTCCCCAGAATTGAGACCTAGCTAGATCGTTTTTCGCACACAAAAATCCCTATATTGTAAATTTAATCGAATTCGTTAGAGCAGTTTTCGAGAATGCGATTACAAATATACAAATATTGCTTGTATAATAGCATAGGATAGGAAACCAGAGGTGCATAAAGATAACCCCTTAAATCTCGCGAAATTGAGTGAAGTGATGTGTATATAGCTAGTTTTGATATTATCTTGGGTATTTGATACTTTGGCTGTTTTTCTTTACATTTGTTGATAATAGTAATTTGTCACTTAACAAAATTTTGTTCTTTTAATAACACATCTGTGACCCAAAAACTAAACTCGTAATAAACGAAGCACATAATTACTAAGACATGTCCAATTTTCCAATAAAATCAATTGAAAAGCATTGAAAAATGTTTCTCTCGGGATCAGACCAACAAATTGATTAATTACTTGAAAACTATACTCTTCATAACTAATGACTATAATACTATTGAACAACACGCTAAAAATAGCTTTTATGTTAATGAACGCCAGTGTAATAAAATATATGAAATTTGAGTTTCAAACTCAAGTAGCGATTACAAAATGTTATATTATACGAGTTTAAAAGCCAACAACTCCTATGACAGAAATCAGAGCCGCGAATATTCAAATCATCGCTTGGTGCTTTGTTTTCTAATCTACTCGTAATTTGCCAGAAAATTAAACGATCTTTTTAATTTTGTGCGAAAAATTATTTGTATTTATACTCGACTGCCAAAAAAAGATGGTAATGGTTTTAATATATACACCTCACGTCTGTAAGGAAGTGTGTAAGGACCGCGAAGCTTGGCGCTCCGTCCTCTCTTAGGGATACAGCCGAAGATATATATTTATGTAGCTAATGTCTGTAGGTCTGTAGCATAATTTATATATTTATAATATGGAAATCTGTAATGTACTAACAGAATATTTTTGTTTTATATACTGTATATTGTCTATAAATGCTAGTGCATTGTTTCATACGCTGTCAATTTCCCTTAATAAAAAAATATATTGGTTAAGTAAATGAAACTATGTATTTATGTCGTATCTATAGAAGGGCGATTTTAGTTTGGTTGGTTTACTTTGACAGTACGCAATGTAATACCTATCTTTTTATTACATCTGTGACTAAGACTATAGTAGCATGGACAGTGGCACTTACCCTCAGCTCTCGCACGCCGCTCGAACTCATCGAAGAGTCTATTGACGTCATCGATCTCTCTGCGCAAGCGCCGCAACTGCGGGTCTGCTGGGTCTCCCTCCGCTAATAGCTTCTCAGCGTCTTCGTTCAAAGCGCGACGGATTGCTTGGCGTTGTTCTGCACCCATCGCTACAAACTGTAGGAACAAATGGAAATTGTTGAAGTATACGTTCCTTAAAGGCGGTAGCACTCATTAGTGGGCGCTGAAGACTTCGGAGAGGATATAGTTCAACTCTGAGTCTGAGTACATATTGCAAATAAATGAATTTGTATGATTTATCATACGGATACATTTGCTTAGTCACTTAAAAAGCATAATGCATGAAACTCCTGATAAAGGCATTAAGTTATGGACAATAGAAATCTCCAGTGTAGTTACATTTGATTAATGTACATTTTTTAAACATGCAGTGGATGAGCTTCGACCTAGTACAGGTACATATTAATGCCCCACTATTTTTGGCATTTTTCGATCATATATAAAAACTGTGATCGAAGTTGGGATTCATAATTATAATTGCGAAAAATCTGCAATTGGTTTAAATACAGTTTTATTTGTATTTGTATATTTTTTGTTAGAAAAGCTGTTGGTTTTCCATATAATAAAAATAAAAACGAAAATATTGTTGTAGTAATTTCATTTTGCATCTCGCTCTGGCACGAAGGGCCATGTGATGCCATTGGCTTCAAACATATCCAAATCCATCGGTCTCGCTGTAACAATTGGAATCAATAACACATTGAAGTCGATACGAATTTGCCAGAATCATTAACTATATATTGTTAACACGTAGCTTATGTTTTTAAATCATTTGACTCTCAAAATTCGAAGTTACTATAAAATGGACAAGTAGTAATTGAAAAAAAAGTAAACCCACCTGTGGGAAGTCCCATCCTTTCACCACTTTGATCGTGGCGAATATCATGTTCTGGCGCATCCTCAGCTGTTTCCGTTGCCATAACTGGATGACCTTTATGAAGCAATAAAAGAATAACATGTACACTACATACACACACAAGCGCAATATGAAAAATGGACGCATTGCATCGCTGCTCGTTCTGGACTGAGAGATAATAATGTTTACTTAACATTGAATATTTGTCTTTTATTAATGACCTATTATTGCGAAGGGTGTCTCTGTTGTTATCGACTTTATTTAAAGTGTATTCTACGTACCTATCATACATACGTATGTAACTTACATCAGGGGGTACTACATATTTATTCACAAACGTCGGAAACTTTCCGTGGCGGAAAGGCCGATCATCGGAAAGCACAAATTCAATCCGACCGCTTGGATTAGTGAATACGACTATATATAATATTAATATGATATATACGTATAATATAAATATAATTCGATTTCGGATTTGTGAATCGCGTATAAACAAAATCATCGAAAAGTTTCCTGTCGAATACGGAAAGTTGAGTTTCAGACGTTTGTGAATAACCCGCAGAACGTAAAGGTACGTCACGTCATAGAGAAATAAAATACAACATAATCAGACCTTAATAACTATTATTTAATATTTATTGTAAATTTTATTAATATTTAAATGCCACAACATTTTTGTAACTCAAATGGCAGCAGAAAAATATATATTTACGTTTATTTATATATGAAATTGTATTTTTATAGTACAAACTATTATTTAATAATTAAGCAACAAATATTTGTATTCATATATAGTTGGTACGTCTGTTAGTGATCGCGTAACTTCTGAACGACTTAACCGATTGAGGGCATACTCTCAAAATATATTTATTCAGTTATGCGTAGATGCGATAGGTGGTGCTGTAATCAATTCGCAATTATCAAATCACTCATCGCGCTCATATCGGAAGTCGTATACAGATAATATTATATGAAGACCCGGTGCAGTAGTTTAGGTGCTGTGTCTAAGCGCGGAAGTTTACCGGTTCGATTCCCGGTCGGGTTTATCTAGGAAACGTGGTTTTTGGAGTTTGAGCGGAAAATAGATAAGATTTTTGGAATTCACCACATTAAATGGATTTCTGCAAGGTAAAACCTGAGTCTATACAATAACCAACTTTTCTGAAATGTCTCGGGTCTGAGTGTACTCGGACACGCTCCTAGTAGTCGTCGTCTGATATCCATAACACAGCGAATGCCCTAGTTTGAGATCAGATGATTGATGTGTATTGCCTGGCGCATTCATTATTATTAGTGCATAACTTTATCGCACTATTATATTTTTCAAATAAGTATATTTTAATAAGTGGCACCATTTTATTCTGGGGCATTACACTTTTAATAAAGTGAGAAATAGCATTTTTATCGCTATTATTAATAGTTTTAAAGTGCTCTTAATTCACTCTGCTTACCCTGTCGTACGCATTCCTAAGTCTCGCGGCCGCATCCAAAGCTTCCTGGCAGGGCGGCGGCAAGGCCAGCACCGCTCCTGGAAGCTGAGCCTCAGTACCGGCGCCGCCCAATCTCACTCTCCACCGACTGCGGCCAGAGTTGTCGATCACCGTCACAGCTGAGCCTTTCTCCACAGCCACCTGTTTTATCGTTTTACCATCGTTACCATCGTTTTTACAAATAGGATTTTTGCCAAATGACGTCATGATATTACGATACTTATCGCGGAGAACAATATTTATAAGGCTCACTAGGGTCAGGTGCATAATAATGACTGTTTTTTTGTTGAAACCTATGTTTTGAGTTCATTGTATATACAAATGTATAATAGCGCCATCTAGTGACAAAAATATTTTGCTGCAATCACTGACACAATAAATATCTATTCAGGATCAGCGTCATATCTCAATAAATTACAATTATTAAGAAATAAATAGTACACTACCTTGGTATTACATAAATACAAACATAAGTATCTTCACGCTGTATCCCTAACGAGGTAGTCAGAGAGGACGGAGCGCCAAACTCCGCGGTTCTTACATACTTCTTTCGCCTCCTCCAATCTCATCATTCTCTTCACGCAAGTTCACCTAGCTATGCGGGTACTTTTGACATTTCTGTCAGCTAACGCTCTACTAATATCTCAATTTTTATGTAACTTCACTAAGATTCTAAAGAATAAAGGCTTATTGCTATCACAAGAGAGGCCACCTTGCGATCATATTTCTTGACGAGAGCCTCGAAGTATAAAAAGTCTGGAATGTCCCTCAAGTATGCAAGAGGCTTTAAAACATATATATTCCATATTTTTAGTTCTGATTGGAAGCTATACTTACATTGGCATGTTTATAAGCGCATACTGTTTCAGCTCTCAGAGGTCTAGTGATGGGTGATCTTCTTTGCTTCACTGGTCTAATCTCTTGGGCTTCTTCCACCAATCTGGAGACTGCTGACCCATGTGCGTTAAGTTCCTCGCGGAGATCTTGCATACCTTTGAGGAGGCGCTCACCTTGATCAAGCGTGAACTCGGACTGAGAGAATGTTGTGTTCAATGCTTCTTCTCGCCTATAAAAGGATATGCGATTATTATTTAATCTTTACTAGTGTAATACTTTACATCGAAATTCAACCGTAAATTTATATAAAATAAACGCTTTTGTCCCTTAGTATACTCCACAGACTCGAAACAACTCTAAGTCGCAGCTAGTAAATCACATAAAATTCTCAGCTCGGAACTCACTCAATAAATCTGACAGTTATTATTTGTTGGCAACATTTTAAAATTCTTTGGCGCCAAAGCTTCTAATCTGTGCAACTGTTTGAGCACAAACAGCCACTAACTATTTTAATTATATTATTACATAAATAAAAAATTTAAAAAAGCAAACTATTATGTGTTAGACATTAACAGTGTTGACAATATGTGTACTATTATTGTTTGATATTGGCAGTATTGAATCTCTCTATTGACACTGGCAGAATTCGTCTACTCGAGAAGACAATAATACTAAAAAAGACATATTCATATTATATACATGTTATGTTTCTGCACTCTTTCTCCATTTCAACTTTAACTATGCCAAATCTTGCACTCTTCCGTGCGAGCAATATGGCTAAAAAAGGGAACAAAGATTTCTCGTCATGTTTTAATATATAGATTAAAATAAAAACGAGCAAGTTATTTCACACTTACTTCTGTATCCATTTCTCGGCTTCCTTCACCTCTTCGAAGAAATTGTGGTATTGAGTGGTATGTTTGAGATGGGTTTCCAGACACAGCGTAAGTTGGAGTACCCACGCCCATTGCGATTGCATCACCTGATAAATTTAATATTTAATTTACTTTAAATTTAATTTATGCAATTTTCTTAAGATTAAGAAAAATTAGCACCTTCGAGGTAAAAATACCCTGTAACAAGGAATCATGATCCGACCAATATTTTGGTCTCAGTTATTCTCGGCTAGAAATCCATTTGAAATGTCTAATCTCGTTCTTGGCAAAAAAAATGCTGAGATTATTGTTCGTTATTATTGGTCATACGTAGCACCAAACTAATTAATCTGTGGTAGTACTAAGTTAGTGGAATTTGAAGGATACGAAAAACTTTTTATGTCCTACAAATTTCAACCGAATTTAATTCAACCGAATAATTTTTTAAATTATAATTTAGAATTGTCAGGTCATTATTATTAAAAGCTTTTTTTTAAAAATTGACGCAGTTTTGTATATATTTTCCGATGTTTTTGGCTCAGTCATTTCTCTGTCTCGACTAAGAATTAATTTTGAACATAGTCCTGGTCAAAATTAAAAAACTTGGTTCAGTCAAATTATACAAACAATAGATATTTTGTGTAGTTTGACTTACTACTTTGTACCCAACTCTGAGACCAACAACCCGTTACACACAGATTTAAAAATTAAATTACCTGCAAATGTGATTCGATTGTTTTGGTAGCAGGATGATGTTGGGCGATCAACGCCTCTCCTCTATCGATAACGTTGCTGAATTGAAGCTCTCGTTTTTCCAGCGACGACATCAGTTGCTGTAAGGCAATTTAATTTATTAGAATAACAGGATAATTTATTTATACTGTTACAAAATAGTAACACGGGTGCGGGACGTTTATATTGACTTTGAAGAAAAAAATGTCTCGAAACCAAAATCGGTTTAATCATAAAAAATAATAAGGTTAAATCAAAATTTATGAAAAATTGATGTATTTCAGAAGACTTATTACTAGAACTTAAACTGGTTGTCGTTTAGGTAGACTTGGATAGGCCTCATACAATGAGAATATCAGAAAACAAATCGATGTAAAAAAATTACTAGCCGGAAAAAATCAGACGTATGTTTGCAATAGGGAATAAGACTATTTGTCAAATTTTTAGACTACGTTCTTAAATTTATTTACAGATATGTATATTTGATGACTGAAAAATAAATTACGTAATGTGTGAGGATAATGATGAGATTTGAGGAAGCGAAAGAAGTATGTAAGGAAAGGCTTGGCGTTCCGTCCTCTCTGATTACCCCGTTAGGGATACAACACGAAGATATGTATGTATGTGTATGCATGACTGAAAAAACTTTAATGGAAAATATAGAAGTTATGAGCTTACGAAATCGAGTAATAGGGATAAGCTTTTTCTTTGTGACACTTTGGGATGGACAATGACACTATGAGTTTGTGGCGTCATAATCAATCAATAGCGTCATCTCACTCAAGTTTATTTCTACAAAAGTTTAATAGGTAATAACTCTAGTTCTCAATGTAAAACATTTATAGAAAAATGTTAATCATTTTAAATTATTTTAATGTAATGTATTAAACATAAAAAACACATGAACACTCAATTTGCTTATTCTGAGATTTCAGAGTAATAATAATGTGAATGATATTTCTCGATTCAGAACGTTATTCCGGTCGCATAAGGTTTAATATTATAATATTCCCTAATAAGCGATCTTATAATTATTATAATGATGAAGCACATCGACGAACAAAATTTCCAACAAAAATAGTATATAAAAATAATTCAACATAAGTGTGTAAAGTAACAAACCTCGCTATCGTTCCCAAATGAATGCTTGCACAGAAAAATAAAGGAAATAGTCAAAGAAACATTACAACAACACCTTATATACAAGACGAGGAAAGAATAAGTTTTCTCCTTGGATCATATATAAAAACAAGATACACAATCAACGCTCCAAAAATGTCAGCACCAAATGTGCACTCAATCGAATATTTGAGTGCACTTTTGTTTTAGTAGTATTCGAAAACGCTAACAGTAAACATGTCATAGTGCTCCTTTAAAAATTGTAACAACGACACGTCGAGAACGCTAAAAAAGACGATTCTCATTTTCGGTAAAAAAAAAAATAGTTTTATTTACGTATTCATTATTTCGTTATAATAATATTGAGAGCTTATGTAATATGTTACATAGCTCTTTTCTATTAAATTCGTAATCATATTTTTCAAAAATGGCCTGACAATATATATCTCATTCTTGTTACTTTCACGTAACAAATTAAAATGACGCAAATAGATTATGTGAATTATACTTTAAGCACGAAACGTAAGATTGCATTTTCAATATTTTTTTTAACAAACTTCGTTTCAATGTCGTGCAAGGGCCTTTTACCAGCTTTTACAACCATATGCTTTGACAGTAAGGTCTACTTTCAAATTCGCACAATATTACGAATAATACTATATGATATAGAAATGTATATGTCTATTCGGACAATAGTTGTCTAGATTTTACAGAAGATTGTGCATCTAGTTTTTTATTTGTGATCGAAAGTTTTCTCAATATAAATTAGCAATAGTAAATAAGATGTTTTGTGTGATGATGAATTCTGTACATATGCTAGTGCTTCTCAAATCAGTAGTATAAAGCGTATTTTTTTTGTAATAAAGCTCAGCGATTGAGCGGATATGAGCTGGAAAATGTGTATACATGTATATTACATACACCTTGGTGCCTTATTCAATGAAAACTAAAGGTCTCTGTATATCGAAGTGACAAGATGGGAATTACAATAAGGTGGATGGGATGAAACGAGACGGGACGAAGAGGCGTAAAAGATCATCACGTGAATATCGTGTAGTTCGCGAATGGCCAAGCTTTGGATGATATTCCTTTCGGAGTACTGAGCACTATTAGCTTCTTAGTTCAATGTCACTCGGCAAGTCGGCACATTGTGTCACTTGTGCCGATCCAAACTCCCTGTAGCAATACTGTCGTGGCAGCAGTGTTGGGCAAAATGTAATTGTAAAAACAATGACAATTGAAAATTGTAATTGTAAAATGTAATTGTGAACACATTTTGTATGACAAACAATTGACAATTACGATTAGAAAAAGTAATTGTAATTGTTTTTACAATTACTTTGTCCAACACTGATTGGCAGTAATCTTCCCACTTTCGAGATGAAAGAAACTTCAAATCCTAGTTATTTTTACTTTCATTTAGGATGACGACGTGGGAATGAACCTAGGATAAAGGAATTAATCAAAATACATGCTTCCTCTGAGATATAATTCTTAACAGAACTTTACAAAAATAACAAATGAAAAATCAAAATTAATTTGTATTAGATGGCAGCCATCGTGTGATAGGACCACTATTTACCAATCATTGACGATAGGTAACATATGATTTCATATTTATTTTCGATGAAATGATGTTTAAAAAATTACTCGTCCCGTTATGACTGTAAAAATCCATCACATATGCAGTGACCTTTACTTTTATTTGAAAATGTGTGCTGCTAAAGCATTTTTTTTTAATTTTATTTACCTCATAGTAATGTTGTACTGCAGGCAAGTTGATGTGAGGGTCGGCCCAGTCCCTTGACAGTTCCACTTGTTCTTTCTCATTGAGCCAATTAAGTTCGGCGGTCGCTGACTGAAGGAAGTCTTGTAATGCGTCAAGGTCGGACATTCTGCGGTGAATAAAAAAAGAGTTAGCGGTTAGAATCAAGGACTGTATATTGTAGTGTCTGCTATTATAACATTGGGCAAACTTATTGCACCTACGAAAAACCTATTTTTGAACCAACTTTAATCCTTCATTTCAAGTGGGTTAAGTTTAAATTAAAACTTCATCCAGTTCCTTAACTTCTAGAAGCATAATAATGGAACTCTGTAATGTCTGAACCTACAAATATCTATAATTCTGTGATTACTACGACTTTAGGAACACTGATGTCCTATTTAGATGGGAATTAAAATAACTACAAAGGCTACTTCTCTGAATTTCTACAGACATAAGCCCTGAAGAATTAATGAGAAAATGAGTTACATCTAAAAGCCTATAATTATCAGATTACGGACATCAAAAATAGAATATTAAGGAGATAAACCAAAATGTTTTTTGCACATTCAAATAATCGGTCATAAAAAAAAATTCAAAAAATCATTACATGAAAAGTAATGTTCATGATGAATGACAAAAAAAATGTAACTCCGATTTACTATATTATCTGTGAAACTTAGAGGAATTGAATGAAGATGTCAGATTTTACCGTTTAGTGCTTGTTGAAAGAAGATCAGCATAAATCTTCTGTAGTTGACTCAAATGCTGATTATAAAGATTAAGTTCCTCGCCACTGAAGTTGGCTCGATTGTGGACGCACTGCTCCACCTGTTAGGAAAAAAAAACTCAATGTCAAGACCGCGTTTTCAAAGCCTAACATTTTTGACAAATTAATATTAATTATACAGTATGATATACCTCAATACATTGGACATTATACTATTAAGCAACGAAGTAAACAAACAAACATGATAATTCAGTATCGAAAGATAAATATAATTTAGTAATCTTTATAAATGAAATAAAAAAAATATTAGTCTGCAAAAACTAAACGATTTAAAAAAAAACGACGCTCTACCTCTATATGCCATCGATTCCAAACAATTAAAATAAGGGAATAAGAAGAAAAATTTCAATTACTGTGAATACCTCATATTAGCGTGACGTCATACATTTACTCCCCATTATCTCTAAGATACGTTCACTTTGAATTCGAATTCATAAGAGTTTATCAATACTGTCTAAATCTTCAGGGATATATTACTATTTACAAACTACAAACATATATATAAAAAAAAATATATACATACATAGACAACATTTAATTATTTTACAGTTATACGTCAAGATCGATTTTAAATCAGAATACATACATACATATCCTCACGCTGTATCGCCAACGAGGTAGTCAGATTTATACTAGTCTTAGACTAGAATAAGTATATATAAATGCATATAGACAAGTTACATTTAAGTATTAAAAAATATCTCAAAATTTACACCTGTTTCGGCAAAATTTACGACTGTTTGTCCGGAATTCAATATTTGCAAAGCATATCTGTTTAAAATATTTGGTATTACAATATTCTATGAGAGAGGAAATTTGTTTTGAACGCAATATTTAGCGCCAAAATATGTATATATATGGCTTCGATCACAAATAAGGTCTTTGAGGTACGGATTAATTCAACATGGTTTACCAACGCAAATTTAAAAAAAACCGTTATGTATACAGGTGACATGAAAACAATAGTCGATGTTTAAGTTAGATCTGTATTTTCCATATAAATTAAATATCTTAGTAAATCTTAGTATCTTAGTAACTTAGTAAATCAGTAATGTCAGAAAAATCTAACTGAATAGTTCATTACTTCTCTTCTAGCTTCGAAGCGTTTGAGTAAAATGCTTACGAGAGTAGTCCCAGATAAGTATCTACTTTAACTGAATAATTCTAATAGATTTGTACGAAATAAAAAATAATATAATTCCAAATACTTTTGTATTTGATGTTTTTCATATTTCTTTGTATATTCGCCTTCTATGCGTTCCTAAATCATTCATTCGATGGTCATGAAACTTTGTTGAGTTGCGTTATCTCATTTATTAAATAAAAGACTACGCGAACGAAGTCGAGGACAACAGCGAGTATTATAAAAAAAATCGATATTAATCTGAGTGTCACTTATAGACTCCAATACCATTCGATCAATCGATCGAAAAGTTCAAAATGCTTATATACGACACATTACTGGAAAGCTTTAAAGAGTAGTTTGAGCAATTAAAAAGAAACAGCCACTATATAGCGTGAAAGAATCCAATATATACATGTGTAGTACGAGATTAATTACTAATCACAAGAGAATATACTGGCAGAGAATATAAATACATAAGAGAAAAACGACTCATAGTGCTAAGGGTGTAATTTTATGAATTCTAAGAAAAATTTTGTATTATGTGGATAATAAACAGTAAGAAGCATTACATATACACTACGACGGCTTTTGAATTGATACACTTAGGCGACGCATTGGAAATTTTGACGGCAGAGATCACAATTTTTCTAAGTGACTTCAAAACGTATGAAAGTGATATTTGGTAACTTATTTTTTATTTCATTGACTTTATTTTGACAGTTGCGATACACGATTGGTTAAGTTTTGTAACACAAAAAAAAATATCGAAAACAACTCTTTTTAAAACAGAGATTTACATTTTTAGGAGTGACGGGACGGATTTATTTATCTAAATTTTCTGTATAGTTTTAATGTAAACGTATTCTTTAAAATGACAGTTGGATTTTTTAAATTAATTATAATTTTTAAAATAAACGCAAATAACTACTTTTTCGTATTTTTTGTAAGCTAGCGTGCGCACTTTTGCATAGACCAAAAGATCTATTTTGGATTAAATTATTGTTTATCAATGCGTCGCCTTATGTCTGAGAAATGTCAGGGGATATTTTTCCTTACAAGAAACAAAATAAATATAAATTGTAATCTCCATTGTTATTATTGTTCCTACCTTAGAATGGAATTGATCGATTTGTTTATGTTCTCTCTGGTGTTTATCCAATTCATGTTGGACCGACGGCAAATCAGAGCCGTAGTCGGATTCGTGGAGTTTTTTCTGAAAAATTAAAAATGATTATTATTAAATGAGCTATGATGTCCATTTTCAGTCAATGGAAGTTTCAGTCAATCAGTTGATCTGTTAGTTAAATTTACTTACGAGTTTTTCCTTGCACCATCTTATCGACTCATGCAACTGTTGGAATTTGGGATCAGCGTCATGTACCCTGGTCTCAAGAACTGTTCTGGTCTCTCTTCGAACGGTGGTCTGCTGCACCGGCATGCGGACTGAAGACAGTCGCGGAACAAGTCGTCCAGTGAAGGCTTGGCGAGCGTTTAACCAGCGGTCGTGCACTTGTTGGACTCTGAAACAAATTAGTGAATTTATAGAAATATTATTGGCAATTCCCACAAGTACAAGCAGTGATTACTCCTATTTGTGCCTCTTTAATGACCTAACAGCGTTGATACTAAATATCGACAATGTAAAAATTATATAAAGAATTGAGCAACGCCCCTAACGGAAGCTTGAGCAAACTAAGAATTTTAAGCTAAGCAAACTAAAAATACAAAAATTTGACACTGTTGTTATCGAGCAGTCACTAACGACGGAGTAAACCTTAGTTAAAGCTGCCGACTGCTCATAAAAACAGTTAAAACTTACAACCCTATCAGTCAGACCAATTCTAAACAACTCCGTTTAAAGGTAATTTAGGTTTTTTACTTCTTTTTTTTGTTACGGAGGAGAAACCTGCATACAGATATCCAGTTTCCGAGGGAACCAAAACTCTGCGGTGGGTGTCCACGGCTCTGTCTTAAGGCTCTGGGATCTCCTACGGAAACGCACCGGAGCATCTATCGTGTTGTGCTCTAGCATTTGTCGAGGTGCAGTTACAGAGCCAACCGCTACATCCTCACAATGCGTTTAAAGATCTACCTACATACAT
Source organism: Zeuzera pyrina (assembly GCA_907165235.1). Lineage (NCBI taxonomy): Eukaryota > Metazoa > Arthropoda > Insecta > Lepidoptera > Cossidae > Zeuzera > Zeuzera pyrina. The sequence goes on from OU015641.1 coordinate 4,942,585, forward strand.
AATATATTAGTCATAACAGGAAGTAGTAAAAATATTGTTTTATGAATCTACAGGAGCAAAAAATTACACCTTGATACTAGTTTAGCAAAAGTATTCTGACTTACAGACGGTAAAATGTAAGTAGAACGAAACAAATCATTAGCCTATCGCCTTTACAAATTTCTTAGTAAGTGCTATCCCTCGGCCAATTTTTATCACTTGCCAGAGAAGAAAAGCAGCAGGAAGATTCTAAGTTTATCTTTCTCTCCAGCAGCATAAAAGCATTTTTAACAAAACAATGTACGAGAATAACTGTAAAAGCTATTCTTAGGCTTACCGTCGATGTAAATCATTGGCCTGCGGATATCTTCCTTCTCTTAACGTGTGGGAATCTTGGAACATCTCTTGAATGGTGTGTTCCATGCTTCTTAACTCTTGCTCAATTTGTTCTGCCGCCATTTTGGCTTCTGCTGGATGGACGCCGCGTTCTACACGACGTATCTCTGACTCGATATGGCGTTCGACGTTGTCAAGACCAGTTTCCGTTTGTTTTATATCTCTGTAATAAACAATAAAAAAATATAAAAAGACTTCATATTCGAAGTCGAGTGGCCTATAAGTGTAATAATTCATATGTGAATGATTGTGTTAAAACTGAAGCATTCAAAAACCGTATATCGTATATACCGTGTATAGTAAAGCGGAACTAGATGTTAGCTAGCAATTCACCTACATCAATTCCTTAAAATAAGCCATGTATCTATCTATGTCCCTTAGCCATCTTATGGATTGTTTGTACTTAAATATATTAGTGCATTAACTTTATGGTTTGGAATGAAGAAGCTGGCACACTATATTTTTTATCTTTCACATCAACATGAAATGAAAAAGTCCAGAGTCTGCGTAGGGAGTTAAGTAGCTGTAGCGTTCTTCTTTTCTTTCTCTCCTAGAAAAGCTGGTCAGACGCATACATCTGAGGATTTATCAACATACCTATGTAATTTCTCAGCAAGCCGTTGCAGCCTCTCCAGCCGCCTTATCTCGTCCGCAAGGTCTCTCTCGCGCTCCTGATGCGCCATCAGTAGTCTCGACCAGGCTTGCTCTAGTGCCTCGGGCCTAAGGGTAGGTTCGATGTCGCATTCGCCCACCGATTCGAAGTATTTCTACAAAGAATAAGTAAATAATGACTCCAAACAATTATACCAATTGTGTGACCATTAACTAGGCACTTAGATTGTAGTATAAGGTACGTAACTACACACGCAACGAGCAACGTAATGAACTGGGAGAAAATCCAATAACACCCAGACTACAAGATAATTAGAAAAGCTCGTTTTCTAAATTAACCTGGTCGCTTATCAAAGCCGGGTTTGTAAGGCAGATGCACCAACACCGCGTCAACGGGTCTATCACGGGCCAAAAAATATAACAGTCGACATTATTATATTTAGTAAATAATAATTACATATGATGATGTAAATATAAAACAAATAATTTCAAGATTTTGCGCATGTCGATACCTGATAGTAAACACAGGATACAAAAAAATAAGTTATTTTTTGCAATATTGACATCTAATGAAGATAAGTAATAATAAAGTGTACTCTGAGTAACTACGTTGTTTTTCTAAATTCCTCGTGTTTCGTGTAGTTTCTTCTCGTTTCTCTCGTCTGAGTTTCTTGCAAGTTCTTCACAGTATAAATAAATTACAAATCTATGACAGATTTAATTTTAAAAAATACATTTAAATCAATAAGCAATCTTGTCTTCAAATTAGTTTAAATACACGATTTAATAATAATCACGATTAGAACCAATGGCTTTAACAACCATTCTGAAACAAGAAAACCGATATCAATACGGTCAAGAATAAACCACGCCTAATTTTTACGATAAGTTAAACCATTAAACCACTACTACGCCCAGATTTCTTTGAGTAACTGTTGTTAACTTTAAATTGGCACTATACCTCAAGCTCCCTGTACTGGTGGAAGAGCTTTTGCTTTTCACGCTGCCTGAGCGGGACCTCCTCATTGCGGAAACGCGTACTCTCGCTCAACAGCTTCTTCATCTCGATTAAAGTTGACGGGAAAGCACGGTCCTATAATAAAATATGTAATTTTACACACATTGCTAAAATACACTGTACCTATAGTAATAGCCTTAGCTTCAAAATACTCCTTTCAGTTGTATGTACCTATTATGTTGTATTGAATTGTTGTTGTTGCATTAAGTTGTACTGCACTGTTATTATTGTGTTATTGTATTGCTGTTGTTATGTAATCGTATCGTGTATCATACTGCATTGTTATTGTGATGAGTTGTATTGAATTTTCGTTATATTGAGTTGTATTGCTTTAGCATTAGTGTGTTATAGTGTATTAATATTCTTATAGACATATATTGCATGTTGTTGTATTGAGTTGTATTTCGTTATAAGTTGTAGAGTTGTGTTCTTCAGAAGAGTCGTATTGCATTAATCTTCTTGTGTAGAGTTTTGTAGTGCATTGATGGTGTGTTGAGTTGTGCTATGAATGTGACGTACTGCTTTGTAAGAGAGGTGAAGTCCAACATCGTGTACCAATTACCTGCATAAGCGCGCATTTCTCGTGCAACCAGGCTCGGTGTTGAGCCGCTTGCTCGGTGTAGGTGGCCGCGCGCCGCTGGGACTCTGCGTCGAACAGCGGGTGAACGGACGGCGGTTCGGGGAACGTCTCATACAGAGACGATATGTACGTGATCAGAGACTTCTCATCGGGCTCGTGGGTGTCCACATCTGTTAATGAATACAGGACAGTTAAATAATAAATTATTCACCATTTTTAATTAATTAGACAGATGATGATGTCCCTGGGCATTACGCGAAGTGCCGTCATTTTATCAATTCTGGCTCGCTCGTATATGACTGGCCCGTTGGCGCGGTGGCAGAGTGAAGTTAAGCAAGGGCTCAGAGTTCTCCCCGGTCAAGTCAAAATAGGAAACGAAATTTTCTAACTTGGCTTGAAGTCTGGGTATTACAAGTTCGAGATAATGAACGATGACGTCATAGTTTCTTCCTGTCGTAGACGATTTTTTTAAACAAAATTTATGATTAAAATTATTAAAACAGACAATTACTTATTTATTCCTTTTAATTCAGTCATTTTACACATCACCTCTATTTCGTGTTAAATTTTTATAATTTAGTTTTAATGACCAAACCCATAAATGATCTACCCCATGGTGTGTGCGGGCAATTCGTTAAATACTACCAATTCGTCAAATGTTCAAGAAATATCCGCCGTAACATTCAACGTTTGACGATTTGCCCAACTATCATACGGTATATCGATTGCAATTGTGTAACTTGTATAACTCTTGAAACTTCTGCTGACAGGTTCATTGAAATATGCGTTTAAATCTCAGACCAAGTATCACAATGGACGGATAATTTGCTCTAAAAGCATGTCCTTAAAATGTCCTTTTTTGTTGACCGATTTTCTAGATTTTTACTAATGTGCGTGACTAGGGAAGGTCACAGTACAACGATACACAGCTGAACATGGCATATTTTTTTATTTTTGTGAATACTAGGACCCAAAACAATTAAGATTTACGAGTATTATGCTAATAATTATTTCATGTCCGACTCATAAGCTAACACGACAGTGCGAGGTTGCCATACTAATTATAGCTAACTGTTTTACTCGTGGTTACGCTAAACGAGATAGAATGAGATTCGTTTGACATACGTTGGTAAAAACGACAACTTATTATTATGACTCCGTCTAATATGTGTCCCAGTCCGAGGTTTAAATAGAAAATGGCATGACATTACGTATGTAATATGTATCAGGGGGGTACCATTTTTTTTAATACCTTTTAAATATGTATTTAATTGCGGCTGGCGAAAAATTTCAAATTTTGAAAAATGGCTCGGATTATCAAGGACCTTGGCCACCCCTGGTATATATCATAAACTTAGAATACAGGATTAATTGAAAAATACTAATAACCTCTTAGTGCAAAATTCCTGTCATCATACCTAACAACTTTTGTTCTACGACTTTTTTCAAAACTTAATACATTCGTCAAAAAATATTTGTTAAGTTTTGTTGTACAGTCTAAAACGTAATTACTCTGTGTACGTATTCCAATGGTACAGTGCAAGCGCACCGAACCTCAGCGCCGCGTAGTGCGTGTGCCGCTTTGGCGACCGCGTAGCAGGTGCCATTTTCAGAAACATTTAATGTCTTTTTATTTTTGTATAAAAGAAAATATTTATGAATTTTTAAAAGTCGTAGAATAAAATTTATTGCGGTAATGTTAAGTACAAAATACTAAGAAGAATTATTAGTATTTACAAATTAACCCTGTATACTTGCTTATAGACATAGAGCTCGTAGACGCGTGACGATTATTTATTTGTCAATGTCACTGATTATTGGTATATGTTGCTATATGATTATTGCTATATATATGTATATCACAACCACATACAGAACACGTAACCGTTATTGAAAAATACAGTACTTCCTTGAAATAAAACAGGAATAACACAAAATAATAAAATAAGTAAACAGTGTTCTCCATAGCGTGACGACTTGTGACGACCTGTCATCAAAAAGGGCTACAATAGCGTCTCATTTGCTGTCCCTTTCCTACTCGCACCACTATCATAAAAGATTACATTGTCACTCGCACTCTCTGTACGTCTATACGCCAGTATATACTAAATATGTATTGTATTTGCTTTCTATTTTTCCATAACATTAATTCAAGTGTATCATGTTGTTCAGTGTATTTCAATTTATTATTTAATGCTGCTGTACGAAGGTCGTCGCCATTTTTATATCACTTAAAACTGGTATGTCTCTTTTATATGCACTCTAAATTACAGCGATTATTCTAAACGCTGTCGTGTTCGTTATCGTACTGAAATCACTTCTCGTCTGTGCGAGGTTGCAGTTATTATTCACGCTAGACGAGCGCGAAATATAAGAGTACCGAATTTCCAGGTTTTATGTTCTAAGGCTTCATTTATACATAAAATGTATACATGTTATGACAATGAATTCACCTAAAATAATAAAATTGATTTCTCACAAATACATGCATAAATAGCTAACAGGAGTGACGCATATGTAATCTCGTACTATATTTAGAGTGTAGGTATTTTTAAGTTTTGTAAAGCGCTTATTACACCTTCCAATATGTTGGAACAACTTTCCTAGGGATGGCAATCTGAGATCGATTAATGACAGAAGTCATCATTCGATTTCGAACAGTGAATCGATCCATTGAATAGACCACAGACACTCAAAAATCGTTCTACGGTTTTTTAAATGTTGCATGGGATAGATAAAAGTCAGACGACTCAAAAAAGTGCTAAATCTAGCTCCGAGAGCGCTAAGGTGACCTAGTTTTGCGTTCTAAGTATCTATGCTCTTGTGCAATACGTGGAATTGTTAAAATAAATGCTAATTTGGTAGTGTGTCGTTGACATTTTTTTAGTGGCTTAGTCCGCCTCAACTACTAGAAAGACTGCCTCAATATATTTTTCGCCCGAAACTCCAATGTTCAATGAACTGCATCTGTTACGTCGACATTTTAATTAAATTATATGAAGTATTTTTCTATTCACTATTGAAGACATCGGTTGTATTGGCTAGATAGATCCCTTTACCTTCCCTTCTAAGGGAGAATCGTACTATTACTACCACTCTATTGTAAAATTCCTTTTTCATTCAATCTATTCGAAAAACGATGGTTAGTTCTTCAATTAACGCGACCAAAATAGACTTTTTCTCAGTCTTTCATAACGGGCTGAATGAGAGAACACAAATATTGTTTAAAACGAAAATATTGTGTAAAAAATATGGAAAAATGTTACTGGCTACCTCTGGGCAGCGGCGGCGTTCGGTGACGCGCTAATAAGCAAAAAAAAGTAAATAAAAAATTAAAATACGCGTTACCTACATTGTAGCTATATATGAGCTATATAGTGGATAGCGGTAACCGCACCTTTTATTTTTCTCATACAAGGGCATGAAAAGTAAAGTGTAACACTCGGTGGTAAAATAAATTTTTACTTAAGGCGACGTACATTGAATACCTCGATGCGTTCTACTCTACAATTCTTCGTTTCGCTCTGGACTCAAACTAGCGTCTCCACGTAAAAAAATAATTTTACTCGCTTGTTATAAAATCTTATTGCAGTCGGCGGTTGCTAACCATATGGAACACGAATCACGCCAGTACAATTTTCACATGACCGGTTCTTAGGGTTCTATTGCCAAATGACAAAAACGGAACCTTTGTAATTTTTTCCTGTTCATCTGTCCCTCTGTAAATCAGTCATTATACTCTGAGACTATTGGTACTGCACCTATAGATGAAATGTGGAAGTAAAATGTATTCTATGAACCGTTCCACAACGTTGCAGAAATTATTAAAAAAAAATTACGAGTAGCTCTCAATACTCAATGTAACTGACGGATGAAAAAAAAATCCCAATCTGCATTAGCGTGCGTGGCATCTTCAGATAGGTCTTCAAAAATTGTATAAAGCTTTCAAAGAGACTTTTGTATTTACATCAATAATATTTTTTTTTAGACAATATGCACCGATCATCTCATCTTTCTTCTTTTCTTTTATGACGGAAGGCGCAAACGAGCAAGTGAGTCACCTGATGGAAAGTGATAACCGCCGCCCATGGACACCCGCAACGTCCGGGAAATCACGGTCTCATACTAGGGCATTTCCTGTGCTATGAGAACAAGACGACGACTACCGAGGACGTCTCCCAGTAACACCAGATCTGAGACAATCTAGAAAAGTTCGTTATTAAATTGAGCAGACCGGGAATCGAACCCGAAACCTTTCGCGCTTAGACACATCGCTTAAACCACTGCGCCATCGTGGTGATTAATTGTTTAGATATGCCTTTATTAAGTCGTAAAAAGTGTGGCTCTCTCCTCCAACTTTTCAAGCATAAAGTTGGAGAATTCTGAACTTAAAAAGCGGTGCTATTTAGTTGATTGAGTCTTCCAGAAATCACTCTGGAATATCCTGAGGATGCTTCCTTGAGAAGCAAAATACGTGTCGATTGGTGATTTTTGGAGTTCAAGCGGAAAATAGCTAAAGATTTCAGGAATTCATCACATGAAATGGAATTCCGCAAGGTAACGCCTGAGTCTATACAATATCTTAAAATGCATTTTCGAAATTCGAAAATCACGAAAAGTGGTTTAAATGAGATGGTTGTGTAGTTTTTAAGGTTTGGGGTATTTTCTGTTACACGCTTAGGGAACACGAAATAACCTTGTTTTTCACAGTGTCATTGAGAAACACTATGAATTACAAACTTATTTTTGCGACCGATTAAACGAATATTGCGAATTTCGACTACGGAACCCGTCACCGTGCATGGTCCGACAAACGCTTGGGCGGATTTTTATTATAATTAATTATCGAGCCTAAAGGATACGTGTGCATGCGTGTATCAAGCCTAAGAGAGTACCTTTACATAAATAATATATTCTCTTATTATCATTCGTTTTACTGTACCATAACATGACGTAATTATATCTATCTTTGTACATATGTATTATGTATAACAAAATGTATTTAGATATGTGTGCATTTCGGAACAATGGGTCATAAAGAATTCAATGGGACCTGTTACAAGACCTGTCGATTTTAGAATTATAAGCCGGTGTAATTGTTTTGGGCTTACAATTAGTTATACTGAACTTTGATTGTGTGCACGAGCGTGAAGCTTCCGGACATAGAAATGTCCATCGAAGTTGAATGGTTCAGGAAGACAGCGTAGGGCTCCGTAGTCATTTCAGACAAAGTAAAAAGTTTAATGTCATAATAAATCGATGTTAAGTAAAAAAAAAACCGCCAAAGGCGTTGTGTGTCACACATGGTAAAGGATTTCGTAGTCGGGATGCACAGCACAATATTCATTTAATGGACAGAAAAAAAAGCTCGAAATTACTAGCGCTTTTCAATGATACTGTGAATTTTGCGATTCCTTAGCATGTAACTGAAAATACCTTTTATCTCAAAAACTATGCAATATCTTATTTTACTTACATCAATTTTCGTTGAAAGTGCTTGTTTAATTTCTACTACTTGAATTTTTTCCAGAATTTTCCACCCCATAGTTAAATAGTGAGGGCGAATTTTTACGACTATAAAAGCGCATATTTCAGCAAATATTGAATTAAATAAAAAATCACAGATTTTTTTCATCTCTCTAATATATTACATGTACGGAGTGCCACCCCTATTTAATTTTTTTGAGAATACCAAAATCGAATCTAAAATATCAAATTCGAATCCAAAATTTCAAAACTAATGTCAATTGTTATCAACCGCAAAACAAAATTTGTCGTAGAACTATTTTATGTAATAAGAAAGTACCTACCTAACATTATGCAATCTTAACCATTTTCAACGTCAAAGTCTTTTAGTGGATTTTTCTTAACGATACTTCAGGACATTTTTGAGCATTTTTTTCAAAAAACTGTTAGTTGTACTTTGATTTCAGTAATATACAAAATTTTGCGTTGATAAGATATCAAAATTATTATACATTAAAAAAAAATCTCTATTTCAATAAACTTTTTTTATAATACTTTCTTTTACGTATGTACAATTTGTTCTATAATGACAACATATCCGTTAGCTCCTTCACTAGGCTATGAAGGATTCTTCGTCGTGGAAGGCCAAACCCAAAAAATCTTACAGTTACACAATCCTCTCTCGATAGGAAGACGTTACAACGAATATAATCAAACAGTCGCTGTATTTATGTCCTGACGCCCTGTCCACCCCAAATCGGAAATGACGTGAAGTTACACATATATACTTTATGAACATACATGTACCCACATTAAAAAATATAATAGAGATATTAAGCTATTTCCATTCATTTGCTACGCTTCATAAAACATGTATGTTTGCCGAATCGATAGCATCGATTTTTTGTATAAATAACGATAATTGAGGCGTGACCGTTACGATAGACACGTTCTATGGGGAAACATAATACTGATACCAGTTGTAGTAAGAGATCCTACCTATTGTCCGTAGGCAAAATACTGTAGGTACTGAGGTATATAATAAAAGAATAATATAAAAGAATGTAGACGGATACTATGAAGATATTTTTGGAAATTTGAACTGACGGGTTAATTAGGGTTGTAGAAGATAATATGGACAAGAATGTTCGACTTTTGCTTTTTTTTATAACGACTTTTAGAACAGAAAACTTCGTGTAAAGAATTTAAAAATACATAATGTATATATAAATAAAACTGAAGTGTCTGTCTGTGAATTCCAAATAAAGGCCTTTTCTGAAGCTTATATGGTTATTTACATGTAACGAGATCCAAACATGCTTTTTATAATTTTTCTCTAACTGTTTGTTTGTCCGGGCTAATCTCCGAAACGACTGAACCTATTTTGATGGAAATATCATTGGCAGGCAGAGTACTTTTCTGAGTAATACAGGCTACTTTTTATACTGGAAAAATATCAAATTTAACGCGGGGCGCAATTAGTATTTAATAAATTTGGCTGATTTTATAAAATCAACCACTAAGGAAAAGCGAAGGAATGTAAGGGTTGGTATGTCAATTGAAAAAATATTAACTTCCACGCTGTCAAAAGTACGGCTAACGGTGTCATGTTACAAAATTGGTAAAATGGAACGCTTCTTTCAATTACATTTTGGAACATTTCTAGAAAGCAATGGGCCAAATAAACACGAGAAATTGACTTTAAACTCATGAGACCAGCATCGAAGAAAATAAAATTTTATTTCCTCCAAGTCATTATAACGGCTCTACTAATTCTCTATTAAACTAATTTTGACGCGTCGTCATACACTGTAATTACGTTTTTACAATCTGACACCATCAGTCACGTAAGGACATTAGCCCCAGGCGACGGTGTGAGTTGACCTTAGACATAGAAAAAGCATTATGGGAAAGATACGTAGTAATTTTTATTAGCGGAGTCGAAATCTTTTAAGAGATCCTTAGATAAGTACATATCCACATTCTACATTTCATTTCAAAGATTTAAAGACAAAAATAAATACGTTTTCACCACCTGGCAACAATATGTGACAAGAAGGTTGAAAATTCTATCACTATATATACTATATTACTAGGTGTTTGAATAATAGCATGTTTGTATGCTCTCCTAAATGTTAAAAATCTTGTTAAAACAAATCATATCTGTTTTCTTATTTGTAAGGGTTCTTTTTAAATATTCTACAAGAGTCTGAGGTGAACGTATTAACTATCAGGACGGATACCATCAGCTCGTTATTGCGAAAAAGTAATATCGGATTAAAGATGACTCCCTCGTGATTGAATATAAAATAATATTAGAATATTTGTCTAGTAGCTGAGGCTACTAACAAAACATATCTTAATTAAAATTTAAGTTTTTGAGTTTAAGTTTTTTAATTCTAACTTGATGTATACATCATATCAATTTCAAAAACACTTAATTTGGTTACAGCTAATTTTTATACTGCAGTTAATCCTACATAAACTAGAATTCAAGGTAACGAAATATTTTCTCGTTTATAGAATTTATCCATTTAGTCAGTTTTTCAATTGTAAAGGGATAAGTACGGATTAATGAAAAGAAATCAAACCCTTACCTTCTGGATCCAGCAGTCTGGTGACACCGTATTCTTTTTCGACTACGTGGAAAGCTGTCTCCAAGCGCTCGCGGACTTGTCTTGATCTGTTGCACAATTAAAAATATTTGATATATTATTTTCAGAAATAGCGAGTTTTATCGTAATTGTAATTCGTTACAAGTCTTATCATCCTTCATTAAAAACTGAGTGTTGCCCGCAACTTCGTCCGCGTGGAATTAAAAAAGTAGCCTATAATCTTCCCAGAGATTTCATCAACTTCCATTCTAAATTTCATCCAAATCGGTACAGCGGTTGAGCCGCGAAAACGTAATAGACAAACAGATAGAGACATTTATAATATTAACTAGCTATTGCCCATGACTTCGTCCGCGTGAAATCAGCATAATATTCAGCATATGCCCACCTTAAAGGTCCATTCTAAATAATGGTGAAAGATTTTTTGAAATCGGATGAGTAGTTTCGGAGATTACCTCCTACATCCAAACTTACAGACTATAACATTACCTACTTTAGATTAAAAAAGTATTCGAGTTAACTAGTTTGTTATTGTAATGGTTAGTATAATGTTTTTGAAATCGAGGATCCCGCATTGAATCCTGGCCCGGTCAATTTAGGAGTCAAAGTTCTGTAAAGTCTTGGAGTCTACGTGTTACCTAAGAGTACTATGTGCTCCTTCAGTTAGTTGTGTGGTAACCATTAGTATAAGTCTAGTTTAGTTTGCGGAGACAAAATAGGCGTAAATTGTCTGCAAATTATTACAAGAAAAAAAACTGGCCAGGAGCGTATTTAACATATTTTAGATAACATTATTTTAGATTCCATTTCGGACAATTAATTTTATTTATAAAATATAGTACTGAAATACCTTCTATTTAATTTTAAATATCCCATTTACGCCTTTGTATCAAATTTTATTTCAATATTTGTAAAGACATCGAAATAAATGACTAATTGGTATACAGTCAGACACGTGACAAAGGATTTTGGCATTTTGACAAAGGAACAGCAAATAACGTATTTTCCAAATATATTTTTAGCATACGATATTAGTAACAAATTAGCTGGTTCAGAAAAAACCAAAGACATAACCTGAGATAGACCCGACCTACACCGAGAAACGAACATATTTATCCAATTCTCGAACTAAAACATTGACAAAATTACGCACAAATAAACATTACTTAAGTGTAATTAGAAAGCCATATAATGTATAAAGGCAAGAAGAGTGAAAGAGAAAGCATATCGGCCGCCGAGGACACTACGTGAACACCACATGGAACGATATGCTCCCTGTTCCCTGTTTCGTCGTTCGTCAAGTATTATGCTGCTAAAGTGAAAATCGCCTATTACATTGGACGAGTTATATACTCAGGAGTATATTCAGTGATATAACAGCGAGATTTATATTGACAAGAATAATTAAGAGAGAATTTACGCGCAAACTGCGGATACTTACGAAATAAATTAGTACGTATGACAATAATTTAATAATTTCTCTAATTTTAAACAATACTTTCGGTAAGACCGCGTGACGGACAAGGATAACAGCGTTCCGGTGTGAACCGAGCGCACTGATGCTCATTAGCTTTTGTAAACCCTTTAGAGTGGTGCATAGGGTGCGTCTTCTTTAGTTTATATATTAGTCTTTGCCCTATAATAAACTCGCACGGTGACACTCGGTTTTAAGTTACGTATCGTTTGACTGTCAACTATTTGAAACACTTTTCTGAACGCGATATTTCTTTTGCCGGAAAGGGTCAGACTTTCCCAGCGACATTGCGCCAAGTGCTGACGCTATTTCCGTATAATGCGCCAAATTAGACAGACACTCTTATAAAACTAGACTTAAAAATTATAGCATGAATTCCATAAACTGAATTAAAGCTAGTTCGCGTTGAAGTTGACTGACAAAACACATTATAAGAAATAGGTGTGCGAGTTCAACTCGCGCGCAGTGTCCCTATAACACAATTTATACAATACCATAATTTTAAACTTAATTTTTGGAGATCAAGAAGACTACAACTAGAACTGGTCATATTTTGTCTATAGGTAAATAAAATATTTCTTGTACTGATCGGTTAGTTAGATAAAATACCATCTTTTATTCATTTCCCGTTTCATTTTGACTGGCCCGTTGGCGCAGTGGCATATGCATCTGCTTTCCAAGATAGGGTCCCGGGTTCGATCCCCGGTCAAGTCAATTTAGGAAACGAACTTTTCTAAATTAGCTTGGAGTCGGGTGTTACTGGGAACTTCTCCAGAGTTCGTTGTGTGGTACTCAACGAACTAGCTTACTGCTTAGTTTGGGGTCACACAATCTGTGTATTTGTCTGGAGTATTATTATTATTATTTATTGTCAAAAGGATTTTTTGGAAATTGAACTCCTAAGACAGACAAGAGATTGATAAGAGATATAAATCAAAATTAGTATGGAAAAAAAATTAAATACTCCACAACTTTTTGTAAAGAATTTAATTCTATACTATAATATTACAATGTGGTAAACTTTGTTTGTATGTAATGGATAAACTCAAAAACTACTCAACCGATTTCAAAAATTCTTTCACCAGTGGAAAGCTACATTATCAGCGAGTAGCTTGGGCTATAATTTATTTTCAGGAAATGTCTATCAATGCGAAGCCGGGACTGGTCGCTACTAATAAATAAGGTCGCTAGTAAAAACTCAAATTAAATTTAAAAAGCCCCGATTCAAAAAAAACCTCTAAAAAGTAAAAAATAATATGTACCTATTGGCCCTTTAAGTTTGTGATAAGTTGTAATAAATAGTAGTAGTAATATATCCAAGCATCACTCGGTCGTCAGGTCGGGGGACCGCTAAGTAAATAAAGTAAAAACAACTAAAAATGATAAAGTAGGTATAAAATTTAATAGGTACATCTAAATTTAAGTCTGCTCTATCATCAGATCCTGATCACCATCTATCTGTCTATAACGTATTCATTGAAACCATTCCAATGAGCCCAAACCTGATACCTCTGCTGTAAGTTGATGAGGAGTTAGATATCCTACTGATTTCAGTTGATGCTGCAGCATCAGGTCAAGGTTACTATGTTAACATTAAAGTCACAGGATACTAAATTTCAAATCGATCAGACCAGTAGAAGATGCTCGTATCGATTCAACAACTAGAAAAGAGCTGATAATCTTCAAACGGTTGGACAGATTTTCTTGAATCATAGCTAAAAATACTCTCGATCAAATCACTTCTCAAACAAAAAAAACTAAATTAAAATCGGTTCATCCGTTTAGGCGCTCGATGCCACAGACAGACACACAGATACACAGACATAAGTTTAATGTGTGTCCTACACACGTTAAACATATCAGCCCTCTTTTTGCGTCGGTTAAGAAAAATGGTGTCAAAAACTTCACGGAAAAAATTTAATTCAACGCGAAGTCACGGACAACAGCTTGAATCATAATCGAAATATTGACCAATATTTGGATATCAACATCGCAGCAATATTGATTCATACCTGATATTTCGCCAATCTATCAGATCCGGACGATTCCTGTGAATGAGCGCGTTGAACGCGAGACCGTCTCGCCATGATGACGTGAAGTCGGTAACCCTCACACCGGGGTACTTGGCTGTAGAGCGGCGGGCCCAGCTGAGGAGCGCCTCCCGCGCGGTTACGTTCGGTTCTTGGCCAACCACGATGTCAGAAATCTGGAAGAGGAAATAACCGTTAGATTTTTTTTTAATTAAAAAAATAAGAATGAAGACTGAAGTTTAGTGTAGATTCCTAACATTTTTGGTCAAACTTCATATGTAAGCAACCATACGATGTCCCTCAGGATTTATTTTGCCAGTTTTTTTTTGCTGCTTAAACAAAAGCAGGCTTGTAAGTGAAAACAGTTGTATAATAGTTCAAACACTTGATCTTTTAACAGACGGGTTATCATTAATGAGCAATTAAAAACATTTTTTTTTTGCTATGAAGACTTGTCACAAATTAAAACAAAAAACATTGCCCTAATTCACCGCAATCGAAATAAACTACCAAAACATAAAAAGGTTAATGGTTAATCATATTATTTGACCACCATTCTAATTGAAGTTGACAAGTGAATGACAAGTTGATTAAATAAGCGGAACAAATCACCCGAGACAATTTTACATAACACAAGTTCATTGTACTAGGCATTATCATAGTATTTATATGCTGTGTGAAAAAACTCAATTAAGTCATTATCAGCAACGAGTAACAATTTAGACAATAGCTAATCCAATCTTGTTAATATTTGTGAATTCATCCATATAAAGCGAAGCTATGTTTGTACCATTTTTATTTGAAATCTTATGTATGTACGCAGTGTTTTAGTCAATTCAAGCTTAGTTTGTGTGAATAAATAGTACTTATAAATGAATATTAAAATGTATTCTTACAAACAGCTGCAAATAAACACTAATAATAATTAGCAGTTAGATAAAAAGCAAACCTCACCACTACAAAAATGTACCTGACCACAGATTTGCTAGTGTGTAATCCTTTTTTTTATCCTAATAATACAAAGAGAAAAAATTTGATTGTTTGTTTGTAATGGATAAACTCAAAAACTACTAAACCGATGTCAAAAATAATTTCACCTATAGAAAGCTACATTATCAGCGAGTAACATCGGTTGTATTTTATTTTCAAAATAATCATCTACCCGTGCGAAGCCGGGGCGGGTCGCTAGTTCATGTACATATACATACATATCTTCACGCCGTATCCCCAACGGGGTACTTTCGCTTCCTTAAATCTCATCATTCTCACACATTTTCGACTAGGTATGCGAGTATATAAAGTAGTTCATGTATACAAGTATAAAAATAAGACAAAACCTTTATTTAACCGTAATAGCACAAAGAGACAAACAAAATGATACTAATCCATAACAGGTCATCTTATACTCTAATATCTTCTATCGACACATATCAAAAACGAAAAGTAAGTGTTTAACTTAATAATGAAGTGTTGATGATTTATAGTGACTGATTGGAATTAATATTGCAACTAATAAAAACAGTAACACAATAAAATTTTCATAGCGTTACATTTCGCTGCTTTTAGAGGTTGAAGATCATAAATCGTAGTTAGTTATTGTAAATATTATAGACATAAAAAGTGGTATCTGACATCTTGATTCGTTTCGTTACTGTGTCAACTTTTTGATATTAACGGTTAAAGCGAAAACGAATTAAAGAGTAAATTAGATTAGTTATTCGCCAAATTCCTTTAATCACCACATAGAACAATTTTTACTTATTGCAAAAAGCCGTTGGCCACGTTCGTCTGTAAACGAACAGGGAAAAGATTTCAATACAGTTTTCACCACTACGTTAAGTACATTTTAAGAAAAAATATATCACTTATTAATTAAAACACACCACATCTTCTGCTGGTACGTATTTTTATTTCTCTCCCTGACTTCTTTCTGAAAGAAACAAGTTGGAGTCTGCGCAGCAAAATAAGTATAGCACATTCTGGCATCATTACTTGACCTCCAGTAACCATATTAAACAGACCTGTGTAGATCAACCATATTTTGTGACCCAGATAATTCACGACCCATTGGTATGGTGATCGGGTAAAAATAAATTGATTATATCAATCATTCGAGTCGCGGTTCGGTGCAGTTTGCAACTGAATTTTGATTGATCGACAGACAGATCTCGATCAGCGCGAAAGAGTCTAACAAACCGGTTTCTACAGGTGATGACTGTGGTATAGATTAGAAAGAGTGCGACGTACCTGCTTGCACGAGAACGAAAGAGACGTAACAAATCTGTTAGTTACGTGACGATTCTATTGTATGAGCAAGAAAAATGTTACTAAATATATGTTAATTAATATAAAATCCAATTTTCTTTTGCGAGCAATTCCTTTTTGTTTCTATATCAGCACGTAAGTACAGCGGCTCTACCGAATTAAACAGGTCAAACATAATCGAATGTCTTAGAGAACCATGTTTCGATCAATCGTGACAACACAGGTCCAATTTATATCTTCTATCTATTTGAACAAAAATCAATTGCCACATATATGAAAGTTGATTTTTTCTTGTGTTCGTAAATCTTCAGTACAAGATTTGTGTGAAAGAAAATTTGGAGAAAATCCACCGGAATTAAATATAAATATATAATATATATGTATAAGAAACAAATATTGAAATATCTTTCAGTGCTTTTTCGATCTGTAGCAATAACTTAAATCAAAAGTATTTTTCACCGAAAGTTCGAACAAAATTCGAATTTTTTTTAACTAGAATAGACCCTCTTGATCTTAAACGAGGCAGGTAACGTATGAGAACAAATCTCCAGCGAAAACTAATTGTACTATAAATCATTTTGATTACATATAATCAAACTCGAATTAACACAAGTACATCGCACAATAATGATAAATTGATTCGGTAGTTACGACAAGTACTTTTGAATTATATCCGTACATACTACCTATACTTATGTGATGCTTTAGGAAAATATGCGGCGTCATTGCACATTTTAGACGAACCATTGCATAAGTCGAAACGATTCAGAGACAACGTAAAGGTTTATATATGGTACATTTCCATAAAATATAGTTTCTTATGTTTCACCTTTTTAACTCATTAAAATACCTGTACGGCAGTATAGAAACAAAAAGGAATTGCCCGCAAAATTAAATTGTCTTAAACTTTGTGTTAAGTAATTAATATATATCTAGTAACATTTTTCTAATAAATAACTTTCGCAAATTACACCAATTATGTGATACAGAACTTAAATACTTTGTTAACTTAGAAGAAATCAAGTACGAATTAGAAAAAAATAAATTAGTAAAATTTGCAACTTAGACAAATAAGGGAAGTCGTCTTCTACGACCTGACTTGATCTGAGATCCTCGATTTAAAAGTGAGATCCACTAATCACTAATTACATATGACCCTACATACGTACATACATAAACTTTCGTTAATTTTTCACCTCCCTTTCGGTTTCGCCAAAGTAGAGTAATAAGACAGGCTCGAGAAGCTATGCGGAACGTAGCCACTTCCATCTAACGGTGACTAGGATCGATTGTACTTAGCGACGATAATTTTCTAAATCAGCTTTAAACGTCTTGTGTCCGTACAATATGAAGACATAGAAATGCAGTTGACGAGTTCAGCGACCTAACACAATGTCAAATCGATTCGACAGAGTCGAGAAATTCAGTAGAAAAGCTAGAAAAGAGGATACGTACAGTCCATTACCGTATTGGTTAATAAAGAAATTGGAAAACGTTGTGATAATATTTATTGTAAATACCTAGTTCCTCGTTACGAATATCACCCTCCTTGGTCTTAGTGGGTGCCGTAATTAGATTTCATTGCAATATTTATAAAATATTTATCTTATGCAAGATCATATTAAATATAGCTCAATGTTTTTATAAATCTTAGACCTATGTAAATATTTTACGTCATTATTTATTATGGGTATCAGGGCTGAAGAAAATCACCTTGGCAGAGTTGTAATTGATAGAGATATTGCTGTAAGAACATATGATCTTTCACGTATGTATCAGACAATACAGTATACAGGCAAAGTTTTCGTTACAGTATCATTTTATACGGCAATTTTCGATTTTATTTACATCGAGGTAAAGTTGTCAAAAAATAACGCGGAGAGTATTGAAACTATTGTTTGTCCCACAGTATTCTAAAGAAATAGCGGTCGATAGGCCATTAAATGTATGTCAGATTTATATTCAATTCAATTCCATTTTATTCACTAGAACATTTGGTTTACAGAGTATTTCCAAAGCACCATATGTCTTAATATAAATTAAACATTACATTAATTAATCATTTACAATTTTAGGATACTAAAATTGTCAAAAACAATATGAATCGAAAAATGTCAAATTCAAATTTAAAATATCAAATTATAAATAATATTAAAATGTGTCTAATTATATATGTGGGTTTACTTCATTTATTTCACTGTTGAATTACTTCGAGTGGAAACTGTGTTATTAATTAGAAATATCTATGCCAATTGATTTATTTTACTATCAAGTTTCTTGAATAAACAAAATATAGGGCGATTTCGTGAAATTTTGTGCAGAAATAAGGAATCTTTAGTTACGGTACTTTAAACTCTCCAAATAAAAACACTAATATGATCCAAAACATAAGTCGTCTTGATGTACCTGTGCAGAAACCAAATTTTAGTAAAGCTGAAAACTGCAATCTACCAAAAACAGAGCTGAGCATTTCTTAATATAAAATCTTTCTCTGTTATTGGTTGATCGATTTCGCGGCAAAGTCGCTGCGGCAAAATATGGAAACGTATCAAACAATATTTTGCCCATTAAACTTGCAAATAAAGTTCGATATAAATTATTTACATGTACGGCAAGTTCGGGTACAGTCTCAGTCGGGTACTATTTTCTGCGTCAACGAATCTGTCCAAAGGGTTTATTTTTAGTAATACTACTTTCAGCAAAATATAAATGTATTTGAGCTTATAGAAGGAAAAGCTAAACCAGATAGTAACAAGTTTATCCTGCGTCACCAAAATAAAGCTGCTAGCCCACCGCCTACACAGGCTCCTTATAAAGTTATTAGATATCTAAATTGGATGTCTCCGATGCCTCAGACCTTATACCCTATTGACATCAATATTTAGAGTTCAATGACTCTGCCCTTCTTTTATAATAAAAATAGCGTAATGAAACTGGGACGTTAGTTTTTTTAACAATATGATCTGAATTGAAGTATATCAGTATTACTCGAACAAACAGAGATAATTAAAAAATTGTAAGTTGTCAAAAAACTTAGCCACATTTAAAAAAAAAGTATCTTAAATGGCTCTGTTACTTTTTCATGATATAAATAAGGCTGTTTTAGCCATTTTCCTCAATAAACCAACCTAGCAAAAGAATTAACATGACAGCATCGTCAAAAGTACCAGGCTCGCATAAAAAATAAGGTAGTAAAAACGAAGAGGTTAATATTGAATGACTTGACTTACTATCGATGTACTACACATTCCCAGCAAAGACCACCGGCTTGTCCAAACATTGACAATGAAATATTTTTTGTGACCAATACAGATACCGTACGTGACTAATTTCGCCTGTTACGTTGTACCGTTTTGTAGAGAAAATAAGTGTTCTCCGTGAGGAAAACGAAAAACCAGTTCGTATAAAGATGCTTTACTCTTTTTTCTGGGAAATATTTTTATAAGCTTTTTTTTTAATCGGAAATAGAGCAAAGTGCCACATGGTTTGACATGAAACGAGTATAATCCGACATTTTTTATATTATTTTTGAAGTTATACTTCTTTTGGCACGTTTAGAAAAACAGATCAGTGTAATTTCAGCATGTAACGGAAGAAGTTACGTCATAGATGTAACACAATTATTTTTTATTTCATTCATTTAAAGCGGACAGTTTTTTATATGTGGACAAATTTTGTATTTTTATGTGGTCAGTTTTGTTTTTTTATATGTGGTCAGTTTTGTTTTTTTATATGTGGTCAGTTTTGTTTTTTTATATGTGGTCAGTTTTGCTTAAAAACGTTAAAGTATAACTTATTACGTGCATACAGGAGTATATATATTTTTTTATTTGAGTTTTATTTGTCTGAGTTTTGAG
Source organism: Zeuzera pyrina (assembly GCA_907165235.1). NCBI lineage: Eukaryota > Metazoa > Arthropoda > Insecta > Lepidoptera > Cossidae > Zeuzera > Zeuzera pyrina. The sequence continues at coordinate 4,962,877 of OU015641.1, forward strand.
ATAGATTTTTTTAATAAGATCAAAAAAGAAAAACATTCCTGTTTTAAATTCCCACTATTTCATTAATAATTCAACTGATAATATGCATAACTGATGATAATGAAATTAAAAATAATATTTCCAAAAAACAGTACTTTGTATAATTACTCGTTATCATTATAATTAATTGTATGAGATTAGACTAATTTGTTTAATTTATTTAAAAGTAATTTAACATTAAAACAAAGGGCAATAAGTATACTTGTATACTTGTATTTGTATTCATATTTATAATTTACTAGCAATCCGCCCCGGCTTCGCACGGATAGATTTTTTTAAAGCAAAATACAGTCCAAGTCATTCGCTGATAATGTAGTTTTCTATAGGTGAAAGAATTTTTGAAATCGGTTGAGCAGTTTTCGAGTTTATCCATTACATAGAAACAAACAAAGCTTACCTCTTTATTATTTAGTATAGACTAGTAGACCCGACAGACGCTGTTCTTGTTCGACACAAAACAAAAGCCTAGATTCCGATTGCAGCGCCATCTACCGGATCCAATTGTGAATCTAAACTATCCACGAACCCACTCAGCCCAACAGACGTTCTCCTGACCGAAATAAAAAAAAACCGGTTGCGGCGCCACCTAACGGTGAATCTAAGCCATCCAGGGACCCAATAAAACATATACCAAAAATTTTTATCAAAATCGGTCGAGCCATTTTCGAGTTTATGCGAGACTAAGGAACGGCAATTGATTTTTGTATGTATAGATAAATAATATATAGATTAAAAATAATAATATTAAAGGTTTATAATAGGTACGAGATCTTAATTATTAAGTGTGAATTTATTTGGGATCTATGAAAGCCTAAGTGACTGATGATCGATAGTTAATACAGATTTATGTTTGCTAGAACTTAACTTGACTATAAATTCTTTTAGTTAAGTATACTTATATAAAGCACTACAATGTTACTGTGTATGATGTTACTTAGCATGTTTGAAATTAGTTTCAAGCAATGTGGGTGGGGCAGTTTCGCAATTGTGCCCAGCTGTTGGCCAACAGTCGAGGTCGAGATATAGGTACTCAGAGCTCCAGTATTTTTATACCCTTATGTGGATAGCGTCTGTAGCATTTTTAATTTAATCATGACGTTGGAGAAAAGACTCGAATTAAAGATATTGGTATTCAGGCAAACCTTGTTACCAGATAAAGTATTATTGCAACTAAAATTTAACATCTGTTCGAAAAGAACCCGCTCTGAGGAATACTTAGGTCGGTTTTTATATTTTTAACAAAAACGTTACCATATAGAGAACACTAGTATTAAACGGAAGACAGGGCATTTGAGTTAAAATTCTTTTTTAGGTGATTTTTTTAAGATTGTATGGGAGTGATTTTTATTTCAAAAGTAACTTTAAACTGAATTAAGTATACTGAAAAATTATTTAAATATATGTATAAAAAATAAGCATATTTTTGATGTCTTCAGTAACTTCAGTAAAGCCTACTACCACTTTACTGGAGGAGTTTTACGATAAGAAAAAACTAATTTACGTGTGATTCTACTTATTAATACGTGACATTGGCAAATGCGCTAATCTACGCGCCATGCCATGAAGGAAAAAAGTAAAGTGACACTATTGCTATATTGTTAGCTGTTATCAATATTCATGATTAAATTTTACCATCATAGTTGTTGATAGATGGCAATACTGTCATTTTGATGGTACTTGTGGTTTATTACGGAACCAGTCCATGAAAAACTCGACTACAAAGCTGTTTGTATTTGCCGACACTTTCGCTGAATACGCACGCATACACACATATACAGATACAGACGTCAGTAAGTTCTCACATGTATGAATTCTGACATGTGCTATGTAAAGTGACAGATTTATTTTTAGAAATATATGGTAAGTAGCGCGTTTTAAAAGTTGTGTAAGGATATTGTAATATTTTATTACTCATTAATATTATTAAATAAACCTATTTTTTGTTCTAGTCTTATAAAACTGACAATTTTTTTATATAAAAAAGTATTGATATAGATATAGATGAAGCTATTACATACTGTATATAATTTCCCGCTTATTAACCGTAGAAAACGAAATAAAACAAATATAAGAAACTGGCAAAATTTTTTTAGAGAACGTGAACGCAAAACATTTTTTAGAATAAACACTAAAAATGCCGTCGCGTAACTGGAAAAGAAAATAAAAATCTGAAACAACTGTAATTTACAACAGAAATAAAACAATAGTCGGACAACTTTAACACCATAAATGCAGCACTGACAAAAATTTTAAAAAATTTAGACAATTTTTGGATTTTTTTTGTCTCACATTACTTATAAATTGTTTTTTGACAACTTTGACAAGTTATTAAAATTATATTACTATTCACTTGAGCCCCTGATACATGACATTAATGTAATAATTATGATCATAATCGCAATTAAAGGTCAGTAAAATGTTTAATATCTATTTATTGTCGTTATTCGTTTAATAAATTAAATATTAAAAGAACAAGTATTGTTATGCGTCCACCTGGAGTGATATTCCTTTCAAAAGAAAAGAAAAATTTAAAACAGGTTCAAAGAACACGTACGCATCTCTGCATCTGAATATTGCCAAAACCCACCTTAACATAAGTTATATTAAGACTATAAGTATGTAGGGTAGTCTGATTCATCAAGTCTTGGAGTGAATTAAGTGAGCTTATTGTAATATATATGTATATATAACATCTGTTTATGTATAGTATAGCGTGTATAGTACATAGATAAAACGTTCTTGAAATGCAGCAATTACTATAAACATTATTATAATTTCAAAAGTGATAAATCTCTGATTTTCTTAATTTTAAACTATGCAGCTGTTATTTTGAATTGTAGGTCTGTTATGTTAAATCGTGGGCGTAACTTGACTAAAGAATTCGTGATGTCATCGTGTCAGGGTCTTACTTAATTTGAACTTAAATGTTGGATTTTTTATTACATGTTCCGAAGTTTTATGTGTTCGTGAATAATAGTCGTTAATTGTTTTATAGTCTATAGTTCTATACGGGCATTCATAGAAACTGAATGGATTGTTTCATTTTTGAATTAGTGTTCCATACACTGGTATTATAGAGTAGCAGACGGGACTACATACTGTATAATATTTAACCTCCGTTTATTCTCGACAGGAATATTCAAATGAGTTTATTCAAACATTGATAAATGTTTAAATATGAGTTCGATACGAATTAAAGTGTATTTAGTATTTGAATAGAGAATTTAAAAGTAACTGCTTACAGAACTGAAATATGTAGTTTCGAAACAGAAATTGGTTCCGTCTACAATTTCAACAAGCTATTTCTGACAAAACTTTGTTTGTCTATGTGGAATATTCTTAAAGTACCTGGCTGACATAGCTTTGCTTGGTGTCTTTTAGCCTTTTAGGTTTGATTGCATATAAAAAAATAATAAATAATTATAACCATATTACAGGTTTCGGAATTTCTGAACAACACTTCGGCGTGATAGATCTACGCTCTAGCCACTGCACAACTGAGAAAATAAAATGCATGCATGATGAGAAACTACCAACCATATTTCGCGGGTAGGTTAAAAGTGTGTGAATACAAGAAGAAAACGACTTTTCTCAGAATTGCGACCGAGCAAGATCGATTTTTCCCCCCGTGAAATCCATATCATAAATTTCATCGAAATCGTGCGAGTCGTTTACGAGAACGGTAAAGAATAATATAAATAAAGAATCCAATATAAATAAAGAAGTATTAGATGGTATTAGATTGGAATAATAGCCGTTCTAAAATATCTCCTCCAAGCGTATCTTGATATTCACTGTTAATCTGTCATGGCGGTCGCGTGCCCTTTTATAGAGCGAGCCACTCGGTCACGAATCGAGCGACAATTTGAATTGATAAACACCGGCATCTGATTTAGCAACGATAAAGTATGGGTATTTATTTTGATGTTATTATGCAGACTTTTGTTCCCAATTAAAATATGGAATTCAGAATTGTAATATTACATTAATTTTTTGTTGTGTGTAATAAAAATAAGGATAAATAATAAAATAGCATAACATTTTGATATTGAACATTTTCTCATGGATTTCCATGTATGTATAATTTTTAACACGTATTATAGAAATAAAAAAAAATGTATAAAAAATAGGACATTGATATCAATTCATTAAAATGTAATCAAATTTAATTTTGTGTTTGTTTTTAAAGTATAAACTTATTCAATTTATTGGACGATTTTAATAACTATTCCTAACGAAATGTTCTTATAAAATATGTCTTAGAAAATACAATTTATTGCTGGTTTCGAATAGCCACGCGTTGAAAGAACCTTCAAGAAAAAGGTAAACATGTCTCTTCCAAATAAAAGAAAACAAAATTAGTTTGTAAAATGCAGGCCACTTTAATATAAAATAGTTGAAGAATATTGAACAGCCTCTCTCCGTTAACTATGGGATTTACAGAAATGACTGTTACAGCCCTATGGATTACACAAATGCTATTTATAATGGGATTCACATATACTATCTCGTAGAACTAAGATTAACACGAAAATGATGACCACTGTTGTGCCAGAGTTGAAGTACGCGTATGAAATAATTACGAGATAATTAGGTACTTCGGGAAATTGTTATATTATATACATATCGGTATATTTTCCATATTTAAGGAACAATTTTTGCGAATAAAATGTACTTACGTATGTATATAATAGAGGTACCGGCTTGCTTGAAAAAAGCTATAGCGATTTTTATGAAAACGGGTTATTTTTTATCATTAGGATTACAATGCTATAAAAAAATCGCACCTACGTATATCTACAATCTACATACATTCACTTCAAATATTCAATATTTAAGTTTTCTTCAAGCAGTAGCCATAAAATGTGGCATATTAAATTATAAGTGAGTACTTACTTTTAAATATTAGAAATCGGGCATTACGTATATAAAAAATTCTAAGACTATAACTTCCAAGTCGTGACTCTTTGTTCATCTCTCCTAAAATGGTGTAACAGATCTTTATTCATTATCATTACTTCAAATGAATACGATAAAAAACGCTACACAAAATCAGTCGATCCATATTTCACAGCGCCATGCCGGTTCTATTATTTTTTATTGCCACAATATTATTTACAACCGCAAAACTGACAAAGTTATACTTGCTGTTGAAACTGATGTGCATATGTAAGTACATCTTGAGCATAATATTTATATAATAGTAAATTAAATTTGTAGTGTTGTGAAGCACGATATTATTTCATTGACTTTTGATATTGGATATGTGGTTTCTACAAATTAATAATTTATATCAGTTAACATGATATGAATTATTAGAGTTTTAAGTAATTGCAGTTAAAAGAACAGAGTTAGTATATTTGTGAATAAGGCTAATCTAAACTAAAATTCAAAAACAGAGAAACTGAACAGAAATAAAGTAACGAAGTAAATATTTCCGTACATATGAAATTTTTGAGTCACGTTAAAATGAATCACCAAATTATGATCTCTGTTTTAAAAGTAAAAATAAAAACTGTTCTTGTAGTCGAATAAAGAGAAGATATTTACTTGAAAGCACAGAAAATAAACCTATAGAAATTAAAATCAATGTATTCCAGACTTTGGTTTATAATTTAAATAAACTGATCGACAGTCATCATAGGGCGTAAGTAATCCATCATAGTAACCATTAAAACATCTATGACCGCAGAAACCAAAACAACAGTTCCAGTAAATCTAAAAGATAAAATCGGTAATGATACACCCAGTTGCGGAGCGAGTGATGACGTCACGAGAAAAAGGAAACGGACAACATCTTTTCGAATGAAGTCACGTTAAAGCTATATTTTTGGATGTTGTCGTGGTTTTGTATTTTATTTGACTCAATTTGAAAGCTATGAAATGGCAGATTATAAATAAAAGAAGACTAAAAAATTTAGTTTTTGAAGATTATAAGGCTAATGTACAAAACAAAAAACTTACAACAATTGTGTAAAAAATAGCATCTTCTAACAATACGTTTGAAGATACAAGACACATTGGTTATGGTTTATTTTTAACAAAGCTGAAAGTAAGAACTAGGAAAAAATAAGCTTTAATTTTTTCGCTCGGGTATTATTAGCAAAGGCAGAAGTGGCGTTTGAGTTTACGGCATAAAAATGATACAAGAGGTTCAATGCCCTCACAACACTTGACGTTAAATGCTGCATCAAATGTATCGATTTGTAATCAATCATGTACAAAAAGATATGAAACAATTACAAGTGCTCGGACAGAAAAGATAATGAAAAATAAATGTTAACTGCTACGAAATAAAACTGACGGCGATCTAACTCAAATGAAGTGTTGCGAAATTATTACAATCGTGGAATAAATTCCCTTTTTTAGTCGAGATCGTGATCTCCCCACGACCGTCTGCCCACGATATAGTGGGTTGTCGACGTCACTGAAGAACTTTTTACCGGTTTAAGTACTTATATCTAAAATAAACGTGGAAATCGTTTAATGTCCAATTCAGGAAACGCAAATGTTCATAAAATTACAAAGTAAAAATTACTATTTCTGTAAAAGACACAAAATTTAATAAAGTAACATCATTGTAGTAGTTGGATTACCAAAAACGCAGTAGGTATTGAAAAAAATACATATACGTTTTTCAAACATTAGAGACTTTTAACAAAACCAAATGCTACAATTTTTCCTTCTACTTTTTAGTATTATTGGCTTCTCGTGTAAACGAATTCTGTCAGTGTCAAGTTATTCGTGAGAGATTCACGTAATAGCAAACATAAAGAACATGCCAAACTACGTACAAATATCTTCTAGAAGTCTGAAAAAAGGGAGACGAAACACAAATATTTATCATTACCTTATAAAATAAATGTTAAAATTGTGGACTGCCAAGTAGGAATTAGTAGTACGTATAATTATAGCTTAATGTTGTTAATTAAGATAAAACAAGGCAGGATTTTCATAAAGGGAGTATCTTGGGAGTAAATACATATGATATCAGGGATTTGAAATTAATAGGTCGAGGTATATTTGAGGAAAGAACATGATACGTTTTCCTTATAAACCTAAATAATGATATTGACGACTGAAATGAATATCAAATTTACGACAGCAGAGTAGACAATACCCGTAAAACAATTTAACAGTCATAAAAGAACTAAACAAGTTGTAAACTTCGAAAATCAGATTTTTGGTTGACAGTTAAGAAAATATGAATAATATTAGTATTTATTCTTGAGACAATAAAACAATAGTAGTTATTAGTAATAACGAAGTATTGTGGAAACAATTAGCTTAGTAATTCAACATTACAATCATGTGAGTTCCAGTGAAAGAATCGTAGATCGCCGACAGATAGACGTATAATGGGAAACAGAGACTGTACACGTAAAGAATTGTCGGATTGTCCCTCTTATCTAAAATATATCAAGTTAAAAAACTGTGCAATAGGAACTGTAAAAACATAATGAAATATGACGGTATTTGCTATATTTGAAAAATATTTCAAGTGTGAAATTACTAGCATAAAGATTCTTAAAGTTAACAACTTTATATTTTAATTTGTATAAGAATATAAGTATGTTTAAGCATACAGATAATACTGATACCGATAATGATATTTGTACGCTATATATTTTATTTTACAGTTAAAATAAAACGAATTTATGAATGACCAATAATAAAAATTTATATAAGTACGAATATCTTATAAATTGTAAATGAAAAGTTTTCCAATTAAGTCGATTTAGTTTTTTTTTTGTTTGAAACTACTGTATAATCATTTAAATTAAAATAGATAATTTAAAAAAACATATTACAATTCTACATATTTGTAAACAAAGTCTGCGAATTCCAATATGTAGGAAATGTCCTCAATAATATTTTGAATATTATTGAGGAGAATATTATTAATAACAAACAGTAAGATCAAACAGAAGACGTAAGCAATTTCTGACCGGTGAGGTCACGCGTCAGGAATCGTTGACATCACAACTGTATATGGTCATCAATATTACAAGGCCGATGTAGATCATCAAGTAGTAGTACACGATCAAAACATAGATTTTTATCTGTAGCAAAAAGTAATGAAATGAGATTAAATAATAGGATAGTGGTTTTTGGTACATAGTAGAAACACAAGCTATTAATCAAAGCGAACGTTTAAAACTGTTAATTATAAGTAGGGTTGTCAACTGTAAAATCAATAAAACATTCCGCAAAGCTTGAAAACCCCGAATTTTTGAACTTAAAACAAGGAAATTGAAGCCGACTTTTTTAGGAACGAACTTCTCTCGCGCTCTTTCTCTTCCTAACATGTTAGTCAATTTAGCAGCATGGAGTGGGACCAGCGTGCTTTTTGCTTTACATTTAACTACATTCATTGTTAAAAATTATTATTTGATGAAATAAAAATATGCCACAGCCATCATTACAGACCTCGAACTTTATCCGGACTGTACCACAGGCATACAAATCCTGCCCAAACGTTCCCTTGACACCTTTAAAACCAGGACAATTTCGGGGAAACCCGGATGATGATACCCGAGTTATAAGAAAAACATAAGCTCGATAACATGAAATTGACACTTGCACCACAGTGGATTAAGAACTGATTTAAACTATGATCACATCTAGGTTGATACAGTTATGCCAGTTGAAGAATGAATGAGGTTTGCGACTTCGAGAAGAAATTGCTAATCTTTATTGTATAATATCTAATATAGATTACCAATGACTAATTCAATAATAAGTAGGCAATAACAGTAAAAATTGAGAAAGTACATTAACGTTTTTATCACCAAATTGCAATATTTTGCGATAACGTGTGAACAAATATAAATTTAAATAAGCTTCCGTCTAAAAGGGTCGCTATGTATGGGAAAGTGACTGTTCTAAATGAAATTGCCACCGTGTAGGAAGACGATTTATAGTCTTATTTTGCTTGACTTAAGATAATTTCATGTCAAGTAATTAAAAAATTGCAGACAATGTTTAAGAGTACTTGTTTTAAAGATAATACACAGAAGGCGGTTAACCAGAGTTGAAATCCCGCTAATGGATTCATGTCGTAAATTCTTATGGACATGAGCCTCTAATGGTATCCGCTAATTTAAAAAAGAAATACTACATCAGTAATAGGACAGATTAATTTAATTATACTTACTAGTACGAAAAGAGTTGTTTAAAATGAGTCTTAAAGTACATAATTAGAACATTTTAATTCTTTGTACTCTCCAAATGATATAATTTTAAATAATTAAAATTAGTACAAAAAATTGAATCCTGTTCGTTCGTCTTAGGGAAATAAAAATTGGAAAAGTTGACCGGAAAAGTGGAAAATTCGGAGAAAACTGAAAACGCTTCTATGAGATTTTTATTCATTTAAATTTGGACAAGAAGACGTCTATCTGATCTTGCTACTTGTTAGTTCTGACTATTTTCATGCAGTCAGTAAACGATAATACAAAATTATCACTTTGTTATCGAATACTATTTAGATTTACAGCAGCCTTTCCAGACTCCGATAACTCACGATAAAAGTCTGTTGTTTTTTATTTCCTCAATGTATCACACATATCTATTGGGTGAATGTTACCCACTTTTCTATTGCTACCAAACCAAACAAAAAAAACGAGACAATAAAATAGCCAAAACGAATAACGGTAATCTTAATATCCTAAATTTTATAACCTGATATCCATATTCGTTTGTGTGTTAATAGATATGTTTTTGCATATAAGATTTTATTTTCCACATAAAATATATCTTCCGTTACAAAACCTTATAAGGTGATCTCTAACTTTTGATATACATACTTTATTTTGTAACGGATGGACCAGTTACGACTACACAGAAAATTTTGCAACTTCCCCGAAATCGTGTTTCTCATTTGTTTCTTATGTTACGTTAAAATTACAATTAAATTAAGAGAATTTTCTGAAAAGTACATAACAGATACTCAGACATACACTTGTACTTTTGTTTTCAAAAAATTATTCTGGCTTTTGATTAAAACAGGAAATGCAATTTATATACTCTGTGTCTACGAAAATGCAAACTTCTAAGTACTTAGCTATATAAATCAATGCTACTTTGTGACTTTTTAGACTGATTAATATAAATTTTATCACCTTTTAAATATAAATTATTGGCCATAAAATATTCAGAATGTGTTAAGTTTGTAATAAATAAGCTAATTAGATGGATAAATCGTTACTTATATACATACATACATATCCTCACCCTGTATCCCTAACGGACTAGTCACAGGAGACGGAGCGCCAAGCGTCGTTAATTACTTTCAGTAAATAACTAATTTATGTCATGAAACATCGCCATTAATAACAGCCAAATAATGGCACAGAATAAATATCTATTTAACAAGGTTCAGTTCAAAGTTTGAAACATACGTACAATATCTTCACGCTGTTTTTCCAACTGGTCCTTACACACAACTTTCACTTTCTCAAGGCCTGTATATCTATCATAATATGCGCTTTCATAAATTTATTCACATATTTAATTCGAAGTACATATCTAATTGAATTTGACATCGCCGTTAACTATAACAATCGGGGTATCTCATTCATAGTCAGACAATTTCCTGTGGCTTCTATACTACATATGAATATAATTCAATTTTTCGTCTTTAGTAGTTTTTCATTTATTTTTCTACACGCTTGTACACACCATGTAACATGCCGGTGTTAATTTTTCAAATAACACTTGTAGCCACTTGTGCCATAGAGACAATACGATTTGATACTGTAGCAACTAGTAAAATATGTGTACAATTTAAAGAGGAGATGCATAAAAAGATAAATAAGAAACTTTTTAAAAAGAGTGAGTAAAAACGTAAAATAAGAGTACAGACTGGTTTGCCATACGTCGCTAAATTCTAGTTAATTTCTAAATGCTTTTTTACCTCAAGAATGTTGTCATGTAAGTCGAGAATTAAATGAGAAAATCGTACCTTATTTACAGAACATATCAGCATTAATTAAAATATTAAGATTAATATGACAAAATACTCAGATATCGGTCGGCAACATGCAAGTGATGCCTCAGGTGTTGCATGCGTCCATAAGCTACAGTAACCGCTTATACCATCAGGCGGATCGTATGCTTATTTGTCATCTTTGTGGTATAAAAAAAATATCATCGTACATTGCATATCATTAAAAAATAAACAAAACTGTGTAAGTAAGTACATTCAAGGTACAGGCAGTCCTCGACTTACGTCATTTCGATTTACGTCGTTTCAAGTTACGTCGAACAATGTTTTGACACTATTCCTCAAGCATACGTCATTTGTTTCGATTTCCGGCATAGGAGAATTCACTTGTCTTGTTGAAATTTTTGAAGAAAACGATCCTAATTTTGAGAGAAGTTTCAACGTTAATAACAAAATTTGTGCAGCCTATCAGTTACCAAGATCTGTATGATAGCAAGAAGAAAGAAGCGAAGCAATCTAGAATTGATAGTTTCTTTAAGCCAAAAGTTTAATTTATTATTTTTCATTACATATTTTGATTACATATTAAAGTTTTATAATTATTATTAAAATTAATAACACACAAATACCAAAAATAACTAGCAATTTCATAAGTGCATATATAATTATTTTAAGAACTTATTTTTGATAATAAAGTATGTATATCCTTTGTTATAAATGCAGTTTTTTTTTTAATTTCGAGTCCGTGTGGATCCTAACCCTTGAGTTTTACATGAAAACATATGAAAAAATATGTTTCGACTTACGTCGTTTCGATTTACGTCGCGTATTTCGAAAACCTAACATGCCGTAAGTACGAGGACTGCTTGTATTTTAAAAAGTTACGATTTTTTTAATACAAACAAATATTTGTTGAATTATTTCCGGTTTTTTATTTCAAATATGACATAAACTGCTGCATAGATTTTAATGCACATTATGCTGTTTGAAAAACAAGGGTCCCAATTAAACATTACAATATATAACATAACGCTATCTTAGTTACAAGGGAGGACAGTGCCATTGAGAAAGCTGGCTTTAACAAGTTTTGAGTAAACGACCTTAATAAATAGAGCAGCTCATTTTGTATATTAAGAATAACCGATCCTGTATCACATTCTTACTTTCTCAAATACCTAGACCCTTTAGCTTTCCCCCTCGGCGCCGGTGCCAGCAGTATCGTGCTTATTAGCACGGAACTGACACTTTCAATGCGTCGCTCATAATGTTAAGTGTACAAAGAGATTAGTCACGAACAATGTTTTATGTTTGGTGAAAACATGCAAAAAAACAGAATTTATAAAATTAAATTTTAAATTTCTTTACACTGTATCGGTGCTTGGAATATCCGAAGCTCAGGGCAATTACAAAGACAGTCAAAATTTCAATATTCAGTAAAAAAAACTGACTTTTACAACGGCAAAAAACAGTTTTTTAATACTGAAATTTTGATGTTCGATCAAAGTTAAAAAATAATACACACAATTTAATCTTTTGCTAAGTAATATGGATATCACACGACGAACTAAGAAAGAATACAGTGACTCCAAGCCAATTTATAAACGCTTATTTCCCAAGTTGGCCACGAACGAACCTAGGAGATCCTAATTTGGAAGGTATAATTAGTTATGTTATGAGCCAGATAATATCAATGTTATTGGTTGAATGGTTACTAATGTTTTATTATAAACGTTAGTAGTTTTCTTTTATCAAAAAAAAAATAAACAAGCTGACATCTAATGTAAAAAAACCTTATTAAAAGGAAGTCAATATGAAATTAAAGGCTACTAGTACATCTCCGTTGATATCCCACCCAAGAACCATATCGTACACATGTTAAGTTCAAAACACGCACCGTTGCGCACGCGCATTGCTACTGTCATGTGCCGACACACCTGTCTACGCTTCCTGTCCGCCATCTTGATCTAATATGTTCCAAGTTTCAATCTGATTACCGGCTAAAGTAATTCCATATCGAAACCTTGTAAGAGATTGATTTATAGTTTATTGATCTGTTTGCCTTGAGGTCTATTTTATTTTGCTAAGAGATAATGACAGTATTGTGAAACTAATGGATATTCGTTGTACTTAAAGTGTTACAATAAACATCATAAAATTAAATGTGAACCGTTATTAAGAAAGACGTACGTGAAAAAGCATTAATATTCATGTCAAATTACATTGTAAGTTATGATGACGAAACACTTTCATTTAATCCCACAAATATAGTTATAAAAAATAAGTATTTCATTCATGATTTATCTACAGCGGTGGAAGTTTACATTGGAATAAAATACATAATTATTTTAACGTGACATTTTTTAGTGTTAACGCCTTCGACTCACAGGTTCGCAAAACAATTTCTCAGCAACCATTAACAATGCTACCAACATGTGATTTCGACAAACGCAGCGGCGCGAATCTCCGCTGTCTAGTGATTTATGACTGTAGATGTGCTGTGTGAAAAATACTGTGACTAATCCCGGAGAAATCTCCATCTTAAGTTTCTTACACACTTGTTCCAAATACAAGCAGTAATTTGACAATTAAATTACAGAAACAGTTATATGTGCTTGTAAAAACAAAGTCAAAGTCAAATCAATTTATTCAAGTAAGCCCAATTACAATGTATTTTTGAAAGTCAAATCTACTTTAGTTTGGTTCAAAGAGAAGAGAAAAGAAAACCTGAACCTGAAAAGTTGAATTAACGTGCTGATTAAGGTTGAATAAAGCGAAATTTGAATTTGACTCAGGACAAAATCGTAGATCATCCCAATGATTACTATAAAATACAAGTTATTTAAATTTACTTCATAAAATACAACTAAGACGAATGGCAAGATAATATAACGAAAGCATTTAAATGAGAAAATGCACTTCAAGAACAATTTTTTTTTTCGTATTTGCGAGTATACGATGCAGCGCAACGATGCGTAAGATTCGCACTCACACTCACTGAGAATGTATAATCACCACCACATCACCACATTTACATGTCAAGCAAAATCTCATAATGCCCGCCACACACGATCAAGTATGCATGATCAAGCGCGTCCAATTTACATGAAGCGAAAGTTGCATCAAGTAAATTTGATCGTATGTGGCATAGTAGGGGCGTCATGCCAAACAACGCTTCATGCCAACTGGACGGGCTTGATCAAGCATACTTGATCGTGTATGGGGGGCGTAAAACGTTTTTCGGACAATCCATGGGTACAATAATAACTTCAGGTCTTTTTGGCGGGAACGGAGGAAGTAAGTTAGATTTTCTATTTTTTACATTTTTGGAGTTTTAAAGTACAAAAGTGATAGTATATTATGTTTTAAAGTTCTGTATAAGTGAAAAGAATGGAATAGATCTAAATAAACATGTGTAGCTGAAGTTCTCGCGCTCTTCCAAGAACTCCTTTATAACTTCAGTAAAGCCTACATCACTTTACTGGAGGAGTTTTACGATAAGAAAAAACTAATTTACTTGTGATTCTACTTATTAATATGTGACATTGGCAAATGTGCTCAACTCTGCGCCATGCCATAAAGAAAGAAAAAAAAACTTCCTTCAGTAGTGCTTAAAGAATACTTTGAAAACGATTACATATCCATAGCAAAGTATGGCGTATGGCATAATATTCGTTTCATGTAATGAATTCTTAAAATTATTAGCCGCCTAAGTTTTGGAAGCATCCTAATGAAATTTCAAATTCTGTGCTAGTTAACTAACCGCTTCACCGAGTACATCCATATCAAGTTGACAAAGCATGTACATATTATTAAATAAATAAATGTAGAGTCAACGCAAATAATACATATATGAAGAAACCACAGGCAGTATAATAAATATCTAACTTGAAAACAAGCTAGTGGCTTCTGCTTTAAAAGAATCAAAGTAAGAAATTAGTTCAGTTTTTTAGAGGATTCAAGAACAATCAACATTCATATTGCAATTCTATTCGATTTTATATTCCTCTATTAAATTCAATTTCATGGTTAGTTTAATTTTCAAATAGATCATCTCATCGGCATGCAACAATTTGTATCTTCCTTCTGCTCCAATTAATTGAGAGAAAATTTCCTAAGAACGATTATTATATGGTATTATAGAAATTAATGAGTAAGTAATGAAAGTTTTATTATTATTGCTACTTTCACCGTAGTACGTAATTAATTATGTATATTAAGTACAATAATTATAAAAGAAAACCTTAGTTCGAGTGTTAAGATAAGAACTTCACTAATCAATAATTAATGAATCGGACAAAATTAATAAAAATTGATTTAATTAAAGAAACTCATTGAATCTAGTTCAACGGTTTATGGTAGGAAAAACATTCGCATGTACTTAGAAAAACTAACGTTACTATATGTAACAAAATAAATCGTAAAATCTGGCCAAAAAACATAGTTATAATTAAAAAAAATATTTAAATCGGATAAGTGGTTCTCGCGGGAAATGAACATAAACGGACAAACAGACAGAGAGACATAAGATTTTTATAATACATTATTTATGTAGAAAAGTAACAGATTCTATACAAGATAATTTCATTGATTATTCACTACTGTACACACGTTATACGTAATACAACATAATCGCAAACTAAAAACGAATCAACAATCGCCCAGGCCTCTACATACCAAAATATTACTATGCAAATGTCAGTAACGAACTGCGCACGAGTGTATGAATGTATGACCAACAAAGCCTTGATGACGTCATGTTTAATATCGTTGATATACGAATTATGTCACGTAAAGCAATATATGACTTAATATGACAATTATTACTATTTGTAATTCAATGCTAACAACATCTAGAATTGAGATTATGTAAATATCACACCCTCAGTATGAAACTGACTTGATTTAAATTTTTATATTTTGTTATAGGAAGTTTTGACATTAAATTCACCTAAAATAATAAAATGGTATTTTCACAAATACATGCATAAATAATTTTACGATATGTGGCTAATGGGGCGAACAGAATGGGAAAATTCAAACTAGTATATCTAAATAATAGTCGTAGTAGATATTTTAAGTTGATTTATACAATTTACAACAAAACTAACTTAATTCAACCGAAATTTTGATTTAAGTTAGTTTCGTAATAGAAAAGTGCAAAACAAGTTACAATTATAATGACTTGGACAATTTTATTTAGTAGCTTGAATACTAAAACTTTAAAATTATTTTGACGTTCACCATTCCAAATACATTTTATGTAAGCTGAACTACGAACATTAAACGCGGAGTAGTGTCTAATCAAAAGCACGATAAAAATCAGTTTTCTTTAAGAAGAAATAATTATTAAATAAGAAACATATTAATCAAGCCAGCAATAAACTTGCGCAACCAAGATCGAAAGTAATAGATAAAACAATAATAGACTATAGACATACTTTCGACGTTAAAGTTCAAGTCTTGAAATAAACGGAATAATGTCAGGAGAGTTCAATCTGACTAGACAATATTATTTTATTAACAGTATACGACGAAACGAGAGACCCTGTGGCGCATGAAATAAAGGCCAAAGTAGAAGAGAAGCTGCTACGATTATTGCCTAGTACCACAGTAACCCACACGAACTATTTGTTAAGCAGTACATGTTATTATAGTCCTTAAAATATGAGAAATAAAGTTTTAAATATTTTAAATATGATGAGGATTATTTTAACGTTGAAGTGCAAATCGTGTATTATTTTTTCTTTTTGATTTATTCAAATACATACATTGTTTAGTAGAGCATTGTTACTGGATTTCGTTGTTAAACTGGATCAGTTAGCTCTGGTCCTATTAGTTCAAAAGTATTGAAACACAGTTTCTTGAAAACGAAAAGTATACTTAAAACGTTTGTTAAAGTTTATTGTTCAGTCATTAAGTTTACTGTAAGCAAAACATAAACAGATAATAATTCCAAGAATATAAATTTATCCCATCAACCAAATTTAAATAAGTCTTACTATTCATTATTCAAGGTACATCTATAATAAATGATGGTTATAACAATTAGAACTCTTCTAAACTTAAACCATTAATAGACTTCGAATTGAGGTCAGGCATCAATCTAATCTGTACAAAAAAGAACCCAAATGGTGCTCCTTAATATGCCTGCCTGCACAACACAACTTAAAATACAAAGTGCCCGTTCAGTACACTTTGAACGCATTTAGCTCTTGTTGCTCTCAAAGCTAAGATAAATTGTCTACATCCATATTCGGATCCCCTTTCGAAGTAAGAGGATTTGCATTGCAATCAACTACATACATACTTCGATTGGCTAATCCGAATAAGTGCGAAATACAGGATGTCGAAGTCTTCTTATAAATCTAATGTTTTGAGATAAGACATTTTAAACTATTTGCATTGCGCTGATTGAAGTTTGACGAAATTTTGAAACCTTCAAATGATATTTCCCAATTCAAAATATTGATGAAATCTTATAAAAACTATGCGAATCTAGAATTATAATAATTTCTTGAGTTTCTTATGTTAAAGCGATCCATAAAAATCATCTGAGAATTGAAATCCATCAAGCATAAGACATTATAGGTTCTTAAGTGTAGAAAAGAAGTATGTATGGATATATTGACTTTGAATTTTATAAATGTAGTACAAATAGATATTGTGCCTTGACATCGCTTCGTGAGATTCATGACCTCAAAACAATGTCTAAACGATATCAACTCTTTAGTCAAAATAAATTCAATACATACCACTATATTTGTATAGCGCTAAAGTATAGAAGAAAACCACACATATTTATAAAACTACAGTGAAGTTCTCAATCAAGTCAATAATTATCAAGATCGTGGAAACAATTACTGAAACAGTTTTCTTCGATAACATGTAATTTAGTCATTAGTCAAAGCAAATTACGTTCCATTTAACACTGACAGGTAATTTGTCTAGACTAAGCTTTTAGTAAATAGTGAAATTAAATGTTAAAGAAAGCACGTTTTGTTAGTGCTTTATAAATGAATACCTTTACTTTTTTTGGATGCATAGCTTCCATCTCTACATGTCTGTAATGTTCAGCTGACCGGTGCACCTCCCTTCCACCTCTGGCTAGATCCTCAGCTAAGGCCTTCTCCTCTCCTCGCGTAAGAGTAGTAACTTTTCTAACTATCCTGGTTGTAATGCGTCGTTGGCCACTGTCGTCTTTCTTCGAGATCTTCGTCGACTCTAACGAAGAGCCTAGGACCTCGGTCGACATCCGTTTGTTCGTGTGAATCGCCTGCAGCTCTGACACGCCTCTCCCACCGGCTGACATAGGGACAGCCAGTGCACTCTCGCCCGCGTCATATTCGAAGTGCGTCTGGTTTCCGTCATGAACGATTCGTCCATTATAATTCTCTTCGCGATACGATCCCGAACGATAGCTTGACGTACGTTCCATTCCTGGATAGTTTCCGTCGTACACCGTCTCATGTTTAGACAAGCCTTCTCTTAAACTTCTGGGGACTGAAGCTAGGTTAAGGCTAGTTGTAATGGGTGATCCGACGGGAGATGGCGACGATTTCTTTAGACTTGATTTCAAGGGCTTCGAATCATCGTTCTCAAGAGTTCCCTGTACGAAAAGACGCTTGCTGTTTCCCTCTTTAACGAATCTGTACATCGACATTTTCGTTTCTCTCAGACCTTTGCAGGCCGCGGTAGCATAATACTGCTATCAAAGCAACACGCACTGTAAAAACGTTGGTATTCGATATTACGAATTCGATACGCGTTCCATATACCCGTTACGTGAACCGGAGACAACCGTAAGTAAACAAAGTTTTTAATAGGACTTAAATGACAAGTGGGAATTTAACTTCAAGCACATCTTAGCACATTTTCATAGAAAGTAAATTTTTTTTAAACTTGAAATTAAAAATTGGTATGTAAAGCATGTGACGGATTAGACTCGTTGATGCACCCATATTTGGGCAGGTATGGGCGTCAAATATGGTAAGACCCTTCCGGCGGACGTCACGCCGTACAACATGTTAAGGAAAATCTCAAGGGACTGGACTAGCCAGCTTAGAAATGCATTCAAAACTTAGCCACAAATGAATCTAAGAGCGAATTTTCCGATGTTATAAAAATTAACAGGTTTGAAGAAGTCATAGGGTATTTAAAGAGTAATAACGTAAATAGTGTCGTAGCCTTGACCGCAATAGAATAAACAAATAAACAACTTTACAAAATAGGAAACTAGCGAGTTACCGATACTAGAGGACATTTAATAAAATTATGTTGTATAATAATAATTAATCTATGTTAATATTACAAACTTTTTTTTACATTGAATTATTTTCTATATGACTGTGTTCTTATGAAGAAGAAATATTACATTATAGTCTGTAATTTCTTTTAACTAAAGATTATTTATTTATATATATATATATATGTTCTAGTTTTACGAACTGACAACAGTACAGATTTAAAAATAGAAATGGGAAAACGGAAATGCGACTAATTTGTAATTCGAATAGCTGTTTATTAGAGATGGCGGGTATATGATTATTAAAGTATTGGCAACAATTGTAATTAATGATCTGTACACATAAGGAGCAAAGGAAATCACAGAACGTTTAGAAGCGGAATTGGAGATCAAAGATAATAAACAGAGTTAAGGAAACACACAGCATCTCGTATCAGCTGTCACTGACGATGACGTGTTTATAATTATTTCAAAAGCATATACGCAAAGCTCCTTTACTGGCACATTACGTCTATGAGTACACCATATGCAATATTCATGAAAGGTGTTAATTGCATTTGTTCATGGCAAGGTTCCAGTCAAGTCATCGCTTGAGACGACCCATAAAGTTGCACAACGCCTTTGAATTTTTAAATAAGAAGAGTTTAATTTTTAACGATTAACTTTTCAGTTGGACATTAGGTATATGAGTAGTGAATTCAAAAACTAAGCACAGAAAAATTTGGAACTACATTTTCAGTGACCTGTCTTCTTAAACAACGCTCTAATTAGGTATACCGACCCTTCAACTTTTGTTTTCAATATTCAATTTTGGCATAAAACCTCCAAACGACATTGATATCCTAATCATAATCATATACGGAAGCCAAAGACATTCCAAAAATTATTAATTTAATAACATGTAATGTATCATGCAAATAATTTATTAAAATAACAGCCCGTGTGGGCGCTTCACTTAACCATTTTTTGCGGGGGAAGCCGTTTTGAGAAATCAATGGTGACGCCCACCTCATAGGACCTTGCCTGACTTTATATAGATATGACATTTTGCCTTCAGTAATAATTATTGTCAGTTCTGATAGAAATGGATAACGAAGGCATGCAACGATACCACGCTTTAATATTTGTAAAGGAGCTTTTAATAGAGATGGGCAGGTCCGGATGGAAACCTGCCCATGATTAAAGTACAAATCGGACACGTATCCGGCGAAATGAAACAAATATAAAAAAAAAACATAAGAAGGATCGTGCGCAGCTGGAACCATGATATACTATATACTCATAGTCATTACTCCATGTCGATCTTATAACATTTTTGTGGACACGAGATCTTCGAGAACGAGAAAATTGCAGCTTTAAAATAAAAAAAATTTCAAAAAAAAAATTTGATGCAAATCGGTATGTCCGTTACAATAAGAAGCAATAAGAAACAACGGCTTTGAATATTCCATCGAACTTTGAACTATATTGGATATATTATGTATATATACGTACAGATCCGACTGCTTCGAAATATCGCACCTAATCTTTACCAGTTTTCAAATAATAGTAACTAAATTACTTCACGATAGACAGCTTTACGAAGACGATCCAAGATCAAGTTACGTTAGAAAATTAATTCGTAGATATCTTGAAAAATTGAGTATTAATATTGTTCAATATAGCTAAGAACATACTCGACAATATTTGCTCAATAAATTGGATAATATGATCAACTGCTTCAGTAGTATCCACACAAATCGTACATGAAACTAATAGCACCCTTTTGTCCTTAGTGGTCTAAATTATTGCAACTTGCAGGTTGTTGGACTTTGTGAGAGCCTGAGAGGTACTTCCATCTTACCACCTAAGCATTCTTTTCTTCATTTTTACCAACACACTGTTCTCCAATACTTTCATACAGCGTAGTCTCTTCATTGCTTATTTTAGGCGCGATAGTAACGATTAAGATATTACTTGTAAAGCATCTAATCGGAGTGTTAATTCCTGTGATCATAAAATCTAACGGAAGAGAAGGGTGATATAAGTTCAACTTCTTTTTCGGGCTGTCTGTGGTTTTTTGTAGCTCAAACGGATAAAGCTATTTTTGCATACGATTTTTTGTTTTAAAGCTGCAGCTTTCAATAATGTTTTTAAGCTGTTTGTTGAAAATCGATCTATATTATTTTTTGAGCCGGGGTTTACAAATTTTTAATCTTTGATTTAATTTAGTTACAAATAACGTTTTTAGAAATTTTAACAGTTAAATATCATTAGCGTATCATACTTTATCATTTCGTAACCGCCTTTTTGATGTCACTAACATTGACTAAGTATCCTCAACAAAAAATTGTAGATTTACACATTGAGAATATTGTGGAAAAAATATGGTAGGTAAGTATATGAAATGGTTGTGCCTTGTTGGTTGGTTAATGATGGAAAATGACCGATATTCCAACATCATTGAACTTAGGTTTATAATTGTGGGATAATAATAAGATAAACAGGGATTTCAGATTGTAATCGATAAATGCTAGTTTTATAATTTTTTTTTAAATAAGTAGATTATCATATTTTTTGACAAAACTTGTTTCAATTGCCCCCTAAACTAGGAAAACCTGTATTTTAGGAGACAGAATTTAGATTCAAAGTTATCAGTTCAGTAATAAATCATTCATTAATTAAATAAAAGTACTTAATATAAGATATATGAAATGTCGAAAAAAATATTGACTCAATTCGAAAGATATTTTATATACTTTTGACAACTTCACAGGTGAATAATCATAATTCGAATAGAAAATATAATTTAGAGTTAAAAATGAAAAAAATAATAACAAACTTGTAGACATAAGATTGATATCGTATGGTAAGTATAATAACATTCTTTTGTTTTTTTTAAGTCAACAAACAAACAATGCAGTCTTTATTACACCCGTCGCGTAATGAGTAACTGTCTAATTAACGCCACTGAATATCACAGTTTCGCAAATAAACTACTCGTTAAGATGTTCTCATTGATAAATTTCCCACTTAAAACGCTACATTTTTCGCTCTAAAACCGTTACGTTGTCACCAGTATTTATCGGTAAAAATCGCGTATCGAATCCGCAATAAGGCACGTCACTAAATGCACTGCGATATTCCGCAAAATTAAAAAAAAAAACATCACACACCACTATAGTTTCTTTTTTCAAAAAACACTACTGGTTAGTTTGTTAGTCGTATTAGTCGTAAAGTTCGATTCGTTGCTCGAAATTTTAAAATTGGAGTTTGAAACGCGGGCGGCGCGCGCGATTTCGTCGGTCGCTTACAGGTGACTGGCGCAGGCGCAGTTGTCAACGGTAAGTTACCCGTGACGGTTAGTGGTGTAGAAAAAATAAAAGCACATTTGTAGGTGGGTTCATAACTAGCTATTAATTTATGGGAATTGATTTTAATGGAATAGCAGACTTCGAGATCAAATGGTAGTGTCCATACACATAATTTATAGATCTTTATGAAACTAGAACTACATAATATATTTGACTACAAACAAAGTACACACATCGCCTTTTAGATTAAGTAAATATAACATTATTTATACAAGTACAAAAATGTGTACAATGTGTGGTGACAGAAGCCGAGGAAATCGAAGGCTGATTCATGAAGATTTAGACAATTCGAGTGGCAAGTAAACTGGAATAACAGAAGTAATCGCATACAAAATATATGAAGAAAGTAATACGGTTAGAGGAAGTGTAAGGAGTACGTCAACAGTGTGATAATGATCACTCCATTCTATGTACTCCGTTACTGATATAGCATGAATATGCATATGAGAATACAGAATTTAAATGGGCAGTTAGAATAGTGAAGTTGCTAGCAGAAAATAAACATAAAGAGTTTAAAAGGTCCTTCGAAGTTGAGGACGGTCGAAACGGTGGCTTTTACTGTTCAATCCAGCTGCGAGTGCCCGGAAGACTCACAAGCCTTCTTTGAGGTGTGTTCTGTAAATGCTGAGGGTATCTGTGCGTTCATTTAGAGATCTTCGAGGCTGCCTCTCACGCACGGGGGGCGACCATCGACACCGAGGAGTATCACGGTGGCTAAAAATCCTACTTAAAACAAATTCTTTCCATTATAGGCAGGGAAACAATTTGCTTAACCTCCACTGGCTGGAAAAGGGCAAAACGGACAAGAGTCTAGATTCTAAGACGAATTAAAAAAGTTCGTATCCTAAATTGACCTGAAACAAAAGTCAAACCAGCAAACCAGAAGGGAAGAGGAAAGCTAGAGCTAGACTCGGTTCTGAGTATCAATTGGCAAAATTTTAATGCTGTTTCATTATTATTTAGAATTTAAGAACAATTAACGTCGAAGATAACATGATTATGTATAATAGATTCACATTGAATCTGTAGAAATGGAGAAATATTGACTAAAGTAATTTAACACCTGTGAAGCCAGGATGGGCTCGCTATTGAACTATAAAGATCACAATAAGATTTGCAGAACTTCGAAATCTGTAAAAATTGCGTCACAATATACGTATGTCAAGTATCGTATTGAAAGTGCGGCGATTACAGATGACGTATGAACAGTGAAGGCGACCTAGCCCACACAGTTTTGTACCTACAATGGAAAGGAATGTATGTTTTATGGATAAACTAGATCCGTTCTATGTCCGCGTGGGAGCAACCTGTACGTTTGTAATTTTTTTTCCTGTATGCAAATTTACTATAACATGACAACACCGATGAAAAACTTGTGATTTTGCGCAGCAGATAATTAATTAGAAGCGCCCATAATATGCTTCGATGTTTCTCACTGAAATTAAGCAACATTGCTTGCGATCACCTATTTTTTATTGAATCTTTGGTACTGTCATTAACTCATTATATTCGTACCGAGTATATCAGTGCTTCGGAAAGCACGTTAATACTTGCGATATAGTGCTAAATATTCAGCGATATCAAAAGCCTATGCATCTTGAAGTCAGTGATGAATTCTATAATTTATAGTAATCTTCCGCCCACTACCCTGTTAGGGATACAGCGTGAAGATACGTATGTGTGTATCTTCCGCCCAAAATTCCAAACCCACTAATCGACGAGTGTTTCGCCTCTGCTACCGAATCTGCTATGTATTCTGTGTTGGTGTGATCTCTGGAATATTCTGATCTTGCTTCGTTAAGAGGCGAAAAACGTGTCCATTTGGAATTTTGGACGGAGTCCGTCAAGCCTTTGTGCCTTTCGGGGATAAGGACCGTCCTTCAACACCCTCGCAGTGATATAAAAGCGTAGATCACATGTCCTGTCATTCTTGTGGGGGTCTCTTAAAGTGGCCATAAACGGAAATCCCGCTCCGGTTGTCCGCTACCAGTAACCTCCTACTCCAATACGCACTCACTTCGTTTGTGAAACTTGTGCCCATCGGGTGGCTTACCACCATCTGTTATAGCATTATTATTTTAATTCTGCCAGTAGATTAGTGATTAGTTTTATCATTCGACGTAATCATCTCTAGGCGCAAGAAATACGTAATACCGCGATGTTTACCCAACCTACATTGACTACCCCGTAAATCAAGTCAAGTAATATTAAAACAATAATGTTACGAGATGGTGGTAAACCCCCAGTGCTTTTGTAATTCTTGTCAGTTTACACTTGGCCTATAGGTGCGTCCCTTAATTGGATTAGTTTTGTAGTTTAAAATAAATACGTCTATTTTATCGTCTCTAGTATTTAATAGGCAAAATTATGTTACGTCTGTCTGTTCGCATGTCACAGCCAATTTATTCCCTCATCTTTACAATTACTAAGCTGAGTGGTACAGCGACGTGAACCGGTAACCTAAACACAGAAATGAAAAATAAATACATACATACGTATCTTCACGCTGTATCCCTAACGGAGTAGTAAGAGAGGACGTAGCGCCACAAAAATAAATAATTAATAATTAGTATTTTGGACACTTTTTTAACTTTGGCCGAAATTGTTGAGGATCATAGCAGGGAAGCCCTAAGTTAATAATGATCTCAGGATATTTGCAAGATAGTTTACAGAAACCATTAACTTTTGTAAAGCCTACATTAGATGTATGTCAAACTATAAGAAACAATCAACATTTTCTTTTCATAGTGTGAAATTTATAAAAAATTCTTAGCAATTACTAAAACGCCTGGCCCTATAGCCCGGGCCAAATAATGAGGTTACGGTTTTACAGTTAAAGCCTGCATTAGATGCATGTCCAATTATAAAAACAATCAAAAATTTCTTTTTATAGTGACATTTACGACTATGTAACACATATACTAGAATAAACAAGAATTATAGGAACAAACGGAATATGAAACATAAACGTACATTATTTCTTAAAAAACCGACAGTTATTATCGATACTAATAACGCCATCTATTGAGTGCCATTGCAAAGCTTTGTTAAGCATCCATGAAACAGATACAAGTGGCGCCATCTCTATACATAATAAAGGAATACAGTTCATACAGCGCCATCTAGCTTTAACACTGTAAGCTTAAGCAAAAGCTTTTGTAACTCCTTTTCTCAGACTTACCATGAGAGTCTGCGTGAGGTTTGCATGTACAGACAAAATATTTGAGAAAATTGAAATGTATTCTTAATAAACACCCTATTAATAGTTCTAAATAACCTCATATTTTGTTACAGATACTGTACCGTATATTCAAAATATTCTTATATCGACTACCAAAAAAATACCTGTCAATTATTTTCTTAAAAAGTTAATGACACAATGAAACAATCTGTTGTTTAGATGACGACAAAAAAATGTAATCAAATATCTTCAATTGATATTTAACTTCTAACTTCTTCTAGCTTCGAGGTTCCTTAAAAAAGTGAACAGGACTGGATCAAAAGATGAGAAAGTGCTTATGTTGTAATCTGAGGGTGCGAGGGCGGTGCGTGGCGTAGGCGCAAACATCTGTTCCACGACCTTCAGACCGGCCTACATAAAGTAAGCCATAGGGCCCACAGGTCACTGATAATCTGATTTATGTCATTTTAATACTCATTTGGTGGTCAATTAAAAAAATCAATTAACTTTAGTGCATACAGAGCTTATTATACATCAATAAATTAGTTTTAAATTAGTGATACTGATGCAGACAAAACGAATATAAAGCTATTTTCATATATGCATAATTAATAATATTGATTAAAACCGTGTGACAACGATAAATAATAGATTACATCCCTTCCTGGAAAACTATGTGTAGTTTTTACAGTAGTAAATAGATGGCGGTAGCAGTTACGTGCACATTTTAACTGAAAGTGATTATTCTCATTCTTCCGCATTATGTATATTTTTATAAATATATTATTTCATTAAACAATAAAAAAGGTTAAGTGAAAAAAAAACAGCCTACATAACATCCATTGCTGGCTGCATGTTTTCCTAACGTTACCTGAGATATATAGAAATAAAACAAGAGATAATGAACTTATTTGTTTCAAATTTTGTTACAAAACATAATTATTTAAATTTTTTTAAAGAATATTCTCCCCTGCCACGTACAATTTTCATCTAAAATAATTTTATAACTTGCATAACAAATAATTTCGCGTGCAATTTTTCTTGTCAAAGAAAATGTAACAGTGCGCGTGCGCCAACAATGCTGGGCGGCCATCGACCCCTGACCTGCGTAACTGTACGCCACTCTTGCGCAGCCTCCGTTTGTACATCGATTAGGTTCTAAGTTTTATCTAACGATAAGTAACTAATGTAAATATCTACAACAATCTCTAACATTTGTTTTGCTATTACGAGTATTTTGATGGTGCGAAATTACGTATACAAGGTTAATTCAAAAGGATGGTATTAAAGCATCCATGACAACGGAAAACTTGCGTTCTGCGACTTCGTCAAAAGTCAATAGTTCTAGTGTAACACCTCAAAGTTTAAAAACAATAAAGGTGAGCCAACCCTAACATCAACGTTTTTACGTCGTTAACAAACATTTGGAATATAGGACATAATGATAGTGTTGTACATTTTTTTTTGTTAAATGAATGTTGTTTTTTGTATGGAAAACAAAACAGACGTTATCCCGTAACTATTATACTGCGATACATCAGTCAACAGTGACATGTTGAAACCCCGGAGGATTTATATCCCCTTTCACAATAACCTTCTATGTCTTATTAGTATTGGCGATTCTTTTGGTGATTAACACAGTTTACGAAGATTGGAAAAATTAGTAAATAAATTACCGAAAATATTCCTAAATATCGGGTATTATCTCCATACATTCCTACTTATGCTTTTAATTCCTGTAGAATTTCCGTTATCAATGAAAAATTAGTAGTGAACATTTTCTTTCCTTTATATTGTAATTTATAAAAAACTAGATAACGCGGTCAACTTCTTACCACCTAAAATTGATTTCATCGCATCTTGGCGCAGCTGTCAAACGATAGGTCCGCCGCGAACGCCATCTATTGAAAGTAATCCGAAGCGGCAAAGTAATCCAAAGTGACAATTTCCATAGTAAATATCAATTTGGATTTTATCGATTTTGTGGTTGTCCCTTAAGGTTTTCCTAATTTTCTTTTTTCCTAAACCACCCCAATATTGAGGCGAACAAAGCAAAAAAAAATTCTAATCGGTTGAGCCATTTTCATGTTTTTGCAAGACTAATGCACGGCAATTGATTTTTAAATATACTCGTATAGGTATATATAGTTCATACTCCCTATATATACCTATATATTTAATTACTACAGATTTACAGAGAGACAATTACTACAGATGTACACAGTACGTATGATGTTTTCTGGTGACGAGGAGAAAGTTAAACACAAATACAATAGATTCCAGAAACAAAATCAATAAACATAATAAGATAAGTATAGGATCAAAATCTGAATGAGAGCTACATGCAGGATACAAACTGGTCTCATTGAAAGTGTCCGCCACACCCCGGCTGTTCGTTTCGAAATATTGAGTCGTGACAGACATTAATGTACATGAGATATACCTACTCTAAAGGTAACGTGGAAAAGTTGTTACTTACAAATAAAAAATAATACAATTTAAGCCAGAATGCGAAGGTAATATTTGAGGCAAGATTACAATAGATTTAACACGGAATTATATTAAATTGTAATATAAAAAAAATATATGAAAGAGCACCAGCAGAAGCAGAATTACAGACATTAGTCACGTGCATGAAAGAAGAATGTGAAGTGAAAGGATTGAATACGAATGTGAACAAGACTAAAGTTTTGGTGTCTTAAAGGGAAGCGGAACACACGAAATTCGAGATTTGGGTACTTGGTGAGTGTTTGGGTGAATGGGATGTGGACAGCTGGAAAGTTGGCACATATTATATGTATTTTTTCATGGAGAAGGTTTTCACGCTATCCCCTTTGTAGTAAGTCGCCACCACGCGGCGAAGACGCGGCCAAAAGCTAGTATTTATATAAGTTCGTATACATAGAACGTACGTATAAAGATTTGTCCATATTGCACGTATATCGACAAATTCTTATGACAATCAAAGCTTAAAAGTATTTTAAGCTATGATTCAAAGTAATGTCAGTTGTCAGGATTCCAGCAGGATATTATTGCCACGATTATTGTGACAATTGCTGACACAGAACTTTCATAATTCCAATCCCTTCAGTCAGTCCTTCAGTGTCAGTCTTACATATTTTAGCTATCTAACGCCCAAAATTTGATCCTAATTAATTGACACGTGTTTTATATCTACAGGGAGTGTCCTCAGGAAATTCCGAAGATCAGATTCGTCAGCTAACTAATACCGAATCTTCGGTGCTATTCGGTCAACTACCCAGCACTTAATCTGAACTCTGAAATTTCCTGAGGATGCTTCATTGAGAAAAGAAACACGTGTCGAATTAAGTTTAAAAGATAAGACTTCATCTAACCTAAATTAATAAAAAAATATCAATAATCATTGATAAATATAGTTTTCGGAGTATTCAGATTATCATAACAAATAACAGCTTACATTGCTGTGCCTATTTACGTGAAATTTTGTACATAGATTCATTATTAATACAATGTAAACAAGGATTAAAATGAAAATTATTTTTTTTAATTTGAAAAGGAATGTCAAATTTAATTTAAAAAACATGAGTTTAGTAACTAGAAATTTTATTTAAATACAGAATGTATCTTATTTTAAGGAATCAACCCTTTTAAAGGTAACTAAAGAGAGAAAATTAAATTTCACGCGGACGAAGACGCTCGCAACAGCTAGTCTAAAAAATACTAATAAAATTAAGAAATAAGTCATAAAAGCAGATTATTTATTATTATAATTACTCGTCTGATGCCTTTTAACATTGCTGCCACAGTACTCGATAATAAGCACTGCATATAAATACGCTCAAGAATAACCATATCGATTATTATATGCAGCGACTTCGCTTTATATGGAGTAAGAGAGGTACACAGGCTGTTACGAAAATAACATATATTATAACATTTTTAGTTTATTTTTCATAAAATTTAATATTTGAATTCATAAAGGTTGTCAAGTAATATTTAAAAGTACAAAAACAACAATTGTATCTTGATTAAAAATTTTTAAATGTAAAATACCCAAGCACGGATTTTAGTCAACTACCTACTTCGTGGTGAAAAAAATGAGATGCAAAATTGTTGAGCGTAAAGAACTTTTTATAATTTTACATTTCATTTGCAAAATTGTTGAGCGTAAAAAACTTTTTATAATTTTACATTTCATTGGTAAAGCAGAATAATATTTTGTCATCATTTAAAACGAAACACGTAAATCGTCGCATCAATAGGACACAACAACAGACTATGCAGAAATATTCTAAGAACGTTTACATAAATTTATTCACTTTTGTTAATCAATTTTGTTCTTGAAAGTGACGAAAAAGCTTATAGCCAATTGTATCACGAATTCGTATTGATTCAACGTATAAAATATTTTCTTACAATCAAAATAATTGATTTATCAGATCAGAGCATACAATCTTTAAACCGTTGTGATTGTATGTACGCTTCTTCATAATTTAATAAAAATGAACAGGACAATTTTTAGGTATCTTTATTGATAACAATTATTGATAACGAATCGGAATAAACTATGGCAACGGCCCATAAATTAAATGGGTGTAAGGTTTACGGGCTATATAGCCCAAGTAGACAAAACATTGTTATAATAATGTTTTTATTTTAGGACTGAAATATTCGTAATGGCCTAATAAACGAATACCGATGTCAGGTTTAATCTGGAAATTATTTAAAATTGGAATCTGAGTATTACTGGATATTCCCAAAATTTGTTGCGTGGTTTCCATAGTAAAAGCTTAACACACAAATTCTATGCAATCGGTGCAATCGTCTGAAGTTTTTTTATATAAGTATGATATATTTTACGCATATAATTGAACTATAATAAAAGTTCGACACGATGATAAATAAATATTCTCTACATACTGTATATATGTACAAAGCGCCGTGCCATATTTGGACTGCTGTACAATTCCGCCCACACTTGCAGTTTAGTTATATCACTTCGCAGTATAAATAGATCATGTTTTTATGAGTGCTGTGATTTATGGAAACTGGAATGTTGTTTACAACGACCATAAGTAATGATAGAACTAATTATTAGCTAAAATTGCTGAGTGTAAAGTCCATAGGAACCTTACATCCTATCAGAACGGCGGGGTTATTATTATCACTGCGCGACCGGTGACTAATTGTAATAAAAAATCGGTATCATGTATGACGATTGCGTATCTATTATTCTATGATCGTAAAATGCACTTTTCGCGGTAGATTTAGCGCCACAATACAAATTACATTACACAAATTCTCGTTTTGACAGCAGATATCGCGCGATATTAGCTATCGCATGCTGACTGCAAGTTACATAATAAGCGTCCGGATCTCATTTAGAAATGTGTAGATACACTGCTCGCTGTATTACTAAACGACAGAGAACGATGTAGCGTCAGTTGTCGCAGAACAATCGAGTTAATTGTAAATTTGACGGTATTTGCCACTTTTATATGGTTTTAATAAAATAAATTATACATACTATGGCTTAAAATTAAGAGCTAATCTTATATAG
Organism: Zeuzera pyrina; assembly: GCA_907165235.1. NCBI lineage: Eukaryota > Metazoa > Arthropoda > Insecta > Lepidoptera > Cossidae > Zeuzera > Zeuzera pyrina. The sequence goes on from OU015641.1 coordinate 4,994,182, forward strand.
TGGATCTCCCACAATGAATAGGGGAGTATCCTTAAGCGTAGATACATACGTCCCGTCCCGGCTTCGCACGGGTAGAAATATTTTTGAAAATACAATACAGCCCATATTGCTTGCTGATAATATAGCTTTTTACAGGTGAAAGAATTTTTGAAATCAGTTGAGTAGTTTCTGAGTTTATCTCTTTATAATATTTAGTCGAAACTTTGGCTCCCTGGGGCCCCGAAGCCCATTGACTGGTTTCTGATATTTGTAAGACTGGTTGAGGCTTCGGGAGACCGCCGGGCTGGCAGGTGGCAGCTTCTTCCGCCAACGAATCAGTTTAGCTATTCAAAAACGTAATGCTGTCAGTCTGCTGGTTCTAAGCGGCAACTTTGAGGAAGTTCTATTATTTAAAATAATGTTTAGTATTATGTTTGTAAATATTAACGTTAGGACATGTATGTACTTTTTTGTTACTAATAAAATAATATTCTTAGTATGGATAGTACCTACCTATAGATAAAAACAACGGGATTCCGATACAAATTTTCATCCCCTATTTTACTCTCTTAGGGGTTGAATTTCCCAAAATTCCTTCTTTGCAGGTGCCTACATTGGATAAAGTACTATTAACTACAAAAGCAACGCAATTCCCATACAAACTCAACTCTTATGTTTATATCCTCAAAAGATAAACCAAAACTTCTGTACCCACTACTTTCTTAATTTCTTATCAAAAAGTGAAATCACAATTTTTATGAATATGCAGGAGATGAAACTGTAAAGTTAAATACAGTAAGTGAAATATTCTAATCAATAGTAAAGAATCCTAAAAATCCCGACGACATCCGTTCCGTCGTGGGTTGAAATACAGATGTTGTTCTTGAACTATAAAAGTTATTCCGCAACAAAGCAAAGAAGGCCGAATCATGACATGAGACAATAATACCTATTTTATATTCAGCGAAAGCGAAGTAAGTTATTCAGTTGGCTCCACTGACAACAATAGTTACATCACCAGTGAGTCATATAAATTGTGACGTCATCGATGAATCTTGTTGAGGTTTTTATCTCATTTTTTCATTGTTCACGTACAATCCAGGAAAGTTTTGTATAATATTTTAACACTTATTTCCATAAACGGCACATAATATAATATCTATACTAATATTATAAAGAGGTAAGTTTTGTTTGTTTGTATGTATGTAATGGATAAACTCAAAAACTAGTCGCCGATTTGAAAAATTCTTTCACCTATAGAAAGCTACTCATCAGTGAACAACATGGCTGTACTTTATTTAAAAAAAAATTCTACCCACGCGAAGCTGGGGCGTGTCGCTATTTATTCGTAATACATACAATTCCATATTGTAAGAATGAAGGTTAGATTTTGAGGCTGACTATGGAGAAGCTAACTAGGATAAAATATAATTTCAGGAAATTACCCAAAGGTACTATTATTTTCGTTTCGTAATATAAAAACATACATCTATACTAATACTAGTACCGCCTCAGAATGAATAAATTAGCTGAATTTAATTCAGTTTACATTTTTTGTGATTTTCGTACTTTTTCAATGCGGCAGGAAACTTTTAGGACTGGACTGGGAGGAGGCCGAGACGAACAAAAAAAAATCATCGAAATCAATCAATATTTTCTCGAGATATCATCAAAAAAGCCTTTCCATACAAAATGTATGAGAAAATTTTAATAGTTATTCAAATCCAACATCCGTGAACATGATTCAATAGAACTAACATTTTATGCATTTCTTATTAATTTTTATTAATAACATTACTAATACTTCAAACATGAGGCTTCGTCACTTATTACTGAAGTTATGTCATCAAATATTGATGTGTTACAAGCTTATGAGTGTGCAAGCTTCAAGTACAATTCTGCCCAAAAATGTCAAATCGATTACATAAGTCGTATTCAAAGAGATTGTCTCTTCAGACAGCTGCTCGTCAAGAATTGGAATGATTCACTTTCTCTTTCATTCGCATTACGCAACATTAATCCTGTATGTTCTGTCTCACTCCGTTGTGGGAAAGGATGTGCGTCTGTCGTGTGAAACGAAAGGGAAATTATAATTCGTACGGTCTTTACACGTGGTGAGAGTTTTTGAATGTCAAACTTTTAATATGAAAAAAATTATTGGTGTAAAGGTTTGCCTCACAAACTGAAAGTTCCAAATTCAGCTCGTGACTTAATTAGGTATGTGAATTCCAATGATTATTGGAAATGGCATGGAAAATTGGAATTAAGCCACGAAAATGGACGTTAGTTTATTAATTATGGGGTCCCAATTGTAAATCAACTAATTACACTGAATCTAAAATGTTAAATTAATATTCATTTCGTGTCAACTCAATACTTGGTGACACCAAGATTGTGAATGAAGTCAAGATAGTATAATTTATGCTAGCAATATTTTAAGGTTTTTACGACTTACATATGTCTTACGATTATAAATAACTAGCTTTTGCCCGTGACTTCGTCCGCGCGGTAGCGACTTACAACAAAGAGCATATCATAAAAACTTTCTCCATGGAATTATACATATACATGCCAACTTTTATGGTGGTCTTTCATTAGCTATTACATACATATGTATATACAAAAGATAATAGTGACTCCATATCTTAGGTGGTATGTCGAAGTACTGATAGAGATGAAAAAATTGTACTTCGAAGACTGATGAAGCACTAGGATTCATCAGTCTGCCCGTAACCACGATCAGTGCAATCGAGATGTAGGTAAAAAATGCCCATGACGGCAAAGACGAGGACAATATGTATGTGCATTCAGGTTCTTAACTCGGACGTATATACAAGGGGAGTGTTAAGGGGTCTGAAACCCCCTACCGTAACCTACCACCTACCACACCTTTCGTATCCTGCCACAAAAACGCAGTTTTTTTTTATTCTGCTTCCCCTGATTTATAATTAATGCAAGGACCTTGTCCATATTTTCTGCCTTTCTTATTCTATTACATTCTTTCCATATATATATAAAATAAAGTCTTTATCGTATTTCGCTTACAATCTAATCTTTATTTATTATTTACTTTTTTATTCTACTACATTATTTCTCTATGTTTGTACACCTGTATCTCATTTTTCTTAATCCTATATTTCTTTCCTTACTTTTTTAACTATCTATTTAATCTATTACATATACTTATCTACTTTTATCTATTATACATTTCCTCTATCTACCTGTACTCAGAAGACAGCATTCCTAATGTCTATCTAGATTTCTTCTTTCAATTTTATTCTTATATTTATCTTATTACTAACTTATTGCAGGATACTCAATACATATGATTATCATATTTTTAGTATACCCTTTTATCTATTCTTTTTATTACTTAATATTTATTCTTACATATTATATGTCTTATTTGTCTCTATCTACTTTATTTATATTATTTACTTTTCTAACTATCATTTTGCAAAACTTAATTAATACCTCTCTTTTAAATGTGTCATCTATTATCACATTTATATCGTCTAATTCAATGTTTACCTCCATCTTAATTTCTGCTTAAAACCTCACTTTATCAAAAATAGGTCATTCTATCAATGAGTGTAAGACTCTCCCTCCTCCTCTCTCTCGTCACAGATACACACTGGGCTCTCCTTGCACCAAAAACGGTAAAAGTACGCGGAGAACCCGCCATGCCCCGTTAAGACCTGAGTTAACAGATAGTTCATCTCTATGTTCCTTACCAGTCGATAAGCCGCTACCGCACTGGGGAAAAATGCTATAGTCAGTTCACTTTTCACATATCTCTCATTCCACCTTTCAATTCTGTTCTTTCATATTACCTTTTTCACATACAACGCCAAGCACCGTTCATAGTTCGGCTTGGTCTTCTTTAATACAGCGTCTTTCGCTAAATCATCCACACTCTCATTCCCTCTCACCCCCACGTGTATCTTGACCCAGAACAGTCTAATATCCTTTCCACAGTTAGATATCGCTGTTATGTTGTTCCGGGCCTTGACCACTAAGGGGTGAAGGGAAGTACCTCCCACAGTCGCTTTCAAAGCCGAACGAGAATCGCTGAATAAACTGCAGAAGGGATCCTCATCTTTTAACACCATCTCCGTCGCCTCAGCCAGCGCCAGACGTTCCGCCTGGAAAACAGTGCAGCAGTCCCCCAGTTTGAGCTTTCGGGTTCGGGTTTCGGCATTGTTTCTCCAAATAGAGATCGCCGCTCCTACCTTTCCCTCGATCCGGCTGCCATCTGTACAGATGGCTTAGACCATGCTCTCCCTGGAGATCCGCTCCACTATTTATGAAACTCAACGCCAGCCTCAGCGCGGGATTAGGCAGGTCCTGTACTTCAAACTGTCTCTTCACCTCCCGGTCCCCCAACACCGCCGGAGAATGCCCCCTCCTAGCCTCATAAAATAGGGCCGCCTCGCGGACCCTAAGGTCAAGAGGTAGAATCCCGAACAGTATGAGGGCCGAATCCAGGGAGACAGATTTCTAATATACTGTTTCTCTATCGCCTCTACACATACACTCGCAGCATACATAATGATCGGTTCGACCACCGCCACATATATGGTCCTAATTATCTCCTGACCCAATCCCCACTGGATCCTAGCGGCTCTCACCAGTTGCTTGTAGATTGTGTGCTTGTGGTTTTTCTGTGCGAAGCAATTAATGCGTTAAATGTGTGCAGTATTAAATGCGTAGGAGTAACGCATCAGATAATGGTTTGATTGTCAGATGCAGGTGTCACCTTCCGACACAATTCTAGACATCTAAATGGTTTTTTCGAAGGGCGAGACGATTGTTGACTCGATTGAAAATTTTGACAAATTCAATTCGATTCTTTCAATTAAAGAAATATTTCGGAATTGCCCATCACCAGTTTCAAGATCCAGCGACATTTCCGTTACTATTATCACTATTACTAAATATTAATAGCTTGTAGACAGACTTGTTGCGATTATTAGACTCGACAGTTAATTTATATTAGTAAATTATCGTAATTTATACCTTACCTACGAAAATCGGGTCACTTTTAACTGCGGTAAACGATAAACTATAGTTCGATTGCAATAATTAACAATTTGAACACTTCTAGTCCAGTAAATATGTACAACTTCTACAAAAGCTACTTCATTGATTTAATTGAAAAATCAAATTACTTGTTATAGTATAATATTTATTAATACCAAAAAAGTACATACATATGTTAATATTTACAAACTTAAAAGTACACATTATCTTAAACAATAAATTTCCTCAAAGTTGACTGACTGACAGCATTGCCTCTTTGAATAGCCAAACTGATTCGTTGGCGGAAGAAGCTGCCAGCCCGGCGGTCTCCCGAAGCCTCGACCAGTCTCTTACAAATATCAGAAACCAGTCGATGGGCTTCGGGGCCCGAGGGACCCAAAGTTTCGACTGCAAAGGGCGTAAATATGAAACTCTCGGAGAGAGTTTCATTACTTACGGCAGTGCTGGCCGCGGCACTTGTTATTATTATATATAATTATAACTTGTTATTAAATATTTACTAAATTTATTTAAAAAATACGTGGAAATATTTTAAATTAAGTAAATAAAGATACTTCAAATCTTAGGTATTATAAAAAAATAGACATTATATTCATATCAATTGAGTATTTTTTAGTTCGTAAAAGTAGTTTTTTTCTTTGATAAACGCACCGAAACAACCACTATTTCTGAACGGAATATGTTTTAAAAAAACCCGTTTAACTAAAAATGTTTTTTCAAAACCTTTAAAAATTTACTGCGCACACAAAAACTGGAAATAGTAACTTCATCAGTTGTTGATAGTTCTCTTTTCATATGAGATTACTGTAAATCCACCAAATAAATCATAATAAATTGCAAAGATATACTATTCTTAAATATCCGGCCTTATAAGTATTTGGGTGGATTTGTAAATCTTAAAATTAATAATATCTTAAAATTAAATATATTTAAAGATTGTAAACAGAAATTACTTATAACGAATTTTTTTTTTTAAATCGTATTTTTATTGCACTATCTGTATATATTTACTCACAGGTCTCACTGTCAGACACAAACCCTTCTTTCATTTTACCGTTTTTTGTTGGAAAAACCATATAGCATTTAGAACTCGTTAGTATCGATAACATATAATTAAAGTTTCAGTCATACATACGGACACGTTTCTCTTACATCATCTAACCACCATTAGTTTGTTTATAAAAAGGTATACAGCAATACCGCAAAAAATGCCTTAACCAGTCATTGCTAAGGTCACTCAAGCAAGGCTGTCGTCTAAGTTCTAAGAAGCAATGATGTCACAACTACGTGCTTTTCTAAAGTTCAGTGCACACCTAATAGGTAAAACGCGGCGTTTGCTGACACGTTGAAATTAGATATAAACATGTGAAGTGTTATACTTAAAGCAATTATACACATTCACGGGTGTTTGTAGTTTTAAATATAATCTATTTAAATTTCCATAAAAAATCACACTATTTCCCATTAAGAACGACAGAGCTTCTAGGCGAAACAAATTCACAAATTGATGTGACTTAAATATTGTTTAAGTATTGTTCAAGTATTAGTATCGCTAAGTATGCGTTTGCTTGTATAGGTGCGAAGTAGAGAACGGAATTGGAGATTTTGATTAGATTCTTATAATGAGCTTAATTTCTTGGATAAATTTTAAGAGTTGTGCGAAAAAATGCAAATTTTATATATTCGTATCTCTCTCTAACCGGTATGGGAACATTTAAATAAAAATATGGCGGATAAAAGAAATCGCAAGCGTTTAAGATTTGGTCAGTAAAATATTCTGTCATTTAATTGACAGTGAACTTATATTAACATTGACATAACATTCGCACACCGCTGGGCAGGACTAATTTCTCTAACCACACACATAAGATGAACATGATAGCATTCCAAATTAGCATTATCTCTATTCATTTCTAATTCTTTCATATCTCACACAAAGGTCGCCAATCATGCGAACGTGATAGCCATGAATTGACCGCTCTCTATGCGTAGGCCCTAACACAAAACACATAACTGCAAGTGCTCTGAATAACTAATTTGTGTGTCATGGCGATACGTGTAAGGGTATTTCGCTTTTGACAGATTATACACGATTTCAATTTGAATTTGAAAAGCGCCGAAAGAATTATAAGAATCGCAGAAGAATTTACGAGCACTTCACAAAAACGATAACTTCTAACCCAGCATTTATTGCAAAAAAAGTCTTAATCGCTGATATTTAATTACTTATATATAGATATATACAAACTTGACATTTGGCATAGTGATACATGTGGCAGTGTCATTAACCGATATTTTGTAACTGTTAACATTTTAAAATACTCGTAGAAAAATTAAAATACCTAGACACTACTTGGGAATTCTAGCTGTCTTTGAAGAGAATCTACTAAATTTCAGAGACTATAAAACCTTACTTAAAGTTTACAGAAAAAATATAACTTAAATCCCAGGTCTATCAGACTTCCAAAAAAAAAATTAGAACTTTATCTTTATGAATAAAAATCAATTGCCACATATATGACGGAGTATCACTTGAGAACGGCTCGACTGATTTGGCTGATTTCTTTTTTGTTGTATTAGTAATCGTTAGGACAAGGTTTGTAGGAACTAAAATTTTTAAAATCCACATGAAATGTCGGAAATTTGGATAATTTTGTAGGAATATCTCAATAAAAAAAATTTGGGTTGTACCATTCGATAGCCCATCCGGGTGAAGTCGGGTCGGGTCACTAGTCAAAAATAAATGATAAATGATCGACGAAGAAAATCTACAGAGCGAAAGTAAGTTGCAGTAGAAGCCATGGAAGACCAAGGCTGATTAAAGATCAAGTAGCCATTGTTAACTGATAGCAAAGTCAAAAGCCCTACCTACTGTAATATATACAAGGTCGAAGGTGTGTGAGGAGAATGATGAGATTTGAGGAGGCAAAAGAAGCATACGAAGACGGCGATGCTTGGCACTCCATCCTCTCTGACTATCCCTGACAGGATACAGCGTGAGGACGTGTATCTATGTATAAAGCCTTATTAAATTTCACGGGAAAAATATAACGAGTCCTAGGTCCAACAAATTTCCGAAAAAAAAGTTTAAAAATTTATTATTTCACTAGCTGTACCCGAGACTTCGTCTGCGTGGAAAATTTTTTCGTGGCGTTTTTCGGATTAAGTTAGATTACATGTACTTGTGTATATGTATGTATATATGTAAGATTGCTTTTGAAAAAGAGTCTACGTCTGTCTCCGGGCACGTACTATCTCTGTACCAAACTTCATCATAATTCGTTCAGCGGTTTAGCTTCCCAATCAAAGTTTCATCCCCCTTTTCACATCCTTAGGAATAGGCTTTGATAAAAAAGTAGTCTATGTTCGCTCCCAGATGTCAAACTATCTCCATGCCATATCATAATCAATTCAGCAATTTAGCATTTCCCATTCCATTCCCAAAGTTTCAGCCCCCTTTTCACCACTATAGGGGTAATCTATCACCGCATCTAATTTAGTCATAACCGAGGTTTAGTAGCATTTCCTATACAAAGTTTCATCCCCTTTTTACCTTTCTAGGGGTAGATTTTTGATAAATAAATACCTAGTGTCCGTTCTCTGACATCAAACTGTCGCCATGCCAAATTTCATCATAATCGATTCAGTGGTTTACCATTTCCCACACAAAGTGTCATCCCCCTTTTCACCCCTTTAGGGGTAGATTTTCTAAAAAATAAGTATCATTTGCGCAACCACATATTCTTCGTTCGTTCAATCAAGCCGTTCTTGAGTTATAAAAGGACATACAGACAAACAGACATAAAAATTTAAAAAATGGTAGAATCGAAGTCAGTCATAAAATGACTATCTATCTATCACAAAATGTGGCAGTAAAATTGTAATTACGGACAGACGCCCCTTATCCACGAGTCGAAATCGTACTTGATCGATTTTTTTAATGTTTTATGTATCTCTCAAAATCTGTGAATAGATCAGTCATTATTATTTAGTACAGCCATGCCTCCGGGCTTCACTCGCGTTAAATTTGGTATTTTTTCGGCACAGTATATAGCCCAGACTCTAGCCTCGTACTCTCTGAAAATTCCTCTAACTGTCAATAAAGTGCCATCGAAATCGTTTTAGAGATTATCCTGAACAAACAAACAGATGAACAAAAATTTTTAAATAGCATGTTTGGGTTTTGTTTACGTGCAAATAACCATATAAGCTGAAGAAAAAGCCTTTTTTCAAAATCATAGCCAGACTACAAATTTATTTATATGTACGTATGTATGAAAATAAATCTATACAGTATGCGTGTATAGTTTAATTTCCAGAGCATTTTAATGTGATTGATTTCAGTTTCATCAAAATTGTAACAAAAGAAACGAACTAACACACGTACATTTATCTTTTTCGTCGGCTTTATATTACCTAGTTTTTGTTAGTGATAAGAACAAAAAAACTGACTCAAGGTTGATATCGTGCGCGTTATTCAGAGCATAATTCAACCGTCGCGCGTCGGTCGTTTTGCTGTTGTCGATGTCAGTTACTGGAGACGCGAAGTTAATTTTTATACGTGACCCACAGACGATATAATTGTCAGGGTGATAGCAGAAATTTGAAATACTATGTACACCGTACAAAGACAAACTACTATTTTATACTATTTCAATCGCGTAACATTATTTTATAGCAACATTAATTCTCTCCAAATGAGCAGGTTCTTAAAACGAAGTAACAATTTAGTGCAAAACATTTTTGACAGCGATAAACAGCAATTTTATCGATATTTTACTAACTTTAAAAATAAAACCTTTCTTTTATTTTATTACACAATTTATTGTAAAAATTACCTTCACCTAATTAGGACAATTGATTTCCGTATTAGAAGTACCTAACTGCATTAAACATGAAACCGACGCGTAGTAATGATATTATACACCGTGCCTGTAATTGGATTATTGTAGAAAAAACTAGCGACAGAGGCCTTCGTAACCGTAACGAAACGGAGTTCGTATATGCTTTTTGAAAGGAATAACGTGTGTGCCTTCGCGTTATGGATTTGACTCGAAGGACCATATGTTAGAGTCCTTATAACTACTCATATAATCGAAAGTGGTCAGTAATTTGTACCGAAGTAATGAGGACAAAAGAAGTACAATTATAATATACAACATCACAAAACGTTGGAACAATGCAATACATCTTAAGTCAAAGAAAGAATCCGAAGCGACCCGAGTTTGCGTGAAAATATTGGAAAAATATTTCAGAAAAACTCACAAGCTAGAATACTATTGTAATAAAAAAAATCATTGATTTACTATTTATAACAGTAATACCCTTAAATCTCCCTCTACCCCCATTCCCTTAAAAATACTCTCAAGATTAAGTGGATAAAAAGGGATCGCCTTTCATGCTGGTGTGGTTCATCTTGTCTTGTAGTGCATCTTGTCTTCAAATTGCAAAATCCCTAGTTAGCTTAACTTTATGTGATGAATTCCATATTCATTACATTTTATGTGATGAATTCCTACAATCTTTAGCTATTTTCAGCTTAGCTAAACAGCGCCGAATCTAGATTCGGTGCTGGTTAGCTGACCGAGACCGATCTCTGATATATCCTGAGGATGCTTCGTTGAGAGTGAGAGGCGAAACGTGACGACTGGTGGTTTTTGGAGTTTCAGCGGAAAACAGTTAAAGATTGTAGGAATTCATATTTATGTCAATTTATGACCTCAACAATCCAACATCGTTCCTTTTGTTAATTTTGATAATATCAGAAGGAAATTCTGTCTATCCGCGAGTGTCCAAGTAGCGATATTTAAATGATATTTGAACTTGGATATATTGTCCTTACAACCTTAGATCATGCACTGAGCTACAAGCGATCCGCAGGTTATTACCTAAAAATTTGCAGACAGCGACAGCCACGCGATCACTGCGCGACCGGTGATTAATTGTAATAAAAAATTAGTATCATGTGTGACGATTGCGTATCTATCATTCTATGACCGTAAAATGCACTTTTCGCGGTAGATTTAGCGCCACTATACAAATTACATTACACAAATTAACGTTTTGACAGCAGATATCGTGCGATATTGGTTGTCGCATGCTGTCTGCGAATTACGTAATAAGCGTGCCGTTTTGCTGTGTTTAAAAAATGATTTAAAACTCTTTGACTTTAAAAATTGACAAAGTAAAGTAAATATTATGTACGGCTATATTACAAGAAGAAAAAAGGCAATACTTCAAATGAAGTCAGATAATACCTTTGATTCTTATCTGAGTCTGAATCAGAATTCTGAACTGATATGGTATACTTCAATTTACCATTACTTACGTATCTAAAGGTTAAAAGGTTAAACTCTCAAAGTTGCCGCATAGAAAGCTGTCAGTGCTTAGGGTGCTCAGCAAACTGACAGCGTTGCCTCTTTGAATAGCCAAACTGATTCAATTAACCTAATATTTTATCTTACTAATCTCAATATCAATCAACATTTTGCATAATTTGTGTTGAGTTATCGAAACGAAATACAATTGAACAATTCCACGAAGATCGGTCACGGATTCATTTTGGGTACTACACAATAATTACTAATTACACAGAAAATAAGTTTCTAAATAGCATTAAATTAAGACATCTGAAGACAATTCATTTCATTTGCTTGTAATTTTAATGTTTGATTAAAGGTACATTCACATTAGCACAGAGTCGAAATGCATCCATACGGAATAGTTCGATGCAAAACTTTACACTGGATATTGGACTTTATCTACACTACGTAATATACAAATTTGTATGAGAAAGGAAGGAGTAGCGTGATTTCGCATGAATTCTCGCAAACGCACGCAAAATCCTGTAAGATTTTATATCAAAATTACGTGTCATCGCTTCAATTCTTTGTCAATGTGAATACACTTTAAAAGGAGATACTTTTTGGTAATTATGGTGAGTTAAATTTCAATTTCGTATTCAATAAAACATTCATTGCAACTCTATAAAGAAAAATTATATAACTACTAGCTTTTGCCCGCGACTTCGTTCGCGCGAAGTTAAAAAACACACAATATCTTTATAAATTGTAGCCTATGTCTTATTCTGATGTATGAGCTACATTATTGTAAAGTTCCATCAAAATCAGTTCAGCAGTTTTTGCGTGAAAGAGCAACAAACATGCATACATCCTCACAAACTTTCGCGTTTATAATATTAGAAGAATTTCCTATTTGCTTAGTTTAATTTACACGTGTTTATAAATACTAATATATAAAAAAAAGACTAAAAAATACTTTAGAGAATCTTCTAAATATTAAAGAAGATAATTGAATTTATACAAGTAGATGAGATTGTACAACGAAGATATGTACAAATGTACATGTATGTATATGTACGACCCGCTATGTACATACATTCGCGTGTACACACATATATAATTATTTTTATTATACTTTGGCGTCATTTAAGATATTTTACTTTTGTGATAAATTCTTAAAACTTTAGCTATTTTGCGCTCAAACTCCAAAAACCACCAACGACACGTGTTTCGCCTCTCAATGAAGCATCCTCAGGATGTACCAGATAGGATTCGGTCAGCTAACCAGCACCGAATCCTAACTCTGGTATATCCTGACAATGCTTCGTTGAGAGGCGAAACACGTGTGGATTGGTGGTTTTTGGAGTTTGAGCGGAAAATAGTTAAAGATTTTATGAATTTATCACACGAGATGGACTTTCGCAAAATTACACCTGAATCTATACAATATCTTATTTTACTTTTTTAATTAGAGAAGACGAAAACAGATTTTGCAGTTATAAAAAGTTTTTCATTGATACATGATCTTTAACTACTCGTTACTGATAGTAATTAGATAAATCGGTTAGCAGATATTCGGAAAAAAATGAATTTAGCTGTTTTAAACTTTACACGTATATGATATATTCAACGATGATGTCCAGACTGTTCAGACTACCTATTTTATTACTTTGCCTTTTATTACTGATCGCCAATAGTAGTTATAAGACAGTAAGAGAACAAGAACATCAAAAATACGACGACGCCAAATAAACATGCCACTGACCTGGAAGTGAAGAATGATAGTCCATATCAGCCCGAGGGTCAGCTTGGGATTGCCGTCGACGATGTCCTCAGCTCGGATGTTAACGAGCTTGATCTTCTTGTAGCGTAAGAAGTCGAGTGCCATTTGGACGTTTTGTAGCATGTGGAAGCGCATGCGGCCTCGTTCACGCGGCTGAAATAATGAGATTGAAGTTTAAAAAAATTTGTACGGTTTTTTTATTTTCACCTTTAAAATTAATTATCTATTATCAATATTTATTATTTTTTACAATTAAAATTAAAATATAAATTACATTACAAATAATTACAATCGTATTCATAAGTATATCATTTGAATGTCAAGTAACCCTTAGAATGGGAAGAAACTCCTTCACACAATCACAAAGTATGTGTAATTGTGATTAAAATGCGGACTCGTCCGATCTGTATTCGGAAGAGATTCAGTATGTAGCACTAAAGATTCTTAAAGAGTCGTACTGTAGAAATTCCTGTCTACAGTAAGACTCTAACAGTAGGGTTAGTACTCTTTTGTAATATAATGTTGACGACAATAATAATATGTCTATTATATCTTGTAGGTTATAGTCCTGCATAGCAACTAAAGCAGGCAGACATATTATACAATACAATATACTTTATTGCACCAGTACAGAATATATAAAATTAAAAAAAAAAAATACAATGAAAAAGCACAACTTAGGCAACCTTCTCATTAAAGCAATCTCTTCCAGGCAGCCTTAAGGTAAAAAAGAAAAAGCATATGACAAACCTGCTGAGCGGTGCCAAAATTAGAATTATTAATATTATGTCAGTGGTATGGTATGTCAGTATGTAAGGACCGCGACGCTTGGTGCTCCGTCTTCTCTGACTACCCCGTTGGGGATACAGTGTGAAGATTAGTATGTATGTCAGTGGTACTAACATAAAACATAATTTAAAATCGTTCTTTTTCTTTTTAACTTTAAAGTTTGTCATTTTATTTATGTAATACATGGAAGAAACATTTGTAACAAATTGAAAAGAAAATGAGCCGGAGAAATCAACCGATTGTTTTGGTAAGATTTTTTTACAATAGTAAAAGCTTCTATGCAACCCCGAACCTAGAATTAGATTGAGCCTGAAGCCATGGTTTACGGACAGTAATTAAATTTATACAAACTTTAAATAACAGGAAATAAATAAATATAAAAAAAAAGTGCTTGACAAGAAAAATCGCACGAGGAAAACCGTTTGTAAATCAGTAGCTTGACGAATGCCTAAATGTTTCGAAATTCTGGACATGAGGTTATTTAAAATTAATAATTTCCATAACGTATAAACATTTGAAGTAAATTATTAACAACTTGTTATAGAGCTACAAGTTTTATGTGCTTAAAAGCCAAAAGTCAAATAAAGGAAAAAATATCTATTCCCAAATTTAAAAAAAAGAAGTATTGTTAAGTACCAAAATATGCTGTGAACTTGACTCTGCTTAATTCTACAAATAACAATATCAGATACAGATAACAGTTTATAAATAAGCTAAAGCAATTAGAAAAACTTTCTGTTATGAATCATTGATTTCAAACAAGAATTTACTCTCGTTAGAAAACGCAAAGCATTCGTCAATATTGTGGAAAATGCTGCTTAATTCAATAAGTAAACAGAATCCAATAAATAATGTACCTATTCTAGAATGCACAAAAATGAGTATTACGTATGTGACTAACAGTAACAACGAAAATATACTACAATAAATCAGAACGGAAGGTCAATGTAACGATTACACGACATGGAAATGAAAGTCATCATAAATAAGGAGAGGGTGTGAAAGTAAATTCGGAGTAAATGAATTGGAGAGGGTCTGGTGAGTACTCACACCTCACTACACACGACACTTTGCATGTGAATAACAATAATAAAAAAAGTAGATAAATCAAACGTATACAAAAATACTTAATTCATAAAAAGAAAGAAAATAAAATTTCGTGAATTGTGAAATATTTACGCACGAAATAAAATATATATATATATATATATAGAGATGGTATAAATAAATTTATGGAATCGCTTCAGTGTCCTTTTAAAGATAATTTTAACACTGACTTATGTACTATGTGTGCATAGTCACACGTTGCTCTGTGGTTTAGTAGGTATTATATTATTATTCGTGAGTTATTGTCTTGAGTTTATACAAAATATATATATATATATATATATCAAAGGCGATGTATGTATGTATGTTCCTTATGGACTCCGAAACGGCTGGACTGATTTCGATGAAATTTTCAGGGAATCTTCAGATTGGCCTAGCGGGTGTTGCTGTAAAGTTTGGTAGCGATCGGATCAGTAGAATTTTTTTTTGTTTTTTTTTGCAGTATCAAAATAATTATATAAACCGTTTAATTTATTTTAACTTCAACTAACGCCCAGTGAAACTAGCCGGGAAAAGCTGGCTTACCGAACCACCTATTTTGGTTTTTAAGATTACAGTATGGTCTGAGAAGGAACTTAGTACCGTTTTGGTTATTAAAAAAAGATCAATGACCCTTATCATGATCGGTAACATCTACTCCCTATCCATAAAGCTAAATATTCCTGACCTGCCTCGACCTCAATAACAGTAAATATGCAGAGAAGGGTGCGATAGCGGGTTAACTTCCGCGGCACACCTGCTTGATGTTTATAATGATTAATTTGAATAGATAGCAAACTTTGACGGCTGGTACCGTTAACCAGGGAACAGTTAGGGTAGTAAGCAAATAATGAATTATGAAAATAAAATAAGAAGGTAGGGAAAAGTTAAATAATTCACATACTGAACGTAAAAAATAATGGCGAATCGTCAAAATCATGAGGCCTGTTTTGATATCTGTCATTATGACGTAATTAGGGATGCGACCAAAGAACTAAACAAATCGGTAACCTGATTCCAAATAACATATACTATAAGCTTCTAGTCATTTTGTTTTTCTTGGATTTTTAGTTTTAAAGTTAAAGCGTTATTGTTTTTTAATTTTGTAGTGATGGAACAAAGTTCACTTAAAGGCGTAATAAAACATGAAAATGATTTCCTTATATTATTTATGTTAACATTTTTGTATGGAATTGGATATAGCCGACGAAAATCATCGAAGGAATTAGTTACAACACTAGTTTGAAAAGAAAAAGACTGAGAATGTAACTGTTTTTGAGACGTGTCATAGCAATTCAAAATCACGTAAATTCTAAAGAAAAATTAGTTTGGAATTTACGTGAAAAAAAAAGTATATTTGAAATATGTTCATGTACATTTTATTTAATGCGCGAAATAAAGTGTTTATGAACTAAAACATTATTAATTATTTATTTATTATTTTCTTGATTTCATACTAAGTTTTATGCTATTGTCATAACCAGCTGTCAAAACGGGCCTCTTAGATTTTGACGATTTTAGCAGTGGTAAAAAAATGTACCCATTCAATTACTATTTTCAATATAAACACTGCCTGAATCAACTTAATTCAAATATTGCCATCTATTATATAATCGTAACAAAATATTTACAACCATTTTATCTCAAACCGATAAAATTGTTATTAAAATATATCTTATCAATCTTTTAAATCAAACTTTAAAACTATTGCAAGTAGTATCTAAGAAGTCCGTAATCAAATTTCTAAACAAGCCTCAGTATCAGATGTAAACAAAATTTGTTAACGTGAACATTTTTATCAACAACAAAAACAAAATTAATCTTTAGCACATTATCATTATACTATAATTGTACAGCTTATATTTAATAATCGCCTAATAGTCACGCGAGACTAACGTTAATCCAAATTAACACTACATCTACACACGATGTCCGTTTGCTACAAACTTTATACAAACAAAGGAATGTATATATATATATATATACATAATGATGGTGTTCCATTAAAATTTTAAATTTCTTTATGATATTTATAAATGAATCTTTTTTACCACCAAGATATGTATAAATCTATAACACTTCTTCTATTCATTTCAGTTATGTTTTTAATTCTCCCTCAGTATATGAATCTATAAATGATATTTTTGCACTAATTACATCTCTCACAAAAACAAACCCAGTCGAGCCGCCATAATTAAATTTACCACGTAGGTATGCCTAAAATCTATAATATCTCTATTCACTTCAGTTATGTTTTCGCTGCTCCTCAATATGATCTTTTTTCACTAGTTACATCTCTCACAAAAAAAAACCTACTCGTGCCGCCGTGATTAAATTTATCACTTGGGTATGTCTAAAATCTATAATATCTCTATTCACTTCAGTTATGTTTTTACTGCTCCTCAGTATGTTTGCACTAGTTACATCTCTTAATACAAAAACAAACCTACTTTACCACTTTGGTATGTCTAAAATCTACAATATCTCTATTTACTTCAGTTATGTGTTTACTACTCCCTCAGTATATGTACCTAATTATGATCTTTTTGCAAAGTCGCATTCCTCACAAAAACAAACTTATTAAAGCCAAACGATATTAAATTTGCCACTTTGTTAAGTCTAAAATCTTTAATATCTCTATTCACTTATGTCTTCACTACTCCCTCACTATTGCTATACTTCTCTGTATACTTTATATACTTATACTATTGTATAATTCTGATCTTTTTGCACGAGTTACATCTCTCACAAAAACAATCCCACTTGAGCCACCGTAATTAAATATATTTACAAACAATACTGAATGATTAACCCAACAAAGAGGTAGAATCACTATCTATTACTGCACTGCAACTAACGACATCGGTATCTATACATATAATAAAATAGTAGAAACCGTGAGTCTGTACATTAAATAAATTTATCAAATAATTAGTGTGGGCGATAAAAAAAAGAGTAACAGAACACAAAACAGCATTTCTTTAAATTTTTGTGTGTATGTATATTGTATTGTACACTTTAATCTCCGAAATGACTGAACGGATTTTCCTGCGGCTTTCACAGGTAGATTAAGCTCAGCTAAGAGCAGCATTTAGGCTTTTTTTTAATGAAATCGGACGACAGTGAAAAAAGTTATCGTCATTTAAAGATAATTTTAATGTAATAAAACAGTAGAAACCGTGTCTGCAAACCGAAATCTGCAAAACTATTGAACGGATTCTCTTGCAGTTTCCACAGGTAGATTACGGCGCAGTTAAACGACGCGAAAATGTTCTTGCGGGCGCCGCGCGGCGTAGCCGCGGCTGCCATTCTCATGTAATTATTAATAGCGAATGAAAACTCTATTCGGTAGGCAACAAGATTCAAATTTCTGAGAATTACAAACCGCGAGGCCGCCACGCAGTTGTTCGCGGTCAAACTATCCCACCCTTGTATTACATTTCTGTCTGGCCACTCCAGACAGAGAGTGAAGTTGCTTGCGCATGGCGTGAGCTTAGATATGTAAATATATAGACAGTATTTTGCTCTATTTTGCGGCGTCCGCTTAGCAACCGCGCGGCGGCCGCGTTGTGTCGGCGCGAAGAAATTCATGCCGAGTAAACGCGCTTTCATTGAAATCGAATGACAGTGAAAAAGTTATCCTCATTTAAATATACTTTTAATGTAATAATCTGCGAAACTACTCAATGGATTTTCCTGCGGTTTTCATAGGTTGATTAAGCTTAGCTTGGAGCAACATTTAAGCTTTGTTGCGTTGAAATCGGATCATAGTGAAAAAATGTATTTGTCATTCAAAGATAAATTTAAATTCGCCGCTCGCCTGGTACAGCTTACAGGGTGCGTGATTAACCCGACTTTCACGTGGATGAAGTCGCGGGCACCAGCTAGTTCTAAAATAATTTAATTTCTTGTTAATTGTTCTAAGTAAACCTGAGTATGCAATTGAAATAATTCTTAACAATAGTTAAAGTGTTCTGATTTAAGTTTGTGCTATCGTGTTATTCTTCTGCCAAAAGATTTTTGATAAAAGGTTGAGATATGGTTTTCTCAATAAATACGTTATAGATATAATGGACTCAGAATACCACCTAGAGAAACCCTGATTATTAATTATTTTTTTCGTAAGCATTGCTATTAAAACCGATCTATTAGTATCGAGAATCTTCTATAAACAAATTATACAATGCTATGACACAAGAGGGCTTAGCGATAGAAAAACAAGTCTCGCAGCGGGGTAGAATGGTTACGTAAATTAGTCAATACCATCATTTCCTCAAAGCTATAAACAACGAATTTAATCTATAAAGGGCCACGATATTCTGAATTCCACAAACTTGAATATTAACACTTCGCTTATAAATGACCACTTAATTAACGATTTCGTCATACTGTATTAATTACATCGCCGATTAATTGCATTATAACATTAGATTACTCATGTTTTTTAAATTGTTCTAAATTTAATCGCAAGCAATTTTAAATTGTTGTGTTTGCCAAAGTGATTCCATTAAAAAACAATAATAATAAAGGCAATAAAGAAAGAAGCTGGCTCAAGAACAGAAACGGACGGGGACATAATGAGTTGCTGCTCTGATCACCCTGTGTCAAATAAATTTTCGTGTCTCTCCTTCTATCTCACTGAGTGTAACCGCGAGTAAAACAGGTATAATAAGTATGGCAACCTCGCACTGTCGGTGTAATCGTGTCAGCTCATGACCGACTTGATGTACAAATTACTGAAATAATTATTTGAAAAATATAAAAATATGTCATGTACAGCTGTTGTCATTTCTCATGTTCAGCTGTGTAATATTGTTTTGAGACTCTTCCCTAGTCACACACATTAGTAAACCTCTAGAAATAGGTAAAAAAAAACTGAAACGCTCTAAGAGTAAAAACTCCGTCCATTTTGATTTTTTGCCCGAGCGACAGGGTCGACCTTTAAAAAAATAATAAACATACTAAATATACCTTAATGAAGGACAATTTGTTAATTTCTAATTCTGACATGATCATGCTTGTAGAGTTGGGTGACCCATGATAAAATAATCAGTGATATGGATACAGTAATATGCCTTATAACAGAGCAACATAATTAGATAAAAGTTAGTGAAAATATGTCGCTTTTGGTTATACTTACAAGGTGTTCGCCAGAAAGCACCTCCAGCAGCGAGATGAGGTTGAGTCCATCGCGCAGGTCTTCGAAGAGATCGTTCACGTGACGGTTCACCTGTACACATAATAACACTATAATGAGAAAAATAAAAAAAAATAATAACGTCTAGATAATGCACACGACATCAAGTTTTAAATAAGAAAATTTGCTGATGAGATTGTTGAAACATTTTGTTGTAAGTGTAACTATTACACAGCACTTTTTTGGAAGCTGTTAATCTCTACAATAGTTATATGTAAAATTCATGCACTTATAAGAACTGCTATGATCAGCGTCAATCCAACACAAACTTAATTAGTAAAGCAAAACAAAAGTCAATCGAAAATAAATTTCGAATAAAAAACTGATAAAAAATACTGATAAAAAGAAGACAACCACTCAGACTATAAATGATGTCAAAAAGCTTGCACGACCCAATTAAGATTCCAAATTGCAAAACAACAACGAAAAAGATAATTTGACATGCCTAAAAACAACTACATACTTATGAATACGTGAGTCAAAACATTAATTAAATTTTCGCCAATTCCTCAAATTTACGGAACCTCTAAAGAATTGACTGGTGTTCTAATTAAAGCTTTTAAATACACTTGTTGATTTCTAAATTTCAACATATAAGAACTCGGTATGCTCCTATTAAAACTAAAGAGTATAACTCTAGAATACAATAATTTTCCAGTAGAAAACGTGTGTCTATTGTCTAACAACTATTCCCACCACATTAATAAAATCATCAGTTTAAATGTCAACCGCCTGCAGCATAACTGATGCTATGTAAAAATAAATAAAGAATAAAAGGAATCTATTGACAATATTATACTTATTAGAAGGCAAGGTTTTACTATAAATAGGTAAAAAGCCTAATTGACGAAAGTTAAAAAATGTTTTCAAGGATGGTAATTAATAAGAGTTGATTTTATATTTAGCTGGTAACGTAACATTTTTGAGTGCTATTACATGTTAAGATGTAATAAAATAAGAATAATTATCTGCAACTTTGTTTAACATTAAAAAAAAATTGAATAGTTTAAGAATAATATTGAAAGTTTAAGTTGATTATCTAATTCAACAATAAGTAGAACGACAACTCTGAAAATAAAGCAAAAATCTTTCTAATTTTATTAATATGAGTATAAGCAATTCACTCATTCAAAATGTTACCGGCCATTATTACAGAAAAAATATTTTTAAATATCTTATTTCACACATTCTCTAATACATATTTGCATAGCCAACACTACTAAGCTGCACACGACACCTAAACTTACTTGTTGCGATGGACAACATGGTTGATTGTTGATTACTTCACATACGTGAAGATGTGTGTACGTCTGTCCGTGCAGCGTGTGGTAAAAATACGTAAACACCTGAGTGAGATGCGTAGACGAATTAAAGAAACCTATGACAATATCGCTGATGAAATCATTCAAGAGATTTTTATCGATTTTATAATTAACTTCAGAAAATTTCATAATTGTTAATCTCTCTTAAAATATTTGCTCAATCGACATCTGAAGAAGTTGAAAAATGAAACTAATCTTAATTGAAATATTTTGTGAAATAAATTCAAAATTAGTTCTAGACAGTTTTATTTACTTCATAATCGCTTGCAACTGTAATTGAAATACGTAATACTTAGAAAGTAAATTACACACTGCGTAATTTACGAATAATAGTAAATATTAACGAACTGTAGTAAGTTTAATAAAATTCCAGCAAAAACTGACTAGAAGGAAATTTAAACAAATATATTTATAATTATAAATATGTGTTACTTATAAATGTAAACGAAATAACGATAACCTTGATAATAAAAAATTTAACGAAATAAAAAACATGCAAATAAAATGATCACATGATAATTATGATCATTAAAAAAAAATATTTCGAATCTGTATCAACTTAACATCAGTTACGTAATTAAACAATTTCCTATACAAGCAGAAGGCGTTACAATTTATACCTACATATTATTTCAACGTAATTAGTTAATTCCAAAATGTTACCAAAAAGATATCAAATGTCATAATACATACGAAATAACAAATGTCAATGTTTATCCTTCTTTAGTCAATAATATCACTAATATTGCTATAACCGTGCTGAAATCTAGCTTTGACTTGCTACACTACAACAATAGTAGTAGAGTTTGTGAAAACGAAAACAGTAAAACAAAATACTGATGATCTATAGCGGCTAAAAATGTTATCTGACACATTTAAATAAACAAAAGACGACAATAAATTCCAACAACTACATGTTACACACCTTCAAGTATTTCCAGTGCTGCATCCAATCCAAATGAAATGCAATAAAAATACAAATATACCGAAAAATGTTTATTATTATGACATTACGACTTTAAAGGAAACATACAAAAAAGGTAGACAAAATGCTCCACAAGATACTAATTAGTTAGTAATACGTACTGACCAATTAATTATCAGTATGCGTAAAATTACAGGAGCTTGGTTTGTAATTGATTTAGAATTATATCTAACAAAGAAAGAATTCGTATAAAGAACTTTTTAATTATCCCATTTTTAAATTTTTTAATTCCATTTTTCCATTCCTTTTTTAATTTTATAAATAAATTATTCCATTTACTAATAATCCCACTCTTGATTGGGAATCGACGTAGGGAAAGCTTGTCTTGTGGAGTGAAATTTTGGACCACAAACACGTTATCAAATACGAAATATTAAGTACAAAGTTATTTCTGACCACATTGTTCCAAATCTATTTCTTCTACAGTACTTTCCATTTAGAGACAAAAGTAACCGTGTAATTATGTTTTTACAATATTAATATGATTATGTATTTACAATGACTACAAGTTCTGTAATATTAATCTGATTATATCATTTTCAGAACTAACTTTGTTCTCAAATGTTGTTATCTGTCACATTTCGTTTGTTTCAACAACAGTATAATAGAATAATTCAAATTGATAATCTGAACTTTAGATAAGTTCCTTCGATGAGAAAATACTAATTTATACTTTCATTCACCATACCTACTACATTTTCATACTAACATTGTAGCTGTAGGTTTTCATATCGACCAATAGACCCGAAAACGACTAGATCCCATTTCTAATGGAATCTTATGAATATACCTACTAAAATAATTAAAATAAAGAAAAATGTAAACAATGTTTTAATTGTTTTCTGTAGTGGTAACTATTTTGACAGCTATACTGCCTCATAAACACTTTTAACCTTTATAGGGTCACTGAACAGTGAACATGGAGACACGAGTGTCTGTTCATTCTAACTCTACTTTTCTATGTTCTACAATTCAATTAAATCTATCGAAATTGAAGTCGAATCATAGACAATTCGTAATAATGGAAGATCCCTCTACCAACTAATAATTAGTAGATATATAATGAAAATGGTCTCTAATAGCTGAAATATGGCCGAGTGCCAGACTGTCTATAGAGTCACTATTCTATACAGTTTTTCAGTATTTATTATATTGTTCCCTATCCTTTGGTCAAGTTTTATCTATGATGACCTCCTAGAGAATAAATGGAAATGGAATTTTTATTTATATTTTTTATATATATGTATTATGTACATACATACATATCTTCACGCCGTATGCCTAACGGAGAAGTCAGGGAGCCAAGCGTCGCGGTCCTTACATACTTCTTTCGCTTCCTAAAATTTCATCATTCTCTTCACACATATATTATATATTATGTAATATGTTCTATTTCGTTCCAGTTCGCAATAAATAATATACAACCTACTCACATCCCTATCGGCTATAGTATTAACAAATACTCATAAAAAATCAAGTCCGATTAAAATCAAGTCCTAAAAGAAGAAATAGATTTGTATTATAGGTACCACACAAGGCACTGAGGGAGCTTTCAATAACACACAGACTATTAGCCAACTTTTAAAAGTTTGTTTTCTAAATTGACAGAGAATTGAACCCTGGGTTCGGCTTGAAACGACCTACTACCGCCAACCAGCTTGAAATTATATTGCACAAACAATCCAAATACAAGTTAATTTAAGGGTGGCTTGCACCACTATTTAAACACTGTTTAAACTCTATTTAGGGATTTGACATCTCGCTTGCACCAATTATTTAATAGTTGATGCAAGCCACTCTAAGACTATCACTTCAGTCTGCAGAGTCGTTTAAACCTTAATTTAAACAACTCTGCTCTCTACAGCCAATCATTTCCCATATTTAAACAAACGTTTAAATATTTAAACGTTTAACGCTTTATGAAGACACAACACACTGCTTGAAAGGAATTTCAGTTCTTCAGTGAGTCATTGTACATGATTAATAAGTCCCATTAGTGTTATTGCGTTCTCGTTTGATTTCATTTAGTTTCCCTTCCAGATACTCGACGTAACATTTGCATTGGTGATTAATTTGATTTCCAAGAATGCCCCCAGCTGCGGTTAACAAATATTTAAATTTATAATAACTGACCCCGATTTAAATTTAGAATCACAAGAATTAGAGAAAAAATGTTACTCGAGTTTTTTTTAAAGTATATGTGCACTACTTTATCTACATTATAATATAATTTGGTAGCAGAATGTTGCAGAAAGAATAGCAGTTTCGACAGTTTTCTTCCAAAACCAGTGGTAGGTAGATTTCTCTATCAATTAAAATTCAAAAACTCTCGACACGATGAAAGACAGGACCGATCTAAACATTGTTAAGAACATTCTTGAAAACTGCAGCTTTCAAGTAAAAAACAGATAAACAGACGATGGCGTCAAATGTAATATACCTCTTTACATTGGAACATTAAAAAACTTGCCGGGTTTACATTAATAAAAATTACTATAATTTGAAATTTTAAAATAACAACGACTACAATGCTTAAAAAATTAAAAACGTGGCACTGATTAATTATGAAGGTTTTACCCATATAGTACATATTGTTGTATGTACTATATGGGAAAAACTGAGAACTGAGAAAACTAGCCCTTAATTAGAAACCATTTTAACAAGTATATTTCCTAAATGGGCTGGGAGTCAATTCTGGCACTCTTTACTCAGTAGGCGACGCAAATACTAAACTATGTAAAAGGCAAGGAATTTAAAAACTATACTTTACACGCAACTTGAAACGTAAAAATTAATATAAGCATCCACTAATAGTATCAATCTCAAATTCAGAATCGAGGCTCTGCCCACCTAATAATTAAGATAACTTAATCTGTATATTAGATGTTTGTATATATTTCTTTACTGAACACCGTGAAACTTGGCATGTATAAGTATTTTTTTGGAAAAGGTTTTAATGCTATCCCTTTGTTGTAAGTAGACATCACGTGGACGAAGTTGCGGGGAAAAGCTAGTGTTACATAAATACTGTGTATACACCCTACATACTAGTTACATACTAGGATACAAGTCGTTCAAATAATACTAAACTCCATTCAAAAGTGTTTTACTCAAACTAGATTTATAATCAAACAGTACGAAAATTACGGTTTCCAAAACGTTGTTGAACAAAAAAACATATTTTTTGTTTCAAATAAATTTTTTTACAAATTTTGTTTGAAATAGAATTTTTTACTGTACATTGGAGTGAGGTGGGCTACTTCTCACTTACGAACATGGTGGGTTAAAGTTACGAACCTAGTTTCATTTTCGGTCAGTTCCGGTAGGATTGCTGCCGAACCGAAACTACCCCGGAACACATGTTGTGCTTGCCTGTTATCGGGTTTGCACTATATTTAGGTGTAATTATATGTAAAAAAAATTATTTCTGGTGTAAAACCTGTTAGCAAGCCTGTATTAAATAAATAAAATATAATTGTGCGCCGAAACCTGACGAAACCGAAAGTTCGTATGGCACTATTCTCGAACGAATATGTAAAAATTAAAAAAAAAGAATCTTTAATAAACCCATCAGTTTTATAATATACATACATATATGTATATTTTCACGCTGTATCCCCAACGGGTAGTCAGAGAGGACGGAGCGCCAAGCGTCGCGGTCCTTACATACTTCTTTCGCTGTTTTATAATATAAGTTTTATAATTTAATAACTTACCAACAATATTTAAAAGTTACACAAAAGTACATGATGTTTTGAAACAGAAAGTATCGGCTATATTATTCGTACAATATCGACGTGGGCTGACGTATTGACCTAAAATTATTCATGCAATAAATACGTAGGCGGGCAACGCTATATACGACACGGGACTTAGCCACATATGGTCTTGTGGCTTTCAGTGGTCAGTGGTCATAAATTTGTTTTTTTACACCCACAATTCAAACGATTACATCAACATTAACGTGGATTTCAAATATTTTTATGAGAGTTGAGCCATCTACAAAATATATTGGAGTAGGTCCTGCGATGCTTAACATTTTGGCATTACATATATTTGATTTAGATTCAGAACAGTCTTTGTTTTATACGTCTGTTCTATTATTTTCAACAATATCCTTAACGTAAAAATAGTTCCGTTATTTATAGCTTCGACTTAAAATGGTCACAAATTATAGCCTTGTAAGGAATATTTACAATGAGATTCGACTCATTTGGAATACTAAACAGGTTCCGAAAAGAATTACATCAAAAGATTTTTAGTGATACGTCTAAACTCGTAAAAACCTCATTCGCAAACTTGACCTTTCGTCTTGCCCACCAGACCAAAGAACCGTTGCAGATAGTTATTTAACATATACAAATTCAAGCAAGAAATTAAAATGCAAGGTTGTTGGCGTTACTTGCCACGTAATTATATACATTTATTCTGAGAATTCCTAGTGATCGAGATGAGCTATGCCGCTTACCACATCGCCCAGTTGACGAAATGAAGTTAGTTACATCTTTATTTATTACATAAAATAAAGTTTCCTGAGTGATTCAGCGATCACTGAGTCGCTCGAATCAATGAGTCAAAATCGCCAAAGGTAAAAGTGTGTTTCGACAGTAGGTCCCTTTTAGTACGTAAACGCCTATTTAGTAGGCGAATTTAGTAAGGACATTTGGGAAGTTATTACTTATAGGGCAAAAAAATTGACGACCTCGAACGACGAATTTTTCTAGATTGTCTTGGGTCCGGGTGTACTGGGAGACGCCTTCAGTAGTCGCCGTCTAGTTCTCATAGCACTGGGAATACCATAAGTTTGAGATCAGATGATTGGTGTGTATTGTCTGGCGCATTATATTATAAAAAAAAGCAAAATTCCGAACAGCGAATGACGTGAAAATATGTCTAATATCAGATATAAGAAATTGATTAAGAGATGAGTATTATAATGACCTCCAACTCCGACAATGTTTTCAAGGAATTACAGTTATGTTTGCTTCGCAACAGTCTTAATCACTTAACTACTATTTTTGTAACATTTCAATAACAGAAGCGGGAATAAAATGGGTTGCCTATACATGTTAATTAATGGGGCTACATGTATCACATAACAGTTTGACATAAGTCTTTGTATGCAGTATTTGTCAAGTAGCCGCCAAGTGGTTCTGTAGTGTAGTCACAGGGACACCAAACAAAGGAAATTACTAAAAGTGTATCTAATAGATGTTTAATTGATCTTCATAAGTCTAAAATGTCCAATTGATATTCATTTTCAGTCAACAGCAGTTACTTAATTAGATCTCAGGCCAGAAAAGGAACTTGATTCAGACCGGCCCTTTGGCGCTGAAGTAGGACGTCTACTTTCAATCAATCGTCTATTTAAGAAAAACGAACTTTTAGTGTGGCTTTAGTCAGACTGTTACTGGGTTCCTCCCTGGGTTCCCCTAGTTTGTTATGTGGTACTCACGGCCTAATGCTTAGTTTGAAGTCAAACAATTGGAGTAATTTTCTAGAGTACTATAACAAAAAAAGCTACAATTCTCAGTTCTGTACCAATGGGCCAGTGAGGTTAATCTTTAGTTTATATATTTACATCCTGCCATAATGTTACTTTAGCTGCTGCTGTGGTGCAAACCATAACAAAGGATGTTATCGGAGGGCGAGTGATTCACTGCAATGGCATTCCATCTTTTACTTACAAGTTACGACATATGTATTCTCTGTGTACAGAAGTACTTACATAGTCGGGAGAACAAAAATTATGAAATGATGAAAATATAAATAATACTGGGTTTTGAAAACTGTTGCGTGTTAAATTACAAAAAAAAAACACAAATCTCGAGCATACGGCACTATAGTCTGGATTGGGTCGTGAGGTAAGCGTCGACTGACTCGCACCGGTTGCAAATAATGCACGCGCGGCACGCAATGGATTTGATTTTCTTTACATGATATCTTATGGCGCTGCGATCTCTATCGGTACCGCAATCACCGAACACCGGCATTTATGAACAAGAACAAATACGTTGTGTGCCGATGACGTCACATGATTAGTTCGCCGCGTGCTTTCCCAACTATAACACAATAACATCGGCCGTCCGTTTACGCTTAGTTTTACAATTTTCTTCATCTGCCAACAATCCACTTATAATAAAAATATCTTCATTAAAACTAATAATAAAACAAATAAAGATATGAATACAACAAACGTAATATGCCACTGATAATTCAGTTCAGTTCGTTGCGTGCAGCGCGTGCGTTGCGGCCGGTACTGCCAGTCGACGTGTATCTTTATAATAGTCTGACAATGACTTTGAAATGCAATATTGTGTGTGATGTATGATGTTATAATGTGTATTAGTTTAAATGCCAATTTTGATAAGTAATAAGCTGATAACCTCATTTTTTACCTAAAATAATAAAATTGCTTCTTCAATAACCACATAGAATATAATAAAACATAAGAGATCGTTTTATTACTAAATAATTTGTTTCCTTTGTTTCTTAATAGCACTTAAAAAAGCTTTATCACTTTTTTAACATCAATCACTAACAATTGAAACACTTAATTACGAGTATTAAACTAATTTGTTTAAAATGTCGTTAATTTATATTATTACTTCTTGTTCAGACGGCAATGTAAAATTCGCTACGATAAAATTCACCAATAAGGCTTGCTAATGTTGAAAATGTAACGAAAGTAAGATGAATGCGATGGAAATGTGATCTCTCAGAAATATGAGTGGCGTCACCCATGCCGACAGAATAAGCAATGACGAGATATGCAATATGGCATAGTTGGATGAAAGTGTTATGGTAAAAAGAAGAAACGAATGCTTTGAAGTACTGGGCACATAGAAAGAATGAATGATGAACGACTGGACAAAGAAAATTAAGAGAGCAAAAGTGAAATGAAGGTAGTAAAGCCAAGGTAGATTAAGGCTGATTTGTGAAGGTCACATAGCCAGACTGTTAGCTAACGGAAATGTCAAAGGCACTGGCAAACTTAGACAAAAATGTATGAGAAGGACAATGAGATTTAAAAAAACGAAAGAGGTATGTAAGGACGGATACATTTGGAGTTCCGTCTTCTCTAAGTGAAATTCTGCCGCTAGTTGGCGCTATCATCGCACAACCAGTGAATACATGAGGTTTAAGAAACTGCATTCTAATAAAGAATTATAATTCACTAAGAACAAATAAATGATAAACAAATTACATTAGATGAGACAAATGCAGTTTTAAAAAAATTAAATAGCAATAGTGGGTAGATAATATAAAAACTGTCTGCGCTTATTGCTGTCTAATCCGATGAGTAAATCATGGGAATAAATAGAATTAAAAACGTAAAAAAGAAACAGGATACGGCTGAGGTGTACCTACATATACACTAACGACCCGCCCCGGCTTCGCACGGGTAGAATTAAAAAAAAAATACAGCCCATGTTACTCGCTGATAATGTAGCTTTCTATAAGTGAAAGAATTTTTGAAATCGGTTCAGTAGTTTTTGAGTTTATCCATTATATACAAACAAAGATTACCTCTTTATAATAAGTATAGATTGAAATGAACTGATAATAATTAGAGCATAGGTTTAGTTACGTAGATAAATACAGGCTCTATAAATACGTAATGCTGGTCTAAAAAGAAAGATAAATATGAAACGCATCAATCGTAAAAGTCGCTACAGGGCCCAAGGGACAGGTCTTCTTGTAAATTACTGGTACTTGTAGGAGATATAATACTTATTCCTGAAAGGCGTCAAGTGTTCTTAAAATATTTTTTCCAATGATTAAATAACATACCACATATTTTTACTATTTAGTCTTTTTATTTAGTACAGCAATAATTGTAAAAGTTGAGTTGGTAGTGAATGATCGACCTAACATAGCCGCTCTTTACAATGACCAACCAAACTAGTTCAATCCCGCTCCTTAAAGTAGTTCCGTAGTTTATTTAAAAAAAGAAATAGCGTAATAAATTCGACCCACTCCTCGAAAGAACTAAGTACATAGATTGTAGTTCCCGCAGAGCGCTCCTGAACGAAGAGCGTAATAGATCCGACCGAACAGCGGATCTATCGTTATGTCGTTATATCGTTTTTTCGTTATTTTGTAGTCACTGCTATTCTCATAGTGATGTACTTTTACAACTTTTAAACTTAGAAATTTACTGCGTGGAATTGCGGATAATATTTGTAAACGTTTTAATTCCTTTATGCTATTTATTGGAATATAGCTGCACAATCAGACGATTTCGGAATTTATTGAATCGATTATGAAATCGATACGAAATTTAGTCATCTCATTAGCTAAAATGTGAGATTTAGTGTTTAGTATTTGATCCTTATGGTATGGTATATGGTATTTGCCTTAATTGAATATTAGTTTTTGAACGACTAAACTGAGTAACAACCTACTTCATTACGTTCAGTGACCAAAAACGAGTGGATCAGACTAGTTAAAGAGCAAGCCCAAATCTAGCAATTATACATTTTATAATAGTAAAAACACAGAGCATCTCTCTAATGAAATATTTCTCTCAGAGTTCGGGTGGCAAACATTTTATAAAGAAATAATTGGTACTTTTTGCTGTCTTTTGCTAGTCTATCTGTTTATATGTTGTGTGTGTATTGAATTGTTAAAAAAAACTAATGATTCGCTAATAATTATTTATACGGTACAAACATTCAAATCTAGATCAGACTTCACCACGTAACTTGAATATTAATTAGGTATCTGTTAAACAAAGATTACTTTCATTATAAGAATATCAAATGACATCAGTTCAGCCTTTGGTATGTTCATGTAACACTTTCACATATAAAGGAAGGTTTGTCTGTACGTGAGTCACCAATACTTGAAGCTCTTTATTCCTTGATGATTAATCATCCTCGTGTATGACCAATGGACACGGAATGTGATCTTAAACACTGCCTCCTTTTTTAAATTTCTTTTGAATGGGTCCAGTAAAAAAGGGGCCATGAACGTGTCGAACATCCTTATCTTAGGGTTCCGTAGAATTTTCGCACAGAAGAGCAAATAAATGTACAAAAATTAAAATAAATTGGTTTTTTTTTTATTTTGGTCCTGAGTTGTAATTTATATCTCTGCACCGTAAAAATAAATCGTTTAGTTTAGTCTCAGGTAGACGATCAAAGAATAAAAAACAAATAAAATACAATCTTACTAATGCAATTAAGTGTTCCGTACAGTGACTTACCAAATGCAAAAAAAATTTCCAGACCTTTCTCTGCTTTGATTATTTAAATAGTGTTTTAGATGTTGCACCCAAGCGCGGAAGATTCCGTGTTCGATTCCCGGTTCGAATATAGGAAACGAACTTTTCTAGATTGTCTCGGGTATGGGTGTACTGGGAGACGCCACCAGCAGTCGTAGTCTAGTTCTCATAGCACAGGGAATGCCCTAGTTTAAGATCAGATGATTGGTGTATTGTCTAGCGCTAAAAAAAAAATCAGTTTCTCTGTATCTAAGAAAAAAGTACCTATCACCTATCTAACGCAATGCAACCCTGATAAATATTTTCCTACGATAATGCGCCACGACGTCTCATGATTAATGTTGTAAACATTATACTTCCATTTACAACACATATGTAATTATCATTTAAATGAATTTTAGTATATTATAATTTATTTCAATCTTTTTAAATGCGCAAAAAATGTAATTTAGCCAAACAAGTAGCACATTAGGATGTAATAAATAACTTGTCAATATTTTTTGTATGCCATCCATCATATGACATGTCAAGGAAATACCTGTACATTATCAATTTTGTTTCGCCGTCATCTCAAACTTTTTATACTTAGGAGGTCTATTTATGTTGCAATTTATTATTTCACACCACAGATGACTACTAATAAATATCGCCTTTCACACGTCCCGAATTGTTTAACTCAAAGAAGCGACGTAAGCCTATAATAGAAAGAGATGGGAATACACATATTTCGTCTCCATCGGTATGCTCAATGTTTTCACACCACAAGCTGTTGCGTTTGACAGATATAAGAACCAAACAAAGCTTTGTTCGTTACTACTTTTAAGTTTGTTAATTATCTTTGAATTTTATAAGAGGAAATTAAACATAAAAATGATTATAAATACAAGACAAATACTCTTTTGGACGTGATGGTAGAACGCTATATTTTAGACTGCAAAAGCCGATTTGACAAACACGGTTGTCAAAGCGAGAGAGACTATAGTGATTCAACGCTATATCTTTTAACAGTAGATCTGTGTTTTACACGCAATGATATCAACAAAACTGAAACCCGACGCAAAGGAGATTAAATAACCGATTCTGTCGTTGAATTCATTGCTGGAATTTAAGGTTCGTTATACTTAACCCACATAATTTGGGTTAGTCAAGTTAACAATTAAAATTATTACATCAATCTATCTATCTATCTAAAATCCTAAAAATTTCAAAAAAAGATGGCTTATTCAAAATTTACATAAAAATTGTATTAGATCTCATAAATCTCTCAAAACTAATTATACGAATTTATTATTAAGGATTGTATTCCGCACAGCTTTTGGAGAATGCTGCCTGCTAATCCGCCGTGAGCCCTCGAGATCCCGCATAGATTTTTAAAATCGTATGCAATTTAGTCAAGTCAAATGTTATTTTTTACTATTAAAATAACTGTATATTTTATTGTAAATTAACAATGATCAGTATTTCAATTAAGAAAGTTTTATAACTTAAAGTACATGAAGAAGTATGAATAGAATGACTGGCCCGTTGGTGCAGTGGCATATGCATCTGCTTTCCAAGCTAGGGTCCCGGGTTCGATTATCGGTCAGGTCTTGGAGTCTGGGTGTTACTGGGAACTCCCCCAGAGTTCGTTGTGTGGTACCCATAGTACAAGCTTGCTGCTTAGATTGGGGTCACACAATATGTCTGGAGTATTATTAAAAAAAAAAGTAAAGAAGAGATACGCAGTATACCAGGAATACAGGAACATACAAATGAAGAAAGGAATGCTTAGATGGTTCGGGCACATGGAAAGAATTAGAGATAAAAGACTTGAGGAAGCGAAAGAAGTAAGTATGTAAAGACCGCGACGCTTGGCGCTCCGTCCTCTCTGACTATTCCGTTAGGGATGCAACTTGAATTCGTGTTCTTGCAACTCAGCTATGAGAAATAAGTATCTTATCTAAGACGAAGGCGAACTACTGGATAAAATACCACGTTAAGACAAAGATAATGTGCAAACGACAGAAAGCTCTCAGTAACAATTATTGGGTAGGTAATTTAAAAATTTAATCATGGCAAACGATACGTCGAAGAAATGCTAACACACCGGACACCGTAGTTAGACTGCCAGCGCCGGCCCCGACGTTCCGTTAGCGCGCATCAGTTCCAAACCGGAAGTGTCGCGCTTTGCCTTAGTATAGTCAAATGAGTGCCTTTTATTATTTCCACTGACATAGACATAATATAATCCTTATAATAATTCTTAGAATTATAAAGCATATGTTATAAGGAAAAACAAAAAAAAAAATTGTGAATTAGTACGCTAGTTAGTTTAATCAAAATTTTCATATAAATGTTTTATACACCTGTAAAGGCGTATATCACCAGGCTAATACCATACGTTTCTTTTAATATGTGTTACTTAGTGATAAGGTCGTTGGTGTATCTTTTAATATAAATAAATAAATAAATAATGTGAAGAATGACGAGATTTGAGAAGGCGAAAGAAGTATATAAAGACTGCAACGCTTGGTGTTCAGTGTTCAGGTGTCAGACAGGGTGACTACCCCGTAAGGGATACAGCGTGAAGATATGTATGTCTCTATATAATTTATAGACCTATAACTTCTGTTAAAAAGAACTTACAACTATAACTATAAATTAACGAAATTCATTATAAGATATAGTAAAGTAATGAAATTGAATTTTTAATCAGTGTTATTCGTTATTATTGTATAAATCGCAAAATCACAGATAAATAAAAACAGGTACATAGAAAGTAGATAAAAATCACTTTAGTTTAAATGTGTACCTCGACCTACGGATCAGCATAGCTGGTTCAGGATTCCGAAAGCCTCAGAACAAGCGGTAGCCCGCTTTGTGGGATTACAAGCCCTTCTTATTATTTTTATTAGTATGGTATGGATCAACACTAGTATGTATCCATACATTCATAGTATGTATGAATTAGCCCTTGGAATTTTTTTTTCCTTTCCTTTCCTTCATTTTAATGTTATTAAAATTAACAGCTACTATAATATATTTGTTTTAATTAAAACATGTGTATGGCAAATTGAATGATGTTTCTCATTTTGAATTCTGGATCCATGCCTTGATGTCTTTATAAATAAACGATAAAGGAAACCGCAATAAACACGTCGTTTACTAACACTCAATATTTGTTTATGAACATGAAATGTATTTTTGTAATGCTTCTTTGTTCGCTATAACATGCAGTTTAATATTTGCTTATCTTCCCACAAACATACCGAGAAATTCATTTGTAAGTCTTTTATATAATTTTCAATTTAATTTTTAGTAATACTAAACGGTAAGTAAAATTGCCTTTGTGAACGCATTTAGGGCCATAGGAGGCTTTATTTATGGCTGTAGATCGTTATAACCAGGGCTCTTTCTGTGGGGGCACTAAAGGAAATTTCGAAAGTATCGAAAAATTGCCATAAAAACTGAAAAAAATTAAAGAATTTGAAAAAAAATTAAAAAAAAATCAAGTTTGGTAAACTTTACAAAAATTTTTGATTTTTTTTAATACGTTTAATAATCACGTTTTATTTCCAAAGATATTATGTTTTTAAACATTAAAAAAATAATTTACTTCGATTTTTTCCTCAAAACACAGTGGCAAGAGGTGGGGAGGGGGTACAAAAATTATGGACTTACAACTTTCGAGAATTACCGTGCCCCCAAAAAAGAAGTGACAAAAAGGCCTGGTTACAACAAAATATTACGAGCGAGTTCCTTCCTCTAGCATGAAAAGGAGGTCCACATAAAAGGATAAAAGAATTTTTATCTGTAAGATTTTGTTATAATTTTCTTCCAAACTTTTAATAAGGCATTTCATTCCTTCAAACTAATATTCAAAAATTTTAGAGAGGTTCGGGAATGCCAAATGAGAGTAGATAATTCACTTCATCTTGTATTCTCCAAAGAATATTTTAAAATGTTGTTATTAGCGGTTCTGTTTTTCTTTTAGGATACGAGACTCTTAAAAATATTGTTATTAAATAAAATAACTGCTCGAGACTTGCAATATTTGTAACTAGATTTGTAATATTATTATTCTGCGTAGATGTCAGATTTATAACCCTGTCACGATTCAAACGTCAGTTACATTTTACTTGACGTCCATTGTCTATAAAGTCTATTTATCGCACACGTTTCTGTTGCAAATTAGCTTATAAAGGTCACTTTCCACTAAGGCATGACAAAAAGCACTTAAGTAATTGTTTTTGTTGATAAGAATAACAGGTAATAGCAACAAAAGTAATAAGGTCTTGATAAAGTTTTAGATATGTTAATAGTCAGTTATATATTGATATAGTTTATTAATTACTGAACTACATTTTGTTGGTAACTGCATTTGCATAAATTTTGCGATAAATAATGACTTAATATTTATGATGACCAAATTTCTGACATCGAAGACAATTCTTACTAACATGATAATATGTAAGAAAAATACGTGATATTTTTGTCAAAAATAGCCGAAATAACTGGAATATTGTTCAAGAATTACAAATTATCGTAATAATTGCACTTCTAAACAAGGAATTGTGACAGACAACATTTTTCAATCTATCATAAAATAATTTTGAAAAATCATACCTTTTTCAGGTGTTTGTTGACCCACTTCGTGAACGTTTTCTTCTGTATAGCATCTCGTTCATCTGAAACAACATAACAAAAAATTTGTCATTTTTTTTAAATAAGCAAATATAGTATATTTTAGGCTGTATCCTCGAATTAGAAATTAAATAGAACTGCTATTCAACAATTTTAATAACACCAAAATCGTATCGCATTTTCATAAAAGAATTTCTTAAAAATTTTCTTTTAGTTTTGATTGTAAATACCTCGTGTGCTTATAAGTCTTGAGACAAAGTAAAACTAAAATATTTTTGGAGCAATGTTAATTATTCATTTATTGTTTACATGAATTAAAATTACTGACATATAGATTTAAATATAAAAACAAGTCATTCAAAATGGCCGCCCTTGTTTTCAATGCAGGCCTTCAAATACGTGGGGCCATTCATCTATGGCGCCACGAATCTTTTCAATAGGAATCTGTTTCGATTCTTTGATAAGGGCTCGCTTGAGAGAAACCAGGTTTGGGTGAGACTTTCTGCATTGCGCTTAGCTCCAATTCAGTCAGATTCAAGTCAGGACTCGACGACGGCCAATCTTCGCTCCAAATGAAGCCTGGCACATTGGCCTCCAGCCAACGTCGGGTAACTAAAAAGTCCTGTTGGAAAATCAGTTTTCCGGCGAATAGCGTATCACTTAACGGTTTAACCACCGCTTTCAATATGTCATTTTGGTAATTTTATGCCTTCACCTTGACGCCTTGCTGGCACAAATGAAGCGAAGTGACCCCCTCGTAGGAAACACCCCACCAAACCATCACACTTGCCGGATGATGAGTGCGCTGAACATTGCGTACAGAAGGCTGGAAGTCTTTCAAACTTTTGGTGTAAACCTTATTGTTCTGGCGGTTAAACTTTTTTTCCGCCGTGATAGGTGATCGGTGATAGGATATTTTTTG
Organism: Zeuzera pyrina; assembly: GCA_907165235.1. Taxonomy (NCBI): domain Eukaryota; kingdom Metazoa; phylum Arthropoda; class Insecta; order Lepidoptera; family Cossidae; genus Zeuzera; species Zeuzera pyrina. The sequence goes on from OU015641.1 coordinate 5,031,442, forward strand.
GATCGGATCTCTTTAAAAGGATCCGACATCGTTCCAATCGCAATTTACGAAGACGCTCGTTTAAATAATTCACTTTTCTTCGACTGTAGTAGGCCTTTAGTTTGAGATCATATTTAAGTATTCTGTTCACCGATATTCACGAAATATTGGTCTGAAGAGCTAATTTGTTTTGAGACCGACAAGGGTTTCGATGAATTCGCTCTCTTATCACTTTGATGTTGACGGGCATCCTTACAGACCGCGGACGGCCACATTTTTCACGGTCTTCTAAAGAGCCGGTCTCCTTATACCTCTTTATCGTATAATACACAAAGTTCCGGCTACATCCTGAACTTCAAATTTCACTAAATATCTGCATTGGTTTTTTCCAGCTCGAAACAACAACGGTCAGTACAGTCGCACACAAATCTTTAGTTGGCGCCATTTTTACGAAGAATGAAAGTCATTCAATTTATGGTTTTTCTGATTCGTAACATTCGAAATTTAAAATTTAAAAAGTTAAAAATAGGCTGCCTGTATCACTTTATTTTTAAATTCTTTATAGAAAGTCGTTTCAAAACTTATGAACACACGAGGTACACATTAAAATGTTTATGACGTAACTTCTGTTTATATTATATTTATGTTTATGTTACTTATTATGTTATATTTATTTACTATATTTTCCCCAAATAATCAAAACATTGATTTATAAAAATGTCTATGAAAATTTTGAAATGTAATGGAATTGTAGCATGCACTTATTTGTTCAACATAACAGTAATAGTAGTAATTATATAAAACTTTAATTAGAGACCAATGTAAGATGTAACTTGCATATATTGTATAACTATGTAAATGTAATAACATACATAGATAAAGTGGCTTTAGATTTCTCAAATGTCTTATTTCTAAAAAAAAAGGTTGCTCTAATATTTTTTACAAATTACAATGATGTAAAAAGTAAGTAATACGAGTATTAATTCGTTATATTGAAATCCTATATTAATTCGATACATTCCGACATTTGTCGCTTTTGTGGACAATCAACTTTAGTTGCATACGCCTTGTTTGTAATCATACATATACGACAATGAAAAATACAGTTAAAAGTGCACAACTCATTACTAAAATACGGAGCCTTTTTAGACGTCAAAACTGTGGTCTTGTTGTGTGAACGTCTGCACTTTAATGAGAACAGTATGATCAGTTTTCATATTATATCAATAGGTGATGTGAATAAACAAGCAATTGCTTCTAGTATTTAATATAGCATTAGCAATTGTTAGTTAGTATAAGCTCTTACTCATAGCAATTGCTTTCGTTTAAGTGAATAATCTTTTACTGCCACTAGTTAATTTTGGCTCACACTTTTTTAGCAATAGCTAGATTGGGCTAACATTTAAATAAAACAGAATAAGCTTTTAGTATAAGCTTTTGCTAAAGTATATTCACACGAAACACAGATTTTGCTGTAACTATGTGAGTAAAATTATATGCTGACGTTTAATTCACATCACCCCGATGTGAATTACACACCAAGGAAGATGTGAAAAGGCGTATGACGATAGAGAGACCATATAAGACCTTGTCTTATATGATAGTGCGGTAATGGGCAGAGACAAAACGTTGCACATTTTTATTATTAGCAATGTAAACCCAACCCGTAACCCCTAACCCCCTAGGGGTGAGACTGAGTTGTATAGAGCATTTGTTACTAAAACTTCTGTAGCGGTCGTCCTGGCGCGTTGTATAGGGGTTCCGTGACCGCCTACGGAACGCACCGGAACTCCTCACGCGTTGTGCCGAAACACTTCTATAACAACTTTTACACTATAATATAGTCCTTATATGACTTGCAAATATGTGCAGAAGACTTTTGCTACGATAAGGCTAAAAGTAAAAAAAAAGAATTTTCAATGGGCCAGTTCCCTTCCCGGTAAACCCTTTTGTTGACAGGCTAAAAAATGGGCCAATTCAATCCGATGTGAAAATAGTTCTTTTGTTGACATATTCAGCACCCGATTACATTAAGTAAGTACATTTTGTTAACCAACATTAATAATTCATAACTTTGCACAGAATTGTTGTTAAAATTTTCAATACGACACAGGTCCGAAATGTTTGTTATTTTGTTAATATCCAGCTCAATTTGTCACAGCTGATTTACAATACAATACTCACTGGAGTCACTTCGGAATATTACGTTCAGCTGTGGGACTTGGTTAGCGATAACAGTATTTTCTACTATAGGTTTTAACTAAATAAGTGATAATCGTTAAGCTAATTTGTAGGCCTTACGCGCGGTTTCAATATAGATAAGTTATGATTAACCTATTTCGAGGCTCACCTTATTGGGTCCACGATTTAATATCTACTGGCTATTATTTTCTCACCACTCTTCGTGAGAAGCCCCATACTTGCTAAGACTTATCCTATTACAAATTATTAACCTACAATTTATCGTATAAATCTTACTCTTTTTTGAGCTCTTTTTTGGTGCATTATAGAAATTCTAATGTAACGCAGTGCAGTGTGCGTCAAGCCTAAATTACGTGCAGCGTATTAGATTAGCCCGACTCACGTGCACTACATTCACGATTTCGCAACATAATAACACTACCAAATAAAATTGTGCGAAGGTGAATGAACTTGTTCCTTGATCGATAGCATTCTAATCTTGGTTTATTATTACGGCACTATTTTTAGCATCTATACACACATCGTTGCCAAATTATTTCTGGATCGGAAGCAGGAACGCAAGTGGCCATAGAATTTTTTGCAAGATCAAATAATTTTAAAATTTAACTCTTGTTGGAAAGTCTAAAAAGTACTTCGCTTAAATGTAAGGAATTTTTTTAAAAAAGCTTTTTTTAGTAATAAGCCAATAAAATCAAATTTTGGTCGGAGATTACCTTTATAATAGAACGGACTATAAGTATTAAATATTAGGCAGGAATTTCTAATATTAAGAATATGGATTTATGTATATGTTTCATACAGTTTAATACTCGTGTAATATGCAGGCATATTATACATATATTATATAAGAGCAATTGACAGCGAATTTAAAAAAAAAAATGGAAGATTTCAATAAGCATTTTTATAATTCGATAACATAAATAAATAAAATAAATAGCCATTTATTCTATTACATAATTTTACATTAAAATTATTATTATTGCTGATTTTTATAATGATTATTTGTTATTTAATATTATGTCTATTAATTATCACTACTATTATTACATTATTATTTTAACACTAAGTAACAATATTTATTAATTAAATTTAAATACTATTTTAAAATTGTAGCAGTCGCCTCTTAGGCGAGGCCTCCCCCATTTCTTTACAGAACTTTTTGTCTCAAGTTTTAGCCATCCAATGTGGTCCCAGTCTGTGTATAAATACATCAACCCATCTTTTTTATTGGCGTCCTCATGATTTTATTCCATCTCGCGGGATCCATTCTATTATTTTTTTTCCCATCTTTCATCTTTCATAGGACATACATGGCCGGCCCAGTTCCATTTCAGCACCTTAACTCTTTCCACAACATTTGTTAAGTTAGTCAATTTCCTAACCACATCTTTGCTTATGTATTCCGATAGACTGATACCCGACATATTTCTCTCCATCTTACGTTGGCATATGGCTAGCTTCTCTCTTCACATTTTCTTAATAACTAACTTTGACAACCATACGTTAAACACGGCAGGATTGCTACTTCAAAGAGCTTTTTCTTTATATTAAGTCGATAGATTTGCTTTTCATTATTTCCTTTCATCCTCAGTATTTTCTTCATGCTGTAGCGATTCTTCTCCGAATTTCTTTCCCAGTGTCCTTTTCGAAAGAAACAGTCTGACCTTAGTAAATATATTCATTTACGATTGCTACATTTTGTCCTACAACCATTACAGGATTATTATCTTTCGTGTTTGTTATTAATTTAGTTTTAGTGAAATTAATAGACAAGCCCTCTTTTTTACTCTCTTCTGTTAGTTCATATAGCATAGTTGCCAAGTCTTTTAGATTTTCTGCAGAAATGATTATGTCGTCCGCAAACCGGAGGTTCAAATACTCTCCATTGACTCTCAATTCATTTTTCATTCAATTAAGTTTCCAGAAGACACTTTCTAGAACTGCTGTAAATATTTTTGGCGATAATGGACCACCTTGCCAAACACCTCTTCTTATAGGAAACTTTCCATCTCGCTCCAGACTAATTTTGGCGCAGGACTTTTTGTAAATTTCTTGTAGCACAATTATGTATTTCGTGTCGACACCTTGCTCTTGTAGCGTTTCCCAAATTGAATTTATATCATACAACTCTGCTCGTCGGTACAACAGTTACGATACTACGAACACACAGACGGAACGACAACGGCATAAAACCGATAACACCTGCTTTTCCGTTGGAGGCAATAATTTTCAAGACTAAATTATAAGGTTTAAGTTAACACTGATCAAATACAAAAATTTAGCCAGTCTTCAGACAAACTTTTCAAAATTAATTCCCACATGGCTCTCCTCATTGTCCGCTTTTGCCTTTTTGTTCCAAAATTTACATATGCTCTTCGCTGTTCTCAGCTTTTTAAATTTCAAACGCTTTTAAAATCTGTAGACAATATTCTAAAAAATACATTATCTAAAATATTAAATTGCTCCTTTGTTGATGACAGGGTCTGGAATCAAGCCTCGCTTCCCATCTGTTATGGAGGCCTGGGCATACGCAAAATCTCGAGTGTGTCACTGCCAGCTTTTCTTTCGTCAGCCTACAGCACGGAAAACCTTTTCCTATCTGTTATTCGCCCTTCCTTAGGATCGGTTGAGGTGCCGTGCTTGACTGATGCTCGAAATGCTTGGTTAAGTGTTTGTCCGAGTACTAACCTGCCTACCTCGACCTTTTCTCAAAAACACTGGGATGAGCCTCTATGCAAAAATGTTCATTTACAACTTTTAGATTCTTGTAGTACCGAAAAAGATCGGTCTCGCCTCCTAGCTGTTTCTGAGAAGGAGTCAGGACACTGGTTGAAGGTAATACCTTCAAAAAACTTAGGAACCTTAATCGACAATACCACGCTTTCTCTCATAGTATCCCTTCGTCTGGGGGCCAGGACTAACCTTCTTCACCGTTGCCGCTGTGGTGATCTCGTCGATGTACTAGGTCACCACGGTTTATCCTGTTTACGTAGTGCGGGCCGCATGTCACGACATGCTGCCTTGAATGACGTCATTCGGCGGGCTCTTGTCGCCGCTGGCGTTCCTGCAGTCTTAGAGCCTGTAGGTATTGTGCGCAGCGACGGCAGGAGACCGGATGGTTTGACGCTCATTCCTTGGAAACTTGGAAGATCGCTGGTGTGGGATGCCACTTGTGTCGATACACTTGCTGTTTCCCAAGTGCCGGCGACTTCCAAGTCAGCAGGTGCCGCGGCCAGCACTGCCGAGAACTTGAAGCGGCGTAAGTATGCGACTCTCTCTGAGAGTTTCATATTTACGCCCTTTGCAGTCGAAACTTTGGGTCCCTGGGGCCCCGAAGCCCATCGACTGGTTTCTGATATTTGTAAGAGACTGGTCGAGGCTTCGGGAGACCGCCGGGCTGGCAGCTTCTTCCGCCAACGAATCAGTTTGGCTATTCAAAGAGGCAATGCTGCCAGTCTGCTAGGTACCTTGAGCAATGACAGCTTTCTAAGCGGCAACTTTGAGGAAGTTTATTATTTAAGATAATGTGTAGTTTTAAGTTTGTAAATATTAACATATGTATGTAGTTAACACTAGGAAATAATACATTAAAATACCAACGATATTTTAGCAAACAATAATTCAGTCTAGATTTATCTACAACTAATGCTAAGAACTTATGCCCCTTTCCAGCATGCTACGTTAGAAAGAGAGAGTAACATTGCAATATGTCTTCATTAAGTGCAGAGTTGGGTCGTTAAAATACTTTGCATACCAGGCCGTCACGACCATTTGATCATCACCAAGTATGGATACAAACATCTTTTGAATTAGAACTAAGATTATATTTAACTCGCGGTCCGTCCCGATTTCATTATATGATCATAATAGTATAAAGCCTATGTCCATCTGGAATAATGTGCCTTTCAAACGGTGAAAGAATTTTTCGAATAGGTACTTTGGTTCCGGAGATTACCCTAAACTTACAAAATCCGCTCCCTCTTTTTATAATATTAATATAGAAATAAAATTTATGTTGTTAGTGCGATGTACCAAAATGGGAAAAAACCGGCAAGTGCGTGTCGGACCACAAGGAGTCAAGATTTCCGTAGTTGGAATGTACAATATTCATTCAATCGGCAGCAAAAATAAGTTTGTACTTCACAGCATTTCTCAACAACACCGTGAAAAACAAGGTTATTTCTGCGGTCGCTGACCATGTAACCGAAAATACCCCATATCTCAAAAACTGCACAACATATTCAAACTAATTGTCTATACGTGATAAGTACGAGACACTTTTTACGACTTTAGAAGCACATATCTCACTAAGAAACTGAAATCTCTGTATAATTTTTGAAGATTTTTTTTATCCCATAGATACTTAATATTTTAAAATTTAGAAATATAAAAGAAACTTTGAAATCTCTGTATAATTTTTGAAGATTTTTTTTATCCCATAGATACTTAATAATTTAAAATTTAGAATTAAAAAAGAGACAGTGTCTCTTTTTTCAGGAACCGAGTTTGGAAAACTCGACTTGGAAAGCAGGTATAGTAACCATCACGACAATTTTTTTTTATCTGTGGACAATTAAGTATTGCATTAATTAATTTATTTGTTTGTCTTTGTAATTACACTATAACATATTAAAGTTTGTTATCCAAAATAAATAATATATAGAAATATGAATTGTTGTTCGTTGCCAAGCGTCAAACTTGAGAACGGTTGCACCGATTTGGCAATTTCTTTTTACATGTTTATACCTAATAGACCGAGTAAGGTTTTCATGAGATGAAAAATTGGAAAAGTTGCTCGCAATATTGGGAAAACTTATACTTCTATCTGTGAGATTTTTATATGAATTCAAGACCATAACTCATAAATAATAATATAATCTGGGCAAAGCAAGTAAATAATAATAATCCATATCCGGATAAATAACATTAATATTACATTTAAAAATATTAATGTTAGAGCTGCCATCATGGTTATATATTTCTGGTCATTTTAATAAAACTGACTAAAGTATGATAACAAGAAATACATAGTAATGAAATATCGTACGAGATAATTGGTCAGGTTATGGAATGCCGTGATTGTATCGTAGGAACTGAAGAAGAGATAACTTGCTGTTGTCCAGGACATAGCCCGCGTGGAATTTAACTATATATACAAGACAATATACCTAGGCTTATGTCCAACTCAATGGTGAAAGAATTTTGGAAATCGGATGCGTAGTTTCTGAGGTTACCTCCTACATGCAAACTTATAAACTTTACCTCTTCTTAATATTAGTTTAGAAGTTTAGATGAAAATGTTACCACATACGTCGTGTGAGACTTATGACACTTAATACTTCGTAGTTAGCGACATACAATTTATTTCGTGTATATGAAGGCGCAGGCGCAGGCTGCACGGTTCAGTGTAAAACATGTTTTTATATACAATGCGTTAAATGCACTGCAAACAATGCGATGCAAGTTACGTAGTAAAAACAATCTGCGCTGTTTATGGATATTATCAAAAACAAAGATATATTATGAAAACCTGGTGTATGGAACTCAAATTGAGGAGAAAGCTCTCAATATATAATAATAATAATAATAATAATACTCAGACAATTTCACACAGCGCCATCTAGTCCCAAAGTAAGCTGCATAGCGCTTGTGTTATGGGTACAAGACAACTGATATACTACTTACATACTTTTTTTTTTTTTTTTGTAAATATATACATATTATACATAAACACCCAGACTCGGGACGGGAATCGAACCCGCAACCCCCGTTTTACTTTCCGACGCGCTAAACCGTTGCGCCACGGAGGTCGTCAATACACGACGAAATAATACACGACGTACTGGTGTTACACTGTGAGTGGGTCTCTGTGTGTCTCTGGTCAATCTTCAGGGCATACGGCAGCAGTAGTCCGATTCTTTCTTAGGAGGGAAGGGATCTTAGCCAATACAACCGACGTCTACAGTAATAAAAAGATAATTTCATCATACTATTCATCAAAATGTCGACATAATATATTTTAGATGTTTCTTAGAGTTTCTGGCGACAAATGTACTGAGGCAATCTTTCTAATAGGAGCCACTAAAAAGATCTCAACATCACACTACTAAACAAGCACTTATTTCAACAATTTCACATAACAGCACGACAGCGTAGATATGTACTTGGCACGCAAAACTACGCCATTTTTACGTCACGATATCTACTGCAACCATTTGCAAATAATTAAAATAAACGCTTAATCGCTCTTTATAAAATCCCGCCAAAAACTCTGTCATAAAGCTTACAAATTAATAGCACATTATATTATCATAGTTTTTTGAAATAAACAATGGTTGCGCCGCATAAGCATAGCATCCTTGCGTTAGGACCATGCTGAGTCTGTATCGTTCCAATTTTAATATATATCTGTACTATCGAAGCGAGAACTTCATGTAGTTCTCATAATCAAATCAATGAGATGCTAATGCCTTAGTGTTCTTAGCAGTATTTTCTAGGGCATGTACACAGTAGTAAAAACGTCTAGTTTTTCAAAACGTATAATAGAATTACCCTAGCAAGGGAATGCGAAATTTGTCCGTCTTGTATTAACCTATTTATCTATGTGTTTAAATGATATAATGTGCTGTATATTAACTCAGTTTTTTGAGAATGTATTCTTGTATTAGAACTTATTTAAATGTTTGTATAACAAAAAACTAACAAGTTATCACTAACTATTTATTGAAAAAAATCAGCTGCAGTCAGTTTTGGTTGATTATATAAATTACATACATAAAATTTGTTCCGTCATAAAAGCGTACATTAAATGAATAACTGTGAAATGATATTTCATTCATCTCGTTAGCAGATGTAACGTATCACCAATTGAGTGCAATATGCAAGTGTAATGAACTCTGCAGTTGTTCTGGTGCCCTGGTACTTTATGGTCAAAAGACCGCCGCCGCCCTTGTTTTTGCAATCGAAGTGAATTGGATGTGAAAAGTACGTCTGTCATTTGATTCCCGGCCGTATAAGGAAGTGAAGCTTAATCTAACATTAAAGCCTAAATGTATTAGGAAATTCCACAATTTATTGCAACGCCCATTGAACGTCTGTCGTCTGGGGATAGATTAAATAATAAAGTAAGTTTGGCTTAGTATTCGGTTTAGATTCCGTGGCCAAAATTGCTAAAAGTCGTCAGTCGATTTATTTCGTCATTCGCACTACAAATTTGAAATTTGATACCGATAGGTAAATCTGTCTAAAACCAGAAATGAAAAATTTAATAATGGCTGCTTCGGACACAATTCTTTTTAATTTTTTTTTAGTTAACTACATTGTCCAATATTGTTACTGAGCCCTAAGTCCAATACGCTTTAGCTAGTTTTTTATTTGTTTTCAATAACAAATAAAAAATGTCTTAATTTTTTACTAAAACAGGGAAGCATTATTGATTTTGAAGCAAGTTATATCAACGAACTCACAAAAGATAGGTACGATAATAGGCATGGATCATCAAGCTTCTCTTAGGTACTCTTCGACTTTTCTTCATTTTCATTTTTAAATTTTCCTTATAGTGTTTGTAAAGGTCATGAATGATTTTATTATTATATTACATACCCAATGTGTTTGTAAATCATTAAGGTGATTAGCCGATTAGTTCTACATTGTTAGCAATTTAAACGCTAGTCCCATGTTTTTATAGCTAAAAAAATTGTTGCAGTCAAGCAAGAAGTTCTTTTTATTTCACTGTGAACTACGTAACTATTAATGCAAAAGGAAAACTGTTAAACGTAGCGATAATAAAATAAAGCACGTAGCTATCAATGCAAAAGGAAAACTGTTAAACGTAACAATAATAAAATAAAATACGCCTTTTTTGTGATTTTTGTGAAGCGATGTGTGAAGAAAATAAAAACGAATAAATACTCATAGAAAGTGTTCAGCAAAAAGTGATTTATTTTTAAGTTGTCAGACAGCTCAGACATAATCAGAAAGCCGAAATTAATGTACAGGCTGATGTATCAAAATTTTTTTTTTTTTAATATTTGCAAAATAATTTCTTTCCTTGAGCAGAATCCTGTTAGTTTAAAATATTGTAAGTTTTAAATGCGTTTTTCTTTTGTTTCTTTGCATATTTTAACAATTTCCAAAAATAGTAAAAAAATTTCAAAATAATTGTTTCTTTTGCTCACAACGGTTTCCATGCGACATTTACCATCAACATCTACCCACAAATAATTGTTCAGATCAATAAACTAATAGTAATTAAACTATAGTAGTGACACTGACTAAGGGAGAAGACGCATCAAAATCCTATAAAGAAGAAAACCGAGTACTTTGAGTACAAATAATTAAATATCTACTATCACTTGTTGACTACTACTTTTTGTTCTACAATAGAACAGTTTTATTTTTTTATAAATGTAGTACCCAATAAAGTTAATAAACATAAAAATCGTGGGACGAAAATTTTCCATTGATTTAATCGCACCTTGGCAATTTGCGAATAGCACTCGACTGCAATGACCTACTTCAGTGATTGTACAGCTGAATAAATCAATTTGATTGTATGTTAACTAGGCAAAGTGTCTCGACAGGGAACGCACCGATAGTTATCGCCATTGATATAATTTAAAGAAACATGCATACGTGACGAGCCTCTTACACATGGACATGGATGGATGGAGTCTAAAGGACACAATACGTCATGTCCTTGATCATTCGAAATGAATAACGTTATATTATCTTGTTCCAGCTACAGTCCATTGTGTCGTTCTATCCCTTTCGCTACTGATATATGATACACAACGTATTGACACAGTATTAGAATATACAAAAATAAATTGAAAAACTATAGTATTGGTGCTTGAGTACTGTCTCTGTGTCGATTACTTAACGTTATCTGTACTTACAACTTATGATGTCTTCTCTTTCGTTTATATGAACAGCTATCGCTTTTCTGTTGTCTACACAAAGCTTTCTTACATGGCTTTGTTAAGATACCAAGCGCATATTTGTAGCATGAGTAAATCCAGATTAATTTTAATATTTACTTAACACTAAACCTACCAAGACAGGTCAAAATATGTAGACTTAACCATCAAAAGTGCGTTATAATTGCCTTGGGTTTACTAGAAAAAGTTTATTTGACTTAGAAATAAGAATCTTAGAATTAAATATTAAGATACATCTTTATTTTTGTGCTTCTAAATTGGTTTTGTAAGTAAATATATAAGGTAATGTAATTTTTCTCCTAAGCCATACACAGCCCAAGTGATAGGGCTTCGACTTATAGACGTTTTGCTATGTGTAAGCGTATATTGGTAGGAATTAAGGCGACACATTGATAAACAATAATTTAATCTAAAATAGATTTTGTTCTACGCAAACGTGCGCACGCTAGCTTACGAAAAAACAGTTATTTTCGTTTAAATTACAAATTATAATTAATTTTGAAAAATCATATTGTCATTTTGAAGTGTGTGTTTAGATTCATCTACATAAAAATTTAAGAGGCTTTAATCGTTTCCATTTGTCCGTAAAAAGCATATCTCTGTTTTAAAAGAGGTTTCTTTAACATTTTTTTTTTATGTTATAAAAGTTAATCAACCGTGTAATGCTATTGTCAAAATAAAGTCAGTGAATTGAAGATGATGGTTACCAAATATCACTTTCATATGTTTTGTAATTGCTTAGAAAAATTGAAGACATCAAAATTTCCAATGCGTCGTCTTAAGTAAAGGTTTAATTTGTTGCGCCTTGACTTTCTGTCCACGCCACATAGTTATTCTAGACTAGCTGTGCCCTTTATGGCCAGTAGGTATTATATTTATTATTCGTGAGTTATGGTCGTGAGTTCACACAAATGAGCCGAAGAAAAAGTACTTTTGGTTTTTTCCCGATTTTCCAATTTTTCGAGCAACTTTTTCAATTCTTCTTTCCATAAAAAACCTTACTCAGACTATACACATAAAAAGAATTTGCCAAATCGGTCCAGCCGTTCTCAAGTTTTGGGCTTAGCAACTAATATCATTTCAATTTTTTTATAGAGGTAGATATAGGTATGTACGTATAACATGTATGATAGTTTCGAAATTATCTACTGACCTTTTAAAATTTGAAGTAATTACAGTAGTAATTAAGATAAACTTTTGCAAGATTTTTTGGGTATCTATACAATTTACGAGATATTTTAAAAAATATGTTCTTTTTCTTTTCATTTTTATTCGGTGTAAACAAAATTAGCAGCCTGTATGAAAGTACCTACATATACATCTCACAGAAGTAATGTCTCATACGAGATACGATCAAGGATACAAAAGTAAAATAAGCAAAACTTCTGTTCTTATAATTGAACTGATTAACCGATTCGTCTCGAAGTTTAGGGTCAATATAATCAACGTGGACGCTTAAGGTTGATTGAATTCAGACTCACTCGCTCAGTTCATGAGTTCATGACTTTGAACGAAGCCGCATTTAGAACAATTTTATAAAATACTAGCCGTGGCCGCGACTTCGTCCACGTGTATTTCATACAGCCATCAATGTAGTCTGACGTCATGTGTCTGTACATCGGGCAGCATACTACATATCTAACCATGTACCGCCCGCCAAACCGCGGCTCGGGTATAAATAATTTAAAAAACTCAATGCCTCCCCGCTTTGTAAATAGAATTTTATAAAAAGTGTAAGTCACACAGCTACCCTCATATAAAAACTTATAAATGCTAAACAAGTCTATAGATAAAGGTTTTTTCCTATACAAACTGCCACTTCTTTTTTCCATTTAGGGGTTGATTTTCGGTAAATCCTATTCTAATCAATTGAGTCTGTTAATTAATAAAAGGAAGCTACTGTACAAATTTAATATTCCAAGCTTCAGTAATCTTGGTTGGGCGATGATAAATTAGTCAGTCAATTCATCCCCTATTATAAATGCTGAAATAAGTGCTTAATTATTTTGATTGACGAGTAATTATGGTAAATTTCAAGACATATCTAATAGATAAAGAATTGTTTTCCCTATGCAAATTTTGGTCTTCTTAAGAGTTGATTTTCCCTTCCCTCTTATCTTGCCACTACGTCACCAAAGAACGCTACTCTCCAAATTTCATGTTTCTAGCTTCAACCTTCAATAGTTTAGGCTGGGCGACGATGAATCAGTCAGTCAGGACGGACATCGTCTTTTACATGAATAGATATAAAGATAATCATGTAAGCTACTAAATAGATATTTTTTAAACAACTTTTATCTTCCTTGAAGAGGTAATCCGAACCTCAACATAAAACAGCGTAGATTATCCGGACACAAGAAGTACGTATACAAAGACCGTGATACAAGGTACTCTGGTTTACCCTGTTAGGGATACAGCGTGAAGATATTACGCTTAATTACGTGTGAAGATATTTAAGTAATTCTAAAGTAATTCTGGACATATTTCATATGAAAATACAGCAACTATAAAACTTTAACACAGTTTACGCAATACGGTGTTAGTAAACAAACAGGCAGGTTCATTTCACACACAACGACACAACACACAAGTACAAATGATAACAGTATCTCACACAAACATTTAAGATAGTAAAACAGTAATTATGAAACAAACAAAACCCATATTGCACTTAGTTTTAGCGCTGAAATTACTATAAGGAGCAATTCTTGTATCATTTTTTATTTAAAAATCAATACTTGTCTGGCACGCTCTGAACATGTTTCTTTTTGTTGTATTATAAAACGTTACATGTTGTAGTTACGTTTAGTATAATAAGAATATATGATATATTCAATAAATACGAGTATTATCTTATCTAGTTAAAAGATAATTTTTATCAATCTTATTGTTGAGTACACATAATATAGAGGTACATATGTATGTTAAGAAAAATCACGGTTTGTATGGCAACTAGGCATATTTTATAGCGCAGATAATAATATACACTTGATGAAAATGCGGTATGACAGAATGGACCGATTCGCTAACACATGAGTTGCCTTCAAAAACAAGGACTTTGAGTTAAGTCAGGCGACCGGGGCGTAGCAATATAGCCTGGGCCAGAGAATAAGCTTACGATGTTCCTTGTCTGCCTCGTAAAAGGCGACCAAAAGAGCTTTTGCGGTGGCGGCCGATTATAGTAGGGACCCCAGTCATCTATCCGTGTGACCCTGCGCAGGAAAGGGGGTGATCCACACTGTCGTAGTACTGCAAGGGGGTAGGAGGGACTAGAAAATCTTCGGTACAGCAGAAGAGAGGTTCCAAGGTCGTGAGGCTCCAATGCGTTTTGTAGGAGAGCCCGGAGCCCCACGACAAACCGCCAAGGACTACCACAAAAGTAGCTACAGTATCTACTAAAGGTTCTACTAAAACTACTAAAGGCTAGGTAGAATTAAGGAATTCCAGCTTTGTAGCCTAGGTCAAAAAATAAAACTTTAGTATTCCCTGCTTATAATATGACCAAAAGGGGTCTTCGGGGTCACGCGCTGCGGTTCGCGTTGTCGTAGCACTGCTAAAGTGCTGGTGAGCCACGTATATCTGCTTGTTATAAAATTTTTATTTTGAAATCCTACTTAAGTATACCTACATAACGTACTTGAAAGATCTTATAAGTGTTGAATATAAGCAATTAAAATACTATTGCAATATTACTGGCAATTTAAGGCCTTACTAAAGACGAAGCAATAAAAAATTACGGTCCGATAACTGTGAAAAGAAATAAGCTTTAAGTCAAGCGTTTAAAGTTGAAAATAGTTGAAAAATCTCTTTTTCAAGTTGTGTGGGATCTTTAATCAGTCTGATGACTCACTAAGTTACGAAATTCACGTGGGTTTGGAGTACGCAACATTACTTATACGGGGAGAAATTGTTCCGCTGATATTTATAATCGTTTTTTATTCATAAGTAAATCTTTAGGGGAGTTCTGAACTTCGATTGAGCGGTTTGGTGAATCTTTTTTTATCGACTGACCCGTCGATGGCTTCCCTTACATGATCCAATATAATTTCAGTGTTACGTTAGAAAATTGGAAATCCGAATCAAAATGGCGAATAAGTTAAATAAATCCGGCCAAGAGCGTGACTGAAATACTTTAACACATAGCTCGTAAGAATTTCGGACAAGGTAGAAGTTAAATCAACCAATAAATAAAAAAATGTGTCTAAAATATCCATTATATTATTCAATTTACATCTCTACTTTTCAGCTCAGTAGATGTGTAAATGATGGAAGAATATATGTATGTATATCGGCTGCGCAATATAGACAAATGGACAGACGGAGAGACAGACCCCTACGAAAACGGAAGGTAATAATGGCTGCGTCCTGAGGTACGACATGACTCGCCGCCGCCCGGCGTCATTCGTATCTGAACTAAAATCATTGCGAACAGTACGTTTCAAGCGACCTACAAACTAGTTTCGTTTTACGCTAGCAACTTTATCTATGGATTGGGGTTGTTTAAAATGGTGTGAAAAGTTGTTTTACAAGGTCGAATACGCGCATGCGATGATAGTACACCCTTCGTGTTTCGGGTGTCCATAGGATATGTTGACCGCTTCACGTCAGCCGAGCTGTGTGAATGTATACCACTTTTGTGACAAAAGAACGGATCATTTATGGAATCATTTTTTTTAATACAATTCCCCAATTCTTGGGAGGCAATGAGAACTATACCCATACAGCCATGTATTCCGTATTCATTATTCAGATACCGATAACATTCCATGCGATCTCTTAGAAATATGTGCGGTGTCACCCTTGTGGACATAAAGAGCGAAAGTTAGTGGTAGCAGAAGCCAAGGAAGACCAAGGCTGACTTACGAAGATCAAATAGCCAGATTGATAGCTAATGAAAACGTCAAAACTCGAGAAGTTTAGCTGTAATACATTTATTCAGACTTCCCAATTCTTTTCACTTGCACAGAACTTTATCGCGCAATTTTTGTGCTTTGAAACTCCCAAAAGCGCAAAAAATAGAAAATCTAATCAAAATGCCAACTTCGCTTCTTTCATTCCTGCCAAAAAGTCCCACTTATGGAATCGTCTAGGTCTGTCTGTCGGTGTGTTTTTTTTCCATTTGTTATTAATTTTTAAATAAACAACTAAATTCATATCTTTATTTCTCTCGTCAACGAAACATCTGCAAAATTTAGACTCACTCGATGCGAGATAACTGGCAGAACTTAATTTTCGCTGTGAAACGAAACACGTGTAAATTAATGGGTGTGAATTTTGACGGCATATAGCTAACAATACTTATATATTACATATATAATAACAAATATAAATACATAATATAATTCTTTAACAATTTTTGAACTTGAAATACTTAGAACTTGACAGAGAATTAAATTCTTGTGTCAATTAAATCTAATCATATGCATTTTGAAACTACTTGTAAATTATATTTTATAACGAGGCTATTACGTCTTCCTCACTACGATTAATGAGTGTAAAAAAAACTAAATTAAGAATAAAATAAATTACTGGCGGAACCAGATTAACTCATCTATCAACCTTCGCAAGAAAATAAAAAAAAATAAAAAATTAAACAAGGTTAATATTAACATACAAATAAATAATACTCGATGTTATTCTCACAGTACAGGTTTAAAAATCTTGAATTAAAACTGTTTTTAGGGTTCCGTAAACTCAAAAGGAAAAACAGAATCGTTACAAAATCGTTCATGCATCCGTCCTATCTGTCCCTTAGTTCTAGTTCTGGAAATCTTGAAGGTAAAACTTATTTGGTAAATGAATATCTACACTCCATTGACCCAAATATTGTGCTATAGAATAGATAACTGTTTAAAATATTCATATGATAATCCAAAAAGAGGGGAAAATAAGCGCGGGACTTCTATTCGACCACTCTCAATGCCCTTTTATCTCCGACAGTACTGGAACAAACATAAAATTTTTGGGAATGTCACGTCTTACAAAATTCATAGGTTCATATATTAAGAATAGAACGAAAACCCTAAGTGATAAAGATCTGAAGAAAGTAATTGTCTAAAATATGGTATTTACAGGCAAGTCGAATTCATTATGTACTTGACCAAATATTTTTTAATAAATTTATTTTTAATTTAATTCTGGTTAGTTTACTGACATTAAGAAAAAAGACAAAAAACTATCAATTGTTATTATGAACACGTAACATCGTGTTAGTGACTACAACAAAAGAAATGGAATGTTAAACATAACGCCATCGCATGAAAACAATTGCATGTTTTAAAAAACAAACACAGACACACTCACACACGCATTCTCTATATTCCATCACCACGAACCTGCCTGTTGTATAAAAAATCCCCAACAAGTTGTACCTTTAAATTTCGTTAGATTCTCCTCGTATACTTGGTCGTGAGTTTCAGGGGGATGTTTATCCCCACGGTGTCTCTTCGGCTGATGGGGGCCCTCATAATAGGCGCTACCGTTGACGCCGTCCTGCATCACCTCTTGGGGGTCAAACCCAAGGCGCTCTTTATAATATGCTTGAGTAGACATTTTTCACGCGCACTCACTTATCATAGTTCAGTAACACTGGCCGTTGACACTGCTTTTTATTTTTTTCGACACTAATTTTATATTTTGACAGTTACGATTGCGTTCAGGAATCGTGCCGTAGCCGCGCGGGTCACAAAGTATTATGAAAGGATCCGCCAAAATCCTTCCACAATTTTAACCGTGTACGGGCGAACAAGGTCGTTTTTGAACGATTCACCACAATTTTAATACGATCGATGTCATCGAGCCGTAATACTACAAAAGGAAAGTTGTATTAAATCCCTTGACACACACTTTTCGCTCTTGACACGATTTTTTCTCAGTTACAATTACTCACTGTCTTGCCGCGTAATTCCTTACTATTTAAAACTTACTATTTAAAAAAACTTGTTATAATTTTGTTAATATGGCAACATTAAAATTGAAATGTTAGTTTTGAATTTGGAATGCTTGGTTACTTTCGAATGTTATTATTTTTTACATCGATCGGGTTCGTTTTCGCTTTGTCTATGAGTCACTTCACTTGTCTTTGCGTTTTCACATACGTTGTCGTGAACATTTGTGTAAATAACGACACAATGGAAACACAACCTGCGGAGACAAAAGCAAGAGATAATTTTCATAAAGTTTGGAGGTCTAAATTGCCTCATATTTAATGATTCATGTATAAATACGTTCTCTCGGAGGTGCGGAGTGCGGTACGTAATATGTGAACACAAACATTGGTCATTTGAACGAGGATTTCGGTAATTTGGGCGATGACCTCGTTAGCAAAAAGTTTGGTTTCTTTTCAAACTCATCTATGCTAACAAACGGATACCTTATTACTATTAAGTAAATTACGTGATTAGCAACGTTAAGTAGTCATAAGCGAACAGTCAAAAATATCGTTTTAGATCTTAAGTAAATATTTCCTTTTTAGTGAATGTAGCTTAAAAGGAAAGACGACGGGCAAAATAACAATGACGATAAAAATAATAATACATTTTCTCTATCATTTTCTGACAATCCATTGCTTTAAAACAACTTTTAAAATGTGTACGACGTAATATTATTGGAGTTATACATTGACATAATAGTTATTGTAGAATGTTTATTCACGATGTTAAAACCGGTCTGAAACTTGTCGGTTATCATCTCACATATATGATAATAAAAACTAGAGGCACATTATAAAACAAATAGATACCAGAATTGAACAATAAACAAACTGTTTCTTTAATTTAAAATATTCTGCTTTTCTCTTAAGAATGGAACTTGATTAAAAATGCATTCAGATCGGAATGGCCGCTACGGATGAATTTGATTGTGCTATCATCTCTAACCGCACTATTTAGAGAATATGGTTAATAGAAAATGGTACATACAGTGGTAAATACTGCATCGAAATCTACTCAAAAGTGCCAAAGTTTTTCGCAAACGAACAATAGGCCACATGTGACTAGGATATACTGTTGTCCAATTATATATCGAAGACTGAAATTGGTGAAGCAAATCTGGAGATAACGACTTTAGTAATTAAATAGAACTTAAATAGAACTAGAAATATTTCAAAATAAAATTAGAGAAAAAAATAAGAATGACTACAGTAAACTAACCATGTTTCGGTGTAATAAAAACATGGTTTTAAATAACCAGTTTTATGAGGATCACACTAGTAGTATGCATGGCGATGACATCCCAACCGAGACATAAAATCAACCAAGGTCAAGTGACCTTCGCTCAAAAATGCCCACCTCGGCCGTGGGAATCGGAAAACAATAATGCGAAATTTAGACACCCAGTTTGAGCGGTAGTATGGATACGGTTACAGTAAAAAGGGCCCAAGAGCATAGTGGTTTGCTGATACAAAGTAATTTTCAAGTCTAAAGCTTTGTTAATACTATGTCCAAATTTATGGAAAACTACGATTAGTTTTCCATAAATTTGGACAATACATATTCATTACACTGAAAAAATACTTTAGTCGGTTTTACAAAAGTTTTACTGAACTCGAGGGTTAATTTCGGACTAACACACAGAAATTGTTGATTTCACTAAACTTAAAATGTTGAAATATTTACAAAACTGTTTTGTGTAATTTACAAATTTGTTAAGTAATATTAACTAAAGTAAGTCCGATGCACACCATCAACATACTTTTAAACTAAACTCTTTCGTAAATTTAACATATGTTTTGTAAATTTTATTATGTTAGAACGTATAACTTCAATCTTTTTTATTTTGCGAATTGAACATCGTGATATTGTAAAAACAATTAATACTTTAGTGAACTTTGGTTGGTTTTACGAAACAACATATAACCCTCGGAACTCAACCAAAGGATTTTTTCAGTGTACTCGTATTTACTTATTTATTTATTAATATAAAAACAGATGAAGTACCCAAATTTAAAAACAAAAATTTAAAGGTATATAATATTCTGCAGTTTTTTGTTGTTTTAAATTATGACTATCGCTAAAATATTTCTTTCTAATGTAACGTTGTAAACTTATTTAAAAACAAAATTATCTTTTGTTTTTAAATAAGTTGCTAACAACATCTAAAAAGTATCGTCGATTTTTCTAATACTGGCTGACTGATAGAACGGACGATGTTTGTTGACAAATAATAATTTTTCGTATAAAGAACTGCTAGACTTTTTGGCGGGAACGGGAGAAGTGAGGTTGTCATTTTATTTAGATTTTCTATTTTTTACATTTTAAGGAGTTTTAAACTACAACAGTGATAGTATATTGTGTTTTAAAGTTCTGTGTAAGTGACAAGAATGGAGGAGATCTAAATAAACATGTGTAGCTGAAGTATTCGCGCTCTTCCAAGAAGTCCTTTATAACTTCAGTAAAGCCTACTATCACTTTACTGGAGGAGTTTTACGATAAGAAAAAACTAATTTACTTGTGATTCTACACTATGGATTACTTATTAATACGTGACATTGACAAATACGCTAAACTGTGCGTCATGTCATAAAGGAAGAGGAAGAAAAGAAAAAGGGCGGGAAACTTCGTTTCCCTAACTTTCGACTCATATTTACTTGGTCAATGGTTAAATGCAATCTGCGAAGCCAAAACAAAGAGAAAAAAAAAGAACTGCTAGGACGACGTCTAAGCTGATCTGCGAGTCTTTACATTTTAAAATAATAATTTATAAACTGTAACTGTTCTTCGCACGTGGCATTAAACTCACAGTAATTATTAAAAAATAATACAAACAACGATTTGTATCTTTTTGTTTTGCTTTCGTTCCCCGGCTTGGCTAAGTTGAGAACGACATTACATATACATTCGCTTGTTATTTATCGTATTGTCATACTATTTTATCACTTGGATCTGTTACGCCCGTTCTGATTGCTGGTGCCATCGCCAACCTACTACTCGGTTGGGTTCTCCCTCAATGACGGCAGCGCGAGTAATCCAGATCTGGGCAGTTGCTAACTTCTTTCCTTACATGGATATCAGAGAATCAGTTTTGGATTCCAAAACTACTGAATTGCTGACTGAACTTCTTTCAGCTTCTATTCTTCCTGCGGTGGCCCGATCTTCCCCTCGCTGCGTGCTCCTCTTCAGAACAGCAGGTAAGTGCCCTTGGAAGTCAGCCAAGTTAGATCCACGTCTTCTACTTCTTTTTTGCTTGTGTCTGCCTAGTCTTGTTTTTTTCTTATTACACTTGCTCCTTTTATACTTTCTTTGTTTCTCTTGCTCGCCTGAGCAGCTAGGCGACACTAAAGACGATAACCTTCATCGCTTTTGTTAGATTCATCACAAAATACTGAATTACGAAGTACGAACACTTCAAAAGTAGACTTATTATGTTATTGTATATATACATTGGATTGTACATTGTACATTGGATTCAAAAGTTCACAATATTCGTCGTTTGCACTGAGACCCTACCTTGCTATAAGTTCGCACAATGAGCCAGTAGGGTCGGGATTACAGTTGCATTGTTATTTTGACCAACGTATTTCGTATCTCAATGTCATTTGTATGCGACTTTCGTAACGTTGCGGATTAGTGGTTACTATTATAAGTTACTTAACAGTGTTAATAATTACTTTAGCATAATAACTGTTTGTTGTTATTACGGGTCGTTAGTACTTTGATAATTTGTGTGCAGCAAATAAGTGATTTTGTAGTTATGCTTGCAATTGTCCATGCATTAATTCTAATGGATTTATCTTTATTGTACGGTAGCGAGGCCTGGATATGCCTGAAATCGAGTGAAAGTGTGATAAATGCAGAAGAAATGCGATCTCTTAGAAATATGTGCGGTGTCACCCTTACGGACAGGATAAGAAATAATGCAGAAATACGCAGTATAACGGGGTTGCACGACAGTGTTATTGTAAAAATGAAAAAAGGAATGCTTAGATGGTTTGGGCACATAGAATCAATGAGTGATGAAAGACTGACGAAGAAAATCTACAGAGTGAAAGCGGCTTACGAAAATCAAACAGCCAGAGTGTTAGCTGACGGGAACGTGAAAAACAGTCGCATATCTAGGCGAAAATGTGTGAGGAGAATGATGAGATTTGAGGAAGCGAAAGAAGTATGTGCAAAGCGGTGCAAAAATATAATTATTAATATTATGTCAGTGGTATGTAAGTATGTAAGTACTGCGACACTTGGCGTTCCGTCCTCTCTGACTACCCCGTTAGAATACAGCATGATGATATGTTTGGATTTATCACAATTAGTTCATTCAACATTATTTTCGAAATTATCATTAAAACGACTATGTGGAGTATTTGAAATTAAAAACTTAATTTATTTCATGTCATACAAATTTGATAAAAACAGATTTAATATTTTTATTATAATACTAGCTTTTTCCCGCGACTTTGACCGCGTGATGGCGACTTACAACAAAGGCGATAGCATAAAAACCTTTTCCATGAAAAAATACATATACGTGCCTACTTTCAGGGTTCTCGATCAAACGGTGTAGACGTTTAGCTATTACATACATACAAACAGCCATTTTTATACATACAGATTACAGATACAGAAGAATTGAGTAAATATCGCCCTACCTAATTCGTTTGACATGTATTTTTCGACATGTATTTCGTCCCTCAAAGTGGCATCCGTGTTAACCGTACGATACGAAGCTACCAATTTCACTCTTACAATAACTGAATATATCGTATGGTGTAAGATATCGAATCATACTAATTAATTCCTGAGGTTACGATCGAAACGTTTGTCGAATGGAATTGGTTGAGCAGAGCGATTTATATCGAATTAACTTTATTCTCAACAACATTATAAGAAACGTTACAACTTAGGACTTTACGCAAATTAGAAAGTGAACTTTAAAAATTGTTTCTGAGTCTGTATGTCGATATGTAGCAGTAGTTATTTAATACTTGGATGCTATTTTTTTTAGTCTTTTTCTTTATCTTTTTTAATTTAAAATAGATTAATAATTGTTAGACTATATTTTACTTCTTATAAACTCAGTTAAAAAGTTCGATTCGGCAGCGATATCTGTCGCGAGAGTTATGAACTAAAGAAGAAAACGGGGCTGATACTGATTAGGAAGACAATTGCATAGAAGACAAATTACATTTGAATTAATATTTTTCATCTCACGTTACTGCTTTTGTACTGTTATACCGAATCACAAAAGAACTGGAACTACGTAATTAACTTCGTTGTCAAAATGTCTCAAAACTATAGGTGGTATTGCGTTAAAATCGGTGAAGAAATGAAAGGAAAAGCCTCAACACAGTTTTCAAACAAATATTAAGTCAAAATGAACCTTGTTCCTTTTGCAATAATAGCAATTGCTGAATAATAAGGCAACATTATGTCACAGCCATTGAAATGGAATGGTCTTAATTGAAAAATTGTGTTCGATTTAGTAAACGAGAACAAAGTCAGTTAATTGTCGAGGAATATGTACTCACGCCTACAGCACTTAAGTGACTACATACATAATACCTACAGCAACACAGAAAATACTAGGCCACTAGCGATGGCCAATTTCACAAATAGTAGTGATGTTACATTGCAAATTCTTATTTTCTAGTTAAGGAAAGAAAAAAGGTATTTGTAAAAAAAAAACAGGCCAAAAGCGAGAGTTCCATATATAAAGAAAAGATGAAATAAATGAGCTCACAATGGCTGAATTAATTAATTAATGATCCGAAGCCCATCGAATGGTTTCTGGAACTTGTAACCGACTGGTTGCAGCTTCGGAAGACTATCGAGCTGACATCTTCTTCTGCCAACGAATTTCAAGAGGTAATGCTGCCAGTCTGCTTAGCACCCTAAACAATGACATTTTAAACGGCGGCAATGAGAAAGTCTATTAAGATAGTTATTTGTTTTCTGATATTTGTAAGAGACTGGTTGAAACTCCGGCTGGCAGCTTCTTTCGCCAATGAATCAGTTTGGCTATTCAAAGAGGTAATGCTGCCAGTCTGCTGGGCACCTCAAGCAATGACAGCTTTGTAAACTTTGAGGAAGTGTATTATTTAAGATAATGTGTAGTTTTAGGTTTGTAAATATTAACGTTAGCATATGTATGTACTTTTTTGTTATTAATAAAGTTCTTTGTTTAAAGTTTGTAAATACATACACATCTTTACGCTGTACCCCTAATGGACAGGATGGAGCGCCAAGCATCACGGTCTTTACATATTTCTTTCGCCACCTCAAATCTTATCATTCTCTTCATACATTTTCCCTAAGTAGGCGAGTACTGTTGTCATGACTATTCGTTAATATAACTTTTAAAAATTGAGGTGACTCCAGCTCGAAGGCTTTCCTAGTCCATCAGTGTGGTCCAACCCGGCAATGTTGCCAGCGTGATGCGGATATTTGGATCGGGACGGTCATTGGAGCCATCTTTGAAGTTGGAACAAATCGGTTGTTGGTAACATACCCACAGACAGAGAAACAGCCATGACGAGATTACGAGAGTTCCGATTTTTATTATTTTACCTAAGATAACATAAAAAAAGTGTTGAGACTAGTGGAAACTGACTATAAAATAATAATAAATAAACAGTACATAGGCGTGCTGCGTACGCATGCACTCCTGTATTTTTTATGTAGTTTTTGTATTTTGATTTTATTTCATTATTAGCGTCCGTCCCGACTTCGTCCGGGTTGAATACATATATATAACCAATGTCCATCTGGAATAATGTACCTTTAAAATGGTAAAAAAAATTAATACACTCCACATATAAAATACTCACAAAATCTGCTCCTTCTCTTTTCATAATGTTAGTATAGATTTTTTTTGTTCTAATAAAGGGGGAAAATAAAAAAAAGGATAAAAAAGAGGGCACTGATGAATTCAGGGAAAAAAAGCGTAAAATCTAAAAAAAAAATAACCCAAGTACCTATGTACCTAGTAGGTCCTGCTGACGACAATAAGCCTTTTCTCACAAATAAGGAGAGAAGTATATATACGCGGTGTACTGCACCACAAGGGCCCAGTGTGGTCCGAATTAAAAGTAATCAGTGGAGAGTTTCGGCGTAGAGTCGGAGTTTTGGTTTAGTTTCGGTTTCGGCAGCAAATCTTCCGAAACTGTGAAAGTAACCGAAACTATATTGTGAATTTTCGCGCTACCTTCGGTGGCGGTCTAAATAGTAGGAACTTACCGAATTAAAGTTTTTAACTCATTGTCAGTTTCTGTTAAAACATGTAATTTTTTTGAACATGTTTTAAGTTTCTTATATAATGCAACATATCTTCCCGTAATCAATAGGAGTAATTCAAATGATGGAGCACCAACACCGCGGTCCTTACATACTTCTTTTGCTTTCTCAACCTCTTTTTTTTCATAGAATACAGTTCGGTTAAAAATAAATTAATATTATTATTGCTCTAAAAATACTCTCTACGGTATGGAGTGAGGTGATTTCCCATTATGCGGATCGCCACAGAAGATAATGTTACATCTCACGACTGTAGTTTCAGTTACAGTTACAATTCATCAAGTTTTCTTGCGAAAGCTAACTATGCCCGAACTCCAATTTGGCGCCGAAACTTAGGAAACCGAATCCAAAGTTCGGTATATGGATATGTATGTATAAACAAGACTTCTTGTGATTGTGTAATCGAGTTAGGCCCATATCTTATTGCGAAATTGTCCCAAAACCTGTCCTCTAATGAAAGATGACTACATCTATTGTTCTGTCTTTTCAAACGCTAGAAGCAACTTTTCAAATTTTAGTAAACAAGTTTTAATTGAAAACCGATTAGATTGTTTTGAATACTAAAACCTCAAAGGCTATTAATGTCACCGACCAACGTACTGGGGCAAAAAATATAGTTGCAAAAACCCATTATTTTAAATGATAAGAACTTCAAATGTCATGCAATGTTAGATGCAATATACAGTCTTATTACCACGCAACAAGAAAATTCTAAATAATAAAAATTCATAATTAAAATGTAGCAGTTCTAAAATAGTTTTACCGTGTGAACTAATTCCGTTTCTCAAGATGAATTGTCCATTGTACGTGCTGAAGTTTGAGATAGAAGCAAAGGTGAATCTGTTCTGATAATAAGTGTCCCGTAGTATAAGATTATTAAATAAATAAATATAATTACATTCAGAAATGAAATACAAAAAATATTTTAAAAACATAAGAGAAGTTCTAAGTTCAACAGCACACAGAGAGTTCCGTACGATTTTTATTAATGTTAAGTTTCTAAATTTAACTTCTAGATATCTATAAGATTCTGAAGACCTTATAGATCTACGGAACATCACGAAATTAAATCATAATGATCACAGTTAAATATAGGGCAAATTGAGTACTTGAACTCGACCTGACAACGCCTCTCCCTTCCATATGAAATTATTGGATCTAGACTTTAAGAAATTTTAGGGAATATAAAGCGGTTTGCATAAAAAATAAAACTTAAATTAAATCTTTTAGAAATTAAATTCAAAAAAGGAATTTAATTTTAATTAATCATTAACTTGGTCTGAGAACGGGCGATATGATATGGATTGTCATACGTTTCCATTCCATAATATACCTACATATTATATTCACAGGTTATGTTCACGTGCATAAAAATAGAATTTAAAATACCTACATATAATATTCACCCATACCATACTATTTTCAAGTGCATAAAAAAGAAATAAGTAAATTTTTTTACAGACCCCTAAAAGTGGAATTGTTGGAAAAGAACCAATTTATCTGACCATTGACCGGTCTCACCGTTACGTGACATAGCCGTGAAATCACTAATATGAAACTCTTTGAAGTGACCGTTTTTTGTTCATTTTTAATCGATCTTATATCGAGAATAAGAGGAATCGATGAATTAGATCTATAGTATAGGGTATAGATGTCAAGAAACCCGCTGTATTAAAAAAAGTTACTTAAACCTAGATTTAAATTGTTAAAACATATTGCCATATGAATTAATGAAGACGATTTAAACGAGCCTCAAGAATACAATACGCAAAATTCCAAAGAAGTTGTCTTCTGAATTTTATATTCAAATGATTATGCCTCTTAAAATATCCCAGAATACCTGATGTTATTACACGCCGTGATTCCCTTGAGATGTTTGGCAAAAAGTGCAAAAATAAACAAAAATCAAGCAAAACAATGCGTGGAACGCCCGGTATCTTGCGGCAGACCGGTTCCTTACTAACGGGATAGCTAAGTACATCTGCTGAAGTAAGAAACTTGATTGGTGATTTGATATGGCACATTGCGTATACCGATCAATACATACAAGTTTCTGTGGAAATTAGATGTGCAATCCAAGCATAAAACAAATAGTTTTACTCTTCACAAGTTCGTAAAGTGTGAAAAAAGACAACAATAGATGTTTTCGCAGCGGTTCCGCTAAGCGATTTCTTTAGGATAATTTTTTTAGTTTCTTTCACATTTATCAGAATGTATTAGTTGTGTTTGGCAATCTCTTCCCAATTCATATTTATAATAAATTCTCCACAACTTGTATTGTATAATAATTTAAATACGTATTATATCGTTATTACAATGCTTTATAAAATTTCACACTTAATAGTTTTATTCAGTTTACCGTCGGATTAATGCTTATTAATTATAAAAGTATTCTGATCTATGGTATCCTGAGGATGCTTCGTTGAGAGGTGAAACACGTGTCGATTGGTGGTTTTTGGAGTTTGAGCGAAAATAGATAAAGATTTGGGAATTTATCACATGAAAAGTAATTTTCTTTTATAACATATCGACATTAGTAAGGAGATTCTTTTGATTTTAGATACTTACACGCTGTATCCCTAACGGGTTACGGATACTCTTAGTAATATATGTCTATATTCATCAATTTAAACAATCACTAATTGCTACTTATTTATACATATAATTTCTATGATAATACAGAGTCATCATTTGAAGCATCAAATGCTGATTAGATATATTCTTTTCGATAATTATTGAAAATACAGGAGACTATATCTAATACTCGCAATAAATATAAAATAAATGCCTCATTCTTTGCTTTGCAAAGAATTATCTTTGGTAGCCAAAAACGAGGTGTACATTTTTATGTATTTAACGTTATTATCATAATTAACATCACTTAACATTATCACAACATATAATCGAATTCGCTAAAAATATAATGGTATCGATTGAAACGTGACATACTATTTCCAATTTCCTTGTATTCAATTTATTTTATTTGGAATTTTTATAATTGCATTTTTTTTACGACTTCACTTCAATTAAAATGTTTATTATATCATACTATCTATATCTATTCACCGCTTCGTTTCTGTTTTTAATAAATAGTTATTATTATTGTTATCAACAGCTGTTGCAGCAGCTATATCTAGATACTCATTGCATTATAAAAAACTGTTTCTTGATTCCACGTGCAGCACAATTAGAAGTCGGCTCTTTGCATGTAACGAGCATTCACCTTTCACCTCATACTGTCGACATCTTTCTTTATTTGATCACCATTGCCGCTTCAATTGCTTGAGGCTATGAAAGTCCTAATACAATCAATGCCTTTGACGGCGTTTTTATCTGTACTATCGGTCGTTGATCCGATTTCAGTATTGTCTATTTCAGTTGAGACTTCGTTATCTGCGCTGACTATGGGTTTGTATACAATGTTAAATGGCTTGAATTTGGCACAAACGAGACGTTTAACTCGTGCTTCTATGAAATCAATTACTTTATGAACTGTATAACAACTACAAAGCGATTTAAAATAATATCATTGTTGTAATTTCAATTAATTCGTAATCTGTATTTATCTTTACTGATGTTTAATAAAATATTGTTAAAGCAATATGCGACACTTTTGTCAATCAATCAATCAAATTTGTATGTGAAGTAGTCAAATATGTAAACAGATATAACAGCTATTGTAAGATTTTGAGTGTTATTAGCGAAGATTGACATCTTGAACCAAGAAACATTGCACTGATGTATTTCATACTTAATCTTAAAGTTCATAGTTTTGTCACTAATACTGTAGCTACTAACAACTAATTGGAAATGAGATTCTAATTGCTGTGAATTGCAGAAATGTACTAAATTATTTTGCTTTGATATGAAAAGACCATTGGAGATAAAGATAATGAAATCCGAGTAAGATGATTTTCAAAGTCTGACTACAAAAGTAGCTTTTACTGGTCAAAGCCCCCACACATACACAAAGAGAGGAAGTTGAACCAAAGAAAGATTTATAATTTATTCTATTGTGGCAATATATATGCTCGTCACGTAAATTTGGAATTAAGTGCAGAAAATTTTGTTTTGTTTACCGATTTTAAAAAATAATGTTTGTGCTCTCTAGAATAAAAATTTAGTTTTACTCACTTCACATTTTGTGAAGGAATTCTTAAGGCTTGTATCTATATCCGTAAAATCTATATAGGTATATAAATCAGTAACGACCAAAACCTTTCTTTCCTCTGTTTGTCAACTGATTTTTTTTTTATTTAGTAGCTATCGACGAGCTTTAGTGTTATCAATAAAAAAATGTTGGAAACAGTTTTATTTCCCTACCTTCGACGTAGAGTCGAAGCCTTCATTTAGAAGTCTCTATTTGTCATACTTCACGCTCCTTACGTCTACAACTACATAAAATATTCGATACTTAAGTTTGTTTATATTTACGGTCGAATTTCAACCACCGGGCGACCTCTAGTTCTTACAAAAACGTATATAACTGTTTGTTTAAAATTCTCCAGTAGTTGATCCATTTTGACAAAACTTTCACTTTCACATTTTTTAGGGTCTCAAACCAATGTAACCTCAACAAAGGACTCTATTATATAATAATTAATACACAAAATTATTAAGAAAGTTTATAATAGAACATTTGATGTGATGAATACTTATAATTTTTAGTTATTTTCCGCCCAAAACTAATCTACACGTGTTTCGCCTCTCAAAGAAGCATTTTCCACTGGTTTGTTATGATTTGTTTTTTTTTTAATAGATACCGTGGTGGTATACGCAATATACTATACATACAATGCATTTATACATAATTATGATAATACGTTAAATCATCGCTATTGATAATAATAATAATAAGGATATAATGGTCGTTGTATTGATAAGATTAAATGCACAAAATAATATATATTTATACCTACATCACGTCACAAGATTACAGTTTCAGAGACTTTGTAATGGATACAAAATTACATAAGCAAATTCATTAAGACAGTGATTAAAATGTTGGCGAAAATTTAAAAACGGATGAAAATTAATAAACATTAGTGGAGAACAAAAATAGCTTTTATAATTCACAGACACAAGATATAATGCAAATAGAACAACGGCCATTTGAAAAACGATAATATATCAAAATTAATAAAACAAGAAGAGTGGTGTGTTGCGCTAGCGTTGATTTTCAATTTATCCCTACTTCCGTTTTTAGGATTCCGTAGTTAACTAGGAATCCCTAGAGCTTCAATCTCTTTATCGATCCATCTGACTGAAAATATGTTTGTTTAAATATATTTAAGATAGTAACTTGTTGAAGCTGGTAAATGATATATATATATATATATTCGAATATCATCGTATTCGTTTATTATAAGAAACAACACATTTGCTATAAATACAAATATAAATAAATAAATACTATTGTAAATAACAGATGATTAAAATCGGTATTTTATATTTTAGACTTATCGATTTGTATGTTTGGTTCTTCGAACTTCAAGGAAAAAGTGGTGCATATTGACATTGATGCTAATTTATACTGTTTGAAGACTAGGGTCGCAGTTATCTAATAGAACATATAATTGCGCTATCTTTATTAGAAAGAGAGAGGCAGGATGGATGCATCAGTCTCATAAAGATCATCAAAAAACTAGTGTTTCCATTAAATAGCACTCACATAATTAAACCTAAATAATATTTACTGTATCTCCAGATCTTAAACAACTTGTTTACTTAAAATTTTAGCGTCGCGTAGATTGTATTTCTGACGAGACGAAATTCTAGATCTTGATAGTGAACAATAAAGTTAAATTTCTGAGTGTAAATAAAAAATGCATGCACATTCTATGACATCGCTATGACGTTATCAGTGAGTCAGATTTAAATTATGACTCTTTAGACTTATTTAGGTATTTTTTGATAGGCGATAGAATACAAATCTAAGTATTGCATCAAAAATTAAACTCCAACTATATTTTTTACGATGCATGCGAATTTTTACCAAAAGGAAAATAAAAAGTAGCAAATAAAAACCATTATTTCCACGATTTTTTCCTTAATTACAAGCAAAACCGTAATTTTCACAAATTAAAAAAGAAAGATCTTGCCTAAAGATTGCCATCTTCGGTATATTGAGAACCTATTGACAGTTCCGTTGCGTAAAAAAACCTTCCAAAAAATACGGCATGCAGATACTGGTTCACAATTTTTTATTGAAACATTTTATTTGTTGGGTAAATGACAACTTTTCCTCGTTTGATAAATAATAATAATAAAGAATGAATCATTTGGAATTAAATTAATTCCCGTGAACTTATGTATTTACTAGTTTCCTCTAAAGGATTACCATTATGACTGCATCGTTTATTTTTATTGATTATGTAATAACAAATTGCATTTAAATGTTAATTTTAAGATCAAAGGAAATTGATATAATCCATTTATTAAATAAAAGTAATTGGAAACATTCACATTCCATTTGCAAAGCAAAAAAATTTTGTGTAATAAATATAATAATTATCAGAGACAATGTTCTGCGTTGATGTCTTTTTCTCTGACTAACCCAATTCCACAACAAATGCTAACCGTAACCTAGTTATAAGAACTATTTATTCATGTTATATTTTTAGCATATCTAACACTAAACAAGTATCAATAAAACAGTAATGTCTCCTTGAAGACGCATTATCACGACCAATGCAAATTATCGATAATTATTTTGCAATGTACATCATTTGAGTTACGTCGATTCACGTTACAGGCACGTTAATTAAAAAAAAAACACACCTTGTACCGACAGTTCTTACGTTATAACCTAAAAAACATTCCGGAAACCGTTTGAAAATACCAAAATCCTCTTAATAATCAAGTTCGAACTTGTCAGAAAACTGAAGTATTTGCTAATAAGTCATTCCCAAACTTTTTGCGACCTCCGAAAGAACGTAGTGACACACACAGCACTTATAAAATAGACACGTACGGTTTATTTTTAATAAACTGCCCGAGAATTTCATGAATTCAAAATGGCGGCGGTAAGCGATAGTGCCGCAACGCCGTGCATCGGCCAACTGACTAAAGTAGCGAGAACGAGAACTGTCAAACTGGCTTGAGAGTGCCTGTGTGTGAGTCGATCCGCGCGTGTGTGCTGTGCGCGAAATGTAGTGAACGGAGGCTTGAATGGATAACGCAAATGCGGTGGCTCTCGGCCCACTGTGCATACAGTGACTCAATATTTCAATACCAAGTGGGTAGGAAAATAAATTCAAGTAAATTTTAGAAAACTCTTTTTATCGTACAAAATTTTCAGTCTAAAACCGCGTGGTGACCCCGAGCTCAAGCTTGTCGTTGAGTGTCAAGGTCGACTCCATTATTTTTTATTTCTGTATGTAATCAGTATCCATAAAAAAGGAATGAGAATTTTTTTGCTGTAATTTTAAAACAGAAAATAGAGAGTACTTGGAAGTTGTTTTAAACTGTTCTGAATGTATAATAAATAATTTTAGAATTCTTGTTTAACGTCAATATAATTTATGACAAAGTTTTGCAGTGTCACTGAACTTTTAAAGATAAAACTTGTTTTATAAATAGTGTGCACACAGGTAACGTCATAGCATTAGTTATTGGTGGTGGACAGAGCATTAATCAATAAGTAACAAAATCACACCATACATTTTTCAACGAAAAGGGTTTTAGATAGTAAAATGAAAATTTTAAGTGACGTGATGGTTGAATTGCACATCATAATTATGTTCAAAAAGGTGATGCTGCCAGTATGCTGGACACCCTAAGCAACGACGGCTTTCTAAGCGGCAACTTTGAGAAAGTCTATTATTTAAGATGATGTTTAGTTTATTGTATAGACTCAGATGTTACTTTGTGGAAATCAATTTCATGTGATGAATTCCTAAAATCTTTAGCTATTTTCTGCTCAAACTCCAAAAACCACCAACGTGAAAAAACAACCACGTGTTTCGCCTCTCAACGAAGCATCCTCAGGATATACCAGAGATCAGACTCTGTTAACTACCGACCGATAGAAGATTTTAGGAATTCATCAAATGTTCAGTTTGTAAATTTAAGTTTGTTAATATTAACGTTGAGATGTGTTTGTAACGATTTATGTCAAAAAATTAAATATTTCCTCCATATAGGTACACTTCTCATCAAAAAAATCGAAACACAACTCCAAGTGCTATTCAGGCGGCATTTAAATAAAAAAGAGGTTTGATATTATTAAAAAAAATACTCAAATAAATACTGGCAGTTTAGTCTACACAATGGTGTACCACAATCCAAATTTGAATTTAAATTTTCGAATTGTTATCGAATAAATGAATGTGGAGCTCAATGTGGAGATTGTTTTCAATGTGTATCCGTGTTCCGTTGGAATTTCTGCAGTTATTCACATTTTTTTTGTCAAAAATATCGTTTTTTTAATAGAGATCGTTAACAAAGCTTTGTAACATCCTACCAAGGAGATTATTTTCTTAAGACATACGGATAACTCGCCCACGGAAGCCGCCCAAGTCGTGGCGTTGCTGTATTCAGGGCTTAGTCTGCTCTCTGCTGTCAATAGAGTGTATCAGCGTTATCGGGAGACTGGTATGTTTACTCGCCGTCCAGGATCTGGTAGACATCGAGTCACGTCTGAACGAGATGACCGGTATTTTGTGTCAGTTTCTCTAAGAAATCATCGATTTAACTCTATTCAAGTGGAGCAGCGGCTCCGTGAGATTCGAGGATTGACTGTGAGCGAATATACCATTAGAAGAAGATTGGCGGAGCGTGGCCTCATAAACCAGCTAATGACCCAAAATTGACGGTAGACCAGCGAAGAGCGCGCCTTAACTTTGCACGTGAGCACTTAAATTGGCCATACCTTCAATGGAGTAAAGTTCTCTTTTCCGACGAATGTAAGATCATGCTGTATGGTAACGACGGAAGAGAGAAGGTGTATCGAAGAGAGGGAGAGCGTTTTGCACAGCGCTGCATTGACGAAAGAGTCAGTTACGGTGGCGGTTCATGGACGGTTTGGGGAGGCATAAGCGCCGATGAAAAAACCGAACTAGCTTTTGTATCTAGACCTCGCTTACCATCATTAAATGGGTCACGTTACATAGAAGAGTGTATGGAGCCTCATGTGGTACCTTGCGCACATTTTATTGGTGAAGAGTTCATTTTTATGCAGGACAATGCCAGGGCTCATACCGGAGGCATTGTAAATGAATACTTCAACGAAGTCGGTATTACGGTTATGGGCTGGCCAGCAAAAAGCCCGGATATGAATCCCATAGAACACCTATGGGATGAGTTAAAGAGACGAGTAAGAGCGAGAGATCTTGCTCCGGAGACGCTTGGCCAGCTTAAAACAGCTATACGAGAAGAATGGGATAACATCCCACAACACAAGATTGTGACTCTCATCCGTTCCATGAGGAATCGCATGGAAGCAGTCATTAGAGCACGGGGAGGAAATGCGAGATACTGAATAAACTTTTTTTAACATTTTTTTGTCTTACATCTTTGTGTTTCTTACATTTTATAAATTTTTCTCAAAAGGTAAAACTATACCTGTTGAACAAAACACGCTAGCTATAGAAATTTAATTTTAATTTGAAACATCAATGTTTGTTAAACGTTACCTTATAATATCCGCAATCAACTGGCACTATTTCTTTTTTTTGTTTTAGCGTAAAAAATTAGATTTTTTTGATGAGAAGTATATTACGAGCTCGAAATTGAAAAATCTGAAGTTTCTTATAATCAGTTCTATTCCTTGGTTGACTTTTGACTTACATAGCGAAATAAACACTAATTGTGTGCTTCGATCACAAGTAAAATATGTGATTAAAGATTGTGGGATCCTAAATTAAGTATTAAACTTGTTCCATAAGCACCATAGAACAAAGAGTAGTAAAAGTGTAACCGTACGATAAAGGTTACAGGTTCAGTTTGGTATCAGTTCAGTCCATCAGCTTGATCAGATTGATGTCAGACTGATCTGATTCACTGATGTATATGTACCAGCTTCCCTTGCAAGACGTAAAAGTCAATTAAGGGATAATGTTCCAAGTATAAATTAGTAACATACAAAGCCATTCGCTACACACTTATCATTACATGGTTTCACGTTATCATCTATAAGTCCATACACTTATTGGTAGAAATCGCGTCATGGTGTGATTTTATGTTATCTTAATGTCCAGTTCACTTCTGTGGTTCACTCTGATATAACAATTTTGTAAAATTATGTATGATATACATTTGAGACGAAAATAGTAATCTTATATACCTGGGCGAACCAACTTTCCTCGGCGCCTTTTAGGCTTGATTGTATATATCATAAAAAAGTCTAACCACATTGCAGGATTCAAAACCGTGCACACCACTGTGCTACTATTAATTAATTAAACTATTATGAGTTTGACATTGACAGTCCTTTTGACATTGGCAGTATGAACGTAAACAATGAACGTTTTATTTAATTTAATATACTTATTGGTAACACATATTACATAAAAATTTTAGCTTTCTCCAGTCCCTCTCCATATAAACTATAAGTGTTCCAAATTTCACACCACCGTCCGCGCAAATTTCTTAAAAAGGGAAATAAAAGTTTTGCTTCACGTATTAATATATAAATTACAAAGCTATGTAATGGGTATTAGAAATCCGTTTTTTTTCTTAAATTAATTTACGCTTTGTTCGAATTGCTATAAAATCGTAGGATATTTTTCTGTACTTTATTGGTTGTTCAGAAAACAAAAGCACTTTCAGTTGTCCAAGGGACAATTTTACTATTCTTTGTGGATTTATTTGATTTTATAATATATAATTTCTGTTCAAAAAAAAATTACCAATCTAATATTCTAGTACAAAAAATTGTTGATCAATCCATAGTCTTTAAAGTTTACAGAAAAATATGTATAACAAATATCTTGAGCTTATAGATCTTCAGAAATTAAGTTTAGAAATTACCATTATAAAATCGTACGGAACCATTTGGACGCGAATCAAACTCGTATTTCGCTGATTTTTACTAATGTGGGGAATACCTGAAACAAAGAAAAGCAATTAAGAATTATTAAGAAACTATAAGTATTAATTTAAATACTATCTTTCCTAGTATAGAAAACTATAATATTTTTTTGAAAGATAAGAACAATAATCTTGGCTATAAGCAACGCTAAGCAACGACAGCTTTCTAAACGGCAACTTTGAGGAAGTCTATTATTTAAGACAATGTTTAGTTTTAATTTTGTAAATATTAACGTTAAGATATACATGGAGAACAAAACAACATTTAAAATTTATTTTAAAATATATGATACAAAGATATCATAGTCGTTTCTTCATCAGAAATATTGTCAACTAATTAATAGTCAAAGAGTTATGATCAAAAAGATGTTCTCTAAAGACAAAAATAAATTTGTTTTTAATTCCTTATATTTTGATTATTTTCATTTCAGTAAATATAAGCAACGACAGATCAAAGCGGATTAACCCTGGCCCACTTAAGGCGAGCGTTCCTAAAGTACCTTTGGTGGAAGGTGTTTTTTACAATGTTTTATTCATATACTACAATAAATAAATGTTATTTAACCATCTCTATTGTAATTATGTCGGCCATTTAATAAATGATCTGTTTCAATTTTTAAGTCAAATAAAATCTCACAGTCGTCTCATTTGTCATCGAAACACCTTACTATTAGAGTTATGCTTGGTTGTGAGTATTAAAAAATGCACCAAAATAATTAACATTGAATGGATGAAACATTTCGGTAATCATAATTTTGGTAATTGAAAATGCATTTCTTTAACAGATTGTTTCTACGCTTGGGAACGCTCGCCATGCTTGGTTGTGAGTATTAAAAAATGCACCAAAAAATAATTGTCATTAAATGGGTGAAACATTTCGGTAATCATAATTTTGGTAATTAAAACTGCATTTCTTTAACAGATTGTTTCTACGCTTGGGAACGCTCGCCTTAAATGTGTTCTATGAATCCATAGCCAAAATGGCAAAAACTGAAGACGGAAGCCTTATATTTTAGTTATGTTTGTCCATCTGTCCGTAATTAATCATTTATTCTATCATCTTTATATGTACTGAACAGAAATATGATACAGGACGTAAACGAGTAACGGATAACTAAAAATTGGCAAAAAAAATTAAAATGACTATAGCCGCGTTTTTAAATTTTTTTCTCAATTTTTTAAGATAAGATAGTTTTAATATTTAGACTTTATTTCTTATGTAGGTTATATTTTATAGAATATTTTCAAATTAATGTTGATTATAATTAACTCTAATTTCGACCGCAATTCAGAATAAGTCAGTTAAGGTATTGAGAATGTATAATTAAATCGTGAAAAAAAAATTAGTACATGAAGCTTCTATCGCGTCCAAAGTTACTATAGAATCCTAAGCTAACATGTCGACATGTTCTTAGCCAGTTGCCTTAATAAACTAATTTATCCTTTTAAGAAATTCACAGAACGTTATCACGACTGACCTACTTTAAAGATTTAGAACAAGTGCAAATATATTTTTTCCTGTTAAAATATTTCAACACTTAAATATAACAGTGGACTGATGATGTCATATTCAACAGAAGAGCAGATGTCACTCACGTAGAATCTGACTCAGAAAACACGTAAATAAACTTTTATGACATTCGTCTTTGATTGGACTGCGCGACAAAGAATATGCCTAAATTGCTGCACAAAAACATAGTTAATTTATTAGTTCTCTGTGTTTATAGCCGTTTTGCGATGGCTCACATCTCTGCACCTAAAAACTTTAGGATACAAAATTGGTGTAGTGCGAGGTCAATTCGCTTATAGAGGATTCTGTGATATTTACAAAATGGTTTTCTAAACTTGATCTGTGGATATCTAATATACTTCCGCCGTATTTCTTCTGTAAAGTTTAGATAAGGCTACATATTCCCTGATATTTTTAAAACTAAGGAGGAAATGGTTAATACAAGCAATTTGATCGTTCTTCAATCTTCTATAAGTATTTTAATCAGTGGCGTATTATCAATAGGGTCATGGGGGCCATGGGCCAGGGCGGTAGACTGCGAGGGCGGCGCATGCCGACCAGCCATTCTTAACATAGAAGTTGACTTAACAAAATACGTTAATCATGACAGTGTAATTGACGAATTTGTCAACCAATTTGCGCATCGCAAAATTTTTTTAATGTGTATGTTATAAATAGTGTTAAATTTTTTTCATTCCATCTATTTGAAAAACGACGATTGGTTCCCTGATAAGTGCGACCAAAATAGGTGTTATCTTTTAAAGACTTTCATAAAGTGCGGAAATGAGTTTGAATAAGGAACACGAATTGATCAAATTAAAATATTGTATGGAAAATGTTACTGGCTCATGATTACCTGGATGGCAGCTGGGGGTAACCGCGCGCCAGAAAAAAAAAAGAAATAAATAATTTAAAAATACAAAATTTCTTTGTACTTTTACATATCGAATAGCGTTTCTCATCTATTTTTCTCATATGACCGGGGATCGAATTCTGACTCCCGCTTTGAAAGCAGATCAGATGCTCTCCACTGCACCAATACAATGCAAGTCAATGTGACAAATATAACAAATTATGGCAATTAATATGTTTTAAAAGTCAAGTTATGACCATGGATCACCGTGAGCTATACTGAACCCAACGTAAAAAGAATAATCGAAATCGGTTCATAAACAAAGAAGTTATGCCCGAACACAAATAATATATATATGTATATATCCCTAACGGGGTAGTCAGAGGACGGAGCGCCAAGCGTCGTGCTTCTTACGTACTTCTTTCGCTTCCTAAAATCTCATCAATCATCATATATATATTACCAAATAATGCTATTATTATTAATAGTATTATTTGGTGTATCTTCAAAGTTTAAACTCCAATGACGGTAAAATTTAAATTGGACCACCTCGGAAGTGTTCTACCCTTTCAAACAAAAAAAAAAATTTCGAAATCTGTCCACAATTGACGAAGTAATCAATGAAAATACATAAAAAAAAGGAAAAAAAACATACATACAGACGAACACAGAACATCCTCCTTTTTTTGAAGTCGGTAAAAATGGGTCTACTGCACCATACAAACGGGTGCGCGCTAGCTTACAAAAAATACGAAAAAGCAGTTATTTAGTTTACATTAAAAACTGCAACTAATTTAAAAAAAACCAACTGACATTTTGAAGAGTGTGTTTGGATTAATCCACATAGAAAACATAAATCGGTTCCGTTAGTTCGAAAAATGTAAATCTCTGTTTTAAAAGAGGTTTCTTTGTTATTTTTACAATCGTGTATCGCAACCGGCAAAATGAAGTCAATGAAATGAAAAATCAGGTTACCAAATATCACTATCATACGTTTCGTAGCATTTCGTAATCACTTAGAAAATTAAGATCCCTGCCGTAAACATTTCCAAGTCGTCGCCTTATTAACGATTATCCTACAGTTTTTGTTTTAAATTTGCAGTTAATTACTCGATAATTATTATTGTGTAATTACTCGATACACAACTGTTTTTCAGTGAGAATTCGTAGACTTCGTGATGACATCACTCAAACTTATGAATTACCACTAACAAGAATAAAATATTTGTGAAGCATAAGAATAACAAATAATTTACTGCTCTTATGCAAGCAGTCAGAATTATTTTAATGTAATAAGCACGAGTTGAATACTATCTAATCTATGTACACATCTCTAACCCATCGTGTAACAGAACATTTTTACAAAAATCCATATATATATATATATATATATAAAACATAACTAAAAAAAAAACGCTGAAAGATTCCGTTACATACATACAGGTGAAACTAATATAAAGCGTGTATAAAACAGTCAGGTCGGTCGAGCTGTTCTCCAGTGGTGATCTTTTATTTTATGTTTGCATGCGCCAAATGATTTATATATATATATATATGGAATCTTTCAGAGTAATTTTTTTTAGTTATGTTCGTAATTCTCAGGACAAGGTTTATTTTGAAAATTTTGAGAAAATCCGCCAGAAAAGTCGATTTGGATGGCACTTTTGTATGAAAATCGCAATAAAAAAAACCACGCAATAGATTTAATGCATTTTTTAACATAATTTAGAGGTTTTCTTCCGGAAGTTTTTGTATATTATACGTTGTAATATTATAATAGATCCTACTCGGGCGAAGACTGGACGAGTCCCTAGTAATATAATAATAATCATGGTTAGACCTAAAGTCTAGACTTTAAAGAATGCAGCCAATGTTTCAATACACGATCCAGAAGTGTGGTCTGTCAATAAGTGGTTGTCTACTTATTTTCATTAAAACCAAGTGGACAGTGGACATCATAAAGACGACGCTACTTTGACCCCTACGCTGTTCGTTTCACCGGCAGCCGGCAGTTGTACATTGAATTTGCCATGATTTATGACCGACAGCATTGTAATTTACAATTTATTACAATTTACTTGGATGACAAGATCATGACACAGTTTAAAATCGAGATAAAAATTCATCTTAGCTAAATTGTAAAAATTAAAAACGTTCACAATAAATTTATTAGAGGAGAGTAACTGAATATGGACTACCATTGTGTTTTTGGGTCAAAAATAAAAATCTGTTCAGAATTTTTTTTTTACTGCAATATTAATCAGACATATTTTTAAAGAGCAAAGTAACAATCATATACTTTAATAATAAACTACATTA
Organism: Zeuzera pyrina; assembly: GCA_907165235.1. Taxonomy (NCBI): domain Eukaryota; kingdom Metazoa; phylum Arthropoda; class Insecta; order Lepidoptera; family Cossidae; genus Zeuzera; species Zeuzera pyrina. Next base: position 5,072,503 of record OU015641.1, read on the forward strand.
TCAAAGTTGCCAAAAGCCAAAAAGCCAAATATAGAATAGGTACGTTCACCGCGCTATCTAGTTTTTTATAAATTACAATATGAAGGAAAGAAAGTGTTCACTACGAATTTATCATTGAGAAAACGGAAATTCTACGGGAATTCAAAGCATAAGTCGGAATGTATGGAGATAATTCCCGATATGCAGGAATATTTTCGGTAATTTATTTACTAATTTTTCCAATCTTAGTAAATTGTGTTAATCACCAAAAGAATCACTAATACTAATAAGACATAGGTTATTGTGAAAGGGGATATAAATCCTCCGGGGTTTCAACGTGTCGCTGTTGACTGATATAGCGCAGTATAATAGTTACGGGATACGTCTATTTTCTTTTCCATACAAAAAATAACATTCATTTGACAAATAAAAATGTACAACCCTATCATTATGTCCTATATTCCAAAGGTTTGCTAGCGACGTTAAAACGCTGATATGAGGGTTGCCTCACCTTTATTTTTTTTAACTTTGGGGTGTTACACTAGAACTGTTGACTATTGGTGAAGTTGTAGAACACAAGTTTTTCGTTGTCATGAGTAGTTTAACACCCTTTCGTATTTACCATCCTTTCGGAATAGCCTTGTATATATGTAACCTCCATAATCCTTCTCTAGGGCTTAATCTATCTCCATTCCAAATTAAATTAAAATCGGTCTAGAGGTTTCGCCGTGAAAACGTCACAAACAATTTCATATAAAGCTCAAAACCGATTTTTAATCAATTAATAAAAAATGAGAAGATTATTTCTTTCCCCCGTACGTATATGTTTAATGAATTTCTTAAAAAGTAAAGTTTATGTAGGTATAGTTTAATGAACACGAATGAGAGCTATTATTATTATAAAAAAAATTAAAGGCATAAAAATTGGTTATTGGCAATTAATAACAACATTATGTGACCCGTAATAAACTTCTAACTAAGTCTATACCACAAATGCAATTAGAGGCACCTTAAGATATAACTTAACAAGAAACAACCATTTTCTTAAGATTTTTATGATAACAAACAACAATGTTAATAATGAAGTAATTAACCACTGATTATTTATTGGTCGTTGATTCCCTTGCGCATCTAGATATGGCGGCTCCTTTGACCCAGAATTCAAATAGAGACCGGTTAAGTTCCAATATGGAAATGTGTAGTGAGATTGTCACATTCTATTAATGTCGGCAGATCGACGCCGCTGTTTAATAAAAGAGCATACAAGAAATATAATAAACAAAATTGCTTTCGCTGGTCATTTCAATAGAAAAGCACACACATTGCAATTGAATATTGTACAGTACTAAAAACAAAACGTGTTAATAGTACCTCATTATGTTAGGACAAGTTTTACAGATAATTAAAAAGATATGTAAATACAGTTATTAAAGCAGAGGTTAATCTGAATTATGGTAATGAATAAAATGAAATAAGAAGTGGACTTCTCTTCGGAACAATGCTAAATGGAAAAATGATCGTGATGGTTTAAGCGACCGTTTCGATTAGTTAAAATTTATTTTAATCAGCCAGTAATGATATAGACGCTGTATTGACAGTATTTTTTGTTCAAGAAGGTACATTGAATGCTTGAAATCAATCGACTCTAAACTTTATAAGATTAGAAGCGACGTGGGCTTTACTTTCTGAAGTTATACTCCTTTTGGCCCCTTTTGAAAAACAGATCAGAGTGTAATTTCAACATGTAGCAGAAGTTACGTCTCCGATGTAATACACAATTTATTATTTTTTATTTCATTCATTTCAAGCGGCCAGTGCTATTTTTTTTTATATGGCTCAGCTTTGTTTTTTTATATGTGACCAGCTTTGTTTTTTATATGTGGCCAATTTTGTTTAAAAACGTCTAAGAAGTATAACTTCTTACGCGGACTTTTTAGCGGGTACGGGAGAAGTAAGGTTGTCATTTTATTTAGATTTTCTATTTTTTACATTTTTGGGAGTTTTAAAGTAAAACAGTGATAGTATATTGTGTTTTTAAGTTCTGTGAAAGTGAAAAAAATGGAGTAGGTCTAAATAAACATGTGTAGCTGAAGTTTTCGCGCTCTTCCAAGAAGTCCTGTAAAACTTCAGTATAGTCTACTATCACTTTAGTGGAGAAGTTTTAACGTTTTATATAACGATTCTACACTATTACAATACGTGACATTGGCAAATGCGCTAATCGCCATGCCATGAAGAAAGAAAAAAAACTTCTTACGTGCGTACATGAGTATACACATGCTTTTTTTTATTAATTCAGAGTTTTTAACTTATGTAGTTTACAAATTATAATTAACAACGATAATATACATTCAGTCAAGAAAGTATCGGGAATGGATGATTTGTTCATGGTTCCAAATTCAATTTTTTGTTTTTTTTTTTGTTGTTGTTAGATTGGCACAACTGTTTTCCATTTTGGCGCGGAGTTTGAGTTGCTTCTGTTATTTAGATTAAATACAGTGCTGTTTTTAGTTATATCGTTCTAGTGTATATTGCGAATTTCATAATGGACAAAAACATCGAACAAAGAGTTTGTCTTAAATTTTGCATCGCCAATGGAATTTCGTGTTTGGAGTCACTGAAAATGTTACAGAAGGCTTACGGTGAATCGACTTTATCAAAAACACGTGCTTATGAGTGGTACAAAGCGTTCAAAAGCGGTCGAGATGTGATGGAAGATTTGCCTCGCTCTGGTAGGCCATCAACGTTTGCAACTTAAGTTAACATCGCAAAAATGAAGGAAATAGTGAGGAAAATGCTCATTCAAGTTTGAGAGAGATAGCCGCCGAACTTTCTGTGTCTCACGAGTCGATCCGTACCATTTTAAATAATCACTTGGGTATGAAACATGTTGCCGCTCGGCTAGTCCCAAAAGACCTGAATTTTCTCCAAAAACTCAATCGCATAAGAATCGCTGAGGACATGCTAGAACGAGTCAATTCCGATCCAATATTCATGAAACGCATTGTTACTGGTGACGAGACGTGGGTTTACGAGTTTGACATGCAAACTAGTCAACAAGCTTTGGAGTGGCGCCTTCCAACTGAACCGAAACCGAAAAAACCACGCCAAAGTCGATGAAAAGTCAAAGTCATTTGACTGTTTTCTTTCACTATCGCGGTGTTGTGCACTCGGAATTCTCGTCGTAAGGTCAAACGGTAAATAAAGAATATTACTTAGGCATTATGCGGCGTTTAAGAGAGCAAATTCGACGAAAAAGGCCAGATTTGTGGAAAGAAAATTCTTGCATTTTGCACCACGATAATGCGCTTTCGCACAAGGTCATCATTGTGAACAAATTTTTGACCAAAAACTCACCAAATACCATCGAGCAACCACCTTATTCACCAGATATGGCTCCAGCCGACTTCTTTCTTTTCCTAAACTCAAATTACCCGTAAAAATGGCACCCGTTTTCATTCGGTAGAAGACATAAAGGAGAAATTGCGGCGAACACTGAACTGAATTCCGGAAAAAGCGTTTAAAAAATGTTTTGATGATTGGATTATTCGTTGACGTAAGTGTATCGTTTCTGAAGGAACATACTTTGAAGGTGATAAAATAAATTTGGATGAATAACTAACATTTCGTGTATTATTGATCTTTTCCCGGTACTTTCTTGACAGAGTAGTATCTATTGTAAATATACAAACTTTGGGTTTAAAAAAAATGCTAGCAAAGTCAACAATTTCTGAACTAATAATTTTATTGCAGAATTGTAATTTTTTTCAAAATTTTCTTTAATCTTTGTATATTATTTAATCGAAAGAAAAGTTTGTCAGAACAGATAAAACTTTACTTTATTTACCAATTCTCGATTAATCATCGTATTGACTAACGACGTCTGCGAGGTCGATACAACTACATGGATGAATTGTGCTAATTAGTTTCAAGTAAGATCGGTGGTTTAGTCAGCTTAATTACGTAACCACTATACTGAACGATGTTGCGGTTAATTTGCCACAAGCTGATCATGAACATCTTTCTTACTAAAGACACTAAAATTAAAAGTGAATCCAAAGTAATCATCTGAAAAGAATATTATTCACTACGATTGATAGACCGACTTGATTGAACTGTCAATATGATAGAAATACAAACTTAAGCACTTAAGTACGAATACATGTGTATGTATAAAATTTTACATCGGCCAGATTAGAAGCTTTGCCCAAAAACTTTATTCAAATATTAAAATTACAGTGTAACAACTATCAATTTGGTGTATCGTTTAACGATTTTAGACAATTATCGCCAAAAGTACTTTGAACTAATGGCTCAAGTTGGCTTAGCATAATATATTGCCGGAAAGAATTGTTTGTCTTTTTTTTTCTATTTCAAATGTCAAATCTATTCATGTCAAATCATCGAAAAATCTGTAACACTTTTTTTTCGTAGATATATACTTACTGTTAATTACATACAAATTAGAATCGATCACAAATTTCATTTGCATTCCACAGTAATATTTGTGGAGTTTAGTGTGTGACAGATGACAATTGTCTACGATACAATGATTAATAGGTATCGCGTTCGGAAAGTTGTTCGCAATCGAGTACGTAGTACTATTTCATTTCTTCTCAAGTAAAATCAATAAATATTGCACTTTAAGTGTATATTATTTAAACCAAAACATAATATAGTAAACTTTTAATTATTTAGTTGTTTCATTATAAAGTTCATTGGTATTTTCGTTAAAATCTACATTTACTTACGTCACGTTCAGTAATTACATTGAATGTTTGGACACTTCGATAGTAATAATTATCGTGGTAATAAATCGATAATCGATTTTATTTTGTATAAAAATATAGTTTTGTTATAAACAAAATAAAACAATCATCGATTTATTACTATTATTTTCTTCCAAAATAGTGAAATCGTAATTAGCGAAAATGACGATAAAAATTAATCCTAGCTAAATTGTAAAAATTAAAAACGTTCACAATAAATTGTAGAGAGTAACTGAATATGGGCTACCATTTAGTTTTTGGGTCAAAAATAAAAAACTGTTCAGAATTTTTTTTTAATGTAATAATAATCAGACATATATTTTTAAAGAGCAAATCACCAATCGTATAATTTTATTAATAAACTAGTTACATTATCAAAATAGCGTATTAAACAAAATTGCAAAATGGGCGCCAAATATGGAACAGGTACCTACTCAAATATGGGCTACAGCCCATTTATTGATATGAAATTAATTATTAAATAACGATAGTAAATATGTATCTTGTAAGATATCACTTTCGTGAATGTAAGAAATTACTTAATTTACTTGCTAAAATCACATCCAAACGTCAAGTTCTGCTCCAGCGCAGTCATTACGTGCCCAGAATCCACACATCAAATATTTGATCCACAGTTCTCTTCGTATTTTCGGAACAAGTCGCTGACAGAACATACGTTCTGCATCTGCAGAGTCAGGAGTTTTTTCTATTTAGTCAAATCATCGAAAAATCTTTTTTACTATTATTTTCTTCCATAATCGTAAAATCATAATTAGCGAAAATCACGAATAAAGTAAATTACAGCAATCCAAAGTACATTATAATTTGCAATATTTAAACATTCATATTTTAGATGCATTAGCATTTTTTAGTATTTTCTGTTTTTTTGTTTTTCTTTTTATATTTTGCTTTCTATTTCACTGTCGTTAAAAAAAAACGCGGTCGGATCACTCCCGTCAGGAACGAAGTTCCTTAGCTGCAGTTTCAATTTCTCAATATTTACTTGCAATAATAAGACAATAAAACTCACTTATGATTTAAAACAAAAACAAAATCTAGCACCGTGTGACGCGCGGGTCCCGCCTCACGTAACACATTTTCCTTACGTGACGATTTCTACCAACTCAAACCTCCCGCAAGCCGCGTCATAGAACTTTGTTTCGATAAAAAGAATTGGTTACCGACAGAGTAAGAAAGGATACCTTACATCCAGTCTCAGATTTAACATTACCATTGTGAAACTGTCCCTTCTAATGATTGCTTTCTTGGGCAAGACTTGATTAATATCAATATATTAATCAAGTCTATACTTCAATAAGTGGGAGGCAAAATACATTAGCAATTGAAATAGAAGAAAATTCAAATTGTGTTTGAATTGAATCACTCGCTAGCAGCAAGTATAGTGAATTAATTACTTGATGAGGTAACCGAGGATCTATCGCCGATGTAGCACACTACACGAGTCCTACTTTTCTATTACAAGACGAAAGGCCATGAACTTTTTGTAGTACTTCGCCAACAGTCGATGTCACTTTAAAACATAGTCACTGTATAAATGAAAACAATGAGATATACATTGTCGCATTATATTCATTTCAGAAAGTGTTTAATTGGTTTAGAATAACTAAGGTTTCCTTAATCTCTGAAGTAATCAGGTGTCTTTCGACCTCTTCTTTTCTATTAGTTATACCTTCCCCGTTTTAGAAACGGCTTCATGATAACATCGACCATCGACATAGTTCTGTATAATAATAACCTCTGTACTGTTACTTGTCGACCTTGAAAGAAAACAATTTCAGGACCAAGTTTTTGTTGTTAGTATTTATCAGCAACGTATGCATTTAGAATAGTATTTTTTTACTTTACTTTATAATACGATATAATCGGGATGTATGACAATTAACTTAAAATGACTATTGGTTAGTTAATTTTGAATGATTATATAATTAATTGTTTTAATAACGTAACTAAAGAAAAATTTTAAAACAAGATCCTACCAAAGGTATGCTTACAAGAATTACAAGAGGCATATTATCGATAAATGACATCGCTAAACTACGAGTAAACTCTAAGATATAATCAAAATGTCTAAGAACATTATCTTGATTATTTTGCGTTCGCATTATATGTATGTAGATAAATCGGAGTAAATAGAGACCAATACGTAGTCACCAGTGTTGCCAGGGTTTTCCCCTAATAGGGGACCCCTAATAGGGGTACGGAATTGCAACGGGTTTTCAAGGGCTTAAAAAACCTGATACGTAATAAAAAGAACTGTAATTTTTTTAATTTTATTTGAAAAAAAAATCAATAAAGTTAAGAAATAAGAAATCAACAGAAAGTTAATCCAGTATAATCAAATTAATAGTAATATTATTAAATCTGCAATGTGAAGAAAAGAAAATACCTACATTTCCTAATAGCTTTAATTTTACATAAAATGTCTTAATAACAATTTGGTTTAGGAGACTATTTTACCGCTCGTAAGAGGAAAAAGTTTGATGATGGCAACAGCGAAGACTTCAAATCTATCTTTAAACCATCAAAGAAAAATAATTGCATTTGTAATTTGCAAAATTGCATATGCAAGTCTAAGGTGACATATGTATGTCACCTTAGACTTGCATATCTTCACATACAGGTCGTAAAATTCGGCCAAGAGATAGAAGATACGACTAATAAAGAACTAGTATAGGGAAATAGCAACCTGTTTCTATCTGGTTCATTTTTTCAATCTGTTAACACAAGCTAGAGTCTTCATTATGTCAAGATGTAATTGCACCTTGACGCTCTCTCCATACTAAATAGGACATAGCATGGAGTATAATATCGTTATTGGTTATACATGAATGTATTTATATATATATTACATATGTATGTATATATTCATATATTGTTGCAGGTTTCGTATGAATGTATTTACATATATATACCCTATACGCTTGTACATTTATAAATACATTTACGCGCATAACCTATGATAATATATGGATACCATAAGATATTCAATGATTAAGGTTCTGGCTCAATCTAATTAATCATTTATAGTGACTACGAGTATGTTAAAGTGTAAAAAATAAAAATATATACATACATACATATCTTCACGCTGTATCCCTAACGGGCTAGTCAAAGAGGACAGGGTACCAAGCATCCTTACATACTTCTTTCAAAGCTCATCGTCATAAAATAAAAATATATTATATATTTATAAAATCTTATAAGTTTGTAGCAGTTGTGTGGCCATGGGCTGTAGTGTGTTAAACACCAATAGATTTAGAATAAGTGAGTCGACACATCCGGCACACTGAAAGGAGTTGTCGCAATTGCGTGTCTAGTTTAATTTATTTTATAATTATAATTAATTATAATTTATTTAATTACCCATGTCTAGTACATTCGAACTTAAACTCGACCATTTTCCACCCTCCACATCCTGGAAATTACTGAATTTAGCGTTTAAAAATTTCAGAGAATATAGAGGCTTACCGAAAATACTAGACTAGTAGACTGGCACTATCTTGTCGATCACCAACAACTAAATTTCGATATTTAACCAATTTGAAAATGTTGTACGACATAATCTGCGCGGGACGCGAAACTCCCATTTATATATACATATAAATAATATTATATATAAATAATTTTAATTCGCTATTCTCAGTGTGCAAATAATAATTATTCTTAGTCTAAAACTAAACCCGTAAAACATGTAGGTGTGCAATAATAATATTAAGGAAGTATTTAATATTGATTGCTGGCTGCATTCACTTAGCCGTAAATCAGAATTGCTAAGCATAAATTGCCTGAATTTGCATAGCGGACTGAAGGCAAGACGGCGTACTTTCGCCACTGCATTACATTCGATTTTGCACTGCGAATACAATGTCTGCAGCCCTTGTCACAAAAACATTAGATATAATATCTTATTTGCATAATTGGGTACAGAACGTACATATCATATAGTATATGTATATAACAGTACAATTTCATTGTAATGACAAGTTCCTTTCCAACTCTGAACTGACCAGAAATTAAGTGAAATTAAAGAACTCTGCTATTTATCTTTTAGACAGTAATTCAGTGCAGTCGACTTAGAGATTTTTCCCCAGAATAGAAATTGCAGTGGTTTTTGCGTGGTAAAAATATTTAGATATTCAAAAACCAACTGATTTAATTTGAAAGAAAAAATACATGAAATTCTAAAATGTAAGAAGAGTAACAATTAGTTTAGTAGGCTTTTGGTTCGTTTTAGCGATTTGTAACTTGAGTTTGAATTTGAAAGCTATAGTCGTTTTCATCTAGACACTAATGAAGAATTTGTTTTTCGTTTTTTACGGCTTGATTGCAATACACTTCTGAAACTAGCCTTGGACTAATTTTTTTATTAAGAAAAGTAATAAAACGAAATTACAGACCGTTCACCTTCTTGATTAGAAAACTTGTTTGATAAAACAAAACGGCGGGTCTTTGATCGAACAATAGATGGTATCTATGTGGGCAGCCTGTTTAAACTCTTTTAGTACGTGTGAAGGTGAAACTTTATAAAAAAATCAGCCAGTCTGAATCCGAAGAGTAATTGAGAGTGTGTGACTATTTTTTGCTAGGAATCGAAGTCGCATGAAGAATTCGGATTGTATTATTGTTGTTAGTAGCGAAAGGATTTAGCTTTAAAGTTTCTCCTCCACATAATAATTTTCCTTAGATCGGTAGATAAAGAGAAATCACCCAGTCTGATTCCAAGAAGAAATTCAGTCCTGACTATTTTTTGCTAGTAACTGAAGTCACTTGCACAATCCAGATTCTGTAATTGTCGTTACTAACGAAAGGCTTTGAAGTAAATAAAGTACAAACATAATATCAAAAGTACCGTCATATTTTTTTCTTCATATAATTTTCCGTAGTTCGTCACCATCGCCGGCGCACCCCGCGCCCCCCACCCTGTCAAGCCGCGCGTTGCGAGCTCAGGCGCGCAGTGCGAGACGGGGCGCGGCCGCGAACTCATCCCACTCACCCTGATGATGGACCTCCAATAGGTCCGAAACTAGTCGGTACCTATACCGATTACACGTGAATAAAGCCGTATTCAATAATTAGTGCGTATAATTTTCCTTATATCAGTTGAGACAACATATGTAGTCTAATTCTAAAAAGTGATGAAGTCTAAAAAAACCATAATTTGATAGTTGAGGTCACAATAAACATTTTCGTTATATGTCATTGGTGCAAGCTACGAAAGGCTTCCACTTGAAAAGCTAGACTGTTAAAAATAGATTCACATTTCTTCCCCCTATAATTTTCATTGGTTTATGGAAGGACGATTTGAGGAATTTTCATAGTGACAGCGAAATTAACATATTATCATGTGAGCTTAATGCGAGACTTAAGTTTTCGATGTTTCGAGGGCTAGAAGGTCAAACAACCCAGATTTAAATGGTCCCAGTGGATTTATAGTGAATTGATATACTATACACCTATTCAAATCCTGAAACTAATGATGTTGAAGGAATTATATCAGTTTAGAGAAGATAGCTGATCCATTTCAAATACAGGTTGTAGATGAACTTCGAAGCAATGAAAGTGTATGTTTGTGGGTACTGAATTAAGTGTGATTTATGAAGAGTTGCTTATGTAATTTAAAAAAATATTTCCCAAAATGTCTGTACCTGAAAAAATAATGTTTTATTGAAACTCGAGTTAAGTAAGAATATCTTTGATATTTTGATTACAATCATGAAGGTGTTAAGTAGAAATGTTCACAATTATAGATATTATGAGGCACAAAACAGAAGATGTTTTCTTTTGAATTTCGTATGATACCCAACATTTAAGATACTTACATTAGTATCGTAGACCACCTATGGAGGTACTTTAAATAGGCGGCAGACTAAAATTGACTAGAACAATTTGGAAAGGATAATATAACTGCTAAACTCTTGGGATCCCGTAGGGAGACGTAGTGACTCAAGTATAACTTCTAATAATATTCCCAAACATATTTCTTTTAAAAGATTAGTGCATATAGTAGATATTAACCAGGCGCAACATCTTTCATTACGAGAGGTCATTAACATTACTATTTGTGAACGCGACATAAACGCACCTTTGTACAATTTTACGATTCGCGTGAACGCACCGAAACACCGTTCATGATGGATTGAGCTTCGAAAGTATTATTACTTAGCTCTAATAGAGGTCAACGTAAAATGGATGGTATTGCACTTGTGCCTAGGTCGTTTTTTATGGTGTAGGAAGCTGAATAGTGTTTAAACAGTGTGCAATTCCTGGCTAGCTGGAGGAAATGTTAAATTGTACACGACGTGAATGTATGCAGATTTACTTTAGACTTCCTGTAGTCCTAAAATTAGATTTACTGCGAAATATTAGTATTTTTGTTAGGGTTGTATACCCCAAGGAAAGACTGAACCCATATAAGGTCACGCGTCTTTCCGTACGGCACGGCCGATTATCTCAGTAACTGCTGACGATATCCCCTTCCAATTGTGACAGTTGTAAAATTTGTTCACCTGCATTTATTCTGAGTATAAGAATTTTGAAAATATTTTTGTTTCCATTGCTTTGCAGCGTTGCAACCTGAAATTTCAATAGAGGCGACATAGTCGATATTATTTGTAAAATGGGCATGGGTTCAGGCGCACCTCACTGCGCTGACGTATTGAGTTGATTCAAAGTGAGTTTTAACGTAGGCAGCGTACTTTGGCTCAGCCTTAGCTCAGCTAGTGAGAGAATGAATGAGTTGGCTGACCGAAGTTGTCTTGTGACGCGCTGTGTTGCTTCGCACGAAATTATGGATTTCTTGATGGTAAGTTTTGTGAAATTATTTGTTTTTAATAGTGATTTGTGATGTGTAGTGTTTTTAATTTGTGTAATGTTTTATGCGCATTTGGAATAAGAGAGTCAACACATTCGGTACAGTGACTGAGTTGGCGCGCAATTACGCAGCGTAGTGCAGTGCTAGGCTACCAATATTTAATATGAAATCACATTATTTACACATTCTTAAGCTGTTTTTCTTTTTATTTTATCAATAGCGATTTTTACGTTGTGCAAAAACGTGAAAAAATTATCAATCTTTCCAGTGTACACAAATTGAAAATACAGATCTCCTCGCTGTATCCGTAACGGGGAGTATCTCTAACGGGGTAGTCAGAGAGGACGGAGCGCCAAGCCTTACATACTTCTTTCGTTTTCTCAAATCTCATAATTCTCCTCAAATATTTTTATAATAATAATAATAATAATAATAAATTCTTTATTCATACATATTTTACAAATTCATAAAGTCTCTGTCTCCTGAACTAGGTGTATAACCTGTATCTCAGGAGTCAGTATCTTCTCCAAAACTTATCACAATTCAATTACGTACGTGTTAGGCGTAGGGGTAAGTAACTATGTTATATAAATAATACTATTAGTTTTAGTAATTACAAACACTAATTAAAACTAATTTGATTGACATGCAGATACCAACTAAAACAACAAATAAAATATAAAAGTACGTATTATGTATGTGTGTGTGTGTGTGTGTGTGTGTGTGTGTGTGAGAGAGAGTGTGTGTGTGTCTGAGTGTGTGTGAGTCAGTGAGTGTGTGTGTGTGTGTGTGTGCGTGCGTGCGTGCGTGCGTGCGTGCGCGTATGTGTGGGTTCATGGGTGCTATTATTAATGTATGCGATTATTTATGTATTATATAATTCTTCTGTTTCTGTGTAAGATAATGAAAGCAGCCAATTTCGGACTTTGTACTGACATTCGTGAAAAGACAATGGGTAAAAATTGATCATTTTATTTATTTTATTGTACAAATACACTGAAAGATAGCCCTCCTGTCTTCTAGCAAACGCTGTACGTTTTGTGACATGTTCAATGACATTTGGCGTTATACGCTTATTTATGTATAATTCGGGATCAAAAGGCGTACGTCGATGTTGGTTTGTAACCAGTTTAAAGATATGTAATTGTCTTACGGTCAAAACTCGGCATTTTTCATACAATTGTATGGTAGGGAACCGGCATGGACTGAATGTTATTGTTTTCAGTAACGATCGTTGCGCTCTTTCAAGCTGCATCATTCGAGTCTGACAGGCTCCGCCCCACACCCCCAAACAATATGTGAGCACCGAGCGGCCTAAAGCGAAATATATATTACGCAGCAAAGAGAAATCCGCGACATATCTCAAATTTCTGAATACCCATACAAGTTTTCTGATTCGCGTCGCGACTGCCTCTATTTGAGAATACCAGTTCAAGTTCTCGTCCATTAATACTCCAAGGTACTTAATTGTCTTTGACATAGTGATCGGAAGACATAGACACGATTGATCCTTCATATTGCAAGAGTGTACAGTGAGTTCAAAAGAGTCTAGTTGCGCTCTAGGTAGGTGAAATTTAATAAAAGATGTTTTGGAAAGATTGAGAGTAAGTAAGTTTTGTCTTAACGAACAGGAAATCTTATGTAAGCCCTCTTCAGCATTTTGGCGAACTTCGTCCCAAGTCTCTCCACTAAAAACAAGTGCCATATCATCCGCGTACGTAAAAATTTTTCCTTTATCGAGTTGTATTTGACAAAGGTCATTTATGTAGATGAGAAAGAGACTCGGGCCGAGAATGCTGCCTTGTGGGACACCGAAAGTAGTTGCCATATCCGAACTAATCACATTCCCTATTTTGACTTTTTGAAAACGTTCACACAGGAAGTCTTTAAATATTGCAAGGGGAAGGCCTCGTATGCCGATTCGTTCCAGTTTATTTATCAGAATTGGAATCGAGACAGTGTCGAATGCCTTAGCTAGGTCGAGAAAGACACCTAAACATTTCTGTTTTTTGTCAAGGCTGTTTGTGACGCAATTTGAGAAATCTCTAACTGCATCTTCCGTGCTTTTTCCCGACCTAAAACCGTACTGACAAGGCGACAAGAGATTATGTTGCTCTAAAAATTTCATAAGCCGATTATTTAAAAGCTTTTCTAATATTTTGGATAGAGCCGGGAGTACAGAGATTGGCCTGTAATTGGCAACCCTATCTCGATCTCCACTCTTATATACTGGAGTAATAAGAGAGCGTTTGAAAACTTTAGGAAAGATTCCTTGATTTAGGCAAAGTTGTAGGAGTTTAGTGAGTGGCGGAGTTATAACAGTTCTGGTCATTTTAAGGAACTTATTAGGAATAGAGTCCCAGCCGACGGCAGAATCATTTTTAAGATTTATAATCAGTGACTCTACCTCTGCTTCATCAGGGGGGAGCAGAACAATAGAATTTGAGATACTAGTATATTTAAAGTCATGCCTTACTTCCCTTCTACAGCTATTGCTTTCCATAGAATTTAAAATTTCTTTGGCTAGGTTCGGTCCAACTTTTGCGAAGTGGTTATTTATAATATCAATTTGCTGGGCATTTTCTTTAAAACTACCTTTACCCAATAACTCATCGGATGAACTTTTATTATTCTTAATATTAGCTATATACTTAATGGCTGTCCATATCTGCTTATTATTTCTGGCATTAGCTAGAAGACTTTTGTCGTATTCCCTTCTTAGTTTTCTCAGTAGTGAGTTACAGAAATTTCTATACCTTTTATAAGTTATGATCAGAATTTCGTTATTAGGTCTTTTTTTAAGTGATTGATGGAGTTTGTCTCTATGCCTAATACACTTTAGCAACCCAGGGGTAATCCATGGCTTTAGTGTCTTTTTCCTTCGAGTAACCACGATCACTTTAGTATTAGATGTCACTGCCAAAGATAATAATTCCACGAATTTTGAAGCTGCCTCATTAGCATTAGAGGAAGTTGTTATAAATGAAAAATCTGTCATCTCAATAAATTTAAGAGCTGCCAAATAGTCTGTTTTTAGAACTGGGGCAATACCTATAGAGTAGGTATAGCTACTTGTGAGATGTAGTAATACGGATGCATGATCTGTCACCGTGGAATCTATGACAAATACCTTGGCGGAGTAAATGGTTTTCATCATGATATGGTCAAGGCAGTTCTGTAACCGTGTGGGGAAAGTATGACCGGGCAACAAACCCAATTCTGCAGTAATGTTCAGATATGGCAAGCTATTTTTGTCACTATTTCCTGGCTTTATATCTATATTCATATCACCAATCAAAATGACGTTTTTTACTTTTACATGTCTCAGAATATTATCTATAGAATTAATAAAATTATCAGTACAATATATCGATGGTGATCTATATATAGCTAAAATAATGGTGTCAGTATTTATCCTTAGCAATAGAAAGTTTGCTCCTACCTGATTTGGCTCCTCAGCGGTGCAGTTTATACCATTTTTAACATAAGCAATTATTCCATCGTTCTGATTCTGGCAGTTTTTGGTGAAATAAGAAGCATAATCATCCAGAAGAGGTGGGGATTTGTGTTCATTTAACCAACACTCTGTCAAAATAATTATGTCTGGTTCAGATTTCAGTCTAGACATTTGGGCGATAAAACTTGTCATATTTTTATACACACTTCTAATATTTTGAGTGATTATATTTAAGGACCCCCGAGTGTGGTTAATTAATGCATTACATGCTTCTGGATCACAGCTGTATGATTCAGTTACCGATATTTTATCGATATCGGATATGATGTTGTTATCATGAGTGTTAGCCATTTATGATGGGTTTATTCGTTGTGTTCCTGCTTAAAAAGCCAAAAGATTGATACAACACGCGTAACCACTTCAGTTTCATGATTGAGATAGATTTGTTTAAGAGCAAGCATAAATAGTTGTTTTTGTAGTGACTGGCACCGGGAATTAGTGTACTGTAGGAAGTAGTGTATTGAGTAATTTGAGTTTTGTTTGTTTTGTTTTGTTTGATTGTGTAAGTGTATTTGTGTAACATTATAAGTAGCGATTTCATATAATAGATTTTAAACAGTAAGATTAAGTTAACTAGAAGCATATCAATCACAATAGTAAACCGTCTGCAAAAGAGTCATTTATCAGAGATTTTAAGTTTCGCAAGATCAGATTCACTTTCTACTCTTACGTGACGAGATCCTTCCTCTTGACGTAAGTATATTCTCCCAAATGAGGTCCAGCAATATTTATACCGGTTTTCTTTAGCGAAAACGCGGGCCAAATAGTATAGACGTTGGCTTTTAGGTGTCAGGCTTTCCGATACATAAATTGGTTTTGTGGGGCCCTCGATTGATAAATGCGTAGTGCTAAGCTTATTGGTCTTATTTTTGATGTTGAACTCTCTGGCTTTCTTAACTATTTTTTCTTTCCTTATAGTGCTTTGTAGATCAACAATGATTGTTCCTGGATTATTATCATTTTTAGTTTTGATACGAAACACATTTTTTATTTCATGAAACTGTAACGGAGCGTCTAACAAAGTTACGGTTTTATTAACAATGTCACATAGATCACTTTTGGTTTCACTAGTTCTCTTTGGTATATTTTTAAGCTCAAATTTCGTAGAACACATGTTGCGTTCCAGGATCTCGACTTTGTCTTCAAGCTGTTGGATGTAAATTTTGTCACTCTTTCTTTCCTGTTCTATTGAAGTAATCTTATTTTTCATATCTTCATACTGCTCGGCTAGAAAAGTGATCGACTGTTTTATTTCAGTGTTCTGTGTAACAATTTCTTTCATTGTGCATTTTATTTTTGTGAACTCCTTTTCAGAGGATTCCATTGACCGGTTCAGCAGTTCTCGGAATTCCCGAAATTCCTTCATAAGTTCATTCATAGGAACATTAGTTTTCCGTCTATGTGTTATATTGGGGTCCTCTGGATAGAGGGTCTCTGTTTGCGGTAAGGTTGCATCTGAGTCATTTTGCCCTGTGCCTGAAGGGGCCGGTGAATTCGGAGGCGGTGGCGTGCGGTTAAGTTTAGGCATGGTGATTGTGTAAATAGAGAACAAGTGGCTGTTTGTAAATTAAAACAGCAGCAGCAAACGCGGTCAGCGTTATAACAATTTAAGCAATTCAAATACACAGTTATATGAACCAAATATACCAGGCAAGCATAGATCCGTTGAAGCTGTGTGGGTACCGCGACGGTGACAACGGGGCGGTGCGTAGCCGGTCGCCGGTAAGAAGGCGGCGCGTAGCACTCCGCCCACAAGCGTATCTATGACTCGGGGGCGTCCTCCAACACACCCTCAGCGTGTAGCAAGAAGGTAGATACTGACGCACTCTTTGGTCTATTTGTTATAAAGACCTCCAACAGACTTATGCACTCCTAATTTTCAGCTAAGATTTAAAATATTTAGAATTATTTTAATTTAATTTAACACAAGAAATGCGGTTCTAGACACGTTCACTCACAACGAGATCCAGGAGAGAGGGGGGGCGTTTTGCCTAGGTATGTGAGTGCTTTTGGCATTCCGTCAGTCTTGGTCTTCCTTGGCTTCTTTTACCACTCACTTTCGCTCTGTAGATTTCTTCGTCAGTCTTTCATCACGCATTCTATGTGCCCGAACCATCTAAGTTGAAATATAAAACCTAAAATCTACGAAAGCACGCTCAGACGAATTAGCGGCTCATTTAGAGAGTCGCTGTGTGGGCATCTGGGCACGAGGCGGGGTGAGTGTGCTCAAATGTCCATACTCGGAAAAATGAGACGCTCATTCGCCTGAGCGTGCTCATGTCACGGATACTAGGCCTTATTTTATAAAACAAAAACAAAATTCATGTTCGCGTCTATTTTGTATTTGACAAAAAAATGTGAATTATCGAATTCCTATGCGAGTTTCTTTATGAAAAAATAGTTTCTTTATGACGTTACCTACTCTGTATTATCCATAGAATTATTATGACGAAACCAACGATACCGCATTTTGTTTTGTGAAAATCATTGTTTAATGGATTTGTTTGCTTTAAAAATAAAATTAAGCTAATGTGAACCTTCAAGGTATACAATTTGTATTGCAAAAATCATAA
The DNA here is from genome assembly GCA_907165235.1 of Zeuzera pyrina. Classification (NCBI taxonomy): domain Eukaryota; kingdom Metazoa; phylum Arthropoda; class Insecta; order Lepidoptera; family Cossidae; genus Zeuzera; species Zeuzera pyrina. Next base: position 5,090,173 of record OU015641.1, read on the forward strand.
AAATTTAACATTTCCAACAATTTTTAAAATGTCAAATTATCAATGCACATTTTGAACTTTGACGAACGAAGTAGCTCTTAGTTTTTGTGCTAGATGTCACTAATATATATTTTTATTTTATATTTTATTTTAGCAACAAAACATAAGTGTTTTTAGTTCGATATTTATCGAACATCGACGTTTACTTACCGATATTCGATATTGATATCGATGTTTTTATAATATCGCTCATCCTTCATACAAGCTCATGAACATACACGGACAATCGGCTGGGTATAATACCCTCTTCTTGGCTTCGTCATAGTAGGATAAAAGGCGTATTATTATTCGACCTCTAGTCACATACTTACGCGTCATGAGAATGTTATCAATAAATCCATAACAGTTATATATGGTGATACCGCGTGGGCAACTTGTAGGCGACCACGAATCGTGATCTAAGAGTGCCCAATATAGAGAAATTCACCGTACCAATGAGAGTTTATCAATAACAATGTAGGCTTTAAACGTGACTAAAATAGGTTTTGGCTCGATTCCGATTATCACTCCAATAAAATACTTGGAAAGCATTTCAATACATGCGCTCATAGTAGGCAAAGCCGTCGACACCCAAGGAGGGCCTGAAGGAGTAAGAAAAGAGGATGGGTGAAATACGATATGTAGGTACAGTAAAACGATATATAGAAAGATTTTAATTACAATTTTTTTCATATAAAAATGTATACAGAATATGCCACCTATAAGGAACAAAAAATTAAATAAATTCAACAAAAATTAGTATTTCAGCGAAATTTATAAAATGTTCTTTAATAAAAGTAAAAGTACTTCAATATGTTAATGGAATTTAACTATTAATTTTTTCGCTCAACAAGTATTTTCTTATTTTCTTTCTGGGGGAAGCATGGCTCTAACTAATATTGTATGTATTAGTATATGTATGACCACGGCATTCGCTATGCCTGAAATCCAGAGATACAGAAGGAATAGATAACTTAGCAGCAAGATTTTTAACATTGAATTATGTGATACGTAATACGTATATATACGTATACTTACATAAATATAGTTTCATGGCATTAATTTCATTAACAATTTCACGTGTAAACGTCAAGTTTTATAATGCGTGCATTACTTTCATGACACTGAAATAATAACGTGTTACGCGCGATTTTTTGGATAAAACTAATGTCGCACAATTAATTTCACTGTGTAAACACGACGCGAAATTAGTGTCGCGAAAGCGCTTACGCTGAGTGAATGTGTGTGTTTTAGTCGCGGTTATGCATCAAAAATGGCAAATCAACGTTGGACAGCCGATAAAAATATACAATTTATAAACGAATACCAGCGAAACGAATGTCTCTGGGATCTGTAAAAATTTCGATATACTACATGGTGGTATTCTGAATTTGTATGATAATGACTTCAAACTACTACCAGTTGCTAGATATCATAGCGTAATTTGAAGTTTCACTTTTGCTGACAAAGCTTCTCGACATGTATCCTGTTTAGATATTTTTTGGACATTTTACTCAATAAAAAATTAAAATGATGTTCACTCTTTCGAAAATAGTTTGTATAGCTCTCAGGATCTTTATCTGCTAATTCAGAAATTAACTGTGTTGCACTCAGATACAGATACCAAGAGCTACCCACCCTCGAATCCACCAACGTCTTTTCATTCGAGACAAATTTCTTTTATTACATATACATTTACCACGATCTCGGTGATACTGTGGACTTCACGACATTACTATTTTAATGAAACTAGTTTTACAGGTATTAGAACAAGTTTCATGAAATTAATTTCATCACGCATGAAACATGTTTCGTAATGTAAATTCGGCTTTACACTGGAATAGTACATCAAAACAATTATCGTGTCGCCACGCGATAGTAAAGCCTGGTGTGGGAACTAGCACTTCGCCGTAAGTAAAAGCGAGATAGTGCTATTATGTCGTCACTCTGAATGGGCAAGTCCAATTCAAAGTGCGACAATGAGGACTTGCCCATGACGTTTTAATTTTGTGTATAATAAAGTAAATTTATTAATTAAATATCAATTTTAATGCATATTTTGCAGTTTAATATTAATTTTAACAATAATGTTTTCATTATTTATCATAAAAGTATTACACAAGTGTTATAAGTGTGAAATGAAGTAAAATGCTCTACAATGTTCACTGCACAAGCGTCGAATTAAAACTGAAGTAGGTGTGTTTCCTGAGCCGCAGTTGAATGGAACATAGCAATTAATTTCAACGCTCAATCTAGTAGGTACTTCATATATTACATATATTGTCGATTTTTAATTAATTAATTGGCGTAGTTAGAGAGAATATTGAAGATATTACAGTTATGTCATCTTTTTGCAAGTTTTATTGACTTCGTGGTTGGTTATAAACTTATAATTCAAATAACTTTCATTTTATCCTACTTTGAAATGGAATACTATGAACGCAAACCTAATTTTAATACCTAGATCTCCTTCAGGGTCATTCAGTTTAAGGAAATTCAAAGTTAATGCATTCGTCCCACACAATATCGCTTAGTTTTTAATATAAACGAACAGAACAAAGCGTTTGTGTAAATTACGTGTTAACCGTGACACGCGATTGTAATGACGATGGAAACTGATTCACTGAGTTAAGTAGGTTTAAAGACCCTAAAGCGTAGCAGGAGAGACCGAGGTTGGAAGTCAAATTTTCTTCCTTTTGCCTTTTTAGTGCCCATGTTCTTAGTTTAGCAATGATATTTGTATATCAATGTGAATTTATTGTATTTAAAAAAAAATAAAGACTTTTCTCTAACATTATCTATTGAGTTATGATAACAAAAAATACAGAAAGACAATGTGGTAATTGACAATATATTGACTGTATTAATTAAATTATGTAGAATAAATATTTGGTCAAGTAAGAACTTGGACTGCGTGCCTTAGAAGGTTTCGTATCATATAAAATGATGATAGTGAAAAATGCTAATTAATAAAATAAGAATTCAAGACAAAATAATGACAGTCATCGCTAATAAAATAATAAAAAAAAACAATGTGAAATAATAATAATCTACATAAATAAAAATCAATTGCCACTTGTATGACGAAGTATCACTTAAGAACGGCTAGTCCGATTTGCACGATTTGAATGATTCCACCAGGGCGAAGCTGGAGCGGGTCGCTAGTTATTAATTAAGGATAGAACTCACAACGTTATTTTATTTATAAACAAAAAATATAGATTTAAAAAATAATATCTGTAGTAAAAAGCAGTAATTTGGCGATGGCGATCTATTAATCACAACGGTCATGCGGGCTCTCTCAATACCGTTCAAGATTCTGAGAGTTTTTGGAGGAACCATTTTATTGGTGATAATCGCAATTATACACCATATTGCTTGAAGAATTTTACCTTTACCAACCCAAACGTGCCTTGGTCACAAGATCTTTTGCCTTTGTTTCTGGGAAGTGCGACATGTGCGAAATGCGCTTTGGTCACAAGATCTTTTTGCCTATGTTTCTGAGAAGTGCAACATTGTCAATAAGAAAGTACGTTAACTTAAGGCTACCAATACAGATAGACGGGGCCGAGTGAAGTGGGTAACCTGTCACAGGGGGTGGACTAACAGGCGTAATACAGTTTCTCCCGAAAGCACGAAACCTTAGCCTGCCATCCCAAGACCGCGGTGCGTAGACTTCATGTCTACATCCTTCTCGAGGTGGCTCCGTTTTTACGGAACACCGCAGATCTATACTGGAGAGCCGATAAATACTCCTGGTGGTGGCACGTGAGCAGCGCCCTCAGTACAGAGTTGAGGGCGATGAGGCCGACGTAGAACCGAAAGGGCCCAACCCGGACATCGGCTGGCGAATGGAACATTGTTTGCGAGCTGCTTACAAAAACCCTTTACGAAATCATTAAGATGTACGCCAAATTTAAAGAGATACTACCCCAGAACCATGGTCCTTCACACTACAGGTCTTTCACAAGCAGAAGAATTCCTCCCCGCCCCACGTGTCCTGGAGGGGCAAAAATTTGGCCATCGCTTCGGGTTCCGATCCGATTGTGTGTAAAGCTGTTTCTCTAATACCGCAAAACATATCGAATGCTGACAGATATTTAGATCTGATTGATCTTTTCGCGAAACGTGAAGCTCTCCCATGTACTCCACCAAATTCATGAGAAAGTGTAGAGTGAAATTCTCCGTCTGTGGACATAAACATAACGTAAACGCCACACCAACCTACTGCTGTTATTCCACACCAGGTTACGCCACACCAGTAACAAACCCAAGAGCGTCAAGAAAATCATTTTCAAAGCCAAAGGTTCTTCCAAACAGAGTCAACTTAAGGTAGAGCAAAATGCTCCAACAGCTGAAATGTCTGAATTACGACCTTCATCAGAGACCAATCTCATCGGTGACTCTTTCGACAATATTGGTCGTAAAGCCGAAACCATCAGGAAAGTTATTGCTGATAGTAAGAGTGCAAATTAATTAAATAAAGAGCTAATCCGTAGCTTAGTATTAGAAATAGTCAATCTCACTCAAGAACTACGGAAGAATAATAACAGGAACTGTGTATGTGTTCACGATAGTTAACCATTTTACGCTGCTCCTCTAACCAAAAACTGTCTACTGTCAACTGTCATTCGCGAAACAATCATAGATGAATTTAACAAACAATATAACAAAATAAAAAATAACAATACGTAGGAATTCCTGACAATGAAGAAGCGGACGTCGCGGTCAAAAGCTCCGCGACACTTCATAAATCACTACATTATGACAGACATCCTATAAGTTTTATTAGATACGAGTATATGAACAGGCAAGACAGCATAATGGCCAAATTATCAAAATACTCTGACGACAACAATTGCCAATATACAAAACAATGGATTTCTAATTACGAAATGCTTCTCAATGTACTAAAGATTATACCTGACTTTGTAACAACACAAATTTTATCGGATCACGGTTACCATAAGGAATACTTGCACAGGTTCAAGATCACTCTGGACAATGCCTGTCGCTGCGACTTGAAAAGCATCCAATCTGTAGAACATCTCCTCGTAAAATGTACCATACTTTCTATTACCCGGAACGAGCACGAGACTGCTGCGGCAATCTTCAAAATTAAACCATATGATTTATCTGAAATAATAACCAACGATATCACAACAACAACATTCCTCAAACATGTAAAACTAATAATCTAATATCTAATAATTATTTAATTATATTTGTAATTTATTTCATCATTTCTAACATAAATAAACATTAAATATTAAAGCACAAAGTTCAAGCAATTTATTAAAACAGAAAACCAAGGAAAAACAACATGGGAAAAGAGATAGTATTTCGTTAGCAATCTCTCTTTCCAATCAATTCAACAACCTGAAAAAAATATGTATAGATAGATAAATAAAGTAGCTAAATTTTCCATGTAATATCGATATTAGTATTAGTCCACTTTCAAGCAAAAAAACTAACCCATCTCAGTCTTAAAAGTTCACACTTATATTTACTTCTTAAATAAAAGTAACTTTATTAGACACTAGCGACTCGCCCCGGCGTTGGACGGGTAGAATTTTTTTTGAAAATAAAATACAGCCCGTGTTACTCGCTGATAAGAGCTGCTGATGCGGTCGCTGATGTTGCTTTCCATTGGTGAATTTGTGAATTTTTGAAATCAACAACAACAACAACAAAATCTTTATTAACAAAATTGTTGAACAAATAACATTTACATAGTCCCTGCACTAGGCTAGGCCTGTATCGCAGGGTCCTATTTATATGGTTACAATTACTTAAGACTGACTAAGCGATGATTGGAAGCAAAAAGTGTGCGAGTTTGTGAGTGTTTCAGTATGCATGGCAGTGTGTGTGAATGAGGGTGCATAACAAGTTATGTAGTAAATATGTTATAGTGAGTGTGGTTATGATAGTGTGAGGATACCAGATGGAACATGAGTGTGTGTGATAAATGTTGAAGTGAATGAGGTTATGAATGAAGGATGGATGAAATCAGTTGAGTAGTTATTGAGTTTATCCATTACATACAAACAAACAAAGTTTACCTGTTTATAATATTATAGTATAGTAATATATAATTTGTAAGAGACTGGTCGAGGCTTCATGAGACCGCCGGGCTGGCAGCTTCTTCCGCAAACGAATCAGTTTGGCTATTCAAAGAGGCAATGCTGCCAGTCTGCTAGGTACCTTAAGCAATGACAGCTTTCTAAGCCGCAACTTTGAGGAAGTCCATTATTTAAGATAATGTATAGTTTTAAGTTTGTAAATTATAGTACTTATAGTTATTATATGTACTATGTACATACTTTTTCTTGTAATTGAAGTGAGATTGGTAGAGTCATCTAAAGTAACAATTAACGTTAGTAACTAATTAATCTGTGGTAACACTATGAGGTTTCATTCAAATGTTCTGTGAATGATAGCCATCATGTGGCTATGAATGAATTGTGGTTAACTACAGGACCGTATATGGTACGCAAGATTCCATTGACAAAAAATTAATGTATGTAGAATATTATACAATATACGACACAATTTGGAGGTCGCATTAATTTAATTAAAATAAATATGTAATAGATTACATATTTTTATTATCCATTTGAAATAGTACCTGTTAAAAGTTAGAAAACTTTGTGCCCCTTTTTAAGAATATCGCGCGCACGGAGTGTGAGACTTGGCATAGTTTTATATGGGGAAGGAGTGCTGAAAGCTAAAATTCAAGCAATATACAAGCAGCTGAAAAGATGACTTATAAGAAAGTGATGACAAAAACAGACGTTAACTTTAAAAGCTGAGTTTTCACTTTTAGACGTTGCTTTTGGGGCATAAAAATATGTTTTGAATTTTCTATTTACACTTATTTCTTTAGAATTATTTTTTTTAAATAAAAGTAACTAGCGATCCGCCCGCATAAATTTAAAAATGTATTAACATGTTACTTTGAGTTATTGTTTATTTAACACTCGACAATACGCATCCACCCCACCTTATCTACGAAAATAACATTCAGCAAAATTAAGAAGAAAAAATTATACATACATACATATCTTCAAGCCGTATCCCTAACGGGGAAGTCAGAGACGACGGAGCGCCAAGCGTCGCGGTTCTTACATACTTCTTTCGCTTCCTCAAATCTCATCATTCTCCTCACACATTTTCGCCTAGGTATGCGGAATTATTTTATACTCTTTCCTTTGATTATATTAGTCATATTTTTTCATAAAAAATTATAAACATTGATTATAAAGTTAAAAACATTCAAGGATAATCTGGACTCGATTATATAACTGGAAAATATATCTATATAAATAATAACGAAATGTTCGTTGCTAAGCGCAAAACTTGAGAACGGCTGAATTGATTTGGCTAATTTTTTTACGTGTTCGCTATAGTCCGAGTAAGGTTTTTATAGGACAAAATTTGAAATTTTTTCCGAAAAACTGGGTAATTCGAGAAAAACTGGAAGTGCTCTTTTTATGGGAATTTTGTGTGAACTCGAGACCCATAACTCACGAATAATAATAATAAAATATCTACTAAGGCACATCAACGCGTGGCCGAGTACAGCTCGTATTATATGTAATTGGATTATTTCACTGAAATTATATAATTACAAAAAGAGATGGCGATCTTTAGATAGCTAAAAAAATTATGATCAATTTTTTTATTTGTAAACGCATCAAACATAGAGCTAAGAAATGTAACCCGATGTCTCGATTAAATCAACCTTCTAACAAAAAAATGCATTATAATCGGTCCGTCCGCTTGGTAGCTATTAGCTACGCCATAGACAGACATACAAACACACAGACAGATAAAAGATCAAAACTTATAGCACTTTTGTGTCGTGGTTAAAAAAATAGTTCCTACTGAAAATCCTAATTTTAAACTTCGTCAGCAACACATATCAATTTGATTCGCTGTAAACATATTTTATTATACTATTTTAGGCCTGTTTTGTTTGCCGATGACATCAGACGAGATTCGAATCGACTCCTATTTGGTAATGCTCTCGACGCCTCCGCCGCGCCTACGTGTTATATTCACGGTAAATATGACGAATCTTAAGGGCATGGTTGGATTGAAATGAAAAAAAAAACATTTACTTTCACAAGTATTTCTGTTGTTTGTCTAGATTCTAGGTTCCCAAACTTATTTTGTCTACTGCCCACTTTGAGTCATGCAGTCGTTGTCTAAGATGCCTCCTAGCTAAATGAAATTACAAATCACCCCCCAGGCCTCTACACAACGTCCCCATTTTTTTCCTGGGTCTCTTACCGCCCCCCTTTAGGCCTGCAGCGCCCACAAGGGGGCGTTATCGCTCACTTTGGGAAAGGCTGGTCTAGATGATAGAACTAAAATACTGATGTGAGAAATTGTACCAGATTTAAAGTAAGCACCAATAATATCAGATATTGTTACTTTCTTATGGAAAAAATATGAATGAGCAACACAAATAATAATTCAAACTATAACTTATATTCGAAGTTATTAATATTCGATATAAATGTAATACTATAGTTTCAATGTTATAAGTACATTTCAAAATTAATAGTAATACTTTTACTAACTATTAACTATTGTTAAAATTAATGGCTTTCAAATATTTTTTTAATTTATATACAAGCCTACAGGCATCTGCCTGTAATTGTCAGAACGAAAGTAGAAATTATATTGGAAAAATTTATATGCCGAATTATATTTTAATTGAACAAACTAGGTTCCTATTCGTTGTTTAATTTTTTTTATACCCTTTCCTTTGATTATATTACAGATCATATTTTTTCAAGTCAGTAGATACATTATTAATTAAGTGGTAACATTTTATTGTAAGGCATTATATGATTATTTTAGCTGTAAATTGCATTTTATCATTAATTTATCAATTTTAAAGTGCTGTTTAATATATGCCTTTTCTCATTGAAAACTCATTTTTTAAACTGCAGAGTTGAATTCGCGTTATGGTTGAGATTGAAATTAAATTGGCAGTGTCGTTGTATGACGTCTATATCATCTGAAAAGAACCCAAATACTTAATACACATTTCTGTCGCACAGTGATCATGTTATAGCTGAGGTTATTCAACAGTTAATAGTTAAGATCGTATAAATATTGTAATATAAGTATAACATTTTCGTTAGTTAGGTTGCTAATTATCTGAATAAAGAGTAGCAACGCTTACTGCAAACTGCGAAATATGAAATAAGGCTCGAAGCGCACTATGCGTACCTACATCGATTCCTAATTGTTTTAAAAAAAGAACAAAACGAAATGACAAAATAGTTAATAGTTTACATTCAGTTCCATGAAAAAAACCACGAGGCGTGTTTCTTGACGCTCGCGCCGTATCGCCATCCATAATAGTGCAAGCGTTCGATCTAACTTTTAATTTTGATCAGAGATCACATTATTCCTATCCTTACACACCATCGGACGCTTCTAAATAATATAAATTTAATAACTTTTATACTACATAATCAAAACGCTTTGATCACATTGAAAGAGAACGATATCATTTTTTATCGTTTAATTTTGATGAGATTAGATGACAATATTTATAGTATAATTGGTATAATATCCTCGGAAATCTATTTTTAATTTCGATATTTTTAAAAAAATCTTAGAAGTCTTCGTAAAAGGATCTTCGCAAATATTTGGAATACTGTTTTTGAATTTGGAATTTATGTAATTGTCTGGCGGCTTTTTCGGTGTTTTTCGTAGCTACTAAAAAGTGAAGTTTTAATTACGTTTATAGGTTAGCTATGATACACGAGTCTGATTAAGACGCCGTTTTTGGAAAATTTTGGCTACTCTTCGTGATCTTTAGACATTTCTTATTAGCACAGCCTTTTCTTTTATACTCGTCGAGGTTATGGGGTCTCGATGGTTCTTAGCTATAATTGTACCTGGTAAGTGGCGCTGTTGTCTATATCCAGCATTTTTTTTATTTTCCGACGAGTTTTTTTTAATTTTTTTATTTCTTTCTCACATAAAAAAACATAATTTCATTAATTCCACGTAGACGAAATCGCGTGCAAATTCTACTTGAACATTAATATCAGCTTATACGGCATTTGACAGCAATTAAATTAATTTAATCTAAACAATAAGAATATAATTTGTTTCATTCATCGCTAAGCAAAATCGTGACGTCATACTGCGCAAAACGTCATATTTGTAGCTTGCGTGAAGACAACCGCAACTATGATTGACCGTATTACTAAATCGGTAGCTTACCAAGCCGTCGACTTATTGATCACTCTTGGACCCGTGCCGATCGAAGGTCGTTTGTATGCAGCGCGTGGCGCCTGCTAATAAACCTTGAACCGGTGCACTTGAACTTGACAGCATTTATTTGTTATTAAATCTTTTTTGCATATATAGTAATCCCCCCTATAACGCGGTAGATTGGTTCCGCGTTATAGGAAAACGCGTTATAGGGGTATTCCCGTATAACGCGTTTTTACGACCTCGTATAACGCGTTACGTATATCTAATCAAAATCTTTAAAAACAAGGGTGATTTGGACTTTTATCTAGCTATCGAATACCAGGCCATTGAAATTAAAGGTGGTTTGGAATCTCATCTAACCTAGTAATGGGATTTGAGGCCATCGAAACTAAGAGACAGACATTAGAAATCATCGAATCCAAGTCTATCAAAACCAAGGATGACTTCATGGGTGGCCATCGAAACCAAAGGTGGTTAGAATTTTGACTTATAGGATAAGCTAATTATCGAATCTGAGATCCGCACCTAATTCAATTTCAAAATTAAATAAATTAAGTTTCAAGAATTATCCACTCGCAATCTTAAAATAAAAATGAACTTCTTAAATATTCTTAAAATCAGGATATTAATGGATATTTCTGTAGATACATCTGGTATCTTCGGGAAATACGATTATTTGGATGGAGAATATTAACAAAAAGTAGTGACGTTTTTGCTTCACTACACGTGTCATATGCTATAACAAGTTACGTAATAATTGCTACATGTTGTACTAATTTCGAATATATTGTACAACTAGCTAGGAACAAAGAGGTCAACGACACAAATAAATATGTGACACTTAAAACGGCCAATTCCCACTTTAAATTACAAACTAACAATAAAAAGTAGACCTGTTTCTAACCGCTCTAAATTTTTTTTGTGGCATACTTTATATTCACAATAGTAGATAGATCTTTATAAATTACTAGATGACTCGGCTAGACGTTGTTTTGCCTTTTCTATAAAATTTAGAATTCATTAATAACCACTTAATACAGCGCTAGCACAGGTATGAACCATCGTCTCTTGTCAAAACAAATTTATACCTATATCGTGGGAATGTGACCTCAACTATTACATATACAATATACAGATATACACACACATAAAGATTAGTATCCGAATATGTAAATAAAAAAGTGATGTATCATAAGTTTAAAGCAAATTTTAAATTTAATAGTCCTTTAAAGGAAAGGTCGAATAAAAGTTGAAGGATACAGACAGAAACACGATACGGGTTACAGATAGTTTATGCGGTACTTAATATGGTTTTTCGTGTTTAAAAAGGGTAAATATTATTCCTATTTATAAATATAGTATAATTCAGAAAGTTAAATTTTAACTTTGATGGAACATACAGCATACATGTCAATGAGAGAAAAGTGATAATTACAGAAAATAATAATTACGTGATTTGGCAACTACTGACGCATTCATATGTATTAATGGCCACGAAAACACTCAGCCAAAATTTCAAACGTCGTGTTAAAATGTTAATACTTTATAGCGTAAAATATTAAAATCGCAAATGGAATTTCAACTTCAAAGTATTTAAGTAGTTATCATTATTTTCTCGATTCAGTCAGCAACAAAAATGCTAAACTAATTGAGTGGCGACCAAATCAGTCCATAATTTATGAAGGCTGCCAAATATATGGAAAACTAACCGCCAAAAAGGTCGCTGACCCCACGCCTTCGAAAAACGCGAAATAGTCAAAATGGCGGGAAATCACGCTTGTACCAATCTGGAACAGTTTTAGGAATAATTATTAACTTTTACGATGGATTTACATGCGATCTATAAAATATAAAACGGTTAAAAGTTCCCAAAGCTATTTTAATGGATTCGTATCCGTTCGAAATTAATCTTTATGGTATCCTATTTGCTCGCATGCTTTCTTAGTAATTTGATTGCCGAATCTAACGCCTAATTAAAATCCTTGAAAATACTTAACAATGATGAGATAAAAGTGTAGAATTTCAACGATATTTTATCAATACAATGACAATCATAATTACAATCAATTGAATCTGTGTTTATTACTGTTACCTACTATAAAAATATGATAGTAATCTAACTATAGCTAAGTTGAATTTTAGAAATACTTAACTCCAATAATTTCTTCGTTTGACCTTTTTGACTAGAACTGTTTTAACAGAATTTTGTTCATACACAAAGGAGACGATAATAACGTTTCATCTTCAAACATAAACTGCAAAAAAATCCCTTATTTTCGAAGAAAATACTACTGAACCATTTAATAAGATATATATTATGAAATTACGACTCAACTCATTCAAGTTGAGTCGTAATCTCGTAAAGAGTGAACAAGTAATATTTTAGAAATCAAATTCAATAATAAACAATCGAGTAGATTTAGTCATACTATGTTTAGTAAAAGCTTTCTTATAAAGTACAAAATATGAGTAAGAAACAAAACTCTTTACATAGTGCCAATTTACACACTCTAGTAGTTTTAACACAGACGATGTATGCGACAAAGAATGTCTACAAGTCGACCAAAAGCAAATAAAGAGAAACATCAAATAGCCGGCTTCTTGTTACTTATTTATAATTGTAAAGCTATTAAGTAAAAGTAAACACTCAGAACATTACACTGGGTAACTGTTATTCATTAGCAAATTCTAAGAAACATGTTGATCTATTTGGCAAAAGAATGACAAAGGTTATTCACATTATAATGATGACATCTTTGAGATGACATTTTGAAAGACCAACAGAAATTTAAAAAAGAAATATGTAATGCATAACACTTTGTATATCTAAATAGAACATTTGACAACCCTATGTACACTTCATTAAGCATAAAAAATATTTGACAATCGCGTTTCTAAGATGGTAATTCCAAAGAAATGTAGAATTACAACTGACTCGCATGATCTAATGACATCTGTTAGAACTAAATTATTCAGTTCTGGGGATGAGCTCTGAAAGAAATCACAGAATATTAAGGGTAAACTACGCATCTACTTAGTAAGCCCTTTTTTTTTAAGTTACGTGATGGTAATAAGAGAGCTTCATCTTTAATCTGTAGACTTAAATTGGGCCATGCGTGCACTCATATGCACTTAGCAAAGATGATGTAAATTCTCTCTGTGAATATGGTTTAGCTGAAGGAACTCCGGTCCACATTTTCTTTAGCTGCCCTAAAATATCCTCAAGCCTTTACAATCTCCTCCCGTCTACTATCCCCAGGCCCATTAATATCAATACTCTTTTATCCTACGTAAACTCCCCTGTTGTGAATATTTTGTGTGACTACATTAATTCTAACGATATTAATCTTTAGTTTGTTTGTCGAATCTAACCTACTAACAATCATTTTAACGTTGTCTTTGTCTTTTGTTTTAGGTAATTCAACAGTTATTAATGTGTGAAAAATTGTCGGTCAAATCCTCTCCTCTATTTAATTACTGGAATAGCAACTAAGCTTTTTCAATTTATGTTACACTCTTTACTGCGTCATTGGCGGAAACAGTAGGATCGCCACAAAAAAATAATAATAACTACAGGCTTATAGTTGATATATTTTATATCAACGCCCAGCCCACACATGAAGAGACATTTCATATTTATTCAAACACCAGGAGTATTAATAAATGGTATAGCGATACGGTACGTATTTGTGATATCAATGCAGCATTATGCGTTCATATCCGACAATACATCAATGTCTTATAATCTGCCCTGATAAAACGAATTTATCAACGATGTGCTGTGGCACAGTACCCCATTAAATAGAACAACAAAATGATTTATACAAAATATCAAATACTAAAATATGATAGAGAACAGAGAATCTCAGTGATTCACCATTAAGTACCTACATGCGAAAAAATTCAATGTCTTTTAAAATTCGGTACAAACCAGTGACAATCATAAGTTCAATTAAAATGAAGAGAATACATATCACACACATTACTGATAGATAAAGAATCTACAAAACTTGATATAAATAAGTTATAAGATTTACATATCAAGAGACGAAGAAGACATTTAGTCTCCTGTCATTTTAATGTGTATGCGGTAAATGTGAAATACCAAAAAAGTAGCATATTTTCGATTAATTGAGTTTCAATACAATAGCTTTTACACAAACTTGAAAAATTCAGCTATTTAGACAAATCCCGCTATTCATTATAAACAGTCTACTGATACAATATTTGTAAATTTTAAGTAAATGTATGTATGACAAGAACACAAACATTGTAGTACAGCGGATCTAACAGCATTGCCTAATAGCGTATGCAAATAATTGTGTAATATTTGTTATGACAACGCTATGATACGTTTTAAATTGTGTAGGCAGGTTGTTATTTTTAAACTTGGAGTAATGCAGGTTACTCATATGTAAATAACTTGTAATTTTAGCGATGATTTTTTAGCAGTTAATAAATTGGTTAATGTGCCTCTAAACTATGACAAGAAGCCATATATGACGATGATACTAGATCCGTATACTGTTTCTTTAAAGTAAAAGTTCAACAAAGAAACAACATTAGCGTAAATATCACAAAGCAGGATAACGTCATAACTTCACGCCACTTGCCATTTAGGACAGATAGAGCATCGAGGCATACAATAAACACAATCACAGCTTGAGGTCACTGCTAGTAATAAGTGTTAGGACCTACAGACGGTAAAGCGGAATTAAATAGCGACATGTTGTTAGCCGATAGCCTATAATAGTTTACCTTATATAGCCTGGTTCGGACTAGGCTAATAATTTTGTCGAGTATCGAGTAATTGAGCAACTATACGTGTCTGAACATAGATAGTAAAGTAGTAAGTAATTTAGTTGAGTCCAATGCATTCTGTTCTATTTAGCAGTTCATCAATGAAACAAGTCCGGCGGGGTTATTACCTAAAAATTTGCAGACAGCGACAGCCACGCGATCACTGCGCGACCGGTGAATAATTGTAATAAAAAATTATTATCATGTATAACGATTGCGTATCTATTATTCTATGACCGTAAAATGCATTTTTCGCGATAGATTTACCGCCACTATATAAATTACATTACACAAATTCTCGATTTGACAGCAGATATCGCGCGATATTGGCTGTCGCATGCTGTCTGCAAGTTACGTAATAAGCCTGCCGATCTGTTGTTTTAATTGAGTTCATTAGCTGCCGCAAAAATGTCGTTTCGCTAAACAACTTTAAAATTTGTTTCGAAATGTATAAAACACTCGTGTTTTATTACTTAATACAAGTACTCGTACTTGTATTAAGTAATTCATAGCCCCCTAGTTTATCTCTTCTATTAATCAATTTTCGGATCCACTTTTCTTTCTCACACAATTATATTCTTCCACCTTTTCTAAAATAACCATTACCATAAATAAGCTTTATAGCTCATTCACATTATTGTGTTGCATCCTGTGCTGTGCATCTTGCAAAACACTACTCACTTATATACAGCGTACAATCATAAAGCGAAACATTTTTTGGACAGTAGCGGGTATTTTAGTTGCTAAATTACTCCACTCGACTAAATGCTTGCGTAGTCCGACCTAGGCTTATAGGCTATTAGCTAGTATCCTGACAGTTATAAACCCTAGACCTACTTTTGAATTTAATTATTGCTTTTCGTCATTCATACAAACACTGAGATCTTAAAGAATCTACAATGTTCATTCTTATTTCTAAAAAATTGACAACCAACCTTTAAAAAACTTTTTCTTAAGAGTTTCAAAGTGACAGTAACTCAATGACTGCTTGTCATTATATTTTAGTAAAAACTGAAGATACTACACATACCTACCATTGAATATAAGAACATATTATTTTCTTTGAGAAAAATTAAACAGCACCTTAATCAAACGCAATCGGTACGATTTGAACGTCTATGTAATGTCGCGATACGACCGAGCTATCACGGTCTTTTCACCAGACGGGCAACTCCTCCAAGTTCAATACGCGCAAGAGGCTGTACGAAAAGGATCAGCAGTCATTGGCATTCGAGGAGACGATATCATAATTTTGGCCACAGAAAAGAGATCGGTACCGAAGTTGCAAGAGGATAGAACAGAGAAGAAAATAGTACCGCTTGACGATCACATTGTATTAGCTTTTGCGGGATTGAGAGCTGACGCTAGGGTATTGATATCTCGGTATAAAATTTTACTTTAGAATTTACAAATAGGTTAAGGATCTTTTAAGGACATAGACAAACGTAACAGACAATCGAAATTTTCTTGACACCGCAGTATAGACTAAATATCAACATCGATCACATAACAACCTCATAATTTGCAGTTTAGATTTATCAAAATGCATTAATTTCATATTGCCACGGTGGTATGGCGTCTACCTTCAAGCCGGTAACCCGGGTTCAATCCCGCTCAGGTCAATTTAGGAAATGAAGTTTTTGGAATAGGCTTAGAGTCTGAGAGTTGTTGGAAACTCCCCCAATTCGTTGTACCATAATACAAGCTGAGTGCTTATTTTGGGGTCATACAATTGGTCTAATTGTTTGGAGTACTATTATTAGATGGAAAACTGTTTATGCTGTAATAAAATATAATATTACGCTTGAACATAAGAAAATTACGGAAACACGGAAATATCGAGACGGTTGAGAGGAAGGAAGACATTGCTTAGTTAAATTCAGTTGATTGCTTATTCAATGTCTGATTCAAAAGTAACAAACAAATCAGCGTTTCGCAACCCCTGAACTATCAGAGGAAATAAATTCAATAAATTGCTTATTCAAAGTTCAATTAAAAAACAACAAACCACCTCATTACTATACAAAGAATAGAGCAAATGATCATTCTGTTCATGAACAGAATGCTTCTCACTAGTATAAAAAGAATAGAATGAAAACTCGTTGGTCATGAACAGAATGAATCTTACTAGTATGAAAAGAACATAAATACTTAAAAACTCAGTGAAGCATATGCTTTATTTGTAGAGCTCAAATAGAATGTCAGTCCCATCGTCTCATAGTAGAAGATCCTGCTACTATTGAGTACATCACACGTTATATAGCGGGCGTGAAACAGCAGTACACACAAAGTAACGGTCGGCGGCCTTTTGGAATATCCTGCCTGATTGGCGGTTTCAATTACGATGGCACACCACATTTATTTCAGACTGAACCTTCTGGAATCTATTATGAGTGGAAGGCAAGTGGATTTCATTCTAGCAAGTACATAACACACAACTGTTTGTACATATACATAGGTACATAATTTATGTATTATTTTACCGTTTCCTTGAAATCTAATATGAATACTAAGGATTGTCTTATCTTTAAAAGCTCACATCGTGTTTTTTATAGGCCAGCTGCACGGGAAGATGTGAAAAAACGGTACGAGAATTCTTAGAAAAGAACTACAGTACTGAGACAGTGTCGACAGACAATGGGGCCATAAAACTGGCCATCAGAGCCCTATTAGAAGTGCAATCAAGACATAAAAACATAGAAGTACGTACCATGTACCTACATACATAACAGGAGATTGCAATAATTTCGAGGAACGTTTAAATGCTGAAGTATGTTGCTATGAGAATACATAGACTCGCTCATTTACAACACATTTAAATAGACAAATACAATAATATTGTTCCCTCGAGATCATTATTATGTCCTCGCGTGAACAGAAAGGTATTTAGATATCTGGCACATGTCCGCGTTTTGTAAGAACATATCGGATCAGGTTTTAAGTCGTGTAGCACCGGCTAGACAATACGCTGTTCCCCACTTGTAACAGGCGACTAAAGGAGAATTCGCGGTCGAGGGCAATTAAAGTGGTTTCGATCGTCCATTCATGCGACCCTGAGGAGGACGACAGTGCGACAGTGCATTTGAACCGCACTCTTGTAGCACTGACGGTGCAGGGAGGACACTTAAACTGTCCCCCCGACATTTATACTGAATCAGCGGGAGAGGGACCTCGATGCGTTCTGTAGGAGATCCCTTAGATGAGCCCTTAGACAAAAAAAAGTTAAAAGAGACAGTTCATAGCTTCATGTAAGTAATATTTACCAATATGTGGATGGATGTCGCTTTAAATCGCTGCCTTAAGGTTACAAAAGTCTTCTTAAATGTGAACTTAAAGGTTAAACTTTAATTTGCTTTTAATGTGAATAATATAGTCGTTTTTATAACATCTATGATAAAAACAAATCTTTAATATTATCAATAAATCAATATCCACAGTATAAGTATATCGATCTAAGATTCTTAAGAAGTTAAGAACACATTTTCATAATTGCGTGTTATACACTCGTACGTACATCTATTGGATATTAGTATTAGGTATATACTTAAGATAACCAATGGCACGCGAAAGATGCGGATAGGTGCATTGCATGTTTTATCTTTGTCTTGTAATAAGAATTTACGTTAAATATATTTATTTTAAAAGAACGAAAAAGTCCCTGACGCATTTATTAATTCGCAAACTTCGCTGTTAAAGTATTACGAGTTTGTCGGAGGGAAAATAACATAGTGAAATTTAATTAATATATTGATTGCTTTTTATGAGTACCTGCTTAGTAATTTTAAATTTTTGGTGTCAAGCAATGATATTATAATACAAAAGAGGTAGATAGGTTACCTTAGTACTAATCCAAGTAAAATATTGTCCTAGTTACAACTTTAAAAAGTGAGACAAATATATATTGCACTGCTTCGCTATGCAATGTAAAACATAATTGCATTTCAAACTAACAAATCACATAGCTCTCTAAATCATTGTGATTGGTCAATTTCAATGTCTTACTACATTTTAAACCAGCCATTCCCAAAGTGGGCGATAACGCCCCCTTGTGGGCGCTGCAGGCCTAAAGGGGGGCGGTAAGAGACCCAGAAAAAAAATGGGGGTGTTGTGTAGAGGCCTGGTGGGTGATTTGTAATTTCATTTAGCTAGGAGGCATCTTAGACAACGACTGCATAAGCTCTCGACTCAGTAGACAAAATAAGTTTGGGAACCAGTGTTTTAAACGAATCCGTGACTAATTCATAGAATATTAGTAATTAATGCCACAGAACAGACATTTAAAAAAAATATGATTGATACCTAATGGGATTAGACAGTAAAAAATGATGTTTGCTTTTTTCGAATTTCGTTTTTCTTGAATCATGTACATGAGCACATATTTATTTAAAAAGATCGCCAACATTTTTTAATTATAAATTTGAAAATGATGAATTATATATTATTTCTTTTAATAAATGTAAATGATGCTTAAAATTGGGTGACTGCGTCATCACATGATATATATATATATTATAAAAAACGTTTGTATTATTAAAATATTTTAGAATTTTGAATGCGCAATAGGCATTGCATGATATTGTTGGTTCTGTAACATTACTTTTCATATTCTTTGACCAAGTCCGGGTTGGCTAATTAGCAAAGTTTTGAGGGTGCCACTTTTCGAGTGCATATAACCTATCTACCTCTTTTGTATTATAACATCATTGGTGTTTAGGGTTTTTAATTTTAAATATATACATATAAATAAAATTAAAAATAACAAAACTTTTCAGGTAGCGGTTCTGAAAAGATCCCAACCACTCAATATGCTGAAAACAGATGAAATATGTAACTTAGTAACGGAAATAGAGAAAGAAAAGGAAGATGCCGAAAAGAAATAAAATTAATAATCTGCGATTCTAAGGGCGCTTTCAATTTAGGCGGTTGAATCGGACCGCTGCCGCACGTTTGTCGTGCAGCTATAACGATCCTATAGCACGACGGTTGCAGGACGGCAGTAGTCCCACACCAAACGTCTAAATTGAAAGCGTACAAGGCTGCCAGTGTGATTGTATTTTAGTGATGTCTATCAATATCTGACATCAGTCGAATCATGGATTCGGTCGAAGAAGCGTTAATGTTAGTGCTTTTGTTGAAAAAACATAAACGGAAACAACGCCGCCCGAGAGCATTACCTATGTTTTCTTTGTCATATAAAGCAGGTGGTTTTCACAAGCTTTACCCCAAATTTAAAAGAAAATTCAACCAAGCGGGACGTACTTCCATTTCATTTAGAAACTCTTTTGTGTTTATATTATCCATAATTTATGCAAAACTGGTGTTAAAACGACACGCTTTGTTACTTGTCTTACCCGTTAGAATGTAGCGTGAGGATATGTATCTATGTTTGTAATTTGTTTGTACTTGTAATGTAGTTTATTGTGAATGTCTATTTGAATAAACGTAGGGTGGTTAGGAGAGGCGGCCGTGGAAACATGAGGGGAGTGCGGGGGGGGGAGAAACTGTCTTCATTCGATTCTATCCTTAACAACTGTTATATATTTACTAGCCGTAAACTAAACACGATCATTCACCACTAGCAAACAAGCAACTGAACGAGTGGCATTTGCGACGTTGCCGTCCTGCTACCGTGCGTGAGTCGTACGGGCGTCGCACTGCTTTCTTATCCCGTCAGTTGTATGTAAAAAATAACCGCACGTGCGTAGTACGACGTCGGTCCTGCTCGGTGCGGCAGTAGTCCGGCACCAGCCGTCTAATTTGAATGCGCCCTTACATTATGTATGGTATTAGATAGATAGCATCAAATTATAAAGAAATCTTACTAAGACTTTTATCTAGATTATAAAATAGAGTATGATTAGTTGGGAAAAATATTGTTGTAGGTACCTAGGTACGTGGTAATTCATTACATCAATTCTTTGTTCAAAATTGCATCAATTTTTTTACGGGTAACACTGGTGATTGCTTTTAGAAATCATTGCAGAAGTCATAAATCAGACGATTAATTAAGCATATTCGTTACAACTTCATTAGTTTCTGTATAATATAAATTACTTACGTCAAATGAAGATGATTAATTGAAATAGCACTCACGTTTTTAATATAAACTTATCAGACTGAACAGGCAACACGTGCCATTTAAAAAAATAAAATTATGAAGAACTCATTGACACAAACAGTTTTAAATTGAGAACGAACTCGGTCACTATTGTTTTTTTATTTCGTTTAGATTGTTTACATTTTTTTAGATTCTTAAACGTCGATTTTTGCTATTTGTACATTTTTGTGACTACGTGACATTCGCGACGACTACGGCTTATTTGGGTGGATAATAACGGACAATTGTGTACAAATATTACTTATCTCTTATCAATATACGTAATCATACGAAAAACTGTGATAATTGTGATAAGAATTGGGAATAAAATCGGTAGGTACGTCATTCAATTTGTATATGTTTGGTATGTAACTATTTTTCAAACCATGAAATTATTTTCTTTTTTAAACTATTTAAAAAACACCACTGTAATTTTTTTTTTTAATTTTACGCATATTACATTGTATGTTTTATTATATTGAATATATAAATTTAGTTAATGAAATGTTACAGTTTTTACAGTAATCTATCATCTATTTTATACAAACTTCGAATACTCCGTTACGAATTACAGCGCCATCTGTACCGTGCAGGAAGAACTATGTTCCCATTTAGTTATGGACATAACAACGATCAATAGTTTGATCTAACACTTGAATCTATTCAGAATGTCAATAGAGTGCAATAGTAGACATGTTCATCAATTACGACAACGCAACGGTATTTGAAACTTTTTGTCTTTAGTCTTTCGATAATCTACACCGAATAAATACTCAAGAGTAAAAATGAAACTACTGAGAAACTTTAAAAGAAATATATTCTTTTTTAGTTCTTCCTAATAGTTGATTCACTCCTGTTAATACATTGCCGGTGTTGTCTTGGATCCAGCGGAAACCGCACTTAGTTCTCAATACCGAAGAGTTTTCTGGACAGGAGATTTCTAAGCATTACTGAAATAAAAATGGTTTAAGCTCTTAAGTCTCTTCGTTTTGACAGTTAACATTAAGAAGAAATCTATGATCCGCCTTCACCAATTTGTAACTTCCGAGCTACAACAATGCAAAACCCCCATTTGTAAAAGAATTAAACCTAGCGATAGAACGTAAGTATCATTTATATTATATACTGTGATACAGTTTTCAATGTGTTTACTATTATGTCCAAAATCCAATATCTAAACAAATGTTTACGAATCAGAAATTTCAGATTCGTTAAAATAAAACCCTGACCTACAATACTAATAAGGTAAATCATATTCCAACTGGACACTGAACCGTGCGAAAATGCATGCTATTTGGTCTAAACATTTAGCTGCAATTTGATGCCTTGGTCACGTCATATTAAGAAGCCATGAAACAAGCGAGTGAATAGTATAAATATATATATATATATATATATAAATCTAAAGCAGACAAGAATGGAAGTTAATAATTGATAATATGACATTACTGTTTTCTTTATTGATATTGACAAGTGTTGAAAAATATTTAAAAACCATCGAATTGGAATGATTAAGGAGTAATATGTGCTATTTGTAAAATACCCCCCACACCCTCCCATTCATTACATTATGTTAATTGAAAAAGTCAATTTTACAGCCATAGCCATACTCTAAAGACATAAAAACGGCTAACTGGTTTTAAATTATTTAATAATTGTATACAAATAAAAATAAATAAACAATTCAATGAACTTTTACAAACGAAATCCTACGGTTATAATACGAAGAAACCTACTTAATGGTTTTAAAATAAATTATGAACAAATAAAAAAAAGTTAAATCGTTACGTTTTGCGGTTTTTGTGGCCCGCATATAAAAGACCTATTGTTTTTATTCTTAGCGTGGCTAACACTGCATTTTCTCAGAACAGTGAGCAATTTCTCGAAATGAAATGGTAACTTACCTGCTCTACCATCGAGTGACCTTATTTCTATACAACAAAACACTAATTTTCTATGTTATTAATATAGTACAATTTTTATGGCAACAAAAGGCATGAAATTTATTAAATAGGAAAATAGAAATAAACAAAACAGACAAAGATTGATACTGGCGTCATAAAGTTTTTACTATACCACAAAGGTGGCAAACAAGCATATTATGGCACACCGATAGGCAAGCGGTTACGGTAGACTATGGACGCTTGTAAGACAGGGGATATCACTTGCCGACCCTAAAATGATTCTATACATATTATAAAAGTCAGCGTCTTTGTAGAAATTGGCACCAAAGAATTTTAAAATGTTAAATTTCGTGTGATTTGTGAGCTGTGAGCTGTTTCCGAGTCTGTGGAGTGTATGTCAATGGAGAAAGCGTTTATTTCACATTTATGGTCGAATTTCGACAATAGGGCAACACTAATACGATTTTAAAACGAAAAAACATATAATTCGTTTCAATTAGTATAGTCTAGTGACTTTAATGCAATCAGAATTAGTAGGTATACTCTAGTAAAATCAGTATTAGTGTATCATTAGCTGTATACTCACTGACTATCCCGTTAGGGATACAGCGTGGAGATATGTATCTATGATGTATGTATGTATGTATGTATGTATTAACTGTATACAATCGGTCATTGTTTAGATATAAGTAGTCAAAGTTAAAAGTTAAATAAGTGACAAGTTTAGTAACTACTTTTACCGAAAATATAGTAAATAGATAATCGGGAAGTAGGTATTAATTACGAGTATGTTTATCTGTATTCTGTACTAGAAATTCAAATAGATAATTGCTTTCTTGTAGGAAAAAAATTACTTTAAATGTAAGAAAAATTAACTAAAAATTAAACAATACATTTAGTTTTTTAAAATAAGAACCATACGAAATAATAATAATAATAGTTTCCTTTGCCACCCAACTCATCGTCAGGTATCAGGTAACAAATCGATGCATCAATTTAAAGAATATTTGTATACCTAATTTGAACTAGAGTTACGAGGTTACGACATCTCGTTCCGATTCAAGATTGGAAGACATATAATAATTAAACCGATTTGTATGGCCAGCGTCTATAGTTCTCTTATATTTTATTATTATTAATATTATAAAATAAATAAATAAATGTTACTCTCCCAAGTCCGCTGGAAGAAATATTCAGAAATAAGGAGCGCCTTTTGAACTTTTATGTAGGTGCTTTACTAAGGGACTCTTCAATTTCTAGGTTTCCACTCACTAGCACAGTACAAGTATCACTAGTTAGACAAAATAAGTAAAAGAAATAAGTAGAAATAAGTGAACATTTTGAACTCTCGTATAAACTGCCATCCTCTATTTCATTATTTTAGTTGTTGAATGTTCAAAAATCCCGTCGTAACGGATGTATAAAGTACATTATAAGGAATCTCCGTGCAAATTTTTTAAATATCTTCACCTAGCGGTTTGAAGTGTGTGTCAACGTCTCAATTTTTTTATACTAATAAGAAAATTGGAAAATACAGATTTATAATAATAATAATAATAATACTCCAGACATTTATGTTTTGCTTTTATATGCAATGTGTCTGTACGATAAATTGTGTAAATAAAAACATATATAATATATACATACCATATATACAGCGTCCACAAACCTCAAGAAATAAAAATTTGATTACATAACAATATTGATGAATGAATCGTACAAAATAACAATAGTAACACTGACTGTGCACGAAACAGGGATGACTTGACGACTGAACAAGTTCATTGTTTCATATCAGGTACGACTATATTAATGGCAGTTTCATTTAATCATGTGTATTGTATTCTGGAGGTCTTAAACCTTGTCAATGACGATTTATTTTGAACTTTATCTTGATTTAATTTTTTTAAAAGACTATGTCGACTGAATATCTAATTAGTTGTGTTCATAAAATCGACTTTATAATCAGTGGGCTACAATTGAGCTGTATTAATATGATACGGCTTTAATAAACAAGAAATTGAAGTGTTTTAGAAATTACAAACGATATATCATATTATTTTAATTAAAATGTTGACAAAAACTGTATCATAAAAAATTACAAAATCTACAGTAGCGGTAAGATCTACACCAGCCATTCCCAAAGTGGGCGATAACGCCCCCCCCCTGTGGGCGCTGCAGGCCTAAAGGGGTGCGGTAAGAGACCCAGAAAAAAAAATGGGGGCGTTGTGTAGAGGCCTGGGGGGTGATTTGTAATTTTTTAGCTAGGAGGCATCTTAGACAACGACTGCATGAGCTCTTGACTCAGTAGACAAAATAAGTTTGGGAACCAGTGATCTACACGGAGGTTCATACTCGTTTGTAGTTTTATGTGATACATAAAAACTGTAAAACAAAAACACTTTTTGTATTTTTATTACTCATGCGGGATAAACAGTATTTAAACGCACATTTTTGTGGTTGATAAGTAACTATTTCCCCATTTTATAATTCGATTGCAACAAGTTTGATTGCAACAACAAATTTTGCAATGCACACGCAAATTCACGATTTAAAAAAGAATGTAAAATGAATATAAAAAAAAACAACTGATTTTAGTACCCATTGACATCAGTGTGAAAGATAAATAAAACCTTGATGTCGAAGTTTTAGATTAATATAATAATAAATAACAATAAAGTTATTACTTTCTATCATTTTTCTTTGTACCGAAATTATCTTCGCATTAGTAGTAAAAAATAGTATCTGCAACTCGTGCGGTGTTCATTAGAGTGGGCAATCAACAACTTACCGCACTTGCACAATATATTATTATTGCATGAGAAATATGAGTAGGTATAAAAAGTACTTAAAATAAAACTTTGACCTACTAGCCGATAACCGCGATTTCGTTCACGTGAAATTTAAAAAATATTACCCATGTCCTTCCCCAGTTTAATCCATCTTCATACCAGTTCGTTATAATCGGTCCAGTGGTTTAGACGTGAAAACCTAATAGACGTATTGACATTTTAGCATTTATAATGTTAAGTATAATTGTACCAGGGAGACAGGATTGGTTGGATGAACTGACAATTATTTCTGATTGCAACATTGACTAAGCTGTAATTTACATTATTTGTTCTTATACAATATAACACTATTTACGGTACACTCAGATTATACTATGGACACTATCAAAACATAATTTCTTGGTGGCGGCACACGTCTATCACGGGCTCGCTCTGAATATTGAATCTTTGATCCTTTATCATCTCTTGCGTTTTTGCATCGAGAGACTGTCAAAGCCGCATTCAGCAGGTGTCGGTTGCGTTCTGAAGTGTCCACAGCAATAAGTGATGACTCTGATGACTTATGACCATTTCGATGTATAAATAGATAAAGATAAAGTTTAAAAAAAGAATGTTACTGGATTTATTTATTGTATGAAAAATATAAGTACAAAAATGTCAGTCAAATCAATTTTTTTTATAAACTCCAGACAATTGCACAAATGGTAGACTCTAAAATAAACATAAGACTTGTACTATGGGTACCACACAACGAACTGGGGGAGCCACCAGTAACAACCAGACTACAAATTTAAATTAGAAAAGTTCGTTTCCTAATTAATCTGAACGAGGATCGAACCCGAGGTCCCGGCTTAGAAAGCAGATGCTCTGCTATCACGCCAATAGGCCGGTAAATTTTTCAAATTATATTCAAGCAAACGTTTTTGAACGTCAAATCTAGCTTCGATTCGAAAAGAAACTAAGAACAAACAAGAAACTCAATCATGGATCAATTTTGTCAGTCAGTTATAAAACTTAGAACTATACTTACTTCACTCAAGGTCACACAAGGTAGGTACCTATTTCATGACAATAAAAAGTAACAATAAATTTATTTTAGGTATTGCCGTAACAAAAATAATTCAACTAAAAATCTGAAAATATAGATTTCTACAAAAGGTTGTTTTGTCAAAGTTACAAAAAATAAATTTTAGTACAGTAGGCTAGATGACTCATTCTTCACGACCTAGATAAGAGATAGGTTCAGTAATCATAAACAAACTGAAAAAATATTCGAAATACAATAAAAAACATGTTATTCGCTTTTAAACTTTAGTAGTGGGAACAGGGTGGGGATATGTTCTGTCTCTGTCACTCCTACTCATCCCCACTCAGTTTTCACTAATGAAGTTTAAAACCCAATAACTCAGTTTCTGTCAATGAATATCAATTCCTTTTTTCTCAATCGTTATCTAAACGTTTCATTATTTTAATACGACGTATAAAATATACTATATTTAATATAGTATCTAGCCTATTGTCTACGTCAACTCCAGTATCTAAAAAGTAGAAACACTATATTTTTTTTATTGTTTGAAGTCGGATTCCAAGTTACAGAGGTCCACACGGCTTTAAAATTGAACCAAAGTGAAAATAAAATAACTAAAATTTACAACCCATAACTCACTTCGTTACCTAATCATAATAAGTTGCAGTTAAATAAATCTGTTGCTGCGGCGAAACAAAGCTTATCTTGAGAGGGTACAATAAAACGAGCACTCAACGAGTCGACGAGGGGTTTAAAATAACCCGCTTCCCGGTTTGATGAACTTGACACTAACGGTTCGATGTAGTTTTAGTATGAGTTATGTGTGCGCTTCTTGCTGTTACTTTACTCTAAGGAGTACTTGTTCTGAATTGGACATATATATATCTTTTTGTTTATATATATAATTCTTCTTTACGCGTGTTTGTCAACTCTTAGACGGCTAGGGCAATATTGATGAAATTTTTTGTTTGTGAGTGAGTTCCTGGATGGGTTAGACTTACAATTGGACGTAGTAGGTGGCGATGCAATTGGATTCCAAGATTTTTTTTGCCAATGTTCGGGCAGGACGTCCATCGAATCCACTAGTGACATAAAATAAAATTGAAGTGTTTGTTTGCGATTTCGAATTACTCTTATTCTTAAATATATACGGTTATATGTACGTAACTAAAAACACAACATATTTGAAACCGCTGAATCGATTTTGACGCGACTTACATTGTCAGGTAGAGGACTGTTCAGAGTAATCTAGGCTACATTTCATACTAGAAAAATACCAAATGAAACGCGGGTAAAATCGTGAGCCACGGCTAGTAAATAATGAACAAGAAGACCAACGCTGAATTATGAAGATCAAATAGCCGGAGTATTAGTTGATGAAAATGTCAAAAGCATTCACTCGGTAAAAGCGTGTGAAAAAAATAATGAGATTTGAGGAAGTAGAAGAAGTAGGTACGAGTATGTAAGGATCGGATACTTTGTGATTTGTAGTCTATCTACCCGCCCGCCTCTGTTAGACATAGCGCAATGAAATAAACAAATATACATCGTAATAAAAAATTGGAAAATTTGGAATTATTCATGATACTAACTACGAATGTGTTAAGCAAAAACTCAGTGAAGTATCATTATAGCTATGCAAATGTGAGTGCGCTGATAGGATAATAATATTATCTATCAAAAGAGGAAACAAGACGAAGCAAGGTCATATTCAGTAAATGTTAATTACATATTTTACCGTTTTAATGACAATGTGTCCTATCATTCAAAACACATGTATGATATGTTTATATTAATCATAAATACATACATACATATCCTCACGCTGTATCCCTAACGGGGTAGTCAGAGAGGATATTAATCATATTCCTCATATTAAAAATGATTAGTTGAATAATTAAAACTGAATATTTGTGGAAAACCATAATTCACCCCCAAAAAAAGCCCACGGCTAAAATTAAGGGTACTTGTTTACATAAATCACATCCTTACGCTGTATCCCTGACGGGGTAGTCAGCACGGAGTGCCAAGCCAAGCTAATGATGTGCTTATTTATCAATATGCTTGGGATATCAAAATAAAGTATTCCAAAAATCAAAATATACGGAAGTTTTTTGGTACAAAGAATAATATTGTAATGAACTTACATAATACAGTTACAGTAGGTTCGTTTCAAGTAAGTATGAGTATAAATTTTATGAATCGGTAACACCATTAATAACGTTTACAGACTTGTTGACGTTGTAATGCACTTAAATGAAAGATAGCGATGCATCGGTGGTCATAAGTGGTTGTTTACTTTGAGCTACGATTTATACGAGTAGAACGTTTTACTAAAGGCACTCGTAGGCTCGTAGCATAGGTTTTTGATACTTATCTTATCAGCCGTCAACGTAATGTACCCGTTTATTTCGGAATCGTCAACTAGTTAAATAACTAATTATTTAACTAGTTTATCGACGTTAACGAATGACCTTGTTGATATGATGAAACAATCAAGGCTGTGCTCGTTTCGTTTCGTTGAAGAAGTGATTTGCGTTTTGTTGATGTTTCAGTTAACATAGCCGAATCTGTGAATCGATTTTTTTGGAGGAAGAAAACAGTTGATTCTTTGATCAACAATCATCTGTAGATTTAACTAGTTCATTGGATCAGCGTTCAATCATTACCAAATAATTAATGCATTCATTCATTCATATTTATCTTATTGATGGACCTCCCTCTTATTATACGTCCCCGCTGCAAGGCAGGCAATTATAACCTAACTGTGGCAAAACCAAAGAGAATATGGTAATGTACTTCACCGGTCTTTAGGTATCCACCCACAGATATAATAAATGTAGGAGATATTGGTTAACTCCTGTAGCGGAAGTAAGCTAGAGGTAGAGTGATGTGGTTACTATACTTACGTTACGAACAGGTACTATAATTGCCACTGCTCAGCGTTAAGAGTCAGGAAGACAGGGTGTATCCACATCTCCCAACTACACGATTTTAAAGGTGAAATTTTTTTCAATGTTTTTAAAATATTTTTAAAATTATTTTTATTTCACTAATCTTTCAGTTTAAGAATACACAACAGGCTGTCAAATAGCATATTTCAGTAAGTTTAAGCATATAAATAATTGAAGAAACTATCGAAAGAATTTTGGGGTATTGTGGTTAAGACATCAAAATGAAACGGTCATGCATGAGGCCTTTTCTTTTTAGACGTCTAATTAATCCAATTTTATTAATTATGTAATCGTAATTGTGGAAGCGAAAAGTTGTGAGGAAAATGAGGAGATTTGAGGTGGCGAAAGAAGTATATGTAAGAACCGCGATGCTTGGCGCTCCATCCTCTCTGACTACCCCGTTAGGAACATCAATGTGATTTTCTCCTCTGTTTTAACAGATATATTTACTTTCCTCCACACTTCCTATAGTTTAATATTGGTAGATTTATCAGCATCTCAAAAAGTGTTTCTTTGATTTCCTTGTGATGGTACATAAATAAAAAAGTACTTGTTACTTAGCCTTCTCAGTAACCCTTGTACCGCGCTCCTACAAACTCACCCTTAGGCACCTTTTCTGGCAGCCAAATCCTCTTTCGGTTCTCAATTTAAAGTTCAATTACCTGCAAAAGATGAAGAAATACATTAGAATGAGAAAACAATGAAAAAAAAAATTATTCAGTAGGTAAGGATTCGAATACGGAAACCACTGTTTTATTTATTTATTACCATGTATGTATCACTGGATCACTTGGATTTGCCTGGGTTGCAAAATTATTTAATAGTGCATGATCGGTTTATCGGCATGTTTGAAGATTATTTTTAATTTTAATTTTTTATTTTTATTTTTAAAAAAAATCTTATTTTGTAGACTGAAAATATTTTCGAAATACCAATCGCTTCGTTTCTTTCAATAGTTATAAAATCACGTAACTTGTGCGCTTGTGTCCGCTTACGCATCACAGGAAAGCTCGTAACTAGATTTTTGACTGCTTTTACTGATTATAGTGACTAACCAGTGGCGGCCAAGCCCAAAAGCCCGGCTTGTCTTACTAAAATGCTCTGTCAAGAACATAGAATACTAACGTGTCATGAATGTGTAATAAATATCAACTTCAAATCATATCGAATAGTTTTGTATAATGATAGTGTAGAAATCTTAGAGAAATAAAACAGGATATGAAGTCGCGATCAATCAGTGCGTCGGTCGATTGACACTAACGACATCTCAAGGCATAATCAGATAAAATCAAAGTAATCAATCTCACTCTCACGCGTTGGCTTGCAACAGGGCTTGCAACCTCCCTCTCTAATGGCAAAACTCGTTACAACTGTAGCTTTTTTACTAAGGTCTATACAGCAATTAGTAAGAAGCGAAAAGCCCGGCTTTCATACTGAACTTCGTATAGATTGAGAGATACGTCGTATCTATCGGTACCGGTATCGGTACAATTCAACTTTATCGTTTACATCTAATATTTGTTTGTTTGAACCGGTGGACGAGTGATAAATATTTTTTTAATTTTCATCATAAGTGTAATTTTAGTAATTTTTAATAAAAAATCCAATCAGTTGTTCGTTGTGAGGATTTAAAGTGTATACAAATTTTAATCTGCATTGAAAATGTAATGAAAATGTAAACTCTTTGAACTATGCATAGAAAAAACAACTTATATGTTGTAACTTTCGTTATAATCTACGCCTGATTTGTGTATTATTCGACTGAATGATATTAAGTAAATTGCATAAAAGACAATAAATCTGAAACCCTAAGCACGCCACTGTGACTAACCCTACTTAAATTAACCTCTATTACCAATAGGACAAATAAATACGACTTAAATGTTTAGTTAGGCGTAATGGTCACGAATAAGTCTTAGTACATTACCTACTAACGAATATCTGTTAGCTCTGATTTTAACAGTATAAGCTCTATGGTATATACCTACATCTGAGGAAGCGCGTAGTTACAGACAAAAGCGCACCGGTAATATTCAGTTTCCTTGTTATTAGTTGCGTACGAGCTGTGACCAAATTGTCGTCATCCTTTAGTGTAATTTGTTCCTTAATTAATTTACACTATGTACCTGAATGGATAGATGGTATGATCACATCGAATAGGCGTAAAGAAGTCAGGTCTAAAATATTGACACCATGAATATCGGCTCATCGTCAAAGATGGAACAGCATTTATAGGGGTAAAAAATTTGGAAATAACCTCTTCTCTGATGCATTCTTACTTCATTCTATTCGTTTCCTACTTTTAGGCGGCCGTTTCAGGGCCGGCCCGTGCATATAGACAATCTAGGCAACGGCCTAGGGCGCTCAAATTCGAGGGCGGTCGTCATAATCTCTAGATTCAGTATTTAGATACACATACATAATATCATGTCATTCCATATTCAACACGGTTAGAACATAGTTTAAGCAACACTTTTGGTAATAATTTCCTTGGTAGTCCACATCAATTTCTTATATTAGATTCACAGTAACAATAATAACATCAATTAGGTCGTGATAATTTTACATTGTAATAACAATAACGGGGATATAAAATGGGACGTGTTAATGGGGCTGTATGCAAGAGTGATTTAGTCGTGATTGTTGTGACAATTGTTCAGTAAAAATTTATATAATTTTAAATGTAGATGTAATTGTAAAAATGAAGAAAGGAATGCTAAATGGTTCGTGCATATAGAACGAATGTGTGATGAACGATTGACGAAGAAAATCTACAGAGCGAAAGTAAGCGGTAGCAGAACCCAAGGAAGACCAAGACTGACTTACAAAGATTAAATAGCCAGTGTTAGATGGCGGAAATGTCAAAAGCATTTGCAAATTTAGGCGAAAGTTTGTAAGCAGAATGATAAGATTTGAAGAAGTGTAGTATGCAAGGGCCGTGATGCAAAGCACTATGTCCTCTCTGACTTCCCCGTTAGGAAGCGTGAAGATATGTGTGTACGTAAAACATGGATACTGATAATATGGTTATTGCTAATTCCAAGGCGTTTTATTACTATAGATAAATGAAAATACCAGGGAATTTACTCTATTGTTTAGTACGATATGCATAGATATAATATACAATATAAGATTGTTATCATTACTAGTAAAATACATAAACATGGACGAAAACTCTTTGATGTTCACCGCTAAAACAAATGTTTGATTATCTCTAAAATATATAAACTTTTCGCTGATAAAATCGATACTTTTATTAAAAATCAATTTTACAATTATTCACATACAATACATAAATTGTTAAAATAAAATAAACATAAAGTCAATTGCCTATCTGTTAGCATTTTTCTTTGAGACGAAACAAAGAAAGTTTGAAACAGTTTAAAACAGTTACTTGGGACGATCAATTATTTTTTGGCTCACGCCTGTCTCCGAATTCCTGACAAAAGTTACTCTGAAAACATAGTTACGTAAATAAAGCTAATATCTATCTCATCAAAATATCAAATTAACTTTTAGCAATATACCAATATACCAATATTTTTCCATATTTTAGTCATTGTCCAGGGGCCCAACATATAGGTATATTAACTTTATGGCTACAAAGCTAAAATCAAATACCAGTGGGCGCCGAGCGCGGGTAAAGCGCGCTTTTCGGTGAATTTCTAGTTAACTCAAAACTCCAGCGCAGTGAAATGCGCCGGAGTTACTGAGCTACCATACCTACTTAGAACTTAAATCATTTTTCAGTATATAAAAAATCGCAAATAGAGGAGACCCAGTCCGCTAGTTTTTACTTAGCAATTATTAAGTATGAGAAAGTCACCGTAGTGGAAAATTGTTTATGAATATGAATAGACGCGTATATCAATTGGAAAACATGTTCGGCATTGAAAATAAATAGCTTTGTTGTGGTGAACAATGTATGGGGAATTCCGAATTCTACACATTTGCATAAAAATAGGAAACAAAGAGAATAAATATTGTATTTTACTGGGCCGTTGGCGCAGTGGTAGTCCGGCCGGTGGCTTTCAGACCGGGGTCCCGGGTTTGATTCACGGTCAGGAGAATTCAGAAAATAAACTTTTCTAAATCTCTTGTCTAAGTAGCACTGGGAACGTATCCAGTTCGTTGTGGTGGTACTCAAGCAGTGTTTTATTTTACAATTTATTTTTATTTGTGATGACATCACATGATCATACCCAAAGGAGTGTCGTTTCCAGAAAAATCGTAAAATTGGGAAATTTGGGAATTTCTAGGAAACATTAACAAAGATGAAAAGGTTATTTTCCCAAAAAAAATCTCCATTACCATTTGCTTTGCTCCGTTCAATGGAAAGCGGAATTTATCGAGTTTACTTTTGAATTTGCTGCGAATCGTGCCAATTATATACAAAACTTGTGTCAAACGAATGCAAATTACATACATACCTTAAATCAAAATAAATGGTTCATAACCATATAGAAATAGCCGGAACCTTATGGCCTAACGCTCCTTTTGAAGCACGGATGATCAATGTGGATACCTACTCAGATAATAATTAAAATATCACAAGAATATAATAAAAAAAATTGCATGTAAAGTCAATACCTTGCGAATACTAAATGCAAATGAACTCTTAATAGTATCAATTGCTTTTGTTGAGCGCCCAATTGAGTTATAAATGTTACGGTACGAGACACGAACGATAGGCGAGCGATAAGAATTACGTTGTGTTACTAAGTAGCTGTGTCACAACTCAGGACCTCGCAATTTACACAAACCCGTGCTGCCCTGCGCTTTGCTATATTGCGTAGCTGTGTTACATTAGTTAATATTAATTAATTTTGAAAGCAATACCGGGAGAAATCCAAAACTTTTAACGAATTGAAATCAATAGCTATGATTAAGATTAATTCCATATCGTACATCGACAATTCAAAATTGAAAAAAAAACTAACATTTAAGGAGCAAAAAAATCACAAAATGATATTAGAAATTGTATAACTTCTGTCATTTTGTGAAATTTGAAATTTAAAAATACATTCGCATAAATAATAATTTCTGAAGTATCTTACTACCATGATGACGGCACAAACAAATGAATACATATACTTTGAAATAACAATAACAATAATTTATTTCGAGGTTACAAATAAAATTGTACAGCAGGAAAATTGTTTCATTTACTTAAATTCGGTACTCGGTACAGCACTATTATGCATATCGATATGATAAACCACTGATCTGCCTTTGTCAAATGAATTTAAATTCACCTGCATATGTATATTCCAAAATATATAAAAATGAATGCTTCTTTGTATGTTTATCCTCTACGTGTTCCTAAACCATTTATGCGATTGTGATGAAACTTTGCTAAGTTATTCTGCGTACGCCCGTGAAAGTTTCTGAATTATTTAATTTAGGTAAATTTAAAAAAGAATAAAAGACCACGTGGACGGAATCACGGGCAGCAGCTAGTTCCAAATAAATCTTTATCGATACTCTATATATGTATGTACTTACATATGTAAATCTTATTATTTTACGTCTATGTTAAAAAGGTAAAACACCTTTTGACTTATACCATACACCAAACATTATACTTTGATAATGGCGATGTGGGCGGCCGGCAGATACCTACGTAAATATCGTTTATTGATATATTTCAATTTATTGGAATTTCTGAAAATACAGTGCATTTATTTTTTGAACGAATTCTTAGTATTTTAGTAATCGAATTGTTTCATAATAAGTATTTTTAGATTACAATAAACTTATCAATTCATTATTTCTTGTAGTTTTTGGCGTTTCGCATTAAAATATGTAATAAATAGAATTAAAATAGGGCATATATAGCGAGCGACCAAAATACTGAAGCAGTTGGATGATTTACCCTTTAGTTTTCGAGTTTATATTATTTACGTGCCTATGCATACTTAAGCACAAACATATTAACCAGTTAAATGTATGAAAGCAAGGAAGAGAAAGAGCCCAGGAATGGTAGTCAAGGACCAGGGCAGGTCAGCTGCCTTCCCTTGCCCCCTCTTGGGTACGGCTCATGCTTCGGTGTGTTCCGTATGAGATCACAGAGTGCAGTAAGCACGACATGTACCGAAGATGATCACGGGATTTTGAGTATAAGGTAAAACTCCCACGTTCCACATTACACAGTTTTTTCTCCTGAGAGTTGGGTTAAGTAATTAAAAAAAATTCCCGTGCCAAAAAATATAGTTTTAAACTTATTCCATGTTGTTGCTGTCCTAACTTTAACTTAGTTTGGATTACTAATTGGGGCCACACAATTGATGTATTTGTCAGGTATATGTATATGAACACTACCTTCTTCTGTTATATTCAAACTTTGTTTTATATTTTTATCAGAGAAGATATAGCTAAGCATCGCTGTCCTCACATACTTTTCTCGCCTCCTCAAATCTCATCATTCTCCTCTCCTCACGTGATGAGCAAAAATATACAGGTTATTTTGTGAGTGTTGTTAACGACTCGTGTTGAGTACTAATACTAAGTCTTTAAAAAAAATATGGGACAGCTTAAAAGCTTTCATGAATAACTTTAGTTCATGAATGTAACACAATAAAGATTATATGAGTACTTACATCGTATAGAGATTGATTTCAGTGATCCGTACACGTACACATTTTTTGTACTTAAGTCTTTTTTCTCTTTCACTGTACCCGAAGTCCGCACAAAATTTGAAAAACTGGTAAACTTATTGCCTTACTACAGTGTCCGTTTGTTTTCACAAGCTCACAGAATCTGATGATACAAGCTAGAAACTTGCGATTTGACAGAGCTATAAATAGGTATTGGTATGGCTAGATATCAGTGTTGGGCAAAATGTAATTGCAAAAACAATTACAATTAAAATTTGTAATTGTAATTGTTTGTCCCCAAAATGTTTTTACAATTACCATTACAATTACAAGTAAAATGGAATTACCTTATTAAAAAACAAAGAAAATTCAACTCCGTTAAGTGGGATATTCAATGAAAACTAACGATTTATAAAAAAACTTTTCTTTTTCAGTATTTGGTTTGTTTAACGAAAAAATTAATAATTGTGAAATGGACTGGGAATGCGGTTGCAAAATGCGAAAACCTAAATATCTGGATACAATTTTAAAATGTCGGGAATTTTGGATTGCTTTCTGGAGAAATATAATAATAATAAATGCGCCAGACAGTACACACCGATCATCTGATGTCAAACTAAGGCTTCCCGCTGCTTTAAGAACCAGACGACGATTACTAAGGGCGTCTGTTAGTACACCCGGACCAGAGACAATCTAGAAAAGTAAAAGCTTATGTGGTCCGCCGTTCGAATTACAATAAACATGTTTTTGATACTTTACGTAATCATAATTGTCGAGAGATTGTGGGGGTGTAGATATGGTTATCTAACTACACCACACACATAAAAAGAAAAGGACACTTAGTTGACGAGCACAAATAACTAAGAGGAACACTTCACAGAGTCAACAATATATTTTCGAGGAACACGATTTACAGTCACAATTACAGTGTCATGTAAAATGTTAAGTGTCGGTAGGTGTAAAATAAAATACGTATATAAAATGATTGCATGTTCATAAATTATATTTAATTATTTTAATATATAAAATTTATATTTGCGTATGTCTGTGTGTATGTATATTAATGAATATTCTTATAATATAAATAGTTACATAAAATATAAATAAAGTGTATATATGTATGTAGTGTAGGGTGGTAAGTATGTGTCCTACAAGATCTTTTAATTTTTTCGAGTTGGGAGATCACATGAATTGTTGGGATCTAGCCAAATCCCAAACACTCGCTACTTATTGCTGAAATATTTAAACGGCAAAATTTTAAGTAACAACACTAACGATATTATTGACCATATAATATGGATGATTTTATAAACTATGGTGTTTCAAAGAACAACTATGTCAACAATTGTCATATAATATGCTCAATACCAAAATGCATTGGTACTGAACGTTCATTATCTAAAGCCCGACTCGCGCTTACCCGTTTTTTTGTCAGCACCTTCAAACATATGACATCAGTTATTTGTGCAGGTGCCCTTTCTTAATCACAGTCTAAATCCACTTACTTAATCTAACAAGGTCTTATCTAAAAGGAACGTTAACGGCTTTATTTTGGAACAAGGATTTCATTACGTCATTACTTGATGACCTTATTACGTGAACAGAATTTTAATAGAATATTTATTTGTTCGTAAATTTCCACTCAGTTTTCGTATGGTCTGGGAGGCAAAGAAATGGTTATGAAAATCAGTGCTACATTTGTAGTAAAAATCAATGTTATTAGGACATTTTGCTCAAAAAATTGATCGCAGCGCTAAGCAGGACATTTTGCTCTAAAAGCCGAACATACCATACGTTTAACAAAGCAGGACATATGACATTTCATTAAGGATTATTTTAAACTAAAGTTCGATG
The DNA here is from genome assembly GCA_907165235.1 of Zeuzera pyrina. Lineage (NCBI taxonomy): Eukaryota > Metazoa > Arthropoda > Insecta > Lepidoptera > Cossidae > Zeuzera > Zeuzera pyrina. The sequence continues at coordinate 5,128,463 of OU015641.1, forward strand.
GTTCGTTTAGTACTGTAGTCGAGTATTTATTGTATCATAACATATCTTCACGCTGTATCCCTAACGGGGTAGTTAGAGGACGGAGCGCCAAGCTTCGCGGTTCTTACGTATACTTCTTTCGCTTCCTCAAATCTCATCATTCTCCCGACAGATTTTCGCCTAGATATGTGGGTACTTTTCACATTTCCGTCAGCTAACACTCTGGCTATTTAATCTTCGTAAGTCAGCCTTGGACTTCCTTGGCTCCTTTTACCACTCGCTTTCGCTCTATCGATTTCTAAGCATTAATTTCTTTATTTTTACAATAAAACTGTCGTGCAACCCTATCATACTGCGTATCTCTTCATTGCTTTCCTGTCCGCAAGGGTGACACCGCACATATTTCTAAGAGATCGCATTTCTACTGCATTTATCACAATTTCACTCGATTTGGGACATATCCAGGCTTCGCTCCGTACAATAAAGTTGGAACCAATACCGCATTGTGTATGGCTATTTTGGCTGTGTTAGATATACCTACATATTCACACTGCCTACTAACGCGAACAAAGCACTGTTCACTTTATTGCCAGTTGTTACCCGTCCCTCCACATCCAACTCACATCTTCCATCCCTCGAAAAGTCACTCACCAGCTATACTAGATATTAGATTTATTGTATCGATATCAATTAAAAAATTGTGTAAATAAATAATGAAATATATTTGACAAAAAGCCTAAAAAATGCCTGATAGGCCGAACACGAATGTTAAAAGCCAAACACGTCCGGCTAAAGCTGAATGCCTAGTAACCCTATGTGCTTCACTTATAGAGTCGAATATACTCCATCGAATAAGCTTTTACTGAGTAATATTCGACACATTACTGGGAAGTTTTAGAGAGTAGTTTAAAAGACGTTTTCACTGAAATCTACGTGAACAAAGACGCGGGAAAAATCAGTTTATTGTAAAAAAAAATCTATCAGTGCTAGCCTGATAAGCGCATAGACTGCGAGAGTCAAGCAACAAAATACATAGTCAAAAGAATCGACTGAATCTGTATCGAATTCCACTAAAATGCTATGTCAAGCGGATATTTAAAAAACCGGCCAATGGGTGTTGGACTACACACAGTGAAGGCTTCCGTAGCCGAGGTGCACGATGTCCATTTAATCATCAGCGAAAATACGTTGGCTTTTCATAGTGTTTCTTGATAACACAGAAAAACAAAGTTACTTCTGCGGTCGCCGAGCGTGTAACCGAAAATACCGCAAATCTCAAAAGCTACACATATGTATCACATTCAAACCAACTTTCGTCTAAAGTGCGTTTTAAGTTCTACTAACTTCAATTCTTTTAGAACTACTCTTATACTTGAAAAGTTAGAGGGAAGCATTTTTACGAAACGCTTGTCTTAGCAATTTTTTACTTAAATAAAAAAGTCATTGAAATTTCGATATCGTTTTTGAAAACATCTAAAGATACCTCACTTCACACGTTTATATGTGCTGGATTTTTTTTTCATCTCTCGGTTACATATATGGAAAGCTGCTTATAATATTTTTTTTTTATTTCATTAGATCATCGTGTAACGGTTGATAGAATACCTTCCAAATTTCAACTATATAGTGCCAATAATCTCCGAATAAAATGGCTGTGACATACGGACAGACGGACAGGATGAAATTGTAAGTTCTGTTTTTGGCCATTTAGCTACAGAACCCTAAAAAGTTACATGTAATAAAACGGCCACTGCTCTGTCGTTAGAGACAAAAAGAAATTAAACATTATAAGACAGACATGACATTGAAGCACTTATTTCTCAATAAAAATGCCATCGCAACAAAAACGTAGAAGTATTCGCCATCCGTCACTTCTTATTCTTGGTAACAAATGATTATAAGAAATGCGTTCAGCTGTCTGATTGCATACCGATAAAGATTAATGTACGCTCGTTGCCGGATCATGGATATATTTACTCATACTCTCGTGTTAATGGTGCTTCTGTTTAATATGTTTTAGTGGTCAATAACGATCACCCAAATGGATGGGTGTGTGACATGTAGCGATGGCATAGACCTCTAGTCCAGTGACTCTTAAAGTGGGTGGCAGGAACCCAAGGGTTCCTCGGAAAAGTCAATCGGGTTCCGCGTATTAAGTTACACTTGTAGTCGAATCATTAAAATATTTTGGCTACCGTCTTGACAAATTTATTTTTTGCGTGAAACTTAATCTAAGCACACACATTGACAAAAATTGAACAAATTTTTATTTGTAGAAGGACCTATAGAACAAAATGCTTGATTTTTGACCTATTAATTTTTTTTTTAATCTTTACTTTACATTAAATAAATATAACGTTTAAAATATTTCGAATATTTTATATCTTCTTATAATGCAATATCTTCCATCTGTTGACATTTGGAATGGGATTCCCTAAAATAAAAAAGGATTTGTTGAGTGTTCCGTTTATGTTTGTAATATTAATGTTTAGTAACCGCTACCATACCAAAGACAAATGATTCCTAAAGCGTGTTCCACGGGACCAAAGGTTCCGTGTAAAAGACACTAGGTGTGGTGTACAAACCTCCCTTGAAGAAAACCCCGACTAGGGCAAAATAAAACGACTAGATCTGAAAGACGAATCTTTATTGTATTAATAAAAAGTAATACATTGTAATGCACGAATGTATCGTATCATCTATAATCGCAACATAATTAAACACTAGGGTTTCGCGAGTTACATTTCTGGTTAAATAGTTGGAATAATTTGGCTACCGTCATCTGTGGTAATATTTCTTGCACGCAACTTGACCTTAACGTACACATTAATAAACATTGAACCATTTTTATTATATAATAAGTCCTACACAACGAAATTACTCGATTTCAGACGTATTAAAACCTTTTACAGGAAGCAGTGAAATAACTTCATTCATCACATTAATCTTCATTTCGTAAATTTGTAATAAAGGATTTTCACTCCTATTTTAAATAGTAGTAGGTTTTTTTTACTTGTTATAGTTTACGAAGAGGTTCCGTAAAATAAAAGGGATTTATTGAGTCTTCAATGGTTTAGGAACCACCGCTGCCCTAGACCAGACTAACATAATTTTAATTCCAGTACTTTTAAAGATACGAATGGCGAATGATCAAGTCCGAATAGGTACCGAGTTTGCCTCTTATTAAATTTTTCTAATTAAATGTATCAGGCCGATTGATCTATTAGACATTTATTCCATAATTCAATCATATGAAGTCACAGGCAAAAGATATTACCAAAATAAACTAAAAAATTAAATTACGCATTTCATTTAGTGAAAATAAAAGTTATTGATAAATAATACATTAAATCTCAGCGTACAACTACGGTAAGCCGTCAATATTAGTAACACAGGACGCAAAATATGATCAAATGCAATGAGGCAAGTTTCTCATCGCTACAGAGACTAAGTTTTAAGATACAAGTGATTGGCTAAAATTGAATTAAATATAAATGAGTACAAACTTAATAAACAGCATAGCAAGAGTATAAGCGTCGCCATTACAATTGAGAAAAACTCAATACTCACTTGCATTTCTAGATTGCAGGATATTTCACATACACCGTTCATGGTGAATTACTTTGTCATAACATAATTTATTCTTGATCAATCTCGTACAATTTAAGTTTTTTAAAACAAATAAGAAACATGCTGTACAATATAAATTTATACAAAAGAAACATTAACTGACCTCTATTCAGATAACAAAACGTGTGCGAGCAAGCGACACGGCAGGAGTTTCTGTGACGCTACACAATGGCATCGCCGAACACAAATATACCAATACACAAAGACAAACCTATATGTGTATTGCTCATCTCAACTCACGCGACGATTTTTTTTGTGACATAGAAGAAATCTTCTGTGTCACAAAATCTGACAAAATCTGTCTTAAAGAAATCTTTAGAACTTAGAACGGTATATCCAACCCGAAATGGGTGAGATTAGGTTATGTAGGAATTTTACCCACTAAAACTCCCGTGGTTGGCGTCTCCGGTGCAAGTAGATAAGTACATAGTCTCCAGAATCTCCTATGGGACACACTGGAGCTTCACTTCTCTGGAAGGTGAAGACCGAACCATAATAACATACGACCCACTACTAGTAACAGTCGAGTCGTCTTCTCAGAAATCAGGTGATAATGATTTTATTTCATTATGTAAGCGTACTACCCATTCGTAGGACCCAGTGCTCTAGTGATGGCGTCCTATGTTATAAGTCCTAGTTTAGAAGTCGAGTCGTTATTTGATAATGAGACAAAACTTTTTGAAAATAGTTACGAATCCAATTTTTCAACTACAATCCACAAGATGAAAATTGCGGGTCAGTTACTGTTGGATAGATCTGTTCTTCACCTAGATTATAGGCTACTTCTTATATTCACCCGTGCGAAACCGAGTATAGGATCGCTAGTTCAATATATAGCGAAATAGACATTGTTCTATAAATATAGAGGCGATTTCAGTATCCGCATTCGTTCTTAAATTGTACCACAGAAAATTTGTTACATAAAAAACGCGAATAGCGAGACGCAACACAGCGTAACTGGTATATTTGCAGTGAAAAGTGAGATCTAACATGCACTGACTCTAAATATTCAATAAAAAAACTGCACATTAATTAAATAATGCTCGCAACATCAACACACATTTCGTAATATTATTCAATTTATTTCAGCTAAGATTAACGCTAGTAGTTTTCTGTTCACGTTACTCCCGAGTAGATGAAATCGAAAGTATATTTTTGTGTCGGTAAATAACTTATACGGCTTGCTACTTATCAACTTCTGGTATTACTACGTACTAATAATAATGTTACTACACGATATCAATTTATGGATATTTATCTCTATAGCATACTTACGTAGTTTCTAGTTTCAATATCATTGTATGCATTTTATATAGCAGTCATATAAACATCAACGCTTGGTGCTCCGTCCTTTCTGACTACCCCGTTAGGGATATGGCGTGAAGATATGTATATATACATATCTTGTGTATGTATAAACGTCAACGTGACCCGAAAAGGGCTCAGGTCGCTTAGTGATCGTATTATAGTCGCGGTTACATATTTTAGTCGCATAGTGGTCATGTTATAATTGCAGTTGCTGAAACGTTCTGTCCACATAACATCACGTCTTTAAGTGCTTGCTCGTTTGTCTTCGACGGTGTATTAAAATAAAGCTTCAGATTCCTTAATGACCATAATAATAATAATAAATAAATAAATAAATACTCCAGACAATTACACAGATTGTGTGACCCCAAACTAAGCAGTAAGCTTGTACTATGGGTACCACACAATGAACTCTGGAGGAGTTCCCAGTAACACACAGACTCCAAGCCAATTTAGAAAAGTTAGTTTCCTAAATTGACCTGACCGGGGATGGAACCCGGGACCCTAGCTTTGGAAAGCAGATGCATATGCCACTGCACCAACGGGCCCCAGTCAAATATCCAATTTGTACAAACTTCCTTTGAATAACGCAATCCAGGTCCAGGAACTAGAAATCGTTCATTTAATGCGGCGTTCTTATTATAAAAATTTAATAGATCTGATTTGAGTTTATTAATTATTCCAAAATATCAATCTGATATCCATTTTCAGCCTATGGAAATTACGTAATTAAGCCCCAAATTAGTGACGATTGGTACCTGCTAAGCATGGGAAACTCCAGATTCAGTAAATCAAATGATTTGAAACTGCCAAGTTGGAGTTATTGTTTCCGGACGCTTGCGTGAGTGCGTTTCAAAAACGAAACCACTACGTATGTATACTAACTAAGAATATATATAATATCTACATAGTATATACTTGATTTAAATGTATAGCTACTGCTACACCATATCTATACTAAATATACAGGGTTATTTGTAATTCGACGTATTCCCGTTAGGAGGTGATAGGGGTGACTATTTCCGATAATTTTAACCCCCATATGCATTATGCAAAAGTCAACCATTTTTGAGTTATCATGTTTTTTAGCTCTTTTCAAAATAAGTCAAAAATGCAGCATCAAAAATTTATTAAAAAAAAAGTATCAATTTAAATCTCATTATTTCTTCTGATTTATAAAAACGATTAAACACTGGTTATTTATCAATATTAAAACAACAATTATCGGTCCAAATTTAAAAATGCGACACGAAAAACGATATTATTTCAATATTTTTTTGAGATTATTTTCCACTAAAATGCCTTAAAAACAAAAAAAACGTTATGAAACTTGGCTTGCAGATTATTTTAAAAACAACCGTTTTAGCGCGATAGGGCGAGGAGGACCTATTCTGTGGCCTGCGAGGAGTCCGGACTTATCGCCGGTTTCTATGTCTGGGGTTACATGGGGTTCTATGTCTGGGTTTACGACGTCTTGCATGTGTCATCCGCGGAAGAACTCAAAACAAGAACTATAAACGCAGCAAATGCGATGCGGAATAATTTGACTACTTCGGTAGTTAAGTCACAACTCAGAAAAATAATGCGACTTTGCGTACGCAATAGGGGAAGTCACTTCGAGCAAGAACTTTAATTAGGCTAAATTACAAAATGTCTTAATTGTTACTTATTATTAATTGTTAATTGTTATTACTAATAAACTGTTACTGGCTCTAAATTTTATTTTAAATTTATGTTTTTTGTTTTATTTACGTTGAGTATTGTTTTTAATCAATTTTATGGAAATTTTAAAGAACGACCTTAAGTTTAGTTCGAATACGAATTTCCGCCTGCTTCCTTTGTGATCTTTTTTTTTTCAGTTTCTTTGAAATTTGAAAAAGTTCCTAGTTGTTATGCATTGTTGGAGAGCTAAGAAAACGGTTATGTTGTTTGTTTGTATTTAATGGATTAAGTCAAAAACTACTCAACGGATTTCAAAAATTCTGTCACCTATAAAAAGCTTCATAATCAATGAGTAACATGGGCTACATTTTATTTTCAAAAAATTTCTACCCGTGTGAAGCCGGGGCGGGTCGCTAGTTATTGATAAATACATACGCGCGTCAAGTGCGTGAGGAGAATGATGAGAATCGAAGAGGTGAAAGAAGTTTGTAAGGACTGCAAAGCTTGGCGCTCAGTCCTCTTTGACTACCATCCCGTTAGGGATACAGCGTGAAGATATGTATGTACGTACATAAGACGAAATACAAATGAGTAAGTGAATCAAAGAGTTAAGGAATGATTAAGAGGAGTCATTGGAGTGGATTCGGATTAAATGATCTAATTCACTCCCCGGAACGGGGACTTCCCATAACCAGTATTTTACTAAAACCCTGTAGCAGCCACCGGACATAAAAACTGGCTTCTGTGCAGCAAGCGTAACTGTTTATGACATCGATGACAAGTTGACAATCGATAAGTGGAATGAGATCAAACGTCATGTCCTAAGTGAACGGCGGACAATAAATCATAATGACCCGTGACAGGTGAATGCATAAAATTAACAACAAACGTCAATCATGGAATATATTTAGTCGACCTACGACAACTCTATGGGCGCGCTAGCATAGAATAATAATGCAAAACAGCCAATTTAGTAGCAAGTTTTGTTACCTACAGCTACCAAGCTTATTTGTTCGTTTAAAATTAGAAGATGTAAACTTTCTGTCATCGTGAGAGGTTCCAAATGACAGCTCTTTAAAACATGATTTTAAATTACAAATGAGTTCAGTCATTTTGGCGTTATAGGTGATCGTAAATATAATTTTTAGACTACCCTATTTTTATAGTGAAATGAATTATTGAAAAAATTTCTTATAAAATGTATGTTGCCCATTTAATCTAAAGTATCGCTGAAAAATATCCGAATTAAATAATAAACATTGAGCATAAGATCTTAAATGAATGCAGATTATAATAATTCCATTTAATTAAATACTTTGGTTTAAATAAATAGAAAGTGCTATGTCAAACTTTGTTTTGTAGTTGATAAACAAGTAACGACTCAATGGACGAAACATTCATTTTGCAATTATATGACGTGCATATGATAATTTTTCTGTAATTGTGATTTAACAAAGTTATCAGTCGTTAGATATAAAATGTGAAACGTTCAAGTCTATTCTGCTTAGTGTAACGAGAAATTTGTTTGTATGCGTCATAAAGTTATTAGTTATTACGTATTTTATTTTCTCAACCTTTTAGATCAGCCATTCCCAAATTGGGCGATAACGCCCCCTTGTGGGCGCTGCAGGCCTAAAGGGGGGCGGTAAGAGACCCAGAAAAAAATGGGGGCGTTGTGTAGAGGCCTGGGGGGTGATTTGTAATTTCATTTAGCTAGGAGGCATCTTAGACAACGACTGCATGAGCTCTCGACTCAGTAGACAAAATAAGTTTGGGAACCAGTGTTTTAGATTGATTAATCAAAAAAAAATGAGTAAAAAAGATGAGAAATAACTTCTTAATGCTGATATTTAATTATAAAAACGTTTATTTTACACATATTTAAAAAAAAAAAACAAAAAAACGACACCTTGTTTTAAAAAAATCCTATATTACAAAGGAAAAACAATTTTTTAACAAAATGTAACTAAGTATATTATTATTAATTATTTCTCATCGCCAAATGAATTAAAAACCGCAACATTTTACCTTAATTAAATGTTATAATTACTGTATTGAATAACATAACATGTTTTATCAATATTAACATAACGCCTTTTCCTATTCGACATGCGCAGAGCGTCGATATGAAAAACTCAAAGTTTGACAATACTTTCGCAGTAAACACAATGAGCTTTATATATTTAGAATTTGTTTATATACTTTAGAATTGAGATTACGACAAAAACAAATAAATATCGATTTTGGGCACAAATCAAAGAATAGTACGGTCTGTATTTATTATAATACACATTGACATAGGTCAGTGAGATAAATGCCATACCTTAAAACATCTGTGTGTGGGCGAAGCAAATTACTTTTTGCCAGTAACAGTATTAATCGCTTGATTTGTGCAGAACTCTAGTCTTTACGGGGGCAATGACCGATAACCGAGATGGTAAGACAATCTTAACTAACAAAGAGCAATGTACTAAGTTAAACAATACTTATTTGAGATAATACACAGGTACTTATTTACACTTACATATTGCTAACACAAAGAGAAATTCTGTAGTTATGTATTATATACAAATTTAAATACATTTTTAGTGGGTCTGTCTGACTCTGAGATTCCGGCTGTCACAGACGGTTTTCTTAATGATATTTCGACATAAATATTTGTAGAACAAATTGTATTATTATTATGTATGACAGGGTTGTACGGGTATTATTGTAAAAATGAAGAAAGGTATGCTTAGATGGTTCGGGCACATAAAAAGAATGAATGACGAAAGACTGACGAAAAAATCTACAGAGCGAAAGTGAGAGGTAAAAGAAGCCAAGGAAGACCAAGGCTGACTTATGAAGATCAAATAGTCAGTGCTAGCAGATGGAAATGTCAAAAGCACTCGCATACCTAGGCGAAAATGTGTGAGAAGAATGATGAGATTTGAGGAAGCGAAAAAGGTATGTAAGGACCGCGACGCATGGCGCTCCGTCCTACCCCGTTAGGGATATAGCGTGAAGATATGTATTATTTATACTTAAATGCCCAAATACAGACGTGATACAAGAGTTTAATTTTGACTGTGGGTGTAATTTTGGAGTATTTCGCAGAAAAAAAAAATGTTTTTGAGGTTTCGTATGGGGTATCAACTATACATACATCTTTATTTATGTAAATAATAACGTAAGTGTTCGTTTGTTCAAAATCTTAAATCTCCGAAAGTTATTTATCGACTGCTTCGTTCTGAATTAATACAAAGGCAGTCTGTCATAAAGGTTTTTTCATACCCTTTTTTGTGTGACTTTCTGAGGTATTTTCCGGTGTAGCGGGTAAGGCCTTTTTGGCACAGAAGGTACAGCATCAGACCTCAGGGTTGCCATGCATTTGCTGTCTCAAATGCTTCCTTAGCCTTAATATTGTAAGTGTCATGACCTACTCAGTCCACTTGCCATCAGATGAACAGTTTGCTCGTTTGTCTATCGCGTGGTACAAATAAAAAAATTGACGTTTGTGAGTACATTTCTGGACAAAATATCTATTTTATAGGTAAAATACCATCAAAATTAATTAATCATGCATTTTCCGTAATCGTTTTCTGATTGTGTAAAAGCATCGCCTTGATTATTAGTTAACTGTGTCATTATACTGATATACAACTTGTGAAGTAAGTTAATTTACCGCACACTGCTCTATACACACTCCACATTTACCTGAAAAAGGAAAAGATACGTTTAAAAATAGGGTTGCCAATGTAATAATATCTAAAATAGAAATCTTTATTTTAGCATAACGATTACACTTCATTGATTTTATAAATATTTCATTTCAATGTTAAAATTAAAGTTTTGACGTTCGACTTGCGTTGTGAAACGGACTAAATACAGTGTGATTCTTCATGTAGTTTAAAAAAAAAAAAGAATATATTGGACTTTTAAAGTTTATTCAGCACCCATGGGGAAGATACTGAGTAGGGGCCGCAATACCCAATACTTTTTTGGAAACCGGTATTTTCGGTATTACTTTATGATTAAAACCGGAATGTGGATATTTTTGAAATTTTTGATAACTTGAGAAAGAAAATTGAAATATTACAAGTCATTTTTTAAAGCTTTTAAGACATCAATAAAATAGTTGTCTTAAGAAAATCGCAATTTAATGGAAAGTAATAATTCAATCTTACTCTCCCTTAGACAGATTACAACAATAATATCTATTCCCGTTAGTAACTACTGAAAGAACTATAAAAATAGGGTAGTCTAAAAATTATATTTACGATCACCTATAACGCCAAAATGACTGAACTCATTGATTTATACATTACACTAAAATAGTAAATCAAAATAACGACGATCATGGCGTCACGAGATGGTGTGGTGTGATGCAGAAAGTAATTCTATCGCCTCTAACGCGTGGCGCTTCGCCGTAAGTACAAGCGAGACAGCGCTATTTTTCGTCGCTCCGTGTAGGCGAGTCCAATTCAATGTGCGACAGTGGAATTGTCCACGATGTTTTAATTTTGTTTGTTTGTGTAATCTATTGTTAAATCGAGCAACTATTAATTTTCTTTATTATACTTACCATAAAAGTACTTACTACACAAGTAAAATCATTCAATTGTTCTATTAATCGTTGAAGTACAAAATAAAATAAAATACGCTATCTTATTTACTGCATAAGCGTCAAAGTGCATGTGAGATAGGTGTGGTTTCCGAACCGCAGTTGAGTGGGTGTTTATGATGTGATGTAAGTGGTGATGCGTTTAAATATCCAGTGCTACATAGATATCGTTGATCAAACCCTACTAATACTAAAAATAGTATATTGTATAGACAGGTGTTACTTTGCGGAAATCCATTTCATGCGATGAACTCTTGTAATTTTTAGCTATCTTCTGTCTAAAATCTCAAACTTGTTAATAATAATAATAATAATGCGCCAGACGATACACACCGATCATCTGATCTCAAACTAGGCTATTCCCTGTGCTATGAGAACCAGACGACGACTACTGGGGGCGTCTCCCAGTACACTCAGAGACAATATAGAAAAGTTCATTTTCTAACTTACCCAACCGGGAATCGAACCCGAAACCCTCCGCGCGTGGTAAACGTCTAAACTACTGCGCCATCTAGGTCGTCAAAACTTGTTAATCGACACGTGTTTCACCTGTCAACGAAGCATTGTCAGAAAATTTAGATTTGGTCAGGTAACTATCACCGAAAAGCATTTTCAATGTAGTAAATTAAACTTCCGAGTTACTTGTTCATGGTATGGCCATTGACAAGATAAAAGTGTAACTCTAACCATGTAAAGTCTAGGTTCCCAAACTTATTTTGTCTACTGAGTCGAGAGCTCATGCAGTCGTTGTCTAAGATGCCTCCTAGCTAAATGAAATTACAAATCACCCCCCAGGCCTCTATACAACGCCCCCATTTTTTTTCTGGGTCTCTTACCGCCCCCCTTTAGGCCTGCAGCGCCCACAGGGGGGCGTTATCGCCCACTTTGGGAATGGGTGATGTAAAGTAATATTGTATAAATCAGTCCCACAAATCATTCACTCTGTTGAAATAATGAGATTTTTTTAATAAAACGCAGTCTTGTTTTTGATTAAAAACCAAAAATACCGTAAATCCGGATTTCCGTTTACTCAATCCCAATATTTTGAAGCTTCCGTTTTAGTCCGGTATGAGGTATTATGACTCCTAATACTGAGTTATGTAGGGCTTAAGCTACACCCACTTAAAACTACCGCGGTGGTTATCATCGGAGCAAGTCGAGGCAAAGTGTAAGTAAGTCTGGGACTTAAGGTAAATAACCTGGCTAACAGCTACCGCCATAGCAATAGCCGGAACCAAAAGCATAACATGCCATAAGCACGTACCAATTACCTCACGTAATTAATTACGATCAGCTACCTTACATCAATATATCCGTATCGTAACATCCCTAATTGAAAATGCATCATCACCGATGCATTCCACGTGTAAACCTGAGCCCGTTACCCACAGAGCTGTAGGGTTGTGATCAGAATTGTAATGACAACAGTAACTAGTTTATCAACTCGATGAGACGGGCAGCCTTTAATCACTTCACACTTTTCTTTGACGACCCTATTTCACTTCAAGTTTCTTCTCGATTCAAGTTCCTATTTAGTATCAACTTTTTTCTAACGGAACGTGTTTCCATATCCGATACAGCGAATTCTAGCCATATATTTTTTCAAAGAGGGCAATTTGCATTGAAATATATTTAGATTTTTGACTGCTGTAACCCAAAAAAAAAACGGACTCAGTTATAGTTTCATCATGTCTGTCAGTATGTCAAATGCAACTTGGAAAATAAATATTTAAGCATATTTTGGAAATGTTTTATTAGTTTTTTTTTTATTATTTTCAATTCAACTTCTAGTTTCTCTGAAATTGCTAGGGAGTCTTTAACTGGTATTTACATAACGATTCTTGAACAAACAAAAAAAAATGAAAGTGATATTGTATACATATATTATGTATATATGTATGTTTTAGCTGTATTCCGTCCAAAGTATCAAACAATTCATCGACAAGTGTTTCGTTTCTCCACGAAACACCTCAAAAAAATTCCAGAGAAAAATTCCAAATTCAGATTAGGTAGAAAACGCATGGCCGAAATTCGCGCATTTACAAATAAATAATAACATTTAAATAAAAATATAGAGCTCCGCACGATATCGGCTAGCTCGCGTATATCAGTCCAAAAATACGCTTAAAATAATGAATAAAAGTATTTTTTTGCTTATCTTTTCCTTTTTTGCAGACGGGTGTTACTTTGGGAATATCCATCCATCCCCAAAGAAATTTCATTTGGGATATCGTGCGGAGCTCTATTTTTTTATTGAAACGTTATTGTTATTCAATGTCAAGGTTACATCATGCAACCGACTTAACTCAATTACGAGCACCATGCGTCCACGCATGAGTGAATTGAAACAAATGGCTAGTAAAGCATAATAAAGACAGGTGACTATCCTGTTTGCGCCACCTGTCAACTAGGTAATAGCGAATAAAGACATTTTTAGTCAGCGACATTGCGATATTTTTAGTTTGCTGAAATTAAAGTAAGAGCCTTTAATTACTTGCGCTCTGTCGGTCCGTTTATGTCACAGGACTACCGTACTCTTATTTACATATCGATTTAACATATTATTAGTTCATCAATTTGTTACATTGTTCGAAGATCATTGAAATATAATATGTAGATTGGAGTTCGAAAGAATGAAGGCCTCAGTTACTTAAAGGGTCAGATTACATGATTCATTATGGTATCTTCATTGTGAGGGGCTAGATCTATGAGTCTGAAAGTATGAGACTTATATGAGTCTTTTAAAGATATTAGATATAACTCCGGTACACTATGAAGACGAAAATACAAACATATGTATACAAACCTAGAAGTCATATACTACCAACTGCAAACAACTATTAAATTTCACCAGAGTCGTGCAAAAGTCGTGCTGCATATTCCCTATACATTCATTAACACTGTAATATGATGAATTATTATGTAATTTGTCTTTACATTCACCGATTTATTGTAAATTAACTCCTTAACTATTTAATTACATCATGAATATTATCAAGTTAGAATGTTCGAAAATAAATGTCAGTTCAACCTTCATCACTGGACTACTGTCACCGATTCTTAGAAAATTTCATAATAATGTTACAAAAACACTGTTACTGTTTGTAGTGTTAATGTCAGTGGTTGATAACAGAAGTTTCCATTAAATAATTTGTCGAAAAAGGGAGATTTACAGATACTGAATCAATTTAACAACATAAATAAAACAGTACCAATAACAAACCTCCGCTGATAAAACGACTATTCCTCCATAAACTTATAATTATTTTGCGACTCCTAGTAACACCTAAACTCTAAGCTAATTTAGAAGTTTGTTTTCCTTGCAATCAAGGAAAACAATTCGAAAAGTTCGATCCCTAATTAGGTTAATACCTAACTAGGGGTCGAATTCGGGTCCTCGGCTTGGAAGGCGGATGTTCCGCTGACTTCTGATATCGCGCCAATAGACCAGTTAGTGTACTAATTGTCATCAATTCATATTACCTTCAAATATTAGCACCAAAAGGCCTAACTTTTATCGAACACTTCGTATCGTATATCAAGATGGGTGCGCGCTAAAAGCCTGGAAAGGAAATTCCATAAATTATCGATTTGCAGCCGAGGTTGTCGATGGTTATATTCGTATGACATACGGCGTAAAGTAACCTTTGACTAAATTTAATTCTCAATAAGAAATTTTAATAGCTATAAAAATCTATAATAACTGAGAGATTCCATTACTGGAATAAAAATAATTTTCACTTCGAATATGAAATATATTCTAAATGTTATTACAGGAACTTAGTTAAGTGTTGGCTGCCAATAATGTTAAAAGCACTAAATACTTCGGCGAATATGTGTGAAGAGGATGACAAGATCTGAAGAAGCGAAAGAAATATTAATACGTATGTATGTATGTAAGCACCGCAAAACTGCGTCTTCTTTGTCGATCCCGTTAGGGACACAGCGTAAAGATATATGCGTGATTGTGTAGCTGTGTGTGTATTTGGCTGTGTGTGTAAGTGTCAGTATGTGTCTGTGTGTTGATGTATGTCGTATAACTATCATCTTGTAAGCGTTTCGTTTTTACTTTTTAAGGTATACGAAACCCTAACAAGGAGCAATTTGGACAACTTCTTGCACGAAACATAAAATTAGGATCATGTTTACGGCAATTTAGTTCAGTAAAAAAGTATACATCACAATCATCAATGATATACATAAATACATCGAACAAGAATTTTTAGGTAACAGTTTGAAGGGCAATTCGAACTGAGACCTTGAGACATCTTTATTTAATTAAGTCGTCAGAAACAATAATTTGTTTTCGGTTATTTCATAGTTTTATTTCAATTTCCTAATTATTCAAATTTAGTACTAAACAAAACGAAGAAGTTCGATAATTCAATCATTTGAAGACGAAAATTACGAAAAATTACATATACCATTTCGCAATAACAGTTCGATTTTCCAAAGGTAAGTTCCATATATATGCAAAATTTTGGTTCTAACGTCTCTATTTTTATATTTTCTATTGTTTAATCAATACTAACACCATTGAAAGTAACAAGAAATTAGTTCCTGATACAATCCAAATAAAACATCTGATATGATACGTGACACCGCTCCCTTGTGTTAATTCCAGGAGACGACTCGCAGCTGTGTTTAGGTTTCCATATCGTTATCGTTCCGCCATCCTAAAATATAAGGGTGTAACTAGTATTTTTAAAGTTTTTTTTTAATTCCTTACCGTCTACGAACACTAGTTACTACAGATAAGTAGAGTAATATTATTTTTTTAAATATTCTTAAGTATTATCAAAAAATTCAGCCAAGTGCAAGTTGTACTAGTGCAAACAAAGTTCGTCACAGTTTTGTTTTATGTAAAAAAGTGTCCAATATGAAAAATACCTGATAATTTTCACTCAATCTACACCTCAATCTTGATGTTTACGATTTTTTCAATTTTTTATACTATACTTATTTTTTTTGAAATATACTTTAGGATAAGGTTAAAAAGAACTCAAAATAAAACTTTTTATATTCGCAATGTAAAAAGCTTTCATTTGATACCCACGACTACGAAAATTTTTTTTTAACTTACGATTTAAGTTAGCCCCCAAAACCAACACCCAAAAGTCAAAACTTAAACCTTAAAATTGAGGTCTGTCTTTCTGCCCCTACTTACTATAACTGTTACAAATAGCTGTTTACGTAAAATAGCCTCTGAGAAGAACGGCCGTCACAGACAGATACAGAAACCGAGATGTTTCCATAAGTATTCCTTTTTTCATATTCATCAAACCGACGACGTGACAAGAGGTCAGTTTATTCTCGATTGAGACATATTGTCTTAGCAAAATGGAAGAAATATCTCTAACATGTACTGAGAAATTAACCCAAAGCCTACATCGTATTAATTCGCTTCTTTTGTTCTTTTTTATCACAAAACTAATTCAACGTTACACCTAAAAGTACATACGAAGTAGACACATACTGCAACCACGCTGCGTTCGGCGTGATGTCTCTTATTGTGTTATACATTAGAACTTTACCTCCTACTTGATACACACACTGTACCCGCATTCAATGTGACTTAATCTTAAGTAATGAAAACTCGTTCCTCCGTTTGTAACACGATATTTTCCAATATTAATTTTGTCCTTACGACTTTCTTCATCGGGCTCGTAAACTCTTTTGGGACTTTATTTATAAAGTAAAGAGAAAAGGCATTACAAATAACAGCTAATATTCTTTGAAAGGGAAGTTACACCAAAGAAATTAATTAATGAAATATTGTCAACAAATTCTCCTTTAAGGCGCAGTTAATTTAAGCTTTACGTATTTTTCAAACGTCGACTCTAGTTAACACCGGCGTTTTCGGTCGTATGTAGTCATAATTAATTAAATGTCTAATGACAAATGTCTGAAAGGCGAGAAATAAAAATAGGTTGCAGGAATTAGGAAATGTGTTTCATCGTGCTAGAATAAATTAGGTTTCAATTTATAGTCTGTAGGGTATAATTAGTTCCTAGCACTACAGACTAGCGTTTATGGTAACAACTAGTATAAAGATATAATTTGTTTAGATAATATGAACACAATTGAAATTAAAATATTTAATTATTTAATTATAATAGTTTTAAGAAATCATGATTGACAATCAATTTACAATATATGACAATTGTAATAACGGATTATCTGGTCAAACCTTATTTTTATTTAAATTATTGTGATTGTTATTTCTAGTAGCCATTAATAATTAATTATTGTATACCTATTATATTACTCATGTACTCTGACACATATAAGAATATATTATAATACGCATAATACATGTATCAGAATTAACAATATTAGAGTACATCATAAAATCGAGTATTGCTCGTATATTATTATTTTTAAACAATGCAACTATGCGTATGCAAAATTTTATATTATTATAAAATAATGCAACCTCTAAAATTCTAATAAAGATATGACATGCGCAAGGACAGGAATTTTGTATGAGTACTGACAATGTGCAATAATGCAATCGTATAGACCAGTGTTTCCTAAGGTTTTAAGGCTATGGAACACTCGGTAAAACCCTTTTAATTTATGAAACCCCATAGGCCATACCAAATTATAACAAATAAAAGATATCTAATGCAAGAGTAAAAATCCTTTATTACGAATTATTTGAAATAAAGATTAATACGATGAATGAAATTATTTCACTTCTTCAAATAAAAACTATTAATAGGTCTGAAATAGAGCATTTTTATTATATAGGACTCACAATAGTATAAAATTGGTTCAAAATAATGTTGCCACAAATGACGGTATCCATAATATTCCAACGATTTAACAACCAATGTAACACTCGCCGAAGCCTAGTGTCTTTTATACGGTACCCTTGGGTTCGCGGAACCCACTTTAGGAATCGCTGGTATAGACTATAGACAATGATCTAGCAATTGTTATGTAAACGTTGCAGTATAATAATGAACGTTTTGATCAATAGCCGGATTTTGACCAAAATCTGGGGCTATAAGCTATAGCTATCCAAAATCAAATTTTTATTTTGTTATAGCCTATACCGTAATAAAAATGCGGTTTTAGATTCCTGGGTTTCTGTTCAAAACTCAATTTCATAATAACACAAATTTTACAGTATTTATGAGTAACTTTTTACATGATCTAAGAAATATTTCATTGTCTTAATAATAATTGTAAGTTGATTCAAGTACACACACACATATACAATACATACATGTATAAAACTTATTAATTAATGCTTAAAAAAATCAATCAACCGAGGGCCTTGACAAACTAGATAAACACCTGTGTTATAGGAGTTAGTCCAATTTTCAATAAAGATGCGTTTTTACCGCTATAAAATACGACTAAAAATCGCACCTGTAGTCGGGCTGTAACACCCAGACCGCCTCACCTTAGCTCCTAATAAATTATGACAGGTGCCCGACAAGTGGACCGCACCCGGTGACATCATTACTGCGTTATTGTCAACAGTGAGTACTTAGCAGTAGCCACGTCCAGCGATCATAATATATGCCTCGATGGCTACAATAGCTTGTAGCTATCGAGTGGAACGGGCTAGCATTCTTAGACACTTAATAAACAGTCAGGTTTATTTGACTGATTATTTAAACTGAGATGGCCACAGTAAATCAGTACTCCAGACAATTACACAAATTATGTGACCTCCAACCAAACTAAGCAGTAGGCTTGCATTATGAGTTTATGAGTACCAAACAACAAACTGGAAGTCTCCAGTCTCCCTGATACCAATCCAAGTTAGAAAAGTTAGTTTTCTAAATTAACCTGGGGAGACTGGGTATGAACTTGGGGCCCCGGCTTGGATGGCAGGTGATCTGCCGACTTAACTGCCGTCTAGTGCAAGTCGTACTTGTGTAATTAAGTTCCGTACTATCAGTTCATTTTTTTCTTTTTATGTAAGTGTAAATAAAACTATTTAGTCTCATACAATCCTAGTAACTTGCGTTCAGTACGGGTAAATCTCAATCTGATAATTTCGGATTTTTTTCTTTTTGAAGGAGTGAAGATAAAAATTTAGTTTTTTCTGTAAAGTGTATAAAAACTCGAAGCCAAAATTCGACTTATGAATTTTCACGTCTGCATTTGAACCACAATTAGAACAAACCGTTCTAAACCGTCAAAAAGTATCTAAAAAAAAGACATCTGCAGTAAAAACTCTGCTACAATTTAGGTCATTTTCAATCTAAAGGTGCAGCAACATATTCCAGTTCACGCGAGGACTCGAGCTCCGTGTGCTAACTATAGTTATAATGACTTCACGTGACATTTTCAAATACGCTGTAGCACTGTATGTATAAATCTATATATTAATATGTGGTGAGAGAACTTTGTAAGTTTGTACCCCTTCATAAGCATATTGTACCCACGGAGGAATAGAAGATAAGGATAGTTAGTTTATATGAAAAAAGAGTGCAGAAACCTAAAATGTATGTAATAATATATGTCACAAATACATTAAATATAAAGTAAAACACTCAGTGTTTACGTTCATACTGCCAATATCAAACACAATAGTATAACTGTCAATGTCAATAAGATATGGTCAATGTGGTCAAACCTCGGATCAAGGAACGTAATGGATGGAGTAATAATAAGTTGTCGCGCTCTTACCACCGAGTGTAAAACGAATTTTCCTATCTCTTTCTATCTCATTGAGCGTATCCACTAAGAAAACAGTTCGTTATCGTAAGTATGGAAACCTTGCACTGTATTTCGTGTAGCTTATGAGTCGGTCATGAAATAATTATTTGCAAAATACTCGTAAATTTTAAGTTTTGGATAATAGTATTCACAAAAATAGAAAAAATATGTCATGTTCAGCTGTGTATCATTATATTGTGACCTTCCCTAGTCACGCACATAAGTAAATATCTAGAATGTCGGTCAACGAAAAAGGACGCTTTAAGAACACGGTTTCAGAGCAAAAGCTCCGTTCATTGTGATTCTTGGTCCGAGAGTCAAACAATCGCACAGAGTAAAGATTGTCGCTAAAGAATTTTAATATATTGCCAACAAATTACTGACAGATTGACTGACTGATTGACTGAATAAATTATGAGATGTGAATTTTGTGTGATTTGTGAACTGTGAGATGTTTCGAGTCTTTAAAGTGAATGCCAAGGGAAAAAAAGCGTTTATTTTACATTTACTTTCGAATTTCGACTAGTGGACGACCAGTAGTAATATAAAATATCTACATGAACGAGTACTTCAAAAATCTTGATAACACCTCGACAAGGTCTAAAAAACGTGTCATCAAAACAAGTGCTTGACAAAAATGGCTTACAATGTTGTTAACTTTTTATATTAAAGAGATATCTAAAAAACAACCAAGTACACATGTGTGCGTACTGTTATACGGGTTTTGGAAAATGCCTTTTTAAAAAAAAGAACTAATTAAAACCCGCGAAAGAATACTTTTTTAGATATATTTATAAGAATAGTTTAAAACAATAAGTAGTAATATTAGAGGATCTTTTGGCAACCGTTTAGTTTGAGAGCTAGAAACAGATTGCCTGAGCTTCCGTCATAAAAGAGAGACGATAGGATGTAAAATGCTTAGGTCAGCTGCTAATCAGTCAGAGAGGCACTAAGGCCTACATTGTTGGGGTATAACAGTACGTTGTCTTGTGGCCTGTGGAATTTTAGCTACATTTTTCTGTTCTTCTGATGTGTTATAACTTATAACGCCATTTCATTTTTAGGGGTCCGAAAACAAAATGGCTGAAGCGAAGATCTCATAGTTCATGTCTGGCTGTTTCTATGTTACAATCGATTAACTCCATCACCTTTACACTTTACACAAAACCAAGCAGAACTTTCACAAACGTAAAACTTAAGCCCAAAAATGATTTAAAAAAAAGTATTTTAGACACTTTTAAATGTAATTTCTACTTTGCCGGACATTGTCACGTGTTAGCTATTATCAATATTCTCGATTAATCGTTCTAATCATAATCTTTAACAAATGGCAACACTATCTTTTTGAAAGTGTTGCTACTTTCATAATAACATGGTATTTTTGAATGTCATGAAAATAAGTCAGTTGAGAAATTCACGAGTTAGCGAAAGTACGTCTTTTAATTATATCTCCTCATCCTACGTTTCCATCCACGTCAACATCCTAGAAGAATGATTTAGTTTTTATCAGTGTTAGCTATTATCAATATTTTCGATTAATCGTTCTAATCATAATCTTTAACAAATGGCAACACTGTTTTTTTGAAAGTGTTGCTACTTTCATAATAACATGGTATTTTTGAATGTCAGAAAAAAAGTCAGTTGAGAAATTCACGAGTTAGCCAAAGCACGTCTTTTAATTATATCTCCTCATCCTACGTTTTCATCCAAGTCAACATCCTAGAAGAACGATTTAGTTTTCATCTCAGAAGTGGGATGAGATCGAACTCGTGAATTTCTCAACTGGCTTATTTTCTGTCATTCAAAAATACCATGTTATTATGAAAGTAGCAACATTTTCAAAAAAACAGTGTTGCCATTTGTTAAAGATTATGATTGGAACGATTAATCGAGAATATTGATAATAGTTAACATACGGAACCCTAAATTAATGCTTGTCGACCATGCTCTTAACCGGTTCTTATTTTTATCTCACGATGATGCGATCGACAAGTGTTTGCACCGCAATAGGAGCCACTTCTGATTCTAAGTATATTATTTCAGATTCATGATCTTAATTGTTTTCTAAAAGTTATTATTCAAAGTTTTTAATGATTTGTTTATTCAACTAGCAGTAGCAATATTGTAATTTGTAGAACATAGTGTTGTATTTTACATGATGTTTATTTTCTAAGAATTGAATGCCTTTGTTGTTTAAATTTGTTACACATTTTTGTGTTCGAAATGGAGATGTAATATTATTACATTTAGCTATAGTGTTTTGGTTGTGTATTATAGAAACCGGAGTTACATTTTATAAATATACCAGTGTCCTCTTTAGGACACTGGTATATTAATAAAATGTTTTTAGAGACAGAAGAATACCTTTTCTTAAAAAATTTATGAAAAAAATTAAACCGCCTTCAAAAAAAAAAACACTGAAAAGTACAAAATAACTATCCTTTACTAATCAAAACTCAAGTAGAAAGATGACTTCATAAATAAGATACCTGTATAGTTAAATTTGACAGTTACTGAAGCCGGTGCCAAGCCTAACTAATAAACTTTCTGTTGTTGCACATTGATTTAATATTTGTATTTATAAAGTTATGTTTGTACTTGAGTTTTAATTAGCAAAAGGGAGTTATTTCGTACTTTGAAGTATTTTTTTTGGCGGTTGAATTTTTTTCTTACATTATTTTTATCTCTCCCTTATTAGTAACCTTGGACCTTTAGTCCCTAAATAAATATTTAGGACAGGTCTACAATTAACTTCTTTCTAATTCTGAAAAACATACAAGATAATCATAAATATAAATAAAGCTCACAAGCAGTTCGCAGAACCCTGGATTTCGAAGATACATCAAATGGTGTATCTTCAAAGTCCAGGCTTCAATACCGGTGAAGTTTAAAAGGGACCACCTCGGAAGTATACACTTTCAAACAACAAAAAATTTTCGATATCGGTCCACAATTAACCAAGTTATCGGTGAACATACATAAAAAATACATAACATAGAGTATAGAACCTCCTCCTTTTTTTGAAATCGGTTAAAAGTGGTAAAAGCCTGGTTGGCTGTCACTGGAGTGGCAATCAGGAAGATGTTGGGTTTTTGAAAAAGTCGAAATGGCAGGAGTGCGAAAACGTGAGAAGGTTGATCCCTACGCAGACTACAATGCCGAGTCGGTGGCTACGTACGCCTCGGTCCGGATACGGAACGGTCCTGTAGCTCTGGCCAGATAATAGGCCTACGGTATTCTACACTAGTCGCAAGAGGCGACTAAAGGGGCCTTCAGGGTCGCATGATCGGAGTTAGGTTCCGGCCATCCATCTGTGCGATCCCGAGGAGGATGACATTTGCGTTCCTTGCTGTCATCACACGGCGAGGACTCAGGTTCTAATACTGTTCCCCCTACAAGTGCTTCAGCATAGTGCAAAAGGGGCTCCGGTGCGTTCCGTAGAAGATCCCGGAGCCCCTCAACAACGCGCCGAGGACCCCCCTCCCCTGTAGTAGTTTCAGTGTATAGAAAAGCCCCACATTACCCGTGGGATTATTACTTAAAAATTTTCAGACAGCGACAGCCACGCGATCACTGCGCGACCGGTGACTAATTGTAAAAAAAAATTGATATCATGTCGATCATCATGACGATTGCGTGTCCATTGCGCCATGACCGTAAAATGAGTTTTTCGTGGTAGATTTAACCCCACTGTACAAATTACATTATGCAAATTCTCGTTTTGACAGCAGATATCGCGCAATATTTGGCTGTCGCATGCTGACTGTAAGTCAATAAGCGTGCCGGTACTTATCAGCCCTAAAGGCTGCATGTGTTTTTGTTTCTTCGTGTTACCAAAAAAAGAGGTATCGACATTCCACGGCCCAGCACGGTCCCAAAATATGCGCATTTAGTCGCTTAGCAAAGACAAGCTATGACCTTTTAAGTTCGAGTAGTATGTAATGATACTACGCCAAATATGTAGCAGACGTGTAAACCAATTCACACGTCAACACTCAAATTACGTGTATATACTCTAGATCTGTTTTAACAAAGTCGTAACGGTCGGTGTTATGTTAATATCGCTGCTAAGCACAAGGTTGTTAATGATGTAATAGCATCTTTTATCACTCATAAACATACCGTCTCCTTGAAATAACTTCCATATTTATAAAATACAAATACTTATCAATGTATAATCCAAAAGAGCTATTTTTCATAGTTTTGGTCTGTGCATGATACAGACCCCTATCGTTTCGTTATACAATACTTATGCCAAATTTTTTATGATATGATATGATATATTATAATCACAATGGTTCAGAGCTGTTCGCAGAGTAGAAGTGCAATCTCTTAGAAATATGTGCGGTGTTACCCTTTCGAACAAAATAAGTAATGAAGAGACGCAATATCACAGGATTGCACGACGGTGTTATTGTAAAAATGAAGAAAGGAATGCTTAGATGGTTCGGGCACGGGCATCGGTTCGGGAAAGAATGAGTTATGAAACACTGACGGAGAAAATCTACACAGTGAAAGTGAGTGCTAGCAGAAGCCAAGGAAGACCAACGCTGACTTATGAAGATCAAATATAAGAGTGTTAGCTGACAGGAATAACAAAAGCATAAAGCACTCGCATAGATAGGCGAAAATATCTGAGGAGAATTATGAAATTTGAGAAAGTGAACGAAGTATGGAAAAACCGCGACGCTTGGCGCTCTGTCCTCTCTGACTACCCCGTTAGGGATACTCCATGAAGATATGTATCTATGTTCGCAGTGACACAAGTCTATTGTGGCTCAAAATAGAAAAGGTGAAATTAAAGGAAAATATCCGTTGGGCCTTGAAAGTATTAAAACAAAAAAATCAAAACAATTTTTTTCACATATATTACTTGGTTAGATGTAACATGGGCTAAAATATTTCTTAAAATATAACGAAACAATATTGTGGACATCCTGATTTTAACCCCTGAGTGCCGAAATATTCAATCAATGCATATTAACTATCAACGCAAAAAAATTTGAAAAAAAAAAAATTGGATGTACTATTTATTTTAATTAGCGTACCCAACACACTCTTCTGGTTATTTATGACGTTAAATTATTAACATCGTTAATTTTTGTTAAGACACATGTACATAATATAATAGCAAAGATAACCTTCCTTTGTTTTGGTTTCATTTATCAAGTAACGATTCATATTGTATGCAAATCTTTAATGAAATTGCACAAACACACGACAAAGTAATAAATGATTCGGTTCACTAAAAAAAATCGAATATAATTCATATTTGTTTTGAAGGTGTTCCAGTGATATTTTACTTTGGGTTACTTTTCTTGTCACATGAGTAATATCTAATAATGTCGCAGGAATGCAGTTTTTGTAACCATAAACAAACACAAAAAAAGAAACATCTGTATTAAAATATGTGCGGTGTCACTCTTGTGGACTAAATAAGCAACGAAGAAATAAGCAGTATGACAGGATTGCAAGAGTTATTGTAAAAATTAACAAAGGAATGCTCAGATGGTTTGGGCGCATGGAAAGAATGAGTGATGAAAGACTGACGAAAAAAATCTGCAAAGCAAAACTGAGTGGTAGCAAAAGCCAAAGAAGACCAAGGTTGACTTACGACGATCAAATAGCCTGAGTGTTAGCTGATGGAAATATCAAAAGCACCCGCATACCTAGGCGAAAATGCGTGAAGAAAATGATGATATTCGAAGAGGCGAAAGATATATGTAAAGACCGCGAAGCTTGGCGCTCCATCCTCCATCCAGGGGTAACCCTAACTGGGTAGCCAGGGAGTATGTATTTTACACGAACTATTGCACAAATCAATCTCAATTTTGCTACCGTTTACGAGTTCAGCGAACTTCGGCGCGAAGAAATTCATGTTAAATAAACACATCTGATTTCTAAAATGTTTATCTACCCTTTTAATTAATTCGAAGATGCTTAGTAAAAATATTTAGAAGATTATTATTCTAAAAACATGTTTTAAACTTTATTAATAACAAAAAAAGCAGATACATATGATAATATTTACAAATTTAAAGCTACACATTATCTTAAATAATAGATTTACCACTTAGACAGCTGTCATTGCTTAATGTGCCCAGAAAATTAATATTATTATAGTCCATGAGATTTAATAGGTCGGATTTGACATCTGTCACATGACTGCGACTAGGTATGGGACCAAACAAATATGTCTCAATTATTTTTCGATTCTAACGAAAATCGATACCATTGTTTAATAACATAATAACACCATAATATTTCACTTATGATTATTACTTTGTTAGCTACATAGTACGTTTGTTGAGATATGGTATTTGTTACAGTAAAACATATTTAAGTTTATGAATAAACTTAATTCGATATATTTATTTTTTGGGACTAATATATAAAAAACTTCCTCAAAATAAAGGCAGACTGTAATATTGGTGAAAAATAAATATTTAATCATTTTCTGAGCTTGGATCCATGTCCGTAGAGCTATCTTCGTCTCCCACTATTATGATTAATTCATTTTCAATTAAATTGTCTATTCTGACGTCTCTTTCAAAGTCTTCCTTTATTATTTTTTTTGTTTTCTCCACCACCTTAGCCCAGTCATCCTTTGACATTTGATTACATGCTTCTGTCAGTAAACTCATCAAAAAAACAATACAGAACTAAAATTATTTAAAAAATATAATAATATCTTAATTTTAAATTATTCGATTATTACGACATTTCAATCGATTATCGATTTCGTTTGGTAACGAAACGATTGCAAATGGTAGCAGTACTAGAGCAATACGCTTCGTGATATAACATTGTAACAACGTCCATTTAGAAAATTCTTTTGAAGAGATATAACGAAATATCTGTGTTTTAACTAAAATAAATCAAAGTTAGTAGTTTTGTGTAATGATCAGTAGTAGGAAAAATAAATAACGTTTATTTATTCAGCATTTACGTAATTGAATTTGTATTAGATATCAGGAACGTTGATACAAAGTTATAGCGGCATGAAAATTAAGAAACGTCAAATCCGACCTATTAAATCTCACGGACCATTGAATTTGATAGGATCGGCAGACGTGCAACGCATTGGAAATTTTGACGACAGGGATCTCAATTTTTCTAAGTGACTACAAAACGTATGAAAGTGATATTTGATAACCTGATTCTTCATTTCATTGACTTCATTTTGCACACGTTACACGATTGGTTAACTTTTGTAACACAAAAAGAAATATCGAAAAATCCTCTTTTAAAACAGAGATTTACATTTTTCGAAGTAAAGGGACCGATTTATGTTTCTAAATTTTCTGTATAATTTAATCTAAATATATCTTCAAAATACCAGTTGGGCCTTTTAAATTAATTACAGTAATACCTCGACTTACGCTACCCCGACTTACGCGAACACGGAGTTACGCGATTTTCAAATCTCGTCGATTCGTCTTTTGTTTGAGCGTCACATAACTCTCGATTATAGACTTACTGCCCCCACACTATTGCTCAGTTAATGTACATGTTCGGACTTGACGCGCGGAATCAACGCATAGCTTTTGTTTTATGTACATAATATTTATTTTTTATCTACGGAGTGCGTGTTTGTTATTACATTTTTATAGACTACTAATGTCATCCAAGCGAAGTAAAACTGATTCTTCTGCTTCAAACAAGATAAGAAATCTTTGGAATGTAAACTTAACGTAATCTAAGATTTTATGAAATATTTTTTGTCAAAATTATTATTTTTTTCTTCTCCTGGTCCCAATTAAACATCATTTGTATATATTTATATACGAAATTATACCCCGACTTACGCGAATTCGACTTACGCGGTAATCGCTCAGTCCCACCTATCGCGTAAGTTCGGGGTATTACTGTATAGTTTTTAAAATAAACGAAAATAACCGTTTTTGCTCTTTTGCATAGAGCAAAGTCTATTTTAGATTAAATTATTGTTTATCAATGCACCGCCTTAATATTGACTAAAAAAGTCAACGTCATCATTAGTAATGAATATAGATACGTGTGCGGAATAGGTATCACGGTTTTATTATTTGTACGACGGCCTTGACTTTATTTAAAAAATATCCATTCATAACTTTTTATAACTATAAATAAAGTTAATTTATGTGTTAGAGGTTTTTCTTACGCAAGAATGTAAATTAATCATAGGATTTATGTTAAAATGTTAAATAGTCGTAGTATACGTTTGTAAAAATTTGAATAAACTACACTGGCGTAGAAGAAAATTGGAGCACCTTATACTGTTGCTCCAATTTTCATTTACGCCAGTGTAGGTTATTTAGTGTTGGTAGCGTCAATTCTTATCAATCACATTATTAATAGTTTGGTTAACGAGAATGTCAAACGCACTAGAATGCTAGTGCGTTTGACAAATCGTATCATATATCATATCAACAAAAATATATGAGAATTAAATGCATTAAGAAGAGAATGATGATGTCTGTAAAAGCGATAAAATGCTAAGGTCTGTAATGTTGCGAGATATTTCCGAATTTATTGATCTACCCACTGGCATACGGCGTGAAGATATGCTTTATAATTACATAAAACTAGCGATCCGGCTTCGCCCGGGTGGGATGTTGCAACATTAAATTTATTTTATTGAAATTTTCATATAAAAATACCATTCACATTTTTCCGACGTTTTCCGTGGATTTTCCAAAAATTTTCTTTCATGCAAACCTTGTCCTGACCATTACGAACACAACAAAAAGGCATCAGCCAAATCGGTCGAGCCTTTCTCAACTACTCAAGTGATGCTCCGTCATATATGTGACAATAGATTTTTATTTCTATCTTAGATTTTTTGACGTTTTGCTTTTATTTTAAAATTTTATTTGCATAGAATTGTTAATCCCAGTGTGATGTATTGGATTGGTCATATTTTTTATTATCTATATGTTTTAATATTTACAGGTACGTACCTATTTAAACTTTACACATTTTTATAGATTTGTAATCGAGCGTAGGCGCTGTAATTTATAAATTAAACAATTTAGTGTCTTAGTCAATCTAACGATAAAAAAGAGACGCCCCACAGTTCTCGAAATACCTACCCCCATCGACGCAGTTCGGCGTGTCGACACAAAAAAGCAATCAACTGACAATCCGCGGAAGCAAATGAACGCAGCTATTTTGCAATTACTACAGGTGGCAATTTCTTAACCGTGAATTAACAACAGTTTATGAATACATTGTAACCAACTTAGAGGTCGTAGGGCCCTAAAGGACTTAAATAAAAGTGGACTGTCATTTTGCTGGCTTATAATAGAAGATATAATAAATACAGTAAATAATTAAAATATAATTAACACAGAATAGTAAGATTCTTTTACAGCTTGGATTCAGAACTAAGGTTTTTGGGATAGTTCTATCGATTTTCGCGACACATACATAAGTAGCTCAGAATATTCATAAAACTGCAGTTTTCAAACGAGAAAAACCGTATGCTTCCTATATTTTTGGAGACAATGCCACTTGCGTCATTTTCTTTCGCCGCTGCTTTCGTATGATATATCGTATTTATTCGTCTGCAAGCAGTATCTATGTCATATACAGGTATGTCGGAAGACACAGGGCAATTTGTGCTCTTGAGACTCAGCTATGAGAAATAGATACCTAATCTACGCAGGAGGCGAAGAACTCGATAAAATACCACGTCAAGACAAAGATAATGTGCAAACGACAGAACTCTCATAGTAACAATTATTTAGTAGGTAATTGGAAATTTAATAATGACAAACGATCCGTCGGAAAAAAGCTAACGCACCGGACGCCATAGTCTAACAGTCTGCCAGCCCGGCCGGACGTTTCATTAGCACGAATCCCTTCTAAATCGGAAGGCGCGCTTTGCCTTATGAGTGCTTTTTATAATTTCCACCGGTATATATATATATATATATTTGATACATCAGTCGCGTACACAATGTTCCAATGTACACAATGATTTGCATATTTTCTAGAATAAGGGAAAGGGAAACGAGCAAACAATCCATCTCATGGTAAGTAACCATAGAATTTTACAATACCAAACTTAGGAAAGCACTTCATATTTCAAATTCAACCCCAACCCTAACAACTTGGCAACCCTGAGGACTAAGATTCTGTGCCTCTTGTGTCGGAAATTTCACCAGCTGTCTTACCCTCCACTACGGAACACAACCACACAAATACAAAAAGGTCCAAATCCCATAAACTAACGCATTAGAATGTACTTGCCTAGGCCTACAGCGCCTAAATGGTAGTAATCAAATAAGTAAATATAATTTG
Organism: Zeuzera pyrina; assembly: GCA_907165235.1. Taxonomy (NCBI): domain Eukaryota; kingdom Metazoa; phylum Arthropoda; class Insecta; order Lepidoptera; family Cossidae; genus Zeuzera; species Zeuzera pyrina. The sequence goes on from OU015641.1 coordinate 5,158,614, forward strand.
ACAACCACCAGTCCAGTGTGGTAAAAGGCTGTCCTCACGGTGCAATCTGACTAGCAATTTGTTGCTGCAATCTGTTGCAAGGCAACTAATTGCATCGTAAATAGGCAGGTCGCAGGTCGCATGCAACTTATGATGCAATTTGTTGCTTTGCAACAGATTGCAGCAACAAATTGCTAGTCAGATTACACCGTGAGTAGACCCTTTAATACATACATGTCAGTGGTGCATGCCAATACGCACGCGCCGAGGCATGCAATAAATGGCAACATTTTGGGTGAATATGGATAATAATTATTGTTGCGTCAGTCGGGGTCGCACGCGATGCAAACATGCAACCGCTTCCGTTTGCCTTAAATTCGTTCTTCACATCGTCAAAAACACAAAATGTCTAAATCGCAAGAACGAACGTATACTATAATGTCCTTAGATGCTTAAATAATTTTAGTTATTCGAATCCTAAATTATGATTCTTCAACATAACTACAAGAAATTAAATCTAACGAACATGAAAAACTTATCCGTATGGATTATTTTTTTATTATTAAATATAAGAACTATATGTATCATACGAACGAGACGCTCTCCGCATCTGACACCCAACGTAACAACCTTACGTAGCCGGCAGAGGGTAGACAATTTCCTTACGCATGAGACGAGAGTAGGCCTTCTTTTATACTTATTCTCTGACACTACAGTGTAAGCACAGCTGTTTAGCGGCAGAATTAGCGGGTAAAATGATGATACTGATCCGGCCGGATATCACACAAGGTTCTACCAGCCACCAGCATCATTCCTTTTTGTTTAAATATCCTGCAAGACCAATACACGGTTTAATTTATTATATTTCAACGCTTTAACTTTTCCAAAGCATTGTCGCAGTTATGAATTCGCTGCGCAGAAGCACTAGTTTTGTTATGATGTAGTTTCACCTTGAAATAACCGGTTCTTACTAATAAAATGACACAACAAACAACACTGCGAGATGATATCAAGAGCTAACTTCCCCATTCATAAAAAAAAATCGTCTTCCTCCATAAACAGTAGAGTCCAGTTCCGCTATGTTCTTAAATTCCAAATTCAAATCACGCTTTACCGCGTGATTCACGGCGCTTGCGCGTAATCCACCATCTTAATGTTACAATCACGGGTCAATAACCGCCCTGGGTCAAGTGACCAATGTCCGGTCAGGGTCCCGGGTTGACATTGCATGTTCCTTTTATGAAATGTCAAGTGAGTTGGTTGTTTTCTTTTTAATCGATATTTTATTTATTGTCTGTCTGCTTAGTGGAACTTGGTATTGAAATATATGATGTAATTCATTTTAAAAGAAATTTGTTTAAGTGTATTATGTTTTTGACATGATTTAAAAAACAGATGCAAATTATTGTCAATACTATCATTTTAGGAAATATAGGGCGTTTAAAAAACGGCTGAATATAGAGCACATTCTTTGCACAATATAATGCAATAGTCAAAATGTAAATTTACCAAAGAAAACAGGAATCGTTTTCTGTGGTATATACTTTCCACATACATACATATACTATTATAATATACCCCTATTACGTATTAGACTCGCCTGGTGTAGTGGTTAATAGAATAACTTCCAAGCCGAATAGTCCTGGATTCTATTCCCAACCAAAACGTCACAACATAATATAGACTTACTGATTCATCACTCATTCTTTCAACATGTCCGAACCCTCTATCCATTCCTTTCTTCGTTTTAATAATAATACATACATATCTTCACGCTGTATCCCTAACGGGGTAGTCAGAGAGGGCGGAGCGCCAAATTTCGCGGTCCTTACATTACTTCTTTCGCTTCCTCAAATCTCATCATTCTCCTCACACATTTTCGCCAAGGTTTGGAGTGCTTTTGATATTTCCGTCTGCTAACACTCTGGTTATTTGATCTTGATAAGTCTACCTTGGCCTTCCTTGGCTAGTTTTACCACTCACTTTCGCTCTGTAGATTTTATTCGTCAGTCTTTCATCCTTCATTGATTCTATGTGCCCGAACCATCTAAGCATTCCTTTTTTTATTTTTACAATAACACTGTCGTGCAACCCTGTCATACTGCGTACCTCTTTATTACTTATTCTGTCCACAAGGGTGACACCGCACATATTTCTAAGAGATCGCATTTCAACTGCATTTATAATAATAATTTTATTAATAATACTTTCATTAAAGCTGTTTTTGTATATATTTTTTGCGCGTTCTATCCGCGAGAGCAACATCGTACATACTTCTAAGACATCAATTTCCACTGTATTCATCTCATCTTATAACTATATCGTATAGACTCGGGTGTTATTTTGTAGAAATCCATTTCATGTGATGAATTCTTGTAGTATTTAGTTATTTTCCGCCCAAATATCCAATACTAATCGGGATCGGCTTTTTTTATAAAAAAAAATATAAAAAAACGTGGTTCATGTATCAACGAAGCATCCTTAGGATATTCCAGAAATCAGACTCGGCCAGCTAACCAGCACCGCATCCTTAATGTTATAATGGTGATTTATAATGGTGAGATTCGGTACTGGTTAGCTGGCCGAGTCTGATCTCTGGAATATCCTAAGGATGCTTCGTTGAGAGGCGAAACACGTTTTTTTTTCTTTATAAAAGAGGAGGCAAACGAGCAAGCGGGTCACCTGATGGAGAGTAACCAACCGCCGCCCATGGACACCCGCAACATCTGGAGAATCACGGGCGCGTTGGCGGCCTTTAGGGAAATAGGCAAAGGAGGGAAAGGAGGGGGAGGGTGTGATGGGCAACCGGCACTCTCACTCACCGAATGAAACACAACAGCAATAGATGCTGTTATATCACTCCGATATTCTGTGAGAGGGTGATATTTCACCGGGCGAGCACACGTGTCGATTAGTTTCGGAATTTTGGCACAAAATACCTAAATATTATAAAAATGAAACGCATCATCTTAACCAGATTTAGGGCATATTTAGGACTCTTTAATAATGATTACAATGAAATTGGCATAAACACCGCAAAGTTACTGGCCATTTTGGCTTTCACTGACTCACTGAGCTCACTCAACGATGCTTACTGAGCATCGTTGACTTTATCGCCAGCTGCTACACAGCTTTCCATATCCAAATCATTTTCACGCATTGAAAATGAATACCAATTTGACATTTGAAAATTACTGATAAACATAACAAATAAACATACCAAATAAATATCTAGAACAAATCTAAAACTCGCAGAAGCGACAAATAAATACCTGATTTCCATTCATACCACAAGCATGTCGAACACTTCAAAGATAATATAGAAAACAGCAAAACAGCCTTTCGACGCAACTCAACCGTAACAACACTTTCTTTCCGTCCACGTCTCAAGAAAAACTGTGCAATGTTTTAAGAAATTACACACTTACATGCATATTATGTTGTTTCCAGGCCGTGTTCAATATAATTGATATGCATCATGACATGATAGAGCCAGCACATGGAGCACGTCGCTTTCTAAAAATATTTTAAGGGCGTGTTTTCATACAATTTCCATCTGTATGTCTAAATATTATTTATTGCTACAAATACTGTCAAAATGTTACTTTGTTGCGTCGTGTAGTCGTGATGCCCTGTTCACCTCGAATTTAAAATGGTAAATTGGCAAATTGGACATTTTCGAAATTTAAAATTTAAATTTAAAAAGGCAACTTTGAGGAAGTTTATTATTTAAGATAATGTGTAGTTTTAAGTTTGTAAATATTAACATATGTATGTACTTTTTTGTTATAAATAAAACTAATTTAAAAAGGTTACTTTTTAAGTAATTTAAAATGGCAAATATAATAGCATTACAGTACATAATTACATTATATAATTTTGATTGCAATGTAATGAGTAATGACTATATATAACAATTAATAACATTTTAAATCCAATTTAATGGCATAAATTTAATTCCAATTTCAATGACTATAATAATAACATTTAACATATTTATCTGAGTTATTGTTTTGTTATTAATGTTTGTAACGCCATGCATGAGGCGAGCACAGAGGCTCTTATAGAATAATGTAACACTAACACCATGTTTGTACCTGTCTCACAAAATGACTAAATGAATATATAAAATGAATAACAAAATTAATAAATAATTACTTGTGTACCGGCATTATATTAGCCATTTTAAATTAAGAGATGGACCATCACGACACGACGAAGTAACATCTTGACAATATTTATATAATGTGCTCCGTACTTTGCATGAAATATTATACATTTTTTACGCCAGACTTCAAATACTCACCGTGGCACTCATGGCATCAAAAATGTGTAGACGTCAAAAGTAAAAAAATGCATTCACTGTGTCTGGACAATCCCCGTGTCAAGTAAACACGTGGTAGATATTATCTCGTGAGAAATTAGGCAGGCGTGCACTCGCTGCCAAAAATATGGGGAGAATAATATAGAAATGGCCTATATTATCGTCGTACTTTCTAGAATTTAATTCAGACGGTTGATTTTCTTTTTTTTTCGAAATAATGCACTAAATAATTAATTGATTTACTTAGTTTTTACTAATATAGACTAGAAAGCGTAAGGCATTTTCGAAGGAAAATGGAAAATGTATTATGCATGTATCTATCAGTTTGCTTGAGACCATGGCTGATGCAACTCCGTCGACATGTCAAGCCAAAATAAAAGGTAATCGCGTTAATTTCCTGTTTCAGACATTTTATAATGTAACGCGAAAGTCTAAAAGTTTGTATTATGCATGTGTATCAGATGAAAAGACAGAGTATCCGCAAATTCTTAAAAAGGTGTTTTTGTAAAACACCAAGCTACGACCTGGGTACCTAAAAAAAATAATCTTATGTATAAAAATGAATGTTTATTTGGATGTTTATCCTCTATACGTTCCTAAACTATTCATTGTGATAAAACTTTTGTGAGTTGTTCGAGTAAGCCCGCGAAGGTTTCTGAATAATTTAATTTAATAAATAAAAAATTACGCGAAACGAAGTCGCGGGCACTAGCTAGTGATAAATAAAGATTCCAAACAATTACACCAATTGCGTGAGTTCAAAGTAAGCACTAGACGTGTATTACAAGATTTATACAACAAACTGGTCGAGCACTCAATAACTACAAGATAATTAAGATAATTATTAGTAAAGTTCGTTTGTCAAATTGACCTGACCGAGAATCGAACTCAGGCTTCAGCTTGATAAGAAAATGCACTAATACAGCAATGAGCTATTTAAATGTAGGTTATAATGTATGGGGTCATACGAGTAGGCTCCCAAAAGGACATTCTATTAGATATTATCTGAAAACTACGAAAATCAAAATAAATAAGAAATCTAAACAAAATATAAAGTACAACTACGTACAAAATATTAGTACAATGTTATGTTAAGAATGCCAAATAGGTCCATATTACTGACGACAAGCATTACATAAACCGTGACTCAGCTTGGCCTCCTGTAGCCTGAGGTCTTTGATCGCATGACAGATTCTCTTCTGGATCCAATCCAACTATTCCGGTTCGATGTGGGATGCACCGATCCCCATGAAAAAAGAACCGGCCTGGCCGGCGCATGTGTAAGTTCCGTAACCGATTCAAATTAACTATTGAAAATTTATAATTTCATTGGACGAATAATATTTAATATATGAGAATATTTAATGTATATATATATGTGTAGTAGCGTTCATACTTGTCAAAATTTGTTGGTTTTTTCGTATTATTGACGAGTAAGGAGATGAAACCTCAGGACCAAATGCATAATTCCGTTTTTAGTGTTACCATTATAAAACCATATTAAAAATAATACTGGTAAACATAATTTTAAAAAGCTCCTTTTGAAATTATTACCTAAATATAGAAATATTTCGTACTTTCATAAATTTTCCAGTCTAATGACGCGATAGCGGTTCGTTAGCAGGTCGACTGGCGCCAGTAGTGTATTGGTCTAGACTCTGTGTCTCCCCAAATATAGGTCAACACACCTCGGGGAATATCTTATGTAATCTATTGGCAATACCCCAAGGGTCGTCTCTTCAATGCGCTACCACAAACAATTCATTTTACTTACTAAGTATTTGTTTTTTTTTTATTCATTTACGATACGAAGAATGTTTTTCTTTAATTCAACATTCATATTATGTATAGTAATCTATCTATAAGGCCAAATACTCTATGCCTAGAAGTGCGTCAAGGTGTTATTTTGTTACGCACTGATCCATGCCAAATGAAAAACGGCGTGAAATTATGTAAGTATAAAAATGAACAAAATATAAATTAAACAGTTAAAAGTTGTGTGAAGCACCTCCACTAGAGATGAATGAAAAGTGACTGACAATGTATGTTAATAATAATAATGATATATTTATTTACGCCATATACATAGTTATAACAATACAAGTACATGGCTGTTATTAAAGTCGCTTGTAACAATCGATATTACTGGTGCTTAAACTAGGAAGCCCTGTATTTTAAGCATCAGTCATCTCCCTCTATCAGTACAATCTTAGCCATAATAATATTATATTAGTTGATTAACAAAAAAATAAAAAATATTGCAACATCAATTTGGAAATGCATACGGTGTATGTAACTATATAATAATCAGCACTTATATGTGACTGTGGAATTGTGCACGTGTTTTGGAATGTGTGGGAATGTGATAGTGTGTAAGTGTGGTGGTGTATGTGTGTATGGTGTGAGTGTGATGGTGTGTGTACGTGTATGATGTGAGTGTGATGATGTGTGTGAGTGTATTGTGTAATTGTTGTGTATTGAAAAAGTTAAACAATAAACTAAAGTACATGCATATCTTGTCCTGCTAAATTAAATTATGTATGTTGTATGCAATATGCATTCTACGTACAATAAAATTCAAACATTAACGTTATAAAGGCCTAAAAGCACACAATTTTATTAATAAAAATTAATAATTATTTTAAAAATTCCGATAATGTTTAGTTTTAAGTTTATAAATATTAACGGTAAGATATCTATACTGTACTGATTTAAGTCAAAAAAGTAAATTCTTATCTTTCAAAAATTATTAACATTTATTAAAATAATACGTATAACTCACTGACGCTGTGGTCAATACATTTCACAAAATTCTTGGTTCCCGCCCTGGAGTGTAACTACTATTGACTGGAATTGCACATAATTGAATTCATTTCGGTCTTTTAATTCTAAAAATGTATCAGATAAGCGATCATTCATTAGTTCAAAATGTTATGTTATGTAAATTCATTTTCAAGCAAAGGGAGTTCGCAATTATGGCTCAGATCAATTTAAGATAATTTTTCTAAACTGATTTGGAATCTCGATTTTACTGAGCCTTCTCTTGTATTGTTTGGTGATCGTAATACAAACTTTAGTGCTTAGTTTAACGAGCAACGACTTTTGGGACATCTACAAGTGTCCCTTGTCTTTCAAAATAAAAAGTTAATATTTAAATAATGTCTTAGTTTAATAAAAAAGAAATATTTTAAATTAAAGTATAGTTCCTGGGATTTATTTCTTGAAAATAATGTCATCTTAATGTGCTCCGTTATTTTGCTGGCACACTTCTAAACGGGAAGCAAAATTTCTGAAAACTGCTCGGCACGTGCTCTCCGTGGTCGCTACCATTTTTTCTCGGATATTTTGTTTTAATTGATCAAGAGAGGTAGGATTATTGCCGTATGTTTAAAGTAACTCCACCTTTGATTTAAAGTAATTACACTAGAAAAAATCCATTGGTGTCAAATCTGTGCTACGTGAAGGCCAGTTTACTTTCCAGGAAAAAGTTCACGAACAACCGGTATAGACACGTTAGACGTGTGAGATGTTGCTCCGTCCTGCTGGAACCACGTGTTTCGATTAAAACCAACAAAATCTTGTAAAGCTGGAGTGAAGAAGTTGTTAATCATCTCCACATATCGCTCTGAATTAAGAGTTACTGTGCGACCTATTTGATCAGCGAAAAAGTACAGGCCGATTAATCCTCTTGCCGATATCGCAGCCCGAACAGTGACTTTTGGTGAATGAAGTGGTCTTTCATGTTTGTCTTGGATTCATTGCACTCCAATAACGGCAATTTTGCTTGTTAAAGTGGAAATGTGCCTCATCCTAGAACAATATGTTGTTAAAGAACAAAAAATTATCAAGCAATTGGTTAGCAAAGTTAAGCCTCTCAGCGCTATCTGTGGGCTTTAACTCTTAAAACAACTGTATCTTGTAAGGGTGGAGTCACAGCTCATTACGCATTATGCGATGTAAGGAACTTTTAGGAACTTTTAGGAACATATAAGACATTCGCCCTTTTGCGAACAGATAGAGCGGGATTCATCCGCATTGACTGACGCGCGCTCTCCACATTTTCCTCGCTTGTCGATGACCTTGGTCGCCCCGTCTGTGGTTTGTTCATTGTCGATCCAGTCTCCTCGAATTTTTGTGCCCATGTTTTAATGAGTTGAGTACTCGGTGCTTCATTTACGTGACGTAGTCCATAAAAATGACAAAAATTTTATAATGGCAGAACTATTTTTTTTGTAAAATTCACGCACACAGCACGCACACTTCGCTACTGTGAAATGCTCCATAGCGACTGAATTCCTAAGGAAGCGGCTAGCGATCGCGATCGGCAGAACTCCCGCGCCCCTCCCGTCGTTTGCGTTCGCACAGTAGATAAACCAAATTGAAAAAAACTTTTGGGACACCCTGTATTAGGTTATTTGACTGCTCTTAGAACTTTTTTTTTAATTAAATAAAATAATACTTAATTAGGTATGTATTTGTGTACAATCATTATAATATACTATACTTAAAGTAATGTACTTAAAGTAATGGTATTTGTTTATAAATTAACTTCAAACAATTACATACCTATTACCCATCAGTCAAATCTAATAGCGATCAAACAAAATATATTCTACCTAAAGCAACAAAAATGTAGCTATTAAAAATTAAAATAATTGTTTTATTACGACTCATTATGTATAATTTATGAGTGTTTTAACGCATACAATACGTTATTAATTCAATCGCGAGGCTAATGCATATGCAGGGAAAGTGGTTCCATCTTGCCGGGCAGTGAACTGAGGAACGCGGCTGCGCTAAAGAATAATGAAGGCCTTAGAAATAACAACGCTTACTAGAAAACGTTTAAGCGTAAGAAAGTGAAATAATATACGTGGAGCCATAAATGGCTCCGGTTGCCGGACAAACACTTATCACTTAACATTAGTATCTCCTAATAAACAAAAAAGGTTTGTACAGTGAAGTGACGTCGTAACACAATGAAGAAACAAAATATGTAGATTATCATATTGTCCACAGATTATTACATTGTAATCGAAAGCACACATGCATTACTATTTCGCTTCATTCGTTTGGTGTAGCTTGTTTAGACTATTTAAGCGTTATTTAAAGTGACGCCAATACGTCGTCATTTATTGCATTATAGTACAAGATCCGACTGAGATTGATTGACCTTCCCTATAAAGTAAATATTTTATATAGTATAATGTATAATTAAACAAAAGGTCCTAGGATTGCCACCCCACGTCCCTGCATAGATATTTTTAATTAAAAATTATTTCATTATTGTTTTTCAATAGTTACTGTTATGCAGTTTCTAAAAAAATCTATCAATCACGAGTAAAAGATGTAAATAAAACGGTAGGGTTGCCTACCTTTTTCTAAGCATTAATGAAAGGTATAAATAGGTAAGCGCGTATTAGTAATTTACTCTCATCGATTGTCCATATACAATTTTATATGAAAATGTAGATTTAAATAATATTACGAACACGATGTACAAACCTGTCCGCTAGAGAAAGACGCAGAATAGTAGCTGTGTGTAAAAAAGCAGTCATTGTGTAAAAGAGAACAAAGATTTGTTTTGTGTCACAGGACTGTTAAATACAACAGCAAAAGTCTTAAAACGTTGAGCACAGCGATAGAGACGAAATACGTGTATTTCCATCCCTTTCTATTAAAGGCTTACGCCATATATTTCTTTCAGTGTAACAATTCGATGTGACGTGTGAAAGTTGACTAACTATGTACTGTCACTTCTGTCCGAGATGACATGGCAAATTTCTATAGGTATCATGTAATATTACATCTTACACACAATTTTAGCTTACCGTGACCTCCATGTTATCCTTGACCTCACGACCCTAGGTTCTTTGTTTACCTCCCTGACTCAGAAGTTTGTTCAGACAATATGCTAAAATGATGTATGAAACGAATTTACATGTAAATTAACGACTATTAGCAAGATCGAACAAAACGCCAAAATAATATAAGAGGAAATATAAAAATAAACAGAATTGGTAATTCTAACTACTATATATTATTTATATCGAAAATTGATAGTTTTCTATATTTTAATCATATCCAATTTAAACTAATAATTTCCACAATAAATTTAGTATAGGTACTTGTTTAAAACAATAATTATTCTATTAATTAATAGTTTAAACAATTTTTTTTTAATAAAACCGTATACAGTTGTATTTTAATAGTACAACCTTCAATTTCTCTTATAACTTACAATTACTTCACAACGACATTTTTTTTTTAATTTTCTTTACAAATGTAGTTTGTTTTTAATGAAATTGTAAAATTGGTTTATAGTTTAAAGGATAAAATGTTATAATTTTATTGCGATTACAATTGTAATCACAAAAATTACAATACAATTACGTTGTGTACAAATACTTTTTTAGTCAGCATTCAATAACAATTTTTTGTCTGTACGCCGTTTTTCGATTTATCATGATTTTTCATGCTGTTGTGGATAAATTGTCTTGAACTGATAACTAGACAATTATACCAATTGTGTGATCCTACGTGACCCATAAACTAAGACTAGACTTGGACTAGATTTGTATTTTGGGTACCATATTACAACGAACTGGAGAACCACTCACCCAGACTTCAATACGACTTAAAAAGAATTCATTTTCTAAATTGACTTGGTCGGGAATCGAATCCGGGTACTTCGGCCTGGAAGGCAGATCGCGCCTTCGTATCGTATTTTAGCAAATGTGTGAAAAATTCGCAGATTTAAAAAGAATTCTCTTTATAACGTTACAAGCAATAAAAGAAGTTTCATTACTTAGAACACCCGGTCGCTGCAGGTCTGCACCATTTTAAGAATCACATTCAATGATCGCACAAAAACATCAAAAACCTAGAAAATGTTCCGAGTCTTTAGAAAATCTCTCTCACAGGAAATTCTTTGTTAGCATCTGTAAACTGGACAATAGCAGCGCGGTATACTTACACGTTTTACGCGTTTGTTCTGTGTACGACGATTAATAACGCAAACTTAATAACAAGGGGCTGTGGGAAGACAGACAATGTTTTCTTTACAAATTGAAAGAAAATTGACGAGAAATCAAAAGAATGAAGATAAACATTTATTCCATTCAAAACCTATTTTATCAGACTTAAAAAGGAGGAGGTTCTATGTGCATCTGTAAATAACTTTTTTTTTAAATTATACTTCTTATGACGCGTTTGGAAAAACAGATCAGAGTATAATTTCAGCATGTAGCGGAAGTTACGTCGTCGATATAACACAGGGGATGAAGTTGGCAAAGGAAATTGAGCGCGTCTACGTTGATCACAAATTGAAGAACAACGAACTTTTATTTTCTTTTAAAGTGACCAGTTCTAATTTTTTTATATTATGGGGCCGGTTTTGTTTTTTTATATTTTATTTAATTTAATTCAAGCGGCCAGTTTTATTTTTTTATATGTGGCCAGTGTTATTTTTTTATATGTTGCCGGTTTTGCTTTTTAGTTTTATTCACATCAAAGAAGTATAACTTCTTACGTGCGTACATGAGTAAGGGAACACATGCTTTTTTATGTACGTTCACCGATAACTTCGTCAATTGTGGATCGATTTCATTGAATTTTGTCCCGTTGGGTCCGGCATAGCTCCCAGGTGGTCCCATTGAAATTTCATTGATATTAGAGCTTGAACTTCGGAGATACCAAAGAAGATACACCAAATAAACTAACTGTTTACAAGCTTTATTGATATTGATGATTCTTTTATATATCATTCCCCTCCAGAATTAGAAAACGAGTTAATTGTATACCTACCCTCGATATTTATTTAGGCCAAGGTCACTCAAAAGGGAGAACTAAAAAACTTTTTACGAAAATTAAATGGACTTCCGACGAACCGTATCGTTATTTTGTACTCTTCAGTGGTTTTTTTAAATCGCTTTAACTTTTTTACATTATACTAACAATGATACAATATTCACACGTAAATAGTGTCACTTCATATTTTCTTACTTGTTATAATATACATATATATATGCATGTAATACCGCACCTTTAGTATAAAGCTGACATAATACAAAATTACAAAATTTCAGTTTCTTCTGTCAACGATTCAGTTTGACTGGCACCCTAAGCAACGACTGCTTTCCAAGCGGCAACTTTCAGGAAATCTATTACTCAAGATAATAGTTAGTTTCAAGTTTATGTCGTTATTTATTTCACTAATATATATTTTGGACACAAAAAAAGTTTTTGAATTATAACAAATACTTAATGAATATGTGCATTATATATAATATATGAATTTACCTATCTGTCTACCGCATAACCCCAGTGGGTTGATAAGATTTATGCATAATTTAAAGTAAAATATGTGAATTGATAAGATAATCACTATGTCAAATTTCAGTTCACTGACAAACGCGAATGGACGCGAGAGTGATCTCACAAGGTTTCTTATTTACTTTTTGGGGTATAGAATCTTAAGAACCTCGTAAATGCCTTCTTAAATACAAGGAATTCTCAGAAGACGTTACAGTTAAGTTCCTCGAAACCATTTTGCATAAAGAAATAATTTAAAAGACGTTTATCTCATTGATTGTAAAACAATGTACCTTGTTCGGAATACGCAATACGATTGTTTTACTCATTCCAAGAGTTGTTTATTTCATTTGCCGCGGCATGAGAAGGTGAATGAACTTTTAAATTAGAATGGCGATGGCAGGACGAAGATCGTAAAGTTTAGTTGAGTAAATTGACATGTCACTCTAGTTTTATGGGGCCTATTTCACAGACTATGTAAATATATTTAATAATCTAGTTCTTTAATCATCGCTTAACCTATTCAGGTTTGGTTAGTTTTACACGAATCCAAAAACACTGTCCTAGGAGCATGTCGTACTGGCATTAACTTAGAATGTCTGAGGTTGTTTCAAGGTTTCAGATTATTTCAGGTTACGTTGTTATCGGGTTATGTTTAGACTAAATTTAAAACGACTAGACTTAGACTAATTTTAAAACTAAACGTTAAAAAAAACTTAAAAACCATAAGTCGAAAATCTGTGAGTATACAATTAAAATTAGAAAAAGTAAAGATGTGGTATTGCACATCAGTGTATGTTTGTCAGTAAAAATATAACAGGGAGGGCCTTAATATAGACGTCACAATTTGTCGGGACAATCAGCCGATCAATCCGATAAACTAGTTACATTTGTAGCACAGTTTGCCATTTATTGTGAAAATATTATTATCGCCTTCAATTTGTAGGAATAAGTTTTGCGGACAAATTGTAGCGCCTACTATAAGAGGTTAAGGCAACTCACAGGCCTTCCTCGAATTAATATCGCAAGGTGCTAAGAAAGTCCCAATTACAATTATTTGTATAATTATATGAATTAAATTGTTAACAGAATTACATGTTTGTCAACATACAAATAAAAAAGACTTGCAAAAAAAATCGGGCAAGTAAGAATCGAATTTGCGTGGTACTTTGGATAGAAACGTACAGGGAAGAAAGAATATTCAGCGGTGCTCAAATGTGAATCTAATCTGAAAGAGTCAATGCGGCGCATATATACAAAATATTAAGGCACTTCTTCAATGGGATCGCATAAATAAGTTTCACTGTAAAAGAATATTATTTACATGATTATACATTTTTCAGTCGAAAACTATGCGGCACAAAAGGAAATGAAAATCTATTAAAGTGATTTTGAGTTTTTTCGAGACTTGGTCTAATAACCCCACTTTAAAATGTCGACACCCCTTTCAGCTCCTTTTGCAATAATAATAAAAAAAAACCTAGTCGCGATATATATTATGTGGGTAAGGGGCCATCTTCTTTTTCACCAGGCCCGATCTTCCCCCATCACAACTTTTGTGAGATTTGAATCTCTAGTGGACACCTAAATAGATAGTAATAATTTATTTATTTAACATACATACATGTAAATATCTTCACGCCGTATCCTTAACGGGGTAGTCAGAGAGGACGGAGCGCCAAGTGTCGCGGTCCTTACACACTTCTTTCGCTTCCTCAAATCTCATCATTCTCCTCACACATTTTCGCCTAGGTATGCTTGACTTTTCCGTCGGCTAACACTAGCTATTTGATCTTCATAAGTCAGCCTTGGTCTTCCTTGGCTTCTTTAACCACTCACTTTTGCTCTATAGATTTTCTTCGTAAGTCTTTCATCACTCATTCTTTCCATGTGCCCGAACCATCTTAGCGTTCCTTTCTTCATTTTTACAATAACACTGTCGTGCAACCCTGTCATACTGCGTATCTCTTCATTACTTATTTTGTCCGCAAGGGTGACACCGCACATACTTCTAAGAGATCGCATTTCTACTGCATTTATCTTACTAATTAAATTATTATCTTATTAATTAAAAATAAATTAATTATTTAAGCGCAACAATATTCGTTATTCGTTGTACATTATCATATTATTCAATTTTATATATTTCTAATTTATTAAATATTTTAGTACAAGCTTCGCTTACGTCGACATATTGTGAAAGGTCACAGATCTAGCAAAAATTCATCGTAGCGACGTGAACGTATAGTATTTTTACGTCAAAACAATTAACGTTCAGCCATAAAAAATATATGAAGAATAATTATATTTTGTTATTATGTTAGGTGGTTACTTGCAAAGTTGCCAGTTTCAGTTTTGGTAGTATTGTTATTTAGAACGTAAATCATATTTTATTTAACAGATACATGTGTAACTTCACGTCATTGTCTTTCCGGAGTAGACAAAGCATCAAACATCATATCTTAATACCAATATAAGCAATAAGATTTATGATGCAGAAATGAAATTATAACAGATTGCTTGTTAGCCCATGGCCTATACATACATATAATTATATGCTGTACCCCTAAATGGGTAGACAGAAAAGGTGGAGCGATAAGTGTCTCGGCCCTTGCATATACTTTTTCTCCTCCTCAAACTTCGTCATAATCCTCACACACTTTCACCGAACTGTGCGAATGCTATTTCTAAACTTCTGGTAATTTTTTTTTACTATTTTATTTAGGTTATATAAGTGACTACGTGAGTTCAAACGACACCAGGTCATATACATAATTGCGACCAACTCTGATTGCCAGTATGCTAAGCAAAACATGTAAGCAAAACAAAGTCTCACTGGAGTCAATAATCACAGGATATTCCTTGAAGTGATATACTGAACCTCCACTTGACACAGGGAATACTGGCAAAAAGATTTTTACACATTTCAAGTTCTGTTTGTTTTACTCACTGCAAGCTGTAATTACGTTACGTGTGGTCCGCCCTTTATTTTATAATAAACGTTATATTTCTGATAAGATCTCTTCAAAAATGAGCCGAGATTACGACTCTCTAGATTTAATAACAACGTAATTTTATTTGTTATTGGTAACAATTCGTTTGTCTGAAAATAGCATATCGAGTTTCTCATTTTTTATTAATCTCCAATAGTGTCTTATGCGTAAATGATCTTATAATTTTTAAACACAAACAACACGTTTGTTTTGATTATTATAATTTTTTTAAGCGAAACTCATGAAAATTTTTAGTCTTGAATGAATGAATATACCATACCATGAATATACAACATAAAATATAGACATACATAATCTCGCTTTCCCCTGGTACGCAACATTACCCATGCCGTCCGCTTGCGTCCCATTACTCTAATCTTGGTAGACTAGTTTGCTTAGAAATTCGTAAAGATTATTTGTCTCATAGCTGTTCTATGACTTGACATATATTAGAAGCTGTAAATTAAAAGTTGAGTTTGAAGTCGATTTAATACTGTTGCCTTTTAGCTGCTTGGATTGACGGCCCAGCCTAACTTGGAGTTACAGATACGCTCAATATGGATACCACTAAACCACCCATTCAGTAGGTGACCATTGGCGTCGTTGTTTAACCCCAATTGCCGTATCAAGCACCAATCACCACTACCCAACAAGCGCCTCTACTACTTCTACCTACTGAATACTAAAGTGATAAAAATCTGACCTCACGTTTACAGAAATGACGTATATTCGCGAAATGCACATACTTACTCGTACCTATTTGTCAGAAGTCTAACACATAATGCCTAAATGTCTTTTGTAAGTTAACAGAACGGTAGGCTATGAATTTTAAGTAGGTTCGCAACGAAATGATCGCAGTAGATCTATTTCAGTTCCAGATTATAATGTTCGGTGAATAATTCGAGCATTACAGAAAATGTAAGAACGTATGGAATTTGACGTTCACTGAAGAAAATATTTATATTGCGTGTTTTATAGTCAAATTATTTAAATTAGATATATTTTAAAGTTTTTCAACACTAGGCATGTGTATCTGAGTGAGTCAAATGAATACCGTACCGATAAGTCAAATTTGGACTGCATTCTGAGCCATCGCGCGCGCTGGCTGCGTCACATGGCCGTTCGACTCAATATACGATTCAAATAGCAAACTATTTAATACTCATTAACAAAAAAGTAATAGTGCCTACTTAATTAGAATGTATCTACAACTACACCATGCTGCAGAAAAATACATAATAAGAGAAACAATTCACTGGGAGCTGTTATGCAAAACTAATGGGGTGTTCTCAGTGTTTTACAAAATGAATGAGTCGAGTCACGGAATTATTAAGAAGAGTGGGTTCCGCGAATGGGTATGGATTATGTGATTCTATTCACTCCCCGAAGTCGGGAATGCCCATGTCTTTTAAATGCACATCTGACCTTAAACACTATGAGCCTATTTACAGAACAATCAGACGCTAATCAATTCAGACCTAATCGAACAGACCCAAGATAACTTAAAAATAGTTTCTGAACGGATACAATCCTCGTAGCATCTTTTTTTAAAAAGCTATTGGGTCACAAAAGTCCTCGATCTTCGAAATTTAAGACAATTCATAGATGTAACTATAATTTATTATAAAAACAGCAGCTGTAATACCAACTTATATAGATTTGAATAGATCTTCAAATTTTAAGAAACACGTACATATACATGGGTATGCAAAGATAAACATTTTAACATGCTTAATAAAAAAAGCCAATTATATTATTTCTAAAGCGGTTGCTTTTGAAATGGAAGAAAAAAATTATAAGTAACTACCAAATTACGATAACGTCGCACATTTTAAGTAGGTATTTCCTATGTTTTGTGATAAAGCAAACGGGTTCTTAAAAAAACCAGTTTTATATCTTATTTTGCGCCTTAAATTAGCGATTTTCTCACATTATTTGATTACATAGCAAAAATATAATAAACTAGCGGACCCGCCCCGACTTCGCATGGGTAGAAATTTATTTGAAAATAAAATACAGACTATGTTACTTGCTGATAATGTAGCTTTCCATTGGTGACAGAATTTTTGAAATCGGTTGAGTAGTTTTTACATACGTTACATATAAACAAACAAAATTTACTTCTTTATAATATGAGTATATTTAATGATTACAAATAACACTATTACGGATTTATTTCATTATCTACATATTAATACGTGAGGCGAAAACTTTGGTTTCCTTTTTAATTGCGCGGACAGAAGAGTGTAAAATTTGGTATACTTAAAGTTTATATGGAGAAGGACTGGAGAAAGCTAGTACTTTTATATAATATGCATTAGAAAGACATTAAATTAAATAAATCAGTCATTGTTTACGACTTTATGTTCATACTGCCGATGCCAGAGACTGTTGACACTGAGTAAGTAATCACTACTGTCAATTTCAAAGTCATAATGGTTTGTGATCACTGATCACGTGATCACACAATCGTAACCTCCTTCGATCGGATCGAACAATCGCATAGAGTAGAGATTGTCGCCCAAAGTCGTTGTCGTCGAATTTCGACCACAGGGCGACCTCTACTATATTTAATTTTACTGCTATCGTTACAGAAAATGGCGTATGTCTATACTAATATTATAGAGAGAGAGAGAGAAAGCGGATTTTGCAAGTTTGTTTATATGTGGAGGATAATCTCCGAAACCACTGCACATTTGAATAATTCTTTCACCATTTAAAAGGTATTCCAGATGGACATAGGCTTTATTACATATGCAAGTCGGGACGCACCGCTAGCTTTACGATAAGTGCAATACATTCGTGATGATACATTTTCGACAACCAACGACAAACTTCATACATTTTTAGGATTCCATAATAAAAATAGCCAAAAATAACCCTTAGTTTCGTTTCACAGACGATTTATTCCGCAGTTTTCACACCTGAGCTGTGGAACAGAAACGTATAATGGTAACCCAAAATCAAAATTGAGAAAAGAATAAAGTTAAATACTTTATTCTTTAAATACAATAAAAACAGTTCCTAATAAGACAATTCTTTTTACAATCTATTTATCTATATAATGTATCTTCAATATACAGACATGTTACTGTTATACGGTGTGCTGACGAAGTATTATGTTTTAATAAGTTGAAAGGGTTTTTATGAACTTCATGCTTTCTAATTAAGTAAAAAAAAAAGAAAAAAATCCGGCAAAGAGCGTGTCGGACGCGTATTTAATTAGGATTCCGTAATTCAATTTCGAACAAAGCAGTTAGAACTGTAATCTATAAACTGGTTTTGTCCGCAACTTACAACAAAAAAGATAGCATAAATACCTTCGCTATGAAAAAATACATCTACATGTCAACTGAACAGAAAAAAAATGAAATGTGTTCGTTGCTAAGCGCAAAACTTGAGAACGTCTGGACTGATTTGGCTATTTTTCGTTTTAAAATGTTTGTAATAGTCTGAATTAGGTTTTTATAGGAAGAAAAATGGTAAAAGTTGCCTGGAAAATTGAAAGTACTTTTTTATGTGAATAATAATATAATACCGACGGAGCCACAGCAATGCGAGGCTGGGCACAGTTATTTTTAATAAAATAACGTTAAAATAAAATGAACGAAAAATATGCAACGTATAATTTTTTTGTTTCATATTTTTGGTTTTAAGTTGCCGATTTATATAGGTAAGTAAGTATGGCAAATTTGAATTCAGTACATACTGTATATATACAGAGGACGGATAAATAAGCTGCGACGTGACAGACAGCCAGGACAAAACTAGAGTCCCGTTTTTCTCATTTTGATTACGGAACCCTAAAACTAAGCCGGCTAATTTCTTAACTCGATACTGCCCGTTTCACTCATTGGACCTTGGTGGAATTGATTGTCTCGACTAATGAAACCTCAACGACAATAGTGAAAGCAAGACACGGCTTGCTTGTTACGATCATAAAAAAATACAAAATTAAAATACTACGCAATGGTTAATAAACTTACCGACTATATTGGGAGACGCCTAATTTTCATGATAATATAAAATAAACTGATAAATGATTTTCAAATTTCAAAACAATACTTTGCCACATCTTACATAATAGAATCATAAATAAGAGCCAAATAGAGCTTAAATGCCTGCTGCTATGTATGTAGTATGTTTAGCTCATCTCCGTGTAGTCTACTGTAAATATAAAAATGAAATGGTTTGACCAATAACTATGAAAGTCGGGACTTAGATGCACATTAGCTCTGCTTTTCTCTTCTTAGCTTCCTTTCTCCGAGCCCTGCTTTTAAATACCTAAAATAGAAAAATGCAACCTCTGTGGAAAGATCTGGGTGTCTTTCTGTGTAATTTCAATACCAACTCACCTCAATTTAATAGATAAGATGCAAATCTTGTAAATATATAACGGCACTCGGTTAATTTTACGCAGGTGATTAATACTAAGTTGATTATAATTGTGGATTATAATTAATTACTACTGTTTAATTAAATAAAAATTGTAAAATTGGTTTGTAGTTATTAAAATTTAATTTAGAGCGGTTAACATCGAATGGGTTTGTCTACGTCATGGCGACGAAATGTGAATAGTGTCATTCGGTTGACAGCAGTCGTCTGTGTTACTCGTCTGGCAAACCCATTGGCTCTAATCGATTCATATTTGTGTAATCGCAGTGTATTTAAATCAAGTTTTATCCAACATCATTAAATTAGTGTGTTAGCATAATCGTGGTGCTTTTATTTTACATACCCATGTACATTACGCCTGTTATGGAGAACCAAGAGCGTGATACGATCTACCCACCGCCCAGTGATCCGATATAATATAAAAAATATTCTATGCGTTTGTCTGCGCTCCGTTTATTCGTACGTTTGAGTTGAAACTTTGATCAGTAGTTTGTACGCACGCCCGCGAAGTATTCTAAATTAGTACAACTACTAAAGTACTAAACGAACGAAGTCGCGGCCAACAGCTATAATACATAAAATAAGATGTAGACTGAACGACAATTATTTTTGTTTTTTTACCTTAGGCTTAGATAATCTTTTATTTCAATATTAGAGACCCGCACCGGCTTCGCACGGGTAGATAATTTTTTTCAAAATAAAATGCAGCCTATGTTACTCGTTGATAATATTTGTATAGGTGAAAGACTTTTTAAAATCGGTCGAGTTATTTTTGAGTTTATCCATTACAAACAAACAAAACAACAAATATTAGCATATAGATACTATAGAAGAAAGCTTTATTATATAACTCTTTCGAATTGAGTAAAATACCCCACAACTGAGTACACAGCCCTAACTGCACAAGTACGAATTACACTGAATTTTTAGAGTTCCGTAGACAAAATGCAGCTGAAACGAATTCTTATGGTTTTGTCGTGTCTGTCTGTATGTCACAGTTGATTTATTTCGTCATCTTTCCACCTACTGACTGATAACGTATCAGACACGCATTAACTTAAAAAAAATAGCTTATTTTTTTTAAGTTAATGCGTGTCTGATACGCTATCATGTCTTTTTAATATAAATATATAAAAGTAATAGTTAAATATCATTCTTGGGGGTCTAGAATCTGGATTATATGTCCTAGGTCTTACAATGGCAACAAGACGAATAACGAAGAGATCTGTCATTGAAAAAAGAACTGGTAATAGACCGGTCAGAATTGGATGAACTTAGCTAACATTAGTGATACTGAAATGTATTTATACACATCTATCCTCTTGTAAGAGCTCTCGTAGAGTTAACACAAAACATAAGTTTGTACATATTATGGTCTAAAAATACGGTTATGTAAAATGTTTAATTTAAATTCGTCGAATAATTTAGAAAATCAACTTCTCAAA
The DNA here is from genome assembly GCA_907165235.1 of Zeuzera pyrina. Lineage (NCBI taxonomy): Eukaryota > Metazoa > Arthropoda > Insecta > Lepidoptera > Cossidae > Zeuzera > Zeuzera pyrina. The sequence goes on from OU015641.1 coordinate 5,180,063, forward strand.
TTGTTTTGGAGTCTCGGAACCATTGAGTAGCTTCTCAGGTCATTGCCACGCAACTGACATAACTGATAAAAAATATAATAGCGTAATAAGGCTAATAGTCATAGTAACACGATATTTTTCTATCAATCCGTCCAAAAAAGATCTAACAACATTCATGGCACAAATCGACACATGAATTTTTGAGGTAATTTCCTTTTAACAGGAATATCCCTTGGCCAACTTTTATGACTTGCCCGGGAGAACAAGCAACTGGCATATTATTTTTATTTCTATTCCAGAACAGCGCGGATAACTTATAATGTAACTAAAAAAACAAAGTCCTTACTGAGGACTGACTGAATCATCTTCGCCCAGCCCAAATCGCTAAGGGTAGAACAAAGAAGGCATTGTTGATTTTACATTGTATAACGTTTAAGAATTTTTCAAAAGTCGACTCCTAAGGACTGAAGAAGTGCGGCAGTTTACATGGAAAATATATTCTTATGGTCAAATTTACTTGAAACTTGGTATAGCGACACAGTTAATTAAACTTATGTATACTATAATATGACGTTTTTCAAAATAAATTCAATTAGGAGGTGCTAAAGTTCGTGTGAGAAAAAATAAATCACGGTAAGGAGTAAGAATGAGTTGTAGTAACAAAAAAACTGTTTTTATAAAAGTTGCGAAGCGAAGCCGCGGACAGAAAGCTATACCTAGTAATTAATACAGAGGCATACACGAGTTATGTGGAAAATATTTTATTTATCGATTACGGCATCGTATCAGATAAGCATGGATTAAATTCTAAGTAGAATTTATATGTACATCCGTAATTTGTTGACGTGAATCACAGTAGGTTTTAGAGGGGAGAATTGAATTGGTGATTTCATGACATCAGTCATTCGACAGTGACTAGATCATATAAAAAATTTAGGTACCTATCATAATGGCAAGTGTTGCAAGTGGCGTGAGATACATGATAATATCTATGTACATAACACGAATAATACGGTAAATAAGAGATATAGAATCGACCAAGAATGTATCTGAACCGGACTTCCATACTTCAATGAACTTCCATAGCAGTTACTGACGGAGTAGTTAATAACAACGTTAAATTAAAAAAATAAAATTAAAAAATACTCTAAAATTCCTTTAGTTTTCATTTCTCATCTTGGTTTACCAGTTTACGTGTTTATGCCAAACACTCAGTTGTAAAGATGACAGAATAATGATGTTGTGTGAGTTAGGGTGTTGCTTTTGCAATTTTGGCTAGGGCACTCTAAAATGAGGAATGTAGGTACAATCAGTTGCTTTAAATCCTTTCGTGCAGGTCGTAATTGTCGGCCAAGAGATAGATGTAAATGACGAACTGTAGATACGATGGAGCCATGTATGGTTCCAAATAAATTGCTTCAGTTTCGAGCGTTTAATCGAATTATTGTTATTCTTAGGGCCTATTAGGCTTGTAGTGATAGATCGATCTCAGTGTTTGATAAGTAAATAAAAACAGTCGTATCATAAACAGAGTAAATTTCGTCAGCCCGTCTAATCAGGAAAGCTTAATATAGTTGAAATAGTCATATCTACAGATCGTTTTACATGTAGCTGTATTGCTATTAATGTATAACGACCAACCCTGCTGCGTCGCGTTCGTTTCTATTATCAATTTAGGTTTAAGAAGTGAGTTATTTAAAAAAAATATGTATACTTAAATATAATTTTCATTTAATAACATGTGTTACTACCAAATGCGCTGCGCACCTTGAGGCGCTTGTGCGACCGTTATAGTTATTGTTATGATTTTCTCTATTAGATGTAATAACAAAAAACTGATGTTTTACAAATTGTTATTGCGCAAAATTATTGAATATATAGTCTACAGATAAGTATTTATCTACATTATATGTTTAAAAAAAGTATATTTCATTTTAAATATCTTTCATATTATTGATTAGCACATAAACATCATTTTTAACTAAAATACACATCATATTATACATTGGTAAAAAACATAATAAAATATATTGATAAACCTATAATTATGTAATAAACCTATAATAGCAAATAAATATTACAGCCGTATTCATAAAAATCTGTTAAAAAATGCTCTAATTATTGCTTAACTAATCAGTCTTAATATAAACTTATTGATAAGCTTTCTTTAGGCTTTATCATGGAGGACTCAATCTATAAAGACGAAATATAGGACCATCTTATCCACCACTGCTTAGTTTATTTACACCTCAATTTACACTAACAAATATCAACTCTCGCTCGCATTAAGCAGTACATAACCAATACTGGACCTGTGTATTCCGACAGATATTGAAATATTTATGTGATGGCTTATTATTCTATTCGGTGTTGTGGGGAGAATAGCAAAAACCAAACTATGAAACAGAACGCAGTAACCGCAACAGTGTTCAGACGTAAATTGTTTTCATACAAAATAAATGACATTGCCACTCTATAGGTTGAGTGCTCCATGGGCTTTATTTAGTCAAGTACACAATAAATATAATATTATACGCTGTCAATTTCGATCAAATGTTACAATGAAAGAAAAAAAATTAGCTGTATGACATATTTCTTAAGCCGAATTTACTTAATATAAATTTATTACTATTTACGAATTTAACCTTAATGTCTTATCGCTATCATTATCGAATAAATAATTTAATAGCGCCTATTCTTGTGAGGATTTACATTTCATTCTTTATGAGATTGATAAATCTGGTTTTGTTCTTAAATTTGTCGTCGTCATATTCAGTCAATAAGTTGATCTTATTTTTATATAATTTCGTACGCCACCCCCCTTTGATCATTTACTTTTAATCAAAGGGCACATCGACGCTCACTACTGTAATTTAACAATATCTTGTCGAAATTAACGCAAATTATTAAAATTATCCATTATCTAATCAATCACAAACAACATTAAACGAATGCAAATACAACCGACCAAAAACAATAAATAATAAAGCAGATCAGCTGTTAGACTTAGTTTTTTGTTTGTAAACATTGTTTATAAGGTTACTCATAAGTTAATCAACGTTTATGATAAATATAAGGCTGTTAGAGTCTGTTATAGTAATTAATTAAGACGTTTAATTATCGGTAACTACGTGGGTAATTATTATTAATATATATAAATATAATATATTTACCTAACTAATTGCAATAGATAACAACATTACTATAAAGATAACATTATTAATATAAAATAAATACGTATTATACAGATATAGAAAAATTAGATTCAGCTGAGATTTTTCTTCGAAATCGGATTTTGGCAGGACTGTCACTGGCAGACAGAGGGACTTCTCAATGTAGGTAATCTAGGATACTTTTTGTGCCGGAAAAATATTAAATTTAAAGCCGAGAGGCACGGCTAGTCTTTAATAAAAACGTTTAAAAAATAACTAACTACAGCACGACTTCGTAAACGTAAACTTCATCTTTTTTCGTTGACATCCTTTGAATTTCGAAAAATTCTTGTTATGTGTGGACAGTGTTCTTGAATTCGTTTTATATTTTTTAACAAGATAATGGTGTAAAGAAAAATGCCAATGAGAACACAAGAAAGTTAATCGTTTTAGTGGGAAAGTGAAAAAAAAAAGTTTATATTTGCTTCATGGATGGATTTTTTCATTTTGGTACAATCGAGAATTTAGTACAATAAATATGACAGGTAGGTGATGTGGAGATAATTAAAAATTATCCAAATTAACATGTGTAACTTGCCTTTTTAAATCCAATAATGGCTACATAAAAAATACGTACAACCGATGCAATTTACTTATGTTCCTATTACAACCACATACGCATATGTACAAAACTTCACGCCATTTCCTATTCGGGGTAGACATAGGTGCAACAGATTCGCACCAAAACGTTGTAGTAATAATTATTATTTGGGCTCACAGATACCAGACGTGACAGATAGGCAGGCAACCAGTTCCTTACGTAAGTACCTACATTAGATAAAAAGCCCTATGGCTTGGCCGATTACACGTACGTTAAGCAATATATAAGCCCTGTCCCTACAACCTGCGCGGGAAGATAAGCCGATAACGCATTTATTCTTTTGTTGCCTCTCGCAGACCACGGCGGCGTTCAGAAATCTTCCCATAAGTGTTCTGTGTAAATGTTACTTTGGAACATTTTACTTTGTTTGAATTTGTTACTGTGGATGTAAAAATTTCCTGTTTGAACATATCAAAGGAACTTTTATACCAATTTCCACGGGGTATTTTTGAACGCATCCCATGGTTTAATCTTATTAATTACTAATGTGTTATGTGTACATAATATAATCTCGGTTATTTTTATTTAACGGTAAACGCCTAAAATTAGTCAAGTGCTGTACAATTTGTACACGATGTTCCGATTTTCCTGTGAATATATTAATAAAATAATAATTCTAAATTCAAAAACAGACCATTAAAGTTAAATACAGAAGTTCTATTTTGTTTTTTGCAGAAACATTGCCCATACAATTAAATATTGTATCGTATTCGTGAGTTGTATAATAATAATAATAAAATAATAATAATAATAAAATAATAATAATAAATAAAATATTATAATATAATCATAATATTGAATTTATAACCTACTAGCTGTTTTCCGAGAATTCGTTCGTGTACAATTTGTAAAACGTAGTCTATTTCCTTCTTTAGGGTTCAAGCTATCATCATGATAAAAATCAAAATCTTTTTAACTGTTCAACCGTGAAAACATGATAAACAGACATACATACTTACGCATTTATAATGTTACAAGTATTGATAGCATGTTATGTATAAAAAACGCTATCGTGTATGCAAATTTACAAGTATGCCGTAAAAAAATCGACAACGAATGCAGTTATAATATCAAAAGCCGGTGAAGAGTGAAAACATATTATCATCAACAAAAAAAAACTGTTAACCGCTAACTGCATCGCTAAGGCGTCGGTAAACAAGTTATAAAGATCGACAGGTGTTAAGAGAGGTGTTTTGAAATCGATTTTTGATTCTCAATTAAAGATAAAATGCCCAATTACCTTTATTACTACACGAAAAAATGTTAATGACTTATTTTTGTAATTCTATTTTCTATTTAATCTCGTTAGGGATAGAGTGTGAAAAAATGATGTATGTATATTATATGCATTTTCTCACGACTTCTCACCACAGCTGGTCCTCTGCTTCTCCAACCGCTACCTGCAAAATTCTAGAAATCGGCATAGGGCTGTCTTCACATACGTGACCACCATTCGACTCGCAGCGTTTTCTAACACAATGACGGAGTCGTCTTTAGCCTATAAGGGGCCTTTGTACTTTAGGACACGTGGGGCTTCTTTTAACAGCAATTTGGTTCAGAAATCAGAATCTGCCAGACAGTAAATATAGTCGCTTCCGTGCAAATTGGTTTGCAAAATTACCAGTTTTATGTTAGCGTGAACCGACAATATAGATATAACAGCATTAGCTAAAAGTATTTTTTGGAAGTCTTAGCAGTCTTTCCCGTGAAATGCTTTTAGCACAACGCTAAAAAATGGTTCTGAGTGGCTAGACAAGTGGCAAACGTTTCGTAAAATCGTAACGCTTGCTGGCGTTATTGCTTGTCAAAAGTGCATTATTGTATTGTCAAAAGTTAGAGAGGAAAATAGCTAAAGATTTTAGTAATTCATCACATGAAAAATATTTTGTTTGATATACTAGTTTATATGTTAGTTAATATTTCTCTAAGAAAATTTGATCTCTGATGGCGTGTTTACTACAATGATTATTAAGTAAAAAAACTAAAAATGGTGTCAATTAAAATTAATAAGTATTTTTTTAGAAAATTGTTATTAAAAGAGACTGTTCTATTTTATTTGATATTTAAGTTTCTGTTAACCGAGCATGGATCTCTTATTTTTAGGTTGATTATGATTAAACAAAAAATTGTGATTGTTTACAAATGTAATAAGGACTCAATAATAACTAACAGGTTTTATTCTACACTAGTCCTCTGTATTTGCACTAATTACGTCCTAGGTCAACCTACCCCGTGCATGTTGTCAACCAACCCCGGGTATGGGGCTGGTTGACCAAGATTTACAGTTTCACAAAACCGACTAGATAACCACTATAGTAATAAATATTTAGGTTAGTAATGACTATTTTTGTTAGCTAAATAGTTCTCCTGTATGTGACTGAGATAGTTTTCCCTGTATCAATTGAAACTAAAAAGATATACAGGCTTAAGTAAAAAGTTAGTCAACCAACCCCGGTCTCCCCTATATTACGTGGTATTTGTCATTCTATTCTACTGGCGTTTACGACAATTGAGCCACTTGTCTAGGCCCCTGAACGGCTAGTTATTGCTCGTGAAAAATGCCTGTGGTTTTTACACTACTTTTCGTTTGATTGAATAGAAAGTTAATAACGTTTGAATACCAATTTAGAATTCGTTCAGCTGGTATTTGTCATTCTATTCTACTAGCGTTTACGACAATTAAACCACTTTTTGTCTAGACCCCCTGATGCTTTCCGTAGAGACCTCGGAGCCTATACGTGTTTACAAGTAAATAAATCAATCATACGTGAGTTTTATTGTCTTCTTACTGACGGGAGTCACCCGACCGCACGCGTTTTTTTTGGTTAAAATTTAGATCAACTACCCATCAACTACCATTTTCAGTTTTGACAGTTGACATTTATTTTTTAACTAATTCATGACAGGTAAAAGTAAAACTGTACCCATATAGCCATATTTTTTTGGTATTATTCACTTTCCAATAACAAAGTTTCACCTTACGAAATTCTTTCTACAAAAAAAAAACTATTTCTGGCGGTTAGGTTAGAAGTCACTGAAGTTAAAGGCTAGCTCCGCTACTTTTGTGATCGCCTTACGCGCAGTTAAACGACCAGAAAATTTTCTAGCGGCCGCCGCGCGGTTGCCATTCTCATGCATTTGTTAATAGCGAATGTAAATTATATTCACTAGGCAAAAACATTCAAATTTCTGTGTATTGGCTAACCGCGCGGTCACCGTGTGTTCTAAAACTATCCCGTGCGGTTGAAAGCTACCCTAACGCTATCTCGCATAACTGTTCTCGAGCTTCAGTTTATTATGTAATATGGTTAGTAGCTTGTCAAATGTTTTAATATTCATTCGGAAATAATTTGAGAATTCAACATCATCTTCTCGCATATCTCGCATCTCTATACAGCGTATGAAATTCACCAAACTTTTCTCTTCTTTCTACAATAGGATGAACCCAAAATCTTCTGCGTCGCTTCTTTCTTCTTTTTTGCATTCTTTGTACTTATGAGTAATATGCAATAACAAATTTTTTCGTATTAGTGAAATGGCGCATGATGGATACGTGTGAATATCAAAACAGAAATTGACTAACTGAATGAATCGGAATCGGCAAACGGCACACAGCGGCGGTACGAAGTTGTTGTTTCTTTGCTCATTTAGTTTGAAATGTAATTGTTAAAAAATAAATGGAGCATATTTATCTGTACTGCGCGGATTCTAGTACGTAGCTATCCCGCGGCGACCGCATTGAATGTGCGCGAAGAAATTCATGTCAAATAAACGCGCCCTTAGACATTGATGTTAGGTTTCTTTTTACTATTTTAAAGTATTCTACGGAAAAACAAATTCTATTATTGACACCTCATTAGGACGCCGAATTATGTGTTAAAATACGTATGTTTACCAGAACCGAAATAAATAATTTTCATTTTTTTTTTTAAATTACATAATTTAGAAAATTGCATTAAAAATCGACAGATACAGTAGTAAAATAATTTCAAATACGTAATAGAAAATGACAGCTGCTGTTCCCGAACTGTGCACGCGTTTCTCGCGTTTAATTATCAGTTGTTCAGTTTTTGGACATAGAAAATCGAATGTAATTGAATGATTGTACTATTTCAGACCAATTTAAAAGATTTTGTTCAAAAATTCTCAATCCCTATTGGTAGGTACATAACTAGGTAGAAGTTGTTGCAATATTCCGTTACTCTACAACTTTCCTTGACATAATAACATCAAGATAAAATAATTATTAAACACTTTTCAGGTTTATCACTAAAGTTCATTATCTAAAAAGCCGGCACGGGTCAAAGTTAAAATTAACTTGTTATGTATACTGTCCATTGATGCGAGTAGTATATATATAAATATTTTTTCACGTTTCTGTAGTGCACGTCAGTTTTTAAACTATATGATATTGATATAAATTTAAATTATTATTAAAATCAAAATAATATGTTAGGTGTTTAATATGTATATTGTAATAAAAATACCTAACGTACCTAGGTATTTGAGTAAAGTATAGTTAGGTACCTCTACTTGTTTTTATGAACCTAAACATTACGCAATTATGTGAAAATTTTCTTGAAGTTAATAGTTTTAAACTGAATAAATTACATACATCGCACACTTATTTACCTAACTAAAAATAACAATAAAAAACGGTGTGTACATAGTGGAATACCATGAACAGAATCCAAAAAAAAAGGATTTGGAAAAACACAGAATAACCTATACCAAAATAAGTACCTACATAAATTCCACGATAACATATTTCTTAAACTTAGAACACTCAGTAAACAAACGAGCTGTGAAGTAAAAATAAAAGTGAAAATACAGCAAGGCAAAACTTGCCAGAAAAAAACAAAAGCTGTTTTTTTTTTAAAAAGAACCCTGGTCGGTATAATAGGTACTTCTAATTAGACCACAATATTGTTAAAAACACCACCGTATTAAATATGTTTTATCAAGTTCGGTAAACATTAATCTTATGTCGTCATTATCAAAATGCATGATAACGTGACCCGATTAGTAAAAAAACTGTGAAGCATGTGTTTTCAGTCTCCATATGTGTGAAGCATATACGGTGACAGATTTTTGTACAAATAACTAACCTGCTATCCTCAAGACTGCACGGTCGGCGGGATCCAGCTGCAGAATGGACAAAGGTTTGTCCTTCGCCCATTCTTTCAAGCTGAAATCGTTTTCAAACTCCATGTTTTTGTCATCCAAAACAAGTAGTCTCGCGCGAACTTTCGCACATAATTGAATCAATCTTATACCACGACACTAACGGTTGATATTACACATGATTTTAAAAAGAAACGTTACACACTAACAAATTGTAAACAAATAGTTATTAATTGCGATCATTGTAAAAATGAAAATCAATAAAAGCTAGTATGAAGGATACGGTAGCAGAACCGCATTCAGTGAAATACACTGACACTATTGCTATTATTCTATCGTTCAACACCTCAATAACAATAACTAAACTTTAAAATTCAAGAAAAGAACCTCAAGTCAAGAGGACGGAGTGACAATAAAACTCTTTTAGGTTATCAAAATTGTTAAACATCATACACCGAACCGGCGGGCAGACATGATGCGACTGTATAGTTCAGAATCAAGCCGCAACACGTCGCCTTTGTCGCTCAGCTGTTTACGCGCATGTACACTTCACGGTAATCTTGCAATAGTGAAAGGCGATCTTTTTCTTGCAGAATAAATGGTGATGGACTTTTCTCTATTTAGTATCATAGCTGCAATGTACGATATCTTTACTGCCATCTGTTGAGGTACATACGAACATTCGAAGTAACAATAAACAACGACAGGTGTATTTTAGACAATAAATGCGCATGCGGTTATTGACAACGTGATATCTATATTTATAGATATATTATATGGAATTAAGTATATCTAAATATTTATATTTATTTTGTCGTTAATTGTTTGTATCTGAAACCATTTTGAAACCGTAATATACTAAGTTCAACTTTGGCGAGTTAAACTTGTTATTTTTATACATAAGTACATACATAAGTTCTAGCTACGCAAAAATTTTTATATACAAAACTGATCAATTGATCATCAATGAAAATATATTTTAGTGTACGTGTAATATATTTTTTCCACACATTTTAAACATTTTTATAAATGGTAATACAAGGTTGCCATAGAAACCGAACTGTCACACACTTGGCAGGGCTAGGTATGATGCTCTCTACTCTGATGGAGTGATCAGGAATGATTCAGATCATTCAATCCGTATTACTCCGTATGTCTTCGAGGATCCGACTGCAGCAACTACTAATTTTTCTTGAAAAACTAGTCACTCGTTGACTCCGCCTAATAATTCCTTGATTCTTCGTAATAATTTACTTAATTTAAGAGATTAGTGAGTCGGTAACTCTATGTATAGTTCGCAGTAAACTTTCATGTTTGTTTTCCAATATGTTACATTTGTAGGTAGACTTGATTTAGGTATGTATTTAGTGCTATTTTCTTACAGTTAATATAGTAAAGCTTAGAATTTATTGTTGTCGATTGATTTTCCTTCGTGCTTAACAGGTATAAGACCGACGATTTAGTCTTTTATTGTATAAAATTACACATAAATAAGCTCTCCTTATATTATTTTCTTCTCCAGTATAAGTACTTAATTGCAAATCTAGTTAGACTAGTTTAGATTTTTATTATTAGAATTGATCTAAATGAAAGAATTAATTGTGCTTTTTTAATTGTCTTTAAGGCGGAAGATTGTTTAATAACGTTAGCCCTCTCACAGAATCCGTCAAGTGTGCAACCAACGTTAATTTTTATTATCGATACTTGATTGATTGTATTGTATTTTATATTATAGATTGTAATTTAGATATAGGTTTTAGAATATTACAAAATTATTATGTTAATTATAAGTTACGAAGACGTGGTAACCATAAACAACGACGAGCGGAAGAAGGCAAGAGAGAAAATGTTACCACATACAATTACTGAAAATAGTTGCTAATGTAAATATAACATATCAAATGACATTGATTATTATTGTATACGTACACGTTCCAATATTTCCATCCATCGATTTTTTTACAGTGAATATTCAAGCAGTGTCACTAAGTGCCAAACGCAATTCAAATCTTACTGGACTCCGACGAATGTTTGGAGTCATTATTAACTCCTCGGTTTTGAATCGCAAACGATATTGAATCATTTGAGTCATTGAACCGAGAATCCTGAATCCTGAACAGTCGGCGTTATGCAACACATGTCTAATGGCGGTAATTTGGTGTTAGTTTTCACTTTTCAATTTCAATATTCTCTAATCTGTATTAATACAAATTACTGAGTAGTTATTAGTGGTATGGTAGATTGTTTAAATAATTTACGTAGATTGTTCTGTGGCGATTGCCCTCTGAGGTCTGACATCTAAGTGTATAACAGAATAAAGTCAAGAATGTCATAGAACTTGTGAACGAAGATAAACAAACGTGCAAACCCTAAACCCAAAGAAAGAACAAAGTTTTGTCAATAGAATTTTGATGTTGAAGATGTTTACGGTATTGAACTGCTATGATGACCTACTTTAAGTTTTCTTTGGCCCTTATACCGACGTTAGTAAGGAATAGTTTTCTTTTGATGTGTCAAAGAAAATTTGATGCTTCGCAATTATAAATTAAAAATATGGATTCGAAGTTACCTTTGAAAAAGTATAGAAGCTGACAATGGGAGACGATCATGAGAAGCTAAAGGTATTTAGTTTGAAAACAAAACTGCAGGCTTAGTAGTTATGTGGTCCAGATTGAGATTCTCGGGCAGCAATTGGTCGAGGAGGTCTTTATTTTCTTATTATTTAGTAAACCATTGAAACTTATTTCTATGCACGAGCAATACCTGACTGCACTAGCAGCAGTTACATTCCTACCCAAAATACAAGGTAATAGTACTTTGTCTTGGACCTAGGAATGTACATATACATACCATAGAGCTTATTTATTACTACAAATGACAGCCAAACAAAAACATCATTCTTTAAATTAATGAGTAAATCTTTTAATGAGATAGATGCTTGCTAAATGGTGTTACTTTCCCGTATACAAATGTATATCTAGTTTGTCTAATTTGGTACATTTCTTTGACATCCACTTATCATTAGATTGATCCACAATCTATGTCAGAACTTTAGATTTGGTTGCTAAATGGTGCAACTTTCATACAAATGGCCCAGTAGAAATAAAGATTTGTTAGTTTTGATTGATTTGATTCATTGACTCACCTGTTGGGGCAGTGGCAAATCATCTGCCTTCCTTCCAAGTTATATTCCCGAGTTCAATCTTCTGTCAGGTCAATTTAGGAAACTAACATTTATAATCGGCTTGGGTGTTATTGGGAGCTCCTCCAGTTCATCATATGCTTATAATACAAGTTGACTACTTATATTAGTGTCACACTAATTTTGCAATTGTTTGCAATTATTATTATTATTATCATTTGATTTGGACATAGCATACCGAGTGTGACAAGGCATGCTGTGGCTCTACTTTTAGCAATAATGCTTACAAATTTCAAAGTGGTTCCTGAATGACAGATTAGCCAATCTCTTATAAATTACAAGATAATAAAATATAGTGACTGGGGATTTTCATGACCTTACAGTTATAAATAAGGGGATCTATGTGTTAATATTTACTATAAAGCTATCAATACTTTTTTATCCTGATAATTTAACCAGATTGCACAGGTAATGGTCCGATGAGGCTTAACATCATCTATGTGGTGTGCGATTTTGAGCAACTTTTGTGATCGTAGTAATGTTACATTCTCTTTGATCTCAAGAAGATAAATGGCTGACATGTTTCAAATTATATTTCTTTTTTTTACCAAACTCATACCAAATTACTATTATCATATTTTTTTATAATTTTGAATCTAATACATTTTTACAGCATTAATTCTATTGTTTCTAGCAATCTATAATTTTATTCTACAGCAAACAAATTATGGACATGTTTTGAAACCATATGGTTTACCAATAAGCCCCGGAAAGTTGACAATTTCGGGAAATTTTACTCAAAGTCATCGTTATTTTGATGTAACTACACATGAAAAATATCAGAGACGTGCTAGTATGCGCAGGGATATACTAGATACGGTTATGAAAAAAACCCAGGAAAAAATATTTGAAGGCGAGGAGCAAAAAGAAATCGATAACCAAATGTACGAAGACCCCAGAGATGTTATTGGTAACTAATACATAAAGCAACGTAAAATTTTTAGTGACTATATTTTATAAATATAATTTTATAATACATTCTGTAATCTATGTTAAACTATGTTGTCTAAATTATTTTAAAATATAACTATGAAAGTAATACATATAACAAACTTATATAAATGTTTTTGTTTATTTTTCTGAATTGTGTCATCTGTAAACACTTAAACAGTAAAAAAAAAGAGTAATATTGATTTTTGGTCAGGAATTCAGTGATAGCAATGTAAAAAAAATTCATTTATCACACCATTATACTACTTACATGAATTTTTTCTGTGTTCTGTCATTCCATCTTTCCTTTTTGTGCCATTTTTTGTTTAAAATAAAGTTATTACTTACTTAATAAAATAGCAGAAAGCGAAGAAAGTATTAACATGTGAAGTAAAATGGTTTTGCAGCAGAAAAGCCACCTAAGCCCCCACGGAAACGTAACATACAAGGTATAGCAGTGGTATCACAGAAAAAAGCAGAAGATAGCAAATCATTGTTGAAGGAGCAGAAAAGAAAATTAAGTAAGAAATATGAAAGCTTGATTATGACACTGATGGACAGATGCGAAGAGAATATTATATTGGTTTGTATGATTATGCAAACATAAAATAATTATCATAAATATTAAGGATGTATGTATGTATAAAATAATTAAATGTTCTTATTATTGAATTTCTTATTATGAAACTGACGACTTTGATGGCGTAGTGGTTTAGGCGTTCTGTCTAAGCACGGAAGGTTCCGCGTTCGATTCCCGGCCGGTTAAATTTAGTTCTTTAGTTTAACAAACTTTTCTAGGTTGTTTCGGGTCTGGGTGTACAGAGAGACGCTCGTAGTAGACGTCTGGTTCTCGTAGCACAGGGAATACCCTTGTTTAAGACCAAGTGATTGGTGTGTATTGTCTGGCGCATTTATTTATTTATTTATGTTTAAGAGCCCTATGACGAATCGTAAGCACTTGAACTTGGGTATTGGCGCGCTTAGACATTCTCGTATGCGTGCGAATTTCGTAGCTTTAATTTATGTAGTATGAATAACGAAGCGACTTCAATATTGTCGGAAATGATGTAATTAATCTTCAACAAACTGATGTATACATATATTTAATTTTAATAAGGTAAATGAATATAAAAAGTATGTAAATTGAGGTGTTGTAGTCCGATGTCAAACGACAAGTGACAGAAACGCAGGGCGCGCCATACTCTTCCCCGCGCCCCTTACGTGTCTTTGTTCTGGGGTAGCACTACTATTCCTTTGTGCCGGCGATGCAATTGTTAACAAATATAAAATATGATTTTGATACTTTTCCAAATCAAAAGTTTCAATTTTTCTTTTTTTTTTCTTTTTGGAATACATATAACATTTGTAATTAGTATTAAATATTCTTGACCCGTTAAATGCATTTAAAGGAAATACAATAACATTCCTTAACAGAAATATTTAGTTACATATTGTTATGTTAAATATAGATACTAAAACCACTAGTTACATAGTCATGATTAGATATAATTATCCTTTACTAGTCCAAACTCAAGTTCACATCCTTCACCAATTAAAAATAACTTCGCATCGTTGTTATAAAGATAAACGTGATGATATAATCCACTTTATTAAGTAAGTGAGACTTCAGTTCTTCAAACAGATAGATTCGTATAGAAATTCAATGACAGTTTCTTAGCTTTGAAAAAATAAGCATACAAACACACAGATAACAATTCTATATGTATTAATTTGGGATCAGAATAGCTTGAAATGCCTAGTTCAATCATTTAAAAAAAATCCTCAATGTACAGATATGGCTTTGTTGCTGTCTTATAATAAAACTAGTGGTACCCGCGTATTCGTCTGTGCGTAAAATTTTTACTTGGTTTTCCCGTATTAGATTAGATTACATGTATATGTATATATGTACAAACAAAGATCGTTTTTGAAGAAAGCCTAGCTTACATCTGTCTCCGGGCACATACCACCTCTGTATCAAACATTACAATTGGTTCAGCAGTTTAACATTTCCTATTCAAAGTTTCATCCTCCTTTTTACCCCCTTAAAGGTAGCTTTTTGACAAAAAGTCACCTTTGTCCGTTTCCAGGTGTCAAACTATCTTCATGTCACAGCATGATCAGTTCAGGGGTTTAGCATTTCCCGTACAGAGTTTCATCCTCCTTTTCACTCCTTTAGGGGTAAACTTTCTAAAAAATAAATAGTCTATCATGTGCGTAATCACATGCTTTTACTACGTACCAGTTTTCATCAAGATCGGTCAAGCCATACTTTAGTTATAAAACGACATACAGACAGACTGACAAAAATTTTAAAAATGATAGAATCGAAGTCAGTAAGTCATAAAACGACTATTTATCACAAAATTTTACAAAAAAACTGAAATTACAGACATACGCTAGAGTCTACGAGACGTCTATGCTATGCTTATCTATATTTACGGTAAAAAATATAGGATTAACGGAAAAGCCACTTTAAAATAAACCCATATTACAGATGCAACTTAACAAAAATTTTCGATCTCAACTTCTAGAAGCCGTAATCTTAGGCGGATCACAATAATACTACCTAATTCGCAACCTGATTCAAAGAGGTGCAATTATGTAAACCATCTTTAAATTCTTGCGGTACTTATTGTGAGATGCTTAAGTACACATATGTTGTATATCCAGACAGACGGACAGATAAAAATTCTAAAAAACTGTTTTCGTTCCCATTAGTGTTATGCTCTCGGGGTTTTTTTTTTATATCTTTCGCCTAATCAGTGTAATAACAGTATATTGCACAATATACTATTATTTCACTGATTAATTTAAAAAGATAATTTGTCTACATTGAATGAAGTTTCATTTCGTATAGTTTTTTTTACAAGTCATTCCTTTTTTTGGAATTAAATCGACGTTTAAGCACGACACTTATCTTTGAAATTAGCCTTTTTAAAAATATTTTCTTCTGTAAAAAGGAAGAAATATATGACATTTCCATAACAGCAGTATTTAATAAGAATATGTACTTGATCTCAACATAATTTTAGAAATTGTTAGAACTCGTCGAAACAATGTTAATTAGGATGTCAAAGTAGCGCGCCTAAGAATTTTCCTTGTAAGCTGACTTCGTAGAATGATTATTGTGAGATATTATAAAATAAATATAATAATATGTAATACCAATATTCAATAAGGGAAATAGAGCTACTAGGCATGCCTTTTAAGTTCTGTCGTTTCCATATTTCCCGGCAATTTTGAATTTGGAACTGTTCTATATTCGAATGTGTTTAAATTTTGAATCTCAAAACAGTTGAAAGTATTAGGATTAATGCTATTGTTTAGTCACAGCGTCGATTGGAATTTGTCAGGTTACGTACGAAAATGAATCTTTCTAAAGAAAATGCTCGTGCAATAATTTTCTACAACTTTGAAAGAGGCCTGACACGGCTTCAGTGTTTTGAAGAGCTAACATCTGTGTTCATTGATGAAGCCCCATGTCTGCGGACTGTCGAACGCTGGTATTTAGAATTCCAGCGGGGACATACTAGTGTTAGTGACAAATCTCGCGAAGGACGCCCAAAATCCGTCTTCACTGAAGATAACATCATTGCTGTGAGACAACTAATTCTCGAAGATCGTCATGTGACGTATCGAGAGATAGAGGCTCTATTAGGCATCTCAGGGACAACCATTCAGAAGATCTTGCATGAAGCGCTTAGTGTGAGAAAGCTAGTTTGCCGTTGGATACTGCATCTGCTTTCCGACGATCACAAGGCGGCCCGCGTCAGTTGGTGTAAGAAAACTCTGCAAAGGTTCAACCGAGGAGAGTCAAATCACGTCTACGACATCATCAGTGGTGACGAATCTTGGATCTATGCCTACGATCCTGATTCCAAACAATAATCTACAATCTGGGTCTTTCAAGACGAGCCAAAGCCGACTAAAGTTGTTCGTTCTCGAAGCACTTCAAAGAAGGTAGTGGCCACGTTCGTTGGAAAAACCGGCCATGTTGCGACTATTGCACTTGAAGATCGTAGAACGGTTAACGCAGAGTGGTATACCACAGTTTGTTTACCACAAGTCATCGCCCAACTTCGAAAATCTAACTCAAAGCGACGCATCATCCTGCACCACGACAACGCAAGCTCACACAGCGCTCGTCAAACGATTGAGTATTTGAAGCAGGAAAAAGTAGAAATTCTTGACCATCCTCCATGCAGTCCTGACCTAAGCCCTAACGATTTCTTTACATTTCCTAAAATTAAGAAAAGTCTTCGTGGTCAAAGGTTCCAGTCCGGTGAAGAAGCAGTCGACGCTTTCAAGTCAGCCATTTTGAACACCCCCACTTTAGAGTGGAATAAATGTTATAATAACTGGTTTGAGCGAATGGAAAAGTGTATTAAGCTACGTGGTGAATACTTTGAAAAACAATAAAAAGTACTATAAGGTTCTAGTTGTGTTTTTTTCTTCAAACGACAAAACTTAAAAGGCATGCCTCGTATTATAAATTTCCAGCAGAATATTAAAGATTCTTAAGGTTTCTGCGAATTAAAGCGTCAAAACAATAACTTTTTCACACAAAAATGTCAAAGAGCTCTTAATAGTGACATTTTTGATACATTTAAAATAAAGGGTTTAAAAGTAGTAACTAATATTATTGATTGTAGTCATTGAAATGACTTCTATTAATGACTTCATATTGTATATGTGTACATTGTGACTTTGATATCACTGACAATCTTTTGAACTAAGACACTGATGATACAGATTATGTTCCTTGAAGTAAGATTGCATAAATTCATTGAAATAGAGATCTATATAAACTACACGTAAGCGTTCCGCTATATCTCCGCCAAACTACCATTCTTTTCCTCATTCAGAGTCAAATCGATTGTCTACGTTTGTTGAATGTCATCACTCGGGAATTTATTGCATACATTTCATTGTCATCCATTACCAGAATTTGTATCACAGTGCGTACATTATCTAAGATCTTATGTACATAATGTAACCTTCTATGATAGAGGGTTTATTTGCTGCCAGTGACTTTTTGAGAAGATGACTTTATTCTTATTCACTACCTACAACAACCCACACTATAGTATATACTAAATTATATAACTATAATTTATCACTTGATATTATGGCTTTTAATCACTCAGTGTAGTGGCTGCTCTTTGTATGTGCGTTGTATGCAACAGTAAACTATTTTTCCAGATTTCAGAAAAGGATTCCCATGTACAAAAATTGAAAGAGAAATTAAAGACTGTGCTAGAATACAACAAACTTTTTGCCGAAGAAAATGATCAGTTGAAGAATCAATATGCCACTATGGTGAAGTATATAGAAGAATGTAAAATGGTGGTTAAAGAAGAGAAAGAGAGGAATAGAGAATTAGAGAACAGAAGTAAAGAATTAGAGGAAAGAGTAAAGCAGTATGATTTACCAGACAGAGGTATTTTTGAATAATAATTGTAATTGTTAACACGTCTTAATAGAATAGGCTAGTTTAAATAAATATAATGTATTAAATTTAAGTATAGTTAAAGTTCATGAACATAAATATATGAAAGTATTTTCAATTAATTGAGAATAGGGTGTATATAGGGCGTAACATTGAAAAGTCAGTATGGAGAACTCTAAAACTATAAGAGATAGAGAATTATGTTCTATGGAACCATGTCATCGATTGTACAGATAAGGAAAATTGCATATAAAGATTTAAAAAAAATTTCGTACACAATTCGGGGAATCAAACCTGGATATGTTTCTTGAAAACATTGTAAGTTATTTTACTGTGATAATTGATAGCGTAGGTTGTAAGAAATAAATGTTGTGAAACCAGCGCGGCTACAATTAATATACTATAATTTATTCTGTTTTGCTGTAAGTTATGTTATCTATTTTATCAGTTTGTATTAATCATAAATAATAGAGTGAAGAGTCCACTTATAGTTATCACCACATTAACCCATATCTACTCATATAAATCATTTGAAAAAGGAATACGGGATGGGAATATGGGACCATTCCCATGTTTGCCTACCAATACAAAAATGATTTGAAAACGGAATGTGATTTCCTTGGTTTCCCAGACCAAATTTAAAGTTGTCTAAGAAAGGAAAAATAAAATAAAATGAGTGGGGAATGTTATTATTTTATCTACCTAAGTGATTTTTTTTTTCTGCTTTGTCGTAAATGCCTTTGAATTTTGGATATTGATTCAGTTTATTTTTATGCCATGAGTTTTTAACTTTTTATCTTTCTAACAATACTAATACAGGCCCCTTGTTAGCCACCGTTTTATGCTTCAGTTTCTGTCATAACGATAACCATAATAGCTATTATAAACAGTACCTGCCCGGGCGACCGAGCTTTACTCGGTGTTACAAAAACAAAAAAAAAGTCTGACCACTTTGCAGGATTCGAACCCGCTTATTTTAGCTTGGTAGATCTGCGCTCTAGCCACTGTACTACTGAGAAGGTAAACTCTGTTGTGAAATCAGAAGAGTTTAGAGTTTAGAAGTTTTAAGTATGTGAAAAGATAGAGAAAACGAATTTTCTTAGAATTGGACCCTAGCGAGGTCGATTTTTAACCACTGTAAAGCTCTATATTGTAAATTTCATTGAAATCGTTAGAACCGTTTTCGAGAACGCAATTATAAATATACAAATATAGCTTGTATAATACTACTTTTTTAAATAATATAGTATCTTAAAATAAAGGAAGCCCATGAAATTTGTTGTTGTTGTCAGGAAAATAAATAAGACTTTTCTCCGTGACTTTTAGCCATAGACTTTATAAGTAACTCCAAAGCCAGACGCTGTTTCCAAGCAGCAACGATGAGCTAAATCGGATAGCCTGACTCACCTGTACCTACGACATACGTTTATTATAAATAATAATAATATTAAAAAAAAACAAGAGTTCTGGACCCCATTGCAGGATTCGAACCCGCGCACTTCGGCGTGGTAGACTTACGCTCTAGCCATTATGCTATTGAAAAGGTAAATTCTGCTGCAAAATTTGAAAAGTTTAGAATTTTAGAGTTTAGAAGTTGTAAGTGTGTGAAAGACTAAGAAAACGGTTTTTCTCAGAAGTAAGACCTAGCTAGATCGATTTCTCGCACCCTCAACCCCTAAATTTGTCAAAATCGCTAGAGCCGTTTTCGAAAAAGGATATCAAATATATTTTTGTGTATATATTTCATACAAATACAAACTACAAATATTGCTCGTTCTTCAGACTCGTTTGTCAGACTCGTAACTTTGCATAAATATCAATGAAAAATATACTTTTAGATCAATCTGATCTATCCACTGCAATACCTCTCGTGGAAGTATGCATGAGCTGCAGTAGTCGACAGATAATCCTAAATCAGGCAAGAGAGCAGAATTCACGGTTACACAAAGACATGCATGCGCTGAAAGATGTTTTGTACAGGTATGGAGAAAAGCTTCATTATTTTTCATTTTGCACAATTATTTGTTTCCCAATTGTTTGTTTATATTATGTGCGAGGATAATGATGAGATTTGAGGAAGCGAAAGAATTATGTAAGGCCCATGACGCTTGGCGCTCCGTCCTCTCTGACTTTCTTTCTTTTTCCTTTAGAGATACAGCGTTAAGATATGTCTGTGTATTTGTTTCCCATCTTCCTTATGATAATAACCATGAAAAGTGTAAGCCTTACACTATGATACCCTATGTTGTAGGAATTACTGGCACTACATTTTTATATAATTACTTGCTGTTCTCGGCCACGCGTTGTTGTGGTGCATGTTGAACAAATGAACATTTAAATTTGTATTTATGTAGATATTAGTACATAAAAACATGAGCGTATTTCAATGCCATGTTTTGTCAAAATTTCAAGTTAATCTTTTTTTTTTATATATCAGAGGGGGCAAACGAGCAAGCGCATCATCCGATGGAAAATGATCATCGCCGCCCATGGACACCCGCAACGTCCAGGGAATCACGGGTGCGTTGCCGGCCTTTAAGGAAAGAGTAGGCTCGTTTCTTGAAGGTCCCTAAGTCGTAACGGTCCGGAAATACCGCCGCTACTGTTGGTTCCACAAAATTGTCGTACGTGGTAAAAAATGTCGTAAAAATCCATCCATCTATCCATCCATCCATCAAGGTGGTGAAGATGAAAAGACAGTTGATTGCGTGACGTACGGTAACGGAATTCAGCAGCAGGCAGTACTCCGAACAATTCCTCAGAACATTCCCCATGATAGATCCGGTAAAATATGCTTAGGGACGCAACGTCCCTTTTCAAGGCCAGAGAATCGAGTCGATCAGAGAGTACCGGATCGCTGATAACCCGAACCGCTCTACATTGTATGCGGTCAAAAGGAAGGAGTTGATACTGGGGCGCTCCAGCCCAGAGATGGTAACAGTATTCCATGTGAGGCCTAATCTGTGCCTTGTAAAGTGTAAAGTCTACCGACTACTTTTTGAGTTTTGCAACCACAAACGTACGGAATTCGAGTTTTTATGTTTATTTATCTGTTACGTTTTCACAGACCTAAACTGCTGGACCGATTTTGACGAAATTTATAATGGAGATAGATATGCCCTGGAGAAGGACATAGGCTAGTTTTTTTAAATTCCACATGTACAAAGTTGCGGGCAAATTTATGTTTAATATTATGAAAAGAAAAAAAAATATTGTTTGCTTGTAATGGATATACTCAAAATTACTCAACCGATTTCAAAAATTCCTTCTTCTATAAAAAGCTACATTATCAGCGAGTAACATTTGCTGTATTTTATTGTCAAAAAATTTCTACCCGTCCGAAGCCAAGGGCGGGTTGCTACTATTTTACAAAGTTATCTTAATCATCCGTAACCCCCCTGCAGTCCACTTCTGAACTAGAATTTCTTCACTTGGAAACAATTCAGTTTGTTCTGTGCCATTACTTACCGCCTTCTTACTTACAAAATATTTAACGTCATTTCCAGATTGAACGTCCAACTGTCGAGGTATCAAGAGAAACTTCGAAGCAACATTCAAACTTTAGCTGGTGATGCCAAAGCTGATAACGTAATCTACAAACCAGGAGAAAAGTACGATTTCGATTCTCTACTAACAACAAGTTTAGGGTACAAAGGACAAGGTACGAATAAGTGTTTACTCCTCTTAATTTGGTCTATTGTACTTGTCAAAGTCTAGAAATATTTAATCTATACTAATCTATAATATTATAAAGAGGTAAATTTTGTTTAAACTACTCAACCGATTTCAAAAATTCTTTCACCTATAGAAATCTACATTATCAGCAAGTAACATGTCTGTATTTTATTTCCAAAAAAGTGCAACCCATACAAAGCTGAGACGGGTCACTAGTCATAAATATAACTTTGAATACTTGCGCAATTAGAATCTTGTATTGACAGTTGCTAAATTGCTGCCAATCAGAAAAGTTAGGCATAACTTTAACATGTAATCTAAATAAATATCTAGGGTAGGTCTACAACAAAAATTTTTCAATTCTGGAACAGAATTTAAAAGAAAAAGATCATAGTAGATGTACAGACCATTAGTGTTCTTTTTTTTAAGCAGTGCTCCATCATTAGATCATAATTAAATTTCTATGGGACCCTGTACATTATACACTTTCATATAAAATGTAGGTTCCCAAACTTATTTTGTCTACTGAGTCGAGAGCTCATGCAGTCGTTGTCTAAGATGGCTCCTAGCTAAATGAAATTACAAATCACCCCCCAGACCTCTACATAACGCCCCCATTTTCTTTCTGGGTCTCTTACCGCCCCCCTTTAGGCCTGCAGCGCCCACAGGGGGGTGTTATCGCTCACTTTGGGAATGGGTGATATAAAAAAACAATCATCAAAATCAGACTTACTCTGTAAAAATTTACGCGTGATCATACATAAAAAAATGTACATATGTATCGAGTTAAGAACCTTCTTTTTTCGTCAGCTAGCAATATGGACGCCCACCCAGCTAAAGCTGAAGACCAAGTTCATAGTAATAAAGTGGTGGATCTCTCTGGATTATTGAGTGCGCAGGCTATTGGTATGTTTCACTCCTAAATCATATTACTGGCTGTTTGCAACCAACCTATTTTTGTGTCATGTTCGCAACCAGCATATTTTTTGTATGTAATTTGTAGAATGAAATAATTTCAAATGTTTATATAGAAAAAGAAATAAAAACAGTCGAAAACTGGACATGAAATGATTTTCTACACTGGTAGTATATTTTTTTTGTTGTTTTTTTTTATTTGTAAGGAAATCTTGACACCTCTTGACATAAGTATGCACCAAGGGCAATTACAAGATTTCACCACTAACAGGGCCATTTTATGGGGCTATTTTATGGGACTTTAATACATACTTATAGACATAATGTGGTATGTGTTATGTAAAATTTCTTGTATCTTAATAATAATTAACTTGTTTGTAAAATTCTATTTTCAGCACCACTTTTTGATGCTTACCAAGAAAATTTGCAAGAAAAAGAAAGTCTTATATTAGATTATGAAAAACAATTCGAAAATATGAATAAGAAGTCCAAACAAATAGTATCAGAGAACAAATCGCTTACTCAAAAAGTAGCTTCTCTCGAGGAAGAATTAGATCAAATGAGACAGAACTATAAAAAGCTTGTGGTTGAGAGAGAGACAACAGATATTGAGAAAGCAACATTGTTAGAAAGAGCAGAGAGAGCTGAGTCAAAGTTGAAGGAAGTGTATGAATTATATGAGGATAAAAGTAAGTTTTAACTTATAATTTAACTTTCTTAAAATTGATTTTACGTAAAACATATTAGTTAAGCTTAAAAGTTTACTTTGTCATTGAAAATATTTTTCACTAAACCTTCCACTACACTGGTAAGGTACACTATACAGTACAGTAAACTACTACACAGCACACTAATAACAGAGCAGCTAGTGTAGTGTATTATATTGTTCTACACTTTAGTATAGTAGTAATTTTCACTTTAGTATACACTGTAGTTTAGTGCAGTGTACTGTATTAAACTAAATTGTTTCTATTGTATATTGTTTGTATTATCCAGTGGCTGCTATGATGCGAGACTATGAGACGATACATCGCGAATATTTCGCTCTGAAGAATGCTCTAGAAGCCTCGGAAGGTAAAATGGCGCAACTGGACGCTTTAAGGGCACGTACAGTACCCGCTGATCTTCATGAAAGAAGACTAGACCATTGCAAACGGTGAGTATAGAAAAATATGCCTAAATCAAATTACAATGCTCAACACTTTCATGGTTTGTATCCATTATAAGAATAAAAATAAACGAACGGGTTCTTATCGCAAAATTAAATATTTTTGAATTTTCCTGATGCTGTTGCAAGCACCATTATCACGATTTAACTGGCGAAACTGCAGATGGATATAAGAGAGCAAATATTTCACTTTACCCTCTTTCTGGTTTGTTCGTTCAGTGTCGGAATCAGAACCTCAAAAAAATTTGACGATATCGATGGCGTAGTGATCTAGACGTTGCATCCAAGCGCGGAAGGTTCTGGGTTCGATTCCCTGTCGGGTTAATTTAGGAAATGAACTTTTCTAGATTGTCTCTGGTCTGGGTGTACTGGGAGACCCCCCCAGTAGTCGTCGTCCGGTTTTCATAGCGCAGAGAATACACTAGTTTGAGATTAGACGATTGGTGTGTATCGTCTGGCGCATTATTATTGTTATTATTATAATATTTAATATTGCGGTAAGAACCATTTATTTTATTCTTAAAATGCAATGAATGCTCATGTTACTTATGATTAACATTTAGTTAAATCTAATTAAATTTAATGGTTATCGAAGCCAATGCCAAACCTACCAAAAATTTTTCTGTTGTCGTTTGTTGGTTTGGGCATCGACTTCAATTACTGTCAAATTTAATGATAGAGGTATTTGTATTGTATTTACGACGTCAATTTTATACTCGAGTTTTTATTAGTAAATGAATTGAAATTATTAGGAAAGGTACAAAGAAAAAGAAGTCATTAAGTTTTTTAGTATGATTCTTTTTTTCCAGCCTGCTCGAAGAACTAAAACACCAATACAACATGGAGAACGAACGCAAAACAGAACAAATCAACAAATTACAAGACCAGTTGCGTGTTTTACAAGAAAATCATGACAAAATGAGTCATGAATATGACAGTGCTAAAGAGGAATTAAGTCATGCCTTGAAAAATGTTAAGTGAGTATTATATTATTAGCTGTTTCGCCGCTCGTAATGTAGAACTTCAGTGTTTCATACAATCACTGACATTAGGCAATATTATGTGCAATCACCTACTAGGTGGGTAACCTAACGTCACATTTTTGTGTTTTGCAAAGCCAAGTTGTTGATCCGGTTGTAGGGTCCGAAAGGACTTAAAATTATAGTGGACTGTAATTTTTTGTAGTTTAATATGTACCGAAGAAATACAATACATAAAAAATTAACTACAACAAAAGTAACGCCGTGCGCGTGAGATCGTCGTGGCAGTCTATTAAAATGTGTGTGGCTAATAGACATAGACATAGATAAACGGAAGAATAGTGATCCCGTTCGGTAACGACGACGCCAGTGGTAGTAACGTACGCCCTGGATCGTCAGCCCTGTAACCCGGAACACTGGCTATGTTATCCCTCGCAATAGTGCTAGGCGATGAATGCAAGACCTTCAGGTTCATGGCCGGTC
Source organism: Zeuzera pyrina (assembly GCA_907165235.1). NCBI lineage: Eukaryota > Metazoa > Arthropoda > Insecta > Lepidoptera > Cossidae > Zeuzera > Zeuzera pyrina. Next base: position 5,205,784 of record OU015641.1, read on the forward strand.
GGAATGGTTACTCCAGTCAACCACTCAATGCGACCCCAATGAGGGCGAAAGTAGTACCATCGCAGCATTGCGAAGTCGCTCTTGCCGCGAGAGAACCACCTCAGCAAAGGATAGATGATAATGAAGCTCCTTGCATGTGTCGAGAACAACCACAGCAGGAGATTTTAACCGACTTCAAAAAAAGAAGTAGGTTCTCAACTCGTCTGTTTTTTTTTGTATGTTCGTTACCGCATATCTCATTTATTTATGGACCGATTTCGAAAATTCTTTTTTCATTTGGTAGGTAATACTTCAGAGGTGGTCCCATTTAAATTTCACCGATATTGGAGCTTGGACTTCGAAGATACACTAGATAAAGCGACCTGGTTATATAACTTTTATTTATACTGACGATTCTCTTGTATATCGTTACGCTCCGGAATTAGAATGAAGTTAATTGCAGACTTGCCCTCGATATTTATTTAGGTCAAGACCACTCAAAAGGGAGAAATAAAAAAATTTTGTTAAAAAAAATTAAACCGCCTTCAAAAAAAAACACTGAAAAGTATAAAATAACTATCCTTTACTAATCAAAACTCAAGTACAATTAAAATAACTTTATAAATACGATACACATACCTATATAATTCAATTTGACAGTTATTGAAGTCGGTGCCAAATCAATGTGCAACAACATAAAGTCTATTAGTTTGGTGGGCTTGGCACCGACTTCAGTAACTGTCGAATTGAATTATATAGGTATGTGTATCGTATTTATAAAGTTATTTTAATTGTACTCGAGTTTTGATTAGTAAAGGATAGTTATTTACTTTTACTACTTACTTAATACTTTTCAGTGTTTTTTTTGAAGGCGGTTTAATTTTTTTTAATAAAAATTTTATGAGTAAAAGTGTCCTATCACAGCACCACTCACCGGAGTGGTACGTTTAAAAATGTCATTTCCATTACCTAAAGAAATCGGTAGTCTTATTGGAAGCTCGGACACTCTGACAGTATTATTTACTCACTCCGCTAACATACTTCCACTACACTGCTCCGACTTTGCATAGTACAATACGACTGTCTCTTTCTCACCTTATTCCTGAAAAATACTGTTAAAATTCCAAGCAGTGGGATGTTTGCTTTATGCTCGATTGTATCTTTATTAATGTTATTAAAAAATAAAACATTGTCCATATGTATGGTATTTTCCTCTTTGGCATAAAACGCCTAAAATCATCAATCTTAAATTTTACATATGGAGTGGATGTATCTTTGGGCAAAATAGATTACCATTATACCATATCACGCGAGCCAAGCAACAGATAAAAACTATATTTTATGAAAATTAAAGTCTGAATTACATAAATACAAAATACATACATATATCCTCACGGTATATTCCTGAATTATATAATCCAGATTATATCGCAAAGCGGCAGTAGTGTTCCGTCAGCGGCTGAAAGCGTCAACAGCGAGGATGAATCGCGTGCGCCGCAGCGCTCGCCGCGCCCGGGCCGCCAGTGAGCCGCTGCAGAAAGCGCTACATACGCTGGATAGAATTAAAACTGAGATAAAGGTATGTCATTATTTTAACCTCGGACCAAGTATCACAATGGACTGCATTTGCTCTGAGAGTGTGCCCTTAAATTGTCCTTTTTTTTGACCGATTTTTACTAATAGGTGTGACTAGGGAAGGTAAAACGATACAGAGCTGAACATGACATATTTTTATTTTTTGACTGGCCCGTTGGCGCAGTGGCATATGCATCTGCTTTCCAAGCTAGGGTCCCGGATTCCATCCCCGGTCAGGTCAATTTAGGAAACGTACTTTTCTAAATTGGCTTGGAGTCTGGCTGTTACTGGGAACTCCCCCAGAGTTCGTTGTGTGGTACCCATAGTACAAGCTTACTGCTTATTTTGGAGTCACACAATCTGTGTAATTGTCTGGAGTATTATTATTATTATATTATTATTTTTGTGAATACTAGTAGCCAAAACTTACGATTTACAAGTATTTTACAAATAATGATTTCATGACAGACTCATAAGCTGACACTAATTACAGTGAGAGTGCGAGGTTGCCATACTTACTATATCTAACTGTTACACTCGTGGTTACGCTCAATGATATGGAAAGAGACGCGAAAATTCGTTTGACACATGGTGTTAAGTTATAATTAACTTTGTCCATTATGTTTCTCTGCCTGAGATTTTAACACTAACTTTTGCCCGCTATTTCGTTCGTGTGGAATTCGCACCACGTAATTTGGATGATATAAATTGTAACATAACAAAAGTCATATTTATTTAGTTATTTTATATAATTTGTAATATTTATTTTGTAATAATTATTTAAGCGTTTTGTAATATTCATTTGTTTATTTACCCCGTTAGGGATACGGCGTGAAAATATGTATGTATGTACGTATGTAATATTTATTTAGTGGTTTTATATGATAAATACCTGTATATAATTTGTATATTTATGTCGGATAACGATTCATTTTATTCTGCTCTAGATGAATCTCCTCTTTCTGTGTCTCTTGATGAGTGTAAATCTGACATTTTTACTTATTCGGACCAATCATTTACACAAACTTTTAAAATTTTTCTAGGTATTTTAATGTGTGCCACCTTAATGCACAAAGCATTCCTAGTCACTACACTGAATTACTCGACACTTTTACTTCTTCCATTCATGCGATTCTCATTTCTGAGAGTCGGTTAAAACCTTCGCTATTTTCCACATCGTACAGTTTTCCAGGGTTCGTTCTTTTACGTAATGATAGTGTGGGTAGATGCGGTGGAGGAGTTGCAATATTCAACTCCTCCACCGCACCTCCGCATCTCCGCGGTGCTCCGCCTTCCAAGAGTTTGGAGGCTTCCCCCTCTGATTGTCCGGGCTCGCCGGAATATTTTTTTTTTAAAGTGATTGTGAGGGAAGTCAGAGTGGTTTTGGGAGTAGTCTATTTCTCTCTTTGTATGGACTATTTACCTAAATTGGAAGGGGTACTTGAAGGCATTAGTTCTGAACGCGAGCATCACATAGTCATGGGTTTACGTTAGTAACTAATTAGTCTGTGGTCATGGGTGACTTCAACACTGATCTACAAAAGATACTCCTTTGTTCCGCAAATTCTGGTCTTTGATTGAATCTATACGGTTTTCGATTCTCCTCTTAGAGCCCACTCTTCATAATTTCCGATATATGTATTGACCATATGCTCGTTTCCTCTCCTGAGTATGTAATCAATCATGGTCAAGCACTTGCTCCTTATTTTTCTCAATATGATATTATTTTCCTTTCTCTTTCCATTTTACCCTTCCTGTCCAAAATTTTAGAGCTGTAGTTCACAAACAAGTCTCTGAATTTATTTATCAAAATAATATATTAAGTGTTTTCCAATCTGACTTTCGACCTGGCCACAGCACAAGTACTGCACTGCTTAAAGTAGATATTCGGAATGGAATGGAAAACTCGTGTTACAGTTTTGGTTTTGATTGACTTTTCCAACGCGTTGAATACTGTTGATCATGACATTCTCATCTCTATGTTATCTCATTTGGGGATTTCCTCTGAAACTGTGACCTGGTTCAACTTCTATCTTAGTGGCCGTCTGCAAGCTGTTTGTGCTGATCGGATCTTGTCTGCCTGGTGTAAGGTGAATGTTGGAGTGCCACAAGGTGACATACTTTCTCCACTTCTATTCTCTATTTTTATTAATTTCGTTACGGCTGATGTGCACTGCTCATACCATCTGTATGCTGATGACCTCCAACTGTACGCCCAAGCCGAGGTAAACAATATAAAGAGTGCCATCGCCAAAACAAATAAAGATCTCGAAGTTTTTTGCGAATGATCTGCCAATTTTTCAGTCTCAGTAAACCCAAGCAAATGCCAGGCCCTCATAATTGGTGCTCCATTCAGCTTTCTAAACTGGATCACCATACCACCAGTCTGTTTTTTAACGGAAGCCATATTCCCTAGTGCTCCTGTGTAAAAGATTTAGACCTGATTGTTGATGAACCCTAAGTTGGAGACCTTTGGTGGTGGAGATCAGTCTTAAAGTCACTGTCACCTTCAGAACCTTATATCACTTTAAACACTTTTTACCCACGAAAACCAAGACTTTGCTGATACACACTACTCTTACCATTGATTGACTATGCGGATTTATACATCGGTGTTCATACCATGATCGTAATCTTCGCTCATCCGACGGCGTATTGTTCTGTATGTCTGCTCATCGAACTAGCTTCATGTCTAATTCGTTCGTTGTTCAGGCTATTAGACTTTGGAATGCCCTTCCCCTTGGCATTATGAATGCTCCGAGCAAGTCAACTTTTAAAATGACAGTTAAACACCATCTGGTCAAAGTGATCACCTGATGATTATCTGTTATATTTGTTATGTTGTTATATATTATTATGTTGTACCCTAATCTTATTTATACTATCTTTTTCAATTTTTCGGCACTTGCGTGTGTACTTGTATGTACACATAAATATGTATTTAGGGTTTGTTATGTATATGTATATATATATATATATGTGGATATGTATTTATATGTGGGTATGTATTTATATATTTGTATGTATGTATGTATGTGTGTATGTATGCATGTATGCTTGTGTATATATGTATATATATACTATAGTCATTTTTCGGTGACTATTGTACCGCTACTTGTTTCTCTGACAGAAAAGCTCAGGTTGACTGTTAGAGAATGCCGTTAGGCATTAAGCCAAGTAATTGTATACATTATGTACAATGAAGAATAAACGAATAAATAAATAAAAGTAATCATGACTGTCTTGGCATTGGATGTTATGTTATAATCCATAGATAATAATATACTCCTACGATAGGATGCAAGTCAAATGATTTTCAAAAATGGTTAGTAAGTTTGCCTTTGCGTATTACTTTTATTTTTTTTACGCAACTGCTTTAATCTTCTACGTATTTTTCTTCACTTATTTTTCTGGTTGTAACTCGCAATTTTTAAAAATACCCTTTTTTATTGCATTCATATTATTCAAAATTTTACGTACTTCTCTTTTTTGCTTCATTTCTCTGTACTAAACCATATTTTTTGTCTCTCTAGCTAGTCAAATCTCGTGCACACACATCTCTGGAAGAGTTAGAACGTCGAGTACTTCAACAGGAGAGACGAGCTGCGCAAGCGCATGAAGAAAAACGACGGGAGCTAGAAAGAGCTCACGCAGCATTGCAGCACAAGGAGGAAATCATCAGAAGCCTTATTGACAAAGTTGCTGATATTGAGGAGGTTAGATTAAGTCAAACCAATACTCACCGCCTTCAAGGCATAGTCTCTGACTCTTCCCCTGAAAGATCTACTTCTTCTGACCGCCCTGAACGAAAAGAATCGAAAATAAAATTAGTACCAGGGCCAGGAGGATACTATCAAGAGACAGATAGCAAGAGGAAAGGAAAGGGATAGACGACGAAGAATGATAAGTGTTACAAAAACTGTAGTGTGAAATCAAGTTGTACTCATGTTCTAATATGATTCTTATCGCGAAGTAATAAACATGAATTTTGTATGGACATGAAACTGAAAAATGAATAGTTTTCTAAAGTTTGCTTTTTTAAAATGGTATTGGTTATTATGTTTTAACTAATAAACCAATTCAGGCCTCTGCATATGCACTGTTCTTGTACCGCATTGTGTGATAAAACAGGTTCTTATTATGAACTGAAGTGTTTCAAAAAACATATCATAAGAAAGTATTACAGCTGTTTGTAACCCGTTTTATGTATGTATTAGATTATCTATCATACATCATAGAAAGAATTGTATACATAGGCATAATTAGGATTTGTAGCTGAGAGGATTCGGCCCATATATTTTTACAAAATTGTGTTCTGCAATTCCTGAAATAGTGTATATTTATATATTTAATCTCACGTTGTATATCTAACGGGGTAGTAGGTAAAGACCGAGCAATTATATATGTTCACAATTAATAAAGTCTGCTAAAGTGCTTTTATGAATGATTTATAATAAAGAATTGTAAGTTTTTTTACAAAATATCTTACTTTAGAAGAGTCCGTCTATACAGGCTTTAGAGTGTTTTATGACCTGGATCTCGATATCTAAAAAGACTGACAGTTAGATATTTAGATACATACAACCTCAACTAAATCCTTAAACGTGGAAAAATGATCAGCGAAAAAAAACTCGATAAAAAAAATTCAAAAACGAAATCTATTTTGTACAAAGAACCAGTTGCATCTCCAAAATTCTACAGAATTTTAAAATGATTTTCACTAAAATGGATAGGTAAATATATTATCCCAAATTTCTAAAACTAGTTTTTTAATCGGTGACTTAGTTTACTTACAAATTACAATTATGTAAATAAACAAATGTTGAGATTTCTCCGCGCTAATATGTGATCAAACCGCACCTGCGTAAATCAACTTTATTGTTATCGCCATAGGGCGCGGGGGTAGTTAATAAATCGGTTGTACTGGGCTGCATAGACGGACACCAATAGTGTACTTCACCAATAGTGTACCAATAGGGTACTTCAGCAGTGTATACATGGATGAATTTATAAAAAATGGAAAAAAATTTAAACCGTTTTACAGTACTTTTTTAAAGTAAAACCTTCCTCAAATTCTTATTCGCACTTGGGTCCAAAAGCAGATCCTAAATACTTTTTAGATTGTCTTTTAAAGAATGATTCATATGGTTCAAATTAACCATTACCAAAAGAAAAAAAGAACAGAAAAGAAAGAAAAAGAACCTTTTACTAAATTTAATTTTTATATGTAATTTACCAAAACAACGTTGTGACTTGTACTTCATAAGATGTAAAATAATATTCTGGCGAACTGTACAGTGACGTCATATCACTTGACTGACGTGACTCCGCTTTTTGGCGGAAATTATTAAAACTTAATTTCACTTCGTTTTTCCAATTATTTGTGCATATTTTAGCTTTTTTGTTTGTATTATATTAACATAAGGGCACACATTTATGGCAAGCATTTATTTTATGGTACATTTAAAAAATGAATACCTGCAAGTTCCCTATTAGATCTGTCTGCCAAAACTTGTTTTATGGATTTAAAAAAGCTGCCTTTATTTTTAAAATGTGGTAACATCGTAACTCGTAAGTATTTTGTGTAGAGAGGCATTATCAATTTGCCCCATTCATTCAAAATTACGCCTATAGGGCCATAATTGTCTACTAATAGTTGCAAAAGGTTGTAATCATAAATAAAGTTCTGTTATGTATTACACTTGTATATAATTTTGTTGTTAATAGATTATTTTATTGTTATGGTCGACGTCATGTAGTCGGCAATAAAAATGTCTGCAGTCATTTACAAAAATGGCCGTTATTTGTAGTTACATAAATATTTTATCGCTTCATAGATGGAGCAAATATGTGAATCTAGTCATTAAATTAAAAGTGAAAACAGCTATTGAATAAAAATGGTTAATTCACTATAAATGTATGCAGATAAGAAATGTAATGTTTTATTTCCATTTAATACATAAATTCGTTTTAATAGATGCAAAATAATGGCAATGCTTCGAATAGAAAATAACTCGTTACCTGTCAAATAAATTCCAGACATATTTATGCATAGTACCTCGCAAAGCACAGTACTATATGTTCTGAAATTAAAAACAGAAATAAAATGTTTTGTTTTTTTTTTCAATGTTCGATTTTTTTCCATAAATGTTGGTCATCAAATATTTCCACTTACTTTCTGTAGGCCCGTCTACATCTCATTCGTGAGAAAAACAAGAAGGTACGTGAGATTTCATGTACCTATATGTGTAGGTATAATAATATAATAATAATAAAATATTTGTTTCATAACACATACATACGCAAATACCATAATTGAAATGTACAAAAAATTAGGTTAGTGTTACCTACTGAGGTTACTTTTAAGTGTTCGTACTTAGATACCCAAGAAAAGATTAAACTTGTGTTATGGGTATCTCGGTTCTGTCGCACATTGATAACACATTAATTTTTTTTTTTTTTTATAAGTAAGAGAAATAGTGGACGTTATTTCAATAAAAAACTATAGCATGCGTGTAAGCAGGTATTTGTGTGCGCGAGAGTATGTGTGTGTTGAGTGAATGCGTGAGCACATGCGAGTGTATCTGTATGTATATGCATACGCGCATGGGAGAATGTTATGTTTAATTATGTTTATTAGTGTAGTGTATTTTAATGCAAAATGTTCCATCAGTATAATCCTCTGTTTTGTAAAATTCAACCAAAATTAAGTAAGAATTCTGTTTTTATATAATTTAAACTGAGCAACCAATTCACTATCTTAACCTTACATTTAACTTTACAATCGGTATAAATATTGCATTGTTTGTTTGCCAGATTATACAGATGACTACTAACAATATTGAAGTGACGTTTAGCTAGACTAGTTTTATGTTTATCTATGTACCATACTTGAAACGACCTTCTTTTATTTAAAATAGCACTATCAAACTTTAATTTACAATGTGCAATGTAATGTAATTATCTATAACAGACTATACATATTATTATAAAACTCAAAGTTTCTCTGTCTGTCTGTCCGTTTATATTCTTTTCACGCGAAAACAACTTATCCGATTTACATTTTTTTTAAATCATAGCTGTTAGCTTTACTGTTATCTGCCATCGTATATAACAGCTTTTTATCGAAAAGTTAAAAAACAAAGTAGTAATTACTCAAAAAAGCTCACGTCGTAACTCGGGTTGAGAACGCCATTTGTCGCTTAAAGTTGTTTTGTGTCATGGCGTCTGTCACGGTTGCGTTTTATATATGACGGCGTTATGCCAACAGGTGAGAAAGAGAAAGCATTATACAGATTTTTGTATTTGTGAAAGAGACTAGTATGTTGTTTATTATTACACATATAGGTGTGAATGATGTTTGGTCTGCTAGTTTATAGGAAGTCTGTGATATTTTGTTACATGAAGTAAGGTACGAAATAAGCAGTGACAATAATGGTGAATCAAGTCGGAGTAATACCGCTTTTGGGGCGTTTAAATGACTAACGTTGAGTACACCATATCACATATATCAATTTAATATAAGTACATGATTTTAGATTTAAAAAGACCTACAAAAAAGTCCGCGATAACATACGTCTATCTTGTAAAGATCACCCACAATCAGCATTTACGTTTTTAAATTATTTATCTCATAATTGCAATGAAATGAAATATTTATTTATTCACGTACAATGGATTTCATACGATATTACAACAGTAATTCTAGCTTCCACACTAGGATACCGTGTCGTTGAAAACTAGGTTCCTCTTGAGTTCACATTATATGAAATAATTTAGAAAATATACAATAGCACAAGTAAGTTCATACATACATATCTTCACGCTGTATCCCTAACGGGTTAGTCAGAGAGGACGGAGCGCCAAGCGTCTCGGTACTTACCTCTTTCGCTTCCTCAAATCTCATCATTCTCCTCACATTTTCGCTCAAGTATACAAAAAAATATCTAATTCTACTTTATAAAACCTAAACAATAATTCTGTAGTCCACACAAGGGGAGTCGCGGGCACAGCTTGTTTATTTACGAAATATAGTCTGTTTCAATCAGCGCTGATCTTAGCCATTTGGGCGCCCCAGGCGAGATTTCCATTGGAGTCCTTTATTTGATAACATTGCACATTAGGGGTCGTACATTATTCACGTGATGTTTTTTAGCAACTTTTAACCTCACCACGTCCCTTCCCGCTGGTGATAAATAGTGAGGTTTTACACTAACCCCTCCCCCTACCCAAAATCACGTGTATTTTTTTGTTACAAAATATATTCAACATTTTCAGAATATTATCACAGGTTAATTAGTTACTAACGTAAAATATTATCTTTAAATACAGGTATAATCGTTCAGCAAAAAAAATATACGTGATGTCTCACTCCACACCTCCCTGTGATATTTTGTCGTTATTTCTAGATTTTTTCCGAACCCACTTTTTTCGAGCCTCATGTGATTAGTATACGATCCCTTACTTTTACCGTACAATGTATTATGATGATCTCCTGAACTCAAACAACCAATTGTTTACTCCGCAATAATATTGGCGGATCTATATTTTCGCGTTAGCAATACCAAACATATGGGGTGAAAAAAATGGTGCAATAAAATTTAAATTCGCTCAAACTTGTCTTGAACAAACTGAAATGGCAACCCTGGACGGTCAAAAACATTGCATAATTGTGCAATATAATTGAACATCTTGGGCCCCCTTACATGAATTAAATCAGTGTTCTCAGCCAATAAAGGATACCTATTGTATCAGGGCTAGGACGATTTAATATCGGGTCCGTAAAGTCGGCACTGATTTCAAAGTAAACATGTTTCATTCTGGTTTTATTATACGACTACTGTGAAACAAATAGGAGAGGGCTATGAGCGTGAGACCATGTACGTATGTTCATCTATTCCCTTCGCACACAGAGCCGAAACCACATAACCGAATATAATGTATGTGGTAGGTATTATTGTATTGTCTCATTTGTTACAGGCTATTTTGTTTTTTGAATAACTTCAAGACTTATGAGGGTTGTTTTAAAATAATTGCCGTATTTACAAAAAATAAAAAAAATGTTCTGAATCTGTTTTTATGTTACGGCATGCAATTTATTAAGTAAAAATGAAAGCTTTTCACTAGAAGGGAACGAACTATACCTGGTATTTAAAGAAGTAAAAAAAATTATCATATTTCATCGTGATGGATATCAATAGCCATGGGGGGCAAAATTATGACGTTCAATGTAGACTATATTATACAGCAATCAATATGTTTGAGCAAATGAAAAGTACCTAACTTTTCATTTTAAAAATAAAACTAAATCCTGGCTACGTACCTACCTATATTTAATAAAACATGTATACATAATGATTTATTGTAATTTTTTTAATTTTCATTACTGGGTTCATGGGGTAGTAGGAGAGCAGGGGGTAATGGGAGCCAGCGAGTAATGAGAGCGGTGCGACTAGAGACAAAACTATAGCTCGTATTCACTCGGTTGCCACTCGGGCGCCTCCGTCACACTGCGGCCGTGTTCCCCTACCGCGGCTACCGCGCTACGCATTATGTGACCACGGACGCTTCTCGATTTTTTGCTCTGCGCTTTTAAAAAATACGAAATTTCAACGGCCAGGTAGGTAAGTGTGAAGTTATATGTTTGTTACAATCAAACCTGTTTTATTTTATAGTTAATGTTATCAATTTTGTGTATCTGTGCGTATAATTTCATTACAAGCGCGATTCAGGATATCATTTTATTAATTTTCAATATGGTGGTATCGGGTAATCACAGCTTATTAGGCTCTAATTACCCCTTGTAGCTCCAATTACGCCATATGCATTTTAATATGTATTTTTTTCAGATGCCAAAATGCCAAGAAAAAGTGAACGCACCACTACGAAAGCGTCTTGGACTGTTGAAACTTTAGAGAATGCTGTCAAAAAAACTTCGGCGTGGCGTATGGCGTGGCCGTATACAAGGTATCAAAAGAGATCGGAATACCCTACAGCACCTTGAAAAAGAGGTTCAGATTAGCTAATTGCAATAATGCTAGCTACAAATGTCCTCCTAAGCTAAGAAGGCCCTCTGTGTTCACTGAGGAACAAGAAACCATTCTGGCTGATCATCTTGATAAGATGTCAAATAAATTTTACGGACTGACGAGGGCTCTGTTTTGTAAGACATGTTACGCCATCGCTGAAAAATTTGTGTCGCAGATCGTTTTAACGAAGCCAAGAAGTCTGTGGGTAGAGACTTTCTAACTGGCTTTTTCCAACAACATTCTGATCTAAGTATTAGCACAGTACAAGTAAGCATACAGTATGCTATCTTCATACAAACGCTCCCAAACAACGCGCTCGAAATCTCGACATATGTCGACATACGACAGTCGCGAGCGCGCCGCGGTTGTCGTCGGACGGTATGAGACGCTCCTGCGCATTTATTGACTAAATATTATGTCAATCAAGTTTACGAGCACAATGTTCAGTGTATGGATGATTGAATACATCTATGTCGAAACCAGAAATATTTCTCTGTTGCTAATTTGTAGGAAATATATTATCATAATGATCTAGTTAATTTATTGCTGATTTTTAATTATACTGCACATAAAAAAGCATTTTTTTTGTCCATTTCCACCATACTAACTCACAAACTTTTGAAACTAGATATAAAATACTAGTAAAATTATATAAATAAAAACGTATTAAATTTGCAATAATATAAAATGAAAAGATAATATGACAATTTAATATAGTACCTATTATCAAATAAGTAAGCCAAGAAAAACATTCAGTCCAAGTCGGTAGCCCTATTGCGCGTTTACGTACCAAACGACCGTAGGTAATTATCTCTAGGACACTGCCGAGATAGCATACTGTATGCTTACTTGTACTGTGGTATTAGTAAGCCAGAGGCGACAAGCATCAATAGAATACTTGGTTTCAATGAAGTCGAAGTGGATCGATTCTTTGAAAATCTGGAGAATGTCATGGACCAAACACCACTTTTCGCCGTGTCATATTTACAATATGGATGAGACTGGCGTAACGACGGTCCAGGAAACAGAAAAAATTATAGCGCCTACGGGACAAAAATGAGTTGGAACAGTTACATCATGGGAAAGAGGTAAAAATGTCACGGCTATCTGTGCTATGAGTGTTTCAGGATCCTTCATCCCGCCTCTTTTTATTTTCCCTGGACAACGTCACTCACCGCAGCTAGAAAAATATTAACGATGTGCTAAATCGATTATCAATAATCGATTATTAAAATAATCGACTGTAATCGATTATAATTTGAATAATCTATAATGATAGATTATGAAAAAATTCTACCACACTACCAATTTCTACTTTTGTTGATTGTCTTGGTTTAGTATGGCAACCTTGTCATTGCAAAAAGGGGATTCCCATGTTATTATCTATAAACCTCTTCACTTTATTACTAACCTACGAATTTTTATTCGTAGGTAATTTTTATTCGTAGGTAATTCCCCGTCATTTAAAAGTAAAGAAATAAAAACAGTTCGTTAAAGAATTTCATATTTCAAGGGAGAGTTGTCATTTGTCATTTTATGTTCAGATTACAACGAAACGGCAGTGCAGCGTATTGTACCTACTAATTAAATTAGATTGTATTTAAAATAAAACGTCGAGAGAGTTCTTATGTGTGGACGTATTTTAATAAAACGAGACAGGAAGCAATATGTAAACAATATGGTAAAAATATAAAGCTCTGTGAAAATACTAGAAATCTTCGCGAACACTTAAGGAGAATGCGTTGCATTGAAGATCACGGGCTGAGACAAAATACAACTCCAGAGTAAGGAGAATCTTCAAAGGTGAGCGAACCCTACGAAAAAAAATTCAAACAATCAGTTTTCTCGACTACGTTTGTTGCGAAAGAACTAAGCCAGAAACAATAGGTAAACGTTGACACTGCACATTTGCAAATGATTTGCGTAGATTACCAACCATTACAATTAGTTGAAAATAGGGGATTCTTGAACTTTATTAGAATATTTCAAAAAGAAATCTGTGGTAGTGATACTGTCTATAACCACCAAGCAGAAAAGTGCTAACACAATCTATATTATTGAATCATTACCAACAAGCTAGTGCACGTCTTAAAGTGATTTTAAACGATGTAAAATATTTATCTGCTACTACCGATGTATGGACATCTGATTCTAATAAATCATATATTACAGTCACTTGTCACTGTATATACAAAGACGAATTGCAGTCTTTAGTTATTGCGACCAGAGAATTCCTCAGTCCACATACTGCACAATAGCACACTCATTACGACATATATTTGAAGAATTTGGTATTCTACGGAAAATAGTTACAATAGTTTAACGCACAAAATATGAAGAAAGCAATAAACCAGCTACTGCAAAAACACAACCACCCATGTATTGCTCACACTAAACTTAAGTGTTAAAGAAACACTTAGTGGAATTCAAGACCTTCAAATTATCATTCAAAAATGTAAAAAAAATAGTTGGTCACTTTCGCCACAGTGCCAAAAGTACTGAAATCCTAGCAGAAAAACAAAAACAAATGAATATGCCGGTTTTAAAATTAAAACAATGTATAGAAACTAAGTGGAACAGCGTGAATATAATGTTTATGAGGCTACATGAAGTTAAAGCACCACTTACAATAGCTTTCATTGAAATTGATAATGCACCGGTATCCCTTGACAATACTGAATGTAAAATATTAGTAGACTCTGTTGCGCTCTTGAAACACATTGAAGAAATTACAGAACAATTATCTGGGGAAAAATATGCCACCCTAGGATTGGTAATCCCACTAATACGAGGACTACAACACAATAAGAAATACAACCGTCAGCGAAACACCAACTGGAACTCAAGTTAAACAAACTTTAGTAGATGTCATACAACGTCGTCTTGGTTCCTTGGAAACCAATAAACAAGCAGCTATAGCATGCCTTCTAGATCCCCGGTTTAAAAAGCTGGATTTGGGATTAGATTCCAATGCTGCAAACGCCGAACAACGTTGTTTAGAAGAACCGACATCGATGAGATCGATCAATCCGATGACTAGTCAACAAGAAGTCGTAACGCCAACATTTCAGCAAGAAGCGATTAAACCAACATCAATATGGGATCATTTTGAAAGACAAAAGGCTTGCTATGTTGCTTCATCCACAGGTACAAGCGAAAATATAACAATTTTAAGACAATTCTTAGAATTGCCGTTGCTTGACAGAAAGAGCAATCCTTTTGTTTATTGGAAGAACATGAAAACGAATAACCCACAATTATATGAAGTGCATTTAAAATACTCATTTATACCAGCTACCTCAGTACCGTCCGAAAGAGTTTTTTCTAAAACTGGTATTATGACAAATTTGAGAAGGAACCGACTACTCCCAAAATACCTAGATTGCATAATATTTTTTAATTCGAATTGGGCATTACTTGAAAATGTATAAATGTGTCAGAATTAATAATTGTAATTTTTAACTTTCGTATCATCCTACTCAGTATGATTCTTTTTTTTTATTCATTAATATTTTTTAAATTCTTAATCATAATATAAACACTAAATTGTTTGTAATTACTAATTAGCACTGTTCAATAACATATTGGTACATTTGTGGAATAAATCGATTTTAAGATTTATTTTTTTAAAGAACTGTCAAAAACGTCAATATCTTTATTTAGTTAGAATTACGATTTACGAAGATCGTTTTAGGTAGTTTCTTAAAAATATCTTGCCTTTTTCCACAAAAATGAGAAAGAACTACCTTCATAAATCATAATCGACTTTAATCGATCAATAATCGTTTACAGATCGATTATTGTTATAAGTAAAATCGATTAATCGATTTGCAAAATAATCGAATCGGCACATCACTAAAAAATATTGTCCACCAGGAGCTATTTATACATGTTCTCGTAACTGTTGAACAAATGAAAGCATATACATTAAATGGCTGCGACATTTCATTGAGCACTCAAAACGCACTGCTGAACAACCTGTTCTACTGATTATGGACAACTTTTTTTAGAACTTACTTTAGAACCTTGGGAAGTGGCTAAAGCAAACAATGTCGTAATGCTTTCCATTCCGCCACATTCATCACATCGCTTACAGCCTCTGGATGTGACTTTTTTTGGGCCGCTTTAGAGAGCCTACAACAAGGAATGCGACATGTTTACAAAATCCAGAAATATGGTAAAAATTACATCATACGAGATTGCAGGATTGTTCCACAAAGCTTATGCCAGAGAAGCAAGCTTAGACAAAGGGATCTCTGGCTTCAAAGCCACGGGATTTTTTCCCATGAACCCTGCTGTATTTTCAGAAGACGATGTTGTTGCCGTGGATGAAGATCAGAACCAAGTTAATGAGCAAGTTCGGCTGCTGTTGCTCAGTCTCAGAGACCCGTTTTTCAACAGCTAGCTACTGGTAACTCAGACCCACTTCCGTCTACATCTCGTGGTATTCAACAGGAGCTGGAAATGGATAGTTCTCTCCTGATTCATTCCACGCCAAATATTGAACAAGAGCAGTCACCTGCTGTTATGAACCCAGCAACGAACTTATCTACAACAAACGACGTTCAAGAACAGTCACTCTATACAGACCCAACCATATCAAATGATACACAACAACAGTCAAACATTCTGCAGGCAGTTACTGTTAATTTTGATGCCCAAACATCTGCTTGTCCCATAACTGCAGAAAAATCAGATTTTGCGAAAGTTCTATCAGTTGTGTGTCCACTATTATATATTTAACAAAAATAAGAGACTTCGCGACAAAAACAACATTCAGTAATCTTAGTACGCCAATGAAAACAGTATTTGAAGAGAAAGAGAAAAAACGTTTAGAGAAAAAATGTAAAACAAATCAATCCAAAGAAGAAGGTAGAAACCAGCAACAAAGAAAGAAAATGTACCGCAGAAAAAGGGAAAAAACGAAAGAACCAACAAAAAAGAAAAAGTGAAAAGAGTAAAAAAGAAACTTTTTGAGGATGAAACTGACACGTCTGAAGAAGAAGACATTGAGAATCTTTGCGACGATGAGTCAGAATATTCAGAAGAAGAGACATTGTGTGCTATATTATATGTGTGACATAGGAAAAAGTAACGAAATGTGGTAGCGTTTTAGAGGTTGCGGTAAATGGGCTCATAAAGAATGTTCTGGTTCTGACAGCCCGGTTGATTATATTTGCGTTTTTTGCTTGGATCCTTAAAGTAAATTATTATACGGTTACGTTTATATTAATATTTATATGAATAAGGGAGATTTCAGACTGACTTATAAAAATTTTTGAGGCTGACTTAATGATTAAGTAGCTCCCACTACACATATGGGAATTTATAGGCTCTCATTTCCCGCAAAGTTGGGTAATAGGAGCGATTCTGTTTTTTTAAAAAAAGTTTATCTGTGGCCAAATGCCTAATACTCGTAATGTAACGTTGACGCTGTGATTAAATGATAGTCAAATAAGTAAGGATTTAGTTTCTAATAAAAAGTTCCTAAAGTATCCATAAAGCCTTTTATTTAACTTTTTCCTTAGTAGGCTCCAATTCCCCCCTGCTCCCCTATAATACACACATGACAGTACCATGTCTTCATAGAAAGCTATCGTACTTGGATAATATTATGAAGCCTAACCTAAATTTGAAGGAGATTAAAGTTTTTAAATCCTGTGAAATTAAGTTCAGCAATTTACCATTTATAAATATGAAGAAGACGGAACCCTCTATCATCATCATCATCGTCGGCCCGTGTTCGTCCACTGCTGGACATAAACCTTTAAAATATTGTGCCACCAGATCCGGTCCTCGGCTCTCCGCATCCACGAGACCCTCTATGCACGAGTAAAATTCCAGCTTAACCAATTGTTATTCAATACATCTTTTCCAAACAGATGGGTATATTTTGATAAAATCACAAATACATTAAGAAAAAAAATATTTTAATATTTAAACATAACTGAGGTAGCGGTGCTCATTTCTAAAATATTCAAAATATAAAAGTTTCAGGCATAAGTATCGGCTGCAAATAGGACCATGGCGGTTGGTTCACTTGTGAAGTTGTGAGCTCAGAAAAATATTCTTCTAGTTCCAATTGTAGCTGTGGTTATAAGACGGTGAATATTGAGTAGATACCTGCTTATTTTGTAATAGATTTAATCTGTTTTTTTATCCGAAAAATCATTCCCCATATTGACTAGGATGAGAATATTTAATTCGGGATCCTTGGTTTTTAAAGCCATGTATATCTACATACAATCACAAGTCTAATGGACTTCTCAATGTCCATATTATCTGAGACAGAACTGATTTCATCGATTATGTAATACAAATTACAACATTAATAAAAATCTGATTTCTTTTCAATAACGATAGAACGAAAAGTGTCATTCGAATACTTTTTGAATCATAATATGATATTATAGCGTAGATACCAGGCTAAAATAGTTCAAATAAAACAGTTATATAGCTACATATTTTTATTATAACTCACGGCATTGATAGGACTTTCAAAAGGTATGCACAATCACAGTACAAGTAAGCATACAATATTCTATTTTCATACAAACGCTCCCAAACGACGTGCTCGAAATCTCGGCATTTCTCGGCATACAACAGACGCGAGTGCGCCGCGGTTGTCGTCGTCTGTTTGCTTACTTGTACTGTGGCACAATGTAGTTGTCTGTTTCGATGCAGTGCATAGCTAATGCACAGAGTATAGACGAGGTAGAGACGACTTTCTTACGAATTTTTTATGTTCTTACTCAGTTTTATTAATAGTTTTGTGTACGAGAATGAGCGAAACTAATGATTTTACTAGTTGTTATTTTCACGCTGGTCTCACAGTCGCAATATTTTTCTGAATATGTAATGTGATTTTCGGCATTTCGTTACAGCAGGTCACACACTCGCACAGCTGGAATGTCTTTCATAATCATAACAAAATAATCTGAAGAAATCAGAATGTGTGTAGCGTAGCAGATTATTAATTCAGAAAAATATTCCGGTTGTATGAAGCCAGCCTAAGAGGTTCATCCACAGACTTTTAAATGGAAGCAGACTATACCTATCGGTTCAAAATGCGTGGCAAATTTAACACTAACAAATACTACTCACACACATACAGAACTCAGGGCCGCATTAAGGAGTGGGTATCTATACTAGGCATGCCTTTTAAGTTCTGTCGTTTCCATATTTCCCGGCAATTTTGAATTTGGAACTGTTCTATATTCGAATGTGTTTAAATTTTGAATCTCAAAACAGTTGAAAGTATTAGGATTAATGCTATTGTTTAGTCACAGCGTCGATAGGAATCTGTCAGGTTACGTACGAAAATGAATCGTTCTAAGGAAAATGTTCGTGCAATAATTTTCTACAACTTTAGAAGAGACCTGACACGGCTTCAGTGTTTTGAAGAGCTAACATCTGTGTTCAGTGATGAAGCCCCATGTCTGCGGACTGTCGAACGCTGGTATTTAGAATTCCAGCGTGGACATACTAGTGTTAGTGACAAATCTCGCGAAGGACGTCCAAAATCCGCCTTCACTGAAGATAACATCATTGCTGTGAGACAACTAATTCTCGAAGATCATCATGTGACGTATCGAGAGATAGAGGCTCTATTAGGCATCTCAGGAACAACCATTCAGAAGATCTTGCATGGAGCCCTTGGTGTGAGAAAGCTAGTTTGCCGTTGGATACCGCATCTGCTTTCCGACGATCACAAGACGGCCCGCGTCAGATGGTGTAAGAAAACTCTGCAAAGGTTCAACCGAGGAGAGTCAAATCACGTCTATGACATCATCAGTGGTGACGAATCTTGAATCTATGCCTACGATCTTGATTCCAAACAACAATCTACAATCTGGGTCTTTCAAGACGAGCCAAAGCCGACTAAAGTTGTTCGTTCTCGAAGCACTTCAAAGAAGATGGTGGCCACGTTCGTTGGAAAAACCGGCCATGTTACGATTATTGCACTTGAAGATCGTAGAACCGTTAACGCAGAGTGGTATACCACAGTTTGTTTACCACAAGTCATCGCCGAACTTCGAAAATCTAACTCAAAGCGACGCATCATCCTGCACCACGACAACGCAAGCTCACACAGCGTTCGTCAAACGATTGAGTATTTGAAGCAGGAAAACGTAGAAATTCTTGACCATCCTCCATACAGTCCTGACCTAAGACCTAACGATTTCTTTGCATTTCCTAAAATTAAGAAAAGTGTTCGTGGTCAAAGGTTCCAGTCCGGTGAAGAAGCAGTCGACGCTTTCAAGTCAGCCATTTTGAACACCCCCACTTTAGAGTGGAATAAATGTTATAATAACTGGTTTGAGCGAATGGAAAAGTGTATTAAGCTACGTGGTGAATACTTTGAAAAACAATAAAAAGTACTATAAGGTTCTAGTTGTGTTTTTTTCTTCAAACGACAAAACTTAAAAGGCATGCCTCGTATTGTGTATTATCTTAGAGCGGGACCATTTGGGACACTAAATTATATTTTTCATGTGAGAAAATAAGAATAAAATAAAGATAATGTGTAGTTTTAAGTTTGTAAATATTCACGTATGTATGTACTTTTTGTTAATGTAAATAGGAATAAAATTAATTGATATATTAGTATTAGAGATTATTACTTTATTGTATTCCTTCTTTTTGTAGATTCTTTTTGTCACATGAAGGATGTAATTTGGAGTGTTCCCAATGGCTCCTCGATACATTATTATGATTGTTCGTTCGATACATGAGGCCTGACGGCTGTGCGCTGCTGGTCTTGGGCCGCATGTACATTGTGATGACCTTGCTTGCGGTTCGATTTATGTGGGTACATGAAGTTTAATGACACAAACGATATATTTTTAAAAGTCGGGAAAGTTGATAATCAGGCAAGTGAAAGTTTTGAATTTAGACTTATTGTCGCGAACAAAAGAAGCGTGGTTGGCATTTTATTCAAAATTCAGATTTGCTATTTTTCGTGCTTTTGGGAGTTTTAAGTGCAAAAATTATAGTATATTGTACGTTAAAATTGTGTGCGAGTGAGAGGAGTTGGAGGAATTTCGTTTAACAGTCCTTTGTAACTCCAGTAAAGCCTACTTAGCATTGCTTTACTGTAAGTGTTAGAGACTTGGTTATGAGAAAATAGAACAAGTTTTATATCAGATGAGTGTTATCGTTAACTATTTTTCTAAAGAGATAAGCGTTTTATAAAATTATGAAATAACTCTTCATCACTATGCTTTGTCCTTTGATTATTATTTTCTCTAAACCGCATAAAACTCAAAAATTAAAAGAAATCGGGAGATAGTCGATGGGTGATCGATCACATTGAGAATAAAAACTAAAATAGCTTATACAATAAAACAAAGAATGTTTTCAGTCTTTTATTTAATAATCGGATCGTTTTCTTATTACATTATCTAAGAACTCATTATAGATGTGCATCAAACACATCATTTCACTGTTTTTCAATGTGTGCCAGAAGTAACTAACGCAGAATGTCAGATATGCTAAGGATTACCATTGCAAGTAATCGTAGGTATTATTTGTCATTATTCGCCTCGAGATATCCATATTTGTTTTCACCATTTTTACATGTGACCACACAATTTATGCATAATAATGTCCATCTTCGATTACCTGAAGCAGGAAAGTAGTATCATTTTATAAATAAATTAAAATTAATTTTGTAAATATGAAGTAGGGATTCCAGCACTGGCTTTTTTCTAAACAACACTGGTCCAGGTTCATCCCAGCATAGCCACTAGAGATTAATTTGGCGATAGCATGTTCATTTTTAATAGGTATAAATACAACAGGGTTTTACGGGTATCTCTTTTACATAATAAATGGGATTCAAAATGTTTTGAGCACAAAACACTGCCAGAATTGGTCTGTCAGTTTGTTCTATGTAGCCTTTCTTATGTATTTCTTTTATGTAGTTCTTTAACCAAAAAATTTGAAGATTTTCATCCTTTAGAAACCCGAAATTAACAAGGTATACATCAAATCAAGGTAGAAATTTCGAGTCCGTATTATTCCAAGAAGTTTGCCAACTACTTGGGATACACAAAACGCGTACAACACCAGGTCATCCACAATCCGATGGAATGGTCGAGAGATTTAACCAGACGTTGGAAAATCACCTGGCCAAAGTAGTGGAAGAATATCAAAGGGATTGGGACCAATTCATTCCGCTCTTCTTAATGTCTTACCGCTCCGCTGTACATGATAGTACAAATTTCACACCAGCTAGGATCAATTTTGGACGAGAGATACGACTACCAGTTGATGCTCTAACCGGAAAACCACCTGACGCTCCAAAGCCAACTACTGATTACGTGTCCGATCTACAGCAAAAACTAGATGACCTCCATGAATTCGTAAGAAAAAGTAGTTTGAAAACCAGCGAAAGAATGAAAACTCGCTATGACCGTAAAGCTAATGTAATGGGATTTGAGGAAGGAGCCTTAGTGTGGTTGCATAATCCCATTAGGAGAAAAGGGAAGTCTCCGAAATTTCAGGCCAGATGAGATGGACCATATACGGTGATAACGAGAATAAATGACGTTACTTATCGGATCAAAAAGGAGCCTAGAGGAAAACTAAAGATCGTCCACATAGATCGCCTAGCTCGCTATCATGGTTCCAATCATGTTCGGGACGAGCATGACTAAGAGGGGGGCAATGTTACAGTTGGACCTTATGCGTAAGGAATAAGGTCGATTTTTAATGGAACTAAAAACGTAACTTTTAGTGCTTATATCTCGAGACCTAGGCTTTGCAGAGTTATGACCTAAAAACACATTGCTAGGTTTAAGGCCTACTATCGAGTGGTATAAGTCAAATCAAGAAAGAAGAACCAAGTTGCACCTCGAATATTCCCGAGCGATGATGACGTGTCATGTACCTATGACTCATGCAAACAGACGGCGTCGAGAACAATGTCGAATTACCGTTAACGAGCGTAATCAACTAGAAAGTTCCACCCTCGTTTTATCCGACTATAAATAGAGCTCCGTGTCCGCCGCCGAGTCAGTGTTTCTCAACTATCAATTGAAGCGACATATCGAGGCGACATCAAGGCGAATTACATTGACTACTACGACGACTACTGCGACGACCTTGGATAGAAGAACTCTGCGATTCGGGAACGTTGTTATTGAGTAAAGCGTGTACCTTCGGTGATTACTACGCGAGTATCTACTGCGAGGGCGACTACGAAGATTAGGAACCGCCGTAATTAAGTTCTCGTGTTCTTAACATCTACTTGTACGACGAAAAATAAACTCTTTGCACCCTTAACCGGCATCTTATTACCCTCAGCTCGTAACATTATTTTAGCGTGGTTTCTATGCTATGTCATTATTCTAAGATCTAAGTCAATTAATATAGTTGTAAACTTTTGTAAATAATATATTGTAGGATAACTCTGGTGGGCCTCTGTCTACACTCTACACCGAACCTTCAACGGATTTGCTTTTTATCATCGGTATTGCAAGTTATAGAAAAATCTGCGTTTCCGAGAGCCTTGGAGTCCGTATCAGAATGACAGCACTACACGACTAGATACAAAGTGACACACTTGGCGTAAATTATTATTGTACAAAATAAACACTAAATATAGAAAAGAATAATATAATACGACAGTCGTTTTATTTATAAGATAATTATATCCTTAACTAGTATGAGTAGAGAAGATATCAAGTACCTACAGGTAATAATCCTTAAAATTAAAATACAATTATATCACTCCGTTTGCAAGTAATTATCTACTCTATAATCGGGCTTTTCCGTTTTTTTTTATTATTATTACATCTATTAGTTTGCAATATAAGCTTTTTTTACGGTGAATTTTTATAGTAATGCTTATATTTTCGCATTCTAATCATTAATTTCTTTCATTTGATATCCGCAGTGTAAAAATGATTCTTCAATTCCTCAAATCGACTGTAAGTAGGTGGTCCAAGTGATAACTAATAATAATCACATATGTAACATACAGATAGGTATGTACCCACTTACAGATCGCTAAATTATTTTAATAATATTAATTATTTTTATTTTTATTTTATTAATAAAATTAATAATTCTCTGTTCTTTCCTGCTTCTTTGAGTCCGCTATGTTAGCTAATGAAGAAAATAATAGTTAGTAGCTCTACGTCAGTTTGTGATACGGTAGTTAAATACGCACGAGATTTGTGTGACAGTAAAATTATGTGAAACACTGAAAATATAATAAATACATACCTTGACATACAAACTTTAAAATGTCCTTAAAATATATTTTTCTGTGTAACCTCGGCAACATTCAGAATTTGTTCATAGCCTTGCTACGGGTTTTGGTGATAATTTTCATTTATTTGTTTATAATTCTACAGACGTCGTTGTTATATTATACTAGACGATGCCCGCGACCTCGTCCACGTTTTTTATTTTTAGAATAGCCTATGCCCTTCCTCAGGACTCAAGCTATCTCTATACCAAATTTCATCGCAATCCAATGAACGGTATGGCTAGCCCGTAAAATACGAAAAAATAAACAAACAAAATAAAATTGAAAAAACATATACATTATCAATTTATGTCTGTGTATCAAACAGTTCAATAATACTGTGTATCTTATTATTTATTCAATATTATATATATATATCTACTATCCTTCTAATATTATAAGGGATGCATTTAACGGCACTTCGTAATTGGTGAAAATATAGACAAAATTGCTATGAATTGCTAATATGATATGAATAAAAAATATGTCATACATTAAAATGTTACTCCTTCATTAAATCTGATAATAGCTTTAAAACAATTTAAAATGCCATAAAATAATTATTGCCAATAAAAAAAATAAGCAATTATTTAGAATAATAGATTGTGCTACGTAAAATAACATTTTCTGTAAACTAAATAAATAAACTTGACAAGCTGTCATCCTGACAATGCCGGTACATCCGGCGTAGTGAATGGAGTTAGTTAGAGGAGTATTATATTCCTTGATGGAGTTGGTGCAATTGCGCAATGTCTCTTCCTAACTCCTGGAAATAACTCGGAAATACACCGACTAGTATATGTAAGATTGCTATATATACATATACCCACAGCAAAAGATGAGAAGAGATGGAAGGACATAGATGTATCAAGATTAAATTTCTCGATTTCAACTATCTTCTTAGAGTGCGGACTCCTATTTTAGTACTGCCCCTGGAAATAACTCGGAAATACGACTACTAGTTTATATAGGATTGCTATATATAGATATACCAACAGCAAAAATGAAAAGAGATGGAGTACTGTAGAGATGTTTCGACATTAAATGTCTCGACTTCAACTATCTCTTAAGAGTGTGGACTCCTGTTTCAATACTGCTCCATGTATAAAATGGATTCCGATCTGGCGCTTCTCCAGCCGCCGCCGCAGCACGCTCGTTTCGCTCGCTTGGCTCGCGCGTTGTGGTAGAAAGACCTAACCTAACTTAACCAAAAAAAGTGTTATAAATATTTCGGCGTGTTTGTATAAAGTTACAAAAAAATTTGCAAAATTTTACCCAATGTGAAACAATCTAAACCTTAGCCTGCATTTGTCCTCACGATTTCCTCCCAAGCATTTTATTGTGAAAACAGTTAATTTTGAAATTTACCATTTTTTTTATAGCAAAGACCATTAATTTCAAAGATGTCATTTATATCAAAAGTAGCAAAATTATAGAGAAAACCGTCAATTTTAAATATTGAGATTTGTAGATAAAATTACTAATCTATAGCTCCATTATATACATCCTATTTTATAAATGTGAAAATTCGTGAGGATATATGGATGTTCGTTACTCTTTTACGCAAAATCTACTGAACGGATTTTGATGAAACTTTACAGTAATATAGCTCATACATCAGAATAACACATGGATTATAATTTATAAAGATATTGTGTGTCATTGAACTTCACGTGAACGAAGTTGCGGGCAAAAGCTAGTATAGTAATAAACGAATGGTTTAATAAAATGTATTTTTATTTACCCACATGTATAGTGATGTCCTTTCCGAGTGTTATCTTTGTGACGTCTGCAGACTAATTAATCGTATAGGCATACACATTATAATTATTATAATTTATAACGGTAACACATTTCTTGTTCAGATATAAGGAACGTCAATGGGTTCCACATTTTATTTCGATTGTTAATTTTTGTGGTTATTCTTCGGAATTATACCGTTGGGTTTTCTCTGAATTTTGTATTTTTTTCATTATGATTTTACAAAAATAATTCCTAAAGATACTGAAAATAAAGTGTGCAGAAAGACAACCTATATTTCTATGGGATATAAGTACTTACTAACAAAACCATCCCATTTAAAATCAACTTCTCGAAAGTACGCCGTTATTGATAAGAACATTAATCGGATATTATATTTCACTACGAATGTTGTAGCTCGTAGCAATGAACCGTTAACACCATTTCCAGCATTTAATAGAAGTAGCGCCATTAACCCATTTTTAAGGGGCAATTGAGGCCAATTGCGCTCGCATTGCCCGAAATTGAATTTTTTTTGTTAGCGGCTTGTATCCGTTGTGGAAATTTTTTCCAATGTTGAGCATTTTTTTTTAATGAAAGAGGGGGCAAACGAGGAATCGAGTCAGCCGATGGAAAGTGATCACCGCCGCCCATGGACACCCGAAAAGTTCGAGGAATCACGGGTGTGTTGTTGGAGGAGAGAAGAGAAAAGTTGGGCTACCGGCACTCACACTCGCCGAACGAAACAGCAGTAGATGCTATGTTATTTCACGCCGATATTCAGTGAGAGGGTGGTATTTCACCGAGCGAGCCGGCCAATTCGCATTGCAATGCGGCATGGCTGTACCACACAAGCTTATACGAGTAGAGTATAGACTAGCCCACGAATTAATAAAAGCACGTGGAAACTGTACATTTCCATTCAATAGAAGTACCGTCATTATATGTACTTTGTGCAACACTTAGCGGGAGTAATTATGCGACTTGTATTTTATGAAAATGGACATCTATTTGACATTTCAGAGTCATCGATGAACGTTAACTGTAAGTAGGTACATATTTCATTGGGCACACAGGAATCAATGAATTAATAACTTCATTATACTTTATGGGACTGACTGGACTTTATGGGGCTTTTTGCCTGAAAATGAATACCAGTTTGACATTTCAGTCATTGATGAACGTCGATCATACATCAGATACGTGTTTACAACGAATTTATTTCTAATTATTGTGCACAGTACAATTGTGCCTCTGGGGCCCTAATATGAACTTCATAAATGTCAATCGAATACGCTTTTATTAAGGTCGCAGGTCAAAACAATGGACGGAGCATTTGCTCTGAAAACGTGTCCTTAAAGTGTTTTTTTTTCGTTGACCGACTTTCTATATTATTACTAATGTGCGTGACTAGGGAAGGTCACAGTACAACGATACACAGCTGAACATGACAGATTTTTACTTTTGTGAATACTAGTACCAAAAACACTTAAGATTTACGAGTATTTTCCAATTAATTATTTCATGACCGATTTCATAAGCTGACACGAAATACACTGACAGTGCGAAGTTGCTATACTTACTATAGCTAACTATTTCACTCGTGGTTACGCTCAATGACATAGAAAGAGACAGGAAAACTCGTTTGGCACACGGTGGTAAGAGTGGCAACTTATTATGACTCCGTCCATATGTTTCTCGGTCCGAGCCTTCGAGGGTATGACTTTGATAGTCATTTTCCTTTTTATACGTCATAAAAAGCAGCTTTTAAGGAATTTAATGTACCAACTCTTTTGCTATCGGACAAAAATCCACGATAATACCTACAGTCAGTATGTATTCAGAAATCATGAGTGTATATTTAACTTAGAAGTTTATATCTTCAGCAGATATCATGTATGGTTATAGTTTATTTAACTTTTATTTAACTGTATATTTATCCTAAAAGAAATTACATAATTTCCTCCTCTTTAGGGATGCGGAAACTCTACAGGTGAGAGGCCAGAACAACTTCTATCTGATTCTGCCTTATCATCCATAAGATCAAGTACCTAGCTAAATATTCATTATTCGTAGGACGGTGCGAACTATTATGCGACGAAACTCAATTATTTTTTAAAAAAAAATATTCGATGATAAAAGAATATTATAATTTGTGGATTTGTAAAATATTGTAAATGGAAATAGTAAAATGAACTTAGAAATACAAAAAGTAAGATTTAGAGTTCCGATCCGTGCTGAGGTTTACCCCGGACTGACTATCCAGTTCGTAGACTCGTCTATCCTTTCTGTTATGCTGGCACATCAGACTAATGTAAGAATGCATGATCAGCTCTTTTGCATACATCAATGGGCAGTGGCGTGCACAGGGTTGGCAGTCTAAATAACAAATACATATAAAAACAATAACAATTTTAATACATAATTATACTTACTAATACAGCAATACTGATGAACGAGAATGTTACCGTTACTTTAATTTTTCGTAGTGGTTGTTATTTGTTATATGTAGTTAATGCAAGGAAAAACAAATGAACTATTAGTATGTGCACAACCCTTCAGCCAATTGAATGTTTCATAATATTTAGAATCTAAATTTTGAGTCACATTACCTGACTTTTGATATAAATGCAACTCTGGGACAGGGGAACCTGCCTTTAGCTATAATTTGTAATTTTTCACTGTATGAAAATTTTGAAATCGCCAATTGTTTTAGTTTTTGTAAATACACGCTGTCAACATAATGATCACAGCTAAAACATTCCATTCTTTAAAATACAACTGAAATTATCTATTATAAACCGATACTTTACTTCAAATACGAATTGTAAGAAGAATAGATTTTTTTTATGTATCACTTGCACGTAGAAAACAAATATGGAGTTTTATTTAGATTCAAGTATAAATCAACCATAAACAAAGCAAAAACGTAGTCATTTTAATTTTTTAAATGCATATAACTTATAATGTCGTTGATGTAGTCAATGTCTCCAAAACACGCACACAAACTTAGTTTTCGAGTATAAAATTGCACATGTTTGAAAGATTATTTCGTGTACTGATAGGTGAAATGTAAATATGTGTGCGAGAATTATTGTTATTATTAAATTACAGCAATGAAAAAATACGAAACACGATTACGAACAGATGAAGAATGGAAGAACATCTCCAAATGTTAGATGGCGCTGTTTTTAGCAATTGTTGTATAATTTTAAATTGTCTATAAAATATAAATGGTAGATATCGAAGTCACTTTCATTTAAATTATCAGGGTAGGCAGTGTCCCTGTCAGTGCCTATATGGGATGCACGTCAATGTCAATGGGATATTATAAGAACAGAACGATGAGACCACACCAGACGCAACGCAGAATAGAGGGGGCTCCGAAAATGCAACAGATTACCCGCGCAAAAATAAAACCCACGCAGTCTAATGATATGGTACTTAACCATTATTTTATTCTTACTCGCCAAAATTAATTCTATAACAACCCAGCTCCCTATTTACATATATTTTAAATGAAATTTAAGAAGTTGTTACATACATACATACATATCATATCCCGTATCCCTAACGGGGTAGTCAGAAGAAGTTGTCGATTATTGTTAATGCGTTATAACTTTTATTTTTCGTATTTTGGTTTCGTTTTGAATGCTTTTACTACAATCAAAATTTCAATTCATGAAGACGATAAATACGCGCGAAAATAACTATCTAATAATTTTGAAAAAAAAAAAAAAACAAAAATTGGGCGTCTTTTTTCTAGAAATAAAATCAACCTGGATTGAAAAAAATATGCTACTTGAAATATGCTCCAAGAGCCACGTCGCATGGGCAGAAAATTAGCCAATCTAAAGTGAGGGCAAAGTTAACCTCGTTTTTCGTAAAAGGCATATTCAGGAGGCGCCACAATGAGATTTCGCATCACCTGAAAAATTTGCTGGGGCTGCCACTGAATAGCATCGAAGTATAATTCTTTCGTACCTTGTTCTCTATCTATTTGAAAATCTAGAGATTATTTTGTTTTCCATATGATAATGTTGTGAAATACGTCATGGATAAGAATTTCTTTTCAAAGACGAACCATTTATTTTAGCGAAGTCCATAAAATTAGTTACTACCTTTGTTATCTCTTAACACTTTCGAGTAAGCAACGTTTCTGAACGTTAATTAGTGAACACAGAATATCGAACAACGTCTAATCACGTCATGCTAAAATTTAAATTTTTACGAAGTACGTGATAGCACGCTTGCCGTTCTTACGAATTTCTGTATCATCGAGATATTCCGTCACGACACATCAAAATTCTACTTATATAGCGCCACATTAAATGTATTTTTTTGCACTCTAAAGACAAGTCACTCACACACTTACATGTACACACCCACAAACGCACAACGTGTGTACACGTCCCTTGCCGGTACCCCGCGCCGTACTTTAGTCGTCATGTGCGAAGGTCGCGTAGTCGGACGTGTCATTGGTGTTTTTAATGACTTCTTTTTACGTAATCGTAAGTATTTTGACCACTATTTCTCGATTTATCATAGTAAACCAATGGATCTTCGTTAACTTACTTACCTGATCATTAATGTTTCTGTTTTAGATGGAAAAAAAGCGGCCCTACATGACTTTCTTCGAATCTTCGAGGGAAACGACGCCGGAGCCATTTAGCGATGATGGAGAGTACGGATCGGACCATAATTACGTTCCAGAATGTGACGACGTTGATAGTTCCAGCTCCGTGAGTAACACTCGTTCAAAGTCAAAGCACAAAGACAAAAGCGATAATCATGACTCTAGTATTTCTGAGGCTGAAACAAACGATTTATCTATGAGATCTGGCAGCTCAGCTAGCTCATCTAGTATATTTGATACACATAAAAGATTAAAACCAAATTCAAGTCGTCATCGTACAGATTCTGATGATACTCTTTCCATCCACTGTGAAAATATCGATGCGGGACAATCAGACGCCGAAGTGCAGGAGGGTTCAGTGTTAGGTGAATCACCGGTGCCACCAGGAGCCGAAATACGAGAAGGCTCTCTGGGATCTCATGAATCGCCTCCGCGACCAGGAGCAGAAGCGTGGGAGGAGAATCCGTGGCCTGCTGAACCACCACTGCTACCAGACGTCGAAGCGCAGGAAGACAACCCTGGACCTGTTGAATCATCAAATTTACCAGACGCCGCAGCAGGAGAGGCCATTCTAGGCTCTGGTGATTCACCATCGCTACTATACGTCAAACTGCAGAAGAAGAACTTGGTGTCTAGTCACTCACCACGACAACCAGATGCCGAAGAGGTCGAGAACAATTCGGGATCTGATAAACTGCCACCATCATCAGGCACTGCCATGGTTGAGGACTACTCAGGTGCTGGTAAATCACCACTGCCAATAGACGCTGAAACACAGGAGGATGACCTGGGATCTCAGGAATCGCCACCGTCACTAGATGTTGAATCACAGGAGCAGGTCCCCAGGCTTGGTGAGTCTTTGCTACTATTGAATACCACGGCACATACAATGTCACCACCACCCAACGCAGCAGCAGAAAATTGCTCTTTTCCGTCTGAACGGCGTCGTTGTAGCCAGCAAACTGCTCCTCCGATAGATTTTTGGGAAGACACGACTGCTGAGATACCTACCTTTGATTTTGATTATAATTCAGCAGGAGTTAAATTTGATCTTTGTCCAAATAACCCAGTGATAGATGTTTTCAACAAAATGTTCCCCTCTCAATTGCTTGACTACGTAGTTTTGAGAACCAATGCCTATGGAAACGTCTTATGTTCTACAAACAGGCCTACTACAAGAAATTCGCGTAGATACAAATTTAAAGAAACAAACCGGGAAGAAATTTTGAAATTTTTAGGATTATGTTTATTAATGGGACAAGTAAATTTTCCACAAAAGCGAAAACTTTTTACGTACTCTGATCCTCTATACTATCATCCCATTTTTCAGCATAGTATGTCTTCGCGACGATTTGAACAGATTCTAAGGTGCATAAATGTTTCAGAGCTTAATGCTAAAGGCAAAGATAAAATAATAAAGTACATTGATATGGTAACAAAAACTTTCCGTGAATGCTATAATCCAACAAGAGAGTTGTCTTTAGATGAGTCATTACTTTTATTTCGAGGACGGCTAATTTTTAGGCAATATATTAAGTCTAAAAAAACACGTTATGGAATTAAATTTTATGAACTCACTACTTCGGATGGGTATGTGCTCAATATAATTATGTATTCAGGAAAAGAAGATCATGAACCACATATTGAAGGAAAAGTTACAGAAAAACTCGTAATGAGATTAATGAGACCATATTTGCTGAAAGGACACACATTATTCATGGATAATTACTATAATTCTGTAACTTTGTCTCAAAAATTACTAGATTTAAAAACTCACACTATCGGAACCTTACGTACAAACAGAGTAGACAACCCAAAAGAGTTGATTAAAAAGAAAATGAAAAAAGGTGAACACTTTTGGGTTAGAATGAACAAAGTTTATGTATCAAAATGGGTTGACAAAAGATCAGTTTTAATGCTAACAACGTTGAATCATCCTAAGCTAATAGAGGTATCAAACAGATATGGGAAAAAACGCATGAAGCCAGAGGAAGTTTCAGTCTATAATCAATTCATGTCTGGAATAGATCGGGCCGACCAGATGATTTCATATTACTCATCTCCCAGGAAATCTTTAAGATGGTATAAAAAAGTATTTTTTCATTTACTAGATATTTCTGTGTGGAATAGTTTTTATTTATATAAGAAATATTGTAAGAACAACAGTACTAAATATGACTTCTTGACATTTAGAGAACAACTTATTAAGATTTTGATAAATTTGCCAGCCGATGTGAAGCCTGAAAACATGATAAAACACAACAAATATGACAATAGGCTTAAGGAACGGAACTTTTATCCCATAGTAGAAACAAATCAAAATACTGGACATTGGCCTGAAAAAATACCCGTAAGGACACAATCGAAAAAGACTTCGAATTATATGAAATGTAAAATGTGTGCATTGAAGAAAATAAGAAGAGAAACGTGTATTAGATGCAAGGGTTGTTCAAACAAACCAGCCTTGTGCGCCCTTTGTTTCGAAGAGTGGCATCATCACATGTAGTTAACAATAATTACTATATTTCAAAATAATTTCCATAATTTTAAATATACTATATATAAATAACGGAAAACAAATTCAAATATGAGACTGATTAATCATTTATCTATGATTAGTAATTAAGAGTTATAAGACTAAGAATATGTTGTTTTTGTTTACAAAAATTTAAACAAAGTAGCAGATCAATAAGAAATAAGTTTGAAAATGATTACAGAAATAAATATAAGAAAGTTATGTTGATCAGATAAAGAGTTCCTAATGTTAGATAAGATATTGTTTATAAATTTTTTTATTTTTGTTATTTTAAAGAAGAAGGAAGATGTTTGATTTCCAAATGTAAAAAAACTTAAAACACATAATTGAAACTGATTAAATTTAATACTTTATCATTGTTAATGGTTTTCATCAATATATAAAGAATATATATTTTTTTATATATTAACTAAATCTACCTTATATAGCCATGACATAACACGGTGTGTGACGGTTATTGACGAAGATCTGATATGAAATTGTTCATCAGTAACTTTGTTCAAACCTTGTTGTAACTAATAGTTTATGGCAGTACGTACAATGACGTTGACGCTATAAAACGTTGTTTTGGTACGTTAAACTAAAACCCGTAAGTATGCAGCAGTACGTTCATAGACGACAATGTCATTGGACGTTGTTACGAATAACGTGTTTTGATGCTTTTAATATTTGGTGCAACGTTAATAGACGTTGACGTCAATAAACGTTGTTCTGATATAACACACAAAAACATGTAAATACGTAGCGGTACTGTCATAGACGTCAACGTTGTTGCACGTTGTTGCGTATAGTATTCTTTGATTTTTATATTATATGGTGCAACGTCAGTAGACGTTGACGTTAATAAACGTTGTTACACATTTTACTATTATATTATCCGCAAAGAGTGACGGAACATCAATAAACGTTAACGTTAATAAACGTTTGTGTCAGATTTATAATAAGTGTTATTTTCATTACACACAGAACGTCTATACACGTTCGGTTAATTTGTATGGAGAAATGATGTGTCAAATTATTAATTTTCACTAACATGCATGCTCGCTTGAAAGTGTTAAAAGGCTTTATAAGAGCGATTAGTACCGCCCCGCTTCATTCGTTATCAGTCGTGGTGTTAATTATATAGTTAAAAAACATTATAACACATAGCAAGGTTTGTTGTTCTCGGGTTGTGATTGTTGTCATGTGTTTAAGTGACACTTTCGTATTTTTTTCTATGGATTTTTAATTGCAATATTGCATATCGTTGTCTTTAAAAACTCGAATTTGTTTGTCAAATGAATGTTTAAAACACCGTAAAATATTTTTACTCAGAACAAAAGATTATTGTCGGAAATAATTAAATTTGACACAGAATATACGGAATATATCATCTAAGTCTTAATGTGCGTAATAAGCTTATTTTGTTAAGAGAAGATATTAGTCGTGAAATTTTTCCATGAATTTTCAGTAGGTATGTGCGAGGAAAAAATTTTGGTTTCGGATATTTTGTACATGTGTGTAACGTGATTATTATTATGTTAATTTCTTTATGCCGATATATATATCACTTGCTATTTAGTATTGTTATGAAATACTGTGCAGTTCAGTTTCAAGTTTGATTGAGAGGGTAAGAACGTATACTTAGATATAAGCATGTTTACATATTATTTACCACATATTAAGTAATTGCATAAGTACGTATAATTTAATATTATTATATTATACAATTTATTTGTATTAATGACATTTAAATAATAACATTTTTACAAATTCATGAAATTTTACAGTGGAAAGTAATACGTACCACATTTTATTTTTCATTTAGTGCGATTTCTATGATTAATGATTAACAGATTTTTCAACAGAATTTTCAGTTAATATTTAATTATTTATCATTATAGATATCACAATAAATGATATATTTTAAATGTATATTTGTGAAATATCTAACTTAAAAAAATTTATCGAAGTTTAAAAAGTGCGCTTTAAATACGGTAATAAAACATATATTACTTTTATTAAAAAGAAAAAAATGTTTTTAATAAAGTCATATAACAAATAGCGGTTTGGGAATCATTAATATCGTCTAAAATTTTCCGTCGTTATTCCTATGTACGAGTAAAAACGTTTTTCATTTAGATAATGGCCATGCTGGTGGTTCTTATAATTGCATCTTTGGGATATGTGTCTGCGCAAGATGCGAATTGCGACTATTCGCAACAAGTAAGTACCTTTTAAGCTATTTATATCTATATATTTATATCTATATATATTCACAAATCCAAGCCGTCGGAGTGAATTTATGCTTTCCGACGATCGGCCATTTCGCCACGGAAAGTTTCCGACGTTTGTGAATAACCCACTAATCTGAGCTGTCTGAGTCTGATATCTGGAATATCAAAGATAGTTAAAAATTATAACAATTCACCACATGAAATGGATTTCCGGCGAACACCTGAGTCCATAATATAACAAAATAATCCTCTGTCTATCATATTGGGACCCTTTATCCTAAGGTGCTCAAGACATCCAATAGGTTAAAAACGACCCTGATACGCACATAGTATAGGTTTACGCTAATATACTAATTAACCTGTGATACCGACAAGGTTGTTTTTTAAAAAAATCAATATGGTAGTACGGATAAAGTATAGGAATAAAAAAAATCATCGGTATATCCTTAGGGTATATTGAATTCAAAAGCTTGAGAAGTCCATTTTCAAAATATAGTTACAACATATGAAATAAAAAAATGACACAGAGCGAGCGATATTGTTTGTATTACAACACTCATAGAAAACTAAAAATTATTAACCTGAAATCCGAACAAATATTTAACAAACAAACAAAGTTTATTAATAAAACTTACATTTAACATGAAATTAGCTATACTTATTTCATTGATTCTACGCGGTAGTCGTAGTATATTGTATTTTTCTTTGCTTTCGGCCTCAAACTCCACAATTTAAATTAATTGAAGGAAAGTATATAGTTATTCGGCTGTATAATTTGTATCTAAGAACGAAAGATTCCGAGTTCGATGCCCGGCCGGGTCAATTTAGG
Source organism: Zeuzera pyrina (assembly GCA_907165235.1). NCBI lineage: Eukaryota > Metazoa > Arthropoda > Insecta > Lepidoptera > Cossidae > Zeuzera > Zeuzera pyrina. The sequence goes on from OU015641.1 coordinate 5,241,582, forward strand.
AAACGAACTTTTCTAGATTGTCTCTGGTCTGCGTGTATTGGGAGATGCCTCCAGTTGTCGTCGTCTAGTTCTCATAGCGCAGGGAATACCCTAGTTTGAGACGTTTGAGACGTTTGAGGCCATGATCGGTGTGTATTGTCTGGCGCATTTATTATTATTTACTAGTTGATGGCCGACTTCATCCACGTTTTTTATCTTTAAAATTACCTATGTACTTCCACAGGATTCGAGCTATCTTCGTACCAAATTTCATCGCAATCGGATGAACGGTATGGTCATAACTTACGAACGAACAAACAAACAAAAGAACATTGATTTTTATGTATTAGATTATTATTATTATTTATTATGAGATTTGAGGAAGCGAAAGAGGTATGTAAGGACCGCGACCCTTGGCGCTTCGTCCTCTGACTACCACATAATACTTTATTACTGACTACCCAGTTAGGGATACAGCGTGAAGATATGTATGTACGTGTATATCTATTATTATTTCGTCTCAAATTATAAGTTTTTGTTAAATATCTAATAGTCGGATTTTGTAATAAGCAAAAATATAAAATCGGTATCAAAAACCAATTCTTTATTCACTTATTCGCGTTCAATAGACGATTAAATAAGTTATAAAAGATAATATGTATCTATTACGTATTCTAATTTCGCAAAATTTGTGACAAGTAGATATTTTATTACATCAATGTTATTCCGATCATGGATTTAATCCTCTTGATTGTGAACCATCTGCCGATAAACAGGTTTATCTTATCTTTATTAATTTTATAATTTACTTTTGTCAATTCCCTCTATCTATTGTTATTATATCTAGATGTTATTATGTTATGTTGTTATTTAAAAAAATCGCTAAGTGAGACAAAACTTTTTTCCTTACTATCTGTTGTTCAGACTTTCAGACTGCCAACTAAATCTATATAAACTGAGGTAGGTAGATGCATAGAGGGTAGAGGCGCCCTAAGCATCAAGATTCTGAAGCGTTGCAAAACAAACTTTTTTAAGTACATATGTCACGACGCGGTCTTACAAAGTGTTGTTTAAAATTAGAAAAAGCCTTTTACTTTTGTTGTCTTCATATATGTATAGACGCCAATATTTGATTGTTTATGTACCTAATATTGCCAATGATTTAGTTCGAGGTTTGTACAAAAATATTGATTTCTTGGACTAAGACTGGTCTACCTCAGTTTATATACAAATATTTGATTATAATAGAACAAAATTGGTCGTAGTGATCCATCCACTAATCTATACTAATATTATAAAAAAGGGTAATCTCCGGAACCACTGCATATTTGATTAACTCTTTCACCTAAAATGATCGTATGCTGTATACTTTATTATGTATTGATTCCGGAAGAAGTCGGGACCAACCACTAGGATAAAATAAAAAAAGACCAAGGTGATCCGAGGCTAAGGTATTCCGTTCCAACTTGTAATGAATGCAAAGATTTCTGTGATATTCTCCATTCTTTTATGCACGACGTTATTAGGGGAAACGGTTCCTCCACGATATTAGGAGCATACTGAGCCATGTTCCGAGATGTAAATGTAATATACTTACGTTATTTTTCCAGGTACAAGTAGGAGTAACGTACAATGTCTATAGTCCCAATTATCCGAACAGTTATCCGAAAGGAGTACAATGCAGGTGGATGGCTTATTGCCCCAGTGGATACAATTGTAGGTTGGACTGTTCAGAAATAAATTTACCACAGGTAAGTACGTCAATGTAGATCTTTAGAAGAACAATTAGTATAGACATAGGTACATAGTACATTATACTGGGACACTTTAAAATCGACCATAGGTGGGTACAGTTAATGAAAAACTTCGATAATCATTAAAGCGTTAAATTTTCGAAAATTTAAAAAGTTTACCATCCAAAATGAATACTGGTTTTGGGCTGGAATACATAGGTAAATAAGACAAAAATAAGTGGGTAGATTAATTATTATAGGTAATGTAGAATGAACAATTAAATACACATTTATTTAGCTCTAAGATAACAATAAAATAATATGAATCTCTATCGCTCGACGATGCGCTCGTCTTTGGACATGGGCCTACTCTCTTTCTTTCCTTTCTTTCTCTCCACACCTGTCTATCTCTCGCCACTTTCTTCCAGTTCATGCCCTCCTGTTGTCAGATGTCATCCACCCATCTCCGAGATGGTCTACTTCTTCGGCGTGTTAGCTATTGTCAATATTCGTGATTAAATGTTGCAATCATAATTGCTACTTAATAATAATATGGTATTTTTGAATGTCAAAAAATAAGTCAGTCGAGAAATACATGAGCTCGCGAAAGCATATCTTTTATTTATATCTCAATATATTCTACGTTTCTAACCATGTTAACATCCTAGAAGAACGAATAACTTACATGCGTGTGTTACCGTGGAGTTCCCATTCCAAGGTCTTTTTCGCCCATCGACCGCAGTCCATCCTGACAATGCGCCTTGTCTATCTCCATTTCTGGCGCTCAATCTCCTCTGCCACGTCCCTTGCTTTCGTCTTCTACCTGATCCACTCATTCCTTTTGATGTATGAGCGTTATTCCGAGCATCAGTAGCTCCATCGGCCTCTGTATAACTCGGATTTTCTCAGCAGATCTTTCGGTGAGAGTTCATTTCCCTACGTGAAAACTGACAGGACACACTTATTAAACACTTGTTTTTTCGAATGTCCCCTTTCTTGTGGAGCAGAATTATCACTGCGTTGTTCCAAACCTTTGGTACCTTGCGGTTTAACTTGCGGTTTTTATACTGTAGTGCTAGAGCTCTACATAGCGCCTCTAACCCTAGCTTCAACATCTCGGGTATGATGTTATCTCGGTCTGGAGATGTTCTGTTTTTTATTTGGCTCAGCGCTAGCTGTATCTCTTCCACAGGCCACGGCAGGAATTTCCTCAGAACCGTTAGTAACAGGTGGCCTGCATCTCTCGCTCTGCGATCCAGAGAATAGTACTTTACTTTTCTACAATGTCTCGTAAAAATGTCTCTTCCTGGTATTGCTGCAAATCTTTTTTCAGCTTTTAGCGAATATCATTAAGTAGGGCCCGGTATTCCCGAGTATGGGTCTGATTATCCAGCCTCATCTGATGGCGTTTCTCTATGAGTTGAGGTGTGTCGTCAGTTAATTTTTTGTGCTTGAAATTTATATCGGCAGGTGTCACACTATTTAACGATTCGATCGTTACTTTTGTTAGGTGCTAATGTAGGTCGTCCACTAGCAGAAATCTCATATGCTCGAAGTCTTGTAGATGATTTTCGACGTATCAGTTGTATTCCACGGTAATCAGTCTGATAATATAAGGAGTAGTAATATAAGTAGTCGGATAATATAGGTAGTATGAATAAATAGCCATTATTTATCATAATTTTGCATGAGGTGCATATTGCCCGTCATAAACATTTTCAACAACTCCACACCAATTCTAGTGTTCCTGCTCACTCATCTTTTGAAAGATTGCCCCAAATTTAGTGTCCAGTGATCTAACCATGAGTTTCATATTGTAACAATTACTGATCCTACGATCTGTTGTGTCTCTTATTTAGAGAAAGCGTTATGGAATCTTTTAGAAAAGTGGTTAATTAGGTATATCTTTGACAAGCCACAACCTAATATCTTTTAATGCTCACACTTATTTCTCTTCATGTGTTAACTCGACATTATAAATTAAATTGCGAATTATATAAATATATTCATTTATGTCAAATTCACACTGCATATGTGTATCTTTTATTAAATAGTTATTGTCAAAGATGATATACCTGCAGATCAATAACTTTTAGGTTCCAAATTTGTATTTCACAATCGATAATTGAACAAGTATTGGGCCGGTCTACGGCTAAAATATCGATTGATGATGAATGACGACATGGTGAAATCGAATGGACAATTTTATCATTTTATCGTGTAGTACAAAGGAAGAGTAATAATAGATATTATGTTGAAAAAGAAAAGCGAATGTTTTTTTCCTGAACTGTTGGTAGATTTTACTCGTAATAGAGTTCACAATGTTTAGAATATGTACCTATCTGTTACAAAATTAAATTGAAGACACGAAAGGAGTGATGAAGGACTATTAAAAAAATTAATGACAAATGGAAAAAACAAAGCTAAAAAAAAAACAAAAAAGTAACAAGCCACATTATTTATTGCTCTTTAGTACCTTCATATATGTTTATACGCGATATGTACTGATTTATCGATATTTCAGACGACATCATGCAGTATGGATCGTCTTCTTATCTCCAAAACCGGGGACCCTCAACTGCTCTCAGCAGATCGTTATTGCGGTTTGGGAACACTCTCCGCAGTGTCAACTGGACAAACGCTTAGCATAGGTAACTAAATCTTAATCTCTCTTTTGGGTGTGCAACTATAAAGGTAAGATATCGTACAAGTCATATGCAATCCGAGTAGGGTAGTAGTAGGGTAGGCTGAGTAGTAGGGTTTAGAATATAACACCAGCGCCGGCCCAGAGGTAGCGCAAGTGGAGCGGTCGCTCTAGGCTCTAGGTGGCAAGGGGCGCAAAAATGCCAAATGAGTAAAATACTTTTGAGCGCACAATTTGCGTTAATTTAATAAGTGTTGACTTTTGCAACAAAAGTCAGTTTTTTTCAAAACGCAATTTATGTGATTTAAAAGCCTCAAAACCAAAGGCTGCCGAAAGACAATCTCGCTCTACCCTGATCCAAGAGCTTGGACCGGCGCTGGAGAGAGCCTGTGTTCTGCATTACTGCGAAAGTTCTGAAACGTGCCGCTTATAAATATTCAGCAGGGCATGAATCAGCACAGCAGTAGGCGTACTCCGGTGAATATCGTAGGAAACCTGTTATCTTCGACGTACATCCGGACGCCTTGATTTTACAATACGCGTAAACAGAATGAGTTTTGTCTATAATACGTGCTAGACTTTTTTAACATAGACCTACCTAATAAAATACAAGTATCCGCAAAAACCTCGTCTGCTAATGGGCTAAAGAAGAACAATACGATAGAGAGCGTGAACATTGATATTCAATGTCATAATACAAGAATGTATGGTTTTGTCTTTCCTGTTCCTCCTTATCGACGCTTTGGACTGTGCATGTGTTAAGGAGCGACTTCTAATTTCTAAAAGAAATTGTAAATTTTGATTTAGACGATTAGAGATTACTTTATTAATCTGTACTAATTCTATTTCCTCTCAGGTCTAATAACGAGTTCACAAAGTACTGGTGGTCGGTTTACTTGCCAGCTATATGCCCAACGAACTTCAACTGTTGATAATTGCAGCTGTGGTTACAAGAAGACGGTGAGTAATTAAAATTTCTTTCATAATCGTACTCAGATTTTTTAAATATTTTAATACACGGTATAAAATTTATGTACCAGATTTAACAGCAGTCATCTGGCTTATTATGACTCACATTCTTAACATCATTATTATGTCTCGTGAATCATAAAATACAGAAAGACAAAAAATATTTCCTTTTACTGTTTTTCAACAGAACCGCATAGTTGGAGGTGTAGAGACCGGAGTGAATGAATTCCCGCCCATGGCTGGCGTTATTTACGGTGACATCGAAAGGATCAAATGTGGTGGTACCATCATATCGCAACGACACGTGTTGACCGCAGCCCACTGCGTTGCCACTCAAAACGTCAATAATTTAGCCGTCGTGGTGGGAGAACACAATATAAATGCGGGTACTTACTTTTCGCTTCATTCATATATGAAAGTGACAAAGGCGTGGAGATAAACCAGTGGCCAATTTAGTAAAGAAATTTGCAAGCTGTCGGCCGTAGTGCTTCATACTAGCCTAATTACTATTATCATATAGCAGCCAAGAATCCTGAACGGAAATACTTGATATAAATGCTCTTAGGAACCAGTACTTCTATGTACCTTGCACATCCTGTATGATCGTGAACCACTGACGCAAGCTTGTCAAAAACCTGTTTCGACCAATATTTTGTGTGTCTAGAGAAGGTTCAGGATATGACTTTTGCATTGAAACTTAAGAGTCCGCCTATGCAGCCCAGTACAACCAAATTCGTTCATAACCCCCGCTCCCTATGACGATAGCAATAACGTTGATTTTAACAGTTGCGGTTTGATCACATTTTATCACAACATTTGTTTTTACACATAAAAAAACTGGTTTTAGAGATTTAAGATATTATAATTACCTATCAATTTTAGTAGAAATCAATTTAAAATTCTGTAGAATTTCGGAGATGCATCTGAATTTTGGCAAAATCAGGGATTTTTCTAGATTTTTTATCGAGATTTTTTTAACTAATGTTTCCACATTTAAGGATTTCGAGATAAAAAGTTGAAGTTGTATGTATCCAAATATCTGTCTTAGATATCGAGATCCAGATCACCAAATACATCAAAATCTGCATAGGCGGACTTTTAATAGTTCCTTGTAATGTCATGGTAATCACAGTAGATCATAAATTATTTGTAGGCTGCTTAATTTTTTACCTGTAAAAAAAATATAAAAAAGAAAACAGTTCCTTGCTATAAAACCTCCAGCAGCCTTTTTGATCTAATTTTTATTTTTTTGCTTAAAATAATAATACCCCGTTGGGGATATAGCGTGAAGATATGTATGTATGTATTAATAAAACTAATTACTGATTTATTGTTTTTAGCTGATTCGCCAGCAACGCAAGGAATAAGGGTATCTGCGAAAACAGTCCATCCGTTATATTCTAGGTATGAAGAATGTTATTTCGTTTTTGCATTTAGCGAATAATTAATGAATAGCTGAAAGAGTAGATGAAAGGTGAACTACTATCACCGAATTATAAAAAAAGTACAGTCACTCGTTGCAATGAGGTGTTCGATTCGTTAGTTATCTATCACGTAACGGAAAAACAGCCAGCGCTTTCTTTCTAAAATTTTAGTAAATGAAATTTAAAACAAAATTCAATGTTAATGTAATTGATTGCTTTTCCAGCTCTAATTATGACTACGATATTGCCATACTGACGTTAGCGCAAAACATCCAGTTCAGTGAAAGAGTCGGGCCAGCTTGTTTGCCGTTCAAGTTTGCGAATAACGATATGGCCGGTGCGAAACTCACTGTTTTGGGTATGAACAAGTATTTTGTTTATTATAGTTTATAAAGAAGTAATAGAACAAATTTTTTCAGTACTAGATAATTGGGACACCTACTTGTGAACAATTTATTTAACGAGTAGATAATTATAGCTGTCATCGCCTTACGGCTTAATAATATACTGACCAATATTGAGATAAGTTTTCTATTTTTCCGATCTTGTTTGCTACAGTCATAATTGCAAGATCAATCAATCAAGAACAAGATCTCAAGAATCATTAAACCACAGAAATATATAATTGTGCGTTCGACAAATATTCCAAGCCTGTATGAGACCAGGCAGTAAAGGGTAGTCAGGATGCACAACATTTATTTAATCAAAATCAAAAACAAGTTTGTATTTCATAGCGTTTCTCAATGACACTGAAAAGCTGCAGTCACCGAGCACGTAATCGATAATGCTCCATATCTCAAATACTGCGCAACATATTCAAAGCAATTTTCGTTGAAAATGTTTCTTACTAAATTTTTAATTTTTGTTTTAAACAATTTAAATTTTTTCAGAATATTCCGCCTCATATTTGAAAAATTAGAGGGACGGAGGTTATAATAAATTATTATTATTCATGAATTCGAGACTTAATCATCACTAAAATTATATTTTCACATATTACAATTTTCAGTTAAATTTTTGCTTATTGGTGATATCAAGTCTATTCTTTCTTTGACATTATACTGTTATCTGTTATCAGGATGGGGCACTACCGCCATTGGAGCGCCGACGTCCGACTACTTACAAAAGGTCGATCTAGACGTGATTAGTCAGAATACTTGTCAACAAGCCGTTCCCAACGTGACTCCCAGACAAATTTGCACTTATACACCTGGGAAGGATGCCTGCCAGGTAAGGCCGTTGTTATAGCTAGTAAATTATACTATATTATAATCATTGACCTACAAGACAAGCAATTGCAAACGCAAACTTTGTCACACATCAGATATCACTTGGTAAATTACTTGAAATAAAGTACATAAGTATTGCACGATATGACTTCAATTTGCAGTTTAATTATAAACGCGTTTTTAACGAAGTGTTCAAATATTTAGCTCATAAATCAGACAAACCGGTCCGATAGTTGCATGTGATCGACTACATGAGCTGTAATCAATTGACTACTCTTTAGATGTTTAGATGGACAAAATTTTTGATCTACATTGCTAGTCTTGTAGGTCGAGGATTATAATAGCAGCTGTTACTGGCCACACGTTGATGTGGCGTGCGTTGAACAAACGAACACTTACATTTTTATTTATATAGATATTAGTAGGTATGTAAAAATACGCGCGTATTCGAATGCCACGTTGTGTCGAATTTCAAGTCTTGCGATCGACTACTTTTTACCCGCCTACGAAGAAGGGTTATGCTATTCGAGTGTATTTAAAACGCCTGCAAAGGAGGATTTCGTTTTTCGAGTACGTATGTATGTGAGTATGTGTATATGTCCATTTCTTTGGCACGCCCTGTAGTGTAGCCTAAACGGCTTAACGGATGTTAGTGAGAGGTACATACATTTTCAATATGGCGCCCAAGTGTATGAGTATTAAAATAATGAAAGGTAAATGTCTATATCAAATCAATTTATTCAAGTAAACATGAAAGGTAATGAATAGCCAATTCCAAATATATAGCAACTAATAAAAATTGTGAAATGTAGTCGGGTTTTTTGTTTTTTTAAATAATTTAGTCTTGTTGAGTTTCACGGGCACAAATATACGGAAGTTGAATTTTTGTATAAGTATATAGATATAACCACAGATTAATTACTTACTAACGTAAAATATAACTGTATAGGTACGTAAATAAATGAATACCGCAGACAATTATACCAGCTGTGTGACCCCAAAATTAATGTTTAGACTTGTACCATAGAATAATCTATGATCATAGGTACTATGGGTACTACGGAGTACTACCACACTATAAACATAACAGTAGGATGTCTTCATAGAAAGTTAGCGTACGCGGCTTATTTGTGTGCGTGCCCATACGTACGCACCGTAGCGCGCACACAGTGGCAATATTTTGGGCGAATATGCGTAATTATTATTGCAGCGCCAATCGGAATCGCACGCGACGCAATCATACGACCACGTCTGTTTGTCTGGAAATGTCTAAATCGCATAAACGATCATATTACAATGTCCTTAGACGGCTAAATAATTTTAGTCATTCGAATGTAGAATTATCATTCTTCAACAAAACCATAAGAAATTCAATTTAACAAACACGAAAAACTTCTGTCGCATTAAACTAAATGAGATGCTCTCCACATCTTACACCCAACGCAACAACCCTACGTATCCGGCCGAGAGTAGACAATTCCGTTACGCATTAGGTGGGAGTCGGCCTTCTTTTCTACATATTCTTTGGTACTACTTAATGAATTAGAGGACGAACCTGTAAAACACCCTATAAAGTCGACATAATGATTGTTAGGCTCGTTCTTCAAATATTGTACCAGGTCGTAAATCGAACGTGAGATCTCCGGCTGCAAAGCTGGATTGACAAAAATGAAACGTAGGGTTGTTTCATTGGGTGTGAGTCACAGAGCATTTCGTTTAGTTATACATTTAATATATAATAATGAAAAACAATACATACCGTTAAATTTTTTATGTTCATGAAAACATAAGTTTTTCATTTTCGTTAAATTTAATTTCCTGTAGTTATGTTGAAGAATGTTAACTCTGGATTCAAATAACTAAAATTATTTAGGCATCTAAGGATACGATCATTTAAGTGATTTAGATATTTTTGTATATGTGACAATGTGAAGAACAAATTAAAGACAAACGGAAGGTCGCATGTTTCCGTCGAGTGCAACCTCGACTGGCGCTACAATAATTGCCCATTATTCGCTCAAAATATTGCCGTTGTGTGCGTGTCACAACGCGTGCTTATTAGAGCGCACACATTCAAACCGCGCACGCTGGATGTCTATCGAGACATCCTATTGTTATGTTTGTACTGTGGTACAGGGGCGAAACGAGGCGAACGTATTAGTTTCATTTTGGAGAAGAGCGTGTCAGCATTAAAGTCGGACAAAATTAGCTAAGATTTACCTATCTGTCGTCTCGTGGCAGTAGTATATAATGTACGATAGCGAGAAATTGTTTTCAGAAGATATTATTTATGAGCTACCGACTTATCCTGAAAATATTGATTTCATTCATCATGAGATCATAACTTACTATTGATAGATTTCATGTATTAAATAATATGAAAATTTGTAATGAAAAAAGGACACAATTTTCATTTCCATGTTCGTTTTTTTCCATGAATTGGTATTCGGTTGAATAGTTATCGTAATGTTCAGCCGAATATTGGACGTTAAAGAAGTAGTCCAAAGAGTCCAAAAGACCGAATACCGAAAGCCGAATATTTATGGCAATACTCTAGTAAAAGTAATTCAACGCTGAAACCATCTTTGATTGCATTTCGCATAATAATACGAACAATAAATATTATGTCGCAGGATGACTCTGGCGGACCGCTCTTCTACACCGATCCTTCAACAGGTTTGCTCTTCAACATTGGTATTGTGAGTTTCGGAAGGTTTTGCGCTTCAGGGAGCCCTGGAGTGAATACCAGAGTAACGGCACTACTCGACTGGATACAGATCAACACACCTGGAACCAGTTATTGTAGAAAATAAATAAAATAGGACTTTTTGGCGGGAACGGGAGAAGTGAGGTTGTCATTTTATTTAGATTTTCTATTTTTTACATTTTTAGGAGTTATAAAGTACAACAATGATAGTATATAGTGTTTTAAAGTTTCGTGTAAGTGACAAGAATGGAGAAGATCTAAATAAACATGTGTAGCTGAAGTTCTCGTGCTCTTCCAAGAAGTCCTTTAAAACTTCAGTAAAGCCTACTATCACTTTACTGAAGGTGTTTTACGATAACAAAAAACTGATTTTCTTGTGATTTGGCAAATGCGCTAATCTGTGCGCCATGCCATAAAGAAAAAAAAATTGATTAAATGATAATGTTGTTATTTTATGATTTGTTTCAACTATACCAGTACCTTTAATTCCTCTGCTTCATACGTATTAGCACATTCTCTTATCCTAGCACTTGAATCGCCAAATTTTACATTACCTTACCCTTAGTGATTCCTCAAACTTCTTGTCACCTCCAAGGACTTGATTCCGATCTTTTGCATGACTCCATTTCAGATTTAGATCAAGTTCGGTGTCAGCAATGTTTAATCCTCAGCGAGATTAAAAAATGCAACTACTATAGAACTAATGGCCTGATTACACATAACGAGTACCGCACGCTTATTACGTAACTTGCAGACAGCATGCGACAGCCAATATCGTGCGATATCTGCTGTCAAAACGAGAATTTGTGTTATGTAATTTGCATAGTGGCGCTAAATCTACCGCGAAAAGTGCATTTTACGGTCATACAATAATAGATACGCAATCGTCTTACATGACACTAATTTTGTATTACAATTAGTCACCGGTCGCGTAGTGATCGCGTTGCTGTCGCTGTCTGCAAATTTTTAAGTAATAACCCCGCGGTACTCGTCATGTCGATCACTGCGTTTCTTACGTTTCTTTAATACATACATACGTTTCTTCACGTTGTATCCCAACGGGCTAGTCAGAGAGGACGGAGCGCCAAGCGTCGCGATCCTTAAATACTTCTTTCGCTTCTCATCATTTTCCTCACACACTTTCGCCTAGGTATGCGAGTGCTTTTGACATTTCCGTCGGCTAACACTCTAGCAATTTGATCTTCATAAGTTAGCCTTGGTCTTCCTTGGCTTCTTTTACCACTCACTTTCGCTCTATATATTTTATTCGTCAGTTTTTCATCACTCATTCTTTCCATGTGCCCGAACCATCTTAGCATGCCTTTTCATTTTTTCAATAACACTGTCGTGCAACCCTGTCATACTGCGTATCTCTTTATTGCTTATTTTGTCTGCAAGGGTGACACCGTACATATTTCTAAGAGATCGCATTTCTACTGCATTTATCTTACTTTCACTCGATTTTGGGCATATCCAGGACTCTCTACCATACAATAAAGTTGGCACCAACACCGCATTGTGTATGGCCATTTTGGCTGAGTTAGATATATTCATACTGCCTACTAATGCGGACAGAGCACCGTTCACTTTATTGCCGGCTGCTACCCGTCACTCCACATCCAACTCACATCTTCCATCCCTCGAAAACGCACTCCCCAGATATACAATTTCATTCACTTGTTCTAGACGTTTTCCATTTACTGTACTTCCATTTGTCTGTACATCCGTATTTCCATTTGTCTGTACATCTTCTCTTTTAAACACCAGTTTCTTTAATAATCGTATTATTTCGAGTTCTTGACTGACTGACTGACTGACTTAGTGCAAAGTTAAAAAATACATGTAAACACTCACTCGTCCACATATCACTCTCTCGGCCGTTACATGTTTCTAGTCGTTCGTTACGTGTAATCAAGGCATAAGCAAAAAGAAACTTCATCATGTTATAGATAAATACATACAACGAATGCACTAACAGTTATACAAAAGGAGTGAGTCAAAGAATTGATCTGCGATTGCCTTCGGATTGAGTGATTTAATTTACTACTCGGATTAGACAATACACTAGTCTAATTTATACATACGCCGTATCTCTTATGGGGTAGACAGAGGGGACGGAACACCATGCATTACTTACCATATCTTTCACCTCGAATCCCATCAATTTCTTCGTAAGCTTTTGTCAAGGTATACGAGTGTTTTCGTGTACTGTATCCATTGGCGGCTGGTAAGTTTGATTGTAGGTGCTTAGAATACGAAGATAAAATAAAAATATGAATTCGCCATATACAATCGTGTAATAAGAAATTCCACAGGCAAGTCTAAAATAAGGGTAGATGAAAATTGTATAAAAGAAAACCAGATTAAAAATAATAAGTGGGGCCCGCGGGCCTGTGTTGCCGTTGCAACAACGAATGCAATGACAATTATACAAAACGAGTGAGTCAAAGAATCGATCTGCGAATGCCTTCAGATTAAGTGATTCAATTCACTCCCCGGAATAGAGAATACACTAGTCTAATTTATACAACTCTCTCTATCTCCGTATCTCTTATGGGGTATACAGAGGGATGGAACACCATACATTACAATCCTTACTATATTTTTCACCTCGAATCACATTTTCAATTTCTTCGTACGCTTTTGTCAAGGTATACGAGTGTTTTCGGCATTTCCGTCGTCTAATAATTTATTTACTATTTGATCTCCATAAGCCACTTGGTTTTCGTCGGCTTCTGCTGCTGCTTCGCTTTGTACTCTGTAGACTTACTTTGTGTTTATTTCCTTACTTATTCTTTACTTATTTACTTATTGTTTAATTATAAACACGCTAAATAGCACGAATGTTACATACTATTAAACTTACTGAATACTCCCTAGAACAGTATGTGTATGCATAATGCACACTAGAACACCACTTATTAGTATAACTCACTGCTCACTGAAACTACTTTTGACCTTACTAAAATACCACGCTTAAAAACTTACTAAGCACCATAATGCTTTATATTTATGAAAATATCAAATTCAGAGATTGACTAAAACAATATATTCGAATACATGTATCTTGGTACAAGACGCACATACTTAGTTCACTAAATTTATCGCTGATTCAACTATTCGTTTTGACTAACAATAACTATATTATTTAAACATTGACCGTTCGCGGATACAACTAAAGATACACTAATACTGATTGCACAAGACTTCTTCTAATCGACTACCTACATTTGATTACACTTGACTATACTGTACACCAGTGGTGTGTATTCCATAGAGACAAATAGACAGTCTACTTTGACAATTGGCTAATTAAATAAAGTAAAAAAAAAACACTTGAAAAATACTTCGCAACCAAAAATATGATTTGAAAATTCCCGCGCTCGCCTTATTTTTATTCAAACGCAACAAGAAAGCGTCACGGCAACCGTTCGCTCGAGAGACAAATTCAAATCGCGGCTCGATTTACAGACATTTAAAACTTTTCTACACTGTGTTTCGTATAATTACACGCGTACATATGTAGTGGTTATGAATGTTAAACTTAGCTCAAAACACGCACACAAGGTAAAAAGACGGAGTCTCTAGCGCACTAGCCTATAACAGAACCGAAAAAAGAAATTGTCAACGGTTTGAATCTTATTAGTTATATATTAATTTAACTTATTAGAAAAAATAACATATTACCTTAAAAAATATTAACATGTTCGTTAAATGTTATAACTTTTTTACATACATACATTTACATATCTTCACGCTGTATCCCTAACGGGGTAGTCAGAGAGGACGGAGCGCCAAGCGTCGCGGTCCTTAGGGAACGTATCCATACTACGTGATCCATTCAGGGAGGGGAGGAGGTTCTCAAAAATCCCACGCTTATTCACGAGGGGGGGGGGGGGGGGGGGGGGCTTAGGTTTTTGTCACATAATCAATATCCTCTAGGGAAATATCGCTTTTTAAAGTCACAGGTGGCAACACTGACGCACATACGCCATGACGTCAGCTGATTTAGATAAAGAATATTCTGTACCAAGGCGTTATGCCGGCACCTTTTCCAATGTCACAAAATCCTTTCCATATACCAAATCCAGATGAAGTCGGATCGGGAATTTTTCCATCATTCCTTGTGCGGTAACGTATCAATCACACTACGCCCGGATCTCTCACAAGGTAGAGAAATACCCTACGATACATACTGGCCATCTATTAAAAATGACATCACCGGAAGAACATGCTCAATTTGTGGACTTTATTTTGCCTCAAAAAGATCCATAAACAACCATCGAAAAAACGTGCATGGTGGTGCAGTGGACAATGTGTCTCGCGTGCCACCTCTGCGGGTTCTATCCAGTTGACCACAGGCGGTCTTTTATGTCGTAGAGGAAAACGTGGAGTACCTAGATAGACGTCGCGGCCGTCGATGAGGAGAAAATAATGACGTCTGAGGAAACTCCTGATACTTCCGACCCCCTGATCTACTATGTGTCCAAGTGGATTGATGCTGGAAACGTGTTCGTTGAAGGTGATTGAGATGAAAAATAAATGTGAATAAACAAAAAAAAAATTTTTTTTTTTGTAAATTAAGATCCTGTTACAGCATGTTTTTATGTAAGTTTTTTCTTCTTGATGATATTTTTTTCACTTGTAATTAAAGGCATATGCACGCACTTTTGGCGGCACGCTGCAAGCGCCGTATAAATAAAGACAAATATGAGACAATTTTTTTTTAACTTTCTGTTTGCCAAAAAAGATTTAAAACCATATTTATAAATTACTATGTGAAACCTAGAGGTTGGGGTAGCTGTCTTGCCATTTACTACGGGTGGTTAGGGGATGGAGGGGGTAAGAAATAGTAAAAAATGGGTCACGTAGTATGGGTACGTTCCCTTACCATACCATACTTCTATCGCTTCCTCAAATCTTATTTATCTCATTTCTCATTGCATTTTTTTTATTTTAGCGCCCTCTGAACATTTCTTAGTGAAGTTCTCTTCCTTACTCATAGAATGTTTAATAATTATGTATAAAAACAATAGAAAGTGCTTACCGGCATTCAATTTTGAACAAAACTATATTTAATTTTTCTGTTGTTGTAGCTTTATAACAGGTATCTGCAATGTCTCATGTTATAACCTTTACATATTATCTAAAATGGTCTTGTGTTGTAGCCGCTACATATATTTAACTACCCATGCTGAAACTTCTACATATCTGCAACATCTCACGTCGTTGCCTCTACATATTATATACAACGACTTGTATGCCTCTACACTATCTACAATATTTCATGCTGCAACCTCTAAATTATCTGCAACGTCACGATGTAGCCTCTACATATTTATGACGAATTGTGTGCCTCTACATATCTACAACATCCCTTGCTGCAACCTCTAGTCTAGATAATATCTGCAACATCTCACGTTATAGCCATTTTACACATTTATTATATTCTATACTCTAATTAAGGTCATGCACCTTTGTAAAATATTATCAGTTGCTAATGCAATTTACAAGTTTTCAAAACATCCTTAAACGAATACTAGATGGCACTGCTCATAAGCGTCACGTTCCAGAGACGGAAATGAATTTTGCCGCGCATCTATTGATTTTAGCGCGATCCACTTCTGACTTCATTACCTAAAATTCGTTTTCTCTTTCGCTATCTATTGTCGACATTTATTAAAGATAGTTATTTAATTAACCTGACTCCTCTAACTTAAATACGGATGGGTGATCAAACACTTTACAGAAAGAAAAAATATGTGTTTATATGTGACTGATTGAAACACAATGTGTTTATTTCTTCTTCCGGTGTTTTTATGTATTATTTCAGTGAAAATTAGTTAGATATTTACAGAAAAATGGAAGTGAATATTTTTTTATTAGAAAATAAAAGGTAGTAGACAACAGAATGCCGAAAAGAATACCTTTTCACATAGTTTATGCAACAAGTAAGTACACCCGTTTGATACATTTTTAATTTTACATTATTTAAATACTACATGAAATAATATATTATTTACATAATGTTATTTATTATTTTAAACAAAAGTAAAGGAATAATGATTCTCCCAATAAAAAAAAATAGCAATATTTGCTTTTTGCGTCAAAGTAATTACAATTTTATATACTTGCGATAAAGTTGAAAATACATATTCTATTTATGCAAGGCCACTACTTGTCTTCACAGTCAATTAAATACAAGACTTCAATTACTGATGGAAACCTTTCGCCTGTCAGGACAGAGATGTATTCAGGTCATTTCCAGAGAGAACTTGTTAGTTTTTTGTTTATTGATATACAATACATATACCTAATAATAAGTTTGTAAATCACACTCGCATACACAAACGCATCCGCGATGTATATTTTTGTGACTTGAATATTTAGCAACTTTGTTTAATTACATAGTAGGTATTTTGTTGCTTATTAAGGGATATATATAAATATTTTAATTAACTTTTATTGATCTACTTTGATAGAGACAGAAGAAACAACAATATATTTTATCCACTAAGTTATACACCTATACAAAACGTTAGCTGTATATTATAATGTCGCATACGATTGTATGCAACCACGAAGTAAAAACGTATGCAACGCTTTAAATGCGGTATTTTGAAACCAAAAATTCTGAGTTCCTCCTTTTTTCTCTTTTCGTTCTTAAAACTAGGAATTTTTAGTATTCGAGTATTTAAAAAAACAATATGTAAGAATATTACATACACGTAATGTTAAGATTTTACGTTACAAACGACATTTGGTTATCCTCATAATGGCTGAAAAGTTCTTCACAACTCTGAAGTATTATGCAATCCCATCAGAGTAGATATTTAGAATGAATTTAGAATCTATAGATCATTTACATTTTGCTCACTGACAACGCTATAAACACGCTATAATTACGTTCACAGTTAATACGAATTTTATAATTCACATTTTTATAATAATAATAATGCGCCAGACAATACACACCAATCATCTGATCTCAAACTAGGGTATTTTCCCTTTGCTATGAGATCCAGCGACGACTACTGGGGGCGTCTCCCAGTACACCCAGACCCGATACAATAGAAAAGTTAATTTCCTAAATTGACCCCGACCGGAAATCGAACCCGGAACCTTCCGCGCTTGGATGTAACGTCTAAACCACTGCGCCATAGAGGTCGTCAATTTAATATGTACTCGAATGGAATACTTATAATTATTCTAACTGTTGCCTGCGACTTCGTTTGCGTTATTTTAACGTTAAGAGCTAAGAGTGGTAGAGCCATGCTGCATTGCCTCACGAATTGGGTCGGCTCGCCCGGTGAAATACCACCTTCTCACAGAATACCGCCGTGAAATAACAGCATTTGTTGCTGTTGTGTTTCGTTCGGTGAGCGATAGTGCCGGTGAACCATCACCCCTACCCCTCCTTTCCCTATTTCCCTAAAGGCCGGCAACGCACCCGTGATTCCTCGGACGTTGCGGGCGTCCATGGGTGGCTGTGGTCACTCTCCATCAGGTGACACCGCTTGCTCGTTTGTCCCCCCTTTTATAAAAAAAAAAACTAAATAAACAACCCAAGATTTGATCACAATCGGATGAACGATTAAGAAACGCATAGGGGACATACATTCAATTTTATGTT
Organism: Zeuzera pyrina; assembly: GCA_907165235.1. Taxonomy (NCBI): domain Eukaryota; kingdom Metazoa; phylum Arthropoda; class Insecta; order Lepidoptera; family Cossidae; genus Zeuzera; species Zeuzera pyrina. The sequence goes on from OU015641.1 coordinate 5,259,900, forward strand.
TAAGAAGAAGATAACTAACAATCTGCCTGCACGGGGACTTTATTATGAAACGTCAGTATTTCTTTAGGTAGGTACTCTACTTCTATAGATAATAATAATAGTACTCCAGACAATTACACAGATTGTGTGACCCCAAACTAAGCAATAAGCTTGTACTATGGGTACCACACAATGAACTCTGGGGGAGTTCCCAGTAACACCCAGACTCCAAGCCAATTTAGAAAAGTTCGTTTCCTAAATTGACCTGATCGGGGATCGAGCCCGGGACCCTAGCTTGGAAAGCAGATGCATATGCCACTGCGCCAACGGGCCAGTCAAAAAATTATTCTGCATACACAATTTCCTATGTATAAATTGTATTTAAATGATGGCGCAAACCGCATTAAAAACCCGTAGGTACAAGCTACTCGTATAATCGAGTACATAGAGGAATGGCTATTGCGACTTTGTTTTATGCTATATAGAAATAACCAAGTGCCCTTGATAAGCCCTTATACCATGAACTCTGAGTACGTAAAGGTCACTATCTAAGCACTCCAAAAAATACCTACACATGCCAAACAACATCAATGATGATAGAACTAGTAATTTAGTTGTAGAATCGATCGGTGCTCTGTCGAATTATTTTAGGGATAGGTATATATAATGGAGCTATAGAATTATTAATTTTATCTACAGATTTCAATATTTAAAATTGATGGTTTTCTATAGAGAAACCAAATTTTAGAAACATTTATAGAAATTTGCTACTTTTGATATGAATCACATCTTTAAAATTAATGGTCTTGGCTATAGCTATGGCTATAAAAAAATGGTAAACTTCAAAATCAACAGTTTTCTCATTCGAATTTTGGTTACAACTTCAATTACTGAAACTTTAACCCCTAACGACCTAGTCCATGAGGACAAATGCAGGCTAAGGTTTAAATTGTTTCACATTGGGTAAAATTTTGCAAATTTTTTTGTAAATTTATATAAACACGACGCTATAATTTGTAACATTTTTTTTGGTTAGGTTAGGTCTTTTTAGCACAAAGCGCAAACAACGCGCGAGCCGAGCGAGCGAAGCAACCGCGCCGCGGCAGCGGCTGGCGAAGCGCCAGATCAGAATCCGCTATATACATGGAGCAGTATTGAAACAGGAGTCCACACACTAAAGAGATAGTTGAAGTCGAAAAATTTAATCTCGAAACATCTCTATAATCCTCCATCTCTTTTCATCTTTTGCTGTTGGTATATCTATATAAAGCAATCTTATAGAAACTAGTAGGTGTATTGCCGAGTTATTTCCAAGAGTTAGGAAGAAACGTCCCGTAATCTCACAAACTCCGTTCACTGCGCGGGATATGTCAGCATTGTCAAGTTTATTTATTTAGTTAAATGAAAATGTTATTTTTCATAGCACAATCTATTATTTGAAATGATTGTTATTTTTTTTTATTGGCAATAATTATTTTATAGTGTTAAAAATTTTTAAAGCTAATATGTTTTTAATGAAGGAGTAACATTTAATTGTATAACATTATATTTTTCATTAGCAATTCATAGCAATTTTGTCTATATTTTCACCAATTAGGAAGTACCATTAAATGCATCCCATTATTTTATACGCTATAGGTAATGAATGACACAATGACACTGCGAGTTTATGACGCCGCAGCTCTGTAACGCTATCTCCCTCTAGTTTATCCCCACTCTGTCCGTACTACTAAAGTTTAAAACCTGCATTCGCAATGAATTTTAAATAGGTTTTTTTTTATAACTCTTTTCAAAATTTTTAATTAAATCTTTTAATACAATGTACATATAAAATGTTATACTTACTAGTTTTAAGAGTAGTCAATTAACCTTGTTGCAAATGTAATCATACTAAAGTCAGGCTAATGAAAGTAGACACTCAATTTTTTTCCAAACTTTTATCATGACAATGCTAATAATACAAACGTCAACGTCAATTTCTGAACTTGTCGGTTGAAAATGAGAGAACACACCATGCGCGTTGAATACAAATAAAAAGCAAGATAGAATTACTGAAGAAAATTTAGAAAGTTTAATAATTATTAATTATATTATTTATTGATTACAATCAATGTGGGAAATAGTGACATTAGTGATTCTGATGAATCTATATAGGATTCAAGTTTTGATTATAGTGAATAAAAAAAAATATTGAAATTTGTTGTTATTTAATAATGATTGAATGAGTGAATGAATTAGGGGGTCAACTGAGGAAGCGTGCTCGTCGCGACCCCTGCCAGCCCTTTTCAGGGCTGCAATTCCTCTTCTGTGCATACCATGCGGGACAACGGCAATGATAATGTTAGGGCGTCCCCCGAAAGCGACGTACACCGGTCTGTCCCCGCTGGTGTGTGCAGAGTGCAGTTCGGCGTTGGGGACCGCCACCCAACACGCTGTGCACCTAGCGGCGGGAAGTGGAGGGAGGAGTGCAGAGTAGCTGCGTGGAATGTGAGAGGCGGGATTGAGGAGAAGATGAATGAAGTGATTGATATTATGGAAGAGAAAAGATTGGATGTGCTATGTTTGAGTGAAACCAAGCAAGGCGGCAGTGAACTTGCCGACTTGCCCGGAGGAGGCATCGCTTTGTGGTCAGGGGTACCACAAGGAGATAGGGGATGCCAAGGGGTAGGCGTTTTACTGTCCTCTCGTATGGTTAATTGTATGACTGAGTATGAATGTGTAAATGAATGTGTAAAGACAGGTATAAGCTGCAGAAAGCAGAAACGAAGGCACTAGTGAAAGAGAAGCGTGAAAGGTGTAGGGTGTTAGATGAAAACAAGATGTCGGACAACTTCGAGGAAAATTCCAAATTATTTTGGAAAGAAGTACGTAAGTAATGAAGTGATCCGGCACCTTGCAGAATTAATAAAGTGCGTTCGAAAGAAAACAACCTGCTTACAAATAAAAAGGATGTTCTGCAGCGATTGAATGAATACTATGGAGAACTGTACGAGAGTGGCGACTCCGACTCTGATACTGAGAGCGATTCTAATGAATTGCCACACTCAGGCCAGGGACTGGAAGATGCCATTAGTATGAAAGAGATTGAGAAAGCGATAAGAAGTTTGAAATGTGGAAAGGCTGCGGGAATCGATGAGGTGACTGCTGAGATGATCATGTATGGTGGTCCTAGGGTCTGGGATGCCTTCTGTGCACTCTGCAACATTTGTTGGCAGAAGGAGGAGGTTCCAGAGGACTGGCGCACGGCAGTCATAGTACCTCTATATAAAGGGAAAGGTTCCTACCTAGACTGTGCGTGCTATAGGGCCATCAGTTTGGTCAGCTTAGCGAGTGAAGTCTATACTAAAGTATTGACTGAACGTATGAAAGGCGTTTCAGAAAGATATTTGTGGGAGGCGCAAGGTGGATTGAGGAACGGTAGGGGTTGTATGGATCAGATTTTCTCGCTTCGCGTTATCGTGGGAAGGTTTCTGGCTTTAGGTCGGAAAGTTTTCTGCGCTTTCGTGGATCTAGAGAAAGCATTCGATAGAGTAGAGCGGAAGAAATTGTGGAGTCTTCTGCCTGAATATGGCGTGGAGGGCTCTTTACTGCAGGCTGTGAGGTCATTATATCGAGACCACAGAGCATGTGTAAGGATAGACGGTGACATGTCGCCCTGGTTTGAAGTCTGTTCTGGTGTTAAACAGGGCTGCGTGATATCTGCCTGGCTATTCGTGCTGTATTTGGACAGTTGCCTCCAGAGATTGAAAGGTAATATGAGTGGTATGGGATGTGGTGACACAGTGGTAAACTGCATATTGTACGCTGACGATGCTGTGCCAATAGCAGAGTTGCAGACACTAGTCACGTGCATGAAAGAAGATTGTGAAGTAAAAGGATTGAAAATGAATGTGAACAAAACTAAGGTTCTGGTGTTTGAAAGAGAAGCGGTACAAACGAAATGTGTGATTTGTGTAAATGGAAAATGTCTAGAACAGGTGAATGAAATTGTGTACCTGAGAAGTGCGTTTTCGAGGGATGGAAGATGTGAGTTGGATGTGGAGAGACGGGTAGCAGCTGGGCAATAAAGTGAACGGTGCTCTGTCCGCATTAGTGGGTAGTGTGAATATATCTAACACTGCTAAAATGGCCATCCACAATGCGGTGTTGGTGCTAACTTTGTTGTACGGTTGTGAGGCCTGGAATGCCCAAAATCTAGTGAAAGTATGTTAAATGCTGTGGAGATGCGGTCTCTCAGAAATATGTGCGGTGTCACGCTTGCTGACAAGATAAGCAATGATGAAATACGCAGTATGACAGGGTTGCACAACAGTGTTATTGTAAAAATGAAGAAAGGAATGCTTAGATGGTTCGGTCACATGGAAAGAATGAGTGATGAAAGACTGGCGATGAAAATATACAGAGCGAAAGTGAGTGGTAAAAGAAGCCAAGGAAGACCAAGGCTGACTTATGAAGATCAAATAGCCAGAGTGTTAGCAGACGGAAATGTCAAAAGCACTCGCATACCTAGGCGAAAATGTGTGAGGAGAATGATGAGATTTGAGGAAGCGAAAAAGGCGTGTAAGGACCGCAACTCCTGGCGCTCCGTCCTCTTTGACTACCCCGTTGGGGATACAGCGTGAAGTTATGTTATGTTATGTTAATAATTATTTGTACCTAATAGATATTTTTTATTAAAATATAATAATACTTATGTCATGAACTAAGCGGTAGGTTTCTTTTTATGTATGTCACCTAGTTAGACTAGCTACCACAAAAATGTAGGAACAAATTTAATATACGCTCATTTTGCCCCAAACTAAACAAGGCTATAACTATACAACTGATAAATAATCTTAGATAATTAAATTAACACTCAGAACAATAAAAAATATTCAGAAGTATCTAAATAAGTTATTCCAGGTATTTCATATAAACTTCGCGGTGGCCATGCGGATATTTTTTAAATTTGCCGCGCATTTTCAGTGTCTACTTTCATCAGCCAGACTATATCTATGACTAGACGACAGATTACCAAACATATTTTTCACAATAGAAACTTAAATTTTGAAACACATTGGCGAAAAATTCATGATTTTTTTTGCTTCTATACCGTTTTTTGTCATGTCCTGTCCTGATTCTCGTTCAAAATCAAAAGTTACCTAATTACAACTTAATTTAATGTTATGAATCATTGGTTATGATAATAATATTTTTTCTTTCTATCTATTGGAAAAACGATGATTGATTTCCCGATAAGTGCGACCAAAATACGTTTTTTCTCTGAAAGACTTTCATAGAGGACAGAAATTAGTTTGAATTTATTCAGAAATTAGTTTGAATAAATTCAAACTAATTTCTGTCCTCTATTTCTGAACACGAACACCTGAACCTGAACACGAATTGCTCAATTGACAATATAACACAATAGTATTAAAATGTTACTGGGTGACGTGGGCGGTGGACAGCGGTAACAGCGCGCCAGAGGAATAAGAGAAATTTAAATTTTCTTTGTACTTTTACATATCGAACAGTATTTCTCATTTACTTTCCTCATAGATAGGAATGAAAAGTAGAGTGTATCACTCGGTAGTAAAATATTTTTTTAACCTCGAGCGACGTACACTGAATCCCTCGCTGCGGTCAGGATTCTACTTCAGAATTCCTCGCTGCGCTCGGGATTCTACTGTAGAATCCTTCGCTCCGCTCTGGATTCAAAATAGCGCCTCACCATAAAAATGTTATTTTGCTCCCCTGTTATACAATCTACTAGTTCTGCTCATTGCCCAAAGATAAGATTTTAACATTTATGAGGTTCAATATAAAAAATAATGTACACAGTGTGGCCATAAGTACTGTTATAATTAAAAAGAAACAATAATATTACATTTGAATTTGGAACCTGTTATTCTCATATGAATATTCATAGTGTTTTCTCATTTTCGCGCCAATCTTTGTTAAATATAATGGAGTTAGATGATAAAGAGAACCGAATTGTTGTGATAGCACTACCTACACAAAGTAGGTATGGAATGGGATGCAATTTTTGAAACTCTCCATTCGTTCGGTATTAGTCGAATGTTTGTGTACCGAGCTATTAATAGATATAATGAAAAATCCTCTTTTTATGACAGAAGAAGATTTAGCCATCCACGTAGTATTCGTAATAAAACGGCTATCAAAGCAGTGAAAGAAAGAAGACATCCTGTCTGAAAGCAAAAGGTTTTATCTAAGGATTCTAGGGAAATGAATATATCCAGAACCATGTTACGTATTTTAAAAGATGACTTAGGAATTGCAGCTTATAAGAGACGCACTGGTCATTATTTAACCAATAATTTAAAAGTAAATATGGTATTTAACCAATAATTTAAAAATAAGTATGGTGGCGCTACGCAAAGGGAGGTCACAGAAAAATTTTATTTACTGACGAGAAAATTTTTACTATCGAGTATCATTTTAATAAGCAGAATGACAGAGTTTATAACTCAAAGCACTAGAAAAGCTTCTCTATTAGTCAGTAAGGTACAACGTGAGCATTTATCCGGCTTCAGTGATGGTTTGGTGGAGTGTTAGCTATCAAGGAGTGACTGAGCCATATTTTTGTGAAACAGATATCGAAACATCAGCCCATTGTGTATATGATTACGATTCTTGAAAAGATAGTTAAGTCTCAGAACAATACCGTGTTCCATAACCAAGAACGATCCTTTCAGCAAGTCAGCACTCGGTCACAAAGCTCGATTCACACAAGCGTGGCTGGAAAGGAAAATTTCTGACTTCATCGGAGTTGAAGACGGGCCGTTATCTTGTCCTGATCTTAATCCACTTGATTATGATTTAGGGTATCTTTTAGAGAGTATGGCATGCTCTAAACGCCACGATAATTTAGTCTCTGAAACATTCAATAAGATTGGCAGTGGCGAATTTTCCCATGAGGAAAGTGCGTATTTCAATTAATAACTCCAACGGAGACCATTTTGGATGATCCTCTTATTTTCAAATGCTATTATATTTATGTATAAACTAACACACACTACAGTAATAAACGTTTTATGTAATTGAAAAAAAAACTATGTTTTCCTTGTAATATTTATGGCAACACTAGATGTAGTTCTGCTCGCTGGCCGTGCTTAACAAGGGTTTAACATTTATGAGGTTGTAGGTTTAATATAACAAACTAGTGATGTGCCGGATATCCGTATCCGTATCCGTATCGGCGGATATCCGAGGGAGAAAAAAGATCCAGATCCGTATCCGTTACTTTTTTGGCGGATCTTTTACTGATTTTTACCTTATTAATTTTCAATAATAATAATAGAGCTTTATTCATTCCACACACACCAATCATTCTTGAAATAAAAATAATGAATAAAAAAAAATATTTGAAAAAAAAATAGTACTTAATGGTAACCACTAACCACTCTCATTACTGAATTTTATGAAAATTATTTCGAAATACACATTTCTAGCAGATTAGGTATATCTTCAAAGCTATCATAATATACCTGTCCACTTATGTACATATATAGCCCATAATTCACAGCAAAAGGGTTTTAGTTTTACTTTGACTTTTAAAATGCTGTTTAAATATTTACTAATTATTAAACGATTACATTTTACACAAAGAAAAGCAATCAAAATAAGTCGGTCGGCCCACCTGTAAACACGGCACACAAGCGCAACATCAAATAATACGATGATTACGATCGGTCGCCACTTTAATAGGAAACAATCAGCAAGCAATCATTGAAATCATCGTAAATACTTGAGTGCGATGTTTTTAACAAAATATTGGACGATCGGTTTAATTTTATTGATGTAAATGTGTGTCATATTCACAGACGCTCCGACTTATTATGATTCAGTTTTGACATGTAATAATAATATTATCATAATATTGAATCATTGTATTGACTCAGGTGTTACTTTGCGGAAATCCATTTCATGTGATAAATTCCCAAAATCTGTAGCTATTTTCCGCTAAAACTCCAAAAACTACCAATCGACACGTGTTTCGCCCCTCAACGGAGCATCCTCAGGATATACCAGAGATAGGACTCGGTCAGCTAACCAGCAGCAGCAGCAGGTGCTGGTTAGTTTTCCGAGTCCTATATATATCCTATATGTAGGTATATCCTGAGGATACCAGATACCAGAGATAGGACTCGGTCAGCTACCCAGCAGCAGCAGCAGCAGGTGCTGGTTAGTTTTCCGAGTCCTATATATATCCTATATGTAGGTATATCCTGAGGATGCTCCGTTGAGGGGCGAAACACGTGTCGATTGGTGGTTTTTGGAGTTTTAGCGGAAAATAGCTACAGATTTTGGGAATTTATCACATGTAATAATAATAATAATGCGCCAGACGATTCACACCAATCATCTAATCTCAAACTAGGATATTCCCTGTGCTATGAGAACCAGAAGACGACTACTGGGGGTGTATCCCAGTACACCCAGACTCGAAACAATCTAGAAAAGTTCATTTCATAAATTGACCCGACCGGGAATCGAACCCGGAACCTTCCGCGGTTGGTCTAAACCACTGCGCCATCGAGATCGTCAAATGTGATTTATCTTTTTCAAGGCAAAAATTGGATTAATCTTTTTATGATGTCTAGGAAGTAGGAATCAATTTATATTACATATATAAGTATTTGTCAAATATTATGTAAGGTATTACTTATTTATTATTAGACCTATAGTTCCGCCTCGCTTGCTTTATAATGTGAACTTTAAGGTTATGTGTGTGTGTGTGCAGGCGAGGACAGTTCGTACCCGGCATGCGAGCTGAACTGGCAGTCGCCGGCGGCGCGCGGCTGGCGCAGCGCCGCCGCGGGCGCTCCGCCCCACGAGCTCCTGTTGCGACTTGCCTGCGTTGCATCTGTCCACAAACTACAGCTGCTGGCTCACCATCAGCTTATACGTATGTGTTAATCTCAATATTGTACACCCGATTTAAAATTGTTGTTTTTCAATGATAAATTAGGCACACTTGCGTGCACAATATTTATTATACTGCAAAATAATATTGTGTAATATTTTAGAGCGGTAATAGGAGATACACGCGCGAAATACACGCAGATGCAAAATATAATTGAATGAAGTTTTTAACTTCTAGCGATAAATTAGGAGGGAAATAAATCCACTTGGGACCATTTTGGGAGCAAAAAACGTAAAATACTTTATTTTTATTTACGAGTGATAATGGGAAGTAGATACCTACGGTAGTGTGCCAGATAAAATATATGTTTTTATTTTCGACCGATGTTAGGAGGGAAGAAATCGATATTTTTTCAGGATTTTTTCAGGAAGATTCGTCGGCTTGTTCCAATTTCAATAAACACAATTTGAATAATTCTGCTTACGATAAATGTTGCAATAATACGAAAATAAAATTTATGTAGCATTGAATCGTATAATAATTTCAATCATTAGGAGTTTCCTTCATACGTATTGTTACACTATTTCTAAATTAATTTTAGAGATAAAACATTTGATTTCTTTAGTATATTTAAATTGAACTTTGTAGCGATCACTATTTAGTGTAGAATATAGATCAATTAGTACTATTTGTGAGATTCAATTGCACAATCAGTGGACTGTCACAAACACGAAACACCCACTGCCACTGCACCCAAACTAGGAGTGACGTAGGTTTACATTGGTTATTAGATGTCTTAGATAGACAAATAATACGTGAAAATCATTTACTTACTTTGCACATAATGTATTTATTAGATATATTATGATTCAAAGTTATTTACTGTGGCGTCTTTCACATATCAACGGACAACTGCAACGAGTCGAGTGCATTCGAGTCTAATATTTTTGAAGACGCTTCTTAGAAAAGCTAAACACGTGTTTATTACTAAGTTTTAATTCTGGTGGAACGTAGTAAAAAATTTTTTATTAACATACATATAAATTAATTATACCTAATATGAGATAGATTTCAGTAGAACACCTGAGTCAATACAATGATTGGCAGTATAACGTATTTTATATTTTAAATATTAATTACTTGATGAAAGGTTTAAATTATATATAACCGTAATATGTATAACAACATTCCTACAGCGGCTTGCGTAGAAGTGTTGGTATCCGGTGGTCTGGTGTCAGAAGGTGCAGCAACGCCTTGCGGTGCAACCTACACCAGTGTAGGACGGATCACACTTGCCAAGCCCGCAGCACACGCGCGAACCAGGGAACTAAGGTTAATACGATTCACCCAAAATAACTTCTAATCCTATAAATCGCTAAAAATTACATAACCTCTAAAAATAGACTAAATTAAAAGGCAAATTAGAGATCGGAGAAAATGAAGAATAGGAGCCTGGAGACAAAGACGCGTTTTTGATGTAATACAAAGCTGCGGTACAGAGAGGGATGGTCAGGAAAAAGGGAGAAGGTTTCAGTCCATAATTTACTGACACCAGGCATATTCCATCATTTGTGGCCATGAGATTTTCGTCCTCCCACTCAAAAAAAGTTTCCTATAATCTAAAGGCATGGGTATATTCAGAGAAAGTACGGGAAAAGCAGCTCTTTCCCCACCTGGGGTCAGTTCGTTTTCTAGAATTACACAAAATCTATTCTTACATATTGCGGCATGAGCTTATTTATGGGACTACACCGGGGCATAGTGATAAATAGTTATGACTACATTCAATTAGTTGAAAAAATGAATGATATTGTTCGACGAAGAGTACAATTAAAACACTAATCGCAGAGCCCAGTAAATACTTAAATTGAGTATAACCACTTTTGCTATTATTATTCTTGTTTTTTTAAAATTACTTAGTAACGAATCCTGTTTCTTGTTCTCCGGCTTTCTCTCTCACCTTAGGCCAACGTCTGGATACCCCAACCCCAACAATGTAAAAATTCTGCTTCTAGATCTGCCGCTCTTCCGGAGCCCACCATAGCCAGATTTGTAAAATTAAGACTCTCCGGACCACATACACCGTCTAAAGAAGATGATCAGGTAAACAGAGCAAGAATATGTATTTGATCAATATTCATTTTATAATAAGGGTCGACCTACATTGCCGCGGAAGAGAAGGAACGGGAAGCGTTATTTTTGCCTCCTTGAGGATTCTCATGATTTCTGATAATGCTCTAGAATTCTCGGGAAAACGCACCACTCGTTTTTAGTCTCATTCCTAATTTGTACGTTACTTTATGGAGATAAGATTCGAAATGTTTTGCACGAAAAATTCGCTTCCCTTCCCTTTCCTTCTCTCCGGGATAATGTAGAGTGATCCTTTTCTATGAAATATTATGTAAATAATAAAAAAAACTGAGGTATCTGTAATAAAAATAACTAGAAAACAAACATTTTTGATAACGAGATTTGAAACTAACAACCATGAGGAACAGCAATAGTCTTATTAGCATAAAGTACGTTACAATTAATTGTAAATTGCAGGGAAGTATTTCCAAACGGGTTACTTCTAAATAAAGCCTATCATAGTCTTTTATTTATCATAGTCCAAAGTCACATCAATTTATTCAAATATATCCAGTTCAAGGTATTTCTGAACTTCAAATTTATCACTAATTAAAAAAAATCTGCACTGAAAAAACCGCCAACAAACTTAGTTATTCTTTTTCACCATCAACGGAAAGAATGGTGTTGTAAGTTTGACTCCGTTATCTCCCTGTCAGTCTATCTATATGTTTGTATCTGGTATGCAGGCATCGATTGAGATTACCTCAGATAATTTCATAAGAAAATTGGTCGTATTAAATTACCGTGTAACACGATTAATTTGCAAAATGACAAATTATTATCAATCTTCTATTAAATTTGATAATTTTGCAGGTAGCTTTAATGGCAGTCAACGTGCTCGGTGAAGAAGTGGATGATCAAACCATACCATCGCTTAAAAAAGAGCTAATGTATTCTCCATATGATGACCTGGCATTCGTGATGTATGTGGACAACGACATAGCTGATTTGGTCAGGAATCTGGATGAGAAAAAGAAGACTGCTGTTGCTGGTATATTTTAATTACATATTTAATTCGGTTCGATTTAATTTCACTTCATTGTCACTTTTGAGATGAAATTCTTCTTTATTCTAGGTTATAAGGATATATGGATATATAAATAAAAGACATGCTTTCGCTAGCTCGTGTAATTCTCGACTGGCCATTTTTTTTAAACTACCGATCAAAAATACTTTTGACATTTCCATCCGTTAACACTCTGGCTATTCGATGTTCATAAGTCAGCCTTGGTCTTCCTTGGCTTTTTTTACCACTCACTTTCGCTCTGTATATTTTCTTCGTCAGTCTTTCATCACTCATTCTTTCTATGTGTCCGAACCATCTAAGCATTCCTTTCTTCATTTTTGCAATAACACTGTCGTTTATATTTTTATGATAAGTCCCTAGTAAATTGTATTGACCCAGGTGTTACCTTGCGGAAATCCATTTCATGTGATGAGTTCCTACAATCTTCAGCTATTTTCCGCTCAAAACTCCCAAAAACACCAATCGACATGTGTTTCGCCTTTCAACGAAGCATCCTGGGAAACTCCAGAGCTCAGACTCGGTCAGCTAATCAGCACCGAATCCCTAGTAAATGCGTGTTGTGAAGTGAATGGGAGTGTGTGTGTTATGTTTGGAGCTATATATATGTGTACCTACATACGTAAATTTTTATAAGCACATATAATCTTTACTCTTCCTTTCGCTTTCAAGAGCATCAAGCGATACAAGATCACACCTAAACACAACCTAAACATCGCCTTATACACAACTCATATAGCAAATTTATACCGGAGCCAGGTGTGCACCAAGTTTGCCATGCGAACTGTATAAACTTGAGGCATTGAATTAGATTTCCTAATTACCACGCGTCAAAGAAACAAAGCTGACATAACAGATTAGAGTGATTCGTGCTGGTGGAGTTATTTAGGCACGACATTCCATCATCGTATAAGAGGGGAATTGTATGATTACACCAAAAGTAGGTTACAAAATATAAACAAAAACTTGATACCTACTGAAAATTATAAGATTGCGTCAATATTGTTAACTTAGTTGTCATACTTGACACAACAGTTTTGAATCATTAAGTGTCAAAAACGTACTTCGTCATATTCGACTCGTCAATTGACAATCAACGAAAAATCAAGCATGTTGCAAACGTATGTGCTATCTGGGAAGATGCTTACATAACTCTTCCCTTCGAAGTCAAATAAATTCATTCTAGTAAATCCAATTACAAGGTATTTCCCAAAGTCAATCAACCATCGGTTTGGATAAAACCCTACACTGAGAAGAGCCGACAAGAAACTCAGTCAGAATGACTACGCCGACTTTTGCGAACTGCACAGAGATATGCAGCTGATAATGCATTGTTTTCCAATCACTCCCAAACCAGCATAGAAGGATTGCTATAGAAAATTAGTAATATACGGACATGTTTGTATGAGATATTTATGCACCTAATATGTATCATGTAGTATCGTCGCAACAGAATAGAACGAAAGAATGAATGATGAAAGACTGACGAAGAAAATCTACAGAGCGAAAGTGAGTGGTAGCAAAAGCCAAGGAATACCAAGGCTTACTTATGAAAATTAAATAGGCAGAGTGTTAGCTAATGGAAATGTAAAGACCACTCGCATAATTAGGCGAAAATGTGAGGAGAATGATGAGATTTGAGGAAGCGAGAAAAGTATGACTATCCCGTTTGGGTATCTGCGTGAAGATATGTTTGTGTGTACTATGTTGTATTGTGATTCGATACCTCCGATTCGATGGCTGAATCCGCCTTTGCCACTAAACTAAATAAATTTTAAATACACAGGCAACATTATTTATAACATATTATGCTAGGCTAATAGTAACTCAAGAATTCAATGCAAAACTATTCTTAATTCAAGAGCAAACACAAAAGCATAATAATATGTTGATCTATGCATAATGTACTCGTAGTTGTTACCTATTTTTTGCGAGAATGTAACACGAGACACTTCGCACTAACTATTGTCAGCAAAATAATGTATTATCGTTATATTTCCAATGAAATGTCTGCATATTTATTGTCATACTCATACTCATACATACTCATACATCATTACATTGTTGCATTTTATAAAATAACTATCTGCTGCCCTCAATTTAAGTCTTCATGGAATTAAAAAAAAGTAGCCTATGTCATTCCCCGGGACTTGATCTATCTCCATTCTAATTTTCATCAAAATTGGTCATGCCGTTTAGAAGGAGAAAAATTACGAATACGCGCGTGCATACCGGAGTTTTATACAACTACTAGCAAACCCGGCCCGTTTCACTGGCCGTTAGTTTCACTGGGCGTAAAAAAAAAAAATTTTACTGATCCGATCGCTACCAAACTTTACAGGATCACCCGCTAGGCCTATCTGAAGATTCCCTGAAAATTTCATCGAAATCGGTCCAGCCGTTTCGGAGTCCATAAGGAACATAAATACATACATCGCCTTTTATATAATAGAAGATTAGCTCTTGGCCGCGATTTCGTCCGCGTAGTGGCGACTCAACAAAGAAGAACAAAAGACAACAAAGAAGCACAAAAACCTTCTCCATGAAAAAATACATCGTGATCGGCAAACAGTCTTGGAGTTTAGCGATTACAATTACGATATACGGGCATCCATTTACATATATATATACAAGGTTATTGTGAACGGGGGTATAAGCCCGCCGGGGTCCCAACGTGTCACTATTAACTTATATTGCAGATGTAATAATTACGGGATACGTTTATTTCGTTTTTCATACAAAAAAAACGCACCTAATGGAAAAAATGTAAAACCCTATCATTATGTCCTATATTCCAAATGTTTGCTAGCGACGGGAAAACGCTGATATTAGGGTTGCCTCAATTTTATTTTTGTTTAAACTGAGGTTTTACACTAGAATTATTGAATTTTGGCGAAATTATAGAACGCAAGTTTTCCCTTGTCATGAGTCACTTTTATACCCTTCCGTATTTACTCATCCTTTCGAAATAACCTAGTATAGATAAAGATAAAAAATAAAGATTAAATGACTGATTGACTGTACTTTGGGTCTAGACATTTGAAATTTTACACATGAATTCTATGGAATGGTTTTGACATTCTTCTATCACACTCAAGCTCATCAACAAAATAGAATGACGGAAAGGGAGAAAAATTTGTTTCGAAGTATAACCTCGTTATAATTTTTATTAGTAACAGGTCTTTTGTATTATAACATCATTGGTAACAGGGTATACGTATATTCTTATACTATAATGTAGATAAGTTCTAATAAAGGATATTAGAAAATTCAAGCCGTAAGCGGTTGAAAAGCGGTGTCAAAAATAGGTATAGAAAAGAAATTAAAAATGTGTTTAATAAAACCCAATATCATATAAAAATGTATATAATCAATTACATAAATATAATTTAATTCGTTTGGCTTATTTCAAAAAATATAATCTGAAGGAATAAAAAATGAGCTAGTATCCATAGAAAAATTTTCCTCACGAACAAAGTTGCGGGCAAAGAAATTGTATGTCTCATGTGCTATTGATTGGTAGCATACATATTGTAAGTAGGTACCTATCTAATTACTACTTGGTGGCACGTTGTACTGTGGTATGTAGTATAACAACAATGAATAACAATTATACGGGTAATTGGTCTGAGGACATAGATAATAACCAATGAGATTATTAATCACTAGCTTTTGCCTGCGACTTCGTTCGCATGAAGTTCAAAGACACATAATATCTTTATAAATTATAGCCTATGTGTTATTCTGATGTATGAGCTACATTATTGAAAAGTTTTATTAAAATACATTCAGTAGTTTTTGCGTGAAAGAGTAACAAACACCCATACATCCATCCTCATAAACTTTCTCGTTTATTATGTCAGTAGGATTAAAGATTAAACTAAGAGACTTTTTGATTTTTGAATCAGGAGAGAACGAATCCTAATTATTTAAAAAAATGAAGCTTATTTTTCAATATTATTAAAATAAATCAGTAGGTATATATACATGTTTTACTATTATAATAGACTTCCTCGAAGTTGCTGCTTAGAAAATTAATTTTTAATTATTAAATTGTTTCATTACTATATCTTTATCTGAAACTTTTTAACAAAAAGAACAAAGTTTAAGACATTATTTTTATGTACTTCTTTACGAATAAACAAATGACGGGAGTACTTATCCAAAACATACTAAAATTCAAAACACTATAGACGCAAAGAAGATTATGGAATTGATGTACTTAACATGATAATTTTTTGATTTTGAAAATCTATTGTCAAATTCTATATTTTAAATGTTTACATCATAATATTATAAGATACTAAAGAAAGCAATAATCAGTAGATAATAAATATACAAAACTTTGTTTTGTAAACATTTATGACAAATCGTAAGCACTTGAATTTAGGTATTGCCGCGCTCGGACACTCATGTATGCGTGCGACTTTGTAGCTCTAGTGTAGTGTGAGTAATGAAGCGACTTCAGTGTAAAATATAAAACTGATACCATTCCGAATAAAATGTTTCGATTTTTGTTATCAAATTTTTTTCGTTTTAGATAAATATATATAATTATACAATTGTAGGTATAATATTTGTAATTAGTATTAAGTGTTCTCGACGCGTTGTATGTAACGGAAATACAATGACATTCCTTAACAAAAAGGTTGTATTTAGTTACATATTATGTTTATGTTTAATATTGGTACTATTTTAAAAGTAAAGATTTAATAGAGGTAGCACTAATAGTATTAGGATGGGTTAGTACCTAGAAACCAGCAGTTACGTATGTTAGCTATTATCAATATTCTCGATTAACCGTTCTAATCATAATCGTTAACAAATGGAAGCACTGTTTTTTTGAAGGTGTTGCTACTTTCATAATAACATGGTATTTTTGAATGTCAGAAAAAAAGTCAGTTGAGAAATACACGAGCTAGCGAAAGCACGTGTTTTAATTAAGTATATCTCGTCATCCTACGTTTCCATCCAAGTCAATATCCTAGAACAGCCATTCCCAAAGTGGGCGATAACGCCCCCTTGTGGGCGCTGCAGGCCTAAAGGGGGGCGGTAAGAGACCCAGAAAAAAAATGGGGGCGTTGTGTAGAGGCCGGGGGGGTGATTTGTAATTTCATTTAGCTAGGAGGCATCTTAGACAACGACTGCATGAGCTCTCGACTCAGTAGACAAAATAAGTTTGGGAACCAGTGTCTAGAAGGACGTCTAGTTTTTATTTAGTCGTGATTAGATAGGTATAGTTATCCTTTACTAGTCAAAACTCAAGTTCACATCCTTCACCAATTAAAAATAACATCGCACCGTTGTCATAAATATGAACGTGATGATATTGTCCCTTTATTAAGTGAGACTCCAGTTCTTCAAACAGATAGATTCGTATAGAAATTCAATGGCAGTTTCTTAGCTTTGAAGAAATAAAATTACACACAGACAACAATTCTGTAAGTATTTCACATTAGAATCAGAAAAGCCTAAAATTCCTAGTTCTAATCATTCTAATCATCAGTCTAATCATTTTTAAAAAGATCGTCAATGTACAGACATGGCTTTGTTGCTGTTTTATGTTAAAATATATATAGATGTCTTTGCTATGCTTATGTATGTTTATGGTAAAAAATATAGGATAAACGGAAAAACCACTATAAAATAAACCCATATTACAGACGCAGCTTCACTAAAGAGAGCTCATTTCATAATTCAACTTCTAAACGGCGGATCACGATAAAACATACCTAATGTGCAACCTGACTCTAAGAGATGCAATTATGAAACCCATCTTTAAATTCTTGCGGTACTTATTGTAAGATGATTAAGTACATATATGTTGTATATCCAGACTGACAGACAAATAAAAATTCTAAAAAAACTGTTTTGGTTCCCATTAGTGTTATGCGTACATACCTTTCGGGTTATTTTTTATATATATCTTTAATTAACTCAATCAATTTACAGTTCAATTATTTGTAAATTTTTTCAATTTTTACATAGGAAGCTCAGATTATTATTGAAAAATTCTCTGTCATCCTGTGAATGTCACGTTAAAATCGGTTCAACCGTTTTGAAGATTAGGCCGCGGCCGAATAAACAGACCGTAAAAAATTTAAAAAAAGGCGTGTTCGGGTTTGGTTAACGTGCGAATAACCATATAAACTTAAGAAAAAGCCTTTAATTCAAAATTATAGACAGACGATTCAATTTTATTTATTTAATTAATATTGTTATAAATGTATAGCGTGATACCCGGCTAGCAATACTTCTTGTAAGCTAACATTATTTTAGAACTTTTTTATTTAACTTTACTACTAGTGATTATATTTAAAACACAATGTTTACATACCTAAGAAAAAATGCAGAAAATCAGGAAGTCATAATAGACTCATGGAACAGAGAAGTCAACATTGGATCAAAACAAGGCAGTCGGCATATACGGCTCACTATTTAATGTTGTCGCTTACAATTGCTCATGAAGAGCGCATAATTTTTCGTACAGATAGTAACTCGTCAAGCGCTCGCGCTAATCTGAGAAACACGCATCGACATCGCGTATTTTATACTAATTTTATTGTTTATTATATTTATTACACTTATTAATTTAATACAATTATTTCTTTTATATGTTACAATTGAATGAAGTTTCATTTTAACAAGTTATTGCTTTTTTTGGAACTAAATCGACGTTTAATCACGACATGTTATCTTTGAAATAAGCCTTATAATAATTAATAAGTTATTATAAGATATTATAAAATAATTATGAAAATATGCAACACTGATATTCAAGTAGGGATATGGATTTATTATAAGCTGCCAGCAGAATATTAATAAACCTTTAAGTTTCTGAGAATTAGAGCGTTCGTTCGTCGTTTCG
The DNA here is from genome assembly GCA_907165235.1 of Zeuzera pyrina. Taxonomy (NCBI): domain Eukaryota; kingdom Metazoa; phylum Arthropoda; class Insecta; order Lepidoptera; family Cossidae; genus Zeuzera; species Zeuzera pyrina. The sequence continues at coordinate 5,278,767 of OU015641.1, forward strand.
CTCAAAAATGTCAAAGAGCTCATAAATCGAAACTAGAACCCCCCCATATCATTTATCTAATTGTAAACTACAAGATTTTTCTAGACTTCTCCAATTCCAATTTCAAACAAAAAAATATAAATCCGCTACAGTCAGGATCAAAAATATCACATAATCGTACATTTCCCCAGAGGAGCGTTTCGAATATGCTCGGCGCCTAAAATCAGCTGGGTCAGCGCTGGCTGCAGCTGGTATAAGGATCGGCCGATGGAGACTGAGGAAAAGGACAGCAGCGGCTCGCGACGACTTCGAGCTGGCGAGGAGGATGCGGGACAGGATTGCGGATGCGTTGGCTGGCATCAAGGAAGATACGCAGCTGTGCCGATTGTTTGAGGAGAATGGGGTGAGTTTTGGGTATACTTACATTATGTAGTTATATAGACGGGCGCCAAGTACACCAATTTATTATATGCAGTTCAGTCAAATAATTTGTACCCAACTAATCGGATTTGAACCAAACTAGCAGGTTATAAACATCGCTACAAATCTATTAGAAGAAATGTTTTATATGATTTTTAAAACAAAATTATCCTTCATGTGTAGGGACAATAATTGTATATTATTTTGTATTCAAGTTACTTTTAAATTATTAGCATTTTTAATGAAGTCTCTACTTATGATACCTATCAAGTCTACTTATTCTTTTCGATGTATATTATAGTCCCTAATTACGTGTAAATTTCTTTTCTTCTTTAGAAGCCATTCAAGAAGATTTAGTACCCTCGTACAGTCATACTATCATTATAGGCGATTTTAACTCTTGTTTGCTCAAGAATAACTCTCGCTCTTCATCTCTACGCTCTATCCTCGCATCTAACAACTTAACCTTCCTTTTAATGCTACTCATAACCTCAAGCAAAAAAGGTGCGCAATTACCCTAATTGCGCACCTTTTTACTTATTGGATCCTATCTTCATTTCTTCGCTAGAACATGTCGATAAACATGGACAGTGTTCAGCAGACTGCTTTTCCTATCACGATCTTCTATTTCTTTCCTATAAAGTCCGTACTCCTAAACCTAAGCCTAGGGTTCTCTTTCAGCGTAATTTTCGTGGCATTAATCTTGACAAACTTCTCGACGACGCCAGTAGTATTGACTGGAGTCCACTTGTGGGCCCATGTGTATGTAATAAAGTAGATCTCTTCTCCGATAAATTGACTCACCTTTATGACATACATGCTCCATTAAAAGCAGTGAAGAAGAAACATCTTCCGTCGCCTTACCTGACGAAGGATATTAGGGCGATAATGACAAAAAAATTAACGGCGCAATTTAATTACAAGCGTCGTCCCAATCAATCCAACTGTGAAAAATTTGATGCTATCCGGAATCACTGTAACAAGATGTGTAGGAATGGTCCACGCCAACATATCCATACGTCTGTCCAAAATGGAGATCCGGCTAAAGTCTGGAAATTTCTGATGTCACTAAGGGTTAGAATATCTCAACAAAATTCCATTCCTAAAGATTTAAATATTAATTCATTGAACCAATACTTCTCTGCGTCGTGCAATTTTGAAAGGACAAAAAAGACTGCTACTTTAAATCCCTGACTATTCCTCTTTCACTTTTAGTCAATTCTCCGCTTGTGGTGTTAGGAAGAGTATTATGTCAATTACTTCCAATGGGGTTGGAATCGATTGTATCAGCCGTAATATGAGCTTTCCTATCCTAGACGAAATCCTACCCATTACTTTACACATCTTAAATTATTCTGTAGGTATCTAGTGGCACATGTCCATCTGCATGGAAAGATACCCAAATAACAATTCTTCGCAAAAAGAGCAATCCCTCTTCTTTTTCAGATTACCGTCCTATATCGATTCTTCCATTCCCCTCTAAAGGCACTAAACGTCTTATACATGTTCAATTACATTCATTCTTTTTAAAGTCAAAAGAACTTAACCCTGTCCAGTCTGGCTTTGGTCCTGGGGACAGTACTATTACTGCCTTGGTTCATATTACGGACGATATTAGGTCGGTCATGGAGGATGGAAAGTTGACGGTTCTTGCATTTAATTTACTTTAGCAACGCTTTTAATGCTGTCGATTTCGATGTCCTTCTTTCTATATTACGCTCTCTTAACATATCTCCAACGGCGATTGACTGGTTTCGTAGTTACCTGTATGGACGTCGGCAGCGTATTTGTATTGAACAAATTTTCTCTTCCTTGTGTACTACGTCTGCTGGCGTACCACAGGGTGACGTTTATCTTCGCACTTTTTATAAACTCTATCACAAATCAACTACTTTATTCCTACCATCCTATCATACCATATGCAGATGATTTACAGGTTTACATCAAGCTGCTTTAGAAAGATTAACAGAAGCCATAAACACTGTGAACACTGACCTAGTTTGTATTTGTGACTGGAGCATGGCGTATGGGCTGAAGATCAATCCTTCTAAAACTCTAAAACTCAAGCCTTTATTGTTGGTAGTTCCAGAATGATATCACACATCAAGTGGTCACAGCTTGCACCTATTTGTTGCAGTGGTGAGGTTGTTCCGTACAGTGACAAAGTAAGAGATCTAGGCATTTTCATTGATAATTGTTTGTCTTGGGGTCCTCAAATACAGCCAGTAGGATCTTTGCGAAGATTACGCAACTTCTTGCCTACAACCACCAAAATTGCGCTGGCTCAATCACTTCTTCGTCCTATTCTTGACTATGCCGATGCCAGCTATCTAGATCTCACCGAAGACCAATTTTACAAGCTTGAGCGACTTCAGAATGTTTGTATCAAATTCATATTTGGATTACGTAAATAAGATCGTTTCAGATTTTCGTTTAAAGCTAAAATGGTTACCTATACGCCTTCGCCGGGATGCTCCTATTCCCTTTTTATTATATAATATATTATTCAATCCTCGTACTCCCATTTATCTCAAAAGACGTTTCCAGTTTCTACACAACACACATTCAAGATTCTTGAGATCCTCAGAAAACTTAAAACTCGATCCATTATACGCGATTTGTCGATAAATTGTTCACAGTGAGTTCGTTGTCATTATGGAACGCACTACCTGTGACCATTAGACAATCGCAATCAATTGTTTATATAATATATTAATTTTATATTTATATAAGTATGTGTACTTATGGTATGTAGTTAGTTAGTAATTTATATATAGTTTTGTATGTATTATTGCATTATATATTTTGGTATATATTATTTTTATATATTAAGTAAATTTATGACGACATTTATGAATATAGTCGGTACTTATACCACATACTACCTAATTTTTATTTTTTATTGTGCGTTTTCCATCCTAAGGTTGTCTGGAAGAAATCGCCGAGAGCGATAAGACCGCCAATTGTATTGCCAAAATTGTAATCTTTTGTCTTGTATGTTTTTTTATCTGTGTTAGGAATAACGTGTACAATAAATAATAAATAAATAACTGATATTACATAATTAGGCGAAATTAGGTAAATCATCAATGAAAGTAAAATCGATTAAATCTCACGACTCTGAAACCTTGAATTTGTAATTTAATTATAAAAAGAGAATACAAGGCCACTTGAGTTTAAAAGTAAGGGGGAGTATTCTGCCTCCTCCCCTTCCATGTCAGTGGTGTCGCGTTGTGGCGATGTCCGTCCCAGTCCTTCCTTTCGACTCCATTTCCATCCACTACCACAATTTGGATTGCAGATTATTTCCAATTCACGCTGTTTAACGTTTTTAATTTAATTGCATGGTCGATATTATTATTTATCTATTCCATACCATTTATCTTTATTCTATACCAAAATCTGTAATATTATTTCTCAGCCGGATCCTCGCAACGACTCATCTATGAACCAAGAGTACGATTTCTCTCATCATCTGTCACCATCTGTAGCTGCTGGGTCTTTAAGTGTAGATATCCCATCCCCAGTGCCCCCGATAGATAACGAGCTTGAACAGCAGGAAGAAAATGGAGATGAGAAAGAAGAGAATCATGTTCCGGGGGTAAGTTAAAGTTATTAACAATCATAGAAATAATATAATATAATTCTACAATTGATAATTTGTATTAAAATGGAACGATCGAGTTGGTCACACGAGTCCTCAACCAGGAATCCAACTGCGTAAATTCCATTGATTGAAATGGACATAAATAAATTATTAAAACTTACGTGAGACATTATTAACAAACTAATTATTGAACATGGCTGTACTCACGTTTGATCGGTATAGGTACCGACTAGTTTCGGACCTAATGGAGGTCCTTCATCAGAGTGAGTGGGATGAGTTCGCGGACGCGCCCCTTCTCGCACAGTGCGACCCTGATGATGGACTATGTGATGGACCTCCAATAGGTCCGAAACTAGTCGTTACCTATGCCGATTAAACGTGAGTACAGCCGTGTTCAATAATTAGTTTGTTAATAATGTCTCATGAAAGTTTTAATAATTTATTTATGTCCATTTCAATCAATGGAATTTACGCAGTTGGATTCCTGGTTGAGGACTCCTGGTTGGTTGAGCCGTGTTCAATAATTAGTTTGGACATAAATAATTTATTTATTCCGTTGTAAATATTGAATTACTTTGACCTTCATCGATTACTATAAAATATCGTTAAATATTAAATTGATATTGCTTTTCAGGCTATGGATTTTAAATAATTATTATGCAGGGTATATAGGTAAAGAATCTTTCTAAATTAGCTTGAAGTAATCGTGTGGTATCAAGCTTAATGTTTAGTTTGAGATCTATTTTTTGGGCTCAGCAACCAAAATAACAAAAACGAAATATTTATAGTTTCATATTTGTTTGTCCGTATGTCACTGATGTATACATGAATATTCACACCTATTAAAATTCCGACTATGCAGACCTTGGTGTGTTTGCCCCTGGTTCTCGATATTTAAGAAGACAGAGAGTTTGATATTTGGATACATACAGATTCGACTCTTCATTTTATAATCCTCAAAGGTGGAAACAAGATTATTAGAGAAAAAATTGCGATAAAAAAATCTAGAAAATATCTTGTGCACAAAACTTCAGTTGTACTTCCGAAATTTACTCAGGAGTACAAAGTGATTTTTACTGAAATGGATAGGTAAAATCTCAAATCTTCTAAATCTGTTTTTTAATTTCTGGAAAATTACAATTATGTAGAAAAACAAACGTTGGCTTCCGTTGGGGTACACAGATCTTAAACTTTTTGACACAGGATTAAATTGGTTAGTGGTAATCCAAAACCAGAAATAAGCAAATATTAAACATTACTCATTTTAATTTTTTTTTTGTGGAGCTACTTACTGGTTTTTTCTAGTAAGAATTATTTTCAGTCTCCAATGCAATCTGTCCAAGAAGACATTCAAGACCATCCTCCAAGCCCTCCAGTCCCATTACTACAATCGCAAGCAAACCAACCTATGCAGACAGTCCAAGAGGATAAAATTGAGATTCAAAGGAAGTTGGAAGAAGAGGAACTGAGAAAAGAGACTGATAGTCCACGTAGGAGCATAACTCCTAACGCAGCCAATGGTGAGAATTATAACATACAAGAATTTAGAAATTTTAAGTAAAATATAAGTCTTTATTGACAATATTTTTTGAACGTATGAGTACGATCTTTCTTTTTTTTATCGATGGCGTAATAAGTGACTAGGACCTTTCAAAAGACCACACGTATTACACTGTTTAATCTAATTATTAGAACCGAAAGAGACTATTCGCTCGTGGATGAAATAATACGTTTTATGTGTTGTTTTGACGTTTGAACTTAGATTTTTTCAATGAATCTCTTTCTTTCAAATTTTTTTTACCCTAAAGCAATTTCTGGCTATTTGTAGAAATCCTCGTGCTTTTTTAAAAGTCCCTATCAATTTCGCGATCAAAAATCAGCAAATACTACTTTTTTCAGGTGAAATTCCTCAATAATTACACGATATTCTGGCATTTTCTTGTCTATCGGAAAACGAATTTTGTCATTGATGCCTCAATATGTTATTATGCAAATACAATTAAACCACGGTTTTATCCTCGAGTCATGGGACACGTTGACAGGCCTTTTACAGAATCGTTCATCGGGGGAATAGTCTCAACTCTCAGAATTAGTGGTATCTGGCATTTAGTCAAATGTAGTTTGTCAAGTATTTCTGCACGATTTAGGTACTAATCAATTCTACTTAATTATGCTCTTTGATTTCAGGTGGTGCTTTAGTGAAGCGTAGAAATAAAAGCGCTGGACCAAGATCTACATTTGAAGCATACGAAGAAAGGTTGTTACCTGCGCTTAGGCAGTAAGTTTAACTAAGATATTATAGTTTTCTATGTAAAATAGGCTAATAATAAGTGGTTCCTTATATGTGTTGCATATGTGCGACGTGAAGTCTATGTTGTTATTAATCTTCGAAAAAAAAGGAAGTGTGCTGTACCTACCATAAGTATGACGTTGTAGTCTATTTATCTGTTTTCGCGTGTTTTTAATTGTGACATCACATCGCTCGAATGGATGTACCGATGTGCATATAGTTTTCAGTGTTTAAAAGTTTTAGTTTTTACGAATCTTAATTATTATTATATATGTCGCAAACTAGGGATCAGCAGAATATATTGGGGACTCCTCATCATTATGTTCTGACATGACGGATAGCCTCGAGCAAGTAAATAATGCACACGATCAATGATCCTTTATTTTCGTCTCAACCTTAACTAGGTTTTACAAAGTTACAATAAACAGGTATTGCAGGATCCAAGCCTGACTCTGTGACGTCACGCTTGCGTTATATTCCGACTTATATATTATATTATTATAATTGAATTAGCTATGTTTGTTCAAAATCGGTTCAGCCGTTATCAAATTTTTTTGCTTTGAATCCCAATTGTGAAGGAGTATCTGTCTATCTCTGGGAATTTTTAAATTTTTAGCGTCTGTTTATTCCTATATTCACCCTCACCTTGCTTATATTTTCAGTTCGCACACAAACGAATACTTACGGGAAGCTCGTGAGGAAGAGTGCAGCGGTGGCAGCGCCTCGTCTCATCCGCGACCGCCTCATAAACTGAATGAAAGGGAACGGAAGCAAGCCGCTCTGCCCATTCTCATCTTTGGATATCCCCTTGTATGTGTCACAATATTCATTATGCTGAAACCGATATATCCCGAAAACATACATGTATACATAAGCCATTTCCCATTATGGACAGAGAATCAAGACGCGAAAATCACGTGTAATGAATTCTTAAAACTTTTACTTCTACCATCAATTCAAACTCAAACTTTTATAATACTATCTCGCGCACATCTCAAACTTATTACTCGACACGCATTTAGCTTCTTTACGAAGCATGAACTTCTTCTGATTTCTGACCGAGTCTGATCTCTGAAATATCCTGAGGATGCTTCGTTAAGAAGTGAAATATGTATCGATTAATGAGATTCAGATTTTGGAGAGAAGATAACAAAAAACTATAAGAATTCATCACAAGAGTTGGATTTTCAATCAGTTGCCAATTCCCATCCCTGAATCACATCTTAGATCTACTATAGCAAAAATCACATCTTGATGTCGCTCTAGCTATATCTACTTATTTGCACTTACAGCTCTATCTAGGTAGTAAAATGCAGAAGAAAGCAACCAACTAGCGACATGTTGCGACATTTTGGTTGACTTTCGCTATTTGTACCTACTGGAAGAAAAGCACCCAACACATTCTACGTTTGATAATCTCTTCTAGACGAGTGGAATGTTGTCTTTTGTTCATACTCTCTAAACGCATTTCAAAACAGTCAGAATACATTTAGAGTAGAGGGTTGATATCAAATGCTTTTATAGACTTGATTTATGCCAGGAATTGAAGCTTCATGTCCTTTTTTAAATTCGTCACAATCGGGTTTAATCTGACAAAGATATTATCGGTGCTGTGACGAACAAACAAATATGACAACATTATTAGATATAATTCCGTTTTATATCATAGAACGGTATCGACATTATTATTTTACGCAATTTATTGCCAATGTCAGGTTTTTAATTTACTTATTCAGGCACTGAAAAATTAGTGTAATACAAATATACATACGTATATACTTTAAAATATCCGTTAGCTTTAGGGCACAATTCTCTTTTAGAGACAAAAAGGTGGAAACGTCGAAGTTATTCTACGATTTTTTGTAGGTGGAAAAATTTTACTCCAAAAGTTATCTGGACAAAGAAGAGGGCTTAGTCCGTCTTCGCGCCGAACTCACCTCTCCGTCCAATGGCAGTACCAAGACTTCTCCAAACAAAACTGCTAGAGCTGCGGCTGCTCTATTGCAGAGGTCGCTGAGGGACAAGGTCTTCTCTGTGTACAGTCAAGCCAACGAGGTCGTCAGAGTATTATTCCAAGAATTTGTGCCTGACAGGTAATTATAATATTGATTTACTTCTTTTGACTAACACGGAAGGCTCGTAAGATTTCAAGCAACGTTTGCCGTTTAAGCTGAGAATCAGGTTTTTTTGGTTGCAACTTGTTATATAAACTTAATCCATATATTCTCCTTTTCCTAACAAGATCTTTCAAGGTGATGGACGGTCTTTCTTCTGAATCTGTTATTTGTCCGTCACTCCAGATGATTAGCCTATTGCTGACTTGCCGACACTTTGATTTTTTTAACGATGTTTCGCCTAATTCTACGGCAGACTGATGAGGATGAGCGTCGTCTTCTTAGTATGCGGTACCTGGCAACTACCCACACTCATTGAAAATCCACACAATGACTACACACCGGGGACCTCCGGTAAAGTCCGGTATTGCGTGTCTGGCACTTACTAAAATCAAGCTTCCAAGTCGATTAGCGGTATCCATCTTCTCGGTTGCAATTATGGTATTTTTTTATTGTACCCGCCTCTCGAGCGGTATTCTCGTTATAGAATAATAGTGTCGATCGGTAGAAAGACCCGTTTAGTTAGGATTGTAAGATGTGTACAAGTTGTGAAAGTTTAAAAACATGAATTTTGATTTTTTGTCAATTGGTCACAGACATTATCAAAAATTAAATTTACGCATAAACGAAACAGTGATAATGATTTATAAAATAACTCCTCAGAGTATGTTCAGCCGAAGTGGGTCGGTGTCTGGAGAAAATTCTTCCGGAATTGCTACGAGCGTGCGGTGATCCTGCACCGAGGGTTCATTCTACTGCGCAGCACACTGTTCTTACTGTCGCTGACTGCCCACAAGTCAGGTGAACTGTATAGTCACTTTTGAGAAAATCACTATGTAACATCATTTTCGTTATTAGAAAAAATAATGTACGAGATTTTATATTAGCTGTTGTAAATATATCGCTTTATTTACCGTCCAATTACTTCGATTCGGTACATCTTACCGTTTCTTCCCAACGTTAACAACGACAGATAGTGACTTTTCCTAGGGTCTCTTGTCTGTCGAGCATGATATCTCAAGACGCTCCTGACGATGATCAATGTTAGGCAGCATTATACACTATTACCTACTGAGATGATCAAACTAAATTTATCTATACAGCAATACTTTAATAGAAAGGTTGAGTCCGTGATTCTGGCTATTGTTACATGTCGGAAGTATTAAGTTTGGTCGAAGGCTTTAAGGCCGCTTTAATTTTAAGTCGAATAAATAACTTCGTTATATAATTTTTGATTCAGTCTTGATGTTCCTTTAGCAGTTAAGATTCTCTTAAAACTACTTAGTATGTACTGCAATAGGTCGCTTATTTTTGCACAATTGTTTTCTTATTCCTCCGTATTCATATGTCACCTCTATACTGTGCAGAAGCCTGCACATAATACCCCAACAGCTGGTCCGGCCGGTGGCTGCATCCATGCACCCAAGAATGGCTCTCTCACGTCTGCAAATTCTGGAACAACTTATACTGAGTCACGGCATATCAACGGACAAGAACAGGTATGTATTACACATAAGGCGGAAAAAAGGAGGTGGAGTATGAGTACCGCTAAAAGCTGTGGATTGCAGTCGGTCTTAGTCCTGACAGCATATGATACCGTCGAACGAACTCAAAACAGTCGTACAAATAACAATCATAGTATATAAGTAGAATACCTAGTTATTCTCGGATATAAGAAATAGGTTCTGTCCGTTATTTCAATGCGCAGAAGCTATGATTAAAATGCGCAGAAGCAAAAGAAGTATGACTGGTAGTGCTCGCGAAGAGACGCTGGCGGGGCCGGTCAGGAAAGGGGAACGTACGAAGAAACCGGTTCCTCTCTTGAGACTTATTTTGAAACGAGGACAGAGTCCTTTACCAGAAATTGACATTATTAATCTGACCTTGTAGTATCCAGGTTAATATATCAATAACCTTCAGACAATCACCAATTATTATGACCTCAAACTAAACACAAAACTCAGCAACACTCCGACTCCAAACCAATGTAAAAAAAGTTGATCTCTAAATTAACCTGGCGAGAATATAACTCGACATTCAATTTTTAATAAATAATATCCCAGAAATGTTATAGCTTTTTTTGCACTCAGAAGTCCATTCTTTTTCATTGTAACAAAATTTCCATTATACAGAAAGAGCAAAATTCCTTACGTAATTAGAAAAAACTAACAGGGGACACCCGGATTTGAACCGGGGACCTAATGATCTGCAGTCACTCGCTCTACCCCTGAGCTATATCCCCTATATATATAAACTCAAAAATACTTATTATTTGCATAAAATGATTTTCTTTTGTTTCGAAATTTTCTATATTTGAATATTTTTACTAAGTACGAATTTTGCTTTTAGATCATAATTTTACTTTCCCTTTAATCCAGTTAGATAGGATATTATTCTGTACTCAGTGGTCTAACGGTTCGTCGACTTGCCGAATGTGGTGCAGCGGGCGCCCAACACGCTGCCGGTTCCGTCCGGGCAGCAGCTGAACGTATTCTTCTTGCAGCTTATGCAAGATCACCTAGAGTAGTTAGAGCGCAGCTCCCTCCAGATGACGCTGTTACGAGACGGAACCTAATTTACAGACACCTGTTCCAACAATTCGACAGAATAGATATGCAGGTAACCTTTTAAATTAACTTTAACTCTTCGCAGCTACACACGCTACTACACTACACGACAGTCCACTTCCGACAGACAATATACCACAATAATATAGCACTTTGAGTCACCTTCCACGTTCTAATAAGCCGTCCTACAACATCTCTTCTCGTGTTATAATTATAAGTTATATGTTATAACTGTTTGGTTCACTTAAAGTTAAAGGGACACGATTTTAAATCTGACCATTTATATATATCTCATCAAGATCTTATCGTTAATTACCAACATCTATTTCTTCAAATATAGTTCTATGCTTCAGAAGCATTAGAGAAATTAACGTTAACGGTAAATTAGTCATGTAAAACTACCCTAATTTATTGTCTTACTTGGTAACATGCTAAGTTTAAAATAGTAGCTTTTTATGAGATACACTGAATTACATGATTACATGTGACATGCGTAGTTTTTTTCAAAATAAGTTACTGAACTTTACTGAAACATGAAAAAAAAGTTTTTATGGTTTAACAAAATATAAGACTTGTCGAATGCTATATTTCATATACGTAGTACTGATTTCATTTTTAGAAAATTATCAAATGGTTATGGTTTACTATTATGATGGTAATATTTTTTAGAAAATGTTAAATCAAGCTCCAACAGAAGAACAGCTTCTCAATGGAGAACCTTCAACGAATGATTCCGTCCACGAAACTGCAAGCGTCACCCAGTCGACGCGTATCGGAACCGTCAGCGGAATGACATCATTCATGACATCATCTCTTGGAGCCACGTCCTCTTACAGTCTTAAATCCATGACGTCAAGTGTCAGCGGTGTGACTTTAGCACCTTCGAGCTTAAGCGGCAGTTTTACCACATCGAGGCCAAAAAGCAGACTAAAAAAATCACCAACTAAGAAATATACTGCCAGTAGGGCTGTAAAGGACTTTTCAAATTATCCGGGTTATAATAAATTGAGGCTGGACAGCGCTGTCAGCCCAAAACATTCACCGAAATCAAGTGTGCAGTCTACTGAAAAGGTGAACACTATTTGCAATGTGTTTAATTATGAAGGTATTATCTGAAATTCTTCTTGGTTATTAGTTTCTCATAGTCTAATAATTTTTGATAAAGTCTATTTTATTCTTTTAATGTTTCATTATTTTAGAAAATGTACAGTGTTTAATGCATTTGTTTTGTAGGTACATTTCCAAGACCATCAAACAGATGAAGTGGTCTATCGCCGCGTAAATCGAAACACGGAAAACCGCCACTCTATGATACATTACGATCATGATGCATCTAAACCACAGCTGAAAGAACGACCGGCCACAGTATACGAACCACTACATCTAGACTACAGAGACAGTCCCTCTTTAGGGTCACCAAAGACTTCTAAAAACGATGTACGAAGCATGGACTCCCTGCCTATGGATTCACCACAAATGTCCAGGAACGATTTACGCGATGAATGCAGAAGTCTAGATTCTCCTAAGAGCAAGACAGAGTATTTTAGGGAGGGTGGAATGGATTCTCCTAAAATGATATCTGGTTTGAGGAATTTACATTTGGATGACAACAGCCAGATGGACGAAAGCGGATACTACAGTCCTGGTAAGATCAAACATTTTATGTTGCTAACATAATACTGACTGCGTATTTGGATCAAATTGAACCTTATCATGATAAGTGCTTTGGGTTAAAAGTCTTATGAGTAGGTAATGAATATTGATGTTTATTGCAATAAAGTGGCAGTGATATTGATATCTTGAAAGATATTGCGTCATCCAAACAATGATTTAAATTAAAATAGTGTTTCCAGACACTAGACGGCTAAAAATACATTTGCGGTAAAATATACTTCGACTCATACATCTGTGTTTTTCATTTAGAATAATTTTATACGTGACCTGATAAAAACTTTAACTTGCACATGTATAAATTATATAAAATTTCGCTTTATTCATCATTCGTGTAATCGATTTGAACTATAGAATCGCCTATTGATTTTACGATATGCACATACATTATTTTTCATATTATATACCTCGAAGAAATACTTGTAATCGGTCAGTGTATGTCGATATCTCAAGTAAATTATTAATTGTGATTCGGCATTATTAGGTACTTTGATGATTCGATTATGGCTGTAGAAGTCTTGCTTCTTCAGAACTGCAAGAATCTTGAAAGGAAACCATACATTTAAAACAAATGATAAGTGTGAGACAGTTTTACAATTTCTCGGATTTTGATCGGGTCAGCCCCTAAAAGCGTATTAAATGTAATCGTTTTGGATCGCAACAGGAATTAAGGAGATCCAATAAAAATATACGTAGGTACATATACGTGATATGTTGAAGGTGCTACAGGTAGGAGACTGCAAGCAGCAAACGAGCAACACTACGAGAACTATGAAACGAACGCAGCCGCTGACGCCGGCAGTGAATCTACACCAGAACCGGTCTTACAGTAAGTTCATTTGCTTAAACTACGCCGATATTGTAAAATCATTTTTTTAAAGAATCTGGTGGTGGATTAATCTTAATGTCAGTCAAGTTCTTCAAATAGGTACAGAGCTGCTGAGACTTAACAACGTTAGTTCCATGGTACAAATTTGAACTCTGGATACTGCTGTCTAATATCTTGCTTTAGCTAGTGGCGATTAATTACATTTTAACAAACTTAAAAAAATTATCCATTCGTCTGAATTTATTTCAATTTTTTATGTAAGTTACCCGCAATATCTTCCCTATTTGTGCACCGATATTGGTGATTCTTTTTTATTTGAAAAGGCATATGTTCAGTGTGGTCCCATCGAAATTCAGTTAAGATCTGATGGTTGAATACTACTCAAATAAAAGAACTTCTCGATGGCTAATATATTTTAATGGCCTTTTTTTAAATCCTCTGTTCTAGAATTAGAAAAAAAGCTTCATTTTATTCCTACACTAGGTATTTAGAAAAAGAGCACTCAAAAGGGAAAATTAAATAACTTTTTTAAGAAAAAAAATAGACCGACTTATCCTTTACTATTCAAAAGCGAAGCACAAAAAAACCTTCACAAATACCTCATTAAAGTTATCGGTTACTGAAGTCTTCTGTTTTCAGTGTTTTTATTTTGAAGTCAGCAAAATTTTTTTGTGGAATCGCTTTTTGAAGTGAAAACTTCTTTAGGCGCTCTTTCTGAACAGTGTCCGAAACTGAACCGTCACGCTCAAGTCGACGACGCTGAATCGGGTATACTCGACATCAACCTCGCTCGTATATTATGGTATACTAGCAGTAACACGCGACTTCGTCCGCGTAAATTTACGATGAAAATATCGCTATAGTAAATGTTATTGTAGGGATTATATACACTACATTGCATAGTCACGATGTTGTCAAGGACGCAGATATAGAGCTGAAAGCGACCAGTCATCGTCGAGCATGTATGCGAAAAAAAGACTCCACGTGTATTTGCTCGTGCAACTTCTGTAGTTTGTTGTTAAAGGAAAGGAAAAGGAAGGATGTGGAGCGAAAAATTTCCAAGATTCTTTGTGATTTTTCGTCGAAAACTTATTCTTGTTACATATGCAAATAATTACAATTTTTTCCACTAAATACACCTATGTACGCTATGTATTTCGATCAAAATAGTTATTATTAAAGAAGCTATTTATCCTCGTCGATAGGGTGACATGCAAGGAAAAATGTAATTTTGCTTTTTTTTTTATATCAGAGGGGCAAACGAGCAAGCGCATCATCCGATGGAAAATGATCATCGCCGCCCATGGACACCCGCAACGTCCAGGGAATCACGGGTGCGTTGCCGACCCTTAAGGAAAGAGTTGGCTCGTTTCTTGAAGGTCCCTAAGTCGTAATGGTCCGGGAATACCGCCGCTATAAGTTGGTTCCACAAAATTGTCGTACGTGGTAAAAAATGTCGTAAAAATCGCACAGTCCATTCCGTTCAGTTCCCTTTCCGTGACGTATCTAAAAATTCTTTACTCGTATTCAATCTGTATTATCTAAAACCGATTGTCTAACTATAATCTTAGTTAAAATTCATGGTTAAAATACACTAATAATTTCAGTTCGGCAATATATGCTATTAGACGCATTAGACAGTAGAGATGTGGTCACGGCTAGGCTGGTGTACTTCGTATATTTCCATAGCCTTATGTCTTATGGCCTACTACTGCGGGGATCAGCGGCGCACATGAATTCTATCTTTATTTTACAAAAGAGAGCAATACGTACCATCTACAGTATTAATGAACGAGTCTCTGAGAGACCGTTTTAAAGACATTGATGTATTCATTTTACCCTCGTTCTTTATCTTTGAAAACATAATGTACACTAAAAGAAATAAAGATCTATTCCAAAAGAAAGGTGTTATTAATGTTATGGAAACTCAGGGTCGTGATCAGCTAGTTATTCTTAAATTTAAATTACAAAAGTCAAATGGGTCATATTTGGGCAACTGTGTTCGTTTTCATAATAACATTTTTCAAGAATTTACTCAATTAACGGAAAAGAAATTTAAACTTATTATTAAACGCACGCTGATTAGAAAAGCATACTACAAAATTAACGATTCCATTGAAGAAAAAATAATAGTCTGGAAATAATCCTCTCTGCACATGTATTTACTGACTTTATGAATGTTGTATTTTAAATAACTATTTGTACAATGATGTTGAAAAAATGTTACCTGACTGAGTTTCTTGTCGGTTCTTCTTAGTGTTCAGGTCTTCTTTTCGAACTGAACTAAAGTACATATGACGTTGAAAAATACCTTGCAATGGGGTTTACTTGAATAAATTGATTTGATTTTTACTTTGGATAAATAGTAGTCTAGATGATTCTTCGCAAAACCCTCTATCTTCCAGTGAAAATCTCTGAACTCTCTCTGAAATCGGTTCAGCCTTATCGAAGATTAGCCCGGACAAACAGACAGACCGACAAAAATTTTAAAACGCTTGTTTGGGTCTTGGCCAAGGTCAAAGGTCAAAAATCCTTTATTTCGAAATCACAGACAGACACTTCTATTTTATTTAAATGTATATATAGATTACAATATCATATTATATCAGTTTTCACTTTTATACTCGTAAGCACACACATTTTCTGTTTTTATCCAACGGTTCTATCCCCAGCCAGAATAATATTGTAGGTATTTCATGGTCCAATACTGCGTGTTTGGTGCAGTCATTATACATCCTTGGATTTTATTTAATATCTTATCATGAAATAAATCATGTTGAATAAGATTTATACGTGTATTTGTTACTATTTGCACTATTGTTTGTTGTTATTTGGTTGCGGCGTAAGCATGAATGTAATTTGTTAAATTTTCTGGTATACAATATGATCATGACGTACTATAGTCCATGTTTACTTGGTAGGGTCATGATAATATACATAGGGGTATGGTCATATGGGATTATGATCTTGACGCATGATATTAGTAAGTATTACGTATACTTGATACGGCGATCGTATATGAGTGGTTTAAATTTGTTAAAAAACCTATCAATCATGCATCGAATTATACGTTACGCTAGAATAGTAAATCAAAAAAATAATCGTGGCCCTAAGCGCTGGCAGAGCGGGGCGAAACTGCCGCTTCGCCGAAAGTAAGAGCGAGACAGCACTATTCTTTGTCTGTGGTGCAGTGTTGCCGACTTAGTGGATTTTCCACTAAATCTGGTGGTTTGAACCCCCTTTTAGTGGGGGAAATATTGCGTTTAGTGGCTGGTGATTTTTCTGGTGGTTTAGTGGAATAGAATTTTTCCTATTTTTTTTTTATTTAGTACATAATCACGCCAGTATAAAGTTTGGACGTTGCAGTTCATAATATTTCTAATTTATTTTAGGGGTATTTACTTTACTATGTGAGCAACACTAAATCTCTGTTGTCAAGTAACACGGGGATTTCCCTTAAAATATGTTGTTTATAGCAGTTTTCTGTCAGGTGAAGCGGGGATTTCCAGCAAAATATTTTTTATATTCTAAACTTTCTTCTTTCTCAAATTGGTCTTATTCACTGTCTGAAGTTTGTTCGCGAGGGATAGGTCACTTAATGAAAAATATGCCGAAACCTCTGTATTCTCAAAAGTTTCGGGATTCTTGGCTGCAAGACCCTGCTTTAAAAGATTGGCTTCAGATGATTGAAAGTACTACTGGCCAAGTAGCGAAGTGCAAATTTTGTGGTACCACTTTAAGGAGCCATTATGGAGACTTAAAATCACATGGAATGTCGAAGAAACATCAACAAAATGCAAAGGTAAGCTAACACGACTATTTTATTACGGTAAAGCATGGTCAATAATGTGTCCATGTGGTACCGCATTTAGCATTACCTCATATTATCTTCCTGAGGGTGTCGTAATACGTGTCTGAGGGATGTGAAAATAGCAGCAGTGCTTCCCGTGAATGCAACATTTTGCATTGTAGTGTTCATAAATCCGCCTCGCCTACCAAGTTTGATGAGTGTTAGCATAGTAGACAGAGTGCATTTATTTTTTACACGACTGCCCAAAAAAAGGAGTGTAATTTGTTTAGAGTTTAAAAAAAATTAGGGTATCGTTGGAATCCTTACATTCTTATCCCGAGTGACATAGGCTATATTTTTTTTTGGAGATAGCTGTCGTGTTTTTTTTTTAAATTTATTTTTTAAACTTATTACATTATTGTAAATTGTTGCAGATTATCACTGAGCAACCCAAATTACCATTTAAACCAGAACCCATTGGAAGTCAAAAAAAGGAAAAGGCCAGGCTTGCTTTGTTTACAGCCATGCATACGAGTATACGAGTAGTTGACCATTTAGGTGAGGTAATCAATCATAGCCATCAAAGGGAAATAGATAAAGTACAACTACACCGAACGAAGTGCACCGCGGTCATAAAAAATGTATTAGCATCACATTTCATTGAGGTTTTAAAACAAGATATTACGGATCAATCATACAGTTTATTGATTGATGAATCAACAGATATTGCTGTTCAGAAATATTTAGGTTTGGTTATAATTTATTATAGTAAAGCACACCAAAAAATAGTATCTACATATTTAGACCTTGCAGAGCTGCATGAATGCAACGCTGAGGGTATTGTCTCCGTTATAAAAAAGACACTTAAACGATTCGATTTGAAACTAGAGAACTTTATGGGCATTGGTACAGACAACGCTTCCGTAATGGTTGGAGTAAATAATGGAGTTTTTGCGCAGTTGAAAGCAGAGGTACCACATTTGATTCTAGTGCGTTGTTTATGTCATTCCTTGCAACTGGCTGTTTCTGCTGCTGCAAAGCAATTTTTGCCGAGGAATTTAGAATTTTTAATTAGGGAGACCTATGATTGGTTTGCTCGCTCTTCTTCTAGACAAAGTGTTTATAAGGAGCTATACAAAGCAATGAATGATGGCCATAAACCACTTAAAATCGTTCAAGCATGTCAGACACGATGGTTGTCAATAGAATCAGCAGTCTCGAGAATATATACGCAATGGCTAGAGCTAAAAACTCATTTTTCTATAGCCAAGATCCACGAAAGGTGTCACACAGCAGAATTATTGCACTCTATGTATGCGAACGAGATGAATTACGCATATATTTCATTTTTATATCCAATATTAATTGAGATAAACAGAGTCAACAAAATGTTTGAGTCAAAAGATACAGACCATACCAAATTGTGCGATGAGTTGATCAACCTGATAGATATGCTTGTCAGCAAAGTCACGTTACCTATAAATAAAGTTAATATTTTCACTCAAAATATTCGTGATTTTTTGGATCAAAGATGTTATTTGGGATTCCGATTTGAAAAACAAATACAAGAGATGAGAGAAAAAGGATTACCAGCAGCAGAGGAAGTATCAATACGGAATCGGTGTATACAGTTTATAGTTAGTCTGATTGAAGAAATTAAAAACAGGCTGCCGGAAAATGTGACTTTGATGAAAAAGATTTCTCGAGTAAGTGTTCAACAAGCACTAAATCACAACAAAGAAGATCTAATCGACATAATGTCTCAATTAAATAAAAAAACAGACTTCATTGCAAAAGTTGATGATCAGTGGCGACAAATACATTTAATGAAATGGAGTGAAACCAAAGACACAAAAAAGTTTTGGATCGAAGTGTTGCATTTTAAAGACGCTCAAGGAGAAGCTAGATTTCAAGATTTAGCGAATTTTGCAATTTCTCTTTTAATATTACCACACTCCAATGCCGACGTCGAAAGATTGTTTAGCAGCATGAACATTATAAAAAATAAACAGAGGAATCGTATGAAGTTGAATCTTTTATGTGCCATATTAAGAGTACGCTGCAGTATGAGGGTGATAGGTAAATGCTGCAATGACTATGAAATTCCAATACACGTTATAAAAAAAATTGGCACCAATGAATCATATCGTTCCTTGGAAATTGATGATGATGGTGGCGGTGAAATAGACACATCTGATGACGATTTGTAATAATTTTAATATGTTTCATTTTCGTAATAAACGTTTTTCATATATCCCTGCTTATTTTTCTTTCATATTAACAATAAAAAAGATTTAGTGACAAATTTAGTGGCTTTTTAACTTTGGTTGTTTTTGGTTAGTGGTTTTCTGGTGGTTTTAGAAGTCGAATCTGGTGGACAGCTCGTTCACCTGTTGGCAACACTGCTGTGGTGTCGTCGCTCCGAATAGACAAGACCCGACTTTGTAATTTTACGTACAATAAGTTTAATTCATTAAAAATTCATTTTAAATGATTATTTTGCAGACTAATATTAAACTGCGCACCAATTTAAAATACGCGACATGGTTTTGGGTGTTATATTCATTTCCCTAGACAAAATCTTTTGGCTTTCGGACAGGATTTCTTCGAATTCTTTCTTTTACTGCTTTGATCACCTTTTTAGTACGAATACTACGTGGACGGTCAGATCTTTTTCTGTTATAAACAGAGGACGTTTCATTATACCTATCAATAGCTGAGTACACAAACATTCGACTAATACCAAGCGTATGGCGTTTCAAAAATTTCATTTAGCTCTATACCTACTTTGTTTAATGCTATCACAGCGAATCGGGTCTCTTTATAACTCCCATTAATTTTAATATCACAAGAATGTTCAACAAAGATTAGCGCGAAAATGATAAAACACTATGAATATTCATAATATGAAAATGACAGGTTCCAAATTCAAATGTAATTTTTATATTTTTTTATCGTAACAATATTTACGGCCAGACTGTGTAGATTATACAAGTGCTTTAAATGTGAAAGGAAGTAAAATACACTACTTTGTTCACTGCACAAGAGTCGAAATGAAAGTGAGCTAGGTGTGGTCCCGGAGCCTCAGTTGAGTAAAACGTAGCGATTGTTTCGAATACTTAAATGCCCTACACACCTTTCAATTTGTTAGAACAACTTTCCTAGGGATCGATCGATCGATCGATCGATCTCGAGTAGAGAACCGATTTAGTGAATTGATTGCGGACACCCAATGATGGAGTTTTCATTATATTAATAAGAACGCAACTATAAAATAATGAGCTAGTGTGTAATTTTTTAATAAACTATACATACACATATCGAACACTGCCGTCACCTTAGCGCTCTCTGAGCCAGATTTAGCGCTTTTTGAGTCGTTTAACCTTTATCTTTCCCATGCAAAATTTAAAAAAACCCCGTAGAACGATTTTTGAGGATCTGTCGTCTATTCACTGGATCGATTCACTGCTCGAGATCGAATTATCGATTCTTCCATTAATCGATCTCAGATCGCCATCCCTAGGCAAGTTGTTCCAACAAATTGCAAAGTGTGGGGCATTTTAATCTAGTACTACATAGCTATATCGTTGCAATCAAGCAGTATGATCATGATGTCAACATTTCATGAACCAGCACTACGTGTACGTGGTGCGGTCGTCGCATACGTGTGGATGGCTTGGAAGCTCATTACTGGAGACGCTGCGTGATGCTGGCCCGCTGTCCTCATTGCAGGGTCGCGCTGGAAGCCAGGTCATTACACACACACCTGCTAGGTATGTATGGGTATAATAACATATCTATGTAATTTACCCTCTAAACTCAACCAATTAAACTTAAATTTTGCGCACAGAGTTGCTGTATCAGAGGTACAAATTAGGCTGCAATTTGCTAGTACCGCGTGAGTGAAGTCGCGGGTAATACTATTTTAACCAATTTCAAAAAAGGACGAGGTTCCCAATTCAGGTTTTTTAAAGACACTGAAAATATACATACCTACACATCGATATCTTTGTATATATATTAAGCAAAACCAATTGTTTTCACGCAATTCCGTGACCACTAATCTAGCATTAGGTACCTATCTACCAACATTATAAAAAAAATATTTATTTTATAGAGGAGTGTTCAATGAGTGAAGGGTCATGGAAAACTTGTCAAAAATGCGGTGCTGCACTACGGGTTGGTGAAAGCGAATATCACTTGAACTGCATTCGTAAGTTCATTATAATCAATATATAATTATAGTCCAATATAAATTTTTAAACATCCGCGTTGCAATATAAAATATCGAAAAACAAGGGAAATTAACGCGATTATCTTTTATTTGGCTTAACGTTTCGGCCGAATTGCATCGCCAAGGTCTAAGTAAACTATCGCAGCAAGCTTCAATCCGTGGTCAAGGCAGATTTTATATTCCGATATACTTCCGATATTTGTAAATAATTATTAGGGTTCATACACACTACACTCAGTGTCCACACATTTGACTGGAGTGCAAAACAAGGTTTTGTTACTTGAGTCACAGGATTCCACGCTTTTAATAAATTGTATAACCATTTTCCCGATTGAAGTATTTGTCTCTGTATTTCTATGGCTTCACGCCACAACTCTCGGATAAAAGCCGCGATCAGTGGAAAATACCTGTGGGCGATGAATTGAATTGAAATTATTGCTGCGACAGCTTACTTGAGAGCTTGCCAATGGAATTCAGCCGAAATGTCAAGCCAAATAAAAGGTAATCGCGTTAATTTCCTGTGTTTTTATTACTAATGATTATTTATTATTATTATTATATAAACTTGGATTATAAAGCTCACAGGCGCATGTGATTTATACTCAGATTTTACGACAATTTCAATTTCAGCCCTAGGCATGGACGAATGGAAATGTCCTTACTGTTTCACTAACATTCTCGCGCGGGACTTACCTTGGCAAAGACATCTGATGCAATGCCCAAGGAACCCTAGGCTTTCACAAGCATCATAGATACAGAACCAGGTAGCGGAATAACGTACGATTTGGTCAAAGGCACATCCAAAATGAACACAACATTGTAGAATGTTAATATTATATGATTTGTGTATTTGACATTCTGTGAAATGTTTTTGCTATAAAAAGTCTAGTATGTATATCGTGTAATAGCCATCGCAACTAAGGATAAAAAGTGCGCCATTCATAGATAATATTGACCAGCAATTTAGTTATTTGGCTGTGACATATATATACGAATTCATAATAATCTGAGCACTTATTATATTGGAACATAATACAAAATGCAAAATAAGACAAGCGATCAAAAGGTAACGGAAAAAACTTGTAACTGTTAATATCTATTAGGACGCAAAAAAAATACAGCAGGAAATACAATTATGCATATTATTAACCAACGAAATGGGGACCGATCAGTTCATATGATAATAAATGTGTATTGTACAGATGTTTGGACGGACAGGCACGGCATCTGGAGTTAAAGTCTATGCATAAACGTCGAGAAATATATAATTTGGGTAATTTTGCGTTTATCTCATTTTACAGTTCATACGCCAAAAACTGGTCAGTAGATTATAAAATAATAATTTTTAGTTGGTGACAAATATCTTGCCACTTTTTCTTAAGTACCTTCATAATGTAATATCGAGTGAATTTTCTAATAGCAAAACATTTGAACATTTAAAAAGTTTATTTTTAGAAGAGGGTCATGAAACTAAAAATAATTGAATTAAATGATGACCATATAGGATTATTTTTTATTACTTCATAAAAATAGGAGCAATAATAAAACCAAACATATTAAGGGCACAAGCATACTACTAGGGAGCATGTCAGAACTCAGGACCTAGGACTCTACCAACAAAGGGCACAAGCATACTACTAGGGAGCATGTCAGAACTCAGGACCTAGGACTCTACCAACTCAAGACGCCTAGAATTGCATTTCCTGCATAATGGCGTATTTTTTTTCCGGTTAGTAAACAAAACTTTACGTCTTTATGTGGCTTGCACCCACTATTTAAACTAGATTTAGGGATTTCACATCTCGCTTGCACAAACTATTTAATAGTTGGTGCAAGCGAGATGCCAGTTCCTTAAATCGAGATTTAATAGTTGATGCAACGCACCCTTACGGTTGACTCAGCCGATTGACACATACTCTGGTATGTAGGTACCCTAAGACTTAACATTGCAAATAATAAACCTACTTTTTAAGTGCGTAATAATAATTTTGTAAGTGTTCATTTTTAAAACATAAAGCACCTAGTTGTTAATTACTGACATATTATAGCAAAGGCATTACGGAATACTTCTGGAATGGTATTGTTGGCAGCCTTTGTTATTTATAATAAATATTATTATTCTAAAAGGGCTCAACAAATCTAATTGGTACTACTGTGTGCTTAAGGGTGCAAACTATTTAAGCTCGATTTGAAGAAGTTGGTGCAAGCGAGATGTCGAAGAACTGTAATCTCGCTTGCACCAACTATTTAATTGTCGGTGCAAGCGAGATATCAAATCCTTAAATCGAGTTTAAATATTTGGTGCAAGCCACCCTAAATCTAGTTACATTTTAATTAAACCGCTTAAAAATTTATGCAATGAGATATAAAAGGACATAATTAATAATCGTTACGATAATTTATTAAACGAATTTTAATCTAACATTCTTTAACACGTTCATTGCCAAACTGAAATTTTGAATTTCGTGTAGTGGCCAAAGTTATTTTTTCTTTTATATACTTCTCATTGTTCTCGAAAAAATATAGTATATTATCTATATACTTTTACTATTATGTAAGTAGGACTGAATTAACTCTAAATATTTACACACGATATCGCGTAATTGGCCATACATAACGCTATTATTGCCCATATGGCCGGATACGTGACATCGCTTGACATGTAATTCAGACAAGTTATGTTTACCCACAAATTAAATAAATACAATAATAATTATAACATTAAGTATATCAGACTTTCCATGTAAACACCTATTAAAATTAACGCACAAATAGATATGTACTTTTAAAAGGACATCACTCCTTGAATAAATGTCGTCGCCAGAGTCCAGTAATAACACTTCCATATCCACACCCTTTAAGTCGTTTTCTTTGCACGATCTGGCATTGAACTGAGTCTTTTCGAGGACTCATAATAAAGAGCAAACAAAAAATCGAAATAAATAAAAACCAAACCTCAAGTGTGGTAAATCAATGAATAATCTGAACAAAATCGTCGAATCGTCGCCTAGTTCGAACACCGCCACTGTGCGCACTGGCTCGTAAAATCAACAGACAATGGCTGGAGGCCATTCCGCCTCCATGCAAACACCGCACACCGTTTCGCTGTGGCCGCTGTTCTATCCCGCATAGAAACCCGTTAGCAATGAGCACGCGATATCACGTAAATGGCCGTTTGGTGAGGGGCCGTAACACGCAATATCCCGCGAACGGGAACGAACGTGTTAATTGAATAAAATAGTTATAATACATACCTAATCCAAAACTTTTTTTTGGCCAGTATTTACGATTGCTTGTCGTATTTTTCCTAGAACTTATAATAATTATATTATACTAGATGAAATGATATTATAGCCTGTCAATTCATCAATACATTTCATAAATTGTATTTCCCAATTAAATAGTAACTCTTTATAGTTATAGCAAAAAATAGATATTTTTGTAAAAATATCATCATCTTTTGCTTGTTCTTAGTAACCAATGGACTAAAATTATTATATTTTGATTTAAAAGTAGTATACACATTTGGACATCAGTGTTTCTGTTTGCTAAGTGAAAATACAAAATAGATTACTCGAAGAGTTTTCAAAAGGTTAGGTTATTTGGAGGAATTTTAACAAAAAAAAGCGTAGCTTTTTGTCCCGACTTTACCGTCCACAAGATATTAACTCCGTCATTGTCAATGTTCTTTGTTGATTTTGAGTAATTTTTGTGTGTTATTTATAACTTATAACGTTATAAGAATGTACATGTGTTTTGTAGTTTGTTTTCATATTTTTGTCACTTGATTATCAAATAATATCTAAAAATATATCGTCGGTGATACTGTAATACGCTTATAAAATATTGAATTAGTACAAATGCTAGAAATGTGAATTACATTTTTTGTTTTACTAAAAGTTGAAATTTTTTTCTTCTAAAATGATAAACTATTATCGGCGATATATTGAATTATTAAGTATACCTATTTTAGTTACATATAAAGTTTTTGAACGCTTAATATATAATATAAATAAAGTCCAACTTGGTATCGCTATGAGCATTGTAATTGTACATCAAAACGCACCTTACACAATGTTAATTTAAAACAGCACTCACCCGAGCCTTTTCAATGGAGCGGGATTTTAAATTGGCGTACTTTACATCCTAAAATTACAACATTTTCATTTTTATATTAACAAAACTATTTTAGAATTTTAGTTTAGAAAATCTAATTTTGGTGCTTTCTGGCTACTCTCGTTGTAGAGCCACCTGTATTAGAATATCGATAGTCAAATGGATTTAGATTTAGCAGAGAAATCGGTCCACACATAACTACCAGTAACAATTTTAATAAAAATTCAATATTTTACTTATGTTAAAAACACGCTTTTTTAGGATTTCACAAGGTTTTAACAGATAAACGTCAGACAGAATGCTTACAGCTTTTATTAAATTATGATCTACTTATACTGAAAACTGAAAGATGGGTCGATTTTTTTGCTCGCTTGTATTATATTACATGGTAGTTTAGATAGGTAGTTTACGACTTACGTTATGGTAGAGTAGATATTAAGAAAATTACTCGGTTAATAAAAATAAGACTGAATTGTCATTGTCTGGGTTTTTTTTAAACATCGGATTTTTTTAAAATTATTTTTATCGCTTTATTTTAGTGTTTTTTATTGTCTAGGCTAGGATATAATGAGTTAGTTTAATATAGCTTAAAATATTATAGCTTAGCTTAGCTTAAATCGTCTTAATGCCACATCACCCACTGTGATATTGGGTCGAGGTTATTTTGAAACAGGTATAAAATAAAGCGTGGATCTTATGTTGACGGTGTAGATGTAATTAGTAGAAATAAGCTAACTTTAAGTGCCGTATTTTGCTGTCCTTTTCTGTCTCTTCAATAATAACAAGGATGCCATTGATTCGAATAACAAGAATAAAAAATTAAAAAAAAAAACTTAAATTCATGAAGCATGAGACGATGGAAGTTAGTAATGAGATTCAGATTTATATAAAAGGATTTATTTAAAAAGACGAATCATCAGGGTGACGTCCTATTCTCGCTAACATGTCATCTCGTATACATAAACCACAGAGATCTTACTTTTCTTTGAAATATCTGTTTAATTAGTTATCTTAAAATAATTTAGAATAAGGAAATAAATTTCTATGTCGTTTAATATTTTAAAAGAAACTAAAGTTATTTAATGGATTTCCTGCTTTCTGGGTTCACTTCTGTTACCATAAATAACTTTTCTGAGGACGATAGTGAAGTTGTTGTGGACGTTATAGGTATCAGCGTGCTGTATCTACTTTTCAATATTTCAATATTTAATAAATCTGAATCAGTTTTATAAATTAATATAATATTTTTTTTTTAATGAATTAAACAAGCCCTCTAAGCTAAGTGTTCCGCGTTCGAAACCCGGTCGTCGATCAGAAAAAAATTTCGAAATCAACCTAGTTTGGGCACAGAGTAAATAGTCCAACAGAGCCAAATTCTCTAAGAGCTTCGATTCAAAGTTGCCGTATACTTAAATATTTACATAAAATACATAAGTGTAGTTTAATAAAACTTACAACAAAATTATAGAAAGAATTTAATAAAAACTACTATAAACTTTCGAACTCTCAACAAAATCAGTTTTGTTCTATCGTATTTGCATCTTGGAGAAATAAAATATAGAACATTTTTTTCTCATCTTATAATATTTAATAGCGGGTCTATGTCGCGTTTATATGTTAAGGCTAATTACCTATTTTATCCCGACGTTTCGACCGGATTGCACCGATCGTGGTCACGGGGAGACTGATGAGGTTGAATATCATCTTCGTAGTGTGCGGTTTCTTGCAACTACCCACACTCATTCATCGTATTTTTAATATTCGTTATTGTCACTGTTGGTACTTCGACACACTACACTAACGACATATAAACACTGGCGACGTCCACTTTTATAAAATATAAACGCGACATAGACCCGCAATTAAATATTATAAGATGTGAACAAGTCGTGAAAGTTTAAAAACATTTTTTTCTCGTTTTTAAAGAATTATTGACACACACAACGCAAGAGTTATTTGATCAGCTATAAATTGTAACATCGAAATCATAAATCGTCAGTAATGGTCAGTTGCAGAAATGAATCGTTTCGTCCATCAAGTTAGTTACGTCGATTAGGCGCAGTTCATCCCAAACGTTTGTCATACAAAGGAGCTGCCACAAACAGAAGCGATGTACTTGTATGTGAGCTCTTCGGAGAGAGTGTATTGAACCTGTGAGAGCGGTCACAGCTGTACTATGCTCGTATGAATCGCGGCCTCTATTGGAAATAAAACATGTGGTTACTACTTACTAGGTAGGGGAAATACAATTTATAATTATTTGGAGACTAAAAAAATATTAAGTTTATTGAATATGCCCAATGATAAACTATGATGATGTCATTCTAGTTTTAACGTTCACTTCTGAGAGAGGGTGATAAAATCAGGAGTAATAAATCCATGGAGTGATCATCAGCATCCTTTTTAAATATTTTCAATGACTTTTCTAATATTTTTAATTTAGGTGATAGTAGTTATAAGTGAGGCGGTGATCGTTCCTTGAAAGACACATATAGTACAGATTTTAAACGTAATATAAAAATTAACACATAAAAAAGATTATACGTACCTAATGTAAGGATTGCGATGATTAACGCTCCGTCCTTTTTACCCCGTTAGGCATACAGCGTGAAAATATGTATATATGCATGTATTGTATCTACATATGAATTCTAACAAAGTCACATAATAATAACCCTAACAAAAAGCTTGCGCTTTCGCCCAATTGAATTTCTTACCCGGTTCTTCTAGGTAGACATAAGTTTTTTATAAGGTGGTAAATCTGACTTTCAGAAACACTGTAACGAAGTATATTTGCATAAATTATTTTGAATTTGAAAATAATATATAATAAATATACTGATGAGATCAAAATATAATATCAACAATGAAAAAAAATCGATTTTTTTTCTTATTTACGGCAAAAATTGTTATCTAAATTATTCTTATAACAGTACAATTATGTGTAAAATTATAAAAGAACTTTTGCCATTAACTGTAGTAGTTTTTAATAGTACTGCAAGTTCAATAGTACAAGTCAGAAAATAAAGCATTTTAATAAGTAACTATATGAATAAAAATAATGATAGTGTTTTCAAAGATATGATGTGTGGTTTTTTGGATGGTTACGAATCTGAATGAATTAGGCTAATTATAATAATAATTTACATAATACAGGGTCTGAAGATCAATGTGAAGTGAAATGATTGAACAAGAACGTGAACAAAACTAAGGTTCTGGTGTTTGAAACAGAAACTGTGTATCTGGGGAGTGCGTTTTCGAAGGATGAAAGAGTCGATGTGGAGAGACAGGTAGCATCTATTAATAAAGTTAACGGTGTCAGTATCTAAATATAAAATATCTAAATCCGTCAAAATGGCCATCCGCATTGCGGTGAATGCGCTGACTTTATTGTATGATATTGAGGCCTGGATATGCCCGAAATGAAAATGGGATAAATGCAGTATGGAAATGATATCTCTTAGCAATATGTGCGGTGTCATCCTCCCGGACAAAATAAGCAATGAAGAAATATGCAGTATGACAAGGTTGGACGACAATGCTATTGTAAAAATGAAGAAAGGAATGCTTAGATGGTTCGGGCACATGGAAAGAATGATTAAAGATTGACGAACAAAATCTACAGAGCGAAAGTGAGTGGTAACAGAAGCCAAAGAAGACCGAGGCTTACTTAGGAAGATCAAATACCCACAGTGTTAGTTGACGGAAATGTCAAAAACACAAGCACACCTGGAAGACAATGTGCGAGGAGAGTGATGAGATTTGAAGAGGCGAAAGAAGTAAGGACTGTAATGCTTGATATGTTTGTATGTACATAGTCTGTTTTAGTAGGGAAGCATCTGTTCTGCAGTAGTCTCTGTTTTGATTTGTATCTCCTGTTGTATCATAACACCTGTCTATGTCACATGATGGTGACTAAAGTAAAAAAATTGGCAGTAAATAATTGTTTTAATATTTATAAGTACTTAATTAATACAGAATAATTTAGCACAAACTATTTATAGTAATAATATACATCTTAATAATACCTAAAATCCATTTGACTGATGATATATCTAAAATTTGTAATAATTCGATTGCGTATTTGTGTATACGTTTTTAAAAGGTTTGTTTTTTATTGAAAACTGGCAACACCAAAGCACAGATTGATTAGTTACTAACGTAAAATCAGAGCTTAAAAATAAGTACTATTTTGTGTCATTAAAAAATGTGACGCTAATCTATTATCTTTGTCCATTCTTATAACTACATTTTTGACAGAAATTATTAATATTAATACTTAAGTATCTACTACTCATATACGCCATGAAATACGTCTATTAATATTGCCATTAAAATTATTTGGCATTAAAAAGTATTATTGTAACAAATGGGACTGATTGTAAAAAGTCGAACAAGGGTTTCTATATGTAATAATTTAATTCCATAATATTTAGGTCGTTTGGCCATAATTTTGTATTATTAAGTCTACTATTGTTTTTATGAGCGAAAGGGACGTCATGTGTAACTATAAAGAAACATAGTACAATGATAAAAGTATGTCGTCTATGGCAAAATGAGATATGCGCTAGCGGTGGGTTAATTGGAAGAGTTTTTGGGTACAACAGATATTATAAATCCAATAAAAATACTCATTTACCCATCTCCAATTAAGGTTACTTTATTTAATAATAATTATAATATACTCAGACATTTCACACAGCGCCATCTAGTCCCAAAGTAAGCAGCACAGCGCTTGTGTTATGGGTACTAGATAACTGATATACTACTTATGTACTTTTCTTTTGTAAATAAATACATATTATACATAAACACCCAGACTAGGGCGGGAATCGAACCCGCAACTCCCGTTTACACGGCTAATATGTAATGTGTATGTGTCAGATACACATACACATTGTGAACACATAGAATGAACAACAATGAACGTTGTTATTCACACAAAAACAGATACAGACAGCAGATACCAGAGTATACAATATTATACAGACTTGTTGGCAATGATTATTGAGCTTGTTGGAAAGAACTCGGCTGTATCATCCGCTTGCTAAATTGTAAGCGTTGTAATTACCATTATTTATTTCATCCATATGTCAGAGGTACAAATGTGTAACACCCGGAATATATCATGCATACATTTGTTTCATACTATGATTGTGCTATGATGAAGATATTTACCACAGATTAATAGTTACTGGATATTATTTTTTTTTGGAGTTAAATTTTTTTAGAGTAGTGTCACGTAGTGTCGTGTGGAACTTTTCTCGCTCTAACATTATGGATACTAAAACGAAATAAACTATTCTTGATCTATGATCTTGCATTTCTGTTTTGTAATTATCTGCTGTTATATAAGACAATTTCGCTCATACAGAGAATTGTATTGTGACGATTTTATATTCATATACGTCTAATTAGTTGTTATATTTTTAATACGAATTATATCTCAGTGGGTAACTCATGCTATCTCTTTCGCACTGAAATGTAATAAAGAAACTGCAATGGAGTCAGCACTTAATATTACCGTATAAATGAAGTTTATATATAAGCTACGTAAGCTTATATGACGTAACGTATTACACTTCTTTCTATTACTTTTAAAATTATAAGGAGTGCGAGCGAGACAGCAGGATATGCGACTGAAAACTCACTATGTTGTATATTGAGGTGTTGTTTTACTACATTTCTCTTTCACTCATTTAGATTAATTAGCACTGTTTTTGTTAATAGAACAATATTACTTTTAAGAGAAGAGTTTGTTATCGCTTGTATTGCGAATTTTGGATGAGACAAATGATGGGATGAATAAATAAATAATAAAATGAAGTTAGTTTTATTTCAACATACTGTTTAATAAAAAAAATAGTCATTTGATTCTAAGTTTTTATACATAAATACATAACAAGTCATAACTAGAACAATGTTACTTCTAAGTGATGGATGTTCATGTACACAATATATACATATATATCGGTGTCACCACAAGTGTAGAGGCGAACACGATATTCACGCAAATGCATTTCTAGAATACAGGTTACTTATAAATACAACCTCGTGAAGTAAAAGTTTTAAAATTAATAAAAAAACATGCTGTACAAAATCCAAACCACACAATGCAAACATTAATTTACCTTTTTTCACATAACGAAAATCAGAAAAGGGTGTGGGTGTAAGTGAGACTGCAAGAGTTTCTCAGTGATGCAATTCTTTTTTTACATTTCTCTCTGGAAAGGAAATCAAAGAGATTGATGTCCAGCCGGTCAATGTCTGTGATGACTTCATTAATTAACGAAGTTGGTTCTCCTTCATTAACCTTCTACCACCGACGTGCGGTTTCACAGACCGCTAGCGTTTTCAAAATTGCCTGATTACAATTTTCTCCTTCCCCCACTGACTTGTGCGTCTCAGTTTCTTTTAGTTCAGTTGCGCAAGCGCAGTGGCAAGTAGTGTATTTTATGTATTGTGCCGTAAATGACACACCAGTTATTTTCGAACAAATTTCGAACGCGATCGGTGAGACCGCACGTTGGAGACTACGTGACTTTTTTAGTTAATGATATTTATTATTTTACGTTTGAGATGACTAATTTTTAGACAAAGTGGCAACTCCTAGTTCATCTTGAACTCGTAAAAGGGGAACTTATACTAAGACCCCACCTGCCATAAAAATATCAACACTATCTGTTTCGGATCAATCCTTCCTTCGTCCTTCTTATAAACTCTGTCGATCTCAAATTAGTACTTTCCTTCAAATTCCTCCTCACTCCTCTGAATTCTTATCAAAATCCTTTGCTGTTCAAGCGGTTAGACTGTGGAATGCTCTTCCTTCACACATTCGGGAAAGCCAGTCCATTGCATGTTTCAAGTATGCTGTCAAGGAGCACTATATGAAAGATGTATGTTAAACTTTTATTTATTTATTTACAGCTTTAAGTATATTTATTTGTCCCTATGTATATTTATGTATTTAAAACATAATATGTAATATATTTGTGTATAGTATATATATGTAATTTATATTAGTGTATTTTATTACTATTATAGCAAGTACACACAGTATCTATCTTTGCTATTTTGAATTTGTCACTCTCGCAGATCTGCTGGAAGAAATTTCTTTTAGAAATAAGCTGTACCTTTTGCTCATCCTTTCTCTATGTATCTTTTTTTGTAATATTTGTGTGTGCAATAAAATATAATTAAATAAAATAAATAAACCTATTCACAACAGCAAGACTGATAGTAAGTCTATTTATATAACATGTAGGTAATCAGAGTCCCCTAAGCTTTTTATTCAAACACACGTAATTATATAATAAACATTTATTATAATTTACAGTGAAATAACATGTCAAGTACTTACTAGTAAACTTATATATTATGTAACTGTATGTCCATTTTCGTTTTCACTCGTTGAACATACAGGAGTCTCTGTGACGTCACTGGCTGTAGGCTCCACATCGTCTGGTACATCAGATGCCTTCTTGAACTTGTTTACGTCTGTAATGTAAGTATCAATGTATAGTGGTGAGACTATATTGACGACTTAAAAGCTTATGATAATAATGTTTTAATTCCGTCTACTCGAAAAACGACGATTGGTTCGTCCATAAGTGCGATCAAAATAGGTATTTTCTCTTAAAGACTTTCACAGAGGGCATAAATGAATTTGAATAAGGAACAGGAGAGGTCAAAGGAAAATATTATATGAGAAAAGCAATTTTATCGAAACATAATGAAAAATATCCAAATGTTTGAATTAGTTACGCTTATGCTTTAAACAGCAACAATTAGTATTGTTATTAACCGACTTCAAAAAGGAGGTTGTCAATACGTCATTACGTTTTTTTCCCTTTTATGGTAATATGCTTTAATAAAAAAAACGGAATTCCCGTAAGATTATTAACGCTTCGGATTCGATTCGGATTTGATTTGATTATTCTTCGCTTCACTTTCCTCCATCTCCGGGGAACTACTGATCGAGAAATTTAAAACTTTTTGCGAATGTAAAGCCCTACCTAACAATTAAAGGAAAAATTAAAAAAATCTTCACTATTTTATAAATATCGTTGGAAGACTTATGTGATCGATTTCTGGAGTTTAGGTGCTCCTAATAAATCGATTTTCATATGTAGCCCGCGGTATACAATTTTTATGGAGAATAAAGTCAAGCGTTAAGAAAAAGTGAAGCGTAACGTTTTATGTCATTTTCAAATCCAAGATGGCGAATAATACATTTATGGATAAATCGATAAGGTGTCATATTCTAGGTTTCTCGGGGTGCTGATTACGAAAATGACGTTCATTTTCAAATTCAAGATGACGAATATTAGTATTTGAGATAAATCGATATGGGTATTATATTTTAGGTTTCTCGGGGTGCTGATTACGGAAATTATGTTCATTTTCAAATCCAAGATGGCAAATATTATTTTTTGGATAAATCGATTTGGGTATCATATTTTAGGTTTCCCGCGATGCTGATTACGAAAATGACGTTCATCTTCAAATTCAAGATGGCGATATTACTTTTTTTGATAAATCGATATGGGTGTCGTATTCTAGGTTTTTGCCTCCCTGTTGCTTCAATCCACTTTTTTTCTCATGCGGAGATTTAAGGAAACTGAATAAAATAATATTCATGTATAAATAAAGAAATACATGAACTATAATAGTTGTAGTCATTTTCAATAACTAAATATATTATAATAATTATCAACAATTATATAAATTATTATTGGAAATGACTAGTATACATTTTTGTGTAATCGCAGTACTTAGCATATTTTATGGCAGACCTATAATATTTATCGATATCATTACCTAGTCTATGTCACTATGTTACATCACTAATTGAGCGTCTGTGCAAAATTCGTGGAAACTGCTTTGTCTATGGTCGGAAACTTCCAAAACTACCTAATCAGTTCACTTTTTTAATAATTTTTTTTTTTTAATAGTAGTCAGACATTTCACACAGCGCCATCTAGTCCCAAAGTAAGCTGCATAGCGCTTGTGTTATAGGTACTAGACAACTGATATACTACTTATATACTTTTCTTTTGTAAATATATACATATTATACATAAACACCCAGACTCGGGACGGGAATCGAACCCGCAACCCCCGTTTTACTTTCCAACGCGCTAAACCGTTGCGCCACGGAGGTTGTCTTGACTTGACATTAGACTTTAACTAAATAAAGATTGTTTCCATTTGCTGTCTTTGTGATGTTGAGACCGAAGTGCGCGTTACAGGGCTTACTAGTGGTAGGAGGGTAGAACGCCCAGTTGGGTTTTTTTAATCGTTTTTTCTGTTTTGAGGCTACAACACAGCAAAATAGGTACTCTCCAGTTTGTTCTGTGATAACCTTTATTAGTGTCAAATTGAACTTGTTGCAGCGGAAAATTGGAGTTTTGATTTAGTTTTGATATAAGAAGTTAAGCTGTCAAAACTATAATTGAAACTGTGCACACTAAACGGTCACCTTACACCCTATCCAAGGACATCTGTAATGTCTTCTAATGTCGCTACTCTATAGAGCAGTTTCTTTAAGCAACAGAACTATTCAGTTGTCTATTAACTATAAATAACCAATTTCGTCGAACACCATCCATAATATAAGCCTAGTGTTCAGTTTGGGTACTTGCATCTGGTGTCACACCAGATGTACATAAGATTATATAACCTCAAATCAATAACAAGTTTAAGATTAATAACAAGTAATTGACTGACTACGTACCATATTTGCTGTAATCAGCACCAAGTAGTCTCAAATAGTGTACAGTGTCCGGTGTAGCGGTGTACGCCCTTAGCGAGTGAACTCCGCGCCACCCCACCAGAGTCAGTTCAAGGTTTGAATCAGTGTCCTTGAACTCTAATACGCAGCTACCCGTGGCTAAGGAAGACATTAATTAAATCGTATATATGTTATTCTAATAAAAGGTTAGCAATTTAAAAATACATTAAATAAATGAATTTGAAATTGTAATAAATTTTATGAGACTGAGCTAAATGAATTTGATGTCTAAGGATAAAAAGCTATCACTTGTCGGATGTTACTAACAAGGAATTTGCCTGACAATATTCGATAATTTATGAGAAAAACATTTATAATCGTAGTTTCCTTCCTTTTATACCTTATAAATTTAATGAGTTAAAGAAGAGAAAAATTGTTGTTCTTAGTCAAACAAAAAACATAATATTATGTAAAAAGGAAAGATTATGTAAGTTTCGTTAAATCAATGTTTATGGCAACGAATTCGGAAATACTATGGAAGTGTAATTATGGCCGAAAATCACGGTACCGCGAGTCTAATTCAAATACTCCGAAATACGAAAGGTCACAAACTCAGCAGTCAACTTTTAAAATGAACTCTATTTTAAACCCGCATGATCTTTATTCAACTGTAACCTGGCGTTTAAAACGTTTCGTATTACATTCCAAAGTCAACGGTGACTGGATGCCCGACACACGTGATCACTGAACACATGATCGCACGGAAGTGCTAGCGAGCGAGAATGTTTTTGTGCATTACTACGCATCGCAACAGTGATCGCAACGCAACTTAATGGTAATATTTATTTACCTTATTTACGTGAAGTTAAATAGTTTTTTATTTTGATTATATGAGAAAATATTTAAAAACTATTTTAAAAGGTAAAAAAAGCATATTTTCGAGTTCAGTTCATCTGCATTTTATTTACAAGTTTTTGATGTGTCATGTTACCTTAGTCTAATTTATTTATTTAGTCTGTGTCTTGCAGAATTTAATAAGGAATCATTTTTTTATCAAACATCACAGAGGAACTCGTAATTATTACTCTTTTAAAATACTTTTTATTAAAATAGTGTCGCGATCTGGTTTTGCTGTTTATTTGTTTCTAATGATTGTTAGAAACAAATAAGCAGCATTAATACAATTTCAGTATTATGTCTATTCATTCTACAGTTTTTAAGAAATACATATCGATTTAGAATCACTGCAAGATTTCAGTCTTCAATTAGATAACATGCGATGCCTCTACAACAAGAACAGATTGCTTTATTTTCAAAATGTATAGAGCACACCCTATTGGCATTAGTTGTTAGCCAGTCATCTTCTCTTCTTTCTAAGCGAACTGCTTTAATCCACTGTAATCACCTAAACTCATTTTTGGTAAAATTAAAGGAATAAATTTATCAGATCCAATTCAGTAAAGAGAATTCCCATACTTAGCATAAAAATGCAATAAAAATAACTTACGTACTAAAAGTAGCTGGGTACTAGTTGCATAGAACAGATCACAATATTTTTATTTAATTTCTTGTAAACGTAAAATTATTTAAACAGATATGATAAGTTATCATATTATGACTTCTTTCTGTCTTCTACAACACTTAACCACACAGGATGTTATTTTTAATTTACATTTCGCCAGTTTTCACGTCAACTAACAAATTTTATTTGCGACGGCTGCCTGTCACTGAGCGCACGGTAGACTAAGTAGCACGTTGTTGTGGTTTTTAGCTCCGCCCCCTGTATTGGGATTTGTATTGTGTCATATTTTTAAATGAATGCGAGTTTCATAGTATTTCCGAATTAGTTGGTTTATGGACATACCTTTTGCCTAAAACTTTACCACATCACATACAACCAATACATAAAAATAAATATACAAACACACATAGGTTGTATTTCTACTTTGTTCATTTAGTTGGGTCCCCATTTGTAGTTTCCGTCGACTTCAACAATGATATTTTTAATATGTTGTCTCATTATAATTCGCGATTACAACAATTCAACATTATCATACCCTATGCTAGTTAATTTAAAAAATTTAATGTTATAAAACAATGTATAAGTAATACACAATTAACTTACGAAAATCCTTAACTAAATTCTGTGTGTGTTCTGAAAATAAACTGATGTCGGGCGGATTACTGGGATTATCGTTTTGGAGCACCAGTATAAGGTCCTCCTTCAATATGCGCACGCGCCGTGCTTTGCCAATGTACTGAGATATGCTCTGAAGACCTTCTTGAGACAATCTGAGTAGGGACATGTTTAATATGTAATAACAGCTCAAAATACATAGCTCAAACAATTTATTGGTAGCATTTTCAAGCTGACTTTTGTTAATTTTTGTGTAAATTAACTTTGAAAAATGATTGACCTACCTATCAATTTATCAAATTAATAATAAATGCTGACACCATCTGT
Organism: Zeuzera pyrina; assembly: GCA_907165235.1. Classification (NCBI taxonomy): domain Eukaryota; kingdom Metazoa; phylum Arthropoda; class Insecta; order Lepidoptera; family Cossidae; genus Zeuzera; species Zeuzera pyrina. The sequence goes on from OU015641.1 coordinate 5,316,581, forward strand.
CATGATTTTGTTAGATTTGGAATACTGTAACAACACAACAATCTCTCATGGAATTCTAAACCGATTACATACATTTTTCAATAAATATGAGACAAAAAATCAGGCCAAAAGTGTGTCGGAAATGCAATAGCTTAGGGTTCCATAGCAAACTAAACAAAACTTAATTTAGTATATACATTAGTGATTTAAAAATAATATGGGTTCAAAACCTGACTTTTATTCTTATTTCTGGTTTTGAGATATCAGTTCATGCTTTTTGCCAAATTTTAGCTCAGTAAAGATAACAGTAAACAAACATATAGACATGACGAAATTAATTGTATGAGGTGTTACGTACTCGGGGCTTCCGTCAGGAAATCAAAGAGTATTTCCAGACAACACATATTTATTTATCAAAATTTTGCTTATAAATATCTTGAAACAGTACTCACTATGACTTTCGGCAGAGAGGTGTTATTATGTAGAGTTATAGACTGTAGAGTTCGTAATTCCAACTAACGATTTTAGTGTAATATACATGGGTTTATATACCATGAAGTAAACATGTTACGATTTTAGAAAATATTCCATTCTAAACAAGGGATTCATTGTTTTATAAAAATGTGGCGAAATTATCAGAATATTAGAATAACAGTATCCTTTATGTGATTTCCCCTTTGACCCCGTATTAGACGAATTTTGTTAGTTTTATCAGTATGAAATAAAGTCATAACCTCCATTTTAAGATTTTAGGGTTCGCTTGGCAGCGGTACATAACAAAGGGTTCACTTTTACCATATTGGCAAAAGAACATTAGCAGAAATCAGCAGCTGACGAAATACATTTAGAATAATGTTCATAATTACTTACTATTTTGTATGTACATATTAATATGACTCAACTTCGAATAGTGCACTTACCTGAAAGGACACGACATATTTTTGTTGTCACATCTTACAAATGTTTTCACTCCTGTATTAATAATTTTTATTTTCTCCTCATTCTTCTGAACCACATCTTTCACGATTGGAGAAACTAAATAAATATTCTTCTTTTTACCCACATAACACCTGCAATCAATATTAGGAAGATATTAGCACAGATTAATTAGTTATTAGTAAGATTTGACAAAAAAATAACATCTGGGGATCTGTGTTCAGCGCTTTTCGACTTCGACAGGATTTCTGATTAACTTATCGGTAATTATAATCATAACCATTTATGTTTACGTACATAACCTCACCATTTAATCATATTGAACACTACAATAACATCATACAAAATAAATTTCAATTTACTACCATAACTGATTAAATATTTAATCATATTTCGGGCATATCCAGATATGCCCCAAATCAGGTGAAAATAAGATAAATGCAGTAGAAATGCGATCTCTTAGAAATATGTGCGGTGTCATCCTCGCAGACAAAGAAAGGAATGCTTATATGGTTCGGGCACATAGAAAGAATGAGTCATGAAAGATGATGAGATTTGAGGAAGCGGAAAAGTATGTGAGAGGACCGCAACGCTTGGCGCTTCGTCTTCTCTGACTACTCCGTTAGGGATACAGCGTGAAGATATGTATTTGTATGTGTGGTATGTATATTTCTTAATCAGTGGAATATGAAAAAAATATATACATTTATGATGATACAAAAATTAATAAAATTTGGAAAATGATTAATAAACGTCGTTCTCAATCGTCCTATGTAGCTCAGAGTTGAATGAGGGATCAATATCCAGTGGACACTGAAGTCTTCCATGGGGCGGTAGCAGGTCCAGAAAACAATGAGGAGTGTTAACACTACCAAAAGGGGCGATCGTGCCGTATCTATCAATTTAGGAAATTAACATAATATTTTGAAAATAACTACTGTTTGCAGGTATGTCCTGCCTATACCCTGTTCTCCTTAAAAAGGTATGGCTGAGACATGCAAGAAGCTAATTTTAGAGATGTTACAAGTCACGTTCTACGAATGTGTCAGTCGGATATACCTTCATCAAGAGAGTTTATATGTCAATGATCTTCACATAATTATAAAAGTTTTCTTTTGGTGGGAAGCGAAATTGATATTTTGTTTATATATTTTGTGGTTTCCTTGCGTTTTTAAGAGTAATTGTATATTGTGCGTTTTAAAGTACTGTGCGAGTGAAAAGAATTAGGGTTGAATAAACATGCGCAACTGAAGTTTTCGCTTTTTTCCAAGAAATATTTTTAACTCTAGGCAAGAATATTGTCACTTTACTGGAGTAATGTTAGGGACTTAGTGATAAGAAAAAGAACGAATTTTACACATCAAACTAGTGTTATTGCAATCTGAACAATAAACATGGAAGACATGGCTGTATGGCATAATTTCCTTTGCCTCCCAAGTATTGGGAAATATATACAAAAAATATATTACATACTATGAAAATAAATTCTGAGGTTTATTGGACACATTTTCTTTAATAACCGTAATGCATCTGTTATTACAATAACCAAAAAAGGAGTTGTACCATTAAGTGTCATAATGGTTGAAATCGTTGCATGCCTAGTTATTATATTTGTAATAATAATAATTGTATATAGTTTGAGGAGCAGAAAGAGGTACATAAAGACGTGTTGTTTGGACCTCCATTCTCTATCTACCCCGTTAGGATATACAGTGAAAATATGTATAGTATACAATAAAATAGTCTTACCGGGTCAGAAGACAAGCTGGATCAAAATCTGGCGTCAAGTCATAATATTCTTTAATAGAAGGAAAGACATCCTCATTTTCGCCGCTAAAGAAGACAAAAGGGTCTTCTCTATAACCACCCATTCTTCTTTTCTTCCTTGGCGGTTCTTTCTTCTCTTGTTGCGGTTCTTCTGTTGTTACTTCTGTCGTTCCTTCTGTATTCTGTTCTTTCTCCCACGGTAATGACGACACTTTCTCTATCACTGCGACAAAGAAACCACCTGTATCTTGTTGATGAGGTAGAATTCTGATGCTGAAAAATTTATAAAGAATTCAAAGAAAATATAAAATAGCAATATATCCGCCTAAGACACTGGTTCCCAAACATATTTTGTCTACTGAGTCGAGAACTCATGCAGTCGTTGTCTAAGATGCCTCCTAGCTAAATGAAATTACAAATCACCCCCCAGGCCTCTACACAACGCCCCCATTTTTTTTCTGGGTCTCTTACCGCCCCCCTTTAGGCCTGCAGCGCCCACAAGGGGGCGTTATCGCCCACTTTGGGAATGGCTGGCCTAAGACATACCAAATATTGTATTAGTCTTTATACCACCATGTTGTCTCACAAGCGGATGGATAGAATATGATAATAAATTTAGAAAGGAATGTTTAATTGTTATTACACATTTAGTGTCATAATACACGCGAAGTCGCAAGTAATAATAGAAGAATTGATAAGGACTTAAAATATCACTCGAAAGTTTATTTTCATAGAGATATTACAATAGAATAGAAGAGTTACCAGTACACATGGACAAGGACAAGCGATAGTGTAGGTTTAAAAGACAAATATACAAAATGCATATGTTCTCTTTACTTTGTGTAACGTCTGCATACCAAAAATATTTGTTAAACAAAAAAACTAATGTCATTGGCACCAAGTTTTTGAGTAGCGTTCCTATTCTGTGGTAATATCTCTATAATAATGGGGTTCAAAGTTCGAACCTTTTAACGATGGTTCCGCAGTCCGCATGTTTACAGAACCGCAGGGTTCTATAAAAAAACGTGTGTCCTAAACATGCTTCGTCACAGCGCAAGGGGCTCCAGTGCCAAGAGCCCCCGACATCGCTGCGGACGATCACCGCAGGACCTTTTGTGGGTTAAAGCCCCACACAACCTACATATATATATATACATACATATACAAATATTGCTCCTTTAATATAACAGTGGATTGATTACTAACTTACCATCGGTCTAAATTGTATTTATGCAGCTGGTCTGTTTGTGGTGGGAACATCTGCGGTCTGACAACAGTCTGCCACCTTTCAGGTACGTCCTCATACTTTTCATAGAACACCATGTCCTTTGATGCCGGCCGCCAGTATGTCATACCTGACAAATTATTTACATAGTACCTTTTTAATTTATTGACAACTAAATAAATTACAATATGAAAGTCAAAAGCGCGGTTTGATTGTGTGCGCGCTTATATATACGCGTTGTGACACGCACACAACGGCAATATTTTGGGCGAATATGGGCAATTATTGTAGCACCAGTCGGATCCACATGTGACGCATACGTGCAACTGCTTCCATTTGTTTTTAATTCATTCTTCGCATCGTCACAAATACAAGAATGCCGAGTTATCAATCATTCTTCAACATAACTACAAGAAATTAAATTTAACAAACATGAAAAACTTATCCATATGTATTGTTTTTCAATGTAATAAATGTATAACTAAACGAGATGCTCTCCGCATTTCACACCCTACGTATCCGGCCGGGAGTAGGCGATTCCGTTAAGCATGAAGCGGGAGTTGCCTTCATTTCTACATGTTCTCTGACAGAAGTTATAAATTTTTTCAGACTGTCGTCAATTATTTCTTGATAACAAATTACCTTTTCTAAAAATAACATTCTATAACATGTGTGTAACTTTAAGGTGTATATTTCAATGTAAATAGTATATTATTTTAATATGGGTTGTATTAGAAATATTTAATATTTTAATAGATATCATATTTCATAACGAAGTTATTGGTCTTTAGAATTTTGTTACAATTGGATCTTATAACGAAGGTTATAAGGTCGATTATCAAACGGCGCTGTAAAGGCTAGCAACCTTCGTAACCGAGTTCGCGTGTTCTTGACACCTGTGTGCGAACGAAAATAAACTCTTTGCACCATTAAGCGGCACACGCACGCATGTAACAACATAGTACCAATATGTTAAAATATTCACGCAAAGAAATTAGCTATTGAACAACATATTATGTCACTATGAAATAACCTGAAAGACGCCAAACAAAGCTCAGTCACCCCGGTAAATACACCTACATAATATAACATTACCTTTCTGATACTTAAGCCCTGGTAGCATATCGGCGACATTTACTAATTTTAAACTGTCTCCTGATTCATGCAACACCCTGTGTATGACTGCTTCATTCTCTATTGGATTGAACGAACACGTGGAGTATACGACACGACCGCCATCAGCCAGGAGTTCGCAACCACGTTTTAATACTCTGTATTGGATTCTGAAAGAATGAATGAATATTTTAAAAAGTTTTTTTGGAAAACATAATTTATGGTGAAGCATATTAGGTACTGAGTAAAAAAGAAATATTTGAAGGAAGTTGAGTGAAAGAAAATGAAAAGGGATGCAAAACAGGAAGTGATAGAACACACGCGAGGGAGTGAGAAAAGCGAAATGGAGAGAAGGAGGGAATTACAGTGTTAAAAGGGAGGAAGAGAGGAAACGCGAGAGAAAGATGACAAGTGAGATAGAGAAAGAAAGATTAGAGGAAGGGAGGAGTTTGACAGCGAGAGCGGATATTGTAGCATATGTAGATTAGTAAAAAAATTTGAATCTTAAAGAAAGAAAAATGATTTATATAGTATAATCTTACCCATGAAGATTGTTCCCATTACCAGTGGACCATTTCAACCAAATATCTGGGTTTTTCCGTAACGTTGCGTCACCGGAACACGGCACATCACACAATATCCGGTCGAATTTTAATGGTTTTGTTGCACTCGGATTCTGAAAGTGTACATATATTATTATTCGAGATCGGAAATTAGAGAACCTAAACTTCATTTGCAGAATGATATATAGTTACTAAAACGGGTCCCTAAAACAGATTTATGAGGGCCCCAGTTAGATTGGAGAAAAGAATGGAGTGGAATATAATATAGTTTATTTATCTCAAAGCGTGTTTATTTTACTCAAAGTGTGGTACATACATTTGGTCAAATTAAAAAAAATCACAAAAGGCTCTCACAAGTTACCATAATCTAGTATTTAAAAGTTATTGTGTCAAGAAGAATCAATTATCCTTAAACAAGCCGAGGTCAATAAAATAAACTATCATAATCAAACACAACCACAAACACAGAAACAAGCGCACTCTGCAAGCCGAAGCAAGAGAATAGGTGGCATACTTTCTGTGCAAATGAAACTACTTGGTCATAAAAACGCCCACGAAACAAAAGAACCTGTATTGAAAGGGTTGCACAAACAGTATTTTCCGGGAATTGGCTGTATTAGCCACTCAAGATGAATCTTACTATTAGCTAAATAGTGTTGTCTCTCTCTTGCACAAGGGCCGCGTTGTACTTTGTAGACATAAAATATTGCTGATATTGCATGCTATTTATTTTATGAATAAGACAAGATTGTAAAAATACATTATTACATGAAATACTTATTTCTTGTAGTCCTTATCCAAATTTAATGTTTAGTTGTTGTTATCGCCATCTATAACTTCGTATGTGAAGTAGGTGCTGTCCGTTTGTGGGGTAATAAAATTCCCTACCTACCCTCATTTTTCCCTGTTCCCTTAACACGTCTACAAAAGAAGTTCGAGTTGGACAGTCGCGCGAACCAGCCACCGTTTTGGTTCTTACGCTTATACCTATTATTTATCCCGCTGACGAGTAATTGTGCCGCTGTTATTATAGCTGTACTTATGTATGTATGTGTTGTTGAACGTTACGCTACCAATAAAATAAGGTGCCAAGTCCGTGCACGGACACTACTTAGCGCAAGGCCCTCTGGAGGGTTCCCTGTGCTCTGGACAAGAGACGCTCGAGAGACCGGCAGCCGAAGGGTAAGGTTAGTGGACGTGTTTATCTTATTTCCTTTTTATTCCGCCGAGGACAAGCGCCTGATTGAAACATACAGTCCACTGTTTTTAAACCACCGTTTTGCTTTTTAAATTATCGCACACCCGCCGCATCAGTTGTTAGTGATGCTTTGCGAAACTTAAATTTAATGAACTCTTGAACTCGTAACTCTTGAATAACTCCATCATTTAAGTGAATACAATACCTATTTTTATTCTCAAAGAAATATGAAATGTAAAACAAAAGGCCTCGGTCCTAATTATTTTATGGATGACTGTTAAAAGTACTTATAAAACGAAAGCTTGAAATATTTGTGAATGTGTAGTAACCAATATTATTATTCAATACAAATAGGAAGATCGTGGTATAATTCAACAAACCAACCTTTTCGTCAGTTACCACCAGTGCTGGCATGACTGCTGAATCATGGTTAGTGATGAGTATACACGGGGAGTTCAGCCGCTTAGCTTGATGTACCAGCATGTAACAACGGCTGTTGTCAACATCATTAGCTATCACAAATCCTGGAACAGTGTACGATATTACTTACTTTTACACTGCCAAAGAAATGAAAACGATAGTGCACATTTAGATTAATTTCATCAGAGTCTCATTTTTTTCAAAAAGGTTGGAAAGATTTGATTATAATTCGGTCTTATTAGTCTCATTTTTACAATACATTAGCTGGAAGACGAGTGATTCCATATTCTGCTTTGATTTAATGAAGATTGATTAAATAATGTATATGAAGACCACAAATTCTGAGTGTTAACTAACATCAAAGCGCTTGTTCATAGAATCAGTGTGAAAAATACTGCAATACTAGGAACTTCATCTTCTTTGTCATGAATGGGTACGCGTAAAGTATGGTGATTAATTTCGTACAATGTATTTTATCATCATCATCATAATATCTTCACGCTGTATCCCTAATGGGGTAGGGTAGATATTTCATGGCTACAAATGTTTTGAATAAATTATACTAATAAAATGTTACCAGTTGGTGTCTTGTCTTCATCCGCATGTAAAAATTCAATGAGTTGAGCAGTTTTTGATCCTGGCGCTGCACACATGTCTAGAACCTGAAATTTATTTTTTAAATTTTTTTAAAATTCTTTGCTGAAGACATTTAACGGTTAAGCGTTACATTACCTACTGCTTCCTGTTTTGACATTAGGCAAAATCCAGTTTTGACTAATGTCAAAACGGGAAGCAAGAATAGTTCTAGCGAAAACTGTCTGTATAGCTTGTGCTTTCAGTATTAATCATATTACAAAAGTGAAGTTCCACTCCATGAAATTTTTACCTTTTTTTTTTAACTATTCGAAAGATGTCTATTGAAAACCAAATTCTATCACAGATATCCTAATAATACACCTCATTATCTATAAAAATACATGAACAGTAGTTATTGTAACATCTTCTCATTTAACACAATACTAAATAAAGTATAGTCAATGGTATGGACTATCATAGGTAGGAAATTTGGACAGAGATGTACACAAATGAAGAGAAGGGGCACAAAGAATACAGAAAACATTAAGAGAGAGATTAGATAGAAAAAGAATACAAAGTGAGAAAAGAGAGTAATGAAGGATTGATAAAGAATAATGAGAAATTAAATAAGATACAGAGAGAGTTAAAAGAAAAGGCATAATTAAAATAGTCGCATGGTAATGGGATCGATAGGATTTCACTTTTATACCTTATGTTCTGGTTTTACATCAAGTACGACAGGAGGTATCATAGACACGGTTTCCTGTCTGGAAACTCCACCAGCTGCTGTCTCTGCCACTAAGAAATTGTGCAGTTTGTATAGGGCTTCATTGCGTCGGATATCCGTACGTGAGAGACGGAGTTGCCATGCTAGACCACCTGGGTACCTAATAAAACATGTTATTTAAATATTTTGGAAAGTTTAAGAAGTTGTAGAATATTAGGCATTACATAATTCAAACAAGAATAATAATTATTAAATTAAAAATATTGAGAACTGTATGAGAGTGGCGACTCCGTCTCTGATACTGAGAGCAATTCTAATGAATTGCCACACTCGGGTCAGGGACTGGAGGATGCCATTAGTATGAAAGACATTGAAAAAGTGATAAGAAGTTTGAAATGTGGAAAGGCTGCGGGAATTGATGAGGTGACTGCTGAGATAAACAAGTATGGTGGTCCTAGGGTCTGGGATACATTCTGTGTACTCTGCAACCTTTGTTTGCAGAAGGGGGAGGTTCCAGAGGACTGGCGTACCGCAGTCATAGTACCTCTCTATAAAGGGAAAGGTTCTCATTTAGATTGCGCGTGCTACAGGGCCATCAGCTTGGTCAGCTTAGCAAGTAAAGTCTATACTAAGGTATTGACTGAAAGTATGAAAGGCGTTTCTGAAAGATATTTGTGGGAGGCACAAAGTCGTTTTAGGAACGGTAGGGGTTATATGGATCAGATTTTCTCGTTTTGCGTTATCGTGGGGAAGTTTCTGGCTATAGGTCAGAAAGTTTTCTGCGCTTTCGTGGATCTAGAAAAAGCATTCGATACAGTAGTGCGAAAGAAATTGTGGAGTCTTCTGCCTGAATATGGCGTGGGGGGCTCTTTACTGCAGGCTGTGAGGTCATTATATAGCGGCCACAGAGCTTGTGTAAGGATAGAGGGTGACACGTCGCCCTGGTTCGATGTCTGTTCAGGCGTCAGACAGGGCTGCGTGATGTCTGCCTAGCTGTTCGTGCTGTATTGGGACAGTTGCCTCCAGAGAATGAAAGGTAGTGAGTGGTATAATATGTGCTGACACAGTGGTAAACTACCTCTTGTACGCTGACGATGCTGTGATTATAGCACCATCAGAAGCAGAGTTGCAGACACTAGTCACGTGCATGAAAGAAGAATGTGAAGTAAAAAGATTGAATATGAATGTGAGGTTTGGGTAAATGAAAAATGTCTAGAATAAGTGAATGAAATTGTGTATCTGAGGAGTGTATTTTTGAGGGATGGAAGATGTAAGTTGGATGTGGAGAGACGGGTAGCAGCTGTGTGAATATATCTAACACTGCCAAAACGGCCATCCACAATGCAGTGTTGGTGCCAACTTTATTGTATGGTAGTGAGGCCTGGATATGCTCGAAATTGAGAGAAAGTATGATAAATGCAGTAGAAATGCGATCTCTTAGAAAGATGTGCGGTGTCACCCTTGCGGATAGGATAAGCAATGAAGAGATACGCAGTATGACAGGGAAACACAAAACAAACATTTACCATCACCTAATAAAGTAAATGTTAAAATTATGGACTGCTACATGGGAATTAGTAATATATAATTATAGCTTAATGTTGTTAATAACGATAAAATAGGCCAGGATCTTTACAAAAGGAGTAAATACATATGATAGCAAGGATTTGAAATTACTAGGTCGAGGTATATTTGAGGGAAGAACATCATAGAGAGAATAACTCATCTTTGGACATTCAAAGAATATATGTTCAAGTGTGCCTTCGTCTAGACCACACTCACATACTGAACTATCCTTGATTGTAAGTTTTGCGAGGTGAACAGGGGTGCATACGTGTCCTAGTCGGAGGCGACAGATGGTCGATGTGACATGTTTATTAGCTTTGTGGTAGACAAAAAACCAAAGTTTATTAAGGATCGAGTCTTGAAAATCAGCATAAAATTTTCCTTTAAACAACTTAGATTCATGCCACCTGGAAGCTCAAGATGATCTAAGTTGTGTCTTAGCTATATGAGGTAAATCGTGTACATATGCCCTGTAATGAACAAGGCAACCTCTATTAATAGCGTCTTTTGCTAAAAGATCAGCAACCTCATTGTTCCGAATTCCACTATGACCTGGTATCCATGCAAGAACAACACGGATTCCATGACTGACAGTGATATAGCGCAGTTTTTATATTTAAAATAACGGGTGACAGCTTGGAGTAAAATGAATTTGATAGATTGGCCTGTAAGCAACTTTTGGAGTCTGAAAATTTTATAGAATTTTTTAATTTATGGGAATCAACATATTTAATTGCTTCCAGGATAGCTACAGCTTCTCCTATAAAAACCGAAGATATAGGAGGTAATTTATAATTTAAAATTATTTTATATTTCGGGATCCACACTGCAGCTCCAGTGTAACCATCATTCAGTAATTTTGAGGCATCCGTAAACATAAGTATACAGCCTTGCCACTCTTCAGAAATAATTTGGTTAAATTTATCATCAGCAAATGGACGATCTTTTTCAATGCCGAAGTTTAAAATAATCTCAGGCTGGAATATCAAAGCTTTATAAGGGGAATCGAAAAGAGGGTTAATATCACTCTGAAAGATTGGGAAATTAAGCTTAATAAATGTTGAATAACTTTTGAGAATGAAAGGTTCCTTGCGAGTCCAGTAGCCTTGGCTATTATTTCTAATGGATTGTGATAATAAGTGCAATTTAGGTAAGATTAGATGAGAGTTGGACTGAGAGGCTCTAAATATAAATTGATCAGAGAGCATCTGTCTTCTGAGGCATAATGGAGGTTCAACACACTCAATCTGTAAAGCATTAATGGTGAAGATTTCATTGCTCCAGTTATGATACGTAGGCACTTGGACTGGATCTTGTCTATCATGCTAAGTGCGGTTTTGTTGCAGGGTTCGAGTAAAAACAAACCATAATCAAAGTGACTACGTATTAACGCGTTGCAGAAGAGTTTCTGTGTGAATGGGTGGGAGCCCCACCAAACACCAGATAATGAACATAGAATGTTAATACATATTTCTTTCACATTTTTTATTAATATAAGTCAAATGTGGGATGCCTGTTAATTTGGAATCTAAAATAACGCCAAGGAATTTAACGCTATCAGTAGCTGGAACTTCTTGACCATTATAAGATATAGTGGCGTCAGAAATAAAGCGCTTTCTGGAGAATGTTACCACATTGCTCTTTGGAATGGACAAAGATAATCCATGATCAGATAACCAAGAATCCAAATATTGCAGAGATGTATTTAGCCTTGAAGAGGCTTCATCAATAATTTTGGTTGTTGTATAGAGACAAATATCATCTACGTACTGTAGAACATTGGAGAAACAATTAACTGTCAGTTCCAAATTGTGTGTGTATAAATTATATAAAATTGGACTGAGCACCGATCCCTGAGGTAGACCTTTCCAAATAGTTCTAGGAGGAAGATAAGATCCATTTAGGCGAATAACAACTGTCCTAGCCATATATAGATTAAAAATAAAATCAGTTATTCTCTCTGGGATGCTCAGTTGTTGCATTTTCTGCCTGAGCAGGGGGAGAAGAACATTGTCGTAGGCGGAGCAGATGTCATGGAACAAGCCCGTGACCAATTCCTGGTCTGAAAAAGCCAATCTGATATCAGAGATGAATGTGGCTAGGTTGTCCCTTTCTAAAACCAAACTGGGACCGTGATAATATTCTTTTATTTTCTAATAACCATTCAAGCCTATTTTTGACCAAATGCTCTGCAATTTTAGATAAAGTGGAAGATAAGGCTATGGGGCGATAGGATGTTGGATCACTACAATTTTTACCAAGTTTTAAAATGGGAATAATTACTTGAGTTTTCCATTCTGATGGCAGCAGGCCAGATAAGAAAGCATTATTGATAATATTGAGGAGGGTTTTTTTAGTGAAAGGGTCAGCTTTAGTCAAGAAAGAGTATGGAATTCCGTCAATACCCGGTGCTGAGTCTTTAACATGATTTAAAACCAGGCATAATTCGTTATAAGTAAATGGCTCATTCATACTGTCATTATTACTATTAGAACTTTGATGCTCAAAAGTTAAAGATTCTTCAAAAGAGGGAACCCATGGTGGTGCTAGCTTAGAAGCAAACCCTTCCAGCCAGGAGCAGGGATCATTTGAGGAGATATTCGTTTCGGAGGCAAAGCATCCACGGTATTTTTTGATGCATTCCCATACAAGTGAAGGAGAGGAGCGTGGTGAGAGACTTTCACAGAACTGTAGCCATCCTTTCTTTTTCTTTGCTGATAAGAGTCTTTTAGTTTCGGCAGAGATTTTTTAAATGCAAGATAATTATCCAAAGATGCCGAAGAAGAGAACTGAAATTCTGCCTCTTTGCGTTTCTTAACTAATCTTGTGCACTCTGAATCCCACCAAGGTGGTGACGATAAAAAGTTTTTAGTGGAGTTTTTTAATGGAATACAAGATTTTGCGGCAGAGGTAAGACAAGATATAAATTGACAATAATTTAGGGAACAATCGACAGGTATAGAGGGTAATATAAATTGTATATTTTGGTCTGTTGAAATAAAATACTGTTGCCAATTTGCACTTGAGAGATTATACTTTAAAAGAGGGTTAGGTTCCCTGGTGAGAGTATTTTTATCGGGTATCTCAATTAAGATGGGAAAATGATCACTCCCATAAGAGGATGGTAGGGTGTTCCATAATGTTCTTGATGCAAGGGACGGAGAACACAATGACAAATCAAGAACTCTTTTAGGGTTTTGTGTAAAAGGGACCCATCTTGTTGGAGAACCATCATTCAGCAAACACAAATTATACTCATCAAAAACATCTAGTAACAAAAGCGAAAAAGAATCTGTTTTTTAAGATCCCCACATAATGTGATGCGAGTTAAAATCACCAAGGACCATAATAGGAGGAGAAAGTGAAGATAGAATTAGATTTAAATCTGGTATAAGAGAATAATGAGGGTGTGGTATATAAATAGAAAGAAATGAGATATTTAGGGTCTTAAGTGCCACAGCATTTATACTTTCACCAACATCGGGAATAGGGATTCTAGAGAATGCTAAATCTTGTTTAACAAATATCATAGAGCCGCTATGTGCATCTTCTCTGTCATGGCAGAGGCATGAATAACCTGGGATCCGAAAAACAGATCCAGGACGAAGCCAGGTTTCAGATATGGCAAGAAGGGCTGGTCTATGTTTATTAATTAGGTATATTAATTCAGATTTTTTATGTCTAACACTTGGTATATCCATTGAATTATCGTCATGAGTTTTGTTAATTTTAGTATACACTTGAGTCAATTTAGTTATCACGTCGTTCGGTAAGGAGATATCATCGAATCTAGATATTAAGTTAATGTATTTAAGAGTTGTTCTACCAAATTATCATTGAGAGGTTGAAGACGATCATGCTCAGAGTGGTATCCACATCCATTAGGTAATACTGAAGCTGGGGATTGTGTTAAATGACGGTGTGCATTTTTATCATATTCATATGCAGTAGATTGTACGAGGAGGTCTTCGTATTGGTACTGTTTTTTTAGGCAATGAGGTCTGTGAATGCGGAGAGGTTTCAGTATGATTATTGATAGTGTGATTAACTGTTCTTGGGCGGGCAATATCTACAAATGGCCTCTTAACAGCGGGGTGTCTAGCAGATGCTTCTGCATATGAAATATTTTCTTGTGACATAACTAATTTTATGGCTTTTTGCCTAGCATGTTCAGGGCAGCTTTTGTCAATAGCCGAATGGCTACCAGAACAAAACAGACAAGTAGGCATATCAGCAGAGAATTCTGAGCCTAAATGTTGCTGAGCGCACTTATAACATCTTGGTTTTGATTTGCATTTACTTTTGACATGTCCAAAGCGACAACATTTAAAGCATTGGATAGTTGGAAATAGATAAGTTTCAACTGGCAAGGAAGTATAGTAACTAAAAATCGTTTAGGTAGTGTTTGACCTGAAAATGTGAGCACTACGGATTGAGTTGGAATCCATTCTGTTTCTCTATTTTTATAATCTTTGCGATAAAGTCGTCTAGCTTTGATTATCTCACCACAACCAGGGGGTGTATCTATACTGGTTATAAATTCTTCCATGTCTATCTCAAGTGGAACATTTCGCACAATGCCCATGCGGGTGATGCTATATGTGGGAATATTGGCAATTAGGTTGACACATTTCAGTTTAGGGTCATTCACAAAGTTATTAGCTGCTGCAGCAGTATTAAATGATACGGCCACTTTGTTACGACCGACGTTTTGTACACCTCCCTGTGATATATTCTGAAAATTATTTTTAGAGGAATTTACCTACAATGACGCTCTTTAGTGCGTAGATAATTTTTGGGTCATCCTCAGTTCTTGAAACATGCACTATGTAAGGGGCTTGGTCATACTCAGAGTATTTTTTCTTTTGCTCAATATTCGGTATGGTAAAAGTACGTTGGACTGAAGCTGAAGGAGGGTCATTGTGAGACAATTTATTTTTCGGGTCATCCGAGGCCACAAGACGTGTATTTTTCTTTTGTGATTAGATATGGCGTTACCACCAGACTTATCTGGAGGTACCGCGTCCCCATCAACATCCATTATCACAAACAAAAACTACTACACATAACACAACAAATAAAGTACACTTACCTTAAAAGACAACACAAAACAAACACAAAACAGTATTATATGTTAATACAAAGTACTGGGATTATTAGACAGTCTGGAAAACAAATTAAATACAAAAATATAATAATTTTGCAGCGAAAATGTGTATCCGACAATCACTCTGACAGCAGAATCGTTATTCTCCTTATGTGGCAATCCTGCTGTTTCCGTTCCGCCAATGACAGTAATTGGGGTTACCATTTGCCAAATAAAATGAATTAAACTAGTCATGTAAATCACCTATCTTACCATGACAAATTAAGTGGCTTAATTTCTTCTTCTTCATCTTTACCTTCTATTTGGAGTTTCACATTAATCAACTGTGAGAAGTATTCACTTTTCACTATATTTAGTAATGCATTAGCCTCAGTTTTAGAACCTGTTATACGGAATGCAGTTGGTAGATTCTCTTTCAATGTTGCCATAAATGTAGACCATTCTTCATCAGGGCAGACTTTTTGTTCCTGAAATATGTTACAAATAAAATATGCCTATTTTTTAAAACAAATGTATATAATAACAAAATTAACCTGTTATCTTTTGCTAGTTTCTGTCACTATCATTACATAGACAAAATATAGCAGTATCAATGATAAGTAAAATTCGATCACAAATAAAGAACTAGATTCACAATCTCCTATAAAATTAAAACAAATTATTGTCCAAATTGACATATATATTTTTAATATTGTATAGTTTTATCGGCAATATTGTGTTAATCTAAAGTAGACCTTACTGTCAAACCATAAGGTTGTTACGCTTGTAAACGCTTCTTACATGCTTTGAAACGAAGTTTGTTACATAAAATATTTAAAATGCGATTTTACATCTCATGCATAAAGTATAATTCAAATAATCTATTTGCTTTGCTATTTATGTCATTTTGATTTGTTATGCGAGTGACAAGGATAAGTCATATATTGTCAGGCAATATTTAAAAATATGATTACGAATTTAATAAAAAAGAGCTATGTAACGTTATTACTATAATGAAATAATGAACACGTAAATAATATTATTTATTTATTAACTGAAAATAAGAACTCGTCTTTTTTTAGCATTCTAGATGCGTTGTTTTTGCAATTTTTGGTGTACTTTGACATGTTCGCTGTTAGCGTTTTCTAATACTATTAAAACAGAAGTGCACTCAAATACTCATTCCGCACATTTGGACATTTTTAGAGTGTTGATTGTGTATCTAGTGTTTTATTTGTGATCGAAGTAAAGCAAATAAACAAAATAATCTTACAACAACTTTTATGATAAATAATCAAAGATCTTTGCACTTCAAAAGTTAAAAAGCAAATGTTATTACTACAACATTAAATATAACCTAGAATAACATAGATGACAATGTAAAATAAAAAAAAGGTTATTTACCTTATAATACTGTTCAAATAACACATTTTCTCTTACTATATCCTCATAGTGTTTACGGGTGTCGCCAGCCGGCTCTTGTTTTGGATTTTTCTCCTGTAATTAATAAGTAAACAATAATAAACACATGAAAACCATATGACAGATTACAATAAAAGAATGAATAACCTGTTCTTTACGATCACGTTTTCGTTGGGCAAATTTATTGACATTACGATTTTTGCGGCCCATTCTCCTTATATATTCACCTAGTGATAAAAATCTTATTTGATTAAAATAAGAAAAATGTAACAACAAGCGAAAAATTGAAGTAGTCAATAAACATGTGAGTACTCACCACTGCTTACCACTCACATATACTAGGCTTGTTGAAAAAATATCGATATATTGATATTTTTAGCCGATATATTTTAATTCAATATATCGATAAATCGATACAAAATATCCAATAACGAAAATTGTATTAAAAACGATATAAATATTTTTTTTATTTATGTAACAAGTCACTAGAACCAAAACCGTAAAAGATAGGAACGAATGAAAAAAATAACTGTATTGTATGTGACTACTGACTAGTATGTTTGGTTTGCGTTGTGTGTATCTGTGTGTGCGGCAGTCGTCCGTCACTTTCATTCACGAGTTCTTTTGAAGATTTTTTGTGTTAAAGTGCGGCCTCGTGCAGTCGCTCGTCGCTCGTTTTCGGTAACAAATTAAGTCACGTGAAAGTATTTTAAATTTACCGCGCCTTGAAAAAATTCATTGACAAATCGCTGCGATAATAAGTAGCGACTTCATGATTGATAGCAGAAATCAGCGTCAGTAAATACATCGTAATCGAAAATAATAATCGGATAGTCACATTTCACTCCAGTTCTTTCGAATCTGGCACTTAAATACTTGACACCTACGACTTCCTCTGTACCTTCAGAGAGGGTGGCTTCTGCCGTAAATCTGGCGGTTCCTAACAATAGAAGCCGGCTGACAGCGGAGCATGTAAAAGACAGAGTTTTTCTACTTTCGCTACCGGACAAATACTGATTTTCCTGATATATTAAATAAATCTTAAAAATATTAGTTACAAGATAGCTTTTTAGTTTTTGATATTTTTGTAATTTTACCTAATAAAAAGGAATACAGTAATACCTCGACTTACGCTATCCCGACTTACGCGAACCCGGAGTTACGCGATTTTCAAATCTCGTCGATTCGTCTTTTCTTTGAGCGTCACATAACTCTCGATTATCGATTATAGACTTACTGCCCCCACACTATTTAATGAACATGTTCGGACTAGTCGCGCGGAATCAACGCGTAGCTACAATTTATTTTGTTTTATGCATACATAATATTTATTTTTTATCTACGGAGTACGGAGGTTATTACATTTTTATAGACTACTAATGTCATCCAAGCGTTCTGCTTCAAACAAGACAAGAAAAACTTTATCTGGAATTTAAACTTAACGTAATCTAAGACTTTATTAAACATTTTTTGTCAAAATTATTATTTTTTTTCTTCTTCCGGTCCCAATTAATAATCATTTATGTGTATTTACATACGAAATTATAACACGACTTACGCGAATTCGACTTACGCGGTTATCGCTCAGTCCCACCTATCGCATAAGTTCGAAGTATTACTGTACTGATAAAAACACCTTCGTTTTTATTGAGATTTTTGTACATAAAATAATATTTTATGTACAAAACATACATAGTAATTTTTATACAAAATATACATTTTGTATAAAAATTACTATTGATATTATTGAGCTAGGCTAAACTAAATATATTGTTATTTAGAAACCGCAAAATTTTTTGAAAATTTGTCCGATACATCGATATTTTTTCCTCGATATATCGATGTCAATATTGATATTTAATAAATATCGAAACATCGATATATCGTTATTTTTTTCTCTTCCGTCATCCCTAGCATATACAATCAAAGAGAATATAATCACTAAGCAATACAATTTCAGATAGTTATGTGAGACCACAGACTAACACCACAATGGAAAATTAAACAATCACATGTCTGAACCTACCAACATTAAATTAGTGATGTCCACCTAATTACCGATAGTAGTGCTGTGCAATTATTTAATTCCATATTGTTATTGATATTAGGTACGTACCCACACTCCAATAAAAGTTAGTATAAACAAAACGAAAAACCGTTAATGTATTTTTACTCATTTAATACAAACGGTAAGTAAAATAATCAATTAAGAAGTAAAAAAATATTTTAAATTAAGTGTTGAAAATATATCAACTTTAGATGTGGTTTTAAAACTAAACAAATGTGCATAAAATGGGCTAAAATAGATACAAAAAAAAGTTCCAGTTGGGTAAGACAGAGCGATCGCAAAACATAGGAGCGTTTTACACACAGTGAACAAAAATAGTCTAAAATATGCGTAAAAATTTAACTAAAACACTTGTGAATCAAATTCAATTGCCAAAATGCACAAGTAGACACCATATTGGTTACGGTCACGGAGTAGTGTGAAACGTATGGAAACAGAACAATAAATTGAGAACAGCAGAAGTTGGTTACAGCCAAAACGAAAACGTAGTACAATTAGTCTTGTGCTATTGGTATTGAAATGCGGTTCCAACCAAATTATGGTTAGCTATAATCTGTATTGCAAAGCGAAAAAATCGTTTGCGTTCGGTTTCAAAAGATTTGTATTTTTTCATTGTAAGGCAGTGTCAGTCCATTGGTAAGTACGTAACCCGTAACTCGAAGAGAATATAACCATACATAAAAGCATTAAACCGTATGTTCCTTGATCCTTATGATACCCAACACACCTTCCAATTTGTTGGAACAACTTTCCTAGGGATGGCGACACAATATCGATTAATGGAGAAATTGATCGATTAATCTCGAGTAGACAATAGATTTAGTGAATTGATTGCTGACACCCAAAAACGAAGTTTTCATTAAATTTGTATTGGTAAGAACGCAACTATAAAATTATGAGCTAGCATTGAATTTTGTAATAAATTATAAACACACGTATCGCACACTGCCGTCACTTTATCGCTCTCG
Source organism: Zeuzera pyrina (assembly GCA_907165235.1). NCBI lineage: Eukaryota > Metazoa > Arthropoda > Insecta > Lepidoptera > Cossidae > Zeuzera > Zeuzera pyrina. The sequence goes on from OU015641.1 coordinate 5,336,195, forward strand.
GAATTAGATTTGGTGCTTTTTTTGTCGTCTTAACTTTTATCTATACCATGCAAAATTTAAAAAATCCATAGAACGATTTTTAAGTGTCTGTCGTTTATTCACTGCATCGATTCACTGCTCGAGATTGAATGTACGATTCTTCCATTAATTGATCTTGTATCGCCATCCCTAGAAAAGGTGTGTGAGACATTTATCTTACTTTATCTCTGTGATCCACAGATCTATCACTGTGATCCAAGTTGGATCCAAGTGATCTTACAGAAAATGCAGCTTTCTTTTTTAATCGGGAAGTTATGGGCACGGACCTCATGCTATAAAGAGTAATTGAATCAATGACTAAGGAAACTAAAGGACATGGCATGTTGATCTATAGCAACATTTAGTTATATATATTCTGACGCATGACATTCAAACGTAGTGTTGTTTTTTTTTGACTTACGGCTTCTTGCGTGTGTAATAGAAAACAACAGTACTTTTCTCAAAGAGTAATTTTTTTTTGTGACATCATTGTAATGTCATAACGTGCCGGTTCGCCATTTATTGCGACACGCTGACAAAGTACATGAAGTGTCAAAACATATCAATGAATTTAACATTTTTTAATGTTTCTGTGATTTTGTGCTGGATATTGGAACTGTTTTGATAAAAGAGAAGCTAGCATAATGCCACAATAATTTCTAAGTGTGTTAGGATGCGGCTCGAGGAAAAGCAATAATCAACGAAATCTATAATTGCACTGGTACTTAACAGAAATTCATTAATTTAGTCTGATGTCGTATATATTTGCATCGTAATTACTGTGTTTCTTAGTTTACTGTATTATAGTCATGTATATTATTAGTTATTAGCAGTTTTTATTCATATAATACAGTAAATTACTTCATATCAATTTTTGTTGTTATTGCAGTTAGGGCTGTCCATGTAGCTATATTAAAAAATATATCGATAAATACAGGTATCATGTTTATATGTCGTAATTACCTCGTTTCAAATTACTATCATGTATTATTAGAGGAAAAGAGTGTCTTGACGTAATCGGAAAAGAAAATTGAGACCTCTGTAAAAATTACATACATGTATATGATATATACATACATATCTTCACGCTGTATCCCCAACGGGGTATTCATGATATATATTTATGTTATTTGCATTTCGAAGCAGCTTCTTTCAATAGAACATTAAGAAAATAATTTTACGGTATGATGAATTACTCTCGCAAAGATTATTGGGAATCAAAGAAAATATTTACAGTGGTAATTAATTACTTTTTAGTTTCCTGACTATGTAAATCCTCTATTTAGAAAAAGTAACAGGAAAATAGTAATTGTTTAAAGAATGTGGCTGAACTTTGTTTTGATGTTTCTGAGACAGAAAAATCTGCGCATAGTTCTAAATATCTGCTTCGGAATTATGTGAATCAAGACCACGCCGAGTTATTTTTGCGACTAATAAGAGCTTGTAGTGGTTTTACTAATAACCCAGATGCGGCACAATTTAAAGAATCTTTTAAAAAACTTAAAGAGCAGAATTAAGAGACGAAGGTGTCAGAAACTATTTTATTCTTTTCTTGACATACAAAAAACTACAGCGACATGATGAGTACAATGACTGCTTAAATTCAAATCTCAGTATTCAAGTTTCATTCAGAAATTATTTAATAAAAATTGTGCTATTTAGTTAGCTATATTTATTTATTTTGTGAATATGTTATTGTTATTAAAAACTTAATGTACTTTATACAATTATTATTTTACCAATAATAATATTAACAAAAAGTTCTATTTTTCAAACCCAGTAAAAATATGTAACTGTAGTATATTAGATATTTATGACTAGTCTAACATTGGTCACCTTTGTAGTGCCTAGCAATTTACTATCTTAACTTTTAAAAGATTTATTCCAAAGGCCGGTATGTTGTGGATTTTCTACGCTAGATAATATTATAAACTATAATATTACCTACTTATTTCTTCACAATGTAAAGAAATAAAATTTGCTTGTTTGTATGTACGGGGTAACCTCTGCAAGTACTTAACTGAATTTGAGAATTCTTCGATTAATAGAAGTCCACAGTGTTCAATTCCTAATTGAAATGTTATTCACAATTACTGTGTGATAAGGCCACTAATTTTTAGTAAAATTGATTATTCTAGTATTTAGTTTATCAAAGCGCTACAGTACGCCATGGCTATAGACTTAGTCGGTCCGTGTGTATGTTTCTCATAGCACTTATTTTAATTTCACCATCACTAATAATCTATCTTTGCGATCAATGAGATAGAAAGAGACGAAAATTTGTTTGATACATGATGATAAAAGCTGCAGCTTACTATCGCTCCGTCCATTATTTGTCTTGGTCCGAGTTTTAAATATTGACCTTCTCTTTTTTTTAAGTATATGGTGTTTTGTAGAAAAAATTAAATATTTTCTTTCTAAAGCCTTTGATGTTTTTATGTAAATCTTAATTTAAATATAAAATGTTGTATATATTATGTACAATATACACGTGCATAATCTCTTTTTCTTCTAGGACCAGTTTCTTCTAGTACGCGACGCTACCCATGCCACCCGGGCACCCGCTTACGACGCAGTCTTTTGACCTTGACAGAATAGTTTGCTTAGAATTTCGGAAACATTTCAGCCCCCTTATTCACAACGCTTCGAAAACTTTCCGTGGTGGAAAAGGCCGATCGTCAGAAAGCATGAATTCAATCCGACGGATTGGAAAATTCTATTCACAAACTCTATCGGAATCTCATCGGAAAGGACTTTACGAATCCGAAAGAAAATGCATTTATGAACCATGTTACAAAATGCTAGAAATCGTTTTCGTTTTGGTAGAAAATATTAGTGTGGTTTAAACGTATCACATTTTGACAATCACAATATATTCGGTAATATATCATAAATAATAATCATGAAAAAGAAATTTCTTGGTATTTTTTAAGATTAAACAGTTTTTGTAAATGTTTTACTTACATTCGAAGAACTAAACGGGCTTTATAAATACGAATCTAACAGTCTGTGCTTATGGTCTGTGCGTTCAACAAGTTCAAATAAATTATACTGGATGTCGTTTAGTAAAAATTATAAAATTAATAATAACTACAATAGAAAATACAATAGCGTTTTTATTTTTGATTGTTTTTGTTCTTGTTCTTAAAATATCTCAAATAGGTACCTCAAAGTATGTTTAGCTATGGATTGCGTAGGTAATAAAATATGTTATAAAAATATAAGGCAAATTAATCCTTAGGCACGTATTTAAAAAGGGCACGAAATTTGTCTAGAAGTCTAGATTATATACACGCATACGCGCACGCAATTTATTTAGATTTTTGACGACAGACGTCATCGATTATACACTATAAATATATGAGAACCGACATCTTGGTGATGCAAGTACCGACATGGTGTAAATTATTAGCGTTATCCTTTCCTTTAAATCCACAATAATTGTTTGCCAAAATTTTTAATTTAGTTATCTCGGAAACGTTTCCGACACTAAAAAGTCGTCGGAAGCATCCGAAGGTTTCGTCCCGAAATGAATTGTCAAATCATTTCGTTTCGGAAAGGTTTCGGATTTGTGAAAAGCGTTTAGACAAAATCATCGAAAAGTTTTCTGTCGGATACGGAAAGTTGAGTTTACGACGTTTGTGAATAACCCCGCTCTCTTAGGATAGATTTTCTGTGGATATATTATGTACAATAATATAACTTATTACAAAAAAAAATTATCTGCATTATTTAAGATGTGGGTATATGGGATTATGGGCTAAAATGCTTTTTACTTTCCCTCCTAAAAGGCCTTACTCATGGTGAAATCTGACTAGCAATTTGTAGCTGCAACCTGTTGTAAGGCAACAAATTGCATTGTAAGATAAGTTGCTACTTTTTGGCGGGAACGGGAGAAGTGAGGTTGTTATTTTATTTAGAATTTCTATTTTTTATATTTTTGGGAGTTTTAAAGTACAACAGTGATAGTAGTTAAATTGTGTTTTAAAGTTCTGTGTAAGTGAAATTGAAGTATTGTAAGTATTGAAAATTGGAGTAGGTCTAAATAAACGTGTAGCTGAAGTTTTCGCGCTCTTCCAAGAAGTTCTATAAAACTTCAGTAAAGTCTACTATCACTTTACTGGAGAAGTTTTAACCACTGATTTGTTTTAACGTTGTAGATAACGATTTTACTTTTACTATTACTACACGTGACATTGGCAAATGCGCTAATCTGTGCGCTATGCCATGAAGCAAGAAAAAAAAAGATTAGTTGCATGCGACCTGCGACCGGCTTATTAAAAACCTTTTGAAGGTCTTACTCGCGGAGCAATCTGAGTAGCAATTTGTTGGTGCAATCTGTTGCAACTTGCAAGGCAATTACATCGTAAATAGGCAGGTTGCAGGTCACATGCATCTTACATTGCAATTTATTGCCTTGGAACAGATTGCAGCAACAAATTGCTAGTCAGATTGCACCGTCAGTAGAGCCTTTTATATTACTGGGGAGCACACCGGGGAGTATTGTCTCCTAGTATTCTGTGATCGTCTCATACTTCGTGGTACTCATGCAAAGGTACTCACCACAGGGTACGTATTATTCCACAGTTAGGGATATCGGAAGTGCCGAAAAGTATCGGTACATATCGTAACGATATTTTTTATTAATATCAATATTGATATATCGAAAAAATAATATGAATATATCAATATATCGGTGAGATTTTATAACCATTTTAACGTTTCATGAAATGTTGAAATAAAACGAATTTAGTATCAATAGCATATTTAATAAGTGCAGTGTTTAAGTGCTTTATTTCAAGATTTTCATATTTAATTTATTTCGTATTTTGTATTTAGTAATTAAAGTCCTACTCATAGATCAAAAAAAATTCGTATTTGATACGTTCTCGATTTATCGAATAACAATATATCGTCTGATAATATCGTTACATTAAAAAAGAAATATCGATATATCGATACATCGAAATTTTTTTTTTAACATCCCTATCCACAGTATTATTCATCTGAACACAATAATTGAACTTTTTAGCGGGAACGGGAGAAGTTATGTTGTCATTTTATTTAGATTTTCTATTTTTTACATTTTTGGGAGTTTTAAAGTACAAAATCGATAGTATATTGTGCTTTAAAGTTCTGTGTAAGTGAAAAGAATGGAGTAGGTCTACATAAACATGTTTAGCTGAAATTCTCGCACTCTTCCAAGAAGTCCTTTTTAACTTCAGTAAAGCCTACTATCAATTTACTGGAGGAGTTTTACGTTATGAAAAACTGTGGAAAAAACTAATATACTTGTAATTCTACTTGTTAAACGTGACATTGGCGAATGCGCTAAACTGTGTGCCATGCCATAAAGAAAGGAAAAAAACAAAATAATATTACCTAAATTCCTTGTTTTTCACATATCAACATCACAAATTAGTAAGAGTATGTCTAATCAAGATATCAAGGTCTTTATCACAAACACAAAGTATTGTATTATACATCACAAACTACTTTATTATTTAATGAAATAGAGTAGGTACGGTAGGTACAGCAGTTATCTTGGTTGGCTGTGTACGCATTTCATCTTTTATCAGTATGTTAAGTTGTATGCTTATATGTATGTAGGTTTATTTGAGAATAATAAAGTACACTCAAAGTAGGTAAATAAAATTCTTATTTACTTTTGTCTGCTCTTAGTAGTTTGCTTTTAGTTGCTTTCAGCTAATTTCATCTACCTATTTAATTTTACCAATAAAATTTTTTCTAATAAAAATATAACTGAACAAGCAACGATAAATATTTTCTCATCATTGTGAGCAGTTAACAATTTACTACCTTGTAAATAACTACCTAAATAGAATTACAATATTTCTTAAAGTGTAATTCTAAAATAAATTACATTTTACAGAAATTACATTAAAAATGAGTACATCAAAAGGCTTCCAGTTTGCTATAGACCGTGGAGGTACTTTTACTGATGTCTTTGCTCGCTGTTCTAGCGGCAAGGTAAGAGTAATGAAACTGCTTTCTGTAGACCCTCAGAACTATGATGATGCACCGAGAGAAGCTATTAGGAGGATATTGCAAGAAGTAAGTTAATACAGTTATAAATAAAAATTCGTGTATGGTAGGAGACATAAATGACTGAAGCTGCAAAATTTATGTATTTGGTAACTTAAATGCTGTAATATTGCTGTTAACTGTTACAACTTATAAAAGTGGTTGTTATTAAATGTAACATGCTTGTGTTACTTACAGTTTCAACTTATAAAGACATGCATGGATAAATTTACAAAATCGATGATTTAGTTTTACTTCATAAGGTTGAAATCTCAGTGGTTGTGTCAACTGTTACAACTTATTTAAAATAGCTAGCTATCTTCTGTGACTTCATACTCATGGAATTTAAAAAAGTAGCCTATGACCTTCCCTTGAGTTTAATCTATAGTCTCTGTTCTAATTTTCATCAAAATCGGTCCAGCAGATTAGTAGTGACAACCAATCAGACAGATAGACATTCACATTTATAATATTAGCACAGATTAATTAGTTACTACCATAAAATATTAGTATGGATGTGATTATTTGTTAATTGTTATAACTTATGAAGATGCAAACAGATGAAGCTACAAAATTGATGTTTTACCTTACTTCTACAAGTTGAAATCTCAATCATCATTATTACATGTTATTTACCACCAGTATAAGAATTAGATTCTGCTGCTGAGTACGTCTCTTCTTACAAAGGAAGGGTTATTGGTTTCGGGTTGGGATAAGAGTCAGTATATATGCAGACAGGTGTCTTTGGTGACTTAGATTTAAATACCTAAGGAGACAGAGTTAGATATTTGGATATACATTTGTATGTATATACAATTTTAACTCTTATCTAAAAATCCCAAATGTAAAAAAAACAACAAAAGTTCTTTATTTCACATAAATTTCTCATAAATCTTTAAAATAATTCTATAGAATATAAAAATGATTTTTACTACATAGAATAACTAATTATAATAATAAGTCAAATGTCTCATACCAATTTTTAAATTGGTACCGTAGCTTTCCTTCAAATTACATTTATTTACAAAAACAAATGGGACTTCTCTGTCAATCTGCATGCATAATCTGCATGGATTAAGAATGAATTTGCTTGTGCTGGGCTACGTGCACAGGATTTAAAATGCTTTTGAAAATATGAAATTGCTTGAAATGGATACTAATAATATTGGGTCCTTACAAATGAAATTAGCGTTTTGTCATACTGACCACTTTGATTTGAAATATCTCCTCTTTGGTTAAGAATTCCAAATTCAAATTTATAAATTCATTTAGCTGGTACATTTGAGTTTTGAAAACAGTCATTCATTTGTTTTTTTCCTCATTATTTTTTTCTTTGGCGTCGCTTATTACCGCACAATGGAAAACATGAAATATCGGTATATTTACGAGTACGAGTTCTACCGTGGCACCAGTGCTGCAGAAACAGCTCGAAGGATTAATGATGTGTACGGCGCTGGTGTCGGAAAAGAAAGCACGGTACGTTTTTGCTTTCAACGTTTTCGTTCTGGAAATTTCGACCTTCAGAACCAACCCCGTGGACGGCCGGAGATCAAAGTGGAAAATGAAGAATTAAAGGCTATTGTGGAAGCGCCTCCATCACAAAGCACTTCAGAGATAGCTGCAGGATTCGGGGTAAGTAACAAAACTGTATTAATCCACTTGAAGCAAATCGGGAAAGTAAAAAAACTTGAACGATGGGTACCTCATGAATTGAGTGAATCGAACTTGAACTTGCAAACACGCGTCGACTACTGTGTTACTTTGCTCAACCGACACAATAATGAAGGGATTTTAAATCGAATCATTACTTGTGATGAAAAGTGGATACTGTACGATAATCGGAAGCGCTCGTCGCAATGGCTGAACCCTGGAGACCCAGCCAAATCTTGCCACTAAACGAAAATTGACTCAGAAAAAGTTACTTATGAGTGTTTGGTGGACTAGCGCCGGTGTCGTTCACTACAGCTTTCTAAAATCTGGCCAAACGATTACGGCAGATAACTATTGTCAGCAACTGCAAACCATGAAGGAAGAACTAGCTGCTAAACAACCGAGATTGGTCAATCGCTCTAGGCCACTGCTGCTTCACGAGAACGCAAACCACACACTGCGCAACAAACAACCACTAAGTTAGATGAGCTACAATTGGAATGTCTGCGACATCCACCGTACTCCCCGGACCTTGCTCCAACAGATTACCATTTTTTCCGGAATTTGGACAGCTTTTTATAAGGGAAAAAATTTAATTCCGATGCGGCAGTCCAAACCGCCTTCAAAGAGTTTATTGATTCTCGCCCCCATGGTTTTTTTAGTAAAGGGATCAATGAACTACCTATGAGATGGCAAAAGTGCATAGATAACAACGGTGCATACTTTGATTAATTAAATATATTTTACAAAAAAGAAATTGACTTTATATTCCTCCCGTACAAAACGCCAATTTCATATGTAAGGACCCAATATATCATTCATGCAATATATTGTGGTAGAAAATATTGTTACTAACCCTCAGTGACTGTATCTAGGTTGTCTGTGAATTCTATTAAATACTGTACCACCATATTACGAGTGCCTCACATTTCTTGAATCAACTTATTGATATGCAGTGTATAAACAAAATTAAAATATTATATGTACCTAACTTACGCTGTATCCCTAACGGAGAAGTCAGAGAGGACAGAGCACCAAGCGTCGCGGTCCTTTCATTCTTCTTTCGCTTCCTCAACTCTCTCTCTCCTTAAAATATTATAATAATAATATTAATAAAAACCTTTATTCAGACAATACACGATACTTTTTTCTTCTAACTAATTTTTGTTTCGACATCCCTGCCTGTGTGTTTTCTTTTACAAAGGCAGGGCTGGACCGTGAGTTTAGGGGGCCCTGGGCTAATACTACTTAAAGGCCCACCTAATTACTCAAAGTATAAGAAAAAAAAAAGACAATAAAATATTTGATTTATATTATAATATATTATGCCTTAGTGTCGCGTATTTTAATTTAATTTGGTAAAACTCAAAAGAGGAATGAAAACTATGCTATAATATTAAATATGTGAGTAAAATCGTTATTAAAATATTAAATCGTAACGTGTAAAATTTTTTAAGCAGTTATCCACAACTCTAGAAAATTAAGTAAATGTACTGTCGTCTGTAAAAAATCGACGCGGAAATCCCCGTTCTGTTTGATAGAGATGCATACCGGGAGTTCAGGGTTGCCAACCCGTAGGCGGCCATTATACATTCAATCTGGATCACGATCCGTTACATTCCTCCAAAACTGTTTCTTTCTATCCTACTAGTTATAAATAATTAAAAATACTGAATAAAAATGATAAATAATGGTACTTATAAATAATTCTAGCAAGATAGAAAGAGACAGAGTCTGAGAGGGAAACAGCGGAGCACGATCGAGATCGAATGAATGTGTAATGGCAGTCGAACATTTTAACTGTCAGTTCGAAGTACCAACACCTGAACGTAGGCTTGAATTAAATGAATTGAATAGGTTTGATTAATCGCAGGATTCGCAGGGCTGCAAACCTTACGATCTGTTTAATTTAATAAAATTATGGATTTTTTCGCATTATCGTCTATTTTTGACTTTGACTTGACTTAGCTAGGGGCCCCTTGAATCCACGGGTCCCTGGGCTGAAGCCCAAAAAGCCATATGGTAGATCCGGCCCTGTACAAAGGTCTCCTCCAACTGTGACTAGATTTTCCTATCGTTCGCCACTTTCGTCCATGTACTTTCTGCTACAGCTTTGATTTCATCGACTTACCTTTTGCATGGCCTGCCACTTTTTCTTACCTTATTTCCTGTAAACAATACATTAAAATCTGTGACCATATTTCCTTGCTTCTGATTGTGTGCCCTGTCCATTTCCATTTAAATTTTCTGTTGGTCTCTATTATATTCTTTGTTCCGGTGTTTTTTTATAGTTGTAGTTCTTATTCTGTCTGACAATCTTTTCCTCATGATGCTCTTTTACCATGGCGTTTTGGCACATTGCTAGTTTCCTACTGTGGGCTTTAGTGATTGCCCAGGTTTGACAACCATATATGTAAGCGTAGGCATTATACAAGTGTTAAACAGTTTATGTTTGATGGTCATACTCATTTCTCTGTTTTTCATGATCTTCAGACTCCAGTATTGTTTCCATGCGTTCCCTATGCGCCTATCAATTTCTTTCCAAGTTGGATCTTTTGGTGAAATGACTTGACCCGATAAATGTACTCATTTATGTAGTCAATTGTGTTGTTGTTGACGCTGATGGGTTCTATATTCCCATTTGTCATGACTGGTTTTGTGTGTGTTCATGACTATCCCACTTTACCGCTTTCTCTATCCAGTTCATTTACAATTTCCTGTAATCCTTCTTTTGATGGCGAGAAGATTATCAAGTCGTCCCCAAACCTCAAACGTGACAGAGTTTCACCATTAATTGACAATCCACTCTTCTCCCAATTTAAATAACGGAAAACCTCTTCCAAGACAGCTGAGACACGGGGTCTCTCTGACGTACGCCTCCTCCTATATTTATTTCTTTACCTTCTTTCTGTAGTTTTATTCTAGCTTTGCTGTTTTTGTAGACATTTTTCAATATTCTGACATATTTATTTTCGATACCCAGTTTTAAGTGTTTACTAAATCTTTTCATTTAAAATATTTAACTTAAAATATTATAATTGATAAAATGTATTAAAACTCATAGTAGTGACTTTACAACCTTTAAAACACAATGGTTTTGATTTCCTTTTCATATTAATCATATTTCATTTATATTTTACAGGAGACAGGCAATGCATTAGATAAGCATGGCAAAGTAAATTCATCTCTTATAGAATCAATTAGAATGGGAACTACAGTTGCTACAAATGCCTTGTTGGAGAGAAAGGGTGCTAAAATGGCGCTAGTCATAAATAAAGGTTTTAAAGATTTACTTTATATTGGTAATCAAGCTAGACCACATATATTTCAATTGGTAAGTTAAGTGTCAGATCATTATTAAATTTAAGATGCTTTAATTTTGTTTGCATTTTGTTGGTTGTTGAATTTCAAAATTGAACTCCAAGGTTAATAGTTAGGGAGGCGATGGGAGAAATTTTGAATTGATTTATTGATGTGGCAGAAGTTGATAATATACATGTTGATGGAAATAATAAAAGGCGCTATACTAAGGATACTACTATATACTAAAGACTATACTAAGGACGTTTTTTCATTGTCCGACACGATAACATCGTAGCCGACACATCAGAGCGATACCGATATTATCTGAAGCTTTTTGATTCAGCGACACGGTACCGATACTGATGGCGATAAAACAGAACTTTCATGCCTCATTGACAAACATTACGCGTTTGAGATCAGTTCTTCAGATCGAAACTGTTATTATTCAATATGGCAGACGACAAATTATATTTATTACCTGTATATCTGCTTTACTTAAGTCGACAAAAAACAAAAATTGTTGCACAGGTTACATCCAATAGTTCGAGTTAGATACGTTAAGGGGATTACTTGGGTCATTTTGAATATTGAATAAAACTAAACAATCTGCACGTTGTTCAGTACAATGGAGTGACCCTTGAGCTTGAGCGAACGACAGATTAGCGGGGTGGCGGGAAGGTGATGACGTTGAACGCACACATGCACCACTGTGTAATTATGTCACACGTCTTTGATTTTATCGGGATTCTATGGATCTACGATTCTATGGGGAGCGGACGTGGTATCGACATGTCGTCGCCGATAAATCGGTATCGTGTCGTGTATCAGTGAAAAAGCGTCATAGGTCGCTCCACGGATTTCAGTGCCCCGATATCGGTGAGTCTGCATCGGCGACGATATATCGTTATCGTGACGGCCAGTGAAAAAACGCTCTTAAGGCATAGCCGCCTTCCGGTTTGGAAGGGATGCGCGCTAGGGTGGGTCACTTAAGTATGGAGAAAAAAAAATCAGTTTCCTTTCCAGCGCAGTGATAAAACGGTGTCAAATTATAAGTGTAAATAGACTGTGAAGTTTGGTAGTAATCGGAGTTAATCTTCTGCCTCCGGTTTCATGTGGAAATTTTAAAAAAATGTGGTTAAAAGGGTCTTAAAAGTATGGCAGAAAAAGTTACACTGATCGATGTTATTTATGAATAAAAGTCTTAAATCAACGGTAACTGTGTTTATTAAAAATAAACTAACATCGCGAATAACTATTACAATAGATAAAATAAAAAATAATAATTACAGTGAAGGGCTTAATTAGTGGCAAAATCTTTTTTGCTGTCGAATTTCGGCATTGATTTTCTCGCATCGATCTGGGTTTTGATGAATCCTTCTCTTACTGTTTTATTACATAAAGTAGCAGAAGCTTCAGTCACTGCTTTGACTGCTCTTTCTACTGCTTCCGTGTGACAAGGGAGGCGTAATAAATTTAATTCTCCTTCTCCCTTTCGTTCAACAAATAATCGGAGATTTTCTTCGGTTACAGATTTTAAAATCGGTGGCTCAGTGATGTTTTCTTGCCAATTCAAAAGGTCATAATACGTCGATGCATTATAGTTTACCTTTGGCAACTGAAACTGACGCAATCTTTTTGGTGTTGCTGATCTAGCTTTCAAAATTCGACGAGCAGCCAATTCACGAATGTGCGGCTGGGGATCTGTCAACATTGCAAGCAATAAGTTTTCTGGATGTGCGAAATAACAGTTTCTTTGAATAACTGGGTCAATAACAGCTTTGAAAGTTGTTGGTAAATATATGGTTAGTTCGATGAGCTTAAAAAAGTGACGCGGTCCATCTTTACAGCTGGGGTGCGTTTTTATAGAAAACCATGCTGGAGCGTAAACCTTGACAATGTAGGTTGCCAGAGTGATTAGATTTGCAGAGGGAGTCTCCACTGAAACATACAGACGTAGAATCCTGTTGGCACGAGTTAGCCATCGAGCATGGGACATTTTGCCTGGTGATATGTTTGCTAAATCGCTAGGAAATGTGCCTGTTGAAACTGCTTGAACTATTCTGTACAAGTATTTTTGGTCTGTACTAATATTTTCAGCGGAAAGCTCCGGTAAGTTCGTCGGAATAGGTTGAAACTGAATTATAGGTCGTTTTTCACAGTTATCAAGTTCTTTGCCAATTGTCCCTGAAAATGTCTGTGGTCCAGACGCACTGCCATCAATGTGTTGAAACAGGTGTTTAAATGGGAGCTCTTTCATATGCAATAGACAAATAAACCACTGTAAAGGTCGATCCAATCTTTTTTCCAGCATCCGTATAACTCCGCCGCATTTACCAACATTTACGTTGGTGCCATCACATCCGATTGCAATCAAACGATCCATCGATATATCCGCATCCAAGAAAAAGTTGAATATTTCATGTTCTATACACTTTGCAGTGCCTGAAGCAGGTGTAACGTAACCCAAAAATTTCGAGTCAAGTTCTTTTATCAAAGAAATATGCTCTTCAAGTATGCGTTGCCTGTACTTTTTTCCATCTTTTTCAGACATAGTCAAGGTTTGATCTTTTCTACCATCGAAGTATAATGCCAGTATTTGTGACACAGTTTGTTGTGAAATTATGTTTTCTCTAGTTTTTTTTCTTTCTCGGCGCAGCTTATTTTTGTCTATTACTTGTGAACTCGACGCATGCAGAACTGCTGATGCGATAGCTGCTCCTGCCCTGTCTGACACTCCAAATCTATCGCATGTTTTTGACAGTAAAGCATAATCAACTGCAGTTGTAGTACTCTCTGATTCAGTACTCGAAGTCCGCAAATGATTTTGGGTTGGTTCTTCACAATTCGATTGGGCGCATTCGGATTCAGATGAGCTATTCAACTTTTCCGTACATATTTCAGCTACTTTTGGTTGTTTGCTTGCAGATTTTTCTCGTAACAGCTTTCTTTTCAGTGCTCTTGTAATCTGTTTAGTTGTGCCAACGTCAATGCCACCTATCCTCATTTGCCTAGGTGTTCGTTGGTCTGATATGAAGTTGTATTCTCTTGCTGGTATTTTTTTGTTTTTAGGACAAGCACATTTGAGTAAATCTCGACACTTGCAAGCCGAAATATCAAACAAAACTTTACTTCTAAGATGAAACTCTTCCAACTTGTTTTCAGGTATTTTTGGGTGAGACTTAAGAAGTTTTTTGCACTTTAAATGATATGTTTGTAACATTACCTTTATTCGTTTCGTATTTACTGTAGAAATAGAAGATTTCGCCCATATTTCTATCAATTTTGCAACTACAATGGCCTCGATTTCTTTATACGTTGGCTCTTTTTTAGTTTCCCTCTCATGTTTTAACCTGTGTCGGGTCCACTCATAAAATTTCATCGTATCTTCATAGGTTGGCAAAATGTTGTCTTTTAAATCACACAAATCACCAAACAAGGGACACTTCCAACTATTTCGAGTGCGTTCCATTCTTCTGATGATGCAAAACAAATGACTGCACTCTATCACGCAACGTGCGACACTATTGTTTTACAGGTCAATCGAGCGTCACTTGTCTTATCGAACATTCCGCCCCATTTCCTTAACTCTATCCTTGAACTCAACCAAACAAACGTCTTTATTTATTGTTACTAAAAACTATTACTAACTATTAAATCGGAAGTTATTAACTTAAAGAAAGTATTGGAAACACGACGTCAAAAATCTACTTTTTCAAAAATTTTTTTCACAATCCGGAGGCAATTAAACTTAAAATAATGATATGAAACTTTACGTATAAATTAACTGAACCATTTGGCACCTTTTTTATGCTGAGCCTTTTTAAATAACTAAAAAAAAAATTTCGACCCACCCTAATGCGCGCTAATGAAGTGTCGGGGCCGGCGCTGGTAGTCGGTTAGACTACGGCGTCCGTGCGTTAGCATTTCTTTTTCAATTACCTACGTAATAATTGTTACTTAGAGAGATCTGTTGTTTATGCGTTAAGTTTGTCACAACATGACATTTTTATTTAGTACTTCGCCTCTTGTAGATTAGGTACCTATTTCTCATAGCTGAGTCGCAAGAGCACGAATGTCTTTTCCGACATATATCTATAAATTATTATATGTTGTAAAACTTCTCTGTCAATACTTAATGGGTATTTATTGAGACCTTTTCGAATTACGGTTCTCATAAAAATATATCGCAGAAATCTTATGGCATGTGCCTTTTAATTTGAAAATGTCTTAGCATTTACGCAAAAATTGTAATAGACTTTTTCGTAGCTGCCTATAATTTATTATCATTTAATTAATTAACTTTTACTTTAATTATTGAAATGCAAAATATCTGCACTATTTTTGCTCTGGTCCAAGTTTTTAAATTATTTGAAATTGTAAACATATAAATTCTGTTCCATAATGTAAACATATAAATTCTGTTCCATAATGTAAACATATAAATTCTGTTCCATAACAACCATAATTTAAAATTCATAATTAAATTAAAATACTAATTAAATTAAAACTGTTGTGTTTAAAGTCAATTTTTAGAATCAGTTCTAAATGCCTAAACTTTTGGGTTCATTTTAGTGCCTTTTGTACACCTGCCTACATTTAATAGTTGTAACTTTGATGTAGCTATGAAAATAATAAGTACATATTTCTTAGGATATAAAAAGACCTTCAGTACTCTATACTGATGTCATCGAAGTGGACTGCCGTGTTATTCCCGCGTTAGAAGACCGCTGCCGAATAGACAAAAGCAATAAAAATTGGAAGGAAGTTATTGGCACAACTGGTGAAAAGATGCTGGTGACAAAGGACTTAGATGAGGAAGCACTGAGGAGAGATCTGAAGATGTTGAGAGAGAAAGGGATAGAGAGTATTGCTGTTGTTTTAGCGCACAGTTACACATATCATGACCATGAATTAC
This sequence comes from Zeuzera pyrina, assembly GCA_907165235.1. NCBI lineage: Eukaryota > Metazoa > Arthropoda > Insecta > Lepidoptera > Cossidae > Zeuzera > Zeuzera pyrina. The sequence continues at coordinate 5,352,126 of OU015641.1, forward strand.
AGATTGGGAAAATTGCTGATGAGTTAGGTAAATATTATAAATCTCTTGTAAATTAAGGCTGGTGAGACAAAATTATAGATGAAACCAGAGAAGGAATAAAGTAGTTTTATGCGGTACTGAATCTGAGGCGAGCGAATCGCTCGCTCGCTTAACCTCTCAAACTGAAGGGACTTCCCGCGAGTTATTTTTTTCAGTACTTCAATGAAGAAAGGTTTTGCCGTTGTTAGCGATATTAGAACAAGAATATCAAGATTCAAAGTACGACATGCAAAGGTTTCTATTGGTTGCATTTCCTACTATAAAAAAATCTTCCCATAAAACAACTTTTTCTATGGTGATTTGATGTTGAATCGTGATCAGACTTTACCATTTATATTATAGCAAGGACCTTTCTTATATTCTGTGTAATATGTAGTTGTTATAGTAGTGTCACAGACAAAAGACGTTAGTTTTACGGTTCCGTAGCCAAATGTCAAAAAACAGAACCCTTATAATTTCGTCCCGTCCACCTGTCTGGCTGTCTGTATGTCACGGGCATTTTTTTCGTTAACTGTTACTTACTAATACTGATCTAACTGAGAAGATTCTCTAGAGATTTGAGCATAAACTCGGTTATTCTGCTTATTAAAATGTAGCTCGATAGTAAACATTTTCTCGTCAGTAAATAAAATCTTTTTGTGACCTTCCTTTGCGTACCGCCTAAGAAGTTTTGATTTTAACACTATTAATTTTTAAATTATCGGTTAAGTAATGACCAACAGGTCTCCTATAAGCTACAAGTCCTAAGTCATCTTTTAAAATACGCGACATGGTTCTGGGTGCTGCTATATTCATATCCCTAGATAAACTCTTTTGCTTTCAGGCAGGATTTCTTCGGATTCTTTCTTTCACTGCTTTGATCGCCCTTTTTTTATTACTTTTTCTGTTCTTTTATCTAGCAATGTAAAATATTAAATTTATTTTAAGTACTTATATCCTTTAGCTAGATTAGGTGGAACATAAGTCTGTTCATTGTACTTATTAGTTCAAATTAAGATAACTGTTACGGTTATTTATCGAAATTATGATATATATATTTTTTATATCGTTACAGCTGTAGTCTATACTATCTATACTAACATTGTAAAGAGAAAAAATTTGATTCTTTGTTTGTAATGGATAAACTCAAAAACTACTCAACCGATTTCAAAAATACTTTCACGTGTAGATTATCAGCGAGTAACATGGGCTGTATTTTATTTTCAAAAAAATTTCTACCCGTGCGAAGCCGGGGCGGGTCACTAGTTGTTCAATTAATGTGTAAATAGTATCATATAAAATAAACATGGTGTATTGCTAGGGTTCGGTCAAGTATCTCTATCTCACACTGTGACCTCGATGGTCCGCGCGGTGCCTCGCGGACATACGGCCTGCGCAGACGCATACCTCACACCGCACATTCGCCGCTACGTGCGGTCGTTCGCTGACGGCTTTACGGATGCGCTCGCACATACTAACGTGCTGTTTATGCAGTCCGACGGTGGCTTGACCCAGATGAACTTGTGAGTTCTTGATTGTTTCGTTTTTTTGTTTCTTTCCAGGCTACCCTGAAAATTGTTTGTTGTGTGCCACCTGTACCGGTAGATTAATAATACGAAGGTCATGGTAAAGGAAGTAATGTAGATACTTAAAAATCGTAATATTTATTCTTTATTACGGTTATCGATTTTTTCAATATTACACAGTAATACTGTGTATACACAGTATACACTTTTCCACTGGTCTAAACCACTTGGAAAATATCATTGACCACTCTTCTTCAGACATCTCAGAAATCTCAAAGTTGTAAGCAGCTAGGGCATCTTCTTTGCTTTCAAATTGCTTAATCTTTAGTTTCTGGAAACATGTGAAAATTACAAGGTGCTAGGTCAGGGTATGGTGGGTGAGGTACGATAGACAAGTTTTTTGATTTAAAATAATCTAGTTTTCTGGCAGCAAAGTGCGGTGTTACGTTGTTGTGATGCCATGGAAGGTGCCGTATTTCTGACTTCGCTGGCTTGTTACATAAAAAATATTTTATTTTACTGTAGTCCATTTTCAAAATTAGCAAATTACCAGCTTTTAGGTTGGTGTATAAATTTATTTTGTCATGACCTTCGTATGTAGCTTTCTGCACATCCACAGTAATAATAAAGTAATTGCAACAACACTGAATATGAGGCCATATTTCCACATTATATGTTTTGTAGAGAGGATAGTTCATAACTATACTTGGATCCCATAGTTTGTAGCGACGTTGTTGTGGCGTTGTAGTTTAGTTAAAGGGCAGAATAACGTATGAAATAATGTAATCACATTAAGCACATCGTAAGACATCGTTCTAAAATCTAACACCAGCTCTGAAAACACCTGTGCTAACAAGAAGCAGCAAATCATAAAAATATTTCGTAATCTACGTAGGTCTCACCACGAGGTTTGAGGCGAACACGGTTATCGACCAGACATTTATAGGATAAAAGTTAGGTAATAGTAAAATTACATTGTGTTTCATTTGCGGATAGGATCTCGTTCGGGGTCCGTCCAAATCCCTACCTACCCTTCACTTGCACTTGTTTCTGTGTGTAGTGGTGCACAGCCGGTGAAATTTCTGGCACTACAGGCAGAATATCTTAGTTCTCATGGTGGTTACATACATGTTGGTCTCAGGATCATCATCAAAAGTAATCTTCAGATTTAAAAAGATTTTTTTATTTTTTCATTAAAATAAAAAACTTTGTGATGTAATAAATAGGTTGGGAATAAGCTCATATTAAAAAACATGAAGTATACTGTGCACATGAAAAAAGATCGTACGTCGTTACTATCATGTTATTTAATACTATTTTAGATTCAACGGCTCCCGTGCTATACTGTCTGGACCAGCGGGAGGAGTGGTGGGGTATGCTATGACAACTTACAACAAAGAGACAAACTTGCCTGTTATAGGTAAGTTTTATGTTTAAATATCTTATCTAATAAACATTATAAGCAATGAATAGATACTTGCTTTTATTAGCTTTTAACTTAAAAATATCAATCTAGAATATCTGCAGGAGGAGGAAGCTATCCCCCTGCTCTCACTTGGCGAAGTCCTTGGACAGTTTCAAATACGGAATTGCCTTTCGTAGGTTTCGACATGGGCGGTACGTCAACAGATGTTTCCAGATATGCTGGTGCATTGGAACATGTTCACGAGGCAACCACAGCAGGAGTTACTATACAGGCACCACAGCTCGGTAATTCTAATTCACAATTATTAGATTTATTCAGTTTTTCTAAATTTTTCTAAATTGGCTTGGAGTCTGGGTGTTCTGGGTGCCAAATCAATGTGCAACAACATAAAGTCTAAATAAGTACTTCGCATTTAGTTTAGGAACGAATTCGTTATGGTGTACTTGTCCGTATAGCCCTGTTTAATAATAAAATATTGCTCTTGTACTAAAAATATATAATAAAAATTGCAATTTCACTATTTTTTTAACAATCTTTAGATTTTTCCTTGATTTTCTAAATAGTGTACAAAGCGCGAGCCAAAAATCTAACATCTCCTTTAGATAAATTCTCATTGAATTGGCTGAATGCATAGAAACTGTTGCCCTGCCATGTCCTTTAAAAAAAAAAAGAAACACTCCTGCGAAATTATATTTCTGCATCTTTTTTATTTATTTATATTTTTTTGCAAATGTATTAAAAAACGTCGTTCGATACACGTGCAGAATTGTCATTTCCACTCGTCTCTATTGTTGACCCGCGCCTTCGGCTTAGGTCGACAAACCGGGGACTCGTGAAGAAATGACATACTTTCCGCACTTGTATCGACATGTACTATTTTACCTGGCATCCCATATAACAGTAACGAACTGTTTTTTTGACAATGAAAAAACGCTTTCAAGTTAGTGACTGTTAAATGTCGTGCTTAACTGTTAAATTTTAACAGACTTAAGTTATGTTAACCAATGTTTTGAAAGAACCCACCTTTAAGGCGCTCCAAATGTATAGAGCACCTCATACTAGAATTCGAAAAAATTTTCATGTAGTCTAGTAATTATTGATTTTACTTATGAAAAAAGGGTCTTTTGAAAAAATTAAAATGGTCAAGTTTTATATCATAAAATTATCTATATATTAGTGTATATCGCAAGTAAATATAACTTCTATTTATGGAGTAGATGCATGCACTTCTAATTTTTAGGCTTTCTTACGAATACAGATTTTATATGTATTTTATATATAACTTAAAAATATAAGATGGCAAAAGTGTTGATAAAATGTCGAAGATTATTACAATATTTTTATTACAATTTATATATTTTCAAATAACGAGAAGATAGCCTCTAAAACTAGCAAAAAAACAGTATTTGTCTAGGGGAAGCGCCTTAATGTGTGTCGTTAACGTGATAGATATAAACACGGTGGCGGCGGGCGGAGGCTCCATGCTAACGTTCCGCTCGGGCCTATTCGTGGCCGGGCCGCAGTCGGCGGGCGCGCACCCCGGGCCCGCGTGCTACCGCAAAGGGGGTCCCCTCACGGTCACTGACGCCAACTTGCTGCTCGGTGAGTAACATCGATTTTTTTGTATGACCTACCGCTTACAATGATATCGGTTAAGTCCACGAAACTGAAGCAATTGAATGAATTTGTAATTTATTACAAGTCTTCTATACTGTTGTAATTCCTTTTCTGTTACTACTATTTTTTTCTTATTCTTCGTTTCTTATCTTCCTCTTATATTTTTTTTTTCTGTATCTGTTTTGTTTTTCCGATCTTTATGACTGAATTTTGATTTTGATTATGTGTATTTTGTATTTTTTAGTAATCATAAAAAATATTTCTGCGATTCTCAGGTCGTTTATTACCAGAATACTTTCCAAAGATATTTGGTCCTAATGAAAATGAACCATTGGACAAGGAAGCTACCATCCAGGCATTCAAAAAGATGACAGATGAAATTAACGCATTCCTGAAACAAGATGGCGGCAAAGGGGTATGTAACGGTTGCAATTTAGTTTTTTGACGTTATTATTATCATAGGTAATAATACGTAAAATATGTACCTACGAGGGCTGCTATTTATGTATCCGGAATAACAAAGTGAAACAAACATATAGCATTTATTATAGTTTTATTGCTTTTCAAAATATTCACCATGATGATCGATGCACTTTTGCATGCGTTGGAACCAATTTTCGTAGCACTTTTTCCATTCGGATTGAGGTATCTCCAAAACGTGCATTTTGAACGTATCAACAGCCTCTTCGCGGCTCGAAAAACGTTGACCACGTAATTTATTCTTCACGGTTGGGAATAAATAGAAGTCGTTGGGGGCCAGTCGTTTGATCTTCCAAATACCGAGTTGTTTCGGCCGATGTGTGGCGGCTAGCATTTTCATGATGAAGAAGGATTCTGTGTTGTCGGTTGTTCTTTCTTATTTCTTCAAAGACTTCTGGCAAACAAATGGTCGTGTACCATTCAGAATTAACCGTTTTACGATCCTCTAGTGGCACTGTAGCTACATGTCCATTTATACCAAAAAACAAGCGACCATTTGCTTCAAAGTGCTTTTTGAACGAATGACTTCTGTTGGGTTCGGCTCATCTTGGAACACCCAAACCGTTGATTGTTGTTTAGTTTCAGGATCATACGCATATATCCAAGATTCATCACCTGTGTAGATATTATAGACAGCTTTTGACGCACCCTGATTGTACTTTTGTAACATTTTTTCACACCAATCGACACGAGCCCGTTTTTGGTCAATTCTCAAGTTGTGCGGAATCCAACGTGAACAAATTTTTTTTCAGCTAAATGTTCATGTAATATTTTATATATACTCGTCATACTTATGCCCAGAGACGCCTCTATCTCGCGATATGTAACGTGACGATCTTGCGTTATTAGTTCCCGCACAGCATCAATATTTTGAGGTACAACAACCGATTTATGGCGACCTTCTTTAACTTCGTCCGTGAGCACAGACCGCCCACGATTAAACTCACTGAATCAGTAATACACAGTAGTTTTCGATGGTGCTTCGTCCCCAAAAGTCGAAGTGAGTTGATCGATGCACTGTTTTTGAGTTAGCCCTCGCCGAAAATCGTAATAAATCATAGCACGAAAATTTTCACGACTTAAATTCATTCAGATAAAGACTCGTAATTTTCAAAATGACGCCACAAAGGATAAACAAATGACATCTACATGAAACAAATTGTATTCTTCAGCCAAAGAGTTCCGTTTTTAAATGTTATAATTACTTTTTTAATATTGTTCTGTAACTGCCCAGTTCCGGATACATAAATAGCAGCCCTCGTATTACATGCAGATAGTTTCGTAATTGTTGATGATATTACAAGTTCCAAAAATCCATTTCTAGAAACCTGAAACCTTTAATTTTTCTCGTAAACGTAAATTCTTTTAAAAGTGAGTTTTTCGACTGCTCGGACCTTCTTAAATTAAAATGAGTAGAGATCTGTGCTAGAGAACTATGTAAGCTGTTTCGCTGTTACTATAACTTTACTCTAATGTATCACTATTTCAGATGACTGTAGAGGAAGTCGCTATGGGATTCATCAACGTCGCCAATGAAGCTATGTGTAGACCAATAAGGTACATTTTTAATAAAAGATACTTTGTGTTGGTAGTTTTTAATTTCGCAAATATTTTATTTTAGGCTATTTAGGGTTCTCTATTCAACTATGAACCCTTATAATTTTGGTCTTTCTATCGATCTTTTGGATCGGATAGAAAAATATCATTCCCGGAAAAATTTCCAAGATCGGGAAAATTTCCAAGTAAATTCCCAGAAATGTTTTTAAGTATTGGAAATTTTCCCGACGAACTTCCTTGCTTTTTATTAACCCAGTAACACATAATTAGGGACTGAATATTAAATGGAAGATCCTAATTCCGCAGGTCACAGATCAGTAAGCTTTAGATGACGCTTATGAGGGCACATGCAACTGCCCATATCCAGAGCCCACAGCTCTCTGTCTCATTGAACATTCAACGTCTAATCTCGATGTGACAAATTGGACCACGTCACACCGTCCCGCGCTCCGAAATATTTTGACGTTTGTTATCGTTATAAAATTACTCAAAACGTCGTTTACGAGCTTACCGGTAGGTCGGTTTTCTCAATGACTTGCTTGACCTGTCCACAAAGGCTTTAAATCTTCCATTCGATAGTTAAGAACGCTGGTTCATACACCCAAACAATTACGGTTAAAATGAATTATCATTCAGACATTGACTGTTGCAACATAATGTTTATTCACTCATTTTGTTTTAATATCTATTTTCTTTTCGGCCGACGGAATGATATATGACAATTATACAATGGAAATTCTGTTAATTTCCGCAGCTACACATACCATATACATATCTTGACGCTGTATCCCTAACGGGGTAGTTAGAGAGGACGGAGCGCCAAGCGTCGCGTTCCTTATATACTTCTTTCACTTCCTCAAATCTCACCACTCTCCTCACACATTTTCGCCTAGGTATGCGAGTGCTTTTGATATTTCCGTCTGCTAACACTCTGGCTATTTGATCTTCGTAAGACAGTCGTGGTCTTTCTTGACTTCTTTTACAACTCGCTGTCGCTCTGTAGATTTTCTTCGTCAGTCTTTCATCACTTCAGGGGACTCCTAAGTTTAGTGAAAACGGGCAAAAGACTATAAGTGGACACATTAACACAACATCTATTAGTGGTATATCTGTGAAAATATCAAATGTTTTTATTTAAAACAAGGAACAACATTGTAAATGATGCGATCTCTTTAACTTTTTGGTTATAGTCTGTTTGTTCTGTCTCTTGTTTTCGTTTTCTTTCGTTTCGTTTTGTTCATTTTTTTGTTTCCATTCATATGACTTACGTCTATGTCATCTTTTAATTTTTACATGTTTTTATACATGTAAGTAAATCTACTTAAGCAAATTATGAACTACAGATCCTATAGCTTATCTTTAGATATATTTTAGTTAATAAAGCAATTTAAACAGAACGAATAATTTTCATTTAATTAAATTTTATTACAATGGCTTTTAGCAGTTATGGAGAACTGGCTACGTAAAAAATTTCTTGTTTTTTGTGAAGGCAACGGAGGGCTGCGGAGTTTATAGATTTAAAGTTCTTTTTTACAACACCGGAACAACGTTCAACCACATTTGCTTTCTTACTTCATTCTTCGGAAAACTGTTATCAAATTAAAAGACAAGGAGTGTTGAATATTTCTCTTTTACACACATTTTGGATTGTTTTATCTTATCCTTGAAAGGATGTCCATACCATTCGGTTTTATATGCTTTTATGCAACACTTTTTCACAATTTTATAGTAGGCACCATACAATTACAGAGAATTATAAAACAAAATTGTTAATGAACAATAGCTGTCATGTAAATAACCAACGAATTTATTTTAAACTACAAATTAATAGGGTTACTATAGTAACCATGAAGAATATTACTAGATATTCTTCGATCACAAATTAAAAACTAGATACCCAATCAACGCTCCAAAAATGTCTGAACCAAATGTGCACTCAAATGAGTATTTGAGTGCACTTCTGTTTTAATAGTATTCGAAAACGCTAACAGCGAACAAGTCAAAGTGCTCCTTTAAAAATTGCAAAAACAACACATCTAGAACGCTAAAAAAAGATGAGAGTTCTTATTTTCAGTTAATAAATAAATTATATTATTTATGTGTTAATTATTTCATTATAGTAATAACGTTACATAGCTCTTTTTTATTAAATTCGTAATCATATTTTTAAATATTGCCTGACACTATATGTCTTATCCTTGTCACTTTCACGTAACAAATCAAAATGACATAAATAGCAACGCAAATAGATTATTTTAATTATACTTTATGCACGACACGTAAGATTGCATTTTAAATATTTTGTTTAACAAACTTCGTTTCGATGTCATGCAAGAATCGTTTAGGAGTGTTTATAACCTTATGGTTTGACAGTAAGGTCTACTTTAGATTAACACAATATTGCCGATAATACTATACGATATTAAAAATATATACGTCAATTCGGACAATAATTTGTTTAAATTTAATAGGAGATTGTGAATTTCTTTATTTGTCGTAGATATTATAATAACCTTATAGTCCGTCAAATTGTCTTTGGAATGGTGAAATAATTACTGTCATAGATCATATTTCGGTCATATGGCAAGTGTTAGAAAGGGACCAATGGCATCCCTTGTAGCTATCCCTCTCCTCTTGGCTCGTTTTATCTCTATCTATGTCGGTAGCCTAAATGTGTCTTAATTATTAAATTAAGACACATTTAGGCTACTGACATAAATACAGAACTCTTGGCATTAGCCAAGAGTTCTGTTTTCGTATTTATCATTTTTGATAGTCGGCAGTCCTGTTAGAGTGTCCATGGATTGTTCTTAATCCCTTTTTTCGGCTTAACATAATTACTTATCTATTCATAATGTATTTACAAAGCAGTTCGTATATCGCAAATAAAAATTACGAAAAAGACTAGACAAGCACTTTTTGGAGGGATCTAGAGAAGCGAAGTTGGTATTTTATTTAGACTTACTATTTTTGCGTTTTTCAGAATTTTAAAGTACAAAAGTGATAGTACCTATATTGTGAGTTAAAATTCTGTGCAGGTGTTAAAAATTGCAAAGTTTGAATAAACATGTGCATAAGTTTTCGCATTTTTCGAAGTCCTTTTTAACTACAATAAAGCCCACTATTGGTTCCCCAGAGACTGTTAGTGATTTAGTAATAAGAAGCCAGACATTTTACATCAGCAAAACACCAATTTTAACATGAGAATGGCAAAAATGTTTCTAATAAATATGAAACCAGTTGCCAGTATATGAAAGTGAACAAGACTAGACAATACTAACCGATGCGCTGTAGAAGCCATTAGGTGTAAGTATATAGGTATATAAGGGGGAAGCCATTAGGGCGAAGAGAAGGGTATTTTTGTTGGTTTGAGTCCGACACTACTCAGTTTGTATAGACTATAGAGTCAGGCTGTGTTTGTCTCTGTGGGGAAATTTTCACTTATCAGAAACAAAAACAACTACACAACCCTTGAACCTCGGACCAATAATCGTAATGGACGTAGTTATAATGAGTTGCCGCTCTTATTACGGCGTTTCAAACGAATTTTTGTGGCTCTCTATCTCATTGAGCGTAATCCGGAGCAAATCAGCTACAGTAAATTTGGCAACTTCACATTGTCGGTGTAATTCGTGTCAGTTATTGATCGATCCAATGGTCAAAATATTGCATTACTGAAATAATTATTATTTGCGAGATACATGCAAATCTTAAGCGTTTTGGCTGCTAATATTCACATAATTAAAAATATGTCATGTGCAGCTGTGTAATGTACTGTACACATTAGTACAAGTGTAGAACTTCACACTAACAAAAAAACGGTCACGCTTTTAAAGCAAAAAAGCTCGGTCTATTATGATTTTTAGTCCGAGGTCCGAATGTGCGTGACTAGGGAAGAGTCATAGTACAACAACACACAGCATGAACATGACATATTTTAATTATTCGAATATTAAAAGCCAAAACACTTAAGATTTACGAGTATTTTGCAAATAATTATATCAGTAATGTATGTGAAGTTGGTCACGAGCGGACGCGAATTACACTGACAGTGCGAGGTTGACATACTTACTAATATAGCTAACTGTTTTACTCGTAGTTACGCCCAATGAGATAGAAAGAGACATGGTAAGTCGTTTCACCCACGGCGATAAGAGCAGACCTTCAGGTCCGTGGAATAGACCTCATGCGCCAACGTTTCCATGACGACACGCCAGGTCCCTGACCACGGGGCGGGGCCACGACGCGTCGCGACACGCGCTGGCGTGCTTCGGCGGCGCGGGCGGCCAGCACGCCTGCGCTGTGGCCCGCGCGTTAGCCATCTCCACTGTCTTCATACACAAATACGCCGGTAAACTACATTCGTCCACAGATTAGTATGTTTTACACGACGCTTATGAGGGCACTTGAGACTGCAACGTAGTTTATTAATATACTACTTGTGCCCACCGCTCCATTCGCGTAGAGCGTAGACTATGGCTACTTTTTTTACATTAATCTTTTCTCATCTACCCATCCGGTATTTTAATATATATTTGGTTATCGAGTTATAAGCGCACAAACGAAAAGACACATAGAGATGTTGTGTTTTATATATGATAAATGATGATTTACAATTGTTATTATACATAACATAACATAACATAACTTCACGCTGTATCCCCAACGGGGTAGTCAGAGAGGACGGAGCGCCAGGAGTCGCGGTCCTTACACACCTCTTTCGCTTCCTCAAATCAATATTATACAATTTTAGTATTAGCAGATAATTACAAAAATCAAGACAATTAGGCAATTGATGACACTAATGCAAAAAAATAGCAAAAAAAAGAAAAATTACTGATATCCACTGTTCAGTAAGCCTATAAATGTCGTTTTGAGTCATTTTGTAATGAAAATGAACGTCTTGAACAATTGCGAGGCGCTAGACGGTGTGATTTAACCCGATTGGTCGTTTCTAGATAAGACGTTGAATAATCAAGACTGGATATTATTATACGGAATATTATGCGGAAAATTGTGGGCGTGGTTAACGTTTAAGTAAATTAGCTCTAACTATTGGCAGTCTCAGGTGTCCTCATAACGTCGTCAAGTTTGTACCATGGTTTAAACATTATTATAATACACTAACGCTTTTGCAATGCATGTCTTATAAATACGGTTTTCTCTATGTGTAATTCCTAGCTAGTACAAAAGAAAAAATGTTTTTGTGATTTTCCATTAATCGACACTGAATACTGGGTAGAAAAATGCTTAAAAATATAAAATCTGTGTTGCCAGGTATATTATCAGCGTATGGTATGGCACTAGCGCATATAGTGCACGAGGCACAACAGCCAGCAGCCTGCGTGTATGCACCCGACAACTATGCGGAATTGGACCGGATCTTGGACGTATTAGCGGCCGTTTGCCGAGATAAATTACGAACACAGGTACAAAATCTGCCCGTTTGTCTGTGAAAGTTGTATGGAGAATCAATTTTATAATTAAAATTTATTAACATTGATTATTTATGTTAAGAATGAGTGATGAAAGACTGACGAAGAAAATATCACAGCGAAAGTGAGCGGTAAAAGAAGCCAAGGAAGACCAAGGCTGACATATGAAGATCAAATAGCTAGAGTTAGCGCATGGAAATGTCAAAAGCTCTCGCATACCTAGGCGAAAATGTGTGAGAAGAATGAGATTTGAGGAAGCGAAAGAAGTATGTAAGAACCGCGACGCTTGGCGCTCCGTCCTCTCTGACTACCCCGTTAGGGATACAGCGTGAGGATATGTATGTATGTAACATTTGATAATTAACATTTACTAAAGACCAGTGAATGCATGTGCAAAGTACCGTTTACAAACTATTTTTCTTGTATTTTTGATGAAATCCTTAATGTCGTAGTAAGATTTTATGATTAGTGTTTGTTCAATGGGATTAATTTTTTTTGTTAATTGGGCGATGTAACTGTTATTTTTTGTCCATTTTTGTTTAACTCTTTGATCGACTTGACTCTTTCTAAGATTATCCACCAATGTGGTCTATAATTGAACTTGGGCACAGTGTTTGAGTTTTTTTCTTGTACGTAGGGTCTTCCTGAGTCCCGTATCGTAGTGGAACCGTATTTGCATCTCCGTTATGCAGGCACGGATTGTGCCCTAATGGTTCCTCCAGCGAGTCCATCTTTGGCTAATAAAGCTACTGCTTGCAACCATGGAGACTTCTATACAGCCTTCGTTGAAAGGTAATATTTTATATTTCGATATAGATAGTATTAGAAAACAAAATCTAGTTTATACGTAAACAAATTGTTTAAATTATTTATTATTTATAAGATTTACTACATTTGTGATATTAATTGTATCATTGAATCTATGTTTTGTGAATATATTATTAAATAGAATATGTACTTTATTATTATAGATATAAGAGCGAATTCGGATTTACGTTATCAAACCGTGATGTTGTAGTAGATGATGTGCGTGTGAGAGGAGTTGGCCTAAGTGAAGTTCCCGAAGATGTGGCGCCGCCTAGCGGCAAAGGAATGTCACCAACGGTAGAAAAGGTAATAATTTTTTCCTAGAAACAATATACAACTTACCTTAATTAGAACATTATTACAATTTTTTTTTGCTTTTAATAATTTGCCTGCATATAATAGAAATATGATTATATTTGATTTTTTCTAGATAAAATTTCTTTTTTTATTTTTAAAAAGAGAGAGTTTTTACATTTTTTGTGTTTGTTTTATTTTTCTTGTACTGTGTATATGGAGGAGCTCATGATTTTAATGCTCCTATCTCGTACCAAGTATCACAATGGATGGAGGATTTGTTTTAAGAGCGTGTCCTTAAAGTGTCCTTTTTTTGTTGACCGAGTTTCTAGATTTCTACTAATGCGCTTGACTAGGGAAGCTCACAGTACAAAACGATACACAGCTGAACATATCTTACAATATTTACTCACGGGTCTATGTCGCGTTTATAATTTAAAGCTAATTACCTATTTTATCCCGACGTTTCGACCGGATTGCACCGATCGTGGTCACGGGCAGACCGATGAGGATGAATGTCGTCTTCGTAGCGTGCGGTTTCTTGCAACTACCCACAATCATTCAATGCATTTTTTAATTTTTGTTATTGTCACTGTCAGTACTTCGACACACTACACTAACCACGATCGGTGCAATCCGGTCAAAACGTCGGGATAAAATAGGTAATTAGCCTTAAAGTATAAACACGACATAGACCCGTGAGTAAATATTGTAATATGTGTAAGTCGTGAAAGTTTAAAAACATTAATAACAGCTGAACATGACATATTTTTATTTTTGTGAATGCAAGTAACCACTTAAGGTTTATGAGTATTTTGCAAATAATAATAAAATATTTCAGTAATGTAATGTCAAATAATTATTTCATGACTCAGCTGAGACGAAATACACTGACAGTACGAGGTTGCCATACTTACTATAGCTGTTTTACTCCATTCTTGATCCCTAGGTATTATTTGTGGCTACTGGTTACGCCCAATGAGATAGAAAGAGACACAACAATTAGTTTGACACATGGTGGTAAGGGCGGCAATTTATTATGGCTCCATCCATTGTTTCTTGGTCCAAGCATTCTATCCTACCCCTATCTATATGGCGCAGTGGTTTAGACGTTAATCCAAGCGCGGAAGTTTCCGGGTTCCCGGTCGGGTCAAATTAGAAAATGAACTTTTCTATATTGTCTCGGGTCTGGGTGTACTGGGAGACGCCCCCAGTAGTCTTCGTCTGGTTCTCATAGCACAGGGAATACCCTAGTTTGAGATCAGATGATTGGTGTGTATTGTCTGGCGCATTATTATTATTATTAATAATTACAATTAAAAATTGTAATTGTAAAATGTAATTGTGAACACATTTTATATGGCGAACAATTAACAATTACAATTACAAAAAGTAATTGTAATTGTTTTTACAATTACTTTGCCCAACACTGCCCGTATCCTTACCTATCCTATTAAGAGTTTAAACTTGAGATGTGTTCTAATGTGAATATTCCTTATTTTCAAATCAATTTGCAGTCTGTAAAAGTGTATTTCGAAGGCAGTTATCAAGATACCAACATATATTTACTAGAAAAATTGAAACCTGATCAGATAATTCCGGGACCAGCTATCATTATGGACAGTTTGTCCACCATAGTCGTTGAACTAGGTAATTATAATATTTTTTGTACAGTCAGCATCAACAGTACTTAATTTAAAAAAGTGATATGATTATGGTTAAGGTAAAAAATAAAAAAACTAAGAGTAAGCCCTCTAAGACAACGTGACGTGAAGTCATAAGGTCCCAAAATAGTGTCCACATTTTCATTTTAAACATTTTCATCAGCTTTTTTGTTCCAAACCCAAAATCATTGCAAGTTATAAAAAAAACGTAATAAAACTAAATATTTAGAAAATTTTCTAGGACGATTAATGGTAATATGGTTCCCAAGTACAACTAACCAATGAAAAAGCCGGCTTCATGAAAAGGCCTGGTGACTTCATGATTTCATACATGGTTGTGTAAGCAATTAATGACAGACAAATTAATAAGAGTTTATCTTTTTAATTTTTAGAGTTAATTTGCGGAAATAGAACGGAACCCTTATAGTGTCGTTCTGTCTGTCCCTGTCTGTCCGTCCGTTAGTCCGTCCTTGCATCTGTCTGTCTGTCCGCCCGTCCGTCCGTCCGTCCGTTAGTCCGTCCTTGCATCTGTCTGTCTGTCTGTCCGTCCGTCCGTCCCAGCTATTTTATTGTCGCCGTTGTCTTTATACCTACTAAGCTACGGGTACTAAGCTAAGCTACTAAGGGAATTTGTAACAAATTATTTGGGTATGGGTATTTGTTTTAAAAAAAATTTGGTAAATAAAAAAGTATATATAATATGCCACCTATATTCCAGATTAAGCTGGGGAATTCGTCAATAGACTTAGTACGAAAGATAATGTATTATTTTCGCAAATCATTTTGTACTGGCTGATATTTTAACCAATGCATGTTCTCGTCTACGTTATAAAACATCTGGCAGTCAGCTGCGCTAGTAGCGTTAGTGAGGTTTCAGGTTTCAACATTGTAAAAAAACTAGTGTTTCAATTCATTCCTGACGTCATCATAATTATTAAAAAAAACAGCCTCATTGTAAAGGGTGCATTGTACGTCAGTCACTGATCAAAACCTTTACAAAAAATTAAACAAATATAGTCATTTCATATCTAACTAGCGGTCGTCTCCACTTCACCCGGGTTGAATACATGTAGTGTAGCCTACGTCTATCTGGAAGAAATACCTTTCAAATGGCAAACGAGTTTTTAAAATAGGTGCAGTGGTTCCGGAGATTACCCTCCACAAATAAACAAACTTACAAATCCGCTCTCTTTATATATAGATTACTAAGATTAGGAATGTTTTTATACTTTAACGGCCTGTACATATCTTTACTTATAATTCTAACTAATCGGCACGCTTATTACATAACTTGCAGTCAGTATGCAACAGCCGAATATCGCGCGATATCTGCTGTCAAAACGAGAATTTATATAATGTAATTTATATAGTAGCGAATCTACTAGTAAAAGTGCATTTTACAGTCATGGCGCAACGGACACGCAATCCTCATACATGATATCAATTTTTTATTACAATTAGTCAGTTGCGCAATGATCGCGTGGCTGTCGCTGTCTGCAAATTTTTAGGTTATAACCCCGCGGGTCTTTGTCGTGTCAATAAGCCGTATCCATCTTCTCGGTTGAAATTATGGTATTTTTAGATTTGAATTTTTTGATTTGAATTTTCGATTTCCAAAAATACTATAATTCGAACCGGAAAGATGGATACCGCTTATCCGGAAAACCGGACGTCGTCAGTGTATAATAGAAGTAGTTAGTGTGGTGTATCAAAGCTCTGACATTGACAATAATAAAAATTAATAATGTGATACAAACTTTACTAACAATGATACGCTACTTCTCGTAGTAACAGGGCTAGCAACCTATCGTTATGTAATTACAGCTTATCATCTGTAAGCCCATAAAACTTAGAGCTAGAAGAGGCTGGATTTGTTGCACTTTAATGTTTTGTGCGCTCCTATGGAAAATGGCGTGAAGATGTATGTATGTATGTCAATTAGTATTACGTTAGTTGGTATTGAACACGCCTTTTTTTCAGATTGTCACGCCGAAATAACAAAGTTTGGGGACATAAAGATCGCTATTGGTTCCGGTCAGCCGAAGCGGGTCACTACCGACCTTGATTCAATACAACTGAGCATATTTTCCCATAGATTCATGTCGATCGCAGAGCAAATGGGACGGTATTTATATTTTGCTATATTCATGACAACTTTAAATTCTTGCCAAAGTACCGACTTATTTAATAGTGACTATTGCTCGACTCGTTTTTCGCATGTAATTTTTTTTGTATTTACATTGACACGGCTTAAAATCCATTCAATCTAGATTTCTTTGCGAAACATTTATATTTTTTTAAAACGATTTTGCTATATTCATTACTGACCGGACACTAGATTTTTGCCTAAGTACCGACCTATTTAACAGTGACTATTGCTCGCGACTTTGTTTGCCCCTAATTTTTTTTCATAAAATCCATTCAGTCACGATTTATTCATGCAAAAATTTATAATTTTTTTACTATAATATATTCCTGATACTTAAAAAATCTGTAAAAGAGCGTTCTTAGTATGCATTGCACAGAAAAGGGTGGAGAGGAAGGTAAGTCACTGTAAAACATCTTGTTAAGGCGACGCATTGTAAATTTTGACGCCAGGGATCTCCATTTTTCTATAGTCAGCCCGGGGAACCTTGATTCCTATGACACTGACAGTTATTCCGACGACACAACCTTGTAGTGGCGTCACCGTTACATTAGAATCGAATTGGAGGCATCTAAAAATTACATTTATTAATTTTAGGTAGATATATGCCATTACAATGATATTCCGTTAGAATTATAACAATTCTTAACATTTACAAGAAATTATCTCAATCAGACTTTACGTTTACGTCCTGCAAAACTTACTTCGTTTGGAAGATATCGACTAGTGCCGAAAAGTATCGGTAAACAAATGTCGATAATGGAAACGAGTGTGCACATTAAATTGGGATATCCTATTTTATGATAAAATATATAAATGACCTGGTTCCCATAACGAACGCGTGTTTACCGGGTTAAAGAATATGACACGAAAATGAAATGGGTGCATTTTTATTTTTGGAAAACTTTCGTTACTTACTTAATCTATACCAAAAAACTTAAATCATTACAACAACAATATAACAAACACTAGAAATGCAGATTATATTTTTAAAAATATATTTACCAACGTGGCTGAATGCAAGTCATGCCTTTGCCTATAAAAAAGTTAAGCTACATCGACACGACCCATCACTAACATAAACTGTCATAGGGATCAAGGTTCCCCGTGCCGACTATAAGTGACTACAAAACGTATGACTGATATTTGGTATCCTGATTCTTCATTTCATTGATTTTATTTTGACAGTTCCCATACACGGTTGGTTAACTTTTGTAACACAAAAAAAAATCGTTTGCATAGAACAGAAGGTCTATTTCAGATTAAATTATTGTTTATCAATGCGTCGCCTTAATTTGAAATGCGTTTGTATGAGATTGTGTTCACCACTGCTCTTTTAGAAAATTCATTTTCTTAGTCTCTCAGATTACAAATTAACCAAAGCATTATCTTGATGATATTGCGACGAGGACTATGTTTCCAGAGTACTCCAGCGCACGTCGATATCGGTGAATATCAAAGAGCGACTGGACTTCTCCTGTGCATTATTCGGAGCCGATGGCGGGCTAGTATCCAACGCACCACACATCCCTGTGCATCTGGGGGCTATGCAGGAGACTGTGCAATACCAGGTCGGTGCATTTTTACAGGACTTTGTCTAGCCACAGGTTCCCAATTTTTACTGGACCACCGCCACCTTTATTAAAAAAGGTCCAATGTCTTCGAAATCTTGTCGAAACATATCTACTTGATTGCGTGAATAATTTACTACCTTTTAAAGACTTCGTCACTGACAATACTAAACCAAAGTAGGCATACATATACTTACCTAATGCCGTGTTAAATTTTCAAGGCTTATTTGCGCAATAACAATTAAATACAAATTTAGATAGCTAGATAACACGTTTATTCTTGAAATTAGTTGCCCTTTTCAAAGTATTTTAGGTAATAACTAGACACACGGCAATGAATTCAACCAAGCTCAGAAAAAACCGAACGACACTGCTCTTGTGTATACTTACAAATCCAATTCAAGCTCTTTCCACTACCTAGGCCTATGACTTCACAGCCCGTTGCGAAGATCAAGATTCTATCAGTCCCACAAAAAGTTGAATTTCCAAAAACTGCTGATTTTGTACTGACTGCCTGATTTACTAACTCACTCACTCACCCTACAACGTATTTCGCGTTGAACTAGCCTTTAAATTTGACATCGAGGTAGGTCTTACCGCACAGGCAAAGGAAAAAATTTGAAAACTACAAATATTAAACACAGCGATTTGAAAATAATGTCTATTAAAAATTTTTTTTAAGAACGAGCTTTTACTAGATTGTATCGTCATTAGCCCATCAGCCCCAAAAGTGTGCAAAATTTTAGTTCAATCGGTTAGGTGTAACCAAGGGCGTCGCCAGCTTATGACTAAGGGGGGGGGCAATGGGGGAATACTATGGAGGATAAAAAATATGAACGCCGAGAGCATGAAGCGTTACACTTTGGAAGTCTTTGCCTCGATGACGATTGTAATAAGAACGGTTCTAATATCAATATATAAAACTTCACAAGCCCTCGACAGCACAATAACAAAATCAAACTTTTAAACACAGTAATAATTATTTATTTTAAAAAATAATATTTAATTAAAACATAACCTGCGGGGATTTTTTTGCAAAACTTTCAACCACTTTATCATTAAAATTATTTAGGTTTTTATTTATTATAGCTGCGAATGTGAATTTATTTACGTTTTGTCATGCGATGCGGAATTTATTAATAGGTAAGGAAGTCAATTGCTCGCACTTTGGTCGCTTTGCGGCTAGCTACATTTGTTCTCTAGGGGGGGCAACTGCCCCCCCTGCCCCCCCTTGGCGACGCCCTTGGGTGTAACCAATTTAAAATTCAGTTGCTTTTGATTCACATATACTAACAAGTCGAGTTGAATAAAAGCTTATAATAACAGCTCTTCTCGTTAAAACCTGAGATATTTCGCGTTAAGTTAGTCTAGAAAATTGGCATTAAGGTGTCTTACTCAATGAGATAAGTCATCACCATCGAAGGCTCCGGCACCCACTGGAAGGCGCATATTGAAAGAATACCTCAAACAGGTGCTGCAAAATGACAATACCAGTAATCTATCCGGCATTAGTGCATTTTCAGTGCACACACAGATTCAGAAAGGATTTTATTTTAGTAAGTTTATACGCGTACGATATACAGCAGACAGGTCTTTGATATATCTTTTAATTAGCTAGTGTTATATTTTTTTTATTTAACTAGTATAATTATGATATGGGGAGCAAAAATATGTAATTTTTTTATAACAGGGTCGATGATTCTTCTCGGAAGTAGTATGTTCATACATTAAAATAATTTAGAAACAATAAACACAGTTCTAAAAAAAGATTTTAATATCATTAAGTAATGTAGTATATAAAGAGTCCAGTAGCAGGGATAAACTCGTAATTATTATTATTATTATACTCCAGACAATTACACAGATTGTGTGCCCCAAACTAAGCAGTAAGCTTGTACTATGGATATCACACAACGAACTCTGGAGGAGTACCCAGTAACACCCAGACTCCAATCCAATTTAGAAAAGTTCGTTTCCTAAATTGACCTGACCGGGGATCGAACCCGGGAGGGACCCTAGCTTGGAAGATGCATAGTTAGTTTATGTAATTTTGATAAAAAAAGTCTTATTACCGCACCAAATTCTATCATTACCAAGATTTAGTGTTTTCCATACAAAGTTTTGTCCACCTATTCACCCTCTTCGGGGTAAATTTTTGATAAAAAAAGGTCTTATCACCTCACCAAATTTTATCATTACCAAGATTTAGCGTTTTCCATACAAAGTTTCATCCCCCTTTTCACCCCCTTAGGGGTAAGTTTTTGATTAAAAAAAGTAATTTATGTCCGTTCTCTGATGTCAAACTATAGCCCTGCCAAATTTCATTGTACTCGGTTCAGCGGTTTACCATTTCTTATACAAAGTTTCATCGCCCTTTTCACTCTTTTAGGGGTAGATTTTGTAAAAAGATAAGTAGTCTATCATGAGCGCATTCACATTTTCGTACTACGCACCGATTTTTATCAAGATCAGTCAAGCCATTATTCAGTTATAAAAGGACAGACGGACAGTCTAAAATTTTAAAAATGGTGGAATCGAAGTCATTGTGTCATAAAATGAGTATTTATTACAAAATTTGACAGTAAAATTATATCATTACCAAGATTTAGCGTTTCCCACACAAAGTTTCATCGCCATTTTCATCATCATCATAGGGGTAAATTTTTGTTAAAACAACAGTAGCTCATGTCGCTTTTTCTGATGTCAAACTATCTTCCTACTAAATTTGATCGTAATCGGTTCAGCGGTTTACCATTTCCCATACAACGTTTCATTTCCCTTTTCACCCCTTTAAGGCTAGTTTAGCCTATATGTGTTCCTAGGTGTCAAACTATATCCATACATACATACGTACATACATCTTCACGCTGTATCCCTAACGGAGATCACGGAGGACGGAGCGCTAAGCGTCGCGGTCCTCACATACCTCTTCCGCTTCCTCGAATCTCATCATTGTCCTCACACATTTTCGCCTAGATATGTGAGTGCTTTTTACATTTCCGTCGGCTAACACTCTGGCTCTTTGATCTTCATAAGTCAGCCTTGATCTTCCTTGACTTCTTTTACCACTCACTTTCGCTCTGTAGATTTTCTTCATCAGTCTTTCATCACTCTTTCTTTCTATATGCCCGAACCATCCAAGCATTCCTTTCTTCATTTTTACAATAACATTAACTATAACCATAACTAATAATAACAATAACTATATTCATGCTACATCATAATCGGTTCAGCGGTTTAGCATTTCCCGTACAAAGTTTCGTCCCCCTCCCTCCCGTTCCCATTTCACAGATTTTTGAAAAAAAAAGTAGCCTATGTATTATTGATAAAAAGAAGTCTTATAGCCGCACCTCTCATTATCAAGCTTTAGCGTTTCCCATACAACGTTTCATCCTCGTTTTCACCATCTTAGGCATGAGTTTTTGATAAAAAAAAATTGTTTATGTCCATTCAGTAATGTTAAACTATCTCCATTCCAAATTTCATCATGGTTCAGCGGTTTACCATTTCCCATTTAAAGTTTCATTCCCCTTTTCACCCCTTAAGGGTAGGTTTTTGATAAAAAAAAGTAGCCTATGTCCGTTCTCTGATGTCAAACTATCTCAGTGCTAAATTTCATTATAATCGGTTCAGAGGTTTACCATTTCCCATACAAAGTTTCATCCCCCTTTTCACCCCTTTAGGGGTAGATTTTCTAAAAAATAAGTAGCCTATCATGAGCGCAATCACGTGTTCTTACGACGTACCGATTGCTATTAAGATCAGGCAAGCCGTTCTTTAGTTATAAAAGGACATACAGACAGACAGACACAAAAATTATAAAAATGGTAGAATCGAAATCAGTAAGTAATAAAACGACGATCTATCGCAAAATTTGACAAAATATTTGAAATTACAGATAGACGCAAGAGATTTATATAGTAGTATAGATATAACTGTAGTAGGTGTTGGTATCACTCATCGAACTGCAGGTGAGGCCTTAAACCAGTAGTTAAGACTATTTATAGAATGTAATAAATTCCCAAACTGTTTGAGCGGAAAATAGCTAAAGATTTTGGGAATTTATCACATGAAATGGATTTCCGCAAAGTAACACCTGAGTCTATACAATATCTATTTATAGAAGTTTGTTTCCTAAATTGATCTAGCTGGAATCGTACCCTGAACGTTTGACGGAAAGGTAGAGCGTTATCATCATGCAACCAGTCGATATTGGCCCATTAGTGTGGCGGATAATGTGGAGAGATGAGATTTGGGAGGCGATATGTAAGGATACAGTGTGAAGATGTCTATGTTATTATATATAGCTTTTAAATTTATTCGATGTAATACAATATTAGGTACGATTATGGATATTTATTTTTTCAGCGATGATCCTAACATCGTGCCTATAAGCAGATAGTTTTGTGCATGATTTCGAATGATATATTTTAATATATTCATCTATATAAATAATATTCATCAACACAATCCTTGCATAAAATATTATTTTTATTTGTATGTTCACCGATAACTTCGTCAATTGTGGATCGATTTTAATGACTCTTTATCAGTTGGGTTCAATATAGCTCCGAGGTGGTCCCATTTAAATTTCACTGATATCGGAGCTTGGGTTTCGAAGATACACTAAAAATAACGCTAACTGCTTTGCTAAAAATAACGCTAGCAGGTTTATTTATGTATATAGATGTTTCTTTTGTCTATCATTCTGCTCCAGAATTAGATAAGAATTTAATTGTAGACCTACCCTAGATGTTCATTTAGGCCAAGGTCTCTCAAAGGGAAAGATAAAATAACTTTTAAAGAAAAAATAATTAAACTCTATTACTGTTATAGAATTCGGTGCCAAATCAATGTGCAACAACAGAAAGTCTACTAGTTTGGCTTGACACCGAATTCAGTAACTATCAAATTTAATTAAGTGTATAGGTATTTGTATTGTATTTCTATAGTTATTTTTGTACTTGAGTTTAGAATTATTTTGTACTTTCAGTGTTTTTTGTCGCAGTCGGTTTAAGTTTTTTCTTAAAAAGGTTTTAAATACTTATGATGTACTGCTTTTCAAACAAACATGACATCAATCATACTGCAGACGGAAATGTCAAAAGCACTCGCATACATAGGCAAAAATGTGTGAGGAGAATGATGAGATTTGAGGAAGCGAAAGAGGTGTGTAAGGACCGCGACTCCTGGCGCTCCGTCCTCTCTGACTACCCCGTTAGGGATACAGCGTGAAGATATGTATGTATGTAT
The DNA here is from genome assembly GCA_907165235.1 of Zeuzera pyrina. Classification (NCBI taxonomy): domain Eukaryota; kingdom Metazoa; phylum Arthropoda; class Insecta; order Lepidoptera; family Cossidae; genus Zeuzera; species Zeuzera pyrina. Next base: position 5,375,920 of record OU015641.1, read on the forward strand.
GATAACCTACTACATTTCTCAATGAAATTAAAAAGTTTTTGTGCGATTGTGTTTATGATTTTTTTTAAATTTAAATGAATACATACCAGCTTTAAATCGCCTATTGAATACAATAAATTGTGTAAACTTTACGAAGTATTGTATATCGGGATCGTATATATATTTATACTTGTGTATATTTATAAAGTTATTAAGTATGGAAGCGGCTTTTTAAAATAATTTATTTGAAAACTGAAATCCTGGTATTTCACGACTATAAGTAGACAGCTTAAGTGAGTCCTCGCCCGCGCGGTTCAGAGGTGCGGGAGTCTCACGACAAAGGAGATGGGGAGCGGGCGGCAGGCGCATTCTTGCTTATTTCGCTAGCCACGCGGTTAGCGATCACACGTGTTGACAGTTGCGGACGCTTTGTGAGATTTATACATGAGATTACAATCTCGAGATAAGTCGAAATGTCTTCGGACACAAACTTAACAGTCAATCCAAGCGAAAGGCTTTTTTTTAACGTGTGCGAATATTGTAGAAGAAAAAAACTAAACCCAAATTCTGCTGAATATCAACAAGATATACCATTGAACAAAACCGTAGCAACTTAACACAGATTATTATTCAGTTCGAAAAGACAAAAAGCCAACTATGGCTTCTACCAAGCCATTTATGCAAGCATGGTTACGACAATAAAACGTAAATGTGACTTATTACGATTAATTATAAGGCATTTCAAGGAAGACATTTACGAAATTGACGAGTTATTGAAAAAAAACGGACACGAAGTGTTGCGTAGCCTCCATACCACCTAGACCCTATTGAATTAGTCTGGGGGGATATTAAAGGACAATTAGCACAAAAAAATATCGATTCTAATTCGGACCAAAAAATAAATACTTACATTGGAGGGATTATTTGCTGAATATTCCGCAGAGAAGTGCGTGCATTGTGTTAACCACGTAATTAAAATTAGGGCCGAATGCTGCAAACATGACAGACTTTTAGATGATGTTGTTGATCTATTCATTATTAATGTGCAGGACGATTCTGATGATGACAGCTTCGAAAGTGAAGAATCAAGTTCAAGTAATATTGATAATATGGAGATAAGTGATTGATTTATAATCTTCATACCTTGCATTAAATAATAGTACAAACGTTTATTACCGATTGTTTTATTTTTTTATATTAGCATAAAGTTTTTCCATTCAAATTACTGTAATAAATTAATTTCCTCATTAAAAAAAAACACTACCATGTTAATTGTTAGCCGCTATGATGTCACATATCTCAAGAACTGTTCAGTGTGAAATTTACCTCTTGTATATCACACTCGCGCGCTTACCGCCCGCTCCTCCGTCGATCCCCTTTGTCATACCCCCGCAACCCTGTACCGCGCGGGCGAGGACTCACTTAAGAGGTCTACTTATAATACGACTAAAATTAACTACATTTTTAGCCGCATTTTATAAAAACGATTTTAAGAGTCCGCTTATGCAGCCCAATGCAACTATTCGTTCTTTACCCTCCCGCCTTATGGATAACAATAACTTGATTTTTGCTGAATGCAGTTGCGGTTTGATCATATTTTAGCGCGGAGAAATCTCATTCGTTTTTACTCATAATTGTATTTTGCAAGAAAACTATATTACCAATAAAAAAAACTTGCTTTAGAGATTTGAGATATTGTAAGTACCTATCCATTTTAGTGAAAATAATTTTAAAATTCTGTAGAATTTTGGAGATGCAACTGAATCTTTTTGCAAAACAGGGCTTTTTCTGAATTTTTTTTTATCGAGATTTTGTTTTCCTATCCACGTTTTCACGTTTAAGTATTTCAAGATAAAGAGTTCAAGTTGTATGTATCCAAATATCTAACTCTCAGTCTTCTTAGATATCGAGATCCAGGTTACCAAACACACCAAAGTCTGCATAACTTAACACCTTCAGCTTACGGATTGAGTCTCTCATTTGCCGCTTTTCAACGACACATAAAAATTTCGAATACAAAACTAAGGTATTAACTTTACAGTTTTAGGTAGCATTGTATTCTATAGTTGGAATACTTGCCAATTCTGGGATTACGGAATTCACTCGATATAAAAGTGCACTTCATACTTACCAACACCTCCACTTTAACACTCATTATTTAATGAACAATTATTATTGTTATTTTCGTGTTGGGGTTTTCGTGAGATAAAAAATAATAAAGCGCTAGATGCCTATCTTCCCACGAATATATTACCTATTACAGTAACAGGACTTATTGTAAGAACTTGTTTAGGCGATGATTTTACGATTTTGATTCTACGTTGTTAAAGTCAAATCAATTTGTTCAAGTAAACCCAATTGTAAGTCACTTTTGACCTCAACTTACCCATCGATTGGGAAACAAAATCTGCACTGAGAAGAACAAGCAAGAAACTCTGTCAGGTGTAGTTTTTTCATCATCGTTTACAATACATTAAAATACAATATTCAGAAGTCAATAAATGTATACAATTATGCATGCAGAGAAGATTATCTCTAAACTATGGTTTTGTCTTCTATGAAATTTTTTATTTTATAGTACATTATTTAAATTTGTGTAAATTTTTTAGTAAAAATTTTTTCGGTTAATTGAACTGTCATCTGCAAATACTTACTGCCAAGTAATGTCAACGTCACTCCCTGATTTGGCGCTCTGTCCGCCCCGAATGGTAAATGGCATGACGTTATTCAATACCTTATAAAATATCTATTACAAAATTAGATCAAAATTGTAAGTAGAACGCAGGGACATCTGAATATGTTTTTAAATGTATTAGAAAATAATCAAATTAAATAATATAGTATCACTCGTGTGTTGCACTATCTATGTGTGACTGCTGCGTTCGTTATCAGGTTTAAAACTAAATATAGTTTTGAATGCACAAACAACAAATGAAATGTAATTATAGATAAAGTGAATAATAAACGATAATAATTACATAAAGCAATTAGAGATGCACTTATAGTAAATAAGAATTTGTGAATATATGTGTTACTGGGAACTCCCCCAGAGTTCGTTGTCTGGTACCCATAGTACAAGCTTACTGCTTAGTTTGGGGTCACACAATCTGTGTAATTATCTGGAGTATTATTATTATTATTATATGAATTTATGGGGTACACTGTGTTTAACACGATTTTTTTATTTTTGAAATATATTTTTTTAAATAAGGTTAGCAGCAGTTAGACAAAGTCGATGTGTTTTGTTAAAAGCAATAACATTTAAAGATTTGGAATATTTTGCCGATAAGTCATGTGATAACTTTTGGACAACTAACGTCAATTCCCATACATTCCTTTGATTCCTGCGTAGATACGGAGTCAAAGCGCCCTGATATGGTGTATCGTGGTTATGTTAATGATACTGGAATGGACAGCCGACGTCAGATCCTATACATTCTCTTAATCCCTGCGTAAATACGGAGTTTTCTAAGAGCCCTGATATGGTATGCTGTGGCTATGTTAATGAAACTGAATAAAACTTAAAGTAATTTATTATGTAAAATTTTTGACATATTCTAAACAATCAATAAACTTAGGTGGGTTTCGTCAGTAAATTATTTTTATAAATATCCTTAATAAATATTATTGTTGTGCATAATTTGTTGATATTCGCTTATTGTTTGTCAAAGGTGTGTTTAAATTAATAGAAGCAATATGTCTGCAACTCCTCTATAGTGCAGGGTTTCTCGCAGCATTCTGCTACGATTTGCCTCTTGCCTCGCATAGTTCCTAAAACTCTTGCTTCCTTAGACAACACTAGTCCGTATTCTCTGAAGTCAGGGATGTAGCTTCCAGATACTTCGGGTAATTGGTCGTAAGATCTCTTTACCAAATTGGGTTCATCATCGTCTTGACACAATAGAGCTAATGTTTCGGCCAGGCGTCTGCCACAATACACTTGAGCTGGAATCTTGCTTGCTACAGCGGCTAATCCCAGAACTACGAACAGCACTATAAATTGGGTCTTCATTATATGTTTAGGAATATTCTTAGAGCGTGATTTACTCTCTTTAACGGTTGAGCAGTTGATCTCTTCTGAATCACAGGATTGGAATGTGTTTGGAAGTTACAAACATTCCCTTATATATCGGTGTTACCTCATTAATATTCAGACTTACCCAGGTAAATGTAACGAAGTGATACTAACGAGACCTGAATACTCAGAACATGTGTAGGTTTCTTGACGTAGTTCCTTTTTGAATATATTAATCCATGTACTAGCAAAATGGTTAGATAAAAATAGGGATGTTTATTTTTATCTGTCGAATTGGTATTCCGAAATTAACAGACGTATCAAGGCACTGTTAGATTTTGGATTAGAATTTAGAACACACACTATAAAATGGTCTTGTAAGGCAGCAAGTGCTTCACTTACTGAAGAACTCGTGCTCATCCAAACTCGAGGTAATTTAAAAAAAACTATCAACAGTCTATTTGAATTGTTATCTCGCTAGATAAAAACCTCATAGAAATGTATTTGTATATTTTGCTCATTTTTAGTGTTCCTTTCTTGAATAAGTGAAATAACATTTTATGGAATCCCTCAGTTTTTGTCGGTCTGTCATGATTGCTTTTATTAGGAACTATTTCACTTATTCGTAAATAGTCTTTGAAAACAGACATTAACTTTATAAGTTGAATTTAGTCATAGGAGTTTTGTGTATTCTCAGGTAACACCTGAGAATGAAATGAAAGCGGAAATCCATTTCATGTGATGAATTCCTACAATCTATAGCTATTTTTCGCTCAAAACTCCCAAAAACCACCAATTGACACGTGTTTCGCTTCTCAACGAAGCATCCTTGAGAAGTGAAATACGTGTCGATTGGGTGGTTTTTGGAGTTTTGAGCGGAAAGTAGGTAGAGATTGCAGGATTTATCACATCATTGGAGTTAGTTTCGGGGTCTTAAATACAGCGCCAAAACATTTTTTTGGGTCATCATGTAAAGCATCGTTTATAAACCTTATTTCACCAGTCCTCTAATAGCGATGAAATTTTCAACGTTACCGGATCTCTATCCGGTTTTAGGGGTGCCCTAAGTATTAGGGGACTTTGACAAAATCGGTACGCTTATTACGTAAGTTGCAGACAGCATGCAACAGCCAATATCGCGCGATATCTGCTGTCAAAACGAGAATTTGTGTAATGTAATTTATATAGTGACGTTAAATCTACCGTGAAAAGAGCATTTTACGGTCATAGAATAATAGATACGTAATCGTCATAGATGATACTAATTTTTTATTACAATTAGACACCGGTCGCGCAGTGATCGCGTGGTTGTCGCTGTCTGCAAATTTTTAGGTAATAACCCCGCGGGCAGTATCGGGATTCGTAACCCTAAAAAAGTAAAAAGTCTATACGAATTCTTTATATGTAATGTTTTAATGTTAACCGAAGTTTTATATTATTAACAATGTGGTAAACGTGCTTTCATTTTTCGGGAGGGGGGATACCCAGGTTGAGAAACGTTGGTGTAAAATATCGAATGAGGAAACTATAAATCGCGAATTCAAATATGAATAACAATCGCGTTACTCTTACGAGTATTAAGATTCTAAAAGAACGTTGAAAGTTCAAGCCGAGAAGAATCTACAAAACATCACATCATCATCATAGAGACAAAACATCATAGAGAAAAAGGTGTAGAAACACACACATCTTTACGCTGTATTCCAAATGGGGTACTCAGAGAGGACGGAGCGCCAAGCTTCGCGGTAGTTACATACCATACTTCTTTCGCTTCCTCAAACTTCACCATTTTCCTCACACATTTTCGCCTAGGTATGCGAGTGATTTTCAAGTTTTCGTCAGTAACACTCTGGCTACGCTATTTGATCTACGTAAGACAGTCGTGGTCTTCCTTGGCTTCTTTTACCACTCGCTGTCGCTCTGTAGATTTTCTTCGTCAGTCTTTCATCACTCATTCTTTCTATCTGCCCAAACAATCTAAGCATATCCTTCCTCATTTTTGCAATAACACTGTCGTGCAACCCTGTCATACTGCGTATCTATTCATAGCTTATCCTATCCGCAAGGATGACACCGCATCACATATTTTTAAGAGATCGCATTTCTACTGTATTTATCTTACTTTCACTCGATTTCGGGCATACACCATCCAGGTGTAGATTACAAGGAGTAATATCGGGATTGCATTATGTTATAAATTATAAACCATACTAGATATTATTTTCTGCGACAATTTTTTGTGTCGTTGGCGGTTGACAACAAGAAGTTGGTACCATAGTACGGAACATTAATTGCACTAGTCCTGCTTGTACTTGGCTGATTTTTTCTGAATGTGGTTGTCTATTTATAGTTTGTGAATGCAGCAAACTGATAAGTAATGTAACGACCATTATATTGTGTTTCGAGCTTCCGAGGATGTTTTATAGGTTTGTCACCTGAGTTCCATATAACTACGCTAGTGATTTTTCTTGGATAGTCAAATTTAAATCAAATCAAGTAATCCAATTGCAAGGTGTTCTTGAACGTCAAATCTACCTTTGGTTCGAAAATAAAAGCTGCACACTGAGAAGAACCGACAAGAAACTCAGATATTTATAACAAGCTGGTGCTCGCGACTTCGTCCGCGTGAAAGTGGGTTTTACAAATATTACGCAACCTGTAACAGGCGAGCGGCGAATTAAAAATTACCTTAATAACTTTTTCACTATCATCCGATTTTAATGAAACAATGCCTATGTTGCTCCAAGCTGAGCTTAATCTGCTTGTGAAAACAGCAAGAATTCCGTTCAGTAGTTTCGGAGATTAGCGTGTACATACATACAGACAAAAATTAAAAAAATAACAATTGAGTGTTCTATTACTCTTTTTATCGCCTACACTCATTTTTTGATAAATTTATTCAATGTAGGTGTAGATACAAGGTTTCTACTGCTTTATTATATGTATGTATCATAAATAATAGATACATACATACATATCTTCACGCCGTATCTCTAACGGGGTAGTCAGAGAGTCAAATAATAGATAAGTATATTAAACTATAACATTCAAAAAGCCATTGAATGCATGTGCAGAGAAAATTATTGCCAGACTATTGTTTTGTCTTCGATGAAATCGTTTATTTTGTACTATGATTTTCAAATCAACGTACGTTTTCACAAAAAGTCTAAGTCTAATTCCTGTTAGTTGATTAACTTTCTGAGGAACCCTATAAAAATGAATGCAGCTATCTAGAATAGTACCTACTGTTTAACTTATGTAATTTACGTTTTGGAATAATTAATTTATCTTGACCTCGAGTTTCCATACTATTAATATCGCCTTTCCTTTCAAACAGATGTATATTCTTTTTCGTATACTTACATTATATTTACGAAAACGTATAAAGACAAAAAGGTAAATACGCACCAATGTCTTTAAAACGGTCTCTCGGCGACTCTTGTACATTCATACTGTAGTTGGATACATATGTACATACACAGGGTTAATTTAAAAATACTCATAACCTCTAGTGCAAAATTCCTGTCAACATACTACACAGGGTTAATTTAAAAATACTCATAACCTCTAGTGCAAAATTCCTGTCAACATACTACACAGGGTTAATTTAAAAATACTCATAACCTCTAGTGCAAAATTCCTGTCAACATACTACACAGGGTTAATTTAAAAATGCTCATAACCTCTAGTGCAAAATTCCTGTCAACATACTACACAGGGTTAATTTAAAAATACTCATAACCTCTAGTGCAAAATTCCTGTCAACATACTTAACAACTTTTGTTCTACGACTTTTTTCAAAACTCAATACGTTCTTTAAACAATATTTGTAAACTTTAGTTGTACTGTCTGAAACGTAATTACTCTGTACGTATTTCCAATGGTGTAGTGTACCCATTCCCAAAGTGGGCGACAACGCCCCCCTGTGGGCGCTGCAGGCCTAAAGGGAGGCGGTAAGAGACCCAGAAAAAAAATGGGGGCGTTGTGTAGAGGCCTGGGGGGTGATATGTAATTTCATTTAGCTAGGAGGCATCTTAGACAACGACTGCATGAGCTCTCGACTCAGTAGACAAAATAAGTTTGGGAACCTAGAGTGTAGTGCGAACGTACCGGGCTTCAGCGCCGCGGTGCGCGTGTGCCGCTTTAGCGACTGGGTAGATTAGGTGCCATTTTCAGAAAAATTTAATGTATTTTTATTTTTGTATGAAAGGAAAAACATGAATTTTTGAAAGATGTAAAACGAAAGTTATTGCGGATAATGTTTAGTAGAAAATATTAAGAGATTATTAGTATTTTTAAATTAACCCCGTATATACTGACGCTGTATCCCTGACGGGATAGTTAGAGAAAACATTGAGCTGTGGATATAAGCTAATATTAAATAATTGGTTAAGATCGAGGTCGACGTGCGAACAGAGCCATATGCTAGTTACATGTCTTTCTAACTATCCTCAAGCAAAAATTCACTACTTAGTATTTGTTACCAACCCCCAGCAGCTTAACAAAAATAGTCGAAAAGCTTTCTTTCATATTTTGATATTTTTCACACACATCTTCACTTTGTATCCCTAACGGGATAGTCAGAAACAATGGAGCGCCAAGCTTCGCGGTCCACATTACTTTCGCCTCCTCAAATCTCGTCATTCTCCTTGTCACTGTTTCACCTAGGTTTGCAAGTACTTACTTCGCTCTGTAAATTTTCTTCAGTCTTTTATCACTCATTCTTTCTATGTGCCTGAACCATAAAAGCAGTCCATTCTTCATTTTTACAATAATATTGTCGTGAAAACCTGTAATGTTTCCTTTAAATGTACATCTTACTGTTCATAAATTTTTAAAATTGTGATGACAAGGAGCGGGGGAGAGAGGGGACAGTAAATTTAAAGCGTATTTTTAGAAAAAGTTATAAAAAGGAATTCTATTAGATATTTTTGAATTCGTGGTAAAGAGTTGGAACTCCATACGATGTCCAAGTCAAATCAATTTATTTAAATAAACCCCAGTTATAAAGAATTTTTGAACGTCAAATCTACTTTCGGTTCGTAAAGAAAACTTACATTGAGAAAAACCGGCAAGAAACTTAGGTATCATTTTTAGCGTTCCATACTTCAAAGGAAAAGAGCGGGTGGACAAATGGCAAACGCTTCAAACAATCGAAACGCTTGCTGGCGTTTGTAACGGAGCAAGATGACGTCACTGTCACCGAGTCTGCCTAGGTGACATCACATCCTACCTGCCACATCTGTTGCCGCCAAGGCGTGGGAGAAGTGACGTCAGCAAGTCTATATAAGCCGATGCGTGCCAAGATCATTCTGCGGGTTTAGCTGTTGATTGTTCGTCGTCGGCTATTCGTGACAACGTGTTATAGTTTGTATCTTGTTATTAATTATTGAGAAATAAAATGTAAAAGTAAATATACGAGTGTGTGTTCTTAATTACCACAACACATTATTGTTCGTCAAAAGTGCCCTTTGGCTACCTTTTATGCGGCGGTTTTCACACGACTTTACGTTTCGTTTCATATATAAGAAATTTAATAAGGTTTGACTATCAATTTCAAATTCGTTACGCTAGATTACATGGTATTTGTCATTCTATTCTATTAGCGTTTATTGAGTTACTTGTCGAGGCCCACATAACCCTTATAATCACTTTGTTGTCCGTGTGTCCGTCGAACGAACGGACCCTAAAGGGTGGTCCTTAGAACCGGTAGAGGTATCAAATTGAAATTTATGTCAAACACTAAGGACTATGGTTCCTTGGAGGGGTAAAAAATTAAAACTTCTAACTCGATTCTATGAAAAGATACAGCCATTTATGTAGTCAAACTAAAACCTATAGAATACTTCCCGTTGATCTAGAATCATTAAATTTGGCAAGAAGCAAGATCTCAGCACAATAAAAGGGAGAAATAAAAAAACGGATAAGGATTATATCACCCTTTTTTGGTATTACAAACTTACATTGTGCAGAGTATGAGAGAATGTATCTTTCAACTTCAAAGTTAAGTTTGTTTTTGAATACTTATAATTTTTTTTGTAAATACATAATACAAAAACATTGTATTTGTTGGTGGTACGGAACCCTCGATGTCCTAATCGATTCCCACTTGGTCAGTTTTTCCAACATTATTTTACAATGGTAGGTACATAAGTACTTATATCAAATTGAAATACAATATTCAGAAACGTGAAAACCAGTAAATGCGTGTGCAGAGATTATTTCCCGGTTATTGTTTTGTTTTCGATGAAATCGTTTATTTTGAGATACGATTTGCAATCTGTGTACGTTTTATTTGACGTTTACCGACCTAGTTGGCGCAGTGGTTTAGACGTTAACCCAAGCGCGGAAGGTTCCGGGTTCGATTCCCGGTCGGGTCAAATTATAAAATAAACTTTTCTAGATTGTCTCGAGTCTGCGTGTGCTGGGAGGCGCCCCCAGTAGTAGTCGTCTGGTTCTCATAACACAGGGAATACCCTAGTTTGAGATCAGATGATTGGTTCGTATTGCCTGGCGCATTATTATTATTATATTATTATTACAGATCTACATATATTATATCAGTTATCTATTTTAACAATAACTAACAGTAGCCACGAATAGCGGTTGGTTTGTAGTGAGAATTAATAGTAATGTCAGTGACAAGTTAAGAGAACACAGTGTGACGGCTTAACTTGTTTTTATATATCAAAAGATTCTTCAAAATTATTTTCAGATGAAGGTGCGAGGTGATAGTTTAAAGCCTGGTGACGTTTTGCTCGCGAATCACCCTAAAGCAGGTGGATCACATTTACCTGACTTGACCGTCATCACACCTGTCTTCCATGGGTGAGTTTTTAGGGCTCCCTGGTCTAATTCCGAAAACTTCGAAGTTATGGTTGGACCGTCCGTTAGATCGTCCGTCTGTCTATACGTCACAGACCTGTTATGCTTTCATTTAAGATGCTATTTAATATACAAACGTTCATAGTCTAACTCTCGGACCAAGAAACAATGGAGGGAAAAGGGAATATTGGGAGAGAGTGTGTCAAACGAATTTTCCTGTTTCTTTCTATCTCATTGAGCATAACCACAAGTAAAACTTTAAGCTATAGTAAGTATGGCAACTTCGCACTGTCTGTGTAATTCGTGTCAGCTAACGAGTCGGTCATGAAATAATTATTTGCAAATTACTCGTAAATCTTAAGTGTTTTTGTTACTAGCATTCACAAAAATAAAAATATGTCATGTTCAGCTGTGTATCGTTGTTCTATGACCTTCCCTAGTCACGCACATTAGTAAAAGTCTAGCAACAAAAAAGGCACTAAGGACACGTTTTCAGAGCAAATCCTCCGTCCATTGCTACTTGGTCCGAGGTCTAATTTTTTATTCGATAGAGTGATTTGATATTTCAATGTGTCAAAGTATTAAATAATGTGGCCAGCTGAAATAGCGTTGTCAAGGTATAAAATGGAATCTATATCAATTTAACTAAATCGATTTTTTACTATTTACCCACTTTGCTTATTGCTACAAATATTCATATATTTTCGACACTATCGCTATCTTATGAAAGGAATGATTTGAAGATGTCATGCAGAACGCCGCGGAGCAACCGTTAGAGTTCAGAATAATTAAGTCGATATAGGGGGACGCCATTATTTAAAAAATTGTAAGAACTGGTTACCCTTGAAATCACTACCAAATTAAAAGTATCAAAAAAAAAATTATAGATTGTTGATCCAAAAAAAACCTGAAGATTTTTGAAAAATAGAGTGAAAGGTTGAAAAAATGACTAATAAAGTACAAACATTTTTTTTTACCAACCCGTCGAGTGGAGTATTGTTAGATAGATCGAAGATGCAACAAAAAATTCTTAGAATATGCAGTAATGACCGTATTACTTTTTAAATACTGGTCTCTATGATCCAACCCCGCCGGTTACAACCAATACGGAGTTTGCATTGGAAATTGAAAATTGAACATGAAAAGATGACCTTGAATCACGTCACTGATTTTTTTCTATACCTATCTTAAATTAGGTTATGCCTTTTGAATTCGATTGCGATGGCTGAGACAGTAATAATCAGAAAAGATCGAAAATGAGTTAAATTTTCTTGTCTCAATAATACTCCAAACTCAGTATAGTTTCTAAGCTTGGGATCACCCTAACGGCAGCTCGCAGCCTCGGCCCATCTTCTTCGTAGCCTCCCGCGGCCATCACGCCGACATCGGCGGACTCACGCCAGGGTCCATGCCGCCTCACTCTGTTAGCCTTGCTCAGGAAGGAGCTGCCTTCAAATCATTTCTACTTGTCAACGGTGGACGGTTCAATGAGGAGGAACTAATTCAGGGTATGGTGCTATTTGTTACCTGCTTTGTCAAAGTTTTTCCAAGAGAAAAATGTGAAAAATGTTTATTAATTAATTAATATGTAAAAAAAAATATTTTGTTTGTTCGAGTTTCGCGGAAGGATTACTGAACATGAAATGATAATGTAGAATGCACTGTTGGAAAGAATAAGCTCTCATGTTTTAATTATGTACATAAAAATTTAATACTAGATGGCGCTGTTATTATATTCAACCATGCATTATGGCTGCTTTATCATTCTTTTAGTGGATTATTAACTCCTGATTTGCAGAACTGATGGCTCCAGGCAAAGAAACGGGTTGTACAGGGACCAGAAATCTGGCAGATAACTTGTCAGATTTAAAGGCTCAAATCGCCGCCAATCAGAGAGTAAGTAATTATAATTTTACTAGGGTCTGTAATTTATTACCACTACTGAATATAATTTAATTTTTATTACTACGCATTAGACTACCATCAAACGTAATTGGACTTCCTTTTATTTGCGAGGAACTTTTTCCTTTATGATGCATACCGACAGGTTTCCCCAGTCTTTCGGATATTAATTTCGTAACATGTATACAGATGACTTTGTTTATTGTGCCTATATATTTCACTGTTGATTTATTCTACATATTTAGGGTGAACATGCATCCTCGCACTTTGATAATCTACTTAACTCGGAGGGAAAGGACGGACATTATAACGGGTATAATTACAAATATAGCAGAACGGTTTATGGCTGCACGACATGCTCAAGGCTTTCAGAATTGAAAATTTATTATATTTATATTTTATTTCATTTCAGTAATTATAATCTTTATCATGAGTAGTCTTAATTTAGAAGGATAGCAATGTTTTAAAGTTGTCAGTATATTATTTGATTATTATTTTTAATAAGAATGATTAAATATGTTATCGTCTCTTATATTCTCTTTTATGTTTATTCTACATTTTGAAGTCGGAATAAAATAAAAAAGCCCGTTTAAAATTTACAAAACACGGTCCGGTATGTACTAAATTTTGTTTTAAATACCTAGGGTACTTAAGATAATTACAACAATTATATGACTTCAAACTAAACTAGTTACTTTATGGGTATAATACAATGAACTGGGGGATTACTCAGCAAAATTCAGACTCCAGGATAATTTAGAAAATTATGTGTCCTAAATCGACCTGATCTGGACCTGGAAGAGCAAAATCGTTCTGAAGGTTTATGCTCATAATCTGCAAGCAAACAGGCAAGTCAAAACCGTCATCGATCATTTTTGTTGGTATCAGGGTATCCAGTTAGTCGGCGAGTTGATAGACCATTATGGACTAGAAGTGGTGCAAGCGTATATGACCCATATACAGAAGAACGCCGAGATTGCCGTTAGAGATATGTTAAAGGTATTGTGCCTTATTACTTAGCTTTTAAAAGTCATAAATAAAAGAGCACTAGCGATATTGTGTAGGCGTTTACTGCATTATATCAGTCCGTCTGTCCCAGTGTTGAGACTGCCACAGACCATCTCACTATGTGAGAATAAATCTGTATCTTTTCGCAAATATGAGAAGCATGATCGTACTGCACCATGCGGACCTAGTGCGGGTTGGTGCATGTATGCTATAATAGCCTATATATGAATTTTCAAACATAATTATAACTATAGCTATGACCAAGGGCTTAACATGTCTTTCGAATTATGGAGCTACAAACGACACCAATAGATTACCCATGCCATAGGCAGTGTTGGGCAAAATAGAATTGTAAAATCAATTTCAATTAAAAATTGTAATTGTAAAATGTAATTGTGACCACATTTTGTTAGGCAAACAATTATAATTATAAAAAGTAATTGTAATTGTTTTTACAATTATTTTTGGCCAATACTGGCCCTATGTTATTGAAAAAAAGTTATTATATGTGTTTCAGAGGTAGACATACACCCAGTTGCAAGAAAGGTTATCAAAATACTTCATGAAAGATTTTGCTGTTATTTTTTGACAATATCATAATCATTAATCAATAAACATTGTATCCCGAATGGGGTAGTCAGAGAGGACGGAGCGCCAAGCTTCGCGGTCCATACATACTTCTTTCGCCTCCTCCAATCTCATCATTCTCCTCACGTATTTTCGCCTAATTATGCGGGTGCTTTTGACATTTCCGTCAGCTAACACTCTGGTTATTTGATTTTCGTAAGTCAGCCTTGGTCGTTCTTGGCTTCTTGTACCACTCGCTTTTGCTCTGTAGATTTTCTACGTCAGTTTACCATCACTCATTATTTCCATGTGCCCAAACTATTTCAGCATTCCTTTCTTCATTTTAAAAATAACAATGTCGTACAATTCTGTCATACTGCGTATCTTTTCATTGCTTATTTTGTCCACGAGGGTAACACCGCACATATTTCTAAGAGATCACATTTCTACTGTATTTATCTTACTTTCATTTGATTTCGGGCATATTCAGGCCAGTTAAGATAATAACTTTAAAACACTATTGAAACTGGGCGATAAATATTTTTGCATGAAAATAAAAATACTAAATTTTTACATTGGATACAAGGATTGGATTTGATTTGCTTTTGGATTTCCATTTGATAATTTTAAATATTTATAACACGTGGACATCAAAGTCAAATAAATTTTACTTAATTAAACCTATTATGAAATATTTTTTAATGTTGAATTATCCACTGGTTTGAGAAGATCCTGCACCGAGAACTGACAAGAAAGGTATACTTCCTTTCAACATTACATCATTTCAATGTGTGATTTGAAAAATTTGAGTGAAGTTACGTACCCGTTAGGAACGATTTGATGTTGCCGATGAATTTTATTTTAATAGAGTCCGTTTCTTTCTAGGAAATAGCAAATAACGCACTTGCTAAAACAGGCTCTACCGTGTTAAAAGTGACTGAATATATGGACAACGGGACGCCTATAACACTCACTATTACTTTGGACAAAGAAAATGGTGGCGCCATCTGTGACTTTACGTGAGTTTTGAAGTCATTTTTTGTTACATAATTTGTGCTAAGATTTCATTCACGGTTTGTTCAAAAATAAAGTCAAAAAGCAATGCTATCTGATGCATTTCGAAGGCATTCAATAATTATGTCCAATTTATGGTAACATAATGTATGCTATTGTCTATATATTATCGTTTGTTAGCATGAATTCCAGAGAGAGATACAGAAAATATCTGTAATTTTCAGTTGCATCCTCAAAAGAGAATTGTAACTATTTCACTTCCATCACATATAAAAACAAGATACACAATCGACGTTCCAAAAATGTCTGAACCAAATGTGCACTCAAATGAGTATTTGAGTGCGCTTTTGTTTTAGCAGTATTCGAAAACGCTAACAGCAAACGTGTCAAAGTGCTCCTTCAAAAATGGTAAAGATGACACGTCCAGAACGCTAAAAAAGACGGCGATTCTTATTTTCAGTAAATAAATAATTTTATTTACGTATTCATTATTTCGTAGTAATAATAATGTTACATAGATCTTTTTTATTAAATTCGTAATCATAATGTTCAAATATTGCCTGACCGATATATGTATTATCCTTGTCACATTCACATAAATCAAAATGCCGTAAATAGCGATGCAAATATATTATATGAATATACTTTAAGCACGAAACGTAAGATTGCATTTTAAATATTTTTTTAACAAATATCGTTTCAATGCCATGCAAGGATCTTTTACCAGCTTTTACAATCTTACGCTTTGACAGTAAGGTCTACTTTAAATTAGCACAATATTACCGCTAATACTGTACAATATTAGAAATGCCTTCGTGTTTAGAGTTAGTACTCTGCACAATAATCAACCGCTTAAGGACGCTATAACATGTGCCAAACATGTGTCTAGGTTGAAGCCTAGAGAGAACTCCCCTGTCGTTTTTTTTTGTTTCTGAGAGGGGAAGAAATCCCCACGGACGCTCAGCCGGACTCTACGCCGAATGAGTAGTGTCGGATTTGAACCGACTAAAAACCATCTTCTTTGCTGTTAGCCCTAGTGGCTTTTACAGCGTCACCGGTCGCGTTGGGGCGAGCGCTAAAGGTGCCCTGCCAGAGCCCCTGTCGATCGCCGATCTACAACATTTTGTAAGGGGCTGTAAACAATAAAATCAAGTAGGGTGGTGGGGATGGCGTATTCGACCAAATGCACGTACTGTTTACAGTAATATCAATTCGGACAATAATTTTAGATTTTACAGAACATTGTGTATCGTTTTTTATTTGTAATTGAAACTATCTCGAGGTTAAAATATTTTCTATTTCAACTTATTTCTCTATTTTTACTTCACTTTTTACGCAGTTGTCTTTAAATTTTTTTATGCAATTATATTATATATTGTAAATTTTTCCGACTATTATATGAATTTCATTATTCGGTGTAAATATATTTTACAGCATCTGCATTAGCGGGTGTGCCTTTGATATAAGTCTTATATACTCATACAGCCAAGGACATTATGTATTTGAATAAAAAATAGCTCTGTATCTTTAATATTTATACTCGTTTCCATGCTGGTTTGGTAGAGAAGGAATAATATAGAATTCGCCTTCTGCTTATCTCCCCATGCAGTTCTACAATATATTATATATAATATCATTACTCGGTATCGATAGCGTCAAAGTCAAAGTCAAATCAATTTATTCAGGTAAACTCAATTGCAAGGTATTTTTGAACGTCAAATCTACTTTAGTTCGGTTCGAAAAGAAAACCTGAACACTGCGAAGAACCGACAAGAAACTCAGTCCGGTATCATTTTTTCAACATCATTCTACAATAGTTATTTAAAATACAATATTCATAAAGCCAGTAAATGCGTGTGCAAAGAAGATTATTTCCAGACTATTGTTTTTTCTTCAATGAAATCACTAACTTTGTAGTATGCTTTTCCAGTCAGTGTGCGTTTAATAACAAGTTTAAATTGCTTTTCCGGTAATTGAATAATTTCTTGAGGAATTTTATTATAAAAACGAACACAGTTGCCCAAAAAGTGACCCACTTGACTTTTGTAATTTAAATTTAGCAGTAACTCACGACCACGAGTTTCCATACCATTAATAACACATTTCTTTTGAAATAGATCTATATTTTTTTTAGTGTGCATTATGTTTTCATAAATGTATAACGAGAGTTAGGTGAGTACATCAATGTCTTTAAAACGGTCTCTCAGCGACTCTCGTGCATTTAAACTGTAGATGGTGGTACGTATTGTAAAACGTACCACCTCTCTCTTTTGTAAAATAAAGATAGAATTCATATGCGCCGCTGATCCCCCAGTAGTAGGCCGTAAGACATAAGGCTATGGAAATATGCAAAATACACCAGCCTAGCCGTGGCCACATCTGTCAACTGTCTGATGCGTGTAATAGCATATATTGCCGAATTAAGCTTACTAGCCAAAACCCCGATATGGTCCGCCCACTGTAACTTACTATCTACTATTAAACCAAGAAAAGTAGTTGATTTCGCTAATTCTAATTGTTGCTGTAGTAAACAAAGAATTGTCTTATGTAACTGACACGGTTACTGTCAACTATCGATGTCGCAAATTCCTAAGGTCGCAAAACTGATTCATACATACATATCCTGTATCCCTAACGGGGTAGTCAGAAAGGACGGAGCGCCAAGCCCAACTCATTCATGGGATTATTTTAAAGAATTTGTGCAGGAGATGGCTAGGAATGTAATTGTAGGCCAGCTTTTCTATTTCCCTTGAGAAGAGATTCGATACAGCGCGAGAGGGGCTCCGGTGCGTTATGTAGGAGATCCCGACCCGCCGCAGGGGCTTTGGTGGGTAGTCTCACATAACCCAGTCTCTCCCTCAGGGGGTTTGGTCATTGACCTATAAAACAAGCAATTGCAAACGAAAACTGTCATACATCAGACATCACCACAGAATACATAACAAGTTAATAACTTGAAATAAAACATAAATATTGCACGATATGACTTCAATAAGGAATTTAATAAAAATGTGTTTTAATTAAGTGTTAAATATTTAGCTCACAAATCAGACAACCTGTTCCGATAGCTGCATGCGATTGACTTGAGTCGTAACCAATTGACTACTCTTTAGGTGGGCAAATTTTTAGTTCTACATTGCCAGTCTTGTAGGTCGATGGGCTAGGTATCTGTGTGTCTGTTATAAAAAAAAAGCCTGCTTTTCCATCTACGTAGATGTCCAAATACTAAGCCAAAGTGATGTGAAGGTGCAATTTCGTTATACCTTGGAACTATGTTCATTTCGAAATTTTGAATAGAAGATTTACAATATTGTTTTATGCTAACATTTGCGGTACGGGTCGAGAGTTTTTAGAGATTTCTCCCCTCTTTAGAAATAATATGAAATCAACTAAATAAATTTTCAGTGGCACAGGCTACGAAGTGTGGGGCAATTTGAACGCACCTCGGGCTATTACGTTGTCAGCTTTGATATACTGTCTGCGATGCATGGTCGGACACGATGTGCCTCTGAATCAGGTAAGTTGCAATTAGAGTTAAGTGTGTAGAAGACAGTGTTCAGATCAGTTGTTCGTCTCTTATTTCTTAACCAATAGCCACTTCTGTCGATCGGCCTCCTAAAGGGTCGACAATTTCCTATAGTCACCATGATGTAATTACTAATCAAACCAAACTAACTAATCAAACAAATCGCAAACCAATGCCCGTGTCGCCAAATTAAAAAAAAATTGTCAAAGTAATCTGCGAAGTTGATATTTTTAAATAAAAAATCGGTAAATAGATTCGATTATTTTTGATGTACGACTCTGTCAAGAAAGTACCGGGAAAAGATCTATAATACACGAAATGTTAGTTATTCATCCAAATTTATTTTATCACCTTCAAAGTATGCTCCTTCAGAAACGATACACTTACGCCAACGAATAATCCAATCATCAAAATATTTTTTGAACGCTTTTTCCGGAATTGAGTTCAGTGCTCGCCGCCAATTCCCCTTTATGTCTTCTACCGAATGAAAACGGGTGTCACGAAGTGGTAATTTGAGTTTAAGAAAAAGAAAGAAATCGGCTGGAGCCATATCTGGTGAATAAAGTGGTTGCTCGATGGCATTTGTTGAGTTTTTGGTCAAAAATTCGCTCACAATGATGACCTTGTGCGAAGGCGCATTATCGTGGTGCAAAATCCAAGAATTTTCTTTCCACAAATCTGCGCTTTTTCGTCGAATTTGCGCTCTTAAACGCCGCATAACGCTCAAATAATATTCTTTATTTACCGTTTGACCTTCCGGCAAGAATTCCGAGTGCACAACACCGCGATAGTAAAAGAAAACAGTCGACATGACTTTGACTTTTGATCGACTTTGGCGTGGTTTTTTCGGTTTCGGTTCAGTTGGAAGGCGCCACTCCGAAGCTTGTTGACTAGTTTGCATGTCAAACTCGTAAACCCACGTCTCGTCACCAGTAAAAATGCGTTTCATGAATGTTGGGTCGGAATTGACTCTTTCTAGCATGTCCTCAGCGACTCTTATGCGATTGAGTTTTTGGAGAAAATTCAGGTCTTTCGGGACTAGCCGAGCGGCAACATGTTTCATACCCAAGTGATTATTTAAAATGGTACGGATCGACTCGTGAGACACAGAAAGTTCGGCGACTATCTCTCTCGAACTTGAATGACGATTTTCAGTCACTATTTCCTTCACTTTTGCGATGTTAACTTCAGTTGCAGACGTTGATGGCCTACCAGAGCGAGGCAAATCTTCCATCACATCTCGACCGCTTTTCAACGCTTTGTACCACTCATAAGCACGTGTTTTTGATAAAGTCGATTCACCGTAAGCCTTCTGTAACATTTTCAATGACTCCGAACACGAAATTCCATTGGCGATGCAAAATTTAAGACAAACTCTTTGTTCGATGTTTTTGTCCATTATGAAATTCTCAATATACACTAGAATGATATAACTAAAAACAGCACTGTATTTAATCTAAATAACAGATGCAACTCAAACTCCGCGCCAAAATGAAAAACAGTTGTGCCAATCTAACAACAACAAAAAGAACAAAACAAAAAATTCAATTTGGAACAATAAACAAATCATTCAATCCCGATACTTTCTTGACTGAATGTATGTTATTAACATACCTGATAGATAATTTAAAAACTATGAATGTGACTAAAAACATTACAGTATATAAGTACCTATATCGAAAAATATATGAACGATTGGTTTTTAAACACAAATAGTGGATATGAGATCTGTCTTTGTCACTCTTAGCGCTTAGTGTCATTACACTACAAGTTTGTGACGTCACAGACCCATAGCATTTTCTTTCGCTAGCTTGTCCCTACTAATAGAATGTAAAGCTAACTTTATTTATTTTTTAATTAATATCAAAAATTTCTTTATAGACGTAATAATGAATTTTAATTTGATACATAAAATCATTCAATGGATTGTCATCGTCAGAGTTCCAACTAAGGTCATCTTTGTCGGGTGTTTGTTGCCAGCCATGTAGAAGGTTTTTATGTGTAATTCTGTTTTGTAATTATGTTTCTAATATTAATTATTGTATTGATAGTTCAAAAGGGTGACCATTATTCAAGCACCACCTAGCGGAACCTTTCTATTATATTTCCTTACTACTTAATGTGATATGAAGTATGAATTTTGTGAATTGTGCCAACTTTTTTTTTATATTGGTATTCGTTATATGCGAAGTACATGGTGGGGGTATAGTAAAGCGAACGCAGCGCATGGCCGTGGTAGAAATCTGCAACAATTCGATATAGTCAATTTGTTTATATTTGCTGTAGTGACAACACGAGAATCATTGAATCTGTAATAAATAAATTATAATGTTAAAGTACTTTACCTACCGTAGGATACTAAAGCAAAGTGCATTTGATTACATTTAAAGTTATGAGAGTACTTACGTTTAAACTTGTTTTATAGGGTGTTAATAATAATAATAATAATCCAGACAATTACACAGATTGTGTGACCCCAAAGTAAGCACTAGGCTTGTACTATGGGTACCACACAACGAACTCTAGGAGAGCTCCCAGTAACACCCAGACCCCAAGCCAATTTAGAAAAGTTCGTTTCATAAATTGACTTGACCGGGGATCGCACCCGGGACCCTAGCTTGGAAAACAGATGCTATGCCACTGCGCCAACGGGCCAGTCAAACCGAATTAATGTCACCGATGTTTGACGAATGATGTGGGCTCATAGTAAATAACTATTGCCATTATTTCGTAGCTCTTCAACATTTCTTACATGCTGTGCTAAAACTAATTTATTTCCTTTCATCACAGTTTGAGGTTGGAAACTTATATTGTGTTTTATACTTTCAAAACCGGTTTTTATAATAATATTTGTTTTTCTAAGTACTGTTTTAACAAATTCCTCTAAAAATACTATTTACCGTTTTTCTATGTATCTTTAAATTACTTTATTTATTAGAAAACAATAAAACATTTCTACGTCATTATTTGACATTATCCCGAATAATTGCGCATGCTAGGTGGCGCTACTGTCACGCACGTAGCCAATTATTTTATATATCTCGTGGTTAAAATGCTATAAATCTTCCTCAGGGTTGTTTGAACCCCGTCAAAGTGATAATCCCACCGGGGTCGATATTAGACCCATCAGAAGCAGCGGCGGTGGTCGGGGGGAATGTACTGACGTCACAGCGTCTCGTCGACGTCGTTCTGAAGGCTTTTCAGGTATTTCGAGATATTTTTTTGATCTAAGACTATTCGATAACCATTATTTATTTTCACAACGTTTTTTTTTTTCAGTTGGAACGTTTAATTTCCAAGTATTTTCTTTAAAAAATTCGACTACAAGATATTTTGTTACTTAAGTCTAGCACCGGTTCATGGTGCTTTGTTAAAAAATAACAAAAAGCAGTAAGCAATCACAGAAGCAAAAATTACAATTTTGGTTCATATTTTTGTAATTTCTGGGAGAAGTGTTCCAAACTACTCCTTTGTAATCTTACTTGTTGTAAGGTAAAAAAAGATTAATGTTTCATTTAAATAAACAAGATATGTTGTAATGTTGTAAAATATAATCAAAAACTATTTTGTATAGTTTTTGATATAAAGTGGCTTACCATAAAATTATTTTTATATAAATCTTATTTTTTATATACATTGACATTTTTAACATATAAAATAAAAAGTTTGATTACCTTTTTGGATAACTAGATTGAAACCTAAACGTTTGTGTACATAATTTAACTACTCGCGACGGAGATCAAACTTTGTTATAATACAAGAATGAACGAATCACTGCCAGGAGGCTTGTTACCGTATTCCTTTGAAATTTGTCATATTGGCTGTCGTCTCCATTTTTAAACAATTTTAATTTATGCATGACACCACATGATATTTTAACATCTGCTTGTTAAGGTGTGCGCCGCATCTCAAGGGTGTATGAACAATCTGACGCTGGGCGAAGATGACTGGGGCTATTATGAGACCGTGGCCGGTGGAAGTGGAGCCGTGAGTATTAATTAGATCATTGTATACACAGAGTTCTCAGTGCTGAGTACTCGGTAAATCTCAGTGTTTGACCGACCTTTGTCGACAAATTTCCGCGCAAACAAGCCATATAAGAATTCAAATATTACATAACTAGAATTTAAGCCATTCCTACCCTCCTTAACGAAAGTAAGCAAAGCTCTTATCCCAGAGAGCATTCAACCTATAGACACAGATTAATTCGTTACTAACGTCTATAGAGATGAAATATCGGACCATTTTATTCACCACTGCTCAGTTTATTTACACTAACAAGTATCAATTCTCGCTCGCATTAAGCAGTACATAACTAAAACTGGACATATATTTAAATATTTATGTAATGGGTTATTGCTCTATTCGGTGATAAGGCAAAAACAGCAAATATCAAACTATGAAACAGTGCACCAGTAACCATAGAAGTAATTTGTTTTCATGCAAAATAAATGACTGCTGCTCTATAGGTTGAGTATAGGTTGAGTGCTCCATGTCTTTTCCCCTGCTTTTATGCTTTAGTGAGCATTAATTAGTTATATGTAGAGTTTGTCAAATGCTAATGGTAATCATAAATATCATTTTTATTTTATTAATAAAAATAGATGTTAGAAAAGACATGGACAATCGCGTTCTTGCGGTACAGGCATTTTTTCTACTATTCAATAAAATACCGCGTTATGACAAAATTAATGTGCAAACACTAGACATACAATAAAATACTTGGAAAAGAAATATAATATAATAATTCGTTTAGTAATGACGAACGATTCGTCGGAGAAATGCTAGTGCACCAGAAATTGTAGTATCACACAATGCAGTGCACAGAATACTATTATACTGTGCTACAGTGTTGGCCCCGTTCCGTTAGTTTACGTTTCTTCCAATCGGAAGACGCGCTTTGCTTTAGTGTAGTCAGATGAGTGTGATGAATTCCTAAAATCTTTAGCTATTTCCGCTCAAACTCCAAAAACCACCAATCGGACCGAGTCAGGTCTCTGGTATATCCTGAGGATGCTTCGTTGAGAGGTGAAACACGTGTCGATTGGTGGTTTTTGGAGTTTGAGCGGAAATAGCTAAAGATTTTTTAGGAATTCATCACATGAAATTGATTTCCGCAAAGTAACACCTGAGTCTATACAATATCAAATGAGTGTTTTTTATTATCTTGATAATGTAACAAAAATTAACAGGAACTTAAAATGTGCAAAAGATGTTTTAAAATCTACAATAAACATCTTAAAAGGGTTTAGTTTTAGTTTAGACTGATATTTCGGTTCAAACATGTCGATTGTAAAACTGGTTTCACTATTCAGAAATATGAAATCGCTAAGAAATATTGATTATAAAAGATTTTGTCATAACTAAAATAATGTATTAGTTACTTATCTTCGTGTATACGTCATAAAAATCGCTCAGTGGATTCGCTCAAACTTGTTTTAACTTTCCTATAGGCGATGGATTATTATCAACCTGCCATTATTCTGATTTGTAGACCCAAATACTTAAAAGTAGCTTGATTTCAAATGTACTTAGAGCCCAGACAAGTGCCTCAATTGTCGTAAAAGCTAGTAGAATAATAGTAGGTTCGACAGACATACTATGTGATCTAGCTTAACGAATATGAAATTGGTGGTCAAATGTTATTAACTTTCTATTCAATCAAACGAAAGGTAAAGTCGTGTGAAAACCGCCGTATAATATGTAGCCAAATGGTAATTTTGATGAGCAATAATGCCAGTAAGCGTTGCGATGGACAAAGCGTTTGTCACTTGTCTAGGCGCTCTTGTCTATCTTGTCTAAATGACGTGAAGAAATGTATGTTTTGGCACAGTACAAGTAAGCATACAGCATTCTATCTCGGCAGTGTCCTAGAGATAATTACTTTACGGTCGCTCGGTACGTAAACACGCAATAGGGCTGCCGACTTGGACTGAATGTTTTTCTTGGGTTACGTATTTGATACTAGGTACTATATTAAATTGTCATATTATCTTTTCATTTTATATTATTGCAAATTTAATACGTTTTTATTTATATAATTTTACTAGTATTTTATATCTAGTTTCAAGTTTGTGAGTTAGTATGGTGGAAATGAACAAAAAAAATGCATTTTGTGTGCAGTATAATTAAAAATCAGCAATAAATTAACTAGATCATTATGATAATATATTTCCTACAAATTAGCAACAGAGAAATATTTCCGGTTTCGATATAGATGTATTCAAACATCCATACACTGAACATTATGCTCGTAAACTTGATTGATATAATATTTAGCCAGTAAATGCGTGGAAGCGTCTCAAACCGTCCGACGACAACCGCGGCGCACTCGCAACTGTCGTATGCCGAAAAATGTCGAGATTTCGAGCGCGTCGTTAGGGAGAGCTTGTATGAAGATAGAATACTGTGTGCTTACTTGTACTGTGGTTTTGGTATGACATGTTGGTAGGGTCCGGGATGGGAGGGTGCGGGCGGAGTCCACACCCACATGACCAACACCCGCATAACTGACGTGGAGATCGTTGAGCGACGGTATCCTATGATCGTCAGCGCTTTCTCGCTGAGGGACTCTTCTGGAGGTAGAGGTACGTGATCTAACAAGCTAATATGATGTAGTGTTTCCGACCGCGGCAAAGCATGGATTAATTATTAAAAAAACATATAACAGGCTGTTCTTTTAAATGGGCAGTATGGGTAAATTTTGAACTATAAGACTTAGAGCACTGCCGCTTTCGGACTTTCCTAATTTTTCATTTCTAATTAAAATGTGAACAATTTTTTTTTGTCAAGCGTGAACTTTTCCCAGAAGTAGCAAATGTTTAATTTTTTTTATATTTCATAAATCTATCCAGTTTTATGTTTAGATCATTGTACAATATAAAAAAATCTTAGCATCGGAAGATGGTGAACTTTTGAAAAAATATTTAATGCATTTTTTTGGAAATGTAATAAATACTGTAGAAAAAGTTCTTCCTTTGTAATTGGCACTTGATTGTTTCACTTTTTGAAAATGGAACATTTTAAAAAGAAATGAAATATTTTCTCAAAACCAACTTCCAATGGCAAGATTTTATTTTAATGTATTAAAAAAATATCATCAGTTTCTATCGTGATGGATATCAAGTTCAAGAATTTAAAAAGGCCATTTAAAAAATTTATAACAATATTTTTCGTAATGAATTATTAAAAAGGTAAATAAAAATTAAAGTTAACAAAAAGTTTTAAATACGTTGAAATAACTGTAATTCCTGGAAATTGTTGCAGGAGTCGGAGTTCTTACCCATCCTTCTTTCGCTTACTCATTCTTTCGTAAATACTTACATATATATCTTCACGCTGTATCCCCAAGCAAATATGTACTTACCAATCTTTCTATTTAACTTACCCATTCTTCCCTTGCTCATGGTTATCGACTTCGGTTGTGGTTTCAAAGAATTACAGTTATTTCGTTTCCAAGTCTTCGTTAGTTGTTTTTATTTTATTTTTATAATAGTTTAAATACCGAGAATCGATGGAAATAGAATTGCGACAAAACTCCAAACTTATTTTGCTTGTCTGTAGGTGAGTGGCGCGGTGGCGATGGTGTTCGTCGCGAGTTGGTGTTCCGGCGCACGGTACAGTTGTCTGTGCTCACAGAGAGACGGACCTTCCAGCCTTACGGAATGAACGGTGAGAATATTTGTTTTAGCTTACTCTGACTATATGTATTCGCACATATAAGTAAGCGTACTCCTTATAAATTACTAACAATTTCGTGAGACATTATTAACTAAATACAATCCGGTTGAGTTAAGTTTGCACTTGACGCGTATGTCGTCATTTTGCTATTCGGGTATGGTATGCAAAAAAGTATCAGTGAAAAAATCCCGGTTGCAGCACAAGTCCGATTGATAACTTGATCCACGGGGTAGGTCATTCGTTTATTAGTCTTTTCTTGCTCAAAAATGCAGAACCTTTAATATGATGTTCCTTCCTTCACTATGGATAACTTTTCTTTTCATTTTAAAGGAATTCAAAACGACGACAAAACGCCTATAATACAAAACGTCTATAATACAAAACTTAACAGGAATAATCTCAAAACTAAGCAATAATAACAACACCAACTTACAACTTAACAAAAATAATCCAAAACTAAACAGGTATGTAGATAACGAAAATGAACACGCGCGTATCAGTAACAAAGATGCAAACCGCAGTGACGCCACTGGAAGAACGCGGGGCAAGCGCGAGGAAGCGCGAGGGGGCCTCGCATTCCAGCGAGGTGTAAACTTAGCTCAACCGAGTAGTAATTAAAACGGCTAAATTCACGTCCAATCGGTGTAGGTACCGCCTAGTTTCGGACCTATCGCAGGTCCTTCATCAGGGTGAGTGGGATGAGTTCGCAGTCGCGCCCCGTCTTGCACTACGACGGTGACGAACTCGGCGAGACCGATGCGTTTATGTCACTGTTGGAGTTTAAGGGCGCACAAAATGTACTCACAGTGGCCACTACATAATCGTCAGCACTACCGTTCTTATTCCGCGTCGCGTTCAACAACACAGCTTTCCAAGTAGGCCGCAGGGCCCATCCCTTGTCTCTTATAAAATTAGGACGGCGGTCGATTTCGATGGCTTCAAAGAGCTTCCGTGACACAGTTCCTTTCGCGGGCCAACATTTTTACCTTATCAAACTTCATATAATGTGAAGTGTCGGAGTTGAGGACGTGCTCTACCACCACTGAGGTGTTGCTGTCCATTTCGCCACACTGCGAATGTGCTCGGTGAGCCTGTGGCAGCAGGTGTTAGAGTGCAATGGCTACAACTACCGACAGAGTTACCGGCTAGCAAACACAACCAGCAAACAACGGCTTCAGATTGTAGAGCGAGTCCCGACATATTTACCCTATATGCGAGGGGTAACGGATCAAATTGGGCACCTGTTACAATGTAGACATAGCATCAGGACAATTTTCCGCCCCATGATACAGATTTGAAGACTTCTACGATCGCCTAATGATCGGGACCCTCTAGATAGCCTTGACGTCTACGAAATTCAATGCGATTGCGACAAAAGCTAAATTGGAGAAACGGGACGCAACATCACCAAGCACATTCGCAGTGTGCCCAAAATGGTCAGTAACACCTCATTGGTGGTAGAGCACGCCCTCAACTCCGGCACCTCACATTATATTGGGTTCGATAGAAAGTGTTGGCCCGATAAAATAACTTTGTGGCCACGCAAGCTCTTTGAAGCCATCGAAATCGACCGCCGTCCTAATTTTAATAGAGACAAGGGATGTGCCCTGCGGCCTACTTGGAAAGCCGTGTTGTTGAACGCGACGCGGAATAAGAACGGTAGTGCTGACGATTATGTTGTGGCCATTGTGAGCATTTTGTGCGCCCTTAAACTCCAACAGTGACATAAACGCATCGGTCCCCGTCCTGTTGTGCGCAGTGCGAGGCGCGCAGTGCGAGACGGGCCGCGACAGCGAACTTATTCCACTCACCCTGATGAGGGACCTGCGATAGGCCCGAAACTAGTCGGTACCTACACCGATTGAACGTGAATTTACCCGTTTTAATTATTTAGTTAAGCATACTCCATACCTCATACATAAATAAAATATGTATGACCTTCGGTTTATACATATTTTATGGGTATATATACTTGAGCGATACGGTATAATACGAGTGAACGATGTAGCGATACCATGCTCATACCCATATAAAGTAAAGTGTTGCTCAAAATATTATTTCGTTAGTTTGTTTGCACAGAAGAGCGTGACCGATGCCCGACTAGCTGACGCCTAAAGAATTTTTATTTAACTCTATTTACAAGAGTAATTAGCAGAGTATCGTTTGCTACGTATTCATAACTCCGACTGATTAAACAAGATGGCGCATGCCGCCCGGACGGTCAACCAATCAACAACAGCGCAAGATTTACAGCTACCCCACGATAAAGGCTTGCCTAGTGTGGAAACCGTAGAGAAACAATGTCGGAAATGTGTTATTTTGTTTATAAAAAATTATAAAAAAAATGAGATATGTTCAATGCGCTACCATTAATCCATTCAATGAAGTATTGCAACTTTATATTTATAGTGTTGCAATACTTCTTCTCGGGCTTCATGTTGTTACATACTTCTTCTTGAGCTTCATGTTACTGGTAAATTTACTGTGGACTATGTGGTAGATGATATATTGGTACTGTGCAGCGTGGTAACACCATACAGCTATCATTTACATCTCATGTCTTATACTAATTCTCATGGTTATTTATATTGGAGATGTACGTGACAAATTCCATTGCAGCGATTCGAATATTCAATTTGTAGATCGGGTACAAGCTCACGATTTACTGTGTCAGAGTAATATCTGGCACACTAAGATTAAAGCTCCTGCGACACTCAAATTTGTCTACTGGTTTAAGAACACTTATATTTTCTGAACTTATACGTTTTGAACAACTGGGAGAGTCTAAAATGACACCTGGAATTGAAACCAGATTTACATTTCATTATGATTTAAATTGTATACTTTATATATGGAAGGATTTGTTAGCGAGCGAAGAGAGCTTATGGCTTCGTCGTCAGACTCTCATAAACATGTACAAACATACATGTCGATCCCACATTGCAAATATGAGTTTGGCGAACCCGAATTTAAATAAATATTACCCATGAAAACTCGTTTTATCATGTTACCAATCCAGTCTAGTTTTTATCAAAACAATTTTTTATTAATAAAATCGAGCTTCGTGATTAAATCCAGGCTTTAGCCAAACTTCTAGTTTTGTTATTAAGACCCTTATTACATCATAATACTGAATACTGCTACACATGTGTTCAAATATATCGCACCTTTCTCATTTGTTATAACATATACTAGGTGGCGAGCCTGGAGAAAGAGGGTTGAATTTGTTGCAGCGAATCGACGGTCGTGTTATAAACCTGGGAGGGAAGACTACCGTCGTAGCCTACCCTGGGGTAAGTGCTGGCTATTCTTACCTTTATTATGTGTGCTACTATTAAACTTTTAATGAAAGCAAACTGTCCAAGCCAGAGCGAAGCAAAACTCACTAGTGAAGCTATCTCAGTTACGAAATTTGTCGTGGTAATAAAGCCCTTGATTGATCTTTTGACCTCCTTCCAGCTTCCACTTATCCTTTATATAAAGTTCGGTACGACTAGAGGTCATAGAATAATATTGTAACTATCATTCTTTTTAAAATTATTAACGACGTCATGTACCATTATTCATTCAACAATCCTAACAATTACAACTACTTAAAAATCAGTATTGAAGTAATTTTATTATCTTTTAGATAATAATAAAAATGCGCAAGACGATACACAACAATCATCTGATCTCAAACTAGGGTATTCCCTGTGCTATGAGAACCAGACGACGACTACTGGGGCCGTCTCCCAGTTCACCCAGACCCGAGACAATCTAGAAAAGTTCATTTTCTAATTTGACCCGACCGGGAATCGAACCCGTTACCTTCCGCGCTTGGGTAAACGTCTAAACCACTGCGCCATATAGGTCGTCAAATTTGATTGTCAAATTCAAAAAATGTCTCAGGTCTATTTTTATTTTGCACTTAATTTTCCGAGGCCATATTATGGTTTATAAAAAGGGTCGTAACTTAGGTTACTAGTTCATGTAATAAAATGGTTTTAAAATCTTTTTATTTAACATTATTTTTAAATTTCAGGATAAATACATAATGAATTCTCCAGGCGGCGGCGGTTACGGTCGTCCAACTGAGACACACAAGACATACAAACGAACAGACAATGTCTATAGCGAATTCCTCGAGAGAGGTAGCATTTACGAATATAGGAATGCGCAGGAGTCGATTTAAATACAAAGTTTGTCTGACAAGTCCATATTGTTAGTTGTGTATAACTTGGCAAATGGATCTTGTTAGAGTTGTTTATTTAATAGCTTGTAAGTTTTATGTTTAAAAAATTAAGTTGAAATTATACATTTTGAAGTTAATGTTTATTTAAAGTTACATTTTAGCTTCTCATTAATGGGGATATTAAGTACAATAATCAATTTTATACTAATAATGTTTACAATAATAATAAAATCTATTTACAATGTTAAACAGCATTTAGAAAGTTGTATTTTGCATGTTATTTTTGTTTTAAAATAAAAGTGTTTTGTTAATACAGTTGTTTATTATTTACAATGAAATAGTTACATATCTATATCGGTATAAACTTTTTATAATAAATAACATCACTTGTAATATACTATAACTACAGTAATCTTGACTAACTTTTAATTTCATTGCAGCATTCATAAATTTTCAATGTATTAAATTCCCTTAACTGACATTTAAATTATTCTGAGTGAACAATACTTTTTAAAAGAAAATATTACCAATGTATAAAAATGTATCTGCTGTTCTTTTCTATCCAAAAAATTATGTTTATATTTCGATTTCAATATTATTTAATGTTAGGATGGCTATCACAAACTATTTAAGCTCGATTTAAGGAACATTTATTAATAGTTGGTGCAAGCGAGATATCAGTTTCTTTAATCAAGCTTAAATAGTTGGTGCAAGCCACCCTTAATATTATTTAATGTAATTAAATTGTATTCAAAGTTACTTGAAATTACTGGCAACTCAACACCACTTTTTAAATTGTTTACTACATAGATATAGAAATAGTGGATTCAGCTAATAATTCTGAACAAAGTAAATACATAGCTTTTATTTTCTGTTTAATACTGTTACATTTTGTTATGCTGTATGATAAAAAAACTGGCTAAGAGCTTGTCAGACACATTAAGTTATTATTCTGTAGTAGTTTCGAAGTTTAGAAGTTGTATTTGTTACATTAAAGGTAAAAATTAAAAGAAAATGAATTCAAAATATACTCATTCAATATTTTGGTTGTCATTTCTGGTTTTAAGTTACCAATTTACGTCTTCGAGTTAAATTTCAGCTCAGCAAGTGCAGCGATGACTGAATTTAATACACACAGTAATACAGACAGACAACACCACGAAGCGATGTTTGTTACAGTTTTTTTGTCTACAGAACCTTAAAAATTACATGATTATATTCAGTATCGATTTTATTCAGAAACGACTTCTGTTCTGCATCGATTTTATTCAAAAACATACATCGATTATATTCAATATTATTCGATTATTTGATTCGATTATTTTATTCAATAGTAACTTTAGAGGCACTGTCGCTGCTTCCAGCGTAAGCTATAACACTTAGCCTCTTGAAGTCTATTTCATCCGCTCGTCAAGTGTTATGTTCGCCTGCCGCCGCCAAGGCCTCCCTATTCTCATAAGCCCAGAACCCGTGCAGTTCTAGCAATATTGAGACTGCAGTATGCCCGTGCCCGCTCCGGATTAGATCCCGGAGAGTGATGCGTGATGGATGTTCAGGCCGGATCATATCGAATATCTCGTCTTTGACGTCGTCGAAGTTGACGGGTTCTGCGCCGTGGGCCACCATTTGCTCTTGGATTGCCTAGAAGTTTTTATTACAAATAAATTGGCTCAACTTCAAAAGGCACCTTCAGAATGAAACATTTCAGAATTATAACATAACATAACATAACTTCACGCTGTATCCCCAACGGGGTAGCCAGAGAGGACGGAGCGCCAGGAGTCGCGGTCCTTACACACCTCTTTCGCTTCCTCAAATCTCATCATTCTCCTCACACATTTCAGAATTATAAGTTGTAATAACAAACTTAGCCTACCTACTATGTAGATATAGTAGTATGAATTTACCTGTCTGTCCATCCCATTACCTACATTTGGAGAGAATATATGTATTTTTTGGAAACATGTATTTTTGAAAAATCCATTTAATTATTTTAGATGAATAGATTGTCGTAATTTGCCAAAAACAAAATCACAAAATTTTGAATTCCGTCAATTTCATTCTAAAGTTGCGAATAAGCTAAATCACTGGCATTCTTAGAACAAAAGTTAACCCAAAATTTTGAGATTTAATTTTGACAATAAATACACAAAATAATAATAAAATGGTTAAGTTCGACTCCAGTACAAGGGTGACGAAATTTACAAACATTTACACCAAGTAGTGTTGACTCTATTGTACGGTACTAAGGCCTGTACAGTGAAAGTAAGATAGAGGCAGTGGAATGTGATCTCTTGGAAATATATGCGGTGTCACCCTCGTGGCCAAGATACGCAATGAAGAGATAGGCAATATGGTAAGGTTGGACGACAGTAAAGGAATGCTTAGATGGTACGCGCGCACAGAAACAGTGACGAAATGTTGATGAAGAAAAGAGCAAAAGTGAGTGTAGCAGAAGTCAAGGAAGACCAAGGCTGACTTACGAAGAATATATTTTCATACGACAATACCATCCGAATTTCCGACTTTTCTGGAGGATATTCCAAAAATTTTCATTGGAACAGTCATTGGTTGAGTCGTTCTCAAGTGATGCTCCAATAGCCAGAGTGATAGCTAATGGGAATGTCAAAAGCACTCACATACCTAGGCGAAAGTTTTTATTTTTTTATTTTTTATAATGTAATAGATTACGTTTGGCCACTAACTCACTTGTTGCTAAGCGACGATGTGGCCGAAGATGGAGCACGTCGATCTACGAAATATCTATTCACTCTAGCCCTGAAGATGCCTGGATTATAGTTTGCAGGAAACACAGAAGACGGCAACGAATTCTATTCCTGGGCAGTGCGTATTATGAATGTGGAGCCAAAGCGATGCGTACGGATTTTTGGAACTACCACAAGGTACGGGTGATAGTGAGCCGTCTTTCTACTAGTCCTGTAGTAGAAGGGAGAGGGTGGGATAAGGTCGTGAAGCTCTGGCGCACACTCACCGAAATGTATCCGATAGAAAACAGACAGACATGCTACTTTACGGCGGTGCTCGAGGCTAAGCAATTTTTTGGCAATGAGTTTGTCATCACTTATCAACCTCACAGCACGTCGGTCAATTGACTCTAAAGCCTCCAGCTGGTATTTGGCTGCTCCGTGGAAAAGGTGGCAGCAGTACTCTACACACGATCTGACTTGTGCTTGATATAGATGAAGCAACTGCTCTGGTGAGAAATACCGTTTAACCTTATTAAGGATTCCAAGTTTTTTACTAGCCAGTTTAGCTTTATTGTCAAGATAGGCTCCGTAGTTTAGAGTAGGAGTTAATATAAGACCAAGTAGCTCTAAATGGTCTGACAGAGCCACGGGCACATCCCGGAAGGTGGGAGACAATGAAAACTGACTCTTCTTAGCGGAAAAAAGGCAAGCCTGTGTCTTGTTGGCGTTAAATTTGACGAGATTCTCGTCACCCCAGCTGGATATTGTTTTAAGAGTCAGGTTCATACGCTCAACCATATCCTTTCTTAACGCTTGGATTTCCTCCCCTGTGGCCCTCGGACCAGAAGTGTACTTTTCTATAACTGTGCTGTCATCTGCGTATCCAAAGATACCGGGTTTGAGCAGGTCATTGATGTGTAGCAAGAAAAGAGTTGCAGAGAGTACAGACCCCTGAGGTACACCAGTATTAATCGCCAATTGATCGGACGAGCAGCCATCAACGACCACTCGAATAAATCGTTCTCTCAAGAAGTCTTTGATCCAAGAGCATAGAGGAGTAGGCAGCCCGTAAGATGGAAGCTTATTGTTGAGGTTATCATGCCAGACCCTATCAAAGGCTTTCGAGATGTCGAGAGAAACGGCTAATGCTTCCCCGTGTTTCTCAATAGCCTCGCTCAATATGTGAGTGACACACACGAGAAGATCCCCCGTTGAACGGTTCCGGCGAAATCCGTACTGTTGGTCGCTAAGGAGGTTGTTGTCTTCCAGGTAAGTCATGAGCTTGCTATTCAGTACACGTTCCATTATTTTACAAAATATAGATGTGACCGAGATAGGCCTGTAATTATTAGGATCGGAACGGCTTCCTTTTTTGGGAACGGGTTGTATGTTTGCGAGCTTCCAACATTTAGGGACTATGCCAGTCTCCAAAGAAAGGCGGAAAAGTCGAGTCAAAATCGGAGACAACTCGGCCGCACAAGTTTTAAGAACGACAGCTGGTATACCGTCCGGACCACTCGCTTTATTCACGTCTAACTCTCGTGAGTGTTTTGAGTACTTCTTTTTGGTTAATGCGGATGTCTCGCATAATTGCATCGCACCGAGGTATGTTAGGTGGTGTCTCACCAGAGGTGTTTAGACGTGAATTGTCCGCAAATATTTTTGCAAAGAGATTTGCTTTTTCGATTGCGGTGTGAGCAAGTGATCTATCCGATTTTGATAGTGGAGGCAGAGAAGATCGGCAAAAAAAAGTGTGTAAGGACAAAGATGAGATTTGAGGAGGCGAAAGAAATAAGGATCGCGATACTCGGTGCTCCATCCTCTGACTACCCTCTTAGGGATACAGTGTATTAATATTTGAATAATAAAATATCAGCTAGTGCAACATAATATGTGAGTTAATGAGACATATTTTACTGCCTTTTTTTCGTATATCACGTTGTTTCTGAGAGAATAGAGAATCAGAAGAGAATTTAACTTTCATTGGACCAAATATTGTTTTAAATTGCAAATATAAACTTATACTTTTAATTATAAACAATTTTAATATAAAATTTTTTGATGAATTCTAATCTTTAGTTATAGAGATTAGTATAATTTTTTTTTTCTGGTGGTGAGTGAATCTTTTTAAATGCCTTGGAGTCTGTGTTACCAGAAGTTCCCTCAGTTCGTTGTGTGGTATGGTGTCCATATCACAAGCCTAGTGCTTAATTTAAGGTCACAAAATCTGTGTAATTTTTTGGGTTATTATTTAAAAAAGATTAATAAATAAATAAAAACCTTAAAAAAGTAGTTCAATGTGAATGCATCCAGATAACCCTGCGAATTGATGTCCAGTACTCTGAACAAATAAGCCAGGGCAGCAGGCTGTCTCCTGTTCTCTAACGCCAGCACCAAGTCCAGATACGTCTTGTAATCCATCTCGCCATCGTACGTGAGGCACTGCTGGAACACTCGCTGGAGGAATGCTCGCGTGAGGGTTCCTGATCCATACCTGGGATTAATATTTTTTGTTACAATTCGTTGTTTGTAGACAACATTGAATATAGTTCAGAATTGAGCATCTTAAATTCAAGAGTAAAACGTATGAAAGATGTTTCTGAAAGATATTTGTGGGAAGCGCAAGGTGGTTTTAGGAACGGTAAAAGTTGTATGGATCAGATTTTCTCGCTTCGCGTTATCGTGGGGAAGTTTCTGCCCATTGGTCAGAAAGTTTTCTGCGCTTTCGTCGATCTTGAAAAAGCAAAGTCAAAGTCAAATCAAATTATTCAAGTAAACCCAAATGCAAGGTATTCTTGAACGTCAAATCTACTTTAGTTCGGTTCAAAAAGGAAACCTGAATACTGAGAAGAACCGACAAGAAACTCAGTCAGGTATCATTTTTTCAACATCATTCTACAACAGTTATTTAAAAATACAATATTTATAAAGCTAGTAAATGCATATGCAGAGGATCACTTCCAGTCTATTGTTGTGTCTTTAATGAAATCGCTAATTTTGTAGTATGCTTTTCTAATCAGTGTGCGTTTAATGACAAGTTTAAATCTCTTTTCCGTTAGTTGAGTAATTTCTTGAGGAATTTTATTATAAAAACGAACACAGTTACCCAAAAATGAACCACTTGACTTTTGTAATTTAAATTTAGGAATAACTAGCTGATCACGACCACGAGTTTCCATACCATTAACAACGCCTTTCTTTTGAAATAGATCTAAATTTTTTCTAGTGTACATTATGTTTTCATAGATGTATAACGAGGGTAAGGTGAGTACATCAATGTCTTTAAAATGATCTCTCAGCGACTCTCGTGCGTTCATACTGTAGACGGTACGTATTGCCCTCTTTTGTAAAATAAAGATAGATTTCATATGCGCCGCTGATCCCCACAGTAGCAGACCATAAGACATAAGACTATGGAAATATGCGAAATACATCAGCCTAGCCGTAGCTACATCTGTCAACTGTCTAATGCGCCTAATAGCATATATTGCCGAACTGAGCTTATTAGATAAAGTCACGATATGGTCCGCCCACTGTAACTTATTGTCTACTGTTAAACCAAGAAAAGTAGCTGATTTCATTAATTCTAATTGTTTCCCATCCAGTTCCAGTCCATTATGGATTTTGGGTACATTGGATAGGGAAAACTTAACACAATTGGTTTTTTGTGCATTCAGTAGCAAATTATTGGCAGAGAACCATCTCGAGACATCCGCCAAGGTCCTATTCTGTTCGCTAATATCTACGTCTTTTCTGTTAACTTTAAATAATAATGATGTGTCATCAGCAAATAATATTATTTCACAAAGGTCTTTAAGCATAAATGGAAGATCATTAATGTAAACTAAAAATAGGAACGGTCCCAAAATTGATCCTTGGGGAACGCCCATCTTTAATTTAGAACCGTCAGATGTAACCCCATTTACACTCACTTTTTGTTCTCGGTCAGCCAGATATGAAATCACGAGATCGAGAGCATTTGATAGAGTAGTGCGAAAGTAGTTGTGGAGTCTTCTGCCTGAATATGGCGTGGAGGGCCCCTTACTGCAGGCTGTGAGGTCATTATATCGTGGCCACAGAGCCTGTGTAAGGATAGATGGTGACATGTCGCCCTGGTTCGAAGTCTGTTCAGGCGTCAGACAGGGCTGCGTGATGTCTGCCTGGCTATCAGTGCTTTATTTGGACAGTTGCCTCCAGACATTGAAAGGTAGTATGAGTGGTATGATATGTGATGGTACAGTGGTAAACTGCCTATTGTACGCTGACGATGCTGTGCTTATAGCACCATCAGAAGCGGAGTTGGAGACACTAGTTACGTGCATGAAAAAATACTGTGAGGTGAAAGGATTGAATGTGAATAAAACTAAGGTTCTGGTGTTTGAAAGAGAAGATGTACAGATAAAGTGTGAAATATGGGTAAATGGAAAATGTCTAGAACAGGTGAAGGAAATTGTATATCTGGGGAGTGCGTCTTCGAGGGATGGAAGATGTGAGTTGGATGTGGAGAGACGGGTAGCAGCCGGCAATAAAGTGAACGGTGCTCTGTCCGCATTAGTAAGCAGTATGAATATATCTAACTCAGCCAAAATGGCCATACATAATACGGTGTTGGTGCCAACTTTATTGTATGGTAGTGAGTCCTGGATATGCCCGAAAACTAGTGAAAGTA
Organism: Zeuzera pyrina; assembly: GCA_907165235.1. NCBI lineage: Eukaryota > Metazoa > Arthropoda > Insecta > Lepidoptera > Cossidae > Zeuzera > Zeuzera pyrina. The sequence continues at coordinate 5,413,987 of OU015641.1, forward strand.
AGATAAATGCAGTGGAAATGCGATCTCTTAGAAATATGTGCGTTGTCACCCTTGCAGATAAAGTAAGCAATAAAGAGATACGCAGTATGACAGGCTTGCACGACAGTGTTATTGAAAAAATGAAGAAAGGAACGCTAAGATGGTTCGGGCACATGGAAAGAATGACTGATGAAAGACTGACGAAGAAAATCTATAGAGCGAAAGTGAGTGGTAAAAGAAGCCAAGAAAGACTAAGGCTGACTTATGAAGATCAAAAAGCTAGTGTTAGCCGACGGAAATGTCAAAAGCACTCGCATACCTAAGCGAAAATGTGTGAGAAGAATGATCAGATTTGAGGAAGCGAATAAATTATGTAAGGTACGCGACGCTTGGCGCTCCGTCCTCTCTGACTACCTCGTTGGGGATACGGGGTGAAGATATGTGTTATGTTAAATTCAAGAGTGTATTGGAACCTTTTACTATGTTTCGACAAAAGTTTCCATTATACAAACTATTACAAAACTAACCCAGCCAGCTCATTGATGCTAAGCATTCCATTGTGGTCCCTATCCAGGTTTAAATATTGTCCATATACTCTTAGTGCTGAAGCAGCACTGAACCAATTCTGCTCTTGTAGTTCCATTGGAAGGTCTTCTTCTCGAAGCTGGAAGAAATACAAATTATAAATTGTTATTTGACTATTTTTAAAAGTACAAAAAAATAATTATGTATGTAGTAATAACATTCAACATTATAACATTTATGAATTTTTATGTATAAGAGTTTTAAAGTCTCAGTGTATTATGATTATTGAAATATGGAATTTAATAACATTGCTATTTTATTTTGAAAAGCAAAAAAATTGCTTTTTTGAGAAAACATCTATATGGTCTCACTCTTACCTCCAACAAATCGTCCAGGAAAGAGCAGGATAATACGTCGCGGATCCTTACTCTGCCAACACGTAAAGGATCTAAGAAGAATAAGAACTTCCTGGCTGCTGTGCACACATAGAAAGATGTGAATGATGAGTCCAGGCCATCTAGTGCGGCTAGTGATGGTACCAGTTCTGCTATATAACTCTCAAGATCCTGGAGAAAACAGTAATATCACAATGGTAATATTACAACCAAAATTAATTTTTAAAACAGATTTAAAAACTAGTTTTGGCCGAACAAGTGTTAAAAATGAATTTCGGTTTCTTATATTCTATTCAGACCATAAAAACGATGGAATGACAATTAGACAGCTCGCTGTGACATGGAGTAAAGTGGCCAGGGATAAAGTAGAATGGACAAGGTTGGAGGAGACCTTTGTCAATTGGCAAATGGATTTACAAAAACAAAGTAAATGCCAAATATGCAACTTTTAAGCCCAAATAAAAGGCTTTATGCTTTATTATTGTTTTTATTATTAACTAGCCACCCGCCCTGGCTTCGCACGGGTAAAAATTTTTTGGAAAATAAATACAGCCCGTGTTACTCGCTGAAAATGTAGCATTCTAAGGTGAAATAATTTTTGAAATCGGGTGAGTTGTTTTTGAGTTTATCCATTGCAAACAAACAATAAAAAAATTTCTCTATATAATATTAGTACAGATATACTAGATATACTCTATTCAAAATAATTGTTTTTTATACTACTAGCACAGATTAATTAGTTACTAACGTAAACTACTAGGAAGACGAGCAATCAGCCCACAGATAGTAAGTGGACTGAGTGGCCCATAGACACAATCAATATACAATACCAAAACTAAGAAAGCATTTCAAATTGCAAATGTATTGGCAATCCTGGAAAATGTTTCTTGTGGCAAAAATACCACCAACTGTTTTATCCTCCAAACCGAAACACAGCAGTGCAAGATCAACTGTTTGGCAGCAGGATTAGCGAGTAAGATGGTGGTAGTAATCTGAACGGACCGCGCACAAGGTCCTATCACCCGTAAAATACATAATTGTGTTCACGGTTATTTGCTAAAGTAATAGTTTTATTGGTGTAAAAAAATACTTTCTAATATATATGGTGTTGTGTTTACAAACAGGAAATCAAACTATTTATGATCAGGGAGATAATTTGTATTTTTATTGACTTCACAAAACAGAAAACACAGCACACCATTTTGTTATTTTAAAGAGAAGGAAAGACACAGAGTACACTGCACGACAGTGTGTAGCCGTGCGCTGCGTTTAGAAATTACATTAAATTTGCGTTTAGAAACTATATTTTTATTTATACCCAACACATGGTACAGGGTTAGGTGATTTCTTACTATGGTGATCGCCACTGAAGGTAACGCAAATATCCATGAACATAGTGTTGGATTTACTTATATTTTCAGCAAGTTTTCTGTAGAAAACCTCAGACCTATTGTCCACGGAGGTTTCAAAATAAGCTGTGCAGCTCGTGCAGCCTGGTGTATCAAAGTTTGTCCACAAAGCAAGTGAAAATATTTCACGCTTTCACTTCATAACGCTTGCCTTCCTGTCAAAATATCGCTTGCCTTCCTGTCAAAATATCGGCGTGAAATAACAGCATCTACTGCTGTTGTGTTTCGTTTCGTGAGTGAGAGTGCCGGTGGCCCATCTCCCCTCTCCCCCTCCTTTCCTAAAAGGTCGGCAACGCAACGATGGCAACGACGTTGTGGATGTCCATGGGCGGCGGTGATCACTTTCCATCTGGTGACTCTCTTGCTCCCTCTTACAGTAAAAAAAAACAAAACTAGATTATAGCTTCATGGATAGTAGGCCTATGAGAAAATGTACGCTTACAATACACTTCATCGACAGACTTTAGTACCACAGGCTGAACAACTTGCAGGACGTATTTTGAAGCGTCTATAAAGCTACGCCTCAATGGACAGCAACTCCTAAGTCGTAACTATAATTTTGCATTGCAACTTGCTGTAATCAAAAGCAAACGTTTTTTGGATATTACTTGTCATGTTTTGGCTAGGATTCTTGTATTTTATAGGTTCTATCCTGTAAACATGAGGTTTATCAAACGAAATTGCCTCTTAATAAGGCCAATGTTTGTATTTGTTTATGACATACATGCTCAGTGAGATATCCTTGTCCAGTGACATCATATAGTGACAGTCCTATCCTGGTCTGTTGCAACCACACTCGCCTCATGATGTAGTTGAACAGTGAGACGGCGCGAACTCGGCCGATGCCGCCTTCAGCTGTTTGCAAGCGACCGAATACTTCTGCTGTGAAATATGGCCTGTGACAAACAATTTTTATTTAGTATTGGTTTTATTCTATTTTAGTGACAAAACTTGAAAAGGTATTTACAAGCGCGACGCGTCGCCATGCGCTTGTACTGAACTCATATATCTATAGTTCTATAGCATATGCAGTGCTGTTATTCACTTCGAAAAATCAGAATATTTTTTTTTATTATTATTATTTATTATATAGACTGGCAGTTGCAAAAACTGATGATGCCTGTATACAGTTAATCTCTATGCATTTATTTGTGTTTGTAGATGCTTGTTTTTGATTTTGCCATACTTTTTTAATATGCCATGTTTATTTCCTTTAATAAACCACCTTTTTAGGCATATTTTTATACAAGTTTCAATTTTTTTTTTTCTTCATGGCATGGCACACAGATTAGCACATTTGCCAATGTCACGTATTGTATTATAAGTAGAATCGTTATCGTAAAACTCCTCCAGTAAAGTGATAGTAGGCTTTACTGAAGTTATAAAAGACTTCTTGGAAGAGTGCGAGAACTTCAGCTACACATGTTTATTTAGACCTACTCCATTCTTTTTACTTACACAGAACTTTAAAACAATATACTATCAATTTTGTACTTTAAAACTCTCAAAAATGTAAAAAATAGACAATATAAATAAAATGACAATCTCACTTCTGCTGTTCCTGCCAAAAAGTCTAGTTTCGATGTTTCACATCTGCCAGGTGTCCTGCGATGGCTCAATTTTTTTTTATTTGACAAAAATCTTAAATATTCTATAGTTCTGTTAATTGAGCATTCAACCATGCATTTAGGTAGAGCAATTAAGTTTTTAGGGAATTAAGAACATTCTCAATTCAAAAATTTAAGTTCTTTTTGCAAAAAATTCTAACAATTTCATAAAATTCATAAATATTACCTATATTTTGGTCCAGCTTCTTCCCTTATTTTATTAAATTGGAAATAATCAATTGTTAATTCATCATTATTCGCCATACTGTAACTCCCATTGGATTTCTCTAGTAGGCCCCACAGCTGTTTTAACTCACTATTGTCTAGTAATTCTTTACTTTTTTTCTGTAGAAACTGGGCTCTTGTCTCTTCCCTCAATTTCTGAGCTAAAATTTCATCGGATCGAGGCAGCTTGTAATAAAATTTTGGTATATTCTTATAGGAATCTTCAGCACCATCTAATTTTGGTTTGTAGAGTTGTTTGAAGGTTTCTATTTCAATTTTTTCACTTTCATCTTTCGTGATACTTGCACCAGTTTCTGAAAATTATAAGCATCTGTCTTTGATGGACGTGTAGTAAATCATATAGTAAATATATTTGGAATTTGTGAAATATTGTTCAGTAGTTTGATAACCTACATCGTAGAAGTGAAGAATTATTACAAAATTATTGATTATCAAATTTATAAAATGATGGTCAGTTATAGGTTTAATTGTATTCATCCACCCAGTAATACAATGTACATCTTGGAAAACTATTATTGGATGTAGCTAATTTTACTATCGTCGCAAAACTTACTAATGTTTTATGATCACTAACAAACAAAATAATGTTTTTGTTCAAAATATTAATCTATTACCATCTAATTTCTTGATGTATTTCCGAAGCCGATTTTTTAACATTTCATTCGCTTTAATATGCTCTGGATGCACTGATTTTGTCTCAGTAGCCACACTTTTGTTAGGAGCTTCTTTAGATTCATTACTTTCCGACATGCTTTTGAGATAAATTTTAATTGAATTTTCGAATAATATTGATCGAAATGAGAAATGAATGTAACCTATATTTTATTGACTCGTTGTCATAGTGACAGAATGGTGACGGCGGAGCTGACGGATGACGCGTTGTAGGGATGATGAAAAAATATCGATATATCGACATATCGATATTTCTTTTTGATACATGAGTAATTTTTTTATGTGACATCATTGTGATGTGAAAACGTGCCGGTCTGCCATTCTTTGCGACACGCTGGCAAGTAGATGAAATGTCAAAACATATTAATTAATTTAATATTTTTTAATGTTTCTGTGATTTTGTGCTGGATTTTGGAACTGTTATGTTAAAGGAGAAGCTAGCATAATACCATAGACCCAAAAGGTTATCCTGAAACTAGCGGAAAAGAAACCAGTGAATAGCGATATACCCGCTTTGCAAAAAAAAAGATTAGATTTTAGCCAGAAATATTAACAATCAACGCCATTGCCATAAATGTGGAAGCCGAGGCCGTATTAAAGGATACAAGATTTTCTACTCTATTCTTGCCAAGCAGCTGCGCGGCGGCGGAAGCTGTTTAAAGGTTATCAGCAACGCGTCCTCGCCTGTGCTCTTGGAGGAGGGAATTGTCCCGACGCGTGCTATATGAACTGAAGCTGGGTAAGTGCTTGCGCCAATTATACTTCCCTTACATTGTGTCTCATGATGAAGTTAAGCTTACCTTCGAACTATTTTTGTGGAAGCATAGCTTACTAAGTAACTGCAATTGTTACAATTGGGGGTACATTTAGTTAAAATTAATTCTTGCCCGTAGCAATATTTAGCGTAATGCACTTTCTTAGTCTTACGGGGTAATAATTGCTTGGCAGGCAAAATAATCGAGTTAGGCTGTTCCGATTAAGTACAAATTCATATCAAATTGTCTTCATATGAGCTTGTTTTTCGCCAATCAGGAGCAATAAAATGTATATTAAAGAAAATAATTAAAATTAATTAGAATTATTAGAAAAAAGCTATGCTTAAGTAGCGCGTAATATGTCTTGCATTACATGCCATCACAATCCTGATATCGTTTTGCTAATTTCAACAATGCCAAATGGACGATGCATATGACAAAAGTAAACTGTGCTAGAGAGAAAGCATTTATAGTAGCTACTGTTACGCATTGTGCCCACGCGGTGGCGATATAGTCGAGCATAAGCCAGCCAAACAAGCATATGTGACACGGCGGTCACGGAATTTTAAAGGCTATGGTCAAGCTCTTCCTTTTGCCACTGTTGCCGGCCAGCTGCGAAAACGGGAGCCATAAAGGAGGCATCATAGCTAGTACATGGTGTCTCCGCTTTCCAAACGCTCGGCATGAGATTACGTCATTTTGCTATTAATAATGTCTTTTATGATTTACATTTTTATAAATTTCGTGTGCAAGCCTAAGTGTAACCTATTATTTTCAGCCTTTCAATACTTCCTGCCGCCTAGACACCATGTCGTAAACGCAAGTAGGTATTGAATAAAAAAAAAAGTGGTTTATATGCTGTGGAAGCAAGAGCTAGATTACAACACTTTTAAAGTAAATTTAAAGTTAAAAGACGTCTATTCTGACCCTGATATGAAAGATACTGACCCTGATATAGAGATTAAAACGATAGGTGTAGAATGCGAAGATTAGAGGGGCTTACAAGGCAATAATAAGTTTACAGAACTGGTTCGGTAGATTCCTTTAGCCCTTAATATAAACGAGTAGACGCAGCTAATATGTCACAGCGTATAAATGCAGTATGGATAAACAGCTAGAGACTGAAAATTTCATTGACCTTCCTTCTTGAGAACTACTACTTGTTTTGTTTACAATTGTGGGAGCAATCGTCCCAGGATGGCCGAGTGTAACGAAGCAATATAACGTCACTGTCACCGGGTCTGCCTAGCTGACATCACATCCTGCCTGTCACATCTGTTGTCGCCAAGGCGTGGGAGAAGTGACGTCAGCAAGTCTATATAAACCGATGCGTGCCAAGATCTGGATCATTCTACATCATTCTGCGGTTTAGCTGTTGATTGTTCGTCGTCGGCTATTTGTGACAACGTGTTACAGTTTGTAATTTCTTATTATTAAGAAATAAAATGTAAAAGTGAATATACGAGTGAGTGTTCTTAATTAACGTAACATTAGTCTGATGTCGTGTATATTTCCATCGTAATTACTGTGTTTCTTAGTCAAAGTCATGTATATTTTTAGTTATTAGCAGTTTTTATTCATATAATACAGTAAATTACTTCATATCAATTTTTGTTGTTGTTGCAGTTAGGGCTGTCCATATACCTATATTAAAAATAATTTCCGACGCTTGTGAATAACCGCCAGTTCTTATTTTATACAAATGTTGACAAACAATACTTTTTATTGGAAAACGGTTCTGGAATTACACGTCGTAACTGATACTACGTCGTATATAATAGTACTCGTATACACTTAAAGTAATGAATATTTAGTCAGATTATTGTAATTATTTGAATTTGTATCAGAAAATAATGTAGTATTGACTAATCATTATTACTGTCCTTTTCAATAATGACAGGTAAATGATCATGGTTAAATAGTTTAGTCAGGGTTTCAGCAAGTTTAATTATTTTCGATGAATATATTGTATAACATAAATAACATAGAAGACATTATTGCAAAAACGCTAATGGCATGAGAACAGTTGGGTGTCACGTTGCCACATATATATATTTATGTAGATGTTAATGTTATACCCCTCTGAAAATTCTGGTTTACATATATGTTGTGTGGGTACGTATAAGGAAAATTCCATAAAAAAAAATGGTGACTCCCCTCTGAATAGGTACATTTATTTTGTAATTTTCCAAATAATTTTACCATTATTTTCCATATTTTCTGTAGAAAAAAAAATCCGGAAAAAATATCGTAGATGAGTTTTGAGTAGTTCCATAACATATGTCAACTCCATACGATTCGCAACAGTAGTTCTTGAAAAATAAAAATTTTTCTTCAATAAATATCAATAATTTGAACCTGATGTTCGACAAATTTCAATGGAAATTAGAAACTAAACTTTGGGGTAAAATTAAGCCGAATCGGTGCAAAGGCCGATTCCCCATATTACCCGGCTACGGCCTTACCAATTATTAGCAAGTTGTTATAAATCTCTTGTTTAATGTAATTTATTCCATGCATTCGTAATAAATTTGATAATTATACGAATAAAAAAAAAATTAATTGTGCAAATAATACATAGTAATCACAGACAAACTACCCTATAGACCTCAAATGTTTACGAATTTCTAAGCGAACTATTCTGTCAAGGTTAGAGGAATGAGACGTAAGCGGGCGGCAAGGTAATGTCATGTACTAAACGAAATAGTGATGTACTCGTAGATATTGTATATATCGATAAATATAAGAATTATTTTCATAAGCTTGTTTTAAAAATAGAAATAATAAAATATGTATATATAATCAAAACAAGATTCTTTATTTCGAAACAAAAAAATCAAAAATTTGGAATAGAAATGCAAATCAAATTCGTTTGGGTAGTACGTGTTTCTCCCAATGTAAAACTTTTTACCAAAAAATTAAATTGACAAAAAACGAAACTGAAAAGCTTTGGTGGTAGAACCACCCAACCTTTTCGTCTGTATGTATTTTTTTAACCAACTTTAAAGAGAGGGAGATTCTATGTGCGTCTGTATGTTTTTTTTATGTATGTTCACCGATAACCTCATCAAATTTAAAAATTTTTTTTTGTTTGATATACTTCCGAGGTGGTCCCATTTAAATTGCACTGGTATCGAGCTTGGCCTTTGAAGATACACGAAATAATAATTACTAATTATAAGCTTTATTTATATTGATGATACATTTTTATATCATTTCGTTCTATAATTAGAAAAGTAGTTAGTTGTAGACCCATCCTATATATTTATTTAGACCAAGGTCACTCAAATGGGAGAAATAAAAAAAATTAAGAAAAAATTTAAACCTACTAGAAATAAACACTGAAAGGTATAAAATAACTATCCTTTACTAATTACAACTCAAATATAAAAAAAAAATACTTTATACATACGATATAAATACGTATATAATTAAATTTGCTAGAGTGTTAGCCGACGGAAATGTCAAAAGCGCTCGCATACCTAGGCAAAAATGTGTGAGGAGAATGATGAGATTTGAAGAAGCGAAAGAAGTATGTAAGGACCGCGACGCTTGGCGCTCCGTCCCTCTGACTACCCCGTTAGGGATATGGTGTGAAGATTGTATGTATGTATGTACATAATTAAATTTGACGGTTATCAAAGTGGGTTCCAAATTAATGTGCCACAACAGAAAGTCTCTTAGTTTGGGAGGCTTGCATGGATTTCAGTAACTGTCGAATTTAATTATATAGGTACATATTTGTATCGTATGTATAAAGTATTTTTTTTGTATTTGAGTTTTGATTAGTAAAGAATAGTTATTTTGTACTTTTCAGTGTTTTTTTTAAGTCTGTTAAATTGTATTCTTAAATTTTTTCCAAATTAAATTGAACCCAAAACTCGAGATATACTCTATCCAATAAAAGAGAATCATCAAAATCAGACTACTCTGTAAAAAGCTACGCATGGTCGTATACAAAAAAAAATATGCACCGACTTGAGAACCTCCATCATTTTTTCGTCGGTTGAAAAAAGAACTGTGACATCTTTTTAACGATAACTGTGTTTTTTTAATAGAAAAGGTGTATCTCTGTACCAAATTACATCTTAATCCGTTCAGCGGTTAAAAATTTCCCTTATGAATTTTATACTTACCGATGAAACGTGGTATTATCCTTTTTGAAACTACTTTTACCACTGTCACTACCACACCACTTTACAGCGCAATTTGGCATTGTTTACGTAATTTATACTATATTTTTTAAAACAGTTAAGACACAGGTCACAGATCTGCTTTCTGGTTAATACTAAAGGGTGCGTTTGTGTTTGAAGTTATATGAGCGTTTGTGCGCATCGATGGCAGAAAACGGTGCCCTTTCATTTCCTGTCTTTAGGCTAATTCGTCTGTGATAGTAATTTTATTAGGTTTAATTTTATAAGTACCTACTTCATATTAGAAAGACAGAGTTTTTGGCGAGATTTTATGGAGTTGGGCGTTTATTTTAATTATTTGCGAATTGTTACTGGCGGATATTGTGTTTATAAAATTGGAGTAGTTTTGCGTCCCAGAATCTACACTATTGTGCATTATTGTGGAATTGTTGAAGTAAGTGCTAATTTAGTAGCGTGACGTTGAGAATTTTATAGTGGCCTAGTCCGCCCCAGTAGAGGCAGTAGTAGAACCTACTAGAAGACTGCCTCAATATATTTGTCGCCAGAAATTCCAAGAGACATTAAAATGTATTACGTCAGCATTTTAATGAAATAATGTGAAGAATTTATCTATTTACTACTGAACACTTCGGTTATATAGGCACAGAAGGGGGTTATTCACAAACGTCGGAAGCTTTCCGTGGCGGAAAGGCCGATCGTCGAAAAGCATAAATTCAATCCGTTGGCTTGGATTTGTGAATACGACTATATATAATATGATATATTTATAATATAAATATAATACAATTTCGGATTTGTGAATCGCGTATAGACAAAATTCACCGAAAAGTTTCCAGTCGGATACGGAAAGCTGAGTTTCCGTCGTTTGTGAATAACCTGAAGAACCCTTTACCTTTTCTCCCATGGGAGAACCGTACTAAAAAAAAATTAAAAAGATAGAAACGTTTCGAGTTTAGTATTTCTACTAGACAGTAGATGTCGCGGTTTTTAGTTTCTCATAATATGTACTAAAGAGTACCTTTTTTATTGTATTCCAGAGGGCATCATTTGGTTATATCTTGATATTGTTCACAAAATCGCAGTAATAAATAAATTATAGAACAATATGATGCCTTTTCCTCCAGTTATGTGAACCAATGACCTTTGGAAAGCAATAGTTGGATTATAAAAGCGGAAGATTGAATGTGTTGGCTAGGTTTGGATGACCAAAGACTTCAATATTATAATGATGATGTTGAATTTATACCATAACAAGGTGACAAGGTAACAATATATTATATGTACGTAATACGTACGTATGCATGTATACCTAGGCGAAAGTGTGAGTAGAATGATAGAAGAGGCGAAAAAAGAATGCGAGGACAGCGATGCTTGTCACTCCGCCCTCTCTGGCTACCACGTCAGAGATAAAGTATGAAGATATGTATGTACGTATGTACGTATATGTAAGTATTACAAGAAATTATTAAATTTTTATTCTTATATAAACTTTCAAACTTTCGCGTTGCGTTATAAAATATCTGAAAAACGCGTAATAAATGCGATTACCTTTTATTTTGGCTTGACGTTGTGGCCGAGTTGCATAGGTCGTGGTCTCAAAGAAACTGTCGCAGCAAACTTCACTCCATGTCAGAGGCAGATTTTTTGTCATCTAACCTCCAAATTTGTTAAAAATTTTATTAGGCCTCCCACACACCACACTCAGTATCCACACATTTAAACCGATGTGAAAAATGAGGTTTTGTTACACGAATTACTGGATTTCATGCCTTTGAACAATTGTATCCGTTTTCCTGATTGAAATTTTTGTGTCTCTTGATTTATTAGTTAGTTATTTTTTATCTTTTACCAGGATCTTTTACCAGGTTGTACAATTTTATGCTTTGATAGTAAGATCTGCTTTAAATTGTGATAACTCAATATTACCGATAGTGATATACGATATTAGAAATGGTTATGTCAATTCGGATAATAACTTGTTTAGATTTTGCAGGAGATTTACGTCTATTGAATTTATCTGTTCATTTACAAAGCATTGTTGTTTTTACGTTTAATAATTTCCAGTTGTTCCAAAATATTGAGCCCAATACCTTTATCACATGTGTATAATATTTTGAATTTGAAGTGATTGGGAATCTAGTTTTTTATTTGTGATCGAAGTGTCACAGTTTATAATTTCAAACCTACGGGTTATTCACAAACGTCGGAGACGCAACTTTCCGTATCCGACAGAAAACTTTTCGATGATTTTGTCCATACGCGATTCACAAATCCGAAATCGTATTATATTATATACATAGTCGTATTCAGAAATCCTTGACAAATCCAATCCGTAGTATTGAATTTATGCTTTCCGCGATCGGCCTTTCCGCCACGGAAAGTTTCCGACGCTTGTGAATAACCCCCTAATCTCAAACACAAAACACCTCTTATATACAAAATTACATTTTTGGCAGATGATGAAAAGAACCTAACTGATTTGACTAATCATTAATTACCCTACTTATTACTCCATTACTCTATATAGATATATAACACGGAACGATATCTATGCACCTTTCTAATCTGTGATTATGTGATCTATGATTATACGTTGTACCAAATACCCATATACCTAATTATTTTTCAAACACACGTTTATTTTACTGTTTTATCTTTATTTACGATAGATACAGTAAATTAAAATATATAATAAGGAGCACGCGTTATCAGCATACCTAATTGTGGTAATGATCAAAAATTGCTGTTTACTGTCTTACCTGTTTTAGAAATAATATAGTTTTAGATCATTCAACTGGTGCGATTAGTCGAGAGATAAAAATGTAGGTAGCTATTTCGAGATTTTTGTTATAGTATAATTAAATTATTTATACATTTAAAGTAGAAAAATTAAAAATTTCAAACATACGCATTAGCGTTGATTTCTCCACAATTATTTCTGTCTCATTTTAAAGGTAGCTAAGCCTTAAAGTATCTATAGGAAAATATAATACTTAAGTACTTAATATCGAACTTTCATATTGTTTAATTTGATCTGAGATCATTTTGTCTATTCAATCAAAACAAAAAACTACTATGCTTTAAATCTATATCTATATATTCTACAATTTGAATTCTACCGACGTAACATCGTAATAACAAATATTCTTTTGTGTAATAAACACGTAATCATAGAATTTAATTGTAATTACAGCACTACCGATCAATAAACACGCGAATTATGAAAAGCAGTTCTATTACTCATATAATTCATCCGGCACGAAGGACCAGGTGTACAGTTGGCACAGTTGTCAATATGATGTTTTTAGATTAATATTAAGTTTTTAATAGATTTTAGGTTACATTTTGTTCTCAACCATTAGATATACAGTCTCTTCCATATCTGTTACTATTACAGCGTTATAGTTACTGTGTGGCATGAATTATTAAAATTATTAAGAAAGTTTCAAAATCAATTTGGCTATCATTGAAACGCTTTGTTTAAACTGTAGCTTAAGATGAGTCTGAATTGCAAAAAACCTAACACTTGACAGTGGCAAACTTATTAAAAATAGAAATTATAAAAAAGTTTGACACTAAATTTGATATATTTTGATGTTTCCATTCCGCTATGGGGGAGAAACAAATTCTTATCTACCCACGCAGGGGAGATTGAATCGGCAGTAACTCATTTAGTCACGGTAATGATCATGAGCGAGGGACAAAACACATCTACTGATTTGCAAAGTATATCTTTGCATTTTTTAATTTTACTATAAATTTGTATTTATAGTTATCATAAAATAAAAACAGTCACAATCGCGTGACACTCCCTTTCTCGCTCTCCGCACTTAAACCGTGACTTTGTGGTTTGAGCTGTGACAAACTTTTCATTGCAATTACGTCTCCATATAATCTAAGTCTCTGCGTGGAGGTCCTAAAGTCAAAAGGAATGAGGCTTTGTATGAGGATAATGCATAGGCCATAGTCTAACAACCTATGGGATGATTGATAGAATAATGGATACGCAGATTGTTAAGTATTTGAAACGATTTTTAATATCCCATTTACATATGTTCACATCATGTATATCTGTTTGACTCCTTTTTATGAACTAACTACGTATTATATTTATTGTAAGCGCGCGGCGTGTGTAGTGTAAAATGTGTGGGTAGACGTAAAATAAAAATACGTATATAAAAAGTTTGTTTGTTCATAAATTATTTAATTATTTTTATATGTAAATTTTATGTTCGTATATATTTATGTATGAGCATGTCTATGAGTACTGTAATAAGATATATAGATATATAGAATAGAACTATGGTGTAAATATTATATATGACCGTGTATACGTATGTAGTAAGTGTAACACCTACAAACCTATTAATGTTTGGTCCCGCATTTTCATCTCTTAAGTCCGAGTAACGTACGTCCGAGCTAGAAGTGGTATGTATTAAGGGAATTGATGTTATGAAGGCGTTTTTTTGTCTGAGCGACTAGATAAGTGGCAAACGTAACATGCAATAGGAACGCTTGCTGGCAATAGTGCCACCTGATTACGCTTTATATGGCGGTTCTCATACGACTTACGTTTCGTTTAATGGAATAGAAAGTTAATAACGTTTGTCTACCAATTTTACACTAGATCGCGTAGTATTTCGCTTGCTAATGCCATTCTATTCTACTAGCGTTAACAATAACTGAGAGACACTAGCCTAGGCCCGCTGGTATGTATAAATCATGACGACTGTACTCTGAACAGAACAAAATTTTATTATGTAACACGAAATAATACTTGTAATGTAAAAACGGAGGTGAATTATTGAATAATATGCTGTTTTATTTCTTTGTAATTAGCGCTATGAATTAACACTATATTACGAAATGTTAACATTACGGTTAGCTCATTACCGTACGGTCATAACACTTTATACTTTCTTCATTTATTTAGAAAGGAAAATTCGAACAAGAGCGTGGCCGATACGCGTTATATTAAGGTTCCATAGTAATACCGAAAAAGTAAAAGTTTATTTTAATAAATTACTTACATAAATACATATCTTCACGCTGTATCCCTAACGGGGCAGTCGGAGAGGATGGAGCGCCAATTGTCGCGGTCCGTACGTACTTCTTTCGCCTCTTCAATCTTCATCATTCCTTTTGCACATTTTCGCCTAGGTATGGAGGAGTTTTTGACATTTCCGTCAGCTAGCATTCTAGCTATTTGATCGTCGTTCGTTATATGTCCGCCTTGGTCCTTTTTGGCTTCTAATATCAAATAATTAATGGTAAATGAAATAAAAATGAGTCAAGTGCGAGTTAGAAGAAGGTTCCGAAAGATTTAAATACTTGATACATACATACATTTCTTCACGCCGTATCCCTAAGGGAGTAGTCAGAGAGGACGAAGCTCCTAGCGTCGCGGTCCTTACATACTTCTTTTGCTTCCTCAAATCTCATCATTTTCCTCACACATTTTCGCCTAAGTATGCGAGAGCTTTTGACATTTCCGTCGTGCATTAAATACTTAATAGTAAATTAAATTTAATTTCAGAAGATTTATCTAATCTAGAGTTTTCGTTATTTTTCCTGCGGGCTCATACAAGTGGCTCGCAATCGTCGTGTGAGAATTGCGAGCCACTGTTCAATTAAAGGAAACGTAAAGTCGTGTGAGAATTTCCATACAAAGCGTAGTCAAGTGGCACTTTTGACAAGCAATAACTCCAGCAAGCGTATCGATTGTATGTTTCGTTTGCTACTTGTCTAGTCGCTCAGTATACTTAGGGTAAGGTTGTGTATTTCTTAAAAAAAATAAAAATTTCAATTTTAGCTGATTTTAAATTAGGGGGGGGGGGGGGGGGTGATAGTCAGTACCTAATAACTAGCCACTTTAATTTTTCTATGAAAATTGTAAAATTTTAACTATCGTAACGTAATACGTGGGTTAACAAAACTTATGCTTAATACTATGTCTTTTAAATCGACTGTGATACACGAACGAACACGGTTATAAAGATTACGTTTTCCTTTTAAGGTGCGAAAGCCTGAAAAAGAAAAAACTGTGTTTAAAATCTCATTAATTATACTTTTCCACTTTTCGTTTTAGGTTACCAGTTCATAACTCTATATGAAACAGTGCAGGTGTGCAATATGGAACGGATAGACAGAGAAACAGTCATGACGAAACGACAGACGCTACAGAGTTAGGGCGATAGAGTTAGAGAGCAGAGTTAGGGAGATAATAAGGGCAACAAAAACAAAAACTTTCCAGTGTCTTTGCTAATTAGTTATAGACCAGACCGAATTCATATCTGTGGTGCGCTTGCAACTACCTATTACAATAGCTTATCAGTTATTACCCTTCCTTCATGGTTGTCAGTTGTCACTGACATAGATATTTTTAAAGATGGCTAATATCACTTACTAGTTATTAAAAGATTTTAGAATTTTGAATGCGCAATAGGCACTGCATGACATTGCTGGTTCTGTAACATTACTTTTTATTTTCTTTGACCAAGTCCGGGTTGGCTAATTAGCAATGTTTTTCTTTTGGTGTGCCACTTTTCGAGCGCATGTAACTCATTTCTTTTGTAAATATAACATCATTGCTTGTCACCTATTTATATCACCTCTTATTTTCATACTATGGTACCTCAATTGGACTAATTGGAATATGGACCCTCAATTGTAATTAAACAAATAAAATAAATGAGGTTTTTACCACTTCGACTACGGAATCTTAAAATCATTTCGTAAGTATGTGATGTAAAGATGATTTGTATGTTTATTTTTTTAGTTGTAATGCGAGATTTATAATGTTATAAACAATCATAAGAAGACTCCTTTACATAAACATACACAAAGTGACGCCATTTTGAGGCGGACAGAGCAATAAAATCACCTTTTAACACCACTCAAAGTAATAATTGTGTATTTCGGCTATTTATAGATGAAATTCTACAGCATAAATGCAGCGTAGTCGCTGAGATTTCGTTTTAAAGAGATTGATGTACTCACCTTGCCATCTTACGTCTTTGAAAATTTAGGAAAAATATAAGTCGATATAAAAGGAAAGGCGACGTTAATGGTACCCCGAGATAACAATAAATTGGTTATTCTGTCTACGTTACAGAAGTCAAGTAGTTCATTTTTGCGTAATTGCGTTCGTTTTCATAATAACATGTTAGATACAACGCAACGTCGTAAACGTCAGTCACTCAATTCAAAAGAAATTTTGTTATAAAATGTACTTGATTTGAAAAATCATACTATGAAATAGACAAACAATTTCATCGAAGACTAGTCTGTATTAGATTCTGGAAATATGTAATATATAATAGTCTGGAATTTTCAATATTCTACACCAACATATTGTAAAATACTGTTGATATATATTGTAAAATGGTAGTGAGAATAACTGATTAACAATGGACAAAGAAATTCTACAGAATGAAACTGAATAGTAGCAGAAGCCTACTAGGGCCAAAGCTGACTTATGAAGATCTAATGTATAAAGTTTTAACTGACGGTAATGTTTAAAGAGCTTGTCATTATTATAAGTTTATGATATTTAACTTTCTTTATACTCTTTGGAACAGTATATTACGCACCTGGGGAGGAAAGTGTGATATTGCAACCCGCGTCATATTGTCACCCGAGCCGAAGGCGAGGATGACAATATGACTTGGTGTGTATACAATTTTTCATCTGACCAGGATCGAAAGTTCGATTGAAATTTAATTAATATAATTTTATTTTAGAATCAGGTTAGTTATAATTTTAAGTGTCTTTGATAACATAACTAAGCAACACGTTATTTATTTATTTAATTATAATAACTCGTATAAAATAATTTATAAATGTAATGCGCACTAATTTGCATTAAAAATAAAGTATAATCTTAAAGAAATCAATATATTGTTAAAAATGTTAATTAACTAAATTAATTAAAATGAGTTCTGAAGAATCTGACAGTGAATTAGGAGAAGAAATTGTTAGAAATTCAGAAAACGCAGCGAAAAATCACAAATAATTTATTACCCGAAAAGTCGAAAGAGAGGTGCAATTTATGTTACGAGGAGTTTTTATTCTGGAGAGAATGAACAAGAATTAATTATTTAGATGAAAATGTTCTTTCAGTTCACTTTGAAGAGTTATCAACTGTATCATAACGTATATTTTGACATTTAAAAGTTGAAAAAAGTTTATAGCATGCGCATTAATTTATTTACTTATTTAATCGGGTGGCGATATGGCAATTTCGTCCCTTTCTTGATCGAACCTTGACCGAACTTTCGCTCAAGATAGGATAAAAAATACATTTTAACATGAGATGCATTCTCTATAGTCTAACAAAATTTTGTTCCTGAAATCTCACCTGTTCATTTGTTTGTTTCTCATTGGGACGGCTTACTAAATAAATCAACTTCGCATTTAGCTTAAGATATTGTTTTCCCGTACCAAGTAAGCGCAGCTGCTGATAAAAGCTTGTATGATATACAATACATTACTATAATTAGAATAACATTTAAACGCAGTTTTCAAAAGATATTTCGGTACATACTATGAAGTCATAGAAAAGACATCAACGGGTTGCTTTCTGTTCCTAAAAATATGTTAGACCTTTTGTACACATATATCGCATAACTCTGATTCTGATACATTTATTAATATTTAAATACTTACTGTAAACGTATTAGGAAGAACAAGTCTGCATCGCGTACTTTTAAAGTAAAGTAATCTAGATAAGCCAGTCAGCCTAATTACGACACACATTTACATTACAGAAGTTGATCGGCCGCTATTTCAATAGAAAACAACAAGACAAGTATTGTAGTACCATCTGGTGTGCTTGTATTTCCTAACGAAATGACGATTGATTGGTTTATTTAATCTAAATAATAATATGTGTCGTATTTAAAAGCAGGAAGTCTTATCTTGGTAGCTTTACTTTTGGACTATGGGACATGGAGTCTATCTTTTTAATGTCTATGGTACTTAAAATGTAATATCACTTAAGTAATTTGAATAGTCTTCAACTGCGCTTCCAAAGTTTTTAATATTAATTTATTATGCAGTAGTTTTTATCTCTGGTTTCGTTATTAGCCTGTGTTCTGATGTAAAAGAAAAGCAAATGATAACGAAAAAGACAGTATTTTGTTAGGGTTTGCTATCCAAATGGCAAAAATGGAACGGAAATGTTTTGTCTTATCCGTCTGTTTAGGCGATTTATTCCGCCATATTTGCAATTACTAATTTGAAATTCGGAATGAGATGTATAAGTTGATACCTAATCAGAAAGGAGAATTAAAAAATTTAATGATGAGTATTCGTATTTTGCATCCATTTTGATTTTTATTATCTTATTAAATTTGACATTAATTTTTACAATAAACCTCTAGTTTGTCCGAAATTGCTATAGAGCCATATATTTTGTATTTCCGATTCCGTAACCCGTTAGGAATATAGTATGAAGATATGTATGTATTACTAAGGCTATACTAGGAATTATAATATAATTATATAATTAATAATATAATTATAATATAATATAATTTTCACATGTACAAAGTTTAGAAATTTGTTGTAAAATAACTTGAAATACACTCATATTTCACATATTTCTACCAAAAAAAGAATTCTTAAATTAACAAACAAAATTGTGGTGAAATTCTCAAATCGTAGATAGCGCTTAGGTATAAATTATATTGATGTGTCAGTTCATGGGAGTGCTAAATAAAAAGCAAACTTTAACATTCCCATAACCCGATAGCTTAAAAACGCTATCTCCTCTTATTCCAAAAATTTTTATTACATAATTATCGTCAGAGGCGAAACCGATTTATCGTATGACAAAACAATAAACCGAAATAACGAAATACAAGCGTGAACCGGACCATCCGTTGGGTGCGCGGGCGCAGCGCAGACCGACCAAGCAAGTTTCTGCGGCTGGGCTCAGTTATGCGTGAGTCGTCGCGGGGCGCGGACGTCGTATCGCTCCTTCGAATATAGAAATTAATAAGCCGCGCGTTCTGAAACAGTGGTATTACATTAGTGCTTAACGATTTTGGCGTGTAACGATAAAAGTTAAAATTCAGAAGTTGACATTCGTGGCAATGGACGGATAAATGCATGCTGTCCGTCAGACAGATTCTGTAAAGGTAAGTGCATGTTACACGACTGAGTTCAGAAGGGCTCTATTTCTATAAGCTAGTTTCGTAGCTACGTTTCTTTCGAAGTGATTTAGGTAGGCGACTTTTGCAAGGCGGGTCGCATTCTCACTCGAGTCTTGGGACCATTTGTCAACAATTGTGCAATGTAATTTAATTTTAATACAAATACTGTTGTGTTTTGTAACATCTAATTTGTGGTGTGGCCGATTTTTTATAAGTAAATTCATTCAATAATTCAATCTCTCCGACCTTGTAGCTAGGAATGTCAAACCATTGAAGGAAATGTGAATGTCCTTATACAACTAGCCAGCATTAGTGACAGTACTATAATAGAATTATGATCTTTAGTCTTATATTGTTTATAATCAATAATAATTACCCTGTTATATTTTAATAACGTTTATTTTTATAGTTTGTAAGCGTGGTGTGGTCTTTTCTATTGCGCTAATAATTATAATCAATAAATTGTTAAAATAAGTAGTGTCCAGAGCACAAAAAAGCCTAACGTTTTATTTTATATGCTCCATCGAGCCGGATATAATTAAAAAATGTTTTCAAATTAAGAATTATAAAAGGAAATAATTTAAAAAAATTGTCCTATTCGCTTTAGATTTATACTCAACTATGTCTTTATTGCAAACATAAAATGAACTTGTAAATCGGATAATTAACTTATTACATTATGTACACAAGAACGTACATAATATGCTATTTATTTCAATTTTAGGTTTAAAGGCATTATTTGAGATTTTTAAGGTTTATTTATAGTATACATGTGAATGTAAGAATTCATTTTAATTACGAACTTATACACATTAATTACCCTTGCACAAAATAAAAAAAATGTCATAAATATTGGCATTGAAATTACTTAAACTGGCAATGACAGACAACTCCATAAATTGTGCGACTTTAGACAGTACGAATTTGTACCATGGGTATCACGAAATGAACAACAATAAAAAGCGGAGTGTTCAGGACACTCCGCTATTTTCGCTAAGTATTAGGGACTGGTGAAATTAGGCA
The DNA here is from genome assembly GCA_907165235.1 of Zeuzera pyrina. Classification (NCBI taxonomy): domain Eukaryota; kingdom Metazoa; phylum Arthropoda; class Insecta; order Lepidoptera; family Cossidae; genus Zeuzera; species Zeuzera pyrina. Next base: position 5,434,909 of record OU015641.1, read on the forward strand.
TTAAGGATGGCTTGCACCAACTATTTAAACTCGATTTAAGGATTTGACATCTCGCTTGCACCAATTATTTAATAGTTGGTGCAACCGAGATGTCAAATCCTTACATCGAATTTAAACAGCTGGTGTAAGGCACTCTGAATTTCAAAACAATTCTGAATATTATTTCATTTCCTTTTACCTAATGGAAATCAAACCCGCGGGGTTATCACCTATTTGCAGACAGCGACAGCCACGCGATCACTGCGCGACCTGTGATTAATTGTAATAAAAAATTGTATCATGTATGACGATTGCGTATCTATTATTCTTTGACCGTAAAATGTACTTTTCGCGGTAGATTTAGTGCCACTAAACAAATTACGTTACACAAATTCTCATTTTGACAGCAGATATCGCGCGATATTGGCTGTCGCATGCTGTCTGCAAGTTACGTAATAAGCGTGCGGGACATTTGTTTTTGAAAGAACATGCACTAACGACAACGCCAATCTGTTAGCATATGATTAGTTTACTCGAATTAAAAAAAAAATTCATATATATCCCTAACAGGGTACGAAGTATCAACTGACACTTGAGCTATTTTAGCTCTTATTTTTTTATATTTGAGCTTGAGCTATTTATCTTCAAGCCAACTTTCGCCTTCAACGACTTTACTGGTCACGCTACAAGTATTTGTTTTACAACTTTGTTTTGTAAATATCGGTAAACGAGGTCATATCTGCTGATAACGTCATGTTTAGAAATCCAGAAATAATATGCTTATTTGGGGGAAGTAATAAAGCAATTACCTAGGTCTTCAAAAAGTTTTCAACACGGCAAATAAGTGTTCCTACCTACTAAAGTTTACAGACTCGTCTATTATTACGGCATAATGTTTACAAATTATTGTATTAGTTTCATTATAATGTCTATTGTATTCACATAGACAATAAAAATTCGTATATGTACATCGCATCGCGTATATCAAAAGTGAAGCAACCTAACTAAGCCGACCCACCTGCGAATGAGACACATTCGCATCAAATAAGCTTGCAAATATCAAATAAGCACAAGTGGTTAGAATATTGTTGTTTTAAGCCGCCCTTGCGTTACTGATTATTGTTTTTGGCAACGCGGGAGAAACCGTAGTAAGATATTTATACTCTCTAATGAAACTGGGTTCTGCTTTTGCGGGATTTTTAGTACTGCATCGGTAGATGTTCCAGGCGTTTGTCGAGGATCTTCAAGATCTTCCACTGAATTCGCCGAAATCCCTCTTACGCTGAGTCAAAGCAAGTATAGGAAACAAAGAATATCTCAGTACGACTGTACGAATCACATGTACATACTATCATCCTTGTTGCCTAATATGGATAATCAAAGCCCCCGCTCCAATCGGTCGTGACCGCGGTTAGTACTATCGCCATTTAGCGATAACTGGAACCAACTGTTTCCGAAGCACGGAGGCGTTCAGTATGGACGTCATTAGATTACCCATCCAGTAGATGACTGCACGTAACGTTGTTTACACTCTGTTATGTCATCAAACGCCGTGCATTATATGCTAGATATGCTACGAGTGGGTATCCGTCAATACTGACTGCTGTTTGTTTTAACTTGTCATCAAAAAATGTGTCATTGTAAAGGTTGGGCCACACTGTATGTGGGGGCAGTTGTGTGCAGTGCTTTTAGTAAGAAAGATTTGTTATGTATGAAGCTCTTATATGAGAAATCAGACCGAGTGTGTAGTATAACCATCCCACACATGTGCTTATACTTACACATATACTTACTTGTAATGCATTAAGTGCGAATTAATAATAATAATAATAAACTCGGACATTTCACACAGCGCCATCTAGTCTCAAAGTAAGCAGCACAGCGCTTGTGTTATGGGTACTAGACAACTGATATACTACATATATACTTTTCTTTTGTAAATAATACATATTATACATAAACACCCAGACTCGGGGCGGGAATTGAACCCACAACCCCAGTTTGCTTTCCGACGCGTTAAGCCGTTGCGCCACGGAGGTGTGTTGGCGAAAACAGAAGGCAGAAGGAGTTATAGTATTATACGAAAGTTTTCTGTGAAATGTCACGTTGAACACAATGCGATTGCACAGTAGGTACATGTTTCAACTGCATTGCATTTGCTGTGACGTTGCAAATGTAATTCGTACATTAAATTACAAGTTCTTATTTCCTTTCAGGTTCGCTGGTATGTGCTTTCCTTCCAGTAGAAGGAAAACACATACCACCTGAACTAGTATAGGCGATGGACTAGTCCATTAACACAACAACCTAACCTATATTAAAATTGCTAGAAGTGGGAGTTACGGTGCGTTTTGGTACGACTTGATACATTTCCTTCAGCGAAGCTCAGGTGTCCAGGTTCATGTGGCGTGTCCTTTCCTTCTAGTTCCTGCATGGACTGTACACGCATTGCTTCTACTATCGGTGTGGTCCAGCTATATTCAAGCTATTTTACTTGTCTGCTTGCATGTTTGAAGGACGAACCAACCTCCTTATTTATAACGTGTAACGATGTTATGCACCGGTTTGATTAGTCATCGATTGTTTAATGAATTTAATTTAGTCAATTATTAATTAACATTCGTATGCGTGACTGAATTCTTAAGTTATTAACTACGATTTCCAAAGTACATAAGATTGTGTTTTATTACCGTTATTTTTTATTTTTTTTATTTTTATTTATTAACAAGAATCAACAGCAATTTTACATATTATATCTTACTAAATTACATTTTTCTGTGCCTTTTGCCAATTACTGTTTCTAAATGCTACTAACATATTAAATATTATGTGATGAAGGTAGTTATTATTTTCATTTATTTACAATTTTACAATTTATTATAATATAAGGTAAACAAAAATTATTAATGTCACATCGAGTCGTGTGTGTAAATGTAATTGTGAAGTTTTAAAGTGTGGTGACATTGTGTTTTGTGTGGATGAGTGTCTCGTTCTTTTGTTACAAATGTGTGTGTTGTAATGGTGAGTTTACATGACGTTCCTCTTGAACTTGTTTTTTTTTTATTTGCGTTAAGAATTTAACAATTGTTTTATTACACTTTTTTTGAATTTTATTTTTGACAAGCGAAAGATATCTATGTCCGAAAACCCCTTATTATACTTTCTTTCGTTATAGAGCAGACACAGAGCCATACTTGTACATTGAATATATTTATGGCAGAAATATTCTCTGTCCACTCCCCCAGACCAACCCCCTTAGCTTAGACTAATATTCGCCGAATAACCTTTCGATCCATTCCAAAAATAGTAATTAGTTGCACAATTGGATAATACGTTTATGTAATTTCTAATTGATTGATTTTATTGACGTTCACAACTCTGCCTTTTCATTGCGTCAAGTTACGGGCAAAAACTAGTTTACCATTGTGCATTGTCGGACTCCCATGTGAAAACTATGGATACGTCTGTGATGGTATCCAACCAATGGTCAGAGAACGAGGTAGGCAATGTAATACATGAACAAATAAAACACGAGTACTCAGGGAAGACAGAAGAGAATAGTCAAAGACCATATTTTGTGGAAGCAGTTAGTCGAGTCGTCTGCCAGAGAGCAAGATATTGATGCTGCCACAAAAATTAAGTCAGCAGGTGCCGCGACCAGCAGTGCCGAGCACTTGAAGCGGCGAAGTATGCGACTCTCTCTGAGAGTTTTATATTTAAGCCTTGTGCAGTCGAAACTTTGGGTCCATGGGGCCACGAAGCCCATCAACTGGTTTCTGATATTTGTAAGAGACTGGTTGAGGCTTCGCGAGACCGCCGGCCTGACAGTTTCTTCCGCCACCGAAGCAGTTTGGCTAATCAAAGAGGTGATGCTACCAGTCTGCTAGGTACCCTAAGCAATAACAGCTTTCTAAGCGGCAACTTTGAGGAAGTCTATTATTTAAGATAATGATTAGATTTAAGTTTGTAAATAAATAGATAAAAGTCTATTATTGAAGATAATACTTAGTTTTAAGTTTGTAAATATTAGCATTTAGATATGTTTTGCAATTATTATTATTATTGTAATAAAATAGATGTAAATGAAATTGGCATCTATCTATTTCATTATTTATATTATTTACATATGAGCAATTGAAATATAATTATATGTAGTAGAAAGAATTTTTTATAATCAATAAAGAATTATTTCAAAAGAAATTAATCGTGAAGTTTAAAATTCGAACTACAAACATTTGAGTACAAATTGAAGGCCAGGCGTGAGTCAGGCTTGTGCTAAGCATCCCGAACTGAATTAAAGAACAACCAATTATTTCAGTAAATACATAACACAAATATTTGTGATAGTATGGAATCCTCCACTTAGACTGTTTTTTTTAATAAGCTACTAGGTACATTATGATTATAACTTATTTATTTTTTTCTCGATATTGATGAATCAGTCAGGACATTTCACTTCATTTGTAAAATAAACAAAATTAGCCGTTAAATTCAGGGCGATTAGATTGTTATTACAAAAGTTGATAAAAAAGGGAAATCTCTACACTGATTCGATCGAATCTCTCCCAATGCTAAATATCCAATTTGTATTGAAAAGCGTGGCGAATTGTTCTTCTATGTTATTTACCAATAGATGGTCGGCATGTTGCAAATAAGTGTGAAGTTGAGTACTTTTTAAACGTTCGCAAAGATTTTTAGAGCAATACCAATATAGGCGTATATTATTTTTTACTTATTCCTTTTTATTTACATTTTACATATTTAATTTTAGGATTCTTCAATCAAAATGGCAAGAACAACTCATACTTTGGTCATATGTCTGTCTGTATGTCACGGTTGATTTATTTTGTCATCTTAGCACTCGCTAAGCTGTTTGGTACAGAGACGTAATATGGTTAAACCAGAAATTAATTTCTGGTTTTAGAACCAGTTTTAATTTTTTTTAAATTTTTTAAATTTGTTTTTTAATTTAATGTTAATACTAAATGAGACTTGCAGTTCGTCTGAAATTACTACGGACACCTGATTAATCTGTGTTAGACACAGCTAATTTTCTATTTAGATTTTACTGGACTGTTGGTACAGTGCTGTGATGCTCCCTAAGTTCGTTGTATGGTATATATAATACAAGCTTAGTGTTTTGATTGGGGTTGCGGTATAATTGACTCGATTTACATATTTATTTATTTATTTTAGAATGTTATATCAATCTTTAATACATGTTTTATTTTGTGGTATGAAACTCCTATAAGATTTTTCTTTCAAATTATACTTATCAGATAAAATAAAAATGAAAACATGACCCTCTTTTACATGTGTAGTCAGAGGATGTACGTAAGGCCGATACGATAATACACTTACAGGAAAATGTGCAATCATATCCGAATAATCACTTATTTTGCTTTCAGTTTTAGGGTTCCTTAATGTTAAACTAAAACGGAATATTTATTATAATATTTTAATATACATTTTCTAAATATAAATGTAGATATAATAGGTATGAATGTAATGTGTATTCCAATAATTTTGATTAAAGTCAAAGTGTAAGACATTATTTACGACGTATTTACGTATATTCTCGATGTATAAAATCTATTACTCGAAATTATTTTTTACTTTATAAATATCATGATTATTCAGGTATTAATTTTATATTCCTCAAACCAAAAATCAGATTTAAAAGTGTGCCTTGGTAGCTTTATTTTTAACCGACTAACAATAGACCAGTATTCGTTGATGTTGACTAATTGCGCTTATTGATATGTATAACTTTGGTCTTGTCCATTCAAAATAAGATTGAAATATTTAATTTTATTTAATTATAAAAAAATGTCTATATATTTTCAAAATTATTTCAGTGAAGTGTGTAAGCTGGATACCATACAAAAATTAAATGCAAAGGTATTTTTTCCTTTAAATATATTTTGTGCTTCAAATTGGTATGATAACACCACTGTCGAATTTTGATATTGTGTTTGATTACTTATATTTTTGATTAAGTATTCTATAAAAAACTTCTTATTAAAGTTAGCAATAATCCTCAGTATTCCTCAAATATTAAAAAAGTATTGCAAAATGAACAATAATTTCGAGTTTGCTCTATTAAATACGGTAACATGGTTAGCAATTGTTTCACTATTATTATAAGAGCATTTCTACTTTTTTAGTCACAATAAGCTGCGTTATTAAGACGAGGAAAGTCACGATAAATTTTCTTAAATAAAGAGTATGGAATACATATTTCGACATAAATAGACGGGCGGGAACTAGTTGTATTTATATTTTTTTGCTGAAATGTAAAATATTTTGCTATCATTATACATAATAGATACGCGTTTTGATTATAAAATTTTCGATAAAATTATAATAAGCACGGGACCCTCAGCGCTATTAACTGATCACTTTACACAGGCGTCTGTTTAAACTGCTTTGTAATGACCAGTTACTTGTTGTTATAATTATGTACATGTTTCAAAACGTTATATGTAAAGGTCAGGTAATATTTTGTAATATTTACTTATTGGAAACAATCTTATCACAGTTACACATGTGGTTTCATTGTAATATGTCTGTGGATGCATATCGTTAATATTTACAAACTTAAAACTACACATTGTCTCAAATAATAAACTTTTTCAAAGTTGCCGCTTATAAAACTGTCATTGCTTAGGGTGAATAGCAGACTGGCAGCATTACCTCTTTGAATAGCCAAATTGATTTGTTGGCGGAAGAAGCTGCCAGCCCGGCGGTCTCCCTATATTATCTGTTAATTATCTGTTTAGTGTTTACAATAGACATAATAATAAAGAAGGATTCTGTTAGGCATATTATACAAGTGACGGAACTAAAATAAGCTAGCCCCGTAAAAATGCAGCGCACATTTAAATCACAAAGCAATTATTCGAGTGTTGAAATAGTTGAAAGATGTCCTGTTTTATACAAAAATGTCTGCCGATCGGCTTCTTTTATGTAAATGTGTATTGTATTTACAAAGCGGGCTTGTATTGATTTTTTTGCTGTTAAAGTTCGCGTAAAGTTCACATTTTAATTAAACCAATTCCGATGTAGTTCGGTATAGAGGTAGTTTCAAACCTGTAGTATCTTACTTTTATAAAAATCAACCCCTATGTTATTCATTATAAATTAAAATTCTGCGCTAACGAAGCCGCGGGCAGCAACAATTTTAGAATAACTTAACAGCTAGTAAGACCGAATAAATATTGGCACCTCTACGATACTTTGTTATTTTTAAAGACGACAAAAACCGTAAAAAAGCCGGTTTTTGTCAAGCGCATAAGGCTAGGTCGTTCACCTTTGCCGGTGTGACAAGTGAGCTGATTGTTGCCTTACTTTATTTATTAAATTTTTCATTGATTACAAGTTTTAACGACGCGTACGCAGGCTTTAAAATATAACTGTATTTCAATTAGACGTCTTGTACACCATTATACATTTTATGTCTGAGTTAACGTGTTCATTAAATTAGTTTTACGATATTAGTATTTTAATACGACTTGGTAACTGATTAAATGGATATTGTCTTTACAATGTATCTAACGGAATCCGTAAGGGGATAGACAGAAGCATTCATGGTCGCCTAATTCCAAAGTGTTCAATTCTGGGACCAATAAACGTTATGGACGGAGCCATTATAAGCTGCCGCTCGTATCGCCGTGTGTCAAACGAATTCTCATGTCTCTTTCTATCTCATTGAGCGTCACCACGAGTACAACAGTTAGAGCTATAGTAAGTATGGTAACCTCCTACTGTTACTATAATTCGTGTCAGCTCATGACCGAGTTCACGTACATTACTGAAATAATTATTTGCGAAATACTCGTAAATTTTAAGTGTTTTGACTACTAGTATTACCAGAAATGAATATGTCATGTCCAGTTGTGTATTGTTGTATTGTGACCCTAAAAGTCTAGAAAGTCGGTCAAAAAAAGGGCATGCTCTTACAGCAAATGTTCCGTCCATTTTTATTCTTGATCCGAGGTTCAATTTGTCTGTTTTCAATTACCCATCTTCCGCTTAAAGCTTTTTTGATAAATACGTGTTTCGTTTTTCAACGAAGCATCTGCGTTAATTCCAGAGATCAGATTTGGTCCGACACCGGAACTTTTGGTACAGGGTAGCTGACGAAGTTTCATAGTGTCTGCGTCAATCAACAAGTTTGAAGCTTTGATGGAAGATTGCTAAAAACATACAATTTGATTACTTAAGATTGAATTCGGGAAGTAACAATGAGGCGATACACTTACCTAATTTTTGCCGTGTTATTTTAGGGTTTTTGGTTTTAATCTCTTATATGTAATTCGAGAAGTAACAAATGAGTATACACTTACCAAATTTTTACCGCGTTATATTAAAGTTTTAATCTCTTAAGATGTAATATTTAAGATTCGGGAAGTAACAAATGAGTCGATAACCGGAACCTAATTTTTACCGTGTTATTTTAGGATTTGTAACAAACAATATTATTGTTAGTTTTACAATTGTTATTTTTTCAATCAACGGATAAATTGTTGTTGTAACATCACGCTATTATCAAGGTACAACAAGATGGCACCTTGACACTACTTGTCCCAGTAAATATTTGGATTTACAGAAAGTCAGGTGGAATGATCCATTGCTTATAATTACACTAATAGTATTCCATTAGTTAACTTCGTTGAATAACGTAGTTAACAAGTTCTATATTTTTCTTTTCTTTCAGAATAGCATGGGAGTTTGTTTCTATTTTAGAAATCTACATAAATACGAATAAATGAAATTGAAGTGTATGTCTGTGCTTAGTAAATGGTTAACTGTCCTCGGCGCCCTCGCCCTCTCCATCCCCTTTTTGAGTCTGTAAGAAAAAACTGATAACGACGGACGGCGAATCTATGGCGGAAGTGTTCCTGTGCACAAAATTATTCTCATACCGAGACCCGAAGTCAATATATGTGTTTTGTGTTGCGCAAGTGCTGTGAAGGAATCTCCCAGCGGAACCCAAACCTAAAAAGTATACGTATGTAATGTCACATGACAACAAGACATTAGAATTATTTACGAACGTAACAGTCCGTGATATCGAAATAAAGGCCATTTTTTCAACTCGTATTGTTATTCGCATATTACCAAAATATAAACATGCGTTTTTAAATTTTATCTGTTTGTTAGTTTGTTCTATTTCTTTGTCTGTCTGTTTGTTTGTTCTGTTTGATTTTGACGCGAGTTTCATTCGTTGGTAGAGAACTTTTCACTATCTAGACTACATTTTATCATGGAAAATGCCTTCACACGGTGAATTTGCAGGGCCCTGCAGCACGGCTGGTAATTAATATAAAGAATGAAGGTACCTTTATTATCGTAATAAAACCCTATGAACAATTATGAAGCAACTCTTCAATATATTTTTTTTCATATTCATAACCAATGCGAATTCCAAACTGAAATATATACCTTTAAGTTATTCAACACAGCGTTCGTCGCAAGTCGTTATTGCAGCCGCGTTATAGGTTTTATTTTTTTATTATTCTTTTTTATGCAGCAACATTTAGTGTAATGCAAATAGGCCGTATATCCTTTTTGCTTTTTCAGTGGGCAGGACATGTTGAGTAACATTGCAATGTACAAACGAGGACCCCTACTGTCTGTTCACATTGATAAATAGTTTTCAGTGGAACTTTTAATGCTTTTATTTTAAGAATACGTATAACTTTTTTGTTTTCTTTTCCAAGTTTAAAAAAATAATTAATTAATTTATAGAGGCCCTTTTATTTGGTAAATTGAATGGAAAAAATCCACTGTAAATAAAATTCATTTGTAATTAAATATCAATTATATCTTTCTAGATTACGTTAGTATTTATTAATGTATTAATTATCACTGTATGAAACAAGTAATGCCTATACAATTAATAAACTGTTTGCTAATTTTTTTTCTCGATCGATAACTTACCATGAAAGACGGACATTGAATCTATTGCTTACTGAGACTGGAATTACTTCATGGTAATAAAAGAATTTACGCTGAAAAAACTGTATTGTTAACAATTTTCAATATCATGTTGTAATTTGAAATATATTTAAACCGAAATGATTTGTAGATTTCTAATAAAAAAATATTTTTCTATACGGCTTAATTTTTGATGGCTTCGAAAATTTATGGTAGGAGTTACTGAGCTTGTAATAATAATTTTCATTCCCATCTATGAGATAACGTAACGAAGTAGCAATTGTAGGTTAATTGTGCGGCCATTTTTGATTTGATATTCTGATATTATAGCCACATAAAAAGTTAACTCTGCCTATTTTTTTCTACTTCGTATATTCCTTTTTTATTTTGAATGTAGGCGTAGACTTCAACATGACTTTATTCGTGCATATTATAACTTGCGCAAACCATAGAATATATTCTAAAAAATGTGAGTAAAACCCAGTGCACATTAGCTTTTAGTGAATTTCTGAAACCAATTCTCGATTCACATTAATCGTTCCACTCATATTTCAGTATTTTCGGCGTGGATAGTGTAAATGTAGTAATTATATTTCTTGGGTAATTTTTAATGAGATTGAGGGTCTACTCTTATGGTACAGTAGTAATTAGTGAATCTGTACTTCTGACGGCATCTGGATTACTCTATTGGCATTTCGTTTTTTTGTTAATCTAGGTACTTATAAAACTCCACTAACAAGTAACATACAACTCCCGGCCTAAACCGCGGGGTACCTAAAAATTTGCAGACAGCGATCACTGCGCGACCACCGGTGACTAATTGTAATAAAAAATCATGTATGCAGATTGCGTGTCTATTGCGTCATGACCGTAAAATGCACTTTTCGCAGTAGATTTAGCGCCACTATACAATATAAATGCGATCTCTTAGAAATATGTGTGGTGTCACCTTTGCGAATAGGATAAGCAATGAAGAGATACGACGTATAACAGGGTTGCACGACAGTGTTATTATAAAAATGAAGAAAGGAATGCTAAAATGGTTCGGGCACATAGAAGGAATGAGTGATGGAAGACTGACGTACATCTACAGAGCGAAAGCGAGTGGTAAAAAAAGCTAAGGAAGACCAACGCTGACTTATGACTTATTATGATCAAATAGCCAGGGTGCTAGCTGACGGAAGTATCAAAAGCACTGGCATACCTTGGCGAAAATGTATGAGGAGAATGATGAGATTTGAGGAAGCGAAAGAAATATGTAAGGACCGCGACGCTTGGCGCTCCGTCCTCTCTGACTACCCCGTTGGGGATACAGCGTGAAAATATGTATTTATGTATCCTTTAAGGGATGGAAATAAGGGACGAAAGCTAGTATGAAAGTTTGCCATTTTCGAAGTTAGATATATAAAATTAGTGATTCTTCGGATCAAGAACGGATCGTATCGCAATAATTTGGCCATATAGTAATGTTATATGGAGCATTATACAGCTGCACAAGTTTATTTGGATATTTCATAAAACTTGTACGTTTGTGTGTTCTAACCTTTATCATAGGATTCGGTTTGGCGAAATCTATATGTAAGTGCATTCGTAATACAATGTGCATAATATTTTCATTGCGTAAACCCGCCTGCGAATGAATGACGTATTTTATAAAATATTTCGCCTTAAACAAGTTTATTTTACGTTACAGTCGTTTTGTTCAATGTTTTTTTCAATTTTTAAATACATTCAAATTATAGAATATATTTTGAAATAATTATCACAAAAAAATGCTTAAGTTTTACCTTTTTAAAAACACAGTAGTTCTTTATGCAGTTGTAGAGTACAACTGGGTATGCGCTAAACTTGTAATAAATGCAATATACATATGTATTTTTTAAATTTTAATAATTAAAAAAAAATGTTAAAAAACATACATTCCTCATAACATTATAATTTCATCAATTCAAATGACGCCGCACATGAGTAATATAATCGAGTTTTCAATTTCCCTATTTCATTTTGTTAATTTCGAAGGGGGAATGATCTATTACCATATATATTTCAGAATATCTTATATAAAGATAAATATTGAAAAAATGTATTCCTCATAAGGCCTGTCAAATAATTCTTCACCCGATACTTAAATTAAAAAAAAAACGTCCGAGTTTTCAATTTACCTACTTAAAAAATATTGCCTTTTGGTTTCTCTGTGGTCAGGTAAAATAAATTCATATTTACAGCTTACTGTAATAATTGACTATTTATTGTGCGTACATATCCATAATGTAATAATTAACTAGAATACATATCCATAATTATTTTGTTCCACGTGTTATGTAACATGTCCAGTAGGCGGTTGCCATTATAATTTTCGCTTACTACGGGAAAAAACAATTTTCGCTGTGACGAAGGTATGAAGTACAGTTATAATAAATAGCCTTCTTACAGGACTTTAGTAATCTACACTAAACACAATGATTAGTTATCATATCATCGCGGTTAAGTGTTTCAGAGCTGACGCGTTTTTATAGTTAATAGCAATGATTATAAGGGATTGTAGCTTCCGTATTTGTGATCAGGGCGAGCACTTAAATTACAGAGATAAGAAAATTAACGTAAATCCTTATTGATTTATATTATAGACGTAGTTGGACGTTTCTCTTGCATGGGAATTATGTAGACCTACTAAGGTGCGTATGTATTTTCATACCGTTTCTCATCCTTTTTACCAAAATTACCAATTACCAATTACCAAATTTACCAAGGTTATTGTTAAAGGGGTATTAATCCGCCGGAGTCCCAACGTGTCATTGTTGACTGTTATGTTGCAGGCGCAATAATTATGAGATACGTTTATTTTATGTTCCATACCAAAAAAAACATTCATTAAATGGAAAAAAATGTACAACCCTATCATTATACCCTATATTAATTTAAAATGTTTGTAAGGTGTAAGCGACGGGAAAATGCTGATATTAGGGTTGCTCACCTTCATTTTTGTTTAAACTTTGAGGATTTACACTAGCGAACTTTTGGCGAAGTTGTAGAACGCAAGTTTTCTGTTGTCATGGATACTTTTATACCCTTCCATATTTACCCATCCTTTCGAATTAACCTTGTATATCTTCACGCCATTATTCTTTTGGGGTAAACAAGACATAAGACGCAATAAAATTACATTTTGACTCTAGTTTTATATTTCTTTAAACTCACTGAAATCGAATCTAGATTTAGCAGCGAATAAATTGAGAAAGAAGTGAAATGTAATGTTGATTTGCCAAGATAAAACTCAAGATCAAGTTCAAGTCAAGTAAAAACTGTTAATAAAATAAGTTAGTAGGTAGGAAGATAAATAACTGTAGTCATAAAAGTCGGTGTCGGCTTAACGCATTTAATTAGGGGTTCAAAAATTAAAAAATTGGCTAAAAAATTTATTTCCATATCTGGTTTGCCATCTTGGTTGCCAGTTTACGTCTTCACGCCAAGTTCCAGCGCAGGAATTGTAAAGATAATGACAATTTGCAGTGACACTACATTTTTGCCATTTTGTCATTTTTTGGTATGATACATTGAAAATATTGTGGTTTAAACATGTATGTGTGTGTGTCCATGTAAATAATTTAATCTTATACGGGGGTTAAAAAATTAATCGTACCAAGTTTTTATGCTGACGGTATGTGATAAAACACCCAAGAAACTGGCACTGTGCACGACGGCGATAATAAAGATGAGGCTTTTTTAGTAGGTCGCGTGTTTGCGTGAGCGGACTTACTATTTATTTTGATTCATATCAAGTCAGAATGGGTTATGTTTTAATTAAAATATCACATAATTTATAAAGTTTATCTCGGGATTTTATTTGTGTATTTATTTATACAGCCTTCTGTAATAATATCACACGAAGAATTTTTTATTGGATGAAGAGAACTATTCCAAAATCTATTTTGGATCTATCTATTCTAGTTAGATGACTTAAAACATTCGCATTTAAGCAATTTACTAACAATTCTTAGATAATATATCACATTTGATAATGAAGATTTCTCTTCATGTATTAGTAACAGGTTTGATAGAACTGTTGACCCTTTTTTGTATGTGGGGAACGCATCATGTTCACCGCCCCATCTCGGCGGTGGCAAGTTCGTTATGTCCAACTCTTACTGATCAATACCTCACGGTGGCCTTCAACGGTGCAATTCAGGGGGCTCCGTTCGCCAGCGGCACGCAACCGGAGTCCCTAGGTACTCGGGGAAGTTACATCTCCCCCCTCACGAACGCACGGACAACAGTTGACCCTAAATTTAGCAGTAGGCTTGTATTATTACTTGTATTATGTAGGCTAGTGACTCGCCCCGGCTTCGGCATGGGTAGAAATTTATTTGAAAATAAAATACAGCGCATGTTAATTGATATAATGTAGTTTCCCACAGGTGAAAGAATTTTTGAAATCGGTTGAGTATTGAGTTTATCCATTACAAACATTTTTTTTCTCTTTATAATATTAGTATAGAAGAGACATAACGAGTTAATTCTTTTTTCTGTTTTGTAGATTGCTAACTGTACCCGCGTTAAATGTAAAATTTGTTAAACAAATATATTGTAGAAGTATCACCTCAATCGGTCAAGTCGTTCAAAAATTGCAGTGTAACTAACGGACGCAACAACGATAACACAGATTATTTTTTAATTATCAATATTTTTTCTACGTAACTAATTACAAAGTGTTAGCTGACAAAAATGTCAAAAGCACTTCATACCTAGGCGAAAATGTGTGAGGAGAATGATGAGATTTGAGGAAGCGAAATAAGTATGTAAGGACCGCGACGCTTGGGGTAACGTCCTTTCCGACTACCTCGTTAGGGATACAGCGTGAAGATATGACATGTGTGTAACTAATTACATAGTTTATTTCCTTAATTAAATTGGTTGGAAATCGAATCCAGAACACTCGGTTTCAAATGCAAAAGCACTAAACTACATATTCGTAAGTTAGACTACTTTTTTTATAATATCTTTATTAGACTATTAAGTTTTATTTATAATTTTTTTACAATCTCCATAATTATATTACATCGGAAATTATTTAAGATAAAAGGCGGTCCTGAATACGCCAACAAAATAATGCCTTAATGCCTGTTCTAGGTCATTAAAATAATGATCCAGGCGTATTATGATGCCTAATAATGTACGCTCTGAGGCTTTGGAGGCAGGGATCTATGTCGATATATAATTAGATCGAGCAGATACTAACTTGATGTGCTAAAAATGGGATCTTTAGCTAAATTTAACTTTTAAACTTACTGCAAAATGAGACAGAAAGATACGCTTATGGATTAATTGATAATGTTTATAAATAATACAACTATTTTTAAATACATTGTAAAATTGGTTTAATAGTCGAATATAAAAATGCATTATTTGCAAATAATTTTAATCTTTCGATTTGTATAATAAAGAATAATTTTTGTCAAAGTGGAATTTTAAAAATGTACTTAAGCGTGAGTTATTGCTATCAATGATATTGGCCACAAATAAACCGTTTTAGGAATAATACCTTTTGTGTGATTATTCTCTATATTCAAACCAAAATCAACGTTATCATTGCAAAAATAAAAAAATAAAAAATAGTTATCAGAAAATTATATCAATCATGTGACCATAAACTAAGTCTAAGGACTAGGATTAAAACCAGACCTCACAGAAAAAGCACTCGGTAATAATCAGACTTGAAAATAATTTACGAAAGTTCATTTCCTAGATTCACTGGATCGGGAACTGAATTCGGGACACGGCTTGATGGGTAAACGCACTAGCAACAGCATTCTATTTTCAAAAAAATTGCCACCGATTTCAGTGATAAAATTAGTGGAGTCTTCAGTTTACAATTTTTTGTTATTATAATTACAACTATTTTTTTGTTTTTATGAAAAATATCTGCAGTTGAGTAAGATGTATTTGTTCGTATTCTACTGACACATCTTGTTCATTATATATCAAATTTTTTATCAGAGGTGTCTGTCTTGAAGAGCTTATTTATACTAGTCATCCACGAGACTATTTTTAGATTTTTCAAACTACATCTGATTTAATGAAATAGATTGAAGTGTTTAGCTCGGGAGCAGCAACATAACATAACATATATTCACACTGTATCCCTAATGACTTCATTATTAATCCGATCCAATCCGACTATTTAGTCGGAGAGGATGGAGCATCAAGCATGGCGGTCCTTTCATACTCTTTCGCCTCCTCGAACGACATTCTCCTCACGCACTTTGCGATTGCGGTTTGCGAGTTCTTATGACAGTTTCGTCAGATAAAACTGGCCATTTGATCTTCCTATGTCAGCCTTGGTCTTCCTCGGCTTCGGCTACTAATTACTTTCACTCTGTAGATTTTTTTTTCGTCAGTCTTTGAACACTCATTCGTTCTATGTGTCCAACCCATCGGAGCATTCCTTTCGTCATTTTACAATAACGTTGTCTTGCAACCTTGTCATACTACGTATGTCTTCATTGCTTATTTTGTCCGCAAGCAACATACCATGTGTATAACTTTCACGCTGATCCGTGAGAGAAATAAGATTGTAGAACGTGTCAGCTGCTTATCTTTCATTGCAGATCGTAAAAGCCACTCAAGGGATAGATATAGAGTTAATGACGAAGGGATAGATAGACCTTTTTGTAAGCAATATATGCAGTCGAGGGGTTAGCATCTGTTACAATATCAAAATCAAATTAATTTATTATACTATAATAATAATAATAACGTTTATTGGCCAGAAATATTGTACAAAGAGGTACACAAAATAAATTGGTTTTCCATATTAATGAGTAATCGAGCAATGAAATAATACATAAAATGTCAGTAGTATTTTAATTGTCTTGAGTACTTAAATTGTCACTTGTAAAAATTGTTCCTTATTAACTTAATTTTGTAACTGTTACTTTTATAAAAATTGTCGCTTTTGAAACTTAACCCAGTTAGAAGGTATTTTTTAACGTCAAATCTAAAATTGGTTAGGAAATAAACCTGCACTGAACCGACAAAAAACTCGGACAGATATAATTTTTGGGGTTCCGTATTCATGTTTCAACGGAACCCTTATAATTTCGCCCTGTTCGTCTGTCCGTTTACCTTACTCGAGGGCTATGTTTGTGTACAAAAGAAATAACACTATCGTTGGTACTCTATTAGATGAAAGGTAGCAAGTCTATTCTATGAACCTATATACGATAGTGTAGTGAAACTACGAAAAAATATAAATATTTTTTTTTATAAAAGAGGGGGCAAACGAGCAAGCTGGTCACCTGACGAAAAGTGACCATCGCCACCCATGGACACCCACAACGTCGCGTCCGGAGAATCACGGGTGTGTTGCCGGCCTTTAGGGAAAGAAGGGAAAGGAAAGGGATGGGAGAGATGGGCCACCGCCGCTCCACTCACCGAACGAAACACAACAGCAATAGATGCAGTTATTTCACGCCGATATTCCGTGAGAGGGTGGTATTCACCGAACGAGCCGGTCGAATTCATGCTGCAATGCAGCATTATTTTACCAAGTAACACTTCATAATATATGTAACTGAGAGATGAAAAAAAAATCCATCGCGTACATATGTAAGTGCATGAGATGTTTTTACATAAGTTTTCAAAAATTAGGTAGAGGTTTCAAAATGACTTCTCTATTTATATCAATAGTTCTAATGTCGTAATAAGTGCGGCCCTCCTCTATAGAGTGGAAAATTCTGAAAAAATTTCGTCGTCTTTCTTTTTGTACTTTAAAATTAGTGATTGCGGTTAATTACAAGTGAAGAGAAGATTATTTCTAGACTACTTTTTATCGATAAAACAGGTTATATACCTGTCATGAATTTTCAATCGGTGTTGCATTAAATAATAAATTTATTAAGTTAACCTTCTTCGTTAATTGAGTTAGATCTTGAAGAACCTTATTATAAAAGTGAATGTAGTCACCTTAAAATTATGAAATTTATTTATTATTTATTAATTTACAGTTTTATATCAAACTTCGGGTTTCTACATCATTAATATCGACTTTCTTTTTAAACATGTCTAATTTTTTTTCTATAATTATGGTTTCGGTGTGCCATCTATAAATTAAATTAATAAAAATGGCATTAAGATATGCTAGATCCATCCCGAATGGATTATCAGTGAAGTGTATAATCCTTCTTTTAATCGCCGTCATCGGGTAAATGAAGTAACGATATATCTATAACTATTATTACTGTAAATAAACACTTTATGCAAAACTGTAAGAACATTATTAAAGTATGTATGTAGAGACTATTCATTAACAGATAATGATCGCACGCACTTTCTCCTGACTAAATCTCGCGGCGTCACTCGCGGTCTGTGCTGTATGAATACTAGATGAAGCACGCAAGTATGTTTTAAATAAACAATTACTAGGCACATAATACGCTTTTATTAAGAAATTTGAAAAAAAAACCGATTGAAAAATATCATAGGGTGAGTGCAAATATTACTGTATTTTATGCTAGTAACCTTCGATTAATTATTGTACTAGATTAAGGGTGGTGCAAGCGAGATGTCAGATCCTTAAATCGAGTTTAAATAATTGGTGCAACTCACTCTAAGGATCAGGAATAAAACCTATCGCTTAAGTGTCCTGCAGTTGCATATACTTATACATTTATGTTTCTTACATTGAAATTTTGATAAAAGTTTCAAAGTATTAACTACCCCATTTGATTACAAACCTCGTCCTTTAAACATAAACTTTAATAACGTTTGCAACTTAATTATTTTTAAGACCTTTTGTCATCGGAGAAGACGTAAAAGCAATAAATTTAAAATTCTTTAAAATTCTTCATTAATAAAAAATATTTTTGAAATAAATACGAAAATATTTGCTATAAAATAAAACACAACACTTAAGCAATAAGATTGACAGCAATATTTGGAATTTCGTGCTTACACTATTTTGAAACTAAACACAGTTCTAGTAATTTTAGAAAAAAAGATATTCTTATCGAAACCTTGTTATTATGGTGGTTATTTATACAATTTTTAAAAGCGCACTGCGGTATAATTTTCACGTGTTAGTGTTGGCTAAGATTGGATTCTACTAATCTAAAATAAGACCACACAATTATTTGTGCTCTTATTTGTCGGGCCGTTTTTAAAGCGCTCTTCGGAAATCTAGTTCACATTTGATCGAAGCTAGTAACTAATTATCTGTGACTGTATCATAAATATATTTTGAGAAAAATGCAGTTTGAAGCGATGACGACCTCCGTGGCGCAACGGCTTAGCTCGTTAGAAAGTAAACGGGGGTTGCGGGATCGATTCCCGTCCCGAGTCTGGGTGTTTATGTATAATATGTATTTATTTACAAAAGAAAAATATACTACTATATACTACACTACTACGATATACTACTTATATCAGTTGTCTAGTACCTATAACACAAGCGCTGTGCTACTTACATTGGGACTACATGGCGCTGTGTAAAATGTCCTGAGTATATTATTATTATTATAAGCCTTTATCAATAAGTTTCTTTGACACTGAAGATGTACGTCAAGATTCATACACGAGTATGAAGGCCGTAAGCGTCTGCCTTAAAGGATAGGAGAGATTATTAGAACTTTTATAGACTGTGACTAAACATACGGTTCTGATATACCATCTGTCAGACGTAAATATTTATTTGCCAAAAGCACCATTATTTATAAATATGATCATACTTCGATTAATATTCTATCCACTAGCACTTAATGCGGGTCCGGATGTACATTCAGCTCTGATACACATTAACGATAACATGGAATATCCAGGAACCTCCTTGTCTGCAGATCTGTATGGGTTAGACAACATAGTTCTTTGTTATAACTCAGGAGCCAAGACGCGCGTGATCCGCATCACGCTGTTAATCGCAAATGTTCTATTCATTTCTACTGGCAAACAACTCATACTGAAGAATCGTATCCATCGCTACCGTGAGGGGTACGGATCCGTAGATCTAGGTACCTAAGTAGTGCAGGCTTTAGAGTCGCCAGATTCAAAAACATTAAAACCGAACTCGGCATTCGATTTACTCGGGCGTTTAGTCCTAAAAGTTAGATTACTTATTTTAAACTAAAGTAGACAGTTGTACATTTTCAATCATTTATTAAGTAATCAATTGCAAACAGATTTATTTAATTTTAGACGTAATCAACTTCTAAACAAAAATAACAATTGTTAAACTACCTTATCATTTGGCAATTAAGTGCTCAGTCTTCTACCTAAGACAATCTTTTGTCAAAAAAACTATAAACGAAATAAATAATTAAGTGCAAAATCTTTGAAAAACGAAAACGGAGATTGTAAAATTGTGTGTTGGTTGTGCGTTCTCTACTTTATTGCCAAAAGTCCATTATAAGCCATACGGTTCGGACTTGTAAATATTTGGCCGGATACAATTGTCAAAAGTTGGTCACCTGGAATCGCTTATCCAGATCTAGATCTACACATCTCTAATTACACATCGATTACAAAATATTGTGATATTAAATACTTTACTACCCAAAAGATTGCAGGAGGGAAAATCCTCGAAGTTGGCTGCACTGAGATTTTTGTCTGTATAGCCCATAGTGATTTTTCGGAAATTTGCTTATTCATATTCTTCATATACTCGAGTTCCTCATAAACGGTCGTCTCCAATAACGGACTCCTCATGATTGCTTTCTAAAAAAGGTCCTCGTGTCCGACAGATTCCTAAAAAGCGTTAATTCCGTTAGTTTTCCGTATACATTTGTTACGGAACAGTTAGTTAATTAAGAGATTCGCGTCCTGTTGCAATAAAAGGTCGTCGTACGGCCTTTACCAATTACCAGTGAATTTAACGTTATTTTTATAATTGTAACGAGTTATCTTCACGAGTTCCGCCGATTCTCTACTCTGTAACCATTAGCTTTTTGTTGGACCGTCCATAAAGTATGAACGATAACTATAGTTCTATAATTTATTTATAAAAGTCTAAACTTCTTTACTGGTATACTAGGTACACATAACTTTATAACAAAAACAGATATGACGTTAATACTGATAATCATATTTGCATGTCTGTAATGTCAATGGTTGTTAGATCGACCCATGGGGAAGATGATTCACTTGTTTTCATGGGGAAGATGATAATGATTAGTTACTCTCCTAAACAATCAAAGTACAATACCTACTATTTATTTATTTTCCAAGCTAGCATAGAAGCAAATCTGTAGCTGAGAGGTAAACAATAATAAACGCCAAAAGTCAAACTTTACAGTACGCGCAAAAAAAGACACTTATGTGCGTTCTGTGACACTTAAAGCGTTATAAAATAATATCTACTGATCATATCGGGATCTAATAAAAAGTATTACACAGTGATTTTAATATACTACAGGATGAGGGGAAACGAAAATTAAACAACCCTTAAGAAGAAGGGTTTTTTGGACTTATGTTTGTTTACCCCTGAACAGTTGTGCATACAAGGACAATAAAATTAGTGGCTTATAGAAATAAGTACCATTTTAGAAGTAAGGGTCTGAAAATTTGTGATTAATTATGACAAAAATGAAACACCATTACATTAGTTACATTACTAAATGTTTTTATTCGGACTTACAAGCTTCTGGTAAATCGGCTTCATTATTATTATGTGGAAGCTGATTATAAAAACTGTGGAACATAGTCGGTATCCACTGCAAAGCCTTCTGCAGATAGGTTTTAAGGTTAGCCTCAATGGCTGCAAAAAGGTTGGAACTATCTTCAAATACTTTTCTCCTATTCGTGATCAGTGAAACTTTTTGAAGCACTCCGTCACTGAACGAAGTTTTATAGCTAAGGACCCCGAAGTTAGATTTTTTAACTGAATCCATACTACATCTGAGTATGGAACAATTTTTCCTGAGTTCCTTTTTTGCGATGTATTAATGGAGCTGATGAAGTCATATGAAGGCTTGCAAAATTTTTAAAATCATGTAATTCCATATTAACAACATCTGTAGGCAATTTCAGTGTAGAACAAAACCTTACTACCTGCTGCTAGTCCCACGGCAGAGAAAATTAGTCATCGTTATGTGATACAATACTTTTATTTGAAAGGCCTCAGCTCAACCAATATAAAACCTGAACTAGATTCTACTCTGGGTGAGTCTGCTCCTTCGTTTACTACAGGAAAATATTGGGTAGCAGAGTTTAAACGAGGCCGTACGAGCTGCCAAGACATTCAAGACAAGACAAGACGACTTCAGAAATGGTGAAGAAAATCCACAAAGCGATACCAGATGATCGTCGACTGAAAGGGCACGAGCTAGCAGACATAGTAGGCATTTCAAAAAGTGCAGTACATTGCATATTATCTGAAAATTTGAAAATGAGAAAGCTGTGTGCAAGATGGGTGCCGCGTTTGCTCAGACTCGAGTAAAAACAGTGTCGTGAAGTTGTCAATAGGGTGTTTAGCAAAGTTTCACAGCAACAAAGCAGAATTTTTGCGCCGTTTCATAACGATGGATAAAACATCACTTCACACCCGAGACAAAAGAACAATCAAAGCAATGGATTGAAAAAGGAGAACCGGCTCCAAAGAAGGCGAAGACCGTTTCATCTGCAGGCAAGTTCATGGCGTCGGTTTTTTGGGATGCGCATGGGGTAATTTTCATTGACTATCTTGAAAAAGGAAAAACTGTCAACGGCGAGTGTTATGCGAACTTATTGCAACGTTTGCGCGAAGAAATCAAGCAAAAACGGCCGCATTGGGCTATGAAGAAAGTGTTGTTTCATCAAGACAATGCACCAGCTCACGAATCCGTTATTGCAATGGCCAAAATTAATGAATTAAAGTTTGAATTGCTACCTCATGCACCCTTTTCGCCAGATTTAGCCCTCTCGGATTATTTTCCGTTCCCAAACTTGAAAAAATGGCTCAGTGGTCAAAGATTTTCCTACGATGAAGAAGTGATGTCGGCAGTTAACAGTTATTTTGAGGAGCGAGACAGTTCTTATTATAAAAAGGGTATCGAACTTATTGAACATCGCTGGGAAAAGTGTATAGAGCTGAAAGGAGATTATGTTGAAAAATAAATATAATTCTTTCCAAAGTTTTTGTGTTTTCTTTGTTGTGTCGGGTACTTATGGGACCACCTTCGTATGTCATAAATTAACCACATTTCCTTGCACTAAAGGGCAGTAGAATCACATTATTTTAATTTCAACCACGCGAAAATACTGCCTTCTGACTAGGGAATGACAAATGAATTTTGCAGCTTATGGCAGCTAGTGTAGGTACAATAATTCAAAGAAACCATGCTGTTTTCATGCGTCATATTACTTAGGTTGGTATGTTCTAAAGCATTGTAATAAGTTTGACGGCAGTTTTCAATATTTTGACGTGAAAGTTCATCGTATCTAGTTAAAAACCTAGCCATTTTTTAAATTTCCTTATACATAGAATAGTTTTTTATACTGCATTGTGCTTGTATACTAGTTTACGCACACGCAGAGTAATAGAGTTTCTAATTTTACGCAGGCAGTTTTGGCTCTATCAGGACACATTTCAAGAAACATGATTTTTGAAAATCCTATCGCTACGGCAACCCCGGGGCCGTACTAGTACGATTTTATACCCAACCTCACGAATTGTTCACTCTCATAGGGCTATCGAAAGTCGAAGCAAGTATCCACTTATAATGTCTTAAAAAAATGTAAAAAAAAATTAAATAAACCTACATTGACTACATGGTCAAAGTTTTTATTTGAATTGCCAATTTACATATGTTTACATTTTTAATTTATATAGGTACATAGACAATTGAACCTACCTATGTTATTACAGGATTAATATTATTCGAACTGTAAATTAATAGAAGTTCAGATTTACCTGACGATTGAGCAAGAGTCAGTATCCTGTAGGCACGGCTGTTATTCATATTTTTGATTAAAAGTCAGTTTTCCTTCCAGTAACAATGTTTTACTTGAAATTATATTTGTATATTAATGCGCGGGAAAGGAGAGGGGCATCGAACATGTCGTGTCTTGCGTGTACCACTCCGCGGTAAATAATAACAAATTCAACTTATTACTCTGCACAGAAAAATGTTCGGAGGTAATCAGTAACATAGGTCCTTAATATTTATCACCTCGAAACAATTAGTGGACTTGTTATTAAAGGAAAACGTCGTTTTTAAAATATATTTGCTGTAGAACTTAATGTTATTTATAGCTCGATGGAGAATTTTTTAAAGGTGTACATATCATTAAAAATCGCTAATATGAAAAAAAAACGGGCTTGTTATTGTTTACCTCTCAGCTACAGAAATTTTCTAATAATCAATTATTATTAATGCATGAAAATTTTTTTAATCTCAAAATTTATAAAAGAAGTTTAAGAAATTGGAAAGTGATTCAAGGAAAAATGGGTATGTATTACTTATATAGTACAGCAAATGTTATATAAATTGAATATCTGTTAATTAATACCGTAAATTTTTTTTTTGTGTCATATGATGATATTTTCATAAGACTGAGTGTTTCTGACGTTTTCAGATCTGAGGAACGCTAACGGTATACATTCCTCTTCTCTGCTTGATGTAACTTGGACGATGAATGATTTGTAGTGATAACTTGTTTACGTATTACCTATTATTCCGTGCAATTGTAATAGCCCTGCTTGCTGCAAATTTTTGCAGCTCTGGCCGTAATCTCCAATTTTGTCGTAAGTTTTGTGCTAATACGATTCTAATTACTCCGATTGCTTTAACTATTTGTTGAATGGTTTGAGTTGTTTAATTATGTATGAAATATGCGTGTGAAAGCTGTCGACTAATTCCTGTTTGCCAAGAATATCTGTAACGTTATATGGATTAATGTTGCGAACAGATGAAACGATTTGGTGTTGCATTCTCGTTTCTCCAAACCTCGGGCAATGCTTAATAAGATGTTCGAGTGTTTGGGAGGACTGATTGTCACATGGACAGTAATCGTTGTCTACAATTTTGAATCTGTGAAGGTACTGTTTGTGATATCCATGATTTGTCAAAAATTGAGTAATATGAAATCAAGGTTTAACTGCTTTAAGGTAATTAGTAAGTGTAACGATATCTGGTAAAATAATTTTGGTGTAAATACAGTTATTAGGATCTAAGTATAGGTTATGTCTTGCTTGTTCAGAGAGGAGCTTGTTCCTGTATTTGATATAGCTCACAGGTGTTTCGAGGAAGTATGGCTGAGCATGTAGATTTGCAGAAGCCTTAGCGGCTTGATCTGCTATTTCATTCCCAGGAATCCCGATGTGACTCCTGACCCAGGTAAAGTTAATTGTCAGTCTTAAAATATTAGCCTGCAGGATCAACTTATGGGTTTCAATAACTAGTCGATTAAAACTGTTGGGGTTGGCTATTTCAGTTAGTGCAGACCTACAATCCGAAAACACTCGGGAGTTCTGTATTTGATTTGCAACGATCCAATTGCACGCATTGCAAATAGCAACCAGCTCGGCCTGAAACACTGAACAGCTGTCATGTAGTTTAAATTTCTTAATTATTTCTCTGCCGTTGGGGTCAACTGACACATATGCAGCTCCCACTCTTCCGTCATTTCTACTACCGTCTGTATATATCTTCCATGAATTACTAATTAGTAAATTATTAAAATCTTCTAGAGTGGGAACACAGTCAAAATTAATATTAGGTCTTAATGCTGGATGTAGAAGAGAATGCGGTGGAGCGGGGGACTCCAACGGAATGTCAGAAGGTAAAAATGTTGAGATGCCCCTAAGCTTAGAGAGTTCAGTATCCGAAGCCTCAATAATCTTGGCAGTCAGCGATGTCAATTGTGCAAGTACAATAGAAGCGGCTGTACTAACTGTGCGAAATCCTTGTATAATTTGAATTGCGAACATTCGTTGTAAAGATAAAAAACGTTTGGATATGTATTTAAAATTTAGCGCCTTTGACCAAACGCTAGAAGCATAACAAATTATTGGCTCTATTACGTGCTTGTAAATAATCTCAACATTTTCAGAACTGACGCCCCATGTAGCTCTTACGAAAATTGCAAGTTTGTTGTATAGCCTTTTAGCTTTGTTAATAATGTGTTCCGAATGCTTAATGAAATTTAATCTGCGATCTATAACTACTCCCAAATATTTGAAATGATCAGTGAATCTTAATTCTTGTCTTTGAACATAGATTTTACACTTTTAAGCGCACCGTTCGTATATCCTACCAGCTGAGTTTTACTGGGGCCAAAAGACAGCTTAACACTTTCGCCCCATTTCATAATAATGTCCAGCGCAGAGTTGGTCTTTAGTTCCAGGTCAGCTATACGTTTGGCATGGCATATCAGTAATATATCGTCCGCGTACGCCTGAAGGGAGCAGCCTTCAGGTAGACGGGTCAGCAACAACTCGTCTAGCATAAGGTTCCAGAGAGTAGGGCCACAAACCGATCTCTGGATGCATCTTCTCGACATCACCTTTTGAACGGAACAGTCAGCAATATTGATTTGAACCTTTCTATTCTCAACGTAGTTACGTAAAATGTTGTAAATATTTTTCGGGCATTGTATAGCTCGAAGTCGCTTAAAAATGGCCGGCCACCAAGCATTATCAAACGCGGCACTTATATCTAATGAAACAGATACGACATGTTGTTTACTAACTTTAGCATTAGTAATGATTTCTATTGCGTTATGAATGGCTTTTACGGTGGATTTTTGTTGCTTGTAACCAAATTTTTTTTTTCACAAGAAGCTGCAGTAGTGTCCTTATAAAAGGTAAGTCTATTAATAATAAGCCTCTCGAACAATTCACCAAAGACGTTAAGTAAACCAATAGGACGGAAAGAAGAGGGTCCGTAATAGTTTGTTTTGCCGGGCTTTGGAATTATGTAATAAATAAAACGGTATTTTAATATCTAAGTAAACAAAATATTTTGTAAATGGAAATTTCTACTTTAATATTTGTTAAATTTCTAGAGGGCGAGGACTAGAGGGACTAGATGTTCCCACTTAGATAATTTTTACTTAAGTCAATTTAGAAAAGTACATTTTATAAAATTGCTTGGGTGAAGATTGGGCTTCGGACCCTCGGCTTAAAAGACAAATTTAGCATCGAGTAACAAATTACCAGTAAATTGATCAAAAAAGAAAGTAAATAATACGACTATGCCTCGCTTTCTCGAGAAACGCAAGTTTTACGTGAATCCGATTTATCTGTGTAAGGTAAGTGCAAGTCCACACGGTTGTGTTGACCTGACAGTGATGACCCTGGCCGTGTTGTGTGTAGAATCGGCCAGTGTAAATCATTATTGTCCAACCGAACTATTATTATGTAACAGTTTGGTACAAAAAAAATCTGTCGGTTGTTTATTATTTTTCCCCGCATATCTCCAAAGTAGACATTCCATTAATTAATTCAGTAATGCCACTGTTAAAATTTGAGTGTTCTCATAATCTTCTAGAGTGCAGATAATAGTAAAATATAATTGTACCAGTTGATGTCCGCGACTTCTTCCGCATTTTTCATTCTTAAAATAGCCTATATCCTTCCCCATGATTCAAGCTATCTCCATACCAAATTTCATCGCAATCTGATAACAGGTATGGCAGCCCATAAAATACGAACAAACAAACAGTGATTTTTATGTATTTAGATTATATTATTTTCTTTTACTTTGATACGAAAATTTATTTGTTATATAAATTATTATAGTTGTAATTAATTTTTATATAAGTTTTTATAGAAAGTTTTTCTTGTTCTTTTTCCGTATGTGTTCCTTTACTTTATGCATAACGTGTGTACGTGCTGTACAGTGCTAAATAAAAAAAAAATTGTGTTTTTACCGAATGTAGTCAAATATATGTGTCTGTAATTCATGAAGTATTATAATATATCGGAAATGTGAGACACGGTCTTTCGCAAAATAATATTTTAGTCGATTTGCTTGATTTTATTTTGTGTACCTGTTGTAATGAGTTACCATGAAATGAATTAATCATGTATCTGAGAATACAGGTGACTAAAAAATGGGAGTGTTTTAACTTTTTACATAAAAGTAAGTTTCTTAATTAATTATACAATTAACTTATCAAAACGAATTTGTTATTTTTATTCGTATTTTATTAGTAAATGTAAATCGTTTATTTAAGCGGGTTTCATTACAAAACTGGCTTTGGACACGGTAAAATTAAAGTGACGTTACGGAAAATAAAGTGTGAGATTTTGATGTCATTATTAAGTTTAAAAGTGTTTTAGGAACTTGTTTTATTTTTTATAGAAGTAACCGAAACTGTAAATAAGCAAACTAAACATAAAGTCTACGAAAGCGTGCAATAAATATTCAATTATTCATAGTACATATTAGTGATGTACTGAATATTTTTATTCGCATTCGCAATCGTCAATATTCGTAGGTATATACATACATACATACCCTTACGCTGTATTCCCAACGGATTAGTCGGAGAGGATGGAGCGCCAAGCATCGTGGTTTGAATAAATACTCGTATTTGCAGAAATTATGCGAATAATTATCAAAATTTATTTATCGATGAAAAATGGAAATAAATATTTTTGAAATGATAATATTACTGCTACGACTTATAATATTTAATTATGTTTGAATAGAAGAACTTCCGCTTCGATTTTACGAACTTAAAATTACCGGTTAGTCTCATTAGGTACAACAAGCTAGAGGTGCAATGAATATTCCCGTACGCGTTTGCGAATACTCGCATGATTTTTTTATAGTATAATTCGCATTTTCGAATAATCGAGTCAAATTTTCGCATTTTTTTCTCAGTAATTATTTGACACAAACAGCTTGAAACAGAGTGGAGATCAGAAATGTGGATATAATAAATTTCGTTACGAATATACCTGTGTACATTCAGAGAACTTTTATTTTCACGGAGACTGTGACGATTAAACCTAAATTCTAAAAGAGTTTTGAGTTTGGAGGTTAATTTTGCAGAATTAAATCATTATACGGAATATTAAATTAATATTAAAACTATTTAAATGAAAATAAGTTACCTCATGTTTTAGCTATAAACATCTTAATCTCAAAAGAATTACTCAAAAAAGTCAGTAAAAATTGGCTATTGAGAGAAAAAAAAATTCCTTATTGCCTTATGTTGGTCTAGTTCGACTATACTTTTTTTAAAATAAAGTTCTACGACAAACTTTGTTACGTGGTTGGTAATAAATAAAAAGTAACACAGCTGATCACAGCTGCTGGTAAAATGTTACACAGCTGACAATTAAATTTGAGGGAGTTCACCCATTACTGCCTACTACATCTCTATTAAATTTTTTCATAATATATTTCTTAAAACGGCACGTGTGCAACAATGGCATACAACGAAATAATGAAACAGATCTGCTTACGCTTGGTTTGTGTATGTTACTTTCAAATAATATCGTCTATCCTTTTCTGTATATCCAATTTTGACGAGGGAAACAGAGATCAGAGTTCCAGAGTTTTATTGTGATTGATTTCCAAATAGGATGCTAAGATTACGGGTGTGTGGAATTTCTATGGGGATCCTGACATCTGTTGACCTCTGTTGCCAGATGTTTTAAAGTTACATCTTTGATTGTTCACCTTTTGTATACACGTGGTCCGATTCGGCCCATTATTAATGTATGCCACCCATACAAGGTTATTCTTTTAATGAGACAGTATGGGCAGATTTCTAGCTATATAACTTAGGGTGCTGCCGCTTTTAAAGACATTCCTTATTTTTCAATTCCAAGTGGAACTGTAAAAAACATTTTTTCATCAATCGTGAATTTTCCCAGAAATGTTTAAATTTTTTTTTAAATCGACGAATCGATCAAGTTTCATCTCTAGTTATTATAACGTATAAAGTATTGAGTCGTTTTGTGTCGAATTATACTTAATTTTTTTCAATTTATTATAATCTTCTGGTAGTATTTATTTTTTGTCACTTGAGTTTGTTACACTTTCTACAGTTTCTCAATACATTTATCAGTAGTTCTGTTCTAGAGTAACAGATCAAAGGCCACTGAACAGGAAAGCAAAAAATTCTATTCCGTTGATTTTTTACGAGATGAAGCAATAGTCGTGCGTGATACCGTCGATTCAATGATTTTTGATATCTTAATCAATTGTTTTAGGGTTCTGTGCGTATAGTTTTATTATTGAGAGACCTATTTGTTGCATTAATTTCTTCCATAAGCTTCCAGTTTCTATTCTCCATGCGGTTTCATTGTTTCCATGCTGGTCTGGGAGATAGAGAAAATATACTTAGAATAGGAATATCTACATCTGAATGTCTGCTTTTCTTTCCACGCAGGCCGTAAAAGTGAGTCAAGAGGCAAGGCCTCAGAACGATACTCAAATACTCAAATGTAAATTTTCTCTGCTTGAGATTAGTTATTAGAAAGAAATATCATCATTCACCGCCTATAGTGGCATCCCTTTTTAACTGTGCTCAATATGGTATAGGCTATAGGCGATGAACTTGTGACGTATCACCATAGTAACTTTTTTTTATTTTTTGTTATCGTATTGTGGTTTTGTTAAAATAGTTAGGTACGCTTTCCGACATGAAACGATCCGGAGAAGACTGTCTCCTGAAATACAGGATTTCCTAGTTTAGGAGGCAGGGCCCCACTAAAGCTGTTATCTGTAATAACTTTTGTCAATAAAGCATTATTATTATTATTATTATAGTGTTCTTTTTTGAGTGAGTGAGTTTCATGAGTGAACCTTGTCAGTTATTTAAATCAGCTTCAGATGAAGTTTGACGTATTTCATTGTGATTATTTAAACGCGACGTTAAAAGTTCTTTCTGTGCATAACTTATTGATGCAACTAAAGGCTATTAGTTTTACTTTTTAAGGAAATTGTGATCCCGATTTATATCTCTGGGATTGGTTTTGTTGTGTGGCTTTTACGATACAGCCTCAGAGTTTAATTTGTGCGGATTATTATCATGTTAAAGAATAATATTCATTTTCAAATAAATATAATTTTTATACGGAATCCTTTAAAAGTTTTCTGGAACAGTGTCCGTTTGTAGTTCGTCCCATGTCCGTGCGTAGCGTTCGGTCACAGTTAATTTTATTTTGATAGAAAAATGTTTTCGCGTGTCTCTAATAACAGGCGAAACATTCACCTTGAAAATACAAATGTTTATAATAATTATGAACCCATTGCGTGCCAATAGAAAGTTTCGTTATAGTAAACAAACTTCGTATTAATGTATCGAAAAGTGCAATTTTTAATAACACTGCAGTTATATTGTTTTAAATAAATATTGTGAATACTAGTTGCTACACGACTTTTAATTAAATTACAAATATTATTTGAAATATAAAAAAAATTAAATAATTTTATAACTCAACAAAGTACGTAGGTATAAATAAATATACATACGTGTATTCTTCAGACGATGCTCATTTATTTCAAGAAATATATTCCAGCAAAGCTCAGTGAAAGAGATTTTCTTTTATTGTATGAAAAATATGGTTTATTGAAACATAATTTTTACTATAAAAATGTATCAAAAATTGATCACTTGTAATTATAATAATTTTGAGATACGATCCTTACGCAATTTTATGAAATAATAAGTATCGCGTGTTCTATGCACAATTCAGATATAACAGTGCGATTTTTTTTCTTTTTTCGAACAGTGTCTGTACTGTGGGTGTATATACAACATAATGATAAACGACACCAAAAATGACATCTTTACGCAATTTCGTAGTTGACTGTCAAATCAGTCAGGTTTTTGTTAAAGAAATGCGATGAATAGAACTCATTCATCGTATCGTCACGTACATACGTAAATTGAGTGATGTAAATTTAGACAGAAACACAATTTTTCTATCGTCAATGGATACAAAATTGAGAAATCTTCAATCGAAATTCACGCTTACAGTTCAAGAAATAAAGATAAATCTAAATTTTAACAACGTATATGAAGCACGTAAACATCTTTGTAAAGTTTATTTAGAATACATTTTCTTTTGCAATTTATAGAACACTTATTTGTATCGCGATAGTGTCGAGTTTTGTGGGAATTGACGGTTAAAAAAGTTGGTTGTTTGTAGTTCAGCGACCCAAAATGTGCTAAGTAAATAAATAGGTGCGAGTCGGATGCAAGCGTGAAAAGAAATGGTGGCAATTTATTGCGGTATACATAGTAGTTAGATAATTTATCTTTAACTGTTAACTAAGGTAATGATGTCCGTCTAACTGGTTAAGCTATACGTGTTCCAAAGGATTACAAAAAACTCGCTGGTTACATACCAGCGATTTCGCTTTGTGAGAACTTTTTAAAAACGGATACAGGTTTTATGTTCATGTGATAAAAAATGCCGTAATATGCTTTAAATGGTTTCGATCTTCTTTAATAACAAAGATATCTCTCGTCCAGGGCTAGACTCAGTATACATATTACATACATATTGTTGTCACACCATTTCTCATTCGGGATGAATAGAGCATCAGCGCACAATAGAATCGCACTTAAAAGCTAATTTTAGTATTTCCAATTCTATATAACATTGAATTCCTTCACATGAATATATCCTATATATCATATATCCAATCTCCTCAATAGGTCAGTTAGAAATGACTATACTAAAAGAATACTTTAGTCGGTTTTACAAAAATAAACTCGCGGGTTAATTTCGGAATAACACACGGAAATTGTTGATTTCACTATACTTAAAATGTTGAAAAATTTACAAAATTGTTTTATGTAATTAACAGTAATTAACAAATTTGTTAAGTAATATTAACTGAAGTAAGTCCGATGCACACCATCAACATACTCTTAAACTAAACTTTTTAGAAAATTTAACATAATATTTTGTAAATTATATTTTGTTGGAACGTGTAATTCAATCTCTTTTATTTTGTAAATCGAACATTTTTGATATTGTAAAAATAATTAATACTTTAGTTTACTTTGGTTGGTTTTATGAAACAACGGATCAACCCTCGAAATTCAACTAAAGCGCTTTTTCAGTGTAGTAGGTATTTACCAGTGAAAACTTTATGTCAATTAAACATTATTAAAAATATCTTTGTTTGTTGAGGATTCAGTCATCGTACGAGAGGTTTTTGTTAAAATAATTTTACTCCGAATTTTGGGGCCATTTGTGTATCAGTAAAGTATTATAAAACAATAATTTTGCTTAAAATATCAAGATTATGTATTTGCAATGACAGTCACAATAAAATATAATAAAATGTTGTTTTTAATATGAATAAAGTAAGTTTTAAAAATGAAATTTTTTGGTATCCACGCGACGCATGCGCAATTCGGACCATGCCCTCAAATAACCAGTTCTGAAATTAATTTAAGATTTTGGTGAAAAAGAAAGAAGTATTTAAATATTTACATATTACCTAATGTTGTGTATGTATTTGAATACTTGATTTGTAACCTTGATTTTTGGATAGGTATCTTCTAGTTCAATGATCTGATTTTATAGCTTTTGGCATTTGTAATTTATTTTAAATTTTAATTTAAATTTTATTTTAAATACCTACCAATATTAATATGTTCTTATTTATTAGTTGCAAAACTGGTGCAAAAGGCTGAATTCTAAATTAAAAACTACTATAAAATATTTATTAAAGTAACTACATGATTTGAAATGAGAAGAAAATTATACATACTTATTAGTAAATTATTAATCAATATTTATAAAAAACGTGCCAAGCTGACAACTTTCTTGGCCTAAATAATAACTTCATTCTCATCAAGACAATATGTTACAGCGTCACAAAAACGGTTAAATTAGGTTACAAACAATGTATTCGACGGACGTGGGATCTAGATGAGTTCTAACACAGTGAACATAATCACGGAATCATGTAATAGTGTGTCGTAACGATTGTGTCACATCACTAGTATCGTACTTGTAGGGTGTGCCCAAAATCTTCTATATTTTAATATGAACAGAAAAGATCAAACAGGCTTTAATTAAAAATAAAAAGTAAATATCTAATATTATTTAAATATGTTTCCTTAAAAATAAAAATAACTGTGATTTTTATGCTGAATTTTTCCTTAAAGCAATTACCAATATTGTAAGGTATTCTAAGAGAACTTTGACGGATATATTCTAAGAGAACTTTGATGTTTGAAAATTAGAAAAAAAAATTATGTTAAGTATTTCATTTGAAGTTAATTTAATAATATACGTAGATATTAAAACTAAAAATAGACAGTTATTTAAATATTTTCTGAACAATATCTAGTAAAATCAAGAAATACTGTTTATTATTGGATTAAACCATCTTCGAATTATCTTTCGTGGGATATACAAAGCACTTATGTGTCAAAAGGCCAATTACTAGACATTGTCCATTTTAAATGCCATATAATGTTGGAGACTTGGAGGTTAAAAACAAACGCAAGTGCCTGTCCGACGTAACAACTTCCTTATCACCGTCACACGATCCGACAATTCATCAATCTGCTACAAAGTAAAGGACATTTATCACGAGACCCATAAACATTACAAACACCATCGCTAAACTGACGTTAAAACTTTTCAGTGTTTAAAATTAAATCTTTCTTACCAACTTCATTGAAGGCAACTATGAGATAGAAGCTGTAAAACGCAGAACGCCTGTTATGGTATTTTGATCATCAGCATAACATGGTAATGGATCATATCTTATGTAAACGAAGTACATATTTTATCATTATCATCCTCCGTGGAGCAACGGCTAAGCGCGACGGAAATTAAACGGGGGTTGCGGGTTCGATTCCCGCCCCGAGTCTGGGTGTTTATGTGTAATATGTATTTATTTACAAAAGAAAAAGTATATAAGTAGTATATCAGTTGTCTAGTACCCATAACACAAGCGCTGTGCTGCTTACTTTGGGACTAGATGGCGCTGTGTGAAATGTCTGAGTATTATTATTATTGCTATTCCAATAATAATCACTTATCATTTCACGATCAAGCATGGTCCTATTAGAATGCTATTTAAGTATTTATGTTACTATTGTTATGTATATGTTATGATTGTTTTGTTTAAGTATATATAAAATATTAATTGCAAAATAGTTTAATTGAAATAAATTACTTCACGATAAAAATATAAGGTCATAAGTATCAGTATTTTTTATTCCCCGAATGTATGTAGCCGATGGAAAGCTAGCGATGTCTGATTTTTTTTTAATTTATCGATTCTAGCTGTTTCTAGTAAGTTTTAGTAAAGATTAAAATTTAACTAACTCAAAAGAAAAAGTTCTTGATTTAACTTGTATGGAATATGTTTATATATTACATCCATTTATAGGGACTAAAAATTAATATCAGTTTAATATTTTTAAATGGTTAACGTATCATTGGATGTTATTCGATTCCCGACATTACCGATAAAATGGTCTATTCAATTTATTCATAGACAAGGTTCAATATGTATAATTTGGTTCCTGGAACCTACCTTTTACGTTAATTAAAAAAATACGTTCTAGGTGTGTTGTTTTTCTATATAACTGACAATCAACAATATGCTATATTGGGTGTTCGGAATCAGATAACTTAAACCGGATATCCTAAATCGATTATTCTGAACTGAATCGGAATAATATGAAAAGAATTGAAATTAATGTTCACGTACAAAGTAACTATTTTTTTGCTACTTTGTGTATGGCTTTAACGAGTATTATTAAAATCATAAAACATTGCAATAGTAATAGCTAATAGTAGACGTTTGTACCATCTCGTGACCATCTCCGTAACTGTAATCGGAATCTTGAACTCTTGGTCTTGTAGATAATAATAATAATAATACTCCAGACAATTACACAGATTGTGTGACCCCAAACTAAGCAGTAAGCTTGTACTATGGGTACCACACATCGAAATCTGGGGGAGTTCCCAGTAACACCCAGATTCCAAGCCAATTTAGAAAAGTTCGTTTCCTAAATTGACCTGACCGGGGATCGAACCCGGGATCTTAAGCTTGGAAATCAGATGCATATGCCACTGCGCCAACGGGCCAGTCAAACAGCAAGATCGACTGGGTTATTTCACATAAAGAACAATAGTTGCGCCGCAGTCGCGCGACGATTGTTTTAAATTGGTAATTAGGGTGCCATGCAGTTAAATGACTTTTTATGGCATAAAGCCGCTAGCAGTAGTTTTCGGTTCACTGATTAATCAACAGAGGCAACAATAGCGATTCGCGACATTATATCGTGCTCGATTTGACATGATCGCGTAAGATATTCGGCTATCGCTTACTGAGTGCAGTTACGTTAATACGTAACGTAGCCGAATTGATTTTAGTCAGTATTAGTTCCATTCAAGACATTAATGTGGGATATCTAATTTAAATAGATTTAATTAGGGTCCTATTGCCTCTTGACACAGTACAAGTAAGCATACAGTATGCTATCTCGGCAGTGTCTTAGTGATAATTACCTACGGTCACTCGGTACGTAAACACGCAATAGGGCTACCGACTTGGACTGAATGTTTTTCTTGGGTTACGTATTTGATAATAGGTACTATATTAAATTGTCATATTATCTTTTCATTTTATATTATTGCAAATTTAATAAATTTTTATTTATATAATTCTACTAGTATTTTATTTCTAGTTCCAAAAGCTTGTGAGTTAGTATGGTGGAAATAGACAAAAAAAAATGCATTTTGTGTGCAGTATAATTAAAAATCAGCAATAAATTAACTAGATCATTATGATAATATATTTCCTACAAATTAGCAACAGAGAAATATTTCCGGTTTCGATATAGATGTATTCAAACATCCATACACTGAACATTATGCTCGTAAACTTGATTGACATAATATTTCGTCAGTAAATGCGCGGGAGCGGCTTATACAGTCCGACGACAACCGCGGCTCACTCGCGACTGTTGTATGGCGAGAAATGTCGAGATTTCGAGCGCGTCGTTTGGGAGCGTTTGTATGAAGATAGAATACTGTATGCTTACTTGTACTGTGCTCTTGACAACAAAAACAATATGACTGGCTTAACTGAAACCTATTTTATAAGCACATTTTTTTCTTGTGTGGTAATTCCTAATTTGAGTCTAAATGAGGGACACGGTCATTGCACGTTGTGCTGACGTCAACGAAGGCGACACGATAACTGACGAACGAAGTTTCGAAACTGAAGACTTGTGTTCGAAACCAAAACTATAATTTGCGACGAAGTTTGTCGAACTTTCAATCGGAGACGTAATGAAATGATCAGCCAATGTGGAATTGACATTCTATTCGGCACCTAGGAACTAGAATGCTATTGCTAATTCTGTGCTAACCAATTGCATTTAGCCGCTTTTTATTTGTAGAAAAATCCGTTAAAGCTTGTCTGCATAATTACTGTTAAGTGGTGAAAGTGCCTGCAAGTGTACATCAGTAACAGCGAACGCATTTTAACCAGAAAATTAAATAACGTTTTCAAAGTTAACAGGGTTAGTTTGCCTTTTGACGTACCTACAAGTGAATTGAAATTCTACCTAAAAATTAAATTACAGCAGCGCTGGTCCACGCCCTTGATCAGGGTAGAGTGAGATTGTCTTTCGGCGCCCTTTGGCTAAGACTTTTAAATCACGTAAATTGCATTACATTTTACGTTAAATAAATAATATACATGTTTTTAAATCAACTTTTATTGCAAAAGTTAACACTTATTGAATCAACAACTATTTTTCGCTCAAAATTATTTCTTGCATTTGTCATTTTGGCGCCCCTTGTCAGCTAGCGCTTAGAGCGCTTAGAGCGACCGCTCCTCGCGCTCTACACTTGGGCCGGCGCTGAACTTTCGTATGTTTGTGGTCACAAAATTCGAAAAGTAGTCTGTCGATTGACTTGAAATTTTGACACAACATTGCATTCGAATATGAACATATTTTTATCTACTTATATCTATATATAAAAATGTAAACGTCCGTTCGTTGAACGCGCGCCACAGCAAGCATGGCCGGGAACAGTTAGTCATTAATAATAATAAACATAATAATAATACTTCACACGATTACACAGATTTTGTGACCTCACTACACAAAGAACTGTAGGAGCACCCAGTAACATCCAGACTCCAATTTGTAAAAGTTCGTCTCATAAATTGGCCTAATTGAAGACCGAACCTGAGGCCCAGCTTGGAAGGAAGATACTCTGCTACAGCGTACAGCCAAGTAACCAGTTAGAGTTAAACCAGTAGGTCATCACTTTACTTACAATGTAGAAATATTATTAAGAAGAACCTAAACACAAACTATGGAAAAATATAGTTCTCAGTCTGCCTATTGGGCACCTGATTTGTGAAACTAATATTCACAGAAAACAAAATAATCGTAAAGACGAGAGTATTAACACACTCATAGATAACACGTCTACGAGCACACCCAACATACATACTATACTTACATCCTAAAAGAAAGGTGCTTAGTTGAGTAATGATTAATGTGGAAAGTTTGGAGGATTAATTAAGAGTATCGATTGCGAAACAATACATGCATTATTGTTTTCTCTACGGTGAAGAGAATTGATAACAGTTATTATAAGAAACTTTGTAATATTACTAAAAAAATTAATAAAAATATGTGTTAAGTTACGACGTTTCTCATTGGGGACGGACAAGCATCACGGCATAACAGAAACACATTGACAGGATTTTTACAAATACTAGGGTATACAAATAACAAAACGCTGAACAGCAATAGCGACAGGTTACTGTGCCTATCTTTAAAATATAAGTAGGTACATTTAAACTAAAATTTTGATTGAGTCAACAAAATCACTTCAAATTATCATATCAATACTGTGACCTCAAATGAATCATTGAACTTATATTATGGGCGACGCTTAATGAACAAGTCCGTAGGAATTGAGGCTAACAAGCTAGTCAGCCTGCCAGAGGTGAGATTGGGCTATGTGGTAGTTTTGCCCACAAAAACTCCTGCCGTGGTCGCCTTTGACGGATATCCTTCAAAGGGTAGTCAGCCTGCCAGAGGTGAGATTGGGCTATGTGGTAGTTTTGCCCACAAAAACTCCTGCTGTGGTCGTCTTTGACGTATACCCTTCAAAGGGTAGTCAGCCTGCTAGAGGTGAGACCGGGTTCTGTGGGACTTTTGCTCACAAAAGCTCCCACGGTGTTCCTCTTCGACGTATGTCGAGGGGCTCCTGGATCAG
Source organism: Zeuzera pyrina (assembly GCA_907165235.1). Lineage (NCBI taxonomy): Eukaryota > Metazoa > Arthropoda > Insecta > Lepidoptera > Cossidae > Zeuzera > Zeuzera pyrina. Next base: position 5,473,997 of record OU015641.1, read on the forward strand.
CCAGAAACTGTACCCCGAACCAATTGGAGTTAACCGAAGTTAGGTACAGCATAAAATAAAATATTGTTAATAATGAATTAATAAATGCAAATAAATTAGTTTAAGTGCACTTACCAAATCAACGGTTAGATTTCTGATCAGGACAAATCGTTATCTATGTAATTTACGTTAAATTTTCATTCATAAATGATATTAATACGAGATTGGAACGATATCAGATGTTCATTACTCTTAATTACCGCCAGGAAGCATTTTGCCACGTTCAGCCACGTCCGACCTGTAACTTGAAACTCGATAGCAATGTGTACGGATCGGCGCGTGCGCACGAGTCCACTCGACCTCGCGCTACACTGAGCACACGCTGCTATGTTAAGTTCATTTCTCTTACGTGATCACATTTTTAGTGAGTTTACTATAATAAGTAATAAGACACGGATTTTCCATCATTAACAAATTGATAAAAGCAATGACATTTCAGGATATGATTGAAACTATTATATGAGACGTGCGCAGTATAATGGTGTCTGGGTATACTTGAGAGAATCGTTAAGATGAAGCAATGTTTCGAGCGGTTACCTAGTAGATAGGTGATCACCCCGTGCGCACGAGTCTACTCAATCTTCCTCTACACAGAGTACCTATATATTACGCTAGGAATAACTGTGCTTCAATATATCACAAACATTATTTTCGCAGCATTAAATTCGCAGTGGAGTAAATTCTAAAATATTTCTAGAACACATTTGGCTGTTGTAGATTATTGCATATTTATAACTTACACAGAAATTTTACACAGAAGTTCATTATACAACGTAAACGATAATGAAAGAAGTACTTTTAAAAATTGTTTCAAATTTAAAAGGTGTAATAATTTTAAAAAGTGTTTAAAAGTTTTAATATCTAGTACAGAAAAAATTTAATATCCGTTTAATAGCTCCAAATTTTGTATAAAGAATCTATTTTAATAAACAGTAAAAGAAATATTCGACTGATTTTTAAAAGTTGACACTTAAAGGGTAAAAGGTGGTGTCGTAATTGGTATGAAAAAATACCTCGCGGACAGTTGCTGGTAACAGTGTGGATAACTTGGTTCTTCGCCAATATTATCGGCTACCACAAGTGTCTATCCGTGTGAAGCCAGGGCGGCTTGTTATCTGACACCATAAAAACAATATTGTGGAAAATATGAGTAGCCTTTGAGGCATTTTTAATTTGCTAACTCCTATGTTAAAGTACAAGTCTCCCAGAGGACAGATAAAGTAGTGAAACATAAAGATATATCACGTGTTAATAGTACCTGCTTACTATTTTTGTCGGGGTTTTAAAAAAAATTAATTTAGTTTTCAATAGTTGTAAAAGACAGATTAAAGAAAACTGTAGTACTCTATTTTTAATAATACTTTGTGCTGGTCATTATCATATTATCGAATGTCAACATAGATCGAACTCGAAGTTTTTAGCAGCAGAAGTGTTTAATATTCCTCAATACATATATGAGTCCTTGGCGAGTGACAGAAATGCTTTCTAATGATTAAAACTTAGAACACTGACGATAATTGCAGCATTAAAGCGAAAAAATCGCATGCAAATCTTTCTTACGATCCAGAGCTACCATGCCGCAAATAAACACACGGACAAATATCGCCGTCAAACTAGTAACACCTATCTTTTCCGCTGGAGGTTAAAAAAGATTTATAACTAACCCAATTGTTTGAGATGTTATTATTGTAAATACTTAAACGGGTTTAATTTACATTGATGGTTTACAATCATAATAAAAGGTAGAACCAATTAAAAACAACACAAAACTAACATTCCATGCGCCTGCGCAACCTTTAGATTTGTATCAATAGCTCCAAACATAAGTAAAAACCAAGGATTCTTACGATTACATTACAGCGTTATGTGTGGGAACCGGCCATTATTCGTAATTGTTTATTGTTTCACTACTGTTTTGAAGTCATTGTTGCGAAGTAGGAAACTTAGAGTGACCCTAAAAAGATGAGATTTTGTGTGAATTTCATAGAATTAGCCTCACAAGGGCCTCCAAACTCCATAATAAGCGAACATTGGTATAATAACCTTGCTTAATAAACAACTCAATAACTACATTTTAAAATTTTGAAATCCCTAATACAATTTTTTTTATTGGAGTTTCATTGAACGGCTGAAACGTTACTGCACCTCATAATTTTCTCAGATTTTTCTTTTGGAGATAAGGTGGGAAGACAGCAATTTTTACAAGATTTTTTGAAGAAATTTTAAAAAGATAATACAAAGTAACTTATCATTTCTTATTTCATCATTTAAAAAGCTTTTATCTAATATCCCACCTAATGAGAAAGATAATTTTTTATTCAACTTTCTCTAGCCCCAACTCAAAACATTCGTTTTTCAGTCACTACTTACTATAAACTATTCCTTGCAATTAGTTTAGATTCAATAGTTCAAATAGTATCTGGGAAAACCTTTTAACTATAGTACAGACAGTCCTCGTCATACGGCGTTTCGTTTAACGTCAGTCAACGTTTTGACACTATTCCTCGTTTTAACGTCTCTATGATTCGCTTTACGTCAGAATTAACGGTTGACTAGCATCGAAATCAAACAATTAACTTCAAAGAAATTAATCGAAGCTTTCAATCACATCCAAGCTGCAACGCAAATATTTGAAGCAAATGATCCCAACTTTGATAACATTTCTATCGTCTATAAATGTTACAGAGAAATTTACGAAAATAGAAAGAAAACGCAAAACAAATGCGTTTAGAAGGTTTTTTTTGCAAGAAAAATATAATTTTTATATTCCTGTGTATGTATGTGCATTATATTTCTTGAATGTGTCATTTTCTTAATAAGTAAAAGTTACTGATATTTGAAAATCTTGTACTTCTTCGCTTACAAGAACCTAACTAATTTTTTTACATGAAAATGTATGAAAAAATGTGACTAGTTTTACGTCGTTTTGTTTTGCGTCTCTAATTACTAGTACCTTACATGACGTAAAAACAAGGACTGTCTGTATATGTAGTTCAAAAATTTGGTAAAAACGGTTGTGAGAGATGGATGGACAACGAGATTCTTCTTCTTTTTTATATTACGAGTTAAAAAGGAATTCTTGAAAAAACGCGAATACTTCAATTGGACATATTTATTCAAACTTTCCAATTCTTAACACTTGTATAGAACTTTCACGCACGTTATACTATCACCATTGTACCTTCCAAAAACGCAAAAAATAGTAAATTTAAATAAAATGCGAACTTGACTTTCCCGTTCCCGCCAAAAAGTCCAACGTGATTCCCTAAGTGTCTATTATTTCAATTTTGAAACGAAACACTCAAAATAGAACTAATATTTTTTTTCATTCTTCAATTTAATCTGTGTAACACAGATTACACAAACTATTATCTAGACTATAACAGTTTTTATTTTTTATTAGAATTTTGCGTTACAACGCTACAAGTTTCCGCTTTCGTTTATGCTTTATATTATTATTTCTTTGCATTTACCTTGCTTCTGCCGAGCAACCTCGAGAGTCCATATCCGTCGACGATGACACTTGTCAGTTCTTATGGCCAGCAAGTAACATACAAACGGTTGTCGTGAATATTAATTACATTATATCGCATGTACTTAATTTGGTTTTATTTTGATACGGCTAAATAATTGCTAGTTTTAGGGTTCCGCAGGCAAAATGACTATAAGTTTTTATTTAACAGTAATTTATGAAATTTCTATTTGTGCTAAATGCTTTGAAACTATTGGTATTACATTCTAGAAATTATTTTTCGTTTATTTGAGAAGTACAGTATCAAACTTAAAAAACCGTAACTAAATCCATTAATTAATCGTAATCTCGAGCCATGTTTTTAATAAATAAATAGTCCAGACGATTATAACAAGATTATATCAATTACGTGACCCCAAATTAACTTCTAGGTTTGTACCTACTATGGGTATCCAAACTAAAAGACCATAGAGTAACATTCGTTACCTAAATTAATAAGCGTAGAAATTGAATTCTGGTCCTTCGCCTTGGAAGGCGGATGTATTAATCTCTGCACCAACGGGCCAATCAGCGTCAACTTAATATCTTATGACGTTTATTTGATTATAAAATACTTTGAATTTGGAAGAATTCGTAATAATTCTTTGCACAGACTACAAGCGCTTAGAAAATTAAATGAGCAAAAAGTAGATACTTACCTACTTTTTGCTCATTTACTTCTATGTAATATTATGTACTTACAGTTCAGTTTATTTTATCAATTAAACTTGTTAGAACTCAAATCATTAAACTGCATTACCACAAATATTTAGTTCGTAGACATTACGATGTATTTCTGAACATCAAATACAAAATTTAATTTAAAGTTTTTTTTAATAACTCGCGACAGTGATAGTAGCAATCGATATTTAAAAAAGAGTTTGTACTTTGTAATGTTCCGCAGCAGTTATCTCCATTTGAATTGCGTGTTATAGTTAAATTGAGTGTGGAGACTAAATATTACTATAAATGCTAATGCTATTTTACAAAAAATTGATTGCCTACTTTTTGCTTTTGATTTAAAAAAATTGCTCGAATTTAGTATTAAATTTTCCCTGACCGAGATTTCCTCAAACTAATTTGGTTTATTTTTTGTTTCTGCTCGGCTCTCCCACGTAGCTCCTTTGTCCGATTGAAGCATGGAACCTAAGACTTTTAACCATGTGTTTTTTGGCGGTCTATTTGTCCCAAGGTCGCAAAGATGAATATTTTTTGTCGCCTGCGGCAGGTAGAGTCGGCATAATAATGATATTTATTATTTAACATTTGTATTTCGAGTTTAATTCTGACCTTAGTATGTGTCACGGAAGTGCGAGGCTGTTCTTATCGACCTATAGATGACAGACAAATAAGTAAAGTTACACTTTATGTAAATTAATGTAAGTCATGCTGAGTGACCTTCTATAGGTAAGACCGCAGGACGTTACGTGCCTACTTGGAGTTCAGGTTCGTTCCTAGGTCCTAGTAGGAAAAATTGGTCAAGTGTGTTTCGTACAATACAAAATTGTAAATTCCTAAATTTAATTTCTGACGTAAGACTAAGATTTGGATGACTTTCGCTTTTCTTATTATATTTTCCAAAGAATGATGGATTTTTAAAGAAATACGTTTGATCTGCTGTCTCTACTTCGAACTCATTTTGCAGTTATGCGGTTTTATTTACATTCGTCCACCAAAATACACAAATTCTTGTAAATTTTTCTCCTTCTGTATAAAAACACTTAAGGTTAAACTAAAGGTTGAAAGACGGAATCACTTGAAGGAAATCACAACAATATTAATCGTAAACTGCAGATAGTATCTTCATATAAACGAAAATTCAATAATTACAATATTTCCTACTATGTTTCATAAAGATTTCTTTTAGATCACAACCCAAAGAATAGACTTTAGATTTTTGAAGTGGTGGTAAAGATGTAGAAAAGTTCTCTACCTGCTGATGAAAGTCTCGTTGAAATCAGTTCCGCCGTTTTGGAGATTAGACCTGACAAAGAAATAAACAAACAGACGAACGGACAAAAATTTAAGAAATACGTGTTTGAATTTTGGTAACGTGCAATTAACTACGTGAGCCTTAAGAAAAGCCTTTATTTCGAAATCACGTAAAGACACTTCAGTTTCGTTTATTTGTATAGAGTTTAAGACAAATAAATCTATTGTCTATATTATATACAACACTTATTGTAAGACATGTAAAAGTAGTGAAGAAATAGTTAAAAATAGCATACAAATTAATCACTGCGTGTAAAATTTCAAGTTTCTAAACCCAGCGGTTTTGGCTGTGCGTTGATACGACAGTCAATCAGTTCCTTCTTTTATTATGTTCGAAGACAGAAGATTTATTGTGTATAATTTTCGTACTTCCTTGTTTTATATACATAGTATGTTTGAACATACGTACCAATTATGCATGTGGTTTACTACAGTGTAGTCACATACTGTGAATTCACATTATCTATGTACATATTATTATTTAACACGCAAAACGAGCCGCCAAACAGACCACTTAAATATAATCGCCCGAGTTATATAAAAAGACTAGACGTGATTTGGTACAGTCGAGGAAAAAATTATAATATGAAATATATTTTAAGAAAAAAACAATATAGGTAATCAATATCAATGTCGACATACAATGGGTAAGTGCGGTTAGTGAGTAGTTTCTTGCTAAGTCTATATATAGAAAATATTAGAACATTATTAGCCTGGAGTTACCTACGTCAAATGTTTTTATTGTGAGTAATGACTTATCTTAATAATACTTCGTGCTTGTCAGAATTGATAAGTGATAAGAGCATTATTCAGAGCACCCGCTGACAAATGTAAAATTTGAATCTGTTGATTAGGGTTCTGTAGTCCAAATGACAAATCGGAATAATTATTGAAAGCATTTCGTTTTTTTAGGACATTGACGTAATTGGAAACATAGGATATATAAGAGTTATAACGAAAAGACATGCTTTCGCTAGCGCGTGTAATTCTCGTCTGTCCATTTTTTAAACTACCGTTCAAAAAACCAACTGTCGCAATCACAAACAAATTATTGTTAAGTAACAATATTCACAAACGACGGTGTTAATCACGATTGTAACATTTAATCGCGAATACATACCTATAACAAAAGTTAATTTTAAAACTCATCGTATCTGTCTGTTCGTTTGTCTATCTGCCCGTTTGCCTGTCCTTTCGTTTGTTACTATTTATTTTGCCATCTTTAACATCTACTGATCTGTTGGGTACAGAAATGTAAATTGGTAAAGCAAAACCATAAATAAAAAAGAAAAAATGAAATAAGTTGTATTTTGGACCCAGTTCATTTCAATTTAGCTAAGTTAATGTGTGTCAGATATGCTTTTGACTGGTTTTTAAATTATTTAACTTATAAAGAACATATTTTTAAAATTACAAAGGATATGAAAAAATATTATTCACAATTAAAGACCATCGCGGAAGTATAATAAACAAAAAATCACACAATAGTACTTTGTTGTAGAGAAAAATAAGGAAAATGTTTGATAGTCAATTCATATTGGACAGGTGTCCCAAGTTATCAGATGTACGAGTTAATTACTTCACGAAACATATAAGTCACAGAATACTATTGTAAATCATTACATCAACATCTTTAATTTATTGCTTAAAGAAAAAAAAATAGATCAACTATCTAAAAAACTTGCGTCACTTCTTAGTACCTCTTCGGCAAAGATTATTTTACTGTTCCTTAACTCGTTTGCAACATTTTAGTTACCTTATTACAAAGCATTAAAGTTCAGTTTATTTTTTATATATTTTAAGAGCTGCTGTGACTTTTCATATGCTTATAGATATATTGGGAATTAATTTTAAATCTGTACAAGGGATTTTTGCAGTAAATACGTTGCGATAAAGACGATATTTCTGTGGATACGAATATATTTTTTAAGATTAGACATGGTTTGTTGTATTCATCGAAGGTTGATGGGTGAGGACACCGACATTGGGTCAATAGAAGTTATTATAGTATTAAAGAATAGACTGTCGGCTACATGTATTTATTTCGCATCTTATATTATTTCCTTGTTCTCTATTGTTTATGTATTAATAATGACTTTTAGTTTTAATTATATTTTTGTTAAATTTTAATTATTTACAATAATATTTAGTAATTTTATTTGTAATATTCAATTTATACTTTTAATTCAGCAGTCTATTATAAAACAGTATCAAAGCTGTAATCTGGAAGACGCAACTCAGGAACAAAGAAGGGGTAGCAAAAGAGTGAATAAGAAAAGGGAGGCAAATTACGAGTCCTAACATTAATTATGCTTGCTCAGAACATACCTTCTTGCTCGCCCAAAAGAAATCTTGATTGTGTTTGCCCAGACCGTACCTTAAAATATATTCTGGACGAGCGTCCAGAAGGTACGTTGATCATGCCATTCCAGAAAATATCCCGATCATGCTTGTCTAGATACCTTGATCATGCTCGTCCAAATCTTGATCATGCTTACTCAGAACATACCCTACTAAAGGGATCTTCTTGATGATTAATGCAACAATGATTAATATGAGTCCTCGTTATTGCTTTCCATCAGACAAGACGAGAACCAAATATATTTCAAGTAAGAAAACTTCCTGGACCAGCCCCTCCTCTTTGGATTTTAAAGTCATACATCAGTTGCGTGGGTGGATTCATAGTTTGATTTCATTTGTAAAGTAATTTTTGAAAAATATCTCTGTAAATAATACATAAGAGAAGAAAGTTGCGGAAAAGTTTGTGGATGATCCTTAAATAAAATAATGTATATTGTACCTGTATACATGTCTTCACGCGATTTTCCTTTCGGAGTGAACAGTATAGCAATAAAACGTATTTTTTTCCGTTTATTGGTTATTTTCATTTAAAAACATTTGAATAACTTTTAATACGAACTTTTTGAATCTATAGGGTGTTAAAAAAGGTAACGGAATATAAGGTAGATTTTAATAAGATAATAGAAAATTTCGAATTCCAAGCAGATGAAGTAGCAATAAAAGTTAGTATTATTATATACCGTTCATTGTAACTAACATATGAATATTAACTTGTGATTCGAAACTTGAAATCTTATCTTGAACAATTATTGTAAGCGACGTTGGAGTTAGTTAATATTTTGATAATACTTATTAATTTCGTACATAATTACGACACACGTCTGACACGCGGTTTTAATTTTTTTGTCTTAGAGGTTTTTACTTTTAATTTTATCCGATAATGGCACAGCTATGCTGGATATTATAACATGTATTATGTTTATATTAATAATGATTACATGTATTTATGTTATCTTTGAGAACTTGTTATACTCGTAATTTAAAAGCATTGATAACTTCACTCAATTTTTTGAGGCTAGCGATGAAAGCGCCATTTATCCTACTTTGTTTTATTTCTTTGACATAGACATACTCTTTCAACTTTCATCGACCCAATTATCTATCGCATTATTTTCACTAATTGTTGAGTATATCGAAATACACCTGTTCATAAGTCTCTATTGTTCCGAAGAGAACGACCTATCGACTAACCGCAACACAATAATCAATTGTTACGCAAACGACAATATAAATTGCAATCGAGACAGTTTTGTTCGCTGTCACAATTATTTACATATTGACAGCTTTTGATTTAGGGGTATTTAAAACAAAAGAGGTCAATCAGTGGGTCATAGGAACGGGTTTTTAAAGATATCTAAGTAATACTTTATTTCTGAAGTGTTATGATCTAGTTCTTAGGTGTTATGTTAAGGTATTATGATATGTTTTAAAGAAACATTGCGCGTGGTTACATTTTTTGTAACGCGGGAGAAATCTTTATAAGATGTCCGTCATCATAATGACGAGACTAGGGCTCTGGACTAAGATTCGAGATTGTTCGGGGCTTTTACCCACTATAATTGCCGTGGTGGTTGTTCTCGGTTCTTGTCGAGTTCTCTTTGCGATGTGCTGAAGCGCATCTAGGAGGTTAAGAGTGGTGGCGCCAGCAACACAGACCACACACGCTTTCATCCTTATCGGGGTTGCATGAGTAGGCCACCGGAGTCCAGTTCCGTTTGACCACGACCCTGAAGGCCTTTCTTTAGTCTCGGTGCTCTTACTGTTCTTCAATTCTCGTTGGTTAATTTAAGAAACGAACTTTTCCAACTTATATTAGAGTCTAAATCTTGTCGAACATTTACTATGGGGTAATGGTATGGTTATTTATTGAAATTTATTTATTTATTCATTTGTCATCAGTCATCAGTCATCATATTTTGGAGAAATAAAAATTATTACTGCATACATTTTTTTTTATAAAAAGAGGGGGCAACCGAGCAGGGGATTCACCTGATGGAAAGTGATCATCGCCGCCCATGGACACTCGCAACGTCCGGGGAGTCACGGGTGCGTTGCCGGCCTTTAGGGAAAGGAGGAGGAAAGGGGAGAGATGGGCCACCGGCACTCTCACTCGTCGAACAAACCATAACAGCAATAGATGCTGTTGTTTAACGCCGATATTCTGTGAGAGGGTGGTATTTCACCGGGCGAGTCGGCCCAATTCACTGCAGAGCAGCATGGCTCTACCATACCAAAATAAAATAAATAGACGTCTTCACGGCATTTCTTTTCGGGGTCTACAGAGCATCCGGGTGCAACAGTGTATTCCACTGAGTTTTTGTTGATTCTTTTCAGTGTAGGGTTTTTCAAAACCGACAGTAGATTTCATGTTCAGAAACATCTTGCAATTGGGTTCACTTGAATAAACAATTTGACTTTAAAGCCTCGTTCAACAATGAGTTTTGAGTTTTCAACAATAACAATTTGGATTTACATTGCCTCTTCCATGAATTAACGGCGTCGATACTCGATGCACAATTCTTCATATAATTTATTACGCTGTATTCGTACGTGATTGAGACCGTTTATTCGTGGCTAACACAAGTAGCAAAACTGAACATTGTTAGTCCGTCGCCTGTATAAACCGCCCAAAGAAAAATAATTTAGCTTCGTTTACTAAAGATTAATTAATTAAGTGGCTACAGCAAGATTGTGTTAGCAGTGTGTCGACATGAGTAACGTTTATCAGCGTGCGAACATCGAATTATTCGACTTTTGTCCTCAAATGTACTTTGTGGGAGAACATTGTTTAGGCTGTAGGAAATTGGTAGGTTTGTTGATTTATTGTTTGAAAATATGCAATCTTAGTACTGCGATGTGTCTAATTTTGCAATAGCAAAATGTTATTTAGTATGGGAAAACTTAATTAAGCTGTTGTATTACTCGCGGAATTTGAAATTTAACGACATTATAAGTGTATGAGAATATATGACCGCATATCTGACTACCGTGCTGATGGTCTCGGGTGCGATTCAAGGTCTATTTGGGTTAAGAAATGAATTTTTCTAAATTGATTAGGTGTCTGGAGTTACTGCTCAAGCAGCAAAATCATAATTGATACTAAGTTTTCAGAATTGAGTTACTATTCGAATAGGTTCTAAGTATTATAATGTTACGATCGCGTAGTGGTCGTGTGTTGCATTTACGAAAACGCTGCTATACAGCAGTTAAAAGATATAAGTTTTTTGTTAGTTGGATGAATGTTCTCACATCAATATTCGCACAGTATTCTAGTTATAAATCAATGATCAAGCAAAACTAATCAATAACATTATTGTTGTTCCAGGTGGCTGGTGTTACACCAATGGCCTGACATAATGTTTCGAACGGCGTCTGTGGAGAGCTCCGGGCCGAGGACGCCGCCCGCGTACGCCCCTCACCCCCCTTATGTCCCTCCCCGATTCTTCCCGCCACGAATCCGGCCCCCGCCTCCGCAATACTGCTTTGACGCTGCCCGTTTCGCCTGCGACGCGTCCAAGCCTCGATACTTGGATGTGGAAAGAGAAAGACTGGTGACGCGATGGCTAGCAGAGGCTAACGAAGCTTTGGTCAGAAGAGATCGCCCGCCGAGATATAAGCCGAGAAGTAGTGAGCGACGCCCAGACTATTTGGAAAGGCGACCAAACGCGCCGGAATGGGCGGACAATTTTCTTCTGGGAAGACGAAACGGCTCCGTCGAGCCTGAAGAAGAGTGCAGTGAAGTTATGACTTTGAAAGAGTTCGTTGATAAATTCTCTCTACCCCGTGTGGTGAAATTTGAAGGGGAGGATAGGCCAGTGCTGTTATACAGGGTTCTTGAAGCGCATAGGAGAGTGGAGGCTGTGCCGCTGTCAGGCAAGAAAGGGAAGTTGGTCGGAAAGCCGCTGTATATACCGGACTCTTATGATGGTGAGTCATTCTTTTTTCAATTACATCAATTGTCTGATCCCAAGTTATGCATTAGGTTTGTACTGGGTACCACACTAGGAATTATTTGAACATGAACACTCAGAAAAAATCATATACAATTTTGCTTCATGGGATAGAATTATGTGAAATTTTTAGAAAAATAATTTCAACTTTATGCCTATGAAGTAAAATATAAAACTTGTTTATTGTTTTGATTATTGGTTGGATAGTCATAATATAATACAGAATTGTCCGACATGCAGTTGAGGGAAACATACGCTAGGAGCGTATGTCATGCTCCTATGCCAAAATCCAGCTCTGTACGTGTAAAGATGAGAGTATGAATTCATAAAAATTTATTAAAATCAGTAATGTATGTAATATTTATTAGACACGACTCGTGTACACTAATGCGAAAACAAATATAATAATATTACTACAAACAATTATACAAATTGTGTGACTCCAGACTAAGCACTAGGCTTGTACTATGGGTACCACATAACGAACTGGGGGAGACTCCAAGTCAATTTAGAAAAAATCGTTTCCTAATTTTACCTGAACGGGGATCGAACTTGGAAGGCTTGGAAAGCAGATGCTCTGCTACCGCGCCAACGAATAAGTCAAATATTAAGAAAACATAAAAACAATAATGGCTCGAGTCAAAATCTTTACAACAGAAAAGAAGGTCATTAAAATTTAACAACCTGCGACATAAAGGAGGGATTCAAAATAATGCAAGCATGACGTAATTTATGAATAGCATCTTAGGTCGATATGACATCAGATCTATTCCTAGGCCTTAACAAGACTTTAAATGGTGATAATGTAAATTGAGTTTCGTCCTATTACAGTGTCTGATGTCTGTTACGTAATAAGTGTCTAAGTAATCATTTCCGAGCATTCAACCATTTGGGCCGTAGAAGTTTATCTATTGTTAACATTAAGTAACGACTCATTGGGCTGGGCTAGTTTTGTTTTTAGAATGAGGTCACTCGGTATGAGCTATTGTTTTGTTTTTATGATTCAATTAATGCAATAAATTCATATTTGTATGCTTTTTTGGAGGTAATTATGTTGCTGATTAGCTGTGCCTCGCGGTTTAACCCGCGATTCTGTTATTTTCCCGGTATGAAAGTCCCGTCAAAGTAGGTTCAGCTGTTTCGAAGATTAGCGTACAAATAGCTATTTAGGCTTAAGAAAAAGCCTTCGTTTCGACAACACAGTCACACACTGATTTTATTTACATGCATAATAATTGTAGGTATAGATAAATGTATGTAGTTAATATTGAACCTGAGTACTCTTTCATCTTATCTGTGGAAAGAAAGATAAATGTAACGCGTCGATTGTTTATCTTCCTGCGCAAGTTGCGAAAAATTGCGAAAGGATATGGTTTGTTTAATAGATTCTTGCATAAGTAATGAACAGTCTGTTACTATTATGATGCCACTATGTCATTTGCCATGGTTTAATTTCCTACTCAGAGCGAACCAAGCTTAAGGCTCAACAAAACGATAACTTGATGTCATTTCTAGCAATAACTAATTCGACTTACAGATAGTACTGTCGAACTAGAACTAGATAGTCACAGGTAGCTCATCAACATAGATATGTTTTTATTGTTATTATGTGTATTTTATATGTCGGTAGTGTTTATTCTCATACTTTTACAATATTAGCTTAGCATGAATACTTAGTTATTTTCTGAATGCGAGAAAATGAAATTCTATAGGTATTAAAAAAAATGTAATCGGTTGCCACTAGAAAATATCTCAGAAGTTTCACATGTAAAAGAACTTGTAAGTCAAACTGCAAAAGAATTGATTTCTAATTTCGTGAAAGACGGGATAATGAAAATATGGATAATGGCAGAGACGATATGAGATACAAACGTTTTCACGTTTACATTGTATAGCTGCATTATTTTTAACTTTAGTAACATAAGCACTTCTAAACAATAAAATGGTAAAACCTAAAAAGCTTTATATAACATCATCTAATAGCCTTAAATAAAATAAAAATAAAAATTGTATCTCTAGTTCGGATTTTGAAAGCATATCCATGTTATTGATAACTTTATAACGTAAGAACGTAATTGGATCTATGATCATCACCTATCTATGTTCCTTGTAATAAATCCCCCGTCTTGACCTATGACCTGTTCGAGAACATAAATATGGGTGACATTTTCTCGACCAGGCCACAGGCCAAGCGGTGGGATTAATTAAAAGGAACATGTGTATATCATTGGTGATAATCAGTCGTTATATTTTCTTTTATTGTAGCTTTTGCCGTATTTTCTTTTTAACCGACTTCAAAAAAAGGAGGAGGTTCTCAATTCGACTGTACGTTGGTTTTTTTTTGTGTGTTTGCCAAATCAATGTGCAACAACAGAATGCCTTTTGGTAGGCTTGGCACCGACTTCAGTAACTGTCAAATTTAATTATATAGGTATGTGTATCGTATTTATAAAGTTATTTCAATTGTACTTGACTTTTGATTAGTAAAGGATAGTTATTTTGTACTTTTCAGTGTTTTTATTTTTGAAGGCGGTTTAATTTTTTTTAATAAAATTTTTTCACTTCCAAACTAAACTCGTAAGTTGAGGTAAAAAATGTATTCACCTATGTTTACTTACCTTGAACTTCTCCCCAGTTCACACTTCTACGCGAACTGAACATGTACGATATACCAAATGGTGCTGTTAATTGTCGGTACCCACATCTGACCTTACTTCATAATAGCATAAACCCAATTTAGCACCACTACATCTAATTGGACCACTTCTAATATCACGTTTAAATGAGTCCAATTTTGTGTTATGACTTCCTGATGACCGAGCTTCAGGTGTGCAATATACTAACAAACATTGGTGTAATAACACAATACGAGGCCCTCGACACATTTTTAGACGGGAGGCCCTCAAATAATTAAGGCTGGGCCGCACTAATACAGATACGGATGTCTCATACTTAGATTGATCAAAGAATTGACATGGTCATTTTTTATTTTATTTTACTGTGTAACTTACTCGTATTTACAGCGAGAAACGATAAAGTCTAGTACTATACTATAAATTACCTATTAATAGGCACCACTTTGACTGCGTAATATATCAGAAAGCGATATCATTATTGTTATTAATAACAACGGCTAAAGAGCGATCGCTAAATAATAAAAAGATGTGAAATAATAGAAAAAAAAAAATCTTTAATACAATGTTTTCAGTGTTATGAGCCTTGATAAGCAGCCGATAAATTCGTTACCTTTCATTTATTAAAATTTTGATTAACTGGCAGAAACTAACATAAAACTCACATATTGTCTTAGCTAGATTTGCAATATACACCATTTCTAGCCACTTAATATATCTGTCTATCAGATATTATAACACTACTTGAAATACTCAGATGAGGGGACAGAATTACTAATCACTAGCTACATTAACGGGCCAAATTCAAATTTAAAATATTTTTATTTAGGTATAGTCTTCGAAAAAAGATTAATACTCCTCATTATACAACATACGTTATTTCCCTTTCGGGGCAGACAGAGGATCAAGAGACAAAATTACACTTCGAGGTTACTTTCATTAAACACTGAGATCTCAATAGAACACGAAGCAATTCCGTCGGATATCCTTATTTTAAAATCATTTCCCAACAAAAATAGTTATTTTTAAAGGTGATTTCCGATCTGGATTTATTTATTATGATCAATGTAAAAGCCACGACTTTCCAAACCACATGCCTATTTTATGAAAGAATATTATAAAGGTTTATACAAAGAGCTTCTGTCCCTTAATAACTCGCTTATGTATGTTGCGTAAAACGGACCAGCGAAAGTTAACATCATTTACCTTATACAGTGACAAATCGCTGTTAAAACTTTACTTTTGTCATTGTGTATTACGTAAAAGTACTTTAAAATTATCCACATAAGCCTCTTTGCAACGAAATGTATCTATTAATTTTCTTATTGCATCATAATGTGTTTGGCAGATAAGTGGTTGAATAACAATTATATCCAGCAAGGGGTTGAGGGTTTGATTTCAGGCAAACACCTAAATCGTTAACATTGGATTGAGATATTGTTGTATCTCGACAAAATGTTAAGTTACCTAATTTTACAATCTAAAGGTTCGATTTCACTTTTTCTGTTGAATTTTAGGAAACCTTCCTAACGGCACCCCACTTGATAGGGTACACGAAAAATTAAGTAAATTAATTAATTCGAAGAATTAATTAAATTAAAATAAAATCATCACAACTGTTTTTGAATTATCAATATACATACATAATCCACATACTGAATTTCCTTTTAATCGATAAGTAAATAGGAGAATGAAAGGTCTGTGACATATACAGAGGTTATGAATAATAGTTTCACTGCGGAACCTTATAAAGTAAGTACATCTTGCAAAAGAGCTCTGGATGTACCTGGTACGGCGCGTTTAACAAATAAAGCTTATAACATGTCCACCCACACGCCAACAAACAAGGCCGCTTATTGTCTATATGTCTCTTTAAATGAAGGTAGTACGTAGCCAGTGGTAACGAGCTATTTTGCGAGCTATGTGTGTAAATGTATAGACAATATCCGAAAGCATCAAGAACGAAAAGCTTTCGGTGTTTCCATTTCCAAATTAGAAAAATGGAACACTTATCATTACTTACTTATATAAGCACTAAACTGCTTTCACTAAACTCCAAACTAATTTATTTTTATTTTATTTTTTATTATTTATTTATTTTATTATTTTATATTAACGCTCAAGAATCATATTAACATTTACGCTGTATCCCCAACGGGGTGGTCAGACAGGACATAGCGCCAAGCGTCGCGGTCCTTACATACTTCTTTCACTTTCTCAAATCTCATCATTCTCCTCACACATTTTCACCTAGGCATGCGAGTGCTTTTGACATTTCCGTCGGCTAACACTCTGGCTATTTGATCTTCATAAGTCAGCTTTGGTCTTCATTGGCTTCTTTTACCACTCGCTTTCGCTCTGTAGATTTTATTCGTTAGTGTTATATATTAATCTGTCTGTAATATTATGTTTATGACGACAACACAGACTACGTCTGTTTGATGGCGGCACTTAAGAGTTAGTGTATTTCTGACCACGTCCATCCGACTACATTTGTAGAATCATAGGGAGCGGGTGTGCGCAGATTTAACATCACGAAACTTCATAAACTGGCACAATTATGAGCAAACTACTAAACTTTAGGAATCTTTTTAGTTATGGCGATTTTAATATGCATTTATACGTAATATATAAAAGGTAAAAGATAAATATGATAATTATTAAATATTTTTTTATTAATTAGGGTTAAACTGCTGCTATTATGATTGCGCACACTTGTACACAGCTTGGTAAGTGTGCACATTTCGAAAAAGTTCCTATTTTTCTTTTCTACATGGAAAATAGTTCTATTTTTATTTTCTTGGACTGTCAATTAACAAAGACTTTTTAAAAAATGACTGTGTATAATTTTATTTCACTTGAAATATTCGACTTCAGACAGATTTAATAAAATGCACACACCTGTCCCACGTGACTACATAACTGTAATTGTTCGACTGTTTAATACACCTCTACTCTACGTGACTAGTTTTAAACGTTTCATACAAAGGGTGTCTTATCTTGACCCTAGTAGTAAAATCATGCTTGATACTACATTGTCATTTTATATGGCAGTCATATAAATGTCTATGTCGTTAGAAAATAAGCTAAATAAATATTGTTTTCAGTCGCTTAGTGATCGTTTTATAGATTTATAGCCGCCGCTGCATGAAAAGACTATTACATAACAGTTAAAAGAGTCAAGGTTTATACATTTTCCGATTTTTCCTTTTTGCAAGTAAAGGAGTATTTATTTTTATTTATGTACTACACAGATACGCAGTACGACAGGGTTGCAGGACAGTGTTATTGTAAAAATGAAGAAATGAATGTTTAGATGGTTCGGGATGGTTCTATGTAGAAAGAATGAGTGATGAAAAGCTGACGAAGAAAATCTACGAGTGAAATCTAAGAGTGAAAGTGAGTGCTAAAAGAAGTCAAGTAAGACCAAGTCTGTCTTATGAAGATCAAATAGCCAGTGTTAGTAGACGGAAATATCAAAAGCTCTCACATACCTAGGCGAAAATGTGTGAGGAGAACGATGAGATTTGAGGAAGCGAAAGAAGTAAGGACCACGACGCTTGGCGCTGTCTTCTCCGACAATCCCGTAAGGGACATAGCGTGAAGATATGTATGTATGTATGTATTTACTACTCATTTCCAATTGAAACTAGTTTTTATCCACAAATCTACAACCAAAGGAGAAGTTGAAACCGAATGTCGGTTTTCTCGCTGATTGTACATACATACACGTGATATTCACGCTGTATCCCGGACGGGGTAATCAGAGAGTGCCAAGCATCTCAGTCCATGCATACTTCTTTCGCGTCATCATATTTCATAATTTTTACTCGTACATTTTCGCCGAGATGTGCGGGTGCTTCTGACATTGCCTTCAGCTAACACTCTGACTATTTGATTGTTTAAAAAAAACAGATGGTTTTTGCCATTTTATTTACGAAACCTTGAAAATATAAGATATCCCGTATTTTTTCCGGTAGTTTGGGAGCAACGTCCCATTAGACTAGCCCGTATAAGGAGGGCCGCGGGGCCGCGACCTCCGCCCTCGCTACTAACTGGCCTCAGCTTCTTCGAAGACGATTGGAATTTGACCAAATACGTCGTAGTTAAGTTGTATTACTCGATTTAAAATTATGTTACGTTCCATATAAGGTTTTTCTCCATAATATTCCACACACGAAGTACATTAATCTTCATGGCATGAAGGAATGTTTGAAGTCAATTAATTTTTTATATTAAAATACGTTAATAGAGACCATTAGAGTGTATGCCAAAAAAATTAAAAGAGTAATTAATCGCATCATGATAAATTCTCAAAACAAGATAAAACTTTTTTCTTTACAGAACGGTTTTACATATTGACTTTTAAATACATTTCATTATATGTGATAGAGTCATGCCCACAATTTCATACTAAACCATAGGAATACTTATATATGCTGTTTTTAGAATTCCGTTTCCGAAAGGGCACAAAAGCAATCGTTATAGAATCGCTATACTGTCCGTCTGTTGTGTCTATTTGTATGTCACATCCGCTGGGTTATCGCGTAATTTGCAGATAGCGATAGCCGCGCTGCAGTCGAGTGATAGTTGTTTAAAACTGATAACACGTAAACTGTTTGCGTAATTGCTAATAATGATGACAGTAAATTGGATTTTTGCAAAAGTAACGTCACTAATATTTTTCATTTATTGATTAATGATTACTCATCAGAGGCAGCACTAGTAATTTGTGATATCTCGTGATATTATTGATCGTTTTGACAGTAAATATCACGAGAGATTTGGCTATCGCATACTGACTGTATTCACGCAGCAGGTTATCCACAATCTACAGGTCACCCAAACAGCGGTGAAGAGAAATAAGTTAGCATGAAGTAATATGTTATGTATCGCTCTCCTTCTTCTCTTGAAATACGGAGAAGAACTCGGATCCTCGACATACTCGCAGTAAGAGCTCGACGAAAATGGAGGTGGGCTGGCCACATATGCCGCATTAACGATAACTGATGCAGAAAATCGTACCGATTCGGAGACTCAAAAAGGGGCGCAGATGCGTGGACAGGCAACTGACGAGATGCTGGACTTTGTGACTTAGTAAAATAGCGGACGGTGTTGAATGAGAAAGGCCATAGACCGAAAGGAATGGCATGCGTTGCGAGAGGTCTACAAGAAGAAGAAGATGCCGACCGCAGTTATCTAATAAGCTAGTGAAGTTATTCTGTCATCTTTACACCTACTGAGGTAGCTTTTAGTTCAGACTTCAGAGACGTAAATTAGTAACATGAAACCAAAAATTAGAAAAAAATAAAACACTAAGTACTGGTCTGAAATTGTTACGGAACCTAAAGTTCGACAAGCTCTTCGAAGTATTTTAGTTTTGATAACGATGTTCTGCTCTCGAGCATCTGCCCAAATAATCTCATTGAATGGAATACAGACTGAGTAGTTATTTTATAGTTATCATTATTTTCTCTTGTGGAGTCTTCTGCCTGAATATGGCGTGGAGGGCTCCTTACTGCAGGCTGTGAGGTCATTATATCGTGGCCACAGAGCCCGTGTAAGGATAGACGGTGACATGTCGCCCTGGGTTGAAGTCTGTTCTGGTGTCAGACAGGGCTGCGTGATGTCTTCCTGGCTGTTCGTGCTGTATTTAGACAGTTACCTCCAGAGATTGAAAGGCAATATGAGTGGTATGGGATGTGATGACACAGTGGTAAACTGCCTATTGCACGCTGACGATGCTGTGCTTATAGCACCATCAGAAGCAGAGTTGCAGACACTAGTCACGTGCCTGAAAGAAGATTGTGAAGTAAAAGGATTGAAAATGAATGTGAACAAAACTAAGATTCTGTTGTTTGAAAGAGAAGCGGTACAAACGAAATGTGTGATTTGTGTAAATGGAAAATGTCTAGAACAAGTGAATGAAATTGTGTATCTGGGGAGTGCGTTTTCGAGGGATGGAAGATGTGAGTTGGATGTGGAGAGACGGTAGCAGCTGGCAGTTATATGAACGGTGCTCTGTCCGCATTAGTGGGTAGTGTGAATATATCTAACACTGTTAAAATGGCCATCCACAATGCGGTGTTGGTGCCAACTTTGTTGTACGGTAGTGAGGCCTGGATATGCCCGAAATCGAGTGAAAGTATGATAAATGCTGTGGAGATGCGATCTCTCAGAAATATGTGCGGTGTCACGCTTGCAGACAGGATAAGCAATGATGAGATACGCAGTATGACGGAGTTACACAACAGTGTTATTGTAAAAATGAAGAAAGGAATGCTTAGATGGTTCGGGCACTTGGAAAGAATGAGTGATGAAAGACTGACGAAGAAAATCTACAGAGCGAAATTGAGTGGTAAAAGAAGCCAAGAAACACCAAGGCTGACTTATGAAGATCAAATAGCCAGAGTGTTAGCCGACGGAAATGTCAAAAGCACTCGCATACCTAGGCGAAAATGTGTGAAGAGAATGATGAGTTTTGAGGAAGCGAAAGAGGTGTGTAAGGACTGCGACTCCTGGCGCTCCGTCCTCTCTGACTACCCCGTTGGGGATACAGCGTGAAGATATGTGATGTTATTATTTTCTAAAGTTAGTTGTGGGATTTTTACACAATGCGTTTACAAACAGACTAATTAATAGCGTAATTATGTACACTCTATAATACAATAAAAGTAGCGTCACTAGTGCATTTTAGTGTTTTTGTCACCCAAAGACATAAAGATGAAAAAACCAGGACAATTTAGTAGACAACAGGACACAGTATAAAATTAGTAAGCTAAGTAAATATTTGTTTTTTTAAGTGTACATCACTTAAAAAAACAAAATATAATAATAATAATAATGAGCCAGACAATACACACCAATCATCTGATCTCAAACTAGGGTATTTCCTGTGCTATGAGAACCAGACGATGACTACCGGGGGCGTTTCCCAGTACACCCAGACCCGAGACAATCTAGAAAAGTTCGTTTCCTAAATTGACCCGACCGTGAATCGAACCTGGAACCTTCCGCGCTTGGCTGCAACATCTAAACCACTGTGCTATCGAGGTCGTCAAAATAAACTAAGCTAATGAAAATCTTTTATATGTATTTAATCTTAGATGTGCTGCATTTAATAGAGATACACTTTCGTTTCGGCGTGGTTTCGCAAATCTATTGTTAAAGCGGTAAACTTTTTGCTGAAATAAATAGATAATAATACTAAGTTATAAAAGTAATTTGATTAATTCTTGTTGATATCTCTCTCATGAAGCTAGAATTATTCTCGGTGGGCGATATACCAATACGTAAAAATGTCACGAATCTCAAAACACAGGAACGTTACCAGGACGAGTTATAAACCCAGACCGTTTCTTCCAGGATGATTTCGGACATTGGCACCGGCTTTAAGGAAACCCCCGTGCTCATGGACGATTCGTTTAAAAATTTACTCTACTGTATATTGCAGATCGATAATTTCTTTATGTCTGGAGTCATGAGTTAGATTTATAAGGGTTTATTTATATTGATGATTCTTTGGTATATCATTCCATTCCAGAATTAAAAAAAAAGTTAGTTGTAGACCTACCCTAGATATTTATTTAAGCCAAAGTCACTCAAAAAGGAGAAATTTTTATTTCTCTAGCTCTTTATGTAAGAAATATACCGAATTAAAGAAAGACAAAAAAGTACGAAATAACTATTATTTACCAATCATAACTCAAGTACAAATATAACTTTAAACAAACGATCAAATACCTATGTATATAATTAAATTTGGCAGTTATTGAAGTCGGGCCAATTCAATGTGCAACAACAGTAAATCTGAAATCAAGTTTGGTAGAGTTGGCACCGACTTTAGTAACTGTCAAAATTAATTAATCGTGAGTATAAAGTTTTTTTTTTTATATTTGAGCTTTGATTAGTAAATGATAGTTATTTTGTATTTTTCAGTGTTTTTTTTTCGGTTTAATCTTTTTTTTTTAAAGTTTCCTGCGGCTGCTAAATAGCAAACATTCAAACATAGCCAAACATTCATAGAGTGACAGCCACTCATCCAGGACGTGTCTTGAGAAATCAGGACGTTATTAAATATATTTTGAGTTTTTCAATGCAGTTTGAAAACGAAACACACAAATAGATAATAATCATTAAAATGCTTATTTTGGTATAAGAGAAGCCTAAAAAGCCTACATACCAATTAATTCTTACCTGATATGCTATTTATTACGTATGTAAACACCAGCAGTTTGTAATGTTAGAACAATGATAAAAAATATTGCTATATTTTAAAGTAGTTTAGATTTTTCACTTAATATAGAAATAGTTTTGTCTTATACTCATACCCTATGATTGTAGTAGGCGCCACAGAGAAAAACATGACTTAATAATTTCTTGCTCATGTAATTGCGGAGAGCGGAATCGGGAGTAAAAGCATGTTAAAAAATCAACGACCATCGGTACGTAAACGCAATGTTATAGATGCCACAATCTCGTCTCAACTCGGCCATGTAAGGTCTAAAGTTAATGGACCTGCTCTCCTACGCGATGGGAAGGTAGCCCCAAGGCCTTATTGAATAGGCCTGACGACATTACGGTAGTTAATTAATGTTTACTATTTATGTCAGAATGTTTCTGATTGTGGTAAAAATATTCATGCATGGTGTATGATAAATAGGATGGACTAACTTGTAATAAGCTCACTTGGACTGGTGCTGACTAAGCACACGTCAGCTGAGACGGGCTCTTGCGTTTACGGTATGACCCCACACTGTTAATGGTTATAAGATACTCTAATGCTGCAATGGCGAACCAATGGCACGTGACAAAATAATTGGGGCACGGCTGTAATTAAAGGATCGTATCTAATCGAAGTAATTTATTTTTCAAATAGATTTGTTGTTTTTTTTTCGTTAAACGCTAAGTTAAAATCGTTTGATGGCACGTCATGGTCTCGTTAAATATTTCTTTAGAAAAAATGGCACGTAGATAAATAAAGATTCGCTCACTAGAGTCTCGCGGTATCGTGATCACCTGTAATGCGCTTTTATTGGAGCTGCTTCATAAAATTAATAAAAAAAAATGCAAATAACACAATATGCTAACCGGTTAGGTGCGACAGCGATGAGCGGCGATGAGGGACACAGTGTTGTACATAGACAACAAAATAACTAGTCGAATGGGTGTTGGATTACGTATAGTGAATGTTTCCTTTGTTGGGATGCACTATAAGTTTGTATTTTATAGTGTTTTTCAATGACATTGTGAAAAACAAATTTATTTCTACGAACGCTGAGAGTGTAACCCAAAATATCCCGTACCTTAAAAACTTGTACAATGTTCAAACCAATTTTCGTTAAAAGTGGTCTTCAACTATCATATATTATTTTCAGAACTTTTCACTACGTAATTGAAAAATTAGACTTACAGGGAACTCTTGTTACGACCTTATAAGCGCATATCTCAGAAAAGCATTCAATAAAAAAGACCGAAACTTCTATATCACTTTTGAAGACCTATCTAACGATACCCCACACGATTACATATGTGTAATAGATTTATGGAATGCTAACCAGTATCGAAATTGGCGATTCGATGTTGGTTACATGACCGAGTCTGGTTTCTGGAATATCCTCAGGATGTCTCGTTAAGAGGTAAATTATGTTTCGATCAATAAGTTTGAGATTTTAGGCGGAAGATAACTAAAAATTATAAGAATTAATTACATGATATGGATTTCCACAAAGTAACACCAGAGTTTATACAATATAAAATTTACTTTTCTTTTTAAATAAACTATTTTATTTTTATAGTGTATGTATGTATAAACCACAGACTTTATAAATAATTCCAGACGCCGCGCCGTGTCGTGTCCAAGCACCAACGGTGAGGTAAATCAGATAAGCTGACTTAACTGTTCATACGACCACACATTTGTTATGAAATAAGCTGATCGGCTGTCATTGTCAGAAAAAAGCACCCGCACATATACATTTTGTTTGATTTTATTTGCCTCACTTCGTAGGGACGACCTGTCTGGAGTTATAAAGTCCATGGTATGGTAAATACTAAATATTTGGGGACTTTACATTGAACGACATTGCGGTATTATTCACCAAATGGCGGCCTTTCACAAAACTAATGTCTTATGACTTAGGGACCTTCAAGAAACGAGCCTACTTTTTCCTTAAAGGTTGACAACGCACCCGTCATTCCCCGGTCGTTGCGGGTGTCCATGGGTGGCGGCGATCACTTTCCATCAGGTGACTCGCTTGCTCGTTGGCCCCCTCCGCCATTAATAAAAAGACACCCATCCACATCATGAACTGTTCAATTTTACGATCATACGAGGATACATACATACTGTATATGTATGTCTCGGTAAAGGTCATTATTCACCTTATGGCTTCATCGTAATCGTAATAAGTGCTTTTCTATTGCTATACCGATGACCACGCAGAATTTAGTAATTTCTAGGCTTACTACAGAATGAAGTGTCTCGGTAAAGGTCATTATTCACCTTATGGCTTCATCGTAATCGTAATAAGTGCTTTTCTATTGCTATACCGATGACCACGCAGAATTTAGTAATTTCTAGGCTTACTACAGAATGAAGTAAGCTATATCGAGAGTAGCTATTCTAGGAACTCAATTTGTAACTCATGTGGAATGTCGGAAGCTAAATTTTTATTTTCCTTATCGACCGATATCGTCTTTATTTGTATTCTATATATGACTTCTTATTCATCCAAAGAGTACTCACATATTTTACATACAGTCAGCACAATAACTTAGGAATAAACATTAGAATCACGTATTTATTAAAACTTCAATATTTTTGGCTTTGTACAAATGTTGTACATAATAATAATATCTGTTGCGTGTGGCATACAATTTGCATATAATTGTAATATTTTATTGAAAAGTAACAAAGCAAACAATAAAAGTGGGCACACCCGTTAAAAATACTACAAGCAAATAAAAAATAAACAAGTGAGAATAATTTGGTTGTAGTTCAAAAATATTGTGAGAATCATCGATTTAGACACATTTTACTCTACATGGAAAGAAGGAATAGAAGTACATTTTAAAACCTTTGCTTAGGTTATATGTACATGGGCTAATATTAATAATTTATTATTCGAATTTCGTTACTTTTGTATAATAGAGGAGGTTTATAGTTATGTTTAACCCATTACGAAACTGTAACCTCGAAGCTTTTTGAGTATTTTTTTTAAAATATTGTCGTAGAAGTGTCAATCGAAAATTTTTAGTCATTAACAGTTTTTGCTTTATTAATTATTTTTTATCAAAGTTATATGTTTAAGTATAATTATATCATCATTATTCTACCTACCTAATACAAATGAGGTTGTTTGTTAATATAAAAATTATGCATATTTATGAGGTAATTATGCATATCCGTTCGTGTTGCAGTCAATTTCATTTTCTTGAAATATAAATATTGTTTTACTGTGCCGACTGTACCCCACACGTCGCACACAAGATACACAATAATAATGCATATTTTCAGCTTTGCTACAAGTACAACGTACCTAACGGTGACTGCTGTGGATTGTCTGGGTTCGTAGGTTCAATTCCCAGGCCTTGCAGTTAAGTCCGAAACATCTTTGTGGTACCGCTTAACTACCAAGCAAGTATTTTGTTTTCGTGATTCAATGGCTACTTGTTTTTAGAAGATTTAGTTATTACCTATATTATGACGCGTAGAAATTGGAGTTTTTATTTCTTTTCATTTAGTACTAGCAGTTGCCCGCGACTTCGCTCGCGTCGAATTGAAAAAGTAACTTCTTCTCCTGGGCTGATTCTATTTCTATTATAAATTTCATCAAAATCGATCAAGCTTTCAGGAAGAGAACTTTTAAATTACGATAACTTTTTTGACCGACTTCAAGAAAGGGAGGAGATTCTCAATTCGGCTGTATTTTTTTAAAATATTTATTACCTTTTATGTTATTTAATGTTATGTATGAACCGATTTGAAAAATTCTTATTTTATTTGAACGGATACACTTCCAGATTGGTCCCATTTAAATTTCACTAGTATTGGAGCTTGGGTTTCGAAGATACACCAAATAACGCTACCTGGTTATAACCTTTATTGTATTGATGATTCTCTTATATGTCATTGCGCTCCAGAATTAGAAAAGAAGTTAATTGTAGAGCTCTCGATATTTATCTCGATAAGGCTCTAGATATTTATTAAGGCCAAAAGGGAGAAACGAAAAAAATTAACAAAAAAATTAAACCGATTAAAAAAAAAAACACTGAAAAGTACGAATTAACTCTTCTTTAAACAAAACTGAAGTACAAAATTAACTTTATAAATAGGATACAGATATCCATATAATTAAATTCGACATTCGACAGTCGGTGCCAAATCAATGTGCAGCAACAGAAAGTCTATTAGTTTAGTAGGTAAAGGATATTTATTTCCTACTTTTCAGTGTTCTTTTAAAGTCGATTTAATTTTTTTGTTAATTTTTTTTATTGTCAGATTTCAATGAATCAAAGCCTAAATGTTGTTTCAAGCTGAGCACAATCTACCTGTGAAAACTGCAAGAAGATCCGTTCAGACAAACCTGACAGACAAATTTTTAAAAATGCTTTTTTGTTTTCCTTTTCTCTTTTTTTCGCTCACAGATTCGATAATTTTATTCAATGTACAGATACTCGGTTTCTACTCCTTTATTATATGTATATAGATACACGCGTACTAACAGCAATAGCTTACGATTTTATGATGATGCGTTGATGAGAGTTTTGGTAAGTCTGTAATGTGCGAAACACCAAGGAAAGTTGAAATGAAAGTTTGCATTAAATGTACAATTTCATATTTTTATAATTTTCGCCATGTTTCTCCCAATATAATTTCTGCTGTCATCCCGATCATGACAGTCCGTAGCGTAAAAGTTGAAATAAAATAAAATCAATTTTTTTAAGTTTACAATAATTAATTGTTAAAGTAGCAAATGTGTGAAAACAACTAATTTCAAATTGCATATGATTATAGCGGTTGTAGTTGTAGTTCGAATTATTATAAATGTATTACTGCTCATATATCAGTTTAATATTTAAGACTCGTTAATGAACAATGGATCATTTTTACAATAGTGACGGCGGAATGAGACCTGAGTGGATTATTATGTTCATGTCCTATCAATAAAAGTTGGGTAATTAGGCTCCTCGAAATCGAATAACTTTGTCGTACTCAAAAGAAGAAGAGTAGTATCCGTCACCTGCTGCCCTGCGACAAGAAGTAATGGTGGAGTCTTTTATCATCCTTATTTCGTTCAAGAAGCCTAGCTTAATGTTGGAAACATGGGATCCCCTAGCTTTACGAATGGGGCTTTAGGTGGTAACAGGTTTTTATATATATGTTTCCCAATATTAGTGGATGCTAATTTTTTGCACTGCACGAAAGGGTTCCGAATTTTTATCCAGTAATGGATAGGTCCGCGCCATTCTAAAATCATTTTATGTGACAGATGTCGTCCAAGAGTGGGGGTCACAGGGGTCAAGACTCAAGACCCTTCTCAAAATCTCGATTCGAAAAATTATAATTTATGCTCAAATTGATGTATTAATAAAGTTGGTTTTTAGAATTGTACGTGAACGGAGTTAATCCTCTCCAATCATATTCGTTATTAAATATATAAGCATTTATACTTACTTAAAACATACATAAATTCTTTGGTTCTCTTTGAGCACGTTCTCAGAGTGAATCCAAGGATTTATAATACCAACAAAGATTTCAATTTAATTCTCTTTCAAAGGCGCATTTTACGAGTTCCACGCAAACCGCAAACAATATGGAATCTATAACGATAATCGATTCCGCAATCAATGAATCGAATGATTCATCGTATCTCGTTTGTATGTACGTGATTTGTAGAAATCCAAACATGTGTTTTGTTTAAAATGACATGACTGAAATAACAATGTTATTAGAGGATGTAATGTGGACGCGAGCGTCGCAAATGGCCCGTGGTATAAAGTGACAGATGATATATTTGTTAGTCTTTTTTTACCATGGGGAAGACAAACAAGCAAAAACATTCCACCTGATGGTAATTGGATTTAGGTCCATAGACAAATAAGCTACCTCAATAGAATATTGAGGCTAACAAAGCAAATTACAACTGTGTTGGCAGCCCAGGAGATTAACATGTTGTGTCTCTTGTGCCAGAAATTTCAGCAGCTGTCTAATCGTCTACACCGGAACATAACAGTACAAGCACTGCTATTTGGCGGTAGGGTTAACCAGTACGATGGTGGGCGATAGCGATCTGGACGAGACCCGCACAAGGTTTTTCCATCCGCATGCTACACTTACGTGACGGAATTAAGAGTCCGCCTATGCAAACTTTGGTGTGCTTCGTGACCTGGATCTCGATATCTAAGAAGACTGAGAGTTACATCTTTGGATATATACAACTTCAGCTCTTTATATTGAAAATTCTTAAACGTGGAAACATGATTGGAGAAAATAATTTCGAAAAAATCTAGAAAAAAATCCATTTTATTCGAAGATTCAGTTACATCTCCGAAATTCTACAGAATTTTAAAATATTTTTTACTAAAATTGATAGGTAATTTAATATCTCAAATCTCTAATACCAATTTTTTTATTGGTAATGGAGTTTTCATGTAAATTACAATTATGTGGTAAAACAAATGTTGAGATTTCTCCACGCTAAAATATGATAAAACCGCAAATGCGAAAATCAACTTTATTGTTATTGCCATAAGGCGCGGGGGTAATGAAAAAATTCGCTTGCACTGGGCTGCATAGGCTGACTCCTAACACGGACGGAACACAGCGAGAGTTTCCACAGATTAAGTATTTGTAGCAAGCTACAGATGCGACAGTCACTTTACCGTAATTGTTATGTATTTCGTTTTGGTGCTACTATCGCCTGCTTTTTTGTCAAACGTACTTTACGTATAATACGTCAATACTTTTTAGGGGATTATTTAGAAAAATTTTCAAATCGAATAACTTCACAATAACTTCTTTATCTTATACTTCGATTCGCAGCATGTATTAGGAATTTTGAACTACATATGATATACATATAATATCTATTACATAGTGAGTACTGAAATGAAAAATACTTTTGAATTGAATAACGAATATTAAAATAAAAAGTATTTTTGAATGAACGGAATTTAAGGCATGAACTGGTAATAAATACATGACGAAATAGGTCAATTATGAAAATGTACAATTGTGTTTAGTACTAGCAGTAACCCGCGACTTCGTTCGCGTGGTCTACGTTTTATTAAATTAAATAATTCAGAAACCTTCGCGGGCGTACGCAGAACAAATCACAAAAGTTTCATCACAATCGGATGAATGGTTTAGGAACGTATAGAGAACAAACGTACAAAGAAACATTCATTTTATATATATAATATAGAAGAGCCAGTTAACGAGTGGCCAACTAGTAATAGATATATATATATATATATATATATATATATATATATATATATATATATATATATATATATATATATATATATATATATATATATGTACTATGTACATAATGCACATACGTATTCACATATGTACTATATATTCTGCGATATGACACGAATGTACCTACAATGAAAAATTGGAGGCTATCCCCTAGGTATTTTTCTTTGCCATCACTTTTGATCAGTACATGTACATTTGTATGTATGTATTTGACTAGCTTGTTAGCCAGTCTTTTCTCTGCCTTTTAAGCCGTGATTCCCGGGATCCAAGAAAGATCGTTTCAAGAAATTTACTTTTCTAAATTGTCTTGTAGTTTTGTATTATTGGGTTCTTCCTAGTTTGTGTGGTAGGGATCCATAGTAAAAGCCTAATTTAATGTCGCACAATTTATGGTGGTGGTGGTATACCTATGTATGTTTGTATGTGTGTCATAGTTACGTAGGTTTCAAATATTATATGTATGCAACCTACAAGTACAATGCCGCATACATCGAGGAGATATCATCCACTATTTCGTATTGTACCGCCACTCTTCATTACAATCGTCCTCACATTGTCTCCAAGCGTGAGAAGTATGCTAAACAGCGCTCACTGATTCCCGCCATTCCCTTTCATCCGTGAAACAATGACATTCCCTACTGATATCTTTAGACGATCGCAAACACGCGTATGCCCGACGCCCTATAAAACAAAGTTACATTTTCGCTTTTAGTAATAAACTCTCAAACAAATTTCGTTCTTATGATGTTACAATATAGGGTGTAACATAGTTCCCCAAAAAACTGAAGTAAATTGTAAAAATTAAACGCATACGCACGTAATCTCACCCTCACGTTCACCAGGAATACATAGATGTCATCGACGTTGATTGTTTTAAGAAAATGAGTTTTATTTTAAAAAGTTATGTGGTTTTTTGTGACTGGCTGATAATATGAAATACTTAAAAAATACTTTTCGTTTTATGTAAAAATAGGGGAACCAATTTTATATACATACATATCTTCACGCTGTATGTAATTTTGTACAATAGTTTTTAAAATAAGAAATTTCTGTTAAGGTTAAACTTTTGAAAAAAAATTTGTCATCTAGCTACCTTGTTATTGATGTAATTGATGATGTCGATGTAATTGAAAGATACCATATAGATATAATAACTCTCTTACCTCTTTTTCTTAAAACAAAGTTTTTTCTCGGTGATAGTGTTATTATTGCTGGTGGTACGATAAATTGAATTGCATAAATAACTTTGAATTTAAAATAGTTTGATTATTGTAATTTATCCACTATTATATTAAACGAGCAATATTTGTGTATATACCTCTATATAGTATATGTATTTGATATTGTTTTCTCGAAAACGGCCTTAGCTACTTTTATGAAATTTACAATATAGGGTTGAGGGGTGCAAGAAATCGATCTAGCTACATAGTCTCAAATCTGGGAAAAATCGTTTTCTCCGTATTTCACAGACTTAAAACTTCTAAACTCCAAACTTCTAAACTTTTTAATTTTGCAGCAGAATTTACCTTCTCAATAACACAATGGCTAGAGCGTAAGACTACCACGCCGAAGTGCACGGGTTCGAATCCCGCAATTTGGTCAGACCTTGTTTGTTTTTTTTTAATAAGTTGAAATAATATGGCTAAATTCAGTTCTCAACAAGTACCTATTAAATACACATATCACTTGAATAATGTACTTATAATAAGGAAATAAAATGAAAAATTATGATAAAAGCATAGACTTCATAACTTCATACAGCCTGTACTGCACGTACTACGAAGTGAGGCAAATAACATCAGATAAAATATAGATGTGTGGCTACTGTTTTCTAACGAAATGGCGACCAATCAGCTTATTTGATAATAAATGTGTGTCGTATATACTGTACAGCCCTACAAGTGAGTCAGGTTATCTGATTTAGCTCACCGTAGCTGCTCGGACACGGCGTTTGGCTTTGGACCTATTTATAAAGTCTGTGACTAGAAGTCATGTAGAAAAATCTATTATTCATTTTCCTGAACAATGAATGTAATGTTAAATTTCAAGGACTTCCTTTATTTTAAGATATTACGTTATTTAAAAGAGTAGTATTATATAAGCAATATTTGTATGTTTATAATCGCGTTTTCGAAAATGGCTCTAACGATTTCGATGAAATTTACAATATAGGGCTTCACGGTGGTCAAAAATCAATCTAGCTAGGGTCCAATTCTGAGAAAATTCATTTTCTCTATGTATTCAGACACTTAAAACTTCTAAACTCTAAACTCTTCTGATTTCACCACAGAGTTTACCTTCTCAGTAGTACAGTGCTGGCTAAAGCGTAGCCCTACCAAGCTGAAGTACACGGATTCGAATCCTGCAATGTGGTCAGCCTTTTTTTTTGTTATTTTTTTGTAAGACACTGAGTAAAGCTCGATCGCCCAGGTACTATTATTTTATTTTTTCCCTTGTCTAGTGTAGAACTTTCAACATTAATATTAAAATTGCATAGTTCGATATTGATATGTCTCCGGCATACTGTATAGATAGATAAACATAGTCTAAGACCTTCATTTGCTATTTATCATTCATCTAAACAGCAATAATAACACCATTGTTTGACGAAACGTGGAAACATGGACGTTAAAGTTAAGGTTTCCGAACACGACTTCAAATACAAGTAATACCCATGTCTCCTACACTTTGTGAGAACAATACACTTCCTTTTTATAAACGCGTTTCGTTTCCTTTACATTTCAAATCTATAGTAATTTAGAAATATTGCGAAATTTTTATTATAATAATATGTTACAATACAAGTAGGTGCAGTGTCGTGAACGTCAGTTGAGTCAGCGCTAAAATATTTTATTTTTTTACATTAATTAATGTTTCGATCGGAAACTGTTCAAACAAAATACTTAAGAAATCTCCTCGGTGTATGTCTGTGTGTAACAGTAATCGTCTTCAGAGGGTATGTACCTATATCATGCAAACATAAAAGCACATCTGTGGTAAGCTGTGGCTAAGTCCAGACGTGAATTTCAAAAATCGACTTTTGTGTGTTAGTTTTAAAGCATAAACTTAAAATATTTTGTTAGTGTTATCATGTGGTAGCTCTTCAAATTACTAATAAAAAAAGTATAAAATAGTTTGGGTAAAGGGAATATGATGAGGTCCGAAGAAGTGTAAGAAGTATATAAGGACTGCGAAGATGTTGGCATTCCATCTTCTCCTTATATACCTACATACGTAGGTATAGGTGTACTTATCAAAGAAATGGTCTCTCACGCTGTATTCATAACGGGGTAGTCAGAGAGGCCGGAGCGCTAAGCGTCGCGGTTCTTCGTTCGCTTCCTCAAATCCATCATTTTCCTCACACATTTTCGCCTAGGTATGTGTGAGCTTTTGACATTTCCATCTGCTAACACTCTAGCTATTTGATCTTCATAAGTCAGCCTTGGTCTTCTTTGGCTTCTATTACCTCTCACTTTCGCTCTGCATATTTTCTTCATCACTCATTATTGCTATGAATATGTAATTATACATATATCGCTATTTCCTATTCGGAGTGGACACGCCATAAAAGTACAACGAAATCACACCACCCGTCGCTTGACAACACATCTTGTGTAAATATTTGGGTTTACACGTTACTATTACACCGATTATATCAGTTACTTACGATAAATCACATACTTTATGACCTGCGCGGGAAAATAATCACGCGCAAGTCATAAAGTAAGAGGTTTATTGTCGTAAAAGTATGCAGAGTTGGCAGCTCGCACACTCTATACGTATATTATCCTTTCAGACTCGCACCAGAATTGAAGCATCTGTCCTGTTGTATTGTGAAAATATTATGTGCCTAGGCATGATACGATTAGGCATGTAATTATTATCAAAAACAATTCTTGATGACTTTATTTGGAAAAGCAGCTCACGATCCATATATACCTCTATATATACATACATACTAATATTCATGCTGTATCCCTAACGGGGTAGTCAAAGTAGACTGAGTGCCAATTTTCGCAGTTCTTCAAATCTCATCATTCTCCTCAGACATTTTCGCCTAGGTATGCGGGTGCTTTTGACATTTCCGTCACTTAACACTTTCGCTATTTGATTTTCAGAGGTCAACCTTGGTCTTACTTGGCTTCTTTTACGACCACTTTCTCTCTGTAGATTTTCTTCGTCGGTCTTTCATCACTCATTCTTTCCATGTGCCCGAACCATCTAAGCACTCCTTTCTTCATTTTTACAGTAACTCTGTCGCGCAATCTTGTCATACTGCGTATCTCTTCATTGCTCATTTTCTCCACAAGGGTGACACCGCGCATATATCTAAGAGACCGCATTTCTACTGCATTTATCTTACTTTCATTTGATTTCAGGCATATCCAGACCTCACTGCCGTACAATGAATATGGCACCAACATTGGATCGTGGATGGCCATTTTGATTGAGTTAGATACATTCACACTGCCTGTTAATGTTACCAAAGCACCGTTTCCCTTATTGCCAGCTGTTACCCGTTTCTCCACATCCAACTCACATCTTCCATCCCTAGAAAAGATTACTAGATGTACAATTATTCATAAATATTTATTTACGTTGAAAGTAAAAAAATGTAATCGATGGCCGCGGCCAGCGCTGCCGAGAACTTGAAGCGGCGTAAGTATGCGACTCTCTCTGAGAGTTTCATATTTACGCCCTTTGCAGTCGAAACTTTGGGTCCCTGGGGCCCCGAAGCCCATCGACTGGTTTCTGATATTTGTAAGAGACTGGTCGAGGCTTCGGGAGACCGCTGGGCTGGCAGCTTCTTCCGCCAACGAATCAGTTTGGCTATTCAAAGAGGCAATGCTGCCAGTCTGCTGGGTACCTTGAGCAATGACAGCTTTCTAAGCGGCAACTTTGAGGAAGTTTATTATTTAAGATAATGTGTAGTTTTAAGTTTGTAAATATTAACATATGTATGTACTTTTTGTTAATGTAAATAAATAGATTATCGATATCTTACATTACATTAAACATTACTTCGTATGTAAATCGATATTAGAGGTAAGCGTCCATAACGGCCTCACGATACGATTTCACCGACAACCTCGCTCGTTGGTTATCTTTTAACCCATGCATGTAGTTACATTTAACTGAGTAGTTAATTTGTATTTGTTTGCAATTATATATGATAAGGTAAACGATATAGTTTTGTTAATATTTTCAGTGAAACTTGTGTTGAACGTTTCCTTTTTTACATGACTCCACCTCACCAAAATCGTACACGTCAAATCGACAAACCTCTATTTATTTCTCGTAATTTTTTTGTGTAACATATTTTCGACCGCACCTGAACATAATGTTACATTACTTCAAACAATTAACAGGCAAATTGAGTATTCTGTTTGATTTGAATATTCTTCCCTATAACATCCGAAAGTGTTAGATCTAGAATATCACACAGTACTTACACATACGGTCTACAAAAACATAAATCCTAGAAAAATGTAAACTTTTTAAGATTGCCTAGCCAAAATGATAAAATTGATACCGCCATATTTAGTTTTGTTTATCGTGTTTATCTAGTGTTTATCTGTATCACAGCCTATGTGAAATGGCTATTTTAAATGAGCTAAAATTTGTCACAGAGAGGTAAATTGGAAAGCCAAAAACCGGAATCGAAAAATGTTAAAAAAGAAAAATTGAATCTAAAGTTTAAACTTTTTAAGTTGTATCGCACCTTAAGGCCGACATGTATCCTTATTTTATAGATTGAGTAACAACGATTGAACGATAGATAAACCATCTAATCATATAATAGTTGACAAATTCTGCTTTAATTTCTAATTTATAATTCCATTGATGTGGTGGATACCTATTTTATTTTGTACACTGAGGCTTTGTATCCGTCGTACAGACAAGTTCATTTGTGAAGTGAGCTTTTACCAATCGACTTGAAGTGTTGGTGTTCTGAATATTCCTGCAGTTCGTTGAGTGGTATTGTAACATTTCGAGTTTTGTGTTGGGAAATTTTTATACTAACAACTTCTGAAATGAAGTCTATAAGTAGGCATAAAAAACAATACTATACACTGCAATTCAATCTATAATAT
Source organism: Zeuzera pyrina (assembly GCA_907165235.1). Lineage (NCBI taxonomy): Eukaryota > Metazoa > Arthropoda > Insecta > Lepidoptera > Cossidae > Zeuzera > Zeuzera pyrina. The sequence goes on from OU015641.1 coordinate 5,510,071, forward strand.
AACGCAAACCATGAATGCATACAAAGATGTTTCTACTTAGTGATCGTCACTTTCCATTTCACGATGCGCGTGCACCGCCGAGCGGAACGTACTGTACTATAGACAGATTATACAGACTTTGAGATGGTTTGAAGGACGAGTCAAGGTCGAAGAAACGATAGAAAGCATTAGAAAATTGGTTATATGCGAGGTCAACTTGCACGTACACGGTTCCATATACGTATCTATTATTGTTATAATGGTCGAAGTGTAAAATTAATTTTCGAAGATCAATAAAACTTAGGACATTCGTCATATTGTTTCTATAAACTTTATGTGGGGTATTATTTTCCCTGAAATTTTTGTACATCATACAGACAGTTTCTTAATTCATAATTACTTGTGACAGACGAACAGTCAGAGTTTTTAACTTGGCGGCTCCTAACTGTAACTCTAACACTAGCGGATAAGACAGGCAGTGTTGGCATGAGAAGTACGACATCTTAACTTAGTCTTCAGGACAGTCAATACATTTGAATACGTTGACAGAATTTGACAGTTGACAGATCACTCATCCAGTAGACGGCCGCACGCTAAATTACTTTTTCAAATCAATCAAACTTGACTTCAGTCAAAATCGTCATTACATTACGAGGGCCACTTGTTATGGTCGTAGGCGTTACCCACAATTAACAAATATTTATTTTTGTAGTAGCTTTTTTAAATTACCCGACTGCCCCGAAAGGAAGCTAATTGTCTTCGGGTATATAGTGGGTGTACGTTGCTTTGGCACAGCTATTTAGGGTACAGCTAGCCAAGTAGCTTCAATGGTGTAGTTGTTCTTATCTTTGTCTTAAACGTCGGAGTGCTGTAATTATAACATATCATTTTTACTTGACTTCGCTAGAAGAAGAGTAATGGTTTCGCAAAAAATAACACTAATTATTTTTACTACTTAAGTAACGCAAAAAGATTTTTTATATTGTAAATAAAGTTTAGTGACAGCTTATACAGCAACTATAGTTATAGCAAATCGACCTGCCGTAGTAGTTCCAGTAGTAATCGCATCGTTAGCTAGTAACCGTTATTTGAAACTCGCAACAACGCAATTGGGACGACGGGAAGTGTAAATGCAAATGGATAGGGCACTAGAAACTCGAATAGCTTTTACTGTGACCTCATTTGCAGAGGAAATGAAAATAATATGTGATAAATTCGTAAAATCTTTAGCTATTTCCGCTCAAACTCCAAAATCCACCAATCGACACGTGTTTAAAGTGTCCAAAGTCAAAGTCAAAGTCAAATCAATTTATTCAAGTAAACCCAAATGCAAGGTATTTTTGAACGTCAAATCTACTTTAGTTCGGTTCAAAAAGAAAAATGCTTTTCCAATCAGTGTGCGTTTAATGACTAGTTTAAATCTCTTTTCCGTTAATTGAGTAATTTCTTGAGGAATTTTATTATAAAAACGAACACAGTTACCCAAAAATGAACCACTTGACTTTTGTAATTTAAATTTAGGAATAACTAGCTGATCACGACCACGAGTTTCCATACCATTAACAACGCCTTTCTTTTGAAATAGATCTAAATTTTTTCTAGTGTACATTATGTTTTCATAGATGTATAACGAGGGTAAGGTGAGTACATCAATGTCTTTAAAATAATCTCTCAGCGACTCTCGTGCGTTCATACTGTAGATGGTACGTATTGCCCTCTTTTGTAAAATAAAGATAGATTTCATATGCGCCGCTGATCCCCACAGTAGCAGATCATAAGACATAAGGCTATGGAAATATGCGAAATACACCAGCCTAGCCGTAGCTACATCTGTCAACTGTCTAATGCGCCTAATAGCATATATTGCCGAACTAAGCTTATTAGATAAATTACATTAATATTTACATACTCAAAACTAAGTTTATCTTAAATAATAGACTTCCTCAAAGTTGCCACTTAGAAAGCTGTCATTACTTAAAGTGCCAAATTGATTCGTTGGCGGAAGAAGCTGCCAGCCCGATAGTGTCCTGAGGCCTCAACCAAATAAATAGATATATTTTTATCAAATTGTCGTAATTTATTTGTCATCATTAATATAAAATATATATAAATTCTATGTCTCGAGCAATAAGGTAATATCTAAATGTTTTTGACATATCCATTGAGCACACGCTCTTTCAAATCTTCGCGTCACAATCGCAACACTGGAAGTATAACTGGTTCTCACTCGATGCTTCATTCGATTAGGTTTACGTAATATTAAAGGTAAAAACTGTAAATCCCACGTTAAGATTTACGTCATACACCAGTAGTTACGATTGAAACCGAGAGCTCATTATTTCTACTTTATGTCATTTGATTGATAAATCGTCTTCGATTCATGTTGATTAATATCTATTCCAGTAGTTGTGTCTCTGTTACAAGTAATAGTTACTCATTTACAACGTAATGCGGTCATACCTGTATAATATATGTATGTTTATCAAAGTGAAAAGATCGCATCTACTGCTATATGATTTGACTGAGTAGGTACTGCTTTTTTCTCTTTACACAAGAAACAAATGTTTCTAACTGTCATAATGTTCCTATTTATTAATTAATTTCTTGCTTTATTCAATTATATAAGACAGAGTCAGATGTCATTGCTAAGCTGTCAGCGGAAATCATATATCGAAAAAATTATAATTATGTTTAAATATATCTGCATAATATTATTTTACGTTAGTAACTAATTAATCCGTGATATTACTATACGATATAACATTATTATGTAATCATCTTGTTATAGCGTCAATATATTTTTTCATGCTGATATATTTTTAATAGTATTACGGAGTTATATTTTTTACCTAAAATAGTATTTCAATGGTTATTTTAAACATCATCTAAATGCACATCTCTGTTTAAAGTATATTATTCGTGGCTTGTGGCACAGCGGTGTTTGGTTTAAATGATCACTAAGCTTATATGGCATTCAGATACCAAACATCGCTTGTCAGAAAACACGATTACTTCGAACATTTTCGCGCTTGAGAAGTTTGCTTAACTTGCTTGACGACCTATCAAACAACACTAAGCGCGGTTGTCAAGTAACTCAAGCTTTGTATGTTTGACGAGCAATTTTGACCTTGTATGGAGCCCTTAAAGAATTCACTGATACAAAAATAATTTATCCGAGTAAGCTCAAGAGTATGTTAAAGACAGGTATTATATTAAAAGTTAAATCTATTACCACTGGTTCAGAAAAAACACTACTGAGAAAAACCGTCAAGAAATAACAGCGTCATTTTTAGTTTTCGTATTAGTTTCCTAATAAAATTAGATAAACAGAACGTTTATGAAATTATATCTGCAATTTTTATTTCTTCAAATGTCGAATTTCGACTTTACTGGATACTTTTGGGAGTTTAATTAGAAGTAAAAAAATATTTTAGGGCTCATTGTGAAGGATTATGAAAAATTAAATCCAATTTTAGAATAACACATTACATTGTATGAGTTTTTCCAACAACGGAAAAATGTTAAATTTGCTATCTCTGTAGACATTATTTGCAATATCCTATAAATTGAAGGAAAATTATCGAGGTTACATTATGTTACATATAGATATTTTTTTTAGCAAAAGTAATCTCTGTACAAAGTTTTCACAAAATGACAATATTTCACAATATTTAATATTTAAATTCAATGTCAAATACTTAGCTAAAAATTCTCAAATGCGGCCTTCATTAAACTGATTTCACGTCACAAGCATAACGCTAGTGTAAGTAGAGCGAGCAAAAACTTTAGTAATATAATCGGAAAGCAATTTGCATATCGGATAGGCATTCACGGTGATGAACTTCAACTAAGGTATCCAGATGTAGCAAATTGGTCTCTAATTCTGTAAACAAGTAAGGTCGGAAACAGACTGAATCAAATAACATACAATTTTATGTTTAACTTACGAAGAGCACCGATTATACTTTATACAATGCATTTTAACAAAGTAAAACCAGTAATATTTTCTATCTTTTAAAATATAAAAACGAAACCCTGTCTATTTATTAGGCCATTTGATTTTCTTTCACGCAAAAATTCTGGACCCGATTAACCTGAATTTTACTGAACTTCTAGCAAAATATAGGCTATGATGTGCTAGTACCACGCAATAATAAGCTATAAGGTAAATTAAAAAAGCTATAATATAAAAATTTAATACTCTACTATAGAACCATTATTGAACTTGTAACTACGGTAACAGATAGTGTTTTATTTACACGATTTTTGTAGTCAAACACGTGAGTTTGGACTTTTTACTCTTGGTCTAATAATGATACGGAAGGTGATATCAATGTACGTCCCATGCGTACACTGAATACTTTGTATGTTAACATTATTATTATATTATAATAATATCTAGGTGTATAAAATAACAATCATGTCAACTTTGTAAGACTACTCATATTGTTGGTGTACCAATGTGCTCTTTCAGTAGGTACCCTCGCGATTTTAGTAGATAACTACATATGGAAAGATAAAAGATAAGGACAAGATCAACATCAAAAGAAGAATGGCATAGAAGTATAGAAAGAAGAAGAAGAAGGGTCAAGAAATTCTACAGAAAATGGAAATGAGCTCATTTTTAATTTTTATTTAAAACTATTCTTACCACTTCCACATGCAGTAGATTTTTTTTTGACTAATATACTATATCATGTAGGTTCCTAATATACTTTCTATTTAAGACTTAATAAATATGAATCTATATTAACTCTGTTTTCGCTTTAATCATTGTAATGTCATTTCGTAATTATCGGTAGGTATTTTGCTTCAGCAATGTTGGAAAGTGGCCATTCTATGCTAATCGCTAATTGTCGGATTGTCACACAACTGCTTATTTGCTTATTAGGATCTCGACGACAAACTGCAGACAAATGGTTGACTAGCGAACATGTGTTTAAAATTCAGAAATTAATGATAATATTGTTATCATTAGTATAGTATGTACTTAGGGTGGCTTGCACCAACTATTTAAACTGGATTTAAGGATTTGACATCTCGCTTGCACCAATTATCTAATAGTAGGTGCAAGTTAGTGATGTGCCGATTCGATTATTTTACAAATCGATTAATCGATTGTACTTATAACAATAATCGATCAGTAATCGATTATTGATCGATTAAGGTCGATTATGATTATGAAGGTAGTTCTTTTTCATTTTTGTGGAAAAAGGCAAGATATTTTTAAGAAACTACCTAAAACGATCTTCGTAAATCGTAGTTCTCACTAAATAAAGGTATTGATGTTTTAAACAGTTCTTTAAAAAAATAAGTCATAAATCTTAAGATTTATTTATTCCACAAATGTTCCAATATGTTATTGGTTCAGTCATTTTAAATACAATCTAATTTAATGAGTAGGTACAATACACTGCACTGCCGTCTCGTTGGAATCTGAACATAAAATGACAACTCTGCCTTGAAGTGACAACTCTGCCTTGAAACATGAAATTCTTTAACGAACTGTTTTCATTTCTTTACTTTTAAATGACGGGGAATTACCTACGAATAAAAATTCGTGGGTTAGTAATAAAGTGAAGAGGTTCATAGATAATAACAAGGGTATCCCCTTTTTGCAATGACAGGGTTGCCATACTAAATCACGACAATCAACAAAAGTAGAAATTGGTAGTGGTAGAATTTTTTTATAATTGATCATTATAGATTATTCAAATTATAATCGATTGCAGTCGATTATTTTAATAATCCATTAATCGATTATTGATAATCGATTTCGCACATCGTTAGTGCAAGTGAGATGTCAAATCCTTAAATCGAGTTTAAATAGTTGGTGCAAGTTACCGTTAGTATAATATTTTAAGTATTTTTATTAATGGCAACATTGATAAAATACCTATAATAACTTATTAAAAAAATATAACATTGACGTGTGGACACATCAGTGTTTGTGGTGTTTGCGTACATCTTAAAGCGTACTTCTAGGGCGTACATACATTGCTTTGACGCGAAACTGGTCTATTATTTTTAATACTGGTAAATAGAAAGTAAATTCATCGTAAGACTTTACGTTAGTAACTAATTAATCTGTGGTAATATTATGTCATTAAGAATGATATGTATTTTTCATTATTTAGTACCGTTTGTTATTTTTTCCAAAATGTGCCTGTAACATTTTTTTACTTTATTAATAACGTTTATTTCTTTTTTTCAGGTACGTGAGTCTAGTTTACTCATTATATAACCGACGAGTCTTAATAAAACTAAACATCACAGTCAGGTATGACCCAAATATTCGCAAAGCAAATCTCCTACAAAAAATGGATTAGGTAACAAGGAAATGGTAAAGTAATAATTTTTACGCGCTTCCTTCCACATCATGTTGCTTTTACATGCAGAACAGTCTTATGTTTATGAATATAAAACCGAAAATCGCTAAATGCTAAGTTTTAGATGCTTATAATCGGAAAAAGACGTTTTTCTATTACACGTAGGAAAGGAAATTACAAATTATATTGCGTTTCGAACCACAGAACATTTGAGAACGTTCGTTTCACTTGTAGGTAATAATGTGCTGTGTTTTAGAAACTTAATTAAGAAAATAAAGCTCGTTATTGCTTAGAAAATAAATATTAATTCTTATTCTAATGTACGTATTTATAAGTTATGATAGCCTGGTACAATATTTATTACTCTCATATATAATTTCCGATGTAAAAATACAGAAGGATTGACGGACTGGGTTTTTCTATCCACATATGCATGTCTGTGACTACCTTAAGAATTCAGACAAGTTTCCATGTTTTGCCTTCTAGTTATTACTTTTATATCTTATTACAAATCTCATTACAAGTACACAAGTTATGATATAAGTTTTTGTGTTTATATTTTAAGCTTAGAAACAATTTCTAATATGTTTTTAATAAAGCTATTAAGAAAATATGAATTCCCGAATGAATTTCAATGAACTCAAAAATAGTCAGTAATATGAAATATCGATAAGGTTTAACTAATATATAATACAATACAATACAATATAATATAATTTAAGTTTGTACATATTAACGTAAGTTATGTACTTTTTTTGTTAATGTAAATAAAGAGTATTATGTAAATATATTATATTTATATAAATATATATTTTTTAATAGTATAGCTACAATTTGAGATCTCTCTATAAAATAAAAACATTGAGAAATATTAAACTTCTAATCGGATTAGTATAAAATAGACGTCAAAATGTTTGCCTTGACCCCGCGACTTGACTGAAGCCATCTATCTTTTGTATGTACACAATAATTCATGCAACTACTTCGCATGTGAGTGACGTAACAACGATTTATTCAAATTATAACAAGTTACACAATGGGATTTTGAATATGATTTGTACGTTTTATTCCTAGGTGACTACCTATTTTTTTAATATCTGTTATGATAAAATGGATCGAAATCGATATTTTTAAAACTGATATTTACATTTATAATTTGAAATCGTAATAAGGAAGACTTAAAAGAAATTAAAAATAGATATTTTTTATCGTACGAAATAATGAAATATTTAAACCAGAAAACACATACACACACACACATATTCTCACGCTATATATCCCTTACGGGATGGTCGGATGGAACGGATCGCCAATTAAATAAACAATAGACATATTTTACGTTCTAAATCGTTAAAATATATTAAAAATAGGTGTTTATGGAACGCCAATAGTAATATTTGAAATTTTACATTTAGTAACCTTTATTAATCTAGAATAAAAATTTGAATATTTTTTTTTCTCAAAAACAACTTTTTAATGTTCATACTATCAAAAAGCTGAATAAAGACATACATACATATCTTCACGCTGTATCCTTAACGGGGTAGTTAGAGAGGACGGAGCGCCAAGCGTCGCTAAATAAATAAAGAGAAAAAATAAAGACATCTTTAATATAAAATCTTATGAAAGTTATGAAGCGTCGATCTGTTATGTACTTATGTACCTATGTTAAATACCTAACTTAAGACTTGTATTATTGTTAAGGTACATTTTTTGTGTGGTCGTATTATAGAAAAAAAATACAGCATGTCTTTAAAGTACTAGGAACAAATATGTGAATTTACGAACGATTTAAGGTATCTTGCGTGACGGTCGCGGTCTGATTATTTCGACTTTGATGCGTCAGTGTCACTGCCTTGATTGCTGTTAACTTATTACTTTACGTAACAATTATTTACATGATTTATGGTAATGTCACGGTAAATTTATAGCCGATACGTGTCTTAGAAGATCACGGAACATCCCGGATACGTGCTAAGGACCCTGGCAACTTATTTTATTTAAATCTATTGAGAACTAGGAAAACAGCTATTGCACTTTTGAAATTATTATATGAAGAAGAACAAAGCTGTTTTGGTATTTTTTTTTTAATTTATTTAATTTGCAGTAAAATATTTACAAACGACGTTTTACTATGGTCTCCACACTAGGCAAAGCCTGTCCTGTGGAGTCCAAAACAGGATTCACAAAATCGAAATGCAAGCACATGACATCATAAATAACACTAAAATTTTAACAAATATCACAGATTAATTAGTATACTAGCGTACACAAATATATTACATCAAAATATGTTAATTACTTAGAATCATTATAATTTAATGGGTAAAAGTACTACTTATCCAATTCTCCATCCAGTGGAGTGAAATATATTGAATGACGACGATTTTCCACACGTTACCCAAATACTTCGGTGTAGTTTTATACTTACAAGTATTTTTTAGTATAAAACTGAAAAATCTTCAAATATTTCTTTTTGTCACCGTATTTCGAGACGGGTTATACGTCTCTATAAATAGTTCATGGGCTACAAAGATGGAGGACAGGGGAGGACAGCTGGCCTTCTTTATTTGACATATATATTACATACGTACGTACGTAGGTACGTATACGTTTTGTTGGGTACATCGCTCTCTATCCAAAAAATAAATACGCCCGTCATGAGATTTGAGATAACGAATGTTGGTTTTTTATTTGATCTGGACGTGAATTGAACTTGAAAATGAAATAGTCATCCAGAGAGCAAATGGAGTAAGCGGAATAACTCTTTCGTTTTTGTTAATATAAATAATAATAATACTCCAGACAATTACACAGATTGTGTGACCCCAAACTAAGCAGTAAACTTGTACTATGGGTACCACACAACGAACTCTGGGGGAGTTCCAAGTAACACCCAGACTCCAAGACAACTTAGAAAAGTTCCTTAATTGACCTGACCGGGGTTCGAACCCGGGACCCTAGCTTGGAAAGCAGATGCATATACCATTGCGCCAACGGTCCAGTCTAAATGTAAGAAACGTGCATGTCACCCATATAATATAATGTACTTTGTGCCCCGTAACAAGCTGAAAGCTCTGAAGGAAGTTGAAAGAAATGTCCAGTTCGGTAGAATGAAGCTCCCGATCTCCGATAGTTGCATTTTACCGGGCGTCGAACCCACTTCCGCTACATCTGCATCGAGATAACAACCACAATTGAATCAAACGCTATGCGCTATGCCAGATACCTATCTGAAGATGATGTAAAGAATTGTCTGGAAGTTACTAGCGGCGTAGTTGTCGATAGCGGAAAAAATATAATGTAACCTTGAAATAATTTAGTTTGTTAAGGTTCCGTGGCTAAAACTAACTTTTAACTTACAGGTGAGTTTTTAATTAGTATTATAATTATAGTTTTGAAGTATTTGTATAAATCTCTCTAGCAAAATAATATAAAAATGCCTAAAATGGAATTCCTACAATTTCGTCAAGTCTATCTGTCCATATGTCACGTTCGATTTATTCCATCTTTACACTTACTAAGCACAGATTTAGTATAGAGACGTAAATTAATAACTCAAACACGGAAATAAAAACAAAAATAAATAATGACTAATAAGTAATCTGGATTCATTTTTTTATTCAATTTCTAATTCTTCTATAATGACTACGGAACCTAAGTAAATGCGTGTATTAACTAATCTTGGAAATGCTTTCACGCTTATCTAAAAGAGAACGAAGAATATAGAAAGTAATGGCTAATTATCTTCTTTAAATGTTGTAAGAATCGGTCAAGGGCGTACATAGGCCTATTAAAAAGGACTTGCATATGTAATAAATAATACAAGGTTAATGTGAAAGGGGGTATAAATCCGCCGGGGTTATAATTGTCACTGTTGACTGTTATATTGCAGATGTAATAATTACAGGATACAATTATTTTGTTTTCCATACAAAAAAAAGCATTCATTTAATAGGAAAAAATTTACAACAATATATTATGCCCTATATTCCCAAGGTTTGCTAGCGACGTACAGCCGCTGATATTAGGGTTGTCTCATCTTTATTTTTTTAACTTTGAGGTGTTAGTTACACTAGAACTATTGACTTGTGGCGAAGTTATAGAACGCAAGTTTTCCGTTGTCATGGGTACTTTAATACCCTTTCGTATTTACCCATCCTTTTAAAATAACCTTGTATGTGTATATATTAGCTAGCTACCTTCTCGCTACTTGTTACATTTTAATTCCACTTTTGCATCTATAACCTCAAGTACTTATTCCTAGAAGTGGCCTAAAGTGTGATTTTGTTGCATGGTTATGTCCTGGCCAACACCTAATAGGAAATAGCGTGAAGCCAGTATGTATGTAGTACGTACGTAAAACAATAGTTAAGAAAACTTAATAAATTTAGACAATAGGATAAATGTTGTAATAATCAAATGATTATTTCTCATTAATTAATTTAAAAATACATTTATCTCCTCACTACATTGCTGGAAAGCTTAGTGCTTAAAGGTAAATAAATAAAAGAAAGATTAGATAATATACTCTATAAATTTATAACTTGTCGAGTTTTAACTTCACTGATTTCAAAGCCGGTTTCTAGAAGCTACGTCTGTGACATTTCCAGTGAATGTATTGCCTTGTTTTCAGCTATCTCTTAAGCAAGTGCACGGGCAAGAATTGATTACAGAAGTGCTATTGTATTTTTTTATTGAACCGAAAGTTTGGAACGGTATCGGAGAATAAATATACCGGTATTTTCAGACAAAGAGTAAACTGTTTTATTTACGGTTAGAGTATTAATAACGTTTTAATGCGCTTAATGTCAATAAAATTGGTATTGCGAATTACATCGTGAAGATATGTATGTTTGTATGCATCAAAAATAATATTCGTGTATATTTAAATAACTGTGGAAAAAATACGTAAATACATCATTGAAGTACAAGTTAAGTTAATTTATTGTATATCAGAATTAATTAATTTGTTCATTAAATATTATATACATTTTTAATAACAAAAAAGTCATGCATGTCATAAGGTTAATATTTACAAACTTAAAATTAAACATTAGACTTTTCGGCGGGAACGGAAGAAGTGAGGTTATCATTTAAATTCGATTTTCAAATTTTTACATTTTTGCGCGTTTTAAAGTACGAAAGTCATATTGTGTTGTGTTTTAAAGTTCTGTATAAGTGAAAAGAATGAAGTAGGTCTAAATAAACATGTGTAGCTGAAATTCTCGCGCTCTTCCAAGAAGTCCTTTATAACTTCAGTAAAGCCTACTATCACTTTACTGGAGGAGTTTTACGATAAGAAAAAACTAATTTGGTTGTGATTCTATTAATTAATACGTGACATTGGCAAATGCGGCATCTGTGGGCCATGCCATGAAGAAAACAAGAAAAAAACTATACATTATCTATTATTAAACTACGTATTAATAATTAAATAGTATTATATTTTAAACTTTATACTCATACTTACTCTTACTTACAATACATACTAAGTTTCTATGTGTAAGTTCTTATGTAAGTTCCGAATACTGTCACCTCCAGCTCCTTAGGGGAGCTTGAGGGAGCATAAGAAGTATAAAGAATTAAGTTAAAAAAAATTCAATAAAAAAAAAAATTAAGTCATTTATTTGAAGAATTGGTCACAATTTGGAAACAAAAATAAGCGGGTCGTGGATCAGGCTAGCAATGAGTTTGAATCTACTGCGGTCACCGTCCTTTCGCGGCACCGTACTCCCCTTGTCCTCTTAGTCTGGGTATGGCCGGATGTTGTAACCCGTACAGCCGCGCTGTAGGTAAATTGTTGGTTGGTGACTGATGTTGGTGTTTGCGATGTAGATAGAAGGGGCAGAGTCCAATCCCAACGGAGTTCCTGGAACGTGCGTGGATCGAGTTATCATGAGTACATTCTTTGTTCTGGACTGCCATATGCCATATGCCAATTATCATTTATACAAGAGGGTAGGTTTACAATTAGCAACGAAGCAAACTGGGTGATGTGGCAGTCCAGATAATGAAAATTAGCAGTAATTTACAGCAGTAGATACAAAGCGTTATGTAAGAATAAACAGTGAATGATACTATACAAGTTTAAAATGTTGTGAAAACAAAATGACGGTTTGCAGTATGATTTAAATAATTTAAAAATATGAGATATTCGGAATGAACTAGTTCTATATATAATCTAGATACATTTATTTAGCGTTTAAGTTTCAAATCAAACTGCAATAAACATGAAGATACTAAAAAAACAAACCTACAATGTATGAAGCCAAACAATGATTATTAATATAGTGAAAATTAGGTATGCACATTGCAACAACTTACCCGATACGGGATCACACTCGATTCACAATTATATTGTATTATTTAGAATTTTACGCTTATTATAAATATAGAAAGATTGTCACCAAAACGATAGTACGTTGGAGAATTACAAATATTAGGTATACTCGTATTATAATAGCTGAATAGTTTTTCTTTTAATATTTGTACTTAGAACAACTAAGACGAGTGAGCGCTGGTGAGTAAAAAAAACAATTTTAGCAGAATGAATGTTATTCGTTTTCTTCGAGAATTCGTAGCTACCGTGCGTCTATTGTTCGAATTCACTATATAAAACTTTTATTAATAAATTCAAAATCTGTCTGTATATCGATCTTTTATATTATGTTTGTAAATAATGTAATTTTGTTTTAATATTGTTATTAATTAGTTATAGACAATATTTTAAGGGTGACTTTCTCGAAATCCTGTTTAAAATTAGCTTAATTGCAACTAATTCAAATTAATTCTTTAATACAAATTAAACTAATTGAAATTATTCACGTCTTTCTCCAAAGCGATTTTTTATTTAGTTAACAAATTAAAATTAGAAATCTGTAATGTCTTTGACATCTGGCAACAGCGTTCCGTTTTATATAAGCTATAATTTTGATGTAAATTTAAAAGTTTGCTTACAATATTTTGAACAGTATTGAAAATAATTGCATAGTTCGGAACACAGTTCAGATGTGTGACATTTTTAATCTACGTCTACATTGTCATTCGTTAGAAAAAGAACTTTTTGGCGGGAACGGAAGAAGTGAGGTTGTCATTTTATTTCGATTTTCTTTTTTTTACATTTTTAGGAGTTTTAAAGTACAACAGTGATAGTATATTGTGTTTTAAAGTTCTGTGTAAGTGAAAAGAATGGAGGAGATCTAAATAAACATGTATAGCTGAAGTTTTCGCGCTTTTACAAGAAGTCCTTTTTTAACTTCAGTAAAGCCTACTATTACTTTACTGCGGGAGTGTTAGGGACAGTTAATGTTTCTTCAGAAGTTTCGTCATTAGGCTGATGGTCTTGATACCAATGCCTTAAGAAATGTAATAATAATAATAATAATCGTCAGAAAAAGTCGGTTTATTCGTTTATATTATTACGTAATTATAATAAAACGAATATCTTAAACACTAGTTCACGTTCTCGCGGCCCTAATTTCACCAAAGAAGAACAGGAATTGCTCCCCGATGCCCTTAAAACGTTTTCGCACATTATCGAAAGCAAGAAAACGGATGGGGTCAAGCATGCCCAAAAGCAAGACGCTTGGGCTAAAGTCACCGATGTATTTAATTCAAATACGAAACACGTCCTGCGATCAATGGACTTTTCTGTCTAGAATTTGTTCATGTTCAATTTGTTGTAATAAAAGAAAAACTGTCGATTTCGAAAGACGAAAACTTTTAATAATTTTTTTATCAGTAAGTGTTTGGAATAAATTAGTTCTCGGGCCAATACTCCGTGGTACGATGGGTCTATTTGAATATTCAATAATTTTTTCATCGTCGTCGTCGTCAAATATACCAAAATCGAATACTTCCATATTAATAAAAATAAAATACTTTAAAGCAAATTTAAGCTATAAATAAACATATTGCGTTGACATTTGTCCGCTAATTTGTCACTTTTCTTGAATTAATTTTGACAGCTCACTAATTTCGATTAGCAGATGATGAAAGACGTATTTTGTAGTTAATCGAAATTTTTTGATTAAATAAAATTTTAATTACAATTACGAATTTGGAAAAAGTCGCCCTAAGGATAATAAATTAATTATTTTTGGTTAACATATTTTATTTAGCATAAAAAATTTAATTCGTAATCACGAATTCCAATCACCTTTCTACAAGACAATACAGCCAGCAAAAGTTTATTCGATAAAAAAAGTAAAAACTAGAACAAACATCTAGTTGATGTACTAGGCTCGCATAAAAACGAACGAACTAGATAAAACTATCGGCAACATCCGGGTGATTTCACCTGACAGGGAACTGAGGTAATAATTAACTATCAACGTGTGAATGTTCCATTCCTGGTACATACAAGCGATGTGCTTTCTGTGGTATTTACGTATTATATGCTATTTTCGAGACATGGAAATATTTTCGAGTATTGATGTCGTAATTCGGCTGGTCATTGTTGTGATAGTGCTAGTTACGTCTACCTCCTAAGCCGTAGATCCCAGGTTTGACGCCGCCGCCGCGCCGGTCAGTTAAATTTAGAACTTTTTCTTTGCAGTCAGAGTATTTTTGAGTTAATCATTGAGTTCTTTGTGCGAAACCCGTACCAGTTTCGCTCTCAGTTTGGGGATATAAAATCAAAAAGTTAACTGTCGTTGCAATATGTGAGCAACTTGTAGCCGATTTTGTAGGCATTCACACCTTATACAATTGCGAAAAATTTGTTTTCTAAATTAGTCCTAACCGGGAATCAAACCCGAAGACTCCAGTGTCTATATTTAGTTTTAATATTTTTAACAATTCCACTATATAGGTTCTCGTTAATATGTAAAAAAAATGTGAAACTTTGAACGGTATGTTTATATTTTTTTTTTAATAAGAAATAATAAAAAAAGTTTCTTTTTTGTATTCGAATAGGCAAATGCTCGTAATAGCATATCGAAACATCGCACATCCTTATCGAGAAAGTTACCTTAATCGGAAAAAAGTAAAAGTTGTGTAACTAAACATCACATTTTAGTCGTTTCCAGTCATGGTACACTTTTAGATACAAACAAAACTACATAGGTACTTGATACTTGTTTACCTCTACACTCTACATATATTTACGAAGTCGTACATAAATATAAAATAAAGTCACAATCAAACGTTTCTCTGTGTACTTGTAACAACATTTAACGAAAAAGGTGTACATGTATAAGTCTAATACATTCACATTTAGTCCTCAAAAGTACGAGAAGTATACGTTTTGTAATAAAGTTCACGTGTCGCTAGTACTTATTATAAATTTCAAAATATTTGTGTTTATTTACAATGCTTTTGTTAGTGGTATAAAGAAAATGTACTTTGTAACTGGCGACGTATTCAGGGGAGAGGAGAGCAGAACATCGCTCCCTAGCGTCTCTACGATTGAATGCAATCGACAATGATTGAAGACCGTTTAAATGGTTTTTGTATGCTTAGTGTCTACCGAAAATTAGTCGAAAATCTGGTGATTTTATAGTTCAGCCTTAGTTTCCTGATATCCGCGTGAAAATAGAAGTTACGCGATGTCCCACTTCAGTAGTGCGATTCTCTAACGCAAATTAGTCAAATTCACTTCTGAATCCGCGGTGAGATTGTCAACTGTGATTTGGTATTCTCTAAAGTCGACAGAGTTACTAGCGCCGCCTCGATGAGTGGCGGCGGCGAGTTGTACTATCGTAAATGAATTTTATGAAGTTTCGCTAAATATAACAATCCAATCTAAATAAACGAGTTTTATTTAACGTTAAATTATCTCAGAAGAAGTTAAAATACTCTAAGACGAAATATCGACTGAGATGTTTACTCTTAAAGCAATCCCCGACAAACTCGCATCTAAGATCACTTCACTTCGCTCCTAGAATGTTTGGTTTAGAGAATTCCATTTGAAGGTCAAGTGAGTTCGAATGCGAAGTGGGGTGAATTGTCGAGCGAGTCTCTCTTTGGGTGATTCGAGTTTTTACAGAATTGCATGGCAGATCACTCATACCGCTACCACAGAGGGAAGAGTAGAATATAATATTGATACCAGTACCCAGAATGAGTACAAAATCTTAAACATTACATTAAAGCGACAACAGGAACATAAAGCAGAATAACATTTACAATGTTCGTAACGATTAAGATGTTTATTATTTAAAATGTTGAGTTAATAAGAAAATAAGTTTAACATGTAGTACATATAGAAAAAGCAAGTACTTCAAACAATAACTGTAAATTATAAAGCAAAAATTTATAATTTATATTATTAAATTAAATAATATTAAACAAACTCATAATCATGAGTTTGTCAGTTGACGAATTCACAACCTATCCTAGCCAGAGAAAGAAATGTTATTAAGTTTTTAAACGACTTCTGAAGTCGGTGCCAAGTCTACCAAATTAATAAACTTCTGTTGTTGCATATTGATTTGGCACCGACTTCAGTAACAGTCAAATTTAATTATATAGGTATGTGTACCGTATTAATAAAGTTATTTTTATTGTAGTTGAGTTTTGATTAGTAAAGGATAGTTATTTTATACTATTCAAGTGTTTTTTTGAAGGCGGTATTATTAAATTTTTTTTTATATTTTTTTTGTTTAGTACAAATCAGATTCAGGCGTTTGGTATAGATGTTATGTGCAAATAGGACGGTGTAAACAGCCACCAGACAGGTCACCATTAATAAGAGTTAAGTGATGATAATATCAAGCACGAGATTTCTAATCACAACTTAAACGTTGTCTCGAATTGACAGCTAGACAACTTAACGTTTTGTTTTGCGTTGATAACCGCCCCACATGTGCGTGAGTACAACTCCTCTAGACGTTAATAGCACACGATATCTACACTATCCAAGAAATGTATAACGATTTCTATATTGTTGGTGTTAAAATTGGTCGCTTATTGTCTAATAATAATCCCTAGCCGTCGGTCAATAACAATGAACTGCATACCTGTCTACATAACCTGTAAAAACCTGCGTTATTAAAAATATTACGGGTACCTACGGGTGTATCTTGTTTTATCCTCCCAACTACCACCTCGGTATCAATGTCTAAATACGCCCAGTCGCCCACAATAGTTTGTGTGAAGTATTTCAATACATAAATCACACATTGACGCTAATCGGGTTAATTGTACAAATACACAATATTTGGACATGCCATAATGTTATGTACATATTATGTATAAGAATGGAAGTGAAAGAAACGAAGTGTGAAAAAGAGCTAAATAAATATAATTATAAAATTTGACTTCAAAAAATGTTTTTATTGTTAAAAGCGAAGTCGCTATGTTGCTTATTAATCGTTACTATTGTTTAATGCCTGGTTGCAAATACTTTAAAAAATATAAAACTTTAGAAAAAATTGAGAATTTTTGGCGGAATTTTATATAGAGCAATTGGGCGTTCATTTTAATTATTTTCATTTTTTTTCTAATGGATATCGTGATGGAAAGGTGGCGTAGTTTCGTATCCCAAATATCTATGCCGTTGTGCAATATGTGGAATTGTTAAAAAAGTGCTTACTTACTTAGTATTTTGATGTTGAGATATTTTATCGGCTTAGTCTGCCTCCGCGGATCTTACTATAAAGATTGCCTTAACATATTTGTCGCCAGAAACTCCAAGAAACATTAAAATGTATTACGTCGACACTTTAACAAAATAATATGGAGAACATGATGTGTATGTACGATATTACTGAAGAAATCGGTTGTATGGGCATAGATCCCTTTTGCCTTACCTCTTAAGGAAGATTTTATGGACAACAGCTGGGCGTTATACATCTTTGAAATTAAAATGTATACGAGGAAAAATATAGATCGATTTACAAAAAAAGGCGATATTGGTGGTATGGAAACCCGAGGTCGTGATAAATTGGTTGTTCCAAAATTTAAATTACATAAGTCAAATGTTTCATTTTTGGGTAACTGCGTTCGTTTTTATAATAAAGTTCCTCAAGAAGTCACTCAATTAACAGAAAATATATTTAGATTAGTTATAAAACGTACATTGATTAGACAATCATACTATAAAATAAACGATTTCGTTGAAGATAAAACAATAGTCTGGAAATTATTTTCTCTGCACATGCATTTACTGGCTCTCTGAATATTGTATTTTAATAAACCTTTTGTAAAAGGATGTTGAAAAAATTATACCTGACTGAGTTTCTTGTCGGTTCTTCTCAGTGTCCAGGTTTTCTTTTCTCTTCTCTTTGAACCGAACTAAAGTAGATTTGACGTTCAAAAATACCTTGTGATTGGGTTTACTTGAATAAATTGATTTGACTTTGACTTTGACTTTAAGTACCTACGCTGCTGCTGCTGCGGAATTGTTAAAATAAGTGCTTACTTAGTAGTGTGATGTTGAGATTTAGGCTGGCACCAACTATTTAAACTCGATTTACGGATATAATTGGTGCAAGCCACTCTTAGTGACTTCATTTGCCTCAGCTGATCCCACTAGAAAAACTGCCTCAATGCACAATTTAAATTCGAGGTTCAATCATTTAATTTTTATCCTATCATTATGTTACAGGCGCTTACCTAAATCTACATAACTAATAAAATAATATGATAGAAATATGTTTTATGAAATTTATTCATAGAAGACACATTAAGTAGGTACGTAAAAACACGTTTGTTTGTATGCTATGTTTATCATTAATGCTATAAAACTACTGCACTCATTTTTTTATCTGTATATACTTAGGTTTGAAACAGAATCAGTATGGGTCAAGAATTAAAATTTGTTGTTTTGATATGATGTTAAAAAATTAGGAATAAAAGAAAAGAAAACTGCCTTTAGAAACCAGTATATAGTAATAAGAATCCTCGTTTTCTGTAACTTATACAAATAAATAAAAAATCTTTAACAAAAAATATAGGTCTTGATAGTTCTTATATTAATATATGTGATACGTAATATGATATTGGTAGTCATGCCTACATGTTCATAAGTTACTTCGTAAGTATAATGTAATCAATGGGCGTACAATATATTAGCCATTGGTACAATACCAATATGAAGCAAATATTCAAAACACAGTGAAAGGCGGACAGCTGGCGGTTCAAGGCAGATAAGTCAAGTTTGCGCTATCTCACTGATAGGCATTTTTACACCGTATCTTTTATTTACTCTATCATCCGTCCCGTGTATATGTCATGAGAATGCCTAATATGGATTTAGTTGTACAAAAGCAAAGAATATTTTTGGTTTGATAGGCTTGTACGCGAGTGATAAGTAGACCGCTTGACTTGTGGTTTTTTACACAACTTTAAGTTTTTGTTAAAAATATGCAATACACTTTGCTGTGCCAGTTCAGAATATAAAAGTCAAAAAGCAAAATACAATGAAAAAATTACAATTTAGGCGGCCTTATCGCTAAAACTACGTCTTTCAGGCAACCTGGAAAGGAGAAAAAGCACAGAAAATCCACTGGGTGGGGCAAAGTAGAATTACAAATATTTAAACCGTTATTAAATATACACATAATTCACAATATATCATATTACATATAAAAAAGTAGCGACCTGCTCGTGCTCGTCGCACGGTTGTATAGTGTGTGATACGTAGGTCGTATAACTATAGAATGTCTTTATGTACAATGTTTAGAGCTGTTTTTTCATTAGACAACACAAACAGATTCCGTTTCGCAGCGAGCGTTATTTTAAATCTGGGATATCTTCTAAGATATTCATTTTAATGATATGTTGTAAAGGGCAGTTTTGATCTACATCAAATGCATAACATATCTAACGTATTTAATTAGATAAGGATTAATACTTATTGTTTAAAATAGTTTCATAAATAATCCTAAATTTTATAGTAATATGTAAAAGATATAATAGTTACTGTGGGTTATCCCTAGGAGATAGGCATATACCATTGCAGACTTTTCTGTAGACCTGTTTAAGATATACAATTCCGTGGTATGCTATTTTGATCTATCTCGTAATATGTTTAGCCAGCATTAGCAGTGCAAGCCCCCAAAAATATGTTTTTTACGACATCACTACAAATCCTTGAAATTCTCAGCTTTTGTCTTCTATAATATGCATGTATTATAGATATAACCCTTCCTGAAAAAGGTCTCTAAATGGTAGTAAAAACCGTATTAAAATCTGTTGCGTGGTTTAGAAGAAGTTAGCGGAGAAACGGAGAGACGAAAACAGAGACTGCTTTATACTATTCAGAGGCGAGAAAAGAAGAGAAGAGATTAGAGATAGAGAAGTTACTATACAAATTACATTATACAAATTCTCGTTTTGGTAGCAAATATCACGCGATATTTAACTGTCGCGTGCTGACTGCAAGTTAGATAATAAGCGTGTCATTTGTCGGTATTAAATTTCTATTGCTATCAAGTAGGTATACAATATTATATTTGATTATAATGTTTTGGTATTGCCCGAACTTACAAAGTGAAATTTGAAACTAAGACCTTTACTCTTCACTTAAACAAATCTCTAAAAGTTTTAAAAACTTTCTACAAAGGAAAGTGGACAACAACTTTTAGAAAAAAATACGCTCATGAGTGTACGCATGCGGGAATCGAATCCTCGTCAATCACTCTCACTTGATGCCTTGCCAACGGTGCCAACGGCATTTAAAAACGAGTGCTTACGTTGAAATTCATATCGCTTGCTTGGATGAACAGGGTAGTAACTAAAAAAAATGTGATTTTGAGATACTACTACACCTTTACTTAAAAATTTAAGATCTTTCGAATGAATTTGGTCGCATAGTTATCCGACGCGAGGGGAGTCTACGGGCAGGGTAGTATCGTCCGTCCTTTCCGTCCGTTCGTCCTTTTTGCACTTTTTCGCCGCCTCATTGGATGTATATAGTCGTATTTAGTTTTGCCCCCTTTTTCTCGTCAATTGGTAGGTAGCGATAGAACGTCAATTTTTGTTTAACAAAGTATTAAACTGAAATAATGCAGATTCATCAAAAGGTAAGTTACATTTGAATATCACATATTTGTGAAATTCGGCAGTATCTTAAAATAATACTTTGTTTGTTGATCATTTTATACAGAAAAAGTGAGTATTATGTACCACTCTTTAGTAATATCTTATTATTTCGTGTATTACTAACTTCTCCAAAAAATGAAGTAGGCTGGAACCTTACCAAAGGAGTAACTTTCATAAAAAAATAGGTATGGTTAACCGATCTAATACAGAAAAGCTGGAATATCACAATAAAAACTTAAAATAGCTCTCCTGGAAAATCGACTTTTTTGAGTTAATACCCTGTTCATACAAGCAAGCGATATATGTATCTGTTTTTAAAACAGGGTTCGCTGACCCCAGCGAATGTTAAGTACATATGGTAGATAATCGAAAACTCTTTTTATAGTAAGATTTCGACTCGCCCCGGCTTCATACGGGTGCAATATACAAATTTTTGTTATAGTCTATATTAGACACAGACACCCGGATAACGTAGCTTCCTATTAAACACATTTAAACACACAATTTTACCTCTTTATAATAAGAGAGATTAAAAACAATTAAAAAACTTTTTAATTTATCGCTTTATATATCTCATATTACATATTTGATTAACACATTGTCGGGAGCGACAAATCTTTGAAAAACGGAGAAAACTCTTTTTATAGAGTTAAAAGCTTCTACTTTGAATTGCGTCAATTTAATTGCGTCAAAAATACAAGATAATTTTTTTTTAATTCTTCACACTAAATCTCTAACAGGATAGATTATTATAATTATAAATCTCCAAGCCTAAGTGTCACAGTGCTGACTACTTTTACAATGTCTTTGCTTCCTCATAAATATTTTCATATATGTACTTACTTATTTATGACGAGAATGCAAGTGCTTAGTAGTTTTTGTACCATACATTAATATTATGAAGATCAAATAGCCAGAGTGTTAGCAGACGGAAATGTCAAAAGCTCTCGCATACCTAGGCGAAAATGTGTGAGGAGAATGATGAGATTTGAGGAAGCGAAAGAAGTATCTAAGAACCGCGACGCTTGGCGCTCCGTCCTCTCTGACTACCCCGTTAGGGATACAGCGTGAGGATATGTATGTACGTATGTACATTAATATTATTCTTAAACGGAAACAAATTATTAGGGAAGGCGTACATTTGAATTCCCCAGTAGCTTATACTATCCTAGTAATTATTTAGGTTAGTATTTCACTCGGTGCAACACGACACTAATTGCTTAACGATGTAATGATTTAAATTATTTTAAACCTTTAACTTACTGCGCTATTCTAGTATTACTAGAAAATGTTGTGTTCGTTAAGATGTTTCTTTAAGAGCAAAGAAATACAGAAGTTAAAAAAATGTGAACACAGACAAAAAAAAAAAATCTAAACGAAAAATCTCAAAGTAACGCGACATTTTTGAATTTGTGGTATAAAGCTTTCATCTTATAATTACCACACCTCGGAATCCACAGTGCGTCACAGTAGCTATAACAATACATAGCTGAACATGACATATTTTTGCATTTTTAAATACTAAATAGATGCCAAAACATTTAAGATTTACGAGTATTTCGTAAATAATTATTTCAGTAATGTACGTGAACTCGATCATGAATTGACACGAATTACACTAACAGTGCGAGATTACCATACTTACTGCTAACTGCTTTACTCGTGGTTACGCTCAATGAGACAGAAAGAGACAAAAATTCCTTGGTTTGAGTCCTACATCAAACTACAAAAAAATGTTTTTATCATTCCCAACAAAAGTAACTCTCAAAAGTGAAAACTCAACTTTTGTAGCTAAAGTGTGATTTTGAGCCACAGCTTACTCTTACCAAATTTCCTCTATTTACATCAAATAGCCTAAAACGGGAATGTATTGTCAAATACAACAGTCACGTAATTTAATCATACGATTAGATGTATCGACTTAGGGCGATTTCAAATTAGACGCTTGAAGAAGCGCTACTGTGGCGCCACTGTGGTGTGTCTGTCGCGTCTACAAATTTTCATACAATTTCTAGAAGCGCTACCGCTGCCGCTGCCACCACTGTTTGGACACACTACAGAGTATGACACACTCATTTGTAATCTGAACTAGTGAAGAGGTGCACGCATTTTTTGTATGAAAATCGATGAATTAGTCTAATTCTAATTAACGATTATTAATTACAATTAATGATTTCTATTAGGTCGCACTACAGAAGCACATGTTTCGCGCCATAGTGGAGCCACATCAGCGCTTCTTCGAGCGTCTAATTTGAAGGCGCCCTTAATATGACTATTGTACCTACATATTTACTAAAAACTATATTATTATTTATTACTCATCTAATAATGCACATTTAATATCCTTACAAATGTTTAGTCATAATATTCGTGTTACATAAATGTAACTAAGTAATATCTTTATCTAACAAATACCACATTACGTGCGCCCACGCATTAAAATTGCAAATCTATTGTTCGATGTCAGATGAGTATCCGATACGGTACCACAAATATGAATGGTTGAAACATGGAGTAATCTTGCTACGGAATACTCTCTATATTTCTATTTGTCTACTAGTTTTTGCAGTCTAAAACTATAGTATAGTCCGCGCGTTTTTCTCAAAAGTGCGAAATATCTTATCAACATTGGTTTCATACTTTCGCAAAACTTATAACACTTACTGCTATAATGAAGATTAGCTAATGACAGCATTAACTGTGTTCAAATTAATTTAATAGTTGCGAGAGTGTTTCTCGAACAAATAAACAAGATACCGACTGTAAAGATGCTGAAAACTACAAAATAATTATCCTTCACTAATCGAGACTAGTATGAAAACGACCTCATAAATACGATACAAATATTATATACTATCTAAAGTATATAAAGGTCAAGACTACCAAACTAGTAAATATTCTGTTGTTGTTTATTGGTTTGGTATCGACTTCCAAAACTGTCAAATTTAATATATAATTACATATATAACATATAGCCCATGTCCATCGGGAACAATGTACCTTTCGAATGACGAATGTATTTCTCTAAATAGGCGCAGTGGTTTCGGAGATTACCCTCCACATATAAACAAAATTCAATCCGCTCTCTTTATAATATTAGTATTAGATAAGTCATTTTTGTACTGGAGCTTCGATTAATAAAAAGTAATTAATTTGCAGTCTACAGTGTTTTTAGTTTGAAGGCGGTTTAATAAATAATTCTTTAGAGTTATTTGTTTTTCCTTTTGAGAAGCTTTCTCCTAAATCTGGGCTTGGTCTACAACTAATTTTTTCCAATTCTGGAACGGAACGTAAAAGATCATCAAAATATTACTATTATTATCTATTGACGAGTTCTTTTGTTTAATCCATCTTCAAATCTAAACTAAATTTCTTTGGGACTACCGTGGACACATTCCTTTCAATTAAAAAAGAAATGTCAAAATCAGCGGATAAATGGAGGAAAAATCGATGAACGTACATAAGAAAAATATTCCAACAAATCGAAAAGATCCTCCTTTTTTAAGTCAGTTAAAAATATTTGTATTCTCAAAGAATCGTTAAAACTAGTACACATCCCAACCACTTTTTCAAAAACATCTTCATTGTACGGATTAGCCTTTAAATAGACCGTTATACACACTGTACAGTGTACATTATACTTTTTTTTAATTTTTTTTATTGAATTGTCCACAAAAGAAAAAGTTACAGAATTTGTTCCGTTGTGACGATATAGCATAAACTTCAAAATGCAATTTTTTTTTGTATACCGTCAATTCGCTAACACACTCACAGTTATAATTTTTTCAAATGCGGTAAGCCATATTATCGCGATGTGAATGTGTGTCGTGCGTGCATATGCAGTGTGTGCCTTGGAGTAAATTTTGTTCTGTGGTTGTGCGTCTTAATCTTAAGTGACAAGTGTCTACAATGTAAAGAGTCTTTGGGACATAACATTTATTTAAATACTTATATTTCATATATTTTTTCAGTATTGATGAGATTAATAAATACATCAATATTATACGCTATAAATAAATAAATTTGCAATATGTATGCACACAGACATATTATATATCCTTTCTTTTTTTTAGAGGTTATCCATATAATGCTGCTTCAGTTTGCATTTGACGTTTTCTTTATTTAATATTTGTTATAGCTCACCAGGTAACTCGTTTATTATACATGGCACTATAATACATTTTATCTGATTTCGTCCCTATAGATTATTATTAATTTATGCCTTTCGTGACATACATCCATACATACGTATCCTCACGCTGTATCCCTAACGGGGTAGTCAGAGAGGACAGAGCGCCAAACGTCGCGGTTCTTACATACTTCTTTCGCTTCCTCAAATCTCATTATACGCCTCACACATTTTCGCCTAGGTGTGCGAGAGATTTTGACATTTCCATCTGCTAACACTCTGGCTATTTAATCTTCCTAAGTTTTCGTGACAGCTGTGTATTTTTCCCAGTATTATAATAAGCCTTTATACGATCGTTGAAGTAGTTTTCGGTTATTAGTTTAATATTCTGATGTTTCTATTTTGAACTGAGCTTGTATACATAAGTTTAGTTTTGTCTGCATTAAATAGCAATCCCGTATCATGCAACCATTTCATCAATCCCGTAAAGTGCTCCTGTAATTGGTGCAAAGGAACGTTAATAATCAGCTATCAGAAAACATGTGTCATCAGAAAACTGAAACACTGTACCACTTTATCATATTTACAACATTATTCACATATGTAATGCAATGCAATGGTCCCAATACAGATGCTTGTGCTTCTCCTACCAATATTCTGTCACTCAAACCATCCACGATTTTGACGTAATAAGAACGATTATTTAGATAATTTCGACACCATCTCAGTATAGGTCTCCTTATGCCTGCGTCATTCAGCATTTTCAATAATAAATCTTGTCGTAAAGTATCAAAAGCCATGCTGTAATCTATAAAAACGGTCAACATGTGTTTTTTTCATTTACTCTGTTTTATTTATTATCTTCCATATTCTTACACTTTTAAAGCCGTTCAAGCTAAACATAAACTAGCAATAGGCTATCAATTTCACTCCATAAAATAATAATAAACGAAACAAAACGGTATTGTCGCAAGCCTTATTGGGCTGGCGAGAAGGGCTGGCGTGTCAAATGCCCACGATGCTACAGCGCCGCGTGCGCGTGAGTTGATTGCGAAATATTGCATCCAGTATCGTGTTGTATCCATGCAGCCATTACGATGGTAAATTACCAACTTTACACGGTAGCTCGTAGCTACTGCACTTACGTTGGAGGATTATCCTTAAGTATATAGTAATGGCGAGGCTCATCTATATACAACTGTATTTTATGACCGCAGCTTAGTTCATGCGTATATAAAATGTTCGGTAAGTCATGTTCGAAACGTATATGGTTGATAAAGGGCATATACTATCGCCAATGCGCTCCATTCTCTCTGTTAATCCCGTTAAGGATATGGCGTGAAGGTATGTAAATATGTAAAAACTCAACATTACAATTTCATGCTATCCTTTGTACATAACTTAGACTTGATATTAATCTGTCTATCTTCACAGAAAAGAGATTATAAAATAGGTTACGTTTACTTGGTTGATATTCAGTCCGCATTTGTTAAACGTCGCACATTAACGGTGTTCCTAAAGAGACAGACTTCTCTTGTAAATAAAACCTATTTTAAGACGCTATCGTCATTGTGAAATGTCAAAAATTGTCGTTAAGGCGCCATGTAAACGTGGATGCTTTATGTCGTGTGTGCATATTTAACATATTAGCGGTGAACAATTTTATTTTCGTATTTATACATCTATACATATAATTGAAGTGTCTGTTAATGATTTCGAAATAAAGGCTTTTTTAGCTACGTAAGTAAAAAAGTTGTAAGAGCAACTGGCGATTGTCCGGTTACCGTCACCAGACACTACAACCAGGGTCTTATTTGTAACAGTATCCCGTAGCGGCAACAAAAAGTGTTTAGGTTTGTACAGCGCCTTAAAGTATTTTTAAAACTTAAGCATAACACGGTTATTTAAACTTTGTCACTTCTATGTCATTCGCTAAGACTAATAACATTTCGGTGTAAGAGAGATCATAAAATTTTTTGCTTAGATTATCTAAGTACCAACTGCTGCTGACCTGACAAATGTTTTGTGATTTTATTTTTATTTTTCGGGCAACTTTTTTAAATTTTCTTTTATTTAAATTAACTTTATTTCCTTTATGATTCGGACTATTACCAATACAAAAAAAAATTGCCAAATTGGTGCAGCCGCTTTCAAGTCATACACATGCCATATAAACAGCATCTAATTTTTATGTACTTAGATAGTAACTTAGTAGATGGATAGTACATAAAAGATGATCAAGTGCGAGTCCAACTCACATACAATATTACGCATACATAATGGTATCTTTTTAACATAATGTCTCGAGATTTATAAGACTTTCGATACATTTTATCTGTAAACCGGTTTTATACTCTCTGAAACATTTTATTACTAATTAAATATAGTGTTTTGGAAAATTCTATTTAACGAAGTGTTTTAGATAGATGATACTCCATAATATTACAAGAAGTTTGCGCGTATAGACGCAGTGGACCAGGAACACCATATTATTATTTATGAGTATATTTTCGATGAACTAATAACTGTTTAGTATCATAAGAAACTTGCATGTATATAGGCGTCGAACTAGGAATTCTTTAGTATTTAGTTCCGCTGTGCAATCCGCACCAAAGTGTTCGTAGCACCATTGATACTGTGTCTATCCCGAATAGAAAAAGATAGGGAATTATGTATGTATGAATACATTGACGACCTAGTTGGCGTAGTGATTTAGACGTTAAGCCAAGCGCGAAGGTTCCGGGTTCGATTCCCGGTCGGGTCAAATTAGAAAATGAACTTTTCTAGATTGTCTCAGGTCTGGGTGTACTGGGAGACGTTCGCAGTAGTCGTCGTCTGGTTCTCATAGCACAGGGAAAATACCCTAGTTTGAGATCAGATAATTGGTGTGTATTGTCTGGCGCATTATTATTATTATTATTACTGTATTGTTTTTGTATTGTAAACATTGTTAACACTTTTTCTGTGTGGAACTGTATACGAACTCGTTTGGATTTTAAATATGAGTAGAAGAAAATTCCTGTCATTTACACACACACCTTTATGCCATTTACACACACATCTTTATGCCATTTACGCCATTTTCCTTACCGGGTAGACAAAGAATTAAAGTAGATTACACCTTGACAGCGATTCTAGAAATAGGTATGTGTTGTGGCTTAATTATCACATATATAATAACACATAATAAAAAAAACAAATAACTATTATAACATAACCAATGAATCGACCAAAAACGGTTATGTGGTAATTCATATGTAGAAGTGGATGCGAGAGATATACCAGCTAAATCTCTCTATAACCTACTTAGACCTTGGCCTATCAAGAACTACCGTAAGTCCTTTATTAGAAATAACGTCTAAAGCGGCCTCGGCAGGCTCCTACGAGATCTGTTTAGACAGGCAGAAGAGTTGGGGCAGTGAAGGCGAGCGTTGATGCGTATCGTAATGGGACTCCTTAAACCTACCCCTGGGTCGCAAGTCCCAGGCACACCTCCGGGCTCCTTTCCCGGTAACGCGAAGGACCCGGCGCCTGCGCGGTGAATTCATGGAATGTTAAGAATTTCGCCTCTCTCTCTTCTATCGCATACTGAATACAACAATGGCATAACTTGCAATGAGATGGAAATTAAAATTTTACTCAGTTCGAAAATAGACAAATTTTCAGTTTAAAAAAATCGGAAATTTCGAGTTACGCCTTTGTTGCATTCAGTAGACGACATGACAATTTTTCTTCAATTTTCACTTTATTCGTCATGTTCAAGTTTTATCTTTTTTTATCAGATTTTATCGTTTTCGTTTTAGTTTTTTTCTTACTATTCCTCTGACTTGGGGATCAGAGATTTTTTCAATCTTTCTTTTTTTTGTTTTCCGTTTTATTACTTGAAATCTTTTATTCCAAATTATTATTAAACCTTAAGTACCCCTTGACCGATTTTCACAACTCGCGCGGAAAGATTAGTAGCTGGTATATTCCATATTTTTCTTTCTTTCTAAGACCAGCACGGAATAATTTCATGACATGGGGGGAATTTTATGACATGATTGGGTGTAGGAGGGAGGGGATATTGACGTATTCAACCAACCCAGTACTTTTCTAATTAAGCTTCAGTTTAAAATACAGAATCAGAGAAATATCTTCCTTGTATAAGAAGTATTTCTCTTACTCTGTCTTTTTACGTAACGTAAAAAGACAGAGTACGTAATCACTATTGAACATGAGCATGTGCTCATGTTCAATAGTGAGTTTACTACGTATCGTATATGAGATATGACCATTAATCACAAAGAATACACCCACACTGATTTTCTAGTCAGCCATTTAGTCATGTACAGATAAAACTAACAGCAAACATTTACACTGGCAATAAACACTTACAAAGTACACAAAAATTTAACACAGTAATATATCAAAATACACTCTCGATCGATAACAGCGGACATGCTTGAATTGTGTAACGGTATTCCAAATTCGAAGTTCAAAATTAGAACTTCGATTTATCTTTGTAAAGTTCGATATCACGTAGCTTCGGTGTTTGGGAGAATAATGCGAGTAAATATCTGTTTGTCCTGTGTGTTGTTTTGTACTATAATTCTTGCGGGTTAGGGTTCAAAATTAAGTGCAAGTTTATGTTAGATTCTAGAGAAAGCTGCCCTGATGTACGGTCCAAAGTATTGATAAGTGCGCTTCCCGGTTTGAAGCCATGCAAATTATTATCACTACTGTGACCTGACTTTTGTGGGCGTTGGCTGTTGTATAATCCTTATTTATTGTTAAACCTACATTTCGTGCTGAATATTCTTGTGTAATTTAAATAATATTACCCAGTATAAATCCTTTTTGCATATTATATGCTCGCTATAAATTTTGTGAAGTGAATTCACTTTTTCATTAAATATAAATGAGAAGATGGGAAGGTTGTAACATACATAAGAGTTTCTATTTTAAATAAGAGTAATACTATAAGAGTACTACTTAGTTCTAAAAAAATACAGACTTCTTTTTAGAGACAAAGAGTGAATTCCACTGTGAATGATTAATTTATTTTATAGTTTGTGAATACGCATGAATATGCGTCACATTTTTATATGTCACGTAATTTACGTATCCATATCCAAACTCAATGCAATTTAAACGATGCTTCTTTATTTATTTTTATGTTTCTTCTAAAATAATATTTTCATGTATTATATAGGCTGTAGGTTCATATAACATGAAAATTACTTCCTTACTAATATCATAAAAGCGATATTTTTGTTTTTCGTAAAAACTAAAATCATTCAAACTCAAATCCACACAGAGTGGTTGAACCTTTGGCTAAAATATTGGCTAACACGTGGTAATATCACTAGAACGAAAATGCAGGAAACACTAGTGTTAGATATTCCCCAATAACATAAATATTCCTCAATAACATTTGGCCATCTCCATTTTTTAATTTAAAAATAATTGTATTGCTTTACATTGAACGAAATCGATAAACAGTGTCGGTATCATTAAAAAGGATCTCGGGAAATTCCTTGTAGTAGGTCCCTGCCAACCTAGATCTGTGGCGCGTTGCGATAAGGCGCGCGTGCGCAGTATCCGAGCCAATCTTTTGTACGAAAGCGGGTCGTTCACCCCTCCTACTCGATTCAAACCGGATATTAGCGGATATTTGTCGTGCTTTACTTGATTTTAAACTAAACTGCTAAATTTCCATATTATTCCATTTCCATATGGGCTGTAATTTCAAAATCTGTTTATTTAAAGGAATTTGTCTTCTATATTACTTGACAGTTAATAGCAACACGTAAAATTGAGGAAATTAGATATCTTTCTTCAGTTGTGTTTGATAATTATTTTTTGTACGTAATAATTCTTCTTTTTAGTGTCCGTTCCAATAAGAGGAGTATTTTTGAAATCATTTCGGCGTCTGATAGCAGTTTTCTCGAACAATATTTGACGTAAGAAGCTCAAATTTGAAACAATTGTAATAAGTGGCCCAAAGACGTTAACTTCTAGATGTTCATTTCAGAAGTTGAGTTTTTACTGTTTTTACTTTTGGGAGTTCATTTTGGGGACTCAAATAAACAGATATAAAGCAATTTTCTCACAATTATCATATGACTCAACGAATGCCATGAGACGAAATAGATCGCTGGCTTCTGAGTTGTCTGTGGATCGATTTAGAACCTCTTTTAGCCATCGTTTTTTCTGTTTTCTTGGTCTCTTTCTTTCTAAGTCAATTAATTATGAGATCCCAATATACTCTTTTAATAAATATAAATACAAAAGGGAAATAATATCACTTCTACAAAAAAATCCTATGATGACACTGATCTTCTTCACTCAAAATCATGAAACTATCATACTCATATGAAAGCTATTCCCTTAGAAAAAATATATATCCTCATACAGTTACACGGCTCACACATATCTGTATAATCATTCACCACAAAAAACACTTTTTTTAATTTCACTCATTCGCATGCACAAAATAAATGTTCATGATGCGTACGTATCTTAATATTGTAATTGTATAAGTTATTTCTATTTTATATATCTTGAATTATTATTTGTTTTAAAAAATTGTTGTTTAAAGAAGTATTTGCGCATAAACATTATATAACTTCCAAAGGGCGGGCCACTGGAGCCTGAAACACAGGTTTTTACCTAGTTAGGGTTCCGGACGCGTCAGACCTTAAACTTTAACATTAAATTAAGACTATGTATATGTGTTAAACAAAATGATCATGTAATGAGAACAAATAAATTATTACTAATATTATTATTAATAATTTTCTTCCACTGTTTGGGGTTTCGAAATGAAAACTCTTTAAACTGCGAATTTAAAAATGCAATACGTTACTTCGAGTCTACTTATTGACGTTTATTCGAAAATACTCGTTATAAATGCTGTCCCCTCATACCTTTAAAAATGGCAACTAAAAGAATTTACATAAATCAGTACATAGATATCTTCACGTTAATATTTACAAACTCAAAACTAAATGTTATCTTAAAAGTTTAAAAAAAATAAAAGAATTTGAAATAAATATATTGATGATAAAGTGTATTAAAGAAAATCCTATGAAATCCCCAAAACTAAGGGTTCTTATTTTTGGCGGCTTAATATTGATAATAAAGAAACACCTCGATTTCGCAGTGATTTAGGTCTTGTATACAAGCGCGGAACGTTCCGGGTTCGATTCCCGGTCGGGTCAATTTAGGAAACGAACTTTTCTAAATGGTCTCGGGTCTGGGTGTACTGGGAGACGCCCCTAGTAGTTGTCGTCTAGTTATCATAGCACAGGGAATGCCCTAGTTTGAGACCAGATGATTGATGTGTATTGTTTCGTGCATTTATTTATTCATGCATTTCTTTTTGGAGCATATGAGTTATTTATGGTTATGACTTATAAAATTCTTTGAACTACAACTTTTCAAATGTTACTTTGAGTAACTTGTCTTGGAAAGAGTAATCCAGAAAAAATTGAAAAAATCTTGAATTTGAATATAAAATATGTTTAAAGAAAATTGTCAGAATACATTTTTTAAATGTTCTGTTATGTGGTTCAGTTCTATGGTTGTCGATATATTTACATGAAGAGAAAGCTCTTCAATAAACTCTGTTTAACGAATGACCCTCTATCTATTTGTGGCCCTCTTAATCATATTGGAACCTATGAGATCGCTCGTTTACATTAGCCACGCTTGTTTTATTTTTAATTTCAATATGTAGTACATAAATACATCGCACTATTTTGCATTGGAAGTGGACAGAGTATGAAGCTATCAAGTCATAAGCCAATAAGAATGTGACAGCGCTGATGGCAGAATGGAGCCGTAATGTTAGTAAAATTTTCGTAATTAAATGATTATTCTGCCAATGGCATGTAATTTAAATAATATTGAATTTTTTGGATAGAATAGGCAGTACATAAAATTTATTATTACGTAACATAAAAATAAGGAAATGTTAATTTTAAAATAACACAACTAATTAATTAACTAGAAACATGTACAACTTACAGAGTTATGTCATTATCACGAATGTTAATTTACCATTTACATAACCGTAAGTAAAAAATTTACTAAATCATGTTTATTTATTTTAATACGTAAATATTTAATATTTAAATAAAAAATTTAATCTGTAGATACAGTAGATTAAAATGAAATACCCGTTCCAATGACTTCATATAATTATTTGCGTTCTTCGTAGGTTTTGTGTACATCCCAGACACGTTGTATTTAGGAATATAATACATAGTAAAAAGAGTTCAATTATGTTAAACCTAAACACAGCGTATTAGCAGAGGATATATTTATGTGTAGTATGTTCAGATGCAACTGGACGCAGCCAAATTTCATATCATAAGAAAGCTATTGAAATGTACTTTCCAAATATGAGAACAAAACGTGTTGATTGCAGTTGAGTATGGACTTTTTTAATATGAGAATAAAAATTAACTGAGAAAATATGACCTTTTGTTTAAAGCAATGTATCTACACAATCATATGTATTTTAATACATATGATTGTGTATGTGTTTGTATTTTAATACATATGATTGTATATGATATACATATGATTGAATGTTTTACTTATTAATTTTGAAAGACATATAGCAGATGGTATGAAATCCATAATAATTCAATGCTAATATTTACTTCAATAAAAAATGTCACTTGATTTAAACAATTATTCAATACATAAACTTTTAAACTTTTGCGTTGCATACAATATCTAAAACGGGAAATTTAACGCGAATACCTTTTTATTCTGGCTTGACGTTTCGACCGAGTTGCATCGGCCGTGGTCTCAAGCAAACTCAAAATTATTATCAAAATTATTCAATATAGTAGCCAAATTACTCAGATAAATCACTATCTTTTTCGAATATGCAGGTAATGTAATAAAAAGTGCCAGATGTTTTACTGATTACCAATAGGCGCCGCCATATGTCTCGTTGATAATTTCGGTAATTTCTTTTTAGTCGGAGCAATTTCATTTTTATCAATATTGGTCAGCTTTTCGGCAAATTTCACTTGTGTGAGATGTCAGGAACGCATTCTCTCAGTGGCCGGACTATGGAATTGATGGTAGTTGTTGAGAAAATCGCTCATAAAACTCAAAATCCTGCTTCAGTCACCGTGTTCTTTCTTTGTTCAGTTTTTACACAGTAAACGTTCTGGACATCGTTTCAAGAGCATTTTCAAGGTGCTGGTAACTCGGAGTTGCTTATTTCAGCACGTTTCATTTATTTTGTAGAAAGAGCCATGTGCATGACAGTGAGACGTGTATATACACGTATAACGTACCTGATGCAATTTCCAATTGAAGGAAAATAAAAAATGTGACGTTTCCGGTAAAATTCTTAAAATTAAAAAAAAATTGTGAGCGAATTTCCATATGTTTCTCATGCTTGAACTCGTATCCTTTTTTAGGGGTCCGCTAAGTATTAGGGGACGTGGAATGCTTAGATGGTTCGGGCACACAGACAGAATGAGTGATGAAAGATTGACGAAGAAAATCTACAGTGCGAAAGCGAGTGGTAAAAGAAGCCAAGGAAGACCAAGCCTTATTTACGAAGATTAAAGAGCCAGAGTGCTAGACGAAAATGTCAAAAGCACTCGCATACCTAGGCGAAAATGTGTGAGGAAAATGATGAGATTTGAGGAGGCGAAAGAAGTATGTATAAGGACGAGTCGCTTGGCGCTCCGTCCTCTCTGATAGACCTGGCTATCCTGATCCCGTTGGGGATACAGTGTGAAAATATGTATGTACTATGGTGGACAGAGCATTAAGGTGAACGTCATACTCATAATTAAATATATGGACTTATAAATAACGAAATCGAACGAAATATTGACATGTTACTAGCCTATTGCTTATTCAAGTTCTTACGACCTGCGTGGGATGTAGCTGGCGCATTTGCTCACTAGTTTTATCTCTCAGAACTAATAGTGGATAATTTCTAGACACCAAAGGGGTTGTTTTTTTTTATTTTATTTTTATTTTTGTACTTCCCCTGATTTACAACTATGTCAGGGCCTGTTTAGAGTAGCTTTATGTTCTTCCTGTCTTTTCCTTGCATAATGTTTCTCTTATATTCATCCCTCTGGGTTTAATTCCTTTTATCTCATATTTTTCATGTTCCTATCCTTATTTTCTTTATTCAATTCGTCTATTATCATTATTATTATTACATGTTGGTTCTTATATTATTTATCTCTCTGGGTTTCATTCCTCTTATCTCACATCTTTCATGTCCCTATCTTTATTTTCTTTATTTAATTCATCGCAACGGTAAAGATAAGAATCTTTACCGTTGCGTCTTTGGTCTATTAGTCTAAGATCCCACTGCTCGATTCTGTAGGTATCTGTTTTTTTGATAAAACTAATTTTAAATGAATGTTAAGGGAGTATGCAATGTATTAGCGATAGCTTGCCTATAAAAAATTAGCCGTAATTACCTGTAATTAATTTTAGTATAATTAATTTGCTGATATAAATTACAACTATATGTTTTTTTAATCAATTTTACTTCATTTTAAAGAAAATGATGTCAAGAATTGAAAAAATTTTCATTATGCTCAAAAATTTATGCTTCATAAATAAAAATTGAAAAAATACAGTACAAGTACAACTAGACTACATTATACTCTTGTTTACAGCACGTAACAATCCGTGCATCTTTCTCTTGTGCTCAACCTCTGCTTGCGGCCATTTTTAAATGGCAACCATGGATTATGGTAAACAGTAAATATAAAACTTCAATTTTGTATTACAATTTAAAAAAAAAACAGGTGACTGTAAATAATTAACAATAATATACCTGTTTACACCTGGCAACCCTAACGTTGCGGCTGACTGAGAGCTGGCAACCATTTTTTTTTTCAATTCTTGACATCATTTTCTTTAAAGTGACGTAAAATTGATTAAAAAAACATATAGTTGCAATTTATATCAGCAAATTGATTATACTAAAATTAATTACAGGTAATTGCGGCCAATTTTTTATAGGCAACCTATCGCTAATACATTACATACTCCCTTAAAATTCATTTAAAATCAGTTTTATCAAAAAAACGGATACCTACAGAATCGAGCAGGATCCTGGGCTATATCTAAAAATTTTTTATTTTTTTTTCTCATTGGTAAATCTAGATTGTAAGTATTCATTAATACTCTGTACTAGTAGTACAATACATCAGTAGCATTTATGAAGCAATGGGGCTTACCATTGCCAATTTTTTCTAGTAGGTGGCATATATTATAACAGAGAACTCAAATACAACATTACTAATTTTTTGAAAGTGGTATCTTTTGTACCTTGCGTAAGTGCATTACTATTGTATTTTTATATTATTTTCTAAAATTTATACATCTTAATTGGCATTCATAATTTTTTGACATTAGAACCAGGATTCGTTATTTTAGCGTGTTGACCAGACACAGTTTTCAGTCAACATTGCTTGGATACTTTAACTCACATAATAAGAATCTTATGAGGATGAATTTACTCATTGACCTCGTTATGAATGCAGAGTGTATTATACAAAAGAAGTCAAGAAAATAGAGTTCTGCAAAATAATACAAGTAAAAAAATTGGTGGCCACCAAATATTCCAGGTTTCTTTTTTTTATTTAGTGTTTGATACGGCTACAGCACGTGCATGTGATGTTATATTATGCAAACTTGCTTTGAATGGTAAGCCCTATTCTTGCATTTTTTAGTTTCAAATAGTTACTTTGGGCTCTCTTTTGTAATTATTTCTCATTGTACATTTTCAAAATACTTATAATAGTTTAGTCAGTGTTTAAAAACAGTCATCTTTTTAAAAGATAATGTTTGCCCTTTGAAAAAACTAGAATAGGTAGTTTTTAAAATCACAGTAAAATTCATTTAATAGTTTTATCGAACATACAGATAGATTTGAGTATATTATAATAAATGTAAATTATGTGTATTTCTACTATACTAAAATAAATATTGTCAGTAGAAAGGCAAAATTTAAGAAAAGCATGACTATAATTAACGTCAACATACGTATTTCACCTGTATGTGTGTGGAAGTTGTATTACCACTTAGTCGTAAACGCTTTAACTGACTACTTTTTTCCTGCACACATGTAGATACATATCTACACTCTGTCTCTATAGGACAGGAATTTAAAAAAAATAAGCAATAACTACAAAAATAAAAAATTGTCGGTGAATTTAACAAAAACTTTGAGATGAACCAATTCTTAGAATAAATTGATGGAATCAGAAACAATGAACAGGGGTAAGTATATTTTTTTGTTTTTATAACTATGATTTACTTTTTAGAAATCTAGTCATCTTTTTAAATTATTTAATTTATTATTTAAGATAATGTGTAGTTTTAAGCTTGTAAATATTAACATATGTATGTACTTTATTGTAAATAAAAAGAAATCTAGTTTATATAATATTGTATCCATAGGATTCTTCATAAAAAACAGTATTCTTTTATAATCAAACATAAGAAATCATATTTATATATAGTCTATTGTTTATGATTGCACTGACGGTTACAATTTTGTTATGTTATAATAGTGTTTATTGTAACTAAAGCATTGTAGCGACTTTCGGATATGTTCATTTCAGTTTGTATTGTTTACTGCATAATCTTACAATGATCAGAAACTTTGAACTTTACTGCTGTTATTTTCAACACCCTATCCCATTTTCTCTTATAACAAAACATTTGGGAAACCTATTAACTTCGGTTTCTTCACAGTGACAATACTTATAATGACCCATTTCTGTAGAAAAATCGTACTTACAAATTTTTGCATCAAATGTTATTTGGTACCAAAATTGACGCTTCTTAGTGATAGTTTGCTTCCACATTGTAAATGAGCCCAAGTAAGCACTGGGTAGTACTATGGTACGAAATCTGTAGTACCCAAACACATCCAGACTCCAAGACAATTGAAATAAGTTCATCCCTTAAATTGACCTGGTCGGGAATCGAACAAGGAATTTTTACTTTGGAATTCAAGTGCACTGACCACTGCACCATTGGACAAGTCTCTATTACTTCCTAGTTTCTATTGATATCTTACTTTAATTATTGTCTTTGCTAGCTGTACCCGGCACGAGACGCCTGTCAGGAACGCTATAAAATAAACACAACATATTTATCGCCCGTAAATTTCACCATCTCAGTGTTAGGTGTCGTAAGTAAATCTATACCGACATTTACGATCAACAGTAAGTTCCTGAAAATCCCAAAATAATCGTATTTCAACTAAGTTACAACAGTAGGTAATAACATTGAATACTATATCAATATTAAATCTCTCTTGTGTAAAATATTAATTGCGTATTATATTTCAATATAAGTTACGCAGCATTGACTACTCCTTTCTATAATTATAACTAGCTTTTGCCCCAAATTTCGCTTGTATGGTTTATGGAAACATACATAATACAACTTTATGCCAATTCGGGGTCACGAAGCATTAAGAAACAATAAAATCACTTGTGATAAATTCCTAAAATCTTTAGCTATTTTCCGCTCAAACTCCAAAATCCACCAATCGACACGTGTTTCGCCTCTCAACGAAGCATCCTCAGAATATACCAGAGATAGGATTCATTCAGCTAACCAGCACCGAATCTGTCGATATAAACACGTGTGGATTGGTGGTTTTTAGAGTTTGAGCGAAAAATAGCTTAAGATTTTAGAAATTTATCACATGAAATGACTTTCCGCAAAGTAACACCTAAGTCTATACAATAAAATAAAATCACTGCCTGATGCGTGTACAACATTAAAGACATTAACTTGTTTTTTATATTGTTACACACATGTATGATGGTAGCCATTAATATTTTTTTTCAATTTCATACTATCATTTTTGACACTACATTCAAATTGGCGATCCGAATTGTCAACGGATTTTTCGATTTATAATATTTTCTGTTCAAAAAAGTAAGCTCAACGCGTATTTATAAATAAATACAATTATTGTCTATCCTTTTCAGTGATGCAGACAATAAACAAAAAAAACAGATCATTTACTAAGCTAATCGATCAGTACAAACGATCGACAATAGTCGATCTACCCAAGTAACAAACTAACTTATTTAACACGCACGTCTAAAACCTAGGCGTTATTTCATAACTATGAATTTATTTAATGCCGTTGCAGCATTACTGGTCTTATTTAAAAAATAAAAAAACATAACATATGCATAATATCAGACAGTTTTAGTTGATATAATAAACAATGTATCAAACATTCACTTGCAGTTCATTATGCAATGTGGTGAATGCCAGAGTAGTGAGCATTGTCGGCTTTGAGCAATACATTGTGATATAGGCGATTACAATCGATAACTTTTTACGAATCACTGATAGACATTTAATCAAAAGAAAATATCCTTACTACCAGTATTTATTTTAGTGTGTTTACAGATCTAAGATTTTGCTGACTCCCGTAATATATTAAGAGTTATGGGCTCGTCGAAATTTTTTTTTAAAATTTTAGAGTAAAAAGGTAATAAAATATTGCTGTGGAATGATCATTCTATCTTACAGAAAACGTTCTGAAATGAATGAATTAAAAAAAGTATTTAAAAAAAAGTTCTACAGTCGAAATTGGTTAAAGCGAAATCTTTCATTTTCATCATGTCCGTCTGTCTGTAAATTGATAAACCAAAAACTTAATAAAAAATTAAATAATGACTATTTCTGACCATTTTTGTTTTTTTTAACTTATAAATTAAACTTCTAATTTGTTAGAAATCGCTATGGAACCCTAACTGAATACATGTTCAACTCACTCTTAGCTGATATTATTTAATAAAAATAAAATAAGCGTTTGTTACACCTGAACCAAGAGGCGTATCGAGGCGCCGCAAAGGAGCTCCAACTCGTTATAATCGAGCAAGACAGGTCTCGATACTGGAGCGAGCATCTCGAAGGGTTGGATGGGGACAAATGGGAGTGCTCTAACAAAATTGTACAGGGTAAAATGTACCCATGGGATTCACTGATGGACATCCTGAATCTCAACTTGTGTCGTTAGCGAGCTGTCGGCTCTAACTATTCACACTACTATCACTTAATTCTTCCTTTAAATTTAACACTATAGTAGTTTTCTCTGCGTACCACCTCTACACTGCTAGAAGACGTCATCATGTCAGATGTGCATGGGTGGGTGACTGTGATATATCTGGTTCAGATCGACAAATGCGAACGGCGCAACACAAAGTTGTGTGCCGTGTGTCCACAGTAAAATCGTGACAAAAAGTCCGATAAGTGTGTCGTCGCCGCCAATTTTATCGGATACCACTAACGTGAATGGTGCTATTTAAATACATGCGCCAATATACATCCAATACATTACATTACCCTGCCTTACCTACGGCGCCCAAACATGGACTTTCAACAAAAACAATATGATGAAACTACGTTCGTGCCAGCGCGCTATGGAAAGAAGTATCCTGGGCCTTAGACTCATGGACAAACAAAAAAGCTCGGACATACGAAACAAAACAAAAGTAATTGATGCAGTACAGCACGCACGCCGCTTAAAATGGAGATGGGCAGGACATTTGGCTCGGGCGTCCGACGGCAGATGGACGAAACAGGCAACGCAATGGAAAGGTCCAGGAGAAAAAAGAAACAGCGGCCGACCTAGAGACCGTTGGAGCGACGACATAGAGAAGACAGCGGGGAGGGACTGGATGTGCATGGCAAATGATAGAAATAAATGGAGGCATTTGGAGGAGGCCTATACCGAAAGGGGCCATGAACTGAAATAGTTGCTTTTATTTAATTGAGAATTTAAAAATTTATAATTTCAATGTATTCAATATTATGTTAATTAATTAATTAAAAGTTGTAATCTTAGTTTAATTATATATTATCTTAATTCATTAATTGTAAAGAATGTTATTATTGAATACAATGTCAATATGTAGGTATTAATTCATGGTTTAATAAAAGGCTTATAATATAATAATAACATTACACATCCAGTGCAACATATTGGGACGATAAATGCGTCAGTTAGACATAATGCGAACCTCCAATTTAAATTGAATGCATGCATACATATATACTTCACGCTGTATCCTTAACGGGGTAGTCAGAGAAGATGGAGCGCCGAGCATCGCGGTCCTTACATACTTTTTTCGCTTCCTCGAATCTCATTATTCTCCTTATTTTCCATATTTATTCCATATTTTCGTCTAGGTATGCGAGTGCTTTTGACATTTCCGTCGGCTAACACTCTTGCTATTTGATCTTTATAAGTCAGCCTCGGTATTCTTTGGCTTCTCTTACCACTCACTTTCGCTCTGCAGATTTTTTTCGTCAGTCTTTCATCACTCATTCTTTCTATGTGCCCGAACCATCTACATGCATTCCTTTCTTCATTTTTACAATAACATCCTGTCATGAATTGAATGAATTCACTAATTCAAGATTTTTTTATAAGTATCATCATTATGAAATATCTGAAAAAGCAAACTGTTTGGAAACAATTTGCTTGAAACCGTGGCCGATACAACTCGGTCGAAACGTCAATCCAAAATAATGCAACGCGAAAGTTTAAAAGTTTATATAAGCATCATCGTTACCCTTAATTAAATACAATAAAATATATGAAAACAACTGGCCTCCACAACTTCGATTATGTGAAATTTAAGACAAATGTAGACTTTGTCCCCTGTTATCTCCATACCAAGTTACATCAAATAGTTCAGCTGCTTAGCTGTGAAAACCTAACAGATAAACAGACTATTCGCATTTATAACATTATTATATACTAGTATAATTATATACTAGTAATACTATTATATACTAGTATAATAAGTACGTGTTGTCGTATCATGACCACAAGTTTATGATTCTTCTACAGACGTCAAAACCCATACTAACATTCTTACATTTTCTAGAAATAGAGAGTGACTTCATGTAATAAGGGCCTAGGAATAACCAACCGTGATACAAACGACAACCTGACTTACTCTCCACTCAGAATCACTAATTGACTGTCATCTTGACCTACTTCGTTCGTTGCATTACATTACATAGAACTAGTCTACTCAGGTATTAAGTTGGAACCTGACGAAACCTAGAGATAACAACTCGCTCGGACAGGTTATAGCTTCGATGTCATAACTGCATGATTGATTGTTATAGTTAAATAGTTATTTTTGCACACACTATTTAACATTATTGCAGAAACACTAACATAAATCATCTTACGCATTATTATGTAAAGTATCAAATGCAAATAAATATTTTTGACTGTGACAATCATGAAACTGATTACAGATTATATTCATTTATTAGGTCACGATTAAAGCGAAAGTATGTAAGGACCGCGATATTTTGGCGTTCCATCCTCTTTATATCTATAAAGATATGTAATATGTGTGACATATAACTCGATGTCATAATTGAAAGTATTATCACAGAGGTATTATGATGAATGATGTATTTTGAAAAAATTAAAGAGGTGTATAAGGATGACGGTGATCGGCATTCTGTTATAGCTGTATATTTGTCTGGGATTACAGCGTGAAGATATGTACCGTAGCACTTATGTGTGACATACAA
The DNA here is from genome assembly GCA_907165235.1 of Zeuzera pyrina. Taxonomy (NCBI): domain Eukaryota; kingdom Metazoa; phylum Arthropoda; class Insecta; order Lepidoptera; family Cossidae; genus Zeuzera; species Zeuzera pyrina. The sequence continues at coordinate 5,553,091 of OU015641.1, forward strand.
CCAGATCCCATAATTACCAAAACTTCAGCATGTGGTTATAACTGTAGAATAATTAACTGTGAGCAATTGCTGGGACTTTAGTCCCTTACAGTATTCTAGAGTGATGACGTTTCAGTATAGGTAATTGCCAGAACTTCAGTCTATGATTGCAGTTGTAGAATGATAACGTATTCGATGTCGTATAAGTAATTGCCTTGGCACTTATTTATTATACAATTATACATTATTCTAAATTCACTAAATTCTTGATTTTAGTTGGTGTGGTGGTTCACTAACCAATTTGCCTTTCAAATCGCGGTGCTTATGGTGTAACTAGAGATGAACCGATATAACAAAGGTGTCGATACATTTAATCATTAATTGTATCGAAAGAAAAATATCACCAACTAATTACTATCGAAAGAAAGGTATCGATATCTATTCCTTTTTTTGAAATTTTTGATCAATCCGATTTTTGACGTCAAAGGAATACTATAGAATGGAAATATATCGATATAATAAAAGAATGAGTACTATGCTTTCAACAATCCATTATATATATTCGATAGCAATTAACAACAAGTAAATAATTACAGATTCGATACTTTTAGTTGAGATATTTACTTGGTATCGAATAAATATACAACGGACTATGGAATGGATAGCATTCATTCTTTTCTTATAAAGATGCCATAGTATTCTTTCGACGTAAAAAATCAGATTAATCTGAAAGTTTTCAAAGTATAGATCTATTCGATAGGAATAGACATCGATATCTTTTTTCGACAAGACAAAAGAACTTACGTACCTACGAATCGAATCAAAAGTATCGAGATGTAGGTATTCGTATTGACTTATATTGGTTTATCCCTAGATGTAACCTGAACCAGATGTACATCACATTAGTGTCTCTCTGTCTTAAAAATATATTATCAATTACGTAGGTAAACAACATACAAAAAGTAGAATTATGCTTCCAGGGGCGATGTATCCGAAAAGAAAAAAATGTACGTACCTATAAACGACATGTATTTGCAAAACAGTTACAAATTAAGTTTATACTCAACGTAATCTATTCTTATATCAATAAGTATTAATACAATATTGAATATTAAACGGATACGCAGTCAATAATAATATATTAACACATAAGTAATATGCAAATTACTACTCCGGAGCGAATTAATTTATTTATGAATAGTGTTGTATTGCCCACATAAAGCTGCAATTACAGTGCATGCTATTTGGCAATGCTATATATATTATTAATAAAAAGGATATTTTTGTTCTTTATTTAAAAAAAAAATAAAAGTGTGAATTATTTTTAAATGCTTTTTCATGTGACCGATGAAAATGTCATTAGTAAGTATTAAAAAATACCAAACAATCGAGACGAGTTAGATATAAATTAAACTTAATAAAAAACATCTTAAAGTAAATAATAGCGGTAGATTTAATGTGGCAACGGCTTTATAAATTAGTTAGTGTACACCCAGACCATGGTATTAGGAACGAACTTGACTGACGGTACAATACGTTATTAACCTGATTTCAAATGATTATTAGATAAACACAAACCTCTTTTTATTTCGTTACATTACCCAATAATTTTGAAAGTTTCCTTTATTACTTAATTCATAGAAACAGTTAAAATTTAATGAAGGAAATTGGAACAACTTGAATAAATCGAATTCTTATACTATCGACCTGTTATGACTTTGCATGAGGTGTTTAAACTCTTGCTGTTACTACCAATTTTACAATATAAAAGTTTTTTTTTAGCTTTATTACTTTTAACATACATACATACATACATATTTTAAGCTGTATCCCTAACGGTGTAGTCAGAGAAGTTAGAATGCCAAGCTTCGCGGTCCTTACTTCTTTCGCTTCCTCACATTTCATCATTCTCCTCACACATTTTCGCCTAGGTATGCGAGAACTTTTGACATTTCCATCTGCTAACACTGGCTATTTGATCTTCATAAATCAGACTTGGTGTTCCTTGGCATCTTTTACCACTCACTTTCGATCTGTATATTTTCTTCGTCAGTCTTTCATCACTCATTCTTTCTATATACCAAAAACAACAAAAAAGATATCTGCGAATCGATCAAGCCGTTCTCAAGTGATGCTCGGTCATACATTGTGGCAATTGGATTTTATTTATGCTTAAAGATACGTGAAGAGAAAACGTTGTACTTACCCCTTTTTAAGTATATTGCATGCACTGGGGAGTGTGACATTCAGCATAGTTAAAGTTTATATGGAGAAGGAGTATAACATGTGTTTCGATTACATTAATTTGAATAAAATAAAACATCAATTGTGTTGTGAAATTTGGCGCTCCGTTCTCTCTGACTACCTCGTTAGGGATACAGCGTGAAGATACGTATGTGTGTATGTAATCATTGTATACGTTCATACTGCCAAAGTGCCGATGTTAAACACATAATCACAGACACATCATATTTATACTGTTAATGTCAAACACATAATATGTGGTCAAACACGAGGTTGTGTTTACTTATTGTTCTTGGGTTAAAGTTCTTCAAACAGTTGCGTTATATTCATATTAAATTGTTTATAGTCATAAACAAATAATTACTGACAGATCGGCTGAATGAGTCTGTGAATTTCGTATGATTTGTGAGTGTTTCAAGTCTGCGGAGTGTATCTCGAGCAAGAGTTTATTTTAGTATATTTACGGTCGAATTTCACTACACACTAATAAACCACTAGTAATAAATACTTTCTACCGATAATCCATACAATTACACCAATTGTGTGAGCTTGAACTAAGCACTATAGGCTTGTACACATACTATCGGTACCACACAATGAGCCGAGTACGTACTGGGTTATCACGTAAAGAACATAGTTGCGCCGTAATCGCGCGATGCTTGTTTTAAATTGGCAATGACGGTGCCATTCGGTAAAATACTTTTTGGAGAATAAATAGGGTCGCTACCAGTAGATTTTAGTTCACTGATTAATCAACAGAGGTAGCAATACCGATTCGCGACATTACATCGTGCTCGATTTAACAACATATCGTGATCGATCGCGTTAGTTTCACCTATCGTTTACTGAGTGCAAATACGTAACAAGGTTGTCAGTAAAACTCAGACTTATTAAATTTTCTAGTTTAAAAAAACTGTTTTATTTCTTTGAAAAATCGATTAATGCTGGATCCGCGCTGGATCCAGCTGGATTTGCTTTGATCCAGCATAAATCCAACTGGATCGAAAATTCCGCTGTATTGCAATCCCTATTTGACAGTTGTTAATAAATTCGAAACTCCATGATTTAGTAGTACCCATATGTAGCGAAAGAACTAAAAGTAGTGTAGTGCGTTAAGGCGACGCATTGGAAATTTTGACGACAAGGATCTCAATTCTTCTAAGTGACTACAAAACGTATGAAAGTGATATTTGGTAACCTGATTCTTCATTTCATTGACTTTATTTTGACAGTAGCGATACACGATTGATTAACTTCTGTAACACAAAAAAAAATATCAAGGAAACCTCTTTTAAAACAGAGATTTACATTTTTAGAAGTAACGGAACCGATTTATGTTTCTGAATTTTCTGTATAGTTTTAATCTAAACATATTCTTCAAAATGCAGTTCGATTTTTTAAAATTAATTATAGTTTTTAAAATAAATTAAAATAACTATTTTTTCGTATTTTTCGTAAGCTAAGTGCACTTTTGCATAGACCTGGGGTGTTATTCACAAACATCGGAAACTTTCCCTGGCGGAAAGGCCGATCGTCGGAAAGTATAAATTCAATTCGACGGCTTGGATTTGTGAATGCGCATATAATATGACTTATAGACAAAATCATTGAAAAGTTTCCTGTCGGATACGGAAAGTTGAGTTTCCGACGTTTATGAATAACCCCGCAGAAGGTCTAAATTAAAAAAAAGGATTAAATTATTGTTTATCAACGTCTTAAGCAAACAATTACCTGATCTCCGGTAAATTTTAAGATTCATTGTCCTGGAATCTGTTTGTTAAGTTTATTACGATGTTGTTAATTCGCTAGCTTTCCATGAAGTCATCATAAGTATAATAATATACTTAGTACATATTTTTAAATTAGTGTATCGTACTCGCAATTGATAATTTTTTTATAATATTGTAATTGATATGTACATAATATGTATATGTAAGTACATACGTACAGTTAATAATAATAATGTTTATTATTATTAATGCCGTAGGCGGTGTGCATATATCTCAGCCAAAATGTCCATTTTCCATCCACAAAGACATTCAAATATACGATCCCCCTTTAAATCTCTTTGGCCATCCACAATGCGGTGTTGGTGCCAATTTTATTCTACGGTAGTGAGGCCTCGATATTCCCGAAATCAAGTGAAAGTAAAATAAATGCAGTGGAAATGGTATCTCTTAGAAATATGCGCGGCGTCACCCTTGAGGACAAAATAAGCAATGAAGAGATAGCAGTAGGAGACGGTTGCACGACAGTGTTATTGTAAAAAAAAAAAAGGAATGCTTAGATGGTTTGAACACATACTACCCTGTTAAGGATACAGCGTGAAGATATACATGTATGTATTACGAATGCACTTCATTGGACTGTACTTGCATTGTTAGGTCTTATGTAAACAGGTGCTTTAAGAAGAAATTTGTGTTTTGAAATAAGGATCATGTTTCGGTCATAATGTAATAAGTACTTAACTCAAATTAAGGAGTAAATAATGACTTAGGTGTGTACTACCCGTATTCAAAACGGAACTCGACCGAGGAGATAGCGATCACGTACACGATACTCCGCGATAACTCGACAAGGAAACGAAATGTCAGTATAATAATGAGGTAATGAATTTTTAAAGCGCTAATGAAAACGAAAGTTGCGCTTTCGATTAGTTTTTTCGCTGCTGTTTCGATTCAAATGCAAAAGAATTATAGTAGTTGTAACTAGTGTCGCGCATTGGTGATATACCATCGATTCGATAGTATTGGCAATAGTACAGCGACTTCTAAAAATAGTAACAATATCGATAGTGTCGTCGATATCACCCTAACGTCAATGAAATGGCTACTGTTGATAGTGTCAATAGTGCTAAGGCCCTACGATCACTCGTGGTCATAACTTCGTGTTTCGATAGCTTGGTAATATTATAACATAGAGCACTCAACCTATAGAGATGAAATATCGAACCATTTTATTCACCACTGCTCAGTTTATTTACACTAACAAGTATCAACTCTCGGTCGCATTAAGCAGTACATAACCAAAACTGGATATATATTTAAATATTATGTAATGGCTTATTGCTCTATTCGGTGTTATGGCAAAAACAGCAAAAAATAAACTATAAAACCGAACGCCCAGTAACTACAACAGTGTTTACCATTAACGTAATTTGTTTTCATATAAAGTATATGACATGCTGCTCTATAGGTTGAGTGCTCCATGTATTATAATGAGAAGAAATATCGATACCATTATGTCCTCGTTTCATCTTTACTGGCTGTTGCTCAGACGTATGTATGATATGCGCGGTAAGAGGATATTCAACAACTGCATCTCACCATGAGATTAAGCCGTCGTCGAGTCGATACTCGATAACCACCGCGTCAAAGTTTTGTATGGCGTATAGCAGTCATACTCAAAGTGTGCTCCGCGAATTCCTGGAGCTTGACAAAGCCTCTGCAAGGGCTCCACCAAAATATTATTAACCTAAAAAATGCATTAAAGAATGAAAAGCACATCAAATCTAATCACGTAATAAAAGAATTTTCAATGGAAACAATTTCATCGATTTACATAATCCATACAGTGTTATTAGGGCTTCTAATGCCGGGTTCCCGGTATTGGCTAATACCGGGATTCCGAACATTTTTCGCCTCCATTCAATGTCGGTATAGAAAATTTTATTTATACCGGTAATGGCGATTTTATTTTTTTGAACTAGTTTAGACACATTTGCGCGCACGAAGCATATGTGTAGGTGAAATGGGAAAGGATTTCCAGGGTTATCGTCAGCTATGTTTAGCTCACGGCGTACAACTGGCAGTAATAGACGTATTATAAACATTCGAATCTGCACCTACAGCTGCATCTACGTCTGAATATTCTAGTTCTACACCGACACAAGTTACTACAATGAAGAGGATGTTAATTCAAACGGGGCTTTTATAGTTGCACATTCACATTCGCGAGGCACCAATCCACCGAAATTTATATGCAAAGATGTCACAGAAAAGGTGCGATAACTCACAAAATACTTCAGAACATCACCTACCAGAAACGATTTATTTCAAACTAACGTTATCTTGAAAAATAGCTAAGAAATCCATTTGATGTTAGACGTAAAAATCCGTTGGACTACTACTATGGTGAATATGGTAGGTCGCTTTCTGAAGCTCAAATACAGCATCTCCAAAGGTCCTATTGATTCGAAATCTAGTATGACAGTTGATTATGAAGATCAACATCTGCACTTTGCCACCGTGATGCCATATTTTTGACGACTGACGCTTGTCTTCAACTAATGCTGCGAAAACTAGATGAAACAGATAGCATCCTTAGCCGAAACTTTGCCTCAGCCCTCAGAATGTGTATAAAATGGAGACGGCAAATTATATTAGGTATTCTACAATTCTTGCATAATGCGGAAGCTTTTTTTGCCGTAGAAGATTATACGTTTCCAAAGCCTACCCAATATCAGATCCACCATGTCATTGTGAGAACATTACAGCTAGTCAAATGCTCAAATACAGAAGTAGAGCGTAAACTCTATTGTATCCAGTGACAGGAACAGTAGTAGTGAGGATTTTTTTATCACGGCTGCTACCGATCACTTCACATTAATATTGAATTTGAGTCCAAACCAATGTTGAGTTGAGGATGGAAAAGCAACTGGAAACAGAAATAGAGGCTAAAACTCGAAGAAAGGTAGCTAACAATAAACTTACTCCAGCTTCGATGCTGACTCTATTATAAGAGTTGAAATGGGTGTTAGACTAAGGCTTGGATGCTCTTTAATATCTAAGAGCACAACTTCAAGAAGAAAGGCCCACCATGCAGCAGAGGCAATACTACTGTGAATTTGTGATTAATTTATAACAAAATGTCCATCACGCTAGATAATTCTGTTAACGTTGATTGTAAAGAGATGTTATCAATATTTTAAGTTTATAGACGTCTTATACTGGTTCCGTTTTACGTTGTACACATTATATAGCTAACAAGGCAAGGTATGACCCAATTATGGTTAAACTGAATAACTGATTATTTATTATTGTCGAGATGGTCGTTATGAAAGTGGTGTTTTATTTTGTCGATTTTTGTAATAAAATTATCTAATCATAAAAAGAGAATGATTGCAGACTGATGACTTGTAAATAATATATTTTATTTATACTAATATAGAATAAATTAATGGCGATTTTCAGTTTAAAAATTCTGTGTTATTAAACTGTTTTCTGCAGAAAATATTCTTTTAACTGTTTGATCAGTTAAAAAAATTAAACATAATTGCAATACTGGGACACCGGGATCCCGGTATTGGAAAAAAAATTTCCAGTATTAATACCGGTATTGAAAAATCCGGTATTCGAAAGTCCTAAGTGTTATCCGAAGTATCTTTTTTTTTTTTATTATCTAATGTTGTTATTAAAAGCGTGATGATTAAAAAAGCACACTGTAGACTCAAAAACAGAAACGTAGTCTGGGAATGTCACACCTTGTATCTACTTACGTTTAAATACTTTGAAAAACAAACAATCTTCGAAAAAACATAGCAATCCATATTACGACGTGGAAAAAGTACTCAATACCTGACTCATACCTGACTGAATTTCATTTTAGTTCTCTCAGTATAGTTTATTCCAAAGCAATCGTAAAAACATTCGCAAATATCTTGTCAATAACTAGGTTTACTTAAATAAATGATAATGTCAACAATATTCCGTATCGATGCCGTTGTATGTCTGTTTGTTTGTGACATCGTAGATCTTGAACGGATATACAGATTTGCATGCTATTTCTTTATTTGATAATTGCTGTTTTTTGGAGTTGCAGTCGGTCCAGTTTATAATTTTTTTAAACTGAACTTGCACGTAACGCTATCGACAATATCAATCATCGATATTGTGACTATTTCCGAAGTCTGCAATTGATAGTCAAACTACCGATAGTTCTGCAACACTAGTTACAATTACTTACAAACTGTTTTAAATGAGCAGTTAATAGCGCGTGTTGGAATGGTTTTGTATTTCAATGTACTAATAACATGAAAGTGTTTGGAAGATGGATAATATATCTAACTAAATTAGGAAATTAATTTAATTAGGAAATTAATTTATTTTGTTACAAACAACACAATATAATGATGAGTATCGGCGTTCCAATTCCCTCGTAAATATATATGTATCATATGACTTACATTATTATTAAAAGAAAAAAAAAGTTACATTTTAAAAAATAAATTGCGTTTGTATTTTCAAAATTTTGTGTGTAATGCCCCGATGGGGCATTGTAATACTTGAAGATTTTTTTAAAGAAAGTTACATCAGCTTCGATAATTTCGTTGCTAAGGGCATGTATGCACTGCTAAACCTGTCGTTGTAAGGGCGTGGCTGCACGAAGCTGCCGTCCTTGGAAGAAGGTCGACGACAATGCACCGGGCATCGTGTATTTTTTTCCCTCATAAAAATTGCTCATAAAACGTTGAGCTATGCCTATTACACAGTGTACGCCTTAAGTACAGAGGTTACTAAAAACAATACAAACAAATATATGATATAAAAATAGAATTTAAAAATGTGTGTAGTAGGTAATAGCACAGTACAAGTAAGCATACAGTATGCTATCTTCATACAAACGCTCCCAAACAACGCGCTCGAAATCTCGACATATCTCGACATACGACAGTCGCGAGCGCGCCGCGCTTGTCGTCGTACGGTATGAGACGCTCCTGCGCATTTATTGACTAAATATTATGTCAATCAAGTTTACGAGCACAATGTTCAGTGTATGGATGTTTAAATACATCTATATCCAAACCAGAAATATTTCTCTGTTGCTAATTTGTAGGAAATATATTATCATAATGATCTAGTTAATTTATTGCTGATTTTTAATTATACTGCACATAAAAAAGCATTTTTTTTTGTCCATTTCCACCATACTAACTCACAAACTTTTGAAACTAGATATAAAATACTAGTAAAATTATATAAATAAAAACGTATTAAATTTGCAATAATATAAAATGAAAAGATAATATGACAATTTAATATAGTACCTATTATCAAATAAGTAACCCAAGAAAAACATTCAGTCCAAGTCGGTAGTCCTATTGCGCGTTTACGTACCAAACGACCGTAGGTAATTATCTCTAGGACACTGCCGAGATAGAATATTATATGCTTACTTGTACCGTGGTAATAGGTATCGTTACAGTACTCAAGTACACGCATTATAGTAGAATTTCTGTATAGAAAGCTAGCGCACGCGGTTATTATGTGTTCGCACTAAAACACACTTAACGTGTCAAGCATACAATGGCAATATTTAGGGAGATTATGGGTGATTATTGTAGTACCAGTTTAGGTCGCACCGTAGCAGCTTCTAGTCGTGTACTAATCGCCGTCGCGCCATATGCCCACCGTCGAAATTACATAAACTAACGTATCGGAATGCCTTTGGATGCCTGAATAACAATTATTCGAATCTAGAGTTTCGTGCTTCTATGTAACTACAAAAAAATAAATTTAACAAAACTAAAAACGTATTCGCGTGCATTGCTTTTTTTTCAATATTATTTTATTATTTACATACATACACATGTATAAATAAATGAGATGCTCTTCGCACCTCAGACTCCACGTGCTACGATCTTACATATATCTGGCCGAAAGTAATAGGCAATTGCGCTACGCACAAGGCGGAAGACGGAAGTCGTCCTTCTTTTATACATATTCATTGGTATCGTGTAAGTTATGAAGGTTAGAAAAATCCGTTAAAACCAAATATTTGTTCATTCGTTCTTGTTTTTTTTAATTTTATTATTTAGCGCTTACGTTGCTTAATTAGTACTCTCTAACGCTTTGTCTTTTTTAAATTATTATTATTAGGTTTCACGTTGTTTACTTACATGCCAGTACATTTCATTTTACCATAACATAATTTGAAATCCTCGTCTTGTTTCTCGACGTTTGGTCACTAACGTTTTTGAACAGATTCGTAAATGCCAATTAAAAATTAGCACAAAAAAGGTACATAAAAACACATTCCAAGAAATGTTTAAATAATTGAAATGGGTAAAAAAGAAAAGAAAACTCGTTTTAACTTAAGAATAATATTGTCATAAGATTAGAATGTTGGCGATGCAACATTGTCTATTCACTAGCATCATTGTCCATAACTGGAGTTCCGATATCAATTCTGAGGTAATAAAATTCAAATTTGAAATAAATGTTCTTATGGTCTTGATATATACGTCTTGAAAAATTAACTTTATACAATTTTGGCAAGAATATGGACGCAAAAATATCGAAATATATTATGTCATGAATTAGTCTCTGTGATATCTAATTACTCTGTATCCAGTGAGAGTGTTCGATCAGTTTTGTTGAACCCATCTGCCGCTGCGTTGCAGGGTAACAACCGCGTTATGTCCGCCTGTCCTCCGTTGCGACTGCACATAATAAAAACTTGATGTTCGAAGAGTTAACACTCTGACCTTTCATTATTGTAGACGGTTAAGGGTTAACTCTGGTATTTGTAGTAAATTGCAAATAAATTCGTAATTGCTTCTGTTAATTGCATTTAACACAAACGCGTTCTGTCGAACGATTCTGTATAAGATTTTAAGTATTTAGCTAAGTAACGTGAAAATAATTTCAAAATGAGATTCAAATACTTATAAAACAATTTATTCAGGAAAATCCCAAAAAAATTGAATTTCAACGGACGACCATACTAGGGTTGTCTGGTTCCAAAAAATAGCGGTCAAGCTTTGGGTTAAGTAGTAAAAAAAAACTGTTAAATTATATATTTTCTTAAAAACATTTTACGTAAATAGTACGTAAATGCTATAAATAGTACGAAAGTAATTTTATATACGTTTGTTAAATGTCTTGTGAAACAAACGAGTATTATTAATATTTTTTTCGCAGAATCGAGTTAAATGTTTAATGGATATTCGATCTCTGTCTCATTCTAACTTATGAAAAAAAACTAAAAAAGAGAACGCGATTCTCCTATACTTATTCTCTTAGATTACGTACCATTTATACTACTATATAAATCTCTTGCGTCTGTCTGTAATTTCAGATTTTTTGTCAAATTTTGCGATAGATAGTCGTTTTATTACTTACTGATTTCGATTCTACCATTTTTTAAATCTTTGTCTGTCTGTCTGTATGTCCTTTTATAACTAAAGAACGGCTTCACTGATCTTAATGGCAATCGGTACGTCGTAAGAACACGTGATTGCGCTCATGATAGGCTACTTATTTTTTAGAAAATCTACCGCTAAAGGGGTGAAAAGGGGGATGAAACTTTGTATGGGAAATGGCAAACCCCTGAACCGATTATAATGAAATTTAGCACTGAGATAGTTTGACATCAGAGAACGGACATAGGCTACTTTTTTTTATCAAAAACCTACCCTTAAGGGGTGAAAAGGTGGATGAAACTTTAAATGGGAAATGCTAAACCGCTGACTATGATGATATAATATGATAAATGATGTTTTGTTCAGAGATAGTACGTGCCCGGGGGCAGACGTAGGCCATACGTAGGCTCTTTTTCAAAAACAATGTTTCTATTATCTATCTATACTACTATATAAATCTCTAGCGTCTGTCTTTAATTATAATTTTACTGTCAAATTTTGTGATAGTTGGTCATTTTATGACTCACTGACTTAGATTTTACCATTTTTAAAATTTTTGTTTGTCTGACTGTATGTCCTTTTATAACTGAAGAACGGCCTGATCGATCTTAATGAAAATCGGTGCGTAGTAAGACAATCTGAATGCGCTCATGATAGACTACTTATCTTTTTAGAAAATCTACCCCTAAAAGGGTGAAAAGGGGGATGAAACTTTGTATAAGAAATGGTAAACCGTTGAACCGATTACGATAAAATTTGGTAGGGATATAGTTTGACATCAAAGAATGGGCATGGGTTACTTTTTTTATCAAAAATTTTCCGCGAAGAGGGTGAAAAGGGGGACAAAACTTTAAATGGGAAACACTACATCTTGGTAATAATAAAATTTGGTACGTTAATAAGAATTTTCTTATCAAAATTACATAAACTATTTTTTTATAAAAATCTGTGAAAAGGGGGACGGGAGGGAGGGGAATGAAACTCTGTACGGGAAATGCTAAACCACTGAACTGATTGTGATGTAGCATGGATATAGTTTGACACATGGGAACGGACATAGGCTACTTTTTTATCAAAAAAATATTCCTAAGGGGTGAAAAGGGGGATAAAACTTTGAATGGGAAATGCTGAACCGCCGAACCAATTATGATGTTTGGTACAGAGATAGTATGGGTCCGGAGACAGACGTAAGCTTAAACGTAGACTTTTTTCAGAAACAATATTTAAACATACTATGCATATTTACATATAATTTAACCTAATCCGGGAAAACCACGAAAAAATTTACCGCGCAGACGAAGTCGCGGGTACAGCTAGTTTTATCATAAAGCTTCGAATAAAAAAATGGCCACTATTTTGTGAAAAAAAAATAGTGAATATATTGTGAAAAAAGCGCACTGTCCGCTCAAATATCTAAAAATTTATTAGTTTATTATGTATAGGTACTGTATTTATTTCAATAAATGTCTCGGTAAATTACAGCAATGAAAAATTGAAGCAAGTAGTTCTTTGGTAGAATGGTTGCTTATTCATTATCATTAGTTACACATTTTGTTAATTAGTGGTCATTTCCTGACTGCTGTTATACGTCATAATATTATAATTGTCCAAAATAAAAGTAGGTAAGTACTTTACACATGTTATCCTTATAAGTTAAATTACAAATGAGCGCGTGCTTATCTTGTAGTTTGTGACGTTAGTTTAGTAGGAGATTTGAACCAGGGATAGTGAACATTGGTTTGTGTATTAGTTACATGATAGCAGTGTTCATGTAATTGCGATGTAATCCTGATACACAAACCAATGAGTTAACGTTTCTTTTTTTGTGATCGTTATAATGTTACATCGCATATAGGTACATAATATATGTTAAGTAGATGTAACGTTTATTTGTATGTAATAATTAACAATTTTTACCCCACAATTTTTGATTTTTTAAATTAAAGTGCTGCCATCTATTTATTATCCAGTAGACTCATTAACTCGTAATAAATTATTATGGTTAGAATTTAACGGTAAACTATAAAAATACAATGTGTTTACGTCCGTAGAGCTATTACATGAAACTAACGTGTTTATTAATAATGTAATTTTACGCAAACAGCATCGCACATCGGCAGTCAAAGTAGCATATTAAGACTAGTGGACACTATTATGGTATGTGATTAGCACCGTACATATAGGCAGTACATATACAAGATACTGTATTTATTTAGAAATTAAAAAGAAATTGGTCAAGTGTTAAGTGCGTGTTCGTGTCCCGCACACAAGGTTCCGTAAAATATTCATAAAATGCTAAATTACTTAAATTTTGAAGATCTTTCATAATATTTTTCCTGTATATTTTAAGTAAGATTTTCAAATAAATTATCAAAGTTTTAGCTCCAGTTGATCCAGAGACAAGAGGGGGCACAATTTTCCAGTATATTTACTATTTATGACATATTTCATTAAAATTTCAAAAATGTTCTTAATCAGGGATTATTTAAAGATTTATGCGGGGTTATTCACAAACGTCGGAAGCTCAAGTTTCCGTATCCGACAGAAAACTTTTCGATGATTTTGTCTATACGCGATTCAAGAATCCGAAATATTATTATATTTTTATATCATATTACATATAGTCGTATTCACAAATCCAAGCCGTCGGATTGAATTTATGCTTTTCGACGATCGGCCTTTCCGCCACGGAAAGTTTCCGATGTTTGTGAATAACCCCCTAGGTCATCCCAAAAGGTCCCTTATGTTAGAATTAGTATATAAATGTTTTTTATGCATCATGTATGTATGATCATACCCGATTTTACAAATATTCTGTACGCAGGCTTTTATGTTTTTATAATTTAATACTACCAGTTCGAAATGAATATGCACTGAAAAACCAGAAGTACACTCAGTCAAGAATTATTATCGTTATTTAGTTTTTTTTTCTAATACAGTATTTCCACAGGTTGGTTCTCGGCGTGCGGTTGTCGCGGTGGAGCGCTAGCGTCGCCGCGCGGCTCAATCGCTGCGTTACTACGGGCGAGAGCGTTCGCGCTTGTATCGCCAAGAGCACTCTCAGCCTACAGAGCGAGACCAGCCTCCGGTATGAATAACTAAATATAATATGAATATTATACCCCGTACTATTGTCCCTTGGAAAAACTTTAACAGAATAACTTTAACGCTATAATAGTTCTCAAAAGTCTCAACGGGACCGTCCTTGATTTTGCTAACGCTGTTAAAAGTTTCACTCTTTGACTGGGAGTAGTAAAAATGTCTTCTATTTCGACACCATGCTTTTGCATAATATGTATAAAATTATCGTTTATTTAGTGCGCCAAAAATATTAGGAGTCAATTTTTATTGTTTTTTCTTTTCACATTTTGTAAGCTTGTTAATAAAGTCTTTGTTATTTTCATTCTGTAAGTTAGAAATAATGCAACAAAAATGAAGGAGTTTTTAGAAAATACTATATGAAATCTAAAATTAAGTCGAAAATATAAATTTTACAAAATATAATTAAATGAAATAATGTCGCTTCTATAGGTATCTACTTAAAAGCTTCTTATTATTCTTAACATTTGTAAATAATATATCCAATTGAGCATCAGTATACATAACAAAGAAAGATTCATAAAATGAATTGACGAGTTATAGTTACCTACTTGTCGATAGCTTGATATAACTGTATCGATAAGATTTTGTATTGTAGTACTGTGACCCGTCCCTAGTCATGCACTTTTGTACAAGTGGGACCTCATGTCAGCGAAAAAACGGAAACTCTTTTAGACAAAAGACTGTCCAGTATGTTCCTTGGTCCTAGAATACAATATCATTTTCATTCGACTTCTTTAATCGCAGAACATTAAGGATCAATTCGTGTTCCTTATTCAAATTTGTTTCTGCCCTCTGCGAGTCTTTAAGAGAACAGGCCTATTTTGGACTCATTTATCCAATCAACGTTTTTCGAATAGATGGGTTGAAAAAGATGTTAATACATGTACTCATGTTGATACAGATAGCGGTCGCGTGGGCGCGCAGTATGAACGTGCGGCGGCGCGGCCCGGCACGCCACTGCGACTGGCGGGTGTGTTTGCCGACGGCAGCAAGGCGAAGGCACCGAAATACGCGCAGCTCATCGACCCACAGGGGAACGTAAGTACACATTACTTCCTCGCTTCATTTTTGGCTTTCAGTGGAAAAAGTACACATTAATTTTCCACGTTCATTTATAACTTGCACTTTTATCTTTAAGTGGATCATGAGAATGAGTACAATACATTACGTTCCTGTGTTCATTTGTAACTTCCACTCCTGACATTCGATGGAATGTGAATACATACTACTTCCTCTATTAGTTTCTGACTTCCATTTCTTGCTTCCAGTGGTTTTAAGCACGTGTACGATCCTTCTCTACCCTCTTTACTTACGCTAAATTTCCACTCCCAATTTTCACCTTCCACTCTAAACTTGTGTCTTCCACGCTTGACTTTCACCTGATACTAAACTTTTACTTTCTACCTTTAAATTGCACATTTAACTTCTACTGTCCAGTATCCACTTCTATTTAGTCTTGCCTTCCGCCTCTGACTTCCACTTTCCACCTTTCCCTTTCCACCTTTAAGTTCCTCATTCTGTTCCAAAATATCGTTCAATATTGTACTTGTGAAATTTCCTACTTGTATACTTTGTATCGAAATGAGCAAGTAACAAAAAAATGTTGGTCCTTTAATTCTTATTCGCAAACATTGAGAGCTATAAAACTTAAGGCTGAACCACATAGAATACGGCTGCATTGCTAGTGCAATGCGCGCAGCAAATAAAGATTTAGAAGAGTCAGTATGCGACGCGTTATGGAAAGACTGCATCTCACGTAGTTTCATAATAGTAGTCACATAGTGTTGTATATAGGAGTTAATAGTACAGAATACAGTTGCAGCACGTGTTCGGTGAGACTGTGCCACATTCGGTGGGACGTCTGATTTCCCATATAGTAACTAACATCCTATTGTTTTCATTTTTGACTTTAATGTAAACAAACAATCAACTGACCAAAATTTCGCAAAATTTTCATCGTTCGCTGATCCAGCGTATTACACGTAACACTCTAATAACACTGCTTTTCTGTTATATATACACGAAACTATAAAATAGGCACATATAATACTAATATTATCCAATATAGTACAGCATTGAAAAATTGAGGTTATTTGTCAAGCGTTTTGTTTTTAATTTGTAGTATTACCTAAAGGTTGCTTATGTTCGTAGATCAAATAAGTATCGTAAATCAAAAGACAAATCAATTTATTCAAGTAAATCCAATTACAAGGTGTTTTTGAACGTTAAATCTACTTTAGTTCGGTTCGAAAAAAAGGACACTTAGAATAACCGACAAGAACTCAGTCAGGTGTCAATTTTACAATATGTTTATTAGAATACAATATTCAGAACTACTACTGCTAACTATTGTTTTATCTTCAACGAATGAACGAAATCGTTTCATTTTATAGTATTTTGTTTAATCAATATGCGTTTTATAACAAATCTAAATCAGTTCTCTCTAATATGTGAGTGACACGATTCATTCGAAATGTAAGAGTTATCTCTAATCTCCTATTCTTAATTTTTAAGTGTTTTTTAAAAATATAAATTTTTACACTTATCATGACGTTTATTACTCTATTAATTCTTGGTGGTTTTTATTGAAGCACAAACGGACAAAAATTTTCAAATGTTTGTTTTACTGAGAAGTATAACAACTGAAATATAAACTTTTAAACTTTCGCGCTGCATTATAAGATATCTAAAAACACGGGAAATTAACACGATTACCTTTTATTTTCTCTTGACGTTTCGGCCGAGTTTCGGCCGTGGTCTCAAGTAAACTCCGTTTATAGAGTTTACTTGAGACCACGGCCGATGAAACTCGGCCGAAACGTCAAGAGAAAATAAAAGGTAATCGCGTTAATTTCCCGGGTTTTTATAGATATTTTATAACAACTGAATCAATCATTTGTGAACTAGCCCCTAGTTATGTTATAAATGTCATTGTCGCCACATTTGTTTACATTAATGAAAAAAATGAAAAAAATAGAATATAATATGTTTTTATAAGTTCTTCTGCTTATTGTACAGACTGCACACGAACTGTACCTGCATTTGGTGTGGCGTAGCCTTTAATAGTAATTGCTATGGTGGTTATAATTTGTATTGTTATTGTAAATTGAAGTCAGCCCTCTACTAACACTAGAGTTAATAAAATATACGACACTAACTCATTAAAATTCCTTCGTCCTTTTGTTGAATTAATGACAAACTTAAATAGGTAATTCAAACTATAAACATGTTGTTTAATGGTATATTCAAAAGCGGCTCAATGTTCTGATGAAACTCGTTCATATAAGACAGAAGTTGCAGTGATTTTATAGTCAAGTAACGTAATGAATCCTGTTAGGTGTACAAGGGAATAGCTTATAGCGGAGTAAGAAACATAAATTGAGATAACTGATGCAGATAAACATTTATTTAAAAAAAATTGAACATAAAATTCAATATTTAAAAATCTCCGACAAGAAATAATAAACAGGTAATAACTATTTGGCTACAGTAGTACCACAAATTCTTGCACAATTAGGATTCAGAACTGAATTTCCTGATAACGATTAGTCTGATTTCTACTTAACATCTTTAAGAACGTTTTTGAAAACTGCAGCTTTCAAACAAAAAAATAATTATCGACTTCATTCTTTCTGCCTACACCGTAAGGGCCTAAGTGTAAGTCATGTTCGTAATTATATGCAATATTATGCCGATTCGTTTGCCTTATTAAATGGCACAGATTATATACTGGACGAAAAAAAATCGGCCTTTCTTCCCTACTGCTGGCTATATCCGCCCATTTCCTTGGACTTCACTTATCAATTGTACTTCTTCTAACTTTTAGTTTAGATTTGTACCTACTGCTGAATAAAAGCCTCCCCATTCCTATATTATAATTAATTAATAGGCTTCAAATAATACAGCGTTGTTTTAGTTTGCATTTAATAAAAATACTACCGTTTATCGTTTGTATCACACATTTATTAGCAACTCTGAGTACACACACGCACCGCTCGGTACTTTATTACAGTACTAATATCGATTAATCAAGTCCATCACAGGTAACCACGTCTTTGGACAGTACAAAATGAAAAAGTTACCGCACCCTAACATGGAAACTCGATGGAATCTCGCAAATAAATTGATAGTGAGCAGAAATAACACTTAAGTTCAATTTGTTCAATTTTTTTATTGGATGCAAGTGGTTTGTATAATTATAGCCGATGCCGGCGAAGTGTGGTGAGATTGTTTTATTTGGTTTTTTACACTATTTGATGATATTAACTTTAACAGTATGTTTGTTTGAACTCCTGTTGTCTATTTTAGTCTCTACCTTCACTATTGCCTCACGTTTTTGAAATCATCACAAAATGTCGATCCAACTCCACCTTTTTCATTGTCTTAACTAAAATATCAAATCAATAAAACTTCTGTTGACAATTGCTATTGTTCTGTTACACATATGGTAGCGAACTCATTAATCACGACTTGATCACAACTCGTTAGTTAATCTACTTTTGACAATAGTAGCAATTATTGCGTCGCAATTTTTAATCGCGTGATCTATCCGTTCACACATCTGTCTATACATGTAATAAGACATGAGACAATAACTTTTGTCTGTCTGTGTCTGTCTAAGTAGAAAATGCTGCATGCAAAATACTGGTGGTTCTGTGCTAAATTTCCTCCAATTTAATGTAATAATGTTGAGTCGACATCTACGAGTAGAATATCTTATATCTCTGAATATAAAAGAGTAGTTGCAGCCTTGCAGGATAGCGCAAAAATGTATCCTCTCCAACGACATTCAAAATCCATGTGAATGAAGTCGTGCTCGTGAGTAAAACTATAAAAAAATCGATATCGACTCAATCGTAACGTCGGTATAGTGTAAGCTCTACCTTTAACAAGTGAGATGGAATGTTCAATTGAAGATTTAACGAGTGAAAGCTTTTCTTGAACATGCACTACCCTTATTGTATCATAAAATAATGATTATAATTTTACGGACAATACGCAATGAAATAATTATCTGTAATTTAAACAAAATTTTCTTGAGGTTTTTCAACAATAAGTCATACATAAATAACAATTGAATATAACTATTTGTATAAAAACATCGAAAGCCATTTATGTCTTTTATTTTGCATTTGCTGTCTATTCTTACGTAAAATTGCATTCCATGGCTGGATACTATAGGATTACAAGACAAAAATTAAAAAGAAGTAAAAAGATCCACTTTACTGAAAAGAACATTAATTTTATTTATTTTTGTTCGACAACTCGTAGTAACACGCAGCAGGATCTCAACAGTAAAGATCTCAGAAACGTTATTTTTTTCGTACTAAAGTGCTAAATATGGACTCTAAAATTACAGCAAGAAGGTGCTTGTGAAATTTTTAACTAGCAAATAGAATGCAAAACTAGAACACAGTTGTAATTACAACTGAGTTGTCGTAAAATGAACTCTATGAGAAACGAAATAAAGAATTTTAAAATGTTGCCGTCAGATCGTGCACTTCAACAATGCGGGGGCAGTGTCCTCTATGAACCGTGTTGCTAGGACGTCGAATAGGGTTGTAACGATTTTATTTTTTTAGTTTTTAAAGAAAATTAATGTTCTACATTAGCTTGGAATATTGTGTGCGACAATATATACCCTTGAATAGCATTATGTTTATTCATTTTGCATCATGAATTTATTAGGGATATTTTACTAAAGGATTTATATGACATTTATTAGATTTCATAAGTTTAAAAGTATTATTGTCATCTCTATACTTAGAATAATACAAAGAAGTCTAGGTAACTAAAATGTATAATAACCCAGACTTTACTTATCTCAGTTTTGTCATAAAATTAATAGTTTAAAAATAGCATTCTGATATATTCTGTACCTACATACAAAATGAATAGCCAAAGGTTTTTTTCCAAAACAAACTTAAAAGTTTTAAAATAACACTTGAAATTTAAAGCAAAAAGGCAACCCTAATTGTGACGAACGCGAAAAATGACGCCTTCATTCTTTTGTTTATAATATAATGAGCTTCTTAATTATGTAAGCTCTGAGTAGCGGCAAAAAGCTAACGAAAGCACATAACAGACGTAGGGCACCTTGACTTGAGTATTACATTCTTCTATATTTTATTTACGGCTTTCTGTATTTTTATTTGTACAATTACTTCAATTCAATATATTACGTATAGGTATGTTATTATACTGAGGTATCTTTGCATCAAAACCAATGACATTTTTTATATAACACGACAACTGGAAAAAAATTGCTTTCTTTATTGTTGTTCAGGAATACTAAAATAAAATATGATAAGATGGTTGTCATTTTTTACTTAAATGAACTCTATGGTTTAATTTTTTTTATTAAATACATAGTAAATGAGAAAGGGTTAGGAAAATAATCTACATTGTTTAGAATTTAAGATCATTATCAGTAGTAAAATCATTAATAATGCCAATACGAACAGAAAAGTTAGTTATTAAAGTTGGTAATAGTGTAGTTGTCGATCCAGTTCATGCAAATAAAGACAGAAAGTAGAACAAATAAAGATGAAATTCCCTGTTTATTACTTCACATAATATATATTATTTCATTAATTACTAGCCGTACTTCGTCCGTGTGGAATTAAAAAAAGTAGTCTATGTCCTTCCCCGAGGCCAACTATTTCCGTTCTAAACTTCATCAAAATCAGTCAAGCCGTTAGGAGGAGAAGAATTACGAACATACGCATAGCGGAATTTTATATACATACAAGATAAGGTAATTCGACTTACAATACATACATACATACATATATATCTTCACGCTGTATCCCTAACGGGGCAGTCAGAGTGGACGGAGCGCCAGGAGTCGCGGTTCTTACGCTTCGCCTTACCTCTTACCTCTTTCGCTTCCTCAAATCTCATCATTCTCCTCACACATTTTCGCCTAGGTACGCGAGTGCTTTTGACATTCGACTTACAATGTTTCGTTTTTTTTCTTATTATACCAAATTATTATAGTGACCTTTAACTTGTTATGGGTTTCTAAATAAATGAATGAAATAGATATTTCCAAATAATTAAATACAGAACTATATTTTCTGCTACAGTTCTACTGATTTTAGTTTATGTAATAATATATCTATTACCTACATTCGTTTTATCAACCTAACTGACAAAGTGTATTAACATTATTTATTAATCCCACAACGTTCGACGCAAGAGTCGAACTAAAATTACATTTAGACAATGCTATAACACCACTCACTGTTTTAAACACGAGGAAATGATACTACTAGTATACATATAGGTATAACTAACAATTCTTTGAATGTAGCTAGCACGTAACGTGTTTTATTACATGTCATTTAATATTTATTTTTCGAAATCAAAAAGTTTTTTCTTTTAATTAAAAACATATTTTGCTAGTTATGTTACCCTCACGGATAAAATAAGCAATGATACACAGGTTTTTTTTATTATTATGCTGCTTCCCCTGAGTTTTACATATCGAAGCCCTTTTTTGCTTTATTCTATATTTTTCTCTTTTTTCTTACATCTGTCACTTAAATCCATTTTTATTTCTTCCTTTTCCTCTTTCTTAAATCAATCTTCCTTTCATACTTTTCCTCTTTTATTACCCTATCCTTTTGTCATTATTTATTTCTTCCTTATCTTTATTTGCTAATTCACTCTGTATTTCTTATTTCTATTACATTTGGTCCTTTCTTTATTTTATTATAACAGTTTAATTACTTGACCAAATATGACAAGGTTGAACGATAGTACAATCACAAAAATGAAGAAAAATTGATGAAGAAAATCTACACAGCGAAAGTGAATGATAGCAGAAAACAAAACCAGAGCTTATGAAGATCAAAGAGCGTTAGCTGACGGAAACGTCAAAGGCGAGAGTGTGTAAGGATAGAGGAGAAAGAAGAACGATAAGATTTGAGGAGGCGATAGAAGTAAGTACTGCTATACTTGATGCTCCGTCCTCTCCGACTACCCCGTTAAGGATACAGCGAGAGGATATGTATGTACGTATGTACAGTAATGCATTATAATTATAGTGAATTACAAAGATAGAAACAAATAAATTACTTAATGCGATACCTTAAAAATTATCCACAGATTAAATTTTTTACGACAATGCATTTAAAAAGCTTCCAACATTGAAAACCTTGTTAAGCTTCTTACTATGGCTCCGTACATGGGTGTATCTATGTTATTCTCGTCTTATTATACCCATTCTGCCCACCGCTTAACCAAAAACTGTACCTATACACCCGTGATCCATAATCAAGCAAAAAGTTTGAACTTTGAAGTAAATGTCTAAATTCATTTACCGCTATAAAATCTTTCCCTGACACCGTTCGAACAATAACGTAAGAGAACAACTCAAAGGCACTTTCATCGCAATCAATTTAGTAATTTTCTAGCAAACAACAGAATTACTGTCTGATATTAGAGAATACAATTTAATTAACTTTAGTAACTCGTGTCTCGTGTGACGAGAACATAACGTTTATTTTTTTGTAGAAAAATATTATGGTCCAAAGGTAACAGCGCATTTTCCAATCTTATTTCATACATAACTAGCGACCCGCCCTGGCTTCGTGCAGGTAGAATTTCTTTTGGAAATAAAATACAGTCCATGTTACTTGCTGATAACGTAGCTTTTTATAGGTAAAAGAATTTTTGAAATCGGTTGAGTAGTTTTTGAGTTTATCCATTACATATAAACAAAGTTTACCTCTTTATTATATTAATATAGAAAACGAATGTTTCTATGTATGTTTCTTTTCTATACGTTCCTAAAGCATTCAATTCATTGCGAGGATACTTTGGTCAGTTTTTCTGCGTACGCCCAAGAAGGTTTCTGAATAATTTAATTTAGTAAACAAAAATTACGCGAACGAAGTCACGGGCAACAGCTAACGACAATATAAAAATGGAACTCCGTTCCATTATATATCACACATCTATACATATAAATAAAATAAAGGTGTCTGTCTTGGACAAAAAAGGACTAATACACCTAAAACGGACCATTCACGTTGTAACGGCCACACAGGCCGTTTCACGGACTTCAGTCGTATGTGACAAGTTCGATTGTTTATAGATTGGTCGTAAAGAGGACAGTACGACCGAAGTCGTGTCGCAGGTATTATTATACCTTGCGATTAAATCACACGATCACACCGATCGCGTGAGTGTTGATGTGCGAGACGTTTTTTGATCGTTTACGTTTCTTTTTTATTTTATCTATACACTAATAATGCTAGAGCAAGCGTAGCTTTTGTCTTTTTACTCATAACATTCATATTGATGTACCAACGTAGGAACACTCAACTTCACACGAAAAACCATCTGACGACAGTGATGCATTTTTGCAGTATCCAGTAGAACCGAGTCGCAACGTACATGTGGTAATAGAACTGCCGCGATGGCTCGATTGACAGTTCCTGCGACCGTTGCAACGTCAATGGCCCCCATAATGAGCTTGTTTAGGCAATAGTCTTAAATCTTGGTCTCTCTTAAGTTAAGTCCAAATCTTAGAATAATAACACTTATAATGTAGTAGAAGTGTTTACAAAATACTGAAAAAAAGGAATAAGCAAAAAAAATCAGTCAGTCAGTACGCGTATGCGCAGCGTATCATTTTAAAATGTGATGTGACCCGAGGAAAAAACATATTTATGTCTTTCCGGTGCTTCATGTACGATATTATTTCATTGTAGAAGTCATCCTGTTTTAAATTTTATTTAAGGGCGATGCGATGAGCAAGTTTTCGCCCAACAAATGGAGCTATGATTACAATTACCTAAATTGCTTCAGAAGCTAAGATTTTATTTTAATTTTCGATACTTGCATACGCCTTGACTGAAATTAAAATGGAATTAATTTTCATTAAAATTCTCAAGTATTAGAAAAATATTATTACCTAATATTTAAAAGAAAATATATAGGTAAAATGAACAACAGAATTAGTAATTCTATAAACTACAAATTATTGTGTTCAAAATGAATAGTTTTTACAGTAAAGTAATACAGTATAGTATCACGGGCAGATATTAACATTAATTATCACCATGACAATGGTTATATATCTATTGATAAGATGTATGAAATATTGTATTATAACACATTTTAATAGTATTGTAATACTGTAGTTACACTGTTTACTTTTTTTTTAAATTGCTCAAATTTTTTTTATATTTTAAAAGTTCATTATATTTTCCCAAGTTACACACATCAAAAAAGTCTAAGCAACACGCATCATTTACAGAAACTGCATGTTTTATCAATTGATACTTTATTTTTTTCTTAGAAAAGTAGACTGGTATACAATCTTTTTTGTTCTCGGAAACATATACTGGCTGATTTTAAAAATAGAACCCTTTCGGTTGTGTTTTGTTTTTATTAAAATGGAGGCTAATTATTTCTTCCCGATTTCATGTGTTTTCGTTGCTTGATAAATTTGGTATTTATCGCACTTTTATCATTTTGAGATATACAGTTTTTGAAAAAATTGAGTGGTGAGTCATTTTTTATGTTATGGAACGACGCCATTTGACTGCTGATGAAATGCAGAGAGCTGTAGGAATGCTACAAGCGGGAATAAATCAGTTCCAGGTGTCTTGGCATTTTGGTGTCAATAGGTGCGTGATTTGTCGTCTTTGGCAGCGTTACGTTAATACAGGGATCCTGCTGAGCAGCACCCAGGACGTGGAAGGAGTACAACTGCTCGACAGGACTGATACATACAACTAACTGCAAGACGTCAGCCGATATTAACCGCCCGGGAGATAGTTTTAAAGCTACAATTCTCAAGCGGTGTTGTTGTTAGCCACCAAACCGTGAGAAATAGGCGGCATGAATACGGCCTACGAGCACGACGCCCAATTAGGTGCCCACCAATAAACCATGGGAATCGCGCCCGTCGAAACGAATGGTGTAGGGAACACTTGACATGGACCCAGGAGCAATGGGTTAACATTTTATTTTGTGATGAGTCCCGGTTTGGATTTAGGCCTGATACGAGAAGGGTAAAAGTGTATCGTCGTCCCGGAAATGCTGAACTGCTGAGATTCGTCCAGGAAGTGCACCCTTACAGTGGCTCCACAGTGAAGGTATGGGCGGGTATTATGAAGAACAGACGAACTGAGCTCGTTTTGTAGATGGCAATATGAATGCTGAAAGTTACGTTGAAAATGTCCTCGGGCCTTATGTTCACCCATTTGCACAAAGTCTTGGCTCAGATTTCACGCTGATGCATGACAATGCGCGTTCGCACACAGCTCGGTGGACCAGAGAGTACTTGGCAATGGAAAACATCCGGGTATTGCCGTGGCCTGTACAATCGCCAGACCTCAATCCCATTGAGCGCATGGGACATGCTTCAGAGACGTGTCCTAGAGAATGTGGACGGAGTGTCGACAACCCAACAACTGTAAGACTTGTTAAAATTCTATTGGGACCGATTGCCGCAGGATCAGATAAACAATCTTATAAATTCAATGAAAAATCGCTGCTGATAAGTTTTAAACAACAGAGGCGGTCACACTTTGTATTGAATTACCAAATAATTAAAAAATGTCGTTATTTAATTTTGTAAAACATGAAAAGTTTAATTTCGTTTTAACTTTATGTTATACTATGTATGTTAAGTACACATATTGTTAATTACTGTGATTAAATGAACAATTGAATGAAGGATTTTGTTGCTTTAGTCACTAATGCGTCAAAAAATGCTTAGTTATTATTTATAAAAGAAATATAAATATATTACAATAGTAAAAATCGTTCAAAAGTTCAAAATCGTACATGTTGCTTAGACTTTTTTTAATGTGTGTATTTTTTATTTTAATTTAATATGATTTCTATAGCGATAACTTTTTATTTAACTTAATAACTTTTTAATTCTCTTAAACGTGCTCATATTTAATACGTACCTACTCATATTTAATTGTGACTGATAAGTGATAACTTGATAAGCATTATTTTTCCCATGTGACCGTAAGTGAAACAATAACGTTACTTAGAAGGTGCTGTCCATCGATATCTGAGAACAAGTTAGCATGTGTCCACACTTGCATACGCAAATATTTATAAAACAATATACGTTTATGTAAATTATAGGAGCTCGTAGTAACGCATCGGCGTTTGGTATCTACGATTAATGATTTTTTTTACAACATACTAGCTGATGCCCACGACTTCGTCCGCATTTTTTATTCTTAAAACAGCCTATGTCCTTCCTGAGGATTCAAGCTATCTCCACACAAAATTTCGATTGTGATAATTATGATATTATGATAATTAATTAGATGTACGTTATAGCAGCCCATAAATATGAACAAACAAACAAACATTGTGATAAATTCCTAAAATCTTTAGCTATTTTCCGCTTAAACTCCAAAAACTACTAATTGAGACGTGTCTCGCCTCCCAACGAGGCATCCTCAGGATATTCCAGAGATCAGACTCGGTGATTATTGGAATATTTCCATATTCCAGGCCAGAAGCATTCTAAAGCTCTAATGAAGCCATAAAATCGCAAGGAGGCTTCTAGTGTCACGGCAATGAGCCGCAGCAACTTGCGTATCTTGGTTAGAGCACTTACTGGGCATTGTTGTTTAAATAAGCACATATCTAACATGGGGCTCTCCGACACAAGAATGTGCTGGTATTGTCAAGAGACGGATGAAACGCCTGTGCATATTTTGTGTGACTGCGGACCACTGATGCGCACTGGTCGATCCCGCATCGGCTATTTTTTGAGTCCAGAGGAAGTTCGGCACATCTCTCCAAGGAATACCCTGCAGTTTTTGACTGCAGTGAGACTTGGTAGTGTTGGTATACATATTGGCGATCACAATAGATCAATTTTGGTCGCAATGATACAGGTCTGATGGGACCTGCATAGCCACTTACATCAAATAAAAAAACATAGATTTAGTTTATATATAGAGCATTCTTTAAAAGTACGACTCAAATGAGAAAGTCTTAAGTAACAAAATTGGGCTTTACAGATAGGTATCCGAGTCCAAAATATATAAACAACTTTTTGCTATTTGCAAAGCAGTTCATTTATAACGGGCACAGTAATAAAAGTGATACAGGACCCTGCAAATATATCTTGATGCCTTATTTGGTTCAAAGTTGACCGAAACAATGGCATTGACTATTACCAATTTAATGCTACAAACACAAAATCAATAGTAAGCCTTATTTCTATGCATTTAAGCCCAAATTTAAATCCTGAATCATGCAAAACAACTGTAATAAATAATTATAAGGTACACGACCTCCTAACTTATATTTACACACTGTAAAATGAATTCTACGCTTTATTGTTATGAAACAAGCTTGAAAGCTAAATTATGTAGCTGCAAAGTTAATTTTGTTGCATGTATTCGTGAGATGCATGTGAAATATTATATGACAAGAACTATGCCATTCGACGGACTGTGGTCAAACGTGACCATAAGAACTGTCATAGAATATCAATGATCAAGCAATTTTTACAGCACTTTGAACTCCATTCCGTACACATTAAGTTTAAAATGAATGTGCACGCAGTAACGTTAATCAGGTAGCATTGTCTATTAGACTTTTCTTTTGTATGAAACTAGCTGAAGACTATTTATGATTTCAAGAAATTTTATTGTTTAAATGCGAAACAATAACAAGGAAGACATTACAGACATCAAATGTTTAGAGGTGTTTAATATTTTATTTATTTATTATTGCTCTATTGTGAAATATGAAGTTCTATACTATTGCATGAACTTATGATATGAAGCTTGAACTAATACATAAATACTATTTATTGTCACATTTAGAAGAAATTGTATTAAAACTTCATATTCATCTAATAATTATATTTTTTCGGCACCTTTATGATATAAAAAAAGTCGAACAGAGATTTAGAAAAAGATTTCAACCGTTAAAGGACAGAAATTCTTCCCGGTTTTTGTTAAAGTGGTTAAAAAATGACTTAGAGCGACGTAATACGTATTTTTCTTTCATCTGATATCTCACGAGATGCCTTATTATGCTCATTAGAGTCACCCGGTATCCGACCAGCACCGCTTCGCCTCGTGCGGTTAGTATTCTCTATATACATATACTAGCCGTACCCGCGACTTCGTCCGCGTGGAATAAATTTCCTTGACCTCTTTAAGTTGCTGAGGTCACCCAGGTACTCATATTGTTGGCGTTAAACAAAAAAGTTATTCTCTGTAATGGAACATCCGCCATATTAGATTCATGATGACCTCACATATACAAAAACCTTTCCATGCACTTTCCATTTCTTTTGATACTCACATTGTTGGTGTCGAACGAAAAAGTTATTTCCTATTATGGAACATCCGCCACATTGGATGTATGATGAAGTCACATGTCCAGAAACCTTCCCCTGCGTATTCCATTTCATTTGATACCCATATTGTTGGTGTCGAACGAAAAACTTATTCCCTGTTATGGAACATCCGCCATATTGGATTTATGATGACGTCACTATGTCCAGAAACCTTCTCCTGCGTATTCCATTTCATTGGATTGAACGAAAAAGTTGTCCCATTATGGAACATCCGCCATATTGGATCTATGATGACGTCACATGTCCAGAAACCTTCCCCTGCGTATTCCATTTCATTTGATACCCATATTGTTGGTATTGAACAAAAAAGTTATTTCCTATTATGGAACATCCGCCATATTGGATTTATGGATTGGATTTCATCCCCCTTTTCACCCCTTTAGGGGTAGTTTTATGAAAAATAAAGTAGCCTATGTTCACCCTCTGGTGTCAAACTATCTCCATGCTAAATTTTATCAAAATCGATCCAGCGGTTTAGCCGTACAAACCAAGCAGACCGACAGACAGAAAGACTTTCGCATTTATAATATTAGTATGGAAGTATGGGTAGTATAGATGGATAGTATGGATATGGATATAAAGACTACTATTGACATGCGTTCATCATCAACTCCGTAACGTCGACGGACCGCCTCGTTCGCAAGCTGTCTGTGCGCAGGCAGCGAGTGAACCAATCGGCGACCACCCACTGCTCGCATGCTTGCCTTGCGTTGACCATGTGTTGCCAACGCGCGGGTCCCGTCTTCCGTCCCGAATAGACCGCACGCTGCTCGCGAACGGTTCACACGCGAGGACGAGGCATCGGCGGCACACCGCTCCTCCGCACTTCGTTCCCAGTCGTTTTTTCAAATGTGTTTAATAATCTTTATAGGTACTATAGAGAATAGAGATTATAACTGTAAATCTTTATAGTAGAGAGATTTATGGTACCTACTCGAGTTACATAAAACCTATTTTTAATTAAAAACTTATTTCTTAATTTAAAATAGGAATGACATTTCGGTTATGACTCTTATGACGTATCTTAGATCTAACTCGAATATTTTAAACGCCTAAAAATGTATACTTACTGAATCGATGTTATCATTGTATCTTCAATATAAGTTCAAAGCTAAATCAATATGAACAAACAATCAGGTTAAGGTTTATCGTCTATTGTATTGCGCTAAGCTATATAAGTACAGCCGAATACTTCAAGTAAAATTTTAGAGTAAACACTTAACGTTTAAAATCAAATACCTGCCCACATACATGTTTATGCATATATGTCCATACATGTATACAAGAATAATATAGTGCCTAATTAATGAATTTTCTCTTAAGTCTGATAGACCCAAGCACAGGCACAGCTATAAACAAACATTATTTTAGTTAAGTTAGGTGATCCATCGCTGCCTAAAGAATCTTCCTGTTCTTCATTTCTCTGTTTTACTCAATTATAATAATAATAAGTTATAGTAAAATATATTTAATAATTATAATGACATAAATAATAAATTGAAATAAAATATAATTATAATTCGAATATTCCGAACAGAAAACGTAGTGCACGAGAAAAAGCAATGCCTGTTAATTTAAATATTGAAACGGAAAAAATATCTACTTTTTTGTTAAAATGGTTTTACGACACGGCGTCCCCGAAAAGAGGAGGTATGGAACAAAGCCAGAAATTGTTGAAGATTGGTTGGTTTATTTGCTCCAATATTTATTTATAAACTTAACTACTTATGATCTCGTATCTCGAATTTGAAGAATTATGAATTAAAACATTGAAGAGTTATGAATTAAAAAATTAGTAGGAATTCCTAATCATCTTACCATCACTTCTATTCATCCCTTTAAGAGGTCTTATTACGTAGAATGTTAAATATAAAATAGAAAAGAAATTAAACAACATTAAATCTAACTTAAAACGGAGACATATTTGTTATATTTTTAGCGCATCATAGTATAGTCTAATCATTAGTCGGTCAGTCTAAATACCTCATTCATCTATCAGTTCAATTAATCTTTAATTCAAGGAGTCATTGCATTGCGCAATCACTTCCTAGAGATTCATTAAAGATTAGTGTACCGATGAAAAAATGCATTGAAAACGGTTTTTTTTTGATTCGCTTGACGCGGTCGTGATCCCGGATGAAAATTTGTGTGCTTATTTTTAGAGTA
This sequence comes from Zeuzera pyrina, assembly GCA_907165235.1. Lineage (NCBI taxonomy): Eukaryota > Metazoa > Arthropoda > Insecta > Lepidoptera > Cossidae > Zeuzera > Zeuzera pyrina. The sequence continues at coordinate 5,584,095 of OU015641.1, forward strand.
ACAATTATGTTTTATTGATGATACATGTAAACAACCTAATTCAAATACTTTAGAATGGCACAATGTTTTTTTTTATAAACGCACGGTCACAACTTTGTCTGTATTAGATAGAAAACAAAAAATGAATATTTTCAACTAATTTAATTGACCAGCGAGAAAAAGGAATTACTTACATACGCTACTCTATTTAGAAATATTTATTGAAAGTACTGGCTTTTAGTATTAACATTTTTTTAAAGTGATTGTGGCAATGTCAACTCTATTTGACAAAACGATGGCTGAAAAAGATAGACCAATTACTCCCATACAATTTAAACCTTACAATTGGCTAAATGAAGCCATAATTTACAATCAAAAATACGACAGGATTCCTACAGAATGGCTCATCGAAAATTCAAATGTAATCGTCCTCCTTTTCACAGCTAAAGGAGTTGACAAAGACGGCATTATAGAAAAATTTTATGAGATATATGAAAGTGTGAAATATATAAATATGCCAATAGAGGTGATTAATATTCCCATGGATGAAACTGAAGACGACATGAAAGAGTGCTTCAAAAACCAAGCGAATTGGTTTACTCTTAAAGTTGATGATCCCCTGATACTGGTGCTGCAGTACATGTACGGAGTTACTTGCATTCCTCACATATTGGTTTTAAACATTGATGGAACTATAATATCCTATAATGGCATTATGGATTTGGAACAACTTCGCAAAAATGCGCTCTTGACGTGGATTTCTACGACTGCTTCCATGAAGCAGAACAGGAGAATGAGTAAGGACACGACGATGTATGGAGACAAATGGCGATATCTAAATGCAGGCCCTGGGAAAAGTTCCAAGCGCGAATATCGCAGAAAATTTGGTGGAGATTAAATAAGACTAGTTGCTGTTACATTGTCCTCTTGTTTCCAGTGTAGAATGAATTAATAATTTATATATTATTAAAAGAAAGCATTGTCATTGTGGAGTTAATTACATACATACATACATATCTTCACGCAGTATTCCTAACGGGGTAGTCAGACAGGACGGAGCGCCAAGCGTCGCGGTCCTTACATTATTCTTTCGCTTCCTCAAATCTCATCACTCTCCTCACACATTTTCGCCTAGATATGTGAGTGCTTTTGACATTTCCATCGGCTAACACTGTAGCTATTTGATATCATTCTTAAACTGTCACAATGTCACAAATATGACAAAGTTTTTGACAATGTTGTTTATTTAAAAAAAATTTGTTTATGATTTAAAACTTACTTTTGGGTTTTAAAACCACACAATTGACTTCTGGTACGACGATGGTGTCTTTTTTTAGTTTTGCCATTTTGTACAATATAAGTAGATATCTATATTTTTCGAGGACGTTAGGTACATTGGAAAACACCTATTCTTACCTAACTAAAGAGCTATAGGTAAATTTGAATTCTAAAATAATAAGAAATAAGAGTTACCTATAATATTTTTGTACGTATTGTAGGTATCTAACGTATTACTTATTAAAAACCGATGGCCATAATATAATTCAGTGACAGATGTAATAAATAGATAATAGAACATTTCACTCAGCGTGTGACAAAAAGAAACAAGTGACAGACAAGCGTACAAAACTGTTTTGCATATTCATCAACTTTTCACTTTTTTATCAACACAATGGTAACAGCATCGCCCGCATTTCAGCCAACGCTGGCAAAATCGATTAAGTAATAAACCTGTATTACGATCGCGATAGGGTTCGGAATTACACCATTGTGTTCGACGAAGCCCCACTTTTTATTTGGGTTAAAATTAAACGAGTTGTTGATGTTAGCAGGTGTTTTTTTGTTACGCGAAATTGATACAAAGTACTTAGACCAGGCGGAATGATTTTATGATAAATGTAAAACCCGCCAAATGAGTGTTGGACAATGCACATCAGTGAAATATGTTAGGTAGACGGGAAGCTCAATATTTATTTAATCGGCAGCAAGAATAAGTTTGTATTTCATAGCATTTTTTAAGGACACTTTAAAAATTAAAGTTATTTCTGCGGTCGCTTTGGGTGTGTGTAACAGAAAATATCCCATATCTCAAAATCGAAAACGGCACAACATATTCACAGGAATTTTAGTCAATTCAATGTTTGTTGCGTTTTTTATTTTGTGCTACTAATGCTTTTCAGTTTCTTACTCTGTAGTTGAAAAGTTATGAGGGGAGCGGGCATACATTTTTTTACGACTACAGGGGCGCGTATCTTACAGCGATTTAAACTTGAGCCAGGCGTGTGCTAGGCTTGCATGCAACTGTATGCACTCAAGGCAAGTTTGAATTAAACTTTTTGGTTACCCCACGACAAATACAATGTTGATATAACAATCAGTGTTTCGTGCTGGAGTTATCCAATTACGACACTCCATCTTCGTGCCTGAAGGGAATTGTGTGGTAATACACAGAAATAGGTACTAAAATATAAACAAAAATTTAATACCTACTAAAAATTATAAGATTATTTGTCAAAAATTTTGTTGTCATGACAGCAGTTTCTAATCATTAAATGTCAAAAATTTGCTTCGTCATATTTGACTTTGTAATTTACAATCAAAGAAAAATCAAGCACGCTACAATCTTATAAAGCTATCTTGCTATCTGGAAATATTTCACCGACTGTTGACTTCAATAACAGTAATTTTGAAAACTCTATACAGTCCATTGAAAAGTTACATTTGGGGTTGCTAAGGTCAGAGCACGCAATTTTATTTTTTGGATGTCAAGAGGGGGTTAGTGTAAAGTTAAATCCATGTTTGTGGGGTCGCAACCCTTGTCCGACGGCCGCTATCTTGTAAAAAGTGCTGCGAATGGTTTAGGCTATATCGAGCAAACTATTTGTCGCACAGAACACACAGTCTTGAGGGTCGTTGTAATTCCCGCGCCACGACTGGACCTGATGATACACTCAGAGGCTGTGTAAGCGGGCTGTGTCTTGTGTTTTGTGTCGAGAGAATCATCATCTTTATTGCCACCACATAAATAGATGAAAAATGTCATTTTTTTTGTAAAATGACGGGAAAAAAGTTATAAAGACCAAAAGAAAATTTGTTCCCTAATTTTTATCTATTTTTGTTAATAACTTTGTTAATTTTGGTTCTACGACTAAAAGTTATGGAACCAAAGTTGTAGAGAATTTAGTTTTCAATAAAAAATATTTGACGAGTTTTCTGTGCGACGAATAGTTTGCTCGATATAGCATAAACACCATTTACAGCCCTTTTTACAAGATGGCGGGCGCGAGGCGGGTTGCGACCCCACAAACATGAATTTAACTTTACACTAACCCCTTCTTGACATCCAAAAAATAAAATTGCGTGCTCTGACTTTTGCACGCTAAGCCCAAAAAATGTAATACTTCAATGGACTAATATCATTTTTAAATACCTGTCAACAAATAGCCCACAGGTATATATGTACTGAGGTATTTACAGTACAGCGGTAGTAGGTAGTAGGTAGGTAGTAGTACAGCGGGTTATTCACGAACGTCGGAAACTCACTTTCCGTATCCGACAGGAAACTTTTCGATGATTTTGTATATACGCGATTCACAAATCCGAGATCGTATTATATTTATATTGTATTATTTATATATCATATTATAGATAGTCGTATTCACAAATCCAAGCCGTCGGATTGAATTTATGCTTTTTGACGATCGGCCTTTCCGCCACGGAAAGTTTCTGACGTTTGTGAATAACCCCCAGAATGACAATGGCCCAATCAGGAGGCTAAGTGCGGAAACAGCCCGGTTAAACTAACTAACTAACCCCCAGAATGCCCTAATATTTTTTTTACTCTTAATATTTTTTTCGTAATTTCTCCACATATTGCGTAGCGGTTCATAGAGCTTTCCAAATTTCATGTACATAGTGCCAATACTTTGGCTTATTAGACAGACGAACAGATAAATAGGAGGAAATTACTCTACGAAACCCCGATAATAACATCTGTCATAATAAAAAAATTCCTATTGTATAACGCTGGCGCCATCTGTTGTCTGATAGAAAACGTTTTAAAAGACCAAGGTATTACGGTAAATTTTTGTAATACCTAATTGTAAGACTGCAACTGTGCAAGTATAAATATTTTGATGGGAGAAGCTTTAGATTTTATTTATCTATTTACATCAGCTAAAACTATAATAATATTTTGAAGAACTTCCTAAAATAATATTAGATTTAATGTTGTTTTTACAGGTACGATTTTTTGGAAAAACAGCGACTGTAAAAAATATAATTTTATTTTGTTCTTCTCTTATTTATAAAAATGAATGTTCGTGTGTATGTTTGTCCTCTATGCGTTTCTAAACCATTCATCGGATTGTGATGAAACTTTAGTGAGTAGTGTTTTGCGTACGCCAGTGCAAAACTACGCAAACGAAGTCGCGGGCAACATCTTCATCATTCTATATATCTTATATACAGATCATATATATATCTTATATGTCACATAATTTTATATATGTTATATATAAAAATGAATGTTTCCTTGTATGTTTGTCCTCTATGCGTCACTAAACCATTCGTCCGATTGTGTGGAAATTTTGATGAGTATTGGAATCCATATGCCAGCGAAGGTTTGTGAATTATTTAATTTAGTAAAAAGAAACACAAACGAAGTCGCGGGCAAAAGCTAGTTTATAATAAATTACATACGTCTTATTTTATTTTTACCAAATTTTTTCCTACTTAGTAATTTTACGGTCACTGATGTTAAAACTCTGCAATGGCGAATTTTTGTGTTATGTCGTCTGAACGCAAAATACGTGTGTTTAGAAGTTATGTAGGCAAGTTTTATTGTTCCGTCAATAATTTTAATACATTCACTATCACGCAATAGGTACATACCACCATTGTTTTCGCAGACACATTCCGTATGAAGGGAATTGTCATTGTACTCACATTGACAATATATATTTTAACACATTCTCACATAGGTATGTTTTATGCGCAGTTTGGTGTACTTACTGTATTAAGTTGTCGATTTATGGTGACTAAATGTTTCCCGTAGCTGTGTCGCTGTAGTCACAGAGCTCTAAGCTATTGATACTATTATTTATCCATAAATTTTAACAATTGCTTTTATAATATGTAATAATTATTATCTCACCATACGTTTATATTCTTAATTCTCAGAAACGGCTGGAATCATTTGAATGGAATTTCGAATTTAGATGATCTTTTATTTTTAAGTTTATTTAGAATCACTGTGTCCCTGAAAAAACTTATTTTCATACAAAACATCTCATTATTGTAGACATTGTTTCCAGCAATACCTTATAGAATATAGAAGTACCAGTATTTAGGGATACGGAAAAGGAATCGATTCCTGGGGGTTATTCACAAATGTCGGAAACTATCCGTGGCGAAAAGGCCGATTGTCAAAAAGCATAAATTCAATCCGAGAGCTTGGATTTGTAAATATGACTATATATAATATGATATATATGTAATATAAACATAATACGATTTCAGATTTGTGAATCGCGTATAGACAAAATCATCGAAAACTTTTCTGTCGGATACGGAAAGTTGAGTTTCCGACGTTTATGAATAACCCGCCTGTAAGGTATCGATACTTTGCTTGCGATACGAAGTATTTTAAGTATATTTCCCAAGTATTTCAATTCACATGTAAAAATTAATTTTTTTGTGCATTATTGACCCCCTATGTTCTAGGTTCCCAAACTTATTTTGTCTACTGAGTCGAGAGCTCATGCAGTCGTTGTCTAAGATGCCTCCTAGCTAAATGAAATTACAAATCACCTCCCAGGCCTCTACACAACGCCCCCATTTTTTTTCTGGGTCTCTTACCGTCCCCCTTTAGGCCTGCAGCGACCACAGGGGGGCGTTATCGCCCACTTTGGGAATGGGTGCCTATGTGAAAGCCATAGTCTACATCCGTGTATTGACGTCAGTTTCTTCAGATCAAAATTGGTAATCAATCTTAGTTTAGGAGGTAGCAGTACGAATGCGAATACTTAACCAAATTACGCATTGTGTTTTAAGATTTATAAGTAGGTCATTGAAAGCTGAAAAGAGTTTATAATGATGATTAATTTTTTTATATTAATGTTTACGATTTCGATTTTTTACAGGAGCTCTTCGTACCTATCAACACCAAAGGGGAATTGTACGAAGTGTGTCCAGAGGAGCTGTCACCAGCAGAATGGGACGCAGGAGGAGAAGGGCCAGCGTCGCCCCCGCCACCTGATGCCTCTGCTAAGGCTCATCGTCTGCCACACTTACTGAGCCTATGGCGGTTGCCGACGAGGGTTCGACTGCTGGCTGGAACAGTGCCGATTGAAATGGCGCATGATGTTGGAGGTGAATACTGTTTATAGTTAAAGTCTATTGTACCTAAAATAAAATTACAATTACTTAGTTAAGTTACAACTACGAGTACGAGTAGGTGGAGAGCTTCGAAATTGTTGAAAAAAACTTAATACGGTTCTTACTTAGCAGTGCATATAGTTGGCACCCTACCTAAATTCAGTTCATTAATGCTACATGCAGTAACATTTGATTTAAAGCGTTATAAATTTCACTAAATTGCATCAGTTTTCAAAACTTTGGTAGTGACCAGTAAAATCAATGTAAATAATATGTAAAAATTAGTTTTATTAGCTTTGTATGTTTTTTTAGCTATTGGGGAAAAAATCAAACTTGCTATTCGAAGCACCCTAAAGTAAATTTGATTAGTATCAGTAAGTAATTAAGGTAATTATTAGAAACGAAATGAATGAAAATCGTAAATTGTTTATGAGTCTTTAGAGTTTAGAACTTATCTATTATGGTCTTATCTCTTATATGAGAGATTCTGCGCGCATAAGTTGCTCGCCGTAACAAGCAGGCACTGTACGTATTTGTAACTGTAATAGAAAAGAGAGTAACATTTTTATGCTCAAACACCTAAAAAGTGACATTTAAATTTGCGACCTAAGTATGTATTTAATATTTATCATTTCCGTTTTCAAATTGTTTATTTATTTACAATTCATCTTTTCAGACGACCTTCTACTGCGGGCGGCAGTCACCGAGCCAGTATTAGTTATGTGCACGCTTCCCGAGTACGGCTCGAACTTATCCAGTCCAAGCAAGCAGCTCGACCCTCGGCACCATCCAAAAGAAGCTCTCCAGCTGCTTTCACTGAATAGCACCAGCAAACTCCGCCGCACGCAACTCGGATTCGAGAGCGAGAAGCGAATGTTCCTCTCCGCACGCCTCCAAAAAGCTCTAACCTTCTGTCAATTAAACGTTGACAACTGGATCAGGCAGATCTCCTACGCCAACTCAACCATCGTCGGCAAAGCGAAAACCGCCGAGGATCTCATAAAAGAAGACCACGAACCGGTCAAGTTTGAAAAAGAACGAAAATTCACGCTCCAAGGATTAAAAATCGACACGTCAAAGCTATTCGGCAAAAGTGACAAAGTATTAAAGGATATACCGGATGAAACGGAAGGTTCTATTATATTTTTAAGTAAAAACGAACTCGAAAATATGAACTACGATGTTTATAGCGACGATGAAGGTAAGGATGAGAAGAATGATGAGAAAATCGAGCAAGAGCAGTTCTCAAGCGAGAAAATGCAAGTATTTAGAGAAGATCCGGGACAGAAAAAAAATAAATGGTTCAAAAATTTAAAGTTATTGAAGAGTACAGAGAAGTTGACTGACGAAAAAATAACGGCCATAGAAAAAAGTGAGAAACATAAAGATACGAAAGATCCGTTTGATCCTTTAGGGGGAAAACATAGTTCTATAGAACGTTACCAAGATATGGCTAAGCTCATAGAAGACAGATTCGGCGCGTCTCGAAAAAGTGACAGTACGGCCGAGAAAAGCCATTCTTATAAGAGTCTTACAACTTCGTCGTCTGATATGGGAACGAGCCAATGCAGTTCAAATCATAAAAAGCCAATTCTGACGAAATCAGTGTCAGTGCAGACAGGAATGCCTGATAGCTCCACTGAGGAAGATAGTGGTATTAACATGAAACATGGTCGTAAGAATCTGAGTGTAGATCAAATAAACTATTGTGGCTCCATGGAGAGTGACTCTAGCTCTGGAAGAAAACTGAAATCATTAGATGAAAATATGCTGAAAAAATCGTTAGCTACGAAATCCTCTTCAAATCTCGAAAGGCGACAGAGGATACAGCCAGATTTAATACCAGAGAAGGTTATGGTAAAATCAGAATCGTACAACCAAATTCAGAGCTGTGAGGACATTAACATGTTTGGCGTAGGATCTTTATACAACGATAGTGACTTCGAAATAAATTGCAAACAGCATTCTTTCATAACTGAGAAACTGTGCTCGGAGTTCCATGTAAAAACGAAAAGAGTTCTCAGCAAATCTACTTCCAACCTGCTACATCCTAAAAAATCTGAGAAGAAAGAAGGAAGCAACAGTAACAGCATGCCGACTAAAACTGAGAGATCCATTGACAGCGAGAAACTGATAAATTTTAGAAAAAAAATTGACAAACCGAGAGCTCCGACTCCTAAATCTGAAATAGAGGAGGATATTACTCCTATTGATATTTCTGAAGACGAGTCTCATAATCAAGTGAAAATAAAACGCTCTATATCTTCTATACAGAAACGTAAGTTGCCTGTCATAGAAGACTTACCTTATGGGCAAGTGGCAGACGCAGTTGATGTGGAAGATGAAAAAATAGATTCGGACACATGTTCTGATAATATATACGCCGAAATATGCGCACCCAACGGCAATAAAAATAGTGACGAAGAACTAGACATTCTAGCCAATGATCCTGTGATATGCAATATAAGGAAAGAAGTGATTATGCGTAACGAGGAGAGAGCTAGACAAATGTTAGAAAGTCAAGAAAATCCATTTAGACATATCGAAGTTGTTGTAATAGAAAAGGCAACAGATTTCAATTTAGATACATCGAGCGTCACTTCCAGCGAAAATGAAGAGGTGAGAAGTAAAAATGATGTATCAATTGCTATAGATTCCTGGGAGCGTGAAAAGAAAGTGATCGATCATTCCGATCCAAAAATACATGCGATCAGACTAGAAATCACTAGTAATATGGACGATTATCCAGAGAGTCAGAACCAAAGTCTGGAGAGGACAGAGGTGCATCTTATTAAAGGTAATTCATTAAGCTTTAGTAACAGCATCCATTTGAATGGTACATATCCCAACGAGGCCATTTATGATACCTTAAAATAAGTTTAGATAGATTATGTATACGAATAAGATAATCACATTACACTTGTCACAAATATTATTCTGCGTGTTTGTAATATTTTGCTACTGATAATGTTATACATACATATGTATAAAGAATAAATACCGTTGTATTTGTACCTTTTGCACGAAGCGTACCACTATTATTATTATTATTATTATTACAATAAACGCACTTTAATTCAAATTTTTAATAATATGTAAACTACAATTTGCAGTAAATATTACAGCACCTACATTCTGCTTCATGTATTTGTAATCAATAACAATAACTTATAAGCATAATAGTATCTACTATTGTTATTAGACTGATTTATAACGATTCGTATACGTATTTTCATTATTATGCCCATTTTTTATATATTTAAATACGTGGAGTCGCAGGCCGTAGCTAACATCGGGACAGCCAAAGTGTCACGGGGACTCAGATCATAGGGAGCGCCACGTTTTGAACGTAGTAAAAATTTCATAAAAAAAATTATTGGCGCTCCGTCCTCTCTATCCCGTTAGGGATACAACGTGAAGATATGTACCTCTGTGTGTAAAGGTTAGTGGACAAATAAAGTGGCCTTTCGACCACTAGCTGCCCGGTACTCTAGCTATAGATCTACATGTGATCTTTAAACTTTTTCCAAATTTTTTTAGTACATTGATTCGTGAAGGGCACATACATTAAAGTATGTACATACTACGTTAGAAATTATAATCTAGTACTTAAGATCTCTCACGCCATACATAATTTTTATAAATAGGGGTTTTTGCCAAGGCTGTTTTCTGGAGATCTGGGGGTTATTCACAAACGTCGGAAACTTTCCGTGGCGGAAAGGCCGATCGTCGAAAAGCATAAATTCAATTGTGAATACAACTATATAATAATAAAATATATTATAATATAAATGTAATACGATTTCGGAATATTAAGTAATATTTTTAAATAATCACGTACAGATAAAAAATATTTTATAATGTGTTGCGTAATAGTCGTTATGATCAGTCTTCGGCCATACAATTTTCAGTCAAATAATAAAACTACGCAATAAATATTTATCAGAATCGGTGCTATAATTATTTATAGGTGCTCAATATTAGTGTTAGTAATCACATATCACATGACAATGTAAATTAAATGTACCATATAGTTTATAATGTATAATAAATATAAAAAAAATCGGTTCTAAGTCTGAAGCTCTCGGAAATATAATGAAATTAATGTGAAAATATAAATACTAAATAATAAATAGTACTTTTTATTTCCCTAATAATATTCTCACGATTTATTGACAACGCTATCTAGTGTTTAATAGCTGTAATATTACGCTTCAGAAAGTATAGTAACATTACATTGATAAACACCTTTTTCGTAATAAAATCAAATTATCCTTAGCCTGTGTTTCATTATAGGAGAGATCAGGTAATTAATTTCTCTTTGCGAACGGGGTACCAAAGGTTTGCAGCTTGTTTACAGAGAACGCCAGAATGACAAATCATGTATGTATTTGAAAATCAGTGTGTGAACACAAAGCTAGGCAGTTACTTCCAGCTTCAGACACAAATATATGGATAGTGATCAATAAATTTCCTATCTGAATATTATGCATACTTTCCTAGTGTAAGAAATAATAAATAACCAGTTTTTTGAGGTAAATAAAAACCAACATGCGTATAAGTGACAAATATACTGTGTAATTAATCAAATAAAACATTTACAATTATAAAATAAATCTGACAATTTCACAACTGTTATGGATAAAAATAAATTTCATTGCATATATAATTGAATTAAAATACATTAAAAATAAAAGAACTTTGCAAAACAAAGTTATTCTTTGTGCCACTTTCACACTTGGTCACGAAAGTAAGGAATGAATTTTTTTCAACAATAATAAGTAATTATTCTAAATGCTTTGATTTTTCACCTTAATAAGTATATTTCATTATTTTACAATATACAAGAATATAGTACATACAATTTCATTTTGTTGCTATGAGATTATATTTTAAAACCTGTGCTTAACACTAAACACAACAAAACAATGCAACATTGGAAACTACAGACATGCGCGTTGTTGCTATTATTCTTGTTTACATTATTATACTTTTTATAATTCTAGTATAATCAAGATTCTACTTGTGGCGTTGTTTCTTATAAAAAAATTAAGTAACATAAATACATACTCGTTTTATAAATTTTACATTAATATTGCATAATAATTTTAAAATTTTTAAAGGTTCTTTCCAGCAGGACCATGTCATATCTCTAAAGGAAAATAGTTCAATAAGGTTGGCCTAAAAATGTTATTTCGAACTTCCTTACTAAATGAAATGATTTTATGGTAAAAAAGACATGCTTTTGAAGTATTTATGTAAGAAACTCCAACCACAAGTTGTTGTTTGGTCAGCTATTCAGTCGATCACAGAGTTTAGGCGAGTCGTATGGATTGTATGATTTGGAAGACGGCTGATCCACAAACTACGAATATGAAGAGAGCTAATAGCCAAGGAGCCACAGGGTATTGGTCATCTTTTTCCTGCAATAAAAACATATTTCAAACATTTTTATGGATAATGTGTTACAATTTGTGTCATATATCTTTTATAATTGAGTCTCGGTGGGGCATTGGGTTTGGTGTTGCATCTAAGCGCGGAAGGTTCCGGGTTCGATTCCCGGTTGAGTCAATTTAGGAAACAAACTTTTCGAGATTGTCTCGGGTCTGGGTATACTGGAAGACAGACGCCCCTAGTATAGTCGTCGTATGGTTCTCATAGCACAGGGAATGCCCTAGTTTGAGACATGTATGATTGGTGTGTATGTCTGACGCATTTATTATTATTTTTCTTCAAATATGTATTTTTAGAAATTATTCAAGTAAGTAATGCTAAAATTCAATTTTTGAGACATCTATTTCGTTGGTTGTGTTTCAAATTACAAAATATCTGTAAAAGCAATTTATTAATCAAGACGACGATTTAAATTTACCTTCAAATGTCCGTTAAATGTGATGTTAAATATTGTCTAAGTAAACTTATTTAATGAAACTGTTTTTGCAAAATATTACAAGCAAAATGATATTGAAACCCATGGTATTAAAACTGTTTTCTGCAAAATTGATGTGAAACATACTGTAACCAATGTCACAGCTGGTTTAACAAAACAATTTATAATATATTCAGAAATGACAATATTTTTTTACTTTTCTAGTCATACGACATGGCTATGACAGCTTGTGTTCAGCTTGTTCAAATAATCACGCCATAACACATTGAGGGTGGACAGAACTTGAAGGTTTAAAGTAATACCTTGATACCACTTTTAGCAATATTTGACCTTACGAATGGTAATATAAGTTCCTTATAAGTCATATCCCTTAGTCGATATTTACGACCTGTGCAGAAAGAAGCAGCTGATATTTTTTATATTATTCTTAACTTCCCATAACAGCATTAAAAACTTATTGTAAATATAACATTAAATATAGGTAGTAAAATTAGGAGGAATGCTTGGTAATTTCACAGAAGACATTGCAGAGAGATAAAAGTATTCGTTTTATAATATTGAATAAATTATTCACTTAATAATTATTTATTATTAAATTTTAAAGTAAACGTTCACATGTTTGTTTGTTAGTGCATTAATTAATATCATGCAGAGACACAATTAGAGGTGGTCAAAGAAACAACTGTCGACTGGGCCGCGAACAATGCTGGCTACTTTCTTACGAAATAGCTCAGTCAACAAAAATGCTTCATTACAAAAACAAAACTAGGCAGGGGAATACAATGTTCTTCATATAGGTATCATAATTCTTTAGGGTGGTCTAGATTGGCTGTCAATTAAACCGTGATCCCACCAAAATCTAACGTTTTGAATTGACATTTATGCAGTAAATGATGGTTGAGTATCAAATATTTAGATACCGATTATGCTATAGTTAATCATTTTGAATGGCAGGACAGTGTAAGAGGCGCCTAAATGTTTGCAATTTCTTAACTTTTTCTGTTTCGGTAAAATGATTATTATTATTATTAGCCTATAAATTCAGTAATGAAAATTGGTTAAGAAAAATAGAAATATTGAGAACACATCGCTAGTCAATGGACCTATGTGTTTTATGTTCACATATTTCAAAGTCAAAGTCAAATCAATTTATTCAAGTAAACCCAAATGCAAGGTATTTTTGAACGTCAAATCTACTTTAGTTCGGTTCGAAAAGAAACCTGAATACTGAGAAGAACCAACAAGAAACTCAGTCAGGTTTAATTTTTTCAACATCATTCTACAATAGTTATTTAAAATACAATATCTATAAAGCCAGTAAATGCATATGCAGGGAGGATCAATTCCAGTCTATTGTTGTGTCTTCAATGAAATCGCTAATTTTATAGTATGCTTTTCCAATCAGTGTGCGTTTAATGACAAGTTTAAATCTCTTTTCCGTTAATTGAGTAATTTCTTGAGGAATTTTATTATAAAAACGAACACAGTTACCCAAAAATGAACCACTTGACTTTTGTAATTTAAATTTAGGAATAACTAGCTGATTACGAGCACGAGTTTCCATACCATTAACAACGCCTTTCTTTTGAAATAGATCTAAATTTTTTCTAGTGTACATTATGTTTTCATAGATGTATTTCTCAGCGACTCTCATGCGTTCATACTGTAGATGGTACGTATTGCCCTCTTTTGTAAAATAAAGATAGATTTCATATGCGCCGCTGATCCCCACAGTAGCAGACCATAAGACATAAGGCTATGGAAATATGCGAAATACACCAGCCTAGCCTTTAATACTATGAACAAGGAATGTTGAGATTTTGAAAAATTTTATATTACATATTGAGGGTTTTTTATATTATTAATTAATTAATTGAGGTGACATATATTATTATTAGTTGTAAATTATCAATAAATTTTTCTCTGCCTAACTAACTATGTGGTAAGTGACATAATTTTGCACTACATTCAATTGTTCTATAATTATATATAAACTACTTTCTGGTATTTGTGTAAAACAAACAAAATAACTATGCATGACTTCATTATCAATCTCTTAGTACTGATCTATTATGATTTCCTAATTATATTAAACACTGTGATAAGATGTTGGGGACAAATATTTCGAGTACTTATAAATTTATAAATAATTTCCTAACAGTGTTTACTTCTCATCGAATTTTTTACATTATATATTAATATTATTATTCTTCATATACTCGAAAGTTCCGATGAACAGATCATCACAGATCACAGGGTTTTTACCTTGGTGGTTTTTGGTACGTTGCCTCGCATGGTGATATTTTTGCTGGCAATCTCGTTTGCAATACGCATTCTCTGTTTGGGTGCCATTTTAGTTGATAATGCAGTTATATTTGTCCTGAAATAATATGAATTTCAAATAATTTCTTATATTTTTTGTGTAATAGTATTGCAAATTGCATATTGTTGAAACTTGAAATAATTTTATAGTAATAATTTACGTTAGTAACTAATTAATCTGTGGTAATAATAAGATAATAATTTTAAATTATTACATAAATAAATAAATAAATTTGTGATTATTATTCAGAACTGAATTAGTATACAATTTAACATACTGTACATTAACTACATATTGTCATATTGTATCGTCTCCTTGAATCTCATCATTCTTCTCGCAATTTTTGGCTGAGGTTTATGAGTGCTTTTGACATTTCCTTTTGATTTGTAGATATCCTTCCCCAATCATTCATCATTTATCTTCCTATGTGCACAAACTCTCCTTTTTGTATCTTTTACAACACTGTCATCTGACCCTGCCTGTGATACTATGTAGGTATGTTCAGAACTCAGGAGTGATTCAGATTAAATACAGTTTATGTCCATTGATTGAAGAATTTGATTTTTGTTAGAAGACTTTTAAAAAGTTAAAAAAAAACTGATTTTTAGGTGTTATGTACGGTCATTTACAGCCATATCACCACAGCCAGAAGTCATTTTTGAATAGAAAGGTTAAAGCTTGTAAAGTGAAACTTTGGGTTTGGAATCTGAATAATGTTGAAAACATTGGCTATATGGGCATAGTTTTGTCTCTAAATAATTTGTTAAAAAATATTTATAATCAAATATCAAAACAAGAAGACCTAATTAATATAAAACTAGCAATTAGCTAGCTATTAATACATATTATTATTCTAATTTTTATTTACAAAATACGAATAATTTCTGTTAGTATCAAAGGATAAGCACTAAGGCTAATGAATATATAAAAAGTTCATCGATAAAATACAGTTAACTAGCTATTAATATACATTATGTAATAGCAATGGAATACTAGTGAAAGGGAAATTAAATTATTATATAAATAATGTAGGCAACTACGTAACCAAATTCTGTGACGAGTTTCTTGTTAACGACAACAAAAAATAAGTAGGTATATTTTAATCTGATTTTTTGATATGAAACTTCGAAGGTTAGGAGATTAATTTAAATTATCTACGGTTTATCTTATTTACACAAGCTCATTAGAAAATATCTACAATATGTAAACGTGAAAAAATAATATCGTGAATAAATCGTTGCAAGTTGTTTACACAGCTGTTGCCTTATATGTAAGGTTCTTCAATAACAATATAATCACAAAGTATAAAACGGGTTGATAGAAAACGTAAAAAAGTAATTTTTCACGGTTTTCATACGAATTTCACAATAAAAGAATCATTTTCACTACATCCTAGATCTCTAGCATGACGCGTAAACAACATGTTATTTAAACTGAATATTAAAATCGCTTGACTTTTATAAACAGTACACCAACTGAGCACTTATTAACAATAAATTAATAAAATAAAATGAAATAGTACTTACAAATAAGCCTTAAAATTAGAGGCTTAAAGCCAAACGCGAACAAGTAAACTTGACACGTATGAAAAAATGAAATGAAAGAAAATTGACAACATGTCACGTCATTCGAATTGTGTCAATTTGCGCATACACCAATAGACACGCGGCACATTAATGTTGCAAGATAAGAAATTGTTTCGAAAATATTAAAAAGCAAAATGATATTTATGCAAATACTTAATGTAAGTGATAGGAATTCCAGATTTCTTTGATTTGTAGCTTTCACAACGCATAAAACATAAATAAAATATTTTATATTACTCTGAATTAAAAAACTTTACGCCATCTATTACCTACGAGAAACTACACAAGTTGATGTGTTGGTGCAACGGTGTATTCACAGATTAGGGTGTATTTTTTGTCATTAAGTAATAGATGGCGCTATTAAATCTCATAGAATTTTTATCATGATTGTAATAAAGAAACCATTGTTTTACTTATTTATATTTATAACTATAAAACATGCTATTCGTTTTATGATTGTTTTTATATCTAAATAGTTTATTTTTAGATTTACAATTTCAAGAAATTAACAAATTATTAGACATCACAGACTATATTATTACTAATTATAAATTACGAGGTGTAAGTACAGTAAAATAGGTTCTTCAAAGAGATAAAACTTACTACAACTGTTATCAATTGTTTATAATTTATTTCAGTGCACAAATTTTTACATTTATTATCAAGTGCGTAAATATTAATTTCTTATTTAAAGAAATATTGATTTTTAAAAAATAATTTCTAACAATGTAAAAATATATCAGAATTCTAGAATACCGATCTAATAAATTAGGTACCTCTAAATTAATAACATTCGTTACAGAATAAATTCTAAAACTAGAAAGAGAAAGCATAAAAGAATGGGATAGCTCTATATAATTAAACGTGTAAAAGATAAAGATAGGTTATATCTCAAGGATAGTCAGGACATCATTTTCAGGTGTCAATGTTTTGACCAATCACACAACAAGGTTATCCTTGAAGGGTGATCCTTAAATTCGGATTGGTGGATATAGATAACGCCTATTGAAGGGCAACGCCCTCGAGTAAAAATCGTTCGAATTTGAATATCGAAGGGTGAGCAGAATAAACATTTGAAATGAATAAACAAACTAGTGTTGTTACTATGTAGGTTTTAAGGTAAAAATGAAAGTTCTGCCTTTATGTTTTTATATTGTTTTTATTCAGTTACTGAATGTTTTAGCTATGTAGGTAGTATGTACACGTAGATACGTTTAAATCTAGGTAGCCATATGATATTGATATAGCCGTAATAATTTAGGCACTATCATCTTTCTTTAACGTGAACGAAAGCCAATTTTTTACTATGTTTGTAAATAGTTATGACCACCGCAGGAGTTTTGATGGGTAAAAGCTCTAAATAACCCAGTATGTCCCCCAGGGAGCTGGGTATCTGGTGTGCAGGTTTCTCTTGCGTAACAAAAAAAAGATACCTATGTAAGTAGGTAAGTACCTAATATAAATTAAGTAGGTAAGATACATAGGCATTTAATAATAAATTAAGTTGATACGTAAATATTTGAACTGATAAGCAATTTTTTGCAACTCAGGGATTTGGGAAACAACCTACGATGAAGAGCGCCGAAGTTCTTAAATTCGAACTTTATCAGTCATCAATAAACTACTGAATTAATTGAATCTCTCTGTTCTCTCTGTAGCTATGCTTTGGCAGACATGTTCCTACTTGTTGCATTTACTTGATAAAATCTATATTAGGCCACGGACGGACTTTTTTTGCTTATAGATTGAATTATCTAACGAAAAAAATTGCTAAAGATTTTTTTTGGGCGAAAATATATAAGATATAATATTACCTATTACAGTTTGACTCAGAATCTTCATCTTAATTTTTTTTCTGTTGGTCTTCATTTTGTCTATAGGGATACTTAATTAAAATTTAAAAAATCAATTAAAAAGACAACATAGGTAAATGTATCCATTTTTATTCACTCTTTTGTTCGTAAGTGTATTTTTCGTTTGCTGTCGCAAAACTATAAAAGAGCTAAGAAGCGGAAAGTTTTCTTTATAGCTAGCAAGTAAGTACAAGAAAGATTTGCGTTTAGATAAGGTAGAAAAAGTATTAGGTACCTGTAGCAAGCACGTGTACCTACCCACTACATTCGTAGATAGTAAATACATACATAATATGTACAATCAATGTACATATATAAACGTAGGTACCTACCGATTTACCTATCTTAACAGAAATGGAACATCTCGTGTATGTTGTGTAATTAGGGTTGCCCGATACGAAGACAAAAATGTCTCGGCAAAATTTTAAAAAGTCGGGATTTTGGAATTGAAATGGCGGGACAATCTAGACGAATCTCGATCATCCGGCAACTCTACGTGTAATCCATTCTAAATACGTACTTTCCTATATTAATTAATATTATTCGATATTAACGACAATATAATAAATATAATAAAGGTATATATATACCTGAGGTAAAAGAAAGGTATGAAAGATATTAAGAAATTAGGTAACCTATTTATTTATATTTTGTAGTTTTCATTATTATTGGCTTTCTTCACTGTTTACGTATAAGTTGGCTACCTAATCATTTCATAAATATACCTAGGTATCTAGTTTATTTCAGGCATAATATGAATCTATTCTTTTATGAATAAATAACTAACTAGTTAATAATTTGAGTGTGTAGTAGGTGTACATAAGTAGGTGAATACTTACAATATCAGTCATTTTTGAAAAAAAAGGCGAATCAATAATGAAAACTCACTTAACGAACGAACTCACCCACTTAACGAAAAACATAAAAATGTTTAATAACGTATTTTTTGATATTTTCAAACTATTCCTGACAAGTTTTCGTCGATAGAGATCGATCGTTGTAATCTCATGATCATTGGCAACAAAATCCTAAGTCCAACGTACTTTTTTCTAGTCTAAAAAGTATGTAGGGTAGGTAGGTAATTTAGATTTTTATATAAGTTGCAAGTAATTATAAGTAGATCTCAATTTATTGTACTTTAGCCTTTCATTATTTACTTTAGCCTTAGTCTTTAGTTGACTGAATATTTATTTTTACATACCTGCTCTCATTCGGTAAGTATGTACCCACTTACTTACGAACTTATTAAGTAGGTAGGTATCTAGCTAGATAATAAAATGTGACTCATAAAGTTATTGACCCGTAAATGTTTTTTTGCTTCTAAGGTTAAGTATAAATGCCTATTTACTGCTTATTTTACTTCATCTTTATGTCTAGATAAAGTAAAAATTAAATTAGGTAGGTATAGCTGTGAGTTAAAAACTTTGCCTTCAAAATGTGTAGGTAGGTGTAGGTACTTATCGAATTGCAGTTGAAAAATAAGTAATTTGCTAAATTTCGTCTCGAATAAAAATAGAATTGGTATAGGCATCTAATACAACATTGTTCTATCTATTTATGCATTGGGCAGATAAAAAAAATAAAAAAAAACATCGACTGCCGCCACTACTCCTTATAACCATCATAACAGCGCATACAAAATTTCACACATCACTAAATCACAATGCAGCGCAAATTGGATTTCGGTTTTTCGGTTAATATTCGCCACAGGACTGGCTGTGTGGCCGCCCGTGTCGCCAGCTTCTTGCATTACGTCAAACCTCATCACAGCTCCATTCGGCTAGAACGATTAAAAAATAAAATTAAAAAGATATGAGCGTTTTACGCAGGGGTTCGAATACACTTTTACTTAAAATTTTAACTTTACTATCGAAATTTTTGAATTCTGAAATATAGAGAATTACCTACTACTACTACCTGAAATCTACTTATTATGTAAGTTGGTACCTGTGATAATTGATAAATAGTATTTACATTACAGGTATTGAGCTAGCTTTAGGTTCTCAATTCTAATTTTCAAAAAAAACTAGATAATCAAAAAAATCCTGAGATAATCGATTTTCCTGCCGCTTTGACAATATCTATATTCAGTATCTATAAGCAATTGAGTATGGTTCGTCTCCGTTCGTCACATGAGACGTGAAAAGGAACCTCTCGTTTTCTTACCAAGTCGCGTGAAATTGATATTTAGATAGCAAACAATGTCTCTAAGGACACTTTTTCATGTCCAGTAGAGCATAACATAAGAAGGTAATACAAAATAAGTCCGAAACACGAAAGTGCAAGTGGAGTGCACTTAACGCACGCAATCACGCGCTAACTAACGATAATTGCACAAAAAGAAATAGCAGTCGCGTTTCTTCAATATCATTTTGGCATATAAGTAAGTAAGTTCTAATTTGTGAAAAGAAATAGCATGAAATAAATATACTTATTGGCTTTCTCAACGACTAAGAGATGCGATTTCGTATCACAGATTAGGCGTAGATAATTAAATATTTTTGGGTTTAGAAGTCGATGCTTACTGGCCATAATTAATGGATCTTGCGTGTACAGAGTTGTTTTATCTTGCTGAACAAATTTTTTTGAAACAATTTTTTAAATAGGTAACCAAAATCCATTTTTCCCTCTGCGAAAATTAGTTTCAGGTGATGAATTTTCATAATTTTTAGCTAATCTCCGCCCAAAATTTTCAGTAATTAGCTGGCCGAGTCTGATCTCTGCTGGAATATTGTGAGAATGTTTCGTTAAGAGGCGAAACACGTGTCGATTTTTGAAATTTTGCCTAAAAAAAAGCTAAAAATTACAAGACTTAGCCATAAAAAATTATAGTTTAATTTTTTTAAAGTTTTTAAGACATTAACTTCAGCTACTCATGTCTTTACATTCATACCTTTACAATCATAAATAACATACCCAGCTAATAAGCCTTCGATTTCATAGAATAAATATATCTATGTTCGATCTTATTCGTATTTGTGATCGAAGCTTAATAGACCCATGGAAATAATTTTTGAAAAAAGAAGTCCAGTCCTATTAATATTGCACTTTCAAACTCAAAAAAGTACAGAAAATGTGAACTAAATGTGTTCTCGCCAACAAGTCGGCTTTCGTATTGTACTGGCGCCAAACTTTGCGTCAGAAAGTAGTCACTTGAATCGGCGCTTACGCATGTCTGGTTCAAGTAATTGAGGTATGAATTTTTTCTGCTACATTTAAGGTAATTGCTCTGGTTATACCAAACAAGGATTCCAAGTTCGATTATAGTATAATCTAGAAATAGTATAATTTAGAAAGTGAATTTTTATAAATTGGCTTGGAGTCTTCTGAATTAAGCTCTTTTGCTGATTGTACTTATATCTAATTAAGGTATTTTATTTGATACTGCAAATTAGGTAATTGCTTTGTAAGAAGTATTTTATTCAAATTAGATTTGATGGGTTCTTGGGTTTAACTCCCATATTAAAAATTAAATAGCCAGAGGTGTTACCTAACGGAAATGTCAAAAACACTCGCAAACCTAGGCGAAAGTGTGTAAGAAGAGTAACGAGGATTGAGGAGGCGAAAGAAGTATGTTCTCTCTGACTACGCCGTTAGGGATTTAGTGCGAGGATAAGTATTAGCCTGTGGCCTGTTCGCAAAGTGATTAGTCCGTCTATCTTTCAAGCAGTGGGTACCGGATTAATTCACAGCCAGATAATAATTGGCCAGATAATTGGGAAAAAAACGAACTTTACTAAATTACCTCGGAGTCTATTGGGTTTTTACTGGACGCTCGCCCAGTTTCTTGCATATTATATATTGTACTTACAAAACCTGCAATTATCTTTAGTATACTTCAAAAAAAGGAGGAAGTTCTGTGTTTGTCTGCATGTATGTTTTTTTATGTGTTCACCTATAACTTTGTCAATTGTGGATCGATTTTAATGATTCTTTTCTGTTGGGTTCAGTATAGGTCCGAGGTGGTCCCAATTGAAATTTCACTAATATCGGAGCTAGGACTTCGAAGATACACCAAACAACGCTAACTGCTTAGGAGCTTTATTTATATTGATGATTCTTTTGTATATCATTCTGCTCCAGAATTAGAAAAGAAGTCAATTGTTCACCTATCTAAGATATTTATTTAGGCCAAGGTCACTCAAAAGGGAGAAATAAAAAATATTATAATACAGAAATTAAACCGACTAAAAAAAATCACTGAAAAATACAAAAAAAACTTATCCTTTAATAATGAAAATTCAAGTACAGAAATAACTTTATAAATATGATAGAAATAGCCATACATAATGAAATTAGTTATTGAAATCGGAGCCAAATCAATATACAACAACAGAAAGTCTACTAGTTTGGTAGGCTTGACACCAACTTCAGTAACTTTACGTCAAATTTAATTATATCGGTATTTGTATCGTACTCATAAAATCATTTTGGTACTTTTCAGTGTTTTTTTTGCAGTCGGTTAAATTTATTTTTTATTTTTTTATTTTGTGGTCACGCTATTGGTGTGACTGTCAGATATTTATTTATTTATACCCAGCACGAACGTCACTGGATATTTTTTAGTTTATTGACTGGCGTTTGTATAATAAATTTAGTCCTTAGTATAGAGTCATACATTTCAGTAGGGGTGCTAGATGCCGGTGATGGTGGCGAATGCCGACGGCGTCGTGCTTAATTGGACTTTACAATTACTTGGAACCTGAAAAAAATTCCACGGTTTATAGGTGGAATAATGTCTTGTGAACTCTAGTTAACTTGAATATATTTGGTGACACGAAAATTGAAAATTTAATATCTAACTCACGACTATGTATTAATTAGTTACTCAAAAAAATATCTGGAGCTCTAAACGTACCTAAGAACCTTCTTGAAAATCATAACTTACATACAAAGATAATTAGAAACAAAGACGTCAAACTCTTAACATCTCTTTGCCGTGAGACTTAAGAAGAACAAACAATAAGTTCGTGTTCTATAATTTGTAGGTAATTATTTTCTTCGTGTGATAAGCAACAATATGTTTTATATTCATATTACGTAGATGCGTATTGGAGTAGGCATACCATTAAAATAAATAGCCTAGTCAATTTATTGAGAAATGAAAGAAAGTCACTCGGAAAGCCGATGTCTTCCTAACTTCTACCTAATGACTTCTACCTAAACATATATGTGTTAGCGCCGTGGTCATATCACTTGTTTTCTTACATATATACTTCTTGGAGCTTTAGTTTCTAAACTAATACGCCAAAAAGGTCATCTTACTCTTAAATATTGTATTTAACAAATAAATCATTATATTTCTGTTCTATAATAATTAAAACAAAACTCTTAGGAATAAAACAAAATTCCCAGCATTTTAGCAAGGGTTGTAACAAATGAGTTTGTAACAAAAAAACAGTATTACGAATTCAAATGCGTACTAAGTCATCGTTCACAAAATTACTCCTGTGGATATGCAAATAATATATAGAAAAATACTTATGTTGCTATGTTTCTATTGATTACATACATAAAAACGATATTACATAAGTAAAGGGAATATTTTCGTGTGTATGGATGTATCTACATACTTAGGTACTAGTTCGTTTGCAAAAACCAATAAAGATTTTAAGCATTGCGAATATTCGACGGAATGCTTCGTAACGCCGGCAAAATGTACCTAATAAATATGTGTATGTAGATATTGAACGAAAACATACGAAAAAACCATTCACGATAAAGATTTCAACACCAAATGTGAATGTTCAAAGCTGTGAGTCCTTCGCATATCATTTATACGAAGATGTATATCCGTTATAAGTTACAACCCTAATTTCAGCCTCTCTCGATTTGTGGTTTGTCTAAATTTATCTAAAGCGGCACAGACAGGCGAGCAGCGCGGGCAGGAGCTATCTGTAACTTGATAGTACGCCTCCCTCTCCCCATCCCGTGCCGCATACCCCTGGGGGTATAACGCGGAACGTATGCCCGCACTCGCTCAATACAGCCTGGGTAGATGAACGGTGTTATGTAAGATGATATAATGAAAACAACAAATACATTTAATATCTATTATTACTATTTGTTCATTTATGGTGAAGAAAAAACTCCAAGGATCATCTCGTGGTTCCTGGCTGCAGTGGAACTTGATATTGTTTCATAGCAGAGCTTGAGACCGGTTATGTCGGTTTCATAAATATCAGTGAAAACAAGTCAATAACCATTGAAACAGGTAGACATTTTTATTATCCTTAACAGATTTTAATCAATCTTAACCTATTTTAACAAATATCGAGTATGAACGGTTACTACCTAATATGTATGGTATTAAACGGTACTTTTTAAATAAATATTAATTCTCAACTCTAAACCCTGCTAGGTAACATAGTAACGATCACAATAAATTAAAGTAGTAACATACAGGTATATGATAGATCTGTATCAGTATGACCAATTTTAAATTACATTTGACGAATTAATAACTTGTATGAAATAAAGGTGAAAAAAGTATGTAAGACCCACGGTATTTGGCACTCCGTCCTCTCCGACTATTCCGTTTGGGATACAGCATGGAGATATGTATGTGTGTATGTACGTATGAAATAAACGAAACTAAACATGTAAACAAACTATTACCTATAATTTTAAATTTCCCAAGTAATTTTCAACTCGTCCTGAATTACTCTACCCATACAAACTAATAATTTGCGCAATAATAAACAGAGAATAGCTGAGTATAGAAGTAAACTATCATATTATCGGCTTTTATGATACACATTCACTTCTACGACGTGTATTCATTAATTTATGAAATAAATGTAAATAATAAACACTGATAATAATAAATGCGCCGACAGCACATACCGGTCATCTGGTTTCAAACTAGGGCATTCCCTGTGCTCTGAGAACTATGCTTTTAGGTCTCCCAGTATATCCAGACCTGAGACAATCGGACCGGGAATCGAACCCAGAACCTCCGCGCCTAGACACAATGCTTAAACCTTTGTGCCATCGAGGTGGTTAAGATGTAAATAATATTTTAAATGTATTAACATAAAACAATTTAATTCTTTCTTCTAATTAAATATGTAAAATTGATTTAAAATCTTGACTAATTTCAGCATGACGTCATTCCGGCAAGGTGCAGATCCCTACGGGCCCGTACAATCACTTACGCAATTGTTTAAACAATGCCCAGTAATAAAATATCGTATTACCGTCGAATTAAATGAACATCCTCTATATAACACGGGCAATATGTTGCTGGGGCTTTTGTGTTCAGCATGAGGGTGAAATGTGCCTAATAGTTAGTTTTTTGATGTGCGTTTTAAGTTCGATGTACATAACGAATGTATTTTTTTTTCTGCAAAGTGGCTGCTTTTCGTAATACTAACTATACAGAAAAAAAGTCGTTTTTAAGTAAAATAGCTGAAAAAAATGTAATATGTGCTAGCTGATTCTTCCCACGCAGGTCGTTAAAGTGTTAATTATAAAGTGAAAAGATTATTAGGGCAATCTGTCACTAGGCTAGTCAAGGTATTTTCTTGTGCCTTGATGGTCCACCTAAGGTCTATCCCAAATGGTAAATAGTCTAACCATGTTATATTTAAAACGAACAAATCCTCAGTGTATACGAGTTATATATATATGCACTACCCTCTTTTTAGCCGTAAAGTAAACAAAAACACCATTAGCAGTGCAGACACATCAGGACTTCATAATGTTTAACGGCAGAAAAGATACATTCTTAATGCAAATGTTTATCTAAGACCTGTCGCAGTTAATCGCGCAAAATCCGTCCAAATAACCATAAAACAGGCGGAAGCAAATGGTTTCACTAAAAGTACATTACGTGTTGTAAATTAAAAAAAAGGGAATCCCATAAACCCATACACAAGCACTCGTGCGCATTAAACAGACACAGTAAGAATAGTGTGACGCCGCAGTTTTTTGGAAGTCTGGGATTTAATATTGCATCCATTTAAAAACGTTTCAAAACTAAATTACTAATTGTACATATACGTCTTGTTATTACGTCTATTAACTTTGTTCTTTTGACAATGTAAGTGCTGATGAACGTCGGTACGGCTCGCACCATAATGTTATGCTTTCATCTTTATAAGGATTAAGAATTATAGTGCGACGTCGTAACGTATAAAATATACTGCAACCAATTATACCCGATTGCTTTACAGCAACGTGGCTACTTACAAGACATGAACTAGGCTGAACACATTATCAATCTCGTATTGCTAAAGGAAACAAGCGAGAAAAAGAATCCACTTGGCAATTTACAGTGCCGCAGACCTTTTTTTTACGTGGGGAACGCATCATGCATACCGCCCCTTCTCGTGTGAGACGAGGTGGTTATATCAAACTCTTACTGACCAAACTCAACGACGAACTTCGACGGTGAAATTCAGTGGATTTCGGAGTCGCTAGCGGCATACAACCCTAGTCCCTCAGGGAGGTTGAATTTCCCTCTTCATCCAACAGTGGTCCCGACGGAGTAAGTCAACGCATCTCGTAGCCGCTATTGGACGAATGAAGCCTCCGCTCCGACCCTCCAGTGACTACGAAGGCCGACCTTTGTCGTGGGTTTCCGTTACCGCACCTTGGTGTCGCCATTTTCAAATCAAAATCTTGCTTTGTGATTTGATTGCAAAGCTTTACTGTCTCAGCGAAGGGGACCGCTGCTTTCCACGAGTTTTGATTTGCCACCATAACCGCATATCATGGGATGGCGGAGAGAAATTATTCGGTAGAAAAAAATGTATCAGTTGCTTATCTTCCCAGTCAGGTTGTAGTTGTAGACCATATGGGCAACGTGAGATGTGAAAATGTGGACCAGAAATCCTGAAATATTAGACGGAAAAAATATTTTGTTCAAGATTAGTAACGAACTAGCGAATGCTCGCGTCTCCGTTCGACAATACCTTCATAAATGTGTTATTCTAATGTATTAATGTATTCTATTACTGTGAAATTTTATCAAAATCCGTACAGTAATTTTATCGTGAAAGAGTAAGTATCCATCCTTACAAACTTTCGCGTTTGTTTTGTAATATTAGTAGAATAGGAACATAGAATTGTATTATACGCGCTGTTCATTCATGCAATGAAATTATTTACAAATAAGTTGAGCTGACGCTATTATTTCTGAAAATACTAGATAATTTACTTGAGATCCGTTTGTACTGTTGCCGTAAGGGTTCTCGTATGCCGCATCCAAAATTCTACTCTTAACACATCGCGTCTAGTTGATCTGCCTGAAAGTCGCATAGAGAGAAAGGCCCACACACCACACATATCATGCTTACTCACAAAAAGACAGTCTTGGTACACGAAAATCATCTTTTATTTCAAGTGCAACGTACTTTAGATATACAATTACCTACACTGACTAAAATTAATGTGTGATTATGAAATTTTTCCCATATATGTACTTAGTGATGTACTTACTTGCTCGTATGGTAACTTCTACTAATTTATTAACTGAAAGATAAAAGGTACTTGAAAATTTCAGTTGACTGTAAGTTGTGTGAAAAACTGCACATGATTCCAGTGTTTCGTTTTTCCACAAAAACTCTACTAACTTCGTTAATTTACGCGGCTTCCCAACCCTTTTCCGCTGAGGGGAAAAGCAAACTTAGGACGTAAAAACAATTGTAAACGAACACCGCTACGGAAACCCGCTATGAAGCACCTCCCCTTTTCTGTGGGATAAACAAAAAAAAGCTAAAATGTTTTGTCTTTTTTACGGTATCACAACTAAGTTGTGACTTTATAGAACTTTTTGTCTTTTCATTAAATTATATGCATACCTGCGTTTTTTGAAGTAATTTTACATGTGAACCCTAACTAGAATAATTTATATGAGGACAAGAAGGGTGCCACTTGTTTGTTTGTCATTTATGTTTCATCTGCAACATTGGTGTTGAATGGTGTATATACCTACGTTAAGGGCATGTTAAATAAATATTAATTAATTGCAAGGTAGGAAGATAAATAATTATTCATTGAAGTTTTAATGCATATTCAGCAATACAGATGTTATTAATAAAATAATAGCCAAAATGTTAGCTGACGGAAATCTCAAAAGAACTTGTACCTCTGTAAAGATATGTTAGAAGAATGATGAGATCTGAGGAGGTGAAAAAATGTGGTGCTTGTTGAGGTGAGTGATAAACAATAATTTAATCTAAAATAGAACTTCTGCACCATACAAACGAGCGCGCTAGCTTACGATAAATACGAAAAAACAGTTATTTTTACGTTTACTTACCATATATTAAAAAATATAATTAATTTAAAAAAATCTAACTGGCATTTTGAAGAGTGTGTTTAGATTAATCTACACAGAAAATTTAGAAACATAAAAATCGGTTCCGTTAGTCCTAAAAATGTTGTTTTAAAAGAGGTTTCCTTGTTATTCTTTTTTTTTGTTACAAAAGTTAACCAATCGTGTAACCAATCAGATTACCAAATATCACTTTCATACATTTTGTAATCACTTAGAATATTCGAGATGCCTAAAATTTTCAATTCGTCGCCTTAATCCGTCCTCTGTCTACCACAGTACCTTGAGATACAGCGTGAGGATATGTATTTTACGTAGAAAAAGTAATCTGTATCTACTATCTAGTACTTATTATGTACATACTTAATTATATTATGCACATTATAAGAAATATTTCGTTACAAAATCGTCTTTAGTAGCCGTGATTCAAAATATGTACATGTGTTTTTGAGTATACATACATACACATCTAATTATTTGCTTAGTAGGTACAAAATAATAATTCAGTAGGTAACATTACAGCTTTAATTCTTCCATATAAAAAAATTCTTGCTCTTCATCTATAGTTACTTGTTTAAAGTTCAGAACAGTTATATCCACAATCACTACCACTTGAGATAATACTGCGTCTGACCCAACACAAACACCATTGGTTTGGTCACAGCCGACAAACAAAACAGAAGGTACACGCACTCAAAAGTAATATTGGATGAGTAGAGGCACTAAAATGTTCATATTAACAGAAGCGGTTTCGTTTCTGTTCTTTTAAAAAGGTTTTTCTTAAAAAGGTTCAGAGTTCTAGCCAATTCGTAAATTAATGGACAAACGAACTTTCGGTTTAATCTGCCGATATGTGCCTGCATACTTTTTCTATAACATCAAAATAAATTGGTAACAAATATAGCAATAAGAAAATAGTAGTAATTGGTCGTTTTGTTACATTACATGACATCTGCTTGTGTCAGTTATTAGCCATGAACTAGACACTAGAAATAGTATATTTTTTTGAGATATAAATGTAGTGTTGTTATATTATACATTACATTACATGTTAATATTATCACGTTATTTTTAACGATAAAGGTGTGCACGATAACTATATAGGAGCCCAAAAAAAAAAGGAAAAGAAACCATAAAATGATAAAAAGGAGTTTCGGTTTTGATTTCGTTTTCGGCCGAAACTGAGGCAGTATCCGATTTGATTTCTATTTCTTCATACTAAAAATTTAACTCGGTTGCACATAAATTGGAATTTACTTTTAAAACAATTTATATTGCAATAAGATATCATTTATTAACAACAGTATACATTTGTTTTTTTTTAACAAAAAGGTATATGTGGGTATATATCTACGCGAAAGTATTGAGTACTTATTCATGTGTACATAAATAAATAGTGTAATATATATATAAATAGTAAATAGTATAATATATAAATAGTATAGTACAGTAATATAGTATTAGTTTACGCTAGTAACTAATTAATCTGTGGTATTAGGTAACTTTTAACGACTTCTATTTTTTACTTACGATATTTAACATGTTTTAACACGTTACATATGTATATAAAATGTAGAGAGAGAATTCAGACAATAAACCTAATGATAAAAACGAAAACTTCATAGTTTTTAAAACAGTTCTGCTAAAAAAACTTTCATAAAATCCAGTGTAAGCATCGAAATTAAAGACAGACAGCTAAGTCGATAGAGATAATATTGACCAAGCCGGGACTCAAACCGGCACCTATAAACAATCAAACAGATTAACGTAAGGAACAATGGCGGCACAAATATTGGGGAAAAAATATTAGGATAACATAAAAAATTTGGAGGTGTTATTATAGACCGACTAAGAATATATTATGAATTTCCACATTAAATAAATTTAGTTACACAATTCGAATGCGGATTTATTTGAAGGCAGTACGTACTCAATTCTAATTTGAAAATGCTTTTTTATTGAAAAAGATATTGGATTTACACTTACAATTGTAATGTTACGTATAATAATTAACTTTTAACACGATATTTTATAATTATTAATAAAATGGTATTTATATATTGTAAAATGTAAATATATAAGATTTATAAGAGAATGGTCGAGGCTTCGGGAAAACGCCGGACTGGCAGCTTCTTCCGCCAACGAATCAGTTTGGCTATTCAAAGAGGTAATGCTGCCAGTCCGGACACCTTTGAGCAAGCTTTCTAAGCGACAACTTTGAGGAAGTCTATTATATACAGGGTGTATATGAAAACGGGACAGTTACTTTAATGGATGAAAGGGCATAACTTTAGTACGTAGTTACAAAAAGAATTATCGAAAAAAACGTATTCGTTTAAGAGTTATGACCGTTTTAATTTTCAAGTGTTATCCCCACCATTTCTCGTAAAATTGGGTTGATCGTGTACAGTTACAGATTTTAAATCTTACGTTTTTTTTTATTTTGTAATAATTTCATCCGTTACTGAAATACAGCCTGAAAACCCCCATTGGGGTATACGCATTGTTTTCGAAAATGGTTTTCAGGCTGTATTTCAGTAACGGATGAAATTATTACAAAATAAAAAAAAAACGTAAGATTTAAAATCTGAAACTGTACACGATCAACCCAATTTTACGAGAAATGGTGGGGATAACACTTGAAAATTAAAACGGTCATAACTCTTAAACGGATACGTTTTTTTAGATAATTCTTTTTGTAACTACATACTAAAGTTATGCCCTTTCATCCATTAAAGTAACTGTCCCGTTTTCATGTACATCCTGTATAATGCGTAGTTTTAAGTTTGTAAATATTAACGTTAAGTATGTATGTACTTTTTTATTTATTAATAAAATGTATCTACCACATATATGTGAGTCTTTACAACTAAATGTTAACGTCTGAGATAAGATTTGAGATTATTTTTCACTTTTGAAGTTGAAACTGGTAGATATTTCTACTCGTAAATGTACATCCTAACATTATTATAGTACATTAGTATAATATACAAATAAACAAACAATAATTTAGAATAAGCACCTAGTATAGCACGAATTAGGTAATTAATACATACATACATATCTTCACGCTGTATCCTTCTAACGCGGTAGTCGGAGAGGACGGAGCACCAAGCTTCGCGGTCCTTACATCCTTCTTTCGCCTCCTCGATACTCATGATTCTCCTCACGCATATTCTCCTAGGTATGCGGGTGCTTTTGATATTTCAATCAGCTAACACTGACTATTTGCTCTTCGTAAGTTTAACGTTAATCGTTTATCCATATCAGAAATTACGGGCGATTGAAGTGGGGGCCACAATCGTCCGCTACAGACCATGTCCACAGACTATAAATAACTCCCAGCAGCGACGGTGTGGCAAATCAGATGAGCTGATTCACCTCTACATACGACATTCATTTATTATCAGATAAAGTAATCGGCTGCCATTTCATTAGAAAATAGCACCCACACGTCTGCAATTTATTTGCCTGACTTCGTAGTACGGGGCGGGCTGTTTGGAGCTCTATAGTCTATAACCAAGGCATTGTAATGCGGTATGTGTATAACAACTAAAACAAACTGACTGTCTAATGACCTATTTACACTTTGTGTAGTACCTATGGGCTTCTGAGATTTTTTTAAACAATTAACATTTTTTAAATTAATTATAGCTATGCCATTTTCATAAAGACCAAATAAGCTTAGGCATTGCAAGGATTAGGATGAGGGCTGCACATCACGACAGAGCATCACACATTGCTATTTCATACATAGTAAATACGGATAGTAATATATAAAAATCTATACTGTGCTGCGAGACCTGTGTTTCTGTATGAGTCCGAATCAAGTTTCCAATATAGATACTTCATAGACTGCTCTGTCCGCTTAGCTCTGCCGGTCTGCTTAGCCTTTCAATAGAGTGCTTAGGTACTAAGAGCTACATTGATGTCGTAGGGCTCAGGAACTTATCGCTATGCGCTGTAAACGACCACTGAGGAAGTTTTATTGCGTTGAAGTCACACATCATCTAGTCTCACCTCCATAACGAACTTGAAGTTAAAAATTTAAAAATATAATTAAGTTTAAATATATAATACATAATGGTATTTAATATAAACATTATAAACATCAATATATAATATATACTTTTTATTTTTTTTTGCGTTACTAAAAATGGTCAAGGATATGAATTTTACTGTTAAAATTCTGATAGAACGTTTTTACAAAAATAGAATTAGGTAATGTTCTAATATCAATGGAACATTATATAAAGATCACTTAGATAAAGTTTTTGTTGTGTGAAATAAATAATACACACATATCTACAGGCTCTGCACCTACAGGGCTCTAAATTTTACTCCAGCGTACACAATAATAGTCACGTACAATACTCTTATGTATTTATGTGTATAGTAATGTCTTTAGACTGACTGTCTACTGATAATGCTATGCTAAGCGAATACATTGCTAAAGTGAATATAATATTGTTCAGAAGGTACATATTTACTTTATGTATTATTACTATTATATTAACTTGTCTCTCAGCGTTGTTGTAATTGCCGATAATTCAGAGATCCCTCGACTCTCGACTGTTTACAGTATAGCAATTGAATAATGAGTAAAAAAGTGTTATTATAAAAATTTGTGCTGTTCCGTACTGTGCTGCGTCACATGCATCTCTGTGTACATCTAAATCAAGTTTCGAATAACTTACTTTAGTCTTTTTTTTATAGAAAAATATGTTCTATGTTAATTTTCGGTTAATGCATGCTTAGTTCAGGTACTAATTAATATGTTTTTCACAACTACTAAATACTTACACTAGTTGTTGACCAATATGTAATTAGGCTATTCATTATCTAAATCCATCCTGTTACGTCTTATTTTATTTTTCTCAATAACTATTCGTTTATGTTTTATCGCACATTTAAGTAAGTATAGTTTTAGCTAGATAATGGGTGATCACCTTTACATCAAGTTTCATTTTACAGACGTGTAACATGATAGATTATGTGTTTTGCATCGTGACTCGACTGAAGAGATGAGTTTATAGCTCATACAGTTTTATGTTAACTAGCAATAACCCGCGTCTCTCTCTGCATTTGTAAATATAAATTTTTAGGAGACATTATGCTTTCTAAGTTTCTCTGCTAACAATGGAATTTGTCGCAGATCTAAGATAAAATATAAAATATTTACGATTTTTTCTTAAAATTTTATACTTAAAATATACTTTTTTTAAATATATAACCATCCAAGAATGGAGTCAAATGCTTAAGATAAAGATTAAATATGCTTAAGAATACTGTTATTTGAATTGTATGGACATTCAGTGTTGTTCATTAACATATTCTAGACGCAGATGTTTCTACATATATGTAGGTAAATCTCTAATACATAATATTGCAAAAAGTAAGTTGTTTACATGGGCATAAAAAAGGACTCGGCGTCTGTAGTTTTATGAATCAGAGAAAGTAAGCCGATTCGCCTATAAATATTTATGATGAGATGAGATCTTTACACACACATTTAACCATAAAGATTTGTGAACGTACATTTTGCTAGAATATACAAACGTATAATAACTGGTCTTAAATAAAAAACCATTACATGCTAGTAAGCCGATTGGTTACCATTTCGTTAGAACAAATCGCAACTGCACATATCATTATTATTACGCTCTGTTTCATAAAAAAGTCAAATTGAAAATTTAAAAACCCCGACACCAAAAATAATTAACGGGGACTTTCAAAAAGCGATAAATAATTAATTACATTTTACTATTATCTACCCTTTGAAAGATTCTACTTTAACAGCAGTTACCAAATTATAAAACCCTTTGGGAGTTACGGTGCCATGCGCAGACAATCACAAAAACCCCTCTATATTGTCCGGTTCTAAAAAAGCGACAACGTCCATTGTCTTCTGTTCATTTTTTTTGTCGCGAAAGCTACTGAACCAATCGAGCTCAAATGCTGTACGTAGAATGACTGTATGTGTCAATAAAACATGTCTAGGGGTCTAGATTTTTCTGTTATCGTATTTGTCAATTTCGTAATTAATACAAGTGATATTCAGGTAAAAGATAAGTTTTAATTAAATATTCTAAAATAATATGGTTAAAATGCAGAAGCGAGTAAAATTTCATTTAAACTTTCCAAGTTTTATTTGTAAAGTCTGTATTGTCTTTAAAAATATTTAAAACAAATATTTGCCAGCTAACCGGGTAATTAGCGTTTTAAATTTACCAAAGCTTATTTGTTATGCGACAAGTAAGCAGTTAAGTAGTTATTTGCTTTTGTGTTCAATATGAAAAAATACGACAGTTCAGTTAGGTTCTTGCAATATAAAGGCAAAAGTTTTTACAGTCTTTGTTTTACTATTTTATATAGATACAGACATAACGTCACACCATTTCCCATGAAGGACGGACAGAACATCAGAATATCTACAATTAACTCTTGTGGTAGTAAGTAAAGAAGAGCGATAATAACAAAAATGCAATGGAAATGCGATCTTACAGAAATATGTGGAGTATCGCTTTTGTAGACAAAATTAATAAGTTTTAGGTGAAGGAGTTATTGTAAAAATGAAGAAAGAAATCCGTAGATGTTTCGAGAATGTATAAAATATAGGTGACGAATGACTGGCGAAGAAGTATAAGTACAAATCGAAAGTGAGTGGTAGCAGAGGGCAAGGATGACCAAAAACAACTTAAAAAAATCAATAAACAGAGTGTTAGCTAACGGAATGATGATAATGAGGAAAAGAATGATGAGATTGGAGGAGGCGAAAGAAATATGTAAAGACGATGATGTTCTGCACTCCGTCCTCTCTGAGTACCCCGTTAGCGATACAGCGTGAGGATATGTATGTATATGTATGATGTATTAATTATTTTGGAAAGAAGTACGTAAGTACTGAAGTGGTCCGGCACCTGGCAGAATGAATAAAGAAAAGAACCTGCTTACAAATAAAAAAGATGTTCTGCAGCGATGGAGTGAATACTATATGGAGGACTGTATGAGAGTGGCAACTCCGTCTCTGATACTGAGAGCGACTCCAATGAATTGCCACACCCGGGTCAGGGACTGGAGGATGCCATTAGTATGAAAGAGATTGAGAAAGTGATAAGAAGTTTGAAATGTGGAAATGCTGCGGGAATTGATGAGGTGACTGCTGAGATGATCAAGTATGGTGGTCCTAGGGTCTGGGATGCCTTCTGTGTACTTTGCAACATTTGTTGGCAGAAGGGGGAGGTTCCAGAGGACTGGCGCACGGCAGTCATAGTACTTCTATATAAAGGGAAA
Source organism: Zeuzera pyrina (assembly GCA_907165235.1). Classification (NCBI taxonomy): domain Eukaryota; kingdom Metazoa; phylum Arthropoda; class Insecta; order Lepidoptera; family Cossidae; genus Zeuzera; species Zeuzera pyrina. The sequence goes on from OU015641.1 coordinate 5,619,679, forward strand.
GATTCCTATCTAGACTGTGCGTGCTATAGGGCCATGAGCTTGGTCAGCTTAGCGAGTAAAGTCTATACTAAGGTATTGACTGAACGTATGTAAGGCGTTTCAGAAAGATACTTGTGGGAGGTGCAAGGTGGTTTCAGGAACGGTAGGGGTTGTATGGATCAGACTTTTTCGCTTCGCGTTATCGTGGGAAGGTTTCTGGCTGTAGGCCAGAAAGTTTTCTGCGCTTTCGTAGATCTAGAAAAAGCATTCGATAGAGTAGTGCGGAAGAAATTGTGGAGTCTTCTGCCTAAATATGGTGTGGAGGGCTCCTTACTGCAGGCTGTGAGGTCATTATATCGAGAACACAGAGCCTGTATAAGGATAGACGGTGACATGTCGCCCTAGTTTGAAGTCTGTTCTGGTGTCAGACAGGGCTGCGTGATGTCTGCCTGGCTGTTCGTGCTGTATATGGATAGTTGTCTCCAGAGATTGAAAGGTAATATGAGTGGTATGGGATGTGATGACACAGTGGTAAACTGCCTATTGTACGCTGACGATGCTGTGCTAATAGCACCAGCAGAAGCAGAGTTGCAGACACTAGTCACGTGCATGAAAGAAGATTGTGAAGTAAAAGGATTGAAAATGAATGTGAACAAAACTAAGGTTCTGATGTTTGAAAGAGAAGCGGTATAAACGAAATGCGTGATTTGTGTAAATGGAAAATGTCTAGAACAAGTGAATGAAATTGTGTATCTGGGGAGTGCGTTTTCGAGGGATGGAAGATGTGAGTTGGATGTGGAGAGACGGGTAGCAGCTAGCAATAAAGTGAACGATGCTCTGTCCGCATTAGTGGGCAGTGTGAATATATCTAACACTGCTAAAATGGCCATCCACAATGCGGTGTTGGTGCCAACTTTGTTGTACGGTAGTGAGGCCTGGATATGCCCGAAATTGAGTGAAAGTATGATAAATGCTCTGGAGATGTCTCTCAGAAATATGTGCGGTGTCACGCTTGCGGACAGGATAAACAATGATGAGATACGCAGTATGACGGGGTTACACAACAGTGTTATTGTAAAAATGAAGAAAGGAATGCTTAGATGGTTCGGGCACTTGGAAAAAATGAGTGATGAAAGACTGACGAAGAAAATCTACAGAGCGAAAGTGATTGGTAAAAGAACCCAAGGAAGACCAAGGCTGACTTATGAAGATCAAATAGCCAGAGTGTTAGCAGACGGAAATGTCAAAAGCACTCGCATACCTAGGCGAAAATGTGTGAGGAGAATGATGAGATTTGAGGAAGCGAAAGAGGTGTGTAAGGACCGCGACTCCTGGCGCTCCGCCCTCTCTGACTACCCCGTTAGGGATGCAGCGTGAAGGTATGTTATGTTATGTTATGTATGTATGATATACATAATATAAAGTAAGGCTCTTACAAAAAAATCCGCTATTCCAATCGCCACCGAAGGCAGTGCGAAAATTTACGAACGTACTTTCAAACTAAGCTGAAACTCCAAACTTTCGCTAAAACTTACAGAAACCGAAACGAAAATTTGGTCGGTCATTATTATAAAAACTAGTTTAGGTCTTATAATACTTACCGTGATGTAAATGTGTTAGTCCCTAAGGCTCGTGCTAGTTGCTAGAGAGTTCGTGTATATTTACAGTTGAGCCGGCAGCTATAGTGCTACACTATTAAATTACCTGAACGAAGAGTCCTTTTTTTACATCCTCGAGCCAAACCTTCTAGTGGCAGCCTTGTGACAGTGCTATTACAGGTATTATTAATTGAAATAATGTACATATTTTTTGTATACAAAGCGGACGAAGGCAAGAGCTAAAGTTAGTTATTAAAGCAACAACAACAAAGTGTTTATTAAATCCCATTACAATGTTGATCAAGGGATTTTTCTCATAAATTGAGGGGCTTTCTGCCAGATAATAGCGGAAGTCACGTGACCTACCCTTTGTGCTGTCAAACAATGCCAAGGCTATGATGTAGAATACCTTTCGTTTCGAAGTTATGATGTTCTAGTAATTTGATCAGACTTTGCACCGGTACTGACTATGACGAATTTTTTTGTATTATTTTTGTAGATATTAATTTTTAGTGTAAGTGATAATTTTACGGAAGACAAGTATGTGTAGTAGTCTAAGAAATAAATTAAATATTGCATTAACCTATGAGTCCATTTATCTTTGTGTTTTTATTGGGGTTGGTTATGCTTTGCTAGTTTAAAAAAAATATTAAAAAAATGTTTATCGTGTTTCTTCAAACTCTATCATATGTATTTGACAATCTTGACAACAACAAAACAAAACCAATGTGATTTTCAAAATAAAAATTAAACCTATTTACAAAAAAAAAAATATAAATTATGTACATCCGGTTTAGGCCATATGGGCCACGGTTAGGGGCGGCATATTTCAAGGATCAGCAAATTTAAAGAGCACTGAACATTATTATTTATAATTAATATATTACCTAATTATTATTGGTACAAAATATACACACACAGTTACCAATTGTCTAAAATAAGTTCAAGCGATTATGAAGGGGGAGCGGCAAAAAGTCAAGTGGCTAGTGGTCTATATTATAGTACCTACTACCCGCTACCCGCTCCGCCTACGCACGGGTAGCAAAGCCATTTTGAACAGGATGTTTGAAAAATCCGTTCTTAGTGAGGGTCTAGACCGCGAAAGGAGTAATTTTGCTAAATTTCAAGTCAATCGGACCTATAGTTGGAGATGAGTGGTATTTCGCCTGTATATGTGTATAATGTACATAGATAGAAGATAAATCGGCACTGGATCTGATAGTGAAAGAAAAATATCGAATATGCCTGCTGATTATGTACCCTCGTATGTCGGGAAAATAAAGTTTGCTTGTATATAAGCGATTAGCTAGAGTAACTCTTTTTTAAGTGTTTAAGCTAACGGCTTAGTTGCCAATGCCTTAATAAATAAAAAAATAACCTTTTTCTTCACTTTACTTTTATTTGCATACTTACCGAAAATTTGAAGATTGTACAATTTTTTGTTCAATCTTTTGCTAAATCTATGAAATAATGCATACTACATAATATTACCGCAAAAATTCTATATGTTGTAACAAAATATTCAACGCTTATATTAAAGGTGTCGAAATTAAATTTAACGATAATGTAAAATGTTTATTACGTCGCCCACACGACGGTAATTTAGATGTAGCCGACGTGCTCACGCTCAGACTTAGTTGAGAATATACAATGTAAGGAACATGTGAACACAGATAATGTATATTTTATGGACTGCTTCATGATTACTGCGAAGAGTAGGTACGTCTGCCTTAGAAGCCGAGTGCCTCAGTTTCGATTCCCGGCTAGGTCAATTTAAAACGTAATGGAACATGTATGAGACAAATCATACAAAAAAAAATATGTATAATTTTTTAAGGGTAGCAACATTGTTCTCTCTCTTGCTTCTCTTCATTCACCGTAATAACACTGCTCTGTAAAAATGATAAAATTTAAATTAATAAAATCTGAAATTCGACAAAATAACTTGGGTATGTAATTCTCCAGTATGTTGTGGTACAGTCATGAATTGTTCGTAGTACAAACTTGGCGTGTCGCACCAATATGTGAAATAAAAAATACGCATTTGAATGTGATTTCAATATTATTATTTTGAATCAGCGGATTCGCGCGAGGGAATGAGTTTTTACTGCAAAAATGTAAAAACTTAAACAAGCAGATAAATAAAATAAAAGCTATTTCAAATATCAAACGTGTGTGAGGAGAAAGATGAGATTTGACGAAGTGAAAGAAGTATATAGCGTAAGTAAGAAGGACCGCGACGCTTGGCACTCCGTCCTGTCTGACTACCCCGTTTGGAGTACAGCGTGAAGATATGTATATATGTACGTATAAAATACTGACGTAGGTACATACATATACATGTTCAAACGTGGATTGCCACTTTATTTTCTACTTCTACTATATAGAGACATACATGCTAATGTGAATAAAATGTGACTTCATTAATACACTTTTTTTTACATGTGTCGCGAAGTCACGTATCTAAAGTAGAAAAGTACAAGGCCCTCATGAACTCCTAAGAAAAGTGGAATAGGAAGCAATGCTTTCTCATTTTTTTGGCAAATATATAAATAATACCATTCTAATTCTATGCAACAATGCCAGATGTAAACCAAAGTAATTTGATATCGCAGTTTTTTTTACTTTCGTACAAGACGTTTTCCGCTTTTGAATGGGGATGAAGACAGAGTTTTAGAGTGATGTTTTTGTTTTCTGTTTTACATCTGCAGGAATAAGCTGAAATGATAATGTTGGCCAAAATATGTATTAATTTGTAGGTAATTAAAAAGTGAGTAAGTAATATTTTTACATTTATTATTTCTGTAATTAAGTACTTTAATCATAATATTATGTACATTCTACTCCTACTAGTAAACGACAAATTCTTGTACATACGTATGTATGTACGCTACGCTGTATACACTATAGTGTATACAGGCACACGAATTTCCTAAAGAATATACTCAGAATAATGGAATGGTTGAGGACCGTATAAAACAAAGATGTAATTCGCGTTTGTCAGTACATATTATTGTCTGTATGTTAAATTTAAAAGTAAATTGAATGCGGTTTTCGTCATTATTAAATTAAACGAGGAAGAGTTACATGTATAACATATTCACATTTAGGCAATGGAATAAGAGGACCATTGACCTTTTTGAATCAATCTGTCACGAAACCTTTTAGATCCCTTTACATAGCTATTCCGACTAAACTACAAAAGATAAAATCAATCAAAATTTACTATGCTTTCATAAAGGTTTATAAAGAAGTCTGGGAGCAAATAAAAAAGCCTCCTCCGTTTTTCCGAACCTTGATTTAGGTTATTACTAGAACTACGTAATTTCTGGAGTATTACGTATAGGAGTTTCGTTATATTTTTCTCGAAAACTTTAGGTATTCAAGCATCTACATTCGATGATTAAAGTTTTATGTCTAGTAGTTTTCTAGATAAAGGAGGAATGATCAAATCGTATGAATATTGATTATTGACGTTATTTTATAACACCCGCATTTCATCTATTCGTTGTAAAGTAAACGGGGGTAGCGGGTTCGATTCCCGCCTCGCGTCTGGGTGTTTATGTATAATATGTATGTATTTACAAAAGAAAAGTATATAAGTAGTATATCAGTTGTCTAGTACCCATAACACAAGCGCTGTGCTGCTTAGTATGGGACTAGATGGCGCTGTGTGAAATATCTGAGTACATTATCTGAGTACATGTTTAAATGTTTATTTATTTATTTATCTAAGAAGAATCAAGAAGATTCTTTACCTTTTTGGTAAATCCGAATAAATCAAAACGTCAAATCATAATATAATTATGTATAACAAGTATATAAAATACTAGCGACCCGCCCCGTATTCGCACGGGTAGAAATTTTTTGAAAATAAAATACAACCCATGTTACTCGCTGATAATGTAGCTTTCTATAGGTGAAAGAATTTTTGAAATCGGTTGAGTAGTTTTTGAGTTTATCCATTACAAACAATCAAATTTTTTCTCTTAATAATATTACACTAACAACCCGCCCCGGCTACGCACGAGTAGAATTTTTTAAAAATAAAATATAGCCTATATTGCTTGCTGATAATGTGGCTTTCTATAGGTGAAAGAATTTTTAAAATGGGTTGAGTAGTTTTGAGTTTATCCATTACTAACAAACAATCATTTCTCTTCATAATATTGTATTATAGTATAGAGCACTGGTTCCCAAACTTATTTTGTCTACTGAGTCGAGAGCTCATGCAGTCGTTGTCTAAGATGCCTCCTAGCTAAATGAAATTACAAATCACCCCCCAGGCTTCTACACAACGCCCCCATTTTTTTTCTGGGTCTCTTACCGCGCCCCTTTAGGCCTGCAGCGCCCACAAGGGGGCGTTATCGCCCACTTTGGGAATGGCTGGTATAGAGTATAGACAGATCGTCGCTGAAGAGTATCCAAATTTAAAAAACTATGTCTCCTGAAAAATTTTGTATGGAACTTGCATGTACATTTTTATTTGTTTTGTCATTTATTTCTGTCTGTAGATTGATTCCATTGCATGCAAATGTTTCAGTCCCTTTGCCTAGGTATGCCTATTTCTTTTGACATTTTCGTCTGCCAATATCCTGGCTATTTAATCCTCATAAGTCAGCCTTCGTGGGCTTCGACTACCACTGATATTTGGTCTGTAAATTTTATGAAAGTTTTATGTAATTCCGAAAATTGAAATTATTTTCTTGTGCTTACTTCGTAGCCACTGCCCATAACCTCAGCACCGCTATGCAGGTATCATGTTCCTGTAATGCAGGCCATTTTGTTCAAATCCCGTGACCACCCGTTACATTGGCTGACCGTCACCGCCGTCTTACCGTGTACTTGAGGTAGATTATCAACAGGAAATCTCTATAGTAGGTACGTCAAGTATGTATTCATCCATCAATAATTAATGAATAATTGAAAATCCAGATAGATCTGTGGGTAATTATGTATTATAAAATGATTATAAAACTATAACGGAGCCGTGTCTGTAAAATGAAGATATTTTTGAAAAAATGATTGATTGGCCTAAACTCGTTAGCTATTTTCTGATTTCAAAATTTTTTTTCTGATTATCTGTTTACTTCTTCTAGCTTCACCGGATAACTAATGAATACAATGGATTTTAATGCGGATTGCACAGTTTTAAAAAACTAGGTTTTCAGGTACTTAAAGAGCTATGTGATAGTGGAGGGTATTGCCATTGAACTGCGAAAAGTTAACCGTGATAGGGTACAGACAATTTTTTTGCGAGTAGGCGAAAAAATCGCTGGAAAAGCTAGAATACTACTATAAAGTTAACATCGTGTGGCTCCAAACGAATTTATAAACAAATTTCCAAACGAACTACACACAAGTTGAATTATAAATGTCGGTTTAGAATCTAGGACCCTTGGCCTGAGAAATATACTAGTGTCGTAAACTACCTATATCATGAATATATGGCTCTTACTATTACATAAAGTATATGTAATATTAATAAGCATACGGTTTGTACTGAGATAAATATATGAACTTAATTGAAATAAATGTAAAGCTAGTTACAAGCAAAATAAATAGATACAACAGAATATTGTAAAATGATTAAAAGGAACTTAAATGACTAATTCAATTCAATTCAAATAATTTATTTCAGACTATGTGTCCATATTTTGTTAGTAACAATTTAACAGTAGTGGCTGATTTGTTGTATGTTAATTAGGTTCTCTTTTTTTAACGTATAAAATTGTAACCCTATTGTAATAATAGCGCTAATAATAATATTAATAAAATATATGTTTGAATATGTATTTATATATTATATTTTACTAAATTACTCATTAAGTATGTTGCTAAATTAAAGTGTAATAATAAATCACAATGTCAAGTTCTATTAAAGAGGCGCTCAGTTGATGCTCTGAGTAGTTTATAAACGTTTCCTTTATCTTTGTTGGATTCAATGGGTAATTTTGGTCAATCGTCATTTGGATTTTGTACTGTGCAGTATTATTATAATAAAGTTAAGCCACTGTGTACATGAACTATTTCGTTTTTTTAACAAAGAAAACCCACAAAACTAGAGAGCTGTCTCACTAGTGTAGTCAGATTTTGTAACTTAGAATAATGTTCGATATTTTGGTGTTCTAATATATGACAACATTAGGTATATCGTAACATAATTTTAATTTCTCCCTTTAGACTGAGATAAAAAATGTACATTTAATAAAAATATTTATTTATTAATTATGTATTTTCATACATGGGCATGTTCTTGTGCCATAGTATAGGCTGTGGTTTGACTTGAATCTGGTTTGCGGTTTCCACACGGCTCCATGTTTGCGGTTGCCGTGGGCGTGTGTGAAACTTACAACACGTCGTATCTTTAAATAATTATATTGAATCTTTAAATTATGTTACATAATTATTATCTTTGCCCGTTGCGTCATCCATGAGGATTTCAGGAAAAATATGTAATATTCTATTTGAATAATTGGTTTTTACTTTCACTGATTTCAAAATTACCTTCTCTTTTCGCTAATGAGCTAAATAATTTAAAATCAGGCTACCCGCCGTGGTTACTTAAAAAATAAATGCGATTATCATCATTTTTCCCAGTTGAAAAATTAAGATTACTCGTTTCTTTACATGAATTAATAATATTTCTGAACCAGTACCGAAAATTCTAAATGATTTAAACTGCATTAAACTGCATTTGATAGTTCTAATGTTTTCAACGAACACAAAAAATAAATGACAAGAACAACTTTGGTCATATAAAAAGCACAAGATCCGAGGGCTGATTTCTGCAGATATGTATTTTTTTAATGAAACTTAATTCAAATGAATGATAGACGACAAAATACCTACATTGCTAATGGGTTGCCTATGAAAAATAAGCCGCAATTACCATTAATTAAATATATTGTAATTAATTAATAAAAAGTACATACATATGTTAATATTTACAAACTTAAAACTACACATTATCTTAAATAATAAACTTCCTCAAAGTTGCCGCTTAGAAAGCTGTCATTGCTCAAGGTACCTAGCAGACTGGCAGCATTGCCTCTTTGAATAGCCAAACTGATTCGTTGGCGGAAGAAGCTGCCAAAATAATTAATTTATTTTACTGAAATCCATCTACATATTTTTAAATGAAAATTATACATCGTTTGAAAGAAAATGACGTGAAAAATGTTAAAGAAATGGTTGTAAGCAAAGTTAGACGTAACCTATGTAACGTACCATAATGTACTTTAGTAATTATAGCATTAATTATTTAGTATTTTACATTTTTTTATCTCAATGAGACAATATCTAAAAACGGGGTGCTGTTGTTAAGGGATAAAAAAGTCGTTAATGACAGGTGATCATAAATCATTAGGAGGTGGAGCGTGGCACCAAATATCGTAATTACTTGCAACCACTGCGCACCATTACTGGCACGTGCCTTTTGATGGAATTAATTATTCCTATTTCAAATTGGGCTCTCCTTTTTACACTAATAACATAGGTACTTTGATTCGGCTCCCTACTTCTCTTGATTTCGCATAATAAAAAAATAGGATTGCTATTGTATCTATTCGTTTAACTTTTTCAAATTCCGAAATATAAAATAAGATAATTTGTTCAGTATATAAAAAACAATTTTCTAAGATGTTTTAAGTTAAAAATATTAATGATAATATCCTAAAGCTTTTTTACTTTTTTTTTCAAGTTAGAAAATAAAAGTCGAAGTCTCTGGTAAAAACCACTGATCAATGAACAGTTATTTTCTGTGAGACGAGTTCGATGCGCATTTCGAGTACATACCAAACAAAGGGAGGCTCTCTTTTCGGAATGTTTGTTTCCATTGCCCCTTTTAATAGAACAAACAGTTTAATGGCTGCTTTCGTTTGCGGCCAGCCGCCTCCATTTTATATCGATCGATTCGCGATGACTATTCATGTCATCTGACATGACTAAGAACGTTTTTCGATCTGCAATGATTTCAACAATTCATTTTTCTGTAAAAAAATGATAAAAATTATTATAATCTTGCAACAATTTTTTTTCCGACTTTATGTTTACACAGTGCAGAGTACCAGGGTGGCATAAGACTGGGGCGGTCGGGAGTGGTCTACAAACACAAGGCGCCGGCGTGGCGCGATCCACCACCTGCCCAAATCTCCTACCCCTACACTACTATCGCAAAATATAGGTGCATAATGCATTACATACATATACAAAATTGTCTACTTCAACAACTGGCAGATTTTTTAAGTACATTAATACTTTTGAGAGAATTTGGCTTTCGTGTCACACAAAAATGTTAGCGGTTCAGTATCTAAGTAAAAAATCTATTTAGAAATTGTAAAAATTATAGTGCCTAAGTTATATAAAATCGCGGCGAAGTGACTTGCAAGTACTTATGTAGGTGTTAGTGTTGTGTACTGTCAGTCGTTAGATAAATTAATATTTATCTGTACAAAAACTGAAGTAAAAATAAGGCCAACCTCAAAACAAAGTCTGTCGTGGAGCTTTCCTTTTATGTGAAAAAATTTTACCTATCGATGTAATATGATACTAATGATTTTCCTTATTCTGAATATTCATTAATTTTTCGATTTTTTCTGAGTGAAACTTTTAGTAAAGATGGACGAGGACAGCAATTTCGAAACGCGTTTTCGAAAAGGTTTACGTGATATTTATTTACGGATTTTTAAATGCTTTTGATATTCCACATGACCCCAAAAACGTTTTATATATTATACTAGCCGATGCCCGCAACTTCGTTTGCGTTTTTTATTTTTAAAATAGCCTACGTCTTTCTCCAGGATTCAAGTTATTTCCATACTAAATTTCATCGCAATCGGATGAACGGTAAGGTAGCCCGTAAAATACGAACAAACAAACAAACAAACAAACAAACATTGATTTTTATATATTAGACGATAAGCACTCAAAAATGTTAACTCAACTTTTCAAGTTCGCGTCTGTATTTGGGTCACTACTGTTAACTGTTTCATTTTAAACTGCTTCAAATGTTAGCTGTTTACATCAAATATAGTGCCCTAGAAAAAGGCCTCAGAAGACAGACGGACAGCAATGTGATTCCATAAGTAACTAATTTTAAGTATTTCTTATTTTGTAAACGGTTTTATGTAGGTAGTTAGTTGTTGTTGTTGTTTTTTAGGTTAAATTTAGTAATTTAAATTTTACCCCCTTCCTGTTGACAGAATGACCTGATATTTGGTACACATCTTTAGTTCTTAATATATTCAGTATAATTGTAAATCCAAGATCGAATATTATCTTTAATTTTTTCAAAATTAAAGATAATATTGATGTAGACAATGTACTAAAAGCTAAAAAATAATTAAGTAGATCCTAGGTAGCAGTCATCACAACACTCTCCTCATCAATCTAGGGCATTGAATAGAGACTAACATCGTGGGGCGCGTGAAATTTCTGTCAACAGTCAACCGCCCATAACATTATAAATGCTATTTGCATATTTACTCGGCTAGAAATTTCATGCGCCCCACGATTTTATTTAGCCTGATCAATGTCATAGATTGATGATGAAAGTGGTGTGATGACTGGTACCTAGGACCTACCTAATTAATAAATAACTAATAAATTATTATTTATTTTTTAGCTTTTAGTACATTATCTACATTAATATTATTTTTAATTTTTAAAAAATATAATAAATGTTGCATAAAACTTTATCTTCCTATCAAAAAAAAATGCTATCCGTTCAGTTACTTTCATAGCTTTACTCGATGTCTTATAAAAAAAAAAAACAAAAAAAACCACATTGCAGGATTCGAAGCCGCGCATTTCAGCGTCGTAGATATTTGCTTTAGCCACTGTTCTATTGAGTAAGTAAAATTCTGTTGCAAAATTAGAAGAGTTTAGAGTTTAGAAGTTTTAAGTGTATGAAAACATGGAGAAAATGATTTTTCCTAGAATTGAGACCTAGCTGGATCGATTTCTCGCCTCCATAAATCCCTATATTCTAAATTTAATCGAAATCGTTAGAGTCGTTTTTGAGAATGCAATTACAAATATACAAATATTGCTCGTATAATATATTCTTCATAATACTATTCTTTTAAATAACATAGTATCTTAAATTAAAGGTAGCCTATAAAATTTAACATTCAATTCACTGTTCAGAAAATTAACAATAGACTTTCCTCCGTCACCTTTAGCCATAGACTATAAATAACTCCAGAGCCAGACGCCGCCGCACCGTGTCCGAGCAACAACGGTGAGCTAAATCAGATAACCTGACTCACCTGTATATACGACACACATTTATTATCAGATAAGCTGTCGGTCGCCATTTCGTTAGAAGACAACACCCACACATCTACATTTCATTTGATTTTATTTGTCTTACGCTGCCTGATTTTTAAAACGGGACAGGCTGTCTGAAGTGAAGTCTATGTTTTTATCATTATTTTTCATTTTATTTCCTTATTATAAGTACATTATTAAAATGATATGTGTTTTTAATAGGTACCGGTTGCAAACTGAATTTAGACATATTATTTCACAATATTAAAAAAAAAAACAAAAAGGTCTGAGCACATTGCAGCATTTGAATCCATGCACTTCGGCGTCGTAGACTTACACTCAGCCACTGTGCTATTGAGAAGGTAAACTTTGATGCGAAATTAAAAAAGTTTAGATATTTAAAGATTAGAAGTTTTAAGTGTGTGAAAGACGGAGAAAACGATTTTTTCCAGAATTGCGACATAGCTAGATCGATTTTTCGCCCCCTCAACCTCTATATTGTAAATTTCATCGAAATCGCTAGAGCCGTTTTCGAGAAAGCGATATTAAATATGTATATAGATATATACTAATGTTGCTCTTTTATTATAATAGTGGATAGCCCGTTACTCTGAGTCCTAATAAGAAGTATTATCTTTATATGTTCATAAAGTGATTTTAACGTCTACGATGCTGCAATCCATACGACATGTTTGCTAACACTTGACTGCTGTATACACAACGTAGCACCCGGTCGCCATTACTGTACAGGGGAATACTTGACCGCTTGCCGAAAATGTAGATTTTTTTGAAAGATTTGTGTAGGTAACTGATTTTTCAATTTTTTATAAATAACTAGTGGACCCGACAGACTGTCCTGCTAGAAAAAAAGTCATAGAATCCGATTGCAGCGCTACCTATCGGGTCCAACTGTGAATTTAAACCATCCAGGGACCTACTCAACCCGACAGACAGACGTTTTCGGTAATTTTTAAATTTATTTAATTATTACTTTATAATAGAAATTGAACGTGTAAAGTATATAATTTCTTTTACTATAAACAAGGGGATTACCCCGTGGTGCTCCGCTACACTCGAGCATACGCTGATCTTTTGTAGTTCGAGTGAGCCGGCAGACGATACAATATTTCTGAACCTTTATTTAGTATTTACAGTATGTTAATGTTGACATTATTTTGGAAAGTGTTTTTTTTGTCTTTATTAGAATTTTACGTTTCAGGTAAGTACAGTCTATACAAGTACGCACATAAGTGCAATGACCTAACCAACGCAAGAATTATATATGCACAACTATCCAACAATATTTTGATAAAAAAAATCTTGTTGGATAGTTGTGCATAATTAACATGGTTAGTACAGGAGTTGCATGCAATAACTTTTCTGCAATCGTATTTTAATTGAAAAAAATATAGAAAATCGATCGTATTTTAATTATTGAAAGGGACATAAAAGGGGCCCATATATAAAATAGCTTAGGGCCTTATCAAGTCTAAATGCCGCCCTGCCTACCAATTGTATTCTATTTCCATTTTAATTTCAACGATAAGTATCTCGTTTACGTAGGAAAAGTAAAAAAAAACTTGTTACGTAATGTTTTTTCATCTGTTTATTATTCCAAAAATTGTTTTAGCAAAAACTCCCTTGCTATACGCATTCCATATTTTTTTATTATATTATTCGAAGGATTGACCCTTGAGAATTTGGTGACATTCTGTTCAGTTAACACTTTTTTCTTAATTTATTGCAAACTGTTTGTTATTAGGGTTAACCTTTAACTTTTAACCTTAGGGAACTATTCCCACAAGCAATGATTTCTAAACAAAGAACACATTTTCTTTTAGAAAAAATCGAAAAGAATTAGATTTGTTACCGAAAAAATGCTATTATGGTTTAACCCTTCCCTACTTTGTGTTTCGATATAGCATTTTGTTTCTCAACCATTTTTATGTCCACAACCCACGAAAAGCCAAAAAGTTAAGTCTTGCGACCCTTTCACTATAGAATTATAATTGCTATATATTTTTTTATTTTGTTTTTTACACCTAGCTCGTTTTACATGAAGAACATTTTTTTTCCATTTAGTTACTATGAACGATGATGATTGATGATGATGAATGATAAAATACTATTGACTGTTTTTAATTTTTTAAGAATTTACTGCTCTATTAAAATATGCTAAGGTACTATAAGTATTGTGCAAAAATTTTACTTTTTACAGTTGGCGCGACCAGGACCGTCCTGATATTACTAGTATTCTGTACTAACATATCAGGACAATATAAAATGGATTTATTATAACAAAAGTAAGTGGTGCTAGTAAGTGGTTAGAAAGTAGTCGCGATATTCGTGGGAGTGACTGAGTACGGCGAACTTTGTCTGCCTACTTAAGATGACTTTGTCTAGATATTTTATTAGGATACCATAAACAACTCATTGTTGTTAGTTGTTACTAAAACAGTAGTTATTCTACAGATATAATCTATGAAACACAACAAAATCACACAGAAAAAAATGCTTATCAACTCTAAGAAGAAATAAGTATGTAAAAGGGCCTAGAATTAGATACATTTTTATTTGAAGTCCAAAAAGACAAAATCACTTTCAATTAAAATGGATTTTTGACTAATTTAATTAAAGAAAAATGTAACCAAGAAGATAAGTAATTCAAATGGAATTCCCAAATATTTATTTAAAAATTTCAAGCTGTCGCAAGAAAAAAACATGTTGCTTTCAGTTTTAAAAACGCTTACAATCCCAGTACATTACTTACAGTAATACCAGGAGAGCATAGAAAAGCGGGACGTCCGCTGACAGGTGATTGACGTCTCACTCGCTCGACGGCAGCCATGTTTATCTCTTTGCTTTCTTGCTAACCTGTATATTCAACTTATAAAAAAATTCTACCAATTAACAATTCTAATACAATGGGTTACAGTCTACAATCGATCTAATTAGGATTTTTGATGTGTAAACTAAAATTGTAAAGCGTTACTAATGTAATGAATGACTAACAAGACAGAACTAAACTAAATAGTGGCTAGAAACGGACCAGCTGTGTCCGGTGACGGATTGCTTTAGTTTTATTCTAAATGGGTTCTAATTGGAAACGGCCTCCAGAGCGGGGACGTGTTAAAATATGTCATTTATAAACTTGTCAAATAATCATAAAAGGTATTATTAATATATATTATGTGTATAAGGGTAGTAAATGATATATTTTAGTTTAAATTTTATATTGTGTTGTTTCATTTTTTAAACTATCGTCCGTATATTTAATTTTGAAATTAATATTACCGCAATATAGACACGCAGTGGACAATTATTCTTATTTGCGACAATGAAAACTTCGAGTATAGTTCAATAATAAATAGAATGTTAAGAGTAAAAAACTTAATATGATTTTAAGAAAAAATCTTATACCCATTGTTCAAAATTTCTAAAGTTTAAATGTAATTTAAATGTAATAAAATTCCCTATTTTGTTATTGTTACTAAAGTTGGTTTTCTTCAAAAAGGCGAATAATAATGTAGAAAAATAATAAAAATATTACATTCTCAAAGGGTCACTCGCCCTTTAAAGGGTTAACAAAATGGCAATCAATTTTCGACATTTGTAAAAAAAAATATCAAAAGCTGACCCTTTCTACGATTGCTTGTCCATATTTCACCGAAAAAGGTGACAGGTAATAAAAAATATATTTCTTTTTTGTCTGTACGTAATTCAAAACCGCAGTACACATGCGTGAACGATCGGTAAGAAAAATACACTTTTTACAATATTCCCTAATTTCGTGCAAAAATATCGTATTTCTCTCATCTATTCGTTGTTAAACTGAAATTCTCGGTCGCCGGTTCCGATTTTGAACATGTGTTTTTGATATAGGTGGTTATGTTTTTGGAAACAAAGGAAATGTCAATCTTTTAAAACAGAAACAAGTCAATGTCTACTTCATCGCGTACCTATATCAAAGAAAATCGTTTTAAAACCTAATTAACATTATACGAGTATTACATTTTACCAAAAGGAAATTTGAACTTGAGCAACGTATTAATGGTTTCTTTTGCTTTAAAAATAAAATTGGAAAAAAGGCAATTAATTAGTTACAAAGTAAAAATAAACGCCGCAACACCCACTCGTCAATTTAAAAAGTAAACATTCTAATTTTGAACGCTCATTAAACAGGATACGCAGAAGTGTCCTAACTCGATTTAAAAGTTTCTTTACTAGGTGTCGAATAGCAAAATAGTCGTGTCAGTAAAGGGTTCAGTATTTCAGCTGTTGACATCGCACAAATATAAAATATAAAAAGTAGGCAACAATGTCAAAATAAAAGCAATCAGTAATGTCAAAATAAAAATAAAACACGAAAATAAATAAATCATTAATCCAGTTTTCAGTCGGAAAACAATTTTATCAAAAAAACTAACATATTAAATATATTGGAATAAGCTTTATAAGCTTCTCTGAGTGCAATTATCAATTTTTTTTTAATTTCTTCTTTTATTTGTGCTATCGTTTGTTTGTTCCAGCTTTACTGAAAAACTGTCTGAATGAATTTTAATGCAGGTTAGATTGTTCGAAAGACTGAGGTGCCATTTATGTTGTCTTTATTATAAGGGTGACAGTCATTTAAAATGTTAAAGTCGACAAGCCGTTTTATTAGGATATTATTTCAGACGAAAAGCGTAATTAATTTAGTGGCGTTTGCTTCAAAATACACACGGACGAAGTCGTAGGCAACGCTATAATTAAAGTCTAAATACGTAATTTATATTATTATAGAAAAAAAATGTAAAAAAAACACTCACTGAAATTGACAAATGCATACGCTCTGTCGAGCATTTACTATAAAATATTACTTGGTTCACAAGCTAGCATCATAACAATGCGTTCATCAAGTGTCTGATCACACACGATACAAAAAATCGTTCATAAAAAAACTTGGCCCTAAGATAAAAGTCCTTTAACTTTTTCTAAAAAAAGTAAAATTAAAAAAGAAAACTTGAGGCCGCGCCATACTGTCTGCTATCCGGTTTCCGAGATATTAAATTACGGCTTAGTCCAATGATGATGGTATTATATTATTTATGGATGTATAAAAAATAAAAGACAACTTCGTGTTGACGAAATTTTTATATTTACATAATAGTTGGACTATCAAGAAAAGGTAATAGGACAAGCACATATCTGAAAATGTCATACTCTAAAACAATATACCTACTTAGTTACAAAGTTAAAAAAATTTCAATCAAAATTAAATAAGCAAACACACATACATAATTTGTTTGCAATATTTTCTAACTGCTCAAATACATTTTTTGTTTTCTTGGATTTCGATAACGGCCACATTTCGACTTGAATTGAAGATTATCAATGTTGTGTCGTCACTCAAATAAGGTTAATTAGTTAAAACTAAATCTCAGATTTCACGTCGATTAAGAATTTAATATTAGTAGATACAAATACATATTAAATACGAGGCTATCATAAAACTTAACGTCATTATAATAATAATTATTATATGCCTAATCAAATTACAATTTCCACAAAGTCTGTGTCAGCATGGTATCAGCAATCATTGTATTAACACGAGTGGCGTCAAAGAATAGCGATAATGAGCACTGGTGAATGTTTGTGATATCCTAGTAATTCTATATACTTAATTAAAATATATATATATAAAGAGTTGCTTCTGTTAGTGACCGCGTAACTTCTGAACGACTTGATGACCGATTGAGATCATATTCCAAAAATAATTGTTTTGCAGAGACCATGGTCAAAGCTATGCTAGGTGGTACTGTGGTGTAGAAAGGGCAGAAATACGTCTGCCATGCCAGTTGTAAATTACTTATAAAATAGTAACTAACAGTCGTCTTCTCTCAGTCTAAACAAACATTTTAAGATCTTTTGTCTGTGTTTGCTTGTAATAGTCTTACTGAAAATCTGTCAATTTAATTTCAATGCAAGTTCCACTGTTTGAAACCCATGGTCCTAGATCCCATTTAACATAACATAAATACATAAATAATATAATTATACGAAACTATTTTACTGCAAGTCTTGTTTCAAATACAGTCAAAAATGATTTCAATATAAAAAAGTTTTACCTTGATGTAAGGTACTATTAACCAGCAGCATGCCATCATAGCAACAGAATAGATACGTTATAACGTGATCAGTCTTGTAGGTAGCTATAGGTCTTTATCATAAATAAAAATATAGTTTTAGTATAATATAGTTGTAGTTTTATTCGCAAGAAACTTACAAAGGGCAACTTATTCCTTTTTGAGAAAAGGCACAACACGATGACTCTGTGCGCATTTGAAACTAATTAGTTCTGCGGAATAAAACAAAAAACCGAAAAACGTTTTGTTTTTATAATGTCACTATGGATGAGGGTAAGTTATAGGTTATATTATAAAATAGAATGACGAGTTGACGAAAAATGAGTTACTGAGTTGTAGTAGTTACGTATAACTCCTGTTTCTAACTACACAGAGATGTAACTCTACATCTCTATGTAGTTATACAACGATATCATGAAACAGAAGTTATATGTACGTACATACACGTAAGTATACTGTGTATATAAAGAAAGATGTATAAAGTTATAAACTTTTATAATTACTTACACATAACTCAGAGTTATGAAAAATACTATGACTGCATTTCAGAATTTCTAATTTTATCGCAACAAAAGAAATTGATTGTTGAAAGGAGTTTCGTAATTAGGTACTTGTAAAATTTATATTTCAGTGCGTAATATAACACCTAGAATTCTTAGAAAATATTGCTTACTACTTTTTGTCTGTAATGTGCCGACCGACTAAACATCAATTCATCGGTTTTGCAATAGTTTTGCATCGGTATTTTTGTAAAAATAACGTAACCTTGACACTGGCAACGTGTGTTATCAAAGAATAAACAAATTTAAGACTAGACTACTGTAAAAAATACATTAAGTACGTAGTTTACCAAATTACTATTTTATTTTACAATAGCTTGCGCATATTTAATGAACGCATTTTATAAATACATCCTTTACACCATTTTCCATTTGGAATGAATAGAGTATCAATGCGAAAAAAATATATTTTGACGTCAATTTTATGATAGCAAGCAGTATTTGGGCTTACAAATATATATTACCGGCTCTGCTATTTACCTAAGCTAAATTGCTTGGCGGACTTTTAAGATCTCTGTAGGAAGATAATAGTTGACACATTAAATGAAAAATAAAAATAAAATAATACTCATTCTATATGCGTTTTGTTATATTACCTACTAACTCAGTTTAGAGTTTCGAACAAAACACTAGTTTGCAATAATTTGGAAGAAAATCAAGTTTTTTTTTAACTACAACAGAATTGAATTCAGTAGGTATTGTAAATAATGCTTAAAAATTACTATACAAAATTTTAATTGTCAGGCAAAAAGGAATGTTGTGGTAACTATACCTTCTGTTTTTTAACTAATCTTTGCATTAAAAATGCAAACTCATATCGCTATGGCTGCGTTCAACAATACTTGAAATGAAATCGTAAAGTCAGCAACGTTAGCGTGGGAATGTTTGGTTGCTGTCGTCGTTAGTGACAAATGCTAGCAAAATCAATTAGATAAGAAGTAAATCTAAGCGAACGATTTCGACACCATTTCCTGACTCTATGCAAAATGTTTTTACTCCTCAATATTATACAGGTATGTTATTTTATTTGTTCGTGCTAATTTTTATTTATTTCAAACTGTATTGAATATTTGAATTACGAGTCGATATATGTATGGACACTTTGGGTGTGTTTGGTGGCCTGAATTTTGATACTTAAAGAGACCGAGAAATATATATTGTCTGGATGTATGTAACTGTAACTCTTCATTTTAAGTACCACAAACGTGTAAACATGACTGAAAAGTAAAAATCTCGATAAAAAAATCGAGAAATATCTGCTTTGCTCAAAAATACAGTTGGACCTCTAAAGTTATATACAGAATTTCAAAATGATTTTGCTACAACGGATTGGTAATGATAATATCCCAAGGCTCTCAAACAAGTTTTTAAATTAATAAGTACTTTTCTTGATAATTAATTTGTACAAAAACTGAGACTTCCCTGCGCTGAAATATGATGATTAAACCGCTGCTACCACAGTGCGTGGGGATGAAAAATATATTCTCTGGCACTGGCTTGTTAAACCAGACTCAGTATAAGTGTGCAAAATTAGGGTGGCTTGCATTTAAACTCATGCTATTTAAACTCGATTTAAGGATTTGACATCTCGCTTGCATCAATTATTTAATAGTATGTGCAAGCGAGATGTCAAATCCTTAAATCGAGTTTAAATAGGTTGGTGCAAGCCGCCCTTAGTTTTACATATTCCGTCATTATATAGATTCAGGTGCGCGGAAATCCACCTCAGTAATTAATTCATTTAATTTTTTTTTGAGTTCATAAGTCTGAGCTTTGGATTTCCCTGAAGATACTTCGCTGAAAAACGAAACTCGTGTCAATCAATACGTATACAACAAGTTTGAATTTTGTGCGGAAGATAGCTAAAATTTAAATAAATCGATTACAAAATATAGCTCGCTAAGTAATATTACATAAAAATTAATTACAAAACATTAAACTTCATATTGAATCCTCAGTTTCGACTATTAAAAGTGCGTTTTTTAATTTGTGCATAAAACAATTTGTAATAGCTTTAGTTTCATATAGAATTCTGATTATTGTTGGTATCTATATCTACCGAAAGTTATAAGTTTACTGTAGACACAGTATACTTACCAAAATTTTCACACAAATGTGATTCCCTTACCACATCCTGTACTGTTTGTTTGTTCCGTAGATCGGTGCCCTTGTAAGGGTTCCTTTGCTTCCACTCACTGCTCTGATGACGTATTGTGGTTAAAATGAGTTGACGTTGGAGGGTAAAAGTAGAAAAGTAGATGATGCCCTTTTATGTTGTACGCGAATGCGTAGCCAGTGGTGGGCAAGGGTGGCACAGTACCCCCCAGAAACGTCGGTACTCTTCCCGGAAACAAATAATTAATGATTTTGTTGACAATCATACATACATACATAAGCCCATCGACTGCTTTCTGATATTTGTAAGAGACTGGTCGAGCCTTCGGGAGACCGCCGGGCTGGCAGCTTCTTCCGCCAACGAATCAGTTTGGCTATTCAAAGAGGAAATGCTGCCAGTCTGCTGGGTACCTTAAGCAATGACAGCTTTCTAAGCGGCAACTTTGAGGAAGTGTATTATTTAAGATAATGTGTAGTTTTAAGTTTGTAAATATTAACATATGTATGTCCTTTTTTGTTATTAATAAAATAATTTATAATTTGGATAATGTGTAGTTTTAAGTTTGTAAATATTAACGTATGTATGTACTTTTTGTTAATGTAAATAAACCTTATAAATATATAAACATAACTTCATTTTATCTATGTTTGAGGTAGTAATATTTACTGTTTCTAGCATATTTGGATTTGCAGATAGTAAATTGAAAACAGATAGTCGCTATTTGTTAGTCCGTCGCCTATACCAATTTCTTAGAATGAGCTCTATCTCTCGTCTGACTTTTACGATAGGCACAAGAATATAATAATCTTGTTTTATTAAACCAGAGGATTGTCAAGAAAATCAAGTTCCTATATACACTATATAATATGTACCTTATTTTGCTACTGTTACAGTTTCGGTACTTCTAGCCGTACCTCACCTTTCACCCACATTAAATGGATTTTTCTGTAATAAAAAGTACTTTAGATTGCTCTCTTAAAAATCTTCTACCTGACAATGAAATTTTATCAAAATCGGTTCAACCGTTTCGGAGATTAGTGCAGACAAACAGTCATGCGACAAAAATTAAAAAAAAGCTTGTTTGGGTTATTTTAAAATCACGGGCAGATGCTTTAATTATGTGTATTTGTATCTAATATAGATGTAGAGATACCTATATGGTATTAGATCTGTTTTTTTGTTGGCTAGCCGGCTGACTCCTAGGCTCAAAAATACTGTGTACAATAATGAGTGCTTGGACTTCTTGATTAAAATTGATTGAACATCGTTCGTATGAGTGAATAACTTGTCATAATACGACGATTTCTGAACCTGAGAGACCTCTAACTGAAAATGATTATTTGTCACATATGTATACATAATTACATATACACGTACTGATTATTTCAATACTTACATCTAAAACAATAATTTATATTAAAGAAAAATATGTGCCTATTCTTTTGCATTATGTTTGTGTAATTAATACGCTTGGTTACAATAAATTAGGACTTAAAACAAAACCGGTTCAAACTATCACCTGCTTCCAGGAACAGAAGACGCAATATTACATGTAGACATACCTATAAAAAACATTTGAAGTGATTCCAGCGACGTCTACTTTTCCATTGTATGTACAGGTTGTATAAAATTATAAATATTAAATATTATTAACCTTTAACATTACTTAAAAAAAAACCTGTTAAGGGCATGTCGGACACACATTAATTTAGGATTCTGTAACATTCGGACAAAACAAAGTTATAAAAAAAAATAGATTCCAAAATAATCGTTATTTCTTTTTTTAATTTATTATAATTGATCAAGCAATTACTGTGCTAATTCCGAACAATGATGGCATAACTTGCAGCAAAACATGCTCTACTCGTCAACCGATATTCACCATTATTGCTCCATGTTGCTCCAGTTTTAATCTACAGGCAGTTAGAAACCATTCGTTTCCATACTCAGCGGATCTCGCCACATCGACTAGCAAGTTTTCCGCGATTTAGACAATTATTTGCACGAAAACAATGTTCTTCCCCGGAAGCAGTACAAAATGCCTTCACGCAGTTTGTGGAGTCCAAGTCTCCAGAGGTTAACCGCAAAAGTTTAAATAATTTTCCGATTAGGTGACAAAAATGTATGGATAACGAGGGTAAATGTTTTGATTAAATAAATATATGTCATCCTACAGAAAAAGTAGTTTTAATTTTTTAGTACTTTAACCTAATATTAACTACAATTTTAATTTCGACTTAGAAGTTTCACTGTTTATGTGATAGATATGTATGTATCAGAAAGAAAGAAGTAATCCTGTGTCATTTTTCGCTTTATACAATTTCTCTAACTGCAAATACTATTCTTCACACTTGACAGAGATCCCAAAAAATAATCGTATTTAAATAATTGATTGCCCTTACATTACAAAAAAGGTGTACTTGGTATACATTATATACATACTGTATATTTTACGATATAAAGCGCCACCTACATCGATCGTGTGGTGATAAAACTTAACTCGACTTAATTTATTCCCACATCGCATGGTGTGATGTTACAGCGCCTAAGGATAAAATTGATATTTGTACGAACAAATCGGGTCTCCGCCCAGACCCATGGGACGCTATACTGCTCTCCACGTATAGAACCCGGTATCTGACTTATGAATTAAAAAATATTTATTTATATTTACGTTTTTTATTTAATTATAATTTAATATTTATTTATATTTTACGTTTCCGTCTCTTTTTTGTATTTATGTACACTTCTCACTGAATACAATTTTTACACATATTTTATGTTAGTAAGTTCATAATAAGAAAAATGAATGAAGTAAGTAATTAAAAATGAAGTAAATATTGTATTGATAAAATATTTAAAATTTTACAGTAATAAGCATAACGCCATTTTAATACACAATTACATCTAAGTCGTTTGTATAGTTACTGATCAAGCACGACGTATAAAAACAAAATCTATTGCATTAAAAATTACATTACATTACATATCTTTGCGCTGTATCCCTAACGGGGTAGTCAGAGAGGATGGAGCGCCAAGTGTCGCGGCCCTTACATATTTCTTTCCCTTCCTCAAATCTCATCATTCTCCTCACACATTTTCGCCTAGGTATACAAGTGCTTTTAACATTTCCGTCGGCTATCACTCTGGCTATTTGATCATCATCAGTCAGCCTTGGTCTTCCTTGGCTTCTTTTACCACTCACTTTTGCTCTGTAGATTTTCTTCGTCAGTTTTTCATCATTCATTCTTTCTATGTGCCCGAACCACCTGAGCATTCTTTTTTTCATTTTCTGCAATCCTGTCATACTGCATATCTCTGCGTTGCTTATTTTATTCGTAAGGATGACAGCGCACACGTAACACGTAGGAGATCGCATTTCTACTGCATTTATCTTACTTTCACTCGATTTCGGGCATATCCAGGCTTACCTACTACTACTACTACTACTCCTACTACTACTATCGTACAATAAAGTTAGAACCAACACCGCATTGTGTATTATGGCCATTTTAGCTGAGTTAGATATATTCACACTGCCTGCTAACGCGGACAGAGCACCGTTCACTTTATTGCCAGCTGATACCCGTCTCTCCACATTGAATTTACATCTTCCATCGCTCGAAAACGCACTTCCCAGATATACGATTTCGTTCACTTGTTCGATTTCTTGCCAGAAACTTCCCCACGATGCTGCAGAGGAAATCTGATCCATGCAACCCCTACCGTTCCTAAAACCACCTTGCGCCTCCCACAAATATCTTTCAGAAATGCCTTCCATACGTTCAGGCTATATCTTGGTATAAACTTTACTTGCTAAGCTTACCAAGCTGATAGCCCTATAGCACGCGCAGTCTAAAGGGGAACCTTTCCCTTTATAGAGAGGCATTATGACTGCGGTGCGCCAGTCCTCCGAAACCTCTCTCTTCTGCCAGCAAAGATTGCACAGTTTATATAATGTATCTCAGACCTTAGGACCAACCACCATGCCTGACCATCTCAGCAGTAATAGCATCATTTCGCGCAGCCTTTTCACATTTCATACTTCTTATCGCTTTCTCGATTACTTTCGTACTAGTGACTTCCTCTAGTTCCTGACCCGACTGTGGTGATTCGTTAGGATCGCTCTCAGTGTCAGAGACAGAGTCGTCACTCTCATACAGATCTCTGTGTTACTCACTCCAACGCTGCAGAACATCTTTTTTTCTCTTATCAGATGATTTTGTTTCGAACGCACTTATTCATTGTACAATGTGTACTTTTTCGGTACTTACGTATTTCTTGAAACAATTTGGAATTTTCCTCGAAGCTGTCCGACATCTTGTTTTCGTCTAACATCATACACCTTTCACGTTTCTCTTTCACTAGGCCTTCGTTTCTGCTTTCTACAGCTTATATCTCTCTTTCATCAAATCTTTCATAATTCAGCTATTTTTGGCTGCAAGATAGTCTGGCCATGCTTTATTCTTTTTGTACACATACTCTTTCACCATCCCACCACACATCACGTTTCGTACCATTCCCAATCATATTCGTTCCACACACTTCTTTCGCAGCCTCGTTCATACTATCTCTAAGGTTCTGCTAATATTCTTCAACATCCTCGCTCGTCACTTTCAACCTATCGTCAAGCTTACCGGATACTACCCTTTCTTATTCATTCCTGGTGATCGCGTCTTGCAGTATCAACATAATTAACCAAACGAGAGGACAGTAAGATGCCTAGCCCTTGGCATCCCTTTTCTTCTTGTGGTACCCCTGATCACACAGCGATGCCCCCTCCAAGCCAGACGGCAAATTCACTGCCCTTTCGCTTGGTTTCACTCAAACATAACATATCCAATTTTTTTTATTCTATAATATCAATCATTTCATCTTCTCTTTAATCGCATCTCTTACATTCCACGCAGCTATTCTGCACTTCTCCTCCCACTTTCCGCCGCGAAGTAGACAGCGTGTTGGGTGGCGGTCCCTAACGCCGGACTGCACTATACTAAGCCGGTGTATGTCGCTTCTGAGGACGCCCTTACTCTCATCTCAACGTTGTCCAGCATGGTGTGCACAGGAGTAGAATTGCAGCCCTGAAAGAGGCTGCCAGGGCTCGCGACGGACACGCTTTGTTAATTGACTTCCTAATGCAATAAAAATCTTCGAATAAAATGTGAATTACACGTATGAATTCATTTGTATAATATTTAAAATATAAAGTAAGTATGAACATTTCACATATTTATGAATATCATATCTGAAGGCCTGATATTATAAATTTCTGCCAAATCGTAAATATTTTTTAGGAAATGTTATTAAAAGCAATGAAAGAATTTTAATAACACAGAGTGAAAAAAATAGAGAATGAATAGAACTGGTTATCCGATGTTCAAAGTTAGAGTGATTGAATTATTTTATTAGAAAAAGCCTTAATTTTTTTATGGTTCCCTTTGTTTTCTTACTATAAAAGAGATTAAAACCAATAAATTGTGTGAGAAATTCTTAATTTTTAACGCGAGCATAACATGAAATAATTCTACAAATTTAGGGTTACTCATTTCAAACAAAAAAAAGCCGCCTAAGTGCGAGTTATTGTCGCGGATTTAGTGTTCCGTATTATCAGTTATTATTTGTTACCAACCGCCAAATGCTAAAAGTTTGTCGTTGAACTTTCTCTATACATCAAAAGTACTGCCAACAGTATAATAAAGTTAATCACAAAGATTTCTTTTCATATAAAAAAATGTATCTACCTAATATAAATGCAATCCTCTGAATTTTCTTTCATAATTAATATACATCTCAATCTCACAATGTTCATGATTTTTTTCCAATTTTTCTGAGTGATATTTTTAGAGATGAAGACACATTTTCAAAAAAATTAAAAAAAAAATCAAAGCAATGCGTATACATTTCTGAATTACTGGTTTATCTAAACAAATCTTATTTTATGCTCCACACGAGGATGCCAAAAAAATTTTTTTATAGTTGCTATAAATTACTAACTCTAGTGAAGAAAACTCGACTTTTGAAGTTAACGTCTGTCCTTAACGTTGGGCCTTACTTATGGTTCTTCCAAACTTCAGCTGTTTATGATAAAGT
This sequence comes from Zeuzera pyrina, assembly GCA_907165235.1. NCBI lineage: Eukaryota > Metazoa > Arthropoda > Insecta > Lepidoptera > Cossidae > Zeuzera > Zeuzera pyrina. The sequence continues at coordinate 5,646,419 of OU015641.1, forward strand.
CTTCAAGAAAAATGACTGTGACAAACAGACAAAGAGAGACAGACAGTCAGGTCACCACCTCATCAGTAAGTGGTCCTTTTTCCAATTTTGGAGCTGAATTCTAAAAACTATTTATTAACTGCAACATACATGTTTTTCGTTAGCATCAATCGTGTTATCGGTACTCTGGGACGTTATAAAGAGGTGCGAATGACAAATTGAATGAACTGAGGGGAGATAAAAGTGCGATATGCGCACATTATGTGCGTGTTATGGCGATTTTATCTCAACAAATTATGTTCACTTATTGCTAGAGATAATTGGCTTAATTTAGTGGGCGGTAATGAATGAATACGTGGCACGGAGGGGAGGAAACAATCTCTTTACCGTACAAAGTATATTCCCTTTAGTCTTGTTTTTTAGGTCAATATCGCTGGCTTAAAATACAGGATACTATTACCCATTTTATTAGTGTTGTACAGACATAACTTCACGCTATTTTTCCTATCGACTATCGAGATAAAAAAAAATCACACTATGAAATAACCACAAAATTTATAGGCTTATAGGTATACAGCTGTATTCTTTTTGTAATTAATTCACTAGTAACGTCTAAATCAAGTGACAGTGAAAAATAAGGGATTTTTATGTGATGGATAGATAAGCACACGGTAATTTAATAATGTAAAATATTATCATATTTTGATAGCAAGAATGTTGTACATGCAAATACAAGTATGGTAAATTTCACGATTTATGTAACTTAAAAACCTATCTAAAAACATTATCGAATAAAAATCTGTTTTAAATTTCTCTAATATATAGTTTCCGAGAATTTGAAGGATACAAGTTTACTACTTTCAATATTAAAAATGAATGTTACAATGCGCTAATGCAGATAAAACGCTTATAAACATTTTGTGTGACTGCGGACCAGTGATCACACTCGTCGATCCAGCCTCGGCCAGTACTTTCTGATTCCAAAGGAGGTTCAGCACGTTACCTGTTGTTTTTGACTGCGGTGAGACTAGATGGTCTTTTGCACAGTGGCACAGTGGCGATCACAATCAATAGATCAATTTGGTCGCAGTGATACAGGTCTGGTATGACCTATGTAGCAATTTACATCAAATAAAAAAAAGTCCGTGTTGCATACTTCGATACGAATACATTTTTTGCAATTATGAAAAAAATTTGCGTAGTCTACATTGCTACTGTTCCTTGAAATTTGATGTCCTTTATTCTGAAAGGAGTGGTCACGCAAGGTACTTAATATTGGTCGTAGAATATTATTTTATAAGATAACAAATAAAGCCTCTAATCTTATTAACAAAATAGCAAACTCCCCTTCAATCTTGATGAGCTGTAATTGAATGTGTCGAAAATCATTCGATTTAATGAAGTCGAGATATCCCTTTGGGGTTTTACAGACGGAGGGGGTGTTATTTGTGAGTAGGTAAGTACTTATTACTTGTTGTTTACGTTCGAGGAGCCCTGTTACGCGATGAACGGTAAAATATTTAATATTACAAGTATCAATAAGTGAAATAATTCATACGAAATAAGTAGAAGTAATAATGAAAAGTGTAGGATATAGATAGTCCTTATGTATAAACAGTATAAAACAAAATCGCTGTTTTCGTCTGTCTATTTCTCCGCCAATTTCTTTTAAACCACGCAACGGATTTTGATATGGTTTTCACTATCATTTAAAGATTTTTAATACATGTATATTACAGTAGAGAAAAGCCGAGAATTTAAACGATTTGTAATGATGTCGTAAAAAACATATTTTTTGGGGCTTACATTGCTAATGCTGGCTAAACTACCAAAGTTTTTTAATTGAATCCAAATTTCCGACATTTTCCGGGAATTTTCAAAAAATTTTCTTTCCTACAAACCATGTCTTGACTATTATGAACACAATAAACAAGAAATCAAATTTATCGAGCTGTTCTAAAGTGATGCTCGTCATACATGCGGCAATTGATTTTTATTTATGTAGATGTTACTGTGAAGATAATTTTTACTATGAAATCAACAGTCAAATTATACATTAGTATTTAATAAAATATAAAAACAATTTTTAGAACACTAATTTTGAAATCAACTTTCTAAAATACCATATTAATATTTGTTTGTCTGTCTGTTTAATGTTTTTGCGTTCTTCTCTTTTAAGAAGCTCCCATTGTACTGGAGTATCTTTATTATGTATAATATAATTAAATACTGTTTTTTACTTTATCGAGAAGGATAATGTATTGTCTTTTTGCAATATTTGTGAATTGTAACGAATATGTTACAAACATATATATAGTAAGTTATAAGCAGATAGATTTTTGTATCGTCTTTGGCAAATGTAATTACATACTTATCTTTACATCACGCTATTAGAAAATAATATTACATATCACATGTTAAACATTTTGTATTAGTGAAACACGAACCTGTACATAATACACCTGTGACCTGTCACACGTTGGCGTCTCCATTCTCCACATAGTTACATTGCTGTTGACAACTTCTAGTCGCGGTTAATTTTACGGAGGAAATGGAATCATGAGTGATACAAATTAAATTTCCGATTTCATAGCATTGGCCTCTCAGCATTTCATTATCTATTACAGTTCAGTATATCAGTTCTGTCTATATCGCTTAGGTACATACAAAAATATATACATATCTTCACGTCATTTCTATTTGGGGTGGATAGAGTATTAAAGTGTAACGAAACCAAACATTAATGTCGTTTCTAACAATAAGTATTTCACAAATTTGAAGAAATACTCGGCGAAATGATACCGACAATAACAGGTTATATTAACATGTTATTGTTAGTTAGTGATTTAGACGATGCACTAATAACCTGGTTATTTGTGCATCGTCTAAATCACTTCCTTATAATAAGCCCTATCCTCTGATATAAATATGTTTTTGCATTATATTATGTTATTAAGTTTAGAACAGAACAAAAGGTACGGAAGTCATAATATCATTTGGTGTTTTTTCGCGATTACCTACATCTAAAACTGAAACATCATTTAAAAATAATTTACTAGACAACGAACTATTCGAACATGATTCGAATATTCTATAATTTGAATGTCCGTTCCATTTGACAGCTGTCAAAACGGTGTCATAGGATCGCAACATGGCGTCCGGTTACCGTCGATCTCGTACGCAAAGCCGTGACGGTAGAACGGCAAAACAAAACTATTCGAAATATCATTTCCGATTTTGAAATAGCTAATAAATTTAGTAACGCCATGTCTCAAATATACCTATGTATAACTCAATGGTTTGAAGATTGAAATCCTACATCCAAATGAACAAATGATTCGAATTCAAATCTTCTATTATTGATCTTAGATAAGTATTATTAGTAAGTACTCCAAACCATCCTTTAAATATAATAATAAGATAATAGTATTATTTATACAGACTTTATAAGCAAAGTACCTAAAGACGTAAACTGTATTTTATAAAATAATTTTTTAAACTTTCTTGGAGTATTTATTACATACCTCGTCATTTGTTAGTTAAAGCTGAAGGACCAGCAGAATCTTACTTTTACTATTTTAGTGTAACAAAAACATTATGTACCAATATTTATAAATTCTTATTTTTACATAAACATGGAACATTTGTTTGTAGTGGATAAATAAAAAATTAATATGAATAAAATAAAATGAGGCAAATAGAGCGTATCCCAAGGCTTAGTAACATAATATATTTGGCGAATGAGATTTGAAAAAGTTTCATTTAAATGTTACAGAGCGTAACGACTAATGCTTTGTGTTCAAGAATCTTTCGTAAGTTCTATACATTACATAAGGAACCTCTGTGTAACATTTCAAGTTTTACAATTCTTATAAAAACAAAGTTTTTTTGGTCGTTGACACTATCATTAAAATTTAAAAAAATTGCGCCATGAATCCTTAGATCGACGGCTTAACGAAGTATAATGCCCTTTTCGTGTAGTGGTTCTGTAGCGTTTGGATGATCACTGGGGCTGAGCAACATTGCGCGCAATCACTAATTAACTGGGTTGTACAGCATGTCATCAATTCCGAGCGTCACCGTACTTTGGTATTTTGAAATTTTGTTTCACGAGTACTTTGTTTAAAAGGATGATTTCAGATTGCTTGAAAAATCTGGCGATGAGTAGGTCACTTTACCAATCTGCATTGGGCTCATATGGTACAGTGTAGACCATCTTATTGCCTCATTTGTGCAAAGAAATCTGTGCTCAGCAGAGGACTCATACTTATCTTAGTACTTACTTAACGATCGACTTTTGAAAATCTATTAACAGTCTTTATTTCAAGAGTCTTCACAAATAATAATAATGCTCAGGTGGTTTAGGCTGATAGAAAGATTGAGTGATGAATTATTGTTAATAAATCTACAGAATGAAAGTAATCGGTGGTACAGGCCAAGGAAGACCAAGGTCGACTTACAAAGATTAAATAGCCAGAATATCAGTTGAGTGAAATATCGAAAGCTCTCGCCTTCAATGAATGACGTGCCTTCGCTACAAAACGTAGCGAAGGCACGTCATTCATTCGTTGACCAATATGCTCATCAACCAATCAATAACGTGTATAAAAAAAGAAACTGTTTTTCAATTAGTTGATAATTCAAAATAAGTTGCTTTGTTTCGTTAGAGCTATAGTAAAAATGTTACTGACCTACCGCTATGTTACATTAAATTTTGGTGTGGTGCGTAATGCCATCCGTGCAGCGAACAGCAGTCATGGTATAAAACCACTAGTTTATTATCAACTGCAGTCAGTGTGCGACATCCGAATCATTAGGGGTTTTTTTCTTTTATTTTTTTTACAACTTTTATTTTTGTAATAATTTACAAAAATTAAAGTCCGCATATGGTACTAAATAAAATTTATTGAAAGTACCAGTTTCTGCTACAAAAAGTTAGTTAGTTTTACTATCGAGGCGCCGTAACCGAGCATTAATTTTATCTGATTCCAATTTCAGATACCTGTCGCCTTCACTATCTATAAATTTTTACCTGACGGTCCAACCATATGTGAGACGTTATATCGAATACTGCGCAGTTGTAGAACTTACAATAACAATAGAGTTTCAGCAATAAATGAGTCTTTCTGCTTTTTGTACGTACTACATATGCACTGCATTCACTAAATGCACTGCGCATTTGGGCACGGGCCCAATGTAATTTATTCAAATCATCAATTTCATTCTCCACCCCCACTACACGCCATATATCAGCAGCTAAGGTTGATTTTCGCAATTCTGGTTTGATCAAACTGAAACACGAAATAGTCTCTAAAAAGATTTTATCAGAAAGAGTTGAAGTTCCAAATAACTATCTCTATGAAAGTTGAGTCACCTTCTGTCGCGTGAGTCCTAATCATCAAACACTACAAAGTCAAACACATATAGTTTTGACTTTCAAAAACGACTTAATTAAGAAAATATATAAGATTGTTCTGCACCTGAGCAATGACTGATGCGTAGTATGCTAGGTAGTATCTAGTATTGCATTTAGTATTTTAAGAATATGCTGTTCTCTTCTAATATATCTTAAACTAAAGTAATAATTTGGGCCGTTATCATCATCAATAATTTGGACCCAATTGTTGGATTGGAGAACAAAACAATAACATATCTAAAAGTATTTTATCGCAGTTTACGAAACGACCAAAAACGTTCGTATTTTCAAAACAGTTTATATTTAAACCATTACAAAGCAATCGCCCTTAGCTACGTCGGTAATTACCAAGTTAGAACTGCAAAAAGACAACATAATGTTTTGCTGGAAAGTTAATTTGTTGTATTAACGAGTAATTGACCGGGCAATGTTTTTAGGGTTGACTGACTATAGTGATGATAGAAGATATGGCCGTACAATTCGTGAATTATGTTTGTCAGGTAACATAGTTTTATTGTGTATTCAGAGAAAATGAGAAAATCAGGTAAGTTAATACATTAAACTTCACGCCCCATTGACAGAGTCGAGTTATGAAATCAATTTCCCACTTGAAACAGAAAATAACAATGGTGTTTAACATGTAGGAAATATCTATGTATGAGTTTCTATTTACCATTCCTATTATTAAAATTTAATTGTACTTAAATGCTATACATATTACATACATCTACTCGTTACTAATAATCTGAAAGCCCTGACCTTCGTAATACTTATGATACATAACAAAAATTACATCGAGTGTTGTGAGCCGTTGTTTTCAATTCGCTTTGTACGGTATTTTCAGTCATACAAAATTATGTGTGTACGATATACCGAAGTGTTATTAATAATAATCAATAAACAGTTTCTTATAGCTGCTTAATTATTCATTTTATTTATTCGTATTTTCGGGTTAGAGTTACATTTAAATAAAACGACTTCTTTATTAGAAATTGTTTTGATTGTAAAAAATTTTTTGAAAGGTTAAAGTTTAAATATATCTCAATTACTACGCTCTGAAAAGAAAATATGTAATTGAATTGCAATTATGTATCTAAAACGGGAAATTTAACGCGATTACCTTTGCACCTAGTTACATCGGCGGTAAACCACGGCCGATGCAACTCGATCGAAACGTCAAGCCAAAATAAAAAGGTAATCGCTTTAAATTTTCCGTTTCGGATATATTTTATAATGCAACGGGAAAGTTTAAAAGTTTGAATTGTAATTAGTAAAATAAATAAATTGGCATGTAACAGGTAATTCTTGAAAAGTATGAAAGCATTATATTATATAATATTATTTGCGTAACATTGAGATAGAATAACATATAACGGATTTAACAATACGATGCAAGAGATTTATTAATTTCCTTGGTAGGTTACTCGAAATATGTTTTACATGTTAATGAAAGTAATGACATGTCTATTACGAATGTGTCCTATATTCACGGTTTCAATACTGAAACAGCCAGTGCGGTTAATTGAAATTAATCTTCCAATAAAACGTCGGGACGTGTGGTGCATTCTGCTGCAAAAATTAATTTATTATTCACACTGCAATAAAGTAAAAGAGTTTAATATTTTTTGTGCTGGTATAAAATGGTACTTAATTGCTACGACAGTGAATAATTATTTTGAAAACCCGTTATGACTTTCTTAGCATTCTTGAATGGATATTATGAGTATTGGAACCTATGTTTTATTTAAAACATAATTTTTATTTTTAAGGGAAGTATTACTTTTCTTTTTCTAGGGTCTAACTTGAAACATTCTGACTAATATTAGGTACCAGTAGCGGAGACAAACACTAGAGGAAGTGTAAATAGGTGTGAGACTGCGTCCATCCGGCCCGACGGACTAAATGGTTAGGGTTCGGCGCAAGATATGAGTTCTAGAAGTTCTCACAAAGGTGATTCAAAAAGTAATACGTAATTTAAAAAAATATTATTAATATCAGAAATAACAATCATTTCAAGAAACAAGTAGGTAAACATGTTGACTTCTGTTTGGATATTATGAATTATGATAAATTAGACATACAAAATATGTATTGCACGTTGCAATATATTAAGTATATTGCATTGCAGTTAGGATATACTATAGAGGATATACTATATATTTTTAATATTACAAAATAGATATAAAAAATAAACAAATAAAAATAAGTAAGTGTTATACCTAATATGTATGTGATTATTACAATACATTTTTTTGGAAAAATTTATTCAAATTACGCGCAAATTATTCAAATCACGATTTCAAATAAAGATTTTGCTACATATTTTAGTACCCATATTTTATACCATTTGAAGTCGATTTATATGTGTTATGTTTAAAAAGTGCACCAGACTTTTTAAACATAACACAACCGAAGGTTCGGTTACTGTAAAATGTAAATTGATAAAAAAATACGTTAAACTCGGTGATCAAAGTCGCAACTGAAGTTCTAGCTATAATAAAATATAAATTGACCATGTGCTTGTATCTTAGACCGGGGTAATAGTCAAATTAATCGCTGGGCTTGATGAGACGACTAGACGGTCTAACAGACGGTCACGTGCGATGCAAATGGAAATGGCCTTTACTGTTTTAATTTAAACTGATGTTCCACTAGTTAGTTTAACTTATAGGGCATATTATAAAACAATGGCCTAATCTAAGCACAGCGAATAGTCTTTGTATAATATAAACATGTTTTTTAAATAATGTTTTTGGCAACGAACGCCTAGCTCGTTCTTTTAAGTAAAAATAACGTCATTTTTTGGTTCTTTGCATTTAATTAGATTTTTTTTCAGTGTTCTTGTAATATTCTTATTAATGGATCATACTAATAGGTCAAGTAATTTTTTGCTAATAATTTACATACAAACATACATACATATATGTGTCTATGTATACGACGGTAACAGAAAACTCACTTTTTGAAGTCAACCTAATGAAAACTTTGGAGAGTGGGGATTTTTTTTTAATTATGATATTTTCCTTGACTATAAGAACACCGGTTCAAGTACATCAGGCGCGTTTAACAGACGGAGATCGATACGACACCTGTGCGTTGCTATGGTGACGCTCCGGAGGGCGCCATCCGACACCAGCGCGTAATTTGAAATTCGAACCGCACCGATAATGTCTGTTGCCAGTTGCCGCGCGTGCCTACCTCGAAAATTAAGTATAATTTAGCTAGGGGATGAACGTCTTTAGATAAATAATTGTGATCTACTTCGGGATTTGCTCATAGTACCGACATTAATCATTTTTATCTGTTTTAAATCTACTTACGTATTTATATACACAAAACGTATTCAACTGTTGACAGCTTCAAGAACTTCAAGAACAATTTGAAAAAAGGTAATCTATGTTCTATCCTAGGGTTTAACGTATCTCCAAAATCAGAATCGAAATCGTTCCTGAAAACGTAACGGACAAACAGATAGAGACAGTTATGATATTAGTATGGATAAGACATAAACAGTGTCTACAATGTAACTCTATAGATAAAAAAAAATAAGTTTTTTTTTTCTTTCTTCATGGTATGGCGATTAGTGCATTTGCCAATGTCACGTATTGTAATAGTATAAGCAGAATCGTTATATAAAACTTCTCCAGTAAAGTGATAGTAGACTTTACTGAAGTTTTACAGGACTTCTTGCAAGAGCACGAAAACTTCAGCTACACATGTTTATTAAGACCTACTCCATTCTTTTCACTTGCACAGAACTTTAAAACACAATATACTATCACTGTTGTATTTTAAAACTCCTAAAAATGTAAAAAATAGAAAATCTAAATAAAATGACAACCTTACTTCTCCCGTTCCCGCCAAAAAGTCCAATTAAGTTAAATAGTGGTTAAATAGGTGCACAGTGTGGTTCTAACCAAACCAGTTTTTACAACCAGATATAACGTAAAACCAAATTTTGTTTTCTTTTTCAGTTTCGGTAGAAACCGATAGCGAAACTGTATTTTAAAGATATTGTTTGAATTAAATAATTGCAATATGTGTTTGTTAAAAAAAGCAATTATTCAATGAATTTAAAATTTTGGTCTAAATGAAATACTTATTTTCTAATGTATGAACACAGTACGCGATGAGGTGACTTCCTAGGGTTACCATATGTCAGGATTTATCCTGACATGTCAGGATTTTCAAGCTCTTCTCAGGATTGCGGCAGGATTTTGGAAATGTCAGGATTTATAGATTTTTTCAATAAAATACAATAGATTTTTTATATTTCTTTTATTAGAAAATAATAATTATATATGAACGAACGAACATAAACATTAAATAAATTTTTTGGTTAGTATTATTAATTTAAACTAACTTAAAGCGTCATGACATTACCCTTATTATATGACAAAATTCGCTTAATGTGTACTGACCTTGCATTTATTAGTTAAAAATCTAAATTTAAACAGTTTAAAGACAGTTTAATTTACGCGCTTGATTTTTTGTTGGTGGTTGGGTGATTGGTTGTTGGTGGTGCTTGGTTTTTAGTTTAGTTCTTTGGTTTTTGGTATATGGTGCCGCGTGCGTGACCCTCAGTGCAAAAAATCAATAATTGATTTTTTTTTCGAAACATACATAACGAAACATAAAGTAAACAATATGAAGCATCGCTTTTAATATTTAAAATCGGTTTATTCGGCATCGGTTTTTAGGTAATTTTTTTTAAGTTAATTTAAAATGACAGTTAAGTAAATATAACTAAAAATTAGACATTTGAAAATTAAAATGGGCACAAAAAGTGATAATTAGTCAGTCATTTCTTGTTGCGAATTGTTGTGAGGTGCTCCATGGTACTAAATATCCTATAATAGTCAAAACTGAAGTATAATAGCTTTATACAATACAAAATACCTATACAATTAAATCTGGCAGTTATTGAAGTCGGTGCCAAATGTACAAAAACAGAAAGTCTAGCTAGTTTGGTAGGCTTGGCACCGACGCCAGTAACTGTAAAATTTATTTATATAGGTATTTGTATCGTATTTATACAGTTATTTTTGTACTTGAGTTTTGATTATGTAAACAGGTATCTGTTAATAACTACTCATTAGATGTGAATTATTTTATGGCTCTAAGTAATAAACACTAGAATAAATATCATAATACCGGCATCGCTTAGGTGGTATATTCATTTAAAAAAAATCCTCCTCGCGTTTTATGCAATCCTAGTAACGTAAATAGTGTAATCACATACTTATTACTTAACGACGTTAAATGTAAAAATGGTTTAGTAGTTTTTAAAAATAAACACTAGCTGAGAATTTAGAGAAATACTATGTAATTTAATTAACTAGGTACTTTTTATTTCATTTATGTATACGATTTTTTAATTTCTAAGACAAGCAGTAAGATCGTAGCTGGCTCGAAATAAATTCTAAACTACTTTGCATGCTATACACTAAGAACATCACGCTGACTCCAAGCCAATTTAGAAAATCCTTTTTTGAAACCTGAAATTAAAGGGTTTTATGACCTAACCTTGAAACGAAGTGGGCAGTCCAATATAAAAACCATAATTATAATTACAAGTAACCACACACAGAGACAGGGATCAGGTGCCCAGTTATCTTTTCTTATCACACGCCTAATGAATATCAGGGGCCTTATCATCATCTCTTAGCACTTATATTTAAATATTTTTGGTACAGTTAAGGTAGGTTGGATGGCTAAACATCGATCGATCGATGTTTATGTCGAATGATAAAACTAATCGCTAACCTACTGTCAGAATTTTGAGTTTTTTAAATCAAGTAACATTAAAATAATAATGTTATAAAAGATGGTGGTAAGCCCCTTGATTGTTTGTAGCTCGGACCAAGAATTCCGAGGTTTGTAGTATGACACAGATAAAATAGAAAATTGTTTCCATGTTATTTTGAGAACGAAAGTAAAATATCATAACTACATAGTCATACTTTAGAAGTATCTAGTGAATAGAGATATGGTTCTGAATTTGATTATCCGTGAACTCCGAATGGGATATGGTATGAAAATATGCATTACGTCAAAGTATGACAGAACATATTTACTTGTTGCTTTAACTGTTACCCTTAAATAAAGAATCAGTCACTATCTCAGGTGTCTTCCAATTTCTGTATAGATACATAATATTAATAGGTATCACCTATACATATTTCAAGCAGAAAATAAAAATGAGTAAAAAGATTGAATGACTTACGGCAAGCGGCAACACTATAGGTACGAATGTATTTTTAGTAATTTTTTGTTGTATTTTTTAATAATAATAAACTGATGTTCATGTATGACGTGTTATAGCCTATCGACTTTATTTACCCTCTTTATCTTATTTTTATATGCTTCTTATGCGCAATCTGATATACCTGGATACACGAATTGTACGAAGACCATGTGCCACGTATAATCGACATTGATAGAGTGACGTAACAAGTAGGTGAATCACCGAATTACGCATGTTTGATGGAGTTTTCTTGCTCCATTCACGTATTTATTATATCTAAGCTCGCTATGAAAATCATCTCACTGTAGTCGTCATAAAATTAATGTCACAGCTTACTACGCCCCTGGTACGAATAACCGCTAATTGAATGTATTGGTGCAATTAAAGTGGTGCAATAATTGGGTCCCGCGGGTGCAAAGTTGAGCATGACAAACGACCAGTAAAAATAGACAGTTGTTTATTATTGCAAGTTTGCGTTTTGTTACAATTAATATATGTACCGCTATTAATAAAGGACAAACTATTTTGTAAGTGAGAATGCCCATCTGGATGCTCGACTAAATATATATCATATTTTGTACCATGAACGGTACATATATACTCGTTTTTCCTAGTTTATTTATGCTAGTATGGTTTTGATTGAGTTTATAACATATTTGAGTTTGTAATTTAAGCGTAATGATCAGCCGTTGTTTCAATGGCTAGTGCATGTTCTGTCTTTCAAGCTGAGAGTAGTGGATTCGTTTTAATTATGGTCAGATTAGCAAACGAACTTTTCTAAGTTGTTATTAATTTCTAGCTTAGCGCCCATGGTGCATATTATTGGCTAAAGAATATTCCTATTATTTCAGTTAAACTATCATGAGTTTAAATTCAAACGTCTGGGTCAGGTCACACCGCGACGCGACGCATCACGCACATTTTAAGATAGCCTTTCAACTGCCTCCATGCTCTCCTTGGAACACAGGTCCTCTAATTGGATTGTATACCTTCATAGTACCAAATAAGTTCTATGTTATATTGCTTTCTTAAAATTTACGCACTGCGTCGGGTTTCGTTGTGTGCTGATACTTACATACATACATATCTTCACGCTGTATTCCTAACGGGGTAGTCAGAGAGGACGGAGCGCCAAGCGTCGCTGTTCTTACATACTTCTTTCGCTTTCTCATATCTCATCATTCTCCTCACACATTTTCGCCTAGGTAAGCGAGAGTTTTTGACATTTCCATTCGCTAACACTCTGGCTATTTGATCTTCATAAGTCAGTCTTCCTTGGCTTCTTTTACCACTCACTATCGCTGATACTTAATAGTTATTAAAATTTGTGTATTTATTTAAACAACCACGTTCGAGACAGATGAATATTAGATATAAATTACATTCTATACTTGTTTTGAAATCTGTCCAGTTTCATTTGGCCCCCACAGACTTATCTCAAAATATTTCCTCTTCAATAAAATTGAACTATTTGTTTGTATAACTGTGGGCACAAGAATTGTCACAAATAATTTTATCAACGACCATTTCTAAATATATTTTAAAACTATGGAAACGAAAAAGGAAGTGCAAAAGATTTCTAGAATATTTAGATATACAACCTACGATAATTTATAATTAATAACCGTGTCACACACCACGGCACTACGAGCACTGTATGACATTTTAAGATTATGCCCATTTTTTGTGCAAATAAGTAGTGAGTAATGAAACGATTATTATCACTTAGCTATAATTATTATATTACGACAATTACATTTAATAAATAATCGACGATTACGGTTATGTTTGCGATTACTTCTGTTATTTAATAAAATTTACTGTTATCTAAGAAGGAGCATAATATTTATTACCACAAACTAATTTCAATCGTTCTTGTTGAGGAATTAATAATACAATACTCTTTATTGCACCAGTAAAAGTATATGACAAACGTAGGAATAAAAACATTAAAATTATTCGGCGACCTTATCGCTAAAGGGTTAAAAGTGTAAATAATTAATTTTATATCTTTGATCAATAAACATTAAATTTTGTAGCCTACTTATTTTTCTAGCTTCTGGTTAGCTTTAGCATCATCTTTAGGTAATCGCTATGATAATCGACAATTACGACTAATCGTGAAATGTCAAAAAGCGTCGATTCTGATTAATTGTAATCGTTTCATCACTGCAAATAAGTACATAATATAGGCTCAATCCCTAATGGGGTAGGCAGACAGGGCGGAGCGCCAAGCCACATGGCATAGTACAAATATAACAGTAGGATGTCTTCATAGAAAGCTAGCGTACGCGGTTTGTATGTGTGCGCGCTAATACGCACGCGCCGTGGCACGCACGCAACGGCAAAAATTGGGTTAATATAAGTAATTTATCAAAGCGCCAGTCGGGGGTCGCACGCGACCATATGCGACCGCTTCCTTTTGTCTTTAATTCGTTCTTCAAATATTCGTAAATACGAAAATGTCTAAATCGCATAAACGAACGATTGTATTATAATGCCCTTAGATACCTAAATAATTTTAGTTATTTGAATGCACAGTTATCATTATTCAAGATAACTAAAAGAAATTAAATTTACCAAATTTTAAAAAACTAATCCTTGTGCATTGTTTTTTATTATTCTAACTTTTTTTTATATATCAGCGGGGGCAAACTAAATAAAATAAATAAAACTAAACGACATTCCGCATCTCACACCCAACGGAACAACCCTACATATCTGGCCGAGAGTAGGCAATGTCGTTACGCATGAGGCGAGAGACGGCCTTCTTTTTTGCATATTCTTTGCTCATGGTCCTTAACACCATTTATTTGCCTTTTCAAAATTCTTCATTCTCGGTAAAAGCACACACTTTTACCGAAGTATACGAGCGCTTTTGACATTTCCGTCTGCTAACATACTGTCCATTTTATATTCATAAGTCAACTTCGATCTTTTCCAATTGGCAACTACTATGCTGTTTTCGTTGTAATGTACGTTACTGATAATATCGGGTTAATTATCGGCCCTATACTGTGACATAAGTTGTCCCTAACAGTACTATAGCGGCTAAACAAGTGGCAAACGTATCGTAAAATCGAAACGCTTGCTGACGTTATTGCTCGTCAAAAGTACCATTTGGCTACGTTTTATATTGCAATTTTCATAGGACTTTACTTTTCGTTTGATTTAATATAAAGTTAATAACGTTTGACTACCAATTTAAAATTCGTTGCGCTAGATCACACGATATATGACATTCTATTCTACTAGCGTTTACGACAATGACGCCACTTGTCTAGCCACACTGGTTATGTAAATTGAGTACGTAGTCGGTTGTTGAATACTTGAATAAATTGCGAAGATGTTTGTACGTTAATACTTATAACCTACTTTACATACGTACGTACATATTGGCACGTTGTATCCCCAACGGGGTAGTCAGAGACGATAAAGTGCCAAGTAAAGCAGTCTAATATTGTCACCCAGTTTCGCCTATATATGCGAGTATGCAAATGCTTGTGACATTTTCGTCAGCTAGTACTCTGCTATTTGATCTCCATAAATAAGCCTTGATCTTCCTTGGATCCTGCTAGCACTCTCTTTCGCTCTGTAGATTTTCTTCGTCAATATTTCATCTCTCATTCTTTCTATTTCTCAACCAATTTTACTACTAATAATTTTACAAATTGATTGATTTTACAGATGATTGTGTATAATTTATTTAAGAAAATAAAAGAATCTTATTATTTTTGTTAGCGTATTTTATTTATTCGGCGCATGTCTTAAAGTCTGCAAAGGGACAGGCATAAGGCCTAAGGCCAGGCATAAGAATTTGAATACGGTATAGCAATGAATGTCTAATTGCGTTAGAACTTAGAATTGCCGAAAGCGGCGTCAAGCTGTTACGTATGGAATAAAAATATACCTACTATAATTTATGTTATTAGTATGACGATAGAGTGGCTCGTTGGTGCGCGGAGATCGGGCATCTACCTTCAAGGCGAGGCTTCGGGTTCTATTCCCGGTCAGGTCAATTTAGGAAACAAACTTTACTGAATTGGCTTAGAGCAGAGAATATGTAGAAAAAGAAGGTCGACTCCCGCCTCATGCGCATTCAACGGAATTGGCTACTCTCGGCCGGACACGTAGAGTTGTTTCGTTGGGTGTAAGATGTGGAAAGCGTTTATTTCAGTTATACATATAGTATATAATAATGAAAAATAATGCATACAGATAAGAATGACAACTCTGGATTCGAATAACTAAAATTATTTAGACATCTAAGGACGTTATAAATATAATACATTCGTTTAAGCGAATTAGACATTTTTGTATTCGTGACAATGTGAAGAACATATTAAAGACAAATGGAAGGTCGCATGTTTGCATGGCGTGCAACCTTGACTGGTGCTACAATAATTGCCCTATATCGCCTAAAATATTGCGGTTGTGTGCGTGCCACAACGCGCGCGTATAAGCGCGCACACATACAAACCGCTTACGCTAGATTTCTATAAAGACATCCTACTGTTGTGTTTATACTGTAATACTGTGCTTTGAGTCTGGGAGTTATTGGGTAATTTATTGTGTGGTAATTTCAAATAAAAACTTGGTGTTTAGTTTGGGGTCACACAATAGTGTTATTGTCTGAAATTTTATTTATTTTATTATTTATTTATTTAACAAGATATACATACATGTCCAAGACGTCTATTTAGATCCTGTAGTATTAATAATTCTCAGTCATGATTTTGCACAAAATACCCTCAAGTATAATACAACCATTAAATTATCGCGTTGACTGACCTACATCGGTAGTATCACTTTTTATCTTTGATAAATAATTTATCAATATTTGTATCATAATCAACCAATAAGGACAACACTAACAGATAACCTTGTTTGTTAGTGTAATAGTTACAGACTGAATTTTTTTTTTCATTTCTTTCAGTGAATAACTATTACTAATTAATAAAAATAATTTATACCAAACTTTGAAACGAATTTACAAATAAGTCATAAACAATTCCAAAAATAATATTTTTAAGACTTCAGAAATAGAACAAAAGGGATTTGTATCAAGGGAATTTATATTCATTAAAATAGATAAAAACGGTTTATATCTTATATTGTACTTATACTGAAAGTACTTACATTGTACATATGCCTACTAATATTTATTATTTGATAATGCAAGAAAAGTAATTTAGAAAAAAAAATACAGTGTAAAGAAAATGTCACGTCAAGGATTTCCTATAGTATTTGTGTTGAAAAGATAATAGTAAAATACACTGCCACGCACATGTAATCCTTGTGTGTCTAAAAAACTATTTTGAATTTGAAAAAAAAAGGTGACGCACGTAATATACAGCATGCACACCATTTAATACTTAATTATAATATACGTAAAATATTGTCGATTCATTATTGTTATTATAGTTACGAATATTTGCATTCCTCTTTAAATTTTTTTTATGTACAAACCAAACATTTATGTATAAACTTTAAGATTATTTTTCAAATATATTTTATTGCATATAAATAAGATTTTCGAACGATTAAAAACTTTAATTTGAACTGCAATAACTATTTATTATTTGTGGGTAGTTTTTTTGAGAATTAAAATTAAAAACTACTCACAAATACTATTCCTAACATTAACACAAACAGTTAAGTACATGTTACAAAATGTTATAAAATTATGTGCTATTTTAAACATTCATCGTAACATAACATATTTTTCCACGACATATTTTAACAACCTATATATTCTTACGTTTGTTATCTACGAGTACAGGGACTGACTTAATATGTAATCTGTATTGTAAACAAATATTTTTTGACGAGAAGACGTGTCGTACTAAATTATGTGAAAAAATTGTGCTAAAGTAACATTATCATAGGTAGATTACTGTGATTTTTTTAGTGAGTGTAATTACATATTAAAAATGTTCAATTATAAATACTTGAGTAATAAACATCTCAAAGGATTTGATAACTATAAGGTATGACCGGGATATTTAGTGGTATTTTTATTATTTAAATTACAAATATTTAGAGATTTTTTTTTCATTTTTCGTTTTGGGCCCAAGGCCATGAACGACTTATTTTAATATTGTTGGATTTTTTGTAAATGTAGAAGAATGTAAGAAAGTTCATCAGATCGTTTTTATAAGAATTACTTTAAGCAATACCTACCTAAAAAAGGGGTAAAAATATTTTAATGTTATGTTAATTTTCACACACAATCATATCGTTTTTTATTTTGGTTTTTTGGTATTTTTTTTGGCCGAAAAAATAGTCGCATCTGCAGTTGACCAACAAAGACATAGTTATAAAATCAATAGATAGGTATTAGATAATAATAGTATTAAAAAATTACGTGCTTTTGACATTTGCAAAATTACAATTTCATACTTACAAAAAAATAACACAAAACTTTTTATACACTTTTTGTAATATTTTCAACAACAGTTTATGTAACTCAAACATAATTTTTAATTTCGAAGAAATAATTTAATAAAAATGTGTAGGTAGTAGCATAGTTGTTAGTTTTTTGATCGTATGGCGTTAATCTGACATTAATAACTATGGTTAAGACGTGTGCGTTTAAAATATTATCAGTAACTTCCGTGTTGATGTCAAGGTAGTCAAGTTTCGGGAGCATTAAAATGTTTAATTTAGTTTTAAAAGATATAAAATTATGTTTAATTATACTATAAATGAGAATAAAACCACATGTTCTCACAGCAAAATTTAAGAATTATAATTATTAAAACTAGTACAGCCACAGATTAAAATTGATTACTACCGTAAAGTACAGCATTTTTCTTTCTTTCTTAGCGCATTTGCCAATGTAATGTATTAATAAGTAGAATTGCTGATGACTTAAAACTCCTCCAGTAAAGTGATAGTAGGTTTTACTGAAGTTATAAAGGACTTCTTGGAAGAGCGGGAGAACTTCAGCTGCACATGTTTATTAAGACCTACTCCGTTCTTTTCACTTACACAGAACTTTAATACACAATATACTATCACTTTTGTACTTTACAACTCCAAAAATTTAAAAAAAAGAAAATCTAAATGAAATGACAACCTCGCTTCTCCCGTTCCCGCCAAAAAGTTCAAGTACAGTATTGAAAAAGTTTGGTTATTTGTCGAGCGTTGTGTTTTTATTTTGCATGTTACTTGAAGGTTGCCTGTATTCCTAGATCAAATTAGTGTCATAAATCAGTTCACTCAGATTCACTCTAATATGTGAATAACACGATTCATTCTAAATATAAGCCAGTATAACAGAAGTAATAACAGAAGAATATCATTGTTTGCGATGTGCAAACAATAACAATCTCCTATTCTGTAATTTTAAGTGTTTTTCAAAAATACAAATTTTTATGACGTTTTAATTCTTGGTGGTTTTTATTGAAACGTGAACACAAACCGACAAAAATTCTAAAAATGTTTTGTTTTACTAATAACCAATAACTATGACAACTGAGTCAATCATTTGCGAACTAGTCCATCTCTAGTTATGTTATAAATGTCTTAGTCGCCACCAACGAATTCGGATATCATTCGGTGGTCACCACATTTGTTTACATTAAAGACAAAAATGAAAAAATATACATAATACATGATTTTAAAAAAATGGCGATGATATACATAGTATATGTTAAAACTCAATTTAAAACACAAACTTTTGTTTCAGTACAGCGCGATAGATACAAGTCCATTAAGTAAATATGTGATGCACCCGTTATGGAACACCACTGTGAAGGTATTTTAACATATTTAACTAACTTCAAAAAAAAATAATGATTCTCAATTCATCGCTTTCTTTTCATATATGTTCACCAATTACACCTATTGCTGTACCGATTTTAACTGTTCTTTTTTTATTTGAATAAGTATATGTCCAAAATGGTGCCGTAGAGTTAATATCTGATGATGGAGTTAGTATACTAAGATAAAAGAAATCCTCAACGATTTACATAATTGTTTTGACAATCTTTCAAATAAAAATTTCCGTTGCAGAATCGCAAAGAGTATAACTAGTGTAACTTATATCTAATATTGCTTAACGAGATGAACGATTATCACTTTGTTCAGTTTTAAGTACTACGTACATCACATAACATCCGAGTAAATTAACTGTGATAGACAGAACAGACGCATCAGCGATATTATACTTGTTTCTAAGGGCGTAACTAACGCCGTATCAGCCATGTCTATGATTTGAGCCCCCCGGACTACAGGGGTCTCGACGCGTGCAAGCAAAAATTCGTCTATTTAGGAATAGTATTTGACTAACTTGGATCCTAGGATCATTGTTTTTAAGTTTTGTAATACATACCTATGTAATTGTGTAGTAGTATCTTATACTTATAAATATAATTATTTACAAGCATAATATTATGTGATTTTGTTTATTTTATAAAAAAAACATCACTCTTTTCAGACTTCGCCGCAATAGGGTAAAAAAGGCCCTCCAACGAATACTTATACAAAGCCCATTTAAGACTACTTGTACCACTGCTTGTTTAACTTTTCCTTTTAAGATACAGTATCCGAAAAATGAATCTGTTCATGTGTTTATTTTTCTTTTACGTGGAAACTAATACTGGACAGTGCACAGTTTCTCTGGCTATTTTTTTAAAATTATGTATAAGTATTAATTTATTTGTAATTGAGACTAATATGTGATTCACGTTGGTTAGGCACAGGCAGCCATTTCGTGAACGGTATTTAAATTAAGTGCCAGAACCGGATGTTTCACAAATATTCTCCAGATATAACAGGCTACCATTTGCCATTGCCTTGCGAGCAAATCCAGAGGTAAAGCTAAATATGATTTTGTTTCAGTATATACCAAAGTGGATGGCACCGAATCTCCTTACGTTCTCTGGTTTCTTGTGCATGGTGATAGATGTGATACTACTGTCAATATACGATTACAATTTATACTCATCGGGAGCTCCGTCAGGGTACAGCTATTTAAGTGGAGGAATGCCTAACTGCATATTCACTGTTTGTGGGATTTTATTATTCCTAGCTTATAATTTAGGTTTGTATGTTTATGTATTTTGATGAAACATAGTTTCAAGTTCGCCATTTCTTTAACGGGTTTTCTACGAGAAGATCGGCAGAGTCAATTTGAAGTAGGTTTGAGAAAGCAAAAGAGGTTGTAAAGAACGAGACGTCTCAGTGTTACATGCATTCTGTTTATCTTATGTCCCAGAAACTCTCATCTGTTCTTCCTTTCATAAAAGAAACGTTATTTTCATCAACTGAAAACAAGTAGATAATCATGATAAAGTTATTGGAAGACATTTACTTCTATACTATATGTTATATGTGCAATAAGAATAATAATTATGTATGTTTGTAACTGCCCTTTCGAAAGCGACTCTAACGATTTCGATGAAACTTCGATGAAAAATCTGTCTAGCTGGGTCTCAATTCTGGGAAAATTTGTTTTCTCCGTGTTTTACATACTTAAAATTTGTAATTGGTATTGATTGGTAACTTCGAATTTAATTTCTCAATGGCACAGCAGTAGAGCGTAGGTCTACCATGCCGAAGTGCGCGGCTTCAAAATCTTGTAATGTGGTCAGACTTTTTTGTTTTTTTATAAGTACAATTAAACCTAAAATACACTGAGCAAAATTCAGTCGCCCAGGACTGATGAAATCTTATATGTACTTCAATATTTATTGCCAAAGATTATCATCTCATAGAAAGAATGAGTAATGAACGAATGATGAAGAAATCAACAGATCGAAGGGGATTGGTAGCCAAAGCCAAAGAAGATCAAGGCTGACATATCCAGAGTGTTTACTGAAGGAAATGTGAAAATCACTCGCATACCTAGGCAAAAGTGTGTGAGGAGAATGATGAAGTTTGAGGAGGCGACAGAAGTATGTAAAGACCGTTGGCATTCTATCCTCTCTGACTACCCCTTGGTGTACATATAGCAGAGTGAGGATATGTACGTACGTATTTTTCGCCAAAAGTGACGTCGAATTGTAATTTCGTTGAATGTACTTCGCTGTTTTGTCCACCCCGTGCGAATATAATATGATGTTACGGATGTACTTTACGTGTATTGGATAATAATATTACAATTTGGAGGGTATTAGGCAGTGGCTTGCACAGGCCTTTTCAACAGGGTAGGCAGTCAAAATAACAAATATATAGAACAATAACAATTTCAATACTTAATTATGTTTACTAATACAGCAACACTGACGAGCGAGAACGGTACCATTACTTTAATTTTTCGTAGTGGTTGTTATTTGTTATATGCAGTTAATGCAAGGAAAACAAAATAAACTACTACTAGTAAAAGCACATTCATCAATACGTATATTTAATGTAATATAAAAGTCACTAATCCCTCACTAAAACGTTACGTATAAATTCATTGAATAACTTACTGAACACTAATTTTGACTATATTTTAACAGCGACCGTTCGCGAATACAATTAAAAATGTACTAACACCGATTGCACTAGACTACTTCGATTTAACAGCGCATGTGGCATGGTGGAGGGTATAATTAAATTTTCTCCGACTACCTCCATTCAAATAACCTGTACACGATCGTTTGTTGCTACTTGATAACTATTACACGAAGACTAACGTCAGACTCTTTTATAAGGCCTCATCAATACGTAGACTAAGTATAGTAGAATAAGTAAGTATTTTGACCCATCTGTGCTATTTAAATGTCACAAAATTGTCATAGATGAGTAATTGACGTGATTAGAATGTAGTGAAGCTAACAGTTGGTATGTGCACAACCCGTCAACCAGTTGAATGTTTCATAATAATTAAAAATTAAAATTTCTAGTCACATTACCTGACTTTTGATCTACATAAATTCTACTCTGGAACACACCTGCCTTTAGCTATAGTTTGTAATTTTTCACTATATGAAAATTTAAAAAAGGCGGCTTGTTTTAGTTTTTTAAACACACACTGCCAACATAATTCTTCTAAAAACATTCCATTCTTTAAAATACAACTGAAATTATCTATTATAAACAGATACTTTTCTTCAAATACGAATTGTAAGAAGAATAGAACTGAAGACTTGCACAAACAAAACCAATATGGAGTTTTATTTTGAATCAAGTATAAATCAACCATAAACAAATCAAAAACGAAAGAATTTTTGAAATCAGTTGAGTAGTTTTTGAGTTTATCCATTACATACAAACAAACACAGTTTACCTATTTATAATATTAGTAGAGATATAGGATACGAGTATGTATGTATGTATGTATAGATATAGAAAATGAAATGCTGTTCGGTACTAAGCACAAAGCTTGAGAACGGCCAGACCGTTGAGGCAAGTTTTTTTTTACATATTAGTAATAGTCCGAGTAAGGTTTTTATGGAAAGAAAAATTGGAAAAGTTGCCCAGAAAATTGGAAAATGCGAAAACCGAAAAAACCGAGTGTTTTTTTCTATGGGATTTTCGTATGAACTCTAGATCATAATACACGACAAATAATCTAACAACTACCCGAGTAACACAAAGAAGCTGTAAAAGAGCTGAATAACAGTCTATTTCTTTACTTTAAGCTGCTGAAGAAAGCTGCAATAATGTTGTATAAGCGTTTATACAGAACTTATAGGTGTAATTTACAAAATTATACACAAATTAAACAGCCCAGGCCTGCAGAATGACTGGTAAACGGGTCTTCAAAGCTGACTTAAAGCTAAGTAAGTGCTGTTTTAAGACCGACGACTAGATTTAGGAGGTAAGATTTCTCTTTGGTACAGCTCTTACGCAGCTTTAACAGTAAGAAATGCTGTATTTCCTAAATTTTGATACATTTTCAATTATTTGACACCTAAGGCAGCAAAATACTGTTTTTCTGTCAAATTTAACATAAGTGAGGAGCAAGAAAATATCCGAGTGATTACTATTGGAAAATTCGGTAAGTAAATACCTATTTTTCTCTATATGTATGCGAAATATGACATTAAAGTGAATGTGTACATATATCAAAGGTTCACGCGCCCACCGAATAATGAATATGTGTATGATTAGTCGAAAAAATAATGTGGAAAGGTGAACATTTTTTAAATGATTAACATAGACACTTAGTTTCGGTTCCCATATTTCTTTCCCACAAATTTTAAATTATTAAAATTGTTTTTACTGTAATAAGATGGTTTGATAACGTCAATTTTTCACCAAAACACAAAGATAAATATTAACATAAAGGCGACAGTTTGTTAAACAGCTTCAAACTTTGGAAGCATAATTCATCAAGCGTTTAGCTACAGCGAAGCTGTATTAAGCCATTCGTGACAGCCTAAAGCTAGTTTACTACTGTAAGAGATTATTTAAATACACAAAATGAAAATTACTTCAAAACTGTACTTAAAAATTCAATTACAAGAACGACAGCTAGAAGGTAAAAGAAATGGCCCAAGTGTATCATCAAAAGCCAGATCAAAAGACTCAGAAATACGAAATACAAATGAGAAGGAAAATGAAAATAACTGTGAAAGTGCTGACAGTGACGTTAAGAAAACTCAGATTATTAACAAAACAATGAAAACGAAAACCAAATAGAAACCGAAGAAGCAAAAAATAAAGAAATTAATAGTGAGAATGAAGTACCTATATCTGCGTTGATTTGTTTCGATACTTTTTAATAGATTTCCAAAGATATTTTTATACATATTGTTATTGTGGTTTTCCATATATGTATTATACGTAATAGTTAATACATATACATACCTAAATAATTATTTGTTATTACATTATATTTTATAAAATATACGGTGAAATTTTCATGGGTTCCCAACCAAAAAGAAAGATTTTACAAATAAAACTGAGAAAATGAGATTAAAGGCTTGACTTTTTTAACATAGAAAACGTCCTACTAAGTCGTTTTGTATGAAAAGTTCAAAAAATTATTATAGTGCTTTTAAATTTTTACGTGTATAAGTGTTCAGTTCCTGAGTGGAATAATCTTTTTCGGAAACCATGAAATTCACACGGGGTATAATAGAATAGTTTTGTATTGTAGAATAAAAATTTCATATTTATAAATGTAACAATAGTAATAATAAACGATAACAAAAGTCTGGAATAGTTTGAAGATCGTGACAATGATAATTTTAAATATTAATTAGGTATATGCAGTTACCAATGTGATTCTTGAATGTTGTGTAATAATTTATTATCCTTAAGTTTTAGTTGTAGAAAGATATTAATGTAATCTCGTAATTGCGATTGTACAAAGCTTCTAAATAAAAGATCATAATATTTCTGTTTATGTTGCCATTTTATTTTAAAACTAACCTATAACGTATGCATCAAAATATGTACAAAAATAACTCTTTGAGATATTCCTTGCATACGATATTTGGTTTTTCATTTTGGGGGCTTAAAAATATATTAGTGGAAGTAAAATTCTATTTTGTTTTCGCATATTATTTTAATTACAGAAACAAAATTTTATTATTATATTATGATGATTTAATGAGGTACGAAAGGTAAAGCAATCATCTGACTCAATTTGACACATATTGCTAAAATTATTCATTTCTTGTAGTTGAGGATACGGAACCCGCTTCATTATAAAGCGTTTGGCGAGGCTTGACTTTTGAACAGAGCTGGTTGAAATTCTGTACATAAGGAAACAGCTAAGGTCTGTACTGTTTCGCAAAATGTACCCTTGAACTGCTACAGTGTTAGCAGAGCACAAACGTAGACCATAACACAGTTTATACTCTTGAAACGAACTTGTCCAGTTTTGAGTTTTACAAAATCATTCAGTACCGATAACATCCAGTTTAAACCGTAATTTAATCTCTTCTAAAGTCATAAGCGTAATACGATAGCAAAAGCTGTATAAAAGCTATACAAGGGAGTACATTGTACCTATGTTAAAACTCTTCACTGAGTTCTTAAGACTTTATGCAGCTTTAAGGTGCAAAAAATGTATAAGGTGCTGTTGTACAGAGTTACCTTCAAACCCCTTTGTACCGCTATAGTTGAACTAGCAGCTGAATAGTGTTGATTACTTGGTTTCTTATACAGCATTTGTGTTGCTTGGGTACCGAGCCACAGCAAAATGTGGCCAGGCACTGCTATCATGGTATATTATATTTTTGACGACCTCGATGACGCTGACGTTGTGTTTGAGCGCGGAAGGTTACGGGTTCGATTTACAACCGGGTCAATTTAGGAAACAAACTTTTCTATATTGTCTCGGGTCTGAGTGTATTGGGAAAAGCCCTCAGTTGTTGTCTGCCCCAGTTGTAGGAATGTCCTAGTTTGAGACCAGATGATTGGTGTGTATTATCTGGAGCATTTATTATTTATGTGTATTTTCAATCCCTGTATTACCAGATTCATAACAACCATAACTCAATGGGCTATCTCATGAGTTAATGCTTTTTCTTTCAGATGGACTGGACGGTAAACAGGCTCGTAAGATAGGTGTGTCAGGTCCATTGGGAGAGATGTTCGATCACGGCTTAGACTCATACATCGTGTTTTTCATACCATACTGCCTGATTTCCGTATTCGGTAGGGATGAGTTCTCCGTGTCTACGTTCAGGTAATTTAATAGTTGAATTATTGAAATAAATATTTAACCATATTGATAGATTTCAATTTAAATCAATTTAAATGAGAATGACTCAATGAGCGGTGGTTAGTGAATCAATATACCTACCAAACTAAGGTGCTGGATTTGATTCCCGGCCGAATTTAAAAAACTTTTTCATATTTTTAGGAGTCTAGGTGTTACTAGGTGCTTTCCAGTTTATTGAGTAATACCCATCGTATAAGCCTAGGACTCAGTTTGGATAACACAATTGTTTCAATTTTTTAAGTATTTGTTTAATATTCAAAGTGTAATTTGGCACTTGCAATGAGTAGAATCGTCGAGTAACTTCTATTCTGCAAATTATGAAATGTAGAGCTGTTTAATGATATTATATACAGCAACAAAACATTTAAATGTTAATAAATTACATACTCTCTACTTCGTTAGGGAATCAGTGTGAATATATTATGTATGTTAATCTTTAATAAAACAGGAAATTGTGTAATCTATACTTAATAACTTATAGTATGTAATCACCGCGACGCTTGGCGCTCCGTCCTCTCTACCGACTACCCCGTTAGGGATACGGCGTGAAGATATGTATGTATCTATGTATACTTAATAACTTACAATGAGCATTTGTTTCAGGGGATATTTAGCTGTAATGAGTGTAGTACTGAATTTCTATGTAAGTCATTGGGAAAAATACAACACCGGCACATTATATTTACCATGGGGCTATGACGTCAGTATGTGGGTGAGTTAATTACCTAAATAAAAAAATCAAATTCTAATACATAAATTTAATTTAGATAACGTAATTACTGCACCTTAAAGTACAGATTTGTTACACTATTACTAATTATCACTGATCCGAATCAAGGCTGTGATTACTAACAAAATTATGGACATGACCCAAATTTTCTGGTATTTATTATAATTTTTAATCGATTGTTTAGAAAAAGCTGTTATATTTTATTTATTTTTGAAAAACTATAGACTCCAAGAAACACAATGATTGTTTTATTTACTTATTTTGATGACCAATTTCCTGCTGTTATTTTTTGTATAAGTGTAATTAAATTATTTCACAAAGAAAGATTTTGTATGGAGGATTATTTGTTTTCCTCGTTCGGAATTCTAATAATCTATTTACATCTGTTAGCAAGGTACCTAATCCCGGGGCATCTCGGGAATTATGGGTCACATCCAATCACTGTTAATGGTATAAGAATTTGTCTATGTATTTAAGAAAAAATATGTATATGTTATTGTTATTATCACATTTTTTAATGCATTGTACAATGTACAAGGAACATATTGTTTCAGAACACTTATGTTTTACTTGCGATTCACCAAATAAAAAAATCATATCTTTGAAATATTTACATTAAAAACAAGTATAATATATAACATGAAAAAACCAGTTACAGTCCATACAAAACGGTTAGCTTAGATATGGTGTAGTGGACACAGGACACATACACATAACTACATAGAAAATGTGTGTATGTGTGCATCAACACGCAACAAAGTTATCCTTGGCCATATTTTGGCAAGAAGTATTCGGGAAAACAAACGGAACATCAAAACATAACAACAGGTTAACAATAACAAGTCGTTCGCTCATCATTCATGGTTTCAATAAGTCGTTAAGTATAGGAATTTGGCCGATTTTTATGACCTGCGCAGGATGATAACTGGATCACGCATGTAAAGTGCAGTGAGAGAACGAATTATCATCTTCACCTTTAGTAATCTTTATAATACTTGCCTCTTTTGACTGTAGTCTATTAGGAGCCTAAATTAATTATAATAAAATGTATTATTGTCAATCGTCACAAGTCAGATTGTCATTGCACTTATTATCAGCAGGTCACATTCAGTTAATATTACATTGTAGGTGTCATGTTGAGTGTTGCTTTAATAAATTATGTGGAATTGTTGTTACACGTGTCCAATTGTATTTGGAATACTTATATCATAGACCAAAAACGTAATAACTTAATAATAATATCGTTTTAATTATATCTAATTCGATTTGTTACTAAAAATAGTAAGTATATTCACAACTACGTAAAATTAACAATATAATCTACCTATCTAAAAACAAGGGAAATTAACGCGATTATCTTTTAATAATATCGCTGCAACTGAGACGAAACTTCAAGCCAAATAAAAGGTAATCGCGTTCATTTCCCGTGTTTTTAGATATTTTATACTGCAACGCGAAAGTTTAAATGTTTACATATACCAACATATATTGCAATATGAAAAAATCTTTTCATTTCACTTTTGTTTGTTATATCTGTGTATAATATGATAAAAGACTGACGAAAGAATCTGCAGAGCGAAAGCGAATGTTAAAAGAAGCCAAGAAAGACCAAGGCTGACTTACACAGATCAAATAGCCAGAGTGTTAGCTCACGGAAATGGCAAAAGCACTCGCATACCTAGGGGAAGGTGTGTGAGGAGAATGACGGGATTTGAGGAAGCGAAAGTAGTATGTAAGGTCCGCGAAGCTTGGCGCTCCGCCCTCTCTGACAACCCCGTTAGGGATACAGCGTGAATATACGTGTAATATGGCCTAACAAGCTTTTAAACTTTCTTTTATTTATAATATAATATTTTTTATATATAGCTATCACCATCCGTTGTATTTTAACATGCAAAAACAATTAAGATTTAAAATAATGTTTCCTGTCGTAGGTGTCATCACTATTATTTATAGTTACTGGAATTTATGGTCCAGGAATTTACAAATTTTACGTATTTGGTAATATAAGTTTTACGCGAATAATAGAGGTGGCCATCCATAGCACGGGATTGTTCACAACCCTACCAATCGCAATCTACAACGTTTACTTGTAAGTAAAATGTATTATAGATAATAATAGTACAGTATTTAAAGCAGTAAAGATTAGTAAATATCTGTCTTCTAATTGTGTAACTTTCATTGCCTGGAAATGAATATCAATAATAAGTTGTCATTTTAGACACATCGCTGAATGTCTATCGAGTGTTTATTTGCAAAAGGAACACCGAGGTATGTGAACTATTATGTTCATTTCCAAAAATGGAAGCGAGAATAAGGTCTTCAGTCCTGACTCGTTCATTTCTAAACTAAAAAAATGCCTAATTCGTAATTGTTAATGACATTTTTAAAGCCATTTTTTCTATCCTAACAGATACATTTCTAAACTTAATGAACTTGTTATGACTATTGTATGTGATTGGCCCGTTAGCGCGGTGGCAGAGCATCTGCATTCCAAGCCTGCCGAGTACAGGGGCCCAGATTCGTTCTGTGATACCCATAATACATGTGTAGTGCTACTTTGTGCTCACACAATTTATGTAATTGTCTGGAGTATTACATTGTTATATTATTTCTGAATTTCGTTGAAACTGTTAGAACCATTTAACTTGCTATAATTTATGACTTATCGTTTTCAATACTCAAAAAAATCATCCCTTTTTTATCGAAAAAAATATGTAGTACCTACCTGCGTACAAGGATAGCTGAAAGAGCATAGACTATGACTTGTTTTAGAACTCGCAAAAATGGTACAGCAAAGAAATATACTTTGATTGAAGCTCTCCGACCAATTTGGTCTATGATGTCTATGGTGACCGTCATGACGATTTGGGCCATCAAATCGCCAAATGACGTCATAGAGGTTGATACTCGATGTTTTCTCATGCTGTTCGGAACTCTCTTTAGTAACATTGCTGTAAGTATGTTGACATTACCTTTGTATTAAATGTAGAGACTTGTCGTATCTATCACAATTCTTTATATTTTGTACAGCATCTACCTTTCAAGCCATCCTTGGCTTGGCTTGAATTATAGGCAGATATCATTGTCAGGATGACAGCAGGATTTATATTGGCAAAAATTTTATACGGAACTATGATTCAATAGTACGAACTATTATTATTTATATTGTTTCAGTTATTTATAACGTAGTTATATTATTTCATAGCGTCATCTTATATTTACAATTTAGAATGTATAATTTTAAAGAAATTGTAACACTTTATGATAGGGAATTATTAATCTATAGCCGTTAGTAAATTTTTATCTTTATGTTTGCCAATTTGGTATAGTGCTTAAAAATGTATCCCAATTTGATTTACTCACAGAGCCGCCTCATTGTCGCCGAGATGAGTGACCAGCGGTGCGAAGCAATCAACTGGCAGTTCTGGCCACTGGTCGCAGGAGTATTCGTTTCGCTCTATCGCCCGCAATTCGAGCTGGCTTTCTTATACACTTTGACAGTTATCAGTATATTGGCTCACATCCATTATGGAGTTTGCGTGGTAAGTTATATACTTAAATATACACATACATTAAGTATATATTTATAATATAAATACATATATAAATGTACTAAAATATAGAAAACATTCTTAATACGGTCGATTTAAGAAACTTGGTAATTAAAAATCATCTTACTGCGTATGTCCCTGAGTGCAACCTATAAATAAGACTTAGTACAAGGAATTTGTATAGGCGATGGGCTAGGAGCGCGTCAATTTCTAGTTTCAGTCCACTCTACGATCCGCAAACTCAACAAATTGTTGCCGAAAGTGTACGGCCCCCGAAAACGAAATGGCGTTAAGACATGTAACACGACATAGAATTTTCTAATGTAGAGTTTCTTGTCATGATGAGTACTAATATTATGATTGAACACAGTAAAGATATATTAAAAAATGTTGCATCTAGGAGAAAAAAATATATATGACTAATTTTTCATTTTCGCAAGTTTTTTTTTTCATTTGACATGTTTTTTTTTCAGGTTCGACAAATCTGTGAATACTTCAAAATAAGCTGTTTCATCGTTCCTATATCTAAAAGAAAATAGTTTTAAGTTTTTTTAATTTTGTACAATTCTCTATAGTTAGGTAATATATAAGCAAATATTTTGCCTATTAAAAAAATTTCGGAAATAATCTTCTGAATTTCATTTCTAAATATTTATTTAATCTAATAAATTCTTTGAAATTGTGTAACAGGAACTAATCAACCTGCCTCCTATCTTATCCTTTTAAAAACAACACAGGTATGGAGCAAAAATATGACACCACGACACAATCTAATTCACAAAATAATACGTAATTCAATACAGAATAGCAAAAAGTGAGCAATCCAACATCACAACGCGAAAAGCTGTGCAACCTTCGTCAAAGGGAGTGCGAAAGAGACGAATATAGATGTACAATCAGGTACAAAACTCCGTCTTTAAATTATACGTTCTCATAGCCTTGTAGCTCGCTGGTCGTATTGTACAACAGCCGAATTCGAATTACGAGTTGTAACGTTTTAAACTTTAATTTAACAGCAATAAGATATACAATAGATTGACCTTAACTTGAATATACGACTGTTTAATTCTGGCTAGAAATTTAGTAATGGGGGGTGCGAGACATGGACACCGAAGTCGGGGTTTAGAATTTCAGTACAGCTTCGGATAGCTACGAAGCGCTGCTTTGTTAGCACTTCAATTGTTTACCGATCCATTTTTTTTAATTTCCTATACGCGGCTATTATCATAAATGAAAAATTTGATCCGGATTCTATGACAACACACTACTTGTCTTACCGACGTAAAAATACTCGCGCGTAACTGAATGCTTTGGCGGGATAAAAACATGTCAAAACTTTTGTAATTATAAAGTGGACAGTGAACTTTGTGATTGGTGTTTGTGTTCGAAAAATTTATAATAATTAAATTAATTAGTGTAAATACATCGAGAAGTAGAGTAATACTTAGGTAAGTAGGGTGACTGTCGAAAAAGGAACTAAAAAATAATTTCTTTTTAAAAATGTGGTGGTGTGGTACATATTAAAAGTTTGGCATGTATTGATATACAAACGCATGCGATGAATAACGTTTTGTGCTGAGAATAGGTTCCAAAAGTCAGTAACATATTATGCTTAAGAGTGAAAAAGTTTTTGGATGTATACCTATTAATAATAATTAAAGTCTGCATTCTAAATAACATATTTTTAGAAATATCCAAAATTAAAAATATTGAATTTGGTTCGAAATACTTTGATTATGACACGTCAATTTGGTTTAAAACATATAGTGTCAACATAACTGGCCGTTTATACCTATCAAATTACTTTTTTCTTTATTGCGTTTCGTAATATGCGTCTAAATAACTATTAACTACATTATATTAGGCTCATAGTATGGTATAAAAATCCTAATAAAATTAATTTTATAAGAATAAATAGACATAGACGAACAAAATTATAACTGTCAAAACTGTTTATGTAGGTAATAAAAAATTTGATACACGAGGCTGTCAGATTTTTTTATTGAAATTAGGCAAATCAGGTTTTATCATTCATTATCTTAATATTTTTAGAAAATTAACAAAATTACTTACATGTTTTGATTTTTGCGTAAAGTTTTTTTTATTCACCGTAAAAGTTATCAATTTATTTTGTCTGTGCTATTAGGTAGGAATGTAGCGTGAGAAGTATGGATATAATGTACCTCCCTATATGGTGTATGATATCAAACATTTCAATCTTATTTGGAACTGTGATGATTTATTTCAAAAAAATGCTGTTTTCTTAGTATATCTATTTTATTATTATTGTAATTCCTAAAAAATGAGACCTTAAGCGTGTTAGACTTTGCGTACGGGGTTCTGAAACATATACAACAATAAGTTTGTAATATTGATTTCTAAATACATATTACTAATAAGACCTAAGACTTGTTATAAATTTCCTATGAACTTGAAATAAGGCTTTAACACCCATTCCCAAAGTGGGCGATAACGCCCCCCTGTGGGCGCTGCAGGCCTAAAGGGGTGCGGTAAGAGACCCAGAAAAAAAATGGGGGCGTTGTGTAGAGGCCTGGGGGGTGATTTGTAATTTCATTTAGCTAGGAGGCATCTTAGACAACGACTGCATGAGCTCTCGACTCAGTAGACAAAATAAGTTTGGGAACCTAGACTTTAACATAAAGTCTTACTAATGAATCTAATGGAATCCATAGGTTCAGAGTTCGAAGAAAAAAGGGATGGAATATTCGTGTTCAAGTATTCCTTATACAACCTTATAGTTGTTACCTCAGGGAGCGGGGATAAAGAACAAATATGTTTGCGCAGGGCTGCATATGCAGGCTCAGACAATTTGCCAGCCACTTATCTCCTCGAGCAGGTCGTAAAGGTCAAGAGGGGACTTGTTACAAGGAACTTATATAGGCGAGCGATTACATAAGCGGCCTTTTATTTATACATCTTCGATAAGTGCAATCGAAATATGCTTTTTCTAAAGATTTTCACGCATGTAAGTACCTCAACGGAGTAGTCAAGATGGAGCGCCTAGCATCGCAGCGCCTTACATACTTCTTCGCCTCCTCAAATCTCATCAGTTTCCCCACACACTTTCGCCCAGGTATGCGTGTGCTTTTGACATTTCCGACAGATAACTCTTGACTATTTGATCTTCACAAGTCAGCTTTGGTCCACCTCCCCTTCTTTTACCACCTACTTTTGGCTTCAAAGTCAAAGTCAAATCAATTTATTCAAGTAAACCCAATTACAAGGTATTTTTTAACGTCAAATCTACTTTAGTTCAGTTCAAATAGAAAACCTGAGAAGAATCGACAAGAAACTCAGTCATTTATCATTTTTTCAAGTTCATTTTACAAAAGGTTTATTAAAATATAATATTTTTACTAAGCCAGTAAATGCATGTTCAGAGAAGATCATTTCTAGACTATTGTTTTATATTCAATGAAATCGTTTATTTTATAGTATGATGGTCTACTCAATGTACATTTTATAACCAATCTAAATTTATTCTCTGTTAATTAAGTAATTTCCTGAGGAACATTGTTATAAAAACGAATGCAGTTACCCAAAAATGAAACATTTGACTTATGTAATTAAAATTTTGGAATAACCAATTTACCGACGACCTCGGGTTTCCATACCATTAATATCGCCTTTCTTTTTAAACCGATCTATATTTTTCCTCGTATACATAATAATTTCAAAGATGTATATGGACGGCAAGGTGAGGACATCAATGTCTTTAAAACGATCTTTAAGTGATTCTCGTGCATTCATACCTTGTAGGTTTTCTTCGTTACTTTTTCATCACTCATTCCTTCTTCATTTTTACAGTGACTCTGTCGTGCAGCCCTGTCATACTGCGTATCATTGCTTATTTTGTCCGCAAGGGTGACATCGCACTTATCCTTAAGAGATTCCATTTCTACCGCATTTCTTTACTTTCTTTCGTTTTCGGGCTTATTCGTTAGGATAGATATTTGTTGTGATTCGTTAGGAGTTAGATATATCTATTATTCACACTGCCCTCAAATAAGCCAGGAAATTCGCTCCTTTTATTATGAATACCGTCGTCCTAGATTCGCGGCTGTCCACCCCCAACACAAAATGGCGTAAAGTTATGAATGTATGTATGTGTATTAATTTTTTTTTTCTGAATGTATTGTACTGAATTAAATGACGTATACTTTCTATAGGAAATATGAAGATAAATAATTTCTAATTGTTTAGTTTGTTATTGAATCGAAATTTTCCAAAGAAAAGACAGTTGTAACGACGATTTTATGCTATGTAGATACGTATAATTTTAATGAGTACATACAACTTTTATACGTACCTGTCTGATATCATTCGAAAGTCAAGCTGAGCATATTTCTAAGAAAGTTAGCCATATTTGTATGTAATAGCTACAATTGAAATGCAACATAAATGGCTTCAAGTTTCAATACGTATGGAAAATATAATGAGAGTTCTAATTATATGATATGGTGATATAATATGTAAAATAAACATTTATAATACGAAATGACATTATTATTGTATTATATTGAAATAAAAAGTAGTACCTACTAAAATGAATTATTCAATTCAATTTATTTACTTTTACAGTTAACAGTTTTACATTAGGTTGCACTATGGTCCCCAAACTAGGCAAAGCCTATTATTGCGATGAATTTTGAGATTTTTTATATTTTGTGGTTTCTACTCTTCTTCCATATAGAAGAAGAGTATAAGACTTACATAATATGTCTTTTATGAAATTATAAATATCTGTAATTCCTAAAAAATGTCATATCTGCTGAGGCGCTCGGCGCATAGGAAAATAGTATGGGAACGATAATTTAATTAATTTTTAACGCTCGTTTTTATGTTTCGCTAACTAAAGTTAATGAACGCGACATGTTTACGAATTATATCATGCCAATGTTTTAGTTTTTAACTACATACGATGTAACGTTCCCAAAATACTAACGACTTTATTTGATAAACATTTATTTAGTTTTTTTGTCGTATACCGACGTCCGTCGGGATATCCTTTCAAATTCAAATGCACATCTTTGTTTTAAACTTTTAGTTTTATTTTATAAGATCATTCTATTTTGTAAATAGAACAAAATAAACTCTTCTTTTTAATAAAAAGTGTGAAAAGCGTAACAGAGGGTTATTATGTAGGAAAATCGATTTAAAATTTATTATTTGACGGCTTACTATCATTATTTATTCAACGAAAACAAAATTTAATTACTGCTGAGAATTGAAAAGTGTTGTTAAATTGCCAGTAACAAAATCAAATTATCATATCAAGTATCATTCCAAACTTGCTCCAAACACACCTTAAAATATTTGATATTTAACACAAATACTATTGTTTAATATGTGCTTTAACTTTTTATAATAATACAAAGCTTAGGCACAGTTTAAAAATATAATAAGTATAAAACAGCGGTAGGTCGTGTCGATGAATTTCATATAAATATTGCAAAATTCTGTAAATACAGAAGCATTGTATGAAGCCGAAGCCTTTGAATTTATTACTTTATGCGTTTTATTTTTAATGAAGAATAAGACGGAAGAAATAAGTTTAGAAACTTTTCCATAATACAAGAGAACATAATTCTTTAAGAAAGCGCCTATTTAAAACAGGTAATATAGTCGATTAATAAAATTAAAACATAGGACTAAGTAATTGCCCACTCGAGCGTGCTGGTGGTGGCAGTTTCTGCGAATTTTCTTATAGTTTTAGCGGTGAATCCGCGTCGGGAATACTTAGTTCAGTCAAGCATTACTTCTTTGGCCACGTTGGAATACGTCTGTCTTGTTACTATATCGATTGACTATACCAGTATATTATAATAATTTAATACATTTTCACATGCAGAAAATCACTTTTTTTCATTTTAGTATTCCTTTTTCAATTCGAATTAAGTAAAAAATACAAATAAAATAATTCGTATTTAAGAAGTGTTTATAAATCATTATACACATTTAAAAAAATGTAAAATATTATTAAGATTTATATTAACAAAAAGTACATACATACGTTAATATTTACAAACTTAAAACTACACATTACCTTAAATAATAGACTTCCTCAAAGTTGCCGCTTAGAAAGCTGTTAGATTTATTAAGTTATTATTACGAGTATTCAATAATAATCCCTAATACGAGAGTTACTTAATCAGGATGCACAATAAGTCTATATTTCATATAGTGTCTCTCAATAACGTCTAACGATAGTGCTTTTCAAATTTTACTATCATATATTTTCTCAAAATTTCCCACCTCGTAGTTAAGAAGTTAGAAGGACGGGATGCCTTTTACTATTTCAGAAACTTATGTCTCGGCAACAGTTGACTTTAATTTATATTTAAGTCAACTGTTGCCGAGACATAATTATATAGAGGTATCAAAGGGGATTATA
This sequence comes from Zeuzera pyrina, assembly GCA_907165235.1. NCBI lineage: Eukaryota > Metazoa > Arthropoda > Insecta > Lepidoptera > Cossidae > Zeuzera > Zeuzera pyrina. The sequence goes on from OU015641.1 coordinate 5,683,374, forward strand.
TAGAGGTATCACAGGGACTTTTAAAAGTCTCTTTGATACATCTAATCTAATATAATTTTCGTAGACCCATCTAAAACCACACTATAACGGTAAGTATGCATTAGAATTTTTATCTCTCAGTTACATGTATGGAAATGGATTTTATTGTATTATAACATAATAATATCCTTAATTTTACTTCTTTTCAAAATTTTGGCTATCCATTGCAGAATACCTTTTCATCTACATAGTAGCTACTAACAGTCTCCGAGTAAAATGGCCTTCATATAGGTACGGACAGATGGATGGACAGGACGAGATTACAAGGGCTCCGTTTTTTGCCATTTGGCTATGGAACTCTAAATACCGTAAAATGTTTATAAACAAATATAATTAAATAAAAACAGACTCTTCTCCCTTTTTTACTATCGCGCAACTAAGTGTAGGCAACTAAGATCTCCATCTCCATTACGTTTTTAAAATACCATTCATACACACGATTTTCTTCTCTTTGCATACCTATTGCTGATATCTAAATACTCCTCCGGCGACGATGTTACCTCACTATTACTTCTTGGGCATTTTCAAGGAAAATTTGGGAAGCTACCTTTTGGGAAAACGCAATTAATTTCTAGACCTCACACTGCTTTCTACCAGGTAAGACGAAAGTAATACGTACGTAGTTTAACGCTTAGTGAGCACTATTAGATAAACTTTATTTGCTGTAAAAGTGCCAGGTGGAACATGCCATTTATTTTCATTTTAAAACAGTATTTAAATATCAGGAAAAATCCTTTTAGCACATAATATATTTCTACATCGTAAAACATCGATAAATGTAACCACATCACTAAACAGCTCGTGCCTGTTGCCTGTAAAAAGAGGACAACGCACACTTCATTAATAAAAGGTCAAATAATCCTGTAGACGCCATTTTCGCTTCATCCAGCCTCCAGGCCGTGTTAGGTTACAGCGGAGTGCACACTTGGTAAAGAGTTTATAGAACAAATCATGCCATACTAATATCAAAAAGTCTTGCTTGTTTGTTTTTAGGGTTTGGTACAAAAACTGTTGCTCCGATAACCATGGAGTTTTTAGTACAGGAAGGTTTATAATTACCATGTACCTTTGTAATAATTTATGTATCTATTAATATTTTATTGATAATTTCGTTTTAATGTTCTTCAATTTTATTATGAATATTTATAAGTAAAGACTAAAAAAGTGTATTTTATAAAATCTCAAACCATTTTGTACTAATCCTTACATTTCTTTTTATAAGGAAAATAAGATTATAAAAGTTGATGATCCAACGCAAACTTTCGTGGTGATTCCTTTAAGCATGGGTCTTTATGTAAAGGAAGTCGCAAAAGTGTCTTAAAGAATGTCAGTAATCTCCTACAGGGGTTCAATGGACTATGGTTTGATAATTCTCCCATTTATAAGGTGTCAAATCACTTTAGTAGCGTAGTCATACTTTTGTTTTTCTTTTTTTTTCATGAAATCACTGAAGTTAAACAATCTTCTGCATTGTCGCGTACTGAGCGGGCGATCTAGTACCATCCATATCGTACGTCTCTGTGGAGCCGGTCACTTAAACATGGAGATAAGCCAAGTTCAAAGCCGTAAAATAACGTCTGAAAGATTACCTACCTTCACCAATTAGTACTGGGCTCTCGTGATAGAGTGTGTCTCTTTTCACCTCATTTGTGAAAATAGGTCGTCCCAAGCTGTGAGTATTATATAGGCTTTTATTTATCAGGGAATGTGATCTGAAACTAAAATGACCTAACAGTTTACATATTTAGACGAATCTCTATGAGAGAATCATGCAATAAAAAAAAATAAGAAGTACAAATTTTTTAATGAGATACTAGTTCTATCTCACCAATTTGCTCACGTGGTACAGACAAATTGCAGTCTGTTTTAGGCAGAGCTGTCGTCATTGTGTGAAATTAGAAGTTTTTATTTGGCATTTTTCCCAAGCAAGAAAAAGAAACGGACACCATTTCGTTTTAAATTTTATTAGGGAGGTAAGAACAATAGTAGAGTATATAACAACAAAAATAAATATTCATATGTATCTTCATCTTTTATTAATTATAAATATATCGTGAATAGAACCGCCAACCATTACCTGTGTGTTTGCTATTTATTGTAAAACGCTAGGTAGAGTAATAAGTACAAAACATAATATTTATAATATAGTGTTGTTTTCTGAAATAACTTCAAGATAAAATAGCATGATAATCGCAACTAAGTAATAGTCAGTACGCGGCAGAGCTAAACAAGAATGAAATAGGTGTAGAATTGGCGGAGAGCTGTAGAATGTCTCTTGGGATGCATTTCAAATTCTGACTCCTGATAATATACATATGATCAAGCTAAGAATATTTTATTTTTGATAGATATTAACTTAAACCTTTACAAAATAAGTGATAAATGTCTTTAATTTTCAATAACAATTTTTTACTATTTTACTATAAATACCACTAACTTTAAATTCTACTCAAACATTGTCTCTACCATTTTGTTTGAAACATTAATGTTCGTTAATATTTACGAATAATGCTTTCTAAAGTGATTTAACTATATAAACAAATATTTACCATTTTCTTCGTAAAGGTTTAAAAGTAACTGAAAAAAGTACTAACTGCCCACTATAATACCATTAGGCAGTATTTATTTCCAAGTCGTAATCTCTCAATGTTTACTGTTGTTTTATAATAATTTATTTCTGTCAGTTTTTTAATTTAGTAACTTGTTATTAGAAAGAAAGTACTAAAAAAGTATTTTTAATGAATGGATATTATGACAAGTTACAACCTAACATGTAAATTAGGTAAATAATTTTTTAAGAGATATTTGCATTTTTATTATACTCGCAACGTTAAGCGAAAAGAACATTTCTTTTAAAAATTAATATTGAAGGAAGAGCCGATAAGATTTTTAGAAAACTATGTAACATAATAGATAACTGTATACAAAAAGTTTTAAAGTGTAAATTCTTTATCTGTGCTTAGCAATCAATAACAATTAATGGGTTTCATGTTTTCAATCGAGGGCTTGTGACTTTGATAAAATACTGTTAAAGATTTGCATTTCGTACCTTCTTTGTAAACAGATACAGATCTGTACTTAATAACATTGAGACATTCATCTATATACGTGTGTATACATATATACATATCACAATAAAATGACACCTTGACGCCACCTTTAACAACAAGTATTTAAGCTTACAGATGCCAAAGCGAAAGCGGATAATGAGTGTTGATAAGATGGAAGCCTATGACCATAGTACAAGTTCCTTATAATTATATAGTATCTTTTACTGTATATAATACGAGTAATATTTGTGCAATAGATTGTAATCGCATTTTCCAAAACAACTGTAACTATTCCGATGAAATTTACAATGTAGGGGTTTACGGAGGCAAAAATGGATCTAGCTAGATCTCAATTCTGGACAAATTGGTTTTCTCCGTGTTTTCACGCACTTAAAATCTGTAGTAGCACAGTGGCTAGACCACCACACCAAATAATAAAAGATCTACCACGCCAAAGCGCGTGGATTCGAATATTGTAATGTGACCAGACTTCATTTTTGTTTTTTTTTTTGATCTGAGCAAAGCTCGGTCTCCCAAGTACTATGTATATATAAGCTGTCTATTCCTCTATCGTCTATTCTTTGGCTGACTTTTATGGATGACTCGGGACTCGGGAAGGTATGCAGTTCACACAATGATTTTTTTGTCCTTTCTAAAACAATATCAAATAATATTATGCGTTTTTGAAATGAAATTATTATTTCTCCCAAATTAATTTATGTTACTTTTAAAAACCACTATTGTCACTTTTACCTGATGATGACTTACATGATGAAGAGTTTCACCGTGACCGTGAAACTATTCGGTGAAAAGTGACACCATCGGGCAATGACCGTAAAAAATCATATTTCCCACACCTAGCGTATCTTACATCAAAATTCTCAGATTCAAATCCCCGGCCGTTATGACCGACATAAACAAGTAGGAAACGACATATTAATTAAAATAACACTCCAGAAAGTTCAGTAACCATATCCCTAAAAAATAAAAGGAGTCGAGACATCACAACGAATGACCATAAGGTCCAAAAACAATCGCCACATGTGGCCACAGATTAACGAAAAGAAAAATAAAATTAATATCCATAGCCCTTTCTCTGTCTGGCACTTATAAAATTTATATTTATATCCCTGTCTACACTCAACGAAATCGTTCTTGGAAGTGGCTGGGCCGCCGCACGCGCATACAATGCGGGTGTTGTGAGCACGAATTCCAAATTCGAAAAAAAAAGTTAAGTTACGAACGCGACGGTTCGCTTGTGCTAAATCGTTTTTGGTTTATACTAACTTCTATGAGAGTTTAAATTCATGACGAAGAGTACGAACCTTGAGAAATGTAATCGATTTATGTTTTTTAATATATGAACTGAGAAAGTAGATGCTAACTCAGTTACATATTTGCATGTTGCAATAATAACGTGTAAGTACTGCTGTTTTAAGATCTATATCGGAAAGTAATGTTTTTTACGCAATGGTTTTACATTTGTATATGTATATTCCTATTTAATTACTACTTACTTATTATTTCTCAATTTTTTGTCTCATTTTGCATCGGACGTTCAGTTAGATTCCTTAAAATATACTGCGCAGATTTACATTATATTCATAAAAATCGACTTTTATTGATAATATAGAAAATCAATGAATATTTAGAGTACTTTTTACTCTTTCATAACTTTTAAACTGATGTGTACAATTAGACTTGATTTTACAGTCTTGGCCTTGCAGAAAAAGCAAGATCATAACTATGGAACTTGAGCATAAGAAGAATGCAGAAGATACAAGTTCTCGTAAACTTGCAGTCTTGGTCTTGGCTTTTGGTAATTACTACGATCTATATTCTATTTTTAGTGTTTCATACGAAATTAAATAAATGGAACACTTAGTAATAAACATTACTTGCGTTTCGATATCTGTCTGTCTCCAACAAATATTTTTTTGCCATCGTTTGAACTTCCAAATAAAGAGCTGAAGGATACATCTACAACTTCATGAGATGAATTTCGATTTTATGGGTTACTGTTGGGGCGTAATTTAAAGTTTTTTTGTAATTGGCAATTCACCGCACATCGTGTTAACAATATTATAAATTATTTACAAATTAAATAAGTTAAATTAAATAATAAATTAACTAAGTATAATTAATAGTAAGCGAAAGAGTTAAGGAGAATAATGAGATTTGAGGGGGTGAAAGAAGTATGTAAAGACGCGTTCCGTACTAATTACCCCGTCAGGTATACAGCGCGAGGATGTGTATGTACGTATAAATTAACAGTTTTATGCACGGATTGTATATGCATTTGATTATTAACAATAATTATATAATGTACGACATTAATATTAAGAGGTTTAGGTTTAAACTTAAACCGTTTATGGTAACATTCAAGCTGTCCATTATTGATAGGGACAAAACAGAATCATTCATTATAAAAACTGCGTGCATGGTATGTTTTCTATGTAATTAGAATATGTAGCACGAATTTGAAATAAACGTAAGTAATGAAGTGTCCAATTAAGAATAATTTAATAATCGTATGGGATATCAAACTAATGCTCTTTTAATAACGAATTAAAAAAAAAGATATAAAATACTAAAACTTTTTAATTAATAAAACTTTTTAGAGTTTCTTAACTAAAATGATTAAAACAGAACCTTTGTAATTTTTCTAATTTTGATCATGTCTACTTGTCTGTTTGTCCGTACGTCAAAGTTGATTTCTTCCGTCATATTTACATCTACTAAGCTGATATTGGCTGTTAGGAAGTAAATGAGTAATCCAAAACCAGAAAAACTTAAGACTAGAAAATGGAATCAAAAAATAAATAATGAGATGATGTGACTAGTTCTTATAATTTTTAGTTGTCTTCAGCCCAAAATCGTCCGACCAACCAATCCAAAAACCTGTAAACCGGCACGTGATTTTCTACTCAACGAAGGATTCTCAGGAAAATCCATAGAATAAATTCGGTTATCTAAACTTGCACCATTTAATATTTTAAATTTACTAAATTAAACTTTTAATTTGTTCTAAATTGCTGCAAAATTCTAATTTAGTCCTTGTCTCACACGTCCTTAGCTGGATTTGTTGAATAAAACGTTTAATAGTTTATTATGTTTGGATTTGGATTGAAGAATTACTATTGGGACTGAATTTATAATTACGTATATTTTTAGGGTTTCGTACCTCAAAGGGAAGACACGGAACCGTTACAGGATCACTTTTTTGCCTTTTCGTCCGTCTGTCCAAAGAATCAAGGCCATTTGTCTCAAGAATTGATAGGAAGGGGTATCAAGTTGAAATTTATATCAAACAGTGAGGTCTATGGTTTCTTAGAGTTATAAGTTCTTAGAGTATAAAATTCAAGCGTCGAAGTAAATGCAATCAAAAGATACGGTCATTTGTGTACTCAAACAAAAACCTATAGAATAGTTCTTGTTGACCTGGAATCATGAAATTTGGCAATCAAGATCTTACAGAACAATAAAAGGAAAAATCCAAAAATTGTATATGTAATGATATCACACTTTTTTCCCTTACAAACTTACATCAACTGTTGGAGAGTACGGGAGAACGTGTCTTTCAACAAGATGAAGTTTCTTTTTGAATACCACTTATATTTTTTTAGTAAATACATAACGAAAATGTGTTGTATGGTGGTACGGAACCCTTGTGCAACAGTCCGACTCACACTTGGCCGGTTTTTCTTTTTTCGTAAAAAGATGGCTCTACGCCTAACTAATTGACAGTAGGTATGCGTACCTGTGTACGACTCTTGGACTTGGTTGCTTTTATCTTCTGTCATAGCTATTTAAAATAGTGATGTCTTGAAAGCTAAGTTTACTCAATTGCAGGGTTTAAATATGTATTTACTTACATTTTTTTTTTATGCAACCATTGCCTATAGTATAAATATTAAATATTACTTTTCGCTCTATCAGAACGGATGTGTGTGTTTAAACTTAGCCGGTATTTAAGTTCATAACACTGCGTTACTATAAACAGTTTTTAATTCGGCAGTTCCGTTGGTCACTAAATTAATGAAAAAACACTAGAGCGATTGTAGAATAGTTCTCCATAATAAACAGTGTTGTTTATTTTATAATCTCAAGTAGAAACTGAATTACGCCGTAGTGCGTACTGTAAACCTCAAACTAAACACTATATATTCTTTATTAAAAAAACATCGGCATTGGCATGCTCATACGCAGGCAGAGGAGTCAGGGAAGTGAAGGTGAGCGTTGAAGGCTATCGTAATGGGGCCCCTTAAACTTTGCGTCGCAACTGCGTCGTAAACCGAGTCACAAGTCCCAGGCACTGCTTCGGGCTCCTCTCCCATCAACGCGATGAGCCCAGCACCCGCATGGTTAATCCATGGAATGCCAAGAGTCAATCATCTTATCTCATAATCGATTTTGATGTTAATCTTTGGGTAATCTATGTAACATAACATTGTATTCATTGATTGTTTATTATTTAGCATGCATGAAGCTGCAGGCAGGAAAGAGTTGTAAATTGTGACAATAACAGATAATAAGATTGGTATTTTCCAAGTATTTCGATATGAATTAATCAGTACCAAAAATTTTGTTAATCCCCCTTTTAGTTTTTTTTTAAATTAGGTTACCTATAAGGAAATTTGGCTTAGGCCTGATTCACTGTCGTTTCCCGTTTTGACACTTGGTCATAGATATTGTTTAACTAATTTCTTGGGAGTTTCGATATTAATCAATTTCTAAAAGCAAAGTTTTACAGTTGGATTTTTTCTAACCAAAAGCGACTACTGGCGATTAGGTTAGTCGTGACTTTGGCGTAAAGTTTTTTTGTAACTATTTGAAAGTTTAAAAACAAGTTCTGTCATTATTACATATTTTTACACTTCAATAATAATACACTCCATTAATAAGTTTACAAACACGTAAACTGCAGCACTGAAGCACTTAAGAAAATTTAGAAACCTACCGTAGGAAACAAATTATTGAAAATGTATTATTTGTAATATAACAAAAAAGTACATACATGACCTAACGTTAATATTTACAAACTTAAAACTACATATTATCTTTAATTATAACTTCCTCAGAGTTGCTTAGGAAGCTTAGGAACAAATTTTTACATTTTGGCAAGCTTTAATTTCACAGTTTGGTCTGTTTAAAAAAATTTTTCGTCGTCTGAAACCCGTAATCACTGGAGAGTAAAAAATGATAGATAAAAGTGACCGTCGACATATACTACATGCGTACAAATAATATGTAAAATTTAATTATAAATTCATACGAAGTACCAGGCTTCCAAAAATGTGTAAGAGGCGACTCGTCTACGCTGATAACATCAGGGCCCTTTCAACATGTCAGTATCAACGCACCTGATCACATTTATGCTTCGGACAATTTTTTTATAGACATGCCACAGTTTACTATCTTGATCTATTTTATTAAAGGCCAGATTAAATTGGGATTAAACTGAAATTTATGTAGTATAGAATTTTATGGTTAATTTGGAACGTATTAATTGACCTTAATTTAATTGAATTTAATTTTTATTTAACTTGATTCACTCTTAATTAACGATAAAAAAATCTAAAAATGTAATATGATGTATTGAATTTGTTTCAAGTAGATAACGAATATTGAGCGGTGTGTGATGCCTTTGTAACAGAATATTTTATAAATATTTAAAATTTATTTTTCTTAGATTGCAAAACAAAATGTGACATCATCACAATCGGCATATCGGGACCACCGGGCTAGCATGAGCGTTAGCTCACAGTTAGGTGTCTGCCCGATATGGTCTCCAATGTAAACATTCCAGTGTTCATGCAACGCTTAGCAGGTTCTGTTTGCTTAGGTATAATTTGCATTACACGCATTATTTATGCCAGGCTATATCCATTATCACTGCTAATAATATCCCTAGTAAATGAAAGAGACAGCGTAATTATCGAACAGACCATTATGTTTTTAAATTTTAAATTTTAAACATCTTTTGCAACTTTGTTAACATAGTGATGATTCGAATATGAATATTCTGGCGAAAGTACCAGTTAAAAATGTACTGAACCGAGTAGTCAGCCCAATAATTCGGTTAATTTTATACACACTTTACTGCATATTTGTATGTTTTTCGTAGATTCCGGGCGGTGATTATAGCCTAATAGAATAGACAATTTAGTTAAATGCGAGTTTAACCTACACGATAAAAATTATAAAATGAATATCTAGAGATTCTAGCACTTATATTATAATTCGATCCTGATGCTGGAATGGTACAACCAGTTCAAACAATTAGACTTGTGGCTCTGCTAGTTTTTAAATTAATATTGGATCCAACTCGTAACTCCCGATGTTGTACCTAGTGGAATGGCTTGGTTGAACCATGAGACTTGTCATGTTTATTTTTGAATTAGTGTCATGGGTCTCAAACAGAAACATTGCCTTGAACTTCGGGTTCGAGTCCACAATCTAGGTGCTGCAGTAGTGTGGTTTGCTCACACTGTGAGATTTGAGAATCTGCTGGTTTTTAAGATCTAAATCTTGGTCAAAAAGTATGACTTGGCCACTTAATGTTCGTGGAACTATTACGTGACATAATATCGAAGTTCTTAAGAAATAGAGTGTGTGACAATCACGAAATGGCCAAGCCCTACATTTTGACCAAGATGTAGAGTTTGTAGAGTCAAGGCTTATAGGTAGAGTTATTTTTTATCTATTGTAATAAATGTCGTACAGCCAAGAGCACGTAGAGCTATATACTTTGAACTTTGGACAGGCCCCGTAGACTATGCTGTGCAGTACAAATTGGAGCTCAGCTAGGGGCTTGGCTCTACTAGAGATCTCATAACTTTTTAACAGTGAAAGCATTATGAACTTGTGAGTCTTGACAACCAACTTTACATGAAATGTTATTGGTGGAGGATTTCGTTTCTTTTTAGCAGGCGCCCTAGATTTTTTTATTTTTTTGAGCTCTATTTCTCGAACTTCAGCCATTTTTTTTCATAGCTCACTCTCTATCATTGCTTCTTTTCTTTCTTGGTTTGCTACATGTAATAAACGGTAACACAGGGCGGTACTTAGTTTTTAGCCTATTGTATTCAACTATAGTTAACTGTTGTGCTTTGACAGTTCTTTTATGTACAGACTAACGACGCGCCTTGGCTTCAAACGGGTAGAATTTTTTTTGAAAATAAAATACATCCCATATTACTCGCTGATAATGTAACTTTCTATACGTGAAAGAATGTATGAAATGGGTTGAGTAGTTTTTAATTAATTCATTACATACAAATAAACAAAGTTTACCTCCTTATAATATTGTAGTATACATAATATATATGCACATCCTGTACGAGGGGTTGGAGAGGAAAAGCTTCCGATTTCTTAATTTTTTATGAGTAAATCATGAGTCCTCCTGATATTGCAGATACTCAAATCCTGACTTTTGCGAATATACTGTTTTGCATATTTAAATTTTGATCTTCGGGATTCAACTTCTTATTCTTGATGTCGCATTGGCTACCACCTGCTTAAGTCGTTTGAAAAAGGAACACTTTTGATTCACTATGGTATCCGTCAGTCTGCCACATCCGTTTTACTCGGAGGTTATTTAACATTTTAAACAGCTGGGAACAATTATTTAACTTTAAAATTTAACTTTCGGGGGTAGTTTCTGAGCTTAAATAGAAAGTAACAAAATTGTGATTGTTATCTTCTAGAACATCACATGTGACCTCTATAAATCATAAATTCAAATATGTGTAATACTCACGTTATTTTGTGTTACTTTTTTTACACTTTTTCTAAAATACACATTCAAATTGCTGTCTCTCCCGCTTATCCTCAAAAGTAGAATTTTGATTTGCACTCGGCAATAATTTTTACATAAAAGAAAGCTCTACGACAAATTTTGTGCTATGGTTGGCGGTTGGTAACTACTAAATTGACAGTCCGAGATACTATTTGCCCAAGTTCGGTTTGTTCAGTCGAGTCAGTTTCCCATTTGAGATACGAAACCCTAAAAACAGCAAAAGTGTTAAGATTTTTTTTTACAATTCATTGTTTTATAGATATGTATAGAATGAATTATGGTTAAACAGGAAGACCCCTTCACAAAAATAAAGGAGTTTATAGGAAAATCATAGTGAAGAAAGGACATCTAAACCAAATATGGTGATAATGATAACTCATTATAACGCATACATACACATACCTAGGCGAAAATGTGTGACGAGAATGATGAGATTTGAGGAAGCGAAAGAGGTATGTATGGACCACGACTCTTGGAGCTCCGTCCTTTCTGACTGCCCCGTTAAAGATACAGCGTGAAGATATATGTATGTAACACATAAATATTTAAGTCATATTCACCCTCTAGCTTCTACTGTTAAAATGTCCTAAAATCATGAGTCACCTTTCAATGTCTCCCAAAACTTAGTGAAACTAGGAAGACAGAAGAATTAATTTTATAAAATTAATTTTTTTAAAGAATATTTAATATTAACATGGAAAATATACCAAATATGTTGAATACCGAATAATTACCGAGGGGTTCAGCGCATCTGTAATATTGGGTCCTTACATATGAAATTGGCGTTTTGTACGGGAGGAATATAAAGTCAATTTTTTTTTTGTAAAATATATTTAATTAATCAAAGTATGCACCGTTGTTATCTATGCACTTTTGCCATCTCATAGGTAGTTCATTGATCCCTTTACTAAAAAAACCTTGGGGGCGAGAATCAATAAGCTCTTTGAAGGCAGTTTGGACTGCCGCATCGGAATTGAATTTTTTTCCTTGTAAGAAGTTTCTAAATTCCGGAAAAAATGGTAACCTGTTGGAGCAAGGTCCGGGGAGTACGGTGGATGTCGCAGACATTCCAATTGTAGCTCATCTAACTTAGTGGTTGTTTGTTGTGCAGTGTGTGGTCTTGCATTGTCGTGAAGCAGCTGTGGCCTAGAGCGATTGACCAATCTCGGTTGTTTAGCAGCTAGTTCTTCCTTCATGGTTTGCAGTTGCTGACAATAGATATCTGCCGTAATCGTTTGGCCAGATTTTAGAAAGCTGTAGTGAACGATACCGGCGCTAGTCCACCAAACACTCACAAGTAACTTTTTCTGAGTCAATTTTCGTTTAGGGCAGGATTTGGCTGGGTCTCCAGGGTTCAGCGATTGCGACGAGCGCTTCCGATTATCGTACAGTATCCACTTTTCATCACAAGTAATGATTCGATTTAAAATCCCTTCATTATTGTGTCGGTTGAGCAAAGTAACACAGCAGTCGACGCGTGTTTGCAAGTTCGATTCACTCAATTCATGAGGTACCCATCGTTCAAGTTTTTTTACTTTCCCGATATGCTTCAAGTGGATTAATACAGTTTTGTCACTTACCCCGAAGCCTGCAGCTATCTCTGAAGTGCTTTGTGATGGATCCGCTTCCACAATAGCCTTTAATTCTTCATTTTCCGCTTTGGTCTCCAACCGTCCATGGGGTTGGTTCTGAAGGTCGAAATTTCCAGAACGAAAACGTTGAAACCAAAAATGTACCGTGCTTTCTTTTGCGACACCAGCGCCGTACACATCATTAATCCTTCGTGCTGTTTCTGCAGCACTGGTGCCACGGTAGAACTCGTACTCGTAAATATACCGATATTTCATGTTTTCCATTGTGCGATAATAAGCGACGCCAAGGAAAAAATAATGAGGAAAAAAACAAATGAATGACTGTTTTCAAAACTCAAATGTACCAGCTAAATGAATTTATAAATTTGAATTTGGAATTCTTAACCAAAGAGGAGATATTTCAGATCAAATTGGTCAGTACGACAAAACGCTAATTTCATATGTAAGGACCCAATATTTATAAAAGAATTACTTGGAACTAACATTAGAGCGAATTTTCTCTACATAATATTATACTTAGTCTTACATGTACAATAAAAACCTTGCCAGAACAATATCGAAACAATGTTTATTCACAGCAGTTAATTTGTAGTGGTATCAAATCAAAACAAACATTGCTGGCGCCACCTACAAGCAGCCTGACTAAAGCAATTCGCAGAGCTCGGTGAATTGCGTCACAGTGTAAATAAAATTTATGCTCCCAGTCTTACATTGTTCGTAGACACAAAAGTATTCAGACGGTTTAATGATATAAAAATAATATTTAAAAAAAATGCTGAAAAAAACGTCTGGAATTGGACAATTTTTAATAAAACGCGTTGTAAATTTATAATTTTTTTTAAATTTAATACGAAAAAATTAATATTTAAGTGTAAAAAATTAATTAAAATGTCTACCAATCAAGATATTTGTTATTATGGTATTACACAGGCACAGGTTGCGAGAAGGTATAATTGATTAATCATTCAAGAAACTAATATTGTAGCTGCTGGCCGAAATAGCGAAACATTCCCAGAAAAGCGTGTCTATAGATTGTTCCAATTCCAATTTGTTTGTTGGACGGAAGAGGCGTGGTCTCCGCTGGGCGGAGCCGCAGAGGGAGATAGGACATCGTGGATGTTCGTAATTCAAATTGTACAGCTGTTCGAATTGGTGATCTATTTTTCTCCCGAAAACGGTTTCAAATCCTGTCGCAATTTCAAAAGATTTTTTGCACGTAGTCAATGCCTAAATTACTTTACACTTTTTTTATGAAAAACTCGCACAGTATGGAATAAAATAAATCGAAATTATATTTTGCAGCTTTAGAATTCTCTTGGTGTATACTAGGAGTGAATTGTAAATTTCTTTTTGAGTCTTGTTACAAGTCACAAATACATATTTTATAATACATACATTGTGTGCAAATTATAGATATGTGGATATAATTTCTAAATACATTATAAAATTGACTTTGAACTTGCTGGAAAACGCAACACTGCCATCGAATTTTGTTGACGTAACAATTACTTAATTGATTTAAAAGTATTGACACATACATAAACAATAAATATTTTTATTTCATTCGTACGTTCATCGTTACGTACGAACCTAATTTTTTACATCCGCTGTTATAACATTATGATGAAAAAATAATAGTGACCCAGTAATGACATGCCTTTTTGCCACTCATGCGGCCTTGATAATCGACATTGACATTGTATTTTTTAATTTGTCAAATTAGTTATTTGACCGGAAAATTGACCGCAAATATTCCACACCGAATGGTGCTACATATGGACTCGCGTGGTCTGAATTTAACCGCGAATCTTATTATGAAACTTTTAATATTAATAACTTGTTAGAATTATTTTTGGAACGGCTTTTGGAGCGTTTTTACATCGATAAATCTATGCAAATAAATAAAGTTGTAACAGCTGGTTTGTCAGTGATTTCGAAATAAGCTTGGATTTTGTTAACATACAAGTAAGTACATTTGTTATAATAATGCACGTTAACAAAATAGAAACATGCGTTTTTTTAATTTTTGTCCGTCTGTGTCTTTGTCCGGGCTAATCTCAGAAACGGTTGATCCGGTTTCGACGGGACTTTTAAAGAAGTTTTCAGAAAATAATCTGGGCTACTTCTTTCTCAGTAAAAATACTAAATTTAGTGGCTGAGATCGCGAGGCACAGCTCAGCTAGTCTAAAATATGTCACAAAAAATATTTTTACTACTACGTACTAAACGTACATACATAAAAATTTTAAGTCAGTGTTTGAATGTGTTCCTACCTAATTGTTCTAAAGTAACTGGAACTTTTATTTTAAAATGTTTAGTATTTTAATGTATCTGTTTAAAAATTAAATAGAAGAGACTAGCATACAAAAGGTTGTCTTATTCTCAAATAAGCTCTAGCGAGTTCAAGCTTGTTGTTTTCTCAGTGCTCTACTACTATACATACAAAAAAATATACCATATCAAATGTGTTCCCGGAAAAATAAGTATACTTTACGCAAAACTTAACTAAATTAAACTCTTGTCACACATGTAATAAATAATTATACCATTTAAATTTATGTATTTTCATAAAATGTTTTATAAGATGTTTAATTCAGAATTTTTCTTTATAGCTGCAGTAGAAGTGTCGACATAATATCTCATAACAAGTATTATATTCATTGTCTCACAATATTATATTTCGAAATTTCGAACATCCTAGTTAAAGTTTGGTAAAAACTTTGTAACTGGGATGTCTGCGGGTAGCGAGATTTCTCATTCGAGAAACATTTTATTTCGTCATTTGTTTAAAAGAGAACCAACAACAAATCATAGTTGTGAAATATGCTGATAGTAATAAAATAATAACATAACAAGAAAATTCGAACATAGAAACATATTATTCTTTGACAAGTAATTTATTAAACCTGGTCATTGACTACTAAAAAATCGTATTTCTTAAAATTTTACAAACCAATCAAGACTCGCAGCATTTCAAATATCGAAGCTCAAAACATGAATTTTTTTTTTCTTTCATCATGGCATGGCGCACAGTTTAGCACATTTGCCAATGTCACGTATTAATAAGTAGAATCACAAGTATATTAGTTTTTTCTTATTGTAAAACTCCTCCAGTAAAGTGATAGTAGGCTTTACTGAAGTTATAAAAGACTTGAAAGAGCGCGAGAACTTCAGCTACACATGTTTATTTAGACCTATTATATTGTTTTCACTTATACAGAACTTTAAAACACAATAATACTATCAATTTTGTACATTAAAACCCCCCAAAATGTAAAAAATAGAAAATCTAAACAAAATGTCAACCTCACTTCTCCCGTTCCCGCCAAACGCCAAAAGTCCAAACGTGGATTTGATACCATATGAAATATTACAGTTAGTTTAAAACAGGTAATTGCGTTTAATTTCCCGTTTTAGATACATTTTATAATGCAACGCGAAAGTTTAAAAGTTTATAGTTTAAAACAATTTATACCTTAAAATATAAATACAAAACAGAAATAAATTCATAATTAAAACTTTATTTTCTTCTAATGTGCAATATTGTTTGCTATTGTTGAAAGTATTGGAACTACCTCTATGATTGGAACAAAGTATAGATACACGGGTTTTGTATCACATTTGTATGTCATGTGTCATGATGTTGTTCCTAACGACATCTCCAAACGACTACAGGATAGTACAACGCGGTCCAGCCGGTATATCGAGTAATCGGTCGATAACATCCTGCGATATAGGCATAAATTAATCGATTATGATCGCAAAAACGTGATGACGATTCCCGGAATCGCGTGTTTCATATGATTTATTCAATTTTCTTCGTTATATATCATATTATGACATGTGCAATATATTATACGTATATCAAGATAACGCAAAAAATTAATCTAAACGATCGGGTTTATTTACTTAATTTTTATGTTACATGGACACAAAACTAATAGCTGTAATAGGTAAAAAGAATATCATGTACATTAAAGATATTTACATATCTTTAATGTACATGATATTATTTTTAATTTCCGTTAAACCATTATGAACCTGACCTTAAAGTGAAAAAATATAATAAAATGAAGCCCATCGACTGGGTTCTGATATTTGTAAGAGACTGGTTGAGGCTTCGGTAGACCGCCGGACTGACAGCTTCCGCCAACGAATTAGTTGGGCTATTCAAAGAGGTAATGCTGCGAGTCTGTTGGGCACCTTAAGCAATGACAGCTTTCTAAGCGGCAACTTTGAAGAAGCCTATTTTAAGATCATGTGCACTTTTAAGTTTGTAATGTGTACTTTTAACGTTAGGATATGTATGTACTATTATAATTCTGCTTATTATTAATAAAAAAAAGCATAAAATGATTATATAAATTGCACATTTTCGAAACACTATGCTTCTCTTTTTTTCATTTCATTTTTGGTCTAAATTATGTTTTACTTCATGTTGTAATAATTTTTAGAGTTTGGGTAAACAAAAGTCGTGAAAGTTCTGAATAATAATTTCGTTTTTTTTTCTTTATTTATAATTAGGTACTATTTTTATAATTTTGTCAATTGTGAAGAAATTGCAGAATCAAAGAAAAAAAATACAACAAGTTTTATTTATGTTACCTATGTTTTAAAACTAGTTGTAAAATGTAGTTAAATTTTACTTCATACCTCAAAAAATGGAAGAGTTATCCTGAAGATTTACTGACCTATCAGGAATGCATAGCTAATTATGTATATCGTGTCAAAATAGCACTAATAAAACCTGTTATTATTATCGTAAACTTCTATCGCGTTACGCATTAATATCTTATCTTATAAGTCTATCTCATAACTAAAACCACAGCAATTTTGCGGCCATCTCAAACATTTTATACTATTTTGAATTTTATAATAAAGGAATCAAACCATACAAACGTATTTTAATAGCAATTAAATAAATTAATATAAGTTATAGGAACATAATATTCGACATCCTTGCTAGTGTTGGCCCCCTGTTGCGAAGGGCGAAGGCTATTGGACTCTGTTACCAATATTACTAATGTAAACGGAGACAAATGACAGGTAATTATATTGTTAAAATACTCAGTAACTAGGACTTACACTTTCCATTACCAACTTTGATTATTTAAATAATCAAAGATTACCAGTATTGATAAATGAGGAATGTACTTTGGATTTTCTTTTAATATTTCATCTGGCGGAAATTTAAAATACCATTTCAAATTTACAAAATCGGCCATTATGCATGCATATACTTAAATCTTATTAATTTTTTTTTAGAAAAGGATGAATTTTCAAAAAATTTAAAAACCGTATGTAAAATGCTTTTGGTATATATTTTATTACGTAACACTAACTCTTTAAAAAACTACAGGAAATAATTCGACCCGATTATTCCACCCGGTTATGCCATAAAATAAACCATGATAAATTACATAATAATATAATACTTACGCGGAAAAATATGTCATCATGGTCACCCTCGTGTCCCGTATCATGCAGCGAAACCAACGCTACTGTTTAACCCCCTGCCAGTCACCAAGAAGCAAACACTCACCTTGTTTAAAGTTTAATATTTTATTTTGTTTACGACAGCATGGAACGAAACGCATAAACTGTATATTAGATGTTCCACGTTGAGTTTTTATTCTTTTTAATCAAATAGCCGTTTAATTAGAGCGGACAGTTGGACTTCTCGTTAACAAAAAAATGGTTTTTAAAACCAGAAGCTGTTTTTTTCTTTAATACGGCCAGTTACTGACACTGAAATAATTACATTAACATATACCTATAACTTAATTTAAAGAAATGAAAATAAATTATATAAGGCATTATCTAATATGTAGGCTCACGTTTTAAGTTACATTAAAATTAAACAAATAAAACAGTAAACTCTTTTTATAAAAAGTTCTTGCTATATACATATATGTAAATCATCCAGCTGGGACTTCTTAATCGACGGCATGATGAAAAATACTAGAATGTATTGGTATTCAATATCATATGAATCAATTGGTAGCCATGTATGTAAAAATTATTATGACAATTGTAATCCACCCTACAGACAGATTTTTAAAAAATAAGTACTAATACAACAGAAGCTTTCTGTGTGATATATAAAAACTTTCTGTGTGATATATAAAAACTTTCTGTGTGATATATAAAAAGTCAGGAATTTTTCAATTACGTCGAACTCAATTTGACAACTTGATGAACACGTTCTTGCTTAGATATTCGAATTTGACGTATCTATGTGGGTGGTCTGTCGGACGTGTGTTATATTTTTTTTGTTTTTATTTTTTTCTGTAGGGTGATGACTAACAGCCTTTCAATAACTAGCTACCAGTCGAGCGTAAAAATCGGTTGTGAAGAGTTTATTGGAGCATTTTTTTTTTATAAATTTTGGATGTTATCCGTATGAAATAAGGTTTAATACTATTTTAAGAACACAACATTAATAATTTCTTCTTCTTAGGTTCTTTAAGTACACAAGCTATGGATTGTGAAACAACAAATTACAAGAATATTGTGAAACACAAAACAGATCGTTCGTGTCGTTCAAAAACGAAACGATAAGCCCAAAATGAGAGTCAAAAGATTCCTTTACGCTCAAATAACTGTTATGGTGACATTTTGAAGTGAGTGCGTTAGGGTATACGCGTGATGGTTCAGATTAGTTCTGGAACAGCATGGTGACACTGATGCCGTGTAGCTACCTCGGCGGCGGCGCCTCCCCGCGCTGCAGCTTGGATCACACCGAGCCAAAGGTCAGAACGTATTCTGATTTGCCTCAATCATACGATAAACATTAAATTTGAAGAGTGTGTGATTGGGGATAAATATTTGTACATAAACTGCACTCGAGCTTCAATACTTGTAGGATTAATTGATGCACCAATGTTTTCAATAACTATACTTATTCTCTGCACGTCTTTTGGCATGTTTTTTGCACGTTTTGATTTTGCATGTGTTGGGACCTGCTTGTTATTATGTGCTATTTATAAAAATTGACATTTTATTTTTGCTTACTAATTTAGAAGGAATTTAAATTGCATCTACCTACATCGAGCGTAGCTACCATCTTCAAATGACCTCCGTAACTTACACCAAATTTTATTGTTCTGTACAAACAAACACTATCTAGTAAGTTCACCTATAGACAAACTGTTTATGTTTTTCAAGTTGAACGGCGACAGATCTCATGTTACCCATTCATACATACGTTAATCTTTAGGGGCCATTAAAAAGTCGTAATACATTCAGTGTGGTGTCACTG
The DNA here is from genome assembly GCA_907165235.1 of Zeuzera pyrina. NCBI lineage: Eukaryota > Metazoa > Arthropoda > Insecta > Lepidoptera > Cossidae > Zeuzera > Zeuzera pyrina. The sequence continues at coordinate 5,703,117 of OU015641.1, forward strand.
GCGTACCTACGGGACAGTACGTCGTTAGCCACCTGATACCAGGCTATCATGATTCGACGGAGTTGGTTTTCATATCAGCCGTGGAATGACTCTTCGTTGATAAATTAATTTTTGGAATGCGAATGGGACTTGTAGCGATTCAGTGTAAATAATGTACTCTGAATGCATATAATATAATGAAAAGGCTGCCCCAATTTTATACTTGCGCAACTTCAAAAGAAAAGCATTTTTAAAAACTGTAACCATCCTCAACCGCTTCTATCGCAAAATTAAACTTTTAGAACTACAACTGATAAGAACTTTTTAGAAGCAAAATTAGTTATAGAAATTTGCAATAAGAACTCTATACACACAGTATCAAATAAATAGCTCTAATTTCAGTTAAAAATATTATTTAACAATACTAACTGTATAATTTGTTTTATATTGAGAGGATTCGTCAAAAAGCTTGAACAAAATATTGAAACAAAAGTCAACGATTCAAAAACACGAAGCCACCCAGAGATAATACTAATAAAAAGAAATTTGTCCAAGTTGATAGTGGTACACGAAGCGATTTATCGAATGTCTCTCTCGATACACCTTAAATTGTTAGTTCCCTGCGTTTATACCATTAGGTCGTAACTCATTCTTGAACTGTGAACAAAAAACTACTTTCCAACATCACTACTCTGTTGCTGGTAATTATATGTAAATGCCGCTTTAAAAAACACTAAATAAAAAAGAAATAGAATCAGAATAGAATAATTTTCTAAATAATTAACTACATATGTGTGTTTTTTCGTCTCTTATCTTTATACAATATAAAAATATCTGCTAAAAGAGTAGTCAGGAAATAATTTCCTATTAGTAAAAATTCGTTAAAGACGTATTATAACGTAGAATGATAAAGCGCGTAAACAAATAACAGATGACTATAAAATAATAATAATAACACACCGCGCTAAAATAAATCACTTAATATTGACATTATTCACGCGAGGACTCCAAACCGTACGTACATACACATGGAATTAATATCACAGCAATATCTCTCAAATTATCAACGATAACCGAACAACAATAAATATGGCAGTCGATAAATTTGAAAATTTATTCCATGTGAAGGAAGAGAGACGAGACGACGCAGGAGTCCCAGATCGTAAATATAAAGTGAGATAAAACAATAAACGAATTATGTATAAATAAATAACCGTTTTGTCTTACTGTTTGTTTAGGACTTTAGGATACAGGCTGTTATACTTATTTTATATTTTTTAAATAACACGTTTCTGTTACAATTTAATTGGTTCATTTCGAAAACATCCTGAAATTATGGTTTCGCCAAAAATAGCTTTAATCAGCCACCTGCTGAAATAAAATTTGATGACATTCTTGTATAGAGTTTAATCGATAACATTTAGTAAATCAATGTGTAAATAAAATTTTTTTGAGAGCGGGTAGTGATACGAAGAACTGATTGATGGTTTTAATTTTTATTATGTGGAAAAACAAAATATGTGTATGTACATTAACCCATAACCACGAAGTCAAAATTAATGAATTAATATTTTCTTGATTTAATTAGGACCTATAACTACATACAATGATTAACTAAATGATCTTGAAATGAACAAACTTTAGATCTAACACTTACTCAGTTCGATATCGGTACGGTATGTTCCGTTCCGACTTCAAATGAAATGCATATAATATATTATAATTCACTGATATGCTGTGTAAATAAAATTACGTAACTAAACAGATATTTATTTTTCATATAATTTCTAAATACGATAGACAGTTAAATAAAATGTAAAAGACAAATATTTATGTTGATCAACCTGTGTAACAAACGATATCGAAGCGCGCAGGCGCGTTGTCGCCGCGTAAAACGTATAAATTAGCCTGCGCTATCGCGAGATCGAGGCCTCACACCTCGAATGGAATGCGCTGCGTGATTTACGCCCTTTCTCACACAAATATCTCCAAGTGACGTCTGCTGTCCTAGTACATGCTGTTCAGTTATAGGTAGTGTACAACTCGGTTACTAGGAGACAGTATTTAAAATTATCCGTTAAATATTAATTATTAGTTGACATTAATCGCGTAGAAATATTGTTTGTAACATAACTTAACTCAAAACAATTTTATATCAAAATTGTTCAAAGGTTAAAAAGATAAACGAGGGCAACAGATTTTTTATAATATTAGAAAATCTAGAATTTCTATTTGTTATCTGATTTGCCGAAAATTAGTTTCGTAACAAATAAGATCCGTGATATGCTGCTGAAGAATGAAGTATGAAGATGCTGTATGTATATTTTTTTAGTTCTCGAATTGATTTTACGTAGTGTAAATTTCCACCCAATTTTATATTATCTGTTATAGTTTAAACAACACTATGTTTTTTAAATGTCAACGACGAGAATTTAAGTAGATAAGGAAACGAAAATAAGGAAAAAATTAAAACAGGGCCCAATTATTTATCTCCTAAAATATGTTACGTTACTAGATAGTTAACTAAATTACAACAAAATTTCAACAATGTTACGTGTATAACTAACAAAAATCCCCGTTTTCTAACTGACAAAAGATTCAAGATAAAATTTCAGTTATAAATAATAAAACTCCTAAACGTCGCTGTGAGATCAAGATACTGTAACAACATTAATAAAATCAACTTGAATTTATTTAACAGCTGTGAGGGCGCCACTGTGTCTTCACTTTGATATCCTAACATAAAAATATAAACATTAAACAATAGCTACCTAGTCAAAGACAAGTACATATAAATACTCGAATTTTAATTTTACCAAGAGCAACTTTCGATTTAGTAAGAGAGTGTGCTTTATATTCACCATAATATTAAATAATAGTATGAGATTTCGAAATGCAATAGACCTCTTGATTAGGATGTCGATTCGATCAAGTCTCGTAGCATAAACTAGCAAGATTTGTGTCAGTTTATATTTGACTACGTTTTATTATAATCCAATTATGTTAGATATAAAAAAATATACTGCTTATCCAAATCCACGCCACTCAGCTGGATCTTTAGCTCTTCTTACCTATTGACTGCCCTATGTAGGTCATCTCTCCATCTCGCTTGAAGACATTACACTAGCGATGGGTAGATGTGATAGTTAAAAGGAATGAGGTCGGGATATACATCCTGGATGATCCAGGTCCACGGACGTACATCCAGTTCCTGTATCCGCGGGCTTGTATGGGATCGAATATTATTCGTATCGCGTTTCTCACGGATTCCATCTCAAATCATTTGATATATGTCCGATGTTCACTTGGATGTACATCCATCAGTACCAGATATCATTCCGTGGAGACGTATCTATCCGGATCTACCCATTACTGTACACTTGCCTTACACTACATAGCCCTCTAAAACTCATCTGTCCTAGCATTATTGGTTCTTCGACAAATGTGACCATAGTCTACTACCACTTCAGTTTGTTTATTCTTCAAACCATGTGTACGGCGCTCTTAATTTGATTGGTTTTGGCTACCACGTTTGCTACAAAATTGAGAGACCTTGCTAGGTCTCTCTTTGGTTCATTTTCCAATTTAAAACAATAGATACTTCTGTTTTTTTAATTTTGACCATCTGATCTTAATTAAAAAATGGACCAAAAAATATTTCAGATCTAAAATCTGAAATGTAGTGATGTTATTTTTCATTACATATTTATTTGCGTACGACAAGAATGCTTTTTAAATTTACAACAGACTCGAAATTGAGATGACAACCGACGTGGTTTAAATGCGGCGTTAAATTATGTCATGACTAACGGTCGTCACTGTTACACAACTGGTTTACACTATGATAGAGTCAAAGACAAAATAATAAGGTAAGTACAAATAACGGAAATAAATATAAGAATTAACACTAATCTTAAATTAGCAGCAAAAACAAACAAATCTGCAAATTATTATTATTATTAATTATTTTTTGGCAAAACTTGGCGCTCCGTCCTCTCTGACTACCTCGTAGGGATACAGCATGAAGATATGAATGTCTCTATTTATTTCTAAATCTGTTCTTGTTTAAAATGCAAAGCAGATTAAAAGAAACATTTTAGTAGTAATAATAGTAACACAAAATATTAAATCTACCGTGAAACACTAGCTAAACTAAGCTCTATTCGAGCTCTAAGCTTGCAGCATACTAAGCTCGAAACTTGTACCTGTGCTTATATTTACAAGTTTTTGTACAACTAGGAGGGTCGATCAACTGTTTTCTGTTTCACTGCTGACTGAAATCCCGACAAAAGTGATTAATTGAATGTATTAAATTAACTTTTAACAATATTTCGATAATTTCTCCCGTTTTAATGGTCATCCAGAGGCATTTTCAGTTGTTCAAGGTAATAAGTTTATTATTCTTTGAGATTTTTCGATTTTATAATAGACCCTGTTAGCAAAGATACATTGCTCAGCACGGATTTAAAAATTGTTCATTTTCCATTATTGAGACCATAAAAAAAAAAGTTACTGAACTAATCAACCAGAAAAAAAAATTTGATCATCCCATGAATTCTACACAACAATGGAAGATGATTCAGAAACACTTAAAATTATATATTCTTTATACTTGATAGTCAATTTAGGATTTAAGTCGGTTTTGAGGATTTCATGGCCGAAGGGCTCATACGAAATAGTTTGATTATGTGTATCTGTCCGTCTGTCTGCATCTCTATCTGTTCGCTTATCCGTCTGTTCGTCAATCTATCTGTGTTATGCAGCTGATTTATTTCATCATCTTTACATCTAATGAGCTGTGGTTTAGAGATACCCAAACCCAGAAATGAAGAACACACAATTTTTACACAGTTTTTCCACTTCTTTTTTGTCTGAAGTTGCTACGAAACCTTAAATTAAGCAAGTTCGACACACGCTTCAGATTATTTTCAATTAATTTGGTCGGGAAATGAACCCTGAATCTTCGGGCAAGTTAATCTAAAAGACTTAGAGCAGCTTTACATATAATATACTCTAAGATTTAATAGCAATACCTCCTTGATTATAAACGACAGCTTAACCCTCACATTGTCATAATTTAAATTTTGTCATTTAAAAAGTATTGAGAATTATAAAATATTTAAAACGGGAAATGTAACGCGATTACATATTATTTTGGCTTGACGTTTCTTGAGAAAAGCTTGAGACCACGGCCGATGCAATTCTGTCGAAACGTCAAGCCAAAATAAAAGGTAATCGCGTTGAATTTCGCGTTTAAGATATTTTATAATGTTAAATACTTTTTCAATGGCAAGTGTATAAAGAAAATGAAAAGATTCGAGGAGGCAAAAAAAGTATGGTACGATCGAGATGCTTGGCGCATCATTCTTTCTGTCTTTCCCATTGGGCATATAGCGTGACACTATGTATCTATGTACAAAAGTCGTTAAGGGCCTTTTAAATTTTGGTTGAATGTAAAAGAACCGATCATCATATTTATAGTAGATGTAACGAAAAATACACATATGTACGTACGTATATATGTATATTCTCTGTCAATATTAATAGTCCCTGAAACCAATCCTGAAACTATAAAAAAAATTTCATTAGTTCAGTTTCAAAAGAAAACAAGTTAGTAAATGTAGAAACTCGCTAGAGTTGAACAATCAAAATTCTTTGTATAATTTTTGTGCTTAGACTAATTTTATGACTCTGAAGTAGATATGTAGTCAGACGCAGTCAGATAGACAGTTTGCTATTCACCCTAAGCAATGACAGCTTACTAAGCGGCAACTTGAGGAAGTCTATTATTCAAAATAATGTTTAGTTTCAAGTTTGTAAATATTAACGTTAAGATATTACGTATGTATTGATTTACGTATGTGTGATTTACTGTATGATTTACCGATTTATGTCAATAATATAATAGAATTTTATGACCTTAACTTTCTCAAAAATACAAGAAAACACACATTCACTATATTTAGATACCGCGTTATTTTTCATAATTTAGTATCTTTAATTTTTGAAATTAATTATAAATAAATGTCGCAATAGTTTATTGTTATTGATTATACTTTTGTGTTATCTTATATCTTACGAATCTGATTTATGTTTGTCTAATACATTCATAATTTCACGTATGTGTGCGTGTGTAAATACATGACAAAATGTGTAAATACACACACCATTCTTGTGCAACAATGTATTTCTTAGAAGGTCGAGATGTTTGTAAAAAAATGTCGCTAAATGCATAGAGAATTGCTATTGTCCTTATCCAAAAGTCATTTTATTAATGTAGGCGTTAGTCACAAAGTATATTGTAGAATATTGTACACTTGTTCATAAATTAAAATGTTCCGTAGCTTTGATATTGCAGAAAATTATCCGCTATTTTTTGATGACTGCTTGCTTTTATTATATGCATGTATATCTATTATATATAAAAATCAATTGCCTCGCGTTTGTCTCGCAAAAACTCGAAAATGGCTCGACCGATTTAAAAATTTTTTTGTTTTGTTCGTCTCAATATTGGGATGACATAGCAAAAAAAAATTAGGAAAAATCCAAAGGAAGAACCGAAACATCGAAAAAATCTAAATTAATAATTCTATATGGGAATTGTCAATAGAACGCCATGGAAAAATTTTCCGCGCGGACAAAGTCGCGTTTACAGCTAGTTTTTATACAGTTATTGTCGACGATAAAAACGGAGTAAGTCAAAAGTTTGGATAGAACATAATATGATATATTTTGATAAGAAAACGTTTTAACAGACTGGCCCGACTTCAATTTGAATGCTTTTACATTAAAATTGAACCGATTTTTTACATTCATGATTGAATGTTTTTACATTCAATTTGAATTCAGGCCAGTGTAAATTAATTTAAATTAACGAATTAAGGATTAAAAACGTTTCATTTCAATAACAAACAAAAAAACAGGCAATGCCCCTATAAAATTTTTCTTTCATCAATAAAATGTTTCTTTATTACGAAGTTTTCACTCGCGCCCTTGACGTTACTTTAATATTATTTACAAATATAACTTAGTAAGTATACTAAAAAATATGCTTAATTTGTTCCAGACAAAAAGGCCTAGACCCGACACAAACACCGATGTGTCAGATCGGTGAGTACAGCCTTCATATTTATATTACAATTTAAGATAATAGTTTTAAGTTTGTATACATTAACGTTAAGATTTGTATGCACGCGCGTAGCTATATAACGGTGTGTTTAGGGGGTCCGGAACCCTTTCCCCCCTCCTTAACTTACGCTAAGATTTTTGTACCTGCATCACAGAATATTTAGTAGTAGTTGCATTTAGATATCGTGTATACCTTGAATACCATAGATGATATGTTTGTGTAATTTTCAATTGATTGATTTTATTGGCGTTTAGAACTCTGCCTGTTTATGGCGTGAAGTCACGGGCAAAAACTATATAGTTAACCGTTGTGTATAGCTGGATTCCCCCATTTCAAAGCTATAGCTACGTCTGTGTATGTATGTACTGATTTATCGTTTACACAGATTAAGAGCAAGCTCCCAAAAAATGTCTTTTGCCTAGACTCCGCCCTCACACTACGCTACCCGACGCGACATTTATCGTTATAACTGGAATATTAATTCATATAATAAAATATTCTTTGGTCAGTTTTTAGTAAATCGCATGGTCTTCTTGTTAGCCGTAATTTTATGTAACTTACTCAAATAATTTAGGAGCAATACTTCAAAATCTCTCAAAAAGGCAACACATTGCAGAAAAAAAAGTATGGAACGAAAATACATTAATTGGGTTATGGTTTTAGGCAGTCGCTAGACAAATGTATAAAAAACTATATATTTAAATTTCACATTCATTAAACATGTGCCCGCCTCAGCAAATTTATTTAAAAACCTTATTATACCTTACTTTACGTTATTATTTTTAATTAGCAAATAGAATCAAATAACCTGTATGTTTCACTGAAAGGGGTTCGATTCGTTATCTTAATATTGCGCAATATACTGTCTGCAATATAGTGCTGTCTAAAAAAAGTTTCTTTTTTGTTGAGATAACTACTTAGGTATGTACATAATTTTTAAAAATTTAAGTTGTGCATTATGTTACGATGAACTAATTTATTTGTGAACTTATTAGTTTTAGTTATAAATCATATAATACAGTATTATAATTTAGTTTTAATGTATTCAAGTATGTCACCATCCTCTCGAACTCAAAAGACCAAATATTTCCACTTATCTGAATTTGAATTAAAGTTTAGACTAAGACCATCCTTGTGAAGAATGCTACTTCATACAATAACAAGGGTCCTTAATCCCCTTGTAATCCCCATATTGTTGGAACACAATTGCCGTGAAAAGAGCTACTTAATAAAACTACATAATAGGATACGCCCCTACTTTATTAAGAGAGCATCACGAATTATCACGCCCTGATCAAAGGAAGTGATTTCAATTCACAAAAGGTTTTATGTTACAACTCGATCAACGCATCGATTTGTCTCTGAATTCCCGTTTTTTTAAAGCTCTCGGCAACATGTTCAGGTTTGACCGTTTTAAGGATTCTTTTTGCAGTTATGAATAGTTACTATGTACTACGTTGTTACGGTTTTCTATTATTCTTCCATACAGATCTGGCAAGGAAAAAGAAACTGAGTGTACCAGCTGCTTATTTTCCCGCGCAGGTCGTATAAGTTGGTCAAAGGTATACGCCGATCTGATTGCACTTGTTATTAAAAATAGTGTCGAAATACGATTTTGTTCCGCATACAGGTAACAAAGTGGAATACGACAGTAACAAGATATATGTCATAGGCTAGAGCCTATGACCTATAAGTTCCTTCCAAACAGCCCCATTCTCTAGCCGATTTCACAATCTGCGTGAAACGATAAGCAAGTAGCGCATTTTTTTATTGTCTCAAAGAACATCATGTGAAGAAATCGGTACCACTATTTACACGTATAATAAAATGCATAAATATTTATAAGTTCACCCTGAAAACCAACTAGTTACAACTTCAGTGGTTACAGCATATTTTATACAATACATATTTAAAAAATAGATTTTACCTACGTAAAAAAAAATAAAAAATAAGGAAAAGAGGTATAATATAGTATCGGATGAAAAAATAAGAAGATACATTATTCTTAGCGTTCAACACAACAGCGCAGCACATTCCGTTTGTGGCAAACAGATTAGTTAGGTTAATTAGTGGTTAACACGACATTGCTATAGTTTTTTAAACGCCCCAGGCAATTAAAACGACGTCCTTCCTAAAATAACGTGTTTTAAGTATTATAAATCAATTTTTTGACGCAATTCCGTTACGTTACAAGCTGTGGACTTTTTAAATCTTGACGAGCAGGATCTAGAGTGTCAGATGTCATGTTTATTTGGCGGATCCTTTTTTAAACGCAGGATCTTATATTAGTAGTTCAAAAGACTTAAGTAAAAAAGATCTAACAAAGACTTTTTTATCTAATTTTATCCTAGATGAATAAATGAGCGAAAAAAAATGAAGAGTTGAAAGAAGGTTATTGTCACTTAATTTTAATCCAGGGTGCATTTAGATAAAAGCAGGTTGGTACTCTCTGATTATAATCAGATACTTAGTATTGGTAATCATATATTTTTTAATGATGTATAAATTATATGTTTGTTTTTTTTTGTGAAGATTATTGAAACCCTCATTTAAGGTCTCCCGTGATACACGTTCGCCTAGTGACATTGAGTTTATGTATCATAATTTTTTTTCTTTGTGTAATAATAAATAAAGTAAATAAACATAATCTTAATAGGTTCGCTCGAGCACCTATTTGAAATTCTCAACATTTAAATTTTATTATTCAAAGAAATTCGTAATATGCTCAGTATGATCTCATCTATTTATCACTGGTATAAAAAAGTCTTCAGCATGCATCTCTCTTTTTATAACTATGCTAATTCAAAAAACTCTAAACTATTTTCTATGCAGTGTTCTGTCTTATTTTCTTCATTTTTCGAGGAATTTTTATATGCATTAAAAGTGATCCTATTAACATTTATATAGAAGCTGAACATAAACGGTATTAGTGAATCAATTCGGGGGAAAAGTTTTCATATATCACTGCATTTCATAGTTTTTCACTGTATTTCATATAACACGCAACAATAAGGCTATAACAAAAACGGGGAATAAGCAAAACTCCACTGAAACCGCCACTAATAGTTTCCTATAGACAGATTTTAAGCCAGCAAGCTGTTGTAAGCTTTCATTACATACCTCGGTGACACGAAGCTAAAAAACGAAGTCTTGAAAATAAAATTAGAAATTGGTAAACGAGATAGCGACTGACTTCATGGGGACAGTTTTCAAGCTAGTAAGTGTCTAAGCCAGTAAATTAGTACTAGCATACTATCCTTATACTAGCTTCATTTAATAGCTTCATGTTACTAGGACATTATGATTTCTTAAAAATAAGTATCGTGAAGTAGAAACCTCAAAGTAATTGCAATATCATACGAAATTGTTCAAACAAATGTTTGAAGACTGGATATTACCTCACAGTTTGAAATGTGAATAGAGGTCATAGAGCTTACTTAGAATTGTACTTTGGAGTCATGGAGGCTTCTAATTGAAGATATAACAAAAACTTACAACCTTGCAAAGTCAGTATAGGTCATTTAAATAAAGATATGTATTAACTCAATGATCTATGTTAATAACCCTTTCATTTGTCATTTATAAAAAAACATTTGTATCATTTGGACAGGAATTCCATCTGTAATTTTTTTATTACCTCACAGTTTGAAATGTGAACAGAGGTCATAGAGCTTACTTAGCATTGTACTCTGGAGTCATGGAGGCTTCTAATTGAAGATATAACAAAAACTTACAACCTTGCAAAGTCAGTATAGGTCATTTAAATAAAGATATGTATTAACTCAATGATCTATGTTAATAACCCTTTCATTTGTCATTTATAAAAAAACATTTGTATCATTTGGACAGGAATTCCATCTGTAATTTTTTTTCATAGCTTTTGTGGTGACAAAAAACATGCAATTAATAGAATCTGAACGCGTCAACATGACACGTGGGAGCCAAATGGCGGGACCAGCACGTTTGGCGATTTTAGGGTTCCGTCACGCAATCAATAAATCCTTAGACATGTTCAACTCATATCATAATTGCAATTTAAAAAAAAAAAAATGTGCCATGTCATAAAAAAGTTGTAGATACATACAAACATATCTTCACACTGTATCCCTAACGGGGTAGTCAGGGAAGACGGAGCGCCAAGCGCGGCGGTCTTTACATACTTCAATCTCATCATTCTCCTCATACATTTTCGTCTAGGTAGTTATGTGAGTGCTTTCAACGTTTTCGTCAGCTAGCTGCTGTTGTCTTTCATTCGGTGAGTGAGAGTGCCGGCGGCCCATCTCTTCCTTCCTCCTTCTTTCCTTAAAGGTCAGCAACGCACCCGTAATTCCACGGACGTTGAGGGTCTCCATGGGCGGCGGTGATCACTTTCCACCAGGTGACTCGCTTGCTCGTTTGCCCCCTCTTTTATAAAAAAAAGTAGTCAGCCTTAGTCTTCCTTGGCTTCTTCTACACTTTTTCAAGTAACTTTTTCAAAGTTGTAGATCATTTTATTTATTGTAGTTCAACGTACTAAGTTTATATTGAAAACTGAATAATTATACATAAACTAGCGAGCGACAGACGTCCTGCTCGAACGTTGACTTGCCTGCTATTAGCGGGTTAAAAATAAAAGAAAAATCCTAGAACCCAATTGCAGCGCTACTAACCCGGTTCAATTTCGAATCTAAACCAGGAACCCACCCAAACACTAAAAATTTCAACAAAATTTGCCCAGCCGTTTCGGAGGAAGGATGAAGATTAGTTGGACGTAGATGCAGAATTTCCTTATTCTTTAATCTGCCCAAAACCATAACAGAGCAATCCCAATTCTCGTAGAATCGTGATTCGTCATTGGCTACTAGCACTATTGCTCATAAAATTGTTCTCTACAGACAGACCATTGTAATAACGATATAAGAATAAGCTCCAGAAAATTGAATCAATTGTGTGACCCCTAAAAAAGTAAGTATTAGACTTCTTTGTCATATAAATATTACACATAATTATACATGTGTCTATGTACAACAAGTTACCCATCTCTAGTGGATATTACAATAGAACAAACAACTTCGCATAGTGGGGTAGTGAAGTAAAAGCCTAAAACTTTGTCTAAACACTTATTAATTTATTTCCCATAGAGTCCATAGACAATTACATCTGTAACGACAGAGGTTTCGAATTTTTATGTAAATTTTTTTGTCCTATTTTGAAGGAATGATTTTCCAAGTCTTTTGTTATTGGGTGCTCATCACGAAATGAACTTACAGTCTTTTCGTAGCTTTAGCTACGAAAGAAATTGAATTAGCTATAACAACTTTGGCTCAGCAGTGATGAATAAATCAGAACCACGAAGTAAAATCAGAACTCTGACAACATGTTCAATTTAAATTACGATATAGCAAAGCAAAAATAACCGTATTGTACAACATTATATCAGTACTGTCACTTTCACAAAACCGGAATCATCGAAAATAGAATAGTCATAAAGTTACAATTCATACGATTCCACATAATCTAATTGGTTTTATTTTATCTACCTAAATGAAAATTTAAAAAATAAGATTTTTTTTAATTTTTTTTTGTTTACGTCAAGCTTGCGCTAAATCCATCCTTTTTTAAGAAATTTCACACGAATTCTGTAAAATTTTATAAAACGATATGTCCATTTAGAAAACGATACAGTTTATGAAATTATGTCGTTGTCTATATATCTATCTCTCATTTTTATTAAGTTACTTCGTTGGTTATAGTTTCAAAGTTAGTAAATAAAATAAGAGTAGTTACCATAATTTTTGTTTATTATCTATATAGTATGGTTTCTCTAACTTGAGATATGCAAATGAAAATTCGTCTACCAATACAGCGAACATTTTTTTTGGTGATTTATATATATATATATACATATATATTATATATTTATATATGTATACACATATTTCTTATAATATACGTACTATGGAACCCTCAGATTATTCCCAAATATTGAATAAAGCGTTTTTGTTCGAAGTGTGTCGTGTAGTTTTATGCCCTTGTCACTTGTCAGAGGCCAGTAAGAGTTTATTGTTTTCGGCTAATGGTATACTGAACTAGTCGAAAGAATAATAATGTGGACACGTGCCCACTTAATAATAATTTCAAATAAAAATAATTAATTTTTAGAAAAATATCATACCGTACAGCATACCGTACCTATTTCAAATAGCACTAGATATGGAATCTAATAAAGAAGAAAGTTACAAAGAAAATACCATCGTATATACGTAATTCATACTAATACTTTGATTCCATAAAAGGGTAGATATATGCTATGCTTTTTAAAATCATTGTGTACTCTGAAAATGAACGAAGTACACAGAGACATAACAGTACATTGTGTATTATAATAAGCGGTAAAGAGATAGACTGACGCAATAGACTACCCATATCGTGAGAGTGAAGCAAGCTGTCGTTTTTGCTATAGGTAGTTTAAGAGTTCGTTCGTTCGGCGTCGCTCCGTATTACTTTAAAAGCTTCCTAGCTTTTAAGGAGCTTTTCCTTTTAAGAGGTCCATTTGCCCATTACTCTTATTACATCTTTTTTTTTTTAATATTTAGTATCATTGTTTGTTATATTTGTTGCGTGCGTCCATACGCTACGTTAACCGCTTACCGTCAGGCGAGCCTTAGTTTGTTTGGCCCTTCCGTGGCAAATAAATATAAAGTTAAGAATGAACATAACAGATAAAAATCTCTCTTTATCTTTTATGTTTATTTTTTATTTTGCGCGAAAACTAAGTATTGGACCAAATAACCTCAAATTTTGTGTACATATAGTGGATGTACTTCTGTCTAAAATGTAAATTTTTACTAGTATGATGCAAGCGAAGCCTCAGTAAAAAGCTAGTACGTAATAAAATAATATTGGTGTTTCGTTACAAAAAAAAAATTAAACTAATGTAATCCCAATTTAAATAATAATAATTATGAAATGACAACCAAATAGTTATGAAATAGTTAGTTATGAATAGTTAGTTCAAAATAGAAAAAATGGCATTGTGAATGTACTTAAGATATAAATACCGTGGAATCTAGATGTCATAGAAAATAATTAATCTTAACAACAACATAAACTGAGCACAAAACTAAAACTAAAATTGTGACAACTAGATCTTTATTATCACGCGCCATATGGCAAGTACTTCGCATTGGAACGCATAACTAATAAAACGTTTGAAGTCTTTTGTTAAATACCGTTTTACGACGACTACTGCTTCTAAAAAGAATTCAATGTAAAAGAGCCGAAACATTAAAAAAAGCTTTCAATTAAAAAGTTAGTGACAATACTGCCAACATTAAGAGAAAATACCGCTTCACGCTCTTTTGATATCCGATAGTGTTGTTCGAAAGCAGCAGCTCGAAGTGGCGGCAAAAAGCAAAGTGACACTTGAAAAAGGCGCGAACTAATATAAACAAGGGCTCCTTTTTTCTCAACAAAGGCTATGGCTGATCCGGTGAGTGATTGATAAATATTGCATTATTCAGGCTAATGTAACAAAGTATAATAAACCTCTTTTTTAAATAACGTGTACGAGTATAATAATCGTTAACTATGTCAATAAGGCTCATATTAATAAAGTTAAAGCTTATAGGTCCTATAGACAATTTTTTTATATAATATGTTATTCAAGGCGCCAATTCCTTGACCCCAAAGTAAGCACTAATTTTGTTCTATGGATATCATACAACGAACTAAGGGAGTAATTCATTAACACCCAGACTTCATGACAATTCAGAGAAATTCAGTAATTAACTTGCTAATGAGCCAGTCAAATCTGATACCTGATATAATGGGATATCTCTCTTCTTAGCCTTATATAGTCAAAGAAAACTAATAACATGGTCTATAAGTTAGTCACCTGAGAAATCTTTGGCCAAGCACATTGGGTGGCGAATATAGTAAATCTTGTCAGGTTTGACCAAATCATGTTATGTGCAGTAAATATTGAGTCAAGTGCTTAAGATTTTTCATTTGGCTACTTTTCGTTTAAACTCTTTAAACTTTCAAAACAAACTATCTTTGATAATTGGTGTTTATTTATTTAATACAGGTTTGTCAACAGGTTTTACACCAGAAATAACAATTTTTCATTCACGTAAGATCAATTTTAAATATGGTTGATTATATAAGCTCCCATATTTATTTTAAATCATGCTTGAAATGATTGGCTTTTTTCCGCCATTATCGTAAAAATATTATTATTATTACATTGAATTTGTCATATTTATATGGAAAATATATGATTTATAACTCATAGATATTCATATAGAAATTTAAACAGGTGTAATATGCAAAAACGTTGTCATATTTGTCTATTAACATTAATTGAACATCGATTGATCCGCTGAGTTAATTTGATTATGCAAAATTATTGATGTCTAGGTGCGGTATTTGATGCTTTATTTTATATTGTTTTAAATATAAATATTAAGGAAATTGATTATTCGGCACACCTGCTTTTAGTTTTCCTAAAATAAATCCGAATCGTTTGAACAAAAAATATACGACGTTTTATTAAAAAAGTACCTACAGAACAATTTAAAACAGTTGTAGAATGGATGTAGGTATATATTTTTATATGATAGTATGTCATAATGTGAGTCAAATTGAAATTAAGTGATTCCATTATAATAATAATAATAATACTCCAGACAATTACACAGATTGTGTGACCCTAAACTAAGCAGTAAGCTTGTACTATGGGTACCACATAACGAACTCTGCGGGAGTTCCCAGTAACACCCAGACTCCAAGCCAATTTAAAAAAGTTCGTTCCCTACATTTACCTGACCGGGAATCGAACCCGGGATCCAAGCTTGGAAAGAAGATGCATATGCCACTGTACCAACGGGCCAGTCAATTGATTAACTCGGTGTTTTAACAATAAGCTATATTTTGTACTTATATATATGGTTGTGCAAGGAAGACCAAGGCTGATTAATGATAATCAAATAGCCAGAGTGTTAGCAGACGGAAATGTCAAAAGCATTCGCATCATCATCATCATGTCAGTCGAAAAACGGCCACTGCTGGACAAAGGCCTCCTCCAAAGATTTCCATAAAGACCGATCCTGCGCTGCCCGCATCCAACGACTTCCGGCGAGCTTCACCAGATTGTCGGTCCTTCTTGTGGGGGTACGCGGTCACCACTCGAGAATCTTTCCGCCCCAACGGCCGTCGGTTCTGCGAGCGATGTACCCCGCTCAATGCCACTTAAGTCTAGCAAGTCGTTGAACTATGTAGGTTACTTTGGTTCTCCTGCGGATTTCCTCATTTCTGATTGCGTCGCGCGGGGAAACTCCGAGCATGGCTCTCTCCATTCCCTTTGGGTGACCTTGAGCCTTCTTATGAGGCACATAGTAAGCGACCACGTCTCTGTTCCGTATGTCATCACTAGCAACACGCACTGGTCGAAGATTTTAGTCTTGAGACACTGCGGTAGTTTGGACGAGAAGATATACTAGTGATAGTTTTCACAACCATCATGGTCGTGGAAACTACCATCGGTGCAATCAGTCCACCGAATAATGGCGGTCAAACCATTGCGGAATAGTCGGAACTTATAAATACTACGACAGGACGGGCAGCAGCGTTTCTGTAGGAAACTTCTAACCAACTGCGATCGCCAACCCGCCTGCCAAGCGTGGCGATTATGGCAACCCCCCAAAAAAATGAACACAAAGCACTTGCATACCTAGCCGAAAATGTGTGAGGAGAATGATGAGATTTGATGAAGCAAAAGAGGTATGTAAGGACGCGACACTTGGCGCTCCATCCTCTCTGACTACCCCGTTAGGGGATACATCGTGAAGATATAATATATATTAACATGGTTCATACAAATGGTGAAAGCAATGTGAAAAATATGCGTTTACTATAAAAATATGTAGGTACATATAATCACAGTTCCATTGCTGTAAGTAATGTGAAGGCATAGATCACTGCATCGAGGTGTAATTTTAATGCATATTACCTTTGCGAATCTGTCTACCCCTAATGGCACAATAACAAGAATTTGTTACTTCTGTATAAATAATTGATTTCGTATATAAAATGACACTGCTTGAGAATTGCACATTGTTATTCCGATCCAAAGTTGAAAAAAAAAACTTACGACAAAGTTTTGGTATCCGTTCGGCTGTTTGTCTGTCTGTCACACCCATTTTCCTCAGAAACTATTCAACGTAGGCAGCTGAAGGAAACAGTTATAAATTATAATAATTGATGGCTCAAAGATATAGTCAACTTCTGAAGTATTGTTTTCACTTTTGGTGGCATTTTTCAGGACTTGTACAGAAACTATAAATTACTAGAACACAATTTTATTTTTGGGGTTATCGTTTATCAAATTTAACTCTTTTGAACCACGAATAAAAAAATTACAATACGTATCCGAAGATACGCTTACAAATATATTGTTCTCAGTCTACATTATCTCCGAAACAATCATTAAAAAAAAAACACTAATACTGTTAATAAGATGTAGGTCTATTGTGCAGTTATGAAAAGTTGATAATGGATATCCATTTTTTTTTAGATTAAAGAAAGTTCCACCACGCATGTTTCGCGGTTGGAGATTCTTTTAAATGAATAGAGAAAGCTCTACCAAAATTTTTTAGTTGCACCAGTACGACTTGTATTTTTATTAGATCTTTTTTTACTTAGTCAAAGACAAAATAAAACAAATTTATTCAAGTAAACCCAAACGCAAGGAATTTTTGAACGTCAAATCTACTTCAGGTCAGTTCGAAAAAACTTAAATGAAGCTTTTTTACCTTGTGTGCGTTTTTCTTCCTGTATTTATACCGATACATCCGATTATTTTGTATAGTTGTACAAAACCAGCAATTCTAAATGGACGCTGCAGTACATAGTATTTACTTGGTATTTCATCTGTTCCGAGCGAGTAGACAAGTGGCAAACGCTTCGTAAAATCGTAACGCTTGCTGGCGTTATTGCTCGTCAAAAGTGCCAATTGGCTACTTTTTATACGGTGGTTTTAACACTACTTTTCTTTTCGTGAGATTTAATAGAAAGTTAATAACGTTTGATTACCGATTTAAAATTCGTTATGCTAGATCACGTGATAATTGTCATTCTATTCTACTAGCGTTTACAACCATTGATCCATTTTTATAGGCCCCTCGTTTACCTTGTTTAACGATATAATTTGATAATGTAGTTACTAATCACTTTCTGTCTTACTTTATCTGTGTAATAAGAAAGAAAATCTCTGGCGTGAATATTTTAATCTGTCTGAGGATGACTAGTATATAATTACGGTATATTTTGAGAAGCCAAAGTTTATTCAAGTAATCTTTACCTGCATTCTTTAAAAGTACGTAAATAAATTGAAACTTTATAAATTAACTGTGAACATATACATACTGAATTTTAAAAGCCCTAAATTAAAATGACGTCACGCTACGGCTGACGCGCACGCGTGATAGCACAGGATATTAATTAAATGGCGTGAACGCGTTCACAGGCGTTGATAACGAGTTAAATTAATCGTAACACGTGTAAACATTTTGTTAGATAAATCCACTAACAACATGAGATATGAGGGGTCTGCATCAAGGCATCTGTTATTTGATTTGGGTGATGTTTTAATGATACTAATTTTGTACAAACAGCAATGATTTGATGCTCAGTCCACACACATTTTAATATGCGTACATTTTGTAATCCAGTTGTAATTTAATTGATAGAGACGTGTTTTAATTTCTATTACTTAAAGGAGGGAAATGAAATTTTTTCCCACGTTTTGTTTAGGATTGAAAACATGTAACTACTTAAAAGTGAAATTTTCGTGTACCGTATTCTTTATTTTTCTATATGTATTGATAAATACAGTTATTAAAAGGTACAAGATAGGACTAAATTATTTTACTTAGCATGAAAAACATTTATAATTGCAATTGCGCTGTTACCTAACTTTAATTGATTGACGACTAATTTAGTTCTTTTATTTGGCGGAAACGGGATAAGAACACTTGACGTTTTATTTATATTTTCTATTTTTTGCGTTTTTGGGAATTTTAAAGCAGAAAAGTTATAAAATATATCGCGCGTTAAAACTCTGCGCAAATGAAAAAAATAGAGACGGTGTAAATAAAGGAATATACGAGTATATAATGCAACTATAGTATTAGTAATTCTATCTACAACTAACAATCTATTAAATTAATAGTTTTCACTATAAATTTACTACTGTTCACATGCATTTACTTTAAAATTAATGCTCCCCTTACTATTTTTATCCACTAAATAAGGTAAATTTCAAAATTAACAGTTTCGCTATATAATTTTGTTTACGACTAATCACTGAAACTTTAATGTAGTGTAATGGTAATAATAAATACTTGGGAGGTATTTGTGAATTCAGATACAGGCTAAAGTTTAGACTACTTCACGTAGGGTAAAATTTGTAAAATTCTTTCGCAAAATGATGCATAATGACGTTATATTTATAAGTTATACACAAGGCATTCGATACAAGTATTCAAGATTTAAATTCTCACTTTTAATTTTTTAAATTTAAAATTATTACGATAAAGTTTGTAATTTCTATATGAACACTATTTTTGATTAGGTTATCTTAGGTCAGTATTTTTACCACAACGTGCGAGCCAAGCGAGCGAAGCGAGCATGCTGCGGTAGCGGTCGGCGAAGCGCCAGATCAGAATCCGCTTTATACATAGGGCAATATATTTAAACAGGAGATCACACTCTGAGGATGTAGTTGAAGAAGAGAAGTGTCAGGGGACTTAGTGACAGGAGAAATACATAGTTACTGAAGACATCGGTAATACGGGCATAGACTGTGCCTTCCCTCTCAAGGAAGACTCTTACAAACAACATTAAAAAGTAAATTTTACTGTTTCCCATGTTTTTACTGCGCTTCCTACTTCCATCCTAAATGAAGACATTTGGTGTAAGTGCTGTCTATATAAAGATTTATTGTCTTTATAAACAGCCGGCGGGATTTTTACTCTTTTCTGGGATTTTTACTTCCATTGAGCATTTCTCACATAAATGACGCCGTTGAACTCATTACGGTAAATTGTAGCTTTTTAATTTTTATTTAACATCGATTTCGTAATATTTTTGATGTTCATTATTTCGTTCGAATTTTTCTAAATGGTAACAATACATAATATCGACCTTGATATATGTCAGGTTATTGCGGAATTTCTCTCAGAGGAGATACTTAAACCATATTTTTTAAATATAATCTCATCAATTGTGACCCCAAACTAAGTATAATCACAGTACAAGTAAGCATACAGTATTTTATCACGGCAGTGTCCTAGAGATATTACCTACGGTCGTTTGGTATGTAAACACCCAATAGGGCTACTGACTTAGACTGAATGCTTTTCTTGGGTTACGTATTTGATAATTATTAAATTATATATTATACGATTTATTAAATTGTCATATTATCTTTTCATTTTATATTATTGCAAATTTAATACGTTTTTATTTATATAATTTTACTAGTATTTTATATCTAGTTTCAAAAGTTTTTGAGTTATTACGGTGGAAATGGACAAAAAAAATGCATTTTGTGTGCAGTATAATTAAAAATTAACAATAAATTAACTAGATCATTATGATAATATATTTCCTACAAATTAGCAACAGAAATATTTCCGGTTTTGATATAGATGTATTCAAACATCCATACACTGAACATTATGCTCGTAAACTTGATTGATATAATATTTAGCCAGTAAATGCGCGGGAGCGTCTCATACCGTACGACGACAACCGCGGCGCACTCGCGACTGTCGTATGCCGAGAAATGCCGAGATTTCGAGCGTGTCGTTTGGGAGCGTTTGTATGAAGATAGAATACTGTATGCTTACTTGTACTGTGGTATTATGCAGTTTTACGAATACCACTCAACGAATTTAGTGAATCCCCAATAACAACCAGACTACAAGCCAATTTAGCAACAATTTTCCTAACCCACCTACCAGCCTAAATTGACCAGGCTAGGAACGGAACATGACCACTCGATTTGGGACTTAAATTAATTAAATTACAACCTCTAACAACAGACAGCAGCACTCTTTTACTCTATTTCTATAGATTAGATGTCTCATCGCATATTTTTATCGTTATTGTCAAATACGATTTTTTACTATCTCTTTTCAGATTATCGGGCGAAGTCAATACCAGCCCTTGCGACTCGGAATCAACGTCGAACTCCCCACCATCGCTACTCCAAGACGCAACACTACCGGCCCTCTTAGTATCGGGTGCGACAACACTGTTCCAGAATACGGCGACATCAACCAACTCTAACATCAGTTTGCCCCCTGATGGCTTATGCTTGCCTGGTACTGCGGACGTAGAGAGCTGCGGACTAGCGAACGGATGCGCGAGTTCGCTGGGCGGTCTGGCGCTGCCGTTGACGTCATCGGGTGGTTTGTGTTCTTCGACCTCCTCATCGTCTGCGGTAGCCTGGTTGATGAATGAGGATAGTGCAGGTTGGTACCAACATAAAAATTAAAACACATACATACATAAGAAGCAATCAAAATACTGAATTTGGAAAAAAAATGGTACGGGTACTTGTAAAATTTATTTGAACTCTATTAATTACTTAAGTACCTGGGCGACCGAGCTTTACTCGGTGTCTTATAAAAAAAAAAAAGAAAAAAGTCTGATGTCTGACCACATTGCAGCATTTGAACCCACGCATTTCAGCGTGGTAGACATACGCTTTAGTCACTGTTCTATTGAGAAAGTAAATTCTGTTGCAAAATTAGAAAGTTTAGGAGTTTTATGTGTGTGAAAACATAGAGAAAAAGAATTTCCCAGAATTGAGAGCCAGCTAGATCAATTTCTCCCCCTCGTAAATCCCTATAGATTTCATCGAAATTGTTAGAGCCGTTTTCGAGAATGCAATTACAAATATACGAATATTGCTCCTACACTATTCTTTATAATACTATTCTTCTAAATATTAGTATCTTAAATTAAAGGAAGCCCATTAAATTTGCATTCAATTCAGAAAATTAATTAGACTTTCCTCCGTGACTTTTAGCCATAGACTTCATAAATAACTCCAGAGCCAGACGCCGTGTCCAAGCAGCAACGGTGAGCTAAATCGGATAACCAGGCTCACCTGTACATACGACACATTTATTAAAAGATAAGCTGATCGGTCGCCATTTCGTTAGAAAACCACACCCACACACACATCTACATTTTATTT
This sequence comes from Zeuzera pyrina, assembly GCA_907165235.1. Classification (NCBI taxonomy): domain Eukaryota; kingdom Metazoa; phylum Arthropoda; class Insecta; order Lepidoptera; family Cossidae; genus Zeuzera; species Zeuzera pyrina. Next base: position 5,725,475 of record OU015641.1, read on the forward strand.
GATTTTATTTGCCTCACGCCGCCTGATTTTTAGTACGGGACAGGCTGTCTAAAGTTATGAAGTCTATGTTTTTATAATTATTTTTCATTTTATTTCCTTATTAAAAGTACACTATTAAAATAGTATGTGTTTTTTTAGGTACTTGTTGTAAATTGAATTTAAACACATTATTTCAAAATATTAAAAAAAAAACATAAAGGTCTGACCACATTGCAGGATTCGAATTTATACACTTCGGCATCGTAGACCTACACTCTGCCACTGTGCTATTGATAACATAAAATCTGCTGCAAGATTAAAAAAGTTGAGAAGATTAGAGTTTAAAAGTTTTAAATCTGTGAAAGACGGAGAAAACCAGAATTGAGACCTAGCCAGATCGATTTCTCGCCCCCCTCAACTTCTATATTGTACATTTCTTCGAAATCGCTCGAGCCGTTTTCGAGAAAGCATATATATATATACATATCTTCACACTGTATCCCTAACGGCGTAGTCAATATGGATGGAGCGCCAAGCGTCGCGGTTCTTACATACTTTTTTCGCATCCTCAAATCTCATCATTCTTCTCACACATTTTCGCCTAGGTATGCAAGTGCTTTTGACATTTCCGTCGGCTATCACTCTGGCTATTTGATCTCCATAAGTCAGCCTTGGTCTTCTCTGGCCTCTTTTGCCACTCGATTTCACTCTTTAGGATTTCTTCGACAGTCTTTCATCATTCATTCTTTCTACGTGCCCGAACCATCTAAAGGTGAACGCCCACTTATCCGAGCCGAACGCGTCGAATGAATCGAAGTCAAGGAGGCCTCGCACAAATATCCGCACCGATTCGGACGATTCGATGCGGGCAGGTGTACGAGGTTTCATAAGATTTCATATAAATAATTTTAAAATTCGTTTCGTTCAACTCGTTCTATCTGTTCGACTCGGATAAGGGTGCGTTCACCTTAATCATTCCTTTCGTCATTTTTACAATAACACCGTCGTGCAACCCTGTCATACTGCATATCTCTTCATTGCTTATTTTATCGGCAAGGGTGACACCGCACATATTTCTGAGAGATCGCATTGCTACTGCATTTATCTTACTTTCACTCGATTTCGGACATATTCAGAGCTCACTACTGTACAATAAAGTTGGAACCAACACCGCATTGTGCATGGCTGTTTTGACTGAGTTAGATATATATATATATATATATACAGCCTACTAATGCGGACAGAGCGCCGTTTACTTTATTGCCAGCTGCTATCCGTCTCTCCACATCCAACTTACATCTTCCATCACTCGAAAACGCATTCCCCAACCATACAATTTCGTACACATATTTCACACTTTGTTTGTACATCTTCCCTTTCAACCACCAGAACCTAAGTTTTGTCCACATTCATATTCAATCCTTCCACATCACAGTCTTTTCTCATGCACGTAACTAGTGTCTGCAACTCCGCTTCTGATGATGCTATTAGCTCAGCATCGTTAGCGTACACAAGGCAGTTTACCTTCTTAAATAATCCTCATCCCCCAACGTGGTTTGTGTCAGAGCTTTTCTTTTTGCAAATTGTATTCGTCTTCTCATATCGTCCTTTTTATCTTCCATCCTTACCATTCTTATATATTCCTCTCTAACATTTCGGCCAAATATGTCCCTATCCAATTTGTCATTTCTATATTTTGCTCACTCATATTCGCATTCACAACCCCTACCGTTCCTAAAACCACCTTGTGCTTCCCACAAATATCTTTCAGAAATGCCTTTCATACGTTCAGTCAATACCTCGGTATAGACTTTATTTGCTAAACTGACCAAGCTTATAGCCTTATAGCACGCGCAGTTTAAATAGGAACCTTTCCCTTCCTATAACCTAGAGAGGCACTGTGGCTGCGGTGCGCTAGTCCTCCGGAACCTTTTTCTTCTGCTAGCAAAGATTTCACAGTTTATAGAATGTATCCCTGACCCTAGAACCACCATACTTGGTCATATCAGCAGTCACCTCATCATTTCCCACAGCCTTTCCACATTACACTATACTTATCGTTATCTATCTCTTTCATACTAACGACTTCCCCGAGTTCCTGACCCGAGTGTGGAGATTTGCTAGGATCGCTTTCAGTGTCAGAGACAGAGTCGTCACTCTCTCATACAGTTCTCTACAATAATCACTCCATCACCGCAGAACATCTTCGTTGTCTGTTAGCGGGTGATGTTGTTACGAACACACTTTATTCATCCCGCAAGGTGTCAAACCACTTCGGTACTTACGTATTTTTTCCAAAATAATATGGAATTTTCCTCGAATTTTTTTTCTTCTTCTTGTACACAGAATCTTTCACCTCACCATCCCACTACACATCACGCTTTTTGCCATTCCCAATCATATTCGTTCCGCACATTTCTTTCGCAGCCTCGATCATACTATCTCTAAGGTTCTGCTAACATTCTTCAACATCCTTGTTTGTCACTTTCAATCTATCGTCAAGCTTACCGGATACTACTCATTTATATTCTTTCCTGGTGGTCGCATTTTGCAGTTTCCAGCTTTTGAAGCGACAGACCGCTGTAGGTTTGGACGCTACGCGACATCGTCATACTGCAAACATACCCCTTATTCTAGTTGCCACTAGAACTGGTCCGTTTTAAGATCGGCTTCTCTTGTGGTCTCGTGTCCATGACCTGCTTTTTGAGCCGGTGGTCTACCAGGAATAAATCAATCATTCTCTTTTCATCCTTCCTTTCCCACGCCCGCTTCTCTGGGCGTAAATGAAAATTTTGTACTTATAGATTTTTGTCTGAAAAATAGTAAAGGGTCTATGAAATTAAAAAAATAAATAATCTAAATCATCTACAGACGATTCCACGTCGAATGGTCATAAACCCATATCGATACGTCTAGTAGTTTTTGCGTGATTGCGTGACAAAGAAAACAATTTTCATCACATAAAACCCTGGAAAAAAAATAAAACACATTAGAAACCGCGTTATGGTCGTCAGCTATAGGGGAACACGGAAGAATCAGAGCCACGGGACAATGGGAAGTACACCGTTATAGACTTATCCGAACGAGCTAAATCGTGTTTTGTTTTCTCATGGTGTTAAGGGACGCAAGAGAGGTACAGATATTTAGTTGCATAACCGCTTAGTTGATGTTTTGTGCGCAAGAAGGCCTCACGTTGGTTTTCGTTCAAACGTTTTAATTTTTAACGTCCTGTGTACTAAATGTGAGTATTCAAAGCACTGAATGTTATCTTTTTTCCGATTAATTACCAAATCAGTCATTAGAGATTTGAATTAATGCCTTGTGTATTTAAATAATTTATTGTATTTTCACAATAACATAAAAAAAAATTTGTCTTTGGGGTAACGGTAGCCAAGGAAATTTCATTCTCCATGTAGTAGTCTAATGTAGATTTTATATTTGATTTTTTCAGATGCATCGAAAATGTTAGTAGAGTCTGGATCTATTAGATCGTGCCATCTATGGGCAGGTTAATAATGGTGGAATATAAACCTTCATAAGGCCGCTCGCTCATATTATTTGGAAGAATTGCATAAGAATGTGCTAAAAACTTGGGCGTTCCATATTATTAATATAACTAAGTATGCTGAACAAGACAAATTGGAACGATTCCTAAAAATAAATATCTAAATTAGTGCTACAAATCTGAAGTAATGATTATAAACATAATTCAAGGATAATTTAATAAACAAAAAACAGATCATTTTGCAAAATCCTTGAAGAAATTATAGTTAAAAACAAGTAGGAAACTCACCAAATTGTAATATGGATGAGACAGGAGTATTTACGGTTCAAGATCCAGGCAAAATTTTAGCAAAAAGTGGTTCTTATTACCTTGAGCCGGTGGGTAATGGGAGCCGATGCTTATCTTTTTTTAAATGAGAATATTTGCTATTTGTGTTTTTTTTTAATTTTAGAGTATGGTCGTCTAAAGTTAATTAGGTAGTTAGAGTATCGAATACGTCAAAATGTACATTAAAATATTGTTTTAAAAAAATATATTTGAGTTTTTCATTAAGTGGCGCCAATTCCCCCGTCCACCCCTAAAATTTTAATGCGTGATTCTCGTAGTTAAATGTAATTAAATTTTAAAGATTTTTGCAGAAGCAGAAACCGTAGGTTTCAGCTATATTTTACCGCGTTACTTTGGTATATACATAGATAAAACTAATAAAATTTGAGAGATTTATGCAAAGCATAAAAACATGTTTATTTGAAGTTCATCACTATCATTGTGTCAAAAGCGAAGCGCGCAGCTATTAATCGTGTTGTAATCGTCTACTATATATTTATTGTGTGATTCTGATAGTTAAAACTAATTAAATTTTAAATATTTCTGCAGAGTATAAAACATGATTAAATAAAGTTCATTTTTGTCGGTATGTCAGGCGGCGGCGTCAAGAGCGAAGTGCGCAGCCCGGGGCTGTGCGAGGCAGACGTGGCGCTGTACGGCGAGACGCTGCCCTACGACCAATCGCCGCTTTCCTACCAGTATTACAATAGGTAATTATATTCTACTTACCTACCTATTTTTGTAATTTTTATGCAGAAGGTAAAAATCCTAATGGACGACACTCGGCTAAGCCATGTTAACCATAGTAGATTCGGACTCAAAATATGTCATTCCTGGGAAAATTCTCAAAATCGTAACCAAAAATCAATCATATAAAACTAGATCTATCGACACGAAGAGACGAATATACCTAGTTCCTAAACTATATAGATGACAGTAATATTAATTAAAACGGTTTCGAAAAATTAAAAGTAGGCATAATTTTATATTAAAAAAACACGACTCGTATGTAGTACACATTATATATAATATGTAACTAAACGTGTATGATTCAAAACCATAAAACCACAAAACAAGACCTTAAAGTACGGTGTGAGTTCTCATACAATAAAACTTTTGTATCTAGGTACGCTGGATAACTAGGTGGAAGTTTCAATTTAGGATACTGTTAAAACTATTCATGCAATGCTTATATAAAATTATTTCAGAAGTCTATAACTTTTAAGCGTGTCCGACACGCAAAAAACTTATTTAAAAAAGGTTGTACAAAGAGCTTTATGCAGAGGTAGACAAGCGTATAAAAGTAACGACGCAAGTCGGTACCGTATGCCGCTCCTCTGTTGGACTAATGCGACAATTAATAAGCAAAATATCTTACTAATTAAGCGGCTACTGGATGACGTAACGTTTTCTTATTTAGTTGTTTATAGTGACTGACGTTTTGTTTGTGAATTCACGTTTTTATAATTATTTAAATTAGTGTACCTAATGTACTAGAGTTGCTAATTAAGATTTAGCTATAGATAACGCGTAAATGCTATCTATCGTCGTTTGTGGCGGAACTGAGTAATAGCTGATATGACAAATCATTGGTCTCCTCTTTTTCACTTCTGACAACCTAGTAGGCATACATATCTATATATCTGAGAGAGACGCAATATTTTATTTTTAACCTCAGATTTTAATTGACCACGGTTATCAACTTATCTATGCATATGTTTATGTAACCTGTAACATATTCGAAAATGATAATAACATTAAGTTAGATTCGAATTGACTGAAGCTACTGAAGTCATAAAAATCTATAGGTACGCCAGTTGAAGGATTTCCTCGTTAGCAGAGGTCCTGACTACACAAAGTACCAGATCATACCTATTTTTTTTTGTTAAGAAAGCTAAACTCATAAAAAATTTGAAGCTCATACTGTCTACAATAATAATTGGGGATTTCCTTGTGAGGAGATGATCCTCGTTGCAGCACTAGCTCCAGGTTACCACATTATGTTGTCAACGTTAAAATGGGTGCTTAATTTTCAACTTATTCCGACAACAGGTAAAACGTTAAATCGTTTCTGACCAATCTCAACGATAATTTATTATTTCCGACGGTAACTTGCCCATTTTTAACCTTAAGATACATGCATCAGGTAACATAAGAAATGGCGCAATTTTGGACTCAACAATCTTTACGCTGTATCTTTAACGATATGGCAGTATATGGAGCGCCGACCGTTACAGTCACTGTTTTCCTTGAAGAATCTCATTATTCTCCTTACAGACTATCGTTGAGGTATGAAACTGCTTTCGACATTTCCGTCAGCTAGCATTCCGGCTATTTAATCCTCATAAGACAGTTTTGGTTTTCTTTGACTTATAATATCGCTCACTTTTGTCCCGTACATTTTCTTTGTCAGTCGTTCTCGTAATCTCGTTCGTTACTCATTATTTTCAAGCCCTCAAACCACCTAAGCATTCCTTTCTTCAGTTTTACAACGACGTTTTCACCCAAACGCCATCTTGCTTATCCATTCATATTATTTTGTATAATATTCTGAGTTTAGCATGACTATTTAACTTAATGAAAAAAGTTTGCTTTTGGGACTTGGTAGCTTAGGCAATCTACGTGTTGCGATGCATACAGCGAACAAAAAGACTGTGCATAAAGCTCTGTATGTTATATATATCACATCGAAAGCAATGCAGTTGCAGTATGTGTACGCGGTAATAGGTAGTAACTGCACTGCATTCTCTACATGCAAGACGTCTCACATAGAGTTCCATCATACATTACAAATCCTGTATATACGCACTACACGCACACGCGTCGCACTTGGATTGATGGATTTGGTGCAAACTAATCTCTTTTTCTTTGTGAAAGACAACTTTACCTTACACATCTCATCTCCTTGCTTTTTTTCCTAATCGTAATTTATTTGGGAAAATTGTAGAGTTCAACAACATTCTGGCCTAAGTTGTGTATTTAATAAAACTTAAGAAAAGAAACCTGACAACTTATAACACTTTATAACAATTTCATTTACAGAAGTTATTGGTGGGTAGTTATTTCTTTTACGATGTAGAGATTAGTCGGCTTTACCAATCTAATTATTAAGGTCATTGGCCTGCATCGTATTTAGTGGAAGCCACAAAAGGACCGAGAGGAGGCCCAAAATATCCAACTGGACTACGTACTAAACATGTCGATACAGCGCACAGCATAATCGTCTAATAAATAATAATATTATAATTTATGCAATATTGTAATAGAGTAGTAGTAGTAAAAAAAGTAAAGTATAGAGTAGTATTCATCAAGTTTTAGAGAGAAAACACATACGAGTACATTCACTCGTATGTGTTTTCTCTCTAAAACTTTGTTTGAATTTTGTACGAAGCATACCAATATTTTTCGGCTTATTCACATATTTGTTAAGTTAAAGAAAACCGACCAAGAGCGTGCCGGATCACGTACAGTGAAGTCGGGATGTACAATATTCGTATAATTGGCAGCAAATATAAGTTTATATTTCGTAGCGTTTCTTAGAGAGACACTGTAGAAAAGCAAAGTACATACGTATCGTATGAGAATAAGGGGTAAAGTAACACGACAAGATGATCTGTTCTGTTTTGGTGGTTAATATCTATTTTTAAATTAATATGCATTATATTTGCTGTCGTATAATATTTACCTACTTACTTTTTTCTCGTAAATTTTTGCAAATAAATAATTAAGCTTTATAATATATACTACAAAATGTTCTGTTGGTAATCTATCGGTGACTATAACAAATTCTATAGGTACTTGTACTGTTTGAAACGCAGTTCAGTAAATAGTAAAATTAGATACATATATATTTTTTTTCTTCAAAAACAAATCGCCATCCCAATTCTGTAGTGTAAACAATACTGTAGGTAACAGACAGGTACTGTTGCAGGCATAAATTAAAAAGGTAAATTAAAATTAAACGAGAAATAGTTCAAATTTTTATGTTTTATTTTTAAATATTAATTTAATTTAATTATATTTTCTTTTTTATCCTATTTTTGCATGTTTCTAAGCCAGAATCTGACATTTTAGGCGTAAATATTACAAACACGAATTGCACAAAAACTATGCTCAACATATAATCGCCATTATCAGAATGTAACAAGTATGTGAATTCACCTACATACGAATGTTCACTATTTTGGTTCTACTGCTCCGTCTATATATATATATTTTTTTTATGTGAATTATAAACATTAATGTTACTTCCAGTATGCAACAGTATGGCGGTGGCAGTGCGACGTCGTCCTACGTTAGCTCTACATTGTACAATCAACCGTACGCCGCCTATCCTACCGCGCACAACACTAATAATAGGTAAAAACGATTTTAATATTAAATCAATTTATTACGTACGAATAATCCAGGTTGCTTAATACATCATATGTTATTGAGCTGTGGGCTTCTAGGTTTCGACGAGGTTTAAACACTGACGAAATTACAACAAGAACGTAATCATCTGATCGATCTGATTAACTTGATCGATTCAGTAATTATTTTCACATAAAAAAAACAAATGAACAAAAGTTTCGTGTTTGTAATACTAAAGTAGAGATATCTATAATTAAAACATTGTTTTAGACATTGGCGTAGCTAGTCCTAAGTTGACCCCGTATCAATATTTGTTGAGGGGTCCTTTTTACGCAACTGCGGCGAAGCCCTAAAGAAGGGTAATTTTTTAAACTATATTATATTAATATAATAAATAGAGAGAGCGGATTTTCTAATTTTGTTCATACATACATATGTGGAGGGTAATCTCTGGAACCACTATTCTTTAGTAATTTAATTCATTCTTTCACTATTTGAAAGGTACTATTCCAGATGGACATAGGCTATGTATTATGTATTCAACCCAGGCGACGTTGGAATATGACGCTAGTTATAAAATAAAAGAAAACATTCTCATTAACAAAATAAATATATTTATAAATTAAATAGGTATAAGATTATAAATAAATTATAAATACGCCAGACAATACACATCAATCATTTGTTGGCATTCCCTGTGCTAGAGAACCAGACGATGCCTACTAGGGATGTTCCCAGTACATCCAGACTCGGGACAATCTAGAAAAGTTCGTTGCTTAAATTAAGTCAACCGGGAATCGAACCTAGAACCTATCGCACTTGGGTCCCTATAGCTCTGGGTACTGTATCATTGATACGGCTGATACGGCGGTAGCTACGATCTTGGTTTTTAATCTAAAAATATGTATAATAAATAATATATTAAATGAATGTTATGATATTGTGTTATGTGAACATATTAGTAGAGATTATAAGGATTAAAAGGGATTGGTACTGGTTACAACTCACGGCGTGATAGCGTTGTGCCACATAGCTAATGGAATGAAGTACCCAATGACGTCCATAATCAAAGTCAAAAAATTCTTTACTAAATCGAACTGACAAGAAATTTTAACCAATCAAGTAATCAATGGCCAGTCCATAGAGCGCTCAATCTATAGAGCGGCAGTGTAATTTTGTATGAAATTTATTTTGTATGAAAACAATTTATGTCTCAACACTGTTGCGGTTACTGCGTTCAGTTTTATAGTTTGATTTTTTGCTGTTTTTGCCACACCACCGAATAGAACAATAAGTCATTACATAAAAATTTAAATATCTGTCGGAATATACAGAGATGTACATACAGTTCCATTAATGGTTATGTACTGCTTATTGCGAGTGAGAGTTGATATTTGTTAGAGTAAATAAACTGAGCAGTGGTGAAGAATATGGTCCGATATTTCGTCTCTACAGGTTGAGTGCTCCATGGGCCAGCCAAACAAACAACGGTTAATCAGTCAGTTACACAATTATCTAAACAAACAACGGCAACAAACCCAACAATCTAGTCGCAAACAATACATTTTTCCATTCTTTTACCAGTTTCAGAATTGACGTTGGTATTTATATAATATTTTAATGTATGTTGTGGTAAATAAGTAAATAATAATTTTTATATTATCAATTTCTTGTCAACTAACCGACTAACAGTCAAACAATCGACTGACGAAGTAATCAACATTACTCCTTTATCGGTCTAGGTCGTCGTGCAAAGCGACGCCGACGTACTTGAGCGCGTACAGCGTGGGCAGCGTGGGCAGCGCCAGTTTCAGCGCGCAGCCGTCACCATACGCGTACTCCTCCTACAACGGATCACTAGCGCAATCTTTCCCTGCAGCCGCACAGCAGGTAGGCTCAAGATCAGGGTTGCATTCAACAACGTCGCCGTGGAAGTAAAAGTTCCCATCTTCTTCTTCAAGTACCTTTTTTGGTAACGCCCCTGGGAACTGAGAACTGGGAATTTTAGGTTTTTACCCACTAAAACTACGCGGTGGTGATCCTCGATATGTTGTCGAGGAACCTCGGAATCTCTTACGGACCACACTAGAGCCCCTCACGCGCTGTGCCGAAGCAATTCTCGAGCGGGCAGTTTCAGAGGCACCCTTGCACCCTCATGCCATCACCACAGCGCGAAACAAACTTGCTGCCGTTCTCCTTGAGGTCGCATAGATGGCTGCGACTTTGAAGGCCCTTCATTCGCTTCTTACAACAGGCGGGAAACACCATAGCCTTATTATGCACTTATTATTAAACCCCTCTGGCTCGGGGTATTACAGGGCTGTTCAAGTGTTACTCCAACTAGCGAAGGTTGTCTATCAGCTATTAAAATCTGTCTGTTTATTATGAGGCGGGATAGTTCGGATCCACTCGTCTGACCTTATCCACTTATGGGTACAAATTGTTACATGTGTGTAAAACTTGTTTGTGTCGCTCGCTTGCCGGCCAAAACACATCGCCAACCGCATCAACTCATTCTCTACCCGCTTATTCACCGTAGGCACGCAATTCGCGCGCGTTCGTACATCGTACAAGTTGTTTTCGGAAACATATTGAAAACTTTGGCTTCGTACAAACTTTCAGCCGATTTTTGACTGAAGTCGAAGATTCTTTACTTTAATTGCAACCACATAAAAACGAATCATTTAGACCAGGGGTTTCCAAACTTATTTTGTCTACTGCCCACTTTGAGTCATGCAGTCGTTGTCTAAGATGCCTCCTAGCTAAATGAAATTACAAATCACCCCCCAGGCCTCTACACAACGCCCCCGTTTTTTTTCTGGGTCTCTTACCGCCCCCCTTTAGGCCTGCAGCGCCCACAAGGGGGCCTTATCGGCCACTTTGGGAAAGGCTGATTTAGACCTATCATTTTACAGGACTATAGTAGTTATGCAGCTGGATACGCGGACCATAACGTCGCACAATATAGCGGCTACTACGCTACTCCTAGCTACTCGCCGTATGTTAGCTCGCCAAGCAGCAGCGGCAGTGCCGGGCATACGTCATATCATTTAGGAGGTACTTTATCAGGTATGTTAGTAAAATAAATTTTCCTTGCAAAATATTTTATATTATAATTCTTGTTTGACGTAGGTAGTGTTATTAGACGTATTGGAAAAAATATGTCATTTGGGTTTTTAATCTATATATACCTAACGTACCTAAGAGTATTTGAACATATTTATGTATAACATATCTTCAGGCTGTATCCCTTACGGGGTAGTCAGAGACGACTGAGCGCCGAGCGACGCGGTTCTTACATACTTCTTTCGTTTCCTCAAATCTCATCATTCTCCTCTCCTCACACATTTGCGCTTAGGTATGCGAGTGCTTTTCACATTTCCGTAAGCTAACACTCTGGTTATTTGATCTTCGTAAGTCAGCAGCCTTGGTATTCCTTGGCTTCTTTTACCACTCGCTTTCGCTTTGTAGATTTTCTTCGTCAGTCTTTCATCACTCATTCTTTCTATGTGCTCGAACCATCTAAGCATCCCTTCTTTATTTTTACAATAACACTGTCGTGCAACCCTGTCATGCTGCGTATCTCTTCATTGCTTATCCTATCCACAAAGGTGACACCGCACATATTTCTAAGAGATCGCATTTCTACTGCATTTATCATACTTTCACTCGATTTCAGGTACATCCAGGCCTCACTACCGTACAATACAGTTGGCACGAACACCGCATTGTGGATGGCCATTTTGGCTGTGTTAGATATATTCACACTGCTTCCTAATGAGAACAGAGCACCGTTCACTTTATTGCTCGCTGCTACCCGTCTCTTCACATCCAACTCACATCTTCCATCCTTCGAAAACGCACTCCCCAGATACACAATTTCATGCACTTGTTCTAGACATTTTTCATGTACCCAAATCTTACACTTCGTCTGTACCGCTTCTTTTTCAAACACCTTATTTTATATATATATTGGCATATAATATTATAAATACAGTTTTGATAATTAAGAAACATTTTAACTTTTTTTCTTCTATCATTGGGTAGAAGATTATAGAAAATAATTTTTTTATTCAGCTTTATCATGATTTTAATTATCAAATGCTTTTGCATTACGACAATATAGTTAGGGAATCACAGGTGTAAGTGCAACTGTATAATGTCTAATTGGAAGTGATTGATCCAACTTTCAATTAGAGTGAGTGAGTGGTACAACGTAGAACACAGATCGGTACTTTTTTTTGTCCAATCAAGCATTGTAGAAAACGGAAGAACACATTTTATTCTTCAATTCTGTTATAGGCGCCAAAGTAAGGTTGAGTAGCTACTTCATGAGTTTCCTATTTTAAAGTAATATTAGGGGTTAAAGAATGAAATTGCCGTTTCGTACTGAAAAATTAATACATTTTTTTTTGTAGGATGAAATATATTTATTTATTCAAAGCATTTACTCTCGTTGCCTCGTTGTCCTCGTCGTTTTGCCATCTAAACGGACGATCATTTAAACCTTTGCGATAGAACTCTGGGGATTTGGACTCTACAAACCATGTGAAGGTATTTTGTACCTACTGCTTCCTGGGTAGAAAATTTTTTTCCGTGCAAAAAAATTCATTTCTTCATTTTTGTACCGGCTTAACAAGATAACGCATGCTTCAATGCGCGCTGCTCTCTGTAGATCAATGAAATCATGAGGCAGCCACTTTTCAGGTTTTTTAATTTTGCCGATTTGGTGCAAATGGATCAATTTTGTGGGTACCCTAACGTCAAACCATCCCGCTAATTCCTTGGTAATTCGATACGGATCCGCTTCCTCCATAACCTTCTATTAATCGTTATTTACCTGCAGTGGCTGGTCTTTTCGTGGTTCATTCGCCAAGTCGTAGTTTACACTACTAAATCGGTTAAAACAAAAATGCACGGTGCGTTCATTAGCCGTACCGTCGGAAAACACAGCATTAACATTAAGAGCACTTTCTGCTGCATTAGTCCCACGTCGGAACTCGTATTCGAAAATCACTCTGATGATCACCATAGCCATCTTCACGTTAAAAGCTCAATGTAAAAACAATTGAAAGTTAAAACGGCAATTTTATATATTGTATAGACTCAGGTGTAACTTTGCGGAAATCCATTTCATGTGATAAATTCCCAAAATCTTTAGCTATTTTCCGCTCAAACTCTGAAAACCACCAATCGACACGTGTTTCGCCCCTCAACGGAGCATCCTCTACAACTGGTTTAAATAGTCGTGCAGCTGATATATCCTGAGGATGCTCCGTTGAGGGGCGAAACACGTGTCGATTGGTGGTTTTTAGAGTTTGAGCGGAAAATAGCTAAAGATTTTGGGAATTTATCACAAGCAATTTACTTTAACCCCTATTATTTCTAAGTAGGTATATGTCGACGTAGGTACGAGTATTAAGGTTTTCGTTATACGATACCATTTCTTGAAATGGTCAACTACCCATGGCAACCACCTCAAACCTAACTCAAACACACTGGTAGGTCTGTGTCAAACACAGAACACAACATGGAACATGTAACGCACGAAAAAGAACGCATTTAGCAATGATAATATTACATACCTACAACAAATGTCATTGCACATTGGAAGTTATCAAAACATGTTGCATGTGTGAGCTCGGCCCTTCGATTTTTCAATAAAAACAGACAAAATCTAATGAAGACGCAAAAAATGCTTAACTCCAAATAGTAAATGGTGTAAAAGAATTTCATTACTTTTTTATAGAACGTATTTATTAAAGACTACTTTCGAAACCCCAATAACTCGCAAACTGTTCGTTTGCAGTTTTGCATCTTGCGTGTCTAATAAGGCACCCTTAATCATTTAGAAATTAAACTATTAAACCAAACTTAACAGCGTTGTGCAATCCTATAGCTATGATTATTTATGGATCTGTTAATGAGTTTGGCACCCGTTCAGAACTCAAGTCTTTTACCTGCGAGGCCGGCATCGTTTCTATCGAACTTCGCCCCTTTTTGGCGTTGATGTTTTTGGTGGGATAATTTATTTTTACGAACTATTATCAAATCTGAGATGTCGTATTTATTTTCAATTCGGTATGTTTCGATAACAGAAACAATTGTAACTCAGTTAACTTTTAAAAAATCGATATTGGTTGTCCAATAAATTAATACTTGCACAGTTCGTTAATATTATAACGTCATGCTCAGTCTTCATTCTCTTCGTTAGACTTTTGACTAAAACAACGGATTAAAGACAATAGTGTTAATCTTGAAATTATGAGTTAAGCGACAACATTCAGTTTTTCCAATTAAGCTGATGGCTTAGTTACCAATGCCTTAACAAAAAATAAATAAAAAATGTTTTTCGTTGTCCACTTGTCATTATGTCAATGTCAACATGGAAATGTAAACTTGCTTTGGTAACAAAATGAATAAAAGAAATATTTATAAACATTAAAGTATAAGCCTTTACAATGTGCTCAAATTAATAAAAACATAATAAATAACATTCCGCATTCAGTATTCCATTGTGATGTTAGTACGAACACCGATTTGAATCGTTTAAAGTTGTCTCGAGACAGCCATAAAAATTAAGGAACATGAATAAAGAAAACGAAAATTATCACCCAAATAAGAAGCGTAAATTGGAAGAAAACGTGTCTGACACAAATTACGATAGTTGTGACGATATTTATTCTGATGGTTGGCCTGATACAGACGAGGAAAATGGTACTGCTTTTCTAATTTCTTCTAATTTATTATTGTATTAGTCTAATCTTGTAGTCTTAAATGAGATTTTACCTTAACTGTTTTATTCTTTATCAGTTAATTAAATAGTCAAATCCCTAATTTCTTAATATCGTAAACTTATATTTTGTTGCAGAGTCTCCATCGGCAATGCTTCCATCGATGAATGATACAAGTCCATTGTCACCTATCAAAAATGAAGTGCATGCGGCGAGTCGAAGATGTAGAGAAAACTCTGGGTAAAATCTGAAATACTGTTTTTATTCTTATTTACATATATTACATACATACATAACATAATAGCCATTATTTACATAAGCATATGCAGTATTCAAAGATGTGTCACTTGATTTTGGTCTATTATGTTTTTCATTGTATTTAGTGTAGAGGCATGTATAACCTCAATCATACTTAGAGAATACTGGCCAAGATAGGTTATAAAAGTATAATAACATTTTACTTTTTATATCTAATATTTTTTTAAACTGGAACCTAAAATAATTCAATATCTATTTACCACTTCACAGCCAAATTAAAATTTATGAGTTGTATGTATAAAAAATAAATTTGTTGATAAAAAAGTGTAAGCTAATATCTACAATAGTGAACACAATGTATTATACATAAAAGAAAAAAAAATGTTTATCCGTTATCTATGATTTGTGTTGACATATTGAAATTATTGGTTATTGCAGAGAAAGTACAGCAAGTAGAACACGTGGTCGTGGTCGTCGTAACACATCCTCTTCGCCGGCTCAACATGTCCCAGAGCCAGCCACAGAGCGAGTGTTCATATGGGACTTAGATGAAACCATTATCATTTTCCATTCTCTATTGACAGGAACATATGCTACAAAGTACAATAAGGTATTTTCATTCTATCTATTTACAAAACAATGATTGGTTCTCAAATAAGTGTGACCAAAATAGGTCTTTTCTCTTAAAGACTTTCTTATAGAGGGCAGAAATGAGTTTGAATAAGGAACACGACTTGATCAAATGATAATATTGTATGAAAAATGTTACTGGCTGATGATTATGGCGGTAACTTCGCACACCACAATAAAAATAAATTAAAAAAATATTACTTTGTACTTTTACGTGTCTCTTGTTTATTTTTCTCATAAAGGCGAATGAAAAGTAGAGTGTATCACTTGGTTGTAAAATTAATTTTATACCTCGGGAGAATCCCTCGCTGCGCTCAGGTTTCTACTATAGGATCCTTCGCTCTGCTATGGATTCAAGTTAGCATCATTTTACTCTCTTATACAATCTACTATTTTAACAGATAAATATAGAATAGTTATAATTTATTGACTTCGTTTTTCTTCTTTACTTAAATGGCACCAACCCAATTTTAATTCAATTGTCAATATCACATTGCAATAAAGGAAAAAACACAAGAAGAAAAATACACAGTGATAAATATAACACTTGGTCTTGTAGATTTTTCAGTGAGTTATTATTATTTGTCTTTTTTATAATAATTTTGAAATATTACTTAATAATAATCAAGTATTTCTTAATAATAACTACCACTATTTTTGTTTAAATTATAATATAGTAGTTTACATTAGTAACTAATTATTCTGTAATAAAAGATAATAGAATATTAGACTTATTATAATTAATTTATTAAATGTAAAAAGGAAATGTTCTACATGTGATCAACATATTGACAATGTATTAATGGCAATATATTCCTATTAACATTACTTCTATTCCCAATATATTCATTAATTTGTCAATTTTTGCTTTAATTTCAGGATACCCAGCAAATAGTTCAACTAGGTTTTAGAATGGAAGAAATGATATTCAGCTTGGCTGATACACATTTCTTCTTCAATGATGTGGAAGTAAGTCTGGGTCACAAATATCACTTATTCTATATAAAATTCAAAGAAGTGCATCTGACACTGTAAAATTTGTGTCAATTTCATGATGACATTTTAACAGCTAAACAGCTTTTGACATCCATACTATATTATAAATGCGAAAGTATGTCTGTGTGTCTGTCTGTCTTGATGAAAGTTGGCATGGAGATAGTTTGACACAAGGGGACGGTCATAGGCTGTTTTTTTTTTTTTTCAAAAATCTACCCCTGAAGAAGTGAAAAGGGAGATGAAACTTCGTAAGAAAAATTCTAAACTGCTGAACCGATTAAGATGAAATTTAGTACAGACATAACCCTTTTCTATTAAAAAAATATTGACTTCTTTTTTTTATCAAAAATCTACCCTTTAAAGGGGTGAAAAAGGGGATGAAACTTCATAAGGTTAATGCTGGACTGCTGAACCGATTAAGATGAAATTTGGTACAGAGATAGTATGTGCCCGAAAACAAATGTAGGCTATTTTCTTTTTCAAAAATCACATGTGGTTTTTATGTATGTTACGTCATCATAAATCCAATACGGCGGATGTTCCATAATAGGAAATGACTTTTGTTCAACACCAACAATATGGGTATCAACTGAAACGGAATACGTTGGGAAAGTGGGAAAGGTTTCTGTATATGTGACGTCATCATAAATGCAATATGGCAGATGTTCCATAATAGCAAATAATTTTTTTTGTTCAACAATATGGCTATTAAATGAAATGGAATACGCAGGGGAAGGTTTCTGTATAAGTGACGTCACCAGAAATCCAATATGCTGGATGCTCTGCGATAGGAAGTAACTTTTTTCAAGACCTCCAACAATATAGGTATCAAATGAAATGGGATAGAAAGGAGGTTTCTGTACACTTAACGTCGTCATAAATCCAATATGGCGAATACTCCATGATCGGAAGTAACTTTTTTCAAGACCTCCAACAACATGGGTATGAAATGAAATGGGATACACAAGAGGTTTCTGTACATGCGAAGTCATCATAAATCCAATATGGCGGATGCTTCGCGATAGGAAGTAACTTTTTCAACACCTCCAGCAATATGAAAATAACTTTTTTGTTTACACTAACAATATGGGTACCTAGGGTAACCTCGGTAACCCGGAGAGGTCACGGAAAAATTTTTCACGTGGAGGAAGTCGCGGGTAAAGCTAGTGATTTAATAAATCGGACTGGCCCGTTGGCGCAGTGACGTATGCATCTGCTTTCCAAGCTAGGGCCCCGGGGTCGATTTCCATTCAGGTCAATTTAGGAAAACGAACTTTTCTAAATTGCCTTGGAGTCTGGATGTTACTGGAAACTCCCCCAGTGTTCGTTGTGTGGTACCCACTAGTACAACCTTACTGCTTAGTTTGGGGTCACACAATCTGTGTAATTGTCTGGATTATTATTATTAAATAATTTAAAAAATTGGCTCTTGACCTCCTATTAGAGGTAGAGTGAACTTACTCGTGTGCCCTTGCAAAAATACTTTACAAAGTTTCTGACGTTATAAAATACTTCTAATTTCGCAGGATTGTGACCAGGAGCACATAGATGCAGTAGCGGCTGATGATAATGGTCAAGACTTATCTGCATACAACTTCGCGTCAGATGGATTCCACGCGGGTGCAGCCACAAACACTGGCTTATGCGCACCTGGTGTCCGCGGTGGTGTGGACTGGATGAGAAAACTAGCATTCAGATATAGAAAGATTAAGGATACATACAACAATTATAGAAATAGGTACAGTAGTTTACATCTAATATGGCTTACCAATCTATCTGCGCAGTAGACACAATTGCAAAGGTGAGGGAAATGGATGAACCAATCAATCCTAATAGCTACATCCTGAGCCGACATCAATAGGCGTTAAAAACGCTATGCCGTCATTGGTTGGTTGATTGATTTGGCGCCTTGCGTGTCTGACGATTTATCTTTCATTCAGCCGTCAGAGGTCATTGTAATTGTACGCGACTTTTTCAGGTTCCACTTAGTTGCTTACTTAAGCCTATATTGTTACTACTAGGTACTACTATAGTATACTATTTGTGAACATTCTTAAAAATTGTAGGTATGTGTTCAAGCCGGAATGAAAGGCGAGTCTTCTAGTTTTCTTCTTCTCCAGGTGTTGTTGCTCGGTCCGGAGGCAATGGAAATGGAATGTGTTCCTTTTTTTTTTTGATGTGTAACATCTTTCCTCTCGCTTTACTGCAATCTGTGGGTTTGGTTTCGTGAAAAGGGACGGAAGTGCATAACAGGAAGCCGGGGAGACGCGCGCTATTTGATTTTACCAATGAGCGCGCGCTATGGTAGAGTTGGCCGTCAGATGGTAATCATTTTTTTCAGGATATAATCTTAATGTTGCTTATTACCAAGATGAGATGTCAGATGTTACACATGATTTGCGACTACTCTAAGGCTTGCTCGTTTTTGTTTTTCTTTTGGAGAGGGGAACAAATCCCCACGGACGCTCAGCCAGCCTCTACGCCGACTGAGTAGTGTCGGACTCGAACTGACTAAAACAACCCCCTCTTTGCTGTTAGCCCTAGTGGCTCACCGGTCGCGTTGGGGCGAGCACTAAAGGCGCCATGCCAGATGATCGACCAACCTCGGACTCAAGCCATCGCCAGGGGAATTTCCCGCACCTACGTGCATTTTAACGGGCTCCAGGTGAGGGCCGGGCCTCTAGCGGATCCGGCCGGCGAGACAGCTGAAAGCCAATTAGTGTGCCTAGTGCTCCGCGTGGCAGTTTACAATGTGGCTTAAGGCCCGCGTGTGTGCGTGTAGTCCTATATGATCGAGTTTCTAACCATGAGACCCTACGAGTGTTGCGGGGGACGTCCTCGTCTGCGCCGGTGGGGGCGGTGTGGTCGTAATCTGTAAGTGGGCATTTTCGAGTTCGAAGGTGTAATGTCGTCGTCGCTGTCGCCTAACACATGCCTGGCCTTCGATAGCGTTTACGGACGCGGTCCTCGGGGGTGTACCATGATGCCCTGACCACTAGGGGGTTAATGAGTTCCCGGCCGTTAGGCAGCTATATTTATATGTCAAGAGAGTGCTCCAACTCCCGAGCAACAACACCCTTACAAGATCATTTTTATTAAACCAACCTCTCTGATTGGTTGCCCGTTCGTACACAACTAGCGACGACCAAAGTGATAATATTTACGTCGATTATATTTGTCGCTATTTCTATACCTATCTCTTTTATTGTAAACTATCTCTATAATAATAAACTATTTCAATAATAAATTATCTCCTATGCAATAAACAATAATAAAATAATAAACTTTAAACTATTCGTAAACCTACGACTAAAATAAAAGACAAAAATATATAAATTTTATCAAACAATTACGCCGTGTTTTGGCGGAGTGGATAGACTATTATAAATGAAGATATTATTCATTATTTCTACGACGCGTTTAAATAATTAGACGCGAACACTATTTCATAACAATAATCATGTACTCATTAAAAAAGAGAGTGTCCTTTTGAAAGACAATCGAGGGAAATTGAATGATTTGCATATAAATAATTTCTTATCTTTGTCTTAAGTAAACGTCGTTATTAAAATAAACATTAGTTTTAATTTGAACTTTTGATTTTATAAGCTATTACAATCCGATACTGACTAGATAGCAATAACTTCAAATCATTATTTTGTTTCAAAGACGTAGTTGTGTCTTTTGCGTTAAAAATTATCAATTAAAATTTATTAATAAAGTTAACTTTGATAAAAGTGACCCATAGTAATTTCAATGGCACGTAGTGTTTAATATTACGTGAGCGAAATAGAAAGTCAATGCACTGCAATAATATTTCCATGACTGTTGCATGGGATTGATTACAAAATTTATTTAGCGTTTCGGGTATTTTCGTCGATCCTTTTCGTGTCTACGCGAACAAAGATTACGCGCCATATCTTTTGTGTTTCACTGTACATATATGAAATTAGATATAGATTACTAGAAAATAGTTGACCCATTTTGGTAAAATGATAAAGGGCTTTGAAGATAACTGGCCTATGGTCCCGGCGCCATCTTGAATTTTCACGAAAGTGATGTCGCAGCAGTCTGAAACCTAATTATATCAATAGAAAATACCTGTGATAAAAAAATATCACTTTGTCGTAAAATCACCGGTTATAAAGATATCATTGATTTTTGTGATAACTCCATTATGCTGTGCACTCATCCTAATTTTTTGTTTTTTAATAATAACTACTTTTAATCTCCCGAAAACATAATAAGAAACACAGACAAATAAAAATAAAAACCTTAAAAATGTAGTTAATGAATTTTTTAATGACTACGTATTAAACATCATACTTAGTTTAATATTTTTATTTCAACTTGCCACTTTTGGATAACTTCCTTATTAATATCAAGTCTGTCAAATCATGTTTCTATTATAAAATTACCAAAGAAGTTTTTTTGATCTAAATTATTATTATATGCCATATAGGTTTTTTATTATTACTGAATGCTAGATCTTATCGTAGGTTTAGTTTAGGTACAGACAATTTTACATCAACCTTAACTGTGACATACCAAAAATTATTATGGATTAATATTATGTTGTAATTAAGTTGGTCTTAGTGAATAACAAAAATACGATGAGAAGATGAAGAGCAAATTGCGCTTATTGTTAGTTTTAAAATATTAAATAAGAAAGTAAATATTTTCACTTACTGGTGAAATAACATTCATAATATTTTATACATCATAATAAATCTGCTCGATCATTGCAAAAATACAATTTAAAAAAGCAGCCATGCTATGGGCGCGCAGGTACTTATACCTAATAATGAGTAATGGTGAAGGTAAATATTATGTTTTATATTATAATTATATCAAAAATAAGCGTAATGCTTAAAACAAAAATTTTTAAACCTTGTAACAGAATCATATGTACAATAAATATACTTAGTTTGGAAATAAAATGAGTGCAAAACATTCCGATAAATCAATTTTGACATTAAATATCTCTGAAACTGGTGACTTAAACGCAAAATGACTTGATATATTTTGTGATCATCTGAGTGTCGTCTAGCGATTTATAAAGGCTTGAAGATGCGACAGTAATTTCGAAAAATTTCAAAAATTTAAAATCTTCAAGCCCCTTTGATTGTCGAATTCTGAGACGACACTGGCTACATTCTTAATTAAAGCCACAATTGTTACAAATTAAGAAATAGTTTGATAAGCTAGCCTTTGCTCACAATTTTACACAGATTATGAAAGCAAATGTTTAAAACTTAATTATTCAGTAACAAATCGTTTAAAATGGCTGCATTCTTGAATTCTGTGCCCTTTTTGGACTATTTTCAATAAATTATAAATGACATGCCCGTTTGAAGTGCATCGCATGAAAAAGTTACTGGGACTGGCCGGTTAACATGGTGGCAAGTTATCTACCATCGAAACCTTCCTGGGTTCAATTTCCAGACAGCTCACTTAAAGAAACAAACTTTTCTAAATTGGCAAAGAGTTCAGTTGTTACTAGGAGCTCTGCCAGTTTGTTGTGTGGTATGTGGGTACCACACAACTGTGGTACCCACATACCTATAGTACAAGCACAGATTAATTAGTTACTACCATAAAGTACAAGCGTAATGCTTAAGTTGAGGTCACGCAATTTTTTATTTATAATAATAATGTCTATTGCACAAAAAGTAAAGTATTACAAAAATAAAAAAAAACAGAAATAATAAAACATAAAAAAATAGCATACTTGAACATACAGAGCGGACCTCTAACTAGGCTAAGCCTGTATATTGGGAGTCCTAGAAGATGATTTAATTGTCATATTTCCATACAACAAGATAAATGTACCCATCTTAGTTAATCATACTAAAAACAAAACATTATCAACAACTGTTGATAACCTGAACTAATTTAATTTAATCTAATCTTCTGTCGTCTGATAGCAGTTAACAGCAAGTAGCCTTTGTTTTAATTGACTTTACGCGGAGTGCACTGTCGATTGTTTGAGGATACTGAATTTCTTGTTTGCATTAAAAAGTATGTGCGGTGTCACCCTTGCGGACAAAATAAGCAATGAAGAGATACGCAGTATGACAGGGTTGCACGACAGTGTTATTGTTAAAATGAAGAAAGAAATGCTGAGATGGCTCGGGAACATGGAAAGAATGACTGATGAAAGACTGACGAAGAAAATCTATAGAGCAAAAGTGAGTGGTAAAAAAGAAGCCAAGGAAGACCAAGGCTGACTGAAGATCAAATAGCTAGAGTGTTAGCCGACGAAAAAGTCAAAAGCACTCGCATATCTAGGTGAAAACGTGTGAGGAGAATGATGAGATTTGAGGAAGCGAAAGAAGTATGTAAGGACCGCGACGCTTGGCGCTCCGTCCCCTCTGACTACCCCGTTGGGGATACGGCGTGAAGATATGTATGTATGTATTAAAAACATGCGCTCTAAAGAATCGCCGAATCTACTGGCAAATCTTTACATTTGTATGCAATTGTCTAGAATTCATTATTTTACAAAAATTGGTGATGTGCTTCTTTTTCTATACGCTACAAATACTAATGTCAAGTTAAGATCAGTTTTTTACTCAACAACACACACCTTCATCACAAAAATAATAATTTTAATAGCCTATTTTAAAATAAATAGCAGAGGCCCTTTTCTGCAATTTGCCTTGCAAACCGCTTAGTAGTTTTTCTATGACGCTTGAAAAAAAAACATTGCTAAGAATGTTTGTATTTGACTTATAGAAGGTTATTAAGCCTATCACATTAATGTTTTATGTCATCAACGTACAAATAGGCTCAGTTAATATTTTTAACCAATTTCAAAAAAAGGATGAGGTTCTATGTTCGTCTGTATGTTTTTTTTTTACGTATGTTCACTGATAACTTCGTCAATTGTGGACCGATTTTCGAAAATTCTTTTTTACTTAAAAGAAAGGGTATACTTCCAAGGTGGTCCCATTTAAATTTCAGCGGTATTGTAGCTTGGACCTCTAAGATACACCAAATTACACCAAATAACGCTAACTGCCTATAACCTTTATTTATATTGATAATGTTTCTCTGGTATGTCGTTGCGCTCTACAATTAAAAAGAAGTTAATTGTAATCCTCCTCTATATATACTACTCTGTCAAGAAAGTACCGGTAAAAGATCAATAATACACGAAATGTTAGTTATTCATCCAAATTTATTTTATCACCTTCAAAGTATGCTCCTTCAGAAACGATACACTTACGCCAACGAATAATCCAATCATCAAAACGTTTTTTAAACGCTTTTTCCGGAATTGAGTTCAGTGCTCGCCGCGAATTCTCCTTTATGTCTTCTACCGAATGAAAACGGGTGCCACGAAGTGGTAATTTGAGTTTAGGAAAAAGAAGGAAGTCGGCTGGAGCCATATCTGGTGAATAAGGTGGTTGCTCGATGATATTTGTTGAGTTTTTGGTCAAAAATTCGTTTACAATGATGGCCTTGTGCGAAGACGCATTATCGTGGTGCAAAATCCAAGAATTTTCTTTCCACAAATCTGATCTTTTTCGACGAATTTGCTCTCTTAAACGCCGCGTGACGCCCAAATAATATTCTTTATTTATCGTTTGACCTTCCGGCTAGAATTCCGAGTGCACAACACCGCGATAGTTAAAGAAAACAGTCAACATGACTTTGATTTTTGATCGACTTTGGCGTGGTTTTTTCGGTTTCGGTTCAGTTGGAAGGCGCCACTCCGAAGCTTGTTGACTAGTTTGCATGTCAAACTCGTAAACCTACGTCTCGTCACCAGTAACAATGCGTTTCATGAATGTTGGATCGGAATTGACTCGTTCTAGCATCTCCTCAGCGACTCTTATGCGATTGAGTTTTTGGAGAAAATTCAGGTCTTTTGGGAGTAGCCGAGCGGCAACATGTTTCATACACAAGTGATTATTTAAAATGTTACAGATCGACTCGTGAGACACAAAAAGTTCGACGGCTATCTTTCTCAAACTTGAATGAGGATTTTCAGTCACTATTTCCTTCACTTTTGCGATGTTAACTTCAGTTGCAGACGTTGATGACCTACCAGAGCGAGCCAAATCTTCCATCACATCTCGACCGCTTTTGAACGCTTTGTACCACTCATAAGCACGTGTTTTTGATAAAGTCGATTCAATTCAACTAAAACTAAAAACAGCACTGTATTTAATCTAAATAACAGATGCACCTAAACTCCGCGCCAAAATGGAAAACAGTTGTGCCAATCTAACAACAACAAAAAAAAAACAAAAAATTGAATTGGGACCCTAAATAAATCATCCATTCCCGATACTTTCTTGACTGAATGTATATTTAAGCTAAGGTCACTTAAAAGAGAGAAATAAAAACATTTTATGAAAAACATTAAACTGCCTTTAAAAAAAACATCGAAAAACACTGAAAAGTCGAAATAACTATTTTTTACTAATCAAAACTCCAGTACAATAAAAATAACTTTATAAATACGATACACATACCTATATAATTAAATTTGACAGTTATTGAAGTCGGTGCCAAAACAATGTGCAACAACAGAAAGACTATTAGTTT
The DNA here is from genome assembly GCA_907165235.1 of Zeuzera pyrina. NCBI lineage: Eukaryota > Metazoa > Arthropoda > Insecta > Lepidoptera > Cossidae > Zeuzera > Zeuzera pyrina. The sequence continues at coordinate 5,750,816 of OU015641.1, forward strand.
GGTAGGTTTGGCACCGACTTCAGTAACTGTCAAATTTAATTATATAGGTCTGTGTATCGTATTTATGAAGTTATTTTTATTAAATTTGACTTTTTATTAGTAAAGGATAGTTATTTTGTACTGTTCAGTGTTTTTCAGTGCTTTTTTTGTAAGCAGTTAATTTTTTTCTTAAAATTTCGTCAACTATATTCATTAATAAGTATGTGTGATAAAATATGATAATATACACATTAAAATAAACCTTACTAGTCTCCATAATTAACCTTCTTATGTTTTAAAAAAAATTCCAGTGTTGGTGGACTACTGGGACCAGCTAAGCGAGAACAGTGGCTACAATTGAGAGCTGAACTTGAACAAGCCACCGATAACTGGTTAACATTAGCATGCAAATGTCTTAATATGATCAACTCAAGGTAAGTTATTATGTAAATCAGGTACTAACGCATATAAATATTGTATTAAAAAATGTATATATATATACTGTAATTTGTAATGTAAACAATAACACTATTTTCCACTAAAAATTTCGAAAGCAGTTTCAAAGACAGAAATAATTTCTCTGCATTGACCAGACAATGTTAATTTATATGTAGAGGCAGTTAACCGATTTTTTTTAAATATTTTAGGGAGAATTGTGTAAATGTATTGGTGACAACAACTCAACTGGTGCCAGCGCTTGCGAAGGTACTCCTGTTTGGTCTCGGTGGAGTGTTCCCTATAGAGAATATATATTCCGCTACTAAAACAGGTACTCATCTCATTTATTTAAAACGTACTTCACACAAACAAACATAAATTCTGTCCAATTTGGAGCAAACATTCATACTTGTTAAAAAATGCATGAACGCATTTTTTTCAATTTTAATTTCATTATAGTATAATGTAATATCAATAATAGTGAAATCAAGGAGTGTTTCTATCGACTTAAGAATTTCTAGATTTTTATATTTCAATCAAATATAGTATAGGTAGATGCACATACATAGTAAACATTTGTTATTTTTAGTATGATTTAATTTCTTTTCTCTCTGATTACACCGTTAGGGTTACAACGTGAAGATACGATGTAGGTATTTCATTTATTAAACCATAAATCTTGGACCCAGTAACATAAGGAACAGTCATAATAAGTTGCCACTTTTACCACCATGTGTCAAACGAATTTTCCTGTCTCTTTCTATCTCATTGTGCGTAATCACGAGTAAAATAGTTAGCTATAGTAAGTATGGCAACTTCGCACTGTCAGTGTAATTCGTGTCGGTTTATGAGTCGCTCATGAAATAATTATTTGCAAAATACTCGTAAATCTTAAGTATTTCGAGTACTCTAATATTCACAAAATAAAAATGTCATGTTCAGCTGTGTATCGTTATACTGTAACCTTCCCTAATCACGCACATTAGTAAACATTTAGAAAGTCGGTCAACAAAAAAAGGACACTAAGGACACGCTTTTAGAGCAATTGTCCATTGTGATACTTGGTCATCACATTACTTATTCATATTAATCTAATCATCTGACTAATGTCTCATGTAATGGTCATTTGTCAGACAGTGTCATCTTATTAAACTATGTTTACAGGAAAAGAGACGTGTTTTGAAAAAATAAAACAACGCTTTGGCGAACGTTGCACTTACGTCGTCATAGGCGACGGGCAAGACGAAGAAGCGGCCGCTAAAGCCAAAAACTATCCGTTTTGGAGGATTTCCAGCCATTCTGATATCGCTGCTCTATACAACGCCTTAGACATGGGTTTCTTATGATTTGCTGCTATCCTGGTATTTCATATTCATTTGTTGAAAATTTCTGGTTATCTCGCGTTCATTGGTTTAGTTTCTTTTATATTTTATATAAAATATGTATGGGGAGCTCATAATTTTACTGATTGCCTGGTATATTATTTCATTTTTGTACTCAAGAAGTATTTTAGCTATAATGATAACCAGGCGTCGCTCATCTGAACTGTCTTTGTCGTCCTTTTCATAGTGAAGATATATTTTTAGCTCCAATACGAGCACTAAAATATTCTGTGATTTTATTACTGAATTTATATGATTATCATGTATGTATGTAATTAGGCCTAATAAGAAGTTTTCAAAGCCTACTTTAAAAACTAAATTTAATAAACTAAAACCCGGCAAATAGCGTGTTTGACACGCACTTGATAGGGTTTTGTAGTCGCTCTCACTAACATACTCTTACACTTTTTATAAGGTGTCGCAATCTCGACACGAAAGGTATAGCTAACTGAAAAAAGTGTTACATGATAAAAAAAATTAAAGAAGAGAGTTAATTTCGTTTCTCTTTTTTCGTTTTCTGGTTTTGTGTTACTTTTTACCCGTTACCGTTTACTTCTCTTTGCCAAATTTCTGCTCAGTATGTGTTACGATGACAGAGTAATCAACTGTGACATGAAAACACACAGATATGACGAAACTGTACGTTTGCGCCATTTTGACTAAGAAACCATAAAGCATTGACTACACTCTGTGGGAGGGGTCCAAATTATATGATTTATATTTCCAACATTCACAAACAATTTCTTTTCGTGATTTATCAATCTACGTCATTAATATCTCCCTGTGACATGCAGACAGACGGACGGACAGACTGAAACTATAAAGGTTCCTGGTTAACTGCGGAACCCTAAAAATAAATAATTCAATATTATATAAATAAATACATCAACATTCATGGCTCATTTTTAAGTACATGTTTTTTTACAATTGTAAGAGCCTTTTCGAGCTTTTTTTATTTAAATTAAAATTGTAACACTTATTATTTAGTTTTTAAAGCTCAAAGTCAGCTCAAAATCTATTTGAAAAAAATATTAAAATAATTTTTGTAAATATTTATTAAAAGTGTAGAAACCTACATAGAATGTTTCTATGAGTCCATTCCTACGTAAGTTTTATATTATTATTATATACAATGTACAGATATTTTAGTAAATCTAATAGCAATGCTGTAATATCATAGTAGTTATATTTATTTTTAAATTTTTGGAGTTGACTAACAGTTAAATTTGGTTCCTGTACATGAATAGGCACAATTATTTTTTATATATTTTTATTTAATCTCAATAATGTTTAGCATTCTTAGAGAATGCAAAAAGTTGAGAGTTGATACAGCACATAAAAAAACATTAAATATTCAATTTGTGATGTATTTTTCAAACAACTATGTAAGATTGAAGTATTTAAAAACATGCTGTACAAAATTTAACGTAAACAGTAATTAACCCCTATTCACATTACAACAACACGTATGCACGCAAGCGAGAAGGTAAGAATTTCTTAGCTACACTACACAATGATTCATCACCACGAGCATGTACAGATGTTTGATTAAGGCGACGCATTGATAAAGAATAATTTAATCTAAAATAGACCTGCTCTATGCAAACGTGCGCGCGCTAGCTTACTAAAAATACGAAAAAAACAGTTATTTTCGTCTATTTTAAAAACTGTAATTAATATTTAAAAATCGAACTGTCATTTTGAAGAATATGTTTAAATTAAACTATACAGAAAATTTAGCATCATAAATCGGTCCCATTACTCCAAAAAATAATTTAAGAGGTTTCTTTGATATTTTTTTTTTGTGTTACAAAAATTAACCAATAGTGTATCGCAACTGTCAAAATGAAGTCAATGAAATGAAGATCAGGTTACCAAATATCACTTTCACTTGTAGTCACTTAGAAAAATTGTGATCCCTGCCGTGAAAATTTCCAATGCGTCGCCTTAAAGAATAAAGAGGATATGGTCTTATTTGCTATCATCATTTTACTGTACAAAACATGAAAGAAGCTGTTTTTTTTAATTTTATGATAGATTACTATGACTCCAGTTTCAGGAATGCTTACAGATATGTACAAATGTTTCTACAAATGTTTTTGAAATATTTACCATAACTGGATCAGTTGTCGTAAAACAGAAAAGTATTTTTAATTTATGAGTATGTAGGCATTATTCACACAATCTCTTTGCAAGTATGGAAGTCATCTAATTAAATGCGAAATGTTTATGGAAATATATTTGAAAATGGCTATCCACACATAGTTTTTGTGCATCTTTGCAAAGATTTTTACACATATCTGGGGCCAGCAAGATACACGAACGAGTATTTTGTCCAGTACGAATTTTAATACTACAAAACACTATTTTTTAGAATAATCTCTTTTATATTCCTTGGTACAGATAGACTAACACACAAACCTACGCGTGTATTGCTCGTTCAACTTTTGTGGCAAGACTGAAGATTTGATATTTTTTCATAACACTTTTGTCCATTCATACTCCCTTTTACTTTGTTAGCAATTAAATTAAGGTTATTTCGTTATCTTGAAATGACCTCAAAATATTGTGCCAATGTGAATACATTTTGAATTTGTTGTAAACAAATAAAGCAGCCCTATTTTTATTGTATTTGTAAAATGACAAATCCATAAAAATAGCGAAGAAAATATAAGCTATCAAGTAAAAGCTAATGTACAATACATCTCTAAACTGGGGCTACACACAAAGTTATATTTTTCTGTAATTTTTTTACGGAACTTAGCAATATTTTAAATGTTAATTAAAATTAAATAATTGGAATAATGTAAATACAATAGTTATGAATTCTAGAACATAAAATATCATAGCCTATTAAAGGAATGCAAATCTGAAAGTTATCATTATTGGAATTGTAAATAAAATTATATTATTTGACAGTACCCGTGTTTGATTTTACCATGATTTTACCATTATGGATTTTACTAGAAGGTTAAGAAAGTCTACAAACAAAAATAAACACCAAATACTCTCAAACTTAGCTTTGAGCTTGTAATATTAATACACAAAACTAGGATTACCAGATAAAATTAGTTCCCTAAAGAAAATTCTGGACACATTCATAAGTTAATCTTTCATAAGTAGTTTAAATTAAATCGTCAAAATGATAAGGCATAATAATAAAATTTGAACTTGATTATTTGATGGTTATTTATATTATAAAAAAGTAATACAAAGTATTTTTTGAGAATATCTAATAATAACCAATTTTAATCAACACAGTAAAACGAATATTACATAATCTTCAGTGGCTAGAGTATTTGAGATTAATAATCAGTATAATCAACACTTAACAAATGAAATAATCTGCGATGGCTTATCATTTTTTTTTTTCAGTTTAATTAATCATTCTCAGGACAGATCTATAAGCGGGAAATCGTCGTTTGTCTCCCAGTCAAGTGACTTCCGGAATCTGCATCCTCTGTTTCTTCTTTGCTTTCCGTTTCCGTATTCGCACTACGATGCCAAACCCAGTCCATACTATATGATGGAGCTGCACTGTGGATTTCCTTTTTGGACTGATTGAAAGTGAAAGAAAACGTTACCACGAAAAATATTAAGTTTTATTAGAACACAGTCAAAAACGATAGTGAGTAATAGTTGTCAAATCATTCGAACGGTACGCTTACGGGGATTCCCATGAAAGTGAAAATTATTTATTAACTGTAGGAGAACAAGGGAATCCACAATTTGTATTACCTCATGTAAACTAAACCTTATGGTAGGGTTTTAAGGCTTGAATTTCAATAAAAAGCTGGCGGTACACGTAAATCCCCCAGTTTTTAATAATATTGCCATTTCGGGAAAATAATCGCAATTAGAGACTAAGTTTCCTACGTGTTGCCAGTAGCAAATTGAATTGCTTTCTTGCAAACTTTATTGCTACATGTTGCAAAACAGTCTGCCCTAATTCAGAAGAGAGTAAAATATCAATTGATATATCCACATAATATCAAATGATATATATCAGCGAACCCTGATAATATTAACCATTTCTAACACAGATGTATTACTTCTGCTATAGATGTATTATTTCTACTGAGGTTTTAGCTAGGTTTAAATTATTTTTGAATTTCGGATAGATTCTCAAATACCTACCTATCTGCACATGGCACGAAAATTCCGGATGTGTGGTAACCATACACAGCAGAATGGGAGAGTATACACACAGTAATATTATTTTAACATTGTCTACCTTCTCCGCGTTCGAACTTACTCAGTATACAGTAAAAAACTTTATTAATAACAAAAAAGTTCATACATACGTTAATATTTACAAACTTAAAACTACACAATATCTTACGTAATAGACTTCCTCAAAGTTGCCGCTTAGAAAGCTGTTATTGCTTAAGGTGCCCAGGAGACTGGCACCATTAGGTATTACCTCTTCGAATAGCCAAACTGAAGAACCTGCCAGCTCGGCGGTCTCAAGAAGCCTCGACCAGTCTCTTACAAATATCAGAAACCAGTCGATGGGCTTCGGGGCCCCAGGGACCCAAAGTTTCAACTACAAAGGGCGTAAATATGAAACTCAGATAGAGTCGCATACTTACGCCGCTTCAAAAAGTTCTCGCTAGTGCTGGCCGCGGCATCTGCTGACTTGGAAGTCGCCGGTACATGGGAAACAGCAAGTGTATCGACACAAGTGGCGTCCCACACCAGCGATCTTCCAAGCTCTCTTGCCGTCGCTGCGCGCTCTAAGACTGTAGGTACGCCAGCGGCGACAAGGGCCCGCCGAATGACGTCATTCAAGGCAGCATGTCGTAAAATGCGGTCCGCACTACGTAAACAGGATAAACCTTGGTGACCTAGTACATCAACGTGATCACCACAGCGGCAACGGTGAGGAAGGTTAGTCCTGGCCACCAGTCGAAGGGATACAATGAGAGATAGTGTGGTATTGTCAATTAAGGTTTCTAAGTTTTTTGAAGGTATTACCTGCAACCAGTGTCCTGACTCCTCAGAAACAGGCAGGAGGCGAGACCGATCTTTTTCGGTACTACAAGAATCTAAAAGTTGTAAATAAACGTTCTTGGATAGAGGCTCACCCTAATGTTTCTGACAAAAGGTCGAGGTAGACAGGTTAGTACTCGGACAAACACTTAACCAAGCATTTCGAGCATCAGTCAAGCACGGCACCTCAACCGATCCTAAGGAAGGACGAATAACAGATAGGAAAAGGATTTCCGAGCTGTAAGGCTGACGAAAGAAAAGCAAGTAGTGACACACTCGAGATTTTACGTATGCCCAGGCCTCCCTAACGGATAGGAAGTGAGGCTTGATTCCAGACCCTGTCATCAACAAAGGAGCAATTTAATATTTTAGATAATGTATGTTTGAGAATATTGTCTACAGATATTAAAAGGGTTTGAAATTTAAAAAGCTGAACAGCGAAGAGCATATTATGTACATTTTGGAACAAAAAGGCAAAAGCGGACAATCAGAAGAGCCATGTGGGAATTAATTTTGAAAAGTTTGTCTGAAGACTAGCTAAATTGTTGTATTTGATCATTGACAAAGCTGGGTATGAAGTCATCGTTTAAACAAATCAGCCATATCAGTAATTTCCGGTTATAGTTTAACACGTTCAGTGCGTTAGGTGACACAAACTATCTCTTTCGCTCTGTGGGGCTTTCGCTCAGTGCGGCGCTCAAAATCGTGTGTTCCCTCTGTGTGCGGGAGACGATAACTTTGAAATTTCTATGTTTATGACTGAGACAAATATGCATACATGGTTCTTGCTAGAAATTTGACTAAATGACGTAATAAAACGAATTAGGTATTGATTAGATCCCTAACGCACTGAGTAGTAAGAGTTTTCACTCAGTGCGTTAGGAGTACTCGCAGATGTCCTAAACCGTAGGCCTCGCAGACGCATGGAGAGGTAAGCAGGCGGCGCAGGCACCTTGCATTTCGTTTTAGTGCTGTTCCATGCGTCGACAAAAAATCTGCACGCGTGGTTTTTAACTTTTTTTTCTGTTTCTTTTGTAATTACAAGACAAATAGTGATCAATCACGACTTTCGTGAAAAAGAAAAAGTGTAGTATGCAAAAATTAATAAAAATATGCATAAATCAAAACGAAGCTCCTAGAAATGATAACTCAAAAAACAGTCTATTTATTTTTGAGTATTCAATTCAAGATGAAGAAGTAGACGATGATAAAGAAATAAATTTTAAAACATCAGAAGCCAATTCGAATAATGATTCAAAAGAACAATTAGTACAGCAAGAAATTAAAAAAAAGGGGTCCGGGACCGGGTCAGAAAGCTCGATCCACACAAGCTGGAAAGGAACTTTTCTGACTTCATCAGGGCTGAAGACTGGCTGTCATCTAGTCCCGATCTCAATTCAGTTGATAATGATTCATGGTTTCTTTTAGAGAGTATAGCATGCTCTAAACGCCACGATAATTTGGAGTCCCAATTAAAGAATTTTCCCATGGAGAAAGTGCATGTTCCAGTCGATAATTGGCCACAAGGTTTAAAGGATTGTATTAAGGCCAATATATATCATTTTAATAAGCTTCATATTTTTAAAATGCTATTATATTAATGTATAATAAACTAACGTACGCTGCAGTAATAAACGTTTTACGTAATAGAAAGCTATAATGCGTCACTTGCACTAAATAATGGTAAACAAAAATACGGAAAGAACGAGAGGAATCTGTTAATGTTATTACGAGTAGTTACTTCAAAATGAGCTTCAGCACATAAAACTGAATATTTGTTTGCACCGAAATACTAAGTTTAGTATCAGATTGCTTGCTTGCTTTTCGTGTCGGTTACCAGGTAACACAGTAAACCCGGGTGGTCATAGTTTTTAACAAGCCTAATAGACTTCTAATATAGCTTTGTGTAACGACCACTGTCGGAGTCAGTGACCGAAACTGAGAAATTAACATGCCTTTTGAAGCACGCAATCATGTTATTTTCAGACGTTCTCAGGTGATACTACCTGAAATTTCACCAAAAACTGTTTCAAACAGTTTTAGGTAATCTCTATATTTCTGGAATAGCTGCCAATTGATCACTTATAATCTGCAGCGAATATATGTATTTCATTTCAAAACTTGCGGGAAAATGTATTGATCACGTTTTTCAGCGAGATGTCTAAAAGAGACGACGTTGCATGGGCTGCTACGATAAATTAAGACTCACACTGAAAAGCATACAAGCTTCCAAAAAAACTAAAAGGATTATTACATACTGTGGGCACTGTGATAAAAATATGCTCTTGCCATGTTTTAATGAAAATCACTTCTCACAAGTTTGACTTCTTAAATTTAGCAAACTTACCTAATTTCATTACTAACTTACTTTTAAATTTAATAAAAGTTTACTTATCCATAACTGATATTTTATTTTAATCCCATCACTAGACTACACAAATTGGCTTAACTTTAAGTGCGGTGCGAGATACAATCGATATCTTATGATCTTTTAATGTTGTATATCATTGTATTTGTCAAAACTGCGTACAAATTTACTTTTAGGTAAAGCAATTAGTTGGCTTTGATACGTAGAAATTACATAAATGTAATTCTTTTTTTGAGAGATATATTTATTGTTTTCAAAATCTTTTTTTTAGGGGGTTGATTAGGTCTCTATCGCACTGAAGTAAAGGTTACTCTTACGAGTTCTTTTAGGTCTCAAACGCGCTGGTTGAAAGTTATTTAAAAATGGCTACGCAACAAACGTGTTAACCAAGTTTATCAGTTCTAATGGTGAAACCATCTCTCAAATATTTACCTACCATTTTTACTTTGGTACTTATACAATAGGTCAACAATGGGTCTAAAATGTTTGACTTGGTTTGACTGTCAGTCATCTGTTAACGCCAAGGAACTTATATAAGTTCCTTGGTTAACACAAGTTTACGCCGTTAGATATACAAATAATGTGAAAAAATATATACATATGTATCTACATGAATAAGATTTAGCTTTTAAAAAACCCGTATTTCGACATAAACGTTTTAGTAGAAATTCTAGCTTATTTTAAGATTACTAGAAAAGGGAAGAAAGAAAATATATTATAGCAACCAAGCAGAATAAAATAATGACCTTTGCGTCTGTTGGCGTCTGTTTATTAAAAAACGTAATTCTGTGGTTATGATGGGTTACTAAGCAACTGGCGGCAAAACAAAAATATCACAAGAATTTATCATTATTAATAATTTCGATAAAGTTTTCTTTTTACAATGAAATCTATTGTTAATACAATACTATTTGATGTATCCAAGAGTGAGATATTCAAAATAAACGAAAATTACAAATTATTACATAGAAAATTAAAGACAACGTGGAAAGTTATGATGTGAGTAGTATTTTTAAAAATTGGAAATTATAATATAAAATACAAACCAACCGGATAAACGCCTTGATTATTATTTTTTGTTACTACATAATAACAAAAATATTTATCTACTTACCTGAAAACTAGTAAATAATTCTTTTACTCCTTTTTTTGTATGATGATTTGTTTCAGAAATCGCGAAGAATTATCAGAAAATATATTACAAGACGTAAAAGTCTTAGTAGTACCAGGACCACAGAATGTATTCACAGACAATGAACTAGCGTGTCTGAAGAACGTTGTGGAAAGAGGCGACTCGGTACTAGTTGCTATGACAGACGGAGGGGAGGAGAAAATGAATACGAATATTAACTTCTTTTTGGAAGAATACGGTATTGTCGTAAATAATGGTAAGGAATCGTATACATACACACAAATAATAATTCACAACGAGAACAAATGTATTTATAAAAGTAGACTCTATCCGTTTGTTGACATAATTTTGAAAGAAGGTACTGAAATGTTCAGTAATGTATTAGAACCTACGTAATACGTAGGTTCAGAGGCCATGTTGTTCTAGATCCTAGGTTTTCAACTTGGGTGATAACGCCCCCTTGTGAGCGTTTGAGACTTTCAGGGGGCAGTAGAAGACAAATAGGTAATTAGGGGGCATAGGCAGATTAAAAAATAGAGTCTTAAAAAAACACGCTAAAGCTGTTTGTGTGTATCAAACTGAAGCGAATACAGTGCGGGACGCGGGATGACAGTTTGCGCGCTTGCTCGCTTAGCTGTTCACATTGACGGGACTTCCCGCGAATCATTATTTTTGGTTCTTCAATCAAACACATTTTCAAATGAAGCGATGAAGCCTTCTCGCCTTCAAGATCATTTTAATAAAGTACTCCCGGATAAGAAGGACAAAGATGTGACCTATTGTCAAGACATGAAAAAAAAATACGAAATTCAGCCAACTATATCAAAAAATTTTTTTATCAGCTTCTAAGCAAGACCATGACGAACTTCCAGCATCGTAAAATATCTCATTATTGATTGCTTAAACAGGCAAACCACATACTATTGGGGAAGATTTAATTTTATCAGCAGTAAAAAATGTAATAACGACTATGCTTCACAAACCAGCTGCTGATATTATCCGAAAAATTCCTTTAGGCAATAGTCCAAAGAAGAATTGATGAGGTAGCTGGAAACATTGAAGAATCATTGTGTAATCATCTGCAGATATGTCAATTTTCAATTCAACTGGATGAATCCACTTTACCAACCAATGAAACATTGTTATTGTCATACGTGAGATTCATCAAAGATGAGAAAATATGTCAAGAACTATTGTTTGCTACAAATTTGGAAACAGATACAAAAGAAGAATCCATATTTAATACACTGGAAAAGTTATGTGACGTAAAGAAAATTTGTTTTAATAATATTTTGTCAGTTGCTACGGATGGCGCACTGGCTATGACAGGGCGTCACGAAGGCTTCATAGCGTGCTTAAAAAATAAAATTCCTGACGTGCTTGCTGTACATTGCGCAATTCGTCGCCTGCATTTGGTTGCGAAAAACTGAGTTTTGAATCGAGAAATGATAACTTATTGGTGATGTATGGAGGCATACATCACCAATATGTCATCAGAGTAGTTAATAAAATCAGAACTAACTCGTTGAATGACTGATTATTTAGTCAGCTTTGCATTACCAATGCTGAAGATTTCAACCGATTGCTGCTTCCCACAGAAGTGCGCTGGCTGTCAAAAGGTACTTGTTTGACTCGATTTTACATTCTGTTTGGGTCTGATAGAGTTCCTGGGAAACAAAGATACAGAATTGCGTGACAACCTCATCTCATCAATAAATGATATTGGGTACTTGACAGACCTGTATAAGTTGTTCAATGATGTCAATCTCCAACTTCGAGGCGACGCGCCGACGACTTAAACTTAATTAAAACAAAAATAGCGTTGCTGCTTTCGCATCCCAACTGCTATTATACCAAAGAAATATCGTCACACGGAAATTTAATAACTTCCTAAATTTATCAGCAGTACGAAGGCTGCTATTTATGTATCCGGAATAACAAAGTGAAACAAACATATAGCATTTATTATAGTTTTATTGCTTTTCAAAATATTCACCATGATGATTGATGCACTTTTGCATGCGTTGGAACCAATTTTCGTAGCACTTTTTCCATTCGGATTGAGGTATCTCCAAAACGTGCATTTTGAACGTATCAACAGCCTCTTCGCGGCTCGAAAAACGTTGACCACGTAATTTATTCTTCACGGTTGGGAATAAATAGAAGTCGTTGGGGGCCAAGTCGGGGCTGTACGGCGGATGACCCGTTAATTCGATCTTTTGATCTTCCAAATACCGAGTTGTTTCGGCCGATGTGTGGCAGCTAGTATTGTCATGATGAAGAAGGATTCTGCGTTGTCGGTTGTTCTTTGTTATTTCTTCAAAGACTTCTGGCAAACAAATGGTCGTGTACCATTCAGAATTAACCGTTTTATGATCCTCTAGTGGCACTGTAGCTACATGCCCATTTATACTTTTTATACCAAAAAAACAAGCGACCATTTGTTTCAAAGTGCTTTTCGAATGAACGAATGACTTTTGTTGGGTTCGGCTCATCTTGGAACATCCAAACCGTTGATTGTTGTTTAGTTTCAGGATCATACCCATATATCCAAGATTCATCACCTGTGTAGATATTATAGACAGCTTTTGACGCACCCCGATTGTACTTTTGTAACATTTTTTCACACCAATCGACACGAGCCCGTTTATGGTCAATTCTCAAGTTGTGCGGAATCCAATGTGAACAAATTTTTTTTACAGCTAAATGTTCGTGTAATATTTTATATATACTCGTCATACTTATGCCCAGAGTACTCTATCTCGCGATATGTAACATGACGATCTTGCATTATTAGTTCCCGCACAGCATCAATATTTTGAGGTACAACAACCGATTTAGGGCGACCTTCTTTAACTTCGTCCGTGAGCACAGACCACCCACGATTAAACTCACTAAACCAGTGATACACAGTAGTTTTCGATGGTGCTTCGTCCCCAAAAGTCGAAGTGAGTTGATCGATGCACTGTTTTTGAGTTAGCCCTCGCCGAAAATCGTAATAAATCATAGCACGAAAATTTTCACGACTTAAATCCATAGTGATAAAGACTCGCAATTTTCAAAATGACGCCACAAAGGCTAAATAAATGACAGCTACATGAAACAAATTATATTCTTCAGCCAAAGAGTTCCATTTTTAAATGTTATAATTATTTTTTTAATATTGTTCTGTAACTGGCCAGTTCCTGATACATAAATAGCAGCCCTTGTATCATTCAAGAACGAAGACTTGCTTGCTTACTATTAACACTTGGAAAACCTCCACGGTGATTTCAAACAATGATTCCGGGACATTTTAAACATGGACATACCAGACTGGGTTTTGGATCCTTTTTCAAATGTCAACACAGAAGGATCATCCCAGTTAGAAGAAGGACTAATAGAACTGACGACAAATGAGGGATTAAAAATTAAATTTAAGAATGCCTACCAAGAATTTTGGCTGCAGAAGCCGATTTCGCAACTGTACCCAGGATTATGGTCGATTGTTCAACGATTTCTGATAGCATTCCCATCCTCCTATTTAGCTGAACATGGATTTAGTGCTCTAGCAAACGTTGGTAATTAAAAAGAGAAATCGGCTCATTGTTACTGAACGCGGCAACTTACGATATTTTTTAAGTAAAATCGAGCCTGAAATTCAACTCCAACTCAACTTCTTAAAATGCATCAAATTCAACCTTCTAATTAGATAAGTTGTAAATTTAATGTCTTTTGAATATTACTAAAAATAGTTCTCAATGTAATTAAGTATGCGTTTTAATTGTACTCATTGAAACATTCTTCTTTAAACTCAGAAATAGAATAGGACATGGGGCATCATATCCTATCTTACGACTATATAATATTATACGTTTAAATATAATCGTGGCAATAGCTGTTTTAGATTCACGACAAAGGGTAAATAAAAAAAAATTAGGGGGGCTCCAGAAAAAATTTTTTAAAGTGGGCGGTGGGCAAAGTAAGGTTTGAGAACATACGTTCTAGACTTCGTGGCTACTGTAATTGAATAATATAATTCTTTATCATGATATAAAACGACATCAAGAATATATTACTTATATTTACACATTTAACAAGAAGTACCTGGATGACCGAGCTTTACTCGGTATCTTACAAAAAAAAGTCTGACCACATTGCAGGTTTCGAACCCGCTAGTGAGCTAAATCAGATAACCTGGCTCACCTGTACATACGACACACATTTATTATCAAATAAGCTGATCGGTCGCCATTTCCTTAGAAAACAGCACTCACACATTTATATTTCATCTCATGTTATTTGCCTCACTTCGTAGTACGCAGGCTGTCTGAAGTTATGAAGTCAATGCGTTTATAATTATTTTTCATTTTATTTCCTTATTATAAGTACACTATTAAAGCTACGAGTATATATGTGTTTTTAATAGGTACTTGTTGTAAACTGAACTTAGGCATATTATTTCAAAATATTAAAAAAAAAAACAAAAAAGGCCTGATCACATTGCAGGATTCGAACCCATGCACTTCGCAAATATATATACAAATATTTCTCGTTTAATATAATAAGGGATATATTACCTACATATAGAAGGGCATGGGTACAAAAGTATTTTATACACTAATACTAATAAAGAATACATAAATTCTTAGGTGTTACATTGTAACTAGTTCAATTCGTGATAACATTAATAATTTATCCTGAATAAGTTCTATCATTGAAAATGGAAAAACAAGGCACCTTTAGAAAAATGCAGGGGGAGAAAGAGTGTTTACTTGTTTTAACTCTACCTATTTAAAATTTCGCGTGAAATGTTACAATATTAATTTTTAGACTGCGTGGTTCGTGCCAAATATCATAAGTTCTACCACCCTAAAGAGTGTCACATATCTAACGCTATACTCAACCGAGCTGTGACAAAGCATATAATGAAGATGCCTAATTATAGTAGCGAGTCTGATGATTTTCTGTAAGTACAAAAATTATAAATAAATTATTTGGTTTAGAAACATAAAAGACTTTTCCGAAAGTGAATGAAACAAAAGATGTGTATCAGACTAGGACAAAAATCGTTTTAAGTATCATCTTTTAAAAATAATAGTCTATAGTCTCCTCCGCCTTTGAACGCTTTTGGAGCGTGGACATACGAATATGAATGTTTGAAACTTATTAGCATGAGGCGCAGAGACCTGCGCAAAGACAAACTATTTTTCTTTCAAACAAAATCTTGCTATTTTTCTCCATAAATATAATGGAACATTTATAATAAATATCTAATTACCCTAATTATGTATATAAGATTTGAGGAAGCGAAAGTGGTGTGTAAGGACCGCGACTTCTGGCGCTTCTCTGACTACCCCGTTGGGGATACAGCGTGAAGATATATTATGTTATGTATATATAAAACTCTATAAGGTTTATACCTACGAAATTGCCGTTTTATATGGAAAAAAATCAAACCGTTTATTTGAATAAAAAATACAATTCATTGAATGAAGTATTGGCCATTATAGTCAATGCTATTTCTCCATTTTAGTGGAAGTTCATTGATGCCTTTGCTATAGAGATCCTGAGGACGGGAATCAATGAACTCTTTCAAGGCGTTTTTCATCGCTTTATTGGAACTGGAGTTTGTCCTTTTTGAAAAGTTATCCAAATTCCGATAGAAATTGGAAATCAGTTGAAGCAAGGTCTGGTGAGTGTGGTGGGTGACGAAAAATTTCCAGTTGTAATTCTTGTAGTTTCGAGACAATCCCTGACGATCCGTTGTGCGGTGTGTGCACAAGCCTTGACGTCGATAAGTGGACTAAAACAATGGGTAAATCTTGGTTGTTTGACAGCGAGCTTGTCCATCATCATTAGTAATTCTTCCTACCTCTACTTCTTCTTCTACCTCTGCAGTAGTTATTGCGTCAAGTCTCAAGAAACTGTAATGAAAAATGCCGACATAAGTCCACCATACACACAAGCAGCTCCTTTTGACTCAATTTGCGTTTGGTACATGTTTTGGCTGCCTCCCTCGTGTGCAATCAGTGAGCTGAACGTTTTCGATTATCATACAGGATCCACTTTTCATCACACGTGACAAACCGATTCAGAATCCTCTCATTTGTATGCCTATTTAATGAGTTAAGGCAAGCTGCGACGCGATTCTGTTGTTATTATTCAGTGAGTTCATACGATACCCAGTACCCACTTTGCGAGCTTTAACTTTCTAATTTGACGTAAATGAATCACTATCATTTTATCACTTACGTTGAAGGTTTCTGCTGATTCCTACATGGTTTGAGATGAATTTGCTTCCACTATAGCTTTTTTTTCACTATTATTGACTTTCGTCTCCGGTTGACCACGAGGCTCATTGTTGAGATGGTTTCCAGAACGGAAGTGATCAAACCAAAAATATATAGTGCGTTCACTTGCGGTACCTGGTCCATACACGTCGTTGATGTTGTGTGTCGCGTGTGTTGCGTTGGTGCCACAACGAAAATCGTATTTGGAAATGACACGCAATTTCGATTACTCCATCGAAACAGCAGTAGGCAAAGAAAAATCAAACGGCGGGAAAACAAATGAACGATAATTGAAAGCGAAAAATAAATGATTTTTTACAGGAAATGTCATAAAATAATTTAAATTTAGAATTCTAAGTAGAACTGAAGATATCGATCTTCCCACTAGCCATTATTAAAAATGAGCAATTTCGTAAGTAAGGATCTAATAATTTCCTCTGCTATCAATTTTTTGAAGTTAATTATGTGTACTTGGGTTATTTAGAGAGGATCCGGCGACTCCTAACTTTGTGTATCCTTTCGGAGCAACACTCACCGTCAAGAAGCCTGCTACAGCTATTCTATCAAGTAGTGATGTATGTTATCCGGTTAAGAGACCTCTCGCAGCTATGTACACCAGTGATATCGGAGGTACGTAGCTTTTAAAACTTTTAAAATGTATGTATTTTCTTGTTTTTTTTTTCTAAGCAATAAATATTTACTTACCTACTTCAAAGGCTAGATTTCAGTACCTAAAAGTTATTTTTTAATGGAAGCAACGAATTGGGATTTCGAAATTCATGTTGTGAACCAGTTAATTTTCTGTCTACGTTTAGGTAAACTATTTGTAATTGGTTCCGGACACTTCTTTGCGGATAATTACCTTGAATGCGAGAGCAATGACTTGATGAGGGAATTGATTTTTAACTACATAGGAGGAATTACTGATATACATCTAAATGCAGTCGACGTTGAAGATCCTGATGTAAGAATAACCTACATATTTATTTTTGTAATCAACCATACATAATGTAAAAGAAGAATGTTTGTATGCAATAAATTAACTTATTAAATTTATCATTTACAATACAGAATTAATTACAGGCATCATAATTATTTTACTTTACTATAGTCTATATCTTTTTTTTACGTATAATATTGACTATGAAAAATATATACGAGACACCTGTTCATTACCTCAATTGCACGAGAAGTTTACCTACATACTTTTAGAAAATGGAGACCAGAAGTATGGAGTCCCCATAATCAGCCCTTCCTTTTCATTTCTTGATTCAAATTATATTTATATAATCAATTAATATTAATATTAAGGTAAACCTTATAATGTTTTTAAAAGTCAAATAATGTATCAAAAAGTATTACACTGAGAAGAACCGACAACAATTTCAAAATCTAATTATTTCTAGTGTTCCGTTCCTAATGGGAAAAAAGGAACACTTGAAGAATCCGCTCAGCATCCATCAGTCCGTCTGCCATAGTCTTTTTTCCCATAAACTTTATGACGTGAAAAGGTGAAAATTGGAGAATTTATTAGTGGTGTCCCAAAGACCAACATTAACTTAAAAAATTGAGTTTCGGTGTTTAGGGGTTAATTTTAGGAGTTTAAATAGAAAGTAAAAAAAATTGTGGTCATCGTGTAAATTTTCCAATCAAAGTTTTACGTCATAATTCAAAAAATGTATATCCATGTTACTTTGAGTTACTACTGTTTACTTTCTAGAAAACATGCATACGTTTAATTACTGTTCCCCTTTTTTTCTATCTCCAAAGTATCTAAGAAGAAACCTAAAAAAGAAAGTATAAGTAACATAAGGTGTACATACAAGAAATCACGATTTCATTATTTATTAGATTTTTTTCCTGAATAAAAAGAGAGCTCTAAGACAAACTATTTTGCAGTCGCTACGGAACATGTAATTAATTGCACGAGTACGTTTTAATTGGCTGGTCTTTTTTCTCCCGCTCATTTCAGTTGTCCGATTATCGCACCCTGTCTGATACCCCGTGGCTGAGCACTCTGCCCCTGCCTATGCCAGCTACTGCCCCTCCGCCACGTCTTGCTCCTTTACACCCCCACGCGTTGTTCACTTGGAAGTTATTCTCGCTGAATTTGTCGCATTGTGAGTAAAATTTTGGTTTTATTTTTAATATCCATTATTGTCTTAAGTGTACGTACGTACCTACGCCATTTTGATTTTTGTTGCCTGGTGCATTTTTCAGTACCAGAAGTACTAGGACTGTATGACGCGTTAGGAGTAAAACACGAGCCGCTGCGATTAATTGCGCCACAGTTTGAAACACCATTCCCGCCACTACAACTAGCAGTAGGTATACTCGTCTCTAGTCTCCTAGTAACCAATTTTCATGTCGCTTTTCATTTACGTTTTTGCTGCTACGCTATATTTACCGATATCGATTTGTTCAAAACTCAAGATCTAAGAAGTTCTACATTCACATAGTCGGTGCACTTATAGGAAGGAGCTCAGACCGGTTAGACAAGTGGCTAACGTTTCGTAAAATAGAAACGCTTGCTGGAGTTATTGCTCGATAAAAGTGCCATTTGGCTAAGTTTTACACGACGGTTTTCACACGAATTTACATTTCGTTTGATTTAATAAAAAGTTGATAACGTTTGATTACCAATTTAAAATCTGTTTCTCTAGATCATGTGGTATTTGTCATTCTATTCTACTAGCGTTTACGACAATTGAGCCACTTGTCTAGGCCCCCTGATGTTGTTAAGGACCTACGTAGTTATTTATTTCTGTCTACAGGTATTTCCACCCACTTTCCGTGACCCACCGCCCCCGCCCTTAGAGCTGTTTGATCTCGACGAGGCCTTTAGTTCGGAACGCTCGCAATTAGCACGACTAACAAATAAATGTTTGCAACCAGCTACAGCTAGGATGGGTCAGGGTGAGTAGTTTCTTTACCCGACTACGAGGAATCAAATTTAATGTTGAAGGAATTGTGCAACGTGATATATCTCCAAAGTAAAGGGGATGGAATGTCGATTTTAAAACATTGCATAAAATGTTAATACTATGATTTTTGGAGTTCCATACCTAAAGAATGCCAATGGGACCCTGTTGCTAAGCCTACGCCGTCTATTCGTACGTCCGTCCGTCTTTTCTGTTTTTAAAAGGCTGCTGTATCTTTTGAACCAGAATAGTAACCGGTTGAGATATTTACAGAAAATATGTTATTAAGACGGATATCCTAACAAATAAAAAAATAAAATAAAAAGTAAAAAATTAAGGCGAGTTAATATAAAAGAAACGTGTTCTCTTTTTAAAGATTTTTTGCTTCTGCTCCATCGTAAAAACGAAACTGTAAACATGCTCTACTGAATAATGTTTTTTCTTATCTACATTATTTTATTTTATTAAATACCTAGTATAAAACAACGTCGTTGTCTGCGTCTGTCTGTTTCTTCGCTTACTTCTTCTAAACCACGCAACGGATTTTAATACGGTTTTCACTAACTTTTAGAGAATTTCTTCCGCAAGGTTTTTGTATAGGTATATTACAACAGTTCCCATTCGGGCGAAGCCGGGGCGGCTCGCTAATTTATAATAATTACACGAAATTAAAGGGATACTACAATTTAATTTTTCACCAATAGGAGATGGACGTCAATTACAGAATGAGTTGGAGTACTTTGTTCGAGAATGCGGGCGCGTGGTCAGGCTGTCGAAGGCTGTGTCAACTGAGGATGCTGCTTCCGCGAAAGTCATATTGCATCAGTTGGCTGTTCAACTTGCCACTTATAAGAAGATAGCGCCTAGAGACTAAGATTTCAGAACTAGTGTAGAGTAACTGATGATTGTCATATGTATATTTATGTAAAATTTTAATTACCTCATGATTAAGAGTGTAGAATCTGATCTTAGTTTAAATAGTTTGCTTTCAGAAACTATGATAACAATATTTTTAAAATCATATTACGTAACTAGTTTAAGTTGTTTACCAAGGCAGTTTAAGCTAATATATCACATCTTGACTCGTGAGTGACCTTTTGCTGCTTTTTTATTTTATCAACTTCTTTTAAACTCACAAAGAAGCCAGATGTAAGTGTTCAAAATATATTCAGGTATCAGGGTAACAAAAATTAGGTAGAAATAATATTGACCAGCCTTTTGTAACCAATAAAACACTGTTATTCATGTTTGTATTGTTTCCGACTTTCAAGTAGTTAAGTTCCTTAAAACCTTCCCACATCATTGAATAAATAATAGAAACTACATACCTAAAGATAAAGTTTAACAATTTTAAAAATGAAATGAAGTGTAATAGATATCAAAATTTTATTATTGCAAAATTTATCGCTCAATTGACCGTTTCTATCAGAATGCCTATAAAATTATCATAAAAAAATATATTTTGTTTGCCAATGTTCACAAGCTGTGTCGTTGAATTTCTAAACAATGAAGGTTTTTCTATTGTCATGTATTATTATTTGTATATTATCTTGCGCTACAACAGACAATGGTTCTTCCAAATATTCTAAAATGTTTATGAAAGCAGATTCATTAAGAGAAAATCCGAAAGTGCTTCAGAAAAATATACATATTGTAAATTCAAGAAGGTCTTTGAAAAGTAGTAAAATCAAACCAGTACATTTTAAGACAAAAAATCCATTAGATAAGAATAAGGAATACACTGCATTCCCACCCATTAACGAAATACAAAAGAAATTGAACGCGCCTGACAGTGCTTATTTTCAAGTAGACGAAAACTTTACCTCTAAAACTAGAGTCAAGAAGGTTTTACCGTATTACGAAAACAAACCTTTATTAAGGAATAGAAGATCACTTAGCTCACATTCGGCTGACAGTAAAACTAACAAGACAAACACAAGTAGCAGCAAACGAATTGATGAAAAGAAAAATTATCATAAGTTACGACGAAATAAAAGCAAGATTTTTCTTAAAGGAAGCTCTTCATCGAAAACGGAAAAGGAAAACAAATTGGCAAAGAATAATGAACTCCATACGAAATCTAATGCTAAACGCGGCTCTCCTACCAAAACTTCTAGATCAAAATCTAGCAAAAAAAATCGCGCTCGCAGCGATGATTTAAAAAAGAAAAATAAGAAACTAAAGGCTCAAAAACATAAAAAGACTGATCGCTTAAAGATTAGTTTGAACTACGAGAGCGAGCCTACAAAATTACATAAGAAACACCAGCGATCTAGAGATGGTAAAAATAAGAAAAATGAGTTGCATAAAAATGAAAAAGATAGTAATCATAAACATTCTAAAATTGAAACTGACAAAAAAGTTAACAAAATTACTATTAAAAAGCATAAAAAACAGGCACCAAAGGGAGAAAGACGGAGGAAGACCGCTCAAGGAATAATACCAGGAAAACAAAAGCAGCAACAGAAGAAAGGTAAATTGCAGTAATGAAAATCAATAAAATAATATGTTTATAGAGTTTTTATTTATTTTCTCCCTTATCCTGACCTAGTTGAGACGCGGAGACTTATTGGTGCGAGAGACGCGTTCATAGAAGATTTCCCTTACGTGGTGTCCATTCAGAAGGATGAAGAGCATTGGTGCGCAGGCGCTTTGCTAAATCAACAGCTCGTCATCACAACCGCCAACTGCATTTGGAAGTTAGTAGTTAATGATTCGAAATTAGCGTTCTAAGCTTAATTTTCAATATTCATTGAAAATATTATTTATTAGCTGTTGTCCGTAACTTCGTGTGGAATTTTAAAAATGGTTGTCTATGTTATTTATTGAGTTCAAGCTATTTCATACAAAATTTCGCCAATATCAATATATATATTTATTATTAGTGACTAGCTATACACCCGATTGTATTTTCCATCTGCGACATCTCAAAAAGTATACAACTTTTCATAATCGTTAAATAAGTTCATAATCATAAGCTAACATTTTCACTCTCTGGACACGTCGAAAAACAGAAGCTTAAACACATATTTTCATATTTCTAACTTCAAAAATAATGAACATTTGTACAAAATTTCATCCCCTATTATACGCTCTTACGAGACGAATTTTCAAAAGGCCTTTCTTAGTGTCACCTACGTTAAATATAGAATTCCATATAAAATGTATGCTTCTAGATCCACCGATTTAGGTCGAGCGTTATTTGTCAGTCAAGCAGTGTTTGAGTTTTACATTTGTATTGTGAAATACCGTTCTAATATCGCATCAAACTGCAATTTTTAATTTACGTAGGTACCTAATAGAAAACATGATAGATCCAAATTTGGAGTTTATTTAATTACGCATATTTTTCTATCTTAAAAGACATGATTTGAATTTTACTTAGAAATTAAAATTAAGATTCTCTCTTTTTATTTCAATTTATATTTCAATATTGACTTAAGTTGATAATCTAACATAAGTTAAGTACTAAGTAAAAGGTAAGTTTTTATCTAGAAATCTAAAAGAATTCAAGCATTTAAGACGAAAGAATTTGAGTCACTCTATCACAATGATGTCTTTATTAAAGTTTTACTTATAAATGTTATTCAGAGCAAGTCGCATTAGTCGTCTTCGTGTAAGGATCGGCTCACGACACACAGACCGCGGCGGACTGAAAGCGAAGATACAGGAGGTTATGAAACATCCTAATTGGGACATCAGGAAAGATCCAGACAATGATATAGCACTGTTATTACTGGACAGGAAAATTAAGTGAGCCATCACATTTTTCATTTTATAACACAGACCATCCCGAACACATCACCTTCTAAAGTCATCATCATCAAGTCATCACCTTCTAAATGATACAGAGTTGTTTTATAGCCATAAACTATTTGTGCATTTTAAGCCACAGAATCGTTTACTTACACAATATATTAAATATAACTTATAAATCGATTATTCCTCTAAGGCAAAGGACGTAGGTTTCATGCATGTGGTCATGTGTCATAAAAATATATCCCGGAAATTGTTAAGAATTGCAGGGTAAGAAAACAAGTTAAATCAAAATTGATTATGATATGATAGTGTTAGGTATTGATTTGTATTATGTGTCTATTTAGAAGAGTGCAAAACCCAAAGCTTTATTGTGTGGTCTCAAAGTCTCAAAGACTTCTATGTAAACAGAGATAGACCCGCCAATAAACGAAAATTTTCATACAATGTTCGAACTAACACATAATATTACGAGTACAAACACAAAAAGCAATATACAGGGGTCATTCTTTTAAATGGGACAGTATGGCCCAATTTTGAACTATCAGACTAAGAGCACTGTTGCTTTTAAAGACATTTCTTATTTTTCAATTCTAAATGAAACGGACAAAAGTTTTTTTTATCAAGCGTGAACTTTTCTCAGAAAAAGTAAATGTATAAAAAACATATTTCATACTTAAATCTATTCAATTTCATGTCACGAAAGAATGAAATTACTTTTGAATTGTACTGTAATTGTTGATACTTACGAAATAAATTAGTACGTCGTTGTAAATTATACTACTTAAATTAAACTACGCGTATGATGATAATTTAAATAGTACAACAGTACTAACAGTGTTTTTGTGTATACTGAGCTCACTGGTGCTCATCAGCTCCTATTTAACGCTTCAGAATTTGAAGCGTTAAAAAGTATTTGGTAAAAACCCGATTGCAACAACTGTAAAAGGAACTAAAAAGATGTTAAAAATGATGTTAACAAGACGGGTTCATATTTTTTTTCACTTCATTCTTACTACTTACTTATTTTTATACCACAAGAAGTTCCTAATAGAAAAATCTACGTAGATTTTCAAAAATTCATGCTATTAAATCTTAACATGCAGTCGGAGGCTACACCACCTGTTTAGGTATGTAGATACCTAATTCAATAAATAATTAAAAATATTTGTAGCCTCTCCGACTGCATGTTAAGATTTAACAGCATGAATTTTTGAAAGCCTAAGTAGATTTTTCTACTAAGCACTTATTAAAGTATAAGTATAAGTATGACGAATAAGTAGTAAGTATGAATTTCAATAATTTTATTGGGAACCCGTCTTGTTAATATCATTTTTAACATCTTTTTAGTTCCTGTTACAGTTTTTGCAGTCGTGTTTTTTGATTTCCTAAATATTTTTTATTTATTTATTTTTATTTAACAATTTGTTGCACACACAACGTCATATACAAAGAGAGATACATATAGAAAAAAGAGCAAAAGGTACCGCTTATTTCTATTTCTAAATTTCTCTCAGCGGACCCGCGAGTGAGAAATTTTATAAAGAAAGAAAGAAAGGTAGACACTGTGTGTAACACAATATTATCAAACTAAATATAAATAATAATGAATACGAAATACAGTAACAAAAACATATGCAATCAATATATCAGTACATATAAATATATAAATTTGACATATATAAATACAAATATATATACAATATACATATTTTTATTTATTTTCAATCTTTTAGTTTTCAGAATTAAATTATAGCCTATGACAATCCTTGGATTAGGAATAATGCAACAATACCTTGCACTTCAAAATCCATCAAACCGTTTACCCTTCAGGAAGTCACAAAGAAACAGACATACACATATATATATACATATACATAAACATACGTCCGAAAAACATTACCCTCCTTCTTGAGCAGTCGGGTAAAAATAACATTCTTTTCGTCTAACGAATGAACCAAACTACAATAATGTTGCATGCAGATTATAGATATTAAAAAAATTAAGTGACAAATACTCTTCCACACATTTAAGATTTTCAGATACGGTGCATGCAGTCGATCTACCGAATCGGGTAATGTTGCCGGCGTTCGATGACGCCTGGATCACCAGCTGGGGAACTGAGAGGGTGAGTCGATCACCTAAAGAAAAACTGAGCGGCTAGGCAAGTGGCAAACGCTTCGAAGCGGTTTTATTTCAAAAAACGCTAACACTTTAGCGTCGCGATATTCGATTGGCAGTCAAAATTACAAGAACTCTGCAAACGCTCATACTATTCGTCGATTTGATAAAAACCACAATATTGTCTATGTTTCCGATTGTAAACGTCAGTTGTCAGTCCGGTTTGACATGATACGCAGATAAACATAGTAACCACCACGTAACCACACAGACTAAATAGGGATATCATGTACTTAAACAGTCACCTTACGTTTCGTTTTCTACAAGGCACAAGATTTTGGCATTCGCTTAGTTTGCTGGCGTTAATGGTTGTTAAAAACGTTACTTAGTCACTTCATTTGCCTCGCGCAGCGAGCATATTATACGGCAATTCTCACACGACTACATTTCGTTTGAAGAAATAGGAAGTTAATAACGTTTGCCTACCAATTTCAAATTTTGTTACGCTAGATCACGTGCCAAGTATATGTGTTCTGTGATCACGTGGTATTTCGTTTACTAATTCTCAAACATATGTCATTCTTATTCTACTAGCGTTTACGACAATTGAGAGCCACTTGTCTAGGCCCGCAGAGTCGGATATCTACGAAAGTGAATTGCTTTATCTTGTGACATTAAGTTGGGGTAAATTATTTCTTGTTTAAAAACTTTTGTTACTCCACAATCACTGATATGTGTGCATTACAAAATACTTGTAATTTTAACACTTTTTGAATAATTTAACTAACGACTTGAAGATTATTTTATATTTCATCTTTCTTTACCTATATTTTTATTAGTCAGAAAGTTATTAGATTTACTATTTCTGTTGTATAATTTGACAATTGTTCTGCATTAATAATCTTATTTCTAGCTCGCTCATCCACAAACGATCCGTTTTTCGATCCGTGAATGCGGGTTACCAAACACCCGCATTTCACAATTGTTGCCGTATTTATCTATGGCAATTGTCTACGCCAATTATGTATGGCCAGAATGTCGTATTCTAGCGAGATGGTGTCTATGAGAAGAGACCACTGTCTCTTCAGGTGTACCACGCGCGTTTGATGGACAGGAATAAGTGCAACAACGTGACTCGACGCTTCGGAGTCACTGTCACGGAGAACTTCATTTGTCTCGCGCAGACCGGCAAGCGGGCCCCATGCACGGTAAGTCTCGAGATCGCTTCGATTTGATCCGGAGAAAACTGTAGAGGCGTCCACAGAACAAAATAATTATCCATATTTAGTTTATAATTGCTATTTATCATATTTGGACATTATAGTCATTACCTACATATATATTTAGGTCAGTTCTATAACTCAGAAGGAAAAGCGTTCGTTTCTGTCTGTTTATCGCTCAGAATCTATGCGACTTTGGCATAAGGAAGCATCTGTTAAGCCACAATATATTTTGCATTAGTTAACACTGAAATATTTGTTATAGAATTGTAGATAAGTGCAATAAGGTCGATCCCGATTTGATAATTCCCCGCTATCTATCGATTTATCTTTAGAACTACTAGACCTAAAGTTATGAAAATTTCAAAGAATATTAAAACTTTGGATTTTACAAGAAAAATATAATATTGATGTCTAGAAATTTTAATAAACATATCACTTCGTAAATGTGATAGGGTCTTTTTTACGTTGTCGAACTCACATTTGTTCAATAAATATTTTTCTAGTCAAAATTATTACTGGTTCAGAATAAACCTGCGGGTTATTATCTGAAAATTTGCAGACAGCGACAGCCACGCGATCACTGCGCGACCGGTGACTAATTATAATTTTTTTTTTTATCACGTATGATGATCTATTGCTCCAAGACCGTAGAATGCACTTTCCGCAGTAGATTTAGCTCCACTGTATAGTGGCGCTAAATCTATAATAATTATATTATATTACAATTATATTACACAAATTCTCGTTTTGACAGCAGATATCGCGCGATATTTGGCTGTAGCATACTGTCTGCAAGTTAGGTAAAAAGCGTGCTGGTTATACAAAGTAACAGAGATTAAAATTATTTTTGAAATATGATATGGATAGGTACTAAACTTCAAAAACTTTAAATTTCGAATCGAATTAATAAATATTAGCGATTAAAATATATTTAGGTTTTTACATTGTGATCGCTTCACAGATGTTATAAACATTTTCTAATTTACAAAATACTCTGATACTTTTGAAATATCTGGAATAAATGGAATGGAATAAAGGAAACTATTATGATGTGTGTTCATTCACAGCGTGATACTGGGGCACCGGCAGTTAGTGATGGTGTGCTATGGGGTCTCGCCTCATGGGGAATACGAAAATTGTGAGTCTTTCTCTTTTTACATTCTTTCTAGAGCATCCTATAAGTTAAATTCGAAATCGTACAACAAATCGAAACCGTAGACACTCTCGTGATATATGTACTTATATTAATTTTGTACTGCAATTAACATAAATCTAATTGCAGCAATATCAAAATTATGTATACAGTATCAAATAAAAAGGTATTTGGTTTTGTCATTTTTATATTTATACCGCTCTTATAAAGAAAATAACATAAGGACGCATCACAAGCGCAATCAGCGAACAAATAGACGAACGAAAAATATAAGCATACTTATTTTAGATTCAGAGTATTTAGATCAAAACGTCAAACTTAAATATTTTTCCAAATGTACCTATACGTATTTCAATATTAATTGCGTGAAAATCTATCAAAGGTAATAAAATGTTTTTTTTTATAACTTCAGCCTTTAGTACCCTTTGATTGCTATATTTAATAAATGTGTCGATCAAGGGACATTTCCCAATTTAATGAAACAGTAAAATTATTCCATTATTTAAATTAGGCTGTCTGTTAAATCCAACAAATTATCGCCCGGTGTCAATATTGCCAGCGTTGAGTAAAATATTCGAAAAAATTATACTCAAACAAATGCTGGCTCATTTTAAGATTTACGGGGTATTTTACGGTCAACAATACGGGTTCACGAGACAACAACTCATGCGGGAGCAAGCTTGATCAAGATTGTACTTCAAGCATGGGAGGAATCCCAGGATGCTATTGGTGTTTTTTGTGATCTTTTCAAAGCTTTTGATTGTGTTAGTCATGAAACTAATTTGCAATCTTAAATACTATGGAATACGTGGTAACGCTCTCGATCTCATGATTTCATATTTGTCTGGCCGGGAGCAAAAAGTGAGTGTTAATGGGCAAGGGCGTCGCCAAGGGGGGGCAGTTTCCCCCCCCCCCCCTAGAGATCAAATGTAGCTAGCCGCAAAGCGACCAAAGTGCGAGCAATTGACTTCCTTACCTATTAATAAATTCCGCATCGCATGACAAAACGTAAATAAATTCACAAGGTTTAATGTCTATTGTAGAAAGTATTGAAATATTCAGAATAACATTAAGATTTTGACATCCGTTTTTAAAATCGCCGCCATTTTCATCACGACTATATCAGATTTGCCAAAACGCAAGGCCATTAAACAGTGTAAAAATATGTAGGTAGGTACTGTGTGTGTGTGCATTGTATTTCTTTCTACGACAGCCGTTCACCAGCATTCACGTTAGTTTTGTATAATTTGTATGCGGCATACCTCAATAAAGTAGAAGTTATTGTTACGAACATACAATTTTAATTGGTTTTGTGGACAATGCCATCTGTAAGTGTTCATAAGAAACACCTACAGTTGAATAAATCGACTACAATCCTTGTAAAACCTAGTATTGCTACTCGACGCTAGATGGCGCTTGTTCAATGAACTCTCTGGAATTTGGTAGCAGTTACTAGACCAGGTAGAATGTTACCGTACATTCTAGTATGATGTTTGTTTGGATATATAAAGACGTGAGCCGCTGCGAGCGAGTCACTTTTTAATTGGAAGCGATCAACGAAACAAGCTATACAAGCGAATTGGAAAGCGAATATAAGACTACCGGCTTGCCTGTGTTAGTCAATATTGATTTATATTTATTAAATAATAAGATCTCAGTGTTGAGTTGTGAAGTTTCTGAGTGTGTCTCCATTCATCATCTTATCAAAATGGACATCAGAAAGTTTTTTGGTAAGTTATGTACTGCTTTAATCTTGGACTTGGAGCTAGTATTTTTATTTTATTTCTCTTAGCTAATAGCTTTGGTAACGGATATACTAGCTAGAGACGTATAATGATCGACAAGAATATCATTTTTAATTTTATCTGGCATATTTTTGATGTGGAAAGAAAGAATCGATTATGTGGAAGGGAATGTTAAGAAAAACTATTATTTTATTAAAAACGAGTTTATTGATTCAATCTCTATGAATTTACATAACGTAAACTAAACAGTGGTTTCGTTTTCAGTAATTAATTATGAAAACAAAACATAAATTATATTTGTGGTTTAATTAAATACAAATTAAAACAGATCCTTGATATAAATAAAGCTAAAAAATACAACTGAGTATTTATTTTAATATTTATAAGTAATTGAATAAAACTGCTCTCCCGTAAAAATTTAATTAATTACATAAAGTTTTATCAAAGCGTTTTGTTTTGTAGGAAGTTTGAAACGAAAAAAAACTGATGGATCAAGTAGCGACAGCGATGAACAGGACAAAGTAACGACAATATCGCATGTGTCTTCATCGGTCACCACAACCACAACAGGTTATATTCAGCCGCAGGAATTACCTAGACCAAGTTCCTCTAGATATCTGGCGCCGAATCCTGATTCATTGATGGATGACTGCAATGAAAATGATATCGGGCGATATGTTGGACGGGCACACATGTTATCAACCGAAAAGAAGAAGGAATTGATTGAAAACTGTTGGTCCCCTTCCGCGACCTATAACTTTGCGGAAGATGCAAAACATTTAAAGAGAAAATTTAATTATTCTTGGTTGGAAACATACTCTCCATGGTTGGTATATTCCAGTCGCCAAAAAGGAGCATTTTGTAAATATTGTACGTTGTTCCCACCAAATCCAAATTCATTTAGAGGCATATTGGGATCATTTACTATGAGGCCCTTTTGTAAGTTCAAAGATATTCACGAGCAGTGCAAAAAGCACATTGAAACCCACTTCCATAAGGAGGCATTGAAAGCTGCTAAATCTTTTCTCGAAGGTGTGCCTGTCGATTTGCAACTGAACAAATATTCCCAGGGAATTATTGAAGAAAATCGCAAAATTATAAAATCTATTATTTCCTGCATTACGTTTTGCGGGTCACACGACTTAGCACTGAGAGGTAAACATTATGGTGAAGGTATTCTCGATGATTTATACAGGCTGCGTATTGACGCGGGAGATTTGATTTTAAAGAAACACATTGAGCAAGGAAAAAAGAATGCAAGCTACCGTTCAGTGGATATTCAAAATGAAATTATTGGTATTTGTGGAAGCGTTATTAAGGCTGATATTATGAAAAAAGTGAAAGAAGCAGCAGCATATAGTGTGCTAGCAGACGAAACAGCTGATATTTCTGGCACTGAACAACTGTCGATTGGGATGCGATATTTTGATGAAGAAACACAGGAAGTCCAAGAAATGTTTGTCGGATTCATTGAGCTAAAAGATTTGGATGCGAAATCGATTGCACATGGCATAGATGAGTTTTTGACAAAAGAAGATCTGAATATAAATAAATGCGTTGGTTTTGGTTTTGATGGTTGTTCAACGATGTCAGGAAAAGACGGAGGGGTACAAGCGATCTTACGCAAAAAGTACACCAAAGCCCTCTACTTTCATTGCTCGTCCCACAAACTGAATGTAGTTATCAATGATCTAAATTCACTTCCTGAAATTAGAAATGCCATGGGAACCACCAAAGATACTATAAACTTTTTTCGGGAATCAGCTTTGAGGAGGAAGTTGATACCTAATATTTCCAGACTTTGCGAGACAAGATGGAGTGAGAAACACAAAACCATCAGAGTTTTTAAAGAAAATCTTCCAGTAATTCTGGAAGCCTTACAAACATTATCTCAGGAAAGAAATAGTGCAACTCCCAAAAGTGCCTTCCAACTGCATGCGGCTACTTCCAGAATTTCTTTCATTCTCGAGATTATGTTGGTAGCCAAAAACTCGGCTTTGATGGAACCCGTTGTCAACGTACTCCAATCTGTAGCTTTGGACGTGGTCAAAACCTCGGAACACGTTAAAAGGATTTTACTTTTAATTAAAAACCACCGTGAAAATCCGGAAAAAGTGACAGACGAAATTATAAAGGAAGCTACTGCTGTTGCGGAGAAAGTCGGACTGGAGGAGGACATTACATCAATGCCGCGTATTACGGGGAAACAACGTCATAGAAGCAATCATCCAGCAGAAAGCCCTTCAGAATACTGGAAGAGGTCTTTAGTAATACCATACTTGGATTCAATTATCACCTCCCTTGAAGTACGTTTTGCTGAAGAAAACACGCCATCATTCGCATTATCTAAGTTACACCCGGCGCAGATGCAAAAGATGACAACTGAAAATCTGAAACAAACTTGTGAATCTATTGCCCAGTTTTATGATTTACCGAACATAAAGAATGAAATCGAACTTTGGCAGCAATTGTGGCACGATAGGCTTAATCTAACAAATCTAACAGTTGTTGATGTCCTAAAAGAAACAAATTCCTTCTTTCCCGAAACGGAAAAAGCATTGAAAATTTTGATCGCTTTACCATGTACGACCTGTACAGTAGAGCGATCCTTTAGCAGCCTCAGAAGACTAAAAACATGGCTAAGAAGCACCATGGCATAAGATCGCCTTAATGGTCTGGCCTTGATGAGTGTACACAGAGCTATAATAAATAAAAACCTAAATAATTTTAATGATAAAGTGGTTGAAAGTTTTGCAAAAAATCCCCGCAGGTTATGTTTTTATTAAATATTATTTTTGTTAAAGTAAATAATTATTATTGTATTTAAAAGTTTGATTTAGTTATTGTGCTGTCGAGGGCTTGTGAAGTTTTATACATTGATATTAGAACCGTTCTTATTACAATCGTCATCGAGGCAAAGACTTCCAAAGTGTAACGCTTCATGCTCTCGGCGTTCATATTTTTTATCCTCCATAATACTGCCCCATTGTCCACCCCCCCCCCCCCCCTTAGTCATAAGCTGGCGACGCCCTTGTTAATGGGGTTTCCTCTGTCGCTTCAAAACTAAAAATGGGCGTTCCCCAAGGATCAATTTTGGGACCTTTCCTGTTTTTGGTTTACATTAATGATCTCCCATTTATGCTCAGGGACTTATGCAAAACAGTATTATTTGCTGATGATACCTCATTGTTATTTAAACTAGACAGAAAGGATCTAGATATTACTTGGATAAACAGGATCCTAACAGATGTCTCGAGATGGTTCGCTGCCAATTATTTAATACTGAATGCACAATAAATCAAATGTATTAAATTTTCCCTTTCTAATGTACCCAGAATCCATGATAAAATATAACTGGGTGGGAAACAATTAGTTAGTTAAGTCAGCCAGTTTTCTTGGTTTAAGAGTAGATAACAAGTAACAGTGGGCGGACAATATCAGGACATTAGTAAGTAAATTCGGTTCCGCGGTATATGCAATTAGACGCAATAGGCAAATGACGGATGTGGAAACGGCAAGGCTGGTGTAATTTGCATATTTTCATAGTCTAATGTCCTACGGCCTTCTGGTCTGGCGATCAGCGGCGCATATTAACTCCATTTTTATTCTACAAAAAAAGCAATACGTGCCATCTACAGTATGAATGCACGAGAATCACTTAAAGATCGTTTTAAAGACATTTATGTCCTCACCTTGCTGTCCTTATACATCTTTGAAATTATTACGTATACTAGGAAAAATATAGAATGGTATAGAAACCCGAGGTCGTGATAAATTGGTTATTAGATAATTTAAATTACATAAATCAAATGTTTCATTTTTGGGTCACTGCATTCGTTTTTATAACAAAGTTCCTCAGGAAGTTACTCGATTACTTAACAGAGAATAAATTTAGATTGGATATTAAACGTACATTGATTAGACAATCATACTCACTATAATGTAAACGATTTCATTAAAGATAAAACAATGGTCTGGAAATGATGTTCTCTGCACATGCATTTGCTGGTTTAATGAATATTTTTAATAAACCTTTTGTAAAATGAAGTTGAAAAAATAATACCTAACTGAGTTTCTTGTCAGTATCCAAGTTTTCTATGTGAACCAAACTAAAGTAGATTTGACGATCAAAAATACCTTGTAATTGGGTTTACTTGAATAAACTGATGTGACTTTGACCATTTTTTCTTTTTAAGGTAGAGTAATCTTTATGTTATTTATTATTATATAAAGTTCAATAAAAACAATATCTTTTTTTTTATAGATGCGGTACGGAGCGCTATCCGGCGGTGTTTTCATATATGGCCTCCCATTCCAATATGGACTTCATTATGAACGCAACACACACGCTTATGGCCGAGGAGCGGTTCGTGCCGTTCTTGGATAGATATCCAGTCGCTATGCGAGCGACTACTTCATCTAGCACTTATTCCACGCCCGAGGTGTTTTAATAAATCTGTATCATGGAATTTCGAGTTTAATTTAATAATAATTTCTTTTGACATACACAACCTGTACAAAGGCATTCTTAATTATCATTAGATATACTGTATTCTTACCGATTTATCGTCAATTCTTCAATATGACGGGTGATCTGTCTGTCGTAGAATTAAATAGACCCTGTAGACCAGAGTGAATTTAAATAAATCATTTTTTGGGATCTATACCTTAAGAGGGGAAGGTGTTCCTTTATGAGGTAGGTACAGTAAATAAGGGCCCCTTAGGTATACTTTTAGGTATATTCTACAGCTGTAAGAATGCATTAATTGCATACTTTAAAAAAATGTAAAACCAATAAAACGAAAAGTTCGTGTATATGAGCATATTTAATATTTTCTTTTTCAAAATTGTAAAACTCACATTTTGAAGTTGCAAAATTATAACTAAATTCTCATATCGTTAAATAGATAACAATCGCCATTTTGTAATTTTTCTCCATTTTGTATTTCTCTCGAACTAATAATAGCAATAATTGTAAAATCTCTAATAATAATATATTTTAATGTCTAACAAATTCATTTTCTCAACGTTTTACCACCATGTTCGTTTTTATTTTTCGTTACCCCAACATCAACTCGCATATCTATATTCAACTTTTAAATAATAGGTACTCTACCTAAACTTTATACAATTTCGCATGTACAATGCTACAAATGCATTTTTTTTCGCATCGAAATTTAATTTTTAGAAAAATATCGGAATGACTTCTTGTAAACAAGGAAACTAGGTTACTAATCTTCGTATTAATGTTAACACATTAATGAACATACATAAGACCAATTCCACATACGCAAACATTTATAAAAAAAAATCATTTCGATTCTTTGGCAATTGAAGTAATTCAAAAGTGAATTTACAATTTTTATTTAAAACTGACGTAAGCGTTCGTACTATAAGAAAACGCGGCAAAAGTCAACAAATATTTCACAGACGAACCCGAAAATAAATACAGACTGACATTCTTATCATTGGCGTTCTTTTAAAGGTCTTTTAAATTGCGTAACCTAAATAAAAATTGAGTTCTAGGTTTCTTCAAGTTTAAAACTTTGAACTCATCGTGCATTTTTGAAGCAACAATTCAAGGCCGCTCACGTTTGCCAGTAAAAGAGTACAATCTTCCTGTCGTCGTATCTGCCGTCTTTCTCACTCAATGTTGAAGCAGTTTTAGGTACATAGACACAAAATGTTGTCATTCGATAACTCGTCAGATGTGTCCCGTTTTTATCCACTAACTTTGGAATATGGATTGCTGTGAATGCGTAAAATAATGGATTCGATCGGTAGCAGTGATTATAAATTCACCTTCTATATCTACAGAAAATGTAAATCTTTGAAACCAATACCTATTCCAGAACGATACTCACGTGTGAATCTCAGATTAATCACCGTTAGAAAGGGATGGCGCTACATGCGAAGAATAGCGGCATTATTTTCTAACTATTAGAGATTTACACTTGGTTATCGTTCTGGAATACGAGCCTTAGAATATTAGGTATCTGAATATTTTATTGAAAAATGTGTTCATATTACATAATGCCAAGAAATACTCTTATTCTGATACGTCTGATAAGCTGTTTATGTACTCATAAGGGTTTAGAACCCCTTAGAACTTAGAACGCTAGTTACATATCACATAAGCTTTGAAACCGGGTTTACAGTTACACTCCAAGGGTTAACATGAAAAAAAGAACAGTTATTTTATAATTTTATGCCAATATGTCAATATTTTCGGGTCGTGATACCGTAGCTACAGAAATTAAGCATTCATTATTTCAACTATTTCTAAGTTATCTTGTTTAAAAGACAAATATTACTAAACTGTGCTTTAAAAAACTATAACACTGGCCGGATAAAAGAATACAATATTCATTACTAAAAAAACAAATATGTAAGTTTTTTTAAACTTTAAAAAAATTAGGCCCAAAACTGGACTCTTGCTTCGAAAACTATAAGACAAAAGTGTTTCCCACAAAATATAAACCTTAATACGTAACTGTAAGCAGTAATTCTAACATTAAATTTAACTCTACACACAGTACTTGGCCATATAATCCTATGGTAACAGATATACATTCGAACTGTAACGTTCATTGTACTGAGCAAAACCACAAAAGAACATTTAATAAACTACAAGACGATGAAATTAAAACAAAGGTTGGATGGAGCCAATCACAAGACTATATTATCGATTTTTTTAAATAAACATAAGTTACGCATTGCAATATTCATTTATAAATATACCTAGGAAACTATAAACAAAACAACAAATAAATTCGTGCACCTTAAATCTAAAATGCCACTTTTAAAACTAATATTAAAATTATATTCGTTTTTATCATCGAATAGAACAGAATCATTTAACACTTCTGTAGGTGTTCTTATGTTTATAATTTTCTATATAATTTGAAAGTTTGAAGTTTGAAACCTCTGGAGTAAAACTCTAATAGTCAAAGACTTAAAAATTTAACTGGGTCACTTTCATAAAAATTGCACGTTACGCAAAATAAAAAGGCAATTTCATTACACGAAATGAATAATCGTTACGGAAAACGTTAGTTACGGAATCAAAATATGAACCTCATCATTTACATATCTTGTTAGATCAAGTAAACAATTGTTGCAAAATAAAAAAAATCGACATAGGCTTATGTTGTGTAATAAATACTTATAACGAAATTTCATTGTAACGTATAATTCTTTTGAAAATGAGTCGACTATCTCTTTCAGTTTTGGAAATAGTTAATTTATGGCTGGTAATTGTATATTAAGTTTAGTAATTTCAGAAAGCTTACATCGAAAGGTTTTATTTACAGCCTACTCATACATTTAGTTATCTGGGTTTATACCCATCTTATTCTCCAAGCATTTTCGATGATTACGACTAATCTTTCTCATCGCACCAGGCAAGAATATTTTTTTTATTTCTACACTAAAATCTCCCTGATTTTTTTCCCTTACATCTAAATATTATACACAAAAATAATTTTGTACTCTCGCAACGAGTAATTTCTCAAAATGGCAACACAGTTATTTTATAGATTATGGCAGCTTTGTACATTTACCGAGAATTAGGTAATTATTTTGCAAATATTGATTAAAATAAATACCAGTAATGTAATTAGATGCGACTCATGTACTTACACTAGCCCGAAAAGTATTAATAAAGTTACTCCAAACAATTACACAAATCGTGTGACCCCAAACTAAGCACTAAGCTTGTAATATGGGTACCACACGACGAAGTCAAGCTTCAAGCTAATTTAGAAAAGTTCTTTTCCTAAATTGACCAGGGATCTATTTCCGGGACCCCGGCTTGGTAGGCAGATACTCTGCCACCATGCCGATGGCCCATTTGAAACAAATAATATGTACCAACTCGGTTATACTGAATATGTTATTGAGCACTCAATGCCCATTTGACTAATGGTAAAAATCGAACAGAAACGTAGGTAATTTTCGTAAAAACACCATAAAAAGCATTTTATATTATTACAGTCAATTAGAAAAATTGTATTCAGAGAACAAGCACATCTTTAAATTAAAAAAACAAGAGCCAAGATATATACAAATGTTAGATTATTTTAGTTTTTGTACATAGTCAATGACCAATTGAAATAGCGAGTGATAAAACAGTTTATGAGTATTACAAATTAACGAGATGTACCTACATCTTTATGATAGCTAATAATGAACTATTGTATTATGTAATTAGATAGAATAATAGTACACAACAAAATGTAAAGCTGAAACAGTGAAGTAGGCCAAAGAGCCAGTGAGATTAATTTAAAATTCTTTTATTTACACATATTTTAAATAGAATTTTGTTTCAACATTTAAATATTAAAATTGAGTTTCTCGAACGTTTTACTACAACCCATTTATGACGTCACACGCACAATGTTCGAATCACAGTCGCGACTACTAAAATTGAACATGAGACGCCCTCTTCTTTCAAATGCATATCTAGGACGTAAACAGTGTTAACCACATTTACTGCATAAATTAATTAAAAATATCCAAATTTGAATCCAAAAACGTTCGTTAAATTCAATTTTGGTATATTATCCTAGGGCTGATTTAACAGTAACGCTTCCAACTCGTCAGCTGAACGTAATAAAAATGCAGCCGACTCGCGGTATCCTGTTATCAGTTGCCTGACAGCACCCACTTCTGCGCCTAAAACAGATACATAATTATGTAGTCGAAACATCACAGACATAGTAGAACAGATAAAATATTTTTAAGGAAAACATTTTAAACATTTCCCATTTCGTTTGTTGTATTGCGTTGCTACTATAATAATACACAAAAAATAGAAAACCACAGATAAAAAATGACGTACTCAAACATAGCAACACACAATTTAATATATCTTGTTTTGATCTCATGGACTCATAATTATAATGATCCGTCTAGAATAGACGGATCATTATTATAATGAGTTGATGGACTTCATAACTCCAGGCAGGCAAACCCGTACTACGATGTGAGTTAAATAAAATCAAATAAAATGTAGATGTAGTGGTGCGGTTTTCTAACGAAATAGCCACTGATCAGCTTATCTAATAATAAATATATGTCGTATATACAGGTGAGTCAGCTAAACTTATTTGCCTCACCACTGTTGCTCGGACTCGGCGGTTGGAGTTATTTATAAACCCTATGGCATTTCCTACTTCGTTCTTTTTTCAAATGGCTGCTCTTGGGCACCGTCGCTATGGAACCGCATTGTAGCCAAGTTGTAGCATATGACGTGTCAGTGTCACAATCATATCGTGGTTATACCAAAACGAAATATGTACGTTAAACAATACGTACGCGACAGATCGACATGGCAATCGGGGTATGAGCTGAGGCGTGGGGGAGGGGACACCCCGCATACCCATACATCGCCCGCGCCGTCTTAGTCTTAGCGCTGCACGAGTACGTATCGACCGCGTTTTCGATTTCGATCTCGCTTATATTGTTCTTTGTTATTGTGTATTAAAATGACTTCGGTCGCTTCCTCGTCACGTGTTAAAACAAAAAAAAAACAATAATTCACTCTCGAGCACGAAATCTAGCCAGAAAAGTATTAGAAAATTGTGACATTGAACGAAAAAACAACTATTATAAATACCCTGTCAATCAGACATTGGCAAGGGCTGCGTTTTACACCGGCTTATCGAAAAGAACTTTATCCAGAATAAAATCCGAATCAATATTAGCACGACCCGATAAAAATTAAAATCGTCCACAAAACGGAAGAAGACAGGCCAAAAATTTTGTGTAGACAATTTTGATCGTACAGTGGTTCATGACACTATAACAGAATTTTATTTACAAAGGAAAATCGTTCCGACATGTCCCAAGCTACTTGTTGCGTTACGTGAAAAAATACCTTTTCCTTGGGGTATTCGTACATTACAACGACTATTGAAAAAAATGGGCTACAGGTGGCGTCAGTGGTAAACCAAACGATCTGTTTTAACTGAAAACCAAATATAGTTTTCAAACGTTATGAATATTTAAAGAAAATGAGAGAATTCCGACAACAAAACAGGAATATTTTTTATTTAGATGAAACATGGGTGAACAATAATTTAACTTTCAAAAAGTGTTGGCAAATGACTGGATCAAAAGGAATTCTCACAGATAATAGTTCTGGGAATAGACTCATAGTAGTCAGCGCAGGAGGCATAAACGGATTTCTACCGGGGACTACTTTGATATTTAAGGCTAGTACTACTACCGGCGACTATCATGGACAAATGAATGGCGAGAATTTTGAAAAATGGGTAGTCGAGAAGCTTTTGCCTTCACTTCCTGAGCGCAGTGTCGTGGTAATGGACAACGCACCTTACCATAGCGTTCAGCTGAATAAGCCTCCGACAAAAAGTTCGCTAAAATCTGAAATGATAAAATGGTTGGAAGATAATAACATTTCTTACGACAGGTCAATGAGGAAACCAGATCTATTTCAAATTGTAGAACAACACAGACCCGTTGATATCAATTATAAAATTGACAATGAAATTAAAGGACATGGCCATGACATTATAAGACTACTTCCATATATGTGTGATTTTAATCGTATTGAATTAGCCTGGGCCGCCATTAAACGCTTTGTAAGGGAACACAACATAAACAGCGATTTGTGTTTGACAAAATTGAAAGAGGTAACAACAAATGCAATTTCGATAGTTACGGCAGAAAACTGGGCAAATTTCGAAAAACATGTTCAGAGACTGGAGAATGAATACTGGGAAAAGGATATAGGAATGGAAAATGTAATGGAAGATTTTATCGTAGAAGTCGGAGAAACTAGTGACGAAGAGTCACTAAGTACTTGGAGCGATGATAGTATGAGTTCTTTGGATGGCTGACCTCTGCGTTGTAAAAATATATAAATAATAAAAATATACAAAAAAAAATATTTTGATTTTTGATTTATTGTTTGTGATGATTAAAATATGTAATCTAATTCATTTTCATTTTACTAATAATAAATCTCACTTAATTAATTTTACCGTTATTTTGTTGTGGGACTAAAAAAATATCGATAACCTGGTCACATCGCTAGAAAATTGCCATGTCGATCTGTCGCGTACAATTATTTTTCCGGTCGAATCCTAAAGAGCACTAAATACATACAATCCAAGAGAAATTCTACTTTCTAAAATTAAGGTTAAAATGAACTGTGAAACTAGTACTTGGTTATTTGTTTAGTAAATTGCTTTTAGCCCGAGTAACTCCTTAAAAATCAGCAATATCCCATACTTATTTTCATAGTGTCTTTGTTATGCTTTATAATGTCCTGTTTCTCTGCAATGACATTATTCATGAAGATATGTATGTCGTCATACTGGACGAGATAATATTGGACATCGCATCGTAATGGGCAGGTCATTTCCTTAGCACTTTGTGATATCAAGAAATGAGTACTCTAGACGCCATATTACGTTGCGCCGATTGAAATGTCAGGTGGATCGATTAGGGTAATATTATTTATATTCCAAATTAAAAACTTCGCCACATCATGAACTTCATGATGGCTGGACATAACTTAGGAGTCAGTTACATTTCATACCGCTAATGGCTATATTTCACGCTGCTAATGGATCTGTTTGTGCGCTCTCTCATTGGTTTGTATGCGTGCAAGATTGCTGCATCAAACAAATTGAATATTCTGCCAAAAAAAAGCAAAGGAGATTTTAATAAAGCTTTGAGCAGAAGATACAAGCAATTTGAAGAAGTCACGCAATTGCACTTAATTTTTATTTACCTTAACCTGAAGAACCGGTACCATATTTTAAAACTCACGAAATGCCATAACGACTATGTAAAATTTAACATACCCGAAAGCTTATGTGACAGTAACGGTGTTTTGCTCGATGAAGACGTGCTACCAGGGAGCGAGGAAGCTGTAGAGGTGGCGTGCAGCGAGTTCGACGATGACGTACTCTTCAGAGACAGATCTGTTGGCGCTGGAAAAAAATACGATTGTTATGAATCAGCTTCTATTGGTGTTGAAAGAAAAACAATAGAGAAAACTAGCGCTATGCTTTGCATTCTGTCTCTGTCTATCCTGTTAGCGATACGTGAGAATCTGTATGTTTGTATCTACATCCAAACAAAAATCTAAAGACAAAGAGCGTCTTACAAGTTCTTATCAGTACAGTTTCTTTCCGAGCCAGTGCTAGACCTTCAAAAATATTTTGTATTTAACTGGATTTGAATAAAAACATTTTGAATTGGAAATAAAAGTGACTGTAAGACCCAACCTAAAAACTCACCAGTCAGGCTGTTGGGGAAAGTGTGTGTATGCGCCGCCATTGCCGACAACAGCGCACTTTGGTATGCGGCCATCGCAGCGTTCACACCTACACCTGAAAGTAAACATTTGAGCAAGTGCGTAATGAGTTCGAAACCACGTAATAACCGCCTAAGACCGTGTTTGATACCCATCGGACAAGTTACCTAAAAATTTAGATTCATTAATGTTAAATTAAAAAAAACGGAAAGGTCCCAAATACCCATCATTGAATTTTTTGATTTTTATTTTTAGTTTTTGGCTTTCAATCGATGTCTCTTTGCCAAAGCACAGAGACAGATATAGATAGACAGACAGACAAATATATCGAGATTAAAAGGATTTCTAAAGAATTAGAAAATGAGAGTCTTAGGTGTTAACTAAGACTCATTTTTCTGTAAATAGCAATGCAAAATTTGATTACCTGATGGTGGTAAAGCTGATAATGTTGATAGAAGAGCATTGCTTGTTAAAGCCGAGGAATTTGTACTTGAACTGTAAACGAAACATCTTTGAATTATGATGTACTACCACAGATTAATTAGTTACTAACGTAAAGTATTATTTTGAGTTTGTTGTTCAATTACAATTTTATTATTCATTATTAATTACTAAAACTTTCAAGAGATTACCTTTGCCTTCCAAATGATTGTGGTGTTCCAAACGTATTGGGGAATGTTGGCCTGAACAGCGGAGCGGGAGAAGATGCGGGGCTAAAAAAATGGTAATTTAATATAGGTTTTTTGTTACGAGTAGGTATTAATTTACTTATGTATCTTCATATTAATTTATAAAAATAAGTGTAAGTTAGAAAAACATATACAATTATGATAATATATGTTTAAAATATGTTTTTTAAGTAAATAGGTACATAACGTATCCGTACCAATCAAAATGATGAAATATTAATTTTTAATTCCT
Source organism: Zeuzera pyrina (assembly GCA_907165235.1). Taxonomy (NCBI): domain Eukaryota; kingdom Metazoa; phylum Arthropoda; class Insecta; order Lepidoptera; family Cossidae; genus Zeuzera; species Zeuzera pyrina. The sequence goes on from OU015641.1 coordinate 5,793,511, forward strand.
ATGTCGACATGACTATCTTTTTTTTTGTTAGAAAGTACCACAAATGTACATACATAAATACATACGTACATATAAAGTTTAACATACATATAAAGTTTCCCGCTGGAGGTGGACGGAGTTTCAATGCACAATAAAAACACACTTCGACACCGATTTTCACAGTACAAGGCTTACAAAATCGACTCATATTACTCGCTCATCACGTGATTAGTTCCTTATAAAATCGACGGATGTTTTCAATCTGCTAAATAAATATCTGACACATGCTCTTCTTTGTCTCCCATACTAGAATGGAAGCAACTTTACATAGGTACATTAAGACGCTGTTGACTTGTCAAGACCTTGTACATAATTTAGATTAATTTTCTAGCAGGTCTCATCTGTTCTACGGGAAGATGAACAAGTGGCACATGTTATTCTTCTGTATATTACAACTAGCTGTACCCGCGACTTCGTCTGCTCGGAAAAATTTTTCGAGGCTTTCCCGGATTAGGTTAGTTTATATTATGTACATGTGCATAGTATGTTTAAAGATTGTTTTTGAAAAGTCTACGTCTAGCCTACATCTGTCTCCGAAAACATACTATCTCTGTACCAAACATCATCATTGCTTCGGCAGTTCAGCATTTCCCATTCAAAGTTTCATTTCCCTTTTCATCCCTTTAGGGGTAGTTTTTTTATAAAAAGTAACATGTCCATACCTAGGTCCAACTATATCCAACTATATCCATGCTACATTAGAATCAGTTCAGTAGTTTAGCATATTCCATACAAAGTTTCGTACCCTGTCTCTTTTTCATAGATTTTTGATAAAAAAGTAGTCTTATGCAGGGCTACTTTTGTGGGAGCACGTAGGGGCACGCAGTGCCCCCAAAGGAAATTTCGAAAATATCGCAAAATTGCCATAAAAACTGAAAAAAATGAAAGAATTTGAAAAAAAATGAAAAAAAAATTTTGGTAAACTTTACAAAAATGTTTGGATTTTTTTTAATACCTTTAATAATCACGTTTTATTTCCAAAGATATTATGTTTTTAAACAATAAAAAAAACAATTTACTTCGATTTTTTCCTCAAAACACAGTGGCAAGGGGTGGAGGGGGTACAAAAAATTATGGACTTACAACTTTCGAGAATTAGCGTGCCCCCAAAAAAGAAGTGACAAAAAAAGGCCTGGTCTTATGTATTTTTGATAAATAATGTCTTATCACCGCACCAAATTTTATCATTAACTAGATTTAGCGTTCTCCATACAAAGCTTCATCCCCCTTTTCACTCTCTTAGGGGTAGATTTTTTTATAAAAAGTAGCCTACGTCCGTTCTCTGATGTCAAACTATCTCCGTGCTAAATTTCATCATAATCTATTCAAGGATTTACCATTTCCCATACAAAGTTTCGTTCCCCTTTTCACCCCTTTAGGAGTAGATTTTCTAAAAAATAAGTAGCCTATCATGAGCGCAATCACGTGTTCTTACTACGTACCGATCAGGGCTGGATTTAGGGGAGGGTAACCGGGGCGACAGACCCGGGGCCTCCACAAAAGAGGGGCCCCCACAATAGACTTCGGAAAAAAAATCTTTCAAATTCCAACTAGTAAACACTAGTAAACATCTTTTTCTTTGATATTTTTTTTTTACGGTTTTACCTTTACCTACAGTACTTTGTACAAACATGATTATATTGTTCTTAAATATTAACAGAAATCATTGATCTCTCAAAAATGAATCTTTTCAAAAATGAAGATTATAAAAAATAGGCTTCGAACCACGATGGGACAAAACTGTCTATCAAAACTTTCTCTCCTGAGCATTGAAAGCGATTTACTTCGGGAACTGGATTTCAACGAACTCATCAACGATTTTTCGGCGAAAAAAGCTCGAAAGGTACCGTTCGTTAACACTAAAATTTAATTTCAGATAATTCTTGTTTCCGATAATATTTATATATGCTTGTTAAATACTAAAAGAATCTACTTGGTTTCACGATAAATTATTTATCGAAAAACTCGACTGAAAAAAATTGGTCACTTTATTTGGAAAATAATTTGTGGCCAGGGGGCCTCCACTCCTTTGTTGCCCCGAGGCCTCCAGACCTCTAAATCCGGCCCTGGTACCGATTGTCATTAAGATCAGTCAAGCCATTCTTTAGTTATAAAAGTAAATACAGATATAGACAGACAGACAGACAAAAATTTAAAAAATGGTAGAATCGAAATCAATGAGTCATAAAACGCCTATTTATCGCAAAATTTGACAAAAAAACTGAACAGACAGACGCAAGAGATTTATATAGCAGTATAGATTACGCATATGCGCTAAAAATTAAAACAAATTATACACCAACCACTCCACTATTTGTACTCCATGACATTATAACCTACCTGGCGGTCTTACTGCCAGTGTTGCCATTCGCATTGTCAATCTTCAAGTTGTTATTGTTCAATATCGCATTTTCTATCGTGGGGCTGCTGGTTGGGCGAGTGGTGTCGGCGGCAGCTTTGCTGTGGCTGGCACTAGACAGCGACGTGGTTATAGCGGCACTAGTGGCAGCAGTAGACGCTGGGCTACTTATGGCACCCGAGTACAGGCTGAGGAATGACGATGCCACGGCCGATGTAGCTGTGCTGTCTATAGCCTGTTTGCAAAAGTTTTTTAATATAAATTATAAATAATTTAATTTTATTAATTAAATATTTAGATTATAGCTTGCACGCCCAAGAGTATTTTGTTGTTAATAAAAACATTTAATGCGTTGTGGGGCCCGAAAAGTCACCAATTTATACTTTTATGTAGGTATGATTAATTAGTCAGTCATATTGGATAGTCTCTAGAATGACGACAATATTTCAATATCTCTTTCATTAAACAATTTATTGGTATTTAAAATCGACACGTTCAATAGGCAGAATCGTCCTAGTATATACACCCTCAAAAAGAGTGAAAGCTTTCCTATCAACCAAATGAAAGTTTACCAAAATCACTCCCATAAAAAAAAACCTGTTAATTGAGCAAAGCAAGAATAAAAATATTTAAATATCCATTTTCTTAGAATTCATCCATATTAAAGCCTTTTGAGGCTTTATACTATCAAGTATAAAGCCTATACTATCAAGTATATTCTATATAGTATATTCTATATACTATCAAGTATATTCAACGGTGATGCAATTTTGCTAAAAATGAGAACTTTAAATGTGACGTAATTTATATTTAAATATTGGTTATATATATAATTTCGTCACGATACCAACTTAGCATTATTCAAAGTAGAGTGAAACCTACCATGGGAGTGGGCACGGTTGGCATAGGCTGACTAACCGGATCGAGGCCCAGACGCATGCGCTTCGCGTTCAGGCTCTCGTTCTCGCACGCCTGTGCCAGTATGTGCTCCGCCTGTACCGAGGTCAGGTGCGCGGGAGTCGGCCGTACCTGTTTACAGGATCTATGTTATTCTTCTGTTGTCAGCAGGATGAGCCATTACAACGCCCTATGAGAACTAAGTACTTTGAATTGAAATATTTTTTTGTAATAAAGTGTAAGTATGTATGTTATACCGTAGATAAAACATATGGCAAAATTAAAAACCGATAATAAGCAAGTATAAGCTCACTTAGAAAAAAGTTAATGAATTTGTTACACTTCATATACTTATATATTTAATGTAGGTACTTCTCATAAAGCGAAGTAAGAATGATAGTTCCAAAACTTTTTTACCTACCTATTTCTTTGATTTTACATGTACATGGCAACTTATCGAAGAAAATGTTTACTTACTTCTAAAACGAAGACTTATGTAGTTATGACCATAGAGTACTAGGTTAACATTAAAGCAAACAGTTCATATCGGACCCTCACCGCTGTGTCCCATGCGTTGCCTGTGCCAGGTGTGCTTCCTCCGTTGCCAGTCGAAGGCAAGTCTCCACGAACCTTCTTATTCCTTCTGCAACTCTTCAAATAAGTTCTGATCCTCTTTCGAGCTCGTTCTGCAAACTCTGGAAACTGCCTAGTGCAAGAGTCTATGATAGCCTGTATTTTCTCTTTTGGTTGCTTCGAAATGGGAACTATTCTGTCTAGATTCTCGTCAACGAACAAACGGACGAACATCTGTAATACAAAAAATATTAAACCGTTAATTAGGAAAACATAACTTTAAAGTGTCAATAACATTATGCTTATTTACTGCGGCCCGTAGATTAATAGTGAAACACGGCACTAACAGTGAAGTCGCGAAGTCACAACTCACGACCACGAGTAGTGTGACTGGTTCGAAAAGGGGCTGAGAGTGGATATTAGAGCTGGAGCTGACTATTAGATTTCAGGTCTATGTTCTCTGATTAGTCAAACTTATTTTCAAATCGAAACTTATTTTCAAAAATGTATTTGACAAGAACTACCATACGTAACTTCGTACTATCAAATATAAAAATCTAGATGTTCTCCTTAAACTAAAAATCCTTGGAATAATATTGTAACAAGAATCTTGACTTGTAAATATAATCGCCACTAATAACCGTATTGACTATTAAATTAGTGATCAATATTCTAACCACAGTTCGCAAGCTGTTGCAGCATTGTTTCTGATTAACGAAATTTCCATAATATGGATAGGGACTCGTTTTTTCGTTACTTTTAAATAGTCTTTTGAAATCGTGTTAACATGTTATTCAACTGTTGAAATATTATATAAAGAATCAGAGTCACACTAATTCAACAATATAGTAAACATGTTGATTACTGTAACTGTGTATTATAAAATATTCATATAAACCAAAAAGAACACCCTTATCCTAGACACCTAGACTCGCTAATTAGAAAAAAACACGGCATTTTCGTTACTTTTTTCGTGTACTAAAAGATAATTATCATAATTAGATATCTTGGGTTATATTCCCCTGGTAAAAGTCCTTCCTACGCTTAAGATGTCAAGTTTAATTACATATAAAATATCTAATGCGGGATTTACATAGGTCATGTTTTGCCGCAGGACTAGGCCGCACGGCGAAAATTTACGATTTAAATAGCAAATCGACTAAATCGCAGGTGACTGAAATCGCAAATGCCAATGTAGACTAGTTTCGACTTTTGCCGTACGGCGACAGGCTGTATCCGGCGGCATCTAAAATCTACCGTGAAAATGCTCGTCGCGGGCGTTCGTTTTCTAAAATAATCAGAATTGTCTTAACTCCATTCCATCATCAAAGTAACCGAAGCACTCAATATCATCGATAGATAGATGTCATCGAGACATCCATCTATGTAATTACGGATTTTCATTCTTTTTTTTTCTTTGTTCTACAAGATTTTCTTGAATAATTGATTCACGAATAATTTGGACGCCAGTACATAGAATACTTATTCTGCTTAAAATTTTCAAACAACATGTTTTGAGTTGAACTTGCGATTTAAATCAACTGTGTAAATTGGAGGGCTGTGCGGCTTTGCGAGGCACTTTGGCCAGCGCATGGCAAAAAGCTACTCCTTTAAATCTCCCACAGGTGAAATTGGTTTTCGACTTTCCAACAATAAATATCCAAAGTGGTTGAAATCTTACGAAAATTACAATTACTATAGAATCCTTGAAGTGAAAAATAAAAAAATAAATCACATTCTTTATTCACGACAGCTACTAGTCGGGATCATTAACGGTTACTAAAGATGGTTATATTTTTTGCTTTGTTTTTAAAAAGGAAGATTTGTACGAGATACGTACTTCTTGCGCCTGCGCATGACAACGATGCAAACAAGTAGTTTCCAATTCCTACTGATTAAAACCTCTCACTATTGCCTGAGTGGTCTTTACATTGTTACCGGTCGCGTCGGATGAACGCCGCCGCCGAAGTCACCCTGCTAAGAAATCAACACTCTGAGGGTGCCAGAGTGCCTCTCTAGCCGAGTGAGACGTCACTAGCCCGGTCTGTAAACGTTACTTACATTAAATGCTTTCAGTCTTTCAGGATCATGATGCTGTGGATCGACCCTGTCATCGCTGTCATCATCAGAAGCCCCGCCATCATCATCGTCCTTTGTTCGATCAGAGGAAGAGGTTTCGTCGTGAGTCGATGCAGGCTCAACAGGTGTAGCTGACCCAACATGAATTGGACTCTGTGAAAAGCGAATATTGTTACACATTTGTTTGGCGAACGTTATTAATGATTCTACAATTTAAATTTTATCATAAATTCATTTGTTTCGAGATATGATTGATGAATACGAGCACATACTTGCTATAAGGTATTGGCTGACATAATATGAACTTGTGTTGTTACCTAACTACCAACGAAAGTACCATATTCGTAATAACATATGAAAAATATTACTATCTACGTATTATGAAATAAAAAATGAAACGCGTTCAACCTTAAAACTCACCGAATGCCCAGCAGTCAATGGAGTAGGCGCCTTAGGAGGTTTGCTACCTAAGCCAAGGGCACTGTGGTACGATGCCCAAAGGTCGGCCATACTGTCGGCACCACTCTCGGTAACTTCACCGTTCCTGCCTGCAAGTACCATGACTCATACATAACTTATAAGTAGTTTCCAAACATTTTTGCTTATTTAAAAATGTTGTAAATAAAATTTATTTTATGCTCCCTGAAAATCAAAATTATGTCTTACAGACTATATAAAATATCTTATTTACTGAAAAAATATAATACAACAGTTGCCAATAATCATTGAGTGTCGGTTAAAAGGGTAATAACTAGTTGTTCGTTTTATTGCGAATTTATTCCTTGTCTTTTTTATACGGGACCGCAGCAAATAATTGTGAGGGCTGTCGTATAATTTTCGCTTTAAATATTAAGTATGCACGACTAGTTACCAAGACGGCAGAAATTAATGGGGTTCTGGAGTACGCACTCACTGGGGACCGGTGCATCAGCCTCTAAATGTCAACCCGAACAAGCCCCTTGCCTATACATAATTCGAGAAGGTATTTCGAATACCTGCGCCCCTGCTAACGGACACTATCTCGATATGGCTTCGTGGATCATAAAAATAGCCTAGAAACGTTCACGTCGAGTTTTTGCCATGCAAAATTATGCAAGACGTTGCATAATAAGCTATCTGGTCGACAAGAAAAGTGATGAGCGAGTACAAGTGACTAGTTCTCGAGTTGAGATTTAAGTTTAAAAATGAATGTGATTACCCCGCTGAGAACAACACTACTTGAACAACACTATCTGTTCTGCATTCTATTTTCTATATACAATTATACTCTCTCGATGTCTTTCTTGATTTTGACGCTAAGAGTTTTCTGTTGTGTAAATAATATAATATATTTTATTTTACCGACATCGCAACGTTATAAATAAATGTTTACCTTGAGCCTGGCTGTAATTCCATGCCAGCAACATCATTTTCAACTTCTCTGCATCTTTCGCGAAGGCCTGACCTGCACCAGATCACATTCGCCAATCAATTCAAAATTTAGAATTTCGCAAACTGCTGTTTGAAACCAATAAGTAGCCAATTGAGTTGTTGCTTGGTATTTTATGCCGATATTTTACTGCCTTTTAAAATTATTTTGATCATTTTTAAAATACATGTAACACCAAAATATTAAGTTGATTTGATGCAAGTGGCTTTAATTAGTTTGAGCGTTTGAATCTAATTAATATTTAATACTCACTAGAAAAGTTTTCGTCGTCATTCATATCTGCCGGTTCTGGAGTCAGATTATCCTGTAACAAATAAAAAGATATGATATTTTAGTAGTTCAGTATCTCAGTCGAATTAGATCTACTCTAGTTGTAGTTGCATACTAACTCGGTTCAGCAGTTTATTTGGGTACAACGGAAATGACAAATACAATGGTCTCGTTAAACTATAGTTGAAAATACTTTGTTACCAGATAACATGAAAAAGTATAAATAATAATTAATAAATTAGCGAAACTGCCGTCGATCAGTACGGTTCAACGCTCCGCTCCACGGACGCAAATCGATAGTGCTTCAAATGGACATGCCACTAAATATAGCTTACTATATATATCACTACATATGGATTGATCCCCTAGTACCTTGGATGATATGCGGGCCAGTTATTCAAAGACTACACAGCTGCCGATGCAGCGAAGCCGTCGTTATTTTTATCAGACATAAACTGGGCTACATGAAATCTTATGACCTCTCATTGCCGTAGTTTGTAGAAAAGCCACAAAACTTTTGAAATACATAATTAATGTTTGCCAGCAAATAAGTAAAACGAAGTAAACGAATATATTATTTTAATCTGTCTTCATGAAATAGCAATATATACAAATTGAAAGCTCAAGAGCGTTCAGAATGACCGACTGACATGATATGAATGAATGTAGACATTTCCCTATGGATTCTACCCTTGTAATTGTATGCGTATGGCACATATACGCGCGCATGAATACAGCGGATCGTTTGAAGAGAACCTATTAACTAATATATGTCACTAAATAAGACGCCACTGTTTGTTATGTTAAGTATGTTATAGTACATTTTTCAATAAACGTGGGATAGAAGTGACATTGTGACTGACATTTTATTCAAACTTAGCTAATTGCAAAATAACCTTAATGTTATATGTTAATTAACTAAAAAAATAATATATGTTAATTATAACTCCATAAACATAATTTAAAGAAATAATACGAGTTTTTGACAGAAATAAATAATTTACACTTTCTATTCGTTTTCACAAAAAAAAAAAATTAAATGCAGCATTTTAGCCACCCTAATTTTACAGCGCAGCGTGGAGTCGACTTACGAAAACATATGAAGATTTCCATTCAACAAGTGGTCGCTTACTACTGACGCGAAATGTAATCAATTCGCGACGTTCCGCGATACATCGTTGAAAAAACGACTCCGATGGGTCTACCTCTTCTACCTACATAATTTTATAAATAGTAAATCTTGTTGTTGTTTGAAATTATATAAATTATAATAAAAATGTTATTATAATGTTATTCGTCTCTAAAAAATATTGCATTTAATATGTGCGTATATTACAGATGTTCCTAGAACCATCGTCTACACTAAAACAATGTATTGACCGCATATTATGTTATGCGTATATTGAAGTTAATCGTTACTCATATTATCTGTGTCCTTATTTTGATACTACAAAAGCCAAGTTGGTTATTTTCACAAGCTTTTATTTAACTTGCTCTGTTAGTATGTGGTTGTGTGGGTTATCTTGGTAGCTAAATTAGAACCACTTCCTAACGTTGTATTGGGCTCAAATTTGGTACACTTGCGTATCTTTCGTGACAATCCAATAATATGGTCCCATGAAGGTAGTCTGATGATGGAGGCGGAAGGTGGCCATAGGAACTCCTACACTAAACAAGATAAACCCATCGAGTTTGGGCTCATTTGTTTTGTCTTGCAAACACTCTGGTGCTACATGATATCTAGGGGTCTGAAGATGGAGACGGCAGGTGGTCATAGGCACTTCTGAACAAAACAAGATAGACCCGTCGTGTTTGGGCTCATTTCATTTGTCTTGGCTCTTGGCAAGCACTCTGGTACTACATGATATCCAGGGCCTGAAGATGGAGCCGGAAGGTGGCTAAAGGAACTCTATAATAAAATCACGTAACCCTATCGAGTTTTGGGGTCATATGTTTTGTCTTGGCAAGCACTCTGGTCCTATATGATATCTAGGTTCTGAGTGGAGCACGCCGTCCTGTATTTGGACCCTAAACATTTCGCCGCTGGGCAAGCTTATGTTGCCCTTAGTCGAATAAAATCTTTAGGACTCCTCATCGAAGAATTAGATAGTTCAAAATTAACAGGAAAAGTACCTTGCAATAATGATGCATTACTAGAAATGCACAGATTAAGACAAAACTAAAAAGTAGAAAATAAAATAATCATTAAAAAAAACTATTCTAAAAACAAGCTTTTATTCAAAAATTCAGTTGTACTAAAATGAAAATAATAATTTTATGCAAGGGTTGTGTGAATGGTATTTATATAGATGAATATATCAAAATAGATCGATTAGAAACCTGCATAAAACTATATACTTATATAGGCACGATGTTAGGATAATCACTGTAAAAATAAATATCCATAATAGTACCTAATATACTATTACATCATATAATTTGAAAACTGTATAACGCAAGAAATTTATTTAGTTTAAATTCCTCTTTCTCTGTTTTCTATTTGCACTACAAGCTTTTGAAATTTCTTATATGTTTATTTATTATATGATGTAGTTAATGCAAGGAAAACATAATAAACTGTTAGTATGCTCACATCCCGTCAGCCAGTTAAATGTTTCATAATAATTAGAATGAAAATTTCGAGTCACATTACCTGACTTTCGATATAAATGCAACTTTAGAACACACCAGCCTTTAGCTATAGTTCGTAATTTTACGCTACATGAAAATTTTGAAAACGCGACTTGTTTTAGTTTTTGTAAACACGCTGTCAACACAATTACCACAGCTAAAACATTTTATTCTTTAAAATACAACTGAAATTATCTATTATATATTTATAAACCGATACTTTACTTCAAATACGAATTGTAGGAAGAATAGAATTTTTTTAAATAACTCCTAAGAGTTCTAAAACAACAAATCACTTGCATGAAGAAAACAAATATGGAATTTTATTTTGATTCAAAAGTCAACCATAAACAAAGCAAAGACGAGCAATTTTAGTTGGAAAAGTGTTGAATTTATCAAATGCATTTAACTCTATAATGTCGTTGATGTAGGCCAGCCTTTCCCAAAGTGGGCGATAACGTTCCCTTGTGGGCGCTGCAGGCCTAAAGGGGGGCGGTAAAAGACCCAGAAAAAAACGCCCCCTTGTGGGCGCTGCAGGCCTAAAGGGGGGCGGTAAGAGACCCAGAAAAAAATGGGGGCGTTGTGTAGAGGCCTGGAGGGTGATTTGTAATTTCATTTAGCTAGGAGGCATCTTAGACAACGACTGCATGAGCTCTCGACTCTTGTGAACATCAACTAATATTAATTAAAAGATTGCTCAAACTCGGTTCGATATTTCTCTCCGCGTAGTTCATATATCTGTCCTGTTTTATTGAATATACAAAATAAAAATCATGTCAATCGGTCGTTCCGTTTCGAAATGAAAGTAGACACAAACAAACAAATAAAAAGGCAACAGACACACTTTCGCATTTTAATAGTTATTAGTACTCCCAGATAGGTAATTTTCGTAGATAATAGACCGCGGGCAATCATGTTTGGCTGGTTCATAGAATACTTGTTCTGACTTGTTGAGTACGATTGAGCGTCGAATGAGATAAACGAGTTTATGCATGTTTGTTTTATTCCTGTCGGTGCGTGCTGCTTATGCAATCCTATATAAACAACGTAATATTTATTTTATTTTCATTTGCGGTTTCGCGCGCAATAGATGAGCAGTACTTAAGTTCAACACTTACTTACGTATTTCTCAAAACAAAACAATGTCGGAAGTAAAAAAGAAGAGACGGCAATACTGTGCGGAATATATTAAATTCGGATTCATTGAAAATCCGACAAACCCATCGTCGCTTTTGTGTCTTCTATGTCTAAAAACATTTTCGAATGAAGCAATGAAGCCTTCAAGACTGCAAGATAATTTGAATAAAATGCATTCAGATAAGAAAGACAAGAATGTAGCATATTTTCAAGACCTAGAGAAGAAGCATAATACTCAGCCAAGTGTAGCAAAACTATTTTCGGCGGCTGCTAAGCAAGATGACGACGGACTTCGAGCTTCGTACAATATCTCTTTGTTAATTGCTCAAAAAGGCAAACCACATAATATCGGAGAAGAGTTAATTTTGCCAGCAATAAAGGAAGTAATAACTACTGTGCTTCATAAACCAGCCGCAGATATTATCCGAAAAATTCCTTTGAGTAATAATTCTGTGCAAAGACGAATTGATGAAATGGCTGAAAATATTGAAGGATCATTGTGTGATCACCTGAGGACAAGTCAATTCTCAATTCAGCTCTATGAGTCCACTTTACCAACTAATGAAGCATTGTTGCTGTCTTACGTGAGGTTTATTAAAGATGAGAAAATATGTGAAGAACTATTCTTTGCTAGAAATTTAGAGACCGATACAAAAGGCCAAACCATATTCAATACATTGGAAAAGCTTTGAGATGAGAAAGAGATTCCCTTGAAAAATATTATATCAGTTGCTACGGATGGCGCTCCGGCTATGACCGGGTACCATAAAGGCTTCATAGCGTACTTAAAAAATAAAATTCCAGATGTCCTTGCTGTACATTGCGTTATTCATAGACAACATTTGGTTGCTAGAAACTTAAGTGAACGACTATTTCAATCACTGCAATATGTCATCAAAGCAGTCAATAAAATCCGCAACAGTTCTTTGAATGATAGATTATTTCATCAGCTTTGTGTTACTAATGACGAGGATTTCAACCGTTTGTTGTTTCATATTGAAGTTCGTTGGCTATCAAGAGGCAATTGTCAGACTCGATTTTACAATGTGTTTGACTCTGTTATAGAGTTCTTGGAAACTAAAGATACAGAATTGTACAACAAGCTCATTACATCAAAGAATGATATAGCTTACACGACAGACCTGTATAAATTGTTCAACGACATGAATCTCCAACTGCAAGGTGATGAACTAAATTTAATTAAAACAAAAAACGTCGTTGCTGCTTTCGCAGCCAAACTGCTTCTACACAAAAAGAATATGGGCAGACGTGAGTTTCACAATTTTCCGAATTTATCAGTATCATGCAGTAACGACGAATTGTTTACCTACTGCCAACATTTGGAAACCCTCCACATTGACTTCACCGAACGATACCAGGACATTTTGAACTTGGAAATACCAGACTGGGTGTTGGATCCGTTTTCAAATGTCAACACAGCAATGTCACCTCAGCTGGAAGAAGAACTTATAGAATTGACAACAAACGAGGAAATAAAAACCAAGTTCAAAAATGGTTACCAAGAATTTTGGCTACACAAACCGATCCCGCAATTGTACCCTGGATTGTGGTCAATCGTTCAGCGATTCTTGATAGCATTCCCATCGTCATATTTGTGTGAACGTGGATTTAGTGCTGTGGCAACACTACTTACTAAAAAGAGAAATCGTTTGCATGTTACCAAACGTGGCGACTTGCGACTGTTCTTGAGTAAATTGGAACCTGGTATCAACAAACTTATTAAACAGCATCAGATTCATTCTTCACATTAGTTTTTATATAAGGATCGATTATATTTGTTTTATTTTGAATAAAAGATACTCTGTTTGAATACTATAAAGTTGCATTTCAATAATCATTCTCATTGGCAGGTGTAGCCCGTAAGAGTTAACTTGAGACCTGAGCGCCGTTGTGTATTACCTACTGCGCTCAGGTTTCAAGTTAACTCTTGCGGGTTATAGTAAAAGTCTCGTTTGGAATTAATGTTTAATCTCCGCTAATATAGCTCACAATAATTAACTAATTTAATTTGAAGTTATAGTGGTTTTTCAGTAGATGAAAAAATGGGGGCGCTAAAAAATAATTTATTCTCAAAGTGGGCAGTAGACAAAATAAGTTTGGGAACCCCTGATGTAGGCAATGGCTCCGAAACAAACAAACTTAATTTTCGTGTATTAAAAAGCACACATTTTGTGCAAGATGCACGTCTTGTTTATATCATGTGCAAGATGCACCTCTTTTTTGTATTATTTTTCTGTTTCATATTATTTTTAATTTAGAATTATAATTTAAAATATTGATATTTTTTACTATGCTTTTGTTATGTGATTCTTTTGGTAGCTACTGAATAAATTGGTCGTGTCTGGTTCTCTTGCATTTTCTTCCATCATCCCTGACTCTATTCTCATACAGTCCTTTACACATTTGAAATATTATTTCGTGTACTGATAGGTGAAATATAAACATGTGTGCGTGAATTGTAGGCACCGAACCGACGTGCCTCCGCGGATGAGTTATATAGAGCGTATTTTTATATCGGTAAATGGCACGATGTTAAAAATAAAATACAGCAATGTAAACATACGAAATACGATTACGAACAGATGAAAAAGGGAAGAACAGGGATATTAAATGTCGTTATTTTTAAACAATTGTTGTTCAATTTTAAATTGTATAAAAATTTTAAGTAGATATCGAAATAATTTTCATTTAAATTGTCAGGGTAGGCAGTGTCTCTGTGCCTATATGGGATGCACGCCACTGATTGTAGGATAACTATATTCTACTTACATATAAGTATTTTAATATAATTGTACTAATGATCGTTCATTAATAAATTATTAAATTTATATTAAAAATGTATGACGTTACTTTGCACTACAAATATAACGTGTAATTAAGAAAACTTGAACGGTTTACAAAACGAAAAATGGAATTCCGTCTTCCTTCCTTCCGTCTTTTTAGTGAAGTGCTTCAGAGCTTTAAAGTCTCACAGTACAGTTCCTATGAAATATTTTTTTTATCAAATAGTCAAAATGAATTGGTAAAACATTTACCTACCTATGAAAAATTCCCACTTTCCATTATGTTATATTATAGGTAGTCATAAATTTCATGGATTACAAAAATTGTATGAAAACTAATTTAATTTGTAAGAATCACATTACAATAGTTTTATGTTGTGACACTTATTAAACCTTTTTTGAAATTAGAATGGGTGATTCGTTTGCAAACTTTCATTTAAACCTTTTTTGAAATTAGAATGGGTGATTCGTTTGTAAACTTTCATTTAAAAAACATAGATATACCAAAAATCGCAAATCCGGAAACAAGAAACCTGCATTTCTTTTTGTGACAAAGACGATCTCTAATAAGGAGTTCTTCGAAGTCCAAACTGTTAAGGTGTGACAAGGAGTGAAACTTTACACCCCTGCATATGTAATATTTTGACGGGTCCCTTCGAACGAGAGTCAGTGAATCTTCTTTCCAAATTGGGTAAATTCGATTCTCGGCGAGGTTAATTCAAAAGAATTTTTCCAAATTAAATTGGGATCTGGGCATTACCAAAGTATTACCGCATAGATCCTATGACCGGTTGAATTAGCGGTGATCATAATATATGGGGTCATATTGTAATTATTGTGCAATTATCTGAAGACATTATAAACATAAAAAGCGTGTTTGATAGTCTTTAAATATGAACAAATGTAAAAGTATACACACTCTTACAATTGTAATCGGTATGTTGAAACGAAACTTTTGCAATTTGTTCGTGAACACAGTTCAACTACATATAAATTTCAGTTGTTAACTCAAATTTGAATTGTTAACAATTATAGTTATTAGTTACTAATGCAACTATTCTTGATGGATACTATATTTTAAAAATAATTACTACAACTTACTTTTTGAAATTTATTTGAAATACATCAATTTAAAATGCAAATACAAAATGCAAAATACCTATTTTTATTTTGAATTTGAAATACTTTTTTTTTATTTCAAATAATCTACATAAATATTTAGTATTTGTAAAATGCAAAACGGTTTTGTTAATTTTTTTAATTTTTTTAATTCATATTTCGTATTTTTCATTCTTATATTTATAATCACTATTTAAGAATGCCCCCAACCTAAATGTTGCCAACAATAATGCCAACATTGCAAGTCAAACTGTTTCTGTGCCAATCCTGTAATGTGGTCAGACTTTTTTGTTTTTTTTATAAGACACCGAGTAAAGCTCGGTCGCCCAGGTACTCGTATTAACAGTTATACGCTTTTTTTAGAGTTTCACGATTTGTATCCAATATTACAATACAACAGATCATATTCATAAGAACCCAGTTCTAACCGCAATATTAATATATTTCAGTTTTCTGATATTTCGATACTATTATAAGTACCATGATCATGGGTTAACTGATATATTAGTATTGTAGTAACAACTCATTCATTTATATTATAAAAATATAGTTCACAATGCCAATGCCAATAATTCCAATACTACAATAGACCTGGAAACACTTCCAGGTCTATTTTTATTTTCGTTTGGTGGAATGATTATGAGGCCACATAGACGGAACATGAAAGATGAACTCTTCGAACAAAAGTAGTGTCAAAATCAATAAAATAAGTACTTTATTTGAAGAGAGTATTTTGAAAATAGCTATTTTGTATTTAAATAGTTTTATTCAAAACTATTTTGTATTTGTATTTGAAATAAAAAAATAACTAAACATTTGCATTTTGTATTTCAATACTTTTAATAAATACTATTTTGCACATATTTTGTAGTATACCTAGGTTTTAGCAAAATCAGCATCAAAGCCAATCACTGACAAGCAGTTTTGTAATCGCATAGTAGTTTGTCTGTGTGTAATCGTAAACGTTTCATTTCCTTAGCCTCATTTCAAATGTCATTTTTAAAATAATTGTTTATGTTCGCTGGATTATTTAATGAAAATAGAACATGAGACCTTTCTAAATCAAATAAGTATATCGCAATAGGACTCATTTTTTCACTACATTATTAAATTCATCGTATTTTAATAATAATAATAATACTCCAGACAATTACACAAATCGTGTGACCCCAAACTAAGCAGTAAACTTGTACTATGGGTACCACACAACGAACTCTGGGGGAGCTCCCAGTTACACCCAGACTGCAAGCCAATTTAGAAAAGTTCGTTTTCTAAATTGACCTGACCGGGGATCGAACCCGGGACCCTAGCTTGGAAGGTAGATGCTCTGCCACTGCGCCAACAGGCCAGTCAACGAATGCCAGTAATGAATATGGAATGTAGAAATATTAGGCGACAGTCTTAATACTGCAAATGTTTTATAGATTTAAGAACTTGTTTTGTGGGTATTTTTTAGAGCTACGTTCCAAAATTAAAAAAGAGGAATGTCGACGAAATTACCTTGACATTCATCTGTCTGTTTGTCACAATCTTTGTTCTGAGAGTTTATTTGACGTAAACAGTTGTTTTGACATAGTAGTTATGATCCTAAAACAAAATTTAACTTTAACGGTTTAGTTACTTATGGCTTTCAGAGGTTGGTTTTGGGGATTAAAATATTAAATAAACAAATTTCGTGATCGTCCTCTTTTGTGGTCGTGGACGAATTAAATGAAAGCTCTTTTATACCACGAATACAAAAATATATAATCAATTACTTAGTGTTGATTTATTCTAACATTATTTCGAAAACACGTGATAAAAAATGCTGTCTTTATCTTCAAAATTATAGCTCAGAGAAATATGAGAAAATGCACACTAACATGTCTTTACGCTATATCCCTAACAGGGTATTTAGAGAAAACGAAGCGCCAAGCTTCGCGGTTCTTACATACATCTTTCGTCTCCTCAAACCTCATCATTCTCCTCACACATTTTCGCCTAAGCATGCGAGCGCTTTTGACATTTCCGTCAGCTAACACTCTGGCTATTCGATCTTCGTAAGTCAGCCTTGGTCTTCCTTGGTTTCTGCTACCACTCACTTTCGGTCTGTATAATTTCTTCGTCAGTCTTTCATCACTCCTACTTTCAATGTGCTTGAAATATGTAAGCATTTCTTTCTACATTTTTACAATAACACTTTCGTACAACCCTGTTATATTGCGTATCTCTTCATTGCTTATTTTGTTTTTGATTATTTATTTTATTATTGAAAATAAGATGTAAATATAAATTAAAAGAAAGATCAGAATTATCACTTCATTATAAGATACTATTCGTATGAAAAGAGAGCGCCACGACAAACTTTGTCCTGCGATGGACAATAAAGGTGATTTGCACTTATCGGTCCGTTTTTGTAGGGAAATAGATGTATTTGTGTTAACAATGAAATACAATGTATCTAAAAACTGACTTTTAAGCCATTTTGTTCCACAGTCAGTTATTTTATGAACATATGCGCATTTTTTGACATGGGAACATGGTATAACAAAAACTTATTAATTACATTAATCACCGATCAAACATCAATCAGCCTAATAATTAGTAAATAAAGCATCTACTCAGGTATGCGAACGTACTGGAGACAAGTACCAGGTGTACATATACTGTTAGCTGTTAGGTGGGGTGACGAGCAAGCCTGATATCGACCGTCTTGAGGGCGGTGGCCAAGGACCGCATCTGCTATGCGGACACTAAATATCCGTTGACCCTATCCGCTCTATGTGCGCCTATAACATGTATCTATATTGGACATGTACACATCCTGCAATTTACTTGGTAATTAATTGCAACTCAATGACAGATAAGGTGCAACGACGTGTTTATGTATATTGTACGTTTGTCGTACATCGTTGTCTATGCATATATCAAACTTCAATGCGTTCTAAACTGCTTCACTACCAAATAAGCGAAAAGTAACACTATAGTCGGTCATAAAATAGGTGCAGTTCCGCCTGCATTGACTTTTTGTACTGATTAAAAGCTTTGGATACAGTTTTGGAGCTACTTAAAAGGATATATAAAGTTGTATAACTAAAAAATGAGTCTATTGAATAACCTAAAGAACACTTATCAGAAATATCAAAGAAAACATCTCAATGTGAAATCTATTTATCTTTCATAAAATTAAAAGAAGAAAAACCAAAAAACCCAATTTTAAAAACAGAACAGAAATACCTAAATTTTCTGCTTTAAAGTTCATAGTTCACAGCCTCTATTAAAAATTTACAAAATAATATGGGTTCTTAAGATTTTAATTAGAAATTTGAAAGAAACTGCTCTAGTCATAATAATCAATCTTTTCCACCCGCCATGGTATAAAACGTCTATGTATTTTGCGGAGGGATTTTTAAAAGTTGTATCTACTTTAGAAAAACAAATTCCAGTATGACCTTTGCTACGGTATTAGAATCATACTTTTTTACCAGCATTCAATAAAATTAATATTTTATTAACATTCAGCGTAAGGGTATTGCGAGCCGACAATCTTTTCGCTAATTCCGCCTAAAAATAATTTATTATTTGTTGCATCTGTATAATAGATGTTTACGGCAATAGTCCAGAGAGTTCAGACACGAAATTGACTCACAGCGAAAGCACGAAATTGATAAAAATAAAAAAATAACTCCTGACGACTCTTCGGGGTGACATATTTTAAGATTATAGAACGACTGAGGACCTTACAAAAATGTAAATCTTTTCAAATTCGTATTTTCTTGAGATTTTTGCATAGTGAGTCTTCACTAAATGCTCAATGCATGTTTTTCATGCTTAATAAATGGATTTCAGCAGACCATCGTCATTCAGTAAATAAATCGCGAAATAACCTAGTTTCCGATACAAAATAACTGCAAAATTTCGGGATTCCGCGCCTATGTATCGAGGGTCTGTTATATATGGCCTGATACATGGCCTATGTATGTACTGCGGTGTGCCCCCATGCCCCCATCTGGTACCCGCGTGTTACCCGTGTAGTGCTTACCACCCCGCGAGCGATCACGCTGTGACATTACTGATCCATTCATCGACTATCGACAGTCCATAAACGCACAAAATATAAAATATATCTGTAAGTCATAGTTTACCACTATGTCTAATAAGTAACATATATTTTGTTAAGTTCTTAGACTTAAATGACCGATAAAACGTGCTGACAAGTTATGCGATGACTAAGATTATGTAGACATCCATATTGCTAAAGAACATGTCATTAAAATCAAGTTCCAGACATCGCAAAACCCGTCCCAGTATCTTCAATTATCGTCTATCAATTCAGGTTGAAAAATAAAAGGAATTGCGCTCAAGCTACGATCGGTTTCATCGATAACGCATAATCATCGACAGATACCCGTGGCACCAGCAATCAGGTGGCAGTCAGTGTATAATCATTAAATACCCACGCGGAGGGGTGCGATGACGCTCGCGGGCACCACCCCGCTGAGTGCCACCCGCGCCCAATTATGAAAATACGAACAAAATATATTTAAATTTGGAAACTATGCGTACTGTTAAATAACGTTAATGTATGACACTCCTTTTATCGACTATCGATGATAAACCGTCACTGCATTAGCCACATCCTTGCTGCTTGATGTGGTCGGCTTCTTACGTATTTATGTGAGTACGTAAAGAAGTGCCGTGTCGATGATTGAGTTACATGTTATTTAGATCACAACTCAAACGACCATAATAATTTATACCTTGACAATCGTTACTTAAACTAGGTTTTAACTCTATGTGTTCTTTAGAAATACAAAACATTTTCGCAAACATTTCACTAATAGAGCTACAACGGACCAACCACCATTTAGAACGCCATTTTTAGAACTTTTTATTCGTCTCGGTTAGAAGCGCAGAAGCGGGTAGAAAGTCTTCGCGTACTTTCAAAATAAACGGCTTCCTTTAGCATTTTGCTGACTCGGTAGTTTTGCTCGCCGCTTGCGCCCCAGTATTTTTAAAGCGGACAGCGCCCCCCTGCAGTACTCGCGGGGCCTGAGCCCCCCTCGCACCCCAACACAACCTTCCACCCCCACACACAGTAATACCATAACGGGTGCGAGCTATGACGAGATTATCTACGTACACGCGTACCTACTATACCCCTACAAACATGGCCTATGTACTGAAGTAAATAAGCGATGATTTGTGTACATATGTACATATGTGTACATGCGATATGTACATAACGGCATCGGTCAGGGCGCCAGCCTGGCCTGGGCCGTCATCGAGCGTGTGATGTCTCTACCATTATTTGCAATAAAAATAAATTGTTTTTTATATCAATATTGCTTTATAAACTAAATAACACATATATGTATGAGAATTTTCGATACGATAAAGAGTTTCGTAACTTTGTAAACTATCAAAATAAAACTCTTCGCGTTAAATTTAAAAATTCTCATACATAAATTTAACGCAATTTATTGAAGTTGTGTGTGTTTGTGCCTTTAAGCAACAAAAAAAACATGTTATGACTCATATCAGATATCTGTATTATGTAATACATACTATAATTGAAACTCAAGAACTTCAAGAACCTAACAGTCCTAACATAGCCTAAAAAGAACGAAGTAGTATTTGTGGAAAAAGCAAAAACACCGAATCTTCAAATATTTCGAGTAAAAATAATCTAATATGACTAAATACCTGTATTGATATGTAAATTAAAAATTAAATTATTAATATTTTTAAAACTTTGCTCTTAACATACATACATAAATAAATGAATACACGTGGAACCTGTTATGAAGTACACATAAGACACCACACCACAAGAAAAAGTAGTTGTTACAATCATCAATACATTATTTTACAGATATATTTGTCAAATGTTATTCGTTACCAGTTCTTCCGCACAACACAATCGCTTGTTCATCAAAAACCTTCAACTAAATTAATAAATAATTAAACACGTTCATTTGCGAAACTAGGTGCACAAACCACGTCGTTACCGCGTGTAAAGTACCAGAGCCGCATAAGCGCGGAGGAGGTGAAGCGTAATCGTAGACTCGCATTATGAAAGGGGGAGAAACGAGCGACCTCGAAAAACCGAACGGGGGTCGTGTCTACGTCGGAAAGCATCGCGAATTTCACAAAGCGGCTTCCTAGTTACAGGGGTATCTTTGGGGAGACGGCGGTTACAAGTCGCGCCTAGCGCCTACTCGTGCCTGCTCTTTGAAGTGTGATAAACTGACGTACTAAATATGGATACGTAGGAGTGCGTGCCGCGACGCCCGCCTAGAGATCTCTACCTACTCCCCTGATGCTCACGCTCCGGCAAGATTTATAAACGTGGTTAAATTTACACGTAAAGGTAATTCTACATTATCAGCCTTAAAGCACGTATTCACACAACTGCTAACAAAATGTTTCACGACGTCTCTTTGCGTTTTACAAAATATATAACATAGAATAATGGTACTGAAACATCATCCGGCGATGCTTCCGGCTTGACGGTTAAATATTTGCTATTTTCATATACATATTTTTACTTTTTTTATAATATACGTCATTTTTAATTTTTAATACTGTTTAAAAATTGGAAAAAGGAACTGTTATGGAATCATCTCAGAATTCGTCTTTGTATCTGTCTGTCACAGTCTTTTTTCTTAGACGTAAGTAGCTGAAATCAGGAATAAATAGAATAATTAACTATACGTCAACCCGCATATCAAACGTGGCGATTGTGGCAACCCCCTTTTAAAAAATTAAAGTCCAAAATAATCTACGGCCCTCGGCCCCGGCAGCCCCCTATTACTGCCAACAAAGATTTCTATATAAACTGAGGTACACGCGCTCTACACACCAAATTCTGTACCATTAAATATGAATTAAATAACACTAGTGCGTGCGAAACGTACGTCACTTGATCTTATAAAAAGTGTTATTTAAAATTAGAAAACGGTAAAATAATCTCTCCTTTACTCTTGTTGCAATATTGGTCTTTACCTATGAAATTGCCGTTTAGTATACAAAAAATTAGTCTCTTTCTTATATTTTTTTTTTTAATTTCTATTAATCAAAGTATGCACCCATGCTATCGATACATCACTGCCAGCGCAGTGGTAATTTTTCAATGTCCTTCTTGAAGAAGTGTACGGGAGGCAAGAAACTCTTCAAAGGCATTTTGTGCTACCTCTCGAGTATAGAACTTTTTTCCTGCCAAGAAGTTGTCCAAATTTTGAAAAAAGTAGAAGTCTGTCGGCACAAGGTCTGGTGAGTACGGTCGAGCGTTGTCATGCAGGAGCAGCGAGGACGAGCGATTAACCAAGGCTGGAAGGAGATTTGCGAGCTTCTCCATCATTGTGTCCAGTTCCTCACAGTACACATCCGCAGCATTGTTCGTGCCATTTGGTAAGAAGCTGTGATGAATTACACCGGCACTAGACCACTAAACAGTAAACATCACTTTTCTAGGGGTAAATTTTCGTTTGAGGCATTGCCTAGGTGCTGAACCAGGGTCTAACCAACATAATGACCGCTTACGATTGTCAAAAAGAATCCATTTTTCATCGCAAGTGACAATTCGGTTCAAAATCCCTTCGTTTTTGTGTCCATTAAGCAACGCAAGGAATACCTCAACGCGTTCGTTGCGCTGGCGATCGTTCATTTCATGCGGCACCCTCTTATCAAGCTTTTTTACCTTGTCAATTTGACGCAAATGGACCAATTGTTTTGATGCTAGCATCGTAAGCTGCTGCTAAATCAGCAGTAGATTTAGTATCGTCAGCTTCCACTATCGCCTTTAATTCGTCGTCGTCGACTTTAGTTTTCGGGCGACCATGGGGTTCATTTTTCAGATCAAAATTTCCATGCCGGAAGCGTTCAAACCAATAACGGGTCGTACGTTCGTTTGTAATGTTCACTCCGTACACGTCGTTAATGTTGCGAGCCGTTTGTGCCGCGTTGCTACCGCGACGGAATTCGTATTCCGTAATTACCCGTATTTTTATCGTGTCCATACTGATGAAAAAGATACAAATATAGTGAAACAAAACAAAACATCAATCAATAAACAAATGACTGAATTTGAAAATAAAATTCCATATTTTTAAAATAAAATTCATTTGAATTTAGAATTTATTGCCAGCCATACACAAATTACGTTTCAAATGGCCAGTATTGTAGAACGGCAACTACATAGACCTATCATATTGCTTTTTAGTTACACTTTCGTAAATATTGTTAGTGGGCGTGTTGTATTGTCAATGTTTAATTCGAGGACCCCGAAAAATTATCGTTTTTTAGAGTAGATCATGACTACCTCAGTTTATTAGAAGGTTTTAACTGCCGGTAGTAGACATGGTAACAACGGGGCAGGGGGTGTTAAAAATCTAAGAAGGAGATCTAGCTACCACCAAAACTGACGAATGGTCCTGGCAACAGATAATGCACGCACTCTGAGGTTGGGCGAAAAGATTGAAGAGCTGGAAGATGTTGTATTAAGTCTGATTGAAAGGAGAGGACATGAAAATTCTGAATTTCTGCACCTGGTTCTATAACCGAGAGGGCGAACATAGGTCCCGAAGTGGTGTCGGATTTATTGGCGATT
Source organism: Zeuzera pyrina (assembly GCA_907165235.1). Lineage (NCBI taxonomy): Eukaryota > Metazoa > Arthropoda > Insecta > Lepidoptera > Cossidae > Zeuzera > Zeuzera pyrina. The sequence continues at coordinate 5,817,438 of OU015641.1, forward strand.
GATTCGTCATTCACATTGTGACGATAGTCGTGAACTTGTCGGAATAAGCATATCTGATACTCAGAATTACCCAACAGTATTTTTTAAAGGCCATCCGGCATTGCTACGAGTAGGTAAAGGTTATGTATGAGCTTATTTTAAAAGGTATGCATGAGTTTCAAACTCAATTCCCGGTTATCATAGAGGATTTCGATCGAAGTGAGAGAGAGATTGGACAGTGCAAGCCATAGGGGCAGCCACTGGCCGACTATATGGAAAGGGAAGAACTGTTTATGACGAACTCCTTCTTCACGAAACACATAAGAAAAGAATATGAATAAGACCCAATAGCTCCAAAAAAAATGCAATAAACTTAATCATGTTTATGAAGTAGCAAGTATTCAATGATGTATCTGTGATTCACAAGCTTAAAACCGGATGTAATAACCGAATGGTTAGAGGCACGGCGAATGTAAACATAAAGTTTTCTGTATTGACATTCTATGTGCCTTTTACAGGTCGCAGCTGATGAGAATACCTTAAGGTCATCACTTGCCAACACCCTAAACCCCGAACACTTTCGGCTGGAACTCCTATCTAAAAGTTCTAGTGTCTAGACTACACATTGGGTGACTGTGGATAATATAAGTAAATTTTACAATACTCGTAATCGAAATAGAACCCAACAACTCGCGAAGGTGATTCGATCACATGTGGGTGCGGCAGGTGATAAAGCCGCAGTTTTCCGCCGACATCTTGGAGTACAGAAAGCTAAACAGGCTATACGACCTCCATAGATATCCAGATCTATACCATGCGACAATATACTTGCTTTTAATACAGATCGTATTGAAAAGTTGAATCGGAAGATTTATTGTGGGACGGCCTCTCAATAAATGGACTGACATTCTAGTCAAAGTTGCAGGGAGTAGATGGAACAAAGTGACACAGGTCCATGAGCTTAGGCGACTTTTGGAGGAGGCTTATGTCCAGCAGTAGGGAACTGAAATGATGATGAAGATGATGACAGTAAGTGGAGGCCCAAAGACATGTTAACTTCAAAAGTTAAGTTTTTACTTTTGGGAGCTAGATTTCGGCGGTAAATAAAAAAATAAAAAGCAAATTTGCTTTCAGAGTCCATCATAAGGGATATCAGGTGAATGCTCTTTAAACCATGAGTTTCAAAACATTACTTTGAGTTAATTTTTTTATTGCTTTTTCAAAACAGCTGTTCTTCAACTTTTCTCTAAAACTATGACTCAGAATTTAGAAATATCACAAACATTGAGAAATATACCAGTATGCCAAAAATATTAACACTTCGAAAGACGTTTTACTTCGGACGACTACGACATCATATTTCCTTCAATAAAAAAATAGGATTTGAATAGCAATATTTTTAGAAACATTCTTCCTGAACTATTATTTTGTCTCTAATAGGTATTGACAAAAATAAACGTAAGTGAAACTTGTTTTTATAGCTGGGCTTTGATATTAATTAAGGAATGCATTTAACGACACTTCGAAATTGGTGAAAATTTAGACAAAATTGCTATGAATTGCTATTAAAAAATATAATGTTGTACAATATAATGTTACTCCTTCATTAAAAAGATATTGGCATAAAAAAAATAACTACTTTTTTCTTTATGCCATAAAATATATTTATTTATGCTAATATTTTTTTTTGCTATAAAATATTTATAGAGCATTTAAAAAAAAATTGATAGCTTGTATTATTAAAACTGATAAAATCTATTTAAAATTAGAGAACAGACTTTTCAAACTGTCAATCTCTATTTCTAACAATGACATTTGTCATAAAGTTTCGTTTCACGCATTGTCATTCACTTATTCCTTTTTATTGGTCCAATAGCGCATGAGAATTAAGAACAAATAATTTAAAAAAGCAAAAAGTAAAAAACTAACTAATAGAAATGGATCGTATGCAATCTTTGAATCTAGCTGGATAGCGTACTTCGAAGAGGTAGTTGGCGACAAATTATATAACCTCGAGTAACCTCTGACCACTAACGTTTTATTTTTGTCTGTTTCTAACTCTTGGTAATAACTCGGAAATATACCTACTAGTATTATAAGATTCCTAGTATATTATATAACATTGCTGTATATAGATATACCAACAGCAAAAGATGAATAAACATGGAGGATTACAGAGATGTTTCAAGATTAAATTTATCGACTTCAACTACCTCCTCAAAGTGCGGCCTCCTATTTCAATACCGCTCCACGTAAGAAGCGGATTCTGATCCGGCGCTGCCGCGAATCGCTCGCTTCGCTCACTTGGCTCGCGGGTTGTGGTAAAAGTACCTATATAACCTAACCTAATAGTGTTCATACAGAAATTACGAAATTAATATCGCAAAAAATTTAAATTGTAAAGTGGCACTTTAAATCTTTAATATTTGTATCGAATGATTTAAATAATTTACAAAAGAATTTTGTAAAATTTTACCTAAGGTAAAGCAATCTCAACTTTAGACTGTATTTGTCTTCACAAATGCCTCCCAAGCATTTATTATTGTCATTACACTATATTAAATTTTTAGTGATTAAAGTTGTAAACAAAATTTAATAGCGAAACTGTTAATTTTGGATAAAAATAGTAAATTTGTGCGGAGACTATTAATTTTAAAATACGTGTAATTAATATGAACTGTAGCAAATTTAATGAGAAATCCATTAATTTTAAAGATTGTGAGTTGTAGTTAGAATTACTAATTCTATAGCTCCAATATGTACAGTTTTTTTAACTGGGACAGTATAGAGAAATCCGAATCCATAAGAGATACCGGGAAACAGTCTTAGGAACCATTTGATCTTTTTTTGTGACAACAATTTGGGCATTATCGATTTTTTGGTCAATCATGAGATGTCCATAAAAATTAGTAAAATTGGTAAAAAATGTTTTAATGCGGATCGACTCAGTTTCATGTAACGATTATTCATTGTATCAAAGAAAAAAATCTGGAGGGCAGAAGTTGGTGAAATTTTATAAAAAAATTTCATCCAATACAGTATGGGGAAATTCGAATCCATAGGAGATACAAAGGATCAAGTCTTAGGGATCATTCGGTTCCTTTTGTGAAAACAATTTTGTCATTATCGATGTTTGGGTAAAGCGTGAGTTGTCCATAAAAATTTGTAAAATTGACTATTTCTTTTTTACAATGCAGATCGACTTAGTTTCACATAAGCGTCATATTATATTTAAAAAATTTTCATACAACGGAAGTATAAATCATAGTCGGGAACAATTAATTCAGTGTTCCATAACTGAATTACGTGTCGATACGTCTTACACGAAATTGAAATATGGAACACTTTTTTAGCACACAAAAGTTTTTGCCCCTTTGAGTGAATTGTTTCCGAGTAAATCGACTGTAATTTAGAACATTAAATATTATCCTATTGCATGAAAAATTTTTCATTTTTGACTAACTTCGGCAGTCTGGATTTTTTACGTCCGATACAATGAAATGACGCTTACGTGAAACTGAGTCGATCTGCATTAAGAAAAAGAAACAGTAAATTTTACTCATTTTTATGGACTACTCACACTTGACCAAAAAATTGATGATCATAAAATTGTTTTCACGAAAGGGACCGAATGGTATCCAAGACGGATCCTTTGTATATCTTATAGATTCGGATTTCCCCATACTGAAAAAAATTTACATGAAAAAAAATTACATGAAAAAATATTTTATTAAATTTGACCAACTTCTGCTGTCCAGATTCTTTACTCCGATACAATAAAATAATGCTTGTATGAAACTGAATCAAACCGCATTAAAAAAATTTTTTAATAATTTTACAAATTTTTATAGACATCTCACGCTTGACCAAAAAATTGATAATGCCGAAATTTTTATTACAAAAAAAGACCAAATGGTTCGTAAGACGGTTCCCCTGTATCTCTTATAGATTCGGATTTCTCCATATTGTCCCAGTTAAAAAAAACACTGTATATCTCATTAGTTGATTAGTTAAAAAAAGTAAATTTTGTAAACGAGACAAAGAATATTTTATAAATCAAGAAATAGCAATAACTATGTTATATAACTATATATAAATAAAAATAAGATTATGTACGATGAGACTATTTGTTCCCTAGGGAGTGATCAAAGATATCCAGTCTCAAGGGTTTAATTATACATTGATTCATACAAGTTACATTCATTGACTGAAAAAAACAGATAATATTGTTATGTGGGTATGTAGTTTAATCAATACATTATTATATGTTATATGTACTACATAATATGTATAATATGTATGTAGTTAATTCAAATAGATATTCATTTCAGATCCAATAGAAGATACAAAATGCCTTTGCATATTACATCCAAGTTTTGTTCATCTTTAAGTGGCGTGTACGTAGTTCAAAATCCTTTGTTAGCATTGTACACTAAAATAAGAGAACTCCTAGTTTTTACTTTAGCATAATTTGGTTAGTCGACAAATAATGTCCGTTGGACTTTCCTCTCTCTTGTTCTATATTTCACATTTGGTAGATTGCATTACGAATTTCGTTACTTTAATTTTTTATTTGTAATCTAGAAATCATTCTTCAAAGCATTAAATGGCTTTTAACTACAATGTAACTAGGAGCACAAAAGAAACAAATAAACTGCGTCGTATAGTAAATTAGTCCAAATTACTATAGCACAAATTACTCTGTTACTATGCGTATTGTTCACAAATTTATATCATATTAGCGAATGAATTAAAAAAGTAATTTAAAAAATTAAACCGCCTTCAAAAAAAACACTGAAAAGTACAAAATAACTATCCTTTACTAATCAAAACTCAAGTACAATTAAAATAAAATTTTAAATACGATACACATATCTATATAATTAAATTTGACAGTTACTGAAGTCGGTGCCAAGTCTACCAAACTAATAGACTTTCTGTTGTTGCACATTGATTTGGCACCGACTTCAATAGTTAGCGTTTTAAATAGTATAAATATTCATTTTCGTTTCCACCCTCCACGAACCTTCAAATTTTAATCTGCACCGATTATTACTTATTAGGACTATGTCAAAATGTCAAAAACTTTCACAGTTAATTTAATTAACAAGAAAAACATCTATCGCAGACGAACAGACAGACGCCGAAGTGATTCCACATACTTTCCTGTAAATAATACGGCATAAACTCAGTAAAAAGAATTTAGTTGCGAAATAAAAAAAAAAATTATAAGACAGATATATATATATATATATATATATATATATATACATACAGATTTATTAAAGTTATATTTTTACGATCAGAACTTTTTTGTCAGACAGAACATAATCTATAATGTAAACCGAAAAAAAATGACAAAACATAGAGCTTAGAGAATGTTCTCTTACGTCACCAACAAAAACCTCACCAGCTTGCGGGCAAGCCTCCGTCAGTAATTCCAGCCCCTGTGGGCCGTCAGAGCGTCTGGCTGCTCAAGTAATTACGCCCCCCTGCGATCCCCCCAAGACGGCCCCCATCCCCCGCAGGGATAAGTAAAAACAATATTTTTACGCGTGCCGACCAGGGCACCAAAAGTGACAGATATAAATTGGGAGTGAAAATGGAATTAGTGTGTGCTTCCTTGACGTCCACGTCGGTTCGTTATCAGCCATCCGACGTCAGTTTATGTTGATATAATGTGATAATTGTGGTATAATAAGAACACGACTAATTAGTTATCAATGTACCGTATTACAGCGAAACTTAAGCATAATGAATGCCTTCAAAGTCTGTGCGAAGGCTTTATGATTCACCTTTAGATTAGTTAAAATCATTTTGATTTCTAAGAGATAAACTGTAGTGTGAAAAGAAAATATTTATCCAACGAAATACTAGGTAATTATAATAGTATAAAGTTTATGCATCATATACTAACAATTTACAGAAGTATACTTTTCAGAAACCCTATAATAATGTAATATGGATTAAAGTTCTGTTCGTATCCAATGAATTACCATCAATTTCAATAGACTTTTTAAACTCCAAGGAAAACAAAAGTGTGAGTGTGTCGCCTTTGTCTGTCTATTTATTCGTTCGTAGCATCGTAGCGCTCGAACGGGTGAACCTATTAAGTATGCGATTTTATTCTGTTTTCAAGAATGAACTTTCTGTTTGGTGAAAATTAGAGCCGATTTTTTTTGGAATTTTTATATCTTTTTACTTTTTTTTGCAGGCATCTTTCGAAAATACTTCGAAATCTTTATTTTTCATATCAACGCTTTAAAACGTTTGTGGCAGCTTTGGATTTTTTATTTTATTCGTGTTTTAGGAAGAATTGTTAAAATATTTCAAAATTAAAAGTATTACGGCCGCATCAAGTCTTGCACGGATATCGGGTGGACATGCAAACAATGTGACTACCAGGAATGCAGCCGTCGCGAGAGGCGCGCTTTGAATAATGTACACGGGACGTCTGAACGGACATCGCCACCGCGTTGTTGATGACTTGTTTCGCAAAGGAGGCTTAGGAAACTAATTTAAAAGTTTCTAGATTGAAATCACAGAGTTGCGGAACGGTTAGTTAACGTATATCTATTACAGAATTTTTTCAATCGTTTAAATCAAGTTCTTAGTCTAAATTAACTGTACGGACCCCTTCGTCAAAACCACCCGAGGGAGTTTTTCGCGAAAAATCTTTGCTTAGCTCGTGGACTGATTCTATAAAAAGAATAATCGTTGGTAAAAAGGACTTCTTGGAATCTTTTTCTACGCTAATCTCCTGGCCTCTGTGTATTTACCTACTGGGTAGACGAATAAATTTACTCAGTGAAATCTTTTACCTCCTCGATAATCACTGCCTGAACTTACTTTTTCTTTTATTTTTCAAAATAATTGCAAAATGTACGGTTCAAAATCTTACTTGAGAAAATTCGCGTGTAACATTTTTATTTAATTCGACTATTTATTATCATACTCTGTATCCCTAACGGGGTAGTCGGAGGGGACGAAATATTAATCATAATAATCGGACAAGACTGACAGGCAGACAGACGGACAGGACGAAATTATAAAGATTTTGTTATTAGCCATTTGACTACGGAATCCTAATAAAAAAAAAACAAATTATTTCGTAGTGTTTGGTTAATAAGAAATTTTAAATTTCTATAGTTACTTTACACAATTCCCACGGATGAGCTAATCTAGTCCGAGTGACAGCTAATAACAAAACTCTAGGTTTTGGACTAGACTTAGAACTTAGATGAAGGACTGAGACAAGGACTCTAGGGCCTTGTAACTGTGAACAAACTTGGATGACAGAAACCACTCTAAATTCTTGGAGTTGAAAATTATAAAAAGTAGTCAAGTGCGAGTTTGACTTGTTCACAGAGTTCTAAATGATTTTTATAAAACACTAAAGGGGTTTTGAAGATTTTGACATGCACATCAACCACCGTTTTAATTTTTCTCCAAAATAGCTGCGCATGATCTGACCTGTATATCAATTGGGGGCACTCATACGAATAAAAAATGGCGCGGCCGTTGAATATGCCAGGCTCCGAACAAAAATCTTCAAACCCCTATCTGAAATATTTGTCTGGAGATCTATAAAAGCCAAGACTTTCGTTGTATCTTTCCAGTAAACGTAACGTAAGGCTTTATATTGTCTGAATGTTTAAATTTGTAGGGCCAGTGCTATTGGAAATAAAGGGAGAGAATGATCAAGTCAAATTGGAATACCCAATTTGCGTTTTTAGTAATTTTGCTATGAATTTTTAAAGCATAACATGATAAGTATGTTAATTAGCTGGGTTACTAAGATGTATCACTATGTTTTTCCATTATAGTTTGTACGTGATGCAGTATTTCAGAAAATCGACTGTAACAGACGGACAGACGCATGAAGGTTTTTATAAGGGAGAAGAAGAACGGAACCCTTATGAGAAAATATCTTGTAAGGGATTCGTTTTCTTTTTAAGGTCAGGAACTCCAAAAAATGAGTAAACTTACATAAGTTTTGCTTTTATTTTAAAGATTTCCAAGTAAATAGTGATAATATTGTAATATTCCACGGTTGTATGAGAGAGACAAAAATATATAAAATCATCCCGCGGAAACCGTAACATTGAACATTTTATTATATATAACATAACATATCTTCACGCTGTATCCCTAACGGGGCAGTCAGAGAGGACGGAGCGCCAGGAGTCGCGGTCCTTACACACCTCTTTCGCTTCCTCAAATCTCATCATTCTCCTCACATATTTTCGCTTAGGTATGCGAGTGATTTTGACATTTCCGTCTGCTAACACTGGCTATTTGATCTTCATAAGTCAGCCTTGGTCTTCCTTGGCTTCTTTTACTACTCACTTTCGCTCTGTATATTTTCTTCGTCAGCCTTTCATCACTCATTCTTTCCATGTGCCCGAATCATCTAAGCATTCCTTTCTTCATTTTTACAATAACACTGTTGTGCAACCCAGTCATACTGCGTATCTCATCATTGTTTATCCTGTCCGCAAGCGTGACACCGCACATATTTATGAGAGACCGCATCTCCACAGCATTTATCATACTTTCACTCGATTTCGGGCATATCCAGGCCTCACTACCGTACAACAAAGTTGGCACCAACACCGCATTGTGGATGGCCATTTTAGCAATGTTAGATATATTCACACTACCCACTAATGCGGACAGAGCACCGTTCACTTTATTGCCAGCTGCTACCCGTTATATAACTATAGCTTTAGTTATAGCTGTTTATTATATATAACTTATATCAGTAATTGTCCCGCAGTTTCACCCGCGTTAAATTTGGTATCTTTCTGTATAAAAGTAGTTAGCCTAGAATTACTCTCTGGGAAGTTCTCTACCTGCCAATGAAAGTTACGTTAAAATCGGTTCAACCGTTTTAGAGATTAGCTCAGGCAAACAAACAGATAGTCAGACAAGATTTAAAAAAACTTTAAAAAAACTATTTGGGTTTAATGACGTATAACTTAATTTATTTATTTAGATGGACTAATAGCCTATCACTATCTGGTCCTGGTTTGCAGTACATAAGCTCAACTTGGTTACCTATTGGAAAAAGCGGCGTCAACGTGTGATACTTTTATACTTATAGTTAGTTACATGTATATGGTTAGATTGGGATACAATAATCTTCCAAGCCACTATTTAGTCCCTCAAAGTGATTACTTAATCGACAAGGCCGCCTAAATTATAATTTTCTCATTATTTTCTTGTTTGTTCATCACTGCTGTTGCAAAAAAGGATATTGTATTTTACTATATTTTTTTATTTTAACAGCTTCTACTACAAGTAATGACATCACATCATACATCATGTTTAAAATATTTTTTGGTCGTAGTTCTTTACTAAGTGCCACAACCTTGATTAGTTTTTTTTAATCACATAGAAAGTTATTACAGGACATTATAAATTTCAATAAAATAAAAATAGACTAAGAGTGTGTTAGATGTTCAATAATTTACGGTTCCGTAGCTATTTTGAAATATAGAAGTAAAATTTCAAAAATAATTTTTAATATATTGCTCCAAAATATAAATTAGGTAATATCTTCATCGTTTGTATTTATTTCTGGGTTTAGGCTACTAATTTACGTCTCTCTACCAAATTTTAGATTAGTAGGTGATAGGTGTTTGATCCTCAACTATGTACATAACATTAACATACGAGTATCACACATTTTCTACATTATCATGTTAGATTTCGCATGATTTGTTAAAGTCCAGTGAGGGTGGGTTGATGTGTGTCGAGACCACTCATTCGAGTCGTCGTGACAGCGCTAGCGTGGCCATACAAACCTCGAAAACTGTTATAAAATCGAAACTGGTGTGGTGCAAGTATAGCTCGTCATTATTGTTGTAATATAAATAATCGGCGCCGTCCTATATGGGACAATTTCAGACGCAGTTGAGTCGGTCTTTGATTCCAACTTCTTCGTTACTGGATTTCTGTTATAGTAGTATTAACTACAGTTCCCCGACTCGCGGGCAATTGTACAATAGGTGACATAATGAATGAATATTATGACTTAGAGAAAAACGGACATAATGGAACAATAAGGGTAACGTTTCCGCCATTTTGGTTTTGGAATCCTAAAAAGTCACCTAAGAATCTGTACTGCGTATACGCAGTACAAATACACTGTATGTAGGATAACGTTGGTTTGGTCTGTAATTATAAATACGGACCAATCCCACGCTATTCTACATTACAGTGTATTTATAGGTTTTTCCAACATCATTCACACTTAGGAGTTGAGGGAAAAAAAAAACAATTCAGTTGTATGTATGGTATTCAAATTATCTATTTTCGTAACTTCACTACACAATTGATTAGCGATTCATCTAAGGCACTATATTATTTTCAATAAATCGGTACATACGCCTTCTTTGTGGCCGTTTAAAGTCATACAATATGAAATGTGATACTTATCGATTTTTGTTGCGTTCTATGCAAATAACGTGTTAACTACACGTACCGTTTAATACACTTCGATTTTCAATTCAATTACTTAATCGATCAATTTATTGATATAAAAATGGGACAATCATTATTTATTAATTATCATAACAACTCGGAACTTCGGAACTTCAGAACTTGAACAAATGCTAGTGACTCCATGACTACAACTATTTAACGCGTAATTACATGTTTTAGTTGAACCTTCGGAAATTTCAATTTTATAAAAACCAACCGGCCAAGTGCGTGTCGGACCACGCATAATGAAGGGTTCCGTAGGGTAATTAATTAAATATAAGTTTTTGTTTCATGACGTCTCAAAAATTATTTCTGCGAAAAACAAAGATGGTTAAAGCTGAGCGTGTAACCGAAAATACCTCATAACTCAAAAACTAGGTACACAACAAGAATTTTGCCAACTAACAACTTTCTTTAGAAGCGCTTTTCAAATTCTACTATCTTAATTTTTTCAGAATTTTCCACTCCTACTTGAAAAGTTAGAAGGGGGGACACACTTTTTACTACTTTATATTATATATTTTATAATTTATATTATTTTATTACTTTTTACTATTTAGTGACTTAAACAAAAAAGTCTTTTCGAAACCTCTTTTTTATTGAAGGTTTTTGAAGACATAACTAAAGGATACATTATAATTTTTTTCAGCCCTCAATCGCCAATTAATGCCACCCCTAATTTTAGCGATTCATAGAATACACCTTACTTTCGTCTATACCTATAGTGTTAATAGGCTGAGAGTAAAATGGCTATGACAGGGTGACAAGTTGTCATTTCACCCTGTCAAACCTGGGTTCCGTTTCTTCCATTTGCCTACGGAACTCTAAAAAAATATGCAATGAAAACCTATCCTGAAATACCCACTGAAAACCTTTATATATCTTAATTTCTATACAGATATTTATGTATTAAATATAGACAACCTACAAGCTGTTTACCCGCATTATTTGTTTGTAGCTAAACACATTAATAAAACGTTGCGCATATGGTACCTAGATTACACAAATATCTAAGTACGTTGATAGGTATAGGGTAGGTACCAATGGTTAGCATGCAAGGTCGCCCGGCGCCTCATTGGTTACACTGACGAACGTTTTATATGGACATTATTACATACAACATGTAGGAATTATACCGAGTCTAAAAGAATTAATTTACGATAGAGTAAAAAGTATATTTTTTCCACTTCCATAACGAATTAACAGTTAAGATTTTAATTGTCGCATGAACGTATTTTACTTTTCGATTACATTACACTAGGCATACAGACTATTTAAATATATTTACGGACTAAATCTCATCGAAACGGTTTAACCGTATACAAAATTTGCAAGTGGTATTTTACAAAAATGTAATAACATGTGTCTCATTATTAATTGTAATAAACAATGTCACGGCCGTTTTTCCATGAAAAAACTTTATACAATTTTCTCCCCCCCCTTCCCCCTTAAAATGTACATGTCCGAAAATCCTTTCTTGGCGGGCCCCTACATTACACAAACTATCATCAGAGCAAATTTCATGATCCCAGTTTCAACACTTTTTGAGAAATCGTGATTAATCAGTCAGTCAATAAGTAAATGGTACTTCACTTTTATATTTATTTTGAAAATTCAGAAGTACGATTTCATCGTTGACCATAATTTGAGAATGATCTGTCTGCACATATGTTCATTAGCCTTTAGATTTAGGTTGTTTTGGAACCGGTGGTAATATAACATACCTAAGTTCACGAGGACAAAATGTACAAATATGAAATTTAAAATCTCCATATGATATACTATGTATCAATTTGTTGAACTTGTGATGTATGTTACCAAATCTAATATTAGTTGTTGTAAAGACATGTCCATCCTACGCCTTATATGCTAGCTAGCTACGTGTCATTCGAGACTCCGCCATTTGCAAGGCGAACCGCCTGCGGCGGGAAAATTGTCTTTGGCGCCAACTTCGATGCACCAACGTCTAAAAACAAACCACGTCAGAATGTCCATTACTTCTCTCCTTCTTGCACAAAGCCGTGATCACTACAAATTAGCCGGGTAACATAGCAACGAGTGTCATTATAAATTCCTTTAATTACGCCATTTTTACCGCACTTTATAACGGCTGTGTACAGAAGGAACTTGCTGCATTAATTTGCAACTCGCATCATCAGTATATATGTTTGTTTATTTTAATCAATATAATAGGAACTCAGAAAAAAAACATTTTAAGTACAGAAAAGTTCAGATCGCATTGGGAAGAATCACAATCACACTTTTCTTTGGGCGATGTTATCTAAAATGTAAAAAGTAAAAGAAAAAGTTAGAAACGTTTTACCTACCTTTGGCAGTACATGTTGAAGTAGAGCGCCAGCTTTTCTTTTGGCAGCCATTTCGTTTTTTATTTTGGTCAGTCACACACAGCACTTTTGTCTTTGGCTTTTTAATCGACTTTTATATATTAATATTTTAATATCGTAACCCCATGTTGGATTCCAACTAAGATATATAAATAGATTGATTTTCGTGCTTCGATTGGCATTACAAAAAAATTTTAAATTAAAAAAAATACCTGATTAAAAACTAGAGTTCCCATAATAACCAAATACCAGGATAGCAGGAAAAAACAAAACCCTCATACACCATTGCGTAAGGTCAGTCCTGTTGAAACGAGCATTTCATTTTCGAAAAGAGACTACTTTTTGTCGAGGGTGCGTTGCCCAGTCTCCCCTATTTGCACAATACCTTTCAATGGACTGGTTTATTGTTTGCTTGCGCCAGTGGTAGTATGGCATGAACGAATAGTTCTCTACTATCATTATTTTATTTGCGATAGTTAGCAATAGGGTTTTTCTGCAGTTACACAATAGATACCCTTGTGTTTATTGCTATGTTTACTTTAAGTATTTCTAATATGAGATAATAGATAGAAGAAAAATAAAACGAAACTAGGTAGGAAAAAACTACATAATAGTTACATTTATATCTTGACGCTATATCCTTAACGAGGTAGTCAGAAAGGACAGAGCGCCAAGCTTCGCAGTCCTTACATACAACTACATTGTATGGTACTTTAATTTGAAATTCAAGGATCAATAATATTATTCTTCAAATAAATTTGTTTGAAATATCGACTGTATAAAAACTATTAGTAGAACAGTATAGTTCAAGAGAGCTTTAAGCAGATTATATTGTATAGGGTCGCTCATTCTCATGCCGAGCGCGATAACAACATTGGCCGATTTCTATCTGACGACATCATGTTTGTGTGCAATTGCAATAAACGACTGTCGCGTTTAACAACAATTTTTTTTACTATTATTGTAAAGTTCATATTTAGTGGCATATAACGTTTAAAAATCATACTAATGCTTAATGTTACATAGGAAAAAAGGAATTCCACTGTAAATGTAAACTGCAACAATTTTAAATTTTCTTTTAGAAAACGGAATAGTTACAAAAAAAACTCTTTAAAACTTTTATTTAATATCCAAAAAACCGACTTTGAAGTCTAACGTTTTTTTTCTATTAATCAACAAAATTGTGAAGATTTACTTCCCAGCCACATCTATGAACTTAAAGAAAAATTCAATGCTTTTTACATTACGGTCGTAGCTGAGGCCCTTCTTTCTATAACCAATTACCTATTTCCAATTTCAATATCGAATAATTTCCAAAAAAACAACTTTAGATTTAACGCAATAGTAACATCTAAATTGCATGTTATATTAAATTGTCTTCTATGCGTGGTTTCGCTCGGGTGGTAGTAACAATGATTGGGTATTATCTTTATTATCTGCTTACGTCAGAGGTGCAGCCACTGTGTGCAAATTTAAATTTTTTTGGTAAACTAGTTCAGTAGTTTTCGCGTAAATAAATAAACAAACGGATGCTTCGTGTTTTAATGATTAGTATGGACAGAGTGATTTAAATGATCGAAGTTGTGAATAAGACGGTATTTAGTAATTCGTTTTGTATCCGCAAAAGCATATTTAATTTTTATCTTTTATACGCAACCGTGAGTGCATACACCTGAAAAGCGATCGCCCGTACCGCTTATATCGTCGGTCACAGCACTATACGCTATTTTCTTTTTAGCGATAACGACAAGGCCGCTTTAATAGCTTTGGGCATGGTGCGGTGGCCCGTAACTGTTTTATAACTGCCTGGCACTAAGGACCTGGGCATTCGTCTCACGAACGTGTATAGTTAAAGATGCATAGTAGGTACTTATAATACACAATGTGGGCTCCTGTTACTTTAACGGATATTAAGATTAACTAAGTGCTGCTTAGTTATAATCATTTTATGTGTCGTATAGAGAAATATTTTATATTTTGTGAAGATAGTAAATATACCATATCTTAGTGAAATTTTTAACCTAAAAACTTAAAGATTTTATTTTTAAAGTTCAAAGTTTAGAAAAAAATTATTCATAAGTTTGAAAATTTTATAAAATATGATTTAGGTTTATGCGCTTACGTTTAAACTATCCATTATTCTCTAATTGGAAGTTTTACGGCCTTTTTACGGCACATAATAAAGACAAAAGATATCAGAAAGAAAGAAGAAAGATTTAAGATATCTTTAAGTAATATAAAATTTTAGTGAGATACCACTTAATTTATCATTTATAATGTACAAAGAAGAGTGTCAATATTATTACTTAATTTACTTATACTTCTATACTAATATTATAAAGAGAGAGAGTGAGCAGATTTTGTAAGTTAGTATATATGTAGAGAGTAATCTCCAGAACCACTGCACCTATTTGAATAATTCTTGCACTATTTGAAAGGTACATTATTCCAGATGGACATAGCCTATTTAATGTATTTACAACCCTGGCGAAGGCGGGACGGGCCGTTAGTCTTGAATAATAAGTAATTTGGTATTCACCACTCATCATTATGAAATTGGTTTTGTGTGTTTTGTTGTTGCTAATTTCATTCAGTACATCATTTTTAATTCATTGCTTTCTTTCTTGGTTAATTAATACGAATATACGTATACATAATTAGATTATATATATTTTATATCTTAAATATTTTTAAAATTGTCTATAGACGTGCTGTGTATTCTATTATTGCTTGTGCAAATTACCACAAATTTGAATATTTTAGAGATTTATCTTTTGTGTAGAAAAAGCTACTCATAGATACACTGTAAGATTTATCAAGTGAAAATCAAGTATGCGTAGCATGATATACAAATGTATATAGTATTAATTTAATTACAGGACCAATTTGGTTACCGAAGTAATAGTACGCGAGCTACCTTGCTGTTATCAGCGAAGTAAGGACCATGAACGATTTGATTAGTTCAACGTGCACTTGCACTACGAAATTACTTTTAAACTTCGCTGAACTTCTGCACAAGTCTGCGAGCCTAATATCGTTAAGTAAATAGCGTAAGATCAATAAACTATTTTCATATGTAGAGTATAATGAACAGATTAAACACATTTTTTGACATATGAAAAAAGCCATAGAATGTACAACATATCAAAAACAATTAAATTTACTAAAACAATGACTGGCATTAAGTGTCTAACGTGACAAAGGAAACTTGGTAGCACCGTAGCACGACATTTGCGTTGATTGTCTGATTATGTATTTATTATTGCATTTTTTACAGTCACCACGTACTAACGCCAAGGACCACTACTCATCGCATGTTCCTATGTCCATTCCTGTCTATGCAAACCTGCACAAGCAAAAACTAGTACGTCAAGAAGATAAACTTCGCGCGCGGACTGCCTAATTGCAACTTTTCAAAGCGACACATAAAATAAACGGAATGCAACCGAAGCATAAAAACAAACCTCTTTAGTTCACGCAAGTGATTTATTCGGTAGAAAATTTGTACTACTTTTTAAAGTCAACAAGATCGAGTTTCGCGAAAGTTAGAACCGCGCGGCGTAAGTCTACCTCGTTTGGTTTCTAAACGCACACTGACCGAGGTACGTTCGTAACTCGGTGTCCGACCGACCGCCTGCCTCCATCGCCCCCTCGCCCCATACCGAAATGCATCAATGACACTCGAAACACACGCACATTCTGAACGAGCCTGGGTGGCGACAGCAGAATAAAAAATATCTCGATTTATGTCACATTTTATAACAATAGGTGTTATCACGTTATAAAAATACATAACAAGTAATTAGTGTATAGATGTAAACTACTGAATAAAACTGAAAACAAATATACATTACTTTGAACATCAACAATAAACCGGCCTTAAAGTAACGTCTTGAATTAAGACTTGGATTAAAACGAAATACGAATGTAAAACCTCTAAATTTCTTAAACAGTTCTTGGGAAAATCACACATAAACATACATACACACAAACACAATACAAAAATTCAACAAATTGAAAATTCAAAATAAAATAATGTCGCATAAATTCAATATTATTTAAAATAAAGGCGAAAATAAACTAAAAACTTTTAAATAATTTCGTAAAAGATATTTTTTCTTATTTTGTATACACTCAGACAACATACTGAAACGATTAAATAAATCAAACACATAACAACTATTTCCCAATTCCCACCACTGTCGACTCTACACATTGCGAATAATTGATATAAGATTAATTTCAGAAACGAACACATCCATATAATATAAATACATACCTAAATGGATACATAATTACAAACTGATACAATATAATTACAGGCCACGCACACAAAGGCAGTAGACAGCCTATATGCACATAACACTGCGGCTGTACATACAATACATTTAAGTATCAACATAAACCACAACATTAACTGTGAATATTAAAAAGCGAATATACACAGCAGTACAAAATAATGTCATAAATAAATACATAGGTTTTAAGTCACGTTTCCTTCAATAAGTTAACATTTAACTAGCCTGATTATGAAACTAGTTAACAATTTAATTGCGATATTTTTTATGAATTTTTCTATTAACTTGGAATCTAAAGAAAAGTAAAAATTAACTTGAAGGAAATTTTCTGTTGACGAAAAATATTACATTTAATGGCTTAACTTCAACGCGGAATTAATAAGATTCATGTTATAATTTAAATAATTAAATAATAATACTTATGTGATGAATGTACAAACATGAGATTTTCGCACATAATCACTTAACATAATAAATAATCACTTAACAGGTAGGTAAACTCAGTATCAACAGTGCCCACCAGTAACCAACCAGTATCTTCAGAATTTAGGGTCTGAAGGTACTAAAAAAAATGCATGTTTTCGTCGTATTTTTTCATTCTCCCACCTGTCATTATTGGGACATATACGACATCTATAAAAAAATCGTTTTCGTTATTTACTTATTTCTATCAAATTTGATACATAAAATTGTAGCACTTGTAACTTTTAATTTTTTGTAATAAAATACAATTATTATTAATGATTTTAAGTAAAGATTATGTCACGGTTTAGTACTGTTCGACCTCCTTACTTAATAAAGGATATAGCAAAATGAAAATTATATACATACCCTTCTAAAATATCGTGGAATCTGGGTGCTACTGTGTGTTCCTCCAGTTCGTTGTGTGCTTGCATTGTGTGTGATTGGTTGTGTGAATTATATAGTCGTAGTCGTGGTGGTTGGCACACAAGACACAATTGTTATAATTATTTCGAGTTATTAGATATTATTGCAAGTTTAAGAATTGAGAATAAACAATAAACTGATTTACCGAACGGCTTCCAATTCACTGATAACCTAGATTGCCTTTGTCATACCCCTTGTGGAATTGCATGAAAAACGTAAATAAAAAAAGTCGCCAGATTTGATGTTCACAGTCTTACGACTGGTGTTCTTTGGTTTTAACACCAAAGTCCGATTAAAGGGCATTCAGATATCATTTACCATGATTTATTATTAATATTTTGAGATTACAACATACTATTCACATGTCTGACGATGCGTGAACGTCAAGAAATACGTGTCTACCGCTACACAGGCTGCTGTTATAATGTAACGCGCTCATATCATAGCATGTAAAGTATGTATGTAGTTGTAGTACATTAGTACGCACGTTTTGTTGCAGATAGTAGCAGAATTTTAGACATTTTGCGATAAGTCTAAAAAAATAAAACACATTGCGTAGATTTCTAAAGAGCATTTATCAATGCGATATTTCAAAACTTTTATTTTAATGTTATTGTACATTTTTACCCGACTATGGCGAAAAATAACCCAAGCCAAAAAAAAATATTCGAGTTCTTTCATTCATTTTTATTACAAATCGCGTTTAAGTGTTAGAATACTACGAGTAATACAGTATTTTACGTGTAAATACAAAACTGAGTTGTTGAAGAATATTGTATTATTCAAGTATTACGAGTAAATATGTATAAAAAAATTATAAATACAGTAGGCAGACCATAGAACTATGGCTAGTAAGCTCAGTCCGGGGATATATTTTATTAAGCGCATTAGACAGTCGACGGATGTGGCTACAGCAAACTGGTGTTCTTCGCATATTTCCATAGCCATAGCCTTATTGTCTGTTATGATCTACTTTGGAATTTAGTGGCGCATATTAAGTACATCTTTACTTTACGAAAGAGAGCAAGACGTGATACACGGTATGCACGAGAGTCGCTGAGAGATTGTTTTAAAGACATTGATGTTCTCACATTGCCTTCTTATACACCTTTGAATATGTAACGTACAATTGTACACTAAAAAAAAAATAAAGTGATCGTCAACCAACGACGTTCCTAAAGAGTCATTTAATTTCAATTCACGGAAAAAAGATTTAAACATGTCATTAAACGTACACCCATTGGAAAAGTATACTATAAAATAAACGATTTCATTGAAACAAAACCATAGCGTGGGTATAATAAATTCTGCACATGCGTTACTGGCTTTATATAGATTGTATTTTAAAATACTTATTGTAAAATGATGTTAAAGAAATGATACGCTGTTACAATTTGCAAGTTGTTTCTTTGAACCGAAGGTATATTTAATGTCCAAAAACACTTTACAATTGAGTTTCCTTGAATGTATTGACTTGATTTTAACTTTAATCAACTTAGCTGAATGATGTCGTAAACCCTGGATTATATGACCGGACTGGACAAATCTAACGACAAATCATTCAGCTAAATGTACCAAGATTTTTAGTTTTTATACACTGATAGAATAACCGGAAATAAATACGCATGAAACCCTAACTCCCTCTCTAACAATTAGATAAAATTAAGGTTATGAATTAATGGCTAATACAAAAAGCACATTCAGTTTAACAAATACGTAGAATGCAATATAAATTCCGTTTAAAATCGATTGTTGTGGCACAGGATAATTGTAACACTCAGTTTATCATAATTACGACATAATATAATAATGTCCCTTATTTTTCTATTTTGTGTTTCGCTTGATTATAGTGAACGCTCGCTACTGGATACGAGCATATTACGACTAATATTTTTTGTTAGTATATAAATATATAGTATAACTACTTTTCTTTTTATCGATTGGTAATAAATAATTTGCCATATAAATATGATAGTGTCATACAACTGTACAGACAATCGGCGAACCAAGAACAATATAATAATCGATCAAGTTCTACGTAATTACTATGCTTTGCTTAGGATAATCGCAAGAAACTTATTTCGACTCGTTAATGATAAATACTGATTGATTTATCGAAACTGACAATCGTTATTAAAAATAGCGGACTTATACCTAAAGTCAGAACTATCGTAAAGATCGATCAAGAAATTGTAACTAAATTAATTTAAGCACCGAAGTCCAAAGTAACCGAAGAAAATAACACAAAATATGTTTCTTATATATATTCATTAGATGCTAACCAATCACCGCAAATCAAGCAAAATAACAAACGCCTGGCATTCTAAACGGCACTTATAATTTCACTATTCACTAAACACACTAAATACACCAAATAATTGTAATCTCTTTGAGTATTCTTACGACGTCACGACGATTACGTAGAATCTTTGGGAGTAAAATTAATTCGACTTTATTTGATATTCCCGATTTTATGCAACGATCAACAACATCCAGAATTTCTGAGGCTTTTGTGCGAGCAATTGTCATTAAGTACATAATATCTATATAATATCACAATACTAAGCTATGTACAAAATAATATTACCACAGATACGTATAACAAATGTTACAGCACTTCATTTCAGATGACATTTGTCCAATTTACCTGTAAAAAAAACTATTTTTATATGTAATACGTATGTAAGAACAACAAAGTTAGTATCAAGATATCCTTATCCTTATATCCTTATTTTATCAAACACTAATCCCCTAGATTTAAGAAGGGCCGCAATGCTTGGCGTTCTATCTCTCTGACTACCCCCCATTAGAATATAGTGTGAGGATATCCTCACACTCACACATATATGTATAAAATATGTAAAATCTTCAAGCTTTCATGAAAAATCCTCGTAATAAAATCTTAATTTTTTGTTCATAGGACATAAACACACAAACAATTTACGAAATAATTTGAAGTGACTATTATTGTACTCATGAGTGTGTAAGCTTTTTAAGTAAGGTCAGCTTGTTTTGAACGGTAAATTCATGAAACTGGCCAAGTTTAGTAAAGTTCTATAAAAAAATGAACACCGCCCTACAAACAGGGGTACCAGGGTGACATAACCGTTGTGGCAGTTAATTAGAACCGGAGGGCGCGGCGCGACAGGCGCGGGCGCGGCGTGCGTTTAGAGGAAATTGTCGTTTTTATACGGCTTTCCCTCCCCTCCCGCCATCCAGGCCCTCGAACATTCGAATAATGAAACAACATAGTTACCTTCATCTTATAAGCACATGTCGCCCTAGTAATAAAGACGAGAAATTAATATCTCGAATCTCGACGTTACAATAAATCCCCCCCGTCCATTTCGTCCACTTAATATTGCTGACAATCAAAAGGACCGAGACGTTACAATAAAACATGGGATTGACCTCATCCTACTTCCAAACAAATTCACAGATCTATCCTCCAACAAGAAGTGTACATTTTTAATCTGTATAACCATTTTCATTACTAAGATAGGTCTCGGAATAAATAACTCATTAAATTCCACGTCGGTTTACCCTACTTTTTCATTTTAATGATAGGTAGTCATCACATGAACTCGTCCGTCCATACGGGCGTAATAGATGAGCAAAGCCATCGCCGAAACATTGTGTATCAGTATCAAAGCAGCATAAGCACATTAGATATTGCGTCTCGTTCGGCATAATGCGACCGCCGCCGGCCCCGCTCGTAACCGTCTAGCACAGCTAAAACCGGGCGATTCGGTTTTATACACACCCCCTATAAAAGCAAAAGGACTGGCTATGGTCCCGGGATAAGTGGGGGGTCTGTATCTTTATATCTGCCCCCCCTGCGGCCCCCACTAGGGCATTATGACCGGGGGGCTCTTTGGACAGCTAAAAGAAATATCCGGTTGCCTTACCCGGGCAGCAGCGGGCAGGCGGTAATTCCTCTTCCAGTATTACTTTGCTTATTTACGAAGAGTTTATCGCACCTCCTGCCGACAAGCCCCAGTACATAAGTGTTTTTCGTGGCCGTTTGTAATATTAATACGGTCCTGCACGATTATTATGTGGAACTCATTCCTGTTAGTTCGTTTGTGGACTTTATTTACTTATTAATTAATTACCTTTCTTGTAATATTACATACATACATACATATCTTTACACTGTATCCCTAACGGGTTAGTTAGAGGGGCCAGAGCGCCTAGCGTCGCGATCCTTACATACTTCTTTGGCTTCCTCAAAACTCATCATTCTCCTCACAAATTTTCGCGTAGGTAGCTTCTGTTTTATTATAATAAATGTATCTTTCACTAATATTGTTTAGAATTTACATCTTTGTTGAATTTGCTTTCGTACTCGCAAATCGCTAAAAAAATAAAACTTAAATAATTAAGGGTGGCTTGCACCAACTACTCGATATAAGGATTTGACATCTCGCTTGCACTAACTATTTAATAGTGGGTGCAAGCAAGATGTCAAATCTTTAAATCAAGTTTAAATAATTGGTGCAAGCCACCCTAAGCTCATATTCAAAGACTCGGTTTTAAACCATGAACTTCTCTAAAAATATTTCTAATAAATATTAGCGTAAGCCAAGCCTTTTAAAAAATGAACAAAATAAATTTACCTTCCTTTGACCTGAAGCGAAAGGCTTTAAAAAAATAATGAAAAAATCTTCAACGTTCGTTTAGTCTTTAGTATTAATCTGTGATAGTGTTCTCTTTAACTCTCTGATTCATTGGCGTTTTATCTTAGATTAACTCACTAATGATATAAGAACTTTCAAGCATACAGGTACCTACCTATTATCCTAACTTTCATTGACTGGAAATTGTCATTATTTTTATTCATATCTGTGCATTCGCATTGTAAAAGTTTCGCATTAAATCACTGGTATAGGCAATGAGCTAAAAACCTGTCGGTATAACGTTTTGTTTTGAACCCAAATGTATAATAGGAAAAGTGTGTGTGATATTCTTGTTCACGTTGTTCTCGATGCTCTATCAATGAACAACAGCGTGACTATAAGAATGTACACATATAACACTTTATGAAACAATGCTCTACATAAAAATTAATTATTATTAACTAGTATTTAACCGCGGTTTCGATGTTTCGACCAGAGATACGACTACTCTGTTTCTTTTACAAAAAGAGTAGCAAATTAGATATCGAAAATTAGATATTTGAATAATTTGAACAATTATATACTTGGACTTCAAGCCAATAAATAGTAGAAGTAAATTTGTTTTTAGGGTATCTAGCCAAAAAGCAAAATTTCGTCTTGTCCGTCTGTCTGTACGTATATTCATAACTATCTTACTCTGAAACTATTTTCATTATATACATATGTATGAAATTCTGAAGGTAAGAGTATTCTATCAACCTCTATACAATAATATGGTGATTTTGAAAATAATAAAATTAGTAGTGGCACTCCGACATGTAACAGGAATGAAAAAACTCCAGTGCACTTAAATGTGCGGGATGTCATCAGATAGGTCTTTAAAATTATACAGAGATTTCGAAGTTTTTTTTGCAATTAAGTGAATAGTCACTGAGATAAATGTGCTTCCAAAGTCATAAAAAGTGTGTCTCCTACTCCAAATTTTCAACTAGGCAGTGAAGTTTTGAAAAAATTTAAGATAGTTGAATTTAAAAAGGACTTTCTTCATAAATTCGTTTGAATAAGGTATGCAGTTTTTGAGATATGGGATGTTTTCGATGACACGCTCGGGAAGCGCAGAAATAACTTTGTTTTATTACAAACTTATTTTTGAACCACTGCGGAACCCTTCAGTATGCATGGTCCGACACGTACTTAGTCTGTTTTTTATTTACTCTATACAATTCATACTGAGAAGAGTAATGAATTGATAGAGATAAAGTGAAAATTGATCTGCAATTACATGATTTACTCGTATTTTTAATAAATACTTAATATGTAATATGTAATTCATTTCTTAGCAAATGGTATTCCAGCAGTAAAAATTGAAATTAAATCACTTTTGTACAACTTTTGTATGATTATGAGCCTCAAGTCGTTCAAACAACTTCAATTAAAAAAATTTGCAAAGTAAAAATAAATTCATGGCCTCTTCGACGCAGACTAGAAAACTGTCAAACTTTATAAATAAACAATATTATGTTATTCGGAATAAAGATAAATATTTTAAAAAATAAAAACAATTCATACACATTTTATAAATCTAACGAATTAGTTAAGAAGTAATTTGAGTGAATTTGAGTGAATGTAGTCGCCCTAAGGTTGGTATACCTAGTATACTAAGGTTATAATAGTAGTCGCTACCTATCAACTTTACGTCTAGCTTCTCGTAGATCTCTACAATACAAATTATTTATTCTTTAGTAAGCATGCGCTCCTGGTGCACGGTTTACGAGGACATAGGAGCATCTCAACACCTCCTGGTACTTTATTTGGCTATTTTTCGTGTTTAACTATAAAACCTATTAAAATTTACTTAATAATGTATATAATGTGTATGTATTAACTAAAATAAAAAGATAAATTCTCGTGAAAGATGTTTAATTTTATCAACTATATCGTTTGGATTATGATCAATGTAATTAAAT
This sequence comes from Zeuzera pyrina, assembly GCA_907165235.1. NCBI lineage: Eukaryota > Metazoa > Arthropoda > Insecta > Lepidoptera > Cossidae > Zeuzera > Zeuzera pyrina. The sequence continues at coordinate 5,842,022 of OU015641.1, forward strand.
ATTTTCAATTGACTTTCACTTACTTATGTATAAAAACTATTTTATCTCAAACTTTCAGAATGTGTGTGTAGACACACACATTATGAAATCCGTAAACATCATGAAATCCGTGAAAACAGTTCACTTTACATTCCTTTTTAAACAACACATTTATTATAAAATCTTTTTCTTCAACCTGTGTACTCGTACGACATAAAAATTAAAGATGAATTTTTATTCTATAATTAAATCCGAAAGCTCAAATTATAACTACTGGCCACCTTTCTTAAAAATGTTAAATCAAAGAAAAGACATCAACGCGGAACTAAAATCTGTAAAAAAACATTAAAAATAACATTTGAAACTGAAAGGAATAGCTATTATTATTTATATATTTTTGTTTATATTCTGGTTTGTACGCCCTTTGCAGTCGAAACTTTGGCTCCCTGGGGCCCCGAAGCCCACCGACTGGTTTCTGATATTTGTAAGAGACTGGTCGAGGCTTCGGGAGACCGCCGGGCTGGCAGCTTCTTTCGCCAACGAATCAGTTTGGCTATTCAAAGAGGCAATGCTGCCAGTCTGCTAGGTACCTTAAGCAATGACAACTTTCTAAGCGGTAACTTTGAGGAAGTCTATTATTTAAGCCAATGTGTAGTTTTAAGTTTGTATATATTAACGTATGTATGTACTTTTTGTTAATGTAAATAAAACTTATAAAGGTTTACAACATAATTATTGATTTGATTGTAATATAATATATACATACATACATATCCTCATGCTTTATCCCTAACGGGGTATATTAAATGCAGGTTTAATAAATACTTTGTATAATTTACTTTATGGTCAAATTATAAACAGGTTAGTGAGTAGGTGTAATTTTGTTTGTATATCTGTTGTTCTCTCGAATATTAAAATAATAATATTATCTTATTTTATACATGAGTCTCCTGAAGTTTATTTGGAACTATTCCATATTTATAACAATTTAATTAAAACACTGAATAATTTCATGAAAAATTTAAAAAGTGGCCTAGTTTTTATACTAAGTAAGGTTTGAAGTGACAGTTCTATTTCTTTTTGCATGTTAAATTATAAAATTAGGTTATTTATTTGGAAGAAATTTTGTAATATTGAAATGAAATTAGAATTCGAAGCTAAGCTATAATTTATACTATAAATTAAATCATAGTTTGACGACCTGAAACAAAGAATAGCTTTTTCCAACAGGTTTTATGTCTGATTCCTTTATACAATTTATTTATTTACCAATTCGTAAAACCTAATCTTGCTAACCCAAAATAACCCAAACTAAACCCGACCCACCTCGCCTCAATCCATCAGGGCAACAGAAAATTTCAAAGATATTGCCAACTCGTAATCGGGCCGGGGCCAACTTGAAATTTTGGGGTTTTCCCGCTAAAGTTCGGCTCAAAGACGTCCTCAAAGCCCGTAGTGGGTGGGCTCGGGTACCAGGGTGGCATAAAGGGGAGCGGTTTCGGGGTATCAAAGTTTGCCCCCGCCGGCGCGCCGCGGCTATTTCTACCAGGAGTGTAGGCGGGCAGAGAGCCCCGCTACTTTGTTCGCCTTTTGCCTCGTGACAGAGGCACTTAAGGGACGTGCACACGGTTCCAAAGCTACATTATACCCATATTATACAAGCTAAGTTACTGGCGTGCTTACGAGAACCTGAAACTTAGGAGAGGGTCTGCTATAGTCACTTGGAAATATGAAGGTATTGAAGATGTTCTACACAGCTCACGAATTTTTATTTGAAACGTAATACGGACAATTTTATTATGGAAAAAGTATAATAATCAACGTATTTCACAAAATACGGTTTCATGTTACGTGTTGCAAGAAAATCTACATGTACATGTATACAAATAAATAATGAATGACTTGTCTGTGATTTCGAAATAGAATCTTTATAAAGGTCATATAGTTATATGCACGTTACCGTAACCAAATATGTTTTTTTTAATTTATGTCTGTGTGTCTTTCTATTTCTTCGAACTAATCTCCGAATGTGCTGAGCCGATTTTAATGGGTTTTTCATTGGCAAATAGAGGACTTTTCGGTGAGTAAAACGGCTTCTTATCTGGGAAAAACATTAAAAGCGTGAGTGAAAACCGCGATGCACAGCTAGTCGTAAAATGAAAGTATCACATTTTAACCAATGTATAAACATTAAATTAATACATAATTTATGTATTATGTAAGATAATGTGTAGTTTTAAGTTTGTAAATATTAACATATGTATGTACTTTTTATTTATGTACTAAATTAATCTTCACCAAGAAATAATGTATTTAGTCAATATTACGTGTAAAATATTTGAATAACAACTACAACGTGAAAAAATAAGGCGATATTATTTGTATAAAGTAAAATATTTTTTAAACTCCTGTTACGTATTCAGGAATTGAAGCTTTAAACACAAAATACAATGCACGAAAATGCATACTTACGCAATAATGTAACCAAAACGAATCATATAAACATTTCGGCTACTACTGTAAGTAAGCATTCTTCTCAGGGGGGTATCAACTTTGTATGGAGCTATTGCAGACTTTATATGGAAACAAAATGAAAGTGACAAGAGACGTAGAAAGAAAGAAGATAGAAAATACCAGGGATATCATTACAAAATATAATTTATCGATATTATATAACAATGTACTGATATCGATTATTGATACTGAAATTTTATTTATTTCGTTAATTTATTATAATTATTTTAGTACTGCATATAAAAATGACAATAATCAAATATTTTACTTCATTAAACAAAGATATTTATCCCCCCCTTATCTCCCCCTGATCACTTGAGGAAACTCGCATTGGTGTGTTTGAGAATTGTGGATCAAGAAAGTGACTTTTGAAAGGATTGTTGTTATTATATCCACGTTCAATTGTAATCAGAACTCGTGAAATTAAAAAAATTATCACTAATTCTGTTTGTTTTATTAACTTTCCAAGTTCCATTACCTTGCTATCCGTTGAACTAAATAAAAATAAGCGAAAACTTAATAATTGAAACATTAACTTTATCAAGTAAAGTTTTCGCTAATTTTTATTTAGTTCAGTCATCTAAGAAAACACGCTCAGAGTACAATTTAAATCTCCGCCATTTTAGTTTATGGAAGCATTACCAGATGGCGCATAGTCTACACTTTTTTTGTATAGTTGTAATTCTTCTCCTTGGAGTATATGTGTTCTGTGCTTCTACTATACTAATATTATAAAGAGAGAGAGCGAAGTTTGTAAGTTTGTTTAAGGTATGTATTTGAATATAATAATTCTATCATCATTTGAAAAGTACATTGTTCCAGGTGGACATAGTCTATATGTATATTTCTATATTTATTCAACCCGGACGAAGCCGGTACGAGCCACTAGTCATCAATAAAGGAGTAAGTACATAAATATTTTAATAGCATCTCTAAAAAATGTACTCCCACCTTTATAAATTTTCATGCTACTGGTAGCATCTACGTACTTATATGGAATTAATTTATATCTACGTTTAATACGCATTTTGAATACAAAACTAAACATAATACAGTGAAAGTTCTGCACTAAAAATTAAAAGATTTATCATGTAATAAAAAACTATAAAACGTTCTTTAGTTACGAATTTTTTACTCTGTTTTCCCGCATGAGATGACTATAGTATACATACGTATGTATACCCTTATAATAAAACTAATATTAGAAAATAGCTACTTATAGTTAAAGGTTTATAAATGTACCTCTAGAGGTAGAAATACGTGTAATGCATACGAGTATATTTATTTTTCAGGTAAATCTTTGAATTTCTAAACTTAGTATTTAGTAAACAAACTAATACTACTAATATAGATAATTACGAAAACAAAACTCCTCATTACGAGACAACCGCAGTAAAAGTGTTACAAATATATATGTACATCACAGAGGGCATCACTAGAGTGCTCGTGAACCTTCAAAGTCACGTGAATCGACCAATCAGTGATAAAAATATAATACAGTACTTTTAATATTCATTTATGATACAGTTTGCGGTCACATTACTTCAATGTGGTAATGCTCGATTTAAAAGATACTACATTAGATTTTTGCGGAGTGAGTGGTGTAAGTAAAAGCTGAAGAATGCCGAAGCAGACTTACCTTTAATGATCAAATAGCTCAAGTGTTAGCTAACAGAAATAATAAAAGCGCAAAGTGACAAAAGATATGATGAGAATGGTGAGCATTGATGACATGAACAAAACAAGAATCACGTTCCGTCCACATTTCTTTATTTACGAATACAGAGTGAAAATATATATGAAGGTAGATATGAATTAATTGGATAGCTAACAACTTGTGAGATTAGTAATATTGCCTGTCAAAAATTCAATTCTACATGAGAAGTGTTCTTGATTGTGATCAGTGACGTAATGAAATGTTAAAAGAGACAATTTATTTTATTCCTTATAATTTATTCCTTTACATTCGGTCATTTTACACGTCTTTCCATTTAATGCTAAGCACTTTATAATTTATTTTTGGCACTATCGAATGCCCAATTTTGACCATCAGGACAATCCTTATTTTATTACTTGCAATTTTTTATTATTATTTACAAAAAATGACAAAAAGTAGCATAAGTAAATATTTTTATATTCTTCTACCCACAAAACTATCAGGATTCTAATGATGCCTCATTGACTCAAATTTATTAAAGCATTTGTTTAACCTATAGGGTAACAAACATATTCATACATACTCAGTCCCGTTCCCGCACTGATAATTATTAGAAATCGGTTCTGATTACTATTATGTGTACATTAGTATAATATGTGTATATTTCTATAGTATACTATTATGTTTATTTTAGTGTAGTATAATAGTATTATGTGTATATTAGTATAGTATAATAGAAATCAGAACCGATTTCTGTCAAACATTTCAAACAAAACAACCGCATGCAAAATTAGTTAGTTCATACAAAAAATTCACGGTATATGTGTATATAAAAATGTTATTGAATGCCTATACAAATAAATAAAATAGAAGTGTGTGAATTCAAAATAAAGGCTCTTCTTGCTCATTTGCACGTTTATACCAAAAGTTAAACATCCGATATGACAATTTTGTCTGTCTTTTTGATTGTTCGGGCTAATCTACGAAAAGGCTGAACCGATTTTGACCGGACTTTCACTGGAACTTTTTCCAAAAAATAACCCAACCTATTTTTTTTAAATTTTGTCTGCGTCCGGGCTAATCTTCGAAATGGCTGAACCGATTTCGACAGGGTTTTAATTGTCAGACAGAGTACATTCCTGCGAGTAATCTAGGCTACTTTTATTGTGGAAAAATATTCTAAACAGGATGAAATCCCGGAGCACAGCTAATTTTATATGAAAATACTTGTTACCTGATTAAGTAACGGAAAAAGATTATATAAAGAATCGTTAAACTATCGACTAAACTAATCGCAATAATATTTGTAACGTGTGACATATTTATTCTAAATAATCTAAATTTTGTATGTTACCATTCACTGATTTCCCTGTTAGGGATACAGTGTACGATGTATGTATTGTACTATTCATTAAACACGTGAAAAAGATGCTGCTTTTAAAAAAGATATTTGTACATATCAATATTTTGCGTTAGAAATATCCATACTAAGGGAATAAACGCGAAATTATCTCTGTATATTTGTGTGTTACGTTTTCATGACTAATCCAATGGACCTATTTTGATGGAATTTAGAAAAGATTACATTAAGCTTTAGGAAAGGACATGCGCTACATTTATTCTTTAAACGCGGATGAAAACTTGAGCAGTAGCTGGTACATTCATGTATGTCAATAAAAACAGTAAAGAACTTTTAATACTCAACAACACAGTAATTCTTGTTTAGAAAATTATTAGCTTTTATTGTACAATTTAGTTCCACCTAAACAGTCGTTGGATATTCATGTACTTACAAACAAATCCGTCACCTAACGTAAGTGATCCCAAACTCTTATATCACAACGAAACAAAGCACCGAAACCTACATAAAGGTCAAAACGGACCTGAAAAGAGGATATATAGGTCCCTAACTCGAGGAAAGGGCCTCAAAGGGTCTGACCGACCCCAAAAAAGTATATAACCCGAATCGTAGGTACCAAGGGTCCATATAAGCGAGGCATCTTCTGTGCCTCCGAGCCGGGAAAATGTTAAGAAGGGTCCGGGAGGGACAGGAAGGTGCCCCCTTCCGGTGGGAGGTTGGGTGTTAGGGAAAAAATTCAGTCGAGAGGACCGTACCCTTGGCTCGACCCGGCGCCGCCGTCTGCGTCCGTAATTAGTGATGCGGCGCAATGTGGGCTGGGTGAGTGTCGATACATTACGTTTCGATAAACAATTGAATTTCTTTCAAAATTCGACATTTCCTTCAAATTTTCCGCATTATCTTTATATCAATATAATCGTTGGTGCGTCTGTCAGTTATCGTAACGGAATGATTTGAACGATTGTTTTATCGATACGATGGTTCTTAGATCCTATGATTCGATATAGGAAGCGCTATAGTAGACTATTGTGGGTATAACCACGAGGCACAGCTAAAATAAATAATAAACAATGACTAATAAATAATAATCATATTTATATCACACGAAATAATGAGATATGAAGAATGAATATTCATAAAATCAAAGAAATTCTGTTCTCTCAATATTGTACTGCGATTATAATAAAATAAGAGATAATACCAGCACACCGTTCATAAAAATTCCCATACATATATAAATAGATATATAGTACGTTTTATATATCTATAAAATAAAAATTTTTTTTTCTCATTTTTATGTCATGACATATGTATGATACATATCGAATATCTGCGTATATTTTTAATACCACTATTTACCATCTCCATCGATATTCATTTTACGAGTATTCAACATTGCGTACGTATGGATTAATCAATTAGTTTTTGTACTGGTCGGTTATTTGGGTAAATTATATTTCTTATTTATTGCCTTAATAACTGAAAAGGATAGATAATAAATTACATTTGATGAATTCCTAAAATCTTCAGCTATTTTCCGCTCAAACTACAAAACCACCAATCGACACTCGCTTGTCGCTTGGTGGTTTTTGGAGTTTGAGCGGAAAATAGCTAAAGATTTTAGGAATTCATCACATGAAATGGATTACCGCAAAGTAACACCCGAGTCTATACAATATAATAAATTACATATTTACAAATTCATGCTGAGCAACGTACTTTTGTGAACACCAATTATTATTTTCAATTCAAAAAAAACCTAGGATTAGTAAAATTATCCCTTAGCCAACTAAGAGTGCTTTGTCTCTTCTACAACCACTAAAATAGTGAAAAATACCGAAATATTTTTAAAAGTTAATTTAATATATTGATGAAATAGATATTAGCTTTATGATAAATACAGTAATTACGTATTATGAATGTGTACTATATTTTCAGAGTAACTTTTGTCAAGAATTCAGGGACAGCAGTGAGACAAAAAATAGTCGATAACGATCTTAGCACAACAATGCAGATTATCTTCGAATATTTAAATCTCAACTGATTTTGAATTTATGGTTTTGGTATTAAAATACAATTATGGTTTTCTAAAGTGATATGTATACATTTGTGTTTTTATATGATACTTTCTGTAAAAAGATATTACATCAACACGATAACAAAGACATCGATGTGCAGCTGGATAGAAGTGGCACAGCACTGAAAGATTATGACAAGATACAGAGCACAGGGCTGCTAACGACGACCGGAGAGCCGTCAAAAGAACCTACATTAATGTTATTATAACTTTTTCTAGGTGTCCCCTGTATATGGTCACATCCTGTGCGACGTCCCTTGGTGTCTGCGTAGGTTGCGAGTTGCCACAGTTTAATAAAATATTGCGTCGTAGTAAATATAGTTCAGACATTTCTATTTGAAAACTTTGAAATAATGTATAGGCCTTAGTCTAATGCACTTTTTACTTTTATATGAAATTAAAGTAAAATCTTGAAATTTCTTTTATAATTCTTCATCTCTGTTTAACATAAAATTACTCTTTTATTAAAATCAATGTATACTAAAATAAATGCAAATAAAAACATCTTGAAGCAAATTGTGATATGTCCATTTATTAATATAAACATATTAGTAAAGCTTTACAGCGCTAATTTTCTGTATGTCAGTGTAAACAGTTATTAAGTTATTATACATATGTATGTATTTGTATCAAATATGTATTGCTGGCATGTCTTTTTATATAGATTAAATTAAAAATAAAAAAAATTAACTGTACAGTTTTGAGTAAAAGAATGTAAAGGCGTTTTCGAATAATCTTCATATGAAGGTTATTATTTTTTACTGAAAAAAAAACTTTGAATTATGCAATACTATCTCAGATTTTAAATTATATCCATTCTAAAATGGGTCTGCCCTTTCTGACAATTATTATTAGCCTTGTAAACATCAAGCAATCTCTTTCAGCTAACAACAATACAACTGTCTTCACAGTGGACAGGCATTTATCGCACTAGGATGGTAGAAACGGTCAGGCAACAAACTTCTTTGTTTACGGGCTAGAAGCCGTCAGCTCTTAGGTATGTTTTGGACCCCGGAGGGTTGCGGGGTGGGCCCATATTGGACATTTTGTGTAAGTATAGGCCCGAATGCTCGATCCCAAGGCAAATCCCTTTCGGCAGACCCTTTTTGGGAAAGGTCCAGCGACCGTGCCGGCGCCCCGAATTTGCGGATTTTTAAGGTAAAATTTATATGGGTGGGGTGGACTGGAATCAGAGGGTGAAATATGAATTGTAGCGAATGCTTATTATTATATTTTTGTTAGTTTTTGACAATGTTACTACTTTGAATTTTACAAAGAAGCGTCATCATTGCTGACTAACTGCAGATCACTAATGGGCGTATGACCTATATTATAAATATGAACAAGTCAATAAGGAAGCGATACCAATAAGATCGTCGATAAGTAATGAATGATGTAATTAAGTCGGAATAAACTTTAAGTACTTAAATAGTACATAGAATTCCGTTACCCAGCGGGAAGACGTCACCTATTCGTTCAAACGACATCCAGTTAAAAACAAGGGAACATAAATGGTACTTATCTACTTGCCTCAAATTATTACATATGAATTTTGAACATATCATCATTAACACGAATTGTCAAAAATTAAGTTTATTCGATAACTTTTAATATTTTCGGTTGCACAAGTTGAAATAGAAACACTTTGTATCAATTAATATTAAAATTTTAGTTTTAATTTGTTGAATTATAATGGATAATAACAGTAATTTCTTCTCTCATGCAGAAGACCAAATTCAAAAGTTGTTTGTTTTTTATTTTAAAAGACTAAATAGTTGATAAGATTTTACACATACAAAGGTCAGATGTTAATCCACTTTGAAATTTTTTTTTGAAACACACAAAGTGCTACGGCTTACGTGCTTACGGCTATGATGAATTAAGCAAAAACTAAGTACATATTATCATCAGATCATAGCTACCTAATTGGTTTCAGCGTGCAAGAATACAATCCCTCACTCACATTACATTTCGCGGACGTTTATAAATAAAGTTGGCGGGTGTGGGGTCATCACGCGAACCACCTACCTACGTATGCGGTCCTGGTACTTAGTCCCGGACCCTTCGGACCCTCGTCGACCCGGGCTAACTAGATAACGACGATATCGGGTGAAACGAAACTAAAGGAAAAGTATTTGTAGCTGCTAGCGTGGAAACTAGCCGACATTAGGACGACCGAAATTGGGTCACATTAATACACTGCTAAATTAACATGTTCGGAAAAGCTGACAGTGCTTTTTGCTCTTACATCCTAATACCGCCGAATTACATAAAAATAGTGGTCGTTTAGTCTAAATTGCCTACATTCTGAATTAAATCACCAAAAATAAGATCTCATTGTATCGAAAATAATTAGAAATATATTTTCTATTTTTTTCACATATCTTTTTACATTGTTTTAATGTACTCAAATATAATAAAAATAATACGAAATAAATTTGTAATTTAAAGTGCATTAAATACAAAAATAAACAAGTAAAACAAAATTGCATTTTAATTTTTTTTCAAACATTTTCTTTAGGAAGTTGACTAATATTTGAGGAAAATACAATAAACAACTCATTTCCACATCTTAACACCGTTCGGAGCTTTTTCTTAATTAATTAAGTCGCAAATTGATTATTTTCGTCGGGCAGGAAGGAATAAAAAGCGGGGTGTAGGCACCATGAGCTCAGCGGGCGGCCGGGGGGGTGTATCGTACCCCGCCTTACGTTGCGAGTGGGAAATGTGAAAGCAGACACACGAACCCCGCTGTTACCCTAACTACGAACTGCAGAAAAGAATCTTAGAAGGAAAGGAAGATAATAATCACTAAATTTTCAAAATCGGACTTCTGTAAAAGAAAAGTTATAAAAAAAATTATTTAACTTTGTTCTACATTTTATGTTAATAAAACCTATACGATTTTGAATGAATTATGTCATAAAAAAATTAGGCACACATACATACAATAGGTACAATGTAATTAGGTACTAACTTTATGTAAGATTACAACGGATCCTGTGTTGTCAAAAGACCATAAAATATTCCTTTTTTTATATAGGTAGGTGTTTAAAAATGTTCTTGAAGGTCCAGTCAATTGGCCATTCAAACGATAATTTTGGGTAGGATGTAGTTTTTTTTTTTTATGTGGAGGATCCAACATAAGTTTAAATTAGAGTTTTCGATGTCGAGAGTATTGTCATTTGGCCGCCATATTGGAAATAAGGGTTTTTTGCTGTAGCTCGGTAACTGTAAGTCTGAAGAGAAAACTTACGCTTATCTTTTTTATGGATCGTACATCATTTTTCGATCTACAACTTTTCTTGATAGTCTTTATTAACATTTCGATAATTACAAAGTTAAAAGCAAAAATTAACGAAAATTTAGGAGACCAAAAGATATTGCCAGTAACTTAAAATCTAATTTCGCCAATAAATTTCTTCCATTACAACTTTAAAAAATGTATCAGGTTTTAAGTAAACATTTGATTTACTATTCTTGTTGTTTTATTTATTTTGAAGAGATTTTAAGCGTAGCAAAAGAGTTTAAATATAAAAAAATAGGTATAAAAAAATTATTGTTGCTTCAGTTATATATAAGTAGGTACATACTGTTAATATTATTACCTACAATAATTTTATATTTTTTCAATCAGCTCATTTAATATAACTGTGCTCGCGATTTCATACGCGGAGACATGGATCATCTAGTTATCTAAATATTTATATACTTGATCGCTTTAAACTTGATATATCATTTTTATTAATCAATCAATTTTAATGAAACGAATACTAAATATTAGCTCAAGCTTAATTCCTTAATTCAATATCCATATTGATGTAGTAATTGTAGAAATTAGCGAGCACAAGCAGAAAAAAGTCTATTTACGATTTAATTACAACATATGCAGACATTTTATTAATTTTAATTGGTATAAAATATAAATAATCTAAAAAGGTACCTATTGAACACGGGTCCACTGCGGATTGGTGTAGATAGGCTATCCAGGCAATTGGTCAGTTTTCAAGCTACCTGTAAAACGTGCGAGCTGGCATAAATGCTATTGTTATTTAGTAATATCCGCGACTAACATATCTTCTGCAGCACAGAGAAATAGAGCTGCTCCACAAATTATTTAGATGTAAAAACAAAACGTCCGTTGTTTGTTTTAATGTATGGCTGTACCGTTAGTCAGGTAGACTCCAAGTGGCCAGTATCACGCGTCGCTAAATATTTTTTTCTTAGTAGTACTTGTTTTGCTGTCGGTATACATCAGACGGCCGGCGTGCCCGGCGTACTAGCAGTTATTATTTACCGGCTTTATCATTTCGAAAATTTCATATTCCCCGCACTTGGACGCTTGAGGTTTAAAAGCGTAAGCGAAGGGGGCGTCTACTTTTTGCCTACAAACAGTCGCTTAGTAGTTAGAAGAGTATGCTTACCAGGGGGACATGGGGTGTTGGAGCCAAGAAATAATAACCGGAGCGCATGCGAGCCAGCCGCTCACTGGACATGTTCCTTTTGATACGACTTTCGTGTTATTGTTGTCGTACGAGTACATGTACGTGTCTTATTTAATGGAGACACTTTGAAATTACATATACATTCAATTGATCTTTAAACGAGAAATATTATAGTAATCAAATCGATTTGGTAAAAGTCAACCAAGATATCACGAGGCATTTTCAAATATGCTACGATTAGATTAATAAATTTATAAAATGATTAACTATGACCAGTTAACCTTAATAATACCCAAATCATTCGGTTAAAGTTAGTAGAAACTATCGAATAGCTTTTTTAAATATGTAATTTAAACGACTACATTATTATGTAATCTAAACTAACAACAAGGTACACAACAAAGGAGCAGCTAGTAACATCCAGACTTGAAACGATATAGAAAAGTTCGTTTCCTAAATTCCTATACTATCTGCGAATCTAAAACGTAATCGCGACCTTGGTCTTAGAAAAGCATATCCTAACCAATGCGCCAACGGGTCAGGCAGTCATTGTAACTTCAATATTCGTATTAACCTTAATTGCGTAGACGAAACTCTCTCTCCTCTTCTCTGACTACTCGGTTAGAGACATAGCGTGAAGATGTGCAAGTATGTATGCATAGAAAATAGATTATTTTAATCCATGTTTTTATTACATGTGTGTGAAAAGTGAAAGCTATTCGTTCTAGGATGTTGACATGAATGGAAACGTATATTGAGATATAATTATAAGACGTACTTTCGCTAACTCGTGTATTTCTCGACTGACTTATTTTTTGACATCCAAAAATACCATATTATTATTAAGTAGCAACACCCTCAAAATAATAGCCTTACCATTTGTTAACGATTATGATTATAACAGTTAATCGCGAATATTGACAATAGCTAACAAAAGTTAATTCGATGTATCTCGAATCTGTTCTTTTAGGTTGGTGAGCTAACGAGCCCTTGCTATAATCATCGTATTATGTCTTGTGATTACCAAGAACGAAAATGGCCCTGTACGTATTTAGTCACAATAAAGCTAACACGAATAGGGCGTAAGGGTCTCTTTATAGATGAACACCTTAACGCTATTATCTATCCAGGGTGTACAGAGCATCAAGCTCAACAAAATTTTGAGGTGCCTTCTACTCGGCCCCAATGCGACCAGCGGCGCTGTAAAAGCCACTATTACTAACAGAAACAGTTTTTTAGTCGGTTCGAGTCCAATACTACTCGGTTGGCGAAGAGCCCGGCTGAGTGTCCATGGGGATTCTTTCCCTTGTCATACATTTTATCGTTGCTCTATTCATAGACGTACTGCTTTACTTAACTCATAAAATATAACAGTGATTGATTAAATACATCCTGTATTCCTAACGGGGTAGTCAGAGCGAATGGAATGCCAAGCATCGCAGTCCTTCGTATTTCTTATTCGGTCTCAAATCTCATCGTTCTCCTCTCACACTTTCGCCGAGGCATACGAATGCTTTTGACATTGTCGTCGGCTAAAGTCGTCAAAACGCAAATTTACGCCTTTCACCAATCACGAATTATTAGACTGAAAGAAATATATGGCATAAATCCGTAATAGAAAGAGATGACAATACATACATTTCGTCTCTATCGGTATACTCGATGTTTTTAAGACTGTAATCTATTCCATTTGACAGACCTATGAGCAAAACAAATCTTTGTTCGTTATTACTTTTAAGATTTTATGATAATTTATTTTTTAACTTCACAAGTGAATAATTAATGTAGAGAGATAGATACTCTTCTGGGCGTAATGGTAGAATGTAATATTTTAGGCTGTAAAGGCCGATTTGACAAATATAGGCTGTCAAAGCGAGAAAGACTGTAGTGGCCACGGTGGCCACGGTGTTTTATTTTTGCTATAAAACTCAGGTTTGCTATAAAACAACCATTGTATCGTACTTTTAAGATACTTCAAAACTAAAAAGCCAAACACTCTTTCACTTCAAAAATAAAAATGTAAAAAAACAAAAGGATTAAAAGCTTACATAATATAGAATCGATTTTTCAAAATAATAGGATACTTAGATTACCGATTTATTTGGTACGCCACCCTTAATTAAGACATAATGACAGGTGTCAAAACGGGCCTCTTAGAGGACCCATGCACCTTCAAACTTATCTGAAACGATAAATTTGATGTCAGTTTTGTCTGAACTGAACAAACACTTATACATTCTCCGATCAAACGGGCTACGCTTTAGGCTTCAGCTCGACGTGTGAGCCGTCAAGAGCAGACGCGCCTACACAGTGGACTGGGTCATATACATTTCTTTTGGCATTAACGAAAAAGGAAAAGAAATCTCGATATTGGGTAAAAGATTGGATCGGAAAAAGGCAAAATTATTCACATATTAATTTATTGAACGAATTATTTATTACCTCAAAATTGGCATAATTACTTGAGAATTATTGAAGATCTACATTGACTTTCATTTCTCCAATGATACAAAACCAAAATACAATTTTAAGAAAAATTATAACACTTCATGAAAGGCTCGATCGACCGATCAGAAGGCCTATGAGCCATACACTTTACGATTCGATTATCCGTTGAAGCATTTTTTTCAAACTGCCAGATCGTCGCATCAGATCAATCAGAACTGAGGAAACGCTCATACACTTTCAGGTATTTCGTCCGCTCAGATAAATCGTATGTTTTGAGGCAATCGAGCTGAAGACACCTTCATCTCATACAGATCTCGTAGATTTCAATGAATTTAAACACTGTCGAATACATTAATAATAATAATCAATCATAAAGGCACATGAAAAAATGAGTGATGAACGATTAACGAATAAAATCTACAAAGCTGACTTATGAAGGTCAAATAGCCAGAGACACAAGAAAAAGTATTTTAGATGCAATGTGTAAACGCTTAGCGTAAGTAAAATGTAATTTTCTTAATATTGGATAGTTTATTATCTTTGGAAACTATTATTTTTGAAAGGGGTTCTAAGAATTTACTACGGAGCCAAGTGTTTTGTAAAAAAAAGTGTTGCATAATTAGATAACTAAATAGTTTCTGATCTTAAAAATCGAATAATTTCTATTCACTTCTGTTGATATACTGAATATTTAGAAACACTAAGGCCAATACACTGAATATTTAGAAACACGCAGGCGTAGCATCATAAATGCTTCAAAATACGTCGTGCAACTTGTGCAGCCTGGCGTACAAAAGTTTGTCCACGACGCGGTTTGCAAGCGTATATTTTCTCATAGACCTTCTGTCCACGGAGGCATAGCTTCATAGACGCGTATTCGTCATTATGCGCTTGATGTACGCCTGCTTGCTGCCTATTTGAACTCCGTGAACAGTAGGCATAAATCAAAGGCACTTACATACCTAGGCGAAAGCCAATGGGGACCGCGATGCTTGTCGCTCCATCCTCTCTGACTACACCGTTAGGGATACTGCGTGAGGCTATGTATGCATATATTAAAGAATAAATCGCAGAACGAAATAATTTAAACAATGGAGGTGGCTAACAAATGGATTACAATCGTTCCCAACTCCCACGTAGGTGTGGCAAAAATCTATCTTCAATATGATTGTATCATTTGTATCTGGTTCAGTCCAAAAATTCGAATCAGTGAATTGTTTCATTTGGATCATTTGGATCATCGATTCTCAAGTAGAGCAGAAAATATAGTTCTTGCGCAAATCAATTAAATACCTCCAACTTCATATACTGCTTTTAATAGGGTAGTACCTAGGCGACCGAGCTTTACTCGGTGTCTTACCAAAAAAATAACAAAAAAAAGTCTGGCCACATTGCAGAATTCGAACCTGCGGATTTCAGCTTGGTAGCTATACGCTCTAGCCATTGTGCTGTTGAGAGGGTAAACTCTGCTGCAAAATTATATTACATTGCTCGTTTAATATAATAGTGGATATGCATGTGATTGAAATAAAGGTCAAATATTTTTTTAATAAAGTTTATTACTTTATTAAAAAATACTTTATAATTACGCCTACATTAATATTTTTCATTATAATTTATTTTTGAGTATGAAATTAATTTTTAAAAAGTGCAAAATAATAATGGGAAATTCAAATATTTGAAACGCGACACCTTTGGTCAGAGCGAATGTGACGTCAAAGTCTATGACGACGGTCACCGAGAGCGTAGTTGTTATTATAGTTAGTTTTATTGTGATTTCATTGCACATTTAGAAGTAAAAATACATTTTTTTTTTGTAAGATATAATGCGAAAGACTCTTTGGAAAATGACTGAAAGTAGTTTTGTGAAGGCGCAATCGGATAATTTGCCAAAAATTGATGTGTTTGTGGTGATCACATTTTTGACATTAAATCTCGATTTCACGTCTGTTGAAATCAAAGGAGTGAAAGCTTTAAGGTTAATATAAATTAGGTATTACATATTGTGTTTATTTTACCTTGCACACCTTTTCTAGAATAATTTGGATATAAAAACAAATAATAGAACATAGCTTAGGAAAATATCGAATTCCACATTGTGTTATAGAATGTTTTTATACTACAAAGATGTTGAAAACATTTCAGAATTATTTTATGTAATGTAGCCGTAAATACAACGAAATGAGATGCTTTTTCGTTATATTGACTGTTGTTTTATTTATAGATCAGAGAGAAAATCATATGGTGATTCAGCAGTTGGATATGTTCAAGTTAAAACACTGTAAAATTGCAGCAAAACACAATACTTCTTCAACCTAACCTCTCCACTTGCTTGTTTGTTGTTATAGGCTATGACGTCACAGCAAGCGCGCCAACATGACGGGCGTTTAAAGTGCCCGTGTCGGTTGGCTATTTTTAATTTTTTTTTTTTAAATACTTTGTTACTTTTTTAGCGTCGAATATTTTTTTACTATTATATAGCGATGTTAACTACCGAATAAAAATGTGAAAAAAATACATGCATATTCTTTATTGACCTTTATTAATTTAATAATATACACATTAATTTTGTGAAATTAAGAAAATTAAAAAAAAACAAAAACTCATGACAAAACTAAAATATTTCCTCTAATATTTGATTTCCCTTCATACTTTTCTCAGGCTTAGGACTGAGTCACTTTTTGAAATCATGAAATGACAGTCAAATTTGAAATCATGACATTGGAAGGATAGGATTTAAATTGATTTTGTGGTAGTTTTCTGAGATTTGTAATGTGAGGATCAGAAGATATTAAAAGTAGATGAAAAAAATCTTATGTATAGCGTGTTTCCTCGAAAATTTTCGGGTAAAGTATTCGCTATACTTTATAATACCTTGTTTTTACTTTCTTAGGCCTTTCTTGATAAAAAGCCTGTAGGAGCTACTACATTCATCATTATGATATTTCCGTGAATTAATATTCTGCGAATTATAGTCGGCATATTATACCATTTCAAAGAAATCACTACCGTTTTTAAAGCGTCTTTATATTATAAATTTCTCCTCATTTATTGCTAACCGACTAGAGATTTTCATCAAAATTATCCACAGTCAACATAAAGAATTTTTGCTTACGTCAGTTATTACTGCAGAAGTTTTGTAATTACTGAAAAATCGTCCGTTTAGATGCAGGTAAACATGCGCAGAGCAGAAATGTTCAGACGCAACTGGACGCAGTTAAATTTAGTATCATAAGAAAGCTGCTGAAAGGTACTTTTCAAATATGCAAACAAAACATGTTTGCAGTTGAGCATGAACTTTTTTAATAGGAGAATAAAAATTAACTGATAAAATATGACCCTTTGTTTAAAGCAATGTGTATTAAAAATGCTTTACTTATTAATTATGAAAGAATTAATGATATGAAATCCGTAATAATTCAATGCTAATATTCTCTACAACAAAAAATTTCGCTTGGTTTTAACAATTATTCAATATAGTAGCCAAATTACTCAAATAAATCACTATCTTATTCGAATACGCGGGTAATATAATAAAAAGTGCCAGACGTTTTACTGATAACCAATAGGTACCGTCATATGTCTCATTTATAATTTAGGTAATTACTTTTTAGTCGGAGCAATTTCATTTTTATTAATATTGGTTAGCTTTTCGGCAAATTTCACCTGTGTGCGTCGTCTAACCGACCGAGCGAGATACAAATTGCGCCAAGTGATACATTTGTAGCGGTGTTAGTGACTCGGGTCAGTAGATCACTTTAAAGAAACGACACTGAGTCGTTTCAGTAAAGAGTTACATACGTCTACCAACGTACACAGGAAAACGAACTCTGCTTTGCTCAAAACACTGAATGGTTTACGTTGTACCAATTTATAGGAATACAAGAACAATAATCTTAAATGCGAAATGTAATCCTTTTTGCTTTGTAATATTTTTGGGACCCTGAATAAAAGTTTTGATGACACGTAACTCATTTTTCTGATTATATCTTTCACTTTGTCGATGTCATGCTAGCCACTAAACGACCTAATTATTGACTTAAAGCTATAATAACTATCAATGACTGGCTAACAAGCTTTAGCACAGCAATTACCATATTGTTGCAATAGTAAGATAGCGAAGTTAGGTACTCATATTCAAAGTAATAGTCAAGTGGCATTCTAAAACGCTAAGAACATGTTTATATAAACATGTCCTTAGAGTAGTTGCGTTGAAAGTCTTTGAAGTCGACTTTACCTCGTATGATTCATGGGAAACGTTCATAAATGCTCGCATAAAACGCGTTCCTTTTTATATTAAAATCTAATATGTATGTTAGATAAGATATCTATATAATCAATTAGATCGTACTACGAAACAAGAATTTCAAGCAGAACCATACATCCGCAGGCAAAAATGGGTTATTCGGAATTAAGATAAATCAAAACTTACAATGTTTTTTTTATATTACACAACATTATGATATTATAATATTTTTTAACCTCTACCTATCTCAGTAAAGTCCTAAAGCATCAGTCATTTTTTTGTTACCTTTGTTTTTAGTTGGTTTGCTCTGCCATTTAATCTTAAAGGGAAGAAATTAACAATTATAATTTTTTTAACCTAAATTAAACCGCCAAATATATTATGTACATATAATGAGACTCTGTAATCATAAGTAAGCTACATTTTTTAATGAAGTACTATTAATTAATGAAACTTATCTAAATCTAAAATGTTTTTTACGTATTCGTAGAACATGCTACGTCTGTCGTAGCTGGTCTCATCTCAATGACAAAAGGACAGCGTATTAGTCACAGATAAAGTATACATAGCTTACTCACAGTGATAGCTATATGGGTGTATAATGTACATGTGTATATAGCAAATAGTAGGGTAGACTGTTCTTAATACAAGTCGACGCCAGCTAACCCATCGGGGTCCCAGTATTTTTAATGAAAGCTGCGGCGTCGGGTGGGCGAACTGTACCGTATTAATCTTAGCTGCGGACGTCCTAACCTCCTGCGCGTCCCTGTTTGCCTGGTAGGTGGTGCCTCAGGAGCCCCGCTGAAGGGGCGAGATTTTTCCCGATTTTTCTCCATTTTCCCGGATACTTTTTCGTTGCATGCATTATGCAGGGCGGAACGAGTTCTAAATTTATCGATGGTGAAATAAAAGTAATGACTACGTCTACGTTGGCATTCAGCAAGACCGCGTATTAGAAAAACGTTTTGATTTCTTTAATGGAATTAGGTTTTCTCATCTCTGTTTTGAGACAATTATTCTGTTTTAAAGAGCGACAAGGTCAAACTTCGCCGAGGGCCGTCAGGTCGGCCGGCCGGACCACCTCGTCGGAATCACGTGTCAATAAAAGAATAGGCGTCCGTTTATTTTTCATTTCACGGGAAACGAGGAAATTACGAGCGAGTAAAAAATACGTCTCGATCTTCGCCGACAAAAAAATGCGCCGAAAAGGAAGCGAGCGACCATTAGGGTATTATCGGGGAAAAAAGGGCGGAGGGGAAAAAATCAGAAAAAAATTGCTCGTAGCCACCCTTTCCTTTTCGTGAGCGTCGCCTCTGTGCCCCCCTCGGCCTTACATTAGACTGACTCCCCGGCGGCCAGGGGGCGCCACATGTATGGTGGGGGCAAATTACATAAACGGCAGGTGAATTTGGAAAATTAAAGTTGGTACATACACTATCGTGTTAGCCGAAGTGGCCGAAGGATTATTACATTTGCCTAAGGGATCTGAAGTTTCGTCAACTAATTGACGGTACGGTTGGACGACCCGGTCAAAACAACGGCACGCGAGAACGGCCACTTTTTATGAATGGTAGTAAAACAAAGATACGTAAAATTAGGTTTATTGGTTGTGTACCGAAGTACGTAACGTATTGTGCTTTTTAGAAACAGAAAAAAGCTAGCTAAGATTGGTTTTTTAAATGGAAATAAATTTTGAATACAATTTTTAAAATTTAAATATCTTAATATTATAAAGAAGCTCAAAAACTACTCCATGGATTTGAAAAATTCTTTCACCTATCAGCGAATAACATGGACAGCATTTTATTTTCAAAAAAATTTCTACCCGTGCGAAGCGGGTCGCTAGTATCTAATACAACAATATTAAATTTTACTGTTTATATGATGAAGTTTTACAAAATAAGTACTGTTTCGAATACCTATTCTTTATTGACATCAATACATACATAATACCTTAATGCTCAAAATAATTTTTAATATTTAAAAACTTAACACTAAACAATAATAATAAATAACTTCAATAATAGACTTCCTCAAAGTAATCGCTTACCATAGAAAGCTGTCATTGCTTAGGGCGCCCAGCATACTGGCAGCATTACCTCTTCGAATAGCCAAACTGTTCAAAAATATATTTATCGTATCTATCTATAAATTCTTCATCTTCTAGTTTTATACACCCGTAACTGCTTTCTTTAACTCATAAACAAGCCTGTAGAAACTATACCACAGAGAAAGAAAAATGTAATAATATAACTATTATTTTAAATTTAAAAAATAACTAATTTATTATGTTAATTAGTTATCTTAGCCATGCTTAGCCACTAAGGTAGCAGTAATAATTCAAAAAATGTCTAAAGATAAGCAAACTATAGTAGACCGAGAAGTCGACGCGTCAATATCAAAATAATTCATGTGTGACAATAATTAAGAGGTTTCGTCCCCCCACTCGTCCCCCTGGGGTACAGAGGGACCGAATAGGGGATGGGATACGAAACCCCGAAGCCCTCGCGCTTATGACTCGATAGGTACAGTTACTGTACCCAACCCAGCTAACAAGTGATCAAATTCAGGACAAAGGAAGACAGTATTCCATGAATATAGTGGTAGTATTACTAATAGTTTTTTATGTATTTTAATATGAACATAATATTTATTCGCGTGTATTTTAATATTGTTTGTTTATTACTATGTTTTACATTACAGAATAAAGAAAAATCTTATTTATACAGCATATGTCCTATGTTTTAAAGTCAGCATTTCAAAATATCTTTAATTGAAATGAGACAATTCTTATCCTAATTTCAAAATTACTTACTTAAATTTTTTTTATTTTATACGCGCATTGCATTATAAACATATTTTTGTGTGTAAAATTCATATAATCGTTTGTTCCAACATGTTATAATATACAGCATATAAGTTTTGGGTTCATAGAATTTGTGGAACATAGTTAATAGAGCTGTATCATACAGTAGTCTTTAAAAGTTTTATATTGTTTCTTTTGTTTTAGTTTTACATTGTTTTACACTGCTTCATAATACACTGAATTATTGTTGATCAAGAACCATGACCTATTAATGCCCTGATAAGATCCTGGTAATCGTTAATTCATTTTCCTTATTTTTTAGGCAGTTTTGTTGATAGTTTTTGGTGTATTATTTTATAACGCCCTCAATTGTTGTTGATCACGAATGACGAGTTTAAAATAATAAATTAAACATACTGGTCTATAGAAAAAGCAAGAGATTCACAAAATATTGACTGAACAGGACAATTCTAAGTTTCCTTTTAATGTTACGGCTACTTGAGCCGCGCTGTGACTTGGAGAGCATGTCAAACTTATCGTGCTTTGTAATAGTTGTTGAACGATTATAAACGATCTATAGTTACAAACGAAAATGCAATCGGTAACTTAAAAGTTATGTATCAAAAGCGTATAATAATATCTATCCCAATTCTATTTATAAATATTCATACATTTAGTTTACATTTAAGCGATCCACAGTATTATCTTAAGTATCATCATCTTATGTAGTGATATAACCGAATAAAATATATATCGTAACATAACCGACTTCGTAACTTTCCCTGTTCGGTCCCTTAGTTTGATAGACGCGGCGGTAACTTTTTCTAGGGTCTCGTGCGCCCCCCCATGGCCTGGCCGCAGGAGGGGGAGGGTTTTCTATTAAATAATCATTTAGGACCGTCGCGTAGGTGCGCCGCCATTAACTCCTACAAATTAGTACTTTTGATGTTTTGTGTTTACCTAGTATATTTATATTAACACAAATGACACTAAATTGAAATCCAATCAAAAACGACTGCAGGTTATTTTATATTTATATATATATATATATATTTCTTTTTTATAGAATCTGATCTAAAAAAATTACAGATGATACATAAAATGTTATTTCACAATTAGAATTCTTACTTTAGTAAAAATGATATAATTAATACTACTTTAAAAAAATGAACTATTAATAAATTAGAAGACAAAATTCTTGGATTTTTAATTAATTCAATAAACCGTTAAAAATTTAACGTAAAAGAAGCCGCAAGTAAAATGCAAAAATATTAACCACCTATTAAAGAAAAAAACAATAAAAAGTGTACATAAATCAAACGGATTTCAGTAAAAACAACTTACAGGAAAGATCATTTACTAAGAAATTCTGCGAGATAGCACTAATTCCCAATGGCAAGGAGAATGATGGCAAGAAGGAGAATTTCATTGGGCTGTGTGTTCTATGTATCTATATATATTTTATACCTTACCTAATGTGAAGTCTAAGCATTACGCATACAATATTAAACATTCTAACCAAATTTGCCAATATATATAAGTACCACGATAATGTAAATTTTGCTACTGTGTGTATTTTTTTCATATTATAATTGAAACATAAGACAATGATAATAAAATAGAGGTCGCCCGGAAAATCAACCGCAAATCTATTGTATATTCTATATTAATATATTATATCTGTAGCGCCTATCTATAATTACAATTTTACTGTAAAATTTTGTGATAGATAGTCATTTTACGACTCAGTGGACTTCGATTCTACCATGTTTAAAATTTTTCTCTGTCTGTCTGGCTGTGTGTCCTTTTATAACTGAAGAACGGCTTGGTCGATCTTGATGAAAATTGGTATGCGGTAAGAACATGTAATTGCGCAAAAGATAGGCTACTTTTAGATAGATAGTTTGGCACCTGAGAACGGACATGGACTACTTTTTTTCAAAATTACCCCTAAAGGGATGAAAAGGGGGATGAAACTTTATATGAAAAATGCTAAACTGCTCAACCAATTATGATGAAATTTGGTAAGGAGATAGTATGTGCCCGGAGGCGTCCGTTGGCTAGACGTAGGTTCTTTTTAAAAACAATCTAAGTACTATCGGAGTAATTGGTAGTCGATCACCTCTAGAGCGATTATCGTTTGTATCGGCCGAGCAGGGTGGTCAGTGGCGCACTTGCAACTTGCCCCTCCTCTTTTAATTTTGACATATTTTGTACATTGAAGCGCGACAAGATGACAAGATAAAATTATTAAGTTCTCAAATATGTCTTTTAATCACGTCAATATACATTTTTGTAAGAAAATTATCAAAAAAATATAAATTCGTTTTTTTTTAACAAAAAGCTTTTTATTTTTGTATTATAAAAAATACAGCAGATTTTTCGGTATGCGGACGAAGTCGTGGGCAACAGCTAGTTCTTTATAGAAACAAATATTTAATAGTGCTTAACTAAATTACGTTACTAGCACAACTTATTTGTCAAACATTTAGGTTTTCGTAAAACCAGATAGCAGTAACGAAAAAATTTAAAAACAAAAATACAATAACTAGAATGCTCCTTTGAAATACTAATTTAATTTCAATGTAACATTTACGAGATTTAATTTTTAATGTATTATTTAGTAGTATTTGCCTGGATCTATGGATTATATCGCAACTATTTCACATGATGTTTACAAGGACTTTGCAAAGATCCGAGCTCTTTTCGAATCCCAGACTTGATCACAATGTCAGTGATTTCTTAGTTCTTTCATTTCTATTGTTCCATCTTTGGGCCATTATTTCCCATATCTATCGGTTTTAAGTGTGGGGGTACGAGAGGGTCACAGCACCGTTATTATATGTGCTTGATGTTGAGTCAGTTTTTGAAGTATGAGCGCCCTGTGTGTTGGAGATTTTGAAAAATAAATTTGTGTTGCGTCATCATCCGGACACATTGTGCGTACCGTGGTAACCCTCACATTTTCTAACAGCCGCGTTTCCTTTTAGTGAACATAGACAAGCTCACCTGGACCACTAGCACTGATCTCTCTGCATATTGACTAATAAATACTATCACGTTGGGGTCACCAATATGGGTGACTATTGTTGTATCTAAGAACCGTACACCACTTTACTTAATTAATTATAACATTGAAACTGTAGTTGAAGTGTGTAGTAACATGGGTGAATTACATTGTACATTACGAATTGCATAAAAAAAGATACAATATTTTGTTACTATTTTTCCTAGTTTTACAAAAGCCATTCACTTGTCTTTATTAATAATAACAAAAAAGTACATACATATATATCCTAACGTTAATATTTAAAAACTTAAAACTACACATTATCTTAAATAATAGACTTCCTCAAAGTTGCCGCTTAGAAAGCTGTCATTGCTTAAGGTGCCCAGCAGACTGGCAGCATTACCTCTTTTAATGGCCAAACTGATTCGTTGGCGGAAGAAGCTGTCAGCCCGGCCGTCTCCCGAAGCCTCGACCAGTCTCTTACAAACATCAGACACCAGTCAATGGGCTTCGAGGCCCCAGGGACCCAAGTTTCGACTGCAAAGGGCGTAAATATGAAACTCTCAGAGAGAGTCGCATACTTACGCCGCTTCAAGTTCTTGGGAGTGCTGGAAGCGGCACCGGCTGACTTGGAAATCGCCTGCACATAGGAAACAGCAAAAGTATCGATACGAATGGCGTCCCACACCAGCAACCTTTTCCAAGGAATAAGCGTCAAACCATCCAGTCTCCTGCCGTCGCTGCACGCAATACTCACAGGCTCTAAGACTGAAGGAACGCCAGCGGCGACAAGGGCCCGCCGAATGACGTCATTCAAGTCAGCATGTCGTGACATGCGGCCCGCACTACGTAAACAGGATAAACCGTGGTGATTAGTACATCGACGAAATCACCACAGCGGCAACGGTGAGGAAGGTTAGTCCTGGCCCCCAAACGAAAGGATACTATGAGAGAAAGTGTGGTATTGTCAATTAAGGTTCCCAAGTTTTTTGAAGGTATTACCTCCAACCAGTATCCTGACTTCTCAGAAACAGGCAAGAAGCGAGACCGATCTTTTTTGGTACTACAAGAATATAAAAGATGTAAATGAACATTTTTGCATAGAGGCTCATCCTAGTGTTTCTGACAAAAGGCCGAGGTTAGTATTCGAACAAACACTTAACCAAGCATTTCAAGCATAAGCCAAGCACGGCACCTAAACTAATTCTAAGGAAGGGCGAACAACAGATAGGAAAATGCTTTCCGTGCTGTAGGCTGACGAAAGAAAATCAGGCAGTGATACACTCGAGATTTTGCGTATGCCCAGGCCTCCAAAACGGATAGGAAGTGAGGCTTGATTCCAGACTCTGTCATCAACAAAAGAGTAATTTAATCATTTAGATAATGTCTCTTTGAGAATATTGTCTACAGATATTAAAAGGGTTTGAAATTTAAAAAGCTGAGAACAGCGAAGAGCATGTGTAAATTTTGGAACGAAAAAGCGAAAGCAGAATCGAAAGCAAAGAGTTTACATTTAGAAAAATTTAAGTCTAAGCCCAATATCTTTAAATCTTTAAATGAGGGTTTTAAGGTCATCTAAAACAGTAATAGCTTTACCTCCTATTGTTCCGTCGTCAAGGTATTTGTAATTTAAATTACAAATGGCAGGATGGATAACCAAACTGAAAATAGCTGGTCCGAGAGGATCACCTTGTTGACAGCCAACTTCGGAATGAAATAAATTATCTTTATATATATTAACTTTGAAGGAATGCAGCTGTAAGATTGCCAGAGATAGGGATATATGTCCGGAACATGCTGTTTTATTTATCTCAAAAAGGTGGATCTATCGACAGAATTAAATGCATTTTTTATGTCTTCTTTGAGGAGTGCCTCACCTCCATCACGCATCAAGAAAGCAGACGCCGCATGCACTGCCGCTTCACATCCTCTATTTGAGCCAAAACCTACTTGCATAGGACATAAATAGTTTGAAACAGTTACACTTGTTATTATAATAATCTTGTCACCTAGATACCAATTTGGAATTTTAAATTTGGTGAATTTAAATTAAGAACGCCACATACGACCACCATACGACTGGATTTGTTATTTGGCGCTATTACACGAAAATGAACCGAAATACTTTAACTAGTAATTGATATATTTTTCCGACCTTTACAAGCATAAGCATAAATTGATTATTCATATTTTATTCCCAGTAGAATTTTCGACTAGGTAATTATTGATAATTTCTGTACGCAAATTGTAACTGATTGCACTGGAATAAATAACAAATAATAATAATAGTAGATAATATAGTGTTTTTTAACTGGGATAGTATGGGGAAATCCGAATCCGTAAGAGATACAGGGGAATTGTCTTAGGAACCATACGGTTTTTTTCGTGAAAAAAACTCTGGCATTATCAATTTTTTGGTCAAGCGTGAGATGTCCATAAAAGTTAACGAAATAGGCAATTTTCTCTTTTATGTGGATCTCTACTCTATTTCAATAAGCATCGTTTAATTGTAACGGAAGAAAAAAATTTGGACTGGAGAAGTTGGTCAAATTTAATAAAATATTCTTCTATTGCACAAAAGAAAATTTTATTAATTTGACCAACTTCTGCTGTCCAGATTTTTTTGGAGGTTACTCCTCCAGAATCGATTTTAATTATATAGCCCGCAGTACGGAAATTTTATGGAGAGAAATCAACCGTTAACTAAAAAAGTGACGTGTAACGTTTTATGTCATGTTCATGTCAGGTATAATACTCTAGGTTTCTAGGGGCGCTGATTACGAAAACGACGTTCATTTTCAAATCCACATACATAAAACCCAATCCAATCCAATACATAAAAATTTTAGCTTTCTGCATTTCTTCTTCATATAAACTTCAACTATATTTTATGCCAAATCTCACACTCCTCCGTGTGCGCAACATTAAATTTATTTATTTATTTAATTTAAATTTAAGCTTTCGCTTCACGTATTACTACATTAAATATATAATTTTAAATCTTTCCATAGGTACCAAAATATGTTAGTTAATAACACTTTTCAAGAGCTTAAATGATAGTAAAAATAATAATTTTTCGCACGACGTAGACGAGACTAAATATTCCAAAATTTGCAATACTTTATTTAAATTAAATTTATAAGTACCTAAAAATAATTTGAACAAAATGTAAATAAACACTTTAAGAATTTAAAACCGAGTTTACACGAATAAAAAATTTTCCAGTATCAAGTATCAAGACCCAAGTGAAGGCTGGATTCACTGAATACTAAAGTTATAAATAAGTAAAGTTACTTTTATAGAGAGGACATCAAATATGCAGAACTTTTTAATTTCCAGGAACCACAAGTAATTTTATTAAAAAAAAAAAAAACAACTTTCTTATAAACAGAAAGCAATAATTAATAAATATCACTATTTTTTATAAAATTGTTTCCCTGTTTTTATAGTTCTCCGACGTATTTATTAATTTGCTCGCTCCACTGTTTTGAAGTATGAGTTTTCCTAAAGACAAATTCCAATAATAAAACATATTTATCGCTTTTTAAATTTGTAATTTAACTTTAATTTAACATATTTTAAAGTTTATCAAAAGAAAACTTATTTTTAATAAGACATTCGGCTGTTAAAAGAAATCAAACTCGAAGTTTCTAACAGTGATAGTTCCTAAGATGCAAATTGGGTCCTTCTTTCGTGAACTGCGATGCCACAGACGAACCCATAAGCGACAGAGCGGTGTCAAACTTTTAACACCCCTCTTTTCTAATTATCTTATTTTTTATAACTACTGTGCAATGAGATTTTTCTGTAAATCCATATTTACAAAATAAACGTAAGTACATACTGCATGTTAGCTCATTTTCTCTTTAAATATAATTAGTCCTCCTAGTCGTTTTCTTACATTCATGGCATGAAGGGATGGTTAAATATACAAATTATTATCTGCCACCTCCAATCTCTCATTATGCCCTAGTATCCTCGTCAACCTTAGCCCCATTGGCCTCCAGTAATGATTTACTCCCTAAAACGTTATTTGCGGACTAATAGAACTTACAAAGGTTTAAATTGCCATTGCCGGTCACTTTTATTTTAATAATAAAAAAGTATTTAAATAAAAAGAATTGAGTAGCACAAATGAAATGTGACTAATAATAATAACAATACAATTCATGACTATTATGTATTATTAGTAATATTTGTATCGTGATTGACTTTCCTCCACGGTACTAATGAAATATGTAAATAATAATTATATCATAGCGAATTAACTTAAAAATTGCTTAAAAGGGTAAATAAAATTGTACTCAGGACACTTTTACTTTGGACTAATTTGAAAAATACCTACACAAATATTTGTGTAGGTATTTTTCAATTTTTTTTTTATATTTTTTTCTTACTGTGGGGATCTTCTATAAAGTATTTGAGTTTGACAGGAAAAATTATACTTATATTATTTATAAAGAGAAAAAATTTGACAGTTTTTTTTGTAAGGATAACCTCAAAAACTACTCAACCTATTTCAAAAATTCTTTCACCTGTGGAAAGCTACATTATCAGCGACTAAGTTGGGCAACATTATATTTAAAAAAAAAAAATCTACCCATACGAAACCGAGGCGGGTCGCTAGTTAATTACTATTTTAACTTTGCTAAACCGAATTATGTTTACTGACACTGCCAGTCGCATCATTCCTTTGAGTAAAAATTAAACCTGATGAAACCTTTTTAATCCAACCTTTAAGAGTCCATCGACATTTTTGTGTTAAATACTGATATTTTAATGTCTAATTTTCAGAAAATTATTTTTTTTTTTAATATTTTGTTGGCAGTTTATAACAGATAAATTTCTCTTCTTGAATATTGCTGTTGCATATTTTCGTATTTATTTTATAATATCTTACAATAATCATTCTACTATGTCAGTTTACAAGTAAAATCCTTAGACGCGCTACTTTGACGTCCTAATTAATAGTGCTTCGACGAGTTCTAATAATTTCTAAAATTATGTTGATATCAAGTACATATATATTCTTATTGAATATTGCTGTTGTGTAAAATGTCGTACATTTCTTCCTTTTTACAGAAAAAAATATTTAAAAGGACTTATTTCCAGAATAAAGTGTCGTGATTAGACGTCGATTTGGTTCCAAAAAAAAAATGACTTATAAAAAAAAACGTTGTGAAATGAAACTTCATTCGATATACAATATATGACAGAAATAATTTTTTTAAATTAATAAGTGTAATAAATATAAGAAACATTACAAAATAAGTAAGAGATACGCGATGTTGACGGGTGTATCTCAGATCCGCGCGAGCGCTTGCAGAGGTACAAGAAATTTATTCGCTCTTCATAACGAGCGATCGCAAGCGAGAACATTAAATAGCGACCCGTATATGTTGACTGACTTGTTTTGATCTAGTTTTTACTTCTCTGTTCCATGAGTCTATTATGACTTTCTGATTTCTTGCATTTTTTGTTAGGCATATAAGCATTGTGATTTAAATATAATCACTAGTAGTAAAGTTAAAAAAAGAAGTTTTAAAGTAATGCTAGCTTACAAGGAATATTGCAAGCCGGGTATCAAGATGATATCTATTACATTTATAACAATCTGTACTGAATTTGACATGACATTTACAGGAAGATATAGAATTTTTCAATAATAATCTGAGCTTCCTATGTAAAAATTGAAAAAGTTTACAAATAATTCAACTGTAAGTTGACCTGTTATGAGCTCTTTTTAGTTAAGTTGCATCTGTAATATGTATTTATCTTATAGTGGCTTTTTCTTTGAGCCTATGTTTTTTACCGTAAACATACATAACAGCAGACATCTATCTACATCTATACTACTATATAAATCTCTAGTCTGTAATTTCAATATTTTTGTCAAATTTTGTGATAAATAGTCGTTTCATGGTTCACTAATTTCGATTCCACCGTTTTTAAATTGTTTGAGTGTCAGCCTGTATGTCCTTTTATAACTAAAGAACAGCTTGACGGATCTTGACGATAATTGGTACGTAGTAAGATCATGTGATTGTACACGTATTTTTTAGACTACCCGTAAAAGGGTGAAAAGGGGGATGAAACCTTGTATGGGAAATGCTAAACCGCTGAACCGATTGAGATGAAATTTGGCATGGAGATTTTCATTCCTACCCCCTTTTTCATCCCCTTTTTTACATTCTTAGGGGCAGATTTTTCCTTCGAATGGGAAATGGTAAACCGCTGAACCAATTGTAATGAAGTTTTTACAAAAACAAACTTTGTATGCATATACATGTACATGTGATCTAATCTAATCCGGGAAAGCCACGAAAACATTTTCCGCGCAGAAGAAGTCGTGAGTACAGCTAGTTTTATTATAAAACAGCGATAAAGTCATATCTGTACATTGATGATCTTTTTAAAAATGATTTAACTAGGCATTTTAGGCTTTTCTGATTCCAAAATAATTCCAAAATAACCTACTTATGGAATTGTTGTATGTGTGCTTGTATGTTTATTTCTTCAAAGCTAAGAAACTACCATTGAATTTCTATACGAATCTCTCCTTTCGAAGAACTGGAGTCTCACTTACTTAATAAAGTGAATATCGTCACCTTCGTCTTTATTAAAAAGGTGCAAAGTTATTTTTAATTAGTAAAAAATGTGAACTTGAGTTTTGATTAGTAACACATAACTATATCTAATCATGACTATGTAACTAGTGGTTTCAAGGTAACTTATCCTAATATTAGTAGTGGTGGACAGGTAAATATTTAACTCTATTTAATCTTTACTTTTAAAATAGTACGTATATTAAAAATAATAATATATACACATACATATCTCCCAGCTACGTTGCCAACGGGGTAGTCAGAGAGGACGGAGTGCCATAATTACATAACATTACATAAACTAAATATTTGTATTAAGGAATGTTATTGTATTTCCTTTAAATGCATTTAACGCGCCGAGAACACTTAATACTAATTATAAATATATGTATATTATATGTATTTATCTAAAGAAAAAAAGTATCAAAAATCTAAATATTTGATTCGGTAAAGTATCAAAATTATATTTTATACTGAAGGCGCTTCGTTACTCACACTGCAATAAAGCTACGAATGTCGAACGCATACATGAGTGTCCGAGCGCGCCAATACCCAAATTCAAGCGCTTACGATTTGTCGAAGGGCTCTTAACCACAGAGATTTTTTGGATACGCGGGAACGGGAACGTTTACACTCGTGCCAAGTCGGCGCGAGAAGACGGTTCTGTTCTAGACGCAAATAAACGTCAGTTTAAAACCCTTGCCTTATGGGAAGTACCTACCATCCTGTTGTCATTTACTCTATTTACCGTAGCTACCAGGCAAGCATTTAATAACCGACTGAGAATTTTAACGGAATTAGTCGCGAGGCTGCTCGCCGCCTGCAGGGCGCCGCAGTAAATTCACCACACATGTACTAGGAGCTAAGGAAGGCGCAGAGGGTAGGAGCGCCCTCCCACCTCCACGCCTAGTTTTAGCGCCTAGTAACTCGTAAGCGTGAGGTGTCTACACGCAATGGCGCAAAAACAGAATCCCCGACCGAAAATCCTACTTTTTTATTTACTAATTGATTGTTTTGCATTGATAGTTACCGCTAACACAACAATCTATAAAACATATCATATATAGGTAATCTCAGCCACCACTGCACCGAATCTCTTATTGAATCATCAGTATATTAATTAGTTCATGGAGAGATAAGTTGTTGTCTAAGTCAATTTATTTATCAATAATACCTATCTAAAAATCATTGACGTTAGTATTAACGAAACAAAAGTTACATCACGACAAAAACAATAATAATTTCGTCACTTGACTATGATTATTGCAATTGTGTAATTTCATCTACTATAATTGTCAAATTTCAAACTCAAGTTTAAATGTCGTTTATGACAGCTCTGCTAACTGACCAACTGCTTGAGCAAGTGAACAAATAACACTCGTTACGTTTTGATAATATAAAATAGACACACCAAAAATGTATTTACCCAGCAAAAGAGATCATAACGGCAGTCCAATAAATAATAAATTCATATGAATATAATGTGGTTTTCGCGTCATTTTAGATCGTGTGCTATTAACCCCACAAACGTCGGTAGGGGTCTAAAAGACCCTCTTGTTAATAAAATGCCGAATCGATCGCAAGGGGACGAAACTTAATTATGTTACGGTTCAAGGTCGGATGTGATGCATCATGTTTGTGTATAACAGTTTTCAAGTGCAAATATGCTAACAACAATAAAACTTAATAGATATTTGAACGACTGGTTGGTGCGGTGATTAGTAAATCTACCTATCAAGCTGAGGGCCCCGGGTTCGATTCGGTCTTTGAGAAAATCACTATTTACTGTCGTTTTCGTGAGTAAAAAATGTAAGAATGATTTAACATTATTTTGATTCATGATTCGTCGGCAAATTACGTATCGTATGATGTTTAAGTGTATTAGTTTGTAATTAACGATATTGATGATAGGTAGCTTTCTCTAAAAGGCCAAGAGGCCTAGACAAGTGGTACACTGTCGTAAACGCTAGTAGAATAGTGGTAGAATAGAATGACATGTTCCACGCGATCTCGCGTAATAAATTTTAAATTAGTAGTCAAGGGTTATTCATTTTCTATTCAATCAAATGAAAAGTAGTCGTGTGAAAACTGCCATATACAATGAGCCAAGTGGAACTTTTATGAGCATTAATGCCAGCAAGTTTCGATTGTAGGAAGCGTTTTTCACTTGTCTAGCCACTCAGATCAGTTTAGGAAACGAACTAAACTTTGACCTGATACTAGTCCTAACCTTCAAGTCTAGGTGTTACGGGTGCTCTCTAAGTTCGTCGTGTGGTACCCATAATTCAAGTGTGGAATCGCAATGTTATTAGTGTCATTATATGAATTATTTCATTTATATTTTATAAAACTGATTCCATCAGTTACTTATCCCCATTAGTCAGTTGGAATTAGTCGTGATATATATATAGCATCTATTACTATCTTTACGTGTCATCTACGAAATGTATAGGTATATTATTTTTATAAGCAGTAGCTGACTTCTAAAAATCAGATAGATTGTTGGCTAACCCTTTCTCAAAAGCATTCGCCTGCTTCGTAAATATGCAAAAACGGTGATAAGATTTGACGGGGTTGGTCGAATTACACGAAGCAAGGGTCGTCCAGGTATGATCCGAGTTGAACAAAAGGTCTTTTAGTATAGCTCGAATTGAGTGATCACATTACAAAAAAATATCTTTACAAAAATCTGTAAAGAGATTTAATAAGAGTCGTTCGAATTCCACCCAAAACGACTTCTGAAAATTAGGACACAAATCACAGGCAACCGCGAAGCGTTCGCTGTAGACTTCGTGTTTCTTTATTTATTAGAAAGTCTTTTCTATGGAAAAACAAATTCTGTCATTGTTATCTCAATAATCTTAATATATCGTCACTCAACCTCTAAGAATCCTTTTTACATAAAAACGAGTTTTGGTGGTTGATAAATTACAAAATATCTAAGTTAAATTAAACAACTACTTTTAAATATTTCGTTAAGATTTTCGACAAACTAAAATCTACTATATCCGTCCGTCCTTGTCCGTGCATTATACCTGGAAAATTCATCGCTCAACTCCAATAATATCTAGACGACCCTTCGGTCAACTCGGAGTCGGACTCTCGGACCAAAAATCAAAATGGACGGCGTATTTGCTCTAAAAGCATGTCCGTTTTTGTTGGTCGACTTTCTGGACTTTTACTAAAGTGCGTGAGTAGTGAAGAGTCACGGTAGAACAATAGGCAGCTGAACATTTTTATTTTTTAAAATATTAGTAGCCAAACCACAAGATTTACGAGTATTTTGCAAATAATTTTATATTTATTTCAGTATATACATATAAGTAATATATTTCAGTAATGTACATGAACTCGGTCATGAGCTGACACGAATTACACTGACAGTGCGAAGTAGTCATACTTACTGTAGCTAACCGTTTTACTAACTCAATGAGATAGAAACAGACACGAAAATTCGTTTGACGCACGGCGATAAGAGCTGCAACTTATTAATGTGGCTCCGCCTATTATGTTTCTTGGTCCAGGTACATGTTGACTTTATCGCTTTTCGATTTGAGAAGTTGAAAGATATAGTTACTCCGGTGCTTGACATTCCGATTTCTGTCCACCAAGCTACAACTTTTTTTTTCTTCATGTTATGTCATGATTAGCGCATTTGCAACGTCACGTATTAACATGAAGCACATTCGAAGTTTTCGTTTTTTCTTCTTATCGTGAAATTCCTGCAGTAAAGCGATAGTAGATTTTAGGAAGAAGAGGAAGGACTTCTTGGAACTTCAGCTACACATGTGTATTGAGACCTCCTACATTATTTTCACTTATACAGAACTTTAAACCACAATATACTATCAATTTTATACTTTAAAACTCCCAAAAATGTAAATAATAGAAAATCTAAAAGCCTCACTTCTCCCGTTCCCGGCAAAAAGTCAAGTTACGACTTTACTAGTGAAAACACTCATGTAACTATTACACAAAAAGTTTGTTTGAAAATAAATCGCAAATATTTATAACTTATATATTTTACAATTTACAAATAACAAAATGGGTACATTCTCTTTCAAATTTTATAGTTTTTATTGTAATATTTTTAAGTATTAATAGCAGTTTTTTTTTATGTGATACATTTGTATAGTGATAACCCTATTTCTCTCGTCTTGAATTATGAACAATATAATAGTGGAAATTTGACTTTTTAGCGGGAACGGGAATAGTGAGGTTGTCATTTTAGTTAGATTTTATATTTTTTACATTTTGGGAGTTTTAATGTACAAAAGTGATAGTATATTGAGTTTTAAAGTTCTGTATAAGTGAAAAGAATGGAGTAAGCCTAAATAAACATGTGTATCTGAAGTTCTCGCGCTCTTCCAAGAAGTCTTTTAAAACTTCAGTAATGCCTACTATCACTTTACTGGAGGAGTTTTACGATAAAAAAGAATTAATGTACTTGTGATTCTACTTATTAATACGCGACATTGGCAAATTCGCTAATCTGTGCGACATGCCATAAAGAAAGAAAAAAAATAGTGGAAATTGTATAGGTACGTGTGACGTGTAAATATGTCAGCCTGTGTTTTGAATATGTAGTATGTTTCTCAAATAAATAAAATAAATGCAGATAATGTAGTATTTCATCGTTCATTCATTGTGATGTCGTTGATGGTACAATGTGATTATGATAGTTAAACTGGCATTTAACACTGCGTTGCGTTCACAATCTTAATACGGACATAAACAAAAATCATTACTTCCTTTATAATACTCGTATTTTAAAACCGAAACGTCCGTTTATTTCTTTTTCTTTCACGCAAAAACTGGTGATAAATCAATTATTCTAAAATTTCGCATACAGAGTTACTGTAACTCTGGCCAGAACATTATACCACTTGCCAGAACCACTCGAATGAATCTGAAGGTAAAATCTAGTTCCAAATAAAATCACACAAACAAGCATTTCATATTATATATCAGCAACACACTGCTCTGGAACTAAGTAAACTTCTAATCTCTGACATCAAAGCACACACACGCCGCAAGTGGCGGCCGACGAATAAAATAGCCTGTTGTGTTATTAACAGCCCCCGTTCGAGAAAAAAGGGGGTGTACATGTGTAAGACTGGAAGGAGCAGACTGTAAAGCGTACTTCCTTGTATCATAAATAAATCATTGCCCATTAGAAAGAACAGCCCACATGGCTGTGTCTATAAAGAAGTATCGTTATAAGAATTATAAAATTGTCAGGTAATACGATACTACGACTTTGGTCAATACTTGCATGATAACTTGATCAGTGATAACCAAATTCGTGAAAATAACGATTTTTCGAAACAGTGACCTCAAAAGTCCAACGCAAGAAATATCTAAAATATTGCTGACTTTCCCTAACGTTTTCACATAACAATTAACGTGAAATGGCCGTCTGTAACAAATAATATATTAATCGGAAAAAACGAAATACGGCAAAATTTAAAAGCTGTATTTAGTATTTAAACATGCGAAGCAGCGAAACCGATTATAAACATATTAAAACAATATATACCTTTGGCTACCATAATTTAGATATCATTAAAACCCAGTTCTTTTTGCTTTTCCTATATTTGATATTCGATTTCTATATTATTTACTGGAGACGGCAATACAATAACCATGAAAAAACTTACCAAAATCAAAATGGATTATTTTTTTGAAGTAGAATGATAGGATCAAATATTATATAGTTTTGTACTCTCATATGTTTTTATTTAATACTCTTTTTCCGTTTCAAAGTCACATAAATTAAATCTCGATTACACTAAAATTGTACCTATATTAGTCTCAGCGAGATGTCAGGATCTAATAATAAGAAAATAAAAATGATTGCGCATAAATTTTCAAATAAACTATTTTCATAAATCAATGTCTTAGGTGTGTGGACATTTCAATGTATAAATCATAACTTGAGGTTTTTAAAGATAAATTTTTAACGTTTTAGCAGACATTTTTTCATGGAAAAAAGCAAAATCTTATACTTAATTAAAGAAAGAAATCACGAAAATGCCGCAACATGATTACGTAATTTAAACATCTTTTAAATAAAGTATTTCAATCAACGAAATTGATTCGTAAACACCTTTGATTGCAAAAGCATTAACAGCAAGGAAAGCTTATCCATTCACTCTACACCTTTGTCCGTAGTGCCCGAGAAAAAAGGGGGGGAGGGTCGAATATCCCACAAGGGGGGCCGGCAATGGACTGAAGGAGCCCCAATCAATCTTACAAGTCGCAGCGCGATGCGGGGCCCTCGGGCGGGAGGATAAGGTACTTTTGGGGGTCGAAGGGACGATACCCTCTTATGGACGGGCTACGACTGACCCTTCGTTACGCCGCACACGAATAACGTCGAACCTGATTTTTCGGAGCGTTGCTTAAGATGGAATCCTCGTTATTCAGTAAATATATTTGAAGTAACATGAATTCTATCCCCATAGACGTAATAAAAACTACAGACACCGAATTCCGTACCACGAAGTGAGGCAAATAAAATGTAGACGTATAAGTGATGCTTGGGACACGAAGCAAATGTTTCTTCAATATTTTGTTTCTACATGGAAGAAAAGGTATTCTCTTTCAATGAATAGTTACATTTTTATTCTCTGTTATATAAAAGATACGTCTGTTCGTAACTACAGTTCCACTGGACCAGTTTTGAAGGAGTTTTCAAATTAGCGTAGCATTTCGTTCCGGAAAATTATATATTATAAAAATTGACAGTGAAATTTTACGTCCCTGAACCAACCAGTTTACTGTCAGAGTGTGCATTTAATTTTTTTAAGTAGAGAGCCAACTGTCCTTATCTACGTTCTGTGAGGATCGGTATGTGAGATGCGATGCCAGTAGATCGGACGTCTGCTACCTGCTTTCTACATGAATTCATTGAAAAAGTCAATATGAAAACATAGAAAGTTCTTAAAGTAGAAAGTAATGTATAAATAAAGAAAAAGTAAATATAAGGCAAAAGAATTGGTCTTGAGTTTTCCCGCACGATTGAGCATTTTCCTTTTCAATATTGTCAATATTGCCTTTTCTATAATAAATTCTGTAAACGTTTTTTGAAACTTCTACATATTTGGTATCACGGTTATCAATTAATCGGTTACGGTTAACCTATATCGAACAAAGATTTCGTTTTTTGACGTTATTTCCGTATACCTATATTAGAAATATATCACAGATATTAGCTAATTAATTATTATTGTTACTGCGATAATATTCTTATAATTGCAATTTAAAACATTATCCTTCTCTAATTTTTTGTTGATTTACGAAACTGAGTTTTTGTATAAAAATAGTTTTAGGATAATTTACTGTATGTTTTTAATGAAATTTGATTCCTTGTTGTTGTTTGAGTGAAATGAAATTATTTTTGGAATATATATTATATTGGAGCTATAGAATTAGTAATTCTATCTACTACTCACAATCTTTAAAATTAATGGTTTTCTTTTTAATTTTAATTTTAATTTGCTACTGTTCATGTTAATGACATGTACTTTAAAATTAATGGTCTCCGCAATGTATTTACTATTTTTAACCAAAATTAACAGTTTCGCTATAAAATTTTGATTAAAACTTCAATCACTGAAAATTTAATGTAGTCTATAACAAATGCTTGGGAGGCATATGTGAAGACAAATGCAGGCTAAAGTTTAGATTGCTTCACGTTGGGTAAAATTTTACAAAATTGTTTTGTAAATTATTTAAAACATTCGATAGTATTCCAGATTTAAAGTGCTACTTTACAATTTTTTACGATATTAATTTTGTAATTCCTGTATGAACACTCTTTTAGATTAGGTTATGTTAGGTATATTTAATACGGCGCGCGAGCTAAGCGAGCGAAGCGAGCGTGCCGCGGTAGCAGTCGGCGAAACGGATAGGAGATAGAGCGATCGGAATAGGAGACCACACTTTAAGGAGGTAGTTGAAGTCGATAAATTTTATCTTGAAACAACTCTGTTCCCTACCATCTCTTTTAATTTTTTGCCGTTGATTTACCGATATATAACGATCTTATATATACTACTAGGTATAATTCCGAGTTATTTCCAAGAGTTAGAGAGAGACAAAAATGAAACGTTAGTAATCAAAGATTACTCCAGGTTATATAATTTGTCTTCAACTACCTTTTCGGAGTACGGTATCCAGCTAGATTCAAAGATACGATACGATCCATTTCTATCAGTTAGTTTCTTACTTTTTCTTTTTTAATTTATTTGTTCTTAATTCTCATACGCTATTGGACCAATAAAAAGGAATAAGAAAAGATAATGCGTGAAACGAAACTTTATCGTAAATGTCATTGTTAGAATTACAGATTGACAGTGAAAAGTTTGTTCTCAAATTTTAAATGGATTTTGTAAGTTTTAGTAGTACAAGCTTTGAATCTAAATAACTTCAATTTTATTTTCAGCCTATAAATATTTTATAGACTCACTTTTTTATGCTGATATCTTTTTAGTGAAGGAGTAACATTTTATCGTAAAATACTATATTTTTAATAGCGATTCATAGCAATTTTGTCTATATTTTCGCCAATTTTGAAGTGCCATTAAATCCATTATTTTTGCACCATTTCAACACAAAACAGCGTTATTAATATATAATTATTAAAAAATACAATTTAAAAATGTTTGATTTAATTATCTAAAGAAACGTTTCTTAATTAGCCACATTCACTGCTATCGTTATTTAACACATCTCAGCAAAGACTTCGCATCTTATTTTACACAAAAAACCACCACCAAAAAGTGTACTTGCCCACTTCTACTTCGGGCATCGTTTTTGTGTCTTGTCTAATACCGTGACGCCCCCTCTGGCTGATGAAACCTCGTGCCTACCTCCCTCACCACCCACGGTCCCACCCGTTCGCCTCGAGCGAGAAAAATGAGTTAGAAAAGATGCGGCGCCCGATTATGGCGTGACGCTGTGGTCCTTTGTGCGGGACATTCGTCTGAATCAATCGTGCGGGGGTCGTATAGGACGGCCACGAGCATTCGCAGGGTTACGTGTCAGGTGGCCTCCGCGTGACGCCTATAAATCCTGCAAGCTTGGTACTAGGATTTGTGGAAGGAGTAAGTTCCCTTTGAAAAATAGGTCTGAATTTCTACATCGAACAGCCAAAAAATAACCACTTTTTCTCTTATTTACTATGAACTAGTGTTACAAAAAAATTAATGTAAGCTAATATTATGTTCAAAATAACCTCCAAAAATTTTCTTTGTAATCTCTAATATTACAAAGGCTAATTGAGCGAAATGGGCACTATAAAAATTCACACTCGTTTAATTGGAACTTTATTTTTAACCCTAGTTTAGTTTTAGGTGCAGATGTGAAGTTACAAAAAATTTGGAATACTTTCATCACGAAAATTTGTCAGAACTATGAATAACTTTATCTGATTGAATGTAAGCAAATTTTCAGTATCATAACCCAAGGGTGGCTACAAAGGGTTCCCATTCGTACACAAAGGCGCGCTTGTGGGGTCTATTTGACCACTGTAGTTTTATTCCAGTTTAGTTGGCAGAAGTTTAAGCTAGGGTTAAACACGACCCGACCCGCAAAATCATACGCTTATGTTATGTAAAGGATTTATAGGAATGTTTTTGCAACTAACACACATTTATTGTACGATCTGCTCTGTACGTTAGACATACCGATAAGTACGGAGTTGCTATTCATTCACTAAGTAATGAATAGCATTCATTAAAAAATAATGAAATAAAATCATTGAGGAATGAAACCAAATCAGCTGTCCCGAAATCACTAAACCAAGTCTATTTATGTCTAATAAACAATTAGTTACTGACCTTGCTCTCCATTTCCATGCGCTCTTGGTACGCCAAATTTCTCATATGTTTCAAGTAGGCTGTTGTTATGGGTACACTGTAGTCTAACTCCTCACCACTATAGTACAGACCGCTGTCTGGTCTCCACGGTTTAGCAAATCTTCCGAAGCTATGTGAACTGGAATAGTCTATGCTTGAAGGCAAGAGTTTTTTTCTAGGAGGAGACCTCGCCTTTGGCGGATCTTTTGATGTTAGATTTGCAACGTCTAGAGGATTATACTTCTTCTCTTTTTTGACTTCAGTCTTATTTTCAGCGGCTCCTGTATTTTCCGCCGCTCTAGAATCTTTATCTGTTTCCTCCTTAATACTGATTTCATTTTGCGACACCACAGTTGGTGGACTGTCCACTTTGACATCTTCTACATCTATAAGACTATTCTCATCTTTGTCTATTTCTGGATCTGTTCTAACGGGTTCCTCTTCTCTGAAAGCTGGTTCTACGGGAGAATTTTTACTATAAAGTGGCGTACTATCAAAACCATTCACTTTTTTCGACGTTAATTCTATATATGTCGGTTCTTGATCTTCTGCGTCATTCTGTTTAGGACTTTCTATTTTTTTTATAGGTTGAAGCTCGGTATATTCGAATTTAGATTCATAGGAATAATTCGAGTGTGCTGCGTCAATCTCCGATTCCCAGTTTCGAGTGTAATCAGGGGCGCAGTGAGGTAGGAAAGGAAGGTAGGTTGGGTGTCTCGTGGGGGAAGGTGAAGGGGTGGGCAGCGGAGGAGGTGAAGCACTGCGCGGGCGCCGGGCGCACTCCGCGCATCCGGTCAGGAAGCGCGTGACCGCTTCCCGCGGGAGGAACGCGTATGTCTCCGTGATCTGTTGGCAATAAGTCTTTGATCAGATAACATTTTCTGTAGCAATTATGTAGATTCATTAGTTTAGTACGTCTGCGTAGATTATTAAGATCAGTGTAACTTTCTGACTTCAATGGCTCTACCACCTTCATGAAAAGATAACGCAATGGTAACTATGTAGTACGAGTATACAGGTGACATTGATAACGTTACTGGAATTTTAAATGGAGAATATAATTTCTATATGTGCCTAAAGTTTATGCATTGTGTTTATTAAAACTAGACGTGAAAGAAAATAAGTAAATTTAGTTATTTATCGTTATTATGACTTCGTTGTAAAAAGGTAAGGTAAAAAGTCGTAGTTGTACCGTACGTAAATCTAATCTAAATAAATAATTCTAAACGATTTGAATAGAAAATAAAAAAAAACAACTAATCGATAAATATTAAATAATTGCAATGGTGTTTTATTGCTACACATGATTAACCGTTTTCGAGAGAAAATCTCCTGGATTCGATATTTACCCAATGATTCAAAATTCACCTAACACCTGTATATTATTATTACTTTACCCTAATTTTTCGAGTAACATAATAGTTTTTTATTTATACACAAACAAAAAACAGACTAGAGTTCTAAAAATATTTTGGAACAGAAAAACTTCTAAAGTCTCCCTATATACATAAAATGAATAAAATCAAGCATTAACAAGGCTGTTTTATAATACTTATAGATGTTAATAAGTATGAAGCATATTATACATTACTTCATGAGCTGCGTATTATTGTAGGTATCTAATTATTTTATTCGGTACTAGATGTTGCCTGCGACTTCGTTCGCGTGGTCTTTTATTTACTAAATTAAATAACTTAAAAATTTTCGCGGGCGTACGCAGGGCAACTCACCAAAATTTCATCACAATCGGTTGAAAGGTTTAGGAACGCATAGAGAACAAACAAGCAAAGAAACATTCACTTTTATACATAAGAAGACTAGAACTAGCCAAATAATTAAAGTAATGGTCGCCCAGTGGTCCAAATGTAAAAGTAAACGGTTTTTTAACTTGACATTTTGTATGTACTTCACAATCTCGAAACAGCTCTCAGTTTACAAACCGTACAAAATTCACAGCTCGGAACTCATTCAAGCAATCTGTCAATAATTATTTGTTGGAAATATTTTAAAATTCTTGAAAATATAACTATTATGTGTTTGACATTAGCAGTATGAACGTAAACAACAATGTTTCATTTTATTTTATTTAAATTAATATATTTGTAATACGTATATACGTATTATAGCGTGAAGATATGTATGTATGTATTATATAATATACATTTTAGCTTTCTGCATTCCTTCTCCATATAAACTTTAACTATGTCATATCTCACACTCCTCCATGCGCGCAATAATATGCTTAAAAAAGGGCACCTACAAAGCTTTCTCTTCTCGTATTAATATGTAGATTTAGCAACGTGCTAATATAGGTATTACAAGTTATTAATCAAGACTAGTACACATATATACCTTCATCACAAAAGCCTTGTTGCGCTCAGCGAATAATTTGGTACCTAATCGGAAAAATTAAATGTTATAGTAGAACTGTTTTTATTTATCTACTTATTTAATTATTATCACTGTCAAAAGCATAAAGTTCAAAAGTATACTTAGCAAGTCAAAAGTGTCAATCACCAAGTAGAAGAAAGCTGATTTTCTAACATACGACTTCGTTTCTTAACCTACCACCCATTACTGTTTTTAAACTTTCACGGCTTGCGACTTGTACACATTTTATAATTCTAAATAAAACCGAGTCTATATCGTGTTAATACTTTTAAGGCTAACCTTTTTTATTCCGTTTCGACCAGATTGTACCGATTGTGGTCACGAGCAGACTGATGGGGATGAGCGACGTCTTCGTAGTGTGCGGTTCCTGGCAATTACCCACATTCATTCATCACGTTTTTAAATATTTATTATCGTCACTGTCGGTACTTCAACACACCACGCTAACGACGTCTACACGCTGGCTACGTCCGGTTTTCCAGCTCCGGACATACTCACTGATAACAGGATTCCATGTTGATAAGCTATACTCATCTTCCCGGTTGAAATTATGGTATTTTTTGATTTCAAGCGCCTCTCGTGCTATTCCGTAATAATAATAGTGTCCATCAGAGGAGACGACATATAACTGATGTAATTTAATCCAGTGATTGGCTCCTGACTCCAGCAAATCCTCGGCAATAGCTGATTTGGTGATCAGTTGTTTCATAACAGCCGTGATATGTTCTCTGACTCTTTCCTCTATTGTTCTTTTGGTCTGTCCGATATAGGAATTACCACAGCTGCAATCCACCATTAGTTTGCTCACGATCATACTCATCAGTCTGCCCGTGACCACGATCGGCAGGGCCGGATTTAGGGGAAGGCAACCGGGGCGACAGCCCCGGGGCCTCCACAAAAGAGGGGCCCCCACAATAGAGACTTCAGAAAAAAAAATCTTTCAAATTCCGACTAGTAAACACTAGTAAACATCTTTTCCTTTGATATTTTTCTTCGCGGTTTTACCTTTACCTACAGTACTTTGTACAAACATGATTATATTGTTCTTAAATATTAACAGAAATCATTGATCTCTCAAAAATGAATCTTTTCAAAAATGAAGATTATAAAAAATAGGCTTCGAACCACAATGGGACAAAACCGTCTATCAAAACTTTCTCTCCTGAGCATTGAAAGCGATTTACTTCGGGAACTGGATTTCAACGAACTCATCAACGATTTTTCGGCGAAAAAAGC
Source organism: Zeuzera pyrina (assembly GCA_907165235.1). Classification (NCBI taxonomy): domain Eukaryota; kingdom Metazoa; phylum Arthropoda; class Insecta; order Lepidoptera; family Cossidae; genus Zeuzera; species Zeuzera pyrina. The sequence goes on from OU015641.1 coordinate 5,886,659, forward strand.
TCGGAAGGTTCCGTTCGTTAACACTAAAATTTAATTTCAGATAATTCTTGTTTCCGATAATATTTATATATGCTTGTTAAATACTAAAAGAATCTACTTGGTTTCACAATAAATTATTTATTGAAAAATTCGATTGAAAAAAGGTGGTCATTTTATTTGGAAAATAATTTGGGGCCAGGGGGCCTCCACTCCTTTGTTGCCCCGAGGCCTCCAGACCTCTAAAGCCGGCCCTGACGATCGGTGCAACCCGGTCAAAATGTCGGGATAAAAAAGGTTAGCCTTAAAACTAACTTACGACCTAATATATAAAAAATGACCTAAATTATTACCTATTTTAATTAATTTTCACTGCGACGAAAACATTTATCTATAAAATAATCTGCAAGAGGATGTCGGATACGCTTTAAATTAAGGTTCTCTAGAAATTTCGTACTAACTAAAAGTTTTTTTTTAATTTGGTAAGTAATACTTATTATTTAATTTTCTGTCTTTCATTTCTGTAGGTTTGGGTTACCAATTTTTAGGTTATATATATATATATTAATAATTTATAGGTATGTATACACAATGTCATCTCAGTAAGTGCAAAGACGACGGAATCTGTTGTGATATACAGACGGACAAAGTGATATTGTAGAGATTTTAGCTAAAAATCCCTAAAAAATAACATAAGAGTTTATATTCACTATTTTATATTACACTAAACTAGTAAAAGACTGACGAGGAAAATCTAAAGAGCGAAAGTAAGTGCTAGCAGAAGCCAAAGAAGATCACGGCATACTTACGAGCCAACGTGTTAGCTAACGGAATAGTCAAAAGCACTCACATACCTAGACGAAAGTGTGTGAGAAGAATGATGAGATCTGAGGAGCCGAAAAAAGTATGTAAGGCGCTTGGCGCTCCGTCCTCTCTAACTATCCCCTTAGGGACATAGCGTGAAGATGTGTATATGTAATTCTTTTCGTCCCATTACAAAGTTTAGCTATAGGCCAAATATAAAATCTCATTATATATATCTACCTAAATCTATTATAAAAGCTAGACAGCCGAAAGTAATACGCGAGTTCCAAGAAAGTTTCTTAGAAAGGTTTTCGAAGTCAGCTAGCTCTACATAGTAGCGATAAACTACTTTAGAATAGGAACTTATCCCTATAGATTCCTTGGTTACCTCCCCTAGTACAAACCAGCAAGCCACCCATAGGGGTATCGACGGGTATATACGTATAGACGGGTGTCTTTAGTCACTTTAAGTAATAGGACAAATTCCAAGTTCAAAAGTTTAACGAATCTAGGCCAAGTAAACAAGATTTTAAAATAACTTCTTTCATATTCGTTTACCATTTGAATAATAATTATTCTGTAAAAAAATGTAAAAAAAAAACAAAATAAATGTTGATGTGTCAGCAATTTATTTTAAAACTCATAAATTTTATTAATTACTAACTGATGCCCGCGACTTCGTCCGCGTTTTTGTTTTTAAAATAGCCTATACCCTTCCTCAGGATTCAAGCTATCTCTATACCAAATGTCATCGCAATCCGATGAACGGTATGGCGGCCCATAAAATACGAACAAACAAATGAACGTTGATTTTTATATTACATTAGCTGATACCTGCGACTTCGTCCGCGTTTCTATTTTTAAAATAGCCTATGTCCGTCCCCTAGTGTCAAACTATCTCCATACCAAATTTCATCGTAATCGGATGAATTAAAATATGAACAAACAAACAAACATTGATTTTTATATATTAGATTTATATATCAGACTCTATTCACTTACGGTTTATTTTAATCATATAAAAGTTGAATAAAGTGGTAGGATAAGTGTCTTAACTAACTATCCTACCACTTTCCTCATCAACTTTTATATGTGTAATAGAGTAGTAACCTTGTAGTAACCAAGCTATAATAGTCAAAAAAAGTACACTAGCAAATAAAAAAATTTACTCCTTCTGCAGTTTTTGTAGATAAGAGAAATTTTGCAGATTAAATAAATAATTCGTTTTTATTCGATTCTTGAACGCTATATTTTTTTGAAAAAGATGTCTGTTTTGTTTCCTTTCATGTAAATTGAATTAGTTTATTGTACCATAGAAAAAATATATATAAGTTTTTATAACAAACAGAAACAAAATAAAATTTCATGTACTTTATGGCGTTTGCCCGAAGTAAAGAACTTACAATACAATAAGGCCACAGAGCTTGTGTAAGGATAGATGGTCACATATCGCCCTGTTTTTAAGTCTGTTCGGGCGTCAGACAAGGCTGCGTGATGTCTGCCTGGCTGTTCGTGCTCGTTTTCGTTTCGTTTGGACAGTTGCCTTCAGACATTGAAAGGTAGTATGAGTGGTATGATATGTCACTGTACAGTGGTAAACTGCCTTTTGTACGATACTTTGCTTATAGCACCATCAGAAGAGGAGTTGCAGACACTAGTCACGTGCGTGAAATAAGAATGTGAAGTGAAAGGATTGAATATGAATGTGGACAAATCTAAGGTTCCGGTGTTTGAAAGAGAAGATGTACAGACCAAATGTGAGATTACAAAAAATGTCTAGAAAAAAAGAATGAAATTATGTATCTGGGGATTGCGTTCTCTAGGAACGGAAGATGCGATTTGGATGTGGAGAGACGGGTAGCAGCTGGCAATAAAATGAACGGTACTCGGTCAAAACTCGGTCAAACTCGTTAAAAATGGCCATCCACAATGTGGTGTTGGTGCCAAAATTTATTGTACGGTAGTGAGGACTGGACATGCCTGTAATCGAGTGAAAGTAAGATAAATGCAGTAGAAATGCGGTCTCTTAGAAATATGCGTGGTGTCCCCCTTGTCGACAAAATAAGCAACGTAAAGATACGCAGTATGACAGGATTGCACGACAGTGTTATTGTAACAATGAAGAAAGAAATGCTTAGATGTTTCGGACATATGGAAAGAATGAGGGATAAAAAACTGACGAAGAAAATCTACAGAGCAAAAGTTAATAGTAGTAGAAGCCAAGGAAGACCAAGGTTGACTTACGAAGATCAAACAGCCAGAGTATTTAGCTAACAGAAATGTCAAAAGCACCCGCACGCCTCGGCGAAAATGCATGAGGAGAGTGATAAGATTCGAAGAGGCGAAAGAAGTATGTAAGGACCGCAAAGCTTGGCGCTCCGTCCTCTCTGACCACCCAGCTTAGGATACAGCGTGAACATATGTATGTATCTAGAATACAATAAACATTTACATTAGGTATGTACGCATGATATGGACCTATAATATTTTCATATAAATTGTAACATCAATAAACGATTACATTTAGCGCCATCTGACGTTTCTTTATAGATAAAATACATTAATAAGCATTCCAGTAAATCTGTTAAATGTTATTCCAAAAGCAAAGAAAATTTTTTTATGAAATACACTAGAGGGCAGTGTATTCAATTACCACTTTCAAAATAAAATGTTTCGTAAATACTTACTGTTCTGTAAGTACGTTTTTGTCCTGCATGTTTTCCAGGTCTGCCTTCAAGTTCTACATGAACCGTGTAGATGATATCGAAGAAGTTTTCTACTATTGCAACCTTTCGATACACTGGCTCTTGTGACGGTGCATTCTGTAACAACAATAAAGTAATTGACATATTACGTATATTACATATAGACACAAACTTTTAAAATATCAGGCATGTACAATATGATTTAATAGAATTAGTATGTACACTACACTATACTAGGTAATATATTGAGGACATTACACGCATACGTACAGACGCATACGACAAATCGTGCTTTTTTTACAAACTTCCACTGAGTAAGTAATCAATACGTTTTAAACTACTTTTACAAGTGTTACCAGTGACTTCATTCCGGAGGACAATGCAAAAATTAGTAATTTTATGATATTCATAAATGAATAGATTCTTGCTCTTGTTTTGCAAGGAACCGAAGTGAATAGATTTCCAAAAATCTTGTTACTTACGAGAAATAAATGGGAAAATGTGATGAGTATTAAAATAGTACAGCTTAAAAGTTAAGTTACTGATCATTCTAAGTCATGTGGTGAACGTTTCAAAATGAAATCAATGTTATGAATGTCTAAAGTCGCAAAGTCGCTACAATATTTCGATTTAATTCAATAAGGCTTCAATATATTACTTGTTATGTACCTCTCTACCTTTCCAAGTACTTAAGTGACAATATGTGACAGGTACTCATGCAGGTACCAGTCACATATTGTCATTGACTGCTACGCAGCCTGGCGGAAATTTAAAATCAATCTAGTGCTTCGAGTAATGTTAGTGTTCCACAATGTCAAATTTTACCATAGCGCCATCTGTGGTATAGTTGCTGAGTCATTGCAAACTTAATTTAGTTGTACTATTTCCCGTTAGATGGCGAAACATGAATAACTGTAAACGTAAATAATAGTTTGAAAAAAAATATTTCCAAGTCGTTTTGTAATGTTTCAATCTTTGTTCTGACGTGAGACTTGGTTGAAGTCGCGGCAAATCCTAGGACATAACACATGACACGCCATCTATAATAATAATAATTTATTATTATTATTGTTACCGCTTGTAGCTTCTGCTTGTAGTTCGCTTGCCAAGTACTAACCAGGCGAGCTTAAGGACTTCGCAGGCGGCCCACCCCCTGATAAGACTATCTGGAAACAGCCAACCCAGAAACTTGGCCGTTTTAGCGACCAGCGATTGCTCCCACCGGCAAGGGGCTGTTACCCCGGATCGGTTTCCTCGTCCCCGTGAGAGGGCGAGATGACTACTACCGCATTTAACCCTTATTACTCATCTAAAATGCTATTTTCTACGAAAACAAATCGATCGCTGTTTTATTACGTATATCGATATATTCTCAGAACTGAACGCCTTCGTGAAATGTAAAACTTATAACATAATATTGCAAGAGGCTGTATCAGTTTAAAAATCCATCCCTCATTTCCTTCCTAACCATCTATTACCTATACAAGGTTACTTCGAAAGCATGTGTAAATGCGAAAGGGTATACACATGACAACGGAAAACTTGTATTCTACAACTTCGCCAAAAGTCAATAAGTTCTATTGTAACTAACACCTTAAAGTTTAAAAAAAATAAAGGTGAGGTAACCCTAATATCAGCGTTTTTACATCTTTAGCAAACATTTGGAAAATAGCCGCATAAGGATAGGGATGTAAATTTTTTTTATTATATTTTTTTGTATGGATAATATAAACGACAATATAAACGTATTCCGTAATTATTATATTTGCAATATAGCAGCCAACATTGACACATTAAAATCCTGGCGCATTTATACCCCCTTTCACAATAACCTTGTATAACCTTGTACTCAATGTAAGTTTTAAGAATGACAGCCAACATAAGGGCAATTATGATCACGAGATAAAAATTAGTTATTATTAGCTTCCATGCTGATCAAGATAGTCAGCTGCTCATCTGTCCGCGCAGGTCATAAAAATCGGCCAAGAGAAAGAGTTTATTATAAGGAATTTGTATGGGCATTTGTTTGTTTCTCCTTTTCCACCTGTCAAACAAAACAGTTATTACTTGAAGCAATTCAAGGTATGATCTTATTGCGTGATAATTTTCTGTCCACACCCAATATTAATGTGAAGTTATAGTACTTAGGTAGTACGTATATTATTACATTTAACAAAAATAATATATATGATACATTAATGGGTTACTCGTTGAGTTAAAAGCATTTCAAAATCTTTTCCATTTTGCAGCGTCCGATTTTTCCAATATTCGCCCTTATTGTGAGAGGTGGTGATTGAAATATTGAAATGACTAACAAAACTCTTGTATACCACCGCAGTATTATCTGCAAGCTAAAAGTGAAATAACATAATTAGTAGTATAAACGAGCCGAGGACAGCAATTAGGCCGCTTGGGTCGTACGTAATTAGCTGGCCGACTAGATCCGCGCCGAGTAATTAAGGGTTGACATTGCAAACTGGCGCAGGACTGAGAACTCGTTACTGTAAAAAGTAGACGATGTTTGCTAGTGTTTAAGCTGGCGAACGACTTGACTTGGAGCAGGGATAACGAGATTTATTTCATATGTATACACATATAATAACTTTACGCCGTTTCACATTCGGAGCGAACAGAGTATTAAGACGGCAAAATAATACTCAGTATTATATCTAGTCTTTGAACACTTACCATTGTTTCTAGCAAGTATTTGGTCTAAGATGGCAAAGCAAAAATAGATAGTGACCAGATCGTTACAAGTTTCTTATTTTACCTATCCTTTAAGCTAAAGTTTTACTAGTCCGTTACAATATGCGACTGCCATGTTAGCGCGATAGAGAACAGTTGTGGTAGCACAGTCTTAGCTAGCACAGTCCCGGTATGATTCTCGGTCAGGTCTGGAAAAGTTTTTTTTAATTATCCTGGATTTTGAATGTTACTAAGTGCTCTCCCACTTCATTGAATCAATTTATTATTTTATTCACAATTAGCCGTGCCTCGCGGTTTCACCCACATCAAAATTTGGTATTTTTCCGGCATAAAAAGTAACCTAGATTACTCTGAAAAGTCAAAGGATGTCCGGTCAAAATCGGTTCAGCCATGTCAACATCGGTTCAGCCGTTTCGGAGAATAGCCAAACAATCAAACACCCACACGGACAGAGAAAAATCTAAAAAAGCGTATTTGAATTTTAGTTACGTGTAAATAACCATGTGTAGAAAAAGCCTTTGTTTAAAAATCACAGACACGCACTTCAATTTTATTTATGTATGTATAGATTATAGATGTGTAGATTACCAGTAAAGCTAGTTTTATTAAAAAAATCCGTGTAAAGCAATTTGTTACTTAGTATATTATAGTACGTACGTAAAACACAAGAACAGCGACTTATCTAAACTTAAGTGACAACGAAAAGCTTCGAATAAATACGAGGAAATTTGTCATAATTTATTGTTTTCCGAGAGGTGATATGGAAAATATATTCTAATTTTTTAAGGAAAGCTGGCCTATTTATCATGGCACGCGGTAACTAAAATTTTAATCCTCACTTTATTACTAATCAAACCAGAACTTAACAGCAGACGTCCAATAAAGAAATCTTTGCAATATAAGATTGGGATATTTCGCAAGAGGCGGCAGTATCTTGAACAATTTATTTTTATTTAGCGGTATAAAGTTTCGTGGTGAGTGTCCCGGGCGGCGGGGACGGCGCGCTTGCTAATTGGAGCGGGCGAATGGCGCGGCGTGGCGGCTGAGTGGCAGAACGGCGGGACAGGCACGAATTCGGGACGCTTTGTATAGGGGTGGCGAAAATACTGATGCGCCATTCTCGGAAATATTCCCAAATTGGGAAAAATTCTCGAAAACATTCTTAGAGTGCGAAAATTTTTCCGGTAAACTCCCACGCTGACTTTTTATTTTTGTTCAGTACTAGACTTATACGAATAAATAGCTAGATGAAAACGAAATTTTGTTGAGATTCAATTTGATCGATTGACGTGAAACGAAGAAGGTTGACAATATGATTCATATAAAATCTTTGGGACACTGATTTGGATACAAATGCTAAATGTTATCATAATTCACAGTGAGCTACAAAACGTGAAAATGCAATGCAATACGACACAACAAAATAGAAATTCAATAGAAGTTACTCTTATTAAATGGTCTTCGAGTTGTGCCTACCTATAAAGTCTTTAAATCGAATCACAGATCAAAACAGTCAAAACCACAAACATCGAACACTATATGTATCATATAAGTGTACATAAATGATTTAAAATAAAAATCAGTACAATATTACTAATAACATAATAACATTTTCTCGAATACGTAATAATAACATTTTGTCAAATAAATGCACGAGATGGTTGCATTATTTCGGACAAAATATTTTGGAGTACAAATATTATGTGTCTTGAATCCGTAATGTGCTTTTAGTGTTCCATTTTAAAAATGGAAGGAAGGAAAACTTATGAAACCGCCGCGATGTCTTTCTGGCTGTGGCAGTCGTTTTTCTCAGTCTATTCCAGGAAAACAGTTTCTAAAACAGTTGACCCAAAGAATGGCGTTAGCCTGAAAATTCAAGTTTTTACTTTTAAGTTGGTTTAAGGCTTAAAGAAAAAGTAGATTTTTTTTTCGCGGTCATCGTGTCATCGTATGGAATATCAAATGAAGTCACTTAGATCACATATTAAAAAATGTAACACGTTAATTTGGTTTAATATTTTAACACTTCAAATTCGCGTCATAATGGCTGTACCCCCCTTCTATTATCTTTGAAAGTAACTATAACTCACAAAAATCCCAAAAAATCACAAACATTGAGTATAAGGTCTACATCGAAGAATAATAAAAACTAACATTGTATTCTTTTAGATACTTTTTTGGTTAAAAAGAACTACGACAAACTTCGTTTTACGGTTGGCAGTATGGTACACTAATAGCGCACCAGTCATCTTGCACTTTTATTAAATAAAACAAATGACTGTGTAATGATAAATTGAATAAGTAGTCACATAATTATCGCGAAAAGATAATATAAAAAGTACTAACAGAGGAAGTAGCCGTAGTGAAAAATCTTATTTAATTTGAAGATACTATTTCATTATAAAATACTTCTTACAATTCTGTCTAACTAGGTCCATGTCGTGTTAATACTTTAATACCTTTTGCGTCCTGACATTGCGGTAGGATTGCACCGATTGTGGTCACAGGCAGACTGTAGACGAGCAGTCTGCCGGTGACTACGATCGGTGCAATCTGATCAAAAACGTCGGGATAAAAAAGATAATAGCGAGTATTAACACGACATAGACTCGGTTGGTTAAATTTTTAAGATGTGCACAAGCCGTGAAAGTTTAAAAACTTTACAAAATACTTAGTATTTTTTAACACAATTCGTCAAATAAATACAAGAAAACATTCCAAGCATAGATAATTAGGAAAGAGCTTTTTTTAGCGACCCGTTCCGGCTTCACTCGGGTACTCGAATACGAATTTACGAAACGACAATATTTCTCTACTCAATGGCCTACCACTAAAGAACATGTTATACACATAAACCCTCCTCGTTAAATGTTCTAAATGACGATAAAAATGCATTCAAATCTAGAAGTCTATAAGTTATAAGCCGATACACAGACAACACTTATATACTATTTATTATGTTCGCAAACAAACAAAATGCATTTTTGTTTTCCAAGCTCCCCTAAGAGTACATACTAGATGCGTCCCTGTTTAGCATGGCGTGGCGTAGGTCGGTGCGAAGCCTCACCCGTATAATTGCAGTAGCCATTAGAGCTGACTGTGGAAACCCACACCGACCGGATAACATCTGATGAGAGCGTGTTTCTCACTCAAACATTAAATCCAGATTTATACTGATTGCACTACCAACGAGTACAAATCTACAATATCATATGACTACGGCACCATTCCATTCACTCCTCTAGTAAAATATTTATCTTTAAAGCTAGTTTAAAAATAAATACACGTTTTAAGGTCGTCAAATTTCCTTGTCACCTGTGCTGAGTAAAGCCTCTCACTCACTTTCCTCTCATCACAAATGAGGATGAGAAACCGGTGCACTCTAGGGCGAAGTCCTAAAGTGTACGTCACTACATATGAATCGTGTAAGTCGATCTGGTAGATTGTACTTATTTCATAACATCTCGTCATACATAAATACATGTGTTCAACAAGTATGTGTTCTTTATACGTGGATATACAGAGAGGTGAGAACGCTGACAATCACCAATCACAATTTTTACTTCTAGTACTTCCTCGAACTATTCAAAGATACAAACAAAAGCCAACAGATGTTTACACATTTTTATGTTCGGGATCTACTTTTAAATAAAATAGACCCATTTTCAACAAACAACACAGAACAACATAATATGCGAAAACGTGCCATCAGCTTTGAAACAAAAAAGCCTGTCTATCTATTCAAGAGCAAGATGACACGAACACACAGACGGATAAACAGACAAACAACAGCGTGAAACTTGTAACACCCCTCTTTTAGACCAAAAATATAAAAACAAAGATGACTTCTGTAAAAGTAAAATCGACCATATTTGCAGTAGAAAAAAATAGCGTAATATCAAATAATAATATTCCAATTTTAAAAAGCAGATGGCAGGTGGCCGCTGGGTCCCGCGACGCAATAAAACAGCCACAACTAGGGACACACCTGTTGAGTTTAATATCATCGAGCGATGCAATCACGCGGCGAAAATGTAGGTGCGTTCAACAAAAGCGAGATATAATTTGCTTATAAATTAAGAAGTAAAATATTTCAAGCGTCCTTTCGGTGGAAAACTGGAGTTATATCTTTTTAAATAACTATTTTCTTTGTAATTTCGTGCTGCTCTGAAACGAAAATAAAAATATAAAATGCATTTATATGTTTAACTAACTTCTCAAATTTATAGGGCTATAAAATACTTAATTTTTGAACTGTCACTATTTGTATTTTATTCCGTCAGAAATTTTCGCGGTCCTGACTTACCAGCTCTAAGCCTAAAAGGTACGTTATCTTGTTGTAAAATAATAACCGTCCGCCCTGAATGTAAAATTAGCGCGAAATTATGTGTATCAAAACACTTATTATTTAATTTTATTTATAAAAGTAGTGTGTAATACAGAAGAAATAAAGTATATATATATATATATATATATATTATTAAAGTATATATATATATTTATTAAAGTATATATATATATATATATATATATATATTAAATAAATATATATATATATTAAACTTTTTGTATACACATAGATGTTACTGAGCCAGGTCTGGTCGAGTTAAATTGCCTCTAGTGAAATCAGTCGCCACATCACGCAGCCATGCGCTGCTTATTATAGTGACGCGCGGCTTTGTCGATAAGAACGTTATAATATCACAATTCATTTACACGACCACGGCGGTTAAAAATGAGGATTATGGTTTTAGCTATGTATACGTATATGCATGTATATACATACGTATTTTATCTGTTTCCTAATAGCGCCAAAACTACTTAACCGATTACAACATATAAATTACTAGCGATCCGGCCCGGCTTCGCACAGGTAGATTTTTTTTTGAAAATAAAATGCAGGTCATGTTACTCGCTGATAATGTAGCTTAGCTTTCTACAGGCGAAAGAATATTTGAAATCGTTTGAGTAATTTTTAGTTTATCCATTACATACAAACAAAGGTTATCTCTTTATAATATTAGTGTAGATATAGATTTATAGGATTTCTTTTAATTACAAGCATATCATAGGTTACAAGTGCAGCAGTTTAGTAGCACTATAAAAAAGTAATAAAATGAAATTAAAAAGCTACAACCCGATTATGAATTGAACGAAAACTCCCAAACACTGTACTGGTGAACTAACTATAATTCCTTAACTTAATTGCTACAGTCGGAATCTATGAGTATGAGCAAGGGAAGAAAGATAAGTAATACCTAAGTTCATTAGGGCTCCGACACGGGCAATGAAATCAAGAAATTACAGACTAACATTTATTTCAACTTATCTGCGAGTCTTTTTTAAATTCTTGGTAAAGATAGTTTTTTAACTTTTATTTTTAACGTGACAACAATATTGTATGTAGAAGTGAACGGAACGTAGAAAATCATAAATTTACAAATTTTGAAAAACAGCATAGGTTACGAATTACGAATGGTATGTGTAAGAAATACAGAAATAAATTATGACAAGATATAAATCGTTTTCTAGATTGTTTTAAAATTATACTTTGGAGAACGTAGAGAAAAGTTTTAATATCGACCTTACATGTATTTTAAAAAACGTTACAATATGATTATGGAAAACTATAAAATCCCAGTGTAAATAATATAAAAACAAAACTTCGTTCATTTGGAGCTTTATATATATATATTGGTTTTTCATTTACACGAAAAGTACTGAAACAATTAATATCAAATTGTACACGCAGACGGCGTTAAGGCTGTACTTATGTTTAAAATATAAGCTATCATTTATCTGATTCACATCAGGGAAGCTTTAGGTATAAGTTATAACCAGTAAATGTTTAATTGCCGTTGATTTGTATAGTTAAGCGTATCTTTAAATTTTTAATGAATTCAGTAATAGTTGATGATATATATGTACATCACGTCTTCGCGTTAACTTCGCGCTATTTGGTATCGATATTAATGGGCATTAACTGTGGTCCTCACTACGGTCCCGCGCGATTAATCAGACGTCGTTTGCCCCCGCCTGTGCCGCACCCCGCATGGTACCTATCGCCCGTTTACTACACGGTACGGGCCTACGCGCCCCTATCCTAAATACAGGGACTGCCAAACAGTGATTTATAAGTGCTTTTTGAAAACGAGATAAATTTTTTTAAAGTTTGATTTAAAATGTTGATAAATAAACAAAAAATTACATACTTTTTTGTTAATTTGCGTTAAGTGCGTAACTTTACGCCATTTCATATTCTGAGTGGATAAGCATATTGGCGCATCTTGAAAAATGTAGTTTATAGGCTTCTAGCAATAAGTATTCAAATTGGACTTATAAATAGGTATGAAAACAGAACTATACACACAGACAGTTTGTTAGGCCATTACCTTTACAAATATGAAAACATTGTACCTATATGGTATTACACATTTTTTTTACACCAGGAAATGCTTTATGTATCCCTGCCCACTCGGGAGGACGGCGGGAAGGTTATGTGGGGCTCCTCTATGACTGAGTATATCCACTAAAGCCTGGCGGTGGCCGTCGTTGGTGCGTCGTCGAGCGGCTCCGGAATCTCCTGCAGAACATAATCAGAGCCTCTCGCGCTGTATCGAAGCACCCTTCTCAGGGGAGGCAGCTACAAAGCCCCCTGCACTCTTGCAATGCTACGACAGCGCCGGTCCCACGCGCTGTCGTGCTCCTCAGAGTCGTGTGGAAGGATGATCGGAGCTCTCACTTCGATCGGCCGAAGTCGAAGGCCTCTTACGACAGACGGGGACGGACTACAGGACTGATTTATATGGTACATGTACCAATAATTCTTTACAATTATAAGCAGAGCACCGGGCACATTTCCCCTTTCTCCCAGGAAGCCTTTTTTTCTCAGATGCCAGCGTGGACAAAACTAAAACGAACAAAGAGTTTAATTTTCTTACTACAGATATGCCTCGTGGTTTCATTTGCGTTTTTGATATTTTTCCGGCATGTAAAGAGCCTAGATTCATCTCCGATATGTCCTCTACCTGCCAATGAAAGTCACCAAATCGGTTGTTTTAACTATATTTATTTTAGAAATGAGGATTACTTTCATTTTAATTTTCTTTTTATTTTAGCGAAAAGTTTGTGCTCTCTTTTAATTATTTAGTTAATTCAAAAATATACATAATATGTATAATAAGTCGCGGGCAACGGTTTGGTCAGTGTAATGTGTAATTCACAACACCATTTCAGTGTGTTTCTGCTTTTAATAAAAACTGACAAGCTAGCATTCGCTAGATCGATAACGGATTTATTTAACTTCATAGGGATCGTCTATCCATTAACATCTAAGTGTCAACAATAAATCTTTTTTACTGTAGTATCACCACAATTACAAAAACTATAGTTGGTAGGTACTTGTATGTTCAATTATCAGTACTAGATTCAGTCATGAGTTCGTGACTGTAAAGGCACTACATAGCAGTTACTGCCGCTATTGTAAGGATTATGTACTCTGTGACTGTATAACACTGTCTCAATCTATTTGTATAACATTAGGAAAGGACTTTTGAAAATTTGTTTCTCTTAAACGAGTTAAATAGGGGATGAAAACATAGATGGAAGTTCGTCACTTTTTAAAGTTAGAAAGATAGATATTGGTTTAGGCTTCTGTTTTTCGCGGCGACCAAAGGCCAAATAAGAGTGCATTAGCAGGCAGGTTGCTTACCCAATAACATTTGAGAAAAGTCGAATGCTTCCTGAAATGTTGTCTGTGGGAAATCCACATGGCCAGTCACTAATAATCTCATCTATTTTAGCCTTGATTTTGACACGGTGAGGGCGATGAGTAAAATCGTAATTAAACAATTTCTGAACATTTCCCGTACACCAAGTTCATTCAATTCGTTCGTTAGGATGGGGGCAGACACGGTGTCGAATATTTTAGCTAGGTCCAAGACAGTCACTAATATACGTTGTTCACAATTTACATCTCTAAGCACAAAGACAGTAAGCTCATTTACTGTATCAGCAGTTGATTTATTTGATCTAAAACCATATTGACAATCTGAAAGAAGTCTGTATCTTCTAAATTATTAATTATTCTATTGTTAATTAAACGTTCAACAATTTTACATATCATTGGCAGTATGGATATAGGTCTGTATTTATTGACACCCTTTTTATCTAGTGCCTCATAAATGGAAATAACAAAGATTATTTAAATAATGAAAGAAATACTGTGTCATCATTAATTTGCATATAAGTATGATTTATAAGTTTGTTAAGTATATCTAAAATTATCGGAACCAGTCGAGCAATCTGTTTTAAGATTAGAAATAAGTCAATTTCTCTTTATACAGTAGGCAGAAAGATCATAGACCTTGTAACCTTTTGGCATCGGTAGTATTTAACTTAACAATATATATTTAATATGTATTTAGCCACATTGAAACATTTGCAAAATAATCACATGCATATATGTATTTTAAGTTATTTGTTTTAGCATTAAATATTAGAATAGTTTCAACTAAACATCGTCAATTTTTAATTAATAATTTCTAAAATTCGATAAACGCTTTTATTTTGACAATGTTGATCCAGTGGTGAGATTCAAAATGATCATTCGTTATCGTTCATCATCGTCACTGAATATGTAGGATATAACAAAAAATTATCACTCCAGTGTCGGAACTCTTAGAAAACTGTTGTTTAAAAAACTTTAGCTATGAAAGGAATGATCTGCTGCTAAATGAATGATCTGCTGTAATTTAGTTTCGGTCGATTTATACCGTCATTATAATATGAATTAAAAACAGACTAATTTCATCACACTGAATAGGAGCAACGGCATAGCGTTAGATTACTTTAAATAACCTCAAATATACTTTCTGTGTTGTTTTGACATTTTAGATTTTTTTTATGTATTACCAAGTGTATTCTCAGTTCTTCAGGAGTAGTACGTCCACACTTTTTTAGAGGTAAAGGGAACGATCAAAGTTTTTGGTATTAGTAAAATTTCAAAAGAAAATATTTGTCCCAAGTATAAATCGTTTTTTTCTAGATTGTTCCTAATTCTCTTTATGTGAAATGATAATAGATTTGATTGTTTTTAAAATTGACTTTTTGAAATAACACGAAAATATCGCATTTGGATAAAAAACAATAAAATTACATTTATTTTAAGAGAATTAAAATCACAAGTAATATCTAATTTTTTTATTTTTTCTATCTCTTTTAAATTAATTTTTACGAAATTCTTTCTATTCTAAATTGACTTCTATTTTTAAATTATAAGTTGAAGGCGATCGCAAAGCTTAGCGAAGAGTCTTAGACTTCTAATCTTATAGCAGCATAGGCTTCAGTTTTTTTATCAAATGTATTCTATCTATCATTGAATTCTAATTTTACGAATTTTTTTCTATCCAAAATCGACTTCTGGCGGTTAGAAGTTTATAAATCTGAGCCTAAAATATTGATTGGTAATTTAAAGCTTAATAGTGATTAGGCTGATGGTTTACTTGCCACTGTTTCAAATAATGAAAAAATATTAGTTGTCTGTGGTTAAATGTGTAAATGCGCAAAAATTTTGTGCTTAATAAAAAGAGAATGTAAAATTACTGGCTTATGTAATACGAGTATTTAATTATTTTAAAAAATAGCGTGTTTTGTTAAGTGAAACTTAACTTTTTGAGCATTTATATATAATGACTGCCTTCTGCTATAAATATAACATTGCATTCGCATTAGCACTGAAAGTAAAATGTAATAGATAATTCCGTTGTTTTTGTTAAGTGCATATAAAAAAACTATTAACGTTCTAAACTTATTCTTTTACCAGGGGGCTGTTACCCTATTCCAAATATATTAACTCTCTCTCTCTCTCCCTTCAACCCCTTATTAATAAGGCCTATTGGCATTAGGTGGTAACCAGTCATCTTCTCTTCTTTCTAAGCGAACTGCTTTAATCCACCACAACAATCGAAGCTCATTTTTGGTCAAATTAAAGGAACACATTTATAAGATCCAATTAAGTAAAGGCAATTACCATACTTAGCATAAAAATACAATAAAAATAACTTATGTACAAAAAACTGGCTGGCTACTAGTTGCATAATACAGATCACAATATGTTTATTTAATTTCTCGTAAACGTAAAAAAATGTATTTTGTATAGATATGATAACTTATCATATCGTGACTTTTTTTAGTCTTCTGCACCACTTAACCACACAGGAGGTCATTTCTAATTTACATTTCGCCAGTTTTCACGTTAACAAACCAATTTTATTTGCGACGGCTCACTGTCACTGAGCGCACGGTAGACTAAGTAGCACGTTGTTGTGGTTTTTTATCCCCCTCAATATATTGGGGTTCGCGTTGTGTCATATTTTTAAATGAATGCGAGTTCCATAGTATTTCTGAATTCGTTGTCTATGCCTAATATTACACTAAACTTATTATTTGGCACATAAAATTGTAACGACGTCTCATATTATAATTTGTTTAACTTTACGCCACTTAACATCAGGAATGTAAAGGAGCATGAAAATGTCATAAAATCTCAATATTTGGGCTTACAGATGGCAAAGTGGAACCAGTTCTTGATAAATGGCTCGCCCGTTGCCTAATACCATTTCTTATAACAAATCTATCTCTTGGCCTACTATTACGACTATTATATCCATTAACATAAGTATTCAATTTGCATACCTACGATCGATAATTTAATAAAAACAAAGTCTAAATTCATCTATTAGATACAAGTCTTACAAGAGGTACAAAAATATTTAGGTAAGTAAGTACACATTGTAACAATGAAACAGATTTTTTTTTAAACCGCATAAAAAGTAAAATAAAGACTAGAAAACCAACAGATGAAAAGAGCCGTTTGGATCTAACCATTTTTTCGAACAAAGGCTACAACGAAAAGCGGTGCTCTTGAACGAGACGGGTCGACTCCGCAAACAAGATGAAAGTGTCCCATCCGCAAACAGAGCGGATGTGAGGGAGGCAATAGGCAAGCGCTCCCGGTCGCGTGTGAAGTCCTTTGGCCTTTAGCGAAAGCATTTTTCTAACCGTTGTAGCTATAACTACACATGTTATCAGCAATCGCTTTGTGGAACAATAGTCATGTTCCCCTGTACTTTCATTGTTATACAGTTGTACATAACAAACTAAAAAATGTATGCACTATAAATATGCTATTAATATTCCTGAAGAAAATATGTTTTTGTATGCACTTGTTTGGTTGTATTGTCAGAACAGAGAAATAATATCAAGAACGGTTTCTGAAGCTGTCTTTTCTTTTTTTTAACTGAGTGAGTATTTAAGAACCGAGACTTTTATGGTTAGCTAAGTTTTTAATTTTGAAGTCTATATGTCTATTTTTACGTCGAAATAAAAAATAGTAATTTGTTAACTTTAAAATGATTTAATGAAATTAATAGATGTTATATTGCCTGCTAAATCTGAAATGAATATCAGAATGAAATCTACATAACGGCGAAATTTGATTATGACTTTTCATGAGATAATTTTTAGATATCAATACAATTCAAAAATTCAAATTAGAAACTAGATTTGCTGGTTTCATTATGATATGCTTACAGATTTCGTTTTATAATACAGTAACAGCTTATCAAGCTTCACTACCGGATACAGACTTATGCTAAATAAGTAAGGTGAAAATGTACGGGCCATTCCTACTGTACCATTTTGCCATACCACGAGGGTAGTAGGAATTACATTTACTTCAAAGTTTATTTCTTTATTATCACTTTAAATTGCCTCTTAATTACGTTGTGTTCTGCCTTTTATACTTATTATTACAACTAAAAGTTCAGCATTATTTAGCAATTGCCGAGATCCTAGACTTACGGTCTTACTTACCTCTGAAGTCCTCAGCCTATTCCAGTTCTTATTACAAGGAACAGAATATAGTAGGTATCATGTTTCTTATTCTTATAATGGGATCCTTCACTAACTGGTTACGCTGGCTTCTACATGTTACTACATATGTAATTCTACATGTTAGTACATATATTACTAGCGTATCCAACAGACGTTATCCTGCCAGAAATAAAAAATAATCTCCTAGAACCCGATTGCAGCGCCACCTATCGCGTCCAATTGTAAATCTAAACCATTCAGGCACTCAAACACACAAAAAATTTCGCCAAAACCGGTGTAACAGTTTAAGAGTTCAGTGACATACATACGTACAGAAGAATGATATATATAAAGATATGTATGGTATGTACTATAAAATAATGCTGAAAAATATACGAGCGTTTTAAAATCAAATCTCCAATGAGAGGCTGTTCTCTTTCTCGCTTCACCCCAAGTGATCAATAAGAAGTGCCACGTCTCAGCAGTAACCCTCACAAAGGATTATAACCGTTTAGTACTCTGTCGATCGGTCTCTTTCATTGTCAGGGGACGATTTTTACCTGTCAAGTGACAGTTGACCCGGATTAACGATAGGGGACCGAACGCAGTGGGAGTCAAAATGTGTCGTTTATGAATTGTGTATACGATTTCATTTACATTTTTGTCTCAGAAAATAACCAACTTTAAGTTATTATGGAATGCCCACTCTTTAAAAATCGTAAATGCCTGAATACAATAGCCGCTTAGATTTTTTCTGGCTAAGTGACGGATACATTTCGATCCGGGGCAGACTTTGCGGACTGTTAGTTTATATAGAAAACACTAAAATTTTTTTAAATGTTTTGATAATTTAATTTTAGTAGGTACTGACACATAATATGCGATTTTTATTGTTTAAAAATATGATTGTTTTGCAATATTTGAAGAAACTGAGAAGTACCAAAATGATAACATTCGACATAGCAGAATTTTTGTAACATGTACGCACTCGATTCGTGACATCCCGCTTTGTATTTTAAAAACATACCTTTCGGTGTATATGTCCATAATAACTATTTTATATCTCTAGTGAATTTCGATGCGAAGTGGTTTCATAATTAAGTCCCCATACGAAGTCAGGACCGGTCGTTATTTATTTATGTAAACTTTTTTTTTCTTTCTTTATGACGTGGCGCATAGATTTATTAATAAGTAGAATCACAAGCAAATTAGTTTTTTCTTATCGCAAAACACCTCCAGTAAAGTGATAGTAGACTTTACTGAAGTTTTAAAGGACTTCTTGGAAGAGCCCGAGAACTTCAGCTACAGATGTTTATTTAGATCTCCTCCATTCTTGTCACTTATACGAAACTTTAAAACACATCTAAAAATGTAAAAAATAGAAAATCTTAGTAAAATGACAACCTCACTTCTTCCGTTCCCATCAAAAAGTCTTATGTAAACTTATATTTCATGAACTTACAGTCACTTGGCATGAACACCAAATCATGACGTCACTAGAGAAAACAAAATACCACACGTTACTCGAGTGACTCGAGCGTACTATAGTACTAGGGAAGCATACAAAACCAAGCGGTGCGAGAGGAGGCGTCCATGCGTGGTGCCCCGCCCGCGCCGAGCTGCCGCATGCATGAGGTGACCGTATTTATGACCCGTAAAAATATAAAAGCGTCAGATGTGGAGACACCATAACCATATTCTCAACCATATATTTTCAGCTTTGCAGAGAATTAATAACAATTTCTATACATTTAGCAACCTTCAAGGGTCAAAATCAAGATTTTCAATAAACATTTTAATTACCGACACAAGCAGCCTTTATAACTTACATATATATGTATGTGTTATTTTAAAGAACTTGAAAACCTAAGTATAGACGATGCGCTAACAGATTGTCGATATCTGGTTCCGCTTCATAATCTGGAAGCCCAAATACTTATTGCTAGAAAGTAGTACTTTAAGTGTTAATAAGTGGTTTTGTAAATTTTGTTACGCTTTAATATTCTCGAAAAATAAACACTGAAAACAAAATGGCGTGAAATAAATTAGTATGTACAATGGCTGGCTATAGCTGAATATTTAATATATGACGACAATGATGAGATTTGAGATGAAAGATGTACTATGTATACTATGTAAAGGACCGTGTTGCCTGGTATCTTCTCTGACTAGTGACTACTCTGTGAGGGATACAGCGTGAGAATATACACATATACATATGTACAATAATATCATTAATGCCATAATGCTTAATTACATATAGCTTTAAAACATCTAATGATCATCCTAAATTTGAGTTCTGTAGGTAAAGGCGACCTAAAATGAAACAAAAAGAAATTGTAAGAATCATCAACACGCAAACGACCGCAATTAACTAAGACAAGCAAAGGCAAGAAACTAGTAAGAACGGTCCAAGCGGGCAATAAAGGGCAAAAACAGCCACGGGCACATCCGAGGGGGAGACCGCGCCAATGACAGGGGGTGAAAATTACACTGGCGGCTAAAAACGAGTAAGAACAGGCGTAAACAGGCCGTACCCAGATAGACGACATATTACGTAATGGACTCAACGACATGGTACCATCCATAGCTGGTTTAGAAACAAAAAAAGGAGCTATTGATTCTGGGATTATAATTATAAAAACACTTTTTATATTATATTTTTATTCGTTTCATCAATAAATTCTTAACAAGTTGCTATGTTATAGAAATTAACCTAAAAAATGTCATCGAAATAGAATAACTGAAATACCTCGGCGAAAGTGTGTGAAGAGAATAATGAGATTTGAGCACGCGAAACACAGACAAACTACCCTAGAGACTTGAAATGTTTATGAATTTCTAAGCGAACTATTCTGTCAACGTTAGAGGAATGAGACGTAAGCGGGCGGCAAGGTAACGTCACGTACTAAACGAAATAGTGATGTACTCGTAGATATTGTATATATCGATAAATATAAAAATTATTTTCATAAGCTTATTTTAAAAACAGAAATAATAAAATATGTGTATATAATCAAAACAAGATTCTTTATTTCGAAACAAAAAATCAAAAATTTGGAATAGCAATGCAAATCAAATTCGTTTGGGTAGTACGTGTTTCTCCTAATGTAAAACTTTTAAAACAAAAAATTAAATTGACAAAAAACGAAACTGAAAAGCTTTGGTGGCAGAACCAACCAACCTTTTCGTCTGTATGTATTTTTTTAACCAACTTTAAAAAGAGGGAGATTCTATGTGCGTCTGTATGTTTTTTTATGTATGTTCAACGACAACCTCATCAATTGTGTACCGATTTAAAAATTTTTTGTTTGTTTGATATACTTCCGAGGTGGTCCTATTTAAATTGCACAGGTATTGAGCTTGGCCTTTGAAGATACACGAAATAATAATTACTAATTATAAGATTTATTTATATTGATGATACATTTTTATATCATTTCATCATCTATAATTAGAAAAGTAGTTAGTTGTAGACTCATCCTCTATATTTATTTAGACCAAGGTCACTCAAATGGGAGAAATAAAAAAAATTAAGAAAAATTTTAATCTACTAGAAATAAACACTGAAAAGTATAAAATAAATATCCTTTACTAATTACAACTCAAATATAAAAAAAAAATACTTTATACATACGATATAAATATGTATGTAATTAAATTTGCTAGAGTGTTAGCCGGCAGAAATGTCAAAAGCACTCGCATACCTAGGAAAAAATGTGTGAGGAGAATGATGAGACTTGAAGAAGCGAGAAGTATGTAAGGACCGCGACGCTTGGCGCTCCGTCCCTCTGACTACCCCGTTAGGGATATGGTGTGAAGATTGTATGTATGTATGTACATAATGAAATTTGACGGTTATTAAAGTGGCTTCCAAATTAATGTGCCATAACAGAAAGTCTATTAGTTTGGGAGGCTTGCATCGATTTCAGTAACTGTCGAATTTAATTATATAGGTATTTGTATCGTATGTATAAAGTATTTATTTTTGTATTTGTGTTTTGATTACTAAAGAATAGTTATTTTTTACTTTTCAGTGTTTTTTTTAAGTCGGTTAAATTGTATTCTTAAATTTTTCCCGAATTAAATTGAACTCAAAACTCGAGATATACTCTATCCAATAAAAGAGAATCATCAAAATCAGACTACTCTGTAAAAAGCTACGCATGGTCGTATACAAAAAAAAATATGCACCGACTTGAGAACCTCCATTATTTTTTCGTCGGTTGAAAAAAGAACGGTGACATCTTTTTAATGATAACTGTGTTTTTTAATAGACAAGTTGTATCTCTGTACCAAATTACATCTTAATCCGTTCAGCAGTTAAAAATTTCCCATACAAAGTTTCATCCCCTTTTCACTCCTTTAGGGGTAGATTTTTGGAAAAAAGAAGTATGTTTTTTAATAGAAAAGGTTTTATCTATGTACTATACTAAATTTCGTCTTAATCGGTTCAGGGGTTAAAAATTTCCCATACAAAGTTTCATCCCCTTATTCACCCCTTTGGGGGTAGATTTTTGAAAAATAAAGTAGCATATGTTCACTCCAAGGTGTCAAACTATGTCCATGCTAAATTTTATTAAAATCGGTACGGCGGTTTAGCCGTGAAAACCAAGCAGACAGACGGACAGACAGACAGACAGAGAGACTCGCATTTATAATATTAGTATGGATATGGATAGTATGGATATGGATTATACAATTATATAATTATACATTATATAAATTATATTATATATTAATACATTATATTATATAATTATGTGTTATATATATTATATATTATGTTATTATATAGTATGGATGGAACTAGGTATATAATTTCAAAGCGTGGTAGTCATTATAAATTCTCAAAATTAATGGAAAATATATATTGATATATCGATACGTTTTTTCGCGTCCCTACTTACATGTGCCATCTTGTAAGAGTGAGGACGCAATATATAATTATAGCTTGCTAGACAAAGACCAACGCTGACTCAAAGCTACCAGCGACCAGTATAGTGAGAGCTCTGCAATTTTTTGATATAAATTTTTATTATTAATTTTATACTTACTGATGAAACGTGATATTATCCTTTTTGAAACTATTTTTACGACTGTCACTACCACACCAATTTACAGCGCAATTTGGCATTGTTTACGTAATTTAGACTATATTTTTTAAAACAATTAGACACAGGTCACGGATCTGCTTTCTGGTTAATACTAAAGGAGCGCGCGTTTGTGTTTGAAGTTATATGAGCGTTTGTGCGCATCGATGGCAGAAAACGGTGCCCTTTCATTTCCTGTCTTTAGGCTAATTTGTCTGTGACGCGAAAGAAGTCGTTTCATCATCTCTCTCTCTCTCTCTCTCTCTCTCTCTACCCCGATAAGAGTACAGCGTGAGTATATGAATGTACTTGTATATAATATATATGACTAATTTCGAAGTTATGCATGAACAAGGGAAGTCTGTAATTTTATCCACAATAGTCAATGACGCACAGACAGTTAAATAGCGTTAAGGATGCTAACAGAGCCGAAAACAATATTGGACCTTTTGTGACGACAACTCTGTATGAATCTTCCGGTAACACTTTTTTTAATCTGCAAGCTTAGGCTGCAGCTGATAAAAAAGCTCAGAAGCAAATTCGACTATGTCACAAAATTATGATGAACTCTCGTATGAATTCAAATCTTTTGATATACAGAGTAACTATCTTTATGATTTTCTAGAAATCATTTATATGTCTGAAACTAATGGTCGAACAGAGAATTGTTTCTTATAATGAAGTTTTATGTAAAAGAAATTGACTCTGCTACTAACTAAGAGTGAGAATAAATCATATGGTATATATGTATATACTCGAACTAAGAATCAGAACGAATCAATAGCGAATCAGGTGTTGCACCATCACCCGAAATAGGCTCACTACGAAGGCCCTATGCGGATCAGTAGAACTAGCCTTTTTTAGTAATGTGAGGGAAATCTTCAAAAGGTTCCCGACCCGCCAAGAGGAAAAGTGGGTTATGGGAGATATTCTTCATAAAAACTCTCCCCGCCCTCGGCGCATGCTTAGGGTTCCGAGTTCTACGCAACGCACCGAAGCTCCACCAGCACTGTGCCCGAAACACGTCTATTCTTTTGTGTTCCTCTTTTTTTTACGTCTTTTGCTGTGGTGTCTTGGATTAAAACAAGAAGCTGGGCCTATAAATAGCGTCTCAGGATAAAATAGGCGTTTTGGTGCCACGAATTCCAGCAAGAGAGGAAGCCTATTAGCCAGTCTACTGTGCGAGTCTTAAATCTGCTTATAAAGCTTCTAACCTGACTTAAGGGCAAATGCCATCTCGCGATAATCGGGAGTCTTCCGAAGATACGATCTACATGGTACAATAGGACAAGCAGTAGCATCTTTTCACCATCTACTTAGTCTTCAGATCAGTCTTCTTAACTCATTGTCAATATCTTAACATCTATGAAAGCCACTGTGTTCTCAACAAGAGAAATTCAAGTACTAAAAAACAACCCCTGGTAAGTACACGTTAATTTAATAAATTTTTTGGATTACATCCCAGAATTTGATTGATATTAACAGGTATATGTAAGAATATTCTTAGCCCATGCCTAATCCTATTTTCACGGTTTCGAATCGCCTTCGTTTCTTTAACACAATCATGTGTCTATATGTACGTCACATAGAGAGATGATTAGAGTACTAAAGAAATATTTATAAGTTTCGGTTTTCGATTTTTTTTATTTTAAAGCCAATTTTATTAGAAAACTTATTTTTTTGGGTCGAAATCTTATTTTATGGATTAGACTGTTCAGTGATGTCGATTAATTAATAAATAATAATATTTTATTATCGACAAAAGTATCGATAGGTGCTGTCTCTAGAACGTGAGCTTCGGTAATTGAATTAGTGAATCTTGGCGGGTCGTGGCTGCCAATAACATTTATTACGTGTCTAAGTCTTTAGCCAGAATTTATTAGTGATGCTGTTCACTTTAACATTTACAAAGAAAAATAAAATATGAATGTGAAAAATAGGTATTAAAACAAAATAAGTACATAATTTGTACGGTTAAATAACATTATTGTTGTCTTTTGTATAGATATTATATTTCTAAATGACTACTTCTTATGTTGAGACATTTTCTTTCTTATAGAAGATGCTATAATTAATCAATAAATAAATATTTGTGAAGTTATAGGTAGAGTAATTGGAAATCATTTAAAAGTTAAAAGATAAGTTTAAACAAGCTATTGTATTGTATTGTATAATATTAACTTATTTATTTTCTACAGAAAAATGCAGCAACTAATA
Source organism: Zeuzera pyrina (assembly GCA_907165235.1). Classification (NCBI taxonomy): domain Eukaryota; kingdom Metazoa; phylum Arthropoda; class Insecta; order Lepidoptera; family Cossidae; genus Zeuzera; species Zeuzera pyrina. The sequence continues at coordinate 5,912,034 of OU015641.1, forward strand.
AAATAAGAAAGAAAAACTTCAGTTTCTATGCAAATAATTGAATTAAATCAAAAATATCAAAAAGAAAATGCGTGATGAAAACAAAATATTAAGAAAATTACAAGCCCATTTATACGAAAGACATTTATATCTGCATGAAATAAATGAAAAAACTAAATAAAATTAAAAAACATCAACATCAAGTTGTCTATAAAATGTTTTAGAGTTATAAACCCATTTTGAAAAAGTTATTGGCAACTTAAAATTTAATTTTACTATCCAATTTACTATGACTTTTTCTGATCACTTTACGAAAGTTCTGTAGACAAACCTTTTTAGGTTAAAGTTAAGATTTAGACTAAAAAACATTGCATGTGTAAATATAGAACAATGTCGACCGTACCGTATCACGAAAATGCATTTTTATCCGACCATCCGCTTGTACTGTAATCTACTTACAACGTCCTATATAAACATACCCGTGTACATGATATAGGAACAAGTGGGTGACATTTCGCAGCGCACATGTGCCTCGAGCATCAGTCACCTCACTGTCCCCTGCCGCGGCTTGCCTCTAAGCTATGAAAATAGGGCTAACACCGTGACACGATCACTGATTGCCGATATATAATCGGATATTTTTAGTAACAAATTATTCATTCCAAAAACATTTTTATTTATTATGTAACGTATCTTCATGCCATTTGCCTTTTAGGGGCGGATAAAATATCTAGGCGAAACAAAATTATACTTCGACGCCACTTTTATCAATAACTATTTGGGATTACACATTGCGAAATAAAACTAAATAGTGCCGTGCCATGTTGCTAGCCTTTCGTCTAAGCAAGTTCCTTGTAATAAGTCCCGATCGACAGACATTACACAAGCGTCTTAGATATTCTACATTTATATTTTGTATTTCGTGATCTCCCAGACCATTATGAAAGCATTCTTATTTGTTATGTATTTGCTTATGGAATCATCGCCTGGTTGATGCATCCAATTCTAAATGACTCTCACATTTACCGAATACCAACTTTCTCTGTAAATCACCTAATTTAACTAGGCTCAGCGCGTTCCTATCATAACTTAGATTTTCTTTAAGCATTATTTCTGATAAGTTAGAAATTAATATGAACAGTATCTTTGTGCTACACATAGTATTTACACATATTTACATATACTATTTATTTCAATAACAAATTATATTAATTTTTAAACGGACTGCTCTGTGCATACGTGTCTACGAAACACAAGTCCAAAAACCTAGTATTATAAACTAAGGCGTCAACTGTCAAGTATCAACCCTAACCTAAGCGGAGGCCCGAACTTCGGGGGGAGTGAGAGACGAAGTGGAGGCGGAAGTGTCGTGCGTGCGATTTAATTCCATCGCCTCGCCCGGGACGAAAGTGTACTTGAGTACGTTAGAGAAGTCTAGTTCCTTTATCGATACTTCTATCTAAAATGTTTATGCTATGCATGAGATTAATTTAATTATTAGATACATTAATTATAAAACTAGACGATTGTTTAATCGTGAATTTGTAAACTATATTATTGACATGAAATGGTTTTTTCAATGTTTAAATAAATAAATAGAAATAGACCTCGGAAAGCATAAAAAGATCGCAATGTAAAAATCGGATATGTTTAAGGCAAAAGTAAGTGCCTTCTGGACAAGCTTGAATAATGTCACTGAAATGAAGATACTAATACTACAATTTTCAGTGATTTATTTACAAATTTGCAGAATTCGTCTAAATAACTAAAGGTTTCACCAACATTCTGTAAATTTACGAAACGGGTTTAGAAATATGTACATTCAAATACGTACTTTAAATTTATCGATATCGATAATTTCTTTAAAACCTCACACCTAGGTATGAGAAAGTTAGAGGCAGCCGCCGTCATAGCAGGCTGCTCGTAAAATTGCGAGACCAGGTGATTCTGTCGGCGGCATGCTCTATAAGTACCTGGCAGCCTCACACACAAGCAGTACAGCGAGTATCGCCAACATGATTTAGGGTTAGCACTCGCCGTCTGTATTCAATGATTTTATAATATTAAAAGGCGATTATATTTTTTAAAGTTAACTAATAATCTAAAGTAAGCTCTAGACTATTTTGTAACACACATGACGCTTTACTTATTTCAGAGTAATCGTAAACACTACGTTATTTTTACATGATTACAATATTATGAAAAGTCACACAACCCTTTCCTGACTAATAAACATATACATATATACCTCCCACGGTGACCACGTATTCTATATTAGGTGAACTTTCTGTTCTTCTGTTGGTAGAAGTGTCAAAATTGATACTAATATGATAATGTACTCGGTCGCTTTTTGTATTTTTAAAACTACATATAATTTAGCTTATAAATAGCCTAAAATTTAAAAATATCTTTAAAAAGCACATATTATTAATAGGTATTTAGAAATAGCAAGAATTTTATTACCAAATGTATACATATATTAACTTCATTATATGTTTTGTAAAATCTCGGAAGAGTTCACGGTTCGATCCCGACTAGGTCAATGTTATCGTTTGTTCGTTAGAGTTCGTTACCTGGGGGCCTAGACAAGTGGCTCAATTGTCGTAAACGCTAGTAGAATAGAATGACAAATACCACGTAATCTCGTTCCCCTGAACGAATTTTAAATTTGTAATCAAACGTTGTTGACCTTCTTATATATCAAATGAAACGCAGTCGTTGAAAACCGCCGCATGTAACATAGCCAAGTAGTAGTTCTGATGAACAATAATGCCAGCAAGCGTTTCGATTGTACGAAGCGTTTGCCACTAGTCTAGCCGCTCTGGTGAGTATCTATTACTTAGGTAGTGCTCACTTCGGAGCCATACAATTTATTGGTATTTGTCTGGAAATACATATGGTAGAGAATTTCGCGACAAAATTACCTCGACCATTTTGAATATTTGTATGAGATGGCAAAGCAGGTCAAACAGAGTAGTTTCAGGTTAGATAACCGCATCGCTTAAACCAGTTCTGTATAGTCGGTTTCATTGTATTTCGCTACACACGCACATGAGGGTGAGTCAAACCTGACTGTTAATAAGTTTAATGATAACCGAAACTTATGAAAATACAAAAAAACCGGTGACGATCGGTTGACACAGAAGGTAATGAAAAATGACAAAACTTTACTGACTACCCTCATGTACGTGTGTAGAAAAATACAATAAAACCGACTATACAGAACTGGTTTAAGCGATTTGGACAGTTGCCTCCAGAGATTGAAAGGTAATATGAGTGGTATGGGATGTGGTGACACAATGGTAAACTGCCTATTGTACGCTGACGATGCTGTGCTAATAGCACCATCAGAAGCAAAGTTGCAGACACTAGTCACGTGTATGAAAGAAGATTGTGAAGTAAAAGGATTGAAAATGAATGTGAACAAAACTAAGGTTCTGGTGTTTGAAAGAGAAGCGGTACAAACGAAATGTGTGATTAGTGTAAATGGAAAATGTCTAGAACAGGTGAATGAAATTGTGTACCTGGGGAGTGCGTTTTCGAGGGATGGAAGATGTGAGTTGGATGTGGAGAGACGGGTAGCAGCTGGCAATAAAGTGAACGGTGCTCTGTCCGCATTAGTGGGTAGTGTGAATATATCTAACACTGCTAAAATGGCCATCCACAATGCGGTGTTGGTGCCAACTTTGTTGTACGGCAGTGAGGCCTGGATATGCCCGAAATCGAGTGAAAGTATGATAAATGCTGTGGAGATGCGGTCTCTCAGAAATATGTGCGGTGTCACGCTTGCGGACAGGATAAGCAATGACGAGATACGCAGTATGACAGGGTTGCACAACAGTGTTATTGTAAAAATGAAGAAAGGAATGCTTAGATGGTTCGGGCACATGGAAAGAATGAGTGATGAAAGACTGACGAAGAAAATATACAGAGCGAAAGTGAGTGGTAAAAGAAGCCAAGGAAGACCAAGGCTGACTTATGAAGATCAAATAGCCAGAGTGTTAGCAGACGGAAATGTCAAAAGCACTCGCATACCTAGGCGAAAATGTGTGAGGAGAATGATGAGATTTGAGGAAGCGAAAGAGGTGTGTAAGGACCGCGACTCCTGGCGCTCCGTCCTCTCTGGCTACCCCGTTGGGGATACAGCGTGAAGTTATGTTATGTTATGTTATGTTATGTTTAAGCGATGCGGTTATCTAACCTCAAAATACTCTGTTTAACCTGCTTAGCCATTCTTCTTTTGTGTTATTCTTTAATTTTGTGTAAGCAGTCTTTATTATACAGTACAGTCCACTGACTGGAAGTTCTTTTTAGTAAGCTCTATCCCTTGGACGAATTTACGAACTGCGGAGGAAGATAATAATCAGTCAACACAATTATCATTGAAATATACGTTAATAATTATTATATTTTTCTTTCCCTTCCAGATCAGCATGGAAATATGCAACACGGAGATAGTTTCCATAAATTGTCTGGAGATCGCATATAATTTTTTATGGCATAGCGTTAGATCAGACATTTCTTTTTATACATAATTTTTTTTTTAATTTTACTTAAAAGGCTTTTGTACCATTACCATTGTATTATTTCTTTACGAAATTCCTTCTACCCAAAAACGACTTCTGGCGGATAGGTTAGAAGAGCGATCGCAAAAAGTAGCAAAGCGATCGCCTTAGACTTTGACGTTAGATTTTTTTTACAGTTCAAAAGACTATTCTATTAAAAAACTAATTCTGCCATTAATGTTTAATGTAATTCCGTAAATTTTTGCTGCGTCCCCTATATTTTCCTCCCACTCCTCCCTCTACAACCTCTAATTAATAAGTATACCAGGTTCTAATAGAACTTCTAACGTAGGTACTTCCTTTTTTTTAATATTAATTTGTCACTAATACTATAAAGCAGAAGAAAGTGCGAACAAATACGTAGTTATTTTAGATAGCAGGCGATAAATAATTTATCGTTACTTAGGCATATAATGTAGCATAAGAGATATCATATGTAAAGAAATATTACATAGTAAATTAATCTAGTTTTTAGCGTAGCGTCTATATATTTATATGTACCTAGCATTATTAGTTATTATTACCCGTTGTAATTGTTATTAAAGTTGTTATCTATTCGTAAATAGACTTCTGTTTTCCGTGTTGGAAGATTTATAAGTTTATAACACGGCAATATTGACTTACAAAAACATACTAGGCATATTGTATCCCTCAGAACATAATTAATATATTTATTATTGATATATCCACAATGTGGTGTTGGTGCCAACTTTGTTGTACGGTAGTGAGGCCTGGATATGCCCGAAATCGAGTGAAAGGATGATAAATGCTGTGGAGATGCGGTCTCTCAGAAATATGTGCGGTGTCACGCTTGCAGACAGGATAAGCAATGATGAGATACGCAGTATGACAGGGTTGCACAACAGTGTTATTGTAAAAATGAAGAAAGGAATGCTTAGATGGTTCGGGCACTTGGATAGAATGAGTGATGAAAGACTGACGAAGAAAATCTACAGAGCGAAAGTGAGTGGTAAAAGAAGCCAAGGAAGACCAAGACTGACTTATGAAGATCAAATAGCCAGAGTGTTAGCAGACGGAAATGTCAAAAGCACTCGCATACCTAGGCGAAAATGTGTGAAGAGAATGATGAGTTTTGAAGAAGCGAAAGAGGTGTGTAAGGACCGCGACTCCTGGCGCTCCGTCCTCTCTGACTACCCCGTTGGTGATACAGCGTGAAGATATGTTATGTTATGTTATTATTGATATAATTGTATATAATAAATACGTCTAAGAAATATAATTTTAGTAAATTAATATTATTATAAAAAAAGGCTTTCTCAAGTGATTTTTTTTATTTCGAGAATGTTTTGGTGATGGCGAACGCTGTCTGATTAATTTATTCGATGTCGACATAATATGTATTATTTTTAAATTAACATACAACATAATTCACATCACTAGACGTGCCCGGTGGCGACGATTCGGCAACAACTCGCAAACTTCTAAACTACGGCCCGGCCTCAGGTGACATCACATCCGCCGAACAGTAAGTTTTACACGAGACTTAGTAAGTATATTACATACATATGTAATATACCTTATATAATTAATGTGGCTGTCGAATGAAATCTCCATTTGTCTTGTTGTAGGTGTCTTATGAGGCGACTAAAAGATTTAAAGTAACAATCACTACATGCATACCTGCATATACCTTTAAGTTTAACTTTAAACTTGCAACATGTCACGCTTCATCTAATATACTATAAGTTCTTGTAAAATACTCCAAAAACAAAAACAAAAAATATAGTTATCAGTTTAAAACATCGAAAGTCAATGTCGCTTATACAGAATGTAGACTAGATAGTCTATATACGTTAATGCTAATTTCAATGTTTCATGAGATAATAAAAATCTTTTAACTAGTTGGAAACTACTTCACCTAGCGAATTCAATAATATCTTAAAGAGGATTTATAACTGCTTTTGTTATACTAAGTAAATTAGTAAATTTTAAATATTCAGCAAGTACATTAAAGGTTTTCGAAGTGAAGTCCTTATTGTTCAATATATTAGTGGGCTCTATACACAGCCTCTACGTGTAATTTTTTTTAGTTATTGAGTAATAAGTGCGATTGCACGACGTATCCTATATTTCTCTTCAATTCTTCCAGACTGTTGTATGTGCTGAAAAAATGGCTGAGTTATCAAAAGTTACAAGGTTTTATGAAGCCTACATTTTCGTTCGTCTCACGTCGTTCATGTGAGAACCATCTTTAATCTTTATATCTGTAGATAATACCGCTTGCGTATATACATATAATATGATATATATATGTAATATAATACAAGGTGTACCGCATGCTCGTTACGTTTATTGCATGTTAGGTGGCTTCACAAAGCGTTGCTAGGTATTTTAAAATACATATTTTAGCCGTACTGTATGCGGTTCAACAAGCTCTACAAAATTTTCAAAGAAAATTACATTGCCAGAATATATTGTTATGTAAAAGATTTAAAGATTAGTTCGCTGAATGTTAGCTGTCTATCAAGAGTATAATGGATATAATGGATTATACAAGTTAAGAATATTTTTGCAAATTAGCAGATAATTTTCCGATATATTGCAGTTGTATGCAGTTGTATGTAATATTGCAGTGCAGACATACCACAATTTAGCAAATGGATTTCAAAAACATGAAATAAAACGTACTTATTTATAGTAATTAACATCCATAATGAAAAAATGCACTATTTGATTTATTTCCAGTAAAAAATTTGTAAGTAATTTTTTATAGAGCTAAAATCAAAAAAACCGTACAAATAATATGTAAAACATCGTTTTCGTAATTCCTTCTCTTCTATATGAAAAAATCTACAAAATACCTTTTTTCCTTTTTAGTTATTTAATATTTAAAATGTCCTATACACGATTGGGTAGTGCCAGGCCAAAGTGCCAGGCTTAAATTATAAAGTTATAAACACTAGAAAACGTTACGCAACATAAGGCCGATAAATTCAGCGTCGCGTCGTGTCGCGCCCGCCAGGCGTCACATTACAAGTAGCTCTCGGTACTAATGACGTGCTTGTTCGCTCTTCCAGATGCCGCCTTGTTTGCTCGAGTCGACTCTAAGCGAGGATACTAGACTATGGAGCCATGGAGATCTTACAGATCGTTAGAAAGTAAGCTCGTCTGATGTAAATAAAAGTATTGCTATTACTCCGAGGCACAGAAAATTACCTTTTAATCCTACAGACTTCATCAAGGATTTCAATTTTGAAAAATTAAACTCATACCTGAAACAAAAGAGGAAAATTTTTTATTTATACAAAAATAATTTATTTCTTGTTATTATTCTTTGTTTATTTATTTACTGGTCGAAGCTTCGGGAGACCTGCTGGCTGGCAGCTTCTTCCGCCAACGAATCAGTTTGGCTATTCAAAGAGGCAATGCTGCCAGTCTGCTAGGTACCTTGAGCAATGACAGCTTTCTAAGCGGCAACTTTGCGGAAGTTTATTATTTAAGATAATGTGTAGTTTTAAATTTGTAAATATTAACAAATGTATGTACTTTTTGTTAATGTAAACACAATGCAACATAATATAATAAATAATATGTAGTTTAAAAATATGGTTTAATGAAGGTATACCGTTAATAAAAGGGATAATTGATACATATAATATATTTACTTAATTTATTTGTTACATTTAGTGTTTTGAGGCACATACTTTATTTGTGTTATACCTACTAGTTGTATCCGCAACTTCGTCTGCGTGGAAAATTGTTCGTGGCTTTCCCGGACTAGGTTAGATTACATGTACATACATACATACATACATATCTTCACGCTGTTACCCTAACGGTAGTCAGAGAGGACGGAGCACTAAACGGTCTTTACTACTTCTTTCGCTTCTTCAAATTATGTGTTATTATGCATGTACATGTATGTACATGAACATGTATATGTATAATATGCATAAAGATTGTTTTTGAAAAAAATTCTACGTCTAACCTACGTCTACCTTCGGGCATATACTATCTTTGTACCTTTTAACATAATTGGTTCATCGACTTAGCATTTTCCAGCCAGTTTAATTCCACTTTTCATCCACTTGGGGGTAGGTTTTTGATTAAAAAAAGTAACCTATGTAAGTTCCCAGGTGTCAAACTATTTCCATCCACATCATAATCGGTTCATACCATAATCATATGTCATATATCATAAACGGTTCTTTCGCGCAATCACATGTTCTTTTTATATACCACTTTTAATCAAGATCGGTCAAGCCGTTTTTGAGTTATTAAATGACATACAGACAGAGACATACACAGACAGACAGACAAAAATTTACAAAATGGTAGAATCGAAGTCAAAGGAGTCATAAAATAATTACTATCATAAAATTTGATAGTAAAATTGTAATTACAGAGAGATGCAACAGATTATATTAGTACAGATGAAGTGTCACAAGAACATTTCTCTGACGCGATTAACAAGGAAGCACTGCGAGAGTTTTTTTATTTATTTCATAAAGGTTCAAAAGTTTTAGTAAATTTTTACTGTATCTACTGCACTAACCTGTTCTTTTGTAGTCAGTACACTGACCGCATGTGCTAGTAACTACAAAAGAACAGTTTGACGAAAATTCGATTAACGTCCGTTAAGTTAAACTACTACACTAAAAATTGCGTTACGAAAAATATAAGAATTTGTGTAATAAAAGTTACAAAAGTTTAAAAATTAAGTAAGTAAGTAATAGTTTATACCATAGTTAAGAACGATCCGACTACAAAATAAAAAATTAATCCGCCTTCAAAAAAAACACTGAAAAGTACAAAATAACTATCCTTTACTAATCAAAACTGAAGTACAATTAAAATAACTTTTTAAATACGATACACATATCCATATAATTAAATTTGACAGTTACCGAAGTCGGTGCCAAGCCTACCAAACTAATAAACTTTCTGTTGTTGCACATTGATTTGGCACCGACTTCAATAACTGTCAAATGAAATTATATAGATATATGTATCATATTTAAAAAAATATTTTAATTTTACTTGAGTTTTAATTAGTAAAGGATAATTATTTTATACTTTTCCTTGTTTTTTTTTTTTGAAGGGGATTTAATTTTTAAAATTACTTTTTTATTTCTTAATTTTTTACTTAATCTTTTTTTTTATTATGTTGCCATTTAATGATTACACAATTACTTTTTAAATTGCTAAGCCACTTTTAGAAATTTTCATCGAGATTGTTTAGCTAGAGCCTAACTGCATTGAAAAAAAACAACATGCATAATGACATGTTTTAGAATTACGCTGTTAAGCCAACGACAGGTTTTCCTAGCAACTGATACACACTTAACTTTCTATCTCAAAAACTACTGAACCGATTTTGATGAAACTTGCAGTTTTCCATAAATAGTCCAACTAAAAAAGAATTTTCGTAACCCGACTTATAGTTTTTGAGATATGCGCGGACTAATATACGAACATACATACAACCATACATACACTTATGAAATTTAGCACACATGTTTCTGGTACTAACATATACAAAAATTGTGCAATTCTGACAATATTACATATTACTCCTTTTTTTTTGAAGTTGGTAAAATAACAAGCTCAACCTTCCACTCCCCCCTGACTCCCTACGATGACGTCGTAAGTCGCGCAAATGAAGTTGTGCACTGTTAGCGTCGAAACTAATCGTCGGATTTTGACCAAAGAAAATTGAATGTGTAGCCGAACGCGAGTGAGACGTATGATTGAGCGAACCGAGAAATTGAGTGAGTAACTTCTAGAAGTAAGTAAACAAAATGTCGATGGCCAAAACAAAAAATAACTAACATTAAAAACTTAAATCCCGTTTGCGACCGAGCAAAACCACTTCCGGATGCAGATCGAACGCCTCTATCAAATAAGGAAGAATGAAGCACGGAAAAAAGAGAGGTGTTGTTCGAGTCAGGTTGACCGAGATAGTGAGCGCCGACGACAAAAAACGGTATTTTTAACTTCGCACCATTCTACATCGTATTAGCTCAGACATTTTCAAATCGGTTCCAATGAATGGTAACCCTTTAATTTTCCATCATCTGAATTTTTTTTATACGTACATACATACATACATACACATCTTCACGCTGTAACCCTAACGGGGATGTTTTTTTTATATTAAACCTATTTTAAATACGAAAAGTCCCCGATATGAAAGAAAACTGCCTACATTTACCACACCACCGCGTCACCAGAGCATCATGAAACTCATGGTCAGTAATTACGTGTCGCACTCGGGCCGACGTCGTAGCAAGCAATCGCGCACATAGGCATGTCGAGAGCGCTTGATGAAATGTAATATTATATAGTACAAGAGTTTCTATTTATGTTGTGTATATACTATGCTCTCCGGGTATTTTACATGCTCATGTACTATTATGACATATGCTCCTAGTTAATTATTAATAAGATAAAAAAACAGTGAATGTACGTACCAACCAAATCAAGAGAAATAAAAAAATAAAACAAAGAAAAATACGTTTTTTGGAGTATTTGTGTATTTTTAAAGCAACAGTGAAAAACGACTCGCCAGTTGCCACCCGCGTTTAGCTATAAACATCATCGTATCTTTGTCATTGCCCCATAAACCGAGTTTAACAATTCAGCATCGTAAAAAACAAAATGTCACCACATCGAAATGCTTAGGTACTGTATACCTAAATGAATAAGTTATTGATCTGGAATAGGTACATTATTTACTGATGTGCTTGTGTCCATTCAATAAATTAAAAAATGTACTTATTTCATAAATCCTAGCGAAAGAAAGGGATGAAATTAAAAACGTCCACAATGCATACGCAAAGATACACCTAAGCAGTTAATCCTAGACGTCGTCGCTTCGTTACTGTTGATATGTCTCTCCTTATTTTGTTGTTACTCGTCTCCAACCAAAATCATGGGGAATTTGTTAGAGAATCGAAGGAAGTTGTCTTGAAGTTGTATTTAAGGCAGTCTAAAATGTGGCATAAAGAGCGTGTCATCGTCTATTTTTCGCCTATATGTATTTAATTAGTTTCATAGAGGTAATTCTTTATTGAATCAAAGTATTGATGAGTAAATTTATAAAAAAAAAAACAAATAATGAACCAAAAGTTAAAAGAAAAGGATCATTAAAGTTAGTAAACGTAAACTCAAACCACTTTACATAACCTACTTATAATCGTTGAATGTGTCTGTTAGTTATTGTGTAACTTCTGAACTTCTATTTATCCACAATATATTTGTTTTTTCGAAACGACGCATATGGTTCAATAGGATTGACCGGTGGCACTGTAGTGTAGTCAAAAGTTATTAAAAAAATCTATATTTCTCGTGGGTGAAACGGAAGTATACACAGCTAGACTTATTATATTATTTATTGCTGTATTATTTAGACCCTATAATAGTCTAACTTTAATAATCAAGTCTTAAGCAAAATCTACTATTGTAATTACAATGACAGTCATTAAAGTTAAATTTGCGTGTAATAATAATAACCGTGACACCTGGTGGGGCTACTGTTGAAATTCCGTCATGTGCCTACGTACATTAGAGGTGAAAACAGTGTAAAAATAAATTCTCAAGCATGAAAATTATCTACATTTTAAATCCAAAATAAAATTTTGCTTATAAAGGACGTATTGTTCTTTACTTGAGTTTCAATATTTTCTTCTACACATAAATACTTAGTTGTCTACTACGCGTTCGTTAAATTATACCGCAACATCAGGCTTATACTGGTAAAAAGATAATGTCAGCGCTATAACACGTTGCCTATTCTCGCCAGATTTCCGCTGTTTCGTCAGTTAGGTGGGTGCAGGCATTGAGCATACGGTGTGGGTTTAGTGCACACTGTGTGAGGACGCGTATATTATTATTTTTATCCGCCTTATTTATCTTTTTATTTGCCGCTATCTTACGCACAGATTGCTTTATATGCTGACACACTGAACGCCAATTTAAACTTAACAAAGTTTTTTTACATATTTCCCATAGTGAATTTAAAAAAATGAGTTTATTTGTAGCAAAATTTCTATTGCATTTTACAAAAATTTGCTGTTAGAAAAGTACATCACTTGTACTTCTAAAAATGTTATCTATTTTGACGTACTTATCTATGTACGTACGCGCGATCCCTTAAAAACCTCATGTGCAATTCATTAACAAATAGAAGCATTTTATGTAGATGTCATGAAGTGTAATTAGAAGAATAGTCTACCTTTGACGAATATTAAATTTTATAATATTAGTAAGTACGAATGTTTAAGAAAGGTGTGTAGAAAAATAGGTTTTTTACTTGTTATTTGTTATACATTTTGTATAAAAAGGTATGTAAGGACCGCGACTTGGCGCTCCGTCCTTTCTGGCTACCCCGTTAGAGATACAGAGTGTATGTATGTATGTATGTATGTATAAATTTTGTATGTATTGTCTTTATTTTACTTCGTTTTGACTTATGGTTGTCAAATTTTCATTTTTTCAGCATTTAAATGCAGGTCTAAGTACGAGACACATGACTGACTTTAACAGATAAGTGCACTCTACATTGACGTGCTCCTAAGTCGAGATTTTATACGCTGTCGGCAGTCGCTATTTTGATCGCTAACGTCCTGTAACGTAGCGTCGGTTGCTCGTCGTAATGGCGGTCCCCGTCCGCGCCGTCTCCACCCTAGCACGCCCTCGACGCCCCGCTCATTATCCGTGCCACTTTCCCTCCCGCTACGCCACCCAACCGTTGATTGATTGATTCATTCGCGCGTCCCGTAACGATAAGTGCTCAGTTTAGCTTGTTATCAACTGAGGCGGCTGTAATTCGGTGGAGAAGTGACACCGAAATACCGTTACCTACATAGAAGTCATGCGGTCCTGGTAGTAGCGTTCGAGTCGTCACTTTCTCATTCATAAAAAAGCAAGCGAGTTACCACCGTTTGTCATAAAAGTTCGCTATTTCGAAATATTTTTGACAGTATCGTTTAACTAATAATACGATTTTCAACTACAGATATAACGTTATTATAAGTCGCTTCTTACCGTATCGACCTGCCTAAATTACTAACGAGCGCCTTATACGCGGGATACGGGTATAGAAAGAAGCAGGATAAGGAAATGTCACAAAATTCCTCGTATAAAATCTCTTCTAGTTAGGAACTTTGTCCCGCTGATTACCTTCCTCCCTGAATCCGGCGAGGATTTCGCGCGCGCGGCACGCCAGGCCGCCGGTATTTTTGCGAAGCCGTGACTTTGTCACAGTCGGCGGGCGTCTTGATCATCTGACAGATGTCTACTTAAGCACGTTCGCTTAGATACCGGCAAGATTTTGCGAAACGTTTTTTTTTGCGTTCGAGATAAAAACGCTTTATAGTGAGTGACTTGCGGCTTCTTCTCCGCTTTTTATACATTTTTTTAGTGGATAAGCTACTAGTACATTTTTTATGTTTCTATATTTAGTATTTGATAACAAGTAAAATCTTCATTTGAACGAAGGGATGGATTTTTTATGTGTGGATATTAAAAATAACGACACAACTAAGTATTTGTAATCAGTAATCATAATCACTGTTAAAACCTTAGTAAATTTTTTGAACTTAAAATTTAAATTATTTATATAACCACGTTACGTTAACGTAACTCTACGTTAATTCATTAAAATATAGCTGGAAGTGACCTTTCAACTTCCCTGTCTTGATAACAAGAGCGTATAAGGTTATCTTTCCATAAATATTACTACGCATTATACCATTGTAATACTATATTTACTATATTTATATACTATGCGCGAGTACTTTAGCAAGTACATAAGCGTGTGAACTCACACACGTAATGGCGCCTGAGGTAACGAGCGAACCGTCATTATAACTAAATTATGTAGGTGCCGCCGCGCTAATGCGACACAGTGCCGTGGCCAACCTCTCTTTGTTCATATAACCCTGGTATTTAGTCGCATGCTTGTAACTGGAGGTTAGCCAACTCAGCAAAGATAAATTAACAAATATAAGCTAACTTTTACAGATTAAGTTTTTTTTTAGTAACTATAATTATAATTAAAAATTTTATTGACGTAAATCAGAGAATTTGATTTACATAAAAAAATGTCAAAACTAAAGGAAGTTGAAATTTGTTAAAGAAAACAATGAACAAGATTAACATGGCGTGGAGGGCTCCTTTGCTGTAATTATATCGAGGTCACAAAGCCTGTAAGGATAGATGGTGACATGTCGTCCTGGTTCGAAGGTTGTTCAGGCGTGTCAGACAAGTCGGTGTGGACTTTTTGGAGGGAACGAGAGATGTAAAGTTGGCATTTTATTAAAATTTTCTATTTTTTTTTGCGTTTTTGTGAGTTTTAGGATGGCGTGCAAGCCACCAGCGATAGCACCAAAGATTTAATAGTTGATGCAAGCGAAATGTCAAATCGTTAAATCGAGTTTGAATAGTTGGTGCAAACCACCCTTAAGGTACAAAAGTGATGATCATTATGCGTTAAAGTTCTGTGCAAGTTCTGAGAATTGGAAAGTTTGAATAAATATCTGCAACGGAAAATTTTGCATTTTCCCAAGAAGTCCTATTTAACTCCAGTATAGACTCCTATCACTTTACTGGGGAGTGTTAGGGACATTTTAATAAGAAAACATATTTCGCATAAGATACACCAACTTTATTACATGAGAATAGCAGAAATCTTTCTAATAAATATGAAACAAGTTGTCAGTATATAAAAAAGAAGAAGACAGGGCTGCGTAATATCCGCCTGGCTGTTTTTGTTGTATTTGGACAGTTGCCTCCAGACAATAAAAGGTAGTATGAGTGGTATGATATATGACGGTACAGTGGTAACCTGCCTACGGTACGCTGACTATGCTGTGCTTATAGCACCATCAGAAGCGGAATTGCAGACACTAGTCACGTGCATGAAAGAAGAAAGTTAAATGAAAGGATTTAATATGAATGTGAACAAAACTAAGGTTCTGGTGTTTGAAAGGGAAGCTGTACAGATGAGATATGAGATTTGGGTACATGAAAAATGTCTAGAACAAGTGAAGTAAATTGTGTGTTGTGTGGAGTGCGTTTTTGAGATATTGGAAGATTCGAGTTGGATTTGGAGAGACGGGTAGCAGCTGGCAATAAAGTGAATGGTGCTCTGTTCGCATTAGTAGGCAGTGTTAGGTATATTTGTCAGGCCGACTATTGTATGTAACAGAGTTAGCATTAATGATCATTAATATCGTATTGTCAATTATTCTCTAACTACCTACTTGTAAGAGGTTGTTTGAATGTCGACTGTAATTTCTTAATTTATGTTAATGGACTTTCTATTGTTCGTAAGTGATATCCGTAAATTGTGAATAACAATAAGAGGTTTCTTAATAGAAGTAAACCGAAATTAGATTAGTCTATCCTGTGATTGCAACGAGAGAGGTTGTCGAAAATATACAGTTAATACTCAAATAGTATTTATTCGGTCATCGCTCACAGCAGTTTGAATATATCTAACACAGCCAAAATGGCCATCCACGTTGCGGTGTTGGTGCCAAGTTTATTGTATGATAATCGAGTGAAATAATGAGTGAAAGTATGAAAAATCCACTGGAAATGCGATCTCTTAGAAATATGTGCGGTGTCACCCTTGCGGACAGGATAAGCAATGAAGAGATGCAGTACGACAAAGTTGCTCGAAAGTGTTATTGTAAAAATGAAGGAAGCAATTCTTAGACGGTTCGGGCACATAGAAAGAATGAGTGATGAAAGGACTAACGAAGAAAATCTACAGAGCGAAAGCGAATGGTAAAAGAAGCCAAGAAAGGCCAAGACTGACTTACGAAAATCAAATAGCCAGAGATTACCTGACGGAAATGTGAAAAGCACTCGCATACCTAGGCACAAATGTGGGAGGAGAATGATGAGATTTGAGGGAACGAAAGAAATACGTAAGAAGCTTGGCGCTCTGTCCTCTCTTACCACCCCGTTAGGGACAAAGCGTGAGGATATGTATGTCTTGTATGAACAAGATTTGGTAGGGATCATATGGATGTATGGTTAAATAAATAATAATTGAAATATAAAACACTTACCAAAACTACTTAATTTACAAGACGATCTAAATAATTTTTTGCATTCCAATTAAAATTATTGTTTAAAGTCAGCTATACAACATTTTTGCGAAACTGCCTTGTGAAGACTAGAAACTGTACTTTTAGCTTAATTATATTGCAATCGTAAAAAAAATCCTTCTCCATAATATGTAATGCCGACATTTCTTTTTTATCGAGAATAAACAAAAAGGTACTACGATAACTTAACATGACGCAAAGCATAACCTTCATCCATTCAAACAAATAATGCAAACGACAAGTTTAGTAAATCGTTATAAAATCGTGATTTTGTGTTAAATATCATTGGCGTAAAAAGTACCAAGGTGTGATCATAGTCTCGCACAAATCCGCGACTGGCGACGTGACGTGACAAAGAGTTCCACTCGGTGACGTGCTCGAGTGATGAACACGAGCCGACCCGCCTACTCGCTACTCGCCCCTTCGCGATGGTCTATGCAACAGGAGTCTGCGAAAACGCGTCATTCCTAAAATAAATTCCTATGTACTGTCATTATGTTTCAAAATATACGATTTATTTACATTACTATAAAATATAGTGTTTTTCTATAAAATTTTAATTCTTTTATAGAATATGTACTGTTAAATATGAAAAGTAACGGAAGCACTGATCACTATGAACACGTTATCAATTCTTCATCACAACTATTATGTACTTGACTATTCGACGGCTTCTCAACAACTGAACTCTTACAAGACCAAAATCAGGCTTTTATGCAGCCCCACTACACGCAGGAAATCCATTCTAGCCTCGTTCTTGTTACTAAAATGTTACAAAATATCACACGTGGGTACTTTATGTGATTAAAATTAATGTGGAACTAACAGTACATAAAATATCAGTTCAGTTTTCAGTTAGAGTTCAACTCGCACACTGGTTCTGTACGATATTATAAAACAGAAAATCTTTAAACTTGATTGTAAATTTCAGGTAAGGCGTCATATTCTCTGAAATATTTAAAATCCTAGTTAGTTTAACTTTCAAGTTTATACCGTTACATAGTTTCTGAGAAAACCGTCTATTACAGATGGATAAACGAGCGGACGCATGAATAATCTTTTAAGACTTTTATTTTCATTTTTTTTAATAATGAGCCGTGAACATGAATAAATAACATTAATCCATAGTATTATGCAACGTATAACGACAAGTGTGCTTTGTAAATCAATTGACAAAACCGTGCACAGGTGACATCTATAGTAATATGATAAAGCGAAAAACTCGCACTTGTTGCAATTGTTTGTAATGGATAAATTCAAAAACTACTAAACCGATTTCAAAAATTCTTTAACCTATAGAAAGCTACATTGGCAGCGAGTAACATGGGTTGTATTTTATTACCAAAAAAATTTCTATCCATGCAAACCCGGGGCGGGTCGCTAGTGAAATATAATTTAGTAAAATTTTAACTGAGTTATGGTAGTTTGTGTAATGATACTGTGAAGTTGTAAATGATTTTTTTGTTAGAAATTTTTCAAGATAGATACCATAACATATAAATCAATAAAACATCCAGAGACGTACGCTATGTTATTTTTATATAAATTACAGTAGCACTAAATTACATCCGCATCCGAGATTTAGAAATGTTTGTTTCCTTACCGGGAAGTGAACTCTAAACATCGCACCAACGAACCACTAAATAGAAAACAAAGTTATTATATATTTGCGTAATATTGTAATGTCAACCTCTTTTGACTTAGCGTGATCGTTGATCACTCCGATAAAATGTACTACGCTCATAGCATTTGATACAAGAAATATAGAACACTGTTCGCAATTTTTTTTAAAGAAAAATAATTAAAATAAAACTTCGTATGTTGTGAAAAATCAGTACTTTTAGCAATAATAAGTTCAGCCTTTGAATAAAAGGTGTATTATCGATCACGATAACGAAAATGGCAAAAAAATTCTTTGATATTTTGATTTTACGGACTACCTGCAGTAACCCAATAAAAATATGAGTATTAACTCTGTAAATCAAGGAGAGACCAAAGATAAATTACTTACCGATTAAAGCCTAACCTTAAATATTAAACCCATATAATAAGTTAGCCCTAACCCTAAGATCCTCGATTCTCAGTTTTTAATACGTATACTTTTAATATCGATGTCGTTTTAGCCCACGTAGTAATCGATTCAAAATATAAACTTACACTTAATACATACCTATACAACATACATAATGTCACGCCATTTCCTATACGAGGTGGCAAAGCATCGAGGCATTATATTACTACACCTTGACACCACTTATCGACAGCATCTGGGCTTAGAAATGGAGCAGGACCATATTATACTGACTTATTCGCCTATATATTCCCTATATAATATCTGGTAAGGCTAAATCGCTTGGCCAGCTATAACGTATCCATGTGTGTGTGTTTGTATGTGTGTTTGTATGTGTGCAGTGTGTATGTAAGCTCATAATATATTACACCATGATAACGTAACTCTTTGCTGGTAACGTCATATAAAATCTGTACAGTACTGAATTCGCAGTAGATACATGTGTAATATATACTAATATATATAGGAAGTAGATAGGTACACATATAGTATAACAAACACGGTCGTTCATGTGGCTTCGGTCGGGTGCGGGCGCTCGGGCGCGGCGTGACAGGGATCTTTGTTGGCGGCCCGTGTCGTCTCGTCGCGTGCGAGCCTCACGTTCGATGTAGCGCGACCCACGCTATTTAATACTCTGATTTATTTTATTTTCATTAACATTATGTTAACATGGAAAAAACTGTTCTTCATACAGATGTATACACACAAGGCACTTTTAGATACTCAGCCATGTAATTCTTTCGACATAAATATTTAATACGAGTGCCCGACAACAGTACCGTATCTTGATATTAATAATAATATTATTTATATCTTACATCAATTATTATTATCAATGTTTTCACTTATGTATAATTTTATAAGTATCAGGTAATTTTAGAAAAAACGTATAAAATCTAGAAGTGTTCCACGAATTAAAGTTTAAGTTAACATCAAAATAAATTTTATAGACATAATAAATAATAGACACTGCAAAAAGTGAGCCATGAGATATATCGTATGGATTAGGATACATTTAAAAGCACTTTTTGAATATTAAAAATAACAAAAAAAATGCTATTTATCGCTACACAAATATACAGTGTCTTACAATATAATATTACCACTTGAAAAAACGATATAATGTAATTTCCATTATAATTGTTGCTGTCATTCAGTCAGTCAGATTTCGTATGGCACCTACGAATGATATTATGTGACTTAAGTTAGAAAATGTAGTGTAGAAATTAATAATTTGAAGGTGTGTAAGAATTCTTTAAATCAGTAACATTAAATTTGTAGGAAACCATTAATTTTAAATATTATAATAAGTTGTAGTTTGAATTTCCTGTTTTTCGTTTATACATTTCCCCTAAGATAATTATTATTATTCGGAAGTAAATGAGAAAAATAATAGATATAGCACGTCGCATAATATGATTATTACAAATATTTATAGATATACTTAACGGTATATTAATAGTCTCTACATTACACATAAACTTTGACATCGTCTGACACACGTGCTCCGTTCAGAGCATTACTCCTAAACGCTTTGATCGTAATAAAAAAATGCCGAGGAGACGTGACAACGAATCGTAATCGCTTCATTTATTCACCACATCGTGTATAAATAAGCAAATACAGACAATATTTTAACACGTAAAATATATGAGAAGATAAGAAGAAACTCATGACGTCAAATATAGACAAGTCAAGTCATGTTGTATCGGAGAAGTAAAGTGTAGTGAACCGTGAAGTAATCCTACCGAAGTACCAGGCGTCTATAACATCTATAGATGTTGAAAATATCGAACGAGGCAGGCGGGCGAGCATCACGACACAGGATACGGGCCGCGTTATCGCGCCCCCGCGGCGAGCACGTCACCTTGTCACCGACCCGCTTTAATGGGCTACCGTATACGTCGACGAGAACGTTTTGATACTATGATTTATGAGTTTGAAGTTGACGTAATATGCTGATGTTGATATTAAATAATATCATTTACAGGTTACCTACATAATCTTTGTAAAATTATTTTGCTAATTATGCAAATTGGAAACATAAAATTACTATATTATAGTTAATGATACAAGTCATTTTTTAGACTTTAAAAAGTCTAAAAATTACATTAAAGTAGTAGGATATTAAATAAAACTATAAAAATTATAAAAATCAAAAGTGTAAAAACTTAATCAATAAAGACCGACATTCCAAGATTTTACCAAAAATATTGCACGATTCTTCGAGCATATAAGAATAATGTTATTTTAAATTTTAAAATGTAGAAGTAACATCTAGTCGACATGTTTACATTAACACTTATTTATGTAGTCATGTGTAGTGTACTCCTGACGCAGCACCAGTGGGCCGCGCACCGCGCCCACTAACACCGACAAAACTTCAACATATTACTACGTAGAATAAAATTTAGTGTGTCATCTTTATGGCAAGTCATAAGAGCTACGTAGGTTCGTATTTAAAAAAAAAGACACATTATGATGTAAAAAACGCAAATGCTATAAGAATTTAAAAAAAATTAAAATTTCGATGCAGACGTCTTATTATTAATAATCCACACTAAAGTATTATTTGAAACAATAAAAGTAATCGCAAAAAAATTATATAACTATTATTATTTTGCAAGAAAATAAATCGCTACTTCTCCAAATGTAAGACGTAATAAATAATAATATACACATTATATTAACGAGTTTTATTATTAGTGACTGAACCTTATAGATAGGTCATAATCTTGTTAATGATCTGTTTTACATTAATCTCATGTGAGAATGATGAACGACTTCTTTTGTCCCGGTAATACTAATTTTGATAAAGTTTCTAAATAAGAGTACATAGCTTTTTCTCTTTGCGTTTTCGCTTTTATATTTATCTTTCGTCATTAGAAAGAAATCTGGATGGGATTATTCTGTGGAATATAAAGAAGTTCAGAACATCTATATTTTCTGGATATAAATTCTTAAATAAAACATGAAACGTATGTAGATTCTTCTAAATACAGTGTAACTACATACATATTTGTAACAGAAGTTCCGGCCAAAACACGGCCGTATGCGTATCGAAAAAACGTTGGCTTGCGGATTGCATAAAAAATGTCTGGGCTGGCGGCGCGGCGGGCGGCGGGTCGCTAACGCCGCCTCTAATGACGGCGCACTTGCCACGTTCGCTTCAGTGTCAGGGTTGCAAATCATTATTGAGATTTAACATACTGTCATTACATTATTTTCTTGGTAAATGCTTACTACTTACCATTATCAGTAATGTATAAATATTGCCAATAAGTTTATATTCTAATATTTTTTTTGACACAAATGAAAAAAAAAATTTTACGTTTGAACTAATTCACATGGCGCAATCGTAACGTAGTGGTGCTTTAGTGTTTGAAACAATTGTTATGTTGGTAATCTACTTTATCCATATAGATCTTTTGAAGGACGGGGATTCTTCAAAAGACACGTTTTTTTTGTGAGAAAAGGCCTGTACCCAAAACTAACTGAGACAAAATAATATAACGTTGTTGTTAGTAATTGGTTGATAACTTTTTTGTCTATAGTAACCATAAAGTCTAATTTGATGTAATATTCCATTGGTTATGTAACTATTGCGTTTTACTATAAAACAAAGCGCAACACTACCCTAACTGCACGCTTTCACGAGCACTCATAAATAAGTAATATGCATGCACAAATTTATATATAAACGCATCGTCGGCAGCCCTGGCGGCGTGGGTGCGGGCGCTCGCCTCTTACATATTTAATTTGCCCGGACTGGTTTCTGTCCAGGCGCCGCGCCGCAATGCTTTGTGTTTCGTTATGGCTCTATCGCATTGGGTCTTTACTAGAGAGCTGTCTGATTGAAGAATCACTACTTTATGGTTGAGTAGGCGACTTGAGTGTTCGAGGAATAAATATAGGTAATAAAAAACGATAGTAACAAATAAAATCGTAGTCACAGTTATATTCAAAGTTTTATTGTAAGTAATAGAAATGTTTTGGCTTTTAAAACAAATTTTGTAACACGTTTCGTGTTTGCCCCTAGTACATTTCACAAATATTGTTCTACCTGTAATTTCAGAGTTTTTGTAAATAAATTCAAGAATAATTCTGTGTACAAATTTCTTTTATCAAAGATACATTTATGCACTTATGTCTATGTTAGCAATGTTAAAACAGTTCTCGACTCTTCATATACGTATGAAATAATTAATATTATTGTAAGATCATCTCGCCTTTTCAAACTAAAGCAGGAAAAAATTCCGGACGGACAACTTGAAATATGAAAGTATATAAGCCGAAAAATATAATCCTCGACACGAACTCAATGGGACTTTTAGTGTCAAAGACAAGCAAAAGATCTGAGGAAAACAAGGGAGAAGTACTTCACGGCCTTTTAGAATATTTAAAACTATGGAAGGGTCAAATGTTGTGCGGTTTTATTTATCTTAGCTGTATTTTTGAATAAATTACTAGATCTTTACATTTTTAATAAAATTATCGTACTTTTAATAAAATACCTTCGTTAATTTTGTATCAATGAAAATTTTGAATAGTTACGCTAAATTATTGACATAAAAATTGAAAAAAAATCTCATAAACATCCATTCTGACTGATTCGTGATTCAAAATTGAATACTCCAAAGTTGAAACCATGTACTCAGAATAAATTATTTTATTTTATTTATGAGACTAATAAGCGTCTAACGTCTATCATAATACAAATAGGTAGGTGAAGAATAAACAACACAAATAGGTAGGTGAAGAAACAAAATATCTATGTAACTATCACACAAAAAAACAAAAGGGTTTTAAATATCGTTGTCATGAAGCATAAGGAAAACGTCATAAAAACTCTTAAACGGTTTGTTCAAAACTAAAATGGAGTATAATATGTACAACAGCATAGTCCACTGTTGCTCTAATAGAAACTCAATGAAAGATACAAAGAAATTAAAAAAAAATCTGAAGTACTTAATTTTAAATAGTCGACAGACTATAGACCATGTAAACTAATTCAATTAGGTCTAAAGGACAAATTTCTTTTAGGAGCCATTTAGAAATCAAGTTGTGAGAGGTTGTGGCTGTAATCCTTATTTTGCGAATATTTGTTACTAAAAGTTCACATCAAAATAGTTAAAAAATACTGCTGTTTCTACAAAAGACACATAATTATTGAACATTTTTAGAATACATAAGTACCCAAATTGTATACCTTTTTTTGGATTTTTGTAGAGTATAATTTTATGTTTGGCGGTAGAAAAAGGTAGTAGCGGTAGGAAAGATTGTGTACAAAAAACACTTATTGCGTAAACTATGTATTATTTAATATTCGAATATATTTTTGCGTAAGTACATTTTCTGTGGTTTCATAATAAATAGAGACCTGACGCGGTTCTATAAGAAATGGTTAAAGGCATTAAGAATTATTGTCATCAAGTTATTAAGAATACCCATATATTACTGACTGAATACATCTCTATTTCATACGAGTCCATAAAAAACAGTTTTCCATACTACCTCGTCCTGTAATCAAATATGTAGTTGTATCTATACAGCACCGATACCCGAACACAATATATTATTTACAAACAAGATAACACTTTTATCCGACACTTATTACTCTTGAAACACCTCATTAACAAAGGTGATCAGTGCTGAAAACTTTCATAAAGAATTCTACAAAGCAGAAATAATGAGTTTCTAAACAACTTTCCAGGAAACGTAACAATGGCTACCAACATCAGTCTAAGTCATATTTTAATTCATAATTCGATATATTTTCTTCTATTTCAGCGGTGAAATGTAAGTACGCCAGAAAAAAGCCAGCAGGACAAGCAAGGGGAGGAACTGTGGGGTACGAGAGGCGAACCCTCAATAGCCCGCAGAAGGGGAAACGGGGTGTAATCCCTTATCGTTGTCGCCGACCGCACATCGACAATTATAAAGAGGCGACGATGTAAACTAGTGATCGTTCATACATGCATTTTATAAGTTCTCAATAACAATGGCCTTGTATAGTATCCCTGTACGCGCTCGGTTTGAGCTTAGCTGAATATTAATAAGTAATTATAATGTTGCACCAGATATTGATAATAAAAAAATAATTTAGGAACGAATTCAGATTTAACACGATTAAATATAGAGATTATTGGATTTAAAAAAAAAATTGAAACTATCGCCACGAATCTCGAATAAAAAACGATGTTCGAAAAATTACTTCTTTTCCATTGAATTTACTTAATTGATTACGAGAGGTTTTGTATCTATAATAATAAGGCAGTAGGTTGTCGAAGTCGTTGTACACTGTAATAAGAAAAATAACCGTGGATACAACAATAACAAAAACAAAAGAGAATTAATGTCGATTTTTTGAACAATTTAAACAAACATATTTCAAATAAAAATAGTAAATAACTTTATTTTCATATCGTTTTAAGTTTCTGTTTATGGAACATGTATGAAAAAAATATCAAATATCAAAATGATTCGACCGTAATACAGGACACCGCGGTCGTAAGCTACCGGCGACCGCAGGCCGCTAGCCACCTTTTGGTCCCGCAGTTCTATCTCTCTCTCTGTCATTCTCGCATACGGCTCAAGATCTAAATCTCTCGCTTTCACACATACCACTACGCTTTGACACGTCCCGTGACATAAAAAGCTTAGCAGCAGTCGAGAGAAAATTTAATAAAAAACAAAGTGACTTGTAGTCTCAATTTAATTAGGTACTGCATCGTTGAACTCTAAATTACTTTATTAACAAAAAGGCGTTATTGGTAATTTCTTACAAAGTAATTGACAGTTTTGTTCATAATTACCCTAATAATGTGTCGTCAGTAACATTAAGTATTTTCACAAGTAGATACTTCACGCTATTTTCTATTTAGGGTAGACAGAGCACGAAGTTGCAAGAAAAACCCACACTGACGTAATTTCTATTAATAGGTAAGTGAAGTGGGTAAATGAACTACATATAACCTCAAAGACTTTTATGCATCTTTTAACATCTAAGCATAGCTGTTATATTACATCTAAGTATAGCATTTTGTTAATTCTTTAATTCTTAAGAGGCTTAGGGAATTGTCCATACAGCCAACGCTATTATTATTATTCAAAGTCCAAATTAAAATACTTGTTTCATCTATACTTAATATTATAGAGGTAAACTGTTTGTATGTAATGGATGAAGTCAAAAACTACTCAACCGATTTCGAAAATTCTTTCAATTATAGAAAGCTACATTATCAGTGAGTAAAATTCTACCGTTTTTCTTTATTACTTACTCAGTTCTTTTTAATACTCAGCCCCTTTTAATGATAATATGATTATTAGATTTAAAATGGACTTTTTGATAGAACGCGAGAATTTCTGTTCTCAGGGCACCCCGTTTGGAACTGATTAGTTCAAACCCCTTGCCAGGACCGAATCAAAGCACCCCGATTCTACATGATCTGACACGCTTCTACCTATAGTATCTATCCACCTATAGTATTCTTTATAAATCAGAGACGTGGAAGGTCGAGGCGACCCGCACACGCAGGCGGCCAAGCGAGCCGTAACGACTTAAAAATAATACGAAGCCAGCTAATAAGTCGAGGCTGTGGAGGCGAATGCGGCTGCCTGCTGAACGCAGAATGGCGACGCTGGAGCCCTACAGCGCTGGAGGAGAATCGTTACTAATTTTTAGATTTTATATAATTTGATTGTAGTAGGTATACTAAATTAATGATTTATCACTGCACCAGGTAGTGGCCGACTTGCTTCGCGTGAAAATCGATTTTATTACACACCTTGTAACAAGCAAACGGTGAATTTAAAATTATCTTTAAACGACGATAACCTTTTTCAGTGTCATCCGATTTCAATGAAACAAAGCCTAAATGTTGCTCTAAGCTCAGCTTGGAGTAACATTTAGGCGTTGTTTCAGGCTACCTGTGAAAACTATAAAAATCCATTCAGTAGTTTCGAAGATTAGCGTGTACATAAACGGTTTCTACTGCTTTATTATATTATAAAATTATCTTTTAGTGACGATAACTTTTTTCACTGTTATCCCATTTCAATGAAACAAAGCCTAAATGTTGCTCCACGCTGAGTTTAATCTATCTGTGAAACTCGCAAGAAAATCTGTTCGGTAGTTTCGGAGATTAGCATGTACACACAGACAGACAGACAGACAGACAAAAATTTTAAAAATGGTTTTTTTGTGTTCTGTTACTTTTTTTAAATCGCCCACACTCATTTTCAGATAAATTTATTCAATGTACAGACACGATTTCTACTGCGTTATTATAGGTAGGTATACATAATACAGATACAGAAATTTTATTTAAATGAAGATAATTAAGTAGCATTAATGCCTCATTAGTATTCATATTTATTTAATTATTATGTATTATGTCGTATATCGTTTGTATTTGTGTATTATTGTATTATTTGTATAATATTATTGTGTGTATAGTACTTATTATATACCATATACCTATGTATGAATATGTAATTATATTTTTATTAGTAGTTTTCCTGTCCGACTATTTTCTCATTTCACCCAATGGTTTAATGGTAGAGAATGAGAATGCATTAAGTCCGCCATGTGTACCAAATCTTTAGTGCAGAAAGAATAAATAAATAAATAAATACATAGATTTTACTATCTTTTTATTTAAAACCAATGACTGCCTTCAATTATGAATATCAACATCGCATTAGCTTTAGCACTTCGTTAAAATGTAATTTCCTAAATTTTTTAAAAACTTATGAAAAAGTATTGACTCTTTTTTGACTTGTTAATTTTTTCGCTCGCTATATCCAAACTTCTTCAGCCCTTAATTAATACCAGAAGGTTTTACAGTTTAACACAGATGGCAGATAAAAACCAACTAGTGGCTGATTACTGGCCCGTGCCAACTCTTTAATAAGCTATATTTACATACTTTGAGCATATCGACGCTAACAAAGAAATAACAACTTGGCAAACGCTTGTTGGCGTTATTGCTTGTCAAAAGTGGCACTTGGCAACGTTTTGTACGGCGGTTTTCACACGACTTTACGTTTCGTTTCGTATATAAGAAAGTTAATAACGTTTGTCTACCAATTTAAAATCCGTTACGCTAGATTGCGTGGTATTTGTCATTCTATTCTATTAGCGTTTGCGACAATTCAGCCACTTGTGTAAGCCCCCAGGTATATTAAATATTCACTTTGTAGAGCACAAAGATCCGGCATATCTAGACACATATTCGCCATAGTATTTGTATGTAAATATAACACGTTCACAGTGATCATTCGAGTAATAATCATAAATGCTAATGACTCGTCGAGTTGCATTCGAGTTTCGAACAACGCTTCGCGCCGTTTCGATCCGATCAAATGGCGCCGCAGGGTGTTCCGGGAATCGCGGAACGGCGTGCCGAATGGCGTATTGTGGATTTATGTCACACCGCCGCCGTAGCTCATACTGTACGACCACAAAGCCAGTCAACCGAAAATGTAAACGTCGAGTGACGTCGGAGAATTAATTGCTCGCACAAACATATATAGTGTATTGTTGATATGTATATCAGTAACTCTAATAAGTCTGAAACTGCACCCGTAAGGTTTAATGCGTATTCCTAAGAGGCTTTGTTTTCGATTTCCGACCAGACCAATTTTGGAAAAGAACTAAAGTATTACGACTCTTTCTTTCTTTCCAATAATTCTGTCAATTTATTTCTGTTTAAGAGTGATATACTTATTAACAAACTAGCTTACCGCCCACGATTTCATCTGCTTGAATCTCTAAATAAATCTCTAAAAATCTCTAAATAAAGTCGTAAACATTTGTGGTGTTCTATTTCCATTTTTCATACAAACGTTAATGGTAATCCCCTTGTTTAATCCTTCAGTAATTTTTTTTAAAACACCTTAACACTGCGTTCTTAATTTCCAACTATGATACGGAACTACGAAAGCAACAGAATTCCCATACAAACTTTCGTCTCCTATTTTGCCCTCGTAATTAATAAATAAATAATTCTGAAACACTATTATTTCTAAATTTCTAATCGAAAAGCCATACACCCGTTTTCACAGAATTTATTATCTTAAAAAAAATCGCATATAAATTTACATCCCCTGTGTTATCCCCCTAGCAGTTGAATTTTTGATAATCCCTTCTCAGGGTGCCTACACTGCACAAGGAAACTCAGCGGTTTGTGCTGTGCAGTCAGTTTCTTCTAAATGTTAAACTGGAATTACTGCAAGACTATAACAGAGTTCAGCTAATTCAGTGTTTTTCAAAGTATGACCGATCGCGACCCCCTGGGGGGTCGAGGCCGTGTTCGGGATCACGAGTTCTTTCGCATTAAGGCGCTCCCCCAGGTAAACAGGCAAACGTATAGAGCACCTCATACTAGAATTCGTAAAATTCTTCATGTAATCTAGTAATTATTGATTTTACTAATGAAAAAAGAGTCTTTTGAAAAAATTAAAATGGTCAAGTTTTAGATCATAAAATTATCTATACATTAGTATATATCGCAAGTAAATATAACTTCTATTTATGAAGTAGATGCACGTATTTTTGATTTTTAGGCTTTCTTTTGAATACAGATTTCATATGTATTTTATATATAATTGAAAAATATGAAACGGCGAGAGTGTTGTTAAAATGTCGAAGATTATTACAATATTTTTATTACTTTTTATATATTTTCAAATAACGAGATGATAGCCTCTAAAACTAGTAAAAAATTGGTTTTGACTAGGGGAAGCGCCTTAAGCAAAACAAACATTTTTTTTAATTGTCAAAAAAATTGCTAAAAACGTTTGTTAGATATTTATTTCAAGAAAAAATATAGTTTTAATTGCAAAATATACAGTTATTTTATTTTTTTCCACTAATTTTCCTGATTGTCGTGTACGATGTATACCTACGTATTACATTACGCGAATGCAATCTTTTACGGAGCTTTTTAAAGCTCCGTAGCCAGATGGTGAGAAACCATTATAAATTCGTCATGTCCATCTGTCCGTCTATGTCTATATCTTCGTATATCACAAGTATGTACTCTGAGACTATAGGCACTACATGGATTCCAAAGTCCATTTCAAATTACACTACATCCTTGTATAGGAGATCATGGAGTACACCGATCTATACCTATCTAGGTGTATTCCATGATCTGATATACAACGGTGTAGTGAAATTTAAAAGAAAATAAAATTAGGGGTGGCAACTCCATATATGTAACTGAGGAATGAAAAAAAATGTACAGGGTATTTAGACAGGTCTTCAAAAATGATATACAGGTTTCAAACTTTGTTGCCTTGTTCTTGGTTGACCTTTTTATTTAAATCAATAGTGGGTGAGATATGAGCTTCTAAAATCGTAAAAAGTGTATCCCACACCAAAAACAAAAAAAAACACAGAAACACCACAAGCACTTTCAACGCAAACTAGTTCAAATAAGATATTAACGTTGCGTTGTTTTTGAGATATGAACTATTTTCGTTTACACTTATTAAAATTAAACTTATTATAAATTATTTTTAATTAAATGAATGTTGTGCATTCCGACTACGGGAGCCTTCACTGTGAGACATTTTTTTCATGTTTTACATCTATATAAATAAAAATCGATCGCCAACTATATGACGGAGCATCAATTGGAGAATGGCTTGACGGATTTGGCTGATTTCTTTGTTGTTGCATTTGTAATTGTTAAGACAAGATTTTTTAGAAAGAAAATTTTGGGAAAATCCACCGTAAAAATCTGAAAATTGGTAGTGTTTTTTTGTATGAAAATCTCAATAAGAAAAATTTGGTGTGTTGCAAACATTCAACTTCGCATCTTATGCGGGCGAAGCCAGGCCGAGTCGCCAGCGTGCAATAAATACAAATAAATAATAATATTTTTAAGTTGTTGTCAAGTCATTCAATGTTGTATTTAGAAATGGTACTTAACTGGGTTTTACGCCTTTACTACAAGGTTTTTATTTATATTGATATAATACATATATTATATACCTATTCGTATGTATACAGCGTGACAATATGTATGTATAACATGTGTATGTAACTTTACATACGTATATGATAATATGTGTTACACCAGTAGAATCTACACAGTAACGAATAATTTCTGACATTCAATGGATCGTTCTAGAATACCAAGAATTAATGATATGTAGGTACCAAGAATTCATGATACATAGGTAATATGTATGTACCTTATATTGCTGTAAAAATCGTCAAGATGATAAATAATTAGCGTAATAAATATACTTCTTACAGGTTGCCAACAATGTGCATGACACCTTTGCATGCATCCATAAAAGTAATCTATTGCTATACTTCAGAACTTCAGACACAACCTGACGTGTGTAGTAATACTGCATACCGTATGTTATTAGGTTATTAAAACCCTATAATGAAAAATATTCATAAAAAATATGCTGATAGACAACTTTTTACGGTTCCCTATAGTCAAAATAGCAAGAACAGAAGTCATATAGTTCCATCACATCTGTCTGTCCGTATGTATGTCACCGATTTATTCCGTTATTCTTATATCTACTGAGCTGAAAGGTATAGAGACGTTAAATTGGTAACCCCAACCCAGAAATTAAAAATTAATAATCGGTTTGATGTATATAATGAATAATTTGGGTATAAGATTTAAGGAAGCGAAAGAAGTATGTATGTAAGGACCGCGACGCTTGGCGCTACGTCCTCTCTGTCTACCTCGTTAGGGAAACAGCGTAAGCATATGTATGTATGTAATGAATATTTGGGACTCTTTTTTTACTTCGTCTTTAAAAGATATTGTGACGTCCTAGTAATTAGCAATGAGTCGTGGGATGTGACCTTCAGGGAAAGGTAGGAAGGAAGGTAATTGAAAAACATTCTCCTACACTAGCTCATTCCGAATACACTTAACAAACGCAACATCTGCCACTGGATGCAACAGAAAAAGTAAGATATAAAAATTTTGCGTGTACTAGTCACATTAATACATTTCTTATTGAAAGCTGTTCGTTCCTCTAGGAGTGTAGGATCTAGGATGTCGGCATGGACGGAAACGTAGGATATATTGAGATATAATTAAAAGATGTGCTATTGCTAGCTCGTGTATTTCTCGATTGACTTATTTTTTGACATTCAAAAATATCATAATATTATTATTAAGCAGCAACCTTCGATCACAAATATATAATGTGATCGAAGGCAGCAACATCTTCAAAATAATAGTGTTGCCATCCGTTAACGAGTAATATCGATGATAGCTAACATTATATGATATGTAACGATCGAATGTATAATAACTACGTATCTTCGTTTTGAATTCAATGCACACAACATGTTTTACTCGTACTGTCGTCTTATTAAGAGTAGTGTTTACTCAGTTTACTTTTGGATTTTATGTACTTAGTTGAAATTTTATTAATTTTAACGACTAATTAATAATTTATTTTTAGGGATAATGGAGCTATAGAATTAGTAATTTTATCTACAAATCTCAATATTTCAAATTGACGGTTTTCTCTATAAATTTGCTAATTTTGATATAAATCACAACTTCTTTAAAATTCTTTGCTATTAAAAAAATGGTAAACTTCAAAATTAACAGTTTTCACGATAAATTTTTGGTTACAACTGCAATCACTGAAACTTTAATATGGTATAATGGTGATAATAAATGCTTGGGAGGAAATCGTGAGGACAAATGCAGGCTAAGGTTTAGATTGTTTCACATTGAGTAAAATTTTGCATATTTTTTTATAACTTTATACAAACACGACGATATATTTATAACACTTTTTTGGTTAGGTTAGAGGTCTTTTAACGCCAGGGCGAAGCGCCAATTCAGAATCCGCTCTATACATGGAGCAGTATTGAAACAGGAGTCCGCACTCTAAAGAGGTAGTTGAAGTCGAAAAATTTAATCTCGGAACATCTCTATAATCCTCCATCTCTTTTCATCTTTTGCTGTTGGTATATGTACATATAGCAATCTTATACATATATACTAGTAGGTGATAGGTGTATTTCCAAGTTATTTTCAGGAGTTAGTAAGAGTCGTCACGCAATTGCACCAACTCAGTTCACTGTGCCGGATATGTCGGCATTGTCAGGACAGCTTGTCAAGTTCATTTATTAAGTTTATAGAAAATGTTATTTTCCATAGCACAATCTATTATTTTAAATGATTGCTTATTTTTTTATTGGCAATAATTAATTCATGGCGTCTTAAAACTTTTTAAAGCAAATATATTTTTATTGAAGGAGTAACATTTAATTGTTAACATTATATTTTTTAACAACAATTCATAGCAATTTTGTCTATATTTTCACAAATTTTTAAGTGCCATTAAATGCATTCCTTATTTATATTTTCTATTGCTTACTTCAGTTAAATAGGAACGCTTTCAGAAATGTAATCGGGAATATTCCGATATTATCTCTAAATATCACAGTCCTTCGGAAATAATGTCCCATCACATCTTTACAACGACAATTAAAAAAAGAAAAAAATAAAAAAGAGTAATCACAAAAATGATGAAGAACATAAAAGCTGTGGCAAAGCTGTTACAAGCTACATGTTATGAATAAAATAATCCAGACCAAAAACACTTCTGGAAAAAAATGAAATAAAATGAATATTTTCGTAACATATTATGTTATTTCCCCATGGAGTGTTTTCAATTACCCTTGTCCTACATACCTAGTTTGGGGTAAAAAGGAACTATAATAATTATTTTGACTACCTCAAAATTTTAATAGAACCATTATGAAGTATTTTCACCCCTGACATAAGAGAAATTGAAGCCTTTGTCTTTCTGTATGTCTGTATGTCTGTCTGTAGCATTGTAACTTCCAAAAGGATAATGCGGTTTCTTTATTACAAAGACGGCATGGCATTATCGGCACGGTCAGTTATAAGCACTAATTCTAGCGGTCTCTGATGCATTTATAAATTTGCTAACTCCGCTGTTAAAATATGAGACTCTAAGAAAGCAAATTATTTATTGTTTTTTGAGGGTAAGTATACGCTTTATTTTTTGTGTCGGGGGTTTTTAAAATTTTTAATTTGTGTAATGACTCATAACATAGATCAAAAATTTGAAAAACTGATAATTTATTCATGAAGTACTCATAACATCAGTGCTTTGTAAATAAATTCAAAAGGAAACTTACTTTATTATTTACAAAGTACTCATAACATAAGTACTTCGTAAATATAATAAGAGGCAGTTTTAAACGCTAAATCTACTAACAGTTCGGAAAAACATGCTTTAAGAAGAACTGAAATATCCTGAAAAGTAACAAATAGCAATAATTTTAAATAAGGTACAGTAATACACATAAATATAAGTATCATAATCGATCAACATAATTGACTGGTTAATTAATGCATAGGTGAAGTGCATCCCTTCGACACCGAATCTCAGTCAGACTAATTTAGGAAATTAATATTTCTAAGTAGCCTAGAGTCAGATTGTTTAGTTAGTTAGTGTTCCCTCTAGCGCTTAGTGAGCATTTGTGACAAGAGACCTATGCTTAACACTGACAACGTCTATACCTAAGCTCAACAAAAAATATACTTCATGTCACATTCAAAAATTAAGGAAAACGTAATAAGAACTTAACATCCAATGTGATAATAAGAACAGTTATGCGCATATAAGTACGTACGTATAAAAATTTGAACTGCACAAATTGAAAAAATATGCGGTTACAGAAATTCGTTCGCTTATTGTTCAGTAATTCGAACTTCTGAACAGATCTCATAAGCTCATTGCCTAACTTTGATGAAACTTCTAGTCTTCGGGTTCGTCAGTAATACGTTACTGAAATGGTTTCAAACTACATTTTTAAAGTGAACCACCTCGCAGACCAAAGCTATTAAAATAAAAGATAATCCAAATTTGTCTGAACAAACAGAGATAATCACTCATATGTTCCAGGAATTTTTAACTCTAGACAAACCACCGTTCTTACCATGGCACGATTCTCAAAAGAAAATCAAATATTGGGACATTTATAAAATCTTTATTATTCTCAATAAAATCACATCTGTTTATTATATTTCTAAAAGTGGCACATCAAACAACAGATAAAATATAATCCCGAACTATCAAATACATTATAGTGTCTATTTTGAGGTATTTAATTCATTATTATCTACTGCATGATTTTATTTCTATTTCATTATTATAAATCACATTTATAACGTATACCTAGTCTAATATAATATCACTAATAAATGCATCTATCACACTTAAAATAAATTCGTATTTAGGAAATACATTTTCCGTCCACAGAACATAATATTTATAAAAGTAGACAACGGTTTTCGTTATGGTAACTTTTATCTTCAAATAAAACTTTTCCTAATAGTAAAAATAAACCACAGCCAGAAAACATCGAGATCACGACATTAAAAACACGTAAAATTTTTCATGACTAGTTTAAAATCTCTTAGTTTTTGATTCTCCTGATATCAGAGCATAGGATGATACGACTATACATACATTGATTAATATTTGTACTGTTTTCTTGGCTCTTTAACATAGGTACCACAGTTTGCAAAAAATTGCAGTGATATCTAAACATCCATCACATTTATATTATAAAGTATCTAAAACACGAGGTTACAGATCTTCATAGTGTAATTTTATGAGCAAATCCTTCACGGGACTAAATTCTTTTAAAAACTTTCGCAGTATTTTTTTCTTCTTAATCTTCTGCTTCAGAGCCCATAGAATTGTCTGTCTTCATGTCACGGCTCATGTCTTCTGGGGAATCGTTTCTAATACTCATCGCACGAGAAGCGAACGTGCTCTGTGTTGCCATGCTTGCCAATATGCCATTTGACAACGCCTGTACCGACAACGCTTCCTGTGATGGTCCGGCGTAACTGTACTGTTGGTATACCGCTTGTATCCTCGCGGCGTTAACTAAAGTCTGTATTTTTAGTTGAGTATCCAGAGCCAGACTTAGGGGCAGCTTCCTCAACTGACTTGCAATCAATTTACCGAACATTTCAAACTCGTTTTCGTTCCCGTTTTCTGAGTGCTGACTCAAATCTTGAGGCCCATCAGTATGATCTCCGTTTTTATCATCATAACTTGTTTTCTTTTGTTTAATTGGCACCGGGTAAATGGTAGCTAAGGAGGTAGTCAGCGGAGTAGCGATCCCAACGGGAGGATTGAGAAACGGTCCAGTTGACGACGGGAGGATCCCGAATGTGGACGATGCTTGGTTAAGTCCGTAGGGAGTGCTAGGACGCGGAGATGGCGTATTCAGCACGTACGGTGTGGATGACCTCGTCGAACTTCGGCGCTTACGTGGACTTTTCTTTTCAGGCGATTTTCGTTCGCTCAAATCTTGCACGGCGTCGCTGTCGTCGCTCGCCGGGATCTCCAGCAAACTGTTGTCCACCTATTTAGACAGAAACGTTTCATAGTTACCGTTGAACGTGCTCAGCTGTTCGATGCCCATTCAAAATTACCGCGCATGTGTAAACAGCGTTGTAATGTAAACAGTAAACAAATTTAGACTTACGGAACTCGGTGTGACGATGGCTCGCAGAAACCTGTCTGCGTGTTCAAACCACGTGACGCTTGGCCTGTACGCATGCGCGCTAGCCTTCCTCGCAGCGCGAATCTTCTTCAATTCGACGCTGTACGACGAACGTATATTTTTTATCTTATTCTTCAATTCTTTAACTGTGACATCGACCAAATTCAACGCATTTATTATCTCTGTGTACCCTTGCTCTCTTATTTTCTTGTTTTTGTAGTGCTCCGACACAGGATTCCATAAATATTCGCGCTTTTCGTACTCTATTATCATCTGGATAGTAAGATCCTCACTCCATTTGGGATTTGCCAGTATCGCCACCATTTTGGGTTCACAGCATGCTATAATAATTTATCCTCTAAGTCCTTTAAATTCGCGTGTGTTTATGAGCGTTTGATACTAGGAGCGCAAAGGGTGCGGGCGGTTCGCATGCGCGCAGCATACTAAAAGCACGTCGATGGGCCAGCACCCCGCGCGGGGGGCAGCCTATTTCGGGAGTAGCCGGTATCACGCAGCCGCGTGCTTTCGAGCGTGCTGTTTCCTCTTCGCACCGCGCAGAGGCTGGGCCCGAGTGAAACGGAAGATTTGTGGCCGCCGCTGCCGGCCGGGCGACGCGTGTACTCACTATAATAACTAGTTGATTTTTGCAAATAATATATTATATTCTTTCACGAAGCTTTTTTCAGTTAGAGATTGCTATTGGGTTGAAGGAGACAGGGGAAATACGTATTAGTGCAAAGAAATTTTAAGAAATCACGAAAACGTCTACCCAAATCTATCTATTATAGGAGTACATTAAAAATGTCCGTTGATTATAGTAATTCCCAGATATCACCAAAATCCTCTAGATGAATTTTATTCAAATAATAAATATTGTGGGTAGATAGATTTACTTTCGGCTTTTTTAAATTAATGAACCTATTGATATCATTTTTTAATGTAATCCAGTACACAAGTATAACTCTGATACAAAATCTCAGTCAATATTTTTTCTGATATTATCAACATTTGTTATCAGTCTAAGATAAATGGAACTGGATTAAACTAAAAAAAAATAGAAATTAAAACGGTCGAATATTTGGACTACTCATAGTGTGTACAATGTTTGAATGTTCGTGATCCTCGACGCTCGGGAGGTGAGGCGCGGGCCATTACGTTCGTCGCTTGCCGCCCAAACGTCTGCTATACATTTACTATACAAATAAGTCGGTATCGGCAGCGGAGCGAGGGACAGCGATAACACGGGCGCTCGCAGGCAATGCATGCGCGCTAATTCACACAACTGGGGACCAGTTTTATAAAACTTTTTAAGTTTGTTTGTAAGTCTAACTAAAAGGGAAACTAAGTTGGTTAAGTAATTGCAAAGGACTGTTTTGGGTGCTAAAAAAGTTTAAGGCTGGCCTTAAAAAATTATCGGGAAAAATTTTTAGGTGAATTTTAATCAAAGTATTAAATATTAAAGATATACATAAATACTTATCTTCACGCTGTACCCCAACGGGTTAGTCAGAGAGGATGGAGCGCCAAGCGTCGCGGTCCTTACATACTTCTTTCACTTCCTCAAATCACATCATTCTCTTGTCACATTTACACCTAGGCAGGTGAATGCTTTTGACATTATACTTGTATTATATAATAGTTATATTATTTTATAAAATTAAGAAACCCGTAATTTGAAGCGAAAAGAGCCTACATTTGTATGAAATTTCATAATATTATTTGATTTATGGGATTTACATTGATTTTAGTGGATTTTTGAATCTTACCTAGGTGATAAGTTTTCGATGTTGACAACACTTAAATTCTCCGTCCAGTGTATAATTGTCCTTAGATATTTTTAGCAATTTCACTTTTGCGGTCTCAGTTCGTACTTACGATATTTGAGACGTCAGACTTATCCTGTATACATATGCAGACACGAAAGCGCGCACTATGCTTATTACGGTCGTATTATCCTGGCTCGTGATTTGCATACACGTGACGAACTAAAACTGACGCTTTGTGTCAGATGAGAGAGGAATGAGAATTGTCTCAGTGTTGAGCACAAAAATGCGAGTGCCCTTTTTTTATTATATTAGTTGAAGAAATTGAATTAAATAGGTAATAGGTACTACTGATGTAATGAAATGAAAAGCAAAATTGGTCATAATATCTGGTCTTTTTAAGATGTTACCCACATGTCGGGGAAATTTCCGATATCTGAAATATTTTCGCAAAAATACTTAGGAATTTTCTCAATTCTGGAATATTTTCCGGTAATGATACATCTCTAATAATATCATAAATATTAAGCTTTTTCATTGTTGTCCATCTAGTAAGGCGTTAAGTATGTATATATGCCCAAAGTATATAAATATGCTCTATAAGTTAGTGTTTGATCGTGTACAACTTCAATTTTCTAACCATATATACAGAATGATACATACATACATACACACTTCACGCTGTATCTCCAACGGGGTATACAAAATGGTAAGTTTGTAAAATGCATTTCTGGAGATCCTAAGACTGATAGAAGGACTTTACATAAAGCGTTATGTTTCGTGATTTGTTTTAAATGTTAAATTCATAGTTTAAGAAATAGGGGAAATATGAAAAAAAAAATTTTGTATGCCTTTAAAAAATCTAATTAAATGTTAATTAAAGAATTTTTCAAAATTTTCAATTTTCAATAAGATTAAAGAGATGTCTTCAATCTTATATGAATATTTCAAATGGAAAATACATAGGTTAAGAAGATTATGTATGTAATATCTTTTCTGTCAATCAGTTTCTACGTCGTATGATTTCTGAAAAAGTCGGCTGTGACAGGCGAACAGACAGACGGTCATGTAACTGATATGATAAGGGTTTTGTTTTTCTTTTGAACTATGAGTCTCTAAAAATGACTGAGACAAGTTTTACTGAAACTTTATATTATATCTTTCAAAATAAATTTTTCAATATATTGTATACATTCAGGAGTTACTTTACTTGGTATAGATTTGGTCCTAGTTAGCTCAACGAGTGTATTCTCTGGAATATCCTGAGGACGCTTCATTGAGAGGCGAAGCGCGTATCGATTAATAAATTTGGAATTTTGGGCGGAAGATAGCTAGAGATTATGAGAATTCATCATTTATTCAATTCAAGTAAACAATAAAAACTAATGGGTAAGTTACTTTTGAACGTCTAATTAATTAATTGATTTGAAAAATCCTGCACTGAGAAGTACGGACAAAAAACTCACGACAAGAAACTCATTTAGATCGTATTTAAATAACAAATAAGTATGTATTGTAAAGTATTTCTAATCTGTTACAAATTTTTAACGAAGATTAAATAAGAACATCTAAAAGCCACTGGTGTGTAATATCTCGTTATTACCGTATGAAAGCATTCTTCACTCACACATACACAAGACACAAGAATATAGGTAAGTCTTTTCGATAAGATACCGAGCTAAAGTAGACGAGACGCGGATATTATCACGACGTGTGTCTGTGAAATATGTTGTGATTTGTACATCGGCTCCACCAGCTCTCTACGCAAGCGGCTCATGCGTGTAGAGAAAATAAGACAGAAAATTAAAAGCAGGCTAATTATTTAACAAAAACTTAGAAACAAAATGAAATAGCCGTAATTGGTGGAATTTATTGTCGGAGTCGGAGACTCGTTCGTTATTCAAGGAATTACAGTTTTCTCATGTCATTTGAAAATTTTTGTTAAATACGTAATCGAGTTTCTAAGTTCAAAGTCAAAGTCAAAATCAAATCAATTTATTCAAGTAAACCCAATCACAAGGTATTTTTGAACGTCAAATCTACTTTAGTTCAGTTCAAAGAGAAGAGAAAAGAAAACCTGTACACTGAGAAGAACCGACAAGAAACTCAGTCAGGTATAATTTTTTCAACATCATTTTACAAAAGGTTTATTAAAATACAATATTCAGAGAGCCAGTAAATGCATGTGCAGAGAAAATCATTTACAGACTATTGTTTTATCTTCAACGAAATCGTTTATTTTATAGTATGATTGTCTAATCAATGTACGTTTTATAACTAATCTAAATATATTTTCTGTTAATTGAGTGACTTCTTGAGGAACTTTATTATAAAAACGAACGCAGTTACCCAAAAATGAAACATTTGACTTATGTAATTTAAATTTTGGAACAACCAATTTATCACGACCTCGAGTTTCCATACCACCAATATCGCCTTTTTTTGTAAATCGATCTATATTTTTCCTCGTATACATAATAATTTCAAAGATGTATAAGGACGGCAAGGTCAGTACATCAATGTCTTGCAAACGATCTCTTAGTGTATCTCGTGCATTCATACTGTAAATAGCACGTATCGCTTTTTTTTGTAAAATAAAAATCGAGTTAATATGCGCCGCTGATCCCCACAGCAAAAGGCCATAGGACATTAGGCTATGAAAATATGCGAAGTACACAAACCTAGCCATATCCGCATCCGTCAATTGCCTAATGCGTCTAATGGCATATAACGCGGAACCGAGCTTACTAGCCAATGCCCCGATATGATCCGCCCATTGCAATTTACTATCTACTGTTAAACCAAGAAAACTGGCAGACCTAACTAATTCTGTATTATATTTATTCTGTATTATAATGTATTATATTTGGTACATCGATAGCTTAACAGTAAACAACTAACTCACTGAGCAGCCGCGACTTGCCGACTTCAAACGCCCAGTGAATCCTTCACATGGCGGTTTGGAGACATTCCTCTGACTAGTGCCAATTTCTTCTGAATTAAGGTTCGTAGACGTAAGACGTTGTAGTTAATTTTACTGTTTTTCTACGCGGAACGAGCACTCCATATGGTTCGCCATATTTTTTCGTGTATATGTTGGCTACGCCGATGGTGCGAGTGAGAAAACGAGCTATCTCTGTGTTCTTTTTTAATAATTGTAAAAGATGAAAATTGATTAAGTACGAAATTTTGAATTTTGAATTCTTTCTGGATTTTGTGCTTAAACGCCCACCAAATAGAATACTGAATTAATATACTGAATTAATTTCAATTAACACAATAAAGTAGCTATTACAGAATTAATGCATTTTATAAAATATATATTGTATAACGATGTCGTAACTTTACTGGGCAGTTATTGAAGTCCTACAAGTTTGTGAACGTATACTGCCATTAGTACTCAGATGCATTTGTGCCAAAACGCACGTTCAACATTTTTTTGTAGATTTCATTGAACTGGGAAAATGGAATACCAATGGAATAACCTAGCCGTCTGTCTACCTTCCACGGTCATTTTCTCAGAGACTATGTGATGTTAACAATTATTATAATGAACGGTTACAATAAGTATGTTTTTATATTTTGTGAAATTAAAATCGTAACATGTAATCTGTACGCCACATGATCTTCAAATCGTATTTTGATTCTATTAAATAAATTAACATCATTAAATTCTGAAGTAGTGTTTTTTGATCTAAAATCCATTTTGGCACGAAAGGCCTCACACCTATCTAAAGAAAAGTCAATACTATGCAATTTCTTACCCCATCTGGAAATTTTACGTCCTCATGATGCGGAACCTTTACACCACGAGACTGATTTGCGATTTGCATTAAGTTGGACAAATAATCTTTGAAGGAGAGTGGATACACTTAAAATAATGTGGAACTGTTAAATTCGGCAAGACATGTACCTACTACGTTGTGAAAATATAAAGCTGGCTGAACAAAGACCTTAATATCGTCGCATAGGTTTATATATCATAATGATAAATATACACAAGCTTGCCAACGGCACAGAAGTGAGTCGAGAAAATTACTGACCGCACCGCTTCAAAGCGAGGCGATGAGTATAAAGCGATATTTATCTGTCTCTTGGCCTCGCCGGCACCTATCAACTCTACTACCATTTTATATTTACTATTATCATCACCTTACAACACGAAAATAAGGTGTATTTTTGATTAAACTTCAAGAACGATTAAGTATCCGTGACTATAGCACCGTAGATAGATGCGTTCGCGTGCAGTGACGCAACGCCGACCGGCTTGACATCCATACATGTTGTACATATACATGTATCTGTACTGTACACATTGGTACATTCTACATCGGTGCGGACATGCATAATTACGGCTTTCTGATTCAGATTAAATCCTATGGTACTTAGTTTAGCTAAATTGTACGAAACCTTACGGATCGGAATTTTTCTCAAGATTTACATTAATTCAACAAAGATAGACATTAATTCAACAAAGAGCTAATAAGGAACGAAGATACAGGGCGATATGAAAAGAGATTGATTAGAAAACTAATACAATGAAGTTTGGCCGTAACCCGTAATTTTAAAGTTCCTACCTCTACTAATGTTACAAAAATAGTTGTC
The DNA here is from genome assembly GCA_907165235.1 of Zeuzera pyrina. NCBI lineage: Eukaryota > Metazoa > Arthropoda > Insecta > Lepidoptera > Cossidae > Zeuzera > Zeuzera pyrina. Next base: position 5,954,663 of record OU015641.1, read on the forward strand.
CGTTTGTTTGCTTTTTTTCACACTAAAACTAAATATTCAATCTTAAATTTTGCATACAAATCCATTATTCATCTAGCCCAAACATAGGCTACTATTTGCTAGTAGTAGCTACCATGCCAGCAAAGACACAAATAAAAGCTAGTAATTTAGAAGGGCATTCGAATCTTATAAAAATACTCGTAATTTGTGGTAGAGACCCGATTACTAAAATGTAAAAAAAAAAATTTGGTAGATACCCGATTTTATACCGACAAGTAATCAGACGCACATAGAACTCGGTGTTAGAACCATTCCCAGTACGTCGTAATGAGGGTGACAGCCGCCGCGTGGGAGGATAACAGCACGCGCCCTCCGGCCTTTTGACGAGCCCACACTACATGCCAGCCTTGATCATTAGTAATTATGGGATACAGAGCATAAAACCTTCGAATTTTTTTCTGTCGTTATATTTTTAATTCAACGAATTCCAAGAACACTTATTTTGCGTTATCGCTAAGTACTAACCTGAATAGAGAATTTATTGAGTTGCTATGTAAAAATGCCTTAATGTATACCTAATGATATCTCAAATGTTTTAAATGTTTTATTATTCCCTACTGTAAAATCCAGTAGATATAGAACAAAACAATATTAAAAATATCCTACCTTAATGACGATTGTAATGGAGAAACAAGGTAAATTAATATAAATAAACAGGCTAAAAAAATAAAATTTTAAAGTATCAAAACGAATTGCGTCAGCGTTCATCCTGTCAGCACTCGACAAGCGTGAGGCGCGGCCCGGGGCATGGCTCGCCGACGACTCCGTATCTACAACTACGAGGTATATAGATCTGTAATACTTCAGTCACTTTATATGGTATCTGTTCTTAGAGATAGTTATGTACTTTGAACAATGCGCGCTTTGCATGGTTTCTTGTTCTGACCTAAAATTTCAAGATACGTAATGAACAGTTCTTGCTATTTTCGCTAAAGAATGATTTAAAAATTTGTCTTTTCTTTTATAGTACATTTTTTTATAAAAAATGTTCGTAGGTACATGTTATTTCGAAAATGACTGACTACAAAGAAAATAATTAAAATTTAAAAATTAAGTAAGAAGTAAGAAAATGAAATGCTAAATAAAAACATTCAATCAAGTCTATAAACATTCATTTACATTTTTAATAATATTAATTTTCATTCCTTTCAAAATAAATAATAATAATATAAATTATACAATTCAATACTCTTATTGAAATAATTGTGTGTACGATACTTAGGCGATACATGAGGTGAATAATGAGATTCGAAGAGGCGTATGTAAGGACCACGAAGCTTGTCACTCAGTCCTCTCTGACTACCCTGTTAGGGATATAGCGTGAAGATATGTACTATGTACTATTTCTAAAAAATGTAATGAAACGAGTAAAAGGGACAGTTCGGGGTAAGTGGAGGCTAACGAGCGCGGGTACCAGGGTGGCATGATATTAGAGTGGCACGCGCCATTAGACGCGCGCCGGGCGCTCCGGAACGGGCCCTATTTCCGGAAGGAAGCGCGCCCGGAAGCCGCGCCGCGTCCGCCTCGCCTGTCGCTAAGTTACTTCGACTACGCTCGAGTTATGTACGCTTGGTAGTTTGCAGTTGATTGTGCTACGATTTTGTTGCCATTTTTCTGCACAAAAAGCAGGTCGACCACCAGATTTTTCGTCCCTTTAAAAGCTGCAGGCAAGCCTGTAATGAAATAAATAAAAATGGAAGTCCCGTATAAACGTTTCGGAGATTAGATCGGACAAACAAACGAACAGACAGATAGGCAAAAACTTTAAAAAATGCGAACAATTTTTTGTAACGCAAATTTTAACGAGTTTCAATTTTATTTATTTGTATAAAATAAATGTTATATAACTTAAACACAATATGGCACTTGTATAAGCGCAGTACACCTTTTCCGTAAAAACAGCTAATTCAGTATTTGGCTCCCGCACCGAAACGAGCGCTCGGGGAGCATCAATCAAAATTAAAAGTGGATTAGGCGAGGACATGCACGGACTTTAGAATTCGCTAAATGACTCAGAGGCTAAAAATGAAAAACTGAGTATTTCCATGTAGAATACGTGTTATGAGTTTGAACTTCATTGGAGTTCTAATTCTTATGGTAAACTCGGACACTACTAGGTAATAATTCTCTTCATACTCACAATAAAAAGGTTTTTATTCAAGTACCTACGTAAAAATACATAATATATCATGCCATTTTCCTTTCGAAGTGGACGGGGCAACAATGCGCAATAAGATCACCACCTCGCCGCCACTTTTTGCAATATGTTGAACAGTGGAGTTGGACTTATAGAATAAAGATTATGACGGGCCACATTTCATTAGTCCTATCCCTTGGCCTTAATGACCTGCGCGGGAAGATAAGCGCGAAGGAGAAGGATAGTCAAAAGATAATACGGTATTTTTGAATGTCAATTCTACCATGGTTCGGATAAGTTATATACTTACTGAAGAAAGCAACAGAAAATTCAGGTATAACTTATTCAACAGAATTTTGAATTACATCGGATTTATAAAGACTATCATCTTATATGGAATGAGATGGACAAAGTATCGTTAGCTAATTAAAAACACCCACTTTTATATCGATTTCCTTCGTCTTTTTTTTTGAGAAAATAATCAGGAAAATTATTACTACGATAATGTATAAAATTAAAATTGTATGATATATAAGTGTGTCATTGATAAACAAACAATAGGTTTACGATCAAGTGCGAATTTGCGCACGCAGAGAGTACTGTACCTTATTTTTGTAAAATGACCAGCTCGCGGTTTTACCTGCATTAAATTTGGTATCTCTCCAGTATAAAAAGAACCCTAAATTACTCTGAAAAATCTAGTCTTATTAGTTAGTATATGCGTTGTAGATGATACAATGTTATCCACTATTATATTAAACGAGCAATATTAGTATATATTATAATATACGAGTATATGTATTGGATTTCGCTTTCTCGAAAACAGAAAAAATTTACAATACAGGGATTGACGGGGGCGAGAAATCGTAGGTAGCTAGGTCTCAATCCTAGGAAAAATCGTTTTCCCCGTCTTTCACACACTTAAAACTTCTAAACTTTTAATTTTTTTTATTTTGCAGCAGAGATTACCTTCTCAATAGCACAATGGCTAGAGCGTTGGTCTACCACGCCGAAGTGCGCGGGTTCGAATCCTGCAATGTGGTCAGATTTTAATAAGTTCAAACAATATGTCTAAGTTCAGTTTGCAACAAGTACTTATTAAAAACACATATCACTTTAATAATGTACTTTATATAAGGATATAAAATATAATAAGGAAATAAAATGAAAAATAATTTAAAAGCATAGACATAATATAATTAAAACATAATTTCAGAAAGCCTGTCCCGTGCTAGGAAATGAGGCAAATAACATCAGATAAAAGATAGTAGATGTGTGTGCTGTTTTATAACGAAATAGTGACCAATCAGCATATCTGATAATACATGTGTGTCGTAAGCTAAGGTGAGTCAGGTTATCTGATTTAGCTCACCGTTGCTGCTTGGACACAGCGTCTGGCTTTGCAGTTATTTATAAAGTCTATGGCTAAGAGTTATGGAGTAAAAAATCTATGATTTATTTTCCTGAACAATGAACTTGACTTAAATTTCATGGACTTCCTTTATTTTAAGATACTAGGTATATTATTTTAAAGAGTAGTATCATACAAGAATTATTTGTATATTTATAATCAAAACGGCTCTAACGTTTGACGGTAGTCAAAAATCGATCTAGCTAGGTCCAATTTTGAGAATATTAGTTTTCTCTACGTTTTCACACACTTAAAACTTCTAAACTCTAAACTCTTCTAGTTTCGCAACAAAGTTTACCTTCTCAGTAGTACAGTGGTTACATTGTAAATCTACCAAGCTGAAATACGCAGGTTTGAATCCTGCAATGTGGTCAGACTTTCTTTTTTGTTATTTTTTGTTTTGGTTTTTTTTTGTAAGACACCGAGTAAAACTCGGCCCAGGTACTGTATATCATATTTGGGCAGTGATTACTTAAGGGTTGATCGTTTATTTTTTGTCTCACTGCTGTCCCTGAATACCTGACAAAAGTTACTCCGAAAACATTGTTACTTTCATTTCATACAGAAATATTGTATTTATCGTGAAGCTAATATCTATCCCATCAATATATTAGTTCAACTTTTACTCATATTTCGATATTAATAAGTACTTAATAACATTTACATAATAATACTATTCTTTTCGTTTTTTTTTTAATTAAAAATGATTTCTGTCCGTAAAAGTACGTCGCTCGGCACGTATTTATAAATATATAAATTAATTCTTAATCTATCCCTTTTATATAAAATTTTTATCCGACTGTGTCAAAGACAAAAACAGAGTGCCATTCCTTATTAGCATATACAGTATTATTAATAAATTTTATGATAAAAAAAGAATATTCCCTCGACTCATATCACCGTAAAATAAAATATTACATAACATAGAATATAGGTAAAGTATGTAGTTAATAACATTGAAAAGAGAATATCACCTCTCGGCCGAGAACTCCCAACATATGCCATCGTCGCTCGGGCCGTCAAATTGATAACTTGATAACGCCCCGGCCCCCGGGAATCTGCGATCCCACATCCCGCGACCCGGGATCCCGCAATCCCGGCCTCGGGGTTTATCCGCCGCGTAAAAAGAATTGCGGAAGGTCGTAGGTGGTTTTAGTGCCCCGACAACGCCGTGGCTTGGCTCGCTGTTTATTATCTTATGTAAATCGTAATTCCTCTGCGGATGAAACGATAATATTTTGATGCTGTTAATGTTTTCGTAGGTGAGGTCTAAGTACGGCTGAAAAATAGTATTTTTTAAGATTTCATTTTCAATCTAAAGTAGAGATGAGTAATTTTTATACAAACCTTGATCAAAAGATTGAAACGTTTTCAACAGATGATGAGGAATTTCTATTTTCTCTCCATACATAAGAAGGTACGTGCATGCGAGCATGATTTTCTCGCAAACTACTGGACTGATATGACGGAAATGTAAAAAGCATTCACATACCTAGACGAAAATCTGTGAGGAGAATAATGAGATTTGAGAGAACTCGTATACTCGTAGACCGCGACGTTTGGCGCTCTGTCCTCTCTGAGTACCTCGTTAGGGATAGGGCGTGAGGATATGTACAACTATGTACGTATACACTACTGGGCTGATTTCAATCATTCTTTCGCTGATGTCTGTATACACATGTACATATGCATTCTTTGGATAAATTTTAAATCATTCATTTACTTTTTCAAAACTCATAACCCTCGTAGGCAAAAACGCAAAATAAGTTAATAAGTTACAGGTGTACCTACGCAAAATACCGAAATAAATAAGGAAACCAATTAAAATAAGATATGGTAGTTAAAGGTATTATGTAAGTTACAGAACAAATTACTTACTTTTGCATTTTTAAAATACGGAAAAGTTCAAGGAAACCTTTTAGAGATTTTTTTAATCTTAAAAAAAAATAAAATGCGTTAAAATATACCTATTGAAAACTCAACAAAATCTATGCGACACACATACGTAATTGAAAACAAACATTTACTTTTTTATTAAAAACTTCCCACCGACACTCGAGAAAAAGCTATCCTACACAAGTGTAAAGAAAATGGAACAAAAATTAGAAATCCGAACTAAAAAAGATGAAGTACGTCGGAAAGTTTGTCAAAAACAGACCCTTATAATCTGATGTGACATGGTGTAGCGTTGCCTCTCATTTGAGCGTCCCTTTCAACGACAACAAGGCGACCCAATAAAGAAAGGGCGGATCGAAAATGGAATTAAACGCGACACGGCCGGATACCGAGTTGATAGAGATCGCCCCGGAGCGCGCAACCCACTCGGTCCCGCGTGTCCCGAATATAAAAACACTGGAAGAAGTAAGGTGAAACTAATAAAAAATAAATTTAGTTGAAATTTTAGATAAGTACTTATTTATAATTTGTTCGCCAATTTGTTTCGAGTGATGTGTAATCGTTATTGTGTTACATAAATAAAAGGAAACAGTCCCATTTCGAGAAATTATCAGAATATTCGTGAAAATATAAATAAATCGTAGATCCCAAGCATTTCACATTATTTTATTAAGTTATAGATCACGATGTTTGGCGCTCTGTTATGTAATATAGCTTAAAGATACAGAAAACAGGAGTCATGTCTCGAGGCCCCCAAATTGGCCTAGTATTCCAAAACAAATAAGACTTCCTTTTATTTTGTAATTGTGGATGTTCTTATGAAAAATATGGAAAGATCTTATTGATAAAGTTCACCTTTTGAATTTTATTTGAATCAAGCTGACCGACCCTATAAAGTCTTGGTCTACAACTGGACCTAATACCACTAGTACCAAGTAGGTACAGCTGTTTTTTTCCATATTAATCTGGGAGAAAAAAAAAGATAATGTGCGAGAGCTTATCATTTTGCGCCAGCCATAAATATCGGCCAAGAGATAAGGTTTATTACAAGTATACTTACACAACAACAACAAGTTACAAGTACAACAAATAAACTTGGTTACTGCGTGAAATTTAGAGGACATTGACAAGTATCTTCTAGATGTATTACACACATTTTAAGGAGATTATCTATATTATTAAGTTATGTAGATACACTAAATAGGTGTCTGCTTGTACTTAGCGACTTCGAATTTTGTCGAATTAGAACAGATGTTAAGCTTGAAATGAAAGCATCTGGTTAAAACGCTGTTATGTGAAAATATTAAAAAAAATTTTTAGCATTATAACTACAAAAAAATAGTAAAATTCCCCACGGTATATTTGCCTTATCAACTCTTTACCTTCAGTTCTTTCTTTTTAGTATAAAAGCAAACACTTGGTTTTAAGTTTGTAAATGTCAATGGTTTTAGGAACGTTATCGTGGGGAAGTTTCTGGCCATATGAAGATCAAATAGCCAGACTGTTAGCAGACGGAAATGTCAAAAGCAGTCGTATACCTAGGCGAAAATGTGTGAGTAGAATGATGAGATTTGAGGAAGCGAAAGAGGTATGTAAGGACCGCGACATCTGGCGCTCCGTCCTTTCTGCCTACCCCTTTAGGGATACAGCGTGAAGATATGTATGTATGTATGTAAATGTTAATGTTAAGATATGTACGTACTTAATTATTTCAATAGTTATTTTTTAGTAAAAAAAATCTTAACATAAATACTTTTATAATGTTTGTAGTACTGTAACAATAGACATATTACAAATGTACTAATAAGATTAATATTAAAATTATTTAATTTTCTGACAATGATGTCTCGTAAAAAATCTAGTAACATGATAACATAATTGTTAAAATAAAAGTATATTTTCATCTATTTAGTACGTAAGCACAAAAAGATTTTGCAAACATCTTTAAATATCTGTCCCGGGGGTGAGTAAGTCTGTATCCAAGGCTCCAACTTCGGGACATTCGATTACAGGCACTAATTGGGGTGTGAATTTGCCTGTGGGCCCTCCGCAACCGTCACGTTTTGCCAGTTCACCTTCATTTACCGAAATGAGGGTAGCTAAGGTACAGAAATGATGGACAGTCACATTTTGATACGCGGTTTACGTCTCTAAATGTTGTTCAGCCGTTTCATACCATCGTTTTTTTACAACAAACAACAAATATCAGATCAGGTGCCTTACTGTCCATTATTTTCAGTTTAAAATTGTCAATATAGTTAATAATTTTTATTAACATTAACAGAGTAATACATACGCTTTTGTTAGGCAATTTTATAGATTTATATTTCTATATTTTAATATAGAAAGGACCGCGACGCTTGGCGCTCCGCCTCTCTGACTATCCCGTTGGGGATACAGCGTGAAGATATGTATATATATGTATTGTACTATGTATTTACATTTACGTATGGGCACGGATCCACGAATCATTCAAAAAATGTTAATTGTAACTTTTATTCTAACATTTGTATTGTCATTCTCTAGTGGTTTTGTCTCGTGGATTCGTCAATTGCATATATTATTGGCTTTTTTAATGTGTAAACATTAATTCTGTCATTTCTCGAAAACCTGTTTATATCTCATAGTAAAAACAGTTACGAAAGTATAAACAATATGATTTATCATTACGTCAGATTTCAATCTTCCACGTTAAAATGTCTTCGAGATAAACGACTGTACGGACAAATCAACAGACCGTGAGTGTTAATAAATAGGGATTCCATTTTATATCATAAAACCTGAGTTGTGTAACTCGATTTCTTCCTTTTTCGGTAGGGAAATAAAAGTTAAAATATACAGACCGCTACAATAACTATTCGAGCAGCAATAGACTAGATGATTATTTCTTAACGACCTAGGTAAAAGATAGGTTTAGCAATCATAAAGAAAACTGGAAAAATATTCGAAATACAATAAAAACATAAGTTATTCTTAAATTTTAGTAGTTGCGAACAAAGTGGGGATAAGTTTGAACTCTGTCACTCCTAGCACTGTACAATGATATTGCGACTTTGTGACGTCACATCTTCGTAATGCTATCTCTCTTTAGCTCATTCCCACAATGTTCCCACTACTGAAGCTTAAAATCTAATAAGTCAGTTTCTTTCAATGAATGTCAATTAGTTTTTTCACAATGGTATATTTAAAAAGGTAAATTATTATAGCACAATGTACAACATACTCATTTAAGAGCCATCTAGCCTATTGCTACAGTGAAACTGAAGTTACATAAATCAGATACAAATGTACAATTACGTAATATGTGATGGTATATCTATACTTAATTTATAAAGAGGTAAACTTTGTATGTAATAGATAAAATTAAAAACCACTCAACGGATTTCAAAAATTCATTCACCTATAGAAAGCTACATTAGCAGCGAGTAACATAGTCTGTAATTTATTTTCAAAAAAAATTCTACCCGTGCTAAGCCGGGGCGGGTCGCTAGTTATATTATATAGACATGTAATGTAGACACGATTTTTATGTCATGTCTGTTTGTCTATCTATCTATAATTATAGTCGATTTATTCTCTCATCTATAAACCTACCGACCGAAGGTACGTGTATGATATACAGACACGTAAACTTGAAAAGTAAAAGAAAAATTTAAATACTTAGGTATTTTATTCTTATTTTTAATTATCTTTTTCTTTCCCTTAAATTGGTACTGAACCCTAAGTTAATATGTGTCCAACACGCTCTTGGACGTTTTTTTTATTCATTCATTCCATAGTAGCTATGCTTCGCAATTTCACCAGCGTCAAAGGCATTTTTCCGGTAAAAAAGTAGCCTAAATTACTCGCTGAACATCTACTTGCCAATAAAAGTTGCGTCAAAGTTGGTTCAGCGTTTCGGACATTAGCCCCGACAAATAAACGGACGGTCAGACAAGCACACAAACAAAAACTTTATGAAAGCGTGTTTGGGTTTTGGTTACGCGAATAACCATATAAGTTTATGAAGAAGCCTTTCCTTCGAAATTGCAGACAGAAAATTCAATTTTATTTATATGTATATTATAAGTGCAGATATATATAATAGATGTATAGATATAGAATTACTGTCCACACAAGCTTTAATATATTCGCACCTGTATCATTGTGAGCAAATCTGTTCTTTAGTCCTTTGTGATCGCCGGTGTGTTCTAAAATAAGAAAGGTTCCACTGCAACCAGCAGTTTACTAAAAATTTAAATAATCTTCTACATATTAAGTTTTTTTTTATAAATACTCCAGACAATTACATCAATTAAATGACCCTACAGTCCTGCACTGAACAAACTTGTACTATGGATATCGCGCAAAGAACATTTCATACCAGGACTTCAAGCTAATTTAGAAAAGATCGTTTCCTAAATTGACTTGACGGGGGTTGAACCCGGAGCCCCGATTTAGAAAGCATATGTCCTACCACCGCGATATTTATTTTACATTGGAAATAATAAATGCCCTGTAATATGAACTTAGATTATCAAGAACAGTTAGTTGAAGACGTCTGATTAGAAGTGAAACAAGTCAAATGACGAATTTGATGGTTTATTGTTAGAATACGACAGTTGTAGAATTTACTTTACTTAGGAGATGTTTAATTGTTTTCGACATCAAGACGGCTATAGAAATATGAATAGCAATTTCACGCCTACGCCTTATCTCGTTCCCAGAACTGCTATTTGTTACTTAATTGCTCAAAACGAACGTCCGTTGTGTTATTACATAATTTAAAGTGCGCTTTTAAAATTAACTCAAGTTGTGGTGTAAAAATTATTGTACATTTCAATTCTCGACGGAAATGAGGTGTGTTATAAATTTGACGCCGTTGTTTTTCTGTCTGTACGTTTGTCCGTAGGATCCATCACCCGTGATTCCCCGGACGTTGCAGGTGTCCAGTGGCGGCGGTGAACACTTTCCATCAAGTGACTCGCCTGCTCGTTTGCTCCGTCCACCATAAAAAAACATTGTAGCACTCGAGTCAATATGAGCAGATTTATACGCGATCTGTAGGGTTCCCCGCACCGCAATCGGTAAATACGGAACTCTTATCGTATATATCGCTTTGTTGTACATCTGTCTGTTCGACTCTAAAAACCCCTTTTTCACAGCAATGGGTAGAGGTGTCAAGTTCAAAATGTCAAATATTAATGTCTACAGTCTCTTAGTGGTGTAAAATTTTAACCATTTAAATTCAAAAGATACGGCCATTTACGTCATACATACTTGCAAACTCAGTCATCAAAACCTATAGGATATTTCCCATTGACCTACAATCATGAAAGGCAAGAAGCAAAATTTCACAACACAATTAAAAAAAAATTGAAATTGTCAATTTGTACCACACACAAATCAGATAATAGAGGAATGTAAAAAAATTGCCAATTTCCAAAAAATTTTTAATAATTAGTGTCGGCAATAATTGCCCAGATTCTCGATTTCCGGAATGGCAAAACTGTCTAAATACACAAAATGAAGTTTGTACGGAATTCCCAAAGTGGAAATTCTACTCGTACTTTATGGTTTCTTAAAGCTGCAAATTTTGAGACTGTGTTTAGTGTAAAGCGGTTCAGCTGCCTACAAAATAATCAGCTTTATACATACACAAGCCGTTTCCCGCCCGCTTCGCTGAGCGTAAGTGAAAATTTTGTACGTAATAGTACATTTTTGTTTGAAAAATGGTTAAGAGTCTATGGATTTCAAAAAATAAGTAGCCTATAACCACCTACAACTAATTCCGCGTCGAATGGTCATGGTCCCATGCCGATCGGTCCAGTAGTTTTCAAGTTTATCGCGGTCAAAGAAAAAAAGTTTCATAAGTACATATATATAGATAAGATAAGATATATACATGCATACATAAATACGAACATATCTTCATGTTGTATCTTTAACGGGGTAGTCAGAGAGGACGGAGCGCCATGCTTCATGGTCCTTAATACTTCTTTCGCTTCCTCAAATCTCATAATTCGCCTTGACATTTTCGTCTAGGTATGCAAGTGCTTTTGATATTTCGGTCAGCTAACAGTGGCTGTTTGATCTTCGTATTCATAAGTCAGCCTTGATCTTTCTTGGGTTCTTTTACCATTCGCTTTCGCTCTGTATATTTTCTTCGTCAGTCTTTCATCACTTATTCTTTATGTGCCCGAACCATCTAAGCATTCCTTTCTTTATTTTAACAGTAACACTGTCGTGCAACCCTGTCATACTGCTTTCATACATACCACTTGTCTCTTAATTGTTTATTTTGTCCTCAACGGTGACACCGCAAATATTTCTAACAGATCGCATTTCTACTGCATTTATCATACTTTCACTCGATTTCGGGCATATCCAAGCATCACTGCCGTACAATAAAGTTGGCACCAACACCGCTTTGTGGATGGCCATTTTGGCTGAGTTAGACATATTCACACTGCCTACTAATGCGGACAGAGCACTGTTCACTTTATTATCATGCCATGCTAGGTATATGATCTTTATAATTTTTTTATTATTCACGAGATAGGATTGCTCTTCGTCACATTAATCAAATTAATAAGCACAACTCTCGAAGAAAGACCCTAACTTCTGAGAGATTGTCATTTGACAAGTTGTAGGTTTGACGGAGGCTTATTTGGAAATATCATCAAAGATCTATAGTTTGAACAATATTGATTCTTTTGGATTCTTGAAGTTTCATTATGAAAGCTATTTGTGTATTTTCCTTTTATCCCGTACGAGATGTATCTAGCGAAAATAATAAATATTTCCAACATTTTCAGTATTAATAAACTTTAGTTTTAATATTTTCCGATAATAACGTTTAAGCTATAACAACCGTTAAAAAGTAAAAGAATATTTTAAAAACTTTTATTTTTTTTATTTTTTTTATCAGCTTCCACTGGCTTGCATCTATGTCAGGGTCTTTGCTTACAATAGTGCTATGTTCTTCTCTTATATTAATTACTATTAGTACATATTTAGTGCTTACATCTATACGCATTTATTTTCCTTTACTTTAGTCTATTTTCACATATATCTGTCTTGATTATTTCTAAATGTTTTCTATTATAATACGTGCTTTGTTCCACCCAAATCCGATGTACTTATAATTCCTTATTTATGTAATTTTGTCCATTTTACTTAATTACCTTGCTTATGGTTTGTCAGTTTATATCAGTCCTGTAGCCAGTCAGAGCAAGATAATATTGCTACGGTGTTCTCCGCCTGTGAAAAGATGCGACTGCAGGGGCCTTAAGGGCACAAAAAAGCCCACATAGTGTTACCCCCAGGGGAGGTTTCTCCTGTGTTATCAAAAGAAAGGTATAAATATTTATAAATCTAACAGCCAAAGGTTCTTCTTTATACTTAACTAGCGGCCCGTCCCGCCTTTGCCCGGGTTAAATACATAATATATAGCCTATGTCCATCTGAAATAATGTACCTTTCAAATGGTGAAAGAATTATTCAAATAGGTGGAGTGGTTCCGGAGTTTACCCTCCACATATAAACAAACTTACAAAATTCGCTCTGCCTCTTTATAATATTATTATAGATATGCAATATTAAAAGAATAGTATTGGATTTGGTAACTAAATTCTCTGGTATGAATTGTATTTCATCATTGAATATAAATATTGATACAAGCGTGTGCTTGACCGGCAGCGGTCGCCGTCGGCAACGGGCACGTTCGCCATTTTACGTCGAATTTTTACGACGTGGCCGATAACGTTTACGAGGCGCGTTGAGTGGCGACGCCGCGGCTCGCCCCGACTGATTGCATGCGAGGGTACAGAGGGGCACAGCGCATCGACAATATTTAAAATAATCGATATCGACACGTAAATTAATATTATTCGCATCTCTTTCAACTTCAACTTCGCACATTTTATATCTATTAATTGATGTAACATAAGCACTTTTTAATATAATTTAACGTTCATTTCAATAGGTAATGATTTCTATTAGTTATAATATAGAATAAGTGTGGAATTATGTAGTAAAATGCAAATGAAATATGCTAATATAATAATATAATTATCAACTAATTGATAGTTATTGTTATAGTGTTATTTATTTAAAAAATCCAAACATTAAAAGCAAAAACTTGTACATATTATACAATATTATAATATAACATTTTTTGAATTCGTAATAAATTCTTCAATTACACTGATTCATTAAGCATATTACAAAATACAAACCTATAATGTAGGTACCTAAATATTTAATTGTAGTAAACCGAGCGAGTATAAAATCAAAAAAATATTTTTACATAAAGGCAAAAATCATATTGTAAGCATATATAATAACGTAGCTAGACATGTTCGTAATTTTTTATTATGGCTAACCAAAAAAAGCCGGATATCGACAAAAATAGAAGCAAATAGCCACATCACTATTCGGGTCGTGTATCCGTGACACATGGAACAGCCGACGACATCGCATGCCGTATTTTATGCTTCCCGCAGCGTCGCTCCGCGCGGCCTCTCTAAATACAAGCGACACGAGTAACGAACGAGAAAAGAACTGTTTACTATAGGAGACCATAATATATATGAATTCGTATATATTATAAACAGTGCAGTACTTTTATAGTCAGCAATAATACGTAACAGGTGCGATAAATATAGAAAACCGAATATAGCTACAAATTTAATAGCAATGTAACAAAAAGATACCGCTTACGTATATGGGCATGTCATGAAACGTAACGAGGAACATATGACATGAACCGTTATGCAAATTGAACAACCTAAAAGGCGTCGAGGCCGCCCACCGACGACCTGGATGGGGACCATCTCCAAAGATATGAAGACGATGGATTTAGATCCGAAAATATAATATAATAATATACTCAGACATTTCACACAGCGCCATCTAGTCCCAAAGTAAGCTGCATAGCGCTTGTGTTATGGGTACTAGACAACTGATATACTACTTATATACTTTTCTTTTGTAAATATATACATATACATATTACATATAAACGCAACCCCCGTTTACTTTCCGACGCGTTAAGCCGTTGCGCCACGGAGGTCGTCATGGTCGTCATGAGGAAAATGACCCAGCGACGCACAGAATGGCGTAATAGGACGAGGAGGGCCGACCCCAAGAGATATGGAAGCTAGGCGCGGAAGAAGAAAATCATGTGCGACGATTGCGTGTCTATTGTGCCATGACCGTAAAAATAAAATGCACTTTTCGCGGTAGATTTAGCGCCACTATATAAATCACTTTACAGTCTCGTTTTGACAGCAGATATCGCTCAATATTTGGCTGTCGCATATTGACTGCAAGTTAGATAATACGTGTGCGGGCTGGGATCACATCTTTCAAACTCAAAAGTAAAGCAAATAAATAAGTTGGCTCATCTGTATATTATGTCGTCGTACGATAGTAAAATTAGAAAGATTAAAATATGCTTCGGGTATTTCGTGAGACAAAATAATTTAATATATATATATATATTATGCTAGCTGTTGCTGAATTAAATAATTCATAAACTCACGGGCGTACGCAGAACGACTAACCAAAGTTTCATCACAATCGGACGAACGGTTTAGTCACGTATAAAGAACAAACATGCAAAGAAACATTCATTTTTATTTGTATAGATTATGTAGAAATATTTTATACACATACAATAAGTATCAATTTGCTCAGAGCAATGTTCAAATACGTAATATTAAAATTGGTTACCGTATCAACTAAATATGAATTCCAAATAAATAAATCGGCTGATATTTTGTTGTTTTCTAGCGAAAATGGCGGCTGATCGGTATACTTCAATGCTTTCATGGTGATCTGACTGGCAGACAAACAAAATCATAAGATGTGACACGTGAACGTAAAGCTTGGGGCCAAGGGATAGGGCCTATTATATGGCAATTATAAAGGATATGAGCTAACCTAGCTCGTCATTGTAGGCCTAAACACTTAAGTGGCGTCAATGTGTAATTTTTATTGCGGTGGTCTATTTGTTCCTAAAGAGAAATGGTGAGAAAGTACGTTTACATGTTATGCACATATATTATTTACTCACGTTGTATAAACAAAGGACAAAACGCCAAGCATTGAGATCACACACTTCATTCGCCTCTGCAAATCACATAATCCTCCTCCCACACTTTCGCCGAGGTATACGAGTGCTTTTCACATTTCGTTCAGCTAACACTAAGTAATGAGTTATACATGTATATTTACGGCTGACTTTCATTTTCGACTGGAATCCCTTTAGACCTTTTCACGTAGAATACGTAAGACGACAAGCTTTTTGTCAGTAGTATAGAATAGTAGAAACGAACGAATACAGAAAGCGTGCTCGGAAAATTAAAAAGTGACACGCTGCGAATTTATAATCGAGTGAACTGTGGCTCAGTTTGACTTCGAAGTTACAAAGCACTGGGTAATTCACAAGCAAAAATCACTTGACGGGTAAAAATATTAAACCTTTTGAGAAGACTTAGTAGATAAATGACATTTTCAAACTGTCCAGGAAATATTTTTTTTTAAATAATTTTAAAGTAACCACCAAAATCAATTCTGGCTCTTACGACGCTTTTCTTGAAAAGACTCATGAGCAATTGCAGTTAAGAAAAGTGTATGAATACATAAATTAAATAATATATCCGTGTGAGTACCTACATATTTTATTCTCTTTATATGACAGATGGACTGACTATCACAATGAAGAAGTAAAAATTAAGCAGTAAATCAGAATTAAAATTCTCCAAATAGCTGTAAGCAATATGCTATTGCTTCATCAACTACATTTTATTTGGAAATTCATAAAACAATGTTTATTGAAATGTATAGGCCATGTAGTACGAATAGGTACAAGCATAATTATATAGACGCTTGGCGATCCGTTCTCTCTGACTACCCCGTTAGGGATACAGCGTGAAGATATGTATGTATAATTATATAGATTATTTGTATTCCACATTACTATAGTCTTAACGGTCATATAATTGTAGTCATATTCTTAGCTGGATGGAAGGAGTCGACTATAACGCTGCAACTGTTAATAGGAAGGAAGACAAGTCCAGAACGACTAAGATCTTATCTGACTAAAAATAGAACGCCGAAGTTCTCTCTGGGCTGTAAATCTTTTGATGACAATGATGAATCATGACATTACCTAACCCTAAATATGGTAAGCACTACGATTGTAATAATAGAGGTAACAAATGATAACGAACTGAAAGGGTAGGTAGGTACATACGTAGTAATAACACTAAATTGGAAAAGCGAAGGAAACTTTACACCAACAGGCGATGTCGCTAGATTGGCTAAATTATTTAAGTTCATCACCGTTGAAGTAAGTGTGAAGTTATAACAACACTAGATATTTCACTATACCTACCAGACCAGTATAACTGCGAAGTACTAGCGCTCGAGCCAAGGGACAAAGATTTATTATTTATGCTAATTGTGTGCTTTCTGGTCGCCTGGCACTTAATAACAATGTCAGAGTTGGTCAGACCGAAAGCTATACCACCGGTTAGCAGCTACCTACAAAATGTTAAAGCTGTTAAATTGAACGTGCTTGGTCTTTTTTACACATGTATCTAGTTCTTAGACAATCGTTTATCATGTTTTGCAAGTTTATATTATAATTCACTGTTGCTCACGACTTTTCTAATATTGTGTAACTTACAAGGTTCATTTTATATAAGCTGTCCTTCCCCCAAAATTCAAGCTATTTCCATAATAAATATCACCAAAATGATTACAGCGGCTTAGACCCGTAAAGCCTGAAAACGCAGAGACAGAGAAGTACAGATGATACTTCGTAGTTGATCGAGATTCTCAAAAAATCGAAATACAAAAACAGACTATGTCATTATTTCAAACATATATGCAAATATTGCTCGTTTAATAGATCTATTGTATGTAATTATATTTGATATCGCTTTCTCGAAAACGGCTCGAGCTATTTCAATAAAATTACAATATGGAGGTTGACGGGGGCGAACAATCAATATAGCTAGGTCTCGATT
This sequence comes from Zeuzera pyrina, assembly GCA_907165235.1. NCBI lineage: Eukaryota > Metazoa > Arthropoda > Insecta > Lepidoptera > Cossidae > Zeuzera > Zeuzera pyrina. The sequence goes on from OU015641.1 coordinate 5,972,166, forward strand.
CTGGGAAAAATCGTTTTCTCCGTCTTTCACACACTTAAAACTTCTGAACTCTAAACTTCTAAACTTTTTTAATTTCGTAATAGTTTACTTTCTCAATAGCACAGTGGCTGAGTGTAGGTCTACCACGCCGAAGTGCGCTGGTTCGAATCCTGTAGTCAGCCCTTTTTTTAAATTTTAGAACTAATACGCCTACGTTCAGTTTGCAACAAGAATCTAGTAAAATATATGACTTTAACAATGTATTTATATTAAGGAAAATCCCTGGACGACCGAGCTTTACTTGGTATCTTGCAGGTACTATAATAATCCAAAGAACAATTCTTTTTCGATCGTTTTCTAACTCATCAACATTATGCAGTTGCACTTTTTCCAGAAGTAACTCGGCTTCAAAGATGATTTTACTGGAGCAGCTTGTGCAGGCATTTGATCGAATTCTGATCAAGTGAATTCACAAGATCCTTACCAAATAGGGCCAGATAAGTGTCTCTGGTAGAGTGGTAGGCTTACTATCATTCAGCTGTCACGTTGAACGTTGAAAGCTGAGGTTGAAAGATAATAACATAAAGAAAAAGTCATATCTTTGCCCAACGTCTTGGTATCACGTCAGTGAATGCGTGAAGATTATATGTTCTTTCATATGTATATTCTACTACATACAAACATACGTCTCTTACATGTAGTTGTCCAGGTTCTTTATATTAGTGGCTATGCAGACTACAACCAATGGCTACAACAGATCTGTACCACTGTAACTATAACTCTGATCTATTATTGTCGCTACTTTTTCAAAGCATTACTACGACCAATAACTGCAGAATACTGGAGTGTCGTGTGTGGGTGGAAAATGATAATAGAAACCAAGGAAAACCAAGGCTAACTTAGAAAGTCAAGGCCATAGAATATCTAATAACCTTAATATTAGCTAGCAGCAACGTCATAAGCACTCACGTGCTTCAGCGTATGACGAGAATAATAAATTTAGGATTCCGTATGATATTCATACATATGTATATACATATCCTCACGCCGTATATTTCACGGGGTATTCAGAGAGGACTGTATGCGCAACATCGTAGCCCGTGTATACTTCTTTCGCCTCTCCAAATCTTATCATTCTCCTCACACACTTTCGGCGAGGTGTGCAAGTGCTTTTGATTTTTCCGTCAGCTAAAGGACGTAAAAATGGCACTGCATATTCTAACGGTCTTTAACGTACAAATTCGTATAAGAAAGCAATATGGTAAGTATGAAATAAAAGAAATATAAATATTGGACAGTTTGAAAATAATATCTCAGCCTTACATCACATCTACACAAAATATATTTTTTATTACGTGAATAGAGTACATAACGATATATATAACGATATCTCGCTCATACAATGGAAATACGTGGAGTTAGGTACAAATAATGATAAGAACGTGTGGCAGCATTCTACCAATTTGCCTCACAAAATACGGTTCACTATTTCCATTTTCCACAAATATTATGGGGAAAAGAAAAAATACTTTGTGTAATTATGTCCAACGTTGGATGAATTTGATTTCACCTAAGGTAATTTAAATAAGCATAGAGCTACTTATTAGATTAAATAAAATCGAAGAAAACTGATAGCAGATGGCAGGTAGATCAAATAATCTCTAAAAAATTATAGTCGGTCTTTCTGGATATATATATATATGTATTTACATTATGTGTTACCAGTTTTCCGTTAAGATACTTATAAAGATCAAATAGACAGAGCGTTAGCCGATGCAAATGTCAAAAGCACTCGCAAGCCTAGGCGAAAGTATGTAAGAAGAATGATGAAGATTGAGGAGGCGAAAGAAGTATGCAAGGACCGCAATACTTGGCGCTCCGTCATCTCTGATTATCCCGTTAGGGATACAGCGTGAGGATATGTATGTATGTGTGTTTTATCAGCAATGGCCGCATTTTTTTATAAATGCGCCAGAAAATACACGCCAATTATCTGGTCTCAAAATATGGCATTCCCTATGCTGCGAGACCCATATGACAATGACCAATAGGGGCGTTTCCAGAACACCTAGACCAGAGACAATCTAAATATGTCCGTGCCCTGAATTGACCCAACTGGGAATCGAATCAGGAACCTTCCGTGTTAACTTCCATTCCATCGAAGAGCACGAATCGTGGGCTCACACAATAAAAGATGCGAATAGATCGAACATGGGATATTATTACCCATTATCAATATCAATATCATCAGTATCGTATCAAATCAATATCAATTAGTTATAAAAAAACAATGAACTACATCCTAATTACACCCTAACAGTAGGTATTCTTACAATCCGAAGACGACAGCCAACACCCGTAATCTCTGTCCGCCACAACTCAAATTTATTATATCACAGGTAATTTATACCTTCTCCCTACTACCATTATACCATGTGGGGATAATGATAGTTAATAGTCGGCCGTCGTGTATAATCGCGTCCTCATGAATATGATTCTGTTTAATATATATATTACTAATATAAAACATAAAAAGAATGAGTGATGAAAGACTGATGACGAAAATATACAGAGTGAAAGCGAGTGGTAAAAGAAGCCAAGGAAGACCAAGGCTGACTTACGAAGATCAAATAGCCAGAGTATTAACTAGCGGAAATGTTAAAAGCATTCGCATACCTGGGCGAAAATGTGTGAGGAGAATGATCAGATTTGAGGAATCGAAAGAAGTATGTAAGGACCGCGACGCTTGGCGCTCCATTCTCTCAGAATACCTCGTTAGGGACACAGCGCGTAGATATGTATATATATCACTAATACACAAAATTGATAGAAAAATATGAGGTGGGGGAGCATCAGCGACGTCGTACTGCCAATTACCACCAGCGGCGGGTTACCAAGCGGGGCGTTGCCGCACCGATACAATCAGGCTTACAGGTACCAGCGCTGTTCCCGCAGCCGCAGATGACCCACGAATCTGCTCGTTGATATGTGTCCAACGGGTTTGTAAACTGAAATCTGAATCTGATCTGCGATGTCGCGCGGTGAATGAACGTTGCACCATGTCAGCCTAGCGGTCCAGGGTAGTCTCCGTAGCGAAAGGCAGAAGAATTATTCCAGAGGTGGCGACGTACACTGACGTCGTACGCGTTACTCTGTTATACTACTATTACTCGCCATTATTACAACAACTGAAACAAAACTAAATTGTTGGCAGTTAATCGCAGTTAGGACAATGGAACCTATCCTACTTCTAAACTGTTAACTTCCATTCCATTGAAGAGCACCAACCGTGGGCTCTCACAATAAAAAATGCGAACAGATCGCACATGGGATATTATTACACATTATCAATATCAATGTCATCAATATCGCATCATATCAATATCAAACAATCAGTTATAAAAGAACAATGAAAAGATTACAGTATAATTACACCCTAGCAGTATTCTTACAATCCGAAGACTACAGCCAACAGCCGTATTCTCTGTCCGTCACAAGACTAACTCGAATTTATTTTATCACAGGTAATTTATACCTCCCTACTACCATTAGATCATGTGGGGATAATGATAGTTAACAATATTCAATATTTGGTCTCAGACTTTCACTTGAAGGCCACAATTTTCTTATAGTATAATGTGCCTTAACTCTTTACATACATATAAGCTTTTGATACTTAATTTGACAGAGTAAAAAAACGTAAAAACGAGTGATATAAATATTTTTTGTGACTCACAATATTTATTTATTACTAGCTGTACTGTGTGAATTTACCCGCGTTAAATTTGGTATTTTTCCGGTATAAAATAAGCCTAGATTACTCTCTAGAAAGTCCTCTACCTTCTAAAGAAGGTCCCGTCAAATTTGGTTCGGGCTTTTCAAAGATTAGCCCGGACAATAACAGACAGGTAGACAAAAATTTTAAAAACCGTGTTTGGGTTTTGTGTAGATGTTAATAACCATATAAGCTTATATTAAGAAAAAGCCTTTAGTTCTCAATCACTGACAGACACTATAATTATATCTAAGTATAGATACTTATGTAGTAGTATGTATAGATGTATAGATCACTTTCAAGGTTTCATTCGGAATGATTGTTAGGATATTGTTTAATTTTTTTTAAAAGGTCAGGCCCTCTAGATCCCATTGAGACTTTGAAAGCAAAAAAACTTATATATGGGTGCCAACACTACGCGATGAACTGGGGGAGCACCCCTTAACACTCGGACCCGTAAGTCACATTTCTTAAACTGACCTGTTCCTTAACTCGACAGGTCATTTGGTGACGAGTAGGTCATCAAGAACTGGGAGTCAAATGATTAACATTCAGACTCACAAATCACATTATACAAGTTCCCTGAACTGTCCTATTGTTCTCTAAATTGACGGGCCACTTAGTGAAGAGAAGGCCATCAAGAACTGGGAATGCATTCATTGAAATTCAGACTCACAAATCACATTATAAAAGTTTCTCAAGCTGACCTATCGTTCCATAAATTGACAGGTCACTTAGTGACGAGAAGATCAACAGGAACTGGAGATGCATCCATTGACACCCAGACTCACAAATCACATTGTAAAAGTTTCTCAAGGTGACCTATCGCTCCTTAAATTGACAGGTCACTTAGTGACGAGAAGGTCATCAGGAACTGGTGGTGCATTCTATAATACTCAGACTCACAAGCCACGTTATAAAAGTTCCATAAATTGTTCTATTGTTCCTTAAATCGACAGGTCACTTAGTGACGAGGTCACTGAATCCTAAGGTAGCTCTTTTTGAGATTCCATTTCTTATAAGACCACTCATGCGTCCGTCGGCCTGTCGCAATCGATTTTATCAGAAACTATGTAATAATAATAATAATAATTTTATTTACCATAACAAATATAACATGACTTATGAAGATCAAATAGCCAGAGTGTTAGCAGACGGAAATGTCAAAAGCACTCGCATACCTAGGCGAAAATGTGTGAGGAGAATGATGAGATTTGAGGAAGCGAAAGAGGTGTGCAAGGACCGCGACTCCTGGCGCTCCGTCCTCTCTGACTACCCCGTTGGGGATACAGCGTGAAGTTATGTTATGTTATGTAAATATAACATACTTAATTACTAAAACAGGGTACAAAAAAAGATTAAAAATACTTCATTTACTAGCGACCTCCGCACTAAGCGCGAGCTTGTATCGCGGATGTCAGTTGACACTATTAATAAGTCTACAAATTATGCATATAACATCATTTAACTAATATAAAGTAAATACATATAAATTTGATGAAGCAAATAAATGACAAATATATTTGTAATTTAAGCTACAGAAACATACAATAATAAACTTTTTTTTGGTTTGTCAAAGTAAATACATATAGGTAAAAATTAAAATTGATGAAGCATACATAATACCAGCAAAATTAAATAAAAGATGCAATAATATAAAATACAAAAGAAATATGTGTGTATTTTGTTTGTGTAATATGTTCTATGTGTGCACGCGCATGTGTGTGATTAAGGGTTTGTGTATTGAGTGTGTGTGTTTCGCAACGCTATCAAAGTCTCTTATTACAAGTAGGTCTTCAGTTTGTTGATAAGTAAGTCCCATTAGCCACTTCCATAACTCGCGCTTCGCATTGTTAGTAGTCATAAATTTCAAATCCGTAAGAGCACGGCAAACGTTGTTATAAATGTTTGGAAGTTGGAACAGCGGAAGTCTTCTCGCATAGGAAGAACGAGTTACAGGTAGGGGAACCCTATAAACCCGTCGCTTGATCAGATTGACGTAGTCCACAGATTTAACAGTAGCACTATAAATATCGATGGCTGCCCGTAGTATATATAATTGCCTTACTCTGAGCATTTTGTACTCTTTGTAGAGAGCATCGGTGGAATATCTATAAGGTTTGCGAAACGTTACTTCAAGAACCGGCCATTGTGCTCTTTCTAATTCAATCATTTTGGCTTTTACGGCACCAACCCATACTCTAATGCAGTATGTCAAAAGGTACTGACACAGAGCTTTATAGACCATAAGAAGAACATCCTCCTCCACTGAATATCTTAAGGACTTCATGATGAAAATCATTTTCCTAGCTCGGTCAGTCACCGTAGATATACGTTTTTTAAAGGAGAGGCTTTAATCTATTGTAATGCCTAGGTATTTAATGGACTCAGATCGACCGATAGTATCACAACAGCAGCCATCATCCACTCCTCCAGGGCAACAGTTATGTACCTTTAGTTTAGTCCAGGGCAACAGTTTAACTGTTGGAGACGTTTAGCCAGTTATTTGTAAAGAGTTAGATACTTGGTCTTATTTAGATTCAGTGTAAGCAAATTGTTTCTAAGCCACTCTGATAAACATGCGAGGCCCTTCTGGGACTTGTAGAATCAATCAAATCACGAAGAAATATTACCGTGTCATCTGCATAACAAATCAGTTCCGCTTGTTCCAAAGGAAGATCAAAAACACCGTTCATATAAATAATGAAAAGCGTAGTGACTAAAATGCTACCTTGGGGCACCCCGAAACCTACCGGAAGCTCCTCACTTTGATAAGAACCAACCCTAATGCATTGACGTCCAAACCAAACCAAGCATGAACTGGTCCTTTGACACCCGAATGTTCTAATTTTTTAAGTAAGATCGGGATGGATACCATGTCAAAAGCTTTGGCGAGATCCAGGAAAATCACAAGGCACCATACATTTTTATCTACTGACGTAGAAATAGTGTTAGTAAGAAGACTAACCGCATCTTCCGTTGACCGACCGCGTCTGAAAGCAAACTGTTTCTCAGACAAAAACTTGCTTCTTTCTATAAAATCCACCAATTGCTTGCTGATTAGTTTTTCAAATAGCTTAGAGAAGATACTGAGAAGAGAAATGGGCCTGTAATTGCCTGGATTAACTTTGTCACCGTCCTTGTGAATAGGGGTAATTATGGCGAGCTTCCATGCAGAAGGAAATTCACCGCTAGATAAACTCAAATAATAAATATGCGATAGCGGCTCTAATATTACATTTTTTATCCGTTTAATGAGTACGGGTGTAGATCTATCCAAACCTGGTGCACAGTCTGCTTTGAATTCATTTACATATTCAACAACCTCTTGTGTATCTATAGGATATAAGAAAAGCGAGTTTACCGGAGCTCTAGCGCTTCTGAGACCAGACATAAGTGAGTTCTGAGAACGGCCCAGACTCTCTAAAATATTGTCTGACAATCTCTTGCCCACGTTAACAAAGTACTCATTGGAGTTATTCAGCGATGCAACAGGCTCGGCAGCGTCGTTTATTAGCTCAAATGCGTCACTTCTTCTTACAGTAATGTTGCAAATGTCCTTAATTGTTCTCCAAAGCTTTCTCGGATCACTCTCGCTCTCCCTAATTAACCGATTTTCATAATCACTTTTCAGTTTGCGTTGAAATTTGTTTAGAAAATTTCGGTATCTCCGCTATGTTATTTGATATGTTTTATTTGACGGGTTTCTCTTAGCTGTAAGATGTAGCTTGTAGCGATTTCTTTGGCATCGAATAAGTCCAGGAGTGATCCACGGCTTGAGGGTAAACCTGCTGCGTTCAACGACTACATCCCGAGAGTTGTTGTTTATTGTATTATTTAGAACTCTGTTTAATATTTCTACAGCTTCATTTACATGACAGGCTTTCATAACAGCACTCCAGTCAGCGCCATGTAGATCCGAATCGACACCAGTAAAGTTCATTTTAGACCCTGTGCGACTATGTTTTTCTTGTTGAATTCGGCACGACGTAGCAGCAAAACATATGTCGTGATCAGTAACATCAGAATGACATACCATTCCTACAGGGAGTATACCACCTGACGCTTTTTTAATATATATGTGGTCCAGACATGCAGTTCCCCTAGTTGGTTTAGTAATGGCTGGTATTAGCTGGTGCTCAGCGATTACATTCAGGAAATCAGAACTCTGTACTCCCAATGAAGCACAACACAAATTTATGTTTAGATCTCCAGCCAAGATAACTCGCCGTATACTGTTAATTTTTTTTAGAATGTTATCCAAAGAAGATATAAATTTATCCATATTTTTGAAAGAGGGAGAACGATAAATTCCACGTATACAAAATTCTCTACCCATGTCAATTTCTAAACAGTTACAATCATCACATGAAGGTTCCGCTACACTTGCATTCCACGTGTCCCTGATGTAGGCAGTCACTCCACCACTTTTGTTTAAGTATTTGTTTGTCGGATAGGTATTATATCCTGTTATCTACGGTATTACCGAATTACCTTTGAGCCAGCATTCAGTAAGTATGATAATATCGAATTCTATATTCAGACGTTGGAGTGTAATCATGAAACTGTTGAAGTTCTTATGAAGACTTCTAATGTTCAGTGTTAGGATTTTAAAATTGTGTTCAGAATGCAACAAACACGCCTCCGCGCTCTCGAGTGATTGGCAATTTATCGATAAAATATTATCTATGTCATATAATGAATCCATCTAAATAAAAATTGTCAGGGAAAAATAAATGTTCAGACATCAAAGCAGTACCAGGGAGCACGCTGTGGCATAGGCCTGAAAACACATTGCAATGAAGACCAGCACCATGAAATACAATGGAAGCAAGAAACCGAGAGATTACGCTTAAAAGTAGCGTGTGTTGTATATTGCGAAATGGCTGAGAGGAAAGTGATTCGGAAAATCGAGCGGCAGTATAATATTTTTTGTGTATGTGTGATTTCGTGTTGCTTTGTGAGAGTAGATCACTGTTTACGTGGATGCGATGCAGTGCATGTAGAGTAAAGTATATAACATCCAAAGAAAGGCAATGTAATATTTCTTGTTAACCACATATTTTGCATTAGTTAATATTTAAAGATTCACAGGAAAATTAATGCTAATAGGGTACTCAGACTTGAGTCGAGCATTCTCTTTCCCATATGTCCGAAATTACTGATCATAGGAATTCAAAAATTTCAAGGAATGTTAAGCCTACTCTAAAGTTTACAGAACATATACAGAACACACAGAACATACAACGAAAGCCTTGTTTTTCAAAAATCAAGTTTCGAAAAGCATTTCATAAATACTAGCTGACGTATCCGAATATTTCGCACAGTATCGTGATCAGTTACCAAACAACAGCTGTCACGCATATCAGTTAAACAAATTGTCAACAGATGGCGTTGAGGGCCGACGGACGACAAAATAAAATATAATAACGATAACATTAATTTAAAATACTTATTAGTTTATTTTTCGTCATTAGCGGGGAATGTAATTTTTAAAATGATGTCTCATCAAGCTTGGATAAAGTATTGTGGGAGATATGGCGTACCGACTAATAGACAACTCTAAAATTGAAATAACATAACAAACACGTACACACATATTGCGCGCGCGCTCGTTAGCTTCCACTTACTCCGAACTGTCACTTTTACGATTTTCATGTCATTTGTTTTAGTATATCTACATACTTATATCTGTAATATCTTCACGCTATATCCCTAAAGGGGTAGTCAGAGAGGATGGAACGCCAAGCGTCGCGGTCCGTACATACATATATGTATTTATTTATTGTAAAGAACTCTCTGTACACGATTCGAACCCGCACCTGACCGATTTTTTTGGTAACATTGAATACACCCTCATAGAACCTAAGGATGTCCCCTAAGCTTACAAGATGAGTTTCGCAATAACAGATAATTATTTTTTTAAATCATCAGGGAACAATCTGTAATTGAAACTAGTTTAATACTAAAAAGAAGTAACGAAGAATGACTATCCTGTCACTAACCCAACACTATCGTAATCTCGTATTACCATGTTCTGGAAACCGAAATACTTGTTGCCGATATAAGTAATTCTGTCGCTTCTATATTATGTAAAAGGACTTATAATTTGTATGTAATTTATATTAAGGCTTTTACCCGCAGCTTTTCTGGTGTAGAACTGGTAATTAGTAACCTGACAACCACTGTGTGAAATATTTGAGAATGATTGATTCAGTAATTAAACAACAAAGGGACGTCATAGTTAGTCACAAAAATTACAAAAACAAAAGAATGATAGTGCGAATTATTAAGTGATTAGCGTTCAAATGGCAGTGTGGAGTTACAGATTGGAGACAACAAAAGGTTTAGCTGCTAGAAAGGGAAATTAGATTCAATTTTATTTTTAATGTTAGAACATCTATGTGAGCTTGATGCAATAGCTAACGAGGTATCCGGCGCACATACGTGATTAGACGTCGAATAACAAGCTCCGCATAAAATACTCCCAGCACTACCCAATACATCACACCACTCAACAAACATACATACGTATAATATATGAGTATAGAGAGCTCGTGGCGGGCGGTAGCGACGTCGGATGTATAAAGTGGCGCGCCGGTGGCCGCATGACATAGCTATAACTCCGCGGTAGCATGACAAACAGCCGCTCAGAGAAGAGTGGAGTCGTCAGAGACTTGTTGTTTCATAACGAGATATTTTATAATAACAATTAGTTATAGTCATAAAAAAACACCATAAAACCATTGTCAATAATTGTATTGACAACGTTTTTATGGTGTTTTTTCATACGGTGTTATATTTTTACATGGTGTTTTTATATGATGATGCAATTCCAAAAAATGTTTAAATATTAGGTGTGTAGATTCGAACAGCAATGCTTTATTGGTAAAAAGTGGAATAATTTAATTACATGCATGTCCTCAAGTTGCATTTCGAAAGGGGTTGTCAAAGAGAATGGAGTGCAACGCAGTCCTTACATATTTCATTCGCTACCCCAAAAACTAAAACGATGATTAAAATTATAAATGAAATTTAAATTATTATTAATAACCATTGTAAATTGATAAGTACGTTATTAAATGTTACAAGATTGAAATGAAAATAATGTAAAGTATGAGTATAACTATAGACAATAAACAAAATTATTAAATAAAATAAAAAATATAAATCATTATAGAGTACACTCTACTCCATAGCTTCAGTCGGCACTCCGACACCGGAGGGCGCCGTCGCTAAAGCGCGATACTACGGGCTCGCCTCGGGCGGCGCGAACCAATTACCCGCCGCCGCCGCGCGGGCATTTACCCCCCGTCCCGTTCCTCTCACACTCCCCGCTCGACGCGGCACAGAATTACTTATCTCTTGCCATTGCTGCGAGCCCGGTACTCTGCCGCCAGGCGAACGCCCGCAATGCGAATGCGGTTTGGTTGGGCTTTTTGTCGCGCCACCACTGCCTGCCTCTTATTTTTAGGAAGTAATTTTTTTTGCTTTTACGTATTATAATGGTAATTTTATGCGTAACGAATTAACGACTACCCGAAATCCATATCAAAATAAAACAAGCACTATAAAATTAAAACTAAGAATTATTTATGAAAAATGTCATACAAAGTGAATCCAAAATTGAATTAACGAGTCAAAGAATTCAACCAATCTGCACTTATTCTAAAAATAACTAAATGATATCTCAGGCATCATCTAAATACTAGTCACACGTACCCTTTCACACCTACGTAATCACGCCGGCAAGCCAATTCTCTCAACACAGCCGTCTAAACAAACACATTCGAACCTGCCATAGACACCGCTCTACGAAGTTTATCTATATTTTTCCGCTGCGCCTTTGTGATGTCGCGACCGCGCCGTCCCCCGCCATTCCGTCGAGCCCGCCATACCGTCGGCCATAATTTACGATGCGGCCCGCACCGACCGCTCGTCAGGAACGTCCCGGGCCCGATTTATGGCGTAATTTTTACAATGGCCGGCTGCAGTCTCTACCAGATCTTAACCACACGGCTTATAAAATTTGTGGTTAAGAGGCCAAGCCGAATCGGATTATCGCGTGTTTCGTTTTTTAACGTATGTATAGGCAGCGTTATCAGGATTCATTGTGTATAAAATGTTAATTATATTCTATAAAAACAGTTTTGATCTAGTCTAAGGCTTTAATGAGATACTCTAACTTCAGATTTTATTCAAAATAAAACAATAACATTACTTATACAGAAAAATAATCTCATCACAATGAAACTTTAACTTTATAAAAGACGGATTGTTCGATAGAGATATTTGGATTAAGAGTGAAACAGTAAATCTTATATTTATTTAGATGACATAATAATTACCAGTTCGTTCACGTCATAATATTATAGCGACAAACGACAATTATTCATATTCCGAATATATTATGTAGAAAAATTATTATTAATGACGAATAAACACGTGACTATTTTGAGGATATTAATTCGGTTCGGTACGTAATAGATCAAAAATTCAAAATTCACGAATTCGTTGAATTTTTGTAAATAAACATAGGTGAGCTATATTTTTGTGTTGTAAGCAATTTTACCATGTGCTCAGCCCCCTGGGTTGCGAGTGTGATGACGTGGAATAATTTAATTGCCACCGCGACGACTGCATCCGCTGCGGACATGCCATTTTTATTGTTGTTGTAGGTATTTTACAAATTTTTGCTTATTTATTGAATACAAAATCATCATGACGAACGATCTTAAATTGTTTCTATTTTATTTATTATTGAAATTTCTAGAACGAAATCTATTTTTCAACTCATTTACACAAATTACTATTAACTATATAGTGTAAGTTATTTTTCGAAATCTATGCTTACGTTATACATATCACTTCGTTTTAAAAATACTGGTAACAATAAAGGCATCTAATGTATACGTAATAAATTCTGCTTAGGTTAAATCTAAGAATTCAATGGTTTACTAATAAATAATAAACGTTAAAATCTGAACGCGTATTTAAAAACCAAAAGAAGAACACTAGTTATTAATTATTATGGTAGGATTTTTGATCTTTCGTAAATCCGCCAATTTTATGTTACATAGGTACAACATGTATCTGTTTCAGATTTTATTTTAGTCTCATTATATTATCTTATGTATTACTTACTATACTTACGTAGAGGCACAGAAATATAAATTTACGCAACGAAGAAAAACTATCGATTAAAACACAATTGGCGTCGCGCGCGTCGTGCACATCCGCAATCAATAAAATCATCGATACTTTCGATACAAATCACCAGGGCACTATAATATGACAGCAGGTAGTCAAGCAATCAGGCGCGATCGAGTAGAACAAGGCGTGTTGCATCGATCGTCTGTTATCAGCCACATATCCGATCGGCGGTGGCGGTGGTGTGTGGTCGCTGCGGCCACGCCACCCATTGTTCTGCTCGTTTTTGCTAAACCTCTGTGCGTTAACGGATAGCGCCCAGGGAATATAAATTCAATGCAAAAAGCCTGTTTAAACTTTTACAATGCAACGGTATTGTCTTGTTATATCGACAAAAAATATGCACTATATATCTATATATATAAAAGGCGATGTATGTACATATGTATGTATGTTCCTTATGGACTCCGAAACGGCTGGATCAATTTCGATGAAATTTTCAGGGAATCTTTAGATTGGCCTAGCGGGTGTTCCTGTAAAGTTTGGTAGCGGTCAGATTAGTAGAATTTTTTTTTGTGTTTTTTTTTGCAGTATCAAAATAATTATAAAAACTGTTTAATTTATTTTAGCTTCAACTAACGCCCAGTGAAACGGGCCGGGTTTACTAGTAATGTATAAAGCGATAATGTGTTACTGAAACAACTTTTAAAAATCCTTATCCCTGCAGTAGCTACGAGAACTTATTTGGAATATAGCACAATAATTTTAATACAGTCGTTAATAGCGCATAATGTAAATTGTAAAAGTATAAGAAATATAAACTTTGAATGAGAAATGAGAATTATGAACAAAGACTAAAAAAATCTCCAAAATCTCATTTACGATGTCGCCATTAACTAAGACTACAAGATGAATTAACTGAGATAGCCGAACCTTCTGGAATAGTTGAACGAAATATTAATAATAAGTGGGTCTTAGTCCGCACCCGAGTTCAGGTGAGACCAGACTCGCGGGATAGCCGGCTCTTTAATAAACATGAGGCAGGCTGGGCCGCTAATAATAAATGAGTGAGTGGCTCGGCTGGCACGTTTGAACACCCGGCTAGCAGAGGAAACTAGGAGCTGTCATGTATTATAGTTATATTGTAACGAGCACAGAGTAGACCTTAGCGTAGTCACGCGTCGTATGATACGATCTTATACCACAATGACATTTGTTAAACGAACAAATGGTTAATAGAAAATTCATTGATAACTGAAATATATCTGTTTGAGAATAATTGAAATTGGTCCTAAGCATACACATTATTTTGCTTCTGAATTTAAAGTTAAATAAACTGCATCAGCATAAATAATACTACTATGTGCATTACACACATTTTATCTGCACACACACACTACAAAAGACGACAGGTGGGAGCGTAGTCAAGTTACATCGCATCCATGATGAATGAGTGCAATGGAATGCTTAATGATAATGACGCTACATGTCCTTTAGTATCATGTATACCTGGTACTGGTGTGGCACGCTTTACCTGTTCTTTGATCCGTAAAATTGGTGGTTAGTTTAGTTAAAAATAAACTTTCAAATAAAATATAGATCATACAACAAATTAATGTTAGCAAACAAGATTTAAGTAACAAATGTATTTAAATAGAATTATGGAATTATAACAATTATATTATTATTATTATTCTTAACAGATGCACAGACAATCAAAATCAGAAATAAAAAAAAACATGCAAAATTAATTACTACGTAATAAACTAAAAACGCTTGGAGTGTTACAAGGAGCAAAGTATATAAAATCTTACCTTCAAAGGCGGCGTCGGTATATATAGCGGCGGATCACTCTGGGAACCGGTATAGATCTCTTGACCATCTGGCCCTCTCGCGCACCCGTCTGCATCTGACACGCTATATCTGCAGACAATGCCATCGGCAGGTTTTGCTTCATAGCCAGGAGGCTTTCCTACATGGAAACCCTTAGCTTTTACCCAAAAACGGAACTTGGAACTATCAGAGCTGTTGCATTCTTCCCCGCGCAACGTACGGAGGATTCGTGCATACTTCTTCAGTGTTATCGTCTTTGTTTTAGCTAAATCTCCGTAAGTTTGTATTACCCAAGGTTGATAAGTCGAAAATAAATCTAGTTTCGGATCTCCGGTCTGTATTTTGGGCTTTTTGTTGTTATTTTGTTCGTTTTTCTTATCGTTTTTGGAGCTACTCGCCGATGACTTTCTTTTAGATGGTTTTCTAGGAGTTTTTTCTGGTATTGCTTCTTGAGTCAATTTTTTGCGAAGTCCACGGTCTGTTATCATTGCTGCAGCCATGTTGAGTTCTAATAATGGTCCACTTCAATGTTATTCAATTGAAGATCCACTGTTGTCACTTTAGCAAATTATTTCATTTTGTCATAGTTTAATCAATGTCAAAAACTAACAAAATCACTCCCTTATTAATTTTCCGGTACTCTTTTGTTTTCCATTGGCACAGAACTTGTTCTGTAACGTTCTGGGGAATTGCTTGCGGATTGTTTTCGAGAAAAGTTACGAGAACTCAAAAGTTCTTAGTCTCGCGTGCGTACAACTTTGCGGACCGGAACTTTTGACTGCGAACTTCGCGTCGACCTAAAGGACTCTCAATAGAGGAAAGTTTTCCCGGCGGCGGTGTCGGCAGCGACAGGGTAAGAAAGGAGGACGTCGTTCGCTCTTTTGCTGTATTACTTTCTGTTAATTACAAGTGCTACTAAGACAGATGGTTCGTTATGCATGAACTCTGACATGTATACTTAGTTTTAAAATTTAGATTTGTATGTAATGCGATATACATGTCTAATTTACATTTAAACTTTCATTGAAAGTATGTTCATATTATGTATATGAAATTGCATTAAGTATCATTGTAGTAACAATTAGCTTGAATTAATTTACGAAAGAGTAGAATTTAATTTTTTTTAATATAGGTGCTACATAACATGTGTAACCACAAACTTTCCAAAAGGAACTGATAATGTTTAATGATACCCATGAAGTCTTCAGTTCAAATTTATAGAGTAAGTAATTTGAAAAAGTAAGAACAGGGAGAAATTTCAAAGAAAATAAGGTATTATAAAGTACAATTAATTTAACTCTACAGGTGTCAGTGGTATAAAGCGAAGGTATACATAATTGTTAAAATATAATGTTTGAAAACAAAAAGTACCGGATATAGAAATTGATGGGCGATGAAATGTCCCGTACGTTAGTTCGTCCCGTCTCGGAACGGGACGGGATACACGATCTGAGTTTGTCGTAAACGGCCGCTCGCGATGGGCGCGCGCGGTGTACTGTCTCGCTCCACCCGTATGCCCGACGCGGCCGCGGGCCGCGGCACGTGCGGATCGGGCCGCACACTAATTGCCCGCAAAACAATCGGCCGCAGGGCGCCCCGCGGCCCGCGGTAATGCTCGCACTTGCCCGTCCTTCGAGATAACGCGTGTTTGCCTAACGATTTGTTCGATAGCAATGTAAATAAATGTGCTGACTACTGGTGAGTGCTGACACAAAGTTCTGTTTTAATGTGCTACATTATCCACGTAAATCTCAAGTCGTGTTCTACATATTAACGTCTTACTAAAGTAATAACTAGTGTTAATGTTCAAATGTTTAGATTTTATAGTTAGTGTATAACTACTATAGTTATTTAAATGCATATAAAGGACAATGGGCATTTTATATGAGCACCGTCCCGTTTGACCAACAGACTTGAAATGTATCTCATTCGATACATCGTAGCAAGTTGATAATTTTTTACTATCACCACATCATTGAAATATATTGGGTATTTCAAGAAAAATGGTATTTTAATTTTTTTTTATACCTAGCCGTCCCTCTGACCAACAGACTTTAAATGTATCTCATTCGAAACATCGTAGCAAGTTGATAATTTTTTATTACACTATGACAATATCCTGGAAATGTATAGGGTATTCCAGGAAAACCTTTCCCCGTAACAACAGACGACTAGGTAAAAAAAAATTGAAACATAATTTTACTGGAATACCCTATACATTTCAAGGATGTCGTCATAGAAAAAATTATCAAGTTGCTACGATGTATCGAATGAGATACATTACAGGTAAGGTTAAGTCAGAGGGTCGGTGTGCCCATTGTCCTTTAAACCTTAGTGTTTATAAAAACGAAAAATAAACAATAAATAACACATTACTATAAGAAAACATTTTTACGAATTCATGGACTATACAATTATGATTTCACATTCATTTCTAAGAATTCTTGGATTGTACAACTATTATCCTACATTTATATATGTTAGCTGTTGAAATCTATTGCCTATTAAAATTATACCTTGAAACCATCGACTTTGAGACGCATTTTACTATATTATGTATTATTACGCATTAAATATACCAGCTTACAGGTGAACTTGAACAGAACTACATTGAACTCCTCCTGAATGGCTAAACCAATTTTGATGAAATTTTCTGTGTGTGTTTGAGTAGGTCCCGGGATGATTTAGAATTTACAATTGGAACCAGTAGGTAGCGCTGCAATCGGGTTCTAGATTTTTTTTCCAACATTCGGGCAGGACAACGTTTGTCGGGTCCACTAGTAAATTATAACTTTCATTGCCCAGGGGAGGGCTCGTTGCGTCGCCTAAATCCAAAATCTTAAAAAAAAACGACACCAAAAAGCACGTAACAAGTTTGAAGAGGCCTATAACTTTTTATAGCATTTACGTACCACCACCCATCACAAATTGAAACGAAGATGGTAAATAAATACATACATATCTTCACGCTGTATGTCTAACGGTGTAGTCAGATAGGACCAAGCGTCGCAAACACGGTATATTTTACCTACTATTTCGCAAAACAATGTTGACAAAACAATTTAGAATTAATGAAATTACTTCTTGAAGTGGAAGACCAGAAATCGTTACAGCTATGTGCATCGCACTTGGAAACTGTGTTTAATCAATTATCGCATTAATTCAATACTTTTAAGGAATTTTTGTCGTAAATATATGGTTTTTAATTTTTACAAATTTAGTAGCATTATCTATTTGTCTACCATCAGCGTTTCGATTTGTAGTTAATGATATTAAACTTAAAGGCTTTTCGAGCTTGTTTCTTGTTTATTCGGAGTTGGGTTTTAATTTTCTAAACATATTTATTTATGACATTTTAATAGTTGATCTACTAAATGATGGTAGATGATCCATCGTCATCTAATAAAACTATCTGCGTCTCTTAAAAATGTTGGTAAGAAAGATAAAGAAGAAAGAGTTGAATTGGGAACCT
The DNA here is from genome assembly GCA_907165235.1 of Zeuzera pyrina. NCBI lineage: Eukaryota > Metazoa > Arthropoda > Insecta > Lepidoptera > Cossidae > Zeuzera > Zeuzera pyrina. The sequence continues at coordinate 5,990,375 of OU015641.1, forward strand.
TTCGAATTAATAGGTGTACCAAAAGAAATACATTTAAATGCTGTAATAAAAGATATGTTACAACTACTAGATAAATATACTGTATTATTCATATAAAGATTCGAGGACGCAAAAAAATATGTAAGGACCGTGAAGATTGCGTTCTGTCCCCTCTGACTACCCCGTTAAGGATACAGCGTGAAGATATGTATGTACCTACCTACGTATATACTTTTATAGAGATCACAAAGAAATTCAGATTTCACAATACAAGTCAAACGAGTGCAACCTGCGCAAATTTGGTAAGAAACAAAAGAAGAAAGGGTTGAATTGGGAATCTTTCGATGCGAATTAATATGTATACCGATAGAAATAAATTTAAATGCTGTAAAATAAGATATCTTACAAGATAAATATACTGTGTCATTTATATAGAGATTCTAAGAAGCGAGGGAAGTATGGAGGACCGCGAAGCTTGGCGCTCCGTCCTGTCTGATTACCCAGTTAAGGATACACCGTGAAAATATGTGTATGTATGTATCTATATAGAGAACACAAAGATATTCAAATTTCATGATATAAGTCAAACGAGTCCAAACTCAACGATATTAATAATATTGCGCACACATAAAACATAATACACAAACAGAAAGTTCCATGTAGAGCAGATAAGCAAAGGATACTGCTCATTTCCATTAGAAATTTCTTCCAGCATACCCACGAGAGTGACAGTTTCGTTTAAAAAAGATAGACACTGTGTGTACGTACTATGCATACTATACTTAAATATACACACATCAAAAAAGTCTAAGCAACACGCATCATTTACAGAAACTGCATGTTTTATTAATTGATACTTTATTTTTTTTCTTAGAAAAGTAGATTGGTATACAATCTTTTTTGTTCTCGGGAATATATACTGACTGATTTTAAAGACAGAACTTTTTCGGTTGTGTTTTGTTTTCATTAAAATAAAAGCTAATTTTTTTCCCGATTTCATGTGTTTTCGTTGCTTGATAAATTTGGTATTTATCGCACTTTTATCATTTTGAGATATACAGTTTTTGAAAAAATTGAGTGGTGACTCATTTTTTATGTCATGGAGCGACGCCATTTGACTGCTGATGAAATGCAGAGAGCTGTAGGAATGCTACAAGCGAGAAGAAATCAGTCCCAGGTGTCTCGGCATTTTGATATCAATATGAGCGTGATTTGTCGTCTTTGGTGGCGTTACATTAATACAGGGGATCCTGCTGAGCAGCACCCAGGACGTGGAAGGTGTACAATTCTGCTCGACAGGACCGATACATATAACTGGCTGCAAGATGTCAGCCGAAGTTAACCGCCCGGGAGATAGGTTTAAAGCTTCAATTCTCAAGCGATGTTGTTGTTAGCCACCAAACCGTGAGAAATAGGCTGCATGAATACGGCCTACGAGCACGACGCCCAATTAGATGCCCACCTATACGCCATGGGATTCGCGCCTGTCGAAACTAATTGTGTAGGGAACACTTGACATGGACCTAGGAGCAATGGGATAAAATTTTATTTTGTGATGAGTCCCGGTTTGGATTTAGGCCTGATACGAGAAGGGTAAGAGTGTATCGTCGTCCCGGATATGCTGAACGGCTGAGATTCGTCCAAGAAGTGCACCCTTTACAGTGGCTCCACAGTGATGGTATGGGCGGGTATTATGAAGAACAGACAAATTGAGCTCGTTTTTGTAGATGGCAATATGAACGCTGAAAGTTATGTTGAAGACGTCCTCGGGTCTTATGTTCACCCATTTGCACAAAGTCTTGGCTCAGATTTCACGCTCCCTCTCCCATCGTCCGCCTCGTAGTCGCTATGGGGACGACTGAACCGCTTCGACCGCCCATCAACTACGAAAGTATCGGGGCGCGCGTTGTAGTGCCCTGGCATCGCCGCCTCCAGCCGGGATCGACTCTCTCTTGATCCTGCTCAGTGACCTCCTTGCGGAGCATTACTTGTTGTCTATGAGAAGGAGATAACTACCCTCCAGGAGTCTTGAACCACCACCATAACCGCGACTACGGATAGCAGAGAGCAATTTTGTCCGATCTGGTTGACCAAGACTCGACACTTAGAGTCCCACGCAGAACACAAAGAAATTTGGGTGAAGTCCTGGTCCCTCCAGCAGTGATGGCACTACATCGTCAGTACGCGTCCTATACGATTCAGATACTCACCGAAACACCTGTGTCCAGCGAGTATCTGTATCAATCGGTAGGTGACGCTCCTCCGTCCTTGTAGCCAAGCTTTAAGGCGCGGTATGGCGCGCTGACACGGGACTCACGGCTGCTCCAGCCTCTCATAACAGTTATCTATCGTCTGACGTTGCTCTTAGCATCGAAACCCCAATGGTGCGGCCTCCTCGCTCTAACAGAGTTGCGCATTCACTTCCACATCCATCCTCACCAGAATATCTAACAGTGGAAACCACGCCAGGATTAACGCTGCCTCGTGGAATATTTCGGTACCCCCGTGCGACCCGTACGGCTATGCGCTGCTGCATGCTGCTAAGCAGCGCGCGGTTATGTTGGACGCTCAGCAATCAATGAGACCAGACGGGCGTCCCGTAAAGGATCATGAACCGCATGACTCCGCCGTAGAGGCTACCTTCCGCCTCCATCATAACACCAATTCTATGGTACCACATTAGTGCAATGACATCAGAATTCTATAAGTATATATGTATACTAAACTTCAAGTCAATCTGATGATTAATTATCTGATTTGCACATACATATATATGTACATATTTTTATCTGTCTCAGAGTTATGATAATTTTTTATACATAAATCATACATTTTCGGAATCCATGAATTAAAACCTTTCCTTAGATATCAAACTCACATACATGTGACCTTTTTTACTTTCAAATAATAAAGTAGAACACCCCTTTTTAAAATACAAATGATAAAACTACATATTGTACCATTTTTTTCCTATTCTACCTTTTTTTTTATGAGCATAGAAGTGTTTAGTCAGAAGAATAAAATGTAGAACTGGCAAGTTTGAAATTTTAAAATATATTTTTAGGAGAATGGAATAGAACTTTAAGAAAGAAAGAAGAAATGGGGTGATGGTGGAAGGCGATGTCTTTTGGAGAGAGGAAGAAATATTTTGAAGAAAATCATGATGTGTACCAAATCCAAACCAAATCAAAAAAATAGTAAGAATAATGTAACAAGAGCTAACACATCAAAGAATTTTGAAATAATTAACATAAAACGAATGAGTTTAATAATGAAGCCTGGTTCGTAGACTATTTGAATACCTGAATAAACAGCTGATAATTAACAGAGGGTATTTAATAGCTATTTATTTCTCCACCTTGCTTTGGACACGACTGATAGTCCAATTCAGAATAGTTATTTATGAAATGAGCAAAGAACTACAAGAAACTTGCCATAATGTGACATCACTCACAAGTGAAATTCGAGTGTATAGAACAGTAGGTAATAAAATTAACGTAAGCTAGTTGAAGGTCTTTTTTATTATAACGTTAATTATAGTTTTAATGATTGTTTAAAGGTAACCACATCCGTTTACACAACATCACACCATCACTCCCACCTTTTCCACATTTTTTTGTTCACTTATAAAATTAATCTTAAATTTTTTAAATTAAATTTTGTTATTATATGTTTTTCATTCCAAACAGAATTTTTTATTAATGAATTTCTATATTTTAATAAAAATTAAATTTATCCATTCCCTTTTGTGGCATCTGGGTGAGAATGGTATAATGTGTAATTTATAATGAAGTAAGTACTTGAAAATACTTAAAGGTTAAAAATTTTTTAACGAAATTCGAAAAATCTGGTTAATCCGGATTTCTACGTGATGATATTTCTAAAATCTGGATTTGAGAAAACTCTGCTGCTAGGAGAAAACTCTATACATGGTACTTTGAACGCACGAGCCGATTCTGTTATACATAGATATATAATAAGTATTATTATAGATTAGGTATAGAAAAAAATAACAAATATGGTACTTTACAAAAAAAAACAGATTTGATGACTGAATGACTTAGGTTTCTCGTAAAAAATAGAATAAGAAACACCAGAAAAAGGTTGAATTAGCTTTTTAAGAAATTACTCAGACCGTTCTAATCTGGTTCTAAGGAATACAGACGATTTGCAAATACTACAACGTCCACGAAATGTCCTGTGAAGCTTGTGTGAGGCTCAGGCACTTTAAGGACGTGTTGTATACTAACATAATAATCTATGAAGGGCGACGAACGATACTGCACAATTCAAGAGAATAAATAGCTTCTATGTCTATGTATGCCTTTTGTTACATAAACGAACCCATTTATATGGTAACTATTTTATATAAGTATACACAATATATGCATTTAAACCTATAAGTATCCTATTTTTTAATTTTCACGGTTCGCTGGTCCGACGTATTACATGTAGCTCTAATAACCAATATATAATTTTCTCTATGCTCATAACACTGTTTTTCTGTTATATACACGAAACTGTGAAATATTCACAAATAACTCTACTATGTATTATCGTATATAGTGCAGCATTGAAAAAATTGAAGCTATTTGTCAAGCGTTTTGTTTTTAATTTGTAATGTTACCTAAAAGTTGCCTCTATGTTCCTAAATCGAATTAGTATCATACAATGGTATCATAAATCGGTTCACTCTAATATGTGAGTGACACAATTCATTCGAAATGTAAGGCAGTATTCTGTCTAACAGAAAAATATTATTGTTTGCGATATATGAACAATAATAATCTACTATTCTTCATTTTTTAGTGTTTTTTAAAGATACAAATTGCACTTTACATGATGTTCATTATTCTTTTAATTCTTAGTGATTTTTATTGAAGCACAAACGCATAAACTGACAAAAATTCTAAAAATGTTCGTTTTACTAATAAATATGTCAACTGAGTCCATCATTTGCGAACCAGCCCGCACTCCCGCACTCTAGTTATGTTATAATATGTAATAGTCGTTAGTCGCCACATTAAAAATGAAAAAAAAAAGGATAGGTATAGGTGCTCTCTAAACGTGTTAATGATATTGTAATATAGATATGCATATTTACATTTACCTATGTAAACAATATTGTGTATTCTTTTTATAATCTACCTATCCAGAGAGTAATATATTTCTTTATCCAAGAATGTCGCATTATTTTGACAAATTGTCGATCAGTCAAGTGCCTGATGAATTTTTGACATTTTATGTCATGTCTTGAAATATAAAACATAGTTACGTATATTTTTTCGATACGTTCATCCGTACAAATTTCAAAATACAAAGACTCACCTAAAGTTTACAGAAAAATACTATAACATTGTGGGTCTGCTGGAAAAAATTTCTAATAGAAATTAATATGTAGGTACCCTTTGCTCATCTTCTCTACATGTAACTTTCTGTATGTGTATAATGTGTGTGCAATAAATATTAAAATAAAAATAAATAAACAGTAACAAAAATCCAAAACTATTTTTCAGAAATCATGTTTAAAAAAACATTATAAATATCGTTCAAAAACCTCTGAGTGCGAGTTGAACTGGCATTTGACTAATTTTTTCGTTATCCAAACGATATCGGAACAGGTTGTTCTTATAATTGTATTGTGTAACGTATTAACGTATTATTATAAACAGTATTTCTAATTTTTATCTTACATGCTTTATTGACATAAAACAGTTCAGTACATACATATCTTAACGTCAATATTCACAAACTTAAAACTGAACTGAAATAAAAGCGTTGAATTGAATTAAAACTAAACTGTTTCGTTGGCGGAAGCTGTCAGACCGACGATCTCCCGTAGCCTCGACCAGTCTTTTACAGATATCAAAAATCAGTCAGGGCTTCGGACCCCCACGGTCTTAAAGTCTCGACTGTAAAGGGCGTAAATATTAAACTAATACTTACGCCACTTCAAGTTCTCTGCAGTGCTGGCCGCTGCACCTATTGACCTAGAAATCGACATGAAAAGCTGCAAGTGTATCGACACAAATGGCGTCCCACACTAGCGATCTCGCAAGTTTCCAAAGAGTGAGCGTCAAACCTTCTGGTCTTCTGCCGTCGCTGCGCGAAATAGCGACAGGCTCTAAGACTGCATGAACGCCAACGGCGACTAAAGCCCGCCGAATGACGTCATCAAGGCAGCATGTCGTGACATGTGGCTCGCACTACGTAAACAGGATAAACCGTGATGACCCAATACCTCAACGAGATCATCACAGCGGCAACGATGATGAAGGTTAGTTTTTATCTTACTGCTGCCGAAACTGCGAAAAAATTTGGGCCACGGTTTGTTGTACCGCGCATAGTGAAGGGGAAAGGCTCCGCGGTCGGGATGAACGTTTAATGTTAAATTAAATTTATCAATGTTCTTTTTATCGGCAGCAAAAAATTTGTATTTTACAGTATTTTTAAAAAGACAGTGTGAAAATAATATTCATTTCTGCGAACGTGTAACCGAAAATTCACCTTATTTCGAAAACTTACACAACATTTCTTATCAAACCAGGTTTCATTGTGTTTATTAAATTCTACAGAGTTCTAATTTTACGCCTGTTTCAATACCAAGGGAAAGCCAAATGAGCAAACAGTCCACTTGATGATAAGTGGACTGAGCCCCATGTATATTTACAATAATAAGATTAAAAAGCACTTCAGATTGTAAATACCTTGGCAACTCAAAAGGCTAATTATGTTGTGCTGCTGGTGCCAGAAATTTCACCAGCTATCTTATCCTCCACAACGGACACAGCAGTGCAAATCCTGCTGTTTGGCGGCAGGATAAGCGAAAAAAAAGGTGATTGCGATCCGCACGTACCTCGCACAAGGTACAAGGGACTACCACCCGCGAAACGCAACGAACGCAACGAACGCAAAACAAACGACTTTAGAAGAGTATATTATTATCTCACCTCATGATCTCACCAACAAACTGTCATTGAAACCAACGCTCCCTTACATTTACACGTATATAGTGCCAGTGCCACCCCTAATTTTATTTATTTTGTAATTTTAGTACACCATTATATTACTTCACGGAATACAATGTATCTCGCTTTTATCTATAAAAACGATAAGGTAACGCAATCCTAATAATATTCTAATTAATTACTCCTTATTCTCAATGTTCATGACGTTGTCGTTTTCCTTTTCTTTTAAAATGGTAATGTTATTTTTTCCAAAAAAAGGTTAAAAAAAGCAACTTTGTTTTATGTTAGAGGGGGTAAACAAACAAGCAAGCGATTCACCTGGTGGAAAGTGATCATCGCCGCCCATGGACACGCGCAACGGCCGGGGAATCACGGGTGCGTTGCCGGCCTTTAGCGAAAGAGGAAAAGGACGGAAAGGAGGGGGGTGGCCCACCGGTACTCTCACTCACCGAATAAAACAAAACAGCTATTAGATGCTGTTATTTCACCCCGATATTCTGTGAGAGGGTGGTATTACACTGGGCGAGCCGGCCCAATTTGTGCTGTAATGCAGTATGGCTCTCACACTTTTAACTTGAACTTAAAAGTCTGCTATAAGCTTGTTACTTTATTTGACAGTTCAAAGGTGATCACAAAAAAGAAATTACTTTCTATTTGTGAGCATAGTGTTCCATTTCTCAGTTTTGGAAAATGTGTTTTCTCAAAAGCACTAATTTTAAACATCAAAGTGTGTTTGCACCATACATGTTATAATAATAATAATAACAATAATAATAATAATATTTATTTACGCCATATACATAGTTATAACAATACCAGAAAAATTACAAATTGTTATTACATGGCTGTTATTAAAAGCGCTTGTTACAGTCGATATTACTGGTGCTTAAACAAGGAAGCCCTGTATTTTAAGCATCAGTCATTTCCCTCTATCAGTCTTAGCCATAATAATATTACATTAGTTAATTAACAAAAAAATATTGCAACATTAATCTGGAAATGCATACGGTGTATGTAACTATATAATAATCAGCACTTATATGTGACTGTGGAATTGTGTACGTGTTTTGGCATGTGTGTGAATGTGATAGTGTGTGAGTGTGGTGGTGTGTGCGTGTATGGTGTGAGTGTGATGGTGTGTGTGCGTGTATGGTGTGAGTGTAATGGTGTGTGTGAGTGTATTGTGTAATTGTTGTGTATTGAAAAAGTTAAACAATAAAATAAAATACATGCATATCCCGTCCTGCTAAATTAAATAAAAAAAAAGAAAAAAAAGTGATATTGGTGAAAGTAATATAAGTTAAGGATAAAAATAAATAAAATAAATAAACTAAAATATTATCTATACTTGGACCCATTGTCTAGACTCTAGGTTCCCAAACTTATTTTGTCTACTGAGTCGAGAGCTCATGTAGTCGTTGTCTAAGATGCCTCCTAGCTAAATGAAATTACAAATCACCCCCCAGGCCTCTACACAACGCCCCCATTTTTTTTCTGGGTCTCTTACCGCCCCCCTTTAGGCCTGCAGCGCCCACAGGGAATGGGCGCCCACTTTGGGAATGGGTGGGCCTCTAGACTCTCTTATAATACTCATGCCTTTCATGTAACTTTATTAAGCAGTTGATCTGTTTGTATATGATTCAATGTAGATAACCAACCTTTAACCTTCTCCTTTACTTTACAGGTTGTAAGTGATCTGATATCAATTAATCTATTAATTTTATTGTAAAGGAATGGACCCATAACTGAAAACGCTTTAGCGGCAAACGAGGTGTTGTGTAATGGTGTAAAATAAGTTTTGTCATATCTTCGTTTATCTAATGATCCAGAGTCATGAATTGATACTTTATGTTGTTTGAGGATGCATTTCATTATGTACAGCTGTCTAACGGTGAGGACTTTAAAAAACGAATATAATTCGTTTGTTGGAAATCTTAGAGGTTTTGAAGCAAGCACTTTCAACGCTGCCCTTTGGGCTCTTTCTAATTTCAGTAGATTCCTTGTACACGATCCACCCCATATCGATATACAATATTGAATTACTGGTTGACAGAGTGCAAAGTAAATTCTTCTGAGAAGTCCGAGATCACTGATGTGACGAATTTTTTTAAATATTGTTATGTCTTCGGAAGCGAGGTAATAAACACTTGTATTTGTTGTTTCCATGACAAATTACAATCAAGTAATATAACCAGATATTTTACGCAGTCTACTCTTTGTATACATTAACAATGCGAACCACGCTGAGTGATAGGTAGTTTATGTACTTCAAGTTTTAAAGACAGGCAGTAATGTTTTTGATATAGAAAATGCACAAATTTAGTTTTTTCATAATTAGGGTTAAAGAAATAATTATGTCCAAATTGACATTACTGCGTTCAAGTTTTTAAAGATCCAAAATAATAAACCTTATTCGAATCGCCATTAAGTCCATATTTTATTTAAAGTCCACCATAAAACAAAACGCTCTACGTGTGCGCGCGCGCGCGCGCATAGTCACGGGTGCGCGCGCGACGGCATGCTTGCGCGAAATGTGCGCATGTTACTAGGCGTCCATAACATTTCAAAAGTTATAGTAGGTATAGGTTGAGCATTGACTAAGCCGCTTGAGCCTGAGCGTCAAAGTAATATTGGACTTTGTGAGTACGACTTGTGAATAGTGATCTTATAGTAAGTACTTAAGGTTTATTATTATGTATGATATGATCATGATGCCCAAATGCCCAAAAACTAGGGAAAAACTTCTTTTTCTTATGTGGTCCTAGGAAGTTGATGAACACATTAGCCATGATTTTGGAATCCTCTTTATACACAATTTTTTTGTTTAATTTGGTTTGCTGAACTAATTCAATTGATAACTAACTCGTTATAGTTTCGTTTAATTTGAATGATATTTAAACATTACAAGTAAATCCTGTTAAATACATAAAAAATAGGTTTATGTCTGATTAAATATCTAAATAAAAATTTAATCAAATTAAAATGGTACGTGCATCTTTTTTTACATAATGTGCACGCACGTAACAGTTATATCAAGAAATCGATTGATTTTTATCCGATCGTTTAGTTGGATCGATGTTGCTTCATTAGGTTGATTTTGTACTAGGGTAACAAAGATTTTAAGGAAATCGATCTATTATGGCCGATCGAAGTGTTAACTACTTAACAAGAAAAAATAGATGGCGTTTATGAGCTAAAAAGGCTTGTTTCTTGTTTTAATATCAGTACTTAACAGTAGCCTAGCTTTATATAATCAAACCAAACCCTAATTTTGTAACAAACGAATATTACAAATTATACAACGTATGTGAGAACTGTAGGTAGACTAACTAATATTTATTAGATAAATTACATAAAATTTATCAAAATTAAAATTTATTAACTAGATGGCGCTAAAATAAATCCAAAAAGATGCAAATTTAAACAAACGTGAAGAAGGAGATATGACACAACTTTTTCCGTAATGTACTAGGATAGTATGAATGCGAAGCGGATATCATCATTTTTTCTACATACATTTTTATACCTACTGTTCGGTAAACAGATACCGTATTCAAATGTAGCGATTAAAGGGTGGCTTAAGCCAGCCTAAGAATCATCAATCTTTTATGCTGGTCTGGGACAAAGAATGTGCCTTACCTGTTTTATCTTACCACGCAGGTTGTGGCGGCTATCGAAATAAAGAAAACTCAGGAGCACGCAAGCACAAATTTATTAAGGGATACCACACAGGGTCGGGGTTGATCGCCCGTCTAAGGTCCTTGCCTCGCAGCGCAGCACTTCCCTGACTGTCCGCGGTCGGCAGACGAACCGATGCCGGAAGTTGGTGAATGGTGATGCGGCTGGAGTCGCGCGGTTCAGCAGTATACGCCCGACAGAGCAGGCGTCGGGGCACTACTGAACCCGTACTAAGGACTCCAATTAAATGAGGTGATAAATATATAATAAAATAATGTTGTTCCCACGTAAATTACGTACACGAGAACGAAGACAACAACGATTACGTATTGATTATCACTTTTAAATATTTTTAGTACAGCAAAGCGACAATAACAATTTTTGAGCGCCGTCGATCATTTAGTTTTGTCGCGCGGAATTGCAAAAACAATGGCGGTAGCACGACTAAGTGCCTAGGCGCATAGCGAGCGAGAAGACGTACTGTCGCACAGATTACTCGTATTTTAGTTCAGACAAATTTATGCATTCTATAATAACAAATTTTATATTTGTTTATTATATTTGCTTATTAAAATAATCTTTGTTAACCTTTTTTATTTTAAAATCCAATATATATCACCAAAATTAAATTGTTAAATAAGATGAACGTTATAACGTTACAAGGTCGATTTAGTCAGCTGTGATAGAACTTAATATGAACAACTGGTATACACGATGGGCGGACCTATCATTTCGACGTTATGTAATTCTGCTTTGTCATCTGTTAGGTCAAATTACAAATACTTTATTAATGCCAAAAATAGCAACATAGTGTGATTTTGTTGCGCCTTGTTTCTTCGTTCATTCCCGGTGGTAAAGTGAATGAAGTGTGCATACATGTATCATGTTGGCTTGTTATGTATATTTTAACCTAGACTGTGCGAGCTATAGACCCAACAGGCTCGCTCAGGTTAGAAAGTCAAGGTGTATCTTCGAACGAGGCGTATTTGATAATACGTGGGTCAAAAAGGAGAACTGCTTCAGAAAAAGATCGTGTGTAGTGTTCCCCAGGGCTGTCCTGGGACCATTCTTGTGGAATCTCACACACGACACTATCCTATGGGTCGAATTTCCGAGTGCACCACGTCTGCTACACAGACAGCACCCTGGTGCTCGCCGAGGCGGAGAACTACGAGGTGACCATTCCGCTCGTCGAGCTTGGGAGTGGCCTATGTTGTTTCCAAAATCTAAGAGCTAGGCCTTCGGGTAGCGCCTCAGAAAACTGAGACGCTATAGTTCCATAAACTCCAGCGAGAGAGGGAACCATGCAGCTCGTCGATTCCGTCGACGACGTGTCAGTCCAAGTGGGACGGTACATGAAGTAGCTAGGCCTTATCCTGGACAGTTGATGGGGCTTCAAGGAGTAATTCGACCGCCTAATAGTCTCCCGTATCGAAAGGACAAAGGGTGCCCTGTCACCGATTGTTGGCCAATCTCGGGCGGCCGAAGGCATAGATTGGCTGCCTGCACACAGAGGTTGTGTGATTCATGGCCCTATACGGGCCGCTCGTTCGGTCTCAAAGACTTACGGGCATTCGACACTGCAGAGTCAAACTCTTAAGCCTGCAGCGCAAGATGACCATCCGATGGAGAAGTACATCGGCAGGAACGCCGACACGCAGTGGAGAATTGGCGCGAGCGGCTGCAAGAGTCGAGGAGCTCGCGCTAACGCGTTGTTGGTGCGATCTTGCTGGACTTTGAAGCCTGCCTTCAGAGGCGTTGACACGTTGCCTATCGGCTGTCGCGGATACTGATCCAGCATGGCTGCTTCGGTCGGTACCTGAATCAAATAGTACAGGAGGAAACAGCACGATGTCATCTTGCGGCGGGGACCAGGACAGTGCCCAATATATACTGCAGGACTGCCCTACGTGGGCCTCTGAACGACAAGTTCTGGTCAGCCAAATCGGGTGAGGCCTAACCCTGAATAATGGCTGTACTTGTAGACAAAGAGTCGTGGAAGGCTTTGTGTTCCTTCTGCAAGGCTCTGTATGGTTGGAAGTTTCCTGGCCATAGGTTAGAAAGTTTTGCGCGTTTGTATATCTAGAAAAAACATTTGGTCCTATATGAATATGGCGGAGAGGTCCCTTACTGGAGGCTGTGTTGCCACTATACTATGGCCACACAGCCTGTCACAAGATAATGACATGTCCTCCTGGTTCGATGTTAATTCAGGAATTAGTCAGGGGTGTATAATGTCTAGCTGCCTATTCGTACTATATTTGTGTGTTATATCGCTGTGCTTATAGCGCTATCACAAGAATTGCAGACTCTAATCATGTGCAAAAGAAGAACGTCAAATGAAGAATGAGAAGTGAACGAAACGGAGGCAGTGTTTAAAAAAGAAAATGTGCAGCCAAAGTGTGAAACATGGGTAAATTGAACATTTCTAGAACAGGTGAATAAAACAGTACTGGACTAAAACAGGCTGTGCTAGTATTCTATCGAAGTTTTAATTTCTAATAACATGTCTTAATAATAATGTAAGTCTCTGGTTATATGAAAGAAATGTCGCCTGTGAAATGCGGGCATTAAATCGTTTCCAGTTCCAGGCTATACGAATTTGAAATCAAAAATCTTATAAGCCAGAATAATTACATACGGCTTTCGATTTTTCTATCTCAGTTATACGGATTTGAATAACGCTTCAAGTTGAAAAAAGCATAGTATCTTATAAATTAAAATATAAGTTATAAGCATAAATTCAAAATAATATGAGTTATTATTACTTAGTAGAGTACGTATGGATGGGTCGTTAACGTTATAAAAGTACGCGTACCAGTTGCCTATACATACAAGTCGTCGTTATAGAGAGCGATATATGGGACGGTGCGATGTCGGCGGCGGCGGGCGGTGGCAGCCCGCCGCGCCTCGGGTGAATCATTGCTTGATGTGCCACGCTGACAGTTCTTGATACTTTTATATTTTTTATTTTATTTACGATTGAGAGTGAAGAAGCATCGAATACGGGCACAGTGTATGAAATGTACATAAAGACGTTTAAAAAATTAAACTTGTTATTAAACTTATTATTAGGTAGACTGATCAGAAAACCTTAATACTTACAAAATTAATGATTTCATCAAAAACGGGAATGATTTGAGACTAAACCTTCTAGTGAGTGAGTGAACATGTGTCATTCACAAGATTATCACATGACTGTGTATTATGTGTGCAGTAGGGAATTTATAGAATTTATAGCGAAAACGTATATAGGCTACTCATAAAACTCTTGGCTTGTTGTCTCCTGGGAGCCCCCGAACCAGGAAGCTGATGGTATGCGATTCTATGTATGCGGTAATCCTTGATCGATATCTGGCACTGCCGAACTAACTGAATAACTAACGTCTCTTATACATCAGGTCTTCATATATACTAGGCGTTTTCCTCAATTACTTAATCTAAAATAAAACCACAACTAATGTACGGAACAAATATAGTTACTATTATCAAAACCACATAGTTACCTATTTGCATGGTTGTGCGCGGTGAGTGGCGCTCGGGCGCGCGGCTGCTTTGTTCCCGGGCTGGCAGCCGACGCGCCGCGCCCGCCTCGTTCCACAATCCACAATGTACAGGGTTGACTAATAATCGTAATTTAAAGATATATTTTACTTTCACTCACAAATATTTTTGGGAATACTATAAGACTTATAGTATGCCCAAAAATATTGTAAATATTTGTAAAAATAATTATAGTATAAGTAAAGAAATATATGTATGTATATTAAACTACTGAGGTACAGGCAACTACCAATGAAGAAGTTAGTAATTTATGTCGTAGATAAGAAGAACACAAAATTCATTAACACATTTAATTAGATATTCTCTAAAATAAAACCGAGGAATGATTCGGATTCTGTTTCTGACTAGTACGATTACCAACCAACCAAATAAAATTTTTTCATTGAGGTATTGTTGAACACCAGTTCAACTTTGATCGAATAATCCCTAAGTAAAAAAACGTATTTGCAAAATCTTTTGGGCAATAGTTTAACACAGTTAATTAAATGAAATTTTGTCTTAAGTATATAATAACCATGTAAGCGTAAGAAAAAACCTTTATTTCGAAATCATTAGACAGACACTTCAATTTTATTTATGTTATATTTTATGTGTTATGCATTATACGTTTTATGTAAGTGTATCGATGTTTATTTTATATCAGAATTTTGGAATTATTTACTGGTTACTGTAATTTTAAACGGAAATACTAAATTTCTGATATGTTGCAGAAATATAGAAGACACATCATGTATCTACTTTCTTATGCCCAACGGGATTGTTAGAGAAAAGAGAATACCGTTGACTTACAGGTAAGGATTGAGTATAGTTATTAATTCACGATGATTCACCATAATAATTAAAAATATAAAAAAAGAAACATTTTCAACATAAGTGCGATAACCCTACGGTCTAACCGGGGCCGGGCGGGCCGATAACAATATCGCTGAGTGTGCGCGTCGAGCGCGCTGTGCGAGTGCTGCTGCAAGTGTCCGCCACCTAATTTACTCTATTGCTGACGCTGGCGAACGCTGTTGCCTTAGTGCATGTTATATGAAACAGTTTATTTTACCGTGCCTTCCTTTGGCGGTACGTGCGTGGTATTTATATATTTTATAACATTTATGTATGTGTCGAAGGAGAGTTGATCTCAATGATATTGAAAGCTTATGTTCTTCTGATAAGTAAACAACTGATAAAGTGGTAACATCGAACAACATTTGGGGATGACGAACTTTGAGTAGTGGTGGTTTCGAATAAAGGACTTAGATAAATGATATTATTTTCCCAGACACCATTTGCGATAATTTTTTCCCGCTAGACACTACTGAAACCCCAAAAAATCGATTCCATTTATGTCATAAAACATATTATGTAGCTTCAAAATTATACTATACATGTTATGTCCCTGTACATGTGATGTGATGTATATGTGAAACTAAATGTTAAATCCCAATTAAATCCTCGAACATTCTTAGAACCCACATAGTTCATATAACCACAAAAAGTCTGCAGCTTTTGAACCATCTTTATGTCTGGCCGTTGCTAGCTCTTTCTCATACGTATAAACTATACAGAAAAAATGTTCTGTTGTAAAGAACGCCTGAGCACCAACTTCAAAATTTACAAAAACAAAAAAGTTTTTTTTAATCAAATTTAGAAAAGTGTAATATTAAGCTCTTTAACTCATCAATAGATATAGTCCAAAATAAACTAAAATCCTTTAAAGTACAACTGTTAAGTTGAAACTTAACAGTTGTACTTTAAAGGATTAACAAAATTTAAATCGAAAATGAGAGAAGGGGGTTGCAATGTTTTCGACTGATGAGTTATAGCCGTTCAGAAGTACAAAATCCGTACAAAATCGTCTAACTTACATGAACATCATCAAAGCCATTCTCTTTTAATTCACAAATTACTGCTACATTGTTGTCCAAGCTGCATTGGTTTTCAATTCTGCTGTTGACCATCGATGAGTCACCACATTATCATAATCATAGCTTATTTTTTCCTTTTACAATTTGGTCCATTGCTATTACATTTCCAATTTAAAAAAATGTTTCAATATTAAGGAAACTTTACATAAGTAATAAGTACGTAGTTAAGTAAGGCCCTGTCGCACCATCCCGTATGATAAGCATAAACACTTAGGTAAGCTTTACAAGAGAGTCAGCGTAATGGGCCTTACTAAACGACACGGGGAGTCGGTTTGAGTTAGTTAGCTCTTAGCATTAGAATAAGGCTACTCTTAAAAATAAAGACTATATGCGTGTGACCCGGCTGGGATACGATCCCCGATTGCCTCGAGGCCACTATGCACACCCGAATTGAACCGTACATACGCCAGTCCACCAACTGCGACGCGATTACAGGAGCGGGATGCCGATGTAATAAAACTCTGCTTTTCTTTCTGTACGATGAGCTTGAGTTTCTGCTGGTGTTCTTGTTGTTGTTGTTGTTGTTGCAGTGGTGGGTGGACGGCGGCGGGTACGCACATTTGGTTTCTGAGAGGCGAAATGAAATCCCCACGGACACTCAGCCGGACTTTACGCCGACTAAGTCGTGTCGAACTTGAACCGACTAAACAAAACCCCTCATTGCTGTTAGCCCTAGTGGCATTTACAGCGTCACAGATCGCATTGGGGCGAGCTCTAAATGCGCCCTGCCAGATGGTCGACCGCTTGAGGGTTCCTCCAGCCGCGGGATACCTCGTATGGAGGGCGGACCTCGGACTCAAGGCGTCGTCAGGGGAGCTTTCTGCACCTGCGTGCGTCTTAATGGGCTATTCGGGTGAGAGCCGGGGCTAGTGTTCCGCGTGGCAGTTTACAATGTGGCTTAAGGCCCGCGTTTGCGCGTGTAGAGCTACGTGATCGAGAGAGACCCTACTGGTGTCGCGGGGGACGTCCTCGCCTCCTCTGGTGGAGGCGGTGCGGTCGTAGTGTACAAGGGGGGAGTTCGAACGTGTAATGTCGTCGTCACTGCCGCCTAACACATGTGTTGCAGTATTTTTTCTTGAGCTTCTGTATGATGGTAAATAATA
This sequence comes from Zeuzera pyrina, assembly GCA_907165235.1. Lineage (NCBI taxonomy): Eukaryota > Metazoa > Arthropoda > Insecta > Lepidoptera > Cossidae > Zeuzera > Zeuzera pyrina. The sequence goes on from OU015641.1 coordinate 6,007,583, forward strand.
ACGGCACAACGCTGTCGTTTACATCTCATGTCTTATACTAATTCTTACAGCTATTTATATCGAATATGTACGTAAGAATTTCCTTTGCAGCGATGCGGATATTTCATTTGTAGATCGCGCACAAGGTTACGATTTGCTGTGTCAGAGTAATAATATCTGGCACAGTACTCCCCCCCTTAATTAAATTTTTATTATTTATTCTATATAAAATTATATCTAAATATATTATTGCCTTAAATATTTAATTGACTTAAATAACATCGATACTTAAATTATGTTAATAAAAAGATTATTATGCAGTTAACTACTGACACATCGTTTTGTCGTGTTTGCGAAAATCAAGCGGTGTAGGTATTGTTATATTTTCGCGACAACTTGTGTGATGGTGCATCAGCTATTTACAGGATCAACACATTATATTGTGTTATACATTCTCGTTTGAGTCTCGCTTACCTACTCGATCTATAATTGTTGATTTTTCTTTTGTTAGCTGATTCCTGGGCTCGTTACATGATAACCGAAGATATCTAGCTTTGTTTAAAAAATCACATTTATCAATGTATCGACGATTAGTCGTGTGCAGCCAATAACTTATCGTTTACACAACATGTTGCACATGTTTTACACATTGTTTGTGTTTATTAACCTCAGTATCAACCTTTTTATACCACTTTTTCCGTTGGTTATAATTATAAGGTGGTTGAGTTGGGTTGTTGTCACAAAATTCGACGTGTTCTGCGTTGATTCTAGTTTTCTTTGTTTGTTTGTTTTGTGATTCACCTGTTCTCTTCTTTTCTAAACATATTTTTTATATTTAGTGGCCTGTTCCTTGACCTCGATTTAGATGTTGCGACGGCGAATGCAGCGCCAGATGTCAATATGTTTATTGTGCATTGCTGGTATTTCTGGTTGAATTTTTTGCTAGATGCACAGCAATTGCATTAATATTTTACATTAGTAAAATATTAATGCAATTGCATCTAGCAAAGTTTTGCGTCATGATTTCGTGATGATTGATCTGACAGCTATTAACTTGTATGCGGTGTTATAATGCAGGTTTTTTATTATATATTTAGGTTAATATATATATTTAGGTTAATATATATATTTAGGTTAATATATATATTTAGGTTAATATATATATTTAGGTTAATATATATATTTAGTTTAATATATATTTAGGTTTTTCGGATGTTGTTGTTGTTGTTGTATGAGTAACCTAACGTTTCCTAGATGCTACTCTTCTGTTAGTACTGGTGAGACCCCGCTTCTGGGAAGCCAGTACCAACGTGACAGACGTTAGGTGATGAAATGCAAGCGATGTAACACGAATGCCACAGTAATATTTTAACTTCTTACTTGAGGTTTCCGATGTTTTGTTCTTCGTTTGCGTGACATACGTCAGTCTTCGTTTGCGTGACATACGTCAGTCTTCGGTTGCGTGACGTATGTCGGGTCATCGGTTGCATGACGTTTGTCGGGGTCACCACTGTTGCAATACTTCTTCTTGGTTTCTTCATGTTGGTAAATAATACTGTGGACTATGTGGCAGATGGTATATTTGTACTGACTCGGCGTGTTGATGCCATAGCGCTGTGCAGCGTGGTAACGCCACAGAGCTGTCGTTTACATCTCATGTCTTATACTAATTCTTACAGCTATTTATATCGAATATGTACGTGACAATTTTCTTTGTAGCGATGCAGATATTTCATTTGTAGATCGCGCACAAGGTTTGCCGTGTCAGAGTAATATCTGGCACACATGTCTAGGCCTTCGATAGCATTTGTGGACGCGGGTCTTGGGGGTGTACGATGACGGACTAGAGGGTTTGGGTGTAAAACGGAACGGTGAAAGAAGCGTTGGACGCCTCTTTTAGACACTATTATTAAGGGCAATTTTAGATCGTAGTGCAGGTCTACGTTGCGCACATAAAGAGGGGCACCGGTGGCCCTGCGCATGACTCGGTTTTGAATTACTTGGAGGGAGTTTATATGAGTGGGCGCAGCGTAAACGAATACTACGCTGGTGTACGTCATGATAGGCCTGACGCACGTCTTCTATAAAGTAACTTTATGTCTGAGGGACATTTTACTTTTCGCGCAAATGAGCATGTCAAGACGGCCGAGGACGAACGCGGCGCAGTCGCGCACCGTTTTGATGTGGTGGCCGAAGGTCATGGGCCTGTCAAGGGTGACTCCTAGGTATTTGACTTTCCTAGTCCAGGGGATATCCTGGCCGAAAAGTGTGATCGTACGGAGAGTGTTAGTGCGGCGGGCGCAGCTGGTCGTCGTGGCCCTCGAGAAATACATGGCGGCGCTTTTCTCGGGGTTGACCTTGATTCTCCAAAGACGGAACCACTCGCCTAGGCTCGTGACCGCGACTTGGAGGAGTTGAGAGACTCTGAAGCGACTACGATCTGACGTAGGTTATGGGGACGCCGTTCGTGTAGAGCGAGTAGAAAGTGGGCAATATAACGGAACCCTGTGGGACGCCTGCCCAGATGGGGCGGGAGAGGAGAGCATCCCTTCGACTCTATAGCAGAAAGAGCGATCCGACAAAAAGTTCCGTACTATGCGTACGAGATCGTCGGGCACGGCAAGCTGGCGTAGCTTGTACATCAGCCCGGCGTGGCAGTCTATGTCGAACGCCTTCGCTACATCGAAGAAGAGGCCCCCGTACCTATGTAGTGACTCGGGCGGTTAAGGCCCTCCAGGATGTGTTCCGCGAGGCGGTGCACTTGTTGTATACACGAGTGTTTAGCTCGAAAGCCAAATTGCTCGTCTACGAAGAAATCGGAAGTGTCTAAGTGGGCTTTGAGACGGAGCCAGAAGGACCCGTTCGTAAATTTTCCCTAGCACGCTAAGGAGACTGACGAGACAATAGCTATTAGGGCTTTTGCGGGGTTTGCCTGGTTTCGGGAATCCGATGACGATTGCTTCCTTCCAGGCGGCTGCAAAGACGCGGTTCACTATGGCGGCATTAATAATAACCACTAAGAGCGAGAGAAGCGCATCGAAGTTTAACTACTCGGTTAGAGATGCTGTCTCTATCGGGGGCTATTCTAGGTTTGAGAGCCTTGACAATGTCCTGAACTACGTCAACCGTCGCGGGTCTGAGTTGTCTAGGGGCGGTCGCTGGCGGTAGGGAGTCTATTTCGTGATTGACCATGTCTAAATGGTTCTGATCTACAGGCTGAGAGCTAGGGAAGCATTGAGCCTCCAGTGTGTCGGCCAAGAGTTCGCCTTTATCTAAGTCGTCGAAAGCTGTCTGTCCGTTCGGTTTCGTCAGAGGTGGCATTGTTTGGAACGTGTCCAATTTGAGAGATCGGGCCAACTTCCAATAAGCCTGGTGCGTTGGTTCGATTTCTCGCATCAGATCGTTCCCCCTTTTTTTCCCTAAGTTCGGAAATTCGGTCTTTAACTTAAGGGAGGGTGCATAAGTTACGTCTATTTGTTTCTGAGAGAAACGAATAGTAGGCGCGTGTAAGTAAGTAAGTATTCCTCCTTCAAAACGAATTAGGTCTCCCTATTCAATCCCTGAACCCGGAAGTAGCACTGTTGCAGCCTCGAGTGGTAGTAGAACAGACACGGTACATTCTACCGATGACAATGACCCTAATGGCCTTCCCATATATCAAACCAAATCTTGTTATACACATGGCATAGAAAGAAAATATCTGTAAAAGATCTCTCAAAGGATGAACAAAAAGTCTTAGAAGACCAGTTACTCTGGGATAATATGTTTAACCTCGTAAAACTGGTTTTAAAAGATTATGCTAGGCCTAAAATAAAAAAATTTCTGTATATAGAGCATGGAACACACCGGAGACAGTTAGTTTACTGATGCGGTAATAGTATTATTCAAAGAAGACTCGGTAAAGTTGTATGAATGTACTCAGAGTTGTTTACATAGAAGTTGAGAATGAACAACAAGAAATAGTCCAAAAGTATCATATTGAAAAAACTTGTCTTCGTGGCATTAAGGAAACTATGGTATGGTATGTATATATACATTTGAAACGTAATTACTATCAGAATAAAATGAATGTAACAGTAGCTAGTGTCATACATTCCTGTAAAGTCTGCAGAAAAATGAAACATGACAGGAAGTCAAAACCAGAATTACAATTTACGCAGACACAAAAAAAGCCATTTGAAGAGATTTTTATTAGTATGAGAGTATAGAAAGAAAATATTACCCAACTACCATATAGTCGATGTGTTCAGTAAGCATTAGACATTCCTGATAGGACAACACCAAAAGTAATAAGGGCAAGAAGAAAAGGTATTTTTCATTATACGGCGTACTCCATAAAATTAGTTCTGATCCCGGATCTGAATTCAACGACGTACCTACGTATTAAGGAAAGTTTAAATATTTATGACATTCAATTACATATCAGTGTTAGCGTCATTACAAAACTGTAAATAATTGATATACATTTTTCTGAAACACTGTTAATTACAATCATATTTTATTTCTCTTATTTTTGAACGTGAATTATAAAAGTCAACTGACTAGATTACGTATCTAGTCAAATTGATATTTTTGGGGGTAGTGGCCATTACGACGGTTGGTGCGAACTTTGATAAAAACACATTCGATAAAGTGCCGTTGTGACGAAATGTTCTTTGTGTCTAAATTATAATTCTGTCTTTTTAAATAATAAAGTGAAAGTAATAGTAATTGTGTTTATGTACCTCATAATCCTAGACAATCGAGTAAAATAAATAGTGATAGCTTATATCAGTACCCCACGTAATCCTAGTTCCACGGGAATTGTAGAACGCTTCCACTCTACGTTATTAGAAATTTATCGTTTAGCTAAGTATGAACATAAGATTAGTGATGCAGCTACTATTATGACGTATGCCATCATGGCGTACAACCAGACAATTCATTCCAAAACGAGTCTAACCCCTTTCGAGGTAGTTTTCGGACTTACCGACAATAATAATGCGTTCAACGTAAATTTCTACAGACAATACGCTCAAAAACTATTTGCGAGACCATGACCATGACCAGAAACCATGCGAGAACTAAATTTTTGTACAAATATTTAACAGATAGAATGATTGAAAACAAAGAAAGAATTAGGCTAAAGCGACAAGGCGATAGAGAATCTGACTTCAAAGTTAGAGGTGATGTGTTTGCGAAGGGAGTGAATACTAGAAGAAGTAAAGACAAACCGCATTATTGAAAAGCTAAAGTTACCGGTGTAAACAATAAGAACACTCTACCCCTAAATGGTGAAAATCTTGAAACGAAAGTAGTAATTAAAGACATTAAACGCCCTCTACAGATTCGTTGTTCTTGTGCTGGTCTATGTGATCCAGAGCTGGGCCCTTCAAGTTTAGGAAATTAATAGGAGTATGGGTATATTACCTATTAAGGAGGGAAATGCCGTCATTAGCGACGTCAAGTGATCAGTTCCAAAAGTGTTAGATTTCAAACTTATATATGAGAATTTAGAAGTAAATATAAAATAGGTTAGCTAATTTATATAAGCATGTGTATAACCCCGATTGCTCCAAATATTGTAATAGTAGTGATTTGTCCGATGTTAAGATTCAAGTGGAGTAAGTATATTCTATGGTAGCGTTCATAATAATGAACGCTGCCATAGAAAAATTAAAGCAACTTTTGCCCTTGAAACGAATAAAACAGGGAGTTCTAAACCCTTTACGCTCAGTCATTGAAATATTAACTGGGAATTTGGATAATGACGATGGTAGCAAGTACGATAAATTGATCACTGAAGTGTTGGAATCTTTTCTCAATGTTTCAAATACTACTAAAAACAATTTTGTTCAGCTTGATAAGCAATTTTGTTCAGCTTGATATGTAACGTGTACCTACATAATGCCTTTATATCCTCACACAATCAGAAAGAGAGTATTTCTCATAATTTAGAAAGTAATAAGATTTAAAAAGTACCTCTATCATCAGATTGTCACCTCGCACTAACACTAACTTACATAAATATTTATTATACGATATACGTAGTCAAGTTTGGGCGATACGAAAAGAGTAGTTTAAAGATATAAGAAAGTCTTTATTTAAGAGTACAGTCTTATTCTAATGCTAAAAGCTAACTAACTCAAACCGACTTTCCGTGTCGTTTAGCAGGGCCCATCATGCTCTCTCTTTCTTGTAAAGCCTAAGTGTTCATGCTTATCATATGGGATGGAGCGACGGTTTTCCCTCCTTAAGCTCAAAATAATCAGAAGAGCGTTTTTGGTCCTGATGATTTTGACAAAATTGTGGAACCAACTTATGCCTGAAATATATGATAGCGCTAAAAATACTTATAAATATGAGTACATATAAAATTAGTCCCAACATTAATACTTCTTAAATTCACTATGCTTCTTTTTTCTTTTTCTTTTCTTTCATTATCAATTTCTTTTAACATATGACCTAGTAGTTTAAGGTCTGGTATATCGATGCCATCCAGGTTTATATGGAGGATGGAGCGACGGTTTTCCCTCCTTAAGCTCAAAATAATCAGAAGAGCGTTTTTGGTCCTGATGATTTTGACAAAATTGTGGAACCAACTTATGCCTGAAATATATGATAGCGCTAAAAATACTTATAAATATGAGTACATATAAAATTAGAGTCCCAACATTAATACTTCTTAAATTCACTATACTTCTTTTTTCTTTTTCTTTTCTTTCATTATCAATTTCTTTTAACATATGACCTAGTAGTTTAAGGTCTGGTATATCGATGCCATCCAGGTTTACAGGTTGCAACTGAGAGTCAGAGTCGCCTCGAGTAAATCTAATTTTAATTTTGAGAAATATTCTCTTAGTGATTGTGTGAGAACGTTACGTAACGGAAATCTACCATACGAGTATTACGTACAGCGATTTGGAAGTATTCGCTTTTTATGATATGTGTTCTGTGTAGATTACATAATATTATAATGAGAGGACAAACTTTTTTCAAAACGTAGAATTTATTAACCTCTGAATAAAAATAAAAATAAATCAAATAATAAATGCACAGATCTAAATAATGTAAACATTTATAAGTACAAAGAAAGAAAAGATCGCTGTTTACGAACAACCAACATCATACAATTTACACCAACATCTTTCAACCAACATCTTTCAATTCGCTTCCCAAGCAAGATTTATATTTCAACTTTAATTTGATATAATAAGTGCTTTATAATTAGGTATACTTATTAGTTATTACGTTTGATTTATGTAGATACATACACCAACTTTCATTATACGTTTCAGTGGTCAATTTTTTTTAAATTTAACAATAAAAACGCATTAGAATTGGAATTAATAAAACGTTAAACTATTAATTTAATTTTTAGCGCAGGATAGAGTCGCACTACAATTAGACAAGCGAACATAAACAACGTGATAAGATTTTATCGTCGAGTTCGATTACATTTATTTCGACCACCTCGTCGTTTCATCGTTTATTGTTAAGTAACCCGTGTAATCTCGCTTTTATGTTGAGGACATTGAATTTGAAATGAGGAACAGGAAAAGTCGGAGTGAAATATTTTATTAGTACAGAAGAGAAATGTAGATATTACGTTCTGAAATATCATCACGCCATAAAACTTAATAAATTGTTATAAATTCCTAAAATCTATAGCTATTTTCCACTCAAATTCACAAAAACCACCAATCGACACGTGTTTCGCTTCTCAACGAAGCATCCTCAGGATATACCAGAGATAGGATTCGGTTAGCTAACCAGCACCGAACCAGCACAGAAAGCAAAACACGTATCGATTGGTGGTTTTTGTGAGTTTGAACGGAACATAGCTAAAGATTTTAGGAATTTGTCACATGAAATGGATTTCCGCAAAGTAACGCCTCAGTCTATACAGTAACTTAATAAATTGTTTTTGTTCATGTCATTATTATTGCTACATAATAGCTGGTTCACAAATAGATAATCATCATTCAATATGCGTCCAAAGGCATACAGTTAGTCTCACGACAATAAATGACTTATCTAATAAGTGGGAACTTGTTCTAAAAACTATAAACAGTGTCAATTATTATTTATACGTTTTTATGTTTTTATACATAGATAAGAACAAATTTGCAGACGTGAAAAACTTCGTTATGTATACACACATAACTACCTAATATTCTTTTTATTATAATTAAATTTTTAGCGTCAAGTCTCTATCTATAGAGGCGATTTAGCTAGGCACTAATTAGGCGCGCTTGACGGTAGGTGCCGGGATTTTTTAATTAAAGGGCTTTAAGGTCGTCGGGAATTTATGAGAAAACGCTTTTTTTAACAAACTGCTAGAAAGATTATGCTGGGAGTATTTTAGGTAGGTATCAGTGATAGTAATTTTTGGTAGTTCAAAATTCAGTTACGTCCTTACTATTGCATGTAAGTACCTCTGTAGCTTTTCTAATCGCGTGTATACATAATAGAAAATATAACAATGTATGAAGTATCCGGAAATTTTAAATAAAACAAAAGATAATAAGTTGATTATTTAAACCGTCCTTTTCAGACCAAGTAAAAAAGGAAAACAACGCCACCGCAAACAACACAGTGAGGCTGGGCAAAACGAAGCCTCCCAATGTATGCAGAAAGCGAGACGCACACACATGCAACTAATCTACGCCGTTATAGGAGCGTGACGAAATTATAAACTACATTATTTTAACGCGAAAATGTCTAATTGTGTGGTCAAAGGGTATGAGAGCCAGACAGCTAATCTTCGAAAGATAAAAATCGGAATAGAATCACGTTTTATACGTAAATAAACTAAGAAATTCATATTTTCAATAAATAAAAATACAACGGCTTATTCCGATTAATGGATAAGTAAGGAAGGTTACATGCAAGGTAACGTTACTTGTTTCCTTGTTTGGTTTAAAAGAACGATGGGCAAATTGTTCCAAAGTGCTACTGCATGTGCAAGTTGCGAACACAATGTTCTAATACCATTATAAAACTGTACCTACAACGTCGTCTTATAAAAATACGTTACTAATAAAATAACGTCATCAGTAGACTAATTATCAATGATTATTACGTTATTTATATAAGAGCTGGAGTACTAGGAATCAATATAGTAACATTGGTCTACCTACGACACAACTAAAAACTCGCCCTTGCTGTGTTGTTCACAGTGTTACGTCTTTCTTTTTCTATTTAGTCTGAGTTCTCCTTCTGACTAACAAACTTCAAACGTACCTCATTCGAAAGATCTAGGTACCTTCGATCTTTCGAATGAGGTACGAAGGTTACGGTACGGTACGGTAGACTTGCCTGTTATTAGCGGGTTCAAAATAAAAAATAAATAGGCTAAAATCCGATTGTAGCTCCATCTACCAGATCCAATTGTCAATCTAAACCGCAACGCGAAAGTTTAAAAGTGTATACATTCATATTTCTCTCGTGTGTTGTGGCGCGGCGCCTTGTGATGTGTTCTCGATCTCTCAAGTCTGCGCCAAATGCGTGAGAGGGGCTATCGTGCGACACAACACGCCACAAATACATGAATCTAGCATTCTACGACACCGATACGTTGCGATGCAATAAACATTGTTAGAGGAAATGTCTGACGAAATATTAATCGAATATGTAATACAACATGCAGTGCTATTTGATCAAAAACAAAAAAAAACAAATTTTGAGTTAATTTTCTTAATATCATCTTCAACCATGGAATGAACTTCCTCAAACTGCATTTTATTTAATCTAAAATACATTTGAAATCGTTCGCTATCCTCCTCTAACTCTTTGCCGATAAGACTATAATATTCGCTTTTAATTCCAATGTCGCCACTTTTGTTTGCTCTTTTTTAACAATTAGCAGAACAATATAATATGTGTGTAAACTTCTAGGTCGCTATCGGAATCTGAAGAACTAAACATTTCTTCCACTGTATATTCTGTAAGAACGAATTGACGACTGAATGGATAACTCGACAGAGCAGACCACAACACACTACTCAAATATGATCACTCAGTGCCGCAACACAAAGCTCTGCAACGCAAAGCTCTGCAACACAACACACCACCATATAAGAATAAAAAAATAAAAATAGTAAAGCGCAAAAAGCGGATTTCGTAAGTTTATGTATGGAGGGTAATCTGGAACCACTACACCTATTTGAATAATTCTTTCACTATTTGAAAGGTACATTATTCCAGATGGGCATAGGCTATAATATGTTATGTATTCAACCCGGACGAAGTCGGGACGACGCGGCTAGTAAAATATAAAAACACAATATTAATACGACCAAATGTTCTTTAAACACGATCACTCATCACCGCATTCACAGTTTAAGTATTCGTAGCAAGCTACAAATGCGAAAGTCACATTATTGTAGTTGCTATGTATTTCGTTTTGGCGCTACTATCGCCTACTTTTTGAGCACCGTACTATATGTAGGTACCAATACGAGTACACTGTATATACCTTTATGTATGGGGTCTCATGACGATATACCGTACAATATGGAATTGATTATATACATCAAACAACTGAGGAGAATAGGCGTTTCAAGATTTTCAAGCATGATAGCGAGGAAAACACAAGATAATCGAAACTCAACTAGAAATAGAAAAGTAGCCAGAGTCAGAGTATGAATCAGGCTGACAGCACACTGACAACAAGCAATTGTAAGCTTGAGTACTGTGGAATTCGTGGTAACGCTCTCGATCTGGTGGTCTCGTATTTGTCTGGCCGGGAGCAAAAAGTGAGTGTGAATGGGGTTTTGTCTGTTGGTTCGAAATTAAAAATGGGCATTCCCTACGGATCAATACTGGGTCCTTTCCTGTTTATAGTCTACATTAATGATCTCCCATTTATGCTCAGGGACTTATGCGAAATAGTATTATTTGCTGATGACACTTCATTGTTATATAAAAGGAAAGGACCTAGATATTACCTGGGTGGTCCTAACAGACGTTTATTTATTTATTCGAGATGGTTCGCAGTTAATAATTTACTACTGAATGCATAAAAAAACCAAATGTATTAAATTTTCCCTTTCTAATGTACCCATGATAAAATATAACTGAGTGGGAAACAATTAGAATTAGTTAAGTCTGCCTGTTTTCTTGATTTAACGGTAGATAGTAAATTGCAGTGAGCGGACCATATCGGGCATTGGCTAGTAAGTTCGGTTCCGCGATATATGGCATTAGACGCATTAGGCAATTGACGGATGTGGATACGGCTAGGTTGGTTTACTTTGCATATTTTCATAGCCTAAGGGGCCTTTTGATGTGGGGATCAGCGATTTTACAAAGAAAAAGCGATACATGCCATCTAGAGTATGAATGCGCGAGAATCACTAAGAGATAGTTTTCAAGACATTGACGTACTCACCTTGCCGTCCTTAAACATCTTTGAAATTATTATGTATACGAGGACAAATATAAGGCATATATATAGAAAGGCGATATTGGTGGTATGGAATCCTCAGGGTCGTGATAACTTGATAATTATATCTTGGTTAACAATTTGTCAAATACTTTTTATTATGAGTTCGGTTATATAATATAATTTGTTGCAATTACATAAAATTTCCGATGAATACAAACAAAGGCGTGACCTTTTTACTTCATGGCGCGACCATACACACATACATTTTCACCGTGCTTTTTGGACTAAGCGAGCAGATATTACCACGTGTTTGCACAGAGTTTTCTGTGATACAGAAGGCTAATACAGTCTAGCTGTACTGATCCACAGATTCTCAACTGGAAGCATCCGAGAGAAGTGTAGCATTCCCTCCACCTTGACTCAAAATACATAGTTTATGCGCCAATAATGCTGTCGCTAGCGCGCGACGCACATGGGTCGACGCGGTCTTTTTGAAAATTCCGTTTTGTGTAAACTTAAAACACATTTTTTTTATCAGACAGCAAGTATTTAACAACAATCTGGTTTCATTTTCGTAGGTGTTCAACATACGGAAAGGTTCAGGAAATTTTAGAAAAAAAAAATTTTCGCAGCTCTAGATAGTAGCAAGGTAATATTTTTTTTTTGAATTCTTTAAAAAGTATAAATTTTCATTAAATAGTTTGGTTTCGATAAATGTTGAATTGTAAAATTTATAGCGAAAAAACCAAACTTCCAAATTTTGTCATTTTTGTGGTGCAATTTTCTTTATTTAAAATTAAAAAAAATCAAATTCTTAATAATTACACATGATAGGTACAACTTTTAACGAAGACATTGAGCTCAGAAAAAATGCTCTACGATGTCGGAGAGCTGTACACATCTCATAACGAAGAAATAGAGCTCCGAACAAGTACAATTAAAATAACTTTATAAATACGATACACATACATATATAATTAAAGACAGTTACTGAAGTCGGTGCCAAGCCCACCAAACTAATAGACTTTATGTTGTTGCACATTGATTTGGCACCGACTTCAATAACTGTCAAATTTAATTATATACGTATGTGTATCGTATTTATAAAGTTATTTTAATTGTACTTGAGTTTTGATTAGTTAATAATAATAATAATAATAAATCCATTTATTTCTCCCAAAGCTTACAAAGATTTTAAATAAAAAATGTTACAGTTCTTTAAGGCTAGTAATAAGCTAGTTAGGGAGACTGGTGCCTAAACTAGGATTATTTCCTGTATGATAGGACACCAGGCTCCACCCCTGTAATTACGTTCACAACAGTTGCCTTAGTCTTTAATCTTAATTTATTGGATTTAGTTTAAAGAGCACTATCTTTAAGCCAATTCAGACAATGAAAATTCAGTAGTGATGTTCAACAATGATACTTGAAGTTTAAATCTAAACCAAATTAATGCAAGAAAATAATAACTACAGATAAACATTGATTTACTTGAAGTACATAAGAGTCTTGTCCAAGTTAGAGTGAGTGTGTGTGTGATTGAGTGAGTGAATGTTCAAGTGAGCGAGTGAGTGTTTGAGTGTGTGAGTGAGTTGTGAGTGAGTGAGTGCGTGTGTGAGTAGGAGGGCGAGTATGTTTGAGTGAGTGTACGCATTAGGATATTAATATAATTGTTATTCACCGTATAATTTACCTAATAATGAGGAATAGAGCTTCAGTCTGTTCATAATTTAGCTTCAATAGCCAGTCAGAGATAATTTTTTTACATGTAGTTTGCGCATGTCGATACATTTCTGTTTTTATTCAGTCTATTGTATAAGAATGGACCTAGAAAGCACATAAATCTTGTTGCAAACTCAGTACGATACCGCATAGTAGGGCAAACATCATAATTACGTCTATTAGTATTGTTAGCATTACGATCATAATGAAGACAGGCGTGTTGTTTCAGTATTATAGATTGGATGAAAAGCTGGCGTATGGTTAATACATTAGAGTTTATATAGCTCAGAAGTAGGAAATAGAAAGGGCAACATAAAACATACCTTTAGGACAGATCGTTGTGCTCGCTCAAGTTTAATAAGCCATGATTTAGTAGCTCCGCCCCATGATAATATGCTATAGCTTTGGATAGATTGGCATAAGGCCAAGTAAACTTGTCGCATGGTCTTATTGTCAGCAACATTCCTTAAAATTTTGAATACGCACATCAATTTCCGTGTCCTAGCCGTGACGTTATTTATGTGTTCGTGAAAATTTAGTTTGTAATCTATTTGAACGCCAAGATACTTTGTACTGTTTGTTTGTTGTAGGCTTGGACAGTTGCAAGTGATGGAAGTTAACGAATTGCATGTGTGAGCAATAATTGGAGAGGGCAAGATTGGCGGTTGACCATATATAGTGAACGTGATAACTTAGTTTTATCAGAATTTAGAGTCAATTGGTTATTTTGAAGCCACGTGGTTACTTTGTTGAATCCTTCCTGAGCAAACTTTTGCGTGTCATGCCAATTGTCTGCTGAGAACAGTAAGGCGGTGTCATCAGCAAACGCTATAATTTTACCATTTGTGAGATTAAGATCACATAAGTCATTAATGTAAGCTAAAAAGAGTGTAGGGCCTAAGACACTACCCTGCGGAACACCATAAATGATATTTTCATCTTCACTAACACACTCCCCCACTCTTACGCACTGTGTTCGATCATTCAGGTAGCTTTTGAATAGTTTAAGTTGCGTACCACGAACTCCTAGAGCTTCCAATTTTCGAGTTAATCTGGGTATAGAGACCGTGTCAAACGCCTTTGCTAAGTCAAGAAAGATCGCGACACATTTTTTACTCCGATCCATGGCTCTCACCACATAATCTGTAAGGCTATGTACCGCATCTGTTGTTGAACATTGTGTTCTAAAACCGAATTGGTTAGGAGACAGAAGCCGGTTCGTTTCAAGAAAAGAATTTAGTCTACTGTTGATGATGCGTTCAAGTATTTTAGACATAGATGGGAGTATCGATATTGGGCGATAGTTGTTTACGCAGTCTCTAGTCCCACTTTTGTGTATTGGTATTATAATAGACTTTTTGAATGATTTGGGGAAGACACCAGATCTGAGGGCTAGGTTACATACATATGTTAAAGGGGGCACAATAATGTCAGAAAACTGCTTTAGAATTTTTGGCGAGATATTGTCCCATCCCATTGCGTCACTCTTCAAGGATTTGATTAAGTACGTTACTTCCTTCTCATCACTTGTGAGCAATACCAGGGACTGACAAGATTGTGATGGGTAATTGTCATTAGTTATTAAGTGCATGTTTTTCTCTGCAATATTCTTGCCAACGTTTGAAAAGAAAATATTAATGTTATTGACTGCTTCATGCGGTGTTTTGTACGCAGAAATAAGTTCATCAGAGGAAGTTCTATTTGTGTTCCTATTAGCTATAGAGTTTATAGTTCTCCAAAGATTTTTATTATTTGATTTTGCTTGATTTAGGATTGTTCTGTTATATTCATCTTTAACCTTTTTTAGTAATTTGTTACAGAAGTTTCTGTATCGCTTATATTCTATCTTTTTTATTACATTGTTAATGTCCTTTTTTATTTTTTTATGTAAGTTATCTCTGTGTCGCATACACCGCAGTAGTCCTGGCGTGATCCAGGGCTTAATTATTCTTTTGCGTTTTGAAAGAGTAATATATCTTGTATTGGATGTAATAGAGTTTGTTACATGTTGTAATAGATAGTTTAATGCTACGTTCGCATCAGTGAGGGTATATATTTGTTTAAAATCCATTTTAGCTAGATCTTTCGCCAACCCTTCATAGTTAGTCTTAGTAATAGTTGTAGTAGAATATTCAATTGTTTTATGAAATTTTAGGTACAGGATTACCGTGTCATGGTTAGTTACTGTAGTTTGGGCTACATATGTATATGCCTGTAGGATGGTTTTTACCATCACATGATCTAAGCAGCTGTTGAGCCGTGTGGGTAAATAATGGGCAGGTAGTAGACCATGAAATGCAAGAAGATTAAGATACTCAATCGCGTCGTTGCTCAGGTCTGGACCTTTAATATTTATGTTTAGGTCTCCTGTTAATATTACATTTTTGAACTTTTTTAAATTCGCTAAAATATTATTTAATGACTCTATAAATCCACTTATATTTTTGTAACCGGGCGGTCTGTAGATAGCTACCACTGCAAAGTCAAATTTAATTTTTATGATAAGGCAATTACCATCTACTATGTTTGGTTCTTCAACTGCTATTGAGATTTTTGAATTGGCATATACTGCTACCCCTTCATTTTGTGTTAAGTTATTAGATGTTGTATGAAGACAGTATCCATTCAAGATAGGCTTAGATACTGAATCACGCAAACGACATTCTGTAAGTATAATAAAATCCCAAATCACTTTCTTCCTTTCCAGCATAACTTGTACGTCGGTTATGTTAGACAGGGTTCTAATGTTTTGATTTAGTATTTTTAAGTATAACTTGGGATCTTCAATTAGGGTGTTGCAACTATCGATATCACAGAAATCTGATTTAGATATCTCCATTAAATCAACATCATTTGAAATATTTTGTATGGAATCGAATTTTATAAATAGAGGGAACAATGTCATTATTAAACAGAGTGCTAACCTCATGATAAAGGTACAATCCGCTATGTGTATTATTGTATGTATATGATAGAATTGTTATTAGTGTCAATAAGATCATATTAAGGTAAAACGGTAAAACACAACGATATACAAGAGAATCGTCAATAAAAAAACAACATTATGATAACGACTTAACTAATTCACTGTTAAAATTTCTTGATTAGTTGATTGAAAATACGTTTTTTTTGTTGTTTTTTCTTTACTTGACTTAAACATTACATTAATTTGAAGTTGCTTCTAAGTATTTAATTGAATAAAAATCCAAAAGTACTAAGGTATTGAATAAGTGACCTACCTACAAAAATAAAAATAAAACTGCTAATTGCGAATAATTGCAGATTTGTTAAGGACTAAGTTATTTCAAATATATACAAACTTTTTCAGGATATAATAATGGCCACCAAAACTGGAGTGATGACACGTAAGGTAGCCTCTTGTGACATGGAGTGTAAATTAAAAGCAGTACTCTCTCAGCTGAAGGAGGCCCGTGACCTTAATGAGCAATTGTTGAGGGAACGAGATGACTATGAAGAGGAGGCTAGGCGTGTCGTCGATCAGAACACAGCTCTCAAAGGTCAACTGGTTGATTTGCATAGACAGCTCACAGAAGCAGTGGAACACCAAAACCAGCTCCAAGAGATGGTGGATATGTTCCATCAATGCAGTAACACCTACGAACAGACCCTGAGAAGAATTAAGGAACTGGAAGGCGAGTTGAATGAGTCCCACCGGCTTGTTCAGCAATTGCAAGACGACAGAAGAGACCAGGAAACTTCACACATGCAGAACCTGTTTGAGGAGCTGGTCGCTGCTAATACAGATGAGTCATTTTCATGCAGGACAGGTGGACCAACAGATCCAGGCGTTCAATTCAAACGTAATAAAATTAACATTAAAAGCAGAAATAAATTACGCAAGTATATTAAAATTAAAAAATTCATTAAAAAAACTGAAAAATTAGTCAAAAAACAGAAGTCCTTTTATAACAACATAAAATTGAGGAAAGAGCGTAGGGATCTGTTGGACCAAATGGAAATCTGTATTTACAAATTACAAGAGAGCAGGGAACGATATGATGTGGAGACCAGAGCTGCATGGTGTCATAGATAAATTAAACGAAAACATATCAGATATCAGTAATAAGTACAACCTAGTTAAAAAAGAATGTAATAAACTTAGGCTTATACAAATAGAGAGTGATATATCATTGTGTAAAAATACTCAAATAAATACAACAATATCACCTCAACTTTCTAGGTTGAGTACACAAATCGGGAATGGAAAACAAACTGACTGTAATAATACTAAAAATAATATTGTAATATTTTCTGATAGACTGGGAGTAGGTTTGGGCAGTCTAATTAACAACAGTGTCAATCAGTCAGTCACTAATTATTGTTTCCCAGAGGTACCGATTTCACAAATATTTAAATTAATTTTAAATAAAAAGTTTGATATAAATACCACCTTGGTACTTATATTTGGAAATTCATCAAATGTATCGAAGCAGCAATTAGCTGATAGTTTGAATTCTTTGGCTAGTGTAAAAAATGTAAACAAAATTATAGTATGTGCGTTCCCCTATTCGTCATGATTGCCAAAGAATTGTAATAATTATATTCAAAATTTAAATAATATTATGAGTAGGGTGACAATATGTCATAGTGACAAATTCATATATTTTGACACCAATAGGTATATTGGTAACATTTTACATAAATTTAGACTGACAAAAAGTACTTTGTACTTGCCTAAAAAGACGAAACACAAACTCGCTACATCAGTAGCCACATGTATTAACTCGGTTATAGGGAGTATAACTAAGAACTTAGTTAGGGATGAAGCAAATTTTAGTAGTTATACTAATATTACTGCTGATAAAAATTATTTAAATTAAATAATCAGACAACGGAGAAACTTCATAATAATTTCATTACGTTTGTACATCAAAATATCAATAGTTTCTCTGGCAAAATTTTAGATGTTGAATTATTCATTGAAAAATATAATATGGACATCTTGTGCTTCACCGAGACATGGTTGAAAGCAGATAAAATATTTTTTTTAATATAAATAATTTTAATGTGGCCAGTGTGTTCAATAGAACGTCGACAGATGGCGGTGGTAGCATGATTTTGTGTAAAAATTATCTTAAAGTCAAGAACCGCAAAGACATAGTTGCTCATTCTATTGAACGTATATGTGAAATGTCGTGTGCACGGATCAGCACATTTTTTTATGTGTTTACCGACCTCCTTCGTCTGATTTTTGCCAATTTTTAATTTCTGTAGAGGAGAGTCGTACAAGACTTAGCAAATGTAAGAAGTCAATAATAGCTTGTGGTGACTTCAATGTAGACATACTGAATAATTCGAGGGAAAGAGATATGCTCATTTCACTCTTTCTCTCATTTAATTTAGTGCATATTTTTAATGAACCGACCAGGGTCACATACCATTCCGCGACATGTATAGATAATATTTTTATGAGTAAGTGTGAAACTATGGAAAGTTTTGTTGTTGCTGGTGTCCGCTCTGATCATAAAGCGCAGTTAATTAAAATAGAGGACATGAAACATAAATCAGAACAAATATTTGAATTTAGGCCATTAGGAGAGAGTAGGCTAAAAAAACTTTACACAAGATGTAGCAAAATTTGCAAACACTGCTTCTTTGGTAGATGATCCAAATATCATGTATGAATTATTAGTCAATAAATTATCTGAAATATTTAATAAGAACTGTCCAAAGAAAAAGAAAGTAGTTATTAATAACAAGTTACGTTTCGCAAATTGGGCGACGAAGGGCATAAGAAAAAGTAGGGACAGGCTTTATGAGTTATATGATGAGAAATCTAACACGGCGGATGAAAGTTTTCATAACTATGTCCGCACTTACTCAAAAATATTTAAGAGGTTATCAATACACGCAAAAGCAATCTATATTGCGAATAAAATCAGAAAATCAGATAACGCAGTAAAAGCTACATGTAATACCATTAATAAAGAAGTTGGGGGTAAACAAAATAAAAAAAAACTAAAATATTTCCATAAAAATTGATAATAAAATTGTTACAAATGAAATTGAGGTTGCTAATGCTTTTGAAAATTATTTTTCAAATGTACCCATAGAAATTACTAGTGGTCTAGCATCGTCTTCGCATACAGCAGAGACGTTTTTGAGCAAAAATATTGGAAAATGGTTTCCTAGTTTTCAATTTAGGTAGGTACACATCTGCACATGAAATAGAAAGGACGTTCAGGCAATAAAATAAAAAGAAAAGTGAGGATTTATGGGGACTATCAATTAATGTAATAACTAATGTAATACCTATATTATCGCCAATCTTGGTAGATATATTTAATAAATGTGTCGATCAAGGCGTATTTCCCAGTTTAATGAAACACAGTAAAATTATTCCACTATTTAAATCGGGCTGTATGTTAAATCTAACCAATTATCGCCCGGTGTCAATATTGCCAGCGTTGAGTAAAATATTCGAAAAAATAATACTCAAACAAATGCTGGCACATTTTAACATTCACGGGGTATTTCATGGTCAACAGTACGGTTTCACGAGAGGGCGGTCTACAACTCATGCGGGAGTAAGCTTGATCGGGACTGTACTTCAGGCTTGGGAGGGGTCTCAAGATGCTATTGGTGTTTTTTGTGATCTTTCCAAGGCTTTTGATTGTGTGTCATGAAACTTTAATTTGCAAGCTTAAATACTATGGAATACGTGGTAACGCTCTCGAACTCGTGATCTCGTATTTGTCTGGCCGCGAGCTGAAAGTGAGTGTTAATGAGATTTTGTCTGTGGGTTCAAAGTTAAAAATAGGAGTTCCCCTAGGATCAATTTTGGGACCTTTCCTGTTTTTGGTATATATTAACGATTTCCCATTTATGCTCAGGGACTTATGCGAAACAGTATTGTTTGCTGATGATACCTCATTGTTATTTAAACTAGACAGAAAAACTCTAGATATTACTTGGGTAAACAGGATCCTAACAGATGTCTTGAAATCGTTCGCTGCCAATAATTTACTACTGAATAAACAAAAAACTAAATGTATTAAATTTTCCATTTCTAATGTACCCAGAATCCATGATAAAATAGAACTGGGTGGGAAACAATTAGAATTCGTTAAGTCAGCCAGTTTTCTGGGTTTGACAGTAGATAACAAGTTACAGTGGGCGGACCATATCGGGACATTGGCTTGTAAGCTCGGTTCTGCGGTATATGCAATTACACGCATTAGGCAAATGACGGATGTGGATACGGCAAGGTTGGTGTACTTTGTATATTTTCACAGTTTAATGTCCTACGGCCTTCTGCTGTGGGGATCAGCGGCGCATATTAACTCCATTTTCATATTACAAAAAAGAGCAATACGTGCCATCTACAGGATGAATGCACGAGAATCCCTTAAAGATTGTTGCCCTCCTTATACATCTTTGAAATTATTATGTATACGAGAAAAAATATAGATCTGTTTAAAAAGAATGGCGATGTGAATGGTATGGAAACCCGAGGTCGTGATAAATTGGTTATTCCAAAATTTAAATTACATAAGTCAAATGTTTCATTTTTAGGTAACTGCATTCGTTTTTATAATAAAGTTCCTCAAGAAATTACTCAATTAACAGAGAATAAATTTAGATTGGTTATAAAACGTACATTGATTAGACAATCATACTATAAAATAAACGATTTCATTGAAGATAAAACAATAGTCTGGAAATGATGTTCTCTGCACATGCGTTTACTGGCTTAATGAAAATATTGTATTTTATTAAACCTTTTGTAAAATGAAGTTGAAAAAATGATACCTGACTGATTTCTTGTCGGTTCTTCTCAGTGTCCAGGTTTTCTATTTGAACCGAACTAAAGTAGATTTGACGTTCAAAAACACTTTGTAATTGGGTTTACTTGAATAAATTGATTTGACTTTGACTTTGAACATACAGACGAATTGAGAACCTCCTTCTTTTTTTGAAGTCGGTTAAAAATGCCTACGACATCGGAATACTGTACCTACACAATTTTACGAAAACGCTTTTTTTCACAAAAAATCAAATTCGAAACGATTGTACACAAAAGTACAACTCTTAACAAAGATATAGAGCTCCGAAAAAATGCTTTACGATGTCGGAGCTGTACGCGAACAATTTTACGAAAACGCTATTTTTGACAAAAATGATTTTTTTTTTAATAATTTTTTGCGCCAAAAAGAAGTTTACAATAGCCAAAACCCACATTTTCACCAAGTAACAAGTTTCTAAGTTGCTTTGATAAAAAGTTATTATTAAATAAAAAGGAGCAAATTTTACAGCTTTCCTGTTTAACTTTTTTGGATACCTGCTCAACTTTTTGTGTAATTAGCGAAAAACTGGGTTTTGGACTTTCGCAAATTTTTTAGGTTAGGTTCGCCATTGAAAATCCGGAAAAAAAACGCTGTCTTAACGAAGTTAGAATTTATTGTTCTACACGATCATGTTTTTTTTCCCTCCCCTCAATTGTCTGGAGCACTTCCACAGATTGATTAGGCTATACCCCATTACATGTCTTCCAATTATGTAGAGGTACATTTAACATGATAACGTTTGTTCCAAAAACCCATAATGAAAGCCACGTAAACCAGAACAATATTGAGGAATCAGCCCAGAATGGATGTAGGTGCGGTAGTAGTGGCTGTAGCAGTAAGTACCCCAATTCAAAAGCTTTTGAGGAGAAAAAGCTCATTCGTACCATGATATGAAGTAGCTTCTTCTTCGATGTCGTCATTGAACAATTGACCCGACGCAACCAAAATAATTTTGGAGTCCCCTGGATATAAGCGTTACAAAAAAGCGTTTGATTCGATTCGTCTTACATGGCTCAAGATGATCTTCGAATTGTATAAAATACATGATACAGTTCGATACTGCCCCGGAGTATGTATGGTGCGGTAGATGGTGGTCAGAAGGTGCATTCACAATTTTTATAAACACTTAGGAGCCTACTCGTGTGCTGATGACCTGTGAGGATCGTCGCCTGCTACTTGCTTACTACATGTATGCATCGACAAAGTCGTTAGTATGTAAGTATAGATAGTTCTCAAAGTTGAAAGAAAATAAACGATGAAATTTTAAGAAAATTTCTTGAGTTTTCCCGCACGTATAAGCATTTTTCTTCTCAATATTGACTTACCTATCCATAATATTCTAAGGTAGAATTTATGAAGATATCACAATGATACTTAGAGGTAGTATTGGAAAGAATCTAAAAAACCAAGGCCACAAAATCAAAAGTACCTACGCATCATATCAGGCCAGGCTACTGGACGTTTATTGTTCCTTCATTTTATACCTGGCCAGAAATTATGTTTGTGCAATTGTTGCAGATAACACTTTTTTTCTAAAAGGTATATTTTCCCTCATAATGAAGACAGTAAAGATTAAGCAATTCGTCGCGCATCATATGTATATGATAACATTAACTACTGTATGACGGAAACTGTCATGATTCATGAATAGAATAAATAATTAACGTCCACCACCACCTTGGGGTTCGGTAACAAAAACACCAGTAGGTATATCGGGTAACTCATACGTGGGGACTAGGATAGATGTATGTAGATAAGGTCGTAGAAAAAACATGGAGCATGTCTACCGACCTAATTCTGTTAGCGGCAAGATGTCGCGACGACAGCGACGCGTCGTCGAAGGGCAGAGCCAGCTGCGTCACATTTCTCAGCTGCGTTATCCCCGTCGCTGTAATGTATCGCTTGTATGTTACTTAAGGATTACTGAGCTAAAGGATCACATCTTTTTTTAAAACTTTCTTCACTTATTTGTTTCTGTGGTAGATATAAACCATTACACCTATCTTCCCTTATTTATGCAAGTATATTTAACACGCAATGACAATTTAATTCTATATATATATACATATAGGGTAAACAATTCTTGACATCCCCGAATTCATTGACGCTTTTTTTCCTAAAAGAGGAATCTCCAGTGTTACATACCTACAGTGTTATATATACTATATATGTTTTATAATTTATGTTACATATACTACATGTAACACACATCAAAAAAGTCTAAGCAACATGAACGATTTTTAATATTGTAATATACTTATATTTCTTTTATAAATAATAAATAAGCATTTTTTGACTCATTAGTGACTAAAGCAACAAAATCCTTCATTCAATTGTTCATTTAATCACATACAGTAATTAACAATATGTGTACCGTACCTAACATACGTAGTATAAAATAAAGTTAAAACGAAATTAAACTTTTCATGTTTTATAAAATTAAATAACGACATTTTTTCAATTATTTGGTAATTCCATACGAAGTGTGACCACCTCTGTTGTTTAAAACTTGTCGGCAGCGATTTTTCATTAAATTTATAAGATCGTTTATCTGATCCTGCGGCAATTGGTCCCAATGGAATTTTATCAAGTCTTTCAGTTGTTGGGTTTTCGACACTCCGTCAAGGTTCTCTAGAACACGTCTCTGGAGCATGTCCCATGCGTGCTCGATGGGATTGAGGTCTGACGATTATGCAAGCCACGGCAATACCCGGATGTTTTCCATTGCCAAGTACTGTCTGGTCCACCGAGCTGTGTGTGAACGTGCATTGTCATGCATCATCGTGAAATCTGAGCCAAGACTTTGTGCAAATGGGTGAACATAAGGCCCGAGGATATGTTCAACGTAATTTTCAGGATTCATATTGCCATCTACAAAAACGAGCTTAGTTCGTCTGTTCTTCATAATACCCGCCCATACCATCACTGTGGAGCCACTGAAAGGGGGTATTTCCTGGACGAATCTCAGCCGTTCAGCATTTCCGGTACGACGATACACTCTTACCCTTCTCGTATCAGGCCTAAATCCAAACTGGGCCTCATCACAAAATAAAATTCCACTCACCCACTGCTTCTGGGTCCATGTCAAGTGTTCCCTACACCATTCGTTTCGAAGGGCGCGATTCTGATGGCGTATAGGTGGGCACCTAATTGGGCGTCGTGGTGCTCGTAGGCCGTATTCATGCAACCTATTTCTCACGGTTTGGTGGCTAACAACAACACCGCTTGAGAATTGTAGCTTTAACCTATCTCCCGGGCGGTTAACATCGGCTGATGTCTTGCAGTCAGTTGTATGTATCGATCCTGTCGAGCAGTTGTACTCCTTCCACGTCCTGGGTGCTGCTCAGTAGGATCCCTTGTATTAATGTAACGCTGTCAAAGACGAGAAATCACGCTCCTATTGACACCAAAATGCCGAGACACTTGGGGCCGATTTCTTCCCGCTTGTAGCATTCCTACACCTCTCTGCATTTCAGCAGTCAAACGGCGTCGCTCCATAACATGAAAAATGACTCACCACTCAATTGTTTCAAAAACTGTGTATCTCAAAATGACAAAAGTGCGATAAATACCATATTTATCAAGCAACGAAAACACATGAAATCGGGAAAAAAATTAGCTTTTATTTTAATGAAAACAAAACATAACTGAAAAGGTTCTATTTTTAAAATCAGCCAGTATATGTTTCCGAGAACAAAAAAGATTGTATACCAATCTACTTTTCTAAGAAAAAAATAAAGTATCAATTAATAAAACATGCAGTTTCTGTAAATGATGCGTGTTGCTTAGACTTTTTGATGCGTGTATTATGTAAAATCCATAGGGTTAATCATGGTTATTAACATGATATTAATATTATTATAAATAAATTAGTGAAGGGACTGTCCAATCATTATTTTATTTCACAATCGAGATTGTTTGAATTAATACAGTTAAGGCGCCCTTTTATAAATTTATACTGTATTTCTCTCTCCAGGGTGGGCTATAAGAACCTAAGACCAGAAAGATCTCATGCATACCGGGTAATAAGAATTTAAAAATAACACCGATATACACAGCCAACGTTACAGGGTTTTGGGGACACCGTTCATGTAAAGCGAATAGAAAGTGGGCGATAAAACAGAGCCCTGTGGGAGGTTTGCCCTGATGCGGCGGGGAGAAGAGAGCACCCCTGTGACTCTATGGTGAAAGGAGCGGTCCGACAAAAAGTCCCGTAGTATGCGTACGAGATCGTTGTCGCTGCCGAGGCGACGCAGCTTTTACATCAGCCCGGCGTGGCAGACTTTGTCGAACGCCTTCGCTACATCGTAGAAGAGGGCCTCCGTGCCAATGTAGTGACTCGGGCGGTTAAGACTCTCCAGGATGTGCCCAGTGAGGCGGTGCACTTGTTGTATGCACGATTATTTAGCTCGAATGACAAATTGCTCGTCTATGAGCAGACCGGAAGTGTCTAATTGAGCTTTGAGACGAGCCAGAAGGACCCGTTCGTTAATTTTCCCTAGCATGCTAAGGAGACTGATGGGGCGGTAGCTATAGGAACTTTTACGGGGTATACCCGGTTTCAGGATTCCGGTGACGATTGCCTCCTTCCAGGAGGCTGAAAACACGCAGTTCGCCATGGCGGCGTTAATGATATTTACTAAGAGCGTGAGAAGACGCATCGAAAACAATTTTACTACTCGGTTAGGATGCCGTATGCACCGGGGCTTTTCTAGGTTTGAGAGCCTTAACATTGTCCTGAACTTCGTCAACCGTAACGGGTCTGACCTGACAGAGAGCAGTCGCGGGCTGTAGGGAGACTACTCCACGATTTACCATGTCTAAATGGTTCTGATCTACACGCTGAGTTAGGGGAGCATTATTTTATAATATTTTGTAGTCCAGTTTTATCATAATATCACATTGCTTTCAATACATACCGAACTAGGTAGGTCATATGTATTGAAAGCTATATCTGTATGTACATAGATATTCAAATTATGTACTACGTTAGTAAAGCATTTTTGTAGGCGATTATATTCTGATTGGAGAATAGTAATAATACTAGAACTCAAAATATTGACAGATACCTATAGCTAGTCTCCTTTCAAAAAGTTATAATTGCTTATCACTGATTTATGATATCTATATTTTTTAATAACACATTAATCTGTGTCTATATGATGTTTTGAGTGTTATTGCATATAGAGAGCACATAGAGAATAATAATATTACTCGAATTCGAAATACTGACAGATACCTACAGCTAGTCTTTTTTTAAATGTTATAATTGTATGTATCTACTTAATTCAACATGATTTATGATACCTATATGATGTTTTGGGTGTTATTCAAATTTGGTTCTGCTTTGGATCTCCACCTAAACATAAAGTAAAATATTACCAAGGACATTGTGGTTGTATTGTCCTTAAACATTACACACCATTGGACGCTTTTATAATTTACCGTTGAACGTTTTTATCGCCACGTTTTTACCGTCCAAAATACAATAAGTAAGCAAAATGCTTCCCTATTCTGTCAATGATAAAGACGCTTTTTCAACGTCCACGGAGTGACGTTATCGTGCACGGAAATATAAAAGCGTCTCCATACAACTGCGTACATTTTGCTTCCCCATTGTACCGTGGACGGTAAAAACGGGCCGATAAAAACGTTCAACGGAAAATTATAAAAGCCGCCGTTTGGTTACATGGCTAACTTGATCAATAGTAATACATAATAACAACTTATTTACATATCTTTTATGAATACTTATTTTATTTTTCTTCTCGTTTTATTTGCAAGATTAATACAAGACAAACATGTAATAGAAACATGAATACAAGGACAACACAAAGTATATTTTTAAAATCATTGAACAGGATTTTTCCATAAAATATTACTCTACGGTGTAAGTAAATTCCATACAAATGAATTATTATTTATTAATAAGCGTTGTTTTACTAACATTCCCATATTTTTTTATTTAGATGCAAGACTAATACAAAATCATCCTCTGACTACCCTGTTAGGGATACAGCGTAAAGGTATGTATGTATTTATGTATGTACTGATACATTTTAACACAAAAATACAGAAGCATGTAATAGAAAGATGAACTCGGGCATAGCTTATTCATAAATTATGCTTATTTTAAATATTATTTGTGATGAACCCATAGAAACTAAGTTAGATCCAAGCTGAAGTAAACATACAGACCCTGTAAGTCAAACCAATATTATAAAAATATATTAAAATTGAAATTAACACTAGTTATTAATTTTTCTTCATTCTATTGTTGTTAGCAGTTAGCGGCCTTACAAGCATAGGCTTTGTAATATATTTCTACTACTCTTCTGACCCTTTGTTTCTCACTGTTAAATTTAGTCTAACGTCATCTTCAGGTTTTCTTCATTTTTTCTTATATGTTCTAATTTTTGCATCTGAAATTAAAATTAAAAGATCATAAAAAAAGTGCTTTTTATTTTTATTTAAATATTATAAAGTACTATGCCTTTTGTTTATTGACTATTACGAGACATTATTCTTTTTAGTTGATTTATTTTGTTATACTCATATCTAGATTATTTACTACTTTTGACCTGCATCGGTTACATATGGAGACTTGTTTATGAAACAGCGATATAATTTATCTACAAACTTAATTTACAATACTAAGCTTCTATAATCTAAAATGTGTTGTACATGTAAATTTTTCTTATTAAATATCGTAAATAACAGTGAAAACCACATTAAAATCTACTTAGAAGTTAGGAAGTTATAAGGAATGTGACTTTTTATTTACTGTTTAGAGGTGTCAGCAAAATATACGTTTCAGGTACATGATGCTATGCATTTTAAAAGAACTAAAATTAAAATCAATAAACAGAATGCTCAGTAATAAATACCCAATAAAACGGAAAAGTTGTTATGAAAATATGTTATCAGATTGTTAAAAGACAATTAATTGACATTTGGTATAAAAAAAAATTTTCACCTCTGCATAGATATAACTTGTAAAAGATTGTCACTATCCATAAAATTCACAAATCATATGTTGTCTAAAATCTTTTGTTTTAGCTTCCGACTTTTAGTTCCGAAAGTAACAATTTATGAAAAAATACTCTAGGCTTGTTAGTGTTATTCTGCCTGCTTTACATCTGTTTAGTGGTTTTTGCATTTTATGTACAGATCAAATGTTTTTATCTATGGATTTATAGTAATGAAGAATTAATAATTATGCACCTTTAGCCTTCATAAGTGTCTAGATAAAAATTACACTACCAACATGTATGTAATATTATTTACAGTAATAAGGTAATAAGAACCCACATACTATTTAACTTAAACGTATTTTGATAAATTGCTAAGTGTTCATTGCAATGAATTACATAGGTACTAAAAACAATATACCTTCCACCACGTATATTAACTTCATGTTACACATACAATACCTAAATTACACATTTACTTACGATCTTCGATGTAAGTAAATAGATGATCGTGACCATAAATTGAGAAATCATTTCAATACAGTATTATAAAAAGTGTAAATTGAAAACATTACCTATTACTTTGCTTGCGAAGACCATTCAGTTAGTTGCTTATTTTCTCACATCTATTATTTTTTTTTTTATTTGAATAGTGCCTTTGCGATTGCAAAATTGCTAATATCACGTATTAATATGTAGAACCACCAGATTGCATAGTGTTAATGGTTACAGCAGTTTTTGATCCTAACAAGTAACAACTGAAGTAAGTAGGTACATACTTTTCTACTACAGAATATTCTAATTATTTTCAACAAATTGATACATAATACATTTTTTTTAAATATTGAATTCTCGTTTATATACGAATTTTGCCAGTCAGGTTTTTTTTTATTTTTTAATGGCACCGTACGTGAGTACATTGCCAAAGTCAAGTAAAGCGAGAAAACAATTCAATAGATGATGTAACGCATTTGCCAATGTCACGCATTAACACATTTAACACAAACTAATAAACAGACACAGAATAAGTAGAATCACAAGTAAATTAGTTCTTTCTTATCGTCAAACTCCTCCAGTAGTGATAGTAGGCTTTACTGAAGTTTTAAAGGACTTCTCGGAAGAGCGCGAAAACTTCAGCTATACATGTTTATTTAGATCTCCTCCATTCTTGTCACTTACACAGAACTTAAAACACAATATACTATCACTGTTGTACTTCAAAACTCTTAAAAATGTAAAAATGGAAAATCTAAATAAAATGATAACCTCGCTTTTCCCGTTCCCGCCAAAAAGCCCCAATGTCAGGTTATTCATGAGAGAAACATGAAGAAATTAAAAAAAAGTGGTTTATGTTTTAACATTTGACAACTGACAAGTTGCCAGTAAATCGATTTCAGTTATCTTTCGTTTTTACACTTATCATACATAATATTGTTGCAGTAATTATTTCAGATTCTATACTAATGAATAATGATGTTTTATTACAAAAATAAATATAGTTATAGATGGCAAAAGAAAAGTAGATACATTTTTTATTTTTTAGTTGAGTTTCCTAGTAGGTATCATCTGTATAATAACGAAAAGCGATGATAATGACAACACACAAAAAACGCGCGTTGTTTCGATCTGTCGATGTATTTATACAAAATGGTAGACGTGCTTTATGAGTGAGCAAGACTTTTTCTAATACTGTTTTTTTTTCACTACTGAATTAATGTGAATAATATGTTTGCTAATTTTTTTTTTCAGAAGAGTGAACTTATTATTTGCATAAATATGAAACTTCTGTGCTCTTTTGTTATAGAAGGCTTGCCCTCCAAAGTTAGTAGAAAAATTACCACATAGCCGGCGTATTTGTACTGAAAAAAATCTTTTATTCCGTTCCTGTATGTATTTTGAAAATTCCAAAGGCGTTGTGTTGTAGCTAAAATAATGAACTAATTATTTATTGTGTTAAATTTGGTATGTAATTTGTTTCGTTCGCCCTGGGTTGTTACAAAAATCAGCAAAATTGCTCCTTCTTGCGTTTCTCAGAAAAAAAAAAATTATAAAAAAATTAAACCGACTTCAAAAAAAGAACACTGAATTGTATGAAATAACTATCCTTTACTAATCAAAACTTAAGTACAAAAATAACTATAAATACGATACAAATACCCATATAATTAAATTTGACAGTTACTGAAGTCGGTGCCAAGCCGACTAAACTAATCGACTTTCTGTTATCGAACATTGATTTGGCACTGACTAAAAAAGCCCCTCTTTGCCGTTAGCCCTAGTGGCTTTTACAGCGTCACCGGTCGCGTTGGGGCGAGCCTCTAAGGCGCCCTGCCAGATGGTCCACCGCCTGAAGGTTCCTCCAGCCGAGGGATACCTCATATGGAGGGCGGACCTAGGCTCAAGGCGTCACCAGGGGAGCTTCGCGCGCCTTCGTGCATCTGAACGGGCTGCCTATTCGGGTGAGGGGCGGGCCTCTAGCGGACTCGGCCGGCGAGACTGCTGAAGGCCGATTAGTGTGCCTAGTGTTCCGCGTGTGCATTGGCAGTTTTCAATGTGGCTTAAGGCCCGCGTGTGTGCATGTAGTTCTAAACGTGAGACCCTACGGGTGTTGCGGGGGACGTCCTCGTCTCCGCCGGTGGGGGCAGTGCAGTCGCAATGTGTAATTGGGGATCATGTGGGCTTGTTCGAATTCGAACGTGTAATAACGTCGTCGCTGTCGGCTCACACATGTCTATGAAACATACTAAAACGCATAGAGTAACTTATTTATAACATAACATCTTCACGCTGTATCACCAACGGGGTAGTCAGAGAGGACGGAGCGCCAGGAGTCGCGGTCCTTACACACCTCTTTCGCTTCCTCAAAACTCATCATTCTCTTCACACATTTTCGCCTAGGTATGCGAGTGCTTTTGACATTTCCGTCTGCTAACACTCTGGCTATTTGATCTTCATAAGTCAGCCTTGGTCTTCCTTGGCTTCTTTTACCACTCACTTTCGCTCTGAAGATTTTCTTCGTCAGTCTTTCATCACTCATTCTTTCCAAGTGCCCGAACCATCTAAGCGTTCCTTTCTTCATTTTTACAATAAAACTGTGGTGCAACCCTTTCATACTGCGTATCTCATCATTGCTTATCCTGTTCGCAAGCGTGACACCGCACATATTTCTGAGAGACCGCATCTCCACAGCATTTATCATCCTTTCACTCGATTTCGGGCATATCCAGACCTCACGACCGTACAACAAAGTTGGCACCAACACCGCATTGTGGATGGCCATTTTAGCAGTGTTAGATATACTCGTATTCATACTACCCACTAATGCGGACAGAGCACCGTTCACTTTATTGCCAGCTGCTACCCGTCTCTCCACATCCAACTCACATCTTCCATCCCTCGAAAACGCACTCCCCAGATACACAATTTCATTCACTTGTTCTAGACATTTTCTATTTACACACTACAACTTATTTATATACTGCGAAAACGTTAATTTGACTTTTCTTGATGTTTGACGTTTGAATCTTGGTTAAAGGATAGTATCAATTGTAGGTACTTACATATCTTTACGCTGTAGGTATCCGAAAATTGAGTTTTTATGGATAACTACCATTCATATCATAAGTTTTAAATGTTGTATACGGTAGTGTATCCATTCATTACACTAGTTTACAGTACATCTGTTGCCGAAGAAATTTTAGCTGTTGCTGACTACATATGATATGCTATTTTCAAAAATATAATTAGAACATTTTTATCAGCTCTAGTTTCTGAGTTTCAGCTATGTACGTATAAAACAGAAAAAAAACATGTAATTACTAAGAAAAACTACTAAAAAAAATAATTAATCATTGAGTTCTAAAAAACTTCGTTTTAAAGCTCTTCTCTGATGTGTAGACTTTGGAAAATGACGTATCAGAGACCAACAATGGTCAGACATCATATTCGTATCCCAGAAACCCTGGTAGCGCCCTTCCATGACGCGTAAGTCCTGATGCATACGCTCTCCTGCTCTTCGCTCATATCTCCTAAATTTTCCGGAAACCTGTCCAGGTGACTATGGAGGTAGTGGAGTTTTATGCTCATATTGCACCCCATATTTTTTAATTGTAGCAGAAGGTCTTCTACAAGTTCAATATAATTTTCAGATTTTTTATTTCCGAAAAAATTCTGTATCACAGAGACGAAAGCTGTCCAAGCCTTTAGTTCTAACTCAGTCATAGAATTTCTTGAGTATCTTTAGTAAGTTGTCTAATTTGGGGGCCATCCAAAATACCGGCTTTAATCTTTTCCATAGTGAGCTGAGGAAATTTTTGGCAAATGTAAGAAAAGCAGTTCCTGTCTTTATCTAGTGATTTAACAAACAGTTTCATGATGCCCAGTTTTATATGTAATGGTGATAATTTTGTCACGAGCTACTAATGAATTCTGGACTATATTTTGCTTTCTAGGCTCCATATTTTCTCTCAAAGGCCAGTTTTTTCTTACCCAATGCTCTTGCTTAGCTCTACTGTCCCAAAGACATATAAACTTAATAAGAAACTTAGTGTAACCACTTTGTTGACCGAGAAGAATGTTCGCCATTTTTAAATCGACACAAATTTGCCACTTATGGTCATTGTATTTTATTCTGTTCAAGACTAGCGAAATGTTACAATATTCTTCCTTTAACTTCGTACTGTGGGCAATAGATACTCCAGCGTATTTATTTCCATTATCTAATATAATACATTTTAGGCTACGTTTTAAGCTGTTAATGAATAAACGCCAGTCGTTTGGTTCGTATTGTTTCAAGCCCATTTTTATCAAAAAGTTTTTGATATCTGAACAAAAGGTAATACAGTTTTCTTCGGAAAAATAACGACGTAATTCTTTATCTCTTTCACGATAAAAACTTATTTTAGTATCTGAGGAAAGCAAATTTTTTTCTTTCAGTCTTCATGCTAACAATTCTGAAGCTTGTTTAGAAAGATTTAAATCTCTTACAAGATCATCTAACTCATTTTGGGAAAGCATTTTGGCTCATTTGACATACTTTCAAAATCAGCATCATTTTGTAATGAGCTTGGTCCTTCAAAGCCTTGTTCTAAGGGTTCAGATATATTTTTAGGCACTGAAGAGTCAGGTGAGCGCTGCACTGGACGTTGAACACAACTAGTACTTGGGTAGTGCCATTTAGCTCGATTTTTAGTGTTTCAACCGTTTACGTTCACGCTACAAAAATAACAGTCTTCGAAATGATTTCGTGGTTCTCGCCAAGTAGTCGGTGTTTCAAATTTGCAGGCACTTCTTTTACCACTTTTCCATAATCTTAAATATTCCACACACGATTTACAAACAATTGGGAGCCAAGACTTCTCATTTTTATCCAAGAGCATCCCAAAATACTCAAAATAGGTATTTTTCACCCACTCTGATATAACTTTTCTACGATCGTATTCTCCGCATATATAGCAAAAATGATTTGGATTGTTTAAACAACGTCTCCTTGCACTACTCATGACGCAAAAACTTCAGATACTAATATTAACACAGTAAAATACGCCTGTTGTCGATTAATATATACGCTTAAATGATAAAAATCAAAAACAAAGTAACTCGAGCTGCTCAAAAAATTTTGAGGGTAGATTTGACAAAAACAAGTCATAAGTGAACATTATCAACCACAAAATTCGCGGCAACAGACAAAAAGTTAAATTTTGTAAACTAGTGTTATCTATTGTTATAGCATATACTTGTTTATGATATTGTTAGTTGTCAAGTGATATCAACAGTGCCATCTATAGTTTAATATAAGAATTAATTACGTTAATTTAGAACGCTTGCAACAGATGGCAATACTTATTAAGATAACGTAGTGATTACTGATTAGTGAAAACGTAGTGATTACTTACTCAGTGAATATAATAACATAAAAAATATTGTTCAGAACAATAGATTTATTTGAAATTACTATAAATAACACTGAAATAAAAAAAAAACAGATTTCAATTCTAATGGAACTTGTATTAATTACATATAATGTTAATTAAGACTATTGCATGTGTACTGTTACATTATTAGAAACCAAAAGAACACAACTGGTCACTTGCAACCTTTAAAACATTAATAGGTCATACATAACAGTATTTTTATTTTATTGATTAAAACTAGTAACATTAAGACTTAATAGATAACCATTTTTTTAAAACAGTATGCCTAGGTATATTTTCACAAGTCATTCAGTATTTATGCCAAGGGACATTATTATCTATTGCATGTTTCTTTAATTTGTGTTTTTTCAAATATTTAGAGTCTATAAAGGCTTCTCCACATATTGAGCAAACATATGGACGTTCACCAGTGTGAGTTCTCAGATGCACTACCAAATTGCCTTTGAGGGCAAAGAATTTCATGCACACTGAGCAACCAAACTTTTTCTCTCTAGTGTGTGTAAGCTGATGTGTACGTAAATGAGTTTTTGTTTTAAACCTTAGTGAACAAAGTTGGCATGGGAAGGGTCTCTCATTTGTGTGTACTCGTTCATGCATTATTAACATAGCTTGACTAGGGCACCCTTTGCTACAGATACTGCATTCGTATTTTTTTGCATTTTTGTTTTTCACATTTTTATGTGTGAGCATGTGCGATTGCATATCCTTTATGGATAGCAAAACTGCACCACATTCAGCACACAGCAATTCATCTGGATCCACCATATGAGTACTTTCAATGTGTTGTTCTAAAGCGGACTCTAAGGAGAACATTTTTTTGCACAATGAACAAGCATAACCAAGCAGCTTGCCAAAATTGGTCGTGATTTCCTGTTTAACAGTCTTCATCAATTCTTCCTTGACTTTGAGAATTTTGGATTTGGTACATTCATTACTTTCTTTATGAGTTGTCAATGCTGCTTTGCTACCAAATGTTTTATCACATTCGTTACAAGCAAATGGGTCCATATGGGTGAGACGGTGAGTTTGCATTGTAATTTTCTGGTGAAAACGTTTGAAACATAAGTCGCATTCAAACTGCCTGATACCACTATGTATCATCATGTGGCGTTTTAAATTGTTAGGATTGGCAAATGTTTTGCAGCAGACATTGCAAGATGGTTTTACGTTGCTATGCCCATATTTGATATGCTGTGTGAGTGAATTCCTTCTAATAAGTTGACTACAAAATGGACACATTACAAGTAAATCTGAGACATTATGTAAGAGTATATGTCCTGTTAAAATTTCAGCAGATTCAAAGGTTTTTCCACATAGATTGCAAACGTTTTCACCAGAAGAATTATGAGTGTATTGATGTTTTTCATAATCAGCCAAATCTTCAAACTGTTCTCCACAATCACAAAGGAAGGTTCCATCTTCTTGTTGTAGAACAGTTGCTATTTGGCCATCGTCAGCATATTCTATGACCAATTCTGACCCTTCACACTTTAATATCTGCAACTGTGACGATTCATCACCCTCACAGAATATCACCTCTTCCTGATCATCAAGTGCTTCATTGTCGTCGTTGGGTAATTCTGTGTCAGTCAAATAGGCCACTTTGTCAGTACTTTTCAATGTTATAGTACCATCGGCATTTGTGGTTGTTAATATTTGAATGAGACTATTTTTAGTGGTCTGTATATTTCCGATATTTTCTTTAATGGTTCCAACTACACTATCGACATTTCTGACCTCTGAATCATCAATCTGTGGTAAATTCCTTTCTTGGGAAGTGCTATCTTGAGTTTCACTTATATCCATGTGATCAAAATTCTCCTCAGTTCCTTGGCTTTCTTCTTCATTTTCAAGTATAGTTGCTGGTACATTTGTTGGAACTTTTTCAGAGACTAAAAATGAGTCAATGATTGAATTTTCAAAATTATTTCGTTCACTTTGTGTTTTTTCTTTTTTATTTTCTGTCGCGATTTCAACATCTTCAATATTATGTTCCTGTTTTATTTTGGTTAATTGACAATCACCACTTTCGTTTTCTTTTTTTTTATCTTTTGGATCATCAATGACTAGCACATAATAGTAGTCGTCGTCGCTTTCATTTGGCTCAGTTTTTATTATAGCCTCCAGCTGTTTCATGGGATTATTTGCAAAGTCATTTTCATTACTGTCATCATTTTCAGTACTATCGTTTCCTTGTATTTCTGGATTAGTCGTGATTTTGAGTTTCTGATTACTTTGATTTATACAAGCTTCAAGTTGTATTCTTAACTCACTGTCGATTTTGATGCATTGTTTACGGAATTGGTAAGCGGAATTCATAAGTGTATAGCAGTTCATACACAGGTTTTGTGGTAGACCATCATCAGGATTGACCTGAAATTGAATTACAAATAATAAATAAACACTTCCGACAATTACACTAACTCTGTGACTTCAATCTGAACACTGGGTATATATTATGAGTACTACCACACAGTGAATTTGAGGAGCACCAAGTAACACCCAGGTTTAGATTTACAATTTGTAGAAGTTCGTTTTTAGAATCGTTTGACGACCTCCGTGGCGCAACGGCTAAGTGCGTCGGAAAGTAAACGGGGGTTGCGGGTTCGATTCCCGCCCCGAGTCTGGGTGTTTATGTATAATACGTATTTATTTACAAAAGAAAAATATATAAGTAGTATATAAGTTGTCTAGTACCCATAATACAAGCGCTGTGCTGCTTACTATGGGACTAGACGGAGCTGTGTGAAATGTCCGTCTATTAAAAAAAATCAACCTCAGCCAGTTATGAAATCCATGAGCCTTGGTTTAAAAGTTAGATAATTAATACTACAGTAATGTTTCAACCAATAATAACAATAATTCACATGATTATTACAGTTCAAAAAACAATATTAGTATACATTATT
This sequence comes from Zeuzera pyrina, assembly GCA_907165235.1. Taxonomy (NCBI): domain Eukaryota; kingdom Metazoa; phylum Arthropoda; class Insecta; order Lepidoptera; family Cossidae; genus Zeuzera; species Zeuzera pyrina. The sequence continues at coordinate 6,044,276 of OU015641.1, forward strand.
AGTTCAAAATTGGAATTTTGGAAATGAATGGATATGGTTGTTGATTAAAGTAAAATACCTGGGCCACCGAATTTTACTCGGTAGCACACGAATTTGCTGTAGGGATGGATAAGTGATAACTTCCCTAAGGAATTTTGAATGAATTATTTTCCAATAATAGATGTTCATATAATATGCAAAATTTCATAGTGCCATCTGTTTTTGAGTAGCTACTAAGAATACATGAATATTTCAGCCTAGTGGTACCTCAATATTCTATGAGACGGCGCAAGAAAAAAAATTCTGTAACTCGATATCTAGTAACTAATTAATCTGTCGAATTTGGTGTAAGAAAAAAGAAATTTTCACAAAAATGAGGCTTATTATAGATAAACATAAAAAGAAAACATATAAATACATAGTTTACACTTACAGTTTTACAGTACAGTTGCTCGCTTAAAGTAATGAGATATAGTGCACCCTCAGAATAATGAGAGTTGAATAGTTGATAATTTCTGATATAAAATTGGATACAAAAATAGATACACATACACATCTTCACACCGTAACCCTGAGGATAACCCTGAGAGGATGGAATGTTAAGCTTCGCGGTCCTTTCATACTTCTTTCGCCTTTTCAAATCTCGTCATTGTCCTCACTCATTTTCGCGAGTGCTTTTGATATTTCCGTCAGCTAACACTCTGGCTATTTGATCTTATCTCAAGAAACAAAACAAAAACAACCTCGAATATTAGTTTTAATATTGTATTTAATTTATTACTAATGTAGCTTGATGATATAGGTACATATATTTAGTTAGATATTCCAATTTTCATTACTAAAGTGCGGTCGCAGGAAGAATTTCGTACTTTGACCTTTGGGCTTACTATTACTGCTCAAAAATATTTAAAGATAAATGTAACTTTCATAACTTCCAAAAAGAGTTTGTGTAAATGTTGTATCCTGTATTAAACTACCGTTTTGGCGTAAATGTGACATGGCTTTAAGTCAGTGTGGTTTGTTCATTGCTTTAAGCCGACGAAGGTAGTGTCGTTATTCGATTATTATTATTGATTAATAATGTATAAATAATAATTATTAATAATATATATTAATTATTATTAACATAATAATATTAAAATATTAATTTATTTATAAAATAATTTCAAACATTTCAAACAGGTAAAATCCCAATCATTGTCAAAAGACGACAAGGCAAACTAATAAATATGTGCACAATAATTAATGATTAATCATTGACAATAATACGTAATACCAAGAGAGAACGTTTACAGTATGTGAAACGGCGGTCAGTGGTCACCGTAGTCGTGCGAGAGCGACGGGAGAAGTAATGATGGGTTATTGCACGAAATTCTTACTGCTCCACGACCACACTTTACATGCCATAGCTTTGAATTAGGCCAGTTTGGTCTAAGGGTCATCCTCGGCGTATGATCCTCAGTGCCTTTACATGATCCAGCGCCCTTACTGTTTGCGTCATTTGTGCTGCCAGAGCTATGATCATGGCAGGAGAAGTTTAATGATTAAAAATGATCTCTTTCGAGGAATGTAAAGGACAGTATTGCAAAAAATATCGCTAAAAAAGATTATCTAGTGGATGGGAAGTCAAGTCAAATTCATATTTATGTATGTATGTATATGCATGTATATATATGTATGTATGTATTTAAGGAAATTTCGATTCGACCCAAGTAGTGGTAAGTAATATAATATTTATGTATGTCATGTCTTATTTATTTATGCATGAAAAATTTAATATGAATTCTAAAAAAATATGAAAAATCAGTACTGGAATGGAAAGTGTGAAAAAACTATAAATTGTTAATCTTTGTATTTAGTTTTCGGTTGTTTATACAACAGATTTCATTCAAGTTGAAAAACTTTCTATACTCTCATATTAACTTATTCGATGCTAAACAGAGCAAGTATATTATACGTGATAGAAAGCATACTTACTAAGTATTGTAGGAGGGGGAAGATGTAGGGGATGAGGCAACAACCCCACGGATAAAGGAACAAGTTAAGAAAGTTAAAACTTTTTGTTACATGAATTTTTGAGAAATTCAAACAATTTAAATTTTTTTATTTAAATAAGCAGTATATGCAATATTGTCACATTATTTCAATTAGCCTATTTTAAATACAGTAAAATATATCACTATTTTATTTAAAAGATATTAGGAACTGAGTAATAAAAAAAACAATTTTTACATGTCAAATATTTTTCTATGAAAAGTTGACAATTTACTTTGCCTCTGAATAACCAAAAAATAAAAAAAATCTGTTTAGTCGTCAAACCAATACAAGAAGGCGTTTTTGGCACGATTTTATGGAGAGCAGTTGGGCATTTATTTTAATTACTTGCAAATTGTTTCTAGTGGATATCGTGATTTAAGGCTTCGATGACTCGAAAAATTATAAGTTTGAACTATATTGTATTTGTCATATGAATTAGGTTTTTTTATAGAAACTATTTAATTTTAGACTTGTAGTTAACTCATAAAGTCCCATTTCCCGCGAATAAAACACTTGTTTAACACATTCTGTACTGTTAGTCATAAAAGTTAAAAAAAAACACTAAAACATTCTGAACTGTTTTATAAAATTAAAAAAAAAGTGCTTTTATACCAACCCTTTTTATAGGAGGAGTAGGACATAATTATAAATTATGTTATTTTATCGCTAAAATGCAGAATTATATGGTTAAAAGGTGTAAGAACCAGCCTTAGAAAACAAAAAGCAGGATGGAATAACATTTCATACATCAATAAGCTTCGAAACTCGTAAATTCAATAAATCATAATAAAAACTGCTTGGAACACAAATTTTGAGCAGATGTTATAATTAATATTCCGATTGTTGGGTTAGTAAGGTTACCTGGAAGGTAAAGTAAATTTTTTTCTTATTTAAATTTTAAAGGTTGATGGCTTCGATCACAAATATATAACAAGATACACAATCAGCGTTCCAAAAACGTCCGAACCAAATGTGCGCTGAAATGAGAATTTTAGCGCACTCGGTCTTAGTAGTAATTTGCGAACACTAAAGGAAACATGACAAAGTGCTCCTTCAAAAATTGTAAAAATGACACGTCTAGAACGTTAAAAAAAGATGGAGTTTCTTACTTTCGGTAAGTAATTAGGATTATTTTATTTACGTGTTCATTATTTCATTATAATAATAATGTTATATGGCTCTTTTTTATTAAATTCATAATAATATTTTTCAAATGACAGCTACATAATACAATTAATTATACGATCATGAATAAGACATTGAGAACCATACTACCGCAGTCAGATTTCATTTATTTGGATTATACTTTTATCTCTGTTCTAAAACTATAGAATGGAGTTTTTAGTCTTACATTTTCAATTATGACTGTAGTATAAGATTTGCTGCTAATTATAAATTTTAATGTAATTTATGTAATTATGTATTCTTTTATAAACACTAAGTTATTGCAATATTTTTCTCGAAGATATAAAAAAATATATAGCTTTCCTCGAGATCCTATTCGATGTGAAAAATAGACTTCTATAGTAGCACGCCAAAAATACGATGAATACTTCATACCAAAATGAACGAAGCGTAGTTTGCTCTGATTACTTTTTAGAAAGTGACGAATAGTCACAGCGAAAGGCTTAAAAAGGCTAAACAATATTACGTACTTACTTAAACCTGCACTGCATTTCTATTTGACAGTTTTATTATTTGTATTGTGGCATTATTAGAAGATTAACGTTGCCACTAAATAGTTTAAAACTAAGATTTTAGATCTTTTAATTGTTTTTTATCAGTTAAGATTTCTAGTCATGACACATTTCTCTGATTACCCCGTTAGGGATACGGCGTGTTAATATGTATGTATATATTAAATAATGACTAGCAGACGATTTTCCATTGAAAAATTACAAAAATATCAGCACTTTATTGCGACTTCACTCTGTATTCCTAGATTACGTCATTGCCTGATATTCAACATTTTTTCCTTGTGTCGCCTAATCTAAATATTATGTCTTATCCTTGTCACATCCACATAACAAACCAAAATGATGTAAACAGCGATGGAAATATATTACGTGAATTATACTTTAAGCACGAAACGTAAGTTTTTTTTTGACAAATTTAATTTCAATGCCTTATAAGGATCTAAACGAGCATTTACAACTTTATACCTTTAAGGTCTACTTTAAATTAAAAGAATATTACCAATAATACTGTAAGATGTTCAAAATGTATATGTCAATTCGGACAGTAATTATGTATTTAGATTTTAAAGAAAATTGTAAATTATTATTTGAGATCGAAGAACCAAAAATAAAAAAATATTAATAACAATGCTGCTTCCTCCCTTTTTCTATTCTTACATTGCGTCTGAATATGTCATTGCCTGACATGCAACATCTTATTCCTTGTCTAACATTATAATTTCTATGTGTCTTATCCTTGTCACTTTCATTTAACACATTATAATGACGTAAAAAGCGAAACAAATAAATTACGTGAATTACACTTTAAACATGAAACGTAAGATTGAATTTTAAATATATTTTTGTTAACAAACGTCTTTTCAATGTCATGGGAGAATCTTTTACAAGCTTTTACAACCTTTATATGCATTGACAGTGAAGTTTACTTTAAATTAACACAATATTGAGATAATACTATACGATATTAGAAATGTATATCTCAATTCAGACAATATATTGTTCCAATTTTATAAAGGATTGTGAATCTAGTTATATATTTGTGATCGAAGGTTGATGGGCAAATTGTTCATTGGTGTAACAATGTGAATAAATTTCAGGGAAATTCTAATACTATTCTAATATACAACATGCAACATCATATTGTAAAAAATAAGCTACTCATTCGATAACATTATTAGTAAAATAGTATCAGCGATGATAATGTTATTTTTATAATAACTGGGGTATTAGGAATCAACATGGCAACACTGGCCTACATACCACACAACTAAAAACCCGGCCTCACTATGTTATATGCAGCATTACATCTTTCTTTTTTTATTTGGTCTGAGACTATGCTGTTAATTTTGTAATCTATGAATCTACTGCTGAAATCTTAAATCCTATGAAAATGTGAAAAGTGTATCAAAAATGGTATGGTGGAACTGTAGTTATGAATAGGCAGACAAATATTTCATTTTATGTAAGATTACAAAATAAAAAATACACTATGCAGGATAGAAGATAACCGATTGATAAAAAAAACACAATTTCAGGGAAACATTTGCTTCATAGTATCCCTCAAACCACATGCATGTACATTTTAATTGCCTCACTTCGTAGTACGGAACATGGTGTCTCTAGTTATTATAATGTCTATGCTTATTGATAAATACTTCTTTGAAACCTCTCAGATTATTTTATAAATTAAAGAATTAGGTTATGCGTGTTCTAAAAATGGTTTGCGCATGACGTAAGATAAAAGAAGCAAGCTATTAATTGTACCCGTGAAATTACAGTAAATAATCATTTTTACCTTCAAAGTTGTAACTTCGATAAACTTTTCTTTCACATTATTCTCGCTACCAAATAACGACACTTCTGATTCAGGAGATAGGCAGCAACGACACAAACTTGACCACGTATCCATATTCAGATTGTCGTATACATAATTAAGCCGCCAGGAAATCCTGGAAAAAACACAAAAATACGATTCAAATACATTGTTTTGACAGTTTTGGTAATCAAAGAGCAACAAAGGTAGAGCAAAATTATCTACGGACCTTGTCCAAAGACGATCTATGACAAAATTATAGACAAGAGACAAGAGCGTGCAAAATGGCGGCACGATACTCTGCACCGCGAATAACAAAACGGAAATGCGTTAGTCGTATGTTGTTGGCACAACTGCAAGTTGACATTTCTTTGATCGTTTATTACTCGGACTTTGACACAATTATTTGAATCGCTAGGAACAAGCTAGAAGTTATTATTTTTATTTAGTAGTACATACTTTTCCAATGTCGAAGAATATTCTACTTATTATTGTATAAGTATATTATTGTATAAGTATAATCCTCAATTTAATTATTATTATTATTATCGAGATCGAGAATATTATATTATAATTATATATTAATAGAATATATCGAGAAATTAAATTAAACGAAATCAATAAGTTTTTAGTTTTCGTGTTATGATGGCAACTACCCATAGATAATTTTGCAAAGTCCCCAACGTCTTGTTTGGAAAAGACAGTACGGTATGTTCGAAACGCTGAATTCATAGCTTAAAACTTTAATCAGCTTATTCGGTGTGCCGAACATTTTTGAGTGATGATTACATTGAGAATTTAAAACAACACAAATCTACATAAACATTAGACATACAATACTCCTGAGTAATAAAACACCACGGAGTTTTCAAAAGAAAATAAAATACTACTAAGTATATTATATTTAAACAATAACGAGATATTAATGTAAATAATCTACGTACACTATACAACATAAAACTGTAAGTTTTGTTTGTAAATTAAATATAATGTGAGTAATATTCATTTTAAGACTTCAATTTCACCATTTTTTTAATTTTTGTGTGTCTGTCTATATGTTCCTTTATAATTCGAGAACAGCTTGACCGATCTTGATAAAAATTGCATTTTAGTAAAAATATGTGACGGTACAAATGATACGCAATGTATGATATCGGTAAACCTTATGGTAACCATGAAAAGTAAACTAAAAAGTCACAAAGAATCAAACAAACAATACAAAATATCGATACGTTTTTTGGCATCTCTACTTACATATGCCACCTTGCAAAAGCGAGACGCTACATGTAATTATAGCACGCTAGACAAGGACAAACGCGGACTCAAAGCTCAGCAGCATCCAGTATTACTAGAACTCAGCTCCCTTTTGTTATAACTATTATTGAATTTTTACTTACTGATGACACGTAGTATTGTGCTCTTTGAAACTATTTTTGAGAATGTTACTTCCACACGACTTTACAGCGCAATTTGGCATTGTTTACATATTTTATTCTATATTTTTTGATACCGTTTAGACACAGGTCAGAGGTCACGTATTTGCTTCCTAATTACTACTTGTTTGCGCCTCCTCGGTTTTTGGACCTCGGTAGGATGGCACACTGCCGTGAATATAGCGCATTGTCGTCCTCTCGGTGGAACTTCGCATGCCACCACGCTTCATCGGATATTGCGCGTGAGACAAGTCAGTCCACGGAAAGCTGTCTTACCATCTGCATCATTTTGTAGTTTCGCACTCGCGTCTTGTAGCCGACGCGGGGTCGCTGTTTCTCAGCACTTGCTATATTGCCATAATTGTGTTTTAATTGCACGAACGCTTTAATTTACTTCCGTTTAACGAACTTTATTGTGTAAGTGGAGAACTTATTACTTGTGCTGTGCTTATGCGGGGGCCCACCGCCGTTAATACCATAACTTTAAGTGCTGCTAAAAAGCTTCTTTTGGAAGCCCGTCTGGATCTGGAATATTTATCTGGAGCAGCGCCGTGGACTCACCGGATCTCCCCGGACTCATCGACTAGAAACCAGCATCCAGACAGCCTCAGGTTAGTGTGTCTCCTTTCCTGGGGTTCAATTAGTTGTGAGTGCGCGTATACAGCCAACGCCCTTTCTCCCTTTAATCAGAACCAGCCTTCGTTTTGATGTTGGCCCAAGAAGGATCAAACAGGCGTGCCGACCTGGCCCTCTGGCCTATACACTTTGTGTTTGAACTCATATGAGCATTTGTGCAATTAGATGGCAGGATACACGCGCGTTTGTGTTTGAACTCATATGAGCATTTGTGCAATTAGATGGCAGGATAGATGGTTGCCTGTCTGTCCCTAATGTTGAAGAGTCCCACCACAGACTTTTAAATGGAAGCAGACTATACCCATCGACACAAAATGCGTGGCAAATTCACACTAACAAATATTACTCACACACATGCAAAACTCAGGCCCGGAATAAGGAGTGGCTGCTTGTACTGCGTATTATCTTCGAGCGGGACTATTTGAGACACCCCAAATTATATTTTTATGTGATAAAATAAGAATTAAATTAACTAAGTAATGTACTAGTATTAGAGATTATTACTTTATTATACTCCTTCTTTTTGTAGATTGTATTTGTCACATGAAAGATGTAAAGATGTAAGTGTTCCCAATAGCTCCACGATAGAATATTATGATTGTTCGTTCGATACATGAGGCCTGACGGCTGTGCGCTGCTGGTCTTGGGCCGCATGTACATTGTGAGGACCTTGTTTGCGGTTCGATTTATGTAGGTACATGAAGTAAGTCGGAAAACTTGATAATCAGGCAAGTGAAAGTTTTGAATTTACTTTTTGGCGCGAACAAATGAAGCGTGGTTGGCATTTTATTCAAAATTTAGATTTGCTATTTTTTGTGCTTTTGAGAGTTTTAAGTGTAAAAATTATAGTATATTGTACGTTAAAGTTGTGTGCGAGTGAGAGGAATTGGAGGAATTTCGTTTGACAGTCCTTTGTAACTCCAGTAAAGCCTACTTACCATTGCTTTGCTGTAAGTGTTAGAGACTTGGTTATGAGAAAATAGAACAAGTTTAATATCAGACGAGTGTTATCGTTAACTACTTTTCTAAGGAGATAAGCGTCAGTGAATGTTTTATAAAACATTAAATAACTCTTCATCGCTATACTTATATAATACTATAATAATCAAAAGACAAAGGTCTTTTGATTATTATTTTCTCTAAACTACGCATAAAACTAAAAAATTAAAAGAAATCGGGAGATAGTCAATGGGTGATGGGGGGTGAATTTCATCCTTTAGAAACCCGACATTAACAAGGTATACATCAAAATCAAAAGATAGTTGCCGAAAATAGATAGTTGCTTAACCTTAGGTACCTGTCCGTTAATATTTAATTTTATTACGAAACTCAGTTTTCTCTGAATTCGGGCCTCTTTAAGGTACAAGTACTAATAATGTCAAAATTGGTTAGATACGTGATACAAAACAATAAAAAACCTATGAAAAAACCTTATACAATATAACGAAACTTTAATTTTAATAGTTTGCAACATATTTAAGTGTCGGAGCCAGGAAATACAAAAATATCTATAATCTATAAATAACTGAATGCAGTAATCAAACAATTTGCAACATCAGATTTACTTACTGATAGAACGTGATTTTCGGGGTTTTTCTGTATGAGGCGTTGTAACTATTGGGGGTACAACACTTTTGTACCACATTTTGCACTTTAAACAACCAAAATAATATTTATACACCAAGAAATATTTGATAATCGGACAAGTGACGTACGACACAAGTAAACAGACACCATACACCGCTTATTTTGACTTAAGTGGAAGATGGCGGATGCCACGTTTTCGGATTTGTCTATGTGTGCCATTGTGTTGCAACAAATGAAAGAAAAGGATAAAGATATAAAACTTTAAACTACAATGGAAGTGACAGTGTTATTACTTACACGGTATCTATGTGTGAGTGAATTATGTTTGATCTGCTTCCATTTATAAATCTGTGAGTCCTACATACCCCCCCGCCAACCCCCATGGCGGGTCTGAAATTCGTAACGCATTTCCTGACGTAAAAAAAAGGTCTTTTTTCACAACGTGCAAGCCGAGCGGGCGCAGCGAGCTGCCGTGGTAGCGTCCGGCGCAGCTCCAAATCGGAATCCGCTTTATACATGGAGCAGTACCATTTATCACACGTTAGTTGAAAAATATCAAGATGTTCGCGCGTTAGGTACTTCGTATTTAGATACAATTTTTAATATTAAAGAATTACGTTCGGCTTCAGCGAAAGGGTTAAATAATTTCATTGATACCTTTGTTAATGCGGTAGCAACTTTCGATAGATTAAATATACAAAATAAATCAGATTTTATTTTCTTATATTTGGCTTTAAAAAATTAGATACAGAAACCACGTGAACTTTTGAAAATTATGTTCGTACGATAGCGTTGCCATCGTATAGTAGTTTTGTTCCTTTTATTAAAAGCCAAGCGAAAATATTAGAACGCACCGGTGGTATTTCATCCACCTCGGACTGTGGTAATAAGGTCGTATATCCGAAAATACCCAATCCGAATAAATCAAATTTTATTAGAAAAACTCAGTCGTTTGTTACATCCAATGCCAGTAAGGAACGTTGTATACTATGTGGCAGTGATGTACATAACTATTTTCATGAGTGTTTAGGATTTAAAAAGCTCTCACCTCATGATCGTTATCGGGTGGTTAAACAGAACGGTGCATGTGTTAAATGCCTTAGTTTTAGACACAAAGCGGGTAGTTGTTCAAACTCAAGTCATTGTAGTTCTTGCAACTCCAATTCGCATCATTCATTGTTGCACTTTTTAAACAATGCTGCGACTACGTTGTCGGTCACGTTCTCAAGTGTTTCTGTTGGAATTGAACTGGGTGACAGCGAGGTTAAGAAGCGGACTATATCACGTGATATGCACACAGGTGTCGGTAGTGCGATAGACGCTGGCGCAGCGCCAAATCGGAATCCGCTTTATACATGGAGCAGTACCGAAACAGGAGACCGCACTCTAAAGAGATAGTTGAAGTCGAGAAATTTAATCTCGAAACATCTCTATAATCCTCCATGTTTATTCACCTTTTGCTGTTGGTATATCTATATATAGCAATGTTATATAATATACTAGTAGGTGTATTTCTGAGTTATTTCCAAAAGTAGTATTGAAACAAGAGTCCGCACTCCAAAGATGTAGTCGAAGTCGTAATATTTAATCTCTTAACACCTCTATTATCCTCTTTCTCTTTTCATCTTTTGCTGTTGGTGTATCTATATATAGTAATCGTATATAAACTAGGTGTATTTCCGAGTTATTTCCAGGGGGTTATTTACAAACGTCGGAAGCTTTCCGTGGCGGAAAGGCCGATCGTCGAAAAGCATAAATTCAATCCGATGGCTTGGATTTGTGAATACGACAATATATAATATGATATATTTATAATATAAATATAATACGATTTTAGATTTCTGAATCGCTTATAGACGAAATCACCGAAAAGTTTCCTGTTGGATACGGAAAGTTGAGTTTCCATCGTTTGTGAATAACCCCGCAGGAGCAGTATTGAATAAGAGTCTGCACTCTTAAGAAATAGTTGAAGTCGAGAAATTTAATCATTAAACATCTCTACATACTTACATCTGTTTTGTTTTGCTGTTGGTAATAGCAATAGGTGGTATATAGCAATCTTATGTATACTAGTAGGTGTAATTCTGAGTTATTTCCAGGAGTTAGGAAGAGACCTGGCGCAATTGCACCAACCCCATTCACTGCGCCGGATATGTCGGCATTGTCGGGATGACAGCTTGTCAATATTATTAGTTAATTTATAGAAAATATTATTTTTCATAGCGCAATCTATTATTTTAATTGATTGCTTATTTTTTTTTATTGGCAATAATAATTTCAAGAAGTCTTAAAAATTTTTAAAGCTAATATGTATTTTTAATGAAGGAGTAACATTTTATTGTGTAATATTATATTTCTTTATTAGCAATTCATAGCAATTTTGTCCATATTTTCAGTAATTTAGAAGTGCCATTAAATGCATCGGTTTATTAAATGCGCGCCAGTGCTGTCATCAAGCTCTGAGCTGATCTAAACAAACGGAACGGAACGTACAAAAGAAAACATATTTATTTCCGGTTAAATTTTACACAGATATGTTATATCCTATATTTCACTTAACTATTATTGGAAACATAACAATATAGGATTTATATATATTTTATAATATCTGTAAATGGTGTAATTAAAGTGATTACTGCAATTCTTACTTTTAATAAAGAGCATAGTCCAGTATCGCCATCTATTTTACAATTATGTACGACATCATCACAAACTTTTCTTTCAGTTTTCTCATAGATGTCGCATCTGGTTTCATTTTTTAGACAGCTACACTTTCTCAGAAGAATAATAAATACTACGATATACGAATAAATATTTATTATTCTTATGGTGGAAGTAAGTAGGACTATTTAAAGTAATTCAAATGGCACTAATGAGTCATCAGGGTATCTGAACTTAGCGGTTGTAGTATGTGAACTGGGGACCTCAGGCATCTAGATAGAGTGAAAATAAAATTATTTATATTGGAATACAATATGTAATTGATAAAATCCTCGTAAATAACATCAATTGGTAACGTAATCGAGTAAGGGTTTAGATATTTTTACACAGCAGCGCTATCTTAATTTAATGCTGTCTGACGGACACTTTTTCATACTAAGTGTCGTTCCTCTTCACTTCAATCACAAATGAATTAGTTACTCTTCTACCCTTCATACCATCTCAACAAATTATTAGTTCAAAAAAAACAGCTTCATTTTACGTTTTCTAAAATTACGAAGTAAGAAGAATCTTCACTTCAAACGTACTCAAGTAGTGACAAAAAACAGTAAAACTTAGCCACAGAAACGGAAGCGACAAATTTACAGTGCAATTTGCAACATACCTATTTAAGGCTGGTCACTCACGTGCGTAAAAAGATTAGTTCATAGCTTTAAAACATTTCATAGCTTTGCTCACTCAAAAATGTAAGCCTCCTACATAGGTATACATACATTCAGTCAAGAAAGTATCGGGAATGGATGAGTTGTTTATGGTTCCAAATTCAATTTCTTGTTTTTTTTGTTGTTGTTAGATTGGCACAACTGTTTTCCATTTTGGCGCGGAGTTTGAGTTGAATCTGTTATTTAGATTAAATACAGTGCTGTTTTTAGTTATATCATTCTAGTGTATATTGCGAATTTCATAATGGACAAAAACATCGAACAAAGAGTTTCGTGTTCGGAGTCACTGAAAATGTTACAGAAGGCTTACGGTGAATTGACTTTATCAAAAACACGTGCTTATGAGTGGTACAAAGCGTTCAAAAGCGGTCGAGATGTGATGGAAGATTTGCCTCGCTCTGGTAGGCCATCAACGTCTGCAACTGAAGTTAACATCGCAAAAGTGCAGGAAATAGTGATTGAAAATCCTCATTCAAATTTGAGAAAGATAGCCGCCGAACTTTCTGTGTCTCACGAGTCGATTCATACCATTTTAAATAATCACTTGGGTATGAAACATGTTGCCGCTCGGCTAGTCTCAAAAAACCTGAATTTTCTCCTAAAACTCAATCGCATAAGAGTCGCTGAGGACATGCTAGAACGAGTCAATTCCGATCCAACATTCATGAGACGCATTGTTACGAGATGTGGGTTTACGAGTTTGACATGCAAACTAGTCAACAAACTTCGGAGTGGCGCCTTCCAACTAAACCGAAACCGAAAAAACCACGCCAAAGTCGATCAAAAGTCAAAGTCATGTTGACTGTTTTCTTTAACTATCGTGGTGTTGTGCATTCGGAATTCTTGTCGGAAGGTCAAACGGTAAATAAAGAATATTATTTGGGCGTTATGCGGCGTTTAAGAGAGCAAATTCGACGAAAAAGGCCAGATTTGTGAAAAGAAAATTCTTGGATTTTGCACCACGATAATGCGCCTTCGCACAAGGCCATCATTGTGAACGAATTTTTGACCAAAAACTCAACGAATACCATCGAGCAACCACCTTATTCACCAGATATGGCTCCAGCCGACTTCTTTCTTTTTCCTAAACTCAAATTACCACTTTGTGGCACCCGTTTTCATTCGGCAGAAGACATAAAGAAGAATTCGCGGCGAGCACTGAACTCAATTCCGGAAAAAGCGTTTAAAAAATGTTTTGATGATTGGATTATTCGTTGGCGTAAGTGTATCGTTTCTGAAGGAGCATACTTTGAAGGTGATAAAATAAATTTAGATGAATAATTAACATTTCGTGTATTATTGATCTTTTCCCGGTACTTTCTTGACAGAGTAGTATGTTCAAAATGTTATCTAAATATTTATTCGCGACTCTTTTTCTCACATTTCCGAATCTCTCTCTACTGCGATCTTGTGAATCATGGATATTTAAGTTAATTTTATTAGTGCGATTGGGCTATTTTACCTCTGTTATTTCGCACCTTTTTTAATGTACTATCGCGGAAAGTGAATGTTTAGCAGTTTAAAAAACTCATTGATCTATATGTGCTACGCGGTCCGAACACTCGCTTTGTTCAACTCGACTTTACTGCAGTCCGTACACCTTACTTAGTGTGGCTTCAACTATCATAGCTTGTGTGCGTGTACCGAGCGGTGTTAATAAATACGAGAAATCAAATCGAAGTGTGAACTTACAATTAATCAGCAAAATATTTCTATTTAATTTGTTTTTAAATTAACCTAAACATATTTCATCATGAATAAACGCGTATTCCAAAATTTACGAATTTTTAATTTAATAGAAAGATTTTACCTTACAATAAAATCCATATTGTGAGCCTGGAGTCCTCTCCGGGGTTGTGAGAGAGCGATTCTTGGTATTTCGTTGCAAAACTGCCTCATTTAGCCCATATTTCAGAGTAGTTTGTTGCTATGATGATTATCTACCTGGAACTTAGCCTAAGGTAACATTCAAGTACCCTCTATCTATTTTAATTAATGCCATTCGTAGATGTAATAAAATATTTTATTAAAGCATCTTGTCATTGCGTCTCACCAGGTGGCCTTACATAGGCCCGGAGAGGACTCCAGGCTCACAATATGGATTTTATTGTAAGGTAAAATCTTTCTATTGTGATCCCTACGTCCTCTCCGGGGTTGTGAGACGTATTTGCTAACACCTGGTGAATGGCATAAAATAAATAGACAGGTGATAAAGTACATAATATTTTATTACAATAATAATTAATTTACATAAAATAAAAAATAAAAAGAATATACATGTAATATATATAATTACTAACTATTGTTCGGAATTAAGCACATATTATTAACATAAAATAACATTGAACAATAGCATTAGAAATAAATACATTAGCAAAATTTTAATCAACTGGTTGAAAAAGATTAGCTACATTAGAATCAGTTCCATTACAATTAATTCGGTTTATAATTTGCCTTTTATAGAAATTATGAAAAGTATTTTCACTTCTCCAATTTCCTCTTTCTAAAATCTCATCAATAGTGAAATTCTGGATCCAATTTAATGAAGATACCGCAGATCTAGTGCTACCAGGAGAACTGTCGATCCCTGCTTCGGATAAGATTGATTTTATCCACGAACCTATAACTGTTCTAGACGCCGCTGTAGCTTCTCCTCTGCATGTTATAAACAGAGCTGAAATCGAACCTCTTCTGGGAGCAGATAGAGATAAAACTCGACGGATCCAAAGCACTGGACTGATCTCATGATCTGGATAATCCAATAATTTCCAACCAGATTGGCGGTAGGCGGCCGAATCTGTTTTTGAACCAAATAGAGGAAATAGAGTAATGGAAGAGCCATCATCTATGACATTACCCGCACTAACATCTAGCAACGTTAAGTCATGCACTCTACGGCCCGACGCTAACAATAACAGAGTGGCGCATCTGCGAGAAGACTCGTATAACGAACAATTGTCTATAAGACGATCTTTTAATCAATCAACCACACGTAACGGATTCCAAATTGGGGCTTTATTAGTTTTGATTTTTTGTAGAGAAATTGCCGTTAGAACATGTCTCACTATTACATCGTCACTTAGTCTTTTACCTGAGTAAGGTTCACAGCAACTAGAGATAACAGATTTATGCAAGGCAATAGTATGATATGCTAAACCCTCTTTAGTATACAAATTTACTAAAAAATGAGCTAATTCGACAGTTTTAGGGGTATGGATGGCGACTTGAATAGCTGAACACCATTTAACCCACCTTACCCAAGCTGGACGATAAGATGAAAGTGTAGATTTTCTCCAACTGGATCTTAATAATGCTTTCTCTTCATCTGTCCAGACTGAAAGGAGGGACTCCCACCCCCAATCGTCCAAGTTTGTAGTTCCAACCCTTTCACACCTGGAGGCGGGCGACCTGTTGTCACGTCTATTAGGTGACGGTGAAGGTCTTGCAAATTCAATGGATGATCTAGGGCTCGTGTGCGCAAATCGCTCAGCCAGAATGTTCGTTCCCACCGCGGAGCTATTACTATGAATGTGCCGTGGGCAGTGGCGTGGGCAGATTTCAGACAGGGTATGCACGGCTAAAAACTTATCAATTACAGCATTGTTCAGATGGCCCAACGCCAGTAGGTGGGTACCTGACTGCCTCCTACTTACCGCACGGCAACGACACGGCGATATAAGCCCAAACATTATTTTTATCTTGGGTCGAAAATAATATGCAAGGAAGACAATATAATTTGTTTGTGTGTACACAACCTGTTAGCCAGTTATAAGTATTATAAAACTTTTTATGAAAAGAACGAGTAGTATTACCTTTTTTTTGAGTTAAATCTAACTCGGGTACACACCTTCCCTTCGCCATCAATTTAACTTTATCCTCAAAAGATAACGTCGAAAAAGCGACAGATTTTATTTTATTTAAACACACTTCACCAGCACAGGTTTCACAGGTATATTTTTCCATTTTTTACAGTAAATTAACTAAATAATTAATTAATAACAGCCAAACACTTGCGCCAAGAAAAGCAATCAAAACAAAATGGCAACAAAATTTTGCAATTAGTAAGAACAAATAAAACAGTCCATCATTTCAATCCGACTAAAACAAGTTGATCTCTGCAATCAACAACTATGCAATGCTTTGACCGTTTCTCAATTCGGACGGGTTGCATTTGGATATTGCATTAAAACCACTGCCTCCTAAAGGTAAACACGCGCATATATTTTCACGCACACACACACATTTTTGCTGTGTAGTACACGGATCTACACGAGATGTATTGTATGAAAAATAAGCTCGGCGTAGTACTGCTTCTACGCACGGGAACCGTGGAGCGCTGCGGTCAATCAAATTGACGCTCTCGTTCGTCGCTCGCCGCTAAACAAGTTCCAAAAAGCACGTAAGAGATGCCGCGCATGTATATCGCGTATCGCGTAATATACACGGAAATCCAAAGCGCTGTGCGGTGAGATGGCGCGCAAGTAAATCGCGTAATAAACACGGGAAGCCAAAGCCCTTTGCGCTGAGATGGCAAGTTAGATTAATTAATACCATGATTTTTAACGAATTATATTTATCATTTATTTACATGTATTTATGGGACTACAGGGTATGCAGAGCTTATTTGCATATATGAAGTGCACGCCACTGACCGTGGGATATGTTTAAATGTGCTAGAACACGCGGCATGAGGCATGGAGGTGGGAATATCCATGCTCGTTCGTAACTCAACGGTCGGCTGAATGCATTGCAAGATACCACCTTGTGGTCTCGTGGATCGAGAGTCACATAATTTGGGACTACATGAGCTCGATTTGAGGCAAACAGATCTATTTGAGGTGTCCCGAATATTTGAAAAATTTTTCGACACATTCCTGACGTGAGGTACCATTCCGGTAGTAGTTTGCCTCTCGAGAGACGATCCGCAATCGTATTCAAGGACCCGGGCAGATGTTGTGTCACCAAACGTAAATGAATGGAATCTGCGTAAAGCAAGATTTTTCGTGCCTCTTCCAATAAAACTGTCGACCTGGTTCCACCTTCGTTCTTTATGTAAGCCAGTGCTGAACGGTTGTCGGACTGAACCAGTAACGTTGAATGGTGTATCCAATGACTGCAAGCTCTCAGGGCGCTGTATATTGTATGCAGTTCTTTTTGGTTGGAATGTCATGTCAATTGATTCCGACTCCAATGTCCTGACATGACTGTGTCGTTTAAATGCGCACCCCATCCGTAATCGGCGGCGTCTGTTGTAAGAAATTTCGTTATCAGAGGTATGTGAATCTCTGAGTTGTTGTTGATATTTTTCAACCACCACTTTAGATCTTGGAAAACCAGTGGTGGGATACGCCGGGGATACCGATACCAGGGACTTAACCACTGGGCTTCTCGGCTCAATATCTGAAGTCTGCGGCAATGTAACCTTCCAAGAGGTATCACAAAGCTCGCAAAGTTCAATCTCCCTAGGAGGGACTCTACCCTTCTGGGAGAGCGCACGCCCTTCATCAACATTTTGTTTAATTCCTTCTTCTTGATTTTCTGGGTGGAGAGGAACTTCCTGTTTAAGGTCGTATTCCAGCAGACACCTAAAAATTCTCTGAGGAGTTAGAACTGATTTTTTATAATTCAATCTCCATCCTAGGAATTTAAAAAAAAATATTACCTGAACAATTTGCGTTTGAAGAATTTGACGACTCTGATTTACTACGAGAAAATCGTCTAAATAGACCACTATCCGAATACCCTTTTTTCGAAGTTTCTCGGCAACAAAATTTGTTAGGATAGCAAATATCTTTGGAGCATAGGCAACTCCAAAGGGTAAAACGGTCATTTGATAAATTTGACCCTGGTAAACGAACCTCAGGAATCTTCGATGGATTGGTAAGATGCTGACATGAAAATAGGCCTGATTGAGATCTATTTTCGCAAACCAGTCCCCTCGTTGAAGGAATTTTGGGATATCTGAATGCGACAATAGACTGAAACGACCTATCTTCAAATACTCGTTTAGACTTTTGAGGTTGAAGACTGGTCGAGTGCCCCCCTCCCCCTTTCGCACAAGGAAAATTTTCGACAAAAAACTGGGCGATGGTTGAGCTGTTTCTATGACCCCTTCTTTCAACATTGTTTTTAGTACCTTCTCCATCTGTGCTGATGGCGAAATTTCGAAAAGTTTTAATATTTTTTGAGTTGGATAGATCAAGGGTGGCTTTCGGGAAAAGGGGAGGCGAAGACCAGATATAACTTTTAAAATAACACCATTGGCACCTATTTCTTTCCAGCGATGGTAGTAATCTTTTAGACAACCCGCTTGAAATGTTAGACAGTCAGAAATATTGTCCATTTTTCTTTCCTCTCATCGTTGAGTGGAGGACCGGAAAATTTTCTTTTATTTTCGTTTCTATTAAATGTAGATGATCTGGATTGATTAAATTCATTTCTTGAAAGGTTCGGGTAGTTTTTTGAAAAGTTATATCGAAAGGAGGGAGAGACTGCTGAAAATAATTATTATTATTACGAAAAGATTTCGAAGATTTTTTGTTAGACTTTCTAAATTTATTTTGCTGAAATACTTTGACTAAACCACCCTCATTCTTCAAAAAATTTTTTAGATTATCGGCATTTAATAAGTTCTCATGAGGGAGGAATTTTTCGAAATCCCGCTGCCGTGACGGGATCAGAAACAGTCTTAAGAATTTCGTTCCTACGACTGGCAATAATATCCGCCCGTTTTCCGCATAAAATTTGTAAAATATCATTGGTAACCTTATTATAATTCAGATCATTAACAAATAATTCATTTATATTATCTCTCAAAGAACAATAGGATATGTCATTACATTCTGAAGCCCACTTCAGAATATTCTGCAAGCAAGTCTGTGTGTGATCACGATGCAGTAGGAACGCATGAGTAACAGATGCCAAAGTCTTCTCAAACGACGCTAAATTCTTTGATTTGTCATAATGGCAAAGTTCTTCGTTGGTTTCCAATTCTTTGAAACCGGGGGTAGCCAAATAATTTTTCTGAATATCAAAGAAAGAAATATCGCACCACTCTTTGCAATCAAATTTCTGCAAATTTTTTATTAGTTCGAACTTTGAGTCCTCTGTCTTACTTATGCCTTTATCTTTTAAAGTGGTACTAAACCCTTTGAAGATTATTTCTTCAGATCTACCTCCATTTTCTGAGGTAATGGGGTCACTATCCGAGGCGCAATTATTATATGGCATATTATTCAAAAGACAAAGCTTGTACCTGAGAAGAGAGTTGGTCAAACCTGGTCTGCCATTGATCCTCCACTTGTTTGCTCCGGGTGTTGCCCTTCGATTTTTCAGAGCGCTGAGACGCGGACTTTCGACGGCCACGTTCGTTGCTCCTGTTCGAGCAGCTGCTACTGCTTGAAGTGTAAATAACGCGACGACGATTCCCACGAGGAATTCTCTGCCGCGATCGCGAACGTCGTAATGGTGACTCCCGTTCTTTGCGGCGTGATTTCTTTACCGCGGAATGTTCTAAACTCTGCGATGGTTTTCTCTTCGGAGCCATAATAGGCTTCTTAATTTCACCAAAATATTAATTGGTTAAAATTTAGAGGCAGGTCTGCACTCAACGAAATCCAAAAACGCAATGACAAGACGCTTTAATAAAATCTTTTATTACACCTACGAATGGCATTAATTAAATTAGATAGAGGGTACTTGAATGTTACCTAAGGCTAAGTTCCTAAGTTGGGCTAAATGAGGCAGTTTTGCAACGAAATACCAAGAATCCAAGAGAGAACGTAGGGATCACAATGAACAATTATTATGTCCGTTCTGTAATGTAAGATCTATAACTGAGCCGTATTGTCACGCTAAGTTAGACGAAACGCGTAAGCGCCATGAAATATACGGCACTTACGACCTTGTCGTCGCGAGAAAACTGTACACTATTTGTGATTCAGCGCTACATGGTTAAATGTTTGGCTAGATGACACAATCATTCCCTCAGCGCTAGAGCGAACTTTAGCTTAAACCCTTTCAAAAGTCGGGCAACAATTTTGTTGAGAACAGTTTCTCTAGTACGTAGTACATATACCTCAATGAAAAAACCTTTGAACTTGCCGTGTAATAGACTGCTTTATCGACTCGACAAAGTCAGCAAATTTAAATTTCTATTGGTGTCTTTATTATTTCTAAATTTAAAATTGAAAGATAAACGTACGGGATACCAATCGGTTATTTTCGTATTCCGAACTAACACGAATGACGAGAATCGAAGAAGGACATGTGCCAAAGAATAGCAAAAAAATGAACTGCAATCTTCGATCACAAATTATTTGTGTGACTACAATTTATGGATGCGTACTCAAACTTGGAACCCTTGTGATTTGGTCGTAGGCCACGAATAAAAATTTTTAAGTCACTTTTCATAATTTGTGTTAATTGTTTTAAGTTAATTGGATGGAATGGACAAATACTAAAAAAAATTTACTAGATGGTCGAGATACCGATAACTAACTAAAATATTCCAAATAAACACAAATGACGAGAAATTGAGTTGTTAGTGAGTGCGATTATTTTATTGCGGATTATCTCATTTAGTATCGATTTATGATTCGATAATAAATAAAACTAATACAGTGTCATAATAAACTGATCGTAGCATTATTAAACTGGGTGTATCCAACTATTCTTGCAATGAGAAGAAAAAAATCCAATCCGGTTGGGATTTAGTAGCAATGACTCGCGTAAGCAATAAGAAGTCATTGTTCAACTACTCAAAAAAATCAGAGAATATTATTATACATATGTCCGCTTTTGCCTTTTCATACCAAAATTTACATATGCTCTTCACTGTTCTCAGCTTTTTAAATTTGAAACGCTTTTAAAATCTGTAGACAATATTCTCAAAAATACATTATCTAAAATATTAAATTGCTCCTTTGTTGATGACAGGGCCTGGAATCAAGCCTCACTTCCTATCTGTTATGGAGGCCTGGGCATACGCAAAATTTCGAGTGTGTCACTGCCTGCTTTTCTTTCGTCAGCCTACAGCACGGAAAATCTTTTTCTATCTGTTATTCGCTCTTCCTTAGGATCGGTTGAGGTGCCGTGCTTGACTGATGCTCGAAATGCTTGGCTAAGTGTTTGTCCGAGTACTAACCTGCCTACCTCGACCTTTTCTCAGAAACACTGGGATGAGCCTCTATGCAAAAATGTTCTTTTACAACTTTTAGATTCGTGTGGTACCGAAACCTTAATTGATAATACTACACTTTCTCTCATAGTATCCCTTCGTCGGGTGGCCAGGACTAACCTTCTTCACCGTTGCCGCGGTGGTGATC
This sequence comes from Zeuzera pyrina, assembly GCA_907165235.1. Taxonomy (NCBI): domain Eukaryota; kingdom Metazoa; phylum Arthropoda; class Insecta; order Lepidoptera; family Cossidae; genus Zeuzera; species Zeuzera pyrina. Next base: position 6,066,167 of record OU015641.1, read on the forward strand.
TCGTCGATGTACTAGGTCGCTACGGTTTATCTTGTTTACGTAGTGCGGGCCGCATGTCACGACATGCTGCCTTTAATGACGTCAGTCGGCGGGCTCTTGTCGCCGCTGGCGTTCCTGCAGTCTTAGAACCTGTAGGTATTGCGCGCAGCGTTGGCAGGAGACCGGATGGTTTGACACTCATTCCTTGGAAACTTGGAAGATCGCTGATGTGGGATGCCACTTGTGTCGATACACTTGCTGCTTCCCATCGCGGCTAGCACTGCCGAGAACTTGAAGCGGCGTAAGTATGCGACTCTCTCTAAGAGTTTCATATTTACGCCCTTTGCAGTCGATACTTTGGGTCCCTGTGGCCCCGAAACCCATCGACTGGTTTCTGATATTTGTAAGAGATTGGTCGAGGCTTTGGGAGACCGCCGGGCTGACAGCTTCTTCCGCCAACGAATCAGTTTGGCTATTCAAAGAAGCAATACTGCCAGTCTGCTGGATACCTTAAGCAATGACAGCTTTCTAAGCGACAATTTTGCGGAAGTCTATTATTTAAGATAATGTGTAGTTTTAAGTTTGTAAATATTAACGTATGTATGTACTTTTTTGTTAATGTAAATAAAGTACATTGTATAAGTATATTATTATTATTATATTTACATAGTCAATTCGAATTATTATTTTTCACGAACTAGATTAAAACTAGTTATAACTACATATTATAAATTTGAACGTTTATTTGTCCTTCTTTCGCATCCTTTCATCGTGAGAAAGTAAGTGATTCGCTACTTAATAATAAACAGAAGTTTAAAATAAGTTATTGAAAGGTTTTCACTCAAACATACTCAAAATCCCAATATACGGAACCATGTACTTATAAATCGTTCGCACCGGCCTACCGCCACACATTCGACTTTTACTTATCGAGGACTTAAAATTCAATACTAAAATTGGAAAGAGATTTTACTGCAAATTTTAAAATTAAATAGGTAGAGGTAGACGAACCAAGGAAACCGCCTTAGCGTATTATATTCTCTTTAAAGGAAACCGCGACACAAAAAAGTACGACATATTAATCATATGTCTTTGTAAAAATTTAAGGATAAATTTATTTTATTTATTTATTTCATTTGGAAAATGCCTCCTGCAATTTCTACCGAGGACCTGTACAGAATTATTACTCTGCACCAACAAGGGCGAAGTATTAGCGCCATATCGAGAAATTATTCATATCGGTAGGCTCATAATAATGTCACTAATCTATCAACGCATTGTTCAGCTTTATATTTTTTTGAAAACTATTTACTTTATTTTTAACGAAATACAGTAAGCTTAATGGGCCAGAAGGTATGCGGACTGTGCGTACACTCGATATTGATTGCAAATGTCGGTCGTTCGAATATTTTCTTATATGCAAGCAACATTTAACCTTTCTTCTCATGTCCGTCACTCCAAGTCACTGGCCATCAATTGCTCAATACGTCTTCTTGCAAAATTCCTATGTTGTTGCAACTAAACATGATAGGTACCATTCTCACTTCATCACTAATCTTTACATCTATTTTTATTATTTTATGAGTATTTAATATATTTCACCTCAGAAAATATATCTTCTACACTGTAGTTTCATATAAAGTGTCTTCCACTATGGTTGTCTGGAAGAGATTGTTTTGAGCGATAAGACCGCCTTGCACACATTAGTTTTAAGTTTAATTGCGAGTGCACAACAAAGAATTTATCTAACTAACATTCAGCTTATTGAACATTTGGCGTATATTGCTGTGCAAAATTATCAATTTTTGCGTTTTGAATGTTTTGCGCATTCGGTGGAAAGCCTCTGATTTATTGGAAAGCACGCATTTGTTTTTTCTTTAGGAATTTGTTTAAAATAAGAGATCGCTTCGATGAGCTTCGACTCTACATTAATATTGAGAGTAGTTTCTAATTTGGTTGATGAAATTGTTTTCATTTCTTTTACCCTCATTATTATTTTTGTGATATTTAAATAAATGATCGGAAATTAACCAAATTTAATTTCTTTAATTTCTTGTTATTTTTAGTTATGTTATGCTTGCCTTAGAAATAATTATGAAAGTCGCCTTATTTATTTATTTTTGCATACATGAGGAAACAATCGTTCTAGGTTGGACCTTGAAACGATTACAAATTTGAATTTCAAAATTTGAGCTGCCATTTCATCGTCTGCAATTCGTGTCTTTCTGTTCGTCATCAATCGTGTTATCCCGTGATTGTATAATACGGCCAATTTAAAGTGACGGCCAACCTGCTAAACATTTTCTTTCCGCGATAGTACCTACATACAAACACGATAAACCTAATATAAAATAACTAATAAATGTGTGAAATGCTTGCGATCGTGTATAAGTGTGTGCAGCTGAGGCCAACAATTTGTGGGAGACTTCTTTGGCGAGTTCGCGCGCTATAGAGTGTGTCGCCGCCGCTATCCACCGTGCGCGCTCCAGCTACCTGCAGCGGCAGGAGGGTGCTGCCTCACGGAGTTGGCGACTGCTGTACCTCACAAACCGGGTGCTCGCTATCGAGGTCTATAAAGGGCGCGTCTCGATCGCATAGAGTCTCGTCGTGCCCGGGAGGTCCTGGCGGCAAACGACCGCCACTGGAAACTCCTTGGGGACATCCGCTGGCTAATTAGAGCTAAGAACGCTGCGACTCGCGCTTACGATTCGTTTCCCTCAGAAACGAATAAACGTAACTTACGCGCCCTCCAACGCGAAGTCAATGACCGAATTTCCGAACTTAGGGAAAATAGGTGGAGCGATGCGATGCGAGAGATCGAGCCGACGCACCAGGTTTACTGTAAGTTGGTCCGATCTCTCAAATCGGACACGTTCCAAACAATGCCACTTCTGACGAAACCAAACGGACAGACAGCTTTCGACGACGTAGATAAAGTCGAAATCAAGGCCGACACTGGAGGCCCAATGCTCCCCTAGCTGTCAGCCTGTAGATCAGAACCACTTAGACATGGTCAATTGCGGAGTAGGCTCCCTAGCGCCCGCGACCGCCCCTTACCAACTCAGACCCGGAACGGTTGAGGATCAGGACATTGTCAAGGCTCTCAAACCTCGAAAAGCCTCCGGTAGAGACGGCATCTCTAACCGAGTAGTAAAACTGTTTTCGATGGTCTCGAGCTGTTGGTAGCTATCATTAATGCCGCCTGCCGTTCCCCTAACTTAAGGACAAGGGCAGTTATTGCATTTTTTTCATTTATCGTTATTTATTATTATCTACCGCTTACTTTATTTATTAATTTACTAAGTTATATCTTATATACTTCCCATCTTACATAACATACTTCTAATACATTTCTTATTTCTATATCTAGTATTTATTTAACATCTACTCACTAGAACTATCACCTTCGATTTCCGTTCAGCTCTTAGTCTACAGCTTATACACTGTTATTGATCCTATCGCGTAAGATTCGGCTATCGCCATGCTATTGCTTACTGTCTGCAGTACGTGTTGAGGTAAAATGCCAAAATCTTGTATTTAAAGCGCTGTGAGCAACAATACGCAGTGTCAACATAATATTATACAATTCGGTTGAGTTTTAATTTTATGGGTAAGGTTTCCTGTGATGGTATGATACGGAGAACTCACGATATGTCGTGGATTTAAAACTATTTAGAATGGTTCTTACCAAGTCTTGAATAGCATTTTTGTTACCAATAATATAATATTTATAACTGCATCCCTTTATACTATACATGTTTTATTTTATTCGTATTTAACAATTTATTTTTTGTATTTGACAACTAAATTTCACAAATCGTAATTTTATGAGGCTTATAAAAATGTCAATAAATGTTAATGTCAAAAATTGCCGCTAGGCGGCGATTCATGCATGCGCTGTCGCTGTTTTATTATTGAGTATCGCGTCGCGGATTTCGTTGCGAAAAGCATTAGGCCACACCGCCTTAGCTCGATTCTGGCTCGATGATCAAGGTCCGTTTACCAGTCTTTGGTCAAGTGATAGTGGCGAATGCGCAGTCAGCCTAAAAATATGCATAGCGATTGTTACGAATTGCGATTGTCGCCCTCACTCGTGTAATTTGCGTATTCGTGCACATGGAAGTGATCGGCATTACAATAATCTATGATGCAACATCAGATTTGCAACATACGTTATTCACTAGCGATAGTGTTCTTGACTATCATTTGTTTTATTAATACGTTAGCAAGAAAGTTAGGTACCTAATTTTAACGTATAAATAAAACAAATGTTTATTAACTTTAAATTCATCTAATATATAAAAAGTACATGTAACAACTTCAGATTTTCGTTTTTTGAACATTTTATTTTATTTAATCCTAATACGAGATCCTTTTTGGAATACATCTTAGGATTAGTTACCCACACGGAAAAGAGTAGGTATAACCACAGTTTTAATATAGTATAACTGTATGCTATGTTTTTACATTATGGTGATACAATTCACAGAGAAAATTATAAGATATGATACAATTGGTTCTGAACACGAAGGCCCTGAATGTTACTATCCTCTGACAGTTTCTTTCCTTCATTCATTTCATAGGACATTACGCGTAAATGCCTCCAATCTGTCTCTAAGGTCTCTAAATAGGTACGTGCCTTTGAACAGCGATGGTGAATTATTGCCAAAAAGCGACACTTGACGCGCAATTGGTATACCAATACATGCCAATACTGTGCTTTAGTGGGCATTCTCAGTTTTTACATTTTAAGTCAAAACTGTCGTGTTGACTGATTGAAACAAGTTTTAATTGATTGAAACAAGGTCAAAATATAAATATTTTGACTAGCTTTTACCCGCTACTTTATCTGCGTGGTGGCGACTTACAACGAAGGGGATAGCATAAAAACCTTCTCCATGAAAAGAAATACGTGCATAGTTTTATGGTGATCGGGCAAACAGTGTTGGACTTTAGCGATTAAATACATATTAGTACCTTTGTCACAAAGTATCAGAGAAGTTGACTGTGACAGACGGACAAGCAGACTGATAGACTGACAGATAGACAGGTGGACAAACGACGGACGGACACATGTGTACAAACGTACATTTTTATTTATATTTTGATTTTACATTTTAATTTTTGATGCTTAGTGTACATATTAAAAGCATTTGTGAACTTGAGAGCGAAGGATAAAAATATAATTTATCTGCCCTGCCTTGTACTGCTCGTATTGTAGGTACCTATCATTTATGTACACATAAAATTTAAGACATGGATAAATAACACCGGTTTAAACGAGGTGGAAATCGACCCTCTGTTACCGATACTGGGATGATGGATGGACTCTAAAGGGACTATTCAAGGGCAGGAAAATGCTCTCTCACCGTTCAATCTGAACACTACTACTTATTTGCACTGAAAACTTAAATAGTCATGACATAATCAGAATGCTCTGGAAACTACATAATATATCATCAGGTGCATTGTATTATTTTTCTTTGTTATAAAGCAATTTGAAATTATAATATTCGCATCCATTCCTACTATTTGTATAGTTTTACAAAACTAATAAAATGCACATTGCTGTATTACTCGTACTTGTAAAATATATGTAACTAATTCAGTACTGTTTGTTATAATTATGGTTTATGGAGTATGGTGTAAAGCACTCGCATACCTAGGCGAAAATGTGCGAGGAGAATGATGAGATTTGAGGAAGCGATAAAATATGTAAGGACTGCGATGCTTGGCTCTCTGTCCTCTCTGACTACCTCGTTAGGGATATAGCGTGAAGATGTGTATGTATATATGGTTTCAATATCCGCTATGCTTGTAGTTTTTACTTCGTTTAAAATTTATTACAATCATTTTGCATTTTGAATTGAAATACACTAATATAATAATTAATAATTGTCCTTTTTGTTTTTTTTATGAGATGTGTGCTAAGCAGTGGGAGTTAAAGAGCTGTTACAGTAAGCTTTCTAACCTTAGATTTTGGAAAGCAGGACATAAAGGCATGGAAATCCAGTACAATTTATTATAAAACACAACAAAATTTATCAGTATAAAACAATAATAAATATCCATAAATTATTATCTATTTAGTAATAGTAAATGTCTAGCACGCAAGTAACGTACTTAAACTGTGTAAACCATAAGTAAACAGTGTTAGTAAAAGTCATTTATGTTTTAGTTAAAACGTCTTGAGTTAGATTCGATGAAAGCGCACTTTCCTTTCGGCATGGTTCCGCAGAACTATTGTCAAAGCAACTAACTTATGATTGAAATAAATAGTTAAGGTTATAAAAGTAATTTCAATTCTTCTTATCAATCTTTTGCAAGGAAGCCAGAATTATTGTGCAGGATATTGATATGTGAAAATGCACGAGTCATAAAAACAGACTGTTCCCAAGAACGAGTTAAAAATCAAGCACCCAAGGACACATTAAAAACCAGAATGATTGACAAGGCTGTGTTACAGAGCAGCCTATGATGTGTATATTGAGTTAGCGTTAGAAGACAAGCGTATTTCCAGTTGACAGTTTCTTAGAGAGTTTGGAATGTGACTACTTTGAGCCTTGTTATTCATTGCCTTCTAACCGCAATACATACCTAGTAAAAGTTTTCGGTTCGTATTCGTAACCATGCGGGCATTATGGGTAATGAGATAGCCGATGAATTCGCAAAGGTTGGAGATAACAGTATTGGGGTTAAAGACGCTTAGATTCGTTGAATTTGTGAAACTATGTTTTAAAACTTCACAAGTGTCGAGAGAACATTTCAGATTTGAATCATTAAAATGATGTACTTGAGATGTTTGCGAAGTAACATTCACAAGCATTGTGACCATTAGGCCTTGTTCGGAACAGTACCTACCTACGTCAAAACAATTTGCCCTAATACTGTTTGAATAAATAAATATATATTACTTATCTGATTGGGGTTCCCTCAGATACAAATAGATGAAATTGGTACGTCTGGACGTTTCATTTAATTGTAGACCACTAATGCGAACTTGTCATAATTGTCTTGGTCAGTATTTTCTGTCGTGATTAGATAACGTCACACTAAGAAACTAGTTTTTAACTGAGTAGATACATATTGTGGTTATTATGTAACAAACAGACCATTTTCTCGGTAGAGTAAGTTTGTGATAGCCACATAGCAAATAATTTTAAATAACAAAATATATCTTCGAGAACAAGTAGTAATATCAAACTCTGTAAGTGAAATCGCCCGGTGGCACATTCGTTCCAGGATAAAAGATGGTAGCAGTATCCTTCGTAACTTTGTACGGCCAAGTGTTATTTATTTATATTGATTATGTTAGTGGGAGATAATATTTTATTCTATTATAGGTTTCGATCTTGTGTGACTCGGATAACATTAAATAAGTAGGTATATTCGTACCTACATATTATTATAATAACCGTGGTATTTACAACACTAAGGCATAATCAATTAATGTAATAAATACAATTAAGTAATAAGAGACTCAAAGCACTAATCACGATAAAAACAATTTATTAATTTATTAATTCAATTTCTTAGATAAATATGTATAAGTACCTACCCTACGTCTTCTCAAAGAAGTACCTAATAACATACACAGAATGTCTAAAATAGGTTGTTGATGATTATCATGAAACTTACAATGTTAATCATCTTTCTTTATTTTGTTATTGACCATTACCTATTAACAGAACAATTTTTTAATAGTTCATTTGTATGTAATATCGCACAGCTAGATTGAAACTCAGATAACTCAAAATTAGTGAATTTTTAGTTATCCTTGTATTTGAATGCTTTGTAACTATACGCAATTAACCAATTTAACAGGTTCAATAAAAGCTTGACAAATAATTCGCTAGATGGCGCTAACTTTTTGTTGTTGAATCAACGCTTGACAGCCCCTCCCTTCTAAACAAGTGTATTGTTAGCATAGATAAGAGTGTACAGTCCTGATTTCCTGAGCCGCTAGAGAAGTGGCAAACGTTTCGTAAAATCGAAACGCTTGCTGGCGTTATTCCTCGTAAAAAGTGCCATTTGTCTCCGTAATATACGGCGATTTTAACACGAACTTACTCTTCGTTTGATTTATGGAAAGTTAATAATGTTTGACTACCAATTTACAATTCGTTACGCTATATCTACTAGCGTTCTATTCTACTAGCGTTAACGACGATCGAGCCACTTGTCTAGGCCCCTGATTTTTATTGTTAGGTAACCAACTCTGTGAGTTAACCTTCGCTAGCTAAAATGAGAGCACGTGTAAATATTAAACAAAAACGACGTTATTTTGAATTGTTTTAGTTTTGTCGAATATCCTGAATAAATATACCAATCTTAATTTGAGTTGTTATAGTGTAGGTGAATTGTTCTTCAATGTTCATTTGGGATATTTTGATTTGTTCCAGTTTTGATTGAAAGAATTTTGTTTTGATGAATTAACATGTATATTTCTAGTTAACTTACTTTTGTTGAAACAAATTTGTTGTAATGTTTTTCTGTACGAAACGTGAGATTATGCATGTTTTTCCTAAAAAATCACTCATGGTTTTGTGGTGTCTATTTGAAATATATACTGTGTTAGGCACACTACCTTCAGTTTTGTTTTAAAAGACTTGTATTGAGTTAACTTATTATTGATGGCTAAGTGGAAATTGCATTATTTTTTTCTTTTCATAGCACAATTAACGAGCGAGGCCGTTTTCTTGTTAATATTATCCAAGAAAGGTATAAAGAAATCCCATCAATAGTTAATGAAGAAGAGCCAGCAACGTCCTCGAATTTCCAACCACAAACAAATAAAGAAAATAGGTTCAATAAAACTGCCTTTCTGACCAACGCATGTCATAGTCAGTTGATCAAAAATAATTATTATATTTCTTAAAGTAAAGAAAGCTTGACTCTGATACTCCGAATTACGTCTGTCGGAAAAAGAAGGAACCACCCCTTAAGGTTAATTCCTAATTCATAGTAGTCTTCTTCGAGTTTTAGTAGTGGCTCATCTAATATTTCAAATTCTAGAAGTACTTCTAATACCGGAAGTAAAACCAGAACTGAACACCTAGTTACTGAGAATGCTAAAAAGACACAAAGTCAAAGCGTTGTCTCTGAAAATCACACAGACCAAATTAATGAAGAGGTAAAAAGACAATAGAAGAGGCTGATAAAAAAAACTATAAGGAAAGTAGCTATTCTAAAAATTCTAAGGAATTCCGGCAAAGCCTATCAATTTTAGTCAAAAATGAAAAAAATAGTTTCCGAAAGGAGTGTTCGCACGCCCTGCGGCACAAATTGCAGACTGCGTTGTAAAGTTGATATTAATGAAGAAACAAGACGAATCACATTTGACGCATTTTCCCCTTTAGCTGATCTGCAGAAACAGAGTGAGTTTATAGTCAGGCATACTCAAGACATTAAAGTAATGGTAATATCTGATTATTTTTGTTAGTTTCGTACTTAATTTTAAGAAATAATGTGCCTATTAACTATCTCTACAAAATAGAAACATTTTTATTTTTGTTACTGTTATTTACAACTTAGTTTGTTTTACCGTTACTTAATTCAATGAAGGCCTAGTCAGAAAATAATATCCTACAGTCTGGTCATCAAAAGATAAAAAAATACACTGATGTATTTTATTTTCTGGGGAAATATTGAAATTAGTTGATACAAAGTTATCATATCAAATTATAATGTTAATATTTTATCATAAGTAGTTCATAGAAGATTTTATTATTTTGTGTAAATAATTTCTACATTCTTATTTTAATCTTCAACATTAAATACCTAAAAGGAATATTTACTTTCTAATTGTTTGTTTTAACATTTCGCGACTGATTTGTGATTTATTGTTAGCTCTACATAATGGAAGTTTTCTTTTTGGTTTAATTGTTGTTCATAAGGTTTAGACAAATTTTAAATTTTTGGTAAAAAGAAAATCCTTATTAATTCGAGTTATTTTTCGATACGTTTAAAATTTGGAGACTATTTTGATCCATAAAAATACATTAAATACAAAATAATTCATTAAAAATTATACATGTACAGTTATTAATGAATTATTTTTGTCAGATATGATGTTCCGTTACATTTTATTTAGTTTATATAGATATTTTAGGATATTTTTTTGTGTGTAATTCAATTGTTTAGTTTTAGTTTTAATATAAGTTTAACTTAAAATGAGCGATTAAAACTGTTTCAATTCTAAATAAAGTCTATTTTTTATATAAAATCACCACCCTAAGGTAACGGTAAAGGTAAAGGTAAGGTAAGGTAAGGACAACTAAAAAAAATTAATTATCGGTTCTAATTCTTATAAGATGACATTTTACAACATATTTATGAGCTAAAATTAAATTGAGTTTCATAACTTTACTAACAAGACATGTAGAAATACTTTATTTTCTTCTACTGAAAAATGGCCTTTTTTGAGTTGTCTCAGTTTTAATCTACGCGTGCGTTATGGTATATCCACTGTAGTTTTTAGTAGAATAATTAAGGGGAGGTTCGTCATACCTAGGCAATGAATTTTACATTTTCTCAAATTGTGTTCACTGTTCTGTTGTTAATACTACCTATGTCAAATTATTTAAATACCTAAACCCGATTACTAGGTATTTTTGAACGTCAAATCCACTTTAGTTTGGTTCAAAGAGAAAACCTGGATACTAAGAAGAACCGACAAGAAACTCAGTCAGGTATCATTTTTTCAACATGATTTTACAAAAGGTTTACTTACTAAAATATAATACTCAGAAAGCCAGTAAACGCATCACTTCCAGACTATTGTTTTGTCTTCAATGAAACCGTTTATTTTATAGTATATATGACTGTCTAATCAAACGTTTTAGTACGTTTTATAACTTGAGTAACTTCCTGAGAAACTTTACTCTTACTTTACTTTAACTTTACTTTACTATTATAAAAACGAATGCGGTTACTTCAAAATTAAATATTATATAGTATATAAATTAAACATCATATTTGTCAAAAATAATTAAAAATTGAGACCCTAGTTTTGAAACAGCAAAATTTACTTAGGAATTCATTAACAGTTTCTTAGTTTTACATGGGTAACAGCTATATAAATATTATTTTGGAATTAAGAAAGCTTAAAATACCGAATTCAATCAAAAATATATCCAATCTACAAACACGGTTTTGTTTATGTTTTGTTTCAGTCTCTCTTTATGCTATGTGATGTATAAAATATAGGGTCAATGGGAAAACCACTACAAGTTAAAACCAATTTCCCGCGCGACTCAGCTGCGGAGAGCTCATTTTAGATTTCAGCAAAACATACTTTACCCTAATGTGTCAATCTGATTTAAAGATATGAAACTGCGAAAACGTTGTATATTTACTTTAGCACGTATACTCATGGATTTGTCCCTAATTTAGAGTTTTTAAATTTTTACACAGGAACTCTAGTTATTTCTTGGTTAAAAAATAGCCTAGGTTATTATTCGAGAAGCCTCGCAGCGAAAGTCTCGTCAAAATCGGTTCAATTTTTTCAAAGATTAGTCAGAACAAACAAACAGACAGATAGACAGATATAAACTTTAAAATCGCTTGTTTGGGTTTTGGTTACATGCTAATAACCAGACTTATAAACTTGTGCAAAAGTGTTTACTTTTAAATTACAGACAGGAACTTCAATTTTACTGATATGTATGTGTAGTAATACAAAGAAAGTAATATACTGTGGTAATATGTACGTGTCATGTAGTATAGATCGATATATATAAAATGAAAATGGTTTTCTTTGTAACGCAATCATGTGAAAACTACTGAACGTATTGGTATGGGACTATGTCCATTGGACGCAGAATCGTTTGTATTTGTTTTTTGTCGTTTGTCGGTTTTGGGCTATTTGTTTTTGAATTCCATACACCCTTCACGATTTTTCAAATACAAATCTACTATAGGCAAAAAATTTACGCCCAGCGAAGCGGGCGGGGAACAGCTTGTGTATAAATATAACAAGTTTTAGTTTGAATCATTTCGTCGCTGATTTTCATGTTAATCGATTTATTGTCGAAAAAAAAAAATAGATATGTATTTTTGTTTTTTGAGTCTGGGAATGACGCCTATTCACTGGCAGTATAAAATTAAATATGGTACCAACCCTTCCCAATTCAGGCGGACAGCCATCAAAATACAAGAACATCACACTGTGATGCCGATCTAAGAAGTTAATTTGGGCATACAAATAGAAAACCGAAAACAAACATTTAGAGTCTTTTAAATAATCTAGAGTTGCTAGAGCTATCTCTTCCGACTTTTTACAAACTAATGACAAGATAAGTTGACATATTCTATGATTTTATCTCTTTCCATAACGGGCGTAGTATCAAAAATTCAAAATCAACCATAAAGCAATATATTTAAAATATAGCATTTAGCTGGTACATTTGAGTTTTGAAAACAGTCATTCATTTGTTTTTTTCCTCACTATTTTTTCTTTGGCGTCGCTTATTATCGCACAATGGAAAACATGAAATATCGGTATATTTACGAGTACGAGTTCTACCGTGGCGCCAGTGCTGCAGAAACAGCTCGAAGGATTAATGATGTGTACGGCGCTGGTGTCGCCAAAGAAAGCACGGTACGTTTTTGGTTTCAACGTTTTCGTTCTGGAAATTTCGACCTTCAGAACCAACCTCGTGGACGGTCGGAGACCAAAGTGGAAAATGAAGAATTAAAGGCTATTGTGGAAGTGGATCCATCACAAAGCACTTCAGAGATAGCTGCAGGCTTCGGGGTAAGTGACAAAACTGTATTAATCCACTTGAAGCAAATCGGGAAAGTAAAAAAACTTGAACGATGGGTACCTCATGAATTGAGTGAATCGAACTTGCAAACACGCGTCGACTGCTGTGTTACTTTGCTCAACCGACACAATAATGAAGGGATTTTAAATCGAATCACTACTTGTGATGAAAAGTGGATACTGTACGATAATCAGAAGCGCTCGTCGCAATGGCTGAACCCTGGAGACTCAGCCAAATCCTGCCCTAAATGAAAATTGACTCAGAAAAAGTTACTTGTGAGTGTTTGGTGTACTAGCGCCGGTGTCGTTCACTACAGCTTTCTAAAATCTGGCCAAACGATAACGGCAGATATCTATTGTCAGCAACTGCAAACCATGAAGGAAGAACTAGCTGCTAAACAACCGAGATTGGTCAATCGCTCTAGGTCACAGCTGCTTCACGACAACGCAAGACCACACACTGCACAACAAACAACCACTACGTTAGATGAGCTACAACTGGAATGTCTGCGACATCCACCGTGCTCCCCGGACCTTGCTCCAACAGATTACCATTTTTTCCGGAATTTAGACAACTTCTTACAAGGAAAAAAATTCAACTCCGATGCGGCAGTCCAAACCGCCTTCAAAGAGTTTATTGATTCTCGCCCCCATGGTTTTTTTAGTAAAGGGATCAATGAACTACCTATGAGATGGCAAAAGTGCATAGATAACAACGGTGCATACTTTGATTAATTAAATATATTTAAAAAAAAAAATTGACTTTATATTCCTTCCGTACAAAACGCTAATTTCATATGTAAGGACCCAATATTTATTAAGACCTTCCAAATCTTTTCACTTGGACATAACTTTATCGCACAATGTACTATAATTTTTGCGTATTAATGCCCGATTTCACCAACGCCATTTGATGCCTGATTTTAACAAAGTCCCCTAATACCCCTAATAAAGGATAGGGAACCATTAATGATGATTTTGTGTTTCACGAAATGTTAGGAGCCCCTATGTGGTTAAATAATCCCCTAAAATTAGAAACTTGATTTTCGAACCCATCACACTGTGACAGTTTGTGTGTTAGTTTATGACAATATGGAAAACAATTTATTATATTATATAGATACTTAGAAGTAGAACAGTAAAACTGTCCCACAGTGTTATGGGTTCGAAAATCAAGTTCTAAATTTAGGGGATCTTTTAACTACGTAGGCGCTCGAAATGATCGAAATCATCGTTACCGGACCCCTATCCTTTTTAGGGGTTCCTTAAGTACTGGGAGAAATCGGGTATAAGCTTCCTAAAAAAGCAAAAAATAAAAAAATCTAAAAAAATGACATTCTCACTTCTTTCGTTCCCGTCAAAAAGTCTGACAGAATTGATTTAGTGACAGATTTCATTTTCTAAAGTCCCTTGTAAATAACAATAGGGCTTAGGTACTTCTCCAAAATATTTTAAAATTCAATTTGAATAAGTTTCAACCAACCTTCGCATTGCTATTGCAACAATATGTTGGACACCTAAAAATGGGCCCTTTGGTGGGCACTTAAGACCTTCACAAAGGTTCAAAAAGGTCACTTGGGAAAACGTCAAAGTGTTGGGTCCGCACATTTCTATGTAAATAAGTTTACCGAATTAGTATCCCGTAGGGTCGGGGCGTGGTGCCAATGCTAACGGAAGCAATTCGTACTAGTTTTTCAAAGAACTGACAAATATTTGTTGTGTCGATTTTCAAATAACTTGTAAAAAGACCTCTGGAGTCCAAAACTGACAGATTAGTAGATGTATTTATTCTAGTTGTAAACCATATGGTTGAATTTACCGAATTTGTAATATCTGCTTACGTAGAGACATATTATGAAAAAAGTTAACTTAATAGGTGCCTAATTATTTTCTATCTTCCAAAACTTATTGTTATATAGGCGAAACTTATTATTAACATAACATAAAACATAACATATCTTCACGCTGTATCCCCTAAGGGGTGGTCAAAGAGGACGGAGCGCCAGGAGTCGCGGTCCTTACACACCTCTTTCGCTTCCTCAAATTATTATATAATATAAACAATGAAAACCTAATGTTTTCGTCAGAATATTAGTTTATTTATTATTAGTCTTTAGGAATAGCTTAAAACATTATCTGTTAAATATTAAACTGGCTTATTTTACACTTCATGAAATCGAATTTGTTTTCAGAAAAAGAAAAATGCATAAAGTATGCTAACTGCTTATCTTTCAGTAACTTTGAGCCGTACAAGTCGGTTAAGGGTAGGGCCAAAAGACCTGGAAATCCCAGTAAGCCCAGGAATTTTGTTTCTTGCTTCGTGTCCAGTACTTACCTGTATGTAATATTAAAGTTCCGGGCCTTTATTATTTATAGGTAAGGCCAGTCACAAGTTTATTGAAAATAGTGTCGTACTGTTAAAATTATAGAGCAGTATCTAAGCAAGATACCGCACTCTGAGGAGATAGTCGAAGTTCGAAAAATTTAACCATGGAACATGTATTTATTGTTTTGCTGTTGGATATAGAAGATATATAGTGTATAGGAATCGTATGTACTCCAATAGGTGTACTTCCGAGTTATTTCCCGGACTTAGAAAGGGACAGAAATGAGTCGTAAGTGATCAAAGATTACTTGAGGTTTCTCTTGAGGTACTTGGAGTGAATTTGTCTTCTTTATATATCTCCACAGAGTAATACTGTATCCAGCTAGATTCCAAGATTCTTGGTTAAAACACAAGTTTTTTTAAAAAGACATTCTGAGAAGGTTGCCAAACTTACTATCACGCTGACAATGGTCTGCTATCAACCACTTATCAAGTATCTACATAAAGTGTGAGAGCGATAACGACAGTTTGTCAGTCATTTAATTGTCTTCGTCAATGAATTACACCAATTGTAAATTTTTAATTTTAGTTTTAATTTAATTATGAGAGATGTCAGATTTTGTTTCAATTTTATGCACATATTTGTATCTTTGGATCACGAATGTCTAAAAATATATATAATGTACAAGTACCGTAATAAAAATACTGTTATCTTAATCAATTTTTTAGCATAACTCCAAAGATAATAGGAAATGATAGACATAGATCTGGCAACTCTAGTCAAGGATTAAGACTTCTTTTTAGGAATTGAACAGACACAGATAAAGTAGCAGTAGTACAGTAGTAAAAAAAAAAGAAAGTGCTTGGGGCTGTTCTCCATGGGATTTCTCTTCCTTTGCTGCCGTTTATTTGAGCGAACGTTTACTTAAAATAATGCGCAATCGACGATCGACATCGACACGCCATAAGAGACATGCACGTATGCCTTAAGCTACACAAACTAATGACTGTAAGCGAATCGGTAGTCTTTTTGAGCTAATGAGTAGGTATAATGACGACGCGTCTGTTTCATACAATTCCATAAAGTGTCAAGGGTCTGAGTACACGGTAAGGTGTGTGACAGACATGCGAGTGCCGAGAATTCAGCGCTCTATGGCCCCACTCGAGGGGTTAAATCCAAGTATCAGATGGCCTACATGACCTCTTTGTGTTAGCTATGATTGTAATGTTAACTATCGTTAATATTCGTGATTAAATATGCTAATCGTGAATTTTAACAACTAACAACTAACTTTGCTTGGGACTACCGAAACTCTAATGGCCGATTTCATCAAAGTCTTGTAATACTTGGCAAACCCCTAAAATCGGATAGGGGTCGGCTAACGATGAAATTTTCTTTGGTGGCGGCCTCTTTCTAGGCCCCCAATGACGGACTTTAGTGAAATCGGCGTAAATCCGCTACTGGTCAGAGGTAGTGATGATCCGTGACCTTATTGTATTTTATGCTGTTACTACCCTAAATGGGAAGTGGCCTAAACTTATGTATAGTCTGTTTAAATAAAATTTGCCACGAAACGGTTTTTTTTTGGGGCAAATTACATGAACTAACTTCTTGGATAAAACGGGCGTTATAGAATAAGGCAATTTTGACGGAAGCAATTTATGTTACAAACTTTTTACGTATTTTAACATGTTTTCTTGAATTAAATGGAACACTTAATCCTATTCAGCTTTTGAAAATTCGTATTGAAACGAGTATCGTATCGTATGAATATTTTATGTATTTATGAGTATGAGCTGTGAGTTTTGTATGAAATTATGAACTTCGGTTATTTCGATTAATTAGTTTAATATACCCCTATACTTTATTACCTTATATCCACGCAAAGTTTCAAACTTATTAATTAACACATCTTTCACTTCTCAGAAAATTCCAGAGCGACTCGGTCAGCTATCTAGCATTCAGTTACTTGATGCTAGGTTGCTGGCCCTAGTGGCGTATTTTAAGATTTAGCGCCTTGGGCCTTTAAGGTTTAAGGCTCACACAAGGGAATAAATTCAATTTATTAAATACTAACTGTTATCCGCGACTTCGTCGGCGTGAAATTAAAAAGGTAGCCTGACTCCTTCTCCGAGGTTTCACCTATTTCCATTCATCAAAATCGCTACCATGCTGCACACGCTACGTATCTCTTGATACGAATGGATCTTAAAAACTAAAATTTTCCCTCTTGGAGAAAAAAGCGCAATTTTATTATTTGAATTTGTGGTATTTTTAGAATAAATGAACATAATTATTATTTTAAATTAAAATGGTTATAGAAAGCTATCCGTATAATATAGACATATGCCATCGCTGACTTTTTTGTAGTCCTAATAAAGAGGAACAATTCCATCATACATTGTTTTGGAATAAGACAGCATTTTCGATGAAAGCTCTCAGTCGGCTTGATTTTTTTCGACATCTTGAACTATTATCGTCATATTTCAACAATACAAAATAATATTAAATTATATTTATATAAACATGCCTCTTGAATCACTCTATCTATTGATGGAAACCGCATTAAAATCCATTGCGTAGTTTAAAAGATCTAAGCGTATATACAGAGGGACAGACGGCGGGAAGCGACTTTGTTTTATACTATGTATAGATTATTTACATTTTTTACGATGCACAAATTGGTGGTGACGATGACTATTCGGCATGCGCCATCGGTCACAGCCTGCCGCCCCGGAGTATGGCCTCCATGGCCCTGGGGTCTATACGCCACTGCTGGTCAGCTTTAGAACTTCCTGAGGGTGCTTCGGTAAGAAATAAAACACGTGACCATCAATAAATTTAAAACTTTGAGTAGGTAATAACTAAAAATTATTTGTAATAAATTTATTACTCAGATAGATATCCGCAATGTACTCAGTCTATACAATATTTGTTACATAGGCAACTAAATCTGTTGACATCGCCGTCGTGTGTTAATATAATATGTAGATTTCTTTACCTGAGTGAGCTGTATAAGGCAGATATAATTTGTTGTCATTTAATGCACGTTAAGGTCGGATCCGTAGAGCGAAGGGTTAGGGCTTAACCTTCGCTAATTGCTGCCAGCTATTTGTGGACCACCAGTTGACAGTTTTGGGTCTCTGAGACCCCCATCCGAGACGATGTTATATAAGCAAATAATAAATATAATATAAAAAGGGGAAATGCGGAGATTGATTTTATACAAAAATTTAGGGTAAATTTATAATTTTTGGCCGGGTTTTAATAAAAAGAAAAAAAAAATGCAAATATTCTGTCCGTATTTCGCATGTTGGTTTATACCACTGGTTCCCAAACTTATTTTGCCTACTGAATCGAGAGCTCATGCAGTCGTTGTCTAAGATGCCTCCTAGCTAAATGAAATTACAAATCACCCCCCAGGCCTCTACACAACGCCCCCATTTTTTTTCTGGGTCTCTTACCGCCCCCCTTTAAGCCTGCAGCGCCCACAAGGGGGCGTTGTCGCCCACTTTGGGAATGGCTGGTTTATACCAATATGAGAAATTATATTATTATAATTCAAAGTAATTTTAAGGTCGTTTAATTAAATCAACTGAGCTTTTTAATATGCTAGTGCACTAGAAGTTGTAGGTACGGCTAGGATGCTGGTGGCAGAAATTTTGTAGTCACTTGCTCCTGTAGCAAAATAAGTTCGAATTAGTAATTTTTATTTTAAAGCAACCCTTAAGGTCAACTTCTGCCAAATCATCATCGTTACACTATTCAATCATTTCCATGCAAAATGCTCATTCTTTTAAATATTGGTGTTGATCAGACCTATACATCTATCTCATTGAAGACATGTGTATGATTTTGCATTAATGAGTAATTATTCTTTTATTTTTTGGCATATTTCTCGTTAACAAAACTAGTAAGATTTTAAAAATTAGACCACAATTGACATAAAAATGTCTGTCATGAATATTGTATTTACGAATAATTCGATATATATACGTATGTCGGTTAACAAGATATATCTCTGTAACAGACGAACAGAGAGAGGGTTCTATCTTACTTCTAAGCTATGCAAAAAACTACGCAACTAGATCAGTGATCGAATCAGTGAATGAATCATTTAGCACAGTGGTAGCAGACGATTTTACTTGATCTACGATGTACCATGACAAGGAAATCGCTTCTCGTTAATGGCGATAGGCGAGAGCGACTGCATCACTCATAGATACATATAAAATTACGATCACTTTAGCGGTCTTTGTCGCTTATAAAAACAGGGCAAGGGCTCTATAAAGAAAGTCATTGTCGATTATCGTAAGCGTTTCATTACAAACATTAAAATTGGTGGCATTAAAATCATGTTAATAATTTTCAATAGCTAACATCAAGAAGTACATTTTCGCTTTTTCTGCTATAATAAAAGCGACAGCTGTTAGCTGCATATGTGGCTATTTTTTTTAAGATAGCAGAAAAAGGAGAGTAATTTTGGAGAGAGAGTAGCTATCGAATATTATGACATTGAATAAAATTTATTACACAATTTTAACTTACTACTACAGTTACTGTTCATTGAGAAACAAAATAAAATAAGCTTAAATAAAATGAAACGCAACATTACAAGAACACCATGCCAATAAATTCGAAAAGACTGTGTACATTTTTTAAATAACTAACTCAGGAAAATGTCATAAATGTGTTCGAAGTAACCTAAAGTCAAAGTCTAAGTAAAATGTTTTTTCTAGAATTGTAGATAAGGTGATTTCATTTCAAATCAGATTACAGCCCGTAATTTTATGCTAAGTTTCTGTGATGCAGGCAAATAAATATAGGTCAGGATTAAATTTGAAAACGGTTTAGGCTAACCGAAAGCATATTTCCATGTAAATTTATGCGGAACCCTTTGTCCTTGAGGCGTTTGTATTATACGAATAACTATCGATTTATGTGTACTTCAATTTTTGAAACAAATCTAGTCCGCTCCAAGTAATACAAGCAAACAGTAGATACCTTAAAGTTCGTGCAATAAAACCTACATTTTTATGTACGTGTCATCGAATTCTAATGCTAGTAAAGGTATTGCATGGTCATAAATTACGATATAATAAATGATGATCTTTTTGTTTCCTTTAACGAAAAGTTCTCAAAGCTTTTAAGCTTGCTGTTAATCTAGTAATTTTATGACTTTTGGTTTTACTTCTGGGTCGTTACGCTTACACAAAAATACGTTGTAAAGATATTGATTGTAATAGCGATGGCTTCGGTGATAAGAAGCATACCTGGCAGGTTATCTCATGACCATCCATTATTTCATTAAGTTAGAATTTATTTATGTGAAGTTAGTCATAACGACAGAAAAACAAAATACAGAAAATCCAACGTTAAATTTCGAAGAACGACTTCTTTTTTTAATAACACTGAAAAGTCTTTTTGAAGATACTACTCTAAGTTATGTTGTTACATAAAACATACTTTGATTCACGCTTATATCTATCACGAGATGAACTGGATTATGTTACCATGATGTATGAACTCACTTAGTTATCGCTAACACTTTTTAATTTTGTAAAGTAGCTAGGTGCGAGTGGCGTGTAACGGTTTTGTGTATTCGTGAATTTCAAAAGTATTGTTAAAATAATTTAGAACAGTTTTATACGATATTGGAGTGAAATTAATTCGTAAGTCATAAAAAATACAGAAATTATTGTATTGCTTGTACTTTTGCAGTAGCTGACAAATGAGTGAATGAATTCAGTACAATTATAATCGTGACAACGCTGGCTATATTAAGCAGCACGCAGTACATTTTCCTCACTTTTTTGTGAGCACGTCAATCAAAGGTACCGCTTCACTTGCTCCCTTCCTGCCTTGCGTTTTATATTTTTTACCGCCATGCCACTGTTTCAATCTCCATAAAATGTTTGCCATAAAATTGGTATTCATCGCCTGCTTCTTTTGAATAGAGTTTTAGGATAGGTACATTTCATGTTTGTATTTACTGCGTTTAAGTTATCTCTTAATTATCAACTTATCTTCAGTGTTTTTTGTGTAAATGAACATAGTACAATGTATCACTTTAACGACCTCGTGACGACTTTGATGGCGCAGTGGTTTAGACGATATATCCAAGCGCGGAAGGTTCCGGGTTCGAATCCCGGTCGGGTCGATTTAGAAAACGAACTTTTCTGAATTGTCTCGAGTCTGGGTGTTACTGGGGGAGACGCCCCCGGTTGTCGTCGTCTGGTTCTCATAGCACAGGGAAGTAATAATAATAATAATATACCAGATACACATCAATCATCTGATCTCAAAGTAGGGTACTACTTTGTAATAATAATAATAATGTACCAGATACACACCAACCATCTGATCACAAAGTAGGATATTAGTTTGTAATAATAATAATAATGTACCAGATACACACCAATCAATCTGATCTCAAAGTAGGGTACTAGTTTGTAATAATAATAATAATAATGTACCAGATACACACCAATCATCTGATCTCAAAGTAGGGTACTAGTTTGTAATAATAATAATAATAATAATAATGTACCAGATACACACCAATCATCTCATCTCAAAATATTGGTACATATCATTATTATTACTTCACAACATAGTACCAGGAGTTCACAACTACACATATAGGAGCAGATCTTTCATTTGAATTTTGAATTGCAGTAGTATAAGTGAAGCTGACGCCTAGCGTTCGAGAGAACTGAAACAAGGTGCGAATTAACGTTTACTGGTTAATTAAACTTCATGTGGTATGTAAATGGATAAAGTTAATTAAAACATAATTTGTAGCACATAGCGTTGTGAATTTTAAAATAAATTCTACATATTTACACTTTACTCACATTTATATTATATTTATATATGTACCATATACATAAGTATGTATACACGTGACACAGTATGCTTTAAATAGAATTTAAAATAACTATCGATTTTTTTTAGTTTGTCTTTTTTGTGTTCGAATAGAACGTCTGTTTTAATGCTAGATTACGTACGCAGATTTTACTAAAGCGATATTCAATCTGTTGTAGCGATTGTGTAGTCGCAACTGCGTAATCTCAACGGGTGCCCCAGCGGTGGTCGATAGTTTTTTTTTTCTTGTTGGAACGACGAAGGTTAGTAATATCTATTGGTTTTATCAGTATAATGAAATTTTCTTTTGATTTTCAATGCTTTGCTTATTTTGCTTATTTTTATTACATTTTGATTGTTTTATTATAGTTTTAAATTAGCAATACATCAATTACTAATGAATGAGGACAGTGACAATCTTCTGGTATTAAGCGGGAAGAAAAGCTTGAGGTTTATCCAACAACAAAAACTACACTTATATGAATTATATAGTTCATGTGATTAAATTACGCAATTTATAAATGTATCGGTCTCCAAATCCAGTTTGTTGACATTGAAGAAGGAGAAAAAAAAATATGCTTTTTGTCCTTCCGAAAAGCGAAGGACGACGAAAAGTTATTGCATTTACTCTTATATAGAGAACATAAAATACAAGTGCGTCACAATACAATTGCATTAGCTGGTAAAAATAATAAACGAAAATTCATTTGCTGAATCGATTTATTATCTTCTATTTTTTAAGTATTACTTTTGTTCGTATTTTCTAATTTTATTACCAACAAAAGTTTAAATACTAAGTAATTTACATTTTTCTAGGTTAATGCAATAAATAATTTTTATATTTCAATGTATTTTTAAAATTTTTCCAATTATGAGCGAATGATTCAATGACAATCAATTATAAATAAGCGTTTTCGCGAAAAAATGTTAAAAAAAAAGTAGAAAGTAACGTACTATGTATACGATTTTAAATTTGTGAATTAAAGTGCTTGCTGACAGTACATGAAAAAGTTGATTTTATTTAAAATATTCAATTATAAACAAATTGTTGATTTCATTCTGTATAAAAAAATTCGAAATAAAGCCGAAATGATAGAAAATATTTAGCTTCGTCGAACTTCGTCGAACTACACCTAGAAAATACATTTTCTAGGTGTAATTGAATCAACAAACGTTCGTAATATTTTCATAATAAGCAATATAAAGTTAGGTATCTAGGGTTAAGTGTTATTCAGTATAGTGATCGAAATACAGTTTCCTGTACGTGTGAAGTCTATTATTACTTTAAATACCGTTATCAATATGATTATTCACTCTCATCAGCTTTAAAATGTACGACAGAGAAGCTAATATAAATTGTACCAGGCGTCTGAAGGAGTAACAGAAGACAATAGAATCTCTCGGTGAAGAAGGTACATTCTCAGTTTGCAGACCGCACAAAGGATTCGGGGTTACGAGATAAACAGGAAAATTCCCTGACTTACGGGAAATATAAGCAGTTAACGTAATCACACATTGACAACAATTTTAAAAACTAACATTTTGAGCTAGATTATTGTAAGGAACACCATTTCATACTCAAAATTAGGAAGAAAAGTGACATATAATAGTCAATCGTATCATTCGTAATCGTTGTTTATATTTTGTACGACAGTATACAGCTTACTTACAAATAAATTCCAAGACTGTATGTAATGTATTTATATTATATTTTCATATTTTTTATTTTGTAATATTTTATTATATTTTACTAGCGTGATACCTATGTGTTACAGCTCCATATATTTTTTAGACATGTAGGTTTTTTTTCTTTATTGTAATAACCTATGTATAATATCATTAAAATAAATTTTAATAACAAACGTGTAATAGGTATGTTAACAACATTAAGAAACATGTAATTATTTATGTAAAACTGGAAAATCGAATGCTTCATCTAGCAACACAGTGCTGAAAGAAAAGCGCCGGGAGCTCGCTTGACTGAAATGTTCAGTCGGCCGCCGGACGCACAGCTTTGAACTTGTTGCGGTACGTAAGAGCGCGGAATCGAAATAAGCGAATCAAAAATCGAACACCAAATGCAATAAAGCTCAATTAAAATAATTAATGTTACAATTACAAAACGTTACTTAATAGTTTTGCAATCGTATGTATTGTGTTAATTTTATTTAGTGGTTGTTTCACTTTAAAGATGAAAGTAGGTTGTGAGTGCACGGGATAGGGATATTAATAAAAAGGCTGTTTGTACAGTAAGAGGGACGCCAGGTGAGTTTTCTTCGTGTAAACATTTATTATTGATGGTGTCGTTTTTTGCTTCGCTTCCCTGAGCAAATTGTCGAGGGACCATTGTTGCGCCTCCAGAAGTACATACGTACATATATGCAGAACATATAAATTACATGCAGTAATTTCTGTCATGAGGTAAATGAAAACATCCAGTCATTTTAGAATTAAACAATTTAAATTCTAAAAAAGAGTTTTCGAAAAGTATATTAAATTTTCACAAACAGATTTTTTACTAAGTACCGAGTATATTCGTTGTATTATTAAAATTAACTCTGTCTTATTCAAGGAAGTACATTTTAATTTAATTCTGTCATTATTTCAAAAGTAATTATATTCTAAATGTTTCTTAAAAATCTTTTCTGTAAGAAAAGTTGAGGAAACCATCATGTACTTTATGAAGTTAAAATAGATACTGCCGCCGAAGTGAAGGAAATTCAACAAAAAGTTTTAACGAAGTCTCAAATCGTTTCGAGCTCAATCTTTAATTATTATGCTAATAATTTTTAAAGTACTCTTTAATTCCATTATTTCAATAACATGTTTTTCGTCACTTCGTCAATAACACCATGCTGCGTAACATTTTAGTTTAATGTAGTCTGTCGTTAGATGTTTTATTTCCTAGCATTTTGACTCATAGGATATTTTCTGATGTTGAATTTAAACGTTCTAAGAACAAATAATAAAATAGAGTACGTTAATATCCTAAGCTTTTACAGCTTCATAGTTACAAAAAAAACTAATAAAGAAAAGCTAAACTAATAATAGGAATGAACATTCTTTGATCTTTTCATTAACTGCCGAGTGTTCACGGCTTGGTTATGAAGTGGTAAATATATTGAATAGTTTACTTATATTAATTATGACATTGTATCTTCATATTCTATGGTCATACGATAATGAAAGCACATAGTAGGTACATAATATGTACATACATATTACGTGAAATGAGTTCAGAACATTTAGATTTGCGGTTTTTTGTGCTTTTAACATTTTCTTTTCAAAACTACATAACCAGGGAAGCAGAAATTGTAAAAATTTCTAAGCTTAAAGTGCGCTCATGTACGGCCGTAATTGCTTCCCGTAGGTAACACGGCGCGTGAAAAACGACCTCCTTCCACCCTGTTGCTACCAGGCTGTTATAAATTTCAAAGAGTACGATGCAATTAAGCGATCCGATATGGCTACATTCTATGTTTATGTTTCACTCCGTCTAGTAATTGGATAAATTAATACCAAACTCATATCAATCAGATATATGTAATACTTCATGTATGTAGATTACGATGAAATCTTTATTTAAACAAACATATTATATACAAACAGCATCCGCGATTTCGTACGCGTGGAAATTTTTTTCGTGACTTTTTCGGGTTAGTGTTTCCTTTTCACCCCCTTATGGGTAGATTTTTCATAAACAGTAGTTACTGCATCTTTCTAAAAAAAAGTCTATTACTGTCCCAAACATCATAATCGGTTCATACAGCATTTCCCATACGAAGTTATATTCCCTTTAGGGATAGACTTTTGATAAAAAAAAAGTAGCTTATGTTCCTTTTTTTGTTTCAATCTCCGATAAATTCCGCCAAATTTCATCAAAATCGGTCTGGCGGTTTAGCTGTGAAAATGTAACAGACAGACATATTGTTGCATGAATAATATACTTATTAATAAGTTAGTGTGGATAGTACGGATCAAATACCTATACAATGCAACAATCTATATTTTAATGTACATACATTTTAGATTTAAAAATAGATGTTATTTTCGTAATTTGCATCGGGAGCAGCTTTAAAAATTTCAGTTTATTAAAAAATAATGTCCGCCATTTTGGATTTCAAAATCGACGTTATTTTAGATTCCTGTACCCCAAATAAACTTGAAAATGAAGTCCATGTCATTTAATAAAAATAAATAATATCCTTTAAAATTAACGTCATTTTCGTAATCTACACTCCAAGAAACCTCCAAAATAAAGTCTCTATTTATTGAAAAAAGTAACATTTGAAAATAAACGTCATTTTTGTGATCATCACTCCAAGAAACCACAAAAATGCAACCCATGTCATTTCATTCAAAAAATTGATATGCACCATCTCGGATTTGAAAATAGATATCTTTGTCGTAATTGGCTAACCGAGGAATCTCGAAAATATCACCCATTATAACTTTATTCAAAAAATTAATTTGCGCCGAGTACCCAGCATGTGTTGGAATGCCGCACATCACATAATATACAAAAAACTTCTCCTGTGTATTCCTGTGTATTCATTTGATACTCATATTGCAGGAGGTCTTAAACAAAAAGTTATTTCCTCTTATGGAAAATCCGCCACATTGTATTTATGATGACGTCACATATACAGAAACCTTCCTTTACACATTCCATTTCATTTGATAACCATATTGTAGGTGTTGAACAAAAAAGTTACTTCCTATGACGGAGCATCCGCCATATTGGATTAATGATGACGTCATGTATACAGAAACCTTCCCTTGCGTATTCCATTTCATTTGATACCCATATTATGGGTTCGAACAAAAACTGTTTTCTATTATGGAGCATCCGCCATATATTAGATTTATGATTACTTACGTCACATAAACAAAAACTTTCCCCTGTGTATTGCATTTCATTTGATACCCATATTTTTGGTGTCAAAGAAAAAAGTTATTTTCTATTATGGAACATCCGCCATATTGGACCTACGATGACGATACGTATACGGAAACCTCTGTGTATTCCATTTCATTTGATACCCAGATTGTTGGAGGTCTTGAAAAGAGTTACTTCCTATCGCGGAGCATCCGCCATATTGAATTTATGATGACATCACTTATACGAAAACTTTTTCCTGCATATTCCATTTCATTCGATACCCATATTGATGGTGTTGAACAAAAATATGTATATGCTCCTTAGATGATCTGAAGAAAAAGTTTTTTAAGTTTCTATTTAAGCCTCCGAAACTAACTTTCAAACTCAATTTTTGAAGTTCACTTCATTTAGATCATTATTTATAACAATTTTCCAATTTTAACTGTCTACGTCAAACAGTTTCTGAAAAAAAAAAACGACTATGACATACAGACAGAGACAGCTCGGTGATTCCATAATTACAGAGACAGTTGGTTCTTTATAGAAACATAAATATTTAATAGTACTTAACTAAATTACGTTACTAGCACAACTTATTTGTCAAACATTTAGGTTTTCGTACCCAGATAGTAGCAACGAAAAAATTTAAAAAACAGAAAAACACAATAACCGGAATGTTACATAGAAATATTAATTTAATTTCAATGTAATATTTAAGACATTTTGTTTATATGTATTGATTAGTAGTATTTGCCTGCATCTACGATTATATCGCAACGATTTTACATGATGTTTACAAGGACTTTGCAAAGATCCGAGCCCTTTTCGAATCCGAGACTTGATCACAATCTCAGTGTTTCCTTAGTTCTTTAATTTCTATTGTTCCATCTTTGGACCATTATTTCTCATATCTGTTGGTTTTAAATCTGCCGAACGAACCGCCACGGCACCGTTATTATATATGCTTGATATTGAGTCCTTGTACTTGAACTATGAGCGCCCTGTGTGTTAGAGATTTTGAAAAATAAATTACCGTGGTAACCATCACATTTTCCAACAGCCGCGTTTCCTTTTAGTGAATATAGACAAGCTCACCTGGACCACTAGCACTGATCCATATCTCTCTCTACATATTGACTAATAAATACTATGACGTCGGGGTCACCAATATGAGTCACGATTGTTGTACTTAACAACCGTAGACCACTTTACTGAATTAATAATGACATTGAAACTATAGTTGAAGTGTGTAACATGAGTGAAATACATTATACATTACGAATTACATGAATATCATTACAAACAATATGTTGTCATTACTTTTCCTAGTTTTACAATTTCTAATTTTTAAATTTTGAATTTGGTGGATTGAATAAGTATAATCTGGCATTACGACGGTTTTTGTCAAGTTTGATGTACCTATTGTCAGATAGTTTTTACAACCTTGTGTAACATAAATTGTACGTACACAGCCATAAATGTTCGAATTTATACTTATATGTTTCACATAAATAATTGTCTTATCTAGGATCTAGACGTGTCCTATGCCGGCAAAAGACGACGTGTCGCATTGAAAACCCAAGCATAAACTGATCAAAAGAGGGCTTGCTTTATTATCTAACTCCACCTTAGTATGCCTGTATCTGTATAGTGTCTACCCATTTGTGGGATTCTTAGGTTAGATAAAACATAATCTATAGTATATTAATACTTGAAGAGAAAACTGTGTACCTCTTTTTAAGCATATTCCTCGCACGGGCGAGTGTGAGATTTGGCATAGTTTAAGTGTATATATATGGAGAAGGACTGAAGAAAGCTACATTTCGTACATACTCGTACATATATATATATATATATATATATATATCGTACATATATATATATGTACGAGTATATATGTGTTACAAATACAATAAAAAACATTTATTGTTTACGTTCATACATCCAACGATAACAACAACAATAGGTATGTACTGTCAATGTCAAACACACAATAGATAATGAATTTTAAAATGTCGCCAACAAATCATTATTGCCAGAATAACTGAATTAGTATCGAGCTATGAATTATGTGTGATTTCTAAGCTGTAAGTTGTGAGCTGTTTCGAGTCTATAGCGTGTATGTCAAGGGAAAAAGCGTTTATTTTATATTTAGGGTTGAATTTTGACCACTGGGCGACCATTAGGACATATTATATACAAATGGGTGTCGTCGTATGATTGTAGTATTGAGTAGATCATGACATGCCGAAGTATTGTGTGAAACTGCTTTCACGAAATTCCCAACGGTGATTCGACAAGCTATAGTTGGACACATGGATCCTGTAAGATGTCCAAAGTATAAATAAATAAAAACTTAGTCTAATTGTGTGTATAAAACATGCATAAAACTCTTGTAATGTCTCCTCAGAGCTTCATTGAAGTGCACATTTCACGAGTAATTATTTCATCACTACCAGCACTGAAACATTGTTTATTAAGCTATTTATGTACAGAAAATACAAAATCGTTACTGAGCACAGACGTATGCTGCTCGTAAATATGTATGTGGGTGTGCAAACTTCCCTGGCGACGTCCTGAACCCGAAGTTCACCCTCCATACAAGGTATCCCTCGACTGGAGGAACCCTCAGGCGGACGACCATTTGGCATGGCGCCTTCTGCGCTCGCCCCAACGCGATAAAATTCGCATAGAACTAAAAATTGGGACGAATGTTGGATTATTAATGAAATGTGAAAAGTCCCCATCGATCCCACATCTGCAAAAAATTTATTCAAGGTCAAAGTTCGCAAATGTGGGTTTTTTGCGTTTTTCAGTCAAAAGGTAAGTTTAATCATAAAATACGTCAAACAAAAATTGTAGATCATGCAATTATCTATAAAAATTGTTTATATACTTTTTCTCCTCCGTTTTTGAAACATAACGGATCAAAACGTTGAAAAAGTTGTGTTCTTCATAACATGCACACGTTTCCACGCCACATGTGAGGTACTTGGCGCGTTTTTTTTTTAACGTGGTTCCCCCGGTAAGCCTATTCCACGATATATTGTGACCCTGTTTAATTCAATACTATTTAATAATAAAAAATGGTACTGTTAGAAATGATGAAGGCGGCACGAATTCTAAGAAATTGGGGAAAATTATTAGTCTGATTCATAATCATTCAATACTTCTGCTTCTTCTTCTCTACGTTCTTCTTCTTTTTCTTCTTGTTCTTCTTCTTCTTCTACCTGCTGGGTGCAAGTAAATTGTCCTAACAGCGATGCATTAGATGTCTCCTCGCTGATATCGTACGAACCCTCTTCTGATGGCGATTCAACATTGGAGCACGACTGGCCTTGATAACTTGTACATGCTAATGAACAAAACGATCCAATTTTTGCAACCGCATTTAGCATTACACCCCTTTTTACAATAGCAAAAAATTATATTGAGGAGTTTTTCCGGTGTAGGTGGGAGTAAAGTCTGGATTGGTTCCAATGTATTGTCGATTAATTTCCAAACCCAGTCTTCTGGGTCTAGTTGATTATAAAGCCACACTTGAACTTGATAATATACCCGAAATAGATGTTGACGAGCAGAAGCAGAAGTTGGAGTAAGACAAGCTAATTGCACTTGTTTTTGTTACGAGTGTTTTTTACAAAACATTCGTATCGAAACTTATCTAAGCCTTTAATTTTTTTTTGAGCTCCATAAACAGAAAGAAGAAAGCGAATTTCGTTGGTGACATCTTGTGGGGTAGATAACTCTTTAAAAACTTCAGCACAATGAACTAAATCTTCTTTCTCAAACATTTTAAAAACTGTTATTTTACCCCTTCTGAAAAATGCCGATGTCGTATCGCAGCCAGTTATTGCGTGTAAAAATAGTATATGATTTTGACACTGCAAAAGCAGATACAACTTATGGATGAATATATTTCTGCCTGATGTTGAGCTTCCCATGTTTTAAAATAAAAAAATAAATAATTTTTTCGGTTGGAGTTCGAGCAGTTCTATTTTATATGTATAAGTTATACAGACCAATATAACAATATTTTTACTTGTATTACGGCTCCAGTGATGTATATATGCGGCGTACTTATGCTTATTTTACAAAGAACACACCTTTTTAACTTTTTGAGTCGTTATATCAACGAAGTCGTATCGTTATCGTATCGTTATATAAAAAACGGTGACTTTTAGGAGAAAAAGTGTGAAGACAATTTTTATAGATTATTGCATGATCTACAATTTTTGTTTGACCTATTTTTATGATAAAACTAATCGCTTGGCTGAAACGCAAAGAACCCATATTTGCAAACTTTGACCTGGAATAAATTTTTTTGCAGCTGTGGCATCGACGGGGACTTTTCACATTTCATTTATAACGTTGTTCCCAACATTCGTACCAATTTTTAGTTCTATGCGAATTTTTGTAACCTTGAATGTCTATTTTGACCGGGCTACTAGGGCTAACAGCAAAGAGAGTCTGACACTACTCATTCGGCGTAGAGTCCGGCTGAGTGTCCGTGAGAATCTTTTTGCTTCTCAAAAACAAAAAAAAAGATGTACTATGCTGTCCTTAACGAAAAATTTTGACATAAATTTATACAAGCGAATTATAAGAACGGTTTATGTAATTAGCAAGAAAGGTTGACGGTCAGTTATGGAGTAACTTTTCTATGAAATATAATTACTTTATAGTCAAATACATCACTTTTGGGCCTGCATTAAACTAGAACAGTTTAGTAAAAAACAAGTAAAAAGAATCTCATTATTCGTTTTGTTATGAAATATGAATCTTTGAAATAGCAAAATTATAGCAGTCTTCAAAAAATAACATTTTTCGACTTCCTCTCAAAGCTTTTTTTGTGGTTTTTTAGCTTTCTTTGCTTTTTGAACTTAACGACTTCCTTTGTTATCAGGGCACCGTTCATTCTGTACACATTAAATTGTAGGTATTTTTTATTCTTACCTAAACGTAACTCACAATTGTTAATTTTTACATGTTACAAATTGAATATGGTCGGTCCTACTGTATATGTGTATCTTTGTCTGTGGTATTGTAACACTCGAATGGATGGCCAGATCTGCACAATATTTTTTTTCGTTTGAAAAATGCAGTTCTCAAGTGTGATCTTGAATTATTGAAAATTATGTGATTATGTGAAAATTGTCCAACTATCTTCAAGATCTTTGGCTCTGAATTTTAATTGCGATAGGTTTTACCTAGGGCTTTTAGAAATTTTTTCAGGTAATAACTTTTTAAAGGCGTATTGTTTTTTGGATCAGATTTAATGGGGACATCAAACTTCTTAACTATCGTCGATGGATTTTTGAAGATCAAGTCAAGTTTGATGTTGATATCAGTCATTTGTTTACTCGCTTGGATCTCTGACACTTCGTTTATAAGTTTCCTGACATAAAGGGTACGCACGTTAAAACTTAAGCAATCATTTACTCTCACCGAACCAACCATCTGAACTTTAACATAGTTTTATTATAATAATGTTAGGATTGTAACACATCGACGATTACTAGCGGGTTTGATTCAATGAGTTACTTAGCTAGATTTTTTTAGATATGTTTTTGTGTTTATTTATATTAATTAATAATTAATATTGTGGTGGTCTAATTCAGGAAAATCAATACGAATTTCAATAATCAATTATTCTTGCTTTTCTCGTGTTTTTGATACAACATTCTTTATTGACTTCAATACAAAATTGACATTTAGGAAATGACTGGTGAAGTTTGAATTAATAATTGCAGATTCGTGAACTATTTGGTTGTTTAAACTTTTTTCGCAGCTTTGTTCATGTAGAATTCTAAAGTCGAACTTCAGTGTTTAAATGGGACTCTCACCAATATGCAGTCGTCGCACTGTTTTATGCTTATGAATTTACTACATTATTCATTAATATGCCTTCACAAAGTCACTACAGACGTAGTGTGTCATTATATATATAAGTGTAATAGAAAAGAGAAGGAGCCCGAAAAACAGTTCAATTAAAAATTTTTTAAATCTGCAGATTTAGTCCTAATCTGTCTTTAGTGTGTGTACTAAAAAAATGCAGTAACAAGTCGCTGTCCAGTGTATACTACTCCTAATGTCTAAGATGGACTTTTATTTATTGTGCGACAGATTTATAGGTTCTTCGGAACTTGAAACGGGCAATTTATTGCCGATAACACGCAGGAATTGCGTTACGAGAATTAGTTGTATTTTATTTTGGTGTTACGTGGAAACATGAAATAATGATTGGGAAATAGTCAGCGGGTAATATTACCTACATTTATTACAGTAAACATCGTTCGAAAATATTTTGTTGAAACCGATAATAAAAATGCTGGCCAAAAGCGTGCCGGATGTTGTAGTTTTAAAAAAAAAGCAAATTAAAAAATTAAAAATACCCATTATTACATTTTATTGTTTCACATTTCTGGTTGTCATCATTTTAGAATTAAACTGATATTATTTACAATTTATTTAAAAAAAAATTAGATATGTTATGTTAAACTATTTATATAAATGACTAGCGGTCCGTCCCAGTTTCGCCCGGGTTGAATACATATTATATAGACTTGTCCATATGGAATAATGTACATTTCAAATTGTGAAAAATTTTTCCAAATAGGTACAGTGGTTCCGGAGAATACAAACAAACTTACAAAATCCACTCGCTCTTTATAATATTAGTATTACACTGTTTACGTCAACTAACATTGTCAGAAAAGACAATAAAAAAGAAATTATGGTATCCTAAATAAA
Source organism: Zeuzera pyrina (assembly GCA_907165235.1). Classification (NCBI taxonomy): domain Eukaryota; kingdom Metazoa; phylum Arthropoda; class Insecta; order Lepidoptera; family Cossidae; genus Zeuzera; species Zeuzera pyrina. The sequence continues at coordinate 6,099,741 of OU015641.1, forward strand.
GCTTCTACATAGCTTCATTATGTAAATGAACGCTAAAAGAAGACAATCAAGAAAAAATATAGATAGATCGCCTTTTCTTTATTACCTTGTCAAGTTTTTGCCCTAAATGAATTATGAAGCCTCTACGTGAACAGAAGAAATTTTAAAATGTAGTGCTGGTAGAAATTCAAAATGATTATTAGTTTTTTTAAATAGGTATCTTTAAAAATAAGCCTCGAGTCGAATAGGGTCAGAAGGGAGGTGACTTCCTAACATTTGGAACCTGAAAATAACAGTTATGTCTAAATTTTTATTTCATTTTTTCATAAAATCTATGTATATATACTACTTTATATTATATTATGCGTACATATGTATTTATATTTGATTTATAGGTATATACATATGTTAACGTACATGTACATGTATTATATATTTAATTATAGTATGTATAGTGGAGGGGTGCTATTATGCAATGCTGGTTCTTTAATAAATGCCTCGATATCTCGAGATAATAAGTGGACTGTATTTTTGCGGTGAACTTATAAAACCATAGCTGCTTATAATAGATATATAAAAACTGTTTCCGAGCACTTGTAAATCACGTACAGCTGCACAGGCATGGAAACAGAACTGCAAAGGGCTAATATTTAGAAAAGAAAAACAGTTCTGTAAGGATGGAAGTAATGCACACTTACCTATTCGTAATCCGGTGCTTGCAGCCTTTGTGATCCAGTCCCCGGTCAGGCTCAATTGCCTGCAGTTCTATATAATATATAATTTGCTTGCAAAAACAAAAACAACACACAACGCAGTTACTTGCGATTAAAACAAACAGTTTACACAAATAATAAAGTCAGGTAGCACGTGCTGTCGTTGCTAGCGGCGCGGTAGTTATTTTACACGTGTTAACTTGATGAGTTCAAGTTCAAGATTGGGTAGATCACACATAGCACTCGCGTATTATAATATATGCACGGACAGTGTGCATTGTAGGAAAGGGATAGATGCGGAATGGGAAGTACAGTACCGATTTACAAGTGCATTACGTGTCGAATATAAAATGATTCACTTTTAAATCCACCATACCCCCGGCCTTGAAGGAACCCGTTCCTTCGAAATAGCGAAGAAAAAAAAAAGAAGTAGAGATATGCGAATAAATCTATCCATTGGGAATGCGAAAAATCTATGCGTATTGTAGAGAAATAAAAATAATAACAAAATAAATAAGTGCGGGTTAAACAATAACATTAAATATAGCGTAAACTTCGAATTATGCGAAACAGTAACTTAAATTAGAGATCAATTGTGTGTTGGCAGCGGGCACAAACTCACAATCGGCCGGTCGTAAGTTCCCGACTTGGTTTTAACTTATGCGACTCTGGTCACACCATCCTTACCAGGATACATCCGTGTTATGACACCTAGCGGCCACTGTAATGGCGGAATATTTTCAGTGTCGACTAAAACAACAGTTCCTACAGTCAACGGATTGGATGTCGTATTCCATTTCTCTCGCACCTGTAGATTGTGGAGATTCTCTGACCTAAATCTTTTCCAGAAGGACTGTACTAATGAGTCCATGAGCGAAAACCTAGACAATAAACGTATTCGTACTTTATTTAAATCAGCGGCGGGAAGAAAATTCAAAGGCGCGGCGTTAATGAAATGAGCAGGAGTTAAAGCGGTAGGTTCCGATGGATCGGAACTCAAAGCATATAAAGGACGACTGTTTAATACAGCCTCGATCTGATTTAAAACCGTAAGCATTTCCTCATAAGTGAGGATCTGTTTACCTATTACACGAAAAAGTAGTGATTTTACACATTTAATGTTTGACTCCTATATACCACCAAAGTGACTAGCGGTTGGGGGGTTAGTGCGCCACGTAATGCGATGTTTAATAAGTTCATCTTGAAATGTTTTGTAATAATCATTACCTTGCAAAAAAGAGTGAAGCTCACTTAAGTAGGCTTTAGATGCGATAAAGTTTGTTGCATTGTCGCTATACATAAACTTACATGGACCGCGTCTAGAAATAAAACGTTTAAAAGCGTCTAAAAACGTAGCGGAGCTAAGATCAGGCGCAAGTTCTATGTGAACTGCTTTAGTTACAAGACAAATGAATAAGCATAAATATGTCTTTTGGCTTCGCACACCCCGTCTCCTAGTTAATGTTACATACAAAGGCCCTGCGTAGTCAACGCCTGTGTGCGTGAATGCGTTACACTGTTCCAAGCGACACTCTGGCAAATCTGACATCAGCGGAAACGTAGGTTTAGGATTTAAGAGATAACAATTTATGCATCTATTTATTCGTTGTTTAATAATGCGACGGATGGACAAAATCCAATATTTTTTTCTCAAAATGGATGTTAAAAGTTGCGTACCAGCGTGACAATGCTTGCGGTGATAAATATCAATTATAAGATTAATAATATGACCTTTTTCGGTAATAGCGCGGGGTGTTTATGTTCATAATCTAACGACGAGTAACCGAAACGACCTCCTACTCTCACTATGTTATCATTAGAAATTTAAGGTTTTTAATGTCATTACAAAATGCATTATTTTGTACGACTACGGTTATGTTAATTTTAGATTTAATCTTTTTAATAAATTTTAAAACGTATACAATTGAGCGAAGTAACTTATTGTAACATGAAAACCTATTAGCGAGTGCGATTAGGGGATGTTCATCAGAACAACTAATAACATGAGAAACGGTCTTCTCTTCAGGTAAAAGAGGTTTACCTGGTACAAATTTTTTAATTGGCCAATCGTTGAGCGGCAACGATAGCCATGCGGGACCATGAAACCAGAGATCATGAGACAAGAGTTGAGATGGTAAAAGAGAACGAGATATACAATCAGCGGGATTGTAATCACCTGCAATATGATAAAACTTATCACAAGATAAAAGAGATTGAATCTGTGATATCCTATTGGCTACGTATGTTTGAAACCTGTGTGGCGAGGCGTGCACCCAACACAGTGCGACTTCAGAGTCAGAAAAAGCGAAAATATTATTTATACTATGTCTCGCGGACAACGTATTATATACAGAATGAACCATTTTTGCGAGTAATACTAAAGCGTTTAACGCCAGCCTGGCTAAAGTTACAGTGGACTTCGGGGAGGCCACGCGAGATTTAGAACAAACGAGTGTGACTTTAGGTGGTTTGTTGTCATTTTCGACATGTAAATAAATAATACAACCAAACGCCCTTTCACTTGCATCTGCAAAAGCGATTAATGATATCCGTGAGTTTGTTTCCACGTTCATAAAACGGGGAAAACGAAGCTGCGAGAGAAGCGGTAGCTCAGAAATATATCTATTCCATAAATTTATAATATTTGTGGGTTAGGCAATTCATCCCAGTCAATGCGAAGTAACCATAACTCTTTAATAAGAAGTTTTGCGAATAAAATAATTGGACCGACCAATCCTAAAACGTCATATAGATGTGCGGTTGCCGACAAAATAGCGCGTTTAGTACAAGTAGGTGGCGGTTGTACAACAATAAAAATAAATTCATCAGGTGATGGAAGCCAGCGGAGACCCAATATCTTAAACCCGCTTCCGTCATCGAATGAAACACAATCAGTCTGGCGGTGCGTCTCTGGTATGTGCGTGAGCAGCTCACGGGAGTTGCTGGACCACTTCACAAGGTCAAATCCACCGGACTTGAACAGCTGGATCAATTCGGCGGCTATCGCAACTGCTTCTTGAACGGATGAAGCAGAGGAAGCCAAATGGTCCATATACAAGTCTCTCTCAACCACACCAGCCGCGAGAGGCCACTTATCTCTTTCGTCAGTTGCCAACTGGCGAAGAGTGCGAAGCGCGAGAAATGGAGATGATCTTAATCCAAAAGTGACGCGATTAAATTCAAAAACGCTGATAGGTTCGTCCGAGGAAAAGCGATATAAAATCCTTTGGTATTTACGGTGCGGTGCATTAATATGTATACGTAAGTACGTTTGTCTAACGTCAGCGAAAAAGGTGATACGATAAATACGAACATTTAATATTATATTAAAAATGTCCGACTGTAGATTACAATCGGTATATAAAATATCGTTTAGCGATACACCCGAATCCGTATCGGCGCTGCCGTCCAGTACGATGCGAACTTTCGTAGTCGATTTATCGTTGCGTATTACAAACTTATTTTGTCTACTGAGTCGAGAGCTCATGCAGTCGTTGTCTAAGGTGCCTCCTAGCTAAATGAAATTACAAATCACCCCCCAGGCCTCTACACAACGCCCCCATTTTTTTTCTGGGTCTCTTACCGCCCCCCTTTAGGCCTGCAGCGCCCACAAGGGGGCGTTATCGCCCACTTTTGGAATGGCTGGTCTAAGTAATCAAAAATTATTTAATTATATTTATAGCGCAAGTCAGGCGATCTGTTAAATTTATTTTCGAGGGATAAAAACCTCCATTTAGCGGTAACAAGTGAATCACCGAGCCTATCTGGGCTGTCCTTGAATGGAAGATCGACAGAATAACTTCCATCAGCGTTACGAATTGTTGTAGAAATAAAAATATTTTCACATGCTTGGTCATCGGGACTAAAATATTTTTGAGAAGGTGGCTCCTCGACTAACCAAAATTTCTAAAAGTGAGTTTAATGAGTTATGTGAAAATGAACAAAAAGTGTGTAAATTATTATTAGTATTAGAATATCGCGAAACAATTGGTGCGTTTCCCATTATTAAATAACCTAATGTAGTTTCCAAAGCAGACGGTAAATTATTTCTACCGACAATTTTATTAAACAATAAAATTTCACAATATAAATTAACCCCTAACAGTATGTCAATAGGGCCGGGTTTACAATAGTCGTCATCAGCCAATGGTAAACTTGCGATGTATCCAATAGCAGCAGTGTCTATGAGCGAGTCAGGTAACTGTGACGTAATACGTTCCACTACCATTGGGTTAATAGAATAAGTTTTATCAGAATTAAACCGCGAAGAAAATGTCATGGTTGTACTACCATTTATTTTTTGCGAAGTCCCTCCTATACCCTGTACTTCGGTATAATGGGTTTGATTACATATGGGAAGAGATAAAAGTTTACAACAATCATATGTAATGTAATCACTTTGAGAGCCCGGATCAATCAAGCATCTCAAAAAGTGAGTGCGATTATGACAATCAATATATTTAATTTTTGCAGTACCCAATAGCGCAGTAGTATCTGTGCGATTAATCGATTCGCAAGAATAATTGCAAACAGACATGTTATTAGCGGAAGGTCCCAGGTTCGATTCCGCGTTGGCGCTTGCACTCGGAAATACTGCAACGTTAGGCGGCGGCCGCGGGTCACAAACGGCAGCGGGAGCGGGTGATTTATTATCATTAAAGTTATTAAGCGGGGTGCGTTTACTTATTAATTTGTTATCAAAAGAAAGTTTATTAGGCGTGTTAAAATGTAATAAAGAGTGATGTTTGGCGGAACAATATGAACAGGTGCGTTGCGAACCACAATTGGAATATTTATGTTTAGAACTCAAACAATTAGTGCAGAAAGAATTTTGTTTTATAAAATTATATCTATCATGCGGGGTAAGCTTCATAAATGATGAACACTGATATAAATGTATATGATTATTATTTTTACACAAACTACATTTAATACTTGTGTTTGTACCACACCCCAAATCGGTAACAAAAGACTTAGTTGATACAAGTTTAGAAGTGGGTATATTTTTATTACGCAGTTTATTATTGGACTCGATGAAAGTGTGATTGCGAATAGAACGAGATAGTATTTTATTCTGTTCCCTTATGAACTCAATTAGAGATGCGTATGACGGAATTTTATCTTTGCGGTGGGTAATTTCAAATAATTTTACTGCATCAGAATCTAATTTTTGTAATGCGAGATGTAAGAAGATAAAATCGGTTAGGTCAATAATATTTAACTGTTTAAGTGCTTCAACAGAGGAGTTGAAGTTGTGAATAAAAGACTCGAGAGCGGTTGCACTATTATTATTTAAAGGTTTGAAATCTAATAATTGATTAATGTATGAGCAAGCGAGTGAACGAGGATCATCATATTTTTGTATGAGAGCTTCCCATATAATTAGGTAATTTTCAGCAGTCGGTGGCAACCCTGCGCATACCGATGCAGCTTTGTCCGTCAACCTACCTACCAAATAATATACCTTTTCACTATTAGTCAAGGTCTGGTTATCATGTACAGCGCTTTTAAACTGTTCATAGAACAATGGCCATTTTCGAATATCACCATTAAAAGATAATTCAATAGGGGGTAGATGGGGTTTTTCTGATTTAAACATACTAGATTGCGGGCGCGATTCAGTATCTACTTTTGGTTTTTGATCATATAAAGATAATATGCGTTTTACGTAACAAAACATTTCTTCGAATGCAGTCCACGGCTGATAATTAACCTCCTTAGTAGGATTACTTTTAGCGAATGAAGCGATATATAAATCTAATGCGCGTTCAAAATCACTTCGTAAACCATCTAAGTTATAAGCCTGACATAATAATGTACTAATGTCGGAACTTTCGGTCTCAACCTGCTTAGCTATTTCATAAATGCTTTGCATTCGGGAGAAAAGTATATCGCGTTTGGACTTTAATACCAATAAGTACGAGTCTTCTGTTACAGTATCTTTGTCTAGATTCTTATTGCCTTTTGAAGTCATGATCATTTGCAAATAAAAATGAGGATAATAAATTTAAAGTTGCGAGCAATAAAAAATACAATTGTAAAATAATATTATTACGTAGCGAGCGATATGTTCCTGTATCTATATATAGGTATATCCAATATTATATATACAGCACGGCTAATGATATATAGCGGGGAGTATGTATGGCGATTAGCGAGAATACGATGTTTCGAGAACTTATAAAATAAGTTGGCGGTGGCGTAAAATAAATGCGCAGGTGGCGAGAGAAATAGAATGCGAATAATTGCGATTACGAGTATAATAAGATATTAAATGTTATGATGTTAACCAAGTACAGATAACTGACTTATACCGATTATACGAGATAAATTCATAAAAAATAGGCTGCCAATGCGGGAAATACAGTTATAACTAATTTGACAAACTATTTCTTTAACCGGTTAAATTAAGTTACCGTTAAGTACTATAATTAACAACTGCGGAATGTAAACTGTTTAATATGCGTATGTAAACTATTAATTTAAGTTTAACACGCACTATATTTTAAATATATTTTGTACAAAAGTATCTGGTTATAAGAACCAACTATCGGATACGCAGATGTAGGTAATGACCTAACTACGTTATGCGATTGTAAATGATCAATATTTTATGTTTATCCAGGTTACTATTATGTTATTTATTCGGGTCGTAGCGGACCACTCTGGTTATATCCGGGTCGTAGGACCACTTTTGGAGGGGAGCGATTATGCAATGCTGGTTCTTTAATAAATACTTCGATATCTCGAGATAATAAGTGGACTGTATTTTTGTGGTGAACTTATAAAACCATAGCTGCTTATAATAGATATATAAAAACTGTTTCCGAGCACTTGTAAATCACGTACAGCTGCACAGGCATGGAAACAGAACTGCAAAGGGCTAATATTTAGAAAGGAAAAACAGTTCTGTAAGGATGGAAGTAATGCGCACTTACCTATTCGTAATCCGGTGCTTGCAGCCTTTGTGATCCAGTCCCCGGTCAGGCTCAATTGCCTGCAGTTCTATATAATATATAATTTGCTTCCAAAGACAAAAACAACACACAACGCAGTCACTTGCGATTAAAACAAACAGTTTACACAAATAATAAAGTCAGGTAGCACGTGCTGTCGTTGCTAGCGGCGCGGTAGTTATTTTACACGTGTTAACTTGATGAGTTCAAGTTCAAGATTGGGTAGATCACATATAGCACTCGCGTATTATAATATATGCACGGACAGTGTGCATTGTAGGAAGGGGATAGATGCGGAATGGGAAGTACAGTACCGATTTACAAGTGCATTACGTGTCGAATATAAAATGATTCACTTTTAAATCCACCATATAGTATGTCTATCTTTTTTAAACGCAACTGCCACTATCATGAGTCTGCTGGAAGAATTTTCTAATAGAAATAAGCTATACCCTTTGCTTATCTTCTCTATATGTAACTTTCTGTTTGTGTATTATGTGTGTGCAAAAAATATTTAAATAAAATAAAAAAATAAACAATTAAATCAAAAAAATCAAGATGTACGAATAACGACGGTCTATCTCTCTCTCGCTACAATTTATTGCGCCATTTCGTTTCTTCGACCGCACGAGTAATGTAATATAGTATTGTACGATACTTAGTGCCTCTGTGTGCATTCCGTGTTCATTTAAAAAAAAATAGTAGATCTAGCATGCTATATCTCATTTGTTATTTAATTTATAATTAAGACGAAAGAAACAGCCTACTCAGAACTCACTCCTATAAGTAATGAAATGTATGCAGATAAGATTACGTACAGTGTTTTGAATAAAACATCTGTAAATGCTATTATCAAAAGGCATGACGTCGTTTGTGCACTGAATCACAAACTATGAATTATTTATATCATTCCTCTCTTTCCACTTCGTTCAAATCTCATGTACTTTTTCTTGTTCTCATATACTTCCGTAGAGAATTTTTGTATTACAATGAAGTAATCAAAACCATGTCGATTTTTATATATGACGTATACGCTTATACTACTCCAGAAAGAAATAGTAATAGTATAAATTCAGGCGAGTGAGGTGTTACTTTGCGGAAATCCCAATCATTTGATGAAAATCCAAATCACTTGATGAATTCTTGTAATTTTTCTAATCAAACTAATCAATATGTGTTTCGCCTCTGAACTATATTCTAGAGATCAGACATCTCTAGAATCAAGATGTGTTTCGTCTTTAAGACGCGAAACACATGTTGATTACTGAGTTAGGAATTTTGGGCGGAGGATAGCTAAAAATTATAAGAATTAATAAAAAATATTTCCTTTTTATCTTCACGCCTCTCGTAATAGGATCTCATAAGGCGGTGGATAAGAGAATTCTGAATTACTGAGTTATTAAAACACCCTTTTGTTAATTTTCCATCCATTAAATATAGCAGCTGTGACAGCTTCACGCTATTTCGTACTCAGACTGAACAAAACGTAAGAGCACAATACTCGGACCAAGTATTACAATGGACGGAGTTTTTGTTCTAAAAGCGTGTCCTTAAAGTGTCCTTTTTTGTGGACCGACTTTCTAGATTTTTGCTAATGTGTATGACTAGAGAAGGTTGCAGGTCGCAGTACAACGATACACAGCTGAAAATGACATATTTTGATAATAATAAAAATTATTTACAATAGTAAATACTAGTAGCCAAAACACTTAAGATTTACGAGTATTTTGCAAATAATTATTTCATGACCGACTCATAAGCTGACACGAAATACACGGATAGTGTGAGGTTGCCATACTTACATAGCTAACTGCTTTACTCTTGGTTACGCTCAATCAGATAGAAAGAGACAGGAAAATTCGTTTGACACACAGTGGAAAGAGAGGCAACTTTTTATGACTCCGTCCATCATGGTTCTTGGTCTGAGCCACAATAGAATAATATTTTGACACTACTTTTAGCAGGTAATATTCAGACTACACAGATGGTAAAGTGGAACCAAACAGGTTGCTAGCATATTGCCTTTAAAAGTTCGTTTGTTGGCGTTAGCTGACTTTTACAATCTACACGCAAAAATATGCAACTGGCACACCTGTATTTTTCTCTCTCTCCCAGACCAGCGTGAAAAATGATGCATTTCTTGCCATTAAAATATATGTTAGTGCTCTATTCTATATATTGCCGTTTTTTATCAGTGTCGATAATATTTCTATTAGCTTGCCAACAGAATATTAAGATTCTGTAATGTAACTGAATGCAAAATGTAAACCTTAGCGTACTATTTGTCAATACGGCCTGTTTATATTTCAGAGACCCGAAAGTAAGAGCCTATCCTCTTGTGATATATAGGTTCGAATAAAATAGATTATGCAAAGTGGATCCCGTAGCAAATATTTATGAGTTTTGATGCGATTTCCACACAGTGACTCGATGCTTGAGCGATATTTTTTATTGTGACAGATTTATATTTTTCGGTATCTACTTTATGATAATAATATCAACATTGAAACATTAAAATCTACTTTAATTAAGACGAAATTTTTGAAATTTATGTTGTTGAAGTAAATGTGATATTTGAATCCAGATTAACCTCATGTGAATTTTATCATCAAAGCTATGGTTGCTTTTATTATTATTTGACCAGTTCAATCAGTTACAGAAATATCTTACAGAAAATCTTATATGTTCTCAATCTCACATGTTAATTTTAACTTTAGACTTCACAATAACTGATTACGTAATAACTTATCAAACTCACATGGAGCGTATCTCATTAATTTCTACTCAGTCTTGTCTTGAAATTAATTAAATCGTTGAGAGACATATAGTAAGAGACGCATACATTATTCGCCGTAAGACTCCGTAAGAATATAAGCCTAGCTTTTCAGCAACTAAATTAAATCATATTATTATACGGATTAGGGTTATTATAAAGGGAAAATCCAAGTAAAATCGTTTGCTCTTTGTTACGTGTTTATATCATGATACCGACTTTAGATAGTATTGTCACTGTTTGATTGCAACAGCACGTTTTAGCGAAATTATTTATTAAAAGACAATGATATCCATGCAGTGGGTACTACTAGATTGAGTGTTCGAAACAATCGCTATGCCACACTCAACTGAGGTTCCTGGACCACACCTGGCTCATTATCAATTCGACGCTTGTGCAGTAAACAACGTAGCGCATTTTACTTCATTTCATATTTTAAGCACTTGTGTAATACTTTTATAAAATGTAATTAAAAAATCGACGCTCAGTGTAATATTAGACTGCAAAATATACATTTAAAATGGGTTTTTAGTGAATTAAACTTATTTTGTTATGTTTAAAATTAAAACGTCGTGACAGGTCTAGCCCACTCGGAGCAACGACACAATAGCACTGTCTCGCTTTTACTTACGAAGAAGCGGCATTTCCCGCGCCACGCTCTGCCAGTGCGTGGCGCCACAATTTATGTTTTTATTTACTACTCTAGTGTAACGTATAATTTAATGTTAAAGCTACTTTAGTTTGCAGTAGACCTTGTGAAGGTAACAATAAGAAAAAAAATGCGTAATATATGATATATTGTATAGATCCAGCGGGGTTATTCACCAACGTCGGAAACTCAACTTTCCGTATCCGACAGGAAATTTATCGATGATTTTGTCTATACGAGATTCACAAATCCGAAATCATATTATATTTATATTATATATATGTCATATTATACATAGTCGTTTTCACAAATCTAATCCGTCGGATTGAATTTATGCTTTCCGAAGATCGGCCTTTCCGCCACGGAAAGTTTCCTCCGACGTTTGTGAATAACCCCCTAGATGTTACTTTGCGGAAATCCATTTCTTGTTATGAATTCTAATAATTTTAAACTATCTTCCGGCAGTTCTACCCTAAATTTCAAACTTTAATCGACTAATGAAAATTATGTAAACGAGGTCATTAGTAGGGTAAAAAAGACGTAAAGGCACAGTATACATATATTATAACAGTAGGATGTCTTCATAGAAATATCGCGTACGCAATTTCTATGTGTGCTCGCTAATATGCACGCGCCGTGGCACGCACACAACGGCAATATTTTGGGTGAATATGTGTAATTATTATAGCGCCAGTCGAGTTTGCATGTGACGCGAAAACATGACCGCTTCCGTTTTTGTCGTTCGTTCTTCACATCGTTACAAATCCAAAAATGTCTAAATCGCATAAACGAAGGAATTATAATGCTCTTAGATGCCTAAATAATTTTAGTTATTTCAATCCAGAGTTATCATTCTTCAACATATACAATAAATTAAATGTAACAAACACGAAAAACTTATCCGTGTGCATTGTTTTTTTGTTATTGTTAGCTTCAGTACATTCTAATCACGTCAATTAGTCATCTATGACAATTTTGTAGGATTTTGATAGCAAAAGTGGGGTCAAAATACTTTACTTACGTATTAATGAGGCTTTATAAAAGAATCTGGCGTTAGTCTTTGTGTAGTAGTTATCAAATAGCAACAAGCGATCGTGTACAGTTTATTTGAATGGAGGTAGTCAGAAATAATTTAATTATACCCTCCGCCATGCGCTGTTAAATAGAAGTAGTCTAGTGCAATTAGGGTTAGTATATCTTTAGCTGTATCCGTGAACCGTCGTTTTAAAAATATAGCCCAAAATTAGTGTTCAGCGATTCAGTATGCAGTGAATTATTAGTGATTAGTGAGTTATTCAGTATGCAGTGAATTATTAGTGATTAGTGAGTTTTATAGTGCCTTAAATATAAATATACGTATTGATTAGTGTGCTTTTATTATTATGTACTAAATGTATAACTAAATTAGATGTTGTTCACATCTGACACCCAGTGCAAGAACTCACGTATTCGGCCGAGAGTAGGCAATGCCGTTACGCATGAGACCGGAGTTGGTCTTATTTTCTATATATTTTCTGGAGATGATCTTCTTTTATACATAAATAAAATAAAAAAAAAATAAAAAAGCCATTTCCTACACAATTATACATTACAATTAATACTATATAGCATCGGAACATCAACACTGAAATTACATAATAATACCAACAATATAAATACTAAATTACAATATAGCACATATAAATATGTTACATGCATACAATACCATAATTTCCAGTATACGTCGGTTCCACTAAAGCTTTCTCAAATTATTATTATTATTTTTACTTTTATTATTATTATTGCTGATTTTTATATTCATTATTTATTATTTGATACTATTATTACACCGTTACTATCTCAATACCAACAATGTCTATTAACAAATTAATTAAGTTACTATTTTAGAATTGTAGTAGTCGCCTCTTTGGCGTAGGCCTCCCCCATTTCTTTCCAGAACTTTTTGTCCCTAGCTTTAGCCATCCAATGTGGTCCCAGTCTATGTATAAATACATCAGCCCATCTTTTTCTTTGGCGCCCTCTTGATCGTACTCCATCTCGCGGGATCCATTCTATTATTTTTTTTATCCATCTATCATCCCTCATACGACATACATGGCCGGCCCAGTTCCATTTCAGCACCCTGACTCTTTCCACAACATCTGTTAATTTAGTCAATTTCCTTACCACATCGTTGCTTATTCGTTGCGATAGATCGATACCCATAATACTCCTCTCCATCTTACGTTGGCATATGGCCATCTTCTCTTCTTCACATTTTCTTAGTGACCAACTTTGACAACCATAAGTTAAACACGGCAGGAGCGCTACTTCGAAGAGCTTTTTCTTGATATTAATGTTGACAGATTTGCTTTTCATTATTTCCTTTAATCCCCAGTATTTTTTTCATACTGTAGCGATCCTTCTCTGGATTTCTTTCCCAGTGTGGTTTTCGAAAGAAACAGTCTGACCCAAGTAAATATATTTACTTACGATGGCTATATTTTGTCCTTCAACCGTTATAGGGTTCTTTTCTTTCGTCTTTGTTATTATTTTAGTTTTATTGAAATTAATAGACAAGCCCACTTTTTTACTCTCTTCTGTTAGTTCTTTTATACATATTCTCTGGTAAATGTGACTCATTCCTTCATTCGGTTCTAGTTAGCTAACCGAATCTGATTTCTGAAATTTTCTGAAGTGAGGATGTTTCGTTAAGAGGCGAAACACATTTTGAAACAAGTTTTGGATTTTGGGCGGAAGCTAGCTAATAATTTTAAAAATTCATTAATTGCTTATTTACACCTAATACCTTTGTATCGGACGACTTTAGAATAATTGGTATCTAAAACTCATGATACAGATTATATTAGAAGAAAAATAGAAATCTCATAATTGAAGTTTTTTTTATATAAGTGGCGGCAAACGAGCAAGTGAGTCGCCTGAAGGAGTCCGGGGAATCACAGGTGCATTGCCGGCCTTTAAGGAAAGGGGATGGGGGGGATGGGGGAGATGGGCCACCGGTTCACTTGCTGAACGAAACACAAGAGCAGTAGATGCTGTTATTTCATGCCTATATTCTGTGAGAGGGTGGTATTTCACCTAGCGAGCCGGCTCAATTCGTACTGCTGCAATGCAGAGTGGCTCTACCACACACAAATCCGAAACTATGAAGCGGTCGTTTATGTTTGTTTCATTTAAAGCCTCTTCCCATTTGCATTTACTATTAACGACCTTCTGCCACCTATGTCTGTCAAAAATATACGTCTGTTTCTGTCTGAAGTCTATTTATCTGTAAGTGCTTTAAATCCCCGAGACATAATTATGCACACAACAAATTTTAAATAATTATAAAGATATAAAACAGAGATTGGTGTGACAGAAGGGCGGTGAATGTTACATTTTATATTCTAAGAATCTGTGGGATGCACATTTTAATACAGCTTGTCAGAAATTAGAAGTAAAATAATTTTAAATACTTAATATACATAGGTACTCGTAATAATTACTTAACGATGTCTATCTGTTTTCGTAATCGATATTCGATTCGTTTTCTCTTTTTTAATATATCTAATTACTTCTTGTGTTTATGTATACCTTATTTATTCATTTTTGACTTTAATGTGAACAAACAAAAAAACTAACCAAAGTTTCGTTAATTTTTCACCGTTCACAGGTCCGGCTTATTACACGTAGCACTCTAATGACACTGCTTTTCCGTTAAATACGTGAAACTATGAAATTTTAACAAATAACACTAAATATTATCCAAAATAGTACAGCATTGAAAAGTTATTGGTTATTTGTCAAGCGTTTTGTTTTTAATTTGCATGTCACTTAAAGCTGTGGTTGCCTTATATTCCCAGATGAAATTAGGGTCATAAATCAGTTCACTTATGTTAATGGCACAATTCATTCTAAATGTAAGACAGAATAATAACAGAAGAATATCATTGATTGCGATGTGCAAACAATATATTTTCCCATAGCATTCTTTATTTTTAAATGTTTTTTTAAAAATACAAATTTTTAGAATAATCAACAAGGGGGGTGGTGCCAACGTTATTGTATGGTAGCGAGGCCTGGATATGTCCGAAATCGAAAGAAAGTATGATAAATGCAGTAGAAATGCAATCTCTTAGAAATATGTGCAGTGTCACCCTTGCGAACTGGATAAACAATGAAGAGATACGCTGTACAGCAGGGTTGCACAACACTGTTATTGTAAAAATGAAAAAAGGAATGCTTAGATGGTTCGGGCACATAGAAAGAATGGGTGATGAAAGACTGATGAAGAAAATCTACAGAGCGAAAGCGAGTGGTAAAAAAAGCCAAGGAAGACCAAGGTTGACTTATGAAGATCAAATAGCCAGAGTGTTAGCCGACGGAAATGCCAAAAGCACTCGCACAGGCGAGAATGTGTGAGGAAAATTATGAGATTGGAAGAAGCGAAAGAAGTATGTAAGGATCGCAAAGCTTGGCGCTCTATTCTCTCTGACTACCCTATTAGGGATACAGGGATATAGAATTTTTAGACTTATTGCACGACGTTTTAATTCATGGTGGTTTTTATTGAAGCACAAACACACAAACGGACAAAAATTCTAAAAAGGTTTGTTTTACTAATAACTAATAAGTATGACAACTGAGTTAATCATGTGTGAATTAGTCCATCTCTTGTCATATTATTATATAAATGCCGTAGTCGTCACATTTGTTTACATTAAAGAAAAGACAAAAATGAAAAAAATAAGATAATCGAGTATTCTTCTTTTTTAATTATAACGGTACTTCACATTTTACAATTCGCCATTCAGAGCTCCATACTCCGTGATAAACGCAACCCTCATAAGATCATTCTTGTGTCCATACATGTGTCTACCACAGTCGAAATTTTCAGAAACTATGCGTATTAACCCTAAATTTTCGACAGTACTTATTATTAACAAAATACGAGTATTTTGTACTAGTTAAAATTTAAAATTATTAATTATTCAGAGGAATTAAGAAGACTTAAGTTGGGAATTACTTGATTTAATTCATCATTCGTACCTTTTACCAAAGGTAAACCTTTGGAATCACTAGACCTATGAAACTACCATACTATACCAAAGTTTTGACAATTTCGGGAAAAAACATAACGAGAGTAGGCCTCTAGCAATTAATTTAACGAACATATTATTTTGACTGAACCGTTGGCGCTGTGGCAAAGCATCTGCTTTCCAAGCTGGGGTTCTGGGTTCGATCCCCGGTTAGGTCGATGTAGAAACCGAACTTTCTTAAATTGACTTGGAGGCTGGTTGTCACTGAGAGCTCCCCCAGTTCGTTGGGTACTCATAGTACATGCCTAGTACTTAGCTTGGGGTCACACAATTTGTGTAATTGTGTGGAGTATTATTATTATTTGACACCGATGTTTGAAAAGGCGAAAGAAGTGTGAGGACCATGATGCTTGGCGTTCCGTCTTCTGTATCCACTCCGTTAAGAATACAGCGCAAGGATATACGAGTATATGTACGTATGCACGTATTGTATATACATATGTACGTATCTTCAGCATAATAACGTTTACAGACCGACGAAGCGTACAAAATTGAAACAATTTTCAACGAAATTTAATAAAATTTGTGAATTTTTAAAAATCGTGTTATTTTATTATATATGTATATAAAAAATATTATCAATTTAATTCAAAATTTTAGATTATTATTTATATTCAGATTTTATATTTATTATTATTTATTATTCAATATATTAATTTCAATTCTGGAATGTTAATGTTGATCAGTTTATTTTAAACCTTGTTATTCGGAAATTTTCAGATAATATTTTATGCTTGGAAAGAGACTTAATTAAATTGATGTTAATAATTTGGTATACTAGTTTAAAAATTTTTTTTTGTAAGAAACGGGAATATTTGTACCATTTTTTCCCTATTCTACCTTTTTTATGAGCATAGAGGTTTAGTCAGAAAAATAAAATGCAGGACTGGCAAGTGACAAATTTGAAAATATGTAATTTTTTTGGATGATTGGAATGGAATTTTTAAGAAAGGAAAAGTGGACAGAAATCATGTGATGGTGGAACGACGATCTTTTAAGAGAGGAGAAAAGTTTTATAAAAATCATGATGTATACCTACCAAGTCCAAACCAAATCAAAAAAGTAGTAAGGATAATGTAACAAGAGCTAACACATCAGAGGATTTTAAAATAATTACCAAAAAAGAATGATTTTAATAAAGAAGCTTGGTTCATAAAGTTTATTTGAATACCTAAATAAACAACTGATTATTCAATAATTAACAGAAGGTATTAATTAACTACTTATTTCTCCACGTTGCCTGGACACGACTGATAGAACAATACAGAATATTTTATGAAACAAGCAAAGAGCTACAAGAAACTTGCTTAAATGTCTCCGATCAAAAATAAAAAACTATATACACAATCAACGCCCCAAAGATATCCGAACCAAATATGCGTTCAAATGAATATTTGAGTCCACTTCTGTCTTAGTAGTATTCGAAAACGTTAACAGCGATCATGTCAAATTGCTCCTTCAAAATTGTAAAAACAAAACTAGACCGCTAAAAAAAGACGGAGATTCTTATTTTCGATTAATAAATTAAATAATATTGTTTATGTTTATTACTTCGTTATAGTAATAACGTTGCATAGCTATTTTTTATTAAATTCGTAATCATATTTATAAATATTGCCTGACGATATATGCTTATCCTTGTCACTTTCACGTAACAAATCAAAATGACGTAAATAGCAATGTACACAGATTATGTAAATTATACTTTACGCACAAGACGTAAGATTGCATTTTAAATATTTTTTTTAATAAAGAATCGTTTACGAGCTTTTATAACCTTATGGTTTGACGGTAAAGTCTACTTTAGATTAATGCAATATTACCGATAATACTATAGGATATTAAAAATATATACGTCAATTCGGATAATAATTTGTTCAGATTTTACAAGAGGTCCTGAATTTAGTTCTTTATTTGTGATCGAAGCTAAATGTGAAGATATCATTCATAAGTGAAATTCGTATGTTTAGAACAGCAATATCTAGCATAAGCCAGTTGATAGAGTATTTTTTATTATAACGTTAATTATAGTTTCAAGGATTGTTTAAAGGTAACCACATACATTTAGACAACACCATACCATCACTCCCGCCTTCTTCACATTTTATTGTTCACTTATATAATTAATCTTTTATTGTTTAATATTAAATTTTGTTGTTATATGTTTTTGATTCTGTTGCGGTATTTCTTCTTCTCGACTTCATGATGATAAATAATACTGCGGAATTTGGTAAATGATAAATTAGTACTGTGTGGCGTGTTAACACCATAGAGCTGTCGTTTACATCTCATATCTTACACTAATTCTTACAACTATTTATATTGGAGATGTACGTGACAAGCTCCTTTGCAGCGATGCGAATATTTAAATTGTAGATCGCGCACAAGGTCACGATTTGCTGTGTCAGAGTAACACCTGGCACAGATTCCAAACAGATTTCTTTATTTAAAAATTTACAAATTTTATTAAAAATTTAATTTATCCATTCTCTTTGGCATCCGGGAGAGAATGGTGTAATATGAAAGATGTGATCGACAAGGGTTTGCTTAGCAATGAAGACATTTATGGCTCCAAGTAAATTGTTTCAATTTCGTACGCTTCGTCAGTCTGTAAGCGTTATTATTCTAAAGATACATGTATATATAATACATGCATACGTACATATCCAGAAGATGAGACGCGGAAATGATGTCATAACACATCCGAAAACCATAACTAGGTTTCTAATATATCACTCCACATTACACTTTAATCGATAGGACACTTGTAGTCCAAGAACCCGTGAACCTACGTCATTTTATAAAGGCTGAATTTTTTTCTACAGAAGTGTACCACTGCAGGTAACAACGATTGGCTAATATGAACATTCTGTCGCGGTAACTTAGACAGGTACCAGGTAGCAAAGGTATCAGCTATCAAAGCCTTTTAAAATTTTCAACCTTTATAAAATGGCATAGATCTGGCGTTCACGGGATTTTGCTCTATTACGTGCAGAACACACATGCACGCATTGCTTTTTTGCTTAATTTCTTCGGCGTTGCTGTTAGTATGTAAGTACTCCTAAGCGTTATTGTTTTCAGTATGTGCTCTTTCTTTTACAAATATGTTATGGAACTTTTGGTACACGCGCGTTTACTCTATTTGATCTATTTTTTTTAATTTGTTTCTTGAGTTCACTCAATGTGTACAGAATTTTTATAATGACGCCATCCCAAAATCATTAGTAACGCATTCCACTTCACTGATCATAGCGGAAATATTGTATTTGCCTACAATCGGTTTCTCGAAAATTCGCCTTTGGGCACACATTTCCCGCCAACCATTTTCGCTACCTGAAACGGGTGATTTTATTTGAGCATGAAATGAACCACAAAACCGAGTTACCCAACAGAAATAGACCTTAACACACATAGATTACGGATTAATTTTACAAATCTATCCACTTGCAAAATTCAGGGCTATGTTCAGTACTTTGCTAATTAATAATTCGGTTTTCGTTGCGTATTTTCGGCCGAAAAAATCTCATTGTCTGAAACAAATGACGTCATTAGCATCTCTCACACTCCGAAATTCAATTAATTTCTTTAGGGAGTGCAAAAATTTGGCCTCGTAATTTACAAGCTTATTGTTTTGGTTTTTAATTAGTTTGTGTTATATTGGTATTATGAATTGAACAGAATTAATATTGTCAATGTTTTGCGACCGTAAAATTTATGTATGTCGTCGGTACAATTTATTTTTGAAATTTTATTATTTATGGCTTTTATGATTTATATATGTGCCTACATATTATGTGTTGTTTATTTTTTATTGCACGAATTCGTAAAGCGATGAATGACCATGTATTGAGGATGATACACTAGAACACGTCGTATTCAGTAATAATGTAGAGTTCGAAGGCTAGACAAGGGAGGCACGAGGAGAAAGAATGCAGTATATATACGTCAGAATCTTAGAATACTTCTACTCCCAGTTTACAGGAACGACAGTCTGCGTGTGTTTTGAATTTTTGCTTTTCCTTCGTTTCGGCGTCGCTATTTCAGAGCGAAATCTGCGCTCTCTCGATCTTTCTTAGTGTCCTCCTTCTGTACCGCTACTACTTCATTAAAGGATGCATAGTTCTGAAGCTGCTTATGAGGCTTGTCATCTGGCTTAGCGACTACCGACAAATAGTCGAAATTAACATTTACCGCCTCATACGTATCACGACGGCCTTTAATATTGTTGTTATTAGGTATATACATTATCAGCCATTCAGTTGATGAAGGTGCGTAACATTACTTAACATTGGTGATATTTTGAAACACCGAAGTATTTCTATGCTACGAACTGTATGTGGGTATAGTTAATTTATTTTAGATTTTAATGAGATTTGATGAAGCGAAAGAAACGTGTAACGACCGCGACGCTTGGCGCTCCGTTCTCTCTGACTTCCCCGTTAAGGATACAGCGTGAAGATATGTATGTATGTATTTTTCTTTTTCATACTAATGTAACATTTTGTACTAAATAATACACTACATTTATTACTTAACTTACTTGATGCTTCTATATTGTCCTAAAACAACTTCATTTGAATCCCAAACGCTGTTGTACATTAATTAAGCATTAAATGGAAAGCAAACACTGAAGTACTGGGTTTTAAATACTTATCATTATTATAGACAGCATTCCTTTTAAATAGAATGAACCTCCAGACAATCTCATCAATTTTATAACCCATAAACAAACTGAGCACTAATGTATAGATTGCTAATCGTGCTCGGAGTCATGTCTATAGCAGTGTAATTCCTGGAAAAATTTCTAAAATTAGGAAAATTAGTTTCCTAGAAATTTAACCAAACAAACCGTTACCCGCCCGCTTCGCTGGCCGTAAATGAAAACTTAGTACCTTTAGTAGATTTTTGTTTGAGAAATAGTGAAAGGTCTATGGAATTAAAAAAATAAGAAGCCTAAAACCGTCTACAAACGATTCCGCGTCGAATGGTAATAGTTCCATACCGATACGTTCAGTAGTTTTCACGTGATTGCGTGAAGAAAACTATTTTCATTATATATATATAAGATTCCGGGAATTTTTCCAAGTTTCCCACTTTTGCTTTATACATATTTCCGTTTTTTCTTATTGATGAAACGTTATGAACTGGAGGTACTCTCCCGATAAAAGAATTTTAGTCTTCTAAATGTTAGTGTTATATACATACATCATGCATACTATACTCAATCTTAGTGTTAT
The DNA here is from genome assembly GCA_907165235.1 of Zeuzera pyrina. NCBI lineage: Eukaryota > Metazoa > Arthropoda > Insecta > Lepidoptera > Cossidae > Zeuzera > Zeuzera pyrina. Next base: position 6,121,126 of record OU015641.1, read on the forward strand.
ATGTTTGGATTTAATCTTTTAAGCAGTCAAATATTATTAAAATGTTAACCTTGTCTGTAAAAAAAGACCTATACTCAGCAGTGAAACTGATATAGGCTATTGCAGAACATGCACTAAAGCCTGATAAAGTGATGAATAAATATACTTCAATAAAGCTACATACACACTAGAGATACATAGATCTACGTATAGAACAATGTACCCGCCACTTCATTAAATAATATAGATAGTCCAGAGCTTAGACTGTAATTTAATGAACGACTTAACCAACTCGAGTGTAGTTTAAAAGTTTGAACTTTGGAGATAAGTGCAGCAATCGCGACGACATCGTAGCGCTGTGGTAGCGCCGAAAGTTTTAAAACATTGTGTGAAAGTTTTAAACATTTATCTACTTTAAGCGCGGTTCGAGAGGGTCAGCCTTCACCAAAATCTCATTACTGCTGCATTAATAAAATTTCACGATTTACAGAAATTATAGATAAGCATCGTGATTTTTAATAAGGAAGGAACTTTCTAGTCTAGGGTCTAAAAATATAACTATATAAAATATAAGAAGAAAAGATAAGTATTATAAATATATCAGAAGAAAATCTATCCCTTGGCCGACTTTTACAACCTACGTGACAAGAGAATCAGCTGTGACATATTCTATATTTTTTTTCGCTCCAAACTAATGCGTAAGGCAGACATAGTTGCCACAAATTGTCGTCAATCTAGGTTTTATATATTATTTGTTTAATTTACTGTACACTGTATAACGTATTAATTTATAATAAACTGAAATTGTAATTCGTCTAATAATTCAATATTTGCGGCGTTTTAGTACTTACGTGAGAAATTGATGCAAGTAAAACATGCAATGATTAAATAACTATATAATATTAATTAAAAAACTATATGGTTTAATAAGCTAGCTATTGTCCTCGACTTCGTCAGTGTGGATTTTATGTGAGCGTCAATGTCATCTGCCCTCGCGTGTCCAAATTATAAGAAACAAATTTGGTCAAAACATTAAAAAAAGTTCTGGATCTCGGCAACAGCGTTACCTACCGGGTCAACATTAGCTAAGCACCATCCAGGTGAACCCATAAGTACAAAAAAAATTTCGTCATTATCTGTCATTTACGAGGAGAAGTATTACGAACTCACGCGCACCGGAATTTTGGAGAAGATGGATATAATTGTATAAGAAAACTACTATGACACAGTCGTGGTGAAAACTAATATAAAACTGAAAAGATCGAGAATTGGATCCAATGCATTTTGTCTTTAATAGATGAAAATTCTACTCCATTCTTTTTACAAATAAAAAACTAGTTTCACAATCCTCTGTAAAATTTAACAAATTACTGTCCGAATTGACACATTTCTAATATCGCATAATATTAGTAATATATAAATAGTAGTAATATTGTGTTAACTTAAAGTAGAACTTACAATCAAAGCATAATATTGTAAAAGCTGGTAAAAGTTCCTTGCGTGACATTGGTGCAGATTGTTAAAAAAAAAATTTTTAAATGCAACCTTATACTTCATGCTTAAAGTATAATTCACAAATATATTTGCATCATTATTTACATCATTTCGATTTGTTACGTGAAAGAGACAAGGATAAGACATATTATACCGTCAAGCAATATTTAAAAAAAATAATTACGAATGTAATTATTTTGTATGTATGAATGTAATAAAAAAGAGCTATATAACATTATTATTATAACGAAATAATGAACCTATAAATAAAATTATTTTATTTATTTATCAAAAACAAGAATATCCGTTTTTTAAGCGTTATAGACGTGTTGTTCTTACAACTTTCGAAGGAGCACTTTGACATGTTTGCTGTTAGTGTTTTCAAATACTACTAAAACAAAAGTGCACTCAAATAATCTGACTATGTATCTTGTTTTCTCTGGTTATGGCCATCTCACACGGACAAGTACAATAAAATGTTTTATAGACTCAGGTGTTACTTTGCGGAAATCCATTTCATGTGATAAATTCCCAAAATCTATAGCTATTTTCCGCTAAAACTCCAAAAACCACCAATCGACACGTGTTTCGCCCCTCAACGGAGCATCCTCAGGATATACCAGAGATAGGACTCGGTCAGCTAACCAGCACCGAATCGATTCGGTGCTGGTGTGGATTGGATTCGGTGCTGGTTAAAATGGCCACTTATTGATTTTTTATACATACATACATACATATCTTCACGCCGTATCCCTAACGGGGTAGACAGAGAGGACGGCCAAGCGTCGCGGTCCTTGCATACTTTTTTAAGTTTCCTCAAATCTCATCATTCTCCTCGCACATTTTCGCGATTTTCGGTATGCGAGTGCTTTTGACATTTCCGTTGCCCAACACTCTAGCTATTTAATCTCCATAAGTCAGCGCTGGTCTTCTTTGGCTTCTTTTACCATTCACATTTGCTCTATAGATAATATTTTTCAATACATTAATTATTGTAATTTTAGGGAATGAATCGTTACCAGTGTGTACAACCAAAGTTGACTAATAAAAGATTGAATAACAAATGAAAAATTTATTTATTTATGATAAAATTTATTGTAGTCCTAGCTGTAAAAAATATAGCCGTATCATCCTGAATTACCCTACAGATATTCCTCTTTTTTTAGACGCATTTTTTGTATTTTTCAGTAACCGTGAATTAGCAACAATTGCATACATTTTTAAATAATCGATTTTTAGATAATGTAGGTAGTTGATCAATTGATAAGTAAGTACTGAAAACGTATCTTTAAATGAATATTTTTGTGTTTACCTATAAAGATAATAATAACACGAAAGAAATAAACAGAATGTCTGTGTTACCTGCTCTGAATAGCCCAACTAAGCATGAAATGAGTTCTGGAGAAATTCACGACAATATTTAAGTAGAATCTGAATTCAGGTCACCTGAATTGAACTTCTATTCTGAACCAACTGAGCTACAAATGTCTTATTTAATGTTAGCTCAATCAATTGCAGCTTCAATTTCAACTTTATATCTGTGCGCTCTCGTTTTCAGAAGTAAAACTTCTATTTTAATTTCCCGGAGAACTTCCAGATTTCTTCAGTTTATCTTAAGTTAAGGCAATGCAATCGAGACCGTACAAACTCTTAGATAAGAGCGAAGTACGTTCCTATTTCAATAAAAATTCTTTTTCGTGGAAAAAACGTTTCCAGATAGTACATTGTAGTTTGCACACTGAAGAAATCTTTTCAATATTTCTATTTCTCTTTCTTTAACTTTAGTACCTTAGCGACGCTTCGATGTTCGATACGATTGTGTTAAGTAGTGGTCATATAATGAACGGGGTATGTGGATGATCGCCAAATGACGGTAGTTGTTAAGCTAGGTAAGAAATTTCATCTCTGGTGCAAATGTCGAGGATGACCACCGTTGGAATTTTATTGGGTAAAAATCTCAATTGCTTAGTTAAGTTTAGTTTAGCTTAGTCTCAATTAATTAGTTTCTTCCGCGTTACTTACAAAACTGGCTAAAAGCGTATAACACGCATTAACTTCGGACTCTGTAGCAATTCCGTAGGAGAACATTATTTACGCAAGTTCGTTATGTTTGTAATAAAAAAATACTGGCTGTATAAGTGCTAATAAGAAGGTAGTACTAAGTATAATGTAATAATAATCACCGAAGCCTATAAGATCATAGAATTGCTACGCCAGAGATTCCAGGTTCCTTTTCCATTTCCGGTTAACTTCCGGTTAAATGTGTTTTTCTGAATGATCTGTATTCTGAAAATGTAGAGGGCCTAATCTAATAACCTGTCACATTGAAGCACTGAGATGTGAAAGATTGCTGAGTAAATGAAAGAGCTGAGTGTTCCTAAACTTATTACTTCGGAATGGGATTGTATAAACTAAACTCTTACAAAAAATTAAAACATCTATATTTCTATATTTTAAATAATTAAGAATTTAGCGCAGCAATATTTTATCTAATTAGTATATTGAATAATTTTATCTAATTATTTATCTAACTATTTATGCACATAAAAGAAACGTGAAATATCATTTACTAGCGATCCGCCCCGGCTTCGCATGAGTAGCCGAGCAAATATTATGTCTACATTTTTTTTCTGTTGTTGTTGTCTGTTAGTGTTGTATCAGCTTGTTGCGTCGAGCATCACGTGAGTCGCGTCGGTGTGGGACCGCTTGAATTTATTTTGTCGCGTGTTAGTTTTAATTTTACGATAACACCTAAGATATTAATTTAAATTGTGTGGAAAACGGATCAATTATAATGTGCATGAAATGCTCGAGGTAACGAACATATTTAATTTGATAAGGATTAATATCGTATCCGTCTAAATAACTTTCCAATTACGACATATAATATTTTAAACATTAAAATAGGTATAGCAAGCTTTCCTTAAAAGACATATGGCACCATGAACTTTTCTGTCCATAAAAGACGAACAATTCCACATTACATTATTTTGTTATATCTCAAAGGGATTAGGCAGCGTTTTGATGAAAACTCCCAGTCGGCCTGATTCTTTCCGACATCTCCAAGAATCATCGTCATATTTCAACTTATTTACACACAACATTAATTATAATACACATAAACCTTCCTCTTGAATCACTCTATTTGTGAAAATAGTATGAAAATCCATTCGGTAATTTTTATATTTATCTCGTTCAGACAGACGGACGGACAGACAGACGCGGCGGGGGGACTTTGTTTTATAATAATATGTAGTGATTTACAAACACGTCACATTTGTGTATTTCGAGGGATTAGAGCACTGGTTCCCAAACTTATTTTGTCTACTGAGTCGAGAGCTCATGCAGTTGTTGTCTAAGATGCCTCCTAGCTAAATGAAATTACAAATCACCCCCCAGGCCTCTACACAACGCCCCCATTTTTTTTCTGGGTCTCTTACCGCCCCCCTTTAGGCCTGCAGCGCCCACAAGGGGGCGTTATCGCCCACTTTGGGAATGGCTGGATTAGAGGGAGGGAGGGAAAAGTATCAAAATTTGAAATAACATTACAAAAAGAATAAAAGCGGCTAATAAAAAATAATGTCATCGTTTTGAAAATAACGTTCGCTAATAAGGGACGTTTTCAATACGAAACTCATATAGGCTATAGGCTAGAAAACTGTTATTAACTGATTCTGTTTTGCCATTTGTAAGCCCATAATATATCATTATGAACTTAGGGTTAAAGGTCGCGTCATAGAGTAATTTTGATGCGCTTTGATGTTCCCTCAAATACAAAACGGTTTTTAAAAAGAAAACAGTGCTAAAGATTTTGTTCAAAAAACAGATTTGTGGTTTCTTGGGTTTAAAAACTAAAGTGAGTGTAAAGTGAGAGTCGCCAATCTTTGTGTTATTCGCGGGCTTTATTTATTTAAATCTTCACGCTACGTTCGTAACATATGGTAGACAGAGACTGGTATGGAAAAGTCCAATTATCGTTAAAGAAGCGCTATTTTAGACATTTTCTCCAAAATTTCTTAAGTCTTGTTGTAATGAAAACAATGCATATATCTTAGATGAAGCCGCGAACTCGTACTGGAGGATTTCATACTGATCTTAAATTAATTTATCCGAGTTTACTTGGCTCGTAAAAGAACGAATAAGTTTGTGTCTGTTACAATTTACATTGTTATATAACTTAATTAAACTGTTTGGTTAAGTATTAGGTATACATCAATAAAAAAATATTAAAAGTTTAATAAGTATAATTTCTATTTGACTGGGTTTTCTGACAATTTAGTAGATTTCTCATTAGACGAATAACTTTATCAGAAGATTGACGAATACCATACTTGTCTTGACGTACTTGACTTGTCCATAATTTGTTAGAAAGGTTACATTGATAGTCATTTGATCTTCATTCAAAGGGGAACCCCGCTTTATCACAAAATCTGTTAACACATTTTTTTCTAAATTTTTGTCTGTTTGTCTACTTGTCTGTCTGTTTTATCAGAGTTTATGTATGTATTATCAGAGTTAATCTACAAAAATATTAAAATTTTGCAAAATTCTTTTGTAAAATTATGCAACATGACGACATATTTAACAAGGCTTTCGAGATTTAAATTGTCGCTTTACAAGTTTAAATTTTTTTAGTAATGACTGTGATTTCTATATGAACATTCTTTTTGGTTAGGTTATGTTATGCCAGTATTTTTACAACAACGAGCGAGCCAAGTGTGCGAAGCGAGCGTGCTGCGGCAGCGGCCGGCAACCGCATGATCTCCGCTTTATAAGAACAATTATTATAAATTTATTAAATGACATTTACATATATAAACTTTTGTAATTTTCTACATATACAGCGGTAATCTCTATAACACAGGGTAGATATCCAGTTTTAGGAATTACAGTTTTGTTTGATTATTGTTATAAGGAATGTGGAAATAAAGAAATAAATACATAAATAAAATGAAATAAATTAATTAATTAATTTACCCCTTTACCAGAATGTTAATTACTTCTGTTCCTTCCCTTCACTCCCTTCCTCTCTTACGCCCGATTTACATTGGTCAAGGACAGTGGCAAGTGGCATGTGCATGTACACTGTACAGTGGCGAGTGGCGAACGCTGGCACAGTGACCGTTTACACTACAGCAAGTCAAGTGATATTACTCCGTCAAAATTAGTGATGTGCCGATTCGATTATTTTAAAAATCGATTAATCGATTATACTTGTAACAATAATCTATCTGTGATCGATTATTGATCGATTAAGGTCGATTATGATTTATGAAGGTAGTTCTTTCTCATTTTTGTGGAAAAAGGCAAGATATTTTTAAGAAACTACCTAAAACGATCTTCGTAAATCGTAATTCTCACTAAATAAAGGTATTGACGTTTTAGACAGTTCTTTAAAAAAATAAGTCATAAATCCTAAGATTTATTTATTCTACAAATGTACCAATATGTTATTGGTTCAGTCATTTTAAATACAATCTAATTTAATTAGTAGGTCCAATACACTGCACTGCCGTCTCGTTGTAATCTGAACATAAAATGATGTGACAACTCACCCTTGAAACATGAAATTCTTTAATTAACTGTTTTCATTTCTTTACTTTTAAATGACGGGGAATTACCTACGAATAAAAATTCGTGGGTTAATAATAAAGTGAGAGGTTCATAGATAATAACAAGGGAATCCCCTTTTTGCAATGACAGGGTTGCCATACTAAACCACGACAATCAACAAAAGTAGAAATTGGTAGTGTGGTAGAATTTTTTCATAATCGATCATTATAGATTATTCAAATTATAATCGATTGCAGTCAATTATTTTATTAATCGATTAAACCATTATTGATAATCGATTTCGCACAGCGTTAGTCAAAATGGACGAGCAGCATCGAAAAATATGTGCAATTTCGCGCAGAATTCTTTTTATTACAGTGGAGCGAATAGTGAGAAAACGTTATCTTCTTCTTTTCTTATGTATAAAAACGAATGTATACCATTTAGACGTCATTTCGTTTACAATATCGCATAAAACAGCACACACGAACCGTCCTGTTGCCGGCTACTTAAACACTTTACTAAATTTAACCGTTTACACTACGCCAAGTGGCGAGTCAAGAACTGGGATAAACCGGGGTATGGGGTAAAAGAGCGCGTGTGAGGAGCGTCTGTTACCCAAAAAATAAAAAGTGATTCTATTTGGATCATTCATCTTGCAAGGCAGCTTGCAAGCCAAGTTGACTTGCCACTGTCCGATTGGTTTACACTAGTGTACTTACGTACTTTACTTATCTACTTCGCTAAACACTCAACCAATGTAAATTGGGTGTTACGAGGAAAGTTCAAAAGAGCGCTTTCTAAATACAGATTTAAGTGTAACGACAGATTTTATACGATTTTTATTATTTTATTATTATTACCTACTTATTTTTTCTTAAATACACCTTAAATCGGAGCGATTGAAGAGGGCTCGAGAATTCGAGCCACTTCAGAAAGTTCTTGCCTTACTAAGGAATACGTTCATATAAAAACTAATAAATATTTAACTGAATGCCAAAGAAGATGGAAAAATAGGTACATACTCATTTAACTACCAAGTTACCTTTTTTAAGACCCTAACACTCCTCCAATAAAGTGATAGTAGACTTTATTGTAGTTACAATTATAGCTTTGTGTGTTTACTTTTTGTTTTTTCTATTATTTTTTTGTAATTCAAGAAAAGACTTCTATGTTAGATTTTTAACTATTCCAGAACTATACTACCAAAAAAAAATTCTGTTAGCGATAGCCAAGTTCGAACGGTCGCGAGACGTTTAAAAATATCATGGCAGATGTTATTGTCAGGATGACAGTTTGACAGCTTGTCAAGTTATATTTTTAATATAACTTGACACTGTACTGTACTGACTATTTATATTTTTAATGAACGTTTAACTGTATGATGTTATATTTTTACATAACATTAAACAGCTTTGTCCACATTTTCACCAACTTTGAAGACAGTTCAAATGAATCCTTTTTTTAAACTGGTGTGTTAGTGTATACTGATGTACTATCATGTTTGTTCTTATTTGTTGCAGAATATTCAACCGGAATGAAATAAATATGATTGTTCATAAAACCCCCGAGCCTATGTGACGACTGTATCTAGCAAAACAGGACAGTTGATATGCGTGCTCACGTCCGCGAGTGACAGTGAAGAGTGTTCAAAATTACCGTGAAAAAAGTAAAGATGGCCGATCCAGACGCGTTCGATGACGAGGTAATTTTTTTGTACTATTTTAAATAGGTATTCATAGTATTTTAATATTTTGTCATGTAAGATGTTCGTTAAAAGTAATGATATCAGAAAACTGTAGATAAACTTTAAAAAAATTACAAATGACAAAAACACTTTATATTTTAATTGTTTTGAATTCAAATGTTTTTAATGTTTATAAAAATGACATTTTATTATTATAGTAAAATTTATTAAGACATTGCATTAAAATCTGTGAAATTGAAGTCATAAAGTAAGAATTTTTTTGAACCGAATTGTATAGTAATTAATAAATTTAATTGTGATTAATTTAACATTTAAAAATTGTTTACTCTTCAGTCGTTATTTATTGTATAATATACCAAGAAATTCTGTTTAATTTTCGTTTAAGTAAAGCGTTTTTCTCTACTTTTTGTACAGTTTACGTTTACAGTAGCCTATTTATGTCTATCTAGCTGTTGGAATAGACGTCAATACTACGTCAGTATAATGGAGCTTTTAAAAATTAATTCATTCCATCGGCCAAGAGTCGTAAGCCTTTGGCATGCTAACAGCTTTCGTTATGAACTCGTTATGAATATAACAGCCAACAGTTCAAATATTATGTGAATTAGTAATAACTAGTTTGTTCAGGATCCCGTGACCAAAGTAGCGAAAACATAACCCTTGTGGTTTCTTCATGTTTGTCTGTTTGTCCGTTTCTTTGTCACAGCCAATTTATTTCGTCACCTTTACACCTACTGAGCTGAAATTCGGCCCGAACCTACACATGTAAATAAAGTTAAACTGCCTGTGATTCCGAAAGAAAGGCTTTTTCTTAAGCTTATGTACACGTAACCATAACACAAACACGTTTTTTGTTTGTCAGTGTGTCTGCTCGTTTGTTGAGGCTAATTTCCGAAACAACTGAACCTATTTTGACACACTTTCCTTGGCAAGTAGAGAATAATCTTTATACCGGAAAAATACTAAATTTAACGCGGATGAAATCGCGAGACAGCTAGTTGGTATAATAAAACCAGAACTGAGAAAAAAAATTAAATTAATATTTTCGACGCAATATTTTTTAAGATTCAACTTCTACTTTGTCCGGAATCGAATTTTTTTATGGGACTTTAGGTTAATGCGTTTTCGTTACTGGCTTTCTTTTAAGCCAGGTTCAGGTGTAACTATGTTAATTTCATAACAGGTTCTACTGAATGCATAATAAAAAAATAATCTTCAATTACATTATTAACATTTTTAATGCCTTCAAAAAGGAGGAGGTTCTGTGTTCGTCTGTGTGTATATTTTTTATGTATGTTCAGGAATAACTTCATTGTTTGTGAACCAATTTCAATGAGAGTTAGTTATAGATCTACTCTAGATATTTATTTAGACTTAAATCACTTAAAAGGAAGAAATAAAAAGGTCTTTAAGAAAAAAATTAAACAGAATTCAAAAAGAACACTGAAAAGTACAAAAGAACTATTCCTTACTAATCAAAATTCAAATACGAAAATAACTTTGTAAATACGAACAAATACCTACATTATAATTAAATTTGACAGTTACGTTTAGTCGGTGTACAACAACAGAAACTCTACTAGTTTACTAGTTTGGTAGAGTTAGCACAGCCTTGAGTAATTGACAAAAATTGTATGATTTTTGTAGTGTATTTATAAAGTTATTTTTATACTTGAGTTTTGATTAGTAAAGGATAATTATTTTGTACTTTTCAGTTTTTTTTTTTGAAGTCGGCGGTTTAATTTTTTTTTGTCAGGCTTTTGCAAGGGGCATATAAATTCCATAAATATAATGTAATCCACGTTTATATTTTAATACAAGAAAATTAATTATTTCGCAACTAAAAATATCATTTATATAATATATAGATAAAATGTATCTGACCTTGGCAGTCAAAAAGGTGAATGATCAAGACGCCTATAAACTTTGGCTGATTTTCGGATTCTGCTTTTATGTATTGTTAAATATGAAATGTAACGGGAGTACTGATCACTATGAACACGTTATCAATTCTTCATCACAACTATTATGTACTTGACTATTCGACGGCTTCTCAACAACTGAACTCTTACAAGACCAAAATCAGGCTTTTATGCAGCCCCACTATACGCAGGAAATCCATTCTACCCACGTTCTTGTTACTAAAATGTTACAAAATATCACACGTGGGTACTTTATGTCATTAAAATTAATGTGGAACTAACAGTATATCAAAAATAAATACAAATAAACATAATAGGTTCATTAATAAAAGTAGACGAACATACATACACATTACATATTATAATAAAAATAAAATAAACAAATAAATAAAAGTAATGTATCAATGTCATAAAATTAATGCACGGATTCCGGAAGGCCCTCTCTGTGCTCAGTGAGTTAAACTTGATTCTCAAAAATCGCTTATTCGAATAACATTTAAAAACTTTATCATTACGCTAAATCAATATTTTTTTAAGTTGTGCATTTACGTGAAGCCGTTACTGCTGTAACAAAAAGTTACTGAAACAATAAAAAATACCTCAAACAGGCAGAAAAATCGACGATCTGTCGTTAGTTAATTAAAACCTTTTTCAAACAAGCCTATAAAATGTTATTAACAAAAGCTCGTGAGTAAAGTTATATGAATTTTGTGAACGCAACGAACCGATATGTGTGGAGCTAATTGTTTTATGAGATCGATGTGGACCATGTTAAACGTCTGTTATTGACTTTTTAGAGCCCATTTATTGTATAATAATATTATCAAGCCCCTTTGAGGAGGCACATCAAAGGTTATATTGCTTATAAATAAATAAAATGTAACATATATATATATACAAACTCCAGACGACATACATACATTCTTTTGCCGTTTCTTGTGTCTTTATCATTCTCAAAGATTCGTCAAGCATATGAATAAATCTGAACCATAGCTCTATTACCTAACATTATAAGTATTCGTGCTCGCCCTACAGATCTCAGATTTCATAACATTGTATATTCTGACACTTTTCAGACATTCTAACATTTTTCAGATGATAAATATAGTTCTTGTTAAAAATGTATCATCTCCTTTTTTTAACTTTTATCGATTACGAATTAAAATAGATTTTGTTAATGTACTGTAGATATAAAATTAGTGTTTTGGTTTTTAAAAAACTTTTTTTTCGCTTTTCTCCTCTTTTTCATAAAATAACAATTTAATATCGAATATTGGAGCCTAGACAAGCGGTTCAATTCTCGTAAGCACTAGTAGAATATAATGACATATATATTATGTCATTATATTCTATCTAAAATATCTTCACGCTGTATCCCCAACGGGGTAGTCAGAGAGGACGGAGTGCCAGGAGTCGCGGTAATTACACACCTCTTTCGCTTCATATACGAGTATATTGTAGTTTAATTATATTATAATTATACTGTAATGAATTTTAAATTAGTAGTCCAACGTTATTAACTTTCTTATATATTAAACGAAACGTAAAGCCGCGTGAAAACCGCTATATAAGACGCAGCTAAGTGGTATTTTTGACGAGCAATAACGTCAGCGAGCATTTCGATTATACGAATCGTTTGCCACTTGTCTAGCTGCTCAGAGCGGCTACGTTTTATATAGCGGTTTTCACTCTACTGTACTTTACTTGAAAGTTAGTGACGTCTGAATACCAATTTAAAATTCGTTACGACAGACCACGCGGTATTTTTCATTCTATCCTACTAGCGTTTAGCACAGTTGAGCCACTTGTCTCTAGGCCCCCTGATTATTTTTTGTGTTAGCGAAAAATAAGTTCGCAAAAAGATTATCGCAACTACCAAACAATAGAATGGGTCATTTTAGGTAAATAATGTTAGTTAGTTGTTCCTGTTGTTTGCTTTCCGCCAGTCGACTCTACCAATTAGGATGTCGAATAGCGGAATCTTTTTGTGGAACTTCATTGTGAAAAGGGTGGGGCTTAAGATTAAGAGAGCTAAGTGCTATTTTATTTAATATAGATTTTCCATTTTATGGTATAAATTTGTTTAATACTTACATCTGGGTTGTTATACTCTTATATCTAGGACGACTCTATGTATTTACTACTACATATATGTACTACGTTTATAAACGTTTTTTATATTTCATCTGGAACGTAAATCATAATATTTATTTTGTAAGTAATGTTTAATTCTTATTTATAAATTAATTTAATGTATTATTTAATAAAAAGGATAATAATTTAAATCCCACATATATCGTTAAAAGTAAAAGACAATAATAGGCAATTAATAATAGCTTACAAAAAAAATTTATTATTCTACGAATAAACCATATCCACTATTATATTAAACAAGCAATGTTTGTATATATATATATATATTAAAAAAGGCTATAGCGATTTCGATGCAATTTACAATATAGGGGTTGAAGGGGGCGAGAAATCGATATTCTTCTTTCACACGCTTAAAACTTCTAAGCTCTAAACTTCTGAACTTTTTAAATTCGCAACAGAATTTACTTTCTCAATAGTACAGTGGCCGAGTGTAGGTCTACGACGCCGAAGTGCGCGAGCTCGAATCCTGCAATGTGGTCAGACCTTTTTGTTATTTTTTAAATACTTTGAAATAATATGTCAAATTCAGTTTGCAACAAGTGCCTATTAAAAATACATATCACTTTAATAATGTACTGATAATAAGGTAATACAGTGAAAAATATTGATAAAAACATAGACTTCATAACTTCAGACAACCTGTCCGGTACCAAAAAAAATCAAGCAGCGTGAGGCAAATAAAATCAAATAAAATGTAGATGTGTAGGTGCTGTTTTCTAACGAAATGGCTACCGATCAGCTTATCTGATAGTAAATGTGTGTCGTATGTACAGGTGAGTCAGGTTATCTGATTTAGCTCACCGTGGCTGCTCGGACACGGTGTCTACCTCTGGAGTTATTTATAAAGGTCTATGGCTGAAAGTCACGGAGAAAAGTCTATTATTCATTTTCCTGAACAGTGAATTGAATATTAAATTTCATGGGCTTCCTTTATTTTAAGATATTATATTATTTAAAAGAGTAGTATTGTACAAGCAATATTTGTATATTTATAATCGCGACCCCAGTCATAAAAACAATATTTTCATGCGTACATGCTAACATGCTACATGCTAACACTGCTATCTTACTGGTATTATAACTATAGCAAAAGAATTAAGTGTCTCACCTCTATATATTATAGCCTACTAAGATGCTATGTTATTTACAAGAACAGTATTACGAGTATAAAGAACAGTATTATACGAGCAATATTTATAAATTTGTAATTTCATTCTCGTAAACGGCTCTAACGATTTCTATGAAATTCACAACATACGACAATAAGAAATCGATTTAGCTAAGTCTCCATTCTGAGAAATTTCGTTTTCTCTATGTTTTTACACACTTAAAATTTCTAAACGATAAATAACCTCTTCTAATTTCTCAGCAGAATTTACTTCCTCAATTGAGCAGTAGCTAAAGCGTATGTCTGCCACGCTGTCATGAGTGGATTCGATTCCTGTAATATGGTCAGACTTTTTTTTTTTTTTTTTATAAGACACCGAGTAATGCTCTCTCGGCCAGGTACTACTTTTTACTACGTGCGTTAAGGCTACGTGCGGTAGTCGATTAAATATTTTTTTGTTTCCCACCAGCATGTAAATTTCTGTTTTTGATCTACCCGCAGTAGCAGCAATATTATTTTTTTCTTTCCTATAAACAATGATACGAAGTAAGTAATGATGTATTAAATAATGTCGTCTTTGTAAATTTAACCCAAACCGTTTTTACTATATTTGTAGCAAATTGTTCAGTTAAATCGACGTTATCTTATATGGAATCACTACAAAACATTATTTTACATTATTTTGATACTCTGGTATCACATCAAGATTAAAACTGGGTTCCTCATGTGGCTTGCACAAACTGTACACTGGTCCTCATCTCCTAGTATTCAGGTAAAAATGGATCATTGAACTATGGAATGCTTTTAGGTTTACAAGGCGGGTACACTAAGTACTGTTGTTTCTATGCTCATGGATTTCAAAGGCAAAACAGAATCATTATATAAATATAAATATTTAGATCATTATATAAATATATACTCTAAATATTTATTATCTACTCTAAATTATCTTATCAAAAGCTATCTTCAAGATAACATTTATTTTTACGGGTATTGCCATATTTATCAATCGTAACACTTCTCAAATTCATTATTTTTTGTCCTCATAAATGTAAGAATAAAGCTTATGGCACAAATAAATATTTCGGGAAGATAAAATTTATTTTTACGGGTTTTGCAATATTTCTATTAATATAATTAATAAAAACTATTAATTATTTCCGCTGTCACTGACGCTCCGCCTTATATAGTTTGGCTGGGAAAAACTGGGAAAGAAACATTACAAATGGTAGTTCTCTTTGTTTTGGTCGCTACCAGGAAGCGATTTCCTTTTAGTTAGAGAACGATAAAATGTGATTTATATGTATTTGCTTTTAGGGAATATGTTCAATAATTATGGTAGGCCTGATAAAATTTTATCATTTTGATAGCATTTACATCAATTTTTTGTAGTACCTACATTGTGTAACAGAATAATCAAGAAATGTAAGTTAAATATTCGGTGACTTTTTGGCCGGAACGAGAGAAGTGAAGTTGACATTTAGTTTGGTTTTTCTATTTTTTGTGCTTTTGGGAGTTTTAAAATATAAAAGTGACAGTATATTTTACGTTAAAGTGTTTTCACTTTGAATTCGAATTGAAAGAATTTGACGTTCAAAATAAACACCTGAAATTTTCATCTCTCAAGAAGTCCTTTTTAACTTCAGTAAAACCTACTATCACTTTACTGGAGGAGTGCTAAGGAGTGAGTGAACAGAAAAAAGAACCAAACATTGCATTATGCAATTTACCATGCAGAGAAGAAATCTATATAAATAAAAAATGAAATGCTCATTGGTAAGCGCATCACGTGAAAACGGCTGGACCGATTTGGGTATTTTTATTTTGAAATCTTCGTAACAGTCCGAATTAGGTTTTTATGCAAAGAAAAATTGGAAAAGTTTCTCGGAAAATTATCAAATTCAGAAAAACCTAATGTCCTTTTTTTCTTCGAGATTTTTGTATGAACTCAAGACTACTCACAAAAAATTATATTAACTACTAAGTCACACCAAAGCGTGGCCAGGCGCAGCTAGTTGAAAATATTTTGTAACAGCATGACACCTTATGAAAGTTTATTTAGTAAATATTCCAAGCTATCATGTGGATATAGGAGAATTTACGTAGACACCCTCCGAAGCATACTTACTAGTGAGAATAAATCTTATCCTTTCTGTTTACTCTTTCACTTTGATGATTTTGTGGCAGAGATGGGAAAAGTATATCTTCAAGATTATAAAGTACCTAGAAGCAATATTTTTGTCCCGATTTTTTATTATTCATATTTTCCTTAATCTGCTTTTAACTGTAAAAACATGCCACTATTTCGGTTTTGAATATCTATATCAAAATGCTGCAAAAGTTATCTTATTCAAAATCAACTCTGTAAAAATGTATTTCATCTAAGCTGTTCTTTATATAAAACTGACTCTTTCTACCCTAATATTTGTGGTACTACAGAATATGTATATCATTGTGCTGGTTCATTTTAGTTACATTAGACCATTAAGCACGTTATGGTGTTATATAACGAGGCGCGATGTTTGCATTTTGTTGTCTGTATTCTATGTACCTGCTAATTTGTATGATGACAATGATTTCTAATTATTTTAAAGTATTTTTCAATAATTTTTTTTTTTACTCGCTGATTCATGTCGGGGAAAAAGTTTCTTCGTATTTCGTATACGAATTTAAGACATTTTTTAAGAAGTGTAATTACAATTAATAATAATACCATATATGCCTGAGATTTCGTTTTTTGAGTTATTGCCATCTTCACATGATCCAGTTGTTGTAAAAATTTTGGAATTTTTTATCGAGTGGTTGCAACAAGTAGTTTTGACAGTGCTCTCTTGATGTCAAATTTAAACTACTTAAAGAGTTCTGAAGAGACCGAAACAAGTGAAAATCTGAGGGAGGAAGGTCAGGGCTATATAGCGGATGAATTAACACTTCCCCGCCCAGCTCTTACGGTTTTCGATGAATGATGTATGTGGCGTTATATAATATAAGGTACCTGCGGGTAATAAGGCCTAGCTAAGGAAGATTTGAAATTAAATAAAAAATAACCAATATACAGATTTTAATAAAAATTAGTGTAAAAATTCAATTACTATAAAATATAAAGGGAAAATGGCCTTTTTTACCATAAACAAAAACAAAATTAAACATTATTGTAAACTTTGTCATTAGGCCTTATTTTAGTATGGTAGGGTAACAAAGCCTACAGCTCTAATATACTTAAATAATCAAACTACGCGTTATGCATTTGATACTTAAGATCAATAATTGCATAAACGCTGTAATTACATTAAAAAATCGATAATTATCCCCGCATAACAACCAACTATTTGAGTAAATACTCGTGTGATGGGCATCGTGGTCGTAGACACTAAAATTAACGATTATTCAATTACTATCAAATTACGCACTACTTGTACTTGTAAAAATTAAAAATATTTCAATCACGGTTCATTATTCAAGTAATTCTTATAAAACATCTTAAATTGATTAAGAAATTTTCACAGCAAATTTATACAGCTAAGTGTAACATGACAACCAATACTTGCGACTGATTCGGACCGATTTTTATTATTCGTACCGCGCGGTCATCTCTCGCAATGTATGAAACAACCCTAGAGACGGGGAGAGGGTTATTCCGCGTTTGTAAACTCATAAAGATATCTTTAGACGTCTGTTAGACGTCTAAAGATATCGACGTTAGACGTCTGTGCCTGTTGCCTTAAGCGGGACCGTCCATTGTAAATATGATTTTACTCACATAGGCCCCATTAGACGACAGACCTTACTACCCGCAGGTACCTTAATGAAAGTCCACACTTTTTTTATTTATCGATTCTGGCTATCTCGTTTCAATTTCTTGCTTTAATCTCCTCAGCTGTAAGGAGTAGAGATCAGAATCGATGCTTTTTCCCGGCGATAAAGCTCATAACGAACGATGTTCTTCGAATCTCACCATACACACAACCTCATTGGATGTTAATCAGAGTTTCGCCACAGTGGAACTTGTCCGTATTTTAAACATGATGTTTGCGCACGTTCTTGTCGTAAGTGATCCATTTCTTATCACTCATGAGGAATCTTTTTAAAAACTGTTCGATTTCATTACATTTCAATAGACAATCGCAAGTACATGATCCATGAGAGGTTTCTTTCAGTGAGTTCGTTTAGCGTCCAAGTGTCGAGCTTTTTTATTATACCCAGACTTTTTTAAATGAGTCAAAACTGTTTTGCCACGTCCAGTCCATTTTTTTACAAATGGCATCGACCTTATCTGTAACCAGCGACTAGAGCGAACTGCATTTTTAACCTAAAACTTTCCAGACTAAAAACGCTTGAACTAACTTGGCGCTACTGTTACTGACACCGTATTACATCCAGACGGCACAAATTTTTCTCGCGGCTTGTGTCACATTTTTCTCTTTTTTGTAATGAAATTTCAAAATATATTAAATTTCTTCATTACTTTCGTTTATTATCTTACACAGACAAATATTAGGAAATGGCACAAAATGATTTAAATCTCCGATTAATAACTAAAGTTATAGATACAGCCTAATTTAAGCATGCTTGACACACGCATAGTCGTCCTTTTATTTTTAATAGGTGTGTCAAATTAGCAGAAAGAGACGGATGTAAATAATAAAAAAAAAGTAAAAAAGCAAGCGTGCCATATCCGTTGAAGCCGTTGAAGCCGTTGAAGCCTTTGCAACTTTTATAATAGCTATTTAGAAAGTCACATATTATGTTAACATTAATAACATGTTGATAACTATAGTAACTGTGTTAATCTATTTTGTTTGTGTAATAAATACGTCAGTTGTGTTTAATATAGGTGCTCCGCTTTCTTGGTGCTTATTGTATTAATAGGCTTATTTACGCAATAACAGTCCTAAAATAAAAGTCCGGAGAATCAAAAATGTCTTGCGTTATTGTGGGACGTAAATCATGTTGTTCTCGAAAAGACAACGATGCCGAATCATAAGCTTCCACTGTTAAGTTAAGAAACTATTGACAGATGTTGTCTTTATTTCGTTTTTATCGTTACACGCAATGATGTTATAATACAAAAGAGGTTACGTCGATAGGTTACGTTAGTACTAATCCAAGTAAAATATTGTCCCGGTTACAACGTTACAAAGTAAGACAAATATACATCGCACTGCGTGGCTATGCAATATAAAACTTAATTGCATTTCAAACTAACAAATCACATAGCTCTCTAAATCATTGTGATTGGTCAATTTCAACTTCTTAGTACATTTTAAGCGAATCCGTGACTAATTCAGAGAATATTAGTAATTAATGCTACAGAACAGACATTTAAAAAAAATATGATTGATACCTAATGGGATTAGACAGTAAAAAATGATGTTTGCTCTTTTCAAATTTCATTTTTCTTGAATTATGTGCATGAGAACATATTTATTTAAAAAGTTCGCTAAATTTTTTTAATTATAAATTTGAATATGATGAAAATGGAACAACTACTACCATGTAAAATGGATATTATTTTTTATTATACATTTACTATGAAAGGAAAACATAGCAATTATTATTTCTAATTACCTTCAAATAAATTTAATTCATTTATTTTACCTTTTTGATATTCGAAAAAGAAAAAGAAGTCGGACATTAAATTATATTTTTATATTATAGCTTTTAATAAATGTAAACGATGATTAAAACTGGGTGGCTGCGTCATCATATGATCGTGTATATCATAAAAAACGTTTGGATTATTAAAAGATTTTAGAATTCTGAATACGCAATAGGCACTGCATGACATTGTTGGTTCTGTAACATTACCTTTTACATTCTTTGACCAAGTCCGGGTTGGCTAATTAGCAAAATTTTAGGGTGCCACATTTAGAGTGCATGTAACCTATCTACCTCTTTTGTATTGGGTCCTTACATATGAAATTAGCGTTTTGTCGTACTGACCATTTTGATCTGAAATATCTCCTCTTTGGTTAAGAATTCCAAATTCAAATTTATAAATTCATTTAGCAGGTACATTTGAGTCTTGAAAACAGTCATTCATTTGTTTTTTCCTCATTATTTTTTTCTTTGGCGTCGCTTATTACCGCACAATGGAAAACATGAAATATCGGTATATTTACGAGTACGAGTTCTACCGTGGCACCAGTGCTGCAGAAACAGCTCGAAGGATAAATGATGTGTACGGCGCTGGTGTCGCAAAAGAAAGCACGGTACGTTTTTGGTTTCAACGTTTTCGTTCTGGAAATTTCAACCTTCAGAACCAACCCTGTGGACGGCCGGAGACCAAAGTGGAAAATGAAGAATTAAAGGCTATTGCGGAAGCGGATCCATCACAAAGCACTTCAGAGATAGCTGCAGGCTTCGGGGTAAGTGACAAAACTGTATTAATCCACTTGAAGCAAATCGGGAAAGTAAAAAAACTTGAGCGATGGATACCTCATGAATTGAGTGAATCGAACTTGCAAACACACGTCGACTGCTGTGTTACTTTGCTCAACCGACACAATAATGAAGGGATTTTAAATTGAATCATTACTTGTGATGAAAAGTGGATACTATACGATAATCGCAAGCGCTCGTCGCAATGGCTGAACCCTGAAGACCCAGCCAAATCCTGCCCTAAACGAAAATTGACCCAGAAAAAGTTACTTGTGAGTGTTTGGTGGACTAGCGCCGGTGTCGTTCTCTACAGCTTTCTAAAATCTGACCAAACGATTACGGCAGATATCTATTGTCAGCAACGGCAAACCATGAAGAAAGAACTAGCTGCTAAACAACCGAGATTGGTCAATCGCTCTAGGCTACTGCTGCTTCACGACAACGCAAGACCACACACTGCACAACAAACAACCACTAAGTTAGATGAGCTACAATTGGAATGTCTGGGACATCCACCGTACTCCCCGGACCTTGCTCCAACAGATTACCATTTTTTCCGGAATTTGGACAACATTTTACGAGGAAAAAAATTCAACTCCGATGCGGCAGTCCAAACCGCCTTCAAAGAGTTTATTGATTCTCGCCCCCATGGTTTTTTTAGTAAAGGGATCAATGAACTACCTATGAGATGGCAAAAGTGCATAGATAACAACGGTGCATACTTTGAATAATTAAATGTATTTTACAAAAAAAAAAAATTGACTTTATATTCCTCCCGTACAAAACGCCAATTTCATATGTAAGGACCCAATATTATAACACCATTGGTTACACGTCGATTTTTCAAATGCTTTGGAATAGCTAAAGCTATTTGTCTTTAGAAATAAGATTTAAGAATTTAGTACTTACCTAATTAAAAATAATTTGGCATTTTTTCTAATTTTCTTAGTGTAATTCCGATAGTGATGTGTATAATATGCTGTAAATTTATCGATATTGAACTCCGTCGATTGTATCTTGTAAGTGATTTAAGATAAAATGATCGCTGCAAAACTAAGAAAAAGCACTGTATTAACATTTAAATGCGCGTTGTTTTTCTATTTTTACGAGAAATACATTTAATTTAAGAAGTAAAACATTTTTTATGAAAAAATGCTCTCCCTCAGATGCTACGTAACTACATAAAAAATAAGAACACGGGTGTCACGAACATATAATAGTGTAATACAGACGCGTATTAATATTGCTACTGAAATATACCTATGTTGATTAGCCGTATACCAATCACCATGATTTTACTTCAGAATACTGAGGTTACGACATAAAATATTATGTTGACATTCCTGAAGTACTTTTCATGTAACTTAACGAACGAAGCTACATCTACATCCAATTTTGCATCTACTCTACTGTCACAAGTCAGCAAGAAAACAATTTAACTCAACGTAAGCTCAATTCAAGAACGCAAAAGAACCGTAAAGCGACGTTTGTTAATTTTTTTTGCGGTAGAAGACAAAGCGTTTGAAGAAGAAAAATTCGATTTAAATTTCAGATTAATGACTATCTAAAAAAATAAATTTAGATTCATTGTATTACAAAATGTAGGTCATTCTTATCCAAAACTATAATTGTTATAGGTCTGTAATTTTTTCTTATGTGTCGTAATATCTGAACAAAAGTTCAAATTATTTTTCTACACGAGTAAAATATTATGGAACATGTTGTTTATCATTGTTATAAGTAAATGATGCATTATGATTTCGTTTTTATTTTATATTCAGAATACTACTGACATAATTCAAATATTACCTTTCTAAAATAAAAGATAGTTTTAAAGTAATAGTATTATTTTATCTTATTTTATAATATTATAGGATCTTTGGTATAACCTTGCATGATGAAGCTAGTCCATGAAAATGAGAATTTTTCCCCAATAAACATGGGTCGAATTACGACATTTTTTTACAACATACATAATCATTTCAACATACAGATCGTAATAATTACATACATGCGTACATGTTTGAAAGTTACAAAAATGTTTTTCTTATTAGGACCTATTTTTAGAAGCTTGTTTGAAAGATTACGCGCAATCAATCTGTGAGTATGTACTATGTAGCTATTGACATTAGATCATTATATCGATATTTTCTGTATCGACACAATACTCGTAAATTTTCTGCTATCTATGGTAGTGTACACGAATCTACCATGATAGCTCCTTCCATGTAAGTTATTCTTCCAGAGTTTAAATTCTGATTCCAGAGTTTCCAGAGTTTAATTCTTTCATCTTTTCAATGGTATCGTAAACAGTCATGTAAAAGAAATACAGTCAAAGAGATTTGATTACAACTTCATACATAAAAATACGAAAAAACTCTTTCTCCGACCTATTATTAAAATGTATCTTCCAGGTCAAAATAGTTATGAATGTTGCAATATTTGTTATTATTATCTTTTTGTAAGCTACAATAATCTGTCACATATCTGTTCTGTAATAAGCTGTAGAAAATCTTGTGTATAGCTGATATAGGGTCCTACAAAGATCGTTTCGCATCAATAACAATTAATGGGTGATAATTTTAACTTGCACTTTGATGGTTGATCATGATACGAAAAAAAATAGCGAAACTATAGCATATTCCATTTATGAAATTGTATACGTATGTGCATGTCTATACACGTCTATTGCTTGTCTATGTATGTTAAATATGTAAGATGTGTAAAGTAAAATGTATCTTTTTGAAAGCTTCTCTTATGTTTAAATGGTTCTACCGAATTTGAAATTTTAGTGATATAGATACTTAATACGTCTTACAATATACCTACCATATATATATATACTCAGTGGCGTGCACAGGGTTTTTCAACAGGGTAGACAGTCAAAATAACAAATATATATGTCGGAAAAGATAGGGCAATTCGTGCTCTTGCTACTCAGCTATGAGAAATAGATACCGAATTTTACAAGAGGCGAATTACTCCATAAATACCACGTTAAGACTAAGTTAATGTGCAAACAATATAAAACTCTTTTAACAATTATTACGTAGGTAATTGGAAATTTAATAATGGCAAACGACCCGTCGGAAAAATGCTATCGCACCGGCCGCCGTAATCCAACAGACTGCCAGCGCCGGACCAGACGTTCCGTTAGCGCGCATCCCTTCCAAACCGGAAGTCGCACTTTGCCTTACTATAGTCAAATCAGTGCCATTTATTATTTCCACCAACACATATACAAAAAAAGGAATTTTAGTACATAATTATACATACTAATACAGCAATACTGACGAGCGAGAACGGTACCATTACTTAATTTTTCGTGGTGGTTGTTATTTTTGTTATATGTAGTTAATGCAAGGAAAACAAAATAAACTATTAGTATGAGCACAACTCGTCAACCAGTTAAATGTTTCATAATACTTAGAAATAAATTTCGAATCACATTACCTGACTTTTGATATACATAAATGCAATTCCGGAACACACCCACCTTTAGCTATTGTTTGTAATTTTTCACTAGGTATGTGACAATTTATAAAACGCGGCTTGTTTTAGTTTTTGTAAATACACACTACCAACATAATGATCACAGCTAAAACATTCCATTCTTTAAAATACAACTGAAATTATCTATTATAAACCGATACTTTACTTCAAATACGAATTATAAGAAGAATATAATTTTTTTAAGTATAGTAACGGCACGCTATGATGGCCGATTTGACACATTACAATAGTGACGTGAAATGTCAATTTATTATCGAAAAAAATATAATTAAATGCGAGTCGCATCTATAAGGAATTATAACTATTGTTGCAAGTAGCTGATTAAAAAGTTCTAATAAAACGAAAACATAAATATATTTGAATTAATTGAATATTGGAATGTAAATTAATACTTATACATACTTTATTTGCATACAAGAAACAAATTCATACAGAAAGAGACAGAAAAAAGGGTGCCACAAAAGGCTATATTTAATCAGATTCGTCCATACTGCTGTTTTCACTGTCGTCGCTGCTATCATCGCCTACATTAAATATAAATTCATTTTTTAAATATTATCTATTTTCAGCTTCCCGTATTAATTTAACAGTTCTATTTACAACCTTTTCCCAGTCTCCTTTAGTCACATGTTCACAAGCTTCTAATATTTTTAGCATTTTTGTTGTAGTAAATGGGGGTTCCGAATTGCGTCTCGTAGCATATCCCTTAATTTGAGCCCACACCAACTCAATTGCATCGTATTCACAATGGTAAGGCAGTAACCGTATACCTCTTTGCCCATGTTCTAAAGCTATTTCGTCAATGACTTATCGGATCTTGGTTGGTTTGTTTTCTCTTGAAAGACATACTATTCGGCTTTTAACATATTTATGCTTGCATGTACGCTATTTTTTTGAAGCCATGCGACGATGTCAGCTTCGTTTTGGGATTGGACAGGTGGCTTATCAATTTGCACAGAGTGGTATGGAGCGTTGTCCATAATTATAATAGATGGTTCAGGGAGGCTACACAACATTGAGGTAAACCATTCAGTCAACTTTTTTCCATTCATTTCTTCATGATAGTCTCCAGTGGTTTTTGACGCAAAAGCCATGAGAAAACCTTCCGCTAACCCGTTGATAGTTCCGACGTGACAAATTATGCAGTGACGTAAATGCTGCAGTGTCATCGGTTCAAGAACGGCTTACAGTATGGTTAGCATTAAGCCATGTTTCATTAAAAAATACAACATTTTGCCAATTTTCAATTTCTTTCACTTTCCGTAAAAAATATACCTTGCTATCACGATATCAAATATTCTCATTTCTGTTTGTATCGAAATCCAACGGTCTTCAAAGTCATCGTTAACGAACTTCCCCACTGGAGAATAATCTATCTTCCTTCAGTGATTGCAATAACTTTTTTCTTGTTGGATACTCCGTAAATAGTAGCCGTACACATGTCTTCGGATGGCATTGGCATCAAAGCTATCGACGCCTACGGCTGGTTTTGATCGTTTTCTCTTTTTTGGTGTGTGAAGTTTATTTTCGTCTGTGCCAGTCTCGTCATATTTTTCTTTGGTTATTCGTCTAACAATTCGTTGTCCAATATTAAGCGTATCAGCTACGCGTTCAACCACTTGTTCAACCAATTGTTGTTTAATTTTAAAATGTCTATGAAATATAAATATCAAAATAACTTTCATTTAAATTGTCAGGGTGCAGTGTATGGTATATGGGATACGCGCCACTATATATACTATATATTGCTTTCCAGGAATAAGTTATTTAAGGGTAATTATTAATAACATCAAACGGACTTTCTTTAGAAAAAAAGCCGTAATAAATACGGTTGATTGTTTTTGAAAAGCGAAAGTTTAAATGTCTATGAAAAAATTGTGAAGCATTGTCACAACACGCTCTAATGTTTAGTCTCGGAAGTATGTTAATGGCATAATGATGTTTTGCCTCGACGCGACCAGCTGAAAACAGTGTATTTGATTTTACGAGATATTCGATTAAATGATATACGACAAACGATATTTTAACAATTTTAATTACAAAGTACAAAGTCAGTGAGGGGATATTAGATTTTTTATATCAAAAAATACGATTACAAATTGCGTTACTATTCACATAGATATTAACTGTTATTATATTATATTTAATATACCAAATATTTTGTACCTGAGTAAATAATGTTTATAATTTCAATTACATTCTACTTACCATAAAACAATATGTACATACCTACATTTATTGAATGTAATGTCTAATCGATCTCATTATTGGTCGAATCCTAGACTGATTTAATTAACTCCTAAAAATAATTCAGAACTATCCGGTTTAAAGTATTTGAAGTTCCAATTTAAAGTAAAACTTATCTATTAATGTACTCATGAAAATGTAAGTAAAGTATATCGCTTTTTGAATGTCATTAGTTAAAATGACAAGATTTCAATACCTATTAGAATTTTATTCGCTGTCATTATAATTTTCTTACTTTTATGGTCTAAGTGTATTATTTATAAAGTAATTTTTCTATCCATAAGTTATACATACCAACTTATGTGCATATTTTTTTTTATCTAGCGCACATAAAGTGACTTGGCCTACAAAACTATTATCGACCTCAGAATATGCTAATATGAACCCAGGAGAATCCTAATTTGCATGGTGAGTAATTTGAACCTCCTGCCCGGATTGTGTGGTGTGCGCCTCGTCCGCCATACTGGTTTATAGGGCGACCGCATTTTAGAATAATACGAGGACATTTTTTGAACGCCGTTTTATCTAGGTACTTATATTTTTTATGTCAACTCATAAAATCTTTTCCTTTATATTAAATAAAGGTAAACAGTGAACATAGACATTCCATATTCATGTTCAATATTATAATTAACAATAAGTTACAAAACATTCTAAAGACCTCTTGCGTGGCGCCTTGGTTGTTTTAACCACTCCCCTACCACCGTCACGTAGCAGCAACTAATTTCATTTTCTGTTAAATAAAAATAGTCTACATATTGTACACACTAGACATTATAAAACAAAAATTATGTGGGTGTAAACGCTGGCGTAGGTACTTTATTTTTGTGACAGATAATAAAGTCGTATCAATAGCACAAAATAATTTTGTTATACGTTTCTAAATATATATTCTGACATCTTTCTTTCACTGTATATTCGCGATTTATTGTGTGCCTTTGGCATTAGCGCTGTTAGCAAAACCATGACGAATGACATGTTGCAACCATTTCTGTTTTTGAACTTTATTAGATTTATTTGCGTTTCTAAAATCCATTGGGAAATCTGAAAGTGAATATTCTTCTTCGTCTGTCTTCGGTAAAACAACATCGGAGTATAACTTTTCAGTAGCAATAATGCTTTTCTTGCTCAAATTCGTACTACCTCGGGATGCTTTAGAGGACAATTTCTGTGATAAAAATCGGAAACTAGAAACAGATGAATATGCATTTGGCGATTTCTTTATTTCTTTAAGCATTATATCAAAAAGGTGATGTGGTAATCCAACGATGCCCATAGTAACGTCTAATTTGTGAAATAAATTTTCAGGTGCAACCAATACTCTCTCTAAATATTGCAGACGGGGATTTAAAGATACATATTTGATTATTCCTAGGCCATATAATTTGAAATCGACGTTTCTGTTGCAAAATACTTCATTAACAAGAGGTGACCGTGTAATTACTTTTCTGTCATGCTTCACACAATGACCAAATAACACAAATTTTTCCGCTGGGCTCATTTTACCTTCATAGTCTGTTTTTAATCTGTGTTCAGCGACGTTATATAAATATGACTTAAAGATTCGATGAATTTCCAATTCTATTCGATTGAAAAATTTCCGACCAAGTGCAATCCAAACTACTTCAACGCTTAAACGGAGAAGAGATTCAAAAAGTATTCGTTCTTTTCTCGTAAACGAATACTGTTTAAAGATTCCCATATGATGGTATTTTGATAACTTTTGTGCACCTAAAATTACACTACAATATTTTTGTGAGACAGCAAGTCTCAAATCTTGTAAATTCTGACGATATTCTAGTTCTATTTTATCGCTGTTTGGCGTCCGGATCTTTTCTTCGAGGTCTTTTGACCTCTTTTGCATTTCGTGACTGATTTGAAAGTAATATTGACAGTAAAGTATTAAAATTCTAAGAAACTGATCAGTTATAGATAAATGGAAGACGTTTATCAGAGTTTTGCTTAATAGCTTTCTCGGTGCAGTAAATAAAGCTACATCTTTTATATCCTGAATTGTAACAATATCATTTTCCACTGTTCTTCTTTGGTAACGTCTTTTAAATTTCTGTTGCTCTAATAAGTCCATATTGTCTTCGAAGTCTATGGGACCTATGAATTTAGACGGACTAGGAGTTAAAGTTTCTTCCTTCAGAGCTTCACTTGTCTTGTATACTAGTAATTCTGTTTTAGAATCCCATTCCCAGTTTCCATTTTCGTACAAGCCTTTAAAATGATCTTCATCCTCTTCGTCGTTTTGTAGTCCTGCTAACGGGAACATTCTCAAATGGTGCTTTTTTATTCCACTTTCTTCTTCGGTTCTTATATTGATATCCAGTTTATTTAGTTTCTTGCAACCTTATCCATTGTTATTAAAGTAATATAATCAGTTAATTGTAATCGATGTATAAAATGTTTGTAAACATGAATATGACAACCATGTATTTTTTTTGTTTTATACGTGACGTGCCCAATGAGTTTCTGTATACATATTACATGCGGTCTTTTTTTTAGAAATTAAAAAAACAAATAATACATCTATACGTCGATTTGTTACGCTGGTACACCAATTCATGGTCACTCTTATGTCTTCAATTGTTATCCGGAAATTGAATATGCTGACGACACGTCTAATTCTTTCACTAAACAGATAGACAAAGACATAACTATGTACGTAAGTGTAAGTAAATTACGGTCGTGTTAAATCAATCTTTCATGTACGCAGATACTTTTCCGATTTTTCTTTTTGTTATCTATGTTTGTAAACAATTTTTTACACATGACATAAGAAGAAACAAATAGGTAATTTGTAGGGGATAGGTATACTAAACGATCCCTCGAGGTAAAACGATTCCCCACCGCTTTAAGCAAACTACTTGTGCTATCTACCTGATTTACACGCTAACATCTTCCCTGCAACCCGCTCAATTGTCCGGCAAAGTCTCGTGGCAGAGTGACCACTCTGCGTTGTGTAATTTACCAGAAAAAGAAAATCGGTGTGTTCGATCTAAGGTAAGCTAAAAATTAATGTTAAGTTGCTACGTGAATGGCTATTTTAGTACTGGTTTCTATTGATATTTAATAATATTTCAAGCACGTTTTGATGGTAATTAAGTAATAATATTTGCAGTTATTTTTGGGGTCAATTGATCCCCTTTTTTGGGTATAAAATGATCCCGGGGATCATTTTATTTTAATTTCACCATTCAGCGCACTGACGTAATCAGGTATCTTGGTTTGCTGGTTGACGATAAATTACTTTTTAATCATCACATTCACAAGCTCTCTACGAGAGTTCGAAATTCGATTTTTATTTTCAAAAAACTCCGCAACTGTGCTGATAGTTCACTGTTAACAATGATTTACGCCGCGTTGTGTCAGTCAGTGATCAGCTACTGCATCACACTGTGAGGCAGCGCGGCGAAGACGACTATGTTGGAAATCGAAAGAGCGCAAAGGTCCGTGTTGAAAGTGATGTTAAAAAACCATTTCGATTTCCAACAGTAGCCCTGTATGCTGAAGCGAAGGTTTTATCTGTTCGTAAATAATTTTTGTTTAAAATTGTTTTAGTAATCCATAAATCATTAAATTCCATGACGGACCATAACTTTTTATGAAATAAAAGCACTTTCAATTTACCGGTTCCAAGGACACTTTCCACTTTTGGTAAACGATTCGGGAATCACATAAGGGCATCAACTTATCACGCCATTCTGAAACACTGTAACCTTAACGATTGTACTATAAATAAATCAAAAAAACAAATTTTTAAATTTCTTCTTTTTTTAAACTACGCTGAGACAGAGAATATCCAAGCTAAAGTAGCCTAACTTATATATATATATACAATAAAGAGAATAAGAGACACTTAATAGCACAGAAAACAAAATAGAACAAAAGAAACCTAAACAAAACGTTATACAAATGAAACTCAAAAACATGACAATACATACATACATACATGTGTATATATATATATAGAATTTTCCAAATCGGTTCATAAATGACGGAGTTATGAGGTAACAAACATAAAAAAAAACATACAACCGAATTGAGAACCTCCTCCTTTTTTGGAAGTCTGTTGAAAACAATTAAATAGTTCAATATCAATTTTGAAAATTATGGGCTGTTAGATAACATTGTACGTGTAAGCGTGTATATATGTATGTGTATGTATATATATACATATAATGTACAAGTATACACATGTGTTTATTCGATATCACAACTTGGGAATACTCGGGAAGTTTCTGCGTGATAAATATGTCGCTAAGTTATTCGACGTCGTAAAAGTTAGCGCCAAAACCGGCCCATAAATGCTACATTAATAAATTACGGTATGTATGTTGTACAGTATGTAAAGAATTTGTGTTGTAATAAATTGCATAGAATTGAAACCTTCACTCATACTACACAATGCATTTTTATAACTTTAAACAATTAAACTTTAAAATTAAGTACGAAGTAGTTGATCGATTATAACATTCTGAACATTCTGATGATGATTCTGATTTCCAAAAGATGTCTGTAGAGGCACATGCAAGGTGGTTATTGTGGAATATAGCGTAAGGGGCCGCTTACTGCTGCGCGGTCATTATTACGTGGCCAAAGAGCTTGTGTTAGGATAGATGGTATCATGTCGCCCTGGTTCGAGTTCATTCAGGCATTTTACAAGGCTGTGTGACGTCTGCCTGGCTATTGAATTTAATTTATATTGAAATTACATTAAAAGACTATCGTCTAAGCTCACCAAGCTCGGTAGGGTAAAGACAGTCATGTAAAAATATTTGTAAATGCAGTAATGCGCAATGTAATTGGATGGAGATAGTCAGAGGTAGTCTAGTTCTCACTACCGCCATGTGTTGTCAGTGTCTGTGATTGTCGTGATAACAGTGCTTAGAACTAAAATAACTGTAATTGTAACAACGAAAGGACTTTACAGTGGCATAAATTAATAGAAAGTCAAAATCAGTGAAATTTTTGTTAACACAGTACAGTGTGCTTTTATAATGAATCGCTACTCCTGTAATATTACTTTTGGATCTTTTAGTGATGGGTTACTGAAACTATTCGTAAGCGACTCTCGACCCATGTCTTTCGCACCTCGTAGATCAAGTTTATTTTGACCCTACATTCTCCTATATATGGAAGGATGGAGTAGTTGAAAAATGCACATTTAAATGTATATTAATTACGTTTCACATTTGTAACTAATAAACAGCGAGAGCAGCAATCAGATTTACGTACCTTGAAAATTACGAATAAAGACGCTCGAGGATTAAGCGTGCGTGTTACTTTGAGATTATATCAAATGCCACGTATACTACAATTATTATTAAACATACAGCCGAATGTACTTGACTGAAAAAGTATCAGTAAATTAAGTGTTATCAGTAAATATTATATACACACGCACACACAGACACACGCGCGCGCGCGCGCGCGCACACGCAAACGCACACACACACAAACTCACACGCAGCCAAGACGACGACGACGACGGCCGAACCATCCAGGTAAGTCGACAAGTTCACTGCCCTTTCGCTTGTTAAAGAAAATATTATGTAAACTTCTACACTAATAATACAAATCTATCTATAATCTATGTAATATAATACATAATAATATTATAAAGAGGTAAAATTTGTGAGTTTGGATGTTCGGGGTAATCTCCGGTACTACTGATCCGATTTTGAAAATTCTGTCACTGTTAGAAAGCTACATTATCAGCTAGTGACATGGGCTGTATTTTTTTTTTTTTTTAATTTCAACGAAGCCGGGGCGGGTCGCTTGTAAGTAATATTAACAGAACGCTATTTATTACTAACAGTCAGAGAGGATGGAGTGTCAAGCATCGCTTAAATATAATAAATGTACATATACACACTCACACACATGAATACGTATGTATACATACAACATACATATTTTCACACTGTATCCCTAACGGGGTAGTCAGAAAGGAAATAATAAGAAAGATATAATAATAAAAAGGAAATAATCTTGTGACGGGTTCGCTCAGGCCGGCAGAGTGAGGTGTGGGTTGAGTAATAGAAGATGTTTGTTATTACTATCACCTGGAGAGTGGTGTACCTAATTTGTTTAAGGGCGCCTAGTACACCTCTGCAATCGACATGTAATGGGATATTTATTGAAAGTTAATTAATTATACACAAGAAAAACAATACACGAAGAAACACCATTTATTTCTTAAGTCTAAGTCTCATTGGTGGATGCAATGATTTCACTATATTTTAATGCAAAAGTTATTAACAATTTCTAAAGTTAAATGTTATTATAATACAATATTACCTAGTTCATTATTGTTTATCTTAAATAAGAACCTCTATTATCTAACATCACATAGATATTAATAAGTTTACAGAGTAAATAATAATATTAAAGTTTTATGAGTATTGAGCTCAGATATTACTTGTCATAATTAAAACAACACAATTTATTTATGTTATCTAATTAACTTAAAAAGAAATATACTTAATTATAAAGGTTTAGAACCCATTACATAGTTTATGTACTGCATTTAAAATTCTCAGTAGTACAGCTACATAAACCGAAGTACATTTTATACATCAGAGTTAAATTATTTCAATTTAGAGAGAAAATATATTAGAAACACAATAACTGTGCGTGGAGCTAATATCTAACAGAGAATCATTTATTAATTACAAGTAGAGAAGTGTTATCAGT
The DNA here is from genome assembly GCA_907165235.1 of Zeuzera pyrina. Lineage (NCBI taxonomy): Eukaryota > Metazoa > Arthropoda > Insecta > Lepidoptera > Cossidae > Zeuzera > Zeuzera pyrina. The sequence goes on from OU015641.1 coordinate 6,153,890, forward strand.
TTCATCACCGATAAATCAAAAGAAGGACGTGGTCATCCACCAACTGCACCTACTCCTCAGTCTTCCCCTTTGTAGGCCGTCTACTGGAAGTATAGCACCCACATGCCTCGGTCCTCAAGGATTATTCTTTATCAGGAACTACGACCTGGCCACGCGATATAGTACCCAAGTGCCCCGGTCCTCAGAGATGTTCCTTTTAGAAAGAAACTATGACCTGGCCACTCGTTCTTCCACCCAGAGCGAAGATCATCTACTTGAATTATACTTCTTGATGGACACAGAGAGTTGAGTACCCAACCATTCTAGGTACTCATTGGATATCAAAGCTTTAGTTGAGATTGAATAGTTTTTAATACTATTCCTAAGTATTCATCTAATACCGGGACAGGAGGCCCACCTGGTGTTGTTAGGTGTCCCTAGAACTCTGTAACAAGCACATGTAGACATTAGGATCCTATTCCCTAGTCCTATCATTATTGCTTGCCCTTATCTACAGCTAAAGTACTCACCATGGGATCCATCATGAGATTACTTAAACTACACTAACATTATTTAACTAATTAAGACATTATTTCTAACTGGGGTGCTACTCCCACACAAAGCAATACTAAGGGACATGTGGCCTAACTAAGAGTTCCTACATGGTTGAGGCAGCTAGCTCGTTCCGCAGCAGCGAGAAAAGAAAAAGCAGGCTGCTAGATACGAAACGCTTTATATACCCCCACGACGAAGGTCACCTAGGCTCCCACTCCTGGAACAACTAGTAAAGAGACAGTGGTCGATAAACCCTATCTAAAATTACATCTACCTAGCGAGTCTATAAGATTAATTAATTTTATACAAGTGTATGACGTTTATATTAACTATAGTTTTATTATTATTTATTAGTACTAATTAATTTATGAATTTGAGACCTAATATTACATTAATTTAAAGCTTATTCTATCAGAAAACAAAGGCTACATATTTAGTCTATCGATATGTTTATCGAACATATCTTTACATCCACACTCCTAAGTATAGATAATCTAGACCAACGGTACATTTGTCATCGAAGCCGTGTGTCGTTCTAGAATGTTGTAGACAGTTCTATTTACAAACGAATTATTAAAATTAATATTACTAAAGTAGGTCTAGATAATTCGTAGATTGTTATTTTTACTTTATTATTTCTCAATAATCAAAGATATTATATTTATCAACAAGTTTGTTCCTGCTGATAAGCTGCGGTCAATGCTTCAAACGTAGTTTAAAAAAGTTAAACTGCTCTACGTTGTCAATGTCCGTCACAGTGAATGTTGTTTGTAAACATTTAAGTTAAACAAAGAATGATTTATTTTTCAAGCTAAAAGAAGTTAAATGTTAATTTATATTTCATGTAATTATGGTTTTCTATTAGTACTATTAGATATTGGTCTCCATAAAGGTGGAGACTCAATATGACTACTACAATCTTATGATATATAAAATATTAACTTATGTTCAATAATAAAAGAAATTTCAAGAAAAACCTGTAGTGAGAATGACAGTAAGTAATTTTTTTAGAGTTTCGTAGTCAAATGGTTAAACTGGAACACTTATAGCTCCGTCATTCTGTAGTCCGTCTGTCTGTCTGTCGTCCGTTTGTCTGTTCGTATCTTCCAGCCAATATATTCCGTAATTTTTACATTGATTAAACTGTGATATAAACAAGTGAATTGGTAATCGAAACTCAGAAAGGAAAAACAAAAAATTAAATAGTGGGTATTTTGGACCCAATATTTATATTTTTTTAAATTTTATTTTGTTTAAAACAAAAGTTAGTATATCTCGGATATGCTCTTATCTGGTTTTTATACTAACCCTTACATGCATAAATAATATTACAAATGTTTACCATTTTCTATTTCGCGGTGAATGGAGGCGCAATAAAATCTCAAAATGACGTCATTTTTAAGAATAGGGTTAGTGGAACCCAATAGTAGCAGCTTGCTTGCCCATCGCCTGTAAAACCTTTATAACAAGCTCTGTCTGAGATGACTTTGTAATATTTTTTTTTCTCTTTCTCCCAGACTACAGACTGTGTTAACTATTGTCAATATTCCTGATTAACTGTTATAATCATAATCGTTAAAAAATGGCAGCACTATTATTTTGAAGGTGTTGCTACTTAATAATAATGTGGTAATTTTGAATGTCAAAAAATAAGTCAGTCGAGAAATAGATGAACTAGCGAAAGCACGTCTTTTGATTATCCTACTAATATTAGGAACGCGCAAGTTTGTGAGGATGGATTTATGGATGTTTGTTATTCTTTCACGCAACACCGCTCAATGGATTTTAATGAAACTTTACAATTATATACATCAGAATAACAAATATATACACGCTATAATTTATAAAGATATTGTGTTTTTGAACTTCGCACGAACAAAGTCGCGGAAGCTAGTATCTCAATATATCCTTCGTTTCCATCCATGTCGACATCCTAGAATAACAAATAGCTTTTACATGGAAGTAAATGTTGTTATTTTTGTAAACTTCATTATTACATCTTAATAAACGAAGTTTACGCAGCTAAAAGTATAGTACAGTAATTTACTTATAAAGTAATCTACGAAATCGGAGATAGCAAAACTTTGGCGCTTGAAACGTACTTAAAAGATAAACAAGTTTGAAGTAACTTACGGTTATTGATGGGATCAAATTCTAAATTAATCATTATTGATGTAATGAGTCTTTGGTTATTTCGTCTTAGTATTTTTTTAAGAAAAAAAAACGACTAACTACCACTTCGTAATTAATAAATTAATAGTTATAGGGGTGTGACCAGTGACAATAGAGCAGTATAAGGCGCGAAATACACTTCTCACGACTTTAGAAGACATGTCTAATTAACTTCCCTAAGTCGGTATCATTTTTGAAGATCTATCTAACGATACCCCACAGCCTCATGTGCATTAGATTTTTTTTTATCCCTCAGTTACATGTACAGAATGCCACCCCTAATTTTACTTTTTTCACTACACCGTTAGCATTTCATGGAATACACCTACTTTCCAAATTTCATCTACAATAGCGTCAATGCTCTCCGAACAAAATGATAGTCAGACTTCAATGACAGTATACTATATTTTAGTACAATTTAATGTGTCTTATTGTATCATAGCTGGGGATGGTGTGGCTAAAACTAGTTTACTTCGGCTGAAGAAAGCTCAGAGATCTATCACCAAAATAGAAATTCTTGGATTGCCTACTTCTGAACTATACTCTTTATGTAAGATACTGTCCGTAAGAAAATTCTTTGTTGCGAACATGCTCCTACACAAACATTCTATCCGACCATTTGACCCTAATTTATTTTTAAATATACGTAGGACTGAGCTGGTGTATAAACTAATCCCGCGTAGACTTCGACTTGCTGTGCGTTATTCTAATTATTTGTCCCCTAAAATATATAACAGAGTTAACCAAATTAGTAAATTGGCTGGTATGGGGATGGTATGGGTTTTCTTATGAAGATACTGAGAAATTGATCTTTTAATTGCAATTACACACATGGAAATACATAAACCGAATACAGAAATTACCACACACACAAATCCACTTATAACACACACACACTCTTGTATAATACATTACGCACGCCAACACACATGTATGTATTTTATTCACATGCACATACTATTTATTAAAAATTTTTTTTTATTATTTATGTACACAAAATACAAATAAAGGAAGAAAACAAGACAAGAAAATATTGTACAAAGGCACTGCTTATTTCATGATGACATCTCTTCCAGCAGACCTACCATGGGAGACATAATATTTAAAAGCTAGTAGCAAGCATAGTCGGCTTAGACAAATATCAATCCTGTAGCCCGAGCCCGAGAATAAGGGTACGGTGTTCCCGTCTGTCGTAAGGGGCAACTAAAGGGCATTTCGGGGTCGCGGCCGCTCCGATCGTCCTTCCACGCGACCCCGAGGAGGACGACAGAATATGGTCCACGCTGTCGTACCACTGTGAAGGTGCAGGGAGTGCTCTGTTACTGCCTCCCCTGGAAATGTCAAAAGTACTCGCAGACCTAGGCCAAAAAGTTCTTTTTTGACTATTCTTTATTGACACATTTCACAATATTAATGAAATCTCTAACAACTGAACTAGGCATATAGTCTGTATCTCAGTAGCTAGGTTCTTCTCCAAAGTTATTACAATATGTCAATATAGTAACACAGTAAAAAAATATAAAATAAAATAAAACTTATGGTTAAACTTAAGTAAAACGTGAAAAACAAAAAGAAACACGCGAGTGAGTGTGTGTATATGTGGGTGTATGTTAATGTGTGTTGCGAATGAAAAAAGTGTAAGAAGGAAGATTATAACATTCAATTACAACCAAAGTTGTGAAAAGCTTGTTAGACTATAAAGTTTGCGGAGGGTTTTAGTATTTGCCTTTTCTGATGTGGCCGCATTATTTTCACAATTTTTAAGATTCCGTAACTAAAGGATAAAAACGAACCCATATAACTTTAATTTGTCTGCCTGCTTATCTGTCTGTCTGTCTCTATTTTCGTACTTTACATCTGATTTATTTCACTACACACACTAAGCTAAAATTTAGCATATAGAGATACAAATTGGTAACCCAAAATCAGGAATGAGTTAATGACAATTAAATAATCTCTATTTCATTCGAAATTGCTTCGGAACACTAAATGAATGCCTGTCCGATACGTTCTCTAGAACAGCGATTCCTAAAGTAGGTTTCGTTAACCCAAAGGTCCTGTGTAAAAGACACTAGGGTTCCGCGAATTCCTTGAACTACTGGACTATTTTTGCTATCGTCATCAATGGTAATATTATTTTTTGCGCGGAACCTTACCTTAGAATACACATCGATAAACATTGAACTATTTTTATTCTGTAGTACGTCCTACAAAATATAAAATATCTATTAAAAGTTTTTATAAGGTGCAGTGAAACAATTTCAGTCATCACATTAATCATTATTTCAAATATTTGTAATAAAGGATTATTATTACTCTTATTTTAAATTGCGGTAGGTATCTTTTATTTGTTATAATTTGTTATGGGGGTTCCATAAAAAAAAGGGATTTATCGAGTGTTCGATGTCTTAAATAGTTTAGAAACCACTGGTCTAGATCGTTCATTTATCAAAAAGGAAGTAGTTGTGTTGTCGGCATTGGAGGTAAACATTAAATATGATATCGATAGTGATATTCTACGATTAATTAAGGGATATGTACATAAAATGGAGCTATAAAGAATTAGTAATTTATTCTACAAATCACAATAATTAAAATTTATGGTTTTCTCTAAAAATTTACTACTTTTGATATAAATTACATCTTCTTTAAAATTAACGGTCTTTGCTATAAAAAAATTGTAAACTTCAAAATTAACAGTTTTCACATTACAATTTTTGTTACAACTTCCATCACTGAAACTTTAAAGTGGTGTGATGGGGATTTATAAATGCTTGGGAGAAAGTCGTGAGGACAAATGCAGGCTAAGGTTTAGGTTGTTTCACATTAGGTAAGATTTTGCAAACTTTTCTGTAACTTTATACAAACACGACGATATATTTATGACATTCTTTTTGGTTAGGTTAGGTCTTTTTACCACAACGCGTGAGTCTAGCAAGCCAAGCGAGGGTGCTGTGCCAGTGGCCGGCGAAGCGCCAGATCGGAATCCGCTTTATACATGGAGCTGTATTGAAACAGGAGTCCGCACTCTGAAGAGATAGTTGAAGTTGAGAAATTTAATCTCAATACATCTCTGTAGTCCTCCATCTCTCTTCATCTTTTGCTGTTGGTATGTCTATATAATAGCAATGTTATATATACTAGTAGGTGTATTTCTGAGTTATTTCCAAGAGCAGTATCGAAACAGGAGTCCGCTCTCTGAAGAGATAGTTGAAGTCGAGAAATTTAATCTCGAAACATCTCTGTAATTCTCTAGCTCTTTTCATCTTTTGCTGTCGGTATATCTGTATATAGCAATGTTATATATAATTACTATTAGGTATATTTCCGAGTTATTTCCAGGAGTTAGGAAGAGACGTCGCGCAATTGCACAAACTCCATTCACTGCGCCGGATATGTCGGCATTACCAGGACGACAGCTTGTCAAGTTTATTTATTTAGTTTGTAGAAAACATTATTCTTCATAGCACAATCTATTATTTTAAATGATTGCTTATTTTTTTTGGCGATAATTCTTTTAGCATCTTAAATTTTTTTTTAAGTTAATATATTTTTAATAAAGGATTTTTTAAATAAGGACATTATTTGTATAACATTATATTTTTTAATAACAATTCATAGCAATTTTGTCTACATTTTCATCATTTTCGAAGTGCCATTAATTAATACTTTAGGAAGCACCTGCGTGAGCGCCAATCATTTATTTACGAATTATTTATTTACGGAAATCTAATAAAAGACAAGAATTTTACATTATGCAGCGATGTGGTATTCGGGATCAATAATAATGATTATTTGATGTTGTTATTTCTAATAGTAGTAGCTAGTAGGTCTTGACACGTACTCATGCACAGAGCAAATAATTTAAGATATGCATTGAATGATAGACTATTTTTTGTCTCCTGTTTGCATATAAGTTTTCTTGTAAAATGCTTCCATGCTTATCTGGGAGAAAGAGGAAAATATGGTGTACCTCTCTCTTGTTTTAACAAGAGAGGGATACACCATATTTATATCCTTATAAGGATTTATGTGCTACAAAAACATTACAAGGAGTCTTGTAATAAAATGTCCTTGGGCTACTTTCACGATTAGTACGGAAGGACTAACGCCGTATTTTTTTCTAACAACAATAACAACAGATTTCTAGCGCATATCGACTATACAAGTTTGTATAGGCAATGCAGGCTATGCAGGTTTGCAAATCTGTTGACGGAAATGTAGGTGTAATTCTAATGCGTCTTGATCCTCAATCCACTCGGAATACGAAAGAACGTGAAGTTGCATACGTAGATATACATACGTGTTTATTTGATTGGACTATACGTAAATATTATGTTGCATTGCTATTCCAAATTTCAACTTTCTGTGTTGTTTGATTTCTTCGAAAATTGATTATGACAGATTGATAAACGAGTCAATATTTGAGCGGTTCTTATATACTAAGGTTTCGTTCTCTTATTTCAGTTACCTACGTAACCCTGAAAAGAAAAGAAAAACGATAATACCCCGACTTCTTTCTGGTTTTGAAGTACTAACATGGTTGTTTGATTGATGAATTGCTGTATACACTTGCTGTATATGCAGTTAATCGAATCAATATTGTTCAACTTCTAACATTCGAACGAGGCTGTTTACAGAAGGAAATAACGAAAAACAAAGAAAAGAAATTGGTATTGCGTAATCACTCAGTTAACCCAGTTCGCCGATTCCATTTGTATTCGTCGATAAAAAAAATATTATGTTAACGTTCCTTCAATATTGAATTTCGATGAGAAACTCACTAGAAGAGATACAATTTAATTGAAGACAGTGTTTCGATTAGAAATTAGAAATGTAGGTCAGGGCGGTTAATAATTAAGCATGTGATAGAAAGGTTATTACGTACTGAATTCCAGTGAGCTCGTTACAATTAATAGAATTCATTTAATTCTGATTTATTGGTCAGTTAGCTTAATTAGTTGTCATGCAATAAGGGCTGGTTCACATCAAATGCTAGTGCAGTGCATGTGCTATCCGTGCGGCAACCATAAAAGGCACTGCGATTGTCATATTTCTACCATCATCTAATCATAACGGAGCGACAGTTATGGTGAAAGATATGCATCTTAACTCTACCCACCTGAGGTAAATCCGATAGATACAATCAGTGACATGTTACTTACTGCTATGGTAAGTAAGTTACTATGGTAAGTAGCGTTATGCGCGGTTACCTTCTGACAAGAAATCTAATGATATCTATATCGAGGTGTCATTTTCTATACATCTAAATCTATACATCTATACACATAAATAAAATTGAAGTCTTTGCTTTGCTATTTCAAAATAAAGGTTTTTTCTTAAGCTTATATGGTAATTTGTACGTAACGAAAACCCAAATGCGTTCAAAATTTTTGTCCGGCTGTTTGTTTGTCCGAACTAATCTCTGAACCGATTATGACGTGATTTTCATTACCAAGTAGAAGACTTTTCAGAGAGTAATATAGACTAATTTTTTAAATCGGAAAAATACCAAATTTTACGCGGATAAAATCGCGAGACACAGATAATACATAATAATAATACTCCACAATTGTGTGCAATTGTCGTTGTACAAATTTTTCATTAAATGTGGGACCCCAAACCAAGCAATGAGCTTGTACTATGGGTACAACACAATGAACTGGAGGAGCTCCCAGTAACGTTCAGACTCCAAGACAATTTAGAAAAGTTTACTTTCTAAATTGGCTTCGATCGAACCTGTAGCCCATGGATTGGAAGGCAAATGGTCTGCCACCGCGTCAACGGGCCATTCAACGGGTGGTGATTTATGGTAGTTAGTAAAGTCAGTGACCCCATAGGCAGCTTGAAAACCCGATTTAGGTTTTTTTATATATAAGAGGGGCAAATGAGCGAGCGTGTCACCTGGTGGAAAGTGATCACCGCCGCTCATAAATATCCGCAACGTCCGAGGAGTCACGAGTGCGTTGTCGGCCTTTAGGGAAAGAAGGAAAGAAGGGAAAAGAGGGGAAAGGGGGTGGGCTACCGGTACTCTCACTTACCGAACGAAACTCAACAAAAATAGAAACTGTTATTTCACGCCGATATTCTGCAAGAGGATGGTATTTCACCGAGCGAGCAGGCCCAATTTGTGCTGCAACGCAGCGTGGCTCTACCACACGTATGAAGTATGAAGTTCTTTTTTATTTCCCAAAGTGGTTGAAACCATCGCCTAATTAAATTAATTCAATGAAATACACATAATATTTGATCAAATAAACGAGAGATTAATTGAATTATTCAAATAATCAAGACTTAAATTTGTTGTCATGTATTGATACATATCTTCACGTGTATCCCTAACGGGGTAGACATAAGGGACAGGGCGCCAAGTTTCGCAGTCCTTACAAACTGATTTCGCCTCCTCAAATCTCATAATTCTCTTCATACATTAATACATGTATGTATTGACATGAATCAGTAATTTGATTTTGGGCACCAGCTCCATCGAATCGCTTGATCTATTTCCTTTTCTCTTCATTTGTGAGCAGAGGCGTGCATATAGGTAATGGGACTTAATATAGGTATATAGATGGGATGAAAAAAAAATGTACTCTTCATTTTACTTTATTTTTGTACTTATATCACGTGACATTATTTACAGTTAGCATTCAAACTTGACTTTCTTGAGGAAGCTTTTTAATTATAATCGTACTGTGGGAATTTCTTCACTGAGTACGTCGGAGGCATCATCATGACAGCCTTTCCAAATTTCTTCAGCCATTCTCTTTTCTGGTCTTCCACTACATTTGGATCTTGTGTCGTAGAAGTCTTTGCTCTGGCGATATTTTGCAAATATGATTCATAAAGACTCATTCTTGGTATAACTGAATTATCTTCAGCCGGTTCTAATGGCACGTTGATAGGATCAAAAGGTAAAGTCAACATAAATTTTCTTGGGTCACCGAAGAAGGGGCTCCTATTTTCTATAGGATTTTCTGTGATATTTCGCGCAAGTTTGGTGGTACGTGTTGTACTATCAGTAGCTGATGATGTAGGGCGGTTATCTTCATCCCATATAACTGAATCGAGCCATCTAGCGAAGCTGGAGATTTTAGGGAAAGCGTGTGGCTTGGTATACAAAGCGCATGAGTAGAGAAAGGATGACACGGCGATCAACGTGTTGTTTTGGATGACTGGTCCACCGTTATCTTTCTGTAACAGACATTATTATATTTATAAAACTGTGAGAAAGTAAGGCGTGTTCTTTATTATGTGAAATGTACACAAGAAACGCCTATCTGGGAAGGAAAATCGATGAATGATTTTGAGATTCATGTTTTGTACCATAGACTATGAATTACTCCAGACGCCATGTTCTGTACAGTAACGGTAAGGCAAGTCAGATCTCATATATATATATATATACGAGACACATTTTATTATCAGATAAAGTGACCAGCCACCGTTTCGTCAGAAAATTGCACCTACGCATATACATTTTATTTAATTTGATTTGCCTAACTTCGTACTACAGGACAGGCTGCCTAAAGTTTATGTTTTATGTTTACTTAACTAACTTTAAATTTATGTTAACTTTATGTTTTATACACTGCGTTTTATATCGACTTCTTGTATTGGAGCTGACTCTCTTCGGGTGTTTATTTATATTTAATTTTTTTACCATTTATTTATACACCAGAAGTTGCGTTTTTCACTTGAAGGCGAAATGAAATTTGATGAAAGTAAATGCTGTAGAATTTTCAAGACATTTACAACAACAACATAACATTACTTTAACATATTTTAACAGTAACATTTTTTTTACAGGTTTTGTTGAATTTACTGTAGTAACGTAAAAATACAACGGTATGAATTCTATAAAATAGGGTTCTGCGTAATAAGCGACTGGCAAAGCATTCTGTTTTTATTACTCTGGCAGACCAGTAAGGAAGATTTTATTTTATTTCTTACGACATTGAATAAATACATTAAATCTGTAATCCCTACACTCGGTTATCCTGTGTTGTAGTGTGTGTTATGTAATATTCTATTTATAAGTTAAGAAAAATAAACAAGCTGAAAACAGTTATTCTAAGCAGTATACGTAAATGCAGCAAACTTCGTTCAAAAAGATAACAATTTTTCGTTACATCCCAACTTGCATCAGTAAAATATAACTCGTCGTTTACTCACCCTGCAGAAATGCCGATTAGGGTCTTGAACTCCTCCCACGCAAATGTAATGTCCTGGTGACAGTTTAGTGTATGACTCACAAATGGATGCTTCCATGACAGGAGCATTCACGACTCTCATATGCTAAAAGTTAGATTTAAAAAAAAATATAGTGCTTGTCTGTGCAGATTGTGAAAGAATGTCGACAGAAATTTATTATATGTATCGTTATCTTTATTCTTTTTAAAAATTTGACAATCAATTTTTTTTAAGTTAATTAATGCATCATATAGCATAGCCGAATGCTGTTAGTATCATTTAGTAGGAATAATAGAACCGAAGTTGCGGGTGGTAGATCTCGTGCAAGTTCCGTCTGGATCGCTACCACCATCTTCCTGGCTAATCCTGCCACTGAACAGCGGTTCTTGCATTGTCGTGTTCCGGTGTTAAAACAGCCGGTGTTTCTGATACAAGAGGCACAACATCTTAGTCTGTAGGGTTGCCAACACGTAAGTGATTTCTTTGCCTTGACATTGTATCCATGAGCCGATCAGACCGCTTACCATTTAGGTGGACCGTTGGCTCGTTTATCTTCCTAGTAGCGTAAAAAATATCAATTGATACCTAAAATTCGAAGTATGGGGCGAAAGTTTGACCTGTCGATTAGTGACAATCAACCGGTATCTAAACGTAGAACAAAGTATCACATGAAGTCGATTTATTCAAAATAGACCTCTTGTCTGTAGATATCATACGCATGTTATGACTCAGTCATCCATTCACTTAGATTAAAAATAGCTATAGGTTTATTTTTCACTATTAATGAGTGATTAAGGAGAAATCCTCTACTTACCCCAACAGGAGTCCAAGCTATCATAGATGCTAAGTAACCTAGAGTGGCTTCATCATCGGGATTGGGCAGTCGAACTGATTGGATTCGAGATCCAAATGTCAATGGAGTTTTCAATTTCATAGCCGACACTTTTAAATCAAAGTTGTTTATTAGCATATTTATCTGGAATATATAATTAAAAAATTAGTAACTGGTAATGGTTCGATTACCATCTGGAATAACACGAAGCTGACTCGAAATCGAATCTCATTACTTCCTCTAAATGCAACCTTTCTTGATATGAATATGGCTAAGAAAACAAAATCGATTGCAAATCCTTTATAAGCTTACTACTAAATAAAAAAAAATAAAAAAACGACAACAGTGGCAATAAACATAATCTTATGAAATGCTGGCTCATTTCAGGCAGGGCTATCGCAAGCAGGTAAAGTGAGTGTGCAGTTCGTATATTAAGCATAAATACATGAAATCTATGTAAATGTAACTGAGATTTTGCACCAAATCTAATGCAATTGATGTCATGTTATCTCATGTAGGATAAGTAGAAATTCATAAATACAAGTCCTTCTTGATGAACAGATAGCACACTCCTGTGTGACCCCGCCATTATTTCTGTTGTTCCTTGTATTCGACTCCTTGTACCTGAGATTTCCCTAAGTAAAATGATGTATTATAATTATTATGATTGACTTATGAAGATCAAATAGCTAGTGTTAGCCGACGGAAATGTCAAAAGCACTCGCATACCTAGGCGAAAATGTGTGAGGAGAATGATGAGATTTGAGGAAGCGAAAGAAGTATGTAAGGATCGCGACGCTTGGTGCTCCGTCCTCTCTGACTACCTCGTTGGGGATACGGAGTGAAGATATGTATGTATGTATGTATGTAAAGTGATGTATAAATTTTGACGCAAAATTCACCGATAACAAGTGACTTTATTCAAAAGAAATTACTTTATTTATGTACATAATTTCGCTTTAAATAAATTGTATTTATTTCAAGTCCTTAAATTAATTTATTGTTTTCGCAATTTATCTTAATGTGCCTACATCCATACAACTCAAAACAGTAAAATCTCTTAACAAAATTGGATTGGGTGAGACGAAAGAATTTACCAGCCCATTACCTTATAAAGAGAGCCGCCTTTATGATTGTAAGAACTGCCGACTCTTACAGTAAAGTTGCCAAGGTTCTTGTGCGTCACATACGAAGAGATGACGTCACTGCAATAAAAAAAAATAATCGACCGATTGGCACATTTGATGTCTCAGTCTGACATGTTATTGAGTCAGACGAAAGCCTACATGTCTGGATATTGGCTGGTACCCTTGTAATTGGTGTTTGCTTGAGATATCTATTTTGGTAGCAATACATAGGATAATATAAGTAGTTTTTAGTTATTACCAGCTCGTTGCCGTGGCTTAGTAGGTATTATATTATTATTTGTTTTTTTTAACGTAATATCTTTATTTACATTAACAAAAAGTACATACATATGTTAATATTTACAAATTTAAAACTACACATTATCTTAAATAATAAACTTCCTCAAAGTTGCCGCTTAGAAAGCTTGCTTAAGGTACCCAGCAGACTGATTATTATTTGTAAGTTACCATCTTGAGTTCATACAAAATCCCACAGAAATAGTACTTTCAGATTTTTCCCCAATTTTCCAGGATTTTTTTTCATTTTTTTTCCGCAAAAACCTTACTGAAACTATTACGAACATGTAAAAATTTACCAAATCGGTCCAGCTAAGGTTTACGCTCATTTTGTTTTATCTATGAACATTACTTAGCTTGAAATAAATCGTTTAGAAATCGTGTTCGTTAAACGTTGTTAAATCTCCAAGGATATTTATTTAGCGAAAAAATAATTATAAGGAACATAATATCATAAATTATGAAACTGGGATCTATTAAGTGTAAATAATACATGCCTTTCCCGAAATATGGATATATGTATACGTATATATAAAAGTCATAGAATGTATACGAATGTATTTTTATTAGTAAATGCTATAGAAAACAATGTTTAAAATTAAAGTGTAATAGTAAGTTATTTGAATCATATTAGCTAGCAAACTGTGTAAAAACATTGATACTGTAATTCTAGGAAAAAGTCGTATCTTGCAATTACATCGAATGGGAGTTAACTTGAAAAAGGAGCAGATGGTAATAAAACAAACGGAAGTGTACTCGGTAGGTACTGAGGGTAAATCTGTATGTTATTCAGGAATTAGGGAAGTGTAATTCATAGAAGAAGAGCGAGATTTCTCAGTTTTTTTTTAATGAGAATAAGATGATGACGCTTTTCACTGTGAGATTATTTCTCAAGAGTTTTACGTAATTGAGGATGACGAACTTCATTTTTTGCATCCCATTCATGCTTCTATCTTCAGTAGGCAAACCCTAGGTTTATAAACCTAAGTGTAAGTATTATAAGATAGCCAAGTAATCAATTAATCAAAATCAATCATTATCTTCTCGACCCTAACATCAAACTTTGTTCTGTCCTTGTAGTTGAGATGAAAATATTTATACGATCTGTAATAGTAGCAAAGATAGCATTGTAAATTCTGTCTAGTTCGAGGCAACGGAACGATGCAGTGGCACAGAAATTTTTAACATGGACGGAATTTAGCTGGAATCAAACCTACTTTACAAACCTTAGATTTTGTAACTGAAACAGTAACTCTTTGAATAGCCAAGCTGAATTGGTGGCGGAAGAAGCAGCCGGCTTGACGGTATTTCGAAGCCTTGACTAGTCGCTTGCAAATATCAGAATTCAGTCGATGGGTTCGGCCCCACAGGGTCCCAAAGTTTCAATTGCAAAGGGCGTAAATATGAAACTTTCGGAAAGAGTCGCTTACGCCGCTTTAAGTTCTCGGCAGTGCTGGCCGGGACATGAGAAACAACGAGTGTATCAACTATCAACACAAGTAGCGTCTCACACCATTGATCTTCCTAGTTTCCAAGCAATGAGCGTCAAATCGTCTGGTCTCCTGCCATTGCCACGTGCAATGCCGACCTAGGTACCAAGTTATGGCAGTTTTCTAAGGCAACTTTGAGGAAATTTATTATTTAAAATAATACTTGTTTTAGGTTTGGAAATATTAATGTTTAGATATGTATATGTACTGAACAATATCTTGGTAATAAATTATAGGTATTATAAATAAAACTGAACTGTCCGTCTATGATTTCCATATAAAGGCTTTTTCTTAAGCTTATATGGTTATTTGCACATAACAAAAACCCAAACACGTCTTTTTAAAATTTTTGTCTATCGGTCTGCTTCTTTGTTGGTCTGTTTGTTTGTTTGTCTGATTTTCATTGACATATACTTTCAGAGTTTACTTTTCAGACTTTTCAGAAAGTATTCTACGCTACTTTTTATGCTACAAAAACATCAAGTTTGAGAACATATAATCAGGTATTCATATAAAAATGACAGTGCACTGCTATTGCCTCTCCCTTTTTTAACTTGTACCGTACATCCCAAAGGGATTTATTTAGTGACCCGCTTCAGCATACGATTTGTTCGGTCTCGAATATGTCGGTATCGGAGGCAGGAGATCACTTTTCGCTATCACTTGCTTCATTGTGACCCCTGAAATGATCCCTGAAGTATTGGTATCTAGAGGCAGCTTTCAAAATATTTCAGATTTCTTGTCTATATTTCTATGAAAAATACTAGAGTAGAAATATTTTATTTCAGTTTTAATACTTTTGTTTTCTTTGCGGATTACTGCTCGGTGTTTTCTAGTGTAGCTTATGCATATAATATATTCTACATATTATGTATTTCAAATCTATAAAATATATCTACATAAAAATGAAATGTTGTTCGCTGCTAAGCGCGAAATTTGGGAACGGCTGGACCGAATTGGGACTTTTTTTAACACGTTCCTAATAGTCCGAGTAAGGTTTATACCGGAGAAATATTGGGAAAGATGCCAGGAGAATTGGAAAATTGGGGAAAAATTGAAAGCACTCTTTTCTATGGGATTTTCGTATGAACTCAAGACATAACTCACGAATAATAATATGGTACCAACTGAGCCACAACAACGCGTGGCCGGGTACAATTACGTTGTAATATTTAGCATTTGAAATGTGTCATAACAACGAAAAATGAAATGAGTCTCAAAATTATTATTTTTTAATTTCTAATGAAATATCTCTCTCAAACAAAATTTAAAATGCACAATACTCAACTTTATGAATATGCATATACGTGTTATAATTTGTTTTCAATGAAATAAGTATTGTCATAAGAGTTATAAGAAGAAACAATTCGAAACTCGAATTAAGCTGGACAATGCAATTAAAATTTACTAACGGGTGGCGCACGACTTAAATTTGTAGAGGCCTTATCGTTAATTTGAACTCCAGCAACTAACTTAAACGTTATAATTGAGTTGACTAACTGAGTGATAATGAAGTCCTGAACTAATAACGTTTTCGAGATTGTATGTGTAATGATTTATTGACGGTTGTGTTTGTTGAATAAATAATTGACTGTCTCAGGGTCGTTTTAGAACATGCAAGGTCCTTGGGCACACAGAGCTTGGGGGCTCTTATCGAAAGCAAGCAAACCGTAAATCTATATAATTATATAAAAAATCCGCCGCTATATATGGTTGTATTCACAAAAGCATGCATACACATATAATTAAGAACGTAAATGTTCGTTTGTTTAACGCGCGCCATAGAAATATGTTGCCGGGAACTGCTATGAAAATACATAAACGTATTTTGTAAGTCCTAACGGAAAAGACAGGTGTTATAATAATAATAATAATAATAATGTACTCAGACATTTCACACAGCGCCATCTAAGCATACTAAGCAGCACAGCGCTTGTGTTATGGGTACTAGACATCTGATATACTACTTATATACTTTTCTTTTGTAAATAAATACATATTATACATAAACACCCAGACTCGGGACGGGAATCGAACCCGCAACCCCCGTTTACTTTCCGACGCGCTTAACCGTTGCGCCACGGAGGTCGTCTCTCTCTCTCAGAATCTCAGTTGTAAGTTTCATATATTCATATAGTCTGTATGTTTGTAGTATCGTAATTTTTAAACCGATGATGAACTGATTTTCATGCGGTTTTCTTATTGGAAAGCTATAGTTTTCTAGTTTATTCTTAGCTATATTTAGTGGAAATCGTTTCAGTTTATTTTTTGTATCTGTTTTTTTTTTAATTTCGTTTGACGACCTTGTTGGTTATTATAGTTAGCTTTACCTATACAAAGAATGACATGATTCTTTCATGAATAGAACTTACGTTGATGTGTGCAAGCATGTTTTAGTTAAATTAAAATACAGATATGAGCATGAACTTTAGCATTTCGGGGACCCAATTAGATTGGGGGCTCTGGGCTCGCTCCTCACGTACCTTTAGGATAAAGACGGAACACACACTATTTTTGGAACAAAATTACTTAAAAATAGAGTATATTATATACGTATATATATGTACAATGTACATATATATACATGCAAATATAAGTATGTGTTTGTAAAGTTAGGTAAAGAAAAATAGGAAATCAATGATTTTGAACTCCGCAGATGTCCTACTGAAATTAATCTGTTTAAGTATTTCTATTCAAAACGTATTTCACTTCTCAATGATGTCATTAATTTAGACACTTGATAGCTGAAATAGTTGGTTTTAGTAGAATTGGTACAATTTCATTGTTTTAATTTTAATGATGTATATATTTATTATACGACTGACTACCCCGTTAGGGATGAGTGGTAGTTTTTAGTCACGGTCTCGTGGTAAGAGCTCCATGACGTTTGGCGCTCGGGAAAACTAGTAAAATACTACGATAACACAAGCTATGCCACGTTTAATTTTTTACTAGCGACTGGCCCCGGCTTCGCATGGGGTCAAAGTAACAAATTGAAAATTGCTCATACTAATTTCTAACCTTTCCAGTAATTTGCCGAACTTAAGCTATAAAGGAAGTGGATAAAGACCCGCCTCTTTTTACCCGTCGTACGAAAATTCAGTTTTGATTCAACCCATTTTATTACATGTATGTGACGTTCAGATTTTTATCTTTAAATTTACATTAAATTAGTAAGAAAATAAATGATAACCCACATGAATAGCATCAGACTTGGCATGTTTATTGAATTTTTGCTCTTTTGGACGTATATATGTTTATTATGTACTTTATGCATCACAATATCCTGTTACTTCTAAAATATTGCAATTAATTAGTTTACAAAACTAGCATTTATTTGTTTTAGTGCATAGAGCGCAGCTCTATTTTTTAAACAAATTATTGAAAAAATATAAGTTCTTTTGTCTTCCGTTCATAGGAAAACTATTGCGCATGGAGATTATGACCAAAACATACACTACCGTTAGTCAGTCCAACATGAGACAAGTTACTATAGCTATACATATAACTATAGAATGTAAAACTTACAGGTTAATCCGTGATATACAGGCAGTCAATTTTTATTAGTTTTTTTTTATTTATTGTCTTTGCGCTAAATACCTCGTGAGAGGCAAAATTCGTGTTGAAAGTAATCAAAGAATGATTTTCTGAGTATACTTACGAGTCGAAGCATTTGGAGATAGTCAATAGCCAATAGGAGTTTAGTATTACGGCACTGCATTCGTAAGTATCGTTGTTAAGTATGGCTGCGGTGTACGGATGCCTGTATATTTGAGTCACCGATGCACCGATTCTTTCGCCACTGTCTTCTAAATCATGGTCACCTGTTGATTTAACAATGTAAATATAAATTTCAGGTAAACAGATTTATGTTTTAAAACGCAATTGAAATATTTTAGCTCTACAGGTTAGTGCCTATTGGGGTGAAAAGATTTGTCATCTAAATTGGGTACCCGATTTTGAACTCTATTCAATTGACACAATGACCTTTTTATAGCTCCATAGTCTAATGGCTAAAGCGGAACTCTTATTATTATTTTGACATATCTGTCTGTGACAAGTATATATGTACACACGTACATATACAATTATACACACATATGTACATGTGTCCTACACACGCAGGGCATAGCCCATTTATGTCGTTCTTATTACACTTACTTAGATGAAAAGTAAAAGAAAAGACGTAAATTGATAACTCTAATCAAGTAATGAAAAAAAAAATGAAATATGAAATAATGACTATTTCGATGAATATTTCTTATAATTATATTTCCCTTCTACTTCGTTGTAGAATTCTAATTACTGCGGAATCTTAGGTTATTGTGTATCCAACACGTTGTTAGACATTTTTTTTTAAATGAGCCTGTAGTCTGTGTGTTATATGAAATATACCTACTCCATAATTTGTAACATACGAGTATATTACATATAATACGTACGAGCATTTTTATGTATTATATTTTATGTATATTATGTACACTGGAGCTAAATAGGTGGTGCTTTTTCTTTAAAAGCAAAAATAAATATAAGGGCAATAAAAATATAATAAACCACAAATAAAAAATAGAGCCGTTGATATAGCTTATCAATTAAAAAATATAATTAGGCTAAAATTAAAACAGAAAGCGATGGCAGCTACACAAAATTTTAACTACACAATAACTTTTAAAGTTATGGACCAATTTGTTCATTCTTTAAACCTAATGGAGAATTGTCGCAATAACTTTTATTGTTTCCTTCAGAAATACGAATTCCAGTTTATATTTTAAACAGTTTTATTAGTTTGAACGATAATCTTTTAAAATTATTATATTAAAAGCAATAAAACAAGAAACAAAATGATAATTTCGTCATGTTCGAACACAAATCAATCTAATAATCGCACTGGAAGAGGCACGTAAACAGTATCCTATCTGTAACCAGTCTACCTAGTAATAAATGGACATATGGCACATTCAAACGTGTTATTAAATAATCAGATTGTTTCGGCTGACTAAAGCTCATTGTTAACAATACAAATCGTAGTCGTTTCTGTTCCTAATTGCTCTTGCCGAAATTGAACTATTAGATACACATAGATATTACAATTGTCAGTTCGTTATATTTATTACGGTGACATATTGTGTGCATTACTGAAAACTAGCGATCCGATTTAAATATCTTTTACTACCGGGTTAATCTCTAACGCCATCTATTGTAGCCTTACATGGAACTAAATTTTCTGTTTGGTCGACTAACGAACCACAATAATTTGAATTCATTTACAGGTGTAGCTTAACCGAAAGAATCTCAGTTTATATCTCTACTTACGGACAGTACATAATGACATAACATATCATTTTTAGTTATTTTATGCAAATAGGAAAATCACGTTCAATTTCGTAGAGTATTTTATATTTTAAAACTTATGGACACACAACAATTCTAAATATCATTTTTTCAGCTTTTGTTATTGTTATTAATACCCCCTGTAAATTTTTTCTTAATTACTTTTAATGTACAGTAATGTACATTGGTCGCATGTAATGGGTACATACCTACATAGAAATCTAGAAATCTTTATCGCATATTCTCATCTAGCGTATAATAGATCTATATATATATATATATAATGTGATAATGTATATATATATATACATTATCACATTATGTATCTTCATCATATGTCTCTAATAGGTTATATAGAGAGGACGAAACACCAAACAGTTCAGTTTTTACGTAATTATTTCACTTCTTCATATCTTATCTTTCTCTTAACACAGCTATTAATCAGGCTATTTAATCCTTATAAATCAATCTTGGCCTTCCTTGACTTTTGCTACCAGCTACTTTCTGTAGATTTTCTTCATCAATCTTTTATCAGTAGGTAATTCTTGAAGTATATTATTATTAATTCTTTATATGCACCCGAACTATATAAGCCTGACATAAATCATTAATATACTAAATAAGCTTCAACTTTCAGAATAAGGAGGTTATACAAAGTATAAGTTGGTGTCGATAACTCAGACCCTAGTCTGTTCGGTTAGTTTGATCAACATTGCCGACAAGTTGTTAGTATAAACTTAGCCGGCACCTATTTTATCGACAGCAGTGAAATATGACCAGACAGAATATATGTGCCTCGAAAACAGTATTGAAAGGTCTCTCATACATTTTGCAGCTATATTATATTTTTATATATATGAAACAGGTTTACATGAAAGCCACTCATAACATAGTGATACTTCGGCCAAGGCTGAGTAACTTGAGTTTGCTCACATTTTGGATGTGTGACGTTGATTGCATGGCTCATTAGAGCGCATGTTAGTGAGTATCTTTTCAAAGTTAAGAGTCCCGGATTCGATTCCCAATCACGTCAATTTAAAAAGCGAACTTTTCTATGGCCTTAATTTTCCATGGTCTGCGAGAGAAGGAAAATCACGAAATTTCACAGCTGCTTATCTTCCTGCGCATGGAAGCAGGCTAAGAGCAGGCAAGGCTAAGTCCCTATCTGCTTTGCTTTGCCAAAGTAAGCCCAAATGCTAATAGGCGTCTAAATATACATACATATATATATCTTCACGCCATATCCCTAACGGGGTAGTCAGGGAGAACGGAGCGCCAAGTGTCGCGGTCCTTATATACTTCTTTCGCTTCCTCAAATCTCATCATTCTCCTCACACATTTTCGCCAAGGTATGCTAGTGCTTTTGATATTTCCGTCAGCTAACACTATCTATTTGATCTTCGTATGTCAGCCTTGGTCTTCCTTGGCTTCTTTTACCATTCCCTTTTGCTCTATAGATTTTCTTCGTCAGTCTTTCATCACTCATTCTTTCCATGTGCCCTTTTAATACCTGAATCTACTAAGAATAGAAAATTGCGTGAAATTATATATATTATGCCTTGTAGTGTTGTTACTGGGTGCTCCCCCTGTTTATTTCGTGCAATTTTAGTACAAGGTTAGAGCTTAGTAGAGGGGCATAAAATTGATATAGTTATTTGTCGAGAGGCTATAGGTAATAACATACATATTGTTTCGGAGCTCTGAAATTATGATCGATAGTCATTAAACTGTAGGTAGACCTATTGTATGAACACAGGTGTTAATTTACCATAAACTCTTTGCATACTTTTTATTTATAGTTTATTTTTTATTTTTAGCTAATTTGCCTTGTTTCAAAAACTTTAATCGACGTGTATTTGCCTTCTCGACGAAGTATCCTCAGGATAGAATTTAGATCTGGGTTTACTCGCACCGAACAATCGTTAAAAGCGGATTACGTATCGTTGAAAGAGCTTAAATATATATATAAAGTAAACTATATATAAATAAATCATAAATAATATAATTTTATAATAATAATAACATACTCAGACATTTCACACAACGCCATCTAGTCCCAAAGTAAGCAGCATAGCGCTTGTGTTATGGGTACTAGACAACTGATATACTACTTATATACTTTTCTTATGTAAATAAATACATATTATACATTAACACCCAGACTCGGGGCTGGAATCGAACTCGTAACCCGCATTTACTTTCCGACGCGCTTAACCGTTGCGCCACGGAGGTCGTCAAACCACGGAGGTTTATAACTAATATACTTTTCATATATCAAAATCAATATCTAAAAACACGAGAAATTAATTTCTCGTGTTATTAGATATTTTATAATACAACGCGAAAGTTTAAAAGTTTATATTACTTCAAATGAATATTTATTAATAATAATTTATTACCTGACTCTTCTAACTCTTCATCGCTGTCGGCTTTTGTCTGCACGTGATATATAGCTACAAATAGCAGCAACAGGTCTCTATATCGCCACATCTTAACTGCTTTGTTGTCGTCTCAAAACTGAAAAGTCCGTTACGTGGTTTTGTAACGTTTTCGTGCTCACAGGGTTTAGAAACGTTAGAGGTGGCGTTTCGTAAATTACAAATTTTATATTAATGCGCTCTATTTGTTGATGACATTTCCGTGGGATTGACGAACTTCTACGGGAGTTCTAAAGATCCAAGTCTGTTTCATACAAAATATTCTTCTTTTAGGTGAAAACTTACTTTGGATTTTCCATACGCGTGCAAAATAATATTAAATCTATAAAACGGCCGCTATTTCAAAATATAAAGTTTAAAAAATTATATGTAGATACAGGTGATTTTAAATAATTGGCATGGTTTGAACATCTTATTCGACTTTTTTTTTTATATCAGCTTCCTTTCCTTATCAGATATATGCAGCTATATATCACATAGCTGCAATCCAAATTCTGCTGACAGGTGAAGAATAGGAATTGGATCGATTCGATACTCAGCGAAGGCACAAAATATACACACTACATTTAACGACATTTAAGCATGTGGAATGGGCGAGCATTAAAATGCTTTGGCTCAGGGCCTCACGCACTCACTCTCGCTGCTCAACTCGGTGAATATATATCGTGCGATATCCAACACAAAATACCGTCACCGTAGCGGTTTCATGTTTCGTCTCAATGCTTACCATAACCACTCGTCTTTTATCATTTCATTATACCATTCCTTGTCGATACCAATCTTACTGAACAGTGTATGCTTCAGCATACGGTCGCCGGCCGGGGGAGGACAGATATTGTATTGTACAGCGCATCGGCGCAGCGCGGTGGTGGGACGCTGTTGGACACTGACAACAGCTTTGATTTGTCATGTATTTTTACAGTTACATGACGAGCTCAAGGTTTTACATTCAAAGATAATTTCGATTTCTATATCATTGATTAACATAATTATGGTACCCTATGTAGTATGTACCATATCTTGAGTATAGTTGTCATTAAAAGGGATGCGAATGGCTTTATAGTCACCTATATATGGCATGTGTAAGCATATAATTCTACCGTTATAATTTAAGTTTGTTGGGTGTATGATAAACAACTTCAATATAAAATACGTATTCGTGTTTCTACTGCTTTTCGCTAAATATTTCTGAAACGTTTCATACAATGTTGCCAACATTCACACGCCAAAAATAAAATAAATCAAGTGAAGAAATACGCAAAGCAATACTAAATCATTCAGCGGTCTACCAAGTTCACATAAGACGCAGGATGTTTTCATCTCAAACGAAATGTTTGTGTCAACATCGATACAGCCGCACGTTTTAGGAGAAATCGCGTGGAATGAGCAAAAGTATTTCCTGTTACGACTTCAATTTGTCGATTACAGGCCCAAAGGTTAAATGTATCAAGTCATCAAACGTTAGACTTGTTTAAATGTTACGGATGTGTAAGTCCTTACTTACATAAAACGGAAACATTGTTCACGTCTTTCTTACAATGGAATATTCCTAAATGGAGTATTCCTAAAAGGTAGTTTTATATAACATTACATATGGATATAACATGTATATTTTTACTGTATGAACAAAATATACGTAGGTATATGTTATTAGATTACGATATTCAAGAAAATTAATTAAAATATAATGAACTCAATACTTTTGGTTTATACTTTTTATCAGACTACGGTGAAACTAAAAGGAGAGTAAAGATTTCAGTCCGTATGTGCATCTGATCCCGCGTAACTTCTAAAGTACTTATCATAATTTGAAAGCGTATTGGTCGTCCGCTGGCTATGTGATGTCACACTAAATTTAATATGTCCTCTAGGAGGACATAAAATCATGAAGCAAAAACAATTTTCTTTTAAAGATACCGTGTTGGGTATCATACGAAAGGGCTTAATTATCACATTTCTAATATATAGGTAGGTATATATTACTAGCTCTTGCTTGCTGCTTTGCTGAGAGAATTTTTTTTAAAATCACCACTTGCTACCATTATAATGTATTGTAATACTATATACGACCACGGCTATCCTCTGAAAATCACTATGTCTATGTTTTAAATTAAAATTTACTATGTAATATGTAAGTTGTCTACTTATTAGATGATAAATATTGAATAGTTTGTAGATAAGAATGTCAGATAGGTATATTTTTTAGTTGCATACTTTTCAGAGCGCGATTTTTTAATAGTTGATAACCAGCCTCATTTAATGCAAATCTTATGATAAAATCTTTTGTTACTTAAAATTAACTTAGTCATTTAGTCTAGAATAGCGAACATAGAACCAGACATATGCACTAAACACACATCCAGACTTTTTGTAACATTACTCTTTTCGAGTGTGTAATTGAATTAAAAATTCAAGAAAATAAAATAGTATTCAAGTAATATGCTTAAAAAAGGGATAGTTTTCATAAGTAATATCTATGAAATTATTAAGTTAATATCCCGCGTTCAAAATTTTATGGACTTTATCAAAGCTTTGTAAAGGTTTAGGAATAACATTTTAACACCTGTAAATTTGCCTTATAGCCTTTAATTCTAACCGTAAAAGTATTCCAAATTCCATCAAATTGACCGGCTGTCGCCATTTTACGACGGGTCGAACACAAAATGGCGGCGTATAGGTGACTCCATCTAGTTAATAGCCACTTGAGAGTTAATGGAGTGTTATCTTAACAAGTGCCTATCCTGTTACACAGAGCGAATGGTCCTTTGTACTAAATTTACGTGTTCTCTATATAGGAAGCCGTTATGGAAGAAAGCTAATTGACCTTGACTTACGCATATTGAATAGGTACCTATTTACGTAAACATGGAGATAAAATTGAGATTCTACAATCTTTCATCTGTAAGTGAAGTATGAAGTCCATCGACTGGTTTCTGATATTTGTAAACGACTGGTTGAGGCTTCGGTAGACCGTCGAGCTGGCAGTTTCTTCCGTCAACGAATCAATTTGGCTATTCAAAGAGGTAATGCTGTCAGTCTGGTAGGCACCCTAAGCAATGACGGCTTCCTAAGCATCAACTTTGAAGAAGTCTATTATTTGGATAATGCTTAGGTTTAAGTTTGTAAATTTTAACATTATAAGTGATTTATTTTAATTTATTTCTTATAAATGGTTTATTATAATAAGCCAATATAAAAATAATATTATTTTGTAACCGAATTCAAAAATTAAGGAGAGTCTATGTTCGTCTGTATGTAAGTTTTTTTTTGTATGTTCACTTCGTCAATTGTAGACTGATTTCGGAATTTTTTCTTTCTTTGAAAGCGTATACTTCCGAGGTGGTCCTGACAAATTTCATTATATAGGTATGTATATCGTATTTATAAAGTAATGTTTGTTGTACTTGAGTTTTAATTAGTAAAGAATAGTTATTTTGTACTTTTCAGTGTGTTTTTTTAAAGCGGTTTAATTTTTTTTTCTTAAAATATTTTAAAACAGAATATTTTGTTCCTTTAGGTTTAGACTTATAGGTTTAATTTTTTTTTCTTAAAATATTTTAAAACAGAATATTTTGTTCCTTTAGGTTTAGACTGTACGAGGAATCTAAATTTTAAACCATTTACGGTTAGGTTCATTTTTTAAATAAATACTCAGGCACATATAGAAAGAATCAATTCAAAGGATTGATAAACAAAATCTACAGAGAAAAAGTGAGTGGTAGAAGAAGCCAAGAAAGACCAAGGCTAACTTACGAAGATCAAATAGCCGGAGTGTTAGCTAGTGGCAATGTCAAATCATCCACATACCTCGGCAAAAGTGATGTGAATGATAGGATTTGAGGAAGCGAAGGAAGTACGTAATCACATATAGCTTGGTACACCATCCTCTTTGTTTACTCCGTTAGGGATACAACGCGAAAGTACATATGTATGATATGTAACTATTACAGACCATTACATCAAATGGTAGACCGCAAATTAAGCACAAAGCTTGTTCTATGTGTATACTATACACCGAAATGGGGGAGCACGCATTGGACACACGTCCTCTAGAAGTCTAGACAATTTAAAATATTTTTTCTCTAATTTTTTTTTAAAACATGAGGCAAACGAGCAAATGTGTCACCTGATGGAAAGTGATCACCGCCGCCCATGGGCGCCCGCAACGTCCGGGGAATCACGGGTGCGTTGCTAGCCTTTAAAGAAAGGAGGGGTAGAAGGGAGATGGACCACCGGCAGTCTCACTCAGTGAACGAAATACAACAGCAATAGATGGTATTTTACCGGGCGAACTGGCCCAATTCGTGCTGCAATACGGTATGGCTCTACCACACCTAAAACTTGGTGACCAGGAATCAAATCTGAGATCCTCAGGCCAGTCAAGCAAGTATAAACTCTTGGTCACACTATGTGTGATGTCAAACTGGGTGAAGTGCAGTTGCAGCACGTGTACGGTGCAACTGCATTCCCGCGTTGCGTACACTAATTACATTACAAATTATGTAACTAACTGTTGGGAACGTTTTCATTCGCGTAGAATAAAAGAAATAAAAATCTATACTCTCTCGCAATAATAACAGAAAGACTGTTAAATTTTTAATTACTAACATCGCCGAATTCCAAAAATCGATTTATATCTTTTTACTATATTTATATATAGACCTAAGCTTATATTTTCTTTTTATACTATATTTATGATACATAGATACATGTCTTAACCCTCACGAGGTAGACAGAGAGGACGGAGCGCCAAGCGTCGCGGTCCTTACGTACTTCTTTTGCCTCTTCCAATCTCATCATTCTCGTCACATATTTTCGCCTAGATACGCAAGTGCTTTTGACATTTCTGTCAGCTAACACTCTGACTATTTGATTTTCGTAAGTCAACCTTGGTTTTCCTTGGCTTCTTTTACCACTCGCTTTCGCTCTGCAGATTTATGTAGTGTATGTATGATATTAGACCGTAATAAAAAGAGCACAATGTTTTTTAGAATTGAAGGCCAAAACTTAAATCGGAAGTAATTTCAAATAATACTTTTTACTATGTATTATCCACAATAACAGTAGCAACGATACGAAAACTGTTGAAACTGTATTAGATAACCCTCTCTTTTTACTTTTGGGTTCCACAAAAACATAAATCAAGTTCTTACCAATACATCAATACAAAGACTATTATAGATTTAACCCGACGTCCGCCGTATGACCGCACGAAATGATTACATTTTGGGACCAAAACGCCCCTTCGAAAGCAATTGATCATTTCGGCTGACGCAGGCAACTCGGTTATTACATGAACGTGACATTGCTAAATTCACGCAGTGACATTTTTTCTTGGTTATCCTTCGGGAAGGGCTTTTAAAGACTTTTTTCGTGGAACTGCTCTTTAACTGATGTTAATACGTGGAGAAAGTTGCGAACAGTAGTGGCGGATTTGACGTATCGCTACTTTACCGTTACTTGACACTTTACTTTATAAGAACATTAAACACATCGTTACGCCTAGCAACTGTTTGTTTGTATAAGTTAGGGTTAGTTATATACCTACTCATGTATTTATGTTACGTCAAAACTTGACACGAAATAGTTTCAAGTTTATGCAACTGAATACAACTCATAACAAACGGAACGGAGAAGTGTAACATAAACCTTCAACATATGAACAATTAGAGTAGACATAGTTCATAACGAAGTCATTACTAAACGATATCAGATAATTGCCAAATATGGAACCAAAATAATTTGAGTATGTAATTTAAAATTAAATTTTGTTCGTCGTAAGTGCATCATTTGATAATGGCTGGATCGACTTTGTAAATTGTTTTTTTTAATATTCGTAATAGTCCGAATAAGATTTTTAGGGAAATAAAAATTGGAAAAGTTGCCCTGAAAAATGTAAAATTCAGGAAAGACTGAAAGTGCTTTTCTCTGAGGGCTTTTTATTTATTTAAAACAGGACTACATCTGTCAGAGAAGTCGAGTCAGCAAGTATCGAATAAATTCTTCCATGCTGATTCAAGACAGAAGGAAAATATAAGAAATCTACAGTACTGTTATAAAACAGTATATGGGAGAGCCGTATTTGTAAATTGAAGATATTTATGAATCTTTTTGTGTGTGGTAGAGTCATGCTGTATTGCAGCACGAATTGGACCGGCTCGCCCGGTGAAATACCACTCTCTCACAGAATATCGGTGTGAAATAACGGCATATATTGCTGTTGTGTTTCGTTCGGTGAGTGAGAGTGCCGGTGGCCCATCTCCCGGGTCCTCCTCCTTCCCTAAAAGGCTGACAACGTTCTCGTGATTCTCTGTACGTTGCGGGTGTCCATAGGCGGGGGTGATCACTTTCCTTCAGGTGATTCGCTTGCACGTTTGCCTCTTTTATATAAAAAAAAAATGATCGATTGGTATACATACATATATATAGACTTTTTAATATAAATCCAAAATAAGACGTTTTGGAATCTTATCTGTTTGTTTAATTACGTCGGAACTTCAGTGAAATGTTATTGAATTGAGTTAAAGAGAAATTCTACCGTTTGAAAATCAATGCTCCCATTACTTATTTGACAACACGTACATTAACCTTTAAAAGTACACATTTTATATTTCCCCTAGTAATATAAACATGGTAAACTTGATTTGGTAGAGCAAAAGAACTAAGAATAAGCCAACTCCTCTCTTCCGCGCAGGTTGTGAAAGTCGACCAAATGATAGAAATTATTACAAGAAACTTGTATAGGCTACGGGCTAACAATCTTGCTGTCTGGTTATGCTTCGTCATCTGTAAGCGTCGATCTACAAGACCGGCAATGTACAACTAAAAATGTGTCACCTAAAGAGTAGTCAATTGGTTACAACTCATTTAGTCGATCACATCCAACTGCGAGAACAGGTTGTGTGATTTGTGAGCTAAATATTTGAACAATTCATAATAAACGCGTTTATTGTTAAATTGCTTATTGAAGTTATATCGTGCAATATTTATGTGCTTTATTTCAAGTATGATAATTAACTTGTAATATCTGAAGTGTGACAAAAGTTTTCGTTTGCAATTACTTATCTAGTAGGTCAATGTCTGTAAATCTAAATACTATTGCCGAAAGAAAAAAATGTAGAAACAACTAAACCGACACTAGAAACCTAATAAGAAAAATTGTATTTAAATTTTATATTAAAGTCATACTATGAAATGTTTTTATAAGCCATTATATAAGTAAAAAGAAACACATTTTACCTCGATACTCAGATATTTCTTTTAATGTAACGTAACACGTATTCAAATATTTCACGGTAGAAAAATTTTCCTTATAACTGAGGAAACATTAAACGAATTTTTCAATATTATTTACCTGGAAGGTAGGTACGGCAAGTTCAATTTCTTTTTTTCACGGCCTTATTATTTTTGTTTGCAGCCTTATTAATATAAGCCTTATACACTTAGCTTTATATTAGCTAGCTTTTAGATTAAGTACCCAAAATATTGATCAAGTCTGAGTTAGACTCGCGTACAAAGGACTTTCTTAAATTATAGAGACTTTCGTTATATTTCCTGCAAAGTTTAGGCTTTATATTCCCTGACATTATTAAATACTAAATCCAGAACTTTCGGAGATAAGGGGAACGGTCAATTCGCGTTCGATTACCCAATTTGCCCCGTTTTTTATTTTTTTTTTATTTGAAAATATAACGATAATGTATTTCTTTTTAGATATCGTTAAATATACATAATTTTAACATACTATATTTACGATTGCGGCCATATACATATATGGCCGCATATTTAGAAAAGTTGTATTTATTCAAATAATATGGATTTATTTGGTGGATTCACAGTTTAACCTCATAAAAAGGGGGGTATGGAAACTTGTAACGATTTTAGGCTAATACCATTTTTTTATTTAGGCGCGATAAATTAAAGTTAAAATTTTAATATAAAGTTTCCAAAGTTAATCGAGTGTTTTAAAACATAACTTTCAGAAATATTTAGTGTGTACCTATATCAAAGAAAAGAACTATTTTTACAAAGTGTATAATTTGCAATGCAGGTATTGTTTTCTTTATAATTTTTAAGAATGACTATCCTTTACTAATCAAAACTCAAGTACAAAAATAACTTAATAAATACGATACAAATACCTATATATAATAAAAAACTACATACCTATCCTAATGTTAATATTTACAAACTTAAAAGTACACATTATCTTAAATAATCGACTTCCTCAAATTTTCTGTTTCCGTTTAGAAAGCTGTCATTGTTTAAGGTGCCCAGCAGACTGGCAGCATTACCTCTTTGAATAGCCAAACTGATTCGTTGGCGGAAGAAGCTGCCAGCCAGGCTGTCTCCCGAAGCCTCGACCAGTCTCTTACAAATATCAGAAACCAGTCGGGAACTTCGAAGCCCCAGGGACCCAAAATTTCGACTGCAAAAGGCGTAAATATGAAACTCGCAGAGAGATCAAGTTCTCGGCAGTGCTGGCCGCGGTACCTGCTGACTTGGAATGCACCGGCATCCAATTTTGCGTATGTCCAGGTCTCCATAACGAATAGGATGTGAGGCTCGATTTCAGACCCCGTCATCATCAACAAAGGAGCAATTTAATATTTTAGACAATGTATTTTTAAGAATATTGTTTATAGATATTAAAAGGGTTTGAAATTTAAAAAGCTAAGAACAGCGAAGAGCACGTGTAAATTTTGGAACGAAAAGGCAAAAGCGAACAATGAGGAGAGCCATGTGGGAATTCATTTTGAAAAGTTTGTCTGAAGACTGGCTAAATATTTGTATTTGATCTTAAACGGGAGCACCTAAAAGATACAGCGATTCTTTTGACAACACTTTAATATTTGGTGCCAGATTGTTAAATTTATTAATTATTTAATTTTTTTTAATAATCGGAACAGAATTGGAAACAGAGTTCACATTTAGAAAAGTTCAATTCTAAGTCAATATCTAAACCTTTGAATAAGGGTTTCAAGGTCATCCAAAACAGTAATTGCTTTACCTCCTATTGTTTCTTCGTCAAGGTACTGGATATTAAATTTGGAATTTAAATTACAAATGGCAGGATGGATAGCCAAACTAAAGATAACTGGTCCGTAAGGGTCACCTTTTTGGCAGCCAACTTCGGAATGTAATAAATTATCTTTGTATATATTTTTTTTAGCTTTTCATTAATAGCAAAAAAGTGCATATACATACGTTAATATTTACAAATTTAAAAGTACACATTATCTTGACTGGACTGCTGTAAGATTGCCACAGGTAGGGATATGTGTACGGAACATGATATTTTATCTGTGTCAACAAGGATCTATTGACAGAATTAAATGTATTTTGATGTCTTCTTTGAGAAGTACTTCACCTCCATCATACATCAAGTAAGCGTGCGCCGCATGCACAGCATGGAATTTTTAAGATTACTTAATTTTATACATTTTATACATTACATTTTAAAATACAAGTATTTCCGTATATTTAATTATGGCAGGACTTGAGGTGTGGATACATTACTTTTATTTGTAAGATGAATACTTAGTGTTTTATACTACAAAATGAAAAATGGATCCCCAAGGGCGCGAATTTTTTCGCGCTGACGCAACGCGGTCGCCCGGTCGCGTGGCCACCGTACGGTGGCTAAACGGACGTCGTAAAATAGAGCAAACTATACCTACTGTACCTTTATTTACATAAACAAAAAGTACATACATATGTTAATATTTACAAACTTAAAACTACACATTATCTTAAATAACAAACTTCCTCAAAGTTGCCGCTTAGAAAGCTGTCATTGCTTAAGGTACCCAGCAGACTGGCAGCATTGCCTCTTTGAATAGCCAAACTGATTCGTTGGCGGAAGAAGCTGCCAGCCCGGCGGTCTCCCAAAGCCTCGACCAGTCTCTTACAAATATCAGAAATCAGTCGATGGGCTTCGGGGCCCCAGGGACCCAAAGTTTCGACTGCAAAGGACGTAAACATGAAACTCTCAGAGAGCGTCGCATACTTACGCCGCTTCAAGTTCTCGGCACCTGCTGACTTGGAAGTCGCCGGCACATGGGAAACAGCAAGTGTATCAATACAAGTGGCATCCCACACCAGCGATCTTCCAAGTTTCCAAGGAATGAGCGTCAAACCATCCGGTCTCTTGCCGTCGCTGCGCGCAATACCTACAGGCTCCAAGACTGCAGGAACGCCAGCGGCTACAAGAGCCCGCCGAATGACGTCATTTAAGGCAGCATGTCGTGACATGCGGCCCGCACTACGTAAACATGATAAACCGTGGTGATCTAGTACATCGACGAGATCACCACAGCGGCAACGGTGAAGAAGGTTAGTCCTGGCCCCCAGACGAAGGGATACTATGAGAGAAAGCGTGGTATTGTCGATTAAGGTTCCTAAGTTTTTTGAAGGTATTACCTTCGACCAGTGTCATGACTCCTTCTCAGAAACAGCCAGGAGGCGAGACCGATCTTTTTCGGTACTACAAGAATCTAAAAGTTGTAAATGAACATATTTGCATAGAGGCTCATCCCAGTGTTTCTGAGAAAAGGTCGAGGTAGGCAGGTCAGTACTCGGACAAACACTTAACCAAGCATTTCGAGCATCAGTCAAGCACGGCACCTCAACCGATCCTAAGGAAGGGCGAATAACAGATAAGAAAAGGTTTTCCGTGCTGTAGGCTGACGAAAGACAAGCAGGCAGTGACACACTCGAGATTTTGCGTATGCCCAGGCCTCCATAACAGATAGGAAGCGAGGCTTGATTCCAGACCCTGTCATCAACAAAGGAGCAATTTAATATTTTAGATAATGTATTTTTGAGAATATTGTCTACAAATTTTAAAAGCGTTTGAAATTTAAAAAGCTGAGAACAGTGAAGAGCATATGTACATTTTGGAACGAAAAGGCAAAAGCGGTCGATGAGGAGAGCCATGTGGGAATCAATTTTGAAATGTCATGTCGTGCGCAAGTAACTTGACTCTGTCTGGAGTAGCCAGAGAGAGATAGAATGCGAGGGTGGGATAGTTTTAGAACGCGCAGTGACTGCGATCAACCACGCGGCCGCCGCATGATGGACCATGCGGGCGCCGCACAAACGTCCGCCTGTATACCGCGCGTAGCGCGCGGTCGCCTCGCGGCTATGTAATTCTCAGAAATTTGAATGTTGCTGTCTAGTGAATAGAGTTTACTAATACCAGTAATAATTAAATTTTCGCGTCGTTTATCTGCGCCGTTATAAGATTGCTCGCGCGTCTGTTCATCAGTCACAGCCAATTTTCTCGAAATCCATACAAGATAAAAAATCCAAAGGCATAGAATACTTATTGAAATATTTTGCACTACTTAACATTTTAAAACATTAATAAAAATGAATGAGGGCGATATTGTACATTCGAACTAGACAGAATCTGAATCTGAAATAAACTGGAAATCTAATTTAAATAAATGAATAAAAGTAGAAATTCCTTACATAACTTTTTAGTTAACATTAGTTTACAAAACAATCTAGTCTATGTTAGTATTTTGTATAGTTTTTTATAATTCACATTCATTAATCTAAGCATGTATGTAGGTACATTCTATAATTTATGTACCTATCTGCAAATACAGGTAAAGATCGGATTCCAAATTAAAAAAACATGTACATAACTTAATTTCAAAACCACTTATTAATTTTGCTAGGGTAATCGGAAATTGTAATTTGGAAAATGCGCCTTTTTCCAATCCTACGGGCCAGTCATCAATAAATACAAAATATCGGATCAAACGAAGCTCTATATAATCAGGTCAACCATAATAGGTGTGCTTTACATCTTAAATCCCTCAAAGATTCGCCTGATGGCGGTGAAGTCTTTTTTGGATGTGCTAATCGGCTTAGTTACAGGATTATCGTAATCTTCGCATTCGGCTGCTACCCTGGTATCTACTCTTTTGGTACCACGTTATAACGATGTATTATTTGGACAATGATTCTTAGGACATATTTTATAACTAAGGGTCATGTGATTCAGTCATGATATGGTTTTTGATGTAAAAGTGATGTCTCTATCATTTTAAATCTTATGAATTGTAAAATTTACAACATATACTTACAATCTTTCCGATTTATCGATTTATGAGTTGCTTGTACCTTTATTTGCAATTAAAAAGTCTAAAAATGTTTTAGCTTAAGAATTTTCTAAAAATATTCTGATATTTCTCATAAGCGTCTTCAATGTATACAAATAATGGCATTTTTACTTTATAATACTATATTAAAAGATTTTTTTTATTTAAAAACCGAGAATATTTTCCAAAGTGTATAAAAACAATACATAAAACATAAGTTTCATGCACTAGTGAATAAAAATATTTTACAATAACGAAACTATAACAAAAGTCTCATAAGTACCGTTATTGCTGGAACAACGTT
This sequence comes from Zeuzera pyrina, assembly GCA_907165235.1. Lineage (NCBI taxonomy): Eukaryota > Metazoa > Arthropoda > Insecta > Lepidoptera > Cossidae > Zeuzera > Zeuzera pyrina. The sequence goes on from OU015641.1 coordinate 6,188,721, forward strand.
AGCGTTGGATAATGATGGCCATTTTGGCGGGAAAATGGCTTTTAAGAGCGTTATATTAGGTTATATTCCTTTATAATTTTGAAATACTAGATAATAATATTAAGCTAATATAATAATATTAACGTTATTATATTATATACATAACGTTAAGTATGTACTTTTTTGTTATCAATATAACGCAAAAAAAATTTCTCAAACTAGTGAAATATTTAATAGTACAGAAGAGGTTATGATTTGAATTAAAAATATGTGATTGCTTATGTTGCTATAATAAATAAAAATCAAGTAGGTCTGATAGGCTCTGCCAAATTAAAATTCTTTGTAAAAATTGAAATGGTTTCGCGTTATACTCTCATTACCTACGATCGAAAACGTTTAAGAGTCAATATAGAACTTTGGAGATTCTGCCGTCATCTTGTGAGTTCAAGATTTCAATCCATTCATACCACAAAAATTCGAAGATTTGAAATGATACTATGGCTATATTTTTATCCTCATAAGTTAGCCATGGTTTTTCTTGGTTTCATTTACCACTTACTTTCGCTTTATAAAGAACAATGCCAACTTTTGTATGGGCCTATGCCACATCCAAAAGTCTCCATGAACAATAACAATGGATATATCATTTGAAAGCTTATGTCTTACAGTTTACAAAAAGTGAAAAGAATATTATTTCGAATGTGAGAAATCGTGAGTATATTTGCCAAAAACTACGTAAACACCTGTTGTTTTTTTAGCAGAAATTACATAAAACATTGCATACGTGATTTGGCAGGCGTTTATCGACTGTTTACTACCTCTTTTCTGTTCACTTGCCATTCATGAACATCTTACTTTTGCTTGTAAAAGTCTATAATTATGTCATACCGCAGGCTACAGGCTGTTAACGATGGTGAGAAGAAAATAGAAAATCGAATTTCATTTGCCTTTTTCAACAAAGGTCTGAAATCGAATTAATTTTTAATTTTGTCAACCTAATTATTCAGGCAATCTAACACGAACGTATATATATTTTGTGTGACAAAATAATTAATTAAAAAAGATGATTCATATGGCGCACTTTGTATACGACGGTTAATAGCAAATTCAGTTATTATTTGATACATTTGATGTGACACTTTCTTTCAACGTGGGATGACTTAACAATAACGTTCGAAAACAGAATAGTGGATTCATAACAGTATTGAGTATTTCCGATATTAATAATATACATTTATAATCCTGTTGAACATATTTTATCTAAATATTCTGTCAATAATTGTAACAAACCTAGCTCCGATATGTTTTTCATCATAAGTAGTTCTCCACAATCAATTTTTTCACTCGATATTTACCCGAAGCCAATAAAAATCCTATAAGATACAAGTAAATTATTTAATTAAAATAAATATTTTTTTGTATGTCACATATCGTTGTCTATGGATGGGGCAGAAATGGGCATTGTCCCTTCTTCGTCAGTCGTTCTTCACTTATCCACTTATTTATCACTTCATCACTATCACTTCATTGCGTATTCTGTCTGCGAGGGGACGTCGCAGATACTTCTGGGAACTGAGATGTTAAATAATGATGTTACAAATATGTACATTATCGTGAAATTAGTCAAAATCGTGTTTCATAAATATAATTTGGTATTTACCCACAGAAGTCCCAAAATGGCGCCCACAATAATGACCTTGACAATGACGTAAAAAAGAAAGAAAAATTCGCCTAAAAAAATATAAAAAAGTGTGTGTGTCAACTCCGACGCACGACTGGAGTTTACTGGTTTTTTCCATATTTTATATATTTGTATTTACTTCACTGTATATGATAATAATAAATATCAATATTAATAGATATAAAAAAAGTATCATTTGCCATCTTCGATTTGAAAATGAACGTCGTTTTCGTAAACAGTACGCCGAGAAACCTAGAACATGACACCCATGAAGATCTATCAAAAAAAATAATATTCGCCATCTTGGATTTGAAAATGAACGTCATTTTCGTAATTAGCACCTCGAGAAACCTAGGATGTGACACCCATATCGATTTATCCAAAAAAAATAATATTTGCCATCTTGGATTTGAAAATGAACGTCATTTTCGTAATCAGCACCCCGAGAAACCCGTGTGACGCCCATATCGATTTATCCAAAAAAGTTATATTCGCCATCTTGGATTTGAAAGTGACAGTCATTTTCGTAATCAGCATGCCGAGAAACCTAGAATGTGATACCCGTATCGATTTATCGAAAAAAGTAATATTCGCCATCTTGAATTTGAAAATGAGTATCCCGAGAAACCTAGATATACACTCTGTCAAGAAAGTACCGGGAAAAGATCAATAATACACGAAATGTTATTCATCCAAATTTATTTTATCACCTTCAAAGTATCCTCCTTCAGAAACGATACACTTACGCCGACGAATAATCCAATCATCAAAACATTTTTTAAACGCTTTTTCCGGAATTGAGTGCAGTGCTCGCCGCGAATTCTCCTTTATGTCTTCTACCGAATGAAAACGGGTGCCACGAAGTGGTAATTTAAGTTTAGGAAAAAGAAAGAAGTCGGCTGGAGCCATATCTGGTGAATAAGGTGGTTGCTCGATGGTATTTGTTGAGTTTTTGGTCAAAAATTCGTTCACAATGATGGCCTTGTGCGAAGGCGCATTATCGTGATGCAAAATCCAAGAATTTTCTTTCCACAAATCTGGCCTCTTTCGTCGAATTTGTTCTCTTAAACGACGAATAACGCCCAAATAATATTCTTTATTTACTGTTTGACCTTCCGGCAAGAATTCCGAGCGCACGACACCGCGATAGTTAAAGAAAACAGTTTGTCTTTTTATCGACTTTGGCGTGGTTTTTTCGGTTTCGGTTCAGTTGGAAGGCGCTACTCCGAAGCTTGTTGACTAGTTTGCATGTCAAACTCGTAAACCCACGTCTCGTCACCAGTAACATGCGTTTCATGAATATTGGATCGGAATTGGCTACTCTTATGCGATTGAGTTTTTGGAGAAAATTCAGGTCTTTTGGGACTAGCCGAGCGGCAACATGTTTCATACCCAAGTGATTATTTAAAATGGCACGGATCGACTCGTGAGACACAGAAAGTTCGGCGGCTATCCCTCTCAAACTTAAATGAGGACTTTCAGTCACTATTTCCTTCACTTTTGCGATGTTAACTTCAGTTGCAAACGTTGATGGCCTACCAGAGCGAGGCAAATCTTCCATCACATCTCGACCGCTTTTGAACGCTTTGTACCACTCATAAGCACGTGTTTTTGATAAATTCGATTCACCGTAAGCCTTCTGTAACATCTTCAGTGACTCCGAACACGAAATTCCATTAGCGATGCAAAATTTAAGACAAACCCTTTGTTCGATGTTTTTGTCCATTATGAAATTCGCAATATCACTAGAATGATATAACTAAAAACAGTATTGTATTTAATCTAAATAACAGATGCAACTCAAACTCCGCGCCAAAATGGAAAACAGTTGTGCCAATCTAACAACAATAAAAAAAAAACAAAAAATTGAATTTGGAACGATAAACAAATCATCCATTCCCGGTACTTTCTTGACAGAATGTATATATATATATATTCATCATTTGAAGACACTGTAGAGTATTTATTATATACCTATATATTTTGGTGCGCACAATAGGTTGCGCACAAAAAACGTAACGCTGTCATTCGATTAATAGATTTTACTCCTCATATTTTTTTCATACCGGGGGCCTTATATGAAAATCGATTCTTAAGGAGTAAACTCCAAAAATTGGATACAACTATATAATGTAGCGAACAAAAGAGTTATTTTTAATAATATTGTAGGTAACAAGAAACAAAACACGAGTTACAGTGCAATGAAACCATTGTCGAGTAGTTCACGCAGTAAGTCGTTACAAACGGCGTTATTAACGCAAATAATTGCGATAAGTTAATATGCTATTACATCAGTGAAAGCGGCTCGATACAAAGCAAGTGACAAATGGAAGAACCAATTAACGTCGGCGTTATCTCAGACATTGTTCTTTGTTCTTGAATATTACCCAATTATTTTTGGCGTACCGAATTTACTTCATTGGGTCGGAAATATTGATAATAATTACCGTACGTAAATAAGCAAAAACGAAAGATCATAAGAGAAAAGATAATTTACACTATTTAATTTAACAATGACACATACAGACTTCGCAAAAGTAAAGGAAACATCCGTAAATTATACCCAGTGAAATATTCATGGTTTTAAACCCGAAAGAGGGTAATTCCACTCATGAAATTGAATAACTTTACGCGTAAAAAAAATTAAACGCACAATAATTTTCATACAAAGCGACTGAGATAAAACTTTGTTTTATATAAAAGTTACAAAAAAATTTGGACATTTAATTTTATTTTCTGCATGAAGTTGTTCGGTTTCATGGATGTTGTTACCTTCTTTCAGTTCGGAAGCCATGATAATTTTACAAGGTATACATATAATGGAGCAGACTGAATGTAGCTTACAATACAGTGGCCTGAAAAAAAAATTATAATATATTACTCAATTAATAAATAAATGTCGATGATTTTTATCTGCATCAATACAAATGAATAAAATTTCCTTTTCTGAAGCTCATGTAGTTAGGAAAACCCAAACATGCGTTTTTTAAATTCCTGTCTGTCTTTTGTTCGGGTTAATTTTGAAGACGGCTCTACTAATTTTGACAGATCTTCATTTGGCAGGTATAGGACTTTTTAGAGAGGAATCTAGGCTATTTTTAATCCTTGAAAAATACCTAATTTCAGACGAGAGGAACTGCGGGGCTACCTAGTGAAATGGAAAAAATGGGGCTTATGCTGTTTGCTTAATACTTATCTTCCCACGTCGGGCCAAGGTCGGGCAATTAACAGGGCTTATTAGAAATAATTTGTTCAGGCGGTAGGCTGGTAAGCTGTCACTATATGACTCGCTATCCCATTTACAAGCTTAAATACTTATTGCGAAAACTGGAGTGACATTTGGTATACCTATTGTGTTATGTTACGTATATATAATTTTATACAGTTGAATCCGTTTATTATGACTCCGCCTATATTGACCAACCGCTTAATATGAAATAATTGCAGTGCGAAGTTTGGTTTTCATATAAAATTCTTTATAACAAAGTTCGGATATAATGACTTCGCTTGTTCGCTTATAGTGACATGTCTCTTATTATGACCATTTTTAAGAAATTATGTCCGGTTATAGTGACCGACATGATTCCTAACACCGCTCGTTTTCGTGATCATCCGCGCCCCTTTCCCTACGACGACGTTTGAGTTAGATATAATAACAATTTGTAGTTTTTCTCTCTATTAAACTAAATACCTAACAAAACTCGGAAGTCGTTTATTTTCTAAGACTATGCTTTGTATGACGTCCGCTTATTATGACGTGTTTGTCACTTCCCTTTGATGTCATTATAAGTGGATTCCACTGTATATGTATTATCTGTATCCATACTAACATTATAAAGAGGTAAACTTTGTTTGTTTGTATGTAATGGATAAACTCAAAAACTACTCAACTGATTTCAAAAATTATCAACGACTAACATGGGTTGTATTTTATTTTCAAAAAATTTCTACCCGTGCGAAGCTGAGGCTGGTCGCTAGTATCATATTTTACTACTGCATATTGTAAATATTGCAAAAGTTGTAAGAGTGGCAATAACTAACCTTTTTTCCAGTACATTTAGTTTAGACTACGTTGTAGCACCAATAGTCACTGTGGCTAGGTAGAATGTAGGATGAGAATGTACCTGGTTTGCTTATCTTAGATGACACTTATGATGAATCTTCTGGGAATTTCGTTAGGGATAGAGATGGAATACGTCCTATATAGATAAAAATCAAAAAGATCCAAAACGAAGCAGTAGTTTTTATCTCATATGTGATATGTGAGTACAGGCAGACAGAGGACATTAAATAAGGTATACTGTTACTCTCAAATAGTCCTCCAAAAGTATTTCTCTTAGTTACTTGCAATGTAGAGATTTGACCACCTTGACCACCTTGACTTCTTTTCTAATACATGTCGGCGGCGACGGCTCATGAGAAACCGGGAATCAAAATTTCTTAAATCTATCAAGGCTATAAACAAAACTGCCTAGTTTAACTTTTTGTTACCGAATTTAAATTCTTTACCCTCACACCATTCAATTCCAAATTACAATCCAATAATAACACGCAATAATCGCGCCTATATCACACATTAATTATCATAGATGGTGATTATTTTCTTACCACAACGACAATAATTACTCAAACCTACATAATGAACGCAATAGGAAAAAAACACAAAGCAGCGACACGGGCGTCTGTCATCCTGACGTGTCCGCCATTTGCCAGAAGACTAATTGTTATTTGCAGAAACAAATTATGTTAAAGACGGTAATAGAAAAAGATCACATAATGGCCAAATAAAAGCTCTATCGCTCCGTAATATTTGCGTTTTAAGAGGTTTTTGTGTCACGAAACGATAAGGCAGAAAACAACAATGATTAAGAAATCATGTAATCATTATCTACCGTACAGTACCGAATTATTTAAAAATTGTTTGTACTTTTGGTGTTTTTTTGTAGTTTGAAATTTTGGTGCAATAAAGTGTATAATAAATTTTAAAAAATCTACAGTCCAACTTTCAATTCGATAATTTGACGTTTCCGGGTAATCAGTTCTTGCAATTTTTTAAATAGTGATATCTCTTTATGTCGACTTCATTGTTATTAGTCCGTATAGCTGTTGCCCCGCGGCGTTATCCGCATGAAATCTCCTTTTTGGATCATTTCTTTCATGAGATAGCGGTAGCATCGAAAATATACGAATATTTATAGCAATGAGGAAAATGGGTAAAATAGTAAAAAAAGGAAAAATAAAATGTGAAATTCATTTATTCGATTTATTGAATATGCTGTTACACTACAGGGCCATGTCAGCACGAAATTAAATGAATGAAACCAGTCGATTGATTTAATTGAATCGATATCAACTCAATTCCATTACTTGACAACATTATTTTAGATGGACACATTATTCAAAACGTTGACACATTGAAACGTCAAGTCACCCTATCGAATTCTCGGACCAAGAATCAAAATGGACGGAGCATTTGCTATAAGAGCGCGTCCGTTTTTTGTTGACCAACTTTCTGGGCTTTTACTAATGTACATGACTAGGGAAGAGTCGCAGTACAACAATACAGTTGAACATAATCTATGTCGGTGGAAATAATAAAAGGCACTCATTTGACTATACTATGGCAAAGCGCGACTTCCGATGATGCGCTAACGAAACGTCGGGGCCGGCGCTGAGTCTGTTAGACTACGACGGCCGGTGCGATAGCATTTCTCCAACGGATCGTTTGCCATAATTAAATTTCCAATTACGTACGTAATAATTGTTATGAAGAGTTGTCTGTCGTTTGCCCGAACTAAAAAAAAATAAGCGAAAACTTTATAGTTTTCGCTAATTTTTATTTAGTTCAGTCATCTAAGAAAATACACTCAGAGTACTATTTAAATCCCCGTCATTTTAGTTTATGGAAGCATTACCAGATGGCGCATAGTCTACACTTTTTTGTATGGTTCTTCTCCTTGGAGTATATGTGTTCTGTGGACAACTGACTCTTACAAGACCAACATTAGACTTTTATGCAGCCCCACTACACGCAGAAAATCCATTCTACCCTCGTTCTTGTTACTAAAATGTTACAAAATATCACACGTGGGTAATTTATGTGATTAAAATTAATGTGGAACTAACACTTGTTTTATGCACAATTGGTCATCTCGTATGATAGACATGGGACAACGTGGCCATATTTTACTCCAGTTATAGAGATGAAAGTATTCAACTTGGGATCACCAACTGTCACCATCTATAGCCAGACTAAGGTCCCTAGCTGCATTTCTATCAGAGGTGCGCGAAGAAGCAAAGCGATATGAGGAGGCGTAGCGAAACTATGATACAGTGTAACTCCGTGAATCTGGACGAGGAGCTGAGCAGTGTAAGGATGCGTCAAGTAAGCAGTGCTTGTGGGGTATAGTGTGGTGGTGGAGCGAAGGCGAGGATGGATACACTGCAATGCTTCTCAGTTGTCTATAGCTCTTGAACAAACTGCGTTTGTGCAGAAAATTCTCCATGTGAACCAAGACATTTAATGCGATTAAGTTTCCAGAATGTGTGGTTTCTTCTATAACTCAAATATAAAATACAAATCAATTATGTTTCTTCAAACTCTCTTTCTTCATCGCGCATTGTTAAAAATAAAAGTTTTTTTTTCACTGAGTCATGTCTATTTTCTGTATACATGCATACGTACATGTGTCTATTGTTTACCTAACAAATACCGTCTATTGACTAGACTAGTAGCTCGTAGCTACCAAACCGCCTCGCACAAAATCCAGAGTGCAGATAATATACATACATAATAATAAAATGAATGTTATGGGCATTACGAAATAATGTTTAGGCCAAAGGAAATTCGAAGATCTGATTACATTCCTCCAGTGATAGGGATGTATTGAAGATTATGATGATAAGATGTTCAGGAACACAACCTACAGTCCCCAGCATGCGTGTCTTGCACACATCTCTCGCTTGTATTGTATGTACTCGAAGACCACCAAAACTGCACTGAGCGAAGTTAGCAAAATTAAATAATCCTGTTGGTGGATTTTTTCCTCACGCAATGTAGCTACCTCGCACACTGGAACCTCGTACTGGTGGAAACGCAGCCTTAATTCGCTATCTGAATTGTGAAATCACTCAAGATCGCCTATCCGATAAATGATCGATTGAAATTTTGTTTAACGTTTTCAATTGAATCAATGACCAAAACCAACTTAGACCCACTTAGAGCACTTTTATGTTAAACACGTTTTAAAATATACGATCCAAATATACTGAAATTTTATATAAAAAAAAAGTTTTATATCGAAGCCTCTATAACATCGTCATTAGGCTCCTAGAAGCCCATCTCATATACCCTTTATGACAATTTCGGGACCTCACATAATATACCGCAGCTTATTTAGAGCGAATAATAAAGTTCGACGCCGTTGCCGTGACATCTAACCAAAATTGTACGTTCTAATTCTAAAACTTGCCGAATGTTTTTTTACTTCTTACGCATTAAGACGATGCTAGTAATTACCCTACAATTTTTTACGCATTTCGATTCTCGGTTCGTGTATTCTAATTGTAAAGTATTCAATTTTGTTCAATATCGGTAATTATTTTACAACCATAATTACTTATTTGTTATTGTAATTCAAGGTGTTCGGGATGTGATTGTACAGGCCGATGTTTGAATTATCATTGTGGGATCGCGTCACTAGTGTCATGCTGTAAATAATGAGTATCTTTAGAGATCTTTGCAATATCAAAAAAAGAAACTTGGAATACCTCGACCATGCGTTACAGAGCGATAAATTCTTCAACCCGTAATTCAAGGCAAAAGGAGACTATAGGCTGAAAAAGAAGGACTTCGTATCTGTCAACTTGCGACAATCCTCACGACAGATTCTTTAACCTTGTTCTGCTCAGCAGCATCCAGATTGAGCGAGAATAGCAGTAATGATTGCGAACTTTCTATAGACTACGGCACGCGAATAAAAGAAGAAAATTGTTCTACTTTAATTACGAATCATGTATCAATATCAATGTCAATCAATCTATCAATATCAATCAATCAATATCAATCAATCAATATCAATCAATGTCACGTAATTATGAGCATAAAATAAAAAGAATAATTATGGCAATTTTTAGAAGATTCTAACAATTAAAGTAAGAAAATATACAAAAGGCGAATAAGAACCTCCTTTTCGTTTCAATTTGAAGAGTTGAACTGATATCCACACCCGATTAAAACCCACGACCACACTTAACTAAAGATGTAAATAAGACACACAGCTCAACAATTTAACACAAAACTAATTAGAGTTCTAAATAATAACTAAAATCCTATCAACACGCGTATAGACCATAATAACGCAAAATGGAATTCTCAAAGAAAAGCCATAATCATTAGTGGATGATAGCAGTATCCTTTGAAAGTGCTGCTAACTACCTCACCTTAACTTTGTGTGACTTTGACATTTAGTATCTATGTTCGTTCATTTTGTTTAGTTGAGACGAAAATTTTTCGAGCCAAAGAAGCACGTTCTTTAGTAATTATACCCACGTAATGTAATTGTATAAATATTTTTGCTTTGTTATTTCCAATGTACAGAACTAACCACCTCCACATTTTTCGCAAATAACGAATAGATTCCAATATTACTCAGTAAAAAGCGTAAGTCGCTAGTTCAATATAATTCCAAGATTTATTGCACGTTTCTGTGATGTATCACAGTGTTCGCGGATACAGTCCATTTATCATGGCATGGCTTAACAATGAGCGAAGTTTTAAAAAATAACCCTACGGTACGTTCGGTTTGCGCTGAACAATGGAACACGTGTAAATAGCCTTAGGCATCATTTATACCGAGTAACGTCAAAATAAACTTTTTGAAGCTTTTAAAAACCAATTTCATAGTCCATTAATTCAAATTGTAATGTTTTAAATAAGCTCATATAACATGTAAGCCGATACCAAACGAATGTCAGAAAGTTTAGTTTTAATAATTTTAAAATTCGTTTTCCAACATTTATTAATTTTACTCATATATACATACAGATCTTCACGCTATGTTCCTAACAGGGTAGTCAGAGAGGACGGAGCGCCAAGCATCACGGTCCTTACATACTTCTTTCTTTCTTAAATGTCATCATTCTCCTTACACGTTTTCGCCATGGTTTGCGAGTATATGTGAATTTTACACGATTATGACAAACCCAATACGGGGTAAGAGAGGTAGTGTATTTACTGCTTATTATATCTATGACGGTGTGTTCCAGAAGGCTATAGATATTTGTTACATGAGAAGGACGAAGGGTGAATCTCTAGGTAAATCCTACGGGGTGAAGAAATCATTGATATAACTTGTTCAATTGATGCCAATTATTTCTTCACATTTCTCTTCAAATTACATTATTCTTCAAATCAATCATAATTGGAATGGCGGTAGCGGTAGCAAGCAAATGGTGCGCACGTAGCAATGTCCGAGTGGTTACATACCTACGTCATAAATTCAAAACTGAGCGACGGAGACGGTGTATGGCTCATTGCTGCGCAGCACAGTCTATAGAACAGTACGGCGGGAGTGTGGCGGAATGTTTTTATTCATTTGGGAAGTTTCATGATCAAATTTTTTCCATATTAATTCTAACACGCCTATTTACTCCTCAAAATCGATCAAATACCTGAGCCATTATTTATTTAAAATTGTGATGCGACGAAGATTCGCATTCGCAAATGTAATTGTCATCGAACAAATATTGACGAAAAGGCAATGAATTAGATAATTTTAATATTTACTACAAGTTCCCTAATTAAAAGTTTTAAAGGGAACAGGCTTGATTTTACTGACTTTTGGCGACATATTGAAAAAGCCAATATCTGTATTCGTGTTCGAGTAGTTTTTGATAATTCGCACGAATAACGAACACAAATATTTATTCACAAATGTGAAAAATCCAACATTCATCACATCACTACTACAAAGTTTTAGATTATGAAATACATTGATATTAACGAAAAATAAGAAGACACAGCATGAGGTCTTAACATGGTGGACCTCATAAATTGAGGGCAAATCTCTTAATGTTTCACGGAGCGGCGCCGAGCCCGATTGTTATAATTATGATCATTAACGAATGGCAACACTATTATTTTGAAGGCGTTGCTGCTTAATAATATTATTATGGTATTTTTGAATATCAAAAAATAAGTCAATCGAGAAATACACGAGCTAGCGAAAACACGTATTTTCATTTTACTATCTCAATATGTATTCCTACGTTTCCATATCCTAAAAGAACGAAAGCTTTCACTACATTCTCCTTTTAAGTTTATAGTATATTTCAAGTTTAAGCCATAATTTCATTGATTCGCATTGGGCATGCATGGTTCAGCTCGTTCCTACCAATTAATTAAAATAATAAATCATACAATACATTCTTTAAAAGAAGAGACTGCGGCTGTGCAAGGCATTGAGATATGACATGAGCTAAATTGCGACAGACACACCTACAACATAAACAAAATAACAATTCGAATTGGGTGTCTTTTTCTACTTAATGATAATCTTCAATATCCACCTTTTTGTAGGACCTCATTAATACAAATAATATAAACATGTCCATTTCTTCCAGAAGCTGGTGGTGGGCTCTTCTAATCAGCGCAATTGGAGAGGAATCCTAATTGCATTGCTCGTCATCGTCGCGGTGCTGGCTCTCATTGTGACGTCGGTCGTGCTTCTCACTCCTCCAGATGAAGGGCCCAGGGTCAAGGGAAGGCGACTGAGGATCCAGGACCTGCTCAGTGATGAACTCGTACCTATACGATGGAACGGCACTTGGATATCTGGTGAGTGATATGTTTTTTGTTAAATAAAAATCCTTAGCCATTTCATTGTAATCTATACCTAATAAATTTATTTCAATTACATTCTTAACGTTCGTGTTTATTTTAAAAACAAAATATCGGACATTTCTTAAGGAATTCAATGGTTTTTTCACAGGCTTTGTGTAATGAAGTTTATATTAATTTGTTAATTTTTTTTGTGTGGTTTGTTTTAATACAAATCGCCAACGAGGTACACAAAATTAAGTTTCTGATTTTTAAGTAACTCATATTAAAACAAATAACTAATTTTTGACAAAAATTACTTTACATAAAGACATTTTGCAGTTTGTTTAATTTTATTTTTATTTCATATAAACATTGCTTTATTTCATAACATCCATTTTATCTAAAAAAAATAAAAACATTGTTTACGTTTTAGGCAAATTGAATTGAAACAGATTATGTGTATTATATTATATATGGCTCAAATACACTTACGTTGTAAATGCAAAAGAGTATTTGTTATTAATAATTGTACGTTGTTATTAGAAAGTAATCGGTTTTTAACATATCCTTTTTTCAATAATAATATTCCAAATAGAATACAAAAATAAAACGATAATAATATTGCGATATTTTGTAACTTTTTACTCATATTATAGCGGTCGGTATACATTCTTTCACGCCAGTGTGCAAAGAACAAAGCACCCAGCCCCGAGAACTGTAATAATTTTCCCAGACGTCGACATAGAAACGTCATTTACGTCTAGTGTTTCTAACCTAGGTTACGTTAAGATATTCACAGGCACGCAATCAGGTATTTCATAAATGGAGCTACGCATAAAATAATATATATATAATTTTTAATAAAAAGGATCAAGTGTATTGAAATTGACAGATTTTTATTAAAAGATAGACATAATTTATTATTTAACATTGTTTTTAATACTTTCAATGTAGGGAACCGTATATTATTGGTTATCTTGTTAATTTCTGAACAGTGTATATCTGGAAGTAACAATAGTAGTATAATAATATAGTGGCATTTATATTAAAATCATCGTAAATTAAATATCTTACTAAAATTAACCATTTAAATAGGTAATTAATACGGTTAGTGAAAGTTGATTTTTTCTAAATACTATCAAAATATAAATAAGTATACATACATAATATTAGTAATTAGTGCATGTAATAAATAAAGATCAATAACAATTTACTTTTCTTACACTCACGCCTTATTAATATATTAAGCAGGTTAACGATTCCACCAGCAAACATTGTGTTAGCTGCTCGAAAAGTAAAAATTATTACAATACGAACCCTCATTGTCGTCCCTCATTACATGCCCTGTTAAATACGCCTAGACACAGGAAGTTGGAATTTTCAAGTGGTCTTTTAGTGTAAAGACGTGAGCGGGAGTGGGAGAGCAAAATTTGAATACGTGTCGAGAAATTTTTATAACATGCCACCACATGTTTTTCGCATAACATGAAAATTTGATTAATTTTATCGTGACATCGCTCGGTAGTAATCTTTTTAAGGCATTAAAAAAGCAATGTTTACGTAAAGCTGAATTTATATATCTTTTGTAAAGAAATATTTTAAAATATTGGTCATGATATTACATATGTTATTATGTATTAATAATTAAATCATCGGTGTATATTATCCATATTAAATCATCTCTGAACATTTTTTTCTCAAAAAATCGAGAAATACACACTATATTTCCTTCCACCGCGCCGCTTGTCCTCAGCAGGGAATTCATCTTCACACTTTAGGACCTAAATGGTCGCGCACTATGCTTTTTCAAAGGAACCTTTTCCTTCATACCATTGAATTGTGGAATGAGCTCCCTGTCGAGGATTTCACAAATGACTACATCACGGAATTCTTCAAAAATGGCGTGAAGAGGTTTATACGGGCCGTATGTTTGTTTGCCACCTTTGGGGTATAAAAAAAGCAGAATAATAAAGCAAAAGTTTTGTAGTCTCGATTTAGTAAGATTTCATATAATTGAAATAATATGCGTCATAGAAAATAGTTCTTATCAATCTTTATATTATATAACTATTTATTTATTCAGTAGGTAAATGATAAATAACACAAGGAAAGTCACTAAAATGTATTCTGAGATGATTGCTAATTAAAGAACATTTTTAAGAGATCACTTTTATGAATAACTTTAACAATTTTTTCTTACCAGATAAGAGAAATAAGATTAATTCTAATCGTCGTCATAGAAATGTACATTACTTTTGTCTTTTAAGAAGTTTATTGGACTACCTATACATGTATAAAAAATAATGTTTCTTTGTATGTCTATCTTCTATGCGTCCAGAAACCATTCATTCTATTGTGATGAAACTTTGGTGAGTTGTTCTGCATACGGCCAAGAAGGTATCTGAATTATTTTTGTAAATAAAAGACCGTGCCAACTAATTCGCAGGCAACAGGTAGTTACAAAATAAATGTCGCTTATTCATTATTTATTTCTCAGCGTTTTCACTTATTTTTTGAACCGCTATTTTCATTTCGTACCTACAGTAGGTATATGACAAACGCTGGTTTACACTAATAGATTACGACCGTATATATTCTGTTTGCAAATATTCCCTCAAAACCACAGAGTTATTAGCTCCCAAACCCGATAGGTATTTACCGCAGAACGCGAATTATTACTTTGAAATCCAGTATATTTTCTTTATCCAAAATCAGGCGTTTTTAAAAGCTTTCAGTTTGTTTACTGGAACTAATGGCTCCGTACAAACGGGATCGCTGCGTTGATCAACTTTTCCTACTTTGCTATTAAAAAGAGCATAGTCGTTTAATAAAATAATTATTCTCTTTGATAAAAGCTGTATAATTAAATATATATTAATTATACGCCTTTAAAAAAAACTAATAAAATAATCTAAAAAAATCTAAGCAACACGTCGTGTTTTATAATGTTTTTTTTTCTTTCTTCGTATTTGCCAATGTCACGTATTGTATTAATAAAGTAGAATCGTTATCCTAAAACACCTCCAGTAAAGTAATAGTAGACTAGTAGAATAGTTTTATAGTATAATAATAGAATAGTTTTATAGGTCTTCTTGGAAGAGCGTGAGAACTTCCACTACGTTCTTTTCACTTACGCAGAACTTTAAAACACAATATACTATCATTTTTGTACTTTAAAACTCCCATAAATGTAAAAAATATAAAATCTAAATAAAATGACAACCTCATTTCTCCCGTTCCCGCCAAAAACTCAATGTTTTTTATTTGAATCTAAAATGTTTTTCCATTGTTTTAAAAGAAAATTTAATTATCGAACCTTCTTAATAAACTAATTAGTACTGACAAATTTTTCGTACAAGCTGTCAGCTGCTTTTAATGAAATACAGTAAAATATTTCATCACTTATACAAGAAAACCTTTCATTAATTTTTTTATCAATAGAGTGTTGCCTTAGATTTTTTTGATGTACATAAATACTTTGTATGAAAGACTAACAAAGACAATCTACAGAGCGAAAGCAAGTGGTAAAAGAAACAAAGGAAGACCAAGGCTGACTTACGAAGATCAAATAGCCAGGCTATTAGCTGACGGAAATGTGAAAAGTGTGTGTGAGGAGAATGATGAGATTTGAGGAAGCGATAGAAGTGTGTAAGAACCGCAAAACTTGGCGCTCCGTCCTCTCTGACTACCCCGTTAGCCGTTAGGGATACAGTGTGAAGATATATATCTATCTATATATAATGAAAGTTTTTTTTCTTTGACCGCGTTAAACTTGAAAACTACTGGACCAATCGGCATGGGACCATGACCATGCGAGGCGGATTGAGTTGTAGATGGTTATAGGCTACTTATTTTTTGAACTCCATAGACCCTTCACCATTTTTCAAACAAAAATGTACTATTACGTACAAAATTTTCACTTACGCCCAGCGAAGCGGGCGGGAAACGGCTTGTTTTGTTATTTCATATAATTCCCTTTCAACAGTCAATGGTAATTTCTGCACATACAAATTTCACTATAATTTAAATACAACATGTCATTCCTCTACATTGTCTACATATTCAAAAAATATTTATCATGTAGGTCTACTAGAAAAACTATTGAATTGCTAAAAAATGGGGGGGCGGTGGGTGGTACGCATCTTCAAGTCATGCACATGATTAGGATAAGATAGGATAAGTTTTTCTAACCTAAAATTTCAAAAAGTATTCTTAAGTTGAGATATTATTATGATCACGAGATTAATTTTTGTATCTTAAGTTATGCCGTTTCATTTCCAGAATTTGACCAGGATTCGAATCCAGGATGCTTGGCTTAATTAACTTTTATACCAACTGAGCGATAAGCTTATTGATTTGAATTTAAATTTTTATAAACTTCACAAATTTAGATAAATACCAGGATCTCACAACTCTGCAGTACATAAGTCACAGGGGTTGTCGCGTCGACAGCCGCAGTCCTGCGGGAGCAGGCACGTTTGTAGTGTACGTAATACAAACAAATGTGCACACGTACATGTGTGTATATGATTGTAATTATAATAAAACAGTTGTACACATTGGTTATATACTATAGGTGACATAAAAACATATATGCACAGAAAATTCAATATCAATTCATCAAATAAGATTGCATTTATAGTAACTTATAAAAATATACATAACTCATATTTTTTAATTAACTATCGTTTCATTATAACTTCGATTGTACTTATAGCTATTTTTAAGTTACGGAAAATAATAAAAAGAAAATTAGCACTCAAAGGAGACCTTCAAATTAGCGAAGTTGCAGATAGGGCAAAGTTCTGAACGCGGTGTCATTTATTAAATTCTTTACCCATGTCGGCGAGTTAGCGGTTTTCGGCCCCCTTTTCATACTTGCCACAATGGAAAAACTTCGAGGGCGCTTCAGTATATTTATGGTATGATCACCACAAAATACATTTATACACATATATATTTGAGTTTCTTATAAGAAAAGTTCGAGTATATAAAGAGAAAAATTGAAGAACACTTAATGAAGAAAACTTTTCTAGTAAAAGTGCAGGGTAACTACGACAAAAAAGTGTTAATGATGGATGATGTAGGTCTCACTGCTAGACATAGGCCTTTTTTGCGGAAGCAAGGCATAAGGCTCGCCTGTAAGATCTCAACACGCGCAGAGACCCACCCGACCAAAACGCGTCTGGCCGCGGTCAATTTCTTGATTGCGGCCAGAGGACAACGCACCCACACCGAATAAAGACCGGAACGTGAGCAACGTGGTTCTCCAGTTTTAATATCGCCCCCGCTGCAAGCCCCGGCTTCGGCCACCACAGCGGCCACCTATTCCCGGGTGATTAAATCATCCAAATCCAACACTCGGATCTCACCAGATTGTCACCGTCACGGCGGCAGTAGAAGGTAATTTGGAGAACCATGCCGTCGTCGCCTTCGCATTTTGAGGCAATCTCTTAGGGGGCAAAGGCTTTTGTGGCGGGCACTGCTTCACGACTGCTTCTCCATACGCGGCAGCCGGTACAGATGTCTCCACAGGCAGAAGGACGGTAGATTTGACTTTGCCCTTCCTCTTTCTCCTTTTGTTGCCCTTAGACACAGTGTGGGATTCCTGAGTCCCGGGCTCGTGTTGTGGTGGCCGTGAGGCCCCAAGCTCAAACCCCGACTCTGAGTTAGCCGGCAGTAAGGTTGCCAGCCGGTTCTCTACGAATGAGGAAATGGGCCTGAAAAGGTGCTCCTCCCATTCTTCATTTTCTGGAGCCGCTTTGTCTGTTATTTGCTGAACCGTTGGGAGCGGATTTTTTTTTAACCTCCTCGCCAGAGCAGCAAGTGGCGGTGCCATCTCGACGAGCGCGCTTGGACCAGGTTTGGTCTGCGAAAGTTGTTTCGTAAGAAGAAGAAGCTTCCTTCTCAACTCTTCCACTTAAGTCAAAAGCTAGATACCGTAGAATGCAGAGGTGCATTCACCCTTTCCAACACCCTTTCCTCCACTCTTGAACCATCTTTCGCCTACTGTCTTTGTAACGTAACACTGTTTTGTAGGAACGGTGATTTGAATTCGTGATTACGAATTAAATTTTTTTATGCTAAATAAAATATGTTTTCCAAAAATAATTAATTTATTATCCTTAATATATTGTCTATAACTAATTAATAATAATATTAAAACAAAATTAAATTATTTACAAACACATAATATAAAAAATCGATATACAGACAGATTCTGAATTTATTAATAAAAGTTTTGTATAGTGAATTCGAACAATAGACGCACGGTAGCTACACCGCGATGCTTTCGTAACATTCATTGTCGAAGAGAACGAATAACATTCATTCTGCTAAAATTGTTTTTTTCACTCACCAGAGCTCACTCAACTTAATTGTTCTAAGTACAAACATTAATAGAAAAACTATTCAGCTATTATAATATACCTAATATTTGTAATTTTCTCCAACGTACTATCGTTTTGGTGAAAATCTTTCTAAATGTATAATAAAAAAAAATCTAAATAATACTGTTACGGTTGGACCTTATGCGTAAGGAAATAAGATCGATTTTTAATGGAGCTCGAAACTTAACTTTTAGTGCTTATATCTCGAGACCTAGGCTTTATCGACTTATGACCTAAAAACGCATTGCTAGGTTTAAGGCCTACTATCGAATGGTATAAGTCAAATTAAGAAAGAAGAACCAAGTTGCACCTCGAATATTCCTGAGCGATGACGTGTCATGTACCTATGACTCATGCAAACAGGCGGCGTCGAGAACAATGTCGAAATACCGTTAGCGAGCGTAATTCACTAGAAAGTTCCACCCTCTTTTTAGCCGACTATAAATAGAGCTCCGTGTACGCCGCCGAGTCAGTCTTTCTCAACTATCGTTCGGAGCGACATATCGAGGCGACATCAAGGCGAATTACGAAGACGACTACTGCGACGACCTTGGATAGAAGAACTCTGCGATTCGGGAACGTTGTTATTGAGTGAAGCGTGTACCTTCGGTGACTACTACGCGAGTACCTACTTCGAGGGCGACTACGAAGATTAGGAACCGCCGTAATTAGGTTCGCGTGTTCTTGACATCTACTTGTACGAAGAAAAATAAACTCTTTGCACCCTTAACCGGCATCTTATTACCCTCAGTTCGTAACAATACAATACATTCGTGAATCGTGTGTGATCCCGTGCCGGGTAAGTTGTTGCAATGTGCATACCTACTTTTCAATATATTATTGATCATTGCTTGTCTTTATACATTGTAGGTTTGTTTTTTTAGTATTTTCATGTTTATTGCGGTATGATTTGAAACTTAAACATTAAATAAATGTATCTAGATTATATAATATAGAACTAGTTCATTCCGAATATATCATATTTTTAAATTATTCAAATCATACTGGTTGCAAACCGTCACTTTGTTTTCACAAAATTTTAAACTTGTATAGTATCATTCACTGTTTATTCTTATGTACATAACGCTTTGTATCTACTGCTGTAAATTACTGCTAATTTTCATTATCTGGACTGCCGCATCACCCAGTTTTCTTTGTTGCTAATTGTGAACCTAACCCCTTGTATATATGATAATCGGCTATGGCAGTCCAGAACGAAGAAAGTACTTATTATAACTCGATCCACGCACGTTCCAGGAACTCCGTTGGGATTGGTCTCTGTCCCTTCTACCTACATCGCAAACACCAACAACAATCACCAACCAACAAGCAACAACAATCTACCTACAGCGCGGCTGTACGGGTTGCAACATTCGGCTATACCCAGACTAAGAGTACAAGGGAAGTACGGTGTCGCGAAAGGACGGTGACCACAGTAGATCTAAACTCATTGCTAGCCTGATCCACGACCCGCTTATTTTTATTTTCAAATTATGACTTAATTATTTCTTAAAATAAATGTAACAAGTTTTTGTCTTGACAATTATTTTTTTTCAATATAATTTTTTAACTTAATTTTTCTTAATATATTTATTTTGCTCCCTCAAGCTCCCCTAAGGAGTGGAGCAAAAGGGAATGTAAAAGAAGTAAATGAAGACCAAGGCTGACACATGAAGATGAAATAGCCAGAGTGTTAGCTGACGAAAATGTCAAAAGCACTCGTATATCTAGGCGAAAATGTGTGAGGGAAAATGATGACATTTGAGGAAGCGAAAGAAGTTTGTAAGGGCCGTGACACTTGGCGCTCCGTCCTCTCTCACTACCCTATTAAGGATACGGCGTGAAGATATGTGTATGTGTGTGTAAGAGATTTTTGCACACACAGATACCCAGCGCCCTGGGGGCGAGATTTGGTTATGTGGAATCTTTGCCCACAAAAATTCGTGCCATGGTCATCCTAGGCGGGATGTCGAGGAGCTCCGGGATCTCCTACGGAACGCACCAGAGCCCCTCTCGCGCTGTGCCGAAGCAATTCTCGAGGGAAGTGACAGAGCTCCTGACTACGCCCTCACGGTATCACGTTAGGGCGGACCACACGCGCGTTCCTCGCAGTAGCGTGGACTCCGGGCGAACGATTGGTGGCCCATTCTAATCAGACCCCAAAGGCCCCTTTAGTCGCGTCTTACGACTTGCGAAGAACACCGTAGTCTTATTCTCAGGACCGCAATACAGGGCTGAGTTGCCTACGGCCTGGCTTAACTTTACAACCATTACCTAGAAAAAGCTCAATGATAACTTGTTATCCAAAGCAAGAATACACTCGATAAATATGCCACTAGATCAATCATTTAATAAGTGATCGTGTTTTTACGCGATATTACGTGATCGCGTTTTCACAACAACTACGCTACGGTTATAGAAATACCTACTATCTGTATATAATAGTCGTATATATACATAAGTAATTGTTGGCGCGTCTGTTATCACGTAACTTTTGAACAACGATATCTATGTCTACTGAACGACTTGATCCATTTAGGTCATATTTCTATTGTTAACAAGTTCTATTATTTTAAAGCTGCTGAAACTGAGAAGCATAGCTATTGCAAATCCAAAAAAAAAGTTACTTTTATTGTCAAATGGAAAATAGAGTGCAATGCAGTAGATATGTAATATAAAAACAGTTAGTTGTATAGTAAACGAAAAAGGCAACTAAATTGAAAATTTTTATTCAGAGTTAGCTTATTTAAGTTTACCAGCCAGTATGCATTGCATTACAGAACTACAAACAACAAAAAAGCACTTTTAAATAAAAGAGGATTTACTCTGACTAAATCCTATGAACAGTTCTCTAACTTTTTGTGTCCAATTTTTTGTTGAGTTTGTGGCAGTTCTGTTAGTGAAACACGTTAAATTCTCAGTTGGGGACACTGTCACAAACTTCAGCAGACTTTCTACGTAGCCGACGTCACTTTTTAATTATTATTTCTTTTTTGAATTTTAGTTTGTAAATACTTTTTTCTGCCACTGGAAACAGATTAGAAAAATTAATTTAAAATTAATAAAAAAAAATTTAATTTAATTAATTACGTAGGTCCACTTAAGTTATTACTTTTTTTAGTTTTTGCCGGCAGTGCCTGGATTTGTGGTTTTTGGAATTTTAAGGTAGATAAGTTTATAATTTAATATAGTTGACATTGACAAGTATCGAAATTGGAATCAAATAAACATAACTGAAATTTTCTAAAACTGAAATAATTGCATCACTTCAACCAGCGTAGCAAGCGTAGGAGAGAAAGAACATAAAATGTGCCAATTGCTTATATTCTCGCGGAAGTTATAATGTAATCAGATTAGCAGAACATGTCCAGATCAGGACTTGTAAAGGGATTTTATACAGACGATAGGCAAGCAACCTATCGTTATCTATTCGCTTTGACATTATTATTAAAAATGGCATCGAAGTGTGACTTTATTGCACGATATTCTATTGATATTCTGTCCACTGTGTTGTGATTAGGAAATAAGGTAATATAAGTTATATTGAAATGTAAAGCTCCAGGAATCAATGTTACTGTTAAGTTGGCAATGTAAAATTACCTAACTTAGTTCTTAGTAATACCTAACTTAGTTCTAAATTTGTAAATAATTGGTCTTTACCTATGAAGTTGCCGTTCTACAATGCTGGCCATTTGAAATGTAATTTGTGTATGACTGGCAATAAATTCTAAATTCAAATGAATTTTATTTTAAAAATATGGAATTTTATTTTCTAATTCAGTCATTTGTTTATTAATTAGTGTTTTGTTTTCACTACACTTGTATCTTTTTCATCAGTATGGACACAATAAAAATACGAGTAATTACGAAATACGAGCTCCATCGCGGTAGCAATGCGGCACAAACGGCTCGCAATATTAACGACGTGTACGGAGTGAACACTACAAACGAACGCACAATTCGTTATTGATTTAAACGCTTCCGACATGGAAATTTTGATCTGGAAAATGAACTCTGAATGAATGGTCGCCCGAAAACTAAAGTCAACAACGCCGAATTAAAGGCGATAGTGGAAGCTGGCAATACTCAATCTAATGCTGAGTTGCAGCAGCTTTCGATGTTAGCATCAAAACAATATTGATCCATTCGCGTCAAATTGGCAAGGTAAAAAAGCTTGATAAGTGGATGCCACATGAAATGAACGATCGCCAGCGCGACGAACGCGTTGAGGTATGCCTTGCGTTGCTTAATAGACACAGAAACGAAGGGATTTTGAACCGCATTGTTACTCGCGATGAAAAATAGATTCTTTTTGACAATCGTAAGCGGTCCTCATGTTGGTTAGACCCTGGCTCAGCACCTAGGCAATGCCCCAAACGAAAACTTACCCCTAGAAAAGTGATAACTACTATTTGGTGGTCTAGTGCCGGTGTAATTCATCGCAGTTTCTTACCAAATGGCACGAGCATTACTGCGAATGTGTACTGTGAGGAACTGGACACAATGATGGAGCAGCTCGCAAATCTTCGGCCAGCCTTGGTTAATCGCTCGTCTCCGTATTAAATGTATTATGTCGACATTTTGATGCAATAATGTGAAGAATTTATCTATTTATTACTGAAGACATCGGTTGTATGGACTAGATCTCTTTACCTACCCTCCTAAGGGAGAATCGTGCTACTACTACTGTAAAAAAATATGGTTGCCTTTCTAACTATTAAGTGTGTGTTGTGTATATTTGCTTACCGTATGTAAAAAAATGGCTGCCTATAAACTGTTGTGTGTTTAAATTATTTATTGCTAAGAGTGTATCTTTTAATAGGTACAAAGTACCAATATTTTTTGTGTTTATAAATAATAAGGTATGAAACACTGCACGTGAATTGCACTCGTACTTAGGGTTGCCAACTATACTGTTAAAAGCAGTTTCATAATATATTTTACTCCCTACTGTTTCCTGTTTCAGAAAAATAAAGTATCCAAAACACGGTTTTTAACGACCATCCCTAAAACACTATTATCCAAAGCCTTAAAACCGATTTAAATAAAATACGTTCACGGATAAAATTAAATGCTATTTTTCGCCTAAATATTGCTCATTTTCTTTCTCCCGACCATTTCATACTATATTTATTAGGCATAATAGGCAACTACACGTAATTGACCAAATATTAAAGTCAATTATAATAATTATAAATAGTAAATTCGATGTTCATGATATTTATTTATTTCATGATATTAATTCATTTTGATTGAATATTTTAAACACATATTTGTACGAACTACAATAACACTAGCCTACAGCTAGTTCAACAACTTACCTATGAACTTTGTTACGAGTCACGAGCTCACGAATCATACTAAATTGTACAGAGCCTGTTCGACAGGAAGTCGTGAAAATTGGACGTGCAGCTTGGTTGTTACAAAGTGCATCCGTGCATACAAACTGTGTCGAATGAAAATTAAATTATTTGAAAGTGTATTTTTCTTGTATTTCTTGTAACAGAAAAAACAATTTGTATTTTTAAATACCCGTGCACAAATAGTAATTATTCTTTGTAGTGTCAACACATTTTTCTTTAGGAGTAGTCAGAGAAGATGGAGCGCCAAGCTTCGCGGTCTTTGTATATTTCTTTCGCCTAATCAAATCACATCATTCTCCTCACGTGTTTTTCGCCCAGGTATGCGAATGCTTTTAACATTTCCGTCAGTTAACACTCTGTCTATTTGATCTTCTTAAATCAGCCTTAGTCTTACTTGGCTTTTGCTACCACTCACTTTCGCTTTGTAGATCATTTACATACAAGAAATACAGTATGTTTTAAATACAACATCCACTTTTAATTCGTAGTTCAGAGTATTTTTCTTATTCTATCTTTACTTAGTACTCAGGTATGTGTTTACCTTTACTGTGTAATTTACTCAATAAAAATAAATTTCTAACATTCTAATAAGTTCTTATTTTGAATGTTCATTCAGTCACAGATCCCTATTTAATTACTCTATATATTCCCATAAAATAGAATACTCCTCTAAATATAAAAAGGCAACCAAATTCTATAAGAAATTGCCATAATTTCTTTTAAACTAAGCGTATTTTTTTAATATACCATTGACATTGCGACTTCTTCGACTACCACGTTAGGTATACGTTGTGAAGATATGTATGTATATTTTTTTATATATTTATTCTATTTTAAATAAAGGAAAGGTTGTTGTTCTTTTTAAATGAAGGTTAAGCGTTACTGTCTTTAAATAAAAGATCAGAGCGTCATTGACAGTTAACTATTCACTAACAGCAACAAATGCTATAACGACCACCAACGTTGTAAAGACACTACGACACGAAAATCCCTTGTAAATTCCAATAGAACCTGATTTAGTGAAGACGCTACGTGGAATGTCCCGAGAAACAATAAAGACGAATATAAAACGTTATGAGCCGTACCAAGGTATTACTGGATATAAAGAGTTGCTGGATGTGTCACTTACGGCTTGTTCGGATGTCGCATAATTTGTTGGAATATTTGTAATTTAAAAAGGAAAACGAAATCTTACGGGATGTTAAACAACTCATAATCATTTACATCTTGAGAAATTCATAGAAGAACCATTACCCCAGCTCTAATCTTCGAAACTACTGAACGTAGTTTATATAACTTCATCGATTAGAAAACCTTCACAGTTTTATAGGAAAAATATAGTCCTAGGTTTTTTAGAAATTAAAATTCGAAATTTGTCATTTTACAAAAATTGTACGGAACCGTCTGGTGTGTTTTTTGTTATTTTGGAGAGACCCAAGGACATTGAGGAGTTGGTTTTGCAATAAAAGAGAACATAAGGCAAAGATAGTGTAATTTACCGGAATCTCGGATAGAGTAGCGTTACTGAACATCCAACTGGATAATACTCAACTTTCATTAATACAAGACTATGCACCAACAGAAAGAGCAGATGAAGACGAAATATTGAAGTTCTACTCGGATATAAATAAGGCCAGAGATAAATCATATAAGAATCTAATTATTCTCGGTGATTTCAACGCGAAGATTAGTGTAACAACAGATTCATTGAGCACATTAATTGAACCTTACGGATTAGGTACAAAAAATAAAAGAAGTAATAAATTAATCCAGTTTGCCTTAGAAGAAGAGTTCACTATATTAAACACGTTATATAAAAAAAATACAAATCAAAGATGGACTTGGAAATCGCCAGATGAATATACCAAAAATGAAATTGATTATATTCTAACTAATAAAAGACATTATTTTACAAACATAGAAGTAATTAAAAGGATATCTCATCCTTCAGATCATAGATTGCTTAGGGGTACGTTAAAAATTAAGAAAAAGAGGAAAAGTCGTAAAAATTATCAAAAAAAGAACTATTCATCTTTAGGTAACAACATAGAAAGACTTCTGTTTGTGCAGATATTACAAGAAAAAATTACAAAATTTGATTACACAATATATCCCACACAAGAATTGTACGATTTATTAGAACAGACTATATCAAGTAGCTTAAACGAAGCAAAAATTACAGAACATAGTAATAGTAAACATTTTAAGCTATCCGCAGAAATTAAAAATTTAATTTGGAAAAGACACAATCTACAACAAAAACAAAATAAAACAAAATCAGATAGAACTGAACTGAAATATTTGTATAAATTAATACCAAAAAAAATACATAAAGAATATACAACAACATGTATGATGACTGTCTGAGCAGAACACGGGGAATTAAAATGGTTTAAAAATCTGTTATGCAATAAAAAAATTAAACCGACTTCAAAAAAAGAACACTGAAAAGTATGAAATAACTATCCCTTACGGGTCGAAACTTAAGTACAAAAATAACTTTATAAATACGATACAAATACCCATATAATTAAACTTGACAGTTACTGAAGTCGGTGCCAAGCCTACTAAACTTATAGACTTGCCGTTGTCGAACATTGATTTGGTACCGACTTGAATAACTGTCAAATTTAATTATATGGGTATTTGTATCGTATTAGCCATAGATATAAATATCTAGCCTTTATTGATTACCGGAAGGCGTTTGACTCTATTTCTCATTCTTCGATATATGAAGCTCTACATTATCACGATGTTGAAAAAACATATATAGGCATCATAAATAATATATATGAAAACTGTAAAAGTAAAGTGAGACTAGAGACGAGGTTCATCATTCGAAATACGTAGAGGAGTCCGTCAAGGAGATCCACTGTCACCAAAAGTTTTTATTGCGGTGTTAGAGGTCATCTTATACAATGTCGAATGGAAACAAAAAGGTGTTAGAATAGGTAAGAAATACCTAAGTCATTTAAGATTTGCTGACGATATTGTATTATTCGCAGACAATGCTGTGGACTTGGGTGTTATGTTACGAACTCTTACACCAGCGCAGCTTACAAGTAGGTTTGGAGTTGAATACGGATAAAATCAAATTAATGACCAATAGTGACAAAATAAAAATAAAAATAAGTGACGAAGTCACGAATATGTAGATGATTACGTTCATTTAGGCAAATTGGTTTCCTTTGGAGACGTGGATGGGCACGAAATCGTGAGGTGCACTAAGATTGCGTGGAAAAGGTATTGGTCGTTAAAACACATATTTAAATCGAAAATGGCAATATCCTTGAAAAGAAAGCTCATAGATTCCTGTGTTTTACCTTCACTTACATATGCTTGTCAAACTTGGAGTCTTACCGAAAAGAACGCTAAAAAAATTTCTACATGTCAAAGGGCAATGGAGCGGAGTATTCTCAGTATCAAGTTAAAAGACAAACAAAAGAATAAGGATATTAGAAAGAAAACAGGAGTAATCGATGCTATTGAACATGTGAGAAGGTCAAAATGGAGATGGGCTGGCCATGTAAGTAGATATGAGGACGAGAGATGGACGCGAGTGGTGCCGGAATGGATTGGGCCGGAGCGTGGCAAACGGCGCCCGGGCCGCCCGCTTAAGCGCTGGGCTGACGATACTCGCGAAGTACCAGGCGAGCGTTGGCCGCAGCTTGCTAGGGACAGAGACAAATGGACACGTCTGGCGGAGACCTTCACCCAAACAGGGGTTCCTCCTACACCTTGGGAATGAATTTTGTATATTTTATCTATTTAATGTAATTATTATGTACGTAATATTATCTTTATAGCTTTTTAATCAATCTAATTTATAATATTTTTCTATTTTAATTTGGTTGGGAAAGATAATAGCAATAATTTGTAATATAATTTCAGTTTTTTTTTAAATGCGTTAAAGTTGATTAAACAATTTTGAATTAATTTTAATTTATGTTTTTTTTGATTGCATGGTGTTGGAATTTGTAATAAAGGGTTATTATTATTATATTAAATTCTTAGTGAATTCATAATAAACAAGCAACCCGCCCCGGCATCGCACAGCTAGAAATTTTTTGAAACTGAATTACAGCCCCTGTTACTCGCTGATAATGTAACTTTCTATGGGTGAAAGTATTTTTGAAATCGGTCGAGTAGTTTTGAGCTTATCATTTACATACAAACAAACAAAGTTTACCTCTTTATAATATTAGTGTAGAAGAACCCAGCTGTAATCTTTCTACATGAATCTAAAAAGTAGACCAAAGTATGCATAGAGTTTAAATTCAACAAAATACTGATTCGTCTAAATTAAGTAGGCGGAGCCATTAATGGTGATCTCTAATTGGTCACTCACTCTCTGGTCGTGGGTAGGACAATTAGTATAAATAGTCATGCAGCTGGCTCATTTGTTGTTACGAGGTATCCCTCGGCTGGGGGAAACCTCAGGCAGTCGACCGTCTAGCAAGGCGCATTTAGCGCTCGCCGCAACGCGACCGGTGACGCTGTAAAAGCCACTAGGGTTAACAGCGAAGAAGGGGTTTTTCTAGTCGGTTCTAGTTCGACACTACTCTATTGGCGTAGAGTCCGGCTGATGACCGTGGGGATTTTTTCCGCTCTCAGTAAAAAAAAAAACAATTGTTGATTTGGTGCTGATTAGCTGGCTGAGTCTGATTTTTGGAATAATCTAAGGATGCTTCATTGAGAGGCGAAACACGTGTCGATTGGTGATTTTTGGAGCTTGAGTGGAAAATAGCTAAAGATTTTAGGAGTCATCACACACACAATTATTTTGTACTTTTCAGTGTTTCTTTTTGAAAGCGGTTTACTTTTTTTCTTGAATTTTCTTACTTCTCCCTTTTGAGTGACCTCGGCCTAAATAAATATCTAAAGCAGGTTTACAATTAACTTCTTTCTAATTCTGGAGCACAACGATATACATGATAATCATCAATGCAATTAAGATTATAAGCAGTTCGCGTTATTTGGGGTATTTTCGAAGTCCAAACTCCAATAGCAGTGAAATTTAAATGAGACTACCTCGAAAGTATACCCTTTCAAACAAAAAATAATTTTCGAAATTAGTCCACAATTGACGAAGTTATCGGTGAACATACATAAAAAAATTTAAAAAATACATACAGACGAATATCGAACCTCCTCCTTTTTTTGAAGTCGGTTAAAAATGTGGTTATACATTATACTTTCAGTATTTACAAATACTATACTTTCAGTTAAAAATACATCCAGAATAATTCTATATCTTGTAATAAAACCTAAGGGGTAACGAGCAGGCGAGTTCTAAAAAAACAAATTTTTATTATTACGAGTTGTGTGTGAGCGGAAACTTCGATCTCTGGTTTCTTTTACCGACACAAAAGATTTGAGTCAGGGTTAGATCAACAACTTTTATTTTTCTCTGAAATGTTTTGTCACATATATTCGCCAAAATAAATAAATGTTGTGTTTTTCATAAATGTGTTTTAAATGAAGAATTGAATAAGCTTGAATTTATCGTTATGTTTTTTAAATTAAAATAATACATTTGAAAATTCCCAATCACCAAATATAGCTACATTCGTGAAAACAATAGTAAAAACAAAAACACCGCATGCAGATTGATCCTTTCGAGACCTCTATTGCCACAGACACGTTACATATACAGACAGACAGGCAGACAACAACGTCAAGCTTACAATACCTTTCTTTTGTGGCGGTGGTTAAAAGAGCACATGATAATTGTGTATCAATATTGTTCGAGAATGTTTTAAGAGAACAAAATGTTCTAAGACAACATAATGACTTTTCCGTGCAGGTGTGTAATAAGTTTAATATTCTTTTAATACTCCATTTAAATCGCAAACTACGTTCGTGTTTGCTATAAAATTATTGCAGAAATTACTACTATACAAATTAAGTTATTATATTATTTAATCAGACTCGGTCTGGTTGCACTTTTGTATCAAAATTTCAATGAAATTTGTGAAGAGCTTTCGGAGTTATGATTTTGAACAAACGAACGTTTACATTTCTATTTATATAGGTAGTTTATTTATATGTTTTTAGTAATATTTCGACAATTTCAAGTCTTATTCAACCCGTGTTTAGCTTCTCAATGAAGCTTCCGCACAAATGTTTAGAGTATAAACTCGATCAGCTATCTCGTGCGGGGTACTTGAATAGTCTGTACGAGGTCCCGGTCTGCTACCACGATTAAAGGGTTTGAAGTTTTCGTTGAATTTGTTTAACAGTATGTAAATAAACTACATAAAATAATGTAATAAGTTTAATCTAAATAGTATTATTTTTACTGTTCAAAAAATACTACAGACCATTACGCCGCTTGTGCAAATAAACTAAGCCTCGAGATTTGTACTATAAGTACCACGGCGAAATGGGAGAGCGCCTACTAACATTCAAACTCTCAGACAACTTAGGGTGGCTTGCACCAACTAATTAAATCTTGATTTAAGGAACTGACATCTCGATTACAGTAGTAAAATCGAAATGTCAATTCCTTAAATCCAGAATAAAATAGTTGTTACAAGCTACACTTAGAAAAGTTAGCTAAATTTTAAGTAAACCAGGAAGCTTGACGTAGAAGGCAGATTCACTAAGCACTAACCACCTCATGAAAGTGTCAGTAAAGTTTTATATTTATTTATCATACGTTTCAAATCTAAAACTTCTTATAGACTTTTTTGTTAATTTGTTTCTGAGTTGCAAAATTTTCTTGAAAATTTAGTAAATGTTCCCGTCCCGTACAATTCAATTATTTACTGCTTAATGTTCCACTACATTTCAGCAGTTCTAACGATAATAGACCTTTATTCCAGTTGTGTGATTCACAGTTTAATAAGTAAAAGTAACTGCGCGTAAAATTAACCTTAAACCTTCGTGATCTTAGAAAAGAGACGTTGTTTGAAAGGCATACGTCATTCGTATCACAAGCAAATTTATTAAGTTTCGAGTTAATATAAAAAATATAATTATAAATTATTTAACCATTACCCGTGACTTTTCTCGCGTAGTATTAGCAATAATGTTCTCTATGTGTATTTTATGATGATTAATCCAATTGTTCTTGCGTAACAGACAAACAAACAACATTTCGCTTCATATTTGTAGAATAATTGGTTTTAAGTAAGTCGCAGTCGATGATTAGTTTTATCCAAATCTAAAAGATTGTGTAAACTTATGTGTGGTCAAATAATGGATGGGAAGCCCGGTAGTATATTGTGTTCCTTCGAGCTTAAGTGAGATATGCAGCATTCTGTATCTTATCTTCAGCCACATTTATGACGACTAGTACACATTTGGTCACTTTTCACCTCGAAGGGAAACAGGACACAAGTACATGTAATAGCAGTCTTGATATTTTCCATAAATTTCAGTTTTTCAAAGTTATTTCGTGTACGCGTATCATATGCTACGAAAACCGATATCAAGGGATAGTGTTTCGTAGACTATGCTACAACATGTCATTACGGATTAGCTACGAATCCGTAGCAGTGCTACAACAACTACGAGTTCTACGAGCAGTGTCACTAAACTTAAATTGAAAAATTGTAATATACAGAGCGTCTTTTTCACTTGCATTTGGAACTTCAAATAAATTGGATTGACGTTAGGAATAGCGTCGGATAAAATTCTCCGGACAGATTCCTCATGCTTAAAGGAGTTAACAAGAAAATTGAAACTGTTTGTATACTGATATTACCAGTTTTTTTAAATATAAGCTAATTCAAGAAAAATTCTTGAAGTTGCGATCTCTAATACGATCATGGAAGATATTTAACATTGCGTGTGGTCACCTGCTGGATGGCTGATCTAATGGTATCCATTACAAGTGTTTCCGTACTTAGGAGGAAATATGAAGTTCGATAAGGTATGATAAGAGGTCTAGTAGTGAGACCTATGTAAGGGGTGGTCCCTATAAAATTATAACCCCCTTTATTTCGTTAATTTAAAACATATTCTAAAGACTCAAAAACTAATTTTATATGATTTTTATCGTAGATTATGATTCTGTAGTCACATTTTTAAATACTCTTCAAATTTATACAGAATGTATTCAGACACACACAGAAACATTCTATTCAGAATGATAAGTAGAATCTAAATATTCACAAATAGACAGGTTGTTTAAAAATTTAAAAAAATAATTTTTGTTACCTCCTGCATATGCATTTGAAGAGTATTTAAAAATTTGACTGCAGAATCATAATTTACGATCAAAATCATATAAAATTAGTTTTTGAATCTTTAGAATGTTTTAAATTAATAAAATAGAAGGATCATAGTCTTCTAGGGACCACCCTGGACATATATAAGCTGTTACAGTACATAGTTATGTCTAATAAAACAATCTGTGTATACATAAACGCTAAATAGTATACGCGTAAAACAATGTCACTCTCTGCTTTATCTGTATATTGGATTGTAATTTCTAGAATTCAGAGTAGGACATTTAGTACATTTAAGGAGAAAGGTTCATTTACATAACACATTAACATTTACTTTATAGAAGCACCTATAGAAATATTGACATTTCGCAATCAAGCCTCCGTGGCTCACAGGACGTACTCGAACACTTATTGTTAGTAAGTTTGATCACAGATTTCGCCTTCCCGTGTATGTTCTACTTCTTGTATAATGGACTGTGTTTTGAGGAATTACACGATGACACATGACACACATGTTGACACTATGCCTACAACCACATTCTACTTTCGCATTGCTCACCACCGGAGCGAATTCATCCTCACACTTTCGAACCGAAATGATCGCGAACACTACAGTTTCAAAGAAGTTTTCTCCCTCGAACATTGAAATTGCGAAATGAACTAACTCCCTGTCGAAGTTTTCCCAAGAAACTACAGCATTGGATTCTTCAAAATAGCGTGAAAATTATTTTTACGTGGTCGTTAACGCGCAAATGAAACTTGCTGGCGTTTCAGATGTTCGTTCATAGGCTACGGTAACCGCTCGCTTGCTTGTCTACTAGCTTTGCGATATGAAAAAATGTATCAAATATCTGATAAGTAATAATTTCCTTTCAAAATTATCTGTTAATTTGTTATAAATAATTTATGACGTAAAATTACTTGAGCAAAGGAATATTGACAATACTATTTATTTTGTAAAACTGATTTACGTCATTCTTCTGACTGTACCCAGAAGAATGCCTTCTTTTATCAATAAAATTGTGTGGGGAGTGTGAGAGAGATAACCAATTATAATTTTATGAACCATGTAAATAAAAGTAGATATTTTTATAATAAAATACACAAAACGTTAAAGAAGTTATCTTTTGTAACCAAACCTAAAATTACAAGAGTATCTTAAAAAGCATAAAACTTTTCTCATAAAGCGGGTTATTTACGACCAATCTAACGGAGTCTGTTGCAAGTCTAGTGCTGGGAAGGGTTTAAATCATAGCGCGGATGCGTTGAATGACGGCTTGCGGCGAGGGCACAGGCTTTATTACTTCCATCGAATGTGAAATATTGACTTTAATATTCTAGTTACATTCCTACTGCTGCGATAAGCATCAGTAATCTCTGCATATTTATATCAATTTTGTGGATCAAAAAACGACTTTAAAAAAAACACTGAAAAGTACAAAATACAATCTGAAAATTCGATAAAAATACATAATGAAATCTGACATTTATTGAAGTCGGTGCCAGCCTACCAAACCAGTACACTTTTTATTGTTGCACATTCATTTGGCACCGACTACAACAATTGGCGTCAACAAATGCAGAAAAACAAACAAACCGATGACATGACGCTTAAGTGATTCTATAAGCGTTTTTTCCTTTGAAGTTTTAAATCCTGTTACTAAAAAACACGAAATTTTGAAACGCATTATAGTACGTGATTCGTGCAAAAGTACTCCTTCAAAAATAACACTAAATATGACAATCCATCATCACAAACATTATTGTTAACACTTCTGTCTGATGTCTCAATGATTTGAGGATAATCCCATGAACATATCCCAAGTATAAATCTCACTATCGTACTATTGTCGTAAGTTCCTTCAGATACACGAAGCTTAGTGTGAGGAATTAACAACATCACTAACGATGTTATGTTAGAGCACTAAATTTTCCTCATCGATCTATACCTAATATAAAGCTTTAATTAAAAAACTTATTAAAACTTAACAATAAAAATAATCGATGCATTAAAATAAAAAATTAAATTTAAATTTAATGTTTAATTTTAAATTATACACTGAAAAATAAATATTTTCACATTATAAAATACTGAAATTATCTATCTACCTATACACATAAATGCGAAATACCACTCGCTGACTAAGTCACTGACTAATTATTCATAAAAGCTCGAAAACTATTAATGCTAGGATCATGAAATTGGGTCTGATGATAGTTTGTGTA
Organism: Zeuzera pyrina; assembly: GCA_907165235.1. NCBI lineage: Eukaryota > Metazoa > Arthropoda > Insecta > Lepidoptera > Cossidae > Zeuzera > Zeuzera pyrina. Next base: position 6,223,358 of record OU015641.1, read on the forward strand.
ATATCGTTTGCTAAGAAAAGATTTTTGGAAGATTACATTATACGGGGGGAAACGGTTGAACTTTGTAAGAAACTTTTATACGGAACGGAAGATGGCTGTGAAATTGAGTACAAATATTGCTTAAAAATAATAAGACAGCGATTCACGTTATTGTAAGAATTCCTCTCGCAAAATGGGATGGTTGAGCTTTGTATGAAACTGTCACAATGATTAAGACGAAGTGGTGGGCTGTTTTTTTTATATTGGTACATATTTATTTATGTTTGTAATTAGTAGTAATAAGTTCGGTAATGTTCTGTAAAATTGAATACATTTACAATAACTCACGGTTGCGCTTGTTGTCCATCTGTCACAATAGATTTTGTCAGAAATCACGCGACATAAAATATCAAATTTAGGATAATAATATATGGTATATTCTTGTATAGATTCAGATGTTACTTTGCGAAAATCAATCTCAAGTTATGAATTCGTATTTTTAGCTATCTCGTTTAGAACATGTAGTTTATTCTTTCTGTTCCGTTCCACTCCGTTCAATTCCGTTCCGTTCATTTCCATTCCGTTCCGGTCCATTCCATTCCATTCTCCATTCCTCTTCGTTCTCCTTTCCGTTCAGATCTATTTTTATGTTAACATACATTTTTCGCATTAGTTTTAAATTATTCGTGTTTAGAGATTTCCTTAGTATTCATTTCGGTCGTCCTTTATTATAAATCCAAATATTGTATATAAATTACATGTCGGTGTTAAACTTTATATTTCTTCTTACACAATTTAACAAGTACAAAGTGACATGGCAGGGCGATGGTACGTAAGCGACTGGCGAGCCGCGCATTTAAATTGCTTTATATTCTACAAAAACGCAATTCAGCACTTTTAGCATCTCCAGGTAACACGACACATGTAAGAGGTACTCGAAGTGCCCATTCCTCCCCTAAAAATACTTGAACCGAAATTTAAAAAAAATCATAGAACACAAGGCCTTACTTGGAATTTACAGTTATGACGTAAGTCTTAGATCAAATAGAACCCTTGAAAATAGATTCACAAAATTGATTTTATAGTAATAATTGTGAGTAACCTCTACCAGCACGTAATGAATTCATATTTCATAAAAAATTTTGTAAGAAGCGTTCTTACATACCCAATCTCATACCAATACATAATCTACACTACTATATAAATCTCTTGCATCTGTCTGTAATTTCAATTTTTTTGTCATATTTTGCGATAAATAGTCGTTTTATGACTCACTGACTCGAATTTTACCATTTTTAAAATTTTTGTCTGTCTGTCTGTATGTCTTTTTATAACCGACCGATCTTGATGAAAATTGGTATGTAGTAAGAACATGTGATTGCACTCATTATAGATTACTTATTTTTCAGAAAATCTACCCTTAAAGGGGTGAAAAGGGGAATGAAACTTTATACGGGAAATGGTAAACCGTTGAACCGATTATGATTAAATTTGGCAAAGAGATAGTTTGACATCAGAGAACGGACACAGGCTACTTTTTTTAGTCAAAATTTTCTCCTCAGAGGATGAAAAAGTGGATGAACATTGTATGGGAAACACTAATTCTTGGTAAGGTGCGGTGATACTTTTTTTTTTTAAAATACATAGGCTACTTTTTTTTATAAAAAATCTATGAAAAGAAGGACGGGAGGGAGACTTTCTTCAAAAACAATCTTTAAACATACTATATTTTCCGTGCAGACGAAGTCACTGGTACAGCTAGTCCATAAATAATAGTTTTCTATAATCTCAATTTTGCCAGATGACAATGATAATTAAAAACAATGACTAAACAAATTTTATTAAATGTGGTTTTGTAACCAAAATGGTTAAAACGCTGGAAGGTCTTTTAGTTTCGTCATGCCTTGTACGTATGTACGTCACAGCTGATTTATTTCTTCATCCGTTATTACACTTCTTAATCTGAATTTTAACACGCAGGCGACCCATTTCATCCGTTATTAAAATGTTGCAAAATTATCACAGGTGGCTAATTGATGTGATTAACATTGTTTTGAAGCTAACACATATAACAAGCTCCTTAACCGACCTTCACGCGCTGTGTGGAAGATTAGCAGCTGGAATAATTTACTTTTCTGTTTCTCTCAACCTACGTGGAAATATAGGATAAAATAGCGCTGTTTTCTCATATATTTTGTGTAATTGTAGGAGAATTTACATATTTTTTCCATTTTCCTCAGCTAAGTCTAATTTATCTGGAGCCGTATGTTCAAATTAATTTTCTAAGATTCTCCACGTTTTTACGGTTTCGTAGACAAAATGACGAAAAGGAGACAGTTTCGTTATATCTATTTGCCTGTCTGTTTAATCGTATGTCACAGCTGATTTATTCCGTCATCTTTACACCTATCGATGAGCTGATGAATGTATTGGATATTTTGGTTACCATTTCTTATTTTATGTTTCATTTATCTTCTACTCTATAATGCATCGGAAACCCAAGTTAATGGGTGTCAGATACTCTCTTGGCTGATTATTCAAAGAAAATGTTACTCTTTTGTTTGTTTATAAAAAACTATATTTATATCACCGGGATTTGCATAACATAGTCGTATTTTTGTAGTAATTATCTAATTTAGTAAATAAAAGACTACGCGAACGAAGTCGCGGACAACCGCTAGTATAAAAACAGCCATAGTGTCGCTGCCATTTTATACTAATTCAAATGAAAGTCTTTTCGTCGAATTATTTGTAATATATTTTGCTAATACAATTGTATATTATTATTTTTACCATGTATAACCGACGAGGGGCGCTTAGGGTTACTGCGTGACCATTGCACTGTACACCGAAATTGCTGCATTTGCACGATGCAAACTTATCGCACAGTCGCTACACATAGGTACTAAGGAACGAGTTTGAATTGCTATAAAACATATTTTTGATAATAATTTTCTTATAAATTGAATTCGTTTTTATAAATCGAATTGTTCGAAAAGCCCTGCATCTTGAATTGATTTAGTACAAGCTCAAAGATCTGCAACAGTAACTTCTTTCTTTTGGAACGTTCAAAACATTAAATCAGAACATAAAAACTACCATTCGCGTAAAAACTTTTTGTGACCTACAATATTATCCGCGCAGCCTCTTTATATTGTGGAACCTTGTATAAAATACGTTAATATCCCTGTTCCAAATGAACTATTTATCCCAACATTGCTCTAAACCTCTAAAGTATGAAGCTTCGGAACATTGAGTTTGTTCAGCAAGGAGCTATTCCTCACGTTTTCAATACGAGTAATTACATGGAAATTTTTGCTTTTGTGTAAGCCGAATTTATTTCAACCTTGCACTCATTAATAAAGTACAATAAAAGAGAAAATTTTAAAAGCCGACTAGCGTGCAAAATGAAGTAGGTATCCAACCCAACGAAAATAACTGCTGTTTAAACGGACCGCTCTGAATAATGAAGAGCGGTTAGTAACGGAACTGTGCAAGTTAAGTCATGCGTCGTTAACTCTGGGTTACTGTACATTGACTGTATACGGGAAAGATTTTTCATTATTCTTTTCTTCAGTGACAATTTGAGATAAGTTTTCGACAATAAAATCATAACTATAAGTCAATCTTCTACTACTATGTAATAAATACAAAAAGACTTTCACTTTTCTTTTACACGAAACCTATTAAACTAATCTCAAATGTACACAAAGTGGATTTGCGTTTAGTCATATCTGTGGTCAAAACATAAACGACCAATTGCAAACATAAATTACCATTACCTATATACGTAAAACACCTACCATTTTATCTATACGTCCCTGAAACCGCGAGTAAAAGTTAGTTTTTAATAAAAACTAGTCCAATTATATGTAAATGAGACATTGAGCGATAATACATGTATTTCATATACTTTCACATTTTTCTAACTGCAATTTAAAAAAAGATTGGACTTTGAAAATAATCTTCAGCTTAAAACAGGAGAGAGGAAGGACAATGATTATTACAACTTCATTTTATTTTGATAAGAATCGATTCCCAGTACCTAAATATCTGCGATTCGGTTACAAAGCTGTATGTTTTATGAAATAGATACTTCGAAGTCTCAAATAAGTGATAATTATTACGATTAAAAATCGTTTTAACTATTGCAGAATTTAAATTTATGACTTCATTTCTGAATTTAAACTGTGACGCTGCCTTTATCTTCAAACCTTTCTTTTTGTTTTATCTTATGTATTCGCTTTCCAGCATTATTTTTTGGTTCCTTATTGAATGATGATGAACCTTCGTGTCTACTACACTTACTTTGTCCAAGAGCTTATTTATATCTGCGACGGGGACTAAATCTAGATGTAGGTATTAAATATAAAGTTTGGGTTCTTATGTTTCCATGAAAACAATACTATGAAATTTTGGTAATTCTAGACATTATTGTGGATAGTTGTGAAATTGAAAAAATAAATAAACAAAACTGATTAATTTAATTGAAATTGAAAAACTGATTAATCAGTGAAGCAAAATGTATGAATTTCAGTTTCAAAAACTGCTATTCTATACTAATATTATGAAGAGGTAAAATTTATTTGTTTGTATGTAATGGTTAAACTCAGAAACTATACTCAACTGATTTTAAAAATTCTTTCACCTATAGAAAGCTTCATTATCGGCGAGTAACATGGACTGTATTTTATTTTCAAAAAAATTTCTACCAGTGCGAAGCCGGGGCAGGTCGCTATTAATAACATAGGCCATCGTGCATGTAAAAATTAATAAAGTATTTAAACACTGCAATATAACTCTCTGTATGTTTTCAGTCAAGTCGACTCTTTTTATGTGCAGACAGATGCTTCAATTTAAATTGTAATTTCGAAAAGGAGACATTTTCCTGTAGCAATTACAGAAATCCCATTTTACACATTGTGAAAGAAATGTAACAAAGTATCTGCAGAACGTACTGATGTTTCTATAAACTGAAAAATAAAAGCTCTTTATATACAAGAATTTAGCTTGAGAAAATTATCTTATATATTATAAGGTTTTAGTGTTATTTTTGTGACAAAAATAATTTCGGTAAATTCGTACATAACTACATGTAATTTATGTTCGAGATAGACAGTTAGCATTAAAGAACATAAAATAAACTATATGTAGGAAAATACAATACGGAAAATAGTGAAATAAATAAGTCTAAAAATGTAACAATAGTCCATACAAATAATGTTTGTTGTGACCGCAAAAAGAATGACTCAACATCATGTTGCAGACTGGTTGCAAAAGTTTTATATTTTTTTAGGTTACCAAAAAAACTATACAAAGAAATGCTCTATTCAATTTCGTTTGGTTATGTAAATATTCAAAAATAAAATATTAATTTATAAAAAATCTCTCTCAATTATTCAAGTCCCAATGGGTAAGATTTGAAAGTGATTAAAATACAAATGCGACTAGAATTTGATTAAATGTTTTTGTCGCGCTAAAATATAATATAATTAATAAAATAATAATCAATTATTTACTAAACCATTGAAGTTTTCCAATCAACTGTTTTATTAGTAAGTACCATGAAATTAAATTGAAAATTTAAAGAAGAATTACTAAGTAAAGCAATAAATAATAATCAAATTTTACTATGTATTTTATCTGCCTCCTTGAAGACTCTTACTGTATCAATAAGATCAGCAAATTAATAAATAGGTCTGGGAATGCTAAGGTTTTTTACATTTAATATTGTTTTCGTAAAGGTCCCCGACGTATATATTATTTGACTACCTCCATTGCAGCAAATTAATAAAATTACAACAAAAGACTACAAGGGTATTTTTCGTATTGATTTCTTAAGTTATTAAAATAACTTTCGACTCTTTTTACAGTTTGATAAAAGAAAATTAGTACGTCTATTTTCAAACCTTCGGCTGCCTACAGAAATTAAACTCAGCTATAGTATCTATAATGTCTTCACGTCATCTTAATAGCTGAAAATCCTGGGAATGGCTAGATCAATTTTCAATAAATATAGTTAAAAACGTTAACGAGAACTGTAGCTTTCATGCAAAAAAATACATGAAAATCGATTTATCGTTCGAGAGAACACACAGACATACAGATAGCGGCGTTAAATTTATAATACTCCTCTTTTCTGTCTGAGGTTAAAAAATAACGTTCATCTCTTTCCATCAATATAATCCACTTACTCAAATAGTTTCAATATTTATGGTACCCCGTGCTATTGGCTTCCAAGTCATTTTATGGTACTACGCTATGAATAATGTAAACGTACAAATCTATTTATTTTTAAGACCTAGTAATACCTCTAAGAGGTACATTTATAACTTCAATTTCGTGTTGAAAATAAGTTACTACAGCAATGGTAGTACGTTTTGTAAGTATAAATAACAGGCCAAGAGTTTGTTGGACACGTAATAAATTAAGGTTTGGTAGCAGTTTCGGGCAAAGAAAGAGTATATTAATAAATGAATGTTAACTAAAAATGAATAAACATTTAGTTTCTTTTTCTGACAGACAGATATAACTTATCGATTTTTAACGGAACCCCAAAAAATAATAAAGAAAGCTTTATATTTAGCTAGTTTATAATTAGTATGTACCTGTATTCTTCTCTTCTTCTGAGTTCAGTAACTGTCAAATTTAATTATATGGATATTTGTATCGTATTTATAGTTATTTTTTATTTAAGTTTTGATTAGTAAAGGATAGTTAGTTCGTACTTTTCAGTGTTTTTTTTTTGAAGTCGGTTAATAATCGGCAAAGAAATAGTAAAATCTTTGAACTTTGCACAGAAAAACAACAAATTTTTGTGTTAAAGCCTACATCTGATTTGTGTATTACTTGACTAGTAAACTGCGAAAATAAATCAGTGTACAAAACCATTTAAGGCATCGAATGTGTGTTTCTCTGACTAGTAAATCGCATAAAAGACAGTTTAATAGATCTACAAAATTCATTGGATTGCTGGTTGTTCTCCCACCAAGTTATACTACTTATTATTGGTGATGTATATTTTGTTCAAATGACGAAAATATTTAGAATTATTACAGTTATGATAATTAAACAACTACACTGGCGCTATAAAAGATACATGAATTTACAAAAACACATGACCGCAGTGATTTCTTTAGTAATTTAAGTAAGCATAGAATTGAGACACATTATGTTCAAAAGTAATAAAGCTTTAACTACATTTTTAGCTGTACATTTTTAGTAGCAAATTATTATCATAAAAATTGTTTTGATGATAAATAACGCGGGGAGCATTCCTTTTCTTCTCTTCTTGTCCACTGGTTGTGGCAAAGTCATGATTAATTAGTAATCTATATATATAGTAGCCTTGCCTATATTTTTTAAAAAACAATGAACATGTATGTCGGGCATGTCCTATGCTGAAACTCTAGGCACGCCACTGTTGGACCTACACCTATACATATTATATAGTATATCATGAACTGCTAATAGTACACCTATACAGCACCAAACCACATCATCACAGGCCTCTTTAATGTACACTCGGACGACATCTTATTGAACCCTTATTTACTACGTATTCAATACAAACATTACTATTGCTTCATAGCACCAAATAACAACAGTCCTATAACCCGAGCTAAAAATAAGGCTACGATATTCCCCTCCCTGTCATTTTAGGCAACTAAAGAGACCTTTGAGATGATGGCCAATCGGAGTGAGAGTCCAGTCCATCTATGTGAACCAGAGGAGGACGGCAGCGCATGTGGTCCGCGCTGTCGTTTCACAGCGAGAGTACAGGGGGAGCTCCATCGTCATCCCTCTGAGAAATGTCCGACACAGAGCGAAAGAAACTCCTAGCTCCTCGAAAACACGCAGGGGACAACCCTCGTAGGAGTTTTAGTGGGTAACAGTCCCACATAACTAGTGAAAACAAGATGAAAAAAACCGAATGCTTTTTTTTCACAATCTTAAAAAAATATATGAAAAATACTTGGCAACGTCGTTTTTTTCTGAACTTATTTCTATTTATAAAAATCAAAAACTAATATAGAATAAAACAATATTGCGGAATTCCCAGTACACAAATATAGGTAAACGTTCTGAGTGTTGCCACTTATTTGAGCCATATATGTATGAAATGATATAAGTACCAAAAAACAATGAATTTAATGTCAAAGCATATTTAAATAAAGCTTATTACTACCTTACCAAATTTTCGCTTTTGGACTTTTGAGACTTACTTTTGAAACATTACTTAACTAAATGCTTTCTGCATTTAGTTTAGAAATGGTTTTTTTTACGACTTTAAACATAATCCAGTCTCACCCCAAGGTTCTGAGTACCTGTGTTCAAGTCTTTCTTGCGTTCCAAAAATAAGGATCAGTTAAGATAAATGAAATATAAAAAAAAAATTAAGAAAAAAATTAAACCGCCTTAAAAAAAAAACACTGAAAGTACACGATAACTTTACTTATTAAAACTCGAGTACGAAAATAACTTTATAAATACGTTACAAATACCTAACTATATAATTAAATTTGGCGGTAACTGACATCGGTGCCAAGCTTACCAAACTAATAAACTTTCTGTTGTTACACATTAATTTGGCACCGACTTCAATAACCGTCAAATTTAGTTATTTAAGTATTTGTATCGTATTTGTGAAGTATTTGTATAAGTATTTGTATCGTATTTATGAAGTTATTTTTGTACATGAGTTTAGATTATTAAAGGATAATTATTTTGTACTTTTCAGTGTTTTTTTTGAAAGCAGTTTCATTATTTTCTTAATTTATTTATATTTCGAGTGACTTTTGAGTGTCCTTACTCTATATATATGTATATCTAGGATAGGTCTACAATTAATTTCTTTCTAATTCTGAAGCGCAATCATCAATATACTCGTAAATAAAGTTTATAAGCAGGTAGCATTATTTGGTGTATCTTCGAAATTTACGTGGGACCACCGCGGAAATATACCTATTCAAATAAAAAAAGCATTTTCTAAATCGATCCACAATTGACGAAGTTGTCGGTGAACATACAAAAAAAACATACATACAGACTAACATAGAACCTCCTCTTTTTTAAAGTCGGTTAAAAATACAAAATGATAAATGCTCTTAACAATTGCATCGATTGTAAATTAAGCGTGCTATGAGCGTCACATAAGGAATTACAGGAACACTCGGTAACACTCAGACAACAAGACAATTAAGAGAAGTTTGTTTTTCCAAATTGACCTGAGCAGACATCAAACACGGGACCCTCGACTTAGGAGATACGTTATGACTGCGCCTACCTACTAAGAAAAAGAGTGGCGGGCTACCATTGTTTTTCTTTGTTTTAACTGCATTTATGTATTTTAATTCTATTTTCAAAGATTATAATGGAAAATTGTTATTCTTTTATTATAATACGAACGTCCACAATTTGGATTGTTCCTATTTTCTGTTCTTTTTCTTTACTTGTGATCTGTGTCGGAAAAGTTAATATTGAAATAAGCTTTTAACTAATTTCCGTTTTATTTTATCAATGAAAATATATTAAAAAAACTGTACTTAAAACCAATACATTGCAATGACAGCAACGTACAAATTTAATTTTAATCATTTTGTGAACACTCTGCATTCATGAGGCGTCCAACGTTAGGATTTCGCGGTAAAAATAAACTTGTTTCACTGCAGTGTTAATGTTCGAATTACGAATTTGAACTTTGTTGTCTTACTCCTAAGGCATAAAACAAATAATATTGCTTTCGTGACCTGCAAAACTAATTTTGTGAAACGTACAAAGGGTATAAAAATGTTCGTGACAGATTTTCTAACGGTTTTAGTTCTCTACTAAGATTTATTTTATGCTATTGCTTAAATAATTCCACAATTGTTTAGATACCTTTTTAAAAATGTTCAGTTTTTTTGTACACCAGAAGCCAAAAATTTTAGATAGGCATTTTTAGGAATTCAACTTCTAAAAAGTTAAAAGAGATTATATATACTTAATATATAGTACGCGGTAATATTGTCCATTCTGTGGTTTTAGAGTTTCTGAGCGCAGAATGTGTACTTATATACCCACCCGTCCGAAAACCGAGGCGAGTTAGTAGTATGATTGAACACATCTATTATATTGTAGTAATAATAATAGAAGTGTTCAATCTATAACAGCCATTCTATATGACATGCCAGATATCTGTTCTGCATGCAATTACGAAACAAGCGAGTAATCAACTGCTGTCCGTCGTATCATGTTATGCTATAGTAATAACTTTTGTTATGTAGAATATGTAATATTAAATATAATAAATAAATATTCAATTCCATTTTTTCAATCAATCTGATGAACTCGATGGACAATACATCTATTCTTACTTCTAAATTATATTTGTGATACTGATGTGACATTTCAGATTCTTAATGGCAGAAAAAACAAAGAATTAACCTGTCTGCCGAAGCACGAAGACGTTAAACATCGTTTACCAAATAAAACACGAGATATGGTTCGCCAGAACATTCCGTAATCTGAGACTGTGGTTAAACGACGCGAAAATTTTCTTGCGGCCGCCGCGCGGAGCCGCTCGGTTTCGGTACTTTTGTAATCATTACTGCGAGTAAACTCTATTTACTAAGCAATAACATTTAAATTTCTCAGAATTACCTAACTGTGCGACTGCCACGCGATTATCGCGCGTTGAATACGCTGTTGCCGTGGGTTATTCACGCTCATTTGATTTCAAATCTAGCTACTAAATAAATGAAATGTTTTTGACTAGAAACAGCGCGGTTTCTAGACAGTTACACGCGGCATTAGCTTAGCGACCGTATTTTGTCGGCGCAAAAAAATTATTATTGAATAAAGCGCCCTGATGGTGGATCAAAAACACTACAGTACCACACCAGTACGATGTGTACTGTATGACAGCGGCAAGAGAGATAGAATGATGCAATAGATTGTAGCGAGAGTGAGACAAACTATCATTACTCGATTTTTTTTATTTATCTCGGTACTCCATATCGTATTGAGAACTTACCCCTTAATTTAAGAGGTTCATTTCTTGGACTCTTATTGTATCTTCCTTCTTGTTAATATCAATATTCGACTCAAATACCACAAGATTACTAACCGTCTGGTGCTATTGACATGACAGATAATTTTATCTAGATTTAAAATTTAAAAAAATCTAAAAATTAACGGAAAATTCTATGTGCCCACCCAAGTAACAAACTTATGTTAAATAATGGTCAACAAAACGTTACTCATATAATCTGAATTGTAACGATTACTGGATGAGTGTCCCCATTACATGTAACAGTCGTGTAGTGATAGCAATTTCTGTTACAAATGTAAATAAAGACATTTTAATAAAACGTGTCAATGCTTGTTGACTGACATGGTATTCTATATCTGGTTTGGGACTTCAGAATGCCCATAAAAATAGAAGGGAAACAATACAAAACAGCAGTTAGAACAGCTACGACTTATAGTGCGGGATCATCAAAACAGCAACTTTAATATGCTATGCAGCAACAACTGACAACTGCAACTGCAACTAACAACTGCAAACCAACGAAATGAAGATATTACGTTGGTAGGAAGAGTGACATGGTTCAATATGGTCCCAAATGAGTGCATACGAGGGTAATTCAAAGTTGCTCCCATTTGCAATAGAATAGCAGAAGGTCGATTACGACGGTATGGACATATCATCAGGCAAGGGGAAGAACATCCCATACGAAGTCTTCAACCTTCTCGAGCATCCCGAAAATAGAGGTGGATCTCTTTTTGTACATTGGACCACCTGCCACACGGTGGTCCAATGTGAAAAAGAGATCCAAAAGCAAAATGTAAACCCACAAACAATATGGGGCAGAGCGCTCTAGTGCAAATGTACGTGGAGATTCGACCCCAAATAAAGTAGCATAAGAAGTAGGTACAAAAAGAAAAGTCCTGTAGTAATAACACAATGTCAAACTTGTGACCATTTATGTCAATTAAAAGTTTTGTAAATATTAAGACTGTTTGCTTGTGTTGGTACTAGGTATGATAAAACCATTATGTGATTAGTAATTACTAAGTTATATCTTCTATCTTCTATCTATCTTCTATATACATAAAAGGCAATGTATGTATATATGTTCCTCATGGACTCCGAAACGGCTGAACCGATTTCGATGAAATTTTCAGGGAATCTTCAGATCAGAGTTTGGTAGCGATCGGATTAGTAGAATTTTTTTTTGTTTTTTACGCCCAGTTAAACTAACGCCCAGTGAAACGGGCCGGGTTTGCTAGTAGGTAATAATTACAGTCTTCAAAATACGACTGAAACATTTTTTGTTCGTCCATATCTTTTAAAATTGTTCTTTTCATTGTGCCAATGCATTGACCGCTAAATAATTTACCTGATTATGTACGCCATAAACTAATATTTTTAGTCGATTACCTCATTATTGCATTATAATCTATCTATAATGTGTACTATTGTATTATGTTGCGTTTAATTCTACTGAGAGTGGGTTTTCCGATATCTAATGTTTATGTGTATGTATATATTTTTCAACGTCCGTATGTAATTTTGAATAATGTAATATTTTGTTTACAAAAGATGTTATTCTGTAGAAGTTCCCTTCATCTTGTTCTAGTTGCAAGAAGACTGTTTCACGATGCTTATGGGATTTCTAATCTTATAAAAGATTACTTTGAGACCGTGAGATGCGCCATTACGGTTGACTTTATGATTCCATATTTAAAAATAAACATGTAATATTCTTATCGTAAAGAACTCATCTTATTCTTTGTGTATTGCTCAGTACGTATATTTTTCTCTATGGAGTATTGTGAACACGTGTAAGACTCATGGGCACAAATCATTCCAGTTTTCAGTAGGTACTTAAGAGTTATTTTAATTTATTTTTATGTCACACAAATAATTCATTTAGCCAAGGAAGGAATAAATGTAGTACAAACTATAACACAAATACATAAATATTAAAAAACTTAAATACTTTTGGGAGACTGTTAGGAAAGTTCTAGCGACGGTTGAGGAGAATAGAGAATTATAGTATATAGAGACATGAATGGGTCGGGATAGCTCGAATAGGATTTGAGTATGTCCTAGGCAAGTATGGAGATTAGAGAGTGAATGATTTTAATTAGAAATATTAATTGAATTGAATTGTGTTCATTCCTGAACAGTAATTTTGTGATAAGTTATATTATTCTCGTTACATCATGACCAAAAATACCAAAACACATTGCAATAATTAACTGCATAGACATTTATTCAACATAATATACAATATGACTTAATACTCACACGCAACGAATTTGGAAATCACACGGCTACAGTGTGAGATGGATAACTGCTATAAAACGAAATAGTTACCCTAATACGAGTACCTTTCTAAAACTGATATATAATTGAAAGTCGTATAGATTTCTAGATTACATATGACGATTTTGCTTGTGTATTGAACACTCTCCAATTTAGCTTCGTAAGTCTCGCTCGCACCCAAAGACTTCTGTAAAAATTGAGGTAGATGAGACCTACACACCAATTTCTGAAGAGTTCAATAGGAGCTTATTAGCACCAGTGGGCTCAATTCACATCAGGATATTATCGTTATTGTACACTCGTATACCGCAGTCTTACAAAAAATGTCGTTTAAAATTAGAAAGAACTTAAATTAGTATCAGACGCGTGGTTTAAGTTCAGTAATCTACAAGGACATACTAATTTATTAGTAATTATCTACAATTTATACGCAAGTTCTATCTTTTAAATAGTATTTTCGTAAATATTTGTTTCATAGTTATATCACCAAATCATATATCGTATCTAATTCACCCAATGTAGATAATAGGCAATGTTCGTTCTCTAGCTTTTATCTTACTTGACGAGAGACCAAACATAGGAAATTTCGTTTCTTTACACTGTTCACGTGGTGTCCTCGGCAGCCATATGCTTTCTCTTTTACTCTTGTTGTTTTGTAATGATTTCTGATTACACTTTCGTTAATATTGTTTGTGTGTGTGCGTAATGTTGTAAATATTTTAGTTCCAGGATTGTATAAACAAAATTTGTTCTTGGATTAGGGCGTGTCTACCTCAGTTTATAAAGAATTCTATGGTCGCGCCGCGCCGTCGACGCCATTAATGTAATTTCCAGGGCGAGCTTTGAACTGATCCGTATATTACACCGTGATCGGTTATCATGGAGTGCATATTACGAAAGTTAATATACTTATTATAAATTAAATAATGTATACTTAATAACATTCAAAATAACATTAATTTAATAATGTTTAATTAATTTTAATTAATTTCTAGAACGTTATGTTATGCTATTTTCCATACGAAGTGAACAGAGCATCAAGGTGAACAAATTATACTTTGACGGCAAGTCAAGCAAAAAGTAATTGTGTATAGAGATTTAAATATGTCAAACCGGAATACTAGAGTAACATCCAGTACATCGTCTACACAAGTTGCTTACAGTTAACCCTAGCCCTTGACAGAATTCTATAACATGCGTACGAAAATAAGGTGTTGACTTATTCCAAATTTTCTTTTTTCTTCTCAATAATGAAAATATTATAATAACGACAACATGGGTAGGTATATCATAGTGTATGATAACATATACGCACATATAATAATAATACTATAATATAATAATAATATCAAATAACTACAAAAATTGTGTGTAATATTAGAATAAACGTGAATGCTATTTTATTTACAAAAAGTAATACTACAATTTTAGAAGACCATGTATAATAAATATAATAATTTGTACGTTACGGTGTGATAGGCAGTGATTGTCATTTTCGACGTCGCAGTCACTAAAAGTAATTATTGGTTATTGCTTTTTACAGAAACGTTTTGTTACAAAACAATATTGTTATCCAATTGTCACTGCCTAAACGTTCATGTAACCTTGTAACGTTTCACGGCAAAACAATTTTACTCTGAATATTTAAAGACTACAATGACTATTGTCAGAAGAAATTACATGGCTAAAGTTAACATTATTTTCACTTGAATTTAACTTGTATTAAGTACTACCTGATGGCCGCAACTACGTCCGCGTTTTTAATTTTTAAAATAACCTATGTCCTTCCTCAGGATTCAAGCTATCTGCATACCAAAATTCAACACAATGGGATAAACGGTATGGCAGCCCATAAAATACGAGCGAACAAACAAACAAACATTGATTTTTATTTATTAGATTACATTATCATACTTTGTAGTGCGTATAGACCCCAAAAAGTTCTTAGAATATCACAGTTTCGATCTTTAAACGTTAAAAATGTCTCTCGTTTTATACACATTCAGTCAAGAAAGTATCGGGAATGGATTATTTGTTTATGGTTCCAAATTCAATTTTTTGTTTATTTTGTTGTTGTTAGATTGGCACAACTGTTTTCCATTTTGGCGCGGAGTTTGAGTTGCATCTGTTATTTAGAACAAATACAGTGCTGTTTTTAGTTATATCATTCTAGTGTATACTGCGAATTTCATAATGGACAAAAACATCGAACAAAGAGTTTGTCTTAAATTTTGCATCGCCAATGGAATTTCGTATTCGAAGTCACTGAAAATGTTACAGAAGGCTTACGGTGAATCGACTTTATCAAAAACACGTGCTCATGAGTGGTACAAAGCGTTCAAAAGCAGTCGAGATGTGATGGAAGATTTGCCTCGCTCTGCAGGTAGGCCATCAACGTCTGCATCTGCAAGTTAACATCGCAAAAGTGAAGGAAATAGTGACGGAAAATCTTCATTAAAGTTTGAGAGAAATAGCCACCGAACTTTCTATGTCTCACGAATCGATCCGTACCATTTTAAATAATCACTTGGGTATGAAACATGTTGCCGCTCCACTAGTCCCAAAAGACCTGAATTTTCTTCAAAAACACAATCGCATAAGAGTCGCTGAGGACATACTAGAACGAGTCAATTCCGACCCAACATTCACGAAACGTATTGTTACTGGTGACGAGACGTGGTTTTACGAGTTTGACATGCAAACTAGTCAACAAGCTTCGGAGTGGCGCCTTCCAACTGAACCGAAACCGAAAAAACCACTCCAAAGTCGATCAAAAGTCAAAGTCATGTTGACTGTTTTCTTTAACTATCGTGGTGTTGTGCACTCGGAATTCTTGCCAGAAGGTCAAACGGTAAATAAAGAATATTATTTGGGCGTTATGCGGCGTTTAAGAGAGCAAATTCGACGAAAAAGGTCAGATTTGTGGAAAGAAAATTCTTGGATTTTGCACCACGAAATGCGCCTTCGCACAAGGCCATTATTGTGAACGAATTCTTGACCAAAAACTTAACAAATACCATCGATCAACCACCTTATTCACCAGATATGGCTCCAGTCGATTTTTTTCTTTTTCCTAAACTCAAATTACCACTTCGTGGCACCCATTTTCATTCGGTAGAAGACATAAAGGAGAATTCGCGGCGAGCATTGAACTCAATTCCGGAAAAAGCGTTTAAAAAATGTTTTGATGATTGGATTATTCGTTGGCGTAAGTGTATCGTTTCTGAAGGAGCATACTTTGAAGGTGATAAAATAAATTTGGATGAATAACTAACATTTCGTGTATTATTGATCTTTTCCCGGTACTTTCTTGACAGAGTAGTATATCCACCCATATTACAAAGATAGCATAATATACCATACATATAAGCTTCATTATAAAATCTTTCAAACAGTAACTCACGTTTAAATCCATTAAGTAGAGTTCCAATAATATTCGAACAAAGAAACTGACAAAAATTCTAATTATGTTTATTTTGGATTTAGAGAAATAGGTAACCTACAAAGAGTATCCCTGTTATTTTGTCACAAATATTTTGAATGTCACGGCAGTCATGGTTCTATTGCAGTTTTACAATAGCATTAATTGCACAACAAACGAGAATTGTTTTTATTTTGCAAATACTTTGATCGCATTTAAAATAAATAAATAAAGTTAAAAAAGAAATTCCGATTTACATATGACATATATTTATGTTTCTACTATGTGTGTATGTGTAAATGCAACATTTTCAGAAACACTATTGAACCGACTTTAATTACTCTTTACTTGTGTAATCTATATATTACTGGGAAGGTTTTATTACACAATACTGAATATATAGATATCTCATATCGTTCTCTTATACAACGTTACTGACATAAGTAATAATCGCAAGAAATTATGATGTCACAAAAGGCCGAAATATTTTTTTGATGTGATTTTAAAAAGTGCATATAATTAACCAATCGACAGTATTATTTATACAAATAGAGTTTAAAAATCAAAAATTATCATGAATATTACTAATTAGATAAGCTATTGTAATCATTTTTATTAGTACCCTTTATGAAGACAGTTCATATAAAAAAGGTTTTTGGCATAATGTAGAAAGACAATTTAACGCATAGCAATTTTAATGTGTATATATGTTTATGATGAATGAGAATGATACTCTAATACCCGAAGCACAATTTGTCCATGTATTTCTAAATAGCTAATATAAGAGAGTTTTTATTACAAAACATGTGGTTCTCAATTAGGATACCTCGCTTTATATTCTCGTGGGTGTCGTACGAGGTAATGAAGGGATTACTAGCAACGCTCTCCCATCTAATGTTAGATATCTTTATGTATTCGTCACGGGCAAACTTAATAACCTAACTCAATATCTTTTTGTGAAACGTGTACACATTAGGGATGTTATAATATTAAGGTCTGTTACCGTAATTAAACAATCGTGTATCGAGATTCAGGGGATGCCAAGGGGTAGGAGTTTTACCGTCCCCTCGTTTGGTTAACTGTATGACTGAGTACAGATATGTAGATCTCAGACTGCTCTGGGTGCGGCTCGAGATGGAGTTGACGTAAATTTTTATTTTGGCGGTGTATACCCCAATGTCCTGTGTCGGTTTAGGTGAACTAGAGCAGTTTTGGGAGAATGTTAGAGAATATCTAAAAACACGGGAAATTAACGCGATTACCTTTTATTTTCCCTTGACGTTTGGCCGAGTTTCATCGACCGTGGTCTCAAGTAAACTATCGCAGCAAGCTTCACTCCGTGTCAGAGGCAGATTTTATTTCATCTAACCCCGATATTTGTAAATAATTATTAGGGTTCCTACACACAACACTCACGGTGTCCACACACTGAACCGGATGTGAAAAACGAGGTTTTGTCATTTGAATCACAGGATTCCACGCTGTTGATAAATTGTATCCGCTTTCCCGATTGAAATTTTTGTGTCTCTTGATTTCAATTGCTTTACGCACGACTCTTGGATAAAAGTGGCGATCAGTGGAAAGGACTTGTGGGCGATAAAATTCTATCCAAGTGACGGACAAAATAGGATCTATTTTAAAAAAGTATTCCATCCACACCGTGTACACACCGGGAACTAAGGTAAACAAAATAGTGGGCACACCGAAGGATGTCTTACCGTTGCAGACACCAGGGGTCAGGGTCACTCCTTTCACATAACGGACAAAATAGGATCTATTTTAAAAAAGTATTCCATCCACACCGTGT
This sequence comes from Zeuzera pyrina, assembly GCA_907165235.1. Lineage (NCBI taxonomy): Eukaryota > Metazoa > Arthropoda > Insecta > Lepidoptera > Cossidae > Zeuzera > Zeuzera pyrina. The sequence continues at coordinate 6,241,880 of OU015641.1, forward strand.
ACACACCGGGAACTAAGGTAAACAAAATAGTGGGCACACCGAAGGATGTCTTACCGTTGCAGACACCAGGGGTCTACAAAATAGATTGCAGTTGCGGTAGCTCATACATTGGCCAAACGAAGCGGACTATTGCTGAAAGGATTAAGGAACACATTGCAGCTGTAAGAAACCAGCAAACTACCAAATCAGTGATAGCGGAACATCTTCTCCAATCGGATACGAATCATTGGATAGAATTTTATCGCCCACAAGTCCTTTCCACTGATCGCCACTTTTATCCAAGTCGTGCGTGAAGCAATTGAAATCAAGAGACAAAAATTTCAATCGGGAAAGCGGATACAATTTATCAACAGCGTGGAATCCTGTGATTCAAACGACAAAACCTCGTTTTTCACATCCGGTTCAGTGTGTAGACACCGTGAGTGTTGTGTGTAGGAACCCTAATAATTATTTACAAATATCGGGGTTAGATGAAATAAAATCTGCCTCTGACACGGAGTGAAGCTTGCTGCGACAGTTTACTTGAGACCACGGCCGATGAAACTCGGCCGAAACGTCAAGGGAAAAAGAAAGGTAATCGCGTTAATTTCCCGTGTTTTTAGATATTTTATAATGCAGCGCGAAAGTTTAAAAGTTTATAATGTTAGAGAAGTTCTAGGAACGGTTGGAGAGAGTGCGAGAATTGTTGTGTGTCGAGACATGAATGGATGGGTCGGGACAGCTCGAACAGGATTTGAGATGTATGGAGATAAGATAGAGATAATGATGCTGGTGGGATTGTGATAGGACTGTGTATGAAAAAGGATATTTTTGTAGCTAATACCGTATTTAAGCACAAAAGGATCCATCAGTACACTTGGGAAAGAAAGGATGAGAGAAGTACGATTGATTTATTCCTGGTGGATAGTAGGCTCAAAGAGCAGGTATGGACACAAGAGCGCATAAAGGAGCCGTTCTGGAAACGGACTACTTTCTAATAAGTGGTCCGTTTGCAGCATGGCGACGTCACGTAGTGTCCAAGCCTGCAGCGGTTTGTCGCATCAAAAGCTGGAAACTGCAAGATGTGACCAACAGGAATCCTGTAAGCTTGATGATAGATTGAAAGTGATAAGCAAGGATGTTGAAGAATGTTGGCAGAACCTTAGGAATAGTATGATCGAGGCTACGAAACAACTATGTGGAAGGAATGAGATTGGGAACTGTAAAAAGCGTAATGTGTTGTGGGATGATGAGGTGAAAGTGTCCGTGTATAAGAAGAAGAAAGCATGGCGAGACTACCTTGCTACTAAAAATGACCGTGGTATGAAGAATTTAATGAAAGACACATATAAACTACAGAGAACTGAAACGAAAGCACTAGTGAAAGAGAAGCGTGAAAGGTGTAGGGTGTTAGACGAAAACAAGATATCGGACAATTTTGAGGAAAATTCCAAATTATTTTGGAAAGAAGTACATAAATACCAAAGCGCCGGACCACTTTGGTATTTTCGTACACACCTTGCAGAATGAATAAAGAGCGTTCGAAAAAAACCACCAGCTAACAGATAGAAAAGAAGTTATGCAGCGATGGAGTGAATACTATGGAGAACTGTATGAGAGTGGCAACTCCGTCTTTGGTACTGAGAGCGATTCTAATGAATTGCCACACTTGAGTCAGAAACTGGAGGATGCCATTAGTATGAAAGAGATAAAGAAAATGATAAGAAGTCTGAAATGTGGAAAGGCTACGGGAAATGATGAAGTGACTGCTGAGATGATTAAGTATGGTGATCCTAGGGTCTGGCATACCATCTGTGTACTGTGCAACCTTTGTTCGCAGAAAGAGAAGGTTCTAAAGGACTCGTGTTCCGCAGTCACAGTAACGGTAAAAAAGGGAATGGTATAAAGTCAGTACCAAGGTATTGTATAAGGTATTATATATTGTACTGAAAGTATGAAAGGCGTTTCTGAAAGATATTTGTGGGAAGTGCAAGGTGATTTTAAGAACGGTAGGGGTTATATGGATCAGATTTTCTCGTTTCGCATTATTGTAGCGAAGTTTCTGGCTACAAGTCAGAAAGTTTCCTGCGCATTCGTGGAACTAGAAAAAACAATCGATAGAGCAGCGCGAAAGAAATTGCGGAGTCTTCTGCCTGAATATGGCGTGTGAGACTCCTTACTGTAGGCTGTGAGGTCATTGTATCGAAGCCATAGAGCCTGTGTAAGGATAGACGGTGACATATCGTCCTGGTTAGAAGTCTTTTCAGGTGTCGCACAAAACTGCGTGATGTCTGCCTGACTGTTCGTGCTGTATTTGGACAGTTGCCTCCAGACATTGAAAAGTGGTATGAGTGGTATGATATGTGATGATAGATGATACAGTAGTAAACTGCCTATTGTACGCTGACGATGCTGTGCTTATAGCACCATCAGAAGCAGAGCTGCAGATACTAGTCTCGTGCATGAAAGAAGAATGTGAAGTGAAAGGATTAAATATGAATGTGAACAAAACTAAGATTCTGGTGCTTGAGAGAGAAGCACTACAGACGAAATGTGAGATTTAGGTAAACGAAAAATGTCTAGGTAAACGAAAAGTGAATAATATTGTGTGTCTGGGGAGTGCGTTTTCGAGGGATGAAAGATGTGAGTTGGATGTGGAGAGACGGGTAGCAGCTGGCAATGAAGTGAACGATGCTCTGTCCGCATTAGTAAGTAGTGTGAATATATCTGCCAAAATAGCCATTCACAATGCGGTGTTGGTGCCAATTTTATTGTACGATAGAGAGGCTTGGAAAAGAAATATGCCTGAAATCGAATGAAAGTATGATAAATACAGTATAAATGCGATCTCTTAGATATATGTGCGGTGTCACCCTTGCGGACAGGATAAATAATGAAGAGATACGCAGTATAACATGGTTACACGACAGTGTTATTGAAAAAATGAAGAAAGGAATGCTAAGATGGTTCGGCCACATAGAAAGAATGAGAGATGAAAGACTGACGAAGAAAATCTACAGAGCGAAAGTGTGCGGTAAAAGAAGCCAAGGAAGACCAAGGCTGACTTATGAAAATCAAATAGCCAGAGTGTTAGCAGATGGAAATATTAAAAGCACTCGCATACCTAGGCGAAAATGTGTGAGAGAACGATGAGATTTGAGGAAACAAAAGAGGTATGTAAGGACCGCGACGCTTGGTGCTCCGTCCTCTCTGACTACCCCGTTAGGGATAAAGCGTGAAGATATGTATGTGTGTAAAATATTTATTTATATTTAATGAATAAAACATTAATTATTCTTTTGAAATCGAACCATTTTCATATTTTATGCGAATATGAAAATTAAACATTCCAAGAGTATTTGTAGAATCGAGTTGTGAAATATATATTATATTACAATTTAAAATAACAAATTTAAAATATACTATGATAGTGTGTCATGAAATGTTAATTTAATATCGAAAACAGTTTCTGAAATTCATTTATCAATACAACTGCTGTATTATCCGTTATCTTTTCGCAGGCGACGAGTTTGTGTATCAAGATGCTTGGGGCGGCATCAGTCTCATGTTCGCAGCCAACCAGACCTCAAAGACTCTTATGCCTAATACTACTTTTGTAAGTAGATACATATACACATTATAAATATAAAAGAAATGGGTACAGTATAACATAAAAAATCATCTCTAGACTGAAAAAAAATTTTTATTAAAAAAAATTAAACCACCTTCAAAAAAAACACTGAAAAGTATAAAATAACTATCCTTTACTAATCACCAGGTCGTGTTATCTAATGTGTCTTCGAAGTCCAAGCTCCAATATTGGTGAAATTTAAATGGGACCACCTCTGAAGTATTACCTACCACACGTAAAAAGAATTTTCGAAATCGGTTCATAAATGACGGAGTTATGAGCTAACAAACATACAAAAAACATACAGACGAATTGAGAACCTCCTCCTTTTTTTGAAGTCGGTTAAAAATTTTAAAAAATTCAATTGAAATTATCATTTCAATGAAATCTTACGTTTGATCATCGAATATGTAATTAATATTTGAGATTTGGAGATAAATTATTACTTTAGTAGTTAAATACTTATTGATTCATAATTTGTAATTTAAATTCGCTTAAATTCGGATATAAGGAAAATTGTTGATTCAGAGATTTGAGGAAGTCAAAAAAAATGTGTGTAAGGACCGCGAAGTTTGGCGTTCCGTTCTCTCCCGTTACCCCTTTGGAGGTACAACGTGAAGATGTGTATGTATTATTGATCATAATTTAAAACACGATGAATCAATAATGTCTTGTGTCCATACAATAAATAATAACTGCCTGTCTACCGATCTCGTAAACTATATATGTAAATACCAGTATCCATTCGTCTTCATCTTGGAATTTCAATGAAAATAATGATGACAACTCATTTATGGAAGCGTAAAATCTTATTAAATTATTCTACATTCTACTCTCCACCAGAATCCACGGTCCGCGATGTTCAATAATTAATTCTGTTCCTCGATTAATCACTGTTTCTTTAGATAGGGTCAAAGTCGAGACGGTGACCTGACGACAACCCACGACAGCGACCATTGAGATTTATTCGAGAAATACGTAGAAATAATAAATATAAAACGATCTTTGGGAACCTATCGAAACGTACATGAACTTTTTTCTTAATTGTCGTCAACAGTTTTTTATTAAGATTCACCAAACATTCATATTCGTATGAATTGAGTGTTTGGTGGACCTTAGATAAAAAACAGTATCAAATGAAACTACTAAATGAAGCCAAGATATTACGATTCGTCTTAGCAAGTTAGAAAATAGGACTAGACAGATTTTAAGCCATTAAAGCTAAAAACTTTGGTGGCAAAAAATACAACTTTAGGAATATGGAATTGGCTAAGGCGATTGGCTAGTATATATTGTTTTACCATCCACAAGCCTGGATAGTTTTTTTTGTTTTGGTATAGAAATCAGAGGTCATAATAAATCACACACATACCAGTACATATCTTCACACTGTATCCCTAACGGGGTAGTCAGAGAGGACGGAGCGCCAAGTGTCGCGGTCCTTACACACTTTTTTCGCTTCCTCAAATCTCATCATTCTCATCGCACATTTTTGCCTAGGCATGCGAGTGTTTTTGACATTTCCGAGTTAGTTATGAAGTGTATAAAGTTATAAAGTATGTGAAATTAATAACTAATTATTCTCAAATTTAAATTACAAAAGTCGAATGTATCATTTTTGATGAACCGCGTTTAATTTTGTAATATAAGGTTACTCAAGATGTCACTCAATTAACGGAAAAGAAATTTAAACTCGTTGTTAAACGTACACTGATTGGTAAATGGTATGATTTCCCAATAAACGATTTCATTGAAGACAAAACAAGGTCTGGAAATAATCTTCTCTTCACATGCATGTACTGACTTTCTAAACATTGTATGTTATTATTACCTATTGTAAAACGATAATAAAAAAATAATACCTGAGTGAGTTTCTTGTCGGTTCTTCTCAATGTACAGGTTTTCTTCGCGTACCGAAGCTAGATTTGACGTTCAAAAGTGTCTTACAATTGGGTTTACTTGAATAAATTGATTCGAGTTTTACTTATATTGCATGTCGGCGCGCGGAGTTCCTGCCGACCATTGCTTTTCGCACGCACAAACACTTATGTTAGCTTCAGTACCTTAGTCACATCTGCATAATATTAAATCGGGGATAAAATGTTTTCCCTGGGTTTGAGTACGTGGGTACATGAGAGTCTGACTTTAGTCGTGGCAAAAAACGTTATTAATAGTAATAGTCGTGTGAGAAGCAGACGTACAATGAGTAGTTGGATGGAGACCTATTACTAACCTAGTTCTAACCGTTCGTCATATGCAGTGTGATATAGAAATGCTCTTTTTTGGCAACGCGGGAGAAACCGTCAAAAGCCGCCTAGGGGTGAGATCGGATTATGTATAGAGATGAAAAGTGACGGTCGCATTCAATAAGCGGCCGTCATTCTACATCTATAATAGAATATTAGAGATCTGAATGCAATCGTCACTTTATATTTTAAATAGAAATTGAAAGTAACAATCGCATTCGATGAACGACCGCCTCTAGTGATGACGAATTCTCAAAACCTCCTATAATTGTCGTCTTCAGCATATGTCGTGGGCTTCAGAATCTCCTATGAAATGCACCTCACTCTATGTTGAAGCACGTTTCGGGGGGACAAAGACTCTCACATCGCCGATAGCCTCCACAAGGCCGGATGGATGTGTGACCAGATTCTTCACTCTTATTAGCTGCGATATCGAAACCTCTCATTAGTCTCCTCATATGATAAGTGAGGGATATCGTAGCCTAATACTTTAGCCCGGGTAATGAGACTGAAGATATTGACTAAAGATGTTTATCTAGTCTAACTCTGATTATCCTTATAAGTGGTCTGATGAAATCAGTCTTATTAACTGTAACTGTGAACGGTCTTTGCTTGTAATCAGAAAATATTAATAAAAAATCCGTGAAAATGCATATGTTTCTACATACCCGTATTGTCAAATTTACCGTTAAGGTACAATTTAGTTGTTCCTTTGTACTGTGGCCTTATAGGAATAGCGTCTGTAGAAGCGTTATTACTGTATATAGGTATATGTACATATTTCATTTTCAATATTACATCTCATTATATTACTGCACTGATACACTACGAGCTATCCGTATCCGCCGCAACTTATTTTCTATTCGACACATTCAGGTCGTTTGGCCTGGTCAAAATGGGCCCGTAGAGACGCGTTGCGGTAATATGATGGGCAGAGCCAGTCTCGTTGGTAATTCTATTACAGAGGTTGACGACCTATCTCGAATGTTCGATACAAACAAGATTTGAACTAATGAAATACGTCATTGAAGATACATTTGGTGGGAAACTTAAGCGCTTTTCGTGACCTTTTCTTTCTGGAGTAATGTTGAATATAAACCAAAGTTTTATAACCGTGTGTATATCAAAAGCAGACCAATTTCTCATAACATAGGGTAAATGTTGGAAGTATGATCTAATGCTTCTGGAAGAAAGAAAAAAACGATACATACCAATTACTTATATTTATAAGTAATATAGATACAGCGTCGTTGGAGATACAGCGTGAAGATGTGTATGTATATATATACTTATATTTCTGCATAGATCGTAAAAGTCGTCTAAGTTTATTATAAGATATTTTTGTAGATGATAAGCTAGCAACTTGTTACTATCGCCTTCAATATCTATTTACTTATTTATTTATACCTTATTACTAAATGTGACACCCAAATGTGATTTTGTTTGAATAATAACAAATTGCGTAACCTCAATCTAAGCGCTAGACTTGTACTACTGTGTATACCACACAACGAACTGGGGGAGTTCCTTGTAACACCCACCGAGCCAATTTAGAAAAGTTATAAATGTTATGACATACATACACATCTTCACGCTGTATCCCCAAAGGAGTAGTCAGAGAGGATGGAGCACCAGGAGTCGCGGTCCTTACATACCTCTTTCGCTTCCTCAAATCTCATCATTCTCTTCACACATTTTCGCCTAGGTATGCGAGTGCTTTTGACATTTCCGTCTGCTAATACTCTGGCAATTTGATCTTCATAAGTCAGCCTTGGTCTTCCTTGGCTTCTTTTACCTCTCACTTTCGCTCTGTAGATTTTCTTCGTCAGTCTTTCATCACTCATTCTTTCTAAGTGCCCGAACCATCTAAGCATTCCTTTCATTATTTTTACAATAACGCTGTCGTGCAACCCTGTCATACTACGTATCTCTTCATCGTTTATCCTGTCCGCAAGAGTGACACCGCATATATTTCTAAGAGATCGCATCTCCACTGCATTTATCATACTTTCACTTGATTTCGGGCATATCCAGGCCTCACTATCGTACAATAAAGCTGGCACCAACATCGCATTATAAATGGCCATTAAAGCAGTGTTAGATATATTCCCACTGCCTACTAATGCGGACAGAACACCGTTCACTTTATTGCCAGCTGCTACTCGTCTCTCCACATCCAACTCACATCTTCCATCCCTCGAAAACGCACTCCCCAGATACACAATTTCATTCAGTTATTCTGGATATTTTCCATTTACACAAATCTCACATTTCGTTTGTACCGCTTCCCTTTCAAACACCAGAACCTTAGTTTTGTTCACATTCATGTTAAATCCTTTCACTTCAAATTCTTCTTTCATGCACATGACTAGTGTCTGCAACTCTGCTTTTGATGATGCTATAAGTACAGCATCGTCAGCGTACAATAGGCAGTTTACCACTGTGTCATCACATCATACCATACCACTCATACTACCTTTCGATCTCTAGAGGCAACTGTCCAAATACAGTACGAACAGCTAGGCAGACATCACGCAGCCCTGTCTGATACCAGAACAGACTTCGAACCAGAGCGACTTGCCACCATCTATCCTTACACAGGCACTGTGGTCTCGATATAATGACCTCATAGCATGCAGTAAGGAGCCCTCCTCGTCATATTCAGGAAGAAGATTCCACAATTTCTTTCGCACTACTCTATCAAATGCTTTTTCTAGATCCACGAAAGTGCATAAAACGTTCTGACCTGTAGCTAGAAACTTCACCACGATAACGCGAAGCGAAAATATCTGATCCATACAACCCCTACCGTTCCTAAAACCACTTTGCGCCTCCCATATCTTTCTGATGTTATGAGTTTTTAACATTAAACAAAAGTAGTGATCAAATAGTGTTGCCTGCGTATTAGTGCAAAAGAAACAGACTACAGACTAAAAAGAGATAGAAAAGACAGACTACACAAGTACCCTTAGGTTACATTCATAACGTTGCACGTTGCGCATGTGTGTCGATCTGTCGCCTCTAATGCCTTTAACTTTCGAAATTGAAGATTAAATATCTGTTTAAGGCAGTGCCAGATTAACCTATAAGTGTCTTAATCAATTGCTAAGGGAGTCACGTCTTCAACAACCAGAAAAGAGTTGATGATCTTCAAACCACTGAACAGATTTTCTTAAATCATAGCTAAAACACTATATTAAGTCACCTTTAAAACAAGAAAACACTAAATCAAAACAGGTTCATCCGTCTAAGAGCGACGATGCCACAGATAGACATACAGATACACGCGTTAAATTTATAACACTCCTCTTTTTGCGTCAGCGGTTAAAAATCAACGTTTGTTGTCTCCTATACGTTCCTAAACCATTCATTCCATTGTGACAAAACTTTGGTGAGTTGTTTGCGTAAGCCGTCAAAGGTTTCTCAGTTATTTAATTTAGTAAATTGAAGATTCGCAGTCGCGGGCAACAGTTAGTAAATAAAAAAATGTTATGTTTTAGCTTTTATTGTAATAGCCACTCTACTTATCAGTTTCGTACACATTCTAAGAACATTTTTAAAGTACCGATTGTGGTATTGATACTGGTTTACAAGTGTATAGGAATTCATATACGTGCACTGCTTAGGACATCAAATAGCCTTAATCCGGCCCTGATTTTAGGCTACCACTTACGTACTATAATTGTATTAAATTCGAAATGTTTACGCAAGTCTTCGAGAACAACGGCTGTGATAGACAGATACCGAGGTCGTTCCATAAGTGTTCCTTCATAGAACACTAAAAACATAATTTTATTTAACGGCACGCACGAATAATGAATATTTTTGTCAGAATGGGACATGGACTGGCAAAAGAGACCAAAGAGGTTTTTTAGGGTTCCGTACTTCAAAAAAAAGGAACCCTTATAGGATCACTCCGTTATCCGTCTGTATATCTGTCTATTGGTCTGTCTGTCAAGACCCTTTGTCTCGGGAACGCGCGCAGATATCAAGTTGAAATTAATATCAAATAATTATAGCCGAAGATCCCATGGACTTTTTAGTTGAATGAAAAATAACAAGCCGACACTTACACGATGTACGACGGCAACCCGGATTGCGTGATTTTTCAAAACCGTTTGTACGCCGTTTAAGGGGGAGAGTTGAAAAGTGTGTTATATGATAACACAATACGTAATTTTTGCTAACAAGCCGAAAAGGCGATATTCGTAAAGATATGAAAAAGTTTTGTTCTCAAGGTGCAAATTCCGGCCGGTTTGAAAGTGTGGCTGAGGCTGTAGGTTGAATTTAGCATGCCACCTGAAACTTGATATTTTCTAACAAGCTGAAATTTATTCTAATGTCATGCTCTTGTCACAAGACACCTATAAAAAAAATATCGGCTGAATCTAACGTGGGGAACAGTGTATACCCACGAATTTAGGGCTACAGCAGGGATTTAAATTTGTCTAACAAGCGGTCGGTACACACTGTTCCCCACGTTAGATTCAGCCGATATTTTTTTATAGGTGTCTTGTGACAAGAGCATGACATTAGAATAAATTAAGTGATAGTAATGAACAGTCGTTGCTTAGTGAAAATTAGCGGAGCACAATCAGAAATTAAAAAACAAAACACAATGAGGAGTTGCACTGTCCACCATAAATAAGCAATAGCGCAACGTAATGTATGATAAGTATAGATGCATTTTAATAGCTCTTTCTTTCCAAGTTTACGTTATGAAAAATAGTAAAGACCATTAAGGCTATAAAAATAAAATTGCCAATTTAGCTGACGGAAAAATCAAAACCACTCGTATACCTAGGCGAAAGTATGTGAGCAAAATAATGTGAATTGGAGAGGCGAAAGTAGTATTGAAGGACGTCGGTACTTGGCGCTCCTTCTTCTCTGACTACAGCGTGAAGATATGTAATATGCATGCAGTATTTTTTTTAATCATTCATTATATGATCCATTCCTTCCTCCGCTTCAAATTTTCAAATTCTTCAGACTATGATTCTATCAATGATCCTTTGTTTACAATTGTTTATATGTAACTATGAATTGTATGCGTATTCTTACATTTATGTTATCAAGTGTGAAATTTTTTAAAACAACTACATATTTTATATTTTTTTTATATTATATATTCAAAGTCAAAGCAATTTATTCAAGTAAACCCAATTACAAAGTATTTTTGAACGTCAAATCTACTTTAGTTCAGTTCAAAGAGAAGAGAAAAGAAAACCCGGACACAGAAGAACCGACAAGAAACTCAGCCAGATATCACTTTTTCAACATCATTTTAAAAAGGTTTATTAAAATACAATATTCGGAGAGCCAGTAAATGCATGTGCAGAGAAGATAATTTCCAGACTATTGTTTTATCTTCAGCGAAATCGTTTATTTCATAGTATGATTGTCTAAATCAATGTACGTTTTATAACTAATCTAAATCTTTTTTCTGTTAATTGAGTGACTTCTTGAAGAACTTTATTATAAAAACGAATGCAGTTACCCAAAAATTGAAAATTTGACTTATGTAATTTAAATTTTGGAGTAACCAATTTATAACGACCTCGGGTTTCCATACCACCAATATCGCCTTTCTTTAGATAAATAAATAGATATTTTTCTTGTATACATAATAATTTCAAAGATGTATAAAGACAGTGAGGTGAGTACATCAATGTCTTTAAAACAATCTCTTAATGATTCTCGTGCATTCATACTGTAGATGACACGTATCGCTCTTTTTTGTAAAATAAAAATTGAGTTAATATGCGCCGCTGATACCCACAGTAAAGGCCATATTGGGGACTTTTTGGCGGGAAAGGGAGAAGTGAGGTTGTCATTTTATTTAGATTTTCTATTTTTTACATTTTTAGGATCTTTAAAGTACAACAGTGATAGTGTATTGTGTTTTAAAGTTCTGTGTAAGTGACAAGAATGGAGGTGATCTAAATAAACATGTGTAGCTGAACTATTCGCGCGCTTCCAAGAAGTTCTTTATAACTTCAGTAAAGCCTACTATCACTTTACTGGAGGAGTTTTACGCTAAGAAAAAACTGATTTACTTGTGATTCTACACTATAGATTCTACTTATTAATACGTGACATTGGCAAATACGCTAAACTGTGCGCCATGCCATAAAGGAAGAAGAAGAAAAGAAAAAGGGCGGGAAACTTCGTTTCCCTCTTTGACTCATATTTACTTGATCAATGGTTAAATGCAATCTGCGAAGCCAAAACAAAGAGAAAAAAAAAGGCCATATTGAGGCTATATTTACGCTGTCATGAACTATTGCTCTCAACAATGTATTTTTGCTCTGGAACACAATAGTACTACTTTATTCTGTTTTTCATAAAAAAAATAGGTAACATTTGTAAATTCCTATAATAATAAAATATTAAACATGTGAAATAATGTTTACACCAAAAATCTTTTAAAAAGCATATAGGTAGGTAGGTGAATTTAAGAATAAAATGGTTCTAACGATAACAAGAGGCTCTTGAAAAACCTTTCTCAATGTAATAAGTCCAACGAAGCGTATGGTTCAACACGCTCTTGGTTTCCGTACATAACATGTTACTATCCAATATTGTGTGCTGCGGTACAGATATCGAATGCCACATATTTCTTTCAGCGGCATTTTATACAGTTCAGTGACCATTTCAGCACCGACAGAAATAAGTTATTTCTGAAAAATAAGGGAAACAGATGACGGATTGCCATTTAATGGAGACAAATGATAAAATATTTATGAAAAATTACGCGGAATTGCTTCGAAGAAGAGCTTTTCTATATTATGAGTAAATTTCTCTTAAAGAGTGGTTTAACAATCAGGCTTTGCCTTTGTCACGTTTCCAACCTAACAAATAAACAGTATAAAAGTATTCTAAATTCAAAAATTTATAGGATGTCCTAAAAGAAAATTATATTATTTATAATTAATTATCGTTATTCACGGCATATTTTAGTCAATAATATAATAAAACCGTGAGGTTGGGGGACGCCCGTCAGGAACAAAGTTCCTTAAACTTTGCAACAATGAGACCATAACCTTACGTATGATTGAAAACAAAAACAGAAAACACATTAACAAAATTTTCTCGTGTAATGTAATAACAGTTACGTTACACGAGTTATACAGCCGGCCGCACACCAAATCTCGATTCTCGCACGTACACACACACATTCGTATGTAATAGAAAGAGATAGAAAGAGCACCGCGGATCTTTATATAGAGCTAACGAACCTGGCGTCGCGCAGTATTGGGCAAAAGTAATTGTAAAAACAATTAAAATTACTTTTTGTAATTGTAATTGTTTGCTTAACAAAATGTGTTCACAATTACATAATTGTAATTGATTTACAATTACATTACAACCAGCGCCGCGCAGCGCGTGGGTCTCGATTAACTGTGTGTTAGGAAGAGACAGAGAGAGAGTCGCTGAGAGTCCAAATGGAGGGGACAAAACGCTTCTTCGTCACGTGACGATTTCTACCAACTCACACGTCACGCAAGCCGCGTTAAAGAACTTCTTTCCAAAAACTATTTTACATAATAATGACCTTAGTAACTTACTAACTTAGTACATGAAAATAAAAAACGAAATCTGTTCATTATTAAATAGAATTAGAATTAAAAATGTTACCCTTATGGCGTGATTTCGTTCGTCTGTTACGCCGCTTATTTCAGTACTAGTGTTATCGACTTGACAGAACTGGGCGGCTAGACAAGTGGCAATCGTTTCGTCAAAACGAGACGTTTGCTGAAGTTATTGCTAAAGTACCATTTAGTTACGTTTTATACGACGGTTTTCACACGAATTTAGTTTTCGTTTGATTACCAATTTCAAATTTGTTACGCTAAATCATGTGGAATTTGTCACTCTATTGTACTAGCGTTTACGACAATGAGCCACTTGTCTAGGCCCCCTGTGTCCCGTTTCTAGCTTTCAGCCATGGGCATGCATAGAGAGAACACGTTATTTAATTACATGTTCAATTCAAATCGATAAAAAAAACTGGTTTGAAAGATTGTTGTATTTATCTATCCATCTTAGTAAAAATCATTTTGAAATTGTGTACAATTTCAGATTCAAAATAAGTTTTTGTGCAAAACAAGGTTTTTCTGGGTTTTTTTATCGAGATTTTTTCTCCAATCGTGTTTCTATCACGTTTGAAGATTTATAAGATGAAGAGCTAAAGTCGTATGTATCCAAATATCTAACACTCAGCCTTCTTAGAAATCAAGATTAGGTTACCAAACATACCTATCTGCATAGGCGAGTTCTTAATGGTTATAAATATGATTTTAATAATTGTAAAATGATTTTAATAAGTGTAAAATTGTTAGTCTTTCCCAGATGAACAAGTAAAAATAATTTCTAAACTAGATGCTGCATTCCGAGCAATAGCTAAGTAATTGACGACCTTTATGGCGCAGTGGTTAAGACGTTGCCACCAAGCGCGGAAAGTTTCGGGTTCGATTCCCGGTCGGGTCAATTTTCTCGGGTCTAGGTGTACTAGGAGGCACCCCCAATAATACTGGTCTGGTTCTCCTAGCACAGGTCTCGGACTAGGGCATTTCAGATAGTTGGTGTGTATCGTCTGTGGCACTGTTATTTTTATTATCATATTATTATAATAAGTGTGTACGTCTGACGCAAAGCAGAGATACCAAAATGAAATTTTTAATATTATGAACTAAATTGTACAAAACGTTCTTCGTCAGTGCTCCTTCAAGACTCGACTTTGGCGCGGCGCGGCGCGGCGTAGTGAATCATCTTTTATAACAAAATTATTTTCACTACGCTTTTCTCGGAAATGTAGTTTAAGAATTAACTAATGAAGATTTCTATGTAGTTGCACCCTTCCCTTCGAACAAGGGGTGGGAGCTTAATAAATTATATGCCTCGAGACTCATTACCTTACATATAACAGTGAATGTTGCTGGCAGACAGATAATCTAATTTCTGTAAAAATATAAGTCTACGCAATCTGTAAATAAATATTTGAAATGATTTCCCAACGTGATAACTCCATTTTAGGTCGCATTTAATATCTTTGTGAATACTAAAAATAATTTCTCTTTTTATCGACGCAATATTTGTGTGGCAAAATAATTGTTGGCGTTAATAAAACAAATATTTATTCGGTATCGCTACACAACTGAAAAGACGTTTGCCGATTGGCAAGATAACGTGAGACGGGTGTGGACGGGTGTAATGCAAGGAATTTTGAGAACGCAAATTGTTTAATAGTCAATAATGTTTAGGAAGACTACTTTACTAATTCCCAGATAGGTAATTTTCGTAGATAATAGACCGCGGGCAATCATGTTTTAACAAGTTTTTGTTAAATAACCCGAATTGTGCATTCCTGTATCAATCGGCTGGTTCATAGAATACTTGTTCTGACTTGTTGAGTACGATTGAGCGTCGAATGAGATAAACGAGTTTATGCATGTTTGTTTTATTCCTGTCGGTGCGTGCTGCTTATGCAATCCTATATAAACAACGTAATATTTATTTTATTTTCATTTGCGGTTTCGCGCGTAATAGATGAGCAGTACTTAAGTTCAACACTTACTTACGTATTTCTCAAAACAAAACAATGTCGGAAGTAAAAAAGAAGAGACGGCAATACTGTGCGGAATATATTAAATTCAGATTCATTGAAAATCCGACAAACCCATCGTCGCCTTTGTGTCTTCTATGTCCAAAAACATTTTCGAATGAAGCAATGAAGCCTTCAAGACTGCAAGATCATTTGAATAAAATGCATCCAAATAAGAAAGACAAGAATGTAGCATATTTTCAAGGCGTAGAGAAGAAGCATAATACTCAGCCAAGTGTAGCAAAACTATTTTCGGCGGCTGCTAAGCAAGATGACGACGGACTTCAAGCTTCGTACAATATCTCTTTGTTATTTGCTCAAAAAGGCAAACCACATAACATCGGAGAAGAGTTAATTTTACCAGCAATAAAGGAAGTAATAACTACTGTGCTCCATAAACCAGCCGCAGATATTATCCGAAAAATTCCTTTGAGTAATAATTCTGTGCAAAGACGAATTGATGAAATGGCTGAAAATATTGAAGGATCATTGTGTGATCACCTGAGGACAAGTCAATTCTCAATTCAGCTCGATGAGTCCACTTTACCAACTAATGAAGCATTGTTGCTGTCTTACGTGAGGTTTATTAAAATTGAGAAAATATGTGAACTATTCTTTGCTAGAAATTTAGAGACCGATACAAAAGGCGAAACCATATTCAATACATTGGAAAAGTTTTGTGATGAGAAAGAGATTCCTTTGAAAAATATTATACCAGTTGCTACGGATGGTGCTCCGGCTATGACAGGGTGCCATAAAGGCTTCATAGCGTACTTAAAAAATAAGATTCCAGATGTCCTTGCTGTACATTGCGTTATTCATAGACAACATTTGGTTGCTAGAAACTTAAGTGAAGGACTATTTCAATCACTGCAATATGTCATCAAAGCAGTCAATAAAATCCGCAACAGCTCTTTGAATGATAGATTATTTCATCAGCTTTGTGTTACTAATGACGAGGATTTCAACCGTTTGTTGTTTCATACTGAAGTTCGTTGGCTATCAAGAGGCAATTGTCTGACTCGATTTTACAACCTGTTTGACTCTGTTATAGAGTTCTTGGAAACTAAAGATACAGAATTGCACAACAAGCTCATTACATCAAAGAATGATATAGCTCACATGACAGACCTGTATAAATTGTTCAACGACATGAATCTCCAACTGCAAGGCGATGAACTAAATTTAATTAAAACAAAAAACGTCGTTGCTGCTTTCGCAGCCAAACTGCTTCTACATAAAAAGAATATGGGCAGACGTGAGTTTCACAATTTTCCAAATTTATCAGTATCATGCAGTAACGACGAATTGTTTGCCTACTACCAACATTTGGAAAACCTCCACATTGACTTCACCGAACGATACCAGGACATTTTGAACTTGGAAATACCAGACTGGGTGTTGGATCCGTTTTCAATTGTCAATACAGCAATGTCACCTCAGCTGGAAGAAGAACTTATAGAATTGACAACAAACGAGGAAATAAAAATCAAGTTCAAAAATGGTTACCAAGAATTTTGGCTACAAAAACCGATCCCGCAATTGTACCCTGGATTGTGGTCAATAGTTCAGCGATTCTTGATAGCATTTCCATCGTCATATTTGTGTGAACGTGAATTTAGTGCTGTGGCAACACTGCTTACTAAAAAGAGAAATCGTTTGCATGTTACCAAACGTGGCGACTTGCGACTGTTCTTGAGTAAATTGGAACCTGATATCAACAAACTTATTAAACATCATCAGATTCATCCTTCACATTAGTTTTATATAAGGATCGATTATATTTGTTTTATTTTGAATAAAAGATACTCTGTTTGAATACTATAAAGTTGCGTTTCAATAATCATTCTCATTGGCAGGTGTAGCCCGTAAGAGTTAACTTGAGACCTGAGCGCCGTTGTGTATTACCTACTGCGCTCAGGTTTCAAGTTAACTCTTGCGGGTTATAGTAAAAGTCTCGTTTGGAATTAATGTTTAATCTCCGCTAATGTAGCTCACAATAATTAATTAATTTAATTTGAAGTTATAGTGGTTTTTCAGTAGGTGAAAAAATGGGGGCGCTAAAAAATAATTTATTCTCAAAGTGGGCAGTAGACAAAATAAGTTTGGGAACCCCTGCGTTAGAGATACAACATGAACATTTTTATGTATAGCAAAATAGATATAATGTTTTCATTTCAAAATCTGCAATTTGTTTGTTTTTCCGTATTTCAAATTTGTTTATGTTAAGCCTTGAAAATAAATGCATAAATTGAAAAACTGATGTTACATTCTAAATATGCGCCTGGTTATCGCCCCAACGGAAGTTAGTTCATAATATCAATAGTATGTGCAGCAAATAAAAGAGATCTTAAAGATCGTTTTAAAGACTTTAATGTACTCACCTTGCCGTCCTTATACTTCTTTAAAATTATTATATAAATTACATAAATATATAAATTTAGATATGAATTACTTCAAATTAAATAAAATCAATAAATTTTTATTACATAAGTCAAATGTTTCATATTCGAGTAACTGCATTCGTTTTTATAATAAAATTCTTCAAGAAGTCACTCAATTAACAGAAAATAGATTTAGATTAGTTATAAAACGTACATTGATTAGACAATCATACTATGAAATAAACGATTTCGTTGAAAACAAAACAATAATCTGGAAATGAGCTTTTCTGCAAGATGCATTTACTGGCTTTTTGAATATTGTATTTACCTTTTGTAAAATGATGTTGAACCAATAATAATAATAATAATAATAAATTCTTTATTCATACATATTTTACAAATTCATAAAGTCTCTGTCTCCTGAACTAGGTGTATAACCTGTATCTCAGGAGTCAGTATCTTCTCCAAAACTTATCACAATTCAATTACGTACGTGTTAGGCGTAGGGGTAAGTAACTATGTTATATAAATAATACTATTAGTTTTAGTAATTACAAACACTAATTAAAACTAATTTGATTGACATGCAGATACCAACTAAAACAACAAATAAAATATAAAAGTACGTATTATGTATGTGTGTGTGTGTGTGTGTGTGAGAGAGAGTGTGTGTGTGTCTGAGTGTGTGTGAGTGAGTGAGTGTGTGTGTGTGTGCGTGCGTGCGTGCGTGCGCGTATGTGTGGGTTCATGGGTGCTATTATTAATGTATGCGATTATTTATGTATTATATAATTCTTCTGTTTCTGTGTAAGATAATGAAAGCAGCCAATTTCGGACTTTGTACTGACATTCGTGAAAAGACAATGGGTAAAAATTGATCATTTTATTTATTTTATTGTACAAATACACTGAAAGATAGCCCTCCTGTCTTCTAGCAAACGCTGTACGTTTTGTGACATGTTCAATGACATTTGGCGTTATACGCTTATTTATGTATAATTCGGGATCAAAAGGCGTACGTCGATGTTGGTTTGTAACCAGTTTAAAGATATGTAATTGTCTTACGGTCAAAACTCGGCATTTTTCATACAATTGTATGGTAGGGAACCGGCATGGACTGAATGTTATTGTTTTCAGTAACGATCGTTGCGCTCTTTCAAGCTGCATCATTCGAGTCTTACAGGCTCCGCCCCACACCCCCAAACAATATGTGAGCACCGAGCGGCCTAAAGCGAAATATATATTACGCAGCAAAGAGAAATCCGCGACATATCTCAAATTTCTGAATACCCATACAAGTTTTCTAATTCGCGTCGCGACTGCCTCTATTTGAGAATACCAGTTCAAGTTCTCGTCCATTAATACTCCAAGGTACTTAATTGTCTTTGACATAGTGATCGGAAGACATAGACACGATTGATCCTTCATATTGCAAGAGTGTACAGTGAGTTCAAAAGAGTCTAGTTGCGCTCTAGGTAGGTGAAATTTAATAAAAGATGTTTTGGAAAGATTGAGAGTAAGTAAGTTTTGTCTTAACGAACAGGAAATCTTATGTAAGCCCTCTTCAGCATTTTGGCGAACTTCGTCCCAAGTCTCTCCACTAAAAACAAGTGCCGTATCATCCGCGTACGTAAAATTTTTTCCTTTATCGAGTTTTATTTGACAAAGGTCATTTATGTAGATGAGAAAGAGACTCGGGCCGAGAATGCTGCCTTGTGGGACACCGAAAGTAGTTGCCATATCCGAACTAATCACATTCCCTATTTTGACTTTTTGAAAACGTTCACACAGGAAGTCTTTAAATATTGCAAGGGGAAGGCCTCGTATGCCGATTCGTTCCAGTTTATTTATCAGAATTGGAATCGAGACAGTGTCGAATGCCTTAGCTAGGTCGAGAAAGACACCTAAACATTTCTGTTTTTTGTCAAGGCTGTTTGTGACGCAATTTGAGAAATCTCTAACTGCATCTTCCGTGGTTTTTCCCGACCTAAAACCGTACTGACAAGGCGACAAGAGATTATGTTGCTCTAAAAATTTCATAAGCCGATTATTTAAAAGCTTTTCTAATATTTTGGATAGAGCCGGGAGTACAGAGATTGGCCTGTAATTGGCAACCCTATCTCGATCTCCACTCTTATATACTGGAGTAATAAGAGAGCGTTTGAAAACTTTAGGAAAGATTCCTTGATTTAGGCAAAGTTGTAGGAGTTTAGTGAGTGGCGGAGTTATAACAGTTTTGGTCATTTTAAGGAACTTATTAGGAATAGAGTCCCAGCCGACGGCAGAATCATTTTTAAGATTTATAATCAGTGACTCTACCTCTGCTTCATCAGGGGGGAGCAGAACAATAGAATTTGAGATACTAGTATATTTAAAGTCATGCCTTACTTCCCTTCTACAGCTATTGCTTTCCATAGAATTTAAAATTTCTTTGGCTAGGTTCGGTCCAACTTTTGCGAAGTGGTTATTTATAATATCAATTTGCTGGGCATTTTCTTTAAAACTACCTTTACCCAATAACTCATCGGATGAACTTTTATTATTCTTAATATTAGCTATAGACTTAATGGCTGTCCATATCTGCTTATTATTTCTGGCATTAGCTAGAAGACTTTTGTCGTATTCCCTTCTTAGTTTTCTCAGTAGTGAGTTACAGAAATTTCTATACCTTTTATAAGTTATGATCAGAATTTCGTTATTAGGTCTTTTTTTAAGTGATTGATGGAGTTTGTCTCTATGCCTAATACACTTTAGCAACCCAGGGGTAATCCATGGCTTTAGTGTCTTTTTCCTTCGAGTAACCACGATCACTTTAGTATTAGATGTCACTGCCAAAGATAATAATTCCACGAATTTTGAAGCTGCCTCATTAGCATTAGAGGAAGTTGTTATAAATGAAAAATCTGTCATCTCAATAAATTTAAGAGCTGCCAAATAGTCTGTTTTTAGAACTGGGGCAATACCTATAGAGTAGGTATGGCTACTTGTGAGATGTAGTAATACGGATGCATGATCTGTCACCGTGGAATCTATGACAAATACCTTGGCGGAGTAAATGGTTTTCATCATGATATGATCAAGGCAGTTCTGTAACCGTGTGGAAACCTGGCTGAATTTCTTGTCAATTCTACTCAGTGTCCAGGTTTTCTCTTTGAACCGAACTAAAGTAAATTTGACGTTCAAAAACACCTTGTAATTGGGTTTACTTGAATAAATTGATTTGATTTGATTTGACTTTGACATTGAAATACCACAAACGATTATTTTTTATTTTTAGTACAAATGCGCCTGAATTTTGAACTAATTCCACCTAACAACCTATTGTTACAACAACATATTGAGCTAAAATTTCGCGCACATTTTAAAAACTGATGGCAATACAGTCTCTAGTAAAAGTTTGTTTATAAATATAAATTTAAAAACTAAAAACCGTCTACGGGAAAAATCGCACTCTGAAAAGTACGAAACAAAGAAATATTCTCGTCCAAAATTCTTATCTACAAACTATTCAATAATTTTTGTAATCTAATAAGTAGACAAATTATATATTTTAATTTAACACATAGATATAGCGATGTTCAAAGGATAGCCGTGGTGGTGGCATGGGACCACGACTTATTTATGTAAATGCGATGATTTCAAATGTATGTATATAGGTTATGTAGAGCCTCATAGTCGCTTGTGTCCTAAGGCAAGGTGGCATACGACCATCTATTATTATACAGACATTGTATAGATATTAGTATATAAAAAACAACGCGTATTTGAATGCAACGTGGTGTCAAAATTTCAAGTCAATCGACCGACACTTTTTGAGTTTTGCGACCACAAACATACTGAAGTTTAATTTTTATACTTACTAGAAGTCGTCTTAAGTCATCTTTTAAAATACGCGACATGGCTCTGGGTGATATGTTAATTTCCCTATATAAAATCTTCCTATATCAATTCTTTCTTTTACTGCTTTGATCGCCTTTATAGTACGAATACTACGTGTACGGCCAGATCTTTTTCTGTCACAAACAGAGGACGTTTCATTGTACCTATCAGTAAAAAAACATTCGACTAATACCAGGCGGATGGGGAGTTTCAAAAATTGCATTTGGCTCCATATCTACTTCGTGTAATGCTATCAAAGCAATTCGGTTCTCTTTATCACCCCATTCCATTTTAACATCACAAGAATATTTAATAAAAATTTGCAAGAAAATGAAAAAATGCTATGAATATTGTGAGAATGACAGGTTTCAAATTCAAATGTAATATTATTGTTTTTTTTTTATTGTAACAGTATTTATGGCCAGATTTTATGTATGTAGAGATATAACATTCAACATCTATATGTTACTTTTTATATGTTTAATAGGTTAATTATGATGTATTAAAAAGAATTTGGCAACTTGACTTATTCTCTAAAAATAATAACCAAATACACACACTATTTCAAAGCAACCGACTATTGATTCTGCAGCTAGAAAAATCGCCAACTCACCTCAAACTTGTTCCACATTAATTGAATTGTTTTCCTTGAAGCGACACAAGATTTTCGCTACTTGATTGATTTATTACCTTACGCTGATCTAGTTACTCCAGACTGAACAATGGGGTTTATTCTCATTTAAAATCCAATGTTTTGACGAAATAGATAATTTAAAAAAATATTAATTGGCCCTACTTATTATTTGTGTTATCCATACTAATATTATAAATGCAAGTCTCTGTCTCTGTCTGTCTGTCTGTCTGCTTGGTTTTCACGGCTAAACAGCCAGACTGATTTTGATAAAATTTGGCATGGAGATAGTTTGACACCAGGGGGTGAACATAGGCTACTTTATTTTTCAAAAATCTACCCCTAAAGGAGTGAAAAGGGGAATGAAACTTTGTATGAGAAATTTTTAACCGCTGAACCGATTAAGATGTAATTTGGTACAGAGATACATCTTTTCTATTAAAAAACATAGTTTTCTTTTTTATCAAAAATCTACCTCTAAAGGGATGAAAAAGGGGATGACACTTTATAGGGTAACGTAATAATGCTAAACCCTAACAATATGGGTATCAAATGAAATGGAATAAGCAGGAGAAGGTAGATACAAATGTGACGTCACCATAAATCCAATATGGCGGATGTTCCATAATAGGAAATAACTTTTTTGTTTGACACCAACGATATGGGTATCAAATGAAATGGCATACGCAGGGGAAGGTTTCTGTTTATGTGACGTCATCAGCAATCCAATACGGCGGTCGTTCCATAGTAGGAAATAACTTTTTTGTTCAACACCAACAATATGGGTATCAAATGAAATGGAATACGCAGGGGAAAGTTTTTGGACATGTGACGTCATCATAAATC
The DNA here is from genome assembly GCA_907165235.1 of Zeuzera pyrina. Lineage (NCBI taxonomy): Eukaryota > Metazoa > Arthropoda > Insecta > Lepidoptera > Cossidae > Zeuzera > Zeuzera pyrina. Next base: position 6,265,080 of record OU015641.1, read on the forward strand.
CAATATGGCGGATGTTCCATAATAGGAAATAACTTTTTGTTCGACACCAACAATATGGGTATCAAATGAAATGGAATACGCAGGGGAAGGTTTCTGAACATGTGACGTCATCATAAATCCAATATGGCGGATGTTCCATAGCAGGAAATAACTTTTTCGTTGAACATCAACAATATTGGTATCAAATGAAATGTAATACGCAGGGGAAGGTTTTTGTATAAATGTGACGTCATCATAAATCCAATATGGCGGATTTTCCATAGCAGGAAATAACTTTTTCGTTCAACACCAACAATATGGGTATCAAATGAAATTGAATACGCAAGGGAAGGTTTCTGGACATGTGACGTCATCATAAATCCAATATGGCGGATGTTCCATAATAGGAAATAAATTTTTCGTTCGACACCAACAATATGAGTATCAAATGAAATGGAATACGCAGAGGAAGGCTTCTATGTATATGATATCATCATAAATCCAATATGGCGGATGTTCCATAATAGGAAATAACTTTCTCGTTCAACACCAACGATATGGGTATCAATTGAAATGTCATACGCAGGGGAAGCGTTCTGCATATGTGACGTCATCATAAATTCAATATGGCGGACGTTCCATAATAGAAAATAACTTTTTTGTTTAATATCAACATTATAAGTACCTCGGGTAACCTCGGTAACCCGGAGAGGTCATGGCAAGTTTTTCCAAGCGGGCGAAGTCGCGGGTACAGCTAGTATTATATAAAAGTACAACAGAAATATTAACTCAAACTATAACACATAATATTCAAAATGAATAGTTTCCGCTATTAATCTGCTATTTCTAATTTAAATAACATGTTCTATAAAATCAATAGTTTCCACAATAAAATTACTTTTATCCACTAAGTACGGTACGATACCTACTTTGCTTTTATCTATTGTCTCGCGACGCTTGTTAAGAGTGAATGTAATGAATAATGAATGAAAAAAAAATATTTAATTCTATTGCACTGTATTTTTGAATATTAATAAATGGCAATTTTGTCCATATTTATAGCAAATTTGAAGTGCCTTTAAACATATCTCGTATAATATTACCCACAATATTTGGCAGCGAAACTGTTGACGGAAAAAATATGCCTACTCATATAAATTTGACGTCATCTGTCTGTCTGTTTATCTATCTGTCTGTCTTGTTGATTTTTCTATTACATTGTACTTTTCAAACGGATTAACCGATTTACATACTGTTTCACTACAAATAATACTCAATTTGTTATATTTAGTACGTATTAATAAACGACACAACTGTGGATAAATCACGTGCAATAACAATTGTTATTGATTATCATAGCCAAAAGTAGCAACGTACATTTTAATTTTTAGAATGAGAATACACCCCATTTCAAATTTACCTACTTCGACTACATTTTATCGATTTTCAAGCTCATTTTGTACAGTAATCGCATCGCTTTCAGTTCGTTTCCGATTATTGTGTCTTGGTTATTATTATTATCGATTCCGTTCTTAATATGAAGTTTGCATGTCAGCTAACAATGGAACGCACGCGATGATTAGGCTGACAACAGACTAATATTCATACAATTTTCATCAAGTTGTGGAATATTAGCCTTTATCATTCATAAATATGTATGGAAAAATCTTAATTATTTTAGGAGTAAGTATTAGTAAGTATTCTCTCAACGTATTCATCGCCGCAGTCTCAAAATTTGAATATATTGCCTACATAAACATAAGAAACGTATTAGTCAAAAAGTACCTTAACACTTAGCATCATATAACTTTGACGATATGCTTGTTTAAAATTTATATAGATAGGTACTAATTGAAGTAACTTTTCAAATCGAGGCGTAATTTTTTAGACTTTGTTTTACTTTGGGTTTAAATTATTAAATTAAATTTCTGCCGTCTACAACTTCAAAAATCGATTATCGATAAAAAAAACAGATTTCACTTTTTTAGAAATTACAGTTCCTAGATATAGACTTTCTAAAGAATTCCAGACCCCGCATCCAGTACTGAAACGGTGAGAATAATCGGATAAGCTGGCTCAATTATACATACGACACAGTTATTATCAGATAAACTGATCAGCTGCTATTTCATTAAACAGCACCTACACATCAACATTTTAATTATTTGAGTCACTTTGTAGTATGAGATAGACTGACTGGAGTTATAAAGTGTATGGTCCTAGAATAGAAAAGTTTAAAGAATTTAGGCAAGCGTTTTAAACTGTATCAGTCTCTGTAGTTTGTAATACTTTGAACTTAATCATCTGTAATTCCTTTGCTTATCTTTCTAACTGTATTAGCAGTGTGGCTTACTATTGCCTTTTCCCGGTAAATGAGGTGTAATCGCAAATTGTCAGATGTGAATAATTTTTATCGTTTTTGCATAAGCACCAAAATAAATCGCAATGCCATCTCAACGTACACCAGTGGCGTGCACACGGTTTTTCAACAGGGTAGGCAGTCAAAATAACAAATGTATAAAACAAATAATAATTTTAATACATAATTATACTTACTAATATACTAATACTAACAAGCGAGAACGTTACCATTACTTTAATTTTTCGTAATGATTGTTATTATATTGTTATATGTGGTTAATGCAAGGAAAACAAAATAAACTATTAGTTTGTGCAGTTTCATAATATTTAGAATTAAAATTTCGAGTCACATTACCTAACTTTGGTTATAAATGCAACTCTGGAACACATCTGCCTTTAGCTATAGTTTGTAATTTTTCTCTATATGAAAATTTCGAAAACGCGGCTTGTTTTAGTTTTTGTAAATACACACTGCCAACACCATTGTCACAGTTAAAATATTCCATTCTTTAAAATACACCTTAAATTATCTGTTATAAACCGATACTTTACTTAATATACAAATTGTAAGAACAGAATTTTTTAAAAGGGATGCATTTAAGGGCACTTCAAAATTGCTATGAATTGCCATTAAAAATATAATGTTATATAATTAAATGTTACTCCTTCATTAAAAGTTTTAAGACGCTATAAAATAATTATTGCCAATAAAAAAGATAAGCAATCATTTAAAATAATAGATTGTGCCATAAAAAATAACATTTTGTATAATATGTCAGTTTGTCAAGTTTCTCCGGCGCAGTGAATGAAATTGGTGCATTGTGCGCCGTTTTTCCTAACTCCTGGAAATAACTTGGAAATACACTTACTAGTTTATAGAAGATTGCTATATATATAGATATAGCAACAGATGAAAAAAGATGGATTATAGAGATGTTTTGAGATTGAATTTCTCGAATTCAACTATCTCTATAGAGTACGGACTCATGTTTCAATACTGCTTCATGTATAAAGCGGATTCCGTACGCTTATTACGTAACTTGCAGACAGCATGCGACAGCCAATATCGCGCGATATCTGCTGTCAAAACGAGAATTTATGTAATGTAATTTGTATAGTGGCGCTAAAACAACCGCGAAAAGTGCATTTTATGGTCATAGAATAAAAGATACGCAATCGTCATACATGATACCAATTTTTTATTACAATTAGTCACCGGTAGCGATCGCGTGGCTGTCGCTGTCTGCAAATTTTTAGGTAATAACCCCGCCGATCAGGTGCTTCATCGGCCGCTACCGCGGCACGCTCGCTATGCTCACTCGGCTCACGCGTTGTAAGAAAAAGACCTAACTTAACCTAACAAAAAAAATATTTTAAATATATCGTCGTGTTTGTATAAAGTTACAAAAAATTTGCAAAATTTTAACCAATGTGTAATAATAATCTAAAGCTTAGTCTGCATTTGTCCTCGTGATTTCCTCCCAAGCATTTACACCACATTAAAGTTTCAGCGATTGCAGTTATAACCAAAATTTTAATGTGAAAACTGTTACTTTTGAAGATTAACATTTTTTTTATTGAAAGGACCATTAATTTCAAAGAAGATGTGATTTATATCAAAAGCAGTAAATTTATAGAGAAAACCATCAATCTTAAATATTGAGATTTGTAGATAAAATTACTATAGCTCCATTATATACCTATATCCCATGTAAAAATACGAAAAATACGATTACGAACAGATGAAGGACAGAAGAACGGGAATGTTAGCTGCCGCTATTCTTAAACGATTGTTGTTTCATTTTAAATTGTCTATAAAATATAAATGGTAGAAATCGAAATAACTTCCATTTAAATTGTCAGGGTAGGCTGTGTCTATATGGGATGCACGCCACTACGTATACCAAAACAGAAAAATCTTTATGCTCAAAATGTAAGAAAAAAAGTTTTGGATAACTATTCATCGGAAAAATATAAATGCCATCAGTAGTCAAGTTTAAATAGATAATATACATCAGCACAATAATGGTCCAGGTAATCATAATAACGTAAATACTACTAAAATAAGTAAGCGCTGGCCTTTTACTATGGGTATTACACATAACGAACTGGGGAAGCTCCCAGACTACCGGGGTCGAACCAGGGGCTACTTGGAAAACAGATGGCCTACCACCGCGTCAATGGGACAGTCATACATTAACGTAGGACCTTAGGAACCTATAAAAATATAAATACATGCCTCTCTTCGATGTTTGAAATATCCGCAGCGCACGTGCTGCCATTTGGGACTAATTTAGCATGATATGCCCCATCTTTCCATAAGATTAATGGTCTGTCCAATATATCTATTCATGTAAGTTAGAGTGTTTGTTATTAGCACGTAGCGTGTATGTATGTTAGATTTTTGTAACTGGCATATGTAATGCCACTGCGAGCACAAAGTTCATAGAATATTATACCCCACTGGCAGTTTTTGTACATTGTTCCAAGCTCATAACGCCAATGATATAATAATTATTACTGCATTGGTACGGAAATTCATTCGTTTATAACTTCAGTTTTAGATCGAAATTAATGGACGGACTATATCAAACAGTATATGAAATTTCGCGTTGATGATCATTTTTATTGCTATATAAGTCAAATAGAAGTAACCTGCAGATCGTGCTATAATGAAGCAACATAATAAACATATCTTCCCGCTGTATCCCTAATAGGGTCGTCAGGGAGGATGAAGCGACAACCATCTCGGTCCGTACATACCACAATGTTTTTGCCTCCACAAATCTCATCATTCTTCCCACATACTTTCGCCAAGGTATGCGAGCGCTTTCGACATTTCTGTCAACTAACACTTTATATGTTTATCTTCTTAAGTCAGCCGTGGTCTTCTTTGGCTTCTGCTACCACTCATTTTCGCTCTGTATTAGATTTTCTTCGTTAGTCTTTCATCACTCATTCTTTTCATTTGCGCGAACCATCTAAGCATCCCTTTCTTCATTTTTATAATAATTGTAAAGCTAATAACTGTATAGCTAATTGTAATTGTAAGAGCTATAATATAACAAAGAGAATAAAAACCAGAGAAGGGAAACGTAGGATACGTCGTCAAAAAAAGAAAACATGTCTGCGGTCATAGCGGAGCTGCAGTAGCAAATTGCAATCTGATATTGATATATGATATGTTTCCTAGTCCGTCGCTTATACAAGTTCCTTTTAAGTAATGATTTCAATTTTTCAATTGTTTTTCCGATGTTTTTCCATTTTTGAACTTTTTCGAAAATTTTTCCATGTTTTTAAAATTTTCGAATAATTATCCATCTCTACTCCTAAGTACGATCTCTTAGTCGACTATACATTCTGTATTTGTCCCTCTTAGACTTTCATAGAAGTAATAAGGATGTAATGATTATCTATAATATCTCTGTACACTCTTTTGTTGAATGTTGTATTGGAAGTATTGTAATAACAGTGCAACTGTAGGCGTTACAGCAGGTGATTCGTATTTGTAGTCCCGTGGTATGAGTTTCATGAAAATTGGGTGTTTGATAAATTGGTAACTGACACAATCAAATGAACTAAGGGTTATTTTAATTAGCCGTGGAACAACGAATACAACAGATTCAGCGATGGGATTAGTAAGGCATATATAGATTACAACCGCCCTTCTGCAAAATCATATTGGTGAAGTCGACACTAGCGCCAACATATGGCGTTCCCTGTACATCACTATTTAATCAGCCAATCACAGACAAGCTGCATAGTTACAATTCTACTACGATGTCAAATAACGTTCTCATTATCGTACCCATATCGTTTGTGACAATATATATTTTGCTTGTTGCAGAGAGTCTTAGAGCCTGCTTCCTTCTCGGTGTCGGCTGACCGCCGTTTCCTGCTTCTGGCTCAGAATGTCCGCAAGTTGCACCGGTTTTCCTATCTGGCGCGGTACACCGTCTACGATATACTTACCACGTAAGTACCACATATTTTCCTTCACTCACTCATAAACCGTAACAAATACATACTGAATTTATATTAACCGTACAAGGAGATTAGTTTTCGAGTATTTTTTAGAATAATATTTATGTGCATAATATTTAACCATCATAGGGAGGACAGCTACACTTCCTTTATACTGTAAAAAAGAATACAGAATGAAAACTGTAATATAAACCGTTTACACTATTTTACTATTTGAGTAATATGTTTATATTACATATTATATACTTAAAAACTTCGATGTGGTTGAATTCAATCTACATATTATTATGTACTTACTAAACCTGATGCTACTTCTAGCTCGAAGTTTACATTTATATTCCGATCCCTCTCCAAGGAGGTAATCATCGCCCTCTTTGTGCCGTCACTCCGCCGCAACCCCGGATAACCTATTACTTCATTACCAGCAACATAATTTATTTTAACCAACCGATAAGGTTTGTTTTATAAAGTAATGTTCAGTTAGTACCTGTATGAAGTGCCCCGATACATAACCTATTACTTCATTACCAACAACATAATAATTTATTTTAACTAACCGATATGGTTTATTTTACAAGGTAATGTTCTTGATCAGTTAGTACCTGTATGAAGAGCCCAAGAGTATACATAATGTGTGACAGAATTAACCAAAAATCAGACTGCTTTGTTCAGAATTCACCTCAACTTAAATTTATATGTGTTATATTTTCTATCGCCAATGCCATACATGTGTACAAATATTACACAATGTTTCTAACATTTTTTCAGAACCATTTAACATCAAAATCCGCAAAGAGCAATACACGTTTAGCAAATATTTTGGAATAAGTTTTCACGAATCAGAAAAATAATTTTTAATACAATCCTACGCATCCTTCGCTAAAACTTTTCAAATATGTGGAAGTCGTCTTAATAAATACGAAAAATTCCGCAAACGGCATCCAATACATAGTTTTTGGTTATCTTTACAAAGATCAAGAAAAGTATAAACTTTCTCGAAGTTTCCTCTTTCGATAGGCTAGTAAGCCTGTCACTCTATAGTTCCGTTTCGTCGCCTATAAGCCCAAATAATTATTATTGAGGATTACTTACAAAGTAAACGTCAATGTATTTTCATTCGTTCGTTCATTCAATCATTTAAGTAGATATGCTTTAGCATCCACCTACAAAGGGAAATTGCGTAACGTCATTCGGAGTTATTAAGAAGTGTAAATTTAACAGACAAGATAGTTACAGCTGAAATTAAAATAGCACTTATGATAAACGCATATTAGAGCGTAGTCTAGTGTCAGAGAGGTGGTGAGTTTGGCAGCCTCCTTAAAATGTCTTGTTCAATAACTTGAGTTTAGACCAAATAATTAAACAATGAATAATTTTTAAACAATATTCCGATGCTCTCTCAGATTTTCCCGGCCATCTGGCAACCATAAGCACACTCCACAACTACTAGTTAATAATCAGAAATGGTATGAAAATATAGTCCGGGACCTGGAAGTGGTACCCCCTGTGCTTACATATTTATATCAATACCTGCCACTGTAGGATCAAAGCGGTACCTAACGCTGCCTGTCTGGTGTTGTTGATGTTAAGGGTGCCCACCCTTAACATCAACAACCTTTTAAATCGCGACTTTGAAGAAGTTTATTATTTAAGATAATATTTATATTAGGTTCAAGTTAATAAATATTAACGTTTAGATACATACAGCTTTGTAATTATTATTATCAATAAATTGTAGGATTATTAGGAAACATATTGACTGATTATTTATTTTCTACCGCGTTCTTTTCAAACCGTTGAGCGATTAGATGTTCAAACATGTCTTATAACTAAGCTGACTTGGCTCAGCTTGAATGAAATTATTATTACAAAATCAATACCTACGAGTACTGACATTAAAACTAGGAAACTTTGTCACATGATACATTTAGAAACCCGTATTCTTTTTGCTCATAAATTGGCAGACGCTATCTTGTTAAAAATATGCGTGAACGCCGAATATTTAAGGTATCAAAACTTTTCTAATTTTAAGCCTCCCTATTAAACACGCTGCCTATTTAAATCAAAGTTTCATCACTGCAGGGCCGAAACGTAAACAGGCATAAGTGCGCTATTGTAGGTATATGGAAGTTGCGTAGTGTTTTGTTTATAAACGTTTTTAAGTTTTAATTGAATTTTGTTTGAGTTAAACTAGCATTCAGAAATAGAACCATTAAATTTATTACATATAATTTACAATAATTATAATAACAGGATTAAGAGATTTTAGAAAATATATCCAATTACGAAACGAGGTTGGTATATCGTGTATAACTTAAGTTTAAGTATAATATCTGTGTGTATATATACGAATAATATTTTACGTAACTATAAACTTTTAAACTTTCACGTTGCATTATAAAATATATAAAAACACGGGAAATTAAGAAATTAACGCGATTACCTTTTATTTTCGCTTGACGTTTCGCCCGAGTTGCATCGGCCGTGGTCTCAAGTAAACTGTCGCAGCAAGCTTCACTCCGCGTCCGGAGGCAGAATTTATATCATCTACCTCCGATATTTGTAAATAATTATTATGGTTCCTACACACAACAGTCACGGTGTCCACACACTTAACCGGGTGTGAAAAACGAGGTTTTGTCATTTGAATTACAGGATTCCACGCTGATGATAAATTGAATCCGTTTTCCCGATTGAAATTTTTGTGTCTCTTGATTTGAATCGCTTCACGCATGCGTCAAACGTCGTGCGAAAATAAAAGATAATCGCGTTAATTTCCCGTGTTTTTAGATACTTTATGTAACTGTTTAAAAAAATAATAATTGGATAAGCCCGTAGACGTGATGGCTAGTGCCATCTTTACCGGATCTATCATTTTCCGAACATTTCTGGAGTTATTCCAGAAAATTAATTGAAATAACTCGCAGTATTATTTATTACGGTACTTTTAAATTAAATGTCTTTTAAGAAATTAATGATTTAAAGATATAAAAGCTAATAATAATATAAACAAACATGTTACGCATCTCACACAATTATTGAAACTGAGGTAAAAATCAGCATTTGGTGTAACTCATTGATGAAGACAGTCTATATGGCTAAGCGGCTATAGACAAGAAACGAGAAGAAACGAGACAAGAACCTTCAAGAAACGAGCCTACTCTTTCCTTAAAGGCCGGCAACGCACCCGTGATTCCCTGGACGTTGCGGGTGTCCATGGGCGGCGGTGATCATTTTCCATCGGATGATACGCTTGCTCGTGCGACACTTTTTTTAAACACTTGTCACTGATTTTCACCCAAGCCACTCCTCGTCGTGCCGCAGAGAGTTCGGTTTCTTTTGTTTCACTTTTTATGATTAGAATCCCCATCTAACACACATCACTTTATTTATTAACCGACTCCAAAAAAAGGAGGAGATTTTCAGTTCGGTTGCATTTGTTTTTATCTTTGTTATCTCAGAACTCCGTCGTTTATGAACCTATATAGAAAATTATTTTTTATTTGAAAGGATATGCTTCCAAATTCGTTCCATTTAAATTTCACCAGTATTGGAGCTCGGATTTCCAAGATACACCAAATAACATGAAATAACGCGAACTGCTTATAACCTTTATTTGTTTATATTGATGGTTCTCTTGTATATCATTGCGCTCCAGAACGAATTAGAAAAGAAGTTAATTTTAGACCTGCCCTAGATTTAGGAGAAATAAAAAAAAATTTATGGAAAAATTAAACCGACTAAAAATAATCACTGAAAAGTACGAAATAAATTCTTTACTAATCAATAAAAAATTATTAATAATCATTAAAAAAAAATAACTTTATGAATGCGATACAAATACCTATTTAATTAAATTTCACATTTATTGAAGTTGGTGCCAAATCAATGTGCAACAACAAAAAGATTTGCAAGCTTGGCACCGATTTCAGTAACTGTCAAATTTAATTATAATAAAGGTATATGTATCGTATTTATAAAATTATTTTTGTACTTGAGTGTTGACTAGTAAAGAATAGTTATTTCGTACTTTTCTGTGATTTTTTTTAAATCGGTTTAATTTTATTTAATTATTATTTGTTTGTGATTTTGAAGTAAAGATATTTTGTAAACCGTTTAGGATATGGATGAGTAAAATCTGAGATGCTCCTTAAAATGATTGTATGCCTCACTGTCTGTCTGCAACGTCCAAATCAACACACTGACTGTATTGATTTGGAGGGGAATTTTACTGAAATAGAGGTATCCAAATCAACTTTTAAAATAAGCTTAAATATGCATATAAGATTTGAATAGACGCTTGGCGATCCATTCTCTCTGACTACTCAATTACGCATACAAAGTGAGGATATTAATGTACGTATGTATGGATAGTACGTATGTATGTATGTATGAGATGCGTAAATATATAAATCCTTTCTCCTAAGTATCATACCCATTGCATGACCTAGACTTATCATTATAGGCTTATACAATGCACCGCGGGACTCTCAGTAACACCCACACCAAGATAATTTAGAAAAGTTTAGTCTAAGTTTAACTTTAGCCCTAGGGTTTAAACGTAAATGTGCTACCATAACGCCTACGAATCAGTCACATATATAATTATATACACACACACATATCTTCATCTCAACGGGGTAGGGAGAGATAACACCAAACATCGTGTTCCTAACATACTCATCTCGCCTCCTCACATTCTTCTCCTCCCACATTTTCGCCAAGATATCCTAGTGCTTTTGACATTTTCGTCGGCTAACACTCCTGTTATTTGATCTCCATTAGTCAATCTTACATAAGTTAGCCTAAACGAAACTAAAGTTACATAAAGCTAATATATGGATTCTGTATCTCGAATGTATTTCTCATTGATCTTACGAGATCGTTTGTCTTAGCAACTATAATTAATCTCTGCAAACATCACCAAGTCACGGATGCTGTCAACTTTCAGATGTACCATTGAAACCCGAGTGGATTAACCTCTGAGATTTAATTTAAACTTTGTCTTTTCTCTAAATTTGTCGCCTCGCCACGCGTCGGTAATTACCTTACTTTGTGAATTTGTGAAACGACGTTCACATGCTAATGATTCCACGGAATATATGGTATATATCGACAAAATGTTAAGTACAAGTTTAAGTAATAACGCAAGTGAAGTAACGAATTTAACGCAAATGACATTATGTATATAACGGAAGAGACATGACATATATTAAGTTACATACGTTATGTCTCTTCCGTTACATACCTAATGTCATTTGCGTTAAATTCGTTATTTCACTTCCGTTATTACATACCGTTACATAATATAACGGAAGAGTCATAACGTATATAACAAAAGAGAGGTAACATATATGTGTATAACGGAAGAGACATAACGTCTATAACAAAAGAGACGTAACGTAGATATATAATGGAAGAGATGTAATGTATATAACGGAAGTGATGTAATGTAGATAACAGTACTAAAGTAGTGTATACTTTGGTGGTGAAGTAATATTGCACGCGGTCACCAGCCTTGTGTGTGCATTGGAAAAAGTATATTAAGCCATTAGCGCGGCTGTTACTATACAGCGGCAGTAATTAAACCAGGCTCAAAACGAAATAGGCCCTCTCCCGTTCTCGCACGGGAATGGGAGAGGGCCGAACCTGGAGGTCTAGACAAAAGGTTCAATTGTCGTAAACGCTAGTAGAATAGAATGACGCATACCACGTAATCTAGTGTAACGAATTTTAAATTGGATGTCAAACGTTATCAAATTTCTATTAAATCAAACCAAAAGTGAAGTCGTGTGAAAACTGCCGTATAAACGTAGCCGAATTTCACTTTTGACGAGCAATAACGCCAGCAAGCGTTTCGATTTTACGAAGCGTTTGCCACTTGTCTAGTCGCTTTGGTCAGAAACGACGACGCTAGGCGGTGACTACGTATGCCCCGGACCATCAGCCCTGTAGCCCGAGAATAAGGCTACGGCCATGACCCACGTATCGTAAGAAGTGACTAAAGCTTCGGGATCGCGGCCATTTAGAGTGGGAACTCCGGGGGGTGGGGAGTCCATTAATGCGATCCCGAGGAGGACAACAGCGCGTGTGCTCTGCGCTGGCTTGGCGCTACGAAAGTGCAGTGGGGGATTTCTTTAAATGTTCTTTAAATTTCTTCTTCTTTAGATTTCTTTAAATAAAAAATTTTCGTGACCAACTTTTAAATCGCATGAGAACATAAACATACTGAATATTATATACACACCGGCACAATTAGCGGAACCGAAAAAAAAATGGGACTATGAGATAATAACGCATATATTTGACGAAAATGTAATTAGACACAAAATAACAAATTGATTAACATCTTTTAACAACGACTTTGAAAAGTCTTCGTTATTTTTTATTGAAAAATAAAGAAATTTGAAATAAGTGAAATTTTTAGATGATTATGAACCATCACAAAAAATAAAAAAAAGTAAGCATTAAATGATTTAACAATAAAATTAAAGCAAAATTAATAACGAGTGTTTCCCCCTCTTGCTCTGATTACGGTTTCCATTCATCTGGGCATGCTACAGATTATGTTATCGATGATTTCTTGAGGCAACCGCTCCCACTCCTCAAGTAATGCGTTTCCAAGTTCATTCAGATTGTTGGGGGGTGGCATTCTGGATTTAACCCTTCTTTTTAGCAAGTCCCAGACATGCTCTATCGGATTCATATCGGGGGAATTTGCTGGCCACTGCATCACCGGTATACCTACGTGGCTCAGATATGCCTGTACCGATTGTGCACTATGAGCACGAGCATTATCTTGCATTAGAATAAAGTCGTCACCAATAAATGGGGCAAATGGTACAACATGTTCTTCTAAAATGTCTCTGATGTATCGATCTGCTGTCATGGTCCCTCCTGTGACTATCACTAACTCCGTGCGAGCTCCCAAACATATCCCTCCCCAAACCATAATCGAGCCGCCACCATAAGCCACTGTGTGTTCAAAATTAGACTGTATGTGGCGTTCTCCTTTGCGTCTCCATATTCGCTGTCTCCCATCGATCTGTTTTAAAAGAACTCTGCACTCATCAGTAAAGAGAACCTGCTGCCATTCGTTCAAATCCCAATGACGATGTTCTCGCGCATAGCTTAATCGGTTTACGCGGCGACGTCTCTCAAGTTTTGGGCCTTTGGCAGGTATATACGACCCTAAACCAACTTCTTCAAATCTCCTGCGAACTGTACGCTCACTTACTCGTACTCCTCGAACGTCTTCCAGTTCATTTCGAGCTTGTACAGCCGTTAATCGCGTATTCCTACGAACTCCAAGTTGTAAAAAACTGTCATCTCGCCTCGATGTACATCTTTTTCTACCTTGACCCCTCCTCCTCACAAGAGAATTAGACGATCTGTACCGCTGGATGCTGCGATGAATCGTTGATACTGGTCGACGAAGCCTTGAGGCAATCGATCTGTAGGTATGGCCATTTCTTCTCATTTCATCAGCCCTAATGATTTCCAGTGATGTTAAGTCAGGCATAATAAAGAGCTTTTAATAAACAAAATTGCCTATAGAATAACAAATTTATAAAAAACCATTAAGTGCAATTTTTCAAAAAAATTACAATTACGTAGTTATTACTCGAACAAGTTGACAAAACGTATTGTTCGGGAAAATAAAACAAATGAATGAAAAAAGTGTATGTCATCTAATTTTCTATTTTCAAATTTGACAATAAATTAAAAAAATATCATAACTGGCCAGTTCCTCAAGTAAAAGATTTTAAAATCCTGCTTTTTTTGTGTTCCGCTAATTGTGCCGGTGTGTATAGATAATACGTGTCTATAAATAACACTTTTGCTGATGACACTTCTGTATAGCAGTCATATTCAACCTTTTTGTGGATTTTGGGTTTACACAAAATTACGAACACCTCGGTTTATTTTTTTCTTTTTTGTGCATTTAAATCTTGGATTTTTCAAATGTTTTTTTTATTTTTTATTTTTTTATTTGTATGGCAAGAAATTCTTTTATTTGTATAGAAAGAAAAAAAGAAATCTTAATATTTTGCCCACTTATTATGTAATATGAGATACCTTGTATACTGCTTTCTTTACATCATAATTAGTGCATTTTCTAAAATTATGTAACGTCACGCACTTTATTTGTCACGCACAGACAGACAGATTGCAAGACGTCCCACATATTCGAGTCTTCACAGCGCGCGAGCTGTTAACATATCATGGTTAAACTTTAGAAAAACTAATGCTTCCCCATTTTGACACTTGACAACAGATATTGTTAACTAGTTCTTGGGAACCAAAACTATGGCTGTATGGATGGTGTTTTCGGTATTAATCAAATTTCAAAAACAAAGTTTTGCTTTACGAAATCTTTTCTACCCAGAAACGACTTCTGGCGCTTAGGTTAGAAGTCTACGGCGACCGTGAAGCGTAGCGAAGCGAACGCCTTAGACTTCGATGTTTAGTTTTTTTTTAACTATTCGAAAGTCTTCTATCAAAAAACAAATTCTATCAGTGACACCTCAATAAATATATCTCATTAAGTATGAAAACACGTAAGCAGTAGTGGAAGTACTTAACATATCTGCTTCTTTTATAGTGCATAATAGCATTGATTTTAATTCAATAATTTTGTTTATTTTTTAATTTAAAAGAAAACTATTGTTAACTTCACTACGATTTTAGTTACATCATTAGTCATCTGTGATAATTTTTCAACATGTCAATGACAAGAATGGGGATCTAATAAGTTGCCTACTTATTAATAAATATAAGTATTAAATATAATAAATATTAAAAAATATAACAGTTATTTTAGTTTTTGTGAAGCAGTTGTTAAATAACTGCCAAGTAGTCGTATACACAGTCGAATGGAGGTAGAGATACGAGTAGTTTATTCTAACCGCCAGTATATTAGTATTCTGTGATTTTAACCGCCGCGGCAGAAAATCTAGTGCAATGAAAATTCGTATCATAGAGAAATATATTATAATTAGTATATCCTTAGCTGTATCAGCGACTAGTTATTGTTTAGGTATAGTCTATTTGTTTAGTTTAGTAAATACAATGTGTGTGATTTTACGAGCTTATCTATAGGACCGTATGGTGAATGTTACTCGTGATCTATCAGTTCATTGTGCAATCTATACTTCAAGGTTAGGGCATAATCTTCTCTAAAATAAGGAAAAAATCAATTTTCTTCCTCGTTTTGTATTCTCTGAAAATGTACGTTGACTATATTGATGTAAGTCGTTTTAAACTAATGACACCGTATAACCACCAAATAGAGCTTCCTATGCACGAAATTGCCCCATGAGTCACCTCCTCTTCAGCTCTAATAGCGTAGTTAAGCCTAATACCTGGCACCAAGCTCGCATAAAAAGTAAAGAGGTCATACATTGGCTGCCCGTAGTTCTGCAGTAATACTAGCGGTTTATCTGGAAGCCATTGAAATAGTTTTCAGTACCTAGTAATAACAATAAAGTGGACTATAACTAAAATTACTTGTCTATTGTATGTTCATTGCATTAAGCCATTAAATTGAAATCAATTTTTGCTTACTTTCAGAATTAGTTTCTTAGATTTAATAAGAAAAAGCAAAAACTAAGAACATTTATATTAAAGTATTCGGCAGTTAATCTTAAAAAAGTCGCGTAAATCTTAATTTTGCTTTATAATTCATAAAAAATATTATTCATCCCTCAACCCCGAGCAAAATAAAAATTAAGAGAACTCGATTAAAACTTTAATATTGCGACAGACATAGCTGTATCTTCTTATTTTTTAATTCCTTCGCCTCTCGAGCACAACGGACGAAAAAGTAATAAATTGCCGGCCGCTGTACGTTCCATTTTAATTATCTCGAGATGGTACAATTATTTCTTAGAAGTACTAGGAAATTAGAACCAAAGGAACAATAAGTGAAGGACTATTGTTCCGATTGCAATTCATACAATCTATTGTGAGAAACGTGTATTTTTGAGGCACCATAGGCATCATCAAATTAAAAGCTCTTTGTTTCTTGGCAGAATGAATAAAGTGCGTTCGAAAGAACATCATCTGCTAACAGACAAAAATGATGTTCTGCAGCGGTGGAGTGATTATTATAGAGAACTGTATGAGAGTGACGACTCTGTCTCTGACACTGAGAGCGATTCTAACGAATCGCCACACTCGGGTCAGGAACTAAAGGATGTCATTATATTAGTATGAATGAAATTGAGAAAGCGATAAGAAGTCTGAAATATAGAAAGGCTACGGGAAATGATGAGGTGACTGCTAAGATGATCAAGCATGGTAGTAGGAAAGGTTCCTATTTAGACTGCGCGTGCTATAGGCCATCAGCTTATTTATTTATTCTTTCTGCGTTAAAGATTTAGTATAGATGGCGGACTTAATGCCAATTGGCATTCTTTACCGGTCAACCATTGGGTGAAATGAGAAAATATTTGAGCAGTAAACCTACTACTAAAAATTTAATTACATACATACATCATCATAAAAATTTAATTACATCATACATAGGTACTGTCACCTCCAGCTCCTTAGGGGAGCTTGAGGGAGCAAAATAAGTATATTAAGAAAAATTAAGATAAAAAAAATATTCAATTAAAAAAAAATAATTAAGTCAAGACAAAAATTAGTTACATTTATTTTACGAAATAATTAAGTCATAATTTGAAAATACAAATAAGTGAGTCGTGGATCAGGCTAGCGATGAGTTTAGATCTACTGCAGTCACCGTCCTTTCGCGGCACCGTACTCCCTTGTCCTCCTTTTCTGGGTAGGGCCGGATGTCGCAACTCGTACAACCGCGCGGCAGGTAGATTATTGGTTGGTGACTGATGTTGGTGTTTGCGATATAGATATAAGGGTCAGAGTCCAATCTCAACGGAGTTCCCGGTACGGGATCACACTCGATTCACAATTATATTGTATTGTATACGCTTATTATAAATTTAGAAAGATTGTCTCCAAAACTATAGTACGTTGGAGAAAATTACAAATATTAGGTATACTCGTATTATAATAGTTGAATAGCTTTTCTATTAATATTTGTACTTAGAACATTTAAGACGAGTGAGCGCTGGTGAGTGAAAAACAATAAATTTTAGCAGAATGAATGTTATTTGTTCTTTTCGAGAATGAATGTTACGAACGCATCACTATATAAAACTTTTATTAATAAATTCAGAATCTGTCTGTATATCCATTTTTTTATATTATATGTTTGTAAATAATGTAATTTTGTTTTAATATTGTTATTAATTAGTTATAAACAACATTTCAAGGATACCAAATTAATTATTTTTTGGAAAACATATTTTACTTAGCATAAAAAATTTAATTCGCAATCACGAATTCAAAACACCATTTCTACAAAATAGTGTTACGTTACAGTATGTGGTATTTATATACTATACACACAATAATAATATACAAATAATACACAAATATAAACGATATGCAAAATAATACATAACATTTTAATAAATATGAATACTAATGAGGCATTAATGCTACTTAATTATCTTCATTTCAATAGAATTTCTGTAACATTTTCTTAAAAAGAAATTTGGAGGTACACTTCCGAATGTACAGTGGCAAGTTGTTCCAGAGTCGAATAGCTGTGACAGTGAAAGATTTAGAGGTAAAACTAGTATGGTGAGAAGGAATGGCTAGTCGGACATCATATAAAGAACGAAGGTTGAAAGAATGAAAGTCACTTAGGAACTGAAATTGTCTTTGAAGATAAAGGGGAGTGTTAGGTTCAAAAAGAATAGAAAATAAAGTGCACAGTATGCGGACGTTTCTACGTTGTTGAATGGTAAGCCATTTAGCTGAACACGATATTCAGTGATGTGATCAAACTTTCGAAGACCAAATATAAATCGAATGCAGTTGTTTAACAAACGTTCCAGTTTGTTAAGAAGCTGTTGGGAGATGTCAGAGTAACATACATCAGCATAGTCAATAATGGGAAGCACAAGCTACTGTACAAGAAGGAGTTTAGTATTGGACGGAAGGAAAAACTTGAAGCGATAGAGAGAGCGAAGAGTATAAGTCACTTTCTTACCGACTGCAGCAACGTGTGCATTCCAGCTAAGACTGCTATCGATTACCAGTCCTAAATCCTTTTCGCTAGATGAGAGAGGCATTGTACAATTATTGTAGCATAACTGGGTAACGCTTGGTAAACGGATTCTCGACAGAAGTCGAGAACTTCCTACGACAATAGCCTGGCACTTGCTTGGATCTACTGCAATGCCAAATCGAGCCGACTAGTTAGCAATGCACTTACGATCTACATTAAGGTTGGTCAGCTTGGTCAGCTTAGCAAGTATTGACCAAGGTATTGAGTGAACGTATGAAGGGCATTTCTGAAATATATTTGTGAGAGGCACAAAATGATTTTAGGAATTGTAAGGGTTATGTGGATCAGATTTTCTCGCTTCGCAGTATCGTGGGGAAGTTTCTAGCCTTAGGTCAGAAAGCTTCCTGCGTTTAGTGGATCTTGAAAAAGCATACTATAGAGTAGTGCGAAAGAAATTATGGAGTCTTCTGCCTGAATATGGCGTGGAGGACCTCTTACTGCAAGTGGTGAGGTCATTATATCTGGGCCACAGAACCTGCGTAAGAATAGATAGTGACTTATCGCCCTGGTTCGAACTCTGTTCAGGCGTCAGACAGGGCCACATGATGTCTGCTTGGCTATTCGTGCTCTATTTGGACAGTTGCCTCCAAACATTGAAAGGTAGTATGAGTGATATGATATATGATGGTACAGTGGTAACTTACCTTTTTTACGCTGACGATGCTTATAGCACCATCAGAAGCGGAGTTGCAGACACTGGTTACGTCCATGAAAGAAGACTGAAGTGAAAGGATTGAATAAGAATGTGAACAAAACTAAGGTTCTAGTGTTTGAGGGAAAATGTACAGACAAAGTGTGAAATATGGGTAAATGGAAAATGTATAGAACAAGTGAACGAAATTGTATATCTGGGGAGTGCGTTTTCGAGGGATGGAAGATGCGAGTTGGATGTGGAGAGACGGGTAGCAGCTGGCAATAAAGTGAATGGTGCTCTGTCCGCATTATTAGGCAGTGTGAATATATCAAACTCGGCTAAAATGGCCGTTCATAATGCGGTGTTGGTCCAACTTTATTGTACGGTAGTGAAGCCTGGATATGCCCTAAATCGAGTGAAAGTAAGAGAAATGCAGCAGAAATGCAATCTCTTAGAAATATGTATGTTTCTGTGACAAATATTTTAATATTACGAAAAGCTTCTATGCTGATCTGAGTAAGAGTAGTGAAATAAGGAGCTATATAGATTGTGTCGGCTGCTTATCTTTTCGTGCATGTCGTAAAAAGCGGTTAAGGGATATTATAAGGTTTTTAATATGTAGACGACAGGCTAACAACCTATCGCTATATGGTGCCGCTTGGCTGTCAGCTCAAATACTAAAAACACACGCTACCAAAAGTATCATGTCGTGATTTTGTTTCGCCATTATAATCTGTCCACACCGATTGAGAAATAGGTGATATTATGTGTCTATATCAAATATTTTCAGTCGATTTTATTCTATGACCAACAAAAACCTTTATCTCGAGATGCTACAATTATTTCTTAGAAGCCTATAATAAATACTAAAAGCAACAAAAATCTATGATATATGAAATATTTTATTTTTATTTAAAGTAAATTACCAAAACAATTTTTTTTAAGTAGTCAATAATACGAACGCGCTTTTCAAAATAACCGTCGCAAAAAGTATTTTCTAAAAACCAGTTACATACATACATATTTATACGTACAAAAAATTTTTTAATCGCAATTAGTTTATTAATAATACCATCATAGATATCTATAAAACTGTCGCAGAAAATATTTACTTGGAATTAATTTCTTTTTTTCCCAGAGAATCTTATCCCTTGACTCCATTGCCCGACGAGATCGGTGGAGGCGTCATCACTGAAGGCCCACTTCTGTTATCCGCTGCGTGGACGCCCAAAGGTCATGGTCTTATCACAGTCAAAGACTATGATGTATTCTACCGCCCGGCTCCCAGGTCTTCCACTGGATATAGGGTGACAAACACTGGTGTACCTGGCGTCATACACAATGGTGTTCCAGATTGGTTGTATGAAGGTAATCTGTTATTAAATTGTTTTATTTAGAAGCATGTGGAAACCAGGAATATTTGAGTATGGGCCATATAGCGAAAATCATAGATAATTAAGGTTCCGTACCTCAAAAGGAAAAATGGAACCGTTATAAGATCACTTTTTTGTCCATCTGTCTGTCCGTCCGTCCGTCCGTCACTCTGTCAAAAACCTTTATCTCGGAAACGCGTAGAGGTATATAGTTGAAATTAAAACCATATACTCAAGTCTACAGTCCCTTGAAGCTGTGAAAAAATCAAATTTCTAAGTTAACGTAAAAAAAAGGTACGGCCGTTAATGCCGCAAAAAACGTACATTTCGACACTCAAGGGAATCAAAATTTATTTTATTTATCAAAAACTTTCTATTGACCTAGAACTATAAAATTTGGCAAGTAATACCGTCTTATACTACAAGTATAGGGAAAAATCTGAAAACTATACATTTGTAATTAGATCATAAAAAATATAGTCTTTATTTTAAGTACGTTATCGTTAATCAATTTGTACAGAACCCTCAGTGGGTGAATCCGACTCGCACTTGTCCGATTTTTTTTATATCGTGTTGCCAGATGAAAAATGAATGAAACGAACAACTAAAGTCCTTATGAACATATCAGACATACATATTATATTGTTAGGGCCAACGATACTTATATGTAAGCATAGATTGATTGTTTGAAAGCAGCACTAATTTCTGCTGCGGTTCTAGGATCACATCCAGATCACTTTGACACTTATACAATGAAGAACGCAGCGTATTTCATTTAATTTCGTACTTAATAATATAATAATAATATACTCAGACATTTCACACGCCGCCATCTAGTCCCAAAGTAAGCAGCACAGCGCTTGTGTTATGGGTACTAGACTACTTATATACTTTTTTTTTGTAAATAAATACATATTATACATAAACACCCAGACTCGGGGCGGGAATCGAACCCGCAACCCACGTTTTACTTTCCGACGCGTTAAGCCGTTACGCCGTTGCGTTGAGGTGATTACTTACAACTACATATTAGTCAATAAGCAATTGAATGATTTTACGCTTGTATAATTTGTGTTTTATGGTAAGTAATAAAGAAAATTAATATTCGATTTAATTTTAAATTGCATAAATACGAAAAATTAAAACCGTGGGCAAGTCCATTGTCGCACGTAAGTTGGACTTGCTCATTTACAGCGACGACACAATAGCACTGCCCACTTCCTGCACAACGCTCCTTCGGCTTATGACGGTCGTAGTTGTTGTTTTAGTTTATTATTTAATTTATAATAGTATAATTTAGTGTTTAGGATTATATCTGTGTACCCGATACATTACATCCATAAACACGTTGTTCACTAAACTCCCAATTGACTTTAATATTACTTTTTTCTACAAACATCGACAGTTCCCGGCTACAGTTAAAGTCATACAAATTCCATCAGGCTGCCCTCATCTTGTTATTGATCACATGAAACATTGCTTAAGTATAATCATATCAAACACGGCACCATATGAAGACCCCTATTATTAACATATTGTGTTTAAATGCAACATTTATTCTTAATAAATTATGCCTCAGAAAATAAAATTCAAAGTAATTCATACAAGTAAATTCTATTACAAGCTATTTTCGGAATAAAATTATCACTGGTTTGAAAAAGCCAGTACTGAGTAGAACTGACAAGAAATTCAGTCAAGTAGATTACCATCAATTAAAGGAAATACTATTTAAAGTTTCGCTCTCAGGCAAAACCTCAAACAAGTGGCTGAACTTTAACCAGCTTTTTGTTAAATGTAATGGTAAACTATTTGGCTCAGCTCATTTAGGCTTTTGATTAAATGGTTTAATTGCGAAGCTAAAACTGTTTAATTGAACGGTTAATTCAACGAATGACTGCGACATAAATACTTTGTTACGTTAAGATATTATGTATGAGTAATATTTTTCTTATTTAAAAACGAAATTTGTTCGTTTTTTGTGTTCATTATTCATTTAATAATGCAAGTACACACATATAAAAGACACATCATATTTGAATATCAAACCTTATTAATCACATGATTAATATAAAAATTAATGGTGTTTAATTTTTTCTACAAATTATTATTGTGATTAATAACAATGAAATCTTGTCAATAAAACATTATTTTATGGAATTTTATTTTACGCCATTTTTAATGTAACATTCTCTGATAATTTCGATTTCATCTCCTCAACTGTTTGACTGAATGATATTCATGCTTTCTGTTTCAAACGTGTACGTGGTTTACGTGCACATTATCTAATTAGAAGTAAGTAGTACACCGATTCGTCACCAGAATCGGTCTCGTCATGTTCAATAGTCCCACTGAGGTCCCGCCTGCAGACCACGCGCAGCATGGCCGCAAGAACGATGGGCATAGCACCAATTTTTAATCTGCAATGAATCTCGATCCGATTAGGCCTAAAACGAGATGACTGGCGGCGTATCGTCGTCGTCGACAACAATGGCTTGCACTGCGATAACTAAAAACCAAATAATCGAGCTCGTTTTTAACCGACTAAAAAAAAAGGAGGAGGTTCTCAATTCGGTTGTATTTTTTTTTTGTTATTTTTTGTTTGAAAGTGTACACTTCCAGATTGGTCCCATTTAAATTTCACTGCTATTGGAGCTTTGGCTTCGAATATACACCAAATAACACCAAATAACTCGAACTGGTTATAACCTTTTAGAGAAACTTATAAATAGCTAAGCATCATTTGTTTAGCGAAAAAAAATTTTTAATTAAAATTTTTAGAAAAATTTACCACACGAATTACGAAATCGAGAAATAAATCAATAGTACATACCTGGCGATCCTTGACTGCCGACCTTCTGGTGAACTTTTCATTAAAATAAGCGATAATAAAAATTAATAGCGAAGGACACCTCTAGCCACATGCTGACAGCGAAACAGTAATCCACAATTCGATTTTACCTTTTTTTTATAGTTTTAATTTTTCTTAGCGGCCATCGTGCGAAAAGGTTGATAAGGCGCGTGATGTTGAGTCCAGTCATCAGGACAGGCTCACAATTCACACACACGTGAATGTGTGTGTGTGAATGAAAAAAATTAAACCAACTTCAAAAAAAATACTGAAAAGTACGAAATAACCCAGCCCCGAAATAAGTACAAAAATAATGTTATAAATGTGATACAAATACCCACAGTTATAATTAAATTTGACAGTTATCGAAGTCGGTGCCAAATTAATGTGCGATAACAGAAAGTCTATTAGTTTAGTAGGCTTGGCACCGACTTCAGTAACTGTCAAATTTCATTAGTTGTATCGTATTTATAAAATTATTTTTATACTTAAGTTTTGATTAGTAAAGGATAGTTATTTCCTTACTTCGTACTTTTCAGTGTTTTTTTTTGAAGTCGGTTTAATTTTTTTTTATAAATTGCAACATGAATGCGGAAAATTACATGCAACAGACAAATCGTGGTGGTATCTTTTACTAACTCACTCTCACTCATACTAGATAATGAAATAGCACCAAATCCTCACTATACCAGCGTAGTATAGTATGAACCTATTCTTCTTGCATTGTTTATAAGAATAATGCTTGTGACAAACAGTGGAACTAATATAGACGGTGCTATGAAGTGAAAATGCTCTAAAACCGTTTAAACGAAAGCGAAGTATCAACATACTTACGTAAGTACTTCGAAGTATGTACCATCCATCCACTCTAAAGATAAACGCTCATCTACCACCATGCGTTAGACCAGCACCGACTCGTCACTCCGCATCCACTTGCCGTTATTAGGTGGTTGATCAGACGAAGATGAGTTGATGAGGCCTCGCTATCAACAAGAAGGGAAGTAAACGCCGCGAGATCAACGAGCGAGCGCCGCGTAGCTAACAAACTTTCGAGAATGTATTACTATATAAATCTTAATGTCCCCACTGATTCACAGTTAGCCGGCGCATATTAGCCTGTCAGTTAATCGTAATCGATCACACACAGAACCTTTTAAGATTTTATTATAGTATCGGCCACTTTGTAATTTCAAGGCCAAATAAAACACTAGCAAATAGTCGGCAGGTGGCTTGTCGGTTGTCGTCACGACAACCGCCTTCAGTTCTTCAATCTTTTTCGACGTTGCAATATTTTTTCGGCCAAATGAACAACAAACACCAATTCATGTTGACTTTTATGGAATTACATAGAAGGCGTGTTAATGTCATGTAAGATCTCGACTCTGTTTCTTGAAGCTAACTTCCAAAAAGAAGGTTCTCAATTCGACTGATGGTTTTGCGTGTATATTACGCGATATCTTTACTATTTATGCACCAATTTTAATTATTCTTTTTTTATTTGAAAAGGTAGGTCCAGGGTGGTCCCATAGAACTTTAGTTAAGGTCTGACGATAGAGTACTGTAAATACATCGTACATCAAATTTCTCATGCCACGGCTATTATCGTCAGCAAGGTAGTCTCACATGCTTTCTTCTTCTTAAACACACTCTTTCACTTCATCATCCCACCATACATCACGCTTTTTACCCTTCCCAATCCTACTCGTGCCACTCACTTCTTTTGCAGCCTCGATTATATTACCATCAAATCATAGTGAATCTAAAATATCGTACTGAAATACAGGCCAATGTCGAGATAACTTTTATGTTATGAAGAACAAACAGAAGTAATGTAACTTTAACTGTATACGCTAACGGTCATGAAACTTGTAGTGAAAACATACATAATAAAACTCTTAACACTAATTGACTGACAGACAATGCGCGATCTAAATCGGTGGATCTAGAAGCATGAAACTTTCCTCAGGAGGTCCCTACATAACATACGCAAACATTAAGACAGGATTTTTGGGCTTCTCCTCTAACCTCCTCAGAAGATGAAAGTTTCTGTAGAAGATTCTCATTTTTAAGATATAAAAAAATACACTTCTACCAAAAATCTTACTTTTGAGAAAATTCGGATGGTTCCTGAGATGCTTTCGATGGCAAATTCAACTGAGAGCACGGCTTGTTTACTAATAATAATGTTAGTAAAAGTTCAGTGAACGCAGTATATTAGCTTTTACTTTATATCCGCGCGAAGCCAGACTAGCTCGCTTGCAGTGTTTAAACATCTTTTAGAATACTCAGAAACTATAAAGCGTCCATAATTCTCATTTCATTCACAACTGTAACTCGATATTTATTGTTGTACCACTGACGCTTCTTTTCTTACAATATTAGGAAAAGCAATAAGTAAGGAGTATGTTGACGCCACTTGAATGTTAAGAACAGGAAGCAGACAGTCAATGATACGACACGCTGTAAGTAAATAAATCAATGACAGATGCGGATAGGAACAAACTTGGCATATCGAATGCAAAGTTACTGTATATTATCGTAACGCTCACTGGCCCGTCTGCTCGGCTCAGCAGCATATAAACATACAATAATAACACTTAGAAACCGACTAAGCCCACGAAACGAAGCGAAACGAATGAAATCAATTAATTTGCAGCCAAAAATGGCTCCATTTACCGTGGAAAAATTTATCCAAAGCTCCCTCAAATACGTATAATAGTAATAATGACAATAAAGTGAAATTATGTCATAACTCAATAACATATATCAGAAAAAAATGAAAAGTTTTTAACGTTGCATTAGTTGATAATATTGACATCAGATAAAACATTATCGCATAACAAAATTACTTCTTCAAGCCATTTTGAACTGCAGATAGTAAAGCAGAACCAGATAATGATGAGTTGGTAGCTCGTCGCCTACACACAATCCTTATAATAAGCCTCATACCTTGGCTGACTTTTACCACCTGGCAGTATATCCCGCTAATCCTACCGCCAAACAATAGGGCTGGCACTGCTGTGTTCCGGTATGAAAGGTAAGACAGCCGGTGAAATTTCTGGTACAAGGGGCACAACATCTTAGTCCTCAGGGTTGCCAGCGCATTTACAATTTGAAGTACTTTCTAGCCTTAATATTACAATATTAACCTCTATATATAACCGAGGCCTATGGACATTTACAAATGTCCATAGGCCTCGGTTCACTTACCCTGAGGAGGACGACAGCGCGTGAGATCTGCGCTGTCGTGGCACTGCGAGAGTACAGGGGGGCTTCGTAACTGGCCCCCGAAAAGTGCTGCGGTACAGCGCAAGAGGGGCTCCGATGCGTTCCATGGGAGATCCCGGAGCCCTTCGCGACGCGCCAAGGACGAGCGCCGCAGGAGTTTTGTCGGGTATAAGCCCCACTTAACCCAGTCTCTCCCCTTGGGGGCTGGGTATCTGTGTGCAAATTTCTCCTGCGTAAGCAAATAAAGGGTAAAGTCCACTTGTGATCAGGTAAACTACTTTCCTGTTTGGTTTTCCCATGGTAAAAAAAAATGTGTGACTACTTGACGGTTACTTTACAACCATTATTGCAACGGCTAGTTAGACTTTTATGTACGGCCTCATTAACACGCAGGCAATCCATTTTAACCTCGCTCGTGTTATTGAAATGTTACAGAATTATTACGGGTGGCTAACTGATGTGATTATTATTGTTGTGAAGCTAACGCGATATGTGTGTGTAAGGAAATAAGTTTTGGGACTAACTTAAGCTGTAAAATTATACAATCCAAGCTTTTTTTTATTCAAACCAATACTCTCTTCAGATTAACTTCTTAAATATATTCGCGTGAAACGCTCCCAAGTGAAATATTTTAATTTTCCGACTGGAGGCGAGGGGAACGATCATTTCATTCTGTTAGGCCTGTTGTAAATGAGAGACGCAACCTGGAGTTTTATCTAAATGACCCCACTCCCCTTCGTCCCCATTACGCTACTTAAAGTCGATTCGTTTGTGGGGTGCTGCAGGGCATGTCTGTTGGATTTTAAGTAGATTTCTCAAAAAAATTCTCATATAAAATACAATACTAAAATGAGTGTAGTCGGAGGGCAGCTGTCTGAATATAGATAGAATTTTTGGGTTAGTTGAAAATGTAAGTGATTTTGCAGTGTATGGAAATCCCAGATCTTGCTTTATTATAGCACTTACATACATATCCTCACGCTGTATCCCCAACTGAATAGTCAGAGGCCAAATACTAAAAATCTCGGTCCTTACATACTCCTTTCGCCTCCTCAAATCATATCATTCTCCTCATGCACTTTATTATTGTATATAATATATAAACGAAAGTACAATAATTGTTACAAATAATGCCATATAGTTTTATTTATACTAGAGGTCGCCCTGTGGTCGAAATTTGACTGTCAATATAAACTTATAATATAAACTCTTTGGCGACAATCTTTACTCTGTGCGACTGTTTGATCCAAGAAGGTTATGTATATGTGATCACAAACTATTATGAATTTGAAATTGACAGTCTTTTTGACATTGGCAGTATGAACGTTTGGAGTGATTTTAATGTATTTTTAATGCTTATTATATAAAAATATTAGCTTTCTCCTGTCCTCCACATAAACTTTAAGTGTACCAAATTTAACACTCCTCCGCGCAATTTTCTTAAAAAGGGAACTAAAGTTTTCGCTTCACATATTAATATTTATATCTTTGATTATTTACTTGTATTTATATATACATTATTATACGTTGACCATCTTTCTTGCATTATAAAAAAACAATTGTACCATCTTATAAAGAAAAGCGAAGTAACTGATAACTGAACCAGTCTAAGCTTGCCTGAAAATGCTTTAATAAGAAATAAAAAACACATCGATTAATAAGTTTGATTTTTGATGGAAAATACCTAAAAATTTAAAATATAAAATAATAAAAAATATTTTAAAAAAAGTTTAAATATGAGATATATTTGTAGAAACTAACAGTAAGATACAAAATATACGTACTTAATTCATATTAATAGAGGATGATAATATTCAAAATATGTCGGAATTGTTCGTGGATGCATCAACTAACTGCGCATCAAGCAAAATATAGCACTGACCTTTACGAGCGACGAAGCGTCAGCGCAAAAATGGAACTTTCAAAAATAACTATCATAATTTCAGATAAAGAAACTGTGACTTTGTTGCTAAGGTGTGAGTTCCAAAGTTCGAATATAACTGAAATACTCATTTTACTGTTGTAACGACACACCGGTTGTAGAATCGTGTTTCTCACTTTGATCTTCTGTTCTGGCATATTATATTACATGGTGTATGGCAATTTAAAAACATAAATTCATTTAAAAACCTCATTCTACATTGAAACACTTCAATTAATTTCAGACTAGGTATTACTTTGAAATGAACGATTTTATTACTGGCTTCTAATGAGTTACTAATATCTTTTATTATAACTCCAATTTCGAAACAAAACAAACCTAACGGTCTAACCTAACGGTTCAGGTCTTCTACCTAACAGAAGACCTGAACCTGCGTTTCAACTACACCTGAGGCTGCAGTCCCGACATAGCGATTATTTTCGTAAACTACCGATCGATAAAAATAACGAAAAAAATCGCTTGCCGTAACGATAAGCACGAACATTTTGCGAGCTGTCAAATTTGATCGTAAAAACATTATCAGAAATCGTAAAGTTGACAGTTAGATTTGATATGATTCCAATCACAATCGATAGTTTTAATGTAGAGACTTTCAAAAATTGTTAAAAATTAATCATTATTACTTATCAACCGAAATCTGTCGTAAAGCGATCGCTATCTATGTCGAGACTGCAGGGGCTGGACTCCTAATTAGTTACATTCGATTCTAGAAAAAAATCACGTGCTTCTGAAGCACACACTCCTCGTCGCTGTCGCGATTCATGAATGTGTGAGCGTCCGGCTTCACATTTGACAAGAACAAATACAATTAACACGAAATAACTAACTTAAAATACCTTTTTCCTTATTAAATTTAAAAAAGAAATCAAATTAAATTTCAATAAATTGTATTACGGTGCTAGATAGCGATCGAATTTGATATCTCAAACTGAGGATGCTTCGTTGTGAACCAAACCACGTGTCACGTGTGAAAAAAATACGACCTCATTTTCTAAACCTATACAATTATTAAAATATTGTACATTTGCAGACCGTATGTCTTTTTAATTTACGCTGGAGCTCTGCAGTCAGGTCATATGTCTTTAAACACTGATGGCATGCCTCTATATGTACTTTCTAATGAGAACAGGATAAATGCAGCAACTAAACTAGGTTGGACCATGTATGTACCTGTCTAGTGAGCAGTATTTATATTGCTTGTACAAGTGCCTTGGTAGATATCAATAATCTCTAACGTCTCCGATATAAAATTCGATAGAGGTAGTACTTATTTGAGAAACGTGAATTTTATTCAATTTTAAGATATAGTATCTAAAAGAAATGTTATGATGATCAAAATTGGAAAAATTTAGTTATAAGCTTACCCTAGATATAGGACAAGACCACTCGAAGGGAAATACAAATATTTTTTTAAGAAAAACATTGAGCTGACTTAAAAAAGAAGTAAGAAATAATATAATTATCCTTCAATAATAATCAAAACTCAAGTACAAAAATAATATCTTCTTTAATATATTTCTAATACATATTTCTATATTCTATAGGTATATAATTAAAGACAGTTATTGAAGTCGGTGCCAAGCCAATAAAGAACAACAGAAAGTTTGCTAGTTTAGTCCGCTTGCCACCGACTTCAGTAACTATCACATGTACATATAATCGTATTTAAGAAACCTCTGTGCATGAGTTGAATTCACTCTTGACTATTTTTTTTTAAATAATTGTGATAATTGTATTAAAATGGTTTACTAAAACTTAATATTATGTTGTTGATTGATCCTCAGCACGGCGCCTTCCAAGCTGAGGGCCCCTAGATTTGATCTTCGGCCAAATCAATTTGTAAAATGACTTTTAGGAGTGCTCCACCAATTGGTTGTGCGGTACCCATAATAATAATAATATACTCAGACATTTCACACAGCGCCATGTAGTCGCAAAGTAAGCAGCACAGCGCTTGTGTTATGGGTACTAGACTACTGATATACTACTTATATACTTACTTTTCTTTTGTAAATAAATATATATTATACATAAACACCCAGACTCGGGGCGGGAATCGAACCCGCAACCCCCGTTTACTTTCCGACGCGCTTAGCCGTTGCGCCACGGAGGTCGTCAATATAGGCCTAGTGTTAATTTTGGAGTGACACCATATTATTGTCTGCAGATTAATTATTTATTAGTGCAGTAAATAATTGCAAGTAAGAACATAAAGAACTAGGTGCTTGACTTTTAGTTATACGTAAATATAATTTGAAATTTTGAATTGCTTACTAAATGAATAATAATACAACACCCAGTATTCATTTAATATATCAATTATTGTGTATATGAATAAGACTTTTTTCAAACATACCTCTTAAAGAAAGTGTTAACTTAAATGGTTGCAAAACAACTTCCTCCGAAAAAAGTTAGCTTATAATGAAAAATTATCATTAAAATAGACATCATTATAAACGAGGCCGCGGACAAGGGCTGATAGATATTCGCTGGGATAAAGGATACATACGGACATGGAAAACAAAAAGCGCTTACACTGTCTAATAGAATTGTACAATAAAACCAGTTACTGATGATATTACAAAATAAGAACATTCTGATAACCATTTCATCAATCAACGCATTACACGATTAGTCTGATGTAAACCTAACCCAAAGGTTCCCAAACAGTGGACCACAGACCATCAGGGTTCCGCAAAATAAATTTGATTAAAGTTTATTTTCAAACTCTGAATTTTTATATTGGACCTTGGAGTCTCGGCACCAAACAACATCTTCGTGGTAGTTGAAAAACTGACTGAGCTGACGTTAAACGTAACGTGTAAGTGTATAAGTTAAAAGTAACGTGTATCTAAGTGCAAAAGCTCGTAGTTTTTGAGATTCCCAATATAATAAGCGAAAATAAAACAATATAATAACTACAATATCAGAAGTAAAATAGTGACTTAGTTAAAAGAACTCACTTACAACGACATAGAAGATTTAATATTGGACTTAACTTAAATATTAGTTAATACTATAAGTCTTACTTACTATACTAACACACATTGTCACTTGCAAATAAATATGAATCCCTGCACGTATAGATACAAACTATCACACAAAGTCACACACACCCAACTTTCACACATACAAACACTCACGCACACCCAAACACACACACACACAAAAACAAACAAACTCGCGCACATGTGTGGGCGAGTCAACTACAATTTTGTAATATTGTGAAATGTTTGTGAAGCTTTGCAATTATTACCTATGCTTAAATATTGTTACTATTATTTAGTTATTATATATTTAGTTAATTTACCTTGTTTACCAAAACGAGTTTAAAAATAATATATTATGTTGTGACAAAAGTATACAAAAGTTAAGAAATGTTAACAGGGAATTGCATTGACAACTGCGATACAGTCAATAAAAGACTAGTGCAGTTGTCACTGTACCCGCACATGATGTACAAAACTGTATCAAATTAATAATAATAATAATAATTTACAATTCACTCTCAAATCCATACGTTTAATTTGTTACACGACTCTGTTGACATTAAAAACCTAAATAGGCAGTGTCTTTTGTACTGATGAAAGCAAATATTTTGAACTTAAGTTTCAAAGAAACAAACAAAGAGCAAAACAGCAAACAATCTATCTGGATTGTAAAAAAACAACAGACTTTTCATATCTTTTGCTTAATTTAAAAAAAAAGTTATAATTCCATGACTGTTGGTGAGGGGGATAGTGCCTATATAAAAATGTCTAATGTCCCTCAATATAATCACCTAACTGAGCAACAGTGTGTCCCAAATACGAGGGAATGAACAGAAACGGCGGGCGGATATCCGGCACAGATTATCATGCCGCCTTCCGGAACCGCGTGATAAATAACCACTCTCTTATTCCTGCTACCCTGCTACGTGAAATAGTTATTTTATTTATTTGAGAGGCTTTTTCTTTTTTCTCCTATCTGTGAATACATTTCTATATCTTCGATCTTATGAACACTTGTGTTTATTGTGTAATAAAATAGGTATATATCGCATTTTTTTAAATCTATATACACAGTATAGGAGATGGTTTCTTTGAATGCATGGTTGGTTTAGAAGTTTACATAATTTAGAATTACGGAGAAGATTTAAGTAAATATTTTGATATCGTATGCAGTTTTTCAGGATACTACTTATTGTTTGAAGATTCAAGCGGCTAGAAGCGGAAAAAGCATGCAGTTTATTAAACTAGTGATAGTAGCAGATAAAGTTTGTATTCTCGTAACGAATATTGTATTTAATGATGAGCAATAGACATACACACACGCGCGCGCGCACACATCCCTAATATTCCTAGTAGTAGTAGGGTAGTCAGAAAATACTGGGACCCAACCATTGCGGTCTCTTCTCTCATCATTCTCCTCACACACTTTCGTCTAGGTGTGCGAGTGCTTTCGACATCTTCAAAAAGCTTTAATTATTTTCTCTTCTACTCTTGTTCTCTTGTATATGTCTTCATACTCATTCTCTTGTACTCTTATGCATATCTTCATACATATATATTGCTTTGTAATTACATTTACGTAAATTCCACAAAAATGTGGGAGAATTACAGTTCTGTACGATTTACATAATACATATAAATAATTAATAAATAAATGCGCCAAACAGTTAACACCAATCATCTGATCTTGCACTAAAGCATTGCCTGTGCTGTGAGAACCAGTGACAACTACTAGGCGTCTCCCAGTAAATGAAAAAAATAAACGCTTCTTGTATTTACTTTATAAGAAACACAATAAAATATTTGTAGAAAATGTATAATTTGTGGCGGCTACGGTAATCAAGTAAACTCGGGAGCACGCAAACACAAATTTATTTCGGGGATACCACACAGGGTCGGGGTTGATCGCCCGTCTAAGGTCCTTGCCTCTTGTGCTAGACTTCCCTGACTGTCCGCGGTCGGTAGACGATCCGATGCCGGAAGTTGGTGATGCGGTTGGAGTCGCGCGGTTCAGCAGTATACACCCGACAGAGCAGTTGTCGGGGCACTACTGAACCCGTACTAAGGACCCTGAAATCCAGTGCATCAGTTCGTGTTCCAAAATTTCTGTTGATGAACTACCGCCGCAAGCACAGATCGAAGGAAAGCTAATAAAGTAGGTAAGGTGGCGGGTGTTCGACAACTAGACAGGAGTTTACAATTTAAAATACATATAAAGAAAAACAATACAAATTGGTATAAGCATCGAAATTAATATTAAGCAAAAATGGCTGTTACATTTAGCTTGACAAAATAAATAAACTCGGTCTTCACTTACCCAATAAAGTGAGGTGATAATTATAATAAATGTTTCCATGTAATTACGTACGCTGGAGAATGAAGAAAATAACGATCAATATATTACGTATTGATTATTACTTTTAAATATTCTTATCAAAACAAACAAAGCGACAATAACCATTTTTGAGCGCCGTCAATGCATTCAGTTTGTGTTGCGCGGAATTGCAAAAACAATGGCGGTAGAACGACCAAGTACCTAGGCGCATAGCGAGCGAGAAGAAGTACTGTCGCACAGATTACTCGTATTTTAATTTTTCAACGCAGAGACAAATTTATCCTATAATAACTAATATATATTTGTTTATTATATTTGCTTATTAAAATAACTTTGTTTACCTTTTTTATATCAAAATCCAAGATTATATCACCAAAATTAAATTATTAAATAAGACGTATGTTGTAACGTTATAAATTTAAAAAAAAAATGAACCAAGTTTAATATGCTATAAAAAATTGATGCATCTATTTCTTCTACGTAACACTATTTATTATTATGTATAATGTATGTATATATATATATATATATATAGTATGAAATTATTCTTGTATTCTGTGCTTTATTACGTTCACAAAGACTATGATTTTTCATTTACTGATACCATTAAAATTGCTAGACTTACAGACGTAATTGGCATTGTTATTTAATGTTATAATAATATTAACTTAGTAATACCAAACAACTAAGAATTAACCAGAAGACGGGGCTCTTATTGAACTAGATAATAATAATTACCTAGGTACCTATTACTAATTGAAAAAAAATAAATATAGGTAGTTATTGAGGACCCGTCTCCTATAGTTATATACAGTCTTCCTCGGGTCGACAGTCACAAAAGATTGTCTAAATTCGTCAAGAGTGCCCATACAAAAAAAAATGTAAATTTGTTTATTATTATTGTCAATTTGTAGTACCAATGGTTTTAGTAGGTACCTATCCTCTACCTAACTAGAATGTCTTATAATAATTTCGTATGCTCATCTATCTGTGCATTGATCTATTTGTATTCCCTGTCGTATTTTCACTTACATTGTTACTCACATAGACCAAACTTTTGATTTATTTTTAACTTCGGCTTATAAAAGAACGCTTTCGGAAAAATAGAGATCGTTATCTATATTATATTTGCTGGCCCATTTATGTGTTATGCCTGAATTGGAAAAAATATGTTATCACTAAGGTGTTTGCATATTTAACATCCCAATAATAGTTGAGTTACACAATGCTTTTTATACAATACTAGTCTTTTAATTCAATTACACTGATATTACGTAAATTGAATACTGAAATAATATTATATAAATATGTCAGATATAAAATATATTGTCACCAACGGTGTGAATGACCTACGGATATAAATGTAGGTGACCACCTGCGGCCAATATTATTAGATGAGACATTACACAGGGAGTTTCTATTTTGTAAAATATGGCGACGCCGACGTTGTGTTTGTTAACGTATATTTAATATACTCAGACATTTCACACAGCGCCATCTAGTCCCAAAGTAAGCAGCACAGCGCTTGTGTTATGGGTACTAGTCAACTGATATACTACCTATAATACTTTTCTTTTGTAAATAAATATATATTACATATAAACACCCAGACTCGGGGCGAGAATCGAACCCGCAACCCCCGTTTACTTTCCGACGCACTTAGCCGTTGCGCCACGGAGGTCGTCAATCATATCTTTATCATAATTATCATATATTTATCATAATGAGTGTGCTATGTTCATAGAACCAATAGCCCACCAGTATTAATAACAATAATTAATACATAGTAAAGGAGTGAAAGATGAAAGACTGACGAAGAAAATATACAGAGCGAAAGTGAATGGTAAAAGAAGCCAAGGAAGACCAAGGCTGACTTATGAAGATCAAATAGCCAGAGTGTTAGCAGATGGAAATGTCAAAAGCTCTCGCATAGCTGGGCGAAAATGTGTGAGGAGAATGATGAGATTTGAGGAAGCGAAAGAAATACGTAAGAACCGCGGCGCTTGGCGCTCCGTCCCCTCTGACTATCCCGTTAGGGATACATCGTAAGGATATGTATGTATGTAAATAGTTCGGAACCAATAGTTGTCATAACCTTCAAAGTTATAAAAGAGTAAATCTATCTCAGTTAAACTCTTATGTGAAGTAAGGTTGCCAGATGGTCGGGACTCGGCTGGGTTCTCCCGATATTTCATAAATATGACTTCTCAACTCCCGAAAAAATAAAAAATCTCCTTACAATAGTCATTACGCAAAAAGAAACATTTTTAATTTGAGCGGTGGATGACAGCGACTGCATATTGACTACTATTTTTTGCTGTATTCAAGAAATATTCGAACATGTGCCTAGAAATAAAAATAAGTAAAACTATTAGAGGGTCGGTCAACTGAGGAAGCGTGCTCTTCGCGCCTCCTGCCAGCCCTTTTCAGGGCTGCAA
The DNA here is from genome assembly GCA_907165235.1 of Zeuzera pyrina. Taxonomy (NCBI): domain Eukaryota; kingdom Metazoa; phylum Arthropoda; class Insecta; order Lepidoptera; family Cossidae; genus Zeuzera; species Zeuzera pyrina. The sequence goes on from OU015641.1 coordinate 6,301,352, forward strand.
TTCCTCTCCTGTGCACACCATGCGGGACAGTGTAGATATGAATGCTAGGGAGTCCCCCGAAAGCGACGGATACCGGTTTGTCTCCGCTGATGCGAGCAGAGTGCAATTTGGCGTTGGGGACCGCCACCCAACCCACTGTGCACCTAGCGGCGGGAAGTGAAGGGAGAAGTGCAGAATAGCTGCGTGGAATGTGAGAGGTGGGATTGAAGAGAAGATGAATGAAGTGATTGATATTATGGAAAAAAGAAGATTGGATGTGTTATGTTTGAGTAAAACCAAGCGAAAGGGCAGTGAACTAGTCGACTTGCCTGGAGGGGCATCGCTTTGTGGTCAGGCGTACCACAAGAAGAAAGGCGATACTAGAGGGTAGGCGTCTTACTGTCCTCTCGTTTGGTTAGCTGTGTAACTGAGTATAAGTGTGTAAACCCGAGACTGCTCTGGGTGCGTCTCAAGACAGGGTTGACGAGGTTATTTGTTTTAGTGGTGTATGCCCCAGTGTCCTCTGTCGGCTTGGGCAAGCTAGAGCAGTTTTCGGAGAATGTTAGAGAAGTTCTAGCGACGGTTGAAAAGAATGAGAGAATTATAGTGTGTGGAGACATAAATGGACGGGTCAGGACAGTTTGAACAGGATTTGAGTCCATCCTACGCAAGTATGGAGATAAGAGAGTGAATGATGCTGGTAGGATTGTGTTAGGTCTGTGTATGGGAAAAGAATCTTTTTGTTGCTAATACCTTATATAAGCACAAAAGGATTCATCAGTACACGTGCCACTCGATGAAAGAAGTATGATTGGTTTATTCCTGGTGGACAGCCGGCTCAAAAAGCAGGTTATGGACACGAGAGCACATAGAGGAGCCGATCTGGGAACGGACCACTTTCTAGTGGTAACTAGAATAAGGGGTCTATTCGCGGCATGGCGACATCACGTAGTGTCCAAACCTGCATCGGTTTGTCACATTAAAAGCTAGAAACTCCAAGATGCGACCACCAGGAATGAATATGAAAGGGTATTATCCGGTAAGTTTGATGATAGATTGAAAGTGATGAGCGAGGATGTTGAAGACAGTTGGCAGAACTTTAGGGATATCATGATCGAGGCTGCGAAAGAAGTGTGTGGAACGAATAAGATTGGTAATGGTAAAAAGCGTGATGTGTAGTGAGATGATGAGGTGAAAGTGTGTGTATAAGAAGAAGAAAGCATGAGGGGGACTACCTTGCTACTAAAGATGACTGTGGTATGAAGAATTTGATGAAAGACAGATATAAGCTGCAGAAAGCAGAAACGAAGGCACTAGTGAAAGAGAAGCGTGAAAGGTGTAGGATATTACACGAAAACTAGATGACGGACAACTTCGAGGAAAATTCCAAATTATTTTGGAAAGAAGTACGTAAGTACCGACGTAGTCCGCAACCTTGCAGAATGAATAAAGTGCGTTTGAAAGAAAACCGCCTGCTAACAAATAAAAAAGATGTTCTGCCGCGATGGAGTGAATACTATGGAGCACTGTATGAGAGTGGCGACTCCGTCTCCGAAACTGAGAGCGATTCTAATGAATTGCCACACTCGGGTCAGGGACTGGAGGATGCCATTAGTATGAAAGAGATCGAAAAAGTGATAAGAAGTCTGCAATGTGGAAAGGCTGTGAGAAATGATGAGGTGACTGCTGAGATGGTCAAGTATGGTGGTCCTAGGGTCTGGGATACCTTCTGTGCACTGTGCAACCTTTGTTGGCAGAAGAGAGAGGTGCCAGAGGACTGGCGCACCGCGGTCATAGTGCCTCTCTATATAGGGAAAGGTTCTCATTTGGACTGTGCGTGCTATAGGGCCATCAGCTTGGTCAGTTTAGCAAGTAAAGTCTATATCAAGGTATTGATGAACGTATGAAAGATATTTCTGAAAATTATTTGTGGGAAGCGCAAGGTGATTTTAGGAACGGTAGAGGTTGTATGGATCAGATTTTCTCGCTTCGCGTTATCGTGGGGAAGCTTCTGGCCATAGGCCAGAAAGTTTTCTGCTCTTTCGTGGATCTAGAAAAAGCATTTGATAGAATAGCGCGAAAGAAAATTGTGGAGCCTTCTGCCTGAATATGGCGTGGAGGACCCCTTACTGCAGGCTGTGAGGTCATTATATCGTGGCCACAGAGCCTGTGTAAGGATAGATTGTGAAATGTCGCCCTGGTTCGAAGTCTGTTCAGGCGTCAGACAGGGCTGCGTGATGTCAGCCTGGGTATTCGTGCTTTATTTGGACAGTTGGCTCCAGACATTGAAAGGTAAGTATGAGTGGTATGATATGTGATGGTACAGTGGTAAACTCCCTATTGTACGGTGACGATGCTGTGCTTATAGTACCATCACAAGCACAGTTGCAAACACTAGTTACGAGCATGAAAGAAGACTGTGAAGTGAAAGGATTGAATGTGAATGTGATTAAATTAAGGTTCTGGTGTTTGAAAGAGAAGATGTACAGATAAAGTGTGAAATATTGCTAAATGGAAAATGTCTAGAACAGGTGAACGAAATTGTATATCTGGGTAGTGCGTTTTCGAGGGATGGAAAATGTGAGTTGGATGTGGAGAGACGGGTAGCAGCCGGCAATAAAGTGAACGGTGCTCTGTCCGCGTTAGTAAGCAGCGTGAATATATATGTAGTTTGGTAGACTTGGCACCGGCTTCAGTAACTGTCAAATTTAAATATATAGATATGTGTATCGTATTTATAAAGTTAAGTTTAAATTGTACTCAAGTTATGATCAGTAAAGGATAGTTATTTTGTGCTTTCAGTGTTTTTTTCAGTTAATTTTTAAATTAACAACTTTTAACTTCAAATCTACAAAGATATTATTCACTAACTACAAACTGAGAGATCAATTACCATAGGTACCTACTTAATACCTACATATTTCAAAATTTTGCATTTGATTTGCCCAAATTTAATAACATATCTTCACGCCGTATCCCAACGAGGTAGTCAGAGAGGACGGCTCGCCAAGCGTCGCGATCCTTACATACTTCTTTCGCTTCCTCAAATCTCATCATTCTCCTCACACATTTTCGTCTAGGTATGCGAGTGCTTTTGACATTTCCGTCAGCTAACACTGTAACTATTTGATCTTCATAAGTCAGCCTTGGTCTTTTTATTCATAGATCTTATATTGACTACTTACAACAACAATCTCAAAATCCCGACATTTTAAAATGATATACATTTTGGTTTTCTCATCACAACCGCAATGCCAGGTAGAAATAACTTCGATTTCGAGTGGGAAGCCGATCGAAGGATTCAATTCGGAGAGCAGCATTTGGGAAACTCCGTTAGGTCTTCTCTTCTTCAACGATTTTACCCAGTGTGTATCTGTAATGACGTACGAAGCCGAAATATGGAGACTAACCACTGTTAGTCTCACGGTTTTATAGAGAAACTACAAGTATAAAGAGCTCAAGTCTCACTAAACTTGAGCTCTTTATACCTGTAGTTTCTCTATAAAACCGAATCCAAAACGAGGTGATCCCGCAGAGAAACAAAGTAACCAACATAGTTCAGGGAGTAGCAGCGGGCCGCTAAAAGTCGAAAACTGATAATCGCTGTGGCCGATGTGTCAAGAGTGCAGACCACGTTTGGGGAAACGAAGTGTAGGGCATCCTACAGTGAGATGGAGGACACGATACGCCAAGATGGCTGGCAGTTGTTGAATAAGAAAAGCCGAAGATTAGACTCGTTGACTACTAAACTGTACGCTGATGATGATGTTCACAAATCTAGCTTTTTTCTTGATAAAATATAAAAATCAAAATGTACTTTATTCGACTAAGCACCTTGGATTAATCGATCACAAACAAAAAAATTTTACATCTGCATACTTTACCATTTATATATTATTACGTATTACTTACGAAAAATACAGACAAACATACACAAAATATAAGAGACACGACAATATTAGTCAATTAATTCAAAACAAAACATATCAAACTGACAATTATTAAACCCAAACTATTATTGGATGTTACTATCGAGCGGACTATCAATGTTGTGCAAACGCCGCGTCCAGTTTCCTTGACGATTTGTCCACCCTGTACAGGAAATGACATGATCCATATTCATCCATAAGTAAAACTATAATAACTAACTATGATATTAAGGATGTACTGAGCTTGAGCAATAGCACTACAGAATCATAATCGCAGAACACATATACTCATCATAATATCTTGACGCCACTGATAGCAATGTAATATTCATTGATATTGAAATAAATGATTTAATGTTTATTTGTTAATAAATATTGTGCTTTCTGCATCGAGCATGACTCATCTCATCTCAGAACGAATTGAACCGAATTATACCAGCAATCAGAAATCGATTTGCGTCTGATCTACGCGCCAGTAAATATTAATTTACTGGCTAATTTCAAATGTTTGCACTGGTTAACCCTGTTGACCCTGGGATTAGTTATTACACTCCCAATATGGGAATGATCTTACTCATACTCGTAATAACAGGATTTAATTAGTCTAAAAATACAATCAAAATACTGTGTATATGGTATGGATCTACCTATCTGGCGTACGGAATAGACCTTGTAACTAATTATTCAAAGATTCAATTTTAATTTTCTATTTTTAAATTTTTACATTTTTTAATTGACCGATATGTAACTAATTCCGTTTATTTTTTCCACCTGTATAGAATCTCTTTCAACAATTTACTCGTATATTGGCACGACGCGATACGCATTGACGTAGAGAACGTGCGATATGCATGAGAATGCAATTGACGTCAGATGGTGGGCGACTAGAGGGGAACCAACGGGAGTCATATTTTACACACCGATAATCGTAAAACTCACACGATCATAAACTATTTTTTCTTGTATAATTCTGAAAAGAAATATTGTTTTCCACCTTGCATAATACAATTGTTCACATATTTACGAATACGCTAGCTAGCTGTTCCCCGCGTCTGCGTTCGCGTGGAATAAAAAAAGTAGCTTTGTATTAATTTGTCCTTGTTCACACAGTTAAAGTGTAACTAATTAATCTGTGGCTAAAGTATGTAACTTGAACCGCTGAGTGATGAAATAACGTCACTACTTAATGTTTGGTGTTTGACATAACGTTCTGTTTTACGTAATTCAAAAGATATTTTGTGTCATACTTATAATGTTTGAATAAATCTTTCAATAAGGCAATTTTTCCAGCTTTTACTAATGAATTATGAATACTCACTACAGTTTTGATAAAAGTTTGCCATTAAATACGTACCATACATACATAACTCCACGCCATTTCATTTCGGAGTGGAACAAACCATCAAGGTGCAACAAGGTCATACTGTGACAATATTTCTAGTATTAAATGTTTCGGCTAGCAGGCAGGAAACTATGGTAGTTATAGATTACTAGCCCTTTACCTGTACGATTCTATTCTTTATAATATTCCTTGCGCGGGAAGTTACCTATCCAGAGCATTCTATATTTTCATATTTTACTTATTCTCCCTGACCTACGTGCTAGCGAGGAACTAACCATTTTCTTAATATTTTGCTTGAATTTCAGTAGTCCTCCAATATTTCATACAATGTATGAAAAAGGCATGTTTAAATTTTTGTCGCATCGTTCCCTTAATTCGGTTCGAATACAGTATACACGAACTTCAAATTCGTAGCGTTGACAATGTTTAGTCAGGTGTTAAGAATTTAATGAAGAGTTGTACATTTTAACGGGTCGAAATATAGTACTTGAATGGTAGCGCTGTTTGTTTGTTGTATTTGGTTTTGTTATATCATATTTTTGGAATAATGTTAAAAACATGTCATTCTTTGTGATTTTTTATTAAACTGAAGAAAATGACATTCTAAGTTAACGAAAAAAAATTTGCTTCCTAAAAGTATGTACAGTACTGTTGAATTCTATGGTAGCTTTATCGTCAACAATAGTATAGTACTATTTAAATAACTTGTAGCGACCTCTATATATATAGTATAGCACTTTGTTCTCATCTAAATAATTATGAAATTGAATTTGCACTCTACAGAAAACAAGAATGTAACTGGAAAGCTCTCTTCTAATAAAATGTGGTCGCTACTTGCAATCACAGTTTGTCTTACAATACTCTATCTCGGCTTCGAACTAATAGGAAATTTTTCCATTGTTCCAGAGGAAATTCTCAAATCTCGAAATGCACTGTGGATGTCGGCGGACGGCCACATGATTCTATACGCTACTTTCAATGACAGTTTAGTCCATGAACAAAAATATCCATGGTATGGCGCTGCTTTAGATACGGATGATCCGGCTAAGGTGAGATAATACTTTATTCGTAATGTTCTAAAGTTGAAAATGGGTTCTCATTCAATTGTAAATAATTTGAGTATTATTATAATATTCACTACGTAATGAAAAAAACTTGTTTTCTAAAGAAACACTAAACTGTTAGGGATATCGTTAGAAGAATGAGGATCGGAATGATAAATGAACTTGACCTAATAAATAATTAATTTAAAAAAATAATTAATATTTGAATTTGGATTCAGAGCTTATCACATAATTGCTCTGTGACGTCACATTTTAAAGGTTTTTCTACCTCTCTTCCACGCCTTTTGATCTTTCGCAAATATGAGTGATTAATAACATTCATATTTTGCAGATATCTATTTTGATCTTATTACCATAGACTTCTTCTTCTTGCTTATTATATTACTTTCAACATTGTGCTTAGTCAAATAAAGAGGGTAGAAAAACAAACTTTCAACTTTGCTGTTTATTGTAGCTGTACTGTAAATGTGATAAAGTAGTCTCATAAATGAGACTAATCTCACTAAATTTCCGCTTCTTGTTCCAAAAAATGTTAAACGAATGTACATACTACATAACATAAATTAATTAAATTTTAATTTGCGTTGTTTTGGTATATAATAGTGATTTTTCATACCTACTACTTTATGCACTAACCAATTTCGTTTTATACTTTAGACCTACCCAGAGATTAGAAGCGTGAGATACCCAAAGCCAGGTACTAGCAACCCAACGGTGACATTAACAGTAGCCGATATAGCAGACCCCAAACACATTAGGACGAGACACCTTACGCCACCTAAGACCATAGTTGAGGAGGGGTGAGTAATCGATATGGCGACCCTTTTTAGAAAAAACATCTTAAGTAAAGAAAACTGGATGCTTTTTAATTTAATGGAAAAATCTAACAATTTTACGTTACATACAGCACTGAATTGTAACTTTAAATTATCTTGATATTTTGCGCTTTTAATTTTCCTCGGGAGTAGAACAATTGAACAAAAAATGATGATGTTAATATACTGTCACTGAACACCTAAAAACTACTCTTTACTTATAAATAACTTAAAAATCTTAGACAAACTTAAATAAAAAATATAAAATGAAAAGCAGATAATTAGGCATTTTGCAAGATTAAAAATCATTATTAGGTACATTAGCTTATTACATGATGTGTGCATGTACGTAGTTTTCCGTATACTGGTAGCAGTTACAGACACACTATTTCATAAAAGGTATTATTATAATTATATCGGTGCCTACTAAAAGTAATTAGCATTACATTACAGTTTGTATGGTGAAATAACTAATGATTTATTTTTTAACTTCGTAGCTCTAGTTGTTTGCATAATTTATTGTGTTTTAAAATAAGCATTTCTCTGAACTAATCGTTACAAATTGACTGTTGTTAAACTTACAGCCCTAAAGGTTCGGCGTTAGACCCGAACTGAGCAAGATAAATGTGACAAATGCCATGAATTATGTCTGAGGCCTAGTTAATTTGATGTAGTCCTGGTACATTGAAAATAAAACAGGAGCTTTAAATACCAAAAAATATATTCCTTCAGATGATCGTTTAAAAATAAAAAGGTCTCTTTTGTAGGCATTTTAAATAAACGATATGTTACATATTTCTTTAAGCAAAAGCAGATATTACCTTCTTCAAAACACATTGTTCACAATTGTCTTACATAATACGTACGTACTTAGGGAAGCTAACTTGAATAAAGTCGTAAAACAACGATTTTTGTGGGACTGAGCAGTATTATACCGACAACTGGTATCGTTGTATTAAGTAGTTTTTCCTTATTAACAAAAACGCTGTTGTCACTTTTTCAATTGGCGGAGGGGGGAGCTATGACGCCACGAAGATGGAGATTTTTGGTTTAAATTTAGTACAATAACTCAATAACTACTTAATCTATTTGAACGAGTGAGATGTCATATCAAAGCTATTAAAATTCTTAATTAAAAAACGTGCAGTCATAAGAATAGGTTCAATATGTCGCATCTTGGGGCACAGATGCAGGATCTGACATTGTTTGTAGGCGTTCGGGATATAGGTATTCAAATAAAGCAAAAGAAAACTCGACACAATTCACAGTTGGTTAGGTTATTAATGTTCAAACTGTACAAATTAACTTTTAACTAATTTCTAATGAACTAGCGGGAAACGCGACACAGTTTCTAGGTTATACAATCGACCACTACAACGGACACACTCCGAATCATCCGAATCACTGCACTAGAATGTGTCGTATTCTGCCTAGACTCTGCGTAACGCCACTAAAACGGCGCTTGCGCTTCATTTCCGTTTCCGATAAAGAAACGTTATCGTAGATGGCGCTGCGATACGTCCGTACTCATGACTTCCGCGACAAATATTTTATTTTAAAACTTATTTGAATGAAAAACAAAAATTTAAAAACGTTAATTTTTTATAGTTTAAATAACGCGGTAAAAATGCCAATAACATTAAGAATGGCTTAAATAGAATCTTGCTTCGTTTTTCATCTTCAATGTACGTTTTGAATTTTTAAAATCGGATAATGAATAAACAGACTACGACAGTTTTAAACGAACGCAGCGCATTGTGCAGGCGCGGGCGCGGGCACTCGTTCCCTAGACACGGTCGAGCGAGTCAGAGTCGAGCCAACACGCGACAAACGACACTTGCAAACTGAGGTACATAAACTTTTAAACTTTCGCGTTGTATTATAGCAAATATACATATCTGTACGGTGTATCCCTAATTGAGTAGGCAGATAGGCAGGTAGGCAGGTCCTTACATACTTCTTTAGCCTCCTAAAATCTCATCATTTCCTTACACATTTTCACCTAGGTATACAAATGCTTTTAACATTTCCGCTAGCGAACACTGGCGATATGATCTTCGTAAGTCAGCTTTGGTTTTCCTTGGCTTCTGCTACCACTCACTTACGCTCTGTAGATTTTCTTCATCAGTCTTTCGTCACTCATTCTTTCTATGTGGCCGAACCATTTTCAAGTATTCCTTTCTTCATTTTCGCAATAGCTCTGACGTGTAACCCTGTCATACTGCGTATCTCATCATTGCTTATTTTGTTCAAAAGGGTGACACTACACATATTTCTAAGAGGTCGGCCGATATTCGTAAACAATTTTTATCAGGCCTTCTACACACCACACTCACAGTGTCCACACATTTAATCTTAAGCAATGTGCTTCGCCAGAACGTAAGTGGGAAATGTAATTTGACTTACGATAGAACACAAATGCACGTTAGACTTGTGCATCTGTGATAAACTATATAGTTGTAACGTCACTAAAGAACAGAGCGTACGATTTGTATGAGTTCTAACATCTGGAGCAGGAGCTCGACAGGAGGTAACTGACAAGGGACGGATATCAGATTAACCGACGAATGACGCGGTCTAAAAGGAAGTACAGACATCAGAGGTGAGCAGACAACCTACTTACATGCCCCAGTGAAAGAGTTAGGGATAAAATTGGTTGTAAATATCTGAAACGGGATATTTAACCCGATTACCTTTTTATTCTGGCTTGACTTGACCTTGGACAGTTTGCTTGACACCACGACCGATGCAACTCGATCGAAACGTCAAGCCTGAATAAAAAGGTAATCGCGTTAAATGTCCCGTTTTAGGCATATTTTATAATGCAACGCAAAAGTTCAAAAGTTTAAAATTGGTTGGATTTTGAAAAAGTACTTCATCCGCACTGTGTACACACTGGGAAATAAGGTGAACAAAATAATGGACACTTTGAAGGGTCTTTTACAGTTGCTGACACCTGGTGTTTAGAAAATAGAATGCAGCTGCTGTAGTTCGTACATTGGCTTTGTAGGAACCTCTACGAAAAAAAAATAAAAAAAAGAAAATGAAAAAAAAATGTATAAAAATTAATTTCAAGGCAAACCCGCGGCGAGCGCCTTGTTTTGCTTCTCATAGCAACACGCTACGTACTCGACGACCCAAGCGACCGGCGCGTGAATGTACGGCGCTCCAGTCGGTGTACTACGAATCACCGCCACAGTAAAACGCTCGCCCATTCATTCCGTAGTATCATTCTTATTATTCTGTTTTCCAATATTTTTTAGTATTGAAAACATCGATATTATTTGCCAAGCTGTTGTTTTAATTTGTAGTGTTACCTAAAAATTTTCCTATGTTCTTAGATTAAAGTGATATCATAAATTATTATAGTTCTTAATGTGTGAGTGACACGATTGATTCAAGTTGTTGTTGCACGTCGCATACACATAAACTATACCTTAAAGAGACGGACTGTTGCTGAAAGGATTAAGGAACACATCACAGCTGTAAAAAACCGGCACACAGCCAAATCAACACTAGCGGAACATGTTCTCCAATTAGATACCAATCAATGGATTGAACTTCATCGCACGAAATACTTTCCGCCGAACACCACTTTTATCCGAGAGTCGTGCGTGAAGTGATAGAAACCAAGAGACGCAAGAATTTCGATCGAAAAACGGGTACAATTAATCAACGGTGGAATTTAGAGTTTCAAATAATAAAGCCTCGTTTCTCGCATCCTGTTAAATGTGTAGAGTGACTGTGAGTGTGGCATGTAGGAGGCCTAATAAAAATTATTTACGAATGTCGTGATGATAAAAAATCTGGCTCGGACTTCTTCACGCCGTAAGCGTGCTGTGACAGTTTGCTCGAGACTACGGCCCATGCAACCGGCCGAAAGATCGAGCCAAAATAAATGATAATCGCTTACTTTTCTGTTTTTAAGATATTTTATTAAACAACGCGAAAGTTCAAAAGTCATTCATTCGTTCAAGTCATTCAGTTTGCAAGAAAATGTCGCGTGTTGGATCGGCTCTGACTCTGCCGACCGTGTCTAGCAGAACGCAGAACGAACGCCCGCGCCCGTGCATTGCGCCGCATTCGTTTAAAACCCAAAATGTACATTGCAGACGAAAAGCAAAACAGAGTTTTTATTTCCAACATTTTTAATGTAATTAGCAGTTTTACCGCGTTATTTAAACTATAAAAAATTAACGCTTTTCAATTTTTGTTTTTATTCAAATAACGTTTTGAATATTGAACCTGTACTTTTTAATTAAGCATTTTAATACCTTTGACATCTCACTGTTATTCGACTAAATTTCAACCAAGAATCGCGACCTTCGTGACTTCATAACTCCCTCCTCCACCAATTGAGAAAGTGACAACACCGTTTTTCTTATTCAGGAAACATTATTGAATACGACGATACCAGTTCTCGGTATAATACAGCTAGCTGTCCCACGAAAATATTTTTTTAATCGCTAAACCTCTGTACTACTAGTTGCAATCTCATTATTGGACTGCAATTAGGGTTGCCATGTCCGCAAAAAATATCGCATTTTATATAGCCAAGTATTTTGTTCTAAAAGCCAGACACCTTTGTTTTTGTCTGTTAGATTTACTATATTAATCAATTATAGTTTTCATTACAAAATTAACCTTACGTTATAACTAATAAACAATAAATATGGTTATAGTTACATACTGGTGCTACCAACTGTGTTTTTTAACTGAACATAAAGTGTGAACGTCTTCTTCCGACAAAATTAATTGAAATTTGCTACGCAGCTGAGCACGAATCTGGTCGGTTATTCTTGATATCTCATAGACAATCTAAAATATTTCGACAGATCAGATCTTTGTTTAACAGGGACAACCGTAAAAGCTAAACATTTCCAGCTAATGACAGACGCTCGGCAACCCTAATTGCTATTTAAAATTCCTGTAGACGGTACGTTCTCAGTTGAAATAATTAACAAAAAAAAATGGATTATGTTCACTTGACTAATGTCGTTGAAATGCTGACAGATTTAGAAAAAAATTCCATATGTGCTGCAGTGACTATTACTTCACAAGTGCGCAGTGGGTGTCGCTGACGGAAGTGTGTGTAGTGTGGCTCACTAGAATGCAGAATCTCTCCGTTGTGTCCGTTTGCAAGAGCCCAATGTGGTATTGCCAAGAGGTAGGTATTTTAAACTATTTAATAAAATAATATACTCACCTTATAGTTGGTTTTGGTTGGGTTGATTGGTCAGTTGGTGCGGTGGTTAGTTAATTTGCTTTAAAAATTCAGTACCCGGTTCAATCATTGGCCAGATCAATTTAGAACGAACTTTTCTAGTTTTACACATGATATAACACTTGTGCTTAATAGTTTAGAGTCACGCAATGGTGTAATTTTTTGGAGTATAATTTATGTATTTATTAAAGTATAAATTTATTAGCGAGCGTTCTCGACTTTATAAGCATGACCTTTGATACCTCAGCATTCTCTTACTGGTTTTAAGAAAGCTTTTCTTACTAAGTCAAATATACCTAATTGTTATCTGTCTTGCATGCACATAAAGAGCGTGGAGACAGTAGATAATGCAACTGGTTTCCATTATGCACAACCAAATCATTATGTAGCAGAGAGTTTAACTTGGAATATTTACCAGACGCATTACTTTTTTGATTCCACCAACTTTTCATGACATAAATATGTTATTCCATGACGTGACAACGTATAAATTGTCCGGACACAACATGATCTACCCAATTCTACGCACGAACGACGGTATGTAAGAATACATATTACATAATGTGCAGACACGCATACATATGTATACAGAGTAAACGCATGGAGGACATAACCTATAGAGTGGAGATGTCATTTATTTTGTTTGAAATCAATTTACGTCTAAGCACTACTACGGTTACTGCACTCCGATTGGTCGACTACACCCACACTATTACAAAACCTTAACTTATGTCTGAATAGACTTGAGATAACGTAATAGAGGTTGTACTAGTGAAAGCGAGACGCATAGATACACGTCATTGAGCACGTCAATTACTTATCCAATTTAACTTGACCTGTGATAAAATAAATGTCAATGTAAAAATTATATATTTACTGTTACTTATCGATGAAATACGATAATGTCTGTTTTGTAGTTAGATTTTTTGTTGTTTTTGTCACACCACCCAATAGAACAGTAAGCCATTATATAAATATCTAAATATCTTTTGGAATATACAGAGATGTTAATGCGAGCGAAAGTTGATTGATTTATTAGTGTCAAAAAACTAAGCAATGCGAGTAGGATGCTCCGATATTTCGGCTCTATAGTTTGAGCGTTCCGTGAGTAAACGTAACGTCTGTAGTGGTTCTAGTGGTAGAAATCAGACGCAGCAGATATGAGTTCAAATGTAAATCCATATTAGTTACCCACGTAGCTAATCTTCTTAGAAAATTATTCACCTGTGACGTTAAGTCATTGATATTTGACAAGATAGGAATATAGCCCGGTTATTCTCTAAATTAAAGTCAAAACAACAAGAGAAAATTATAATCCAAATTAATTTTTTATTGGAAGTCGAAGGAAAAGCAACAGTGAACTGTTTTTATTGGAAAGAAGTGATAACATGAGCAGGATATATGTTAAAAATACGAGCTGAAAAAGGAATTTCTCTGGAGATTTATAAAGCCGTGTTTAACCGTGTCAGTTACAATTTATTATAGATACATATATTTAGAATTAAGAGAATGGTGAAAATGAAAATTCTTGTTTAAAAAACAGGAAGACATAAAACCAGACCTATTTGAAATCATCTTTTCATAATTAGCATCTGGAAATAAATTTGAGACTGCATGTGTATCTTCCCTTGACAAGAAATGAATTTACACTGAATAGTGGTACTACCCTTTTACCCGTGACTTAGTCCACGTGAAATTTAAAACCTATATCCTATAGTAGCCTATGCCCTTCCCCTGGATTTAATTTATCTACATTTTAAATTTTATCAAATTTGGTCTGGACTTTCACATTTATAATATTAAGTATGGAAATAGTATCTAAATTTCATCAAAATCGATTCAGCGGTTTAGCCGCAAAGGCTGATCAGACAAACAGACAGATAGACTTTAATATTTATAATATTTGTTTAGATTCGTATGGATTTCATTCATTCCATCGTTCTCGTTATAAAAATGTATCTGATTGACATTCATCAAAGTAAAATTGATATTCTTTTTCAACCAATGCGACTTACGCCATTAGACTTCTGAGACCTCTTACATACTGGAACTGCTATTTTAAACACTGTATACGCTTCACGCCTTTTTTAAAAGGGATCTTATAAAAATCTAAACAACATATTTCTGATTATTATTACGTAATCAAAGACACTCAATAGTAATTAATCACAGAAATTACTTCAAAATAACAATAAAGTAAATCTCCAGAAAATCGCACCGTGTAGCGTTAAAATAAAAAACAACAGTAAACTTTCGGCAGCATCCAGTGACAGCCACACCATAAACCAATTAAGATTCGTTTGCTGAAGCTTAATTCGAACTTTTAATTAGTGTATCTTTTGACATTAGATACACTAGCCTACACAAATTTGAACCATTCGATAATTGAATATTTTTATTGCTAGGTGTACAGGATATCATCAGGTACAGAAGGCTGGGTGGAACCCGCCGCTACTCCGCTATGGTCTGCTGGTGGCGGGGCATTAGTTACGTTAGCTCCTGTAAGAGATGGTCCAGCAGGACTCTTCCGACATGTTGTTAGGGCAGAACATAATGCCCATGGGCCGAGGTCTTTGCCTTTAACGCACGGCAGCTTTGATGTCGTTAAATTGCTGGCTTGGGATCATGTGAACCAACACATGTAAGTATGGTTTGTTAGTTTAATTTATGAACCGAGCTAGTAATAGTTCAACGTTATATGACGGATTTCAAAATAAGCAAGACAAGGTGGCAATGGGCTGCTCATATCTGTTATCGAAGCGATAACTTCTGGGACAGATGAGTTTTGGAGTGGAGACTGTGCGTAGGCAAGCGTAGTAGGGCCCTATATCAAGATGGAGTAATGATCTGCTTAACTTAAGCAACAGCCATTAGATGAGAAGAGTTGAAAATTAGGCTTAGTGATGTATATTGATAAAGAACTACATCCTGCAGTGGACTAATACAATATTGGGTTGATGATATGTCAATGTCATGTTAGAGATTCTTCTATGAATGAAAATCTCTTTTTAACAAGATGTGGTTCATAATATGGCTAAAATTGAGGTGCTTATAGTGTTTTGGTGTTTGATACGACCGCTAAAGTTAGCACACATTGGTCACACATTGGATGGGTGATATAAAATCATATTGGCGACTAGCCTACTTCCACTAATCCGCACTAGATCTCGTGGTGTTGTACAGCTCGTGTCCTTGGTTCCCCATTTGCAAGAAGTTGTATAGAACAATAATTATATGGTATCATAGCACGACATATAATTCTCTATAAAATAATATAAGTACTGTAATTCTTTGAAGAAACACATCAATCCTATCCTAAATGGGATAACGATGTAAACGACATATTATCGAAAATAATATTTTTATTTAGAATATATGTATTATTACATTAATTATACCAAAAATGTATCGAAGATTGCCCTTTAGTTGCGCCATACTGTAGGTGGAGGACATGGTACCTTGACTCTCCTAATCACTGTGCTACATGGATGAAAGACTTTGACCTAACTTAAAACTACCAACATACGGAAAAGTAAGGAGCAACAATATGTCTACCGAATCACGAAGACTATCCATGATATGGATGCCATTAAATCATCCATTCATAGGTGATGGCGCATATAGTCACTTAACTTCAATAATAATCATATCAAACATTGAAACAGTATTAACGCATCTATCGAAGGAAGAAGACACACGATATTTACCAGTCGAATCGATCACCTATCCTACCTATAGGTATAACCTATAGGTTAGCGTGTGTAACGTTATTTAACCTTAGTGATCGTATCAAACAACGAAACACTACTATGTTAAAAGCACCTTAATTATTTATTTTATTTTATTTTCAGTTTAATAATTCGTATCCATTGTACGATATAAATAACCGGATTTCTGCCGTGACTTTTAGAAGAGTTCTCTATTTTTCCCCTACATACGTATTATGGTCCTGGAAGCCATTTAAATTTTTTATCGTAACAGTTTTAATCGGAGAGACGAATTTAAATTGTCGAATGCTTGGAATCCGGTATTAGGTTCACAATTAATGAAGTCACTTCTAGTCCTGAAAATGTGATGAAGTTGTCAGTATTTGGTGTCAGGGTGGATATAATATGAATTTTGGTAGCGATGCTGACGAAAAAAAAATCAACGAAAACTAATATTTGCTCTCAAATTGCATTTAGTTGGTCAACCCGTGTTATTTATAGCCTTAAATATCGGGATCTCGCGTAAAACTGTTGTCGCGGTAAGAACCCAGTATTATGCTTGTATTTATGTCGTAGCTACTACCTTGGAATACCAGAGGGAAAACCAGGACAGCAACACCTCTATAGAGTATCGTCAGAAGCGCCACGGCCTGGTTCACCACAGAAGTTGCCTTACTGCGTCACCTGTAATTCGCAGGTCCGTTAACATAAAAATATTTTATTCATTACAAAAATATCACCAACGTAAGCTGACAACATATTCGTCAGAGAATAGTCAGAGACATATCCAGACAAAGACATTCGCGCAGAAAAAAACGACCACAAACAGTCGCACGCGCATTCATTTAGAGTTCCAAGGGAACGTTTTACAAAATAGAATATTAATTTTGACCAAATGGTGGCACAATATGTCCATTTATAAAGAGACATTTCTTTATGCTCTAAAATAAAAAAAATACAATGAAACTTCATTTCATTTTTGACACTTCATCAATGATATTCCGCTTAATAGAACAGCTTTAATAACGGT
This sequence comes from Zeuzera pyrina, assembly GCA_907165235.1. Taxonomy (NCBI): domain Eukaryota; kingdom Metazoa; phylum Arthropoda; class Insecta; order Lepidoptera; family Cossidae; genus Zeuzera; species Zeuzera pyrina. The sequence goes on from OU015641.1 coordinate 6,318,442, forward strand.
CAAATAAATTTTATATAAATAAGGTACAAAATTAGTAATTCAAACTTCATATTATTACGTTTAAAATTGTTCGTAAAATTGTCGTCATTAGTAAATTAATAGGTTGTCCTATTAATTTACTAATGACGACTTTAATCAAATACAGTTTAAAATTTGTAGTTTCCAGAATAATTTATATTTTCTACCCATAACCTTTTTTATCGCAAACTTTAAAATTTTGCAATTTCTACAGCTGTTATCTATAGCTTTTTTATTTACATATAGCTTTTATTAATAGTTTTAAACAATATGTTTTTAGATATTGTATAGATTCAGGTGTTAGTTTGCGATGGATTTATCTCATGCAATAAATTCTTAAAATCTTTAGCTATTTTCCGCTCAAACTCTAAAAACCACCAATCGACAAGTGTTTCGCCTCTCAACAAAGCATCCTCAGGATATAGCAGAGATAGGATTCGGCCACCTAACCAGCATTCAGATTCGGCGGATTCAGCAGATGTGGTGCTGGTTAGGTCACCGAATCCTATCTCTGGTATATTCTCAGGATGCTTCGTTGAGAGGCGAAACATGTGTCGATTGGTGGTTTTTAGAGTTTGAGCGGAAAATAACTAGAGATTTTAGGAATTTATCGCATAATATGTTTTTAAATTAAATCATTTAAGCCACGAACAAAAGCCAGTATTAAGATGACAATAGAAATAATATCAGAAAAACTGTGTATTGAGTTATATTTTAATAGTACAAATTATTATTTTATATTGATTTAATTTTGTAAAAAATGAGAATATTACGTTACCTCAGAACAAATATTCTTTTTTCTTTTTGGAAACGATTAAACAAGAAATTCATTGACAGCTTGTGTAATGTATTCTGGAAACAAAATGTTTGTTAAATGTTTGTTCTCGTATTATTTCTAAATTGAAATTACATTCTCTAATGAACAATTTTTACCTGTGACGCTTTCTAGTTTGACACCCCTCAGTGGACTGGAGCGATGGAATTTCCTCATTTTGAATAACGCTGTCCAATATGAACTCTATTTTTTCTATATAGCCTTCGCCTTCAATAAACTTGGAGTACTATGGAAATTTAGCCTCTTCTGGAGATAGAGCGTGGGACAACGACTGGGATGAAGAATTACCAGCAACTTCACCGTCTCTAGGCAAAAAGAAGAAGAAACGAAGACTTGGTAAGTACCTACTTCTTATAAACGACAGACTCGATATTAATTTGACAGGATATAATATTAAACAAATATATATTACTATTAGTTATATATGTAATACTTGTAGGCACTACGTATGCAACACGACTAGCTGCGAAAGTACCTAATAATACCCAAATACCCAAATTACAAGTCATTTTAGGAAAGTTCGTATATTGACATAGCCAGATGTCAAACCTAAAATTTTATTTGGCAAGTATATACACTATCTCTGCACTAACGGACCAGTTGAAGGTCATTGCGTTTTAACAGGTTAAGAATATTTAGAATTTAGTCGCTCCAGGCGTATATCATAGTAAAATACTAGGTATATGTAGTTTAATGAAATGAATAGAAATATTTTATATTTTAATATGTTAATTTATTATTACATGTAACAATACACAATATTACAACAGCAATTCTAGTTCTTACACTAGGATACACTGTGTCATGGTTATGGTTAACCAGTACTTCTGAGTTCTAATACAAGGATTGTAGTACACTTTACCCAATAACGACTAAATGCTCAGTTTATAATATGACTGTAAGCATATAGTTATATATGTAAATAGTTCAAAATGAAGGATACAAATATTTTATTTTAACAATACAGAAACAATTAAAAATTAATTAAATTCGATTTTATTTAAAGCTAAGTTTCCTGGGTAATAGACGAGTTGAGAGGGTGACGCAGAGGCGAAGAAATAGGGTTGAGATTCGTAAAGCAAAATGTGAGCTTTCAACATTTAATTTTGGACGACAAAAAAGGTGTTTTTAAAAACATTATTTTCGTAACTTAAGAAAAGGATAAATTTAATTAAAGATGTATTCGATGAATCATTTGATTCAGTATTTCACATTTCCAAAAAAACGATTAGAACTTATTTTCCTGCTGCTAAATTATATATTTTATTTCTAATTATAGGGCTTTTGTAAATTCTATTTAATAAAGTGTTCAATTGAGTATTTTTTATTTGTACTTGTTTTTTTCTGAGTTTATAGTTGCAGTAGAAGTGCCAACTTTTTATCGTCAGTGTGATATCTCACAATATTTCAAAGGTATTTTGGATAATGATCTTAAATTATAAACTTATATCAAATTACATACTTGTAAACGTTCTAAATACTTCTGTAAAATATGTCGACATTATAATAGTAGGTACATTTCACTGAGGGCTGCTTGTGCCTGCACGCACTAATTAAAGTTTATTTCTTCTGTAACTTTGTCGGCGAGGAAGCGAGTCTTAAATTAGAACCTTCCCTACCAATACTTGTAATTATTTATTATTAAGGCGAAAACCTTGTCGATATAATTTATAAATAAACACGAATAACGATTTTAAATTCTATTTATTATACAACTGCCGGTTTTAGCAATATTGCCAATTTGTACAATGGGCGATATTCTAAAGACATCCCCTTTTTATTGTTTGTATTGTTTGTTAATTAAAAAAAAAAGGAATTATACATAAAAACATTCAAATGTAGGTATTATTAGTTTCTTAAAATACCTACAAATATATGAGGGTATTTTTTAACGGGATGCATTTAAACTGTCTTCAAAGTTGGTGAAAATGTGGACAAAGTAATTGCTACATAAAATGTAACAAATGTTATTCCTTCAATAAAAATATATTATCTATAAAAAGTTTATAAACGCTATAAAATAATCACAGCGCCAATAAAAAAAAATAAGGAATCATTTAAAATATTATATTTTACAAAATTTAATAAATTGTCTATAAAATAAATAAAGCTGTCAAGCTGTCATCCTGATAATGACGTCTTCCTTAAAGCTCACGAACGTCTCGTAACAGTTCGAAGTTGACTGCCACTGAGAGAACTAGTTTTTTGATAGACGCCTTTGAATAGTTAGTGTATTTCCTGCGTATGAGAGGATTAAAGAAGTGTAGGGAGATGGGAAAAGAAGTAGGATTCACATTCTGGTAAGGGGGGCAAATTATGTAAGTTAGTAAGTTTATATAATTATGGTCTTATAGAGCGGTTTCTGATCTGGCATTTCGCCGGCTGCTGCTGCGACTTCTTCGCTTCGCTTGCTGGGTTCTCGCGTTTGAGAAAAATACTGACGTAACATAATCTAACCAAAAAGAGTCTTCATATATAATATAAATTACAAAATTATTATCTTAATAAATTTGAACTTGTAAAATGACACTTAAAATCTTGAATACTTACAACGAATGCTTTGTATTCTAAATATATCGAATTTTGCAAAGTTTTACCCAATATCAAGCAATCATAATCAATCAATGACATTAAAGTTTCAGTGATCAAAGTTGTAAATAAAACTTTGTAGTGAAACTGTTATTTTGAAGTTTATCTTATTTAGTGGATAAAAATAGTAAAATTAGTTTAATAATTTTAAAGTACATGTCATTTATATCAAAATTAGTAAATTTGTAGAGAAAACCATTCATTTAAATTGCGAGTTGTTGATAGAGTTACTAATTCTACGGCTCCATTATTATTTCCCACATTTAACTATATTTTATTACTAGCAAACCCGGCCCGTTTCACTGGGCGTTAGTTGAAGTTAAAATAAATTAAACAGTTTTAAAAAAAACAAAAAAACAAAATTCTACTGATCCGATCGCTGCCAAACTTTACAGGAACACCCGCTAGGGCAATCTAAAGATTCCCTGAAAATTTCATCGAAATCGGTCCAGCCGTTTCGGAGTCCATAAGGAACATATATACATACATACATACATCGCCTTTTATATATATAGATAACTACGTACCCATTTATTATAACTAAAAAATATGGATGTATAACAACACACATACATTACATATTATTTAACTACATTTTTCGTACTCCCAGTAAATGTATGTAGTTAGACTATTACATAATAATCGGAAACTCCTTATAAAATGTAGTTTTTAAAGTAAAAATTTGATGGTGCTCTTTTGAGCGCAGAGATTTTTGCCCTGGGCGATTTAATAAGCCATGCCCCGCCTTACTGATTGTACCAATATTTTACCAAATAGAAATTCTCGAAGTTGAATTATAATCTAATATGACTTTTAAAGTAAGGTTATTGTTTTTAAACAGACGGCATGCCACCAAACCTGCCCTGCCTTTACCAGGACGCCCACTTCAGCCCATCGTCAGCGTACTTCGTGCTCGAGTGTCTGGGACCGGGAGTACCCACGGCCAGTTTGCACAAAACAGCTCTACCGGAACCCAGGCTTTTAATGTATTTGGAGAATAACACCGTGGTAAAAGTAAGATTTCTTGCCAAAAATGTATCTTGTATTACTCTGGTGCTAGTATACGGGAATTTCGTATAATATTTACAATCGTTGCTGCCTTTACGTATATTTTTTAGATATAGGCCGCCAAAATTTAAATTTTCAAATGAACATGTGTTTCGCTTTGCAAAGGAACATCCCCATGCAGGTAAACTTCGAGTTTATACTCTTCTCTAATTACTCTCGTATTCTAGTCACTCATGGGCACTTGGCATTCATACTCGTAGTACATGGTGAGAGTTTAAACTCAAAACTTTCCTGAGTGGAAAGTTTCCTATTTCCGTCTGAGACTACGACCCTGAAGGCATCTGACATAGTTTAATGTCATCATATTATTTATATGACATTAAAAGCAAAACGTTTAAAAAAAATTGAACAATTATGACAGAAGAAATAAAATGGTCTACTTATTCTATTTATATTGATGTTACCTAGGAAAGACTGTCGGAAATCGCCCTGCCCACTCCCCGGACGTTCTCAGTGCAGCTATCAAGTGGACATGCAGCAAGGGTCCGGCTGCTACTACCGCCAGGGCTGAGAGAAGACGAGGTCACCAAGTATCCGCTTGTGATGAAAGTGTATGTTATTAACGTAATCCTTGTAAAATAACAAGAACAATATTCTTATTCCTTAACAATCACTTTTTCACGAATTAGAATATATAGCACAAATTTCATAAGTAAAACAAATACTTTAGATTATTATACCAATTGTGTGATCTCTAACTAAGCATTAGTTCATTTATTTATTTATTAGGCTTGTACTATGGGTACTACGCAACGAATTGGGGGAGTTTCTAGTAACACATAAACTCCAAGCAATCTCCAAGCCAATTTAAAAGACTTGACAAAAAAATCGAACACAAAGCCCCGGATTGCAAACGCCCTATCAGGCTATCATAGTGCACATTTTCACTATTTCACTGGGTCGGTCTAAAGTAATTAGAGTATGGTTATCTAACACGAGATATATTAACGCTGTGTACTGGAGAAGTCATAGAGGACGGAGCGCCAAGCGTCGCGGTCCCTACATACTTTCGCGACCTCAAATCTCATCATTCAACTCACTCACTTTCGCCTAGTTACGCGAGTGTTTTATGACTGGTGTGTATAATATGTTACTTTATTAGTTAACACCATTTAAAGTATACATTGTTTATATCATATAGATTACACTTACAGGTTAAGTAAATAAATATAATATCGTGAAAATAAAATGAAAAGTAAGCTTCACAAATGCTTCTCCAAAGTGTTATATGTCAATACTCAATACATGTGATCATAAAACTTCGTTGTTTAAGATAGGTAGGTACTAGATATCCACTATTCATTATATTTGGTACTAGCCGTTCCCACGATTTCGTCCGCGTGGAATAATTTTACGTGGCTTTTCCGGGTTAAAGGTATAGCTTTTAAAAAAAATAGACTACGCCTGTTGCCGTGCACATACTATTTCTGTACCACAACATAATCGGTTTAGTGGTTTAGCATTTCCCACATAAAGTTTCATCTCCCCTTTCTACTTTTTAGGGTTAGTTTTTTGATAAAGAGAGTAGTTTATGTCTGTCCCATGGTTTCAAACTATTATCTCTGTGTCAAATTTCATCAATCTGGCGGTTTAACTGTGAAAGCAGACATACAGACAATGTTATTTGATATAGCACAGTCTATTATTTTAAATGATAGATTATTTTTTTTTATTGGAAATAATTATTTTATAGCGTCTTAAAATTTTTTAAAGCTAAGATCTTTTTAATGAAGGAGTAACATTTCTTTATACAACATTATATTTTTCATTAGCAATTCCTAGCAATTTTGTCTACACTTTCATTACTTTTGAAGTGCCATTAAATGCATCCCTTTGAAAAATTCTTTTCTTTGTTGTTTGAAAGGGTATACTTTCGAGGTGGTCCCATGTAAACTTCATTGGTATTGGAGCTTAGATTTATAATATACACCAAGTAACTGCTTATAAACTTTAATTATAGACTTTAATTATACACCTACCCTAGATATTTATTTAGGCCAAGGTCACAAAAAAGGGAGAAATAAAATATTTTAAGGATAAAATAAAATATTTTAAGGATAAAATAAACCGACTTCCAAAAAAACACTAAATAGTATAAAATAACTATTTCTTACAAGTCAGAACTCAAGTACAAAAATAACTTTATATGTACGATACAAATACTTACATAATTGAATTTTACAGCTATTGAAGTCGGTGCCAAGTTTACCAAACTAGTAGACTTATTTTTCTTCTCTTTTAATATACTGGCAATTCGTTTCATATTTATTAGAAACTCTCTCCACTCCCCATTGAGTCTACTATCACTCCCCAGAAGTGATAGTAGACTTTACTAGCCTTAAAAGGACTTCTTGGGAAAACGCGAAAACTTCAGTTAATACACACATTTATTCAAACTTTCCAATATATAGCACTTGTACAGAACTTTATCACAGAAGATACAATAATACTATCACTTTTGTTCTTTAAAACTCTCAAAAACGCAAAAAAATTAAAAATCTGATTAAAATGTCTACTCCACTTCTCCCGTTCCCGCCAAAAACTCAAATCATAGCCTTTCTATTGTTTACGGTTTATTCTTTTTCTCAAGGCGACACATTAGAAATTTTGACGGAGGGGATCTCAATTTTTCTGTGGTTACAAAACGTATGCAAGTGATATTTGGTAACCTGATTCTTCGTTTCATTCCTTTCATTTTGCCATCAGTTGCGTTACACGATTGGTTAACTTTTGTAACAGAAAAAAAAATTAATGATACCTCTTTTAAAACTTTACATTTTCCGGAGTAACGGAGCCGATTTTTGTTTCTAAATTTTCTGTATAGTTTATTAATCTAAATATACCATGGACTTATCACATAAGTCCATGAAATACACTTTTCAAAATGAGAGTTGAATTTTTTAAAATTTATTACAGTTTTTAAAATAAACAAAAAAAACGCTTTTTTCGTATGTTTTGTAATCTAGCGCGATGTTTATATAGAGCTATTTTAGATGAAATTATTGTTTATCGCTGCGTCACCTTAATTTCTTTTTTATACAGATAAAAATAATGTATGCGAATGAAACGTCCCACTGGGCATAAACTTAGTACATACTGGCGTATAGAACATAGAACTCGTTGCTGCGTGACGATTTTTAAATTGTCAATGCCACGTATGAAACCTATGAATGATTGAGTAATTATTGCGATATGTAATATCACAATCACATACAGATCACGTAATCATTATTGAAAAATAAATAAGGAATAAAACAGGAATAACACAAAATAATAAAATAAGTGAACAGCCGTCTCCACAGCGTGAGGACTTGTGACGACCTGTCATCCACAAAGGGTGACGATAGCGTCTCGTTTGCTGTCTTTTTCCAACTCGTGCCACTGTCATAAAAGATTACATTCTCGTTCATACGTCTAGACGCCAGTATGTAGTAAGTGTATGGCACTGGCAGGCATGGCGCGCCGGGCAGCCAGCTGGTGACGGAGCGCTGGGCGCTGGAGTGGGGCGCGCTGGCGGCGGGCGCGGGCGCGGTGCTGGCGGCGGTGGACGCGCGCGGCGCGGGCGGCCGCGGGCTGGGCGCGCACCTCGCGCTGCACCGCCGCCTCGGCACCGTGGAGCTGGCCGACCAGCTCGAGGTCGCCGAGTGAGTACCTTACTACGTTACCTTAAGGCGCTTCCCCTGGCCAAATACTGCTTTTTGCAAGTTTTAGAGACTATCTTCTCATTATTTGAATAAATATAAAAAATAATAAAAATATAGTAATAATGTTCAACATTTAACAACACTTTTGCCTTTTCATTTATATATAAAATATATATAAGATCTGTATTCAAAAGAAAGCCCGAAAATTTGAAATACATGCATCTACTTCATAAGTAGATGTTATGTTTACTTGCAATGTACACCAATGTAAAGATAATTTTATGATATAAAACTTGACCATTTAAATTTTTTCAAAAGACCTTTTTCCATAAATAAAACCTATAATTACTAGATTTTATAAATAATTTTACGAATTCTAGAATGAGGGGGACGTTTGCCTATTTGCCTGGAGGAGTGCCTTAAGAGCCCTATGACAAATCGTAAGCACTTGAATTTAGGTATTGGCGCGCTCGGACACTCATGTATGCTTGCGACTTTCGTAGCTTTATTGCAGTGTGAGTAACGAAGCGACTTCAATATAAAATATAATTTTGATACTTTTCCGAATCAAAGTTTTGACTTATGTTAATATTTTACTTTTAGATAAATACATATAATATTTGTAATTAGTATTAAATGTTCTCGACGCGTTAAATGCATATAAAGGAAATACAATAACATTCCTTAATACAAACATTTAGTTACATATTATTATGTTTAATATAGGTACTATTTTATAAGTAAAAATTGAATAGAATTAAGTATTTACCTGTCTAGCACTATTAGTGTTAAGATAAGTTGCCTCTGAACCACTAGTTACGTAGTCATGATAAGGTATAATTATCTTTTACTAATCAAACCTCAAGTTCACGTCTTTTACTTATTAAACGGAAAACTTTATCGTGGCTTTTCCTGATTAGATTAGATTACATGTACATGTATATACGTACAAAGATTGTTTTAGAAAAAATTTCATTACGATTGGTTCAGCGTTTTAGCATTTCCCATTCAAAGTAAAAATCTACCCCTAAGAATGTGAAAAAGGGGATGAAAAAGGGCGAAGGGGTTAAAACTTCCATGCTAAATTTCATCATAATCAGTTCAGTGGTTTAGCATTTCCCATACAAAAATTCGTCCCCCTTTTCACCCCTTTAGGGATAGACTTTCTAAAAAATAAGTGCACAATAATATGCTCTTAATACGTACCAATTTTAATCAAGATTGGTCAAGCCGTTCTTTAGTTATAAAAGCACACACAGACAGACACAAACATTTTAAAAATGGTAGAATTGAAGTCAGTAAGTCATAAAACGACTATTTGTCACAAAATTTGACAAAAAAATTGAAATTACAGAAAGACGCTTATACTCGTATAGTAGTATAGATGTATGTTTACGGTAAAAAATTACAGGATCAACCAAAAAGCCACTACAAGATAAATACATTCATGTTACAGATGCAACTTAACTAAAAATAGCTCATTTTAGATCTCGACTTCTAGACGGCGGATCACGATAAAACATATTTAATTTGCAACCTATCTTTAAATTCGTGCAGTACTAATTCAGTCAAAATCAAATCAATTTATTTAAGTAAACCCAATTGCAAGGTATTTTTGAATGTCAAATCTACTTTAGTTCGGTTCAAAGCGAAGAGAAAACAAAACCTGGACACTGAGAAGAACCGACAAGAAACTCAGCCACGTATCATATTTTTAACATTGTGCAACAACATTTTTAACATTATTGTGAGATGCTGAAGTACATATATGTTGTATATCCAGACAGAGAGACAGATAAAAAGTCTAAGAGAACAGTTTTGGTTCCCATTGTTATGCGTTATTTTTTCGGGTTATTTTTTTTATATATCTTTATTTAACAGATGCGGATCAACTTACATCCCAAGTAGCAAACAAGAATAATGATTAAATCTTATTATCTCTACTTTATCTAAAGTTAGATTTTGCTAATTTAAAAAAGATTTCGTTAAGTCATTTGAATCTTTAAGACTAAAAAGTATTAAGCTACAGCTACTTTAGCAAGTTAAAAATACCCAAAACCTTGTTAAGTATTTTAAAAACTTTAGTATTAAGTATATCTACAATGAAGTTTAAAAATATGTGTTTTACTCTACTCAGATTATTGGAAGGCGCACTTAAAACTCAATGATATTATTGAAGTATCAGTTTAGAATTGCAAAGTAAAAATTGATTTTGCAAATAAACTTAAGATAATCATAGCACTGCAATATCGCAAATTAAATTGTTATTCTTGCATAAACAATACGGTGAATTGGACGGTATACATTAAGTATATATCTCTAAACCAGTACTAAAAGGTCTAGGTCTAAAATCTTACTTCGTTAAGAAAAATAAGGTTTAACGCCATTTTACACTTTAAGTGAAAAAAATTTAAAAAATTTCCAACGCTACATCATAAAAAAATAAAATAGATTGAAGTTAGATTTTTGTTATAGCAATAATACCTACATTTATATCTCAAACATTTCTAGAAAAGTAATATTCTGCACTCCATGAAAGCAAATTTTTCATTTTGCAATATAATATTCTAAAATTTTATTGCTCTTTTTCAGCATTTTGTTGGCCCATCTGTTTTATAGCACGTTCTATCGTTTTAGACGATAAACTATCATGCGTTTTAATTTTCCAATGCTTACAGGGATATAATAATTAGCCTTTTCTAAACATAAAAAAGAGTTATTTAATCGCAATTTTGAAACAAGCTTCAGTCAATTTCTTTATTAATAAAAGAGCACCATATTTTCTAAAATACAATTACATGAGTAAAAAAAGTTTTAAATTTTTCTTTGTTAAGTGATGATCGAATCTGTGCAATTCAATATCGATAGTTTTCAGTAAGCATTGTAGATATCTTTAGTCTACTTTAAGTTTATTTATTGGTTTGAAGTCAACCTTCAAGATATCTTGAAATCCAAGTATAGAGCTCTGCAAAACCCCTCTCTGAAGTAGCCTTAAAGTTTGTCTAAACAGTAGTATTAACTCTTTCTTAAAATTTTATTATATACTGTGCCCACTTTAACTTAACTGAAGATTCAGTAGATATACCTCAAGATTGAGGTATATCTACAAGATATCTTCAGGAACATAATAGTTTTAACCAAGACAACAGCTAGAATTTGTCTACTTGCCTTCAAGATATCTACAATCCCTATTTAAGATTTTTGATTGCTACTGGGGATTTTAATTATTTGTAAAGTTTTTCAATTTTTACATGGGAAGCTCAGATTATTATTGAAAATTTCTCTATCTTCCTGTAAATGTCACGTTAAAATCTGTATGAGAAGTAAACACTAGATCAAAACAAGTCAGTCGACATACATATACAGGTCGCTTTTTAATGTTCTCGCTTGCGATCGCTCGTTATAAGGAGCACATAAATTTCTTGTACAAGTCATAACGCTACAAGCGCCCGCGCGGGTCTGAGATACACGCGTCAATGTTTATTATATTTATTACACTAATTTAAAAAAAAATTTTGTCATTATTGTACATTGAATGAAGTTTCATTTCATATCGTTTTTTTATGTCATTGCTTTTTTTTGAAACTAAATCGACGCTTAATCACGACACTCTCCTGGAAATAAGCCTTTTTAAATATTTTTTTCTGTAAAAAGGAAGAAATTTATGACATTTCCACAACACTAATATACAATAAGAATATGTACTTGATTTCACCATAATTTTAGAAATTGTTAGAACTCGTCAAAACAATGTTAATTAGGACGTCAAAGTAGCGCGTCTGAGGATTTTCCTTGTAAACTGACATCGTAGAATAGTTATTGTAAGATATTATAAAATAAATATGAAAATATGCAACACCAATATTCACGAAGAGAGAAATGAATCAAATATAAACTGCCAGCTGAATATTAATATTTTTTTCTGTCTCTTTATTAAAAAAGGTTTCTGAGAATTACAGCATCAAAATATCAGTATTTCGCACAAAAATGTCAAAGGGCTCTTAATACGCAATACTCATCTTCTCTCTTATGCCCGCCACACACGACCAAGTATGCTTGATCGAGCCCGTCCAATTGGAATGAAGCGTTGTTTGGCTTGACGCCCCTACCATGCCACGAACGATCAAATTTACTTGATGCAACCTCCGCTTTATGCAAATTGGACAGGATTGATCATTCATACTTGAACGTGTGTGACGAGCTTTACACTTGTATGGGTGTTCACTAAACAATGTTCTACTATAAATAAGTGCAATAGCAAAATAACTAAAATATAATTACTTAATTAACTATTACAGAAAGGAAAAAATAATAAATCGACTTCAAAAAAGAAACACTAAAAAGTACAAAATAATAAATAGCTATTCTTTACTAATTCTTATTAAAGTTCTTTGGGTCATGGGTGTCCACTAAAGAATGTTGTACTATAAGTTCAATAGCAAAATAATTAAAATATAATTCCATAATTATCTATTGTAGATTGGAAAACAAAATAAATCGACTTCAAAAAAGTAACACTAAAAAATACAAAATAACTTACTTTACTAATGAAAACTCAAGTACAAAAATAACTATAATTATACGATACAAATACCTATATAATATGACAGTTACTGGAGTCGGTTTATTTTTTCTTAATTTTTTATTTGCCTTTTTGAGTGACCTTGACCTAAATAAATATCTAAGGCAGTTTTACAATTAACTTCTTTTCTATTTTTGGAGCGCAATGATATACAAGAGAATCATCAATATAAAAATAAAGCATATAAGCAGGTATTTATCTTCAAAGTCCAGACTCCGATACCAGCGAAATTTAAATGGGACCACGTCAAAAGTAACAAAAAAATAGAACTATAACAAAAACAGAATTTTCCAAATCGGTCCACAATTGACGAAGTTATCGGTGAACATATATAAAAAAAATACATACAGACGAACATGAGACCTCTTATCGGTTAAAGACATGCCTTGCGTATATTGAACTGCATATTATACCATATTCCTAATTCTTTGTACTTTGGCATCTGTTTCTTCCCTTTCCTTCCCAGCTAGACTTTCGACACAGACCTCTCTCAACTCTTCAATTCCTTTCTCTTCCTTGTTTTCGTTGACCATTGTGGTCCCAAATAACAAAACTCTACTAACTGAACAAAAATAACTCTAAAACTCTATGCAATAAAATAATTTATAGTTTCTTTAAACTTTAAGAACGTACTTACAATTGTATGATGATTCATTAAATATTCTCCATTCACAAATCTGTCACTGCATTGCTGCATGTAATTTAAAAGCGTTACACTTAGGTTGAACCGTGGTTTAACTGACAATTAACCTAACTGCAACGTTAAACGCTTATTACATACACTATGCTATAATTTTAGCGTATTACGCTATTTCTGTGATGGTATTACCTGCGCTATATAGACACTAAAAAAGCCTTACCAATTTGCTAAGAGTAAAAATCTACAAAAAGTACCCATTCGATACCAATACTTATACTCAAGCTGTTTCATTCCAAATGGTATCGATTTTGTTACGATATTTATCCTTGTATCAATACTACTGACTATCGATAATAGTATCGATACTGTCGTTTCGATATCTCATCCCTAACCAGACTAACCGCACGTCGGCCGTTGTTAATTCTCCTCCCTTATTACACTCTGCGATAATTACGGTCCCTAACTCTTGTTTAGTGCAATATAATAGCAGTTAGGGAGCCGGTCCCTGATTTTACAGAGATCGGGTCGTCACATTCCTCTTCACTCTCTTAGTGCTGTGCCGATCGAATGATGTAATATTAATTAGTTAGGGTGTCTGAAAGTGTGTGGTTAAGGATATGATATCGAGACGACAGTATCGATATTGAACTCGATACCAGTTTTGTATTTTGTATAAAAATATCAAAACCAAAATATTGATCACGTGATCACCATGAGTCCTTTTCATAGTATCGCGATTTATAAAGCTAAACTTTATAAGTATGGAAAAATCTTGTTGCTTTATGTTTTTAATATACTTATTTCCCTCTAGATATCTGCGTGATTCGCTGCACTTCATAGACGCGCGACGAGTAGCGGTATGGGGCCGATCGCACGGTGGGTTCCTGGCCATTATGGCGTTAGCGAGTCCATTAAACGTCTTCCATTGTGGAGTTGCCATCACACCGATCGTGCGCTGGAGATATTATGGTAAATTATTGTTATTTTAAATAGTACAATAAATACTAAGTTTCTTCCTGATTCTTCCCAATACGGGCTTATCCGCACTGTGACCTTATTGCTAGGTAACTTCAATTGATTGAAAATTGACTTCATTAAAATCAATCTTATTTCTGTGTTATGTTTGCACATACACATACCAAGTTCTAGCCATTTTACATTGGGATGGATAGAGCACCAAGGAGAAAAATCGGACCTTGATGCCTCTTCTAGCGTTAGTTATTTGGGTCCGCCGCCTATACAAGGTGTTACAAAAGTATCCACACTACCAAAAGGGGGTTGACGTACCCATGAAACTGAACAACTTTCCCCGAGGAACATGGGTCGAAATATGAAAAAAAATGTTGGTCTTCTCATACAAAATGAACGCTCAGCTGATGAAATTAGTATGAGAGGTCTAAAATTTTTTTTCATATTTCGACCCATGTTCCTAGGCGAAAGTTGTTCAGTTTCATGGATACGTTAACCCCATTTCGGTAGTGTGGGTACTTTTGTAACACCTTGTATACATTCGATATAACAATTGAAATTATTCATAGATTAATGAAATAAAAGATTAGATGTGACATGAGTCACAATGCACTAAAAAAACAGATCACCTGGTCTATTTTTGGAGTACCTAATGTAGCCATGGACTTTGGCATACAAGAACGTATTGGTTAGGCACTGATTAGTGTCTATATGTACCTAACACACGTACAACACATACAAAAAAACATAAAATGTCGCAATAGAATGTTACGGATGAAACAAGCTGTCGTTATTCGTATAGTTTCTATTGGTTTCGACTCGACTCGATGCCACTCTGTATTACATTGAAAGCTTTCCTTTCAATTTAATAGGTTCATGTGCCAAGCGCTCATACTTTGTCTACGTCTTCGTCAATGGCAAACAGATGCCGAACGTGAATAAAAAAATACATGTTTCACACTGAAATAAAGGTGAACAGGAATAAATCTGAAAATGTTTTGGTTGACTCAAAAATTCCACAAAATACATAATATATGGTATACACAAGGACAACAACCAAAATATTGTTATCGATGTTCTAAGTTCTTCACTTCGCTTCGCAGCATCAGCGTATGCGGAGCGTTACATGGGCTTCCCCAACGCTACTGGGAATTATCGGGGCTACGCGGACGCTGACGTCACGAAGCAAGCAGCCGCGTTACACGACAAGATGTTGTTACTGGTACACGGGACAGCGGACGACAATGTCCACTTGCAGCAGACTATGGCGCTAGCGAGGTCGCTGGCCAACCAGGGCAGCATGTTTAGACAGCAAGTAAGTGGACTGTGCTTAGGAGTGATGATTTCTACAGTCCATTTTAATGGCCTATGCCAAAATGGTCAAAAATATTATTAATTATATTTGAATATGTAAATTGGGTGTAATAAAATAAGCCAATATGTGTATTTAGTATTTTTTAAACTATTTAATACACCTACTTACCAATACATCTCATTTAAGAAATGTAAGTGTAACATTTAATCTCGTTTACCTTTATAGCAAATTGGACAGAAACAGAATTCTTACCGAAAAATTTTGAAAAAGTAACTTTCAAACTTTTTTTAAAAGATTAAATTTTATATACACTGGGTACACACAAGTATACTGTATTTTAATGTTTAAAAAGGTATTAGGGTTGCCACCTTTTTTGTTGAACAAATATTTTTATTTTTTTAAAGTAAGAAAATAAAGTACAACGTGTTGAAATAAAGTATTGCTTTATTGGACTTGCTGCTGTATGTATTTTTTGTTGCTACTTAAAAAAATTGTTTACTTTAGTTATGTGAATTGACACTGACGTAATAGTACCGTTCAAACACGAAATCAGTGTTCATTGCCATTTATTAATGCGTACCGTTACACGCAAAAATGGCTTAACACTTTTATTTCTTTAAGTGAACAATAAGATAAAATCTTAAAAAGTCAAAATAAGTACAATAAAGTATTTTCACCTACTTCATTGCTTTCATAAAATATTAAATTTGTTATAAAGTACGGGTGGCAACCCTAGTATTAGTATCAGAAAATCTTACTTTATTATTTTAAAATACATGTTAATACTAGCTGTACCCGTGACTTCATCTGCACGGAAAATTTTTTCATGGCTTTCCCAGATTAGGTTAGATTATATGTACATCTGCATAGTATGTTTAAAGATTGTTTTTGAAAAAAGTCTACGTCAAGCCTACGTCTGTATACTAACATACTATCGCTGTACCAAACATCGTAATTGCTTTGGCGGTTCAGCATTTCCCATTCAAAGTTCCCATTCAAACTATATCCATGCTATATCATAATCAGTTCAGCGGTTTAGTATTTCTCGTACAAAATTTCGTCCCCCTCCCTCCCGTCCTCTTTTTCACAGATTTTTGATAAAATAGGTAACCATGTGTTTTTGACAAAGAAAGTCTTATCACCGCAGCAAATTTTATCATTACCCTAAGCCACTGGTTCCCAAACTTATTTTGTCTACTGAGTCGAGAGCTCATGCAGTCGTTGTCTAAGATGCCTCCTAGCTAAATGAAATTACAAATCACCCCCCAGGCCTCTACACAACGCCCCCATTTTTTTTCTGGGTCTCTTACCGCCCCCCTTTAGGCCTGCAGCGCCCACAAGGGGGCGTTATCGCCCACTTTGGGAATGGCTGCCCTAAGCGTTAGCGTTTCCCGTACAAAATTTGATCTCCCTTTTCATGTTTTAGCGCGGAGAAGTCTCAATTGTACATAATTGTAATTTGCAATAAAACTTCAAAACAAATAAAAAACAGGTATGAGAAATTTGGAATAATTACCTCTCCGTTTCAGTAAAAATATTTTGAAATTTCGTAGAATTTAGTATTTTCGACTGAATTTTTGTGGAGAAAAGGGTTTTTTCTAGAATATCTATCGAGATTTCTTTCGCCAATCGTGTTTACACGTTTGAGGATTTCAAGATAAAGAGTTGAAGTTGTATGTATCCAAATATCTAACTCTCAGTCTTCTTAGATACCGCGATCCAGGTCACCAAACACAGCGAACTCTGCATAGGCGGAGTCTTAAGGCGACGTATTGGACATTTTTACGGCAGAGATCTCAATTTTTTTAAGTGACTGTAAAATGTTTGAAAGTGATATTTGGTAACCTGATTCTTCATTTCATTGACTTTATTTTGACAGTTGCGATATACACGTTTGGTTAACTTTTGGAACACAAAAAAAATATCAAATAAACCTCTTTTAAAACAGAGATTTACATTATAGGAGTAACGGGACCGATTTATGTTTCTAAATTGTGTGTATAGTTTTAATCTACACATATTCTTCAAAATAACAGTTGGGTTGTTAAAATTAATTATAGTTTTTAAAATAATAAATGAAAATAACTACTTTTTCATATTTTTCGTAAGTAAGCCCGCGCACTTTTGCATAGACCAGAAGGTCTATTTTGGATTAAATTATTGTTTATCAACGCGTCGTCTTAGGGTTTCAGGTAAGATAAGGAAAGCTAGGTAAAATTTAAGATTGTGTAAAGTAAGACTTAATAAAGATAAAGATCTAGTACATTTCATTTTTTGTTTTCTCTCTCAGAGCGGCATAGAAGTAATCTTCAGATAATCACATGCACTTGATCTACTGTATGATTTCCACAGTCAGCTCTAAACTTATACTATAGGTACCATATAGTATATACATCTACATGTATTATTTATTCGGTTCATTTGATAATCTAATTATTCATTCATTACTGCATAAAGCAGCGCCTGAAAATCAACTGAATACCTTTTTCACTGCCACAAATTACATAACGGCCAGTGAAATAACTTGTTCTTTCTTTCTTTCATCCATGTTACGAACCGAGGGCAATAACACTCAGACTCCAAGCCAATTTATAAAAGGCCATTTTACTAAATTGAACTGACCGAGAATCGCGTCTAAGACCCTTGGCTTGAAAGGAAAATGTCTAATCTTTACACAACTCAGTAAAATTGTCAGATTAGGCTATAGTATTGACTGAAAACATATTTTGCGTTGGTCGTAAAAGTCGACCAAGGCTTATTTAAAGAACTTTTATAGGCAACGAAATAATAACCTGCTACTGTTTTGTTTTGCCATCAGCACAAGTACCATACTGAAAATGGCAATAAGTACCTACAAGTTGTGGTTTTGTTGCAACTCGATTGATAAATGGTGTGATTGTGACATGCGTGCATGTATATATATGTACTGTATTTATATATATCCTCCCAGTGCAGTAATTTAATAGGACCAAAGGAATAGATGATAAGACTCTGGAAGGTATGAATGTAAGGACGGAGAGGACACCTGAAAAGGAAATGAATAGAACACTAACGGTTAAAAGAAGCCTAGGGGAGATAGAGGCGTGGGCAAGATCACCACCAATAGTTAGGGAAAAATATGGAATAATTACTAATTACACACATTTGTATGTTTTGTACTTATATGTATGTAATGTAACAAATTTTGTTATATCAGATCTATCCAGACGAAGGACATAGTCTGGAAGGTGTTACACGTCACCTATATAGAACGATGTCGGCCTTCCTTGACGACTGCTTCAGGAAGCAAGTCCCTCCCGAAACAAAGGCGGGGTTGCGAAACGGAGGGAATCTCGACTGAGATACGTGGAGGGACGAGGAGTTGTACTCTTGGTGAGAATATTCTTTAGTTTACAATCGATTTTATTTTTTAAGCCTACACAAAGTGAATTTACAATCAATTGGCATCAATAGAACCGATTATTCCACGTATATAATACATATTGAAGTAAACATGCATTGTTGTTACTGTACTATGAATTTAATATCACCTAAATACTACGTGAGGGTGACCATGACATGGTGTAGCGGTATAATATACGGCGGATAGTATTGTTTGCAAACGAGCTATCTTGAATTGTCTTTTTCATTACTATAAAATTTTCGAATTAAGAATTTGTTTTTTTTTAATTAATTTGCATTATTTTAGTCCTAATGTATGCTCTATCTTAAATGGACTCCTATTGGCAAGTCACCTATAATATAAATATCGCGGAAGTTGTTATTTAAAGTTGTCCTAGTGACTTTCCATCGTTTACCTTTCTTTGAAAGAACAGGCACATTTACACACACATACCTCTTAGAAAATTATTTGACTATTTCCTAAATTATATTTTTAAACAGAAATACTGATAATAATAATTAACACGAATGGGAAGAAATATTTGAAATTCATTGAAATATATAGAAGTTAGCTCTTTAACTTTAATTAGTGGGTAAACATCAATGTCTTATGGCTTCAAGCTACTACGAGTTTATGACGTTACGATACGATACGATACGATAACGTCTACGATAGCGTTGTCTCTCAACAACTTTAGCCTTTGCCCAATCTTGGAGTTCAAAAGCAAATAACTCCTATATTTTATGATTAATTTCTAACATTTCTTCACAGTTGAGCTTATGATTTTTAAATATTTTAATATATGTATGAAATATACCAGTTTCATAAACAACTATGTTATCTTATTAGTAATAAAGCATGTTTTTTTCAGGTAATATATCTAAGGATGAAATAGTTCAACACAGTTTGTAATGGACCCCTAATATAACCAATGAAACCAGTAGTACAATAATTCCATATCTTACCCTGACATGTTTAAGAGTGGACACCTCTATACAGAAAGTATTACTTATACATAGTGATTTGTGATATTATTGAACTTGTACGTATATGTTTGTGTTAATTGATATTATATAAGTATTGTTTGGAATGGATTTTATGTGTAAGGGCTCGAACACATTCGATACTCTTAGTTGAGCTAAGGGGAGAGGAGAAGTAGAGTTCGCAATTATATCGACGCTGCATTGAGTTTTGGCGACACTGTTCTCTGCATAATTAGCTGTCGAACTTGCCGAGTTTCGAGTTCAATTGCTGTATGGAGCTTCCAAAATGGGATTAAATCTTCGATCACCGTTACTAAAAGTAGAAAATGTAGATCGCGAGAGTATACAGCATGGAGTAGTATTTAATCAAGAAACCACACTCTAAGAAGGCAGCCGAAGTCGAAAAATTTAACCCTGAAATATCTCTATACCCCTCCTTCTCTTTTCATATTTTGCTGTTAGTATACCTATACAATATTGCAATATTATATACACTATGCTAATAGGTGTATTTCCGAGTTATTTCCAGGAGTTAGAAAGAGAGAAATGAAACGTTAGGGATCAAAGGTCATTCAACATCACATAATTTGTCTTCAATTACCTCTTCACGGTACGGTATCGACCTGGATTCGAAGATTCTTGCTGTACAGCGTACACATATGCGCGATTTGTAACGCTTCGATTATACCCTGTTCTACTAAAGACGACGGTATGGCTGACATATGTCAAATGCTAACTTTAGAAATCATAAAATCAATCGAAAAGTTTGCTCTATGATTATACTAATACTTTTTCAGTGTGTACTAATCTTAATCAATTTCATAAACATATTTTGAATTTATTTAACTGCGCATGTCAAGAAATGTAGGTCGCGATTGGAATACCTATTAGTAGCTTATAATTAATGAAAATTAATAATTTAACAAAAAAATATCAATTTTCATTAATATTAATTCTAACAACAGTCTAAGCATATTATCCGCGGATACTATACAATGAGATGGCACCTAAGCATATGGTTTATACTTTGGATGTATATTTAGTTCTATAAGTAATGTAAATTAATAAAATATTTAGTAAAAATTACCTAAATGGACAAAAATACAATATTTTTTTTCTATATTTAATAATAAAATAATTCTCCAGATAAACAAATAACGTGATAGGAATCTATGCACTAACCTTGTACTATGAGTACCACACAGCGAGCGGGAGAGCTTCCAGTAACATGCAGACTACAAGCCAATTTAGAAAAGTTAGGTTTCTAAATTGGAAGGCAGATTGGAAGGCTCTGCCACCGCGCTGACTGACCAGTTTTATAACATTTATTTATTTAATTACACATAAACAAAATTACATATAAACAAAATTTTAAGCAATAATCTACAAAAGGGGATGCTTATCTCTTTGAGAGATTTCTACCATCTCTACTAAGTACCTCTACATTTACTAATAAAATGCATGCAAATATGGACTATTACTAGAATTATAACTTACGTTGTATGTATGTGTATGTCAGCCATATCTTCATACTGTATGGAACAAGGTATAGTACTTCTAACATCGCATAACATGGACGGAAGTAATGAATTAAACTTCCATTAAGAATGCGTTTAGTCAGAATTTTGCGTGTGTCAGATTGTAGATTGTATAATACATACATATATACATACCTCCACACCGTATCCCCAACGGGGTAGTCAGTGACGGAAATATATGAAAGATGTCAGTGTTGGGTTTTTGTTTTCGTAAGAAATTATTGACCTTATTTATTTTGTAATTTAATTTATTTATAATAATGATAATATAAACCGTTTGAACAAAAGGCGTTTGGATAATAACCACGCCATAACAGGACCATAGTGCCATTTTACATGGTATATTATTTGGATGGTATAATAAGTTATAATATGGAATTTTTAAAGTTTGAAAATTCTTACGTTAGTCTGCTGTGACAGAGGCTAGAAGACTCCATGGATCGTGAAGCTCCATACTTAGTGAGCCTGTGTGAAATGATATCTCGGCCTATCCCAAATAAAAACCGTTAATCTCTCAACATTGTTCGAATTGTTACAAGTTATATTCATCAGCTAACGGCTAACGGCGAAAGGCTAATTTATGAAAAAGTTATTTGTAAAAGAAAGACATAGCATGAAATTTTCTCTTATATAGATTGACGTTTATGTCGCTGTAGCGGCCAGTGACAACAACACTGGTCTATCGATGGTTACTATATCAATTCATGTTATTTAAAACCGCTAAAATCAATCGCGACGTTAGAAAACTCCCATATACATGCTCTAATGGTATTATTTATCTGCAGATTGCATTTTAGAACAAGAGAGAAAACACATAAGAAATGTATGAATTTTATTTAACTAAATGGTAGAGGTTTAAAAATGTCAGCTATTAATTATTTTACAATTACGAAAATGGAATTAAATACTTTCGTAACATAACGAAAGTTAAAACTAAAAGCGCACAGTAATCTTAAATGTAAATACATTTAGGAATGCTTTAAGTTAACGCTTATTTGACAACTGACAACTGATTCTCATACTCTCGAACAATCCATCTTCATTTACATAACTATTTTCATACGTTTCTTTTGTATTTTCTTGCATACCTGTTTATCTAATAGACTGCCTGTCATTCTAACGAAACAGTGACAGACAGGCAAAAAAAAATATCAGATAGCGTCTCAATGAAAGAACTGAGAATGAAAAAGTATAATAAAGAATCACACTGAAGTTCTGTATCCTGAAATGGGCAATATTACGAACGCTATGGTTCATTCATCAATGGAGAAAAAAGCTCAATGGAGCTTGTACATGAAGTTCTATAGAATGTTAAAATTTTAATACTACTGATATATTCGACTCCTTGTACCGATTCGTGCACACAATGTAGCAACTTAGAACCAATATGTTGTTCCTTCAATTAGGTATGTTATTGTAATTGTATATCCATACAATTATTGATATTGCTCACTTGCTACAAGTATGACATAATGTCTCAAAAAATGGATTTTTTTTTATTTACTCTGTAAGATTAGGAAAGTAACTAAAGTTCATTCTTCAATAATGTCATATCGTCAGACATTACAATAAGAGTGTCATACCATATACGCCTGCATTATTAGTCTCATAAAAATTTGTTAATACGTTCGTACTTAAATTACTGTTATAAAGTGATACAAATATTTTTTTTCTATGATGTATTTTTAAATTATAAGTAGGTATCCTTTTTCTTACGAAAGAATAAATAGTCAAATCATTGTTACCACTTTTAAATTGTTCAACTGAAAAATTGCTTTTTTGACTTGTCATTGTTGTTGTAAATGAGCTATATTCATATACACACGAGTGCTGTTCTCTAATGGCCCAGAATCCGTACAAGTCGGGACACGGTTCTTTATATTTTACCAACCATGAAGCTTATTCATTTAAACGTGATTTATTATTATTCAAAGAAATGTTCCCAAATTCATTATTCATAGTAATAAATGAAAGAAGAATAACGGTTATAAAAAACCTATAGGTAATAATATCTAGGTACTCTTATAGCTAAATGAACCTACAAAAGTCAACAATTTGAAATTGAAATTTTCAGTATTATTTTTGGTATTAGCTTGAAAGTTCATCATTAAAAGACCTATTCATATTACATCCTTCTAATTGTTTCCTAAAAGAGTAAAAGTTTAGGTAATATTATCTATACAGTTTATTATAAGTTGCACTCTGCGTTTTCAGCTTCTCTTTTCATGTTATTTTTACTTTCGCAAAAAAGACGTAAGTATATTATTAAAGAACTAAAGTGAAAGCTATCAAACGGTTTCTATACTATATACTTATTCTATACTATATACTACCAAGCAGTTTTATGGTATCATAATATAACATTACACTACAAATATAGGTGTCCTAGAAACCTTAAACCAAAGCAAATAATACATGCATTGTCATTTATCAAAAAATAATCACAGTAAATTTTCACGGATTTCTAACTACGCCACTTTATAACTTTTTAAAACTCGTATTGGCTTCGTTATTAATTTGATTGGCATTGGTTATTAATTTGTAAAAAAAAATGAACTATACGTAACAATAATTTCAAAGAAGTTATAACTTTATTTGATAGCTATATATTTAGGTACTCTCTGAAGATATTAAATCCAGAAAAAGAATTAATAAATTACCTGTGTAATCGGAACTTTTTTTATATTTAGAGATATAGTCTTATTTAGGTAAGTTTTCGTTTCTAGTTTTGATGTATGTTGGGTTAGGTTTTAAGTTAAGTTTTGTTCATTCATCATACAATCATTTATTTTCAGGTTATGCACCCATATTAATAGATAACATTATGTTATGTTCTTATAATAACACAAAATATTAAAATGAAATTAAATAAAACGAAGACATAGTCATAATAATAATAACAATAACAAAAATAATCCAAAGGTTAACACATAATAATTTATAATTCTAAAATGTTATTTTGTAAAACACATAATAATTTATAATTCTAAAATGTTTTTACAATGTGTGTATATTGTGATTGACATGTCTCCATAGACGACTCTGAGTATGGCATTGGTCAAGCATCGCAGCCTCTCCCAAAAGGATGCTACGCGTGCCCTGACCACACCATAAAAGTCACGCTCCTGCCTTTCGGCAAAAATGCCAGAAGCGCTGCAGAATCTCGATAACCCCATAAGGGTACGAAAAGCGTCATTGTATTGCACCCTTATGGCAGCAAATGATCTTCTAGGATATTTTACCCAGAGTTAATAACCGATATAGTATAGGATGTAGACTATAAAAAAAAACCATGCGGGATGCATGGATACGTCCATTTTCTGATAAATATACGAATTCGCATATTATATGTTATGTAATATGAAAAGGTTTCTGCGACACCTACATATATCATCTGCATCTACGGATATTAAGAAATGCTAACTGATTTTCTTCTTTCTTCTGATATAGACTAAGATTATATAATAAATTCCTTTTGAATTTATGTATAATTATATATAATTTCTGATTTAAGCCTGCATAGCGTCACGAGTTCACGAATCACGAAAACAGAGAGGAAATGTTCTAGTTATTTAAATATTCATGGGCAGAAAATGCCGTAATGAAGGTCAAATCGCAATCGAAATATGGCAAATAATGATACAACTTTTCAAATCATCAGTAACATTTATTTTAAACGAATTGTCCCGAAAATATTTAATGTAGTTATGGAACGATTATATAGTAATCGATATCATTAAGTATCGACATACCTGCAAAAGAAACACAAATATAAGCGTAACGTGAAGGCTCATGGAATCTAAGTCCCAAAAATGATATAAGAGAAACAAAACAACGCATTAATCATCTAGTGACAAATAAAGGAATTGATACTACTAGCTCTTTAGTCAATGAGTTTGTGATCTTAGAAATTAACTTGTTGTAACTAGTCGGTACTATGTCATAATAATAATCGTCATGCGTCATCGCGTCACGGGAAAGTTATGTTCACGTTTTTAATTATTACAAAGATGGTAAAGTGAAATTTCTAAATGACAAATAATTGTACAGAGGTAAGAATATTTTCTGATTTAGGTAATTGATGCTTGAGCTTATCTTACGAATTGTACTACATATTATCGATCGCTAATGAGTCTCTGCAGTGTTTTGCTCGCGTGAGGTTTGGGCCATAGTATAGTGTTAACAGTATGTCATCTACGTACACAGAAATGAAATGGTTGTAATATGCGTGTGTGTGAAGCAGCACACGTAAATATATTCACGATGTAATCTACGTTCCAAGATATATCATGCTTTATGGAGTATATATATGTATACGAGGTTATTGTGAAAGGGAGTATAAATCCGCCGGGGTTCCAACGTGTCGCTGTTGACTGTTATATTGCAGATGTAATAATTATGGGATACATTTATTTTGTTTCTCATGCAAAAAAAAATCACATAAAAAAAAATATATCATTATGCCTTATATTCCAAAGGTTTACTAGCGACGTAAAAACTCTGATATTAGGGTTGCCTCACCTGTATATATTTTTTAAACTTTGAGATGTTACACTAAAACTATTGACTTTTGGCAAAGTTGTAGAACGCAAATTTTCTGTTGTCATGTCATAATATCCTTTCGCATTTACCTATCCTTTCGAAATTACCTTGTATATGTATGTACATACTAACAGCCTGCAGAACGTACACGATGTTTCCGTGTTGTACGCTTGTTTGTACTTTGTTTGACTTGTGGTACGCACAGACGTTAGAATCACGAAGCCCTTTTTATATCGGACCTGTTTTGCAACAGATGACTTTTCAGATGAAATCGTGCATTATATTGATAAATTAAACTATGAAATAAATTCTAACTTCAGTACAAATTATTAAATTGATTTTATTTATACTAGATTTATAGATTTATCTATGCGTAAAATTATTATTTTTAGGTAACTGTCACAAACAATATTATAAACTTACACTTTAATCTAAAAGTTAACTGTCGTGTTATAGAATTGTGATGACATACTTTAAGTTTTTGTTTACTATGGTTTAGGTCTTAATTTCTTACTCGCATTATAATCGGCAGATACTAGATAAAGACGGTGACACCTGCTGCGACTTATCTTTAGTTTAGGCAAGCTACAATAATTGGTAGTTGGTTCAGTACGATTTGTAAGATACGTACAATAATTTTTTAGATATTCTGTATTTATCTATTCATAAGTAACGATTGCTCATTATCATCTGTCAAATTTTGCATGTTTGTATTCACTTCATTTGAACATTTAAAACCTTAGTAAGTATTAATAAAAACAAAATTTCATTAAAGACCAATAGTAGGTAATGTTAAAACTTTATAGAATATTAAAAATTTATAGAATTAACTAATTAGAGAGGTTTGAATTTAGAAAAAATTAGTGCATTAATATTATTAGAATATTCGAATCGTAAAAACTCGAAATAAAAATGAGATAAAAATAGCAATAAATTACGGTTTAAAAGTACTTCTTGTATCGACTAAGCACTTTTCCAATATAGTACACGCGTTAAATATTGATGGCGGAATATGTTCTTTTGCGAATTTTGTACCTAAAGTATATAATAATGGTGATGTTGCGGATGACTACTCATCAATATTTTCGAAATTATATATGAACAGGTAAACTACAGCGTGTTAATGGCCGAGTAAAATATGAATAATACCAAAGACCTAAGTGCCAAAATGTGTCGTTAATTCTTGTAAAAGTTTCTATAAGTTAGAATAAGATTAATGGAAATTTCGATGTAATGAACATCACACTCATTGTTTTGTTATTGATATAGGGCAAATTAAAATATGATTTAAATAAGAAGTTGCTATATTTAATTAAAATGTATTTCTCGTATCTAATGATTTTTCTGTGATTGTACCTAGGCACATAGATGTTATATAAACGTCTATGCCCATACATATACAAATATAATGAAAAAGGAAATATTTCGCTTGCTCTTTAACTTGATCAAGAGTAGTTATAACAAACTTAAATTGTAGTAGGTATAATTTCATACAAATACATAAATGTGTAGCTGCATTGACACACGCACACAAACGCCCGTTTTTACACGTCTCGCGTCTGCAGGAAATCGATTATAAATTATAATAATGGAATATCGAGTTCGATAAATACTTTTAATTATAATTTCTAAATTATAAACCCGAGTAATATACAATTAATAATAGTAATAATACATACTATTTAATTATTTATTATTGTTAAAAAGTTACCTACCTATCAATATTGATTAAATTAACTTTTTCTAGACAATACTCGATGAATAATATTGAATATTCAGTTTTTCTTACTCAAATCTCCACGTTCGCTTGTAAATACTTGAAACGTTGTTATACTTCTAGAATCGAATTTCCAGATTCGAGGAAAAACAACGTCAGTTCTCGTGCTAGTGTTACATAGTTATTAACACTAGCACGTGTTAGCAAGGGTCCAGTGCACGTTGAGCCAGCTCACTGGATCAATACACTGGGCTAGTGTGTAAATAGCCCTTTGGCGCATCGACACTAAAATATTTTCATATGCAAAAAAAAACGACACTAGTCGGCTGACCAGCCTGCAACTTTGGTCTATATAGCTACGCCAGAGGGTCAATTACACGCTGGTCCAGCCCAATGCACTAGCCCAAAGTGTACGAAATCCATAAAAATCCTTGCTCCACACCAATGTGTAGTCTGTCGAGACTGTGCTTAAAAATCATTGTTAACATCCTTTAATAATAGCATTGACATTACAATACCCGCGGTTAAGTAATAAGTACCTACTACTGTCTTATTACATATAATGTTATGTTATATTCTGCCCTTGATCTTGCACGGTGAAAAGACGCACATAAAATTATTGATTGTGATTTTGCCTTATAGATGTTCTTGGTGTTTTAATTGTTTTTACAAATCAGCAATGGTGCAAATATGTATGCTTTGTAATTTTTAAATAGTTTTAAGGTATTTAATTCATGATTGTAGGTACTTAATTAAAAATATCGCTTTTCATGACTATGCAAACCTACTCGAGTAATCTTTTATGTAAACTTTATGCTCGACTTACACCTGATATTTAATTAGGTACTAATCAGATATTTGAAATTGTAATCGGTCTCTCTGCACTTTCCGAACAATATTTCGATTATTTATCAATATAGTAACGTCGTACTTAATTTCTAATTTCTTTTGTATTAAGGCGCTCCCCAAGGCAAACAAGCAAACGTACAGAGTTCTAGGATTCATAAAATTCTTTTTGTAATGTAGTAATTGGTTTTACTTATAAAAAAGGGTCTTTTGAACAAAATGTAATGGTCAAGTTTTATATCATAAAATTATCTATACCTATATTATTATTATTATTATTATTATTACTTTTTATACATACTTCTTCAAAAAACGAGAAGATAGCCTCTAAAACTTGCATAAAAAACAGTATTTGACTAAGGGAAGCGCCTCAAATACAAAATTAATACAGTCGTCACATAAAAATTTCCCTCTTAGGCCTCTACCAGACAGCTGCGATATAACGGTCGATATGCAATATCGCAATAACGCGATATTTGTTCTTAGTACTTACATTTTGTATGAGAACGCATGCGATCATACACACTGCGATAATAACGACGCAATTGAAGTAGAACGCTTAGTAGATTTTGTATTAGGACGCATATGATCATATACGCACCTGTATAATTAAAACGCTAGCTAATAGGACCTCAAGACGCAAATTAAGTTCTACAGACAATCACACAATGTTCACAAATTGTCACAAATTGTTATTCGGTATTTTACTGAATAGTAGTAACGGTTAC
The DNA here is from genome assembly GCA_907165235.1 of Zeuzera pyrina. Lineage (NCBI taxonomy): Eukaryota > Metazoa > Arthropoda > Insecta > Lepidoptera > Cossidae > Zeuzera > Zeuzera pyrina. Next base: position 6,347,838 of record OU015641.1, read on the forward strand.
ATTTCTGTGCTAATGTCTTGAAATAAAAAAATAAAACACAAACATCATGAATATCAGACGGTAAAAACGCAGCTATACGGCAAGAATGCGAAACGCGTTATCGCAATAACGCATGCGATATTATCAACCGTTATATCATAGCTGTCTGGTAGAGGCCCATTGATTTAATTACGATTGTCATCAAAATTTGAGTTAGATGACTGTTTCAACTTTTGGTGATAGCGCAGTCTTGCTATACATAATTATACCATTCATCGATATACGATACGTTGTATTTCAGGTATTAGGATGCGGCAAGCAAACAAATTTTATATCATTTAACATGCAAACAAAATCTTAATTTTAGGTTTTATTCTTAAACTACGTAAAAGCATGAAAAGTTTTATTATCTATTTATTTATGTGTGTATAAAATTGTTGTCAAAGGTGCAATGCACTGATCATAATAATTTTGTATCTTTATATTTAGATGCCTACGTATTTAAAATAACAACAATCTAGAACGACAAATTAATGGTAAAAGTGCAGGATATCTGACATTTTTTGACATTTTTTAATCAATTTCAAAGTAATACATTCTCTGGATTTCACTATAACGATATAAAAATACTATGTTTTCACTGCATATTTCACTATCATTGTATTATTATGATAATCTTTGATTAATAATCAAAGACGAAAATTATGAATGATTATAAAAAATGTTTTCTGCTTGTGTAAATAATAAATATATCTATCTACTTATGTAAGCTGTTATTGCTATAAATTTTATTTACTGTTATATCTTCACTCACTTCATCGAGACTAATCTATTGTATTATTGAATTAATAAATGATAGATACTTATTGCAATGTGATTGTTTCTATTACGAAGTCGTTTACTCCCTAATAAAATTGATGGTTCAACTTCTACGTTAAAATAGAGAGAAGATAAGTAGTTAAGTACTAATAAATACAAGGCACACGATTATAACAGTCCAATAAACCCTTGGCATGCATTTAGAAACATTCGGCTTTTACATAGTTACCGAGTTCCACTTGGTCACATAGCCTTTTTCTTCATTTTTTTACCCGACTACGGCAAGGCAAAGGAAGGGATGATTTTGACATCCTATGTAAGTATGTATGGCTGTTCCACCCTAACATCGCTTCTAGTAAACCGAATTTGACAAATTACGTGTCTATCGATTTGTTTTTTTTTGTACGATGGTTATATAGGCTGTATTTTTTAACATAAATTAATTAAGTCTCCTGGAAATTAAGAAAAACTTGGAATGAAACACGATATCATCAAAAAAACAAATTCTAAATATGATCATTGAAACTTTTCTGAATAGTTCATTTATTTGCAAAGAACTAAAAATACTAAGTTATATATACCTACATTTCTGTATACCTATATGTTATATATGTGTATTGAAGTTGTTAGATAATTATAATACTAAAATGAATAAAAATTCAATGTAAGGTAATAGTTTTTCAGCAAAATGAGTATACAATTTTTTTCAAAATTTGTTTACGCAGACGCATGTACACCAAGAGTGCTATCTCTTCGACTTCCATTTTCATACTATGGATTGCTGTTTACCGCTCTGGTTACTCAAACAAATTACACAAGACACGTAGTACTTACTTTTTTTCCATAATAAAAAACATACCGATCATAATTTATTTATTCTCTAGGATAGATTGTTTAATCCCCGTACAAAATTTAGAAGTGCTACATGTGTGAAGCCTTTGCCTATCTGTCGGTGTGTCTATATGTGGCATCGTAACTCCCAAACGATAACACCATTTCACATAAGGTTCTTTTTTGCTTGAAAGCTGCAATTGTCGAGAGGATTATACCTCTTCGAGATATCGACATGGACTTGGAGATATCGAGGGAGGAATAAATTTTAGCGGCCTATACCTAATTATTAATTTACTATTAACCCCACCGTTAAAGTATGAGTCTTACAAAGGGCAGATAATGAATAAAGAATAGTGAAATATATTTACCGCTTTTTATTCTTTACTTGCATTCTAATTATAATTTATTTTCTGCGTTGGAGATTTTTTAAATTTTTAATTTAACTTTTTTGATGCTACAATAACAAAAGTTATGTAATACTTGTGATGAAATCTATCGATTGGCATAGGTTTCATTCATTTGCAATAAATTTCGAAGTTTTTATCATAATTTTATTTAAAAATGATTAAAGTTTGTTCCAAAGAACTGATCTTAACGCTACTAATTGCTCAATCTTGGACTATTTCCAATTCGACTCTTCAAACCAGCAGTCCACAGTCACACTGTCTTAAACTGAAGTGTCAACTTCAACCACTGTCCTTGACACGAAGAATCCCAAAATAACCGACTCTGACCCGCACCTGGAACGAAGCCGTGATGTCAAAGGGAGAAGCGATACGGTGTGCAAAAAAAAGTAATAACACGAAAAAATAAAATTGCAAAAATATATATGGAAATGGAAATTTTCGCATTTAATTTCACGATAACAATTACAAATTACATCTCAGTAAAGACTACATTGTGACGCATGGCGCGTGACACAAATAGCTAAAAATGAATAGACACAGATTTTGGCGTACTTCGAGTAATATAGGCTGGCTTGGCGTCTCTTAAATTTACGTCTAGACGGCAGAAAGTATGGCAGTCTGGAAGTAATATCGGTTAGCCTAAAAGACCTAAGTTGGCTGGCGAGGCTAGCCTGCCCGACTTGGTTAATGAGGCTGGATAGCGAGGCTTGGTGATATAGGCAACTCAACACCTGACTTCGTTTTACTTAGCTTTACTTACTTATATACATATATATGTATGAAACTTTCAAACTTTGGACTAGCAACCTCAAGCCTCAAACATACTCTGATTAAAAATTATATTATAAAATAAACGATTTCATCGAAGACAAAGCTTTGATTGGAAATACTCTCCGGCGACTTCCAGGTCAGCAGGTGCCACAGCCAACACTGCCGAGAATTTGAAGCAGCGTAAGTATGCGACTGTCTGTGAAAGTTTGCCCTTTGTGTACCTTTGAAACTTTGAGACCCTGGGGCCCCGAATCCCAACGACTGGTTTCTGATATTTGTAAGCGACTGGTCGAGCCTTCGGGAGATCGTCGGGCTGACAACTTCTTCCGCCAATGAATTAGTTTGGCTATTCAAAGAGATAATGCTGCGAGTCTGCTGGCCATCCTAAGCAGTAACAGCTTACTATGCGGCAACTTCGAAGAAGTCAATTATCGTTATATTATTGACTTATCTCAATAAACGTATAAGCCTCTTTTCTTTATCGTAATGTAAAAATAATTGTAATGTATAATAATTAAATGTATTATATGTATTCCAAATATTATTTTGAATGAATGCAGTGAGAGGGACAGCGAGCGAATGACAAAAAAAAATTAAAACTGTCAAATGCATAAATTATTGTAAAGTTGTACATACATAATTTTTATAGGATTAAGATATGTATGTACAACTTTACAATAATTTATGCATTTGACAGTTTTAATATATTTTTTTTGTTTACCTTACCAAACATATGAACACAAGTCGAGATAAAAGTTCAAGGTTAATATGAAGACTGAAATGCTCTGATATGAAATACAAAACCAACGAAATTTCAAGCAACGGCTATGTAAATACGTATAATCTATCATCATATTCGCCTTCACCATAATATAAACTAAATTAGATACTTATTACATAGGTACATGTACTTTCTTTTATTATAAACCGTATTCATGCATTACAGATAGCCGTACCATTATACAAAAATACAAATTAAAATAAAGTAGGTAATTGCAAAAATTATATATTTTTAATAGATCACTATGTGTTCGTACGCCTGTCCGTTACAATCGATTTTCGCAATTATACTACATGACGCACTTTACATAGTATTTATGTCGCACTAGTTAACATTGAAATATTCATAGAAAAAATTAAGAGGCAAATTGGATATTCAAACTCGACTTGACAAAAACCGTCAACAAAGCTACTAGACCTCATTTTAAAAATTTCAGGGTATAAAGCCAGCTAAGTTTATGAAAAAATATATAAGTTCTACTTACTGATTTCTAGAAATTACATTTAGAAAGAAGATTGGCAGAAACCCATGCAGTTTCAGTGTCGCATATAGAGTCTGTGTTGGTTAATAAAAATATCTTAAAAAGGTGCAGCTAAGTAATTGCAAAATTAAATGTAACTACAATATATTTTTCCGAAATCAGGTTTCGCTGATAAACTTCGCTATACAATCTTGCGTATAATACATGTGAAGCCCTAAAGTGATTTTAAAAGAGAATATAAAATTGAGTAACAAAATGGTTAAATATTATTTAGCAATGAATAATTCAATTCTAAGTATTGTTAATTGTAATAAACTACATAGATAACAATCCAATTCCTACTTAAGACATCTCATGTTTAGTCACTGTAATGAAATAGATTGACAGAGTACCATGAAGTCTTGTATTCATTATTCCTTGTATGACGGTTTTCAAGTCGATGCAATATGTCTATGAAGCCGATTTAAAAGAAATTACAATCGAATCAAAATTATACATTGAAGTACAAACTCTCCTACTTTGATTCCTTAGTCATTACCAGACTAGTATGCCATTTCAATTTATTGCAATAACAATAAAAGGCCTTACTCACGGTGCAATCTGGCTAGCAATTTGTCGCTGTATGCAAATAATTGCATCGTAAATAGGAAGATTGCAGGTCGCACACAACTTATCTTATAATGCAATTTGTTGCCTTGCAATAACCTTGCAATCTGACTAGCCATTTGTTGCTGCATTGCGGACAGAGCACCGTTCACTTTATTGCCAGCTGGTACCTGTCTCCACATCGAACTCACATCTTCCATCCCTCGAAAACGCGCTCCCCAGATATACAATTTCGTTCATTTGTTCTAGACATTTCCCATTTACCCATATTTCACACTTTGTCTGTACATCTTCCCTTTCAAACACCAGAACCTTAGTTTTCGACTTTTTGGCGGGAACGGGAGAAGTGAAGTTAATATTTTATTTAGATTTTCTATTTTTTACATTTTTGGGAATTTTAAAGTACAAAAGTGATAGTACCTATATTGTGTTTTAAAGTTCCGTGTAAGTGAAAAGAATGGAGTAGGTCTAAATAAAGAAGTGTAGCTGAAGTTATCGTGCTCTTCCAAGAAGTCCTCTATAACTTCAGTAAAGCCTACTATCATTTTACTGGAGAAGTTTTATGATAACGATTCTACTTATTAATACAATACGTGACATTGGCAAATGTGCAAATCTGTGCGCCATGCCACGAAGAAAAAAACAAAAAAAACCTCAGTTTTGATTACATTCCTTGAAAATCCTTTCACTTCACAGTCTGTTTTAATGAACGTAACTAGTGTCTGCAACTCCGCTTCTGATGGTGCTATAAGCACAGCATCGTTAGCGTACAAAAGGCAGTTTACCACTGTACCATCACATGCCATACCACTCATACTATCTTTTAATGTCTGGGAGCAACTATCCAAATACAGCACGAATAGCCAGGCAGACATTACACAGCCATGTCTGACGCCTAAACAGACTTTGAACTAAGGCGAAAAGTTACCGTCTATTGTATATAGTATACAATATACCTGTATAGTATAAGGTATACTTGATGTAATGATCTCACAGCCTGCAGTAAGGAACCCTCCGCGCGATATTCAGGCTGAAGACTCCACAATTTCTTTCGCACTTCTCTATCGAATGCTTTTTCAATATCCACAAAAGCGTAGATAACTTTCCGACCTATGGCCAGAAACTTCCACACTATCGCTCCGTGGTATCCCACGGAGCGAGAAAATCTGATCCATGCAATCCCTTCCATTCCTAAAACCACCTCGTGCCTCCCACAAATATCTTTCAGAAATGCCTTTCATACGTTCAGTCAATATCTTGGTATAGACGTTACTTGCTAAGCGGATCAAGCTGATGGCCCTACAGTAAGCGCAGTCTAAATAGGAACCTTTCCCTTATAGAGTCCTCCAGTACCTCTCTCTTTTGCCAGCAGAGATTGCGCAGTTTATAGAATGTATCCCAGACCCTAAGACCACCATACTTCCTTTAGTTTCTGACCCGAGTGTGGCGATTCGTTAGGATCGCTCTCGGTGTCAGAGACAGAGTCTCCACTCTCATACAGTTTTCTACAATAATCACTCCATCGCTGCAGAACATCTTTTTTATTTGTTAGCAGGCGGTTTTCTTTCGACACACTTTATTCATTCTGCAAGGTGCCGGACCACTTCGGTACTTAAGTACTTCTTTCCAAAATAATTTGGAATTTTCCTCGAAGTTGTCCGACATCTTGTTTTCGTCTAATACCTACACCTTTCACGCTTCTTTTTCACTAGTGCCTGCGTTTCTGCTTTCGGCAGCTTATATCTCTCTTTCATCAAATCCTTATTCATACTACAGGTAATTTTGGCAGCAAGGTAGTCTCGCCATTCTCTCTTTTTCTTGTACATGACTTTTTCACCTTACCATCCCACCACACATCACGCTTTTTACCATTCCCAATGATAATCGTTCCACACACTTCTTTCGCAGCCTCGTTCATACTATCTCTAAGGTTCTGCCAATATTCTTCAACATCAACGCTCGTCACTTTCAACCTATCGTCAAGCTTACCGGATACCATCTTTTCATATTCGTCCACGGTGGTCGCACCTTGTAGTTTCCAGCTCTTGATGCGACAGACCGCTGCAAGTTTAGAGGCTACGCGACATCGCCATGCTGCAACCAGACCCCTTATTCTAGTTACTAATAGAAAAGTGGTCCGTTCGGAGATCAGCTCCTCTGTGTGCTCTCGTGTTCATAACTTGCTTTTTGAGCCGGCTGTACACCAAGAATAAATTAATCATACTCCTTTCATGCTTCCTTTACTACGTGTACTGATGAATATTTTTGTGCCTAAAGTATTACCAACAAAAAGATCCTTTTCCTACACACTTCTAACACAATGCTACCAGCATCATTCACTCTCGTTACCTGCATACTTGCCTAGGACAGTCTCAAATTCTCTTCGAGCTGTCCGGACCTATCTGTTCATGTCTCCACACACTATAATTTTCTCATTATCTTCAACCGTCGCTAGTACTTCCCTAACATTCTCCCAAAACTGCTCTATCTCGCCCAAACCGACACAGGACACTGGGGAATACACCACTAAAACAAAAATCCTTGTCCATCCTGTCTTAAGATGCACCCAGGGCAGTCTTAAGTTTACACACATACTCAGTCACACAATTAATCAAACTAGAAGACAGTAAGATGCCTACCCCTTGAGATCCCTTTTCATCTTGTGGTACCCCTGCACTCTGCTCACACCAGCTGGGACAAACCGCTGTACGTAGGACGCTCTATCTCTATCGCTAACGTCGTCCCACATGGTGGGTATAGGAGAGGATTGCAGTTCTGAAAACGGGTGGCAGGGGTAGCGACGAGCACGCTTCCTCAGTTGACCCCAATTGAATTGTAGGAATTTTGTATTTTATAAATATCGTACTGAACCCTCTGTGAATCAATCAAAAGTTACTTGACTCCTTTTTTATGTAGTAAGGTTCTGTAAACTACATAGTTATAAAGATATATTATTAGATGGAGTTCAGAAATACATCAACTCTGTGCAAATAGGAGACGATGTATGATGAAGAAAAAACTGTTTTTTTTTGTATGTTTTTATTTGTCAGATAAATGTTAAAAATATTCTATACAATAAAGAATTTCTCTTCTATTCAATCATATACGTGATATGAAATGTAAAGGAATATTAAAATTCATGATAAAATTACGATTGCCTCAATACATTTATTATTAAAAACTGTAAAAATCGTGTAGACTGGTTGAGATCTTTTGGCATCTGTGATATCATCCCTTTTTTCTGCGCCTGAAATAATATAAAGAAAATGTAATTCAGTAAAGAATAGTAGCGAACGTATAATTCAACGAGTGGTTTGGTGTTAAACTTATTGAATAACAAATATATATTTTTTGTATAAGAAAGTTACACGGTAAGTTCACAAGTTTAATTTATTTTTAAGTATTTATTTATTTCAATCTATACCTGTCATTGTTCGCTAGCTAGCAGGTGTAGAAGAATTACTCTTGCTCATCAGCTTCGCTACCATCTCTTGAACTCTCTTCATCTCCTCCAACTGCGTCGTCACTTGGTACAATCGGTTCTCACGCTCCAATACTGTCTTCTCCAATTGTTTTATTGTCTGTGAACGTAGATGTTTTTTATAAGTAAATTATTTCGTTGTATATTTTGAAATTTTATTTTCGTAAAGAGGTTTATTATTTATCAGGGTTTAAACAAAATGGCGAAAAAAATTTCCTTAGTTTCCTCATGTTTCTCTATCGCATGTCCGTCTGACTTACTCAGCTATTTGGCAATAATGAAAATTAATACCCCAAAAACGAGATACGAGAAATAAAAAAATTATATAATTAAGTTAAGCATTATTATCATACTGATACATTTTGTTTAATATATATTTATCCGAAATTGTTAAGGAACACAATTTAATGCTTTCGCACGCTCTCAGAGGGTTATTTACTTTATTTATGTTAAACAAAATACAATTGTTACTAGTGTATGAATACATGAACAAAATCAAGGTAGGGGAAACGAGAGTAGACAACGAGATTGCCCACTGTACAGTAATTGCTCACGTTAAGGAAAACCTAAAATTTCATCTACTTAATATTGAGAAAATGTACGGCACGGAAAATAGGTGGCTCTGTAGGTTGTATAGTACAAGACCAAATAATAATTTGACAAAATATTTAAAAACTATAAACAATAGGGCTGATTTTGTGTACAAGGTGCACATGTTACGAAAAAAGGTAAAAATCTAAGCAATTTTCTTAAGGAAGCTGTTATTTGAAAGTAGCTGTAACACATTTTTATTAGTCTATCGGTAATCAAAATATCGGTCACATCAATTTAGGAAACAAACTTTTCTAAATCGGCTTGGAATCTGGGTGTTACTGGGAACTCCCCCAGAGTTCGTTGTGTTGTACCCATAGTACAAGCTTACTGCTTAGTTTGGGGTCACACAATCTGTGTAATTGTCTGGAGTATTATCATTATTTAATTGCATTTTAACACAATACTTTAATTTATTGTATGGAATGAAAGTCAAACTATCTTTTTTACGATAATTCGGTGCTAATTAAAGCTTTTTATGTTGGCTTTTAGGGATGGGCAATCATTAAATCAAATGTCACGAATATTTAGTTATTGTCCAACTATATTCAATAATTACCATATGGCAATAGCTACAGTTATAGCCCAGTCAATAACTATAAACTGTATTACTTTTTTTTATAATGTCAAAAACCATTAAAAACGAAATATGTTAGAACCAGTCTGAAGGATGCAATCAGTGAGGTTTAGAATAATGTGAACAGTCTGTCCATACGTCCATATTGCAAAAAAATATGGTGTATTATGGCCAACTTCGTGCCATTACGTAAAAAATCCTTAACATAGGACTACCTAGGAATTACTATATTTTATCTGAAGAAGAAGAAAAAGATCTGGAGGAATGGATATTAATATTGGCTAACAAAAGATTTCCTAGAAACGAAAACGACATTCTAATGTTCAGAAATTTCTTAATGACCATCCGTGACCTTTCCCTCATGATAGACCTAGTGAAGCTTCGATCTCGAATTAACGAAGGCAAAAAAACATGTCAAGCTCAGCATTAGAGCTACAGAAGATGCACCTAAGTGGCAGGTTTAAGTAAACATTTAAAAATTAAGAATAGGAGATTATTATTGTTTGCACATCGCAAACAATGATATTCTTCTGTTAATATTATATCTTACATTTAGAAAGAATTGTGTCATTCGCATATTAGAGTGAACCGGAGTGAATTGATTTATGAGACTAATTTGATCTACGAATATAGGCAACCTTTAAGTGACATGCAAATTAAAAACAAAACGCTTGACAGATAACCAAAATTTTTTCAACGGTGTATTATACTGGATAATATTTGGTGTTATTTGTTAATATTTCATAGTTTCGTGTATATAACGAAAAAGTATTGTTATTAGCGCTACGTGTAATACGTCGGACCAGCGAACGGTGAAATTTTAGCGAAATTTTGGTTCGTTTCATGTTTGTTTACGTTAAAGTCAAAAACGAGAAAAATAGGATATATGAACTATGAGTCCTTAGGGAAATAGATATAAATAAGAAATAGAATAATTCAAAGGACAATAGCGATAAATAAGAAAAAGTAAGAAATAGAATTACAATGGAAATAGAAATAGAAAGTGCTTTTAAATGTATAACTAATCCTCTTCATCTTATTTGAGAGAGGCCTGTGGCCAAACTGCCCAATACTAGGTCAATACAAAGCTGTTAGAAACGGTTCTCACCAGATCCCTATGTTCGATATCTTTCCGAAGCGTTTGTTCGCTTGCAGCCGCTTCTTCCAGGCGCTTGTCCCGCTGCTTCACTCGCTCTTCGAACTTTATCAACACTCCCGCCAGATCGCTGTTTTTACTTGTCTACAAAATATTAAATAAGTTAGGTTTCGTTACTCTCTCCTTAGAGACAATCTCGACCTTTGTTAGTAAAAGATGCAAGAATGTATGGAATCTGATAACTGTCGAAAACTTATGACGTAAATTCATATATTTTAACGTTATTAATTAAGGTAATGACGATAGATAGTTATTATACCAGAGCCTCTGTTCTGGTAGCGCAGACGCGCAGGTCCTAAGGCGAGTCGCTTATATAAACGGAAGTCATGGGCGAAATCGAGGCGATGGCTATTACCTCAGCCCTTTAGCCCGGCCTCGAAAAAGATTACGGTGTTCCCCGTCTGTTACAAGAGGCTACTAAAGGGGCCTTGGGGTTGCGGCCGATCGGAGTGGGGGCTTGGTCGTCCATCAATGTGAAGTAATAATTAATCTGTGCCCGAGGAGAACGACTGCGCGTGTGAGAATTTTTGGCGGGATTATATGGGTAGAACTTCGGCGTTTATTTCAATTATTTGCAAATTGTTTCTAGTAGATATTGTGATGTAAAATTGGCGTAGTTTGGCGTCCCAAGTATCTACGCTGTTAAGCAATATGTGGAATTGTCGAAATAAGTGCTTATTTAGTAGTACGGTGTTGAGATTTTTTTTAGTAGCTTAGTTGACCTCAGCAGATCGTATTAGAAAGACTGCCTCGGTAAATTTGTAGCCAGAAACTCTGAGAAACATTAAAAGGTATTATGTCGACATTTTAATGAAATAATGTGAAGCATTTATGTATGCATTACTGAAGATTTCGGTTGCATGGGCTATATTCCTTCAGCTTCCCTCCTAAGGGAGAATCGTACGGCAGCGCGTGTGGCACAGCGAGGTTGAAGGGGTGCTTTCAGATAATGTTAATAAAAGGCAAGTTCAATTATACCTTTTTTATACGTGGGGTCTAACTCCTACAGTGGTCGTCGGATCTCCTACGGAACGCACTGGAGCCCCGCTCGCGCTGTACCAAAACACTTCGCTAACAATGGCAATGTAGAGCTCCACATTGTCGGTAATTGAAGCCTAAGCTCGGGCAATATGGAGGTAACAGAACTGAAGCCTAATCTCGGGGAATATGGAGCTAACAGAACTGAAGCCTAAGCTTGCGCAATATGGAACTAACAGAACTGAAACCTAAGCTCGAGCAATATGAAGTCACGGCGGAGCACACGCCGCGACTATGGCTTGAATCTATCTCACCTGTCCAATGAATCCATAACAGTTTTCTTCTGTTTAAATTGCATACTTGTATAAACGCAAACGCGACTTTATCTTCCGAAGAGGACATGTTGAATGCGTCTAAACTCTAAAGAAAGCGTAATCACCGCCACCTTGACCTTTAAGTACACTGCGCACGCTCTTGCTTTCACTCCGCCTCGACTTCGCTTTGACTTTGCTGTTAACGACCTGGCTTAAATCAGCCAAAGAGCTTATAAGGAACTTTTAAAAGCAATAGGCCGGCAACGTGTGTTGCTCTGATTGCCATCTGTAAGCTTCAATATTTACTACGTTAAAAGTAGCGTCTAGGTTAATTTTGTTTTTCTTAAGACATTTTTCTTATCGCTGAGAGATCATTTCAAAGACATTAATATACTTACCTTACCCTCGGTATACATATTTGAAAACATAATGTGCACTAGAAAAAATATAAGACCTATTTTAAAAGAAAGGCGTTATTAATGGTGTGGAAACTCGTGGTCGTGATCAGCTAGTTATTTCTAAATCGAAATTACAAAAGTCAAGTGATTCATTTTTGGGCTGTGTTCATTTTTATAATAAAATTCCTCAAGAAATTACTCAATTAACGGAAAAGACCTCGGAAGACACCTCATTAATTTTCTACTAATTGATTTACTAATTGATCGCAAAACCTGTAAAGTAGTTCCTGAGATATACATACATACATTTATGTATAACATACAAACATACATACATGTACATACATACATTTTTTTATACATACTAGAGATGTGCCGGATTGTTAAAAATGTATATCCGCGGACACGGATTATTAGTGTCTAGATCCGCGAATACGGATACGGGATACGGATCTCAACTTTTGTACACATTTTATATGGCTTATCGATGAACCTGCACAGTAGACATAATTTTAAAGGCGCGGGAAATGGATGGACCAATCAGTTAGCGATATTCTGAGGCGACATCAATGGGCGTTAAAATCTTTGCCGTTATTGGTTTATTGATTTGGCGCATTGTGCGCTGCTGACGCCTCATTCGGTCTGCCGTCAGTGTCATTGTGACTGTGCGTGGTTTTTTGAGGTTACGCTTAGTTATAAATTAAGCGTACTATTTCATAACCATTATTATGTTTTGCATAACCATTATGATATTAAAAAGAGGATGTCCTTTAAAGAGACAATCGAGGGAAATTACAAGATTTAACATTTAAATAATTTCATGATTTTGTCTTCACGTAAACGTCGTATATTAAAATAAACATTTGTTTTTTTTTTTGCTTCTATTTATTTACATTAACAAAAAGTACATACATATGTTAATATTTACAAACTTAAAACTTAAAAATAAAAACATTTGTTTTAATTTGTACTTTTGATTTTTTAAACTTCTACAGTCCGTTACTGACTAGATAGTTGTAACTTCAAGTCACTATTTTAACTCAAACTCATGGTTGTGTATTTTGCGATAAAAATTAATAAAAGTGACTCATTTCAATGGCATGTAGTATCGCATGAGCGAAATAGAAGGTTAACGCATTGCAATATTGATTCCACCTTATGACTGTTGCATAAAATTGGTTATAAAATGGATTAGCGTTTCGGATATTTTCGTTGCTCGTCTTTTCGTGTCTGCGCGAACGAAGATAAAGGATGCGCCATATCTTTCGTGTCTTACTGTACTTCGTTTGTTCGTTCTAATAGAAATAAATTAATCCTATTTCATGTAAATATAATGAGGTAACTTACTATTATAATTTTCATCATAATTATTTGTTTGATTTTTCAATAAAAAGTGTCGAAACTTTAATCGTAAAAAATAAAAAGTTATTTGATGTTATTATATTTCATTATTATATTTTACCTAAGCGAAAATGTATGAGAAGAAGGATGAGATTTGAGGAAGCGAAAGAAATATGTAAGAACCGCGAAGCTTGGCGCTCCGTCCTCTTTGACCACCGCGTTAAGGATACAGCGTGAAGATATGTATCTATCTATGTATATTTCATTGCTATTTTTAAAATTCCATTTAATGAAATTCATTAATATATAAAAGATCAGTTCAAGATCCGTTAAAAAGTTACGGATACGGATATCCGGCACATCAATAATACATACATACTAAAAAAAAAATACTTAAATACATTGCAATTAAGTTTTAAATTACGAAACAGTTCGAGATAGAGGTCTGATTTGTGAATTTTGTCACAAATTACTAAATAGAGGTTTTATAATATAAATTATAAATCAAATTAACAATCACAAACCTGTTGTTCTAATTTCTTGTGTGTGGCCTTGTGTTCAGCTTCCACCTGTCTCAATCGTTCCTCGAACTCTCTTTCGCGGGCTCTCATTTCACTTTCGATATTCTACAAGTACATATTATTATACTTATATTGCACAAATTAATAAAAAACAGCTTTCAAAATAATGAAACAAATGTTGAAACTATTAAAAAAAAACATCTAGAACAATCATAAATTTAATTTAACCCTGAAAATTAATACAATTTAGTCTTTTGGTCCTTGTTGTGTCTTTTTAGTTTTTATTTACAATTTTTCTTTTTATCTATTAGGAGTTTACAGATCCTATAATATACTCGAACATTTCACACAGCGCCATCTAGTCCCAAAGTAAGCAGCACAGCGCTTGTGTTATGGGTACTACGCAACTGATATACTACTTATATACTTTTTTTTTGTAAATAAATACATATTATACATAAACACCCAGACTCGGGACGGGAATCGAACCCACAACCGCCGTTTACTTTCCGATGCGCTTAGCCGTTACGCCACGGAGGTCGCGTCAAATGTTCTAGTACCTATGTTCTATTCTTCTTATTTCTATTTTACCTTTCATCTAATTCTATACATATTTAGATAAATACACAGTCTGGTTATTTACAATTTAGTACATATCTTATTCCGTTAATTCTTATAAGTAGATAAAACTGCGTCTGTTCCACTTAGTATTTAGGATTCACATTCGTCTAGTTTAATTTATTTTGCAAGTCTAATTTTATGACCGTATTGTATGTAATACTTTATATAAATGCCTCATAATTTAGTTTTCTTTTTATTCCTTTTGAGTACCTTGTTACATTTACACAGAACTTCATGAATATTCTACGAGTTCCATCGTCAGTCATAATCAGACATATATTATCTAAATTTATTTCACACTGAAATATTTGTTCAGTTTCGTATCTTTCTAAGATGAAAACCGGACATTTTGACAAAATATGCATTATTAAACAAAAATGCATATTTTGTCTAAATGTCCGGTTCGTAGATGCACGACGGGTCCTCAGCGCGCCCAATACGATGTAGGTACTCGGAGAAATTGCCGTGCCGCGTCAGAACCTGAGTTGCAACATATGTAACTTCCATTTTTACAATTTTGTATGCTTTAATTATATCTGGGAAAAATATCTTGGTCACAGCGGCAGTCTCGTCCATTTTGTATCTCAGATTCCATTCGTCAAGCGACTCCTCGCGGATTAGTCACTTGACGAATGAGACCGAGCAGTAATCATATTCTGGTTTAGTCTTTTGGTGTTGTGCCGCAGCCTTCGTCAGTAGGTCAGCTCTTTCGTTTCCTTATGTAATTTAGTCTTAAATTCTCAGTCCTGAATTATTATAATTACAAATACCACCTAAAATACATATTAGCTACTTTTAATTTCTAAAATTCAGTCAAAGTCGCGGGTAAAGTCTAGTGCTAAAATTATTATCTTATGATGATTTTTTTCAAATTTTATGCAATACGTAATAATACAAATGTCCTTGAATTACTATTTTTGTCAGACTATTAATTTTTATTTATTAAAATAATTTAAAGTTAACAAAAAGTACATACATATGTTAATATTTACAAACTTAAAACTACACATTATCTTAAATAATAAACTTCCTCAAAGTTGCCGCTTAGAAAGCTGTCATTGCTCAAGGTACCTAGCAGACTGGCAGCATTGCCTCTTTTAAGTTAATAATAATTATAATATAATATAATTCGTTTACCTCTTTATAATATTAGTATTGAAAAACAATAAAGAACATACATATATGTGGCTTGCCCTATTCTGAAGCCCTAGGCATGCATGCCACTGATAACTATAACTTGTAATAATTTGCAATTGTTTTATTTTTTCCACAAAGTACGGGATGTATTAGGATCCCTGATAATGTATTGGTATGAGTGCATTTTTTACGCGTACAAAGCTGCCACACATTTTGAGCAGCAATGTTCAGTCTGCTAGTTTATAAAGTCTGTGGTTTATAAATACCTTTCAATCATTTTATTATATAATTCAACTTGTTTACTTTTAGTACTTTGTGGTAGTTATATAACACGATTTATTTCTGTCTAAACTCTCTATTAAATTTTATTAGTTCTATGGTAATAATATAAAGTGTATAATTATGATTTCTTACGACTATCTGTGATTTAAACTCTTTTTGCAAGTTTTCCCTCTGGTTATCCTTGTCAAGTCTCTCTGCTGCCAACTTCGCACGAAAGCCTCGCAGCGTAGTTTCGGCATTTTCTAGTTGTTTGTGGAGGTCTTCAATAGTTTTTTTGTGTCTAAAAATACACAAAAAATATAATGCTCCAAAATATTTTTGTAATAATGATTTTGTCATTGGCTTTTCTAAAACGTATAAAAGCCTAATTAAAAAAAAACTTGTTTTAAAAACATTTTTCAAAATTATTAAAAAAATTAAAAAGAAAAACTTTTGAAAACAAAAAAAAGTTGCATCGGCCGGGAATCGAACCCGGGCCGCCCGCGTGGCAGGCGAGCATTCTACCACTGAACCACCGATGCTCATGATAAATAGTGCGAATTCATGGTACATGTGGAGTTATAAAATAATTTTAAAATAAAAAGAGCAAAAGGAAATTTAATATTTTTTTTTGTAAGCTATTTCAAACCTATTTAAACCTTACAGAGTACAAAAATTATTTTTATTACTGTTTAATGAACTAGTGTTCTCTGATTATTAATAAATATCCACGTGTATAATACTTACATATGTTACAAAATAATACAAATAATATAAACAATTAAGGTACGTAATTGAAAATGAAGGGAAATTGATATCATTCCCTATGTATAAAATTAAATTAATTAAGGAAAATTAAATTTAAAAAAAGGTTAAGTAGTACTTAAACTGTTCAATAAGTGGCATGAAATATCTATACTATAATATTATAAAAAGAAAGAGCGGATGTTGTAACTTTGTTTATATAAGGTTATTGTGAAAGGCGTATAAATCCGCTGGAATTTCAATGTCTGGCTGTTGACTGTTATATTTCATTACGGGATACGTTTATTTTAATTCCCATACAAGGAAAAAAATCATTTATTTAAAAAAAAAATGTATAACCTAATCTATTATGTGCCCTATATGTCAGCGATAGCCGGAGCAGTGGGCGGATATATACCGCCATACTGGCGACATAGCAGGGCAATCGCGATCCGACATGGCGATCAAGAGCGAATAGATAGTGACGACACAAGTAGCGATATCCTTTGTCTATTAGTGTTACCAACAAAATCTGCGTCGTAGGTATAAAAATTCGTATATCGAGTCTTAACAATGACTACTTAAAAATCTCATTAAAAACCCACCTTTTCTGATGTTTACGTATTTGTTTTTCGTACGTATTTAATTATTTCCGAATTGGAGCATAATACATCATACATCATACGTCTAAAATACATCAATGCTTAAAGCACCACTTGTGCTAGAAATTGTCCACTCCTGAGACATTAGATTTTCGTATATCCAGTAGTGCTCAATTGCTATTCCATTGCATCCTATTCCACCTGCTACGAAGGTAGGCTCGTCTGACCATAATACCTATTTTTAGGACAACATTTAGATTCTCTCTTACTTGTGGTAAATAGGTACTATTCACAAAATAGAATTGGAAACACGGAAGAGAACAATTCCGAGGCCTTTGTCTGTAAGTACCGGTCGCTGATTCCACTAAGCACACCCTTTCATTTACCTACACACATCATAATAATCTCATAGGTAGTTACTCCTGAGTACTGTATTTTCTTAACATAACACAAATATCTAACAACAAAAAACAATAATAACAATTTACAAATGACTAAACCAACAAATTTTTAGATAATGAAAATTCGCGTCAATAACTGAAACCGCCTTGACATAAATATGAGAATACGTGTTAAATGTACAATGCTGGCGCAGCACCAGCAGCGACTGACATTTTTTTTCAAAACAGGAAGTTATTTCCTCTCGGTCATCTCGGTTACCTGTTAGGATAGGGTAGACGTGCCCATATCGACCTTCGAAAAAAATGTATGTAATTTTAAATTAATTATAACAATATTCGATAAATACTAATATTAACTAGTTGTTACCAGTAACTTCGTTTGTGTAAAGGACTGGAGTCGACTTGTTTTAAATTGGGGTCATGTCCTCCCTTAGGGTTTAAGCTATCTCTAAAATTCCATACTTTCCATACTAATCAATACCAGACCATAATGTTCATATCGATAATCCATACTAATATTATTATTAAATGAGTCTGTTTGTTAGTTACGTTGTCACGGCTATGACGCTGCCATCTGTTACATTTGTCTGTTAGTTGGCGCCACTAACAGATAAACATAACAGTATCGGTACAGATGTCGATGGATTTGCTCGTTACTCAATTACGACTCTTTATTAGCCACAATTTGCCTTCGAAAAAAAATTGATGTGAAATGAAGAAAAACGAAATCAATAAAATTTTAATATATTTTTGAAATAAAAGATAACTAATGAAAATGAATTAATTAAATACAAAATAAAAAAATAAATAATTGAATTTATCAACTGTTAATAATAGGTCATTCAACCTATTTTTAAGTGAGTGACAAAAATGGGCATGTTCTATTTCGATTGGTTTATCAATGACTTTCTCGTTCGCTGTACCGTTTTGGTTGGTGTGATATTTTCTTGTTATTATTCAGTGTGATTAAGTTTCGTAGACGCGACAAACTTTGCAAGATTAGAAAAGTACCTCATATAAAATGTAAATTTTTGTTTCGTATAGTTCTTATAATGTTTTTGGTGTGATTATTGTTACGTTTCGGATGAAGCAAATAAATTATCAATTAAAACTTGACAGATCGTTGTCTTTTCTGTGATATTAATTCCCAGATGGACCTCTAATCTGAGTATTTAAGGCAATGATTACAACAATGTTTAACTATCATATTAGAGTAGTAGTTTGCAGTGATTGAAAGAATGTCATTGCTCATCGAGGCTTTAGCGTCTAGGTTCCCAAACTTATTTTGTCTACTGAGTCGAGAGCTCATGCAGTCGTTGTCTAAGATGCCTCCTAGCTAAATGAAATTACAAATCACCCCCCAGGCCTCTACACAACGACCCCATTTTTTTTCTGGGTCTCTTACCGCCCCCCTTTAGGGCTGCAGCGCCCACAGGGGGGCGTTATCGCCCACTTTGGGAATGGGTGCTTTAGCGGATTGGTATATTTCTTCTAAACGTTAAAAAAATCTAATAATATTATACTCTAAGGAATCGCTAAAGTAAGCCATTTTGGTTTATAGGTCCAAGGTCCATGACCTTGTACGTAAAAACAGCTGATATTAGGGTTGCTTTACCATTATTTCTTTAAAAAACTTTGAAAAGGTGTTGTTCGAGAATATTGACTTTGGGCAAAGTTGTATAACGCAGGTATTTCGTTAACACGGGTACTTTGAAACCTCAGCGGATTTATACCCCCTTTCCCAATAACCCTGTATATGGAGGACAACCTCCAAAACCAATGCCACCTATTTGATAAATTTTTTCACCATTTGAAGGTACATTCTAAATGGACATAGGCTATATATTGTGTATTGAATATGGGCGAAACCGGAACGAACCGCTGGTTGTTAATAAGGTAAACTAATATTTTTCCTTGTAACACACTAATATAATGTTTGTACTTACTTCTCGTTCTGCATTTGCGTAGTATATAAAACGTCTTGTTGTGATGAATTAGTCGCTTGAAGCATAGCGAGAGAGTGTTGTAAAGATGCCATATGTTCTGTAGCACCCTGTACAAAAAACGATACAGTCCAATTAATGTCACATATCACCAAAGGAGTGGATAAAGCTACCGCATAGTTCTATATAGGCTTTCTCTCGCAGGCTAGATGAAATATAATCTTTGTCGGCTCAGGGTAAATGCAAACATGAGACAATTAAATTTCATATTTCAATAAACATTTTCTCAATTATTAACATTCAAAGTTGAAGCAAAATCTAAGTCAAATTCAATTTATTCAAGTAAACCGTTTCAAACAAGGCACTTTTGAAAATCAAATCTACCTTCAGTTTGAAAAAAACCAGTACTGAGAACAATTGACCAGAACTTCAGTCAAACATTGTTTTACATTACCTTAAAATGATCACCTATCCGTTTCAGTAAAAATCATTTTAAAATCCTGTAGAAACTGGACGATAGAACCTATTGACTGTTTATGCAAAATAGGTTTTTTGCCTAGATTTTTTATCAAGTTTTTTCTCAAATCGTATTTCCTAAGTTTTATGCCTCCAATTATCTAATTTAGTTTTCTATAAATATCAAGACACCGAGGTTACCAAACACACCAGTCAATATAGGCGGGTTCTTAATAAAGGAATGTAAAGCCTTACATTTACAAGTTTAACTCAAAGATTTCTATATAAACTGAGGCAGACCGGCCTTATTCCAAAAAAACAAACATTTTTATGCAATCTTTGAACTTAAACCTTGACAAAATTACACACACAAACAATACTTACATAAGCGTAGTTACGAAAACAATATACACAATATATGAAGACTACATGAGTAAAAGAGAAAGTAAATTAAGCTTTTTCGAATTCTAACAACACTTTGTAAGATCACGTAACATACAAACGGTGTTCTGCACGTACTGGTCTTAATTAACCACTACTTAGCGCCTCAGAATTTGGTGCGTAGGACGCGTCTATCTAGGAAGATAGAAGTCTTTTTCTTCTTCTCTTTTCTATTTTGGCAACTCGTTTCATATTTGTTAGAAGCATTTCTGCCATTTTCATGTACAAAAGTGGTGTATCTCTAATGTGAAATGTCTGTTTTCTTATTACTAAGTCCCTAAAGCTAACACTCTCCAGTAAAACGATAGCAGGCTTTGCTGGAGTTACAAAGCACTTTTTGGATAACCGCGAAATCTTGTTACGCCCATATTTATTTAAACTTTCCAATTCTTAACACTTGCACAGAAGTTTAACGCACTTTATACTATCACTTTTGTACCTTAAAACTCCCAAAACGCAAAAAACTGAAAAGTTAAATAAAATGCCAACTTCACTTTGTTCCGTTCCTGCCAAAAAGTCTGTAGAAAGAAGTCTTTGTTTTAATAATAAAAACGTAGAGATACTCTCATTTATAATAATAGTATAGATACGTATATCTGTCTATTTACCTGTAACGCGACGGAATGCGAATGTAGTCTCTGTTCCAGACAGGTCATCTTGTATCCATATAACTCCATTACACTCGATGTCGCGATGTCTGTTATCTATAAAAATTATTATTAGTTTAATATTTTATCTATTTATAAATAATTCATATTTCTTTGTTTTTATTGGCATAACCACCACTTATACGTAGTTTCGTTAATTTTGTAATGTTGAAATCATACACAAAAATAACGTCTCATTTTATTGATTTTGATCGGCAACACGAAGGTCAGTACTCATCAGTCAGTATCCTGTGAGTCAGTATTGTGTAAGTCAGTAAAAGTGAGTGAGTAGTGGCCTTATAGTATAGAAATTAAATTAAATTAAATATTTACCGTGGTCATTTTTTTTTATAATAATGCGGCAGAAAATACACACCAATCATTTGGTCTCAAACTAGGGTATTTCCTGTGCTACGAGAATGTCATTAATATGTTGAACACGGTCATCAAAATGACGTCTAAATTTTTATATATGTGTATAATACACATATACATTCATTTTTATATATAAAAGAACAAGATAACACTCTTTCTATATGCTCCATTGTAATGAAAAGATTTCTGCGCAAAGTGGTACGTATTTTTCGACGTTGCTAGTCCCTTTCAACGGAGTAATGCCACTTGACTTCCTGTAGTATAAGCGTATTATCCATTTTTCTTCCTTTTTTTTGGGTTTCTGAGAGGCAAAATGAAATTCTCACGGACACCCAGCCGGCCTCTACGCCAACTGGGTAGTGTCGGACTTGAACCGACTAAACAAAACCCCTCTTTGCTAGTGGCCCTAGTGGCTTTTACAGCGTCACAGATCGCATTGGGGCGAGCGCTAAAGGCGCCCTGCCAGATGGTCGACCGCCTGAGGGCTCCTCCAGCCGAGGGATACCTCGTACGGAGGGCGGACCTCGGGCCCAAGGCGTCGCCAGGGTAGCTTTCCGCGCCTGCGTGCATCTTATCGGGCTTTCTATTCCGTTGAGAGCCGGGCCTCTAGCGGACCCAGCCGGCGAGGCGGCTGAGGGCAGGTTAGTGGTTAGTGTGCCTAGTGTCAGCTACGATAAAACTAAATAGCAAGTTAGATACTTATAGCAATGGAACACAACAAACTTTACTTAAATTATCGATTAATATTAATATTTAATATCAATTAATAATTAATTAATTTGTATTCAAACACTTCGTGCTGCAGTCGTGAATGCAAAAAGCAATAGAGAGCGTGGTTTTTTTTTTTGGTTTCTGAGAGGCGAAATTAAACCCCCGCGGTCTACCCAGCCGGACTCTACGCCGACTGGGGAGTGTCGAACTCGAACCGACTAAACAAAACCCCTCTTTGCTGTTAGCCCTAGTGGCTTTTACAGCGTCACAGGTCGCGTTGGGGCGAGCGCTGAAGGCGCCCTGCCAGACAGAGAGCGTGGAGAGGCGAAATTAAACCCCCGCGGGCTACCCAGCCGGACTCTACGCCGACTGGGGAGTGTCGGACTCGAACCGACTAAACAAAACCCCTCTTTGCTGTTAGCCCTAGTGGCTTTTACAGCGTCACAGGTCGCGTTGGGGCGAGCGCTGAAGGCGCCCTGCCAGATGGTCGACCGCCTGAGGGTTCCTCCAGCCGAGGGATGCCTCGTATGGAGGGCGGACCTCGGGCTCAAGGCGTCGCCAGGGGAGCTTTCCGCACCTGCGTGCATCTTAACGGGCTTCCTATTCGGGTGAGGGCCGGGCCTCTAGCGGACCCGGCCGGCGAGACGGCTGAGGGCCGGTTAGTGTGCCTAGTGTTCCGCGTGGCAGTTTACAATGTGGCTTAAGGCCCGCGTGTGTGCGTGTAGAGCTAAGTGATCGAGCTTCTAAACGTGAGACCCTACGGGTGTCGCGGGGGTCGTCCTCGCCTCCGCCGGTGGCGGCGGTGCGGTCGTAGTGTGTAGGTTGGCATGTTCGAGTTCGAACGTGTAATGTCGTCGTCGCTGTCGCCTAACACATGTCTAGGTCTACGATAGCGTTTGCGGACGCGGCGTTCGGGGGTGTACGATGACGCCCTGACCACTAAGGGATTCGGGTGTAAGGAAGAACGGTGAAAGAAGCGTTGGGACGCCTCTTTTAGATATTGAGTTATAGAGGGTAATTCTAGGTCGTAGTGCAGATCTACGTTGCGCACGTAAGGAGGGGCACCGGTGGCCCTGCGCATGAATCTATTCTGAATAACTTGGAGGGAGTTGATGTGAGAGCGCGCAGCGTGAGCGAATACTACACTGGCGTACGTCATGATAGGCCTGACGCACGTCTTATATAAAGTAACTTTATGTCTGAGGGACATTTTGCTTTTAGCGCAAATGAGCATGTTGAGACGACCGAGGACGAACGCGGCGCGGTCGCGGACCGTTTTGATGTGTTGGCCGAAGGTCATGGCACTGTCAAGGGTGACTCCTAAGTATTTGACTTTCCTAGTCCAAGGGATATCCTGGCCGAAAAGTGTGATTGTTCTGAGAGTGTTAGCGCGGCGGGCGCGGCTGGTCGTCGTTCCCCTCGAGAAATACACGGCGGCGCTTTTCTCGGGGTTGACTTCGATTCTCCAAAGACGGAACCACTCGCCTAGGCTCGTGACCGCGACTTGGAGGAGTTGGGAGACTCTGAGGCGACTCCGGTCTGATGTGAACAGAGCGGTATCGTCCGCGAATAGGGCGAGCTCTACACCGGGGGTTTTGGGGACGTCGTTCGTGTAGAGCGAGTAGAGCGTGGGCGATAAAACGGAGCCCTGTGGGACGCCTGCCCTGATGGGGCGGGGAGAGGAGAGCACCCCTTCGACTCTATAGCGGAAGGAGCGGTCTGACAAAAAGTCCCGTACTATGCGTACGAGATCGTCAGGCACGCCGAGCCGGCGCTTGTACACCAGCCCGGCGTGCCAGACTTTGTCGAACGCCTTCGCTACATCGAAGAAGAGGGCCCCCGTGCCTATAGTGCGACTCGGGCGGTTAAGGCCCTCCAGGATGTGTTCCGTGAGGCGGTGCACTTGTTGTATGCACGAGTGTTTGGCTCGAAAGCCAAATTGCTCGTCTATGAGGAGACCGGAGGTGTCTAAGTAGGCTTTGAGACGAGCCAGAAGGACCCGTTCGTAAATTTTCCCTAGCACGCTAAGGAGACTGATTGGGCAATAGCTATTGGGGCTACTGCGGGGTTTACCCGGTTTCGGGATTCCGATGACGATCGCTTCCTTCCAGGCGGCTGGAAAGACGCGGTTCGCCATGGCGGCATTGATAATGGCTGCTAAGAGCGCGAGAAGGCGCATCGAGAAAATTTTTACTACTCGGTTGGAGATGCCGTCTCTACCGGGGGCTTTTCTAGGTTTGAGAGCCTTGACAATGTCCTGAACTTCGTCAACCGTCGCGGGTCTGAGTTGGCAGGGGACGGTCGCGGGCGGTAGGGAGCCTACTTCGCGATTGACCATGTCTAAATGATTCTGATCTACAGGTTGAGAGCTAGGTGAGCATTGGGCCTCCAGAGTGTCGGCCAAGAGTTCGGCTTTATCTACATCGTCGAAAGCTGTCTGTCCGTTCGGTTTCGTCAGGGGCGGCATTGCTTGGAACGTGTCCGATTTGAGAGATCGGGCCAACTTCCAGTAAGCCTGGTGCGTCGGCTCGATCTCTCGCATGAGATCGCTCCACCTGTTATCCCTAAGTTCGGAAATTCGGTATTTGACTTCGCGTTGGAGGGCGCGTAAGTTGCGTTTATTCGTTTCTGAGGGAAACGAGTCGTAAGCGCGGGTCGCGGCGTTCTTGGCTCTGATCAGCCGACGGATGTCTCCAGGGAGCTCCCAACGGCGGTCGTTCGCCGCCGGGACCTCACGGGAGCACGAGGAGACCGATTCGCGGATGTGGGCGGTGAGCGCGTCTATCGCCGCGGTCGCGTCCTCGGCGGAACGGATAACGTCCGGTATCGCGTTAAGCCGCGGCGAATTCTCAGAGTTTAGCGTTTCGTCTAAACTCTGCCAATCCGTCACGGTTTTTGTGAGCGTCCTAGTGTCTATCATAGGTCCTAGTTTTAGTAATACCGGCCTATGGTCAGAGTCTAACTCGTGTAACGCCTCTATTGAGTGCAGCGTTAGAGCTACGTTCTTTAGAAGCGCTATGTCGAGTACGTCCGGTCTGTGTGTTGTAACTCTGGGATAGTGGGTGGGCGTCATGGGGGCGATAACGTCAAAGTTAAGGACATCGGTTAGTTCGTCTAAAGCTCTGCCATTTCGCGAGGTGGTGTGCGAATTCCAGCGACGATGTTTAGCGTTGAGGTCGCCGGCGAGTATGACAGAGTCGTCTAAATTTAGGAGGGCCTCTAGATCGCTTCTAATTAGCGCTTTACCGGGAGGGAGATAAACTGACGCGAGTGTGACAGGCGCGTGCCCCGTGAGGGCCACCCGGCACACCGACGTCTCTATGTTGGTGAGGGCGGGCGTATCGATCGGAATGCAGTGCAGGGACCTTCTGTAGTAGATAACAGTGCCGCCTTTGGGGGCGGGCACCCTATCGTTTCGCACGATGTTAAGCCCGGAGAGGCCGGGGTCGCGATTTCTAGGTTTCAAAAAGGTTTCCTGCACTAGCATTATATCTATTTGGTGGTCTCGCGTAAACTCGTGAAGAAGATCGCGTTGCCTGCGGAGTCCGTCCGCGTTAAAAAATGAGATTGAGAGCCCGCGCGGTTTGATGCGCGCGGAGGGAGTTGTTTCGTGGGTGCCCGGTTTTATAACCTACGAGGGGGCGCCGTGAAGCGGCTTAGGCTGTCCAGCTGGGACGTGTGTTCGGCAAGTATGATGAGCCGTCCCATCCCGTCGCTACAGTCGCGGATTTTACGCGCGACTAATTTAATTTCGTTAAGGTTGATTTCCTTAACGAGGTCGGCGAGCATTCGGATGTCGCCGAGGAGATCGGACGCCGGCGCTGAAGGAGCCGGCGCCGCTGGACGCGTTTGAGGCGCGGGCCCCTTACGCCGCGGTTGTTGTGCTGGCGTCGGCGCTATGGTCTCTCGGGCCGGTAGAGCGCGCGCGGGCGCGGATTTGGTCGACGCTGAGGGCGCGGGTTTGTTCGGCGCTGAGGGCGCAGGTTGAAGAGAGCGTGGAGCGTTCGAGTTTTGACTTATATAATCTAGAGCGGTAGTGGGGAACAAGCCGTCAGTCTTCTTTTCTATGACGTCACGAACACCGTCGCGCTCTGCTAGAGGGCGCTAGTGTTCCTTTTATGTTTATTGGTCGGTCGGTGTTGCTAACACTAGTGATCCGCGTGGCAGTATGCACTCGCTACTCGCCACCGCCCTTGACCAAAGTAAATGGGGCACAAGTGAGTGTGTCGGTGCAGTGGACCTTGTTGTCCCTTAGCGCGGCGGCGAGCGCTGCGACGAGCGCGTCCACGGCCCGCTCCTGGTGCGCGCTCAGCGGCGGCGCCGCGCGCTCGCACTCGCCCTCCCCCGCGCCGCCCGCGCCGCCCGCGCCACCCCTCCCGCTCGCACCGACCGCACCGCTCGCACCTACCGCGCCCTCGCACGCGTCCGACATGGAACCCATGCACTCGCCGAAGATCTGCAATATATAACATCATATAGTACACATTTTGGCGGGAACTAGAAAGTGAGGTTATCATTTTATTTAGATTTTCTATTTTTTACATTTTTGGGAGTTTTAAAGTACAAAAGTGATAGTATATTGTGTTTTTAAGTTCTGTGTAAGTGAAAAGAATGGAGTAGGTCTAAATAAACATGTGTAGCTGAAGTTCTCGCGCTCTTCCAAGAAGTCCTTTATGACTTCAGTAAAGCCTACTATCACTTTACTGGAGGAGTTTACGATTAGAAAAAACTAATTTACTTGTGATTCTACCTTTTTAATACATGACATTGGCAAATGCGCCAAACTGTGTGCTATGCCATAAAGAAAAAAGAAACATCACATAACATTGAGTGTAAATAAGCAACGATAGATTTCTCTACATCGGTGACGCAATTGTAAATGGTTCTAAGCAGCGTTTCCCAATACTATATTTCGTAATACAATATTTTCGCATTGCGTAAAAGGTAAAGAAAGTATATTTACGAGTTCGTCCGCATTTTATTTAAAAGTTTTTTATATGTTATGTTTCTTCAAAATGTAATTAATTTATTTAGTTTGTCTTATGGAATTCAATAGACAATCTTTTTTTACCAAACAGTACAGGATACAGGAGGAGCTCGTAATTATTACTCTTTTATAATACTTTTTATTAAAATAGTGTAGTGATCTGTTTTTCCTGATTGTTTATTTTTAATAGCTGTAATTATGTCTATTCATTCTACAGTTTTTGAGAAATATCGATTTAGAATCACTGCAATATTTCAGTCTTCATTTGGATCACATGCGATGCCTCTACGACAAGAATAGATTTCTGCATTTTCAAAATGTATAAGAACACACTATTGGCATTAGTTGGTAACCAGTCATCTCTTCTTTCTAAGCGAACTCCACCGTAAGCACCGAAACTAATTTTTGGTAAAACTAAAAGAATAAATTTATGAGATCCAATTCAAAAAAGAGAATTTCCATACTCAATGAAAAAACACAATAAAAACAACTTACGTACTAGAAATCTGGCTGGCTATTAGCGGCATGATACAAATCACAATATTTTTATTTAATTTCTTGTAGATGTAACATTATTTTTGACTTCTTTCTGTCTTCTACACCACTTAACCACACCGGAGTTCATTTTTAATTTATATTTCCCCAGTTTTCACATCAACGAACCTATTTTATCTGCGACGGCTGACTGTCACTGAGCGCACGGTAGACTAAGTAGCGCGTTGATTGTAGTTTTTTAGCCCCGCCCACTTGATTGCGGTTACGTTGTGTCATATTTTTAAATGAATGCGAGTTCCAAAATATTTCCGAATTCGTTGCTCGGTACGAACGATATTTTTTCAACTACCTGAAAACCCGATACGTTAATTCGTCATCAGATTCACTTTCAGAAAAATTCGCCATGTTTTACAAGTATTCCCGCCAAATTGTAAGACTTATCTACCTGGCCCCTGGGCAGCGCGGCGAGAAGTGGCCAGTAACATTCTGACAACGCGCGTTGGTCTGTGGGCCGGCTGGCCAGTATCGTTCTGTCAACTACGGGGCCGTGAAAAAAATTTGAGTGGACAAGTTTAAAAAAAGAAAACCTAATCGAGTACAAAATTTAATACAATATTTCGTACTAAGCTGCGAGTCATTTCGCACCGGGGTCAGGAAAGTTCGATTTTCGAAACTAATTTCGAGTATGAAATGGAACTTTTTACTCCAGGTAATAAAAAACATTGTTTTGCTCTGACCCGATAATTTTCACAGCTAAAACATTCCATTCTTCCATTCTTTAAAATACAACAAAATACAATAAGCCGATACTTTACTTCAAATACGAATTGTAAGAATATAATTTTTTTAAATAAGTCATTATAGAATAACAAATCACTGGCACAAAGAAAACAAATATGGAGTTTTATTTTGATTCAAGCATAAATCGGTGAACCATAAACAAAGCAAAAACGAGTAACACAAAACACGATTTTAGTTGGAAAAGTGTTAAATTTATCAAATGCATGTAACGTCTCTAAAACACGCACACAAACTTAATTTTCGAGTATAAAATAGCACACATTTGAAAAATTATTTCATGTACTGATAGGTGAAATGTAAACGTGAATTGTAGGATCCGGACCGACGTGCCTCCGTGGATAAGTTCATGTATTTTTTATCGACAATGGCATGATTGCTAAAAATAAAATACAGTAATGTAAAAAATACGCAATATGACTACAAACAGATGAAGGACGGAAGAACAAGGACAGATGGTGCCATTTTTAAATTGTTGTTTAATTTTAAATTATCTATAAATGGTAGATATCGAAATAACTTCCATTTAAATTATCAGGCAGTGTCTCTGTGCCTATATGGGATGCACACCACTGCTTATCATCTTATCTTTATCTTGTCTTATCATTATTTTTTTGATAAATGAATAATATATGTAGTGTATAAGTACGGTTATATGTGTAACATTTGATTATGTGGGTATGTAATAAAGCAGTCGCGAACAAGCTATCTTGTAGTTTACTTCACGGTGACAGCGGTGTGTAAAAATATTAGTAAATTGTTATTTAAATCGCTTTGGTTACGGTAAAAAGTTGTAATAAAAGTATTAAAGTATTCAAAACAAATAAATAATGGAACACGCGCGCCCTCCGGCCGAGTTAACTTTAGAAGGCGGACCAGCGAGTCGTGCAGATGCATGGCGGAGATGGTTACAACAGTTTGAAATATTTTTGAAAGCATCAGGAGTATACAAGGAACCTAGTGACGTACAAGCCAGTTTATTGGTAAATTTAGTCGGGGCTGATGGTTATAACATATATTCTACATTTAAAGAGGAGGATCGTAATAACATAAAAAAATTAATTGAAAAGTTTAATAATTACTTTGGAACACAGGTGAATACAACTATGGTACGATTTAAGTTCTTCACGCGTTATCAGCAAGAAGGTGAAAGTATCGTTGAATATGTTACGGCCTTGAAACTTCTCAGTCAACAATGTCAATGCGAGCACCTTGAAGATGGCTTACTACGGGATCGGATCGTGGGCGGTGTTTTAGATAGTGCGGTTCGTGACAGATTATTAGGCACAGATGGATTGACATTGGAAAAAGCAATAAAAATATGTCAGGTGAATGAAATTCACAAAGGGGATTGCATTTTAATATAGGATTGCATTTTAATATAGTTACTCTGTTGCCAGCCTTTGTACACAGCCTATAGAGTTACAGAAGACTATTGTCCTTCCCGGGTGCCTCCTCAGGATATAATACAGATATACATCTTTCATCTCCAGTGCACATGTTATACGACATTCTGTCAAAGTCTCTACGGCGCCTAAATTTTGCGAATGATGTCCACGACCTTGGGTTCAGTCATTCCTATCATTTTAATCAAACGCTGAAACTTTTGTTGAGACGTCATCTTTTCTATCTTTCTATTCACTATCTTTCCTCTCTTTGTTACCTTCTTTCCGAGCATATGACTATAGGCAGGTCATGCACCATAGTAAGTGTAGCGGAGAATACAAAATTCTGTCTGGTCGAACTCTTTTCAGGGTCAGCATTCATTGCATTTTGTGCCGCAGAAATCACGTATTTGGGTCATACATTCAGTTTTGATGGAATGAAAATAAATAGTGAGAAGTTGAAGGCTATAATGGACATGCCAAGTCCTACTGACAGACAATCACTAGAACGGTTTTTGGCCATGATCAATTATGTTTCAAAATTTATACCCAATTGCTCTGGAAAAGTTTCCCCACTGAAAAATCTTCTAAAAAAAGAAAATGAATGGTTTTGGAGTCAATGTGAAGAAGATGTTATCAGACAACTTAAACATGAATTAT
Organism: Zeuzera pyrina; assembly: GCA_907165235.1. Taxonomy (NCBI): domain Eukaryota; kingdom Metazoa; phylum Arthropoda; class Insecta; order Lepidoptera; family Cossidae; genus Zeuzera; species Zeuzera pyrina. The sequence goes on from OU015641.1 coordinate 6,378,537, forward strand.
GCCGTGCCCGGTGCTGGCACTTTTTACACCACATTCTCCGATTGTAGTATCTGTTGATGCCAGTTCTTATGCAGTGGGCGCGGTACTTCTACAAAATGAGCGACCCGTGGAATTTGCGTCACAGACTCTTACTGAAACTCAGCAGCGATATGCTCAAATAGAGAAGAAATTTTGGCTATTGTGTTTGCTTTAGAAAGATTCCATCAATATTTGTTCGGTATGGTTGATGTTATTGTGGAAACCGACCATAAACCTCTGGAAGCACTTTTTAAAAAATCTTTAGATTGTGTACCAGCAAGACTGCAACGAATGATGCTTCGTGTGCAAAGATATCAATTTACAGTAATTTACAAACCAGGAAAATATATGTACGTTGTCGCGTTGTCTCGGGCTCCCCTTTCAGATGTAATGAATGACAAGGTGTCCGAAGAAGTTGAAAACCAAACATGTTTCTTTCTACAAAATGTTAGATTCAGTGAAGAGAAACTGAAGTTGATAAAAGAACACACGAAAAATGATAAGGAATGTCAAATGTTAATTCGATATATTACACATGGTTGGCCATCAAACAAATACGATACGGTCGGGTGTGTACGATTATACTGGGATTACAAAGAATTTTTTGAGTATATTGATGGAGTTATATTTAGAAATAATTTAGTGTTTATTCCTAACAGTTTACGTACAGAAATGTTGATTCGAGTACATGAGGGACATCTCGGTATGGATGGATGTAAGAGGCGCGCTCGTGACGTAATGTTCTGGCCTGGCATGGCGCGCGCCATCGAGCGAACAGTGCTCCATTGCCGAATTTGTTCTGAACACTCGGCTAAACAACAGCGAGAATCAATGATACTTCATGAGATACCTTGTTTACCATGGGCAAAACTGGGATCTGATATTTTTGAATATAATAAGAAATATTTTTTTATTATTGTAGATTATTTTTCTAACTATGTCGAAATCTGTCCCATTACATCAATTACATCGAGAAACGTTATACTGGCAATGAAAGATCAATTCGCTCGCCATGGTATACCTCAAGAATTGATTACAGACAATGGTCCCGCTTACGCCTCTAGGGAATTTAAAAATTTTGCATTAACTTAGGACTTCAAACACACAACTTCTTCACCCAATTATTCTCAATCTAATGGCGGCAGTGAACGTGCTATACGTACAATAAAAACACTGCTGAAAAAGTCTGTAGATTTGCAAACAGACTTCTATATAGCTTTATTAAATTACAGATCAGCTCCTAGGGATGGAATAGCTAGTCCTGCCCAGTTGTTGATGGGTCACAGACTTAATACTCGACTTCCTTCTCATGTAAACAAACTGGAACCAGAAAGGGACAAATATGTTGATTATAACAACATCACTCGCAATCAGTACAAAAGTAAGATGTGGTATGACCAACATGCTCGGAACCTTCCTGAACTTAAAGCCGGTGATGAAGTCATAACTCTGGACGGTAACAAAAGACGCACAATGCGTATTGAAGGTCAAGCGTGTCACCCGCGTTCTTACGTCGTAACCGACAGTGCTGGAAAGCGATGCAGAAGAAATAGAAGACACCTTATTAAATTGCCGTCTGAATCGACAAATTCACCGAATCATAATAAACAAAACGAAGAGATTGTCACAAATAACCTTGCACGTATTGAAAAATCTCAATTGTGTGATCTTTGTTTTTTTTTTTACCTAGTTTGGGAGTCAGAGGCTTCATAAAAATATATGTAAAAAAATTTTTTGGTCAATAAACTATTTGATTTGATTTGTATCAATTCTTGTACGTCACCGTTGCAAGACAATCGTTTCAAAAGAGAGACTGCAAGGCAAGCAAAGCAAAAATTGAAACAAATACAATAATAAAATAAAAAAAAAATATACACATTAATAAGTTTATGTAACCATTTATAATTTCATATTTATTTGGTGTAGGTAAGGATATTACTTATTATATAAAAAGTACTATATATATATATATACGTTGCGGACGCGTTGTCTCGGGCTCCCCTTTCAGATGTAATGAATGACAAGGTGTCCGAAGAAGTTGAAAACCGAACGAAAGAAAAAAGAAGTTGAAATATATATATATATACAGTGCTGGAAAGCGATGCAGAAGAAATGGAAGACATACATATCCTCACGCTGTATCCTAACGGGATTAGTCGGAGATGAAATGACAGCATCTCAGTCCTTACATATTTCTTTCGTCTCCTTTAATCTCATTGTTCTGCTCACTTTCGCTGAGGTATTCTTTTGACATAAGTCAGTCTTAGTATTCCTTGATTTCTGCTACCATTCACTTTCGCTTTATACATTTTCTTCGCCAATTGTTCACCACTCATTCTTTCTATATGCCCAAACCTAAGCATTCCTGTCTTCATATTCACTAAAAGATAACACTAGTTCAATGTTCACACCAAGTCTGACGGATGTATGTTGTATGTATTGGCGTTTTTACCAGAAAGTAAAAAAGCAAATAGAAATGATATTTCACCTGATTCATCTGGTCCGAGGGGAAGTAGTGGTGTTTGACAAGTTGCAGTACCTGCCGCCGCCGCGAGCCGTTTCCACTCGTGAGGCCGGCACACAGAAGCTTACGCACCTGGATTAACATGCACACATAAACTAGATTCGAAGTTTTATGTACACTTGTGCCAAGTATAATACGCGTTATGCGTTTGTATACTTAGTACAATATGCGTATGTCGTGTGTGTTCGTGTGTGTGTGTGGACGTGTGTGTGCGTGTTTGGACGTGTGTATGTGTGTGTGGACGTGTGTGTGTAGACTGTGTGTGTGTGTGTGTGTGTGTGTGTGTGTTGGACGTGTGTTTGTGTATGGACGTATGTGCGCGTGTGCGTGTGTATGCACGTTAGCGTGCGTGCGTGCGTATGCGTGTGTGTGTGTGTGTGTGGACGGACGTGTGTTTGTGTATGGACGTGTGTGCGCGCGTGCGTGCATGTATGCACGTTTGCGTGCGTGTATGCAGTTTACGTGCGTGCGTACGTATGCGTGTGTGTGTGTGCGTATGCATGTGTGTGTGTGTGTGTGCGTATGCATGTGTGTGTGGGGGTGTGTGTGGTTTTATATGTGGCTTTTCACTTTGACTTTAACGTGTATTTGCGCGTGCGTGTGTGCACGTGTGGACATATTTGCGCGCGTATGTGTGCGTGTGTGTGTCCGGACCTGGTGGTGCGCTAGCAGGCCGGCCAGCGCGCGCTCCCAGCCGGCGGCCAGCGGCGCCAGCGACAGCGCCGCGCGACAGGCCGCCACCACCGCCTGCTGGGACACTTCTGCTCCCACCGCGCCGCTCTACCGTGTTACAATAAAGAAGCTTTCTCATAGGAAATATACAAACGAGTATAGCAACATATTTTATTGTCTGGGCAATTTTGAAAGACTATATAAGCTTAGCTCGCGGACCGTTCGACGGTCACTCCCACAGAGTATAGTAGGACAGTCGTTTCGCGCCCTCAGTACTAAGTACTACCAAGTAATCGATACAAAGTGTTGATATTTAATAATCAATAGCTAATAGAATAGTTGTAATTTATATAAAAGATAAGTAATTGATAATAATTTATAGACTGTTTTCGATATACAGAAATTTATTTATCGCCAAGAAATAAAGTAATTAGACTAAATCAAACATTAAAGTGGTATATTAGTAAAAGAGCAAAAATTAGTAATTCAAGCTATAATTCATTATTACCATTAGTGACCATTTAATGGACATTGAAATGGTCGCTCACTGCGGCGGTTGTATTTTAAACCAACTCTTAACTTCAACTATGAGTAAGTGTTAAGCTTGTACTATGGACGTTACACATCGATTTGGAGATTAGGACTTCTAGATTCCAAGTAAATATAAAAGTTACAAAAGTATGCTGTGTCCATAACTCAATCATGGGCTAGTCAGAAAGGATGAAGTGATAAGCATCGCCGGGGTTATTACCTATAAATTTGCAGACAGCGACAGCCACGCGATCATTGCGCGACCGGTGACTAATTGTAATAAAAAATTGGTATCATGTATGACGATTGCGTATCTATTAGTCTATGATAGTAAAATGCACTTTTCGCGGTAGATTTAGCGCCGTTATACAAATTACATTACACAAATTCTTGTTTTGACAGCAGTATCGCGCGATATTGGCTGTCGCATGCTGTCTGCAAGTTAGGTAATAAACGTGCGGGATCATTACACATTTCTTTCGCCTCTTAAAATGTTATCATTCCCGACACACTTTCGCCGAGATATGTGTACTTTTGACATTTACGTCAGTTAACACTGGCTATTTGATCTTCATTCAGCCTTGATCTTACTTGGTTTCTGCTAGCAGCCACCGCTCACTTTTCTGTATGTTTCCTTCGTCAATAGTTCATCACAACAATAATATCTACAATAATACTGTCATCCAACTTTATCATATCTCTTCATTGCTTATTTTATCCACAAGGTGACACTACACATATTTCTGAGTCTGAGAAATCGCATTTCCATTTCATTTATCTTATTTTCTCTGAATTTCTGGCATAACCAAGTTTCTTACCCTTACAATAAAGTTGACACCAATTTAAAAGCTTATTTTCTAAATGATTAGTAAGTGTTTACGCAAAGAAACTGAATATACGACGTGCGGGCATATTTCATTTATAATTTATACGTCATCGTCGTGTGGACCCCCCACTTCATTAGCGCACTCGACAAAAAACGGTCATGTGAAGTCGCATAACATCGACATAATATTATATATAACTACCTACCTATGTATTTCTACCTTTTCTGAATTTACATTTTATACAAGTTTTGTTAAAAAGCAGTAGTATTCATTTTATTATGTTCCCGGCGTGGACAGTAAGTAGCACAAAAATCATTTTCAGATACCTGATTGGAAACTACGAGTACATTCCAATTCCATAAGCAAAAATGTATATTAGATGATTATACACTACATAGGCTATGCAGTACAAACTCACTTGTGCAGTATACTGAAGCACACTGTGTAATGTGTCTTCGAACGCGTCAGGCGTGACGTCACGAAGAACACGCTCTTGAGTCTCGCACGATTCGCACAAAGCGCCCACAACTTGTAGCTGGAAAACAATACAAGATAAAACTTTTTATATACATTAGTTGTTATTGTAATATACACAATACATAATTACCAACTGTAAGTGGTGTCCAAATTTTTTGTTGAAAATATATCTGCTTACATGCATACATATCTTCACGCTGTATCCCTAACGGGGTAGTCAGAGAGGACGGAGAGTTTAACATACCTCCGTCATTGGAGACACATGGGGCATATACACTATCAATATCTGACGCGCTCGAGTATTTCCATGTGATTGTTTTTTTTACATTTTCGAAAGCCTGTAGACGCTCCCCCCACCGGTGAAAGGGTATACATCACATAACCTTTTTTTCTTTCTACCATCTAATCTTCAAAATCCAATAGGTCCCCACGACGCTCGAGTAAATCCCCATTTAGCTTCGTGACCTCACCTACTATCAGTATGAATTTCTAAATTGCTTTCTTGAGTGACCATTTAATGGACAATTTGATGGTGACCACGGAATGGTCACTCCAGCAGGTAGTAGTAAATCTAACCTAACTTCAACCAAGCGATAAGCTAGTACTATTAACGTCACACATCAATCTGGAAGAATTCCCAGTAACTCCGGACTCCATGTCAATTTAAAAATTTATTTTCTAAATGATATTAGTTTGCGGCCCGGAAATCAAATTCAGGACCATCTACTTGAAAACTATATTCCAAGCGTATAAATTAAGATGAATTTTGGTATACCAAAGTTCATACAGCAACATCTTAATCTATCTCCATTTATACAAGGTTATTTATTGTGCCAGGGGCTTGTTTCGTAACCATTTTCATTACTCAAATGTAATGTTTGTTTCTAACAATTCGTTATTGCGTTCTGTTTGTTCCGCTCCAGTGATGGAGATTTTAACCAATAGCAGAGCGTAATTGTCCATGCTCATACGTTCCGTCTAATAAGATGCCGCCGAAACTCGACGTGCCACCAGAGAGATGGCACGTAGTAGTTTTCAACTAAAAATTTTTGATCTAGCTCAGCGAGATATTAAACTAGAAGGATTTTTTGAATTTTCTTGCCATATTTTGTCAAAATCGGCCGATTACAAAAGAAATGGCGCATTATGCAACTAAGGCTAAAAAAAAATTTTCACTGTTAATAACTCAAAAAGTTATAAACCGACCGGGCTGAAATTTTGTATACTTACTTAAGTTGGTAATGGTAACATTTTCCAAGATTGTTGCTTTTCTAGCTAATTTTTTTTTTGTTATTATACGTTGAAAAAAAGCACTTTTTTAACTTTCAATGTCATTTGCAAGTTAACAATAGCACTTAGGGATGTGCAATTGGGCTTATTTTGTAGATAATTTAATCCTCTACAAAATCTATGTAGGCTATTCGAAAAGTGCACTCCAACGGAGATATAGAGCAAAAACCAAAAAAAAAACACAAAATTTTGTCTTAATTGTTGAATAAAAAAAAACGCACAGGGCGCAAACTTTTTACATATAGTTGACACCAAAACAAAGCGATTTCCGTCAAAAAATTTGATGGAGGCCATTAGTCCACTCTATTTTCCCTGCCAACTGGGCTATAGCGCATTACGCGTCGCCTATAAAAGAGATCCGCCGCTGGCCTCTGGGAACCAGTCGGGTGAAGCCCTTTCAAGAGAGAAGACATCGGAGGAAACTTCTAAGAAGACTACAGAGAAGACTCCTTAGAAGAGGAATTCAAAGAGGAATACATAGAGAAGACGTCAGTTAGGGCTCACCCACCTCGCGTCACATATATGTGTATGACATATATATATAATCTGGTTTCGCTTGGAATACAAGAATATTATTCTGGGTTCTCGTGTTTCATTCAATCACACGTCGTGAATACACTCCACTGCTACGAGTAAAGTTGGGGCACCGGCGAGAAGGAAGAAAACACGTCAAAGGCTCGCCTCCCCAACAGTGTCGGTCATCCCGTCACAAGGGTATTATATCCGCCTGGGTTCCAACGTCTCACTGTTGACTGTTATATTGCAGATGTAATAATTGCAGGATACATTTATTTTGTTTTCTATACAAAAAAAAACATTCATTTAATTGAAAAAACTCTATCATTATGCCCTATATTCGATATGTTTGCTAGCGATGGAAAAACGCTGATGTTAAGGTTACCTCACCTTTATTTTTGTTTAAACTTTGAGGTTTTACACTAGAACTATTGACTTTTGGCGAAGTTGTAGAACGCAATTTTCTGTTATCATGAGTACTTTTATACCCTTCCGTATATACCCATACGTTCGAAACAACCTTGTATATATAAAAATGAACGTTTCTTTGAATGTTTGTCCTCTATGCGTTCCTAAACCATTCATCCGATTGTGATGAAACTTTAGTAAGTTGTTTTGCGTACGCCCGCGAAGGTTTCTGAATTATTTAATTTACTAAATAAACGACTACTCGAAAGAAGCCGCAACGCTATAGGTAATAAATGAAAGGATGAGAGAGCTATAATAACACTGAAAGATCAACCTCATAGAAGTTATAACTGAAACTGTAGTGCATAGTTGATAAATTAGCTCTATAAAATGTAAATGTTATTATATGTAATTATATGCATAATTATTCTTTAGTATATTTGTAATACTTTAGTTTTTTATTAGTCCATATCCCGAGACGTATCCAGAGAATAAATTGACAATCTTCGTGGCGCAACGGCTAAGCGCGTCCGAAGTAAACGGGGGTTGCAGGTTCGATTCCCGACCCGAGTCTGGGTGTTTATGTATAATATGTATTTATTTGCAAAAGAAAAGTATATAAGTAGTATATCAGTTGTCTAGTACCCATAACACAAGCGCTGTGCTGCTTACTTTGGGACTAGATGGTGCTGTCTGAAATGTCCCAGTATGTTATTAAAAAAAAAATCAACACAATACAAGTTTAAACATTTTACAAGAAACTAGGATTAAAAGAAGTTGCAAACCTCCATTCATGCAGTGAATGTTGTTTGAAATTCCTTGATTTTTTGACACTCCTAAAAAAACGTAGAGTGATCATTTTTACGGTACATATAGGAAGGAATATATAATTTTACCCATTGTAATCCAGCTTTTCCTGGCTCTAAAGCAGGCGGCACCAATAACCCAGGCAATCCGTCGCTGATAACAGATATCAACTCTTGAGGCAGTCGACCTTCATCTAAAAGGAAAATTTAATTCATCTGCCAATGTTACCAGTGGTATAAAAAACAAATATCATTCAAATTGTTTGCTTTTAAGATATAATGTCAATTAACTAATACCCTATTTCACCATACTTCAGCTATTTGCAAATATTCAAGTTAAAGACGTTTATAATTATGCCAACTACTTATTAACTCACAAGGGTTTCCAATTTGACTTCAAAATAGGTTGAGAACAGATGTTTTAAATACTGGTGTGCTTCAATTGTTTGTTGTATGTTTTTTTATTTATCAGAATAGGCGATATATGATTTTCATATTAAAAACTAAATTCAAAGAGACAGACTCAGACTAAAAAGTCTCTATCCATACTGTGCTATTAATTCGTATTCACGGTGTGAAACACTTAGTCTAACTCGCGCTTTGCAATTTTTTTGTCTATTTCTCTGTCTAAAGCTCCAAATTTTCTGTCTAAAGCTCAAAATTTAATTAAGCTCAGATATTTACATAATATTGGATAAGAAAATTTTTAAGAGCTTGCAAACTGTTGTAACTACTTGCGAATAACAAATATTTACAATTTTTAAATGCTGCGTGGTAAATTTTCAATAGACAACTTTTTTTAGAAATTGTAACAGTATGAAATAAGTACCTCTATACTGCGACACTATAGCGGCGAATAATTCGAGTGACTCAGGCAGGCACACTCCACTGGCTTTCATACACAAGCATATCAGTTGACAATGATGAGACCTCAGTGAGTACAAATCTGAAACGTTTAATATTTATCATCATTATCATAATTAATACGAGGACATCGAGGACGACTTCGATGGCGCAGTGGTTTAAACGTTGCACCAGGCACTGAGGTTTCTGGGTTCGATTCCCGGTCGAGTCAATTTAGGAAATGGACTTTTCTATATCGGTCGGGTCTGGGTGTATTGGGAGACGCCCCCAGTAGTCGTCGTCTGGTTCTCATAGCACAGGGAATACCCTAGTTTGAGATCAGATGATTCCTGTGAATCGTCTGGCGCATTATTATTATTATTAATACATATTCTTAAAATAGATTTCTTTGACGTATTCTCATGAACAACTACAATGTGTCCATACAACGATTATTTCTATAGAGCATTTACTATTGTGTCTATACAACACTCTTATCTTCACGATAATTGATTTCATACGACAGTCACGTCTATACATCAGTTGTATCTATACGGCAGTCGATGTCTATAGGATTTTCGAAAGCACATATTTCATATCACAACTACGAGCTACAAAGAGGGTACACTGAAATATGTGCTCTAATATCCACCCGAAGTCTCGCCAGTTAACCCGTGAACATGGTGCTTGCAACAACATCGAAATATCGGGAAACTCCAAATATTTAATATCGCGGTAAGAACCCGTTAATTTATTGTTATAAAGTCTATAGGACTGTTGCGTCCATACTTCGATCACAAACAAAAAACTAGATACACAATCAACGCTCCAAAAATGTCCGAACCAAATGTGCGCTAAAATGATATTTATTTGTAATATTTGAGCGCACTTCTGTTTTAATGGTATTCGAAAACGCTAACAGCGAACATGTCAAAGTGCTCCTTCAAAAATCGCAAAAATAACACATCTAGAACGCTAAAAAAAGACGCGAGTTCTTATTTTCGGTTAATAAATAAATAATATTATTTACGTGTTCATTATTTCATTATAGTAATAACGTTACATAGATCTTTTTTATTAAATTCGTAATCATATTTTTAAATATTGCCTGACAATATTTGTCATATCCTTGTCGCTTTCACGGAACAAATCAAAATGACATGTATAGCAACGCAAATAGATTATTTGAATTATATTTTATGCGCGAGACGTAAAATTGCATTTTAAATATTTTATTTAACAAACTTCGTCTCAATGTCACGCAAGAATCCTTTACGAGCGTTTATAACCTTATGGTTTGACAGTAGGGTCTACTTTAGATTAACACAATATTGCCGATAATACTTTACGATATTAAAAATATATACGTCAATTCGGACAATAATTTGTTTAAATTTTATAGGAGATTGTGAATCTATTTCTTTATTTGTGATCGAAGCGTCTATACGACATTTATGCTTCCACGACAGTCGCCAAACAGTGCGTATACATTTGCATCTATATTGTCTGTATCACAGATTTACCATTTACCACTAATAGATATCGCATTTCACACGTCACGAATTGTTAGAGTGAAAGAAAAATATGGCGTAAGCCTGTAACAGAAAGGGGTGGGAATACACATATTTCGTCTTTATCGGTATGCTCGATACTTTAAGACTGTTATGCTGTTGCATTTGACAGACAGACACAAAACAAATCTTTGTTCGTTAGTACTTTTGAGTGTTTAATTATTTTTGAACATTGCAAGTGAAAAAGTAATAATGAACATTTTTGGTAAACTCTTAATTAACAGTATTAGTATTTTTACAAAAAATAATGTATTTATTATACCTAAATTCACTAGCACAGTCAAAAATTTCAGAACATATCTTAAGCAGCTAATTGCGATCTCTGGCTCATGTGCGTCATCAGACAAGTGGCACAAACTATTCACATCCTGAAACCACAAATTTGTTTATAAGCAAAAACACAGTTAAATAGTGGTTCTTTAGTAAGAATTTTGTTGTTGGAGTATCAATTGATTAAAATTAAACGAAACACTTTACCTTCAAAGATTTTTGTAGTTCAGAAGAAAAATTAGGATAGGTTAAGACGAAATTCCGCAAGTTTTTATCACAGCACAAGTCGTTAATAAACGTATACGCATGTAAGAGTTGAGTCTCGTCCTTTTCACTGAAAATTTAAAAATCCATTTAAATAACAATATTTTGTTTATATTCAGTTGAATGTATCTCTTATAAAACACTGTATTTCAAAATTTTTAAAGGCCTGCTTATGAGATGACATCGAATATAATAAAAATGAGGGGTTACAATAATGCCCTTTATCGATCCCCCTAAATCACATTTTTTGAAGTTTATTATCTAGATTATTCCTATTTTTTTATAACATAAAAGATATAGTTTCGGATCTCTATTAAAATAATTGCTAAATTTGACTTGTTTTGCAAAAGTACTTTATTTTTGAAAGCAACATATATGTAGTTATTTTGTACAGAGCGCAACCATGTAACAAAAATATTTTCACATATGTGATGCACAAATACATAAGCTACAATATATGTACATAAAAATTATCGTGTTAGTACTGTTTGCTCTAGGTAAAATATAATTGAATTGAATTTTTTATAATATTTAATAATGTACTGATTGACTGAATTTGGTATGTATTCGTTTCAAAACGTCAATTTAGCTGCCAATCTTCATTGAATAGTTAAGAGTGGGACGTTGCGCCACAGAATTGGGTAACATTTCGACGCGACGTCCCGCCGGGGGCTCCCCGCGTGCATGAGCGAGCCAGCGCTGTAGTTGCACCAGCCGGTCGCTTTGTTTAGTTAGTTTTCGGTGGACATGGTGCCGTTTTTATTACACGTATAATAAATCAAAAAAGTGCTATTTAGTATCACTGATTATTTTTATAGTTAAGAATTATCCTATTATAGGCATGTGATGAATTCCTAAAATCTTTAGCTATTTTCGGCTCTAACTCCAAAAACCACCAATTGGCACGTGTTTCGCCTCTCAACGAAGCATCCTCAGGATATACCGGAGATTAGACTCGGTCAGCTAACCAGCACCAGCGTTCGTGTGCTGGTTAGCTGATCGAGAACCGAATAACCAGCACCAGCATTCGATATTTGAAGTGCAAACAAACAAACATTTGAAAGATTATTTCGTGTATGGGTGAAATAAATGTGAACATGTGCGTGATTTGTAGGCACGACCGACGTGCTTCTACGGAAATGTACATCGCGGGTGCTTTGTATCGATAGATGGCGTGATTGTTAAAAACAAATGAAAAAATATGAAATACGATTAAGAATGAAGGACGGAAGATGTTAGATGGCGCTGTTTTTAAACAAATGTTGTTTAATTTTAAATTGTCTATAAAATATAAATGGTAGATATCGAAATAACTTTCATTTAAATTGTCAGGGTAGGCAGTGTCCCTGTCAGTGCCTATATAGGATGCACGCCACTGTATGATAGATATTAACGAATAATTTCGACGAATGTAAATTCTGGATATGGAGAACCTTAGGTAGAGATAATACTAACCTCATAGCCTTGTAAAATGTGCGCATGGTGCAACATAAATAGCTGTGGACATCGACGGGCCTCGTGGCTGCCACGCCGCGGGTCGCACCTGACAGACACAGCAGTAAACGACACACTTCTACTCCACCATACCCACCATCCTGTTTAGTAAGAACACAATCGATTTCGTTAATTTTATTTAATACTAGGTGATACCCGCGACTTCGTCTGTGTTTTTTATTTTTAAAATAGCCTATGTCCTTCCCCGGGGTTTAATTTATCTCCATACCAAATTACATTGCAATCGGATTAACGGTATGGCAGCCCATAAAATACGAACAAACAAACATTGATTTTTACGTATTAGAAGATAATATACTTACCTGTGAACAAATCCTAAGTAACACAATTGTTAGTAACATGGTGTAATATAATTATTACAAAAAAGAAAACAAAAGATCCCCTCAATTATAAAACGACTATTATTACTATTAGTTTTATTTTTTTATTTATTTAATCAGTGCTAAGACTATAAGAAATCATTTGAATTTACACCACAGATATCCTGTTAACAAAGTAGATCTAGTCGAAACTCATAAAATTGCACGTGTTAATTTTGTACGGCAATATTTGAATTTTGATTGGACGTCTACAATTTTTTCGTATGAAAAAACGTTTAAATCAAGTAATCACGGCTACTGAATTTATGGCAGTATAACCACCATTCACGCTGCCAAGAAAAAAACGTTATACGTAATAGAGACGGGCCGTATTTCGTGTAACTTGTGGGGTTGGATGACTTTTGATGGAGCGGTGAACTCGTTGCGCTACCAAACAAACATTTCAAACATAATATTGTCGGAAACAGTGTTCTAATTTAATATTTTAGATATTAATTCGGTACAATAAATAATTAATTGTGCGGGTAATTTTTGAAGTGCTGACTACGTTATTGTGTGGTAATATGGAATAGTCTTCTTGTTTTGTGGTGCTCATTATTTTTGGTAGGCGCTTTTCTTTTGCCGTTCCGTATTCTATTTTGTTCTCAGAGGAGCTTATTATTATTATTATACTTTGCGAAACTTCACCATTTGTTCGAGAACATGGAATTTGCTTGTTGTAGCGCTAATGCAGAGGACAATGGTAATACATTAAACTGTATAATATGCGAAGGTAATTTTCACGGGCATTGTGTTCTTCTTGAACGGGATGATAACGAATTAGACCTTGAATTTATTGCTTCATGGATTTATCCATCGTGTATGAGTAATAACAGGAAGCCTAAAAATGACGACACTCCTATTCGTTCTAATAACCCCCTTACCAAATAGGAATCTGGAAGACCGATCAGTGCAACTACAATGCGTTCGAAGCAGAAAGCGTCGGCTAATGCTGCGGCATTGATTACGATTGATAGCATCCGGAAGATAATTCCGGCTGAACTGTCTAAATTTAGGAAGGAATTTAACGAAACAGTCAATAACGCTATTACAAAATTAATAGAACTCCTTCGTGATGAGATTTCGGATTTGAAAACTAGCCTGGATATATTTACAGAGGATGTCAAAAAAATTAAATTCTTAAGTGCACGTGCTTGATCAGGATAATTTAATCAGCAGTAGTCAAGAAGATCCAATATAGAAATTATGGGAATTCCTTCCAGGAAGGATGAAAATATTTTTGAAATAATTAAGAACTTGGCTGATCGGGCAGAATATCCCTTAGATATTATTAAGTAGGGACATACGACTTCGTGACTCGTGTGTCATCTGAAAACAAGTAAATTAAGAGGCCTAGACCAATTGTGGTACGATTTTTGTCATTGACATTATTTCAGAGAATGCTTATCGAATGCTTGGTTTCATTTTAAGAGTTGGAGGGGAATTTAAAAGTAATTTCACGCTTGTTACTCTTTATTACTCATTGGTCCGTTCTGTTCTTGAATAGGCCTCTACTGTATGGAACCCACATTACTTACTCATGTCTCCAGATTGAACAGAATTCAAAATATATTTATTAAATATCTTACTTATAGGTTTAAATCCTAAACTTTGGAAATAGTTGATTTCGAAAATCGGAGGAAATTAAGAGACCAATTGTATTTGTATAAATTAATAAAGAATGAAGTAGATTCACCTTATTTACTTAGCTAAATAACTTTTAGATGTTCTCGAGTCAGTAGACGTAATAAATCCCTTTTTAGTTTATCCATAATTAAAAGCAATTATACTCGTAACACCTTTATTTTTAGATCTTGTTATAATCATAATGAAGTGTATGGCAGCGGTGACCTGTTTTGTAACTCTCAAAAAATTTAAGAGCTTCTTGATGAGCAAGTAGTTTTTTTTGTTTCTATTGTTTTTTTTGTCTATTGTTTTTTTTTTATTGTTTATCTAAGGCTTTTTCTTTTTATTTACATCGAAATTTATGTATATTATTTTTAAGTGGAAACTTAATTGGTTTATGTATTATAACTAGTCACTAACCCATATAATGTATTGTGTAATAAAAAAAAAAAAAAATTAATTAATTAAAGATATTTTCGCATAATTTCGCATAAATCCAGAGGTTAATGCGTAATTAAAAGTATTTGCATACCTCGACAAAAATGTGCGAGGAGAATCAACCATAATTTAAGTGGCCAAAAGCTGAAATGAAAGAGCTCGGTCCAGTGAGTTTTCGTAGACTAAAACGAACGGCGTATCTAATTAGAGCCAGAGATATAGAGAAAGAAAGCTATGAAAACGAAATCACGTTTGAGTATAACTTGCAGGCTGAAAGTTAGGTGATTTCCAATTCTCCATGACAAATCTGTGCATCTACACCTTTTATTTAAAAAAAAATGAAGCATATCGGTTGGATAAAACGGCCGGACGGGCTCTTAACAGATTTCATAAATTTTTTTAATACATAGATTCTTACGATATGAAGAAGAGAAAGAGGTATTGTTAAGAGTAGCGATGTTTGTCATAACGTCGTCCCTCTCTACTCTATTAGAAATACTTCATTAGAATTACTTTTTTATAGAAATACAGCGCGATGATACATATATGTATACATAAAACAATGTAGGTTTTCTTTATTTTTAGGGTTCCAAACCTGAAAAGGAAAAATGTAATCCGTATAAGATCGCTCATGCCCATCTGTCAGTCAGTCTGTCATAGTCGATTTTCTCAGAAAGTAATATGTAACGCACAAACTTGTTTGTCGTAGTGATATCAGATAACCTCATATCAGAGAATGCATATAAAAAAAGGCCTACTCCTGCCTCGCGAGTACAGGATTTGCCTACTCTCCGCCGGACACGTAGGGCCGTTGTACGTAGGATGTGAGATGCGAACAGCATCTTATATAAATACATTTATACGTATTTGTATGTAAGTATGTAGTACATCTATCTATAGCTACTACATAGTTACTCCTTACTTCTTTACTTCTTCTTCTTTAGTTATACCTATGTGTAAGGTTTTCTTAAAGCGGCACCCGCGACTTCGTCCGCGTGGAAAACTTTTACGTCTCCGGATTACTGAGGTTACCCGAGATACCTATATTGTTAGAGGTCTTTAAAAAAGTTATTCCCTACCGCGGAGCATCCGCCATATAGGATTTATGATGACGTATCGACACATAATACAGAAACCTTTCCCTGCGTATTCCATTTCATGTGATACTTACCCATATTGTTGGTGTTGAACAAAAAAATTATTTCCTGTAATGGAACATCCGCCATATTGGAACTCTAATGACGTCACCTATACAGAAACCTTCCCCTGCGTATTCAATTTTATTTGATACCCATATTGTTGGCGTTGAACAAAAAAATTATTTCCTGTTATAGAACATCCGCCATATTGGATTGATTGGATGATGACGTCCCATATACAGAAACCTTCTTCTGTATATCCCATTTCATGTGACACCCATATTGATGGAGCTCTTGAAAAAGTTATTTCCTAAGGCGGAGTATCCGTCATATTGGATTTATGATGACGTCACCTATACAGAAACCTTCCCCTGCGTATTCCATTTCATTTGATACCTATATTGTTGGTGTTGAACAAAAAAGTTATTTCCTATTATGGAATATCCGCCATATTGGATTTATGATGACGTCACATATACAGAAACCTTCCCTTGCGTATTCCCTTTCATTTGATACAATTATTATTGTTGGTTATAATAGCGTTTTGTTTGCTGTCCTTTTCCTACTCGTGGCACTATCATAACAGATTACATTCTCACTCGCAGTCTTTGTACGTCTATACGCCAGTAAGTTAATTTTATGTATGTACAGGCATTATTCGTGATTATGTATGACATTTGACATAATATGACAGCCCTATTTAATAATGAAGGCGATCGCGTGACGTAACGGCGTGTGGTGCGAAGTATGCATTTATTTTTCAGCAACAAGGTTAAGTGATTGAGAGTCACTCATCTATTGCTTTCTAATCTATGCTGATAGTTATATCTTCTTATTTTTTCAAATTCAAAAAAAAATACAGATAAATGTAGCAGAACATTAACAGTAAAAGATGATTATTCATCTTTATAAGCTTTATAAAGAATTCTAAATTTCAATGCCATATTACATTTTTTTGTATGAATTACATTTTCACAGTTTCACATACCTTTAAACTAATTAGGTGTACGACAAAATCCTTAGTGTCCACAGTACGCATTAATGCATATATCGCTGGTAAATTACCATAACACAAATTGACAAGTACAGTGAGAGACTTATGGCCGATTGTGCGATGCTGTGGCTCCAGCATTGGCTGTGTGATCCATTCTGTTAGCTGTTTCATAAGTGATGCAAGATAGGATTCTTGCCAACTAATTTTAATGCCATAAGATATGTCCTGGAATAATAATGATCTTTTAAACATGTATTTCAAAATATGTGCTGAAATTTTTAGAAAAAACTTATCATCTTGTAAGAAAACATGTTTTCTCTTTTCATTGGGTGATGTGAATAAAACAAAAGCAATTGCATCTTATATTTAGCATCAGCATTAGCAACTGTTAGTTAGTAAAAGCTCTTACTCATAGCAATTGCTTTCGTGTAAATAATAATCTTTTACTGATACTAGTTAGTTTTTGTTGACTATTTTAGCAATAGCCAGATTTGGCTACATCTGTTTAAATAATAATAAAAATAGAATGTGCTTTTGCTAAAGTATATTCACACAAAATACAGGTTTTGCTTTATAAATGTAAGCTTTGCTTTATAAAAGCATATGCTGACGTTTTATTTACATCACCCAATGTTGGGAGTTTATATCCAAAGGTTGTCAGAGGTTCACTCAAGACTTTTTACTCTCTTTATAAAATACAACTGACCTGCATAACTGATAGGAGTTTTATCTTCTTATCATTTGATATTGTGTCTGATAGTAGCCGAGCCAATATTGACATGAACCTGAAAAATATCAGATAGTTCAAATAATAAAATTATAACAAAGTAGGTAAATAACACATTAAAACATACTATAGTAATTACATATAAAACTTCGTACCAATGGGGGTGGGCAAACCATCAAAGGGCAAGGAAGTTTTAAAATAATTATGAGCAATTTAATTTTTTTTTAAATTGTTTCAAATATAAAGTGCCAGTTTTTTTATTTGAAAATACAACTAATGTTTTCTCACATAGATTATAATTCAAATCACATCAAGGAATATTTAATAAATATTACAGAAATTAAATAAAGAAAAATGTAGTGTAGACCAATAGGGGGTTTACAAGAGATAGAAAAAATTAGTCAAGTGTATGTTCTACTCATGCACAGAGGGTTCCATACAATATTTCTGACATCTATAAGACAAGACAATTTTGTTATATTTTCCTGTAAACAGTGGCGTGCCTAGGGCTTCAGGATAGGGCAAGCCCGACATACATGTTTTTCATTGTTTTTGTAAAAGTAAAGGAAAGGCTACAATATTATAGATTACTAATTAATCATGACTTTGGCCCAACCGGCGGACAAGAAGAGAGAAAAGAGATCGCTCACCACATTATCTTTCAACAAATCAATTTTTATAATAATTTGCTATTAAAAATGTACAGGCATAAATAGTTTATTAGTTCTTAACATATTAATGTGTCTCAATTCGTTGTTTACCTAAAATACTAAAATAAATTACTGTATTCAGGTGTTTTTGTGAATTCATGTGTTTTTTATGGCGCCAGTATAGTTTTTTAATCATCATAACCATTCTAAATATATTCCTCATTTCAATAAAATATACTACACTAATATTAACAAGTAGTACCACCTACCTATAACTTGATGGGAGAATGGGGAGAACACGAGAACAAACAAAAATACAATCAGCTTTGTAAATTGATATATTAAATTGTCTTTTATGTGAATTACTAGTCAGAGAAACACATTCATGAGTTAAATAGTTTTGTACACCAATTTATTGTCTTTTATGCAATTTACTAGTTGAGTAATACACAAATCAGGCATAAGTTTTAATGAAAGGATTAGTTGTTTTTCTATGCGAAGTTTAAAGACTACATTTTCTATGCCCATTAAAACTTGTATACACTTGTAAGTCCTCACAATGAACAATTTATTGGATTTTTTTTACAAATTAACTCAAACTTACACTTACACTTACACAAACTTACACTTGTAAGTCCTCACAATGAACAAATTATTAGATTTTTTTATTACAAATTAACTCACATATGATGGAATTTAAAAAAAATACTAATGGCTAATACTGATTGGTCGCGACTTGGGGTAAAAAACTGTTTTATTTCTCTAAGTTTCCTATACTGTTTTCGTTTGACGAGTATTTTGCTGGAATATTTTAACTGTTTGATATAATTTGAAGTTGATATTTATTACTTATTCTTGACACGTTAGTCTGTGTAGCATATTAGTAAGGCAAGCCAGGCTTTTGGACTTATATGAAGGTACTGCCACTGCCCATAAACTATTAGGTGATGATTTATACTACCAACTCCTGTCCCACGCATGACTGAATTGCCTACTCTCAGCCAATCTTAAAGCCAATACTTAAAGTTGACTTCACAATGGACATGGATACATTTTTTATGTTCATTTGTGACTAGAGGTGGCCAGGCGGCGTAGCAACGTATACATGTGCGTAACTAATTGCAGCTATACTTTCCATATATGTATTACATAGCACTCTACAATTATGATGCAACTCCAGCTGGGTTTGTCATAATCATGCTAAATATTTCCGTTGTGTGCATGTCATGGCACATGTGTATTAGTGTATGCATAAACTGCTAACTTGCTAAAAAGTAAAAAAATTTTTTTTTTTTTTATTTGATGTAAGTGGTTATGTAGGTCACGCCTGACCCGTATCACTGCGACCAATATTGATCTATTGAGATCACCACTATGTTACAAAACATCACCAAGTTTCTCTGCAATCAAAAGCTGCAGGGTATTCCTTGGAGTGATGTGCTGAACCTCCTCTGGACTTTGAAAATACTGGCCGTAACAGGATCAACAAGTGTGCATCATTGGTCCGCAGTCACATAAAATGTGCATAGGTGTTTCATCCGTCTCCTAGCAGTACTGACACATTCCTGTGGCAGAGAGTCCCATGTTTAACATGTGCTTACTTGACCAACAATGCTCAGTAAGTGCTCTAATCGAGATACATGAGTTGCTCTGGCTCATTGCTGTAACACTAGAAGCCACCTTGCGATTATATAGCTTTATTAGTTTTGGAATGCTATGAATTTAACATACTATTATATTTGTACTATGTTCATACTTCCCGAAATTTTTAAAATTTAAGGAACAAGGGGTAGAGAATGGTCAAGTTGAGTTTTATAACTAATGCAAAATTGTTGCATTAATTGTAAAAAGCATGCTTGATTCTCTCACATTATGCATGATTTTTTTTTTATAAAAGGCCCCTCTTTGCAAACGAGCAAGCGGGTCACCTGATGGAGAGTACCAACTGCCGCTCATGAACACTAACATCCGGAGAATCACGGGCGCGTTGTCGGCCATTAGGAAAATAGGGAAAGGAGGGGAAGGTGGTGATGGGCCACCGGCACTCTCATCACTCTCATTTACCGAACGAAACAACAGCAATAGATACTGTTATTTCACGCTAATATTCTGTGAGAAGGTGGTATTTCACCGGGTCAGCCGTCCCTATTCATGCTGCAACGCAGCAGGCTCTACCAGGCTCTACCGTAATAAACACACCTTTTTATGTTTATTTTTTTTTTACTTTTATGTTTATTTCTGTTGCCAACATGTGAGAAGCATGACAGTCAGACAGACGACGGTTCTATTTTTTTGTTTTAAGATATGGAACCTTAAAAATTTAAATGCGCCAGTTGTTTATCTTACCACACAGACCATAAAAGTCAAACAAGATTTATTATAAAGAACTTGTATAAGTGATGAAGTAACAACCTGTTAATATATGTTATTATAATAGTTATGGTTAGAAAATTTATATAAGGTTATTTCGAAAGGATATGTATATGTTAAAGGGTATTAAAGTACCCATGACAAAGCAAAATTTGCCTTCTACAACTTCGCCAAAAGTCAATAGTTCTAGTGTAAAACCTAGACGTTTAAAAGAAAATAAAGATGAAGCAACTCTAATATCAGTTTTTACGTCGCTAGCAAACATTTGGAGTGTAGGAATAACAATAGGCTTGTACATTATTTCTATTATATTTTTTTGTATGAACAACAAAATAAATGTATCCCATAATTATTAAATCTGCAATATAGCAGCCAACATTAACACGTTGAATCCCTGGCGGACTTATACCCCTGTTATAAATATATTTTCTATGCATAGTTATGGCTATAGTTATGGTCTGTCTACCTTGAATATGAAATGGTGTAAAATTATGTGTGTTTATCAGTTATTAGGACAATATAAATTACCTATATGTGTGAGTGAGTGCATGTCGTGCGCTGGGTTCTATAACGGCCCGTGCAAGTACAGCGACACCAGCCCAATGGGGACCTCTTCCATCACTCATGACGCGCCATAGCGAGCTGAAGAATGCGCAGACTTCAGACCGTCCAGGAGAAAATATTGTGAGATCACAAGACGACGCAATTAACTGAAGTGACGTATAATTATGACATTATAAAACTAGAAAAATGTATATTATGTTCAAAAAATTTGGGGAAAATTATATGAAAAATGCTTACGCCCAAGTACCGAGTCATTAAATTCACAGCAGACTCACTGTGAGTAGCCTCAAATTCACGAGCAGCACTCACAAAAGCTTTCAAATTAGCAAACTTTCCAGCCTCTAAAGGATTATTGTTCGAATTTTCTACACTGTCCACTTCCATTTTCGCACAATGTTAAAAGACGAATATAAACACAAAATGTGATGACAGGCGATATTATTATTAAACCATCAAGTATGTGGTAATTCAAGAAAAAAATAAATCATTACAAAACAGAGGTGACAATTTTCAATTTCAACTGTTTTACGAAGAGCATGTAAATTACTACGTAATAAGCACGGCCTGTTATCTTCAGATACAATTTTTTAATGATAGCAACGCCATTACCAAAGTCATTCAACGTTTCTCCATTCTCCCCGCCTTCCTCATACTTTTCCTTAGCAGACGATCGGCATTATTGTTTTTTTTTTTTTTAAATTGCACCGTACGTGAGTACATTGCCAACGTCAAGTAAAGCGAGAAAACAATTCAGTAGATGATTAGAGCATTTGCCAATGGCATGTATTAACACAAACTAGTATACAGACACAGAATATGTAGAATCACAAGTAAATTAGTTCTTTCTTATCGTAAAACTCCTCCAGTAAAGTGATAGCAGGCTTTACTGAAGTTATAAAGGACTTCTTGGAAGAGCGCGAAAACTTCAGCTACACATGTTTATTTAGATCTCCTCCATTCTTATCACTTACACAGAACTTTAAAACACAATATACCATCACTGTTGTACCTTAAAATCCCTAAAAATATAAAAAATAGAAAATCTAAACAAAATGACAACCTCACTTCTCCCGTTCCCGCCAAAAAGTCACCATTATTGTTATCTGTGTCGATCGAGTGAAAGTGAAGTCTTGTTCACCTTCATAAATTCATTGGAGTTTATTGTGTTCTATGGTCTTATTAGATTTAGATTATGTACAAACACGAGAAACACGTTTCTAGTGTCTGTATATATATTAAACCTTCTTAAAGTCGTTTTTACGAGTTCTGTATCTGGCTATTTCTTTGTGAATTACACACTTTTGTTGTTATTTCGATCGGACGCTTACACCATGTATTTTAAGTGTTATGTTAGGAATTGTATGAGTATGCTATAGGCCGCTATTTTAAACAAATTTCCAACAAACAAGAAAAGAGCTAACAAGTGGTTACAGTGCTTAAGAGATAATGCTCTTCAAAGGTCGTCTCTGAAAAATCTTTTTGTGTGCCTAAAATATTTAAAAAAAAGATTCATTGGTGAAAGCTTTAAGTCTTGAGCGGCCCATATCCGACGTTGTTTACGCCAGATGAAATCTTAAGTGCGAATTGAGCACGAAAGTAAGAAAATCAAACCTGACACTCATCATTTGGTTCACTATATAGTTTTCGAGGTTAGATAAACACTGCACTTATGGGTTAGATAGTAAATAGATAATATGTCGAGAACCTAATAGTTGGGACATATGTCCCAATTACGTTTTTCTACATATCGTTCCTGTTAAAAGCCAGCATAAAGCCGAGTCCACAGTGTCTATTTTCTAAATAAACATTGTTTGCAAACGTGTTCGTATAGCATGTCAGATCCACCAAATTGTCAGTAATGTTGTCTATTTACATTAAAATTAAACAACCGAAAACTTTTAAAGACGCTATGAACTTTATGCTTGACCTAGCATGTTAGGCCACACTCATTAGAACATGAAAAAGAGACTCGGAGGACTCAGCTCAAATTGCGTGCTTTTCATCAGCTTTTCACTCAGGAACACAGTTAAATTTTATGTTGAAGTCATTTTTTATTTGGAGTCATTTAAATATTTTATTATAGTTAGGCCTACATGCAAAAACTATTTAAGCTGTAGGAAACAAGTTTTTTCTTTGGGAATAATTCAATAGGCAACAAAAGCGTCACATAGCCTTCAATCAGCTTCCAGTTTTACTTTTGTATGATTTTTTCTGTAAATATGTTGTTGGTTCTCTGTGCAATAATTATGCTATAGTAATAATATCTAATAATAACGTAATACATAATGATATTTATAATAATATTATATACACATAAATTATATATGCTATTACCATAAATATTATATTAAATGGGTATGCGTTAAAAATAAAACCTATATTTTACAGGTCCACCAGCTGTTGAAATGGATCGTAACTAGAGCAGAGTAAGACATTTCGATCACACCTATTTTAAGGAAGTTAATGCTTTCTGTGCCAAGGATTCCCCTCATGAGGTTAAAAGTCGACACGTCTCAGTCAGAATGTTAATCCTACATAGTTAGACGTTTTCTCCTTCTGTCTTCAGGATTGAAACTCCCTCACTAACTGTTATAGGTTTGTACATACATACATACATATCTTCACGCTGTATCCCTAATGGGGTAGTCAGAGAGGACGGAACGCGAAGTGTAGCGGTTCTTACATACTTCTTTCGCTTCCTCAAATCTCATCATTCTCCTCACACATTTTCGCCTAGGTATGCGAGAGCTTTTGACATTTTCATATGCTAACACTCTGCCTATTCGATCTACATAAGTCAGTCTTAGTCTTCCTTCGCTTCTTTTACCACTCACTTTCGCTCTGTATAGTTTCTTCGTCAGTCTTTCATCACTCATTCTTTCTATGTCCCCGAACCATACAAGCATTCCTTTCTTCATTTTTACAATAACACTGTTACGCAAACTTGTCATACTGCGTATCTCTTCATTGCTTATCCTGTCTACAAGGGTGACACCGCACATCTTTCTAAGAGATGGCATTTATGCTGCATTTATCATACTTTCACTCGATTTCGGGCATATCCAGGTCTCACTACCGTACGATAAAGTTAGTACCAACACTGCATTGTGGATGGCCATTTTGGCAGTGTCAGATATATTCACACTATCTACTAATGCGGACAGAGCACCATTCACTTTATTGCCAGCTGCTACCCGTCTCTCCACATCCAACTCACATCTTTCATCCCTCGAAAATACACTCCCCAGATACACAATTTCATTCACTTGTTCTAGACATTTTACATTTATCCAAACCTCACATTTCGTTTGTACCTCTTCCCTTTCAAATACCACAACCTTAGTTTTGTTCACATTCATATTCAATCCTTTCACTTCATATCCTTCTTTCATGCACGTGACTAGTGTCTGCAACTCTGCTTCTGATGGTACTATATACAGGTTTGTCATTATAATGAAATTTAACTTTACCGAATTTGGACTGCATTACATTAGTTCACTGCACTCTGATCTGACAGTTTATTAATAAAATATGAAGAAGTATATGTTGTTGTTTCTTATAAGCAACATTTCATTCCCTGTTGAGCATGATATCATATCACAAAAAAATTATTTAAATAGTTAAAAATAAATCTTATAAAGTATTTATGTACTGATTTTTTATTTCCTAATCCCATTAAAATATGTCCGAAATTATGTAAGTGGCTGGTTATGTACAGTCAGGGTTTCATGGCTGTATATTAGTTACCCTTTGCCAAACAGGTCGTTTTAAAAAAAAACGTCATTTGACTTCGGAAATGTCAAATGCTATGGCGACATTCCTTGTTCGAGTCGGTAGTCTCCAATGGTAGTCTCTTACGATACGTAGTATCTTCTCCATAGTCTGTGGTAATAATAGTCGGAACTGCCACACACAGCACAGAATAAACTTCTAAATTACTCTAACATCCAATCTAACAATTAGGTGAAAAGAATGGAGTAGATCTAAATAAACATGTGTAGCTAAAGTTCTCGCGCTCTTCCAAGAAGTTCTTTATAACTTCAGTAAAGCCTACTATCACTTTACTGGAGGAGTTTTACGATAAGAAAAAACTAATTTATTTGTGATTCTACATAATAATAACCATGTGCGCCATGCCCTAAAGAAAAAGTTGTTCTGCGGTTAGACATTTGACAGTTCTTGTTCTTGACACTTGGGTTTTGATTGACTACTGTTTCTTGTTTCTCATATTTCTTTTGATTTTCTTTATTATTATACCTGACGTTCAAGTTAGTTGAATAGTTGATAATTCTTTATTTAACCATGGGTGTTGACGTGGAAACTATATCTCCTGGAAATGGTGTGTAGTGCGTACATTACTCACTGGTGTTTCAAATAACCTGTATTATTTACGGCTTTCTATTTTCATTTCTAGGAACAACCTATCCCAAACCCGGTCAAACTGTTGTAGTACACTATACAGGAACTCTTCAAAGTGGAAAGAAGTTCGATTCTTCAAGGGATCGTGGTCAACCTTTTAAGTTTACCCTTGGCAAAGGTGACGTCATTAAGGGTTGGGATCAAGGATTAGCGAAGGCAAGTCACCTTTTACACTACCATCATCAAAATATTTTTCTTAAAAATTATACTGTCAGAAATATGATTCTATCATACTCACTAAATCTCGCTAATAGTATTTTGTGTATTTGTTACATTAAGTACTATTAGTTTTCTGTCAGGTTCTATTATTTTATTCTTTGTCAAAAACAGAATAAAATGGAAAATATAGTTGTTAATTTTTTTAACATTTCAGATGTCAGTGGGGGAACGTGCTACACTTACGTGCTCTCCTGACTTTGCCTATGGTTCCAGAGGTCATCCGGGAGTGATACCACCAAATTCTACTTTGATTTTTGATGTTGAGTTGTTACGTGTTGAATAGTAATTCCACAAGTGCCATTTCTTTATAACAAAAATAACAATGTTACCACAGTATTTCTCTGATTTTTTACTTGTTTGTGTTTCTTAGTTTATCTATGAAAGTTTATTTTAATATTATTCTAGACATTGGATATAGTTGTCACACAGTCCAAGTGCTATAATTGTTTTGTTGAATTTTGTTTTAGCTTCTATCGTAACTGTAGTTTAACCACATCTTGCAAGCTTTAAATCGATAGTTTTAAAACAATATAATTTAGGGTGGCTTGCACCTACTACTTAAATTTTATTTAAGGAATTGACATCTCGCTTGCACCAACCACCAAGTAGTTGATTAAATAGTTTGGTTAGTTTAAATAGTTGATGCAAGTCACCCTTAAAGTCCTGAATATGCTAATGCAGAATTTAAAAGTTAACAATGTAGACCTGAAAATGTAAAACTGTTTTATATTATAAAATTTGTGTAGTTTTTCAATAGCAGTTGAATTGATTATATTCCAAACTAAAGTGTAAATACATCTATACTTTTATAAGGCCTTCTGTTGTTATACATGTTTGTGACTATCACAAACAAAATATGTAGGCATGTATGAACTATTACGTATTGCATGTGTTAGTTAATTGGTTGCATTTAAAATTGTTTTTACTCATTTCATGTTTAAATAGACTATATTATTTTATAAATCATAGCATTTCATTTAACATTAACAATTACCATTCATATTTGTAGTTAGATTTTTATTTCATATGATCACTAATTATCATTATTGAGAGGAATATATCATGCCTTGAATCTCATTTTAAGGTGCTGGAACACATGAACAAACTGAAAAATGGAACTACAAACTAATGGATCAGAGTTCCTAATATTAACATATAATGCATTTATATTACTTTTGTAATATTAGCTTAATGCTCTTTTAATTTAGTAACATAATAATAAATTTATAAATAAATTGATGTGTAAAAAAATATTTATGCTTTTATTTACCAACAAAACAACAATAACTCCAACTTAAACTATAAACAATTGACTACATTTGTTCCTTTTAATTTTCAAATATTACTAGTCACAATGTATTTTAGGGAATAGCTAAATAATCCTATTACAAATTGATAAAAATGTAAAATATCAACAAGTTCATTAAGTTAAAAATTCATCAGTTACATGCTAAAAATTGCTATAATGCATTAGGATCATAGTTTAATAATGGTACAACAGTGTTCTTTGTAAATGGTGTTCGACAAAGAGCACACACTTCTAACCCCCCATAACAACATTGCATACAAAATACATGTCCACACTGTAATGCACATGGCTGTACTATTTTATCCAAACATGATGCACAAGATTTAGAATTATCAACTTCTTTTGGAATCTCGCTCATTTGATCCATATGTTTTTTAGCTTGGTATATACTTTGACCAAAAGATATAAATGCATGTAGTAATGTTACTATTCCTAATAACCTCAAATGGGCATAATATGCTGCTGCTGCTGGTCTAACTTGAACATAATCTATACCAGCGAATGCCTTCCCAATCTGTATTGGTCCACCACTAATATAGCATAAAGCTCTATGCACATTTTCAATTTGAGGCACTATGTTATTTAAGGCTCTTAAAACAACTAAAATAAAATTCTGGGCATCAGCCTTTAAGGTTGCATTTCTCTCGACGCTCCTTTCAGCTTGACAGAGTAGTCTCCTCGTTAGATTTTCGCCAAAGGTCGACAAAAGTATGTTAATAAGGCGACTACTAAATGAGGGCAGTTTGTTATACGTTTCGTCGACTTGAACGATACCTGAATATTCTTCTCCTAATGTTTGCAAGTCTTTCAAAGTTGTGAATGATCTATATAGTAAAGATGACAATGGAACGGCCTTAGGAGCGTGATGTGAAGATAAAACTTTAGAGATATAACCTGCAAGTTGTTTCTCATACAGATCATCTTTTTGCCATGCACGAAGAACTTCAGCTGGTTGTGCTGTCGGCAAAGCCATTGCTGAGTTACTATGAAAGTGTTTACTTCTATTTTATAAATATTTTAGTAAGTCGAAAAGTACCTACATACATATAATGACAGACTAGGTACTCATACTCAAGGAATATATTTATTAGATAGTTGCACACATCGACCATAGAGTAACTTATATACTACTAAATTAGTACTTATTTCAACAAATCCACATAATGCACAACAACGTCGACACTAAGACGGAAAACTACGCCAATTCTATATTACAATATCCACTAGAAACAATTTGCGAAGCATTAAAAATTTTTGTTTATTTGTGTTTATTTAATTATTTATATTTCTTAAGGCATTGGTAACAAGACCATCAGCCTAATGACAGTATCTTTTAGACAAACACCTCTAGTAAAGTGATAGTATGCTATAATGAAATTAAATAGGACTTTTTGGAAGAGCGCGAAAACTGCAGCTACACATGTTTATTTAGATCTCCTCCATTCTTTTCACTTACATAGAAGCTCAAAACACAATATACTATCACTGTTGTACTTTAAAACTCTTAAGAATGTAAAAAATAGAAAATCTAAATAAAATGACAACCTCACTTCTCCCATTCCAGCCAAAAGTCCTATGTTTATTTAAAACACCTAAACTATGCCCATTAAAATTGCTTCAAAAACCTTTTTTTTTTTTAGTACGGTTCTCTCTTAAGAGAAAATAAAGGAATCTTAGCCCATACAACCAGTGTCTTCAGTGATGAATACATTACAGATTTATAAATGGAAGCAGATCAAACATAATTCACTCACACATAGATACCGTGTAATTAATAACACTGTCACTTTCATTGTAGTTTAAAATTGTATATCTTTATACTTTTCTTCAATTTGTTGCAACACAATGGCACACATAGACAATTCCGAAACCGTGGCAGACACCATCTTCCGCTTAAGGCAAAATAAGCGGAGTATGGCATCGTGGTCTCGAATCTGCCGATTTTTCGGTATTTCTACCGATATGGGCTTTGTTCTACCGAAATGCAAAGATTTTTGAGTATACATGAAAATTCTTCCGATTTAACACTTTAAGTGGCAACACCTTTCATTTATGTTTAATGTTACGGGAAAGTCCTCGATAGAGTAACTATAGACCTAGTTCAGAATGTTCCATATATTTTGGGGAATACCCTTGTGTACTACAACTAGATGTTACAAGGGGCTTCACGATCGGGAATTTACCTGTCGACTCTATATAAACAGGAATTTAGTTTAATTTTTTTCATTCATTTTATGAACTTTGAAGAGAAAGTAAAAGATTATTAAGTTAAATTGTCGTCTGATGAGGAGCCGAGCAGAAGTGCGAGTGCCAGAAGAAAAAAATATCTGCAATATTATAGAAAAGAATGGGAAGAAGAATTTTCAGGCTGGCTGCTAGATAGTCGTAAAGGCGAAAGCTATGCCTATTGTAAGAGTTGTAATAAAGATATCAACATTACATCAGGAAAAGACGGTCTTAAGAAACATAGTTCCTCATAAGCACACTCAGTATCATCAAAGAATATAAAATCACAACCGAAGATATCAACATTTACTGTGACTAAAACTCAAAAATCTGCTACACTGGTTAAGCCTAAGGTAAAAAAAAAAAATTTTTTTACTAAGTACATGCTACTTCTTACATTGTTGTACCTATTAGGTAGTTTGTTTTCTACTTATCGGTATATAGAAGCAGTAGTTATAGCTAGACCCTAATCGCTACTAGATATACCTACGTCATTTTAATTCTTTATTTAATTTTCAGGTGAAATAAGATTAGCATTGTTTGTTGCTGAACACATCTATCGTTCACTATTATGGAGCACCTACCAAAGCTGATACAAGCCGTTTGCCCTGATTAAAAATAGCAAAAGAGATAAAATGTTCTTCGACCAAAACTCAGGACATAATTGATGATATTATAGGTAAAGAGTTTCGATAATTTATTTGAAGATCTGCGGCAAAGTAAGTTTTCGCTTATTATTGACGAGTCCACTGATCTTAGTACAGCCAAACACTTGTGCTTAGTTGTAAGATATGCGAAAATGAATTTGCATGACTTAAGATCGCTCTGAGTATATGTATTTTACTACTATATTATGTTAACATTTACACATTTACCTACTTATGAAGATAACATAAATATAATTAAAACAATATAGTGTAGTAAGTAGTGATAAAATAGTATTACATTCTTTTATAACACTTGCTAATATGCTTTGACAAATACATATTTTATATTTAAATCATCTATGCATTTCTTGATTATTATTTTCACAATACTATGCATTTCATATAAGTACTTAGATAACAAGTCCATCCACCACTAAGGAAAAAATACATCGACAGCGCCTAATCTTCGATCCCGCCCTTGTCTTGTGTGGGGTCTAAATTCCCACCAGGGGCGCTCTGTATGTCAGAAAAAATGGTGGTACGAGTGTGTGTGCGTGTGTCAGGTGCGGCGCCGCTTGGCCGGCGTGGTCGCGGGCGGAGTCGACGTGTTAGGCCTCCGCCGGCCGCGACGGCCGCCTTCTTCGTCTATCAACGGAGAATCCCATACTGAAATTTATATCATTATTTTTAAAAACTAATAGTAAATATCAATAAAACAAATCGCATCATTTTTTTAACATCAATGAGTCAAAGTAAAAATGTAACCTTAGATGTAAAGTAGGAGGCGCTAATTAAAAAAAATATTATTATATATAAGTAATATAAAATTATTATATATAAGTACCTATAAATATTATTATATGTACCTATGGGCACAGATTAATCAATTAGTTCTGTCTATGGCAACGAAATTCTATTAACAATATTTTTTATAAAATTATTTTTCAAATTAGTTACAACTGCTCATAATTATAATGGTTGCCAACAACGTGTTTGCATAATAGATTCAACGTTTTACACAATGTACTAAAAATGCTGAATATTTTTTTTTTATTACTCATGCGGGATAAACAGTATCTAAACGCATATTTTTACGGTTGATAAGTAGCTATTTTCTCATTTTACAATTTGAGTTTTGCTTGGCACACGCAAATTCACGATTTAAAAAAATAATGTAAAATGAATATCTAAAAAAAACACAATCGATTCTAGTACCCATTGACATCAGTGTGAAGGATAAAGAAAATCTTGATTTCGAAGTTTTAGATTACATAAATACATATCTTCACGCTGTATCCCCAACGGGGTAGTCAGAGAGGGCGGAGCGCCAAGCGTCGCGGTCCTTATATACTTCTTTCGCTTCCTCAAATCTCATAATTAATAATAATTATTAATTAGTTTTAGATTAATATAATAATAAATAAAAATAATGTTATTAACTTCTATAATTTTTCTTTATACCGAAATTATCTCCGCATTAGTAATAACAAATAGTATCTGCGATTCGTGCGGTGTTGTCGATTCGAGAGAATGAATGCACGAGCGAACTTCGTTCGAGTGAGCAATCGACAACTTGCCGCACTTGTTGCACAATATACTATTATTATCGATATAGAAAAAAAAACATGTGCGGTCGAGGGACTCCCGTCAGGAACGAAGTTCCTTAGATGTACTTTCAACTTTTCAAAATCTAATTGCAATAACGAAACAATAAAACTCACTTATAATTTAAAACAAAAACAAAAACCTAACGCCGCGCGAGTCCCGCCCCGCGTAACGCTTTTTCTTACGTGACAATTTCTACAAACTTAAACCGCGTTAAAGAACTTCGTTCCAAAAATAAGTCAAAAAAATTGTTTTTAAAAGATATGAATTTTCTATTTCTTGACCATAGTACTCGTACCTACATGCATTGTGTGTAATCTCTGAAACAAATTAATTCATTCCTATCTATCTATCAAATACCCATCGACAATGATAACCACATAGGTACATATCCATGCCACAATAAATAATTTATTAGCTTTTAGACGTAGCTACGCTCACATAGTAGGTACTCTCAACTGGTGTACATTTTGATCAAAGATATGTGATTTGCTCAGCACTATATGTAAAGAAAAGTTTTTTCATAATAATAAGAAGGATTTATTTGTATCTACCTGAGATCGTTTTTGCCTTGTTCACTTTTTCCTTTTGCGACATTGATTTCCTACTAATTGAGCCTTCTCGTGGTCCTGAAGCATTAGAGTCACGAGAGTCTCTCCTGCGATCTGTATATGACAGGAACGATGTAGTCACTGGTTCATCTGGTAACTTCTGAACCATTTGATAAATTAGAGTAATAATTCCCACAATATGTTTAATCTAGACGATAGTTCATAGCTATGCTAGGATGTGATAGATAGCACTATAGTCAAGTTATCGTAACTAAATCAAACTCATCGCGCTATTTATCGAAACCTGAAGAACGACGTGTACAGGACCAGCTGGCACAGACTAGTAACTACCGTTAGCTTGTCAATATACATATTACGTATGTATAAATATAATAATACTTATAATACATTGTTCACTCAAATCAGGTGAGGCATTAAGTTTATAATATGTGGTGAGTGGTGGATTTGATAGGGACTTGAGACTTCAGACTTTTGAGTCAGAGTGTGACGGTGTTATTTTTTAAGAAAGGAGACAAACCTACTTAAAAATTATAGATCTATCTTACTCCTGAGTCAGATTTATAAATTGTTTTCAAGGGTCATCATTCATCAGTTCATCACAAACCGCCTTGCGTGAAGACTTACCGAGTTTCAATTTCAAGCGCCCTAACAGTCCGAATTTCGGGGAGGATATAGCACTGCACATCACATCCACACAGCGCGCTAAATAATACAGAAGTCTGCAAAGTATAATCGGCAACTGTGTCTAGTTTTTGTGGACTACCAGAAAGCCTTTAACTCCATTGAGACCTGGTCTGTTTTGGACTCTTTGGACTAAGTGGACTGACAACATATCCAAGTGTTCAGATGTCTTTACGAAGTCGCAACTGTGACCGTCCAAGTAAAGGAACGACGTACTGGACCTATACAAAATACGATATCTCAGAGGCGCAAGACGGGAAACTGTTTACAAACGCTGTGAAAGACATGTTTAAGAGGCTAGTATGGAAAGAGACATCAAAATAAATGGCAAATACACTCTCTTGTGATTTGCAAGTGATATCGTCCTTACGGCAGAGTGGCTGTAGGAATTGCCACAGATAGTGACTAGCCTAGCTGATACCTTATATTACAACTCATTCCACATGAACAATGAACATATTATTTAAAACAAAAGTTATGATTAATACTAATGTTGCACCAGAACCAATAGTTGTCAGTGACATACTCCTTATAGCTGTGAAGGAGTATGTCGACTTCGGCCAAACGTCCATGCTAGATAGAAATGACTTCAAGAGGGAAGCAATGAAAGGATTCAGTTTGGCTAGGCAGCATTTGGGTAACTGTAAAGTCTTCTCCCCGCCCATCCCGCAATGTTTGAAGTTTTTAACCAGTGCATTTTACCTGTAATGACGTACCAAGCTGAAATGAAGATACTAAGAGTGAGGTTTAAACTCGCTCAACGTGCTATGGAACGAGCTATGCTTGGAGTTTTTTTAAAAGATGAATCCAAAACAAAATGATCCGGCAGAGAACCAAAGTAATCAGAATAGCTGTGAGAACAAGTAAGCTCAAGTGATAGTGGGTTGGTCCCATTTGTCTAAGAACTGATAATAGCTGGAGCAGACGAGTTTTAGCGTGGAGACCGTGTGTTTGGGCATAGTGTAGGGTAACCTCTGGAGAGATGAGATGACGATCAGAGCAAGGAGGCTAGTAGTCGTTGATTGAAAAATGCCGAAGATCATACTCAGTGGCGTGTTTTGGGAGAGGTTTGATGATTTACATATATCAACGCCTACTATTATACAGCAATTGCAACATTGTAACAGTCCTGTACTATAAAGTAGGTGTTGATATAAAAAATCTACTATGGATGCTACAAATAATGGGGCCTCAGGTCTCATCTTTCGTAGCACATCTTATACTAAACGTATCAGAGCATTAAAATTGTTTAAACATTTCGAATTTAAAAAAAGTCTTACGGAATAATTTCTTACCATAATCCTTCTCAGATTTGATACTGGGTGTGTCCGTAGAGGCATGAGAGCTTCCACTTTCTTTGCGTGTCTTAGCTGGTAGAGCGTTCACGCTTTCTTTGCGACCGCCTTTCATAGTAAAAAAAAATTCTTTAACATTTAGACATTCAGTAGAATTAGTTAAACTTACAAATATTTACTTAGAACTATATGGTGTTATATTCAAAGCTAGGGTAAAGTAGGGCAATGAATTTTATGCAGGTAGGTAAGTAAAGTTATTATGATATATTAAAATAGAAGAGGAGAATAGGAGATAACAAAGATATGTCAATTACCAACATCATTTAGCAGAATAGCAAATGATATACATAAAAATATGAGGACCATAGGATAGGATTGTTAACTTATTATCATGTCAGTTTGCTGAAGACAAGATAAAAATTGAGAACGTATACATACACAGACAATCATAGACGTCATATAGAGATTATTCCTAAGGGAGCAGCCGGTAAACTGACCAGCTACCGCAAGCTTTCGATTTCATTTAATTCGAGGATTTAATTTTTTTCAATATTCTTATATGACTATTTTCTTCTGACATTCAAAGTATTTTTATGAAGGTGGATAAATTTTCTAGAATGAGCCCACTCTTGACCCCATTCGTTACACATAGGTGTTTTCGTTAAAATTGTTGACTAGTGTACACAACCAGCTCTCAGTGACAATCGAATGCGCATTCATAGCGCCTTTTATAAAAACACGAAATTAGCGGGTGTATGAGTCATCGCCATAGACCGATATGACCGACCACCATAGTGTAACGACATAGCACAGAAATTGGCCACAAAGCTTAATATTGATAAAGAATCTATTAAATCAGTCAAAACTATAAATACAAAGAATGAAAAAAGTGTCATTATAATTCGCACAAGATCCCAGCTGGAAGCAATGAAGTGGGTAAAAGCTGCTCGCGAAGCACGGATAATAACTTCCGATCTGATACCTACAGTAAATAAGGAAATAGCATCCGAAAAAATAAACGTTCGTCAAGCACTTTCCCCATACTATAAAAGCCTACTATGGAAAGCTAAATCCGAACTAAAAGATAAATTTAAATTCATATGGTTCAACGATCATAAAATCCTGGTAAGAAAGGAGGAAAACAGCAAGATCCACGCCATCAGATGCGAAGCGGACATACAGAAATTTATAAAAAATAATTAATTTTTGCGGGTAAGGTGCTGCCAATATAATTACGTCTTGCTTATGTAACAAATATCTACCATTTTATTATTACTTAAAAATGGCTAACTACAGCGATATCATTGAGCTTTTTAACTGTTTAAATATTCACCAATTTTTTGACAAAGTACCTAAAAGTAAATACAGTAGCACGTTGACCTTCGTCCACACTAACATACGATCGCTGATGCAAAACTTTTCTGTAATTCTTCAATGTATTAATAACTGCAAATACATTATCGACGTTCTTGTCTTGACGGAGGCTAACATCTCATCTAACATTTCTTCACTATACAACATAATGAACTACACAATGCACACAATGTTAAGAAAAGACAGGAAAGGAGGGGGTATTATAGTTTATGTACATAAAAACATAATTTTAAACCCGTAAATATGGCTACAAAACACTGTGAGTGCCTCTTGGGTACTATCACTTCACAAGGTCACCATGAAACATTTTTATGTATAGACCTCCAGATAATAATAAACACCTATTCCTCGCCGAACTAACGAACATACTCTCAGGATATGACACCGACAATCTAGTTTTGCTGGGTGATATTAACGTTGACATCCGAAACGAAAACAGCCTCAAAAACAAATATCTAGACATACTGTCGGAGCAGGGATTGTCGTGCGGAATCTCTGAATATACAAGAATAGAAGAAAAACAAGGTAAGGTGTCAAAAACATGCATTGATCATATTTTTGCAAGAGCGCACTATGACTACAGTCCTTGCTCCGCGGCGTTAGACATTGTACTGGCCGACCATCGAATGACAATTATAACCTTTGTTGGATCGAGTCATATACAGCATGATCAAAAAATTATAAAAAGTTGTAACAACAAACTACTTCGTACTGAACTAAATGCAGTGGACTGGGATAAAACAAAAAATCTCTCTTGCCCTAATGAAATATACCATTATATAAACAATAAATATCATGAGTGTTATAACAAAGCAAAATATGAAAAGGTGATAAACAACGTATATAAAAGAAATAATGAGCCATGGATAAATAAACGTATTAAAAATGCTTGTTTAAAGAAGGAGAGTTATTGTTTAAACAATGCTCTAAAGACCCCACAAACCTAATACTGAAAAATGAATATAAAAAAATAAGAAATAAAACAAATACACTCATTAACAAGACAAGAAATAATTATGATATAAAATTAATAAATAGCAATAAATCAGACACTAAAAAGTTATGGAAAATAATAAACAATATTACTGGCAAAATAAGCAAATCAATAGATGACTTTATTAGTAATGTATTCGAAATAACGCACCGTAATAAAACTAAGGTGGTTAATGACTTTGCTCTTGCATTTAAGGATAACGTTAAAGCTATAAGCTCACCATGCAATTTACGATTACTTAATATGGACGACTACCTAATTCAGCAGGATAAATCTATGTACTTCAAAAAGCTAGCGATGGTAAGATAAGGAAAATTTTACAAAAAATTAATATAAAAAAAAGGCCCAGGATACGATGGAATTCGCCCCAGGGATATCAAAGAAGTAGCCAATAGTATCATCCCATGCATAACAGACCTTATAAACAAAAGTCTTGAAACTGGCATATACCCTGAAAACCTCAAAACTGGAGTAGTAAGACCTATATACAAAAAAGGTAATAAAAAAAGCTACGAAAACTACAGACCTATTACAATATTACCTATCCTGGATAAGATGAAATCCAAACAGACTTCACTAATTTAGCAAAATGGTCACACGACTCGGGCCTTGTGCTGAACACTCAAAAAACAAAAGTAATGCATATACGATCGGCACTAAATTATAAAAATGTCGATAAGGTTCATGTAATAGCGCATAGCCACAAATGTCTGCATATGGGAAAACCTACATGCAACTGCGAAGAAATTGAACAAGTGCACCAAACCACATACCTAGGATTAGTTTTAGACGACAAATTTAATTGGGGTCCACATATCGAAAAAATGTGCACCAAATTAAGATTATTACTGTCGAAACTTTGGATAATGAAAAACCGAATTCCGTATAGAGTTATGCTTCAATTATATAAGGCTTTAGTTGAATCAATCATCTCATATGGAATAACAAGCTATGGACGCACGTACAAAACTTATCTGGACAAAATTTATACTCTACAATTGAGAATACTAAAAATGATTGTTCCACTCAAGACCAAATTAACGTTCAAGGACAACTATCACGGACTATTTCACCAATGCAAAATCATACCTGTTCACGAGAAAGTTAAATATGCACTGCTTATGGAAAATTTCTACAAGGATGAATTTCAAACGCCCATCCAACACAAATGTACTACGAGGCAAGTTACTAGTGGAATGCTAATTAAATGAAAAAAGAACCTTAAATTACCTCATTCCTAGATTAATAAACAATATACCTAATGAAACAAGATACAACATTACTAGCACTAACATAAAAAAGATACTCATGAATTACTTTATGGAACACAACATATCTAAGCCAATTGTATAATCCATATCTTACATTAAATATTAACAGTAACTTAAATAATGATACCTAATATATAGAACACGTTATGTATATATATTATATTATGTATATGTTTGTGAAACAAGACTCAGCATTACTAGCACTAACTTAAAAAGATACAGAAAAAGTGTATGCGTGTGTGAATGTATATGTATGGATGTGTATATATATGTTATGTGTACATGGATTCAAGTATATATAAGTAATAGCTAATATCTGAAATATATTATAGTATAACTAAATATATAATTATTAATCTGTTTTTACATTTACCAAACGATGTAATAAATAAGCGAGTGTACAGTGTCACAACAAACACCCTTATGTTTAGTGACACCAAGTAGTATATAAGAAACGTGAAATTGATTGTAATATTACTTTGTTAAATAAAATAAAAAAAAAATGCGGTGTCACGATATATTAAGTGGTACAACCAAAAAAAAGTGTCTTTTTCGCGTCTGGAGAACGTTTTAGCTCAACTAATGCATGAGTTCAGAGTGAAAAAAAGTTACGGTTGCATATGCTTTTTAAGCCGCTTCAGAAAACACTGAATTTAAAATGTGTAATAAAATATTGCATAACACATTAATTTTTTTTTACAGCTACTGAGTTTATCAGATGTAGTCAGTAACAGTAAAATTAACAAATGTTAGATTTTCGGCTCGCGCTTTGTACGCTATTTGGAAAATCGAGGAAAAATCTAAAGATTGTTAGAAAAATATTGAAATTGCAATTTTTATTATATATTTTTGTACAAGATCAATATTTTATTATTTAACATAATATACAGACAACATGTACGCCATAACGATTTCGAAATTTACATATCATGATTATCTATTGTAGGGAATCCTCTGTACACAAGTCAAACTCACACTTCACCTTTTTTTAAAAAGACTACTATTTTTTGGAATACATCATTGTCATTTTCTCTTTTAAAAAATTTGAATAATACTGTAAAGTAAGCTATATTTTTAGCGATGAGTGTGTTGCCCCCAATAATTAGTAAATACATATAATATTAGTACAGATTAATTAGTTACTAACGTAAAGTATTAGTAAATACATTACAGATAGAAATAAACAGACTACTTAGCCTACGAGACCTGAAATGTTTATGAATTTCTCAGCAAATTATTATGTCAAGGTTATAGGCCTGTGTCGTAAGGAGGAGGCACGGGTAGCGTCGTGTACTACAGGAAAAAGAGATTATGCATGTCGATATTGTACATATCGCATGCGTACGAGAATTCTTTTCATGTTTCTAAAAAATTATAATAATTGAAACGAAATTATTTATTTTGAAATAGAAATATGTACGAATTTACTAGTCTAAATCATAAAATTTTTAATTTAAAAACAATTATTCGAATCAAAACTATATATAATTAATAACTAATAACTAAGTATCAATTAATTAAAAGCTTGTAATAGTAGGATGTTAAATATGTGTGGTGTCACCCTTGCGAACAAAATAAGCAATGTAGCTATGCAGTATGAAAGGGTACCAGACAGTGTCATTGTAAAAAGAAGAAAGGAATGCTTAGATGGTTTGGGCACATAAAAGAAATTAGTGATGAAAGACTGGCGAAGAAAATCTACAGAGCGAAAGTGAGTGGTAAAAGAAGCCAAGGGAGACTAAGGTTTACTTATGAAGATCAAATAAGTGTTAGCCGACAGAAATGTAAAAGCACTCGCGACCTAGGCGGAAATGTGCGAGGAGAATGATGAGACTTGAGGAAGCGAAAGAAATATGTAAGGACTGCGACGGTTAGCACTCTGTCCCATCTGACTACCCCGTTAGTGATACAGCGTTAAGATATGTATTAGTAGGACGGAAATAAGATAATTTGGATCTAGTTATATAATTTCAAAGAATGAGTTATTATAAATTTCCAAAATGAACTGAAAGATATTGACATATCGATACATGTTCTCGCATCTCTACTTACATGCATCATCATGCATGAGAGAGACGCAACATGTAATTATAGCGTACTAGACAAGGATAAACGCTGACTCGAAGCTTAGCAGCAACCAGTATCACTAGAACTTTGATCACTTCTGTTTATTAGTAATTTTGTACTTACTAATGAATCATGATATTGTCCTTTTTGAATCTAATTTTATGACTGTCACTACCATGCCACTTTACAGCGCAATTTGAGATTCTTTACGTATTTTAATCTATTTCTTTTTAAACCGTTTAGACACAGGTCACGTATCTGCTTCCTGGTTACTACTAAACGAGCGCATGTTTGTGTTTGACCCATATGAGTATTTATACGGAATATGGTGTTTTTATTTGTCTTATGTCTGTATTTCAAGTCTAGTAGTCTAGGTTGTTTGTGGAAGTTGTAATTAAACAAGCTTAGACAATCCTAATAGAAACTTCTATCCAGTTCAGAATATGAAATTTGTCATCACTATAAAAAAGTATTATCATCTTTGTTAGTAATTCAATGCTATTGTCTTGAGGAAGTTCCTATTGGAATTGAATATTGGAATAGAATTGAATCAGTATTGTAGCTAGGGATATGAACATTCAGGAAAAAATTAGAATTTTGCACTACTCAAATTATTAACACTCCCAATAAATGAATTAGTGCAAGCGTCTAGAGCTATCAGACGATAAACAGATACATCGGATAAACAGGATTGGGAGCAATATCAAGACATGGATTTATTAATTACTAACATAAAACCAACAGTATCAAGGTATTGGTCTTGCTTTGCTCATGACTACAAATCATCCTTGCATTTTGTGTGCAGATTTTGTATAAAAGCTTTCACTGATGTTATTTTTTAGGCTTTTTTACTATGTAATGAACACATTTAGTTTGTGATCTGTATCCCAAATTAAATCTGAAAACAAATGTATACACAATGTGAATGTTGGAAAAGTGTTAACTTAGATAATAACTTCATAAGAAAGTAAAAACACTAATACAAGGGATGCATTATTCTGGTACTCTGTTTTTCCTGAGGTCATCCCCTAACTACAACACTGTAAACTATTAGAAGCGCTACCTTTAGGTGTGTTATCTTTAGATGCAGTGCCTCTAGAACTGCTTCTAGATGTAGAGGCCTTGGGTGATGGGCTGCGGCGGTCTAAATGTAACACTGTTATTAAAAGCATTAATGATTGCAAATGCATTTAGGAAATGATTTAGATTAACTACTGCTTGCAAGTTTTGACATTTATTCGAGGTGTAAATGACTGAATTTGTTTTTCCTCAGAATTTCCAATACTTAATAATAATGTAATTTTGAAGCCTGAAACTTCTAACCTCAGGATGTTTATCATTTCTTTTAATGAGTTGTTTATGAGTATAAGAAATAACATTACATGAAATTTGGCTTTCGAAATATGAATAATTCTGTAGAGAGTGGCCATATAGCCTCTCTATATTTCGTTTCCCAAGAATTATTTTAAAAAACTGATCAAATGTCAAAATGGTAAACATAATTTATCTAATTTTTAGCTTGCATTTATATTACATGCTGCACATTAAACAATTAACAATCAACTTTCAATAAAATTATTATAACATAATAACATCATTATCACTTAAGACCATTCATAACAATAAATTGTGCTGCATCCTGCATGTTATGGAGAAGAGGTCCAAAGATTGTGATATAGTAATGCGGCAGGAGGAAGATATATGGTATGACGATATTCCAGGTATAGAAAAAGATGAAAAGAAATGAGTGTGTTAACTTTAAATTAAAAGTTGTAGAAGATGTTATGGCACATCATTTACAATTTGTTATAAGAATTTAAACCTGTGGTGGCAGACAAATAGAAAAATTAAATTTGTTAAAGGTTCCCTTAAAATTAGATATTATGTCATTACATTTTGCGATTTATAAGTTAATTTGACAGATATATACCAATTGTAAATATGTAAAATTTGGTATTAAAAATTTCCATAACATGTAAGATATATTAGTAAAAATTACATTAATTTTTTTTTACAAATCCAGTTGCACCTCAATATAGTTTATATAATTACACAATGAAAGACCTGTTTTACAATATCCAAATAAGTTTCAAATATATTAATCGACTAATATTTTTCAAAGAAAAACTTGTTTGTAAACTTACCTACTGAGTAGTGCTTATTTGGAGATTATGAAACAGGCACAAAGAACTGTATTACGCTATTTTATATTGAGTAGGTATATAATGGCTTTACCCTCACTATCGTCAGTAAGTGCCAATTCCTTACATTTTTGCTTAATTAAAGCCCCGAATTCACTTTCTGGTAAGCTAAAGGGTACCTCGTGATTGGGAAATGGTATAGGTTCCGTATCATCTAACATCGGTATATCGTAAAGAGTTTCTAGATGTTTCCATATATCATGTGTAGAAATCTCCTTTGTAATAGAATTTGAAAGCTTTTCCCATATACAGGCCATCTGGAAGTGTTTGTTGATGCCCACCGGTTTGTGGTATGCCATTGCATAAAACAATTGAATTTCCATGTCAACGTCCCATTCTATTGTGTCCGCCGACTTGGCTTCTGATTCTTCTTCACTTGAAACCATAATCTTGTTGGTTTTATTTCAAGCCTAGGGAATTAGATTTTTACAAACGTAAAAACAAATTAATTTCTTTTTATGACATGGCGCACAGATTAGCGCATTACCAATGTTTTTTTTATTTATATTTCTTAAGGCATTGATAACAAGACCATCAGCCTAATGACGTAACTGCTGGAGAAACACTGACTGTCCCTAACACTCCTCCAGTAAAGGGATAGTAAGCTTTACTGAAGTTAAAATGGACTTCTTGGAAGAGCGCGAAAACTTCAGCTACATATGTTGTTAAAATGTAAAAAATAGAAAATCTAAATCTAAAATGACAACATCACTTCCCCCGTTCCCGCCAAAAACTTAAACAAAATAAGAATAGGGATCAGCGCACAGACTAAGGAGAATATTATCAGCGATATATATCGATATCAATGTTCGAATTATTGATAATTTAATATCGATACTGACTACTTATAAACATCTACATTCTAAATAAGATATCGTGAGTTCAATATTGTTAACGAGATGTCGAAATATAAATATTTATAACAAAATAACGCAATGCCGGTGTTGATTGTCGTTATTATTTCATTTACAATGTTTCGCAAATAACAGTTTAAAAATATTCAATATAATATCTCATATCATCGTTTATTCAATATAATATCTTATTACAATACTGTGTATTAAAAAAAAAGATCGTGCTTATATTTTTAATTTACTATAGCCTATCTAGTACTTACTACAGTCAAATGCAAAGTAATATAACCACTTATGCTTGTCAAATGTTGATAGATAGGTATCTTAATTGATAATAATGCGGGCTGCTTTGTATTGTGACTTGGCATATTCAATGCTGAGTCGCAGGATAAAGTAGCACGCTGTATATTGTAAACATATCGGCAGCGCATGCGGCGGTGGTAGGTAACTACCTTCCCATTGTTAAGACGCGCGAAAGAGCGCACGATATTTTATTTCATTCACGAGATACCTACTTGAGTAATGTAGATATACTAACTAGATGCCAGATTGTACCAACCATTACCAAACGATGTAAGAAATAAGCGAGTGTGCAGTGTCACAACAAACACCCTTATGTTTAGTGACACCAAGTAGTATATAAGAAACGTGAAATTGTATGTAATATTACTTTGTTAAATAAAAAAAATAAATGAAATAAGATATAGGTAACAGTTGTCTCAATGTCTGTTGTCAATACTTCTGAGAACATCAATTATTTTTTTTTCCTAATTAGCTTTTTGCATACTTTTTAACATTTCATTAGAAAAAAATGATGTCTACTATTTTTTTGTATAATTTAACACTTACTTAAGTTGCAGATGATCATAGTCTCCTATAAGTATGAATTTAAATCAAAATGTTGAAACCGTCAACATTAGAAAATATTGATATTTTGTGGTCGACAATACCAGAGTATATCAAGTTCATCAAGTTATTGATATTAATATCGATATCAATATAGATATCCCTAATTAAAATAAAGACGCGTGACAACTCGACAGGTTGTCATTGTTTTACGATTCTCCCTCGAAAAGGAAGGCAAAGGAATTTATACCAACACAGCAACGTCATAAGAAATGAATAAATATAATATTATTATTCTTCATATCATTTCAATAAAACGTTGACATAAAGCATTTTAATATTTCTTTAAGTTTCTGGCGACAAATGTATTGAAGCGATTTTTAGTAAGATCCGCTGAGGCAGACTAA
Source organism: Zeuzera pyrina (assembly GCA_907165235.1). Lineage (NCBI taxonomy): Eukaryota > Metazoa > Arthropoda > Insecta > Lepidoptera > Cossidae > Zeuzera > Zeuzera pyrina. The sequence goes on from OU015641.1 coordinate 6,422,923, forward strand.
ATCACTAAAAAAATTTCAACATCACACTACTGAGTAAGCACTTATTCTAACAATTTCACATATTATGCAACAGAGTAGATGGTGAATCGTTTTAATTCGATTTCAAATCACTCAATCACATCTTCACAATTCACAATCCAAAAGTGAGTAATCAAATCGTGGAACTCTTAAGCTCTTTGCGCCTCTATCGGTCAATCAAAATTCAGTTACAAGCCGAACCGAACTGCGACATAAATAATCGATAATTATTACTCAATCATCATATCAATAAAGACTATGAACTGAGGTAGATGCGCCTTACGCATATAAACTGAAATTCGGAATTATGCATTGAGTACCTACAACGGGAGGCGACATATGCGCTATTTCTCATATAAAACTTTCTGGCATTTTTTGCGGGAGGAGAGATACTGTCACAAGTAAATGCGAGCTCTCGAATGCAATGATGAGATGCATCTTTACGCTTACGCACACAAATAATTCGACAACATTGTCCCAATTTAACAAATACGTAACTTGATTGAAATTTTATTCGTGATCCGTTAAGGTCTAAAATTAAATGCTACCGCGAAATTTTTTCTTTTTTTGCAATTTAATTGTAATTTTTTTGTAACGCATTAAGTTCTATAATTAAATGTATGCTAAAAGTACAGGCAGTCTTCGTTTTTACATCATGTTAGGTACCAGTAATTAGGGACGTAAACGAAACGACGTAAAACGAGTCATGTTTTTGGAGTTTACTCTTTAAGAATCGATTTTCATATAAGGCCCCCGGTATGAAAAAAATATGAGGAGTAAAATCTATTCATCGAATGACAGCGTTACGTTTTTTGTGCGCAACCTATTGTGCGTACCTTTCACTTTTCAGTCGTGGGTATTAAGACGTACATAGGGCATGCTGCGGGGCAACTTACGCATGTAAGTATTATGTGTATATAATATACCTATATGTTATTTCTAGGGATCAAGTACATTTTTAACTATAAAAAATTATCCAAATAATATTTATCAAATCTAGTCTTCCAGACTGGCTTCTTACTTTAATTCCTATGTTTAAGTTAACAACTTATCCCTATATTTTGTAAAAATTAAGAAAAAATGCAATTTTAGCAAATTGTAGGAAAATTAACCTAAGTTGATGTCGTCAATTCAATGGCAAAAAAAAGGCAAAAACGAGGATTTTTAAAATTTTTATTGTAAAGATAAAAAAAATAATAATGTGTGTTTCCACAAATGACACAAATCACACAATCACAGCGATTTGGCATGCTTAAAATCAGTTCATCAAAATCACTTTGAGAAATGGCCGCCCACGTTCTTTCTAACAAGTCAAAAAGTTGTTGTGGGGTATGCATGGCATCCATAATCGGCAGAGCTCTTCTTTGGAGCATATCCCATGCGTACTCAATTGGGTTGATGTCTGGCAATTAAGCAGGCCACGGCAGTACGTTGATGCGAGCATCGGCAAGAGTGTGTGTTGTGACTCTAGCCGTGTGTGGACGTGCATTAGTTGAAACGAATCATCCAACCGGCTTTGCAGAGGGATGATCATGTTTGAAACAATCCTCTCCACATAAATCTGAGCATTGAGGTTGCCCTTGATCCCAACGAGATCGGTTCTTCCACCGATCCAAATACCGGCCTAAACCATTATTGTTCCCCCTCCATATGAATGAACCTCCTGACAAAATTTCAAACGTTCTTGACGTCCAGAGGTCCTCCAAACTCGAGTACGTCTCGCATCCGGCCTCATACCGAAACGAGATTCATCGGAAAAACAAACACAATGCAAGTCTTCTTCCTCATAATGTCTGTGTTCGCGAGCCCATTGTAAACGGGCCCTACGAATGTAGGGTGCTATGGGCGGATCTCTCAGTGGCCTTCGGGAACGCAGACCCATTTCACGTAAACGATATCGGATGGTTTCGTCGCTTATCAGCAAGCCTGAAGAGCTATGGAGCCTCATAGCCAACATCATGGCGCTCATGGTACGATTTCGTCGAGCAGTATTTTGGATGTACCAGTCCTGTCTGCGAGTGGTGATGCGAGATCGTCCTCCATGTCACTCGGCCACGCTGCTCGTGATACGATAGCGTGTCCAGAGACGGCTTATGACACTCTGTGTAGTGCTAAGACCGACAGCCACAGTACATTGCCTGGAACCAGCTTGCAACATTCCGAGGGATCTCATGATCTGTTCTCGTGTCAAATGATGTCGTCGGTCCATATCAATGCACTTTTATAGAAATTCTGATTGACAGTTGATTTTCTATTTTCAATCAAAATTTAAAGAAAATTCTTCATTCAGATAGTGAAAACCACTAAAAACAATCCATAACGATCCAAAAAAGTAAAAATAATAATCCTCAATTGTGGCGATACTCTACGAGTAAAACGTACTTGATCCCTAGACACTTTTGATGAGTGTATATAAAATATATAGGTATATAATATATACTCTACAGCGTCTTTAAATGATGAATATATATATATATATATATATCTAGGTTTCTCGGGGTGCTGATTACAAAAATGATATTCATTTTCAAATCCAAGATGGCGAATATTACTTTTTTTCGATAAATCGATACGGATATCAAATTCTAGGTTTCTCGGGGTGATGATTACGAAAATGACTTTCACTTTCAAATCCAAGATGGCGAATATTACGTTTTTAGATAAATCGATATGGGTATCACATAGGTTTCTCGGGGTGCTGATTACGAAAATTATGTTTATTTTCGAATCCTAGATGGCGATTATTATTTTTTTTGGATAAATCGATATGGGTGTCATATCCTAGGTTTTCTATTTTCAAATCCAAGATTGCGAATATTACTTTTTTTTTGGATAAATCAATATGGGTGTCAAATTCTAAGTACACCGGGGTGCTGATTACGAAAATGACGTTCATTTTCAAATCGAAGATGGCAAATGCTACTTTTTTATATCAATTAATATTGATATTTAATATTATTGTATACAGTGAAGTGAATAAAAGTATATAAAATATGGAAAAAACCAGTAAACTCCAGTCGTGCGTCGGAGCTGACACACACACTTTTTTTTCATACATTTATATGTAAAAGAATTAACTAGGTTCTTGTAAGTGAAAAAGTACAAGATTATCAAAACATCAATAACTTTTATTTACTATGAAAATGACACGTTTAAGAAATATAATGCACATACATACACGGGAATATGAAAATTATGTCTTTTTTACAAAAAAGTCTTCTAAACGCATTCGTTTTCCGTCTTTCTTTCTATTTCCGTAAATTTCTCTATTACATTTCTAGGCGATGCAAATGTTATAATTAACTTCAAAAAAAAATCAACGAAACGATGGGAATTAAAAAAAACGAGCGCTACGTTTAGTCATTTGAATTTGATTCCATCCGACCCACCATAGTTTTTTTAGTCATTGGCCCTAATTGGTCCAAGGAAAAGTTCCTTGAATTGGCTGCACCCACAAATCTACTCTTAGACCCTACCGTCGACCCGCCAACCGTCAATTGTGACGTAAAGCAAATCATAGAGACTACAGACCACAGATCTACAGAGACCAAGAAGCATATATTTCTAGAGACGTTAAAACGAGGAATAGTGTCAAAATATTGACTGATGTAAAACGTGCGTAAAACGAAACGCCGTGAAAGGAGGACTGCCTGTATAGTCCTGCTAGGGAGTGCGTTTATATCATATTTTGAACAATTCGGCAAATAAAAACGGTAAGGTACGAATTTAAGCGAATTGAAGGTTCATTATTGTATGATAAATTGATAAACATTACGATACGACTTTTTAGAAACATGAACAAGTTAATACAACAAATTCAAATGAATCGAAATACGTTACGACGAGATCGGCAAATTGATTTAGTAAAACAATTCTGAAAAAACATTAAAATAGAAAAGTAGTACTTAATACAAAAATTATATTTAGTTGTGGAATATAATTCCGTCTTTGGCTAGATTTGATGTGGCGGATTTTTCAAAAAAAATAATTAAGCAATTAGTTTCGATTACAACTGAAATTAAAAAATTGAAGAAATAAAAAAGTAATTTAAAAAAGTAAACCACCTTCAAAAAAGAAAACACTGAAAATTACAAAATAACTATCCTTTACTAATCAAAACTTAAGTATAATTAAAATAACTTTTTATACACGATACACATATCTATATAAGTAAATTTGACATTTATTGAAGTGGGTGCCAAATTAATATGCAACAACAGAAAGTCTATTAGTTTGGTACGCTTGGCACCAATTTCAGTAACTGTCAAATTCAATTATATAGATATGTATATTGTATTTAAAGAGTTATTTTAATTGTACTTCAAGGAAACGCATGAATGATCATGTACAGATTAAGATTTTGCATTCTTCCAAGAACTTGTTTTTAATTTTAGTAAAGCCTACCAAAATATTATTTTACTGGAGAAGTGTTAGGGACTCAGCGAAAATGAAGAATTGTTACATCAGATATGATATTTAAATCTGAATAATTAATACAGAAGACAAGCCTGTATGTGTATGTTTCTTTTTGCCTTCTTATATTAGAGAAATATTACAAAATAAATATGAGTTTTTGGCGGGACTTTATGGAGAGTGGTCTAGCGTTTATTTTATTTATTTGCGAATTGTATCTAGTAAATATTGTGATTAAAATTTAGCATAGTTTTGCATTCTAAGTGTCAACACTGTTATGTTATATGTGGATATGTTAAAATAAGTGCTTACATAGTAGTGCGAATTTAAGATTTCTTTAGTGGCTTAGTCTGCCTCAGCGGACTATATTAGATAGAGCGCCTCAATATATTTGTCACAAAAAACTCTTCTTCTTCTTCTTTAGTGGAATGGTACTGTCGCGGTAGCGAATATAATTATCCAATGTCGCGTAATAATGAGGATAACTGAAATAGGAAAAATTAAGGTAACACTGAAGTAGGAAAATACACAATGGGGTTTTGCATTACAACTTTCTTTTGGTTCCGATTTGGAGAATTGAGCCGATAATTAGACCTAAAGAGGAAAAGAACAAAAGAACATAAAACAAATATAAGCGAGACAAAAGACAACACATTTTACTCACAAACAAGAAACTCCAAGAAACTTTGAAATGTATTACGTCGATATTTTAATGAAAATATATCTGCGCATTACTGAAGATATTGGCTGTATTGATATAGATTCATTCGTCTATCTTCTCAAGGGAGAATCAATGAAATAACAACAATCGAAAAAAATAAAAAAAATTAATGCAAAGTGCAACTGTTAGAGTTTTTGGCGGGATTTCGTGGGGAGCGGTTTGGCCTATATTTTAATTACTTGCAAGTTGTTTTTAGTGAATATTGTGATTTAAAATTGACGTAGTTATGCGTCATAAGTATCTATGCTGTTGTGCGTTATATGGAATTCTTGAAAGAAGTACTTATTTCTTAGTAATGTGATGTTGAGATTTTTTAGTAACTCTTAGTCCGCCTCTGTTGATCCTACTAGAAAAACCGCCCAAATATATTTACAATATATATACTGGTAGTAATTGCAAAAAAACATTAAAATGTATTACGTCGACATTTTATAATAATAATAATATAATAATAATACTCAAGACAATTACACAGATTGTGTAACCCTAAACTAAGCAGTAAGCTTGTACTACGGGCAAACTATGAGTAAAACCACTCAACGAACTCTGGGAGAGTTGCCAGTAACACCCAGACTCCAAGCCAATTTAGAAAAGTTCGTTTTCTAAATTAACCTGACCGGGGATCAAACCCAGGACCCTAGCTTGGAAAGCAGATGCATATGCCACTGCGCCAAATAAGTGCTTATTTAGTAGTGTGATGTTGAGTATCTATTTATTACTGAAGACTTTGGTTGTTTGGGCTAGTCTTTTTACCTTCCCTCTAAAGGACGAACCCACAGATTTATAAATGGAAGCAGATCAAACATAATTCACTCACACAGATACCGTGTAAGTAATAACACTGTCACTTTCATTGTAGTTTAAAATTGTATATCTTTATCCTTTTCTTTCATTTGTTGCAACACAATGGCACACAGACAATTCCGAAACCGTGGCAGCCGCCATCTTCCGCTTAAGTCAAAATAAGCGGAGTATGGCGTCTGTTTACTTGTGTAGTACGTCACATGTTCAATGATTAAATATTTCTTGGTGTATAAACATTATTTTGGTTATTTAAAGTGCAAAAAATGGTACAAAAGTGTTGTACCCCCGATAGTTGCAACGCCTCATACAGAAAAGCCCCGAAAATCACGTTCCATCGGTAAGTAAATCTGATGTTGGAAATTGTTTGATTACTGCATTCAGTTAGCTGATATTTTTGTATTTCGTGGCTCCGACACTTAAATATGTTGCAAACTATTAAAATTAAAGTTTCCTTATATTGTTTAAGGTTTTTTTTATAGGTTTTTTATATTTTTGTACGAAGTACCTAACCAATTTTGACATTATTAGTACTTGTATCTTAAAGAGGGCCGAATTCAGAGAAAACTGAGTCTCGTAATAAAATTAAATATTAACGGACAGGTACCTAAGGTTAAGCAACTATCTATTTTTTTGCAACTATCTTTTCATTTTGATATATACCTTGTTAATTTCGGGTTTCTAAAGGATGAAAATCTTCAAATTTTTTGGTTAAAGGACTACATAAGAAAGGCTACATAGAACAAACTGGCAGGCCAATTCTGGCAGTGTTTTATGCTCAAAACATTTTGAACCCCATTTATTATGTTAAAGAGATACCCGTAAAACCTTGTTGTTGTTTGACCAAGAAATTTAACATAACTATTAAAAATGAACATGCTATCACCAAATTAATCTCTAGTCACTATGCTGGGCTGAACCGAGGCCAGTGTTGTTTAGAAAAAAGCCAGTGCTGGAATCCATACCTCATAATTACAAAATTATTTTTCATTTATTTATAAAATAATACAACTTTCTTGCTTCAGGTAATCGAAGATGGACTTTATTATGTATAAATTGTGTGTTCACATGTAAAAATGGTGAAAATAAATATGGATATCTCGAGGTGAATAATGACAAATAATACCTACGATTACTTGCAATGGTAATCCTTAGCATATCTGACATTCTGCGCTAGTTACTTCTGGCACACATTGAAAAACAGTGAAATGATGTGTTTGATGCACATCTATAATGCGTTCTTAGATAATGTAATAAGAAAACAATCCGATTAATGAATAAAAGACTGAAAATATTCTTTGTTTTATTGTATTAGCTATTTTAGTTTTTATTCTCAATGTGATCGATCACCCATCGACTATCTCCCGATTTCTTTTAATTTTTGAGTTTTATGCGTAGTTTAGAGAAAATAATAATCAAAGGACAAAGCATAGCGATGAAGAGTTATTTAATAATTTTATAAAACATTCACTGACGCTTATCTCCTTTTTTTGCACTCAAAACTCCCAAAAGCAAAAAAAAATAGCAAATCTGAGTTTTGAATAAAATGCCAACCACGCTTCTTTTGTTCGCGCCAAAGAGTCTAAATTCAAAACTTTCACTTCCCTGATTATCAACTTTTCCGACTTTTAAAAATATGTCGTTTATGTCATTAAACTTCATGTAGGTACCCACATAAATCGAACCGCAAGCAAGGTCATCACAATGTACATGCGGCCCAAGACCAGCAGCACACAGCCGTCAGGCCTCATGTATCGAACGAACAATTATAACATTGTATCGTGGAGCCTTTGGGAACACTCCAAATTACATCCTTCATGTGACAAAAAGAATCTACAAAAAGAAGGAATATAATAAAGTAATAATCTCTAACACTCGTATATCAATTAATTTTATCCTTATTTACATTAACAAAAAGTACATACGTACGTTAATATTTACAAACTTAAAACTACACATTATTTTTATTTTATCCTTATTTTATCACATGAAAAATATAATTTGGAGTGTCCCAAATAGTCCCGCTCTAAGACAGCCATTCCCAAAGTGGGCGAAAACGCCCCCTTGTGGGCGCTGCAGGCCTAAAGGGAGGCGGTAAGAGACCCAGAAAAAAAATAAGGGCGTTGTGTAGAGGCCTGGGGGTGATTTGTAATTTCATTTAGCTAGGAGGCATCTTAGACAACGACTGCATGAGCTGTCGACTCAGTAGACAAAATAAGTTTGGGAACCAGTGCTCTAAGATAATACACAATGTAGATGCCCACTCCTTAATGCGGCACTGAGTCCTGTATGTGTGTAAGTAATATGTGTTAGTGTTAAATTTGCCACGCATTTTGAACCGATAGGTATAGTCTGCTTCCATTTAAAAGTCTGTGGACGAACCGTACAAAAAAAAAGTACAACTGTCAATTGTCAAATGGCGGCTATTGTTGACGTTTTTCCTTATTATTTTTTGATTTCTGCCTCTTAACATGTTTCGCTGAAGCAATAACTCGTAATATTTGTAAAATAATAGTATTTATTCCTAACAATCATGGCAAATCATTATGAAGTGCCAAATTGGTGAGTTTTAAGACTATAGTTATAACCTTACTGTGAAGAAGGCCATGCCGCTAAAGAAATTTAAAAGAAATTTAATGTTATCGAAGTAATGCTTAAATTACTTAAATTTTTTTGAACGGCATTATCGCTTTCTGCGTGTTTCTAAAATCAATATTATTTATTTTATAGATTACAAAAGATACATTTAATTTTGATACATCGTATGTACGTAAGCTTTTAGCTAGCGTAATATTTGTACTATGTTTTCAGGGCTGGTAAACCTCCCACAGGGTTACATTTAGATGTACTGAAAGGGGACAAATTGATACAGAAATTAATGATTGACGAAAAAAAATGCTATTTATTTGGACGCAATCCTCAGATGAATGACTTTTGTATAGACCATGCAAGTTGCTCTAGAGTGCATGCTGCATTTGTTTATCATAAACATTTGAATAGAGCGTTTTTGGTCGACTTAGGAAGTAGTAAGTATTCTATAATTTATATTTTTCAATTTTGTAAGTAAAAAGAAAATAATTTAAAAATATTTTACCTATAGTCCAATCTTTAATTTAGTAGAGTGATTTGACGTATACAGGATAAAGAGTTGCAATTTTTTAAATAGTGATGTCTTACTACAACAACTTTATTAATATTAGTCTGTAACTGTTGTCCTATGGCGTTGTTCACATGGAATCTTCTTTTTGGAGCATTTTCCATTAGAGCACTTTCCATTAGACAGCGGCAACGTCAAATATGTATGAATATTTGTTGCTATAAGAAAAATGGGTAAAATAGTAAAAAAAAGAAAAATAAAATGTTAATTTTTTTTTTATATAAAAGAGCAAGTGGTCACCTGGTGGAAAGTGATCACCGCCACCCACGGACACCTGCAACGTCTGTGGAATCATGGGTGCGTTGCCGGCCTCTTAAAAAAAGGAGCATATAGAATATAACATTACTTTACGTTAGTAACTAATTAATCTGTGATATTACTATATAAGAATGGAGACCTGTTCGAAATCAATAACTATATACTATAATTTATAAACTGTTTTCATCAATTATCCTGACCAGAATCGGCCCTGATATAGACAATAATCAGCCTCCAAGCGGGCTTCCAACCACATTACAGTTGACCATGTACATGTTATGGAACGGATAATGGAAAATCTCAAAGAATATAACAAACAACTTTACGTAGCATATGTAGGCTATTCCAAAGCATTTGACACTATAGCACACTCATTGATACGGAAATATCTAAGAAACAAATATATAAGTATAATTAAACACATATATTCCAAAAACACTAGCAGAGTAAAACTAGAAAGACAAGGAGAAGAGTTCAGCATTGGAAGAGGAGTAAGACGGAGATCTCTCCCCTAAGTTGGTCATAGTTCTAAAGCACCGATTGGAAGAAGAAAGGGATCGAACAAGAGGTTAGCACACTTAAGGTTTACTGATGGCATAGCTCTTTTTTTGCGAATCCTCCACAGACTTGGAAAATATGCTACAGATTCTAGTCTCAGAAAGAAAAAAAATTGGGCTACACATAAATGCACCGAATTCAAAAATTATGTCTACAGAAAAAGATCGGAGTAGATGGAAAGGTAATAGAATATGTGGACGAGTATGTGTACTTAGGGAAACTGATCTTTTTTAATACAAATAGAAATGAAAATGAAATCGACTGAAGAATAACCATAATGTGGAAAAAATATTGGGCTCGAAAAGAAATTCTCAAAGGAAAACTCGCTTTGAAACTGAAGAAGACAATAATGGACTCGTGTATCCTCCCAACCCTAACATATGCAAGCCGAACATGGGTATGCACCGAAAAAGTTAGAAACAAAATCTTATCCTGTCAGTATGTGAAAAATATAGAAAACAAGGAATATAGATATTCGTGATAAAAAAAAGGTAACAGACACCCTTGAATGCAGCTTAAAACAGAAGTGTAGATGGGCAGAACACAGCAAGGACAAGAGGCAAAAGGAATGTCAGAAGATAGAGGAAGAGATGGGCAAATAACATTGTAGCTGTGGCGGGCAGAAACTGGCTGAATGTTGCCAAGGACAGAGAGAAAAGGAAAAAGATGGAGGAGGCTTTTACCCACAGGGGGCCACATTGAAAATATTGACATTAGCTTCAAACATTTGTAAATATTCTAATTTATGCAGTGAGGAAATAAGCTATAATAATAATAAAAGGAAAGGAGGGGGAGGAGATTGGGTAGATATTTATTCGAATCATTTAATACATTATGGCGAAATGGCGATGCTACAGGGCCATGTCAGCAAATGAATTAAATGTTAAACTAATGATTAATTTAGTGGAATCTATAACGACTCAGTTCTATCACTTGACAACACTATTTTATCTGGGCACATACCAATTAACCAATTATAAGTTAGACTATACTCAGTTTAGTTTTGAATTAAGACCCTATTATTTCATTATGTAACTTTATAAAAAAGTATAGTTTTCAGTATATTGAATTAGCTGAGTTGAAATTGAAAATAAATGTAACTTTGAATTGTATATGCCTATACACACATGTATAAAATGATGACAAAATTCTGATGAAGATTTGTTTGTTGTAATCTGTATATATATATTGAAAGTTTTTTTCTTTGACCGCAATAAACTTGAAAACTACTGGACGATTTGCATGGGATAACCATTCAACACGGAATTAGTTGTAGATAGATGGTTATAGGATACTTATTTTTTGGACTCCATAGACCTTTCACCATTTTTCAAACAAAAAAGTACTATTACGTACAAAATTTTCACTTACGCCCAGCGAAGCGGGCGGGAAACGGCTTGTCTTCTATATATATAGTTAATGAAAGTTTTTATTCTTTGATCGCGATAAACTTGAAAACTATTGAACCGATCGGCATGGGACCATGACCATTCGACGCGGAATTAGTTGTAGATGGTTTTAGGCTATTTATTTTTCAAATTCCATCAACCTTTTACCATTTTTCAAACAAAAATGTACTATTACGTACAAAATTTTTACTTACGCCCAGCGAAGCGGGCGTTAACCGGCTTGTACTTTATAGTGATTTACCACTTAATTATTAACAACTATAAATTATGTAGATATATGCCAATTGTGAAGATCAAATAGAGTGTTGACTGACAGAAACGTCAAAAACGCTCATATACCTAGGCGAAGATGTGTGGAGAGAATGATGATATTTGAGTAGGTGAAAGAAGTATGTAAAGAGCGCAATGTTTGGCGTTATATCCTGTCCGACTAATGGACTTAATTAGAGATACAGCATAAAAATGTATGTATGTTTAGAAATTATGAGACTTAAAATTGGTATGAAACACATCATATTAATTGTAATTCAAATTATTATTTGTATAATGTGTTATTGTAATATAAACAACATGATTCTAATAAATCATAAAAACAAAAATTAATGAAGAAAACAATAGCAGTAGTCCCTTGCACATAAGCTATTTTAAAGACTTCCAAGTACTTGAAGCTATCATTTTTAAATTAGTCTCACTCATATGATCCCTAATAACTTATATAAATGACATTTTGTTAGTTAGTTGTTGGAAGTTGGAAAAATAATAGTAAAATAAACTATTGACAGTATCATAATAACTAGAGACATTCTAAAACACATTGCAATTTAGTTTACTAGAATAAATTGATTTGACTTTAAGTTTTCTTTGGCTTTGTTTGTGTTTACTGTAAACGTGCATTCATCATTTCATCTTGGTACATGTTTGTTTCTAGCTCATGGCACATATATTGGTAACATGCGCCTTGACGCACACAAGCCTACACAGCTTCCAATTGATTCCACATTTCATTTTGGAGCATCTACAAGGAATTATATTATAAGGTAAAATTTAAAAGATCAACTTTGTTTGCAGCTTTGTGTTTATTAGCTAATGAATTTTTAAATGTAAAAGAAGTGATAAATAGTCAATTTTGCAAGAAAATGATAATCATCTTCATTGTGTCAGCTGTACAATAAAATTGGGCATATTCATAAGCCACATGGGATAATTTTATAACATTAATAGTAGATGCACATACAAGGTACAGTAACAACACTGGGAGTAAAGTAGGCCTAACTGCATGATAGTAAGACATTATAGGAGCCCGAGTCTGTTGCCATGAGCGATCAGATGGATTTCCTTTTTACTATTGTTAATTCTCTCATTACTGTCTCATTTTAACTATATCTGCAAATGGTCATTGTTTGAGAGAATTAACATCGAATACATTGGGTGTCCATTTATGTGTTAGTACAGTAAACTAATAACTTCAGTACAGATTTTCAGTTATTGTTTCAATGAAATTGGACTGAATTCAATGAAATTGGACACAAAGCTGAATTTATTGTAACAAGGTATTTTGGATAATTTAAGGTCCTGTTTCATGTCAATCAGTCTCAAGCGAAAGATTTTTAAATTTAATAAAAATATTGTAAAATTATATTCTTGAAATTTTTTTGTCAGACATCAATATCAATGATGAAGAATAATAATGCTCATCATTATATTATGATTTTGTACTTGAAGGTTGGTAATAGTGTATAATATCTGTCTAGTAAATAGTCATAGTACACATATTATGTTTGTTTAATTTTTTATGCTTATTTATCGTTTTATTACAGAGAGCGTCCAACAGGCAATGCCCGTGGCATAATGGAGGATTTGCCAAATACTGAAACTGAAGGTGCTCTTCTGGGGCTGCCTGAGACACAGACAGAATTAGATGTAAGTTTCTCTTTGTTTTAGATCAAAATTTTTGTGTTTACAGATTAATTTATATTAATTCATTGGTATTAATAAAAGTATCTGTATTTTGTTTACATATAACAAATTAATTTGTAATAAGTAAAAAAAAAAAACAAATAATAATAATTTGCACTTTTATGTTCATAATTTTTTTTTCTAGAATTTAACAGAATTCAATACAGCACATAATAGAAGAATTTCCATGTTGGGGATTTCAACAGATGATGGAAGTGACGTCATAAAGGTAATAAATAAATTATATTACAGACTATAATTCAACACTTAAGTACTATGTGAAAAACCTTCAGTCAAAGTCAAATCAATTTATTCAAGTAAACCCAATTACAAGGTATTTTTGAACGTCAAATCTAGTTTGGTTCAAAGAGAAGAGAAAAGAAAACCTGGACACTGAGAACAACCAACAAAAAACTCAGCCAGGTATCAAGTCAAGAGTTTGCTTGTACTTTCATTAGTCCAGTTTCTCTGCAGAGTAATTATCATACTTGAATATCAACTAAGCTTCACAAACCTATTTTACATCCATATCTGTTTCATTGGTGCTAAGAACAGTATCGTCACAAAAGAAAATAATAGAGATCAGACTAGCTCTATTTTCACAGTGCAATTGCAGTGCATTTGAGTTACTCAATTTATACATTACTAGCGATCCGCCTCGGCTTCATGTTACTCACAGATAGTGTAGTTTTCTATAGGTAAAAGAATTTTGAAATCAGTTGAGTAGTTTGAGTTTATCCATTACATACAAACGAAGAAAGATTACCTCGTTATAATATTAGTATAGATTTTGCAAAATACGACGCAAAATGAGTACTATACTGACAGACGTACTCGCACTAGCTCATGAGATTTAGTCAAATTTCGAGTGAATCCATCGCACTTGACTGTTAATCGTTGAAAACAACTAAATAAAGTGTCTGTCTAACAAAGTAATGCAAGTTGAGTTGTAAGTATGAGTCGTGCAAGATTTACAAGATAATACCAATCCAGCTCATCCTTTTTGCAATAGATTGGGGACACTCATACATTAAAAAAAAATACTAAGATTGACTAAGATTGGTAAGGTAAGGTAAGGTTGTTGATATGTATGTTTACTAAGGTTGTAAGGTTGTGGTTAATGTTAAAAGACATTATCCTAATGTTATGTCACAGAGTTATTTACAAGGAAAGATCGATGTATGAAAACTTCAATAGCCATGAAAATATTACTCATTAAATGGAAATAAACCTTAGTAATTTTTGGTTTATATAAGTGTTTTATTCAATTTACTTATTTGTAATACATATTACATAAAAATGTTAGCTTTCTCCAGTCCTTCTCCATATAAACTTTAAATGTACCAAATTTCACACTCCGTCTGTGCAATTTTCTTAAAAAATTTTCGCTTCGCGTATTAATATATAGATGTAAGTCATATCATGTGCCGCCATTTTAGAAAAAAAAAATTGCTGAGTGATGAGTATGCTCAAATCTTCAAACTGATTTTACGATCTGTGCAGGAAGATAAATGTCCAGCACGATCTATATTTTTCTTTCTTTCTCAAACCAGTGTAGAAGCCTATTTAAAATTGAAGCATTTATGAATTCCGGTATTCCGTTACAGCCGCCGACTGGTACAAAGAGATCAGCATCTATGCCTGGTGGCATACCAAAGAAGCAGAAACGGAATGTGTCCTTCAATGAAGAGGTGGATATCATCAACCCTGAGGACATTGACCCCACCATTGGCCGGTTCAGAAATTTGGTCAAATCGACTATAGTGCCTAATGCTAATACGCCAACAAGGAAATTGAAGTTGCAGAGTGCTGACGATAGTGAGTCAGAAAATCCTCATAATATTCCTAATAGTGAAAGATGTGTAAAATGTTATGAAATATTTTTATAATTTTCATAACCTTGGGATACAGCGTGAAGATATGTATATATAATATATATTTCTTCTTAATTTTAGGTCAGCATCATCATTCTCTCCGGTTACAAGAGATATCAAGAGGCACAAATTTGTATTCGGATTTACCGGCGCCTAGTTCACATTTGAGTCTTATAGGTGCGAGGTTAGGCATATCATTACCTAATCCGGCGCCCGACGTTGAGTTAGAGGGTCCGGAACCCCATCTCAGTGTGCACCCACCCTTACCAAACACAGGTACGTTACTTGCGGTAGAAATATCTTAGTCCTGTATTAATAACTCTAGTTGTCAAAGATGTTTTTTTTTGGATGTTTTCACTAGTGATGGGTAGGTCCAACGTTTTGTAAGAGTTAGGCCCTGGGCCCGTGTTAGCGGACTTGTATAACACTTACGACGATATGACGACCTCTGTGGCGCAACTGTTAAAGCGCGTAGGAAAGTAAACGGCGGTTGCGGGTTCGATTCCCGCCCCGAGTCTGGGTGTTTATGTATAATATGTATTTATTTACAAAAGAAAAGTATATATGTAATATATCAGTTGTCTAGTACCCTTACCCATAACACAAGCGCTGTGCACAAGGGACTAGATGGCGCTGTGTGAAATGTCTGAGTATATTATTATAGAAAAAAAAAAACACCGATCACAGAGTTGTATTGGCTTCCAACGCATCCGCGAAGCGTGAGCTATGGTTTTATTCATGTGCATTGCATACTACTCCGCCGGATACATATCCAATATGCACTTTAATGAACATACATCAATGCCACTATAGATACAGGTCTGCATACATATATCCATCTAATCTAGACCTACCTATCTCTAGTAGCGACGTTTCCGATTACCTCCCGATTTACGGATAACGATAATCCTCTGTCTGCTCCATTTAAATGATTCTGTTAAATATGAAGACCCTATAGAGCTGTTAATTAGTAATGGTGCGTGTTTGTTTTTTATTTTATTATTTCGGTTCGATGGCCTCTTATTTTGTGATAACTTTTTTATAATATTATTTTGTAATCATTCTATAATGTGTCGAACAATTTTGGTCGTATTGCTGTACCCATTTTCACACATCTGATCGTAAAATCATTAGTAGAAGCGGCGGCGTAATTTAATCGCTTTATTTATATACTATAATATCTACATAAAATTTATCACTAGTTGAGTCCGAGTTTGCTTGAAATTAACACGCGATAAATAGTAATAAGGGATTTTAAAAATAAAATGTATAATTATCTCAAAATGATACCATAGTTGCTAGGGTAGTTCATAGATTAGCTAGGGACTAACCATTTGTAGACCCAAAAGAACCCTTATCTCATATATCATTTTTGTATAATAATAATTTTAATATTTTATAAATAATTTTAATTTTAATATTTTATAATTTATAGTCATAAATCATTGGCGAAAAAGCCTCTAAATATGTCTGTGTGTATATTTATGTATATATACAAAATCGCTCTAATTCGCTCTTTTAAACTACACTATGGATTTTAATACAGTTTTTAACATTATTCAGAGAATTTAATCTGGAAGGCTTTTGTATAGCTTCATAGTAAAAGATTACACCTGGGGTCGCTAGTAATGTATATAATAATGTTATGTACTTTTTCAGCACCCGAAGAAGCGGCACCATCAAGTGAACCGAAGAGGAAGAAATATGCGAAAGAAGCGTGGCCAGGACGGAAACCGGGGCTAATACCGGGAGTCTGAACTTAGATATAATGAGTCGTCTTTATATTTATAAAAAATGCAACAAATGTTTGTCTACTTGTAGCTTGAGTTATTTCAGACGGATTTTGATGCGTTTTCACAGTTTTGTAAGATATTTAATCTGGATGAATTGAGTATGTAGTGGGATTGTTTGTGTCAAGATTACGGTCTTATATGGACATTTGTAAATAAATACTAAAGCGGAAAACGAAAAAGACACATTGCGGGAAAAGGTGTGAAGAGAGGGATGCAATATTAAAATGTCTAAGCGAATGAAAGCACAGTTATAGGTAATATTCCAGTATAAAATGTAGTATAACTTTAGAATTACTGGCATCGTTTTTAAAGGCTGGGTATCTAGACACTGTTTATTATAATTGAAAAACAAATGTATTAGTAATAGAAGTAGTAATTTGACCTTTTCTCCGTGATGATGTAATTTTGATATTGATGCGCTTGTGTCCTATATTCAGATATAGCTATATTTTTTTATGAATTTCTGAGTTTGTAGTGGTTACAAGTATAGGACAAATAAAAGGTAGTGAAAACTATTAAAATCTGTCTTTATGTCTCATGGAGTGGGAAATGAACTTAGCAATTAAAAAGTCATATTTTTATGATTTAAGAAAAACGTAAGAAATTAAGTGTCACTTTTTTGCATTTTTTACATTGATAAGAGCATAATTAATATTAAACTTCTACGATACCGTCAGTTTGTACATGTAAATATAAGTGCTGTTTACTTATATTTAAAATGTTATGTCATTACTCATTATAGAATTTACATTCAGTAATGATTACGTCACTTTTTTAATAAATGTAAAAGTTTCACTTGTTATAAAGTTACACCTCTGTTGAGGATGCCTCGTTGAGAGGTGAAATTTGTATTCCATTCAGTTAAGTAGAGCGAAATATAGCAATTTTTTTTTAATATATTATGGGATTTCCCGGAAACTTCAGTAGTATGAGCCAATAAAATGTAAACAATTGCGCATAGAGACCGAGCGAAATGAATTCAATGTATGAATGGAACGTTAGGAGTATTATTGTAGTTAAGTGAAGTGTTTGGCAATCTGTCGATACGTTAAGTAGAAGAATAGTATAAATACGCCTTTTTTCTCTTCACATATTTTTATAACATTTCTTGCGATTTTTCTAGTACCACTATGGATGATTATACTTTTTTACAATTATAATGTATAAAAACGAAAACAAAAATAAAATATATTCTATTGCTAAAATATTAAAGCGCAATTTCATGTGGCGCGGACAGAACGCCA
Organism: Zeuzera pyrina; assembly: GCA_907165235.1. Classification (NCBI taxonomy): domain Eukaryota; kingdom Metazoa; phylum Arthropoda; class Insecta; order Lepidoptera; family Cossidae; genus Zeuzera; species Zeuzera pyrina. The sequence continues at coordinate 6,441,125 of OU015641.1, forward strand.
CGTGCGTTACTAATGCCGGCCAACCGACACCTCTTTTCCCTCCGCGTTCCAGACACGAATTCATTTACTTCCGTCCCTATCTGTACTTAGAGAATATTTTCGTTTCACTTTTACTTCACATACTCATGCTTGGTTTAGAGCATGAGAGCTGCTTGCAATTTGGAAAGTCAGCTACTATACCTGCATCTACTCGCCATTTTTATTTAAATGACACACTAACAATATATATACACATAACATTCACAACATAAGAGTGCTGATAAAGTGATACACAGATGATTAAACATAAATTAAATAAATTAAGTTTGTGAACATAATATCTTGCGATTTATTGTATTTTACGAGTATTAGCTCCGCAAGTTGAGTTAATTGGCATGCGAGTAGCTGTCTTTAGTCAGGGCTGATGCGCTGTGTAAACCGGGTATTATTTACTTTTTAGTGTTCAGTTCTAAAAATGGAAAAGGAGCACTTGTGGAATCACTTGGGTGTGTCCTTTTTTTTGTGACCAATAAATTCGTAATTATTTGAACAATAGAATGATTTGAGGTCACAGATTTTTATTTGAAAATATATATTTTTGTGGCGTGCTAAAAGGACCAATAAGTTAACATTGTTATCTAAACTAATACTTTACGGTAGTACACTAATTAATCTGTGCTAATACTATAAAGAGGTAAAGTTTGGAACTAGGAGGTAATCTCCGGAACTGTTTATCCGCAAAAATTCTTTCACCAATATTTAGAATAGACCTTTGGGGTGAACAAATTTGAAAATTTGTGTAATGTGATTTGTATAATAGTGTTAAATATATCGCGAAAAGTGCATTTTACGGTCATGGCGCAATAGACACAATCGTTATATATGATACCAATTTTTTATTACAAGTAGTCACTGGTCGCGCAGTAATCGCGTGGCTGTTGCTGTCTGCAAGTTTTTAGGTAATAACCCCGCTGGTCAGATCCTGCCGGATTCGATCGGGTCCAACCGGATTGGTCACAACAAAACTATTTTGCCTTTTCATTCCAAAAGCAACTGTATAAAAGATGATCGAGCGAATGTGTTTTTAACATGTTTATTTTAGAACATGAAATTGTACCTTTAATGCTATACAAATAGGAACAAATTTTCAATTTAAAACTAGGTCATCGCTATATAAAACAAAAGTCATATACTAAAGCAAAATCGGAAATATGGATCGTTGTTACTCAATTCATTTCTAATTTCTAAGTCTAATTATCTACTTATATCACTCTCCTAAATGCAACATAAATATAACATTAATCTATCAATTGAAGAATAACAATGTCTATTTATTAACGTTTGTTTAACGTAGTTGCAACAAAGCCATACAAGACACGTGTTGACTCGAGCGAGTTGAATGACAATTGATGACAAATGCGGCTCTATAGCGTGGCCGGGTTGGACGGGAAAAGCACGGAGTGTGGCGGCGGGTGAGTAACGTCGGGCGATTTGTACACCACGCATTTAAGCACCTTCTCGTGCAACGACGCGAGAAATTTTTCAAGAAATCGGTTTCATGCATTTTTAAATTTAACGGATTCGGGATCGATCCGGTAATTTGGTGCCAGATCCAGACGCCTAATTATGCCGTATCGTTCGATTACCGGATGCGGTATTCCGGATGGCTACACCTAATTGACTTTTTTTATTAAGGCGAGGGTTGAGAGTACTTCTGTTAGTGTTTTTAAGAATGTTTTTGTTATTCGTAAATCATAGAGGTTCCAAATCTTTAAAGATTATATGTTATTTAACAATCTTGTATTTATTATGCTGGCCATTAGATACATGCGGGGTTATTACCTAAAAATTTGCAGACAGTGACAGCCACGCGATCACTGCTCAACCGGTGACTAATTGTAATAAAAAATTGATATTATGTATGACGATTGCGTGTCTATTGCACCATGATAGTAAAATGCACTTATCGCGGTAGATATAGCGCCACTATACAAATTACAATAAACGAATTCTTGTTTTGACAGCAGATATCGTGCGATATTTGACTGTCATGCTGACTGCAAGTCAGGTAATAAGCGCTACATCAAAAAATAATTTAAACAGTTGTTTAATTTGTAATCTGAAAATCAAACCATTCGAGTTATATCTGGTTGCGGGTATTAAAAAATATACCAAAATAATTGTCATTAAATGAGTGAGATATTTTGCCAATTGTAATCTTGTTAATTGAAAATGCATTTTTTTAATTCTGCAATACCTACGATTGATGCTCGTAGGCCCTATGCGACGTTCTTCATCCTCTTAGACTGTTATTTCTATGCTTGGGAACGCTCGCCTTAAAGCGGGAGAAACCTTGGAAATATATTCAGACAGATACAGAACTACCTACGCTGTGTATTATATGCCTGCTGTAAAAGAGATAGAATAATGAAATAAAATATTGTGAGAGTGAAATAAGCTGTCATTATTCGTATATTTTCCTTCAAAAGCATTCCTCGAAATGTCAGGGTTCCGTTTGCTAGGCATTTTTATTATTATTTTTTTGTTAATGTCAATGGCTATGTTGGACTCTTACTCACTCACGGTGGTCGTCCTCCGTGGATGTCGAGTGGCTCCGGTATCTACGGATTGCATTTCTTAGATGTCGAAGCAAATAAGACATTTAAGGTGAACGGCCACTTATCCGAGCCCAACGCGTCGAACGAATCGAAGTCAAGGAAGCCTCGCACAAATATCCGCACCGATTCGATTCGGACGGTTCGATGCGGGCAGGTGTGCGAGGTTTCATAGGATTTCATATAAAGAATTTTAAAATTCGTTTCGTTCGACTCGTTCTATCTGTTCGACTCGGATAAGTGTGCGTTCACCTTTAAAGTAGCTTAACAACTATGGCCATAATAATATAACAATAATCAGCACCAATTACTTAATGTGCCTACTGAAGTACAGAGGTTTTAGGTAAGTATGCCACTAGGTGTATTGTTATTTAAAAAAATTAATTTTACGAGTTTTTATTTATTTTATACCTATCACTTATAAACCAATTTAATATAAAACTGGCCCTTTTAGCACCATGCCACGGAAATGTATTTCTATGAATATACATGAACTAAATATTCACATACTATGTTGCCATTTGTATAAATGACAGAATGCAATAAAAAATATTCTAAATTTATATCTGAATTTTTTTTTTTGCACTAAATATATAGATTTATTACAATACTAAAATTAATACAAGACTAAAATGAATAGATTTTTTCATATGTAGTAATAATTATCAAGAGATAATGATTATACAAAAATGTTTCTATAAAATAATATTTTGGTAACGCGAGAGATACCTTCGAAAGGTACTCTGCTCCGTAGGGGTGAGACTGGCTTAAATGGAATTTTCACCTACAAAACTTTTTGTGATAGTTCTCCTTGGTGAATGAGGAAGAGTTCTGGGGTCTTCTAAGGAACGCAACGGAGTCTCTTTAGAGTTGTGCCGAAGGTTTTCTCAGAGGCACAGATATAGCGTATTGTCGATCGGCCGCGACACCGAAAACCTTTTACGCCGAAGGCCGCCTTGTACGTCAGGCGGGTTGATTACTGTATGGGCGCTTTTATAAATTATCGTTAAACGTTTTAATCGTCACGATTTCGCCGTCCACGATACAATCCGTAAGCAAAATGCTTCCCTATCGTGTCGTGGAAAAAGATGCTTTTTCAAGGTCCACGGAATGACTTTATCGTCGACGGAAAATATAAGCATCTTCATACAACTGTGGACGGTAAAATCGTTCAACGGAAAATTATATAAGCCGCCCAAGGCATAACGTTATTTTGTGTCCTGGGCTACTAAGTTTGCTCACTAGCTCATTTACTAGTTTATTAGCTTAAAATCTATTTACATGAAGCTGCTTGCTAGAACAAATTGTACCCATTTATACCATCATGATTCTGTTTATTACTTTATGTTATTTTTCAAACTCGTGTAACCTGGCTCTAATCGAGATCACGGAATGAAATGATCTTAAAATGGACGTGTAACTTCCGCTTAATAAAGCAGCAGATCAAGTCAGGTCGAGATAAATCTATATAGGAGAAAATTTTAATAAAATTGAACATTAGGTACTACAAAATAATTCCCGTCTCTAAGTATAAACGGGTTAAGCTGTTTCAGACAGCAGTAATCCGTTGGCGTACCACAGGGAGCGACTGGGGTGAAATTACTAACTCGTGTGTGTATTTCGTGTTAGGAAAGATTAAATGTAAAGTCAGTTTCATAGACGTAATAAAAAATAGAACGCGTTGTATACTTCCAAGGTGAAACAACTAAAACAAACCGACGTGCCTGTGACAACAACCATTAAAATTATATTATAGAGATAGAGGTAGGTACTTCTATAGCTGCAGCTGAACAAAGCAGTGTTTCAGACACATCCAAATAGTGATGAAAGAACGAACACTCGAGAAGGAACCAGAAAAGGAAACAACCACCATATTTTTTTTGTGTGTGTAGGTTACAGTAGCTGCACTAATAACGCGAGTGAGAGTCTGTTCTTTTCGAATTTTCAATTTCGAATTCTTTCTAAAGATCTGCCTTCTAAAAACAACATTGAACAAAGTTGATCGGATTTCTTTACAAAATTGTGCTGCAAGTATTGAACTCATTGCTTGATAGCCTGAGATCCGGGGTTGATTTCTGCAGGTATCTGTTTTTTTAACGAAATTTAGTTCAAACGAATTGTTGATGACAATATTATGTTGCTGCCGGGTTACTTATCAAACAGTAGCCGCAATTATCTTTAATTAAATATTTTGTAATTATTTTATTTAAATGAATTCCAGCTATATGTTTTTTAAATGAATTATACATCATTTGAAAGAAAATGACGTGAAAAATGTTAAAGAAAATCGCTGCCATCTCTCAATTAGCCGCAATAGAGGTTGCGGCTAATTGTTGTAATAGTGTAATTGTAATAGTTGCCTGGTGCGAATGTTTTTGTTAATTAATTATACTCCTCGTGTTTTTCAAGAAAATTATGTATTAAATTTAAGTTTAATTTTTGCTGAACAATAGTGTATGGTTGCAGATAAAAATGGCTGCAGATAGTGGCTGCCATTACTTGAATTAACTACTCTCTTATTGCATTATAGCTGCAAACATCGAAACAATAACTTATACATATTGGTCAATCAGGGCAATGAAATATGTATTTTATAATAATTACATAAAAAAATGACTAAAATTTTAGTAACGTATTCTATTAAAACATATAAATCATACTTTTTTACAAATACTTTTCATTAAAAAAATATTATGATAAAAAAATATGAAGTTTATTAACTTAATTTGACGAATTAATTAACTTTTTGTTGTTAAATTATTTTTGTTTATTATCATCATCTATTTCTTCTTCTGAACTTGAGTTAATTTCATCCGAATTTTCAGCTTTCGTCGGTGTCGAAAGTTTCATTCGTACCTTTTTTGTTATCTTTTGACGTGGATAAAATGTCAATTGTTATTGATGTCGGGTCGCCAATAAACCCTGTTGGTTTCAATTCACCGTCAATTAACGACCAACGGCAGTCCTCTGCGTTGAATTTTACACAACATGGATCTGTTGCATTTAGCCACATCAAATAGATAAAATAGTTCGCAACATTTTTTGCTTTAAAGACATCCAACAAAGTGGAATCAGTTGAGAGCCAAAGCTAGTTATTTTTGTAAAAGTATTTGTAATAAATTATGATTCATATGTTCTTAATTGAAGACTTTACTAAAATCGTAATCGTAAATTCAAATAATGGCTACCACTATTCGCGACCATTTTCTTTACAAGCAAACATACACTATTGTGTGCAGCAAAAATTAAACTTCAATTTAATACATAATTTTCTTGAAAAACACGATGAGCGTAAATAATTAAAAAAACAGACCTGTACTTATAGGTACACCTGGCAACCTAGAGATTGCGGCTAATTGAGGGCTGGCCATTTTCTTTATTATTTTTCACGTCATTTTCTTTCAAATGGTGTATTATTCATTTAAAAACATATACTTAGCTGGAATTCATTTAAATAAATTAATTGCTAAATATTAATTAAAGGTAACTGCGGCTAATTTTTGATAGGCAACCCGGCAGCAACATATATTGTCATCAACAATTCATTTGATTTAAATTTCATTAAAAAAACAGATACCGCAGAAATCAGCCCCCGAATTTCGTGCTATGATGAGCTCCGTCACGCTGTAACCCGATTGAATAAATGCCGAATTTTTTTTGCTTACAAACGATGCTTATTAATGTAGTAGGGTAGACCGGGGTCGCTTGAAACAAGGTACGGTTGAAACAACGCGAATAATTCAAAAATTAAAGGCGATAGCGGGGGGCGTACAAAGAGTGAAGGACGCGGCTTTCGTGTCGGAACATGCTCGACAGAGTTCGGTGTCGCTTCGAGTGCATCATACACGCACAAAAAGGGTCATTGTGTTATTACGCGCAAAAGTAAGTATTTTTATTGTTGTTCTTTTGTTTTTTAATACAAAACTATACTAGTTACGTTTATTATAGTTTCTAACGTAGAACTTTGATTGTCAGAGTGCAAATAGGCGTAATTATTTTTTATTTAAATTGTTTATTTTGAAGATTATGACGAAGTATTTTAGAAAAGATATGACGGGGACGATTGCAACAAGTTTTTCGAGGTTGGATGAAACGTTTCAATCGACCCCATGTATTTCAAAACTATTAAAATTGTGTTTTGTATTTTTAGATGCCGAGAAAACGTGTAAGAAAAACATCTAAAGGGAGGAGTGATATATCACAATATTTAGAAGCATATGAAGAGATAAGAAAAGGTATGTCTTTAAGAAAATCAGCCGAAAAACACAATTTAAATCACGTGTCACTACTTCGCAACAAAAGAAAACGGGTGGCTAATAAAGATGAAAGTGGGGCATCAACTTCTATGGGCTACGTGGCACATAATAAAGTGTTCACAGATGTGCAAGAGAACACCTTAGCAAAGTATTTAATGCGTTGTGCCGACATTTATTTTGGTCTACCCCCAAAAGAAGTAAGAAAATTAAGTTACGAGCTGACTATAAAGTATAATCTGAAACAACCAAGCTCTTCGGTGAAAAATAAAATGGCCGGAGAGGATTGGTTTAGCGCATTCATGAAAAGAAATCCAGAACTTTCTATAAGAGCTGCTCAAGCTACTAGTTTGTCAAGGGTTACTAGTTTTAATAGAACTAACGTTGACGCTTTTTACGATAATTTACAAAAAGTAATGGACCGGGATAATTTCGAGCCACAAAATATATATAATGTGGACGAAACAGGTATAACTACTGTGCAGAGTCCTGACAGAGTCGTGGCTAGACGTGGTACTCGCCAGGTTGGATCGGTAACATCAGCGGAGCGGGGTACACTCGTCACAGTAGCTTTTGTTGCGAATGCTTTGGGAAATGTTATACCTCCTCTATTTGTATTCCCTTGTGTTCGGTATCAGGATTACTTTATAAGAAATGGGCCATTAGGCGCAGTGCGAACAGCAAACCCTTCAGGTTGGATGCAAGATGAAGGTTTTGTACTATTTTTAAAACATTTTCAAAAACACACAAACTCGTCAACTACCCATAAAGTATTACTTGTATTAGACAACCATTCATCTCACATTCACATGAATGCTCTAGATTTTTGTAAAGAAAACGGAATCATATGTCTGTCATTTCCGCCACACTGCTCGCACAAGTTACAACCACTTGATCAATCGGTGTTCGGGCCATTTAAAAAATCTATTAATTCACAGTGTGACGCTTGGTTGCGAAATCACCCTGGAAAAATCATAAGTATTTATGATATACCTGGTATTGTAGCCACTTCTATGCCATTAGCTCTCACTCCGAACAATACTCAGGCTGGTTTTAAGAAAACTGGCATTTACCCATTTAACCGCAACATATTTACGGACCTAGATTTTGCGCCATCTTATGTTACCGACCGACCAGATCCGAATGAAGGGAATCCGGGAGATGATAATAATATGCAGGCTATAAGTCTTTCCATTTTGAATGAACAGCCTAACTTCCATGTAGGAGATGATAAGCACACACCAAATCTGAATGACGCAAGTTGTGAAAGAAATCATGCATATTTTATTCAGAGTGAAGAAGTGACTCAAGCAAATCCAACCCTAGAGCCTGTTCAGTCTTCTCCAGTTCCTGCAATAATTCCTTCAACACGTGAAAATGTAAGTAATGCAACAGATCATACAAGAATGCATACAAGTCGAACGGATTCGCCGAAACCATCGACGAGTACTGAAGTCTTTTCACCCGAAACAGTAGGTAAAACCTTATCCCAAAGCACCACCCAGACTGACAGAAAACAAGAAAAGGACAAAGAGAAAATCGACTATATATACAGATACGCCAGAAAAAGAGACAATACGGAAAGAAACTGATGAAAGAGAACGAAAAAAGAAGGCAAGAGAAATTAAAGTAAATTTAAACAAAAAATCCAAATATTCGAAGTTAAATGATACAGAAAAGAAAATTACCAAAGATAAAAAAAAGAAAATGACTAACAAGTCAAAAGTGTCTTCAGATGATGATGAAGAGGAGGAGTATTATTGCTTGGTTTGTGTCGAAAGTTATGGTACTAGCAGACCGGGAGACGATTGGGTACAATGCACTGGCTGTAGAATGTGGGCCCATGAGGCATGTACAGCTGGTGATTCTTATGATCTATGTCACAATTATGAATCTGATTAGTATTAGATTTTATTATTGTTTATTTTTATTATTTTCATAGTTTTATTTTTTCTATTTTATTTGTTTTGTCGCAGAGAAATATTTTTTGTTATTTTAATCGGATTTCAGTTGATTAATGTTAGACATTGTTCATTATTATTTGATTTGTTTTGTCATAGAAAAGCTATTTTTTTTGCTTTCGTCAGATTTTATTAGTTTTGAATTTTATTTAAGATTTTACTGTTGAAGTATTGAATACATGATAAGACTAGCTTGTGCTAGTCTTATCATGTGATCCGACTGATTCATTTCAGAATATTCAATGTTATTTGATTTGTTTTACCAATTATTCTATTATTCTAAAGAATAGGCTATTTTGTTATTTTTGCCGTGTCTTGTTAAGTTTAGTTTTCAATTGAAGTTTATAAAGTTTAAATTTAATTATTGCTGTGAATAACCATGAGACTGACTCTTAAGTAAGACTTTAATGTTGTGCCTTTAGTAATAACGATAACTGACCATATTCTGTAATATTTTTTTAATAAATAAGTAGTACTTAACAATATTATTGTCTTTATGCTGCTAGTGTTTCAACTGACCCCATTCACAGTTACAACCGCCCCGAGTATAGTATCGGTTGAAACATTTTCCTTGATTTTTTAAATTGCCCCTAGATGTTTTTTGTAATGCAGATAATGCCACTATAACCTTATCCATGAGTAGTCTGATAACCAAAGTTCAAGTAAGGCATACTACCAAATACAATCAATTGAAATTGTTGCTATGGCCATATAGTTTACCAAAAACGGTTCAACCGACCCCGGTCTACCCTACACTTCATTTTTTTGTAGTATCAATAACTGGGCAGAAAAATGACAAATACAGTCGAAAGTACTAAATTATAAAAATAATGCGAATGCTAACAGTGACATACATGCTACATTGTTTGTAGTTTATTGTAGCAACAAAAAACAATTATTTATTCCATTTAGGTGCAGACAATATATGGCATAACAAAAAATAACAGAACTAATAAAAGTACGACATAAGCTCTAAAACTACAAACGATGCTTATTAATGTATGTAGTACACTTCATTTTTTTGTAGTATCAATAATTGGGCACTACCCTCGGCGACTTGTTTTGAAACTTGCCATGCTTCAGCAGTCAAAAGAAAACGGGTGCACGCTCGTTGTCTTTTATGTTTTTCGCGCGAGTCTGCTGTTTCAAACTTACTTACTGACAATCTGGTCAAATTCTGGCGGCAGACTTGGGACTAAACTTGCCTAAGTATTGCTAAATATTCTGTTTTAGAATCTTGTCCCAATCTGTCGACAGCCTGAACACATTGTTTAAAAATGATCTGATTCTTTTCCCAGGGCTTGCTCAAATATCTTCCCGACGAATATTGTCTAAATCCAATGCATACATACGTTCGTGTGGATATAGATTCCACATTTCTATTTTAGTTTATTATTAACGTCCGCCGTAGCAAATTAGTGGCGGATTACGCCGTAGCGTAGTCCGCCGTAATAAAACTATTAGAATATAAAACTAAAGTAGTATATGTGCCTGTGCATAGAGCGAATAGTTGAACGTACTAGATACTTAGTTAATAAAAATTATAACATTCTTGATCACGTACGAAACAGTGTTATTTATAATTCTAAATTTGTGGCGCTTCTAATGTCTTATTAATTTGTTTTTTCTGACATCGTTTGATTTATCCAATTTTTTTTATTTGTACCTTAACGTGAATCATATAAACTACGATTTTCTGATTTTTTATATCTTCACTTTTATTTATTTATTTAATTTTGATAATAGAATTCTACAGAGGTGTGAAAACACCTGTGCATAAAACCAGTTCAGAATTGGTACTTTTAATTTAAATTCTTAAAAGCTAGGGATTAATTACATAACAATAATAGAGTACCGAGCAATAAAGAGTCTATTCCATTGTAAACAATAATAACAATTACAACCAGTTGAAGATTAAGTGTTCTTATCCAACTAGTTAATTTTTGTTTTAACGATTCCATGGAGCAATTTAGCAGTTTTATTACTAAGAATATTTTTTTGTATAATTTATTTTGCAAGTGTTCACTTTGCATAACTGAAAGTTCTTTTTTTCAAAATCAATTTTCGCGCTTTAAATTTCTATCCGAGAATACGGTCGTGGCGCCATCTATGTGACACCAGTGGTTATTATTATTATTTCCGTAATTTTCCCGACAATGTTTTGGTTTCTTCTTTTTATTTTAGCCAAACAATGTCGTACACGCTTTAAATTTCAATTGCACAATAAGAAATAATTTCTATCAACAGAATCATAAATATTGTAGTTATTTTTGTTATTCAATCGTAATCGTAAGTATGATTATAATCATAGTATATTATAAACATGTAAATAAATTCTCTTCAGAATTTGAGGTTACGAAAATTTTTTTTTTAGTTATTGTTCGTATATTAATCGTTTTTCATTTGCAGATGATAAGAATTAATTAAACTTGGTTATTTTCGGTCCAATTTTACTTTTGAGGTCTTATCTTTATAATTTTTAATGTGAATCAATTAATTAATGTAAGAATTCTGGGTACACTCTTATCCAAAAATCTTGGTTAAATATCTGCAGCGATTCTCGACGATTCTTGAGAAATAATCTGCCGCAAGATGAAGTACGTACTTATAGCTACTACATTAATAAGCATCGTTTGTAGTTTTAGAGCTTATGTCGTACTTTCATATAGTTCTGTTATTTTTTGTTATGCCATATATTTTCTGCACCTAAATAAAATAATTTTTTTTGTTACTACATCAAACTAAAAACAATGTAGCATATATATCACTGCCAGCTTTCACATTATTTTTACAATTTACTATTTTCAACTGTATTTGTCATTTTTCTGCCCAATTATTTATACTACAAAAAAATGAAGTGTACTACATTAATAAACATCGTATGTAATTTTAGAGCTTATTTCGCACTTTTATATAGTTCTGTTATTTTTTGTTATGCCTTATATTTTCTGCACCTAAATGGAATAAATAATTGTTTTTTGTTACTACAATAAAGTACTAACAATATAGCATGTATGTCACTGTTAGCATTCGCATTATTTTTATAATTTAGTACTTTCGACTGTATTTGTCATTTTTCTGCCCAATTATTTATACTACAAAAAAAATGAAGTGTACTACATTAATAAGCATCGTTTGTAGGTTAGAATGAGCAAAAAAAAATTCGGTATTTATTCAATCGGGTTCCAGCGTGACGGAGCTGCTACGAAGCCCTGTTTTCTAACGAAACTGCGGTCGTCGGCTTGTTTCCTCGTTTGATATGTGTGCCGAATTTACTGACACACTGCAGCATAGTGCAAAAGGCGCTCTGGGGCATAGCATACGAGACCACTGCAGGAGTTAGTCACTGTGGCACCCACAGGGAGAGACCGGGGTCAAAAGTTACAATTTTTATTCGGCGCTACATTTCTGGAATATACATACATACATATCTTCACGCTGTATCCCTAACGGGGTAGTCAGAGAGGACGGAGCGCCAATAGTCGCGGTCCTTACATATCTCTTTCTCTTTTTCAAATCTCATCATTCTCCTCACACATTTTTGCCTAGGTCTGCGAGCGCTTTTGACATTTCCGTCTGCTAACACTCTGGCTATTTGATCTTCATAAGTCACCCTTAGTCTTCCTTGGCTTCTTTTACCTCTCACTTTCGCTCTGTAGATTTTCTTCGTCTGTCTTTCATCACTTATTCTTTCTAAATGCCCAAACCATCTAAGAATTCCTTTCTTCATTTTTACAATAACGCTGTCGTGCAACCCTGTCATACCTACTGCATACCGTCATACTGGAATATCAAACTAATGAAGAACCAAATAATTATACAGATTAAAAAAATAGTTATTTGGGTATAAATTAGTTCTATATTTGGATGTTAGTGACGAATAGGAAAACCACAAATTTCATCGAAATCGAAGAGGAAAAATTGGTACAATTGACTACTAACCGTGGTCAAAAAAAAGAAAGAAAAAAAATTGTACCATTACATAAAATCAAATAAAACTAATAATATTCATCTTTGTTATTATTTATTATTGTATTATATTTCTACATATCATACGAACTTACATTTTGCTACCATAAAAAAGCCTCAATAGAAATAAGTATAAAAAATTTTTTTTCTGTCTTACTACCGTGACAAAACTACTTAACTGTCTACATAAAGTTTTTGCAATTATATCGGGAAATTGAAGTAAAAATAAAACTATTGCGGTACGTGGTTCATGTAGATTAACTAAAAAAGAAGAGAAATAAAAAAAAATTGCATGAAAAGTAAGGTGGTACCTACTATTGACCCTATGGTACAACTGATCCCTAAATTCATATTTGTGATTACATGAAGTAACAATCAACATTATGGCACAACTTCACAATTTATAATTTTATTTCGGATATTGGTATGTGAAGTTTGATGAATTTGTCGAAAACCGAAAAACTTGGTTTTACTGATGTTACAAACAAGAAAAACTCAAAAAACTCTTATTCCTAGTAGATATTAATAGTTAGTTATCATTAAAAATAAGCGCTTAATAGAAAATGTTTAAATGCGTACTACACATCAAGTATGCATAATTTAATCGTTGATTTTTTGATTTTTTTTAATGCGGACCAGAAGCGGCTAAACAGGACGTGTCATGCGGCATATGCGGCGATCTTATCTGACGCCAAGGACAAGGTCAATCTAGAGACCTTGGGAATTTCCGTTATGAGGTTCAGACGGGCTATAACTGGTGCCAGCATTCTAGAGTCGCCTAGTAATACCAGTGACGAGAAAGCTGACTCCCTAGCGGCATCACTAAGGGAGAAATTAAATCCTGAGTTGGTTCGTAAATCCAGACCGGCGAAGTGTTAGAAGATACGCGTGTCCGGCCTGGACGATTCAGTTACAGTGGAAGAAGTCTGCCCAGCCATCGCAAAGGAGGGTGGATGTAGTATGGACACAGTGTAGGTGGAAGAGATACACTGTACCTCGGGTCTCGGCTCGATATGGGTTCGGTGTATAGCAGCGATGGCCATAAAGGTCATAAAGAAGCGGCTTCTGGTGGGATGGGTCTTGGCGAGCGTTAAGCTCCTTCAGAGGAGGCCCATGAGGTGTCATAAGTGCCAGGAATTCGGCCATGTAAGTGTGTCCTTCGGAGACGGACCGTAGCGACCGATGTTATCGCTGCGGTTAGCCCGGCCATAAGGGTGGAACACGTAGATCGGCGCCGCACTGTACGTTGTGCGCCACCAATGCAAAGCCGGCGGATCGCGTGGTGGGCAGCAGGACTTGCATAGGAGCTAATCCCAAAAAGGGCAATAAAGCTCCAATTGCCGTCCCGACAGCTGCTCGTGCCGCCCCTACTGATGGGGTGGAGGAGGTAATAGTTGAGAAAATGGTTACAACTTAACCAAGATGTTGTTAATCGCCTATTAAGCGAGTGAGAAAATACTAAGACGCGATATTTTGACGTCCTAATTAACATTGTTTCGACGATTTCTAACAATTTCTAAAATTACATATGTCGAAATCAAGTGGATATTATTGAATATTGCTGTTGCGGAAATGTTATAAATTTCTTCCTTTTTACAGAAATAAATATTTAAGACAGCTTATTTCTAGGATAAAGTGTCGTGATTAACCGACGATTTGGTTTCAAAAAAGCAATGACTTATAATAAAAACGATATGAAACGAAACTACATTCAGTTACGATATACCTATGACAGAAATTATTATTTTAAATTTATCAGTAATAAATATAATAAACAACAAAATCAGTAAAAAATACGCGATGTTGACGCGTGTATCTCAGACCCGCGCTAGTATAGTGTTCTGTGGATCCGTGCGAGCGCTTGTAGAGGTAGTATCTGTACAAGAAATTTTAGCGTTCTTCATAACGAGCGATCGCAAGCGAGACCATTAAATACCGACCCGTGCATATCGACTGACTTGTTTTGATCCTTCTCTGTTCCATGAGTCTATTATGACTGATTTCCTACATTTTTTTAGGCCTGTAAACATTGTGTTTTAAGTATAATCAGTAGTTGTAAAGTTAAATAAAAAAGCTCTAAAATAATGCTAGCTTACAAGAAATATTGCAAGCCGTGTATTACGATGATATCTATTACATTTATAACAATTTATACAGATTTTAACGTGACATTCACAGGAGAATATAGAATTTTTCAATAATAATTTGAGCTTTTTATGTACAAATCGAAATACTTTGCAAATAATTAAACTGTAAGTTGATCCGTACCTGTTAATTAAAGATATATAAAAAATAACTCGAGTGGTACGCATAATACTAACGGGAACCACTAGCGTCTGTCTGTAATATCAATTTTTTTGCCAAAATTTTATGGTAAATAGTCTTTTTGTGACTTACTGACTTCGATTCTGCCATTTTTAAAATGGTTGCGTGTCTGCCTGTATGCCCTTTTATAACTGAAGAACAGCTTCACCAATTTTCATTAAAATTGGTACGTAGTAAGAGCATGTGGTTGTACACCTATTTTTTAGAAAGTCTACCCCTGAAGAGGTGAAAAGGGGGATGAAACATTGTATGAGATATATCAAACCGCTGAACCGATTATGACGAAATTTGGCATGGAGATTTCCACCCCTTACCCCTTTTTCATCGCCCCTTTCTTCGGAGTTTTCTTCGGACATTCTTCGGAGTAGATTTTTACTATGAATGAGAAATGCTAAAGCGCTGATCCAATTGTAATGAAGTTTATTCAAAAACAATCTTTGTACGCATATATATATGTACATGTGATCTAATTTAATCCGAGAAAACCACGACAAAGTTTTTCGCGCAGACGAAGGTGCGGGTACAGCTAGTTTTATTATAAAACAGCAACAAAGCCATGTCCGTACATTGATGATCTTTTTAAAAACGATTTAACTAGGCATTTTAGGGTTTTCTGATTCCAAAATAAATACTTATGGAATTGTTGTGTATGTGTTTGTATGTTTAATTCTTCAAAGCTAAGAAACTGCTATTGCATTTCTATGCGAAACTCTCTGTTTGAAGAACTGGAGTCTCACTTACATATAAAGTGCATATCATCATGTTCATCTTTATTAAAACTGTGCGAAGTTATTTTTAATTAGTAAAAGATGTGCATTTCAGTTTTGATTAATAAAAGATGATTATATAATTACTTATCCTAATAATAGTAGTGCTAGATAGGTAAATACTTTTAACTCTATTCAATCTTACTTTTAAAATAGTATCTATATTAAACATAACAATATGTAACTAAATATTTATGTTAAGGAATGTTATTGTATTTTATTTACACTTAATACTAATTACAAATATTATATATATTTATCTAAAAAGAAAACAAAAATCGAAACTTTTGATTCGGAAAAGTATCAAAATTATATTTTATACTGAAGTCGCTTCGTTACTCACACTGCAATAAATCTACGAAAGTCGCACGCATACATGAGTGTTTGAGCACGCCAATACCTAAATTCAAGTGCTTACGATTTGTCAAAGGGCTCTTACATAATGTCTCGTTTTATGAAGTGTATCTAATTGTAAGATCTGAACCACACCTTAGGCCTTTAATTAAACGCTAAAGGAATGCGAACATTTGAGTCTATGTAGATAATAAGCACATCACAATTTCTTACACGTGTCATCCGATCGTGTGTTTGAAGTAGGTTGCTCGTAACAACCCTCTACTTGCCGAGATTTTCTTCGTATAAATAAAATGTTTTCTGTCTTAAAATCATTATCAAATTAATAAAATATAATTGTTGCCATTTTTCCGTCAAATTAATAGTTTATAGTAGATATAAGTGATATAAATACATATGATAGTAGGTATATTATATCAGATGAATGGTGAAAAAATAGACACTTAGGAGAGGAGTCATACAGACATGTATTTACATACAGGGACAACAAAATTACATCTTAACATCATTTTAGTAATATTTGGGCTTAAAGACGGTAAGGCGGAATCAGATAGTATCGGGTTGACAGTCCGTCGCCCTTGGTCGACTTTAATCTAAATTTTCATTGTCTGAGTGGGAAGATAACTAGTACATTGCATATTTCTTTTTTCTTCTAGATCAGTATGACATAATTTATACATATAAGACACACATACATACCGTCACGCCGTATCCCAATTCGGGTAGTCAGAGAGGATGGAGCGCCAAGCATCGCTGTCCTCGGGTACCTCTTACGCCTCTTCAAATCTCATCATTCTAAGATATAAGATACATTATTGATATAAATTATTAGTTACATATTTATTAGTAATGTTACCATACAGTATATACATACCATATATATACATTATACATACTAATACCTAATCGTTTGATTTGAACTGTTCTTGAGATTACCTTGTAATCGAACTTGAATTTGTTACCCCAGGGATCACATATTGGTCTTTTCTTTTTCTCATTCTTCAATATATTTATAAATAACGTGACGGTTTGCCTTCATAATTCTTTATGCTGATGGCAACAATATTTTTAAAATAATTGGTAATAACAATTTTTTCGAGTAAGGTAACATTGAAACTTGGGAAATTACAAAAAAATAGTTGGCATTTACTGCTGTAATCATAAATAATATATTAAAAAAATATTGTACGTACATAATAACCTTTGTTTTTTTATTATATCTAGCAACTTTACAAGTTTCTGTATTTTAATTATATATGGGCAAAAGGGTCCAAGCAAAAAGGGTCCAGTGGTCGGCATTTAGTTTCCGAGATTTTTTTTTAAATATATTTTTTTGTTTTTTATAAATGAGGGGGCTGGTCACCTGATGAAGAGTAACCAATCGCTGCCCATGGACACCCGCAACATCCGGAGAATCACGGGCGCGTTGCCGGCCTTTAGGGAAATAGGGAAAGGAGGGGGAGGGGTGATGGGCCACCGGCACTCTCACCGAACGAAACACAAAATCAATAGATGCTGTTATTTCACGCCGATATTCTGTGAGAGAAAAAGGGCATTTCGCGATTTTAATTGATTATTATTAATTAATGCTCGATAACCTACAATTTCATATAGTAAATGACTTTATATAATGTTTCTAAGTAGAAACAAACGAGTAAAAGTGTGGTTTTTTTCAATCAAACTTTAAAAATGTTTTTTCTCAAAACAAGCTTTTTCGGAGTTTCAACTTTAAATGTCTGATAAAAAAATATATGCCAGTTTCTGAACATTTTTTTAATCCTTATTATCAATTGTACTGGTACTGGACCCTTTTTGCTTGGACGCCCACATATTATGTTTGTAATTTATATAATAACTAAAGATGAAACGATTACGAAGCGGGTTTTCAATCTAATACTAATAACCATTTTTATCTATATATTTATGAAGTATTACCTAAACTTTAAATTGGTCGTTATTGTCAATTTCGAGTCTCCCCTCCTTCACTAACTGTTAAGTCGTTATTCTTGGATACCTGAAAAGTACTAGCGATAATCGTAAGTATATCACATAATTATAAAGAAATTAAAAAGAAAATTATCACAGCTAAGTAAGCTTTACGAGTAACAGTCGACAAACTTGTAAAATATACTTGAGTAATTAAAAAGCTCATGTAAACGCCATTTAAAATGACTTAAATCAACTGGACAATCCTTTATAATATAATAAAAATTTGATTGTATCTTATTAGTTTTAGGAAACAATGTATATATTAATAGTTTTCTTTTTCAGAGTACATGGAAAACAATGAATAATAGTTAATTGTTTTCTTTTATTTGTTGTTATATATTTCATTGAGTTTATGACTTTCGAGCGAATAATTACATTAAAACCTTTTCAAAACAGTACTTGTTTGAAGTCGGCACCAAGACGTTACCTATTCGAATTTTACCTCCCTACTATGGGATGCCGGTAAGAATGTGGGAAATTACAGCTTCTAAAATTCAAGCGTAAAATACGTAAACTCGTGCGTAATTGTTGTTTTACTTTGTGTTACGGTTAAATTTAGTATCGTAATAGTAGTTTAATTAAGAAATAATCTTTACTCGGTGGAACGTTGGAGTTCCGTTCTTCAAACGAAAAAATCAACCAAGTGCCAGTTTTATTAGAGCAATTAATGTTCCGTACTATAGGTTGTTTGAAAAAAAGTTTTCTCTGTACCTACTTACACCTTACTCTCAATATCAATTTTTTTTTCAGATTTTTATGAGAGATACTTTTGAAAATGAAGTATTTATTTATAAAATGTACCTAAAGTATGTTAAACATTTCTTAATTTGTAGTCTAATGAAATTTCATTTGTTACCACAATTGATGAAAAAATTGGATTTTTTTAATTACGCCCTTAAAATTGATTCTCAAAGTGTAAGAATAAGTATTGATGTTCAGGTCTATAATTCCTCTTAATTTCAGTCAAATACTTCAAATAGTCTCTGAGGAAAATGATGTGATAGACGGACGGACAGAAAGACAGATTTATGTCAGTATCAAGGTGACACTGTGTACCAGTTTTTCTTAAAAAAAAATACGGAACTTTGAAAATGATTTTAGATAAGTTTTTTGATGTCGCAATGCTTCGTCCATTTTGCTAGCCTGATTCTCAGTGCAGATTTTGTTTCAAATTGATTGTAGGTTTCATTATCAAAAGTTATACCTATAATTTGGCAAGCCGCGTTCGTCATGCCTCCTATAGTTGTTAATTATAAACGACAGTGTAAAGGCAGCTTAAACTATTTCGTTTACTTACAAAAGCCCATTTCTCAATCTTCGATCCAAATTCCTAAACTTTCTTGTGTTGTAATCTATCGTTAACGTTGGCGTTGCAAACAAGATTTGCGTTAGACATTGATGTATGAATCAATTAGACGAGTTCTTACAAAAGAGTGTAATCAATCCATCTCACAAATTATATTCATCTACTTGTGTTTTACACTTTTTTTGTATTAGGTATTTATTATGTAACCAGTGACCCACCCCGGCTTCGAACGGGTTGAAATTTTTTTTCTTTAGAGAGCGATGTCTCATAAAATCACGTTGACAATTGACTGGTGGCGTCGAATTTTCTGTTACTATTAGAGAAAGGAATCTATCTAAGAGATTCCACCCTCGTTTTTCCCTAGTTATACATAACAGAAGCGGACATCCGTCAAATGAGTCAGTTTTCTACTAACGATCGAAGCGATAACAAAGCAATATTTTATATTGCTTAACTACGAAGACTAATAAGACGACTACGACAGCGAAGAAGAATTTTGTGATTTGGAACTGCGGTGTTTGAATGTGAAGAGTACAACCACCTGTGAGTGCTCTACACGGACTTCGAAGGACTACAACGAAAACAAAGGTTCGCTGTACTTGAGTTCATGTGCATTTGGTAACTGTGGATGCTGATAATAGACCGATACCTGCAAGTATCGACAATGTAATTCGTTTGAAATCTGTGAATCTAAATGAGTGTAGACATTAATTCAAAATCACCAAAAATTGAGTAACAATATATTTTTCACTTCAAGGAACACGAGAGGTCAAATGAAAATATAGTATTATAAAAAGCAGCCTACCTGGGCGGCGGTAGCCGCGCGCTAGAAAAAAGAGATAATTAAAAATTTAAAGATATAAAATTTCTTTGTATTTTAACGTATCGAATAACGTTTCATATTTTTTATTTTTGTCATAGAGGGTAATGAAAAGTAGACTATCACTCGGTAGTAGTTCTTACCTCGGGCGCCGCACATTGAATACTTTAGAATCGTTCGCTTCGCTCTGGATTCAAAATAGCACCTCGCCGTAAAAATAATATTTTACTCCTTTATTATACAATATACTAATAACATATACATAATATTTTCACACTTTTCGGTGTGGACAGTGCATTAAGACGTAACAAAATAAGACTTCGACACCATTTCTAGTAATAAATATGTAGGTTCGCATATTAAGCGGAACTAAATTTAATCATCATCCGAGTCTTCCATTGACTGGAAATATACATAATAGTTCATTAATTTCAGTGTTACCATTCTTAAAATGTATTTGACTGATGTTCATCAGTGAGTCCAAATTTTCAAATTAATATTCATTTTAAGTCAATGAAACTCACACAATCCAAATTTAATCATAAGATCAGAGCCGATATTTAACCACGCCAGACCTGTACATTGGTGTGAAACGGGATCATATGGGCTTCCACGCTTTAAAATTGGCTTAATAGTTACACTATCTAATTTAAAATGCCTTTCGTAGCAATGAGACGATTGAAATGTATATAGGTCACCAGTTCATTAAGTGATTGCGTGCAATGTTTCTCAAGAGTTAATGCCTACAACGACTTTTAGTCATTGAATGGGCGATAAAGAACGTAATGAAATGGCCGTACGTGGTTATTCGTAGGCTAGTTTGTCTGTGTTCGTAGCCTTGCGTGCTGAGTGATTCAGACGCGTTATTACTCGCCTTGCCTTATGGTTTTCCACTGGATTATGTGCTGATTTTTCGTTACATGAAACTAGTTCTTGCCCGCGACTTTGTTTCTGTTTAACTAGTCTAGCATAAAATCGATTTGCGACAACTAAGTATATTATAATCCTAATAATCATAACAAGACCTTGAGTTCTATTTCCGGCCATTGTGTTCGCTGCAGCAGGAGTTAAGGATAAGGGACACAAAGACACAATAAAAATTTCATAATCTGAAACCTCCAAAAGATCTTCACCGATTGTTTTGAAATTTTGACAATATTGAATTCGAGTACCTACGTCTGTGTTTTTATATACCTAATATAACTAATGTCACAGCAATGCATTTTTACAATTCTTACAGCTAGTAAGACATAGAATATGTCTGGGTAATTCTCTCGTTGGAAAACTGTTAACTGCTTCTATGGTATCTACTAAAATTGGAAGACATGGGGAAGGTAATACGAATGATTAGATTCATTCTAACATCACTAATCTATGGTAAAATTTTCCGACTAAGCATAACTTGGATTTAATAGCGAAACAATTCGGCGGTAACATTTGATGACACTATTAACCTGAAACTATTTAACTACACAGTTTAAATGGGCACTTTAAACTTGTCGTGTCGTAAAGTAGGTATACAATGTAAAGAAGCTTTGTGCATCAGAATGATGACCGCGAATTAGTGTTTTAGTTGACGACGCATTTTACAACTTCGTTGATTACGAAATGGTATACATACTGTAACATTTTTTTCCCTATAGTAACTTTTTTTATGAGCATAGAGGCTTAGTCAGAAGAATAAAATGTAGAACTGGCAAGTTAGAAATTTGAAAAATTTTTGTTTTGGAGGATTAGAATGAAATTATAAGAAAATAAAAAAATTAAGAAAGGAGAAAAAGAAAGAGAGTAAAAGGAAGACGATGTATTTTGAGGGGTTCCTAGCTACGGTTCGGTTGTAGAGAAAGCCCACTCTACAAAGACGCTTAAATAAATAACTATTCTCGTGACGCGGCAATAAAGGGCAATTTAGCTCGCACCTGAGCCTAAAGCCTATTCATCTATAATTCGAACCGTACGCGCGTGCTGGCGACAATGCACCTTATCACTTCGTGCTACAGTTTGCTTTACATTCGCTCGGTAGGGTTACGATTTGTGATTCGATATTTATAATAATATAGCTATTGACTACGTTTGTGTGGAATTAAAAAAAGTAGCCTATGTCTTTCATCAAACTTAGTCCAGCGTTTTAGTCACAAGCATTTTGTGATGAAAACTACGTATGTATGGGTACCCATACATACGTATGGGTATGTTATGGGTAATACCCATAACTTAGCCGGGCCCGTTTTTAGTAGTTATTAGCCGTTAAACCGTGAACTCACTTAATATGCTTATAAGTACTCATATACCCTTCTAAGTACTCACATTGTGACTGGCACCTACGGAACCCTACACAGCGTCTGAGATCTTTTCCTTATATCTTTACATAATATTCTAAATTATCTCTATATATTCTACATTTCCACTCACGTCGATATCCTAGAAGGAAAAGCTTCTCAGGAAAAAATCTAAGATTGTTTACACGATCGATTGTGCGGGCGACGTGATCAAAGTAACTATCTTGGTAACTAAATGAAGTGCAAGCGTCGTATGTCACATTGAGCGCGTGGCACTCGACTAATTCTTTGCCGCCGCCGGCTCTCGTCTTTCGTAGGGTACATATGTTGACTTCACTTATAATTTTCCTTCTTAATTATGAACCTTGGATTTTAGAATTAAATAACAAGCAAATGAAACACAGTTGTAGACTTCACTTATAATTTTCCTTCTCAATTATGCACCTTAGATTTTAGAATTAAATAACGAGCAAAATGATACATAGTGTTCTACTTACTTAGGGCTTCTATATAATATTCACAGCAGCTTTTATTCTCGACACACACCGTATCGTAGTTAAACAAGACTGACTGTAGGGTGTTCGGCTGTGTCGTCTCGACTTGTGCCTCCCCTCCTACGGTCAGTCCTACTCCCCGGAATACAATATTTTGTAATATAATTCTACACGAATTCATAGTAATCTATAATCATACAGTAATTATTTTACCTTATTGTTGATTTACATTTATTAGATTTAATTACATTGACATTTACAACAATATGCTAATTTATATTATCTATAATTTGTATAATTATTTGTTCGACCACAATTGGCCTTGAAGGAAGTACCATTCCTCAAATGGTACTTCCGTTTTAAGATAAAACAAGATTGAAACATATTCTTAAGTAACTAAGATTATAATAATTTGCTAACACATATTTGTACTTAAAATGCCGTACACACCTTCGATTTTGTTGAAACAACTTTCCTAGGGATGGCGATACGAGATCGATTAATGGAAAAATTGATCGATCGATCTCGAGTAGAGAATCGATTTAGTGAATTGATTGCGGACACCCGAAAATGGAGTTTCCATTATATTTGTATTGGTAATAGCACAACTATAAAATAATGAGCTAGCGTAGAATTTTTTAATAAATTATACATACACATATCGAACACTGCCGTCACTTTAACGCTCTTGGAGCCAGATTTTGCGCTTTTTTGATTCTTCAAACTTTTATCTATGCCATGCAAAAATTGAAAACCCATAGCACGATTTTTGAGTGTCCGTCGTCTATTTACTGGATCGATTTATCGATCGATCGAATTATTCTTCGACAATCGATCTCAGATCGCCATCCCTAGGAAAGTTATTCCTACAAATTGGAAGGTGTGTAGGGCTTTTAAACCACATAGATATAATGAGAAATTATTATTAGATTTCACACCGCCTTTGCTTTAAAAGACAGAAGAAATCGGTTTCGCGAGGTCGCAAGTCTGCTTGACTTCAATATGATTATTGAATCGGTGATCCGATTATATAAATAATCAAAACATAATCACACCACAAGTTTCAACATAATAACTAACCACGACATCATAAATCAAATTTAGTCTGTCGTAACTTCTATTGTAGTTGTATAAAAGGTATTGTTTTGTACTATCTCTAATTAATATAGTCAACACTAACAAGGGTAATGTGGTTTTGAAATTGTAGAGAGTATATTCAGTGTGTGTTGCGCTGCGCTGTATTTTGTCATGGAATCAAGCCACTCTGTCTGCAATATCGATAAACGAGTTACCCTGAAAGTTTGTTATTCATAACACTAACTATGAACTTCAAACTTAATAACAAAAATAATTATCGGACATAAAATATGAGGCTGCACTACATATCATTCTTTAAACTTGTAACTGTGATTTGTGCCCGCTTTCAGAATAGTGGTAGTCGCTATTAGTAGTTGGGTTGGGTTCAATGTAATTATAATAATACACTCATAATATACTCAGACATTTAACACAGCGCCATGTAGTCCCGAAATAAGCAGCACAGCGCTTGTGTTATGGGTACTAGACAACTGATGTACTACTTATATACTTTTCTTTTATAAATAAATACATATTATACATAAACACCCAGACTCGGTGCGGGATTCGAACCCGAAACCCCCGTTTACTCTCCGACGCGCTTAGCCGTTGTGCCACGGAGGTCGTCAAAATAATTAACTACATATATTTACTCAATTATTTGTTTGGTTATACAGTTCTCTAGTGTCATCCACCTGACTGTTCTAATCGCTTTCGTTGCTTCATTGCTATCTTTTGCAACGCTAGTGATGCCGATACAATGCTAATGCTATGTATGTACGTAGGTACATACATATTAACGTTAATATTTACAAACTTAAAATTTACCATTATCTTAAATAACAGACTTCTTCAAAGTTGCCGTTTCGAAAGCTTTCATTGCTTAGGGTACCCAGTAGACTGGCAGCATTAGCTGTTTGAATATTAGCTAAACTGATTCGTTGGCGGAAGAAGCTGCCAGCCCAACGGCTAAGGCTCAACCAATTTCTTACAAATATTAGAAACCAGTCGATGGGTTTCGGGGTCCCAGGGTCCCGAAGCCCTTCGACTGCAAAAGTCTCTGAGAGAGTCGCATACTCACGTCGCTTCAGATTCTCAGCAGTACTGGCGGCGGCACCTGCTGGCTTAGAAGTCGCTGGTACATAATAACATAACAAGTGAATAACAAGTGTATAGGCACAAGTAGCGTCCCACGCTAGCGGTCTTCTAAGTTTTCAAGAGTAAGTGTCAAACCACCCGGTTTCCTGCCATCGCTGCGTGCAATACCGAAAGGTAGGTAGGTGAATAAATTTTCTATGAGTCCATAAAATGAGTCCGAAGGGAAAACTTTTCTTGTAAGAAGAGTAAAGAGAACACGAAGGATGATGAAGAAGGAGAAGAATCCTGTAATCCAACAACCTTGTATTGGATTAGGTGATATATGTATAGGCATAGAATGAGAATAGAATAGCGGTTCAGAGACCTTCAGACCTTTACAATAGCATCGTAACTAGAATTTAGAAGTAGTCACAGCAGATAATATGTCATATTATTTTTTTTGAAAAATACCACGAGAAACTTCAACTGAAAATCTTTTCAGTTGAAGTTTCTCGTGTAAAAATATAGTAGATCTAATATTTTTTGTATTTTATTCATTTAAAATTATTTTATTTAACGGATTTTCATTTATATAAAAGTTTTTATTTAATAAAAGATGTAATATAATATTGGGATTTATTTCATATTATTATTTTTATTAAAATAAAATTCATAACGTAACAAAATTAGTAACGAATAACCTATTTTCATAAAAAAAATATTCAATAATTATACGAGAAATTTTTAGCTTTGAGCTTTGCTTGTTGTGTGTAATGTTTTATATTAAAAATGTATGCAGAAATTTAATGAAATCTAAATAGATTACATTAAACTTCTATTATCGTGAAAAAAAACACTTCTATGAGGAGTGTAGTGATTTTTGCCGTTTGACAGACTAGGTATCTAAAATAGCAACAAAGGTCATTTATTTGACGAATAATAAATGTTTATAATAACAGTCTATTCTTTTTAACTTCATTCGAATTTCGAATGTAGACTACTATTACATGTTGTTAAGGTCGAAGTGAAGATCGAAAATCGGTAATAATCTATCATTTAATAACTGTGCCATAATCATTCCTTTTTTTCTTTAGATATCGATAAAAGATTGAGTAGTTAATTAATAAAATGTATGTATTTCGCTATCCTATTACTGTAGACTCAAGCCAAGAAAAGTCGCAAAGTATTACAAAACCAAAAAGTAAGCAAAATATTTAGATTTTCTCACTAAGAATCGAGTGTCATATGTAGCTCGGGGTGTTGCGGTACACAAATTAGATGGGGGCGAAAGAGAAGTCGTATATGTTGCCGCTTATTCGTGCAACTCATACTGAACGTGTCTATATACATATTTATATACTTACTATTCACGCATTATTTTTTTTGTTTATAACACTAAGTCTATAGTTTTAGTAGTTGCATGTGGGTGTAAGGCGACTGTGGGTGTCTCTCAGCGAAGCGAATTCCATGTTGAGGAGACAGCGCACCTGTTGCTCGGTGCATAACTCACTTAGGTAGAGTTATGACTTTAGGTACATGTATTACGAAGGTGTACTACGTGTATATTGCACATATAAATTAAGCAGAAGAACATTTATTTTCAATGGAAAGTTTTATTATCGGTACTACATAATATATTTCACTGAAGACTATCAGAAGCATCAGAGCCAAATTACAGATCGAACCCACTTTATCTGAATATAGTAAAACAAAAAGAAGACATAAAGGGTTATAGTTTTTGCGGTGTATATTATACGTATGTGAAGTCAGCAGTTTCTATTCAATTTGCCATAAAGATAAATAAAATTTTGTGTTTTATTTATTAAAACAAAATAATCTTGAAATAGTCTTTGACATGAACTTCTTAACCTTAAGGACATTTTGCGGTAATTTATTTTTAAAAAACATTGCTTAATTTTATTTATAACACTAAAAAGATTGCTTATCTTTTCAGAAAAGTGGAGTGAAACGGAATCTATGCAAGTAACATAGACGAACATACAATTTCTATTTTCAAGTAATTTATATTTATACCTTTAGAATCAATTTAATTCAAATCTCGATTATATTTTTTATGAACACGTACTTATTTTTTCTAAATAATCTGGAAATAATGTATATATTACTACATGGATTATTAGCTTTTGCCCGCGACTTCGTTCGTGCGAAGTTCGAAAACACTATATCTTTATAAATTATAGCCTATGTGTTATTCTGATGTATGAGCTATATTATTGTAAAGTTTCATTAAAATCCATTGAGTATCTAAAAAACATGGGAAATTTACGCGATTATCTTTATTTTCGCTTGACGTTTCGGCCGAGTTGCATCGGCCGTGGTCTCAAGTAAAGTAAATTAATAGTAAAAAGTAAAGTGTTTAAACGCGGAAGTTTAAAAGTTTATATCCATTGAGTAGTTTTTGCGTGAAAGAGTAACAAACATCCATACCTACATCCATCCTCGCAAACTTTCGCGTTTATAATATTAGTAGAATGGTTTAAATATACGTACTTTCGCGACTGTTAACCCCTAGGATTTAGCGGTGAGAAAGACATCTAGACGTACCATCTGCAATATTATATTACATAAGTAATGTTATTTACTATTGAGCTAAACTACGACTTGACGAGGTATTTTAACGGAGGATCTAGATTCGGAAGAATATCTTGGAGCGTATTTTGAGGAATTGGTAAGAAATCATTCGGATATCACTTTGTTAAGTTTCATTCTGTTGTTATTTTAAAGGTCAGGTAATATGAAAATACAGTAATGATAATAATCCTCACTGTATTTTCATAGTCATTGACCTTTTTCTGGGACATTTATGGAAACGCCCAGACAGCGTTTTTGTCCTCAGCAATATCGTCCAGGATACTTTTTTAATAAGTGCTTGTTCAAGAACAATTTGAAAATTCTCTATTAATTGGCAGACTTCTTAAAGAACTTTCATTATAAAAAAATTGGTCAAGTTGGGGTTAGACTCGTGTACAAAAGGTTCCGTAGGATATTTCAATGAAATAAAATATAAATTCACTAGATAACTCGTCAACTTGTAAAATTAATTAAATAAAATATAAAAACTGTGGGAAACTCCTTTTCATTTTTCCTGTAAAGATTTTTTTAAGATACGCATCGCATACACCTTTACTCGAATCAAACGAGTGGTTTCATTTGCAAAAAAATGTGATTATATACCATACATATAAATAAAATGTATGTATATCTGTCTATGATTTCTAAATAAAGGCTTTTTTAGGCTTGTATGGTTATTTGCACGTAATTAAAACCTTGATCTTTTAAAATTTTCCTTTGTCTGTCTGTTTGTTTGTCCGGGCTAATATTCGGAACAGCTGAATTGATTTAGACGAATTTACATTGACTTGTAGAGAACTTTCAGAGAGTAGTATAAAAACATTTTATATTGGAAAAGTACCAAATTTAACACTAATGAAACCACGAGACCCAGCTAATTATTAAGTGTAATTAATAAAAGTATCAATTACACTTAATATTCACAATTACTTTTGATACTTAATACACTTAATATTGATAAGAGTATCAAATACACTTAATAATTAGTTGGGTCTCGTGGTTTCATTTGTGTTGTGTGTAATTGATAAAAGTATCAATTACACTTAATAATTAGCTGGGTCTCGTGGTTTCATTCGTGTTATGCGAGCATAACATAAGGTAAAGACCTTATGTTTTAAACCAAATAAGTAATATCTATGCTTCAAGGTGGTTTTTAATACATACTTATTATGAAACTAGGCCTACATTTCAAATAAAATTTGTGTACGTACCTAAGTGTAAATGCCAACTATTATTTTTAAAGATAATTATAAATATAATAGGTACTATGGAAAACTGTGTGAGAGTGGCGACTCCGTCTTTGATACTAAGAGCTATTGTAATTAATTGCCACACTCGGGGTCAGGGACTGGAGGATGCCATTAGTATGAAAGAGATTGAAAAAGTGATAAGGAGTCTGAAATGTGGAAAGGCTGTGGGAAATGAAGAGATGACTGTTGAGATGATCAACTATGGTGGTTCTAGGGTCTGGGATACCTTCTGTGCACTTGTGCAGCTTTTGTTGGCAGAAGGGGGAGGTACCAGAGGACTGACGCACCGCAGTCATAGTACCTGTCTATGAAGGGAAATGTTCTCATTTAGACTGCACGTGCTATATGGCCATCAGTTTGATCAGCTTAGCCAGTAAAGTCTATACCAAGATATTGACTGAACGTGTGAAAGATATTCGTGGGAAGTGCAAGGTGGTTTTAGAAACGGTAGGGGTTGTATGGATCAGATTTTCTCGCTTCGCGTTATAGTAGTGCGAAAGATATTGTGGAGTCTTCTGTCTGAATATGGCGTGGAGGGCACCTTACTGCAGGCTGTGAGGTCATTATATAGAGGCCACAGAGTCTTTGTAAGGGTAGATGGTGACATGTCGCCATGGTTCGAAGTCTGTTCAGGCGTCAGACAGAGCTGCGTAATGTCTGCCTGGATTTCGTGCTGTATTTAGACAATTGTCTCCAGGCATTGAAAGGTAGTATGAGTAGTATGATACGTGATAATACGGTGGTAAACTGCTTACTATACGCTGACGATGCTGTGCTTATAGCATCATCAGAAGCAGAGTTGCGGACGCTGGTCACGTGCATGAGGGAAGAATGTGAAGTGAAAGGATTGAATATAAATAGGAACAAAACTAAGATTTTGGTGTTTGAAAGTGGGATATGCACAGACGAAACGTGAGATTTGGGTACATGGAAAATGTCTAAAACAAGTGAATGAAATTGTGTATCTGGGGAGTGCGTTTTCGAGGGATGGAAGATGAGAGTTGGATGTGGAGAGACAGGTAGCAGCTGGCAATAAAGAGAATGGTGCTCTGTCCGCATTAGTAGGCAGTGTGAATATATATAACACAGCCAAAATGGCCATTGATAATATGGTGTTGGCTCCAACTTTATTTTACGGTAGTGCGGCCTGGATATGCCCAAAACCGAGTGAAAGTATGATAACTGTAGTAGAAATAGGATCTCTTAGAGATATGTGCGGTGTCATTCTTGTGGACAGGATAAGCAATGAAGGGATACGCAGTATGACAGGGTTGCACGACCGTGTTATTATAAAAATGAAGTAAGGAATATTAAGTCGATTCGGGCACATAAAAAGAATGAGTGATGAAAGACTGACGAAGAAAATCTACAGAGCGAAAGCGAGTGGTAAAAAAAGTCAAAGAAGACCAAGGCTGACTTATGAAGATCAAATAGCCAGAGTGTTAGCCGACGAAAATGTCAAAAGCGCTCGCATACCTAGGCGAAAATGTGTGAGGAGAACGATGAGATTTGAGGAAGCGAAAGAAGTATGTAAGGACCGCTACGCTTGGCGCTCCGTCCTCCCTGACTACCCCATTGGAGATACAGCGTGAAGATATGTATGTATAATAATAATAATAAATAATAAAAAGCCTTTTATTTCTTGTAATGTAAAGTTAAGTGAAAAAGAAAAAAAGAATAGCGCACAATGTTTGCAATTCATTTTTGAATTAATTATTAGGTATATATTATATATATGAGCTTAGTTGGGCTATACATTTCAACATGTTTTATTTCATGTACAAGAACCCCTGCTCAAGTAAAGGTGAAGGCCTCCTCCAGCAGGGACCAGCTATTTTCATAATTTCGTCTTCCCATTTAGTGTGAGGTTTTCCCTTGAGACGCTTTCCTTGTGGGCCCTTCCACTCTGTTACCCTGCTGGTCCATCTCCCATCCTGTAGTCTCGCTACGTGCCGTACCCACTTCCATTTTAATTTCTTAGCATAGCTTAACGCGTCTGTGGCTTTGGTGATATTTCTAATTTTTATGTGACGAATTTTCTGCATTTTCTTTATATTAAGCATGCTACGTTCTATTTCGCATTGGTAGGAAATAATTTTGTTTTTATTTTGGAAGTATATTTCCAAGTTTGACATGCGTAGGCATGGTAGGAGGCATGTTGACATAACTTTTGTTTTGATGTTTGTTGGCATGATACTTTCAAATATTTCTTCTATGTGTGTATAACAATTCAAAAACATCGCCTTTGAAGTTATTTTCTAAGATGACCGACACTTAATTAACAAGTAATATTTGAAGGCCGTTAGTTATATATTGACTAATAAAATGTCGGTGTGGCCACTTAATCGAACTGTAACAAATGAAGATATCTTGAAAAGGTAGCCAATGAACGGATGGAGGACTTGGTTCGTATCGACTGCTATGGCACCCACACGTCGCAATTTTTTGGGATAATTTCTATTAATAATCATGATACTCCAGACAATTACACAAATTGTGTGACCCCAATCTACGCACTAGGCTTGTACTATGGGTACCACACAAGGACCGGGGGCAGCTCACAGTGACAATTAGATTTCAAGTTAATTTTTAAAAAATTCGTTTCCTAAACTGACCTGACCGGGGTTCGAAACTGAAACCCCGGCATGGAAAAGAGCTCTGCCACCGCGCTAACGGGCCGTTCAAAGTCAGTGCACGTTGCAAATGTTGCACTAAAACGGCCCTAACTTACTTGAGAAAATCAGAACAGAAATTGAACCCTTTAGTTTTTAAGGTTTTATATCTATCTCAAAAGAAAAAAATCAAAGGAGAATTAAATAAGACTTTGTTGATTTCACATTAACATTTTATAAATTTGGTACGAAACTTTAAGTACGAATTCACTCATCTTTAACTAAATATTGGGTCCTTACATATGAAATTAGCGTTTTGTCGTACTGACCACTTTGATCTGAAATATTTCCTCTTTGGTTAAGAATTCCAAATTCAAATTTATAAATTCATTTAGCTGGTACATTTGAGTTTTGAAAACAGTCATTCATTTGTTTATTTCCTCATTATTTTTTTCTTTGGCGTCACTTATTACCGTACAATGGAAAACATGAAATATCGGTATATTTTTGGTTTCAACGTTTTCGTTCTGGAAATTTCGACCTTCTGAACCAACCCCGTGGACGGCCGGAGACCAAAGTGGAAAATGAAGAATTAAAGGCTGTTGTGAAAGCGGATCCATCACAATGCACTTCAGAGATAGCTGCAGGCTTCGGGGTAAGTGACAAAACTGTACTAATCCACTTGAAGCAAATCGGGAAAGTAAAAAAACTTTAACGATGGGTACCTCATGAATTGAGTGAATCGAACTTGCAAACACGCGTCGACTGCTGTGTTACTTTGCTGAACCGACACAATAATGAAGGGATTTTAAATCGAATCATTACTTGTGATGAAAAGTGGATACTGTACGATAATCGGAAGCGCTCGTCGCAATGGCTGAACCCTGGATACCCAGCCAAATCCTGCCCTAAACGAAAATTGACTCGGAAAAAGTTACTTGTGAGTGTTTGGTGGACTAGCGCCGGTGTCGTTCACTACAGCTTTTTAAAATCTGGCCAAACGATTACGGCAGATATCTATTGTCAGCAACTGCAAACCATGAAGGAAGAACTAGCTGCTAAACAACCGAGACTGGTCAATCGCTCTAGGCCACTGCTGCTTCACGACAACGCAAGACCACACACTGCACAAAAAACAACGACTAAGTTAGATGAGCTACAATTGGAATGTCTGCGACATCCACCGTACTCCCCGGACCTTGCTCCAACAGATTATCATTTTTTCCGGAATTTGGACAACTTCTTACAAGGAAAAAAATTCAACTCCGATGCGGCAGTCCAAACCGCCTTCAAAGAGTTTATTGATTCTCGCCCCCATGGTTTTTTTAGTAAAGGGATCAATGAACTACCTATGACATGGCAAAAGTGCATAGATAACAACGGTGCATACTTTGATTAATTAAATATATTTTACAAAAAAAAATTGACTTTATTCTAGTATATATATTTTTATTCCTCCCGTACAAAACGCCAATTTCATATGTAAGGACCCAATATATTTATGGTAAATAGCTATTATAGTAGAAAAAATATGAGTAGTTTTTACCACTGAAAATACGATATAATTTTAACTAAACATAAGTCACATCTTTTTAATTTTACTTAGTATTATAAGTCAAATTGTAATTATTTGTAATTCAACATCTTTATGATTATTCATGATGTATTGATGAGTGATATAAGGTGTGACATTAACAAAAAAAGTATAAGGATCTAGTTAACTCAGAAAATAAACTATATTATTATTTCCTCACTAGCTGACCTAGTAAACGTAGTTCTGCCTTTTTTGGTCGGTGATGAGAAATGAGAGTTTGAATTGGCTATAATAACTTGACTACAGAGCTACCTATCCGATCCTAATCCTAACATAGTTATGAACCGTCTCGACATTACAAATCTACACTAATATTATGAAAGAGGTAAACTTTATTTGTTTGTAGGTAATGGATAAACTCAAACCTACTTAACCGATTTCAAAAATTATTTCACATATAGAAAGCTTCTTTATCAGTGAGTAACGTGGGTTGTATTTTATCTCCAAAACAAATTCTATCCGTGCGAAGCCGGGTTGGGTCGCTAATATTATATATTGTGGGAATATGATCTCAATAGGCCAAGTCGTTTAGAAGTTACATGATACGCGAAAAGACGTAACAAAGATTATTTAATACGTAGTTATAAATAAACATATTGCACTTATTTATGGATGGCAGAATAATGACTTATTTATGAAAGACTAGACAACTATAATAAAACTAT
The DNA here is from genome assembly GCA_907165235.1 of Zeuzera pyrina. NCBI lineage: Eukaryota > Metazoa > Arthropoda > Insecta > Lepidoptera > Cossidae > Zeuzera > Zeuzera pyrina. The sequence continues at coordinate 6,475,103 of OU015641.1, forward strand.
TAAGTCGATATCTATAACAAGAAAATTTCCACTTGATAGGCGATAAAGAGAGGAGATACTTACGAGGGCTGTAAAACGCTAGCAACTGTTTACTCAGACTCTACCCTTTATAACCACATTGCACATCTCTAGACAATGTGACCATATACTTGGAACAAAAGTAGAGATTAAAATTCCGTTAAATATGTGCTATATAGCAAAATGTGGTAGTAGAAGTGGATGAATCAGACGTAAATTTAACTAAGCTATTGGTGTGGTCCCGAATTCGATGCGTGACTATGTCAGTTTAATAAGCAAACATTCCTCTGTTGTCTTGGAGCCTGGATATTGCGAGATGCTCACACATTTCATCGCGTGGTACTCAAAGTACAAGCTCGGCGTGTAATTTAAAACCCAATTAGTTCAGTGTCTGGAGTATATATTTGTTATTATTAAGGTTGCAAGCAGTAATGGAGGTTTCGAACTATGTAGTTTTTTCATGCTATAGGTCTACGTATCTAATTAGAGGCACATTTGGAGGATTTCAATAATAATAAAAAGGCGAACGTTAATAGTGGAAACTATTTTGTATATTCAGGTGTTACGTTGCAGAAATACATTTTTATAATTTATTCTTATAATATTTAACTACATGCCGCTCAAAATTATGAAAATCGACACATGTTTCGCCTCTTAACGAAGCATCTACAGATATAATATTTTAGAGATCAGACTCTGTCAGCTAAGCAGCACCAAACCGGAGGATTCTATGGATAGTGGATTCGGTGTATCGGTGCATGAATTCGGAGTTCGTAAGCTGACAAAGTCTGATTTCTGGAATATCTGAGGATGCTTCGTTAAGAGGCGAAACACGTGTAGCGATAGCTAAAAATTACAAGAATTCATTACGTGGAAAACTTTTGAAACACATTGAAAACTATGTGAGTTATTGTTTTTAAAACCCAATTCAAAGACGCCTTATTACTTCTGGTGCTGGGCAATGTCATTACCAGTTTGTGACGTCACAGTTCTATAGAGTATAGTTTATCTGTACTTCTTGAGTAGAAAAGACAATATCTCTTATAAATAATTTTGCAATGAATTTCAAACATTTCTTTTGTATTCATGATTTTAACTATTTTAATTTCATATATAAAATATGCCTATTTGTTTCAAGAACAGTTAATTAGTCCATTGAAATAGTCCCAGTTTTATAAAAAGAACAACCTATTACAAACACCTCTTAAGAACCCAAGTGTAATATGTTGTGTCCGAACAAGAATTATAGTCACCCTAAAGCTGCTTGTGGGTGTTTTTATGGCTTCATAAATACCATTCGTTACCGTCGAGTTGCTTTGGGATCTCTTACAAAATATCTTTTTTACTGGATTTATGTTGCTTTTACATTTATTTATGAAAATGAATTGCGCCATATCATTTAGGAAACTTATAGACTGATGGAAAATTCCGAAAGAAAGATCCTCTGACTAACATCAATTGTAAGGATCCAAAATAAGCTACAAGTTTTTTGGTACTGTGGACTATGGTTTAAGAGGTACTTAACTCCTTGTTGGGAGGAGATTGATTTATGTAAGACTCTTATCCGCTAAAACTCTCGCGGTGTTCATTCTCAGAGTCAGGGAGGGAGGATATGGTCTATCTCTAAAGAAACGCATCTTCGGCCTAGTGCTATGCCAAAACTCGTTATGGGGAGGGCTTACTGCACCCCCTGGGACAGTGCTATTAAGTTCTACGGCAAATGAATTACATGCACTGTTTTTCTCCTGGTTGCCAACTGGGAGCTCCGATTGTTCCCTCAAACGATCTTAGCTCTCAGTACGACCACTTGGAAAAGAAGCACTCATTATTACTCAGACTCGAAGATAATTTAGAAAAGCATCCGGAGTCCTTACTTGGAAGTCACATATGCATTAGTCACTACGCCAACGGAGCTTAATCGAATATATTTGACAGTAAGTGTGTAGTTCGATTTAAAGTCTTCCAACATTGTCATGTTGTTTATTGTACGACGTTAGCTTACAGACTAATTGTTACAATATAGACACATTCGATTATAGATATACATCTACGTACACTACATCTCCCCCGATAAAATATTACAAGATTTTTTTCCACAAGAAATAAAATTCTTACACAATAACATATTTCAATGATATTGCTAATAGGTACAGGTACTCAAATTACAAAAGGTTTGGTTCGATTTTCATGAAGCGCTATTACTTTGTTATCTTTTTTAATTTTAACATTACATTTATCTTCTTCTATAACTATGTACGGACCTTCATATATATCGTCCAATTTATTACCTCCTTGCTTCTTAACTAACAACTTATTATTAGGTCTATAACTAACAAAGTTTCATTGATATCATATTTTACTTTCCTAATTTCTTTACTTCTAATTAAGTTTTGACGAGCATCATTTTGCGCTCTTTGTATTTTAAATCGCATTCCTTGTGAGTAAATATCAATATTGTATAAAGAACTAACAGTACTATCGCAATGTAAATTTAAATATTAAATTAATTACATGTATGACCAAAAACTAGTTTGAACGGAGTGTATCTGGTCTCAGTATGTACGCTATTATTAAAAAAAAAAACCAAAAACCTAACCAGTTATTCCAAGTTAAAGGACAATTATTTATTTGATTACGTAAGTATGTCCCGAGATGTTTGATTGATTGATGATGATGGCAATTGCTGCACTTATTAATAAAATTAATTACATCAATAGATAAACCTGGCCAACAGTAGTATTGTTTGTTATTATTTATCATTCTTCTAACTCCTGCATGTTCTCCGCTTGGTAAAATATGAAAGTTATTGATAATTACTCACTTATCATCCGCATCATAAATTCTAGTCACGTCATTTACTATGCATAGTCTTGATCCTAATCAAATATAAATAATGCTATTTCTTTTGATTCACTTACTGTCATCATATTTTCATCCTTATTTAGCAACTTCTTTTTGATATCTTCATGAAATGCGCGCAACTCATTTTCTTGTACAAGACAACTCTATATCATCAGTTTGTTTTTTAAGTACCTAATACAAGAAGTATTATCGTCACATCCTGTTTTGTCATTATTTTCTTCCACTCTTCTTCTGTCATTTATCTCTTTTACTCGTGCTCTTGTCATAACATTCATCACTTCTGAATTATGATGATCCATTTTCATAATTAGCCAGTGGTCGCTGCATCGATTTCGTCACGGTCGTCATGAGGTGTTCAATTTAAAGACTCCCATTATTGTCTTGTTGTTTATTGTACGACGTTAGCTTACAGACAAATTCTTACAATATAGACACGTTCGATTATAGATATACACTTGGTTATAGATATATATCTACGTACACTACATAAGACACTGTAATGCTTTAGCGCCTTTGACGATGCAAGAATCAAATAAAAAGAAGACTCATTCCATATTTAAGTAAATCGGATAAAAGGCGTTTGGTCATGATTTAATTTAAGATTCCGAAGCATATTAAAGAGTATTAACAAGTATCTTAAATACAGACTTTGTTTTTGGTAACAAGTTTATATTTATCAGCTCAATAAGTGTAAAATGAAATTTTAGCTCAATAAGTGTAAAGCGTAATTTCAGATCAATAAATGTTTGCTTGCTCGTTTGCAGAAAATCAGACAGACATAAAACTATAAAGGTTTCGCTTCGCTCATTTTGGCTAATCCTTAATTAAGTGAAATATGCTTCAAAGACATTCGAACGAACCTGACGGGACAGTGTCGACTCGCCTTTGTAAGAAAACAATGAATGAGACTTTTTGTTGGCATATACCGAGAAAAATTGTAAAGTCTTAATATTATGTTTTGTTTGTAAAAGGAAACACAAAATCCTGTGGGTAAAATTTGCTTCTTTAAATTCTCTCAAAGTTTATAAATTGAGAAGTGCAAAGCATGTTACTAAACTACAATTAATCAAGCTTAACCGTTAAGAGTCTTCAAATAAAGAAGTAAATAGAGATGTAGTATAACTTCAGTTGATCCCAGCATGTTTGTGACGGGTGCATGTTTTGTCTATTAATTTTTACAGGATTTTTTGTGTGTTACAGGATTGATTGTGATAACTACTTGTAAATGGAGGCCGGCAGGTGTCGGTCTGTAGCTCGGGCCAGACGATGTAAGGATACGATGTTCCCCGCCTTTCGTAAAAGGAGAGTAGAGGGTCTTCGCTGTTACGGTGGATTGGAATGGAGGCTCTGATCATCCATCCACACGTCTCTGAAGAGAACGACTGCGGTTTTGTCCCGTCCTTTCGTAGCACTGCGAGGATATTAGGCGAGCTTTGTTACCGCTCTTCTGACGAATGCATCGGCACAAAGCGTGAGTGCGTCCCGCAGGAAATCCAGAGCCCCTTAATGTCATGCCGAGGACGATCACCGCAGGAGGCCTGTGGGAGGACCAACTTCAAAAACCTATCCAGCGCTAACTCATTTTCATCGCATCTCCAGATAGGTATCGTGCCGTTTCTCTTTCAGGGTGAATACAGCACTACATAATAAAATTATATCTTGATACCCCTTTCAGTAGTAAGTATTCGGGATTACAAATAGTAAAGTGGATGAAGAAAGTTTGTAGAAGATAGTAGATAGCAATATAGTAGAGCAAGCATACAACAAGCATACAGCAAATGTTTTAAGAAACAATGAATGCGCTTATATATTCACCTATATTCTACGCACATACTCGTACGACAAACATTTGCTACTCGGACGGGTCGCACGCAGTTTACTGCATGACAGCATTTGTATAGCATGTAACGTGATTAAACATGATCATTTTTTGCTGTGCGCTGCATCGTAAAATACAAAGAAAGAAAGGCGATATAGAAGTTTGTATTGCTTTCATTTTTTTTAATCAAAATTGTATATTTATTAATAACAAAAAAGTACATACATATGTTAATATTTACAAACTTAAAACTACACATTATCTTAAATAATAAACTTCCTCAAAGTTGCCGCTTAGAAAGCTGTCATTGCTTAAGGTACCCAGCAGAGTGGCAGCATTGCCTCTTTGAATAGCCAAACTGATTCGTTGGCGGAAGAAGCTGCCAACCCGGCGGTCTCCCGAAGCCTCGACCTCTCTTACAAATATCGGAAACCAGTCGATGGGCTTCGTGGCCCCAGGGACCCAAAGTTTCCATTGCAAAGGGCGTAAATATGAAACTCTCAGAGAGAGTCGCATACTTACGACGCTTCAAGTTCTCGGCAGTGTTGGCCGCGGCACCTGCTGACTTGGAAGTCGCCGGCACATGGGAAACAGCAAGTGTATCGACACAAGTGGCATCCCACACCAGCGATCTTCCAAGTTTCCAAGGAATGAGCGTCAAACCATCCGGTCTCCTGCCGTCGCTGCGCGCAATACCTACAGGCTCTAAGACTGCAGGAACGCCAGCGGCGACAAGAGCCCGCCGAATGACGTCATTCAAGGCAGCATGTCGTGACATGTGGCCCGCACTACGTAAACAGGATAAACCGTGGTGACCTAGTACATCGACATCACCACAGCGGCAACGGTGAGGAAGGTTAGTCCTGGCCCCCAGACGAAGGGATACTTCGGAGAGAAAGCGTGGTATTGTCTATTAAGGTTCCTAAGTTTTTTGAAGGTATTACCTTCAATCAGTGTCCTGACTCCTTCTCAGAAACAGCCAGGAGGCGAGACCGATCTTTTTCGGTACTACAAGAATCTAAAAGTTGTAAATGAACATTTTTGCATAGAGGCTCATCCCAGTGTTTCTGAGAAAAGGTCGAGGTAGGCAGGTTAGTACTCGGACAAACATTTAACCAAGCATTTCGAGCATCAGTCAAGCACGGCACCTCAACCGATCCTAAGGAAGGGCGAATAACAGATAGGAAAAGGTTTTCCGTGCTGTAGGCTGACGAAAGAAAAGCGACAGAAAAGTGACACACTCGAGATTTTGCGTATGCCCAGGCCTCCATAACAGATAGGAAGCGAGGCTTGATTCCAGACCCTGTCATCAACAAAGGAGCAATTTAATATTTTAGATAATGTATTTTTTAGGGAATTGTCTACAGATTTTAAAAGCGTTTGAAATTTAAAAAGCTGAGAACAGCGAAGAGCATATGTAAATTTTGGAACAAAAAGGCAAAAGCAGACAATGAGGAGAGCCATGTGGGAATTAATTTTGAAAAGTTTGTCTGAAGAGTGGCTAAATTTTTGTATTTGATCATTGATAAAGCAGGGTATAGAGTCATCTAAAACGGGAGCACCTAGGAGGTACAGCGATTCTTTTGATAAGACTTTAATATTTGGTGCCAGATTGTTAAATTTATTAATTATTTCATTTTTTGTAATAACTGGAACAGAATCGGAAACAAAGAGTTCACATTTGGAAAAAATTAATTCTAAGCCATTCTAATCTTTAAACCTTTGAATCAGGGTTTTAAGGTCATCTAAAACAGTAATTGCTTTACCCCCTATTGTTCCGTCGTCAAGGTACCAAATATTAAATTTGGAATTTAAATTACAAATCGCGGGATGGATAGCCAAACTGAAAATAGCTGGTCCGAGAGGATCACCTTGTTGACAGCCAACTTCGGAATGTAATAAATTATCTTTATATATTAATTTTGAAGGACTGCTGTAAGATTGTCAGAGGTAGGGATATATGTCCGGAACATGCTGTTATATCTGTGTCAACAAGGTGGATCTATCAACAGAATTAAATGCATTTTTTATGTCTACTTTGAGAAGTACCTCACCTCCATCATGTGTCAAGAAAGCACGCGCCGCATGCACTGCCTCGTGCTTCACATCCTCTCTTTGAGCCAAAATCTACTTGTGTAGGACAAAAATAGTTTGATACGGTAGAGAGATTGTGACGGCAATAAATTTTGGAGGCAATGCAGCGAATAGTTGCACCTACGGCAATCGCCCTAACGCCACCGTCTTTTTTTTCACATAAATTAGCACCATACAGGATGTCGGTTATCTCCAGAGGCACCTTACCAACCAGCATAATGTTTATCAGAGCTGCTAAATTAGATAAGAGTGTCTTACCGGTATCACCGACAGAGCCTGTAATCAGATCTTTAAAATGTTGTGGCGTTAAGCCATCGAGACCTCCCGCGGAACCGCTATTAAAGGAGTTTATTGCGGCAAGCACATCTTCCTCCGTAGCTCGAGTCGACACATCATTTGGATGTGGGGGATCTGGTAGACAACAAGCCACAGAGGAAGAGGTATACTTTGATCTTAGAGCAAAAAGGGAAAATAGCAAGTGGGCGGCTCCTCTTAGATCGCCGTCGCTAATTCTTGATTCTTCTTTTGGAATACTGTCTGAATTGAAAGATTTATAAATGGGCCCAACATGAATGCTCGGAACTGAATAGTTAGAGCACTTATGCTTAATTTTTTGTGTTAAGGAAATTTTGTCTTTATCGTTTTGTTCTAAACATAAAGTTCTATAACCGAAAACGAGCAGTTCTTCCCATTCGCATTTGTCATTTCGGTTTAATATTCTTTATATTATTAAATTAAGAGATTTGGCAACGCTGATACGTGCGCCACGTGGAATACGCTTTATTAAGCATATATTGTTTTTGAGCGAACCAATATATTTCCAAAAAGGTGTGCGATTGTGATTGGAATTTGAGGAATTAGTCAAATTATGGGACTGAGATGGCACTGATAAGGAAGAGGGGCCTGAAGCAATGCCGACAGTGTCACACCGTTTGTGTACCCTGCGGACATGAATCTTCAAGCCCCTATTTCCACGAAAAAAACGAAGTTGAGAACACTGCTCACATTTTATTAAATTTTCTAGCGATGTGTCATTAATTATATGTGAGCTAGAGGAAGGTGAGGATGTGAGGGCCGGGAGCATAACACGACATAATATTACGAAAAATTACAAAAAAACTACAGTAAAAAATAAGCTGTAAGCGCTAAAATCTCTAAGCAATCGTTCTTGTTGACGTTGCTATGGCAGAACTGTCACACCTGGCCGGATGAGAAAAACCCAGCAATATGTGGACTGTCGCCGCATCCACCACCTGAAACAAAAACACCACTGTGAGAACCAGATATGGGAAAAATGATGGTAATAAAATTTGACCAAAAAAAGGCGAAAGGACTTTAAAATAATTTTAAGAAAGAAGAGCCAAAAAGTTGTTAATGATGACAATTGACTTTTTTCGTAAATAAATAAATAAAATTGCTTTCATTAAATTTTATGATCATGAACTATAAGATTATAGAATAGATAATCATTAATAAATTCTTTGGATATTTTGAAATTTCCGACACATTGACAACCGAGATTATAACGATGAACTCAGTAACGTCTATTTTTCCATATTTCCGTAATAATTGCCATATCAAAAAGTCATCTTCCTCAGAGGACAACATCTCACCAATTGCGGTGTAGGTGTGCGTATTTAGATCGCAAATCGTTCAAGTGCTAAATGTGGAGAAGCAAATAGTGTACAGTGTTTGCCGCACAGACAAATTAGACGTGGTTTGCTGTATGCTGCTGTGGTGTGCGGCTTGCCTAAATGAGTTCCTTATAATAACTTATAACTGACTTTTATGACCTGCAGGGAAAGACATGCAATTGGCACTTTCTGTGGCTTTTTTGCTTTTTTTCTTTCACTACAAGGTCAGTACAATTAGTCCACGAAGCTAGTATAATTTATAGTAACAGTAAAACATATAGGAAGGGTGTTCGTACAAAGTGAGAATGCAGTACAAACTCTTTCGAAGTTAAAAAGGTAAATACTAACCGGCGAAGCTGGATTATCTGTTAGATACAAAAAAATATATAAACGGTTTACCTCTGGACTTGATTGTTGTTTATTGTAGCGTGTCTTCGATGTTATATATTTGTGATCGAAGTAGCGTGTTGGCAAATATGAAAAAATGGAATTACGCGGGCTTTACGCGCGGTTATTATTAAATACACTATATCCGATAAAATACGTAGAACATAATAAACTAAAAATAACTCTTGCTCGAGACTCCCTGTGACAGAGGTTACCGGAGAAATAGTTAAAAAAGTCGATAAATTGTTATTTCAGATCGTCGTGTCACAGTACGCTTTATTGCTGAGGATCCGAAGATTTCAACAGGCAGTGTGCATCACATTTTACTTGAATGTTTGGAAATGAAAAAGGTATCCGCGCGTTGCATAGTATGCTTACCGATGCGCAAAAATAAATCACGACTCAATATTTCCAACTGCTCTTTGAAACTTTTGTAACGATATTTCATGTTTTGGCATAACAATGGGCGAAACGTAGCTTCGCCAGAATGACCCTGTGACGAAATTACAGTCTATGACTGAGAAAAGACCATTATTTCCAAAGGAATAGGAAATTCAAAGAGAGTTTTTTCACCGGTATAATCTTTTAGCCATAGTTTAAGGGCAGTAACGAAATGTATACCTCGATCATGGAGCTCAGGTTACAGACATGTTGAAACAAATAAAAATTTCGCAACGTTCTCTGCGAAAAATAGCGAGAAAGTTTCATAAAGGTCGTACCGTTTCGTAAACTGTTTCATCACGATGAGGCCCCGGCTCACAAGTCCGAGATACCTTAAAAGTCTTTGAAATGCTTGAGCATCCTCCATGCTACATAATTTCGAGGTTGAAGAAGTATCTGAAAGGACAGCGAATTGATGATTGAAGACGATGAAGCAGTATTTGATGTAGTAGGTACAGGAATTTCTAGGTACTCAGGATGAAGAGTTCTTTAGGAAAGAAATTTTAGTTAATCTTAGAAAAAAGTATTCTGAATATGTTACATTAAAATTAAAAGGTGACTACATCGAAAAATAAAAAATAATGAATAATGAAAGTTACATGTAATATAACATACTATACTCATTCTCAGTTACAGTACCACGCAAAAGATCGGCAACGAATGTGCGGACATACATTAACTTGGGTTTCATAGCATTTCCACATAAAGAAGAAGTTAAATTAAAAATAATTGCATATTTGTGCCCGAAATACCTATTGCACAATTTTCGTTTTTTTTAGGTTTGTACCAAATTTCAGTTCAGTAGGTGTAAAGGTGACGGAATAAATAATCTGTGACATACAAAGAGTCATATATTACTTACTTACTTGCTTACAACCTCGATGGCGCAGTGGTTTAGATGTTGCACCCAAGCGCGGTAGGTTCCAGGTTCGATTCCCGGTCGGGTCAATTATGGAAGCGACTTTTCTAGATTGTCTCAGGTCTGGGTGTACTGGGAGACGCCTCCAGTAGTCGTCGTCTGGTTCTCATAGCACAGGGAATACTCTAGTTTGAGATCAGATGATTGGTGTGTATTGTCTGGCGCATTATTATTATTATTATTGCTATTGACAATAACACTCATTAATCTCAATAAGTCAAAGTCTACAAGTTTTTCACGACTGTTATTATAATCAGCTTTACTTGCATGATATAATCGAATAACCAGAACTTTTAATTTCCTTGCACCTATAATCCAGTTACATTAGGTTATGACATAAAAATATTTGGGCCAAGTTTTATTTTTATGGAGACCCTTATTTTAATTTCGAAATGAATAAATATATCAAAACTAAGAATTTTTCGAGAAACACGACTACGGAGAATTGTAATTTCAGAAGCATGGTGTATAATTATTTTACACTACTAATCTAGGCTTTCTTTACAAAACAGAAATTTTAAAATAATTTTGTGTAGGCATAAACTTTTACTAAGACTTAGGGCGGCTTGCCATAACTCGATTTAAGGATTTGACATCTCGCTTGCAGTAATTATTATTTAATAGTTGGTGCAAGCGAGATGTCAAATAATTAAATCGAGTTTAAATAGCTGGTGAAAACGACTCTTGGATTTTAAAAATCAATAATTATATAACCCTTAGATATATCCTTATCCTGTTTACTTAGTGCGGGCCGCATGTCACGATATGCTGCCTAGAATGACGTCACTCGGCGGGCTCTTGTCGCCGCTGGCGTTCCTGCAGTATTAGAACCTGTAGGTATTGCATGCAGCGACGGCAGGAGACCGGATGGCCTGACGCTCATTCCTTGGAAACTTGGAAGATCGCTGGTGTGGGACGCCACTTGTGTCGATACACTTGGTGTTTCTCATGTGCCGGCGACTACCAAGTCAGCAGGTGCCGCGGCTAGCACTGCCGAGTACTTGGAGCGGCGTAAGTATGCGACTCTCTCTGAGAGTTTCACATTTACGCCCTTTGCAGTCGAAACTTTGGGTCCCCGGGGCCCCGAAGCCCATCGACTGGTTTCTGATATTTGTAAGAGACTGGTCGAGGCTTCGGGAGTCCGCCGGGTTGGCAGCTTCTTCCGCCAACGAATCAGTTTGGCTATTCAAAGAGGCAATGCTGCCAGTCTGCTAGGTACCTTAAGTAATGACAGCTTTCTAAGCAGCAACTTTGAGGAAGTCTATTATTTAAAATAATGTATAGTTTTAAGTTTGTAAATATTACCCTTAGATTAAAAGAAAAATATTTGGCGCTTTCTACACGTTTTCTTCAGCGCGAACTGAATTTGAAAGCAATTGCGTTTTTAATTTCTGCCACGACAAGTAACATTTTTAGTCATTATCAGCACGTTAAGAAAGGCTCCTTTGTTACATTCAATAAAGGAAAATCAGTAATTCAAATGAAATTTCATTGTGAGGGAAAGGAGAAATGGAGGTGTTAACTACTGAATTATTCATAATAAGTAATCATTTGGTTCAAATTAAAGTTACAAACTCAGCTGCGGTTGTAGTTATGTCGCTTTATTAAAATAACGATAATAATTACAGTCATAGGTATAATAAGAATATAGACTTCGCATTGTGAATTTTAAAAGAGAACAAAAAAATAAATAAATTACTATAACAACCCTAACCCGTATTTAAAAATAAAATGTAAATAAAATGAAACAGTAAGTGTAATTCCTTGATAGCGTTACCGTAATCGGAGCTATATTAATATACTTTCCTTTGACTATGGCCACCGACTTCGGCAATGAATTCCAGGAGTTATGCAATTATGTTTTTTGGTAGTTTACTAAATAATTCGGTAACCAGAAGAATTATATATCTTTATTCAACCGTGTGCTGTGCGATTAACTTAATGACTTGGCTGAATCAGTATGCTTAATGCCTGTTCTTTTATCATGAAATAATTTAAGTTTTCAAAATAACAAAATAAAAACAATAATATTAAAAATTAAAACAAAATTATTCGTCCAATTACAGGACAAACAGATTCAACAAAATTATTATACTCATTACCATGTAATGAGATAAATGTAAATAAATTATTTTAGCTGAATAAATAAAAATATGACAATACCGCGGTACTTATACGTTTATTTTGCCTACTCATACATCATTCTCCTCATATACTTTCGCTTAGATATGCGACTGCTTTTGACATTTCCGTTAGCTAACACACTAGCTATTTGATCTTCTTCAAATAAAAAAATGTTTTTCATCCGCTTACCAACAAATTAAAATAAAATTATTTATCCGGTTAGCGGTCAAATAGATTTAGTCTTTTCTTAAATACGTACATTTATAATTTTTATTTATATTTTTATTTTTCTAATGATTACTAACAAAAAATATTAATCTATATAAATTTTGGTCTATGTGTTATACATTTTTAAACGGCCTACTCTTGAATTGAACCCAAAAGCGATGTTCTCTAAGGAACTTTTTTATAGCCCTCGACTTTATATCGTGCCATAGACACGACCAAATTGTGATTTTTTAAAACAACCTAGACTAAAACCTGCACGTAACTAAAGCAAATCCAATGATACTTCATTTGTTGAAATCGCAAAGATTTAAGTGATTCCGGCTCTGTGTGGTAGTTATTATTCTAAGGTGGTAACAGATGTTATATGTCATATACATCATGTCCAAACACTCAAACCTGTTTGTTTCTTTTGCTCCTTTTTGCTTTTTACTCTTCTTTTTGCTCCTTTTAGCTTCACCCTAATCGGGTAAAAATACGACCCTCATGTAAATACACATTTCAAGTAAGGCGATCAGCTACCATTTCATTAGTCAAAGTCAAAACAATTTACTCAAATAAATCGAATTTTAAAGTCTCTTTCGAAACTCAGGTCTACCGTCATCCGTCAAAGCCTGTACTCAGAAGTACCGACAAAAACTCAGTAAGTTATAATTTTTTTCAACATCGTTTTACAATGTTTTAAATATACATACGTACATATCTTCACGCTGTATCCCTAACAGGGTAGTCAGAGAGGACGGAGCGCCAGGAGTTGCGGTCCTTACATACCTCTTTCGCTTCCTCAAATCTCATCATTCTCCTCATACATTTTCGCCTAGGTATGTGAGTGCTTTTGAAATTTCTGTCTGCTAACACACTGGCTATTTGCTCGTCATAAGTCAGCCTTGTCTTCCTTGGCTTCTTTTACTTCTTTCGCTCTGTAGATTTTCTTCGTCAGTCTTTCATCACTCATTCTTTCTAAGTGCCCGAACCATCTAAGCATTCCTTTCTTCATTTTTACAATAACACTGTCGTGCAACCTTGTCATACTGCGTAGCTCTTCATTGTTTATCCTGTTCGCAAGAGTGACATCACACATATTTCTGAGAGATCGCATCTCCACTGCAATTATTATACTTTCACTCGATTTCGGGCTTATCCAGGCCTCACTACCGTACCGTGCCGGTACCGTACCGTAAGTTGGAGCCAACACCGCATTGTCGATGGCCATTTTGGCTGTGTTAGATATATTCACACTGCCTACTAATGCGGACAGAGCACCGTTCACTTTATCGCCGGCTGTTACTAGTCTCTCCACATCCAAGTCACATCTTCCATCTTTCGAAAACGCACTCCCCAGATACACAATTTCAATTTGCTTTGAATATATTATATTAAAAAAGCCAGTAAATGTGTGTGTAGAAAATATTATGGTTTTGTCTTCAGCGAAATCGTTTATTTCATAGTAAATATACTTTTCTAATCAGTGTACGTTTAATAACAAGGTTAAATTAATCTCAGTAGTAAATTGGTTGCTATTCAGTTAATTCGGTTAGTCATATTTACTGTTGGGTATGGGTCTGCTTCACATAAATAGCGCAGCTTATAATAGGCGTCCCTTTATTTTGGTTAATTCACTTTTGAAAGACGTGATGCGCGATCCATCTTTTTTTATGTCTACGATTGCAGTTCGTTGTTATTATATTATGCTTATGGATGCCAGTTCACTCATCCAGTAAGTAACAGAAAGCAATGTTACTTTCAGTGGCTACAATAACTTACCACCATCACCATGCTGCAAGAACCGTGAAATGCTGTGACGAATTTCAAAAACGAAGCTTTACTAAGCTTCAACTTTTTAAAATTAGTACTAACCTATACCCATGAAAAGCCAGTTTCATACGTATTTAATAAAATTAATATTAATAATATAATAAAAGCTCTCGCAGACCTAGGTGAAAATGTGTGAGGAGAATGATGAGATTTGAGGAAGCGAAAGAATGTAAGAACCGCGACGCTTGGCGCTCCGTCCTTTCTGACTACCCCGTTAGGGATACAGCGTAAAGATATGTATGTATATATAAAGAGAACGCAAATATTAAAGCATTTCATTTATTTTAATTGGTGAACGAAAACGTAATGCAACAATGGGAAATTTCGCTTTGAAAACAACTTTTTCTTTTTGTATTTCATACCTACTGTGCAAAAATTTACGACGTTAATGTTTGACGTGTATCCTTCCTACTTATTGATATATTAATACACTTTATTCTAAATTTCGTTAACCAAATATAAGTACTTAGTTGCTATTCTTCAATTTGACTCCAATTTTGATTATGTATAGGCCAGAGAGCCAGGTCGGCACGCCTGTTTGAGCCTTCTTGGGTCAACATAGAAAAACGAAGGCTGGTTCTAATTAAAGGGAGAAAGGGCGTTGGCTATATATGCGCCCCCACAACCAATTGAACCCCAGGAAAGGAGACACACTAACCTGAGGCTGTCTGGATGCTGGTTTCTTTTCGGTGAGTCCGGGGTGGTCCGATGAGTCCACGGCGCTGCTCTAGATAAATAATCCAGATCAAGACGGGCTTCCAAAAGAGGCTTCTTTGGTAGCATTTAAAGTTATGTTATTAACGGCGGTGCTAACACACTGGCTATTTGCTCGTCATAAGTCAGCCTTGTCTTCCTTGGCTTCTTTTACTTCTTTCGCTCTGTAGATTTTCTTCGTCAGTCTTTCATCACTCATTCTTTCTAAGTGCCCGAACCATCTAAGCATTCCTTTCTTCATTTTTACAATAACACTGTCGTGCAACCTTGTCATACTGCGTAGCTCTTCATTGTTTATCCTGTTCGCAAGAGTGACATCACACATATTTCTGAGAGATCGCATCTCCACTGCAATTATTATACTTTCACTCGATTTCGGGCTTATCCAGGCCTCACTACCGTACCGTGCCGGTACCGTACCGTAAGTTGGAGCCAACACCGCATTGTCGATGGCCATTTTGGCTGTGTTAGATATATTCACACTGCCTACTAATGCGGACAGAGCACCGTTCACTTTATCGCCGGCTGTTACTAGTCTCTCCACATCCAAGTCACATCTTCCATCTTTCGAAAACGCACTCCCCAGATACACAATTTCAATTTGCTTTGAATATATTATATTAAAAAAGCCAGTAAATGTGTGTGTAGAAAATATTATGGTTTTGTCTTCAGCGAAATCGTTTATTTCATAGTAAATATACTTTTCTAATCAGTGTACGTTTAATAACAAGGTTAAATTAATCTCAGTAGTAAATTGGTTGCTATTCAGTTAATTCGGTTAGTCATATTTACTGTTGGGTATGGGTCTGCTTCACATAAATAGCGCAGCTTATAATAGGCGTCCCTTTATTTTGGTTAATTCACTTTTGAAAGACGTGATGCGCGATCCATCTTTTTTTATGTCTACGATTGCAGTTCGTTGTTATTATATTATGCTTATGGATGCCAGTTCACTCATCCAGTAAGTAACAGAAAGCAATGTTACTTTCAGTGGCTACAATAACTTACCACCATCACCATGCTGCAAGAACCGTGAAATGCTGTGACGAATTTCAAAAACGAAGCTTTACTAAGCTTCAACTTTTTAAAATTAGTACTAACCTATACCCATGAAAAGCCAGTTTCATACGTATTTAATAAAATTAATATTAATAATATAATAAAAGCTCTCGCAGACCTAGGTGAAAATGTGTGAGGAGAATGATGAGATTTGAGGAAGCGAAAGAATGTAAGAACCGCGACGCTTGGCGCTCCGTCCTTTCTGACTACCCCGTTAGGGATACAGCGTAAAGATATGTATGTATATATAAAGAGAACGCAAATATTAAAGCATTTCATTTATTTTAATTGGTGAACGAAAACGTAATGCAACAATGGGAAATTTCGCTTTGAAAACAACTTTTTCTTTTTGTATTTCATACCTACTGTGCAAAAATTTACGACGTTAATGTTTGACGTGTATCCTTCCTACTTATTGATATATTAATACACTTTATTCTAAATTTCGTTAACCAAATATAAGTACTTAGTTGCTATTCTTCAATTTGACTCCAATTTTGATTATGTATAGGCCAGAGAGCCAGGTCGGCACGCCTGTTTGAGCCTTCTTGGGTCAACATAGAAAAACGAAGGCTGGTTCTAATTAAAGGGAGAAAGGGCGTTGGCTATATATGCGCCCCCACAACCAATTGAACCCCAGGAAAGGAGACACACTAACCTGAGGCTGTCTGGATGCTGGTTTCTTTTCGGTGAGTCCGGGGTGGTCCGATGAGTCCACGGCGCTGCTCTAGATAAATAATCCAGATCAAGACGGGCTTCCAAAAGAGGCTTCTTTGGTAGCATTTAAAGTTATGTTATTAACGGCGGTGGGCCCCCGCATAAGCACAGCACAAGCAAAAGTTCTCCACTTTCACAATAAAGTTCGTTAAACGGAAGTAATTTAAAGCGTTCGTGCAATTAAAACACAATTATGGCAATATAGCAAGCGCTGAGAAACAGCGACCCCGCGTCGGCTACAAGACGCGAGTGCGAAAATGCAAAATGGTGCAGCTGGTGAGACAGCTTTCCGCAGCAGCAGCCTCTTGTAGTGTAGCTATGACTCGGTGATTGAGGTGCCGACAAACAACATTACGCGCGGTTATCAACTGGATAGGTTATCAAGTGATAACCCAATTACTATATGGCGGTAGTCGTTAAGCTGGGTCAGAACCTTTGTAGGCGGGTTAAATAGGGTCAGTAAGTTATTCATTAGCTGCAACCACGCCGTCGTACTCGACCTGTTCTTGTTAGAAATGAGGTGAGAAGAGGTGTACCCGGAGCTTATATAGGTTATTAGATAATTCACAGACAGCCAACGCACAACGACAAAAAAAAAGATCGTATCGTACAATATTATTAAAATGGTTTTCACAAGGGGTTAGCAGACTTCAGCGTACTCACGGGGCATGCTGTAATGTTACAGAGATATATGTAGTAAAAGTTCAATGTATGAGAACTTTAAAAACTATGAAAAATATATTTCAGAATAAATTAAATTAAAGTAGTTATTTTTGATTCTTAAAAGTACACCATAATGTACTGCTAGCCCAGATTAATATAAATTGACAATGAGTTGTCAATTGTTGCCATTATCTCTTCAGTGTTATACTCAACGATATGATAATAAGGTTCAACAAAATATTAATATATCTAGGAACTGCTATTTGAATACAATATAGTGCGTAAAAACATTTAAAGAGTAATATTTTCATAGTTTGAAGTTTTCATACATCGACCTTATCATGCAAATAGCTCTGTTACGTGACACTTTAGTTTAGGATATAACCTTAGTAATTTTTTGTTCGTTTAGGTGTCCCCGATCGATTTATGTAGGTTTCATAAGGGTTTTATAGTATGCCGTAATTAAAAAAAATATGGCTCTTCAAAATCTTCAAATCCCTTTAATTTCTGTAGATCTATGAATATACTTTCATGTGCGGTACAGCTCCAGACACGACCACTGCGCGTGCTGGGTCCTTTTGTCACCTCCTGCTCCTTAGGGGAGCTTGAGGGAGCAAAAGAAGTATATTAAGAAAAATTAAGTTAAAAAAATTAAATTAAAAAAATAATTAAGTCAAGACAAAAATTAGTTCATTTATTTTAAGAACAATTAATCATCAATTAATACTTGGAAATAAAAATAAGCGGGTCGTGGATCAGGCTAGCAATGAGTTTGGATCTACTGCGGTCACCGTCCTTTCGCGACACCGTACTCCCCTTATCCTCTTAGTCTGGGTATGGCCGGATGTTGCAACCCGTACAGCCGCGCTGTAGGTAGATTGTTGTTGTTTGTTGGTTGGTGATTCATATTGGTGTTTGCGATGTAGGTAGAAGGGGCAGAGTCCAATCCCAACGGAGTTCCTGGAACATTCGTGGATCGAGTTATAATAAGTACTTTCTTCGTTCTGGACTGCCATAGCCGATTATCATATATACAAGGGGGTAGGTTTACAGATAGCAACGAAGCAAACTGGGTGATGCAGCAGTCCAGACAATGAAAATTAGCAGTAATTTACAGCAGTAGATAGAAAGCGTTATGTAAGAATAAACAGTGAATGATACTATACGAGTACAAGTTTAAAATTTTGTGAAAACAAAATGACGGTTTGCAACCAATATGATTTAAATATTTAAAAAAAATATAATCTAGATACATTTATTTAGCGTTTAAGTTTCAAATCATACAGCAATAAACATGAAGATACTAAATAACAAACCTACAATGTATGAAGCCAAACAATGATTAATAATATAGTGAAACGTAGGTATGCACATTGCTACAACTTACCCGGTATGGGATCACACACGATTCAGAATTATATTGTACTAGCTGAACCTGCGACTTCGTCGGCGCGGAATATTTTTTAGTGGCTGTCCCGGATTAGGTTTGATTATGTGTACATGTACATTGTATGTTGATTGTTTTTGAAAAAAAGTCTACGTCTAGCCTTCTGTCTCCGGCCATATACTATCTCTTTACCAAACATCATAATTGGTTCGGTGGTTCAGCATTTCCCATTCAAAGTTTCATCCACCTTTTCAGCCCCTTAGAGGTAGTTTTTTGATAAAAATGTACCTATGTCCGTTCTCAGGTGTCAAACTATATGCATGCTACATCATAGTCAGCTCAGCGGTTTAGCATTTTCCGTACAAAGTTTCATCCCCCTCCCTCCCGTCCCCCTTTTCACAGATTTTTGATAAAAAAAAGTAGCCTATGTATTTCTGACAAAATAAGTCTTATCACCTCACCAAATTTTGTCATTTCCAAGATTTAGCGTTTCCTATATGAAGTTTCACCCCCTTTTCACCCTCTTAGGGGTAAATTTTTAAAGAAAAAGTAGCTTATGCCCGTTCTCTGATGTCAAACTATCTCCCTGCCAAATTTTATCATAATAGGTTCAGGGGTTTACCATTTCCCATACAAAGTTTTATCCCTCTTTTCGCCCCTTTAGGAGTAAATTTTCTAAAATATAGATAGTCTATCATGAGCGCAATCACGTGTTCTTACTACGTACCGATTTTCATCAAGATCAGTCAAGCCGTTCTCTTTAGTTACAAAAGGACATACAGACAGACAGACAGACAAATATTTTAAAAATGGTAGAATTGAAATCAGTGAGTTATAAAACGACTATCGCTAAATTTGTCAAAAAAACTGAAATTACAGACAGACGCAAGAGATTTATATAGTACGGTTTAGCATTTCCCGTACAAAGTTTCATCCCCCTCCCACCCATCCCCCTTTTCACAGATTTTTGATAAAAAAAGTAGCCTATGTATTTTTGATAAAATAAGTCTTATCACCTCAACCAATTTTATCATTACCAAGATTTAGCGTTTCCCATACAAAATTTCATCCCCTTTTTCACCCTCTTAGGGGCAAATTTTTAATAAAAAAGTAACTTATGCCCGTTTTTTGATGTTAAACTATCTCCCTGCCAAATTTTATCATAATCGGTGCGGCGGTTTATCATTTCCCATGCAGTTTCATCTCCCTTTTGACCTATTTAAGGGTACATTTTTAAAAAAAATAAGTAGCCTACATGACCACAATCACATGTTCTTACTACGTATCGATTTTCATCAAGACCGGTCAAGCCATTCTTTAGTTATAAAAGTATACAGACAGACAGACAAAAATTTTAAAAATGGTAGAATCGAACTAAATGCGTCTTAAATTGACTATCTATCACAATATTTGATAGTAAAATCATAATTACAGAGAGACGCTAAAGATTATAGTAGTGTTAGCTGTACCCACGACTTCGTCTCGCGGAATTTTTTTTTGTGGCTTTTCCAAATTACATTAGATTATAATATGTATGTGCATAGTATGTTCAAATATTGTTTTTGATAAAAAGTCTACGTCTAGCTTACGTCTGTCTCCGGGAACATACTATTTCTGCATCAAAAATCATAATTACTTTCCCAACAACATTTCCCATTTGAAGTTTCACCCCCTTTTTCATCCCCTTAGGGGTAGGTTATTGATCAAAAGTAGACATCCATGCTACATCATAATCAGCTCAGGGTTTCCCGTACAATCTTTTGTACTCCTTCCTCCCGTCGCCCTTTTCTCAGATTTTTGATAAAAAGTAGTCTATGTATTTTTGATAAATAATGTCATATCACCCCGTACCAAATTTTATCATTACCTAGATTTAGACCATACGAAGTTTCATCCCCCTTTTCACCCTCTTAGGGGTAAATTTTTGATAAAAAAGTAAGCTATATCCGTTTACTGATGCCAAACTATCTGCCTGCCAAATTTCATCATAATCGGTTCAGCGGTTTACCATTTCCCATGCAAAGTTTCATTTCCCTTTTCACCCTCTTAGGGGTAGACTTTCTAAAAATTAAGTAGTCTATCATAAGCGCAATCACATGTTCTTACTATATACCAATTTACATTAAGATGGGTCAAGCCGTTCTTCAGTTATAAAAGGACATACAGACAGACAGACAGACAGAGAGACAGACAGACAAAAATTTTTAAAATGGTAAAATCCCTAACCCTAAAGGGGTGAAAAGGGGGATGAAACTTTGTATGGTATATGGTAAACCGCTGAACCGATTGTGATGAAATTTGGCAGAGAGATAGTTTGACATCACAGAACGGACATAGGTAATTTTTCTTTATGAAAAACTTATCCCTAAGATGGTGAAAAGGAGGATGAAACTTTGTATGGGAAACGCTAAATCTTGGTAGTGAGAGGTGCGGTGATAAGACTTTTTTATCAAAAATACATAGGCTTTATAGACTTTTTTTATCAAAAATCTGTGAAAAGGGGGACGGGAAGGAAGGGGGACGAAACTCTGTACGGGAAATGCTAAACCGCTGAACTGTTTATGATATAGGATGGATATAGTTATTGTTATTATTAGTTATGGTTATAGTTAGTGTTATTGTAATAATGAAGAAAGGAATGCTTGGATGGTTCGGGCACATAGAAAGAACGAGTGATGAAAGACTGACGAAGAAAATTTACAGAGCGAAAGTCAGTGGTAAAAAAAGGCAAGGAAAATCAAGGCTGACTTCTGAAGATCAAATAGCCAGAGTGTTAGCCGATGGAAATGTCAAAAGCACTCGCATTTCTAGGGGAAAATGTGACTGACTACCCCGTTAGGGAAACAGCGTCATTACATGAATGTATGTATGTGTGTATATAGTTCGACACCTGGGAACGCTCATAGGTTAACTATCCTTAAAGGGTTAAAAAGGGGGATGAAACTTTGAGTGAGAAATGCTGAACCGCCTAAGCAATTACGATGTTTGGTACAGAGATAGTAAGTTCCCGGAGACAGACGTAGGCTAGACGTAGACTTTTACAAAAACAATCTTTAAACATACTATGCACATCTATACTACTATATAAATCTCTAGCGTCTGTCTGTAATTATAATTTTACTGTCCAATTTTGTGATACATAGTCATTTTATGATTGACTGACTTCGATTCTACCATTTTTTAAATATTTGTCTGTCTGTCTGTCTGTCTGTGTGTATGTCCTTTTATAACTGAAGAACGGCTCGACCGATCTTGATGAAAGTCGGTACGTAGTAGAAACATGTAATTGCGCTCATGTAGGCTAATCTTAGAAAATCTGCTCCTGAAGAGGTGAAAAGGGGGATGAAACTTTATTTGGTAAATGGTAAACCGCTGAACCGATTATTATAAAATTTGGCAAGAAGATAGATAGTTCGACATCAGAAAACGGACATAGGCTACTTTTTATAAAAAATTCAACACCTAAGAGGGTGAAAAGGGGGATGAAACTTTGTATGGGGAACGCTAAATCTAGGTAGTGATAAAATTTGGTGCGGTGATAAGATATTATTTATCCAAAATACATAGACTACTTTTTTATCAAAAATCTGTGCAATGGGAGACGGAAGGGAGGGGTGCGAAACTTTGTGCGGGAAATGGTAAACCGCTGAACTGATCATGATGACATTTGGCAAGAAGATAGCTTGACATCAGAGAACGGACATAGGCCACTTTTTATAAAAAATCTACCCCTAAGAGGGTGAAAATGGGGTTGAAACTTTGTATGGGAAACGCTAAATCTTGGTAATGATACAATTTGGTGCGGTCATAAGACTTTTTTTTATCAAAAATACATAGGCTATTTTTTTATCAAAAACCTGTGAAAAGGGGGACGGGAAGGAGAGGGACGAATCTTTGTACGGGAAATGGCTAAACCGTTGAACCGCTTATGATGACATTTGGCAAGAACATGGTTTGATATCAGAGAACGGACATAGGCTACTTTTTATAAAAAATGTACCCTTAAAAGGGGGTTGAAACGTTGTATGGGAAACGCTAAAACTTGGTAATTATACAATTTGGTGCGGTGATAAAACTTTATTTATCAAAAATACATAGGCTTTTTTATCAAAAATCTGTGAAAAGGGGGACGGGAAGGAAGGGGGACGAAACTCTGTACGGGAAATGCTAAACGCTGAACTGATTATGATGTAGCATGGATATAGTTGGACACCTGGGAACGGACATAGGCTAATTTTTAATTAAAAAAACTACCCCTAAGGGGGTGAAAGAGGGATGAAACTTTGAATGGGAAATGCTGAATTGCCGAACCAACCAATTATGATAAGAATGTATGTAATTATGTAGTATATGCCCGGAGACAGGCGAGGGCATAGACGTAGACTTTTTTCAAAAACAATCTTTTTAATATACTATGTACATTGTATATGTACATATAACCTAACCTAATCCGGGACAGCCACGAAAATATTTTCCGCGCTGACGAAGTCGCAGGTTCAGCTAGTGCTTATTATAAATTTACAATGATTGTCACCAAAACGATTTTATATTTGATACAAATACAAATATTATAATTGTAGCTGAATGGTTTTTCTATTAATGTTTGTACTTAGAACAACTAAATCGAGTGAGCGCTCGAGAGTAAAAAAAAATTTTTAGTGGAATGAATGTTATTAGTTCTCTTCGAGAATGAATGTTACGAACGCATCGCGGTGTAGCTACCGTGCGTCTATTGTTCGAATTCACGATATATATAAAATTCTTATTAATAAATTCAGAATCTGTCTGGATAGCGATTTTTTTTATATTATGTGTTTGTAAATAATGTAATTTTGTTTTAATATTGTTGTTAATTAGTTATATATTAGTTATAGATAATATTTTAAGGATAACAAATTAATTATTTTTGGAAAACATATTTTATTTAGCATAATAAATTTTAACTCGTAATCACGAATTCAAATCACCATTCCTGCAAAATGGTGTTACGTTACACTTTATAATTTCGTCAGGGTAACAAACGTGCCGAAAACTGCGACCGCGATACGCGGCACTAATAAACAAAATTGTACAAATAATAGAGGCTAAATACCATTGATGACCGTCAATTTTCAGGGTGGTGGAAGTCGGAGGTGGCTTCCGGCGCCGTAAAGCCACAAAACAGAAGATAGATCCACTTATCACCTTTCTAACCGCTTCGCCTACCACTTCAAGTATTATATATTAACAGCATAATGCAAAACAAATACCAATTCCATTTGGCGAACACAACATAACATGTAAACACGACACGGCAGAATTTCTTTTAGCTTCAAAACAAAAGGATAATTGAGATTTATAATCAATATTCCAAAAACTTTCCCTTTTTCTTATCACAGCGCGACCGACCCTTTTTTAGACTTCTCCTTTACAACTCAATTCACACACACTAATTTACCCACATACCAAAAAAAAAACTAAACCGGCGCTGGCGGATAACTAGCGCCATCTCTTGGTATCGAGAGACAATAGAAACAATAATGTGTTTTATTCTTAACATTTCGTTATATTTTACTGTAACTTTTAGGTAAGGCTTTATATTCCCTAGAATAAGTCTTGGTTTTTAGTAAGGATTGGGGGGAAGGTTAAGTTTTTTTATGGCACGGGAAAGCCAAACGGCTAACCAGTCCGCCTGATGATATAAGTAGTCCGAGATGGTAAGTAGACTGACATTAACAATATCAAGACGGAAAGCACTTCGTATTGCAAATGCGTTGGAAACAGTGAGGAATAATTGTGTTTCTAGTGCTAGAAATTGTATTACTCTCCGCACCGGAACACAACAGTGCAAGCCCATATTATGATAGATAGAGCCATGCTGCATTGCGGCACGAATTTGGCCGCCTCGCCCGGTTAAATACCACCCTCTCACAGAATATCGACGTGAAATAACAGCATCTATTGCTGTTGTATATTTCCTTAGGTGAGTAAGCGTGCCGGTGGCCCATTGCCCCCCTCCGCCTCTTTTCGTTAAAGACCGGTAACGCCGGCCGTGATTCTCCGGATGTTGCGGGTGTCCATGGGCGGCGGATGTCACTTCCCACAGGTGACTCGCTTGCTCGTTTGTCCCTATTTTATAAAAAAGAAATGTAGATATTTAAAAGGTAGCAAATAGTTTATGTTGAGTAGTTCATAGCAGAAAATAGAGAGCGAATATAGTAGTTTGTAATCTAGATAGATATTTAGAAATAAAGAAATTAGTAAATTTTAGAAAGTAATAAAATAAGTTGTAACAGTAACTTTATATTGGACAATACTGGTATATGAAATAGATTATAGAAATGATGTAATTAGATTAAGTAATATAAAAATAATAAAAAATGATAGATAAAAGAATAAAAGAAAAGAAAAGAAGAAAAACCTCACATGTTTGAGGAAGCAGAATAAAAAAAATAAAAAAAAAACAGCACAAGCACTGCTGTTTGACGGCAGGATTAGCGAGTAAGAAGGTGATAGTGATCAGATTATAAAATTTCTATGACTACTTGGAAAATAGCATGAATATGTAAACAGACTTTATCGACTTCGGTATGATCTTAAATATAATATAAAATTATTTCTTATTTTAAGCTAATAGATGGAACTTAGTATTGATCTTCTACGTTGCATAGTAATGATGTAGGTAGGTATCTTTTTATATATGTACTCAGTGGTTTGTTTTTCTTTTGAATACATTGATCATTGGAAAACGAAATTGTTTTAGTTCCATTTTTCTGCGACCTAATCCAACTACTAATTCGAGGAGAAATAAGCAAGACATTGTTCGACGTTAATACTTAAATGAGTTTTTATTGTAAACGGTGTATGTAATGGAACAAAGTATTAAAATAAAGTGTTCTATTAATCATAATATTACAAGTAATCAATAAATTTCACGTTTCATAACTGTTCATTGACCCCGGGATATTAAAGGCCGGTATTCGAGCCGTCATCGCGCACAAAACGTTCTATGAAAGGGTCATAAATCTCGTTTTTGTACTTTAATTCACCTGCCGGGATTCTATGGGTAAAGGCAAAATACTTTCTCTACAGTTCGTTCGCTTTTCATAATTTTTACGCACTGTTTTACCTGTCAATATATTTTACTTTACGTAAAGGAAATAGAGATGTACCAACGTTGATTTATCGAATTAATGTAGTTAAATCAACGGTTGATTAGTGAACTCGTTAATTGTTTTCTACTTAGATTTAGATCGGGTCCAAAATGACAGAATCCGTTCCCTTACATCTGCTTGTTATTATAAACGATTTATTAGATAACTTACCTAATAATGGTACGTGGACTGAGGCCTATGGTTGTTTGCAACGTAAAGGCCAAGAAAGCATTTCATTGCAAATCTATCGATCCTAAGGATTAAGATGTTATGCCACTTGTGGTAGAAATTTCATCGGCGTGGAGGGCAAGACTTACCCTGCACACAACAGTGCATGCACTACTATTAGGTGGCAGGATTAGTTAGTTAATGAGAGGTCCGGACGGATTCTGCATTATATTCACTGTCCCATATGATATAAATTACCACTGGACAGGCTTTACGAAGCAAATGACAGCTAATTTAGTGTGACAATTTGAAGCGCCACGCGAAATCCTTGAGAACTAATTTGATATGGCCATGAACTAATTTTGACGTATACTGCATATGGTTATTTTAGTTCCATGTACTCTCGTATATGTCAACCATATGTCGACAGCGCCAAAATGGCGTAAATCAAATTGGCACAAATATATCTTGACAACCGCCAGTCCAGTGTGGTAATATGTACATGTCAGTGGTTAGAATCTATCACCCGCAAAAGTCTACTGAGCTGAGATTTGGTAATCAGTCCAATTTTGTTTAATATAGCTTTTATTTCTACAAAATATCTTTTTTAAATTTTAACTTTTGAAAATTCTAAGAAACCCTAAGGTAAAGCGTGTTTGACGCGATTTTGGCCGGTTTTTCGCAAAGACCGAGTGCCTTCAAAATGTAACCTATTTTTTCAACGAACAAACGAATATTTTTGATTCGTTCATTTTTTTGTTCGCTAAGGAGTTGATACACCGGGGGTGAATAACTAGTTGAAAGAAATTCATAATTTAAAATAAATGATTGCTTTACGTTGATACTATGAACGCGATTTCCCAGCTCTAAAAGGAAAAACAACTTAAATGTAGGTGTCTTCAGTAAGCCAGTGATAACAATGGCTTTACTCTGGTTTAGGTATTTAATAAATCATCGCGGAACAAAAATATTGTTTTCTTTACGCTCCTGAAAAAACATCGCGAAAGGGTCGTACAATTTCAACATATGTGTATTGTTTTATTAATATTGGATATGGAATATGACCTGACCTTCCTGGCTGTCGTCTTATCTTATCACTTTGCAGTAGGTATGTTTCGTGTTTGTACTTGTTATTTCTTTTAATTTTTATCTATCGTGTAAACTGCAGATCCAGATGTTTTCTGCAGAAATCTATTCTTCTAAAGGTGTTTTTGAACGACAAATCTATTTTCGGTTCAAAGAGAGAAAAATCGAAACTCAGGTAACATTTTTTCAACATCATTTTACAATAGATATTTTAAAATACAATATTCATAATGCCTATAAATGCATGTACAGAGTACATTATACCCGGACTATGGTTTTGTTTTCAATGAAATCATTTATTTCATAGTATTATTTTCCGATAAGTGCACGTTTAGTTACATGTTTAAATTTCTTATCATTGAATTGAGTGCTTTCTTAAATAAACATTATAAAGAGGGACGCAGTTACCCAAAAATGGCTCTCTTGACTCTAGTAATGTTTTGGGAATAACTAGTTGATCACGACCTCGGGTTTCCATTCCATTAATGTCGCAATTCGAGACATTCCGATTAAATTGGGACATTTGGCAACCCTACTTACATGTACTTAAACCTATTCTTCAATACAAATATAAAATTATATAAATATTTAAATAGATCGTAGAGTCAATGTTTGTTACCAACCATATTTTACACGAGTTGACGCGTTATTAGCTACCATAGGTACCGTGTTTACACGCCCCAATATTTAGTTGCTTGACACGTTCTTGCGACGCAGTGAATGTAATAAAGAACATTATATTATAAGTTTTGAACCATTGATGTAAAGATGGCTATTATGTTGTGCTATTTGCTTACATTTTTTAAATTTAGCATTTACTCGTACAATCGGAATCAGGCTATTTCTATCCGGCTGTGTACTCTCTGACCGACCGTTTACATGGCGGTCTCAGTATTAAATAACGGACAGGGTCGCCCTATCATAGAGCGAACAGCAGTGCGATTCTCTAATAACGTAGTTGAACTGGCCTCTGAATTCACGGTGAGATTGTTAACTGTGAACTGATATTTTCTAAAGTTGACGGAGATACTAGAGTCGCCTTGATGAGTGCGGTGGCGAGTCATACTGTCTTAAATGAATTTTTTGACGTTTTGCTAAATATGACAAAGTAATCTAAATAAAACAAGTTTTATTTAACGTAATTGTCTAGGAAGAAGTGAAAATACAATGAGACGAAATATCGACTGAGGTTTTCACTCTTGAAGCAATTCCCGACAAAGCATCCAACATCACTTCACTTCGCTCTTAGTATCGCATATCGTACAGTTTAGAGTTTAGAGAATTCCATTTGAAGGCCAAGTGAGTTCGAACGTGAAGTGGGGTGAATTATCGAGCGAGTCTCGTTTGGGCGATTCGAGTTTTTACAGAATTGCATGATAAACCGGCCGCTCTCGGAGTTATGTCCAAGGGGGCGCATCAGTAGTAAGGTCATTTTACACTTGTAGTTTGTGTTTCATTTTACATCAACTATTCTTATAAGTACTGTAAAGAGTGCGGAACCAATGAGCATGCTGTTTCAATCATGATATTAGACGAAGACAAGGTGTTGTCAAAATCTTCCAAGTTTCATACTTGCACGTACATCCGGTATACATTAGAGGCACACAAAGGGGCGGCACAATTAGATCTTTCTCCAACTTAAAATCCTTGATCTAAACTCTAAAGCATTGGCAATCTTACACACGAATAATATTTACGTAATTACACTAATTCGAAAGGTATTTAGTAACTCATTAATTAGTTACTTTTTTCTAATTGAAAACCATTACATATGCAGACGATAAGATTAATAAAGAGAAAGCACAATGATCGCCGAGTATATCACGTCACCACCACATGAAACAAAACTTCACGTTTCGTCGTTCAATCAAGTCGTTAGAACTAACTCTGTATACTAACTTTATGTTAAAAATATCATGTATACTATTATGATATACTAGGGCCTAGAATATTATGTTTATGAGTAGAACATAAATACATGTTATATACTCGTACATACATACATATCTTCACGCTGTATCCCCAACGAGGTAGTCAGAGAGGACGGAGCGCCAGGAGTCGCGGCCTTCACGTACCTCTTTAGCATTCTCAAATCTCATCATTCTCCTCACACATTATCGCCTAGGTATGCGAGTGCTGTTGACATTTCCGTGTGCTCTGATCATTCATTCAATTCTATTTATTAACCGACTACAAAAAAGGAGGTTCTCAATTCGACTGTACATATTTTTTATATATGTTTGGGCATAACTTCTTTGTTTATAAATCGATTTCAATATTGGAGGTTGGACGAAACTATAATGCAGTTTCTTCTGGAACAAAGGCGATGACGGTCGTCCATTTCAATGTTCATTGTAATGGTTAACAGATCTGTAATTATTGAAGTTCACCATTGAATTCAGATCGCCACATTAAAGTTCATTTCCAAAGCAATGAAAACTAGACAATTAGTCCGTTGCTTTCGACTCCAATCGGAGACCTTTGAGTTATTAGAATTATGTAATAACCATTTTATCAAAGGGCCAGCCGACATCAATGCTTATGCATAATATAAGAAAGCTTGTTCTTCAATCTTAAATAAGGGGCCTGGGGGTTTACTTTCCTTCGGGAAACTGTACTTTGGTCCGAAATTTCTGCCAATTATTGTTACGAATTCCTATTATCTGTATTGAAAATGATAGATTGAAGTTGTTGTTTTATTTGCGTCGAATTACTAATGAAATAAGTTGCTGATATGGTGATCGAAGCGTGTCTACACTGTAATGCACGAAAATATAAACTTCAAACATTTCACATAGCGCCATCTAGTTCCAAAGTAAGCAGCAGAGCGCTTGTGTTATGGGTACTAGACTACTGATATACTACTTATATACTTTTCTTTTGTAAATAAATACATATAATACATAGACACCCAGACTCGGGGCGGGAAGCGAACCCGCCACCCCCGTTTAATTTCCAACGCGCTTAACCGTTGCGCTACGGAGGTAGTCTATTGAACATATGAACATACGAAACATACGAACATACATAGATCATAGTATCACCACGTTACCTATATCACTACCGGGGTAAGTAGACAGAATGGAGCGCCAAGCGTTTTCTTTTGCTTCTTAAAATCTCATCATCTACCTTAGCCTTTCGCTTAGGTGCGTTAGTGGTTTTGACATCTCCATCAGCTAACACTGGATATTTGAACTTCATATATTACGAAAATTATTATTTCGAAAACGCCTGAAACAAAATATAATGTGCTAGTGTTTCTAAGGTTTTACTGCAATTACCATTGCAGCTAAAAACGGCATTGCGTAAAATATCAATTCACAGTTAAATTTCAGAGCTGAAGATTCTGAGGACGGTTGGACAGACTTCTACCAAAAAAACCGCAATTCGACATCTCTGCGAAAATTCGTTCCACAAAAAATTTACTTATATCGCACGCGGGCAAAGTCACGGGCAACCACTGGTATGCTTACAAATGGGTACTAATTTTCTCTTCACACGTATAATATAATTATAGATGAACATACCAGTATCAAAAACAGTCAAATAATCTAAAGAATTTCAGATACTGTTGCAACTAAAATGTTTTTTATTTTATTATATATACTCAAGACAATTACACCGATTGTGTGACCCCGAAGTAAGCAGTAAACTTGTACTATGGGTACCACACAACGAACTCTGGGGGAGTTCCCAGTAACACCCAGACTCCAAGCCAATTTAGAAAAGTTGGTTTCCTAAATTGACCTGACCGGGGATCGAACCCGGGACCCTAGCTTGGAAAGCAAATGCATATGCCACTACGCCAACGGGCCAGTCTAGGTTTTTAGGTAGGTATTTATAAGTTTTTTGTACCTGGAATTTTAAAAATACGAATACCTATAACGGTTGTATGTTAGACAAAAGTTCATTGTACAAAGAACCTCATTCGCGTGCTCACTCAGTGTAATCAAAATATTTTTCATCCGGCGAATATGCTCTCCAAAGCAGAGTTTTAGATCCGTGTCTGCCCACTCACTATGATGATTTAACCTTTACATTTTACGCTATGGAGCAGTCTTTTTCGCTAACCTTTGAAACTGTCTGCCATACGTTCAACCGTGCCGAAAGCCAGCAAGTGACGTGCGACGGATTACTTGACACGGGTATCATAATTTGACGCGATAAAACCCTCCCGTAAATGGATTCACATAACAATTTGCTCGTCCGTTTCCAATAGAATTGTCATTCGAAACGACAATCAATTGTCGCCTTTACGACGTCACGATAAAAAGAATTTACGAACTTCAAAGGAAATATGATAGCGCAATTTCATTATTTTTTCAAACACATTTTTTGTTTTTCCAATAGATATTACGTTTTTCAGTTTTCACAGTGTATATTCATAGCATTTCATTTCATTGTCATTAGTTTAAATGGGTGCATAGTGCACAGGCGCAACAGGATCACACCATGAAACTGTTTTGGGCTTGCAGATTGCAAAGTACAACCAGATTAGTACCGACTTTTAGGACATGCACAGCAAGGTTACCAGTTGGCATTCTCTTTCATTTCCAGAACAGCATAGAACACAAATTCACCACTAATAGATATTGCATTTCATACGTCACAAATTGTTAGACTGAAAGAAGTATATGGAGTAAGCCTATAATAGAAAGAGTCGGGAGTGCACATATTTCGTCTCTATCGGAATACTCAATATTTTAAGACCACAAGTTGTTGCATTTGACAGACTTAAGAACCAAACAAATCTTCGTTCGTTAGTACTTTTAAATTTTTTAATTATTTTGAACTTTGCAAGTGAGAAATAAATATAACAATTTTTGTAATTATATGTGAGATAGAGACTCTTGTGCGTCATAGTGAACGCTGCAAAGCCCGGTTTGACAGACACAGGTTATAGTGCAGTAGAATTAGATTATCAATTTACATTAATTGTGGTACTAATGATTTTTGGCACATCGATAGAGTTATGTCTGTGTATGATTACCTTAAATTCGCAACCGATTTGGAAGTGCTGAAAATGGTGAAAATTGAGAAAATCTTGGATTTTCGAATAATTCCAAAACAAAAATTGTGGTACTAGTTGCGAGAATACCACGTGTTTGGAGTATGAATATCTACCTACTCAAGCAATTTGGACCGGTTGCGACATACGGAACATATCTAAATTTAAAAAAGTGATTTTTCGTCTTTATCTCCTAGGCAAAATTTGTGGTACTAGTTGCGAACTCATCGGACACTTGTTTTAGCTTAATATACTTAGTTTTAAGTTTGCAATTGGTTGCGACCTACGGAACCCTCAGAAAATACTTTTTTCAAAATTCTACTTCCGGCAAAATTAGTGTAGTCAATATTATTGCTTATATCACATTTATAGGTCGTATTCCAACTGCTTTGTGATCGCAACCTCTGAAAACACTACGGAACCTAGTCTATTTTCTAAATGAAATATACGCTTATTACGCATATTTCGAGGGGAATGCTTGAGGGGAGGGGACTTCTTTGTTTTTGTATTATTGATGTTCTAGCTGTACCCGCGACTTCTTCCGCGTGGAAAAATTTTCCGTGACTTTTCCGAGTTAGTGTTTCTTTTTCACCCCCTTATGGGTAGATTTTTCATAAAAAGTAGCCTTTGTGTTTTCCTTTAAAAAAGTCTATCACTGTCTTAAACATCGTAATCGATTCACCGGTTTAGCATTTCCCACACAAAGTTTTATCCCCGTTTCCATCCTGTTATGAAAAGATTTTTGATAAACGAAGCAGCCTATGTTCGACTCCGGGTTTCAAACTATCTAGTTTGAAACCCGGAGTCGAACATAGGCTGCTTCGCCGCCACGCCATATCACAGGTTTAGCCGTGAAAACGTAACAGACAGACAGACATACTTTTGCAAGACTAATACTTATTATTATGAGAAAGTATGGATCTTATAACATACTATGTACATTTTAATGCACATTTTATGTTTAAGAAAAATATTATTTTCAACTTCAAAAATGACACCAAAAATGTTACATATACAAAAACCATATCATTTTTTCAATCACAAATTTATTTGAAAAAGTAGCCTACATTTGCTTTCGGGCAATTACTAGCTCTGTACCAAATACCATCATAATCGGTTCAGCGGTTTAGCATTTCCCATACAAAGTTTCATCCCCCTTAGGGATAGATTTAAAAAAAAAATCTAGCTATGTCCGTCCTCTGATGTCAAACTATCTATCGGTCCGGTGGTTTAACAGTAAAAACGCAGACTTTCGTATTTATAATATTAGTATGGATGTAGATAATTTTTTATTTATTTCGATTCAGACAAAACATAACGCCATCTCAGTTTTATTTCCAAATATATTTTCATTGTACGTACTACATTTTCATTGTACATACATATACGAAAAAAGCACTTCCTCCCGGTGACGTGTTGCACGGTGGTCTGTGAGGTTTCGATTTCTTTTAATCTTTTGATTGAGTGGGTCGATTTCGATAAAATAGACACTATAGATATTCAGATAGAAGGTTCATTTTTTTCAGAAATTAGATTTTTAATTCAATAAGTGGTATATGCGTGATATGATTACACATGAAGACAGTGTACGATTTTATTACGTGTATAGATTATTCAAAAAATTTTAATGCAAGTGGACTTTGTTTCACTTAATTTTATTTCAAGCTGACTTGTTGGACGTAAATTAATTATTACTAAATTTTGCATATTGAAAGATGTACGAAAAGATAATAAAAATAAACGTAAACCAAAATGAATATACACGTATACATGCATACATACATATCTTCACGCTGTATCCCTAACGGGGTAGTCAGAGCGGACGGAGCGCCACGCTTCGCGATCGATACATCTTTAGCTTCCTCAAATACGTGTATAAAAAGAGTTAATTGTTATTTTAAATGATGCTTCTTTAAGCTCTGTAAAAACGTTAGACTATAGTTAGGACAATAAATCGCTTTTTTTTAAATCACTGTCCTGTATAGTCAGTAAAATACAGATACGCTGAATTTTTGTTAAAACAAAAAAAAATCTAAATTATTTTTCGAAAAAAAGAAGACATAAAAAGTCTTTTGTTTAAGCAGTACTCATCACTCACCGACATCCCGTCTTAATTAAATTTTTATTAGAATATATTTCCAATAAAAATTTAGTTAAGACGGGATTTCAAATATTAAAAACAGTTATCATACGCAACGCTAATTTCAACGCTAGTCCCGTATGTGTACCGCCCGGCGTGCGCCGCCCGCATTCCCCTCGCAAGACTCGTAATTATACGTACTTTTTATTTACAAAATAGACTAGGTTCCGTAGTGTTTTCAGAGGTTGCGATCACAAAGCAGTTGAAATACGACCTATAAATGTGATATAAGCAATAATATTGACTGCACTAATTTTGCTAGAAGTAGAATTTTGAAAAAAGTATTTTTTTAGGGTTCCGTAGGTCGCAACCGGTTGCAAATTTAAAACTAAGCATATTAAGCTAAAACAAGTGTCTGATGAATTCGCAACTAGTACCACAAATTTTGCCTAGAAGATAAAGACGACAAATCGCTTTTTTTAAATTTAGGTATGTTCCGTATGTCGCAACCGCTCCAAATTGCTTGAGTAGGTAGGTATTCGTACTCCATACACGTGGTATTCTCGCAACTAGTACCACAATTTTTGTTTTGGAATTATTCAAAAATCCAAGATTTTCTCAATTTTCATCATTTTCTGCACTTCCAAATCGGTTGCGAATTTAAAGTAATCATACACAGACATAACTCTATCGATGTGCCAAAATCATTAGTACCACAATTAATGCAAAATCATGCCTTATTTTGAGCTAATTCTACTGGACTATTATCGACGCGAGTAAGACTATAGTGGTCATATCGACGCAATATCCATTAGTAGTAGATCTGTGACGTAGAAACATTTATAGCGTACATGTTATTAATTAAAACTATAAAGGCAGTTCTAGTTAGAAAAGCAGTTTTCGTATGCTTTTAAGAAGTCCAGTCCATACCTACTTAAATATAAAAATGAAATTAAAAATTAACAAAAATAAATACTCACAATTTCAACATTATCAAATAATATTTGATCAGATTTGAGTTCACGATTACATATACATCCATACATACATATTTCACGCTGTATCCCTAACGGGGTAGTCAGAGAGGACGGAGCACCAAGTATTGCGATCCTTACTTCTTTGGTCTCCTCGGTTCTCATCATTCTTCTTACACACTTTCGCCTAGATATTATGATTATAATATATATTACTACTAGGTTTAACTTCAAGTTCGTATTTCATTTTGTTTAAAGGCTAGAAGCGAGAGACACAGAGACGTATAATAGAGACAGGTACAGATGCGTTAATGCAAAGTAAATTTGTTGTCCGTGAATTGCATGAATTATTCAGTAACTTTATTACACAAACGAACGCAGTTACGAAAAAATAATTAATATTTGACTTTTGTAATTTAAATTCGGGAATAACTACAACAATTTCTGGTTTTTATACCTTTAATGTCAACTTTATTTTGTTTACATCAAATTATTGAAAACGGAAATTTAAATAAATCTATGAATAAAAACGGCTGTCTTATTATTCCATGATAAAAACAATGTTCGATCAAGAGCAAATAAATCATTGGTAGCGAGTCAGAAGCCAACAATAAAATATTGAATACAAGTAATAAAATATTCAATATATTGTAATATGTAAAACAGAAGCCTGTGAACACTGTAGCGTACCGAACTGAGCTTTATGCTTTATGGTAAAATCGATACAGTATCCCACAGATATGGGAATGTTTACTTCATAAATATAGTCATTGTGACTGATTTTACTCGTAGTTTGAGTGTATGATGGAATTGGTTTGAAGAGTTGGTTTGTAGACTTAATGTTTTGCAATAATTTTCGTTTACGATAGGTAGATAATAATACATTTCTAACGTGTTTACGTCTATATTAACTTACGTATATTTTATATGATGCGGTGTGCCAGAAACCTCTCGTCAAACTAAGTCTGATAATATAGCAATTCATATAATATCAATATCATGTATCAAAAGGTAATTCAGAAAACAAGATATAGATTTCAGTTATTCGCAGTCGTGTTTTTCTAAAAGTATCTATCTTATCTATATCAGTTTTTAAAATAATATACAGTGGGTAGTATATTGGTAAGTACTTTACAATTAAGGAAATTACAATTTTTTTTAACGTCCATACTTTTCAGAGGTACTATTTAGAATAGGATTCAAGAAATTCTCATATTTATAGCAATGCAGTAAAAAACCATAATGTTTACCAGATTTAGTTCGACAAAAGGTTTCTGGGACTGTTTATATTTTATTTTCTTACTACTTTCTATCGTTTATATAGATATAATTAATAGCCATAAAAGACTCAAAGTGATATAAAGAATATTGATTTTTAGACATTCGTGAATACTATAATAAGATGCGTCATGGATATTCACGAATGTGAATGTTGGTTTTACAATGTGTCGTCTCAGACAAAATAGAAAATACAGATGAAACGTTCGCGAGAAATACAGTGAGGAAGGCAAAAAAAAGCCTAGTCATGTAGATACAAAGCAAAACGCACACATGCAGCAAAACTATACCTCCCAGTATTAGTTTGAGCTAGTTCGTTATAGACGAGAGAATAAAAAAGAGAGAATGAAAGAGATAATACATTATTTACCTTGAAGATGCCGAATTGTAAAGTCAAAGGGCGTTAAGAACCAGTCTTCTAAAATTAAAAAGCAATATGGAGTCAAGTTTCATAAGTAAGTAAACTTATAAACCGGTATTTTCAATAAATCATATTAAAACTGCTTGGAACATAAAACTTGAACAAGTGTTGCCATTAGTAGGTGTTATAATTACTATGACGACTTGCGGGTTGGATGCGGACAGCGCAGGATCGGTCTTTGTGGAAAACTTTGGTGGAGGCCTTTGTCCAGCAGTGGACGTTTTTCGGCTGATATGATGATGATGATGATGATGATCATTACTACGTTTGTTGGGTAAACTAATAACGGGTTATATGCAATATAACGTTTTTCGTTCGTTTATTTTAAATGATTTTCATTGAAGTGTGTAATGAACATTATGTAAATGTTTTTTTTTTCTAAAAGTTTTCATAATCATTAAAAAGCTTTCTGAGTATCTAACGTTTTTATTAGTAGAAAATTTTCTCAGTTAGTAGATTAGGTTTGAAGACGTAATCTTTATCGTTATATTATATATTAACGTAAACATAAAATATAGGTACTAAATCTTCCATAATAAAGTCATAGACAAACTATTATTGGTTTTGTTTCTCGATAAAAATGTGTTTTATTTATAACTAAAAAGTGCAAAATAAATTTGAAGTAAAAAAAAAACTAATAGGAAATATTGTTGAGGGGCTCTAAAAAGCAGAATTTTAATACAATTGTTATTAGCAGAATTTCAATATAATTTAATTTTAATGTGAAATATTAAAAATTTAGCTAATTTTGGCGCGAAACTATACAAATTTCTCTATAGCAAGAAACGAAAATTTTCTTTCTTTTCTAAAATATATTCGATTTAAAAATTGTCTGTCCGCCTGTTCGTAACTGCAATTCTAATAGACAACTTTTGATACAGTTCTCATATTTGCTTTGAATTATGTTGAATATTTAAATTATATTAAAAATCGATAAAATCTATTACATGTATAATTGTATTTTTTTACTATTCTTTTTTTTTGTATTTCCGTTAAAAAAATGTGATTAAATTATATAATTAGAATACTTACAAAAAAATACCAACAAAAACACATTCGTTATCAAAATTGTAAATATTGCAATATATCTACAAAAATATTACATTATATAATTTTAGAAATACCTGTACTCGTGTTGAATCAGAAATCTCGTTTTCAAAGCAATTTATTTTAAAAGAATATCTTTTCCCACTTATCTATATTAATTATCCATTTAATTTCTAGCAACAATGCTATGACTTGAGAATTAGATAAGAAATGTTACTGTGTCATTCTTACCTGTGAAATGTGATTCCTTGTTGTACTCGTATTTTGTGACAGGTAGTACCTAGAAATATTTTGTAAAATTTTACTATATAAATAGCGTTATTTGTATTTATTTGTGCGTTACACGTTGCTATTCAATTCAATTCAAATAATTTATTTCAGACTATATGTCCATATTTTGTTAGTAACAATTTACATATACTAGCTATGTTAGTAAAATGTAAAATTTAATTCAATACAATTTTATTAATCTATGAAACAAAATTATTAAAATGATGCTGTACATTTTAATCATTTATTTATTTTTTAGTCAGTACATGTACACCACAATGGTTCATGTACTAACAGTCAAACCTGTTAGCGAAAACACGCAAGATGGTATTGGGGCTGACCCGGACCCCGCGCATCAGGGATGTGCACCGTTTCCGCATGGTCATGGAATACATGAATGAACATTATAAATGGTATAAACAAACCAAGCGGCGTTTAAGTAAAAAACAAAAACATAAAAAAAATATGTACTAGGGTATCATAATTCGCGAGGAGGTCGTCCTTGCCGCGCAGAATTATGTAAACGAGACTCGACTCCTAAGTCCTATCTAAATGTATTACAGCAACAGGTTACCCTTGACAGGTTACCCTGTGTCACGCTTTTCATGCAATTTCAAACTTTAGTAAAGAGGTGATAAGGATAAAAATAAAATGAAATAAGTAGGTAGTTGAGTGAATTGAAACCAAATTTCCTCTCCAGAGCTAAATTAAGTTGTAACTTTAAAAGAAAAAATTGTTGTTGTGCTTCTGATTTCACAAATATAAAAAATTATTGGTATTTATTTAATTGATTTCTTCTTTCACGATGTTATTTGTATACCAGTATAAAAGGACCAATTAAGTATGCCGTCTATAAAGATGATATAATAGATTACTTTTTGCCGTTCTTGAAATCATATTTTTCATACATCAAAATAATTAAAAATTATAAACGAAATTCTCAAAAGAGATTTGTATCCCATTCGTTTTGAAATCTAGTAAGAATATCTTAGAGAGAGATGACACTATCAAATTACAACGTCACAAGCTCCTAGTATACCCAGCGCTAGAATTAATAGAGATATAACTATTACCCCATTGTGTTTTCCTTTACTTGAGTCAAAAGTTAATAGGTAGCTTATGTAAATATTTACAATGAAATTCAAATATTTATCTCTGATAAATATATAACCCTTTTAGTTTACGGAACCTCATATGAAACTGTAATAAATAAAAGATACCTACTGTAGTTTAAAATGAGAGTAAGATTGTTTATTACAAATATATGAAATAAAGATTAATGTGATGAATGTAATTATCTAATTGTTATCAATAAAAATTACTAATATGTACTTACTTACTTATTTCACTTAGCATATTTATTGTGTAGGACCTACTACAGAATGGTTCAAAATCATGTCGCCACAAATGACGGTAGCCAAAATATTTCAACGATTTAGCGATATATTGCAACGCTTGCGGAACTTTAGTGTCTTTTACATGGACTTGGTTCCGCGGAATTGTTGGTCCCTTGGGTTCCGTGTAACCCACTTTAGGAATCGCTGTTCTATACAATACAGGTAAACGTATCTTTTAGGTACTTTATGATTGAAATTTAAGAATACTCGAATTAGTCCACAGTGCATACAAAACGACCGATATTGTTTGGACTGGAAAGAAATCTTAAACTATTTAAATTGTTAATATTTTTAAGTAGATAAAATCAAATTATTGTTGAAAACAGAACGTTACGCACTTCGTGCGTGGGTATTTGTTAAATCACCCACGGCAATCTATTATCACACCGCTCCGCTCTTTAAGGGAGTTTTTGATAGTGATGTATTGCATGAAAGGTATGAAGGGGAATATCAAAGTTACGTTACGGTTTGTATCTACAACATGTAATACGACTCTTCTGTGGGCGAAATAACGGCTAAAAGTTAAATAACAACAATATGTTACAAGAGTGACAAATGCTAAAGTGACACAGTAGGCGAGCGCAGAGGTTATTATACCCAAGCTTAAATATGGTTTAATTTATTATTAAAAGAAACCTTCGTTTTAACTAACCACAGTTTTAAACTAACTGACTTTTAAACTCGTGTTTAAGAAACAGGGGTTTGACTAATCCGTTGGTGTGGTGGTTTCTAGCTCGATTTCCAGTCAGGTCAGGAAACAAACTTTTCCGAATCTTCTTGGAATCTGAATTTTAGTTACTGGGTGCTCTTCTACATTAATTGCGTGGCATCCGTTAACGTTGTTCAGGTTCAGGTTGAGGTCGAACAAGGGGCTCAAATAGGGGTTATTTTTTTTAATAAACTTTATTACTTCAAAATCATGCCTGCATTAATATTTTTGATTATAATTTCTTTTTGAGTAAGAAATTAATTTTTAAAAAGTGCAAGAAAATTGTAGTAAATTCAAATATTTGAAGCGCGACGCCATCGGTCAGAGCGAATGTGACGTCAAAATATATGACAACTATCACCGAAAGCGTAGTTAAATACATGCGTAATACCTATTGTTTGGAGTATTTATTTATTATTATTATTGATTAATATGAAATGTAAAGACTTAATACTTAATAAACTGTAGTATCTATTTAGGAGTATACACCACACTACTACCGGTGCAATGTTCGTCTTTGTTTTTTTTTATTCTCTCATAATTTATTTTTAAAACTTGTGAAAATGAAAAGGTACTTCTGTTTAACCATTGAGGACGAGAAACGATGACCAAAGAAGGGTTCCTATATTATCATTACTTAGTAATTTTTTTCTAAAGCCAAACAAGAATTTGGAAACAGAAAAATATTCCGGCTCAATCCTCTGCAAAAACTTCAAAAGTGATACATACTCATGTCATTTCATTTGAAAAATTAAAATGCGCCATCTTGGTTTTGAAAATGGACGTCTTTGTCATAATCAGTTCCAGGAATCTTGAAAATAAGACCCATTATCACTTTATTCAAAAAAATTATGTCCGCCGAGTACCCAGCATGTGTTGCAATGCCTCACTTCACATAATATACAGAAACCTTCCCCTGTGTATTCCATTTTATTTGATACCCAAATTGTTAGAGATCTTGAACAAAAAATTACTTCCTATCACGGAGCATCCGTCATAATGATTTACGATGACGTCACATATACAGAAACCTTCTCCTGTGTATTCCATTTTATTTGATTTGAAAGGAGCGGAAAGGAGGGAGCTCCTTTCCCTAAAGGCCGGACGTACCCGTGATTCCCCGGATGTTGCGGGTCCATGGGCGGCGGTGATTACTTTCCACCAGGTGAGTTGCTTGCTCGTTTGCCCCCATTTTTATTAAAAAAAATCCTTTAACTTTCCTTATTCTATCATGCGTTTGCTATACTTATGTATATTATCTATTATATTTATAGTATGTCTTCTATTGCTATTTTATTGATACTTAAATAACTTAACTACTGCATGAATTCTTATTTCTATTACAATTTATTTCTTATATCTCTTCTATTTTTCTTCGACGTGATGGACAACGAACTTACGTGACGGACGTCGCATAAAATGAGGGACTGACGTGACGGACGAAAGGCCGACGTAGGATAGTCCGATATTTCGGCTCTTTAGGCTAAGTGCTCCATACCCTCCACATAAAAACAAACTTACAAAATGCGTTCTCTTTCTTTTTATAAAGCTAATATTATTATAGTATATATACAAATAAACAATTGTAGCGACCCTACCGCCTACACGTGCCTAAAGTGAATGCGGTACAATATTTCAAAGTCAGTTGGGTGTTTGTTTCCATTCCCTTTTTTTTATTTTGTCTCGTATGTAGATTTATAGCAATATATACACAAGTTAATTTGTCGTCTATAATGTCAAAATTATATCTGATTTTGTCACAAAACGAAGTAGGTAGTTAGGTATAGATGTCTCGTGGAGTCGGAACTTGAAGATAAGTTCACAATTTAATTTGCAAGACGAGATGGCTTGCCGAAGGATTACAGTTAAGCAAACATACGGATCAGTATTACGCAACAGACAGTTCCGTGAGGAGAATCCAGCCTCGTCAGCACTATATCCTACTTGCAAACAAAATTTGGAAAAGTGCCACTCACGTGTAAAAGGTTCTCTACCCTATTTACGAAATAATAAGATTGTAAAATTAATTTCTAGAGACTGGAAGTACGTAAGACTAGCACTCTCGATATATTTTTGCTGTAGTTAAAATCAAATCTTTTTTTTGTTAGTGCCTTCTATTTTTGTGGATCCTTTATCCTTTACGGAACTTTGCCAATGTCTCAAATCAGTTTGTTCAAGTAATAATTATTTGTCACACTACGTTATAACATTACTTTAAAGTTTTTTGTTATAAACTAGTTAAACGTATTTTGAACGTTAAATCTATCTTCGGTTAGGAAAGAATATCTGCACTGAGAAGAACCGGCAGATGCAGGTTTTATAATCCTCGAAATAACAAGTTGCCATTTTTACTCATAAAATATGTACTTTTTGTTGTTTTTAGCAAGAAGCAAGGAATATTTGTTAATGTTGAACACCTTAACAGTATCTTTACATATGACTCGGACCAAGTATGACAATGGACGGAGTATTTGCTTTGAGAGCGTGTCCTTACGGTGTCCTTTTTTTGTAGTTTCTAGATTTTTACTAATGTGCGTGACTAGGAAAGGGTTACAGTACAACGGTACAGCTGAACATGACATTAAAAGGTCGTAGAGCCATGCTGCATTGCAGCACGAATAGGGCCGCTCGCCCGGTGAAATATCACCCTCTTACAGATTATCGGCGTGAAATAACAGTATCTATTGCTGTTGAGTTTCGTTCGGTGAGTGAGAGTGCCGATGACCCATCACCCCCTCCCCCTCCTTTCGCTATTTCCTTAAAGGCCGGCAACGCGCCCGTAATTCTCGGGATGTTATGGGTGTCCCAGGGGCGGCGGTTGGTTACTCTCCATTAGGTGACCCGCTTGGTCATTTGCCCCCTCTTTTATAAAAAAAAAAAACATTTTTATTTCTGTGAATACTAGTAGCTAAAACACTTAATATTTACGAGTATTTTGCAAATAATTATTTCATGACCTACTCATAAAGTAACATGAATTACGCTGAAATGCGACGTCCCCATACTTACTATAGTTAATTGTTTTACTCGTGGTTACGCTCAATGAGATAGAAAGAGACGAAAATTCGTTTGACACACTGTGGTCAGAACGGAAACTAATTATGTAGTTCTCTAATTTATCATATTATTTATGGACACTTTGTTCCTTGCGTCTCGCCACTTAACATTTATCTA
Organism: Zeuzera pyrina; assembly: GCA_907165235.1. Classification (NCBI taxonomy): domain Eukaryota; kingdom Metazoa; phylum Arthropoda; class Insecta; order Lepidoptera; family Cossidae; genus Zeuzera; species Zeuzera pyrina. Next base: position 6,518,726 of record OU015641.1, read on the forward strand.
AGACAAATTGTCTTTAGAAATTGGAGATTACGTTCAAAAATGAAATTAGTGCTCATTATCATTTATCAATGCGATCCGTCCCGTTATAGGCAATTTGTTTTTTTTTAGTAAACAAAAAATTATACCTTGAAAAGTCAAAATAATTAAAACGAGATATTTTCGCGTAGTTTATTGCTTTTATGAAGTATAAAATACATTCACTCGAAATACATTACTTAAATCGTTCAATACTTCATTAAAAGTACAGGTGCAAATTTTAGCGGCAGTTTTAGAGAAAAGCAAATGGGGGAATTGTTAGTTCAATTTGAATACACAATTTACAAGACCTGTAATTCTCATATGAATATTTTAAAATATTAGCTATCGCATATCTTAATATTTTTTACTGCTTCAAAATTTAAATTTTTACGTCTTACAGTTGTTAAGAAAATCGACTGTGTGACAGAAGAATAGATTGAACTTATGACTTAATATGGACACGTGGAATGAATGAGAAAGTAGTGCTTACATAATCGTAAAAAAAGAGTATTTTTCTACTGTAATACTTATTTGTGTAATTAGATTTTGCTCTTCAATAAATTTCTGATTGAAAATTTCAGTGTTAACCCAATCTATGGCAGCGTCAATGGTATATAGAGACAGATTATTTATTGATTGGCATGCGGAATCAACAAGCAGATAACTATCTTATTTATTTAAAGTGCACTGTTAAATATGAAATGTAACGGGAGCACTGATCACTATGAACACGTTATCAATTCTTCATCACAACTATTATGTACTTGACTATCCGACGGCTTCTCAACAACTGAACTCTTGCAAGACCAAAATCAGGCTTTTATGCAGCCCTACTACACGCAGGAAATCCATTCTACCCTCGTTCTTGTTACTAAAATGTTACAAAATATCCCACGTGGGTACTTTATGTGATTAAAATTAATGTGGAACTAACAATACTTATGTAAACTAGACCGATTATGAAACGTCTACAATTGCGATTGTCCCATGATATATTTTAATATTACACGTAAATTGTCTGTGAAAACTTTTAATTAGCTTTCTGTTAGCTATTTATTAACATAACATAACATATCTTCAGCTGTATCCCCAATGGGGTAGTCAGAGAAGACGGAGTGCCAGGAGTCGCGGTCCTTACACACCTCTTTCGCTTCCTCAAAACTCATCATCTTTTCACACATTTTCGCCTAGGTATGCCAGTGCTTTTGACATTTCCGTCTGCTAACATTCTGGCTATTTGATCTTCATAAGTCAGCCTTGGTCTTCCTTGTCTTCTTTTACCACTCACTTTCGCTCTGTAGATTTTTTTCGTCAGTCTTTCATCACTCATTCTTTCCAAGTGCCCGAACCATCTAAACATTCCTTTCTTCATTTTTACAATAACACTGTTGTGCAACCCTGTCATACTGCGTATCTCATCATTGCTTATCCTGTCCGCAAGCGTGACACCGCACATATTTCTGAGAGACCGCATCTCCACAGCATTTATCATCCTTGCACTCGATTTCGGGCATATCCAGGCCTCACTACCGTAGAACAAAGTTGGCACCAACACTGCATTGTGGATGGCCATTTTAACAGTGTTAGATATATTTACACTACCCACTAATGCGGACAGAGCATCGTTCACTTTATTGCCAGCTGCTACCCGTCTCTCCACATCCAACTCACATCTTCCATCCCTCGAAAACGCACTCCCCAGATACACAATTTCATTCACTTGTTCTAGACATTTTCCATTCACACAAATCACACATTTCGTTTGTACCGCTTCTCTTTCAAACATGAGAACCTTAGTTTTGTTCACATTCATTTTCTATCCTTTTACTTCACAATCTTCTTTCATACACGTGAGTGTCTGCAACTCAGCTTCTGATGGTGCTATTAGCACAGCATTGTCAGCGTACAATTTATTTTAATTAACTATTTATTAATATTCCTAAATTGTAAAATAGGTGAAAGGTTTGTGTCTAGAACCTGCTTCTTGAGCCTGCTATCCTCCAGGAATAAATCGATCATACTACATAAATAAATAATGAAATATGTATTTAACCGATTTCAGAAAATCAACCCGTTATGGGTTGATAAATAGGTATCAAATCGAGTACTGGAAAAATTTAAAATGCATTTTGTGTACGCAATCTATTTATCATAATAAGCCAAATTTGAATAATTAACCAAAAATGCTTCAAAGTTAAGAAAAGACAGAAATAATTGTTCACGAATTTCACAGTTTGGAAAAATTAACCGCTAACGGAATAAAACGGAAATAACAACATGTCCAGATCGAAGTTGCTGGGTGTAAAAACTTGAAATTTTGCGCAAAGATATTCATTCATCATACGTAACCACTACGAAGGGATTTTTGGAAATACAATCCCTAATAGATGGAAAAAGAGTGTGAAGTTATTATGGAAAAAAATAGAAAAATGAGTTAATTAACTTATAACACTGTTTAAAGAATCTATCAAATAAATAATTTACATGTTATATATATGTACCTTGACAGATTTTGAAACATGGACCTCTTAGGGAGTGAAAAGAAATATCAAATTAACAGAGGAAAATAATAAAATTTTACCAGGACAAATTTGTGGGCAACAGTCTCTTGACAGTTACTGTTGGGTAATTAGGTTGTTCGGCAAGTACGTAATTGCCACCCACCGATCATGTAATGTGAGTTTTTATCCCTTTCATTTAAATATAAAAGAGCCGTGACTCAGGATATCGAACATATTGTACTACATGAATAATAATGATACAGCTCGTAGCAGGGTCATCACTGTTCGAGACCGGCTACGAGCGTGCTATGAACGTGCTACGAAACAGATTGAAGCTACGTATTCGTTGTCTAGCGGTACAACGCGTTCAAATAATCACCACTCCAGTAGTAAATTGGTCAAAATAAAATCGTCAAAAAAATTTTATTTGAACTTAGTTGTAGTAGGACGCCATGGATGAGTAGGTGTCATTACTATTTAGTACCTACCTGAAGGACTTGTTTCCGTCACGGGAACGCAGCCATAGAAGCGTAAGTTATGAGCTTTTGTTTTCGCGTAGTTTCGACGGCGTACCGGATCTAAAATTCTTAGCGCTGACACAAGCTATTAAGCTTACCCAGAGCATGTTGTAAAGCCATCGCCACTTAAGGAATTTTACTTTCAACTTTCATGTGGTGAACATTGCGTGTCGGTTTTATGTATGTAATAAAATGCTATAATTCAAGAGCATGGGGGCGTGAGTTTAATCTTACCCATGTAAGAATGCAAATAAAATGTTTAAGTTTTCGCGGTTTAAAGATTAAATTATCAGGGTGCAATAATATGCTGTATGTTTTTTGCTTAGTCTCGTTTTGAATTTTCTTCAGGTAAAAAAACCTTGATGTTGTGTAAAGTCTGCCAATGACATGAAATTGATGCTGAGTTATTTAATTCATATGGGATCAATATTTATTTTCTCTTGTTGGCGGAAGATAATATGTATCTATTCTATATGTCGGAAAAGACATGGGGCAATTCGCGCTTTTGCGACTCGGCCATGAGAAATAGGTACCTAATCTTACAAGAGGCAAACTATTCCATAAAATACAACGTTAAGACAAAGTTAATGTGCAAACGACAGAAAACTCTTTGTAACAATTATTACGTAGGTAATTGGAAATTTAATAATGGCAAACGATCCGTCGGAGAAATGCTATCGCACCGGCCGCCGTAGTCCTACAGAGTCTCCGCGCCGGCCCCGACGTTCCGTTAGCGCGTCATCGGAAGTCGCGCTTAGCCATAGTATAGTCAAAGGAGTGCCTTTTATTATTTCCACCGACATATACAGGGTGTATATGAAAACGGGACAGTTACTTTAATGGATGAAAGGGCATAACTTTAGTATGTAGTTACAAAAAGAATTATCGAAAAAAACGTATCCGTTTAAGAGTTATGACCGTTTTAATTTTCAAGTGTTATCCCCACCATTTCTCGTAAAATTGGGTTGATCGTGTACAGTTACAGATTTTAAATCTTACGTATTTTTTTATTTTGTAATAATTTCATCCGTTACTGAAATACAGCCTGAAAACCCCCATTGGGGTATACGCATTATTTTCGAAAATGGTTGAAAACCATTTTCGAAAATCTATTAATATATTTTAAAATATTCTTCTTCTATTTAATATATTTTAAAATATTCTTCTTCTATTTAATATATTTTAAAATATTCTACGATAACTACGACATATAATTTATCAATACTATTATAAAACTGTAGAAGAATTGAGTCTAATAGGCCATTTATCAAAAATTTAGTTTAAAGGTTTTTATACCTGTTTGTACACTTAAGACACTTAATGTGTCTTAATTGTATTTCGCACAAGATTTTTGACAATCTTTCATTGGACTGCGTAGCTAAAATTTTAATAATAGTATAATTGAAACTATAGCACTAAGGTTTGCTAGTAAACGTTTATTAAGGACGAGTTAATCGATATTAATAATAATGTTGAGGTATCGTTGTGTAATGAAACGCTTGAATGCTCTGTAACGACTCACTTATATATTTCTACCTACAATCCAAAATATAATAATCACCCGGAGTTACCCACAACGTCTTTCCCTTTAAAAGCAAGACAATACGAGTACATTTCCTTCACCCTTGAATAAAATAACTTAATTATAACAATATTACAAATCCCAAACTATTCATATCTTTCCCTTTAAGAAAAATTTTCCTTCACCGCAAAATAAAACAAATTTGCCAATATTAATCATAAAACTTGAACGAAAATTAATTAAGTTCATATACATATTTAACGATGTAGAACAAAGAAATTACATATATATAATGCGTTTATTATTTACTCTTTTACTTCAGCACGTTTGCGTATGAGTGGCGGCGATGTACGGGTTAATAATGTGTCTTTTTATTTGTGACTCAGCGATCCGCTACTACTAATGTTATCCTTAGAATTTCTTCGCTCTGAGTAGTTTCATTCTCCACCGCCACAGTACAAGTTCACCGCTCACACCGCTATTGTTCTCTATATTACATGAATTATGCGTATTATCGTTTAATGATGCATTGCTAGTTAACTTTTCATTCATCAGTAATTCACACTTTATCAAATGCCGTCTATTTCGCCTGTATTTTGATCTTGTTTTATTTTTTACTATATATGATCGAGGCGTGTTTACTTGACCTATTATTAAGTCCCTAGTTTTATTCTTGCCACTTACACAAATAACTTTGTCGCCTATATTGAGGGATGGCAATGATTTAGCTCTATTGTCGTAATACTATTTAGATAACATTTGATTTTTATACAATTTTATATATTCAGACGGGTCGATTGGTTTGGGTTTCAATAATTGCGGATTAGTCGGCAATTTACATCTCAGTCGTTGACCCATCGATAGTTGCGCAGGAAAGCTCGAACAGTCTCGGGGTGTGTTTCTACAATGCGATAAACCTGTATGAAAATCTTCATTACTTGTTATTGATTTTTTTAGCAATTTTTTATTGTTTGTAGCGCACGTTCACTTTTGCCATTCGTTTGTGGATAATTAGGTGATAAAGTAATATGATCAAAGCCCCATTCGCTGGGAAAATTTTTAAACTGTCGACTTAGATAAATAATTTGTGGCACCTAAAAATCTCTCTAGACTTTCCCCGTCTGGAGGAGGCATTTCCTTTATTGCTCTGATTTTATCCTAATTAGGTCTCATTCCGTTTGCGTCAAAAATATGTCCCAAGTACATAACTTCCGATAACCCTATTCTGCATTTATTTTCGTTAAATTTTTAATTCATTTCTTTAGTGCGTTTTAGTAATGCATTTAACCGTGTGTCACGTTCTAATTTTGTTTTACTCCAGACAATAACTTCGTCTATGAAATTGTCTATACCCTCTAAGTCCTCTAAATGTTGTCGCATTTTTGCATGGAAAACCTCACTAGCGCAATTTATTCCAAATGGAAGACTTAAAAACTGATAGCGACCAAATGATGTTGCAAAGGTACATAGGTCAACGCTTTCCTCATCGAGCTACATGGCCCAGAATGCAGAACTTGCGTTCAAAACACAAAAGTCATGCGCCCCTCGTAATCCTGCCGCTATTTCAAACACTGCGGGAAGTCGAAAATGTGCACGTTGAAAGGCACGGTTTAGCTCGCGCGGATCCAAGCACAATCGAATATTATTATTCTTTTTCACACCAAGGGATGGACCCATGCAGTAGGATGAGAAACTTTCCTGATTACCCCATGTCTTCCATATTTTTAGTTCCTGAAATAATTGATCACGAAGACTCTGGAACGTGGAACTTTTCTCGAAGTACATACAACCGGACGCATAAACGTATCCACTGCAGTATGATATTTACCCGGGAGGCAACCCGAACCTTGAAACAAATCACAATATTCCGATAATTTAACTGACTGTATGCGTTTTATGAGACCCATTTCCTCACACGACTTCCGTCCCAATAGACTTTGCTATTTCATATTTACTATAACAAAACTAAGATTATATTTATTATTTTTATTATATAGCCAATTTAATTTACAAACACCTTTGACGAGAATTAAGTTATCACTATACGATTCTAATTCAATTTTGGTTGATATTATTATATTCTCTTTAAATCCTAACAGTAAAAATCTCTCAAACGACATCACATTTATGTCTGCACCCGTATCTAATTTAAACTTTTCAATTCCAACTTCGTATAAAAGACTCTCATACTACTCCTCAGTATTATTATTTGGATTCGCAACTACACACACATAAATAGATATTGTATAGACTCAGGTGTTACTTGGCGGAAATCCATTACATGTGATATGTTCCTGAAATATTTAACTATTTTCCGCTCAAACTCCAAAAACCACCAATCGACACGTGTATCGCCTGTCAATGAAGCATCCTCAGGATATTCCAGAGATTAGACTCGGTCAGCTAACCAGCACCGCATTGTGTGAATAGTTTCACTTCTCAACGAAGCATCCTCAGGAAAGTCCAGAGATCAGACTCGGTCAGCTAACCAGCACCGAATCGTGCTGGTTAGCTGACCGAGTTTGAGCTGTGTAATCATCTGAGGATGCTTCGTTGAGAGGCGAAACACGAGACGACTAGTGGTTTTTGGAGTTTGAGCGGAGAATAGCTAAAGATTTTAGGAAGTTATCACACATATAAAGATTCACTCTCATCCTATTCACTGGTTACATTAATTTGTTCAATTTTGTACACTTTTTTCACTCTGTCCCTATTGTTGTATAAATTCGACTTACGTATCTTTACAGTGTCCGCGTTTGACACATCTGTCTGTACCTCCGCAATATGCACACGGCTGCCGCGGCTCTTACACCAGCCGCGCCCGCTGCCACTCGCGCCACTACGAGCTACACTATCCAGATGAACTATGTTCTGATTTATATTGCTATTTATCTCTCGGCCACTTGTGACATTTTCTCCGCTAAACATAATTTAATAGTTTTATCAAGTGTAAGGTCTTCACATCTCAGAAGTCTATTTCTGATTTAAGCACTTTTGACACCACACACGATGCGATCTTTAATAAACTTTTGTTCTAATATCGAAATTACACAGTTTATGCTTAGTAAACGTAACACCTTTACGTATTGTAAAATAGACTCTCCGTCATCTTCGTCTCTTGTAAAATATCTGTATCTAGATAAAGTGATGTTGGTTTTTGCACCGAAGTAAACATCGAGTTTTTTTAAGAGTACCTACCTGAACGTCGTCACGTTCGGTGTCATTCTCGAATGTGAAAGTCTGATATATGTCGAATCCATCAGGACCTCCAGATTGACCAGTAAACTTGCTTGACCACTTGATGCTTCAGATTTCAGTCCCGACGCGTTTAAGAACAGCTCAAATTGTTGCACCAAGCGTTAGCAGTCAGCACGAACAACGGGACCGCCTTCGATATTGAATGCTCCATTTTTACACTTTATTTCTCACACTGCACATGTTAAACTTTATTACATATACACAAATGATATTTTAAAAAACTAATATCTAATATTTTAAATAATTTCATGAATACAATGTATATTTTTTACCACTGTCACCATGTTGTGTAATGAAACGGTTAAATGCTTTATAATGACTGACTTATATATTTCTACCTACATTACAAAATACTACAACACAAAATACCTACAATACAAAATACAATAATCACCCGGAGTTACACACAACAAGTATTTTACATTTTAAAATTGTTTAAAGATTTTAATGAGCAATTTGGGTTATTGAAATTCTGAAATTGTTTAAGTACTTGTAATACTTTGAGTTATACTATTATTTGTTGAAAGTAAAGGCTGTTACTTTGAAATGAATGAATATTAGAAGCCGCCTATGCGTAGAATTCCTTTGAAGGTGGGTTGCATTCACTGTCGAATGTTGATTGTTGACGACCTCGATGGCGCAATAGTTTAGGTGTCGTATATAGGCGCGGAAGGTTTTGAATTCGATTTCTGGTCAATTCGATTTAGGAAACGAACTTTTCTAGATTGTCTCGGGTCTGGGAGTACTGGGAGATGCCCATAGTAATCGTCGTCGCTTCTCATAGCACAGAGAATTCGAGACCGGATGGTTGGTGCCTATTATCTGGCGTAATATTATTAACCATCATTATTGGTGGACAAACAATATATTTTTTAATTTGACTGCAATAACGTAATTTAAAATGAACAGAAATCCGGTATCATCGGAAGTGGAAGTTTTGTGTTCTGAAATTATGTGACGTAAAATGTTAAAATTTGTCATGGCGATGATGACATTTTGTGAACCCACATACTAGTTATAATTGTAAAATATTCACAGAAGAATTAAAAACGGGTGAATGTGTACTTGAGTTAGAATTGAATATTCCCGACCCCATTTATCTTTAAAATTAATGAGCTTAAAATTTTAAAAATTAAAGAACCTTAGTATATGAAAGAATATGACGACAGTCCTAGGTATCTTCTAAAATCTTCAGAAATTAAGTTCGGAAATGTAAAAAAATGCTTTAGATAAAGTACGGCTTACGTGTTTTTACACATAATGAGGTGGATTATTAGGATGTCAATAACAGAGTTGGTTTTTTTTTGTTGGAAGATTTTCGAATAGTTAAAAAAAAGTCTCAGGTGATCAAGAAGCTTAGCGGAGCGGAGAGACTTCTAACAAACCACCAGAAGACAACGTTTTTGGTTACAAAAGATTATGTAATCACATTACGAATTTGATTAATACTGTAAATATCAGCTATATGGGAATAGTTTTGGCTCTCAAGAATTAGTTATATCTATGAACAAATGTCAAAACAGAAATTAATCTAAAGCTTAGCCTTTTTCAGAGAGTATTCAGTTTTTACCTCCTTATGGATATATTTTTGATAAAAAAGTAGCCTATGTTCGTCCTTTAGTGTTAAACTATCTCCGTACCAAGTTTAGTCAAAATAGGTCAGGCGGTTTAGCGGCGACATCGTAACAGATAGACAGACAGATAGACTTTTGTATTTATAATATTAATGTCGAAGTATGGATGTCACTTATTATGTACAAGTACATAGAAAGACATACGTAGTTAATTAAACCCGGTTTAGCGTACGTCGGCTAGAAGCACCTACCTAACAAAGACATGAACTAAACCTGAAGCAATCAAATTTCGGACAAACTTAACCCTTTACAAGTAGAACACAGTAAATTCAAAATGATTCTGTTTGCAACTGGTGTTAGACTTGGGTGTTTGGTGAAAGGATTTTCTTAAGTTTAAGCACTCTTTGCGGTTCGTAGGTACCGTATGAGAAATAAATTCTGTATGTAATCGATTGGAGACAATAACAGATTTTATTTTTAGTTAAGTATTACCTGTTTTGGTCTTGGTCCTGCTCCTGGTGGCATTGTCTTGGTCTTGATCTTACTTTGTCGCAAGACCAAGAGTGATTATACTCATCACGCTGATTTGCACACCACTTTTGCTATTTTTTAAAAGAATTTACGTATCCACTCACTTCTTACTTTGTTCATAAACACGCGAGTATTCGAATATAACGCTGTGTCAAAATTTCAAGTCAATCAACGAATACTTTTTAAGATTTGCACCCACAAACATACAGAAGTCAAATTTTTATATAAGCGTCCCAAAGAAGCCGGGGTTGAATACTATTATATAGCCTATGTCCATTTGGAATAATGTACCTTTCAGATAGCGAAAGAATTATTCAAATAGGCGCACTGGTTCCGCAGATTACCTTCCACATATAAACAAACTTACAACATTCACTCTCTCTATATATACTCATAAATACAATATAATAAATAAAAGTCCACATAACCCGGTCTATTCCCCGGAGGGCTGGGTATCTATGTATAGATTACTGCTGCGTGATTAATAAGAAAAACATCTATTGATCTGTGATATAGATGCTACCTCGGATCAACAAATATAATGGACAAAGCCATAATAAGTTGCCACTTTTACCACCGCGTGTCAAACTTAATTTTCCTCTCTCTTTTTATCATTATTTTTATTATTAAGCGTAACCACGAGTAAAATAACATTAATAAATATGGCGACCTCGCACTGTCAGTGTATTTCGTGTCAGTTTATGAATCTGTCAAGACAGTTGTATAAAATACTAGTAAATCTTAAGTGTTTTGACTACTAGTATTCACAAAAATAAAAATATGTCATGTTCAGCTGTGTATGGTTGTATTGTGACCTTTCCTAGTCACGCACATTAGTAAAAACCTAGAAAGTCGGTCAACAATAAAGGATACTTTAAGGACACGCCATTAGAGCAAATTGCTCCGTCCATTGTGATACTTGATCCGAGGGTGCTACAATCGAGTTCAATTCAGTTCGCTCATGAGCACAGAAAATAAGGTTAAAGAAAGATTTTAAAGGATTGCCCATTAAATACCTTTTTTACATAAAAAACGAACTCTACGGCTACTTTGCTTCATACTTCGCAACCATAATAGAGAGTTTAGCAGAATAATATCTAGTATCTCCAAATTCATTCCAAATGCATGCCCATAAAAACACTTAGCTTGTATATAAGTGCCAGACAACGAACTGTTGAGAGAGTACGCAATAACATCCAGGCTCTGAGATAATTTAAAAAAGCTCATTTCCTTTGACTTGGCTGGGAAGCGAGTCGGAAATTTAGTCAAAGAACCAGTCATTTTCCTCCTCAAATCTCATCATTCACTTCAAACACTTTTGCCTAGGAATGCGAGTGCTTTCGACATTTCCGTCAGCTAACACTTTGGCCATTTGATCTCCATAAATCAGCCTTGGTCTTCCTTGGCTTCTGCTACCACTCACTTTCGCTCTGTAAATTTAATATAATTTATTATATAATTATAATAATAATAATACTCCAGACAATTACACTCAATGTGTGACCCCAAATTAAGCAGTAAGCTTGTACTATGGGTACGACGCAACGAACTCTGGGGGAGTTCCCAGTAACACCCAGACTCCAAGCCAATTTAGAGAAGTTCGTTTCCTAAATTGACCTGACCGGGGATCGAACCCGGGACCCTAAGCTTGGAAAGCAGATACATATGCCACTGCGCCAACGGGCCAGTCGACTGTTATACACCGTATATTAAACCTACTTTACACATTTTACAATAAGATAGTTTCAATTTTTCGCCGTTATTCGTTATGTAGGTTATATTTCACAGGATAATTTTAAATACACGAATAATAATTGTCATTTGACTATTTAAACGAATTTAATATTAAACCTTTTTTTTAAATTAAACTTTTGCTTCATTCGAAATAGCTACGGAACCCGAAGTTAACGCGTCTGGGCCGGTTTTATTTATTAAACTAGTCAAATTGAAAAAACACGAAATCGAACTGTCATTGTTGTTTTTATGAACATTGATGATCATGTATTGTTTTAAATATTCGGTTGTACTTAAGGTTCGGGCTTCTTTCAGTCAATAAATCGAACAATGTAAAAGTCCGTGTGTGAAAAGAACCCTGAAGATATATTACATACATAATTTACGTACTAAAAGTATTAAGGTTCGCAAAAGTAGAGTAAAATGTGCTTCATTGTTGGGTTTTTGGTAAAATACGTTATTACTTATAAAAATAGATGAATCATGCAAGTATATGCTTTTGCTTTTTAATATATGACACTTTTCGAATACTGCTTGCGAATGTTAAAGTGCTGAAGAGGGATAATGTATGCAAAGACCAAGAAAGAAACGCTCAGTTAGTTCGCGTAAAGAGAATGAGTGAAGAACGATTGATGAAGAAAATTTGCAGCACGAAAGTGTGTGCAAAGAAATGTGGGAAGATCAAGGCTGACTGGTTCGAGTATTATATGTGTTAGCTATTGTCAATATTCGTGATTAACTGTCATTAGTATTTCCGAATTCTTTGATTATAATTAATCATTAACGGATGGCAACACTATTATTTTCAAGGCATTGCTGCTTAATAATAAACTTATGGTATTTCTGATTGTCAAAAAATAAGTCAGGTGAGAAATACACGACCCAACGAAAGCACGTGTTTTCATTATATCTCAATATGTCCTACGTTTCTATCCATGTCTAGATCCTAGAAAAACGGAAAGCTTTCATTAGTTTATGTACTTTTCCTGTGATGTAGCGTTACATAATATTTATTGTAATTTATTTGTTAAGGCATAACAAATATTATAAGGGTTTAGCTGAAATGAACTGAAAATCAGTTACGTATGTACATAACATTAAATAATATTCACTATAAACAAGCTTTTTATAGGACAATTTTGTAAAAATATTTTTAATTAAATATGTAAGATAACAACTTACAAGTTATAATAACGTAACCTCTATCATTAAATTTATAACAGAAATTTAAGAAGATCGTAGATATTCGTGTAACTATTATGTAAAACTTCTGAAATTGAAAGTAGATTTTTATTATTAAAAGTATAATTAACTTTTGTACGTAATTTGTTTTTATAACTGGGAGATTTAGAAGAATATTAAATTTCTAGAAATATAGATCAGAAACAAAATATAATGGTAATGGCAAATTCCATCGATAAAAAGATAAGTAGTAACAACAAAACAATACGGCCTCGTTACCCCCAGCAAATATCAATTTCCTTAATAAGCTTTATATTGCTCGCTTATGTACAGTACCTATCGTCAAATATTCGTCTGTAATATCCATTGGTTAGACCAAGCTGGAAAAGGATTCGCTTTCGCTCAATGTCTCTTATAATAATTTCCTGTTTTCCATCAGTCGCCGCCCGAACGTTATGACGTACGGTCGTGTCGCGTGTTCTCTGTAAAATATTTGCAAAAATATTGTGTAAACATTGGTACATTTTTAAAGTGTGATAAAATTTTTGAGTAACCGTTCTACTGTGTGTCAATTTTTATTGTGCGTTTCATTTATGGTAAGTAATGTTTTCAAATATATTAAGTTTTGAAGCTCGAAAGCGTACGCACAATATGTACGAGTACAGTAATATAGATACCTGTTGCGCGGATTCTGAGCTGATGTTAAACAGAGCGGTTGGCGAATGCAATCAAAATGAGAAGCTTTTCGTATACGCTACTTTCCAAATAATTTTTGTGGGGCGTTTTGATTTAGAGTGATTTATGAAGTGGCCGTAAGCATTATTTCATTACATGCAGATGTATGCTCGGATGCTGTAGGCGTACCATATCGATCGATCATATTTTTTCCCTCGGTCTTCTAATATTATGAGTCTGTTGGATATCAATTTGTTGGTTCTGAATGAATATAGTTGTACAACTGTCACTTTATTTTTCTCATATTTATTTATCTACTGCACTATTTGTGTAATTGTTCTGTTATTTTTGAAATTAAATAGAATTGCATATTTTGATTAAGTATATATTATATACATTGTTACTCTCCGTCGGAAACGATTAATTTATCTGTGAATTGATGAACCAATTTGCATGCGGTTTTTTTGTTATAAAAGTTGCAGTTTTCGAGTGTTCTTAGCTACTCGATGGAAATAGGTCCAGCTTTCTTCGGAATCTTCAACTCTGAATGCTATTACTTGTGAAGGGATCTTAATCACTATAGGTTTTAAAAACTTTTTACACAGAATGTAATATTTATATTCTTTTGTGTTGGAGGTTTTTAAGTTTTCGATCATTGCTGCCTATATTATACGTATTTAATTTCCAATTAGTCACAAATTAAGATAAATCGTAGATGTTAGTAAAATAGAGTTAATTAGGTAACTGTTCTATAAAAAATAAACAGTTGTCAGTTGACACTGTTAAATGTCCTCTTTCGTTTCCTTAATCTCATAAATTTCATAAATAAATTATTATCATGCAATATCTTGAAAGTTCTTCTTACCGATGTATTACAGAGGAAATTTTCCCCACAAAATTTTCTTATTCAGTTTTTTAAGAGTAAATTTAAAAAAGAAATGAATTCATTTTTAATGAAAAGTCTAAATCGAAATTTTTCATCCATAACCTCAATGATATTCAATTAATATACGATGGCTTTTCACCTCATTTATTAGTTTAAGCTTAATGGATTATCTTCCAAAAGTTGTTTACTAGTAGGTGCTAAAGTTACAAAAGGAAGCCACAATTCATACTTCTAGTTTTGAAGGTGTCGATGTAGTGATGACGAATAACTCAGAATATTTTTTTACAAGTATCTACAGATCGAAAGTACCTTGGCGAAAATGTGTGAAGAGAATAATGATATTTCAGGAGATAAAAGAAGTGCGCAAAAAACCACGATTCTTGGCACTACATCCTGTTTGATTACCTCGTCAGAGATATAGCGTGAGAATATATATGTTGATCTGTATCAATTGGTTGTCAAATAAATTATTTTATTAAATATTACGTAACCTCTTAACTTGTCATATTTCAATTGATTTCTCCTTTTGTTCATCACTTACAGCGTTATATATATTATTACTACTATGAAATAAAACAAGTAACCGGAGTAGTTACGCGTGAAATTTCGTGAAAGATCTTCCAAAAATAAATTTTGTATTAACGTTGTGATAAAAAAACCACTACCACGTTACGACTTTATGTACTGGTTAGATCACAATAAAGGCGGAAATAAGATATTACGCACATTTCGTGACGGTGCTTTAAGAGTTAGAGCACATCTGTTCTAAGATATTTTGTCTTCGAGAATATCATGTATTTTAGAAAAAAATATAAATCAATTTAATAAGAAAAAAGACACTAGTGATATTGACACCTGAAGTGGACTAAATTGAATATTTCTGGATTTAAATTTCAAAAATGGAACATACATGTTTTTAATGCGGGCGTTTCTCTTTATAAGGTGCCTCGGCAAGTCATCCGATTAACAGAAAATTAATTTAAATTTGATATTAAACGAATACTGATCAGAAAATATTACTGTAAGATTAACGATTTTGTCGAAGATAGGAATATAATATGCCTAAGATCCTGACTGCACATGCGTTCTTCATTGGCCCTTAAGTAAATTATAATCATAAAATTACAATTATTATTTCGAATTATAATTATTACGAAATAATGTAATATTAAAAAAAATTTATTTCTCCCTTTTGAGTGATCTTGACTTAAATAAATATCTAAGGCAGGTCTGCAATTAACTTCATTCTAATTCCGGAGCGCAACGATATACAAGAGAATCATCAATAAAAATAAAGGTTATAACCAGGTCACGTTATTTAGTGTATCTTCGAAGTCCAAGCTCCAATATCGGTGAAATTTTAATGAGATTACCTCTGAAGTATTACCTACCAAATGTAAAAAGAATTTTCGAAATCGGTTCATAAATGACAGAGTTATGAGGTAACAAACATACAAAAAATAAAAAATACAGACGAATTGAGAACCTCCTTTTTTTGAAGTCGGTTAAAAAAAAACAACATACAGACGAATTGAGAACCTCCTTATTTTGAAGTCGGTTAAAAATGTTTTGATTATGTACAGAAAGAAGAAGAAAGAAGCCGCTTGTAAAGATAGATTTCATTGTTGAGTTCAGACTCTTCACGCATTTAGATAGGCTAGTAGCTAGCCTTCTATCTGAATGGATTATCTCCTTTCCGCAGTGGTCAGTGTTTGCCTTTAAAGCTAATGTTCCAGACGGCCAGGCTAATAAGAGGAACGAACTTTTCTAAGTTCTCTTGAGGTCTGTGTGCTATTGCATACTTCCATAGTTCGATGTGCTGTGTCCATAATTCCAGCCTAGTAACATACAAGAAAAGATTTGATGACCATAGTCATATATACAGCAAAACTTGGGACTAATGGCTTAACATGGTTGTCGAATTACGGAGATATGGAGATCTTTAAATCGCTCATCTCAAGCAACCTCAAGCAACATTGGTTATCTTCATTGATCCGTATCAAACACATAAGTACTGCTACGCTGCTACGAGCATCAATATCGTTGTTCCCACACCAGTTGTGTGTCTGGTAAACCCGAATCTTTAGTTTCTTGAGTACTTATTCGATTTTCGAATTTAAATTTATCCTTAGTTCTTTGTAAAGTAACCTTAACAAACACTAGAAGCTTTATTTAAAATGCTCTGGCGAATAAAAGTTTATCCGAGAAAGGTATATTAACTGATTTTAGATTTAAATTTAGAAATGTTTACTGTATATTATTATATTCCGTAGAGTATCTATTCTTATATGGAATAACTTACAAACTCATATTCACAGAAACGATAGTTTTTCAAGTAGTGGTTCTATTCGCGCGTAAAAGTTTTTTCTACCACATCTATAAAATGATAAATTATAACATTTTAAAAAATCTATAAAACTTAGGTCCTTTGTTATTCATGTTTGTTGTATTTTTTATAAACTTGAAGTATAGTTTCATATTTTCTGAAAATTTGAAAGGTTAAGTTTTAGGAGAGAAAGTGAAAATGGTCAAATCGATTAGAGCACCCAATTTGATTTCTGTAAATATTAATTAGTATACATATGTTGGTTAAAAAGATGTGTTACCATTATTTTTAACTTTGAACGTTACATACTTTCTAATATAAACGAATGTGATATAGACGGCCGAAAGTTCGAAATTCAAAAGTTCGTCTCTTTTGTTTATCTAGCTGGGAAACGAACTTGCGACCCTCAGTTAAGGAAACGGATTCACTTTCAAATATAATATTATAATTCATACTAATTTATTACTCGTTTGAAAATGTATACATTTATAGACCATTATTTGCTGCACTGACAGTACATAAGTACATATATTATATCAAACAAAAATTATTTAATTAAAAGTAAACGCGCGGTCAACTATTTTACTAACTAGAGAGTAGTTCAATGAACTAGTTATATTAACGGTTGATCTTTGGTCGACGATTGAACTGTTTCTTTCTTTCATTAAAATTAATTAACGGATTCAACTAGTACTAATTAATGAAACGAAACAACAACGAAAGGCAATCTATTTCTTTCATATAATATTAATAATATAATATACTCAGACATTTCACATAGCGTCAGCTAGTCCCAAAGTAAGCAGCACAGCGCTTGTGTTATGGGTACTAGACAACTGATATACTACTTATATGCTTTTCTTTTGTAAATAAATACATATTATACATAAACACCCAGACTCGGGGCGGGAATCGAACCCGCAATCTCCGTTTACTTTCCAACGCGTTAAGCCGTTGCGCTACGGAGGTCCTCAAAAGCCATTTCATATAACGAAAAGAACATAAATCGTTGCTTCTTTACTTCGTCACTGAGTCAATTTATCGATTTGACAAAGTAATTGAAAAAAATAATGTTTTTCAACTGTTTTTCAAGGATTCATAATAAGCAGTTGCGTTTCATTGACGTTAAAAACGTTGACGACCCGCTTCTACCGCTTAATTGCCAACCTTTGGCAATCAACTCCAATCTCATCACATTTCATCGTTAAGTTGGTATTTATAAACGATCACGATGTGCATTGTTTCTAAATATACTGCTTTATTACGATCATAACGTGTTATTACATGTTTACTAGATTCAAAATAGCGACTTTTTAATGCGATACAATGGACGGAAATGGATGGTCTTAATTAAGAGTCCTACTCACGGTCGCGCATGCCTTTCTATAAATGTACATAGATCGTGTATAAATGTACAGTAGATGGCAGGAAACCTGTATACAAGAACGTGAATGCTGTTTTATTTTTGAATTCTTCATACAATTATTCGAATCGTTCGACGACTAGTTTTAGTCAGTCGTAATTCGTACATATATACATACTTAAGTGAAAGCCTAACAAACAATAATGTTAAACCTAACAAACAATATTGTGATAGAACTTTTCTGAAATATATACACAGTCTCGCCATAAATATTTATTTATTCTATATTGTACACCATATTCCTAATACAGATAAACAAAACATACAAGAACAAATTACAATTTTGGCAATACAATTGGCGGTCTTATTGCTCTCGGCGATTTCTTCCAGACAACCTTAGGGTGGAAAACGCGCAAGAAGAAAAAAAATTAGGCAGAATGTGGTGTAAGTATCATATTGATTAATATTGTCATATGATTAATATGTAAAAAATATATAATGCAATAATACATACAAAATAATATATAAATACGAGATGAATAAATACATACCATAAGTACACATACGTACATAAATATAAAATATATATGGTATATTACATATACATGCAAGTAGAACATATACATATTATGTACTAATAAAGAACATTAAAAAAGCAGATAGTGTTCCTTCAGACGTTTTTAAACACTTGCAATGATTGCGATTGTCTAATGGCTACAGGTAGTGCGTTCCATAATCTAACAGCTGTGAAAGATTTATCGACAAATCACGTCACGACGGGGGTCCCCTAACGAAATAAAGTAATAAAAAAAGAATACAACTAAAAATGATAAAGTATGTATGAAATTTAAATACAAGTAAACTTAGCGGTCCTCCGACGTGACGACGCTTGGATATTACTACTACTATTATTTATATTGAAATTTATCACAAATTTAAAGGGTTATGAGGTACATATTACTTTTTTACTTTTTGGAGGCTTTTTTGAGTCAGGGGTTTTTTTAAATTTTTGATCTAATTTTTATTTCATGCTTTTTAAATACTCTACGATCTACACTCTGTCCCCACATTCACGCAAATACTTTCCGGGACGATACACGAAATTGCGACACGAGATCGTGCCTCGCCGAAATCTGAGTGAGTATTCTGACAATAGTTGTCTGATCCATCATCAGACCCTGATCACCATCTATCTATCTATAACCTATTCATAGAGACCATTTGAATGAGCCTAAACATGATACCTCTTCTGTAAGTGGCGAGGAGTTGGATATCCTGCTGACTTCAGATGATACTGCAGCATCTGGTCAAGGTTACTATGTTATTGTGACATTATTGAAGTCACAGTATACTAAATTTTGCATTGATTAGATTAATAGAAGATGCTCGCGTCCCTTTAAATACTAAAAAAGAGCTGATATTCTTCAAACGGCTGAACTGATTTTGATAAAACATATTTAAGGACCACCGCTAGAGAATTTTCTTTCGAACAAAAAACCGCATCATAATAGGTCCATTCGTTGAGGAGCTACGATGCCACAGACATACACACAGACACGTCAAACTTATAACACCCTTTTTTTGGGTCGGGGATTAAAAATAAAGATAATTAACTAATTAGTTTTCAAACTGGGTAACAATATCATATTAGATACAATATGATAAAATAGGCATTTTAATAATATCACTGTAAATATTTTATAATGTCTAATACCCCATTCGGGATACTGCGTGAGAGATATGTATGTATAAGTATTTGACTAGGAATACATATGAAGAGAGAACGAAAAATAAAACAAATTAAAGAAAAAAAAACCGGGTAATGTAAAAACAAGTAGATTAAATGCTTAATAAATGTCGATGTCTATTTGTATATGTACTTGTTTGGGTACTTGGAATGGAATGGAAACAATTTATACGTTAATACACAATAAACAACTGGGACAGCGATCGGAATCATACGATAATTATAGTACAGATTATACGTTAATACACAATAAACATCTGGGACAGTGATCGGAACCGTACGATAATTATCGTACGGAATATGCGATAATTTCATGCCTACGTACGATGAACGATATCACATTATTATCGTATTATCGTACGCAAATTATATTATATACAGAATAATTACAATATATTGAGATAAAATTAAAAAGTCTGATTATATTCGTCACTAATCTACTATCCCTTCATATTAATTTTTTTGTTATAAATTCGAATATTAGTCCGCTGAATCTTAAAAACAGTGCAGTTCTTCGAATCATTAATCGTAAAATGTTGGCGCCATTATTGATCTTTAAGTTAAGGGGGAATAGTTCAGACCTGTCCCGTATGTAAAAACTATAGTTACAAAAGGTTATTCTAATTTCAGAGCAATAGTTTACAAGAAATTAACTAGGAAGCATACGTAAAAATATTGATGTTATGTTTAATAAGATTTATTTATTAATAATAGTCATTATTTTGAAAGGTACGATAATTTTTCTCCATGTACGATCATTCTACGCTACGTGTTACGATAGTTGCTTCGCTTCAAGTTGTGAACACTGATCTGGGAAAGTATATTGCATTTCTTCATGTGCAGAGCAATAAAACACCGCCAACATTTGAACATTTGAGTAAAAAAGAAGAATAGTTACAAAATCGGTTATTTTATGGGTGATTCGTATTACAATAATTTACTAAGCATATACATAAGTAAAACGAATGAGTTCTAGACAATTTTACACCTATTGTATCAGATCAAAAAATTATCGTCTCCCAAATTGACCCAATAGGGAATCGAACTCAAGACCCCTTGTAAGTCAAAGATATCAACCATTAGAACAAAGGGCCAGTCAAATTAAGCATTAAAAATAAATATCATATTACATGTAGTATTATAAGGTAGGAGTGAAAGCCCAGTCACTCGGAATGAATTGTCACAAAAACAAGGACATAAACAAAATCACTTTTTGTTTAACACCGCATGTCTTGACTTCGTAGAAGTAGTCTTCACAACAGTGGCCACTTTAACATTGGCTTCGGATAACTCGGTGTCCAATTTATTTAAATCAATGAGCGTTGAGATGCGGTGCCGCTTACCATGAGGTACAAAAACGCTCCCCTCTCGGGTCCGGCATTTGTTTATACCAAATTTCTCACGCGCAGGCATAAAGACATCGTGTTTAGTTTTAGAAAGAAACTCAGATAAAGTGATACCAGTCCCCTTCAGCTTGGTTTTGAAAACCATTATTTATCCCGTGCGATAACATCATTGAATTTTAGCAAAATAGGCCTTGACTTCTGTGAAGAGTGACGACTTAATCTCTGGCACTGCTTCATGTCACTTTCATCAACGTCACCCATAATCATGCACTCCTTAATGACTTTAGCCGCTAGTTGTGAAGTGTCTTCATTACTTTCTTCTGGTACACCATGCAGTAGTAATATTTTTCTTCGGCCCCACGTCTCCCTACTCCCCACATGTAGCATTGTAGCTACAAACCTCTTGAAAGAAGAGAACTCTGCAGCCAAACCCTTACCAGAACCTGATACCGTGGTGTCCTTAGGAAGCTGCGATTCAAAGTCCATCATCCGAGTGTTAAATAGTTCATGCATATCTGCAATGGATTTCTTCACAGACTCCATATTTGTGACTAAATTTAATCAATGTTTATCTTGTGAGGTATATTGTATTTTAAGGAGGTAACACTTATCCCGGCAGAGTGGTACCATAACTTACTATTACTAACATTAATACGTAAAAATAAATAATCAATAAATCAATTTCAAACTTGATAAAAACAAGATCGCAAAAAAATTTGAACTGTGTTTCACAACTACCCACTTGTAAGTACTGAATACTGTTACAATAAAAAAAAACAATAATATTACGTCTGAATTTGGAACCTGTCATTCTCATATGAATATTCATAGTGTTTTCTCATATTCGCGCCAATCTTTGTTAAATATTCCAGTGATATTAAAATGGAGTGGAGTGATAAAAAGAAACGAATTGCTGTGAAAGCATTACACAGAGAACCTACTCTGTGTATAGAGCCAAATACAATATTTGAAACTCTTCATCCGCTTGAAAGAATGTTTGTGTACCGGGTATAATGAAACGTCCTTTGTTTATGACAGAAAAAGATTTGGCCGTCCACGTAGTATTCATACTAAAAAGGCGATCAAAGCAGTGAAGAAAAGAATCCGAAGAAATCATGTTCGAAGGCAAAATATTTTATCTAGGGAAATTAATATAGCACCCAGAACCATGTTGCGTATGTCAAAAGACGACTTAGGATTGCAGTTTATGAGAGACGCACTGGTCATTACTTAACCCCAATTAATAAATTAATAGGTTGGTAAAGTCAAAACAACATCTTAGGCGGTACGTAAAGGGAAGACACAGAAAAAATTTATTTGCTGACGAGAAACATTTTACTATCGAGCAACGTTTTAATAAGCGGAATAACGGAGTTTATATTCAAAGCCAGAGAAATTTTAGTGAAAAAGGTATCAAAACATCGGCCCCGGTTTATCAAGATACGATTCTTGAGAAGTTTCCTAACAACACCACGTTCCATAACCAAGAATGGTCCTGTCAGCAAGACTCGGCACCGGGTCATAAAGCTCGATCCACAAAACCGTGGCTGAAAAGGAACGTTTCTGATTTCATCAGAGCTGAAGACTGACCGTCGCCTCATATCTAGTCCCAACCTTAATCCACTCAATTATGATTGTTGGTCTCTTTTAGAAAGTATGGCATGCTCTAAAAGCCATGATAATTTGGGATTCCCTAAAACATTCTATAAGATTGGCAGTTCATTTTCCCATGGAGAAAGTGCGTGTTTCAATCAGTGACTGGCTACAACGATAAAAGGATTTCATTTTGAATGAGCTTCATATTTTTAAAATACTTTTATATTAATGTATATACTAACGCACACTGCAGTAATAAACGTTTTATGTAATAGAAAAAAACGATGTCTTCCTTGTAACAATATTTATAGCAAGGCTAGGTATATATACATGTATATATTATATACATACATACATACATACATACATATCTTCACGCTGTATCCCTAACGGGCTAGTCAGGGAGGACGGAGCGTCAAGCGTCGCGGTCTTCACATATTTCTTTCGCTTCCTCAAATCTTATGTATATATTCACAAACATATGTTATATGTTTCTGATATTTATATCATTGCTAAGGTTCCGTACATCAAAAGGATAAAGATACTCTTTAAGGTTATATCTTCCAAAAAACTATGCGAAGTAGTTACTTAAAGGCACAATACCCTAATACTCTGTTAACCGTGTTTTGTACTGATTAACATTCAATTATTTTCATGAGAATGAAAGATGAGGAAAATTGGATATTTAAATTAGATTAGATTATTGCTTTATGTTCAATGCTACTAGACTTAATACTTAAAAATTTTAGCCTCTCTTGAAATTAATGAGAAAAACATAACAATAGTCGTAGGTCTTAAATTAAAATAATTTATTATGTTATTACATACATACATATTTACACATAGAACATAAGGCACATGGAAAGAATGAGTGATGAATAATTGACGAAGAAAATCTTCAGAGCGAAAATGAGTGGAAGCAGAAGCCAAGGAGAACCAAGGCTGATTTATGAGAATCAAATAGCCAGAATAATAGTTGACAGAAATGTCAAAAGCACTTGCAAACCTACGCGAAAGTATGTAAGGAAAATGAAAAGATTTGAGGAGGTGAACAAATTATGTAAGGATCGCGATTCGGGGCGCTCCGTTTTCTCTGACTACCCCGTTAGGAATACAGCGCGAGAATATGTATAATTACATACACATTTATTTTTTAAAATATCGTAAGGAGAGCGAATCTAAATCGCTTTTGAGTAAATTTTTTTCATATTTCTTCTCTAACAGATCTCGCGATCCTGTGGAAACGTAGAGGTACTCCCATGAGGCTGACGACCTCCGTGGCGCAACGGTTTAGCGCGTCGGAAAGTAAAACGGGGGTTGCGGGTTCGATTCCCGTCCCGAGTCTGGGTGTTTATGTATAATATGTATATATTTACAAAAGAAAAGTATATAAATAGTATATCAGTTGTCTAGTACCCATAACACAAGCGCTATGCAGCTTACTTTGGGACTAGATGGCGCTGTGTGAAATGTCTGAGTATTATAAAAAAAAAAAATATATAACCAAGATAATGAAATGATTTAGTATCACAAAAGTTTTTCGTTTCATCCGAAATACGAAGTCCTAAAAGATGGGTTGTCTTATACTACATAATATGTTTTAATCTGCGGTTTAATCCTTATGTTCCGCTTCAGAATTCAATTAGCTTTTGGTGTGTGACCTAGTAATAAATAGGTATTAAGTATATGCTTTTGAAATATTAACGTAAAAGCTTTTAGGGTTTTCAAATTGTTATTTATGGCATAACTGTTCAAGACTTTGTTATTGGCCACTTCAAAATTGGAGAGTTATAGATTATTATTACGGGTTTTAACTTTAATACAAGAAATTAATTTAAAGTTTTTTTTTTAAACTTTTTAGACATAAATCAGTACATACGTATGTTAACGTTAATATTTACAAACTTAAAATTAAGCATTATCTTACATTCTCGATATTCCCTCAAAGTTTCTCAAAGTTGCCGCTTAGAAAGCTGTCATTGCTTAAGAGTGTAGACTGGCAGTATTACCTCTTTGAATAGCCAAACTGATTTATTGGCGGAAGAGGCTGCTAGCCTGACGGTCTCCCAAAGCTACGACCAGTCGCTTACGAATATTAGAAACCAGACGATGGACTTCGAGGCCCCAGTGTCCCAAAGTTTCGATTGTATTACGGGCGTAAATATGAAATTCTCAGAGAGAGTCGCATACTTCCGCCGCTTCAAGTTCTCGACAGTGCTGGCCGCGGCACCTGGTGACCTGGAATATTACTTCTGAACTGTAATTCGATTAATTGGAGAATTTTACCTGTTCTTATTGAAATGTTTTTACAAACAGTATGTAATATAGCACTAGCCTGTGTCTTGCAACTCCACCCGCGATAGTCTACTACAGCGCCTTCTATAGGATCCTGCCACAGCTATGACTATCCAAACAATACAAACATTCTGTGTTTATATGACCTCAATCTTTTAAATCCTTTCCTGATCATTAACAGACAGAAGATTTTTTTACACAACTAGGGACCCGCCCTGGCTTCGCGCGATTAGGATCTATTATAATATACTTATACAAAAACTTTGCATACATATCCTCACACTGTATCCCTGACAGAGTAGGCAGAGAGGATGGAGCGTAGAGTATTGAGGTTCTTACGTACTTCTTTCGCCTCCTCAAATTGTTTAAATTTGGGTAAAAACAGTAATTAAAATTTTTGCGCAGTTTAAAAGAACTTAATGCACAGACAGAAATAGCTACTTTAATGACGAAAGACTGGCAAAGAAAATGTATACAGAACGAAAGCGAGTGGTAGCGGAAGCCAAGGAAGACCAAGGCTGAATTATAAAGATCAAATAACCAGAGTGGTAACTGACGGAAATGTCAAAAGCAGTCGCATACCTAAGCGAAAAAGTAAAAGGGAAATGATAAGATTTGAGGATAATTCGAGATTTGAAACTATGATCTTGAATTATAATCATGTTAGACTATAATGAAGTCTTACCTAAAGTACACGGATAAAATAAAAAGCAAATCTTAGGTTTTACAGATTTCCAGAAATTAAATTTAGAAATTTAGCGTTTTATAAAAATCTTATGGAAAGCTGTTAAACTTTTTTTTAAGCCCCAAACCTAACCTCCAAAAGTATAAAAAGCTCAACTTTTGAAATTGTTGTCTGTGTTTGGGCCATTAACTACTGTAATTACTATAAACTTAGTATATAAACTGGCGTATAGACGAACATAGAGTTCGTTGAGGCGTGACGATTTTTAATTTGTCGTTGTCGCCCAATGATGTTATAATACAAAAGAGGTAGATAGGTTATATGCACTCGAAAAGTGGCACCCTCAAAACTTTGCTAATTAGCCAACCCGGACTTGGTCAAAGAATATGAAAAGTAATGTTACAGAACCAACAATGTCATGCAATGCCTATTGCGCATTGCGCGCAAATTCTAAAATATTTTAATAATCCAAACGTTTTTTATAATATACACGATCATGTGATGACGCAGCCACCCAATTTTAATCATCGTTTACATTTATTAAAAGAAATAATATATAATTCATCAGTTTCAAATTTATAATTAAAAAATGTTGGCGATCTTTTTAAATAAATATGTTCTCATGTACATGATTCAAGAAAAAAGAAATTCGAAAAAAAGCGAACATCATTTTTTACTGTCTAATCCCATTAGGTATCAGTCATATTTTTTTTAAATGTCTGTTCTGTGGCATTAATTACTAATATTCTATGAATTAGTCACGGATTCGTTTAAAATGTAGTAAGACATTGAAATTGACCAATCACAATGATTTAGAGAGCTATGTGATTTGTTAGTTTGAAATGCAATTATGTTTTACATTGCATAGCGAAGCAGTGCAATGTATATTTGTCTCACTTTTTAACGTTGTAACTAAGACAATATTTTACTTGGATTAGTACTAAGGTTACCTATCTACCTCTTTTCAACCGACTTCCAAAAAAGGAGGAGGTTCTCAATTCGGTTGTATGTTTTTTTTTTATTTTTTTTTATGTTTGTTACCTCATAACTCCGTCATTTATGAACCGATTTGGAAAAAGTTTTCTTATTTATTTATCATTAAATTTAGCGCAAAATTATAGCATTTATTGTCAGTTGACATAATAATATAGTTTTTAATGACAATTATTCGTTAGTCGGGCAAATAAACAATACAAATATTTTTATCATAAATTCAACGCCATTTCGAAGTTGCTTCGTCCATTAGATCACTACCTGTCAGGAACGCATTCTGTCAGTGGCTGGACTGCAGTATCTTTTTTCATAGACATAATAAAAAATACGCAATCTATATAAATAAAAATGAATGTTTCTTTGATTGTTTGTCCTCTATGCGTTCCTAAACCATTCATCCGAGTGTGATGAAGCTTTGGTCTGACTGGTGAGTTGCCAGTTACCATTGAAATTTCACTGGTATTGAAGCTTTGGTTTCGAGGATACATCAAAAATGCGACCTGGTTATAACCTTTATTCCTTTATATTGATGATTCTCTTGTATATCATTTATTAACTATCGTTGTCCCCACATGGTATAATGGTAGTATGGTATAATGGTAAAGTAGGGAGAAGATATAAATTGGCTGTGATATAATAAATTCAATCAGTAGAGTCAGTCTTGTGGCGGACAGAGAATACGGCTGGTGGCTGTCGTCTTCAGATTGTAAGAATACTGCTAGGGTGTAATAGGATGCAACCTTTACACTGTTTTTTTATAACTGATTGATATTGATATGATATTATATCGATGATATTGATAATGGTCATAATAGGCAATAATATCCCATGTTCGATCTGTTTGCATCCCTTATTGTGAAAGCCCACGGTTTGTGCTCCTCAGTAGAATGGAAGTTAACACATTGCGCTCCAGAATTAGAATATAAACAAATTGTAGACCTGCCCTAGATATTTATTTAGGCCAAGGTCACTCAAAAGGGAGAAATAAAAAAACTTTTATAAAAAAATTAAACCGACTTAAAAAAAGAACACTGAAAAGTATGAAATAACTATCCCTTACGGATCGAAACTTAAGTACAAAAATAACTTTATAAATACGATACAAATACCCATATAATTAAATTTGACAGTTATTGAAGTCGGTGCCAAATCAATGTTCGACAACTGAAAGTCTATTAGTTTAGTAGGCTTGGCACCGACTTCAGTAAGTTAGTTTTACTTATATACTTTTCAGTGTTCTTTTTTGAAGTCGGTTTAATTTTGTATTGTAATATCATTGTTGTCCCCTGTGAGATTAATAATTCCCTGGATTATTGCAATGTGCAATGTTAAAGTCACATACAGAACACGTAACCATTATTGAAAAATACAATACTTCTTTGAAATAAAACAGGAATAACACAAAATAAAAAATATAACAGCGTTCTCCACAGAGTGACGACTTGACGACCTGTCGTTCAAAACGGTTTGCAATAACGTCCCGTTCCCTTTCCTTTTTCTACTCGTGGCACCATCACAAAAGATACATTATTACTCACACTCGTCGTACGTCTATATGCGAGTATATTATACTAAGTTTATGATAATTACTGTAACTGTTCCAAATCTCAGCTGATTCCATAATATTCTTTACAAAAAGATTGAAATTAAGATAGTTCCACAAGTTGCCGGCAATGCACCCGTGATTCCCTGGACGTTGCGAGTGTCGATGGGAGGCGGGTATCATTTTCCATCGGGTGCCACGCTTGCTCGTTTGACCCATCTGATAAATAAAAAAATTTTTTTTTTATAATTTATGATATTAATACTAAAATTAAAGATAATAAAAATACTATGAAACAGCACATTAAAAACGAATACTAGTTTGCTAATTAGAATAAGAAGACCAGGACTGGCCTATAAAAATCAAATAGAGTGTTAGCTGACGGAAACGTCCAAAGCACTTGCCATACTTTGGCCAAAATGCGTGAAGAAAACGATGAGATTGAGAAGGCGAAAGAGGTATGGAGAACCGCGATGCTTGGCATTCCATCCTCTCTAACTACCCCTTTAAAGATACAGAATATGTATCTATGAGATGTATGTATGTAAGTTTACTTATTAATTTCTATAAGTACGTACCTATAAACAAAAACAAAAGAGAAGGTAGTACGTCTTAATGATTTAGTTTCGGTATATAGAGAGTGAAACTTCAAAGAATCTACTTTGCAAATAAACATAATTATAATTACTTAATGTTGACTGAATAGCGAATATACTCAAAAAAATATGTCGAGGCAGCTCCGATGAAAAGAGTAATTCAGCGAATCAATCACGAAGTCAAGCCCTTGAAGATTCTTTATCTCTCTTACCGATCAGCCACCTTATCTTCTGCCCTTATTTTGAAAAGGATTTTGTGTTGATACCAGCTATTCCGACGATTCGCAATAATGTACTTTGAATATTGGGTTTTTAAACAGATGACTTTCTTTCAAGAATCTAATATTAAATTAGCTCGTGTAGTTTCTATTATATACATTATATACATATTTTAAAATGATACCTAAGCATGTATAGCTTAACAAGACGTGTCACTATGTCGAATTTCAGTATTGTGCCTACGTGCCATGTTTGTAACGGACTAAACAAGGACTAAACGGAGAGATATCTTTATTAGTAACAAAAAGGTACATAAATAATAATAATAATACTCCAGAAAATTACACAGATTGCGTGACCCCAAACTAAGCTTATAAGCTTGTACTATGGGTACCACACAACGAACTCTGGGGGAGTTTCCCAGTAACACCCAGACTTCAAGCCAATTTTAGAAAAGTTCGTTTCCTAAATTGACCTGACTGGGGATCGAACCCGGGACCCTAGCTTGGAAAGCAGATGCATATGCCACTACGCCAACGGACCAGTCAAAATGTTAATATAATATCCGAATGTTAATATTTACAAACTTAAAATTACATTATCCTAAATAATGGACTCCTCAAAGTTGCCGTTTAGAAAGCTGTCATTGTTTAGGGTATCCAGCAGACTGGTAGCATTACCTCTGAATAAACGGATTATTTATTATTTTATTATTATATAAGTATGCAGAGAAGTGAAGAATAGTGGAGAATTGTTTTCTTTTTGTGCAATATTTCTTTTTAGTGATAGTATTAAACATACCAATACGCTACAAACACCTCGTTATGCACGACTGAGAATAGATTAGTCACAAAGTAGCTACTTTGTGACTAACATGGTTTCAGCTTGTGACACGTTCAGACACGTAAAGATTAAAAGTCATTTTCTATATTAATTCAATTGAGAAATAATCCCATTTTATATGGGGTATTTTATTACATGAGAGTAAAATAATATTGAGTCCAGAACAGTGTAAAGGATTCTGAAATAGAATCCTGAGCGTAGCGAGGAATTCTATGTATGGCGCTCGAAGTAAAAAATTACATGTTTATTTTATATAGTATTATGTTAAAATTCTATATCTTTAAAATAAGTTTGTATTCTCTTGATGTCAGATAAATTCATATAATAACTCTTCGTTTAGTACTGGTCGGAGTCAGTACTAAGACAAAAATGGAATTAAAAATTTTGAAGGAGGAATAGAAAAAGAGAGACGTAAAGAACTCGGGAGGAGGTCAAGAACAGGAAATGGTGGCTGTAACGATAGATATAAATTATTCAATTTGTGGTGAAAGAGAGCGTTGACTATAAGACAATGTAAATGTGATTATTGTGAACTTCAAGGAGAATGGATACCTTTTAAATAAATTGGGCTACCCTCATTAGAAAAACTTTTTCTGGATGTTCCGGTTTTTAAGGTAAATACAAGCCAATGAAAATGATATGTTGATATTATAGAGAAACCCAAGAGACCTAGCATATCAACTATTTTTTCTTCAACATACAAACATTAGTAATAGTACTAATTAAATTTATTTTTTATAAAAGCTTAGATGTACATTTTTTTTAAATACATAATTACATATTAAAATTTATTTTAAATTCATATTTTATTGTCGCTATACGACAGCACTTATTCCAACAATTCCACATTTTGCACAACAGCATAGATACTTGGGACGCAAGACTACGCCAACTTTACTTCACAATATCCACTAGAAATAATTTGCAAATTATTAAAATAAACATCCAACTGCTACCCATAAAATCTCGCAAAAACTCTTTTTAATTTTTTTTCTGGGACGCGGCTGTCGCCTTCCAGTTCATCATCAGCCGGTAACATTTTTTATAAGCATAATATCTTTATTTGATTTCTTCGCTCGCAGAAAATGAAGGATCAATTTGTGTTCCTTATTCAGATTTATTTCTGCCTTTTGTGAAAGTTTTTAAGAGAAAAGACCTATTTTGGTCGGACTTATCGAAAACTAATCGTCGTTTTTCGAGTAAATGGAATGAACATATTATTTTTATCGTAATTTGGTTTTTAAAACCCTTGTAATATCACTCAAGTGCCCGGTCTTTCTGTTATCTATGACAATCAATTTTCTTAGAAATTCTGCGACTTAGAAACATGAAATTTAATTATTTATATAAATTAAATTCAGGGAATATAAAGCTTTACTTGAAAGTTGGTAGAAAAAATATAAGGAGATTTCTAGGTACTACATATCTCTTTAAATTAATTTTCCTTATTCATGATTTGATAAAACGTGGTACACGACCCATTACACGTGAGTCAAACTCGTCCTTAATTAAAGTTACTTTTAATTTATAAATACTTATTTCGCCTCCAGCAGTTTTTTTCTATCTTTTATAGTTTTATACAATCTGACCCTTTTCGATATTACATCTATGTAATAGGAATTAAAGTATGAAACTGCTGTTTTAAAGTACTGGCCACTTTTAATTAAAATTAAAACTGAATGGTGTAGGATTTCAGAGTGAAACTTTTTTAACACAAAAATTATAACATTTCAAATTTTATAAAATCAAGACGTTGGATTGTTCGACTTTCAATTGTTTTTACATTTGGCTTTTAATGTAAAGATAGATTCAGTAAAAATCAGAAAAAATTTCAAATACGAGTTAGACGAGACTAACGCAGCAGAAACTGCTCGTAACGTCAATGCTGTGTTTGGAGAGGATAAGGCTAACGAATGCACCGTACGTTTTCGGTTTAACCGCTTTAGTAGCGGAAACTTCGACTTGAAGAATGAACCACGAGGAAAATCAGCCACTAAGGTAAATAACGATGAATTGACGGTTATTTATTTATTTATTCTTCATTGTACATAATGTATACCATAGGCGGACTTAATGCCTAATGGCATTCTCTACCTGAGCTTTACTGTCAGAGAAACAAGTAGCGGTACAATAAAGTCACCGAAAATGACTACAATATGTAATATCATATATATACACATACATACATATATACATACACATGCTGAGCACGCCAATATTCTTCTCAAGATATATATGACGACGCTCTCTAAAGCGTATTTTAAATTATATAAATAAATGCTGGTTCATATGCGATTTAAAAGAAAATGGAAGCTAGTACTAACCTGGATTATGGATGGATAATAAATAGGTATACCAGGCCCCTGCGTCCGTTCTGTGATCCGTGCACAAGTCCCCTGGTGGCGCCTCTTCTCGTGGATTATTTTCTTCTAACTCACACACAATTCAGAGTCCAATCACCATAACACATGGATCACAGGGTCAAGGAAAGCGTGGTGAAATAGTTTTAACGAAGGGTAATCGATTTAGTGTATTAATAGAAAATAAATTTGTAGTAAGATATAATTCTCTCTATGACGGTAAGTAAGTCACTGTTTGTGATTAGCACACGAACAGCGACGAAACAAAACGAAGAAAAGCCGAATCTATTAGCGGCAAATAAAAATATATATAAATGGCGTGAACACATGCATCTACACAGATACACAATAAACCCTCCATATATATTTATGTATACATACAAGTACACACCCAAGTGCCAAAAAATTGAAAAATATGGTATAATAAATAAGATTAGGATAAAACATAATAATATATAACAACATAACAAATATAACAGATAATCATCAGCTGGTCTTTAACTTTCATCTTAAAAGTTGACTTGCTCGGAGCATTCATGATGTCAAGGCGAAAGGCATTCCAGAGTCTGATAGCCTGAACAACAAACGAATCAGACATGGAGCTAATTCGTGGAATATACCTAGTTAAGATGATGATAGTTATGGTGGAAGCCGATCCATATCAAACTACCAAGGAATTAGCGGCGTGGTTTGACGTTAGCATACCCACAATATTGACCACAAAAAACTTGCAAAATGAGTGCCTCATGATTTGACTGATGTGTAAAAAGCAGCGCGCGTAGGAGCTTGCCTTGTGGCAGCAGCAAATACTTGTAAATGACTGACCTCAGGTCAAACGCCACAATAATGCCCTAAAGCGAAGGTTACCCATGGAAGGTGATGGTTCCTGTTTGGTGGTCACTTTATGGTGTAATTCATTACAGCGTCCTTAGATCCGGTCAAGCAATAACAGCAGATGTTTACTGTGCAGAACTCCGAACAATGATTTCGAAACTCGCAGCAAAACGACCCTGACTCGTCAATCGATCTTCATCATTATTGCTCCATGATAAAGCAAGACCTCACACTGCTCAAGAAACAGCTTTACAAGACATGCAGTTAGAAGACATCCGTCACGCTCCATACTTGCCGGACCATTTTGTCCGCGATTTGGGCAATTTATTTGCACAGAAACAAAATTTCTTCCCAGGAAGCAGGACAAAATGCTTTCATACAGTTTTTGGAGTCCAGGTCCCTGGAGTTCTATCGCAAAGGCTTAAATGATCTTCCGATTAGATGGCAAAAATCTATCGACAACGAGGGTACATACTTTAATTAAATAGATATTTTTCATCTTAAAAAAAATGTTTTAATTTTTCAGTACGAAACGGCAATTTCATACTTTAACTCCGAAAATATATAATTAAGACATGATATACAGCTGGCATAATTGAAGTTTTTCTTTGTTTACCAGATCAGCACGAAAGGGAATATTGTTAACGAGGTCTGTAATAAGTAATAACGAAAATAATCAGTATAACATTAGCTTTTCGAAGCAAATTGGATTCAAAGCTTTTGAAAGAATGGCCATTTTGATTACAGGCCTCAAGTTTTTGTTGCGGTGTCACATAAGTAAGGATTGCGGACAAAGAATTACGAAGTGTAATACACGTTGCGTTGAATGCTAAATGAGCCTTGTAATTGAGGAACGTGCTTTGGTAGGTAGGTAGTAAGAGGTAACGTTGTTACAAATTATGAATGTGTGTAATATGCGCGAGTTACATCAAATATTTACAATATGTAGTGTTTGCGGTTTTGTTTGAACTTGAAACACAACTTCGCGTATGCTTCATGTCACAATTTTGTAAGTTTACTGAACTTTGCAGTCTTGAAATACTATATTACGAATAAACTTTAGTGGAAACATAATTTATACTGATCCAATATAACAATTTTTAGCTTACATAATTTCACCAAGAAAAAAAGTAAAAAAAATAATTGCTTAAAAGATAATGATGATTTCAATCATTTTTGTGAATTTGATTACTTACAGATTTTTTGTAATTGTTTTAAAAATGTTGTGGATAACCACTGTCACTACTTTAATTTAAAAATTGACTAATTTTATTTTGTTTCCTAAAATAACTATACTTTTTAATACTTATGTTTATTTTTCATGTGAGGAATTTTAATAATATGAAAAGTCTGGCACAGTTAATGATGCATACGTTCCAGCTATTACATTGAAACAGCAAATCCTGATCACATTGGACGATTGCACGATTGTAATGTATCGTATCTGCAGATTAAATATCCACATTCAACCGCATCGTTGCATTGAGGGACATATCAGTCACGTACATCTTTAATTTAAATAGTCATAAAAATTAGAAATAAATATGAATTGTAAACGTCAAGCGTCGTAATAAAAAACAAAACAAAAACATTGTAATATATAAAAATTAAACCGACTTTAAAAAAGAACACTCAAAAATATGAAATAACTATCCCTTACTGATCGAAACTTAAGTACAAAAATAACTTTATAAATACGATACAAATACCCATATAATTAAATTTGACAGTTACTGAAGTGCCAAGCCTACTAAACTTTCCGTTGTCGAATGTCGAATTTGGCACCGACTTCAATAACTGTCAAATTTAATTATATGGGTATTTGTATCGTATTTATAAAGTTATTTTTGTACTTAAGTTTCGATCAGTAAGGGATAGTTATTTCATATTTTTCAGTGTTCTTTTTTGAAGTCGGTTTAATTTTTTATAAAAGTTTTTTTATTTCTCCTAAATAAATATCTAGGGCAGGTCTACAATTAGTTTATTTTCTAATTATGGAGCGCAATGTGTTAACTTCCATTCTATTGAGGAGCACAAACTGTGGGCTTTCACAATAAAGGATGCGAACAGATCGAACATGGGATATTATTGCCCATTATGGCCATTATCAATATCCTCAATATAATATCATATCAATCAGTTATAAAAGAACAGTGTGAAGGTTGCATCATAATTACACCCTAGCAGCTAGTATTCTTACAATCCGAAGACGACAGCCACCAACCATATTCTCTGTCCGCCAATTTATATCTTCTCCCTACTTTACCATTATACCATACTACCATTATACCATACTACTATTATACCATGTGGGGACAACGATAGTTAACAAATGACATACAATAGAATCGTCAATATAAATGAATAAAGGTTATAACCAGGTCGCGTTATTTGGTGTATCTTCGATACCAAAGTTTCAATACCAGTGAAATTTCAATGGGACCAATTTGGAAGTGTACCTTTCGAACAAAAAAAGAATTTTCCAAATCGGTTCATAAATGACTGAGTTATGAGGTAACAAACATAAAAAAAAAAACATACAACCGAATTGAGAACCTCCTCCTTTTTTGGAAGTCGGTTGAAAATAAGTTTGGCCATCGTGGAAAGTGCAATATCAATATCAATTTCTACCGACTGAAAGTGATATCTCGTTTATTTAACTGTTGTTGTATTGTTGTCGGACAATAATGGGTAAAGGTACGAACAAAATAATCATGTTATGTAATATGCTATGCAATATTGATGGTGGCAGAGGGTATTACTATTAACGTCACACAATAATTTGTTACTTAATTCAATGTTACAATATGTCTCATACTTTTATTAACGTTATCAATTGATTATATAAACATAATTAACTTTACAAACTTAACACTATCTGTATATAGGTATTATCTTAAGTAGCACACTTCCTCAAAGTGGCTGCTTTGAAAGCTGTTATTACTTAGAATACCCAGCGGACTGGCAG
Source organism: Zeuzera pyrina (assembly GCA_907165235.1). Taxonomy (NCBI): domain Eukaryota; kingdom Metazoa; phylum Arthropoda; class Insecta; order Lepidoptera; family Cossidae; genus Zeuzera; species Zeuzera pyrina. The sequence continues at coordinate 6,554,839 of OU015641.1, forward strand.
CATTACTTCGTTGAATAGTCAATCTGCTTCATTGGCGGAAGAAGCTGCCAGACTGACGGTCTCACGAAGCCTTGACTAATCGCTTAAAAATATCAGAAACCAGTAAATCAGGCTTCGGGACCCCAGAGTTCCCATAAATTTGAAACTCTCAAAGAGAGTTGCACACTTACGCCGCTTCAAGTTCTCGGCAGTGCTGGCCGCGGCACCTGCGTAGGTTGCCGGGACATGGAAAACAACAAGTGTATCGACACACATGGCGTCTCACACCGGCAGTCTTCCAAGTTTCTAAGGAATGAGCGTCAAACCATCCGGTCTCATACCACCGCTGCCTACAATACCACAGGCTCTAAGAATGCAGGAATATTATAAACATCAAAATCTATGGACCCTGTGGTAGACATATTGAGAACTAGTACACTATTATAACTACTAGAAAAACCTAAACCTAAACGTTTTTATTTCTGAAAATATTAAGTCACATCCTAAAATAGCTAACATAATTTAAAATGCTATTATTTTAGAAATATTGTATAGATTCAGGTGTTACTTTGCGGAAATCCATTTCATGTGATGAATGCTCATAATTTTTAGCTTTTCTCCGCTCAAAATTCAAAACTCGCTATTCGACGTGTTTTCCCTTCTTAACGAAAGTTCCCATTTAGACTGCGCGAGCTATATAGGACCATCAGCTTGGTCTGTTAGTAAGTAAAGTCTATATTAGTATTGGCTGAACGTATGAAAGGCATTTCCGAAAGATATTTGTGGGAGGCACAAGGTGGTTTTAGGGACGGTAGGGTTGTAGGGATCAGATGTTCTCGCTCTGCGGTATCATGGGGAATGGGATATCGTACTCATTCCGTAGAATGAGCGTCAAACCATCCGGTCTCATGCCGTAAAGCCGTATGCCGGTAAGTTTCTGGTCATAGGTCTGAAAGTTTTCTGCGCTATCGTGGATCTTGAAACAGCGTTCGATAAAGTAGTGCGAAAGAAATTATGGAGTCTTCTGCCTGTATATGGCGTAGAAGGCCTCTTACTGCAGGCTGTGAGGTCATTGAATGGGGCCTACAGAGCCTGTGTGAGGATAGTTGGTGACTTGTCGCCGTGGTTCGAAGTCTATTCAGGCGTCAGACAGGGCTGCGTGATGTCTGCATGACTATTCGTGCTGTATTTGGACAGTTGCCTCCAAACATTGAAAGGTAGTATGAGTGGTATGATATTTGATGGTACAATGGTAAACTATCTGTTGTACACTGACGATGCTGTGCTTATAGCACCATCAGAAGCAGAGTTGCAGACAGTAGTTACATACATGAAAGAAGACTGTGAAGTGTAAGGATTGAATATGAATGTGAACAAAACTAAGTGTTTGGTGTTTGAATGGGAAGTTCTACAGATAAAGTGTAAAATATTGGTTAATAGAAAATGTCTAGAACAAGTGAACGAAATTGTTTATCTGGGGAGTGCGTTTTCGAGGGATGGAAGATGTGAGTTGAATGTGGAGAGACGGGTAGCAGCTGGTAATAAAGTGAACGGTGTTCTGTCCGCATTAGTAGGCAGTGTGAATATATCAACCACACTCATTAGTAGGCAGTGCGAATATATTATCTCAGCCGAAATGGCCATACACAGTGTGACGTTGGTTCCAACTTTATTGTACGGTAGTGAGGCCCGGATATGCCCGACATCGAGTAAAGGTAATATAAGCAGTATGACATGATTGCACGACAGTGTTATTGTAAAAATGAAGAAAGGGATGCTTACATCGTTCGGGCATATAGAAAGAATGAGTGATGAAAGTCTGACGAAGAAAATCTACAGAGCGAAAGCGAGTGGTGAAATAGGCCAGGGAAGACCAAGGCTGACTATTAAGATCAAATAGCCAGAGCGTTAGCAGACGGAAATGTCAAAAGCACTTGCATACCTAGGCGATAATTTGTGAGGATGATGAGATTTGAGGAAGCGAATGAAGTATGTAAGGACCGCGACGCTTGGCGCTCCGTTGTCTCTGACTACCCCATTAGGGATACTGCGTGAAGATATGTATGTATGTATGTATAACGAAGCATCCTCAGGATATTCCAGAGATCAGACTGGATGAACTCGTCTCGGTCGGATTCGGTCTTGTTAGCTGACCGAGTCTGATCTTTGGAATATCCTGAGGATGTTTCGTTAGGAGGCGAAACACATGTCGATTATCTAGTAAGGAATTGAGTGCAGAGCAAACCTAAAAATTGTAAGAATTCATCACATTATTTGAAAAAACTCACATTTATAAAACTTTTTTAGACATATTCATTTTTTACTAACGTGGCAACAAAGATTATGAAGATTATGAATTATCTATGAAAATCGTGAAATATTTTAAGTATGATGTCTGATGATGTATGAAATGTCAAAGCACTAGTATTCTTAGGCAAAAGTGTGTAAGGAGAATGATGAGATTTGAGGAGGCGATAAAAGTATGTAAGGACCGCGATTTTTGGCGCTCTGATTTTCAGACTACCCCTTTTGGTAGTGGTTGGTTGGACATACCTGAAGATATGTATGTATATACATATCTTCACGTAGTATCGAAACTCGTATTTTATTTCATTCCTTTCGATTTGCCTAGTGTGTTTCATATTCGTACTGCGGTCGTACATTTAGTTGCAATAGAGGAATGAAAACGGAAGAAATAAAAATAAAGAGTAAACGGTTTTTGTGGACGTTGAAAATGTGGTCGCAACTTTGTTATGTATTTTATAATATTTGTATTACAATGTACCTTTCATTTGTCTTTGTCAGCATGAAGGCTGCGTAGACACTTTTTCGATTTGTTTCCAACTAATAACGTGGAGAATGTATGCCATTGATTTCTATCAGTAAAATAATGTAGGAAATAACACGTTATTTCATGTCGGTTTCGACGAAAATTATAGAACGTGCTGACTGATTCTATATATCCGCGCAGGTCTTAGAAGTCTAACGAAGGTTAAAGATTATTCTAAGGAGTTTGTAACCGCGATAGGAAATCATCCCGTCGCTATGTGGTGATTTGAAATTTAATAAATCCAAATATCTACTTACTGCAAAAAGTGATGTTGAATTCTGATTTTATTAAGCTTTGTTCCTCTGCCATTTCGGATGATTATACGTATTATATACATAGATACATACATACCAACATACACACTCTGCTAAAATTCTTTTTCCTTCGCCTTCTTTTTGCTTCGCCGTACTCGGGTAAAAAACGACCACACCACCATATATTTGTGTTATGTATTTACCGAAAAAATATGTCGGATTCAAAAACAAACTTACTTTTACAGTTGAAAGACACGTTCTTTTGTACTCTCTAACTGCAAATGTAAGTTTGTAATGGCAAAAAGTGTGACATGATTACAAATTCGTAATTTTAGTTTTTTTACCTTTTATTATGCTGTCCATAGGTTTCTACCTTTTATAACATGTAAGTTTTTCCTTTTATTATATTATAAGAATTTGTTTCTTGGCAAATTTCACGATTCTAGGTCAACGGGAAGTATATCTTACAGGTTTTTGATTGAGTACCGAAATGGTAGTATGTTTATATTGCATTGATTTAGAAGCTAAATTTTTTTACACCTACAAGGGATCATAGACCTTTGTTTAATTTAAATTTCAACTTAATATCTCTACTCGTTCTTGATATAAAGGTTCCGTTTTTTCCTTTAGAGGTACAGAACACTAAAATAGAATGTGACAACGCTTAACTTCCGGCGTAGGTCGTAGAATTCAGCTAAGGGGTCGATGATGGGCTAGAAACCTGTCGTTATCCGGTGCCGCATTGGCATTGTGTGAATGCGTCATTTTGTTGTGCGGGAAATGGTGTATTTGTAAGAACATAATATGATATAACATGAAGATTAGTGTTTGTCTGAAGATTTCATAGAAATATCACATATACCTAGTCCAACTTTTGATTCGATAGAGTGACTTTACATGTCCGAGGTAGCTAGTTTTGGCAATTTTTTAAATAGTGATGTCTCCACATGTCGACTTCATTATTTAGTTTCACGTTAAATCTTACTTTTGGATCATCATCGGTATTATTAGCGGTAGTGTTGAAAATACATCAACATTTGTAATAAGGAAAATAGGAAAAATAGTAAAAAAAAGGAGAAACAAAATATGATGTTTATTTATTCAAATTATTTAATACAGTATCTGGGCGATCGAGCTTAACTCGATGTATTACAAAAAAAAAAAATAACAAAAAAGGCTGACCACATCGCAGGATTCGACCCCGCGTTTAGAAAGTTTAAAAAGTTTAGAAGTTTTAAGTATGTGAAAGACGGAGAAAACGATTTTTCCCATAATTGAGACCTAGTTAGATCGATTTCTTGCCCTCCTCAACCGCTATACTGTAAAATTCAATGAAATCGCTACAGCCGTTTTCGAGAAAGCGATATGAAATATATATACTTGTCGGTGGAAATAATAAAAGGCGTTCATTTGACTATACTATGGCAAAGCGCGACTTCCGATGACGCGCTAAAGGAACGTCGGGGCCGGCGCTGACAGTCTGTTAGACTACGGCGGCCGGTGCGATAGCATTTCTCCGACGGATCGTTTGCCATTATTAAATTTCCAATTACCTACGTAATAATAGTTACAAAGAGTTTTCTGTCGTTTGCACATTAACTTTGTCTTAACGTTGTATTTTATGGAGTAGTTCACCTCTTGTAAGATTAGGTACTTATTTCTCATGGCTGAGTTACAAAAGCACGAATTGCCCCGTGTCTTTTCCGACATACTTATATAAATATTGCTCGTTTAATATATTAGTCGATTATGAAATCGCGGCGCTACAGGGCCATACCAACACCAAATAAAATGAATGAAATGTTAGATTACTCGATCCATTTTATTGAATCGATATAGATTCAGTTGACTATCACTTGACAACACTATTTTATCTGGCCACATTTTTGACACGTTAACGTCAAACCACTTTATCTGTAATTTTAAATTCTCTTTGACTCTACCGAATTAAAAGTTAGATATGGCAATTTTAGAAATTAGAATACGCTGTTCTTTAGTTAATTTGACTGTAACTTAATATAGCCTTAAAAAGCACTTGCGTTCGCGACAGTGAAGTTCAAGCCAACCCACAGGCGGCAAAGTGCTCTCCATACCGTCTTAGTCCCTAATATCACCTGGGGTCAACAAGACGTTTCACGGATTACTGCTCATTGATGAGTGTGCTTCAATGTGCCCTTCCATTCAAGAAGGTACAAGTATTTACGTACCAAGTTCATATTTTAAGTTCACTCCTCTCTACAGTATGCTCAATATATCGACTTTGGTACGGTATTATACAAAACTAATATTAGGTTTTTGCAACTATGTAGTTTGTTTTTAGGATTCCGTAGGCATAACAATGTAAATGAAAGCTTTAGACTCTCGTATTGTCTGTCTGTCCGTATAGACAGACAGACGTACGGCAAAGACTATAGTAATGTCTGTTTATATGGGCAGACACACATGGCGCAGCCAACTTTTCCACTCATTTTTACACCTCCTGAAGTAAAATTTGGTGTAGAGGCATTCATAGTGGTTACTGAAAACCAGAAAAAAAAAATTAAATTAAATATGGTAATTCAAAGCGGAAACATATTATGGATCCGAGTTTTGAATTGACTTTCACTTTGTCCGAAATTGCTAAGACAAATCGTGGCCTACACGCCCTCGGTTGCTTTTTTAATTTCTCAATATTTGGAGGCTCTGTTTTATATTTATCTATATTTCGTAATTTCGTAATGCATCCGTAAAGAACTCAAAACGCAGATGAAATTGTTAGTAAATTCTTGTTATGAAATAGGTTTGCTGAATATTCATAAGCATAATATGTTTCACGCCTTTAATGTTTCCAGGAAAGTTGACTATTATCAGATATTACGTAGATCTCTAAACGTACTCCATGATAGCGAATTATTTCGAGTGAGTATATTTCGAACAATTACTCTTGATGCTGATTGTACCTACCTACGCGATTATATACTTATATGTACAATGTACATATTGTTACAGTTGGACCTTATGCGTAGGGAATAAGGTCGATTTTTGGTGGAACTCGAAACATAAGTTTTGGTGCTTATATCTCGAGACCTAGGCTTTATCGAGTTATGACCTAAAAACGCATTGCTAGGTTTAAGGCCTACTATCGAATGGTATAAGTCAAATTAAGAAAGAAGAACCAAGTTGCACCTCGAATATTCCCGAGCGATGACGTGTCATGTACCTATGACTCATGCAAACAGGCGGCATCGAGAACAATGTCGAATTACCGTTAGCGAGCGTAATTCACTAGAAAGTTCCACCCTCGTTTTAGGCGACTATAAATAGAGCTCCGTGTCCGCCGCCGTGTCAGTCTTTCTCAACTATCGTTCGAAACGACATATCGAGGCGAATTACGACGACTACTGCGAAGACCTTGGATAGAAGAACTCTGCGATTCGTGAACGTTGTTATTGAGTGAAGCGTGTACCTTCGGTGACTACTACGCGAGTACCTACTTCGAGGGCGACTACGAAGATTAGGAACCGCCGTAATTAAGTTCGCGTGTTCTTGACATCTACTTGTACGAAGAAAAATAAACTCTTTGCACCCTTAACCGGCATCTTATTACCCTCAGCTCGTAATAATATGTTTATATCTTCATGCTGTATTCGTAACGGGATGTCAGAGAAAATAAGAAAGATTTTCTGTGGAGTTATTTAGGATAACGAATTTTCAGAGGCGGTATCAAATATCTGACTGTATAGGTCGGCCACTGGCTTATTTCCGTTAAGGATATTTAAGTTAAAGATGGGTTAGTATGGTCCGTCACCTTACTTTTGGGAGAAGAAATCTTTACTGTAGTGACGGGGATGAAACCTTCAAAAGATTTTTCTCCTCCGCCTCCGCAGGAGACAGTGGGTTATGTAGGGCTCTCGTTTATTAAAAAATCTGGCTAATCGCGAGCCGGACCACAAACAATGGATGGTTCCGTCGTCAGCATGAACGTTCACAGTTAAAATCGATGTACCTAAGCGACCGCGTTACTCGCGCGAAGTCGAGTTGTTTAGTGTCATCTGTTATTCTCAAATAACTAATATCAATGCTTAAGTAATTCAGTCTACTGGTACCTCAATATTAGCTTACTGATACCTCAATATTCTATGAGATGGAACAAGTAATGATATTCTAGAAAAAAACTCGGGATAAAAAGATTTTCGGGGATAACACGATTGACGATAACAACACTAACACTAACGATTACTTCATTCGTTTGTACGTTCATCGTGCAAAAACCACTAATCGAATTAAAAATCTAATTTCTTAAAAATATGAAACTGCTATCCTCCTCGAAGTCACCTGAAGTGATCGGCAAGAGATTTATTTGCTCCAATCAACCGAGAGTCAATCAAGAGATTTATTTGCTCCAATCAACCGGGACAGCCAAATCCTTCATTGGTCGCCTTCTACTGTCCTTAATTTTCTTTCTTCTATCTTCACTTTACAAGTATCTTGAGAACTCTCCATGAAATAGGCTAAAGCATAATATAGCGATTTAAATAAGTTGCAAGTGCCTCCTCTCTTAACGCTACATTATATAGATTCTAGGAGTCTGACGTTTATTCGTCAGATTTTCATATCTGATAGTCGCTGTCGATTGTCAGAAGATATTTGCACCATGTTATATTGTGAATCTCGGAAGAATCAAAATTCACGGAGCGTTTGCTCTAACAGCGTGTTCTTTTTTTGTTAACCGGGTTTCTAGACTTTTACTGATGTGTGTGACTAGGGAAGGGTTGCAGTACAACAATACAGCGCTTAACATGACATATTTTTATTTTTGTGAAGCCAAAACACTTACGACTTACGAATATTTGGCAAATAATTATTTCAATTAGGTTTGTCAAAAGCACTCGCATACCTAAGCGAAAATGTATGACGAGAACGAGATTTGAGGAAGCGAAAGAAGTATGTAAGGACCGCAACGCTTGGAGCTCTGTCCTCGGATACAGCGTGAAGATATGTATGTATATAATTATTTCAGTAATTGAAGTCGGTCATGAGGCGTATTACACTGACAGTGCGAGGCTTACTCACTATAACTGTTTTACTCGTAGTTACGCTCAATGAGATGATAATAAGAGACACAAACATTCGTTTGACACACGGTGGCAAGAGCGTCAACTTATTATGGCCACTCTCCATTATGTTCCTTGGTCCTTGGTCTTCTTGGTTGCGAACAGTCCAACGGTGCATATCAGCGCCCTAACAAACAGATAATAATATAGGCTCCATCTCCGAGCTTATCGGCGTCTTACCAACAAATAATATAGGCTCCATCTCCGAGCTTATCGGCGTCTTACCAACAGATAATAATATAGGCTCCATCTCCGAGCTTATCGGCGTCTTACCAACAGATAATAATATAGGCTCCATCTCCGAGCTTATCGGCGTCTTACCAACAGATAATAATATAGGCTCCATCTCCGAGCTTATCGGCGTCTTACCAACAGATAATAATATAGGCTCCATCTCCGAGCTTATCGGCGTCTTACCAACAGATAATAATATAGGCTCCATCTTCGAGCTTATCGGCGTCTTACCAACAGATAATAATATAGGCTCCATCTCCGAGCTCCACCGTGCCAAGAACAAGACTGCCGACTTTTTCGTGCGTTATTTAAGTTTACGCTTTACCCGCTAGTCAAATTAAATCATTCGGAAATGACGTCACAAATTAGTATTACCATTACTATTTTGTGAAATATTTCTTAAGAGTCAATTTTATTTTAAACTGTCCAAAATTAAAATTGATTTAAATTTATCTATTCTTTATATCTGTTTATTGTCTCTATTTTGTTAATTTATTCTGTGTTATTAATTAAATTAGCAACGATGACCACGCAAAAATCGTTGCCGCCCATACGGCCATACTGATGTGAGCGTGTTCCCTGCGCTGTATCGTATTACAATCAGTCTAAGACGGCATCACCCAACATCATTATTACCAACATTATTACCACCAGCATCATTACCAGCATAATTACCAACATCATTATATAAATTGTTCTACTGCATCATCTATATAAATTGTTCAACTGCATCATGGATATTTCATCTAAGTTAGCGGCTAGCATCCAAGAAATGACGGAACTATTTGATTTTCGAATGAAGGAGTATGAAGTTAAGCTGCAAGGTGCAACAACATCCGCCCCACACATTAATACCAACATTACCTCCTTATCCCGTGAGTTTTCCGAGTTTAAGTCATTTGTTTTGTAAACTCTCTCTAATATGAAGTCACAAATTGAACTCCTGGCCCTTGGCTTGGATCGTCATGAGGCTTTATTAAGACGTAAAGTACTACTCTTTCATGGAATACCTGAACAAAAAGATGAAAAAGCTATAGATGTTATCTCAAGCATATTATCTGACCATTTTAAAGTGTCCAGTACAAATAATAATGACTTACAAGTTTGTCATAGATTAGGTTCTATTAAAACAAAGAATAGGCCTATGTTGGTCAGATTTGCTGATGTGCAGTTGCGCAATATTGTGTGGGATGCTAAAACTGCACTCAAGGGCACTGGCATTACCATCTCAGAGTTCCTGACCAAGCAACGACATCAGTTGTTTATGTCAGCTCGTAAACACTTTGGTATTCAGCGCTGTTGGTCAGCGGATGGCAAAATTGTATTTAAACTGCCTGATGGATCTCGTCGGAAAATTGAGTTAATATCGAAGCTACAATCTAATCACGCTCTACCCAACTCCATCTTCTGAAAACTCTGGAAGCACAACTCATCAACAAGCTGCAGTTAACACTAAGGATACCAGTAAGGCATTGACGTTGTCCAAAAGTCCGAGAAAACTAAGGAAGAAATAGATTATTATTCATCAGCTTTTCAATTTGTTTTGGTTTGATCATACTTTTACATTTGTACTTTTATTTTTGGAACTTTGAAATTTGTCAGCATTATATATCTTATTTTTGTTGCTAGTAGCGGGTACAATGTATACTCTTGTTTGTTAAGGTATTTATTCTTACAATTACGTACTTTATACAAATAATTGTTTTTGTTTTATGACATGACATTCGTTATGACAGCTGTCGGCTGTCGAGTGATAGCTGTCATTTCATGTTCACTAATGTTGCCCTTTTTGTTTACTTAAAGTTACGATGTGTAGTATTTTCCTTCTAATTTCATTTAGATGTCTTCCAGTTTCATTTCATGAACAAAATTATGTTATCAATCTTCACATTTCTGCTTGTGTACTGTTATTAATAGTTTTTATTCAATGTATACTTCTTACCGCTACTATGTTTTTATCCCCTCTTAAAATCTATGATGTCTGATGTCTGATGTGATGTGATTTTTTCCTTTCGCACTGGCGAGTGTTGGACACATATATGAACACAGTTTTTTTTTTTTAGTTTTATATCTATTTTATATTAATTAACATAAATAACACATATTATATTGCATTATTATTAATATATTTTTATAATATATATTTACTATAGTCTATATTATTATATAATGGATATTTTTGATAGCTTAGCTGTTAATTATTTTTCTTCCTCCTCAAGTGATTTTGACAATGACGGGGATATGTCGACGTCTTCAAATATTGTATATTTACGAGATGAACTTAAATCTGCTTTATCTCTGCATCAACAAAACTTTAATGCTGTTCATATTAATGCTCAAAGTATTCCCGCGCATTATAACGACCTCCTGGACTCCTTCAGTGAGTCTCAGGTTGATGCTATCCTTATTTCGGAATCTTTCCTTAAGCCTTCACTTTTTTCAACACTCTACTCTTTACCAGGGTTCAAGCTCTTTCGTAATGACAGAACTGATAAAGGTGGTGGCGGTGTAGCAATATATTTACGTGGTGATATACCTTTTAAAGTTATCTGTTCCTCTCCTAATTCCCACTCCAAATCAGCAGAGTTTCTTTTTATGGAAATCATCCTTCACCATTCCAAAATGCTTCTAGGTGTATTTTATAGTCCCTCTTTGCATATTAATTACTTCTCTACGTTAGAAAACCTTCTTTCTGATCTTTGTCCCATTTATGACGACTTTTTATTTCTTGGTGATTTCAATACATGTCTTATTAAAAATGACTCTCGTTCAAAATCACTTATATCTCTGCTCTCGTCATTCAATCTGCATATCCTGCCGTCATCGGCGACACACCATTCGCCCAACTCTTCACCCTCCCTTCTTGATCTTATAGTTACAGGTTCTTTAGATAACATTTCTTCTCACGGCCAACTTACTTTTTCCTTCTCCTACCATGATCTTATATTTGTTTCGTATATAATCAGATTAACTAAACGCGCACATAAATATCTTTTGTTACGGAGTTTCAACAATATTAATTTGGAGGCGTTGAGGAAGGATGCCATGGCTGTAGATTGGTCGCAGATTATACGATCTAACAGTGTGGACGACAAGGTGCTTACTTTTAACACTTTGTTAATTGATCTGTACGATCGTCATGCACCGATTAAAAAAGTCAAAGTGAAATATCCACATGCGCCTTGGCTCTCTTCTGAAATAAAAAAGATGATGGCATCGCGTGATAGAGCCAAGAGTAAATTTAAAAGAGAACCTTTAGTTAACCATTTGGATCGATACAAAATGCTTTGCAATATCTGTAGCCGTATGTGTAGAGATGCTAAAAGGCGCTTTTTCCATGATTCCACGCAGAATCTTGATTCTGCTAAACTTTGGAAATTTCTTCGTTCGCAAGGTTTTGGTAAGTCTTCTACTTTATCTTCGTATACTTTCAATCTCAATGCTCTTAATTCTCACTTTTCTAAACAACCTGTATTTCTCGACAAATTTGTTAAAGACAAAACTCTTAAAGAGCTATCCCTCCCTCTTGTTTCCTCTTCTTCTCCATTTCCATTTAATACTGTGACTGAAGAGGGTGTCAACAAGCATATCCTATCTATTACTTCTTCAGCTGTAAGATTTGATCAAATATGCTCACGAATGATAAAAATTCTTCTACCTGAACTTTTACCTGTTGTAACTCACATTTTTAATCATTCTTTACTCTTTCACACTTTCCCATCAATCTGGAGAAAAGCCCACGTTTTACCTCTCCCCAAAATTTCGAATCCTACGTCCCCATCACAGTTCCGTCCGATTTCTATCTTACCTTTTCTATCTAAAGTTTTAGAGCACATTGTTCATCAACAAGTTGCGTCTTATCTCACTTCCAATAACTTATTCAATCCCTTCCAGTCTGGCTTTCGACCTGGCCATAGTACAGCCATTGCACTGCTAAAAGTTACTGATGATATCAGATTTGCTCTAGAAAATAAACGTCTCACTATTCTCATTCTTCTTGATTTTAGTAACGCTTTTAATTCTGTTGATTTGGATATTCTTCTTGGTATTCTTCGTTTCCTAAATGTCTCTCCTTCAACCTCTTCCTGGTTTGAATCCTATCTTCGTGGTCGTTCGCAGTGTGTTCGTTCGGATGCTTCTGCTTCGGATTGGTGCGTGCTATCTGCGGGCGTACCTCAGGGCGGTGTGCTTTCTCCTCAGTTATTCTCTGTTTTCATTAATACTATCACTAACGTTTTATCTTGTAACTTCCATCTCTATGCAGACGATTTGCAGTTATATCGACATTTCTCTGTAGCAGATGTGGATATGACTGTTGCTGAGATTAATAGGGATCTCGAACGTGTGAAAGCGTGGGCTGCGTCGCATGGGCTTTTAGTTAATCCCAATAAGTCTCAAGCTATTATAATTGGCAGTAGGCATATGTGCAATTTAATTGATTACTCCTCTCTACCTCAAATTACTTATGACGGTACCACTATTCCTTTTGTTGATTCAGTTAAAAATTTAGGTATCACTCTTAACAAAAATCTATCTTGGGCACCACATATTAACGACATTAATAAAAAAGTACATTATACATTTCACTCCCTTAAACGTCTCCAATACTTTTTGCCTTTGCATAGCAAAATATATTTAGTTCAAACTTTAATCATGTCTATCGTCGACTATGCTGACGTTCGTTTCCTCGATGCTACCGAAGAGTTGGTGAACAAATTAGAGAGACTCCAAAATTCATGTATTCGTTATATTTTTGGCTTACGTAAGTTCGACCATATCTCCGAATTTAGGACGCGTTTAAAGTGGCTTCCCATCCGTTTACGCAGGAATATGCATCTTCTTTTCTCACTTTATAATATTTTTCATTCCCCATCGTCACCATCTTATCTTAAGGAGCGTTTTCAATTTTTAAGGTTACCTGGAACTTCAAGTCGTAGTCATTTATCTACTTCTCTTCAAACACCTTCCCATTCTACAAACTTTTATTCTCATTCCTTCACTGTACTTTCCGTTAAACTATGGAATGATCTTCCTCCCTGGGTTCGGGAGAATCCATCCCTAGTATCCTTTAAATGAGCAGTTAAAGAGCATTATATGAAGAGTTAGTTCAAAACAAATATTTCACTTGGGTATAATTATCATGTATATAATATATATCGTTATTGAAAGTATGTATATTGTATATATATTTGTATTTATATATGTCAAATTTATATATTTATATGTACTGATATATTGATTGCATATGTTTTTGTTACTGTATTTCGTATTCATTATTATTTATATTTAGTTTGATAATATTGTGTTACACACAGTGTCTACCTTTCTTTCTTTCTTCATAAAATTTCTCACTCGCGTTTCTGCTGGGAGAAATTTCTTATAGAAATAAGCGGTACCTTTTGCTCTTTTTTCTATACGTATCTCTCTTTGTATATGACGTTGTGTGTGCAATAAATTGTTAAATAAATAAAATAAATCATTACCAATATCATTACCAACATAATTACCAACGTAATTACCAACATCAACAACACGTCCGATTTGATAGTCGGAGCGGATATTTGAGTCGGAAACGGCGTTAAGCCGTTCACTATTTTACTTCCTTTCCAATTGTCTGAAGGCGCCATAATCCACGCTTATGAAGCGTTGATATTCAGGATTATTAAATTTCAGATGTTTTAAATGGAAAATTACTTTCGACAATTCTCGTTTATTTAATAGGGACGATTTAACTGCGGGGTTTATTATTCCGTTTAAAATAATTGAAAGAAAAAATTGAAGAAAAGAAGAAAGAATTGAAGTGAAACTTAAGCAACGTTTTCGGCCTTTTCTAGTGTGAGGAGTGCAACACATCTGCTTGTTATAATTGCTTGGAAAAAACTAAGCACGGTTGTTGTAATTTATTTGTTCTTTATTAAAATAACAAAAATTTCAATTTTGGCAATACAATTGGCGGTCTTATCGCTCTCGGCGATTTCTTCCAGACAACATTAGGATGGAAAACGCGCAAGAAAAAATAAAAATTAGGTAGTATGTGGTATAAATACTATATTGATAAATATCGTCATGAATATACTTAATATTTAAAAATAATATATACCAAAATATATAATGCAATAATACATACAAAACAATATATAAATACGAGATGAATAAATACATACCATAAGTACACATACTTATATAAATATAAAATACATATGGTACACATACATGCAAGTAGAATATACACATATTATGTACTAATAAAGAACAATAAAGAGATAGTGTTCCTTCAGACATTTCTTAAACACTTGCAATGATTGCGATTGTCTAATGGTCACAGCTAGTGCGTTCCACAATGTAACTGTTTGCACTGTGAACGATTTATCGACAAATCGCGTAGAATGCATCGGCATTTCGAGTTTTAACTTCTCTGAGGATCTCAAGAATCTTGAATGTGTGTTGTGTAGAAACTGGAAACATCTTTTGAGATAAATGGGAGTATGAGGATTGAATAATATATTATATAATAAAAAGAGAATATAAGCATCCCGGCGAAGGCGTATAGGTAACCAATTTAATTTCTTATGTAATCTCCGATCAAATATAAGACTTCCTAATTAAATTCGGGGTATGTCTAGACTATTCTCAGTACATGTCTGATTAAATTTTACAATCATAATTGTCTACTGATGGGTGATGGTGTATTGTTACCCAATTTGGACTTCAACAATTGGTATATTGTATTGACTCAGGTGCTAATTTGCGGAAATTCATTTCATGTGACGAAATCCCATAATATCCAGCTGTCTTCCGCCCAAGATTCTGAAACTAATCAAGATGTGTTTTACCTCTCGACGAAGCATCCTCAGGATAATTCAGAGATCAGACTCGGCCAGCTAACCAGCAGCGAATCAACTCGGAACTGACTCATTCGTTGATTCGATGCTGGTTGGCTGGCTGAGTCTGGTCTCTGGAATATCCTGAGAATGCTTCGTTGGGAGGCGAAACACACGTCGATTAGTTTTGAATTTTGGGCGGAAGACAGCTGGATATTATGGAAATTCAACGCATTTGACGATTGGTACTTTTATATAGTTATTAGCTGATGTACGCGACTTCGTCCGCATTTTTTATCTTTAAAATAGCCTACGTTCTTTCCCGGGGTTTAATATATCTCCATACCAAATTTCATCGCAATCGGATGAATAGTATGGCAGCCCATAAAATACGAACAAATAAACATTGATTTCTTTATATTAGATTATAACATAGTACTTTGTTACATTCTTCCTGACGCTGTGATAATTATCCCTGTTCCATGATTCTTATTGTTACATGACATTGATAATATTCGCAATCGCGACGGTGTCATTTCAAAAAAAAAGGAAAAAGAATTTTTATGTAAGAATCTGTATGTATGCACGTATTAAATATGTACCTACATAATGCATTACCTGCATGCATTGAAATGGCATATACCACAAATATTATATATTTATATAGTACATTGTTAGCTTACTTTTTGTAACAAATTTTAGTCTATCGTGTTTTATACAAGTTCTCCATAAAAAACCTGTCTTCTGTCTATGATACCTGTCTTCCCTATAAGAAGTCTTTTTCTCTATAAGAAGCCTTTCTTCCCCACAGGAAGCCGAAATCTTTTTTATAAGAAGTCTTTTTTTCTCTACATTGATAATTTGGCAACTCTTAGGAATTGCAGAGATGAGCAAGGCGCCATGTTCTATATTTTTCTCTTCCAAACAAAAAATTACACAATCGTAGAAAGCAATTCAGTCTTTTCGTCTTACATTTCTATCCACGTCGATATGCCAAAAAAAGCGTAACTAAGAGAAGATATTTCTTTCATGAAATAACTGACAAAATTAATTATGAATCGAGTGATTGCAATATGATAATCGAAACGACTTGTGGGCGTAAATGGGCATCTTTTGAAGGTAGAAACTCAAATGCTATGTCAGAATGTTTTCTGTTATAAATAATTTTCATGAGAATCAGTATTAGTCCATAATGACCTTACGTATCAGTAACGCACTTCTATCGGAAAATGAAACCTGCTAGCCCTCATTTATATTGAAACATTTTTTTCAAATAATGCAAAGAATAATCCGTGGCATGTAAAATTAAAGGTGATAATAAAAATAAAAATAGATGTTCTATTTGGTATTATTCAAATATATTATCCATTGAAATATATAATTTATTGAAGTAAATAAGGTGCTTTTAAAACGCAAAAATTATTGATTCGAAAACAATTCTACTGAAAACCACCGACAAAAAACTCTAGTACAATTAAAAAAAATGGTTTACGGTTTTTAAAACCAATCTAATTAAGTACAGTAAGTAAATACAAAAAATAAGTATCTTGTTTACAAAATTGTTGATCTTTTAGTTTGCTATTCAAATTATATCTACATACATAAATAGCTTTTAGAGGGCAGATGGCAATAAAACAGTGATCTGAATTGTAAGCAAGAACCAAGTTCATTCGTGTGTGATGCGTGTAGTAGTTAGTTTACTAAAATTGAATATTAATATTATGTGTACAAATAAGATTTCACAACTAGTACGTATTGTAGTGTTGTAGTGATACGTGTTTTGTACGCGAGAGCTTCATCGTTGAATGAGCCGAGGTTATAAATATTGCCCGCCACATACGATCAAGTATGCATGATCAAGCCCGTTCAATTTGCATGAAGCAGAGGTCACATCAAATAAATTAGATCGTGTGTTGCATTGTAGGCGCGTCATGCCAAACAACGCCTTATGCCAATTGGACGGGCTTGATCATTTGTGGCGGGCATTACAGTACAGTCGGCTACAAACTTCATGCCGTTTCCAATTCAGGGTGCAATGGACAGTGTTCAGGCGCTAGAGTTACATCTTGACATCACTTCTAGCAATAAGCACAGGACCAGTATGAAAGCAGAATGACATTATAGAGACTTTTCAAATCTATACATACCACATACATATACGCTTTCATATATGCTAAATAACAGTTTTGCGTAATTTTTCCATAAAGTGACAGACGTTTATATTGTTATAAAAACGCAATATATGAAAGAACTCAGTAAAAGTAGCTACACATAATGCATTCATTACATTTTCACTGATTTAACTTAATTTTAATTCCCGTAAATGACCGTTCGCGAATACAGTTGAAGATGTACTTTTTTTGACCGCTTTAGAGTATTTGTGTCCGACAATATATGGCGGCATTTCCAATTAAACCATCTCTCACTATCTCGATCCGACTACACTATATGTACACAATTATTTGATAGCTACTTGGCTTCTACTACTTCATACAAAGACTGTCCGACTTCTCCAGCCAATCAACACACAACCAATGCATTTTATCCCCGGTCCCGCTTATCTACGGGTACTCTTGACTACGGAAAATGATTCCATTCAATTTAGTTTGATTCCCCGCGCGGATCCGATTCCGTTCAATGATTCCTTGACCCTTACGAATCACCTACTCATTTTCTCTATATACATAATTACGGACGCATTAACTTTGTATTGTTCGCAGTACGATCGTCTTATTTATCAAATACTATATAGTTGGGATGAAAGTCTGACGAAGAAAATCTACAGAGCGAAAGTGAATGGTAGCAGAAGGAATATCAAGGCTGACTAACGACGATCAAATAGCCAGAGTGTAGCTGACGGAAATGTCAAAAGCACTTGCATACTTAGACGAGAATGTGTATGGAGCATGATGAGATTTGAGAAGGCGACCACGAAGCTTGACGCTCCTTCCTCGCTGACTATCCCGTTAAGGGTATAGCGTTAGGGATATAGGGATATAGCGTGAATGTATGTACAGTAGTTGTATGTAAATTTAATTTGGTACGTAATATGATTTATCAATGTTAGTATATAGTTGTAGTACATATTTATTGAGTTACGCATGATGTATGTACTTTCTTGCAGTTAATATTGTAACACTTAGAATTGTCGATTCTTTTACCTTCGTACTTGACAGGCTTAGAATTAGGACTGACAATCTAATCCTATGTACCATATTTTTTTCCTCTTTGATTTTTACATCCCAATAAAACTCGGAATCGGTTTCGTACGATGAACCTATCGAATCCTGTTGGACTCCCACGAACGTTTGGAGTTAATAAAGATTAGAAGATAATAAAGATTAGCATGGCCCCTGCGCAAGGATGACACGCAAAACCGTGAAGCGTTCCACATTTTTAAACACATACTCCATTATTATTAGACATTTTCTACACTTATGTTACAGACGTTCACATTTGTCTTTAGTGAAATTCTGTTATTTATTTTTAAGGTCAAAATTTATTGAACGTTTGAGAAACGCAGTCGTCATGCCTACTCGCTTATTTTTTCCACACACTCGAATCTTTTGTTGCTTCAAGCTGGCGTTAATCGGTCAAAATATATCCAATGTCCAATGCTATTCGTACTCGCTTCTCATTTAGCTCTTTTTAGAGTTGATTGTTGCATGCATTTTAATTTCGTGTCGCCTGCTAAACTTCAACTTGTTAGTGCAGCGGTATTCCTACCCTATATTACTATTGCTACAGACTATTGCTGTCAGTCTATTAATGTTTTGTGTATGCATTGTGTTTTTGTACCAGATTAATAATTATGATTGCTTACAGGAACCTTGAGGACTATCTTAAGTATCGGGGACGCGTATCTGGATGTGATAATATTATGCTTATCATTATATGCTTATACTTAAGTGTTTGTTTACTACGTGGTTCCCGCTTCTCCCTCACGGGCACATTGCTTCCTAATAGACATTTAATATTACTTGTTATAAATGGCGTGCTCACTTAAAAGTTACTACCAAAATACTCGAGGGCTATGAACTAAAACCAGTACCTTTAAAAGAAACCTTATCCTCAGTGATTATGACATTGTCTCAATCTCAGAGACTTGACTGATAGAGGGATTCGAGGACCATGAGCTCTTCGACGATAGATATATTATATTCCGCTGCGATCGTAATTATATAGCGACGTCCCAAAGGTGGGCGGAAGCGTTTTACTCGCCGTTCGGAGGGAGCTCGCAGTGTCTCATTTCACAATTAATTAACTTCGCGGATAAAATCTTTGACATTACTAGTTCCTGTCCCAATGATAAATTTATTGTACTAGAAGATTTTAATCTTATGTATGTCGATTGGCACTTAAACTTTAACCAATTAGAACCAAACGGAATCTCTGGTGACGGCCAAGTTTACTTTTTAGATACGCTATCGCAGTGTGGTTTGTTTCAGTTTAATCACGTGAGAAACGTAGCAAACCATAGAATCCTTGATTACGTCTTATCTAGTGATTTGCTCGAAGTACACTCTTACGAGGATCCCCTCGCGCTGGAGGATGATCACCACAAATCTTTATTCATCTTCGTTAAGTTTGCGTGTATACAACCTCTTCCATATAAGCCAAGGATTAAATATTTCTATCACTCTTCGGATTATGAGTCTATTAAATCCGCATTAAATGAAGTTGACTGGTGTGAATGCTTGCAGATAGGTCCACTACAAGATGCTCTAGACATTTTTTATAATAAGTTGCATGAAGTTCGATATGATCACATCCCTCATAAGCCTATTTTTCCAGGCAGATTTCCCTCTTGGTACAGTCCAGCTCTCAAAAAGATATTAAAAGAAAAGACTAAATTCCTAAATAAATATCATGTATATAAAAATACTTCAGATTATTGACTTTCTCCTTACTCAAGAACAGAGCCAACGCTTTGGAGGAAGAGTGTTACAACTTGTATTTAGCGAGAGTTGAGGATGCTATAATCAAAACCCCTTAAACTTTTTGGTCTTACGCCAAATCACTTCTTTGTTCCCCACTACAATGACGTATAATAACGTCACGTTTGACTCAGGTGAAGAAACATATAACCTCTTCTCGAAATATTTTAAATCTAATTTCTTAGATCCTGTCAATGTAGATCTCTCGTCTTTATGCTCCGGTGCCACTTGTCCTGAAAGTAATCTGAATATAATATGTGATATTAATATCCAACCATATGAGCTGTTAAAGATGCTGAAAACTCTGGATCTATCTAAAGGAGCAGGTCCAGATGATATCAGCCCGATTTTTATAGCTGGATGTGCTGAAAGCCTGGTCCTGCTACTTAGTATCCTTTAAAGAAGATCTCTGGATGAGGGATGTGTGCCCTTCATATGGAAGTCTGCATTTATAACGCCCATCCATAAGAATGGCAGTAGAAATGATACTATACACTATAGGCCTATATCTAAATTGTTTATTTTCACCATCAAAATCTTTGAATGAATTATATATAAACAGCTTTTTATTTGATAACAACTACGAAAGTAGGTGTAAAAGGCTTCACATACTCCCTTTAGAAACGCGTCGAAATATCGCTAACATGATGTACCTAATGAAAGTTGCACAAAATAAAATTGACTGCCCACAACTCTTGCACAACATTAGGTTACATGTACCAAATAGGCCTACAAGAAAACCCATAAATCTATACATCCCTGAGAGTTCGAGAAATTACAGAAAGCATTCATTTTTCCATAGAGTACCCAAATACGTCAACGAATTGTCCAACCAAAACGTTGACCTATTCAATACAGATCCCTATAAAGTAAGGGACATTTTATCTCAGGCATGGTTTGACGCGATTCTCTAACAGAGTTGACAAGAGTAAAGTCTTGTTTTCCTTTAAAGTTTATATCTTTTAAACATGTATTATCATCGTTTTATTTTTTATTTACTTATAAGTTATAACTTTATATAATAATTAATAGTAAGTACTTAGTTGCAATATGCGAAAACATATAATTACTACATATAGCTACTAGATTTACATGTATGTTTTGTCTTTTAGTTTTATACAGCTGTTTGTTTTCCAAATAAAACATAATAAAAAATAAAATAAAATAACTCTTAGGAGTCGATAAGAATTGGAATTAATCATTTAAATCTTTGCATCCAGAGGTACACATGTCTGCTTCCGCTATGGAGTGCTATTCACAACTTCATTTCATCGGATGAAACATCGGATGAAACATCGGATGAACGCATCGTTGATAACATCGATGAAAAATTACATCGGTTGTTCGCTAGGATTTTCCTACGATGTAACAGCCAAGGAGTTGGCAGCAAAAACTTTTTACAACCTACACATGTGGTAAAAATGAAATTTAATAGTATAATATAAAAACAAATTTGTTTTTAAAATTGTTCTGATCATTCCGATGATGTTTAAATACAAAACTTATTTAAAATGTAAAAATACACGTATAAATATTTTAATGAATGTAATGTTACAATTATATGAATCAAACTAAATACCAACTCCCGGTTCATTCATTTTATTACATACGGAGACGTCATTCGTCAACTTGTCAGTTGTCAATAACTTTTCAAAATGGCGTCGTGATGCCCAATTAATATCGTTAGGTACTCTCTTCACTTACCTTTATATTATTTAAGCAACGGTGTTGTACAGTGATCTCATATTCGTGAAATAAATGGGGCTAAAGATTTATCAAGGAATTAATGTGACTAAAACTGCAGTTCATGGACATTTATGGTGATTTTGGTGATCGAAGACGCCTACGAATCCTACAAAAGCCTACAAACTATCCATTTGTTTCTGTTAAAAAAAATATAAATAAATGTGAGACTTAAGAGTTAATGCCATTTATAAGTAAGTATTGTAGAAGTTAGGACAAAAATGTGTTTCATATTTTGCTGTAATAGCCAACTAAACATTAAACAAAAAGTGCGGGAAACTGCATTCTCTGTAATTTGTCATGTTTTTGTAAAACTACAGCTTAAAGGTGTTTATTTTAATATTTCAGTGGGAATGGATGAAAAGAGAGGCAGTGTCAAGTTCTCATACAAAGAAATAACCAATATCCACTTATCATTTTATGTATTATAAGGCAAGATCATGATGTAAAAAAATAGAGATGATTACAAAGAGAAATGTTGATGCAGTGAATTGTTAAAATGTATTTTGAAGTGTAAACCTTGAACAAAAGAAAAAGAAATGATAATGTACCTGCCTACCATGTGCCTGTGAATTACAAACTACCTATGAATTACAAAAAAGTTATAATAACTGGTATAGGTTATATTTATTTATACTTTTATGAATATAAATAGGTTTCTAAAACTTTGTGCTATTTTTTAAATACTATAGAAGTCATGTTACAAACAATTATTATTAATCTTATTTAATATAAATGTAATAAGTAGCTATTAAACTTTGCATTATGAAATAAATACACTAATGATATCTACTGATCTACTTATTTTGTACCTGCATACTTTTATTATATGTAAGCAATCATAGATATCATTATTTGTAATCTGTATTTTTAATATTTTGTAAAATTATTATTAAGTTGTGCATTTGACCGGAAGTTGCTTAAGAAATTACAAAGAGTACAACAACATATGATTGCAATTTCTTAAGCAACTACGTCAGTCGTATTTAGTCAGTAGTAGAGAACACATGTAAAGAACATAATAAAGTTGTAATAAAGTCTATAGTTGGAATCTTATTTGAGCAGTTCTTATAGTTCAGAAGTGGGATTATTATTCACGACGCGCTATTATCATCCGCCATCTTGTAAAGCAAAATTTTCGCTATGCCTAAAAGCGAAAAGTTAGCACGAGGGAATAGTGGACAGCGTCGATCGAGATCGCATCGCCGTCGATCTCGATCACGCAGGCGTCGATCTAGCTCGCATGGGCGTCGATCGAGCTCGCATGGGCATCGGTCGAGATCACATGGGCGTCGACCGCGGTCGCATATTCACCGCTCTCATGCGGATAGACATCGATCCCGATCGTACGGCCGGCGATTACGATCGCGTGGCCGGCGATCTCGATTGCACAGCCGATCGCATAAGCGATCGGTATCAAAAATATTAACACCGGAGAGGAGTAGGAGTCGTTCGAAGTCACGAAGGCGAGGGAGCAATTCACCTAAGGCAGCTCGTGTAAGAAGGCAGCAGAAGAGTCGCAGTACGTCAGGACCGAACGGTCAACGTGATCACCGGTCAGTGACCAGGCAGCCTACGCCTCAGAGAGTGAATAAGCGTAGTTCTAATGCTGTGAGTAATCCTTCTTTAATTAATACGACTGCAACTGATGCTAAACGTCAGTCCATTGAAACAGTGTCTAATAAAGTTGATAAAACCATTTCTTCTGTTACCTTTACGGCTCAGGAAGTAATAGAATTATTTAAGTCTATACCGTCCCTGTCGTCCCAGGGACAAAATCATTTTGCCATGAACACCAATGCCATACCAGAATTTGACCCTTCCAATAAAGAACAAGCAATTGATATGTGGATTACTAAAGTAGAAGAATGTGGTAACTTATATAAATGGACAGAAATGCAGTTGATACACTATGCTTTACCAAAATTGATAGGAATGGCCAAAGTCTGGTACCAAGGATTACCATCTGTTAATTTTACTTGGATAGAATGGAAAGACAAACTAATAAAAGCCTTTCCAATTGCACAGAATTTTGCTCAGTTGTTACATGAAATGTTAGGTAGGAAAGCGAGATATAATGAATCATTAGAAGTTTATTATTATCATAAAATGAATTTGTTGAATCGTTGTGGAATTACGGGGAAAAATGCCATAGACTGTTTAATAGATGGACTAGACGATCGTAGTATACGACTCAGTGCACAGGCTGCAAATTATGCTCAACCAGAAGACATTTTGTCTTATTTTAAATCTATTAAGTTAGATGATACGAAAGACAAAAGATCGGCTCCGGTATTTTCAAAAAAACGTGCAGATATTCAAGGGGACAACACTAGAGTTGTATTCGGTACAATAAAGTGCTTTAATTGTGGGGAATTAGGTCACCCCAGTTTTAAGTGTAATAAACCCATAGTATCATGTAACGTTTGTAAAAGGTTAGGTCATACATCATCTTCATGCAAAAGGATTTTTAAATCAGGGCAAGAAAGTAAAGGTATTATTGAAGATAAAAATGTTTCTGAAATTAAATTAGCGGGTATATTAGATAAGAAATACGTATTTCCAATTTTAATAAACGACAAAGCGAAACTATGTTACCTTGATCTCGGTAGTCAGTGTACGTTAATAAGAGCTACCGATTTTGCAGATCTAGAGATTTCTTATAGTACGTTAAACGTTTCAACTTTAAAAGGGTTTGGAGACTCAATTATAGAGCCACTAGGCAAAGCTGTCGTAACGTTGAATGTTCAAGGGGTTATAGCAGATGTGGAAATATTAATAGTCAGCGATAATTTACTTAAATGTCCGATTTTATTAGGGCATACATTTACTGAACAAGCCGGTATCATGATTATAAAAACCAACGAGCGTTTAATTATTCATAAACAGATTAATGTTAACGAAACAATGGGTAAAAACATGAATGACTGCGAGAAGGTATCGTTATCAGTTAATTTAGGTATAAAAGTAGGATTAATAACGCCGGTACCTGTATGGACAAATAGTGGGTTTACTGGATTAGTTATTGTACGGGATTCGGTAAGGTATTTAAAAACAGAAACTTACTGTATTTTGCCGGGTGCTTACTCTATTATAGATGGAAAGGGATGCGTAATGGTAATAAATTTGGGTGTGGAACCTTTTCAGTTTAAAAAAGACCAAATATTAACTAGAGCGAGAATACTAAAGTCAGGATGTGAAGGAGGTGAATAGGCTAGAAAGTGTAGAAGTAGAGTCAATAGTAGATCAAATTAATGTCGGTGAAGATTTATGTATGAATGATCAAATTAAATTGCAGTCGTTGTTAAAGGAGTACAGGGACTGTTTTTCGTTTAGTTTGTCTGAATTGGGATTAACCCACTTATCAGAAATGACGATAACGTTGAAAGACTTGACACCGGTTGTATACAGACCCTATCGGTTGGCACATTCCGAACGAGAAAAGGTAAAGGGAATGGTGCAAGAAATGTTAGATTGCGGTATTATAAAAGAATCTTCTTCATCTTATGCTAGTCCTGTCTTGTTAGTAAAAAAAAAGACAGGAGATCAACGTTTGTGTGTCGACTATAGGTCTTTGAACGCTAAAACTGTGAAGGAACATTACCCCCTACCACGCGTAGAAGACCAAATAGATCGTCTTGGTGGTCATAACTACTTTATAACGCTTGATTTGGCATCTGGCTATTATTAGATTCCGATCGCTCAGTCTTCGCAAGACAAGACTGCATTCGTAACGCCTGATGGCCAGTATCAATTCACTCGAATGCCGTTTGGTTTAGCAAACGCCCCTTCAGTTTTTCAAAAAACTATCAATAAAATGTTACAAGGCTCTGGAAATCAAGTAGCTTACGCGTTTATGGATGATTTAATTATCCCAATAGATAACATTAGTGAGGGAATGGACCGATTGCGATTGATACTGAATTTGATTAGAAAGGCAGGCTTAACTCTAAAATTATCTAAGTGTAAATTCTTTTTCGCTCGAATTGATTACTTGGGCTTCGAAGTTTTTAAAGAAGGTATTAGACCGGGACAGAGTAAAATAGAAGCTGTAGATAAGTTTAGAGTACCAAGCAGTCAACACGAGGTAAGACAATTTTTGGGATTGGCTAGCTTTTTCCGTAAATTTGACAAAAATTTTGCTGCTAAGGCTAATCCGCTTACTATGCTACTTAAGAAAGACAGTAAATGGATATGGGGGATGGAACAAACTGAAGCGTTTAAGACTCTAAAAGCGGAACTCGTTAAAAGACCTATACTTGCTATATATGACCCAAAGGCTAAAACGCAAATTCATACTGATGCGTGCAAATATGGAATAGCAGGAATTCTTTTACAAGAAGATAGTATAGGGAGGTTACGGGCAGTTGCCTATTATAGTCGTCAAACTACAGCGGAGGAACAGAAATATCACTCATTTGAATTAGAGACCCTTGCAGTCATTGCATCTTTAAATCGTTTTCGAGTGTATGTCTTAGGTATTAAATTTTCAATAGTTACTGATTGCAATGCCTTACGTACAACTTTATCTAAAAGAGACCTGATTCCTAGGCTAGGTAGATGGTGGTTACAACTGCAGGAGTACGATTGTAACATTGAATATCGTCCGGGAGTTCGAATGAGTCATGTCGACGCATTGAGTAGGAATGCGATACCGATGATAAATGAATCTGAACCCGTATTTGATGTACTTGCCATAGAAACTGAGGATTGGTTAGCTACAATGCAGGATCATGACGATGAAATAAAAAAAAATTAAGTCGGTGTTAGAAAATATTGATACCCCTAATATTGTAGACATTCAAAAAAATTATAAACTAAAGAATGGTAAAATATATCGCGTGGTAGATGGCCAGCTCAAATGGGCGGTCCCAAGGGGAGTACGATGGCAATTATTGAAAAGAAATCATGATGAATTGGGTCATTTTGGTGTAGATAAAACTCTAAATAAAATAAAAGATTTGTATTGGTTTCCAAAAATGAGGAAGTTCGTAAAAAAATATGTACAGTCATGTCTAGAGTGCGCATATCATAAAACTCCTGCAGGTAAAAAAGAAGGTATGTATAGCATACCCATACCTAAGATTGACGAGCCCTTTCACACAGTCCACATGGACCATCTAGGACCTTTTATTAAAAGTAAGTCTAAAAATACATATATATTGGTATTAATAGATGCATATACAAAATATATAAATTTATTTGCAGTTAGGAGCACTAAGACCAAAGCAACCATTAAAATACTGAATTTATACTTTAGCTTATTTGGCGTTCCACGTAGATTAATAAGTGATCGGGGAACTTCCTTTACGAGTAAGAGTTTTAAACGTTTTATAGGTAATTTAGGTGTACGTCATGTATTAAATGCTGTGGCAACCCCCAGGGCCAATGGCCAAGTTGAACGGTATAATCGAACTATATTATCCGCGCTTGCTACGAAAAATCACAATTGTCAGGAAAATTATTGGGATAGGCATTTGGAGGACATTCAAATAGGATTGAATACAACAATTAATAAAACTACCGGAAAAAGTCCTGCAGAAATTTTATTTGGTGCAAGGCTCAGGACAAAAGGAGATAGCTTAGTATCGTCATTATTAGATCATGAAGCGAGTACTAACACTCCTATAAAAGATATTCGTGATAAAGTCAATCATAAGATAGTGACCGAACAGCGTAAATTAAAAGAAAAATTTGATAAGAATAGAAAGGCAGCTAGAAAGTATAATGTGGGAGATTTAGTTAGATTAGAAAGAGAAGTTGCATTTAATAATGGTAAATCAAAGAAATTATTAGCAAAACTACAAGGGCCGTATAGAGTTATTCGAGTACTAGACAATGATAGATATGTTATAGAAGATACACCACTCACGCGGAAACACAACAGGAGATACGAGTGTCGTATCTGTAGACAAAATGTATCCATGGTTAACATTTACACAAAATTACTTACATGATACTGATGATGATGAAGAAGGGAGTGAGGAGGAATCATTGAAAGAAAATAATGAGTAACAAGATAGACTTTAATAATATCTAATGATGATTAATGATGACTGATAATAATTAATGGTAATTAATGGCAATTAATGGTATTGAATGATAATTCATGATAATCAATTTTGTGCGGGGTGATCAGGGCAAAGTGAATACTGAGCATTAATGGTATTTTGATTATGATAAGAGCAATTAGTATTGTATAAATCAGATAGATTATGAAATATGAGGTTTATGAAATGTGATTATTAGATAAATCTTGTACACATGAGGCCGATAAGCCAACTTAGAGGAGTACAAGATTGATAATGAGAAGTCCTGTACACATGAGGCCGATAAGCCAAATTGCGAGTGTACAGGATTAGGAAGGTGAAGTTCTGTACACATGAGGCGGTTGAGCCATACTGGGAGTGTACAGGACTAGTGATGTCAAAATCTGTACACATGAGGCCGAGAAGCCAACACAGAGAGTACAGATTTAATGGATGTAATGTATTTATGAAATAGGTGTAAGAGATTGATTTACTAGAACATTATTGTTATATTAATTTTGTATAATTTATTTAAAATTCATTAGAGTGCATAAAAGAAACGGTAAAAAGAATATCTTTTAAGCCAAAAAGTAAGACGAGAGGACTCGTTTATTACAGAATGGCCGACTGTAAGCAATCATAGATATCATTATTTGTAATCTGTATTTTTAATATTTTGTAAAATTATTATTAAGTTGTGCATTTGACCGGAAGTTGCTTAAGAAATTACAAAGAGTACAACAACACATGATTGCAATTTCTTAAGCAACTACGTCAGTCGTATTTAGTCAGTAGTAGAGAACACATGTAAAGAACATAATAAAGTTGTAATAAAGTCTATAGTTGGAATCTTATTTGAGCAGTTCTTATATATAATTGAAGTTCATAAGGTAAAATTTATAAACGAGGTACATTTTTTTATTCTTTTAGTTCTCCAAATTATATCTCCATAAAATTATACACAATGTTTTCATACATCTTACCTGTGTACTTCTATACTTTCTGTAGGTAAATAAGTATTAATAATTCTAAAAATAGTATTTACTCCTATCAATCATTCTCATCGTTAGTGCCATAGAATAAATTACTTATAAATTATATCAGGAATTAAATTATAAGACTGTAGGTATGTACGTGCTCTTGCTTTTAATAAATCTTTAATTATTATTTAACAATCAATACAAAATTTTCTGTGACTAGAAAAGTTGTGGAAACTTGTACAAAGCTGTGTTGAATGCTATGATTTCTCAGTTCTTACTTCTCAACAACAATGATAAAATTGTAATCAGTAGCTGTATCCATATGTATCTGTAAGAAAAAAAGTTGCATAAAATTCATTACCTAAATAAAATTAATGTGCAGCTATTGAAAAAGTTACTGTTTCTAATAATCAATTCAACTGAATTTTAATTCATTGCTGGTCAATATTTAAAAGAAAAAAGACCATTAATTTGTTATCCTTCTGAGTCATACCACTAATACAATTCAGAAAATGTACATACATGTCAACATTTTATTAGAAATATACATACTTATTATATTACATACAGCTACAGCTCTATTAATATCATTAATGTTAATACTAACTTCCTTAAAAAGGTTCCTGTCTGTACATCATAAATAAACAATACTGTTGTGATTTCATTTACCTATACATAAATACTTACAAAGGTGTGTACTTCTAAAACTTCATGGTTATGAGTTCTTATTTAGTTTTAGAATATGTACATATTACAATAAAAGTGTCCATACTAGCATTTCGTGGACATTGTATTTACTGGATTTATCCATATTTTAAGTCTGTATGCTGTATGTCTGCTGGTGCATGACATAGGTGATGACGTACAGCATACAGTATCCATTGTAACCCTATGATTCGAAATATGTTGTTTACATTTCCTGAGGTTTTTGAAATATATTATCTACCTATCACACACGACATCGAAACGTTTCAAATACTTTCTTACGAGGGATTTAGATTTATTACATCAAAGAAGAAATGGGTATTAACAAAAATCAGGCAAAAATCATAAATTAGTGATTACTTACTCAGTGTCATAAATTGTTTTTTCTATTTGAGAGGGAAGGCAAAGGGATCTACGCCCACAAAGCCGATGTCTTTAGTAAGAAATAAAATGACAATACATACAAAATACCTTTCTGCAATAAAATAACTAGCAACCAATTTCATAAAATAATAATACTGTATTACTAGGTGTCTCTCTTTATAGCAAGGATTAATCTTTTAATAAGAATGAGATAATAAATATAACAGAATAAATGAGACAAATTATGAGACCAAATAAGGTCTCATAATCTATGGTAAATAGTAATGGGTAGGTATTTATGTATTTCTCGTTCATACGTACTTATACGATAGTTTCACGTTGTATTGCAGACGGAGTTGCCAAGCAAAGCGGTCATTGAATACTTCTTCCACCTTATCAAATCTCATTACCTGTCTATACATTATTCTTCTCACACACTCGCCCAAGTTATGCATGTGCTCTTAGACACACCACCTAAGACACGCACCACCTAGACACGCACCACCTAGACACGCACCACCTAGACGCGTACCACCTAAACACACACCACCTAGACACGCACCACCTACACACGCACCACCTACACACGCATCACCTAGACACGCACCACCTAGACACGCACCACCTAGACACGCACCACCTAGACACGCACCACCTAGACACGCACCACCTAGACACGCACCACCTAGACACGCACCACCTAGACACGCACCACCTAGACACGCACCACCTAGACACGCACCACCTTGACACGCACCACCTAGACACGCTCCACCTACACACGCTCCACCTAGACACGCACCACCTAGACACGCACCACCTAGACACGCACCACCTAGACACGCACCACCTAGACGCATACCACCTAGACACGCTCCACCTACACACGCACCACCTAGACACGCACCACCTAGACTGGCACCACCTAGACACGCATACCACCTAGACACGCACCACCTAGACACGCACCACCTAGACACGCACCACCTAGACACGCACCACCTAGACACGCACCACCTAGACACGCACCACCTAGACACGCACCACCTAGACACGCACCACCTAGACACGCACCACCTAGACACGCACCACCTAGACACGCACCACCTAGACACGCACCACCTAGACACGCTCCACCTACACACGCACCACCTAGACACGTACCAACTGCACACGCACCACCTAGACACGCACCACCTAGACTCGCACCACCTAGACTCGCACCACTTAGACACACACCACCTAAGACACGCTCCACCTAGACTCGCACCACTTAGACACACACCACCTAAGACTCGCACCACTTAGACACGCTCCACCTACACACGCACCACCTAGACACGCACCACCTAGACACGCACCACCTAGACACGCACCACCTAGACACGCACCACCTAGACACGCACCAACTGCACACGCACCACCTAGACACGCACCATCTAGACACGCACCACATAGACACGCACCACCTAGACACGCACCATCTAGACACGCACCACCTAGACACGACCCACCTAGACACGCACCACCTACACACGTACCACCTAGACACGCACCACCTAGACTGGCACCACCTAGACACGCATACCACCTACACGCGCACCACCTAGACACGCATACCACCTACACGCATACCACCTAGACACGCACCACCTAGACACGCACCACCTAGACACGCACCACCTAGACACGCACCACCTAGACACGCACCACCTAGACACGCACCACCTAGACACGCACCACCTAGACACTCACCACCTAGACACGCACCACCTACACACGCACCACCTAGACGCATACCACCTACACGCGCACCACCTAGACACGCACCACCTAGACACGTACCACCTAGACTCGCACCACTTAGACACACACCACCTACGACACGCACCACCTAGACACGCACCACCTAGACTGGCACCACCTAGACTCGCACCACTTAGACACACACCACCTAAGACACGCACCACCTAGACACGCACCACCTAGACACGCACCACCTACACACGCACCACCTAGACACGCACCACCTAGACACGCACCACCTAGACTGGCACCACCTAGACTCGCACCACTTAGACACACACCACCTAAGACACGCACCACCTAGACA
Organism: Zeuzera pyrina; assembly: GCA_907165235.1. Taxonomy (NCBI): domain Eukaryota; kingdom Metazoa; phylum Arthropoda; class Insecta; order Lepidoptera; family Cossidae; genus Zeuzera; species Zeuzera pyrina. Next base: position 6,586,920 of record OU015641.1, read on the forward strand.
CGCACCACCTAGACACGCACCACCTTGACACGCACCACCTAGACACGCTCCACCTACACACGCTCCACCTACACACGCTCCACCTACACACGCACCACCTAGACACGCACCACCTAGACACGCACCACCTAGACACGCACCACCTAGACACGCACCACCTAGACACGCACCACCTAGACACGCACCACCTAGACACGCACCACCTAGACACGCACCACCTAGACACGCACCACCTAGACACGCACCACCTAGACTCGCACCACCTAGACACGCACCACCTAGACACTCACCACCTAGACACGCACCACCTACACACGCACCACCTAGACGCATACCACCTACACGCGCACCACCTAGACACGCACCACCTAGACACGTACCACCTAGACTCGCACCACTTAGACACGCACCACCTACGACACGCACCACCTAGACACGCACCACCTAGACACGCACCACCTAGACACGCACCACCTAGACACGCACCACCTAGACTCGCACCACCTAGACACGCACCACCTAGACACGCACCACCTAGACACGCACCACCTAGACACGCACCACCTAGACACGCACCACCTAGACTCGCACCACCTAGACTTGCACCACTTAGACACGCACCACCCAGGACACGCACCACCTAGACACGCACCACCTAGACACGCACCACCTAGACACGCACCACCTAGACACGCACCACCTAGACACGCACCACCTAGACACGCACCACCTAGACACGCACCACCTAGACTCGCACCACCTAGACTCGCACCACTTAGACACGCACCACCCAGGACACGCACCACCTAGACACGCACCACCTAGACACGCACCACCTAGACACGCACCACCTAGACACGCACCACCTAGACACGCACCACCTAGACACGCACCACCTAGACACGCACCACCTAGACACGCACCACCTAGACACGCACCACCTAGACACGCACCACCTAGACACGCACCACCTAGACACGCACCACCTAGACACGCACCACCTAGACACGCACCACCTAGACTCGCACCACCTAGACTCGCACCACCTAGACACGCACCACCTAGACACGCACCACCTATACACGCACCACCTATACACGCACCACCTAGACACGCACCACCTAGACACGCACCACCTAGACTCGCACCACCTAGACTCGCACCACTTAGACACACACCACCTAGACTCGCACCACCTAGACTTGCACCACTTAGACACGCACCACCCAGGACACGCACCACCTAGACACGCACCACCTAGACACGCACCACCTAGACACGCACCACCTAGACACGCACCACCTAGACACGCACCACCTAGACACGCACCACCTAGACACGCACCACCTAGACACGCACCACCTAGACACGCACCACCTAGACACGCACCACCTAGACACGCACCACCTAGACACGCACCACCTAGACACGCACCACCTAGACACGCACCACCTAGACACGCACCACCTAGACACGCACCACCTAGACACGCACCACCTAGACACGCACCACCTAGACTCGCACCACCTAGACTCGCACCACTTAGACACGCACCACCCAGGACACGCACCACCTAGACACGCACCACCTAGACACGCACCACCTAGACACGCACCACCTATACACGCACCACCTATACACGCACCACCTAGACACGCACCACCTAGACACGCACCACCTAGACTCGCACCACCTAGACTCGCACCACTTAGACACACACCACCCAGGACACGCACCACCTACACACGCACCACCTAGACACGCACCACCTAGACACGCACCACCTAGACACGCACCACCTAGACACGCACCACCTAGACACCACCTAGACACGCACCACCTACACACGCACCACCTAGACGCATACCACCTACACGCGCACCACCTAGACACGCACCACCTAGACACGTACCACCTAGACTCGCACCACTTAGACACACACCACCTACGACACGCACCACCTAGACACGCACCACCTAGACACGCACCACCTAGACTCGCACCACTTAGACACACACCACCCAGGACACGCACCACCCAGGACACGCACCACCTAGACACGCACCACCTAGACACGCACCACCCAGGACACGCACCACCCAGGACACGCACCACCTAGACACGCACCACCTAGACACGCACCACCTAGACACGCACCACCTAGACACGCACCACCTAGACACGCACCACCTAGACACGCACCACCTAGACACGCACCACCTAGACACGCACCACCTAGACACGCACCACCTAGACACGCACCACCTAGACACGCACCACCTAGACTCGCACCACCTAGACTCGCACCACTTAGACACGCACCACCCAGGACACGCACCACCTAGACACGCACCACCTAGACACGCACCACCTAGACACGCACCACCTATACACGCACCACCTATACACGCACCACCTAGACACCACCTAGACACGCACCACCTACACACGCACCACCTAGACGCATACCACCTACACGCGCACCACCTAGACACGCACCACCTAGACACGTACCACCTAGACTCGCACCACTTAGACACACACCACCTACGACACGCACCACCTAGACACGCACCACCTAGACACGCACCACCTAGACTCGCACCACTTAGACACACACCACCCAGGACACGCACCACCCAGGACACGCACCACCTAGACACGCACCACCTAGACACGCACCACCCAGGACACGCACCACCTAGACACGCACCACCTAGACACGCACCACCTAGACACGCACCACCTAGACACGCACCACCTAGACACGCACCACCTAGACACGCACCACCTAGACACGCACCACCTAGACACGCACCACCTAGACACGCACCACCTAGACACGCACCACCTAGACACGCACCACCTAGACACGCACCACCTAGACACGCACCACCTAGACACGCACCACCTAGACTCGCACCACCTAGACTCGCACCACTTAGACACGCACCACCCAGGACACGCACCACCTAGACACGCACCACCTAGACACGCACCACCTAGACACGCACCACCTATACACGCACCACCTATACACGCACCACCTAGACACGCACCACCTAGACACGCACCACCTAGACTCGCACCACCTAGACTCGCACCACTTAGACACACACCACCCAGGACACGCACCACCTACACACGCACCACCTAGACACGCACCACCTAGACACGCACCACCTAGACACGCACCACCTAGACACGCACCACCTAGACACCACCTAGACACGCACCACCTACACACGCACCACCTAGACGCATACCACCTACACGCGCACCACCTAGACACGCACCACCTAGACACGTACCACCTAGACTCGCACCACTTAGACACACACCACCTACGACACGCACCACCTAGACACGCACCACCTAGACACGCACCACCTAGACACGCACCACCTAGACACGCACCACCTAGACACGCACCACCTAGACTCGCACCACCTAGACTCGCACCACTTAGACACGCACCACCCAGGACACGCACCACCTAGACACGCACCACCTAGACACGCACCACCTAGACACGCACCACCTAGACACGCACCACCTAGACACGCACCACCTAGACACGCACCACCTAGACACGCACCACCTAGACACGCACCACCTAGACACGCACCACCTAGACACGCACCACCTAGACACGCACCACCTAGACACGCACCACCTAGACACGCACCACCTAGACTCGCACCACTTAGACACACACCACCCAGGACACGCACCACCCAGGACACGCACCACCTAGACACGCACCACCTAGACACGCACCACCCAGGACACGCACCACCCAGGACACGCACCACCTAGACACGCACCACCTAGACACGCACCACCTAGACACGCACCACCTAGACACGCACCACCTATACACGCACCACCTAGACACGCACCACCTAGACACGCACCACCTAGACACGCACCACCTACACACGCACCACCTACACACGCACCACCTAGACACGCACCACCTAGACACGCACCACCTAGACACGCACCACCTAGACACGCACCACCTAGACACGCACCACCTAGACTCGCACCACCTAGACTCGCACCACTTAGACACGCACCACCCAGGACACGCACCACCTAGACACGCACCACCTAGACACGCACCACCTAGACACGCACCACCTATACACGCACCACCTATACACGCACCACCTAGACACGCACCACCTAGACACGCACCACCTACACACGCACCACCTACACACGCACCACCTAGACACGCACCACCTAGACACGCACCACTTAGACACGCACCACCTAGACACGCACCACCACCACCACGTACTAATTTTATGAAATTAATCATTTATAACATTAATTATAATTTAGTAATAAAATTCAATCCAAGAAAACAATTGCAATATTCATGGTAACCTCACCTTCGTCTGCAAACACTAACAGCAAAATGAACATTTTGCGTATAGAAAAGATATTGAAAATCGCTAAATTTATTCGCTCCTTTTCTACTATAAGTTCCTCCTTTTCTACCATCTTGATGTGAATTTCCATACTAAGCGTCTTCCTTCACAAAATTAGTTTTTTTCTTCAATAAAGTTGCACGTAACTTTATGACACATGTATCATACGTTGAAAATAGAGTATATTTTAATTATTTTAAGAAAAACTTCCAAAACTTTAACTGTTCACCGAGAAAATAGCTTAACATCGTAGAACTCGTCTAATAGAAAGTAGCTTTTCGCTCGTGGATGTTGTCATACAATTTGACAGATCACAAGCGCGAGGATGTACGCAACGTTGCACGCGACGAAGTGTCAAAATTACATTTTGACAGCTAAAGTCGAGGTTGAGAACGAGAGGTTATCGGACTTCTCTTTCTCACAATTTTACATCTGTGAAGTTGTGAATGCCAATTTCATAAATTAGTATGGAAAATTCGTACATCGGATGTGATCATCGGATGCAAACAACCTTTGCGCATTCACAATTTAAAGCTCACGGATGTTTCATCCGATGCAAGGATGTTTACGTGTTGTGAATAGCACTCCTGAGGTGTACAAAATTACCATAAGCGGCCAGTTTTGTGCACGAGATATTTTCAATAGGGTAGACAAATCACCAAAAACTACTTTCAAAAATTTTCTAGTGGTAGCACAACTGATATATACTATGAATATTTTTTCAAAAAGACATTATCTTATAAAGTTACAACAACGAATTTGAAAACTTATTTAGATTGAAACGTATCAATGTTACTCATTAACTTAGCATAATTCGATTCAAAACCGTAATTTAGATATTAAAATCGTTTAGGTGAGCAGTGGTAAAAATTGACACCTACAGTCAATAATGTTATAATACAAAGAGGTCAAAGTCAAAGATTAATAAAAAATTTACAATTTTGAATGAGGAATAGGCACTGCATGACATCATTGGTTCTGTAACATTACTTTTTATATTCTTTAACCAAAGTCCGGGTTGGCTAATTAGCAAAGTCTTGAGGTACCACTTTTCGATCGCAAGTAACTCATCTATCTCTTTTGTAAATATAATATCATTGCCTATAACAGGTTGACAATATCTTATTCCGGAGCTGGCTAGAGACAGTGTCTCTTTATTGACTTGTGTGTGTTTTTAGCTAAGTAAATATTCACTACCACTACAGATAGATCTGTGTAATTATACGAAACACGACGTTAGAAAAGCTAAAAGCTAAGTGTGCATATTCGCCTCTCTTACGAATTTGTCTCTCGGGAGACCGGTCACCGCGCCATTTTCTTGTCGCGTTTCGATAATGATGAGGCTAAAGTGGAATTTTCGAAAACATGTTTTAGTTGCGATTTTAATTTTACTATATTTCACTAGCAAATTGCCATTGCAGACCATAAAGTTAATATACTTAGCGGAATATAAATTACTTGTCAAATGAAACCGGAATTGAATCGCACTTGACTGCGTCAAATTTGACTATGGGCGAGTATTTTTAGAGATGTCTTGGCACTATAGACGTTGTATCGACAGCATGGGAATGATCACCATAGCATTACTTTAGCGCGAATGTATGAAGTAGCTTTTTTAAGTTGTTATGGAATTTGTGTAATAAATTTTTTTTTTTTACTTTACTAGTTTATACATAATTAATTTGTACGGTGTATACATACGAATACATGTTAGAGAAAAGTGTGTTACAAACAAATGTGCTGATTAGATGTAGGTACAAACAAAATGTGTCCAGCTCTATTGATATTGCACAATAAAGTAATTTCTGTCTACCGTAACTTTATTAACCAGAGTACTCTTTTTCGCATGCACATTTAACATAACACACTATCAATTTTATAAATTTCTCAGGTACAATAAATAAAACATTATTTTGTAAGGGACAAACACAAATAACATTTAATGAGATGCATTTAATGGCACTTCAAAATTGGGGAAAATATAGACAAAATTGTTATGAATTGTTAATAAAAAATATAATGTTATACTATAAAATGTTACTACCTACTACTATTTTTTTTTTTAAAACGCTATAAAATAATATTGCCAATAAAAAAAATAGCAATAATTTAAAATAATAGATTGTGCTATGAAAAATAACATTTTCTATAAACTAAATAATAGGAGTCCGCACTCTAAGGAGATAGTTGAGGTCGAGAAATTTAATCTTGAAACATCTCTATATTTTTCCATCTCTTTTCATCTTTTGCTATATAGGTGTATTACCGAGAATTAGGAAGAGACGTCGCGCAATTGCACCAACTCCATTCACTGCGCCGGATGCGTCGGCATTGGCAGGATGACAGCTACAGCTTCAAGTTTATTTAATTAGTTCATAGAAAATGTTTTTTTTCTTCTTCTTTCTTCATGGCAGGGCGCACAAATTTAGCATATTTGCCAATGTCACGTATTCATAAGTAGAATCGACATGAAGCATGTTCGAAGTTTTCAAATTTTTTCTTTTCGTAAAACTCCTCCAGTAAAGTGATTGTAAAGGCTTTACTGAAGATATAAAGGACTTCTTGGAAGAGCGCGAAAACTGTAGCTACATATGTTTATTTAGACCTACTTCATTCTTTTCATTTATACAGAACTTTAAAACACAATATACTATCACGTTTGCACTTTACAACTCCCAAAAATATAAAAAACAGAAAATATGAATAAAATGGCAACCTCATTTCTCCCGTTCCCGCCAAAAAGTCCATAGAAAATGTTATTTTTCATAGCACAATCTAATATTTTAAATGATTGCTTATTTTTTTATTGGCAATAATTATTTTACAGTGTCTTAAAATTTTTTAAAACTATTTTTTTTTAATTTTTAATGAAGGAGTAACATTTTATTGTGTAACATTACATTTTTAATTAGCAATTCATAGCAATTTTGTCTATATTTTCGTTAATTTTGAAATGCCGTTAAATGCATCCCATTACAAATTGTAAATGTAGGTACTGTAATACATATGAACGAATATCAACCGGGACGAATTCTGTAAACAGATTCTTTCTTAAAAATGTCTGAAAAATGTGATTACTTTGGATGGAACAGTTATGCTTTAAATGTTTGCTACAGGCTCCCAGCTTATTCGATTTGGCATTCGTATTTTCATCGAAGAACTGCATTTACATGAAACTTGGAAATGATTGACAAAAAATTTTTTTTTATCTGTTTAACATAGTTATAAAGACAAGTTTTATGTTTTCACTATCTATAGAATGACATGGACAAAGACCGTACTTAAACAAAATATTAGAAAATATCGACTTGTCGATAAATTTTGTTCAATCTCTACGATGAACTTTTCAAATTTACGAATACAATATACTTTCTATTTTATTTTACACTTATAATTAAAAAAATAAAAAAGAACTAAGAAAATAGATTATTTATTGCGTGTTATTAAAGTTTAACCAAGTAACTTTGACAATAAATACAGTAAAAATAAAAGGAATGAAAATGGTAATGGTACTTTATACTTACCTGTGAAACGTATCTTTGTTTGGGTTATTGTTGTAAGCTACATCACAATTTAACACAGAACACGATACCGTTATTACTTTTGTAGTTTTTGTAATAAAATTCAGGACGATTGCGAAAAAATTCACAATATACAAATGAGTTGTAATTCGACAGGATTCTAACGGAGACTAAAGTTTCAAGCTGGTTCTGAACATTTTGTTTCTGGTTCAATCTTACACGTAGCTTTCGCCATAAGAACCGATTTGCTGATATCTGGCACACTGATTTATTGATCTGGCACACTGTTCGTCCGTTACTCTAGTGTACTATGTTTATCTTGCAGTGTTTATTTGTTTTTGTTTGCGGAATGCATGCTAGTACGGATGCCAGGTGGGTAATTGATGGAATTAATAACTTTGTTGTGAAGTTAATATTAGTTGCCTATATTATAAAAGATTCATTTGACTTTTATTGAATAACTCTATCATGACTTCGACTCTCCACGTCGCTGTTGTCACGTTTTTTTTAACTTTACATTTTTTAACATTACATTACGTTTACGAACATACATGTGTGCGGATGGAAAGGCTCTCCAAGCTTTTTAAATAATATGTTCTCTAAGTCATAAAGAGAGTGTAAGATTACCGAGCAGCCTATGGTAAATATCAGTTTTTGTCCTTTTTAAAACATGATTCAATTTTATGGCAATATTGTAATCGCGGTATACAATATCATCTACCCTTCTAATCTATTCGTTAGGAAAATCAATAACTTTATCGTGAGATAAACCATGTGTCACGATAATGATGTTAAATCAATGTTACTTTTTAGGATTACGTATTTAAAAGAGAAAACAAAACCCTTATGAGTTTGTCCGTGTGTCTGTCTGTCTGTCCATCTGTCATAGTGGATTTTCTTAAAAAATATGTAACGTAAAAACTTCAATTCGGTATTATCATTAACATCAACAACCCGTTTAGACGTAGGTACAATCAGGTATTTCAGGTGTCAAATTTGAAATATCAAATTTGACAAAGTGACACATGTTATTAACCCAGTTATATATTTTATTTAATCCATTTATGTATTATTTACCATCATGTAGATAAATTTCACCTTTCAAAGGCGAGTTACAAGAAAATTATAACAAATATAATTTCCCAATGACGTTCGTTGTAAATCAATCATAAATATGTTAATATCAATATGTATGTACTAGAATACATATTCATGCAAGTATTCATTTTCTTTGTTAACGTACACATACATATGTCTAGTTTGGAATTTGTATAATTGCTACTATATGTATGTACGTGTATAGGTTTACATAAGTAGTATTTTAAGTTCGTTTTTGTTCGCAATTTGCGATTGTTCTCCTAGATAAACAGATAATTAAACAAAAATAAATTATTGTATAGATTCAAGTGTTACTTTGTATATATTGTATATACAAAGCGGAAATCGGCGAATTCGGTGCTGGTTAGGTGACCGATTCTGATCTCTGGAATATCCTAAGGATACTTCGTTGAGAGGCGAAACACGTGTAGATTGGTGGTTTTTGAAGTTTGAGCAGAAAATAGCTAAAGATTTCAGGAATTTATCACAAAAAGTTAATTAATTTTTGTACTAGCTTACATTTTAAAATATTCACAGAAGAGTTAAGAAAAGGAATTAAGAATTACCTACTTGATATATTTTATCTATTCGAACGATACTTGACCGAGAATTTACAAAAAAATTCAAAGAATACAAAACCTTACAGTTTATGAGAATAATATTCTAATCTAATCCTATCCTATTCTGTACTATCGTAAATATTAATACGAGGAATATTTTGTATATTTAGAATCGCTTTTAATTTAACACACTGAAGTGCGCGGGCTACAATTCCTGCAGTATTGTCACTTTTTTTTGCTTTTTTTTGATATGCGATCAAACCTAAAGAAAAAGAACAAGGAAAGCAGCTCGGTCACCTGATAAAACATCGCAACATAAAAAATCTTAGGTTTTATAGATCTCCAGAAATAAGAAATTCATCATTTTTAAATATTGTACGGGTTGTACAAATTCAATAAGTATTAAGTTCATAAGTAGAATTATTGAAAACTTAAAATACGAAATCGCATAGAAATGTAAAAGCACCGTAAAGCGTAACTTTACTACATGGAATTGGTACCTATATAATTGGAGAAGTATTGGGACTGAATCCGATATTAGAAATTAGAATAGATCATTTTTCCACCGTGCGCTTTTTGCTTTCATAAAAAATATTTTTCAATTGCAAAACTTGCCTATATTAACCAAATGTGTTTCCTATAATCTTCTTCATTTTTTTCTGTATTGGGTAGTTAGTATCGAGTTGCTGCCGCAATGGTTTATTTGTTATCCTTCCACCTCACTTGCGGTCTCCTCATCGATTCTATCCAGTCTTTCAGTTTCTATTCTTTCTCAAAAATTATTAAAGTTACCTTGTGAAACCTCTTTGTTCCTTTTGAATTTCATACGCGGCTATAAAAACATTACGAACATCAAACAAGTATTACCGCCTAATGTTTCTTTAAGTAGTGATGGATTTGCAATACACCGCTGACAACAACACAATTTTGATCTATGCAGATTTTTTTTAAATTATATTTTTATGTGTATTTATAGAACATTGAAATAATGTCGTGTTTAATGTACTTCTTCCACTTTAAACGTTTGGCATAATTTAAATACAGTCGGGGCTTATATCAACATTGTATAATAATTATACTATTGTAAGGGTCTATTCGGCTTCTTGTTTGGCTTCAATGTTTGTGCCATGTTTACTATTCAAACTAAACTGTATTTTATCCCAACTTGTAAATGTCGAGTAACGCACAACTTTTGGAAACTTGTTTAGAGTTCCTCTCTGTAGAAATAAAATTTATCTTCACTCTCGTAAATTCGATACATTATTTAAGAAAATTTTCTTAGTAGGGTCTATAGAAAATTTATATGGATAAGGATCTAATAGATTATTTATGTATAGTTATACATACGTATGTATTCATTGGAACGTTATTTGAAATCATTACATGTACTATCTAAAGATCAATAGAAACGACGATAGACGTACGCGCATATATTTCCTTACTTTAAATTATATATATGACACACTTAAGGTGGTTCCTTCGGTTCCCGAGCGCCTATTTTCTCAATAGATGGCGTCACTTACGCAAATTCGCGTGGTTTTTATTTTTTTATAGTTATTTTTGTATTTCCTTATTAAGTTATGTTTGCGTACACTTTACACCTATACGCAACTATTCCGACAACTTTGTAAGTTATCCTGTAGACCTATTAGTCACATATGATAAATAATTCAAATCACAAATTTGGTCTTTTTACCCACACATGTATACTGAGTTCAAGTGATTGTACTATTTAATAATTTCAGCCTGAAATTTTAAGTCAAATTAGCCCAGTGGTATATATTGATACTAGAGATTTGTAATTTTCAGTGTTCGAATCTCTACACACTAACTTTTTTTTTATTGTTATACCGTTACTATATTGTTAGGTAGTAAAATATTAGAAATTAAAATATGTAATTCATTTTATATAAAAAAACCTACGAATAAAAATGAAAAATATTTATATTTTTCTTACAAAATAAAAAGATAAGATAATGTTTATTTTCTGTTACAATTTCTATTACAAAAATTAATGATGCCCTGTAGCCCGTGTCAGTTGTTTAAACTGTGTTACGAGCTACAATGTTTATTACATGTTTGGCCGGAACGGGTGTTAGCTTCACTACAATTTTAATCACTTCAATTAGCCATCTGTGATAATTTTGCAATATTTTATAGCAAGAGTGGTGTTAAAGTGGATTGCTTAGGTATTGGTGAAGCTGTATATAAGAGTCTGACTTTAGTCTGTGTAAATAGCAGTTGTCAGGTAGCAAAAAGCGATCGTTTACAGGTTATTTTAAATGGAGGTAAACAGAAATAATTTAATTATACCCTCCGCCATACGCTGTTAAACTGATAGAAGTAGTCTAGTGCAATCAGTATTAGTATATTTTAGGTGTATCCGCGAACGGTCGTTGTTAAAATATAGTCGAAATGAGTGTTATTGAGTTATTGAGAATTCAGTGAGTTATTCAGTGAGCTTTATACGTAGTGTTTTAGTGAGTGATTAGTGAGTTTTATAGTGTATTTAATATACATATTGATTAGCGTGCTTTTACGGGAGAAATAAGTTCACATTTTCTTTACATTTTACATTTCTTGCACTTTGTGTATACTATGCCTCTCTGCCTATCTATCATATATGTTTATCTGTCATGTACGTCCGTCATTATTTTTCATTTTATTTCCACATTATAAGTACATCACTAAAGTGATATACACGTTTTTATTAGTTACTGGTTGCAAACTGAACGTATTATTACTTTAAAAAAAACAAAAAAGGTCTAACCACATTGCAGGGTTCGAACTCGCGCACTTCGGCGTAGTAGACCTACGCTCATTATGCTATATTATTGAGGAGGTAAACTCTGCAACTCTGTGTAGACGAAAACTCATGTTATTTTTATTTGAAACTTTGTAAATTTAAAACTGCAATAATTTTATCACTAGAAAGCACATGCGATAACGTATTTGGATGTCGGAGAACTTCGAAGAAAATTCCAAATTATTTTGGAAAGAAATACGTAAATACCGAAGTGGTCCGACATCTTGCAGAATGAATAAAGTGTGTTCGAAATAACATCATCTGTTAACAGACAAAAAAGCTTTTCTACAGCAATGGAACGAATACTATGGAGAACTGTATGAGAGTGGCGACTCTGTCTCTGACTCAGCCTGTTCTACGCTGACGATGCTGTGCTTATAGCACCATCAGAAGAGGAGTTGCAGACACTAGTTACGTGCACAAAAGAAGACTGTGAGTGAAAGGATTGAATATGAATGTGAACAAAACTATGGTTTTGGTGTTTAAAAGGGAAGATGTACGAAAAAGTGTGAGATATGGGTAAATGGAAAATGTCTAGAACAATTGAACGAAATTGTATATCTGGGGAGCGCGTTTTCGAGGGATGGAAGATGTGAGTTGGATGTGGAGAGACTGACAGCAGCTTGCAATAAAGTCAACGGTGCTCTGTCCGCATTATTAGATAGTGTGAATACGAGTATATATAACACTGTTAAAATGGCCATCTACAATGCGGCGTTGGTTCCAAATTTATTGTATGGTAGTGAAGCCTGGATATGCCCGAACTCGAATGAAAGTAAGATAAATGCAGTAGAAATTTGATCTCTTAGAAATAAGTGCGGTGTACTTTTGGGGACGAGATAATCAATGAAGAGATACGCAGTATGACAGGGTTGCACGACAATATAAATATGATCATAGTAAATATGACAAAAGGAATACTTAGATAGTTCGGGCACATAGACAAAATGAGTGATGAAAGACCGACAAAAAAAATCTACAGAGCAAAAGTGAGTGGTAAAAGAAGCCAAGGAAGACCAAGGCTAACTTATGAAGATCAAATAGCTAGAGTGTTATCCGACGAATATGTCCAAAGCACGCGTATACCTACCTAGGCAAAAATCTGTGAGGAGAATGATGAGATTTGAGGAAGCGAAAAGAAGTATGTAAGGACTGTGACGCTTGACACTCCGTCCTCTTTGACTACCCTGTTGGGATACAGCGTAAAGATATGTATGTAGATAATAATATCCAAATAATATCTATTATTGTCATCAACTATAAAAGTACATAAATAATGTACAACATATAATTGTATATCGTTTTAAATAATAATTTAACTCATTTTAGGTCTACATTTTTGATACCGATTTACAATATATTGTGTACACTAATAATTTGTAGTCCTGTTAAAAATTCGCAATTATTGTTTCTAATCAATTTTGAAGTTTGAAGGAAAGATATCATGAATGGCAACGTAGCGTACGGGCAGCGCGTGCAGGCCGGCAACATCGCTAATTTATTTGCATTTCGTGTTGTTACACGAAAATTGTGACACACACACGCATATCATTTTATAAAAAACGGTATTTGATATATGTTATTTCTATTAAAGATTTATTACTTTTTATTAATTTTGCGTAAATAAGTACCTGAACTAGTATTAATGAACACATTTTTAAGCATTTTTACTATTCAATGAAACAGTATATTATGATTACTTTTTGTATGGAAAACGAACCACCTTAAGTATGAATATGATTGAAAAGAACTCGTTGAATTTGATTAGAGAAATGTTAGGATCCTTCTTAGTCTGAGAGAAAAAAAAATTTAATGTACCAGCTGCATGCCTTCACGAGAAGGTCGTAAAATATTGAATGTGCCAGCTGCATACCTATACGAGCAGGTCGTAGAAATTGGCCAGAGGAGGTGAGTCATTATAAAAGACCCATATAGGTAGAGGCTGGCTGCACGTGAGTATGTGTTTTATTTACCTCTAGCATAAAGTTGTGACTTTGTTGTGTATCGATACTGTATTCAGAGCAAATGCAGAATAGCGGGAAAATTAGGTATCATATGTCTGTTATGTTCAACATTATCATATCCTCACGTGCTACAACGGAATCCTACAAATATGTGAACAGTTACATTAGATTACCTTTCCATTCGAATTTTATTTTTACGTAATTAATATAATAATGTGTTTGTTTAAGACTCGTCAAGCCAGAAACATATCTAACAATGAGACAGATCAATAAGATTATTTTAGGTCAGCAATTTGATTTTTATTCATTTAATTTCAGACAAGTCTCAATCAAATTTCGTTGGTAATAATAAATATTATTAACATTTTTACAAACTCTTTCATATTTACGTAGAAGGAATGTAAACTAAACTACGTCTACGTCCGTTGATTGACTCCAATAACAAGCATAGCGTCAAACAAATTTCAATTTAGGGATGGGAATGCCGAACAAATTGCTGTTTATTTTGCAAACAAGCTGTCGAAGTAACTTTTCTATTAAAATATACATAGATTTTCCTTAAGGCTTTATAAAACTTTTAGGTATAATTTTGCATTACATGCACGTTGAAATCTTAATATTTATAGCCAATACGCGTTCTGGACAAATAACTAAAATATGACGACGTAGTACTCTACGTCGTCATATTTTAGGTGGCATTATCTGATGGTAAAAGGACCCAGGTCCACGGACATCTACGATATTAAGGCTAAGAAAGCACTTCAAATTGCAAATGCGTTGACAACCCTGAGGTCTAAGATGCTGTGCCTCTTGTGCCAGAAATTTCACCAGCTGTCTTACCGTCCACACCAGAACACAACGGTACAAACACTGTTGTTCAGCGGCAGGATTAGCAAGTAAGACGGTTGTAGCGATTCGGGTGGGCCCTTCACAAGATCTTATACTACCCCTAAAAATATATAAAATACATAGGTAAGGGTCAAACTTACATTGCCGCAGAAGAAGTGAAAGGGAAAGGACTCTTGGAGTAATGTACAAAACAAATAAAAGATCAAAAACAAGTAGTGCGTCTTCCTGCGAATTCTTGAACATTTTTGAAAACACGTGGGACTGCCGTCGGCAAAGTCGAAGGAATTCGTGGAAGTGAGGCGCAGTGCGGTAAATGAACCGAATGAACACTATTTCCAACTGCAAGGCTCGGTAACGAGAATACTCAAGGATTGTCACGACTTCGCGCGCCATCTCGTGTATCGAAGAGGAATTGACGCTTCCCTTCCCTTCTCTTCCGCGGCAATGTTGATTAACCCTAACTTCAAGTCGCTTGCTTTCTGGGGTAAACAAAACTACCCTTAATGTTTCTTTTATTATAGTAAGAAATATTTAAACATATCTAGATAGCAAAGAAGAACCAGCCACTGATAGTGTGCTAGCTTAACCAACAAAGACCTTGCATAACCAGTCCTGTAGCCCATGCCAGAAATAAGGTTACGATGTTCCTTGCTTGTCGTAAGGGGCGATTAATGAGGTCTTCAGAGTTGCGGCCGACTGGAATGGAAACTTTAGTCGTTTAGCTATGCGACCCCGAGGATGACAATTGGCAATGGCATTGTGAGGGTGCTAGGGTCTCTGTAACTGACCTTCCTGCCCTCACCGAGAAATACTTCAGCATATCGCGAGAGCGAAAAAAGTAAAATAAAATCAGAGCAATATCGTAGAGAGCTATTGCCGAACAGCTGGGACAGTATCTCAGGCCTCCTAATACTGGCGGTCCCGTCCCACGTTTCCAACTTAAAAAGATTCATTAAAGCACAAAGAGAAGTTAAAAGTCTCAAGATCATTCACTGTTCTGATGCCCTAGAGTTTCTAGCTACGACCTTAATCGGAGACATATTCTTCGCAGAGGTTTATGTATGTAGGCAAGTATTACTAGGAGTTTCCTCATTCTCTACTAGAAAATAAATGGCTGAACTATTAATCTATTGAGTTTTAGGTAAATTCGTCTTAATCCCCGATATATCTTATGATATCGTTACTTGTTTTCTTCCACAGCAAATTTAAAAATTCTAACTGATTAATTATCAAGGCATAGAAGCCTTGTACAGTGTCGTCACAAGGGCTGAGATGACAATCATAAGTACATATTATATACAAATCTGTAAGGACAGGTTGGCGCAGATGTATTAGTATAGACCAAGGTTATTTAAGGATATTTAATACTTTTGATGTTTTATTTATAACCAAAAATTATTTTAGTATTTTAACAGATCTTGGTAAAATTAATGAATCCTTAAATATTTTTTGTCAATTTGGAAAATTGACGGACTTTACATATCAATTTTTTCAACGAAATATTTAATCAGAAACGGCACAGGATTGCGAACTACAACAATGTAATATAATAAATGCACGTTAGAGAGTCCTTTTTTTACATCAGGAAATACTTTATGCATCCTTGTCCTGCTTGAGGGTGACAGGGACGAAAGTAGGCGAAAATAGGCGGGATTTTTCTATACTGAGTATACCCACCAAAAACCTGACGGCGGTCGCTCTTGGGGCGTTGTCGAGGGGCTACGGGTTCTTCTACAGGACGCAACCAGACTGTCTCTTGCGTTATGCAGAAGCACACTTCTCAGGGGAGGTAGTTAGAGAGACCCCCCTTTATCCTCGTCATGCTACGATAGTGTGGAACATATGCTGTCGTCATCCTTGGGGTAGCGTAGACCCCAAGGGTGTCGCATGCGAAGAACGACCGGAGCCCCTTATCCGGCTGACGTTTTTATCGCCATGATTGTACCGTCCACCGTACAACAGGTAAGATGCTTTTAAATTTCCATCCACGATAACGTCATGCCGTGGATGTTAAAAAGGCGTCTTCCAATACGCAATAGGAAAGCATTTTGCTTACCTTTTGTATCGTGGACGGTAAAACCGTGACGATAAAAACGTTCAACGACAAATTATAAAAGCGTCCTTTAGTCACGTTTTACGATAGGCGAGGAAGGTGGTAGCTTTATTCTCAGGCCCGGGCTACAGGTCTGATATAGAAAGGCCTGTGTCTAGCAGTACCTTAACGTTTTCCGCTTGATATCGCAATGACTATGATTGTAAATTTAAATTTAAACTCTTCTCAGTTTAGGTATGTTTTTAAACAGAATTAATTTTTTGTGATACCCACTCCAGATAAAAAGTTTCTTAAATTTGCAATATGACTATGAAAGAACATTACATGAGCGAATAAGTGCCATTAAATTGAAGAGTCTGAACAAAGTTCGAAGATTTCTCCATTCATAAGCACTCAATGCCCATTCTGTGGTAAAAACCTCAACCAATGCAAACAGTGAAAAATAAACGTCAAAAAGTTTTAGTAATTGAATAAATTAATTTATTAATCTTTTACAGATTCAAAGATCAATGGTCTCCAAAGGTGTAGTCTCGACATAACATATTAAACGTTTTAATTGGGGCCAACCAAATTATAAACGTTTAATTGGGGCTTTAAGCGCTTATATTTGCCAAATAAAATATGTACCCTTTGCCATAATGATCCCTACTTACATACTCTACATATCAAAGACAAAGACAAAGACAAATCAATTTATTCAAGTAAACCAAATTACAAGGTATTTTTGAACGTCAAATCTACTTTAGTTCGGTTCAAATAGAAAACCTGGACACTGAGAAGAACCGACAAGAAACTCAGTCAGGTATCATTTTTTCAACTTCATTTTACAAAAGGTTTATTAAAATACAATATTTTCATTAAGCCAGTAAACGCATGTGCAGAGAACATCATTTCCAGACTATTGTTTTATCTTCAATGAATGAAATCGTTTATTTTATAGTATGATTGTCTAGTCAATGTATGCTTTATAACCAATCTAAATTTATTCTCTGTTAATTGAGTAATTTCTTGAGGAACTTTATTATAAAAACGAATGCAGTTACTTAAAAATGAAACATTTGACTTATGTAATTTAAATTTTGGAATAACCAATTTATCACGACCTCGGGTTTCCATACCATTCATATCGCCATTCTTTTTAAACAGATCTATATTTTTTCTCGTATACATAATAATTTCAAAGCTGTATAAGGAGGGCAAGGTGAGGACATTGTCTTTAAAACGATCTTTAAGCGATTCTCGTGCATTCATCCTGTAGATGGCACGTATTGCTCTTTTTTGTATAATGAAAATGGAGTTAATATGCGCCGCTGATCCCCACAGCAGAAGGCCGTAGGACTTTAAACTGTAAAAATATGCAAAGTACATCAACCTTGCCGTATCCACATCTGTCATTTTCCTAATGCGTCTAATTGCATATACCGCAGAACCGAGCTTACTAGCCAATGCCCCGATATGGTCCGCCCACTGTAATTTGTTATCTACTGTTAAACCCAGAAAACTGGCTGACTTAACGAATTCTAATTGTTTCCCACGAATTACGTAACGAATTCTAATTATTCTATTTTATCATGGATTCTGGGTACATTAGAAAGGGAAAACTTAATACATTTAGTTTTTTGTGCATTCAGTAGTAAATTATTGGCAGCGAACCATTTCGAGACATCTGTTAGGGTCCTGTTTACCCAAGTAATATCTAGATTTTTTCTGTCTAGTTTGAATAACAATGAGGTATCATCAGCAAACAATACTGTTTCGCATAAGTCCCTGAGCATAAATGGGAAATCGTTAATATATACCAAGAACAGGAAAGGTCCCAAAATTGATCCTTGAGGAACTCCCATTTTTAACTTTGAACCCACAGACAAAACCCCATTAACACTCACTTTTAGCTCGCGGCCAGACAAATACGAGATCACGAGATCGAGAGCGTTACGACGTATTCCATAGTATTACATTAGTATCTACATTAAAAAGTGTTAAATAGCGTGTCGAATACGCATTCATTTAAGATCTCGTGTCAATTTCGGATAAATTACACTTACAAAAAAGTTCGCAAAAAAATTCTTTATAGACATTAATTCATTTCTTATTTTCCATTTCTAGGTTTGAGTTTGCAATTTATGTCTGTAACTTCCAAGTCTGTAAGATCGAGCTGTAACACTGAGTACGGACATCTGGTCAGACAGATACGTTGAGGTCAGGAGTATTTACTAGAGACTGTAGTGTCGCGACCACACGAGATGCAAAATGTATTATAGATTTTCATATAGCTTTGCTCTAGGTCACGTATTAGTGTTGCTACCTAAAATTTATTACCTCTTAAGGAGTAGGCTTCTTCATATTGACGCGGTCAAATTTAACGATGCAGTTAATAGATATTTATGACAGTGTTCAGCAGTACGTGTAGGTGGGTATACACTATACGAGTATATGATATGTTTTTTAAATCATAAAATGAATTAATGTCAAATAACATTTATATCTGAATATGTTCTAACATTCTGAGTTTATTGTTACTGTGTAATCAGTTTTTTATTTTACTTTACAAATTTTCAATAATTAGATAAATAAATGATGGTATTCGTATAGCAAATGAGGGGCAATTTTTTGAACTAGATCCTGCATAAAAGTGAAATACTTTTTTGTTTTGTTAGCAAATATTTTTTTTTGTTAATTATTAGAATTTTAAAAATATATTAAAAGTAATAATTATAAATTTGGTGCAATTGTGAAGCATATTTTGAATGTCGATATACTGTTTATATTTTTTTAAATATTTATTATAGAAATAATTTTTAACGGCATTTTCTTTCCATTTGTTTTATGCCGTATGCGCAAAAGTGGTAACAAAAGCTGGTTACCTCAATAAAAATAATGTCATTTAGCACGGTACTGTGCTGACCTGAAAAAACAGGCACACGTTAAAGGACAGAAAATAATATTGCTCTGTAACTTTCTTCTATATCGCGTGAGGATGTTAGCTTCTTTCTTGTGTGAAAGTAATGGAATGCATGGAAGTTTTGCTGTCTACAGACAGATATGACGATAACGTAGACAGAGAAACTCTCCCTCTACGGATAAAACTTAAGAGGCCTATGACGAATCGTAAATACTTGAATTAAGACATGGCGCGCTCGGACACTCATGTATGCGTGCAATTTTCGTAGCTTGATTGTAATGTGAGTAACGAAGCGACTTCAGTATAAAATATAATGTTGATAATTTTCCGAATCAAGTTTCGATTTTTGTTATTAATTTTTTTAGTTTTAGATAAATAAATATAACATTTGTAATTAGTATTAAGTGTTCTCGACGCGTTAAATGAATGTAATGGAAATACAATAACATTCCTTAACACAAATATTTAGTTACATATTATTATGTTTAATATAGGTACTATTTTATAATAAGAGATTGAATAGAGGTAATTATTTACCTGTCTAGCACTACTAGTATTAGGATCGGTTACCTAGAAACTACTAGTTACGTAGTCATGATTAGATATAATTATCTTTTACTAATCAAAACTCAAGTTCACATCCTTTACTAATTAAAAATAACTTCGCACCGTTGTAATAACGATGTAGGTGATGATATGCACTTTGTTAAGTAAGTGAGACAAAGAGATTCGTATAGAAACTCAATGGCGGTCTCTTAGCTTTGAAGAAATAAACATACAAACACACAAGATAACAATTCTATAACTATTTATTTTAGAATTAAAAAAGTCTATTCATTTTTAAAAAGGTCGTTAATATACAGACATGGCTTTGTTGCTGTTTTTAAAAAAAATATTGACGTCTTTGCTATGCTTATGTAAGTTTACGGTGAAAAATATAAGATCAATAGAAAAACCACTATAATACAAACCCATATTACGGATGTAATTTTACTAAAGAGAGCTCATTTTAGATTTCAACTTCTAGACTACGATAAAACATACCTCATGTGCACCTGAATCTAAGAGATGCAATTATGAAAACCATCTTTAAATTCTTGTAGTACTTATTGTAAAAAGCTTAAGTACATATATGTTGTATATACAGACAGACAGACAGACAGATAAAAATTCTAAAAAAACTGGTTTGGTGATTAGTTACGCGTACTTTTCGGGTTATTTTTTTTATACAATTTTAATAAATAGGTATGGGTCAACTTATAGTTTAATTATTTGTAAAGTTTTTCAATTTTCACATAGGAATCTCAGAGTATTATAAAAAATTTCTATCATCCTGTAAATGTCACGTTAAAATCGATTCAGCCGTTTTGAAGATTAGACCGATTAAACAGACCGCCAAAAATTTAAAATCGCGTTTTCTGGCGTAATTAATTTTATTATAAGTTATTGCTTTTTTTGGAACTAAATCTACTTTTAATCACGACACTTAATCGTTGAAATAAGTCTTTTTTAATATTTTTTCTGTAAAAAGGAATAAATTTATGACATTTCCACGTCACTAGTATTCAATTATAATATGTACTTGATTTCAACATAATTTTAGAAATTGTTAAGACTCGTTGAAACTATTTTAATTAGGACGTCAAAGTAGCGCGTTCAAGAATCGTTCTTGTAAACTGACTTCGTACAATGGTGATGGTAAGATATTATAAAATAAATATGAAAATATTAACACTAATATTCAAGAAGGGAAATGGATCTATTATAAACTGCCAGCAGAATATTAAAATATCACGAGGTTTCTGAGAATAAATGCGTCAAAATATTACTATTTCGCACAAAAATGTCAAAATCAAAATGTTAAGTGCTCTCCCATACAGCCCACCGCACAGGAATTTTTGCAGTTGTGGTTTGATAATTATTTTAGCAAGAAGTTGCTTTTGTACATAGTTGTAATTCGCAAGAACTGATCGGTAATGACCAATTAAAAAACTGGTTTAAGGGATTTGGGATAATATTATTAACTATCCATTTCGGCAAAAATATTTTAAAATTTTGTAGAATTTCGGAGATACAATAGAATTTTTGTACAAAACGGAGTTTTTTTTACCGAGATATCTTCTCCAATCGTGTTTCCACGTTTGAAATTCTAAGATACATTGTTGAAGATATCGAAACCAGGTCACTAATCACACCTAAGTCTGTATAGGCGGACTTTTAATGGGTTTCGTTTATACCGTGTTGGCAATCTAAATAATGTATGAAGTTAAACTGAATATAATATAAGACTGCAATAATAAAAATCTATACTAATATTAAGAGAGAGAGAGCGGATTTTGTAAGGTTGTTTATATAAACAAATAGAGGGTAAACTCCGGAACCACTGCACCTACTTGAATAATTCTTTCGCCGTTTATGGTACATTATTCCAGATGGACATTGCCTATATATTAAGTATACAACCCGAGTAAAGTCGGGACGGGCCGCTAGTAAAGTTTAAAGTTTTAATCGCAAAAAAAGTAATTATCACAAATTAATTAGTAACTAGCGAAAACTAGTATGTCTATTTTTACTCAAACTTCCATATTTCTATTCAATTATTTTTTATTTACAAAATATTGCGGTCAAAGTTACGTACATAGTAGGAAGTGTAGTGAAATGTATTATATTATGTTGCCGGTTATATAACTCAGTTTAGGTCTAATTTTTAATGTACACTATTTTCCTTCAACTTTATATCATATGGCTTGTCTATCTTACATTATCAGGGTGCTTGCAATATATGTAGTACATTCATTTGCTTAAAATTTTGGATATAATATTTTCGCCAGACACAATTTTACACTTGTTTAAGGCGATATTATCGTGGAAGTGTAATCATTGCCGGAAATATCCCCGAGTCGTTATTTTCAATGTGACAACGTGTTTTCAGGTCTATTAGCTTGCTATTTCAGAATGACAAGGATTTAAATAGAGTGTCGTGACGGGTTTGCGGAGAAATACATTATTCAATGTTCGCACGCATGGATGCGTCATTGCTTCCAAATATCTGGTGGCTATTGTCTGGTGGTTTACTGCGTCAACGGATATTCCATCATTAGGATCAACGGAGGGCTAATATTTAGATTGTTGACTGTTTTGATAGCACGATGATATATTTGTAATATAAGCCACCCACTATGAGTTTTCGAGATTTAAAACTTCACTCGGTGCAGCTTCTTCTACCCAAAGACAAATTCTGGGGTTTCAATAGTCAAAAAAGTTTTTTATCATTGACACCTCAATAAATATCAATATATCATCGCATTGCCGAATAACACTAAATCTAAAACGTAATTGTTACCTGTAATGCATTTTTTGAAAAGGCGTAAATAATCTAAGTTCTTTCCTAGCAGAGCTCTGCCGTAAAACTTCACGACGACGCCAACACCATTTGTTAATATGTTTGCTGGGTTTACCGCAAGATATATTAAGCTGGTTATCGAACTACTCAATGACCATCCTGGATTCAACTACCCGACTTGGGTTGACCTAGTGACCCGGTTGTTTTCACTGCAAAACGAAAGCACCCACAAAAAAGACTGTTGCCTCGAAACGGTTTCCCTGACGACGTGAGAAGACGGGATAAAAAACAAGGACATACAAAGATTCAATCGACTACTTCTCAAGTGTGCGGACTTCGGAGTCCGCATTCAACTTAAAAGCGTTTATTAATTTTTCAATGCGTTCACTTTTTATTCTACATCAGACTGCTTGTGACGTCGGCTAGAGAGGGACCGCCTTCGCACGGCCTCTTTTCTATTGTAATGTTAAAAAAGTCGTCACAATGGATAGTTAATGAATTGTCGCAGTAGATAGTCAATAAGTTATTTATTGTAAAGCTAATGAAGTCATGTCCTCTGGTAGGGTGTAACAACGACTCGGTTTGCGATTTTCGTTGCGTAATATTTTATATTCAGCGAAATATCTGTTACGTTTTTCTGAATGTTCTTCGTGGAGAAGCCAAACAGGTATAACAGGTATAGAAATTACGAGGAACATATTGTAATACAATAAAGAAAAACAATATGAGATGGATATAAGTATCTGAGTACATTTAAATGACCTCTTGCCTCGTGTTTTATTGGACTGTAGGCACAATTTATGCTGCTGTACTCTTATAGGCTCGGTGTGATATGATCTGTCTCTGCCTCGGTCTGTGACAAGAGGTTTTGAGCAGTACTGATACATACAGGGTTAATTTAAAAATACTAATAACCTCTTAGTGCAAAATTCCTGTCAACATACCTAACTACTTTTGTTCTACGACTTTTTTCAAAAGTCAATACGTTCCTCAAAAAATATTTGTTAAGTTTTTTTGTACTGTCTGGAACGTATTTACTCTGTACGTATTTCCAATGGTGCAGTGCAAGCGCACCGTGCCTCAGCGCCGCGCTGCGCGTGTGCCGCTTTAGCGACTGGGTAGAATAGGTGCCATTTT
The DNA here is from genome assembly GCA_907165235.1 of Zeuzera pyrina. Classification (NCBI taxonomy): domain Eukaryota; kingdom Metazoa; phylum Arthropoda; class Insecta; order Lepidoptera; family Cossidae; genus Zeuzera; species Zeuzera pyrina. The sequence goes on from OU015641.1 coordinate 6,611,595, forward strand.
CAGAAACATTTAATGTATTTTTATTTTTGTATGAAAGAAAAAAAATGAATTTTTGAAAGTCGTAAAACAAAAGTTATTGGCGATAATGTTTAGTACGAAATACTAAGAGGTTATTAGAATTTTTAAATTAACCCTGTATAGTATACATTGTGTATACATACATAGACTACTACAGAAAAATATTTAGAAAGGTGGTTCTTAGAGTCCTCTCGATGCTCGCTAGAGTTGATAAGCTGCTTTGTCCTGACATGCACGTGTTCCCACTTTGCTCTTCGCCCTAACCCATTTAATTAGTCCTAATTCAAGTATACGGCGACATTTAATCTCAGTTTTATTAAAATTGCTGGCTGGAACGGAATGTACAGAATATTAGTTGAATATTTATTCAGTCTTTTGATATCGCAGCAAAATAATTTCATTATAATCGAGGATACAATATAATCTGTTACATTCGACACTTGTATGGAAGTATTATATACATTATGTTCAAAGAAAATTTTTCAAAGAAAGAAAACCTGTTCAGTAATTACATTTCCATTTTATTATAAGAGTAAAAAAGTGATTTAAATTTCTTACCACTATTTGAAAAGTGTAAAATCGTTGACATTGAATGTCCTAAACATTGAAAAAATTTCTTTTAACATTTCAGATTACAATAAGCGCCTCGTTATTATTTAAAAACTGTTCCAGCAAACTGCAGTTATTTACTAAAAAGATATAATTTTCATACAAGTTAAGGAGAACGATGATTTTATGTAGCGAAAATACGAGTAGATATTTAATATGCCTATGTCAAACAGTGAGAAAAAAAATCTATAGATGTATACTGTACCTATAGGTATATACTGTTAGAAATTAATAATCAGGGCTGGCCTTACTATATGGCGATTGGAGTAATCGCTCCAGAGACTCAGTCCAAGATGGCGTGCGAGCGCCTCAGTGGTAAAGAAAAATAAAGGAAATTTTTTTTTTTCCTTTTTCACTATATTGATTGTGGTCTGTATGCGAATTAGTATACATAATAACTACCAGTGTGTTTAGTGATCAAATCAATGAATGTTGACTAAATTTAATTATTTTGTTCGTAAAGCAATAATAATGTTAGTCGTCTTCTTAAAATTATATAAAAAAAAAATATAAAATAAAACTAACTTTTGTGATAAATACTTTTCAACTTCGATGCCGCTGATGGCCACCTCCCTAATAAGCGGGCCCTAGGCCATCGCCTAACGCCTAGTTCATCTATATGCATGAACTGGCCGGCCCTGATTTAAACTGCCATAAATCGTTTCTTACAATATAGTTAAAATTAACATTATCGAGTTCAGTAACGATCTCACTGATGTTTTATTTGATTTATACTCAATAAAGAAATAGATCTGTAGAAAATTTTCTGGCAAAAACGTTCTGTTATATGTATGAGCAACACTTTACAGTGTTTGAAGAGGACTTAACAGATAGAAACTTCATCTTGAAGACCCAATGCTTTCGGTATAAAGTGTTTGCAAATAGTATGTTTGTTTTTATTGCCTATACAAACGTTATGATCCCTAGGCGCTCCTGCTTAATCAAAACAAGAAAACAATTAATAATTCTTTTCTCATAGTCTTTAAAAACGCAATTTACAATATTTACAATCTTTAAAAACGAATTATTGTTTTTACAATAATCGAATAATGTAACAAACATCGTTGGCAAATCTCATATTGTGTTTGTTTATGCATAATATTTATGTTACAGTTAAACGGCGGTTTATAATTGTTATCGTTGAATATTTTTATCGTCACGATTTTACCATTCACGATACAATAGTTAAGAAAAATGCTTCCCTACTGTGTCGTGACGCGTGAAGACGCTTTTTCAACATCCACGGCACGACGTTATCGTGGACGGAAATTTAAAGGCGTCTTTATACAGCAACTGTATACATTTTGCTTCCATCATGCCGTTGATGACAACGACTACGGCATGACGTTATCGTCCAACGGAAAAAGCGGCACAATAGGAAAGCATTTTACTTCCCTATTGTACCGCGGTCGGTAAAATCGTGGTGATAGAAACGTTTAACGGTTAATTACAAAAGCGGCGAAGTGATTAATTTCGCTATTTTTTATAATATCTTGTCTTTATATATAATATCTACTTGCCCAATTTAGGCAAAGTGATTACTGACGTGGAATTAATAAAATAATATATCTATTTTACATATAATATCTAGTATGAGTTTGATAAAATAAAAAAGAGAACAAACTTTGTTTCATTTGATATTTCACGGTTACATAAATAAATGTTATAAAAGTTATAGCTACATTGTAAGCTATCGTTGCACTTCTTTTGTATAAAACCTCACATAGTTTGAAGTTGCTTAACGAACTATCGAAGAAGATTTCTTTTGCTTTTATGTTTGCACGAGGAAGCGGGTGTTCCGATATTTTGTGTGGGGTTTCGAGTGCTAGCTTAGAAGTTCCACCCTTCCGATATGTTTAGGATAGATTCGGATGTTACCAGCCATGTAGCCCGCGCCTGAGAATAAGGTTACTGTGCTCCCCGCTTGTCGTAGGCGACTAAAAGGGTCTTCGAGGCCGCGGGCGGTCGGAATAGGGGCTTTGGATTTTTTTTTGTACTTTTAAATATCGAATAGCGTCTCTCGTTTATTTTTCTCATAGAATGAGAATGAAAAGTAGAATGTATCACTCAGTACTAAAATAATTTTTTTACCTCGGGTGCCGTACATTGAATCCGGAGGAAGCGAAGCGAGTGATTCTAAAGTAGAATCCTGAGCGCGGCGCTATGAAATAGCGCGCTTCGTCGTAAAAATATTATTTTATTCCCTTGTTATACAATCTATTATTATTCTATTTAAGCTACTCAAGACGAGTAAATATTTTAGTTACTCTAAAGTACATTTTTATTGGATAACAAGTTCAACTTCACTATTTATTCGCTGTCACTAAGTTTTTTTTTCACAGGAAATGTAAAGAAAATTGTTAGATGCACATATATATTTGAAATATATAAAAATGGAATTACATGAAATAAAAATTAGATTACAATTCGCATCAACACGTTACATCAATCACTGTATAGGCTACTAAGATTATAAATTCAAAGTGATATCGTTTTAGTTCAATTTATTTGTTAATCAATGCTCATAAATAAAATTAGTGTTTGGCTGAGATTTTGATAGTCTTTTTTGGATTAAAGGATTTTTTTTGAATTAAAGGAAATTTTGTAGGCGTTATTTGTATGTAACCAAAACTCAAACACGCATCTGATTGTTTGTTTGTCCGGACTTATCTACGAACCGACTGAACCGCGTTTGGAGTTTTATTATCGGTAGAAGACTTTTTAGAGTGTAACAGGCTATATTTTTTAATACCGGATAAATACCAATTATAACGCGAGCAAACTCGCGAGGCATAGATAGTATATTACAAAATAATTGACCTAGTCTTAGACTCGCGTTATTTTAGAATTCAGACAAAGTAGAATTTTAATTAAAAAAAACTTCTTAAAATTTTTCTTTTCTCTATTTAAAGTTTCAGTTCAGTATGTGCAAAAATGGTGAAATGAAACTAATCAGCTGTGACATATCGATAAATGGACAGATAGTCTCGACAGCACAATAACGAATTTATTTATAATAATAATACTCCAGACAATCACACATTTATTTAACATTTTGGAATTCAATTTGTTACAATTTTTTCAACTATGCTTTTATTACATGTGAATATAATTAGGCCGCTACTATTAATTGAATGATATTATTTTCGCGTGTATTCGCCGCCTTAACTTCGTTTCGCGTCAACGCCGTTAAACGAACGGAACCATGTACAGTTCATTTCACTTGCGTCACAATTTCCTTTGTGATACATCGATTGCTTTGACGTCGTGATTCCTGTTCACTGTGGACCGAATAGGGTCGTGCTCAAAAGACAAATTAGACCGGTATAGCCCTTGGCCTGACGGTTTTTCGTACGGTGAAAGTCATAAATGAAAGCGGAAAAATAATAAAATGTTAGAATATTTTGTATTCGTAATACGTATGTAGTAGCTAAGTATAATTGAAGTCGTATTTTTTTAATTTATTACTTATCAATAGGAAATTCAACTCGTGTAGATTAATACATTTTTTAAAATTTATTACTAGTTGATGCCCGCGACTTCGTACACGTTTTTTATTTTTAAAATAGCCTACGTCCTTCCATGGGCTTTAATCTATCTCCATACTAAATTTCATCGCAATCGGATGAATGTTATGGCAGCTGTAAAATACGAACAAACAAACATTGATTTTTATATTAGATTAGAAAACTTTGCAATTTAATAATTTCCTACTTCATTTATTTTTACTCAAATTCATTATCTTTTATTTCATTTATATTTTCCAAATTACAACAATATAGTAAATTTTCTTGTTATTGTTATTAATTTCTGTACTCAAAGGAATTTTGAATAAAATGAATAACTTAAAATGTTATGAGAAGAAAAGGCATTACTATTACCATAAGACGTAATTATTTGTACATACAATTACTTTACTAGAGCAATGTACTATAAATATTGTATACTACGATTATTGTCAATGTAGTCGTGAAAAAAATAACATGGTTATGATTGATATGTAAGTGATCGTTATACACATTTTTCTTATGACATGTTTGAAAAATTTGAGACTTCTCGTAAACTCATTTTCACCATCTGTTTGTCTGTAAAACATTTAGGCAATTTATCAATTCCGCCTGTGACTTAAAGAATCTCCTAATTAGAAACAATGTCGCCAATATTGACACGATAACACAAACCAGACGCGATAGAGGAATGTTGAGCGTTTGAAGTATTTGTTACGCCGCATCTAATCAAATGTCATTCTTCAAAGATCTGGCGTTTATAGGTCTCTATTTGCGTAACATTTATCAACAACCGTCGGTTTACAGCTAGCGTATGTATAGCTCTTAATCTATGGCCGCTTTTATAATTTGCCGTTAAACGTTTTTATTGCCACGATTATACCGTCCACAGTACAAAAGGGAAACTTGCTTCGATTTTACCGTCCAAGGTACGACAGGGAAGCTTGCTTCCCTATTGTACCATGATCGGTAAAATCGTGGCGTTCGTGAAGATCGCAGAAAAGTCAATTTTTTAGTTGACGATAACGTCACGTTGTGGACGTTATCGTCGATGGAAATGTAAAATCATCTTTATATAGATATACATTTTTCTTCCTTATTGTACCGTAAACGGTAAAATTGTGGCGATAAAAACGTCCACCGGTAAATTACAAAAGCGATCTTATACTTATACTTGATCATGAAATTTGGTTTAATAATAGTTTGTGTATAGCATCAGTCAGTTAAGAAGGGATTTTTTGAAATTTGTATTTTATAGGGGAAAAAAGGGGATTGAATTTTGTATGAAATACATATAGAACGGAATGCGGTTGTGAAATTGAGTACAAATATTGATTATCCATGGTATACTAATTAATATTACCTCTTTATAATTTAAGAGGTCACTGTTTGTTTGTATGTAATGGATAAACTCAGAAACTACTCAACCGATTTCGAAAATTCTTTCACCCATGGAAAGCTACATTATCAGCGAGTAACATAGACTGTATTTTATTTTAAAAAAAATTCTACCCATGCGAAGCCGGGGCGGGTCGCTAATTAAAAATAAAAACGATGAGACATGTGTTTAATACTTTTGTAACATTCCACTTGGAAAAGGAGGGGGGTTGAACTTCGTTTGATACTTTTCGTTTGTTACTTTCCGGCTACATAGCTGAATAGATTTTAATGTAGAATGGAGATAGATTAAGGCTTGGGGAAAGATATAGACCGCTTTATTTTTAATTCCACGAGGATTAAGTCACGAACAACAGCTAGTAATAATAAAAAACAATTTGGTACCTTTTTTCCTCTGTTTGTCAACCGATTTTTTTTGTTTAGTAGCTATTGACGAGTTTTAGTAAAAATAAAAAAAAAGGTATAGGTATAGATGACTAAGAAATTTCCTTAGTCGTTGATAGGTATAGATCACAAACTACATGAGTTTGACATTGACAGTCTTTTTGACATTGACAGTATGAACTATGCCACATCTCACACTCTCCGTGCGCGCAATATTCTTAAAAAGGAATCCGAAGTTTTCGCTTCACATATTGACATAACTTGCAAATATTTTTATTTTACTACAATTTAAATAGCTACTAAATAAAAAATAAAGAGAAACGGTTGACAGACAGAGGAGAAAAAGATATCGAACTGTTTCAGCCTTTATCTAGGCTATTTATATACAGATATAGATTACAGAAATTTAAAAGCCAATAATTCATTATTAGACAATGAATTTCAAGTAATTTTTTTTAAAAACGTATTCAAATTTTTTAATTATACATACATAATTCGCTCTTGCATTGCTCTGATTGTAGATGGTAGTGTTTGTGACTTAATTCGTATTATTTGAAATATACACATTAAAACCAAGCTACGTGTTTTCCATTCTCATAACGTAAATAGAGTCCCTACTCCTTAATAATATAAAATATACCTACCACTTTAGAGAACAGTAATCGAGGCTATGGCACCTGGGCAAAGATGGGTTGAGTTGGTAGTAGTGTATATTGTAAGGAATTAACACAGATGTTTACAAAACTTCTTTCATCATGAATCAATTAGTAAACTAGCTAGTAGTTTACGTTTATCGCAGTACGAAGGTCTGTTATTGTCTCGTGTGAGCTTCTCTCGTTCCGTAAACTGTTTGCGTCGTTTCGGGTGTTACTGTACATTCTTATTTGTTGTTCTGTATGTTATATATAGTATATATATAAACTTATATACATTTATTATTACATAAATGAGTAACGTAATTAGTCATTCAAATTACAACGTATGTTTCAAATTAACAGTTTTCACTATAAATTTGATATTTCTGATTTAAATCATATAATAATAATAATATAGTAATATACTCGGACATTTCACACAGCGCCATCTAGTCCCAAAGTAAGCTGCATAGCGCTTGTGTTATGCGTACTAGACAACTGATATACTACTTATATACTTTTCTTTTGTAAATATATACATATTATACATAAACACCCAGACTCGGGACGGGAATCGAACCCGCAACCCCCGTTTACTTTCCGACGCGCTAAGCCGTTGCGCCATGGAGGTCCTCCTTTAAAACTAATATTAAAAACTTTAAAATTAATATTATCCGTATTAAATATGTATTTACTGAATTATATAATAAGAAAACTAAAAAAAACGGTAAACTTTAAAACTAACCGTTTTCACAATAAAATTTTCTTTTTAATTTTATTCACATTTAACAAACGTCTCGCGAGAGTTTGTTCTTGGCTGCCGCAATTGTAGATAGGAAAATATTTTATCCGAAAATGATTTCTGACACTTAGGTAAGAAGCCCTAAGTGTTCGCCGTAGTCTCTTCCTTTTTGACTGTTTTGACTGTTCAGAAGTTTCCATTAAAAAACAAATTCTACTAGCGGTACTCTGTGTCATTTACTATCGTGAGTCGCTTGTAAACCCTGTTAACCTTACGGCAGATGTCATTATCGGGATGACAGCTTGACAGTTTGGCCATGATGATTTTCTCATTTTTTTATTGGCCATGATGATTTTCTCATTTTTTTTATTGGCCATGATGATTTTATAGCGTCTATAAATTTTTTACAAACTATTTTATTTTTAATGAAATAGTAACATTTCATTGTAATTTAATTGTAATAAATAACAATTTTATGGATATTTTTACCAATTTCGAAGAGCCTTTAAAGTTATCCCGTTAAATATCAGTTTCATTTAATCATATTGTATCGAACTTATCAATTGAGTATCCAGATATAAAAGTAATAAAATACTTTCCTTTTCACAGGTAAAACAGTGAGATGACTGTTTCGTGGTGCTAAAGTGTAAGTTTTCATAATGGCAGTGAACAGCCCTGGAGGATATCCTCCTGTGTCACCTAAACCTCATACTCCCAAATCTCCTCGTCACTTCATCTTCCCCCAAAAAAGTCCTTCCATAACTTCAAGCACATCTTCATCAGGGTATTACACTCCACAGTCAGGCTGCAGCTACGACAAGCACAACCAACCACCAAAATCACCCATCGCGCATGGACATCGCAGCCCAATGAGTCCCAGGCATTTCAATTTCCCTCAAAAATCACCATCTGGGAGATCGAGTCCATGTAACTTCGATCGGGGTCATGCGACTCATGAAGTACGGGGTCACGGCCTTCATTATTCGACGTCATTGAAGCATAATCGCCGCGAGAAGTCCCGATCTCCCAAACCTCCTCCGGTGCACATTCATACTAACCCCGGTTACGTATCTCCAAATCGCACTAGAAAATTATATGGTTCTACTTCCACAGTTAGTTCCCCACGTCTTGTGACGTCGCCGAGCATTGTGTCAAGTCACACTGACGATTCGATTGACGCCATGCCGGGCACACCTTCGGCCACGATGCATGATGCTGACGACGAAGCTACTACAACTTCCTCTAGAGTTTGTCGAAAGTCCACGTCAGATTTGACGGACATAACTGATGACACGCCACAGACGAGATCGACCAGTATAAGTAGACCCTGCTCTCCTATGCGACGGGGGTCAATGAAAGGCGGTCTGGCTTACTTAGCGAGTAGAAGAGGTTCTAGAGAATCAACGGTGTCTAATTGTGACTCTGTCGAAGACATCGGTCCTCTTAACTTTCAAAATACAATGCGCGGAAGACAGAGAAGGACGTCAAATTTCTTAGAATTACCCGGTGAGTTGTACAAAGTTTTATTTTTATTATTTCTTATAAAATACGTATAACTTCAAATATACAGTAGGAATGAGAGAACAAATTTTTTTGAGATTGATAGCATCGGATTCTAAAAAGCTGACAGTTTCGTTTGTTAGATGGTACATATCATCGGTTTGAGTGATTATTAACTATCATAAGAGGAAAAGATATGAAAAATAAAAAGGATATATATTATATATATTCCATACATAACATTGACTGGCCCGTTGGCGTAGTAGCATATGCATCTACTTTCAAGCATACACCGGAAATTAAATTTTTTGCAATGAGTTTCTCGTCGTAATATTTCCCGTTTATAAAACTGATTTTGGTTTGATTATATCCAAACTTTGAATTGATTTAAAGCATTTACACCAAAGCTTCATTTAAACCCACATAATACATATACATATGTATATCATAACAATATTTCGGCTGGAGCAACTTTTCTCATCATTTAACCAAGTTTACGAATAAGTTGTAAAGTTTTAAGTACGCCGCCTACAACCTTCAATTCAATGGCCTGTTAGGATATTTTTTCAAGGAACGTATTACCTTTTATAAAGTCTGAGGTTCATTAGATGTATTTCAGTTTGTTCCATACATAACAATTATTTCATAAAAGTTTTTGGGGTTCCGCAACAAAAGAACAAAACGGAATCTTTATAGTTTTGTTGTCTGACTCTCTAACGTTATGTCACAGCCAATTCCGTAACCTATACACTTACTAAGCAGAAAAGTAGGAGAAACGAAAAAAAATCATCAGATTTTGTACCCTTTTTCTTATTTTTTTTAATAGAAATTTATTTTATTTTTCTATTTTTATACTTCCAAACAGTTGCCTAAATAGTGTGACCCTAAACTAAGCATTATGTCTGTACTACGGCTCCCGCTAAAAGAATTGGGGGCGCTCCATGTAGCACCCAGACTCCAGGCCAACTTAGAAATGTTTGTTTCCTAAATTGACCTGACTGGGGATCAAACGTTTATTGCACCGATTTTGATGATTTTTTTTTATTGAAAAGGGTATATATCCAGGGTGGTTCATATAAAGTTAAGATCTGATGATTTAGTATTGCTTAAACAAAATAATTTCTTTCTTTTCTACTTCTTTTGCATCCTCTAATCTTATGAACCTACTTACACATTTTCGCCTAGGTATTCGAGTGCTTTTGACAATTACGTCAGCTAAAGCTTTGCTTCATAAATCAGACTTGGCCTTCCGTGGCTTCTGCTATCACTGTCTGTAGACTTTTTTTGTCAATCTTTCATCACTCATTCTTTTTTTGTGATGTTATACTTGGAAGGTAGATGCTCTGCCACCGCGTCAAGGCATATCGAATTGTTTTTTGTTTATGTTTAACTTCTATTATGTCCGAAACTGCCACGCAATCCCAACTCTTGGCGGGATATTTTGTATAATATATGCTTTTTAACGTAGTATCAACAGAAATATATCCAATAATTCTGGAATATTAAATTTTTCACTTCAAATACTCATAAATTTGGTAATTAAGTTCTGTATGAACTCTCGACAAAAGAAGCAATAAATTATGATCTAGAGATTTATAGATACTGCCTATAAGCTGCCGTAGTCTTTAAGTTTGACTATATTCTTACTATTATAATAATTGCTTACCACTTACTCATAGCTTTTTTAGATTGTATAAAGATTATCCATAAGCTTGAATTATACAAATGACTAGTGTCCGTACATTTGACTTTAATTTAACTTTGACTTTGAAGAAAAAATTGGAAGGGTTATAATAACACTTTCAAAACGTTACAATAAGCTTATAAAAGCCAACACAATGGTTTCTAGAAATTTTGTGTGTCCTTCTGTTTGTATGGTTGTAGTTTGTAAGCGTACCTACCAATATCACACAGTTATACGGAAAGGAATTTCCGCGTTGAATCTAACTTAATATGCTATGAAATATATCTGAAAAATTTCAGGTAGGAGACCTATGCACAGAAGGCAAGTTTCAAAATTCTAAAAAGAACAAAACGTGATTTACCGTACAAATGATTTTCACGGCAACGTATGAGGTTAACGCGTAATTACATTTAAAGGCAAATTTGACGAGTCAAGTGTGTGAGCCTGCCCTACAATGACTTCAAAAACTAAGAATTGGATAAACGGGATATTCAAAAGGTTTTCAAAAGGCAATGTCTTCGCAGACGATAAAAATCGAGTGCACAACGGTATTTTATCTGAAGAAGATAACGATCACGAGATTAAAATTTAAAATAGACTAAGCTGCAATAATATCGTTTTTGTTTTTTTTTTTCAACATGCATATAACAACATGCATATTGCATATAACAGCAACATGTCCATATTTATTACCTACATAGTAGTAGTTGTACATAAAATTTAACTCTAATAATAAATTTAATAATAGCGTTGGTAAGTAGGTACTTAGTACATAAATTTCGTCGGCTGAACCTGTTTGACCGGTAAGCGGATGAATAATTTAAATTTTCCGGCAACCGGATGAATATAATATATTTATTTATCCGGCCAAATAATTTATTTACGTTTATTCGATTCTGTTACTCTCAAAGATTAATTATACTTTTTTCTTGTGTGATTAACTTAAGGCGAAGTGAAACTACTACAATTACTTTACAGAGAGATTAATAAATTTTCCACTTAATGAAACTTTTGCACTGACTGACATATAACAAATAACACACAGTTTGGCTAAACTGGTGGGTCCAAAAACATGAAATTTTGCACAGGAGTACATAAAATGTAGGTAAGCACTAAGAAATGATTTTTAAAAATTCGTCCCCTAGGGTGTTATGTGGATGATAAAAGTTTGTTTTCTAAATTAAAAGTATGTGTGTAGAAGTGTTAGAAGTTTTAAGCAAATCTTCATTTATTTATTTTCGAAAAACGAAAACTATTTACGATGAAAAAATTATGAAAAAACATTACTTCCGGAACATTAGTCACTTCCGATTCTCATCTTGCGATTGACCAAAAGTTTCCATTTATACGTATACTTATGTATTTACTATCAAGACGTGTAACATTATTACAGAGAAAATTTTTGTTTGCTTTGTCGCGTTAAAAACGTCATATTAAAAAATGTTCAAATCTTGGTTCTTGGAATCGTCAGATTCAGCTAAGGTCCACATTTCGCTCGTCATCAGATTGAACTTTAAATGTCATTTGCGTATATTCCGCGATAATATTATATGAATACCATTTGCACTGAACATCACATTATTTCTGTCCTTCTTGGAAACCTGAAATCGCCCTATACGCGAACCCCTTATCTGAAACTATTCAGATTTTCGGTAATTTCTACAACCGCCACCTATGAGGTCTCCTACCATACCTATCCCTAATACCCGATAATGCGAGCTCATAGCTTTGTTAGTGTAGGAACATACAATTGCGCGTTCAGGAGATTTATTATTAGACTATTATTAAAGAAGACCCTCATAATTCGAATCTCACTGCTGTCACGAATTCCTTCAGATATAAAGCCCACGCGTAATTGGAAGGCTTTTTGAAAAGAAAGCACCCTTATTTTTATGCGTACCAATAAACTCGCTCATATTAGCTCATATAGATATAATATTTTAAGTAAACTTACGCGCACATGCACACATATTGTATTATTTCATTTAAGTACTGCTTTTATATAGGTACTTATTTTTATTTCCTATTCATTCGAAAATTATAGTTATAATTCATTTAAAAAATGTGATTTTCACAGATAATACTGTTAGTTTATATCTACTGTAACAATTTATAATTTTTTTAATTAAATATTCAGTGTGTAATTTTGTGCATTTAATTTTTGTGTCGAAATGTGTATTTAGTCTCATAAAGTTATTGCTAATCTCCTAAAGTTTTAAGCACCACGAAAATTCTTTCGCTGTCAGGTATTCTAAATTGTGTATCATGTTCAAAGAAAAATCGAGGTGCCTGTAAGAAATACCAATACTTGGTAAATATGTCGGGAACAAATATTAACACGATTTATACACGATAACTTATAATCATAAGATGTGTACAAATCGTTATAATTCAGAAACATTAATGTAAGAGACAAATAATGTCGACATTGGCTGCTTCTATTCCCACTTCTCTATCCTACTACCCTAATAATTATGATACAAACGAAATGTCAGCATTTTTTTTTCGCGAAAATTACTGAACCTATCAACCTCAGGCTAACCGCACATTGGCTACTATCGCGTGAGCGATAGTTAGACAGGCTATCGTCCTGTTACTTAAGCTACTGAGCGGATGTATACACTGCTATCTTATCGCTCGGACATCCATTCTGTCGTTTGAGCGACCGAGCGGTAGCACAAGGAGCTCATTTATTTAATCGGTCCACTACACAAATCGCGCACTTCTTTTATCAACGTCTGCCTCTCTATTAATGGGTTGCACAACACTGTTTGATTTCTTAAAAATAATCAGCTGTTGAAGCAACACGATTGATCGTACACGCGTTTGTATAGACGCGTTTACTACTATGTAGAAGCCGAGCAAATGTTAAGATGCGACTGCTAGTCGCGTTTATCACTTAATCGCGCAATCTACCAGTTGCTCAAACAATAGTAGTCAATGTGCTGTCAGCCTTAAGCGCAATGACTCCACTTCTATCCAAAATTTAAGCTGGCGATACAGCCCGCTGAGCTGAGAGTGAGAGCTTAAGTGTGCATTTGCGACTGCCCATTGGTCGAGTACAGTGGCACTAAAACGACTCTCGCGCTCTCAAATATTCAGAGTTCAGTCTCGATGTGACCAAACATGTCACAAAATATCATCCTGCGCCTCTCTGGATTTTGACGTATTTGTTTTAGAAAGCAGTGTGAATATACTCGTATCAAACTCAGCCTCGGCCATCCACAATGCGGTGTTGGTGCCAACTTTAATGTACGGTAGTGAGGCCTGGGTATGCTTGAAATCAAATTAAAGTGAGATAAATGCAGTAGAAATGTGATCTATTAGAAATATGTGCGGTATTACCCTTGTCGATAAAATAAGCAACGAAGAGATACGCAGTATCACAGGATTGCACGACAGTGTTATTGTAAAAATGAAGAAAGGAATGGTTAGATGGTTCGGGCACATAGAAAGACTGAGTGATGAAAGACAACCGAAGAAAATCTACAGAACGAAGTGAGTGGTAGTAGAAGCCAAAGAAGGCTGACTTACGAAGATCAAATAGCTAGAGTGTTAGCTAATGACAATGTCAAAAGCACCCGCATACCTAGGCGAAAATGTGTGAGGAGAATGACTAGATTTGAGGAGGCGAATAGGCTCCGCCCTCTCTGACTACCCCGTTAGGGATACAGTGTGAAATATGTGTGTATGTTTTCATTATAAATTTACCCACAACATCGGCTATGGTCTTACCAGTCTGAGACTTATGATTACCAAAAATTAATAGTATACTAGGCTGAGAAATTTTATCGGATAATCCATACTGATAAAAAAACTACACAAGGCTGAGAAATTTTGTTATGTTTTGTCATGTAGTAGTGTATGGCAAAGACAATTTATGTCAGAATGGTCTCCATACTAATATTATAAATTGCCGTTGTCGGTTTGTTTGTCACGTTTTCACTAATAAACCGCTATCGCTAAATCGAATTTAATGAAATGTAGAATTATTCAATTAAGCCCTGGGGAAAGATACAGGTTATTTTTTTTAATTCTATGCGGGCGAAGTATAAGAAACAGCTAATAAATAAATAAAAAATAAAATTAGAACTGTTACTTTTTGTGCAGTGGTGGATCATTCCCGGCCCCGAGTATGTTCTCTGCCTGAAAAGCCGTACAACCCTCGAATATCGGATGACTTGTACCGGCTAAGGACTTTCTCCATCACAACCAAAGGTGGCGTCGTGAACTGCGGAGACTCCATCTGTAATAGGCGGAGTAGATCCAACACATCAGTGAATTCAACGAATAGCCGGTATGTATTTAGTTCTGTACAAACTTCGTTCACGCGCACGCGTACGTGCACGCGTACGCACACGCCCACGCAAACGCACACGCACACGCAAACGCACACGCACACGCAAACGCACACGCACACGCGCGCATGCACACGCACACACATATACACACACACACATTTTCGTGAATGCGCTAGCACTTACATTTGCAAACCGTCTTACACTAAAACATTATTTTAGTGTGGTTTAAATTTTATTATATGTATTATCTATAGTGGTTATTTGACGCTTTTTAGAACAATGTACTTACATGTATGTCTACATTCACAACATAAAACGATTTTTTTGTGCTACGTAGCTTTTCTAAATTATTTCTTAGTGACTAATGTGAACTCGAGAGGAACCTATCGTTAGTACTGTCGTTTATAGTTATACATCTGATCATCGTCATCCATCTTGAGTGGTCATCTGACCACTCAAGGCGACGATTAGAGCTAAATACTGTGCTAAATAGTTTAATTGATCACTCGCAGCGATAGTTACAGTTAGACTACTTTTATATCTTATCGCTTACGGCGACGGTAAGAGATTGATAGAGAGATTAGAAATTGACTGATAACCGTTAGAGATATTTCAATTGAATTGCTCATAGTGACGGTCAGATATATACTACTTTCTGTGAACCATTTATGGTCATGGATAGAGCCAAATACTTCCATCTGACCGCTCATGGTAAGATTAGAGTAAAAGTATTTCTGTAGCCGCTCACGGCGTCAGACTGCAATTTATTGAAAATCGACTACTCTCGTTTGTCAACTTATAGCAATGTTTAGTGTTAGACTAACCACTCATGGCGACAGGGTTAAACCGCTCATGGTGATAGTTAGATGTAGACTATTTACATGATTACATCTGATCACTCATGGCGACGGATAGAGTACTCGATCTAAGCACTCATGGCAACGGTTAGGATTAGAAGGTTAAAGTCAGTCTGTTTCTCTTTGGTTTGTCTTTGTTAATATTAGATTGTCTCTAAAGGACTCCATCAACATATAATTAATCTACCTTATTATCCCTTTTGTTATTTTACTGCTACTAATGTCCAATGCTTACCAAAAAAATTATATAAGCTTTATGAGCGGTTTGAAATTTCGACAATTCAATCCCATAACGTTTCGTCAAATATTTGTGTAATGAATCACATAATTAATGTTGCGTTGTAACTTTTTTGAGTTTGTAATAAGTAATAACGCATTGGTTCGATTTTTAAGTGCGACGACGCATTTTCTATTGCAGATTATCCTGATATCGCGTTATTGAGTCTAGTATGTGTACCTATACATGTAGAACGTCCATGAGTTGTAAAACTAAAATTGTTTATTTTCGTTTCTCTGAGTGTATTTTTATAAATAACATTGAACAAGTGAAGTGGGTGTGAATATAATGAAAACAAACACAAATCAAATAGTGTTTGAAATTTGAGAACTAAATGTACCGAAAGCACTAAAATAATAAAAGAGATAAATATTTTAGAATAAAATGTCAGCTTGCTTCCATATTGGTTTGGGAGAGAAGAAAAACAATAAATTATGATCATGAATATAAACTCTTGATATTGATATACTACATTTTTACCCTATTTCATGTTCCATCGAAAATAGTTTCTTTTAATTATTGTAAAATCTAACACTGACGTTTATTAATTATGAACAATAAATAATAATGTCTCTAATAATAATAATAATAACAGTTGCGCGTAGCCGTAGTCAAAAAGACCGCCCTGAATCGTACCTGATGCAAACATGTCCATAACGCTTTGGGCGTTGTCTTTGTATAAGCTGTGTCTTTTAAATTAATTTACCTAATTTTGAAAGAAAAGTTTAAGGAAAAATTAAGATACTACTCTGTCAAGAAAGTACGGGGAAAAGATCAATAATACGCGAAATTTTAGTTATTCATCCAAATTTATTTTATCACCTTCAAAGTATGCTCCTTCAGAAACGATGCACTTACGCCAACGAATAATCCAATCATCAAAACATTTTTTAAACGTTTTTTCCGGAATTGAGATCAGTGCTCGCCGCGAATTCTCCTTTATGTCTTCTACCGAATGAAAACGGGTGCCACGAAGTGGTAATTTGAGTTTAGGAAAAAGAAAGAAGTCAGCTGGAGCCATATCTGGTGAATAAGGTGGTTGCTCGATGGTATTTGTTGAGTTTTTGGTCAAAAATTCGTTCACAATGATGGCCTTGTGCGAAGGCGCATTATCGTGGTGCAAAATCCAAGAATTTTATTTCCACAAATCTGGCCTTTTACGTCGAATTTGCTCTCTTAAACGTCGCATAACGCCCAAATAATATTCTTTATTTACCGTTTGACCTTCCGGCAAGAATTCCGAGTGCATAACACCGCGATAGTTAAAGAAAACAGTCAACATGACTTTGATTTTTGATAGACTTTGGCGTGGTTTTTTTCGGTTTCGGTTCAGTTGGAAGGCGCCACTCCGAAGCTTGTTGACTAGTTTGCATGTCAAACTCGTAAACTCACGTCTCGTCACCAGTAACAATGAGTTTCATGAATGTTGGGTCGGAATTGACTCGTTCTAGCATGTCCTCAGCGACTCTTGTGCGATTGTGTTTTTGAAGAAAATTCAGGTCTTTTGGGACTAGCCGAGCGGCAAGATATTTCATACCCAAGTGATTATTTAAAATGGTACGGATCGACTCGTGAGACATAGAAAGTTCGGCGGCTATCTCTCTAACTTGAATGAGCATTTTCAGTCACTATTTCCTTCACTTTTGCGATGTTAACTTCAGTTGCAGACGTTGATGGCCTACCAGAACGCGACAAATCTTCCATCACATCGTTTGAGATCAAATGATTGATGTGTATTGTCTGGCGCATTATTGTTATTTCAACCTCCTGTTCTCCTCATATATATTGCTTTGTAATTACACTTAAGTAAATACTGTTAGTTTGTATGTGTTATGTTATCAGTGTTTTAGTTTGAGGATTGCATGAAAATGTTCGTTTCTTGGAGCAGTGCGAATCTATTTCAGTTTACGTAAAACTCTTCTCTTCTAAGTGCTCATAGTACAATGATGCAATGATTCCAAGCGCCATGCACTAGTCATTCTTCAGCCGTGCATAGCGCTAAGTAGGTACTTGTAGTTCTATTTTTACTGGTGTTATTTGATTTCACAAACGAACTTGTATCACGTTTTGGGTGACAGCCCGGGGTACTGCGAATGATTTAATTACACGACTGCCATATCCTTTATTCACATTGCTTTATTTGTTCACTTTGTATGGGTACAAATGTAGTTAGGTAGAAGCAACTTAGCGATAGCCAAAAACAGTGCTTTATTAAAAGTACACTGAGTCCATTAAGATGCTAACACAAGGCGATTTTATTAATCTTGGTAATCGACGGGGTTATTACTTAAAAATTTGCAGACAACGACAGCCACGTGATCACTGTACGACCGGTGACTAATTGTAATAAAAAATTGGTTTCAATTATGACGATTGAGTGTATATTGCGCCATGATCGTAAAATGCACTTTTCGCGGTAGATACAACGCCACTATACGAATTACATTATAAAAATTCTCGTTTTGACAGCAGATATCGTGCAATATTTGACTGTCGCATGCTGACTGCAAGTTAGGTAATAAACGTGCCAATCATCTACTAAAGCACAAATATCCTTTCATATGAAGTTATGACATTTGCTATAAGCTACGGGCTACGCGACCCTAGTCTGTTGGCCGTAGTCGTAGAATATTTTACAAAGGAATGAATCAAAATTATTTAATCAGATTGGTTTTCGAAGAAACTTTTGGACTTTTCCATTTTCGAATCATTATTAACTTTTTTTTATTTAAAACTAGCAAACCCGGCCCGTTTCACTAGGCGTTAGTTGAAGTTAAAATAAATTACAGTTTAAAAAAAACAAAAAAAATCCACTGATCCGATCGCTACCAAACTTTACAGGAACACCCGCTAGGCTAATCTGAAGATTCTCTGAAAATTTCATCGA
Source organism: Zeuzera pyrina (assembly GCA_907165235.1). NCBI lineage: Eukaryota > Metazoa > Arthropoda > Insecta > Lepidoptera > Cossidae > Zeuzera > Zeuzera pyrina. The sequence continues at coordinate 6,630,393 of OU015641.1, forward strand.
AATCGGTCCAGCCGTTTCGGAGTCCATAAGGAACATACATATATACATCGCCTTTTATATATATAGATATTCTCAAATAAAAAGATAGGTACGTTGACTCTCTTTGTAATCTGTAGTATTTTTTCGTGCTCGAAACCTAAGGCTAAATTGCGTAACTTCCATTGTTTTGTACATTGGTGATGTATATTAATTTGCTATTTACTTCCTATATTACTAAATACGTTGTAGGCAGTCGATAAACGATCAAACGTATTTTTCAAATTTCGGGTTCTGTTTGTACAGGTCCATCAAACGGAAGCGTACATGTTCAAATGGGCTTGTCAAACACAGATTCAGTATAATGTAGCTTTCGCGGAGAAGTTATGCGACCATGAACAATACAGACAAAGTAATTTTACTTTGACTAGCACAGTGTACAAAAAAAACATATTTGATGTCAATTTACTTAATCAATGGAAATTGTGCAATTTACACATCTGTGCTGGAGGTGAAAATTGATTCAAAGTACTAGTTAAATCAACAACCTAACGAATCGAGTATTTTCTTCTCTCGAAAATACCAGTCGGCGAATTCAACTAGTTATATTAATGAAGCCAAATAATTGTAATAATAAATGTATTTATTTGCCTTGAACATGATTATCATATAAAGAGGTCGATAGAAAAAAAAATAAAAGAAAATAATAAAAAATGTTGGATCCCATTCTTTCGTCAAAATGCGATCACACATCGTTGAATAATTAATCATTTAATTTTCGTGTTTTATTTCAAACCTTACAGTATTCGCGATTGATCACACCCTGGAAGCATGTCACGCTCGAATCGAAGTCGTCATACTCGAGGCATATGAATGCTTGGAGTGTTCGTTTCCCGATCCTTTTGCGATACGGCACTGTCATATGGGTCTATTAGGATGTATAAGGTTTCTTTTACGAGCCAGTTTTGGACATCCTCGGGGTTGCTTATCTGTGTCAGGGGTCTGTTGTGGGACCGTTCTTGTGGAACCTCACGTACAACTCAGTTTTGAGGAGCAATTTTCCCGTCGGCGTGCACGTCATCTGCTATGCGTATTATAGGATCGTGCTCCCCTCGCCGGTGCGAAATATCGGTCGGATCACCGTTGGGTGAGAGGAAATTCAATTTTCCCGAGTGTAGGGGAGCTCCCATTGCGTGTCTCTGCAGATCCTGAAACCCCCTGAATTGCACCGTTGAAGGCCACCGAAAGATTTTTTTTGACTGCCTGTCTCAATATTTAAAACAATTTTAATGTGTACCTACTTATCATCACAGCGCATCACATGTCCATACTGTTAGAATCGGCTTTTGTGGAGTTTGTCTGGAATTCGTGCTACTTTAAAATTGCCTCCGAATGCTTCGAGTTTATCGATTTTAACGCTATTAAGTGTGTTTTATAATTACTATCAATCAGACCAAATATATTTTAATACAGGATGCATTTAAACTGTCTTCGAAATTGGTGAAAATGTAGACAAAATTGCTATTAATTGCTAAATAAAATATAACGTCGTTCATTTCTTCATTAAAAATATGTATATAAAATTATAGAAGCTGTAAAATAATCTTGGCATGTATGAGATTAAATAAGAAATCATTTTAAAAATAAATGAATAAACTTGACATACTGTCATCCTGGCAATGGCGTCTGCCATGAAGTTTACGAACGTTTCGCGACAGTGAGTACTTAGCTGCCGCTAAGAATCTTTGAATCTTGCTGGATACCGTACTCTGAAGAGGTAGTTGAAGACAGATTATATAAACTCGAGTAACCATTGATCACTAACGTATTATTTCCTTCTTTTTCTAAGTTTTGAAAATAACACGGAAATACACCTACTAGTATATAGAAGACTGCTAGATGCAATTAGCAAAAATGAAAAGAGATGGAGGGGAATAGAGATGTTTCAATATTAAATTTCTTGAATTCAGCTACCTCCTCAGAGTGTGGCCTTGTGTTTCAATACCGCTCCATGTTTAAGGCGGATTCTGGTTTGGCGCTTCACCAGCCGCTGCCGCGGCAGCTCGCTTCGCTCGCTCGGCTCGCGCGCGTTGCAAACAATCCTAACCTAATCTAACCTAATCAAAAACAGTGTTTGTGTAAAAATTATAAAATTAATATCGTTGAAAATTTTAGCTTGTAAAGTGACACTTTAAATCTTGAATACTTATAACATGTCTTGTGATATAAATATACCGTCGTGTTGCTTAATTTTACAAAAGAATCGCGTAAAATGTGCCTCAAGTGAAGCAATCTAACTTTATTCTGTATTCGTCTTCACAAAAGTCTCCGAAGCATTTATTACTGCAATTACACCACAACATCAAAAATTTCAGTAATTGAAGTTGTAAATATAATTATGTAGCGAAACTTAATTTTGAAGTTTACTTTATTTAGTGGATAAAAATAGTAAACTGATTGCAGACTATTAACTTTAAATTACATGACATTAATATCAACGGTATTATAGAGAAGACTATTAGTTTTATAAATCGTGAGTAGTAGACACAATTATTCATTCTACAGCTCCATTATACATATATATCTCTTTCAATACACTATAATTTTACTTTCAAGCAGACCAAACATATTTTGTGACTCATAAAACATTGTACGTCGTTGCTCAGACTGCTGTGGTTACTAAGTTCACTTGTCGCGTTCTGTTCATAATATCACCGAAGATTTGACTGATTACGGCAACGCGTGACTGCCCCCTGACCTACTTACGACTTTGGTTAGATGAACGCAGGAAGTACATTATTTTCCAAGTGGGTCTTAAGACACAAAGGGGTCTGTTTACTTTCTGGTTGTTACGTTACACTGAGCAAGGATTTTGTGCACCGAAAGAAAAGACGGTCGCTTCAGAATTTAATTTGAAAAGAATAATTGGTTTTTGTGAAGAATAAATAATGTTTTCAGTTTACATTTTTTGTAGATTTATATATTGTTTGTTTGAGGGAGAAAAAAAGACATTTCAGCTGCTTATTATCTCGTGCAGGCCGTAAAACTCAGCAGATGAGATGCATTACAAGGAACTGGTATAGTATACATAGATAACGGACTAACAAACACTTATAGTGTAGTTCCGCTTTGTTAGTTCTCGGTTTTCATCATTATGTGTTTAGATACACATTATTGCCATATTAAAAATATGTGACCACGGCTATCCTCTGAACATTACTATGTCTATGTAGTTAAATTAAAATGTACATATTATGTAAGTTGGCTACTTATTAGATGATAAATATTGAATAGTTTGTAGATAAGAATGCCAGAAAATAATATTTTCTTGTTTCATACTTTTCGATTTTTACGTAGTCTGATTTTAATCTTTAAATTTATTTTTTATTTAGGTTATTTTTAAGCACACGTTTTTTTTATTTTTTATTATGGAGATAAAAGTACGCATATGAGATAAAGTCTTTGGTTCACATCTGAGACGTGATTTTATAAAAAAACTAGCGGCCCAGAGAGACGTTCCCTTGCCCGAAATTTAAAAAAATCCTAGAACCCGATTGCAGCATCACCTACCCGGTCCAATTATGAATGTAAACCATTCAGGGACCCACTCCAACACACAAAAAATGTAATTAAAAGTAAAAATTTTATCCATTTTTCTTATTGCTACAAATATTCATATATAATTTCGAAGCTACCGCTATCCTTGAAAGGAATGATCCATTATGGAGATATCATACACATAACGGCGCGGGTCAACCGCTACAGACTAATATTAATGAAGACGACATAGGGCGAGATTACTATTTTGAATTTGAATTGAAAATTTGAATGAACTGATTACCTGGGAAACGTCAAATCGCTTTATCGAATTAAAAGTTAGGGTGGTTTGCACCAACTACGAGTACTTAGACTTGATTTAAGGATTTAACATCTCGCTTGCACCTACTATTAAATAATTGGTGCGAACGAGATGTCAAATCCTTATCGAGTTTATATATTAGGTGCAAGCCACCCTTACGACTCATAAAGTCTTTGTCAGATTTATGTTATGTTCTCGGCGGTGTAGCATGTCCTACAACTTGGTAAGTAATTTACAAAAAAACTTCTACATTTTGATAAATAAGTAACACAATACAATATCTATAAACATGTTTTAATAAAAAAAATGTAATACAACCTCAACATTTTATAATAAAAATTTGGAAAATTCTAAATATTAAGAGTACTCGTTGTAGGTATTCTAAAGGTAGCGAGTCATTGTCCGTAACAAAATAACAATGAAATATTTACCTACAAGTCTGTCATTTTGTGGAACTGACAACCAATCAATTTAGCAAATATTTAGCCATTTTTACAGAACAAACAGAGCTCTGATATCTTCGAAGAAGGTCACTGACCTTTAAGCTTCAGCGATCGATGTTGACGTCTTATTTCTATAATAAAGGAAACGAAATTTTATTATATGGTAATAAAACACAAAGTACAATAGACATAAAGTTGACATAAAGACCGTCGTAAAGAAAAAAGGGCAATTATTGTTTGGGTGAACTATAAAATTTAATAAAGAACCTATTACAATATTGTGTATGAACATTACTTTCAATTAATTTTGACTACGATAATTGAAACGTTATTTTTTCCTTTTTAGGTTGTTGTATTTAAATTAGGCCTCCTAACTTCCAATAAATACGAAGAGGAAGATTCGTAGAAGGAGGCCTTAATGGATTATGGCCTTATCATATCCACCCACTAGGCCTTTTTTTGGGTTCGTAGGAGAAACTTGCACACAAGTACGCAATTCCTTTGAGTTAGGACTAGGTTATGCGGGGCTTTTACCCATTATAACTGACCACACAAACTGTTTTCCTCTTCAGGGTCTTATCGATGGACGACTAGAGTCCACATTCCAATCACCGCAACCCCAAAGGCTTCTTTTGTCTCCTCTTATGACAAATGGGGAATACTTTCTCTTTGCTCTTGTCCAGGCTACAGACCCACTAGGTCTAAGGTAGATTGAATAAGATAAGATTGATAAGATATTTTTTTGAGGAAGAGTCCCACATAATCCATTCTCTCTCTCGGAGGGTACTTTTTTTCTAAAGTAGATCCTGGGGACCTCGATGTGCGCCTGAACGAAACCAACATAAGCCACTTTCATTCCAAAAGTGCTTCGTACCTTTTGAAGGTTTCTCCCGCGATACCAAAAAAGGCTACATTACTTTCAGTTTTCGAAGCACCTACACATTTTCTGAGTTGACTTGGTGACTACTTTCACCTTTTCTTAAAATATGAATGGCATCCCCGGTTTTTCTCTTTTGAGGATCTTGGTAATTCTTATTGTCACCTGTACATTAAAATATACATGTACCTACATTAAAATGTCAAAAACTAATACTAAAAACTGGACGGTAGCATCTATCACTTGCACTTGCAGTTATCTCACAGTTATCTACTCGCGGTTGCAGCTGATTTGAGATTGGTAAAGTATTGGGAATCATTAGAGGCACTGTTTATATTCATTTTTTACGAAAAAGAAACTTAAAGATAAGGGAGATCAGCGATTTTTTTGAAAATTTTTAATAAAACAGCACAGGGTAACCTGTTACTTGTTTACGAGTTATTATTTCATACACCACAAAATGTCCATTTAATTTTGTTTTTAAGTCCCCAAAATTGCTTTATTTTGGAAGCCCAAAATTGCGATATGTTTGTAAATCAATCCGATTTAAAAAATATTTCTTCTTGCGGTTTGTCATTGGATGTACTGTTCGATCTATGGTTTGTTTTAATTTTGCTCGTTTCGAGCACCAAGCATCCGGCCCTTGCATATTTCTATCGCCTCCTCAAATCTCATCATTTTCTCCACATTTTCTCCCAGGTATGTGAGTGCTTATGATATTGTCCTCAACTAACACTGGCTATTTGATCTTCATACGTTAATATTAGTCTTCATTGGCTTCTGCTATTCGCTTTGTTGATTCTCTTCATCAATCATTCAACACTCATTCTGTCTATGTACCCAAAAGAAGTAAGCATTCCTTTTTTCATTTTTACAATACGTAACACGATAATCCAACATTGTCGTACTGTGTATCTGTTCATTGATCATTTTCTTCATCAAGGGTTTCTTCAGCAAGGGTAACACCGCACGTATTTCTGAGAGACTGCATATCCGTGGCATTTATCTTAGTTTCATTCGATTTCCAACATATCCAGGTCTTACTGCAGTACAATAAAATTGGCACTAACACTATATTGTGGGTGCAGTGTGTGGGTGGGTTTATCATATTTATATTGTCTAATAATGCGGACAGAGCACCTTTAACTTTATTGCCAGCCGCTGACTGTCCGATGAGCAAAATGTCTATGATAGAGAGACGGATTTAAATACAAACTGGATGTAGTTCTATAAGTGTTGCGTTTTCCTAATTTTGATATGGAACCATAAAATATTTACTAAACGAAAACTGGTAAACAGCTATTGTAAGAAAATTTTTTTGTTTGTAACGAACGAGAAGCCTCCGGGGTGAATATTTATTCTCTATGCCGTTAATAGCAAAAAAAGAAATAAATATCACTTAACACGACCACTTTCTAAATTGAGGCTTAGAGATTTAAATTGAATTACAAATAAAAGTGAAAAATAATAAAAATCAATTATGATAACATTCAATTTCGTCACGTTGCTAAGAAAATGTAGAGGATTTACTAAGTGAAATGGATTTCGACTTACCCGTGGGAACCATTGTCTTTAGAGGAAAAAAGCTTACAATTTGTTTGGATTACGTGATAGGTATTCAAATTCGAGACTTTGCGTCGAGGTAAACTTGAAGGTAACTTTCGCAAAGTGATTAAGACTTTCCAGCGCAGGAATTACGGACTTAAAGAATTTCTTTCCGTTGTCCGAAACGACGAAACAAACGATTTAAAAGAATTAACAGCAACACGTTTAGAGGATTAAACTCCAATAATAATTGGCTTTTAAAACAAGTTCGTTGATACTTGTATAAATATTTGTAAATTTTATTATGTGCTAATTACTTTCGAAGTTTAAAGAAAGAAGATCAGAGAGATTTACGCGAAAAATTCATCATTTTTTTTATTTGCTTGCATGTAATTTTACATATATTAATTTTACAAATCTTCGAATTTAGAATTTAAAATTTGAAATGAGAAAAAATGTGCAGTCAGTTACTCATTTTATTTACTCGTGTTGGCCCTAAAACTAAGCTAACGGAGTTTGCGATAGGATAGCTACCCGTTGTTTCCATGGGGTTCCGCTATGGCCTTCGTAAGGCTTACGAAGGCCTTCTGAAATAGGGATCGTCATATTTTCATACGATTGAATACTTGTCTTCTTCGAATGTGAAGTGGGTAACATTATTGATGTACACGTCTATAGTATTTAATATTACGCATGAATTTGAATAAGATAATTTTTTTATGTGACATATTCTTAAAACGTACGTATATACGTCGTCACGTGTTTATATGTTCTTACGAATACTTCACAACTCAACAGAAGACAGACCCTATTTCCATCAAAACCTCAACTTCGATTTTTTATGAATCAACATAATAAATAATTTCACTGGTCTCAAAAGTTCTTGAAAGGAAAAAAATACAGCGGAGTTCTACAACATTTTCGTAAATGTTCACGTACAAGCGCCAGCAATTCACTTAAGTTTTGTATGAAAGGTTTTTTCCGGGAAAAACAAATTATACCGTTTAGGTAACCTTATTGATTGCTTACTATAATATATATACTTATAAGAAATTTATACAAAATTGTGGGCATCATCTCTGCAAAAAGAAGTAACATCTCTTTTTAATGGGAGATCGTACCTTTGTCCAATATTTACTAAAAAAATAAGTAAATAGTCAATATATTGACTTTGAAAGAGTAATATGGAATACTAATAGCAATATAATTACGTTTATTAACATAAGACAAACTGATAAACACGCGTTTTATATTTTTGAATTTTTTAACCAAGTTCAAATAAAATAAGGTTCTCCATCGTTGGATTTTTTTATAATACATATGTATAAAATTATTTTATCACGTTACGAGGACCGATTTTGGTGTTTCTTCTTTTATATGAAGGGGTAATTAAATCGACTTTAAAATAAAAACAGCGAAGACTACAAAATTATTCTTTTAGTAATCAAAACTCAAATACAAAAATAATTTGTAAAATATACGATGCAGATACCCACCTAATTAATTTCAATTGGTCAGGTAATTGTATGTGTGTATCATATTTAAGAAGCTATTTTTGTATTTGCGTTTTTTTTAGTCAAAGATAATTATTTTGTTTTTCAGTGTTTTTATTTTTAAGTCGATATATTTATTAGTTAATTTGCGTCAAATTCTCACTGTAAATTACTTCTTTTTTTTCATAAAAGAGGGGGCAAACGAGCAAGCGAGTCACCTGATGGAAAGTGATCATCGCCACCCATGGACACCCGCAACGGCCGAGGAATCACGGGTGTGTTGCCGGCCTTTAGGACAGGGGTAGGGGGGAGATGGGCTACCGGCACTCTCAATCATCGAACGAAACAACAGAAATAGGTACATATGTATGTTATTTCACGCCGCTACTTTGTGAGAGGGTGGTACCTGTTTCACCCGGCGAGTCGGCCCAATTCGTACTGCAATGCAGCATTAGAGGCATGCCACACAAAAAACAGCCACTATATTAATTTTCAATTAGTATAGTGGAATAAGACAGACCTACTACAGACCTACCTACTTTAAGTTATGTAGGTACCTATTTTATTTTCTAATAAAATAAATGGTAAAAACAAATTCAACTGGCGTTCAACGTAGCATCATATTGAATTATTATGTATCACGTAATAACTAATAAGTGTATAATAGGCTAGATGATTATTTCTTAAGAACTTAGTTAAAAAATAGGTTCAGTAATCATAAATAAAACTAAAAAATATTCGAAATACTATGAAAAACATAAAAGTTATTTGCTTTTAAACTTTAGTAGTGGGAACAGAGTGGGAATAAGTTCCGTCTCTGTTACTCCTAGCGCTACGCAATATCATTGCGACTTTGCGACGTCACAGCTATGTAACACTATCTCCCTCTAGCTCATCTCTCAGTTACCACTACTAAAGTCACACACAAAGTAGCCTAAAGACAGAAAATGAAAAGGCAGCGTTTTGTGCCATCGATTTGCACAAATGCTCATATAAGTTCAAACACAAACGCGCGCTCCTTTAGTATTAACCAAGAAGCAGATCCGTGACCTGTGTTTAATCGTTTTAAAAAATATAGAATAAAATACGTAAACAATGCCAAATTGCGCTGTAAAGTGGTGTAGTAGTGACAGTCGTAAAAATAGTTTCAAAAAGGACAATATCACGTTTCATCGGTAAGTTAAAATCAATAATAAAAATTTATAACAGAAAAATGCAGAGCTCTAGTGATACTGGTTGCACGTAGCTTTGAGTCAGAGTTTGTCCTTGTCTAGCAAGCTATAATTACATGTTGCGTCCTCACTCATGGAAGATGACACGTGTAAGTAGGGATGCGAAAAAACGTATCGATATCTTTTCCATTATTTTTAAGAATTTATAATGACTACCATTCTTTGAAATTATATAGGTACCTAGTTCCATATCGTGATATCTTGTTTCTTTTCTACTATTGTTACTTGTGACTTGTTGTGCGCACGCTTGGGAGGTTTCTGTATATGTGACGTAATCATAAATCCTATATGGTGAATGCTTCGTGTTATAAAGTAAAAAACCTCCAGCAATATAAGTATAAAATGAAATATAATACACAGGAAACAGTTTCTGTATCTGTGACGTCATCATAATTCCAATATGGCAGATACTTCATTGAAGGAAGTAATTTTTTTGTACGACACCAACAATATGGGTATCAAATGAAATAGAATAAGCAGGGGAAAGTTTCTGTATATGTGACGTCGTCACAAATCCAATATGGCGGATGCTTCACGGTAAGAAGTAAGTTTTCTGTTCAACATCCGCTATATGGCTGTTAAATGAAATGGAATAAGCAGGGGAAGGTTTCTGTACATGTGTTATCATCATAAATCCAATATGATAGATGCTCCATAATAGGACGTAACATTTTCAAGATTTCCAGTAATATGGGTATCAAATGAAATGGAATAAGCAGGGAAAGTTTTCTGTACACGTGACATCATCATAAATCCAGTATGGCGGATGTTCCATAGCAGAAAATAACTTTTTCGTTCAACAACAACAATATGGGTATCAAATGAAATGGAATACGCAGGGGAAGGATTCAGTATATATGACATCATCATTAACCAATATGGCGGATGTTCCATAATAGGAAAATAACTATGAATACGATACACATACCTATATAATTAAATTTGACAGTTATTGAAGTCGGTGCCAAATCAATGTGCAACCACAGAAAGTCTATTAGTTTGGTGGGCTTGGCACTGACTTCAGTAACTGTAAAATTTAATTATATAGGTATGTGTATCGTATTTATAAAGTTATTTTAATTGTTCTTGAGTTTTGATTAGTAAAGGATAATGATTTTATACTTCTCAGTGAATTTTTGAAAGCGGTTTAATTTTTTATCAATCGTACTCTAAATGTTTCATTATATTAATACAATATATAAAATATAACACATTTGAGAGCAGTCATCTAACCCATTATTATAGTCATAACAATCAAGAATGATATTTTAACTACACAATGTTACATCCGATATTTGATGGCTTCCCTTTCAATGAACATCAATTCGTCAAACTCGTTATTGTTTCACTTTAGAAACACGGGATATTCTAGTGTGGGGACTAGAGCAATGGGTACTCAATTGTATGTTCTGCATTTTTTTTTAATTTAATGTATATACTTACGTATAATATATACGTAAGTATTTTAGTTTGTTAATATTGATAAGGCATTGTGTGTTTAGATAAAATATAAAATAGTACGTAATGAGGACTTTTGAGCCTAGTAAAGAGCTCTAGAGCGCATCAATTCTAATACATATTATACGGAAAGACGCTGTTTAGAAACATTGGTTTACGTGACGTGATAATATGTATTGTACGTGTCATTCGTTATTCCAGACATTTCTATATGTGTAAATATACGTACTTGCTACTTGTATATATGTACATGTACTTGGTTAGTTTTTAAATTCACTGAAATTGGATGAACATTTTGTTACAACTAATGATCGCTCAATGGTCTAAATTCGAACATTAATATAAAATAAACGATTTTAAATAAACGCTTGACATATACTCCACAGACTCGAACAGCTCAGAGCTCACAAATCACACAAAATTCACGCCTCGAAAATCTGTCAGTAATTATTTGTTGACAACATTTTAAAATTCTTAGGCGACGATCTCTACTCCGTGCGACTGTTTGATCACAAACTATTATGTGTTTGACAATGACAGTATGAACGTAAACAATTAAAATTTTTTTAAATTGAAAACATTATAACATAATAATATAATATAAACATACATTTTAGCTTCCTGCACTTCCTAACTATGCTTTCACACACCTCCGTGCTGACAGTATGCTTAAAAACGTGTAGTTTTCTCTGCATTAATTATTTATTGGTACATTGAACGTATATTTACACATAAATATGAGTAACTACAATATTTAGTTGCTTCAAATGACAACAAAAACTCAAAATAAATACTGCACTAAAGCAAGGAAGTAAAACAAATATTTTTGTATAAAAGTAGCCTAATAGTTATGTTTTCAAACTGAGAACTAGTGTCTAAACGTTATATATAGTTATAGTTTCTAAACGTTATATTGGAGTCATTTGAATATGAATTAATTTTGTTCGCAGGGCGTCAGACAGGTCGCCTTTCGACGGCTCATGCTGCTCGGGTTATCGACCCGTCGACTCCGCGAGTCTCACCACGCCGGACGAGGACGACTTAGATCCTGTAAGACTGTAATGTACTTTTTTTATGTTCGACACTAATATAAACACCATCCCAAGGATAAAAGTTTATTGAATTATCAATTATTTTATTCTTATAAATTGTCTAATGTCTAATCGGAGGGCTCCAGTTCCATTCCCTGTCAAGATAATGTATGAAAGAACTTTTCCATTATATTAGTTACTAGCGAACCGCCCTGGCTTCGCATGGGTAGACATTTTTTAAATATAAAGTACACCCCGTGTTACTCGCTGATAATTAGCTTTCTATACGTGAAAGAATTTTCAAAATAGGTTGATTAGTTTTTGTGTTTATCCATTACATGCAAAAAAAGCAAGTTAACCTCGTTATAATATTGTATATAGTATAGATATCAAATACTTAAGTCTGAACATTAGTAGGCAATTACTCCTTTTGGGTTATATTACAAGCTCAGCGTTCAGTTTGAAGCTACATATTACAACTGCAAAAATAACTTAATAGGAATGTATTTAAACGAGATTTATTTAATTAAATTGCATAACCGGATATTACTAGCCATAGAAATTCAGAGGTGTAATGACTCCGCAATTACAATTACGATAATAATCGTAATTTATTACAAGGACCGATGTATAATGATTATTTCAAAAAATGTGTGAGACTCTTCTCAGAATGTGTTTTCATGGTAGCTTTTCATTCAAACGAAATAGCGATAAATATAATATAATAAAAAAAAATACGAATCTTCCTAATTTTAAGTTTATCAGTTATAAATCTTAATTCTCTATGAAATCTACATTATTTACATTATTGGTATTAATTAGGTACACTTTGGCACTGCTTATTAATCAACTCTTATTTTTGAATCGTTTTTGTGTGCTAATTTGTTTAAAAACGCGTTATAAATCGTAATTATTATACGGATGCGAAACGATACATCGTTTTGTAATAGCTGCATATTGCATGTCTAGTAATAAGTCTGCGACTCCAGTAATGAATTCAGCAAATAAGTTAATACCTTTTTAGTGATATTTGCATTGTAGCTTACTGTATGTTATGTACTTTAATTTTTTTTGTTACGTAGTCGTTTGGCCTCGTGGTACTAAGATAAATCTAACGGTGTCTCGTTTATCAATATCAGTTTTGCCACTTAAGCTACATTAGAAAATATTAATAATACTTCAGAAAATGAATGATGAGATTTGAGGAAGCGAAAGAAGCATGTAAGGCGCTCTGACTACGCCGTTAGAGATACAGCGTGAAGATGTGTATGTGTGTGTACTTCAGACAATTGCGCAAATTGTGTGGACCCCAAACTAAGTACTAGGCGCGTACTATGATCTCAAAATCAGCACACAACGAACTGAGAGAGCACGCAGTAACACCTAAACTACAACATTTAGAAAACTTCGTTTTCAAAAACTGACTTGGGGACCTAGACAAGTGGCTCAATTGTCGTAAACGCTAGTAGAATAGAATGACAAATACCACGTAATGTAGCGTAACGAATTTTAAATTGGTAGTCAAATGTTATATCAAACGAACGTAATTACTTTTACATAAAATGGGAAAAACATACAGTAAAGAAGAGATAATTATTGCCCAAAATGGTGCAGTGGAAGCGCAAATAAATAAATACAACATTATTATAACTGCAATGTCTGTTCTTATGGAAATAGTCGTTCTCATCCTAATGTTCATCTACTGCCGATATCGAATACGAAGTTGGGTTATTAAAATGTTTACGAACATCGCTGCTGACCGCCCCGTGAGAAACTTACAACCGCACCAACCTACGGCAGCCAGCTACGCGTAACGTGAAGTTACACATTGTTTATGCAGCGTTTTAATTGTTCATAGCAAATAATAAGTAGAGCTTAGTAACTATAAACAATTATTTCACAATTTCGATAAAGGCACACGTACATTATATTATAAATTAGAAATAAAGGTATGCATCCATTATACTGTAATTTGTTATACTCTGACTACCCCGTTAGGGATACAGCGTGAAAATATGTATGTATGTATCAATTATATATTTGCTATTTATAACCTCTAAGTTTACTTTACGGTTGTTTTAATTACGTATTTACACGACTATTCTATTTTTATCATTATACATACATTTAACCAATTATTATTTTTCGAATTACTTATTAACAATTAAATCTTACTGGTGGTTTAACTGCACGCCCACTTTTAATTACTTTTACTGCATTACTATCTCTATTATTACATTCTATTGTTTTAGGTTCTAAAGTAGATATAATATTAATATTGGCATAATGGCTACTATAATCATACTCTGTTTGTTCGTTGTTCTGTTCGTTTAGTATAAATGCAGGTTTTAACCTATCAATCGATACATTAACTACTCTATTTAGTAACTGAACTGTATATACCTTACCTGTTCTTCATATAACACGGTAAGGGCCATCGTATGGCGGAGTTAGGGGTCTGCGTACTGCGTCATTTCTAATAAAGACATATTTACACTTGGCTAACTCACTATGTACAAATAATGTGCATGAGTCCCGTAATTCTCGTGAAACTGGTTTTAATCTATTTATATTGATTCTTAACTGGTCTAAAAATGCATGATCCGCCGTATCCCGATTATCCGAGACGTCGTAAAAGTCTCCAGGTAAACAGAGTGTTTGGCCATAGATATACTCAGCGGGATCTACGCTATTATCGCTTCTAGCTACTGTACGTAATCCTAATAAGACCGTAGGAAGCTCCTCGTACCATGACGTATTACCTGTGAGACGCGCTGCTAGTGCCTGTTTCATACTCCTATGCCAGCGCTCTACTGTACCATTACTCTGAGGTCTATAAGGACTGGTCCTACTCATTTTAATACCTAATATTTTCAACAATTTGAAAAACAGGTTGCTCTCAAATTGACGACCTTGATCGCTCGTCAAACGTTCAGGAACTCCAAAACGGGTTATCCAATTGTCGTAAAGTGCCTTAGCAACAACTTCTGCTGTAATTTCATTTACCGGGATAGCCTCCGGCCAGCGTGAGAACCTGTCTATCATCGTAACGAGATACCTGTACCCTTCTTTAGTGGGTGGCAACGGCCCTACTATATCTACGTGTACATGAGATAAACGTTTGGCTTCTGCAAAATGCTGAAGTTCTGATACTGTATGTCTGTTTACTTTTGACTTTTGGCATTGAATACACCTTTTTGCCCATTGTCCGACATCTCGGTTCAATCCAGGCCAGAAAAATCGGTTTGATATCAATTTACGAGTTGCCCTGACGCCTGGATGACTATTATCATGTACTGATTTAAACGCTATTTTCCTATAACTCACGGGCATGTATGGTCTACTTACACTAGTGGAGTTTTCACAGTAAATCATTTTATCACTGTTAGGAATGAAAACTTTCTTCAAATAAATATTATCATTCCTTTCAGTTAATAATTGCATCAATTCTGAGTCCGATTCCTGTGCCAATGCCAATTCTGAGTAATCTATTACCGTTGAACAATGTATAGTCTCAACTCTTGATAGCGCGTCAGCGACTTTGTTGCTATCGGCCTTAACGTACCCAACATCCGTTGTAAATTCGCTTACGAACAATAATTGCCTCGTGCGTCTAGCTGTTTCGCAATTACTTTGGACTTTGTTAAACGCATAAATTAACGGTTTGTGATCTGTATATATAATTAATTCTCGACCTTCAAAAATAAATCTAAAATCCTTTACAGCCATGAAAATTGCAGTTAGCTCTCTATCATATGTGGAATATTTCTGTTGAGCTGTAGTAAACTTTTTAAAGAAATATCCTAACCATTACCATTTGTTATCTATCCACTGCTGTAAACCCCCCCCTGCACATTTGTCTAATGCGTCAGTCATTAACGTCAAAGGAACGTTCGGCACTGGATGCGATATTGTTACAGCATTTTTTAAGCTTGTTTTACATTTTCCAAAAGCCTCAATGGATTCAACCGTCCACTCTATTTTAGTTTTATCATTTTTCTTTGAGCCCCTTAGAAACTGATTTAATACCATTTGATAAGATGTAGCGTTCGGTATATTCGCTCTGTAAAAATGTATCATACCTAGAAATCGCCTCAATTGTTCAACAGTTTCCAGTCGCGGATATTCTACTATGACTTTCACCTTGCCTCCCAGGGTTCGAATTCCAGAATTCGAATTGGATGCTTCATAAGCTAAAAACTCTATATTAGAACACATTTAGAAGAGTTAATTGTTATTCCAAATTTTTTTAGTCTCTCAAATACTATTCGCAAGTGTGTTTTATGCATTTCTAGCGTGTCACTTGCTATTATTATGTCATCGATGACGTTAAACAAGAAATTCAAACCTTTTAACACGTCATTACTCGTAAATCTCTGAAAAGTTTGACTTGCATTTTTTAGTTCAGTTTATACGTGTAAATTCGTATAGACCAAATGGTGTAATTACAGCGGTTTTCTCTATGTCCTCGGGTGTAATTTTTACGTAATGATAGGCTCTATTTATATCTAGTTTACTAAAGATTTTCTTACCTGCTAATGTGTACGTGATGTCGTGTAATCGCGGTACTGGATAATGGTCCGTTTTGGTGATGGCATTTCAACGCCTGTAGTCGCCAACTGGTCGCATCTGTCTGTCCTTCTTAGCCACTATGTGCAGTGGACTGGCCCATTTCCTGCATTAACCTAAATTCTTCTTTTACCTTATGATAGCGATCCGGCGGCAGTGGTCTCGCTCGGGCATGTACTGGTTTGCCTGTGGTTTCAATGTAGTGATACACATCATTATTACTTATGCTATCCAAATCCTTGAAAGTTGCCGGTTTAGTGATTACTGAAAATTCACACAACAAGTCATGGAATGGATGAATATTATCAACAGAACTCACAGACGTTTGATTACAATCAACTGTTTTGCCAAACGTTAATAAATTGCTCGTCTTATCAATGAGTTTACGTGCACTTAAATCTACTAACAAATTATGATACTCCAAAAACCCTACCCCTAATATTGCTTGGGTCACGTTCGCAATAATAAATTCCCACCGATACGGACGTCTTAATTCTAAATTTAAACTTATAACCTTAGTAGCAAATGTTTTAATTTCACTATTGTTCGCTGCGAATAGTTTATAGTCAGAACACTCACCCGATAACTTTTGTTTACGCGACACTGGTATTACCGATACGTTTGCGCCGGTATCCACTAAAAAACTTAGTCCCAGATCCTTATCAAAA
The DNA here is from genome assembly GCA_907165235.1 of Zeuzera pyrina. Taxonomy (NCBI): domain Eukaryota; kingdom Metazoa; phylum Arthropoda; class Insecta; order Lepidoptera; family Cossidae; genus Zeuzera; species Zeuzera pyrina. The sequence goes on from OU015641.1 coordinate 6,647,544, forward strand.
ACACTAAGACGGTTGTTTCTACCTGGTACGAAGTCGCCCACCGTTACTGACTGTACCGCCTTTAATTTTCCGACGGTTTTTTTCCCGCACATGGTTTTTCGCAAATTCTCGCTCTGCTCCGGTACCTGTAGTGATATTTGCAAAGCCAATCAGGGTCGCCAGTTGTTCTTGACTTTGATCTTGGTCTTGAATCACCCCTTCTGTAACCGCGTCCATCACCTCGGTACGGACTGCGACGGTGCCGGTTGACTTCCTCTCGTAGCGCTGCTACTTCCATGTTTAGCCTATGCATCGATGTTAATATTTTCGAAATTGGAAATTGGCTGCTGGTCCTATCAGCGTTTACTGCTGCTGCGCTAGTCTCCTGCATTTTCCCCGGTGCTGGATGCATTGCCACGTCTTGTCGTTGTGCAGGAAATTGCGTAATACCCCGTCACTGAGTGTTTAAATTGATTACAAACTGATTCTAAATTTAGGCCAGTATAACTCGAAAATGAAAAACAAAAACGTTTAATCACGTCGGTCAGAAGATCACGTCGGGGTCACCACTTTAGGATATACCTATGTTCGTGTGAGTTGTACTGGGAGTCACTGGCAGAAATAAAGGATAAATTTTGATAGTTCCGTACAAATTTATTTTTCCAACTGTACCCCAATATTGGTCACGTTCGTACCGATCGGACAGTGCGCAGACGCTCGCATAGTTCACGCTTCCACACAAAACTGCTGATTCGTCTTTTCTAACACACTTACAATGTCCCTACACATCCAACAGAATCAAAAAACATTATCTTCTATTCCTTTTGCAGTTGCATAAAAAAGTAGTAGGTACTCGGCCCAAAGAGAGATCGCGCGATTACTAAGCCTGTATGATGTATTTGCAGATACCAAAATATAGAGTGGTGTTGCTCGGCGATGCTGGTGTCGGTAAGACTGCCCTTGTATCCCAGTTTATGACATCAGAATATATGAACACCTACGACGCAAGTTTGGGTAAGTAGAACATCATTATGTAAGTATCTACGCATGAGTTTCAGTATAAAGGTATTGACCAGTGTTATGTTATTCGTAGAATTACTACGGATTCGCTGTCTGTGATTAAGTAATTATTCTTGTATACGTAGTTATTACTATGTTTCATTGAGTTGTGTACAAACAACCATAAGTTACTAATTTTCATGACTAACTCTTGCTTCGATCATAAATAAAAAACTAGATTCACAATCTTCTGTAAAATCTAAACAAATTACTGTCCGAATTGACATATACATTTCGAATATCGTACAGTATTATCAGTAATATTATATTAATTTAAGCTAGACCTTACTATCAAAGCATAAGATTGTAAAAACTGCTAATAGATCCTTTTATGGCATTGAATTTGAATTGAAACAAAGTTTGTTAAAAAAATATTTAAAATGCAATCTTACGCTTCATACTTAAAGTATAATTTTCATAATATATTTGCATCGCTATTTACGTCATTTTGATTTGTTATTTGAAAATAACAAAGATAAGACATTTACCATATTATTATGCAATATTTCAAAAATATGATTACAAATTTATTAAAAAAAGAGCTGAGTAACGGTATTATTATATAAGAAGTAATAAACACATAAAAAAAAATATTTACCGAAAATAAGAATCTCTGTTTTTTAAGCAAAGGAGAATCTCTGTTTTTTTTACACACATTACTGAATTGATACATTTGTATTAATAAGATAATTAACCCTAATGAAAATAATAATTTTAGAGAGAGTTACCAAATATTTTATAATTTTATATTATTTATTCTTAATGTTACCGAAGGCGGAAGCTCTTCACAGTGGCAATTTTTCCAATTTCATTGAAGTAAAAAGGGATAAGCTAAAGTAATAAAATAAATCCGTGAAGAAGTAGGTACTAAAGCGATAAGAGAAAAGTATTGTAAATTGTAATCGTCCAAAAAATTGTTTGAAGGTTTTAATTGAACACTTTTTTAATAGTAAACACTTTTTTAAATAATATTAATTAATTAATATAAAATGTTTGGGATAAAAATTGATGTGTAGGTATTTATTAGTATTGATAAATCCTGTTGTTCATTGTGCTTGGGATTAAATTAAGTTTAGGTAAGTACATAGATTTCAATTTATTACTTTCTATGAATAAATTAAACTAAATCTATTCGTTCGGTAATTACGTTAGTTATCCGGCAACCGAATGAAAGAAAATTTTCTATTTTTTCGGTTAAAATATTCTTTATTATTATTTACATTTATTTATTCTACAGTAAATGATTTTGTTGAATGAATGTTGTTAAGTAACAGGAAAAACAATAATTTATTTAATTTTTAGTATTATTTTGCTCATTATATTTTTAAACTTCAATTTTATTTAACGTTAAAGATATTACACTAATCAATACGCTATTATCAACATTAGGATCATTACGGTAATCGTACAGCAGCCGGATGACAAGAAATAATATATTAATCGTCTGATTACCGGACCATTAGTCACTTTTAATAAATAACTAGTAGATATTTAGACAAAAATCCATAAAATAGGTATTTCAAAAACCGTGGTATAGTTTGTTATACCACAATTTCCCGCAAAATATAATGTAGTTTTTGTCAAAAAGTAAATTAATTAGTTCACATAAACACTTAAGAAGTAATTCATTCAGTCAATAAGTAAATATTGAAGTATTTTACCTTTAACTTTATTATTTTCCTTATTCTATAAAAATCACCGATCTTCAAGAGAACAAATGTGGGTTAACATTTTATTCGCCTAAAGTCAGAAATGTTTCTCTTTCCTTTTACTATATTGCAGCCGAAATGAATTGTTCACAACATTAACCTACATAGCCTACACAGTAATTCAATCTAGCCCCTATTACGTCTCACAATATTCACAATATGACCATAACTAGTTCGTCAGCGTTCGGTTAAATGACAGGGCGACGGGCTTTGCGTCAATTACACGGATGTCGCTTACGTACCGTATGGAGTGTGGAATGACAATGTAATATAACTTCTTTAGCTAATTTATTACATACATATCGTCATTTTGAATATAGAAAAGTATTTACAAATACAATAAAAAATAATTACGATTGAGAGAAATAAATATACTTAAAATGAATAAATTATACTGTTTTATATTTGTATCATTATTTTAATATTAATTTAAATCAATATATTTTATTTACAGAACAAAATTTACACCTCTATAAAATTAGTACATACTCAATAAGTACTAATGTCATAATAATAATAAATAATAAAAGCTAATCAATAAATATAAAAATTGCTTAAGCATCAATTTTCTCCTCTCTGCGAAGATTACAAAATCTATTAGATAATAATATTATTTTACGGAAATAATTAAAACCTACAAATGAAAATTTAGATTTATACTATTCGGTTTCTTATAATTATTTATAATTGCTACAAAATTTTTATTATTATTAGGTATTCTATACTGCATTGTATTTAATCATAATCAAATTACAGATGCATTGGAAATGTATACTGAAAATTAAACCGACTTCAAAATAAGACCTCTGAAAAGTATAAAATAATTATCCTTATTGACTAAAACTCAAGAACAAAAATAACTTTATAAATACAATACAAATACCTATATATTTAAATTTGACAGTAATTCAAGTCGGTGCCAGGTCTACTAAACTTTTTACCAGACTTCTTGGTTAATTATATTGCTTAAAAAATTATTCGTATTTTTTTTGAGAGATCTTGGCTTAAATGAATATATAGGTATCCAACTTTTCTCCAATTCTGGAACGGAACATTAAATCAAATATTCGTCGAAATATATAAACCATTAAGACGTCTTTTCTTAAAGCAGTACTCCATCATCAAATCAAGAAGAAGTTTCTTTGGGACCACCTTGACAATAAAAAAATAATCACCGAAATCTGGCTCCTCCGTAAAAACGTATGCGTTGGCTCTACATAAAAAAATAATAAAAGAAGAAATATACGCACGTCGACTTGAGTACCGCTTCCTCATTTTGTCAGTTAAAAATAAAAAGATGTTCATGCAAAACAAGTAGCAAGTATTGTGCAGTATTTTTCAATAGTTTTTATTTTCTATTATGACATAAAAAAAATAATATTTGCATTATTCTCTTCCAGATACTGAATGTTTACACTAAGATGATAATTGGTTACGTTATTTTTTCACAGAATTTTAGATAAGCACTTGTAAAATATACTAAATCTGTTCCTAAATCTTCGTTAATGTTTTATAAACCTATTAAAATGCACTTAATTTTATTGTTCGTGAAAACGGAGTGAAGGTCGGAGTTTGCTTTTCAAAACAAACTGAACAAATCTTATTTGTACCGTTATGCAGTCTACTTGTCACCTCTCAGCAGGTGGTTCCATTCATTCGGCGACTAAATGTCAACAGACGTGGCGTTCAATGGAAGTCAAATAACATCTTATTTTGTGATAACGGGACTCGCGTAACTTTTTTAGTATAATTACATAACTGTTATACAACATTTAGCAGAGTGTGGTCATTATTTTACACCCTCTGATAGTGTAAAGTCGATACTTTACTAATTTTTCCAGTATAGAGTTATTTTGTAAAAGGTAAGGCTTTATTCTCTACATTTTACATACATATATCTTCAGGCCGTATACCTAACGGGGTAGTGAGAGAGAGGTTGAAGCCCCGAGCTTTGCAGTCCTTACATACTTTTTTCGCTTCCTCAAATCTCATCATTCTTCTCACACGCCTTCGCCTAGATATGCGAGCGCTTTTGACATGTTCATCAGCTAACACTGGTTGTTTGAACTTCATACGTCAACGTTGTCAAAAGTCTTCCTTGGGTTCTGCTACCACTCACTTTTGCTTTGTATATTTTCTTCGTCAACCTTTAACTTAAGTCCGCATTGGTCATCCTTCTCTTTATTTTATTCTCTGAAATTACCAAAATTCTAAGTCTAGTAGTTTTGGAGATAAGGCAGGAGAATTGTCAAATCAAGTTCGAGTAAGTACTCAATATTCCTCTTCTATAACTCTCCTATGAATGATTTAAAGTATGTTAAGAAAATTATGGAAAGGTTATAATTCTCCTACAAATATTTTAAAGTATGTTAGAAGAATTATGGATGTAGCTAAAATTCTCCTGTGAATAATTTAAAATGCAGCTAATGCTACATTATATGTGGGTTGTGGGTTCAATATGCCAATTTTCAAGTTGTAACGCTTATGAGAAAATTAACTGTAACAGACGAACATACAGACTAACATCCATTGTCTTATATTCTCGGGATCTGTTTCTTCTTTTGAGATATAAGATATTACTAAATGGTTCTGTAAAATCAAATATTTGTGGAATTTTTGGAAACATTTCTCGCTCATGTTATTTTCCGTTGTCGTAAATAAATAAAACAAAATAAATAAATAAAATGACTATTTGTTATCTTAGAGATAGATATTCTGTTAAGCAGAAATCGATTTAGGAATATTGGGTATGCTTGTGTTAGAAGATCCCGCTATTCCATATGTTCTTTACCAGTTAAATGAATGTAATTTAAACTTTATAATATACTTATATTAATTATTATGTCCATGAGCTGTGGTGATCACTTTCCATCAAGTAACACGCTTGCTCGTTTGCCCCCTCTGATATAAAAAAAACAAAAAATTATTTATTGTACAATATACAAAAAGAAAAATAAAGTATGATACTATTTTTTTCTTTCTACTACAGAAACTCTTTTTTTGTGTGAATAATTAATTAAAAAGTTACAAAATATTACTAAGATTATTATTTTAAAAGTCATCCTACTACAGGCTCCTCTTACAAAGGTCAAAAGCAATTAGCCCATGTTCCACAATGCCGGTCAAATTTCCAGTTACTTTAATAAAGGAATATACCTCTATGTATGTAGTACCTGTATTTTATGGAGCCTCAGAGAAATGATAATGATGTTTACTTTTGATAAATAAATACACGCTTTGACAAGGGTCGTCGTCGATTTGGTCTTTCCTCGAGCATTATCCTACCGTCCCGTGGTAAAGTTTTACCGAGAAAACCGTAGGCCTAATGTAAAAATGGAATGTTTTTAATTAATAAATAACTCTTGAAATGTCAAAATGCTCTTAGACTTGTGTCGCTTATTTATTAAATATATTGCCTTACGTACACTGGACCTTTTTGAATATTCCTAAGGCCTTGGCCACGACCCTAAGCGGTAACCACGACAGGCGTGGTTATGTCACGACCCGGCGGTGGCGGCCACAGAGTACATTATGTATAGGAAAATAGAAGTATCAGTCGAAATTCTCCATGTAGTGTCATCTGGTAAAACTAGACTCAAACTGTCAAGTTATCTTCGTATATACAACAAAACTACGTAAAAACGTTATTACTTGATTATTAACAATGAATAATATTATGAAATTGAAAAATAACGACATAATAATAACAATAAACTGAAATTCAATGGTTATCATTAACATTTGTACTTTGAATGTACGAACTCTATATAAGAGGCAACGTTGAATGAAACTAAGCTATCATTACTTTTAATAAAATAACGAAAAAATTCCATATTTTACTTAAAAAACTAGTGGTGACGTCTAACTATACTAGACTGTACTACTACAAAAGCCAAAAATTCGTAGGAAAAATTTTTGTATGGAGTGAAATGACCCTGGTAGTGACGGCGACTGCGACCGTAGCGGACGTATTTAGAATGTCTCTTTATCAAAAGTGGCACGATCGTGTCTAGAACCAAATTTCTTCTTTGTTGAAGATATTTTGAATTTAAGGCAAGAGGCAAGGAATACACCCGTTAAAAGATCGGTTTTAACATTATTTCGTATCCTCGTATATTTCATCCACTTTCAGAATAAAGCTGTTGATAGCTTAAATAAATAAAACAAATAGAGAGATACCTACATTCCTGTCCTGGAAAAAATAGATTCATTTCGTTTCTCATCTTAATAACATTTTGCAATTTATGTTACGAATGACTTGCCATCCATGTAGCAGGTCTTAAATTTCTGTGTTCATGATTGCGCGGCGAAAAAACAAAATTACTTCAAGACGCTCCATACCAAATTCGTCTGTCGCCTCGCCATATGCGCGGCTTTGAATCGCGGCATCCGCGCTGTAAGCTTACTTGTACCACAGAGTACAAGTAAGCATACAGTATTCTATCTCGGCAGTGTCCTAGAGATAATTACCTACGGTCGTTTGGTACGTAAACACGCAATAGGGCTACTGACTTGGACTGAATGTTTTTCTTGGGTTACGTATTTGATAATAGGTACTATATTAAATTGTCACATTATCTTTTCATTTTATATTATTGCAAATTTAATACGTTTTTATTTATATAATTTTACTAGTATTTTAATCTAGTTTCAAAAGTTTGTGAGTAAGTATGGTGGAAATGGACAAAAAAAATGCATTTTGTGTGAAGTATAATAAAAAATCAGCAACAAAGTAACTAGATCATTATGATAATATATTTCCTACAAATTAGCAACAGAGAAATATTTCCGGTTTCGATATAGATGTATTCAAACATCCATATACTGAACATTATGCTCGTAAACTTGATTGACGTAATATTTAGTCAGTAAATGCGCGGGAGCATCTCAAACCGTGCGACGACAACCGCGGCGCACTCGCGACTGTTGTATGGCGAGAAATGGCGAGATTTCGAGCGCGTCGTTTGGGAGCGTTTGTATGAAGATAGAATACTGTATGCTTACTTGTACTGTGCTTGTACTGTGTTAGTACATTCGTTTCACACTCGCGTCTTTCTGCTCACCGCCAGCCGCGGTCGCGCGCTTGTTTCCGCGCCGCTCACTTCTCGGCTCTCGCTGTTGTGACTCATGGCACGCTCTAAACAACTTCTTACTTATTCTCTCCGCGAAAAGACAATGTAACCACCACCTTTTTCCGCAGTCACAGACGCAAAACGCAAGACGCGCGAGCGGTGAGGTCGTGTCCAAGGGGTGCTACTTATTATATTAATTCTTTAGGCATTAACAGAGGTCAACAGTTTTGCGTTAAGGTAGTTGAGGCAGCATTTAATAGAAGTGCTTAAGTTATTGTATTTTCGGGATTAAGAAACAATCTTCATTAAAACGCCCATTTAGATTTTTTTGACGATTTATTATTTTATTGATTTTCTCTTATCTAACTTATTTTACTTCTGCTCTCTTCGCTTCGAAGTATACTGTAAATAGTCAAGCAGTTTTTGTATTAATGCTTATGTTCAAATTAGTAACAAATAGATTTTGATATGTTATTATTAGTTATAGATAAAACAATTTTCGTTTGCTTGTTTGAATTTCTAAGGTGACGAGATGACTTTCTTTGCTCTTGCTATCTTCATTGGAAAGTAAAATTATAAAATAGTCAAAACTAGATTTGATACCCATATATACACGATCTTCTTATATTGTTGCAAAATATTCATTCTGATTTACGGCTGCTGATTTTCAATATAGCACTGTCGTTGTACTTGCAATATTCAGAATACGTTTTTGCAATAAGATTTATCGCCACATCGGTAAAGCATTTTTGGTTCGATACATCGACAAATACGTTTTTCGCTCGCAGCAAATTCCCCTGAGATATCACAAAACGCGCTTGAATAAACGTTTGGATAGTAATGTATCAGTACAGTTAAGTATGTAATATAACTTATAGCAAGAAGTTTATTGTTGCTGGTACAAAACAAAACATATGTGTTTACTTAACGAAATATATAAGCCGGCAATAGCAAGTACATCGTTTTCTTTAATTATGTAGCTTAAGGGCATCAGACTAAATTGATGACCTATGTGTGCCCTTAGGGGTGGAACATAGTGAACGGAAATATGTATTATAACACCATTAATTCCTGTGATTCACATATCACATCATTAACATATGTTAAATAAATAAATAGTTTTTCTTGTAGTTTTGAAACAACTGTTTTTTTACAATACAAGTATAATATATAAATAGAGATTTAAAGTCATCGCAATTTATCCGCTTTGTAGTAACCATGAGATGGATAATTTTTAAGGCCATGCTCTAAGCGACAGTCAATCTGGAGTATCAATGCACGAGACATAATACTTTTTATATAAGACGCAAGATTATTAAGAAAAATATAAAATACATTTTAATTTGTCGTAGTTAGTGTAACTTTTATTGCATTAGAAATTTTGTTTTTACTTTACTATTTCCTGTAGTGTAGTTAATATTCAAAATGTATATAATATTAGATCGTAGATCTATCTTTATACGTAATTATGTGCAAATGTTAACAATTGTTAACGATCGTATATAATTGCTGAACATATTAAGGAAATTTATAAACATGTTATAAATATTATTTATCTCTAAAAAAACCATTACAGATCTACTATATTAAAATATAAGTTCAATTTTTGCGTGACGTAGTGATAAAATTTTATTGAATAAAGCAATGAGAACTCAGGCAAATATTTATTTTTTTAAATTAGTATTTACTTAGTAAATTAAAATACTTAATAATAAAATTTTATTCTAATGGAAGAACTTTTATTTTGAATATCAGCCATTATTGGCTAAGTATTAATAATAAGTAATAAATATTTAAATAAATTAAGAAAAACTAATTGTCTTCTGTGAATTCGAGTTTTAAAAATTAATTTGTATGTACCCTAGAACTGCATGTAGCCTACAGATGTTTTATAGATACAAAAATGATTGGATTTATTCACATTTTGTGAGAAGCGTCAAAGGTTATGTATGTATTTATGTATTTTATTAAATAAACTACCTAATATGCTAATAATTAATTATTATCATGTTGATAAGCATTGAGATCTCTTCTGAAAAAAATTGTAAGTATATTTTTTAAATATTATTATTATTTAGACATTCAACAACAAAATCTCAGTGCTTTTATAAAGTAAACAATAAACATATTAACACGTCACCTCGACACATGAAATTGTTAATGAAGTTCAATCAAAAGTTCATGATTTACACATGGATTTTGTTTAGACCTGTAAAAGATAGGAAAGTGGGTTATATTTCACCCATGTATGGTGGCCATAAAACATGTTAAATAACTATGGACAGTGATATAGGTGATCTAGTATTGTTATATTTATAGATGCTTCAGCTAGAAATTTGGTATCGAACAAATCAGAGTGGTAGATGAGAGACGTATCTAACAATACCCTACAATTGTTTAAAAAATTATTTCTCTAATACATTTTTCTTCATAACATTTATTAGCTACATGAATTCTTTTCCATATTACTTGCCCTATGGAATCCACTCAGTTATGCACTTTAAAGAAAATAATAATTAAGTAATTTAAAAAAATCGTTGTCTGCTTATGACCACATGATACAATGACATTCTAATTTTAAAATATACCATATGTACAATATACGAGCGCACTTGATGTCGGCTGGAGCCGAGTACACCCGATTCAGCGCCACCGACCCGAGCGTGAGGGTTCAGATACGTTCACTGTTCAGAAGGAGCGCAAGGTTTTCTTTCACTTCAGAAAGACTTGACAAAAACTAAAAGTGTGAAAAACTAAAGTTTGAAAAAGACTGTCCCGTTGGCGCGGTGGCAAGGAATCTGCCTTCCAAACTATGGGCCTGAATTAAATTCCCGGTAGGTCGATTTATGAATTGAATTATTTTAAACTGATTTGAAATTTGGGTATTGCTGGGAACGCCCACCCGCATTCGTTGTTTGGTACCATTATTACAAGTCTAGTGCTTTGTTAGCGATCACACAACTTGTATAACTGCCTGGAGTATCATTCAATATTTGCTTATTAAAAATGTTAACAGTAATTTCAAAATCCTTGTAGTTGAAAAATTTCATAATATTTTTTTTTAGTTGTAATCGTTAGGTTAACGGTGTAAACTTTTATAATAATATATTCTTCTGTAAGTGTGTATGTCACTGAACTCTTAAACGGCTGGATCGATTTTGATGAAATTTTTTGTAGGTTTGAGAGGGCCCCTGGATGTTTTAGATTAACAATTGGACCCGATAGGTGGCGCTAAAATCGGGTGCTATAATATTTTTTTTATTTCAACGTTCGTGCAGGGAAATATGTGTCGGGTCCGCTAGTTACGAGTATGTATATATTTCATAACAAGGAAACATTTAAGCTTAGAAGACTAACTTAAAATAAAACTTGTTTTTAAATTACTTAAATAAATTACTTATAAAAAAAAATTTAAAAAAAAATTTTTGAATTTCGCATTTTTTAGCCTTTCTCTTTTTTAAGTCATTTAATAATTATTTTATAATCGTGGTGGGTGAATTTCATAGAACAAGAAATACTTATAATAATATGTTTTAAACGTTTTGATTCCGCCGATCTTATTTATTAATTACTTGAAAAGGTTTTCTAAGTACTTTCCGGAGTAAATTTCTTGAAATCGTATTCGAAAATCTATTTATAGTACGAAATGAATTAGTAATGTAGCCATATTGCAGAGTTTCCAACTACGAGATCTGTGTTTCTGTAATGTGTGTATTTTCATGTACCTAGTTTTTTTTTATATCCGTTATGTTATAGCTTTGTTTATTGTTATTTAGATATCAAAATAACCTTGATGTACTTATTTAGTAATTAAAATTAATATTTTCATACGAAAAACTCCGTCTACCACGACTGTAGTAGCTATTTTAGACTTTAATATGTGGCTGTGGCTGGTAACGCTAACTTTCTTGTAAATAACATAACTTCTTTTTGCTTGCTTACGTACGGCGAAGCAAAACCCGGTAAGTTCCCTTTAACGCCCTAATCTATGTCAGAGTGATGTCTGGCCCTTACTTAATGTACCTCTAATCACGTTACTCGCTTCACAATAAGATAATTTGGAGTGTATTACACATAAAAACCACAGACAAATCTTTTATTAATTAAACTTTTTATAATTAGAGATTAAGAGTGGCTTGTACCAACTATTTAAACTTGATTTAAGGAACTGACATATCGATTTTACTAGTAAAATCTAAGTCTACTTGGCAAACCATTACAAATGGGTCTAAAATCAGATTATTTCGTTTTTAGTTTCTCATTTCTAATTCGAGAGAGACAGACATGAAGAAACTTTAAAGCTTATTTTGTCATATTGGCAATGAAATGGCTACTAAAAATTAGAGTTGTGTTTCGTTACTAATTGGTAGGCGTGTCTATCTATAAATGTTAATACAAATAAAATTGGATTGTATTTGTTTCAGTCAAGTTAATTTCATTATGAGTGTCGGATTCATCTATTACGAGTGGTAATAATAATAACTACGACCTTAAAAACACCTGTCGCCTTTTTAAGTTCAGTTTTTTGGAATTGCGAATAATAATTTCAATAACTTTTTTATGTTTATTTACTTACCAAAATTGTTATACTTACTCTCTTAAGCACTCGTAACTTCTGCTGAAAAGCAGTAAATTTTTATTATTCCATTTGCTTTTTGGGTAGAAATAATGAGATTTTATATAAAAGTACACCCTCGGCTTTCGTGCAATTTAATACCATGTCGCAGTAGAACTCATATTACACTTAATTTGTTTCAAGACAAGACTGTCAGAAGTCGTAATGTGACATGTGTTATCTTGTGTTGATGAATATCAACGAGTGTAAGGCAATTTTGAAAAAGAGAATGATATACAAGTATTAGACAAGAGGTTTTTTTCATAACGTTAGCTGCCATTTATATAAATTAATATCATAAAACGTAAGTACGAGAAACAGGTAAGTAGACTTTCATGTCATGAATTCTTATAATATTTAGTTAAAACTAATCGACACTTGTTTCGTTTCTCAATGAAGCATCCTCAGGATATTCCAGAAGCGAAACACGTGCCGGTTAGTTTTGAAATTTTTTGGGGGGAAAATACCTAAATATTATAAGAATTCATCAGAGGAAATGGATTTCCGCAAATTAACACGTGAGTCTATACAATATATAAGTAGATTTGTTTTACTTGAAATTCAGACAATATGGATTAAAAATATAATTTATATGTATATTTTAATTTATATTACATCGATGTAATAATTTAAAAAGGATATCACCGAGTCGGGTGGTTAGGTAATGTGTAGGTGTCTACTCTATATGTATCTATATCTGTCAATGATTTTTTATTAACTGTCGTCACATCCATTGCATATTTATATTATTTTATTACAGGACTTTATTATATAACATAACTTTATTACATCCAAAGTAACATTTTTTTTGTATTCTTTTTTTTAATCATGAATTACACTGTTATTTATTTTAGGCTAAATTTCACATTAAATTATAATACCTACATCTTCCACTACATAATATAATGTTATTGTATTGATTAAAAACAAATAATCAAATCAATAAATACAAAGAAAAAAGGTGCGTTAATAAAAAATTAGTGAATCAATTAATTATTTGTAATTTAAGATAACAAAGTAGGTACCTATGCATGTCTTTCGATTCAGTGTCAGCTAAATGTAAATTATCCATTATTTGAGAGAGTGTAAACTTTAGATAGCCTATACAATAAAAAAAAAGATGTTTGTATCAGTTATTTACAGTAGGTAATGTTACTTTTTACACAAAAACATTTGGTAAGAATAAAATATGTGTCTATACTCGTACTTATATAGATACCATAAAAGTGACTCAGAATAATCGCGAGCAAAAATACCTCATGAGGCGTTTGAATACAACATTTTTGATATTGATTTATCCACTGATTGTGAACCGAGTAACATATCTGTTTTCCATTACCTTGTTTATTTCCTCCTCTTTCCCATAATGAGCTTCTACTTTTAGAATAACTTGAAGCGTTTTTTCTGGCTCGTAATATAGTGCCGTTATTGTGTTCTATATTTAAGAAATGATATGGTAGTGAATATAAACTTAAACTTACTGTCACAAAAATCAGTTGATTTATTAAATGCATGAGTATTTTTTTAAATATTGTAGTAACTTGATTGCTATTAAACCACTCATTTTGAAATATCGTTTACTAACGGTAATAATACATTAGCTTTTTCTTATATTAGATAGCTAATGATGTATTTACAATGCTATTATTAGTAAACTTTATTTCCTTTTTAAAGCTTAAGGTGTGTAGTCTCAAGTATTTTTCCTCAGGCCGGGAGCAAATTCAATTTAAAATAAATAATCGGTTCAGATTGCTCAACTAAAACTACATCGTATTTTAAATTGTATTCATTATAATAACAAATATTTGTAGTTATGGTAATATGTAGATGTTACTTAAAGGGAAGGTATGATATTTAGTAACCATTTTTCACATACTGCATACGAGTACTGATACGATTCAAATTAAATACTTTTAGTATCTTTCAATATTCACTGATTTTCGTGACACGCGTGCAATGTTTAATGGTGGAATCGACTGCGATTTATATTAGAAATTTTTCTTCTTCTTACATATTTAGTCAGTCAAATGAATGGAGACCTGGCAATCGTTATATACAACCATACGTATTCCTGAAAGACGGTTTCTAAGGATATTATTCATTGAAAAGTTATTCATAAACTTTAAGTTTTTATAGGTCAATAGTACCTCATAATTTATTAAGAATATGTAAATCATAAAAAAATAAAAAACTGACTAAGAGTGTCTGGACATGCATTATCTTAATCCTTAGCAATTTCGAAAACTTAGTAGTTAAATAAAAAAAAACGAAGAGGTCCAGTCTTTTTATTGTTTTTCTTATTTGTGTTTGGGTTATTAATTTACGTCCTATATCAAATTTAAGCTCAATTAATGTAAAGATGATAGAATACAGTCATAATGAAACTTTAAGGGTTCCATTTCATACATTTTGGTTACGGAACTTTCAAAATAGACAGCCGAAATGTATCATAAACATTATTTGGGTTTCTCTTATTCATGTTTGAAGCTTTCGTGTTTTTCAAATTCTATAATATATTCAGCGTAAAAGCTGTCATTGAAAAAACTCAAATAATGGTTCTAAAAATTAATCCGAAAATAATCAAAACCTAACAGTGTTAGATTTTTCAAAAATGGTGCAGTCCAAAATAAATATTTTGTTACTTTAGAGATTGAATGATAAAAACTACAATCTTTTTACTTTCTCAAATGTGGACTTGCCCTCTAACGAAAATTACCAATGAATATGCATTCTCTAGATAAGTTTTCATATGTAGTTTATACATATAACCCTGCTATTTTTGTTTCAGACGACGAATTCGGCGAGAAATCTGTCTCAGTGTTATTGGATGGAGAGGAGTCTGAGCTTATTTTCATAGATCATCCCAGCACTGAGATGTCGGTAAGTGAAATATATTTTTTACGCAAGTAATAATATTATATTTGCTTAAATTCGTCTACGCTGGTCTAGATGTGAAAAAAAGATAGAATATCCGCAGAGAATGCCACTAATTTCTAGTGCAGGTCACAGATAAACATAACCTGCCACTACCGTCTTAAGGTATACCATCACCTTATATTAACTATTCTTAATTTAGCATCTTACTTTTTTACCTTTTCTTATATATATCTTACTTATCATCTGTAATTATTGTTTTGATTGGGTCGATAATTTTTTTTTCTCTCATTACTGTCCCTGAATTCCCGAGAAAAATTACTTGAAAAATATAGTTACGTATTAATTTAATTAACTCAGGGACAGAAGTATGAGACAAAACATAGTTGATCAATCCAAATATATAAAATATATGAAACTTAGTGTGGGTTACAGGCAGAGAACTATCTTAACACATATTGCGTTACAGATTGAGAACTGTCTTAAAAAATATTGTGTCACAGGTAGATAACTGCTTTAAAAAATATTGTGTCACAAGTAGAAAACTGTCTTAAAAAATATTATATCGCAGGTAGAAAAATTTCTGAAAAAGTATTCTGTCACAGGTAGAGAAATGTCTTAAAAAATATTCTGTGACAGGTTGAGAACTCTCTTAAAATTGTCGTGTCATAGGCAGAAAACTGTCTTAAAAAATGTTGTATCCTAGGTAGAGAACCGTTTAAAAAACATTGTATTACAGCTAGAGAGCTGTATTAAAAAATATATTGTCACATGTAGAGAACTGTCTTAAAAAATATTGCGTCACAGGTAGAGAACTGCCTTAAAAAATATTGTGTCACAGGTAGAGAATTGTCTCTCAACATACGAACCCCATGCGTGCGTGGTAGTGTACTCAGTGGTCGCGAAGAGTTCCTTCCAGCGAGCTGCCGAACTGCTCGCCTACTTGTCAAGAGAACAGTTTACTGTGGATAGAACAGTGGTGCTCGTGGGGAACAAGGCAGACTTGGCTAGAGCAAGACAAGTTTCCACTAACGGTAACAATTTATTTGTAGTAATTGCCGACGATTTCATATGGAATTGATTTAGTTTCCTTACTAATTTTTACACCTCTTTTTACCCCCTTACAGACTGATTATTCAAAATTATTTATTTATTGGATTCTTTACTGGAAAAAAAATGAAAAACACATTTAATAACCGAAAACTGGGGGTTATTAAACATGTTTTAGATTTTTTTCCACACTAACTTTCATATCCAGACCTCGCTACCATTCAATAAAGTTGGCACCAACACTGCATTGTGGATGGCCATTTTGACTGTGTTAGAAATATTGACACTGCCTACTAAGGCGGAAAGCATAACGTTAACTTTAACGCCAGCTGCTACCCGTCTCTCCACATCCAACTCACATCTTTCATCCCTCAAAAACGCGCTCCCCAGATACACAATTTAATTCCCTTATTCCTAGACATTTTCCATGTACTCAAATCTCATATTTCGTCTGTACCGTTTTCCTTTCAAACACCAGAACCTTAGTTTTGTTCACATTCATATTCAATCCTTTCATTTCACATTCTTCTTTCATGCACGTGACTAGTGTCTTCAACTCTGCTTCTGAAGGTGCTATAAGCATGGCATTGTGAGCGTACAATAGGCAGTTTACCATTGTACCATCACATATCATACCACTCATACTACCTTTCAATGATGGAGGCAACTATCCAAATACATCACGAACAGCCAGGCAGACATCACACAGCCCTGCCTGATGCCTGAACAGAGTTCGAACCAGGGCGACACGTCACCATCTGTCCTTACACAGGCTCCATGACCATGATATAATAACCTCACAGCCTGCAGTAAAGGCCCCTCCACGCCATATTCAAGCAGAAGACTCCACAATTTATTTCGCACTACTCTATTAAATGCTTTTTCTAGGTTCACGAAAGCGTAGAAAACTTCTTGACCTATGGCCAGAAACCTCCCCACGATTACACGGAGCGAGAAAATCTGATCCATACAACGCCTACCGTTCCTAAAACCAACTTGCGCCTCCCACGAATATCTTTCAGAAACGCCTTTCATATGTTCTGTCAATACTTTGGTATAGACTTTACTTGCTAAGCTGATCAAGTTGATAGCCCTATAGCACGCACAGTTTATAAGCAATGAAGACGATTAGCAATGAAGAGTATGACAGGGTTGCACGACAGTGTTATTGTAAAAATAAAGAAAGGAATGCTTAGATGGTTCGGGCACATGGAGAAAGAATGAGTGATGAAAGACTGACGAAGAAAATATACAGAGCGAAAGCGAGTGGTAAAAGAAGCCAAGGAAGACCAAGGCTGACTTATGAGGATCAAACAGCCAGTGTTAGCCGACGGAAATGTCGAAGGCACTCGCATACTTCGGCGAAAATGTGTGATGAGATTAGAGAAAGCGAAAGAAGTATGGACCGTGAAGCTCCGTCCTCCCTGAGTATCCCGTTAAGGATACAGCGTGAAGGTATGTTCTAACTTTGGTCATCCTTTTCAAGCCCTTAGCAATCAAATTTACAAAAATCACTTGGTTGGCTTACTTACATTGTATGTATGAGGAACCTCCGGATATAAATTCAACTGTCTAGACCTGGTGGATTGAGCTGGATGTTAATATGTTAATTAAAGTTATGCAGTCGATTACTTTCATGGTATTATAGCCTTGTCTCGCGGTTTCACTCGCGTTAAATGCAGTATTTTCTCGGTATAAAAAGTAGTCCAAATTATTCTCTGAAAAGTCTTTAACTTCCTAACGAAAGTCCGACCAAATTAGGGTCAACCGAGATTAGCCTCGACAAACAAACAGATATACTTACAGATAAGCAGTCAGACAAAAATTTAAAAAGTCTGTTTGGGTTTTCGTTATGCGCAAATAACCATAAAAGCATAAGAATAATTCTGTATTTCGGACACTTCAATTTATTTATACATGTATAGAAGAATGTTTTCTTCGACAGAAGATTTGAACTGGGTTACTTGTTTTTCTTTCATTACCTAAGAAGGTTTTATCTATACCTAAGGCGTTTAATCCTTAATAACTTTAGGTTAGAAAACAGTTTTCCAAATTATTCTAAAGTTTGAATGATTACCTAGACAAGAAACAAAAAGAAAAAAGAAAAAGGCAAGAACCCATTATACGTGCTTTCCCATGTGGTACCCATAATATCGTGTAAACCCCAAACCTACAAAATAGTTGAATATGGCTGCTCAGTGTCATCAGCAAAAGTATGATAAACAGACACGTACTTTCTGTAATCATCAGTACGTTCATGATCATTTTTAAAACTTATGCGATTAATGCCGATTTCGCCAACGTCCCCTAGTACTTAGTCAACCCCTAAAAAAGGATAGGGGTCCACTAAAGATGATTTTACGTTTTACAAAACGTTAGGAGCCTCTTTGTAGTTAAAATGTCCCCTAAATTTAGAAACTCGATTTTCGGACCCATACACTATGTGACAGTTTTGTGATAGTTTTTGTCAATATGGAGAATAATTTATTGTATTATATAGAAACTTGGAAGTAAACAATACTATCTGTTTTATCGATAAACTTTTGGAAACAAATAGTCGCTATGGAAACAATAAAAGGTCACATACACATTACTAGAGAACCGTTAGAATGGTGAAAACTAATATTATCTAAGACCGGTTTAGGGATCTATTTAATCTAGAAGGTACATAGTTACGTGATGACTTAGATAGCGTTGGTGAAATCGGAAATTAAAAGCTTGTCGCCTAATATTTTATTGTAAATTAGGTTTAGAAAATTACGTTACAAGCTTTGAAATCGCATTTAAGAACATTAATATACTAATTATTAGACATAACATAACATAACATAACTTCACTAATTATTAGACATTATATGCAAATGCATAAAACGCTATTTTTATAGCGTTATTGCATATTTTAGTACTTTTTCATCGATAGTGCTTATTTCAAAGGCCCGTAGCAAATTAAATGCTGTTTTATATAAAAACTCGTGTCTTGAAGGAATAAAGAAACTTAACGCATATATCAACGACACCGGCCAAATCCTGCCTAAAGAAGTTTCTGCAGAAATGGCGCCAAATTTCAAGTTCTGTCCAGTAACTTCAGTTGACGTGAGAGGTCATTTTTAGCCTATAAATTAATATAAAGTGACAAACGTCACAAGTTTGCTCTAGAAAATATAGAAAAATATTTAATTGTGTATTGTCACAAAAATTACAACTGATTATTTTGTAATTATTTTGTGAAAAGCAATGTAAATTTTAATATTGAATAGCATTTTTATTCCACATATTTTTTGTATATGTCATCCTTTTCTGAATTGGCAATTTCGATAGTGCATATAATCCAATATCTACTGATTGTTATAGATACTACGTGTGTATTTATCATACTTTTGTGATGACACTTCTGTAGAGCAGCTATATTCAAACATTTTGTAAGTTTGAGGATTACGCGATAGTATGGGTTTCATGAACTTCTTGGTTTATTTTTTCTTTTTGGTGCGTTTTAATAAAAGCTTATTTAAAAAAAAAATATACCTTTTTTACTTTTCATTTTTCGTATTCTTCTCAGCAAACCCTTTCGTTTTATACTGATATCATGACGGTGGATAAGACAATTTTGTCCGCTATCTTGGAGCGTCCACCATATTGAATTTAGTGTGACGTCATTTTATTTTCGTATTTTTTTTACCAAACCTTTTATATTGATACTCATATCATGGGGGTGCATAAAAAATAAGTGATCCGTCATCTTCGGGAGTCCGACATATTGGATTCAGAATGACGTCACTTAGCTAACAATGCATTGTCATCTCAACTAAACATGTATGCAAAATTTTAGCTCAATCGGTTGGGGATAACTGCTTTAAAATTCAGTTGCAAGATTTGAGTCATAATAGGATACTTAAACAATATACTATTTTATGTTTTTTTAAATAGCATATACACATGCTATTTTTATTCAACAACTCAAAATAATACTTTTTAAAATTTAATAGATTTTATCGATAGTATTTGAAGAACATCCATTTCTACTTTTTTTAGAATTTAGTATTGAAAAAACTCTCAAATAGGTATTGTAATTAAAATGATATATTATATCTCAGCAGATATATTCCCATATAAATTATGTTGATGTTGCAATTAACATAATTGTAATGTAAAAATTGATTGATAAAGCATTGCAAATACATCTTTATGTACTGTTTTGCTGGAAATACAATAGAATCAAAAAGGGAGCAAAAATGAGTGAATTTATCTGTGGATGCGATTCTATTCTTATTCAAAACGCGCGTAGGTAATGCGACGAACGTCCTTAACCCAGTTGTTACTGAATTCCCACTTTTCGTCAGATCCTTGTGATTTTTCATATTTCTGGTATTTGAAGTCTAACTTATGTGAGAAAAATACAAAATAAAATTGGGTGTAGCCGAAAAGCCGGAAAATTGTGTTTGATACACGGAACGCTAGCAATATACACTGGCTATGTTACGTTTCTAGTAAATCTCACAAAACTCTGTATAAATTCAACTAATTTATAAGTATAGGTAGTGATCAACTATAGTTATAGGAAAAAGAACCAAAAGTAGGTACATAATGCATTGGTACATAACATTGGTACATATTACGGCCAAAAAAACTTCAGCGAAAAATGTATTATAAAATTCAAAGAAATTTGGATGTAAATTTTTCATTTAATATTTGATTATCATATATTGTCGTAGCGTGAGATTTCTTAAAAACTATGATGTGATATCTAGCCTGGCTTTCGAGATGTATGTAGGTTGTAGGTAATATAAGTTTTCAATAAACCTCAAACAATACTCCTTCGGATTATGCTCAAGTTCTCTGCAAGGGCCCATGGTTGTGAGCCAGAATAATTTTGTTTGGTTATTATATTTTCATCACAGATGTCTGTGACGTCATCATTGTAATCGGATAATCATAATAGTGTCGAGCACAGATTCATCTTGATTATACTCTTGTCACTCAACTTGTCAATAATTTCATTGAAAATCAAGAGGTAATAATCAGGAATTTGACGTAAAACAGCAAATCATAACAGCTGCGTATATTACTAGCGTTTGATACACGGAACACCAATTTTATTGTGGAATTACTGCTATTTTTTTTTATAAAAACTGATAAATATTATTTTTATTTCATAAAAAGAATACTGTAAACTTTTAAATTCTTACAAGAAATATTTTAAAATAAATGCAATATATACATGTACTTACCTCGAAATATACATGATAAAGTTTAGCAAAATATGAACACGTGTACAATATAAACTTCTAACTTAAACGAGCACAAACGACTTCTGTCCCGCAAAGGGATCATACATCTAGCCCTTAATGTAAACAAAATTACTTGAAACTACTTACTTTATTTATAATATTTTTAATTACGCAATGATCCGTATATCAAACGCTAGTAACAACATTGTATGTCGCGTTACAGTATATTAACAGGAAACCATAAACAATTAATGCTCTAATTGAAATAATATTTTTTCTCATCGGTCTTAAATAATAAACTAAGTGTTATTTGTGTACTCGTAAATATCGTTAAAACAAATTCATCATCGCACTAATAATATAGACGATAGAGTTAGCGTGGGTGAAGAATCATGATTCGTGATTCTATTCATTTCCTAATTTACTTACTCTGTTGGTGTGCATTATTAATTTACTGCCTTATATGACAAGTGTCTCATATTTATTTCCTGACCAGCCAGAAACATAATTTTCTAAATTATGGTGTCTGGCTGTTATCGAGTGTACAGCACAAGCCTTGTGCACTTATAAAGAGTACCTGGGCGACCGAGCTTTACTCGGTGTCTCACAAAAAAAATAACAAAAAAAGTCTGACCACAGTGCAGGCTTCGAATCTACGTATTTCAGCTTGATAGGTCTATGTACGCTCTAGTCACATTACTACTGAGAAGGTAGACTCTGTTGTCAAATCAGAAGAGTTTGGAGTTTAGAAGTTTTAAGTGTCTGAAAACATGGGGAAAACGAATTTTCTCAAAATTGGACCCTAGCTGGATCAATTTTTGACCACTATCCAGGTAGCAATTTTTCGTCACTTTGACATCTCACTAAAGTCATTTTCTGACGCACTGACGACATATAATGACGTCGGATTGACCTCGCTGGGTACGTCAATTTGTCACATCTTTAAGACGTCATATCGGGACGAAAATTTAACGTCTTTTTATGACGAAATTTTGACGTCTTCTTAAGACGAAAGAGTGACGTCTTTTTAAGACGAAAGCGGGACTTATTACACATATTTTTAGGATATTTATCAAGAATTAACACCATTATGAACTTGTGGAATAGACTATAAGGTTTTTGCTACAGTAGACACGTCCTAAAAAGACGTCCTGCTTGTAATTAAAAAAATTCATAAAAGCTAATAGAAGCCTATGGGACCATTTTTATATTTTTTATTTAAAACATTTCATAGTTGCGCTCTATACTTAGAGCAAATTAAAAATATGTAATGAAGACGCTAGCGATTTGAGGTATACCAATATAAAGTAAGCCTCATATTGTTACTGTAGACATTATCAAAAAATCTAGTTGTAGTTTTTGCCCTTTCCTATTGTAGATTTTAATACATGATTTAACAAAAAGAAACATACCAAGATAATAAAATCAGTATTTAATGGGATCATTACACTTCTTATGTACTACTACCCAAATAACAAAAAATTCTTTAAGCTGCACGGTAAAATTTACCATTCTGAAGTATCATATATCTCTCACGTGTAACCCATGTGTATCTATTGTATTACCTACGAGTTAGGACAAGAAGGATATGCAATATTCATACACATTGAAAACTTAAATTTGTACACGGTAAAGATATATAATACACCATTATTACTACAAAAGTGGGCCAGCGACAAATGATATTATACATTGAGACGAAAACTGTCGCACACTTCTAAACAAAAAATAGGCCGTGTATTCAGGTAGAAAACACATCAAAAAATTCTAATACAAAGACAAAAAGCCTCCGCATTCCTTATGTTACATGTTACGTAAATTTGATAACCTTATCTCTCATAATAACAAGCACAAATCATGGGAACACTTACATAGCTAGGATCATTGTTATATCGAATTACAACACATTTAGTCAAAAGAGCATCTACAGCCAAAATATTAAAATCAGATATTTTTTAACATTTACAATATCAAAAGTAGTGGAACTAAACAAATAAAGGTTCATAACATAGAAATTCACGACCATAGAAATACAGGTTCCCATCAGGATTTTTTAGTATGTTATATATTTTAAAAACTTTTCTATTTTTAGTAAGACAAAACAATCTGCTTTACGATATGCCTCAACACAGAATTCAAACCTTTTTAAAATTACTTTCTTAAACCATTCATATGTGTTTGTATCAGGAACAGGTCCCGCATAATATGAATAGGAAACAAATTCGTCACTAGACAATAAGGCACCCACAAACTGTGAAGATTCCATTTCTATTAATCTTTTAATAATTTGTTGGAGAGATCCTCTGTTCCTCTGCTAGTATCTGTAGACACAGAAAATTTAATTTTAGTTGCTCTTGTAAAACAGGATACTATTGTAATGTTAGGGTACTATGGAAAGAAAATAGTTTCACTATACTTTAATATGTTAATGCATAAAATATTAAGTGTCAACTCACTTGCTGGTGTTGATGAATGCGGTCTATGTTGATCTTGAGTTGGTAATACTGTAAAGAGAGAAAGATCTGTTATTACCAGTAAGATTTCATTTAAGGTTGTCAAAGTGTTTTTGCCAGTTCCAAACAATTAAATATGTATTAGCATATTTTTGGAGACATAAAGAGTGTCCAATATCTCTAAGGCATACCAAAAATACTTACAATCAGTAAATTGTTTCTTTAATGGTGGTGGGCGTCTATGGTGATCACTTTCACTTTCGTCATCACTTGAAATATATCTGGTTGTTCTAATGCGCTTACCTTTCTCAACAACTTCGGTTTCTTGTTTTGTCTGCAAATCTGAGGTGACTTCAGCTAACTTCAATTATTGTCTTGCTTTGTCTATATCATCTGCAAAACATTAAATTTCTAAAACCATGACATGCAGACAAACATAGCTATCATATATATACTACTTCTACTATGAGTATAAACAAAAATTTTAGAGCACGAGCACAACATAAAAAGAAATCTATTATATTTAAAAATTTACTCATAAGACTGAAAAAAACATAATTATTTTTTTTACCTAAATCTCTATATTTTAATCAAAAAAATTAATCATTAGAAAACCATGTCTATATATAGGATTAAAACAAAACAGTTGTCAGAAAGAAATAAATTTAAAAATAATTGAAATTAGACTACCATATCTAATTGCTATATACCAACCTTGCAGACAGCCACTAAAATATGGTTGGGAAGCCAATAAAATCAGTAAAATACATAAATTAGTAAAATTATATTAATAACGGACAAAGGAAGACACTATAATGTGATATTACCCTAGAACCTAGCTCCCGGACATTATATATTGTTATTAAGTTGAGGTGATTTGAGGTGATTGTGGTGAGGATGAAATTGTTTGTGTTTTATCTTTTATTTTAGACATTTGGAGAATAATCTGGCAACCTAGTAATAATATCTATGTGAATCTTTTATGTACATGACCATTAAAATAAATAGAAGAATATAATTATTGGGCTTTCCAACTTTTTATCTTATATGTGTATATTTTTATATTCTTATATACATATTATATAATATATTACATATATTTTTAGAATCTAACTATATTTAGAAACAAGTTCTAAACATTATGGTAGCTGAATTACAGTAAAGAAAATAATTACTCAAAAACTTGTCTTTTGGTAAATTGTATACCAGGATGGAAGAAATGAATGTTATAACTGATGTTTAATATTTTTTTGCTTACATGAACTAGGTACCTATCTATTAAATTTTGTAAACACCTAAGAAGTTTACATTGTGACACCTTAACATTACCACTGGCACCTTGAATATAAAAGTATTAGTGCTTACTCAGTACTTTACCACAGCACAACTAATTATGATTTATGTTGTAAGTTGATTTGTAGTTATAAAACTGAATCAAACAAAAGATCTAAATACAAACAGATGAACTTCACAGCGCTGTTACGTAGCGTTGCTGTAACGTAATTAGTTACCAAATGATTAAAATCAAAGAAACGCAAAACTACAAATATAGTTACAACGTAGAGGCATCGCCATAAAGTACCAGACTGATATGTAAGTTATATGAAACCAAACATTTTATAACTATACGTACCCGTTTCATAAAATACTTTTTATAATCCATATAACTTCCATTTATTGACATCAGGTGTTACATTCATGCCTAAAAAACGGTCAATTTCCTTAGTGGTTTTTAATGGAGGCCAATATACTTCACATTTTCGTGGGGTTAGCCACTTTTTCTGGACAATAGAGATGGTCCCTCCGTCACTTTTTGCAAATTGCACTACTGCATGCATTATGTCGAAACACAATCACAAATAATCACTGAACACTAATTATTTAACAATATAACAATTTAAAATGTAACAATTAGTAATGAATTAGTACAAAGTTACAAACAATGTGCAAACAATATACCTACCTCGCGCCAAAATATTATTATTTTCTTTTTTTTAAGGCATTGGCTACTAGGCCATCAGCCTGACTACGAAACTCCAAAAACTGTATTGTTATTAAATAACGGCACTGTTTTGTTACTATTCACCTAGGACATTTCGTCTTACAACTCAGTCTATAGCGCTCCTCCAGTAAAGTGATTGTAGACTTTATTTGAGTTAAAACGTACTTCTTGGAAGAACGCAAAAACTTCAGTTGGACGTGTCTGTTTTGACTTTCAATGTCTTGATCACTTGCACAAAACTTTAACGTACAAAAAAACTATTACTTTTGCGTTTTAAAACTCCCAAAAGCAAAAAATCAGAAAATCCAAACTATCAAAGCAAAGCTCTGACTATGAAGCCATCAATTCATAAGTAAAAATTAAATATGAAAGTTACAACTATATCTACAGACAATTAAACCTACAGTCTGCCTGTGTAAAAGATAAATTATAACAGAATAGTGGCGGCAAAGTTAAATAAGACGCTTTCGAAAATTATGCAAACACATACCTATAAACTGCAAAAATTATATACTGTAAAATAAGCGGTTATAGAAATTGCGTCGTCAAAAATAACGCTGAGTGACGTCATTATGACTGCGAAAAATGAATTAACAAATGACTGACCCTAAATTGACGTCTGTACAACGTGCATTATTGACGAAAATAGTACTGACCCTAGACTGACGTCAGTATGATGTACATTATTGACGAATATAGGATTGACGCTAAATTGACCCATGAGTGACGTCATTAATTACGTCATTGACGTTAAATGCTACCTGGGTATAGAGCTCTATATCATAAATTTCATCGAAAACTTTAGAGCCGTTTTCGAGAACGCGATTATAAATATACAAATATTTCTTGTATAATACTACTCTTTTAAATAACATAGTATCTTCAAATAAAGGAAGCCCATGAAATTTAACATTAAATTCTGTTAACGCCAAATAATATATATCTTATTTTGTTCTACCCGCAATAATTTGTTATGTCATTCTGTCCGCTGCATCTTTCCTGCTAATTGTTATTAGTAGTCTACGATAGACCTCTGACGTCGCCGCGCGTTGGTCGTAGTACCGTCCGCACCGCTTCGGTCACCTTTGACCACACCCACATTGTTTGGGTTCCGCGCCGCTCCACTTCATTATTTAATTACGCAAAATACAGTCCACTTAATAAGAAGACCGCTGCACAAGAAAGGCCGAGAAGAAGCGCTGCCAGGCCCAGGATCACGACAGGACGCGTCATCCACACCTCCGAACATCTGAGGTATAGGTCGTAGTTGTCTGGTGCAGCACTTTTGAAGGTACGCTTTTCTTGTCATAACTATAACCAGCACCTCACCCCGCCAAGCGCGTCGGTGTTACCGGCTGTATTGCTCAGCCGCCATTGGCGCACACATTTCTTTGGTCCATACGAGTCGGATTTTACTTCTTATTAATCTCTTGAACGCATTTCTTTTGGTCAATACGACTCAGACCTTTGCTTTAATTATCTCTTGTATATATTTTAAACCCCACGAGTTACACCTCTACTTCCTATCTGCCTCTTGGCTATTCATTTTCCCGCTAATAGGTACCTACTTCTCGCGAAATTTCGAACGTCTGTGACGTCACGCTTCGGGTTCATAAAGCCCATCATTTACTTGCTCTGAATATAAACATTCTCATAGTAGTTCGCTCAATAGTTACTGTCGCATAATCCATTTCACTAAAATACTATCAATTTATATAATATTCTTATTACAAAATATTGCCTATTTATAATTTGAAAAACTTGCATTGCTTCCACCGCACCGAACGTACAGCTGCGACGGTTGTTTACATTTATTGGCAGCTGATATTGCAGTCCGTATAGCAAATTTGTGATTTTGATATTTTGCTTATTTATTTAAAGTTTCCACTGATATTGTTCATTAATCATATAACAATGCCACCAAAGCGGGATGTTGATAGTACAGAACAATTGAATTCCTTATTAAAATTGTTACAAGCTAAACAACAAGAAAAATTTTCTCTGTTGCAAGCTATCTATGATTATTCTAAGAAGGTTTTCGATGATGATACTTCACGAGAATTATTTTCGTGTAGTGTTGAGAACATAGATACCTTGCGTTCGGAGTATAATAATATCGTCGATGATATAAATGAAACTATGTTGAAAGTGAATCCCAACGAGGTAGTTAGTTACGCTAGCTTATCTTCTTTCGAGGAGCTATATTGCCGTTGTAAACACATCGCTAATAAATTATCTATTTCATCAAAATCGTCTAATCCACAAAATGATCGTTATTCATATAAAAGGTCAATTAGACTTCCAGAATTAGATTTAATTAGTTTTTCCGGTGAGCCAGCTAAATGGCCACTATTCTACGAATCTTTTAAAAGAACTATACACAAAAATACGGAGTTGTCCGATGACGAACGTATTCAATATATGATAGGTAAGTTGTCAGACCGGGCACTTTCTACAGTTGCAGGAATCGCACCTAACGGCGACAACTATCAGTTAGTATGGCGCACGCTTGTGAACAAATATGAAGACAAGCGTAGCTTAGCTTTGGCTTATGTTGATCGGATGCTCGATTTTAAATCCTTTAATGTCGCTTCCTCAAAAAATATTGAACTATTTTTGGAAAGGTTTTGTTCCAGTGTTTCAAGTTTAAGAGCACTTAAGCTCGATAATTTGTCTGATTTTTTGTTGTTGCATATCGCATTGAGAAAAATAGATACAGACACTGCACGCGCATTTGAAACGCACAATAGTACAGATATACCCGCTTATGACGATTTTATTAAATTTTTACAAGAACAATCTAAGATTTTGGAACGCACTTCTAATTCTTTGTCTAAACGTACAATTAATAATAATATAAAATCGCCACATGCATTTTTCTCCTCCGCGAGTTCTTCTTTCAGTAATAATAAACCGTGTTTTCTTTGTAAACTTTCCGATCATTATAATTTATACAAATGTTCTAAATTTCATGATATGCCTCTGAACGACCGATTTCATTTTATTAAAAAACATAGTGGATGTACAAATTGTCTAAGCCTTTCGCATAACTGTTCATCATGTAAATCGCTGTCTCGTTGCCGATTTTGTAATAGCAAACATCACTCATTATTGTGTCGCGATCGGGGACTCGATAATAATATTCGTAATGATAGAAACGTAAAGCGCGCATCAAGCGCTGCTCGAGCGCTGTGCCCTGTCTCGACCAAAAAGCCGCTTGCACCTGCGCCCGCGCTCTCGCCCGCAGCCTCACCGCGCCCGCGTTCGCCTACCGCGCACACGACTGACCACAAGCGCAACAAAATAATATTTCTTTGTATAATTCGTTTCCAGTCTCGCAGTGTAATGTTACGTGCCTGTTGGGTACCGTTCAAGTCAATGCTATAGATAAGTGCGGTCGCACAAAATGTGTTCGCGCTTTAATAGATCCCGGATCTCAAAACAATTTTATTACCTCGAAATGTTGCAGAGAATTAAAATTAAAATGCGATAAGGTATCGCGCGCGTTTGTTAAAGGCATAGGAGCTTCGCCAAATCCTATAAGAGGTGTTACTTCAGTCAGTTTATTTTCTCGATTTGATAGTAATGTTTCAATCGCGCTAAACGCTTATGTATTAGACCGCATCACAGATAATTTGCCTACAGTTCAGATAGATGTAGCAACGCTTTCATTCTTAAAAAACGTAATGCTCGCCGATGGCATGTTTTGTACTCCCGGAGAGATAGATATACTTATAGGCGCTCCGCTGTTTTCTAGTATTTTACTACCCGGACGTATTTCTGGTCCACCAAATACTCCAACAGGATTTGAAACCATTTTTGGTTACATAGTAATAGGTAACGCTCCCGTGAGTCGTTATAATTGTAATGCCATTTCTTTACACTCGTTAGTCGAGTTTGAACCGCCTTTAGATTCTATTCTGCAGAGGTTTTGGCAACTTGAGGAAGTGTCAAGTGAACCTATATTAAGCTCCGCTGCTCGTGAATGCGAAAAAATATTTAATAACACTGTAACACGTGATGCTACAGGCCGCTACTCTGTCGCTTTGCCTTTCGCCCGCGATCCTACTATTTTAGGTGATTCTTATACGTCAGCTAAAAGACGTTTTTTGTCACTTGAACGTAAATTTATTTCCGCTCCTGAATTACGCCGCGAATATGATTTAATAATTAAAGAATATTTAGATAAGGGCTACATTTCTTCGCTTTGCGATGATATAATGCCGGAAGGATATTATATTCCTCACCACGCAGTCATTAGACAGGATAAAACCACTACTAAAGTGCGAATGGTTATGGACGCCAGTGCCAAGACTAATTCAAACGTTTCTTTAAATGATGTTTTGCACTCTGGTGAGAATCTACAAAATGATTTATTTTTAATATTACTCGATTTCCGTTTCTATGAAATTGCTTTTACTTGTGACCTTAAACAAATGTTTTTACAAGTTTTAGTTCGAGAAGAACATCGCAAATATCACAAGTTTTTATATAGATTCGACCCTCTTCTGCGTTAGTGTGTTTCGGGTTAAGATGTAGTCCATTTCTCGCCATGCGCGTAATTAGAAAACTCTGTGAAGATGAGATCGCATCATTTCCACAAGCCGCTGTGGTTGCTATACGCAACTGTTACATGGACGACTTATGCTATTCAGTACCCACCGTCCAGGACGCCTTGCGGCTCAGTACGGAGCTGTTAGGATTGTTCATGGCCGGGGGCTTCGAACTCGTTAAATGGTCGAGTAATTCGCCTGAGTTACTCGATTCATTGCCCGAGTCTCATCGTTATAAAGTCAACGTTGACTTTAGTGATTCGATTCATTCGATAAAAGTTCTAGGTTTACAGTGGTGTCCAGCTGATGACGAATTTTTCTTTACTGTCACGCTTGATGATCGACCATGTAGCAAACGTAACATCATGTCTGTTATAGCACGTCAATATGATATGCTCGGGCTTCTAGCTCCAGTTATTCTTTACGCAAAATTAGTTTTACAATTATATTTTAAAAATAGATTGGGATGAAATACCACCAATTAATATTTTAAAAATTTGGAAGAACTATTTATCTGAGCTTCCAGTTTTACAAGAGCTACGTATAAAACGTCACCTAGGTGTGCTAAAAGACTCCAAATTTTCAATTATTTCTTTTTCTGACGCGAGCGAACGAGCATACGGATGCGTCGTATACATTAGAGTTCACAATAACTCCCATAATTCTCCTCTGATACGGATGGTATGTGCAAAGTCTAAAGTCGCACCACTAAAAACTATTTCTGTAGCAGGACTGGAACTTTGCGCCGCTCTTTTAATGGCAAAATTAACACACAAGGTAGTTGAAGTCTATAAATAACGTCATGACATCGAAAATATATTCTGTTTTACAGATTCGATGGTCACCTTACATTGGATTCATTCGTCGCCCCATAAATTGAAAACTTTTGTGTCCACTCGCGTTACAAAAATATTAAACACTTTCCCCGCTCAACATTTTTATCATATACCGGGTTCGCATAACCCGAGCGATTGCTTGTCGCGTGGCTTAACTCCGGTTCAGTTACTGAACCACCCGCTCTGGTTTTCAGGTCCGTCTTGGCTCTGCGAAGACGTCAATGAGTGGCCTATTACACAAATAAATTCCGATTCTATTGATGTGGACTTACCTGAAACTAAGGTCGTTTCACTGTCTGCAACCGCTCCGCGTTCGTCAACTAATATAGACGAATTTCACCCGCTTCTCACTCTCTCGCGCCGCGTTTCTTCGTGGCTCGTGTTACTTCATAGCGTAATATACGTGTTCCGCTTTATTAAGAAATTACCGCGCTATAAACTATTTACCGCTTCTGACCTTGAATTCTCTGAGATACAATTATTAAAGGCACTTCAGTCGTTGCATTTTGCTGACGAAACAATTAAATTACAATCGAACAAACGTTGTTCTACCGCGATTCAAAGACTAGCTCTGTTTTTAGATGAAAACGATCTAATACGAGTTGGTGGTCGTTTACGTCATGCTGCTTTATCATATGAACAACGACACTCAGTATTGCTACCCCGCAAGGACCACATAGTCACATTAATTGTTACTTATTACCACCGTAACAACTGTCATACCGGACCTATTGCGTTGATGTCAATTTTAAGACAAAAATATTGGATCTTATCGTGCAGAGGTATAGTTCGTTATATCACTCACAAATGCAACTTTTGCTTTTAGAGTAAAACCTAAACAGTCGTTCTCCCTTATGGGAGACTTACCGCCTTGTAGAGTAAACGAAGCGAAGGCTTTTACATATACTGCTGTCGATTACGCGGGTCCCATACCTATCACACCATATCGAAGGAGGGGTGTACGTTCTATAAAGTCTTATTTGTGTATTTTCGTATGCATGGTTACCCGCGCAGTTAATGTTGAAATTACTACAGACTTAAGCACTAATACTTTTCTTTCTGCTTTTAAACGATTCTTGTCAAGACGTGGCACTGTGTCTTGTATATATTCGGATAACGCTACTACTTTTGTAGGTGCTAAAAATGTAGTTTCAGACATTCATAATTTTATAAATTCGGAAGAATTTAAAACCTCTTTTGCTAATGAGTTGGCTAATAGTAGAATATCTTGGAAATTTGGCCCTCCTCGTAGTCCACATTTCGGAGGACATTACGAGATATTTGTAAAAGCATTTAAAACACATCTTCATAGGGTGATTGGTTCGCAGCTACTCACCTATGAGGAGCTATTGACAGTTATTACACAAATTGAATGCGTTATTAATTCGCGTCCGCTAACATTGTTAAGTGAGGATCCTTCTGAATTCACAGCACTCACACCCGCTCATTTTTTAATGTCTACACCTCTAAAAGAAATCCCCGCTTATGGTGTGCGTGATGAAAATCCGAGTTTATTACAACGCTACGCTTTAATGGACCAAATGGTTCGGTGTTTCGCAAAACGATGGAAGCAAGAATATCTTAGTTTATTACAAGCAAGGCAAAAATGGAATGTGCCCGCTAATCCGATCAAGATCGGTTTGGTGGTGGTAATTATGACCGATAATACTTCGCCACTTTGTTGGCCCTTCGGTGTCATCGTCGCTATCTATCCTGGTGACGATGGTGTTTGTCGTGTAGCTTCCGTCCGAACAGCAACTGGAGTCTATAAGAGACCCGTTGCTCGTTTTATGTCCTTTACCTTCTCAATAAACTTTTTTTTTTCATGCCCCCCGCTTCCTCTCATGTTCATTATTTGTTTTGTGTGTTTCTTTAATGTCTCTTTCTCTTTTCTTATTAAAACCGGTGGTTTTAAGGCCGGGGGTAATGTTAACGCCAAATAATATATATCTTATTTTGTTCTACCCGCAATAATTTGTTATGTCATTCTGTCCGCTGCATCTTTCCTGCTAATTGTTATTAGTAGTCTACGATCGACCTCTGACGTCGCCGCGCGTTGGTCGTAGTACCGTCCGCACCGCTTCGGTCACCTTTGACCACACCCACATTGTTTGGGTTCCGCGCCGCTCCACTTCATTATTTAATTACGCAAAATACAGTCCACTTAATAAGAAGACCGCTGCACAAGAAAGGCCGAGAAGAAGCGCTGCCAGGCCCAGGATCACGACAGGACGCGTCATCCACACCTCCGAACATCTGAGGTATAGGTCGTAGTTGTCTGGTGCAGCACTTTTGAAGGTACGCTTTTCTTGTCATAACTATAACCAGCACCTCACCCCGCCAAGCGCGTCCGTGTTACCGGCTGTATTGCTCAGCCGCCATTGGCGCACACAAATTCATTGTCAGTTAAATTAAACAGTTATATTCATTGAAAATAATAGATTTTTCTCCATGACCTTTAGCCATAGGCTTAATAACTATATAACTCCAAAGTCAGACGCCGTGTCCGTGCAGCAACAGTGAGCTAAATCAGATAACCTAACTCACCTGTACGTATGACACACATTTATTATCAGATAAGCTGATCGGTCGCCATTTCGTTAGAAAACAGCACCCACACATCTATATTTTATCTGATGTGTTTTGCCTCTCTTCGTAGTACGGCACAAGCTGTATGAAGTTATAAAGTATAGACTTCATAAATAATGATAAAAGACTTTTAACATTATTTTTCATTTTATTTCCTTATTATAAGTACATTATTATAGTGATGTAGAGGTGTGTAAGGACCGCGACTCCTGGCGCTCCGTTCTCTCTGACTACCCCGTCAGGGATACAGCGTGAAGATATGTATGTATGTATTATAGTGATATGTATTTTTAATAGATACTTGTTCGTAATTGAACTTGAGGTATTATTTCAACTTATTAAAAAAAAAACAAAAAAATGTCTGACCACATTGCAGGATTCGAACCCGCGCACTTCGGGGTGCTAGACCTAGCCTTTGTGCTATTGAGAAGATAAACTCTGCAAAACTAAAAAAGTTTAGAAGTTTAAGTGTGTGAAAGACGAAAAAACAATTTTTCCCAGAATTGAGACCTAGTTAGATCAATTTCTCAACCCCTTCAAACCCTATATTGTAAATTTCAACGAAATCGCTAGAGTCGTTTTCGAGATAGCGATATCTAATACATATCCATACTAACATAAATGCGAAAATCTGTCTGTCTGTCTGATACATTTTCACGGTAAAACCGCCGGACCGATTTTTATGAAATTTTTCATGGAGATAGTTTGACACCAGGGGACGTACATAGGCTACTTTTTTTTTTAAATCTACCTCTAAAAGGGTGAAAAAGGCGATGAAACTTTGTATGAGAAATGCTAAACCGCTGAATCGATTAAGATGAAATTTAGTACAGAGATAAATCTTTTCTATTAAAAAAACATACGACTTTATTTTTATCAAAAATCTAGCCCTAAAGGTGCGAAAAGGGGACGAAACTTTGTAGGGGAAATGCTAAACCACTGAACCGATTTTTGAAATATGAGCTTTGTTTTTTAAGAAATGAAGCGATTTTTTATATCTGTGACTCATCTTTAATCCAATATGGCGGATGTTTCATAATAGGGAATATTTATTTTGTTCAACTCCAATAATATGGGTATTAAATGAAATGGAATATGGAGGGAAAGGTTTCTGCATTTGTGACGTCATCATAAATCCAATATGGCGGATGTTCCGCAACAGGAAATATTTTTTCTAACACCAACAATATGGGTATCAAATGAAATGGAATACGTAGGGAAAGGTTTCTGTATATGTGACGTCATCATAAATCCAATATGGTGGATGTTCCATAATAGGAAATGACTTTTTTGTTCAACATGCATACATACATATCCTCACGCTGTATCCCTAACGGGGTAGTCAGAGGGACGGAGCGCCAAGCGTCGCGGTTCTTACATACTTCTTTCGCTTCCTCAAATCTCATCATTGTCCTCACACATTTTCGCCTAGGCATGCGAAAGCTTTTGAGACTTCCATCCGCTAACACTCTGACTATTTAATCTTCATACGTCAGCCTTGGTCTTTCTTGGCTTCTTCTACCACTCACTTTCGCTCTGCAGATTTTCTTCGTCAGTCTTTCATCACTCATTCTTTCTATGTGCCCGAACCATGTAAGCATTCCTTTCTTCATTTTTGCAATAACACTGTCGTGCGACCCCGTCATACTGCGTGTCTCTTCATTACTTATCCTGTCCGCAAGGGTGACACCGCACATCTTTCTAAGAGATCGCATTTCTACTGCATTTATCATACTTTCACTCGATTTCGGGTATATCCAGGCCTCACTACCGTACAATAAAGTTGGCACCAACACCGCATTGTGGATGGCTTTGGCAGTGTTAGATATATTCATACTATCTACTAATGCGGATAGATCACCATTCACTTTATTGCCAGCTGCTACCCGTCGCTCCACATCCAACTCATATCTTCCATCCCTCGAAAATACACTCCCCAGATACACCAATTCATTCACTCCTTCTAGACATTTTCCATTTACACAAACCTCACATTTCGTTTTTGTTTCATTTGTTCACCACTAACAATATAGTTATCGAATGAAATGGGATACACAGGGGAAGGTTTTTGTATGTGTGACATCAACATAAATTTCATACCGCGGATGTTCCATAATAGTTTGTTAAAAATCGTTCGTTTGTTCAACACCATCAATATGGGTATCAAATGAAATGGAATACACAGGGGAAGGTTTCTGTATACATGACGTCATAATAAATCGAATATGGTGAATCTTTCATAATAGGAAATAGTTTTATTGTTCAACATCAACAATATAAGTATCTCGGGTAACCTCAGGAACCCCGAAAAGTCACGGAAAAATTTACCACGCGGACGAAGGCGCGGGTACAGCTAGTATTTACATACATAAGTACAAACATTGTTCGTTTAATATAATAGTGGATTGCTCGTTAAATTTAATAGTGGATACTCGTATTTTATAATAAAAGTTACATCTACCTATTAAAAGACATTGATTGACAGGTTGTCTGATATAAAGCGCGAAGTCTAAGCCGGCGTCCAGATTCTACAAGTATGAAATTTTGCTCAGGAGTTCCTTGTCAAACGTAGTTTAGCACTAAAAAGGATTTTTGAAAATTAATTCCTAAAAGAATTTAAATAAGGGTTGAAAATTTATATGGAAGGTCGTCATTTTCGATGTTAGAATTTTATTTATTCAGAAATTCATTTTTTATTTTATTCATTTAGAAAATCTTACAGTCTAAGGTAACTAAAGATATTTGTATATATCTACATTTAAATCAAGGCCAATTACAAGATTTATTTTATTTACAATTACATTTATTTACAATTACAAGAACAGTAAATATTATATAAAAATTAGGTAATTTCTAGGATTATAAAGTCGGTTCTGAGATGTTGCCGATGGGAAATCTCATCAGCGTTACATATAGAAATAGCATTAACATTAGCATAGCATACAATACAAGACAACTTCAAGAACATTTCAAAATATTCAATTCGTACGTCTGTCTATATGTATACATCACTCGGAAATTACGAGACGAATTTCCATGAAACTTAGTGAAAAGAGTTTAATAACTCTTTACATCCATATCTCTCCATCTATCCATCCATATATCCATATATCCTGGGTCAAAATCTGGCATAAATTTTATCCTGAAAAATTAAAACGATGTTTCAATGAATTAAGATGAAACTGTGGATGTAATTAAATTATATATTCGAGTTGGGAATCCCCAGATTCGATCCTTATTATGCCGAGAAAACTGTATACGTACATATGTTAATCTACCTTACAAGTAGAGAAACATTGAAGTTTTGTAACCAAGTTCCCTTGAGAAGCCGAGGCAGGTCGCTATGTGTTTCGATAACTCACTAACAGATATCACCCCAAGTTCGGCCGAAACAAGTTTTTGCCACTGTAACAGTACCCCCTATCTGGTTTCTATTTCAATTTCGGTAGAAACTAAAGCTTCCTGTTAACATCATTCTTTCCACAAAACCAACACCAAACACGCTTGGTGTACGCCTGCTTTCTGCATGCTTAATTAGATCGCCGCGGTTATTACCTAAAAATTTGCAGACAGTGACAGCCACACGATCACTGCGCGACGGGTGACTAATTGTAATAAAGAATTGATATCATGTATGACGATGGCGTATTTATTATTCTATGACCATAAAATGCACTTTTCGCGGTGGATTTAGCGCCACTATACAAATTATATTACACAAATTCTCGTTTTGACAGCAGATATCGCGTGATATTGGCTGTCGCATGCTGACTGCAAGTTATATAATAAGCGTGCCGGATACTGCACGCAGGAGGGCAGGCGTCCTAGAGCGTGCATGCAGCGACACGAGTGCGACGTTGCTGCTCCGTCGATAGAGTTTTGTAGTTTTGTATGTAAACAGCCTGCAGGAGTACACCAAGCGTACAATGACAAATATGCGTGTACAAAGTTCCTCCTCGGTGTAAGACTAAGATAAAATGCTTCAATATCCTCTCAATATGCTTCGTGGACAAACTTTAGTACGCCAGACTGACAGACGCATTTTGAAGCGTCTAATCTAAAGCTAGGCCTGTGTTGTCAGTAGGCCAGTCTCTGTTTACTATAGCAAAGTAAGGTACTACTAAATATGTAAACATGTTAACAAGGCAATAACAAAACAAAATCTTAATCTATGTATGTATGTCAATGTAAAAGGTTATTTCTCTTGGGTAAATTTATAAAGGATTTCATAACATAATTTATTAGATAACAAACTCCATTCACTTGGGGTGATGCTTTGATGTCTTGTTCATACGTACGTAAACGAGATTATTTTACAATACGTATTATATCAATTCTTAAAATACGGGTTCTTAACATCGCGTTTACATACTCTCCAATTCGTCAAATTCCTAGTTTGCAGAATTATTCGTCACGTTTAGTTTGCGTGGCCGTCGCGTAATTTACAAGAACTGTCGTTTACACGTTCGCCTCGCCTCACGAACAGAGGTCAATGGCCAATGGTGACCTAGAAATTGTCGCTATTATATAGGTAAATAATAGGTCTTTACCTATGAAGTTGCCATTCTATAATACTGGTCATTTGAAATGTAATTTGTGTATGGCTGGCAAAAAATTTAAAATTCAAATGAATTTTATTTTAAAAATATGGAATTTTATTTTCAAATTCAGTAATTTGGTTATTGATTAGTGTTTTGTTTTCACTACATTTGTATCTTTTTCATCAGTATGGACACGATAAAAATACGAGTAATTACGGAATACGAGTTCCGTCGCGGTAGCAATGCGGCACAAACGGCTCGCAACATTAACGACGTGTACGGAGTGAACCCTACAAACGAACGAACCTTTATTAGTTTGAACGCATCAGGCATGGAAATTTTAATCTGAAAAATGAACCCCGTGGTCGCCCGAAAACTAAAGTCAACAACGACGAATTAAAGGCGATAGTGGAAGCTGACGATATTCATCTACTGCTGAGTTAGCAGCAGCTTTCCATGTTAGCATCAAAACAATATTGGTCCATTTGCGTCAACCTGGCAAGGTTAAAAATTTTGATGTGGGTGCCGCATGAAATGAACGATGGGCAGCGCGACGAACGCGTTGAGGTATGCCTTGCGTTGCTTAATAGACACAGAAACGAAGCGATTTTGAACCGCATTACCACTTGCGATGAAAAATAGATTCTTTTTGACAATGGTAAGCGGTTATCATGTTAGTTTGATCCTGGTTCAGCACCTAGTCAATGCCCCAAACGACAACTGACTCCTAGAAAAGTGATGGTTACTGTTTGGTGGTCAAGTGCCGGTGTAATTCATCACAGCTTCTTACCAAATGGCATGAGCATTACTGCGAATTTGTAGTGTGAGAAACTGGACATAATGATGAAGCTCGCAAATCTCCGGCCAGCCTTGGTTAAGCGCTCGTCCCCGCTGCTCCTGCACGGCAACGCTCGACCTCACACGGCACAACAGACGGTCTCTAAGCTACAAGAGCTGTGGGGTTGGCAGTTTTGCGTCATCCACCGTACTCACCAGACCTGGCGCCACCAGACTTCTACTTTTTCCAAAATTTGGACAACTTCTTGGCAGGAAAAAGTTCTGTACCCGAGAGGAAGTACAAAATGCCTTTGAAGAGTTTGTTGCATCCCGTACACCTGACTTCTTCAAGAAGGACATTGAAAAATTACCACTGCGCTGGCAGAGATGCATCGATAGCATGGGTGTATACTTTGATTAACAGAAATAAAAAAATGTATAAAAAATACTTTAACTTTTTGTATACTAAGCGGCAATTTCATAGGTACTATTATATCCTACTATAATAGATAACTAATTCGATAATGTCACATCAGACGTTTACGTTATTCTAACTATGTAAGAGTTCATTTTAACGATTTAACAGTAAAATGAATTCATTCAATTCTCTACTGGCTCCTCATCTTTATAGCTCAGGAGCTAAAGATAATTTGTATAAAATAATTGGTATAAATTATACCATTTTTATTTGACAGAGGGCAAAGCGCTGGCAACGTCGAAGGATAGCAAATTTATAGAAACTTCGTCGGGAATACAACATAATGTAGATGAGTTGCTAGTCGGTATCCTCAAACAGATCCGCCTAAAAGAGACCAGAGACAAAAAACAAGCAAAAAAAGTTGGTAAACAGGTAAACAAAATGTTTTTTTTACACGATTTTAATTTTACATTAATAAACAGGTTTATTTGAGTTATCATATTAAGTTTATGAAATTTAGAGATGCAATTGTATGCTGATCTGCCAACACAATACTGAAACCGATATTTTAAGATAAATTTAATATAGGTATATTGCCAAAAATTATATTTACTCACGCACAGAATCGTTCTATACGGTACGATATTTATAAAATGGTAAATTTCTGAACTTAATTTTTAAAGATTTACTACATATATTGCTCAAACCAAATAGAAAATAAAGACGTAATGCCGCGAATTACACGAGGCCGGATTTTTAGTTGTGTGGTGGTTTCGAAACATTTTATGCGTTGAGTACCATGCGTTCATACTCAATGCATGAAATGCTTTGTCTATGTTTCTCTTGATCGTGTCACTTCATCGCAAAAACTGCGCTGAAACTGAAGCTGTGTTTGGCAACGCGTTTGAACGTGTGTGCTTATTTTTGATACAATATAGAATTTCGTCAATCGCCCTAAACTCATCTGTAAGCTCAAGTAATTTTGAGAAAATCTCCTTAAATTTTGCATCTGCGTACCAATGTACCTATTGTATTGTCGATAGCAATATACGGATAAAAGTATCGCTACGCCGATATATTGGGTTCAGCATCGGTTGCACCTCTAGCGAATATGAATCTGTTTCATCAGCAAATGTATAATGTAAAATCCTTATATTTTACATTTAATGTAGACAAAAATGAGTGATAATCATTTAAAAATCAGTACTTTTGATAAGAAAGAACATATTTTTTTTATAAACAATGAAAAATAAAAGGAACGAGAGAAGTAGCTATTGTGGATAAAAGCATCATAGTTCCTTTCGACAAATACAATTTTAAAAGATTAGCTTGTGATGTAATTTAAAAAAAAGATTTGATTCCACCTTCGGCTCTGTACTTTGTTTCTTTTTATTTATTGAACCAGATTATTTTATCGCGATTATCTTCTAAAGATTATTACTCTCTCAAAAATAATACTTATTAATAAAATTATTTTGGACTCGATTTAGTCCATACAAGAAAACCATCCAAAATTTTCTGTGTCTCCACTAGACGCTGGCACAGAAGTTACACGAATTGACAAGTAAATTAGGGCGTTGAAACGCCATTGTTACGTGATTTGGAGTCACATGCGTCATATGGAGTTGCGAGCGTCATGTGGAGTCACGTTTCCGTTTCTTCACCAGGATCTGAAGCCGTCAAAGTTAACCAGTTCCCGTACACATATCTCTTTGAGCATAGCGCGGGAGCTTCTTCAGAAAATTTGCATCAATGATATATCAAAGTCAAAATCCTGCGAGAACTTACATGTGTTGTAAAACTTTAATGCCATGGCAAACAGCTTAGTGTCTCTCGTTAAGTAGATTTTATCG
The DNA here is from genome assembly GCA_907165235.1 of Zeuzera pyrina. Lineage (NCBI taxonomy): Eukaryota > Metazoa > Arthropoda > Insecta > Lepidoptera > Cossidae > Zeuzera > Zeuzera pyrina. Next base: position 6,689,149 of record OU015641.1, read on the forward strand.
TTTTTGTAAAAATATCTTTGAACTGTATTCTTAGGTATTTACACGATTTTCAAAGTTATTGCGATTATTTAAAAGTATGTTCATTTGTTTGTAAAGAATCATTTCATGTTTAAAGTTATGATTAAAATTAATTCGACGAAAAAAATATTATGAACTATTTTAAAAATGTGAATTTATAAGCATATAGCACACACTACATAACTTTTGATATTTGTAATTTCTTTATGTATAATGATTTATTTATAATAATTAATTTTATGTAAAATAAATGACGAAAGTTTTATACAAAAATGGCTTTAGATATGCCACCTAAAGCTCATTGAGGAAACCAATATTGTAATGGAAACAACACTTCTTGTGCCTGCTGTCAGACAAGTTAGCACTTTGATTCACAAGTTTATAATATTTGAATTTACAACAGACTTGGTACAAAAGGTATTTTGAATACTGATGAAATGTGCCGCTACGAGAAAGAGGAGTGTAACTGACATTTTTAAGAAATCGAATTATTTTAAAAAATAAACAAGTTTATTTATTGATATTTTTAACTCAGTTGCGAGTATAAATTGTGAAATATTTACTATTTCTTTAATAGAATTAGAGTTTAACGTCGTCTCTATTTCATATGTTTATTAGTTAGAACCTTCTTTATAGCTACCGTGGTAATATCGACAATATAGTATTAATAATAATCAAGCAGAAATGTTTGAGTTTATGAATACTTATACCGAAATTATTTTGATCATTTAGAATTATTCTGCAAAGTTTTCAAATACAATACCTAAATAAATACTTAGTTCAATTTGAAATTCTGTAATATCGATTTAAACCTATACAGAGTTCAGATAATTGTTGCTATATCTAAAATACGATGAATATTTCGTAACACAACATGCAGATATACAAAACATGCTTTGGATATCGCTATTTTTTGATCAAACAAATAAATGGATAAATGACTTTAACCAAAATTGTGGTTGTAAATATAATATCGACTTGATTAGTACTTATCAATAAAAACATTATATCATGGATTAATGTAAAAAATAAACAATTTAGCTACTGTCTCAACAACTATTGTAAACGATCGCAGGTTTTATCTAAGTATACTTAAACTGCCGAATTTATTGAAATCTCCACAAAATAAAATTTTTTTTTTGGTTGTGTTTTTCTTCAATGAACTATTAATAATACTATTTTATTCTTTTATGTCCAATTGAGAATTTTATGTCCATAAAATTTTTCCTGTCCGTTGAACATTTAAATAATCATGCACGATTTTTATCACATTAAAACTTAGGAAAGTACTAAATTCACTAACTGAAACGGAATTAAACAATTGTGTATGATTGTTGTTTTTAGGTGATATTATGTCGCTCATTTGATCGACATGGTCCATGTAAGCTTTCACTGTTTTTGTTTTGATTATAACATTACTTTGTGGTAAGTGTAATAAAGCATCTTCAATAGCGTTTAAGTGTAGTTTAAAAATATAGATGTATATAATGTTATTAGTGTTGAGTAAAATTCTAGGGCTAGATTGCGGAGTTTATTATGATTTATGATGAATTGTATCACATTAAGTACTTCGATGATCATCATGTAAAGTTACAAAATTTTGTCGCTATGTACAACGCAATTTTGGCTGCAGGAAATGCTTTGAATAATCATATCTTTCCTGAAAATCAGCGTGTCCAAAAGGTTATTTTATTTTTTATACGTTTGTTAAAGTGTTTGTATTACTAAATAATGGAAATGGAATGGGAATAGAAAAAAGGAAAATATATTAATGAGCAAAGGAACCATTATAATTTTACTATTTATGATTTTAATCACATGCAATTTATAATTAATTGTTTTCACAAAAAAAAAATATTTTTAAACGTTAACTTTTACAAATAAAATTAACGTGTTATCCATTATTTTTTAAATTAATCATGCAAATCATGGGAAAATGTCCTTATTTGGATGACGACAGAAATTATATTGGCCAAAATTATGTGTGGAGTGTATTTTCATAGTTTAAATTATAGCTTGCTCTGATGCCGCGGCTGGCTAGGCTCACATACACATACTAAACGAAAACAAGAGGAGTACGAATGAGGAAGGTATTGTTTAATTTAAAATGAAACTTCTACCAGCAGCCACTTGTGATTAAACAAAAATTGAAATTATGTCAAATGTTTCTAAATCTACGTGGCCTATTTTGGGCATGTGGATTTAGAACTTCTCTTCAGGGGAGCCATAGATATGGTTCTTCAGAAATAATCCTCGTTACACGCTTTTATATCACGCCAAGGACTACTAGCTTTTAAAAACATGTTTTATTATTTATTAAAATTAAGTAGAAATAGTTGATAACGTAATCTTAAAGAACTAGTGTACTCAATGTTGGAGTGGTAGTATACGTTCCACTTAAGGCGTTTTACTGAGAAAAATATTCGTGCTGTATAAGAAAAATAGTTTGTTAGTAAAATTCATTACAATTGTAGTTAGTAATACATGTACAGGGACTTTTAAAAATCTTACAGCCTTCCTAAGCTATGTAATACACACAAAAACACTCGCATAGCATAAACATTTTAAATTATTTTGTCAAGACATCAAACTTGTCCTATAGAAATAAGATCGTAATACAATTTTCCATACTTATTTCTTTTCTTATTTACTTCAATAGTAACTTAAAAGTTTCCTTTTATTTCTCATAAAATTGATTCTTTGTATTTATTCTCTTCTATTTTTAATATTTTGTCGTAACAGTTATAACAGTAACATTTTGTCATAACAATTAAATGCAGTTATTTTTATGTCCAAGACTATAGCATTGTTTACATAGAATTGTTTGTTGAAATCTATTTTATACATAACATGAAAATAATATTTTGTTAGTTTATCTTCTACGTAATTATATACTCCATTCTAGTATAAACTTAATTAATGTCCTCCCACGCATGTACCTTTATTTTCGGAAAATATTTATTTTCATTTGAACTACTATGTATTTAATGTTTATTTCGTGTTCATTTATTAGACGTCCAGCAAAACAGTCGCATTTCAAATACATATTATATTTTTAATAATAAAAATAATAATATTCAATACAACTACATGATGCTTATTTTATTATTATTATAGACATTGATATAGAAAGCCCCGATTGGCGCGATGGCTGGTGTTTCCTCTCATACGGTGAGTCTGGGTTTAGTGATCAATGTAGTGTATTAAGTTTTTAAATTATCTTGGAGTCTGGACTTTACTAGGTGTTCTCACAGTTAATCGCGTAGTACATAAAATACAAGCATAGCGCTTACTTTGAAATCACGCAATCGGTGTAATTACCAGAAGTATTTATTTATTTATCTAATATTAAAAAATAAATTAAAAATGAAATATAGGAGTAGTAATCATAATGAACCCACTATCCACTCTCCATCTCAACTACTTCGACTAAAATGGACTCTACAATATTCATAATTAATAATTGCTCATCTACTTACACATGCTGTCCTCAAAAACACAGATAACAAAATCAACGAATAAGAACACTGTACGCTTCGGTTCGTAACCGTTATGGAGGGTAGAGTTAAGGAGTGCCGTCTTTTTTGTATCAAAAAGTGTCCGTAAAAAGGCGTTAAATAAATGTGGCGCTACTATAGCTAAAGGGTAAATTTTTACCATATAACAGTCAACACAATAAAATCACTAAAAGATATTAAAAGATCACGATTATTATAAATCACTCTCAACGTGTTTCAAAGCGATTTTTGTTCATGCTCTCTAGCTACTCTAGCGCTATTCTGGACAGTTTTTGAACTGTTATTTACTGCTTACAGCTGGACACTTTTTCAACTAACCTCCCAATGAGATGGTTCTCCTTACTTTTACCCTCCATAGTAACCGTTACGAAATATGTCGCGGCAGAATCGTTAACCAATTTATTAAAATATCAATTGACAATTATTAGTATATCTAAATTATTATTCAATAAATATTGAAAAACTATTGAAATTTTCAAGCGAAATGAAAATTAGATGTATTAATATTATAACTAGTACTCTTTATGGCCATCCGTTAAATTTTATTACAATTTTATTCGTCAGGATTTAAAAATACACGGAGTACAATGATTAATGTAATAAATACAATCAACATTTCCTTTCAATTTTCGTACGAAATATACTTTGAATAAAAGCGCGTTTTAGTGGAACGTCTTTACTATTAAACATGTCAGTATTAAGATACATTATACGCTTGTCTGTAGGTACATAGGTAAACTAATAAAGGTAAAACTATTACCTGTTACTGTTAGAGTTATACTAATATTATATTTTTCTAAATCAAAACATTTCTAAGACTTTTACATTCGCTGTTTGAAAACTGTATTAGTGATGTTATATTCTTAATGTTATAATAATAATTATTATTGTAATGTAGATTAGTATAGCTAATGTTTTAAGCTAAAATTTTTTTGTAAAACATGCTTATTTCTTACGCGCATAAACTTTGAAACTGGAAAAAATCTCTAAAATATCGCTCATTTTAAGTTTTCCTGTCGAGACGTCTTGCGGCAATCAAACTTTTTTACACAACAAAAATTGTCACTTAGCATTGTTATTGAGGAATTATATTCACAAAACGCAAACATTCGTACATCGGACATTGCATCTGTCAGCAAATTTATTTAATATTACTTACAACAGATGAATCATTCGATGTTTCGATAATTGCCTCAACGGATAGAGTTTGTAAGAACTGAACAATTGCTTTGAATAGATAATCGAATTACACATTTATGTACGGGCCATGAGTTAAAGTACGCTTAGAGAAAATAGATAACTATTCGCTTTGTTAAAATTGTACACTTTTCAGGTGGTTAGTTAATAGAACAAGCGATATACGAGTGGGTTATTGATCTCGCCGTCCGTCTTTTATCCGACCGATACACTTCGTTTTAGGCTATTTATTTGATTATTTATTGAAACTAATCTGGTAACTCACCTTTTGTTGTTTTTTATAATTTCTTACTTTATTAAATATATCAGCTAAATACTTTTTCTAGCCTATATTTAAAGCTACTGGTACTATTGAGAGAGTGCTTTTAAGATTAGATAGGAATCAAATGGTTTAGGGTTTGTGCTGAATTTTTAAGAAAATTTACGAAGTCTAGGCTGCATCGGATGTGGGTGCATATGAAGTGCAGGTACACTTCATATGAAATAACGTCCTCAAGATGTAACGTCAGATGTAGTACCATTGCTACCCGTTGCGTGGTGCCACTGCACTGCCTGCTTTACACAACGTTGAGGCACTGCATCTGCATTTCGTGTGGTTCAGCTTTTATTAGATATTCTACAATGAGATTACTAACATAATGAGAACTTTAAAGCTCAGAATGTGCACAAATCCTAATTATCCCAAAATGGGAGATCGAGCTTTAAAATATACATATGTATGTATATACTTATCATGAATTGTTATATGTGTATACTTATTACTATGAAAATGTAGTCTATTGTGCAAAAACTGAGGAATATATGAGATTTACGGTAGTAAACTAATTAATCTGTGGTAAAACTATTCGTTCTCTTTTGTTCTTTAATGAACGATGCAGGCAATTTTATAAATATTGTACTTTAATTTGTTGAGCCATAGATTAAAAGTTTGTAAAATGACACTTAGCATATTATAGAAAAAAAGTAACATATAATTTTAGACATGGATATAAAACCTGTACATAAAAAAAGATGTGAAGATTGAATCAAAATCCGTTTTACAGTTTCATAACTCTGTAATATGTATACGAATGGGGTAACCACCAGTATGTCTTGGTATAAAGACAATTCTTTTTCATGAAATATATTTAAAAGCCAGATTGAAAAAGGTTCAATATAACATTATTTGGATAGATTAAAGTTATTATAAATGATAACAGCATGATAATTGTATCTTCACAAAAATACTTTTATAAAATTGTCTGTAATTGGCTTAGTGTAGATCGCTTGACAACCAAACCTACAACCTTAAACTAATGTATTTTTTCCCTGTGCATTGTTACGCGTTCTATACTAAGTCTTTCCAACAACAAATATTCTTGAAACTATACCATTGTTGGACTGTTTTTATCCTGATAATAAATGTTTGTCATTGTATGTTAAGTTTTATTTGGTGTTTTGACAATTGAACTATTTATGTGATTCGTATAATAGTTGCGAATAAATTGTATTAAATTTTAATGTTGTTTCAATACACATTGCCTACCTTTGTTCTGTTTTTGAATTAAAAACAATGGACATCTTAACTTCGATGTTTAAAAAAAAAATAAGCCGTCGAAGGACGCCTGGCAGATGTGAAATATCGAAACTATTTTGTATAAAATATATGCATGAAAGGATGGTTTTTTGATGGAAATAAATGTGGCATAATCAAAAAATATGACATAATCAAAAACAAAACATTTTTTTAAAGAAAATTTTTATTTTATTTAGAAAACAGATGGCGTGTTTCGAAGTGAATAACAACACTGCATACGCTATAGGTATACGAGCACGCAAAACTCGCGCGTGGCGACGCGTCGCCATGCGAACAGCCGGCCTCACCCACCACAATATGTTTCACATCATAAGGAATTTCCAAGTAACCTTTGAAGTATGCTCCCCCTTAGCGAAATCCCCAAAGATAAAGATAAAGGGAAGTCAAGCTCAGCTAAGTGGTAATCTAATAAAATTAAAAACAAGTAATAAAATTACATATAATATACTTATGGCGCAACGAATTCCCACCTTTATATTGATTCTAGCAGTAACTATTTCGACTTAAAGATGTCACATCGGAATCAGGAAGTAACAGGTAGCCAATGTATCGTTGCTTATAATGAGCGCTGAACACTTTACAACCTGTTCGAGAAAATAACCAATTTTATACCAAAGACTTCTATCTAAATTGAGACAGACGTACCCTACGCACCAAATTTCATTCCATTAAATAGAATAATTAACATCAGTGCGTGCAAAATGTACGTCACACGGTCTTATAATAAGTGTTGTTTAAAATTAGAAAAAACTGAAATTACTCTCTTTTTTAAGTTTTTTGTCTTACACTTACGTAAATATTGTTAGCGTGTGTGTTAATCGTCAATGATTTTAGTTCGAGGACCGCGAAAAATTATAGTTTCTTAAAGTAGCATGTCTACCTCAGTTTATTTATCCTTTCTATCAGAAAGCGAATAATTAAAATTTAATATGTAGACGGAAATGTCAAAAGCACTCGCCTACCTAGACATAAATGTGTGAGGAGAATAATGAGATTTGAGGAAGCGAAAGAGGTATGTAAGTACCGCGACGCTTGGCGCTCCGTCCTCTCTGACTACCCCGTTGAGGATACAGCGCGAAGATATGTATGTAATATGTAAAATAATAACAATAAGAAATTTCTTAGCCAACAATCCGTAAAGAGAAAGAGAAGTGGCTATCAATTTGTTACTCTCTATAACATTACATACTAATGCAATAGAGTTGTTTTCACACATCTAGTCTATCAGAATTGATTATTTTTACGAGAACTAGTAATATTAGTAATGCATTATTTCTTCTTAAATTTCTTAAACGGATTATTATAGACGTAATAAAGAAAAGGCAGACTTCTCTTTGTGTTTTTGAAAGTAAACCAATATAAATGAGGTGGCCGTTCTGTAAATAAATACAACTTACTTTTATGTGCTTTCATCGAATAGGTCAATTGGCCGCCATATTGATAGAAAACAACATTAATCAATAATTTAAATACTAGAGTTCTTCAAATCAGCTGCAGTGCCACACAGTGAGAAATTTTTTGTTTAATAAATTAACCCCTAATTGTTTCAGTTGACTATTTTGAATATTTGGTCAGCATTATATGACTGATCATGGAGTGGTTAAAATTTCGTCATAATCCATGATATTATAATGGTGTCTCAAATCAATTGGTTGATGATTTCAAAATACGAGTATAATTTACAATTTTTAGTCATGTTAAGAGTGCTATCGTAATATTATTTGTAATAATCAGTTATCAAAATCTGCTAATTATATATTGTGCCCACACGAATTGTGTAAGCAATAAATTGCGTGTATTTGTGTGTGTGAAACAAATACTGCAGAAGTATTAAAACGTATTACGTTGGATTTTAATGAAATAATATGAAGAAAATATATATTTACTAGCTGTACTCGCGACTTCGTCCGCGTGGAAAAATTTTCCTTGACCTCTTTAGATTACTGAGGTTACCCGAGGTACTCATATTATTGGTGTTAAACAGAAAAGTTATTCTCTGTAATGGAACATCCGCCATATTAGATTTATGATGACGTCACATATATAAAAACCTTCCTATGCACATTCCCTTTCATTTGATACCCATATTGTTGTTGTTGAACGAAAAAGTTATTTCCTGCTATGGAACATCCGCCATATGGGATTTATGATGACGTCACATATACAGAAATCTTCCCCTGCGTATTCCATTTTATTTGATACCCATATTGTTGGTTTTGAACGAAAAAGTTATTTCCTATTATGCAATATCCGCCATATTGGATTTATGATGACGTCACGTATACAGAAACCTTCCCCTGCGTATTCCATTTCATTTGATACCCACGTTGTTGGTGTCGAACGAAAAATTTATTTTCTATTATGGAACATCCGCCATATTGGATTTATGATGACGTCACATGTCCAGAAACCTTCCCCTACGTATTCCATTTCATTTGATATCCATATTGTTGGTGTCGAACGAAAAATTTATTTCCTATTATGGAACATCCGCCATATTGGATTTATGATGACGTCACATCGCCAGAAACCTTCCCTTGCGCATTACATTTCATGTGATACCCATATTGTTGGTGTCGAATGAAAAACTTATTTCCTGCTATGGAACATCCGCCATATTGGATTTATGATGACGTCACGCATACAGAAACCTTATATTGTTGGTGTCGAACAAAAAACTTATTTCCTATTATGAAACATCCGCCATATTGGATTTATGACGACGTCATATCGCCAGAAACCTTCCCCTGTGTGTTCCATTTCATTTGATACCCATATTGTTGGTGTTGAACGAAAAAGTTATTTCCTGCTATGGAACATCCGCCATATTGGATTTATGATGACGTCACGTATACAGAAACCTTCCCCTGCGTATTCTATTTCATTTGATACCCATATTGTTGGTGTCGAACGAAAAACTTATTTCCTATTATGGAACATCCGCCATATTGGATTTATGATGACGTCACATGTCCAGAAACCTTCCCCTGCGTATTCCATTTCATTTGATACCCATATTGTTGGTGTCGAACAAAAAACTTATTTCCTATAATGGAACATCTGCCATATTGGATTTATGATGACGTCACATGTCCAGAAACCCTCCCCTGTGTATTCCATTTCATTTGATACCCATATTGTTAGGGTTTAGCATTATCAAGTTACCCTATAAAGTTTCATCCCCTTTTTCACCCCTTTAGTGGTAGATTTTTGATAAAAAAGAAAACTATGTTTTTTTAATAGAAAAAGTGTGTCTCTGTACCAATGTCCGAGCATTGTTATGTTTCACGGGCAGCAATATAACTGCCTTATTTTAAAAATTACCGCCATCTACGCTTAACAAAATCTGTGTAGCCGCATGATAAAACAGTGCAAGGGAGAAGCTTTTTACTCTTATGTTTGGTCGGTCGTTTTTAAAATGGCGTCGGTGCTCTGTGCCTCTTATACAATAAAATATAAAATTAAAATACGTAGTATGTTAAAAACCTTAATATTGTGTACACGAGTGTGTGTTTGTGTGTGTATTCCGTCTTTGTCCCTGGAATCCAACCGGGATCCGGGACGGGCGGCGGCGAGCTTGTCTGGCCAGACACAGTCATAGCAATGGAGTTGGGGTGGGTGTGTTGTTGTTTGTGGAGTGGACCAATGCTCGGACCATTGTCGGATTTAATAGTGTTGCCCAGGGGGCGAAATTAATACAGTCCACTGAAATAACGAACAACCAAATTACATCTTAATCGATTCAGCGGTCAAAAATTTCCCATACAAAGTTTCATCCCCCTTTTCACTCCTTTAGGGGTAGATTTTTGGGAAAAAAAAGAAGTCTATGTTTTTTAATGAAAAAGGTTTTAACTATGTAGTAAATTTCGTCTTAATCTGTTCAACGGTTTAGCATTTCCCCTATAAAGTTTCATCTCCTTTTTCCACCTTTTTAGGGGTAGATTTTTAATAAAAAATAAAACTTTGTTTTTATAATAGAAAAGATGTATCTCTATACCAAATTACATCTTAATCGGTTCAGCTGTCAAAAATTTCTTAAACAAAGGTTCATCTCCCTTTTCACCCCTATAGGTGTAGATTTTTGAAAAATACAGTAGCCTATGTTTACTCCCTGATGTCAAATTATCTCCATGCCAAATTTTATCAAAATCGGTCCGGCGGTTTAGCCGTGAAAACCAAGCAGACAGACAGACAGAGAGACTTTCGCATTTATAATATTAGTATGGATAGTATGGAAGTATGGATATGGATTACTGAAGACATCGGCTGTATGGGCATCGATCCCTTTGTTTTCCCTCTCAAGGGAGAATCATACAATTAATAAATAATATAAAAAATTATAGTTTCTTAATGCTGCCCTAGCCTACCTATATTACTTAATAAATTTGTATTGGTTTGCTTTCTATTATTATTGTTGACACTAAGAAAATAATTTAGGGAAAGGCGCTTCGTTAACTTCAATATTGTATAAGCAGAACTTAAACAGAACTTACAAAAGGGATTACATTGTTGCTCGGTTTAAACATTATTTATACGAATGACGCATACCCTCTAGGCAGGCGTATATTTCTTAATTACAACATAGGAGAACAATAAAATTATATCATACTTTATTTATTCGATATAGTACATTCCATAGCCAGGGTTGTCAGCTACAAAACTAAGAAACTGGGCTTCGCCTCTTTTAAATTTTTCCTCTAAAGTATGTTTCCATTTTAATAAAAAAAACATTCAGTTTTTGTTATCGAGGACGGAGAGCGAGCAATACGTCTTAATTTAATCTTAGTTAAATCTTTAGAGCCAATGATTCAAATTCAACCAACATGTACCGCTAAATATTTTAAATGGACATAACATTTTCTAAAACAAAACTATAATTTTATTTTCTTTCTTTGAATAATATGAACTGAACACTGAACTATTCCAGTTTCCATTTCAAATTAAAATGCTGGATTTTAAAAAAATACGACAGCAATCCAAAAGGACACAAAAGAAATGAAGGCTTTAAAAATCCCCGAGAGACTACTGCACTACGAACTGCAATTCGTTATGTTATCGTATAAAAAACGGGAGCTCTATACGTGCAGGTACATTTCTAACTTTCCAGTTCTCCACTTCAGCTAGAAATCCGTATCTATGAAGTTTTTTTGCTTTTTAAAATGTTTCATATACGTATTGTAGTCTCCGAGAAGTTTTTCTGTTTATTTACTTTACAAAATATTCTTCAAACTGATATGGTTTTATGTATTGAATTAATTTAATACATACGTAACTATAAGAAAAAATACATACATACAAATCTTCGCGCTGTATCCCTAACGGGGTAGTCAGGGAGGACGGAGCGCCAAGCGTTGCTGTACTTACATGCTTCTTTCGATTTCTAAAATTGCATCACTCTCTTCACACATTTTCGCCTGGGTGTGCGAGTGGTTTTGACATTTCCGTCAGGCGACACTGGCTAATGGATCTTTATAAGTCAGCCTTTGTCGTCTTTAGCTTCTTTTACCACTCGCTTTCACTCTGCAGATTTTCTTCGTCAGTATTGATCACTCATTCTTTCTATGTGCCCGAACCATCTAATAATTTATTTCTTCATTTTTACAATAACACTGTCGTGCAACCCTGTTATACTGCGTATCTCTCCATTACTTATTTTGTCCTCCAGGGTGACACAGCACATATTTCTAAGAGATCACATTTCTACTGCATTTATCTTACTTTTACTCGATTTCGGGCATATCCAGGCCTCGCTACCATACAATAAAGTTGGCACCAACACCGCATTGTATATGGTCATTTTGACTGAGATATATTCACGCTGCCTACTAACGCGGACAGAGCACCGATCACATTATTGCCAGCTGCTACCCGTCTCTCCACATCCAACTCATATATTCCATTTCTCGAAAACGCACTCCCCAGATACTATACGATTTCATTTACTTGTTCTATACATTTTCCATTCACCTATATTTCACACTTTGTCTGTACATCTTTCCTTTCAAACACCAGAACCTTAGTATTGTTCACGTTCATATTCAATCCTTTCGCTTCACAGTCTTCATTCATGCACGTAAGTAGTGTCTGCAACTCCGCTTCTGATTGTTCTATAAGCACAGCATCGCCAGGGTATAAAAGGCAGCCCACCACTGTACCATTACATACTATATTATTGGAACTCTACACTCATACTACCTTTCAGTGTCTGGAGGCAACTGTTCCAATACAGCACGAATAGCCAGGCAGACATCACGCAGCCCTGTCGGACGCCTGAAGAGACTTCGAACCAGGGCGACATGTCACCCTCTATTCTTACACAGGCTTCGTGACCTCGATATAATGACCCGAAGCCTGGAGTAAGGGGCCCTCCGCGCCATAATCAAGCAGAAGACTCGACAATTTATTTCGCAACACTATCGAATGTTTTTTCAAGATCCATGAAAGCGCAGAAAACTTTCCGACCTATAGCCAGAAACTTCCACACAATACCGCGGAGCGAAAAATTCTGATCCATACAATCCCTACCGTTCTTAAAACCACCGTGTGTCTCCCACAAATATCTTTCAGAAATGCCTTTTATACGTTCAGTTAATGCTTTGGCATAGACATTACTTGCTAAGCTGACCAAGCTGATGTCCCTATAGCACGCGCAGTCTAAATGAGAATATTTCCCTTTATAGAGAGGCACTATGACTGCGATGCGCTAATCCTCCAGGACATTTCTCTTCTGCCAACAAAGATTGCGCAGTTTATAGAAATTATCCCAGACCTTTAGATCACCATACTTATTAAATTCATCGGTAATCTCGTCATTTCCCGCAGTCTTTCTACATTTTAAACTCCTTATCGCTTTCTCAATCTCTTTCATACTAATGACTACCTCTAGTTCCTGACCCGAGTGTGGCGATTCGTTGAGATCGCTTTCAGTGTCAGAAACAGAGTCGTCACTATCATACAGTTCTCTATAATAATCACTCCATCACTGCAGAACGTCTTTTTTGTCTGTTAGCAGATGATGTTCTTTCGAACGCACTTTATTCATTCTGCAAGGTGCCGGACCACTTCGGTACTTACGTATTTCTTTCAAAAATAATTTGAAATTTTCCTGGAAGTTATCCAACATCTTGTTTTCGGCTAACACCCCACACCTTGCACGCTTCTCTTTCACTAGTACCTTCGTTTCTGCTTTCTGGAGCTCATATCTCTCTTTCATCAAATCCTTCATACTACAGCTATTTTTGGCAGCAAGGTATCTCACCATGCTTTCTTCTTCTTGTATACAGACTTTTTCACCTCACCATCCAACCACACATCACGCTTTTTACCATTCCTAATCATATTTGTTCCACATACTTCTTTAGCCTCGATCATACTCTCTAAGGTTCGGCCAACATTATTCAACATTTTCGCTCGTCGCTTTTAATCAAATGTCAAGCTTACTGGTTAGTACTCTTTTATATTCATTCCTAGTGGTAAGATCTTGCAGTTTCCAGCTCTTGATGAGACACCGCTGCAGGTTTGGGCGCTACGGGACACTACAACGCTGCAAAGAGACCCCTTATTCTAATTATCACTAGAAAATGGTCTGTTCCCAGATCAGCTCCTCTGTGCGCTCTCGTGTCCGTAAACTTTTTTTTGAGCCGGCTGTCCACCAGGAATAAATCAATCATATTCTTTTTATCCTTCCTTTCTCACGTGTACTGGTGAATCCTTTTGTGCTTAAATAAGGTATTAGCAACAAAAAAAAAATCCTTTTCCATACACAGTCCTAACACAATCCTACCAGCGTCGTTCACTCTTATCTCCATACGCCTAGGACAGACTCAAATCTTGTTCGAGCTGTCCCAACCCACCCATTCGTCTCCATACACTATAATTATCCCATTCTCTTCAACCGTCTCTAGAACTTTCCTAACATTTTCCCAAATTGCTCTAGCTCGCCCAAACCGACAGTAGACACTGGGGCATACACCATCAAAACAAAAACCCTGTCTTGAGATGCACTCAGAGCAGTCTCGGGTTTACACACTTAATCTCAGTTACACAATTAACCAAACGAGAGGACAGTAAGACGCCTACCTCTTGGCATCCCCTTTCTTCTTGTGGTACCCCTGACAAAAAAGCAATTCCACCTCTAGGCAAGTCGGCCAGTTCACTGTCCTTTCGCTTGGTTTCACTGAAACATAACGCATCCAATCTTCTTTCTTCCATAATATCAATCACTTCATTTATCTTCTCTTCAATCCTATCTCTCACATTCCACGCAGCTATTCTGCGCTCCGCCTTCCAGTTCCCGTCACGAGGTGCACAGCGTGTAGGTGGGGGTCCTCAACGCCCAAAAAAATAATATAAAATAAACAATAAATTGAATAAAAATGTTTGAATTTCATTAAGAAATTCGAATGAGAAGTTCGATTTTTTAATTTAAAAAATGATTTTGTATGCGGCCGGCTTTAAGTAAGTCACTATAAGTCACTGTAAGTCTATGTTTTCTTTGCTATGTTATCTTTGCAACTTCGTTTACGTGGTGGCAACAAAGGGAATAGCACAAAACCCTTCTTCAAGGAAAAATACATACACGTGCCAACTTTCCTGATAATCGGTCAAACAATGTGTGAGTTTAACGATTACATACAATGCTAACATCCATTATTGTACAAGCGACCCGCCCCGGCTTCGCACTGGTAGTAGAGCACATATGCCTACATTTTTTTTTCTGTCGTAGTTTCGTATCAGCTTGTTGCGTTGAGCATGTGGATTAGATTTAAATGTAACATATGTTCATCCTACTTGGAGTATTTTTAATGTATTTTATTTCCAATCCTGCAAATATTTGAAAAAGTAAAGAATACATACATAAATACAATCTAAAATATTTCTTTGCATACAACATTGATAACTCGACCGCGGCGCGGGCGCGGTTGCATCACGCGTGTCGCGTCTCGCGCGATAGTTTTCATATTACTCTAACTCCTAAGATATTAATTTAGATTGTGTGGTGCGAAAGGTAATTATAATGTGCATGAAATGCTTAAGGTAACTGACATATTTAATTTGATAAGGATTAATATCGTATCCGTCTAAATAGCTTTCTAATTACCACATTACAGGTGACCATTTTTTTAAACATTAAAATGGGTATAGTAAGCTATCCTTAAAAGATAGACATATGCCATTGCAGTCTTTTCTGTAGACCTATAAAAGAGGAGCAATTCTACCGTACATTTTTTTGTTATATCTCAAAGGGATTAGCCGGCGCTTTCGATGAAAGCTCCTAGTCAGATTGATTTTTTTCGACGTGTTCAATAATTATCGTTATATTTCAACTAATTTACTCAAAACGTGTGAGTGAATGTTATACCTAAACTTTCCTCTTGGATTACTAAGTCCATTGGTGAAAACCGTAAAAATCCGTTCGGTTGTTTTTGAGTTTATCGCGTTCAGACAGACAGACAGACAGATGCGGCGGGGGGACTTTGTTTTATAATATGTAGTGATAGTTGTAACACTTTTTTTTCGTAGATATATACTTACGGTTAATTACATACAAATTAGAATCGATCACAGATTTCATTTGCATTCCACAGTAATATTTTAGGTTTGTGGTTTGTGGTGTGGAGGTTAGTGGGTGACAGATGACAATTGTCTCCGATACAATGATTAATAGGTAACGCGTTCGGAAAGTTGTTCGGAATCGAGTACGTAGTACTACTTCATTTCTTCTCAGGTAGAATCAACAAATATTGCACTTTAAGTGTATATTATTTAAACCAGAACATAATATACTAAACTTTTAATTATTTAGTTGTTTCATTATAAAGGTCATTGGTACTTTCGTTAAAATCTACATTTACTTACGTTACGTTCAGTAATAACATTGAATGTTTGGAAACATCGATAGTAATAAGTATCGTGGTAATAAATCGATAATCGATTTTCTTTTGTATAAAAATATAGTTTTGTTATAAACAAAATAAAACAATTTTAGGTGATAATACTTTTATTAGATATTAATATAATTTGTCCAGGTTTGCTTTCCCATTTTGACGATGAGATAAATACATTGTTGTAAAAATTTAAATACGAGTAATTTTTAATACTCGATTGTATTCGATGAGAGAGAGACGAGTGTTGATATATATCTGTTTCACAAATCAAGTAAGATGGAATGTTCGAGCAAAGGGGCATTGTTTCCGGTTTGTTTTTCAGTGGCTACTTTTATCTGGATCTTTCTATTGTGGATCTGTCAATCTGACATTTTGATGTTGTCACTTACAAATTTTCAGACACTTCCCATTGGTCGATGTCTTTTCAGAGACTTGCTGTCTCTTTCTTATGTCGGAAACCTCACTGAAATCTGAGTAGTTTTCAGTTACATTAATAATGACGTTAGAGGGTACAAATTATGTCGTGTGATTCCAAAATGGAGGGAGCCATTCACTTTTGGTGGTGGTTAAGTGGCAGACAAAAATGCCTATATAAAAGTAAAATATACATGTCTAGATATTTAGAATGTTTCTAGTGTTATTAAGAAGTTGTTTTTCATTTTTTATAAATATTATAAAGTCCCATGATAGACCTCATGGTAAGTAGGATGTAGAAGTTGTAGTTTTCTTTTAAAAGTGTTTTCCTTGGTGCTTAGTACCGTGTATTAACCCCAGGAATTTTGTTACAGGGTTCCAGGCTAAGTGCCATGTTTAAATTCCAGGCTAAGTCCCATGTTTAAATTCCCGGCTAAATGCCATATCTTATTTACATAAATACCGTGGTTTAGCGGATTGATGGTATATTTTATTTCCATACTTAATTCCAAGTTTAATTCTATAAACACCAGGTACTAATGGTGTACTCATAGTTCCATAAACCCAGTGGACTAATGTTATCTACTTAATCTCATAAACACCGTGGAATGACGGTGTATTCAACATTTAGTTGGATACTTTTCTTTAAAGATACATGATCAGATGGATTACTTTCTCGGATCATTTGGTTGTGCTTTGCAGTATGAGGTTGGATTACCTTAATACATATTTAATCTCTTTTCTTTGAGATTTATTTGTGAGTTACGAGTATAGTGTACTTCATGGAAATTCTTTGAGACCATTGGAGGGACAACTCGGCTTGCAGAAGACCTAACTTAATTGTGCAGTGTGTAAGGGTTTAGTGAACACCGTGGATATTCTTATGGACCATTGGTGGGACAACTCGACTGGCTATATATATACATGGTTATCTCCTTAGATGGTAATGTACAAGCATATATCAAAATTATTAACATTCAAGAACAAAGTTTACATAACTAACCTTATATTTTGTTATTGTAGTTCATCTTAATGTTTTAGTTATACCAGATATTAAGAAACAGTTACCCTTATTAATGGTAACAGTACTCATTTTTGTAATTTCCAATACAGATGTAATTTGTTTGTTTTGTATGTAAAATCTCATTTAAAATTCTTCTATATAACATTTAAGATTTCATTTAGTGAGCTCATGAGATCTAGGGATAATTATAATTCTTTAATAAATTGGTGAAGGTTGTATGAAAGTGTGTATTTATTTCACAACTGAAATCGATTGTAGCAATCGATTGTAGAAAATTTACTCTGTATTCCTCTCCAGGGTGGCCCTAAAGAAACCCAATATCCTGAGTAGTTCATGCCTACCAATAATAGAACATTCAAAGTTAACATCACCGTAGCCACGTTATATAGTGATGATACATGCATTTATTCATGCTGTAGTAGTAGTCTCCGTCTTCTCTGGGTAGTCAGAGAGGACGGAGCGCCAGGCGTCGCGGTCCTTACATACTTCTTTCGCTTCCTCAAATCTCATAAAACTGATAGTGATGATAATTAATGGAAATCATTTTCAAGGACATCACAAAATGCGATGCAATTAAATAATATACGGATGTGAAGTTGTATAAACCTGTTGAAAAATAGTAGGGTACCTACCTAGTCGTTTACCGGCGCGATGGGGATGCGTTGGTGATGCAGGGGTGACGTAGTAACTATTATCTAATCTGTGCAGCGGCGTTGAGTAAAAAATATTTATCTTTAGATATTTTAATACATTAAAATAGCTGTAGATAAAAATCTAATATATTAAACGTTGTGTTTATATTTCTTTCTTACTTTAGGCTTCATTAGAGCACAGGGTTCCTAAATAGGCCTAAATTACATTTGTGCTATTTTTGTTTCAGAACCAATTTTGTTACGTAGATATATTATAAAGTTCAATAAATAAATATCAGGATTTCGAAAGATGAATGCATTTTACTTATAAACCTACCAATTTTGGTAACGATAAAATTAAAGCAGGCTTTATTTGGTGACCTCACCTTATAAAATATCTATAATCCTCATGGTACAATCGTGTATCTTCACGCTATCTCTGAAAAATTATAGATTTTATATTAGACACTGATGTTTTAAATTAAATCTTTCAAAATTCGTATTAAGTCGCTTTCCTTATGCAGGACACAATTAATTCCTAATAAAATATTCAAGACCAGAGTTTAGTATTAAAATAAGTGCCTATGACTTATGTATCATCTACATATTACGCATAGGAGGAAGGAGGAGGCGAATGAGTAAATGAGACGTGATGAAATTTTCTATAAACTAGGAGTTCAACGAATCGGTGGATGTGTAAACCGTAAACAATAAAATCATAATAAGCTTTGTATTTAAACCGTCTGGTTCCGCGTGGGAAAGCCTGCGTATGGAAAAACCCAATTCTCTAACAAATCAGACCCTCGACTCAACAATGTCCTTAAAATATATTCCTATTTATTTTAAATCTTAATTCAGTAAAAACTCATCCCTTGTCTTTATAAGATAATAACAATGTCTTCAGCGAAATTGCATTATATTCATCTATCAAAACAAGGGCGCTCTAGGAGATTAATCATTTGATAATACAGCCTCTCGATCTTAATATTAACGTAATATTAACAGTAATCGTCATGGTGGAACTCGCTCCATGTAACTTACATAATATCGCTATTCAAATAACGCACCCTCAGAACGAAATTGATAGTATAAGTCGTTTGGAATTTTGACGTTAATAATGATTTAATTTCACAACATTATTACAAGTAGTCGTATAAAGTCACGCGACTTTTTATTATTTTATTCAATATATTTATTTTTTATACTGTACAAATTGATAAACTTTTTTGTACGTAAATATTTAAACGTGTCTATGGGAGATTGTTCATTATTTTATGCATACACCTACACAGCATCTTCACACACATATACATAATATCTTCACGACGTATCCCTAACCGGGTAGTCAGAGAGGACGGAGCGCCAAGCGTCGCGGTCCTTACATCTTTTGCTTCCTCAAATTTCGTCATTCTCCTTACACATTTTCGCCTAGGTATGCGAGTGGTTTTGACATTTCCGTCGGCTAACACTCTAGCTATTTGATATTCATAAATCAGTCTTGGTATTCTTTGACTTCTTTTACCACTCACTTTCGCTCTGTAGATTTTCTTCGTCAGTCTTTCATCACTCATTCTTTCCATGTGCCCGAACCATCTTAGCATTCCTTTCTTCATTTTTACAATAACACTGTCATGTAATTCCGTCATACTGTGTATCTCTTCATTGCTTATTCTGTCAGCAAGGGTGACATCGCACATATTTCTAAGAGATCGCATTTCTACTGCATTTGTTATTATTATTTATACAAACAATTTGTTATTTCGAAAAAAATTGTTACTACAACGAAACACAAGTATCACTCCCATTACGCCAACTATTGTTTGTTCAATGGTATAAAAATACCAATGATGATCTCATCTCACTCACCCGGTGTTTAATTTTTATAAATAACTGCAAAAAAGTTAAATTAATGTTTAATTGTAGTTTAATTTGTAATGTAATTGTATAGTAAGTGTAGAACACTACACTAAAATTCATTCCTTTAATAAACGAATCCTCTGTACATAGGTCTTATTTTTTTTAACAGACGGCGATCCCCTTTATTAACGAACGCGACCCCCCCCAAGGGTCGCGACCCCCAGTTTGAGAAACTAGGTATTATATCTTACTAAATGAGAAAATGTATCTGTCTGTATTTTCCGTTTTCGCGGCAAAATTGCCGACCGATATTGAAAAAATTTTGAATTAAGGTAGCTTGAGCTGTAGGGAAGAACATAGGTTATATTTTTAAATTCCACACGAACAAAGTCGTGAGTAACAACTAGTAAATAATAAACAAATTTTTAGCCACGCTAAATGAAATAATTATGATGGACGCTATCTTGTTTACGTGGTATGAGCCGAAGCAAATAACGAAATTATGTGTTCTTTCTTTTCAACTTTTCTTTTTCTTTACTATAACTTGATTACGATAAAAATCTTGACAAGTTAAACGATGTATGGGAAAGTGGAACAAAAAATTAATATTATTAAAAAGTCAGAAGTCGTTTGCAATATTACCATAATTATCTTCGTTTTATCTGAAATAGGTAGGTACTTATATTTGTTTTTGTATGTAATTATAAAGACCACCTACATGTATACAAATTAAAATTTGTGGTTTAGAACCACAGAAACAATTATATATCAGCATGTGTTATGTTAATTGCATTACAACATAAACAATTTAAGGTATTTTATTTACATTGTTATAGCGTACGTACTGTCACAGTACAAGTAAGCAAGCAGTATTATATCTCTGCAGTGTCTTTGAGATAATTACCTACGGTCGCTCGGTACGTAAACACGTAATAGGGCTGCCGACTGGGACTGACTGTTTTTCTTGGGTTACGTATTTGATAATAGGTACTATATTAAATTGTCATATTATCTTTTCATTTTATATTATTGCAAATTTCGTAAGTTTTTATTTATAATTCTACTAGTATTTTATTTCTAGTTTCAAAAGTTTGTGAGTTAGTATGGTGATAAAGGACAAAAAAATGCATTTTATGTTTTTTTGTGTGCAGTATAATTAAACATCAGCAACAAAGTAACTAGATCATTATGATAATATATTTCCTACAAATGAGCAACAAAGAAATATTTCCGGTTTCGATATAGATTAATTCAAACATCCATACGCTGAACAATATCCTCGAAAACTTGATGCCATAATATTGGGTCCTTACATATGAAATTAGCGTTTTGTCGTACTGACCACTTTGATCTGAAATATCTCCTCTTTGGTTAAGAATTCAAAATTCAAATTTATAAATTCATTTAGCTGGTACATTTGAGTTTTGAAAATAGTCATTCATTTGTTTTTTTTCACCAGTGCTGCAGAAACAGCTCGAAGGATTAATGATGTGTACAGCGCTGGTGTCGCAAAAGAAAGCACGGTACGTTTTTGGTTTCAACGTTTTCGTTCTGGAAATTTCGACCTTCAGAACCAACCCCATGGACGGCCGGAGACCAAAGTGGAAAATGAAGAATTAGAGGCTATTGTGGAAGCGGATCCATCACAAAGCACTTCAGAGATAGCTGCAGGCTTCAGGGTAAGTGATAAAACTGTATTAATCCACTTGAAGCAAATCGGGAAAGTAAAAAAACTTGAGCGATGGGTACCTCATGAATTGAGTGAATCAAACTTGCAAACACGCGTCGACTGCTGTGTTACTTTGCTCAACCGACACAATAATGAAGGGATTTTAAATCGAATCATTACTTGTGATGAAAAGTGGATACTGTACGATAATCGGAAGCGCTCGTCGGAATGGCTGAACTCTGGAGACCCAGCCAAATCCTGCCCTAAACGAAAATTGACTCAGAAAAAGTTACTTGTGAGTGTTTGGTGGACTAGCGCCGGTGTCGTTCACTACAGCTTTCTAAAATCTGGCCAAACGATTACGACAGATATCTATTGTCAGCAACTGCAAACCATGAAGGAAGAACTAGCTGCTATACAACTGAGATTGGTCAATCGCTCTAGGCCACTGCTGCTTCACGACAACGCAAGACCACACACTGCACAACAAACAACCACTAAGTTAGATGAGCTACAATTGGAATGTCTGCGATATCCACCGTACTCCCCGGACCTTGCTCCAACAGATTACAATTTTTTCCGGAATTTGGACAACTTAATACAAGGAAAAAAATTCAACTCCGATGCGGCAGTCCAAACCGCCTTCAAAGAGGTTATTGATTCTCGCCCCCATGGTTTATTTAGTAAAGGGATCAATGAACTACCTATGAGATGGCAAAAGTGCATAGATAACAACGGTGCATACTTTGATTAATTAAATATATTTTACAAAAGAAAAATTGACTTTATATTCCTCCCGTACAAAACGCCAATTTCATATGTAAGGACCCAATATTTCGTCAGTAAATGCGCGGGAGTGTCTCACACCGCCCGACGACAACCGCAGCGCACTCGCGACTGTTGTATGCCGAGAAATGCCAAGATTTCGAGGAGCGTCGTTTGGGAGCGTTTGTATGAAGATAGAATACTGTTTGCTTACTTGTACTGTGGTACTGTGTAACAACATACTACGTGACTGCGTTTAATGTCGGTTCCTGTCAGCACAAGTTCTTTCTGATCCGGTTACGATTGAGGACTTGACTTGCAAAAGTTCATTGGAGTTTATTTCAACAAATAATATATTATTTCATAATGCTTCAGGCAATCCAAAAATCCAGACAGGCAAAGGTATTCGTTTTTTCGAATTAAAATTTAAATAATATAACGTCACCGTTTATCCGTCAATAACTTGAGTTCTAATGGACAGAATTTAAAGCAGTTTCCTTTACTGTGAAAAGTACATTTTGGTCGCTTTTATAATTTTCCGTTGAACGTTTTTATCGCCCCGTTTTTACCGTCCACGGTACAATGGGGAAGCAAAATGTATGCAATTGTATGGAGACGCTTTTATATTTCCGTGTACGATAACGTCATTCCGTGGACGTTGAAAAAGCGTCTTTATCACCAACATTATAGGGAAGCATTTTGCTTACCTATTGTATTTTGGACGGTAAAAACGTGACGATAAAACCGTTCAACGGAAAATTATAAAAGCGTCCATTGTGTGGAAGGTCGTAGGTAGAGTGTATGCAAAATTACTATATATGCTATATATAGATTAAGAAGTTGATTGATATTTATGAAGGTAAGTTTACAATACCCCTGTGAAACATTGTGGACTAAACTCTCAATTTCCGCGCGTTTACAGCGCATTTATAACGTCGGCTTGATTCCTAATGTGCAAAGCTATACACAGCACAGGCGGTAACCGCATCACGTTTTCATGCGTCTTAATTGCGTTTGACACGTATGTCAGGCGCAGTGTTGCCAGCATCGAAATTTTTTAGAGCATAAGACGCCAAAAAAATCCCTAAAATCGAACTGAAACCTTTGCATCTAAATCATTTTCTTTGACATATTCTTGGACTGTAGGTATTTTTTTACTTCAAGCTATAGGTTTCAACATTTTACGTTAATGTAATTTGGTTAAGTCCCCTGAAGATTAATATTTTTTTTAACTTTTAATCCCTAAAAACCACAATTTTTTTTCTAAAACTGAAGCATTTTCTTCCCCCTAAATCAATATAGAAAGCTTCCAAGTTGACGACATTGGTTCGGCGTATGAAAAGTAGTCATGTATGTACATAAAAATAGTTGTATATCAATGAACTTAGTATATTACGCTAGTATATTATGTTTATGGGTATATTGTCCCTTGTACACGAAAAAACTTTCATTCTTATCCAAAATTCAGATGTCAATACAAAATTGTACAATATTGTACAATAGAAATATAATACAGGTATACTATACAAATAACTAGTCCTAAAATCTCTTTATTATAATTCTCTGGCAAACATTCGGTATTAGGTTAAAATAGTTAATAAATAATAGTATAGTAAAATAAATAAAAAGATAATATAATTAATAATTCAATTATAAACAATTTAATTATTCAATCAATGACGATAACAATTTCCTATTTTTATTGTAATTAATTATTGCTGTTATGATTTATATATGATATTTTCTAGAATGTGTCCTCATAGCGTCCTCGTCAGATTTGTACACTGGGATATTTTTAGTTCTTTCACCACTTACAGCCCGGCCACGACCTTGGCGCTATCAGCGGGAGCTTAGAGCGGAGAGGCGAGCGGCAAGAACAAATGTACTAAAATGTTGAATCACGCCACGAGGCGCCGCGCGTGGCGGCATCGCGAGCGTTTTTTGCCGAGCGAATCACTGGAGCGACGTGCGGCGCGGGGCGCGGAAGAAACAAATGTACGGGCGACTGCATGCGATGCCACGACAGAGAGCGCTGCGGACAGGATTTTGTAGCGGAAAATGAACACAGAAGCGTTTATCACGGAAATTTTAAATGGACTGCCTATATGGATGTCAAAACATCCACTACATAAGTTTAAACATGTAATTAAAAGGTTGTGGGAAAAAATTAAACAATGTTTTCCAGAAAATGAAGCCAAGTTTAATTAAATTGCTCACGTATAAAAGTAATAGGTACCTACTTACGCTAACGCTACTAGGTAGTACGTGGCATGGCCGCTGCTCCGCTCGGTGACCCCGCCTCGCTCGCCGCGCCGCATGCCGCTAAGCCAGAAGTCGTGGCCGGGCGCTAAGTAGTGTTTCTGCGTAAGTTTTTTCTTCTTTTAATTGTATCCACTAATTTAGATAAATTGGCAATGTATTACCAAAAAAATACATACATACGTTAATATTTACAAACTTAAAACTACACATTATCTTAAATAATAGACTTCCTCAAAGTTGCAATGTATTATTAATTGTTCATGTTGTATTTGTCCATTTCCTATAAACTAAAACAAATGTTATGTTGCGCTTGCCTATTGTTGGGTTTACATGTACAAAATACATGTAAAAAATGGATATTTTTCATGTAAAATCAGTTGGGAACGTGTTAAATAAATAAATAACTTTTCATACATTATCTGTATTTAATAAACTGATTCTTTTTTTTTAATAGGAGTCGTTTTATCACTGTTGGTAGTAAGGTATTGGTGAAAATTGGAAAACTGGCCTAGTACTATGTGTCGGACCATGAGCAGTACAGCGTTCCGTAGCCGGTGTATTTTATAGCGTTTTCAATGACATTGTGTAAAACAAAGACATTTCTACAGTCGTGGAACGCGTAACCGAAGATATCTCATATCCCAAAAACTGCACAACGTATCTTATTTAAACAAATTTTCGTTGATAGTGCTTTTTAAGTTCTAATACCCCAAATTTTTCATATTTTTTCACCCCATAGTTGAAAAGTTAGAAAGGAAAAGGGATATTTTTATGATTTAGAACTATGGAATTAATTAATACAAAATTTACTTTAAAATGTCTGCACCACTTTTAGAGACCTATCTAAAGATACCACACAATGATGTGCACTGTTTTTTTGAATTCCACCTTATTTTTTTTTAAATGGTCTTCGAAGATAATGTCTGTGGCATATGGATATAGACAGACGAACCGATGAACAGACGAACGGACAGACAAGACAAATTTATAAGAGTTCCCTTTTTCGTCATTTGACTACGGAACTCTAAATTGCCTAAAAAATTTTACAACAGTACAAGTCAATCAATTCTTTGTCATCTATTATTTGGACTATAAATTGTCCAAAACAGCATTCCTCAGACCACGATATTGATAAATTTAGGTACATATAACGTAACCTACTTGTTTTTTATTCCATTCAGGTGGAAAAAGAGCCTGTCAGGAACAACGAATGAGCGGCCGCGGCCGAACGGACTTTAAAAATACCTTCACGGATTGATAGGTTCACATTTGCTGTCAGAAGAGGTCGCAATTGTTTCATACAACCAGATTGAGTGCTAAATATGCTAAATTGAGGTGGAATAATTAAATATCACTTTCTAAATCTCGTACGTTAACGTTCTTTGTGCGAATGAAACTCGCATTTTTTTCTATTATACATACATTTATACCTTCACGCTATATACCTAGCAGGATAGACAATGAGGACATAGTGCCAAACATCGCGGTTGCCTACTGAAATCTCATTATTCTCCACACCCATTTTCGCCTAGATATGTGAGTGCTTTTGACATTTCCGTCAACTAACGCTCTGGCTATTTGATCTTGATAAGTCAGCAGTGGTCTTTCTTTGCTGCTGTTACCACTCACTACTTTCGCTCTGTAGATTTTTTTCGTCAGTCTGTCATCACTCATTCTTTCTATGTGACCGAATCATCTAAGCTTTCCTTTCTTCATTTTTATAATAACACCGCCGTGCAACCCTGTCATACTGCGCATCTCTTCATTGCTTAATTTGTCCACAAGAGTGACACCGCACATATATTCTAAGAGATCGCATTTCTACTGCATTTATCCTTACATTCACCTAATTTCGGGCATAACCAGACCTCACTACCATTGTATTACGTAGAAATTATCTAAAATAAAATTGCACGCCTCTCCTCTAAATTTGATTTTTTCATTGTATAAAAACTGTGCGGAATTTTTCGGCGGGAATGGGAGAAGTGAAGTTGTCATTTTATTTAGATTTTCTATTTTTTACATTTTTAGGAGTTTTAAAGTACAACATTGATAGTATATTGTGTTTTAAAGTTCTGTGTATGTGAAAAGAATGGAGATCTAAATAAACATGTGTAGCTGAAGTTCTTGCGCTCTTCCAAGAAGTCCTTTAAAACTTCAGTAAAGCCTACTATCACTTTACTGGAGGAGTTTTATGATAAGAAAAAACTAATGTACTTGTAATTCTACTTATTATAACGTAACATTGGCAAATGCGCTAATCTGTGCCCCATGCCATAAAGAAAGAAAGAAGGAACAACTGTGCGTCAATCATACTGTGAACTCAAATTCGTTCACTGACCAATGACGGTACTAATTTGTGTGCATTGTGAGCAATTTTAGTTTAGACGATATCCACCTATTATTTTGTGTAATTATAATGTGCTTGCGTGAAGCTTGGAGCTCTTTCCTCTCTGTTTATGTGTTTTTGCTTAAAAATAAACAATCACCATTTGCGAATTGATTCTAGATGCAACCGCATTCCATGTTATTTATTACTCCATGTTTACTCATGTTCATACTATCATCGTATACCATCGTAATTGAATGAGCACGACATCCTCGCATTTCTAATTACCGACAAATTAATTTCAATTATATTAACCGCCCACAGGTAGGTGATTGGAAATTTAATAAGTAAACCATTTCTGTACATCGTGTATATTATTTTACAATAAAATATGTGTATAAAGTACACGTATTTAGTGGCGTGGTGTGGTGGTGTTAAGCAAAATTACCTCCCTTAATTGATGTTTCAAGATGGATGGATGGATGGGTAATGGATGTTTCAAGATTAAATTTCTTGACTTCAGCTATCTCCTTAACTCCTATTTCAATACTGCTCCTGGAAATAACCCGGAACTAGTTTATATAATATTGCTGTATATAGATATACCAACAGCAAAAGATGAAAAGAGATGGAGGATTATAGACATGTTACGAGATTAAGTTTCAATACTGCCCTTGGAAATAACTCAGAAATACACCTGCTAGTACAGTGTTTTTTTTAACTGGGACAGTATGTAGAAATCCGAATCCATAAGAGATACAGAGGAACTGTTTTAGAAACCATTAGGTCTTTTTTGTGACAACAATTTTGGCATTATTAATTTTTTGGTCAAGCGTGAGATGTCCATAAAAATTAGTAAAATTGATAAATTTTTTTTAATGCATATCGAAGTTTAATCTAAGCATTATTTCATTGTATCGGAGGAAAAAAATCTGGACAGCAGATATTGGCCAAATTTAATAAAATATTTTTTCATGCAATACAATTTGGGGAAATCGGAATCCATAGGAGATATAAAGGAACCGTCTTTGGGATCATTCGGTCCGATCCCTCTTGTGAAAATAATTTTGGAATTATAAATTTTTGGTAAAGCGTGAGTTGTCCATAAAAATTTCTAAAAATGACAATTTTTTTTTTAATGCAGATCGTCTCAGTTTCACGTAAGCATCATTCATTGTACAGGACACAAAAAATTTGGACAGTAGAAGTTGGTCAAATTTAATGAAAAATTGTTTCATGCAACGGAAGAATCCAATTTAGTACAATAATGGAAATATAATTTTTTTTTAAGAAAACTTTTTTTTAATCATTTTGCTATGATAATAAAATAGTAAGGAACATTTTTTTATAAATATTCTATTTGTTTATAAAAAAATTATTTATTTATTTATATATATTTATTGCACACACAAACATTAGAAAAAAAGATACATACAGAAAGGATGAGCAAAAGGTACAGCTTATTTCTAAAATAAATTTCTTCCCGCAGACCTGCGAGAGTGACAAATTCAAAATAGAAAAGATAGACACTGTGTGTACTTGCTATATTGATAATAAAACACATTAATATAAATTACATATATATACTATACACAAATATAATACATATCACATTTTAAATACATAAATATAAATATATACATAGGGACAGATAAATATACTTAAAGCTGTAAATAAATAAATAAAAGTTTATTTATCAACAAATGAGATAAAAAAAATTTTCTCAACATTACCTAATACCATTGTTAAGTGCAAAAACAGCAATAACATTAGATTAAAAACATTTTTAACGACATTTTGTCGACATTCCACTTTTTGTTAAATTTAATAAATGATAATACACAAAATATAAAACTTTTAATAACTTTTGTCTCGTGATCTTGTTAGTATATACATAAAAAGGGCTCCAAGATGCAAAAAATTTTTAGGTCAATTATTTAAACTTTTATTTGCATTTTGTGGAATCGAAGTTCGCGAAAAATTACTTATTTATTATACTTACGACTGTTAAGTCGTATAACTTTTTGAAAAATCAACATAAAATTTTTTTACAATGCGGCTTTATTCTTTGAAGTGTTCTGATGGCACCATAATTTTTTCAAATTTTAATATTGATATGTTATACTATAAAAAAAATATTTTACGTGGTATACTTTCTTCGGCAGAGATGCGCCCATGACGTACTGGCTGCGCAGAGCCTTATTTTCAACGTTAAATTATAATTATTAATAATAAAGGTAGAGTTCTAAAAGCTAATGCTTTTTTTAGGAAATTTTCTCCTCTTTAAGAACCTATTTTTTTAACTTCTTAAATATTAATAGTTTTTGAATTATAGGCGAAAAATGAAATATCTTTTTTTCATCTTAATTTGTTAAAAACTTGCAATTTTTTATGTGCCGTAAAATCCTTAAAACACATTTTCCTAGACGTCATTCCGAATACATATTTTTAGGACCTTCATAAAGAGTTAACACCATTTTGAACTTGTTGAACAGACTATATAGTCTGTTGATGATTGATGGGATATATATTATCCCATCAAGATATAGGTACTCAAATTCTTCTTTTCACAAGCTCAGTTATTTTATATTATTTTCTCTATTAATTAGTTTGTCTAAAATTAGAAAAAAAAGCTTTGAACCTTTTGGTTTCAGCCTTCAATCCCGAGATGTTAGTCGTTACTAATGCAATAAAAATAAGAAAAATTATAATTGTACGTGACTCTTTCTGAGAGTTTCATAATTACGCCCTGTGCAGTCGAAATTTTGTAACCCTGTGACTCCGAAGCCCATCGACCGGTTTCCGACATTCGTAAGCGACTGATCGAGGCTTCGGTAGATCACAGAGCTGGCAGCTTCTTCCACCAACGAATCGATTTGGTTATTTAAAGAGGTAATACTGCCAGTCTCTTTTTAAGTGGCAACTACCTACAACAACAACAACTACTTTTGCCCAGCCGCTGAGAGAATGCGTTCCTAACGTCTGTCAATTTGTCATGATATTGATATGACATTTGATATTCATATGACATTTGATAGGCAAAAATAACACTGTTATATTATTTCTTCAACCGACCCAGGAAAAGAGTAACACAAGTTTCATTAATTGTTTGTCTGCCTTTCTTTCTGAATGTAAGCGTAAAGAAAATAAAAACAAGAAATGCTTTCGTTAGTATTTTGGATGAAAATTATAACAAAACCTGCAACAAAAATATTTTTCTTTAAATATTATCCTATAAAACTTACAAAAAGCAGCACTTTTCTGCTCTAAATTCAGAAACAGTGCAGTTATTTCTTATCTACTGCAAAGTGTAAGTATACAATATTCTCACTATGATTTCATTACTATTCTACAACTATTAGGTTCGGTAAGTTCCGAACGTCGGTCATTGATCTAGTTGATATTTATTGTAAATAAAAAAAATTCTACCTTCTGAAAAAGTAAATTCATTTTGCGAACTTCCAATAAGGATTCTATTGAAAACGCCAAGTCGTTATTACTTGGGAATTCCGAACGAAAAAACTCGGAAGATTCAGAAAACTTTAAACTCGCATTATGGCTGGGTACCCACATAATCTTCTGTGTACCTTCTAAGTATTTAGAATCGTTTTGAGATTTTTCCGAATTCCTGAAAACATTTTGTACATACCTATAAAATATATATTCATAGTCGATAAATTTGAACAACTAAGCACCATTGTTCGATAAAATTCAGCGGACTAATCAACTATTTTATATTTAATTAGCTGTTGCCTGCGACTAGTCTTTTATTTATAATACTAAATTAAATAACACAGGTCTGCAAGTAAAAAACTGCATAGGTTTTTTATAGATTTTGAAGGACCTAAAACCGAAAAAAATATTTAAAAAATTCCATTGCAACAATTTTATTCTTATTTAGTTAAAATTTTGTATTTTATTTTTCAAGCTCAAAACTTAATTAAAATTAAGACTTCTTACCCTAATTTTGATAATATATTTATCTGGGAATAAAGAAAAAAAATAATGGACGCAAATAATTTACTGAAAGGGGGGATAAAGAATT
Organism: Zeuzera pyrina; assembly: GCA_907165235.1. Taxonomy (NCBI): domain Eukaryota; kingdom Metazoa; phylum Arthropoda; class Insecta; order Lepidoptera; family Cossidae; genus Zeuzera; species Zeuzera pyrina. The sequence goes on from OU015641.1 coordinate 6,720,342, forward strand.
TCTGGTGAGTATCATATTACCAGTACGATTGAACATGTTTCAGCGTGTTCTCAGAGGCAAACAAGGGCAAACATGCAGTTGGATTATGTTCCAACAGGCTAAGTCCATTATCTTGCTGACCCTGTCTTGCCGCACTCAGTTGACATCCAGCATTCAAATGCTACTGTGCTCTTGTTTTTATATGTGTTATGGCTCATAGAGGTTGTGTAATAACTCCGAACAGCTTCTGTTATATTTGTGGTGAATATACAGTGAAAGGCAACAAAGAAATATAAGTGATTTTGTGAAGAAGGTTTATTTTTCTTACTTCAAATTAATACTTGGTGATCAAGATAAAGCATGAGCTCCTCATAAGGTGTGCAGAAGATGTGAGGAAGATCTGCACTTGTGGTTTAAGGTAAGGGTAAGAAATCCGCATTTCGTTTTGGCATTCCTATGATATGGCGTGAACAGAAAAATCACACAACCGACTGCTATTTCTGTTCGGTAGACGTGAAAGGATTTAATACGAAAAATAAGAAGAAAATATCTTACCCTAACCTTGATTCAGCTATTCGTCCAGTGTCCCATAGCTATGAAATACCAGTTCCGCACCCACTTCCTAATTTAGATGACATCCTTAGTGATGCAGAGGACTCAGAAACGTTTGCTCCCCAGAACGAATCTAGCTCAGAAAATTCAGTTGACGAGGGACTTCAACTTTTCTCAGATTGAGCTCAATGACCTAGTCAGAGATTTGGGTATTTCAAAAGATGCAGCCGAATTGCTAGGTTCAAGGCTAAAAAACAAAAACCTTTTATCATATGGTACCTCATTTTCCTGGTAAAGACATCGAGAGAGAGAATGTATTCAGTATTTAACTAAAGAGGGAAATCTGGTTTATTGTAATGATGTTCGTGGGCTCATGAAATGCTTTGAAATAGAATATGATTCATCAGAATGGCGCTTATTCATTGATTCATCCAAAACTAGCCTCAAAGATATCTTGCTGCATAATGGAAATGTATTTGCATCTCTTCCAATGGGACACTCAGTTCATATGGAAGAATACTACAATGACTTAGCTACGATTCTTGAGAAAATCAAATATCAAGAACATCAATGGATGGTTTGTGGAGATTTTAAAATACTAACAATTTTGTTGGGTCAACAGTCAGGTTATACAAAATTCCCTTGTTTTCTATGTTTGTGAGATAGTAGAGCCAGAGAGTTACACTGGACAAAAACTGACTGGCCACCACGACACGGTTTAACTCCTGGCGAGAAAAACGTTATCAATACCACTTTTGTTCCGCCAGAAAAGGTTTAACTGCCACCTCTTCATATTAAATTGGGGTTAATTAAGCAGTTTGTAAAATCACTGCAAAAAGATGGGGATTATTTTAGATATATATGTTCCAAGTTCCCGAAATTGTCTGAAGCAAAGTTAAAAGAAGGAGTTTAGTAGTAGTGCAGAAGTTTTTGGGCAATACTAAGGATCCCGAATATAAAACTATTGTACAGCGCATGCTGACAGCGTATAAAGCTCAAGGGTGCAAGATGAGCTTAAAAGTTCACTTCTTACACTTCCATATTGAATATTTTCCTGAAAACTTGGGTGCCTACAGAGAAGAACAAAGTGAAAGATTTCACCAGGATGTACGTGATATCGAGAGACGTTACCAAGGAAGATGGGATGTCAGTATGTTAGCGGACTACTGTTGGATGCTTAAGCGAGAAACCAAAAACGAGTTCGGAGAAGCATCAAAGAAATGAAGAAAAGGTTTCACAAGGAAAAAGAGTAAACATAAAGTTGTGTATAAATTTAAATAAGAAAAATAATGGTTGATAGGTTTTGATAAATATTATGCTTAGATATTGTATTATGCTGTGTGTGTTAGTCGATTTTTCTCATTACTGTGTTCTTATTTTGCAAATAAACTATACGTGATGGAGAGTAATAGCAGTTATTTTTGAAATCAGCGTACCTTAAAACATATAATTCAGCAAAAATATCTCATGCAGCTGAAAAAAAAAATTTTTTTTTTGGAGACCTGTGTTATTTTTATATGGGTGTCCCAAGAAAATACATCTTTTCTTCACATCTTTACTGACAGCTTATTTGTGAACGCATTTTTAATCATGCGTAAAAGCTCCTATTGGTATTTGATACTTAACAGTAGGTACTATTATTTGTTAAGTGTTAATACTCGTAGATTCATCAATTTATATTCTTTAAAAGTTATATTTTTGAGCGTCACTACCTCATGTCGGGGAATAAGAACGTCTAATTGAATATTATCTGTGAAATTGATTTTTGGAAGTATTAATTTCACACAAAAATTTTATACTGATGTAAGATTATGTCACGAGTTTTTGTGCGTTGTTTATCATTTTGTCATTCCCTCATCCATCATTGTCTCATTTGTCATTTCCTCATATAAATTTCTTATTTTGCCATACATTAAGCTTAAACAATATTAAACAATACTTACATAGGTACTACCAAATTATTAAAAAATTATTACAAATTAAATTCATTTTTTTTCATTAATTTCTTAAGATATAATGTCGGGATTTGGTGAGAACTATCCAAATACATATTATTTACAATTATTGAACTCGGCACAATGTTTATAAATATGTTATCCTAGAAAAATATCAAGGGAAACACGGCTGAACCGCGGGGCACAGTTAGTACAAAATAAAAACTTTATGTCCTGTTGTATTTTACTTTTATCCCAGTTAGGGATACGGTGTGAAGATATGTATGTATGTAAAAACTATAAACTATTAGTACATATTTCGTAAAACAGATCTTTTTATATTATGAATAAAGAAACGAATAAAACTATCTTATAAACATATAGAAATGCTATCAAGCTCTAATAACGTTATCAATTTTACTCCTGTAATTTTTTATAAAATGGTTTGTGAAACTAACCTGTGAAAATTCAGTAAGGCTTAAGGCTCTTAGTTTCTTAAACTTATAGTTCTAGTAATTTAGAATGAATATGACTTTTTATACAACTGAAAAAGAAAAGCTTTTTTTATTCATAATTTTCTTTTTTGCATTTTAATAATTTTTAATCTTAACATTTTCGTGTATTCTGCTTCACAAACCCTTTCATCTCATATTTATTTCAAGGAGGCTGGGAAGAAATAGACGTAATCCGCCATCTTGGGACGGCCACTATATTGAATTTAGTATGACATCACTCACGTTATCGTTTTCTACTCGTAAAATCCTTTCATTTGATATTCTTATGACAGGGTTTGTAAAGAAAAAGGTAATCCGCCATCTTTGAGTGGCGGCCATTTTAAACAAACTACAATATTGAGTTTATTAGATTGTCTGTCACCAACACCAAAAGTTTATGCAAAATTTAAGCAAACTACAATATTGAGTTTATTAGATTGTCTGTCAATAAGACCAAAAGTTTGTGCAAAATTTCAGTTTAGTCGGTTGGGCGCACTGATTTATGTTGGGCGGAATTGATTTAATATTCAGTTGCAAGATTTGACCCACAATCTAACAGGTGAAGTTAAAAACAAAAAAAGAAAATCAATAACATATTGATACGAGCTACAGATATTTTTATAATAAAGTTGTTGAGAAAACAGTTGTCTAAATAATGAAGTTAAGAATCAGTACTTTAAAGGTATAAAATAGTAACAAACTATAATCATATAGAAATTCAAATTTATACTATTAAAAGCAACAGAATTGGGATCGTTTTGAAAATTCGTAATAACGTACCTACAAAGGAATTTACTTAAATTGAATTCCCGATCGAGCAAGGCATTTGTTTATCTTAGAACCTCAATTTATCTTCGAACAGTACTTGTGTAAACATTAATTATTATTTTGGTGTTCCAGAGTGGAGGTACCTATACGTATAATAAATTTAAACTTGGGCATTATTTATACTCTCTCTATTTCTGTACACATTGCAGGGTCTTAACTTATACATATACACTACACATACAGAACTTTATGTTCCAGTAATGTTACACTATTTTCCATTAAGGGAAGACAGGTCATCAAAGTGTCCCAGAAAGCACTAGATAGTAAAAGAATATGAAATGTATCTATATAATAATTTCATCTTTTCTACCTAGTGATTGTGTTAAAATTAAAAAGTGCTGATGAATTGGCACAATTGCATTACTAAAAACAGCAGATAAAGGTCTGGTACAATTCAAAATTAAAATTTCAAATTAGAACGACAAGGAATTCTGAGACAAACGTAATCCTGTTTTGATTACTTCTGTCTTTCTGTCGCAGGATAGGGCGAATCAAAATATAAGTAGAATATCTTATTAAAAAACGTACCAAAATAAATTAAACTATAATAGCATTTCATCTAAATAAATTACTTAGTGTAATAAAAAGTCTTCACAAACTGGAGTAAAATTTAAAAAAATTCATTGAATAATTTTAAATAAATAAATAAATCTTTGTGGAAAGACAATAATTTAATCAATCTAATTATACAATATAGGCTAGATGACTGCTCTTAAATGTGATAGGTGTTTTATTGTGGTATACATACATTTTATTTAAATAATTAAACATTTTGAATATGAGTGAGGAAAAATTAATTGACTTTCATTGAAAGAAACTGAGTTATTGTGTTTTGGGAACTGAATTTGTATGAGCTTGAGGGAGATATAGATAACATAGCTGTGTCATCACAAAGTTACAATAACATTGCATAGCGCTAGGACTGATAGACGGAAATGATCCCCACTATGTTCCCACTATTGAAATTAAAAAACGACTTATTATTTTCATTATATTTCGAACATTTTTTTCAGTTTTGTTTATGATTATTAAACATAACTAGTTTTGAAAGAAATATCATCGAGCCTATTCCTATAAATGGTTCAAAGCCTACTTTAATGAATATTTTAAGTGTAAATTCGACACGTGCGTAAAAAAATATTTTTAGAAATTTTTGATACTCGAAGCTTTCGTATTTTTTATTAAACCTTATATTCAGAAATAAGAGAAAGGGAAAGATCTAGTAGATTTAAGTACCCAATTTTTCTCCGAGTATTAAGTAGGGCAAAATATGAAGGTTAATAAGAAATATTAACCTATCATTTTTGCAGTTGATTAGTTACGTTACAATACATTCATTTATGCGATTTCCAAATTTTCGTATTTATGATGATGTGGCGATCGCATTAAAAACAAACGGAAGCGGTAAAGTGGTCATGTGACCTCTACTGGAGCTACAAAATTCACCCATAGTTGCCCAAAATGTTACCGTTGTGTGCGTGCCACGGCGCGTGCACATACAAATCGCGTACGCATGCTTTCTATGAAGACATCCTATATTAGTATGTATATATTGTGGCTCTGCAAGTGATTAAAATTAATTCGAAATCTAAGTAATTTAGCAAATCTTTAAATGATCTTAGAAATGATAATAAAATATCATTTTGTACAATTCAAAAATTAAATTTACAAAGAGACGGGTAGCAGCTGGCAATAAAGTGAACGGTGCTCTGTTCGCATTAGTAGGCAGTGTGAATATATCTAACACAACCAAAATGGTCATCCACAATGCAATGCTGCTTCCAGCTTTATTGTACGGTAGTGAGGCTGAACATACCTGAAGTCGAGTGAAAGTATGATAAATTCAGTCGAAATGCGATCTGTTAAAAATTGTGCGGTGTCACCCTTGCGGACAGGATAAGCAATGAAGAGATGTGCAGTATGACAGGGTTGCACGGCAGTATTATTGTAAAAATGAAGAAAGGAATGGTTAGACGGTTCGGGCATATAGAAAGAATGAGTGATGAAAGACTGAAAAAAATAATCTACAGAGCGAAAGTGAGTGGTAAAAGAAGCTAAGAAAGACCAAGGCTGACTTATGAAGATCAAATTGCCATGTTAGCCGACGGAAATGTTAAAATGTTACTCGCATATCTAGGTGAAAATGTGCTAGGGGAATGATGAGATTTGAGGAAGCGAAAGAAGTATGTAAGGACCGCGACGCTTGGCGCTCCATCCTCTCTGGCTACCCCGTTGGGATACAGCGTGAAGTTGTATGTAAAAATAACACAACGTAATGTGTTATAACAATATGCATACGTTATGTGCGATTTATTATTATTTTTTGCATGACATCTGTTCGAAAAACGATAATTGATTCTTCGATAAGAATCACCAAAACAGGTCTTTTCTCTTAAAAACTATTTAGAGGGAAAATATTAGTTTGAATATGGAACATGAATATTATTCCTTATTGGTTACGCTATCACAGAGATTAAACAGAAAATATTATATGAAAAATATTACTGGCTGATTTACGCAGGTAGCGATAGCAAAAGCGATAGCCGCACGCCATAGAAAAGAAAAAAAAAATTATCTAAATATAAAAGTTGTTTGTATACCTCCCACATCACCTCTTATTTATTTTCTCATAAAATGGAATGAAATAGTATCTCTCGGAAGTAAAATTATTTTACCTCGGGCGCCGTACATTGAATCCCTCGCTTCGCTCAGGATTTTACTTTAGAATCCCTAGCTGCACTTGAGATTCCACTCTAGAATTCTTCGCTCTGCTCTGGATTCAAATTAGTGCCTCATTGTAAGAATATTATTTTACTCATTTATTACATAATCTACTGTTTTATGCCACAGGAAAAACATACGGTCAACCGGTCCCACCTGATGGTAAGCGAACGGAGATCCCTGGACGGACATTTACTATATTAAGGCTTAACACTTTAGAAAGCACTCAACAATGCAAATGTGTTGGCTATCCTAAAAACTAAGATGTTGTGTCTCTTGTGCCAGAAATCTCACCCCAGTCTTATCATCCACACCGGAACACGGCAGTGCAAGCCCTGATTTTTGGCGGCAGTATTAGCGAATAAGATGGTGACAGCGATCGGGGCCGATATCGCGCAAGGTCCTACTACCCGCATTGTTTATCACTTACGTACATACATATATATCTTCACGCTATATCCCTAACGGTGTACTCAGAGAGGACGGAGCGCTAAGCGTCGCGGTCCTTATTATGCACTTGTACAGGAAAAACACAATGGAAAAGTATTGATACTATCAATACTTAATAATAATAGCAAATGTTCTAAATTTCAACTGTTTACGACAAAATACGTCGCGGCATTAGTTTCTCAGAAACATGACTGTGAGAGACATACAAATAAACAAAAGATCGACGTGATTCTATTAATATAAAAAATTTCCAGTTTTGGTACGGAAAACTAAAATGTATTTTTTAATTGATGTTTATTATTATTTATCGCTGTTTATTATTCAGTGTGAAATTATCACTGAACTTCATTTTCTGTGCAGTAAAAATTTGCTTGGAAAATATTGTAAAATTGATTTTTTATTTAAAATGTTTCGCTCGGTCATCCTTTGATCTACCTGCGACGTCGCTAGAGGAAAATTGTGAAAAACTCTTTTTAGTTTTAAAAATTGTTTCTATTTGTAAGTATCTATTTGAATAATAATGATTTTTAATTATGTGATTAATTAGCAAAGTCAAAGTCAAACCAATTTATTCCAGTAAACCCAATTACAAAGTGTTTTTGAACGTCAAATCTATTTTACCTTGATTATTTACTAAATAAAGCTATTTTAGTTCGGTTCGAAGAGAAAGTCTGTAAGTCTATCATGAAAGTGTGTGTACAAAACTTGGTACCCGAACGAAACACATACGAAATAGGACGTTGAAAGTTACCATGAAGTTATGACGGATTTGTTTCTTTCTTTAGGGAACCATAAAGTATGTTTGTCAATGAATGAAAGATAGGTAGTTTGTTTTCACTACACATTAAATTCTTTAAAATGAATTGGTATAATTCAATTAATTTAAACAGTACATTCGTTTGTATTGGACCAATGTCAATTTATGAAAAACCGATATAAGTCGAGAAAATGTGTCATCGCCACAATCTAAGATACCACTGAGTAAGTAATCAACTCAGTATACATAATATTCTCTATTTTTACTATGTGATGGCATGAAATGTTTGACAAATAAAAAATCAAACCACGATAATATATTCAATTTACGTATTCAATAAATATGTCATCTCTTTGTTAATTTTGTTTATGTTCGAAGAAGTAACCGCTTAAGCTAAGTAATTTCTATGTAATTTATTTGAACATTATGCATTTTTATTTCCATGCTTGAATAAGTACATATTTAGATTCACTTCAGAGATTCTTCGGTGAGCACCGGGAGTTAGCCCGTGAGTACTTGGAAGGAAATCGAGCTGAACGTCCTAGTTGGATGTATTAAAATTGCAAAGCAGTGGCAAGAAATAAGCACATTTTTTGGATTCAAATGCGATAGTTTTCTAACTACCTATTGGTATAGTATTCTCTGCTATTGGTCTATTAATTTTAGGTTTGGGCTGATAAAAGCATTTAACAAAGAAAAATACTACAGCTGCTCGCAGAGCCGGATTTAAATTTTTGCCGCCCTTGGGCACTGGAAAAAATGCCGCCCCATCACTAAAATTTCACTCAAATATATATAGATTTGATATCTTATTTAAAAAAAATTAAATCATTTAATGTATTGCAAATTATTATATGTACTATATACGATATACCTCAATATAATATAAAAAAATATTTTTTTTTGTTTTCAGAACTACAAATTTTGCACTAAGCTTGACTCAAACTCATAATTATATTATAATAATTTTTTCACAGGCAAACACGCCTGATTTTTTGAATTGCAAATTGGTCGATTAAATCTTCACAATCTAAACGTTGAATTATGTCCGATTCGATGCATAGAATAGCTAAGCTATTAAGCCTATTTGCACTCATTGTAGAACGTAAGTAGTTTTTAACTGTTTTCAAACAAGAAAACGATCGTTCTGCGCTACAGTTCGTTACAGCTAAAGTAATAAATATTCGATATGCGATTTCTACGTTCGGAAACTCAGTATAAAGAACGTTTCAGTTCTGAAACTTTTCAGTCAAAAGTTTCAGAATATCGGAAGGTGAATTGTGTTCCATCTTTTTTTCAGTGCAATAAGCATGGAAGTGCACAAATTCGTCATTTAATGAAGACTCAAGATCTGAAGATTAAAAATTTTTCAAACGTTCCAACGTTTTTATTTTTGATTGTAGTTGTTTCTAAAAATACCTCAAAGAACGTTTAGCTATGGATTGCGTAGCTAATAAAATATGTTATAAAAATATAAGGCAAATTAAAATGAAAATGAAAAATCAAATATTACCATTTCAAATCTTCAAGGAAATAAATTAATTAAATTATTTCGAAGGTTAATTTTTCCTTAAGACGCCAAAATTATGATTTACCAAATTTCGATTCGACAAATAATGTATGAGTTGAATTTTTTGAATTCTCTCTTAAATAATAAATGAGTAATTAAAAGAACAAAAAATTCATTGAGAACTTTTATTAACACTAAAAAAAATTTTTCCACTTTCCAAATTTTGCCGCCCTAGAAAATTTGCCGCCCTGGGCACTAGCCCCGACTGCTCCTAGTGTAAATCCACCACTGGCTGCTCGACGGTCTCCTTCGGCCACCCGGGGTGGGCCGGCTACTGCTGGGCCGCTCGGCACAACGCGGCGGTTTAGACTTTATTGAAAATTATATACACATTGTATAAAAATATGTGGGCGTCCAAGCAAAAAGGGTCCAATAGTGGGATAATCAGTTGACTAGATTCGAAATTTAGAATAGTCAATTGATAATAAGGATTAAAAAAATATTTAAAAACAGGCGTATATTTTTTTTATCAGACATTTAAAGTTGAAACTGAAAAAGCTTGTTTTGAGAAAAAGCATTTTTAAAGTTTGATTGAAAAAAACTACTTAGAAATATCATATACTGTCATTTACTATATGAACTTGTAGGTAATAATTAATAATCAAATAAAATGGCGAAATGTCATTTTTTGCCCAACTTTACAAAACTGCGTATATCTCGGAAACTAAATGCCGACCACCGGACCCTTTTTGCTTGGACGCCCACATACGACTGTTTTTGTGACAGTAATTACCTGAAAAAGAAAACAATTATTATGCGTTGATTTAAATATATTGTGTAAAACTGGATGTTAACACACATACACATTAAACTAATTGTTCATTGTTTAAATTAAAAAATTATAAAATATTTCTTAATCTGCTTTTCATTTTTTTTTTACTAAATAATATGAATACTGTTAGCTGATGGAAATATCAAAAGCTCTCCCATACCTAGGCGAAAGCGTGTAAGGAGAATGATGAATAATGAAGAGGCGCAAGTAGGTATGTAAAAATCGCAATTCTTGGAGCTCCATTCTCTGACTACCCTGTTAGGTATATGGCTTGAGGATATTATGTGTGTATGTGAAATTTGTAGATTGTTTAGAAATCTCAAAACCGCACGTAGTAAGTATAAAAAAATCTCATTATTTTAATATAGGTTAAATTATAATTATTATAATTTGAATTATCTATACAAAAAATTAATTTCTCTAGCTTCTGTCTGAAGGAATTTATTGGCATTTTCTCAACATTTACGATGAATTTGAAGGTAGATCCTATGGCCGAGTGTTCAATTCGTTCTTCTTGAATCGCTTCGAACATCGCGGCTAATCTTCATTGTCACTAAAATACAAAACTAAGTGATGATCAATTGTGTGTTTGTGCTGGAAAAATAGTAATATCTGTTATCGCCAAAGTATGTAAGGACTGCAAAGGCTAGCGCTCCGTGCTCTCTGACTACCCCAGTTGGGATGCAGCGTGATCAACAAATTTCGGTCCGAAATTTCGCATTTGCGCTTCATGGTAGACTCATCATTTTTTCAACATTATTTTACAATAGCTTCATTATAAACAATATATTCTCATTAACACTTATACGTAATATCTAACATCGGAGTAGATGTATCATACATGTATATCATTAACAAAGTGCTAAGGCATTTCGTTAAACGCGAACATTTCGTAAAATAACGAATGCACGCTTTGTATGACGATTCGCTCGGCCATAGTTGTGCATATTGATTCTGCATGGTGTGCAAAGTAAGTATTATAACACTGTAAGAGTGTGTAAATCCAGTCTATCTAAAAATGTATTTGTTTTTATCAAGCGTTTACTATTCCTCTAATATGTCTAATTATAGTCCTTTTATATTCGTTACGTCTTCCAAACAACAACAGTTCCTAATATCTGTATTTTAATATCTGTATCTGCTATGAATGAAATCTCTCTTGGACTATCGTAATTAACTGTATTTCTAAATGAAATTACAATATAGGGCTTAATAATAATTGAACTTTAACAAAGATAACCTCCGTATTTCTTACATTTTATATTTAGTAAATGTTAGCAAGTATTTTCCTTTCGGCTCCCCTCTTTTAAGTATTTTTAATTTCTTTGTTTTCAAATTTATTAAATACAAGCTGCTGTCCGTGACTTCGTTTGCGCGGTTGTACAATATCAATATGCAACCTATGTCCATTCTAAACATTGGTGAAAGATTTTTTAAATCGGATGAGTACTTTCGGAGTTTACCTCTTACATCCAAACTTACAAACTTCATTATATTGGGTCCTTACATATGAAATTGGCGTTTTGTACGGGAGGAGTATAAAGTCAATTTTTTTTTGTAAAATATATTTAATTAATCAAAGTATGCACCGTTGTTATCTATGCACTTTTGCCATCTCATAGGTAGTTCATTGATCCCTTTACTAAAAAAACCATGGGGGCGAGAATCAATAAACTCTTTGCAGGCGGTTTGGACTGCCGCATCGGAGTTGAATTTTTTTCCTTGTAAGAAGTTGTCCAAATTCCGGAAAAAATGGTAATCTGCTGGAGCAAGGTCCGGGGAGTATGGTGGATGTCGCAGACATTCCAATTGTAGCTCATCTAACTTAGTGCTTGTTTGTTGTGCAGTGCAGTCTTGCGTTGTCGTGAAGCAGCAGTGTCCTAGAGCGATTGACCAATCTCGGTTGTTTAGCAGCTAGTTCTTCCTTCATGGTTCGCAGTTGCTGACAATAGATATCTGCCGTAATCGTTTGGTCAGATTTTAGAAAGCTGTAGTGAACGACACCGGCGCTAGTCCACCAAACACTCACAAGTAACTTTTTCTGAGTCAATTTTCGTTTAGGGCAGGATTTGGCTGGGTCTCCAGGGTTCAGCCATTGCGACGAGCGCTTCCGATTATCGTACGGTATCCACTTTTCATCACAAGTAATGATTCGATTTAAAATCCCTTCATTATTGTGTCGGTTGAGCAAAGTAACACAGCAGTCGACGCGTGTTTGCAAGTTCGATTCACTCGATTCATGAGGTACCCATCGTTCAAGTTTTTTTCCTTTCCCGATTTGCTTCAAGTGGATTAATACACTTTTGTCACTTACCCCGAAGCCTGCAGCTATCTCTGAAATGCTTTGTGATGGATCCGCTTCCACAATAGCCTTTAATTCTTCATTTTCCACTTTGGTCTCCGGCCGTCCACGGGGTTGGTTCTGAAGGTCGAAATTTCCAGAACGAAAACGTTGAAACCGAAAACGTACCGTGCTTTCTTTTGCGACACCAGCGCCGTACACATCATTAATTCTTCGAGCTGTTTCTGCAGCACTGGTGCCACGGTAGAACTCGTACTCGTAAATATACCGATATTTCATGTTTTCCATTGTGCGGTAATAAGCGACGCCAAAGAAAAAAATAATGAGGAAAAAACAAATGAATGACTGTTTTGAAAACTCAAATGTACCAGCTAAATTAATTTATAAATTTGAATTTGGAATTCTTAACCAAAGAGGAGATATTTCAGATCAAAGTGGTCATTACGACAAAACGCTAATTTCATATGTAAGGACCCAATAATATTAGATTATTTAGATACGAGTAGATATAATTAAGTAACTGAAAATAAAGTTCAATAGCATTCTTATTTTTTTCAACATTGGCCCCACATTAGACGGTATTTAGGTATATGATATACTTTCTATTAGAATCCAATATAGTTACAGAATCTTAGCTGAGGTGAGCTTTCAAGAGTGAAACGTACACTGCATAATAAAGTATTTGTCCTTGACTTTTCCTCAAGCATTCCGGACTTAAAGGTCATGCAATATGACCACTGTATTTAGACTCTCGATAATGTATCCAAATGTTTCTCTACGACCGATTTGTACGAAGGACGAGGACAGAGAAAAGGTCAAGTTAGAGTGGCGACCATAAGTGCGAAACGTTAATTTTATTGTATTTTGGGTCGAATACTTCTAAGTATTCGCATTTTCCTGTTATCGGAAATCTATAATCGCAATAGTTTATTATTTAACCGAAGGTTTCTTATGTACCCAACATAAAAATAAAAGTAGAAGAAAAATGTAAATATGTTATACGTATCAGAGAGAAAAAAATATGAAGTCCGCGGCGCGTAATTCAAAATCAAAACTGACAGGGGCAACTGAAATAAATTGACCCGTCTGTAGATACGACATGACGTACATTTACAGATTTACATCTAACAAATGTTAGTAAATGTGTAAGAAAAATGACTAGGTTGGAAGAGGCGAAAGGAGTATGAAAGGGCTGTGTAATACTTGGCGCTCTGTCTGCTCTGGCTATCCCGTTAGAGACATATGGCATGAGAATATGTATGTAAATGTTAGTAAACGACACAGTAAGTATATAAAATTGCTTAGTACATTGTTTTCTAGCGAAATAGCAATCGATCGATTTATTTAATGTAATATAATTAATTTATTCACGTTAAGTAAATATTTTTGTTGGATTATCTTCCATTTAAAGATGTTTTGTTGATCGATACATATTTCACTTCGCAACGAAGCTTCTCCAGAAATATCCAGAGCTTAGAGCTCAGTCTCAATGACTCGAACCCAGAACCTTCTGCGCTTAGATAGAACGTCTAAACCACAGCGGCATTGAGGTTGTCCGGGCGATTCTTAGTCCGAGGTTTTATATATTAGTACATATTGTTAATATTAGCACAGATTAGATTATAGTTACAAAGTAAATTAGTACACTCGTAGCCACTGCTCCTAACCTTGTTGCTCGTAATATATGATGCCTAACAGTTTACTAAATTTTTTGATTAGTATTCATGTATTTCTAAAATTTACAAATTTGTGTTTTGAACGTGTTAAGTTAGTATAGTGGTTCACGTACCAACACACCGTCAGTGAAATACGTAACCGTGTAACTTTCGATTCCCTGCACGACTATCGAACTATAAATTAATAAATGCGGTTCGTGGGGTTGCTCCATTGAGGCGAAACATGTGCTGAATAGAGTTAATAAAACAGGGCGGAATGCGGAAATTTATGTATTTACTATTATTTATTTATAAATGTAAATAAATAATAAATATTAATTTACAAACTTAAAACTATAATTATCTTAAATAATAGACTTCCTTAAAGTTGCCGCTCAGGAAGCTGTCATTGCTTAAGGTGCCCAGCAGACTGGCAGCATTACCTCGTTTAATACCCAAACTGATTCGTTGGAGGAAGAAGCTGCCAGCCTGGCGCTCTCCCGAAGTCTCGACCTTTTAAAATTCTAAATATTTAAATATAATTTTATTAAATGTGTGACCCCAAACTAATCACTATGCTTACACTAATGCCTGGTTCGGACTACGCGGTGTTTAGTCGAGCGGCAAGCAATTTAGTACATAAATTTTTACGGTAGTGACGTCACCCCTGGCACTCCAGGCTTGCGGCCTTGCGGCCCATATCACACAACATACAAGCATACAACATAACGGGCCTGAGAGAAGACGTGGCGATCGGTATTCGTAATGTGTCTTGTATTAGTAAGCATTGCACACACACACACACACACACGCACACGCACACGCGCACACGCACACACGCACACACACACACACACCGCCTTCGACGGCGGATTAAAACATTTCTTAGCGCTGTGGGTACACTCTTAGCACTTCCCACCTGTGTCATTCGCCACATAAGACATATATTCATTCTACTCGCCGAAAAAAATACAATAAAATTGATTGACTCGACTAAATTACTTCTGTAACTAAAAAAAAATCTTTGTTCGAACACGTTTAGTTACTAAATTACTTGCCACTCGATTAAATTACTAGTTTAGTCTGAACCAGGCATAGGAGTACTAGAGAAAGGTAAGTCCGGTTCAATACTTGTCAATGGACCTGTAATATTGCGGTACTAATGGATATGTGCATACAAACACAAACAGGAAATGTTCTTCATGAACGTGTGATGTATAAACTGGTAGTAGTAGTACTTCAGGAGGGAAGGTAAGGGGATCTTAGCAACAACCGACAACAACCGACAACGACCGACAACCGACGTCTTCAGTAATAAATAGATAAATTCTTGATATTATTTCATCAAAATGTCGACGTAATACATTTTAGATGTTTCTTGGAGTTTCTGGCGACAAATGTCTTTCTAATCCGCTGAGGCAGACTAAGCCACTAAAAAAATCTCAACATCACTCTACTAAATACGCACTTATTTCAACAATTTTACATAACATCACAACAGCGTAGATATTTGGGACGCGAAACTACGCCAATTTTAAATCACAATATCCACTAGAAACCATTTGCAAATAATTAAAAGAAACGCCCATCTGCTCTCCATAAAATCCCGCCAAAAACTCCAGTATAAACTGGTATAAATCCCTCATCATTATTTTTTACTTTTTTTTTCTACTATACATGCATGAGTACACACAACAAACTGTATAGAAATCCGTGTCTGTACATCGACAATATTAAAAAAAATAAAAATGAACAAGTGGCGATAATAATCTTAAAATAATACTTTTTGCCGGGAACGAGATAAGTGAGGTTGTCATTTTATTTAGGTTTCTATTTTTTACATTTTTGGGAGTTTTAAATTACAAAAGTGATAGTAAATTGTGTTTTAAAATTCTGCATAAGTGAAAGGTATGGAGTAGGTCTAAATAAGCATGCGTAGCTGAAATTCTTGCGCGCTTCCAAGAAGTCCTTTATAACTGCAGTAAAACCTACTATCACTTTATTTGAGGAGATCTACGATAACTAGAAAAAACGAATTTACTTCGAACGTGCTGCATGTCGATAGTCGATATTAATACGTGACATTGGCAAATGCGCTAATATGTACCGCCATGCCATAAAGAAATAAAAGAAAAAACCTTAACAGAAACTAAAACAAGTTTTAGGAATTTTTGTCTGTCTGCATGTTGTACACGTATCACACAAAAACTATTGAATTAAACTAAGTTATTTATTACCCCGTATTATTGTTTAAAATCATAGACCATCTTACTATGGTCTGTGCTTAAAGTCTAACTTAAAAAGTGGTGTATGCTTAGTGTGGTATTTTTTTTAAATGAGATCTAAACTGAGCTCTAACTTTAAACTTTAACTTGGCCCTGTAAAGCAGGTTCAATTTAAAGTGGTTTTTCCGTTTAAAGTATAGGAAATTTAACTTCATGTAAGGTTCAAATATGGTTTCAATCGACGGGGTTAGAAACAAATTAATTTGTCCTAAACTTTTTTCTTGAAAACTGATTATCTTAATACAATAAATAATCTATACGTCACACTAACAACGCACATTTAGTTATGTTATTAATAATGTGGTTCGCTTATACGTTTGTGTGTTCGTTGGTTGGACCCCAATATCATTAATGAGTTTAGTGACAATTTTTTTTATGTTAATATTATATAATTTCATTATTACTTATGTGGATTGACTTAATATTATCCAAAGTAAAATTATGTAAATAAATTATGTTAATAGTTGCTTTGTTAACAAAGAATGTGCACAATAGAATGTCTTCGCCATTTTTGATTAAAATTATATTGAGAGGCACCTTACAATAAATGCATTGTTAGTTTTAAGGCAATCGCAATGAATGAGGGTGTGGAAAATTGTTGAAAAACAAATGTATTGTGTAGCCTCAGCAGGGAACCTTAGTAGTGAGCGCTTGTAAGGTTAAAATAGAACGCCATGACTTGTCAAGTTTCGCACCAAATGGAAGTTCTGTGTTCATCTAATGCGCGTATATTGTAAGCAAAGGAAACGATGTGTTCAGTCTGAATATAACTAAACGTGTGCTATAAATAATAATGTAGCAATGTGTTAATCTAGTTTATTAATAATCTCATACGCCATAAACTTTATTAATTATTGTATAATTTTGTGATTAATTCACATTTCAATTATTTCTATTGAGTTTTATTTATACAGTATAAAAGGCCTTTATGCTTAATGCTTTTTAAATAGCTGTGCCGCATGTATTATTTGTGTTTCCCACGCCTTTTTAAGGTGAAGCAGTGATAAACAATAATAATTACTTTAAAATAGAATTTCTGAGCTCATACCAACATGCGCGCGCTAGCTTAAAAGCTATAATCAATTTTAAAAAATCCAACTGTCATTTTGAACGTGTTCAGGTTTATCTACATAGAAAATTTAGATACATAAATATCTTCATTCGGACGGACGGGGATTTACATTTTTCAGACTACGGTCACGTTGTCCGAAAAATATAAATCTCAAAAGACTTTCTTTGATTTTTTTTTCTGTTATAAAAGTTAGTCAATCGTGTAATGCAACTGGCAAAATGAAGTCAAAGAAATTGAGAATCAGGTACCAAATATCACTTTCTTGTTTTGTAATCACTAAGGAAAATTGAAATCCCTACTATTAAAATTTCCATTTCGTCGCCTCATTGTTTCAGTAGGTTCCATACCACAAAAATAAAGGCGAAATCCTTAAGAGCGCATCCATCCATTTGTCTTAAGTCCTAACGCATGTTGCTAAATAGCCATACATTTTATTAATCGACGTATGTATGTGTATGTGTATTTTCCACATGTTACGCCCAGTTCCCACTATGCCGGACCGGTGGATTTGCCGGACCGGTTAAACAGCCGGAAAGGCTAGTGGCTGTACAATTCACATGAAGTTATTCACATTATACCGGAATGCCGAAGAATGCCGAACTCGGCATTCTTGCCGTGTTTGTGTTTGTCACTGCGAAGCGTCGGCAGAACAACCGGACTGGAGTAATGAGAACGCGCTGTTGACATCCCTGTCTCCCGCACGCCCCGCTCATGCTCCG
The DNA here is from genome assembly GCA_907165235.1 of Zeuzera pyrina. Classification (NCBI taxonomy): domain Eukaryota; kingdom Metazoa; phylum Arthropoda; class Insecta; order Lepidoptera; family Cossidae; genus Zeuzera; species Zeuzera pyrina. The sequence goes on from OU015641.1 coordinate 6,738,432, forward strand.
CCCGCGGGTCATTTCATTTCTGCGTATGCATTCTGATAAGGTAGACGTGCATCATGAAAATAAACGCAGAAACTTTAATTACGCTTGTGCAAGAGAGACCTGTTCTGTGGAATAAGACTGAAGACGATTATAAAGATAAGAATTTGAAGTTAGCAGCATGGCGTGAAGTATGTTTATTACTGAAACCAAACTTCGCTGAACTGGAAGAAAAAGAAAGAAAACAGTACGGTGAGTTTTTTTAACGTTTTATTGATCAATAGGTATGACATTGCTGAATTATTAGAGTAGAATAAACCGGCTAGATTTAGACGCATGCACAAATATTATTTTATAGCTGCTGCTTGCCACGGAACGGAACCAATATCCGAATCAAAATAATTAGCGAATTCTGTCCGTATAGCGTTGGCATTAGGGCCACCTCTACTCGACCCATTTCGATTCGAGGATCTTGTTTCTCGTTCTTGTATGTGTTGTATGTTTTGATAACTGTCGAAATTAATACCGTCTTTTTCTCTAACAAAGTTATGTAAAACTATACAAGCTTTAATCACTTAGCTTTAATCACTTGAATCGCTGTGTCTATGTTCAGATCTATAGCTCGATGCAGTATTCTCCAGTTATTAGCTAAAATACCAAAAGCGCACTCAACATACCTTCTTGCACGACTCAATCTATAATTAAAAATCTTTTTATTGGTATCCAAGTGTGTACCTCCATAGGGACGTAGGAGATTATTTGTTAAAACAAAGCCTTCATCGCCAACTAATACAAACGGTAATTCCTCGGGCAAGTTTTCATGAAGCGGCCTCGGCTTTGGTAAATTTAAAGTACCATCATTAATTCTTTGCCAAAATGTACTATCCTTTAATATAGTAGAATCGCATTCCTTCCCATATGATCCGACACTAATAAAAATAAATCGGTACTCTAAATCGACAACTGCCATTAACACAAACGAATAATATTCCTTATAATTAAAAAACATTGAACCACTCTTGGCTGGTTTCAAGATTCTAATATGTTTCCCATCTACTGCTCCAACACAATGAGGAAAGTTGGCTTTTGTTTCGAATCCTCTAGCTATGTCCTCCCATTCTCTCTCAGTATCAGGTAGCTTAAGAAAATCTGTCTTTAATTTTTCCCAAATAACGTAGCCCATTTCTTTAATTATTTTACTTATTGTCGAAATACCTACTTTGTATGAGTAATGTATTTCTTTGAATGAACATCCTGAAGCTAAATATCTGCAAAAAAAATATAATGATTAATTTTTATTGATTTCAGGAAAATTAGTCTCAACTAAATGGAATAATATACGAGATTCGTGGTTTAAGACAATAAAGCGATAAAAATATGAGTCAAAATCTGGATCTTTTTGAAAAAAGTTACCGAACCCAGACCCCCTCACGAGTCCATTTCAAAGAAAGCAAGAAACGATCCTGAAGTAGGGATGGAAACTTCTTCCACCGGAAGTTTCGTTTCGTTTACCTTTATCTAAAGATCAAAGAAAAACTGATAATAAAGAGGTAAATGAAAAGATGGTACAGTTTTTGGACTCCAGAATAAACTCAGAAAAGGAAAACCATCATCTGTCTTTTTTCAAAGGTATTATACCAATCCTGAACACATTAACTGTCGACGAGACTTTAGAATTTCAAGCAGGCATCCTGACAGTGATACAAAGAATTGAAAGAAGGAATTATGAGAGACCAAATTACGGACATTGGCGTAATTCCTCATATATCCAGATGAGCGGGGATGATTAGTGTCACTCTGGATATTACACACATCATAATAGCACCAATCAACAGGTAACACCTACGCAGGATCAACATCTCTCTGGATACTCCACACAGTATAATAGTAGCAATCAGCAGACAACAACATCTATACCATCAACTTCATCTCAGTTATGCAACCCGATTGGAATCGGGTCGGCCTCGCCTACAGCATCTAGTAGCAGCATTTATTCCGTACATTCTCAGGATTCAGATTCTTTAGATTTTGCAGGATTTTAAATTTCAATGCACATTATTAAATACATACATATGCGTCACTCCTGTCTCTCAGAGGGGTAGGCAGAGATTTTCATTCAAAATCATTACCAAAATCACTCTCACATTTACACTCACGAAACAAACACATACATCGTACACATTCATAGAGGACTACAGTCTAAAAACAATTTCACACACTCACGTCCATGATACATATTATAAACTTTAGTAATGAATTAAGAAAGAAAAACTACAATTTTTAAATTTTACCTTAGACATATGGCCAATCTTTGTTCTGGGCAAATGCATTCCCTGAAACTTGTATCCTCTTATGTCTATTGAAACTCGCGCCAATAAATCATCAAAAGAGGGTGGCGTCATTCGAAAATAATTGAAGAACTTTGATTCGTCACTTCTCAGTTCACTCATCAATGTTTCAAATGTTCCAAGTGAAAATCTTTCCTGTAAAATAGGTGTACCCAATGTTTTCTTTTCTTCTTTTCTTTTTTTCTATTAAGATACCACCACAACACAACTATTTCGTCGTCCATCGTGCGCTCAGGTCTGAATTCAACTGACTGATTGAGGACTTGACTCTCCGGTTTTCTTGCCAGATCCGGAATAATATGAACAACTCTGTCCGGGCTCCGATTTCCGGCAAATGTGCCGATCCGGCGTAATGAGAACGAGTCCTTAACCTTTTAAAATATTCATCTAAGAATTAAAGGCCTTACGCGACGGATTATAGCAAAAAGTATATGGATTTGTTCAATCTGTAACTACAAATATTTACTGACGAAATAATATTAAAGCGTCATTTTATTGTGATTCGGTGATCTGTTTACTCTGAACGTGAAGCAATGTTAGGTTAGATTAGCTTATTTCAGCCCTGTAGCCTGAATTAGAGATAAGCCTACAGTATTCTCCGCCTGTCGTTAAGACACGACTAAAGGGGCGCTAGGGGTCGCGGTCAATCGAAGTGAGGACTCTGGTTTCAATCCATGCGACTCCAAGGAGGACTACAGTTTTGGATTATGCTATTTTGTCACTGCGAGAATTCTGTAACGGTCCCCCGGGAAGTGCTTCGGTACAGCGTGAGATGATGCTGGCGCGTTCTGTAAGAGATCCCAGAGCCCCTCGAAAACGCACCGAGGGTAGCCACCTCATGAGTTTTAGTGGGTAAAAGCCTCACAGAATCCAACCTCTACTAACGCTCTACTAAACTTGAACTTATAAGTAAATACTCCATCTCCAAACTATTATTGTTTCGAATATTTATTTATAAGACAATTTCAGAAATTCATTTTCTCAATTATTCTAGCTGGAAATTGAAACTTGGACCCTCGAGGGCAGATGCGCTACCATTGCGTCAAGCCAAAGTATGCATCATAATTAGATATCGGTATATTATTAATGTATAGTATATAAAACTCTTTAAGAAGTATATTAGGTACATACATTTTATAATTCGTTTTAAATATTAGGTAGATATTCAATACAGTCATCAGTCAGGTTTAACAAATAGTTTTTGACAATGTAACAAAGTAAGATAAACCTACGTAAACTTATGTAGGTATAGATGTTAGCGGCCGTGAGTAGGATTTGCATTGATCCATCCATCAATATCAGAGCTTGATAAAGTCAGGCCTTTGCCTGCTCCTGAAAAACCTTTTTCGGTTAGGGATGAATGTCGATATTTGTTGACTGGCTCTCAAAGAAATAAGAAAAATTCACGCAATATGCCTAATTTGAAATCTAAATTAAAGAATATTTCGCTTGAGACTGATATTGTTTTCTTGTTTATTATACCGTTCCATTGTTCGGTCTAAAAGAAATCACAATATTTGTTGTCATTTAAAAAGTATTTACTGCTTTTACTTTTACCCTAAAGCATAGGTGATTTTTGCCATTATTGTTATTTCTTGTTGGGAAAGAGAAAGAGATGTATAAATCTGACGTCATCGTTCGTTTGTTTTTATGTTTTTCTATGATGATATATCAGTGTATGAAACGATTCGATGCCCCCCTCCCCTTTTTTTTACGTGGGGAACGCATCATGCTTACCGTCTCATCTCGGGGGTGCCGAGGCATCAGGCGTCGCTACCTGCGGGTGGGATCAGCCCTCTCCAGATCCTACTCGGCGACCTCATTGCGGAGCATTACAGTCTCCGCAAAGAATACCACTGCCCTCTAAGAGTTTTGATCCGCCATCATAGCCGCGACTATGGACTCGTCCAATCTAGGTGACCATGACTTGACGCTCTGAGTTGCACGATACGTCTGTAGCGTATACTAGGTGGAGTCCTAGTCCCTCCCACAGTGGTGGCACTGCATCGTCAATTCACGTCCGATGCGATACAGATATTCACCGAAACATCTATGTTCAGTGAATATCTGCATCAATCGACGGCGCTCCTGACGTCGCATCTCCGATGGTGTGGCCTCCCCGCTCTGGCGGAGACGCGCATACACTCGCGCATCCATCTCTGCCAGACTATCCAGCGGTGGAAACCGGGCCAGGATTAACGCCGCCTCGTGGGATATCGTTCGGTATCCCCATGTGATCCGCATGGCTATGCGTCACTGCATGCTGCTAAGCAACGTGCGATTGCGTTGAACACCCGTCAATCGATGATATCAGACGGACGCCCTGTAAAGGTCCATGGACCGCACGACTCCAACGTAGAGGCTACGTACCCCTCCGCTAGGACCCCCAGATTTGGTGAAAGGCTGCGCAGAGCACCCGCCACCTTATCGATCCTGGGGACATGCCCCCTTAGTCTATGGTAGCAACATTAAGATTGATTTTTGCCTTCCTCTTCATAAACTAAATCTTACCTACCTATAAACCAAAGGTTCCCAGCAACGAGGCTGTCTTTTGTATTATACCATTTTTGAGTACTTTTATTCTTTTGATTTTGTATGTTGCAATAAAGTATTTGTATTGTAAATTGTGATGCCCCGAACTAAGCAGTAAGCAGCAGCTTATATTAGCATATAACCAGCTTAATATGTTATGAGTACCACGCAAAAAAATTAGGTGAGCTTCCAGTAACACCCAGACTCCAAACTGACAATTAACTTGACCGGAGATCAAACCGGGGAGACCAACTTGGAATTAAACTCTGCCACTGTGCCAGCGAGCCAGTCAGTTTGATGTAATTGTCTCAAGTATACATTTAGTTATTATTTATTTTGATTATTGTATATTAGACTGAGACGTTATTTTAAATTTTTCTAGATCACATCCCGAGATTCACTAATTCACAAGCATTGTAGAGTAATTGAAAGTCTGTTAAAACTTTGTTGATCCCAACGCGTGAGTGAAGTGTTTACATGGTATTTACATATATTGTATATATGTAGATAGGAAAGTAAGTATTAATAACAAGAGCTTGGTTTGGCTTATAAATGAAACGTATCTAACCCAAGTTTGTCCTTTAATCACATGTATATTAATTTAATGTATAACAGGGTGAGAACGGCCTGGGGCGCTGGGTGTTTTAGGATGTTCTTGGCATCGTTCTTAGCGGAGGATTGTCTCGCTCCCACAAGGAATTTAACTGTATAACTTCCGTAATACCCATAAAGTTGAGATTTAAGACTCATTGATGAATGTTAATCAAAAACTTTTTACATCTCGTTACACTCACAGACCGCCTAATACGAGAACAGAAATTATACGAATTATTGACCGAAGTATTCTATCAAGGTTTGTGGAAATGTACGTAAGCGGGCGGAACCGGTATCGTCACGTACGAGAGGAAAAAAAGAGATTGTGCACGTCGATATTCTGCATATAGTCATCGATAAGTCATAGATAATATAGGTACAAATACAAAAGTTATTTGTTTGTAGTCATGAGTTTTTCTTAAGAAAAAAAACATTACATTCATCTAAAAAAATCTTTATATTGAAACAGGAATACTACAAGGCCTGGTGGACAATTATGTAAGTTTCATTGATTGGAAATTAACGTAACAAATAGTTACGGATAAAATTCGGCGCTTCTATTGCAATGTGGTAATCTCAGACCAAGAAACAATGGACGAAGCCATAATTAATTGCCACTCTTATCATCATATATCAAACGAATTTCCGCGTCTCTCTATCTCATTGAGCGTAACCACGAGAAAACAGTTAGCTATAGTAAATATGGCAACTTCGCACTGTCGATGTAATTCACGCTCATGACTTCTTCATTATGGTACTAAACTGAAATAATTGTTTGCAATACAAGACGACAAGACGACCTAGATGGCACAGTGGTTTAGACGTTAAACTAAGCGCAGAAGGTTCCGGGTTCGATTCCCGGTCGGGTCAAATTAGAAAATGAACTTTTCTAGGTTGTCTCGGGTCTAGGTGTATTGGGAGATGCCCCCAGTAGTCGTCGTCTGGTTTTCATAGCACAGGGAATACCCTAGTTTGAGATCAGATGATTGGTGTGTATCGTCTGGCGCATTATTATTATTAATACTCGTAAATCTTAAGTGTTTTGGCTACTACTATTCATATAAATGAAAATACGTCATGTTCAGCTGTATATCATTATACTGTGACTCTTTAGTCACGCACATCAGTAAAACTATAGAAACCAGATCAACTAAAAACAGAAAAGCTCTGTCCATTTAGATTTTTGGTCCGAGGTTGTAATAGTGTATTTGACATGATTACAGAATTATCTACTTCGTATCTACGAGAGGTTTATTTACTGTTACAAAAATCACTCGTTAGCTAGGTGCTGTGTTAGGTCGGGATTGTTCTTGACCTGATCAATTTAGAAAATGGTTTTTAAATTGTGTTATAATCTCGATGATACTTAAGGCTTTCTCAGCAGGGAAGCACGGAACCCTAAGGCGTCCTTGGAATCAAGAGACCGCAGTCCACGTAGAAAAGTAATCTTAAAATCATAGGTGCTTTGGCTTTTATTTCCGTGAAAAAGTAACTAAATGAAATGACATAACAGTGGCGTAAAAGAGCGAGCGCAGCGAAGTGTGTTTCGATGTTTCTGCGACGTCGCCACGAGTCATTATTATCGGTAAGCGCAATGTACACTTCCTTTGCCTATTTATAAAAAATGAGAAAGCAGAGGTACTTTATAAACTTTACACAAGGGCGCTGCCGAGGGTCGGCGCTCACGGTCGGCGCCATTGTCCCTCAGTTCTTTGTCTCTGGGACCCACAGGACAAACCTAGTGTTATATTCAGACCAAATGACAAATATGAAGACTTTGTAAACTTTCAAACGTTTGCATTTTATTATAAAAAGGGAATGGGACGGTTCAAGCAAACTTTGTTTAACTCGAGCAAACGAGTTTGCTTGAGACCACAGTCGATGCAACTCGGTCGAAACGTCAAGCCAAAATAAATGGTAATCGCGTTAAATTTCTCGTTTTAGATATTTTATTAAGACTTTGGTCCTAATTTTTGAGTTGTGACTGTATAAATTCTAATTATCCCTATATTTATATTTTTTTAAATTATGTTGTTGTAATATGTAACATACCTATTTCAGTCTAAAATTTAATAAGCCTTCAAATAATATTACTTCAGTAACTTAATACAAAGTAAGAATCTTTTTTCGCATGTCTTAAATCAAAAATTAGACAAGAATGTGGAATGTACACAAGTGCGCGTTTAAGCGAAACTGGATTTTCTTTAATAATAACATAATTTTGCAACGTATTTCACATTTTTTTCAGTTAGGGCAATCATTGTGTGAAAATGCTATGTTAAATTAATACTAGAATATAATATTATAATTCATTTACGTTTTACGGGCTACAAAACAACGACTATATATGTGCGTTACACGTGTTGCTAAAGACTCGGCTGCCAACATTTTGAGCTCTTTTAAATAAGTTTGCTGAGGCGGACACACTTTTAATGTCTGTGAAATTTAAGTATGTATTTATTTTTTGAGAGATTTTTAAATTTCTCCATTTAGGAGAAATTTAAAAATACTCAAGTAATTTTACTTGAGTAAGTTACATAAAATTGCGGCCAACAGGAAGACAATATAGTTTACTAAATATTAGTTAAAGGACATTTTGTTATATGAATTAATATTCCAGTTATAACGATATATGTCGCTTTCGGGTGGCGGAGTGTGAGTGCGGAGCCTACGTAAGAAATTGTTTTTGGGAGCTAGTTCTTTAAGCGAAACATCTGAAATTAGAAAAACGTGGTAGTTTAGTAAGCTCGTATGCGTATCAAAGAGCGAGCTTCTCGAGCGAGCTAAATAACAGATTGAGGAAAAAAAACGTGCTCACACACGGGTAGGGATTGCAATCCGGAAAACCGGTTCTGATAATCTGACAAATCTGGCATCATTCGATGTCTGCCGGATCCAGCACCAAATTACCGAATCCGATCTCTACATATATACATGAAACCGATTTTTTTTTAAATTCTCGCGTTGTTGCATGTAAGTAAATAGACATAATACATAAACGTAAGTAAATAGACGTTGTTATTCTTCAATTGGTAGATTATGAATGTTTATGTTGCATTTATGAGAATGATATAAGTAGATAAATAGATTTAGAAGTTAGAAATCAATTGAGTAACGTTCCATATTTCTGATTTTTCTTTATCAGATGTCTTTCTTCTTATATAGCAATGACATAGCTAATGTTTTGAATTGAAAGTTTGTACTTATTTATATTGCATTGCAGATACTAGCATAAAAATTCTAAAACAAACACATTCACTTGATCATTTTTTATATACAGGTTGTCCAGTGACAGATTTCAAACTTTGAATGCATTAATCGACACTCAGCGACGCTCTCCTGCCCGCTCCTTACACTTGCCTCATTCAGAAATTTAATTTTAATTTCCGATTTTGGATTGTTTAGTAGCCTGGAATAGTAAAGCCGAGGGCACCGTGCTTTTACCGTCGAGATTTACATATCGAGTGAGTTTTTGCTGTCTAAACCACGCCATAGATTAAGTCGATACCGTATTTGTTGATTACTTTCACTTTCACATTAGAGGATATGTGAACAAACAGAATTATCGTTACTGGGATATTAGCAACCCAGGACAAATGGATCAAGAGCCTTTACAATACACAAGCCTAAGATTACAGTGTGGCGTGTAATGTCTGCATCTGCGATTATCGGACCTTTCTTTTGAAAAGCAGCTTGTCCAGATTGTCACCTTAAATTCGGAAAAATATAGTAAGACGATAAAAGATTTTTTCAGACTGGAAATACAGAGTAGTTGCTACTTCGACCGAAACACGTGGTTCCAGCTTCAAGACGGGACCATAGCTCATACAGTTAAGCAGTGTGGTAATTATTTAAAAAAAAAAATATCCCGCTGTGGCACCATACCGTGGTCACCCAGGTCACCAGATTTGAGCCTATGTGTAAGCACAATGATCACTATAGAAATAGTTACGGTCATTATTTAGAGAAAATGGTTCTCTAAAAATAAAATCCGGTTTTATTGTTCTTAATTTTATTATACGAGTAGATATTTTTCATCAATGTCACTGTTTTTTTTTACATTTTTTCAGTTTGAAATCTGCCACTGGAGACACCCTTTAGTTGCTTTTGGAATGAAAAGAAAAAATAAGTTTGAGGTGCCCAATCCGGTCGGATCAGACTGGATTGGGATTGGGAATTAGTGCTAGATTGCAATCCCTACACACGGGCTACATGCAGTACTACATGTGTTACATTTGCGGTTTTTGCTAAATATGTTAATGGGCTAAAAATAGTACAGGTGCTCATGGGCTAAATATGATACATGGGCCACAAGTGCCACGTATTCCACGTGGCCTTACATGTGCTACAAACGTACAAAAACATACAAATAAATCGCATAGCCTATTTATGGAGCTACTGTACATTCTTCCTTATACAGTATATCATTAAACGAGGTATTTGAACCGTAACATGTCGTTTCTTTATCTGGCCGCTACCTACGACTTACGAATGTTTTTTTGGATTACAAAGATGTCAGACGATTGCCATCGTCTTTTGAAGTTCAAAAGAGTGTAAAGCATTTTTTTACTTAATGATCACTATTTTATCCAAGTACCTACCAACCTATATTTTTTACGTATGATACGCAATACGTTGGTTTCGTTACAAGGTTACTCTAAAAATGAAGAAAAGAATGCTCAAATCCATTCGTATTAGATGGTTCAGGGACACAGAAAGAATGAGTGACTAATGATTGACGATGATAATCTACAAAACTAAAGGGAGTGGTAGTAGAAACCGATTCTGTCTAATAAAAATCAAATAGCCAGTGTTATTTGATAGAAATGTCGAAAGCGCTGGCATGCCTAGGTGAAAGTTTGTAGGTAAGCAGAATGACGAGATTTAAGGAAGCGAAAAAAATAAGTAAGGACAGCGATGCCTGGCACTCCATCCTCTCTGATTACCCCGATGGGGATACAGCGTCATGATATGTATGTATGATGTATGTATGTATGATTTGGTAAACAAATTATTATTGGCAGCACATTCTTTATTAATATTTACTAAATCAACTTCGTATTATTATAATAACATTCAGTTCTAAATGTTTTAATTGTTAATTAAAATAAGTGAGGACAGCGATGCCTGGCACTCTATCCTCTATGGATTTTGGCTTTGGTGATGTATGCAGCATACAACACTAAAGTCAAAATCCAGAGAGGAGAACGTGACCATACGTCCCGTTGTCCCCAGCTAAAGCAAAGTTGTCCCGCTTTTGCAAACAGATTAAACGATAATAATACGTACTGTACGGGTAATCCTACCTACCTATATTCAAATCATGTGATAAGCTCTATTCCTACTTGAAAACTAGACTCGACATTTTGAAACAGATTTTCTCCGCCGGCAAATATAAAACAAAAGCGTCTGCAACTGAATCTAATATTAATTATTTCAAAGTACATAATTATTAATACATTATTCTCATTTTTTTAATTTAAATAAATAGTAAAGTAAACTTTTTTTTTCTAAATTTCGCAAGCGTCCCCAAGCGTCCCGCTTTGACAAAAAAATAAATGGTCGCTCTATGTATGCCCTAGTGTCCTCTGTTGAGCGAGCTAGAGTGGTTTTGGGAGAATGTCAGGGAAGTTCTAGAGACTGCTGAAGAGAAGAATTATAGTGTGTGGAGACATGAATGGATGGGTCGGGACAGCTCGAACAGGATTTGAGTCTACCCTAGTCCGGAGATAAGAGAGTGAATGATGTTGGTAGGATAGTGTTAGAACCGTGTATGGAAAAGGATATTTTTGTTGCTAATACCTTATTTAAGCACAAAAGGATTCATCAGTACACGTGTGAAAGGAAGGATGAAAGGAGTATGACTGATTTATTCCTGGTGGAAAGCCGGCTTAAAAAACAGGTTATGGACACGAGAGTGTACAGAAGAGTAGATCTAGTAACGGACCACTTTCTAGTGGTAACTAGAATAAGGGGTCTGTTTTCAGCGTGGCGATGTTGTGTAGCGTCCAAACCTGCAGCGGCCACCTTGTTGCCAGAAATAGCTGTAGAACGAAGGATTTGATGAAAGGGAGATATAAGCTGCAGCAAGCAGAAACGAAGGCACTAGTAAAAGAAAAGCGTGAAAGGTGTAGGATGTTGGACAAGAACAGAATGTCGAAAAACTACGAGGAAAATTTCAAATTATTTTGGAGACAAATACGTAAGTACCGAAGTGGTCCGACACGCTGCAGAATGAATAAAGTGCGTTAGAAAGAACATCATCTGCTAACAGACAAAAAAGATGTTCTGCAGCGATGGAGTGATTATTATAGAGAACTGTATGAGAGTGACGACTCTGTCTGTGACAATGAGAGCGATCTTAACGAATTGCCACATTCAAGTCAGGAACTAGAGAAAGTCATTAGTATGAAAGAGATCGAGAAAGCGATAAGAAATCTGAAATGAGGAAAGGCTGTGGGAAATGATGAGATTACTGCTGAGATGATCAAGTATGGTGGTCCAAGGGTCTGGAATACATTCTATAAACTGTGCAATCTTTGCTGACAGAAGAGAGGTTCTGGAGGACTGGCGCACCGCAGTCATAATACCTCTCTGTAAAAGGAAAGGCTCCCATTTAAACCGCGCGTACTATAGAGACATCACCTTGGTCAGCTTAGCAAATAAAATCTATACCAACTACCAAGGTATTAACTGAACGTATGAAAGGCATTTCTGAAAAATATTTGTGGGAGGCACAAAGTGGTCTTAGGAGCGGTAGGGGTTATATGGGTCAGATTTTCTCGCTCCGCGGTATCGTGGGGAAGTTTCTGGTCAAAAGTCGAAAAATTTCTTTCGTGGATCTCGAAAAAGCATTCTACAGTGTAGTGCGATAGAAGTTATGGAGTCTTCTGCCTGAATATGGCGTGGAGGGCCCCTTACTGCAGGCTGTGAAGTCATTATATCTAGGCCACAGAGACTGTGTAAGGTTAGATAGTGACTTGTCGCTCTGGTTCGAAGTCTGTTCAGGCGTCAGACAGGGCTGCATGATGTCTGCCTGGCTATTCGTACTGTATTTGGACAGTTGACTCCAGATATTGAAAAGTAGTACGAGTAATATGATATGTGATCGTACAGTCGTAAACTGCCTTTTGTACGCTGTCGATGCTGTGCTTATAGCACCATCAGAAGCGGAGTTGCAGACACTAGTTACATGTATGAAAGAAGCCTGTGAAGTGAAAAGATTAAATATGAATCTTAACAAAACTAAGGTTTTCGAAGTCGGTGTTTGAAGGGAAGATGTACAGTCAAAGTGTGAAATACGTGTAAATAGAAAATCTAGAATAATTAAATGAAATTGTATATCTGGAGAGTGCATTTTCGAGAGATGAAAGATGTGAGTTGGATATGGGGAGACGGGTAGCAGTCGGCAATAAAGTGAACGGTGCTCTGTCCGCATTAGTAGGCAGTGTGAATATATCTAGCTCAGCCAAAATAGCTATACACAATGCGGTATTGGTACCAACTTTATTGTACGGCAGTGAAGCCTGGATATGTCCGAAATCGAGTGAAAATAAGATAAATGCAGTAGAAATGCGATCTCTTAGAAATATGTGCGGTTTCACCCTTGCGGACAAAATAAGCAATGAAGAGGTACGCAGTATGACAGGGTTGCACGTCAGTGTTATTGTAAAAATGAAGAATGCTAAGATGGTTCGGGCACATATAAAGAATAAGTGATGAAAGACTGACGAAGAAAATCTACAGAGCGAAAGTGAATGGTAAAAAAAGCCAAGGAAGACCAAGGCTGACTTATGAAGATCCAATAGCCGGAGTGTTAGCCGACGGAAATGTCAAAAGCACTCGCATACCTAGGCGAAAATGTGTGAGGAGAATGTCGAGGTTTGAGGAAGCGAAATAAGTATGTAAGGACTGCGACGCTTGGCACTCCGTTTTCTCTGACTACTCCGGTAGGTATACAGCGTGAAGATATGTGTGTATGTATGTATGTACTTAGTTAAGATCTTATGATGTAGAATTGTTTATGCCAAAACAATAAGCAACGACAGACAACAGAAAACAAACAAACACAAACAATCTCTATTCTTAACAAGGAATAGAATGAGAAATGATGTTTGCAAGCTCTTAAGGCGACGCATTGGAAATTTTGATAGCAAGGATGCAGGGATGTCAATTTTTCTAAGTGATACAAAACGTTTGAAAGTTATATTTGGTAAACTGATTCTTCATTTCGTTGATTTCATTTTGCCAGTTGCGTTACACAATTGGCTTACTTTTGTAACAGAGGAAAAAATATCTAAGAAACCTCTTTTAATGATAGATCGCCCGGAGTCCTGCTAGCAGTACTCTGGGACCTTCCGGAAGGGCGCAACTTTTTTTAATTACATTTACTTAATATTTTATGGGTCAAGGATCGAATTTAGATGAAAAAATAGAGTATTTCTTTCCCTTTTGTGCATTTAAAAAAAAATATTAGTCGTAACTGGTGTTCAGTAGGCACAAGATGGCGCAAGTCTATAAACGCGTACGGGTAGCGCGTATGCGCTCGTGGTACGTGTATCGACGCCCCGGGCATGGAAAATATACGAAGTCGCTAACTTTTGGCGATAATTATAATAATCAGTGTAAAGTATTTGGTGTTATAATCAGAGTTTTAGACGATAATAAATTTTGCTTGTGGCGGGATATTCATAGGAAGTGTACAATAATTGCTATTAACATGATAATGTATTCGGTTTATTAAAAAGTTTCAAAAAAGTGTTCCAGTTTTTATGTTTTCAAAACTTTGACCAAATGTATACGACTTCGTGTACATTCACCTTCGTGTACCGTACCGCTGGAAGGATCAGATCAAATATACAAACCATGTACCGCAAGCAGGACTCGCAGGTATAGTCTTCCTGCAGGACATTGGGCTAAAGAACCCGTCCTTCCTAAAGAGCTTCCAGCAGAACACACCAATGGGCGATATATCATTAAAACAGAGATTTACATTTTTCTAAGTAACGGTACCGATTTATGCTTCTAAATCTTGTTTAGATTAGTCTAAATACACTCCTCAAAATGCCAGTTGGATTTTTTTTAAATTAATAGTTTTTAAAATAAACGAAAATAACTATTTTTTTGTATTTTTCGTAAGCTAGCGCGTGCACGTTTGTGTGGCGCAGAAGATCTATTCTAGACTAATGATTATTTTTTACTGCGTTATCTTAAATTGGCTTATCGTAACATTTAAAGCTTTATAATAAAATTCTCAATATTAAAGGCATTTACATTATACATTCCAAAACAGAAATACCTACACGTAATTTATTAATTTCGGGGTTCGGTTGTGTAATCTATTCAATTGTATAACCAATGTAGGTATAATCGCAAATTCGTGCTGAGTTTCAGAGTATAGAAGTAATTTTAATTTTAGGTTCTAGTCCATTACAGAACGTCCTATCAAAGCTAAAGGCTAATTTTCTTTTCCGTCGTAAATTCTAAAAGTTACGTATGTAATAAAATATCTGTGTCAATATGTAATTACATTCGTAAAAACGTTCCCTACCTATTTCTATTACTACACGCGGCGTACACGAAATCTCACAGAAATCCCGGATTTCCATAACGTCACGGACTCAAGCACGTAGGATACAAGGAAAATTCTTGGTAAGATGGAAAATAAATTATATTTCTTACGACATTGTTGATTTGCGTTTAATTATAATGGGCGTTTCAGTTGGTTTGAATTTTTGACTGTTAACGTAAAAGCCATATTTGTCAACAACAATCGATTAAGTGCGAAACGGACTTTTACACCCAGTGTTCCGCTTCATAATGAACTTCGGCTTTCTACGTGATTATAATGTAATTTTTAAGCGTTTTTCAAAAATGTGTTACGAATTCAGTAACACAAAGAACGTGTTGCACATTTTTGTATTTGTAATCTAAAGAGCATTTATTTGATAATCCTATGATAAAATGAAAAAAACAATTGATTTTGTATTTTTTATTTAAGCGCCCATAATTAATAGCCAAAGATACAGTTCGACTTTTTAAATTCACGTGAGTATCTGAGCCACTATTTGTTGTAATCATTCCGAATTCAGATATTTTAACTCTAATGATTTCTTAGAGAAATGGTTGTGACAGAGATAGATAAATACATACGTAAATAGACAAACGCATAGACTCTCAGAGAAATATAGGCAAACAGACACGTAGACGGCCAAGCACGCAGGCAGCCAAACACGCAGTCAGCCAACCACGCAGAGAGCCAGACATGTAGACAAATATGCACGTAGACGGACATCAGATACGTAGACATACAGACAGAAAGACGCGTAGCCAGACAGACACGTAGATAGACACGCGGATAAAAGACGCCTAGATAAATAGACATGTAGACAGATAGACACATAGACGAATAGACGCCGAGGTGATTGCGTTTTTCCAATTTGGACGTGAAATCTTAAGCAACATTACAACAACAAAAAATGTCGATCTTGGTAATTCATCGTCGAAATGCACTTCGTTGACATTTCTTCAAATATTAATTTATCACAAAGGCTCGCTAACGTCATTAACGTCTGCAAGTTTATCAATGTTATAAGTGAGAAAGCCGTAGGGGGCTTACGGAGCCTAAAATATGATTAATTGCTGTGCTTTGATACGCATAATAAAAGGGCCTTTGCCCTCCATCATAATTAAAACAGATCGATATTGGCTATTATTGACGTAGAATTAAGTAAGTAATTGGAGATTGAGTTGATTTAGAAGGCTTTTTTGTTGCTGAGAACTGAAGTTAAATACTAAATTCAATCAAAATATTTTATTATAACTAACCTCATTACATCATATTTTTAAAAGTCAAAAATACCATCAATGAAAGTCAAACTCAAATCAATTTAGTCAAGTAAACCGAATTACAAGGTGTTTGTGAACGTCAAATCTAGTATAGTTTGGTTCGAATAGAAAACTCAGACGCTGAGAAGAATCGACAAGAAATTCAGTCAGATATCATTTTTTCGACATCATTTCACAATAGGATTATTAAAATACAATGTTTAGAAACCCAGTAAAGTCGAAATATAATAAAAATATTCCAGACAATTACATAGATTGTGTGATCCCAAACTAAGCAGTAACCTTGTACTATGGGTACAACGAACTCTGGGGGAGCTCCCAGTAACACCCAGACTCCAAGCCAATTTAGAAAAGTTCGTTTCCTAAATTGACCTGACCGGAGATCGAACGCGGGACCCTAGCTTGGATGCAGATGCATATCCCTCTGCGCCAACGGGCCAATATGCGGCAGGAACGGCCGTATCTTTTAACCTAATAAGGTTGATTGTTTGAAAGCATCACTATGTTCTATTCAACTGCAGTTCGGAAATCACACCTAATTCACATGCACTTTGACACTATGCAGTGAACGTTGCGGTTACAACGATTAATCAATAAATATATAATTGTATGATTTTATTCTTGTGTAATGTTTTTACGGTAAGTGATAAAGAAAATTAACGATTTAATAATACATACATACATATCTTTACGCCGTATCCCTAATAGGGTAGTCAGAAAGGACAGAGCGCCAAGCGTCGCGGTCCTTACATACTTCTTTCGCTACCTATTAGCAATAGATATATCATTATGGACATAATTTAATAATAGATTGCATAAATACGCAAAATTGAAATGCTGTGGACAAGTCCATTGTCGCACATTGAATTACACTTGCTCATTTGGAGCGACAACCCAATAGCACTGTCTCACTGTCTCGCTACTTACGACGAAGCGCCAATTCCTGCGCCATGATCATTGTTTTGATTTACTGTTCTAGTATAATCACAGTGTATAATATTATATAATTCAATGGCATTAAAACACATCGTTACCAATGCCTGTGTCAGTACAGAGTATATTCATGTGACATTTTCATCCGCACGCGTTCTATATAACACCGCGGCCAAACAACTCGTAGGTACCAAAGGATATTTCTTCGGTTTGTACAAAGATGTACAACATGCATTAGTACATACCACACGAGATTGGGGCCCACGGACTCGTATCTATCCAGACCTACCGTAATTGCAATCCCAAAATATTTTCAACCCCCTAGGGCTCTTGCGAGATTGGTGCTAAGCGCGCGTTGTCCCACGGAATAAAAAATAAAAAAATTAAATTAGTTGAATAAAGTATTAAAATGAACGTTAGATTTAATTTCATACAGTTTTAAAAAGCTATGTAAATTACACAAATTTTATTTTATTATTGAACAAGGGACATCTCTTAAAAAAACCAGCCAAGTGCGAGTTGTACTCGCGCACTGAGGGTTCTGTATCGCCTTACAATGTATTTGTAATTCTATTTACCGATAAAACATGTTGAATTCAAAAACAAACTTAACTTTGCAGTTGAAAGACACGGTCTCCAATACACAGCAACTGCAAATGTAAGTTAGTTTGTAATGGTAAATAACTAAAAATGTAGTTTTCGCGTTTTCCCATTACTTGTGCTATAAGACATTGCTTCCTGTCAAATTTCATGATTCTAGGTTTACGAGAAGTACCTTATAGGTTTTGATTCCCTTGCGAGTGTCAAAATATGCGGCATAAATGACCGTATCTTTTGATTACGTTGACTTAGAAATTTGATTTTTGCACAGCTCCAATGGATTGCAGACTTGAGTATTTGATTTTTTTTTTAATTTATTGTTCATAATTTGTTTACAATATGTGATTATAATGTTATCACTTGCTTAAACCTCTCGGGTTTTTGTGCAAGCGAGAGTTCGCAACTAAATTGTTTACAATTTTCTATATAGATGTGTGTCCGCTATTGTTATACTTAACATATTTTAATAAACACACATAAGATTCTTTTAAGATACATTATTTGAATTTTCAATGTAATATTTTTTAATTTTACTTTTATATTGCAGGTAATTTACATATTTGGTTGCCAACTGATCAGGTAAATTATTTAATATCTTAGGTAATAAATATCGACTAGTTCTAGTACCATATAGATTTTTATATTTAGGTAGAACAAATTTGCTCGAACCTGACAGCTTTCTCAAATTGCTTTTACGTTCATAAGCGCATAATTGGTTAATGTTAACAGATTTCCTCCTTCAATAAAACCAGATTCTTTTTATATTGTACGGGTAAAATGTTGCAATATTGGAATAATTCATTATAGTTATTACTGTATTTCTTTTAAATGTTATTAGGTACTATCATTTTCAGTAGTCTGATCTGGAGCTTATATATTTTTTGGAGGTATGTTTTGTATGTGCGGCCATAACTACACAAGCCGTAGCCAATTACAGAGTCTGCTAGTGCTAAGTAAAGCAATCGCAAAGTTTTATAAGACATTTTGTATTTTAATACGTATAATTTACTTAGAATAGCTCTCAATTTCGCGCAAACATGCTCTATGTGAGCGCCCCAGTTAAATCTGTCGTCTATTAAAAGTCCCACATACATATGTTTCCCAACGGTGTCCAGTTTAGTACACTTACTCTTTCCGGTGCAACTAAACCCATTGTGTAGGCATCCATGATCATGCGCGAGTATACTTGGTAAGTAACTATCTCTATTATGTGACGATTCTTTACACATGAGCTTAGTTTTTTGCGCGTTTATTACTAGACCGACGTCGTGGGCCCATTGACACATTCGATTAAAATTTTCTTGCAATTTGACTTCAGCAGTTTTTAGGTCTTTATCAGCTAAAATACGACAGGTGTCATCGGCAAACTGATATACAGAGCCGTGAGCAAATAAATTACACATTTGGTTAACATATATGATATTTTCGTTAGGTCCGATTATGGAGCCCTGTGCTGTGCCCTTATCGGTGTATATACTCTTGCTGTATTCATTTCCTACTTTTAGCATAGTGTATCTGCGCTTGTGATAGTTTTGAAAAAGTTTTAGCAGAGGGCCCCGTATGCCAGTCTGCTCGAGTCTCTCGTACAGCACATTATATTGTAACATGTCAAAAGCTTTGCTGAAATCAACAAAAATGACAAGCACATGACGCCGCTCATTCAGATGTTCATTAACTTCGTTGGTGAATTGACACAACAATTGAGATGTACTTCTTTTTTTTTGGAATCCATATTGTTTCTCGTGTATTATATTGTTCTTTTGTAAGTAATAGCTCAATTTATCCCCTATGTATCTCTCAATTATTTTGTCAATGCACGACACATAAATTTGAACTTGATACCCCCATGCGTTTTTGAGAAAAAGGGTCTTGACAGACAGGCAGACTGACAGACAGATGGGCGACGAAGTGATCCTATAAGGCTTCCTTTTTCTTTTGAGGCACGGAACCCTTAAAACGTCTACTTCTTTAAACAGCAATTGTTACTACGTATTATAGTAGGTACTATTATTGTGTTATCGAATACAGTCACTTTGGTAATATGAACTTTATATTACTATAACTCGAATTAATAATAAATAAATAGAAAAGAAATACCTGGTAAATAGTTATAAATCACATTATAGTATTTGTGTGGATTCGCATAGCTGGTGCGTGATCTTTCAGTCCTTAGAATATGCAGAATTTCGATGGGCTGTTTTATCCGAGGTATTTTACGGGATCGGAGTTCATAGACCTACCCATCAGTCTGTTAAATAAGTAATATTATTCCAACTTTATTTAGGTATTCGCCTCATGTCGAACGAACGTAAGCACGCTGCAATATCAATGGTACAGTTTGTTAATAACGCAAATTAGTAATTTCATTTAGTGACCCGTGAATCCTCTACGCGGCCTAAATGTCCAATTTGGGAAACTATTGGATCTTCGTCGAGGAGATTAGAATTAATGCTGAGTTATTGTGCCGGTAATGAGACAAACGTGGCCCATTGTACTGTGCCAGTTTTGATCTTGTAACTTGTAATTAGGAATTAGTCGTTGGACACATCTGTCATCAATAGATAACAAGTATGACTTTTATTATTTCTTTTTCCTTTATTCCATGATAAAGTTGTCGTATTATGTATACCTAATATATTTCGGACTATCGTTTCTTATTAATAAGTAAAGCTAAAACTTCGGGTCCCTTTATAACATGCGCGCACGAAAGAGAGTGAATATGGAGGAGTACAGAAATTTTGTTTTAAAATCAAATTCAAAGTCAAATTTAATTGTGTAAGTATGTGTATCGTATTTATAAAGTTACTTTTATTGTACTAGAGTTTTGATTAGTAAAGGATAGTTATTTTTTATTTTTAAATGTTATTTTTTTTGAAGGCGGTTTAATTTTTTTCATACAATTTTTTTATTTCTTCCTTTAGAGTGACTTAAGAGTGGCCTAAATAAATATCTAAGGCAGGTCTACAATTAACTTCTTTCTAATTCTGGAGCACAACGACATACAAGAGAATCATTTAATACTTGGTGTTATTTGGTGTATCTTTGAAGCTCGAACTTCGAGCTCGAAATTTAAACGGGACCACCTCGGAAGTATACGCTTTCAAACAAAAACAGAATTTTTAAAATCGATTTACAATTGACGAAGTTATCGGTGAACATTTATTATTTATTTATTATTAACACCATTACAACTATCTTTACAGCTTTTATACAACCAATACGATAGTGTAAGAACGTAAATATATAACTTAACTTTTATAAATATTCATTTTGTAACTTAACACGTATATAGTAATCTTTGCGAATTCACTTGTAGAGCATGTTAATAAGTCCGTCATTACTGCAACCTCATTTAACACGTGCATGACCCTCGTAAGAGGGGTGTTCTGTAGTAGCTTAGTCCGGCCATGCGGAACCGCGAATAACCGCGGCTTCCGCCGTCGCTCTATGTACCTGTCTGGTACTGAAAAATTTATCTTTTGCAGCACAAACGACTTAAACGCCTTCCCCCTGAGTAGTTTAAAAATCATTTCAGCCAAGGAAAACCCTCGTCGCACCTCCAGTGTATTATAACCGACCATCCCGAGCACAAATAAGGTGGGATACATCAAAGGGTACATCGGATAAATCCCATAAAGTCTAAGGTATAGGTGTCGGGTGAATTTATTTTGTATGCGCTCCAGCATCGTAATATATTTAGTCTCATCTCATTTAGTCTCATCGTAACATACATACAAATATACATACAGACGAACATAGACTTCCTCCTTTTATTGAAGTCGGTTAAAAACACTCGCCATTCCGTTCAAGGCAAATCGTTTGATGATTCATCTAATTATAGTTGGGTTGTCCAAAGTATTACTAAGTCTTTGAATGCAATTATGTCATTTCAATAAAACTTGTAACTCTTATTTAACATAACACTTATCTAACATAACGCTTTCTTCGTTTAATTATTTCATAAGTACCATTTTCATAGGTACAATAAAAAATTGTTCTGAAACAGCCATCTTGCGTGTACGTAAACCAATCAGAAAGTGCGAAGACAGCCCAGTCAGTTCTTGGTGCGGCAACGCATTTAATTTGACGAAGTCAGGTATAAATATATATGTATTTGTTCGATATCATGTTTGTGTGGAAAAGGTGCGTCGTCGACAACGTCAAATCCTCAACAACTTGAGATATCAAAATGAATCCAGACTCATTTCGATGTTTGGTATTCAAGCATTTCTCACAAATATCTTGAGATCTTGTTTATACCTTTTGTATTTATGAACACAATAAATACAATACAAAATGAAAATGAATTTCTCTAAATGAGTCTTGCGATTTACTTTGAACTTTCCACATTGTTAAATATAGGCACATCGCTTATTTATTTAATTTATAAAATTGACACAAAAAAGTACATCGATTCTCACACTAAGATTCCTGGTGTCTTGAGCTTTGTAAATAGCTTCGTCCTAAATAACGTAATGATTATAAAATTGTGTGTAGATAATAATGTCGTGTTTAAGTTAAAACTAAAAATAATTACCAATTATAAAATAAAATATCTTATTTATAGATAAATAATGTGAATCAGTAATAATATTAAAAGAAAATTGTAATTTCATATTTGTGTAATAATCAGGGATGGGCCGAAATTTGTTTTACGTTCGGTTTAACCGAATTATATTTCTTATGATTTTTATGATTTAATTACTAATATATACATTGTATTTAATTACTAGTGTATATTTTCAGACTTTTCCCTATACTTGTAGTAAGATGGTATTACTTGCCAAATTTCATAGTTCTAGGTCAACAGAAATTACCCTATAAATTTCGATTCCCTTTTAGTGCAGTAGAATTAGATTATCAATTTACATTAATTGTGGTACTAATGATTTTTGGCTCATCAATAGAGTTATGTCTGTGTATGATTACCTTAAATTCGCAACCGATTTGGGAGTACGGAAAATGGTGAAAATTGAGAAAATCTTTGATTTTTAAATAATTCAAAACAAAAATTGTGGTACTAGTTGCGAGAATACCACGTGTTTGGAGTATGAATACTTACCTACTCAAGCAATTTGGAGCGGTTGCGACATACGGAAAACGACGACCTATAAATGTGATATAAGCAATAATATTGACTACACTAATTTTGCTGGAAGTAGAATTTTGAAAAAAGTATTTTCTTAGGGTTCTGTAGGTCACAACCGGTTACAAACTTAAAACTAAGTATATTAAGCTAAAACAAGCGTCCGATGAGTTCGCAACTAGTACCACAAATTTTGCCTAGGAGATAAAGACGAAAAATCACTTTTTTTAAATTTAGGTATGTTTTATAATTAGATTTGTAAACATACACAGACATAACTCTATCGATGTGCCAAAAATTATTAGTACCACAATTAATGCAAAATCATGCCTTATTTTGAGCTAAGTCTACTGGACTATTAAAAATGTTGTTATATACGTTTTTTGTGACATAAACGACCGTATCTTTTTTACGTTAACTTAGAAGTTTGATTTTTTCACAGCTTCAAGGGACTGCAGACCTGAGTATATGGTTTTAATTTCAACTCGATATCTCTACACGTTCGCGAGTTAAAGAGTCTTGACAGACAGACGGACGGACATACAGACGGACAACAAAGTGATCCTATAAGTGTTCCGTTCTTCCTTTTGAGGTACAGAACCATAAAAAAACCTACTTGCAATATTTTGACTGAAATGAATAGAAAGCATGTCTGTCATTCATAACGGTAAAATAAAATTAAGTCTTTTATATGCTCATGGTCATATATTTTAGTTAGGGACATGTAAACCTTAACTCGTATGCAAATTAAACAAATTAAATTAAATTAGTTTTTCTTAATTTAACAGTCTTAAAAATCTTTGCTTAATTAAATAGACATCAAAATTAGACATGTAACAAAAATGAAATAAACTTAGTATTCTTCTAACAAACATCTAAATTACAATTCGTAAATTGAATAAAAAAAATCACATTTTTTTATTGGTGGCGAAATACACAGCGAAATTGAACCGAAGTGCGGCCGAATTTCGGCCGTTCGCCGAACGTTCAAAGTAAGTACTAAAATAGCTCCAAGGACCGTCCTGAACCAAACATGCTCATTACGCTGCCAGCATTACCACGTTATGTCGGAATTGACAATTGTTGGAGCAGGAAAGCCTTGGAGCGTGGGTTGCTTCCTTTTTCCCTTAGCTTCTAGTCTGAGGTCGAAACAAAATTTGTTTTGTTTGCAGGTCTCAAATTATTATCACGTTATTCGATATAGAAAAAAAATAATACACATAAATACATATCTTCAGAGAAGCGGTGGTCAGAGAGGACGGAGCCCTAAGCTTTGCGGACCTTACATACTTCTTTTGACTCCTCAAATCTCATCATTCTCCTCAGACATTTTCGCCTAGGTTTGCGAAAGCTTTTGACTTTCCTGTCAGCTAACACACTGGCTGTTTGATCTGCGTAAGTTTTCGCTCTGTAGATTTCGTCAGTCTTTCATCACTCATTCTTCACATGTGCCCGAATCATAATAATGGAAAAAATATGTATAATCATTTTCAAACATTTTAAAAATGACTATAAGATACTATGTTACTCGTGACATTCCAACTAATAATGACAATAATAAAGTACAAATAAAGATTGATTCAATAATCTACATAAGATTTGTTTAGAATTCATGAAAATAAATTACATTGTAATAAGATCATAGAAACTAAAACTCGATGTTATTTTAAGTAAATAACTCTTCTCATTCTTTTTCTTTTATTTTTTTTATTTTATTTTATTTTATATAATTATAAAACATGCTTGCTAACAGGTTTTACACCAAAAATAAGAATTTTTTACGTGTAATTTCAACTAAACATAGTACAAACCCAATAACAGGCAAGCACAATATGTGATTACTGTACAGGAAATGGAGACTACAACAAGAAGTGTAAATACTTTTCATTATTCATTTATACTATATTACGGAATTAATTAAAAAATAACTAGAATCAAATCTTCTTTCTTCTTTCTGAGTTCGGATTAAGGTCTTCATACGTTTCAACTCAGTAGATGTTAAGATTACAGAAAATATAGGCTCTTAATATAAGACCAGATAGACATATATTTATATAAGGATTACACTTTTTGCTGTCACCTACGAAATCCTAAACAAAAGCACCTCGCTGTCTAGATTTCATAGTCGCCTGTGTTTTGTTTTCTTATTTTGTTTGTAACGCTATATTAAAACTGATATAGAACGGTCTAAACGTTGTCGCGATAATCGTTGTCTAGCTTTCTAAATAAATCTATACAAATATTATGAAGAGAGTGGGGGGGTTTTATAAGTTCTTTCTTTATAATTCTTAAATATAAATTCTTTCACCATTTGAAAAATACATTATTCCAGATGGACATTGGCTACATATTCATTCAACCCGCGGGGTTATTACCTAAAAATTTGCAGATAGTGACAGCCACGCGATCACCACGCGACCGGTGATTACTTGTAATAAAAAATTAGTGTCATGTATGAGGATTGCGTGTCTATTATTCTATGACCGTAAAATGCACTTTTCGCGGTAGATTTAGCGCCACTATATAAATTACATTACACAAATTCTCATTTTGACGGCAGATATCGCGCGATATTGGCTGTCGCATGCTGTCTGCAAGTTACATAATAAGCGTGCCGGGCGAAGTCGGAACGGGCCGCTAATAGTTATAATAAACCCCATAGAGGCCGTTGCGTGAACGTTCCTGTTTAGTTTTCGGGCTAGTCTGTTAATTAGACGACTAATTAGGTCTAGTCAGCTGTGACATATACATCAATATTTGTTGTATATAGACTTCATTAAAAGTTGATTGAATAATGATGTTATATATTTGGTTTCTCTTATGTATTTGCATAAATAGCTTTATTTATTACTAACTGAACTCTACCATGTTTTGCATTGGGTATTTTTAGGGTTCCGTATACCTCAAAAGGAAAACACCGAACACTTATCGGATCACTTCATTGACCTTCATTGACACTTCATTGTGTCCGTCTATCCTACCAGTCAAGAACCTTTATCTCAAGAACTGTTAGAGATATCAAGTTGAAATTTATATCAAACACTGATGTCTACTGGCCCTTGCAGGTGTTCTTTCAAGCTTCTAAGTCAAGACGATTAAAAGATATGGCCATTTGTGTACTCAAACATAAACCTGTATAAATCTGAATGAAGAAAAAATCTAAATACTGCGGAATTATATCACACTTTATCGCTATTACAAACTTTTATTTGCAGTTGGAGAGATTTGGAACACCTAACATGTGTTTCTACTGCAAGGTTAGGATTGTTTTTGAATCTGGCTTATATTTTCCCGGTATCTAATGTAATGCAAACATAATAATTTTAAATAGGTTGATGATTTTTTTCCAATTTTTCGAAGTGTTACTTTCAGTGATAAGGGGAGATAACGATTTTTAAGAGACTTTTTAATAAATTTGTAAAATCAACAAAATAACGTATTCCACATTATTTAATGATTGATTTAAGATTTCATTTACGCGACACGACGATCCCAATTTTTTTCACCTCCTCAACTAGTTTGGAACTCAAAAAATAAATCCCAATTTTTGAAGTAGGTATACGTCTATATTTGGATCACTTTCCACAGAGAACATCGAGATTGTTCCATCTATTTTTCCAATTTTAGAAAGGTAAAACGAAAAGTTTTTGAAAGCGTTATTAAAGCGACTCCATTAGTACTTATTTCATTGCGACAGTTACCGTAATGCGACCATTTTTATACAAAGTACAGTAATTCTTCAAGTGGATAAACTTAATACACCCCTGGAGTTCTTGTAACGTCCTCGGAATTTGTTTTGCTATATTTTTAAAACGATAAAAATTCTATTGTTTAATGTGTCGGAAATCTTAATTGTCCAACGATGAGTAAGTCGGCGTCTCATTAACATTTTATTTGCTTCTCTTTCAAAAACGTCAAACATTTTTTGGAAACTAGCCTACATTCGTGGCTTCGTCTGTATTTGTAGTTTTCATTATGTTATTTTTTAATACAACTATGTTTATGGAACGTCAATGATTTATTCTTAGTCAAGAATAAATTCATGTCGCGAATAATAAAAAAGCAACAAAAAGATACGCAGTATGACAGGTTTGCACGACAGTGTTATTGTAAAAAAGAAGAAAGGAATGCTTAGATGGTTTGGGCACATAGCAAGAATGAGTGACGAAAGACTGACGAAGAAAATCTGCAGAGCGAAAGTGAGTGATAAAAGAAGCCAAGGAAGACCTAGGCTGACTTATGAAGATCAAATAGCCAGAGTGTTAGCTGATGGAAATGTCAAAAGCACTCGCATAGGCAAAAATGCGTAGGAGAATGATGAGATTCGAGAAGGCGATAGAAGTTATGTAAGGAACGCAAAGCTTGGCGCTCCATTCTCTCTGACTACCCCACTAGGGATACACCGTGAAGATGTGATATGTATGTACGTATGTATGTATGAATAATATTAAATATTTCAGTATAAAAATCTATTGTGTCGTTCCCGAGTTTTGTCCACTTGGAGTAATAAATGGGCTTGTGCTAACAAATGACAAAGCAGAATCAGTTTATATATCGCAAATAGATTGCTGGCTTATCGGCTATATAAGTTCCTTTAGTCTTTATTCCTTAGTTGACTCAACAACATACTTCCATGCTGCACTGTGAAGTAAAGAATAGTATTATAATAATAATAACACTCCAGACAATTACACAAATTACGTAACTCCAAACTAAGTACTAGGTGGCGCCAAAGTCAACACTCTATCGGAAGATGCTATAATTTTTGCAAATGGTGGCAAATGTCAGTCTTGCTTTGAGATTTGTGAAGTAAACAGATACAAAATACACGTCAATAAGACATGAATCGCTATACACCTCGAGAACGCGGAAGAGTTATTTCGATTTTTTTGCGGAACAATTTGTCGGTGGTGTTGGCGCAGCGTGAATTTAGGGGCAGATTTCCCTGTTGCCCGACACCAACTGGGCAAATACTACGGCGTTTAGCCGCTTGCTTAGAAGAGTATGAGAAAACACGAGATGCTGCCAGGCCTGGCCGGCCCCGGGAGCAGTCGCTCTGGAGAATATCGCGGCTGTGGCCGAAGATGTCGCAGAGGTCCCAGGAATATCGACCAGACAACTTTCTTCTTCCTCAATTGGATGAATAGGGATTGAAGAACATGTGGTTCCAACAGAATGAAGCAACGGCGCATACCGCACGAGCCAAAACCGAAATTCTAAAGGCTGCATTTCCGGGTCGCCTAATTTCTCGTCTCCAAAAGCTGAACCAAAGCTTTTCATTCATAAAAAAAATTACAGCCAAAGAACATCGAGTGACAACTTTCGCGCCACCATGTAGTATATCACACAACGAACTCTGGGGTAGCTCCCAATAGCACCCAGACTCCAAGCCAATTTAGAAAAGTTTACTTCCTAAATTGCTCGGATCCGGGATCGAACCCGGGACCCTGGCTTGGAAAGCAGATGCTCTGCCACTGCGCCAACAGGCCGGTCAAGTCTATAGTTACTGATATTATTATTAATTTCGATACTTATTGCTTTATCTTTAATCTTAAAATTTACATTTAATACCTTATTTAAAATTTAAATGTAACGAAAGTTCTAAATCTTTTGTCTATACATCCTCCGGAAACTAAAAAATCTACTATTTTATAAAAATTGTACAGAGCCGTACGTAATTGTCTAGACAATTTGTGTAATCTAGACTAGAGAGTGAGTGGAATTCTCATTTGACCATTTTATTATATACTACCGACCCGCCCCGGCTTCGCTTGGGTAGAATTTTTTTGAAACCATGATTTCTATAGGTGAAAGAATTTTTGAAATGCTTAAGTTTTTGAGTTTATCCATTACATACAAACAAACAAAGTTTACCTCTTTATAATATTAGTAGAAACAGATAGGGATATAAAAATATATGTAAAAATAATGTAAATAAGAATAACGGCAATATTGTCTATTATCAAATCTTAATCATCTCTCCGTAATGGGCTGACGAGCGAAACCTCAGCGAAGACACAAATACCTACCTACCTAAGAAACGAGACCGTAGATATAATGAATTGCAAATCTTAATTAACCATTAAAATTTATGACATTATTTATTACTACGAACTTCTTAGTATGTTTATATTAAAACCAAAGAGATAATTCTAGTTAAAAATTCTAAAGATGATGAAATACATATTTATTTCATACTAGCGATCAACTTCTGCTTCGCTCGGCTGGATACATAAGTAGCAAGTTTTTAAACCTTGCCAAAGAAATAAACTATTCAGTAGTGATCGTTGAGAGACTGTTGCGGGCAACTTTGTCTTTGTGGATTTTTTTTTTCTTGGATACTTTTACGTTTGTAGACAAACTATATTTCGTCAATATTCCAACTTACACGTGTTCCGCTTTTGAACATAACATCTTCAGAAAAACTTAGAGCCTATGCGCATGGCCCAAGTACTCGTGTTCTAGTTTTTCCTACGTTACCAAAAATAGACTGGCCACTAACCTGACGCCACTATCGCACTGGTCATGGCGCAATATACAAGCAATCATCATTCAAGATACCAATTTTTTATTACAATTAGTCACCGGTCGCGCAATGATCGCGTGACTGTCGCTGTCTGCAAATTTTACATAATAAGCCCGCTGTTTTTCTTACCTCATATGTATATAGAGTCATGTACTTATTAGTGACATTTACCTATACATAAGCTGTTATATATAAAGAATAACCGTTTCTGACTATGTATATTAAATTGAACATTCAGCAAAATGTCGATATTTGGTGTACTTATAATGTTTTTGAGTTACGGCATACGACAGGACTTAAGACAGGCTAATTTTATGAATTGTTCCAATAGAATCAAAACGGTATCTCCCAAGTAATTTGCTTTCTCTACCATTGTGCCATTGATCTGTTTGAACAGAAATATTTCAATAAGAAGTTTGAAAAGATTTTCTTGGAATCCTGTATTCAATTGTCTACTAAGCATTGATTTTCTCTCCTTAATTAAGAGGAAAGAAATATTAAATAAAATGGCGTTCTGAGATTCCGCCTTAGTCAAGTAGAAAACCTTATAGTTAGAGTCTGTTCGTCTGTCTGTATGTATGTAAATTACGTCACAACCTTCCTATCTATATGTGTAGGTATATATTATGCCTGTTAGATAAAAGTACGTGGATTTATTAACGAATAACAACAGTTATAAGATATTTTCAAACAACGGTTTTTTGGATTCTCTTATCGTAGTAAAAAGTGTACTCAAAATTATTTTTTTCACTTAACGTACTACATTGCTTGGAATCCATATGTTGATACATGAAAAAAAAAGGAGTGCATAAAGCATACTTGATTTTGCTTTGATTATAAATTGTATGTCAAATTTGACTAGGCAAGTTTTGGACATTATTGCTGTAATCTTATAATTTTAGTGAGCAACAAGTTTCTGTTTATATTTTGGTATCTAGTATAAAAGTTATGTAAACATTTATAAATTCCAATTAACTGACCCGTTCAAAATACGTATGTATTTAATATTTATGTATTCAAAGTGAGGCAATTAAATGAACGTGAGTAGATGTGAATTGTGAGTAGTATACCATTTGAAGGAAACGTTTACTCAGCATGATGTTCTTTGTTTTTATTGCCAGAGAGAAGTTGGTGCGGAAATTTAATTTCTTTTTCTTAAATTATGTGTAGAAATATTGCTTTTTAAATGCTCCCTCCGAATTAACAATTGCTCTACAATAAATTCGTTAAAAGTTATTAATATCTGAAAATTCTAATTTTTTAAATATTTAGTTTTCTAATAAAACAAAAAATATTTAAATTTCAAAAGAGTAAAAGGTTTTAAAAGTCTGTTAAAAATATAAATCTTTATTGCAAAGAATTTTAAGGCAATATAATATATAGTTTCCCAGTTTTTATTAGTAATTACTCATTTAATTTCTAGTAACACAGAAGACATTACGAATTTACGGTCAAATACCTAGTTTATGTAATGTTAATTTACTGTTTTTTACTAATGAAACGTGATTCCTTGTTGTTTTCCGTGAGAAGTATAATTATTTGATGTAATAATTAATGTGCAAAACGGAATTATCCTAGTTTATTTATAAGTTTATTTACAACTTTTAAGTGGTTGATGCATGATCATGATTTGGGATGCAACATATCTCATAAAATACATCGATGTTTTCAAAAGTGGGGAGTTTGGGTGGCTTGCACCCAACTACACTCATCAAAAGTGTCTAGGAATCAAGTACGTTTTAGAGTATCGCCGCAATTGAGGATTATTATTTTAACTTTTTTGGATCTTTAAAAATGAACTGATTGACAGTTCATTTTCATTAGAAATGAAAATGAACTGTCAATCAGGATTCCTATAAAAGTGTGTAATAGCGTTTTTACAAAACCATTACAATTTCTGCATCGGAACTAAAATAAATTGCATTGATATGGAGCGACGACATCATTTGACACGAGAAGAGATCATGAGAGCGGTCGGAATGTTGCAAGCTGGTTCCAGGCAACGTACTGTGGCTGTCGCTCCTGGCACTACATAGAGCACCCATTCCCAAAGTGGGCGATAACGCCCCCCTGTGGGCGCTGCAGGCCTAAAGGGGGGCGGTAAGAGACCCAGAAAAAAAATGGGGGCGTTGTGTAGAGGCCTGGGGGGTGATTTGTAATTTCATTTAGCTAGGAGGCATCTCAGACAACGACTGCATGAGCTCTCGACTCAGTAGACAAAATAAGTTTGGGAACCTAGAACATAGAGCGTCATAAGCCGTATCTGGACACGCTATCGTATCACGGGCAGCGTGGCCGAGCGACATAGAGGACGATCTCGCATCACCACTCGCCGACAGGACCGGTACATCCAAAATATTGCTCGACGGAATCGTACTATGACCGCCATGATGTTGGCTACGAGGCTCCACAGCTCTTTAGGCTTCCTGATAAGCGACCAAACCATCCGAAATCGTTTACGTGAAGTGAGTCTGCATTCCCGACGGCCGCTGAGAGTTCTGCCTATAGCACCCTGCAATCGTAGGGCCCGTTTACAATGGGCTCGCGAACACAGAAATTGGGAGGAAGAAGACTGGCGTTGTGTTTGCTTTTCCGAAGAATCTCGTTTCGTTTATGAGGCCGGATACAAGACGTACTCGAGTTTGGAGGACTTCTGGACGTCAAGAACGTTTGAAATTTTGTCAGGAAGTTCATTCATATGGAGGGGGAACAATAATGGTTTGGGCCGGTATTTAGAGCGGTGGAAGAACCGATCTCATTTGGATCAGGGGCAACCTCAATGCTTAGATTTATGCGGAGAGGATTGTTTCAGACGTGATCATCCATCTGCGAAGCCGGTTGGATGATTCGTTTCGACTAATGCACGACAATGCACGTCCACACACGGCTAGAGTCGTAACACGCGCGCTTGCCGACGCTCGCATCAACGTTCTGCCGTGGCCTGCCCAATCGCCAAACCTCAACCCAATTGATCACGCATGGGATATGCTTCAAAGTAGAGCTCCGCCGAGTATGGATGCCGAGTATACCCCATAACAACTTATTGACTTGTTAGAAAGAATGTAGGCGGCCATTCCTCAAAGTGATTTTGATGAACTGATTTTAAGCATGCCAAATCGCTGTGATTGTGTAATTCGTTCAATGGTGGAAACACAAATTATTAATTTTTTATCTTTACATTAAAAATTTTAAAAATCCTCATTTTTGCCTTTTTTTTTGCCATTTAATTGACGACATTAACTTAGGTTAATTTCCCACAATTTGCAAAAATTATAATTTTTCTTAATTTTTACAAAATATAGGGATAAGTTGTTAACTTAAACATAGGAATTAAAGTAAGAAGACAGGAAGACTAGATTTAATAAATATTAATTTGATAATTTTTTATAGTTAAAAATGTACTTGATCCCTAGACACTTTTAATGTGTGTATTTAAACTCGATTTAAGGATTTGACATCTCGCTTGAACCAACGATTTAACAGTTGGTGCAAGCGAGATGTCAAATCCTTAAATCGAGTTCAAGTAGTTGGTACAAGCCACCCTTCGAGAGTAAGACATGTTATAATAATAATTGGTGACAGAACTGTAGTGTTTTCATTTTATTATTTTCAGTTATTTACTGACTGTAATAACTTAATATAAACATTAATATTGTCTTAGATTATTGTAAACTTTAACGTGACAAGGTCATATATTCATGAATAAATCAAGCTTTGCTAAGCGACGCTCGTCTAATATTGATTTATCTGTTACCTGACCACTTTATAACGTTAGAATGGGAGTCTACGTGTAAATACAAGTGTGATTATAACATACTATACTGCAAACATAAGTACATACACATCGTGTACGTCATGTCATTTCTCATTACTGTAGACGGCAATCAAGGTACAAGAAAACCACAAATTGATGCTAATTTTTACCTGACTACGGCGATTACAATTTAATTTTAGCAGCGTTTGTATGTATGCACATGCATGTAAATGTGTTTGTATGTATGTATGTATGTGTATGTGTGTATTTATGAATGTGGGTGTACTTAAGTGTGTATTTAAGTATGTTTATCTGTTCCCTCCTAGAGCTGAAATCACTTAACCGATTTTAAAATTTCTTTAACTTTTTTAGGTTTGGATTAGGTTTTATTTTAAACAATTTAAGTAATATAATTGTAATATAATCCGTAATATCATAAATATATATTAGTCTCAGTTATTCACCCCAATTCAAATTTTAATTTTATAAAATTATTTAGTATACATTAACATTAATGTCTCTGTTTGCAAATTATTATGTAGTTGTGGGTATGAATGACACTGAAACAAGTCAACTATTTTTACGATTAATTTGTTACTACTCATCGTTCTTAATCAGAGTTCAAAATACACCGTGCTTGGGATAGAGTTCCAGAAAATTTCATCACTAACGTATTCACTGTTTCACACTCAAACTTTCACTTTTATGTCTTTCCTCCTTTTTAGATCATTCCCAAAATCTAGAAGAAAAAATATTATCGATGAAGTTCGAAGTATATTAGTGATAACACTGTACGCGACACAGCTGTGGTACCCTTTTTAGAAGGATTTTTTAGAGACTAACCTTTTAGAGACTAACACCAAGCAATGGTTTCATTACGTCTCATTTCACCCGCAACATACACCGTCGGCTTACCCTCGGTTGCGAAGTGTTATCAAGACAGCCTTATTGAATGGAAGTCTTCTACCATCTTCTATCTATATTATTATAGCTTCACTTGTAGAAAGCTCATTAAAATAGTATGATTACAGTATAAAATAATAATAATAAAATAGTGGCCTACATAAGTGGGCCTTCCGACAGCTAATCTAAGATCCGAAAAGCCGTTATGCACAACAGCGATCGTGCATGCGACACTTTAACCTCCAATAGTGTGGTAGTGTGTTGCCGAATAAAGGCCCAAACTACCGGATCAATCCCAATAAAGTGATTTAACATATAATAATAATAAAAAATGGTTTCGAATTCTGTGCTCATAGATATTTCAGACTTGTTTCAGTCATGAGTCGAGAATACCGTTAATTATATATACTTTCTCATAGAGCTTTTTAAAGCGAGTGCTTAGTATGGGCCTAAAATAGTAGCAGGTCTACTTTTCATACTTCTTTGTATTAGGCCGACCAACAAGAAATGTTTGTCGAATTAAACGATTTTATATACTAGTCTATAGAATGTGCTGCCGCTTCCTAAATATAGAATCACAAAGAATGGGTTTCCTTAGTTTTAAAATTTTTATCATCATATAATGTAAAAATTTTGCTAAAATTTATGTTGATAACATTAAATTACACCGCAATGAATCATTTATCAACATAAATTTCTGATTTCATCGAAACTTCATGTATTGGTTCTTTACTACCTATTCTTATTCTGTCTTTTTTTAGAGAAAGACCAGAAATATGCGCTACAAACACTTCATGTATTCAATTAAACGTAACCAAACAAATTAATGCGAATAAAATTCGGTTCGTTTTTCATAAGAAGACCATAAACTTGGTTATTGGGATAACGGTTTTTCGTTACATTATTTATTCACCGGAACTACTTTGACAAGTAGTAGCAAAATTGTGGCTCACAATTTTTGTAAAATGACATAAAATAAGATAAAGTAGCTTTAGCTACAACAACAAAACTTAAAAACTCATTTAAAGTTAATAACATATTACATCAATGTTTCTCAATAATTAAACATAACTTTAATCAAAACCGTAAGCTAGTTTTAATCGTTTAGTCGAACCGCGCATAAAACACGACGCCACGTCTGCAAAGTCTAGAATGTCTAGATCATATAGGTTGGGTGTTAATTTATATTTCTAAATAGAGTACTTAACACCTGTTTCTTATGCAAGAAATATTATAAGAAATATTAGTAATTTTAACAAATTAGCTGCTATGCAATTGTGTACACCATCAATGAAAATACATGTCAATTTACTTATAAGTTTACCTAACGGTAATCTCATAATATGATATTATATTTCTCATTTAAATATCTCTCAAAATCTACATATGTCAATTACTAATCTCGAGGATGAAGCACAAGTATAATTCATGATTAAGCGAACTTACCTGTAAGTGAAGTTCTAACATAATTATACGAAGGGCTTCATCCGAAGAGATTAGCAACCCTCCCTCCCCTCCCTAAAAGAAATATTAATTCCATCCTTCTCTCTGAACGAAATGATAATCGCCGGGTAAAGCAGTCGAGAGGTTGTCGGTAACGTCAAATTTTATTTTTGCTATTACCCTCAACTGTAGTGCGAGAGTGACGGCACCGTATGTGATACTACATGTGTCAATTGCTAATCTCTACGCATTAAGCCCTTCATATAATTATGATAGAACTTCACTTACAGGTAAGTTCGTTTAATTGTGAATTTTGTAAGTAAAAACTAATATTATAAAGAGGTGAAGTTTGTAAGTTTGAATGTAGGAGATTATCTCCGAAACTTCTCATCGATTTCAATAATTCTTTAACCAATATTTAGAATGGACCTTCAGAGCGGTCATAAGATTTATACTATCCCGTTTGTCATGAAGTCGTGGGTCGTGTGAGTAGTATGAAATAAAACCTTACCTAGCTACAGTTTACAAGAAAAATATAACAAAAATCCTAATTCTTATCTGTTTCATAAATATCGTACAGAATCCTCTGTGTGCGAGTGTATACTCACACTGGACTGACTTTTTTATTACAATGTCTATATAACATAACATAACATAACATAACTTCACGCTGTATCCCCAACGGGGTAGTCAGAGAGGACGGAGCGCCAGGAGTCGCGGTCCTTACACACCTCTTTCGCTTCCTCAAATCTCATCATTCTCCTCACACATTTTCGCCTAGGTATGCGAGTGCTTTTGACATTTCCGTCTGCTAACACTCTGGCTATTTGATCTTCATAAGTCAGCCTTGGTCTTCCTTGGCTTCTTTTACCACTCACTTTCGCTCTGTATATTTTCTTCGTCAGTCTTTCATCACTCATTCTTTCCATGTGCCCGAACCATCTAAGCATTCCTTTCTTCATTTTTACAATAACACTGTTGTGCAACCCTGTCATACTGCGTATCTCATCATTGCTTATCCTGTCCGCAAGCGTGACACCGCACATATTTCTGAGAGATCGCATCTCCACAGCATTTATCATACTTTCACTCGATTTCGGGCATATCCAGGCCTCACTGCCGTACAACAAAGTTGGCACCAACACCGCATTGTGGATGGCCATTTTAGCAGTGTTAGATATATTCTCACTACCCACTAATGCGGACAGAGCACCGTTCACTTTATTGCCAGCTGCTACCCGTCTCTCCACATCCAACTCACATCTTCCATCCCTCGAAAACGCACTCCCCGGATGTCTATATAAGTTTCTTATAACAGGCTCCTGTCTCTTGGCGAAATTTTGCAAGTATATAATTAAGTAATCATCGCTAAACACACAGCTCCCCTTTTAACAAAGTTCCTTTGACGAGGGTTTCCGACATGTCGATTTCCATCTTTGTGCCCGTCGCCGGACAGGCCACTCAGAAATATTTATGGACGTCCGTAACCAATGATAGATTAACAACGCAGCGTTATTTTTATTCGACAACTGGAAAACGTTTTTATTAATTTATAAATCATATGTCAAATTTCTACCTTGTCAATTTAATTCCTTCGCTAAAGCTTGATTAACGTTATCGTTCCTTCTTGATTCAATCAAATTACTCTCGTTTGTTTAAGTATATTCGATATTGTTGTTTACATTCGCAATGATACTTATCATACATATTAAAATACGTATGTATATATGACATATCATACATATTCATATCATACATATATCATACATATTAAAATACGTATGTATATATGACAGAATGATGTCATTTACATATTACCAGAATGCTTCTTTAGAAATACTCGGTGAGTGTTAGCGAGTGTTTCTGTTTATTTTTATGTCAAATTCAAACTAGCTGTGCCCAGTCACGCTTTGCTGTGGCTCAGTATTATATAATACAAGCCGTTTCCCGCCCGCTTCGCTGGGCGTAAGTGAAAATTTTGTACGTAATAGTACATTTTTGTTTGAAAAATGGTGAAGGGTTGATGAATTTGAAAAATAAATAACCTAAAAATATCTACAACTAATTCGGCGTCGAATGATCATGGTCCCATGCTGATCGGTCCAGTAGTTTTCAAGTTTATCGCGGTCAAAGAAAAAAAAACTTTCATTACATATGTATAGATTATTTTTCGCGAGTTGCAATTACAGTTCATACAAAAATCTCATAGAAAAAATGTTCTTTCAGTTTTTTTTCAATTTTTCAAATTTTCCAATAACAAAAACTACCCAAATCAGTCCAGCCGTTCTCAAGTGATGCGCTTACCAACAAAAGGTGACGAACAATAAGAAAAACATTCAGAGAAATGAAATATGATACATAAAACTGACCTATTACATTTAAAATTGCATAAAATTTCAATGACACGTATTGTATAATATCACGTGAGCTAAATAGAAAATAAATGCACCGCAATAATTTTTCCACCTTAATACTGTTGCATAAGATTGATTATAAATTAATGGATGTATCATTTCGAGTGTTTTTAACCGACTTCAAAAAAAGGAGGAGGTTCTCAATTCGTCTGTAAGTTGTTTTTTTTGTATGTTTGTTACCTAATAACTCAGTCATTTATGAACTGATTTCGAAAAGTCTCTTTACGTTTGGTAGGTAATACTTGGTCGTCCCATTAAAATTTCACCGATATTGGAGCTTGGACTTCAAAGATACACTAGATAACACAACCTCGTTAAAACCTTTATTTATATTGATGATTCTCTTGTATATCGTTGCGCTCCGGAATTAGAATGAAGTTAATTGCAGACCTGCCCTACATATTTATTTATTATTGAAGTCGGTGCCAAATCAATGTGCAACAACAGAAAGTCTTTAGTGGGCTTGGCACCGACTTCAGTAACTGTCAAATTTAATTATATAGGTATGTGTATCGTATTCATAAAGTTATTTTAATTGTACTTGAGTTTTGATTAGTAAAGGATAGTTATTTTATACTTTCAGTGTTTTCTTCGAAGGCGATTTAATTTTTTTTATAAAAAATTATTTCGTAGATGGTCTTATCGTGTTTGCGCGAAC
Organism: Zeuzera pyrina; assembly: GCA_907165235.1. NCBI lineage: Eukaryota > Metazoa > Arthropoda > Insecta > Lepidoptera > Cossidae > Zeuzera > Zeuzera pyrina. Next base: position 6,777,047 of record OU015641.1, read on the forward strand.
GAAGATTAACGACGCACTTTATCTTTTGTTTTACAATACCAAAAATTCGAATCGCCCAAACGATACTCGCTCGGCAATTCACCTCAAATGGAATTCTCTCAACCAAACACACTAGGAGCGAAGTGAAGTGACCTTGGACGCGAGTTTGGTAGGGATTGCTTTGAGAGTAAACATCTCAGTCGATATTTGGTCTTAGTGTATTTTAACTACTTCTGAGATAATTACGTTAAATAAAACTTGTTTCATTTACATTTATTTGGATTAGATTGTTATATTTAGTGAAACGTCAAAAAATTCATTTACGATAGTACGACTCGCCGCCGCACTTGTCAAGGCGGCGCGGTAGTATCTCTGTCGACTTTAGAGAATACCAGTTCGCAGTTCATAATCTCACCGCGGATTCAGAAATGAATTTAACTAATTTGCATTAGAGAATCACACTGCTGTTTGCATGAATACATTTTTAATGTGATATTTTAAAACGTTGTCACTTCAAACTGTAAATTGATTTCTTGTATAATTACAAAATTACCAATTCTGAATCACACTCCCAAATAAGCAAAATCAGGTACCTAATTACAACTAGTGTCTATTTCTAATAATACGAGCATAATAAATAGAAAATATTTACGTTGTATTTTGTTTGAAAGAATTGCTAAATGTTTTATCTAAGTCAGTAATTCCATAATACATTCAAATAACAATAGCCTAAACATTTACACAGGCCTGTGAAAATGAGATCCTTCCTCACAGCGAAATTGAACAAGCAAAACAAGGCTTATGTGGTGCGATATTAAAAACGCGGTGTCCTTTCATTGCTGCGCCTTTGTTTTTGGCCGATGCAGTAGAGATACTGGAAGGAGCAGATTGCGCAGTAAAGATTGCTATTAGCTGTTATAAAATATAGCAAAGGCCAACGATTAGCCCAAATTTTCGAAATCTACTGCCAACTAATAAAATCTGATACTAATTCACTAATGCCCTAGTATTAACAAAAGCATGTTCAATATTTTAAAAAGTTACATATGTTCAGATTTTTGTCACTACGTCCTTTTTACCCCAGCATAGATTATTGGATATATCATTACTGGTGATGATATCGATCGATTGCCATAGTCTTTATTGCTGGATAGATTTCAAAATTTTAAGTTTAACGCATGGACGTATCATGGTTTAACGTCAACGGCAAAATTACACTGACTGTTGATTGGTAAAAAGGTACGTTACATCATTTCCATCCTGATAACATAATAGGGTCATTGCGCTAGTATTCGACCGATTAGTGGAGTTGCTAAGTTTTGAGCAATATAAAAAAATAGATTCGCATATTAAAACTATATTTAAAATATGCAATATGGTTGCAAATATCGTCTAGATGGTGTTTAATTAAGACCGAATTACATCTGTTTTCACATTATTTTTATAAAAAATTAAATCCAAAAATTAAACTATTTCGCCAGTTTTCGACCACAAAATTTACTTTTTTGTTTTTATGAGTTAGACGACATTATTGTTTTATGTGAAATGATATCAGTCTTATAGTATGTATCATAGGTAACAAAAGTCGGTTTTATTCTCATATGTGTAAGTAAATTTTCTTCCATCTTATCAGCAACACAATCACCATCGATAGCTTTTCCCCTGTTACCGTTACTAAAGTTCATCCTTAACCTAATTTCCTTGCTCATGATTATTCTTAGCTTCACCAGGTTTTTCAATATGTTAATCCCCTTAGTCATGTCATCATGTCGTCATGTTGTAGTCATCGTGTTCGACATTAGAGTTTTCGCTTGAAACTTGAACTTTTCTCTTAACACGGTTTCGTCTTCTCATACTGATTTTCAACAATTTCTGTTTGTGATTCTCACTTCTTTCCAGTCGTTTCGTTTTAGATGCGTCTTTCTTTCTAATTTGATTTTTTTCTTTATCTTCATAGAACTTCCTCCAAGTTGAAGATTTAAATTGCAGGCAAATAAAAAATATTCCAACTGCAAATTGATTTTCAGCTTGGAAGAAGTCGAGAGTAAAATTTACTTGTTTTTACTTTTTCATGAAGCAAGTTACGATGGGAGCGTAACACTCAATGGTTTAAAAAAGATTTATTTATTAAAACGGCAAGGCCAACAATTCTTTATATCTTAATCTAAGTTACAAATATTTTAAAAGACGAGTGCTCGTGGTGGGGCCAGGGAAACAACTGATTTCTAAAACTAACTTACTCTCACAACTGTCATCTAACCTCGTCTTATAATTAACTATTACTTCATCCTTAATCTGCGCTGAAATCATTACGCTTGTTATTGTCTACCAAGCTAATGGTTACATCGTCAATGAAGATAACAGTCCTTGGGACTGGTGTCCGTTATGGCTACATAACTAGCGTTAAGTCGACGCATTGATAAACAAAAATTTAATCTAAAACAGACCTTCTGTTCTATGCAAACGTGCGCGTGCTAGTTTACAAAAAATATGAAAAAACAGTTATTTTCGTTTATTTTAAAAACTATAATTAATTTTAAAAAATTCAACTGTCATTTTGAAGAATATGTTTAAAGTAAACTATACAGAAAATTCAGAAATATAAATCGGTCCTGTTGCTCCGAAAAATGTAAATCTCTGTTTTAAAAGAAGTCTCTTTGATATTTTTTTTTGTGTTACAAAAGTTAACCAACCATGTATCGCAATTGTCAAAATGAAGTCAATGAAATGAAAAATCAAGATACCAAACATCAGTGTCATACGTTTTGTAGTCACTTTGAAAAATTGAGATCCCTGGCGTCAAAATTTCCAATGCATTCCAATGCATTAAGACATAAATATTTACCAATCAGATCATTGTTTTCTAATGTTGGCGTATTAGTTTGGATTGGTTAAGTGTGAATGTTATTTAATTAAACTATTACATAGACTTCCAAATAGCTACCAGATAGACTAAGAATTGAAAACGCTTGATCATCTGTTAGTGATTCATTGGCTTTTACTGGCTCGAATGATGTAAACCGTTTCTGAGGACTCTGGTTTGGATTCCTGTAATAATATTGGTTTTACCAATACAACTTGTCTCGCGTGGTTCTAGAAGTAAGAAGCAGAAGAAGTAGCCCATGTTGTTCCTGGCCTTTCAACTATCTCGGTGCTAAATATCACAACGATCCGTTGCTCTGTTGCGACTTGTAACGTGATAAAAGGACCAACAAACAAACTTTTGCATTTATAAGTACTAGCTAGGACCTAGCATCACAGACCTGGAGTAATTTATTTCTAATTTTGTGGTTAGGATATGTGCTTATTTTCCCGACCGCTTTTACAAAAAACATGTGAAATTCACTGGGCAAGTGCAGTGAACAATATGACTCGAACTCCTTCATGTGAAGGGGGGCCTGTGTCCCAGCTGTCGGGACTTGTATAGGATAATAACAGCGGAAAAAACACAAACTTTAAATAGAAATAAAAACAATCAAAACAATGACAGCCAGTAACTAAGAAATAATAAATTGCATTTTACTTTCTGGCCGTTGTTTTCCATATAGAATGATAGATGGCCGAATACTCGACTAAAAGCGGAAAAAATTTGGTTTTCCACTGATAATTAAATCGTATATTTTACGTAACGTATATATTATTATCGTGGTCGAAAACAGACAAGATAATTTAATTGATTTTAAGTAATTCACAATTCTAAAAGAAAATAAATTACTTTAAACTTTAATAACATGGAAGTAAAAGTTACTTTTTGCTGCTTATGCTAGTAATTCGACCACCCAGCCGAAAACCAGAATTACTAAAGAAATGTTTCTTTGGTAAATTTGGTTTTCGGCTGGGTTGGTTTGCTTGAAAAATATTTCAGTATCCGACCACCTCGAATTTTAATTATGCATCGAATAATAATGAAAAATTAAGTTTGTAAATGTTAAATGTGTTGGGGTTTTAAGAAAATTACGAACTTACTTTTGTGTAAGTACGGCTCATGAAACACCTTGAAACTTATTGTGCATTTTCGATCTTGTCACTAATTTTTATGTATTTTCAAATACAATTTGTGGGCGCGGATGCGGGCACTAAACTAAACTTAGAATAGTCATTAGCGTCTATTTTTTCTATATTTAGTATTCTACTGTAATCAGGGCTTGAAGATTAAAGTTTGACTACGTATAAGTTTGACAGCATAAATCGAACCACAACCACTATTATTTCATTTTGAAATGAGAGAGGCAGTCAATTGGTCGAATACTAGGGCCGGTCGCAAAACCGGCGCACGACTCTATTATGTTTCTTTATCTATGGTTTTTTTTAGTGACTGTGACTTTATTTCTCAGCTCATTGTCATCAGAATATGAACGATAGCTTACTGGAAATAATGCCAAGAGGAATTACGTTTGTTTAATTAATATATTTGATATAGTCGTCTCTTCCATTTTATTTAATGTAGAGATTGAACGGCTAAAGCCCCTCTCATTATATCGAGACGTTTTAATTGAAACTCTTCAACCTAACCGTAAGTCAAAAGGCTTGTATAATATTATACCTACCCTCTCTAATAAAATTTACATCAATAATTCGAGAGTTAGGATACAAACTCGTGATAAAATTTCATTCATTGGTGTCTATATTTTTTTTTATTTCTGTAAAATATATTTCAAGTAACATACAAAGTAAAAACTAGTAAGCAATATATCCAGTAGTATACGTAAATTGTACACATGTAAATTCTAATTTACTAATAATAATGTTTATTTTAATTAAATATTTATTTGAATTAATTTTATTAATTATTAATTTTTGAAAACCTAGGAATCCAAATATTTACTATGACTAAATTACTTACGATGCTGTTACGATATTGATAATATTGAGTCACTGACAATAGGCATGAGCCCAATGGTGCGACAGAAATCTTCAATTGGCCTATTTTACAATTTATCTTTGAATGATTTTACATGTTTACTCGAAATTACTTAAATTTTGAAAATATTATTTCTTTACGTCATCTGCACGAAAGATATTATTTTTATTTTCTGATTTTCAGGGTCTTTAAGGCAGGCACTTTGGTGATGTGACCGGGTTATGTGGGCCTTTTACCCAAAAAAAATCCTGAGGAAATCCTCGGTTTGTTGTCGAGGGGCTCCGGGATTTGCTATGGAACGCATAAGAGCCCATCTCGCGCGTTGTCGTAGCACTTGGAAGTTGGAAGTATTTTACTTCCACTACTGCCTACGTGATTTTATAATTAATGAGATATATTTATTGAGGTGTCAGTGATAGAATTTGTTTTTTTGATAGAAGACTTTCGACCAAAACACCATTTATACAAGCATAGTTTTGGCTCCCAAGAACTAATTAACAATATCTGTCGTCAAGTGTCGAAATGGGAAGCAGTAGTTTTTCTAAAGCTTAGTCAAGCACTTCTCAGGAGGGCAGTTACAGATTCCCATGCACCCACGCAGTACCACAAAAACGCGGTCCGCTCAAGCTGTCATCCTCCTCGGGGTCTCATCTCACATGGATGGATGACTTCAGACCTCACTTCCTAGGCAGGCATTATCGTGACCTTTTTCTCTGTCCTAAGCTACAGGGCTGGAACTCAATGTACTTATGCCGACAACACCGAATGACAGAATCATGATGGACGATATCCATCATTATAATTCAAGTAAGGTATTATGTAGGTATTGTATATTATATCATATTAGGCGTTAAATGCCTAATCAGATTATCGGATACGTATCTACGTAGGTTACACTACCAAGTTTTACTTTTGTTAAATATCAGTTTAACAAAAAGCAGCATTTAAAGTATAAATAAAAAATAACAGACTAAAGATCATTAGTCGTAACTCGTAATAAAAAGTTTTGCAAAGAAAAAAGGCGAACTCTTCCGTTAAAAGCTTCCTGTAAGTTTCGCGGCTATGTTGTCAAGTTATTATATTTTTTTCTTATCAAGTTACTATTTTTATTCTCACTCATGTACAGGAAAACGTAACCGAAAACAGGAAATCACTTCTAAAAAATAAAGGTTAACTCACAATGATGCACACGTCAGTTTTTTTAATGAAATCATAGTACCTATAACTGAAGTGTATGAAGAGCGAAGCGTGAGAACTCTTCTAAAAGAAAAATAAGGATAAAAAGTTCTTTGCCGAAGGCAGGAGTGAAGAGTTTCTTTTAAAATCATAACGACTTTGTACGAGTTATTCGCAAACAGTCACAAGAAAAAGTACGCGTCAAGATGGAACCAACTCATAACTTAAAAAAGTTTTAGTTTCGTTACTGTCTATTTTTTAACCATTTAACTGTGGAGAGTATCGCAAAAAATTCAATTATTTCCAAGAATGTTATCAAAAAAACCTGTTTATAATTTCTCATTCGTAAAATTAACAAAATGATGTTTCCAGTAAGTCAATATTCAGTTCATACCTACGAAAAGTACTTTATTTTTTCAATTTTCAATTACACAGATTTCAATAGGTGTATGTACATTAATTAATTAAAACTAAGCTGTACCATGTACTTTTCTTACTTCAACAGAAATCCACAGAAAATACAAGAATAATCCAATTTCATTTAAAGTTTCACAGAAAACTATTATTGATCCAGCTAATACAACATTGTTACAATTGCAACGTTAAACGCACTGACAACAGATTCCACTCACAGTTTTATTTGTTTTAAATAATTAAAAAAACATTTTACTTGCATTATTTTTATTCAATTGGCATTGGCTATTCATGTTTTATCTGGACAGTTATTTTCAAATATTGAAAGGCGGTGCTGCCTTTAAGAATGTTAATCGGCGGGCTCTTGTCGCCGCTGGCGTTCCTGCAATATTAGATGGTTTGCGCTCATTCCTTGTAAACTTGGAAGATCGCTGGTGTGGGGCGCCACTTGTATCGATACACTGTCTGTGTTTTGTTTTTGCGCTCCGCCAATGTAATTTTTCGTCGCCATAAAATAGAAGGTAAGCGTCGATTTTTTTTACAGTACACGATTAAAATGTTCACATGCGTTCAGTCAGACATTCAAAATAGTGATGTAAAATTTAGATTGCGTCAGTGTTTCATAGGTTTTTTTAATTTCCACTTTCTTCTCATTAGTGTAGTTGTGGGAAATGAGAGTCAGGTGACTCAAACGAAGAGAAAGAGAAAGGAAAAAGGAAATGGAAAGGTAAAGGTCAGGGAATGAAAAGTAAAGTACAGAAGAAGGACAATGAAATGACAAAGCGACGAATACTTCAAGAATCGAACGAAACTTGTATCAGTTGTAAATAATAACGACATTTGCCAGAATGATGAGGATGACGACGCAGAAAATGCTGGAAGCTGATGCCTGGTATGCAACGATTTCGGAAGGAACAACGAAATGTGGATTATGTGTTCACGCGGACTGTACTGGATGGGACTCGGCCGAAGGTTATGTTTGCGATGTCTGCTAAATTTACTTTGACTCCGATTGCCCCTACGTCAGTGTAATGAGAGTCAAATCTGTTTTTTTTAAATTGTTATAATTACCAAATTTGATTATCAAAATGATTGAAATTGATGTCAAATGATAGCTAGTTAAGTAAATTTAGTATATTGGCAGTTGCAATAAATATATCATTTATAATTAAGGTTTTATTTGATTTCTCGCTTAAGTGACTCCCATTATAACCCCCTTTACCCCTACTATCAAACTCATGTGATATGTAGGTATATTATTAACGAAGTAATGATAAAAAATCTCATCCATTAATTTATTTAAATAAATTAAATTATAAAATTAAAAATACCTACTTACAATGAGTTTCAGCGCAATTATTTTTATTTTGTTGAAAACATGTGTAGTTGAAAATGTCTTCGAGTTGTGATGTATGAATATACTTTGAACGTCGCGCACGTCACGGGTCAAATCGGTCAAAATGCTGTCAAAAACTATGGAGCACAAATTAAGTATTTGTATTAAGCTACAGATGCGACAGTCGCTTTACCGTAATTGTTATGTATTTCGTTTTGGCGCTACTATCGCCTACTTAAATGTTCAGGTTATTTTTTTATCACTATTCATATTAACCAACTTTGATAAAATACAACACCATCTTTGATGTGCTGACAAAAAATCTCTATAATTCACACTAGAACTACATATATAAAAAAGGCGTGTTTATTTCTAATTTCGCTTAACTTTGACCTGTTCCTCAAACGGGGTTATTTTTTTATTAAGTTTTTATACTTTACCCATATTCTTTACCAAGATTAATGAAATAGAACTTATTTAATCTGTTGACTTAACATTTGTTGTCGCTATATTGCATTTCTCAAAAGAAAAGTTGATTTGGTTGATCTGTTTCCCGAGGCGTCAAAGATTTCATTTCCTATTAATTTTTTTATACCCTAAACTGCAGTGTGGATATGTTCAAACTGTAAACAGGCCACTGATTGAGATTTTAAATAGGTTTCAACAGTTAAGACCTGCAATATAATTTGTTACAAAGAGTACTATTAATTAAGCTAACAGCATCCTAAACATGATTGCAAACAGGTTTGATTGCAAATATATGCGTCATTGCCTATCCATCTCACATGGGATGGAAAGGCAATGACTCACATTCTAGATTAATAATAACTTATTTTAATTTGTTTTGTGTTACTAACATAGCTTGTAAGTATTTTGTCACTAACAAAAATTGATTGAGTCTTTGTTACTTGATAAATATTAAATAATAAAATAAATAAAAGTAATTAACTATTAAAAGTGGAATACGTCAAATATGTCGTTGACGCCATCTTGTTTAAGTAAGATGTTGCCTATGATATGTGCATATTTTTTGTACGAAATAACTAGGTTAATATATACCGAAACCATAAATAAAACACTTTTATTTAATATGAAAGTTTCTAAATTATAAGTGTACAAAGTGCAGGCCGAAGCTCCATACATTTGTGGAACGTCTCCTTTAATCTTGAAACATCTCTATATCTTTCCATCTCTTCGTCTTTTGTTGTTTGTATATGTATATATAGCAATCTTATATATATTAGTAGGCGTATTTCCGAGCTATTTCCAGGAGTTAGGAAGGGACATTGCGCAATTTCACCATCTCCATCGAGAAATGTGATACTCCTCTAACTCCATTCACTGCGCCGGATGTGCCGGCATTGTCAGGATGACAGCTTGTTACCTTTATTTATTTAGTTTATAGAAGATGTTATTTTACATAGCACAATCTATGATTTTAAATGATTGCTTATTTTTGTTTTTTGGCAATAATTATTTTATAGCGGCTTAAAAATTTTTAAAGCTAATATCGATTTAACGAAGAATTAACATTTTATGTATGACGTTTGATTATTTACTTAAATAATCAAGGCATATGACATTACATTTTTTATTAGCAATTCATAGCAACTTTGTCTACATTTTTACCAATTTTGTAGTGCCGTTTAATGCATCCCAATATAACATCCTTTAACCAGTATTTAGTAAACTGTATTGTCTTCTGGTTAGCCGCAATTTTATGTAAATTACTCAAGTAATTTAGAAGAAATACTTAAAAATCTTTCAAAAACTCAATCACATTGCAGAAAAAAAAGTATCGAACGAAAATACATAAATTACGTTATGGTTTTAGGCAATCGATAGAAAAATGTATACAGAAATATATACATATTTCAATTTCACATTCATTAAACGTGTGCCCGGCTCAGCAAACTTATTTAAAAACGCTCAAAATTTTGGCAGCCGGGTCTTAAGATTTAATAACATAAATTTATGAAAACCTACACGACTTTGCTCTACAAGTCTCTCTCTGAGGTATGTAAAAATAAGTAGGAAAAGCTTTGATATCAACAAAAGTGAGGGAAACAATTGTAATAATTATATAACATCAGAAACACTCACTTTGATCTCAAGTTCGAAAGTATGGTTGGATGCTCCTGTAAAGATTTGTCGGACTTCACATACTTCAGAAATATTATACAACAATGTTATATACAATTTCATTTAAAATCTAGATCATCTTTAAAAAATAATCTTTACGAAGTGAGATGCTATGGCTGTAATGTGTATTAACACATAACGGTAAAGTATAACAAATTGTGATAATCTTCGTGATAATGGTGAATGAAGAGAGATGTAAAACTAATACTAATTATTCGTGTTTCATATTCGTTACTACTCGGTATTCGTTAAAATTTTTTTGCTTTAATAAGTAATTGATAAACAATTAATAGACAATAATAATTAAGTAATACATACATATACTCACGCTGTATACCTAACGGGGTAGTCAGAGAGGACGCAGAGCCAAGCGTCGCGGTTCTTACATACTTATTTCGCTTCCTCAAATCTCATCATTCTCCTCACACATTTTCGCCTAGGTATGCGACAACTTCATAAGTCAGCCTTGGTCTTCGTCTTAGTCTTAATTAAGTAATAAACTTTGATAATACCCGGTCAGGAATACAGCGTGAGAATATGTATGAATGTAATAATTTTTGAAATATACAGTACGTATACCAAATGTATTGTATAAGATACTCACTTAGGATACATTAAAATATTACTGAGTTAGTTTATCGACATATTAAAATTTTTTTTTTCACTACCTTTTTTCGTGACGCAGAAGAAATCTACTTCTGGGGTAAGACTGCGTAATGTGGGGTTTTTACCCGCCAAAACTTTTACGTTGGTTGTTTTCGGTGTGATATCGAGGGGCGTAATATTCGGAATGCATAGAAGATTCTCTCGCGTTGCGTCGAAGCGCTTCTAGTGATGGCAGTGACAGAGCAAGAAGCCTCGATGTAGATGTGGCTAAATCATCCATCCACTGACATCTTATTTGTACATATTATTTAAAAATCGAAGGAAAGAAAAGAAGCCAAAGAAGAGCAAGGCGGACTTATGAAGATCAAATAGCCAGAGTGTTAGCGGACGAAAATGTCAAAAGCACTCGCATATCTAGGCGAAAATGTGTGAGGAGAATGATGAGATTTGAGGAAGCAAAAGAGGTATGTAAGGACCGCGACTCCTGGCGCTCCGTCCTGTCTGACTACTCCTTTAGGGATACAGCGTGAAGATATACAAGTAAACTTGTCGCATTCAAATTGTAAAATGAGAAAATAGCTACTAACCAATCGTAAAAATGTGCGTTTAGATACTGTTTATCCCGCATGGATAATAAAAATATTTTTTAAAACTGTCGTGGAAGTTTTGACGAATTTTTAAGTTTTTTAGTGCGCTGTATCCAAATCTGTCAACCGTTTTATTTTATCACATACAGATTTTTTGCTACATAAGGTTAGTGAGGGATTCAGCGTTAAAAATAAAATCTGAATTATTTTTTATTTATTGACGAAAAAACCAACCAAAATATATTCTAAAATTTAGTTAGTGAACGAAAAATATAATTTAAAATCATAATTTGGATATAAAGTGACTTTGGAATTAATTGTTGTCTTTGTGGGATCGTTCCTTTTTCCCCTGAATACTGCTTTAACCAGCAACAACCAGCAGAAATCGGCCATCGTGTTAGTGTTCCACCTTTTTTTTAAGTCTAAGTTTTCGGGGAAGTAGTTAACGTGTGAAAGCAGAAAATGCACTTTTAGGCTCATGTTACAACCCTGTACTTTAAAAGCATTCAACATCCGTTCTACAATATCTTCGAAATTGGCATCCTTCATGTTCCCTAAAAATTTGTGCACAACATCTTTGAAGGAATTCCAGGCTTCTTTTTCTTTTTCTGACATTGTCTCAGTAAATGATGTGTCTGTAATAAGTTTCCTTATATCAGGGCCAACAAACACCCCTTCCTTTAGTTTAGCTTCTGACAGGTGTTGAAACTTTGAGCAAAGGTATTGAAAACATGTGCCATATTTTTTGGAAGAGACCTAATAAATTGTTTGATGAGACCCATTTTATGTGCAGTAGTGGTAATAAAGCTTTATCATGAGGTACCAATCTCTCTTGAAAAACATTTTTTTCGCCTGGTCTTAAACTTTCTCGAACTGACCAGTCCCTTTTTTCCTCAGTGCAGATCTCTAGCCCTGCTATCACACAGGCAGAGGAAGCAGGGATACTTCATGAAACCGGATTGTTGACTCAACATTGTTAAAATTTTAAAATCTCTACATATCATTCATTCATGCTCTTCGTAACGAATTTTCTGGAAAATCGTGCCCAAATTTTTGTATGTTTCTTCAAGGATAACAGAGTGAGCCATTAGAAGTCAAGCGTATGTGTTGCCATTATGAAGAAGAACTGCTTTTATGCTGACCTTAAAAGAGTCAATAAACAGAGAATCAATATCGCCATTCCGCAGGATCATACTCCAGTTTATTATTTTTCAACGATCCGCGTACATTGTTACAGAACACCAAACCTTCTTCGCTAAAATACTGTAAAATTGTGTCTCACGGTTCCTGTACCATGAAAAAGTTGTACCTTGTGACAATAAATTATTTTGTTTAAGCCGGGAGCCTAACAGTTGAGCAGTATCTCTTGGGAGACCTAGATCTCGGACCAAATCATTCAACTCAGCTTGAGAAAAAAGTGCAGGTACAATTCTAGATTCAGGTTCGAATTCTGAAGTACTGAACTCTTCCAGAGCAGTCATCTCATGAGTTTCATTATCAAAACCATCCACAGAAATAGATTCCAAAGATTTTGATGGCTCAGGCACAGGTATTTAATTGCTGTTGGAAGATTAGGGTAAGTTATTGCCTTCTTATTTTTCAAGTTGTATCGCAAGAACAAAAATAACAGTCACTTCCGTAGTCTTTTTGTTCACGCCACATCATAGGTATTCCATAACAAAAGCTTGTTTTTTACCTTTCATCCATAGATGAAGATTTTCAACACAAGTCTTGCACACTTTGTGCGGGGCCCATGGTTTGTCTTGATCGCCTAATTGTAAACCGAAATAGGCGAAGCATATTTTCTTAACAAACACAGTAATGCTCCTCTGCCATTTTTTCAAGGTATATTTCCCGCAAATAAAACAGTCTGGAGAGTTGATACAATCTCTATGAGCCATCACGACAGCATTTGCAACTTATTATAAGTATAGCGTACCAATTCTTAATAAAGCTGGATTACGACCGAGTCAAGAACAGATATTTATTAACGTGCGAATGATTGAAACGAAGCAATGCATGAACATGTTCTTACAAGATTATAATGCTATTAACCGTAGTTTGTGCGAAGAGGTTTGTTGCGTTCAAACAGGATAAAACATGTGATTCGTTTCATCAGCAAATTTACCATCCAACCAGAAGATTTACCTCCCTCCCCCTCACCGCTCCCCCACCATCCTACAACATTTGTGCGATATCGTCTTCTATTCAACTATTTTAAAATCTATATTTTTACGCTCGTAGAACTTAAACAGTTATTGGCTCCAAAAAGAACCTGGCAACTCTAATATGAGGCAAAAACAAATTTGGCTATAAATCGTGACGTGATAGCACATTTTGGATATTTTTCCCGGATTCAGCACCCAGAAATCTATAAGAATCAGTGGAAAAATCGGAGGCAGTTTTTTGGTCATATACCTGTGTAATTTGTTTAGATTTAACAGAAGATTCTGAATCTAGTTCTTTATTTGTGTTTGAAGGGTAACATGTACTAATATAGAACACTGTAGAGAAACATTTGTGTTCATTTTTATTTTATTTTCGTGTGACGTTTTATAATTTTCATTGAAATTATATATGTGATCTATATGACATACACAACGTGTGCTTTAAACACCGTTAACTAATATCGTAACACATTATTTCAGGGTGTCGTAACTACTCATCATTTCCTCACCACTACGCGATAACTTACGGTACCATGCTACGAGCTACGATATTACGCTACGAGCTACGGTACTGTGCTACCGACTGCAACTACACTACGAAAATGTTTCTGTGCTTCTAGTCCTTTACCATGCGCCTATTACTCTCGCCCTAATGCGGCCGGTGTAAAAGTCGCTAGGGCTAAAGCCTAGTTCGGATTACGCGATTTAGTCGAATGGCTAGTAATTTAGTACATAAAATTCTCGCTACTGCCAAAACAATCGTTCCCACTACGGTCGCGTACCTATAGTATATTAGTGAATAGTGTTTTACAAGATGCACAGGCTACAACGAAATTAAGTGAATAAGCTAATAAAGCTTATGGTAACAACAATTTTAGAAGAGATGGAAGAAGAAAATTATGTGATAAAGAAAAGAAAGCTATACGGATCCGAAAATGGATTAATAGAAGAGATAAACTAGGAGCTACGAATTACTTAATATGTCATAGGCACTCTACTATAGCACCATATTTCAAAACAAATTTTAAAGTTGTTTGTTCGCTCTAGCGAAACTACATTTTTGCAGCAACTAATGAACTCGATAATAATGAAGTCAATGAACCACTAAGCAGTGACGCGTGCTGAGCGGCGCTACTCGCTGAAAAAAATAAAACAAAATTGATTGACTTGACTTATTACCTACTTTATAAACTATTCCACTAAATTATAATTGTTCAGATACATTTAGTTACTAAATTACTTGCCACTCGACTTAATTACTGGCCAGGCATAACGGCAAATAGGAGAGTTTTTTTGGTCGGTTCGAGTCCGACAATACACAATCGGCGTAGAGTCCGACTGAGGGTCCGTGGCGATTTTTTCCCTTCTCAAAAACAAAAAAAAAACACATTTAGTCCACAATAGTAAAGAATTATTGACGTTCAAACCAAGTCTCCGTGCGAAACCGGGGCAAGTATATATGTATGTACAAACAAATCAATTACGGATACAGTAATTTGTTTGCTTATTATAATATCCCAGAGATATCTTCCATAGTTCCACAGCACATAGAAACAACGTTTTCAGATTATTTAAGTTTTAACTCTTCTAACGTGGCGTCATAAGTGTTCCAATGATTTAGGCACATGTACTATCCGACTCATTTTATTACGTCCATGTTTTATGGGGCGTTTTGATATCGACAGTTAATCATAAAATGTTTTGTTTTTTAGTTTATTGATGGAATAAGGTAGGTCTTTAACCTTCGAAAACCAAATAAGTAATATTTTATCAAACCCACAAACATACAACACTATTCTAAAGGTAAATATGATAAGTTAATCAAAATATTTACGTTTAGTAAAATTAGTGTGTCAAAAGCAACTATCTACTTTACGAATATTAGATATGTCTCTCACTACCCCGTCAGTGATACAACGTGAGAATGTGTATGTAAGTATGTATATACTCTTCATTCCATCTATTCGAAAAACAATGATTGGACCTCCGTGTGACACCAAAATAAGTCTTCTCGCATAAAGACTCGTAGAGGGCAGAAACGATTTCGAATAAGGACCACGAATATTATTCTTTACTGATTTCCAGATCAAAGAGGTCAAACGAAAATATTGTATGAAAAATGTTACTGGCCTGGATGGCGCGGTAGTAGCTGTGCGCCAGAGAAAAAAAAATGAAATTAAAAATTTGAATTACACTCGGTGGGATTATTACCTAAAAATTTACAAACAGCGACACATACTCTTACTAATTTGTAACAGCGACAGCCACGCGATCATTGCGCGACTAATTGTAATAAAAAATTGTTATCATGTATGATATTATTATGATATTCATTGCGTATCTATTATTCTATTACCGTAAAATACACTTATCGCAGTAGATTTAGCGCCACTATACAAATTACATTACACAAATTCTCTTTGACAACAGATATCGCACGATATTGGCTGTCGCATACTGACTGCACATATAAAGTAATAAGCATGCGGAACTCCAGAATCCATCGCTCCGCTACGGATAACAAAATATCGGCTTTTATTTAATCTTTATAAATAAAATATACATGTTCTATACATATAAACCTTTCAGAAGAAATTCTCTAAATGATAGTGAAAACCGTGTCAGAATCCGTTGCGTGGTTAAGCGGAGAAACAGACCGACGCTAACTGCGACTTTGTATTATACTATTTAGAGATATGAATACACACACGACACGTCAAGGTCCCGGGAACCTGTCATAAAACACTCACTTGCTAAATAAATAAATAGCACTAAGTGTACTACTCTAACATTTCTCACATACAACATTGAAATCTAGAAAAACGATATTTAGACGAAGCCGAATTTCTATTTAGTTAATACATTTCGTTGAATAACTTTTTCAACCACTTAAAAAGTTTCGTGTCATAACTAGAAGAATTTTCAATTTCATCAATTCATAAAGAATACGGTACCATCACTCCATATCAACTGCCATGATTAAAATAAACTCCGCAATATTTGTTTACAAATTTTACAAATACCTACTGTGCAGTTCATTTTACTTATTGCAGTACTCAAACAAACTCAAACATTAATCAGTAATTGAACCAATGAGTGGTACTTCGCTTTAATATTGATTTTAAAATTATATAACTAAAAGTAAATACTTTTCTTGTATAGGTATATGTTCGTCTACTCAGCTTTGTCGCTGTATTCGCAAAGTGGTAGACAAAGAAGATGAAACGCCGAGTATGGCAGGCAGTCCGTAAAAAATAGTTTTTAGTTTCCCCAAACCTCATCATTCACCTCGATTACTTATTACCAATGAATGTGAATTCAATTGACATTTTCATCAGTTAAAACTCGAACTATTTAATTTTTATAGGTCAATATTAGACTTACCATTCACTTTCAGTCTTCAAATCTTCGTCTGTCGTTCTTTGCTTAAAACTTTCTTTCTGAATACCTACCCTAACCATCGAGCCTTGTTTTCTTTCATCCGATAGATACTGCTATACTTCGTATCTATCTCTTTATATTGTATTTTATCCTGTAGTATTCACGGGTAGATTAAAATAGATAAATAAACTGCAAATATTCATTTGAAATATTTACTTGAAAATTAAAAATAAACATTTTCAAACCTGGCAAATAAAATAAAGAAATACGAGTAGTAGGTAAATAAAATGTTCATTACTAGGAACTTTTAAAAATAAATAATCAATAATTGTTAATAAAATAGCTACAATAATAAAAAATTTACGTTCCAATTCAAATAAATCTCTACCAAAAACAATAAAATGCAAATGTAGCATGGCCCATGAAATAAAAATTCAATTCGTTCAGATGTAAATTGAAAATTGTATTCCCTTTAAATGACCAAAACGACAATGTTAGTAATCATTGACTTATATGTTATACTTTGTGTACTATATGTGGTATAGTATATCTACCTGTAAATTGTATCAAAAAAATAAAATTGTATTTAGTATGGCTTTGTCATCCCCTATCGTAGATTATAAATAACTCCAGGCACTGTCCGAGCAGCATCGGTGAGGTAAATCAGATAAGCTGACTCACCTGTACATATCGACACACAATTATTATCAGATAAGCCGATCGGTCGCCATTTCATTAGAAAACAGCACCCACACCCACATATCAACATTTTATTTTATTTGCCACCTCGTAGTACGGGATGGGGAGTTTAGAGTTATAAAGTCAATGGGTCCAAACATTTTTTAATCATAAACAAAATATATTTTGTCTTCATTTTCATATTTATTTTAATTTCTAAATAAAAGAGACAAAAGTTATTTTATTAAGCTTTAAGTTTATTCAAGTTTTGTAAGCCAAGCATTTCAAACCTATAGTATATATATACACTACATTTGATTTACAATTATTGTACAATTATATATATACAATAATTGTAAATCAAATGTGTGCGCAACATAATCAGTATAAAGAGCCATACCCATACCTACCTAATTATGAAATGTATAGGTACTTGTAGTATACTTAGACGAGAAAAATAATACCTACTAATGTGAACGATTTCTTTCCTTAGAATCATGAATATAAATATAATAGTTAATGCAATGACAGCTTTCTAAGCGGCAACTTTGAGGAAGTCTATTATTTAAGATAATGTATAGTTAATATGTACTTGCTTTACATATACATATTTCTTATTTGCATCATTTTTACAGGCAAGTGCTCTTGAGACCAAGGACCGGCCTAGAGCGCTCATATTAAGGGGGCGGTAATTAGCAAAACTTGAAAATGCTCCCAATTTTTTAACCATTTTTCTACCAAAATATTGGGTCCTTACATATGAAATTAGCGTTTTGTCGTACTGATCACTTTGATCTGAAATATCTCCTCTTTGGTTAAGAATTCCAAATTCAAATTTATAAATTCATTTAGCTGGTACATTTGAGTTTTGAAAACAGTCATTCATTTGTTTTTTCCTCATTATTTTTTTCGTTGGCGTCGCTTATTACCGCACAATGGAAAACATGAAATATCGGTATATTTACGAGTACAAGTTCTACCGTGGCACCAGTGCTGCAGAAACAGCTCGAAGGATTAATGATGTGTACGGCGCTGGTGTCGCAAAAGAAAGCACAGTACGTTTTTGGTTTCGACGTTTTCGTTCTGGAAATTTCGACCTTCAGAACCAACCCCGTGGACGGCCACAGACCAAAGTGGAAAACAAAGAATTAAAGGCTATTGTGGAAGCGGATCTATCACAAAGCACTTCAGAGATAGCTGCAGGTTTCGGGGTAAATGACAAAACTGTATTAATCCACTTGAAGCAAACCGGGAAAGTAAAAAAACTTGAACGATGGGTACCTCATGAATTGAGTGAATCGAACTTGCAAACACGCGTCGACTGCTGTGTTACTTTGCTCAACCGACACAATAATGAAGGGATTTTAAATCGAATCATTACTTGTGATGAAAAGTGGATACTGTATGATAATCGGAAGCGCTCATCGCAATGGCTGAACCCTGGAGACCCAGCCAAATCCTGCCCTAAACGAAAATTGACTCAGAAAAAATTACTTGTGAGTGTTTGGTGGACTAGCGCCAGTGTCGTTCACTACAGCTTTCTAAAATCTGGCCAAACGATTACGGCAGATATCTATTGTCAGCAACTGCAAACCATGAAGGAAGAACTAGCTGCTAAACAACCGAGATTGGTCAATCGCTCTAGGTCACTGCTGCTTCACGACAACGCAAGACCACACACTGCACAACAAACAACTACTAAGTTAGATGAGCTACAATTGGAATGTCTGCGACATCCACCGTACTCCCCGGACCTTGCTCCAACAGATTACCATTTTTTCCAGAATTTGGGCAACTTCTTACAAGGAAAAAAATTCAACTCCGACGCGGCAGTCCAAACCGCCTTCAAAGCGTTTATTGATTCTCGCCCCCATGGTTTTTTTAGTAAAGGGATCAATGAACTACCTATGAGATGGCAAAAGTGCATAGATAACAACGGTGCATACTTTGATTAATTAAATATATATTACACAAAAAAAAATTGACTTTATATTCCTCCCGTACAAAACGCCAATTTCATATGTAAGGACCCAATATTTTTCTTTGGTTTTGCAATACTGCTCAACAGCGCCACCCGCACGCTCGGCCCGCGCACACTACAAATAAAATAAAACAAAGGCAAGACAAATAAATCTTACTTTTTTTTTTCGTCAGGAAATGCGTTACGCATCCCGTCCCGCTTAGGACGGTGGCGGGGGGGTATGTGGGACTCCTCGACATTAGAGTGCTAGGCCGAGTATACCCACTAAAACCTGACGGTGTTCCTCCTCGGGGCCAGAGTGCGGGGGCAACGCGGGCGCGTTAGTAATCTTCCGCAGCCCCGGCCTAAGCCAGGCCCTTCTCCGTGTGCGGGCAGTTTGACCTGCTCGCTCTCCTGGGGGTCGCGCGGGAACACCGAGCGCACCGTCTCGAGGCCATCGGGTGGGGCGCATTCCCCCAAAGGACACCCCAGACCTCCAAAGTGGCGGCTTCCGCACCTCGCCTACACCTCGACAGGGGCATCCGCAAGCCCACTTGATTTTTACGTGTTTACTCATGGGTTTTTACAAGTTGTCCTTCTTGCCACCTCTGATTTTCACGTGTTTTCTCACGAGTTTAATTATGAGTTTTCCTTTTCTCCACCTTTGATTTTTACGTGTTTCCTCACGGATTTTTAAAAGTTTTCCTTTTTTTACCTCCGGGGCCACAATACTCCTCTTAAAAAAGTGCAAGTGACCCTAACATCTGACCCCCGCCCTCACGCAGAGGACGTGTACACAACTTGTCCCCATAAATGGGGACAGTTCCCACACCACCGCCGCCGCCGCCCAGTAACAACCCATTAAACAACGAGCAATTAACGGTCGGCGCCAAGGGTGCACCACGAGGAGGTTGCCCAACCCAACACCAAAAATGAATCTTACCTAACCTAACTTTTTTTTTTAATTTTACTCTTTCATATAGCAAAAAAGGAATGTGTATACACTTTTCATTATGTAATAAATAAAAATTCTTCATTTTTTGATTAAAAATTACGCACTTAATCTGTTTACATTATTATTTTATTTCGCAGCAAATTTTCTTAAAAAGGTGCCATTCCAATCTTTCGTCAAGGGCGTCAAGAATTTTCGCGTCGGCACTGCTTGACACCAAAAAAATACACTTGCGAGTAGAAAAATCAGTTCACTTACAGTTAACAGTAAGTAATAATATTTATTTATAGTAACTAACACGTGCGCTCTTTTTTAAAGTTTCAAAGGGCAATATCTACATAAACACTGAAGTTTAAATTAAAAATTTTTAGAAAATGTTAAGCAGACCAACTTTTTTGCTCGCAAATATATTATCGTTATCAATTTTGTCAATTCTAATCAACATGCCTATGAGTGCTGAGTGGTTATAGATATACGTATTTCGTTTAAATCGATTTTCGACACATAGCGCCTACTAAATTGCATGCATATTAATGAAGTCACTTGTTAGGACCTACTCGATGAATTACTCGACGAACAACGCTGATAAAGCACATCGATTTTCTGTCGATACAGTTAGTATGCAAAATAAGCTCTGCGTAGAATTTTTACGTTTTATAAGTTCTGTATAACAGAGTTTTTTACAGCGATAAATAGCATTTTTACCGTTATACTTACCAGCTTTAAAATACTATGAAATACAATTCAATTAAAAGTAAATACAGAATCATAAAATCATAATCAACAAACGCGACAACTTTAATGAGACAAGTTCCGATGCATGTATTCGTGGCTTTAACATGTGTGTGTGTGTGTGTGGCAGTTTATCCGATTCCCAATAAATAATTACAAATACAAACCATTGAAGGCATTGAAATTAAATTATAAACGTATAGAGGTAGTAGATGGAAATCCTACGGGCTATGTTACAATAAAAAAAATGCGTACTCTGCAAAAATAACGGAAAGGAAGGCAGAACGGACCACTTAAGAAAAATCGAATGTAGTAAAACTATTCATTTAATTTAAATCTTTTAAGGACAAAAGTAATCAACAGTATAATCTCTACGTTACATATTAATTAAACTTTCATAAAATCATAGATAATAAAGATATTAGATAATTTATAAAAACTCAAATTGGTCCGTTTTACCTTCATAGATGAGGCAGAACGAGCCACATACGAAAGCAAAACGGACTTCCATAAAAAATCTATTGGAACATTGGAACATCATTCACAGTCAAATATTACCTCATTCAACACAAATACAATGTGTCTATAAATGACAATATGGACACTGCACCCAACCTCTATTCGTTTCCGAAAACATGTGAGAGCAATAAAGATCAAGACTTAGCATCATTATCGTCGGATGGATTGTTAATTTACTTTTTTTTGGGTCTACTTTCTAGCTTTTTTTTCTTTGATATTATTTCTTATTAGTCTAGTCGAGAAGTGGATTTCGTGAGAAAAATAGTTGCCCGTCTCTTAAAAATATGAGCGATAGCTCATTCGATCCGTAATGGCATCTAGTAAAAGACGTTTTTTGGATTTTTTCTGCCAATAAAAATTGCAATTGTTATTAACAAAAAAGAAAAAAATAGAGAGTTTAATTTTACGAGAATAACTCAAACACATAAGCCATAGAGAAAATTTAAAAAAAGTTTCAAAAGAGGAGGAAATTTCGGATGAAAAACTCCCAACTCCCGGAACTTACTAGCTCTAATATTAATAATTTTAATTTTACGATTAAAATAGGCCTCCGCGCGGCACTTTCGGCATGCGCGCGCCGCCTCTGTAGAGAGTTCAGCACATATAATAATTTTTTTATGTATTAAATATCAATTGAAAAATTTGAAAAAATTTAGGTGTTATCTAGACACTCCAAAGAAAGTGGTCCCGTTGGGAAAAAATCGTTATCTCAATTTTTCAACAACTTATGCAATTGTTAACTACCTGTTTTTTTTTCGGGTCTTCATTGTCACAAATGGCGACATAAAAGTTTATAATTTTTTTTCTTCTTGGATCCCTTTTTATAAACATACTGAACAAAATCACATCATAAAAGTTTAAAATTTTTTTTATTTTGTTACGAATTTTTAAACTTCACAAAAAATTAAAAATCAAAACATTGTTATTAAAACAATTTTTTTGCGTATGTTATACTATTGCTGATTTTATCTCTAGCTAAGGTAATAACTTTTATTAGTTTAAATTTTTTCATGTCATTTGTTTATAATTTTTTTTATAAACGGATTAATAAAATATTTTTGAGAATTTTTTTTTACCATAAGGTTTTCGACAGTAAATAATGATTTAAAATAAAGAAAATTTTACAAAAACTGTTGATTATCGTTTTTTTCAAATTTCAGTTATTTTAACAATTATTTAAAATAATATTTTTTCATTTTTTCATTTTTTCTCGTTTGTCCTGAATCATTTGTAGCATAGCTTCATTTATAAGAAATAAAAAACGAAAATTTTTATTAACAAATACGTGTAAGTAGTGAACTATAGCAGATAAAAATGAGGTCAAAGGTTTATCTAAAAGAGCAACTTATGCTCTATGAAATTGACTTGAATGTTGAAGACCGTATTTTTAACAGTAACAAAGTTAGAGCTGCATAAAAAATCGAAAAGTATTGTTCACTATTTTCATGCACATGATTGCTTTTGTTATTTTTTTTTTAAATAAAAAAGAAATATACCAAAAATTGGCATTTGTTTATAACAAATTGTAGTTAATAAACAATTAAATTATAAAAAAAAAATTTTTTTTTGCTTTCCTGTTCGTGGCAATTGATTTTTAAAGAAAAAAAATGTTTCTTAAATAATTGTTAAAATAACTGAAATATGAAAAAAACGAATCGTTTTTAAATTTTTTTTTTAAATCATTATTTTCTGTCAAAAACCTATGGTAAAAAAAATTTTTCAAAAATATTTTATTAATCCAACTGGATTAATAAAATACGATACCTAAAATCTTACGACGATTTTATGAAATGGCGCGCTAAGAAAAAGTGAAATCGTTATCAGAAAACATTTTGTTAATATATTTCAACGAATTATCAAAGACTTCAACATTATGGAGCGTGTATTCTATGTTAAAGACAACATTAAATACTAAACACAATGTACATATAAAGGATTTCGAGAGACTAACATCGTTTCTCAAAAGGCAAGCAATCAGATTGATTTAAATCGAAAAAATCCAGTTTTCACTTACCAAGAGGTAGAAACCTTCTTAAACCAACCGCCTGATGAAATATATCTAGCAATGAAGGTAAGCAAATCTTTTTATTGTTAATTGTAGCTTCTTCTTTTAAATTGTAACGTTCTATATTTTATACGCATATTAAAGAGATATATCTACTTTTCAGGTAGTGTTGATATTGGCAGTAAGTGGCGCTTGCAGAAGTATCGCACTAGTAAATATGAAGGTTGATGATATTGAGAAACAATGTGATATAATACTGGTGAAGTTACGTAGCACTAAAACCAAAGTTGACCGAACCTTCGTTGTTAAAAAAGAATTTGTAAATATAATAGAAAAATACCAAAAACTTCGACCAAGTGGTATGGAAACAAACCGTTTTTTCATAAATTATCATAAAGGGAAGTGTCTGAGGCAAGTAATTGGCAAAAACAAGATTTCGAGTATTCCTAATTAGAACCTACCTTAATTTGCCAAACTCAAATCTATATTTGGGTCACTGCTTTCGCAGAATATCAGCGTCTTTGGTAGCCGATTCTGGTGCCGATTTAACTGTCATCAAAAGGCATAGAGGTTGGAAGTCGACTAAAGTAGCGGAAGGCTACATAGAAGAGTCAGTGGAAAATAAAACTAAGATACTTATTGCATAAAGTAACAGAAATGATAAATCTGCATTCCACTGACTCTCCACAACCAAGCACTTCAAAGGATTATCCGGTGCAATCCAAAAACATTGCTGTAACAGCTGAAAAAAATAGACAAAAACCGATGTCCCCAACATACAGCCCAGAATCCCTGGATACTGCAGAAACTCAAGTTTCCCAGAAAATATCAAATATCAACATACCCGGAAAAAACCTTTCACTACCTATAACTAATTGCTCTAATTTTACCATAAAATTTAAATAAATATCTCACCAAAGTTATTGATTTATGTAAAATAAAATTCACTAATTTTTTCATTAGCTAATTAATGTTTTTATTTTTACTTTCCTCAAAGCACAGTGTTTACCTCGGGTGAGACTTATTTAGTCCCTCTAACTATTGGCGCCCTCGCTGAGCTCTGGCGCCAAATTCCGTCTCCAGCTTAATTAAGTTACTTTCAGTCCTTGGGTAACAATGTACTATTAAGACACTAATGTTAGCAACGTCTTTGAAATTTTTAAAAACGTAAACCAGTTTATGAATTCGACATACAAGGGATTCCACATGTAAGTGCCAAGAGAGAGTGTGGTCAATTATTACTCCAAAATATTTAATGGATTCGGAACGAACAATCTGACTACAATTGCAAATCGTGTTGCAGTGGACACAACAATTATGAGCCGTAACAGTAAAAGAAGATGGAGGTTGATTTGAAATCCTCAGCAAACTATATATTTTGGTGATCTTTTCTTTAATATTTCGTTCTAGAATTGGATAGATAGCTATAGATGTACCCTAAATATTTTTTAGGACAAGGGCACTTAAAAGTGTGAAATATCTAACAGTTAAAAAAAAATTAAACCGACTTAAAAATAAATACACTACGAAATTACACATTCATTACCTATCCAATACTAGTCAAAACTAAAGTACGAAAAGAACTTCATAATTATAGCACAATTGTAATGTCCATATCACAGATTATTTAGTTACTAGCGTAAACCCATATAATTAAATTCGACAGTTACTGAAGTCTTTACTAAACCAGTAAGCAACAACAGAAAGTCTAGGTACTAGTTTAGTAGGTTTGGCACCGACTTCAGTACCTGTCAATAATTATATGTAGGTACTTACAGGCATTTGCATCGTATTTTTCGTGAAATCACTTTTCCACTTGAGCTTTGATTAATACAGTAAAGAATAGCATTTATTTTGTACTTAATAAAGATAATAATTATTTAGTAGCAAGCACATCTTGATCACTGCAATTTTTCATTTACGCATTCGTAGAATTATCATGCATGCAGCTTGAAGTAAATATTCACACTGACAATCGCGTGAGCGTAGTAGGTAGTATAAAATTGTAATATTAGCTAAGCAGGGGATCTACCTAAAACCGCAAAACTTAGCAAGTGGTCTACGAGTCAAAAAAGTTTGGGAGCCTCTGCTCTAAAACATAAAATCTTTATTGTAATTGGTATTTAATTTTATTTTAAATTGATCTGTAATTGATTAGTTATAAAACTACACATATATCATATTGTACAGGTTGTACGACGTTATTCATAAAATTTTAGAACGTATTACTTACAAATTTAGAACATTTCTGTCTTTCAGGGTGGCTTGCACCACTCGTTTTAAGGATTTGACATCTTACTTGCACGAACTATTTAATAGTTGATGCAAGCAAATTGGTGCAACCCTTAAACTGTCCATCATAACCTAAAAATACATCGTAAATAATAATTACAATAAGATTTTTCGAAATTCACACCGACAATTACAACTAAAAATTTTTGGGCTTATAATTTTCCAAACAGAACATGACAATGTCAATCAGTAATTTGATAAACGACAATGACAGGATTTTTTGGCGGGAACGGGAGGTGAGGTTTTTTTATTTTAGTTTTTCAATTTTTTACATTTTTGGGAGTTTTAAAATACAACAGTGACAGTATATTGTGTTTTAGTTCTGTGTAAGTGAAAAGAATGAAGGAAATCTAAATAAACATGTGTAGCTGAAGTTTTCGCGTTTTAACTTCAATAAAGCCTATTATCACTTTACTGGAGGAGTGTCAGGGACTTAGTTGTAAGAAGTAAAAACAAAAATATATTGAAAATGTACTCCATGTGTTCTGTATGAATTTTATCAAACAATACTGTGACATGATTACAATTTATAACAAGGGTTTTTCATAATTTTTGTGATTTGGCTGAAGGCTTTGTTGCCAATGCTTTTAGAAATATAATAAAATAAAATACGACAATGACAGTGTCAATCAAATGGAAAAAAAATGTTGACGTGACATCCGTAAACACCGTAAACACAATCAAGAAAAAAATATTGGAATAAAGGAGAATATTGTAACAAGTAATCTCGAATTTCACTTTAGTACTTTGTTATATATTTATAAATAACGTAAAAAAAATGTTAAAAGCGGTTATTGTCATTGGAGGCCCCCAAAAAGGTCAGTACATTTAGGCGCCAACGTCACCGGCTTTAGCTTTAAACGTGTCTAAAACTCTAAAAACAAAATTAAGAGAGCTATTATAATGGAAATTACCAAGCTATTCTATTAAGAGAAATACACTTAAAAAAACAATTTATGTGATAGTTTATTTTTACGTTAAACAACAGGAAATTGGAGGTGTTACTTTTTTAAATAAATGTTGTATATTAAGTACCTACTTAATATTTGTAATATTTCACAAAATTGAAATTGTTTATGCTTTCAATTTTAATGTGTTTTATTTTCATACATTCACAGTGATAAAGGTCTGGTGTGACCTGCATTGCCATTTACATCAAATAAAAAAAAAATTCAAAGTTTCATATAGAACAACAGTGGCTGGAGTCTTTTGGCGGGATTTTATGGGGAGCAGTTAGGCGTTAATTTTCATTATTTGCATATTGTTTCTAGTGGATATTGTGATGTAAGATTGTAGTAGTTTTGCATCCCAAGTATCTATGATATTGTGCAAAATGTGGAATTGTTGAAATAAGTGCTTGTTTAGCAGTGTGGTGTTGAGATTCTTTTAGTGGCTTAATCTGCCTCAGCTTTCGCTCATCACATAATGTTATTTTTGTTTGTACTATCTTGTGTGCTCACAGTTCTATCTTATTTTATAGCAATTATTAAAATCCCATTAGGAATACAGCGTTAAGATATGTATGTATTAAAAAATATAAACATATTTAATGAAGTTAAAATGGATTTAGTTGATGATTCAGAACTTATTGTATTTAGTTATTAGACTTATAAATGACTAGCGACTCGCCTCTGCTTCACAGGGGTAGCAATTTTTTTTTAAATAAAATTCTGCCAATATTTCACGCTGATAATGTAGCTTTCTATAGGTGAAAGAATTTTTGAAATTAGTTAAGTAGTTTTTGAGTTTATCTGTTACATACAAATAAAGCTTATTTTATAATATTAGTACATGAGTATAGATGAAAATCAAAATTTTCACATAACAATAAAGTTTTTTTTTAAATGCATCATAACCAACACTAAATATGAAGACAAGCATATATATTACAAGGATGTTCCATTTCAGGTACTCGTTTTCGACCTTTGTCTCTAGACACTCCAAAACCTCTATTCCCTATAGCTGGTCGACCTCTAATACAGCATCATATTGAAGCATGTGTGAAATTGGAAGAATGTAAGGAAATTCTTATCATTGGTTCATATACTACCACCCATATGGCACAGTTTGTCAGTGATATGCAGAAGGAATACCACATCATTATAAGGTTTGCTTTGCTCATTTTAACTATATATTTACTAGATTTTATCATTTTTGTTGTAAAAGAGCCTATATCCATGTTCTATGCCACTGTTGCCCATTTTTATGATAAAGTGAAGACAAAGGCCATGTTCTGCTGTGCAGGTCTAGTGTAGGTGAGTGGAAGTAGGCTAGGAGATCTCTAGTCTACTTCTACTCGCCTGCAGTGTATGTATACAATATATACAGGATAAGAAATAGAGAATAGGTAATACTGGATGAGGAGACCATCATTCCTATTATACTCCTTTAAAACCTCATACAACAGATATGTGATAACACAGCCTAATACTCTGACCCCACCTACAGGGCTAGTTCAATACCTACACCAGATCTTTATATCCTTTGACTTTGACAACCTATATAGATCGGATCGGCATAGAAGCATTATTTGCAAAAAGCTTTTTTTAAGCATTTATTATATTATTAACATGTTTATAATTTATCACATTTGTAATGTTATTTCTGTGACCTGTCATTACATGGAGTAGAGTGATTGGGTTAGTAAGTTGGGGTTAAAGAGTAAACACCAAATATAAAACTACATTTAAGTCTGAGTAAAAGGCTTTATTATTATTATTATTATGTTATTTCTCATACATGATTAGCAAAATCTTGTAAGTAATTATTAAAATCCCTGTAACTAACATTAAATCATTTTCCCATTCTCTTCAGATATCTTCAAGAGTTTGCACCTCTTGGAACTGGTGGTGGTTTATACCACTTTAGGGATCAAATCCGTGCCGGAAATCCGACAGCGTTTTTCTTGCTTAATGGAGATGTGTGCGCTGATTTCCCGTTGAAGGAACTGTGGCAATTCCATGAAGATAGAAATCAGGCATTGGTATGGGAAAAGTATTTTTGGTATCTGTTACATATGAAACAGCGACAGACCAATAAACTTTAGACGACGCTTACGAAGGCACTGCCTGCCTGTGGATGATAAAATATATTACCGTAATAATCATCCACTCTCAAATAATCAATGTCCCATGTCAATGTGACCAATTAGATCACAGCATTCCATTGGATAGTTATATTTTGATTAGGTATGTTTGTTTTGTAAAATTACTCTAAGCGTCCTTCATGAGTTTATTGGTCTGTGAAAACAGCACATACACATTACAACCTTAACACAATAGGCATAATAATATATAACTTTGTGCCATATCCTGTTCAGCATCATAACTCAACAAGGCCTTACCTTGACCACTTCTGGCAAGAAGTATTTAGGTTTAAGGTTACTAAAATGGCATTTCAGTTTACAGTCTACTAGCCTTACTTATAAGTTAGCCTAATTCAGATGCTGAAAAATAAGATAGTGGTAAAATTTTTTCAACTATAAACTAAAATAAGCAAATGTTTTGCATACATATGACATTCCTTAATTTATTATGTTTTATTCCCTGTCATTTAAGGTCTTTTTTAAACAAGTAGATATATTTATATAGGACCTTCCACCCATAGTTTTTTACTTTTGATTTTGTCTATCTACCAGTCAATTTTCTCCAGAACTATGTGATGTACAATAATTGAATTTAGAAAGTGATAGGTACATCTTGTTAACCCATAGACAATGTTGCACTATTTAACATCATAAAATATAGAATTAAGTATGTATTTTTGAACTCAACTCAACCATTCTTCTCCTCTTATCTGTGGAACTATTGAACAAATAAAAAATCAAATACATAGAGCTTTACTTTAAAGAGATTTACCAAAAGTTCTAAGTTTTAAAGATGTACAGAAATTAAGCTCAAAAAAGCATTTTATGAACTACATGTAGGAGACCTGCTATTCTAATTTGTTTTATTTTAGTTCAGCCTAATCTATAAAACACTTGTAATTTTTATTTTTTTCTTCACGCCTTCACTAATGGGATTCAACATTGGGGTGGACAGAGGTATCAATCAAACACTATTAAATAATCCAGAATACTTTGACCAAGGTGGTTCCAACTTGGTATAACTACTTGATCTATGAATTTGCTCAGGACTTCAGAGAATTTGAGTAAATTCGTTTTACTTGACTGGGAATTGAACCTTGTCTTGATTATATTTTATTCATTCTGTACATGCTACGTGCATATAATATGCTAGAGCTATAATTATATTAATCGCGTTACATTATCTCTAATTAGTATTAAACAAAGTCGCTATCCTCGTCTGTCTGTTTCTCCGCTTACTTCTTCTAAACCACGCAACGGATTTTGATACGGTTTTCACTATCATTTAGAGATTTCTTCCGGAAGGTTTTTGATTAGGTATATTATATTTCCCATTCGTGCGAACCCGGGACACGTCGCTAGTTACTTATATTTAACACGTGGGAAATAAACGCCATTCGTTTTCCTTTTGAATTGACGTTTCGCCCAAGTTGCAGTGAACGTAGTCTCACACAAACTTGCAGAAAGCTTCACTCTGTGTCCGAAGATGTTTTATCATCTATCTCACAATTGTAAATTACCCGGGTTTATGTGGTCTATGTCGTGTTAATAGTTAAATACATTTTTATACTGGTGCAATTCAGTCATTCAGTCGAAACGTTGGGATAAAAAAGGTATTTAGCCTTAAAGTATTAACATGACACATATGCACAATTCATTAAAGTTTAAAAACATTAATTAAATTGTCTACCCTCAATATTTGTAAATAATTTTTTTAGGACTTTAGGAAACATAAGCCAAAGTAATAGATAACCCTGTTAATTCACCACATGTTAGATAAAATATATATAATTATGTTGACATATAGCAAGACCTGAATTTTTGTTTATGTAGATAAAATGGCAAAAAGGAACCCTTTTAGTATTGTCTCTCTGTCCGTATGTCACAGCCAATTCATTCTATTATATTTACAACTAACAATCTGAGCAAGTTTTTTTATAATAGATAATTTTCGTCAAGAATTTGTTACATAAACTAAAAAATTGTTTTCACAAATAGTTTTCAATGAAGATTAGATGGACAGACAAACAGACATTTTATTCCATAATTGTTTTGGTATACTGACTTCGGTATAGAAACTGAGAGAAGTCTTACAAATACATGGTCACACATGATCAATGGTCATAAATATGATATTTATTTTTTAGCTATAGATGTAGATTCTATGAGAGAACTGCGAAGATCATTAATTTATCATTGGATTCTTCCACTTTTCCACAAAACATAAGGGCATGCTGAGTTTAGTGAGCCTTAGTACCACATCTTTGAATGTGTCTGATCCTGTGGCATCTTTTCCAGGTAACCATAATGGGTACGGAAGCGACACGTCAACAGTCAGTTCACTATGGTTGCATGGTTCGAGAAGCATCAACGAAAGCGGTCACACATTATGTAGAAAAACCTAATAGTTATGTGTCCACATTAATCAACTGCGGAGTATATGTTTGCTCCTTGAAAGTGTTCAGTATTATGGCAGAAGCATTTGAGAAGAAAGATGTGTTTTACAGGTATATGACTGTTTATGCTGATATTCAAAGATACAAATAATTTTAAAAAAACTTTTTTTAAAACAAGCTTTTATTTAAAGATTCATTTACACTAAAACGAAAATTATAGTTTTATGCAAGGGTTGTGCTGATGAATGTTATTTATGTAGACGAATTTAATAAAATAGATCGATTGAAATCCTTCATAAAACAATCTACTTTTGTAGGCACGATGTTAGGGGATTTTAGGATAATTGCTGAAAAAATAAATATCCATAATTGTACCTAATATTCTACTACATCAAATAATTTCAAAAGCTTGTATCGCGCAAGAAATTTATTTAGTTTAAATTCCTGTTTTTCTGTTTTCTATATTTGTTAACAGCTTGCCCAGCGGCTAAAAGTTTAGGGCCCAAATACACGGCGTGCTCCACTCAGAACCTAGATATCATGTAGGACCAGAATGTTTGCTAAGATAAAACAAATGACCCCATACTTGTTAGGGATGCGTCGTTTTATTACAGAGTTGGCCACCTTCCGGCTCCATCTTCAGGTCCTGGATATCATGGAGCACCAAAGTGCTTGCCACGACATATCAAACGATCCTAAACACGACGGATCTATCTTGTTTAGTTCAGAAGTTCCTATGACCACCTACCGTCTCCCATCTTCAGACCCTGGATATCATGTGGCACCAGAGTGTTTGCCAAGACAAAACAATATGAGCCCAAACTCGATGAGTTTCTCTTGTTTAGTTTAGGAGTTCCTATGGCCATCTTCCGACTCTATCATCAGACCAGCTCTATGGTACCATATTATTGCATTATCACCGAAGATATGTAAGTATACCAAATTTGAGCCCAATCGCACGTTAGGAAGTGGTTCTAATTTAGCTTCCAAGATTTGATCCACACAAACATACTAACACGGCAAGTTAAATAAAAGCTTGTAAAAATTAAGAGGGGAATGAACAGATGTTGAAGGGATACTTGATTCGGGCATGTAATAAGCCTAGATTACTCTCTGAGTCCTCTATCTACTAATGAAAGTTTCGTCAAAATCGGTACAGCTATTTCGGAAATTAACCTGGACAAACAGGCAAAAATTTTTAAAAGGCGAGTTTGGGTTTTGGTTATGTACAACCATATAAGCTCAAGATTCCGCCTATGCAGACTTTGGTGTGTTTGGTGACCTGGATCTCGATATCTGAGAAGACTGAGAGTTAGATATTAGGATACATACAACTTCAACGCTTTACCTTGAAATCCTTAAACATGGGAACATGTTTGGATAAAAAAATCTATGAAAATAATTCCAGAAAAAAACCCTGTTTTGCACAAAAATTCAGTTGCATCTCATAATTTCTACAGAATTTTAAAATGATTTTCACTAAAATGGATGAATTGTAATATCTCAAATGTCTGAAACCGGTTTTTCAATTGATAATGTAGTTTTCTTGCAAATCAAAATTATGTGCAAAAACAAACGATGAGATTTCTCTGCGCTAAAATGTGATCAAATTGCAATTGGGAAAAAAAATTTTTTTTTGTTATCATCATAGGGCGCGTGGGGTAAAGAACGAATTTGGTTGCACGGATTCTTAAGGAAAAGCCGTTATTTCGAAATCCCAGACAGACACATCAATTTTATTTATATCTATACATAAAATCTTTTGAGGACCTCCGAGGCGCAACGGCTAAGCGCGTCGGAAAGTAAACCGGGGTTGCGGGTTCGATTCCCGCCCCGAGTCTGGATATTTATGTATAATATGTATTTGTTTACAAAAGGAAACTATATAAGTGGTATATTAGTTGTCTAGTACTCATAACACAAGCGCTGTGCTGCTTTGTTTGGGACTAGATGGCGCTGTGTGAAATGTCTGAGTATATTATATGATTATATTATAAAATTGTTGGTGCATCTGTTACTGATCATGTAACTTCTAAACGATTTGACCAATTGATATCATATTCTTATAATATGTTTTTCCTAGCATAGTTATGACAGTTTTGTTAGAGTCTGATAGAGGTGGTAATGTAGTCAAGTTATTATAACTAAATAATCATAATCATCGTGATAAACGCCTCTTTCCGGAAAGAACAGTACAAATTGGTCCGCCGGACCAGCTAGCTGTATGAATGTGTTAGGAATACAAATGTTTTGAATAAAAATACAATTTTTGACTGTCTATGGGATCCAATAGACCAAAAATCAACAATAAGGGTTTTTTAGTGCAGTGGTAACAATAAATGTTTTATTGTAGTGGTAATAATTCATGTGTTATTGTAGTGGAAATGGTCAGAACAATTCGCACCCCGGTTACATGTCGTGGGAACAGGACGTGTTAGCCCCTCTCGCTGGAACAAATAAACTTTACGCAATGCAGGTAAGATCTAGTGAGGTTTTACGTACATTTCAATTGTGTAAAATAATTACCAATAGCGATAAAGTAAATATATTATATTTTGTAATAAAAATTCTGTTATACGAATTTTAACTACTCATATACTTAAAAATTAAGAAGTCTATCACGTCTGTGGTCGACCGATAGCATTCAAATATCAACATATTGGAAATTAATAGTTTCCATAAATTAATTCGCTATTTCTTATGCGATGATATGTAATTTAGGATTAACGCAATTTTATCTTTTTGTATCGCAATAGTTAATACTATTGTATACAATAAAATTAACAGTTTCAACAATAACTTTTTTATCTTAAATCATATAAAGGACAGCAGAAATTATATTGGATAAGAATATATAGCGAGTTGTATTTTGATAGATCGAATTATTATTTCACAATGTTTTAATTTTGTTTTATAGCGTCATTTTTTTTTAAAGTTAGTAAGAGTATATCTTTAAAAAAGTGGTATATTTTGTATAGCGCCCAATAGCATTTTTAATATTGTTTCTACCAATTATAATGTGCTACAAAGTATTAACATTTTAATGAAATGGTGACAGTACCTGACATTTTATTGTAGTGGATTGTATCTTTTATAGCGCTAAAGAGCATTTTTATCGAAACTAGAAGACCCGTGTTGCCCCGCAGCACTGTGTTGATAACATAATTCAAAAATAACTCTCTTATATGACGAGTAACCTTACCTACCTAATTTGAAATGCATATTATAATGTGGTCAAGTTGAATATTCACACCTATCTTCACTCCAACTCATTGTAAGTGGGCAAAAGCTAAAATGAAAGAGCGCGTTCCAGCGAGTGTTCTTAGACCAAAACGAATCGCGTACCTCAATTAGAACCGGAGATATAGAGAAAGAAAGCTATGGAAACAATAAATGTACAGGAGGAAATCGCCTTTGTCTATAACTTGAGATGGGTGAAAGTTAGGTGATTTCCAATGATTGATGACAATTCTCAAATTGATGAAAAATCAATACCTTTCATTAAAAAAAAGTTAAGCAAATCGGTTGGATAGAACGGCCAGACGGACTCGTAATAGATTTCATAAATTTTTAACACATATACATTTCTACCAGTGTTTTTACCATAAATGCATCCTATTTGTTGCTGTAGGTAACAAAATGGTGGTCACAAGTGAAGACAGCGGGCTCTGCGATATACGCCAACCGACATTACCTTGAGTTGGTACGGACCCGGCGGGACGGGAGGGGTGAGAAGGGGGTGGAAGAGGCGCCCTGCCACTTATTACCTGACGTATTTGTACACCCCACAGCAGTGGTCGACTCTAGTGCTGTGGTTAGTATTAGTCTGTATTGGGTCCGGTTCCTAAAGTTTTGATTCCTAGTGTTGGTCTCAGCTCGATACTGACACTCCCAGTACTCCCGATACTTCTGGATTTCCATATTCTAGTCCAGGGGTCCGGATCCGGTCCGCAAACATATTTTGTGCGACCTTTAAAATATAAGTATATCAAAACAAAATAGCCCGCGTTTTTATATCTTGACTACCCGACGAGCAATGATATCAACAACAAAGATTGAACCAAGTTTTTATATTTTATTATCCGATGGTTGCTATCATCATCTACCAAACGGACCGTGACAGTCTTATAATTTCTAAAAATGTACCTCTAATGAAACTAATTGGTGATCCCTGTTCTATTTATTCTTATTTATTTAATTGACTTTTGGCGGGAACGGGTGAAGTGAGGTTGTCATTTTATTTAGATTTTCTATTTTTTACATTTTTGTGAATTTTAAAATACAAAATCGATAGTATATTGTGCTTTAAAGTTCTGTGTAAGTGAAAAGAATGGAGTAGGTCTAAATAAACATGTTTAGCTGAAATTCTCGCGCTCTTCCAAGAAGTCCTTCATAACTTCAGTAAAGCCTACTATCACTTTACTGGAGGAGTTTTAAGTTATGCAAAAACTAATATATATATAATACATGACATTGGCCAATGCGCTAATCTGTGTGCCATGCCATAAAGAAAGAAAAAAAAAAATATTTAATTTTAATTCAGACAGTGTCTATAAGGGTTAATACACAATGACTTAAAAACTGTTAAAAACTTAAAAATTGTTAATACTATTTTGCTAAACTAAGTTAACCGTAGATTGAGGCCAACGATTCAGTCAATACTGTTTATAAAACAATGCTTCGTTTGACTTAGATTGGTCCGAATGTGTCGATCGGCGCAGGAGTGACAGTGAAGGCTGGAGTCAGGCTCAAGGAGTCCATCATATTGAATAACGCTACGATACGTGAACACGCACTGGTCATGTACTCTGTTGGTATGTATTACTTTTTGGTAGATGATGAGGAAAATGAGTATGAATATTGGGCTGATTCAAAAAAAAAATTTTTTTAATCAGTAAATTTTTAATATAAGTAATCTTTATATCGTCAATAGCAAACAGCAGTGAAACATCTTGAAAATTCGAGTTTTGACTTTTATTGTGCAATTAGTTACTCTTAGAATAACACCGCCTAGAAAGAGTGCTTTATGTGCGTAAGCTTCATATCCATGAAAACGTAATTTTTATCCATGGAATGCAATATTAGATTTTTTTTATTTTATGACGTCATGTCACTGCACAAACCGTCACTTCTTTTTGTTAAATTGGAGGAGAATCCGTCGGCAAGTGCTTTCCCAATAATTTATAAACTGCCATTAATGGCTCCAATAACAAAAATACATCAAATAAAATATAACAAAAAATCAAATAGTCTTCAAAAATCAAGTAATCATTCTGAAAATTCTACATTCATTTAGTAAATTGCTAAAATCTGTAGTATCTGTAGTATAATGTGTATCTGTAGGATATTAATATAATATTTCCGACCGGCGATAGACAAAAGATGAGACTCACTCATTACCTAGGCTTAAAAACTTAAATTTTGCATAGAATTCCAAACGTTTGTCAGTTTTCTAGCCGCTCTATAATATTTCATAAAAATTGTGCGGAACCCTTTGCGCAAAAGTCGAATTTCACCTATTTCATACACGTTCTGTTCCCTTTACTTGTATGTACATATGTACATACGCATGTATTTGTGTAACGAAATCTTTCGAATTTCGTCAAGCACTTTGCAAATAAAATTCTAAATAATTTGTAATTTAGCACATACTAAGAACCGATTACAATACAATAATTCCATAATTTTGACCTAATGTCCGGACCAAGATTATCAGGAAAGCGTGTTTTTTGGATTTTTATGTTATATTATTTTTCATTATATAAACTATATCAAAACTTATTTTTTTTAATTCGTTTTTTGCTTACGTAACTAAATAAAGTATCTATAATTTTTTTTTATACTGTTTTGTATTGATTAAGGTACAAGAATCTTTAATTGAAATTGATGACTTGAAATTACAGTTATGTCTCTTTTTGTTTTTGCATTCTCTTGTAAAATTAACTTTCAAGCCTTTGTTAGTCTTTAATATGGAGTATTCGAATTATTTAAAAACATATGAAACTGTAATAGTATATTATGGTATTTAATCTCAAATACATTCCAAACCAGTGGGTCAAGAAGCGTCAGTGGGTGAATGGTCACGGGTTGAAGGAACTCCCTCCGATCCAGACCCCAACAAACCGTTTGCTAAAATGGATAATCAGTCACTTTTCAACGTCGATGGCAGACTTAACCCTTCAATAACCATATTAGGTATGTATACAATTTAAAACGTTATCGCGTAGTGGTAATAGTAATCCATTGTCCATACTTCCGTACTTATATGGTTATAAATCCGAAAGTCTGTCTGTTTGTCTGGTCAGCCTTCACGGCCAAAACGCTGGGTCAATTTTGATGTTTATAATAGAGATATACTAAACCCAGAGGAAAGATATAGGCTACTTTTTTTATTTCACACATATAAACCCGGGTAAAGCTAGTTAACAATAAATCGAAATATTACAGTGATACTTGTTAATTTATTCGAAAGAGTGATAATAGTGTTAATTATGAACAAAGTTGACATACATTTTTTAAATATTATCCGACACTGGTCGATGTGTCATGTCTCGTACGGTCTTACAGATTCATTTTGAGTCACTTCTGGGGTTTGATCTCAAAGCAATCTTTACATTTTTAAATCCAATGACCATTTAATATTATGGTAGCACCGAGCTGATCTGATGATGGAACCGAAAGGTGATCAAAGGAATTTAACATTTCACAATTCAACAATTAAATTAAACAGACACCTCGAGTTTCAGTTTCAAGTTATTAATTGTCATGTTATTTATTTAGTTATTTATTAATAAGCTTGATTTTTAAGCATATTTCAATTAATTATTTTTTTCAATTTCTGACATTAACGGATTAGAATGAACTTTGGCTAGTCTTACCTACAAAAGCACTCTTTATAACCATATCACAGAGTTATATAAATTACTCGTTTTTTATAAATTAAAAAATAAAAATACTTTAACGTACATAGTAATTTATTATTAATTAAAAAAACGTTTGAACAAAACAATAAACACTTTATTTACAACGTGTATGCATGCAAATTTAAAATTCTATATTGGTAACAACGCATTGACTGCTAATTACGTTATACCTTACGTGTTTTTATCTAGACCGCCGAGAAGTAGTATTTTTATAAGAGTTTTGGATTACATACACCAGTCTGTCTATACTAATATTTCGTAAACTAATTAATCTGTGCTAATATCATAAAATGGTAAAATTATGTGTTTGGTTGTATATTTGTGATAATCTCTGGAATTTCCGAACCGATTTCAAAAATTCTTTCGCAGATGGCTACATTATCCGTGTATTATATTGTATATGACACGTAGGGTTGTTGCGTTTTGAGTGCGAGATGCGGAGAGAGTCTCGTTTAGTTATTCGTTTAGTATATAATAATAAAAAACAATGCACACGGATAAGGTTTTCATGATCGCTAAATTAAATGTTTGTAGGTTAATGTTGAGGAATGATAACTCTGGATTCGAATAACTAAAATTATTTAGGCATCTAAGAACATTATAATACGTTCGTTTTTGTGATTTAAACAGTTTTGTATTTGCGACACTACAATAATTACCCATATTCACCCAAAACATTACCGCTGTGTGCGTGCCACGCCGCGTGCGTATTATCGCGCACACATACAAACCGCGTACGTTAGCTTTCTATGAAGACATGTTACTGTTATGTGTACACTGTGAAAAGAGCAAACATTCTGTACCTCTCCCATGAGTTAACGACTTCGACATTCGCTATCGACAGCGCAAACATGTGAAGACAAAATTCAGATTTGAAAACACACACATGTTAGTTTAAAACAGAAGCGTCCGATTTTTTACTCGCGATTTTTCATTGTACATGTAATTACTGCTCCGCGGTATTGACCCGCGTTAAACTGTGTTAACCATTGATTAGAACATTGTTAGACTACAGCGCCATCTGTTGGATCCTAGCATAGCTATGAGCTATCGACTATAAAACAAAGATATTGTAAGAATCAGAAGTTACACGATAACTAACAGACATCAACAATTACATTATCTTACGTATAAAATGAATGTTTCTTTGTATGTTTGTGCTCTACGCGTTCTAAACAATTCATCCGATTGTGACGAAACTTTGGTGAGTTGTTCTGCGTACGCCCGCGAAGATTTCTGAATTATTTAATTTAGTAAATAAAAGGCTACGCGAACGAAGTCAAGCGAAACAATAATATATAAAGATATAGTAGCAAAGTGGCGTCTAGAGATCGATATACAGAAATTACCTTGATAGAGAACGTGTTAATTACGTATTTAATTGTTTATTATAACAGGTGCAGGTGTAGTGGTGCCAGCTGAAACGATTCTTCTAAACTCCATAGTGTTGCCACATAAACACTTAACAAGAAGTTACAAACACGAAATTATATTATAGTTATTTCTACGTATGTATATATAGTTTTAATGTATATTTATACAGCTGCAGATAATGTTGGACTATGTACTGAGAAATCATACCTATGTAATGCATGGTCTTATAACGTAAAAATGTTGTTCATAGTTAATTAAAGTAATTTTATAATTCGCCATGTTAAATTAGCTATTAATAATAAATAATTATTGTCTTCAAATGTTTATGTAAATACATTCGACTAATTTTTTAATGTAAGCTTAATAAAACCAGTGACTAAGTATAACTGAATGCTATTTATTTATATGTCTTTTATAGAACTAGCGACCCCCCTGGCTTCGTACAGGTCCTTTATTAAGAAATGTCTATATTCTAATTTTACAGTTTGTTTCGTCGCTTCAGATAACGCGAATATATTATCCGTGTTTAAATATATACGCATACCAATTTTCGGTTTCGATCGGCGATCGGTTGAACAGTATAGAAGACGAAATGCTATAACGCCATCTGGTGGAAAGTAACAATAAAGTGGATAGCGCGAAAATTTTTCCATACTCCAATACCCAATTATACCAATTTTCATGGTGATAGGTTGAACTATATGAAAATGTACTGCAATGCCATCTGGTGGCGACTAACAACAAAGAGTATGGCGTAAAAACATTCTCCATGAAAAAATACATATACGTGCTAATTTTTATGGTAATCGGTCAAATAGTGTTGGAGTTTGGCGATTACAAACATCTATTATTAAGTATACAGATTACAAAGAGAGCAATACTAGCGCTCTGGCCCGGCTTTGCACGTGTACGATTTAGTTTTTACAGCGATATACACAAATTATTCCACGAGAACGCGAGTACATCTAACGTTTTAGGATACCGTAGCCAAATGGCAAAAAAAGGAACCCTTATAATTTCGTCCTGTCCGTCAGTCTATCTGTTCGTATATCACAGTCATTTTTTTCAGAGACTAAGCACTCAATAGATGAAATTCGGAATATAGGTGTATTCTATGAACCGTAACTACAGCGGTGTAGTGAAATTACGAAAACAATAAAAATGGAGGGTGGTGTTCCATATAATATGTAACTGAGGAATGAAAAAAAATACCGTTGCACATAAGAGTCAAAAATTATACAAAAGTTTCAAAGTGGCTTTTTAATTTAAGTCAATAGTGAGATACGCGCTGCTAAAGTCGTAAAAAGTGTGCATATTCCACTCCACCCCTCTAATTTTTTTAAGTCGTGAATTTGCATGTGACAAGTAAACTTGTCGCACTCAAATTGTAAAATGAGAAAATAGCTAGTTATTAACCGCAAAAATGTGCGTTTAGATACTATTTATCCCGCATGAGTAATACATACATACATATCCTCACGCTGTA
Organism: Zeuzera pyrina; assembly: GCA_907165235.1. Classification (NCBI taxonomy): domain Eukaryota; kingdom Metazoa; phylum Arthropoda; class Insecta; order Lepidoptera; family Cossidae; genus Zeuzera; species Zeuzera pyrina. Next base: position 6,818,099 of record OU015641.1, read on the forward strand.
TCCCTAACGGGGTAGTCAGAGAGGACGGAGCGCCAAGCGTCGCGGTTCTTACATACTTCTTTCGCTTCCTCAAATCTCATCATTCTCCTCACACATTTTCGCCTAGGTATGCGAGAGCTTTTGACATTTCCGTCTGCTAACACTCTGGCTATTTGATCTTCATAAGTCAGCCTTGGTCTTCATTGCCTTCTTTCACCACTCACTTTCGCTCTGTATATTTTCTTCGTCAGTCTTTCATCACTCATTCTTTCTATGTGCCCGAACCATCTAAGCATTCCTTTCTTCATTTTTACAATAACACTGTCGTGCGACCGTATCATACTGCGTATCTCCTCATTGCTTATCCTGTCCGCAAGGGTGACACCGCACATCTTTCTAAGAGATCGCATTTCTACTGCATTTATCATACTTTCACTCGATTTCGGGCATATCCAGGCCTCACTACCGTACAGTAAAGTTGGCACCAACACCGCATTGTGGATAGCCATTTTGACAGTGTTAGATATATTCACACTATCTGCTAAATGCGGACAGAGCACCATTCACTTTATTGCCAGCTGCTACCCGTCTCTCCACATCCAAGTCACATCTTCCATCCCTTGAAAACGCACTCCCCAGATACACAATTTCATTCACTTGTTCTAGACATTTTCCATTTACCCAAATATCACATTTCGTTTGTACCTCTTCCCTTTCAAACACCAGAACCTTAGTTTTGTTCACATTCATATTCAATCCTTTTACTTCACATTCTTCTTTCATGCACGTGACTAGTGCCTGCAACTCGGCTTCTGATGGTGCTATAAGCACAGCATCGTCAGCGTACAATAGGCAGTTTACCACTGTGTCAACACATAACATACCACTCATACTACCTTTCATTTTCTGGAGGCAACTGTCCAAATACAGCACGAACAGCCAGGCAGACATCACGCAGCCCTGTATGACGCCTGAACAGATATCAAACCAGGGCGACGTGTCACCCTCTATCCTTACACAGGCTCTGTGGCCGCTATATAATGACCTCACAGCCCGTAGTAAGGAGCCCCCCACGCCATACTCAGGCAGAAGACTACAATTTCTGTCGCACTACTCTATCGAATGCTTTTTCTAGATCCACGAAAGCGCAGAAAACTTTCTGACCTATAGCCAGAAACTTCCCCACGATAACGGAAAGCGAGAAAATCTGATCCATACAACCTCTACCGTTCCTAAAACCACCTTGCGCCTCCCACAAATATCTTTCTGAAACGTCTTTCATACGTTCAGTCAATACCTTAGTATAGACTTTACTTGCTAAGCTGACCAAGCTGATGGCCCTGTAGCACGCGCAGTCCAAATGAGAACCTTTCCCTTTATAGAGAGGTGCTATGACTGCGGTGCGCCAGTCCTCTGGAACCTCTCCCTTCTGCAAACAAAGGTTGCAGAGTGCACAGAAGGCATCCCAGACCCTAGGACCACCATACTTGATCATCTCAGCAGTCACATCATCAATTCCCGCAGCCTTTCCACATTTCAAACTTCTTATCACTTTCTCGATCTGTTTCATTCTAATGACATCCTCCAGTCCTCCACCCGAGTGTGGCAATTCATTAGAATCGCTCTCAGTATCAGAGATGAAGTCGCCACTCTCATACAGTTCTCCATAGTATTCACTCCATCGCTGCAGAACATCTTTTTTATCTGTTAGCAAGTTGTTTTCTTTCGAACGCACTTTATTCATTCTGCAAGGTGTCGGGCCACTTCGGTATTTACGCACTTCTTTCCAAAATAATTTGGAATTTTCCTCGAAGTTGTCCGACATCCTGTTTTCGTCTAACATCCTACAACTTTCACGCTTCTCTTTCACTAGTGCTTTCGTTTCTGCTTTCTGCAGCTTATATCTCTCTTTCATCAAATTCTTCATACCACAGTCATTTTTTGTAGCAAGGTAGTCTCGCCATGCTTTCTTCTTCTTATACACAGACTCTTTCACCTCATCATCCCACCACACATCACGCTTTTTACCGTTCCCAATCTTATTCGTTCCACACACTTCTTTTGCAGCCTCGATCATACTATCCCTAAGGTTCTGCCAACATTCTTCAACATCCTCGCTCATCACTTTCAATCTATCATCAAGCTTACCGGATACTACCCTTTCATATTCATTCCTGGTAGTCGCATCTTGCAGTTTCCAGCTTTTGATGCGACAAACCGCTGCAGGTTTGGACACTACGCGATGTCGCCATGCTGCAAACAGACCCCTTATTCTGGTTATCACCAGAAAGTGGTCCGTTCCCAGATCGGCTCCTCTATGCGCTCTTGTGACCATAACCTGCTTCTTGAGCCTGTTATCTACCAGGAATAAATCAATCATACTTCACTCATGCTTTCTTTACCAAGTGTACTGATGGATCCTTTTGTACTTAAATACGGTATTAGCAACAAAAAGATCATTTTCCATACACACGCCTAACAGAATCCTACCAGCATCATTCACTCTCCTATCTCCATATTTGCCTAGGACAGTCTCAAATCCAGTTCGAGCTGTCCCGACCCATCCATTCATGTCTCCACACAAAATTCTCTCGTTCTCTTCTACCGTCGCTAGAACTTCTCTAACATTCTCCCAAAACCGCTCTAGCTCACCCACGCCGACGGAGGACACTGGAGCATACACCGCCAAAATAAAAATTCTCGTCAACCGCATCTTGAGGCGCACCCAGAGCAGTCTAGTCTACTCAGTCATACAATTAACCAAACGAGAGGACAGCAAAACGCCCACCCCCTGGCATCCTCTATCTCCAAGTGGTACCCCTGACCACAGAGCGATGGCCCCTCCGGGCAAGTCAGCAAGTTTACTGCCCCTTCGCTTAGTTTCACTCAAACATAACACATCCAGTCTTTTCTCTTCCATAATATCAATCACTTCATTCATCTTCTCTTCAATCCCACCTCTCACATTCCACGCAGCTATTCTGCACTCCTCCCTCCACTTCCCGCCGCTAGGTGCACAGCGTGTTGGGTGGCGGTCCCTAACGCCGAACTGCACTTTGCTTACACCAGCGGGGATACACTGGTGTCCGTCGCTTTCGGGGGACGCCCTATCATTTAAATCTACGTTGTCCCGCATGGTAAACATAGTAGAGGAATTGCAGCCCTGAAAAGGGCTGGCAGGGGTCGCGACGAGCACGCTTCCTCAGTTGACCCCCTAATAGTATGAGCATAAGTAATAAAAAATAGATATTATTTATCCTTAATAAAAATACACCTTTTTTTATCGAAAATATTGATCCTAGCGCCATCTCACGGAATATTGAGGTAACACGTACCAGTAGACTGAAATGTTCATTCTATTCAAGAACGATAGATGACATTTATAGACTAAGCAAAGCTGGGTTACCCATTTATTTATATTTTTACCGTGATACCGATGCAGCAACCTTCACTGTGCTTGTTCCGACACCGCCGGTTTTTACCTAATTTCACTAATCGGTTATTAATATTAGGAGTCAATATTATTTAGACTGGAAGTGTTTGGATCACCTGCATCTTGATACCTAAGAACACTGAGATTTACACAACTTCAACGCATTAACTTAAAATCTTTAAACGTAGAAGCACAGTGGGAAAAAACCTCGATAAAGAGAAATCCCGATGAAATTCCGTTTTGCACAAAAATTCAGTTAGATCTCCGAAATTCTACGGAATTTCAAAATTTTTCTGCAATGGATAGGTAATTATAATATCTATAACGGCTCGAACAAGTTTTGTTTTATATAACAATAATACAGTTTTATTGCAAATTACATCTATATAAGTACAAAAAAATATTTCGAAACTTTTCCATTTTAAAATATGATTAAATCACAATTACGAAAATCAATCTTAGTATAACTGCTATCATAGTGTGGAAGAACGAATTGTTTTTAAGAAGAAAATTTTTACTGTCGAGCAATAATTTAATAATCAGAATGACCGAGTTTATAGTTAAAGCTCTAGAGAAGCGTCTTAATTAGTCAGTAGGGTACAACGTGGGTATTATCTGGCTTAAGTGATGGTTTGGTGGAATGTTAGCTATCAAGGAGTGACTAAGCTATGTTTTTGTGAAAAACGTATCAAAACATCAGCCCACGTGTTTCAACATACGATTCTTGAGAAGGTAGTTAAGCCTCTTGACAACACCATGTTCCTGTATAGACTCAGGTGTTACTTTGCAGAAATCCATTTCATGTGATAAATTCCTGAAATCTAGCTATTTTCCGTTCAAACTCCAAGAACCACCAATCGACACGTGTTTCGCCTCTCAACGAAGCGTCCTCAGGATCTTCCAGAGATCAGACACCTGAAAACTGATCGTCAGAAATCAGAGCTCAAAACTGGCCTTCATCTAGTGCCAATCGATGATAATTTGGAGTCCCTAAAACATTCCATAAGATGATTGGCAGTGGCGAATTTTTTCATGTAGAAACTGCATGTTTTAATCGAAAACTGGCCACAACATTTAAAGTATTGTATTAAGGCCAATGTAGATCATTTTGAATGAGCTTCATATGTTTCTAATGCTATTATATTGGGTCCTTACATATGAAATTGGCGTTTTGTATGGGAGGAATATAAAGTCGATTTTTTTTTGTAAAATATATTTAATTAATCAAAGTATGCACCGTTGTTATCTATGCACTTTTGCCATCTCATAGGTAGTTCATTGATCCCTTTACTGAAAAAACCATGGGGGCGAGAATCAATAAACTCTTTGAAGGCGGTTTGGACTGCCGCATCGGTGTTGAATTTTTTTCCTTGTAAGAAGTTGTCCAAATTCCGGAAAAAATGGTAATCTGTTAGAGCAAGGTCCGGGGAGTACGGTGGATGTCGCAGACATTCCAATTGTAGCTCATCTAACTTAGTGGTTGTTTGTTGTGCAGTGTGTGGTCTTGCGTTGTCGTGAAGCAGCAGTGGCCTAGAGCGATTGACCAATCTCGGTTGTTTAGCAGTTAGTTCTTCCTTCATGGTTTGCAGTTGCTGACAATAGATATCTGCCGTAATCGTTTGGCCAGATTTTAGAAAGCTGTAGTGAACGATACTGGCGCTATTCCACCAAACACTCACAAGTAACTTTTTCTGAGTCAATTTTCGTTTAGGGCAGGATTTGGCTGGGTCTCCAGGGTTCAGCCATTGCGACGAGCGCTTTCGATTATCGTACAGTATCCACTTTTCATCACAAGTAATGATTCGATTAAAATCCCTTCATTATTGTGTCGGTTGAGCAAAGTAACACAGCAGTCGACGCGTGTTTGCAAGTTCGATTCACTCAATTCATGAGGTAACCATCGTTCAAGTTTTTTTACTTTCCCGATTTGCTTGAAGTGGATTAATACAGTTTTGTCACTTACCCCGAAGCCTGCAGCTATCTCTGAAGTGCTTTGTGATGGATCCGCTTCCACAATAGCCTTTAATTCTTCATTTTCCACTTTGGTCTCCGGCCGTCCACGGGGTTGGTTCTGAAGGTCGAAATTTCCAGAACGAAAACGTTGAAACCAAAAACGTACCGTGCTTTCTTTTGCGACACCAGCGCCGTACACATCATTAATCCTTCGAGCTGTTTCTGCAGCACTGGTGCCACGGTAGACTCGTACTCGTAAATATACCGATATTTTATGTTTTCCATTGTGCGGTAATAAGCGACGCCAAAAAAAAAAATAATGAGGAAAAAAACAAATGAATGACTGTTTTCAAAACTCAAATGTACCAGCTAAATGAATTTATAAATTTGAATTTGGAATTCTTAACCAAAGAGGAGATATTTCAGATCAAAGTGATCAGTACGAAAAAACGCTAATTTCATATGTAAGGACCCAATATTAATGTACAAACTAACGCACACCGCACGCAACAACAAACATTTTAAGCAATAGAAAAAAAAACGATGTTTTCCTAATAACAATATTTATGGCAAGACTAGGTACAATGCTATCTTGAAACAATAATAACTATCCCAATAAATTAAATAAGAACATCTTGAGACATTCACGACAACATCTACCCTGAATATTTAAGAAAGTTGTAATAATAGACAATCATGTAAGCAACTTTAAATTCTTTACTCTTCGTTACAAGAATTGAAACTACAACTTAACGAACAGAGAGGAATATATTATGTAAGTACACCTACATACACTTTTTCAAAACTGACCGACCATTTTTTCTAATCTGTAACAGTATTTTAAACATAAAATAATAAAAATTATTATGAAATTAATAAAATTTAACTGGTTTTATTTTTATCGGACCGTTTTTGTTACAATAATAGGTATAATAAAAAAGAAGATAATATATCCGTCGTCGGAAGCTCAACTTTTTACGTATCCGATAGGAAACTTTTCGATGATTTTGTCGATTGTCGCGATTCACAAATCGGAAATCGTATTATATTTATATTATAAATCATATTATATATAGTCGTATTCACAAATCCAAGCCGTCGGATTGAATATATGCTTCCGACGATCGGCATTTCCGCCACGGAGAGTTTCCGAAGTTTGTGAATAACCCCAGATTCGGTAAGCCGACTAATCAGCTAGATTAGTTAGCGGCACTCTAGCGGTTCGAATCTGATAAAACTATAAGACTTCATCACGTGATAGACCATCAATCCCTCGAACCAAGGAACATAATGTATGAAAGCATAATAAGCTCTCGTTCTCATCACCATGTGTCAAACTAATTTTCGTATTTCTCTTTCTATTTAATTCAGCGTATTCAAGAGTAAAAGAGTTAGCTATAGTAAGTATGGCAACCTCGCACTGTCAGTATAGTTCGCATCAGCTTATGATCGACTTTACTTACATTACTGAAATAATAATTTGTAAAATACATACTCGTAAATCTTAATTATTTTGGCTACTAGTATTCAAAAAAAATAAAAATATGTGATGTCCAGCTGTTGTATTGTGACTCTTTCCTAGTCACGCATATTAGTAAAAATCCAGAAAGTCGGTCAACAAAAAACGGACATGCTTTGAGAGCAAACGCTCTGTTCACTTTAATTCTTGATCCAAGGTCAGTCTTGTAGCCCGCGCCGGAGAATAAGACTACGGTGTTCCCCGCATGTTGTACGAGACAACTAAAGGACCTTTTGAGTTTGCAATTGATCGGAGTTCACTACCCCTCAAAAAGTGCTTCTATATAACTATTATTTATAAATATAATCATTTATTGCTTTTTAAGGGTTCCTGCTAATAATTTTTTGGATCAGAGCTTTTTAATTTAACTTTTCTTTGACGCTTTAAAGTTACATAAAAGAAAAGAGATAAGTGCCTACTTTTAATAATATCATCTGAAGCTGGTCAATCAACTTTGTCGTTTTTAACTGTAAAGTGCCTAAGATTCCATCGCATACTAAGATTTATAGCTGAAATTAAACATATGAAACAAAATCATCCCCCTTTTCACCCCTTTAGGGGTAGATTTTCTAAAAAATAAGTAGCCTATCATGAGCGCAATCACGTGTTCTTACAACGTACCGATTGTCATTAAGATCAGTCAAGCCGTTCTTTAGTTATAAAAGGACATACAGACAGACAGACAAAAATTTTAAAAATGGTAGAATCGAAATCAGTAAGTAATAAAACGACTATCTATCGCAAAATTTGCCAAAAAATCTGAAATTACAGACAGACGCAAGAGATTTATATAGTAGTTTAGATAGTCTATGACAATCCTTGGATTAAGACCAATCCAACGATACCTTGCAAAAATCGATCAATCCGTTTAGCCTGCAGAAAATCACAAAGAAACGGACATACATACACTCGAAAAACATTACCCTCCTTGAGCAGTCTCGTAAAAAGAGAAGTGGCGTGCTTGAGTTGCGATCAATTTTGAGTTATAAGTGGGGACCAAGCCGTTAGTTCGTAAAACGTAGTGATTGCTTACTCAGTGTTCTCGGCACAAAACATATATACGTTCTCGGTGACATCAAGGACACCGTTGCGCTCCGTTAGAAAGCGCCAGTGATCGTCGGTGTTGCCAAGATGTGTTAAATACATGTAAAATAGCTTGAAAAAAAAATAGGACGTATCTATATATTATTTATTTATCTAAAATAATATGAAATTATAAAGCTGACTCACGTCAATAAATCGCACTTGAATATACTAATAACATAGACGTGTTATGTTAATTTATATTATTATGTATAGGGGAGACCGAGGACAGTTGAAACAATTTTTACTTTATGGCTTATATCTTTGTTCTGAAACGGTAGAATCTTAAGTACATTACTTTATTCGATATCTTGTTTATTCCTTTATGTATTGTGCAAAGCCAAAATGGCTTAGATTTCCAAGTTGTCCGGGAAAATTTAATTAAAACACTAGAGTCCTTTTGTTCCAACTCTCCTTGCATCGAGGTAAGTTGAAACAGTGCGCTAGGAGAGTTGAAACGCCTAGGATTAAGTGTCGTTTGTTGGAATTTATTAAATAAAAACACTCTTAGATGCCTATTTTTATCGTTTTAAATCACAATGTAGTTGACAAATCAGACTTATTCTCATTAATCAATAATTAATCATCTTATCTAGCTAATTAGAGAAATAAAAAACAAAATTAACGACTTAGTCAGTTAAACAATTATGGCACAAATAGGAATAATCACCTTCGCTGCGCCCATGCCTTGCACTCTATGCATTGAACCCATTTTTCACCAGGTCTGCTATCTGAATAGGCCTCTACACAGACTATGTAAAAGCAATCATCATCATCGTCACTCGACTCATTTCCTTTCTTTTTTTCCTTGCCTTTATCCTTTCTTTTTACTAGCTTATCATTCTTTAGCTTCGTAGTTCTCTTTTCTTCTTCAACATTGGTCTTTTTACTTTTTTCTTATCTCTGGCTTCTTCTATTGCAGTTAACTCATTTTTTACTGGAGTGTCTGTTAATATAGCCGACTTAACTTTTCTTCTATTAGTAGTAGTACCTTTTCTAGGCTCGGCTTTTGACAATGGTCTGAGGATTTCTGGAGAAAAAACAGCAGGTTTATCTTCAAATCCAGTTAAATTTTGTTTGGTTGAACTTGAAGGATTCAAACAGAATGAATTTGGGCCAGCACGATTAATATCATCAGTAGAAATAACCATCATTATAGTATTCAAAATTTCCTTTGTCCGAATTACAGGATGTATTCCAGATGCGCTATGAGAAAGGCTTTGACTTTCTGTAGTAAGATTTATGCTACAAACTGTAGCATTGGAAGTTGTAGTTGTTTCAAGGAGATGTGTTTCTAATATATCATGAGATGCGCTCTGACTTCCCGAAGCAGAACTTGGAGTGGGTACTTCAGTTTCTGAGGATGAATTGGTAGGGTTAACGGCACATGACCTTAGATCAGTCTCGTCATTACCAATTGTATCAATCTGGCGTGTGTTCGATAAGTTATCCTCGCCATTGCCAGGCATGTCAACTTGGTGTGCGTCAGATGAGTTTTGATTATATATAAGCAAATCTATGACTGAGGGACTTGGTGTTCGATCGTCATCTGTGGGAGAATGTAAATTCAGTGGTTCTGACGAATTTAAGTTTGTAGACGTTGAAGATTGTGGGTCAATAGCTTGCGTATCTGTAGTAGGTAAATGTCGGTCCGTTACTTGGCTTGATAGAAATTCATCATCACCAAATATTTCAGTGTTAACAGGCCATAAGCCAGTCGTCCGAAATCCTGCAGTTACATTTTTTTACCGTGATTGCTATTTCAAAGGCTGTCTTTACAATCCGAGGAATATCATAAATGCTCATGACTTTTCCTGGGTTTGAGCGCATCCAGCTGTCACAAGTGGTGTTGACGGCTTTTTTCACAGGACCAAAAATGACACGGTCCATGGGCTGCAATTTGTGAGTGCAATGTGATGGAAACGTCAACAAACCTATGCCATTTTCTTTGCAAAATTCAATATTCTTCACGGCTGTATGAGAAGCATGATTGTCCAATAATAGCAAAGCTTTATATTCTTTAGACGGACGCACATGATTTTTAAAACGGTTGAGGAACGTATAAAAATCGTCCTCTTGCATCCATCCCGTTCCATTTGCGCCACCAATCGATCCAGTTGGACCATCCCGAACAAAATGATCATTGAATCTTTTCCGCGGAAAAATAAACATCGATGGTATACAATTATCAATTGCATTTCCAGCTAACGCAATAGTCACCAACGTGCCACTTTCTGCCGATGTCATGGCACTTACTTGTTTTTGGCTACGTCTGGCAATGACTCGGTCGGGCTTTTGGATGGTCGTGATGCCGGAGTCGTCGACGTTCCATATATCTTTGGCTTCTAAATTATATATATCAAGAACAGAAGTATAATTATCAAAAAATAACGTCACGTTTGTCTTGTTGAAGCTGGTTGCACGAGCAATACTGGTAGCTTGTGGCAGTCGCAGAGATAAAATTTGATGGCGTTTCATGAATAAGCGGAGCGAAACTTCTCCAGCCATTTCATTTTGTATCCAGGAAGAAGGTCATTTTTTGTTGTATGTCACAGCTAGTTTATATGCCAGTTTTCGTACTTCTTTCATGCTTAGACCAAAATTGGCATCTGAACAAGTTATGAAGTACTCACGTAGAGCTTTTTCTTCATTCGGCGTAAAAGCGGTTGGACTAACGTATCCTACGAATGGTGGTTTACTACTTTCTTCGGCCTAAATGTTTTTTGTTTTTAATAAACCTATATAGCGATGTGTGGTTAAGATTATAACTTTTTGCAGCATCGCGTAGACTTTTCTTTCGCAAAGTTACTTCTTCAGCAGCAAGCTCATAGATTTCTTTGCTCGCCATACCCTTATCAGTCTTTCTTACGTATTGATTCGGCATGCTGCAAGTAGTAAAAGCGAAAAATGAGCAAAACACACCAAAACCATAAAAAATGTGCCTTAAAAATGCAAACGAGGTGGTAAGTTGAAACACTGTTTCAACTCTCCTATGTGCAAAATTTAGCCGCCATTTTGCTTGTGAACCCCAAATTCTTTTAACGCATCACAAATTGACAAAATCAAGTTTCAAAGGCTGAATGTTAGTAAAATAAGTTAGCAAATAATCATTATAACACAACATAACACAAAGAACTTAATAAATTGTAGCTAGATAAAAAATATGCTTAAAACTTACTTTTTGGGAATTTTTGGTTATGAGTGTCATAACAACGCGAGCGCGTGCCGTGCGGCGGGAACGGTTACTGGAGGCGCGGGGGCATGACAACGTAAACAATGGCGCTGTTACTGGCGCGCCTTCGTTCAAAAACTTCGAGAAATTTGAATTGTTTCAACTCGCCTTTGTATCAATGCTCCTCCGTCTCCCCTATTAACAAAATGATCAAAATACTCGGTAATGTCAATTAAACAGAAATTGCGAATATTTGTATCTTCTGATTTATTACATTTGTTTGTACATATGGACGTATATGAGTATATAACAGAACAAAAGAGAAGCCTCCTAATATATGTGGTATTTATTCTGACTTTATTTTATTTGTACAACACATTATTTAAATATCGGAATGTTATATTCTTAGTAGGTACTTAGCTATTACCTGCTTACTAACAAATTTGCAAGTTCTCAATATGATAATTAATTTCAACAAATTTGAAACACCTAGGACTATTTCTGTAATTTTCCAGTAAAATTTGAGTAGATACTCAAATTTTACTGAAAACGTTAACGTTAGCGATGAACGTTATGTTCTTAGATTTTTTCTTAAATTTCAATTTCAGCAGTTTTCAAGATACGAGGTTAAAGGCATTACCCGAGGAGATTGGCGCTAAGAGATATTTCATACCATTGTAACGAATTTTCAATAATCTGTACAATTTATCTATTTACGTATCTATACTCACATTATTAACTAATTAATCTGTTGCTAACGGAGAGGATGCATTCACTTGGAAAAAAGATCTACGTTTTTAATAATTTGATTTTTATTAAAAGCATTAAAAAATAACGAAAAGTATCATGAACAAATAAAAACAAGGTTTGAGCGCCAAACAAGGTTTGACATTACCGTCATTGTATATTATGAAAGTTGCTATGTTTGTTAAGCGTAATCCAAATTTATTTCCTATGGTTGATGGAGGTAGACACCAAGGCAAAGTATAAAGCCAAGAAAGACAGACTTATATAATAGAAGCGTGTTCGCCATGGGCAGTAAAATTTGTAATAAACTACCCACAACAATAACCCTATACAATGAAATATTAATATCTAAAAATTAAATGATTGACAATTTATTTAAATGAAAAGACATATTATTCAGTACAAGAGTTTCTGACAAAATTTAAAAATTATGCTAAATAGGTACTCGTATTACAATTAATTGCAACTGATTATTTATTTGAAATACATTCGACAATTATTTTTAAATTTTGACATTTTATTTATTGACATTCACTCTTTTCTCTACATCGAATATATTATTTATTCTATTCTATGTTATGACATTGAATTATTTTTTGGAATTCACTTTTTTCATTGTTGGTAAAATGATTTGTTTGTTTGTATTATTATTGTTCTTATGATTTATTCTACATCGATTGTGCATGATTTTCTTGTTTTTATTTTATGTCTGTACGCTAATGGCGGATGCAGAGAACTGATTTCTTTTATATGTATCTATATAATGAGTCACCTGTAATCACAGACAAATAAAGAATCTGAACTATAGTAAAACGTAAAATCACAACTCGGGAAAAATAATTATCATCGTCAGTATAGTGACAATTTTCATGTTAAGAACATAAATCACTCATGTATTATCCTGCAGAATCCCAAAAAGAACACACGGTAAGAGACTACATATGGTGCAACAATACTATATTTCATCATTTCTTACATATTCTTCGCAAATATTACATTTATTGTAACTTTCTTTGCACAGATGAACGTTATATTTACAAATTATAACATCATTGGCCCACATCCATTTCATCAGCATTGTCACTATTGCGTGGATTTTGATTTATACATAGTAAAAGGCGCCAGACAATACTCAATCAATCTGGTCTCAAACTATACCATTAGTGCTATGAGAACCAGACGACGACTACTAGGCGCGTCTCCCAGATTTTTGAAGAACTTTTTGTAAAACTTTACATTTGTAAGATATTCCATTAATGGATCTGTAACAGATACATTTTCTTGCTGTTTTGGGAATATCAGCTTATGACCCAATTGAGGACTGCTTATTTTCTCACTTTTAAGTCTTATCTCTCAACGTGGTAAATGATGTATTACATGATTTCACTACTTTAGCGTGCAGTAAGTCTTCATCGCTCCAAGTCGCCATGGCGGTAGTCCTATCACGTTCTTTTACATCTGTTAAAAAGAGTAATACATCACTAAGAGGTGATCGCGTTCGCTTAAGCGATGTAACCTCAAACGATTTGTAATTTAAAACATGGAGATAAATACAACTGTTCATAAATGTTTTCGATATAGCTAAATAGAATGTTTTAATATCCCGAGTAAAAAAACAATAATAAATGGATAAATTCTGTGTAAATCTAGACTTACCGATAAAAACCACCAACCGAAAAATAAATCACCCCGCCCGCAACCTAATACACCACGCCAATCTACCCGCACGTCGGACAAAGGATTTAGTCCTCATGTCCAATATCAGTATTAAAAAACGTTAACGAACCTAAGATTTCTATTATTTTGGAATTAAAGGTTGAAGAAGACTTATTTTGGAATTAAAGATCTATAACATCGTGCAATACATCTAATATATAAAAATCAATATTTGCTCGTTTGTTTATTCGTATTTTATGGGCTAGAATACTGTTGATCTGATTGATGAAAGTATAGAGATAGATTAAACTCCGGGGAAGAACATAGGTTATTTTATAAATTAAAAACGCGGACGAAGTCACGGGCATCATCTGGTTTTAATAAATACTAACACAATACATTTAAATATTTATGGACTGTGATTTTAGTGCTCACTGAGACGTGATATCCTAAGCATTGCTTACCTTGCTTGATGAATAATCTGACACTGCTTACTACCTACATAGTACTTATTTTTTTATAGTATGAAGTTGGAACCGAACATTTGACAGTCATAAATAAATTTTAGAATGCTTATCATGAAATAGAGAGACTTGTAAAAAACTGAACTTATAAGAGTAAGAAATTGTCTCGTTTTTTAATTTTAATTATGAATGAAAATAAAATCATCAACGACAAAGAAAATGCTAATCTCGAAACACGAACATACCAATCTCGAACACACTCAAACAAAATTAGTTGTTGTCAGATGACATATGGATGACATAAAGCACAAATCTACTACTAATAAAAATGGCTCGGACCAGGAAACAACGGACGGATCCATAATAAGTTGATGCTCTTATCACCATGCGTCAAACGAAATTTCGTGTCTCTTTCTATCTCAGTGAGCGCAACCAGGAGTAAAATAGTTAGCTATAGTAAGTATGGCAACCTCGCACTGTCAGTATAATTCGTGTCAAATCATGACCGACTTTACTAATTATTTCAGTAGTTTACTACTGAAACAATTAGTACTCGTAAATCTTAAAGTGTTTCGGCTCCAAAATACTCGTAAATCTTAAAGTGTTTCGGTTACTTGCAGAAATAAAAATATGTCATGTTCAACTGTGTATTGTCGTACTGTGACCCTTCCCTGGTCACGCACATTAGTAAAGGTCTAAAAACTCGGTCAACAAAAAGGACACGCTCATAAAGGAAATGCTCTGTCTATTTTGATTATTGGTCCGAGAGATATCGCGTTAACCTTTTATAGATTCTCTCACTTTGACGACTTATGGTAGATTTCAATTCAATTTTTTCAGTGATGGCTTCTAATGTGACAAGCACATTAATACTGCCAATGTCACATATTGCAAAAGACACTATAAAGGGTTTGGCATAGTATTATTATAAGTATAGTATTACTGATACTTTATGTATAGCTAGTTATAATATAGTATATAAATTATAACACAAATAAACTTCACATTAGGTATAGCTTGATGTCATTATCACAAAAAAAAATTCCAACACCTTAACAAAAGGAGTATTTACCAAAGACAAAACAAATTTACAATTTACAGGACGAGGAATAGAGGGGAGAAGAATAGCATACAGAGAATATTTTAGTTTCGGGCAGCAGAAAAACAAAAGATCCAGGGTACCTTCATCGATACCACACTCACATAAAGAGTTATCTCTAACGTGTATTTTAGCCAAATGTACAGGTGTACACGCATGATCCAATCTTAAACGACAAAGTATAATAGAGGTATTTCGTTTACTGACACTACGGTGGACGAAAAACCAAGTCCTACGGGGGACTTCTGGTTGGATGGAGACATAGTATTTACCCTTAAATTATCTAGATATCTGCCAGGCGTCGACTCATGAAGATTATGTTTGGCCATAGAACATAAATCGTGGGAATGAATGACATAATGCGAAGGAATTCCTGAATTTACAGCATTTTTAGCCTAAGAGTCAGCAATTTCATTATCTAAAATCCCACTATGTACAGGAATCCAAGCTAATACAATATTGAAATTTGATTGATGACACTGATATAACTCCTCTCTAATGGAAAGGATGACAGGGAATTTGTTTTTAGATTTGAAAGGGTTTTCTTATAGCGTCTAAGCAACTAAGAGCATCAGTAAAGATTATAGTGCCATTCAAATTATGAGATTTAGCATAACGAATGGCTTCTAACAATGCTATAACTTCGCCTGTGAATACGGAAACTAAGGACAATTTTAAATTTAGGGATCCAAATTGCAGCTCATACATCTTCAAAACATGAAAATTTGGACGCGTCAGTAAAAATTGTGACCCACTTATTGCAATCTTTATTAAGAATACTACGAAATAATGCATTGGATGATATATTTATAGCCCAAAATACTGCATTCTACCTTCGTTTTTAACATCTTTTATGTTAATTTTTCATGTGTAAAATTCAAAATTAATTTTAAAAAAACTTAAAAAGTACTAACAAACAAGGATTTGGTTTGGTTCTTATGTATATCAAATGAGCATACTAATAGAGATGAAATATGTGTATTCCCATTCCTGTCTATTATAGGCTTACGTGTATTTCTTTCAGGCTAACAATTCGTGTCGTGTGAAAGTCGATATCTATTAGTGGTAAGTCTGTGACATAAAGTAACTGATTTGACTAGTTGTCAACTACCCAATTGCAGTCAGCAAACTAGACGTTCAAACATGGAATATGGTTCACAATGAACCAAATGCAAACGAATCCTGTTAATACTATTAGGTATATTGTATGCGATAACAATATCGTCATTGAACATAACAGCTATTATTGAAAATATGCACCCATTAGTGTAATTCTATTATTTATCCGCTTTGCAAAGCAATTATGAGTGAAACATTCATATAATGCAGGCACAAGGTATATAAGCCCTTGTTTACGGTGGCGAAAATCGATCTAGCTAGGTTTCAGCTCTAGGAAAAACTGTTGTGTCCGCGTTTTCAAACATCTTGCCCTTGCTCACTTGCCCGCGAATCGGTAGTTTCGCAACAAAGTTTACTTTTTTTAAAGTAAAAACTAGTCAGTTTCGTCATCGACGAAGAAATTCACTATAATGTGAGTATATAGTCTATTGAAGTGTGGTTTAATATCTATCAGCTTATCTTATCGAGAATGCAATTATAATTGAATCCTAAAATAAAAACCATGTCAATCTTAATTGTCTGTTCGATATAGTTAATAGACTCAAACATTAACACCATAACGAATACTAATAAATTGATAATAATTCATTAGGGGCTAACAAACTAGTTACGAGATGAGAAGCACGTACCTACACGAGTCATAATTTATCGATATGAGTGATACATACATTAGTATTCTTTTTTTTTATTTCTTTAATTTTATTATTTGCCTGATTATTGTAGTCTAGATGAAAGGCTATTTATGAAATCTTTGAAATCTTTTGTCTTCTAGAGTATGTAACAAATAAGTATTTAGAACATTGAAGAAATTTAGCCCAATTTTTATTTTATAACTTTTTAAATTTTAGTACACCTAAAATTAAACAACACAACTTTTCATTCTCAAAATAAATAACGGTAATAACCGGTTTTCATTAAAAAAAACGATGAAGTTGCAATATTTAATACCAAATATATTCGTTACCAAATTGCATGCTTTAAAGTAGGTTACATACATACATCGAGTCAAACCTAGAATTGTATTGTAGCACACGCAAAATGTTTTGACGAAAATGTTAATTTTGCACGAGTTTTACTCGCCATTGGCGACTGGTATTAATTTCTCAGATTAGCCAACAATCTAACCTCTTAGTGAAATCAATTAAGAATTGAACTATTTCAAAAATAGTTAACATATGTATATGTACCTAGTAAAGATCTCATTCTACTAGTCAAAGTTATTTCTGTTAAATATTTTGTCAGTTTTATAAGCAAACAGAATAAATAAGTAGCATTAAAAAATCAAACCATGTTAAAGAAATGTTATTCAACACCACAACAACACAACAACAACACAACACATGTTATTAAGAAAACAGAATAAATAAGTAACATTAAAAATAAAACCACTTTTGAGAAATGTTATTCAACACCTCAACAACACAACAACAACACAACATATGTTAACAATAAATATGTAGCATTAAAAATTAAACCACATTTGTGAAATGTTATTAACGCCATTGTTTTTCTACACCGTTTTTAATGTTCCATAGTAAAGAAGGAACCCTTTGGTTTCACCATGTCCGTCTGTCCATCTATCCGCGGCTTAACTCAGAGACTCTTGTTACTAAAAAGCTGTGATTTTGCATAGTAATATAACGAAGTTAAAAGGAAAACTATCATAGATAAGTAGGCCTTACAAGTTAACAAGCAATTATCAACGAATTTATAAAATGTACTTGGATAATTCATTTCGTAAGAATTCTATGAAGCCTTCACATATTGCGACGGTCAACTACGGAATCCTTAACTGCGCGTGGCCGGGCACCATATTTGGCCAGTTCTTTGGTAATGTTTTCGTCACATGAACGCATGGTATTTTAAACGTTATGTCCGTCACACACGACCAAGTATGCTCGATCAAGCCCGTCCAATTGGGATGAAGCGTTGTTTGGCATGACGCCCCTACAACGCCACACTCGTTCAAATTTACTTGATGCTACTTCCGCTTCATGCAAATTCGACGGACTTGATCGCTACACACGATCAAGTATGCATGATCGTGTGTAGCGAGCATTAGTTGTTCAAGTAATTCAATAGAAACTTACATAAAGTTTTATTTAGGGTTCCGTAGCCAAAACGTATTTCTTATAGTTTCATCATTCAAATGTTTGAAACCAGTATTCACAATATTATGAAATTACCCTTATATACATTACAGTTCTATCTGTCTCTTCGTTTGTATTCGAACCTCACTCATACGACACAGACCACAGCCGATTTGTTCAGTCTTGTTGATGCTTACCGGAGCTGAAATTTGGTACAGAGAGGTAAATAATAATTGGTAATCTAGAAACAGACGTAAGAAACAAAATTTAATAATGGGTAATTTGGACCCAGTTATTTTAATTCAATTTCTACGTGGATTGTTTTTATCTGTATTATCTAATACTGCGCTCCCCGTGGTTTCGAAGAAAATATCTAAGGTTGTAATACTTTCAGAAAGAAAGGGATACTATATCCTTCTCATAAAGCCTCACTTTCATTAGTAATTAAATAATCGATACGAAAATATGTGAAGGAGAAGATCCGCATGCAGATTGCGGACACCGTTTTCATTAGTAATAAATTAGTTTATAAATAACGATTGCAATGTGAGAGATCTCGTTGTAGCCCGGACCGTACATTTGCCAGCTGGTTTGAAAGGCTAACCACTAAAACATATTTTTGTTTTATATTTTTAATTTCAAAATAATTTCCCAAAAATATAAATAAAATTTATTTCATTTACGTTCACTCGTCATGTTAAAAAATAGGACATTTTGCAATACATTTACATATATATGTTAGACTTAGATTATTATTTACCTATCTCATTATATACATAGGCTGAGATCGTTCTACGCTATACATTTATTGCTAGTGTTACACTCGAAGCGTGAGCCTTCCACTTGCGCTTTGACGATAGGCACTCGCAATTTCGGGTCTTCAACCCGATTTCATCGCTGGTGTTTCATAGCCACTGCGACCAGCCCATATTCGTTTATAGGTTCTCATCGGCACATACCTACCCAGGTACACACTTTCTCGGCGACAACCTGAACCGCGATCTCGTTCTCCGCCTGCGGTATTAGACCTCTCCAGGAAGAACGCCTTCTGCTTCTCCCCTCCAACGCGTCGGGTTGCTCATCGGCCGTAGGCTCAAGTAGCGAATGGGCTTTTTTAATCAGTTCGAACCCAACACTACAAAAACAAAGAAAAAATATTTGAAGATAAATTAAAATTTGATGATATTTCGACCAAGAAATGGTAAGATTTTTGTAATATATACCTATATATGTACTCGTATGTGGATGTGAGTATTTATATATTCTTGTAGTTTTGTAGCTTAATGTCGAAAATGACTTTAGAAAAATTAGATTCGGCTTGATACGTATGTCAATAGCTATCGATAGGTAATTATAAATATTGAAACAAAAATTTACTTTATTTAAAAAGTTGAAAAAAAACAAAACGTCTTGTAATAAAAAATCCTGACTGCAAAAATAACAAATGAAATGAAATTCGTCACGAGAAATATTTTTTACAAAGTGTTTTTGTGTATGGAATTAGGTAACTCGTTTGTTCCTACGGTGTTTTTTAACATAGCATAAGACTATTTCTACATAAAAATAGAATCATGTAGGTAATTCAGTGTTTTTGAAATCACATAGTAATAACTGCCATACAAACATACATACATATCGTCACGCTGTATACCTAACAGGGTTGGCAGAGAGGATGTGTCTAGCATTGCTGTCCTTACATACTAGTTTCGTCTTTTCAAATCTCATAATTATTCTCCTGATATATTTTCACCCGGGTATGCAACAGCTTTTGACATTTCTGACAGCTAACACAGGCTATTTGATCTTCTGAAGTCAGCCTCGGTCTTCTTTGCCAAACTTATTAAGTACCTACATGCGTATACAACAACTTCAATGTTACATATTAAGTTATAAAAACAGTAATTACAACCGGTTTCGACCATTTTCTTTGCTGTTCATAGAACTATTTTACATTAGGAGAATAAAAAAAAAATTCAACGTTCGAAGAACTTCTTTCTTAAAGCAAACGTAATTAGTATCGTTGGTAATAAGCTTGTACCTGTTTATTCAACAAAATATTTATCAATATAAACCTGAATGTGAGAATGCACTTGACCCGTTAAAAGACATACGCTAGAAATATGAGAACACATTTAAGGCCTGGTATTTCCTAATAATAAACAAGTTGATGGAGTGAGCAGAGATGAGGAAATAGGGTTGAGATTAGTAAAGCAAAACGAGAGCCTACAGATAATCAATTTACACAAAAAGATAAACTTATAATAAATATAATCGATAAAAGCAAAGCAGTCTCTGACCGAACGTTCTGTTTCTGCTCCTACAAGTTTCGCGGCAAAATTAGTTTCGGCTTAATTTCGATTTCGGCAGCAAACTCGACGAAACTTCGCGCTGCCTTCGATGACCAAGGAACACAACCCATAAAGAAAACCACGAATATATCAAATAACTGTTTTTTTGCTTCTATGAATATAAACACAATATTTGCAATTGGAACATGGGAAATACATATATCAGCAACGGGATTAGTAATATCAACTTCAATTAATGTACCTCATTTAAAATTAATAGTGTCAACTATAAAATTATTATTTTTAACCATTACTTAGCTGTTGCTTACTTTGAAATTAATAATTTTAACAATGATTTTCTAAATATAGGCAAAAGTCATTGTTTCTCCATCATGATGGGTATCAAATTAAAGAGCTTGAGAAGGCCGTTTCAAAAATGTACAACACATTGGACAAGACTAGTCTCCTAGAGCAATACGATTTTTCATATTAAAAACATTAAATGAAAATCAAAGCATAATAAAAGCATAGACTTTCTAACTGCAGACCGTCCCGTACCACTAAGTGAGGCAAATCAATTCAAATAAATGTGGATGTGTGGGTGTGTTTTCTAACGAAATGACGACAGATCCATTTATCCGATAATAAATGTGTGTCTTATGTATAGTTGAGTCGGCTTATCTGATTTACCTCATCATTGCTGCTCAAGCACGGCGTTTGCAGTTATTTATGAAGTTTATGGAAATAATTACATTTTTTTAAATTCATTGCCGCAGAATATAAATACATTGTCCTGACAACTTCACCAATTGTATGACACTGAACTTATTTATCAAAATACATGTGACGACCACATCTTTTACATCGTAAATCTATATCTATGTCTATATTTATACTAATATTAAAGTGCTAAACTTTGTTTGTTCATATAACATAACATATCTTCACGCTGTATCCCCAACGGGATAGTCAGAGAGGACGGAGCGCCAGGAGTCGATTCTCTTCACACATTTTCGCCTAGGTATGCGAGTGCTTTTGACATTTCCGTCTGCTAATGCTCTGGCTATTTGATCTTCATAAGTCAGCCTTGGTCTTCCTTGGCTTCTTTTACCACTCACTTTCGCTCTGTAGATTTTCTTCGTCAGTCTTTCATCACTCATTCTTTCCAAGTGCCCGAACCATCTAAGCATTCCTTTCTTCATTTTTACAATAACACTGTTGTGCAACCCTGTCATACTGCGTATCTCATCATTGCTTTTCCTGTCCGCAAGCGTGACACCGCACAATTTTTATATGTTTGTTTATATGTAATGGATAAACTCAAAAACTGCTTGACCGATTTCAAAAATTATTTCTATTATAAAAACTGCATTATCAGCGAGTATAAAATGAGCTAAATGCTTGTTTTCAAAAAAAATTCTACCCATGCGAAGCCGGGGCGGATCGCTAGTCGTAAATAAAATATAAGTAACATCATGACAGAAGTTAAGATATTATCCACAATTTACTTAAATTTAATTAAGCGAGTTAAAATAGTACACTTAGTCGAAGTACTATGTAATAATGTAGTATGTGGAAGTACCCACTGTCTATAATTAACTTCATTTTACAGAAATATGTACATACTAGACAGAATTATTGTTTTTCTGTATTGTAATAGGTACGTCAAGAGACTTTTGTTTGCGATTTATGAATGACAGTATCGAATTGGAGGTTGTTATTTATATTTATAATCAAACAAATTTCAAAGTGTGCGTTGCAACGTAAACAAATGAGTGAACTTTACAAGTCGATTTACTGACAGCGAGCCAGTCTGATAGCAGACACCGTAGTGTCTGTATTAACCGTTATCAGTGGCGCGAATTGTAAAACAAGAATTTAAAAAAAAAGTGAATTAATGATGAATTTTTTAATTTCGAAACTTATGTGGCAAAATGGAACGAGGATCAATCAATATTTATTTGCGATTATTAGTAAGTTACCTTTATGAAATTTTAAAAACTGTTCTTTTTAAATATTACTAAATGCACTTGAAGGACCTAGGTCTTTCATAATGCAATTTTTTTAAGTAAAATAATTACATTTAAATATTTTCGTTTTAACATTTCAATAGGTTATAAATAATTTGTGTGGCTAATGTTTAATCAGAGGTTATTCATTAAAATCGTTATTATGGGAAAAGCGGGTAGACGTTGTTTTATAATTATGTAGGAACTAAGTACATTAGCATATTTACGATACACGAATATTATGCAGACTACATTTTTGGCATGTGTATATTAAATAAACTCTGTTAAATAAGGCTATGTTAAATAACTGTTTTATGCTGTAAATAGGTAAGAATTTCTTTTATTAACAGTGAAAGTAGTTCGCAATTCGTAACTCCGAACGAAATATTGATAACGAGTTTACCATTTCCTTGTCGAACTCTGTATGGTAGTACAGTAATTACGAAATTAGGGCTCTAAGCAAGAGGTCCTGAGTGGGCTTTGGTCGTATCAATGTAAAAATCGATCTATCTATATTAATAATTATAATATAACCAAATGTAACTAATTCAATTTTACATGTTCAAATTACCTAATAAAAATGTTTTAGAGAACTGTCTGAAGGCAAACAATTTTAAAAGTCAATTTTGAATTGTTTAGCGATTCCATAACGCAATTTGAACATAGTGGCACAACTTATCAACGCTAAAATAATTTAAGAAGATTAAAAAATATATATTTATAAATATAAAGATAGAACTGCAAAAAAGTGCAAAATAACATTATCTATGAAACTACTCGAAACAACTACGAAACTAAATAATGGCCTGCGAACTTTCAAAAATTCAGGAAATATGAACTACTACAAATACTATAACATTTCATAAATAAGCAATATGAATACATTGTTTTAAAAATGAACCCTCTGCCTGAGTCTACATGTAAAGTTAAACTAATTGCCTAAGACTTTACAGTAATAAAAATAATTAAAAATAAATAAATATTATTATTTATTTTTCATAATTATTATTATTTGATCGTTGTATTTTCTATAGTGACTGTCTCACGATTTATGACTTAGATGCTTTACGCCGTGTACTTCTATACTAATATTATAAAGAGGTCAACTTTGTTTGTATGTAATGGATAAATTCAAAACCTACTCAACCAATTTCAAAAATTCTTTCACTTATAGAAAGCTACATTATCAGCGAGTAACATGGCTGTATTTTATTAAAAAAAAATTCTAACCGTGTGAAGCCGGGCTCCTCGCTAGTATTAATTAAACAAAATACGGTCATTATCAACGATATTTAATAAAACGTGTGACGTACATATATTATTTATTAATAATAGTGACTACCTACACATAATTTACATAATTAAATACTATTAAATGATGATATAAACCATGTAATGTGAACCAAAATAAGATAGTGAGCAAATCGAGTTTCGAGATGACTGCGTTTTTATTCAAATATTTTCTTATTATTTTAAATGTACGAAAATTAGATAATATAAGCACAAATCTTGTACTATTGGTAACATATAATATAGTCTAAGACAATTTAGAATAGTTAATCTCTTACCTAAGAATTGAATCTGAAACGCTCGGTGTGAAAGCCAGATGCATTAACCACTCGCACCACCGGCAAAATTTTGTTAAATTAACAGAATGACAAAAAAAATAAAAATTCTACATTGTAATAATTATAACAAATAGAAAAGTTCAGTTTGCCAGTGATGATTTCACGGCTAAATCGTTGAGCTGATTTAAATGAAATTTGACGAGAGGATAGTTTGAGCTCTAGGGAAGCTCATGGCACACGTGTTTGAAATCGTTGGTAAATGTATTGTCATTTTATACGTTTATACATTATACGTTTTAAACAATGATTTCAATATGTAATTCTTTGGTCTTCAAGAAAGTCTATATGCGATAGGTATTTACTACACTTTTTGGCGGGAACGGAACGAAAGTGAAGTAGACATTTTATTTAAATGTTTTATTTTTTTGCATTTTTGTAAGTTTAAAGGTACAAAAGTGATAGTATATTGTGCGTTAAAGTTCTATGCAATTACTGATAATTGGAAAGTTTTAATAAATATGTGCAACTGAATTTTTCTCGTTTTCCCAAGAAGTCCTTTTTAACTCCAGTAAAGCCTACTATCACTTTACTGGAGAGTGTTAGGGACTTGGTAATAAGAAGACAGACATTTCACATAGAGTTTCACCACTTTTTTTCATGAAAATGGCAGAAATACTTCTAATAAACATAAAACAAGTTGCCAGCATATAAAATAAAAGAAGGTATTTACAACAGATTGAACTATGAACACTGTTTTAATTAACTTTGTACTTTGAACAGGTGAGAAAAAGCTAATGGGATTACCACTTAAGAATAAATAAGATGATTGTAATTTTATATAGACTACATCCAATTTTGTATGCAAATGAATGAATTATAAAAAGAACATACTTTGAACTTTGGTCTATTTAAGTTTGAACCTATTTTAAAATCATAACTATAATTTGTAATGAAGAAATAAATGGGGCGATTACTTACTTTTTTGTGTTAATAATTGTTAGACTTAGATTACTTTAATTATAATATACTTATAAGTAAATGACCATGAGAGCTCATACGTATACCTATATTTTTTATAAATATCTGCATAAAACATGTTTTGTAGACGATTTTTTTATTAATGTAATTAAAACTTTATTTACACTTATTCATTAACTGATTATAAAGTATATACCTAACTATATACCTATGTAGTAAATACATACATCGCAATATTATTATTATTATAGAAATATAAGCGTAACCAACCAGATACTTACTTATAACAATTATTTTTCTGTTTCCTGAACAACATCAAATACTTCGCACTGCTTCTGTGCGATTTGTATTTAAGGTCCTGTAATTTACAGTCACATGATTTAAAGCAAAAATCGATTACGAAAATCCTCTTAAATAATATCGAGAGGCAATAATTTGTAATAGAATTCATAATTGTAGTGTAGTATTATATTATTATTATTATTATATCCATTTTAAATAATGTATCTTTCAAATGGTGAAAAGATTTTTCAAATAGGTGCAGTGGTTCCGAAAATATGTGGATGATACTCCACATATAAAAAACTTACAAAATCCGCTCTCTCTTTATAACGTCAGTATAGATTAGGTTTACCAACAATATTATAATATATAGCATCGACTACATTTCGGGTCTGTGTACTATATAATGTGGAAGAAATATATAGTACGCAAAAATACTACATTTCAGTGATCAATCTTTATTTTGCAACACCGAAACTATGTTGTAATAAACAAATTCCTCACTTTATAAAATTTATGAAAGCGCTTTATCTTTCAAGTTTCGATTGATTGAACATTAATTTAAAAAGTGAATGCGATAAAGCATATGACAAAAATTGCAAAAATTTGAAATGCGAAAAAAAATAGTTTTCATTTCCTTACCATAAAACACTATATTTTTTATAGCTTGTTCTGAAAAATACTATAATTAGCCGAAGAAATGTTGGCAACCCTAGTGTAGATGTATGTTTATATAATGCAAGCAATAAATACCTTTCTGAAAATTTCTTAGGAGTTTTCAGTATAAATAAGCAGTGCGGCTACTGCACTGCTAAATACACAGAAAAAAGTCGCGCAAAGTGCAATTATAATGCAATGGTCGCGATTATTTAGCCTTGAACTGTGTTACTGCCACTGCCTACTGTCGTGAACCGCATGGCAATAGAGCTACTGCCGCCGCCGTCTTCGTAGACTTTAAGGGCTAGACAGAACTTAACGGTTTTATCTCACTTCATTATTTTAGACCTAAAAATTTTAGAACTTTTCTGTGGCCAGTATTTCTTCTTTCAACAAAAAAAAGCGTCTCGATATAAATTACATTACTCTTGTGTCAAATAAACGTTTCTACAGGTTTCGTTCGTTAGAGATATAAGCGGTACAACACGTCCAATTTCAGTATTAATATTCGGTAATGTCTGTCTCATGTCAGTGTCACAAAGATTTTAAGAAAACAAAACCTTAACAAAGAAAACAATTTTCTATGCCAATCAATAATGAGCACCGATTTAAAGTGTGTTTAAAAAGATATATCTGAGTTATATGACATCACGCGGTTAATTATACCAAGATTATAATACATATGTACAATGATGAATTATTTTTGAGAATTTGAATGTCTTAAAATTTTGTATGCTTATTATTAATGAATAGAGCGTATCAAATTGAATAATATGTATTTGTCAATGCCTAAAAAAAAATAAAAACATTTTTATTTACATTTTGAAATAGCGGTCGTATTTTACATATTTTACTATAACTTTCTTTACAATGAAATTTCATAATGGTATCAAAAGAATACACGAAGTCATTAAAAAGAGAGTTCTTTGCAATAAGAAATCTCATACCTATGTAATTCTGAACACAGCAACATTCAGAAAGATTGTATGTACCTAGTTTTACTGACCTCCATAATCGCCTTAACACGTGACTTTTGTCGTATGGTTTACTTAGTAATACATACTATACACTTGTACAAATATACCTAATATAAAGCCTAATATATGTCCATATTTATTAATATATGTACATTGTACATGCACAAATTGCGACGAAGTTACGGGAATTCAGGCAGTGGCGTGACTATACCGCTGAGGCCCGTGGCAAATTCATAGGATGGGGCCCTCCCTTAATTCATTCATAATCTTACAAATGCATTGAAACCTTGATACATGTATATAATATAGGCAACATAAATTAGTTGAAAACAAAACTATTTTATATTAAATTTTACAAAAGTACCGCTATATAATCGGCCGGGGCCCCTTTGGCCGGAGGCCCATGACATTTCGCCCACTATATCACCCTATTGTTACGTCACTAAATCCAGGGTAACGAGGGGACGAACAAACAACGACTTATAGTGTATGCATAAGTAATGAAAATGTATTTTTATTTACATCCAGGGACCTAATTGCAACTTTCATTTCCTGGAAATGGACATACAGGTACTTAACTCATTGCGTATATTATTTTTGCTTACATCCGAGGGCCTAACTGCGCAGGTTTCATTTTCTGGAATTGGGCATAAAAAATTAGGTATTTTAATAATAGTTCAATTCATTATATCGTTCCTGTTATTAAAAATGTGAGGAAGAGGTATTTCTATAACAAATTGTAATATAATATATTTATTTATATCCAGGGACCTAATTACGTAACTTCCATTGTTTAGAAATGCGTAGAAAATGGATGGATATAGATAATATTAGTTCCAATAATTCCGGTGTTCCCGTTATAATAAATGTATCTGATTTGCGTTTATGAAACTATGAATGATTCTAAAATGCGCGTAAGAGATAATTCTTAATGCGAGTATGGTATTCTGGATCATTTGTTTTTCTGCTGCCCGAAATTACAGTAATTTCTACATGATATCCTTCCTTCTCCTGTCCCTCCTCTTGTAAATTGTAAGTTTGCTTTGTCTTTGGTAAATATTCGCTGTGTTAAATTGCTAGATAAATTTCAACGTGATAATTATATCAAGTTACAATGTTTAGTTTCTCACCTTTAATATGTACTGTTCTATGTCTATTTAAGTTTGTTTGTTTAAGAGTCGATAATGTAATTTAAGTGTATATATAATTGTGAATACATATGTCATGTGCCCTTTTTTGTTTTAGGTAAGTACATACCTACTACATTCATTTGTCTGAAAACAGCAAATCAAAATTTAATAATTTTATCAATCTCCACTAGTCATCAATTCCTAAAATCTTTAGCTATTTTCACCGAAT
Organism: Zeuzera pyrina; assembly: GCA_907165235.1. Lineage (NCBI taxonomy): Eukaryota > Metazoa > Arthropoda > Insecta > Lepidoptera > Cossidae > Zeuzera > Zeuzera pyrina. The sequence goes on from OU015641.1 coordinate 6,846,531, forward strand.
ATTCGGTGCTGGTAGATACGGTGCTAGTTAGCTGACCGAATCCTATCTCTGGTATATCCTGAGGATGCTTCGTTGAGAGGCGAAACACGTATCGATTGGTGATTTTTGGAGCTTGAGCGGAAAATAGCTAAAGATTTTAGGAATTTATCACATGAAATGGATTTCCGCAAAGTAACATCTGAGTCTATACAAAATCTCCACTAGCATTTTCTGCAATATGTGACATTGGCGTAATTTATTTTCTTATCACATTACAAGCTATTATTTAAAAGTTGAAAATAAAGTTAATCCAAAAATATCAAAATATGCATTTTAAGTTTTCATATCTATATACCTATTATGCGATTCTCTGAGTCTTCTGTGATTTTTGTATCTATTACCATACCACTACCATCCCTTACGGGCGCGCGGTAAAAAATATTAATAAATGAAATAAGTATATTATTGATTACACCAAAGTTGATATTCTTAATTGATCATTATAGTTGCAATGAATACTATATGAATCACCTAACAGATATTTTATTAAGGAAGAAGCAATGTTTCTGAAGAAAATGTTAGAGAAATGAAATTAATGTTGTACAATCCATGAATTTTCACTGTTATTAAATAGGTATTATGTTAGAATTGTGATAATAAATAAATCAATTTGTACCCATGACGTCATTTCTCATTCAGGGTGAAAACAGCATGGAGTCATTACGCGACAATATCATAACTCGGCGCCACTTCTAGCAATAAGCATTAAGCTCGATCCACACTCTTCAGGAGGCAAGACGAGGCGACTTAAGTGCGAGAGTGTGGATGCTGTACTCTATCTCGTATTCCTTCGCCTCACTTCGTTCTTGTTCCCTTCAGTGTCGGTTTTTGGCCTGTGTAAGGACACGAGGTACATGGCGACTGGCGGGGTAGTTACCTAAACATTTGCAGACAGCGACAGCCACGCGATCATTCCGCGACCGGTGACTAATTGTAATAAATAATTGATATCATGTGTAACAACTTGCGTGTCTGTTGCGCCATGACCGTAAAATTTCGCGGTAGATTTAGCGCCATTATGCAAACTACATTATGCGAATTCTCATTTTGATAGCAGGTATCGCGCGATATTTGACTGTGGCATACTGACTGCAAGTTAGATAATAAGTGTGCCGATCACATATACATCCATAGGTACATACATACATACGTATCCCTAAAACGGTAGTCAGAGAGGACGAACCGGTCAAGTAAATACATTTCACATACTCTGTTCGCCATGGCTCGCGCTAGGGCCTCCACGAGGCGTGCTCGCGAGTATGTAGGCGCCGTTAGGGACCACAGTGAAACTAGACGACGAGTCGTTAGACGTTTTCTTGCGGCCTCCGCGCGGCATTTATTCACACTTATTAATTTGAAATGTACGGACTGAATAAATAGAACGTATTTTGCTCTAACACAGCCATACTCAAAGTATGCTCCGAGGAGCCCCAGGGCTCCGTAAGGCCTCTGCGAGGACTCCGTCGATATAATATCATATAAAAAAAATATCTAATATCATCAAAATAATACCAAAAGAACAACTCATTATAAAAACATCACATTCAAGTCAATTTCACGTTTATGAGACCTATTTTCATTACATTTTACTCGTACACTATAAAGCTTTATATTAAATACTGAATCACATAATAGCCGAAAAGTTGAAAAATAAAAAAACTGCTCCTTACCTCCCATTAAAAAGAAAGAATTTCATTAATTTATAATGGCATCAAAACAGTACTTCATAACTTATATACTTACATCTATTTTTGTATGATCTTTATTAAACTTAGAATAAAAATAAAACCAGGATTTTTAAGTTTAGGGCTCCGTAAAATAGTTCTAAACGGGTTCCGTTGCAAAAGTTTGAGAACTACGTGTAGGTAGTACGTGTCTACGTGTGTTGTGTCGGCGCGAAGGAATTTATAATAAATAAACACGTCCTTAGGTTGTAGAATGTAGATACCTTCTGAGACGTGGTCTCGGGTTCGATCCCGGTCAGATCGCTTCAAGAAACGAAGTTTTAGAGACTATATAGGTGTTACTGGGATCCCTCCCAGTTCGCTGCGTGATACACGTAGAACCTATGTACAAGCCTAGTGCTTGCTCAGTCTCGCAAATGGTGTAATTTGTCGGTAGTATTATTTTTCTTTGACGTCATAATTGCTGAACCAATCAACCTCAAATTTTGCATAAAGTGGTTGTATATCTGACTAAAACGGAAGCTACCATCGAGCAATAGTGAAGCCGCAAATAAAAGCATTAACATTTTACATACTACGCAACGAATTTCTTATCATGCATTCAAAACGGATTTACACATCGACATTTCATCCTCTCCATACATATAAGTTAATAATGATTCATTTTTTCTGCGATAAATACTCCGGATATCTATCCGGTCAGAGGATTAGTTTTGTATTTAAATATCAATAGAATAATCCTAAAAGGACGTATAGATCTATGAGTTCAATGCGCGAAAAAGTTGCTATTCAGCATAATTAAAAATTAAGAAGAAATCTCGACACGAATAAATCTGGGGCTATTTCCACCAAACAAGGTCAAGGGCATTTTCGAAAACTGCGGATTTCAAGCAATAATCCAAATCCAATCCATCCATCCATCTAATCCAATCCAAATCCATGGTTTATCCAAAGGTGTTCAGATGACGAATTTGAAATTTTGATGGCAGGGATCTTAGTTTTTCTAAGTGATAACAAAATATATGAAGGTGATATTTGGTAACCTTATTCTTCATTTCATTGACTTCGTTGCGTAATATGGTTGCTTAATTTTTTTAGCAGAAAAAAATATATCAAAGAAACTTTTTTAAAAGAGAGATTTATATTTGACGCTGTATCCCTAACGAGGTAGACAGAGAGGACAAAGCGCCAAGCGTCACGCTGCTCACGTATCCATGTCTTTCGCTTCCTCAAATCTTAACATTCTCTTATCTTATGTATGTAATATGTACGTTTTTATATTACACGAAAAAATGAGACTAACTTTTCTATGTATATTAATCTAAACACACCCTTCAAAATATCAGTTTATCAGTTGCATTGCATTAGTCAATCCAATACTTCAGCCCTTTAAATTAGGAGTTACTAGAACATTGAGGGAGGGCCCCATCCTAGGAATTTGCCGCGAGCCTCAGCGGTACAGTTACGCCACTATTTACAACAACTTCAAGAAATCAAATATAAGCTATAAGCATTTATAGTCAGTACATTTATGCTATTAAGTTTCTCATTTCCTTTTCCTGTGACACTCGGTTCATAACACAAAAACATAACATATCTTCACACCGTGTCCCTAACGGGGTAGTCAGGGAGGATGGAGCGGCAAGCGTCGCGATCCTTACATACTTCTTTCGCTTCCTCAAATCTCATCATTCTCCTCACACATTTTCGCCTAGGTATGCGAGCGCTTTTGATATTTCCGTCGGCTAACACTAGCTATTTGATCTTCATAAGTCAGCCTTGGTCTTCCTTGACTTCTTTCACCACTCACTTTCGCTCTATAGATTTTCTTTGTCAGTCGTCATCACTCATTCTTTCTTTCAACTCGGTTCATATCAGGCTATATTTATCAAATATAGGTATAGCGTGTAACTATACGCTATTGCGCATTCGGCTAAATTCAGACCTTAGTATTCCTAACTAGCGGTCCGTGTCACCTTCTTCCGGTTTGAATGCATGATGTATATCCTAAGTCCATCCAGTATAATGTACCTTTCAAATGGTGAGAGCTATTCAAACGGGTGTAGTGGTTCCGGAGATTACTCCCGACAATAGTATAAATAAACTTACAAAATCAGTTCTCTCTCTTTAAAATTGTGATTCTCAACCACTGTGCTTCGGCACTTTTGTGTGTCGTCAAATTTTGGAAATGTATGTAGTAAAAATTATAATACTTTTTTTTATTACTTGTAATTAATCCCTTAATAAACGTACTGTTGTTTTTGTAGTACATGTTATTTTATTTTACATTCCAAATTATTATCATAAACTATTTTACACAGTGTATTATAGGTAAGTAAACAACTTTTAAACTTATCTTTTTCTTTGTATGCCGCCACATTTTGAAATCATCAAAAGTGTGCCGCGACAAAAAAAATGGTTGAGAATCACTGCTTTATAACATTGGTATATATAGTATAGATAAGACGTTCAGGCAATTTAGTCTTAACTTGACGCCATTTTTATATTCTACTGATTAAAAATATACTTTACTACTATTCATACTTCTTTCGCTCATTCTCGCTCATTGTAATCGATCTCGCTCATCATGTACGATATTGTATTAGTATAATATGTAAGAGCTGTACGTCGTAAGGATTTTTTCATTTATAAATGTGACCATCGGGCTCTTTATCTCAGTGCGAATGCAAATACAACACTACGTGAAACATAGTATAGGATCATAATGACATTCTCGTGCTCATTCATCATTATGAAATGTAATTTTTCTATTAACTTACAAATTGATTATAGATTCATTCCGTAAATCATTGTCGTTTTATCCAGTTTTGTGTACGATAATAATTGTAGGTATCCACGTGATTAATTGTATGAAATGGCCGCCATTGCGATCTGTAACTATATTTGAAGCTATCGCTCATTTACATTAATTTATTTGCTTATAGTATACAGTCCACGAGATCCCAATATTATTTTAATATTACCTACTTTTAAATTATTCAATAACGTAAAAACATTCTAAATTTATCGTTCGATGTACCTAGTAGGTACACAAGTATCTACTAAGTATAATTTAAGTATTTTTATGTTTGTATGTGCATTGCACCTACACCCATAGAGAATATATAAACATATGTAAGAAACTTAAATAATTTGAACAGTAACAACATAAATAAACAAACTAAGTTGGTACATATTGCGGCCTGGTAATGGCAATACAATAGCCATCTAGAAATTTATTTCGACCAAGAATCGTAGAATTCTTTCTTTATGGCATGGCGCACAGAATAGCACATTTGCCAATGTTACGTATTGATAAGTAGAATCACAGGTAAATTAGTTTTTCTTATCGTAAAACTCCTCCAGTAAAGTGATAGTAGGCTTTACTGAAGTTATAAAGGACTTCCTGGAAGAGCGCGAGAACTTCAGCTACACATTTTTATTTAGACCTACTCCATTCTTTTCACTTATACAGAACTTTAAAACACAAAATACTATAATTTTTGTTCTTTGAAACTCCCAAAAATGTAAAAAATAGGAAATCTAATTAAAATGAAAACCTCACTTCTGGCGTTCCCGGCAAAAAGTCCATTCCTGGAATTCTAAGGCTCTTTATTCTGACCAAGATTCTACTAGGCAGAGTACAGAAAAAGAATACAGATGCTCAATTGAGAATGATATTTTTTGCCAGTATTCATAACCTCCACTCGCAAATGTCTAATCACCCTTAGAGTGAAACCGAAGGCAAAAGTTAGTTTTAAAAATATCCGTAGTTAATCTATGCAAGAAAAGTCCGTGACACATTTTAGGTGTAAATTAAAATGTTTTTTCGCTATCTTTATGTCGAGTTAATTTATCTTTTTTTGCATTAACAACAAAAGGCAGAGCCGTTGAATTTGTAAAAAAGGAATGTTACGTATAAAAACTTTTTTCACTAACTTCCTGCGACATAGCAATAACCGTTGTAATACAGCCTTGCCTAGGTCGAGATGTATTTAGAAACATCTCGAAGGAATACAGGTTTCTAGACTATTAATACATGCTACAACAAAAACACGCCATGTATGCTATTACCACAACAAAAAGCACGTAATTCATAGCTAACAGTGTGAAGTAAAAATGTACTATGTACTTATCACTTAAAAGTAAATTCTTTAATTTTTCTACATATGTAATCATTTCAAAAATAACTTTTTCTATAAGTAACAATGACTGCAAAGCCTAAAAGAGAAATTCTTATGAATTTTTGAAGTCGGCTATTCTTTTATTTGTCATTCGATTTTTTACTTCTAATTTCAAAAAACTATGTCATGTTTATTTTAAATTTTCTAATCGTTTCTATTTGGATTTTTTTTGTTTGTAGTTACTGTAATAGTTATTCCCCGTTATTTGGTAACTGTATCAGTTTTCCAGTAAAGCGAATAGACATTATTAGGACAACGAAAAATGTTCGTTCGTTCATGTATACGTTTATTTAGATTCCTCAATTTCCGTATAAGTATCTATATTTACCCGAACTGCAACGCATAATGTAACTATTGTACACTAAAATTCGGAAAAGTACCATAAATCTAAAATTTCAACTACGCGTCTCTCATTCCTACTGAATTCAAACAAAAAGAACCTCTAATTTTCAATCATTGCTGTATCAAAGAGGCATTGCTAGGCAACGATCTCTTCACCACCCTGAATTCCCACAAAAAGAACCTCTATTTTTTTCAACCATTGCTGTATCAAAGAGGCATTGCTAGGCAACGATCTCTTCAACACCCACCCACCCTATCACCCACATCAGCCTATATGCCATATCACCCACAAAATAATTTATTTGAAAATTTCAAAAATATATTTTCATTGCAGTAACGATACCACTACTCAGCTTTGGAATGGTGCAGGGATGGTTATCCCCCATGATATCCGTGTTGCAGTCGCCGGAAGGTCCGTCGCCGGAGCCGTTCACGAGTAGCGACATCTCGTGGATGACGTCAGTGACATATATTACAGCTATAGTGTTCGGAGCACCTATGGGCCACTTAACAGACAAATATGGAAGGAAAGTTATGACACTTATAACCACATTATCGTTGATTGTAAGTATAAGAAATGCAGATAATACTATAGTGATGCATATAAATAACATTGAAATATCTTTTCTCTGGTATCTACCTGAAAACTCGCAGATTTTTCAAACTATACCTATATACAATATTCAGATTTCAAAATAGGCCATTTTTAAACCATTTATGAACGCAATTTTACTTTTTGTTCAAAGTTTTTTTAATCGATGAAATAAGGCCGCAGACCGAAGTTGAACCTAGGACCTACATTGTAAAAAACAGGCTCACTTCTTATACCACCACAAAATTAAATAGGCTATGCGGAGACTAAAACAGAATTTCTTTTTTAAATAGCTCAAAAAACTGAGTTATAAAAACTCACTACATAAAAACAGTTAACAATAGACTTCATTAATTAGAAGAGCCATAAAAATAAGTCGTAGCAAATAGGTTGAACAACTGAATTTATAACAATGAAGTTATGTTAGCGATTTCCATACGAATTAGCACGTGACTCTATACACGTTTCTTTTTATTGTTATACTGACCGAAGATAAAGAAAGATAAGACCTGACTGAGTTTCTTGTCGGTTCTTCTCAGTATTCAGGTTTTCTTTTCGAACCGAAGTAAAGTAGATTTGACGTTCAAAAATACCTTGCATTTGGGTTTACTTGAATAAATTGATTTGACTATGACTTTTGACTTGATATTTTTTTTTATTAAATCAAATAGTTTTAAATGTGTATAGGCGCCTGTGCAGAATTTGGTGTATTTTGTGATCGAGATCTCGATATCAAAGAACACTGAGAGTTAGATATTTGGATATATACAACTTCAACTTATTATCTTGAAATCCTTAAACGTGTATACACCATTGGAGAAAGAAATCTCGAAAAAAATCCAGAAAAAGCCCTGTTTTACACAAAGATACATCTCCGAAATTTTACAGAATTTTAAAATGATTTTTACTAAAATGGATAGGTAATTATAATATCTCAAATCTCTAAAACCAGTTTTTTTTATTGGTAACGTAGTTTTCTTGCAAATTACAATTATGTACAAAAGCAGATGTTGAGACTTCTCCGCACTAAAATGTGATCAAACCGCAACTGCAAAAATCAACTTTTTTGTTATCGCCATAGGACGCGGAGGTAATTGACGAATTCGGTTGCACTGGACTACATTGGCGGACTCTTAACACCTTGTCATAATCAAGCTCCAATTTACCGTCTATTGGAGCTTGATAATGACCTATAGATTCTATAGATACCTATATCCAAATACTTGCCCTATGTTACTGTCAACTTTGTATGGAAAAATGGCGTGACTTCATAAAACAAAGTCGTAACCCGCGCTTGTGTGTATATCCACTAATTACCTCTAAACTTCTAAATGCATTTGAATGCAGTTTTCACCATTATTTAGAACATTTATATGTATAATACATTCACATTTAGTCTATAAAAGTAGAGTAATATTACGTTATCAAGGCGTCGTGTGAAGCCGTAACGGGTGGCTAGTGTATATTTAAATAGAAAAAGAAAGTACCAGATATCGCTATATTAATATTAGAAGTCGTGTACGTGTAACTTTGACGATAAAAAGTCGACACTTCTGCTAAACTCAAAAAACATGCATGTAGGAAAAATACTCTATTAAGTACTTTATCGAATAGAATTTACAAAAAGGCTGTATGTAATTAAAAATAAAATATATAGGTAATTTAACAGCCGAAAAAGGTTCCATTTCACAGTTCTCGCTTATTTAAGCGATACATTTTTTTTTTGAAATATGAACTGAATAGTATTGAATTAAAGAATTTATCGATTTCATTTTTTATTAAGTTTTTCATTTAACAAAATTAATAAAAACATTTTAAAAAACACATTTTTCGTTTCGAATGTCAACCTTATTTGTTCACCTCTGTCTCACCTTCTCAACTCGTTCATTGCCTGGGAATACCTGGCCTGGAACGCTCATAGCTTCGGTGTTATGTTGTTGTTCGGTGTATGCAACGTTATTTAACCTTGATGATACGAATATCATCAAGGTTAAATAACTTTGCATACACCGTGTCGCCTAATGGATGGATGATTGTAGTGTCTAGTGGCATGTATTACGAGTATCTCCGTGCTTTTGGTACGAGTTACTGCTATATGGCAGTAGTTGTTAAACCAAGTCAAAATAGGCTTCAAACTCCTGGTAGTAGGTTGGCCACAAAACTATCTTAACCAATCTGCACTAAGTCGCCATAGTGACGTATAACATAACGTACTGTGGTCTTCTATCACATGTAGGTACTCAACGGTGGTACAAACCTTTATAGGTTACTAGCTATCGTCCGAGATATCGTCCGCGTGGAATTAAAAAAAGTAGCCTAGTAGCCCCGAGGCTTATTCTATATCGATTCTAAATTTCATCAGATCGGTCAAGCCGTTTAGCAACAGAAGTATTAGGACCACACGCACATCGGAATTTTAAATGAGTATAGAAATATTTTCCTTACCCCATTCCTATTTAAGTAATTTTTATGGCGATCGATTGAACGGTATAGAAGTTGATATATCGCAGCGCCATCTGGTGGCGACTGACAACAAATGAGATGGCATAGAAACCTTCTTCATGAAAAAATACATATACGTGCCAACTTTCACGGTGATCAGTTGAAGTTTAGCGATTTCATATACATATGTACAAATCCATATGTCAAAAGCACTCTCATCGCACGCATACCTAGGCGAAAATGTGTGAGGAGAATGATGCGATTTGAGGAAGCGAAAGTGATGTGTAAGGACCACGATGCTTGGCGCTCCGTCCTCTCTGACTACCCCGTTAGGGATACAATGCGAAGATATGTAAGTACGTATGTATGTATGTTCAAATCCATTCTATACATCAGATTAAAAATTAAATTTATATAGTAATTTCCAAGTGGTGTAATAAATTAGAAGTAAGCTTTACATATAAATAGCAAGACTCCATTTTTTGCTCTTCCAAGGGATTTTACCCGTCTTATTAGTAAATTAAGTTTTGCGTCACCTGAAACATTTCCGCGAGAACTAGTTTCGTTTTTTGTCTTTTCGTTTATCAGTAAGTTGTTTGTCAACATCGACCGTGAACGATCGAAAAACTGCACTCGGATGTTGAACTCGCGTAAAAAGCCACGAATACTTCCTTCCGTTCGGTTCGGACTCCGTGGAACAGTACGACAATGCCTACGGTAGGTATTGTTTCACTTTCTAGGCTATAAAAAATAGATCTTCCGCTAAGATTAAGTACTTATACATAAAACATAATTAATTATCGTCTTTTAAATGAACGAAATATAATAACAATACATTGGCATAGGCACCTATGTTTATTAATATTAACTAAAGAAATTAGTACAAGTGCGATATGACAGTTTTTAAATATTATTATTGTTAACAATGAGTATTAACAATTATTTCATAATATATGATATGTAATTTACACCAATCAAAAATCTTAATTTATAGAAGAAAAATGGATAAAACTTATATTCGGAACCAACACTCTGGCCTTAGGTAAATGAAAATTAGTTTTTATAGGAAAACAAGCCCTGGTTTCTTATCGTATGACTTACCGACGTATTTCGAATATATTAGTAGTATTAGAAAACGCACGGTATATATTGTAATGCTGAAGATTGCAGACTTTTACCCTTTCAAAGAGTCGAGATAATTGTAGAGTTTTAATGTCTCAATTTCTTTCAGATATACTGGCTGATAAAATTACTATGTCTGAAGCCATGGGCGCTAATTCTAGCGCGCGCTATCGCTGGTATACCCTGCTCAGCCTGTTATATAGTCCTACCTATCTACCTGAAAGAAATCAGCGACATTGATCTTCGAGGTGCTTTGGGGTCGTTACTTATACTAAACAGGTATTTGATTCAGATATCTTTTTATTTTTATTCAAGTTTATGTCGGACACGCTCAAATAAAAAAAAATTGAAAAGGGTAGAGTACCAATTACAGTTTATTTCGCTCATTTGAGTTACCAGTCATGTCTCTGGGCTTTTCAACTCAGTAAATGTAAAGATGACGAATCAAATCGCCTGTAACACATGGACAGACAGACATAACGAAGGCTTTTTCATTTTTGACATTTGCTAAAATGTTACCACAGGTAAGAAAGAACTATCTTCCATACCTTTTAGCAAATGGCAAAAATAAATAATAATAATAAGCACTAGCTTATCTATAAAATATTTTTTCTTCCAACAGAACTCTGTTAAAGTGAATAAATAGATTCGGTGCTGGTTAGCTGACCAAGTCCAATCTCTAGTATATGCTGAGGATGCTTCGTTGAGAGGCGAGACACGTGTCGATTGGTCGTTTTTGAGTTTGAGCGGAAAATAGCTAATAATTATAGGAATTCAACAAATAAAAATAATTCCGTGGTCGTAGTAAGAAGCTCTGGGCTCTAGGATATCAGGATAGCAAACCATAGAGGAAGGCTTTATATCCCAACTCTTATTTAGAAAGTGTTTTTTAACTTGGATTATTGGAGTTCCCTATGCTCTGAGACTCCGGGGCATATCCCTGAAAGCCCTAATTGTCAGCTGAAAAGAAATAAGAATTTATAAGCTTCACGACTTTACTTAACAAATTCTAGAGATACACTGGTAAATACACTGAATTCAGTTCTTCCTTCAAAACTGGGTGAATTCCTCCAAGTAATGTAGGTATATGTATGTATACCCAATTTTTACAGGGCGGGTTATTTTTGAACCTATGGTAAAGTTGACATTCAAAAATCCCTTTTGAATAACGGATTTACTTGAATAAATTGATTTAATTTTGACCATATAGAGATTTTAGAGCATTTTTTTAAAATATCGAGAACAAAATCTTTTTCAGTCTTCTTAAAATAAACTATCAATTAAAAGTATAATTTCACCGAAGAGATTATACAAAGGAATTATATTGAAGATCGCACCTCAAAAGAAATTTTACCTAATTCTAAATTTCAAACTTTTGAGTTATAATAATAAACCTAATAATTTTACTTAAAATTAGTTATTGAATGAATCTACGTGTCTGTCTACCCCTTTATGGATACAGCATTAAGAAATTTATGTATGAATATATTATAAAATCCAATTTTTATTTTAACCGAACTCATTTATCACAATTCTAATTCACAAAATTTTGTATTATAGTATTTCCGTATTGAGATGTGCAAACGTGCAAAAATATTAAGTGATCGAGATATCTGTGAAATCAATTACATCATGAGTAAAAAGTAATTAATAATGTAACGTTATTTCACCGTTGGAGATCATGTGACGATTTATACAATTGTACTCATCAAGTCTCTGCCTCGGGTCGACGAACAATCTTGACCAGAATACGTGTTTTAAATCTTCTACAAGTCTATAAAACGGCCACTAAACCGTAACTTTTAGTTTTAATATTATGTTTAATATCTATTTTATCACATCATTATGCGAATTATAGGTATAGTCAGCAAAATAATTGACTCGCAAAAAAGGAAATATGATTAAAATTTACAAATGATTGAATTTCTACATATTTTTCTAAACATATGGTAAATGTCGACAATTAGTGCACCTACAAGAAGTTTCAAATTCTAACCTGTTATTATGTAAAAATATTACTAACAATTTTGAAACATTGTTAATACATGTTTAGATCTTTGACATTAACAAAGTTAAGCCTTAAGTCTTATTTATAATTATTATCAACAATAATAACGACAATCACAAGTTGCGCCTTTCAAAACTGTTGTTGATCCTATTTTTCGTGATTTTTGTGATCGAATACTTTTGACGCTGACTGTACCTATTATACATAAATAAAAAATAGCCAGATTGAGTGTCTTGCGAGTATCAAAATTACTGAACGAAATTCTTGAACAATTACTATGGGTTTGTCTATCTATCTGTTTGACACAGTTGAAAAAAATGGCTGTAGTAAATAATGACCCAATTATAGGTGCAGATCTTAATGGCCATCATAAAATTTCCTATATAACAATAAGAAGCTTAATATCATTCGATCTTTCCAGGAACATAGGTTACCTAGCGAGTTATGTCGGCGCTGATTTATTAGACGTAAATACGATGATATGGTTGGGGCTAGTCGTGCCAACGTTGGTCTTCTTCATATTCCTCTTGATGCCGGAAACACCGGAGTTCCTTGTCAAACAGGGGAAGGTTGATGTAAGTACATATAATTTATTAACAATACGTTCTTATTTATTAGGGTTGCTTTACACTTGCGATTATACGCATATACGATTGTGATATTTATTATTTGTTATTATTTACTTATTATTATATAATAATGCAGTTTTTGTTAACTAGTTACTATAAAGTCTCGTGGTTCAAGTTAATAAAAACTTGTTGCTGAAGTTAAAACTTTAAAAACAATGATTTTGTACAAGTAGCTTATTTCGTAGAAATATTAATTGATCATAATATGGAATTTGAGCGTTGCCAATTGACATCAATCGAAGACGAAAAATTATTAATCACACTTTAAATGTTACTTACTGTACATTTCTTGATAATAGAATAGAGGCAGTTGAGTAAACTAATGTTAGCAAAATAATATCTTTGCAATATTCTTTCCTAATTAATATTAATACAATATTAACTTATTTCGTTTTTTTTTCATTCGAATAAAAATAGAACATATTGTACGGAACTCTCTCCGTTAATCCTACTCACACTTGACCTATTTCTTTCAACGTCTTGCTAATGTCTAATAAATGATAGCTAAAAATACTGAATTTTCAACTCTGAATGGAGAGATTTCGTATCTTCATAGACGTTTCAGAGCGCGCTTTGCAGTTTGTGCAGTTTAGCGTACTAATGTCTGCCCAAGAAGCTTATTGCAAGCGTATATATTCAAGAGAAAATGTACGCTAAGAAGGCCTACTATCTACGGATGCGTAGCTAAACGCGTATTCGTCATTATGCGCTTGATGCACGCCTGCTTTTTCAATTATTGAAATATTGCCTAGCACCGTGACCCAATCTGTCAAATTATTGAATCGATGAACGATACGTTCGTGCAAATGTGATGGTTATCATCATCATCATTGATTGCAATTATTTCACTTTGAAATAATTGCTATCAAAATGGCCATTCAGGATTCATTCAGCCATTTTCGGCCACGAAAACACAAGTCTCGATACGCGATACCTAATATTTAATAGTATAATACGTTCGTTCGTGCAATTTGTTCTTATTTATTAGGGTTGCTGTACACTTGCGATTATACGCACTTATATTAAAATAGAATATGCTATGTTATAATTTATTATAATATAGGATTTAATTTTATTCATTGCAATTTCATTTATTATTTTAAAACTCTAACCTTTTTCTTCGGTTCTTCGATACTGGTTGTTACTGTTGTGTTATGAACTATAAAAAGGTAAACTCTATTTGTTGGTATATAATGGATAAACTCAAAAAGTACTCAAGCGATTTCAAAACTTCTTTCACCTATAGAAAGCTACATTATTGGCGATTAATATGGGCCGTATTCTATATTAAAAAAAAATTCTACCCATGCGAAGCCGAGGCGGATCGCTAGTTTGTTGATAATTGGACTACGGCCCACCTATCGCTCGACAAATACATGTTATAGAAATAGTATCTCAATTGGTCGAGTGCGAGTCATGCAAAAGTTATGCGATAAGTAACAGATGCATCAATTACTATATATTATAATCTAAAGATAAAATATAGATTTTTTTAATTGAAATTTTTTCACGCATAAATATTTTTCATCAATAATTAATTTCAATAGAAAACTGCAGATTTTTTTTGGCCTAATACTCAATATCAAATGCAACACATTTATTTAATGCATTACTAACACTATAGATCATTATTTAAACCTGTTCGGAACACAAACGGGTTATTTCTTTGCATGTGTAGCTTTATTTTGGCAGATGTTTTATTACCTCAAGCGAAAATGTCGAGAATGAAATGCTTAGAGCCTCTTATAGAGCATAAAAAGCTAGACGCGAGTGATCCTTGAACAATTGGTGTTCCATAGATACAGTCATTTATATCAAGGACACAATAAAGTTTGTCGTAGAGATTTCTTTTTAGTTATTAAAGTATTTAATGTTATGCAATATCAATAATTTTCTTTCAATCTACATCACATTTCTAACTTTCGTGATTTTTTCAAATGGTTGTGAATGCTTTAGAGGTAAAGTACGAAGACCGCAATTTTTAAATACGAGTATTTTTTCGAAAGCGCTAACAACTTACGACTCGATAACTAGTCATATTCCACTTTATTTTTCCTTTAGTATGTGTGTATTTAGGTACATAAATAGTTAAATAAATACAAATGCTTTATATCTCCATACAGTCAGTCTCGTACTACGAAGTGAGGCGAATAAAATCAAATAAAATGTAGATGTGTGAGTGCTGTTTTCTAACGAAATGTCGGCCGATCAGCTTATCTGTTAATAAATGTGTTTCGTATGTACAGGTGAGTCAGCTTATCCGATTTGGCTCTCCGTTGCTGTACAGGACATAGTGTCTGTATGTAATTATTTATGTCAATGAATTAATAAATAAAAACAACGAAATGCATTTGATAAAGCACATACTGTGCAATTGATTTCATTTTCAAAATATAAAAAAAATCATCATAACTTTGTTTTATAAACTCCAAAACTTCTGTGTGTCTATAATTACACAGCTGTTTCTGTGCTACACAATTCAGAACGACGAAATACCTAACTGCAAAAATTAACGGCTACATCATTAGCAATTTTAACACAAAACAAACTTCATTTATTATTTTTATGACGAATACACGTTACCTATAGATATTAAACAGTTTAGTGTATAATATTATACTTCGTAGTTATACAGACTGTTTTATGCAATCATCTTAATACTGCTTTTAGACCACTAAAAAAATTAAATAATAAAAAAATTAGGTGCAACTGTATGAACATATTATAATTTATTGTTACAGTAAAATGAGTCGCTCGCTAAAAAACACGTATCTCCTTTTATCTTTCAGCTTCCACATATGATAATGTAAGCTACATAAAAAAGATAGGTAAATAAATTGAGTAATTTGGCTTCTCCGCGCTGGTCTAAGAAAAATGTAGAATGTTTCAATTCCCTATCGTCTCGCACAAATCTTAAAAATAATATATAATAATAATAATCCTCCAGACAATTACACAGATTGTGTGACCCCAAACTAAGCAGTAAGCTTGTACTATGGGTACCACACAACGAACTCTGGGGGAGTTCCCAGTAACACCCAGACTCCAAGCCAATTTAGAAAAGTTCGTTTCCTAAATTGACCTGACCGGGAATCGAACCCGGGACCCTAGCTTTGAAAGCAGATGCATATGCCACTGCACCAACGGGCCAGTCATTGGTCACTGCACCAATCGACCAAAAGGATGAGGTTTATAAGGAACTAGTTAAGGTTGCAGACTATACTGGTAAAATAGTATTATACCTTATTTTGCTTTGTATAATAATACTAGTTATTGTTCCCGAAAATTAAAGTATACAAAATACTGATTTGACAACCATTCTGAAAACACGCTATTCAAAGTTATGAAACCGATTTATAAGAATACATAGGTACATGGTCATTGGACATCGTAAGTACAAACTAAATACTGTTTATTTTTTTTCTCCGAGCTTATTGTACTGTCTTTTTGTAATAAAAGCTGGCAACCTCAGGACTAGTATAGATGATAGACAACGTCCATCTGGGACTTTTTGGCGGGAACGGGAGAAGTGGGGTTGTCATTTTATTAGATTTTCTATTTTTTACATTTTTAGGAGTTTTAAAGTACAACAGTGATAGTATATTGTGTTTTAAAGTTTCGTGTAAGTGATAAGAATGGAGGAGATCTAAATAAACATGTGTAGCTGAAGTTCTCGCGCTCTTCCAAGAAATCTTTTAAAACTTCAGTAAAGCCTACTATCACTTTACTGGAGGTGTTTTATGATAAGAAAAAACTAATTTGCTTGTGGTTCTACTTATTAGTACGTGACATTGGCAAATGCGCTAATTATTGCGCCATGCCATAAAGAAAGAAAAAAAAAAGTCCATCTGGTTTTGCTTTGTCACCTATAAGCCCTAAAAGTTATCGCTAGAGTGGTACCAAGGTGTGATTTTGTTACATTTGACTATCCATTCCAAATTGAAAATGGCGTAAAGTTATGTATATGTATATGTGTAGATACACGTAGAAATTGAACACCCTGTATGGCACTGGCTTGTTACGACCCATGTAGTTACTTAGCAACAACTGTGGATCTTCACATATTTTTCAAAGGAAAGACCGGCTTGCATTTTTTATTTCTTTTTGGCATGTAACACAAAATTAATTCAATGACGTCGATTTGATACTACATATTTACATTTTATGAATGCGAAAACTGAACTGTCTGCATTTTTTCATAGTGTGACTAAAATACAGATGTAGATATTTGCATAAGAATATACTTGTATAAAGCTAGATTCGTCCGCGACTTCGCTTAGTGGTACTGACAAGTGTAGTTCGTTTCAGCCAAAGATACTTTGTTTGCATTTGGCGTCAATTACTTCAGTAGTTTCCGTGTGAAAAAAAAACAAACAAATAATACGTAACATTTCATATTTCGTGTAACGCTGTAAAATACGTTACAGCTCCTATAGTTTTTATAGAGTTTTTTTAGTCGGTTCGAGTCCAACACTACTCAGTCGGCGTAGAGTAAGGCTGAGTGTCCGTAGTGATTTTTTCGCTTCTCAGTAACAAAAAAAGTTTTAGAGTATCGCCGCAATTGAGGATTATTATTTTAACTTTTTTGGATGGTTATTGATTCTTTTTAGTGATTTTCACTATTTAAATAAAGAATTTTCTTTAAATTTTGATTAAAAATAGAAAATGAACTGTCAATCAGGATTTCTATAAAAGTGTGTAATAGCGTTTTTACAAAACCATTACAATTTCTGCATCGGAACTGAAAAAAATTGCATTGATATGGAGCGACGACATCATTTGACACGAGAAGAGATCATGAGAGCCGTCGGAATGTTGCAAGCTGGTTCCAGGCAACGTACTGTGGCTGTCGCTCTTGGCACTACACAGAGCGTCATAAGCCGTATCTGGACACGCTATCGTATCACGGGCAGCGTGGCCGAGCGACATAGAGGACGATCTCGCATCATCACTCGCAGATAGGACCGGTACATCCAAAATATTGCTCGACGGAATCGTACTATGACCGCCATGATATTGGCTACGAGGCTCCACAGCTGTTAAGGCTTGCTGATAAGCGACCAAACCATCCGAAATAGTTTACGCGAAGTGAGTTCTACGTTCCCGAAGGCCGCTGAGAGTTCTGCCTATAGCACCCTGCAATCGCAGGGCCCGTTTACAATGGGCTCGCGAACACATAAATTGGAAGGAAGAAGACTTGCGTTGTGTTTGCTTTTCCGATGAATCTCGTTTCGGTATGAGACCGAATACAAGACGTACTCGAATTTGGAAGACCTCTGGACGTCAAGAACGTTCTAAATTTCGTCAGGAAGTTCATTCATATGGAGGGGGAACGATAATGGTTTGGGCCGGTATTTGAATCGGTGGAAGAACCGATCTCATTTGGATCAGGGGCAACCTCAATGCTCAGATTTATGCGGAGAGGATTGTTACAGACGTGATCATCCCTCTGCGAAGCCGGTTGGATGATTCGTTTCGACTAATTCACGACAATGCACGTCCACACACGGCTAGAGTCGTAACACGCGCTCTTGCCAAAGCTCGCATCAACGTTCTGCCGTGGCTTGCTCAATCGCCAGACCTCAACCCAATTGAGCACGCATGGGATATGCTTCAAAGAAGAGCTCTGCCGAGTATGGATGCCGTGCATACCCCACAACAATTTTTTGACTTGTTAGAAAGAATGTGGGCGGCCATTCCTCAAAGTGATTTTAATGTACTGATTTTAAGCATGCCAAATCGTTGTAATTGTGTAATTCGTGTCAATGGCGGGAACACAGATTATTAATTTTTTTATCTTTACAATAAAAAATTAAAAAATCCTTATTTTTGCCTTTTTTTGCCATTTAATTGAGGACATTAACTTAGGTTAATTTCCCACAATTTGCAAAAATTGGAATTTTTCTTAATTTTTACAAAATATGGGGATAAGTTGTTAACTTAAACGTAGGAATTAAAGTAAGAAGTCAGTCTGGAAGACTAGATTTGATAAATATTGGGTCCTTACATATGAAATTGGCGTTTTGTACGGGAGGAATATAAAGTCAATTTTTTTTCGTAAAATATATTTAATTAATCGAAGTATGCACTGTTGTTATCTATGCACTTTTGCCATCTCATAGGTAGTTCATTGATCCCTTTACTAAAAAAAGCATGGGGGCGAGAATCAATAAACTCTTTGAAGGCGGTTTGGACTGCCGCATCGGAGTTGAATTTTTTTCCTTGTAAGAAGTTGTCCATATTCCGGAAAAAATGGTAATCTGTTGGAGCAAGGTCCGGGGAGTACGGTGGATGTCGCAGACATTCCAATTGTAGCTCATCTAACTTAGTGGTTGTTTGTTGTGCAGTGTGTGGTCTTGCGTTGTCGTGAAGCAGCAGTGGCCTAGAGCGATTGACCAATCTCGGTTGTTTAGCAGCTAGTTCTTCCTTCATGGTTTGCAGTTGCTGACAATAGATATCTGCCGTAATCGTTTGGCCAGATTTTAGAAAGCTGTAGTGAACGACACCGGCGCTAGTCCACCAAACACTCACAAGTAACTTTTTCTGAGTCAATTTTCGTTTAGGGCAGGATTTGGCTGGGTCTCCAGGGTTCAGCCATTGCGACGAGCGCTTCCGATTATCGTACAGTATCCACTTTTCATCACAAGTAATGATTCGACTTAAAATCCCGTCATTATTGTGTCGGTTGAGCAAAGTAACACAGTAGTCGACGCGTGTTTGCAAGTTCGATTCACTCAATTCATGAGGTACCCATCGTTCAAGTTTTTTACTTTCCCGATTTGCTTCAAGTGGATTAATACAGTTTTGTCACTTACCCCGAAGCCTGCAGCTATCTCTGAAGTGCTCTGTGATGGATCCACTTCCACAATAGCCTTTAATTCTTCATTTTCCATATTGGTCTCCGGCCGTCCACGAGGTTGGTTCTGAAGGTCGAAATTTCCAGAACGAAAACGTTGAAACCAAAAACGTACCGTGCTTTCTTTTGTGACACTAGCGCCGTACACATCATTATCCTTCGAGCTGTTTCTGCAGCACTGGTGCCACGGTAGAACTCGTACTCGTAAATATACCGATATTTCATATTTTCCATTGTGCGGTAATAAGCGACGCCAAAGAAAAAATAATGAGGAAAAAAACAAATGAATGACTGTTTTCAAAACTCAAATGTACCAGCTAAATTAATTTATAAATTTGAATTTGGAATTCTTAACCAAAGAGGAGATATTTCAGATCAAAGTGGTCAGTACGACAAAACGCTAACTTCATATGTAAGGACCCAATATTAATTGGAACTGGATGGGAAACAATTAGAATTAATGAAATCAGCTACTTTTCTTGGTTTAACAGTAGACAATAAGTTACAGTGGGCGGACCATATCGGGACTTTATCTAATAAGCTCAGTTCGGCAATATATGCTATTAGGCGCATTAGACAGTTGACAGATGTAGCTACGGCTAGGCTGGTGTATTTCGCATATTTCCATAGCCTTATGTCTTATGGTCTGCTACTGTGGGGATCAGCGGCGCATATGAAATCTATCTTTATTTTACAAAAAAGGGCAATACGTACCATCTACAGTATGAACCCACGAGAGTCGCTGAGAGATCATTTTAAAGACATTGATGTACTCACCTTACCCTCGTTATACATCTATGAAAACATAATGTACACTAGAAAAAATTTAGATCTATTTCAAAAGAAAGGCGTTGTTAATGGTATGGAAACTCGTGGTCGTGGTCAGCTAGTTATTCCTCAATTTAAATTACAAAAGTCAAGTGGTTCATTTTTGGGTAACTGTGTTCGTTTTTATAATAAAATTCCTCAAGAAATTACTCAACTAACGGAAAAGAGATTTAAACTTGTCATTAAACGCACACTGATTGGAAAAGCATACTACAAAATTAGCGATTTCATTGAAGACACAACAATAGACTGGAAGTGATCCTCTCTGCATATGCTTTTACTGGCTTTATAAATATTGTATTTTTAAATAACTGTTGTAGAATGATGTTGAAAAAATGATACCTGACTGAGTTTCTTGTCGGTTCTTCTCAGTATTCAGGTTTCCTTTTTGAACCGAACTAAAGTAGATTTGACGTTCAAAAATACTTTGCATTTGGGTTTACTTGAATAAATTGATTTGACTTTGACTTTGGATAATTTTTTATAGTTAAAAATATACTTGATCCCTAGACACTTGATGTGTGTATTTAGTGTAGAACTTAGTGGTGATTATAATATATTGATAATACATCAGTACATACATTTGTACATCATCTTACAATACAAGTGTATCGACACAAGTGGCATTCCACACCAGCGATCTTCCAAGTTTCCAAGGAATGAGCGTCAAACCGTCAAACTATTGTAGACAATACATCTTACCGGTATAATATTTACAAACTTGTAACTAAACATTAACTTAAATAATAGACTTCCTCAAAGTTACCGCTTAGAAAGCTGTCATTGCTTAGGCTGCCCAGCAGACTGGCAGCGTTACCTCTTTGAAAAGCCAAACTGATTCGTGGCAGAAGAAGCTGCCAGCCCGACGATCTCCCGAAGCCTCGACCAGTCCGTTACAAACATCAGAAACCAGTCGATGGGCTTTAGGGCCCCAAGGTCCCAAAGTTTCGACTGCAAAGGACGTAAATATGAAAGTCTCAGAGTCTCATACTTACGCCGCTTCAAGCTCACGGCAGTTCTGGCCGCGGCACCTGCTGACTTGGAAGTCGCCGGTACATGAGAAACAGCAAGTGTATCGACACAAGTGGCGTTCCACACCAGCGATCTTCCAAGTTTCCAAGGAATGAGCGTCAAACCGTCAAACTATTGTAGACAAATATTATCCGATAGTTGTTAAACGTAAGTACTTATCTATTATACTAAGAAAAAAAAAAAATTCAATTTCTAGGAGGCAAAAACGGTGTTAGCATGGCTGCGTGGCGTGACCGTAGTAGACAGGAACTTGGAACAAGAAATAGAGACAATAGTGAGAGTGGAGAAACAAACTCAAGCTGATCCTAAATCCGCGTGGGGTATTATTTGTAAGTGTTTTTTTTTATTATGTAACGATCACGCTGTCTGCCTGCGTACTCTGTTATTCCATTAGGCATACAGCGTAAGGATGCGTGTGTGTTTTAATTATCCTTTAATATACATTATATATACATTTTGCAGTGGTTTAGACGTTAACCCAAGCGCGGAAGGTTCCGGGTTCGATTACTGGTCGGCTGAAATTAGAAAATGAGCTTGTCTAAATTGTCTCAGGTCTGGGTGTACTGGGAGACGCCCCTAGTAGTCGTCGTCTGGTTATCATAGCACAGGGAAACCCTAGTTTGAGATCAGATGATTGTTGTGTATTGTCTGGCGCATTATTATTATATTTTTTTCCTTTTCTTACTCCAAATAATGTTAATACTTTGGTTTTTGGGTTTGGGTTGCCATTTTACGTCCCTGTGCTTTCCAACAGAATATAGAAGATGTTTGGAGCGTACAAACCCCTCAAACGTTTGCGTAATTTCCTTCCAATTACCCCCAAAATATCTCTTGCTCAATCCCTTCTTCTTCCTCTTCTGCAGGATTATGCAGATGTTTCTTGTACTGATCTCACCGTCAAGTCCTTAAACGAGCTTGAACGTCTGCAAAATCTGTCGATTCGTTTCATTTATAATCTGCGTAAATTTGATCATTGTTCCACTTTCTGCTTCCAACTTTAATTACTTTCTATCCGTCATCGAAGATATTATCATGTTCCGCCTCTTTTATACTCTTAAGTTATTCCTTCCTACTACTCCATCTTATCTGAAAAATCGTTTTGTTTTCCACTCCTCTCTGCTAATCGTATCCTTCGACTCTCGCGTATGCTTACTCACACGCTTCTAATTTCTATTCCAACTCCTTTATCCTGCGAGCTATTCGTTTGTGGAACTCCATCTCTTAATATCTTCCAGAAGCGAGGGAAGGAACACTTTCTGTCAAATTAACTTTATTAATATTCTTTTTTAACTCTACGTGCAAGTATGTGATGTGCACTATGTACTTATTGTTAATATAATTATGTACTAGATGTATTGTATTTATGTAAATGTATATGTATGTATCAGTGGGTATACTATTTTTCATGTATGCATATACTATGTATATATTGTATCTATTGTATTATTATTGGTAATTGGGTGGAAATATATGTATATACGTAGTATATATTGTGTATATAGGTATATACGAGTATATATTTTATGTTGTGGATAAGTATGTACATATATAAAGTACAGATAAAGTACCTATGACTGTTCTAACCTCTTCGTCGCCTTCCTCTTCATAAACTATATCCTATACCCAAGGGTTGTCTGGAAGAAATTACTGTTCAGCAATAAGGCCGCCTTTTATACTATATTTTTTTGGTTTTGTTCATTTGTTTTTGTATATTTATTATGCAATAAAGTATATTGTATTGTATTTTGTTCTTTAAGTATTCCTAACAAGGTAGGCTAAGAAAACAAATAACCGTCTTTATTTACTTATTCATTTTTAACACTCGTTATATTTGTGTTATATCCCATATTGTAGATCTTATATACCTACTTCGATGACATTATTGTATCCTTCCATTTTGCAAATTAAACAGACGTATAAGGAATTAATAATATTTAATTTAAAGTTTACATCTCTAGCGTATTTACTTATTAAGTCTATGTAATTACTCAATTGGTTTACAAAGTTGTCTTACCTTTCATGTTGAATATACCTCCTATATCTGAAATCATTATTTGTTTTGCGTCTTTCATACAGAATTTGTAATGATTAGAATATACTTAAAAGGACCTGGTAATCGATGTAATAATTAGTACGTACATAAGGCTTAAATTGCTGAAATTAGGCTTAAATCAATAATGTTTGCTTCCTTAATTGTCTGAGAGAGAAAAAAAATATAAAAAAACGAAATGATTATTTTAACGAAAAGACTTAATAGAAATACATAAATCATTGAAACGAACTCATAACATAATCTATTGATTATTAGCTGTTGCCCGCGACTTCGTTCGCGTAGTTTGTTAATAAATTAAATAAATAATTCGGAAATCTTCGCGGGCTTCCGCTTAGAGTTAAGCGGAAGCCCGTGAAGATTTCCGAAGTAAATAGTAAACAGTATAGGAATATGAAGGAAGGTGAGTACCTTAGTTTCATTACAATCAGATGAATGGTTTATTATCGCATAGAAGACAAACATACAAACATTCATTTTTATTCGTGACAGAAGATGATAGGTATTGCAACTAATTATTTTTGATTTATTTATTGACATTTATTTTAACGTTTTGTTATTTATTTAATTATTGACATTTACAGCTGATATTTAAGAACAAAAACACTATTAAATAAGGATGACTTTTTCAATGTTGGTAAAAAGATGCAATATTATGTCGTTTTATTATAATAGTTTTTGCCTTAGTACATGACTTTTTATTTTAGTTTTACTTATACAATCTATACGCAATTGTCAGATTGCAGAAAACTGTTTTTGTGTTGTTTTTTATCCGTCTGTACATAACATCCACACGTCAAAAAAGTCTAAGCAACATACTATTATGTCTGACGAAAAGTACTACAACTCTTTTTCTGTATATAACTTTGTTGCTTCAAAAAATGTACTGGCTGTATTAAAAAAAGAAAATGATACGATCGCCTTTTTTTTTAAATTAAAGCCGATTCTTTTGTTTGAATTTAAAGTGAGTTTGCCTTTGGTCACAAAAATATTGGTTTTTAGAAAATTTTGTCATTTCGACGGCAAATTAAACAGTTTTCGAGATTATCAGCTTCTGAAGTACAATTTACATGTCATTTGACGGCTAAAGACAGGTAGGACGTTAGGGATGCTTCAAACGGAAAGAAAACAATCAGAGGTATCTCGGCAACTTACATTAAACAACAGTGTAATTTGTCGTTCTTTGCGTCGTTATTCTAACAAAAATAGTTAAAAAGCTCATAGCAGTTATGATGTGCGTATTATGAACAATCTGGGGGCCTAGACAAGCAGCTCAATAGTCGTAAACGCTAGTAGAATAGAATGACAAATACCACGTAATTTAGCGCAACGAATTTTAAATTGGTATTCAAACATTATAAGCGTTTGCGACTTGTCTAGTTACTCTGTATAGTCATGGACGAATAAAATTAATTCTGAAATTATTCGTCCATGACTATACAGAGTACCTCAGACGCAGAGACGCAGAGACGCAGATCGCGAGATCATTTATCGAATGTAGTAATGAGTATTGATCGGTGTTACTAAATCATCCGATTAGAAGGAACGTCCGATAGAACACAATCCTTCACGCCTATATCAAGTGTCTTCATACTTCGATAGATGGCGCTAGAGAAAGATGTTCCTATGAGGTGCTAATTAATCTGCCGCTACATTAGGCGGCCATTACACGCTAGTTTAATTGTCAGTTAAACCATGGTCCAACCTAGGTACATCGTTTTATAGGGCGTGTTAGCTGATTACCTCAGACGCAGATCGTAATCCAGTCAAGGGATAGGGCTTTACAATTGCTATAGGCTAGTTCTACTTCGCGATCTGTTAGCCCATTTATGGAGGTAGCCTGATCTGTCCCGTAACGCCCAATGGTCCTTAAAATTGGAACCTGATTAAAATATATAAATATTTGTTTGTTTTTACAATATGGTTATGAAACATAAACTATGTTCATATCGCGCTCGTGTCTGCCCAGTAATCCCTAGAAAATAATGCGAAGTGTCCACTCCTATTACTCCTACGTATACAAATAGCGTAAAGTTATGTTCCTGTATTTTTTTTATCAGAATATAATAAATATTATTGGGATCCCATTAGAACGGGATCCCACAAGTTGGTGGACGGTGGCTTAATATACTATTGCGCCATCGTCTCCATGCAAATGAAATAGGTAATAGGTAATATTTTTATCTTTTATGATTTCGTCTTAGGCTCTAAGGATTTTATTAATTAATACCCCACTGGTGGTTTACATGTATTGTCACCGTGTGACATAATCGCGAAAATAATAAAAGGAACACTTAGGTGGCTCGGTCACATAGAAAGAATGAGCGACGAAAGATTGACGAAGAAAATCTACAAAGCGAAAGTGAGTGCTAGTGGAAGCCAAGGAAGACCAAGGCTGACTTATAAAGATCAAATAGCCAGAGTGTTAGCTGACGGAAATCTTAAAAGCACTCACGTACCTAGCCGAGAGTGTGTAAGGAGAACGACGAGATTTGAGGAGTTGAAAGAAGTACCTAGATACTAAGCCTCCGCCCTCTCGACTGCACCGTTAGGGATACAGCACGAGGATATGTATAGTATGTATATACATATGTCAATATCGACATCTCTAGGAGTAGGTTACTTGTAGAAACATCATTGACTTTTTGATAATATGTATAAAAATATAATTTCTCGATAAATAGCTGTTGGTGAGTTTTGGGCAAAAGTAACTGTAAAAATAATTTAACTTATTTTTTGTAATTGTAATTGTTTGCCAAACAAAATGTGTTGACAATTTTTTTTTATTAATAACAATTACACAGCATTTTACAATTTACAATTTTTAATTGTAATTAAATTACTTTTGCCCTACACTCCTGTTGGTTACATATGGGTCATTAAATGGGTAAATAAAATTATTTCAGTACACGACAAAACGACCTTCAAAGCTTTCATCATTACGATAGTGATAAAAATCACACAGCAATTCGACGGCTACCTCATCGTACTGATATACGCTGGATTCGTGTTTGAGAAGGCCTCGGAGTCCATCAGCTTGAAGCTCAGTCCAAATAAGCAAATCATGATGATTGGAGTTGTGCAGTTGATTGGTTCGACGGTGGCCACTTGTATTGTTGAAAAGACTGGTAGAAAGGTAAGAGAATTCAGAATTTAAATAGAAACGGCGTTTGTAACACCCTCGGAGTTTGATATAATCATCAAGGTTAAGTTTTTTGCGAGATCATTTATGTATGTACGCGAATGTAGTAATGAGTATTGATCGGTGTTACTAAATCATCCGATTAGAAGGAACGTGCGACAGGACACACAATCCTTCACGCCTATATCAAGTGTCTTCATACTTCGATAGATGGCGCTAGAGAAAGATGTTCCTATGAGGTGCTAGCCTAGGGCGCTGTTGTTATTTAATCTGCCTCTACATTAGGCGGCCATTACACGCTAGTTTAATTGTCAGTTAAACCATGGTCCAACCTAGGTACATCGTTTTAAATACAGTGACTGATGATTGAGTATCGAATATTTAGCGAACCATCATACATTTTGCTTGAAGTTTCCATGAGCGTGTAACAGTGTTGGTAACAGCCTCCTTAGACACCTATAGGCATAGCAAGTACAGCAATGGGCCTCGCCATTAATGAAGTCAAATGTATTTATTCAAGTAAACATAGGTACAAGATATCTTAGAACGTCAAATCAAATTGAAAAAAAAAGTTTCACTATAAAGAATGAACGATAAACTCAACCCAATATCATAAATATACTACTCTGTCAAGAAAGTACCGGGAAAAGATCAATAATACACGAAATGTTAGTTATTCATCTAAATTTATTTTATCACCTTCAAAGTATACTCCTTCAGAAACGATACACTTACGCTAACGAATAATCCAATCATCAAAACACTTTTTAAACGCTTTTTCCGAAATTGAGTTCAGTGCTCGCCGCGAATTCTCCTTTATGTCTTCTACCGAATGAAAACGGGTGCCACGAAGTGGTAATTTGAGTTTAGGAAAAAGAAAGAAGTCGGCTGGAGCCATATCTGGTGAATAAGTTGGTTGCTCGATAGTATTTGTTGAGTTTTTGGTCAAAAATTCGTTCACAATGATGGCCTTGTGCGAAGGCGCATTATCGTGGTGCAAAATCCAAGAATTTGCTTTCCACAAATCTGCCCTTTTTTGTCGAATTTGCTCTCTTAAACGCCGCATAACGCCCAAATAATATTCTTTATTTACCGTTTGACCTTCCGGCAAGAATTTCGAGTGCACAACACCGCGATAGTTAAAGAAAACAATCAACATGTATTTCACTTTTGATCGACTTTGGCATGGTTTTTTCGGTTTCGGTTCAGTTGGAAGGCGCCACTCCGAAGCTTGTTGACTAGTTTTCATGTCAAACTCGTAAACCCACGTCTCGTCTCCAGTAACAATGCGTTTCATGAATGTTGGTTCGGAATTGACTCGTTCTAGCATGTCGTCAGCGACTCTTATGCGATTGAGTTTTTGAGAAAATGCAGGTCTTTTGGGACTAGCCGCGCGGTAACATGTTTCATACCCAAGTGATTATTTAAAATGGTACGAATCGACTCGTGAGACACAGAATGTTCGGCGGCTATCTCTCTTAAACTTGAATGAGGATTTTCAGTCACTATTTCCTTCACTTCTGCGATGTTAACTTCAATTGCAGACTTTGATGGCCTACCAGAGCGAGCCAAATCTTCCATCAATCCCGACCGCTTCTGAACGCTTTGTACTACTCATAAGTACGTGTTTTTGATAAAGTCGATTCACCGTAAGCCTTCTGTAACATTTTCAGTGACTCCGAACACGAAATTTCATTGGCGATGCAAAATTTAAGACAAACTCTTTGTTCGATGTTTTTGTCAAAGTCAAAGTCAAATTAATTTATTCAAGTAAACCCAATTACATGGTATTTTTGAACGTCAAATCTACTTTAGTTGGTGTCCATTATGAAATTCGCAATATACATTAGAATGATATAAGTAAAAACAGCACTGTATTTAATCTAAATAACAGATGCAACTCAAACTCCGCGCCTAAATGGAAAACACTTGTGCCAATCTAACAACAACAAAAAAAACAAAAAATTGAATTTGGAACCATAAACAAATCATCCATTCCCGATACTTTCTTGACTGAATGTATATTACACATTTTCGATTGTCAAATCTAATTAAAAAAAACTTCACTATGAAGAACGAACAGTAAACTAATCCCAATATCCTAAAGTTATATTAAAATTTCTGAACGTCAAGTCTAATTGAAAAAAAGCTTCGCTATGAAGAATGAACTTATATTCCACATTTTTGAACGTCGTTTAATCGAAAAAAGCTTCGATATGAAGAACGAACAAGAAACAACCCAATATCGTAAAGTTATATTTTTGTTTCATTGCTACGCCATTGCCATTACTTAATACTGTAGAAATATCTATACACATACTTATTTGCATGTTCATAGTTGCTGCTGGTGACTACATCATTTGCTATGGGTGTGGGCATGTTGGTCCTGTCCGCGTGGTTCTACGTAACGGCTGAAGGCGTGTGGCTGCCCGGGTGGCTGCCCGTACTGGCCATGTGTGTGTGTATCTTCGCAGATGCCGCTGGTTTCCAGCCCATATCGTATATTATTATCACTGATCTATTCACATTCCAGGTTGGTAACTTTCTGATTTTTCATGAGAAATTTAACATTTTTTAATCAGCGTAACGAAACAAATACTATGCCTGTGCTTATTGCAAATAAAACGGAATGTTTAGTTATTTTGATATAATTTATGTTATACAAAGCTAACACAACTGAAACAACGTTATCAAAATTCTTAAAATGGTAAAAAAGCGCACTGTGCTTACATAAGTACGCACATAAAAAGTTATACTTCTTTGGCGTGAATAAAATTTAAAAAATTTAAACTGGCCGCTTGAAATGGTTGAAATAAAAATTAAAAGTGGTCACATATGAAGAAGATTTTAAACTGTCGCTTGAAATAATTAAAATAAAAATGACAACTATACAAAGAAAATAAACTCTCTTCGTTACTAACTTCATGTTGTGTCAAATCGACGTGGGCAACTACCGTTGCTAACTTCATGGTGTAATAGATCGACTACGTAACTTTCGTTGCCTGCTGAAATTACCCTCTGATCTTCTTCACTTAGCGCGTCAAAAACAATATAACTTCAAAAATCGATCAATTGTGACTCATTAGCATCAAGTTCTGTACCAATTTCATAAATATAAATTTAATGTATGGGTCTGCGGAGCTTGATTCCGACCCTCACTCTTTTAAATTATTGTTTCGTCATGTCTATTTGTCCATCTGTCCGAATGTCACAGGCTTAGAAAATACACAATTATTGCGGAAATCAGAGAGAGCAGACCGCTCGCTGCACTGTTGCAGCGATGTTGTGCGTAGAGTCAGACGTGCCTTACAACCTGGCAACATCACGCTTCTGGGTATCGAGATCAAGTACCGATAAAATTATCGATAACTTTATATCGGTATTAAAAAACTGATACAGAATAGGAGTGTATGTCTGAAGTATCGATATCGTTGCCGATATTTTATGAAAAATATTGATAAATTTTGTTTATCGATATCGATACTGAACGGATTTGTAGTGCGAAGACAAATAGGTAACTCAATACCAGATATCAGAATTCAATAAGTGGTGGGTATTTTGGACCCAGTTTTTTTAATATAACTTCTACATGCCCGAAAATGCCACGGAACCCTAAGTGTATTGTGTATACGCTGTTTTTTAGTTTTTAATAACAAGTGTTCTGTAAATTCTATTGTCTTATTTCCAGCTCCGCGGCACAGTATCATCGTTTGCCAACATATGCGCTAAACTCAGTAACTTCGTGCAAATGAAGTGGTTCACGAATCTCTGTGAGCTTATCGGAATACATTGGACATTCTTATTCTTCTCACTTGTATGCTTCGTAGCGTGCTTCTACACAATGTTCGCATTCTACGAAACGAGAAACAAGACAGTAGAAGAAATATACGCTAAGATATCAGGAAAAAAAGAGAAGAAAGATGTCGAAAATACAGACCCTGTCCCGTAACTCTTTGCTGGATATGGACAAAAAAAATGAATTGCCAGTGTGAATAAGTATACAAAAACTGTGATAACGTTTAAATAAATTTACATATTTCGTTGCCAGTAACAAAATTTAATGAATGGCGCCCAAATGTTTCATAAATATTCTATGAAACCCCGACAATTAATTCTTTTTTAACTGGCAACTAACATTTGTTTCCAAAGACATTTGTTTCGATACATGTATTGAAAGTAATCGCCCAATTCTGAGCATCTAAAACAAAGTGCCTTAATTGTCTCATTTTATATGAGATTTGCTGAAAAAATGAAAAGAGTGGATGAATTCATTATGAAGAATTTATTTCAATTTATCTCGTTTTTATTGCCTGTAATGAATGGTTTTGATGAGAGATTGTAACGTGAGAGTTTTATGATGTGTGTTATAGTTTAATTCCTGCCTATAATGTGTGCAATAATTCAATCATTTTAAAAATGAATGCAATTTTAATTTTAAAATATATGCCTAGTACTTTCAATATTTAAACATATAGTTATTCATTAAATACAAAGTCAGCTTCATTAGTGATGACAATAAAATATTATCTTATAACGTATAGTAATTGCTTATAACAATATTAATTACTGTTTCGTTGTGCTATTCAAATCGTAATTGTATCAGATGAGACAAACAATGAAATATTTGATAAAACGTCAGAGAATTCATCGGTCGATTCATCTATTGCTTACACTTGTGGATACCATATCTATACCCGTTAGGATATTATGTGTTGTAAATAATAAATATTTTATCTTTTAGGCCAAGTACCTACTTTAATCTACTTTCGTAGTCATAGGTGTTTCATACAAGTTGGGTCCGTTTGAGAAATAAAAGACCCAATGTGATTGTATATGTGTAAAAATCTGAGAAATTAAAAACAAATACTGCATAAAAATAATCTATGGAATTTATTGATTTATTTTAATTAGATCACGTCCTTTGATGGAGTTGATGTTTTTTTTGTAAGAAAGGGATTTATTTTTATGTATGTCATTCTTTTAAATAGATAACATAATCCCTCTTTTTGCTAAAATGGGATAAGAAACTTAATTAATTTAAATATATACAACAAGGCTTTAGGCCCAGCCATTTTTGCCATGTAAAATAATCTAAAATAATGTTCAATAATTTTGAAAGATTTATTGTTTTATTCAAAGTTTTGTTTACAAGACTTGTCCAGAAACAAGTTGCCTTTAAAATTAGATGTTGACAAATTAATTTTTGTTGCTCTGTATAAATGTATTTGTTCATTACGAGAGAATGTTATTACCTATAACGTGTTAATTCCTGAATAATAAGAGATTTACTAGTTTAAAACGTAATTTAAGAATAAATGCTTGTGAACAAAGAGCTAAATTATTAGAAAACTCTCGCCATGGGCATATTATTAATTAATATTTTTCTCTCTTAACATATGTACTCTAAGATAGTTAATTTTATTTGCTTATTGTTGATAAATCAGTAGATGTTTTCCGAAGATACAATCTGTTACTAAAGTTAAACGACATTTTGTAACATTACAAGAGAATAAATTAAAAATATTTTATTAAAAAAATGGTCAAGTCTGACTAACAATTGAGTTAATAGATGAGGGAGTAACTCAATAGATGTATCTAATGCTTAAGTCATGTGTTTCAAGTATTTCAATCTGCACGATGGAGTTTCAGTGACCGTGACGGATTTTTAGTTCATTGATTACTCGATAGAGGCGGCACTAGTGTCTTGCGCTTGCGAGCTTGGCGCTGTTGCTTTGACATGTGAGACGTTTGGTATCAAATTCGGCCAACTCCAGTTATACTAAAACGACAGTAACGTCTTAAAATCAAATTTCATACATGGCAACACTATTGATGTCTGATTTACAGCACGCGTGATTTTAACTAGCTTTTTGAAATATTTTGTATAAATAAAAACCTTAGGCCCATACAAATATATTTGAAAATCCTTGACTGAAATTTGGATTTGACCATTATTGATACGAAAGCATGGATATGACTGATTTTGTAATTGACTTTATTGGATTTGACCGTTTCTGAAAATTACAAGCAGGATTTGGCCATTTTTGATAAAAATAGTTGTAATGGCCAGGTATAGTCAACCTTTAGGTAAATGTTTTAGATTTAATGGTAGTACAATAAAAAGCAAATTTAAAGTGAAACGAAACTTTATTTTCAAAGATTAAAAGTAGTTAAACTATCAATTGAGGTGCTTCTTCCAGCATTTCACAAAATTCATTATCACCGTCGTGCTCATTTTGGACTTCAACGGGTCTTGATATAAGATTTTTAAAATATTGTAGCTCTGGCAATGACTCCCATTCAACTCCGTAGTGCTTAATCAGTAAAATCTTAACATCATTCAATTTTGAATCCTTTATTTTGACATACAGTGGCATCGCTTCCGGATTAATCTGACTGACAAATTTTCCTTTTTTGCATATACTTTTAAATACATTTTGGCTGTTATGATAAAATTCCTCACCGCGTACTAAGACGTTAGTATTTTCTTTGTTTTTTTTTAGAAAAAACCGTTTACATTTTTTTATAGAAAAATGAATTGCACTGGTGCCTTTTAAAACTTTACTACACGCCTCCTTCCAGTTTTTAGCTTCCACGTTTATTCCTAAATTGAGAACAGTGGCATGCTGTTCAAAAAAACGCTTGTAGCCTTCAGGGCCAGGTATGGTATCAACCTTTTTGATTTTCTTTTCTATTTGAGCAAACACGCGATCTGCAGGCAGGAATGAGTGCCCGACTATTGGAAAAACAATTTCTATGCTTCTGATTCGCTGCGGAGCATAGTCCATTAGATATTTTGACGTCATTCCAAGTATAGTCATATTTTTATTTTGGCCACTGCATCCATCTGCCACCAGCCGTATAGTAGTAACATTTTCGTATTTTTCAACTGTTGCGCAAAGGCAATGAAATAAAGCACTGGCAATTTCACTAGACGCCTTTGGCAGTAAATCTTCAGTCCAAGTGTATGCAAACACATTTTCAGTATTTAGTCGTGATTTGGAATGACCAATAACAATGGTGAAATTGTAAATATACAATTGCCGTGAATAATATGTTATTTGGTCTGGAACTTTGGGCATCGCTTGATTTTTCTGGCAATCAAAACTTAGTATGAGCAAATCGTCACTATCCTCTTTCAGTAAATTATAGAAAGCTTTTGCTCGCAAACTGTGTACCCTTTTGTTAATCATTAAATCGTTCTTCTTATTTACATCTTTTTCGTATTTTATTTGCTCCTGGTAGAGTAGGCACGTAGAACACACATCAGTACGTGGACTCCCGAAACCAATATTAAAAGAGATGTTAAAAACACGTCGGAAATAAGAAGATTTAACATTTTTGAATTCTTCTCCGGTTTTAGATTTGTACATCATAAATAATTTATTGATATTTAAATCAGATGAAAGGTATTGGCGGCACTTTATAGAACTACGACAGTAATGTATTTCTAACGGCTTAAATTTCTTAATAAAATTTTTTATAGATAATTTTTGAGCAGCATATTTTTTTTCCTTGCGGTTGCCGCCTCGAGTTTCACGAGCTGAAGCTCCGTTGCTCTTGAAATTGCGACTTATTACTCCATTGACCCTTCCTTTTTTTACATTTAAAAGATGCAAGAATGTTTTTCGGCATACCGGGATTAGATTGTTTCTCCTGCGAGCATAATACACAATGTTTATATTTTTCTTGTTTCCAGTACCTGATTTAGGCCGGCGACGGTTTACTGTTGATGCTTTGGAATGTTGCAATATAAAATTATCTTGATCTATTTTCGATTTTTTAGCACTGTAGAACGCTTTATGAAATTTAATTATGTCTTCCTTGCGCAACGATGTGCATCTATAAGATTTGGAGTAATGCTCGCAAGGGATTCTGATGTTAGGTGGTGCTTTCGGTGAATACCTGAATAAAAAAAATATTTTTAAATGAAGCGTTAGGCAAGCCTAGAAACCAAAAAGAGTATACAAAAGACTGTGATAGACTAAAAGGTTATTTTTTATGTTAGTGCACTGAGCCAAAAATTCTATTATCATTAATCCAATATCATCGCGCCAAGAAAGTTTTTCAAATACATTAACTTTAGGTACACACAAACATGTAACACACACACACACGCACATTATTATTAATACAAAGGTCAGTAAGTAATTTTAAGAATGGTATTAATATTACTTAGCAATCATATCAAAATAATGATATTTGATAAACAGATTCGTAACACATCCTTAACATTACAATGAAGACAAATTAAATAAAACCAATTCTCCCAATACATGGCTGTTTCAAAAGATTGAATACCCCTGTTGTCATAAAGTTAACTACTTCAAGCAACAACGTTTACATACCGAGAAACTTTTTCCTGGTTGCACTTCCATGAAGATTTTTGTTGTACTCGTTTCCTGGATAAATATCGAGGTGTTTCCACTATATTTTCTGTATTTCCGTCCATTTTATCTTTATAAATTGATTAAAACTTAAGGAACACTAATACACACCACAACTCACGCGGCTGACGTTAAACTAATATGGCTGTCGACCCATAGTAAATCCTTGAATCTGATTGGCTGTCGTGGATTTGTCCAATTATGTAAGTAAACAATGTTGGATTTGACCAGTTTTGATTTTAAGGTACATTTTTGTAACGTTTTATCATAGAGTAAGAGCGTATTTGACCGATTTTAAAAATACAAAGTTGTTGCTTTCAATGCTATGAAGTTAATTGCATACTTAGGTCAAAAAAGTCGAATTTGGGATTTGGCCGCTTTTGATACCAAACTTCTCATGTGTTACTTATGTCAGTCATTCGAAACTCAATGCACATTCACTAACCCATTACCTGACTAGTACCGTCTCTCCCCTCTGGGGATTTGTTATATGAACTTTCAATACTTAAACACTAACTCTGTATCACCACTGGAACGCCTCGCTCGCAAGCTATGTGGGCAGAGTGAACAACTCAGGAACAACTCGCCATCCATTCAATTAGAAGGCGAAGATTGTGAATGGACCGCGCGCCACCCACGAGTTGTTAACGTGGGGTATAGTATCAAATTCCCCATCGTTACGTATTGAAATTCGATCTCAATTCGTTAACCCCGCGGCGT
Organism: Zeuzera pyrina; assembly: GCA_907165235.1. Lineage (NCBI taxonomy): Eukaryota > Metazoa > Arthropoda > Insecta > Lepidoptera > Cossidae > Zeuzera > Zeuzera pyrina. The sequence goes on from OU015641.1 coordinate 6,882,589, forward strand.
CCATTGCCTGACCACGCGGCGTCAACTCGATGTTACCTAATCAACCACCAATGAATGAACGCTGAGCAGCAAATCGATGCTGATTGGATAAAGCGTTGCCTTTTAACAGCAGATGTGGGGTAATTTTGTGGCCGTCGTGAACCATCTGTGAGATATGTTATAAACTAGTTACTTCTTATCACCATTATTCGATCAAATCGTTTAATTTGACACAGTTTCTCATTCGATGTGGACAAAGCATCCGAAACCAATAAGTAGATGTTTTAAAGTTACAGATGGCAAGGCGAAACCAGATAGTCACAGGTAACCCACCACCTTTATCAGTTCCTTATTAACAGCCTATATCCCTTGGCCGACCTCTACAGCCTACGCGGAAAAAATAACCGGCACGTTACATAGTATATGTAGGTATATCATATTTTTCTTTTTCTTCCATGCCAGCGAGGAAGCGAGAATCGAATTATTTATAAGGAACCATCCATAAATTACGTCACATGTCAAGTAGGGAAGGAGTAAACGAAGTGTGACTGCGTGACAACTAGGGTCGTGTCGTAAGCTTCATGACGTCACATGTCAAAATCTAAAGTATTAAACCACAAAACTGTAAACGAAAAACTAAAAAATATTCTATCTTTAGGCTATATCGCGTCAGAAGCGTTAGGCCACATTTGTGGCATTCTGGCAACAGTGCCAGTGATAAATAATATATAGGTGCTGGTTGAAAGTCAATGGACTCAAGATTCTTTCCATTATTGAGTCTTTCATTAATACAATTTAACATTTATCGTCCGTTAAATAGTTTTTTTACTGTTAACTTCAAAAATGTTTAATTCGGTGTGGATTTTATTATAAAAAAAATTTTTTTGGCACTGCTGTTTACATTTCTTCAGTTGTAGGTATAAAATTGCAAAATGCGTGACGTCACACCATGGATCTCGTAAATGTGACCACCTCTGACAAACACGAGAGTTGGGTCAAGAAATCATGAAATTCGTGTTACTTAATTTATGGATGTCCCCTTATACTAAACGCCATCATGTGTACCTCGCCACAGAAATATAGCGACAAAAAATTAAGTAGTTTTTGATTGTCATTTATGAATATTACCCATTGCTTCCTAATACCAATATTAAAAGCAGTCAAGGGAAAATAAACACTTGATGGGTAATGTAGCAAACGGTTTGAACTTACGTAGTATTTTAGAGTCTAATTACATCCGGTCCTTCACTTACTCGAGTACTGTACTTAGTAATTATGTACTTAACTTATGTAGTCCTCTAATAATAGTTACAATGTCAACTGTGTGATGTAACAAACATGTGATATCCTATTTGTAACATACTTATTTATATTCTGTAACAGAATAATGTCACATGTTTAGTTATACTTACTACATAAAATGTTACAAATGAAGATTTGTAAATATGTGATAATATTAGGTTTAGGTACCAGTGCTTAATAATGTAAAAATGTTTGTTATTTAAAGAAAATATATGGTACGTTAAGTGATATTTTTTGTATTATTGATTCAAATTTTGAACACCCATGACGAAGAGAATGTCACATAGCCTACCTACCTATTACTTTACGTTAGTAATTAATTAATTTGTGCTATTACTATCTACATACTCATAAGTCATTTTCAATAAACGACCGTTATTTATCTACTCTGTCCTTAGTTGAAGCATCAATTACTACCAAAGTTAAAATGGTCTAGTTTTATTTTAAGACAGACTAAGAACTGCCTTCTGCCTTCAACTAGCCACTAAAATTAGACTTTAAATTGGAGTACTTATATTATGTTCGGTACTTTAAACTGTTATATATTTACATGTAGGCACATCAGCAAAAGTCATTCCAAAACAGTCCCAATGATTTACGTGATACGCAAGCAAGTACATACTAAATCTCTAAAAAGATGCATTTTTTCGTTTCAAAGCTTCATAGAAGAAATATCTTAGGGCGGCCAGATAAGAGTAATTAGCAGTGCTGGCCAAAATGTACAAGCAAAAACAATTACAATTTGTAATTGTAATTGTTTGCCTACAAAATGTTTTTACAATTACACTTTACAATTACATTTTGACCAACACCGGTAATTAGGAGCAGGCAGATGAGCGCGGTAGCAAAAAAAATACACTGTCATGAACAAGTGAACGAAATAGTGGAGGTGAAAAGGGGCGTCTAATACTAGATAAACTGTCTCGGGCTGCCAAAACTGCCAGTCTACTCTCTGCTTCTAATACAGAGTTATAACATCTTTATTATACAATAAATATAATATCTATTATGTGCGCAAGCGAGTAGAATAAAAGGGCAAAAAGTAATTTAAATCAAGCAACTAATAATATTAACATCACGTACAGGTACACCATTATTCCTCACCTTTAAAGATAATTCTGATTTCTTATAACATCTTTATACACATTTAGGTTTAATAGAAAAGAATGGATTAATTCACGGCGCACTCTAACCATTCTTTTTTGGTCAGTGAGGACTACTTACATAAGTAGGTACATGTATACATACATTTTTGTAGTTGCTAGAGACCATTTTGTACAAGAATTAGTTAGGTACGTAATTGTAGAGTGCATTGGTAGCAGAAAAATATAAATCAAGAAGGCCAACACCCGTCTGACCAACTATGTACCATATGTACACTCTAGACACGTGTAAGTGTTAGGGTTACCATAGAGTTTTATTTAATGGGTGCCCAATGAACCTAACCTAGCTGTAATCTTAACTGGCCCGTTGGCACAGTGGCGAGGCATATTTCCTTCCAAGGCGGGGTCCCGGATTTAATCCCTGGTCAAGTCAATTTAGAAAACGAACTAAATTGGCTTAGAGTCTGGCTGTTGCTGGGAGTTCTCCCAGTACGTTGTGTAGTACTCATTAATTTGGGGTCACGCAATTTGTGTAATTGTCACACAATATACAATACTAACCGCTCACAAAGCGAACCATACGCACTGACGTCCTCCTTATAAATCACATGAAACGGACAAGCGTAACCCCGCCATTAGCGACTGCAATTCCGTAAGCCTTTCTTTAGTCGTATTCAAGACAGGCAGGCGATATCAAACCCTATTCTTTTACTCTTGAGATACAGGAATGATACACCCGCGTCCTGGCTTAACGACTACTGTCATTGAGCGATACCTGAAACCAGCAGCGCAACGTGCCTTCCGACGCATAACGATGGTATGAATGTCGCTACATGACTTAATATGCAGCAAAAAACCGCGCGCAACGTCAATAATCCTGAATTAAAATTGTAAGTATCGCTTAAAAAAATTAATTCAAATTCACGAACGATTTATGACACCCTTGAACGACACACCAGTGTGAATTCGATTGAGCACAGTTTAAAAACGACGAATAGCATGCGATGAGTACTGACTTTTTTTACTATTCTCAAGCAGAGATTCGCACTTGTTTCGTTCTGGAATACGGGCCTTAAATTCTCAAGAAAGAGAGTAAGGAGGATTCCTTTAATTGAATTGTATTCGTAACTGAACAAATAATTATAGTTTTCCAGTTTTCCTTAAAAAGAAAAAATGGAACCCTTATAATCAAAAGCACCAATTTTTATTTTACACTAGCCTTTGCCCACGACGTCGTTCACGCAAAGTTCAAAAACACACAATATTTTTATAAACTATAGCCTATCTGTTATTCTGATATATGAGCTATATTATTGTAAAGTTACATTAAAATCCATTGAGTAGTTTTGGCGTGAAAGAGTAATAAACATCCATACATCCATCCTCACGAACTTTCGCGATGCAATGCAAAATGGTTTTGTTATTTTTTTTTATTCATACTTTGTATTTTTAAAGACAAAACAACAACAGTAAAATAGAAAGAACTCTCAACGTTCTAATAAAAAAAGAGAAGATTGAATTGTATATTATTTGTCGAGGACTCCCGATTCTTCAGTAGCCGGCGACAACGCCAATGCTACAATAAATCTAGAAACATTACAATATTTAAAAGATGAAGACAATACTTTAGAATCCTTGAACAGATATCCAGAAAAAAACTCTTTATTAAATAACGGGTGTCCCAAAATTCACGCAAGCAGTAACTTAAATGGGAAATAAAAGTTTTTAACAAGAATTGTAATTTTTTTATTGTTTCATAATGTATACTGTATAGGGGTTATAGTATGGATAGCATAATATCAGGTAAATGGTCTCCACGGCTAGGGTGGACGTAGACTTGTTGGTATAAACCATACACTTAAAAAATTTCTCCCTAAATTTTTCAAATATTCTCTTCACAGTTGATGAAGTTAAATCTATAATTTTATTTACATTAACAAAAAGTACATACATATGTTAATATTTATAAACTTAAAACTACACATTATCTTAAATAATAAACTTCCTCAAAGTTGCCGCTTAGAAAGCTGTCATTGCTTAAGGTACCCAGCAGACTGGCAGCATTAAGTTAAATCAATATTCTGACTATATTTTGTACGAAAATTGCGAACGGTTGATACCAAATCTTCTTTATTTTTAAAATATTGTTCAACTTTATATATAATATATAATAATATACCGTGTAGAATATATAATATAATAAAATATTATGTAATATATATAATATATAATGTAAATGTAGCTGTGATGGGCAGCAGCGTCACATGCGTAAGACAGCACGGTACTGCGCTCGCCAATCCCACCTTGCCCAGCGTGTCCGAATATGGGCAAATCTTCCTAACATGAGCAGCACCACTAAAATAAGGCCTTCAGTTCCCGGCGGTCCCGCTAATCCCGGCCATCGTGGTGACGGCTGGAGTCCTGGCGGGACAGAGGGTGCGAAGAATCCCCGGGCGCGGACTGGTCACCACAAACAACGACTATTTTTGGCGACTTACAATGCTCGTTCGTTGAAGGATGACATCTATCTTGCTGAGCTCGAGTCAGAGCTAGGACACATAAATTGGCATGTCCTGGGAATATCCGAAGTCCGAAGACAGGGAGAGGACACGGTAACTCTAGAACCAGGCCACCTATTCTACTATCGAGAGGACGATAAGACGTCACAGGGCGGGGTTGCATGATGGTCAACAGAGTTCTTTCTAGCAACGTGATAGAAATTATACATCATACTCAGACTTACCAAGAGATATACTCTGAAGGTAATCCAGGTCTATGCTCCCACGTCGACACACTCCGATGAAGAGGTCGAGGCCGTAGACGAAGACATAACGAAGCCCATACATGATACCACCAAGACCCACTTCACTGTTGTTATGGGGGACTTCAACGCCAAAGTGGGAGTACAAGAAAGCGGAGAATCTGTAGTTGGAGCGCACGGTATCGCCAGTAGAAACCAAAGGGGCTAAATGCTGGTTAACTTCCTCGAATCCCAGAGGCTATCCCTGATGAATTCATTCTTTCAGAAAAAGCCTCATAGGAAGTGGACTTGGTGAAGCCCTGATGGGGTGACAAAAAATGAGATTGACTTTATCATGACGAATAGAAGCTATATAGTCAAAGATGTCTCAGTGATTAACAGGTTTAACACCGGAAGCGATCACCGACTTGTCCGAGCTACTTTGAATATAAACTTCCGACATGAGAGAAATCGCCTGATAAAGTCTACGCTACGTCCGTCACCGTGCTATATCGCTGCAGCATCCAAAGAATTCCAGCTGGAATTGCGAAACAGATTCAGACTGCTGGAAACCACTGAGGACGTTGATCAGTATGTCAACAAGTTCAGGACTGTTGTCCGAGAGGTGGGAGAGTTCTGCCAACGGAGGCGAGGGAGTAAATTGTCCAAGTTCTCGGCAAAAACAGTAGATCTCATGAGACAGAGACGGAAGATGTCGACGGAGGCGTCGGACTATCGCCTTCTCAATATGCATGTAAAGACTTAAACTTACGACATCCGATGGTTGAGTTCTTACAAGCAAGCCAGATTTACTTGTAGAAGCGGAGACGTTCTACGGACAACTATGCTCCTCACACGCACTGAAGCCTTGAACTCAAGTTACGGACGACAAACGTGCTAAACTAACCCGCCACTTTACGGACGAGCTACCGGACATAGAGATTCCCGAAATCGAGATGGCTCTTACGCAGCTTAAAAACAACAAGGCATTATCTTTGAGCTTTTAAGAGCTGGTGAGTATCCAGTCCTGGAACAGCTTCGGAAGCTATTTAATGCTGTCATCGAAAAAGGTAAAACGCCCGAGGCGTGGTCTAGGTGTGTGGTCACCTTGTTTTTCTAAAAAGGCGATAAAACGCTTCTAAAGAACTACAGGCCGATATCACGTCTGAGCCACGTATACAAATTGTTTTCAAGAGTCATCTCGAATCGTCTTGCCCGAAGATTTGACGAATTTCAACCTCTTGAGCAGGCTGGGTTTCGAAAAGGCTACAGTACCGTAGACCACATACATACGCTGCGGCAGATTGTACAGAAGACCGAAGAGTACAATCGCCCTCTTTGCTTGGCGTTTGTGGACTACGAGAAAGCTTTCGACTCCATCGAAACCTGGGCTGTTCTAGATTCCCTGCAGTGATGCCTAGTTAATTGACGCTACATCGAGGTGTTGAAGTGTCTGTAAAAGCCGCAACCATGACCGTACAAATCCAAGATGTCCAGACAAGACTAATTCTTTTGCCGCATGGAGTGAGACAAGGAGATGTTATCTCTCCGAAGCTCTTCACCAACGCACTGGAGGACGTTTTCAAAACACTGGACTGGAGCGGTCTGGGCATAAACATTAATGGTGAGTACATTTCACACCTACGATGCACACACATACGCAGATGACATAGGTAGTTATAATGGCGTCGCCGCAGAACTTGTCAGAGATGTTGCGGAGCCTAAGTGTTTCTTCCAGACTGGTGGGTCTGGGAATGAACTTGGACAAGACGAAAGTCATGCTAAATTCATTGGTAGACCCAACCCCAATTACAGTCGATAATGTCAGCATTCAAGTTGTTCAGGAATACATCTATCTAGGACAAATTATTCAACTGGGTAGAAACAACTTCGACAAAGAGGATGACAGAAGAATACGTTTGGGTTGGGCAGCATTTGGGAATTATGTCAAATCTCTGAGTCGCCACTGCCTCAGTGCCTAAAGTCCAAAGTGTATGACCAGTGCATCCTCCCGGTCCTGACCTATGGGGCGGAAACGTGGACACTGACAAAAGGCCTCGTCCACAAATTCCAAGTTGCACAGCGAGCTATGGAAAGGGCTATGCTCGGAGTTTCACTGAAGGATAAATCCGAAACGAGGATATCCGACGGAGAACTAGTGACCGATATAGCCTTGAGAATAAGCAACCTGAAGTGGCAGTGGGCGGGACACATGTCGCAGAGCCGATGGACGTTAGGGTAGACGGGTTCTGGAGTGGAGACCACGTTCAAGACGTCCCGTAGGACGGCCTCCCGCTAGGTGGACCGACGACCCGAAGAGAGTGGCGGGAAGCGAATGGATGCGGAGAGCCGAGGATCGGATATGCTGGCACAGTATTGGAAAGGCTTATGTCCAGCAGTGGACGAACACGGGCTGATGGTGATGATGATGATATAATATTGTTCACTTTAAAGCATACATCATACATATATTATGCCTTTAGTTGTCACGTTCTTGTGTCCCCGCCTCCAATCAAGAATCGGAAACGCCCATGCTCTGAATGATCACCATTTTTGATGTAAATAACATAAAATCTCGAGTACAATACATACATATGTAAATACTCATTACAACATTCACGTATTTCATACTCTATTTCAATAGAAATTTCTATTGTAGTAAATCAAATCTGCACTGATATGTTTTTTACTTTAAACGCAAGAAATATTTGGTTATTTTAAATTTAAAGTAAATATCACACAAATTGACACCACAATTCATTATAAATTCATTTAATCGATAAATACTGTCAAGTAATAGATATTTTCATAGATAAATTTTGATAAGTAGGTATTAAATTCTATTGTTTTAATAAGTCGTAAGGAGGTGGGAGAGTAGCAGTGTATAGATAAGACGCTGAAGAAGTACATAATATTATGTACGTATGGATGCTTGGCACTCCATTCTCACTAACTAATCCGATAAGGATATAACGCGAGGATATGTTTATTAAGTTAATCATGTCTTGTTTACCAATGTCGAAATTTCATCAAAATCGAGTATCTGTAACAACACCTTGAAACTGCGTCTTTATAGCAACTTTTTATTATAAATAAATATAGAAACATATCGTTAAAGCTTAAAACCATATCATTAAGTAACAGTCGCCCAAATATAATAATTTCTGTAATTTTATTACTAAAAACTTCATTTGAAATTCAAATCACATTGCATAAACAACATAAAACTATGTTTTTCGTTCCAGTTTTTTATAATGAAACAAACTATGACAATTGTTTGACTATCAAACATATTATAGTTTAATTACGTCATTTTATTTATTGCCAAGGTATGTACGTATGTATATGTCGTCACAAGCCCATTGATAATGTAGTAGAAATCTAACTACACAGTTTGCTCTTAATAGACTGATTCACAATTTACATAAACTGAAGACCGTGTGTTGGCGCTAGTGTCGATTTTGTCATCACACGTGGACAGAGCCGAAAATGCATGAGGGCAGTTGTAACCAGGCCTGTGACAGTTTTAGTTCCGAACGAGTTGTATTGGCGCTGTCATCGCTTCCGCCGTCTTGACTATCCGCCTTAAAAGTCAACTGCTTGCCAGTGTGCTGTCAGACTCGTACTCAGACTCCGGTACTTTTTTATTTCGATTTGTGTTTTGGTTTACCTTGTGTTTTCTTCGATGTTATGCTTGAGTTGAGAACCTTGAAATGCCTATTCTCCTCTGTTGTTTGATGTAAATAATCCCCTAAATCGCTGCGTTGGTGGTTTTTTCCAAAAAGTAGGTGATAGTAGCGCCAAAACGAAATACATAACAATTACGGCAAAGTGACTGTCGAATCTGTAGCTTTCTACAATTACTTAATCTGTGGTTGTAACCGATCGGCCGTACCCATCATATCGTCGAATCGCTGGAACCTATAATGTTACTCGTCTTACCGCCAGAGCACCAATTAAAATAGAATGTAGGTAGGTCGTATTTGGATTAATTCTTTAAGCTTGTATTATTGTGTTATTTTATCAGTTTGTCTAAACACCCAACTTCATGGAGTAAGGCGATTCGAAACACGAGACTCTGACTGTAAACTACAGCACCCACGGTCACGCTGCCGCTATATTAAGTGTTTTTTTTAAATGGGAAATTATGGGGATATCTGAATCCATAGAAGGTACAGAGAAACCGTCTTAAGAAACATTCGTTCTTGTTTTAGGAACATAATTTTGCTATAGTAAATTTTTTGTTCATGCGTGAACATGCGATCATAGCACAGTCAAATATTTTAAGTTATTCTCATTTTTTGTTGGCCATGATTATTTTGCAGCGTTGAAAAGTAAGTAGCAATAAAAAGGAGACGATAAATTGAAAATTTTGAAGGTAGGAATCTCAATTTTTTGTTTATGTTAATCTCAAGTTATTTGTTTTTATGACTGAGGGGACAAACGAGCAAGCGAGTAACCTGATGGAAAGTGATCACCGCCGCCCATGGAATCAAGGGTCTGTCGCAGGCCTTTAAGGAGCGTGTAGTCGTCAAAGACCTTGAGCATCGCGCCCGAATCTAGCTGAGGGGGCGTGGCCAAATACTTTTCGCAACGAACTCCGCGACGCGACACTCCACAATAAAACAGCGCGTGCATGAATCGCTGCCTAGCGGCAGTTTTTGACATTAACATTTATTGACATTTTTATAAGCCTCATAAAATTACGATTTGTGAAATTTAGTTGTCAAATACAAAAAAATACATTGTTAAATGCGAATAAAATAAAACATGTTTATAAACGGATGCAATTATAAATATTATATTATTAGTAACAAAAATGCTATTCATGACTTGGTAAGAACCATTCTAGTTTTAAACCAACGACATATCGTGAGTTCTCCGTATCAAATCATTACAGGGAACCTTACTCATAAAATTAAAACGCAACCGAATTGTATAATATTATCACAGATTAATTAGTTTACTACCGTAAAATATTATGTAGAAATTGCATATTGTTGCTCACAGCGCTTTAAATACAAGATTTTGGAGGGTATCTTCAATCCGTCTTTGGCTCGGTTGATTATCACTCTCTTTTTTTTTTCGAGAAACATTCTTAGATTGTAAGTTCAAATCTCGACTTGGTCGCTCCACAAATTTTTTTTCTCAACTTTGTTTTCAAGACAGTTTTATTACCGGCCGTTGATAATGTTCTAAATCCATACTAATATCCATATTCCATACTAATATAATATTATAAATGCGAAAGTCTCTCTGTCTGTCTGTCTGCTTGGTTTTCACGGCTAAACCGCCGGACAGATTTTGATAAAATTTGGGATGGAGATAGTTTTACTTTATTTTTTAAAAACCTACCTCTAAAGGGGTGAAAAGGGAGATGAAACTTTGTATGGGAAATTAATAACCGCTGAACCGATTATGATATAATTTGGTACAGAGATACACCTTTTCTATTAAAAAAACATAGTTTTCTTTTTATCAAAAGTCTACCCCTAAAGGGGTGAAAAAGGGGATGAAACTTTATAGGGGAACTTGATAATGCTAAACCCTAACAATATAGGTATCAAATGAAATGGAATACGCAGGGGAAGGTTTCTGTATACGTGGACGTCATCATAAATCCAATATGGCGGGTGTTCCATAGCAGGAAATAACTTTTTTGTTCAACACCAACAATATGGGTATCAAATGAAATGGAATACGCAGGGGAAGGTTTCTATGTATGTGTCGTCATCATAAATCCAATGTGGCGGATGTTCCATAATGGCAAATAACTATATCGTTCAACACCAACAAAATGGGTATCAAATGAAATGGAATACGCAGGGGAAGGTTTCTGTATATGTGACGTCACTATAAATTCAATATGGCGGATGTTCTGTAATAGGAAATAACTTTTTCAAGACCTCCAACAATATAGGTATCTCCGGTATCCTCCGTAACTCGGAGAAGTCACGGGAAAAGTTTCCGCGCAGACGAAGTCGCGGGTACAGCTGGTATATAATGTCTGTGTAATAATATACTACTAGATATGTTGAAATCATTTAATAATAATTGAATTTTTCAAACAATGCGTAACAAACTTCGTTCTTTGGTGGAAGTCCCGCTTGTTGCAAGGACTAGTTGTAGTGGTGTTGTAGTCATTTTGTGTAAATACCGAAAGTTATCGTACACTTGAAAGCACTTTCAAGTTGGTAGAAATAGCGATAAAAATGCTATTTGCTGTTGTATACCTAATATAATCCACTATAATACTATACATCCAATTCATTATACATATACTAACTTGATAAAATACAATACATAGGCACACATATAAATACGTATCCTAACGCTGTATCCCTAACGGGGTGGTCAGAGCAGCTAGACTTTAGCTAACACAAAAAAATATAATGACTCTTTAAAATAATTATAAACTATGAAGAAAAATTGAAACAATATGAAAGGGAAATATTAAAATCAGCAACGGAGTGAGTATTTCAAACTACAATTTAATATACTTATAGTTAATAGTTTAAGCTCTAAATTCATTATTTCTTTCTTTAATCATATACAATGTAAAAATAATGGCTACTACAAAACATATTATATTTACAATGGTAAACTATCTAAAAATGAAAGTTTCATAGTTAACGGTTTTAACTTTTTTTTTAACTTATCTTATATAAAACTTATATAAAAGCCTCTCACCGAAGCATCCTCAGGATATACAAGAGATACCGCCGGGGTCGCGGCAGAATGCCGACGCGCTCCTGTTGCCGCGGCATCAAAGCTCTCGAGGAACACCGTCAGGTTTTAGTGGGTAGACTCGGCCTAGCACCCTAATGTCGAGGAGTCCCACATACACTCCTGCCACCCCCCTACGGCAGGACGGGATGCATAAAGCATTTCCTGACGCAAAAAAAAAGGATATACAAGAGATCGGACTCAGTCAGCGAACTAGCACCGAATCAATGCAGCACGAAGTTGATTCGGTGCTAGTTAATTGATTGAGTCCGATCTTTGGTATATCTTGAGGATGCTTCGTTGAGAGACGAAACACGTGTCGATTGGTAGTTTCTGGAGTTTGAACGGAAAATGACTAAAGATTTTATGAATTCATCACATGAAATGGAAAGTCTGCAAAGTAAAACCTGAGTCTATAAAATAGTAGGAACAATAATATAATTTAGTAAATCAGTCTACAATAAAATCTATTTTATATTTAAAAGTAATACTTTACACACATTGAATAGAATGGCAGCTCTGGTTTTGTTTTAATTACGGAGTGCGTGTAAGAGAAAGTATAAACAATTTATAAAGCACACAAAATAGTTTATTTTCAATCGATTAGTTATTTTTTTTAAATAATGAAAAAGATTATGTTACATCTACAGTAAATGAAGCAATATAAAAACGCAAAACCAATGTCAAAATACCCATATTGTTGGTGTCGAACAAAAAAGTTATTTCTTATTATAGAACAGCCGCCATATTGGATTTATGGTGACGTCACATGTCCAGAAACCTTCCCCTGCGTATTCCATTTCATTTGATATCCATATTGTTGGTGATAAACGAAAAAGTTATTTCCTATTATGGAACATCCGCCATATTGGATTTATGATGACGTCACATTTACAAAACCTTCCCCTGCGTATTCCATTTCATTTCATACCCATATTGTTGATGTTGAACAAAAAAGTTATTTCCTATTATGGAACATCCGCCATATTGGATTTATGGTGACGTCACATGTCCAGAAACCTTCCCCTGCGTATTCCATTTCATTTGATATCCATATTGTTGGTGATAAACGAAAAAGTTATTTCCTATTATGGAACATCCGCCATATTGCATTTATGATGACGTCACATTTACAAAACCTTCCCCTGCGTATTCCATTTCATTTCATACCCATATTGTTGATGTTGAACAAAAAAGTTATTTCCTATTATGGAACATCCGCCATATTGGATTTATGATGACGTCACATTTACAAAAACCTTTCCCTGCGTATTCCATTTCATTTGCTACTCATATTGTTGGTGTTGAACGATATAGTTATTTGCCATTATGGAACATCCGCCACATTGGATTTATGATGACGACACATACATAGAAACCTTCCCCTGCGTATTCCATTTCATTTGATACCCATATTGTTGGTGTTGAACAAAAAAGTTATTTCCTGCTATGGAACACCCGCCATATTGGATTTATGATGACGTCCACGTATACAGAAACCTTCCCCTGCGTATTCCATTTCATTTGATACCTATATTGTTAGGGTTTAGCATTATCAAGTTCCCCTATAAAGTTTCATCCCCTTTTTCACCCCTTTAGGGGTAGACTTTTGATAAAAAGAAAACTATGTTTTTTTAATAGAAAAGGTGTATCTCTGTACCAAATTATATCATAATCGGTTCAGCGGTTATTAATTTCCCATACAAAGTTTCATCTCCCTTTTCACCCCTTTAGAGGTAGGTTTTTAAAAAATAAAGTAAAACTATCTCCATCCCAAATTTTATCAAAATCTGTCGATTTCAACATATCTAGTAGTATATTATTACACAGACATTATATACCAGCTGTACCCGCGACTTCGTCTGCGCGGAAACTTTTCCCGTGACTTCTCCGAGTTACGGAGGATACCGGAGATACCTATATTGTTGGAGGTCTTGAAAAAGTTATTTCCTATTACAGAACATCCGCCATATTGAATTTATAGTGACGTCACATATACAGAAACCTTCCCCTGCGTATTCCATTTCATTTGATACCCATTTTGTTGGTGTTGAACAAAAAAGTTATTTTCTTATATGGAACATCCGCCATATTGGATTTTCAATGACGTCACATATACAAAAACCTTCCTCTGCGTATTCAATTTCATTTGATACCCATATTGTTGGTCTTGAACAAAAAAATTATTTTCTATTATGGAGGAACATCAGCCATATTGGATATTTGATGACGTTACATTAACAGAAACCTTCCCCTGCGTATTCCCTTTCATTTCATATCCATATTGTTGGTGTTGAACAAAAAAATTATTTTCTGTAATAGAACATCCGCCATCTTGGATTTATGGTGACGTCCTATGTACAGAAACCTTCTCCTGTGTATTCCATTTCATTTGATACCCGTATTGTTGGTGTTGAATAAAAAAAATGTTTGTTTGTGTGCATTAGAGTACACACGTAAGAAGTGAAACTTCTTTATTACATCATTTTTCGAAAAATGATCTACTATTTACAACTTTACAGAAATTGGTTAAATAAAGCTAAAAAATCTAAATTAGATAAAGCTTAAGCAAAAATAATAATCGCCATCTTGGATTTGAAAATGAACGTAATTTTCGTAATCAGCACCCCAAAAAACCTAGAATTTGATACCCATATCGATTTGTCCATAAAAAGTAATATTCGCCACCTTGGATTTGAAAATGAACGTAATTTTCGTAATCAGCACCCCGAAAAACCTAGAATTTGATACCCATATCGATTTATCCATAAAAAGTAATATTCGCCACCTTGGATTTGAAAATGAACGTCATTTTCGTAATCAGCACCCCGGAAAACCTAGAATTTGATACCCATATGGATTTATCCAAAAAAAGTAATATTCGCCATCTTGGATTTGAAAATGAACGTCATTTTCGTAATCAGCACCCCGGAAACCCTAGAATTTGATACCCATATGGATTTATCCAAAAAAAGTAATATTCGCCATCTTGGATTTGAAAATGAACGTCATTTTCGTAATCAGCACCCCCAAAAACCTAGAATTTGATACCCATATCGATTTATCCAAAAAAAGTAATATTCGGCATCTTGGATTTGACACTGAACGTCATTTTCGTAATCAGCACCCCGGATAACCTAGAATTAGATACCCATATCGATTTATCCAAAAGTAATATTCGCCATCTTGGATTTGAAAATGAACGTCATTTTCGTAATCAGCACCCCGAAAAACCTAGAATTTGTTACCTATATCTATTTATCCAAAAAAAGTAATATTCGTCATCTTGGATTTGAAAATGAACGTAATTTTCGTAATCAGCACCCCGAAAAACCTAGAATTTGATACCCATATCGATTTATCCAAAAAAAGTAATATTCGCCATCTTGGATTTAAAAATGGACGTCATTTTAGTAATCAGCACCCCGGAAAACCTAGAATTTGATGCCCATATCGATTTATCCAAAAGAAGTTATATTTGCCATCTTGGATTTGAAAATGAACGTCATTTTCGTAATCAGCACCCCGAAAAACCTAGAATTTGATACCCATATCGATTTATCCAACAAAAGTTATATTCGCCATCTTAGATTTGAAAATGAACGTCATTTTCGTAATCAGCACCCCGAAAAACCTAGAATTTGATACCCATATCGATTTATCAAAAAAAAAAACTGGGGTTAACTTGAAATAACCCCGAAAAATAAATACCATAATCACGCCCACGTGTTGGATGTATTAGAAAATAAAGATGGCGCGTAGCAGAAAAACCTGACGATTTTTTTTTTTAAATTGCTATAAAATTTTTCTCATACGTCGATAAAGAAGTTTCACTTCAAAAGTTATTTCCTATAATGGACCTTTCGCCATATTGGATTTATGATGACGTCACATATACAGAAACCTTTGTCTGCGTATTCCATTTCATTTGATACCCATATTTTTGGTGATGAACAAAAAATTTGTTTCCTATTGAGAAACATCCGCCATTTTGGATTTATGATGACGTCACATACATAAAAACCACGTTATTTTTTAAAAAACAAATTAGCCTACATTTGTTTTTGGGTACATACTAACTCTGTACCAAATTTGATCACAATCGGTTTAGCGGTTTAATAATTCTCCTATGAAGTTTCATCCCCCTTTTCATCCCTTTACGGGTAGATTTTTAATAATAAAGAAGTCTTATGTTTTTTAATTGAAAAGGTTTATCTCTGTACCAAATTTCATCTTAATCAGTTCAGCGGTTTAGAATTTCCCATACAAAGTTACATCCCCTTTTCACCCCTTTAGGGGTAGATTTTTGAAAAATAAAGTAGGCTATGTCCATTCCTTAGTGTCAAACTATCGCCATGTCAAATTGCATAAAAATCGGTCCGACGCCTAAGTCAAAACGTTACCAGACAGACAGACATACAGACAGACTTTCGCATTTGTAATATAAAGTATGGATTTAGAACATTATCAACGGCCGATAAAAAAATTGTTTATAAATTAAAATTGAAAAAAAAAAAAATGTGGTGACTGAGTCGAGATTTGAACTCACAACATAATAATGATTTTCGAAAATAACACAAAACAGTAAACAAACGAGACAAACACACATGGACATAAGGTGCCAAAGTTTTGTATTTAAAGCGTTGTGAGCAACAACACACGACGCCTACGTAACATTACATAATTCAGACAATTATAATTTCAAGAGGAACAAGTGACACAAATCTCTTTAGCAACACGCCTCAGCGATCACTGTCGAGTCGCATAGAAGTGAAAGAGAAGGAACAACGCGACATCGCTCAAAATAGAATGGCTTGAGAAAAAAACCATAAACCATGTATTTTCTTCTAAACTATTAATTTTATCGAAAATTTGACTAATCCAATGTGTTTATATTCATAAAAGACATATATTTGCCGAATTTTATAAAAATATTGTTATGAGCTGAGGGTAATAAGATGCCGGTTAAGGGTGCAAAGAGTTTATTTTTCTTCGTACAAGTAGATGTCAAGAACACGCGAACTTAATTACAGCGGTTCCTAAACTTCGTAGTCGCCCTCAAAGTAGGTACTCGCGTAGTAGTCACCGAAGGTACACGCTTCACTCAATAACAACGTTCCCGAATCGCAGTTCTTCTATCCAAGGTCTTCGCAGTAGTCGTCGTAGTGGTCTTCGTAATTCGCCTTGATGTCGCCTCGATATGTCGTTTCGAACAATAGTTGAGAAAGACTGACTCGGCGGCGGACACGGAGTTCTATTTATAGTCGCCTAAAACGAGGGTGGAACTTTCTAGTGAATTACGCTCGCTAACGGTAATTCGACATTGTTCTCGATGCCGCCTGTTTGCATGAGTCATAGGTACATGACACGTCATCGCTCGGGAATATTCGAGGTGCAACTTGGTTCTTCTTTCTTAATTTGACTTATACCATTCGATAGTAGGCCTTAAACCTAGCAATGCGTTTTTAGGTCATAACTCGATAAAGCCTAGGTCTCGAGATATAAGCACCAAAAGTTATGTTTCGAGTTCCACCAAAAATCGACCTTATTCCCTACGCATAAGGTCCAACTGTAACATTGCCCCCTCTTAGTCACGGTCGTCCCGAGCATGATTAGAACCATGATAGCGAGCTAGGCGATCCACGTGGACGATCTTTAGTTTTCCTCTAGACTCCTTTTTGATCCGATAAGTAACGTCATTTATTCTCGTTATCACCGTATATGGTCCATCCCATTTGGCCTGAAATTTCGGAGACTTCCCTTTTCTCCTAATGAGATTATGCAACCACACTAAGGCTCCTTCCTCAAATCCCATTACATTAGCTCTACGGTCATAGCGAGTTTTCATTCTTTCACTGGTTTTCAAACTACTTTTTCTTACGAGTTCATAAATGTCATCCAGTTTTTGCTGTAGATCGGACACGTAATCGGTAGTTGGCTTTGGAGCGTCAGGTGGTATTTCCGTTAGAGCATCAACTGGTAGTCGTATCTCTCGTCCAAAATTGATCCTAGATGGTGTGAAATTTGTGCTATCATGTACAGCGGAGCGGTAAGACATTAAGAAGAGCAGAATGTATTGGTCCCAGTCCCTTTGATGTTCTTCCACTACTTTGGCCAGGTGATTCTCCAACGTCTGGTTAAATCTCTCGACCATTCCATCGGATTGCGGATGAACTGGTGTCGTACGCGTTTTATGTATCCCAAGTAATTGGCAAACTTCTTGGAATAATGCTGACTCGAAGTTCCTACCTTGATCAGTATGCAATTCCAAAGGTACGCCAAACCGACAAAATACCTCCTGAACGAGCTTTTTGGCAACTGTGTGAGCTTCCTGATTGGGTACAGCAAACGCTTCTGGCCATTTACTGAAATAGTCTTGAAGGACGACTATGTAACGATTTCCGTCTTCAGTTACAGGAAACGGTCCAGCTACGTCGACTGCAACTCTTTCCCAAGGCGCTCCCACGTTATACAATTTCAGCTGGCCTCTGGTTCTTGTTTGCGGCCCTTTTACTGAAGAGCAGGCTGTACACTTCCTACACCAGTCCTCCACATCCTCGCGGCACCGCACCCAGTAAAATCTTTTCCTCACCTTGTCCAAGGTTTTCTTTACGCCTAGATGTCCTCCCGATACTCCGTCATGAATCTGACGTAACACCGACGCCACTTTCCCTCGGGGGACTACGACCTGCATGGTAACCTCTTGTCCACTGGGTGACTCCCATTTCCTATGAAGAACTCCGTTATGTACCACTAGACTGTCCCATTGACCCCAGTAACTTTTCGTAATTGGGCTAAACTCCGACACTTCACTCCAAGCTGGTTTATGATCACGTTGCTTCCACTCTATTATGTACTTCAAGTCGCTGTCTTCTTTCTGTGCATCCCCCATGGCTTCGTTGCTCCACCTGTCATCTAAAGCATTTACTTTTATAACCCGTATGTTCTCTTTAGCTTCCTGTCTCGAACAATGCCGACAAGATTCTTCGCAAGGTCGTCGGGATAAAGCATCGGCATTAGAATGTGATTTTCCTCTCCGATGTTCAACCACGAAGTCGAATTCTTGCAACTGTTCCAACCATCTCACTACCTGTCCCTCTGGGTTCTTGAACTGAAGAAGCCATTGTAAAGCAGCGTGGTCAGTACGAAGAGTAAACGGTCTTCCGATTAAATACTTCTTAAAGTGTTGTAAGGTCTTAACAACAGCTAGAAGTTCCCGGCGAGTAACGCAGTAGTTTCTTTCTGGTTTCGAAAGACATTTGCTGAAGTAGGCAATGACAACCTGCTGTTCTCCTTGTTTTTGAGATAGAATTCCTCCAATGCCGACATTGCTGGCGTCCGTGTCTACAACAAAATGTCCCTCTCTAGTAGGGTAGCCCAGTATAGGAGCCTCACACAGATGCTGCTTAAATAATGTGAATGCTTCTTCACATTCAGGATTCCACTCAAATTGGCACTTGTCTTCTGTCAACCGATGTAAGGGCTTCGCCACTTCAGAGAAGTTCCTGACGAATCGGCGGTAATACGCACAAAGTCCCAAGAAAGAGCGCACGTCGGTTTTGTCAGAAGGAGTCGGCCACTCTTGGACAGCTCTTATTTTCTCTGGGTCCGTTCGGATTCCCTGTGCCGAGTAAATGTGCCCTAGGTATCCAACCTCCCTTTGGAACAAAGTGCATTTCTTAGGACTGAGTTTCAGGTTAGCTTCCCGTATTCTTTGGAAAACCTTCTCTAAATTATGCAAGTGCTCCACGAAGCTGCGCCCCATGATGATAATGTCATCCAAATAGACCAAGCACGCGTCGCCGAGTAACCCCACTAAAATGCGTTCCATTAAGCGCTCAAATGTAGCCGGAGCATTGCACAGTCCAAATGGCATAACATTGAACTGCCAGAGACCATTTCCAGGGCCAGTAGTGAACGCAGTCTTCTCTTTATCCTCCTGGCTGAGTTCAACCTGCCAATATCCACTTTTGAGGTCAACTGTGGAGAACCATTTCATGCCACTTAGCACGTCTAACGTGTCATCTATGCGTGGTAAGGGATAGCTGTCCTTTTTTGTAACACTATTCAGCATTCTGTAGTCAACACAGAATCTTGTACTGCCATCCTTTTTCTTAACCAGAACAACAGGAGATGACCAAGGGCTAGTCGATGGTTCGATGATGCTATTCTTCTCCATTTCTCTTAACATCTCTGATACCTCTTGCTCCCTTGCTAGTGGAATACGTCGAGGTCTCTGTCTTATAGGCTGTGTATCTCCCGTATCTATGCGGTGCTTTACAAGCCCAGTACGTCCCAAGTCGTCATCGCCTTTCGAAAAGATGTCTTGATAACTTAACAAGGACTGCTCCACCTTGTGACATTCCAGATCGGTCAAATTTTCCCGACAGTTTTCAAGTAACGTGGATATATGTGTTGCAGCATGATTACCGTGGTCTGTTTTATGCAAGTCTACTCTTCTTAGGGACGTAACAGGGTCGCATCTGCCCACTACGCAGTTCCTTTCTAAAACGACCTCCTTGTTACTAACGTTGACAACACGTACCTTGGCTTGTCCCGAAATCATCACTAGGGTTCGCGCAGTTATCCAGTCGGGGTGATTCCCAATGTCTTCTATTATAACACTGCGTTTACTGCATACTGTCGGTGAGAATCGTATATCTACTAAGGTTTCCGATCTTGGCGGCAAAACAGTTCTTTTCAAACTGTACACTGATCCTTGTTTTGCGCCTTCCAGAAAAACTTCTTCATCTGGAAACCTTAATACCCCTTTTGCTACATTGAGAACACAACGTTGCTTTGCCAAGAAGTCCAACCCAATGATGCAATCGTCTGTAATGTTTGCTATAAGAACTGGATGTGTCACCGTCTTATCACCCATTTTTAATGTCGCATTTGTTTCACCAAGGACAAGCACTGGCTGGCCCGTAGCAGTCTGTAACCGACAACGTGAAGATCCTTTCTCCCATTTCACAGTTCGTGGAAGTAGTTCAGGTTTAACAATAGTACGTGATGCACCGGTGTCCAGTGTGAAGCAGCATGGATTTCCGTTCAGCTTTCCTTCAACGATTAGGCTGTTTCCATCGCGCATCTGAGAGACTATCACAATAGGGGCTTGCCTTTGACCAGCCAGCGCTTGCCCCACAGCCCTGGCTGTTTTTAGTTTAACTCCTCGGAGTTAACTTGTGTCCCAGACGACGTTTTCCTAGCCCTTTTACTAGGACAATTGACACGAAGATGTCCTCTCTCACCGCATTCATAACAGGTTGGTCCTCTTTGCGATCTTACCTGCATCGTGACTTCTCGCACACGATGAGTTCGGCTGTCTTGACGCACTGCCTCCACCTCAAGTGCGTGTGCCAGGGCTGCCTTGAGAGTCTGATGATGTCCCAGACGGACCGCAGCTCTAACTTCCGTGTCGCGGATCCCGTCGACAAATGCTTGCACGACAGTTGTATCGATAAGCGCCGGTGTAGATGCGTAGGCTCGTCGTACCATACACTCAACTGCCATGCTCCACTGCTGCAAACTTTCGCTGCTCTTCTGAGCACGGTCTCGCAGTTGGGCTCTGTAAACGTGCTCGAGGTGCTTTTCACCGTATCGGGACTCCAACGCTTCGAGCATATCGGCTAGCGTCCTTCCTTTGCTGCAAACGTTTTCTAACACCTGAACTGCATCACCTCGCAGAGCAAGTGTAAGGGCTGTTAGTGCTTGTGTATCGCCCCACCCGTTACCCACTGCCACCGTCTCAAACTGGAGCCGAAAAGCTGTCCATGACGTCGTCCCATCAAAGTGAGGTACTTCGAACTTAGGTAGGACACTGGGAACGGACACGATGCCCCTTACTCCGACTTTATGCACCTTCTCATACAGGGTTTGTATGTCTTTGTCATGTTCTGACAAAATGTTGTCATGTGCATTTATACGGACATCATGCTTTTCCACTTCGCTTCTAATATCCTTAATCTCTGCTCCCAGTTGGCCCATGGTGTCGCCCAACGCCATAATTCTGCAATCCATGGATCTCAGTATCTCTTCCTTGCTTGCTTTAACTTCCCGTATGCTAGCTTCCGTGGCTTCCATGGCTTTCATTATGCTAGCTTCCGTACTAGCCTTAATTTCAGCTAGGCTAGCTAGCAACACTGCCATGTCGAAGTTAGCTGCTCCAGACGTACCGACGTTAGCGGGCATTCCGGTAGAAGCGGGCACTCGTGCCGTCGCGGACGTTCCTGCGGTAGCGGGAGTTCCGTTGGTGGGTGTGTCAGGTAGTGCTTCCTCTTGACGCACCAAATCCATTATTGCTTGACGTCTCGTACGGACTCCTTGTTCGTCCCTTGGTGTGACCGGCATTCCACTTCTGACACCAATTGTTATGAGCTGAGGGTAATAAGATGCCGGTTAAGGGTGCAAAGAGTTTATTTTTCTTCGTACAAGTAGATGTCAAGAACACGCGAACTTAATTACGGCGGTTCCTAAACTTCGTAGTCGCCCTCGAAGTAGGTACTCGCGTAGTAGTCACCGAAGGTACACGCTTCACTCAATAACAACGTTCCCGAATCGCAGTTCTTCTATCCAAGGTCTTCGCAGTAGTCGTCGTAGTGGTCTTCGTAATTCGCCTTGATGTCGCCTCGATATGTCGTTTCGAACAATAGTTGAGAAAGACTGACTCGGCGGCGGACACGGAGTTCTATTTATAGTCGCCTAAAACGAGGGTGGAACTTTCTAGTGAATTACGCTCGCTAACGGTAATTCGACATTGTTCTCGATGCCGCCTGTTTACATGAGTCATAGGTACATGACACGTCATCGCTCGGGAATATTCGAGGTGCAACTTGGTTCTTCTTTCTTAATTTGACTTATACCATTCGATAGTAGGCCTTAAACCTAGCAATGCGTTTTTAGGTCATAACTCGATAAAGCCTAGGTCTCGAGATATAAGCACCAAAAGTTATGTTTCGAGTTCCACCAAAAATCGACCTTATTCCCTACGCATAAGGTCCAACTGTAACAATATGTTAATAACGAAAACAGCTTTTATCCTGATAAATTCTATTCAGAGGTTACTTTGGGATTTTTTTTTATCAAGAACTTTACTTTAAATGCCATTTTTGAATCGGATGTATTATAAATATGATGTAGATTCACATTTTTTTTTTGAATAACTTTGATTGCGTGGTTATTGCTAAAAATTCAGCGAAATAAGGCCTGTTTGCGTCACTACGCGCCTTAAGGAAATTGTAGGCTCGTTTCTTAAAGGTCCCAAAGTCATAACGGTCCGGGAATCCCACCGCTATAAGCTGGTTCCATAAAATTGCCGTACGTGGTAGGAAATGTCGTAAAAAACGCACAGTTGTAGATTATAAAACATATGTATATGAAAGTAATAATTAATAAAATTATTTTTCATTCCGTTGACTTCAATTTGCCAGTTATGTTAAAGCTTTGGTTACTTTATTAACAAAAAAAATTAAAGAAACCTATTTTAAAACAGATATTTACATTTTACGGATAACGGTACAGATACATATAGTATATAAAGTAATCTTATATGAAGTAATCTAAACACACACTTCAAAATGTCAGTTGGACTTTTTATAATCAAATGTGATTTTAATATAAACGAAAATAACTATTTTTCCGTAGTTACGAGGGCTGCTATTTATGTATCCGGAATAACAAAGTGCAACAAACATATAGCGTTTATTATAGTTTTATTGCTTTTCAAAATATTCACCATGATGATCGATGCACTTTTGCATGCGTTGGAACCAATTTTCGTAGCACTTTTTCCATTCGGATTGAGGTATCTCCAAAACGTGCATTTTGAACGCATCAACAGCCTCTTCTCGGCTCGAAAAACGTTGACCACGTAATTTATTCTTCACGGTTGGGCATAAATAGAAGTCGTTGGGGGCCAAGTCGGGGCTGTACGGCGGATGACCCGTTAATTCGATCTTTTAATCTTCCAAATACCGAGTTTTTTCGGCCGATGTATGGCAGCTAGCATTGTCATGACGAAGAAGGATTCTGCGTTGTCGGTTGTTCTTTCTTATTTCTTCAAAGACTTCTGGTAAACAAATGGTCGTGTACCATTCAGAATTAACCGTTTTACGATCCTCTAGTGGCACTGTAGCTACATGTCCATTTTTACCAAAAAAACAAGCGACCATTTATTTTGCTTCAAAGTGTTTTTTGAACGAATGACTCTTGTTGGGTTCGGCTCATCTTGGAACACCCAAACCGTTGATTGTTGTTTAGTTTCAGGATCATACGCATATATCCAAGATTCATCACCTGTGTAGATGTTATAAACAGCTTTTGACGCACCCTAATTGTACTTTTGTAACATTTTTACACACCAATCGACACGAGCCCGTTTTTGGTCAATTCTCAAGTTGTGCGGAATCCAATGTGAACAAATTTTTTTTACAGCTAAATGTTCGTGTAATATTTTATATATACTCGTCATACTTATGCCCAGAGACGCCTCTATCTCGCGATATGTAACATGCCGATCTTGCATTATTAGTTCCCGCACAGCATCAATATTTTGAGGTACAACAACCGATTTAGGGCGACCTTCTTTAACTTCGTCCGTGAGCACAGACCGCCCACAATTAAACTCACTAAACCAGTGATACATAGTAGTTTTCGATGTCGCTTCGTCCCCAAAAGTCGAAGTGAGTTGATCGATGCACTGTTTTTGAGTTAGCCCTCGCCGAAAATCCTAATAAATCATAGCATGAAAATTTTGACGACTTAAATCCATGGTGATAAAGACACGCAATTTTCAAATGACGCCACAAAGGATAAACAAATGACAGCTACATGAAACAAATTGTATTCTTCAGCCAAAGAGTTCCATTTTTAAATGTTATAATTACTTTTTTAATATTGTTCTGTAACTGGCCAGTTCCGGATACATAAATAGCAGCCCTTGTACGACCTTAGGTATAACATAAGCTGGCGTTCGCGTGAATAAACGGACCTCTTAAAACGTAGAAATAAAAGAACACGTGTGGTAGCTGATATAGTAAGCAGATTGCACGGTATTTGACACATTACTAAACTTTTCATTCGCTATGGGTTAGTTGACGTTAACCAAAATCCTGGACTTTAGGACATTCTTAGATAGGTTTATTTTTAATTTATCTGTATTTCTGGAAAACATTGCCGCCGTAGGAACGCAATGTGCACCACCGACGCTAGCTTGACTATAAATACGTAGGCACCATCTATGTGGGCATTACCTATATAATATATCAATTTTTCAGCTGTCTATTCTTCATTTTGTCGTGCTTTCATTTTTTTTTTCATTTCTTTTTTTTCTGTTTTTTGTGTGCTTTTTTTGTTTGAATGTTTGTACTTATAATTAGAATAATGTTATGGTGAAAATTGTGTGGGTATGTGAAATATGTTAATATGTTAAGTCTGTGTTTTATATAAGTACCGTTTGTTTCCCAAATAAATAAATAAATTTCTCAACCCCACCATAGACGAACGAAAGACGTATTAACCGACCCGGACGATCACATTACAGTGGCAAATGACGCCCTGTTACAAGCTATCACACATGATGCGACACGACACTGTCCCCCGGGGGGGCGGCGTCGACGTCCCGTGCGTTAATACTAAGGCTCTCTGTATACAGGGTTATTGGTAATTCGACGTATTCCCGTTAGGAGGTGATAGGGGTGACTATTTGCGATAATTTTAACCTCCATATGCATTATGCAAAAGTGAACCATTTTTGAGTTATCATGTTGTTTAGCCTTTAGCAAAATAAGTCAAAAATGCAACATCAAAAATTTATTTAATAAAAAATATCAATTTAAATCTCATTTTTTCTTCTGATTTATAAAAACGATTAAACACTGGTTATTTATCAATATTAAAGCAACAATTATCGGTCCAAATTTAAAAATGCGAGACGAAAAACGATATTAGTTCAATATTTTTTTGAGATTTGTTTCCACTAAATTGCCTTAAAAACAAGAAAAACGTTATGAAACTTGGTTTGCAGATTATTTTAGAAACAACCGTTTTCTTAGCTCTCCTTCAATGCTTAACAACTAGCATTTTTTCAGTTTCTTTGAAATAAGTTCCTAGTTGTTAAGCATTGATTGATCGAGCCCGACACTACCCGGCCGGTCCTCACGTTCTCTCCTGACACGTAGGGAGCGGTTGGGTGCTCGTACGGAATTATTTCAAACAAAAAAAAAATGTGGGCATTTCTATACCGAACAAGCTATAATTGGGATCTATACTGTAAGATTTATCAATAAAGAAATCACTTAAATCATCATCGGCGTTTCCTTCAAAAGTTAACACGCGCGTTTGTATGGGGTATGTTGCGGGGAGCAGAAGCTCTATTTTAGATTAATTTTAATGTACGTCACTACTTCAACTTAATTGTATGGCATTATGTATTTTAACAGTAATAGCTGCTGCCACGACTTCATCCGCTTGGAAAACAGGTTAGCAGCTTATGTCCACCCTGAAACCCTGAAGGTCCATCTACACTAATATTATAAAGAGTTAAAATTTGTTTGTTTGTATGTAATGGATAAACTCAAATACTGCTCAACCGATTTCAAAGATTCTTTCATCTGTCGAAAGCTAAATTATCAGCGAGTAACATGACCTGTATTTTTTTTAAATTTCTACCCATGTGAAGCCGGGCGGGTCGCTTGTACTAAATATTTCTCAAAGAATTTTTTAAATCGGATTAATAATTTCGGTGATTACTTCCTACATCCAAACTCACAAACTTACTAACTTTACCTCTTTATAATATTAGTTTAGATAAATAGCAATCTTGTCGATATTTTCACCAATTTGTTCTCAGAACCTCGCTATTATATATCCCGTATAGGGTTGTCAGGCTGATGTCTCGGGCAGCTAACCAACACAAACGTGTTTATCGACCTAGGGGGTTATTCACAAACGTCGGCAATTTTCCGTGGCAGAAAGGCCAATCGTCGAAAAGCATAAATTCAATCCGACGGCTTGGATTTGTGAATACGACTATATATAATATGATTTATATGTAATATAAATATAATAATATTTCGGATTCGTGACTCGCGTATAGACAAAATCATTGAAAAGTTTTCTGTCGGATACGGAAATTTGAGTTTTCGACGTTTGTGAATAACCCCGCTGGTCACGTTTGATTTTTTACAATCATGTTTGTTCAAATGTTTACAAGACCGGCAACCTTATCCGTATAGTTACCATGGTTTTGGCTAATTTTTATATACAATACTATTGCAGACCCGACAGAGGTTGTCCTGCCTAAATACTGGAATAAAAAACAAATGTCCTAGAACCCGATTGTAGCGTCACCTACCGGATCCACTTGTGAATCTAAACCATCCAGGGACCTACTCAAACAAACACGAAAAATTTCATCAAAATCGATCCTGCCGTTTAGAAAAAGTTCAGTTAAAAAAGCATGTACAAAAGAATTATATACTATATAGAATAGTAGTATTAATAATAGAATTATATACTATATAGAATTATTTACTAAAGATAATGACAAATTACATATTATTTCAACAAGTTACTGAGTAAAAACAGGCGCTATCACAGATTAAGATTTGGCGGATCAACTGGATACAGAACCGAGGGCCAACTTTAACATAATTATTAATTTAAACATAACAAGCATGGTATGATCTCATTGTTTGCATAAAAAGACTCACAGTACCCCTTAATTACAAAATCAAACTAAGTCGTCTAATATTTTTTTAAATTTAGAATAAGATTTGTGTGGGGTTATATCCCTAAGCCACCCCCTCCCCTTTTAACCACGCCTGGATGAAATCCTCCTTCAACCCCGTCAGCCTTAATATGTAAGTACATATTATATAATTACAATTTTGTTTTTATTTTTTCATATATCAGTGCTGTAGCCAGAAACTGTGGGAGCATTAGCCCGTTTACCTCGAGACCATGCAGCTGCAGCTCTACGTACTCTGCATTCAACTACAGTTTAACAATTACGTTAAAATCTAAATGGGCCATTCCGGTAGGTTAAAATGACTCCAGGGAATCCTATAGCAAACGTTTAATTTCTTTCCTGTGTTTGCATTTCTTTCAGTTAAAAAGACATCGAAGTTAGAAGAACTGCTTTAGTGAATGAACGCGCGTACATGACAGTGCACGCGTCGCGTTCAATGCGAGTTTAATGACATCGAACGACGCGCGTTTTTTTTCTGAATTAATTTATTATTTTTAATTCTTTGTTCGGTATTTAAATTTAGTTTCGTTAAAATCTAACAGTATTTGAAAAAATAAATAGTTTACGCGTTTCGAAAGTTTTCGGAAATAGTACTGAGTGATTTTTTAATTTGATTTCGAAGTGATTACATAGTGTTAACTTATAATTATTTACTTCTTTAGAAGAGAAAGCGAATAATCTGGGCAGTTCGATTAAATTTTAGAACCAGTGTAATATCTTGCATATACAGTTACAATACAATCATTAATTTCGCTATATATAATTAATATGTGTTTGAACTAGTGTGAACTAGTGGATTTCTGGAAACTTAAAACATTTTGATGTAAGTAATTAATTACATATTTTATTTGGATACAACTAGAAACAATGTAATTCAATATTATATTTAAAACTGGTTGTTAACTGAGTCTTCGTTCGCATGTTAATTTAAAATAAGT
Source organism: Zeuzera pyrina (assembly GCA_907165235.1). Taxonomy (NCBI): domain Eukaryota; kingdom Metazoa; phylum Arthropoda; class Insecta; order Lepidoptera; family Cossidae; genus Zeuzera; species Zeuzera pyrina. Next base: position 6,911,125 of record OU015641.1, read on the forward strand.
ATCTTATGTATTTCCCCAAGGTTCAAGATATCTTCAGACTACTATTCATCAAAATCGGCTCAGTAATTTAGCCGCGAAAACGTAACGGACAAATAGCCAGAGACACTTTCGCGATTATAATATTATAGTAGTTAAATAAATAGAACCTACACAATATAGACTAATTACAATGCATCAAGTGAGTACATACATCTTACCGTTAATATTATATTAACGTTAAGACATAGTACGACAAATTACATTAATCTATATATATTTAATAATTAATTATAATTAATTAATGTATCTTAATTTGTCTATATAGATTAATGTAATTTAATAATTACATAAAAACAGTAAGTACCTACACACATATGTTGTTTTTTTTCTATTTCAGAAATAAGTTTTGAATTCATTTTTACATGGCTATTTAAAATTTTTTGAATAGTATACGTAAATAACAAATATATAAAAATTAAATTACTATTTACGTATAGGTAATTTTTAATTACTATATGTTTTGGGAATTGTGATTTGTAATTCGCATAGGTATTATACATAACATTTCAACCAAAACCTGGTATTACAACTTCTTTCTGTCTTCAGTCAAGAAATCTGTTCAATTTAAAACCCTATCGTGAAGACATATAATTCAAATTTGTTAAAAACACGCTTGCAACAATGCGGTATTTTGCACCTGCCTATGTCCTTTGCCCGCCACTGTCTTTTTTCTTTCACATTCCTAGTTCAAACCATGTTCAAACAGGTTTTACCTTGGCCCTTGAATTTTATTGAGTTTGATCAAAATATTAATAAAATGAAAAATAATGGTTCTGCATCATTGTTGATATGGGTAATACGAATCTAATTACATTCCTAATTAATAATTATGAATATACAGAAAACATATTTTTTAAAGATTGTATTCAAATAACTTGTTTTGAAATTTTACATAAATATTGAAAAAATTGTAAGTATTATAATTTAATTTATTCATATGAATACAAGACAGCCGATTGCTAGAGTCAAGTGTCAAGTATTTAATCGCATGAAAAGATATGTTACGTGTGTATGCACGCGTGTGGTCGTGTGTATACATGCGTGTGTGCGTGTATATGCACGCGTATGTGCGCATGTTCCGTGTGTATGCACGCGTGTAGTCGTGAGTGTGTGTGTATGCGCGCGCGTCCCTCACCCAGGTTGCCCTCTTCGATGTGCAGTATGTTGGTGAGGTACATCCCGAAGAAGGGCACGCACGGTCAAATCAAATGTACAAAGTCAAATGTACGTACGTACATTTTGACTTTTATCTGTTGTTTAAAGTATTTTGACGCTCCGTACATAAAACGCATAAAACCATAAAAGCAATGATTATGCAAAATGCTTCTCTTCGTTAATCAGTTAACAATCAGTCAGTCATTCACGGTAGTTGCAACCAAGATTATGTCTCTCACCTAGAAGCCTGAATGACAATGTAATAAAGATTTTTTGTCGATCAAGTATTTCACGGAACAGTCTGAAAAGCTGTCAGTTTGAATTTTCTATTTCTATAAAGATTACCAGTAATAAAAATTCGTTGCCATCGAAAAAAAAACAAATTACGGTCAAAGTTCTTAATGTAAATAAATTGAAATGTGAGAGTGCACAAAAGACTTCTCATGGGATTTACGCTTGTCCTCTTTGAGAGTCGATAATAAAATAAACCAAGTACATAGGTAGGAAAATAAGTTAAAAATAGTACATGTTACAGAAATATACACGTAATATGTTAATTTAAATGCATAGCACATTACATAATGCCTATGTAACAAAACGCCAACTAAACTGGATTCGAAATGCGTTTAGTTCGTCGTTAAGCATTATCAAATGTGGGTCAGGTTTCGTGTTTTGTGAATAGGCTAATGTTTTTAACGTATTCATTTATCTAACACCTGCACTAAGAATTTTAAAGAGATCTCCATATGCAACGCTTTTGTTCGGGTTCACAACCGACTTCCTTCGAGTATCGTGCAATTAACCTGTATTTATCACTTGTTAACGTTGTAAAGGGGACTGAGAATATTAAACCAGATATTATAACGCCATATAAAGTTATAAAAAAAGCTCTAGATTTTGTGGATCTCCGTAAAATTCAAATAAATTACGGAACCCCTAGGACGGCTTTCAAACTCGTTCCTAAGTAATTTTTTTATCCTTTCGCTTTCTGGTCGTGTGATTAATAAGTGACCGTTACATGCCTACCTCAATAGAAGCTTTGAGTACTTGAACTTTTTCTTAAATAAGAATGCCAGTGAAAGTATTATAATTTATTTACGGATGTAAGGTTAAACACACGACCCTGCCGTGCGCAGTAGTTAAACATAGGCTTAGAAAAGACATAGTAAAAGAAAAACAGTAGGTTATAACAGGAAAACATAATTGACACTTATATGTGGATTTCATTTACATCCGTATGTTTACGTTCACTGCAGTACCTATAAAGGAGGTGGGTTAAGATCAGTCTTTTTTCGACTGTCATAGTCATTAATTTGGCGTTTACAGTGTAATATTAATTTGCTAATACGTAATTATCGAGAAATACTGTAAACACAATGTTTTATAATCCAATTTATTCTTTCAATCTCCTGATTGAAAGATGTGAACAATTAATGTATGTAGGTATTCTTTAACAAATGACAAAATTTGTGTAACAAAAAAATTAAAAATATACACTGTCCAAGTGTCATCAGTAGAAATCGCTGTGTAAAGTACACGGTAGGGAGAACAACACGCTTATTACGTAACTTGCAGTCACCATGCCACAGCCAATATCGCGCGATATCTGCTGTCAAAACGAGAATTTGTGTAATGTAATTTGTATAGTTGCGTTAAATCTACCGCGAAATGTGCATATTACGGTCATAGAATAATAGATACGTAATCGTCATACATGATACCTTTTCGTTATTACAATTAGTCACAAGTCGTGCAGTGATCACGTGGCTGTCGCCGTCTGCAAATTTTTAGCTAATAACCCCGCGGAAACGATCACAGCGCTAAACGTGGTCAAAAAAAGTACTCAAGGGCCGATCTTTCATTGTCGTTTTCATTGTTGCGACGAAATAAACATAAAATAAGATTAAGAAACTTGTTACGTATTGTAAACTATTTCAATATTCGTGATTAAATATACCTATTGTCATAATTGTTGATGAATGGCAACACTGTAATTTTGAGTGTTGCTACTTAATACGCAAAATGTAACCTATACTTATACATACCTATGTAGATTGGAAACACTTTTACCAACTAAATTATTAAGGTTGCTTCGTCGTTAAAGTGTCACGTTACAGAGTTATTTGCAGGTCGTCGAGTGTGCCAGGCTCCGAGCAAAAATCTTCAAACCCCTTATTCCTCTCGATTATATTGTGAGGTTAAAGTGTGACGTCTCATGTGTGTAACAACTTTAAAGCCTGTTTTAATAAGCAATAAGTTCATCTTTACTTAAATTAGAAAAAGTACACGTATAATAACTACATAGTACATAAATACAAACAATAGCGATTATTTGAATAAAATTTATCTCACAAAAAAAATTTTTTTCTACACAGCACCAGACCAGACTTAAAAAACTAATTTGTATAACAAGAAATCACATAGAATTTAAAACATCGATAACACCGAGTCCCAACTCACATTGTAATCACAAATTACGTACGATAAGTTGTCGATAAGTTATTGTAATTATTTTTTATTTTCTTATTTCTTGTTTCGTCAGCAATGTGAAAGTCCATCCTAGTTCCTATTGGTTAACGCTGTGCAAATACCCTCTATAGCTCGTTTTATCACGAGAACGCTCTTATTTTCGGGATAATATCACAAAAAAAGTATTGTCTATGCAAAAAAAAATAGACAAAAGCAATTGTCGTGTTAAAGTAATTCTTACAAAAGTAGCATATATTTATGCATGATTACTATCTTTTAACCACCAATAGAAAAGAGGAATGTTATAAATTTTACACCCTTGCTGTTTCTGTTTGTCTGGGGCTTTGTAGTTATGGATGCGTCACATGCGTTTTGTTTGTCTGATAGCTGAAGTTTTCGGGAGTATTTAAGACTTACATTACTTAATCAAAAGTAATTCAAGACAATAGTTAAGTGGTAATAAGTAAAAATCGTAGTTGAATCGTATCCAAAAACTGAGCTAATTGTTGAGTAAGTATTTAGTCCAAAGGGCAGATAATAGTGAAATATAATTATTTTACATTTAACATTTAAGCCTTTTTTATAATGGTAGAGACCATGGGTAGAGACGGTATAAGCTTCCAGAAATAACACAGCAATCGAAAAGATCTACTTTAGAACGTATTCTAACGTTAAATGCTTGTAGCAATTTATATCAAAATTTTATTATATTTAAAAACTAGCTGCGCCTCGCAGTTTTACCGGTATAAGCTTCCAAAAATAACACAGCAATCGAAAACATCGACTTTCGAACGTATTCTAACGTTAAATGCTTGTAATAATTTATATCAAAATTTAATTATATTTAAAAACTAGCTGCGCCTCGCGGTTTTACCGGTATAAGCTTCCAAAAATAACACAGCAATCGAAAAGATCGACTTTCGAACGTATTCTAACGTTAAATACTTGTAGTAATTTATATCAAAATTTAATTATATTTAAAAACTAGCTGCGCCTCGCGGTTTTACCGGTATAAGCTTCCAAAAATAACACAGCAATCGAAAAGATCGACTTTCGAACGTATTCTAACGTTAAATACTTGTAGTAATTTATATCAAAATTTAATTATATTTAAAAACTAGCTGCGCCTCGCGGTTTTACCGGTATAAGCTTCCAAAAATAACACAGCAATCGAAAAGATCGACTTTCGAACGTATTGTAACGTTAAATACTTGTAGTAATTTATATCAAAATTTAATTATATTTAAAAACTAGCTGCGCCTCGCGGTTTTACCCGCGTTAAATTTGGTATTTTTCCAATATAAAAAGTAGCCTAGATTATTCTCTGAAAAGTTCTCTACTTACTACTAATTACAAATAACTTGCTTACTAATGAAAGCCCGTCAAAATCATTTCAATCGTTTCGAAGATTATCCCGGCCAAACAAACAGACAGACAAACAAACGAAATTTTGAAAAAAGCGTGTTCGGGCTTTGGATATGTGCAAATAACCACATCAGCTTAAGAAAAAGCCTTTATTTCGGAATTACAAACACAGTCCAACTTTGTTTGTTTATATAAATGCGTATATTTTAATATTGCTTTCCCATGGATAAATTATTATTTCTGCTAAATCTATTTAAAAAAATTCTATAAATAAAATTATGTAGAAACAAAAATCTCGTTTCATCATTTAAATATAATAAGTAGGTATGTGTAAAAGAATGCGAAAACTTAGGACTCTCAAACATCGAACACTAGAAAAAATTAATCACCCATCAATAAAATAAAACCGGTACAATCCGTACCGGGAACAAGATGACCGACATAGAGCGGTAAACACCGGTTACACACATACTAGTTTAATTGATAACAATGTTGTGTCTTGGCTACAATAACAGTTGAACACTATCATCTCTATATGATATCCGTGCAAAGATTTATTAGTTATAAATAGTCAGATATTAAAATTCGACATATGGGAATATTTTTCTTCAACGTATTATTATTATGAGCTTTCTAGCAAAGAGAATTCTAATAGAAGAGAAATATATTTATTTAATTTAAATAACTTATGGCCTTTAGCTCTATTTCGTCAAAATTCAAACTTATCCATTAATCGATACATGTTTCATTTTTAATGGAACATCTTCAGGAAATTTAGGCTCGACTTGCACAGCGGAGTATACTTGAAAAATATAAGTACGTAAAATAAATACATACTTTATTTATAACTATTACATTTTATAACAAAAAGTACATACATATGTTAATATTTACAAACTTAAAACTACACATTATCTTAAATAATAAACTTCCTCAAAGTTGCCGCTTAGAAAGCTGTCATTGCTCAAGGTACCCAGCAGACTGGCAGCATTGCCTCTTTGAATAGCCAAACTGATTCGTTGGCGGAAGAAGCTGCCAGCCCGGCGGTCTCCCGAAGCCTCGACCAGTCTCTTACAAATATCAGAAACCAGTCGATTTTATAACTATTAACTGGGAAGAATTTTTGCGAAATAATATCTGAGTCAATACAATATGTTATAATTATAACTTGACATACCATAGACATTTAAAAAACGAATAAATTCTTTTCCTTTAAATGACAATACAAACTTACAAAATATGACAAATAATAGTCACAGAAATTCTTGTAAGACTGACTTTCTTATCAGAATTTTTGAAGTTGAAATATGTTAAAAGAATTAAAAAATATTTTCACCAAAAAGAGATTAACTCGGAAAACTAAAGTCGACAATTGGTTTATTTTTATTCGAAGGTTCGGTGGTAGGTTTCATGTAGAGTTAAATTTTACATGGGTGTATAATATACACCCATGTAAAATATAATGTTTGACTAAGCAACATTGCAGTTAGTTATTGAATGGATGACCTTTTAACAACGATCTCTGGAAGTGACAACTCGTTTTAAAAAGTCATTAGTTCTAACCAGTCATAATCGTACAAGACACGAAATTATTTGTTTTTATTACTTATACTTTTTTAACATAAAGCAGTCCGCGAGAGTTCAACTTAAAATGGATGTTAGATTCAGTTAAAACTTTTATGCATTATAACAAGAACAAAAAACTCATTATTATTTATGCGTCAGATTTTTTACCAGACTTGTTAAGCACGAATATGGCTGCATACTTTTTATTTTTTATAAAAAATTGAGGATGACATTACAAAAAATATTACTTACGCAATTTATTATTTCATTTTATATAGAAAACAGGTTTTATGCCATATGAATGAAAATGTACGCAATAATTTAAAAAACCAGCGCAAAGTGTGACCTTGGTCTATCAATACAATTATTGCTGCAATCAACCTTCTTGCAGACATATAAAACAAGTAATATTGATGTGAAGAACAATATAAATGATTATATATTACAGGACAGGCGTTATATATTACTATATTCCGTTACAAAATTAGAAAGTTTCCTTTTTCAAGTTCAATCTAATATTTTTGTGGCCATAGTGTAGGATATCATATCGAAGCTCTTTCAACCATAAATTCAAAAATATAACACATAACATTTTAACGTTTTCCAAAATAAACTACAAAATTTCTATCTCCCACCTTATCTCCAAATAATACTCAGTAAAATTTGAAAAAGGGAGTCATAAACAACACAGAAAATAAAATGTATATTGAAGGATTATCAGAATTGCATTTCATTGAATACATTTTTTTACATATACATAAAGATAAAAAAATAATAATACATAAAAATAAAACTCCGTGATAAATTTTGTATTGCGGTTGAGTTAGGAACACTAACAGTGCAACTGCGACTCGTACTTAGCCGTCTTTTTAACCGACAACTTAACACAACCGGTTGTATAAAAGCTGTTTAATTTGTAATTAATGTGACCTACGTTAATATGCATGGAGCAGTTGAATCTGCACTACACCTGCACTACTCATAAAACATATAATAATAACAACTAGAGGTTTCATAATATCAAGTTTTTGGCGACAATCTTCTCTGTGCAACTGTTTGATCCAAGGAGGTTACATTACATTTGATCACAAACTATTATGAGTTTGACATTGACAGTCTTTTTGACATTGGCAGAATGAACCTAAACAATGAATGTTTTATTTTATTTAATGTACTTATTTGTAATGCATATTACATAAAAATGTTGACTTTCTCCAGTCCTTCTCCATATAAACTTTAAGTGTACCAAATTTCATACTCTTCCGTCCGTGCAATTTTCTTAAAAAGGCGTACAAAGTTTTCTCCTCACGTATTAGTATATAGATACCACAGATTAATTCAGCAACTGAATACACCAAACGCATAACTCGAAATTTCAGATTTTTTAACTCGAAGTTTTACCCATTTTCGAACTTTATTAACACAAACTAATCTTAAATACTACCTGCAAAAAAGCACTTATTATGAGTCTCTTTTCGGTGGAGATGGGATCATGTGTCATTATGTTTTCTGGTGCGCCAGATCGTTTTCTTTGATTCATTTTATTTCAAGTTATGCCATTATTTTATTCAGCAGGCGAATTAGTTACTAACATAAATAATACTCTAAATAATTGCAGAAATTGCATGACTCGAAACTAAACACTTGACTTGTACATAGGTACCACACAACGAGCTGGGAGAACATCCAGTAACACTCAGACTTCAAGACAATTTAGTAACGTTTGCTTTCTAAATTGATCTGACCGGGTAACAAACTCGAGGCCTAGAAGGCTTAGAAGACAGATGCTCTTTCAACGGACTAACGGGCCAGTCAAAGTGTATCTTATTATATGCTACAATTTCGCTCGCACGGGCTCTAGGATTTGGTTAGACAGGATACTAGGTAGCTTGTAACCACACACTCGTATAATATGTACTGGCTCTCACGAAAGATTCATTCTTCTGCGATTGAGACTTTTATTTGCTATAGGAATAAGGATAATAATTCGAATTCAGCTAAAATTTCTATTAGAGTATATGGTAAATAAAAAGTCTATTAACAGTTTTCTTAATGCTTCTTAAAATTAATACTAAAGTACTGCTGTTACTACTATTAAAAATACTACCACTTACTAAACTATATCACAAATGCAAGTATGAGTGCAATTTCTAAAGTTATTTCCTGGAGATATTTCCTCATGTTTTTTAAATTCTATATCAAATAGATTCGAAGATAAGAAGAGAGAATAGTCAAGTCGAATTGGAATTCTCTTTGACTCCTTCCTTAATTCTCTATGAATATTTTAAAGTTGTCGCTAATGTAACTTAATATCGCACCCTTAGAATGAAACTAACCTAATTCAAGTTTCAGAATTTTGAATTATAATAAAACTTAAACTTGCATTACCTATCTACCTATTATCTACTATCTAGATATAAGTAGTATGAATGCACCTATCTGTCTGCCTCATTAGCTTATTATCATGAGAATAATTAAGCATGTATTTGTGAAAAATCCATTTCATTATTTTAGTTGTATTCATTGTCGTAACTGACGAAAACAAAATCTCAAAAATTTTGAAAAAAAATCACTTCAAAAATAACACAATAAGTAAAGAAAGAAAAGTACAAAATAACTATCATTTACTAATCAAAACTCAAGTACAAAAATAAAAGTAACTTTATACATACGATAAAAATACCTATGAAATTAAATTTGACTATTATTGAAGTCGGTGCCAAGCCTACCTTTTTTTGAAGTCGGTTAAAAATGTTGAATTAGACCAGTTTCATTCTAAAGGTGCGATAATGTGCATTAACAAGATGTGGCGCTATGACAAATTTCAAGTTTTCAAAACTTGAAATTTGGCATAGTGACAGTCGTTCGTATAATACGCCGTCTTTGATGTAGTTTCTAAGAAAATCGACTGTGGCAGACAGACAGATGGCACACGAGCGATATTTTTTCTTTCACGGAACCCTAAAAGTTTTAGTAACTGTAATAAGTATTACACAATTATTTGTTTATATGCATATTACTCACGAATCACGAATTCTAATCATTCGCACTCAATGTCAGTGAATGGCAATACAATATGTACTCGACGCCAATGATTTATCGAATAGAATACAGTAAGTGCCTGCTTGTACAGTATTTATCGTCTCAAATTATTGTATTACATGAATATTGTTCGTTCCGCCGCTGTTTAAATCGTAAAAACATTCAAGTTCCGAATTTTTTTCTAGTTTGAGAATTAAACAAATGTATAAAACATGTCAGTTGCATTAAGGGACCAAAATAAAAATTATAAATCTTGATGATTATTAAGGTTCCGTACTTAAAGAAAAGCGGAAACCTTCTAAGATTCACTCATCCGTCAGAAACTGTGCAAATACAAAATTGAGCTTCGGTTATTATATCGAAGCAATTTACATCTGGTTAAGTCATATGTGTAGTTTGCACTGGTTAATATTTCAAAGCTGTATTCTTATGAGAAATGGAAAAGGGCAAACTGAGTATGTACTCTTTTTCAACTTAACCATTATTTCCCTTTGTCTCCAAACTATTGGACCTATAATTTCGATAACTTTAAGGAACGTAAAGCCTTTCTTGAAGTTTACATTTAAAATACAACCTGTGTTGTAAATAAACCTCCAAATACATTAAATCTATATACTCTAACTCTATATCAATATTATAAATAAGTGTCTCTGTCTGTCTGTTACGTTTTCACGGTTAAAAAGCTAGATCAATTTTGATAAAATTTGTTTCGAAAATAGATTCAAATCTGGAGAAAGACATACTGTTATTATTATTATGCATACTTTTTTTAATTCCATGCGGACGAAGTCGCAGGCAACAGTTGTAGTGTATAATGCAACAAATATATGTAATATAGTGTACATAAACATACCTACATATCCCCAACGGGGTACCCAAAGGGGACGGAGCGCCAAGCGTCGCGGTCCTTACATACTTCTTTCACTTCCTTAAATCTCATAATTCTCCTTACTCTTTCACCTAGGTATGTGAGTGCTTTTGACATTTCCATCGGCTAACACTGACTATTTGATCTTCATAAGTCAGCCTTGGTCTTCCTTGGCTTCTTTTACCTCTCACTTTCGCTCTGTAGATTTTCTTCCTCAGTCTTTCATCACTTATTCTTTCTATGTGCCCGAACCACGCTGAGGTTTTCTTTCGAATGCACTTTATTCATTCTGCAAGGTGCCGGACCACTTCGATACTTACGTAAACAATCGGCTTAATATGCCGAATATATCGACTATGTATTGTGTATAATACCGAATACAATACCTACTGTTAGCTATTGTCAATATTTTCTATTATAATTTATAATATGTTACTATAGTAACTACGACACTATCAACTTTGAATGTTAAAAATGAGTCAATTGAAATTTCTATATCTCTAAATCTCTATGTGTCACATCTACACCCACTATATCCTAAAAGAACGAAAAGCATATTATCTAGAATCTGAGATTGTTTACACTGCATATGCAGTGTATAATACCAAATTGTGCAAAGTATTACATACTAAATGGAAAATGTCGCGAAGATCGAGATAGAGAAGAGTCGATGTATCCATTTTAAGTCTGTAATAAATTTTCAGGTCCGCGTAAAATTTCTGCTACAGAAATTAATTCTACACATTCTCTGACGATGACAAATCGACAAATGTCATCAGAGTAACTTTTAGGGGACTTGCTATTGAACGTACGTCATTCTTGTTCAAGGTTCACAATGCGTCACTGACTTCCCGTTCTGCTGCTCGGAAGTATACTACAATGCTGGACCTACTGCCAGTGCGATGGATCACGAGGGCCACCGGTGGCCTCGGAAACCAATTCCTTATGGCGACCATGGGTAAGTCATGCTCTGCATATTAAATATTAAGGATAAATAAACTTTGGAAGCTAATTTAAGAGTTATATAGAGCACTACTCGACAAACGCTGTCCAGCCCGAACATTAAAATAAAAAAAATCTTTAAACCCGATTGCAACGTCATCTACTGGGTCTAATTGAGCATCTAAATTATCCAGGGACATTCAAACACACAAAAAATTTCATGAAAATCGGTCTAGTTGTTTAGGAGTTCACGTACAGAAGAATTATATATATAAATTATAGCCATTCATTTGATAGTTAACACACGATTTAATGTTTAAAAACTTTATGATTTTATGCATAGACTTTATAACTTTAGACAGCCTGTCCCGTATTACGAAGTGAGGCAAATCAAATAAAATGTAGATGTGCTCAGCTTATCTGATTAACCTCACCATTGCTGCTCGGGCGAGGCGTCTGAAGTTATATATGATGTCTATGCTTTTATGTATAAAATTCCATTTCTTTATTTTTACCCATTAATAGCAGCGAGACCTTTACCTTTCTGGCTCTATCTAAACACCTCTAGAAATACAATGATTGTAATGAGTAGTAGAAAAAAAATAGGTCAATAAAAAACTGACACTAGCGTTAACGAGATCCGAAGTTGTAGTAAACTGGCTATTTCTGGATTTAACTTACAAATATATCGAATAGATGTTTTTAAGTAACTTCGTTAAGCCATTCGTTTTTATATGAGGTAGGTACTTCTAGAAGTCACCCAAATGAACAGATAAAAAATTTAAATTAATTATTAAACAAACACTGATCAGAAAACCTAAGATTTATTATTTAACAATTGTAAAACAGGAACTGGAGATGATGCTCACTACACATACGTTATTCACTGACCTTTTATAACTTAAAATTATGAAAATTATATTTCGATATGACGTAATTTAAAAAAATAATACCCGATTTCCTTTGAAACTGAAGGTGGATCATGATCAAAACGTCGATTAAAATCTATTCAGAAGTTTTTCAATGAAACGCAAATAAACATACCACATAAAAATTCTGAAAAATGTTAGACAAGCCCAAATGGACCACGCTAATTTTTTTTCCGAAATTTGTTCTATATATAGACATGGGTGTTACTGTTCTGTGTTACTTAGTATTGCAAAATATGAATAATTTTGAGATATTACGATGTGTTAACTTTTATTACTTATCTTAATAAACATGATTTATCTTTAAGTTATTCAATCAAAGATTAAAGTCCAATTTTGTTGAGATTTTAATAACATTCTTATGAAGAAGTCATTATCGGAGCCCTCAATACCAACTTCTCCACTATTTTCCTAGTAATATTATAAAAACGAAATATTTACAAACTTAAAACTACACATTATCTTAAATAATAAACTTCCTCAAAGTTGCCGCTTATGTAAGTTGTAGCATATGTAAATTTTGGAACAAAAAGGCAAAAGCGGACAATGAGGAGAGCCATGTTGGAATTAATTTTGAAAAGTTTTTCTGAAGTCTGGTTAAATTTTTGTATTTGATCATTGATAAAGCAGGGTATGGAGTCATCTAAAACGGGAGCACCTAGGAGGTACAGCGATTCTTTTGACAAGACAAGAAGATATTTGGTGCCAGATTGTTAAATTTATTAATTATTTCATTTTCTGTAATAATTGGAACGGAATCGGAAACAAAGAGTTCACATTTAGAAAAAATTAATTGTAAGCCAATATCTTTAAACCTTTGAATCAGGGTTTTAAGGTCATCTAAAACAGTAATTGCTTTACCTCCTATTGTTCCGTCGTCAAGGTACCAAATATTAAATTTGGAATTTAAATTACAAATCTCAGGATGGATAGCCAAACTGAAAATAGCTAGTCCGAGAGGATCATCTTGTTGACAGCCAACTCCGGAATGTAATAAATTATCTTTATATATTTATTTTGAAGGACTGCTGTAAGATTGCCAGAGGTAGGGATATATGTCCAGAACATGTTGTTTTATCTGTGTCAACAAGGTGGATCTATCAACAGAATTAAATGCATTTTTATGTCTACTTTGAGGAGTACCTCACCTCCATCATGTGTCAAGAAAGCACGCGCCGCATGCACTGCCGCTTCACATCCTCTCTTTGAGCCAAAACCTACTTGTGTAGGACAAAAATGGTTTGATACAGTAGAGAAAATGTAACGGCAACAAATTTTGGAGGCAATGCGGTGTATAGTTGTACCTACGGCAATTGGCCTAACGCCACCGTCTCTTTTTTTTTCAGGGCACATAAATTAGCACCATACAGGTTATCTTCGGGGGCAACTTACCATCCAGCATAATGTTTATTAGAACTGTTAAACTAGATAGAGTGTCTTACCGGTATCACCGACAGAGCCTGTAATCAGATCTTTATAATGTTGTGGCGTTAAGCCATGGAGACCTCCCGCGGAACCGCTTTTAAAAGAATTTATTGCGGCAAGCACATCTTCCTCCGTAGCTCGAGTCGACACATTATTTGAATGTGGGGGATCTGGCAGACAACAAGCCACAGAGGAAGAGGGATGCTTTGATCTTAGAGCAAAAAGAGTCTCGGCCGTATTCGGTGCCATAACAACGCTGGAAAATAGCAATTGGGCGGCTCCTCTTAGATCGAAACGAAAATGTTTTTAAAACGAAATATTAATTCCATTTGTTTTACTTTCAAACAAAATGTACTGCATCAATCAACCCCAAATACACAAAGATTATCGAGATACCTGTGACCAAAACATAAACTATTAGCCAGTACTATAAAAGCGAAACTGTTCGCAAAAACTAGTTAGCTATATAATACATATATAAGTACATTTAAAATGTTAATGTACAAAATGAGAAATCGTCTTCACTCTAAACCTAAATAAAAACCTACATAATCTAATCAATAAACTGTAAAATCCTTGGTGTTTGGTCTTTAAATCCTAAGCTAGATCCTTTAGAGTTGTGCAGTAATTTTGAATAAAATAGAAGAAAATATAAAAATAAAAATGGATCCAAAATACATGGGAAAACACAAAAAATTACTGGCCCCTATGTAGTTATTAGACACTCCAACTTCTTTATTAAAAAAGAGCATTATAATATATATATAACTTTTATAGTTAATTCGAAATTTTAATTGAATTTATTGTATAGATATATTTAAATCTCAAATAGTGATATTATTTCTAGTATCTTGTTTGTATTTTAAAACAGTCACAGACTTCAAGTAATGTCATAAAACGACTAATTACTGTGATTTTATCAATTTATTTTGAAGTTATAGAAAATATTATTAATCCATTCAAATGTTAATATTTACAAACTTACAACTACACATTATCTTAAATAATAAACTTCCTCAAAGTTGCCGCTTAGTAAGCTGTCATTGCTCAAGGTACCTAGCAGACTGGCAACATTGCCTCTTTGAATAGCCAAACTGATTCGTTGGCGGAAGAAGCTGCCAGCCCGGCGGTATCCCGAAGCCTCGACCAGTCTCTTACAAATATCAGAAACCAGTCGATGGGCTTCGGGGCCCCAGGGACCCAAAGTTTCGACTGCAAAGGGCGTAAATATGAAACTCTCAGAGAGAGTCGCATACTTACGCCGCTTCAAGTTCTCGGCAGTGCTGGCCGCGGCACCTGCTGACTTGGAAGTCGCCGGCACATGGGAAACAGCAAGTGTATCGACACAAGTGGCATCCCACACCAGCGATCTTCCAAGTTTCCAAGGAATGAGCGTCAAACCATCCGGTCTCCTGCCGTCGCTGCGCACAATACCTACAGGCTCTAAGACTGCAGGAACGCCAGCGGCGACAAGAGCCCGCCGAATGACGTCATTCAAGGCAGCATGTCGTGACATGCGGCCCGCACTACGTAAACAGGATAAACCGTGGTGACCTAGTACATCGACGAGATCACCACAGCGGCAACGGTGAAGAAGGTTAGTCCTGGCCCCCAGACGAAGGGATACTATGAGAGAAAGCGTGGTATTGTCGATTAAGGTTCCTAAGTTTTTTGAAGGTATTACCTTCAACCAGTGTCCTGACTCCTTCTCAGAAACAGCTAGAAGGCGAGACCGATCTTTTTCGGTACTACAAGAATCTAAAAGTTGTAAATGAACATTTTTGCATAGAGGCTCATCCCAGTGTTTTTGAGAAAAGGTCGAGGTAGGCAGGTTAGTACTCGGACAAACACTTAACCAAGCATTTCGAGCATCAGTCAAGCACGGCACCTCAACCGATCCTAAGGAAGGGCGAATAACAGATAGGAAAAGGTTTTCCGTGCTGTAGGCTGATGAAAGAAAAGCTGGCAGTGACACACTCGAGATTTTGCGTATGCCCAGGCCTCCATAACAGATGGGAAGCGAGGCTTGATTCCAGACCCTGTCATCAACAAAGGAGCAATTTAATATTTTAGATAATGTATTTTTTAGAATATTGTCTACAGATTTTAAAAGCGTTTGAAATTTAAAAAGCTGAGAACAGCGAAGAGCATATGTAAATTTTGGAACAAAAAGGCAAAAGCGGACAATGAGGAGAGCCATGTGGGAATTAATTTTGAAAAGTTTGTCTGAATACTGGCTAAATTTTTGTATTTGATCATTGATAAAGCAGGGTATGGAGTCATCTAAGACGGGAGCACCTAGGAGGTACAGCGATTCTTTTGACAAGACTTTAATACCTGGTGCCAGATTGTTAAATTTATTAATTATTTCATTTTTTGTAATAGTTGGAACAGAATCGGAAACAAAGAGTTCACATTTAGAAAAATTTAATTCTAAGCCAATATCTTTAAACCTTTGAATGAGGGTTTTAAGGTCTTCTAAAACAGTAATTGCTTTACCTCCTATTGTTCCGTCGTCAAGGTACCAAATATTAAATTTGGAATTTAAATTACAAATCGCAGGATGGATAGCCAGACTAAAAATAGCTGGTCCGAGAGGATCACCTTGTTGACAGCCAACTTCGGAATGTAATAAATTATCTTTATATATTAATTTTGAAGGACTGCTATAAGATTGCCAGAGGTAGGGATATATGTCCGGAACATGCTGTTTTATCTGTGTCAACAAGGTGGATCTATCAACAGAATTAAATGCATTTTTTATGTCTACTTTGAGGAGTACCTCACCTCCATCATGTGTCAAGAAAGCACGCGCCGCATGCACTGCCGCTTCACATCCTCTCTTTGAGCCAAAACCTACTTGTGTAGGACAAAAATAGTTTGATACGGTAGAGAGAATGTGACGGCAATAAATTATGGAGGCAATGCAGCGAATAGTTGCACCTACGGCAATCGCCCTAACCCCACCGTCTTTTTTTTCAGGGCACATAAATTAGCACCATACAGGATGTCGGTTATCTCCGGGGGCACCTTACCAGCCAGCATAACGTTTATTAGAGCTGTTAAACTAGATAAGAGTGTCTTACCGGTATCACCGACAGAGCCTGTAATCAGATCTTTATAATGTTGTGGCGTTAAGCCATCGAGACCTCCCGCGGAACCGCTTTTAAAAGAATTTATTGCGGCAAGCACATCTTCCTCCGTAGCTCGAGTCGACACATCATTTGGATGTGGGGGATCTGGCAGACAACAAGCCACAGAGGAAGAGGGATGCTTTGATCTGAGAGCAAAAAGAGTCTCGGCCGTATTCGGTGCCAAAACATCGCTGGAAAATAGCAAGTGGGCGGCACCTCTTAGATCGCCGTCGCTAATTTTTGTTTCTATTTTTGGAATACTGTCAGAATTGAAAGATTTATAAATGGGCCGAACATGAATGCTCGGAACTGAAGAGTTAGAGCACTTATGTTTAATTTTTTGTGTTAAGGAAATTTTGTCTTTATCGTTTTGTTCCAAACATAATGTTCTATAACCGAAAATGAGCAGTTCTTCCCAATCGCATTTGTCATTTCGGTTTAATATTCTTTGTATTATTAAATTAAGAGATTTGGCAACGCTGATGCGTGCGCCACGTGGAATACGCTTTATTAAGCATACATTGTTTTTGAGCGAACCAATATATTTCCAAAAAGGTGTGCGATTGTGATTGGAATTTGAGGAATTAGTCAAATTATTGGACTGAGATGGCACTGATAAGGAATTCAAATCAAATCCATTCAAATTAATTAATAAATACATCTTCAAAGATTCACTAAATAATATTTTTTACTCTATTTACACCTAACCTTGTTATTAAGAAAAGAGTTGGTCAAGACAGCTGAAACGGTCAATAACTGTAGTGTAGCTCTATTATCTAAATATTTAATTTCTTATTTTTTAGTTCCGAATCTGAGCCACCAATTTACATCTATGGATAACTTTTCGAATCAGTAGATGTGTAAATGGCAGAAACTCGGCTGTGACATACAAACAAACGAATATACAGACGGACCAACAGACATGACAAAACTATGTGAATCCAATTTTTTAAGTTTTAAATATTACCTACGGAATTCTAAATATGAGAGAGCCTATGAGACGAGATAAAGAAGACATTATACAATGATAACAAAAATAATTTTCAAGTGTATTTCTGATTATGTATTGAAATGTATTTAAAATTAAAAAAAAATATAATATTTAAATAAATAAAATTTAAATAAATAAAAAATCTGTCTTCCAAGCTATGGTCCCGGGTTCGATCTCCGGTCAAGTCGTTTCAGGAATTAAACTTTCCTAACTTTCCTAAGATGGTTTGGAATGTGAGTGTTGCTAGGAGCTTCCCAATTCGTTGTGTGCTACCCACAATACAAGCCTAGTGCTTAGATTTGATCACGTAATTTACATATTTTTGTGTATAATTATTATTTTTAAATCGATTACACACAACGACATTAAACAAATGCATTTTATGCGAATGTTCTCCTTAAATCGGCGTAATGAAACCAATTGCTTGAATTGCGCGTGTACGCCTGCACCGTGAAATGAGATTAAGCACGTGACCGAAATATCACGTCTTCGCTAACACTATATACATCAAATAACAACTGCGTACATGTGAGATAGACTAGCATTTTTTTTTCTTATTTAGAGTTCTGTACCGACCAATTCTTGGTTCGAGTACTAAGGCTTTATATTTTTAAAATTCAAACTCCAGTACTTTGGGAGATAAGAAATGATACATTCACACCTACTTTCATTCTTCTATGAATACAAATTTTAATGAAAATTAACAAGTTGTACTCTTAGGTCCGAGTTTGTACATCACATAGCTTCTGAGAAAATCGAATGTGAGCTGTGATAGACGGACTAACAGAGGGATGCACGAATGATATTATTTTCTTTTAAGTACGGGATCTTAAAAAACGATACTCATGTACACATGTAAGAAGTTTTATTATGTATGTCTTTGAAGTGAATAAAAATAAAAACAAAACCGACCACACATAGAAAAATTAAAACTAACCGCTTGAAATTAATAAAATAAAAACTAAAACTAGTTACAAAAGAAAATAAAAGTGGCCGCTTGAAATGAATAAAATAAAAATCGGAACTGGTCACTTATAAAGAAAATAAACTCTCTTCGTGCTCTCCTCGTTGCTAATTTCATGTTGTGTTAGATCGACGAGCGCAACTTTCGTTGCTAACTTAATGGTGTGCGATGACGAACTTCTATTGCCTGCTAAAATTACACTCTGATCTTTATCATCTAGCGCGCCAAAATAAATGTAACTTCAGAAACAAGACCTTCTAAATCAAACTTGATATATCCGTTTATTTGCATTTACTTATACGTATTACAATCTTAAATAGCTACCTGGATTGATCAATTATTTTTTCCAATTCCTGAATTCCTGAAAAAAATTTGTTGGAAAAGTTATGTATTCATTTCATACATTAAAATTGTATTTATACATACATACATGTCTTCACGCCGTATCCCTAACAGGGTAGTCAGCGAGGACGGAGCGCCAAGCGTCGCGGTCCTTACATACTTCTTTCGCTTCTTCAAATCTCATCATTCTCCTCACACATTTTCAATTGTATTTATCATAAAGCTAATACCTATCTATCCCATCAATATATTAAATTAACTTTTAACAATATTCCAATAATTTCCTTACTTTACTTTCAGTTATCCAAGAGACAATTTTACTAATTTTTGAGTTATTTTTTCGATTTTATAATAATGTTCATAAAAGTACGTCGCTCAGCATGGATTTATAAATATGTAAATTATTTAGTTAAGGTAATAAATAAATAAAAAAAATGTTTTACCAAACTAACCAACCAATACAAAAATTATTTATCAACCCACCTACAGACATGAAATATGTACATAATATCGATACCGGTACCTGGTAACTGCATAACTAAGATTATCAATTCGCGAACAGACGCATAAATTCAACCGATATGGCTGTAAAATTTGCATTTAAGTAAACGCGTGTGGAACGCACGCAGCGGCCATTGGCGACCGGTCGTTTCCTTGTTTACAAACATTCGCAACCACCGCAATGGTGTCGTTCTCTAAAGATGGAAACAGACTGAACTGGCGTAACGTTAAAACATTATGCGCTGAATGATGTATTTACCTTTATGTGTGTGAATGTGTGTGTGTATGTCGTGCGCATGAAATTTTTTTTACAGTGATCGTGTGATCGTAAGTTTCAATGACTGTACGTTAATGTGTGCGAGATGTATGTGTATGCATATATCTAACATATCTCCATAACGAGCTGTGTATGCGTGTATGTGGGGTATATTCTGTCGCTTGTAATATTGAAAAATTAACAACAAAAGAAAAATCGCGCGCCTGAATCTCAGCGATCGGACTCTAGCACTCTGCAAACAAAATTTTTGGGAAAATATCCGTTAGTAATTCTACAGAAGTTAGCAAGTTCATCGGTTTAAACAAGTTAGAAACAAATAAAATCCTGCTGTGACATGTTTCAACCAGACACGTAATAGGTATTACATTTAATGAAATATTAAAACGTGTACTATAACTACATATACTTACTATGTTCTTACATATTAGTTTTCTGTAAGTACAAACTGTAAATTTCGTTGAAACTTTTTTTATCATAGACTAAATAATAGTGGAAATGCACAATATACCTACTATATTACTATGGCGTCAACTCGGTCTGCCTTCTCCTTTACACTGAATGTTATTTTATGTTGTTCTTTTTTTTATATATACGGTATCTACCGACTGGTTTACCTTTTACCAGCAAAAGGAAACAAAACCCATTATAATATTATTAAATGTAAAACTTAAAAATTATGATAACGGGATTGTTTTATGTGATCGTGATCGCGTTTAGTTACACTAAAAGTGACATTCAATTAAAATAACTGTATAACTTTTGCATCATAGGTAGTAAATATCGACATAAAATAAAATAGTTATCGACAACGTTTTGTCGTGAGTGATAAAATTTTCAACTGTTTGAGGAACAATGTCGATTAATCTGAAAATTTAAGGAAAACAAAAACAGGGTCGATATTTAATAATGTTTATCAAAATATAAATATGTAAATTCTAATATTATCGGTTACCTGTTTGGGGGTATTGAATATGTGGGTGCTACATTTTATTTAGCGGCGTAATATCTTTCTCGGAGAATTTGTTTTATAAAATTATAATTTAAGTGACCAATCTGTGAAAAAATGGAATGATATTGCTAAATTTAAAAACTAACCAAGTGCGTGTTGGACAAAGCATAGTGAAGAGTTACGTAGTCAGGATGCACAATATTTATTTAATCGGCAGCAAAAATAAGTTTGTATTTCGTAACGTTTCTCAATGATACTGTGAAAAACATAGTTATTACTGCTGTTGCTGAGCGTGTAACTGAATATACCCCATATCTCAAAAACTACATCTTGTTCAAATAAATTTTCGTAAAAAGTGTTTTATAAGTTCTACTGCCTTAAATTTTTTCATTGTTTTCTACCCCATAGATGAAAAGTTAGAGGTAAAGAGGAGGACACAATTTTTATGACTTAAGAAGGGGGCATTTCTCAGCAACTATTTATTGAAATAAAAAAGACACTTTGAAACTATATCTATTAAACTATATCTATTTTTGAAGATCTATCTAAAGACACCCCACGCGTTCAATTACACTGCGATTCATTTTCAGCCATGCAATTCTGTAAAAACTCGAATCACCCAAAGCGAGACTCGCTCGACAATTCACCCCACTTCGCATTCGAACTCACTTGACCTTCAAATGGAATTCTCTAAGCTAAACATTCTAGAAGTGAAGTGAAGTGATCGTAGATGCGAGTTGGTCGGGGATTGCTTTAAGAGTAAACATCTCAGTCGATATTTCGTCTTAGAGTATTTTAACTTCTTCTGAGCTAATTACGTTAAATAAAACGCGTTTATTTAGATTGGATTGTTATATTTAGCGAAACTTCATAAAATTCATTTACGACAGTACAACTCGCCGCCGCCACTCATCGAGGCGGCGCTAGTATCTCTGTCGACTTTAGAGAATACCAAACCACAGTTGACAATCTCACCGCGGATTCACAAGTGAATTTGACTAATTTGCGTTAGAGAATCGCACTACAGCTCTCAATTATATGTATAGTGCCACCTCTAATTTTATTTTTTTTTTTCAAAACTTCTCTACACCATTGTATAGCGAGCCATAGAATACACCTACTTTCCAAATTTCATCCATATAATGCCAATAGTCTCCGAATAAAACGAAATATGTATATAGACAAACGAACAAATAAACGGACAGGACGAAATTATAAGGGTGCTGTTTTTTACTAAAATAATAAAATATAAATAAAAATAATTTCATTAAGGTATGAAATTGCGGAAAATCCTAGTTTTCTTTTTGCAAATAAATATTTTTTCTTTGTATAAGCTGTACGCAAACTTAACAAAATATAAATTTCATTATAATTACACAAGTGTCAAAAAAATACTTTTCTGTGACTCAACCAAAATTACATAAATGACGGATTCAGAATTTGGTTAGGAAAACATTTATCAAGTGGAAAATGTCAGATTTATCCAAAATTACAATTACGTATGTGGTATTAACGTAGGTAAAAGTATTTTATATTTAACTAACTTTTGCCCGCGAGTTCGTCTGCGTGATGGCGACTTACAACAAAGGGATAGCATAAAAACCTTCTCCATGAAAAAATTACACGTGATCTCCTCCATGGTGATCGGTCAACATCCATTTTTATTATATACCTGATCATAATGTTGTAATACAAATACGATTTACCATAAATCTAATACCTAGTTTTATATTTACGCTGTTCCCTTATTATAAAATATATTAGGAATAGTCACTGAATCTTTGAAATATGTCGCACCCTTAAGGCCGAACGTATCTAATTCAAAACTTTGATGAGTCGTGATGGAAACTTTTTGGCGGGAGCGGAGAAGTGAAGTTGACATTTTTTTTTTTACGTTTTTGTTAGTTCTAAGGTACAAAAGTGATCGTACATTGTGCGTTAAAGTTCTGTGCAAGTGTTAAGAACTAGAAAGTTTAAATAAATATGTACAGTTGAAGTTTTCGTGTTCTTCCAAGAAGTCTTTTAACTCCAGTAAACCCTACTATCACTTTACTGGAGAGTGTTAGGGACTTAGTAATAAGAAGACAGACATTTTACTTAAGAGATCCACCACTTTTTTATTTGAGAGAGGCAGAAGTGTTTCTAATAAATACGAAACGAGTTGCCAGTATGTAAAAAAGAAGAAGAAGAAGAGTCGTGATGATATGTCTAACATAATAAACTAACTTAACTATATTTATAAACTATATATATTTACATAAAAATTATTGCTTTTTCTTTAATTTAAACATACTGTCAAAAACCAAGCTAGCCCTTATACTTCGTTACACAAGTCTTGTTTATGTAGGTCAAGCACATTACGAGATAAATAATTATGTAAGTGCGTTGGGCTTTCCATTCAAACTGTGAGACAATCAAAGGTTGACATCTTGTTTTGTTTATCACCATACAAATAGCGTAAACAAGACTCGTTTAATTAAACTTAGTCGATAGACTCGAAGCATATACAATACATACATACATATTATGAAGATTGTAACGTTAAATTTGTTTTATTAAACTCCACAACGCTACAACGTTAATTTATTTCTAAAAACTAAAGAGTAAAATAAGTCTTTTATTGTAGGTACCTTGTTTTCAAGCTAAAATTTCTATAGAAGTATAGAGGTCTGGGACAAAATAGTCAAAATTACAAATATATATAAAATAATAAATCCATAAAAATTGTTATTTAACGTACATTGATTAAAAAAGAGTACCTTAAAGAGTACAGAATTTTGTCGAAGATAGAGTACTTGCATATTTACAGGTCTTAGTTAAATCACAGATTAATTAGTTACTAACGTAAAGTTAAATGTTGTAGCGTAAGATGATTTAAAAAATTCTTCTTATTACAGTTTTTCAAAACTGGTGGTAAATTTGACATTTAAAAATACCTGATTATAAAGTTTACTAGAATAAACAACTTTAAATTTGAATATAGAATTTAAAAAAAATTAAATAATAATTAGTGTATGTACGAACAACATTCGCCCTGCATATTTTGTTGATGAATACGATATTTTTATTAATAAACATGATTTATGTAAACCGTAATGTTAAACAATAATTAAACTAATGTTTTTTGGATTCTTTATCTACGGGGTCGGGTAAACCTCACGTTATCGATCATGTGACTTTGTAATAGATCTTTTAAAGAATAAACAGTACCGAATCATTTTTTTTATATATTAGGTACCTACCTCAACAAGATTAGAATGTAATATTTTCTTGTAATGGCCATTAAAAGATACTTCGTTCTTCTGTCCTTTTACGTGCAGAAGTAGGAGTAAATAGAAAGAAATACTGTTTGCAAAAATTAAACTAGTAATGTCAATTAAGTCAAATTGAATATTTGCACGTCATACAATACAATACAATATACTTTATTGCACCATACATATACAAAAAAAAACAAATGATCAAAAACATATAAAATATAAAACAAAAGGCGGCCTTATTGCTGAACAGCAATTTCTTCCAGGCAACCTTTGAGTTATAGGATATAGATTATGAAAATAGGAAGGCGACGAAGAGGAATCAAACTATCATAGATACTTTAATTAATTATGCTTTAAATACATATACACAACATATACATATATATACATACATATAATTACATAGTATACCCATTGATACATACATATACAATACATACATACATATAAATACAATACACCTACTACATAAATATATTAATAATAAGTACACAGTGCACAGCACATTGTTATAAAAAATATTAGGAAAGTTAATTTGACAGAAAATGTTCCTTCACTTGCTTCTGGAATATATTGAGAGATGAAACACACTTGATGTCATCAGGCAGTGCGTTCCACAAACGAGTAGCTCGCAGAGTAAAGGAATTGGAATAGAAATTAGAAGCGTGAACTGGGATATTAAGAGTGAGCATACGGGAAGGTCGAAGGGTAGAGGAGTGGAAAACAAAACGAGTTTTTCAGATAAGACGGAGTAGTGGGAAGGAATAAGACAGACATGTTAATAATACAGACATACTAATAATATTAATAGACATATTAATAAGACAGTCATATTATGTGTAATTAGCAAAATGTGTGAGCACTCCTTTATTCTATGTAAATTTATCTCGCTCGCATTTCCGCAAATGCACTCAAAACATTATTAAACATCACATCATCGACTATCTAAAAAGTTTACTGTTATGATGTATAATTGCAATTATCTTCATTAAGTTACAATTAAGTTTACAGAAAACATATAAAGAATTCTTTGAATGATTACCATTTTATTCCCGAATCTCATTTGGGGATTGATTTTGTTCCGAAGCTTGATATGTTGACGTAGACCTTAGTATGTATTAATGTATGTATTCGAACAAAAAATAACCTTTTATGTTTTGCGTATTAGACTTTTATATTACCGCAATGGAGGTATTAGAATTGAATGTGCAACTTTATGTACATATACAGTATAGGAAGTAATACTGAGAGTAAGGTCAAGCAAGTTCAAATAAACAGGTTATTGTAAATTGCTTACATTTCTTCTTCCCACTATCTTTACCACGTCCCTTTGGTGATGTCATTCTACTGCATTTCTGTGCGTGTACACACATGTACAAATATGTACGCTATTTCTTTTTTGAAATCAACAGAATGCATGACAGAACACACTTTGAACATAGTTTCGGCAAAAGGTATGTACTAAACGGTTAAACGAAATTAGAGCGACAGCTTATTAGCCCCTAGGCTGTACAAATTAAGTATAATAGCTCCTATACCTTGCCCAACTTTTACGATCCGCGCAGGAAGATAAGGGCTTGCTAGTACAGACTACCTGCTATGCAATTACTATATTATAATAAAATTAAAATTTCCCATTGGGGGTCTCGATTACGAATATAGCGTGAAGTTAGAACATAAACATTAGATGGTTCGGGCACATGGAAAGAATGAGTGATGAAAGACTGACGAAGAAACTATACAGAGCGAAAGTGAGTGGTAAAAGAAGCTAAGGAAGACCAAGGCTGACTTATGAAGATCAAATAGCCAGAGTGTTAGCAGACGGAAATGTCAAAAGCACTCGCATACCTAGGCGAAAATGTGTGAGGAGAATGATGAGATTTGAGGAAGCGAAGGAGGTGTGTAAGGACCGTGACTCCTGGCGCTCCGTCCTCTCTGACTACCCCGTTGTGGATACAGCGTGAAGTTATGTTATGTTATGTTTTAGAACATAAACTTAAATTCTGTCACTGTACTCATATTATGAAATTTTGTTTCATATTCGACTTCGATGGTGCAGTGGTTTAGGCGTTGTGTCTATGTGCGGATGGTTCCGGGTTCGATTCCCGGCCGGGTCAATTTAGGGTACGAACTTTTCCAGATTGTCTCAGGTCTAGGTGTACTGGGAGACACCCCTAGTAGTCGTCGTCTGGTTCTCGTAGAACAGGGAATGCCCTAGTTTGGAACCAGATGATCATATGTTTTGTCTGGCGCATTTATTTGTTTATTACTATTTAATACTTATTAACTAAAACAATGTTGTCTGAAAAATATGTAAAACTGTGAAAAATGAACTATTACCAAAATTACTATCACTAATTCTGCAGCGGGTATTTTATTAATACACAGCCTTGAAATGAAATTATTATTATAATTTACCCGATTCTGCGATCATGGAGAAAAACTTGAGTTAAATTGCAAATAAGAAGTAGAGCATGCGTAAGTTGGATAATAAATTCAACCCTTTTAACCGACTTCAAAAAAAGGAGGAGGATCTTCTCAATTCGATTGCATTATTTTTATTTTTTCTTTATGTTTCTTACCTCAGAACTCCGTCGTTTATAAACCGATTTGGAAAATTATTTTTTAATTTGAAAGGATACACTTCCAGATTGGTCCCATTTAAATTTCATTGGTATTGGAGCTTGCGTTCCGAAGATACACCTAATAACACTAAATAACGCGAACTTATAACCTTTATTAATTTATATTGATGATTCACTTGTATGTCATTGCGCTCCAGAATTAGACTGCCATAGATATCTACTTAAGCCAAAGTCACTCAAAAGGGAGAGTTTAAAAATTTAATAAAAAAAACTCAAGTATAAAGTCATTTTTGTACTTGAGTTTTAACTACTAATGGATAGTTATTTCGTACTTTTCAGTGTTTTTTTAAAGTCGGTTTAATTTTTTTATTAAATTTTTTTCTTACCTTCATGTAGATGTAATTTGAGACAACTATGGGGTTTCGAGCATTATTAACCATCTAAGGTTTCTTTTATACAACGGCGGCTTACGACTTGTCACGTGTATACTTACCAAATTAAGTTTCTGTAAAACAAAGAAGTATCAAAATGATTAAGCCTAATTTTATGTATACCGGGACATTTTTGAAACAAATATTTGAAACAATATAATAGCTGCAGGTAAGAGCCGAAGATAGAATTGCATTGGAAAATTCTGAGTACTGATGTTTCATTTAATGCGAAAAGAGAAACGGAAAGCCTAAATTGAGAAAATTTCCGTAATTAGGCATATTTCCGGGAATTTGCTGACTAATTTTCCCAATCTTAGAATTTGCGAGTTTGTGTCACTACGTTATCTTTATTTTATTGACATTAATTACTGTTTTCGTAATTTTTAGAAACTATTGTAATGTCTAACGAAAACATTGCCTTTAGACACTTATAGACGAATGCTCAAGTGACAGCTGTGTTAGGTCGGATTGCGAAGAGAAGAGTTACCGCCGTTCTCAGTGTAAGGAGTATTTAACTCTCGCTGGATGCCACACTCTGAAGAGATAGTTAAAGACAGATGAGATGACCTTGAGTAACCTTTGATCACTAACGTTTCATTTCTGTCTCTTTCTTACTCTAGGTAATCACTCAGAAATATAGCTACTAGTATATATAAGATATGTAGGATGTATAATATATATAGATACACTAATAGCAAGAGATGAAAAGAAATGGAGGGGTACAGAGATATTTCAAGGTTTTTCTTGACATCAACTATCTCCTTAGAGTACAGCCTCCTCCAGTTTAAATACTGCTCCATGATGACAAACATGACATGAGCAGGTGGACGTAAAATTACAATTATTACATTTTGATAGTAAAATAAAAAAATCTGGAATCCTATATTCCTATAATAATATTGCAAGAATAATTACATATAAACAATTATAATTATGTACACAAAATATACACTAAAATAATTTCAAATACTTGACTACAAACTGTTGTTTTTATGTTAACAAGTAAAGGAGACTCGACAGAAAGAAATACGAGTATAATACAATGACAATTTATTTTATACCTACGAGTATTGAAGTAAGTGTCTACAAAATCTTGGAATAAATGCATGGGCATACAATATCTACCTCACAGTCTCTGTAACATTTTTGCACCACTTTCACGCCGAGTTAATAGTGTAGAGATGTCTCCGATGACCTTTAATATTGAAATTTGCATTTTTTATTTGTCCTCCGTTCATTCTAAGGTTTAATCATGAGTCAAAAGGTATTTAAATATTATGTCATTCAGATTGTCATTCCGTTAGTCAAAGCATTACGTGATCAGCTAATAGAGATGTGCAAAATAGTTTATTAAAAGTATTTAAATACAAAATCCAAATGATGAGTTATTTTTTTATTTCAAATACAAATACAAAATGGTTTGGAATAAAAGTATTTAAATACAAAATACAAAATAGATATTTTCAAAATACTTTCTTCAAATTAAATACTTATTTCACTGATTTTAATACTAGTTTTGTTCGAAGAGTTCATCTTTCATGTTCCGTCTATGTGGCCTCATAATCATTCCACCAAACGAAAATAGACCTGAAAATGTTTTCAGGTCCATTGTAGTATTGGCATTATTATTGGCATAGAAACAGCTTGACTTACAATATTGGCATTATTATTGGCAACATTAAGATGGGTGCGTAGTTAAATAAAGTAATTATGAATTTAAGAATGAAAAATACGAAATATGAATTAAAAAAATTAACAAATCATTTTGCATTTTACAAATACTAAATATTTATGTAGATTATTTCAAATAAAATACAAAATGCATTTTGAAAAAAAGTATTTCAAATGTAAGGAGAATGATGAGATTTGAGGAAGCGAGAGGTATGTAAGGACCGCGACTCTTGGCGTTCCGTCCTCTCTGACTACCCCGTTAGGGATACAGCCTGAAGATATGTATGTATGTACGTATTTCAAATGCAAAATAAAAATAGGTATTTTGTATTTGCATTTTAAATAGATGTATTTCAAATAAATCACATCTCTGTCGCTAATGTAAATCTGATCACTCTGAGAGTTTTAATGTGACACAAACTGAACGTACGGTTTCCTAAGGGTTCTCTCTAAAAAATGGCGGAGGTTACACGTTCAGTATGGCGTCAGTTTTCTTAGATATCCTCTGTATATTGAATTGACCAATATATTATGCATTGTTGTATTGAAAGATATAAATTGTGAGCTTATACATAGTTATTTATACATGTAGGCATGTTTTATTAATCACGTAAATCACATTCACATTATTTATGTGGCAATATATTCTTCTCAGAAAAGTCATTTATATATTTTTAAACTTTAAAAAATCCTAATTCTATTTGCATAAAAAGTATTACGAATATTAAAAGCACAGATAACTTATCATAGAATTCTGAGTACTTTGAAATACGCTATGTCAGAGGTCAGAATGTTAAAGATAAAAGTCACTGAATATCAATTTTTCTATTTTTGGTACTATACATACATTGTGATACGTAATTTAAGCTGACCTTGTGATCATAAAACGGAACTGTTCATATCACTGCTATGCTGAAATTGTGCGTAACATCAGTGTCACCCAACATAATAACTTTTATAAATTAGTCTATTTAAATATCATGACTCTATAATCTGATACACAATGATGTACAGCTTTATTATTACTGTCAAATGAGCGACTGAGTACGTGCCTAATGTATGTTTCATCTGACACGTCTACAAATGTGTCATTCCCGGAAAATGACCAAAATTTGAGAGTATTTAAATATATTACGAGAAGTATTCCCAAATGTCGATAATTTTCGTGATAAATTCCCACTTCTGCTTGTTATTGTCATTTCAGTTTTCCCATTGACAATCACAAAACTAAACGCTGAAGTGATTAATATACAATTGCCTTCTATACTTAAATTCTCGGGTAGATTTTGAAGTGTTTGTTTTCTAATGCACTCTCTTCTGTTCACGATTTGATAGATGTTTTTAGAATATAAGCATTCAGCAATGTGAAGTATATTATTATTATATATTTTCATCTGGTTGAGATAGTAGGTAAAATATATTATACTATAACATAGTAATAATAATAAATTTAAATTTTTGTTACTCGCATTAGTAGACACTCTATTCAAACTCTGTTTTGCTTTGATAAAGTAACAAATGCCCTCTATAAATTAGAAAATGACATAGCGTACATTGTTGTAATAATGTCTGATATTAGGCCTAAATTGTAGGTAACGTGTGTACTTTGTCGTTTTCCCTAATTCTGTGTTCAATTTTAATGGTGTAAAAAAGGATATTATGCAAACTATTTGTATTGTATCATTATTGTTCCAAAAATACAAAACTATATTATATAGTAAATATTAATAATTATGTAAAATTGGATTTTAGATCACTAAAGTATGAAGTTTATTAGATTGTAAAAGCGTCAAATCTAGACCAATCTTAATTATTATTGGGTCCGAGTTTACAACAAAAATCTCTCATAAATAATAATTGATGCTCAATATTGAGGTCAAACAACAACTTTTGTTGCTAACAGTTCTTATATATTTCCCACACTTACTTATATGTATATCTCGTAATAAGAGAAAATAAAAAACAGGAACAAAGAGTTATCAATATGATTAATAAATCATTATTACGTAAGAATTAAATACAACGTCAAGCATTTCGGTCGTCAAGTGGTGTGATTTGAATATAAAACAATGCTTCCGCATGTTACACGTCACTCACGATCACTCAATCACTCATTCAATCCACAGAACATCGAATTCATAGTGTACAGAACGCTCTTAATATCTATTACTGAATTTTATATGCATTATGCATATTGCGTGCATGTTTATGCATATATTACAAATGACTTATATCAAACACACCAATATAGTTTCAAAACATTTCCGAACCTTAGAACGTAGACGCCACGCGACTAATTAAGAAACTCTCACTAAAACCCAAAATTCCAAGACAATTTAGATAATTTTATATTCCATTACCGGGAATTGAAGGTGAGACCCATAAACGACAGATATACTGATCTTCAAATGACCCCTCCGTTCAAAATACACAAACTTTAAAAAACGTAACGACCTTATTTTTTTTTATTTGTTTATTCAGGTAATCAACAGCCATTTCATTAATAATAATATACAGAAGTACGTAATATAAACTTAAAAATTAAATTTAAAATGAGTGCCTTCTTGTGGGGTCCCGCGGACATTCAATAACATTCCATTTTTGAATAGGTCTTTTTTTAAATTTCTGTGGAATTGTTATGACGAAAAATATTAGGTCATCATTAAAAGATTAACTACATCAATTGATTTTAATTAAAAACAGCACATTATAAAAAAAAGCATTAATTATGTTCGTCAAAACAAAAAAATTATATTTATTTTAGTAATTCGCAATATCTGCCCAATACACCTTAAAAATTAAAACCAGTTTCAAAATCTAGAAGAAGAACACGATTCTTTAAATTGAGGCCACTTTTCAAGATATTCAAATTGAAAACGATTTATTCAAGTAAATCTCATTGCAAGACATTTTTTAAAGTCTACCACCGGTTCATAACAAACTTGTATTGAGAAGAACTGGCAAGAATCTCGAGATATTATTTCTACATCATTTTATAACGTACTTCGTTACAATTTTTTTTTGTGAATACGGAAGTACAAAGTACTCTGTCATCTTCAATGAAAATAAAATCACGATCAAGATCTCAAATAAAATATACTTTTTAGAGTGCCGTAATTAAAATGGCACAAACGGGACCTTTATGGATTTATTATGTCTGTCTTCTTGTCTATTTTTAACCCCCGACGCAAAAGAAGGAGTGTTATAAGTTTGACGTGTCTGTGTCTGTATGTATGTCTGTGGCATCGTAGCTCCTAAACGAATGCACCGATTACAATGTGTTTTTTTTTGTTTGAAAGCAGGTTTTGTAGCGGTGGTTCTTAGACATGTTTTATTAAAATCACTTCAGCCGTTTGAAGAATATCAGCTCTTTTTTAGTTTTTAAAGGGACGCGAGCATCTTCTACTAGTCTAATCGAAGTAAAATTTATTATACTGTGACTTCAATAATATCACAAAAACATAGTAACTTTGACCAGATGCTGCAGCATCATCTGAAGTCAGCAGGATATCCAACTCCTCGCCACTTACAGTAGAGGTATCATGTTTAGGCTCATTAAAAGGCTCTCTATGAATAGGTTATAGATAGATAGATAGATAGATGGTGATCAGGGTCTGATGTTGGATCAGACAACTATTGTCAGAATACTCAGATTACGGCGAGGCACAATCTTGTGTCGCAATTTCGTGTATCGTCCAAGCGTTGTCACGTCGCGGGACCGTTAAGTAAATAAAGTAATAAAAAAATGAGAATACAACTAAAAATGATAAAATATGTATCAAATTTAAATACTAGTTAACTTAGCGGTCCCCCGACGTGACGACGCTTGGATATATTACTAGTTACTACTACTATTTATATTGAAACTTATTACAAATTTAAAGGGCTATGAGGTACATATTACTTTTTTACATTTTGGAGGTTTTTTTGAGTCGGTGATTTTTTAAATTTTAGATGTAATTTTTACGTCATAGCTAACTACAGTCGACTTATTCCGCCCCACTTAGCTGAAAGACACAGACATCGATCGGTAACACAAAATAAGAAAAAACGAACGAAATAATCATATTTTGGACAAATTTCTTTTTATTGTTCTTTTAACCTAAAACCAAGTATTTAATGGAACGGATTATATTTAAGACGCAACTTTTGCATCGGTATTCACTTTCGCACCAACACTAAGTATCATAAGCAAAAAGAGATAGATATACTTTAGTCTATGTCATCCCTTAAACTAATGCGTCGGGTATGTTATACAATCTTTTATATGAATATGTATGTATGTATAGATATAAACGATGAAGCTCTAGTACTAGAACTACTACTATAAGTACTAGAACTGTCCCTATAGTAATATCGATTTATCCCTGACACAAAAGATTAAGAATAACTGTGCTGTTAGCTCTTCGCCTTCTCCCAAACCCCTAATCAAACATGATGCCCCTCGTAATCGCAACAAACTCATCGAATTCAAAATCTGTGACGGAGATCTCAAAGGTGCCGCTCGCCTTTTGTTCTCCAACGACGTGCTATCACCAGTTACCTCTGACACCCTTCAGGCCTTACGGACAAAACATCCTCCAGCTCCAGTAAACCCATATTCTCTCGACCCACCAAAAGCAGGGCAAGCATGCCTTCAAATTCAAAACAAAGATGTTACGAATGCCATTTCATCTTTTAAGCCAGGTTCGGCTGCAGGTTTGGATGGAATCTCACCCCAACATTTGAAAGATTTAACATCGCATTCTGTGGGTGATGCAGGCGAGAAACTTGTAAATTCGATCACTAAATTAATCAACTTTATGTATTCCGGTAATGTCAATCCAGAAATTGTTCCCATTCTTTTCGGTGCGAACCTCATTGCCCTCACCAAAAAGGACGGAGGGGTGAGACCAATTGCTGTTGGATCAACACTTCGACGTCTGGCCTCCAAAATTGCTGTTCGACATATTTTACCAAAATTAAATTCGGAATTTGAACCCGTACAGTTAGGCTTCGGTGTAAAAGGAGGGTGTGAGGCAGCCGTCCATGCCCTACGCTCTTTCCTAACTTACGGACAGCCTGACGTGTTGCTCAAAATTGATGTCAAAAATGCATTCAATTCGGTAAAACCCTGTTGAAGGAAATAAAACAACATATACCGGAAATATACAATTATCTTCTTCTCAGTTACGCTGAACCAACAAAATTGTTATATCGTTCTAATGAACTGTCCTCGGAAGCAGGTTGTCAACAGGGTGATCCCCTTGGGCCTGCAATTTTTAGTTTAGCAATAAATCCTATAATCAAAAATTTAAATTCTAAATTCAACGTTTGGTACTTGGACGACGGAAACCTAGGAGGTGATGTGGATACTGTGTTTTCGGACCTTTTTTCAATCAAAAATAAATTTGAAGCCATTGGTTTGGAGCTTAATTTTAGCAAATGCGAACTTTTTATAAATAATTGCGACTTAAATTTAAATGACGTAAAACAAAAATTTAATATTTTGGCTCCAAATATTAAAATAGTTAACAGTAATTCCCTTTACCTTTTAGGTTCTCCAATTTTTGATGAATCTATTTCTGAATATATTAATAATTCAATTACTAAATTTCAAAATTCTGCTGACCGTCTCCTTGAAATTAGTCCACATTATGCACTTTGCATCTTAAAATTCTGTCATTTTGTCCCAAAATTTACGTATGTTCTCCGTTGCTGCTCCTTTTGGAATCACCCAGATCTTTTGACACAAGTAGACGACTTAATCAAAATTAGCTTAGAATCAATTCTTAATATGCAGCTGGACGAGCAATCTTGGGCCCAAGCATCCCTACCCATCCGTTATGGTGGTTTAGGGATTCGCACAATTTCCAGTGTCGCTTTACCAGCCTTCCTATCTTCTGCCTATAGTTCAGCAAATCTCATAAGTAAAATTTTAAGGGCATCCCCTTCAAAATTTGCGATTGTTGGCTTGGAAGAAGCTAGAAACGCTTTCTTAATTGCATGCCCAGGTCAAAATTTTCCAGTTTCTCCAAATTCACAGAAGAGCTGGGACGACATAAACTGCAAATTTACTTATGACAATCTTTTGAACTGTAATACAGGTTCGGCGCGTGCTAGGCTTTTGGCCGTGGGTGCGCATGAGGCTGGCTACTGGCTTCACGCGTACCCTTCGTCAAATATAGGAACATTTCTTGAGCCTGACACGCTCCGAATCGCAACCTGTCTACGGCTTGGGGTTCCGGTTTGCACTCCTCATAAATGTCCCTGTGGCAGTGATGTCGACAAGTTAGGACATCACGGACTGTCATGTCAAAAAAGTGCGGGCCGCTTCTCGAGACATGCCGCACTTAACGATATCATACGCCGGTCCCTGGCCACCGTCAACGTGCCAAGTCTACTTGAGCTGACTGGTATTGCAAGAGACGACAGCAAGAGACCGGACGGTATGAGTTTGATTCCATGGAAGATGGGCCGGGTGTTGGTATGGGATGCAACCTGTTCAGACACGCTGGCCCCTTCCCATCTAAATGGAACTAACAACAGGACTAGTAGTGCGGCTTGTGAAGCGGCTGAAAAAGTTAAAGCATGCAAATACAGGGGTCTAGGTTCCGAATATGATTTTGTCCCATTCGGTGTCGAGACCCTTGGTCCGTGGGGTCCTAGCGCCATAAGGCTTTTTAAGGAAATAGCAAAAAGGTTAGTTGACATCACAGGAGACCGAAAAGCTGGCAGTTACCTCGGACAAAGAATTAGTCTAGCTATTCAAAGGGGGAACGCTGCCAGTATCTTTGGAACCTTGCCTAAAGGGACTCCTTTTAAAAATATATTTTAGTTATTATATTATTTTTTCTAAGGTTTTTAGTTTTAGGTTCATTAATTCTTTTTGATATATCTAATCCATGTGTAGTCTTAAGTTTGTAAATAACTTTTAGAGTACTACTTAATCTGTGATTTTAGTATAAAGATTATTAAGTCTATATCTATACTAATATTATAATATAAACCTGCATGTAATGTGATGAATTCCGGGTCATCCGGGTCAACCGGGATTTTTAAGAATCAGTACACCTACACTAAATTGGTTTTATTTTAATTATTTTGTCTATTTAAATGCTTATTCATTTTAGAAATGATTGGATGGTAATTTTATGGATTGAATGGTACCTAATTATAATAGCGACCACAACGTATTCGTACATTTTTGGTACTTGTTACTATTATTTCTATTGGACGCATTGGACGCTTTTATAATGTATTGTTGAACGATTTAATCGTCACGATTTTCCCGTCCACGACATAATAGAGATGCAAATTGTTTTATATTTTACATTTATACAGTCATTTCGATTCCCTGTTATATCGTAGGTGGTCAAAACGTGACGATAAAGTCGTTCAACAGTAAATAATAAAAACGCCCTTTAGTATTATTACTAAAAAAAGGCAAACGCGCACTGACCACGAACATCAGAGGATTTTGATTACGGGCACTGATCATTCACAAGAAATATTTATCTCTAAGCAAGTAAAACAATAAAACAATTGTTTCTTTGTTACCATTTATAGCTACTTAATCATAGTCTACTGACATATGGCACCCTGCTTTAGGGCGATACCACTGATTTTAATATAATATTTGTTTGGCAGAAGCAAGCAAGCAATTTACGAATTGGGACCTAGTGTCACTCAAAATTAATATTTTTACGTCACAATATATCTACAAAAATTTCAAATACTATAACGCAAAGAAAAATGTACTTTTCTTATATTTGTGATATAGGTACATAATTGTTAAATAATAATATTTAATAATTAAAACATTAATAACTGTATTTCCAAAGTCTGATTTAAAAAGAACAACTTGTGTTTTTTCCATGTTCAACGCTCAACAAACTTATGTGAATGTAGAGAACATAGTGATAGGGTCGAATTCTCTCGTTTCAAATTTTGTATCCACTTGTTTTTTGTCAGGATCATTAGGAAATATACAATCAAAACATTTTAATACTGATTACAATCATTAATCTTAAAATAAACTGTAATAATTCATTTTGTATAAACGCACCGGCCACTGAAATATTATACGATTCTATATCGATAACTCTTACATCTCTATTATTAAATTATTAGTACATAACTTGTCATAAGACTTTTTGGCGGGAATTGGAGAAGTGAGTGGACATTTTGTTTAGTTATTCTATTTTTTAAATTTTTGGGAGCTTTAAAGTACAAAAGTGATAGTTTATTGTATTTTAAACTTCTGTACAAGTGAAAAGAATGGAGTAGGTTTAATAAACATGTGTAGTTGAAGTTCTCGCGCTCTTCCAAGAAGTCCTTTATAACTTCAGTAAAGCCTACTATCACTTTACTGGAGGAGTTTTACGATAACAAAAAACTAATTTACTTGTAATTCTACTTATTAATACGTGACATTGGCAAATGCGCTAAACTGTGCGCCATGCCATAAAGAAAGAAAAAAAACATGTCTTAAGCTTGTCATACTCTCCAAACGGATTTATAAATTGAATTATTTTTAAATGTATGGCTCAAAATGGCACTACGACATATTCAAATCTACAATTTCTACAATCGAAATGAATCAAGTAAAATATTCACTGCACATTAGTTTCTATATGGTAGTCGATTACTTACCGATGGAAAGATATCCTTTGATTATTTTCAGTTAATACTCCCACT
Source organism: Zeuzera pyrina (assembly GCA_907165235.1). Lineage (NCBI taxonomy): Eukaryota > Metazoa > Arthropoda > Insecta > Lepidoptera > Cossidae > Zeuzera > Zeuzera pyrina. Next base: position 6,948,709 of record OU015641.1, read on the forward strand.
TTACTCGTGTAATCTATAGCCAAACATGCCACGATTGAGCACAATAAAACATAATAAAATTTTACCGTTAAAGCATGTCAAACATATGAAAATTTTGGAAAAATCTCATCAAATTCCTGGTATCCGAACGGATACCGCAATGACTCGAAAGCTGACACGCACGCTTATTATGTAAAAACACGAGAAATTAACGTGATTCTACCTTTTATTTGGCCTGACGTTTCGGCCGAGTTGCATCGACCGTGGACTCAAGTAAACTGTCTCAGGTGTAGTGTGCAGGAACCTTAACATTATTTACAAATATCGGAGGTAGATGATTTCAAATCTGCCTAGAACATGGAGTGAAGCTTGTTGCGACAATTAACTTGAGACCACGGCCAAGCCAAATAAAACGTAATAGCGTTTATGTCTACGTTTTTAGATATTTCATCGACTTACCATCCATCGAATTCTTTTCTTTAATATCTTACTCTTATATTGCGTATATTATTTCTACATATATGTCGCGGGTGTCCATGGGCGGCGGTGGTCACTTTCCATCAGATAAAATAGATAGAAAAAAAAATTGTGAGTATTAGAGTACACACGTAAGAAGTGAAACTTCTTTATGACATCATTTTTCGAAAAATGATCCACTATTTACAACTTTACAGAAGGTACGTAAGAAGTTATACTTTTTTAAAGTGAATAAAAATAGAAAACAAAACTGGCCACATATAAAAAAAAATGTGACTTAGAAAGAAAGATGGCGCGTAATAGAAAAACGTGACGATTTTTTTTTTAAATTGCTATAAAAATTTTCTCATACGTCGATAAAGAAGTTTCACTTCAAAAAATATATTACTTGGCATGTTTTTTTTTTTACATGAAATGTAGATTCTTTATTTACATTAACAAAAAGTACATACATATGTTAATATTTATAAACTTAAAACTACACATTCACTTAAATAATAAACTTCCTCAAAGTTGCCGCTTAGAAAGCTGTCATTGCTCAAGGTACCCAGCAGACTAGCAGCATTGCCTCTTTGAATAGCCAAACTGATTCGTTGGCGGAAGAAGCTGCCACCCCGGCGGTCGACCAGTCTCTTACAAATATCAGAAACCAATCGATGGGCTTCGGCACCCCAGGGATCCAAAGTTTCGACTGCAAAGGGCGTAAATATGATACTCTCAGAGAGAGTCGCATACTTACGCCGCTTCAAGTTCTCGGCAGGGCTGGCCGCGGCACCTGCTGACTTGGAAGTCGCCGGCACATGGGAAACAGCAAGTGTATCGACACAAGTGGCATCCCACACCAGAGATCTTCCAAGTTTCCAAGGAATGAGCGTCAAACCATCCGGTCTCCTGCCGTCGCTGCGCGCAATACCTACAAGCTCTAAGACTGCAGGAACGACAGCAGCGACAAGAGCCCGCTGAATGACGTCATTCAAGGCAGCATGTCGTGACATGCAGCCCGCACTACGTAAACAGGATAAGCCGTGGTGGCCTAGTACATCGACGAGATCACCACAGCGGCAACGGTGAGGAAGGGTAGTCCTGGCCCCCAGGCGAAGGGATACTATGAGAGAAAGCGTGGTATTGTCAATTAAGGTTCCTAAGTTTTTTGAAGGTATTACCTTCAACCAGTGTCCTGACTCCTCAGAAACAGCTAGGAGGCGAGACCGATCTTTTTCGGTTTTCATATGTTTTATATGTCACTACGTTTTAATATGCTACTTTTTTGTGTATTTATATAAATAACTTCATACCACTTCGCATTCGATGTAGACAAGAGTATCCACATTCATATCGTGCATTAAAGCCACACCTCGTTCCCGCCTCTAGCTATAAATTATAAATAGGTATCTCGGCTTACAAATGGCAAAGCGGAACTATAGTTATTAGTACATTGCTCATATCAGTATTTTTTATTAAACCCTATCATTTAACTGACTTTTATGGCCGGTACTAAAAAATAATAAGTAGCTGGCACTTTTTTTATTTTTTTTTCTCCCCTTAACTATCGTGGAAACAAATTTTGGCCATTACTGAATTAAAATTATAAAAATCAAATGCATATTTTTTGAGCAACTGTATTTATTTTATAATAAGGTGCCTTAGGAAATCAGCCAATTAAATAAAGAAAATTTTAATTTTTATTATCAAACTTTTCATATAACGAACACTATTCGAAGACAGGAATGTAGTCTAAAGATCATCTCTGCAGATGCATTTTTCACTGGCCCTTAGTATTTTGTAATTATAGAATTTTATCTTGAAATGATGTATGTACATACCTACTTATTTAATATAAAAAATATATACCAGACTGAGTAAAAAATAGAAAACTATACCGGTTGTAGATCTGAACTGGAATCGACTGCAAATCTCAAGTTCGTGGTAAACCTCGTAATTTGGTTTAACTGAATAAAAATAATTTGATTTTGACTATTCTTATATGAAAATTGCTTTAAAATGCTTGCATTTGGTTGAAGAATACTATCTTAGGATGCATAGATATTAAATTGATAACATATAAATTGAATTTCTATCTTTAGTAAGGTAAAACCACAGATAGATAGGATATTGGGAACGGCCGTAAATAAACTTGGAATAAATTGGTCGAAAGTGAATGTCCTTCCTTTCTAGTAGCCTAACGGTTTGGGATACATCTGTCTGCCCCTTGTTGGATCACATTAGAGAAAATGTATGAAAATTGCTAAAACAAACTCGTTGTAGGCGTCTTCCAACACGTTCTAACTGGCTTTGATGGCAAAACTTAAACACGTTCCTGTATTACTCAAGAAGTAATATGTATTCATACAGACATGGTGACAACGTTTCACAATTGGTTTACTCAGTTCGAAAAGTTCATAGAGAAATATATCATATATGTAGCCCTAAATTTTGGCAAACAATTTCGATAAAATAATTTAATAAATTAAAAATTAATGAAAAAAAGAAGTCTTATTTTTTTTTAATCTTCTTCAATCTTTAAATTATTATTATTTCTGTCACCTTCTAATAATGTATTTCTTTTAAGAAGTTTAAAAAAACTATACATTCCCTTTTAAACATAACTAGGAGTGGTATAGTTTTCAAATTCATCTAGTGCAGAATGTTCTATTTATTTACTTTTAATATTCACTTAATTAACGGAAAAGAATCTTTGTTACAAAATGTAATTGAAAAATCGAAGACAAAACTGTAGTCTAGATACAATATCTGCTTATGCATATTTACTTTCTGAATGTTGTATTTTCATTTGCTCTAAAATTAATAAACTGAGTTTCTTGTCGGTTCTTCTCAGTGTCCAGGTTTTCTATTTGAACCGAACTAAAGTAGATTTGACGTTCAAAAATACCTTGTATTATGGGTTTACTTGAACAAATTGATTTGACTTTGACTTTGACTTTGAATATTTCGAAAATATTCTCGGTTATAAAACTTGTCGGTTCTCTCAGTGCAGGTTTTCTTTCTGTACTGATGTTAGATTTGACGATTTAACGTGGTTAACTTGAATAAATTAAATTGATTTTAACTTTATCTTCTTTTTAATTTTTCTTTAGTGTAATTACATACTTATTTAACAATAATTTATATATTTTCTTATGTAAAAAAAATTGATGAAAAAATATGTTATATTTCCAGTTGACACGTGTCTAAAATATAAATAAATAAATAATAATACCAATTTATAAACAGGAACAAAACATTTATCAAGCAACAGGTTGAGATGGAACTTTAGCAACACTAATACATTAAACATCAGTGTATATGAGTATTTCAATACTAATGAAATTTATTCATTAACAATCATGTTCGCGATAACTGAGTTTATAAAGTATTGAAGTAATCTTTACGACGTTCACGAATGGAACACAGTGGTACTTACTGTTCATTGAGATATTACCGTTTAATATTTATTATGGTAATAAACAGTTAATGATAAAAATGATCATATGCCTTAACCGTGTGATCCTTTAGTAATGGAGCTATTATGGGCCAATGCGCGTGTTCTTAGTGTTTTCTCATGTTTACTGTCCGTTTGCCTGTTATTTGTTCGTCAATCCGACTACCATATATAACCTTAGATCACGGTCGATATCGTCCGTCATTTTTGCATCTACTGAACTGAACTTTGGCATAAAATATATAATAATAATAATGCGTCAGACGATACACATCAACCATCTGATCTCAAACTAGGATATTCCCTATGCTATGAGAACCAGACGACGACGACGACGACTACTGGGGGCGTCGCCCAGTACACACAGACCCGAGACAATCTAGAAAAGTCTATTAATCATTTTCTAATTTGACTCGACCGGGAATCGAACCCAGAACCTTCCGCGCTCGGGTTAACGTCTAAACCACTGCGCCATCTAGGTCGCCATATACGTGAATAGATAACCTAAACCAAAAATGAGCGTCAATTAAATCACAGGTATTATGGACTTTGTTTATTTTTAATTTGATCGTTCCGTTTCTAAGAGAGTCCCTAAACAAATGCGTCTCTGATACATTCTGAGCCAATTTTTTTTGTAAGACAATAGCTACCTACCTATCTGATTTTCATAACTTCTCGGGTACTATTAGTGGAAAGCTATTATTGTTTCTAATTGATTTATAGGTAACTGAATCTCACAAAATGTCTAACTAATTCTTCGTCGCTAGTTACCTCACACTGAGTACTATGTGATGAGATTACAAAAAGTCACGTTAAAAAAAATTATTGGCTATCACATATCCCGTTACTATGCCGTTAGAGATATAGTATGAGGACACGTGTGTATGTATGAACATATCTCATAAACTCGGCATTTTAAAATATTGTTAGTTGAGGAAATCGTTTACATAAGTGATTAACGATGATTCGATCGAAGCTCACTCTTCGAAAATGTATTAAAATTCTCTACTCGGTGGCACTATACTACTCTCTTAAGAAAAATGTTCAGGCCCCTTCAAAAATAACAAGTGTATCATGGTTTCAGATTTCCATACTAATACCATTAATGTCCACTTTCATTTCTTGCAGTGACTATCCCAGTGTTGAATTTTGGGATGCTAATGGGCTGGCAGTCACCTATGACGCCGATCCTCCAGTCCCCTGACGGTCCTGCGCCTGCGCCGATCACGGACGACACTATATCTTGGATGGCGTCTGTCACGTTCTTCCCGCCGATCTTCTGCGGGTTCTTGGTGGGCGATCTTGCTGATAGGTGGGGGAGGAAGATTACTACAATGTTGACTTCGCTTATGCTTATTGTAAGTATTATTTTATGACGATTATTTACTATCTTCAATTAGCAAAAAGCTGAGAAGGAGAAACTATAATGATTGATTGTTTGAACTTTGTTTTATTTGAAAACAATATTTGTGAAATTTCGAATCCATTTATTTTTATTATAACCTTCGATCACAAATATATAACAAGATACACAATCAGCGTTCAAAAAACGTCCGAACCAAATCTGCGCTGAAATGAGAATTTTAGCGCACTCGGTCTTAGTAGTAATTTGCGAACACTAAAGGAAACATGACAAAGTGCTCCTTCAAAAATTGTAAATATGACACGTCTAGAACGTTAAAAAAGATGGAGTTTCTTACTTTCGGTAAATAATTAGGATTATTTTATTTACGTGTTCATTATTTCGTTATAATAATAACGTTATATAGCTCTTTTTTATTAAATTTGTAATAATATTTTTCAAATGACAGCTACATAATACAATTAATTATACGATCGTGAATAAGACATTGAGAACCATACTACCGCATTCAGATTTCATTTATTCGGATTATACTTTTATCTCTGTTCTAAAACTATAGAATGGAGTTTTTAGTCTTACATTTTTATTTTTTTAAATATATTTTTGGTGTTGAAATTTCAATTATGACTGTAGTATAAGATTTGCTGCTAATTATAAATTTTAATGTAATTTATGTAATTATGTATTATTTTGTAAACACTACAAGTTATTGCAATATTTTTCTCGAACATATAAAAAAATGTATAGCTTTCCTCGAGATCCTATTCGATGTGAAAAATAGACTTTTATAGTAGCACGCCAAAAATGCGATGAATACTTCATACCAAATGAACGAAGCGTAGTTTGCTCTGATCACTTTTTAGAAAGTGACGAATAGTCACAGCGAAAGGCTTAAAAAGTTCTATCTTACAGTGTTATTATTTGTATTGTGGCATTATTAGAAGATTAACGTTGCCACTAAATCGTTTAAAACTTAGATTTTAGATCCTTTAATGGTTTTTTATCACAGTTAAGATTTCTAGTCATGACATATTTCTCTGATTACCCCGTTAGGGATACGGCGTGTTAATATGTATGTATATATTAAATAATGACTAGCAGACGATTTCCCATTGAAAAATTAAAAAAATATCAGTACTTTATTGCGACTCGCTTAATCTAAATATTATGTCTTATCCTTGTCTCATCCACGTAACAAACCAAAATGATGTAAACAGCGATGGAAATATATTACGTGAAATATACTTTAAGCACGAAACATAAGTTTTTTTGACAAACTTCGTTTCAATGCTTTACAAGGAGCTTTTACAACTTTATACCTTTAAGGTCTACTTTAAATTAAAAGAATATTACCAATAATACTGTAAGATGTTCAAAATGTATATGTCAATTCGGACAGTAATTATGTATTTAGATTTTAAAGACAATTGTGAATTATTATTTGTGACTGAAGAACCAAAAATAAAAAAATATTAATAACAATGCTGCTTCCTCCCTTTTTCTATTCTTACATTGCGTCTGAATATGTCATTGCCTGACATGCAACATCTTATTCCTTGTCTAACATTATAATTTCTATGTGTCTTATCCTTGTCACTTTCATCTAACAAATTATAATGACGTAAATAGCGAAACAAATAAATTACGTGAATTACACTTTAAGCATGAAGCGTAAGATTGAATTTTAAATATATTTTTGTTAACAAACGTCGTTTCAATGCCATGGGAGAATCTTTTACAAGTTTTTACAACCTTTATATGCATTGACAGTAAAGTTTACTTTAAATTAACACAATATTGAGATAATACTATACGATATTAGAAATGTATATGTCAATTCAGACAATAACTTGTTCCAATTTTATAAAGGATTGTGAATCTAGTTATATATTTGTGATCGAAGATTATAACGCAATGTATTATACCTACGAATATGTAGAGCAAATCTTTGGTCTTAGAAAACTAATTCATTGAGTGAATCTGTTTTTCATGTTGACCTAAAAGGTTTTTTTTTAAATCTGTTCTTCAATTGACTATTAGAATATTCACTATTCCTATTTTTTCGCAACTTTAATAGGGGGAAAAAATCATGTAACATGAATATTCACCATATATTATTATACAGAATATTATAATTGGATTATCTGGAACAGAACTGCCTACTTCGACATGTCATAGTTTCCTCTTCCAGGTCACAATGGCACAAGTCAATGTTTGCGTCATTAATCATGCGCGTATGACAGTCCGCATGATTAATAAAGGTCCCAACCTTATCAATAACAATTATTACATCACAACTGATTGACTGGTTTTAAGACAACAATTAATAAAAAAAAATGCTAGTACCTACGATATAAAAGTTCTATATTGAATTATATAAAATATTTTTAATAAACAATGTACACCAGTTCACGGCGGATTGAACTGAAAAATTGCGACTGGCGTACTGCTAATAGCGCGATAAATATTTCCTATAAGAATATTTGACTGAAGTGTAATTAGACTATCAATGGATCTTCTTAATTTAGTTTTGCTCTCATAAAATATTAAGGAGTGAATGAATGTGATTTAAGTCATAAATATGTCGGTAAACAATGACATAAGCTGTAGATGTGGACATTTCTTACCACGTACAACAATTTTATAGAACCAGCTCACAGCGGTGGTATTTCCGGACCGTTACGACTTAGGGACCTTCAAGAAACGAGCCTACCTCCTTAAGGGCCGGATTCCCCTAACGACGTGAGTGTCCATGATCATTTTCCATCAGGTGTCTCTCTTACTCGTTTGCTCCTTCATAAAAAAAGCGTTGAAAAGTAAGTCGCAAACCTGATAATATTGTTTGTCAAATGTTCGTTTGCTACAACTACCTACATTCAAACGTTAAAATTTCAGTTGCGGTTGAATTATACTTTCTTATAGTCTATAGCCGCTGAGAGAATGCGTTTCTGACGTCTGACAGTTGATCATGACTAGTGACGAACTAAAAGTAACACTGTTATATTATTTCTTCAACCGACCCAAGAAAAGAACGACTTAAGTTTCAATACTCGTTTTCTAGCTTCTAATTTCTGAATGTAGCTAGCGTAAAAAAATAAAAAGATATAATTCAGTAATATTTATTACAAATATCTTAAAAAATATATGCAACTGACAAACGAACAAGTTTAATCAGATTCCGATTCGCTTGAGAGGGTATTATAGGTATTAGAGGTATTATTCTATAGTATAACGACAGATAACGTAACAATTGCCTGTTATTTTTAACCAACTTTAAAAAAGGACGAGGTTCTTAATTCGGTTATATTTTTTTGTTTTTATTTTAAGTTTGTTACCTCAGAACTCCATTTAGGAACCGATTTGAGAAATAATTTTTTAAGGATACACTTCCAGATTGGTCCCATTTAAATTTCACTGGTATTGGAACTTGGATTTCGAAGATACACCAAATAGCGTCAAGTTACTCGAACTGCTTGCCTATATTTGTTTATATTGATAATTCTCTTGGATGTCATCGCGCACAAGAATTAAAAAACAAGTTAATTGTAGATCTGCCCTAGATATTTATTTAGGTCACTCAAAAGGGAGAATTAAAAAAAAATTAAACCGACTTCTAAAAAAATCACTGAAAAATACGAAATAACTATCCTTTACTAATTAACCGACCTCAAAAAAGGAGGAGGTTCTCAATTCGGTTGTGTTTTTCTTATGTTTGTTACCTCGATAACTCCGTCATTTATGAACCGATTTGGAAAAAGTTTTCTTATTTATTTATCATTAAATTTAGCGCAAAATTATAGCATTTATTGTCAGTTGACATAATAATATAGTTTTTAATGACAATTATTCTTTAGTCGGGCAAATAAACAATACAAATATTTTTATCATAAATTCAACGCCATTTCGAAGTTGCTTCGTCCATTAGATCACTACCTGTCAGGAACGCATTCTGTCAGTGGCTGGACTGCAGTATCTTTTTTCATAGACATAATAAAAAATACGTAATCTATATAAATAAAAATGAATGTTTCTTTGATTGTTTGTCCTCTATGCGTTCCTAAACCATTCATCCGAGTGTGATGAAGCTTTGGTCTGACTGGTGAGTTGCTCTGCATACGTCCGCAAAGGTTTCTTAATTAAATAATTTAGTAAATAAGAGACTACACCAGGGAAGTCGCGGGTAACGGCTAGTAATAAATAAATTCATGATTTTTCTCAAATTTTCGTTAGAAAGCAATGCCATAATTATTAAAATTATTACTCATTGCGTTTGTTGGTAGCAAAATAATAACATATCGGCTTATACGATCTATATGTATGTTATATTTACTGGCCCGACTTAATATTTGCTTCACTTTCGAAACGCGGGACGCGTAATTTATCTTTTGGTTATGTTTGTAGTGATTTTCTATATTCGTTAAGTAATTAACCCAAATAAGTCCAATAAATAATTGAACTTTAACATACATACGTATACATTGTACATATACATGTTAAGTGTTTCACATATATTAGGTTTATTTAGGGAGTTGTTGTTGTTGAGTTGTTACAATGTATTGCCGTTCAAAGCAACATCAACAATCCACAGCAGCCTATGCCTGTAGATACAAACGGAATGTTTTTCTCGCAGTCATTATGGTGACCAGTCGCTCTCAGCTCTATATCTGCGTCCTTGATAACAACATGCTATGTAATGTAGTGTACATAAAGCCTTATCGTGAGATTATTATTTCTATATAAACGCGGACGAAGTCGCAGGCAATGGCTAGTTACAAATATAACATGTGTAATCAAATCCTATATCTCCTAAATAGAAAACAGTGTCTTCGCCAGATTTGTTTTCTTGTCATAAATGATAAACAAAAAAAAGGAAAAAACATCTAATCTTCTAATATATAAAAATCAATGTTTGTTTGTTTGTTCGAATTTTACGGGCTGCCATACCATTCTTCCGATTTCGATGAAATTTGGTATGGAAATAGATTAAACACAGGGGAAGGATATAGGCTATTTTAAAAATAAAAAACACAGACGAAGTCGCGGGCATCTGCTAGTAATATATAAAAAGAACACTTACGGAAATAGAGTAATTTAGTAAAACAATTAGTGATATTCAGTTGTTGATATTGTCTATGTGAAAAAATGTACACACATATTTTTGTGTCATAAATTATGTAAGTGATGCGTAGTAGGTTTAAATATGTAATCAGTAAGTGAGTTTCCAATCCATATTCAAATCGTAATCGAAATAGTATTTCTTTTTGAATTTTGTAGTGTCTGACATACCTACCTAATAAATACTGTCATTGCCAGTCGCCACTTTTTATATAAAACATTTACGTGTTTATGGCGTTACGTCACAACGGTTTAACTATTCATTGCAGATAATTATTTAATTGATATCATTTTAATTGTTTACTTTAAATGTAGATCAAGTATATTAACAAACAGATTAGATTCTATTTTTAGAATACCATAAATAATTACTGATAAATTGCTCTTCGATTACTTTTAAGATTTTGAAATAGTTGAATTGCGTTTTCTCGATTGTATAAAAAAAAGTACCCAGTAACTATCATGATGTTACGACATCGTTAGAAATTATGTCGATATTGAAAAGTTTGAGTATAATTAGATCTAGCATTATCTGACTTTCTCAAAGTTCAGTTAAAGTTATTTTACCAAGAGCAAAGAGGCAAGTTCTCCAGCACTTAAATGATACTTCCGTGTCAAATTGTAATGAGTTATGCCAGGATAATGAGGCAGAAGACGGAAACAGATGTGTATATTCAACGAATCCGAAAAAAAAACTATACATATGTACTACATGTCGGTTATGGGCTCAAGTGGACAGCACTGTGTGGGATTGAGCCAAGGGTTACGTCTGCGATATGTGTTAAATTTTATTCGACTCTGATTACCAACACTTCGGTGCAATAAGAGTCAAATCTGTTTTTTAACTGTCATTATTTCCAAATTAGATTGCCAAAGTAATTAAATATGAACTTAATTGATAGATAAATATATAAATTTTGTTATTAGATGGTTTTAATAAAGATTTCATATTGAAATAAGCTTTTATTTGAATTTTTGCTTAAGTGACTTCTTATCTTCCTCTTTTCTTTTACTTATTTGAAGTAGTAGTGTTCATCTTTAACCTAACACTCAATGAAAGGTAATGAGAGAAATAAAAGGAATTTCTGTTTTCATTCTCCTAAAAACAAATTCGCAGCAACGACTTGAAACAACTTGAAACCGCATTCTTATAAATCTAAATATAACTGGTTGACCTAAACTTCACTATATATCGCGGTGGATAATCTATGTACTCAAAAAATCTAGATTTATAATTGGTTCTATTATAAATCTGTTTTAAAAGTTTATTGAGAAAACTAGTGGGTCTATATAAACATATTTTTTTAACCTACAATGGACATCTCAGTCTTGCTTGATTGAAAACAATGAGGAAGTTAAAAAATTCATCACACTTACTTAAAAGATACCTATTCACACTTGTCTTGAAAATACACATTTTCAGAAACATAGTTATCTACTTATAAACATACATATTTTACCTATCTATTCCGTAATTCCTTATTCCTAATTCCGTAAATCGGTAATTCCAACTTCCAAGTGTCAATTCGGGATGCGTCTCTGATGCCGTCGAAGAATTATGATCTGGAGGCTAACAAAGTTAATTTCAAAATGGAAATTAATATTTATGTCCGCAGATCAGCTGGACGATCACCTTGTTCTCGTTAAGTCCGTGGGCGCTAATCGCGTCGCGGGCAGTTGCTGGACTGGCCTGTGCTGGTTGCTATGTGGTCACACCTTTATATCTAAAAGAGGTTTGTGCATTTTGAGATCATAATATATTACAAACCATATACATATTAAAATGAATAAACACTAAATTATTTTGAAGAAAGAAAACCGATGGTTTGCTATCTATATACATAAATATATTCCTTTTCAAAGTGTTTACTATAAAATTGAGTTTATTGTTGTTATATTTTTCCTGTTTGTTAGGTACTAAATTCAAAATTGACTCTAAATTGACTGGACGACGATCAGCTCACAAAAATGTTCGATAAGAAAAATTACACGAGAAATGTTCTCTAGTACGGTTTACAGAATTTTTGTCTGTTCGTGTATATTTGTACACGTATCACGCAGTGTACTGTAAGAAATTAAAGCGAATTATCACAACAATACTCGTAATGTTTGGACAACTGAAAAAATAGTGGATGGTATATAGTTCTTCAAATGCATGGTTTTTACTAACTGGACTTAAATTGTAAATTTATTTTCATATAAGGCTACAATGGGTCACTTTAGAAGCAAATTAGTAACATTAATTATATATTAATTAGACAGAGCGGTTCATAAATCGTGATCCATTCGACAGAGTGAGACAAAAAAGAATTAAGGGTCACACTCATTTAACATGTTATTACCCTGACCTCCGACCGGCACCGCGATTAAGCCGCACGGCGTTCACTCATGGTGAATTTGTTCCTAAACCTCACTCATTCACGGCCGCAGCGTTACCAGCTAGTGGGTGACAGCTTGTCGCTGTATGAACTTTTATAAACATTTAAACTTTCGCGTTACATTATAAAATATTTTAAAACACAGGAAATTAACGCGATTGCCTTTTATTTGGCTTGACGTTTCGGCCGCGTTGCATTGGCCGTGGTCTCGAGTAAACAGTCGCAGGAAGCCTCATTCCGTGTCCGAGGCAGATTTAATATCATCTACCTCCCATATTTGCAAATAATTAGTAGGATTCCTACCTCGGACCAAGAAAAATAATGGATGGAGCCATAATAAGTTGCCGCTCCTATCGCCGTGTGTCAAACGAATTTTCCTGTCTCTTTCTATCTCATTTAGCGTAACCACGAGTAAAACAGCTAGCTATAATAAATATGGCAACCTCGCACTGTCAGTGTAATTCGTGTCAGCTCATGATCGACTTCATGTAATTACTTAAACAACTATTTGCAAAATACTCGTAAATCTTAAGTGTTTTGGTTATTAGTATTCAAAAAAATAAAACTATGTCATGTTCAGCTGTGTATTGTACTGTCACTCTTCCCTAGTCACATTAGTAAAAGTCCAGAAAGTCGGTCGACAAAAAACGGACACGCTTTTAAAGCAAATGCTCCGTACATACATACTGGCCCGTTGGCGCAGTGGCATATGCATCTACTTTCCAAGCTAGGGTCCCGGGTTCGATCCCCGGTCAGGTCAATTTAGGAAACGAGCTTTTCTAAATTGGCTTGTAGTCTGGGTGTTATTGGGAGCTCCCCCAGAGTTCGTTGTGTGGTACCCATAGTATAAGTTTACTGCTTAGTTTGGGGTCACACAATCTGTGTAATTGTCTCGAATATTAATATTATAATTTTGATTCTCGTGATTCTTAGCCCGAGGTTCCTCACACTACATTCACAGTGTCCACACATTTAACCGTCACTGAACCGCATATGGCTTGCAAACGAAACATTCAAGTAACAATACAGAGTTGACAAGTGAGCGTATACTGGTCAAGTGCGGGGTAGTGAACGAATGATGACCTTAAAACGACGCTAAGTCGACTCTAAAAAACCCCCGATCTCTAAATCAGAGAACAATATAGTGATCCTAAAATAATGCCGTGTTTTTCCATCGCAGATTGCGTCCGACAACGTCCGCGGGGCACTTGGATCACTGTTCATACTCTCACAGAATCTGGGTTACCTCGTGGTCTATATAGCAGGGGACATGCTCTCCTTCGCAACTGTCATGTGGTTATGCACAGCAGTACCCGTGCTGCATATGGTAGCGTTCCTTGCCATGCCCGAAACGCCGGTCTTTCTGGTTAAACAGGGAAAATTTCAGGTAAGATTATAATATGTAATATATCTTCGTACTTGTCTGGGAGGAAAAGAAAAACTTATAGCCAGGAACTTATTTTGCCGCGCAGTGAAAGTCCGATAGCGCTTACTGTGAGGAACACGTATAGGCGATGAGCTATCAACATATCACTAGTTCCGGTAATCTCTGAAAAATAAATATCGAGGAAAGGAGACACGGGGATTTAAAAAGCAAATAACATATGTAAATTGTAAACCAATCCAATCATCGAAACCTCGACTTTAATCATCGAAAAGTGAAAAGACGAATTTGAAACAAAAGAAAAATAGTACGTGTTTATTTATTAATGTGAATTCTTTTAATATTCAGCTATCTTCGAAACGAATCGACTGACTCATTCATTGAAAGCAACTGACTCATTCGTTGATTCCGTGCTGATTAGCTGACCGAGTTTAATCTCTGGAATATCCTGAGGATGCTTCGTTAAGAGGCGAAACGCGTGTCGATTAGTGTTTTGGGATTTTGGGCGGAAGATAACTGAATATTATAAGAATTCATCACATGAGATAGATTTCCACAAAGTAACACATGAGTCTATACAATATATTTATTTTATTGTTGAATGTCGCGTCAACATATAGTATATTGTTCCGCTTTGTTACTCTATCTAGCCTAAAAGGAAAACGATAGCAACTTTCTATAGATCCTAATACTTCAGGTAAATATTTTCTGTGATACCAAGAATCTAAAATATTTTCTGTGATACCAAGAAGACTAAAATCTCTTGATTATCTCTAAACCTCAGTGGAATGTTGTTCCGACCGCATTGCGTTGCATTGTTCGCTTTTTAATAGCATTGCCAACATTTTATGACATCATTTCAAAGGTCCTGAGACATTTCTATGTTGCTGAAATATCAAGTATAATACTATCGAATATGATTTATATTCAAAATTAAAATAAATACCTAGTCGATTTCAATTTAATACTGCATTGTAAGTACGTCGTGGTGTGAATATTAGTTGCATGTTGAGTTCCTTAATTAAATATCTCTTTATTGGCAAAAGGAAATTAAAAACAAAAATGTGGCTTAACAGTAGTGAATAGTGATGCACATAAAATGTATGTACACAGGGAATTTTGGTCACGGGGAATTTTTCAGTACAAAACAAAAAAATTATGACTCTTTAGACCACAAAATGCTTTAGGGAAAAATAGGTTCTTTCCTTTTACTTGAGATTTTTGTGTACTATCGTCAGCCAGATACTACCTACTTCTTTCACATTTGTCCCATTTTAAGTAATAATAAATAA
This sequence comes from Zeuzera pyrina, assembly GCA_907165235.1. NCBI lineage: Eukaryota > Metazoa > Arthropoda > Insecta > Lepidoptera > Cossidae > Zeuzera > Zeuzera pyrina. The sequence continues at coordinate 6,964,136 of OU015641.1, forward strand.
ATACTCCAGACAATTACCAATTGGGTGACCCCAAATTAAGTACTAGTCTTGTACTCACACTTAGATTATTCGTAAAAAATCAAAGCCCAGAAGTAATACTCAAACTCCAAGTAGGTTTGAATAAAATTTATTACATAAGGAAAAATTAAATAAAATTACCTAAAAAGCGATTACGACAAAAACTTACTAACGGAAAATATGAAACCGGCTAAGTGCGTATCGGACCATGCGCGGTGAAGGGTTACGTAGACAGCATGAACAATATCCATTTAATCGGCAGCAAAAATAACTTTGTTTTTAATTATATTTCTCAATGACACTGTATAACACCCCATATCTCAAAAACTACACAACATATCTCAAACAAACCAATTTTCAAAGTAATTTTAAAGTTCCACTGTCTTAAGTTTTTTCAGAATATTCCACCTCACACTTGAAATTTAAGAGGGGGGGACATACTTTTTACGACTTTGGAAACACTTATCTCGGCAATTTTCATTCCTCAGTTACGTATATGAAGCGCCACCCCTAATTTTATTTTATTCTTTAATTTCACTGCATATTGCATTGTATTGTTCAAAGAATACACCTACACCTACCTGCTAAATTTCCTGTATATATTACCAATAGCCTACGAGAATAAAAAAATTAAACCGACTTCAAAAAAGAACACTGAAAAGTATGAAATAACTATCCCTTACGGATCGAAACTTAAGTATAAAAATAACTTTATAAAAATACGATACAAATACCCATATAATAAAATTTGACAGTTACTGAAGTCGGTGCCAAGCCTACTAAACTAATAGACTTTCCGTTGTCGAACATTGATTTGGCACCGACTTCTATAACTGTCAAATTTAATTATATGGGTATTTGTATCGTATTTTTATAAAGTTATTTTTATACTTAAGTTTCGATCCGTAAGGGATAGTTATTACATACTTTTCAGTGTTCTTTTTTGAAGTCGGTTTAATTTTTTTATAAAAGTTTTTTTATTTCTCCCTTTTGAGTGACCTTGGCCTAAATAAATATCTAGAGCAGGTCTACAATTACTTTATTTTCTAATTCTGAAGCGCAATGTGTTAACTTCCATTCTATTGAGGAGCACAAACCCTGAGCTTTCACAATAAAGGATGCGAACAGATCGAACATGGGATATTATTGCCCATTATGGCCATTATCAATATCATCAATATAATATCATATCAATATCAATCAGTTATAAAAGAACAGTGTAAAGGTTGCATCCTATTACACCCTAGCAGTATTTTTACAATCTGAAGACGACAGCCACCAGCCGTATTCTCTGTCCGCCACAAGACTGACACTACTGATTGAATTTATTATATCACAGCCAATTTATATCTTCTGCCTACTATAACATTATACCATACTACCATTATACCATGTGGGGACAACGATAGTTAACAAATGACATACAAGAGAATCGTCAATATAAATAACCAGGTCGCGTTATTGGGTGTATCTTCGAAACCAAAGCTTTAATACCAGTGAAATTTCAATGGGACCAATGTGGAAGTGTATCCTTTCGAACAAAAAAAGAATTTTCCAAATCGGTTCATAAATGAGGGAGTTATGAGGTAACAAACATAAAAAAAAAATACAACCGAATTGAGAACCTCCTCCTTTTTTGGAAGTCGGTTGAAAATAACTGTGACATATGGGCGGACAGACGAACGGAATGGGTTAAATTATAAGAGTTCCACTTTCTGCCATTTGGTTACGGAACCCTAATAAAAATAGAAAAAATTGGACTTCGATGTAATTCAAGGCTAACCTTTTTTATTCCCACGTTTCGACCGGAGTGCACCGATCGTAGTCAGGGGCAGAATGATGAGGATGAGCGTCTTCTTCGTAGTGTGCGGTTTCTGGCAACTACCCACACTTATTCATCACATTTTTTGTTTTTATTAAAACTAGAAATCGCCTGGTGGTTTAAATTCGACCGTAAATGTAAATATAAGCTTATAATATAAATTCTTTGGCAACAATGTCTACTCTGTGCGACTGTTTACCCCAAGGAGGTTACATATATATTATGATCACAAACTTTTATGAGTTTGACTTTAAGAGTCTTTTGACTTTGGCAGTATGAACGTAAAACCATGCCAAATCTCACATTCCTCCGTGCACGCAACATTCTTAAAAGAGAATCCAAACTTTTCGCTTCACGCATTAATATAACTGTTTCCAAAATTTTTTTTATTGATGACACTAAAGCTCATCAATACCAATAAACAAAAAGAAAGAAAATCGGTTTACAAACAGACGAGAAAAAGGTATTGAACTGTTTTGTCTTTAACTATTTAAATTTATATTTACTGTTTGACAGTTGATCACACAATAATATCCAGAAATACATTTTAAAAAGCTAAGTGTGTAGGTATTAAATGCGACCGTTATTAAGTTATTATATAAAACCAGTTTTGATTGTTATTGCTAATAAAATCCTGAACTATCACAACATTAACGATGTTTTGCCTCATCGCAAATGTCATAGTTACGCACTTGTTACACAATAATATAATAATAATTTATATTGATATTTCAATGGAATGTTTAGTCGACGAGGTGATTAGATGGTGATTCAAATAAGTTGCTTCAAATGGAAGTACTTTAGATTAACTACTGCTTATGTGTTTTTATACATAATGTGGTGTATTATTGAGGTGTCGGTGATAGAATTCAATTTTTGCGATTTCTTGTGATTGACCAGTCAAATTAATGAGCCGATTTTGTTCTGGCGCTACGGCGGCCACTGCCGCGGCATGCTCGTTACGCTCGCTCGGCTCGCGCGTTGTGGTCAAACTTACTAACCTAACCTACCCAAAAAGAGTATTCTTATAAAGCGTCCGAGGTTATTTTACGTAGTTCATTTAAAGCTTAGGTTACAAGTTTAGGTACTAAAAAATCCGGCTGAACTTTTCTTGTATGAAAATCACTTTTTTTTTCAGTTTATTTTAAATTATACTTTTTTATATACACTTTTTTGCAAAGCTTTTTTGTTTATTTAGGAAGCACGCACAGCACTAGCATGGCTGAGAAACACGAGCACAGACGACAAAGATTTAGAAGAAGCGGTGAAACAGTTAGAAAGGGAAGAGGAATACGCTAAATCTATACCGAGAGCTTCCTGGAAAAGTCTAGGTAAGAATCCATTATATATTATAGTTACTTATATACATATACATACGTAGGTATTTCACATAATAAAAATCCTATCACGGACTTTAGAATTCTTGAGTTTCGAATCCTAAAAATTTTTTAGCTGTTATGACATTAGCAATATGAGAATTGAGAGAGAATGAGAATGAGAGAAGTAGGCAAGTAGATACTGCTGTCCACAGTCGTGTCATTTAACTCTATTTCCGTCGTTATAAACTAAATATAATGAACACGAATCGGGAAGTCCAGAGTATCAAATATTTATCTCTACATTTCTGCCAATTTGTATGATAAAAGCAGGAAATAGGAAACTAAACTATTCAAAAAATGTAGCATGTTGATTTATATTTTCCATAATTATGTTATTATTTTGTTTTAGACGTATGTAAGCATACATATGAATATTATTTAACGGCGGTTATTCAACTTTTTATTTCTTCTTTCCATAATAGTATCTTTCACATGTTCCAAACTCGACCATAACGTTGTTCCAAAGAATTACAGTTATTTACCTACAGATATGAAAAAATAATTATTTTAATGTACCTTAGTGATTATGACTACCTACTGCTATAGGTATTAGTAATATAGGGTTACTAACTGTACTATGATATAATTGTACTGTATTTCGGGTTTGCGTACTATATACCGTTAAAGAAATATAAAACACGTAAAAATGCTATATCTCAGTTGGATCGATTATTCGTTATTTTGCAACGTTTCAAGTTTCGAGTTTGATGTGCATATAATCCAAAGCACTTCTGTCTTGAAATGAGCTTTTGATCTATATTAATTTAAAAATTGAATGCGATGAATCATATGGCACTTATATTGTAGCCAAAAAAAATACTCTTTCTATGAAATACTATTTATATCTTTTTGAAGTGTATATTTTTTATAGCATATTCTCTAAAATACAATAATCAACTGAGGAAATGTTGGCAACCCTAATTAGTAACCACGGGTAATACGAAACATAGTAACAAAAATAGCTAAGTCTACTTATTCGATAATCTTAATCTAGAATGTAAAGTGAATTTCGATTTTAGAGCATTATTATCATTATAACGTAAATTTTGTTTCACTTTGAAAGAATCTAGCAGCGAGCAAAAGTCCATCGCGTGACAACACTTATTAGCACTAACAGGAAATCGCTGGCTTACAGTGTTTCCAAGAAACGAACACCAAATCAAGTAACTGTAGAGAAATTGTTTAAATTACTAAGTTTTACCTGCGGGTTTGCGTTACTATAGTTTACATTATGAGTCTTCTTTATGCAAACTATAGTAACAAAAAATAATCAAAACAAAAATTCCATAGAAACGTGAGTAAGAACGAAGGACGAAGTGAGCTTTTACTACGATTCATTTTAGTTTTAATTTAATTTTTTTAAGACAGCGTCTTTGGACTAATCAAAAAAATTTCATTATAAATCTTCATTTGGAAATCCACACATGTAGTTCCAATGTAATCATCAAATTATTTTTCTTCCGTTTCGTCAATTGTATGTTGTACGCGTCGCTAAATTAAAGAATAGGCTTAATGTACTTGTACTGTGTTAATGTCCTACTTGCACGTATGTTCTAAGCTATTAAAAATAAATAGATTTGTTCTCAGTGTTTACCTATTACAATTCGCTCCTGCATAGCAAGTATTCATTAACTTACGTACAATTTAAAAGCAATGTAGACAAAAGAGATTACTCGAGACCGCGGCCGATGCGTTAATTTCCCGTGTTTTTAGACATTTTATACTGTAACGCGAAAGCTGAAAAGTTTATATCACTACATAGACAAATTGTATTGTTGTCATTTTATTTATGAGCGACGTACCTATTCCAAAGGAATTTTTTTATATAATATCCCCCAATAGATTAATATATTACAAGTCAAATAATGTACAGCCCTTATTGAGATTCACCAAAGAAATATTTCTCTGAAGCCTTTAAAATACGTTACGAGAATTTATCTCTAACAGTGAGCAATATTTCATACTGTCAATTCAAAATTTAATTCAAAAGCCGAGATATATCAAGAAACATGACTCGACGTGAAATAAGAAATAAAAGTATTAAGCCAGTTTTTGTATTGAAAAAATCAGTTGCTTGTTTCTTTTTTTACAAAAACAGACGTACATGATTTAAATCATTATGTAAATCCAAACATGTTTTGTTTATAGACATACGTATCTACATGATGCATGTTTAATTATTGTCTTCCCGTACACATCTTAAAAGTTAATCAAGGGATAGGTGCCTCAGTATAAGTTTTCATGACCCATTATTATTATTATCATGTCTTTGCAGAAACACATAGAATTCATTAACTGGCAATGATAAGTTGTCCATCCAGACTTCATTTTTTTCCACATCGCGCGCCGTGATCATTTTCGTTTGTATCGTATATATCACACCCAGTTCTGATCAGTTCAGATTGAGCAGCTGCGGTAGATTAGGCGATTAAGTAGTGGTAAAGGCGACTGACGGTCGCATATCAACAGTTCGCTTCTACATGGTAGTAGTTAATGCGTCTATAGGTACAGACACGTGTACGACCGATCGTGTTGCTCCAGCAACATAATACTAAAAATAAACCTTTTGAGGTTTATGCGCATGCGCCGCTCACTTAATGGCCGTCCAAGCCAGAGAATACCTATATAGAAAAAAAGCCAACTCCTGCCTCATGCGTAACGGAATTACCTGCTCTCGGCCGCACATGTGGAGTTGTTGCGTGAGCATCTCCTTTAGTTATACGCTTTGTAAAAAAAAATAAAAACAATACCCACGGATAAGTTTTCATGTTAGTTAAATTTAATTTCTTGTCGTTATGTTTCAAACGCGCTGTCAAGGAACACTACTTGAAAAATGTACATCAAAGTTAAGCTTAATATACATAATTTGTTTTATTGGAATGTATATATATATAACAATACAATAACAAATAACAATAAAACAAATTATGTATATTAAGCTTAACTTTGATGTACATTTTTCAAGTAGTGTTCCTTGACAGCACGTTTAATACATAACATATATACAATGTATATATATATTACATTGTATATATTACATTGTATTGTAATATGTATTCATATTTATTTATAGGTATATACATATATGAACGTACATGTACATGTATTATATATTTAATTATAGTATGCATACGAGGGCTGCTATTTATGTACCCGGAACTGGCCAGTTACAGAACACTATTAAAAAAGTAATTATAACATTTAAAAATGGAACTCTTTGGCTGAAGAATACAATTTGTTTCATGTAGCTGTCATTTGTTTGTCCTTTGTGGCGTCATTTTGAAAATTACGAGTCTTTATCACCATGGATTTAAGTCGAAAATTTTCGTGCTATGATTTATTACGATTTTCGGCGAGGGCTAACTCAAAAACAGTGCATCGATCAACTCACTTCGACTTTTGGGGACGAAGCACCATCGAAAACTACTATGTATCACTGGTTTAGTGAGTTTAATCGTGGGCGGTCTGTGCTCACAGACGAAGTTAAAGAAGGTCGCCCTAAATCGGTTGTTGTACCTCAAAATATTGATGCTGTGCGGGAACTAATAATGCAAGATCGTCATGTTACATATCGTGAGATAGAGGCGTCTCTGGGCATAAGTATAACGAGTATATATAAAATATTACACGAACATTTAGCTGTAAAAAAAATTTGTTCACGTTGGATTCCGCACAACTTGAGAATTGACCAAAAACGGGCTCGTGTCGATTGGTGTGAAAAAATGTTACAAAACTACAATCAGGGTGCGTCAAAAGCTGTCTATAATATCTACACAGGTGATGAATCTTGGATATATGCGTATGATCCTGAAACTAAACAACAATCAACGGTTTGGGTGTTCCAAGATGAGCCGAACCCAACAAAAGTCATTCGTTCAAAAAGCACTTTGATGCAAATAGTCGCTTGTTTTTTTGGTATAAATGGACATGTAGCTACAGTGCCACTAGAGGATCGTAAAATGGTTAATTCTGAATGGTACACGACCATTTGTTTGCCAGAAGTCTTTGAAGAAATAAGAAAGAACAACCGACAACGCAGAATCCTTCTTCATCATGACAATGCTAGCTGCCACACATCGGCCGAAAAAACTCGGTATTTGGAAGATTAAAAAATCGAATTAACGGGTCATCCGCCGTACAGCCCCGACTTGGCCCCCAACGACTTCTATTTATTCCCAACCGTGAAGAATAAATTACGTGGTCAACGTTTTTCGAGCTGTGAAGAGGCTGTTGATGCGTTCAAAATGCACGTTTTGGAGATACCTCAATCCGAATGAAAAAAGTGCTACAAAAATTGGTTCCAACGCATGCAAAAGTGCATCGATCATCATGGTGAATATTTTGAAAAGCAATAAAACTATAATAAACGCTATATGTTTGTTTCATATTATTATTCCGGATACATAAATAGCAGGCCTCGTAGTATATACACAGTGTCTTTCTTAAAAGAAACTGTCACTCTCGTGGGTCTGCTGGAAGAAATTTCTAATAGAAATAAGCTGTACCCTTTGCTTATCTTCTCTACATGTTTCTGTTTGTGTATTATATGTGTGCAATAAATATTTAAATAAAATAAAAAATAAGAATATTAACAAATAACTAAAATTATTAGGGTAACTAAGGACATTATAGTACGTTCGTTTGTCGTGTGCGTGCCACGGCGCGTGCGTATTAGCGCGCACACATACAAACCGCGTGCGCTAGCTTTCTATGAAGACATACTACTGTTATGTCTATACTACGTCCGAGCGGCAAGATAGCAGCGTATACAACCGCGTGCTTTATGCAACTATCGCTCACTTGATAGTAGCCAATGTCCGGTCAGCCTGAATGAGCCGCTATTCCATAGCAACTTTAAAAAATGTTTATACCCATATCCATGTCGCCGTTTTTATTATACATACTGAATTTCTTCTTTTCCAGTAAAAGACAAAACAACGTTCAAAGCATTTAGAATCTCTTTAAACGTAATGCTTTCCCAAGAAACGTGCGGCTACTTAGTAGTCTTGATGTACGCTGGATCTATATTCGAACAAGCAGCTGGTTCCATTAGCTTGAAGCTTAGCCCGAACAAGCAGACGATAGTCGTGGGAGTGATACAATTGCTGGGGTCAATAGTCGCCAGCTGTATCGTAGAGAAAACTGGGAGAAAGGTAAGTTTTCTATTTTGTTTTCAATTTCTTAAAATAAAAAATAACGTGTATACCTAGTTATAAACTAATTCCTTATACACCTATTAATTAAAAACACAAAGTAGTAGGCAAAAAGACCCGTTAGGGTTAATTTTGAGTAGATAGATGGGTAAACATTGACTAATTTGCACAAGCAAGCAAAACTGTGGCCTAGTCTTATCATGAGAAAATAACTAATTCTTCTAATTATCTGACAACCCTTCACCTTGTGCGGCTGAAAGAAATTGATCAGAAATGGATATCCCGATTCGCGACCGATCGCAAGGTGTCGCACGAGCAGTCGTATGTCCAGGAGTTGCCAAGCTTACTTTAGTTCACTGTAAACATCACGATTTCTTCTATTTCTGTACGGGGAGTACACAGTTGCTGCTACACGCTGCTAAGTTTCCTTGCCGTACTTCACGCTTCACGTCTGTGCTTCCAGCCTGACCACCTTGATGGGTAGCGGTCTATAAATATGCGTTCTTTACGACTTTATTTACTACGTACGACTTAAAGTGCGGCAACGTACCCGTTATTCCCCGGACGTTGCTGACGTGCATGGACGGCGGTGATCACATTACATCAGGTGACTCGCTTATTGGTTTGACCCCTGCGCCGCAAAAAAAAATTCTTTACCTTTACTTCGAATCGATTTAGACATCAAGATATCGATTTTTCGGAAAAAAGGCAGAAAGACTGGTCGCATGGTTGGCTGTGACCGTACGCGGCCGAGTAATATCGCGGTTGTGATTACAACAGTCTATAATACTATAGCCATTAAAGAATTCAAGCTTAAAATCTCCTAGTTGTAGAGTTGGAGAAACAGCATTCTAACTGAAACTGTTTTCAGTGGCTCCTGGCAGGCACGTCCCTAGCCACGGGCGTGTCGATGCTGGCCCTTGGCGGCTGGTTCTACGTGACGTCATACGGTGTGTGGCTACCCGGTTGGTTGCCCGTACTGGCCATGTGCGTGTGCATCTTCGCAGACGCAGCGGGCTACCAACCCGTACCTTATGTTATTACGTCAGAGTTATTCTCATTTCAGGTGAGTAAAGTATTATTGAAAATATCAACGCATGTTTACAACATCGAGGCACAAAAAAATTACACCTCGATATCATTTTTCGCACTAAGTAGTTTGTGTTACCTACTGACGGTAAAGTGGAAAAAAATGTGAGGGCCGCTAAGCTATCGTCTGACACGAGTTCCTTAGAATAATAATCCTGAGCCATGTGGAAGGTTTAAAACGTACATAGAGATAAGATACCTCACAGTAAAAAAGCCTGTTAAAATAATAGCAGGTGGTATATACAGCTGGTACATTACACGTCTTTCATTCTCTCTTAAACCAGCAAGGAGACAAGATTGTATACCTCTTTTTTAAACTGAAGTTTTTGAGTTTGAAGAACTGGTTGCCCATTTTGTTTCTTTAGCTAAAGAAGTTTAAATTAGATTTAAAAGTAAAAGCATACTTTAAAACTGAAGCAACATTTTTTATTCAAAATTGTTTCAAATTATTTTTTTTATTTCCAGCACCGTGGAATGGTGACGTCATTCGTAAGCAGCGTGGACGCACTCAGTGACTTTCTTCAGACAAAAGCCTACGACCCTCTTCTGAAACTACTAGGAATTCACTGGGTGTTCATCATGTTCTCAATAGTTTGCTTCTTGGGAACGATGTACACAGTATTATGGGTACCAGAAACTAAAGATAGGACTGTTGAAGAAATTTACGCTCTTTTAGAAGACGGCAGGAAGAAAGAAAAGAGAAAAAAAGATGTGGAAACCGGCAAAGAAGTTTGTAGATTATAATTGATTTATTATCTTGTCAACGTTAGCATTTTGATCTATCTGCGTGTATTTCACGTATGAAGTCTAATTCTTATTTTGACAGGGTCTCAACTGAATACTGTGAGGTATGTTCTCTGTGCATACGTTTTAAATCTTTTTATGTTGTGATATAAAAATTATATTTTAGTAAATTCGTGTGCATAGAAATATTGTATCTCGTTATGCCTACTGACTCCCGATTGTGATATTTAATGACGAATTATTACTGTTTAAATGTTGGTATTATTAATTGTAGAATAAATTATAATATTAAAATATTTATAATCAATGGCTATGTAAATGTTTCAATAATATTCCTATCCAGTTAATCATCAATGTAGAATACTGTAAATCATAAACTTTATAAATAACTCTAGACATCATGCCTCGTACAGCAAAGGTGTTACAAATTGGATATTAAGTTGACTCACCTGTACCACAGTATAAATGTAACAGTAGGATATCTTCATAGAAAGCTAGCGTACGCGGTATGTATGTACGCGCTAATACGCACGCACCGTTGCACGCACACAACGGAAATATTTTGGACACACACACACACGCACGCGCACGCGCACACGCACATGCGCACACACGCGCACACACACGCACGCTCACACGCACACACGCGCACGCGCTAAAGCACACACTCGCACGCACGCACGCATGCACACACGCACGCACGCATGCATGCATGCATGCATGCACGCACACACACACACACACACACACGTACATACATACATATCTTCACGCCGTATCCCCAACGAGGTAGTCAGAGAGGACGGAGCGCCAAGCGTCGCGATATTTGCATACTTCTTTCGCTTCTTCAAATCTCATCATTCTTCTCGTCCACATTAGTAAGCAGTATGAATATATCTAACTCAGCCAAAATGGCCATACATAATGCGGTATTGGTGCCAACTTTATTGTATGGTAGTGAGTCCTGGATATGCCCGAAATCGAGTGAAAGTAAGATAAATGCAGTAGAAATGCGATCTCTTAGAAATATGTGCGGTGTCACCCTTGCAAACAAAATAAGCAATGATGAGATACGTAGTATGACAGGGTTGCACGACAGTGTTATTGAAAAAATGAAGAAAGGAATGCTTAGATGGTTCGGGCACATGGAAAGAATGAGTGATGAAAGACTGACGACGAAAATCTATAGAGCGAAGAGAAAAGAGAAAGTGAGTGGTAAAAGAAGCCAAGTAAGATCAAGGCTGACTTATGAAGATCAAATAGCTAGAGTGTTAGCCGACGGAAATGTCAGAAGCACACGCATACCTAGGCGAACGTATTATAATGTCCTTAAATGACTAAATAATAATAGTCATTCGAATGCAGAGTTATCATTATTGAACATAACTAAAAGAAATTGAATTTAATAAACACGAACAACATTCGTATGCATTGTTTTTTAATATTTTGTTCTAAATGTATAACTACTAAACGCCACTACTCTCCGCATCACGCAACCAACGCAGCAACCCTACATACTGGAAGAGAGTACGCAATTCCGTTACGCATGAGGCGGGACTCGGCGTTCTTTTCTACATATTCTTGGCCTGTACATACGATACACATTTATTATCATGTTATTTCGACCGCTATTTCGTTACAAAAAAGCACCCACACTTACATTTTATATGATTTTAATGGCCTCATTTCATTGCTTAGCACAGGGTAGATTGTGTCTGGAGCTATAAAGTCTATGATATTAATTTATAATTATACTGAATTTTAAAAATCCTCCCTATTTTCGTTCGAATCAATCATCACACGACGACATCCATACCGGAAAACCACTCATACTTTGTTCTTTTCCTTGACTTCAATTGGCTATATCGGATTAGATTCACCATTATCAATCAGTTGTGCTAGACCTTTATGCAAGGCGTCACAATATTGGCCCCTATAAATTCTATTACAAGGGTATAAAGTTATTCACGTTTACTGCTGCATAAAGATTACAGTACAATGATGAATGAATGATACATTTTGTCCTAATGTCAGCTGCCTTTTATGAAACAATGGAAGAGCGATAGAAATATATAATATGGCCAGCAAATGAGCGTCTAAAATAAATTTAATTGAAACGAAAGAAAAGGGATTAAATATAAGTGTCTTACCTACTTATTAATTATACATGAGCGTAGAATGCGTCCTGTCGCTTATTTATGGAGGATAAACCAGGGGTCATAGAATAATAAGCTTACAAACGAATGAGGTACGAAAGAACTTTTTGGCGGGAACGAGAAAAGTGAAATTGACAATCTCACTTTTCCCGTTCCGTTCGTTATTTAGATTTTCTACTTTTTAAAGTTTTAAAGTACAAAAGTGATAGTATATTGTTTTTTAAAGTTCTGTATAAGTGAAAAGAATGGAGTAAGTCTAAATAAACATGTGTAGCTGAAGTTCTCGCGCTCTTCCAAAAAGTCCTTTATAACTTCAGTAAAGTCTACTATCACTTTACTGAAGGAGTTTTACGATAAGAAAAAACTAATTTACTTGTGATTATACTTAGTAGTATGTGACATTGGCAAATGCGCTAATCTGTACGCCATGCCATAAAAGAAAGAAAAAAAAGAACACGAAACTGAAGCAATTTACTTAGAGCCAATTACAAATGGCTCCATTTGCCTTGTTGTTTGTTTAACAAACACTAGTCAATCACATCTCCGTCAAATAAAATAGAAAAAATTACGGTCTGTGCAGTGAAATGACGTCATAACACATTGGAAAATTGTGCAAGTTTTGCAAATTGTATTTTAATTGACACGTTGCTTACACACACACACGTATGTGTATAAAATTTTTTCTTCATTTGTCCATTGTTAGTAAACACTCCTTCAAACCGTTGTTATTCTAAACCTTCTGTGGGGCCTTTTGCAAAACTTCCATTAATTGAAAATAAATATAAGAGTACAATATTTCGCAGCTTCCTTTACAAAAATATATGAGTCTAAAATTAACTCTAAGCGAATGTAAAAAAAAGAAACTATGGATTTATAACAAATGCTTTATGTATATAAATAACTATTTGTAGGGTTTTTGATGTGTATTCGTTGTAGGTATTTGTTGTTAAGAAATGAATAATAAAGACTGAAAAAGAAAGACAACGCCGCCGTCACAAACAACTCAGTGAGGCCTGCAAAGCTGCATTGCCATGTACATAGAAAACAATGCGCACACACGTGCAACTAAATTATGCCTTGAATTATTAGTTTCAATTACGTTTCATACGTAAATAAGGTTCGAAATAAAAGCTGCTCAGAACACAAAACTGCCACAGATGTTGCAATTAGTGAGTATTATATTTATAATTATTCTGATTGTTGGTAAGCAAGGTTACAATGCAAGATAAAGTTATTTCTTTCCCTGTTTGTTTTAAAGGATAATGGGCCAATTGTTTGAAGGTGCAACTATATAAGAAAATCACGGGCAAATTCATAATACTATTATAAAACTGTGTGGGAATGTATCTGTACAATGTACAATACGCAACATTGTATTATAAAAATGCATTACTAATAAAATAACATAATCAGCAGAATAGCGTCATGAATGATAACGTTATTTTTATAATATCTGAGGGTATTAGGAATCAGTATGGCAACACTGGACTACATAGGTACCATGCAAGTCACACAACTAAAAACCCGTGGGGTTATTACCTAAAAATTTGCAGACAGCGACAGTCATGCGATCATTGCGCGACCGGTGACGAATTGTAATAAAACATTGTTATCATGTATGACGATTGCTTGTCTATTGCGCCATGATCATAAAATGTCCTTTTCGCGGTAGATACAACGCCACTATACAAATTACATTATACAAATTCTCGTTTTGACAGCAGATATCACGCGATATTTGACTGTCGCATGCTGACTGCTAGTTAGGCAATAAGCGTGCCGGCCTCGCTGTGTTATTTGCAGCATTACGTCTTTCTTTTTTATTTGGTCCGAGAATAATATGAATAAAGACATAAATGATCTCCAAACTTACATTAATGAAGTGACTTAATAGTAAACAGTAAGCCTACTATAGGCACAATCTAAGAAAAATATTTTTTTTCTTACACCGTGCTACAGATATCAGTAACACAGATGACATTCCATCAGGTGACTCGCTTGCTCATTTGTCCCCTCCGCCATGAAAAAAGCACGCAGATTCCCAAATAATTAGAAGTGAGTTTCCTAAATCAGGCGAGTCGGAATGAAACTTAGGATTAAGACCCTTCGCTTGGAAAGAAGTATTAACTAGCACCAACAGTCCTGTCAAATCAGTTACAATCATCCGTATTATCGTTTATCGATCGCAACCAAATCTTAATCTTAATCAAATCTTGGGTAGTACCCTACCCTTTTTTTTTTTTTTTTTTTTTTTTGCGTCAGGAAATGCTTTATGCATCCCGTCCTGCCGTAGGGGGGTGGCAGGGGGGTATGTGGGACTCCTCGACATTAGGGTGCTAGGCCGAGTCTACCCACTAAAACCTGACGGTGTTCCTCGAGGGCCTTGATGCCGGGGCAACGGGAGCGCGTTGGCATTCTGCCGCGACCCCGGCGGCTATGCCCAGCCTGAGCCGGGCCCTCCTCCGTTTGCGGGCAGTTTGACCTGCCCGCTCTCCTGGGAGGCGCGCGGGAACAACCGCGCGCACCATCCCGAGGCCATTGCTGAGGCGCCTTCCCCCGAAGGACACCCCGAAGTGGCGGCTTCCGCACCCCGCCTACACCACGGCAGGGGCGTCAGCACGCCCACCTGATTTTTACGTGTTTACTCACGGGTTTTTACAAGTTTTCCTTCTTCCCACCTTTGATTTTAACGTGTTGTCTCACGGGTTTCATTTCGAGTTTTCCTTCTCTCCACCTCTGGTTTTAACGTGTTTTCTCACGGGTTTCATTTCGAGTTTTCCTTCTCTCCACCTCAGATTTTTACGTGTATCCTCACGGGTTTTTAAAAGTTTTCCTTCTTTCCACCTCCGGGGTCACAATACCCTTCCTGGAAGAGGGGCAAGTGACCCCGACGCCTGACCCCCGCCCTCACGCAGAGGACGGGGAACACAACTTGTCCCCATAAATGGGGACATCCCCCCCCCGGTCCGGGCCAGGCCCTTTCGGCACTGCAGCCTCATCGGCCCCGACCCGGTACTGAGGGCGCCGCCGAAGCACCACCCTCAGGAGTGTTTATCGACTCTCCAGTCTAGATCCGCAGTGTTAAGTAGAAACAGGGTCACCTCGAGAAGGATGTAGACATGAAGTCTACGCACTGCGGTCTTGGGATGGCAGGCTAAGGCTCCACTTAATGGGAGCTATAAGCGCCTGTTGGTCCACCCCCTGTGGCGGGTCACCCACACCACTCGGCCCCGGGTAGTACCCTACCCTACCCTAACCAGAATACGCCCATGTACCTACTTAAATTTTTATTCTACTTTTGCAATATAAATGTAATAACAAAAATATAGAAAATTTAATATTTTCCAATAATGCAGTCGCGCAATAAAATAAATTGAAAAATTGTAGAAATAAGAAATATGCTATGTATTAAAGTGAAGGGTTTTGTTGTTTTTTTATATATTTTTTCAACATATTATGCTCGGTGCGAACGCAATAATAATGAAGCTTCTATAGGTAAGAGTGTGTATAAATTATTTACAAAGGTTTTGTTGTTGAGTATAAAAATACAAATACTTATTTTTAAATTAAAGTTATTGAAACAATAGTGGTTATCTTATAACACGAAATAATTTTTACAATAGAATTAAAATAGAATTTAAATCGATTGTTAATGAGAATATTACAGTCGTAATAATTAGTCCTGAGCTTTTATGATCATTCGACAGCGGTAATGGTAGTTTAAAATAGCTGCTAATTATCAAGAACGAACCGATCGACAATGATGTTCTTAAATTAAATACATAATATCTTGAGGCCATTTTCCTTTCGATGCGTACCGATAGGTACAAAGTTACCACGCATCGAAATTGCACATTGACAACACTTTCACAATTAATGGGCAGTTGTTTTATGGATGGTAAGCCCAAACGAAATATCTTTACCGTCGCCTAATCAAGTTCTTCGTAATGTATTATAAATTCTACATATAACCAACTTACGGCCTACGTGGAAAGATAAACTCTAACTTAATTAATAGAAATTGGAATACATTAGGCTATTCCACTAATTATATATAAAATAAACTATCTTAGGACAATTAATACATAGTGTACTACCTTAATTAAACACTAGACATACTAGATTCTTAAATAATATGTCAAAAGATATTTTTTTCCTTAATTGACCTGAAATCAAATCCAAAGTCCTCTCGGCTTGAATTGTTTTTATCTTAATTGAATCAATCAATAATTTCTACGTATATCTAGGGTATGTTATTATTACGGTTATATATATTATTTCGTTGTTCCAAAGTTAAATTCAATGTAAACATCGACAACAAAGGAGCTGAGTACCAAGATGCGAGGCGTCATCACAAGAAAGCTTTGCGCGTACAAAATGAGAACCCTATTCAATACGAAAAAAACAACCTACGGATAAGAGGCGGTAATATAACAAACATGCTAAACTTCCCATACATGGCTGCCATAATAATACACGGCAGGCTGTGGTGCGCCGGGGCCATTGTCGATGTCAACTGGGTGGTGACTGCGGCGCATTGTCTCAACTAGTAAGTATCCTCCATTATTGACATTGCATAGATGTCTTTTCTATAGTAGAAGAACCGCAGGACGATAAAAAAGCTAGTCTTTTACTGCATTATCCTTACACCGACTAAATAGTACAAATTCTAAAGACTAAAAACTCTCACGGTAGCTTGACCACTGGCATGATTATTTGAGTGTAGCTTTTCTTCTCTTCATTTCATTTCTAAAAAAGGAGCTGTGCCTAGTCCTTGGGGTTTATAAAGAAGCATGTACAATAAATGAATAATTACACAACATTACCTCGATGGCGCAGTGGTTTAGATGTTGCGCCCAAGCGCGGAAGATCAATTTAACAAAGGAACTTTTCTAAATTGTCTCGGGTCTGACTAGGAGACGCCTACAGTAGTCGTCGTCTGGTTTTCATAGCACAGGGAATTCCCTAGTTTGAGATCAGATTATGGATGTATTGTTTGGCGCATTATTATGATTAGTGATATATAACAATCCGAGATTAAACCAAATCAACACATCAACACATTAATTTTTAATTTAACACATCTTACTAACGAATAAATTTAACCGCAGAATTGGTAATAGCTAATAGCACTATGTACATGTCCGAGCCACCCACCGCACTGATAAACTGGGACAAAGATATACATACCTACGTGATCATAAACAAAGAGCAACCTCTTTCCAACGTCTGTCAATATTGCGTGCCCTCACTTGTACGCCCAACCAGCGGGCTAAGTAACTCAGGCGCGGAAGGTGTGTTTACTCTTCACGTAGTTGTAGTTAGTGTACTGTATAATACCACAGTACAAGTAATAATACCGTCTGTTAGAACTGTTATGCTCCCACACACGATCGAATATACTTGATAAAGCCCGTCCAATTTGCATGAAATGGAAGTTGCATCAAGTAAATTTGATCGTGTGTGGCATTGTAGTGGTGTCATGCCTAACAACGCTTCATACTAATTGGACGGGCTTGATCATAGTATATTTGATCGTGTGTGGAGGGCACTACACACAAGTACCACAAGTCCATTTCCTGCAGCAGTCCGCGGCCAAAGAGACCGCTTGTAGGTAAATGTTTCCCTTTTCTAGACAACCGCCGCTGTGGCGCTGTCATGTTTGCGTGATAGAGGATAGAGTACTTCTTTCTATTTCGCACCTATACACTACAGTCAGTATTCCTCGTCAGCGTCCTACACGTGTCGCCTTTGAAAACACTCGGGCAATTTGTAAAAATACGTGTGGGTTCTACGCGCGCGCATGAGGGAGGCACGCTTGTGGATGTCGCGGGCGCGGTCCGCCATCCGAAGTTCGAGGAAGAACCCGTGCCGCATGCGGACGTAGCTTTACTTAAACTTGCTGACATCCTTGGTAAGTAATCAAATAATCATAACATACGTAGTGAATAAATAAATATTATAAAAAAAGATCTGAAATATCCATTAACATTAACAAAAAGAAAGATGTAGTGAATGCCAGGCGTGTGGACTTGTGATGGTGTTTCCAAATCTTAAGGCGACACGTTGATGAATAATAATTTAAACCACAATACACCTACTGCTCTATGCTAACGTGCGCGTGCTAGTTTACGAAAAACACAAAAAAAACAGTTACTTTCCTTTATTTTAAAATCTACAATTAATTTAAAAAAAATCCAACTGTCATTTTGAAGAATATATATACATATCTTAAGGCTTTAGCCCTAACGGGGTAGTCAGAGAGGACGGAGCGCCAAGTCAATGAAGAATATGTTTAGATTAAACTATACAGAAAATTTAGAAACAGAAATCAGTCCCGTTACTAAAAAAAATTTAAATCTCCGTTTTAAAAGAGGTTTCTTTCATTTTTTTTTGTGTTACAAAAGTTAACCAACCATGTACCGCGACTGGCAAAATAAATTCAATGAAATGAAAAATCAGGTTATCAAATATCAATTTCATACGCTTTGTAGTCACTTAAAAAATGGAAATCCCTGCTATTAAAATTTCCGAAGCGTCGCCTTAGGAGGAAAAATCACAGCATGATACGTCTTTGCTCAATCGCAATCGGATTAAAATGAGTGTATGTCGTTCTCGCTAGAGTATATTGCATCATTCTATCTCTTTTGCAAGTAGTGTATAACACACAATTTATAATACTATTTACGTGTATAATACTTTTATTTAATCAAAAGGAAATATCTCGGTTATTATAAAACAGAACGTTAAAAAAATGAATAAAATACCTAGGTATTAAGAAAAATAATATTTTACTAATTTCGTTAGGATTTACGTTACGAACATTTGAAAACTTAATACTATTATTTTGTATACGTGTGTTATCTAATATATAAATATGAATGTTTGTTTCCTTGTTTGTTCGTATTTTATGCGCTGCCATACCGTTCCTTCCATTATCAAGATATTTGGTATGAAGATAGCTTGAATTCTGAAGAAGGACAAAGGCTGTTTTAAATTTAAAAAACGCGAAAGAAGTCGCGGGCATCAGCTGGTACAATATTAACATAACTTTATATTCTAAATATAAGTTAATATAAAAAAACTAATAAATAACATTACTTCTTCAGAATTCAGTAATCATGTGAATCTGATAAAGATATACGACGGTCTGAAAGAGCCCTACGCACAAAGTTTTGTAGTAGTCAGCGGATGGGGAGCCACTAGGGTAAGGAATTAAAATAGCTACTATTTTTTTTAAAGACATTATGCAACAAAAGGATTAAAGGCTAAAGATAAAACGGAAAATTAGGAAATCTCTTCAATGTACGCCTGTTTATTTATTTATTTGCTAAAGACGCCTTTGACAATAACCCATTAGGGACCATAAATTACCAACACAATCTACAGTAGTTTTTTTAAGCAATAATTAAGTAGGATATATATGAGGATTAATGATACATTGTAAATTGACTTGTAATAGTAATTTATGCTCAAGAATAAGTCAACAACCAATTACAAAATCGATTTAAAATTATCATATATCATAAACCAATTGAAAATCTGCAGTATTAGTACGTCTATAGGTATGCGTTTAAATATATAGGTACGTATATAACTCTCGACTCTTACTCCCGCATGCACGAGCTCGAATTATTTCAGACCTGTAACCGGGCGAGAAAATAAGGCTATGCTGTACTTTTTGGCGGGAACGGGAGAAGTGAGGATGTCATTTTCTTTAGATTTTCTATTTTTTATATTTTTGGAAATTTTAAAGTACAAAAGTGATAGTATATTGTGTTTTAAATTTCTGTATAAGTAAAAAGAATGGAATAGGTAATAAATATGTGTAGCTGAAGTTCTCGCGATCTTCCAAAAAGTCCTTCATAACTTCAGTAAAGCCTACTACCACTTTACTGAAGGAGTTTTACGATAAGAAAAAAACTAACTTACTTGTGATTGTGATTCTACTTATACTTACTACTAAAGAAAGAAAAACGCTCCCTTCGTGGTCGCGACCGATCGCGGAGCAGGATCTCCAGTCGTAAATTACGTGACTTTTCGTTACAAAATAGCTCGTAATGTGATATAATAGAGTAAACATTATTTTAATTTGAACTGTGATGTTATTCCAGGGCTCAGATACAGCTTTCAGAGACCACACCCCTGACCTTTTAACAGCACGGTTAAAAGTGCGCACGCGAAATTATTGTATTGACGCATATCAACTCGTAAATGGATTTCAATTCACTGAAGACTTCTTTTGTGCCTCACTGAGAGGCGGAACAAGAGACGCTTGTTTGGTAAATAGATCCAATAAGCAACTTCAAGCAACTCACATACATACATAACTTCACATCAGTTTTCATTTGAAGTGGACAGAGCATCGACCACACCTTGATTGGATGGCACTTTTAACAATAACCCAACAAGCAAAAAGATTTGATAATATGAGGAGGTTATACAACTTTAATTAATTTAAATTTAACCCAACATTAACACGACACTTCGCGAGTGCAATGTTACAATATTTCAATACTTTTCGGCTCATATGGTCGTTTATTTGACTGGCTATGTAATAATATTGGCAACGTAGTCTTGAACAAAATTTTGCTAACAGGGAAATATTTTTTGGGCATATTAATAATTGCCAGCCATCGCCAAGACTAGGTAAATTTATTCCAACATTGACACGACCACTTTGCGAGTGTAATGCTTAAAAACTTTTCGGGTCTTGTGAACGTTTATTCGACTGCTATATTACAACACTGGCAACGTAGTATCAACCAAAATTTTGCTAATAGGGACATTTTTTTTGGGCTTTTGATATCAAAACGGAATCAAATAATAATAATTGCCAGCCGTCACCAAGACTAGGTAGTCTATAATAAACTTTTATAGCAATTTGTAACCAAAATTACTATAAAACTAGCTGAACCCGCGACTTCGTCTGCGCGGAAAATTTTTTAGTCTATATGTTAGACTATATGTACATGTACCTATATAGTATGTTTAAAGATTGTTTTTGAAAAAAGTGTATGTCTAGCCTACGTCTGTCTCCGGGCACATACCATCTCTGTACCAAACATCATATTTGATTGGGCGGTTCAGCATATTCCAATTAGTTTCATCCCCCTTTTCACCCCCTTAGGGGTAGTTTTTTGATAAGAGAAAAGTGACCTATGTCCGTTCCCAGGTGTCAAACTATATCCATGCTACATCATAATCAGTTCAGCGCTTTAGCTACTATTTATCACAAAATTTGACAAAAAAATTGAAATTAAAGACAGACGCTAGAGATTTATATAGTAGTATAGATAATGTGTGATTTGCTTTCTGCTGCATAAACACGGCTCAGTACAAAATCACTACTAAATATGGCCATAGTAACTGTTGATACAAACAAAAAACCAGCCGGACATGCATGGAGTGTTGGACATGCATTAGTTAGCAACTTAGGATTCAGGCGCAAATTCGAACAAAATAGAAATTTTTAGAAGATTAAAAGCGATCTGATCCAAATTATGCGGTATTTCATTTTTGTCGGTTTTTCACGTCTACTTTCGGGTTACCAATTTACGTTTCTGTAGTTTTTAGCTAAATAAGAGTCGGTAAAGCTAACTTTGTCGGTTAAGATAAGATAACTTGTATGAACGACGGACTACAAAAACGTCGCTTTCTGTGATAGTTCCGCTGTACAATCTATTCTTAAATACTTGTTGCTTAGATTAACATTACGGTGTAATTTTATTACGTTTCAAGCCAAAGTTAAATCTATTTATTCAAGTGAACCTAATTGCAAGGTGTTTTAGAACATCAAATCTACCTTAGGTTCGAAATAAAACCTAAGCACTGAGGAACCCAGAAGAAACTCAGTCAGGTTTTACTTTTTCAACATCACTTTATTATATCCGTATTTAAATACGATATTCAGAAAGCCAGTAAGCGCACGTCCAGGGAGGATTATTCCTTGACTTTGTTTTGTCTTCAAGGAAATCATTGTTTTGAATTACGCTTTTCCAATCAGTGTACATTTAATAACAAGTATATATTTTTTTCCCCTGAATTGACTGATTCCGTGAACCAAGACCGTTGTAGCGCGGTGGAGGGTTTTTCTAATTATTTAATGTCTTGAGTGAGTGTTCGTTAGTATTTCAGCTTGTAAATAACATCCTAATGATATCTCGCGACGACTCCCGAGACTCTAGCACAGTTTTGATCAAGCTTGCACCTGAATGGGTTATTGACCACCTTCTAGTGAAAGCGTAATGTCGACAGCGAAATATCCTGTAAATGACAAAATATGCCAGCATTTGGTTAAGTCACTCAAAGCCAGCAATATTGTTACTGAGTGGTAATTTGTAGGATCTAACAATGCAATAACGGAACTCATTCTAAATTTGGGTATAATTCTACTGCGATTCAACAAAATTAACCTTTTTAATAATTTTTTTTAACCTTGACCAACACGTCCATTAAATATATGTATGTGTACATACTAAAATTGGTGTTACTATGGTATTAATAAAGGCGTGTACCTAAACTGAAAATTTGAAGAACGACGCCTCTATTTTAGCATAAGAGTTCGCTTATGATGCTAGACGACTTTTAAATTTGAAAAAATTATCAAAAGCATTTTGGTGCTTGAAAGAAAATAGCTTGAAGCTAGATATGCATGTACTACGTATGTTTTTGAATCGATGAAAAATAAGTCTTAATATGCGGAATTGCTATTAGTTTGATGCAGGCGCTCCGGCAATACAGCATGACGTCCTGATGGGAATCATGAGCTTCGGTCCAGAACGGTGCGGCCATGAATACCAACCAGCTGTGTTCATCAAAGCTTTCTATTTTAGGTGATAATAATTTTGTAATATACTTGGATGACAAGCAAAGACTTCTTGTGATGGAATCTTGCGGCGTGTGTTCCATCAGAGTAGTGGAATGTCTGTTTTCTTGTAGGTTTCAGCGGTGTGTAGTTTGAGGAAGACGTGACGCGTTAGGTTCGTTTACAATGAAACAATACGTAAGCGGGAGTGACCGCGCTTCAAACGGTCTAAATTTCTATATAAACAGCAAAATCTAATATTAATACAATCTAATGTTTGATAACAGTTTCATTCCGTCGTCAACACTCCTTTTGTGATCCTTATTTCGATAGTAATGGCCAGTCTGTCCAAAGCCAGTAATGGCCAAAATAGGAGTTGGTTTCGCTGTCTAAGTCTTTCTTTTTGAACTTGCACTCATTATGTGCTTATAATTTCTCGGAAGATTCACTCGAAAGTGAAGATACGCTGATTGCGAATAATTCTATCACATACGATCGATCTATACAAAAAAAATCCATAACCCGTGATTTTCATCGAAATCTTTGAAATTTACATCGAGAAGATATGTACAATGGAATAGATTTTTTCTTGCGTTCTTTTTTGGAAGAAGCAACTATTAAACACTGGGTTATTTAATATTTTTCAGTGTGATTGTAATCAAAATGTTTTTTGATAGCTTTGATAGTTATTTTTAGCGCCGCCCTAATTAATGACATTTTTATTGCAAACAGGGACTTCGTAAAGGAAACGATATCATCCTACAAAACAACGGCAGACTTGATCAACGCGATGCATGAAGCAGAGGATTTCGCGAAGCCTGTCATTCATGTGGCTACCGAAAAAAGTACTACACTCAGCGCGCAAGAGGCACTTGCTTTGAGACAGGGCGATATGATTGAGTCTGACTCTGAACCAGACTACAGACATGATTAAATATTTAATAAAAATTGATCGTTTTAATAGATAAACATCTGTTATATGTAAGACAACTAAACTGTATTTAACATTTACCAGTAGTGTATTTTAGGATTTGGCGCTCTGGGCCTGTAAGGTTTACCGCCCCATAAATTAATAAAAAAATTAAAAATCTTTTAATAATGAAGCCCATACAAAAGAATAAACACCATATATTTCATATTGACGCTCTTTGCGATGCACAATTTGGTTGAGTTGGCTTCTATATTAAGGATGACTCCCAGCCTGCTGCCCCGAGCCATGGCCCCCATGGACCTAGAGTAAATACGCCACAGACACACACAGGAATATTACGATCTCAATTTTAACTGTATTATGATGATGTTAGTATTCAGACCTGAATTACTTGTAGTGGGTAGATTACAGAATACCATTTAAAACTGCATCAGTTAAGTTAACGTGGTCTGTTCATGCCGATCTGTAAACTCGCCGATCTCTGGTTTTCATTTTGTTGCTGACTTTGTATACATGGATAACCGTCTTTCTGAGCAGCAACAAATTTCATTAGTGATTTTAGTTAAGAAAATCAAATGTTAACCTATCAAAATCAAAAAAATGGGAAAAAAATTTAAAAAAAAGTTTTTCGTTTTTTCTTTAGTGTCGTCTTACAGAAACAAATTAGCAACAATTTCCCTATTACTTTTTTAACGATTATTCTGTATTTTACCATTTTCCTGCTACCTTTGCATAAAGCATTGTTTACGATTTTTAGGGATCGGCTTGAGCAAGAAAATCGATTTTTTAGCGTCTAACTAGCAACAAATGTTTGTGTTTTTTTTATTTTGGCTGATTTTCCACTGCTAGCTTTATGGACCTCGAAAACTATTAGAACTTAGCGTCTCCACCTAAGTTTCAACAGAATTTTGAAAGAACAATTGAGTTGACGTGACACGAGCGATGTCCGTATGGTTTACGTAGTAATGTTACATTCTCTTCGCATATAGAGTACCACCAAAAGAGTTTGTATCTCAATGTTTACCACACATCATAAGTACGAGAAAGCCACGCCCCCTACTACTTCGTTTTTACTCGAGGTAGCCTCTTAATTTCCCGTGTTTTTAGATATTTTATAAAGCAACGCGAAAATTTAAAATTTACATAGCACAAAAGGCGAACCTCACCGAGATAGAACTAACTAAACTCCGTTCTCATAAAATGCTGCATAAGCCATAATTTATATACTTTTATTACTTCATATCTACATACTTTAAAAATTCAATTGTTACTTTACTGGATTAAGAATAAAATGTAGAATTTTTTGATATATACGTTTTGTTTGTAATTTATTATAATATTTAGGCCCATATTAGGCCCATTAACATAGATCCAGTCTCTTTAAACTTCTTCACCCATTGGATGCTTTTATAATTTACCGTCGAACGTTTTTATCGTCACGTTTTTACCGTCCAAAATACAATAGGTAAGTAAAATGCTTCCCTATTATGTCGGCGATAAAGACGCTTTTTCAACGTCCACGAAATGACGTTATCGAGCACGGAAATATAAAAGCGTCTCCATACAACTGCATACATTTTGCTTCCCCATTGTACCGTGGACGGTAAAAACGTTCAACGGAAAATTATAAAAGCGGCCATTTCCCAATCAAAACATGAACGTACTCCACGCGAAACAAGCGCCTAAAGCGCTTATTACACCTTCCACTTTGTTGGAACAACTTTCCTAGAGATGGCAATCTGAGATCGATTAATGGAAGAATCTATCATTCGATCTCTAGTGGTGAATCGATTCAGTGAATAGACGACAGACATTTAAAAATCGTTCTACGGTTTTTTTAAATTTCGCATGGGATAGATAAAAGTTAGACGACACAAAAATGTGCTAAATCTGGCTCCGAAAGCGCTAAGGTAACGGCAGTGTTCGTTATATGTATTTATAATTTATTTAAAATTTCCACGCTAGCTCATTATTTTATAGTTGCGTTCTTACCAATACAAATATAATGGATACTCCATTTTTGGGTGTCCGCCATCAATTCAGTCGATTCAGTCGATAAGTCGATTTTCTACTCGAGATCGATCGATCAACTTTTCCATGAATCGATCTCAGATCGCCATCCCTAGGAAAGTTGTTCCAACAAATTGGAAGGTGTTATAAGCGCTTAACGGTAATGAGCGCACCATCGTTTTAATCATATTACTTTACGCGAAAGGCGCACTGGGGCCCCATAACACGGTCCGTTGCGGCTTGTGACTAAAGGAGATGTCTCACATCTGACCATCACTATGTACAGTATACGTAATAATCAAGAAAAATACCTCAGTATTTTTCTTGATTATTACGTTATTACCTCAGAGAACAAGATTATAATTATTAATTTATTTCACTGGTAATAAAATACTTTTGAAACTACTTGCGAACTACTGCAACAGCCCGTCTATGCTTCTTGTTTTTAATTTATTTATGACGTTAACACCTTAAAGAAATAAAAAAAAGAAATGAACGTCATCTGTCGCAATATTATAAATACCGTAGTGATTAGTGATTACTTACTCAGTAATAAATACAAAAGTGAACCTCAGCTACAAAGAGAATGTAACATTACTACGCTCTGCTAGTCTGATATGTTTTCACAACTAAACCGCTTGGACCGATTTTGATCATATTTAGAATGGAGGTATATTAAGCCCTGGCAAAGGACATAAGCTATCCTTTTTAATTCCACGCGGATGAAGTCACGGACCACAGCTAGTAACAAATAAAACGACGAATTTTTATTAAAACGTCGTCTGACTATAGAGTTACGTTCGAAGTCAGGTGCAATCACATATTATGCCCTGTGAGGCCAAATCTCAAAGAAAGTATCTCTTGGATTTTGAGTGTAAACAACAAATTCGGAAATAGTTCGTTGAGTGTAATAGTTTTTTCGATAGTATGATATCCAGCCTTTCCCAAAGTGGGCGATAACGCCCCCTTGTGGGCGCTGCAGGCCTAAAGGGGAGCGGTAAGAGACCCAGAAAAAAAATGGGGGCGTTGTGTAGAGGCCTGGGGGTGATTTGTAATTTCATTTAGCTAGGAGGTATCTTAGACAACAACTGCATGAGCTCTCGACTCTCAACTACAACTTGTGAACATCAACTAATATTAATTAAAAGATTGCTCAAACTCGGTTCGATATTTCTCTCCGCGTAGTTCATATATCTGTCCTGTTTTATTGAATATACAAAATAAAAATCATGTCAATCGGTCGTTCCGTTTCGAAATGAAAGTAGATACAAACAAACAAATAAAAAGGCAACAGACACACTTTCGCATTTTAATAGTTATTAGTACTCCCAGATAGGTAATTTTCGTAGATAATAGACCGCGGGAAATCATGTTTTAACAAGTTTTTGTTAATAATAACCCGAATTGTGCATTCCTATATCAATCGGCTGGTTCATAGAATACTTGTTCTGACTTGTTGAGTACGATTGAGCGTCGAATGAGATAAACGAGTTTATACATGTTTGTTTTATTCCTGTCGGTGCGTGCTGCTTATGCAATCCTATATAAACAACGTAATATTTATTTTATTTTCATTTGCGGTTTCGCTCGCAATAGATGAGCAGTACTTAAGTTCAACACTTACTTACGTATTTCTCAAAACAAAACAATGTCGGAAGTAAAAAAGAAGAGACGGCAATACTGTGCGGAATATATTAAATTCGGATTCATTGAAAATCCGACAAACCCATCGTCGCCTTTGTGTCTTCTATGTCTAAAAACATTTTCGAATGAAGCAATGAAGCCTTCAAGACTGTGATCTTGCAGTCTTGCAGTTTGAATAAAATGCATCCAGATAAGAAAGACAAGAATGTAGCATATTTTCAAGACCTAGAGAAGAAGCATAATACTCAGCCAAGTGTAGCAAAACTATTTTCGGCGGCTGCTAAGCAAGATGACGACGGACTTCGAGCTTCGTACAATATCTCTTTGTTAATTGCTCAAAAAGGCAAACCACATAACATCGGAGAAGAGTTAATTTTGCCAGCAATAAAGGAAGTAATAACTACTGTGCTTCATAAACCAGCCGCAGATATTATCCGAAAAATTCCTTTGAGTAATAATTCTGTGCAAAGACGAATTGATGAAATGGCTGAAAACATTGAAAGATCATTGTGTGATCACCTGAGGACAAGTCAATTCTCAATTCAGCTCGATGAGTCCACTTTACCAACTAATGAAGCATTGTTGCTGTCTTACGTGAGGTTTATTAAAGATGAGAAAATATGTGAAGAACTATTCTTTGCAAGAAATTTAGAGACCAATACAAAAGGCGAAACCATAGTCAATACATTGAAAAAGTTTTGTGATGAGAAAGAGATTCCCTTAAAAAATATTATATAGTTGCTACGGATGGCGCTCCGGCTATGACAGGGTGCCATAAAGGCTTCATAGCGTACTTAAAAAATAAAATTCCAGATGTCCTTGCTGTACATTGCGTTATTCATAGACAACATTTGGTTGCTAGAATCTTAAGTGAACGACTATTTCAATCACTGCAATATGTCATCAAAGCAGTCAATAAAATCCGCAACAGCTCTTTGAATGATAGATTATTTCATCAGCTTTGTGTTACTAATGACGAGGATTTCAACCGTTTGTTGTTTCATACTGAAGTTCGTTGGCTATCAAGAGGCAATTGTCTGACTCGATTTTACAACCTGTTTGACTCTGTTATAGAGTTCTTGGAAACTAAAGATACAGAATTGCACAACAAGCTCATTACATCAAAGAATGATATAGCTTACATGACAGACCTGTATAAATTGTTCAACGACATGAATATCCAACTGCAAGGCGATGAACTAAATTTAATTAAAACAAAAAACGTCGTTGCTGCTTTCGCAGCCAAACTGCTTCTACACAAAAAGAATATGGGCAGACGTGAGTTTCACAATTTTCCGAATTTATCAGTATCATGCAGTAACGACGAATTGTTTGCCTACTGCCAACATTTGGAATACCTCCACATTGACTTCACCGAACGATACCAGGACATTTTGAACTTGGAAATACCAGACTGGGTGTTGGATCCGTTTTCAAATGTCAACACAGCAATGTCACCTCAGCTGGAAGAAGAACTTATAGAATTGACAACAAACGAGGAAATAAAAATCAAGTTCAAAAATGGTTACCAAGAATTTTGGCTACAAAAACCGATCCCGCAATTGTATCCTGGATTGTGGTCAACCGTTCAGCGATTCTTGATAGCATTCCCATCGTCATATTTGTGTGAACGTGGATTTAGTGCTGTGGCAACACTGCTTACTAAAAAGAGAAATCGTTTGCATGTTACCAAACGTGGCGACTTGCGACTGTTCTTGAGTAAATTGGAACCTGATATCAACAAACTTATTAAACAGCATCAGACTCATCCTTCACATTAGTTTTTATATAAGGATCGATTATATTTGTTTTATTTTGAATAAAAGATACTCTGTTTGAATACTATAAAGTTGCGTTTCAATGCTCCCGTCAATGCTGCCGTAAGAGTTAACTTGAGACCTGAGCGCCGTTGTGTATTACCTACTGCGCTCAGGTTTCAAGTTAACTCTTGCGGCTTATAGTAAGTCTCGTTTAGAATTAATGTTTAATCTCCGCTAATATAGCTCACAATAATTAATTAATTTAATTTGAAGTTATAGTGGTTTTTCATTAGGTGAAAAAATGGGGGCGCTAAAAAATAATTTATTCTCAAAGTGGGCAGTAGACAAAATAAGTTGGGGAACCCCTGTACTAGAGACTAGCGCCTGGAACGAAGTTCGCGATAAAATTATAATTTCCGGAACCTGTCCTTTACGATTTAATTCTATTTGTTGATCGATATAAATCTTAAAGATGTATGATTAATGATTATACCTTATATGATAAGTAATATTATAGTATAATATTGGGCCGAAGATGGATTTTCCAGTACTGAGATAAGGAAGCTCGGGAGATTCCTTCTGGAATGGTAATAAGTATATTATGTAAAAATATTTCACTCGCTTTACAATCATTACATTTCTGGGTATTTAATGAAGTGTAACTTATTACGAACTCGTAAGAAGCATAATTCCGTGAAATAATTGATCGGCAAAAGCAAATTGACCTTGATTAAACATTACTATTAAATCGCTCTTTTAGGGTAAAATGGGCTTTGTGTCGCAATACTTATGGCCGCATATAATGTTTATACAGTTTTTATCATACTTGTAGTACCTAACAACTGTTTGCTGAACGATCGCTGTGCGAATAATCACGAATCGCGCGCCGTGATCTAGTCGTATGTTAGCGATTACTAACTGTACACGTGTTTATAGTGAAAATAATTGTTGCTATCGGTAGAAAGAAAAATAAAAAAACATGACTCAAAATAATTTCCGAAGTCCATATCCTATTCAAAAATAAGGATTTTTCTTTTTTTTAAATACTTTAGCAATAATAATGTTTATGCAATAAAATAACCTCAAAATTACTTTTTAAATTTTATATGCAAGACACGATTTACAACTACAACAACTATGGATGGAAAAAGCAAAGGCAGTGCTAGAAGACAGATTTTGACAGCTTTACTAGGTAAGTGAAAGTTTTTTATAACTGTATCTATAATAAGAAGCCTTAGGTAGATATTCGCATGAACTAGAAAAATAAAATTACGATTATAGGCCCACTAAAATCGAATAAATAAAAGCACAAAATGTACACAAACGATTATAATTGTGTAGTCGGTCATTTATTATAAATATTTTATATATTTTGTAAAATATTTCTGTTTATTTTATGTCATAGATACTCTTATATTAATATTACTACCCAATTGTCAAAGATAAAATAGGTAGAGTTATGAAATTGTTATGAAATTTTCTGAGCGACGCTACAAATATTTTTAAATTTGTATTTTTGGATTACTTCTACATATTAAAATTATATAATACTACATATTTATCAGTTTATTTTATTATGTAGTTTTATATTTTTTACGCATTCGTAAGTACTACTGCAAGTCTTAATTTTAACGTAACATTAAATCATTATTTATTCTCGAGGATGTTTAGCTACCTCAGTAATAAAACTCCTGACCAACAGCCAGACAACAAACCGATTTTAAAAATATTCTATTTTCATATTGAGCTTCAGGACCCTTAAAACGAAGATAGCGCGAAAAGTTAAATGAAATTAATTAAATAAATAAACGAATGTCTGTCTACCCTAGTGCGATCTCGTCAGAGAAGGTATAAAAGTAAATAATTACTTCCGATACGAACCAACTATTTTTTCCAGCAACAATTCCAACCTTCACATATGGTATCCAAATTGGCTGGCTCTCTCCAATGGGCCCCCTACTAAAATCTGTAGACACGCCTGCGCAAGCGCCGCTGTCCGATGCAGACATAACATGGATGGCAGCCGCTCTCCCTTTATCGGCTATATGTGGAATACCATTCTTCAGTTTCTCGTCAGACAGATTTGGAAGGAAAATCTGTATAATAATTGTCTCTTTATTGTCATGCGTAAGTATATTTCTACTAGTCACCAGACACGGAATAGATCAATTTTATTCATCACTCCATAAAACTGTTCGATAAGCCAGGATCACGTGTATGTAGAGATAGATCGATTTGATTTCGAATAAACATCCGACTCATTTTTATAAGAAAAAATGTTAACAGGCTTCTAGTTTTAATTTCTGTAAAAACTAAGCATAGTTGTAATGCTTATTGTACCTACTTATACATAAAGAATGAAATGATTTGCAGTTTTTGGATACCTACGAAAGATTCCAAAGCAAACTCTGTGTTTATAATTCCCTCATAAAATTCAAAAATGAAACGTATATTACAATTTACCTACATAACTCTACAAATAAAGAACTTATGATCGATGTACTACGATGCATCGTTAATAATAAAAGGTATTATTGCCAATGCATGTATTCGTACATTACGACATCGAACAATTGAATAATGGAATTCTTTGCATTAATTTTTCCGCTTATTGACAAAACAAAAGCTACTAGGTAAACTATGTACTGCAGAGTAAAATTAGAGAATGTTTGGAAAATATTTTCCAAACTCGGCTAAAGCGTCTCGCCACTAATCTCTTTAACAAGAGAATAGGCTGTTCCCATTTAAAATTACAGGTATTCTTTGTTCCGATTGGGAGCGCCATGAAATGTATCGGGAATTGGATACATTATGTTGAAATAAATAAATTTTTAACGTCATAGTGTACCATTTTTAACATTTACATACATATAATGTTAGTAATGGTACACCGTCAAAAAACTCAGTAGATTTTCACTATACAACCTTTATATAACTATAAAGGGTCACTATACTCACTATTAGCGACTAAATGTTGAGAATCAATTTATCTCATAAACGTAGTTTAAAGCAGAAATTCGTAATCTTTTAAAGCCACGAAACACTCGATAAATCTCTTTAATTTTATTGAACCTTACACAAAATGATAACAAATGAGATACTGTAATTTATAATAAAAACAAAGAAACCTTCTTGGAAATGGGTATTTTAAAAATGAGTGCGAAGAATCAAATTGATTTTGTGTTTTTAAAGTAACAAAAGGCGTAAGACAGCCTTTTTTCGATTTTACCGATTCAGTGACAAATATACTGATTTCCAGACCCCGGTGACTTATACATAAAAGCCACGGGTTTCGCAGAACCTACTTATTAAAACCTACCTATTAAAAAGATCATTGTGATCCTGAGCAGAAATATAGCAAGAGGACCTGAATATACTAATTCTGATAGTATTCATACATAGTAACATAACTTCACGCTTTTTCCATTCATACTAGCTTAGCAGCAGAGCATGAAATCAAATGGGTGAACACCGGTATGCTTAGATGTAACTCTACTCTCTATCAGTAAGCGTACTTATTTAATTCGATGGAAAAATCTAGATGCGTACTTCCAGATCACTTACACCTTATGTAATACATATACATGTTCAAACAGTGTAATTTATAATTATACATGAAATATAAATATTTACACGTTTTATCCACGAATTTTGACCCGGGTTCAATTCCCCGTCTATGCCTAGTGATCTGTTAGGGTTCACACAATTCGCTTACTCTATATCAAAATCTAATAGACATAGGACATTTTTCATTTCAATTTTTCGTTTTTACTTTTACCTACTAAAAAATGTATGGAATTATTTATACTATTATGTATTCTTCTTGATTAGTATTCTATCTAGTGACATCAATTATTTATTATTATTCATTATTATTCAATATAATTATTTACAGTGAAATTAGAACTTCAATATGGTTGTGTCAAATTGTTTCAACTTTTCTGTGAACCCGTTGCTAGATTTTGTTGTGGAACAGACGAATTTTTGTAATTGTAATATTAAAAAATATATACATTCGAAGGATTTTTCTTATAATTTCAGGTGTCATGGACGATAAAATTGACGGCTATAACATCAACAGCGCTCATAGCCGCAAGGATGATAGCCGGCCTCTCTGCTGGAGGCTGCTTCGTAGTAGTGCCAGTGTACGTCAAAGAAATAGCCGAGGACCGGCTGAGAGGTGCCTTGGCCTCGCTCACAATGACTGTGTGTAAATTAGGTGTGATATTTGTATACGCCGTTGGAATGTCGTTGTCATATAAAGCCAACCAAGCAGTATATTTATGTGTATGCGTGACACATGCGATCCTTTTCTGTTTTATGCCTGAATCACCGAATTTCTTGCTGAAGATTGGAAAGGAGAAGGTCAGGTTTTTATTTTTCTTTTACTTGCGTATGTTACAGTGTATATAAGTTTGAGCATTACATAAGACTACTTTTAACAAGTAAGAAGAGAAGAGCCATATAGATAAGTTTTGCTCTCGCCACAAAAGTTTAGATCAGCCTTTCCCAAAGTGGGCGATAACGCCCCCTTGTGGGCGCTGCAGGCCTAAAGGGGGGCGGTAAGAGACCCAGAAAAAAAATGGGGGCGTTGTGTAGAGGCCTGGGGGGTGATTTGTAATTTCATTTAGCTAGGAGGCATCTTAGACAACGACTGCATGACTCAGTGGGCAGTAGACAAAATAAGTTTGGGAACCTAGAGTTTAGATGAACACAACACTGGCATTCAAGCACGACTCATGTTGAATTGCCTTATCGAATGTAAATCATGTCGTACAAAATTCGAATAAAGGAACGTAAACATTAATCAACCACTTGTAACTCAACGAAACATATGCATGCAAGCAAGACAGCAGGCGTTTCTCGGTTATGTTACCTATATTGTTACCTAGGCAATGAAGTCGTTGCAGCCGCGAGCGTGTACAAAATATAGATGGCGCGACACATAAAAATGTATGATGTACATACATGTGTATTGCTCACCGTTTTTATTTCATGTTGCTCACCTCACTCAAGTCTCGTAACACAGTGTAGTCATAGACAGACCAAGTTCTCTTACAGCGTGCTTAATTAATAGGTATCTGTATCTACGTGTTTTCATAAGGTTGACTAAACATGAATTATTTTTTTTAAACAAAAAAAATGTGTAAGATTTAGGTGGATTCGAATTATCGCTTGTTCGTTTGCCCCCTCTGATATAAAAAAAACAGAAATGTTTCAATAAAATCCTTTTCATGTGTATTCGAATAAAAGCTTACAACTAAATAGATGCATGAAAATTATATATTTCTTTAAAATTACAATCAACTTCCGATATATCGAAAAAATCAGTTTTGAATTCTATCGTAGTTATAAATTACTTCACCGGATTTCTTGGCTACGGAAAGCAAGAAGTATCCCTATTTTTCTAGAAATTACTGATGCACACATTGCAAGAGTTGTTTATCAAATTACACTTGAATCACATTATCATCCATCATATTCTTCCGTCAATTTAAGTTCATTAAATACATCGAGTACAAGCGGTTCAACCCTGTAATCTGTCCTACAATAATGGTGCTGGCAAAAACCGTGGGGTTACCTAAAAATTGGCAGACAGCGACAGCAACGCGATCACTACGCGACCGGTGACTATTTGCAATAAAAAAAATTGTATCATATATGAGGATTGCGTATCTATTATTTTATGACCATAAAATGCACTTTTCGCGGTTGATTCTTGATTTAACGCCATTATACCAAATTACATTACATAAATTCAGACAGCAGATATCGCGCGATATTGGCAGTCGCATGCTATCTACAAGTTACATAATAACCGTGCCGCAGGGTTATTACCTAAAAATTTGCAGATAGCGACAGCCACGCGATCACTACGCGACCGGTGATTAATTGTAATAAAAAACTGATATCATATATGACGATTGCGTATCTATTATCCTATGACCGTAAAATGCACTTTTCGCGGAATATTTAGCGCCACAATACAAATTACATTACATAATTTCTCGTTTTGACAGCAGATATCGCGCGATATTGGCTGTCGCATGCTGTCTACAAGTTACGTAATAACCGTGCTGGTTTGTACCACAGCGGCGCATTCGTAGGAACCACAACACTCATCGTCGCGCTACGTTTGTGTACCTACAGTGGGCTGCGATATTTACTCATGTACTCGTAGTAAGACCAATATTGCACCAGGCGGGTCCAATTAGTAAAAGTGGTTAAATGCCCATACTACATTCTTTAAACTTCTGATTTAATTTAGCTATTATGTTGCCAACGATAACTTCAATATACTTAAATGGCATCTATCTATAATACTTAGATGACTCTGTTTTGGTGTTACTGCATTGCAAAAAAAAAATTGTCTACTACTTTCAGTAAAAACTTCCATTTCATGCTCGAAATTAGTTTCGAAAATCGAACTTTCTGGATTTGAAATAACTGACAAGGTCAGTACGAAATATTGTATGAAATTTCATCTCGTACACGGTTTAATTTTTTTATACTTGAACAGACACTCAAATTTATCTCGCGGTCCTGAAGTTAGCAGAATGATACTGACCAGTTATTAATTAGCGCCGACCCACAGACCGATGGCGCGCGTTATCAGAATTATACTGGCCATTCCTGATCTGACTTAGGTACAATTTGGCGGGAATACATGGAAAAGAGAGCTAATTTTTCTGAAAGTGAATCGGATAATAAATGAATGTATCGGACTTTCAGGTAGTAGAAAAAATATGTTCCTACCGAATACAAAATGGCTTCTCTTATCCTCGGAATAAAACCATTCGACGTTCGCCTTCGGCTCTGGCTTCCTTCCTCGGGTAATAAAAAGCATAATTTTGTACATAGTACGAAATATATTATTTCGCGATTTAATAACGTGAA
Source organism: Zeuzera pyrina (assembly GCA_907165235.1). Lineage (NCBI taxonomy): Eukaryota > Metazoa > Arthropoda > Insecta > Lepidoptera > Cossidae > Zeuzera > Zeuzera pyrina. Next base: position 7,000,546 of record OU015641.1, read on the forward strand.
ATGAACATTTTATAAACAAAAAATAAAATAGAAAAAGTTGTTATTTATGTAACGACAACTATTACGTCTTCCATACATAATATGATTGTTTTACATTCATCGGTTTGCGATCGAAGTTCAACGAAAACAATACTTATTTTTCTGCTTTATACCATTTTTTTTTTTATTAGGGAAATCAATTGAGAGCCAATATTATTAAAAATCTTGCGTTTCATTGTCAGAGCAATTCTTTACGTAATAACTATTGTTTTCAGAAAGCTGCAAAAACTATATCATGGCTTAGAAGTCTTAAACGAAGCGACAAGATCGTTATGAATGAAATATCAAAATTAAGAGAAGAGCAAAGGAGATTTGAAGAAACACCTAAAGTGACTCTACTCAGTGTAGGTAAAGGAAATAAAAGTAATATTAAAAGTTAGACCAACAAACTTAAACCTCAGTGATTTTTCAAACAAATCCGATAAATTTACGATATTAACAATACAGAGTAAATGAACTTTATATCTGTAAATAAACAATTTAAAAAAAGCCTGCATGAGTTACAAATAAAACTCATTCCCCTGTTCTAAAAAAATCTCGAGCTTTACGACAATTACACGAAAAATGCTTTGATAATTCGTGTAAATAGTATATAACAAATTTAAGCATGGAAAATAATCGAAAGAGGAAATTCGAGTGATAAAGTCGGTAGATGCAACTTAAGAGACTTTCCTTTTAATTTCAAGGGCACATTAAAATGAAAAGGTATTTTTGGAGTTTATAGCATATATAGTCTTATTATAATGATATATTTCATATTGTAATATTATATAACGTTTCAATTTATTATCCAAAAAAATATAATCAAGTGCGCGTCGCACTTATAATTCTTCGTGAGTTATAAGTAGTAGGCTATTGTAAATGTTTTAAAAAACACGTTTTCCTAAGATAACAATTTTTACTTAATATATTTAATCAAATTCATCCATACTGTATCCACTGTCGTCGCTGCTATCATTCCTTGTCTAAAATATTAGGTATCTATACTCACATGTCTTCATAATCTTCTCTATTTATTATTAATTTAATTTTATATTTGTTTTATATTATTATTTTGTGTTTATTTTTATTAATTGAACAATTCTGTTAACAATCTTTTCCCAATCCCAATAAAAGGTTTGTAACATTTGATTTTTACGCATTCGTACAAATTCACTATGTATGGTAGAGCCATGCTGCATTGCAGCACGAATTAGACTGACTCGCCCTGTGAAATACCACCCTCTCATAGAATATCGGCGTGAAATAACAGCATCTGTTGCTGTTATGTTTCGTTCGGTAAGTGAGTGCCAATGGCCCATCTTCCTCTTCCCCCTCCTTTCCTTAAAGGCCGGCAACGCACCCTTGATTCCCCGGACGTTGCGGATGTCAATGGGCGGCAGTGAAAACTTTCCATTAGGCGACTCGCTTTCTCATTTGCCCCTCTTTTATATTAAAAAAAAAAAAAACATTTTTGTCGTGATAAATGGAGTTCTGTATTATGTTTTGCACCCTATCGCTTAATTTGAGCCCACGCAAACTCAAATGCTTTGTATTCACAATGATAATGATGTGACGAATTTAATATATTATTATTTGTGATCAAAGATTATTATAAGTACGGCAATTGTTCCTTCAAACGTAGTTACCAATTATTACGAGACTTCATGAGTGGACAAACGTCAAAACGGTCATCACAGCGTGTTTCTACTGAACTTGTACTGTACGTTATACTATATTTTATAAACAAGTGCTGTTTCGCAGAGAATTCAGACGATTAGCAATTAATTCACGAGTGTGAAACAAAATTCTTAATAAATGTACATACATAATGTTGATAAAACTGTGTTTAGATACACATTGTACTAATTATAGCAAGTAAAACAATCTCGTAATTGCAACGTCGTAAACCAGAAACCTAGGTATAATACTATTTGAAAATAAATTATACTAACATTAAAGACGAAACAAGAGTTGTTATCAGATAAAATTATTAAATAAGATTGGAATAAACTACGTGCTTGCTTCTCATAACAAAATTTAATCAAAAAATATCTTTCATACGCCTACCTAATAATAACATTATAGTACTTAAGTGAGTGTTAACTGTGTTTTTATTAAGACATCGGCCAACTTCACGCATTTTGCCATTCAAAACATGATAGGACCATAAAAGTAATTCGATTATATTTTTTTAAATAATTCGTATGCGAATAATTTCTCATGTGACATTTAAGGTTTTTCTAGAGGGAGCATCGAGTTTCCCCACCATAATGCCGTCCACTCACTCCTAACTACGCCTGTGGACAGGACATCAAACCAGGAAAATCGGTTCAATTAAATAATTGTGTTTTAAAAGGCTCAAACTGACGCTGCAAAAATAAGTCTATACCAACTTATCTTTAAAAGACCATCCAAAAACAGTAACTAAGTAGGTAGATTTTCTGAGATAAGTGCGGAAGAGTTTATGAACTAGGAACATTAGTATTATACATAGAATCAAGATTAATTAATTAATTGTTTACTTAGCTTGAACACAAAAACCATAAATAAAACAATGATCCGTCGCGGGACGCCTGGCAGATGTAAAACATCGAAATTGTTTTGTATAGAAAATATGCATGAAAGGAAGTAAATATTTATGGTATAACCAAAAAATATGTCATAACCAAAAACAAAATATTCAGATTTTTAAAGAAAAAATTAATTTTATTTAAAAACCAACACGCTAATACGAGCTCAGCGCAGTGAGAGAGAGACAGGGGGATCGCCGAGACGAGTAGGAAGAGAGTCGCAGAGTTACAAGCGCGTGGCGAAGCGTCGTATTTTCTTTCAATTTTCTTTCTCCACAACTGTATTCGCACCTATTTAATATGTAAACCAATATATGGCGGTAACAGAACTCTTGTATGTGGTTTAATCCTTCCTGTATGGTCCTGTATGTACGTCTGTCACAACAGATTTATATTCTATCTTCACATCGTAGGTATGATGGTGAAATTTTATAGTCAAAAATTGGTAACCCAAACCCAAAAATGAAAAACAAAAAGTGAATAAATAAATGTAAATAAATAAACCTTAGACCCGAGTTTCCTTGGTTTTTTTTTTAATTTAACTTTTGCTCTGTCCAGAATTACCCCAATGCGTAACTTACACCCTCTTATAACAATATAAAACTGGTTAGTTTTATGATATTGTTAGAAAAATACATTAAACAATAAACGAAACAATAAAATGAATGGAGTATTAACCAAGCCTTATTTCTTGCAGTGCGCGACCGCCCTACGTTTTCTGCCCTTCGCATGACCTTGATGCTGATGGCAATGCAAACGCTGTCAGGGTGTTTTGCTCTCATGAACTATGCCTCTGATGTGTTCAAACGCGCCGGCACTGAGTGGAGCCCGAACACGCTCGCCCTGTTTGTAGGCAGCCTGCAATTAGTAGGCTCTTTCTTCACCACTATGTCTATTGAAAAGTTCGGGAGAAAGGTCAGTCAATTTCAGATGAAGAAGTAGAGTATAGGCTCTTTCCGAGGCTTACTTTAGAGGCTTTAATGCTGCAAAAACCGTGTCGTGATTTTTATAATTTTATATTATTATAGTATGAGCTAGGCATATTACACTACGTACACTACAGCCCTAATGAAACAGAGCGCATGCGACTTCTTCCCTAGAGAAGACAATATGTTAGCGTACCCTAATATCTGCTGTCGCTTCGTTTGTAGAAAATAGGATGGATCAGATGGGTTGATCCAGATGAGTATCTACATGTCCAGGGATTTGTATTAATTGCTGTACATCATCTAAGTACAAATCAGAATAGAAGAGTTGATGAATGAAATACTTTGAGGTCGGTATTACATAGGTCGGCGGACTCGAGACCTGGATATAGGATAGGTAAGTTATTCCATACTGAGCGATAAAGAGAACGCATATCGCACAGTACGATAGAAGAGGGGCGAGACACTTTTTCCTGTATGTAAACGACCTTGAATTGTCTTTTCGTGATTTTATGACAAGTTCACGGTTTCAGGATTGGATATGTATTTTAATCAATTTTTTATTGATTTAATTCATAATTTTTATTGTAATCGGTTATATTATTTGTATGACAATAGTTACAGCTTCCGTAATATAAGTTTAAACTGAAAACGGTAGGTGATACTAGTTGAATTGCTTCGTTAATAGTATGTGTGTATGATAAATTATATACTTAATGGTTGGTTATTCGTTTACTTGCACGTACGTAAACATATCTAAAAATTTTCAAAAAAGCAGAAGAATGAATCTGTCGTTTAAAATGTACAAAGGGTCAAAAGCTAAACAATTAGTGGCGTATTTACCCTAGGGTCGTAGCCCAGAGTGGCAGGCTGCGATGGTCGGCGTATGCCAAATAACCATCCTTAATATAGACCCTGACTATAGAAAAATCCGTTAATTATCACAGTGTCATTGACGAATTTGTCAACCAATTTGTGCATCGCTACAAAATGTAGATATTAAATGAAAGCGAATTTAAACTTTATTGCTTGACATTAGGTCTAACCGTTGTATAAACAATTGCAAAGGTTTCTTTGCAGAAATGCAGCATACATGAAACAATTTCATTCTTACACATATCACAATAAATTTTCGTACTTATTCATACGGACTTAAAGTAAAAATTTCTCTAAAGATGCGTTGAAATCAAGGTCTTTTAGAAGTCTTTTCGAAGCTCATCGTAAAATTAGAAAACTAGAAATTATAGTCCTAAACCGATTAATGTCGAACATCTAACGTTCATAACTCATTGATTAGAATTTGTAATAATATATCAAGATTTTTCCTATGCAAGTTACAAGCAGCAGATTATAGATTTCCATGATCGATATCTTATTAAAAATAAGCGTTTCGTTTGTCGTTACTACGATCTTCCTGCGAACCCGTCTGCATATTTTCGATAAATTACATTTACTTTGGTTTTTAGAGTTCAACGCCACTATCCCTCCTCATAATTATGTTGGCGTAATTAATTATTATACATCCATCCATCATTTGGATCCTGGCATAACTATGAACCATCTCCTCGCGTCGACAAATTAAATCTTCTGCATTGTGGTAGGCAGTATGATCTCAGTCGGTCGAACCGATTGAAGGCTGCACTGCACAGTGTTTAAACACGATATGAATACGTTAGATGATAATTATTCTGCAAGTGCGTCCATCACATGCACATTTTATTTATTATTTTTTTTGTTTTGTTTGTTTTATTTTTAATTTTTTTTCTTTCGCTCGTAGATGCGCTCGCATGTGATCGATAGATTTTCTTATCCAATATGCCTTCTGTTTATGAATCAATTTGTATCTTTTGTACTTTTTATAACTATATGTATATTAATGATGTCTGTATTTATTATTAGTTTTACTTTTTTCATGCATAGACTACCTATAGCTTGTTCCTTTTTTATTTTTATTGCAGAAATCTTTAATTGGCCTGTACATTTATGATACACAGTATTGGAAAATGTTTTTAGTATATATGGCTGTTGATTTCTCCAAATAAATAAATAAATAAATACAATAAAGTATGTTTTAGACATAGATAAACAGAGAATATGAAAAAATAAAAAAGGCATATATTTAGTGATGTACGCACATAAGAACTTTACTTCTTTGAATTTAACATTTTTACTCTCAATACAATGTACATATTATGTATATATATATATCATTTAAACCACTAAGTATCAAACTGTCGTCGGGAGAGTCTGGCGTCCGTACTAGACCTGAGTCTGTGTTACGGATCACCAGGTCCCTCCCACCGGCAATAACCTTAATACACGCATTATTCTCAATTTTCTTTTTAATTACTATGAACATGATACATGTGTTGTTATGATCGTGAATGTGTGTGTTGTGTATTGTGTATTGTGTGTGTGTGTTATGTATGTGCATGATAGTAAATGATGTTCAATCTTTTGTATGGCTTTTTTCATTATTAAAATATATTTGTTTTTTTTGTTACTTTATGGGGCGTCAAATCTTAAAATACGGCACTGGACACGACGTCATACTTATTACTAGCAATGACTATTTGGGCTTTTACCTAGATAGCAAAGAAAGACCAGATAGCCATAAGTTGCCAGCCCACGGCCTAAATTTCTTAAATTAAATCCTTTTCCACGGCCTACTTTTACGGTCTACGCAGAAATATAAAAACGAAATAATTCATGACACATTTTTCTTTCTTTCCTAGACTTGTCTGTTATGCTTATTTTTACCAAATCCTAAATATAGAACACAGAAATATAAAAAGTTAGACAAGAAATTCATAGGGATGCCTTATGTCCGATTTCAACCTGACACCTATGTGTCAACTAGAGTAATAAAATCTCTAAACCGGTTCTTAAATAATATTCATAGGGAGGCCTCTGGCATTTGGTGAAACGTAAATATCGTTAGGGGTCCCCTCCCTTTTTAAGATTTACCTAAATCGTAGGGGATGATAAATTAACTGTTTGGGGGGTTGGTTGAAAACGGGTATGAAAGTCTGATTTCTGTCGTATGTTATGTCAAACCATTAATCTATGCTTTAATGTTCTCCTTTATTTACGATCAGGTACCCCTCGCATGCAGTTCATTGGTGGTGTCTATTTGCATGACTACCCTCGCCACGTACTTTATACATGACGCGCCGGCCTGGGTGCCGGTGGCAGCGGTGTGTGTGTGCATACTAGCCTATGGAGCTGGACTAGCGCCTGTTCCAATGGTCATTATGGCGGAAGTGTTTAGTTTCCAGGTAAAAATGAAATGTCGTCAAGGAAAAATATACATGTTTTTTTAGTTTCTAAAAATAAAACCGACAAAAAAATTATGTTTCGGAATATTTTTATATATTGTTTGGAGCTATAAGAATGGTATGTGGCCAAGGAAAAATATTTATTTTTTCTCTGGTAACATTAATGTTGCGGTCTTTACGTCAAAACCATAGGTAAGTAAAGCATATATGTCTTTAATTCTTCTGAGCTCTTGTCGACAAAATGTATTTGTCGCTCAGAATAATAATTTTAATGGCCGCAGTCCCAGAATACACACTGCTATAGTCCAATTATACCTACTCTGGAAGGCGAAAGACGAATTTTGCATCTCTGTCATAAAATTTTCAAAGGAATAAAATTAAATCATTTATAACTGTATACTACTTAGATACGTATGTACAAGTTGTACATAAATAGTGTATATTGTATATATAAATTAGATATTTAACACATAGCACACGTCAGGCATATTTTTATTCTTTTGTTCGTTATTTTTCTGCTTTTTTCTGCGGAAAAAATGAAGAAAAATAACGATGTCTGATGTCAAACTATTGCCGTGCGAAATAGCACAAAAATCGGTCCGGAGGTTTAGCAGTGGTAACGTACCAGACAGATAGACTTTCGCATTTATACGATAATATTAGCACAGATTAATTAGTTACTAACCTTAGTATGGATATATAAAAATCAATGTTTGGTTTGTTTATTCGTATTTTATGCGCTGCCATAGCTGCGTTGATGCGATGTTTGGTATGGAGATAGCTTGAATCCTGAGGGAGGTATCCTGAGGATAGCTTGAATCCTATTTTAAAAATAAAAATCCTGAGGGAGGTATCCTGAGGATAGCTTGAATCCTATTTTAAAAATAAAAAACGCGGACGAAGTCGCAGGCATCAGCTAGTAGATACATTTTTTACTCTGTGATAGCTAAGAAAATGAAGGTTTTAGTTAATTTCAATAGTTTAGATGTCGACATTTAATATTTTGTCAACTACCCTAGATTTCAAAATCTCTTCAAACTACAAGATATTACATACAGTAGATATACTAATTGTTGTTATGATATATGTACGAAATGAATTAATACTTACCCATTTTTGTCTCCAGCTCCGTGCTCGTATGGCTGGCGCGTCCATGGCTTTCTCGTTCTTCTGCAGCTCCATGACAGTCCTGTTCTACACACCGGTTGCTAACGAACTGGGAGCTTATGTAGTATTTTACACATTCGCAGCGGTAACACTGTACGGTGTGCTTTACACAGTACTCTGGGTGCCAGAGACCAAAGAAAAGAGTTTAGAGCAGATACAGATGTATTGGAAAAAGGATTCAGCGCCCGTATTTGTTTGATTGTAAATATTTTGAATAAGCCTTTGAATGGATACGTCCGAGATTATACCGTTTTCTACATATTTGTATCGAAACGTAGCTTGGCAAGTTAATGTACTAAAGAATAGCAAGAAATCTATACTAATATTAAAAAGAGAAAGAGCTGATTTTGTAAGTTTGTTTTATGCGGAGGGTAATCTCCGGAACCACTGCACCTGCACATTTGAAAAACTCTTTCACCATTCGAAAGGTACATTATTCCAGATGGGCATACGCTATATATTATGCGATGCGATTAGGCCGGGCGAAGTCGGAACGGACCACTAGTATAAATATATTGTACTTTTTAATACGTATACTTACATAAAATATGATATAGATTCGACAGCATACAAAAATCATGAATATATTTTTAATAATATTGTTGTCACGATTGGATATATCATACCCTCAGAATCAGTGACATAATTCAAGATGAAAAAACAAAATAAGTGACATAATTCAAATCAATAGAATTCAAAATGACAGAATTCAAGTAATAGTAACGGTAACTGGGATCGAGTTAGTCAAATGCACCATCGACTTACACCAATGACGTCGATGTACTACTAGACTGAATATTCGAAACAATCACTATGTACCACTCAACTGAGGCTCGGACCACAACTAGCTCACTTTCAATTCGACGCTTGTGTATTTTACTTCATATTCTCTAAAGTCGACAGAGTGCGTTCTATCATAAATTAAGACGTTTCGCGAAATATAACAATCTAATCTAAATAAAATAAGTTTTATTAACGTAATTATCTCGGAAGTTAAAATACACTAAGACGAAATATCGACTGAGATGTTTACTCTTAAAAGCAATCCCCGACAAACTCGCATACAAGATCACTTCACTTCGCTCCTAGTATGTTATGAATTCCATTTGAAGGCAAAGTGAGTTCGAATGCGAAGTGGGGCGAATTGTCTAGCGAGTCTCTTTGGTGCGATTTGAGTTTTTACAGTATTGCATGGCTGGACTTGTCCACTCGAAGCGACGACACAATAGCACGGCCTCGCTTTTACTTACGACGAAGAGTACAGCGTACAGAGGAGCAGCACAGAGTACAGCGGCAGTTCCCGTGCCCCACAGTGTTAGCGCGTAGCACTTTGACGTAGCACCACGATTATTGTTATTATTATAAATTATTATAAAAACGATTATTATAAATTCAAGCCATTTCGCATTCCGGTTGGACAGAGCTTATAAGCCGCAACGAAATTGGATCTTGATGCTACTCAACAGTACCTAGTATTTGAAGCGTATATTTCATACTAGCTGTACCCGAGAATTCGTTCGCGTAGAAAAATTTTCCGTAACTTCTCCGGGTTACTGAGGTTACCCGAGATACCTACATTGTTAGATGAGGTCTTAAAAAAAGTAACTTTCTGTCGCTATATTGAATTTATGATGACATCACGTGTACAGTAACCTTCTCCTGTGTATCCCCATTTCATTTGATACCCATATTGTCGAAGGCCTTGAAAAAAGTTATTTCCTACCGCGGAACACGCTCCATATTGGATTTATGATGACGTTGCATATACGGAAACCTTCCCCTGCGTATTTCATTTTATTTGATACCCATATTATTGGTGTTGAACAAAAAAAAAATTTCCTGTAATGGAACATCCGCCATATTGGATTTATGATAACGTCACATATACAGAAACCTTCCCCTGCGTATACCATTTCATTTGATACCCATATTGTTGAAGGTCTCGAAAAAAATTACTTTCTATTATGGAATATCCGCCATATTGGATTTATGATGACATAGTATTGAACAAAAAAATTATATCCTATAATAGAACATCACATACAGATACTTCCCCTGCGTATTCCATTTCATTCGATTCCCGTATAATTGGTGTTGAACAAAATTTCATATAAATAATTTTCTTTTCTATTATGGAACATCCGCCCTATTGGATTTACGGTGACGTTACATATTATATAGAAACCTTTCGCTTCGTATTCCATTTCATTTGATATACTCATATTGTTAGTGTTAACCAAAAGTTATTTCCTATTACTTAAGGAACATCCGCCATATTGGATTTATGATGACGTCACATATATGTATAAAAAACCAGATGTCATTTTTAAAAAACAAAGTAGACTACGTTTGTTTTCGGGCAGATACTACCTCTGAACCAAATCTCAATATTAATCGGTTCAGTAGTTTAGCATTTACTGTACAAAGTTTCATCCCCCTTTACTAACCCCTTTAGGGTTCGATTTTTGAAAAAAAAAAGTAGCTTATGTCCGTCACCTGGTGTCAAACTATTTCCATGCCAAATTTCATAAAAATTCGGACCGGTGCCTTAGGCGTGAAAATGTACCAGACAGACGGTAAATAACATGATGTTCATTGATAGCTTGAATAAGTAAATTTTGTTATTAGGCGGTTGTAATTAGTCTTTATTTTAAAATAAACTTTAATTTGAATTCCTGCTTAGGTGACTCTCATTTGCCCATTCTCTCATAAGTAATATTTTCATATTTAAGGTGGAATATTTTTAAATTCATATTCCACAAAAGATAAAAGTTAAATTCATATTTTCAACTTTTATCTTCTGTAGAATATTCCAAGCTGTACAATGAAATAAACAAGACAATATTAAGTGTTCATTTATTTATTTTAATACATAACTACAGAGAATCATCACTGCGACGCACGCTTGCCGCCGCCACAAACTGTAACACATTTTTGGTACACTTGACAATGAATTATTTTATTCAATAGAAAAATGTATTTAAAACAAAAACAATACTTTTATAAGCCGCTGTGGACATCGTAGCTAATAGAACACGCCGTAGATAGGGCTTAGGGTCACGGAGCACGAAATGGTCGAAGGTTGCCCAAATCTGATTTCGTAAAAAAATAAAACCCTCGTAACGTAACCCCCAAGCATAGAATGAGTATAGAGTATGCGTATAGAGTAATATTATAATATTATAGTGTATACATAATATTATAGTGACTTTTATTTCGTACTTTAAAAGATATTAACATTGTAGAACCAATTAACAAAATAGGTCGAAAGGACTATTTTTAATAAATTACATAATATTGAAATTAAAAAAATTGGGGGTGTGTGCTTATGACCACACGATTACAGTGAAAACTTATGTAATATTCTAATTTTAAAATGTTTATACAAACACGCTTTATGTCGACTAGAGTCGAGTATACTCGATTCAGCCTCAACGATCCGAGTGTGACGGTTGTTTCGTTCACTGTTCAGAAAGAACGCGAAGTGCGCTTAAAAAAGTTTTCACTTCCAAAAATATCTTTAATTACAGCTAAAACACTACGACATCCACGGACGTTTCTGGTGTTATTTGTTCAATCAACACCTGTGTACGAACTGAGCACATTGAAACCTTATGTATTTACTATTAGAAATACCCTCTGCGTGCTCATAAATAAAAAAAAATTGACCAGCCAAAAAAAAACTAAAAACAACGGCAAACAAACTTACTTTTAGAACTTAACATTAAAAACTATATTACAGACTCGTCCCTCTATAGCAGACTCATTCATTTCATACAATATGAAATTAGAAAAAAAAATTAAAAAAAATTAAACACCTTCAAAAAGGGCGCGTATAAAAAGTATCTGTCGTATTTACCGTTATTACGTGTAAAATGAAACTGAATAACGAAATTGCACATTATAATTATTCAAACGGCATTTAATAATAATTTGAAATATAGGCTGATTTAATAAATCAACTGTATAAATAGAAAAACCGACAATGCTAATATTATAATCTTATAAACTTATATGCATTTATGTTTCAGACAACAAATACTTTCAATCATTATAATTGGTTGAAAAAATACACACAGTTTTATAATAAGTGTTATGTTCTTATACAAGCCTCGCACAGACTACGACAAAAATTACGACAACTTTGACATTAATATCAATGACACATGACAGTTCCACATTTTTTTAATTTAAAGGTTTCCATTGCTGGGTGGGCACATTCCGACAATGTTTCTGGAATGTCAGTGTCGTTTACAAGTAGGAGTTTTATGTTATTAGTGTAGACAATAGCGCTTAAACATTATTTATAATACAGATGTTTTCTTAAAAGAATTGTGTAATGTCATAGTGTGTACGAGCTTTACCCTTCGATTAACAAATAATTATCAGTTATTGTAAACACGATTCCAGCTCTTGAGATAACATTCTTTAGACATCGTATGTACCCATAACCCCAGCACAAATTTATAATAAAAAAATTTGATCAATACTACCAACCTTATCAAGAAAACAGTAAATTTTCTGATTACTTCTGATATCAGAACTGTACATCATAAAATTGCAAAATTAACAAAAAAATGAACTGTGATCCTGCAATTAGCATACTAAAAACAATAATTACACTATCATAGATACAATATGTCCAAGGTTCCTGTGAAATAACAGCACAAGTCCAGTCAACTTTGACAATAAAGACTTATGTGGACAATGATGGTCTGGGAAATAAAGAAAAATATAAATAGACAGACCCAGCTGCTGATTTTCCCAAGCAAGTCGTAAAAGTCTACCAAGAAATAAGGTTATAAGGAACTTTGACAAAACTTTAAATTAATAATTACTGAAAAATTTAATCCAATTACTTTAGTACGCTTTGACATACATCTGTGATAGTTTAATAGCAACGTAACTTGATGTTTTACTGAAATTACGTCGCAATTGAAAAGGGCACGCACGATATAAGATATGAATATAATTTTATCTTCGTTAGTAGCTTTAAAAAGGAAAGAGATAATAGTATTTCCGACTCAGAACGTCATATTTAGTCATTTCAATGATTTTATCACACAAATCTAATTAACCATAAATAAAGCCAAGACTCCAGATATTATTTATGCTCTGATTTTTCTCATATTTCTGTAAAATTGCTTAAGTAACTCAACCACAAATATATAACCTCAAAATCGAGCTGAACACGTTTTTGTGTTAGTTAAAGGATATCCAAAGATATTCTCCTCATCAATCCGCTAATTTTGTTCATTCCTCAACTCCTATATGTGGAAACAGTCACACATAAGGAGGGATTTATTTTTTATTCTACAATAAGGGCCAACCGAACGGCTAGACCGAATTGTCGACCTTTAAATACCACCTATATTATATCGAATAGTTGAATTTATAATAAATATTAAAAATAAATTATTGATTGCAACCTAGAAGAAGGATGTGGTTTTATTTAGAAATCATGCAGTAGACAAGACTATAAAATGATCTCTAGATATTGTTTTATCGTATCGCCGTTTGGGTACGGATTGAGTTTACAAAATTAACCAGTCTTGTATGTGCTAAGCGTAATACCTGACTGGCCTCTTGTCTGTCTTAAACTCTCTGGAAATGGCAGCATTGTCTTTAATTTACACATCTTAGAAAAATATAGTGAAAAATATAAGAGATATATACAATAAGTATTATTGTCTATTGAATTACGATCGAGCTGTCGATTTTTACTACAAACGAAATTCTCAATGATACGTAAGCTGTAAAATGTCACAATAATTTACGGACAGAAAAATCTACCCACAAATAGTCATTATATTTATATATCTAATTAATTATTTAAAAAAGTGAATATTTAACTTAAATATTTACCTCTTTAAATAACTGATTTCTTTTTAAATGTTGATTTTTTTTTACTAAAACAGATACCGTAACACAAAAAGATTTTTGTACCCAAATATATAAAATTACCTGTTTGAATCTAAATTTCTTACTATTGTACTCTAGATTTTGATGGAAAATATATCTGAGGAATTTATCATGCACATAACATTACTGCACATAACATAACATTACTGCTATAAGGATTTTAGAAGTATAAGCCCGTATTAATAAATACATACTTTAACGTTTATAAGCTGAATTGAGGTAATTGTTCACGCAACTCGGTCCTTATATCATTTTATTATGGATCATAATATTCGGTGCACTTCGTCTAATATCTTAACACCATGCATCTGAGTTTTTAAAACTATGTTTTTAAAGTACAATTAAAACATTTAAAAATCATCGACACAGATAGAATACATAATGTTCGAAAACATAGGTCATCGACTTTTACAGTACAGTAGTGGACATGGCGTGGAGAGAAATCCAAGAGGGAGATGACCATCTGGGGTTCAAGTCTGGTAGGACTGTGATGTCATAAACTCACACTCGTGATCATTCGGATATTACTCAGCACTAGTAGTGACCGAGACAGCATATCCCTACTCCATCACTATTGCTTCAGTTAAAAAGCCAACAACGATAATTTATTTCAATGTATTTGATACTTCGCAGTAGTGCTCATACGTTTATGTTATATATATTTCAAATTCAATACATTTCACATAAATACAATTTTCAGTTAATTTTCAGAACTAAGAGAAACAGTTTTAAAAAACAGTTAAGTATTAGAACTCTGCTGCCATAATCCAGTAGTCAAATTTTCAATAATTACACGTGTGTATGAATGTGTGTGTCTATGCCTCACTCGCTGACCGCTCGTTTGGTTTGTGGCTCGTCTAGTTCTGTTTCAGGTGGTTGCTCCAGTCCTGGCAATTGGATTTGTGTGTCTGATGCCTCTGATGGCTGTAAAAGTTATCACATGAATATATTAACAGTACAATACAATTAAAATGAATTATAGAAAACACTATTTATATTACACAGCTAATGCCCGCGACTTCGGCCGCGTTTTTTATTTTTAAAAAAGCCTATGTCTTCTCTCAGGATTCAAGCCATCTCCATACCAAATTTCATCGCAATCGGATAAACGATATGGTAGCCCACACAATACGAACAAACAAATATTGATTTTTATATATATTAGATGTAATGTTAACTAGAAATCCTCTCAATGAGCCACTGATACATCACCATTTTCTAAGTCAGTCAGTCGATTAATTTTACAGAGTTCGACGATATAGTATCAAAATATTAAACGATATACTATTGAATGTCCTCGGTTCATCACTGCAATGGTTTAATTACAAAATAAAAGATTATTCTTTGATTTTTAATCTTTTAGATACGTACTTATATTTTAATGCATTGTTTCTCAACCATTTTTATTTTGCGACCCACATAAAACCCAAATAGTTATCTATAAAGTCTTGCGACGCCTTCACTATGAAATTATAATTATAATATTTTAATTAATAGTTTATTTATACGTTTAATTTAAATTTTCAATATCAGGCGATAAAAACGCAAAACCGCGGTTTACAAATATAAACTATCGCGCTTGTAAATCGTGCCGACCTGTCTAAGGGTCTATAATTACTGTCTAGGCGAGGTTTTAACCTGCGTTGTACTTGCACGAGCTTGTCAAATAAGGCGCCCGTGCATCCTGTGACACGTGCGCTAAACGGGTTCGTACAAGTTAAATGCCTTTGATATAAAAACAAAAGGACGCGAGGCAGAATTACATTGTCATTTACATTTTTAGGGAAGTAGCACAGAGAAGCAAGTACAACAATGATCTTATCTCACTCACCCAGTGATTAACTTTTATAAATAACAGTAAAAAGGTTAAATTAAAATGGACAAATTTATGACAGAACGAAATGTGTCTTCTACGTCTGGTGAAACGGCGAAGAAAAAGACCAGGTTATACAACGACACATATTTAAAATATGGATTTATTGCATTGGATAACAAGCCACAATATGTTGTTTCTTTTTAAGTCCTATCCGCGGAAAGCATGAAGCCTTCAAAATTACTCCGGCATCTGGAAACAAGACTTTACAAAGCAAACCATTACAATTCTTCAAGCGTAAATCACTAGTTTTGAAACAAATTACTATAAAAAAATCCATCCATCATCGCATTAATTATTTAATAAATGATTAATCATTTTAATTTTAAGCAAAGTAAGCTATAAGTTTATTTTTTCATGTTGTTTTTATATGGTAACATTTAATTTTATAACACTACACTAAAATTAATTCCTTTAATAAACGAATCTTTTGTATATAGGTCTTATTTTTTTTTTAACAATGTATAAAAACCAAATATCACTTCCACTTACGAAATTTGTGAAACTATAAAGCCTATAAAGTCGAGGTTGATTTATAAAATGTGAGCATTCGGTTTTAAAGAATTTTCAAAAATTTAACCCCTAACGGGGTGAAATACAAGTTCAGTGTGTATGGAGTGAAATTTTTCAACACTTGCAAAATCGAAAACCAACTCATTTGTTTAGAAGATTTTCAAATTAAAGTCCAGTGATAAAACTTAAAACGCAGGGATGTTAGATAGATTGTATAATGCATTAAGTAATAGAGTAATCTGAACGCCATATTGTTTAAATTCTAGCAGTCTAATTGATGAAGACCACGGCATGAACTGACATTGAACTGAATGTGTGACATTCCTCATCGAAAGCAACAGAAACACACTTTTCAAGAATGTTATTGAGTGATGTATATTAGAATGTATATTTTATATATTGTGTGTAACAAAAAAGGATTAAATTGATCAATGATTTTTCATTTTTTCCCTTTCTTGTACAGATTATTGTAATAAATATTACTTACATAACGATCATATACAATGTACGATCACACATATACAATACATATACAATGTACGATCACACTTAGTTTTTTCAAACTTAGAAATGAAGAGCTTATTAAAATAACATAAAAATCGATTCAATAATAGATAAAAACCTACAGAAAGCATTTCAAAAATACAGATGTCTCTACTCTACCATGTTTACCTTAGCGTCAATACTTCCAGAGCGTGTGATCGTTCCGACGAGAAGCTTGCAATGAAAATACAAACAAACATGTACTACAACTGTACATTATATGATATAATATAGCAACCATACGTGTAAGTATTACTACAGATATTTTGCAACAGCTATTGAAATAACTTAGATTTTAACCCCACTGTACAATTCTTCTTATCTGAGTAGTATTTCCATACATTAGCAACAAAGTACATAAGGAATTATTCTCAAAATAAATTCATTAATTCCTTACAATATCATTGATTTTCATAAAATTCTGATGCAATTATATACCTATCAATAATTCTCATGTATTGAATGTATCAATATTCTCTTTTAAATATATTAAATTACCTGATATATGGAATCGACATCCGGCAACATTCAGTAATCAAACATTGATAGCGAATACACTAAAAGGTAAAAAGTAAAGTGCTATAGTAGGTTACATATAAAACTTATATATTATATGCATACCTCAACATCATTACTATTCTCTCTCTCAGCCTGAGGCCGCGGCCGTTTCTTCCCGCGCGTGGTAGTCTCTTGTACTGCTGGTTTCTTAGGCTGGAACTACAGTAAACATTATTAATTCAACTTTTCTTTTAATTATTTCCTTTATTTTCAAAAGGTTATGTGCTTGCTCTAAAACTTAATCTTAAATTTACTCTATTTGACATCTGATAATTTTTTTTTATTTAGCAATCTAAAGATAATAACAAAAAAGTACATACGTATCCAACGTTAATATTTACAAACTTAAAACTACACATTATCTTTCCTCAAAGTTGCCTCAAGTTTGAATAGCCGAACTGATTCATTGGCGGAAGAATCTGCCAGCCCGGCGGTCTCCCGAAGCCTCGACCAGTTTCTTAAAAATATCAGAAACCAGTGGATGGGCTTGGGGTCCCAGGGACCCAAACTTTCGACTGTGAAAAGCGCAAATATGAAACTCTCAGAGAGAGTCGCATACTTCCGCCGCTTCAAGATCTCGGGAGTGCTGGCCGCGGCACCTGCTGACTTGGAAGTCGTCGGTACATGGGAAACAGCAAATGAATGACACATGTATCGATACAAGTGGCGTCCCACACCAGCGATCTTCCAAGTTTCCAAGGAATGAGCGACAAACCATCCGGTCTCCTGCCATCGCTGCGCGCAATACCTACAGGCTCTAAAACTGCAGGAACGCCGGTGACGACAAGAGCCCGCCGAGTGACGTCATTCCAGGCAGTATGTCGTGACATGCGGCCCGCATTACGTAAACAAGATAAACCGTGGTGACCTAGTACATCGACGAGATCACCACAGCGGCAACGGTGAGGAAGGTTAGTCCTAGCCCCCAGACGAAGGGATACTATGAGAGAAAGTGTGGTATTATCAATTAAGATTCCTAAGTTTTTTGATGATATTACCTGCAACCAGTGTCCTGACTCTGATAAATTGATACAAGTTATGAATATGTACAACAAATATTCAGAAAAACTAATTTTCAAGTCTTAGTTAGCATAAAAAAGGAGATTCTGTATCTAGTGAAAAAAATTATAAACAATATTATTTTATCCATGACATTCTTCATTAAGAATTAAAAAAAAATACCCTATTTCATTCACTAGGATTCAAGACGTCTACATACTAAAATTCATCAAAATTGATTAAGAGGTTAAATGTAACAGACACACTATATTTTACAACTGGTAAACCTCGCGATACAAGCGAAGCCTAGTGCGGGGACCCCTGGTATTACAAACGGGCTATTACAAATTGTGATACCAAATAAACGATTATCTTATCTTATACAGTACGTAAAAAAATCTATCCGATCCGTGAAATTATTATTACATATTGAGATTCGATTTCATTTATGTAATCATTTTCAAAATAAAATAAACTTAAACGACAAAATTTACATGGTAATACAAGCGGCGCAGATGCAGCATTTTAGAAGTTGACTAGTTTTTGAGATAGAGGTAGTGGCATGAAAGTCTAGCGATGACCGTTATTGCGCAGAAGTCGAAAATAAGGTATTTTGGGGGAGTTAACGGGACGCGGTGCAAGCAAGTATCATTCGTAAGCGCTGATTGGCTCTCCAGTCGTACTGTGTCCCCCGCACTTATACGATACGATACGATACACTGATACATGCGCGACAGTACCCCTGCGTAGCTATCCCCTCCACATTTCGTATACCGCTACTTTCGTGCCGCTACCTGTAGTTAGGTACTAAAAATGTGCATTTCAAATTACGATAACATTTTTATTGCAGTGAATAGTATAATATTCTTATTTTTTTAGATAATTTCATTGGGAAACCTACATCGCATTTTGAAAATGAAAGCAATAACTCAAAATTTCAGCAAATGGAATTAAATTCTAAAACTGCCAGATTTGGGCTAGAAAAGGGCATATTATGTTCCTTTTGGATCGGACAAGGTTTTTTACATAGCGTAACAGTATACATAGCACATTTATATATATACAGACCACGTATGAACCATACCTGCAGCTCTGGCGGTAGGAAGACGCGCGTGTTGACGAAGTACTCGGACTGCGGCGAGAAGTACATGGTGGGGATGCGCGCGTCCGACGCGGGGAACTCGCGCATCTCGAACGACACCGACCGCGTCCAGATTATGGACATGGCGAGGTCGCACACCGCCCACAGTTTCTGCACGACATTTGGTCAAGCGTGAGTTTTTTTTTCTTTATGGCATGGGGCACAGTTTAGCGCTTTTCCAATGTCACGTATTAATAAGTAGAATCACAAGTAAATTAGTTTTTTCATAACGTAAAACTCCTCCAGTAAAGTGATAGTCGGCTTTGCCAAAGTTATAAAGGACTTCTTGGAAGAGCGCGAGAACTTTAGCTACACATGTTTATTTAAACCTACTCCATTCTTTTCACTTATACAGAACTTTAAAACACAATATACTATCATTTTTATACTTTAAAACTCCCAAAAATGTAAAAAATAGAAACCCTAAATAAAATGACAACTTCACTTCTCACATTCCCGCCAAAAAGTCACAAGCGTGAGTTCGTGTGAAAATGACCGCTGCACCACCACCGTATATGTATAAAACAGGGGTAGCTAACCGCTAGTCCAGTCGATCATGACAAGGCAAAGAAAAATAAATGTTTAATATATTATTAACGTTTATATGTGATAAATACGTATATTATTTTTCAATCTCCATTCCATCATATTATTGATCCTCCTTCCCTGTTTTAATATTTGTACCTAATTATTTATTTACACATATACATATAACAAAATTAACTAAGCCTTTACATATGATATATAGTTTGTATAGTAATGTACAATGTAATAGGACAGTGAAAAAAGGTTTTAGTAATAAAAGTATAATGAATAAAGGAATTATACATTATATAAATAATAATAAGTACATGAAGAAATACTGATTACGTAATTGGTAAACCATAGTCTAGTCAGTAAAATGATCTTGAGATCTAATCGAGTTGGCCACCCCTGGTATAAGAGAAGGTTGACTACCGCGCATGACTGAATTGTCTATGGCCGGATATGTATTGTTGTCCCTATATGCATCTCATTTAGTTTTCTAAACATATACAAATATACAATAGTAGAAAAACAATGCACACGGATATGTTATTCACAAAAATCCAGACAGATAGAGAACTCTGACAGGTAAAAAATAAAATGTTTTAAAGCAAGATATTATATAAAACCTCAGATCAAGAATGATATGGGACGGAGCTTTTGCTTTAATAGCGTGTCCATATTTGTTGGGGTGAGGTTCTAGACTTGTACCAATGTGCGTGACTAGGGAAGGGTAACAGATCACAGTACAACAACAATACACAGCTGAACAAGACATATTTTTATTTTTGTGAATATTAGAGGCCAAAACACTTAAGTTTTACGAATATTTCGGAAATAATTATTTCAGTAAAGCAATGTTTTGTATGTCAAGCCGGTCTTGAGCTGACATGAATTACACAGGCAGTGCGAGATGGCCTTACTATAGTAATAAAAATTTAAAAATAAAAATTCCAAAAATGATGGAAATGAGAGAATATAATACACAACCACTTCCATCAGAATGATGTTAAAGATCAGGGGGGTTATTCACAAACGTCGGAAAACTTTCCGTGGCGGAAAGGGCGATCGTCGAAGCATAAATTCAATCCGACGGCTCGAATTTGTGAATACGACTATATATAACATGATATATATATATATATATAATATAAATTTAATGTGATTTCGGATTTGTGAATCATGTATAGACAAAATCATCCAAGTTTTCTGTCGGATACGGAAAGTTGACTTTCCAATGTTTGTGAATAACCCCGCAGGGGGCTAAATAAGTGGCTCAATTGTCATTAATGCTAGTAGAATAGAATCACAAATCCCACACAATCTATCGTAACAAATCTTAAATTGGAGTTATACGTTATCAGCTTTCTAATCAATCAAGCTAAAAGTAAAGTCATGTGAAAACCCCCGTATAAAAGTAGCCAAATGGTACTTTTAATGAGCAATAACGTCACCAAGCGTTGTACGAAGTTTTTACCACTTGTCTAGCCACTCGGGACTAATTTGAAATCACAGTGGTTAACAGACTCCCTTTGAATTTATTTTTATTCTGTTATAGTAATCAAACAGACTACAATTACTTACGTAATTCATGATATCGTCGGTCTCATTGATTGCATCCTTGTGGTTCTTCATTTGTTCAACGAGGTTTTTGTAGAAGCCGTAGCAGTAAAAGTCGTTTCGTGTAATAAGCGGCTCCATTATGAACCACAGACACTGTTTCACCATCTACAAACATTAGACAATAATTTATAATTAAATCTAAATAATCATCTACACAGCCATTTTTGTATAACCAAATCAGTTGTTTAAAAATCGCATAATAAAAGTACATTTATTTAGTTTTCAATAGGATAAGATTTTTATTTAATCTTGGAATTGTTGTGGAAAATAACTTTTGTGGAAAATAGCTTAGTTTGGGGTCCACGCAATTTGTGTAACTGTCGGAAGTATTATAAAAACAAAGAAGATAGTCATAAATGATATAAAAATACACAAAGAACATAAGGTCGGAAACCATGATAAATGTAAATACAAAGTATTATACATGATTAAAGTGTGTTCAATTTCTTGTAATGTCAATTACCTTAAGCTGTTGAACATTGTCATACACCTCGAAGGCGGGATCGTGCGCTAGTATGGGCACCGCAAACACCAGCATATAGTCCGGGAGAATATGAGGTAACTGGCTCACAGCACGCTCCACTGTAACACATTTTTAAATATGATTATTTCATCTAATGCCACGTAATATACTCAAAGCCAACAAACAGGTGACTCTAACATAAAAGTTATTTCATACACAAGTTATGGACGTGTATTATACTAAATATAAAACATTCAGACTTGAGTTATAATAGTAAATATAAATACTACTTACAACTTTAGTTACATGAATGTCTCTTGCCTTAGAAATATAATGTGAAGATATTCATGTATTTAAAAAAAATGTTTTTTTTATACATACATATCTCATAATAATCATATCTCATAAATAATAATAGATAAAACATATATGTATACATATCCTCACGCTGTATCCCTAACGCGGTAGTCAGAGGACGGAGCGCCAGGAGTCGCGGTCCTTACATACCTCTTTGGCTTCGTCAAATCTCATCATTCTCCTCACACATTTTCACCTAGGTATGCGAGTGCTTTTGACATTTCCGTCTGCTAACACTCTGGCTATTTGATTTCATAAGTCAACCTTGGTCTTCCTTGATTTTTTTAATATTATATTTATTTGTTTTTATCACATCCTATATCAAATTAAATTATCAAAATCCTTTCACAGCTTTCATGCTGATGTGGGTTAGAACACGGTACCGTTAGTGCCGTAGATATTCCGAGTGTAAGATGCATACAAGTCGTCAAAGTTTAAAAGCATACAGAAAACATTATTTAGCAGTAAATTAAACCCGACTTAAAAAAAAAGACTAAACAGTACGAAATACTATCCTTTACTAATCAAAACTCGAGTACAAAAATAACTTTGTAAATACGATACAAATGCCTGTGTAATTAAATTTAATTTGAATTTTTCTTAAATTTTTTTATTTCTCTTTGTTGAATGACCTTAGCCTAAATAAATGCTACAATTACTTCTTCTCTAATTCTGAAATGGAATGATATACAATAGAATCATTAATATAAATAATGCTAATAAGCAGTTAACGTTATTTGGTGTATCTTCCAAGTCCAACCTCCGATATCAGTGAAATTTAAATGGGACCACCCTGAAGTTGTACTGAACCTATCAGAAAAAGAATAATTAAAATGGATCCACAATTGATGAAGTTATCGGTGAACATACATAATAAAAAAAACATACATACAGACGAATATTATTATATTCGTCCTAGAGAGAACGTACTCCTTTTTTCGAGTCAGTCAACAAAAGAGAGGCCACGGTACTGTTAGTGCCGACGGAGATGTTCCGATTGTAAGACGTATACAAATCGTGAAAACGTAAAAGCACAAATGCAATACAGTGGTACAGTGTAGCTATAGTAGAGGTAAGTGTGTCAGTGTTATGGCCATAGTGTGTGTGCATGTGCGTGTGTGTGCGTGTGCGTGTGCGTGTGTGCGCGCGTGTGTACCCTTGGTGCCGACGGAGATGTTCCGTATGTACTCGCGGCGCCGCACCACGTCGGCCATCATGAAGGTGCGCGCGGCCGCGCGGATGCGCCGCTCGGGCTCGCGCCCCGCCAGCGCGTACATGCCCATGAAGTCCAGCGGCAGGCACTTGTTGGGGATGCCCTGCGACAAATACACACAATCGCTCCACTCACTACACACTCACTACACTCCATCTGTGTAACTTAGGTTCCTTTGGGCAACATTGACAGTGGAACCCTATGTAGTTTCTATCGTTTTTTCATAGGCAATACGTAATAAGGATTTTTTCATGAATATTGTTGATTTAGAAAACCCATTCCCCATAGAATTTTCAGTTTCGTTTATTGAACTTTACAACTTAGCAACAAATTGTAAGATAAAACAAGGATAACACTGTAACTTCGAAGTTTATTGACTCAACAACATCTTTAATTTATTAAAAATATCATCTTAGGCGCATGCGCACAAATCAAAAATTAAACATTAACACCAAGTTGCGAGAACGTCCATTCATCCCATTAAAAACCGTGCTCACTTTTTAATAACGATATAAAATAAAATAACCGTCAATGACGCATTAACCTAAATGATACATAATTTAAGCCCCCAAAACTAATCCCAAAAAGTCAAAACTCAACTTTAAAAGTAAACGTTTGTCGTTGGACCACCATAACCTCTCAATTTCAGCTGTTTGCGTCAAACGGTGCCCGAGAAAAACGGCTATGACAGACAGATAGACAGACAGACAGACAAATGGACATAGGACAAGGTGATTGAATGGAACACTGACTATAAAAACAATTGTAAATATTCATTAGTGATTTGAATATCATTGAGAAATAACGATTTATGTGTAGATTGAGCGTTCGAAACAATCGCTGTGTTCCACTCATGAGGATCAGGGACCACACCTAGCACATTTTCAATTCGACGCTTGTGCAGTGAACAACGTAACGCATTTTACTTCATTTTATATTTAAAACACTTGTATAATACTTTTATATCCAGTGATTAAAAAATTGTTGCTCTGTTTAATACTAGACTGTGAAATGTATAATTAAGTAATGTATTTTAAATGAAGTAAACTTATTATACGTAAAATTAAAACATCGTGATTAGGTCTTGTTCATTCGGAGCGACGACACAGTAGCACTATCTGTCTCGCTCTTACTTACGGCGAAGACTCCCCGCGCCCAACTCTGCCAGCGCCTAGCGCCACGATTATTGTTTTGATGTACTATTCTAGTGTAACGTACAATTCAATGAGAAATAAAAACAATTAATACTCCAGAAAATTACAGTAATTGTGTTAGCCCAACCTAAGCACTAGGCTTATACTATAGGTACCACACAATGAACTAGGAGAGCTCCCAGTAACACCAAGATTCGTTACGCTCGCGAAAATTACTTCATTAAGGCGCTTCCCCTAGTCAGATTTTTTCGTAAATTTTAGAGACTATCTCGTTATTTGAAAAATTATAGAAAATAAAAAAATATAGTACCTTATAAGAAAATAATACATAAAACAATAATCTTCAACATTTTAACATCACTTTTGCCATCGTATTTTTCATTTATGTATACGACACATAAAATCTGTATCCAAATAAAAGCCTAAACTTTTGAAATACGCGCATCTATATCATAAGCAGAAGTTATATTTACTTGCGACATACACCAATGTACAGATAATTTCATGATATAAAACTTGACCATTTCAATTGTCTCAAAAAACCCTATTTTCATTAGTAAAATCGATAATTACTAAATTACATAAAGAATTGTACGAATTCTAGAATGAGGAACTCTACGCGTTTGCCTGTTTGCCAAGGGGAGCACCTTAAACTGACCTGACTGACAAACAAATATCGGAATTATTGCCTTTTAAACTCAAGTAAAGGAAATAAACTAGAAGGGGATGATGTTATAAGACTGTGACGTTACAAACAGATACGAGTCATTGCCCCGAGTGACAGACACCGAGCTCTTCCCTACTTATAACTCCTACATTTTTTTATAAAATTTAAATATTTTTTATTGTTTTGTTCATGATCATCAAACTTATTTTAAGTTTGTTTTAAAATGTAGTTTAAATAGCATGTAAATTTGTTCGGCTCACTAAATACTAGTTACTCAACCATCAGTCACTACATTACGCATTAATAAAGCATTATACCTTGGTTTAATTACTGATTTACTGACAATCAGCCTAGCGTATAATGGCTGCTATTGTAACAAATTCCTTAATTTAAAAATAATATATTACTTAATTAATAATATATTGCCCAGTTTGCTAGGCACCTTAAGCAATGACAGGTTTCCAAGCGGCAACTTTGAGGAAGTCTATTGTTTAAGATAATATGTAGTTTTAAGTTTGTAAATATTAACGTTAGGATATGTATGTACTTTTTTGTTATTAATAAAGGTGTTAAAATATATTCAATAATCAAATTCAACACTGAGAAAAAAATACCTTCGAAAGTCCTTTGTGTAGCTTCGCAGCAAATGCTTCTCTTACTTGAGGTACCTCATCCTGAAAGTAAAAATAATGCTAATGAGTATTAGAATCTAGTATGGAGTATGATTATTGATTAGTATGTTAAGACATTGCTGATTTGTATAATTATTTATATGATTTTAGTAATAAAAATGTATCAGTAATGTTAACATTAGAAAAGTTAAGTGACTTCGATAAATATTAATTTTTAATATAATGGCAATGTTATTGATACGTCTCGCTAAAAATGAACTCAATTCTAATTTTATTTTGAAGTTTATTTTATTGTATGATTGTCTAATCAATGTACTTTTTATAACCAATCTAAATTTATTCTCTGTTAATTGAGTAACTTCCTGTGAAACTTTGTTATAAAAACGAATGCAGTTACCCAAAAATAAAACATTTGACTCATGTAATTAAAATTTTGGAAAAACCAATTAATCACGACTTCGGGTTTCCATACTATTAATATCACCTTTCTTTTTAAACAGATCTATATTTTTCCTCATACACAAAACTAGATAACCAGGTATATAAAATTAGAGAACTAACGATCATGAGATGTGACAGATTGTAGAATTGCTCGGCGGTGAACTGATCGCCTACACCCTTCTGCTCGCAGATTTTGAGCATAGCCGCGCCCGCCGCGAGTCGTAAGTGCGCCATTTCCGCTTTGGATAACCGGTTTTGCTGAAATTAACACATTAATATGCTAATTTCATGATAACTAAAAGTTAACTAATATGGACATATCGATGGAATTAAGTAGTAAGTTGTATGTAACTAATTAGTAAGCAGTAAGTTGTATGTAATATATTGTACATCACAATTGTATTATTTACATATATTATGTATTAATATACCATGATTTGTTGCTAAATAGAAACAATATGTCTCCAAAATAAAGTACAAAACTTAGCCAAAAATCTATTGAATACATGAAGCACTTAACCTATAGAGCCGCAATATTGGACCATCCACTTTCACTCGCGTTAAAATAGATCTGAGTGAACATCTCTGTATATTCCGACTGATATTTAAATACTTGTAAAATGGTTTATTGTTCTATTCGGTGGAAAATCAAAGTATAAAACAGACAATCTCATTTCATCTGTAAAAGTAATTTTCAAATTTAAATTCATTTTATCACAGGTCAAGTTAAACTTGTTTATGAATTGACATGCTTGATGATGTGTATTTATGCCTTTCGCTTTCACCTTGGTGCAACCACTATTACATTATGTCAGTCTATTCATAAGCAAAACCTAATCACAAAAATAATAAACTCCAAACTCACTTGCAATAAATCCCCTTTGTGTACTATAAACGCATTGAGCATTCTAAATGTCTTCTGTGCAGACAGTTCGTCCTTCTTCAAACCAAGTAGCCAGCGAGCCATACACTTTAAACCTTCGAGCTTGCAACGAGTCTCTTCAGGCAGCTCCTCTTCATTGCACCAATCACCCTCAGGCGCATTGGGGCCGCCGCCGCTCTCACGAACTAACAGCTCTTTAACGATCTGTAAACATAAATGAATACTTAATAATTAGCGATCCGGCCCGGCTTCGCAAGGGTGCAATGTACTAATGTGGCGTCATTTTTCTACAACCATATAGTACCATTATTGTTTATACATGTGACGTGAAGATCTCCTTGTCGCATTTTGTTGACCCCCCTTCATACCCCTCTTTAGGTTGTTCCTTATTTAACAGAATCAGAAACTGTAACCAGGCAAACATTACAGTTTATTATAAAAGATTGGTATAGGACTATAGGCGATAAGCCAGCAATTTGTGTTGTTTGTGACTATTTGGTTCGCTTTGCCATCAACATATGCCATGTAGTGACGTCCACAAGTATTATATTTACCTTACTGTTTTGTCTGCCCCAAGTGAATTGGCGTTTAGTTATAAGCCACAAATTTTGAAAAATTTTCAAATGATGTATCCAGTTGTAATTTTTCATAAAACTATATTGTATGTTTTTGTATCCTGTCAACCAATCTCTTTTATTCAATAGCCACATTAATGGACACTTATTTCTCCGTGTTACCAAGGTTATCCAAGATACCTATTATTGCTGGAGGAGGACTTAATTTATGATGACGTCAAATGTACAGAAATCTTCCTGTGTATTCCATTTCATTTGATACCAATATTCTTGGAGGTCTTGAAAAAAGTTATTTCCTATCGCGGAGCATCCGCCATATTGGATTTATGATGACGTCACAAACACAGGTATCTTCGCCTGCATATTTCATTTCGTTTATTCCTACCTATATTGTTGGTGTTAAACAAAAAGTTATTTCCTGTTATGGAAAATCCGCCATATTGGATTTATGATGACGTCACATATACAGATACCTTACCCTGCGTATTCCATTTCGTTTGATACCCATATTGTTAGTGTTGAACAAAAAAATTAATTCCTATTAAGGAACATCCGCCATATTGGATTAATAATAACGTCACATTATACAGAGACCTTCCCCTGCCTTTCATTTCCTTTGATACCCATATTGTTGGTGTTGTACAAAAAATATATTTTCTATTATGGAACATCCGCCATATTGGATTTATGCTGAATTTAGATATATAAAAAATCACGTATAAAAAAAAAGTAGCCTACATTTGTTTTCGGGCACATACTATCATCTCTATACAAAATTTCATTTTAATCGGTTCAGCGGTTTAGCATTTCCAATACAAAGCTTCCCTCTTTTCACACCTTCAGAGGTACATTTTGAAAAAAAAAAATCGCCTATGTCCGTCTCCTGGCGTCAAACAATCTCCATGTCAAACTTCATAAAAATCGGTCCTGCGGTTTAGCCGTGGAAACGTACCAGACAGACAAATAGAATTTCGCATTTATAACATTAGTTTACGTTAGTAACTACTTAATCTGTGATATTAGTATGGATTGGAAGTATGTTTGTTCAAAGGATAAGTATTACACATATAATATACATAAAATAATATCACAGATTAATTAGTTACTAACGTAAAATAATATTACTATGATGTATTAGGTATTTCACTAAATTATACTATATCAACCGTTCGGACTTCGCCTGGGTTGAATACGTAATATTATATGGCCTAGCCTATATTCATCTGGAATAACGTACCTTTGGTGAAAGAATTTTTCAAATAGGTACAATGATTCTGAAGATTATCCTACATACACACGAACTCACAAAAGCACACTCTCTCTTTATAATATTAATGTAGATGTGATCCATTACCTTTCTCGATACGATATTCTTGATATGAACAGGGAAGTTTTCGGGTAAGTTGTGTGCAATATGTCCCAGAGTAACGATCGCCGTGCGGTACTGCTCAGAGTGTGGCGTCAGTGTTGCTTTCAAAGTCTCCAAGATATCGGTGAATATCTGCGACCTTTGCTCTGGTAGGTTTACAAACAGACACCTGAAGAAGTGAAGAATATAATTAACATTAACAATACGACATTTAAGCAAAATTTTCACACGGTCGCTTGTCCGTGTTTTTTTTTTTTGGAAAAACAAGACAGTCGAAGCCTCTAAAAAGCACTTCGAATTTGAAATGTATTGACAACCCTGAAGACTAAGATGCTATGGCTCTAATGCCAGATATTTCACCGACTGTTTTACCCTCCGTACTAGAACACAACAGGGGCCTAATTCACTATGACCATTTAGCGATTCCTTGCTTCGAAACCACGTCAATTCCATACTTATCTACGATATCTGCAAAAAGTGTATTTCGTATGACACATTTAACGATCTCGCGCGGAATGAACGCGACGTTAGCGTGATTTGAACTGTCAAAAATTCCACGTTAGACAATCGCGTGGAATCGCTGTGATCACAAATTAGTAAGATTATGTCTGTTGTGACTTTTACTTGATTTGAAGAAAAATTGATTTGTTTTTACTTGCCGCACAACGGCATACCTACATCTTTCGTACAGTCTGCGAACAAATGTAAATATTAACAAATTATAGATAATCGACTAGATTATATTGAAAACCCGCTAATAGAATTAAAATCTATTATGGTAGGTAGTTGCAAGTTATTATACCTACGATTAAATTTCCAATAAAAACTGTTTACTATTCACGTTTTTTGTTACAATTCTTTCAGTCATTGATTAAGAATTATTTGGTTATAAAATAATATTCTTAACATCACTTTGGTAAAATCACAAACTAAGGAGATGATACTGGGTAAAGTTTGGTAGAAAAACCTCTTTTGTAAATATAACATCATTGTATAAAAATGTTCAAAAGCATGTACATTTATGATTAGGTACTTCTGCCATGCTGTCGGTGAATTGTTTATCAAATATGTTACATTTATAGCCATTCCTATGGTTTTAATCTTTAAAATAATAAATAGCACGTAAGGTTACAGCTATTAGTAACATCGTTCATTTAAAAAAATAAAATTTCGATTAAAAATATTTAAGATCAAATACTACAAAAGTTATGTTCAGAACATACTAGTGAATTTATAATGTACTATAGACAATTTGTCTTGGGGCATACAGAATACAAAGTACTCGATTCCTTACCACGACATGGTTTAAAGAAGATACGATATTGACATGGTTCACGCTTGGTAAGACATATGGGCGAAATCTATATTGTCATAGTGAATTAAGCCCCTGTGCAAGTCTTGCTGTTTAGTGGCAGAATTAGTGTGTAAGATGGTAATAACGATAAGAACAAACTCCGCACAAGATCTTTCCACCGACATTCTAAGCGTGATGTTTCTCTATTCTATGGTTTCTTTTTTTGGAGAAGACAAAAGACTGACCACCTCATGATAGGTGGAGAGAAGTCCACGAGTATTTACAAAGCCTAAAAAGCACTTCGGATTTCAAATGCGTTGGTAACCCCGAGGACTAAGATGTTATGCCTCTAGTGCCAGATATTTCACCGAATGTCTTACCCTCCACACTAGAATACAACAGTGGAAGTCTTGCTGGTTGGCGGCAGGATTAGCGAGTAAGATGGTAATAGCGATCCAAACAAACTGTTCTCATTTCTCCTCATAATCTAAGTATAATGTATCACTCATATTGGTTAATTAATCATATTGGTCAACTTAAAAACTCTACTCTTACTGGGTCCACGTCACGCAATACTGCTAACTTAGTCTAACCTCATTAAATTCTTTAAATGAGGCCTATGCACAGCAATGCGGCATAACCTCTTTAACACTATATTCAATAATTCTTATAATAAAAGTAAACGTAACGCCTGGCGCTCCGTCCTCTCTGACTACCCCGTTAGGGATACGGCGGGACGATATGCATGTATGTAAATTCTTTATAAGTGTAAATTCGATTGCTTTGAAAGAATATAAATTTTATAACGCCTTGCCCAAAGTTATTAAGGAATCTGTAGCTTCAGCCATATTAAAAGACCAACTTAAGCAACTCAAATTGAATAATATTAGTTGGGTATGTTGCAACTCCATGTGCAAAATTACAATCATTGTGGCAATATGATTATACTTTGTACTTTAGTATAAGCTAAAAACATTTTAAGGGTACTGTATTAAAATGTTCTATGAGAAATAAATTATTAATGTGACGTAAATTCTTTAAAACATAAATTCTTCAGGACAAAAATTGTTTAAAATCGAATTATTAAAGGTGGAAATTTTTTAATGTGCAGATATATTCTTTAAAACGTAACTACTTTAAAATGGAGAATGCAGTGAAAACAGATATTCGAGACACACAACCAACACATTGATATTTGTTTACCTTATTCAAAAACCAAAGGGTTTCATCATGTTCAAGCATAATTAAACATTTTTTTTTATGTTTTCAATATAATAAATTATATGGTTATTACCTGACAGCATTCTTGGCCTGTTTTGGTGTACCAACTTCGGCGTAGGCTTTACACAGTGTGATCAGTCTTGGGAATAATGATGGGCATGCTTCACCTACAAAAAAAATTAAATAGAATAGACATAAATAGTATTTATTGATATTTATAAAATATTACACACAATATTACATTTACTAATGCAGTGTTGTGCAATGCAAAATAGTATATATTAGAGAACAGTGATAGAGCAAAGTAAATACATTGTGGTTCAGTGAAAACTAGTATAACACAGTGTAGTCTAGCTCAGTGAAGTGTAGTATAGTTCAGTGAACTATAGTGTAATTCAGTAAAATTAGTACAGTTCGATGAATCACGAAAATGTAGTATAGTTCAGTGTAATACACCACAGTGTAATGGAATTTAGCTCAGTGAAGTTTAGTATAGTTCGGCAAATAGTTTAATATAGTCCTTTGAAATTTAGTATAATGTAGTAAACATAGTTTAGTGTAGTTTAGTGCAGTGCAGTTCAGTGCAGTGTCATAGCGTTCAGTTAACTATAGTTCAGTGCAGTGTAGTGGTGTTCAGTGAAGTGTAGTGGTGTTCAGTGAAGTGTAGTGGTGTTCAGTGAAGTGTAGTTCGGTGCAGTGAAGGTGCGGTAGAGTGGAGTGGAGTGGAGTGGAGTGGAGTGGAGTGGAGTGCGGCGCGGCGGTACTGACTGAGCGGGCGGTATTTCCCGAGGAAGGTGAGCGCTGCGAGCACGTGCGGCGCGACAGCCTCGTCGTCGAGCTCGAGCAGCGCCGTGAGCCGCTCCACCACGTCCTCGTGCAGGAAGTGCGCCGGGAACACGAACGACAACATCACCAGCAGCTTCAGCCCGCGCTCGGCCGCGCGCGCCACGTCCGTGCCTGCACGCACACGCACACACGACAACTACAATGGGTTAGTACTATGACTTGTGTTTGTTTGTTTCTCTTTAATGGGAACTCCAAATATACAGTGGTTGTAACCCTGGGTAAAACATAGACTATCATTTGCCTATACCACGCGAGAAAGGTCGCGAATACAACCATTTTCAAAAAATGCATGAATCTCCTACATAACATAATATACAATAATTAAAATAAAATATGTATTATCCTCCTTTTGATGTAGTGGAGTAAAAGTAGAGATGTAAGTTACCGATCGCATTCAACAAGTGACGATCGTTCACTAAATGCGACCATTAACTAATATTTAATGAAATTACTGCCATAAATGAATCTAACTGAATATTACAAAATTATTTAAATAAAAAGAAGTAATAATTAAATATTAACTTATTGCAAATATTTTTGTATTATATGTTTTGTTTTTGTCATTTCTAATATTAGATCTATGTCAAATACAGATTATGGTATATAGCAAAAGTAGAGGATTTCAATTTGTCGAATGGTTTCGAATTCATCGTATTTAGGCTTTGCCTAATATTTTTTACTAGCCGCGTCTCGCGGTTCACACGCATTAAATTTGTTATTTTTCCGGTATACAAAGTAGCTTACATTGCTATCTGAAAAAGTCATCAATTAGCCAATGAAAGTCCCATTGAAATCGGTTCGGTCATTTCGAAAATTAGCCCAGACAAACAAACAGCCACATGGACAAACAAAAAATTTAAAAAAGCGTGTTTGAGTTTTCGTTACATGCAAATAACCATATTATAAGCTTAAGAAAACCTTTATTTCGAAATCACAGACATTTTGAGTCTGTTTATATGTATAGATGTACACATTATGCATAAAGCGCACTTATACATACCGCACTCTTCAGCAATAGATGGATCCGTCCCTCGCACGGCTCCTTCAACATATCCAACAAGTATCAATAGTGATTCATGATCAATCATCACAGAGCTAACACGCTCTAGCAGTATCTTCACTGTGTTGTAGTACAGGTTAGTCATGACAGGTTGGCCAAGTTTCTTTAGGACATTAGACTGAAAGTTACAAGTGTAAAAATGAACAAACTTAGCTATTAACTGCGCAAAGTATATGAAATGAATGCAACTCTACTATAAATTTGTATATTTTTGTTTTAATCATTTTAACAAAAAATTAAGTTTTTTCATAGAATTTCTTTAATTCTTTACTATAAATAAAGAAATTTGATAAAAAACCAAAGATTTTGTACTATATTTTTCCTCTAAAGAAATGCAAAATTTGTTGTAATTTATATGACTTTTAAATCTACAATAATTACACAAAATAAACAATTTTCTGAAACAACAATATGAAAGATATTCTGTTAAAAACATATATTATGATGGAAATTGTACTCACAGTAGTACGAACACAAATTTCACAGCTAACATTTGGGTTCAGTATAGTCTCCATTCCTTGCAACAATTCAGGCGATTGCTTCATGTGCGCGGAGAACTTATTCAAAAACTCCTGCGCCTTGACAGATTCTGGCAGGAATTTGGAACTTATGTGTAATACTTTAGCGATCATTTCTTTTTGCACCGCCGGTGTTGGAGGTTTCCTATGCAACTCCACCCACTCGGCTACTGTACGACGAACTGCTAACTGGTGCTTCTGAAGTTCAATGAACGCCTTAGTGGCATTGTCATCCACATTCGACATCAGATAATACAATTTTTTCATACGAGTCTGTGGAGGCAATGTATATGGAACAAGTGATGTATTCAATAGCCTTTCAACTAACAATCTATCTTCCAATGCGGTCATATAATATCCATGCAGGATTTTGTCCTTGATCCACTGCACGGCTTTTTCTGTAGCTTGAGGTACAGTTTCCTCTGTCAAAAACTTTCTATATATCATTGCTAATCCTGACATTGCCTCCTTACGAATTTTGAACTTCTTATCTAAAGTTCTTTCTCGGACAAAGTGTAAAAGATCCTCTGACTCAGCGACAGCTTGGAAATCTCTTTGTGCTGTTGCTATAATTGCCATAACGACTTCATAACGCACTTGTTCATGAGCGTCATGCTGTCTCATTTTCAATGTTTCTGTAATATCTTTTCTCAAATCTGGATGATGTACTAAGAAATGCATACAATATTGTACGCATTTTATCCTTATTGGCACGGATATATCGTTGAAACGGCCTAAGAAAGCTCGCCACAAAGCCGGGTACTGCTTAGCCAGGCCAGACCCAGGCTCAGAGAACATTCTAGCAAGTAGTGCTACAGCACTCAATCTCTCTTGGAACTGGGCTGATTTTAGTTTACATTCTAACTGTGGGAGAACGGATATGAGAGTAGATGGACAGCATTGGTACAATTCATAAATAAGTTCATACACTTTAGAGAAGATTAACAAGCCCTTCTCTTCTTTGCCAAGAATCAATACATGGTTGAAGAACTGAAACAAAACGTTATGTTCTTAGTAATTCCAAACACGTGGGACTATTTTTATTTCAGGAGACTGTTTTCAATAAATTGCTATGTATTATGGTATGTGCAAACAGACTTATCTCTAAAGAATTCAACTTTCGGCCAACCCCATATAGTCAAGAAACATTTTCATATGATAGATGTAAATCTCAACTGTCATTCGGAGGATTTATAAGTACAATTAATTTGATAATTTAATGCTTTATGAACTTACCGCCTGTATGTAAGGCTCGAGGGTCTCGCTTGTTTTGACGATGAGCTCCTTGGCGAGAGTGTAAGCGTACTTACGCTCCCTTTTATTTGGTTCAACCAAGTTCATCAATATCACGTTGAGTAGTTCATTAGATACGACGTCTGACTCGGTGATGAGAGGACACAGAACGTCCAACATAAAGGACTTTACTTTGGATGAGTGTTCACCGCTGAAAATAAATATTTATTTTATAGAGTGATAGCTATTTCTTACAAATTTACTTAAAAGATAAAACATGAGTAAGTGAATTTGATTTGTTGAACGTGGTAAGTAAATTACATACATAATATCTTCACGCTGTATCCCTAATGGGGTAATGAAAGGTTAAAGCGCCAAGCGTCGCGGTCCTTACATACTTCTTTTGCTTCTCTCATTCTCAAACCTCATCATTCTCTTCACACATTTTCGCCTAGATATCCGAGTACTTTTGACATTTCCGTCAGCAAACACTAGTCAGCCTTGGTCTTCCTTGACTTCTGCTAATATTCAATTTCGCTCTGTAGATTTTCTTCGTCACTCATTCTTTCTACATGACCTAACCTTATAACATTCCTTTCTTCATTTTTTACAATAACATTGTCGTGCGACTGTCGCACTGCATATCTCTTCATTGCTTATTTTGTACGCAAAATGGCACCACATATATTTCTAAGAGATCGCATTCCCACTGCATTTATCTTACTTTCACTCGATTTAGTAACTAAATTAGAAATCCCTAAGCCCAAAATTCAGAATTTGTTTTAGATTTTGGTAAGGTAGGACTTGATACTCTGTTCACTTTTAATGGGACATAACATAACATGACGATACGATACATACATATATACCTATACATATACATATGAATCCATTCACAATTCTTCACAATAGTAAATCGATCGACTTACTTGACGATCTTGAACATGAGCGAGAAGAGTGCACAAAATATCTCCTGGCAGTCCTCCAACTCAAAGCACATGTTGAACGACTTGACGTAGGCGAGGTTCTCTAACAGGTAGAAGTAGCGTTTGAACGCCGGGTCTTTCGGGTCGCACAGACCCTGTAGCTGGTTTATCAGAAACAGGAATATCGTTTTCACCTGTAAAATTATTTTTATTAGCCAACAACAACAAGGTTAATTCGCGCAAATTTTGCGAGTTTTTTTTTTTAGTTTTGAAGGTTTTTTTAGTTATATGTAGGCCACAAAAATACAACATTCTTGTACTTCTAATATAATACAAGTTGATTTTAATGTTTTCGAAATTAAATAACAGACGATATTGAACATTTAAATGAATGCGAAAATCGATTTGTATATGTAATAATAGGTAGGTATATTGTCTCTTGGTAGGAACAATTAACATTTTCAAAAAAAACCACCGTTCCTGCGAAACTGAACATTTAAATGAATGCGAAAATCGATTTGTATATATAATAATAAGTTGGTATATTGTCTCTTGGTAGGAACAATTAACATTTTCAAAAAAACTTCCTGCATTCCTGCTAACCTTATTTTTATAAGTATCTATATTATCAATTATCATTTATCACATATTAAATTAATATAGCAATGAACATACCTGTTCTTGGTCTTTATACGGTGCTTCAGGTGCGTAAACTCGCAATACATCAGCGATGCAGCAAGCAATGAGTAACTGAACATCCCTCGAGGCATGTGTAAGGAAAAATTCGTCGGCCAAATGAAGCGCGAGTGGAATGTACTGTTGGTACATGCCCTCATCCTGACCCAGACCTTGTAGAGTGTGCGCCAAAGCCTGAAAGATATAGAGAGTTACTGCTGTTTCATTCAAACTAATTATAATTATCTATCCCAGAAGATTTATTTTTTATGTTATTATCCCAGTAAATATTCTTTGAACTCTCCAAATCAATTGAAGTTATTACTGTGTATTTATGATATAAATTCGAAAATAATTATTGAAAAAGTACATAATTAAATAATTATACAAGAAAGAATAAAAATAGTCAAACTTCTAAAATGCTTTTTATTTTTAGTCGATTACAATATTCCTATTTTACATGTGTAAACCTTTTTGCTAAATATGGCAACAACAACGATGTTATATTTACAAAAGAGGTAGATGAGTTATTGCGCTCGAAAACTGGCACCCCAAAACTTTGCTGATTAGCCAACCTGGAGCTCATTCGTGTAACAACGTGACAGTGTCAACTCGTATGTGCGTTCCTAATATTAATATTAAAATGCCGTCCTGTGTTATTTGATACTGCAGAAACTATACTAGCAAGACTTCCAAAGGTTCACGAATCACGCATCATGCGTAAATGTACTTATTTAATTCATTTGTCACCACTTTTTTCAAAAACTAAAATATCAGTAAAATATTAAATCATAAAAAAATGAAATGCGATAGGTAATACCCCAGTTACCAAGTGCGACAGAGAACAATATATTATATTTCGTCAAAGAATATAAAAAGTTATGTTACAGAACCGTCAATATCATGCAGTGCCTATTAAACATTTGTTTACGTTTATTTAGTTGGTATATAAGATATAATATACGTATTTTTTAAACGAATCAGAAGTTTTAGCAGTAAGTCTACTAATTTCCCAATAATCCTACACAATAACTAATATTTTACATGAAAATACCTAGTGTTTTATTTTTATTATTTTCAAATTTATAACAAAATTGTTTTATAAATGTATGTACTTAAATAATTCTGTTTCCAAATGTACATGACTCAAGAAAAATTAATTTTAAAAATAAACATAAATCCTTATTTACTGTCTAAAGCAGGCATCAATCATATTTTTCGAAAATGTCTGTTCTGTGGCATTAATTACTATGAATTAGTCACGGATTCGCTAAAAATGCAGTAAGAAAGTGAAATTGACAAATCACAATGGTTTTAGAGAGCCGTGTGATTTGTTAGATTGAAATGCAATTGAAGTCTTACTTTGTATAGCGACGCAGTCCAATGTAGACTGTCAAGAAAGTACCGGGAAAAGATCAATAATACACGAAATGTTAGTTATTCATCCAAATTTATTTTATCACCTTTAAAGTATGCTCCTTCAGAAACTTACACTTACGCCAACGAATAATCCAATCATAAAAACATTTTTTAAACGCTTTTTCCGGAATTGAGTTCAGTGCTCGCCGCGAATTCTCCTTTATGTCTTTTACCGAATGAAAACGGGTGCCACGAAGTGGTAATTTGAGTTTAAGAAAAAGAAAGAAGTCGGCTGGAGCCATATCTGGTGAATAAGGTGGTTGCTCGATGGTATTTGTTGAGTTTATGGTCAAAAATTCGTTCACAATGATGGCCTTGTGCGAAGGCGCATTATCGTGGTGCAAAATCCAAGAATTTTCTTTCCACAAATCTGGCCTTTTTCGTCGAATTTGCTCTCTTAAACGCCGCATAACGCCCTAATAATATTATTCATTTACCGTTTGACCTTCCGGCAAGAATTCAAGAGTGCACAACACCACGATAGTCAAAGAAAACAGTCAACATGACTTTGACTTTTGATCGACTTTGGCGTGGTTTTTTCGGTTTCGGTTCAGTTGGAAGGCGCCACTCCGAAGCTTGTTGACTAGTTTGCATGTCAAACTCGTAAACCCACGTCTCGTCACCAGTAACAATGCGTTTCATGAATGTTGGATCGGAACTGACTCGTTCTAGCATGTCCTCAGCGACTCTTATGCGATTGAGTTTTTGGAGAAAATTCAGGTCTTTTGGGACTAACCGAGCGGCAACATGTTTCATACCCAAGTTATTATTTAAAATGGTACGGATCGACTCGTGAGACACAGAAAGCTCGGCGGTTATCTCTCTCAAACTTGAATGAGGATTTTCAGTCAGTTTCCTTTTCCAGTTCCAGTTTCCAGTTCACTTTTGCGACGTTAACTTCAGTTGCAGACGTTGATGGCCTACCAGAGCGAGGCAAATCTTCCATCACATCTCGGCCGCTTTTCTACGCTTTGTACCACTCATAAGCACGTGTTTTTGATAAAGTTTCACCGTAAGCCTTCTGTAACATTTTCAGTGACTCCGAACACGAAATTCCATTGGCGATGCAAAATTTAAGACAAACTCTTTGTTCGATGTTTTTGTCCATTATGAAATTCGCAATATACACTAGAATGATATAACTAAAAACAGCACTGTATTTAATCTAAATAACAGATGCAACTTAAACTCCGCGCCAAAATAGAAAACAGTTGTGCCAATCTAAGAACTACAAAAAAAAAAAAATTGAATATGTAACCTTAAACAAATCATCCATTCCCGATACTTTCTTGACTGAATGTATGTATATTTGTCTCACTTTGCTTATGGTAATTGTCATGCTATCTTGTTTATACTTCATCATTTTATTAGTGTGTATAAACAAAGTGTATGGCTTATGTGTGTGCGTAACCGGGACAATATTTTACGAGCATTAGTAGTAATGTAACCTATCTACCTCTTTTTTAAATATAACATCATTGGGCAACAAGGTATGATGATCTGTACACTTGGAACGGAGAAATGTCGTGACTCGTGACGTTATGTACATAATACTATA
The DNA here is from genome assembly GCA_907165235.1 of Zeuzera pyrina. Classification (NCBI taxonomy): domain Eukaryota; kingdom Metazoa; phylum Arthropoda; class Insecta; order Lepidoptera; family Cossidae; genus Zeuzera; species Zeuzera pyrina. Next base: position 7,040,709 of record OU015641.1, read on the forward strand.
TAAATAATATGTATGAGCTTATTACTTAACATTTTTCTTCAATAAAGTCGAAGGTTAAGGTTAAGGGTAATTTAATTAACTACTTTCATAGATATTTTACATATTAAAAATGACAAATAAGTTGAACATTTAAGACTCTTAAATAATAATATCGATTATCTGCTTAATTTGCTACGGTGTCATCACTGATCTATAATGTCTATAAAAATGGAAAATCACCGTTTTACCGTGCAATAAAAATTCTACATGTAATAAAGACTTATCAAAGTGAACGCTGATATACTTCATAACTCGAAACAATGTATGTAGATGATTGGTAGATGATAATATATCAAAGTGTAAATTGGTATTACATCGATGCAACATTACACTACACTTCGTTATTGTAGCATGCTACAATAGAGTTGCATGCTACAATATTTATCTAGCATAAAGAGGCTTGTGGGACGTTCTTCTTTTTCATCGACAATGTCTCTTTCAATAAAGTAATTACTCATTCAAAATATTCAATTTTTCAATTTTTCTGCCTCAAAAATTTTTATAAGAATATGATCATTGTAACATCTTAAAATTCCGTTTTTACTTTTGTTAATTTTTACGATAATATTGCGACAGTGTTCAAATAGTGTGACGGTGTATATTACATAGAAATAAGTCGCGTCTCTACACCGCCTAGTATTACAAAATGCTCTCATGCAAAAAAATCAAATGGCTTCATTTAATTTAAAAGCAATTTTGAATCCTAAAATATTGTAAATACATTATAAAAAATAAAATAAATATTAAGGTACACATTTTAGAATAAAAATTTATTTTACTGGATGTCTTCTACTGTGGATTTTTGTTGCTATTTTCTGTCACTTTCTTTAGAAAAAAATGCGCAGAGCTATTTCGATTTGAGCACTAGACAACGATACATTTCCCTCTTTCCCATTGCCACCATTCCTAGCGTCTCTGTACCCTGGCGAGCCGAGTAAATCACCCAAATATAGCGGAAAAAGGCGCGTGTGTTTATTCAGCGACTGCTCTGTAAAGTGAATTAATACTTGAAAATACATACATATGTACATATCTTCACGCTGTATCCTCAACGGTGTAGTCAGAGAGGACGGAGCGCCAAGCGTCGCGGTCGTTACATACTTCTTTCGCTTTTTCAAATCTCATTATTCTCCTCACACATTTTCGCCTAGATATACGAGTGCTTTTAAAATTTCCGTCGGCTAACGGTCTGGCTATGTGATCTTCATAAGTCACCCTAGGTCTTTATTGGCTTTTTTTTACCACTCATTTTCAGTCTGTAGATTTTCTTCGTCAGTCTTTCATCACTCATTCTTTCATGTGCCTAAACCATCTAAGCATTCCTTTCTTCATTTTTACAATAACATTGTCGTATAACCCTGTCATACTGCATATCTTTTCATAATTGGTAATTCATAATTGTAATTAATATTGGTAATTGGTAAGTCATAATTGGTATAGACTTTACTTGCTAAGCTGACCAAGCTGATGGCCCTATAGCACACGCAATCTAAATAGGACCCTTTCCCTTTAGAGAGAGGCACTATGACTGCGGTGCTCCAGTCCTCCGGAACCTCTCTTCTACTAACAAAGTTTGCACAGTTTATAGAATGTATCCCAGACCCTAGGACCACCATACTTGATCATCTCAGCAGTCACCTCATCATTACCCGCAGCCTTTCCACATTTCAGACTTCTTATAGCTTTCTCGATCTCTTTCATACTAATGACTTCCTCTAGTTCCTGACCCGAGTATGGCGATTCGTTAGAATCGCTCTCACTGTCAGAAACAGAGTCGTCGAGTCGTCACTCTCGTACAGTTCTCTATAATAATCACTCCATCGCTGCAGAACATTTTTTTTGTCTGTTAGCAGATGATGTTCTTTCGAACGCGCTTTATTCATTTTGCAAAGTGTCGGACCACCTCGGTACTTACGTATTTCTTTCCAAAATAATTTGTAATTTTCCTCGAAGTTGTCCGAAATCTCGTTTTTGTCTAACGGCCTACACCTTTTCCACTCCTCTTTCACTAGTGCCTTCGTTTCTGCTTTCTGCAGCTTATATCTCTCTTTCATCAAATCCTTCATACTACAGCTATTTTTGGCAGCAAGGTAGTCCTGCCATGCTTTTTTCTTCTTGTACACAGACTCTATCACCTCACCATCCCAACACACATCCCGCTTTTTACCATTCCCAATTCTATTCGTTCCACACACTTCTATCGCAGCCTCGATCATACTATCTCTAAGGTTCTGCCAACATTCTTCAACATCATCGCTCGTCACTTTAAACCTATCGCCATGCTTACCGGATTACCGGATACTCTTTCATATTCGTCATTCGTGGTGGTCGCTTCTTGCAATTTCTTTTGCAGTGCTGCAGGTTTAGACGCTACGCGACATCCCCACGCTGCAAACAGACCCCTTATTTTAGTTACTACTAGAAAGTGGTCCGTTCCCAGATCGGCTCCTCTGTGTGCTCTCGTGTCCATAACCTGCTTTTTGAGCCGACTGACCACCAGGAATAAATCAATCATATTACTTTCATTCTTCCTTTCCCACGTGTACTGATGAATCCTTTTGTGCTTAAATAAGGTATTATCAACAAAAAATATACTTTTCCATACAGACAGACTAACAATCCTACCAGCATTATTCACTGTCTTATCTCCATACTTGCCTAGGACAAACTCATATTCTGTTCGAGCTGTCCCAACCCATCCATTCATGTCTCCACACACTATAATTCTCTCATTCTCCTCAACCGTTTCTAGAACATCTCTAACATTCTCCCAAAACTCCTCTTGTTAATATTAATTCGTAATTATTTTAATGTAGACAGATTTGAAACACCTCGTTTCATGCATCAGCAGTAACAACAAAAAATATTTTTTAATTTAAATAAGTACTATTAAATTATGAGAAAAACATCAAAAGAGTTGATAAATAATCGGTGATGACAGCAACAGATGTTTCAAAACTATATTTATTTACACACATAAGTAAAAAACATCACGGCCATTTCAATTTCGGAATGGGCAGAATATCAAAGTACAAACAAATCACTCATGGACACCTTTGGTAGTATTTGGGCATACTAATGACAAAATAAGACTGTAATAAGACAGTGTTGCCAGCCTATCGCTAGAACAAGTTCTTTATAAACGTCTTATAAACGCCCTTGGCCATCTTATTTTTTATTGTCACTCAAACGAGTATGGAAAGATACATTTTTATATAATCATAGTTAAAACGAATTTCATTAGTTTATAGTAATATATCATAGTAAATCATAGTCTATATTAAATTCCTAACCTTAACTATAGACTTAATGAAATGCTTCGAATGTGAATGTATTTCATTGAAATTGACCTGTAGATGGTAGATTTGGTTATAAGCGAGTGTTTATAAATTACCCAGCAGCACTAAAAAGCCTGTCCATACCCAGCTTATGAGGGACGTCGTAAAATAAAATAATAATTCAAATAACTGCAGTGCCTATGTCAATATACTACTATAAATAATGATTAACAGAATCATGTCTGTATATGAAAAATATCTATGAAAAAAATGACAGTTAGGCTTTTTAGGCTTCTTTAAATAAAAAAGAAATGAATTCTTAGAATGCCTGTCTTTTCGTATGTCAGTTTGCACACACACGTACAAAACATCACGGCCATTTCAATTTCGGAATGGGCAGAATATCAAAGTACAAACAAAACACTCATGGACACCTTTAATAAGGCACCTTTAGCCTTCAATAAGGAATGCACTGTTGGAAAGCTAGAGCATTTTACTTAAGGCTCTTTGGACCGGTAAAGTACGAGGATATGGGATTTTGCTGAGTTTTGGGTAGAGTTTTTGGGTTAACTAAGTAAATTATACAAAAACTGCAAGTTGAAATAAGTAGGCCATTCTTTCATCTATAATCGTATGGATTTAAATTTTTAAAATTCATAGTAGAACATACTGAAATTTTTTTTTTCTCAAAGAAGATTTTTCGCATTTACGCAGTACGCGAATTTATTGATTTTCAAGGAGTCCGCAAGGGCTTTTTAATCAAATTACACACAAAATTTAAGTTGAAATATATAGTTCGTTCTTTCGATTACAATCTGATGAGAAAATTTTTTTAAAATTAATAGAAAAACATAGTGAAATAAATTTTTTTCTCTGAGATGAATCACTAAAGAACAAGAAATTACTAACTTTTGAGTGTTATGTTTGGGCTTAATAAGCAAAGTATACACAAACTAAAAATTACAGTAAATAGATCATTCTTTCGTCTATAGCCAGATATGTAGGAAGTTTTAAAATTCATAGCAAAACATAATGAAATTAATTTTTTTTTCTGACAAGAATCGCTACAGTACGATAATTTGATGATTTTTGGGTACTACTTACGGGCTAACTAAGCAAATTGCACCCAATCTGTAAGTCAAAATAAATTGTTCAGTCTTTTGTCTACAATCGTATGGATTTCAAATATTGAATATCATAGCGGAACATACGAATTTATTTTTTTTCTGAGAAGTATCGCCCGGTCATGGTAATTTTACTCGTAACTTTGGAGGACAAGCCAGCTATAATGAAAGAACAGAAAAGTTTTCTATTATCACTAATAATAAGTTTATTGTTATAACAACCATAAAAAAAATATATGTTGTTCACATTCGATAAGAAAAGTAAAAAAAACAGGATTCATTGACTCGAATACTTTATGTAAAAGTTGATGTCACCGATGTGGCGCTTCAGTCGGGCTACGAGCCCTGTAGAAAGTGGACATATACACTAATTTTATTCATAAAAAGTGTTGCCAGTGAAAAAAATAAATGTAATATCGATATATTACTTCATGTGTCCAAAATTTTAATAATCGGTTAGTATTCAATTTAAGTATGACATAATGTAACTCATTTACTGTAATATAACGTAAATTGTCATAATTATGTCATTTAGAAAGAAAACGAATGCCTAAAAGTATATTAAAGTTAATGTAATGGCAATATGCCAATTTTATGTCAGTAAGTACCTAGTTATAATTATATCTATAATTTATATTTTTACCAAATTTTTGGCGGGATTTTATGGGAGCGGTTGGGCGTTTATTTTAATTATTTGCAAATTGTTTACTAGTAAATATCGTGATGTAAAATTGATATAGTTTTGCGTCCCAAGTATCTACGCTGTTATGCATTATGCGAAATTGTTGAAAGAAGTGCTTATTCTGTAGTGATGTTGAAATTTTTTTAGTGGTTTAGTCGGCTAAAGTCGATCCTACTATAAAGACTGCTTCGATATATTTGTCGCCAGAGAATGTAATGAACATTAAAATGTATTATGTCGACATTTGATATTTTAAGAAGAATATTTCATTTCATACTAAAGACGTCGGCTGTTATATGCATAGATTCCTTTGCCTTCCCTCTCAAGGCATAATTGTACAAAAAATATTTATATTTTTACCGCGCTTTCAAAATTTTTCTATCAATTTTGCAAATTTCTCAACTGCAAATACATAGTTATCATAATTTTTTCACTAATCGCTATTTATCATTAATTATACATATAAAAAATCTCTCTTTATTTATGTTCAATTATTCTTCTGTAAAGATATGTATTCGTAAAAGTGATTGTTTAAAAACAATAACTTTGTATATTTCAGATGGAGAAAGTAAGGCAATTTAACAAAATTACCAAAAAGAGGCGTTTGCATTTACAAATCTGTATAGAAAATACACGCAATACAACACGAAAACACCATTCAGAAAGGTAGGTAATTATTATGTTACAGAAAAAAAAGTATGCTAGTTACTAGTTAGGTATGAAACTCTTATAGTAAGTTTAAACCCATTGAACGTTTATAATTTATACTTGCCTATTTGAACTAACGAGAGCATCGATTATAACTTGTATAACATAATGATATTTAATTAATATTCATTTCAGACATTTCTCATAAGTCACAATTTAAACTTTAATTAATAGTTCCTAATGCATTAATGGTATTTTAGTGATTTTGTAGATGTCTCAGATCACCACTTATGTTACCACTGATTTATTTGTGTGACCCCAAAATAAGCATACTTCATACTATGATAATGCACTCAGGCTACAAACTGGTAACTGGTAGTCTGGATGTTACTAGATACTCTTCCAGTAAGTAGACTCACAGTTTAACTCGTTTCATGAACATAATTAACCTGAGCAGGACATTGAAAGAACAAATTAAGTGATCAGACTGGGAATCAAATAACTCGGATCCTAGGACCTCGGAATGAACACAGCTTTATATTCATGTATATGTATATTACATTAAGAACCATAAAAAACGCATAAGGCCTATTTATAGAAAAACTAATACATCCGAGAATCTGGTAGTAACCTAGTATCAGTAACAAATAATTATAACGTAAAGCTGTTGTTCTATGAAATTTCTATGTAGGTACTTCATTAAAAATCACATTTATGATTTCATAAGTAAAGTTAACTGTCCCTAATTTATAATATGTAAACTAGGTGCCTAAATGAGAATTTATCAGAAATTGTATGCGAAGAGGACATAAAGTATAGTTTTAAATTTAAAAAATAGTAATCAAATCAATTCAATTTTTAAAAAATTGACAAATTTATATTATGTAAGTGAAAATTGTAATAAATATATTAATTTTATGTAACAATAACAAATAATTATAATGAAAAACTTGTTCCATGAGATATTTCTATGGAGGTATTTAATTAACAAATCACATTTGTTACAAATGAAATTAACTATTCCTAATTTATAATTTGTAAAGTACTTAAGTGAGAATTTATAAGATATTGTATGCGGAGAGGATATAAAGTATAAAGTTTTAAATTATAAAAATAGTTAATTATTATTAATGATTCAATTTTTAATAAATTGTTAAATTCATGTTATGTAAGTGAAAATTGTAATAAAGCCCATATATTAATTTTATGTATTGCAGTTCTATCAACCAGCATCTAACAAGTGGAATTGATCATTTCGAGTGCAACAGATTGAGACTGTATCTACAGTAAGTACTTACTACTTTATGTAATGTGTAGGATTTTGAAAATTTAGTACCTATGCCTACCCTAATATGACAGTATTTACCTAATACTTACCTAATGTTTTTAATATTACAATAATGGGTTTTTTTAACAAAAATATTGTAATTAGTTTGCAATGTAAAGAAATGTAGTCTATTCGAGGACGATGTAACCCAGTCTATTACATGAGTAATGGTAACCATTGTCCACTGTTACTATTACTACATGATATGTGAAAGAAGTAATGAAAAATAATTATGTTTACATAGACATGTTATCTGTAGTAAATACAATTAATATGAATAAATATATTATATAGTTGGTATGTATAAAAGAGCAACAAATAATGTGAAATTGCTTGCTTGTTTGAAGCCAATTGGCAGCAACTCATTTAGTCAAACACCAGCAAATGACATAACACGTCTGATTCGTAAAGTAAACATTTCAAAATCTTATGAAATTTTAAATAAAACATATTTATAATTTAATTGCTTATTTTAGTTATGATGTGCAGTGTTTGTCGCCCAGTAATTAGGTAATAATAAGGTAGTAATTAGGACATTACTATTATTTATATAATAGTAATGTCCTAATTACTGGGCTGGATGATACTAGATAATTAATAGTTTTTCTGGCCAGTATTTAGGATTAAACACTTTTAGTAGCTAGTGCCCGTGAAAAAAACTGGACATGAAAAGTGGTATGTTACATTCGCAAATGAATTGATCTCGGATTTCATTCACTTCAATGATGATATTCACTGCTAGTTGGCAACATTTGCATTGCAATTTCGATATGAGATTATAGATACGTTCCGTAAAAAAATTCATAATTATTTCTTCCAATTCGAAAAAACATATAACGTTTGATTTTAAATGACGGTCACAGTCACACTTGACTAAAAAGTAACAATTGAACTATGAAGTCAGCATTATTCTTGTGTACAAAAAAGTTATGATTGAAACTCATTTGAACTAGATTTATCTATACCATTCCAATGTTCCAAATAAAATTACCATATTTAGTAAGTGATGTAGGGTGACCAACGTACAATGATGAATAATGGAAACTTTCTCTAATGTTATTACTGAAAGCAATAAATACTAATTTGTGTCGTTTTCCATATGGTAGTTACGGGAAAAATCTCTAAGCTTGTTTCTTATTATTACAACTAATGTAAATTCTTTCTTAATGATCCGTTTCGAATCCATAACTTATTCAGAAATATATTTTATAGTAATAACAAATAGAATTGGCATTTCCATTACATTAATCCGTCTATTAATGAAATAATGTGAGCGCATCTTTCATAAGTATTGAACTGTTAGTATCCATAACAGAACTTTTATCTTGAAAATACTGAATATTGCATCAATTTGTCTCACAGTTATTTCGAATAGTCAGATATATTTGTTTTTTAATTTCAGAGTTTGCCAGTAAGCAAAAACAAATGCTTGTTAAAAGGCAAAAAGAATTGTAGACAGATTATTTTTTTCAACAAATTCAGGAGATTGCAGATCATGAATCTCTTCATGACTGTAAGTTTTCTTATTTAAATATTAATAGAGAAGTTAAATTTGGTCTTTACTCAAAATTTTATGTTAATTGTAAATTGTGCAACAAAGAGTTTAATTTGGAGACGTCTCGTAATTTAAAAGAAAAAGCGACTATTAACCATGAAGCAGTAGCTGGAATAATTTCTATTGGATGTGGTTTCTCTCATTTAAGATATTTTCTGGCAACCTTGGACATCCCATTTTTCACTGTGAAATTATATCGTTCTCACCATGACACCATGTGCACCTGGTGGGAACAGACAACTGCACACAGCATGGCTCAAGCTGCTCGTGAGGAAGCTGAGTACGAGCACCGAAATTAATTGGCAATGTCAATGAAAAGGGAATTGGACAATAAATAAATAGAAGACAGCGTAAATTCAGGCCGGAGGAATGGGATCTGCGTGTCATGAAGCGTTACTATCAATAACGCTGTAATGTTATTAAAAAGGTATTCGTAATTTATAATGCGTAACTTTTATCATTTATTTTTGCTTTTATCTTCCCTAAAATTTTTACAATGTTCATTCCGTTAAATGATTATAATGTTCATTAGTATTGGTTTTTATTTTATAATAAATTTTATGATTTTCTGATCTTCCTTTATACCATGTATTTCCAGCATATAGCAGACACCAGACTCCCCCGATGACAATTTGGTGGTGGTTTGAATGATATGTACATTGTATTAATAGAGAGTAACTGTTATAAATAAATGAATATTATCTCTTCATACTATGTTTTATCTCATAGTAATATGTAGTATAGAATAAGTAAAGAGACAAATGGAAGAAGGAGTACCTTCATGCCAGGGGATTATAATGTTTTATTTTATATTATATTAACTTTTATCTTTTATAATTTTTGATCTTCCTTTATTTTTTCCAGTATATTGTGTCCCTTCATACTATGTTTCATCTTCTACTAGCATGTAGGAACCAGTGAAGAGAAGAAGAGGGCAGAGGGAAGAAAGAAGAGGGAGTACATAAAAGTCAGAGGAGAGGAAGAGGATATGAGGGTCATGAAGCATTATCATCAATAACGCTTGTTATTATATATATCATCAATACTTATGAATAATGGCAAACGGTATTATTATTATATAATGTATTAACTTTTATCTTTAATGATTTTTAAATCTTTCTTTATATTTTTCCACCATATTATGTCCCTTCACTCTGTTTTTATCTTCTTAATACACAGTTTTGGAGAAGAGGTGATGTATTTAGTCTCTTCAGAAGAGAGAAAGAAAATCGGTGGGTCATGAAATCTTGGTAATGAACGGGTCATTAGCAGGACTAATAATGTTAAACTGTGTAAATACTTGTATAATAAGATGTTAATCGATGTTAGTATTATATATCAACTTCATCTCTTATTGTTTCCTATATTTTTAATCCCAACCCAAAAAGAGGGGTGTTATAAGTTTGAAGTGTGTCTGTTTGTGGCATCGTAGGGCCTAAACGGATGAACCGATTTTGATTTAATTTTTTTTTTGTTTGAAAGGTGACGTGATCAAGTGTCCTTGGCTATGATTTAAGAAAATCTGTTCAGCCGTTTGAAGAATATTAGCTCTTTTTTAGTTTTTGAAGGGACGCGAGCATCTTCTACTAGTCTGTTCGATACGAAATTTAGTATCTTATGACTTCAATAATGTCACAATGACATGGTAAACTTGACCTGATGCTGCAGCATCGTCTGAAGTCAGCAGGATACCCAACTCCTCGCCACTTATAGTAGAGATATCATGTTTAAGCTCATTGAAATGGTCTCTATGAATAGGGTATAGATAGATAGATGGTGATCAGGGTCTGATGATAGATCACACAACTTTGTCAGAATATTCAGATTTTGGCGAGGCACGATCCCATGTCGCAATTTCGTGTATCGTCCCGGGAAGTATTTGCGTGAATGTAGATCGTAGTAATAGTGTAGATTGTAGTGTTTAAAAATCATGAAATAAAACAAATTTAAAATTTAAAAACCCCTGATTCAATAAAGAAACTCCAAAAAGTAAAATAATAATATGTACCTCATGGGCCTTATAATTTGTGATAAGTTTCGATATAAATAGTAGTAGTAATATATCCAAGCGTTGTCGCGTCGGAGGACCACTAAATAAATAAAATAAAAACAATACAGCTTAAAACGATAAAACTAGGTATAAAATTTAAATACAAGTAAACTTAGCAGTCCTCAGACTTGAAGACGCTTGGACATATTACTACTTCTATTTATATCGAAACTTATCATAAACCTAAAGGGCATTGAGGTACATATTATTTTCTTACTTTTTAAAGGTTTATTTTTGTCGGGAGTTTTTATGTTTTTGATTTTCTTGTCCTTCATACAGTATAGTGAGTTGCAAAGGACAGATACATTATAGACTAAATAGGAGTGGAAATAACTTGTAACTCTTCGATATTATCAATACTTTATTTTGTTTTGATAAGTTTATTGTTTTTGATATAGACAGAGTGAAGAGACGAAAAATGGAAGTAGAATTATCTTCGATTACAGTGAAGAGGTCCTGCAAGATGCGAAACGCCCCTAACAGTAGAAACTTGGAATAAAATACAGAAGAATCCGTAATGAGTAAAATAATAATGGACACCCTACTATTATTAATGTATAGTTTAGTCAAAAGTGTACTAAGTTTTAACAAAATATTTTAAATAAAAACTAAGTTATAAACGTTATATTATTTGCGTTACATGTAATTATATATATAAGTGCAGTTTCCTCTTTACTTGTACATACAATTGTCATACATACTTTCCTGTATTTATTACCTAAATTTTAAAAAATATAAGAAACCGATTATAATCTAGTATTTTTTTCTCAAATTAAATTAATAGTTATAGATCCGACTGAGGTTGACCTTCCCTAATCGAGTTTCCTAATAAAATAAATATTTTATACAATATAATGTATAATAAACAAAACGACCTAGGGTTGCCACCCCACATCCCTGCATTTTGAATTAAAAATTATTTAATTAATTTTTTTCAATAATTATTGTTATGCAGTTTCTAACGAGTAAAAGATGTAAATAAAATTCCAAAGTAGGGTTGCAAACAAAGATAACCCTATACCATCGTGTTCCTAATATTATTATCTACATTTTCACATATAATTTTCATATGTAAGGAAACTATGAGAGTAAATTACTAATACACACTTAGCTATTTACACTTATCAACCTTTAATTATTGCTTAGAAAAAGGTAGGCAACCCTACTTTGGCGTTTTATTTAGGGAATTTCCTCGATTAGGGAAGGTCAACCTCAGTCGGATCTTGGACTAATTGAATAATGATTACAGAATTAGAAATTACCGTGTAAGTGACCTTCTTTTTTTACTAGGAAGTCTGATTTTAACTAGCTGCAAGTGTATACAGTTGAAATCAACCTTGGTGCACGTCTGGTTCAAGTTTAAATTACTAGCTAGCTTACATAGATCTGCATGGATGGATGACCGAAGCCTCACTCCGTTCGCTCGCGACCCCAAAGGCCGGCCTCTTGTCTTTAGAATACCGTAGCCAAATTCTCTGGCCCAAGCCACAGGGTAGGTGTTCTTGTTATTGCCGCTGACTCCAAAACCATACTCTTACTCATACTAATAGAAACCTTGATATTCACCAATATACCTACATGTCAATACCAAATAAGCCGAAGTCAAAATGGTCCGTAGGTACTAGACGGCGAATTGTTAACTCCACGGTATCATTAGGCTGTTGGTTATCATCCATTACCAAAGAATTTGTCGAAATCAGTAGAATGAGTTGGATTTCAATGGGTTTATTATGAGTCGTCTGACTAGGAGTAGTACTTGGGTTTCGTTATCTACTGCATCACACTCAGATCTCTGAATCACATCATCAAGTACAGTACAGTACGTAGAATATAATATAAGTATATCCTTGCGCATCATCTGATCCTGGCCCTAGTCTCGTGACAGCAAACAGGTCAAAAAATCTTTACGATATAAGTAGGTGTAACGCATTATTTTTTATTTTATTATATACAAATGAACACCTAATATAATATATGAAAATATGTGTAATATTTTTCAAACTACGTTTAATATGTTTATTTCTAAACTAAATACGATTTCATCTCATAAATATTTCTGAACGTAATGCTTACGAAACATTCAATAGTATTATAACTTTATTTGCATGACTGGCCTACGGGAATCGCGCGTGTGTGAGTGTGGGAGAAATCTGTGAAATTAGGTACTATGAACACGTTCGATAAGCAAACGCCATCTAGCGTACGAATGTTTCCCCTAAAAGGAGAGCCACAAGGCCTTAAGAGGACATAATATATCATTACGCTATCTTTATTATAGGGATAGGTGATTAGTGTCATTTCAGGTCTTAAATCTACGTAAAATTGTGATCAAAAATAATTATTAGTTACCTACTACCTATTGAATAATAATATTGTAACAGAACACTAATAAAATGTTTACATTTTCATCTCAGTTAGACAAACTATTAAGTATAAGCTAGAGCATGTTACTTAAGAGGACATAATATATCATTACGCTATCTTTATTATAGGGATAGGTGATTAGTGTCATTTCAGGTCTTAAATCTACGTAAAATTGCGATCAAAAATAATTATTAGTTACCTACTACCTATTGAATAATAATATTGTAACAGAATACTAATAAAATGTTTACATTTTCATCTCAGTTAGACAAACTATTAGGTATATTAGTTAGTTTCATGGTAATTTAATGGTATAATACTGATATCACATTCGCTGGGTTATTGCGTTATGGCCAGTTAGCAAAATGATTCACCACTATCATATTATCATAAAACAATACTGTACGGACATCACTCACTGCCACTTCGTATGTAGGTCGAAATGTTAAAAATATATGAACAAATCTCATGTCAATGTGTACCTACAATTTCATGTGTGGTGAGAGTACCAAAAATAATACGTTTATTTTGGCACATGTATTGTTACACAGGTATTTTTGTATACTTTAGCACATTCATAACTTATTTGACTGTGGATGGCAATTAGCAATTACATTTAAAATCTCTGAATCACACAATATTATTTTCTTTTATGATAAAAACTACAGATAATTATTAAACTCCGATTGTAACCCCACAGTAACCTCTAGACTTGTACTATAGGTCTACAACGAAAAGACAATCTTAAAAAAATCGTTTCCTGAATTGACCTGACTGAAAATCGAAAGTAAAACCGTTGGCTTGGAAGGCAGATGTACTAACACCGGGACCCAGATCCAATATATATTCTATTATTAATTCTATAGTTATGAGAATTCGTACCATTTCGCACCATTTCCCATTCAGGGTAGACAGAGTAAGACGCAATTATCGCACATCTAAATCCCACTTTTAGTAAGGTAAATAAAGTCCGTCACGGAGGCAGGATAAAATTTATATCAATTATTATATAATTTATCAATTATTATATAAGTATATAACATATCACAGATTGATTAGTTACTAGCGTAAACTAATATTATATATACATACGCGTGTCTGTCTGTTTTCGTTACGTTTGACCAGCTGTACCGCTGAACAGATTTTGATGAAATGTGGTATGAAAGTAGCAATATTTTTTAATTTCTCATTTCAATTCTAGCGAAGTAAGTCATGGGTTACATCTAATTTCTATACACATCTTTTAATGTAATATTTTCATTTAGTACAAAACTGACACCCATATACATTAGCACATTAATATATATCATAGCTGCGTGTATAAGCTTAAGCATTTGGACTTATAAATGTTAAAGTAGGACCAGATAAGACCAGATAAGAAACATGTTGCCAGCTTATCCCTAAGATAAAAGCAGATGGCACGCTCCATTTTCCTTTCGCATTCAGAAGAGCATGAAAAATGCATTGGCCGATATTTAATGTAAGTACATACATAATAAACATTTTTCTATTTCACTTTTAAATAAAATATTGAAATGACAGAATTAACTTTTATTATTAAGATCAAATAGCCGGAGTGTTATCTGCCGGAAATATCAAAAACACCCGCATACCTAAACGAAAATGCGCGAGAATGATGAGATTCGAAGAGTGGAAAGAAGTATGTAAGGACCGCGAAGCTTGGCGCTCCGTCCTCTGACTACCCCGTTGGAGATGTAGCGTGAAGATATGTAGGTATAAATGCGAGTATTAGTCGGATATGGCTATTGGCCATAATCATTGTTAGCCAATCTAAATAAATAGGTTTTTAATACTCTCATATCAAATGTACATTATTAGCGTTTACTGTATATACCTGAATAAAAAAAAACAATACAACTATTGACTATTGATTTCATAAAAGAGTTTATTTATACCACAAAGGAGGTAAAGAAGCAGACCGCCCGTGTGATGATAACCGCCTACCACAGCCTAAGAACACCTACAAGTTACAACACATGGGTATCATTAGATCATTGCGCTTTGCCGAAACTGTAATAACTTTTTCAACGCTGTTTAAGAACCCCATGCTGTAAGTCTCTTGGGAAAAATTTAACAATGAATTTTATTCCAGAACTTAACTATATCCTAAGAAGGAAACTCCTTTGTAACGTAACATGCAGATGTCGAAAAAAATACTCAATAATATCTACAAAAACAAATATTGCATACGTCATCATTTATCAGAACAGTTTCACCTAGTACCAGATACCTTTTGTCATCGTATTTCACAACAACTCATACAAGCTTATGTAAACAAGAAACATGACAAAGGGAACGACAGCAGGTAAGTTTCACACAAAACCAACACATGTTTTAAAGTGAAATGGGAATCTCTTGACGACCTCAATAACCTTTGACGCATACATAAAAAAAGACCAAGAACAGGCCATATTTACAAATTAGTGTTGCATGAAGCAAACCTTTTTTTTAGATCTTTCTTTGCAGCTTTAAGAGAAGCGACAATTACACAAAGTAACGTGAATACATTTCTAAACTATAAGCTTATATTTGATAACCCACACGATAACCAGAAGCTTTTTCCTATTGATGACCTCGAAATCAAAATTCCATTTTATCGTTACAGCAGCCATATTCAAAGTGTAATCCGCGGAGCCCCGGGGCTCCGTTAGTCCTCTGCGAGGGCTCTGTCAAAGTAATATCATATAAAATAAAAAAATACCTAATATCATAAAAATAATATCTAAACAACATCAACATCATAAGAACATCACACATCAAGTCAATTTCAGAACGTAATTTCACGAAATGTATAAGACCTATTTTCATCACATTTTTCCCTTAAGCTATAAACCTTTATATTCTCTGAATCAAATATAATAGCCGAAAATGAGGCGAAAAATGAAAACATCATACCTCACATTAAAAGGAAAGAATTTCATTTTACGATACAGTACTTTATAATTTGTACAAAATATTTAATTTTGTATGATTTTTATTAAACTTAGAATATACATAAAACTAGGTCTTTTTATTTCAGGTCTCCGTAAAATATTTAGGTTCTAAAAGGGTTCTAAAAGGGTTCCATTGCCAAAAAAGATTGAGAACCGTTGTGTTACCTACAGTCGTGTACACCTATCGGACCTAACGGATACACCTAACGGATATCTGCTGTCTGATATCTGCTAGCTAAATAGCTTGCCTAAAGCTAGTTAGCTATCAAATAAAAAGGAGAATCAGTGTTCCGTTAGCACAAATGAACTATAATTACACATAAGTACTAAGAAAAACAATTTTATTTTTGTGATGTAGTTTGAATGGCAAATATATACCTACCTATCATAAAAAAAATGCTATCGCTTTGCCTACTATAAATATTGCACATTTGACAATTAATTACATATAATCTATCTATATATATAAAAGGCGATGTATGTATGTATGTTCTTTATGGACTCTGAAACGGCTGGCTGGACCGATTTCGATGAAATTTTCAGGGAATCTTCAGATTGGCCTAGCGGGTGTTCCTGTAAAGTTTGGTGGCGATCGGATCAGTAGAATTTTTTTTTGTTTTTTTTTGCAATATCAAAATAATTATAAAAACTGTTTAATTTATTTTAACTTCAACTAACGCCCAGTGAAACGGGCCGGGTTTGCTAGTTTACTATAAAAATTCAATGTATTTTACTGAAAATAGTATTAAAATTAAAACGTTCATTTCGACTTTATTACATATGTTTATATAAAAATCAATGTTGTCTTTATGTCAATTAGTGGTCACTTACGCCCATTTGTAAGAAAGTAAGAAGAAAGTGCATTAAAGTCTTATATTATAGATCATGAGAATATAATAAACAATAAAGACAGCATAATTTTTATTGGGGCATTCACTTTAATAGATTGAATTAACTAGAACAATATTCGATTTAAAAAAATAGCCATGTGAAGTGTGGCACGGTTCAGTTAGCAAATAATGTCTAAAGCCCCTTACAAAACACAATATCCCAGATTTCGACCACAACTTATTATTAGTTGATATTAAACATATTAAATGCAATACATACATATTATATACACTTATACATAATATGTACGTATATACATAATGCATATATTCACATAGTTAAAAACATTATCGTAGAGTCTATAAACATTTATTTTTAATTTAATATCTTTATGTACAAAATAATTCCTAATATTAACAACCATATAATTAATTACAGATAATAATTAATTATAATAAGTAATTAACTGTGTTTATTTTAATCTTAAGCCCTACTCATACGATACAGCAAGCATGATTACATAGACAATTAGATCCTCATGTTTCTAATTTATATAAACAGTAGGTATAATCGAATATAATTTCGTTCAATTTATATATTTAAGCTGTTGATATGTAAATTTAAAACCACTAATTCTACACTCCTGTGATACCTTACGCAATCCGTTATACTATATAATTTGCATTTATAATCCGCCATATAAAATCCGGAGCGAAATAATATTTTGATATGCGTGCCGTCAAGACCTATTTGCGAAAACCTATTTTACTATAAAACTAGTAGTACAGTACTTTTGATTTTGTTCCTAAGCATTAACTTTAAATTTAAAATTCTGTCGAATAAATAAAGCGAGGCAAGTGAGTTCAGAAGTTCCACTGAACTTGTACATCTAATTGGATTTATGACGCAACTAAGGATCAGCCGTGTAGCCCGGGCCAGAAAATAAGGTTACGGTTTTGCCCGCCTCTCGTAAAAGGCGACTAAGGGGGTCTTCGGAGTCGTGGCCGATCAGTGTGGTAGCTCGTTGTTCATTCGTACTAACCCGAGAGTAACGAAAGCGTATGTAGTCCGCGTTGTCGTAGCACTGCGAGAGTGCGGGGGGAACGGAAGAAAATAATGGAGCCTCTCGAGAACACGCCGAGGACGACCACAGTAGGAGTTCACATTGTAATGGGTAAATTGCGAGTTGAAGTACTCGGAAAGACCTTGCGAAGGGATAGTCTAGAATTCTAGATCGTTACCACCATCTTACTCGCTAACACTGCCACCGAACAGCAGTTCTTGTACTGTTATTTTCAGTTCAGTTAGCACCAGATGGATACCCAGTTCAGTTAGTACAGCAAGATGGACTGTTTGCTCGTTCCGCGTAATATAAAAAATATATAAGCCAGTTTCATCCGCATGGGGTTGGGTATGTGTATTCAAGTTTCTCCTGCGTTACTCAAAAAAGGGAAGCAAAGGATATAGTTTATTATGGGGAAGTTTTGCAAACGATGGGGATAACGAATTATCACTATATGATTCTGTTTTGCCATCTGTAAACCGGAACATATACTGCTAGACATGGTTTCAACGTGAGATTTTGTTACTATTTGATACCCTGTCCAGTGTTCTGCCCGAATTGGAAACTGTTTAAAGCTATGTAAGTTTTACTACTAAGTAAGTCTATTGCAACTGTAGAAATGATCACTAATGCATAATCTAAAAAAATTGTAATTTTTCCACTAACTTCCCAAACTCGCGAATATCTTGGAAATTAAAAGCCAACACTTGACCTCTTTTTGCTTGGAAGCTGACATACTGAGCGCTAGAGCTGCAATAGCTACAGTACTACGCTGCCGCGTAAACTACAGTACAAAGTATCGTTCGTTTCTAGAAAATAAAAAATTAGCCAAGCCCAAGTAGTTATGCAATTAGTGACCCTACTACAATCGGTTGCTATCAACCGCCGAACGTTAAGTTATGAAAAAATGCAAAACAAAATTTATAGAGAATGACATGATTTTTTGTGTGTATGTTACGCGATATCTTCCCCGACTGTGAATCAATTTTAATTATTACTTTATTAGAAAATTTAATTAAGATCTGAAGATGGAGTACTGCTTAAACAAAAGAACTCCTCAACGATTTACATTTTGACACACATATCCTCAGAGATGTACAAAATACCTCATTAAAAGTATCTGGAATACTAGATACGAGATACTTTTAAGTAATGTATTTGAGATATCAAATACAAGATACTTTTGGAACGATACAAAATACGTATTTTTAAATCACTTTTTTAAAATAAAATATTTTTTTACCTAATATATTTTGAGACATGTGTTTTCTACAATCTAGACTAAGACATAATGAGTAAAACCAGTTCCTCAAACATCTCATCACTTATTTTTCTTCGATGGGGTCTCATTATCATCCCCTCGAAAGAGAAAAGACTTTCCATAGGGGCGAAAGTCAACAAACAGATGTTATATTTTAAAAATATTTTTTTTGTTGTTGGATAAACATTTAAATTCTATTAGCAGATACTTTTGTTATAGTTTCACGAATTTAACTAATACGTTCCGATGAAGCTGTAACATATTAAATAGTATTTCGTATTTCCAAAATATAGAGATACCAAAAAACGTATCTAAATGCAAGATACAAAATAAAGATATGAATGAAGATACAAAATAAAAGTGATAAATTCCCAAAATCTTTAGCTATTTTCCGCTCAAACTCCAAAAACCACTAATCGACACGTTTTTCGCCCCTCAACGGAGCATCCTCAGTATATACCAGAGATAGGACTCTGCTAACCAGCAGCTAACCAGCACCGAATTAGTTAGCTAACCGAGTCCTATCTCTGGTATATCCTGAGGATGCTGATGAAAAATTAAACTGACTTCAAAATAAAGACACAGAAAGTACAAAATAATTATCCTGTACTAATCAAAACTTTAGTACAAAAATAACTTCATTCAGAAGTTTTTCATTGTAGCTCGAACAATAAGAACAAGCAAAAAAAAGCCACTCACGCTGGCTGTGCTGAAGTACTTCTTGGGGGAGTAGTGACAGAGCCCATAATAAAAGTACCCACCCCGGTTATTTCTTCATAAACATCTTAAATTCGGCACTGCAAAACCCATATTTTGGCTAACTTGCTAAGAGCATGCCGCACGCAATAACTTAGGGTTTCGTAGCATTTCCATAAATAAAGCAGACGTTAAATTAAAAAAAAATTATAAAAAATTGGTACTTACAAAATACCTATTATTTAATTTTTAGGGTTGCATAGCCAAATGACAAAAACGAAACACTGTCCTGTCTTGTCTGGCTGTCCGTCTATCTGTAATTAACGGCCTATTTTCCCGGAGATTATTGGCATTCACTACATGAAAAGGTGAATTCTTCGAACCGATACAAAATGGTGTAGTGAAAAAAAAGTAAAATTAGAGATGGCAGTCCATAGTCCAACTAAAAAATAAAAAAAAATTCGTGCACTTAAGCGTGTCTAGATAGCATTCTTTAGATAGATCTTCAATAATGCGACGGGAGATTTCGAAGTGATTCTTTTAAGTCAATAATAGCTGAGATATGCGCTTTTAAAGTCGTAAGTGCAACTTATCAACTATGAGGTGGAAAATTCTGTAAAAATTTGAAATAGTAGAATTTAAAAAGCATTTTAAGGCATATTGGTTTGAATAAGATATACATATTATGTACATTGTGTGTAGTTTTTGAGATATGGGTTATTTTCAGTTACATGCTCAGCGAGCGCAGAAATCTGTTCTTTGTTCTTATTGGGAAACATTATACTTAAAATTCAAATTTATTTTTTGCCAATTGAATGAATATTGTTTATGCCATCTACGAAACCCTTCACTGTGCGTGGTCCGATGCGCACTTGGACGGTTTTTGCTTTTAATTTTTATATTTGGATACTAATCCGTGTATCTGTACCTTAACTCAGTAGGTGTAAAGATAACGGAATAAATCAGCTATAACATAATATGCACATGAAGACGAACAGGTTTCGTTTTAGCCAATTATTAGTAAGGAATTAGGAATGTACCAATTCTGTTAATGTTTTATAACACCTCTTTCGTTACCATGTGCCATTTCTACACTGCTTTACTGAGTCGCAATTTTTTTTGTTAATCCATATCAATATTATAAAGGCGAGTCTGTCAAACCGCTAGACCGATTTTGGTGAAATTTAGAATGAAGATAGATTAAAACCAGGGGAAGCATATAGGCTACTTTTTTTTAATTCCACGAGGGCAAGGGCGGGCAAGTTAAGGGCAAAACATGGTAAGTAAATAGATAATAAGATATTATTATACTAATACATTTAATTTATTTTACTCTTTATCTATGTATTGTAATTTAATTTCCTTGATACATATTACAATATTCTCATTAAGCACGAAAAAATGCGCATAAGTTTACGAGACACGCATAAGTATTGTATTTCAATGTTATTAGTATTACGTAGCAAAAATCAGATCTTCGGGCGAATTTCAGGATAGGCACTACTTGACAAGAGAGAATTCTTGGCCAAGATTGCCTAGTAAGTGTTATTTTAATTTGTGATAATGTTCTTATATGAATCTCAATCTCAAAACGGACAAGAGCAGCGTCTATACGTGGGTTCCGTAACCGTTCAATTTACTTTATTTTGTCGCAATAAGTCCTATTTCACCGTGACAAAGCTTACTTCCAAAAAAAGTTTCTAAGTTCACAAACTAAAATTGTTTCTAAACTCAAAAACTATTTTTACTATGTACGATATGTGTTTGTTACAATTTTCATTATAAATATAAACTAAATGCTGTATTCCAAACTCTCAGAATGTCGCATTGCTAAGTAATTTAGAAATAAGAGGTGGAAAAAGAGGAGCATTAGGAAAGAGAGTGCTATGAAGTAAAAAATCACAACTAAATACAAGTGAAAAAAAATTGCACATTTCACTGCATGGGAGAGGTCAAAAATTGTTGGGTTAGGTTAGCAAGTAACACACATTAACACTCCAATTCAATAAAAGTCCCGATTCCAGACAATTTAAATTTATTAGCAAAACTGACACAGCCAGGATTTGTAGCCGGATCATCTGTTTAGAATGCAGTCGAACTAACCATAATGTTAATGAGCCAGTCAAATCAACATATGTAAATTACGTTATAATTTTTTAAAAATATAAACAAAGATAAAGAAAAGAATTAATAAAGAGATTTTTCATACCATAAGTTTTAATTTTCCAATTTAGCTGCAACCCGCCTAATCGCGACCCCATGTTTAGAGCGTAATAGAGAAGCATAATTATTGAAAATTTCTAGACAGCGTAGTTTGTAATAATACAAAATTGAGAACTATTTAATAAGAATCGCAGTGTTGAAATTAATTCTCAATGACAGAGATGACATCACATTATTTCATAAAAAAGAATGGCATATAATGTTGTGTGCCAAGCCATATATAATATGCCTAATGAATATAGACCACTATCTATAGATTAGGCTTGTCGAATTGAGATAGATTAATTGATTATTCAGAATAAATAAATAGATTTTTCAGATGATCTGAAACATTGATTGATTGCGTGAATCGATCCAAAAATCCCTCGAATCGCACCAATTCACATAAAATGCACGCTACTATGCAACGCAAGTCCGCAATATCATGTCTTCATGATCTTTAGAAAGGGCACCTTTGTTACTTATCGGTTTTTCTCAGTGCAGGGTTTCATTTCGAACCGAAATAGATTTGAATTACCCTGTTATAGGCCTCAATGGCCTCAACTTTAGATTTTCTTGCAATTGGGCATTAATGTGAATGTATGTGTTATGCTGTTATGTACATACATATAACTAATGAGTAGCTGTCTTTCCCATAAAATATATTTGATCCCTCCCATTCTCAATGCCTATTTAGTGCCAAGCTTTAATGCTTCTTTTCCCTACTTAATTCAGAAATATAATGAGGAACAAACAAACCTTAAGTCTTCGTACAAGTTCATCTGATCCAAGGTCATCGGTGATGGGACGGCAGCCATGCGGGTACACTATTTCCGCCATGCTGCCAATCTGTTCCATAAAAATAAACATTTTCTATTTATTATTCATGAGGAATAAGCATAAAAACAATAGATTTTATTTATTAATATTTAAAAAAAAATTCAGACATTTTTTTAAAGGTAGAAATCAACATTAACACTATCTTTATATATTAATGTTTGTTAAACTGAAATAACTTTTCTACACTCTTCCAAACACATAAAGCTGGGTCATACCAAATGAGTGCATTGAATATAGTAAGCAGGAGGCCTTGTTTAAGACTATCTTAGATATCACAACAAATGCAGTACAGTTACAATCAAGGAGGTTGCACCTGCACTGCACTCAGTGGGGCACACATCATGCAATTGGCAATTAAGCAGTGTTTATGTCAGTCACTGTGTAAAACACAATTATTTAAATAGTCCTACAATTCCATCAAATGACATATTAAATCATTAAGATATTCAATCATATGATATAAGAGCATAAATAATTATTTATTGATTTACACAGTATTTGAGGTAGGTACTGTTTAACAGCCTATATGGAACGCATGCCACCAGTCACACAGTTTAATTATAATTACATATGTTCTACTGGTTGCTGTATGCACTGCAGCTACAAATCAGTATGGCCCAGCCACAACTCTATGCAGAACATCTGAATACAAAGATATTTATTTCCCTACAGTTTCATGAACATATAAAAATAGCTATATACACTACATGTTTAATTTGCATTGGATAGAAAAGTCTAGAATGTTTTATTAACACTTATTCAATACTTACTAAAATTAGATAATTTTGAACACCATAATATGTTCCTTTTTTTATAAATAATATGAGTATAATCTCCAGTTTCGATATATAAACCTTCGTGTTTCCTGATGTCTATACACAAACTTTTTAATATGTCGAATTGTACCAATTTTTTTTAAATAAAAAATAATTGTGTATATCAAAAATGAGGTGTTACATTATAATATGATTATGTTATTACTATACAACACATACTTAGCATTTCATTAATAAAGGTAAATCATTTAATCGACTTAGTTTGTGAAAGTAAAACAAGTAAATAGAGCTGAGAATTTTCACTACACTTGCAATTTTGAAGATACATACAACTTCTACTTTGTCTTTTGCCTACTTACTACTTTGTAATACTCCTTGCAATATATTTGTATATTGAATTTGTAACATTTGAATTTAAATAGCCATATAAATAAAATAGCTATATTTAAATAGACAAAATAATTGTGAACACTTTATGCATACTTTCCTTGATTGGATATGGGCAGGAAAATGCAAGTAGGTAAAAATAAAACATAGCTAGTGATATTATGTTTTTGTACATATTGTTGATATAGAAACTTATTGGCATATAATATAATAAAAAATGTAATGTGTCCATCATTGAAATACAAATATACTTCTATTTTGTGTTCATCTAATCAATAATCACAATGTTTGGCATAGAAATGAAATATTCTATGATAATACTATATATTAAACATCCTTTAAAAAGTAAAACATTATCAACGTGTAGCCACATAACATACAGTACAAATCTTTATTGATTAGCACTAACCTCATTCAAACATCCTCTCTACGTAGATGTTACTAAACAATAACGTCGCTTATGTTTTGATTACATGGCCATAAAATTTTACTTAAAAACAAAACATAATTATAGCTGCAAGTCAATATTACAAAACGTTTGTGAGTGAATCTGAATAATTACTTTTCAGACGCAAATGCAACACACTTTTGATAACCGACCGACTCGTGGTTTACTGTATGAACAATCAAATTATGGCTGATCAATTTTTAAAGCCAAGCAAACATCGTAAAAATTTCGAGGTTAATACGTAATGGACAAACAAAATATAGCTCAAATATATCACAACTATATTATTATTACAGATATATAGACAAGTAATAGGGATTAAAGCTTAAAATACTTACGAGAAATCATAGACGTGGGCCAGTGATCCCGATGTTTACGAAAACGACCACAGCAATCGAACTCAAACGAATAGGTCACAGAAATAACATAATTCTAGTATCAAAACATAATTAGAAAAAGAATCATAGGCGAAATATGGTGTTCTGTGAATATAAATACATAGAATATTTTATATCAGTTTTTTTAACAATGTATGTAGACGCCAAACTGGGGGAAAAACTACAGCGAAGATAGCTGCGACTCCATTTGCAATTCAAGGTCGTTCTATGTATCTATGGCAAGTGACGTATCTATGCTCGTCTGTTGTCTATTCTCAGTTTATGGTTTTTAACGTAGAAAAAATATATACTAGTAGAATACGTAGGTAGGTCCGTGGCCACATGAAATAAAATGTGTATTAAAGATTTCTATGTAGCTTTGACATTAGTGTTGCTAGTTTATTTAAGTTACCGTATTTGTTTCCGTTTGGGCGCTTTTATAATTTATCGTGCGCGTTTTTTCCGTGGACGGCAAAACGTGGACATCCGCGCAGAGGAACGCTTCAATAATGTCCATGATATTATCATGGAAATTGATGTCAGTTTGAGTTTTAGAGAGCATAGACAAGTATGTCAGAGAGGACGCTGTGGATTTAACACGGCTACGTGTTTTATATTTATTGCATCCAACTGTTGCCTGTGACTTCGTCCGCGCATAATTATAAAAAAAATCCTATATGAGAATTCAGGTTATAAACTATCTGTACTTGTACTGTGCTATCTGTGTATGAAAGCTCATTGAAATGCGTTCAGCCGTTTTAGCGTGTTTTTTTTTTTATATTATGTATTATATTAAGTACGAGTATATATTCTCTAAATTGTGTTATGCATACATACTTAAATTTCAATATTACAAGTTCGAATCGTCTTCATTATCAAAAAATGTAATAAAAATAAGTGTTAGATATTTATAACAACGTTACTTACGTCACTAAATAAAATTTGATAGTAAAATAAAAAACAAATTAAACATGAACATTTTGAAATACAGCATATAAACACTGCACAATATAATTTTAATATGCAATTAACACTAAATACGTTTTATTTCGTATGGTTATGAAATCTTACCGATTTATTTATATTATTGTTTCGATATATCTATATAGATATTGGCATAAAAAAATCGATACGATGTAGTATCGATACTTTCGGCACTTCTGACATCCCTAATTGAAAGTGAGTTAGATGAAGTCCCACGAGCCTCAGTTGAGTGGAACCACAATAAAAACGACTGAGGGTGGCTTGCACTAACCATTTAAACTCGATTTATGGATTTGATATCTCGCTTGTGCCAACTATTACATTGTTGGTGCAAGCGAGATGTCAAATCCTTAAATCGAGTTTAAATGCAAGCCACCATGAGATTCTGAAGTGGAACATAGTATAATCATACCAATTGTTTCGAACACTATCAGACTATCTAGTTATGAAGTATATCGTTGCTTTTGTGCCTAACCTTGAAAAAACCGGCACGCGGCACGGCAAAAAGGACAGAAAATACTGTAGCTTTGTCACTGTCTTCTACGTTGCATGTGGATAAGTTAAGATAATCCGCGGTGAGATTGTCAACTGTGATTTGGTATTCTCTAAAGTCGACAGAGATACTAGCGCCGTCTCGATGAGTGGTGGCGGTAGGGATGTGACATTGAGTGAAAAAAATCGATTACTTAAAAATCGATTGTTTTCTTTTCAGTATTAATCGATTTGAGAAACATCGATTTTACTTACAAGATATAATCGATTTTTGAGAAAAATCGATTTTTTAGTATTAATTGAAAAAAAAGCAGCTTTTCGATATAGTAATAAAACTAAGAGATTAGTATAGGATTAACAATTTATCAGAATAAGAATAATATAAAATAATAAGTACGAAAAATAACCAAAACGACAACTTGGTTTTAAAACAAATCTTTCTGAAAATTTTCTAAGTTTAAACAATTTAAACAATATAAAATAATAAGTACGAAAAATAACCAAAACGACAACTTGGTTTTAAAATAAATCTTTCTGAAAATTTTCTAAGTTTAAACAATTAAAAAAAATTAAAAATAATTATTTCCACATTAGGTTAGACTGTCCCGGCATATCATTTTGGCTGTTTTGAGTTATTGACATCAGCCGATATCCTGAATATCATTTTCAAGAGAGTTCTACGGCAAAAAATCAATTAAAAGATATGACCCGTTAGTTTCAAAATAATACAATACTTATCCCTAAAAGCAAGCAAGGTTGAGGAAAATAAAGTGCTTTAGTTAATAAGTGTTTGAGCAGATGGTCTCGATACAATGCTTATTGAAAAAAGTTAACTGAAAACTTCCTGTGCTTTTAATTTTAATGTTGACTTTTTGGGGGGAACGGGAGAAGTGAGGTTATCATTTTATTTAAACTTTCTATTTTTTACATTTGTGGGAGTTATAAAGTACAAAAGTCATAGCATATTGTGTTTTAAAGTTCTGTGTAAACGAAAAAAATTGAGTTGATCTAAATAGACATGTGTAGCTGAAGTTCTCGCCCTCTTCCAAGAACTCCTATAAAACTTCAGTCAAGTCTACTATCAGTATCACTTTACTCGAAGAGTTTTACGATAACGATCTAGATAACGATTCTTCTAGATTTAATATAATACTTGACATTGGCAAATGTGCTGATCTGTGCGCCATTCCATGAAGAATGTAGAGATTATAAAACGCATGACTCGCTTGTCAGATATTATTAGTCATAAGGACCATAATTCTAATAAAATATAATAATTTATGCTACCTGGTTAGCCTGTAGGACAGTGGGATGTTTTCGGTCCATATGATGCTTTAAATTTGTAGTATTACTACATGTTTTTAATTCTTTCGGGCAATATTTGCATTGTGCTGTGGTATTATCCTTCTTCATGAAAAAATATTTCCGCCAGCCGCTTTTAGGTGCTTTACCGTTAGAAGACGTTTTTTTAAATTATGTACACTCGAAATTAAGGAAACTGTTGAACAAATACGAAACTGTTTTACATACATACATACAGATGGCGCCGTCTTTTGATCGACTTGTTCATGGTAGTGAACTTCGCGTTTTTTCATTCGTCGCAATTAAAATGTGTAATTTTTGCAGCATTAGATTACTTTATTTTTCATTTCTTCATATATTTAATAAAAACAAGTGTAATTTATATAATCGATTTTTAAAAATCAATTGTTACTATTAAGAAAAAATTTGTAATCGATTTTAAAAAATCAATTACAAAGAAATAATAATCGATTAAAATGAAAATCGATTATTTTTTCACATCCCTAGGTGGCGGCGAGTTGAACTATCGTAAATGAATTTTATGAAGTTTCGCTAAATATAACAATCCAATCTATATAAACGAGTTTTATTTAACGTAATTATTTCAGAAAAAGTTAAAATACTCTAAGACGAAATATCGACTGACATATTTACTCATAAAGCAATCCCCGACCAACTTGCATCTAAGATCACTACACTTCGCTCCTAGAATGTTTGGTTTAGAGAATTCCATTTGAAGGTCAAGTGAGTTCGAATGCGAAGTGGGGTGAATTGTCGAGGGAGTCTCGCTTTGGGTGATTCGAGTTTTTAGAGAATTGCATGGCTGAAGACTGTAAAAAAGACCATAAAATATATTTAATATAAGTTCTTTATTTTAAAGCCGTTTAGCACTTTTAGTTTAAACAGAAATAAGAAGCTAAAGCTATATCAAAGATCCATAACCTAAATGTAATTATGTTAATACTAAAAAACATAGCTTTGTGTTTTTTTTTTACATGAACAATGTTCTGTATTTACTACATACAAATTCTATAAACGCTTTTTTTAAATTTAAACGTAGGTATATAATGCAGCAGTCAGGTTGTCATGTTGATAAATATCTTAAAAACATTAAAATAATAATATTTAGAAATAATAAATGTCATACTACAGATCATTGACCGGAATGGTAACGTGACACCACCAACGGCTGCCACTAAATTACTAAATACTAGGTACAATAAAACACAAAAATCTATGTAAGTTACAAAAAAGATATTTGAAGAACACTTTTAGTACACGTGCATTTTTTTTAATCTGAATTATTTATTAATGTGACAAAAAAAAATATTCGCTAAAACTATATTTTACTACTATCCTTTAGTTATATCCTATAAAAAATATTGAGATCTGCAATTTACAGTTATTATGTTTTTAAAACAAAATGAGTAAAAGCAATAAAATAATGAAATCACAATATTTTAAAATACAAAAATGCAGTTACCTATAACAACTATACAGTATTGTAAAAGAATTAAACAAAATATGCGATTGCTTATTACAGTATTACATACTTGATTCTAATCTAATTCAAGTTTTCTAAAAGATCCTGCAGTGGAATGAATATCTTGAGTTAAATCACTCTTTTCTAAAGCATATAAATCAACACTCATATCATCTAACGCCAATAACTCGTCTCTGTGCTTCAGTAATTTCCGTTTTAATTCTTCGATCATATCTTTTAGAGGAATAGTACCACCGTATTCTTTAGGTAATATGGCAGGATCGACGTGTTTTGTTAAATCTTCACAAGTGCGATGAAACTGTAAACAAAAACATTTATTAGAGCGAAGTTAGTTGCAAAGTATACCGGCTGTGTTGATACTTCATAGGGAATAGAGATCGGAAGAAAAAGGAAATCCGTAATTTTGGCTATGGTAGAATATTGAATGAAGTATATACGTATGATACATACATATCTTTACCCTGTATCCCTAACGGGGTAGTCAGAGAAGACGGCGCGCCAAGCGGCGCGGTCCTTACAAACTTCTTTCGCTTCCTCTCATCTCATCATTCTCTTCACACATTTTCGCCTAAGTTTGCGAGTGCTTTTCACATTTCCGTCAGCTAACAACACTCTGGCTATTTGACCTCCGTAAGTCAGCCTTGGTCTTCCATGGCTTCTTTTACCACTCGTTTTTGCTCTGTAGATTTTATTCGTTAGTCTTTCATCACTCATTATTTCTATGTACCCGAACCATCTAAACATTCCTTTCTTCATTTTTACAATAACACTGTCTTACAGCTTTGCCATACTGCGTATCTCTTCATTGCTTATCCTGTCCGCAAGGGTAACACCGCACATATTTTTAGGAGATCGCATTTCTACTGCATTTATCATACTTTCACTCGATTTCAGGTATATCCAGGCCTCACTACCGTACAATAATGTTGCCACCAACACCGCATCGTGAATGGCCATTTTAGCTCTGTTAGATACTAATGCGGAAAGAGCACCGTTCACATAATTACCTGCAGCTGCTACCCGTCTCTGCACATCCAACTCACATCTTCATCCTTCGAAAACGCGCTCCCCAGATACACAATTTCGTTCACTTGTTCTAGACATTTTCCATGTACCCAGTTTCGTCTGTACCAGAACCTTAGTTTTTTTTCACATTCATGTTCAATTCTTTCACTTCACATTCTTCTTCCATGCACGCACTAATGCCTGCAACTCTGCTTCAGATGGTGCTGTAAGCACAGCATCATCAGCGTACAAAAGACAGTTTACCACTTACCATTTCATATCATACCACTCATACTACCTTTCAATTTCTGAAGGCAACTGTCCAAATACAGCACGAACAGCCAGGCAGACATCACACAGCCCTGTCTGATGTCTGAACAGACTTCGAACCCGGCCGAAATGTCACCATCTATTCTTAAACAGGTTCTGTGGCCTCGATATATAGACCTCACAGCCTGCAGTAAGGGGCCCTTCACGCCATATTTTGGCAGAACTCGCACTACTCTATCGAACGCTTTTTCTAGATTCACGAAAGCATAGAAAACTTTCCGACCTATGACTCGCGATAACGCGGAGCAAGAGCATCTGATCCATACGAGGCATGCCTTTTAAGTTCTGTCGTTTCCATATTTCCCGGCAATTTTGAATTTGGAACTGTTCTATATTCGAATGTGTTTAAATTTTGAATCTCAAAACAGTTGAAAGTATTAGGATTAATGCTATTGTTTAGTCACAGCGCCGATTGGAATCTGTCAGGTTACGTACGAAAATGAATCTTTCTAAAGAAAATGTTCGTGCAATAATTTTCTACAACTTTAGAAGAGGCCTGACACGGCTTCAGTGTTTTGAAGAGCTAACATCTGTGTTCAGTGATGAAGCCCCATGTCTGCGGACTGTCGAACGCTGGTATTTAGAATTCCAGCGTGGACATACTAGTGTTAGTGACAAATCTCGCGAAGGACGCCCAAAATTCACCTTCACTGAAGATAACATCATTGCTGTGAGACAACTAATTCTCGAAGATCGTCATGTGACGTATCGAGAGATAGAGGCTCTATTAGGCATCTCAGGGACAACCATTCAGAAGATCTTGCATGAAGCGCTTGGTGTGAGAAAGCTAGTTTGCCGTTGGATACCGCATCTGCTTTCCGACGATCACAAGGCGGCCCGCGTCAGATGGTGTAAGAAAACTCTGCAAAGGTTCAACCGAGGAGAGTCAAATCACGTCTACGACATCATCAGTGGTGACGAATCTTGGATCTATGCCTACGATCCTGATTCCAAACAACAATCTACAATCTGGGTCTTTCAAGACGAGCCAAAGCCGACTAAAGTTGTTCGTTCTCGAAGCACTTCAAAGAAGATGGTGGCCACGTTCGTTGGAAAAACCGGCCATGTTGCGACTATTGCACTTGAAGATCGTAGAACGGTTAACGCAGAGTGGTATACCACAGCTTGTTTACCACAAGTCATCGCCGAACTTCGAAAATCTAACTCAAAGCGACGCATCATCCTGCAACACGACAACGCAAGCTCACACAGCGCTCGTCAAACGATTGAGTATTTGAAGCAGGAAAAAGTAGAAATTCTTGACCATCCTCCATACAGTCCTGACATAAGCCCTAACGATTTCTTTACATTTCCTAAAATTAAGAAAAGTCTTCGTGGTCAAAGGTTCCAGTCCGGTGAAGAAGCAGTCGACGCTATCAAGTCAGCCATTTTCAACACCCCCACTTTAGAGTGGAATAAATGTTATAATAACTGGTTTGAGCGAATGGAAAAGTGTATTAAGCTACGTGGTGAATACTTTGAAAAACAATAAAAAGTACTATAAGGTTCTAGTTGTGTTTTTTTCTTCAAACGACAAAACTTAAAAGGCATGCCTCGTACAACCCCTACCGTTCCTAAAACCACCTTGAGCCTCCCACAAATATCTTTCAGTAACGTCCTTCACACATACAGCAATACCTTGGTATGCTGTACTTGCTAAGCTGACCAAGCTTTTCCTCGAATTTGTCCGACATCTTGTTTTCGTCTAACACCCTACACCTTTCACACTTTTCTTTCACTAGTGCTTTCGTTTCTGCTTTCTGTAGTTTATATCTATCTTTTATTATATCTTCATACCATAGTCATTTTTAGTAGCAAGATAGTCTCGCCATGCTTTCTTTTTCTTATACGCAGCCACTTACACCTCATCATCCCACCACATATCACGCTTATTACCGTTCTCAATCTTTCGTTCCACACATTTTTTTCGCAGCCTCGATTATACTATCCCTAAGGTTCTGCTAACATTCTTCAACACCCTCGCTAATCACTTTCAAACTATCATCAAGCTTACCAGATACTATCCTTTCATATTAATTCCTAGTTGTCGTATCTTGCGGTTTCCAGCTTTTGAAGTGACAGACCGCTGCAAGTTTGGACACTACTCAGCGTCACAATGCTGCAAACAGACCCCTTATTCTGGTTATCGCCAGAAAGTGATCCGTTTCCAGATCGGCTTCTTTAGGCGCTTTTGTGTCCATAACCTGTTTCCCGAGCCGGCTTTTCACCAGGAATAAATCAATCATACTTCTCTCACCTTTTCTTTCCCACATGTACTGAAGGATTCTTTTGTGCTTAAATACGGTATTAGCTACAAAAAGATCCTTTTCCATACACACTCCTAACACAAACCTACCAGCATCATTCGCTCTCTTATCTCCATACTTGCCTAGGACAGTCTCAAATCCTGTTCGAGCTGTCCCGCAAGTAATAATGATAGAAGGATTCTGGACCACGGATTCTGACACATCACTTTTTTTAAATTTTATGTAACTGCGGTTAAAAAAAAATGAAACCCCCATTGGGACGTTTGCGCTGGGTCACAGAGTCGTATCTCGCTCCGTTTCCTCTTTACAAATTTCTCATCTGCACGCCTAGATGACTACACTAATTGCTATCATTAATCCATTATTGTCATTAGCCACCTCACGGCGCCCTAATCAGCTAATTAATGGTCGTTGGTAATTATTTTTTTGTACTTTATTTGTCATTAAATGATTTGAAACGTTATATTCTACATCTAAAATTATCAATGTAGGATTACTAGCACTTGCATAACGATTACTGCACTGTGACACTGTGTGCATTACGTGCACTCTCTCATCTCGCTATCAGTGATATCATTTGAAGGCTCTAATGACTCATTTGTACTGCGTGATGTTAATGGTCGTTTAAAAATCATAGTCATGACATTTGAAGACACGATTAAAAACTAATTATCAACGAGCATTTTAGATGATTAGGGCGCCGTGAGGTGGTTAATGATAGTAATGGATTAATGATAGCAATTAGTGTAATCATCTAGGTGTGCAGATGAGAAATTTGTACAGAGGAAAAGGAGCAAGATACGGCTTTGGGACCCAGCGCAATCGTCTCAAATGGGGGTGTTTCCGTTTTATTTTTTAACCGCAGTTACAAAAAATTCGAAAAAAGTGGTGTTTTAGAATCCGTGGTCCAGAATCTCTCTATCCTTACTACTCCCGACCCATCCATTCATGTCTCCACACACAACAATTCTCTTATACTCTTCAACCGTCGCTAGAACTTCTTTAACATTAGTATAAAATAATAAATACATATTATCTTTTACTTACCATCACTCGATCTTTAAGTTTATCGCTAAGAAGAGAAACTGCAAATTCAAAGAATCGCACGCCGTATTGTGGAATATTCACGAAGTGAGTACATTTATGTCTCATGGGGGTGGAATTCTGTAAAAAGGATATTACTGTTAGTAATACTTTAAAAAAACTTATCGCGCATTCCTTCGGCAATCGCGCAACTAAAAGACTAAACTATACAAATATGAATAAGGATACATGTTTCAATAAGATTTTTCAATAAGGTAAACCTAAAAAAATAAACCTAAAAACATAAGTTATTTTAAGTCATTAAATACAGTCCAAATTCCAAAAGTGTTAATTACTTGCAATTTTAATGCAATATTACTTGCTTATTACCTATCTTCAGAACGATAAAAATATGCAATATCTTTAGGCATTTCCGGTTCAGTTCAGTCCCTATCGGCTGTAACTTTTGTAAGTATAGCTACTGTTAGTTTCACATTAATTTTAATCACTAAACCTTGGTTTTTTATCTACCATGAAGCTAATAAAGATGTCACATCAACCAACTGTCGCCTCCGACTAGGACACATATACACCCCTGTTCACCTCGCAAAACTTAGAATCAGGGATAGTTCATTATGTGAGTGTAGTCTAGACGAAGCCACATTTGAACATATATTCTTCGAATGTCCAAAGTTAAGTTATTCTCTCTATGATGTTCTTTCCCCAAATATACCTCGACCTATTAATTTCAGATCCTTGCTAACATATGTATTTACTCCCTTTGTAAAGATCCTGGCCTATTTTATCTTTATTAACAACATTAAGCTATAATTATATATTACTAATTCCTATGTAGCAGTCCATAATTTTAACATTTATTTTATAAGGTGATGATAAATGTTTATTTTGTCTCTCCTTTTTTCAGACTTCTGGAAGCATAGTAAATAGTTTAACATGTTCGCGATGACCTTTATGATTACTTTTGCGTGAATCTCTCATGAATAACTTGTCACTGGCAGAATTTGTATAAATGAGAAGTCAATAATATTAAAAGAAGAAGAAGAAGAAGCCTGATTTTAGTCTTGTAAGTGCTGTCGATGTCGTGCAGCCGTCGAATAGTCAAGTACATAACAATTGTGATGAAGAATTGATAGCGTGTTTATAGTGATTCTGTTACATTTGATATCGCAAATCTCGAATACATAGTGTATTAATGTCAGAGACACCGCCATTTAAGTAATGTAATACAATGTTTCATAATACCGGTAGTAAACTAATTAATCTGTGATAATACTAATGTATAGCAGGTAGGTATACATTTTGGATGCTCTTCGTTTTTACAGCTTAAAGGTTTCGAATTTCTGTAAAGATAAATAATTTGTAACATTCCTATTGCTGGACAATACTAGTTGAAGCAACTTTTTGGCCTTTAAGTTAGACGGTGATAAATTAGGTCCTAACACTTTCATTGTCAGCTCTATTTTCGTTTATTCTTGTACTCTGCAATGTTATGTAATGATTAATATTCGCATTACATTAAAATTAACTAGTTGTGCCCACGGTTTCATCTACTTTACATGTAGCACTTTTTCGAGATAAAAAGTAACTTATTGTTAGATTACTCTTTGAAAAGTCCTTTGTCTAGTGATGAAAGCTCCATCAAAATTTGTTCAGCCGTTTCATAGATTAATCTGGACAAACAAACAGGCAGACGCAGAGAAGAAAGAAAGAAAGAAACGAATTTTTGCTACTGATTTAAATACAAAGCCCTTTTTTATTTAGGTATATTGTCGATTTTTGCATACTCGTACTTGTGGTCGTGATTGCTCTGTAATAGAGAACCCTTTATTATCTTTAAGCGTTGGATCCCTGTTACTCCCTCGGAGTCGGACAGTGATACGTTTACACGTATGATATAAATATTTTTAGTATAATGTAGTATTTATTATATTATATTATAATGTAGTATTTATATATTTACATGTTATAAAGTAGGTAGGTACTAGGATGATACTGACATAATATAGGTATTTATCAGGTACCTATGCAGCATCCATGGAAGTATAAGTCGATGGTAGTCATTGGCTTTACCTGTATGCAGTTTAGCATTGTTCTGACGTCGTTTAAAGACCAAAGGCTGACATGTGGCATCTGCATACCCGCTTCGTCGTTGACATGCGTATATCCCAGGAGCTGCGAGCGCGGCTCATCGAGCAACAACTCCACGATCATAGAGTGAACACGCGCCATAACGCAACTGTCGTAAACGTACGGGTCAAATCGGCCTGCCATAAAGAAACTTCATTTTACGACTGCCTTTTTAATTCAAATTTAAATTATTTTATTTCGATAGCATCATTTTTACCTCATAGCCTAAACTATATTTTTTTGGTTGTACATGATTTAAAAAGACATTTAAAAATTTTATTGAGTAAAGTACTTCCTGTGTTTCAGCTGTTTATAAATAACGAACAAACCATTTATTTTTCAATTCTTATGGTACAATCACAGTAATTATCATTATCTCACCCATGCACGACAATATGACTCTTCTTCCTTCGGCATCCCTTTTCGGTAATGGTACTAAATATCCGGCATCGATCACGGCAGCGATCTTCGGGTCCAGAGGATCTAACTTTTGAAACCAGTGAGGATACATTTGACGCAGAGTCAAATAACGTTCCAACATCGAGCATGCTTGAGGGATTGAATACTTTTTCGTTCGCAGAAATCGAAGGAGAAAAGGCGCATCTGGAATGCAATAAAAAAAGTATTAATTTTATCGATCGTTGTTTATCCAATTTCGTCATAATAATACTCTCCATACAAACACACGTATACCTACTACGAAAGCTTACCCAACAAAGCAACAAATCGAGTGACACCCTATATTCCGAACAATTTAGCGAAATTGAATTCCTAGAGGGCTAGACAAGTTTTTTTTTTATATCAGAGGGGGCAAACGCTTCGTACAATCGAAACGCTTGCTGACATTATTGCTTATCAAAAGTGCCGTTTGGTGACGTTTTATACGGCGGTTTTCACGCGACTTTACTTTTCGTTTGTAATTAGAAATTTAATAACGTTTGACTACCCATTTAAAATTCGTTACGCTGGATCGCGTGGTATTTGTCATTCTATTCAGCCACTATTCTCCTAGCGTTTATGTCAATTGAGCCTAAGGGCGGATCCAAGGGGGGGCCATTGGGGTCATAACCACCCCCCTGGGCTGGGTCTACTTTGACCAGTTATAATTTTTCTAATCTTATTGTATTTGAATTGGAGCCTGTCCTGACTAGATGTCTACTAAGACCCTTCCCTGACTTGCCCTTGATTGAGCCATTTGTCTAGGTCCCCTGAATACACAACTTAGCATTTTTGAAATTTGAATATAGGTATGACAATATGACAGGTGTGCTTACTCACTGGCACTATTCTGCGAGTAAGGGTGGCTTGCTCCAACTATTTAAGATCGATTTAAGGAACTTGCTTCTAGCATGCACCCACTATTAAATAGTACAAGCGAGATGTCAAATCCTTAAATTTAGTTTAAATAGTTGGTGAAAGCCACCCTAAATCAAATTATAACAATAGTCTTCATTTAACTCAGATTTAACTCAATTACAGCACGCTAACACGATATTCGATATCTGTCATTGGAGTTTAAGTATTGGATTTAGAGTACCTAATAGATCTTTTCTTAAAACTGAATTAATAATTGAACATCAGTCTCCATTCATTATAATAATAATAACAATAATGTACTCAGACATTTCACACAGCGCCATCTAGTCCCATACTAAGCAGCACAGCGCTTGTGTTATGGGTACTAGACACAACTGATATACTACTTACATACTTTTCTTTTTTAAATACATACATATTATACATGAACACCCAGACTCGGGGCGGGATCGAACCCGCAACCCCCGTTTACTTTCCGACGCGCTTAACCGTTGCGCCACGGAGGTCGTCAATTACCATAATCATAACCACAACAGACATACTTACATGTGTAATTCAAAACCCACAACTTTGCCGTGCAACTGTATACACTTGTGGCAAGTTTAAATTAGACTTTTTAGGTACCACGACAAAGTTTCGACAGCAAATAAAATGTTTTGTGCTGGAGTTCAAGTACGACACTCCATCTTCGTGCCAGAAGTCAAATGTGTGGTAATACAGAAATGTAGGTACTAAAATATAAACAAAAACCTACCTACCGTGAACCTACTAAAAATGAGACGCCATTTTTAGGTATCAAGTTTTTTTTTGCAGCAACATTGTCGAAGACTTTCAGTTTTTAATCATAAATTGTCATAAACTTGCGTCATCGTTATTTGACTTGGCAATTTACAATAAATAAAAAATCAACCGTGCAGCAACCTTATGTGCTATCTGAGTATAGACAAATAAATGAGAAATAAATAATGGTCATAGTCAATGTGAAATTAGTTAATTCGTTTCATTAATGTTAACAATAACGTGATCAAATCGTTCTAAAAATTCCGAGACGTTCCCATCATGAATGTATTCATGAGAAATTGTTTTAGGACAGTACGAAGCACGTGTTTAGTTTATTCGTTACGGACGTGGCACTGCGCTTCGAATAACAAATAGTGTTCTCACGTTTTCGTATGTGTATATTTGTTTAGCGTAGGGTTCCCAACCGCAAATTTAAAAACTAGGATTTGAAGCCGGAAAACCAGGACAACTCCGTTTAAAAACAGGACGCAGTAATAGAGTAGCAATAGCTAAATTAATATGTAGTGAAAATAGGTTAAAATGAAATTCAAGTAATAATAATAATCATATATTTTTAATGTAAGTATTTGAATAAAATTATATAAGTTGAAAAAGAGCTATTAAAATATAAAACAAACGCTTTGTGTAGCCTGTTCACTTACAAGTTGACTATGTACTAAATACTCGTAGTAAGTTGGACGTTGCGTCTTTGTTTTAAAACAATACGGGCACGGGCCCGGGCAATACGAACACTCGCGAGTCGTGAGGCCGCCCATAATGTAAGGATTGCAAAAGTGGCGCGCGAATTTTAAAATACACAACCTTAACAGGGCATTAGACAATCCAGGACGCCGCTTAAAAACTATCCCGGACATCCCAGTATACTACAAAAACCAGGACATGTCCTGGGAAAACAAGACGGTTGGCAACCCTAGTTTAGCGTAGAATAAGTTGAAGATGGAGGTACAGGTGGAACCAGCGGCGTAACTATACCACTGAGGCCCGCGGCAAATTCATAGGACCCATGCTATGCCCTCTCTCAATGTAAAAAAAGCTCGTCAAAAGTTACTACAGCGCGGTATCAGGATTTTATGATTACGTACCTACCGAACGCGTTCTAAAACTGAGCTATTACGTTTTCTTACGAATACAAATGAAGAAAGTAATGTTTAGATGTATCGGGCACATACTAGTGATGAAAGGCTGACGAAGAAAATCTACAGAGCGAAAGTGAGCGGTAGCAGAAGCTAAGGAAGACCCAGGCTGACTTACAAAGATCAAATAGCCAAAGTGTTAGCTGACGATGTTAAAAACACAGGCATACTTAGAAATGTGTAAGGAGAATGATGACATTTGAAGAGGCGAAAGTAATAAATTGTAAGGACCGCAAAGCTTGGCGCTCTGTCCTCTCTGACTACCCAGTTAGGGACAAGGGATACAGCGTAAAGATATTTATGTATGTACAAATGCATTCAAACCTTGGTACATGTGTATGTACTTTAGTAGGTAACTTAAATCAATTGAAAAGAAAACTATTTAACCGACTTCAAAAAAAGGAAGAGGTTCTATGTTCGTCTGTATGTATGTTTTTTTTAAGTATGTTGACCGACAAACTTCGTCAATTGTGGACCGATTTCGAAAACTCTTGTCTTGAAACGATTATATTTCCGAGGTGGTCTCATTAAAATTTCACCGTGAAGCTAAAAAGGACTCTTTGGGAACTCTAACACGAAAACTTCAGTTGCGCATATTTATTCAAACTTTCCAATTCTCAGCACTTCACAGAATATTAACACACAATATATTATCACGTTTGTACCTTAAAACTCATAAAAACGCAAAAAGAGAAAATTAAAAAAAATGCCAACTTCACTTCTCCCGTTCCCAAAAAAAGTCCTAGGAAAATCTAATGGCTCAATTTATTAGTTCCTGAAATATATTTTTTTTATTTTCCTTAGTTTATATTATACTCTGTATTATTATTACCTATATAAAGGGTTAATTGAAAATTACTAATAAAGTTATCCTCAATAACATTTTTTTGTTCTACGACTTTCAATAATTCATAACTTTTTCTTTCTCTAAAATAAAAATACATACTTTATAATTGGAATACATAATACAGAGTAATTAGTAATTACGTTTCAGACAGTAGGGTCGTTGCGCCGCCGGTTTCGCGGTCGGCTCTAGTATTCAACCAATTGACTGCCTCTCATTTCAAAATGAAATAATAGTGGTTGTGGTTCGAATGAGATCGAATTTTCACGGCAAGTTTCAAGGTGTTTCGTGAGTCGAACTCACCCAAAAGTAAGTTCGTAACTTTCTTAAAACCCTAAAAAACATTTACGCACTTAATTTTTCATTAATTATTCGATGCATAATTAAAATTCGAGGTGGTCGGATACCGAAATATTATTATTTTGTTAATTATGGGTTTCGACCAGGTGGTCGGATTACTAGCATAACCAGTGAAAGGTAATTTTTACTTCTATGTTATTAAAGCTCAGAGTAATTTAGAGTTGTAAATTTGTTTAATTCAATTGAATTAGCATGTCAGTTTTCGATCACGTTAATAATACATATTTTACGTAAAATATACTTACGATTCAAGTATCGGTGGCCGAAAACCAAATGTGTTCAGCTTTTAGTTGAGTATTCGGCCATCTAACATTTTATACGGAAAATTGCCATTTTTTCGAATGTTTCAATTTTTATTTAAAGTTAATAAAATTTACTTTTTTCCACCATTATTATCCTACACAAGTCCCCACGGCTAGGATACAGGCCTTCCTACATTTGAAGGAGCTCGAGTCATATTATCCACTGCACTTGCCCAGTGAATTTCATATGTTCTTTTTTCGTAATGCAGATTTCTCCAAGATATTCCGCATCATTGGAGAAGCAGAATTAGAAAAATACTGCTCCAGGTCTGTGATCCTAGCTAATACTTATAAATGCAGAAGTTTGTTTGTTTATTCTTATATCACGTCACAAGTCACAACAGAACAACGAACGTTGCGATATTTTGCACCGAGACAGTTGAAATGCCAGGTGCAACATGGGCTTACTTCTTCTACGTCTTACTTCTAGAACCACGTAAGACATATTATATTGACGAAACCAAAAATTTATTATTACAAGAATACAAACCAGAGTCCTTGGCCAGTATTTACGCCATTCACGCCA
Source organism: Zeuzera pyrina (assembly GCA_907165235.1). Taxonomy (NCBI): domain Eukaryota; kingdom Metazoa; phylum Arthropoda; class Insecta; order Lepidoptera; family Cossidae; genus Zeuzera; species Zeuzera pyrina. Next base: position 7,081,949 of record OU015641.1, read on the forward strand.
GTAAAAGCCAATGAATCACTAAAAGATGATCAAGCGCTTTCAACACTTTGTCTTAGTTTGTCTGTGATCTGATAGCTATTTGGAAGTCATAGTGTGTCATAGTTTCAATAGATGACATGCTAACTACACCGACCAAAATTAGTACGCCAACATCAGAAAGTATAATGATCTCTTTAGTAAACATTTATTTGTTCTCATGAAAAACGCCTTATGTAAAAGTTAATACAATGTTTTTCTTTAATTTACTTGTTTTTACTCTCAACTTCTTCCAAGATGGAACGGAACTTACAGGAACTTACGACTTAGAGGAAGTTCTATGAAGATAAAGAAAAAATCAAATTAGAAAAGAAAGACACATCTGAAAATAAACAACTGGAAAGAATTGAGAATACATTGATAAATCATAGGCAAGAAAATTAATTTGAAGATGAACTTTAGTAATGATCACAGGGGAAATGCAATCGATGGTCATTGTGTTGCTAATAGGATTAAAGAAGATTTACGTATGAGAATAAAACTGAGTTTTGTTATGAAAGATACCTACAGTAAAACCGATATCATTTTGCATAAAATAATAAATGTCGTCTAACTCTAAGCATAATTTTGTTTATAAAACTCCGTCAACTTAAACTGAGAAGTGGTACGGTCGAAAACTGATTTAATGCTGGTCGAAAACTGAATTTTGTGGTCGAAAACTGGCGAAATAGCTTAATTTTTGGTTTGAATTTATTATAAAATAACGTGTAAACAGATTCGCTCCTTTCTTAATTAAGAATTATCTAGATTATATTTGCAACCATAGTGCATATTTTAAATACATTTTTAATATGCGAAACTATTTATTTTTGATTACTCAAACCTCGCAACTCCACTAATCGGTCGATAACCAGCGCAGTGACCCTACAACAAAACTTAAAAAATATTTTCTGAGAAACGTTTTATGTTGTAAAAATAGATGTATAGTAGAATAAAAGTTGTCAGGTTTGATGACATGAATTTTATTGTAAGAGGCTAATTAGTCCATTGAAATGTTACATTTGTTTGGGCTTAGTGTGAAAAAGTCAGAGCACGCAATTTTATTTATTGGATGTCCAAAGGGTTAGTTTAAAGTTAAATCCATGTTTGTGGGGTCGCAACCCTTGTCCCGCTGCCGCCATCTTGTAAAATGAGATGCGAATGGTATTTATGATATATCGGGAAAACTATTCGTCGCCCAGAAAATTCGCAGAAATCAATTATTAACAACATTGCAATGTCAATCATTAAAATGTTTCTTATAAAAATAATGGAAAGATGAGAGAAAACTATGCCTAATCATTTATATTAATGTATACTTACGGGTACTGGAGAATAGTGTAAGTTTCGCATCGCTATAAAACCCTAATTAATAAATAAATTTTGGATAAGGTTTGTTATGGAAATTATTCCTTGAAAAGACCTCTATCAAAATGCTCTGATTATTTTGTAAAATGACCAGAAAAAAAGTGAAACGACCAAAAGAAAATTTGTTGCCAAATTTTTATCTAACGAAAACGTTAATAACTTTGTTATTTTCAGTTCTACGACTAAAAATTACGGAACCAAAGTTGTAGAGAATTTAATTTGCAACAAAAAATGTTTTCGCGAATTTTCTTTGCGACGAATAGTTTGTTCGATATAGCATAAAAACCATTCGCAGCCCATTTTACAAGATGGCGGCCGCGGAATAAGTGTTGCGACCCCACAAACATGGATTTAACTTTACATTAACCCCCTCTTGACATCCAAAAAATAATATTGCGTGCTCTGACTTTTGCAACCCCAAATGTAACTTTTCAATGGACTAAATTAGTATTTTTCAACTGACCATTACATTTGAATTTCGAAGAAATTTTCGAATTGCGAATACAGTTTTTTCTTCTGAAAATGTAATAACCATTACAAAAGCATTACGTTGTTTATTACGTGTAGTGCAGTGTATTATAAAGATTAAACGACAAAAGTTATTGAGTACTTACCGGTTCTACATTTTTTAATAGCCGGATGTTTCTCAATAAAGTGTCTCATTTGAGCTAAAGCCTGTTCCCGTAACGCTGGTTCCTCCCGCAACTCTGTTCGCACTCTCTCCCTCAGCTCTGAGGGCAGGTCACCGGTCTCGCGTTCCTTCGCTTCCAGGATTAGCATTCTTTCGTCATCTGTCAACCTTGGTTCAGTCTTTTCTAACTTAAGCTCGTGTTCTCTTCGGCATTCTTCAGGTTGGAGGACAGAGGTTGCCATTTTCAATCTGAAAATATTAAAAAAAGGGTTTGTTAGGAAAGTTTAGGTGAAGTGGGAAAGCGATAAATGTATCTAAACAAACGCATTATTTTCAATCGTTCGAAAATCAGACCTATTAGATATGTATACATATCCTATATTAAAAAGCAATAAGTAACCTATCTAATATCTGTTCCTATTTAAATTATTATCTACAAAATAATTATTTAGATAATTTTTTTTAATATTAGTACCTACCAAGTTTGTATGGACTAAAAAATGTCGCATGCAAATATTGCACTGCAAGGCTGATTCGGTATTTGGTGGGTGTAAGGTCCTTAGATGGGAATGGTGCCGGTTGGCTCGCATGCGTTCGGTCAGTTCACAAGGAATCGCTGTTCAAAAACGGGTTATGGTCGCAAAAAAATGAATAATCACTAGAAAGGCTGATTCTAATACTAGTACAGTACTATGATAGAAACAGTACCTATGTGGACAGTATAATAGCGACACGATTTATCGATCGATTCCCTAGATATCGCCGCTATTAAATGGTTATGGTCGCAAAAAATTAACAATCACCAGAAAAGCTAATACCAGTAAAGCACTGAATTATGTGCAGTACATATGTGAACAGTATAGAAACTGCCAATTTTTGTCGGTCGGTTTAGTAGCTATAGCCAATTTGAAATCAAATAATAAAACGGTTTTAAAAGACGAAAAGAATGAGCTTCGATCAAACGATCAAACTTTCCCACAAGCGCAGCGGTTATATTGCAAAACTTGTAAAAAAATCATGCCTTCTACACATAAATCTATTATGTCTCTCGTTCTAATTGATTTTAAGTACTTAAACTTATTTTGAGTACTAAACTTATTTTAAGCACTTAATATGAAGTGCAAAGGGGATCCGCCAAATCCCATAGAAAAAAACTCCAGGCCTGGCGCCAAAGAAATGTATCTCTGGTTTTAAAGTAATAATAGTAGAAATATTGTTTAGCGTCGTTATTTCCAAATTCGGTGGCTAAGTTTTTTTGCCTGGAAAAGTTTCATAGGCGCTAAGTGTAAAAATAATACTTTTAAGTAAAAAACTTCATCTTACATGTACTTTTATGTATTTAATTACTTTTTATTTTTTACATTACTACAACATAACGCCGCACGTATCGCTCGCTGCCTCTCACCCCTTGCCAGTGCCGCGAGTTCTCCGCGCGGACTTTACGTGTTTGTATGACATTTATTATGTACATAGTCGTATACTACTTTTCCTACGTACAGATGTGCTTATAATAGAATAGCTAGGGCTAGATAAGTCGTATATCTATTTACCTCTACATATCCTGAATAACAATATTGATATCGTTTACATAAATCATTGGAATAGTCTATGTTAACACTTCACAGCTGCATGTCTTTAAAACAATAGCAGGTAGAAAAAGGATCAACACGTGCGCCTGCGAAGCATTCCCAAAGGCATTAATTATATGCGATGGTACCTATTTATTTGTTGAAAAAAGTTCGAACTTTCTGTTCCAAAGAACAGAAAGTTCGAACAGCTTACAGCTTACATACTGTAATCGTACCGTAATTAATACCGTATTCTAGTAAAACCTTTCCTTATTGCTTGTGCCGACGCGCGACGGCCACATTTTGGATGTGAAAGGACCATACGCCGCTACAACTACAGATACGGAAATCATGACACAGATATTACAAAACCATGGCCAGCCTCCTGAAGACAAGGCGCTACATTATTTCTTTGAAAAATCAGATATTTTCATCTTACACAGGGGGTTTCGTGATGCTATACAATTATTGGAGGAGCAAGGTTATGTTGTACACATACCACCCTCTACACAAGGAGGTAAAACTCAGCTCACCACAGAAGAGTCAAACAAATCACGACTAATAACAATATGTTGTTGGGTGGTTGAAACCGTAAACGGAAAGTTTACGGTTTCAACCACCTTCATAAAATCTTCCGCCATAGAATATTTAATAATTCTCTGGCAAACACGTTCAGAGATTTTAAAATAACAGCGGCCTTAATAAACCGTTTCCAAGAGCCTTATGAGGACAGTAGATATACAGATGATTTCATTGCATCCATAAACCGCAACTTATATAAACCGAACCTTCTGGCACCGTATGTTCTAGAAAACAATTTAAACAGACAAATAGCAACATTTACCAGGATGGAAGCAAACAATCCACAAGTATCAGATTTTCCAGAGCTGACGTATGGTAAACTAATTAAATTCCCCATAGGGACATACCATCTCAAAATCGCACGATCATAAGGCAGTGAACACACGAGAAAAGCTGGCGTATACGAGATAGGGGTATACAGATACTCTGAAGAAATTGATGTAGAAAACGACCAAGTCGTTAGGTCACAGTCGCAATCAAACTACGTCCTTATTCAATGCAGAATAAAGTCACGCCATGTGAAATCAAAAACATATTACATGTATTTGTTGTTTAACACCGCGATTTGTGGGATAGATGCAATTGAAGAGTATTATTGTTATCATGGAAAAAGGACACTTGGAAGTTGCGCCCACGTAATTAGTGTTATCTATTATCTGGGATGGGCTAGACACAATCAACAAGACTTGGACGACCCAGCTATAGGTTTAGATTCTATATTAATAGATTTAGAGACATAATTACGTGCAAAAATATAAGAATATAACCTAAAATAAATATACATATTTTTAAAATGTCAGTGGTTTTATCATTATCTATATACTTCTGTTTATACAAGATTGCACAAAATAACTTTTACAAAAAAGAACATATGTCTGTTCTTCAAGCCCTAGCTATTCTATTCTAAACACACATACGTACAAAGTGACATACAAGTATGTACATAATAAATGTCATACAAACACGTAGACCCGCACCCGCAAGGGTTGAGGGCACTTGAGGGACGGCGGGCGATACGCGCGGCGTAATGTTGTTAAGTAATTAAGTACATAAAAGTACATGAAAAATGACGTTTTTTACTTAAAAGTGTTATTTTTACACTTAGGGCCTATGAAACTTTTCCATGCAAAAATGTTGGCTACCGAATTTCGAAATAGCGACACTACAATATTTCTACTATTATTACTCTAAAATCAGAGATATATACTTTTTGGCGCCGGGCCTGGGGAAATTTTGGCGGATCCCCTTTCAGACGGATTCTAAGGTACCTACGTTCGTAAAACATCCCTAACTTCTTTTATATCTTTTTCATTTATTTTTAGATAGTCAAACTACGACTTATCAAACCTACAATCTGCGGAACTGTTAACAAGTACCTATTGGAAAAGTTAATTTATCAAAGTGCTATATTGCACAGTGCCCGAAGTGATGGCTATGCTGCGCCCAATTCCCTTGATGCGGTTGGAACATGGAACTGTCTTCGAGTAACGAGTTTCAGATTGACAAAGCACTAGCGCAAAACCATCGTTGTTAGGTTAGCAGCAGAAATTATGTAGACAAATTATATTTAGAGTTGTATTTTATTGTCCAAATTATTATTTTAAGTAAATATATGGTTTTAATTTTTTTTTATAGCTTACCATTATTTTATAGCAGCATTATATTTTTAGAAGTTATTATATTTTTAATAAAGTGGTGAATTTCAATGCTACAGTGGATTAGTATTTTCATTCTCTTTGTTCTTCTTACAAACTATAAAGTACTTATATATATGCATCCCATTTTCCCATCTCAATCGACTGTGGCAAATGGATAGATAAACGAATGTGTGAATTTTTCGTGTAATTGTCATTATATAGATTCAAGAAACATAATAAAACCTATCCGAAAACTATATCACTCGATACGGTGAATGCATGACTATGGCTCTCGTAAACTCTTGACCCGGTTGCACAAATCACTAGTTATTTAACACCGTTAGCACACGCAATAACGTTACGTTACGATTACGTAACGTGTGAATGAACAATTAGGAGAGCCAAGATACTTGCTAAAATTCGTGGATGACGAAATAATAAGTTGAGAAATTTTTGCCGATTCATTAATATTTCTGATAAGAATTTTCAACATTATAATATGCTAGCTTTTCGCCCGCGACTTCGTCTGCGTGGGATTTGAAATAAATACAAATTTAGAACGAAACAATAAAAATATAAATAAATGAATCTACGTTATTTGTAGTATTCTATTTTGGTTTTGAACACCCCTACCCTTTTTTAAGTCCTAAAGTTCATTATAATTGGTTCAGCGGTTTAGCATTTATCTTTCAAAGTTTCATCCCCCTTATCACCGCCTTAGGAACACGTTTTTGATAAAAAAAAGTCCGTCTCCGTTCCCAGGTGTCAAATTATGTATGTCCATGCCACATGTAATCAGTTCAGCGATCTAACATTGTTCATACAAAGTTTCTCTCCTTTTTCACACCCATAGGGATAAATTTTTGATTAAAAAGTAACCTAAGTATGTCTTTTTGATAAAAAAAAGTCTATCGCCGCACCTAAATTTATCGCAACCGAGATTTAGCATTACCCATACAAAGTTTCATCCCCCTTTGCACCTCCTTAGGGATACATTTTTGATAAAGAAAGTAGCCTATGTCCGTTCTCTGACGTCAAACTATCTCCATGCTTTTTATTATAATCGGTTCAGCGGTTTAGCATTTCCCACATAAATTTTTATTCCCCTTTTCACCCCTTTAGTGGTAAATTTGCGATGAAAAAAAGTAGCCTATAATTTGCGCAATCCCATGTTCCACGTACTATATATGATACCAATAATTTTCATCAAGATTCGTCAAGCCGTTCTTGAGTTATAAAAAGACATACAGACACAATGATTACAGACAGATAAGACAGAAATTTAAAATATGGTCGAATTGAAGTCAGTGAGTCATAAAACGAACAGGTATTTCTCACAAAATTTGATGAAAACGTTGTAATACAAACAGACGTTACAGATTTAAACCTCATAGTAGTAAGTATTGATAAAGATAAAAAGAAAAAAAACAATAAATCTGTTGTTGGTTGAGAATTGAGATCATTGAGATAAAAATTCTCTGGTGGAGATTTGAATACATTTTCTTCTTTTATTTCAGAAAGGACTTTTTTTCATAAGTGGTTCTCTTTCTTCGTCCTACAGAATTTTAGGGTTTGTTCTGCCGCACCGTTTCGTGTTATGTATTCAGTGGACATACAATAAAAAGATCAACACAAATAATTACACAATTATTAATTTTATTGAATTATATATTATATATTGAATTATAAGTTATAATATACTAATATTTAGTTAAATATCGGTACTTACTTTTATTCCGAGAGCTTTGCTCACGGAAGTAACAAAATGACGGCGATATATTTTCTGCGTAAATTTCAAGGTCAGTAGGCTTTTAGTAAAACACGAGTTCTTAAAATGGTATCGGTCGACTAGTTAACCGCGACTTGAGAAACTCAATGTACAAATACGAAACACGACATTTTTTGCCGGATTGTTTACTGGATAAATACCTAGATACTTAAAGTTATTTTAACTTAATCTTGAAAATCTAAATATGGTATTAGTTTCCATTTCCCATGCACATACTGTACGTATTTTAATAGTTGCGAACGTTATTAACTTACTAACATACATGTTAAATCAAAAATAAATCTACATAATGTATGAGTTTAATATTAATAAGCACAGAAGAATATTTTTACTCTGAGATAAAGTTCTTCGCACACGGCACACTACAACGGCCATGATCGTGACCAACTGTAATCGTAATCGCAACTATGGTTTTCTTGTAATGACTGCTATGATTGCTAGCTAGTAACCATTTGGTTGTTGGTTATAATGAGTATGTAATAAGTATCGATCCATCCCCACCTTTAACAAGTGCCTCAAGGAGGCGTCAAAGCGCTACTTCGAGGTTGCTTCTCGACACGCGAACGCTCTTATAGCGAACGCCGCGGATTACTCCCCCTCAGGGAGCCCCCGACCCCACCGTAGACTACCGAGGGACATTCTAACGGACCCGGACGACCTCATAACAGCGGCGAACGACACCCTGTTAAACGCCACAACCAACGCTACGACATCATAACGCCCTCTTCGGAGGGGGCGTCGACGTCTTGCGCGCTAACACTAGGGACTCTGTAGGTTCTCTCCGACGATCACATCACACATACTCAGATAGGGCCTCACTCGAGCGCGGGCCTGCCGCCCGCACTGAGTCACACGATAGGCACTCACCATTTCGGGCCTTCAGCCTATTGTACGTCGGCCGGTTAAAACCACTCTGGGACCAGCCCCCACCCGTATAGGTTTTTCGACGGCACGCAGATGCATATTTTCCCGTCGACAACCTGAGCCGAGGTTCCGTCCTCCGTCCCGGGTACTACCCGGACGGAGGGGCCCTCAGCCTTTGTCGACCTCTCTGGGGGAGCGCCTTCCGCGCTTCCCCGCTACGCGTTCGGCTCGCTACGACGGCCTGTAGGGTCAAATGGCAGTGGAGGGTAGTTTTAGCCGGTTCGAGCCCGGCACTACCCGGTCGCTTCCGATGTTCTCTCGTGAGGGGTCGGAGGCGGCTGGGTGCTTGTGCGGAGTTTCTTCCCTTCCGATAAACAAAAAAATAATATATCGATACCATTTTGTGGTCTTTGGTCATTTCTGGGTCTAACTGCTGGGTCACAGGTGTGGTTATACAAGCAGTGCGCTTTATATGCAAATGGTCGTGTGATCGGCCATGCGGCCAATTATTCGTACGACGAAGTACGTGATCTCTGTCTTTCACATAATAGGTTATTTTACAACGTATTAATACAGTCATTTCAAGAAAGAATGAGTGATAAAAGACTGACGAAGAAAATCTATAGAGCAAAAGCGAGTGGTAAAAGAAGCCAAGGAAGACCAAGGCTGACTTATGAAGATCAAATAGCTAGAGTGTTAGCCGACGCAAATGTCAAAATCTCTCGCATACCTAGGCGAAAATGTGTGAGGAGAATGATGAGATTTGAGGAAGCGAAAGAAGTATGTAAGGACCATGACGCTTGGCGCTCCGTCCTCTCTGACTACACCGTTAGGAATACGGCGTGAAGATATGTATGTATTAATACAGGCCAACGTCGGAAATAAATGGTACTCGCATTCATTTAAAAATATGACACGACGCAAACCCCTATCAACCCCAGTACCCGCCAAGTACAGCTACCCCTCTTCGCGGATGATACCGCCTTGTACTATAGCAATAGGCAATTCTCTTTTATATTCCGTCGCCTCCAAGCCGCGGCCGCTACCCTCGAGGGTGGTTTCGGTGCTGGAGGACCGAGGGTAACCCAGAAAAAAGCGTCGCCGTCCTATTCGGGCGGCGCAATTTCAACTCACTCCCCCATCTCCATGTTCGGTAGTCCCATACCTTGGGTCCGCGAGACCAAATACTTGGATGTCACCATGGACCGCTCCATGTCTTTCGACCCGCATATCAAGCGGGTGCGTGACCGGACGGCGTTCAACCTCGGCGGACTCTACCCGCTCCTTTGGCCCCGTAGTAAGATTTCCATTCGTAATAAGGTGACTCTTTACAAAAAGTGTATCCGTCCAATTTTTAACTATGCAGGCGTCGTATTCGCGCACGCCGCTAGGTCCCATCTCAAGTGGCTGCAGACCTTACAGAATAGGTTCATGCGCACCGCCACCGGAGCACCGTGGTATGTGCGCAACGTAGACCTATCGTAGACGTAGACGACCTCATCGCTATTTGGATCTACCCACTGTTAATAAGTGGCTCAAGGATGCGTCTAAGCACTATTTCGAGGTTGCTTCTCGCCACGCGAATGCTCTTACAGCGAACGCCGCGGACTACTCCTCTTCAGGGAGCTACAGACCTCACCGTGGACGACCGAGGGACGTTTTGACTGACCAGGATGACCACATAACAGAGACGATCGACGCTCTGTTAAACACAACAAATAACGCTGCAATACTACACCACCCCCCTCGGAAGGGGCGTCGACGTCTTGCGCGTTAACACCAGGACCTCTGTGGGTTCTATCCGAATACATCACACACTCCGATAGGGCCTCACTCGAGCGCGGGCCCTCCGTTCGCACTGCGTCACACGATAGGGACTCACTATTTCGGGCCTTCAGCCGAGAGATCGCCGGTCGTTTATAACCACTCTGGGACCGGCCCCCATCCGTATAGCTTCTCGACGGCACGCAGGTGCGACAACCTGAGCCGAGGCTCCGTCCTCCTTCCCGGGTACTCCCCGGACGGAGGGGCCCTCAGGCTTTGTCGACCTTTCGGGCGGACTGCCATTCGCTGCTCCCCCACCATGTCCGGTTCGCTGTGACGGCCATTAAGGTCAAGTGGCGAGTGGAGGGTCGTTTTAGTCGATTCAAGTTCGACACTACCCGACCGGTCCTCAAGTTCTCTCCTGAGACGCGAGGAGCGGTTGGGTGCTCGTGCGGAGTTTTTTCCCTTCCAATAAACAAAAAAAAAAGCCCAATCAAGTGGGTGGGGCTAAGAAACCACAATTTACGCGCTACTTAGTCTACCGTGCGCTCAACGACACTCAGCCGTCGCAAATAAAATTAGTTTGTTGACGTGAAAACTGGCAAAATGTAAATTAAAAATGACCTCCAGTGTGATTAAGTGGTGTAGAAGACACCAAGAAGTTATGACATGATAACTTATCACATGTATATAAAAAAAATATATGTTTACAAGAAATTTTTAGTACGTAAGTAATTCTTATTGTATTTTTACGCTAAGTATGGGAATTCTCATTATTGAATTGGATCTTATAAATTTATTCCTTTAATTTTACCAATAATGAGCCTCGGTGATTACAGTGGATTAAAGCAGTTCGCTTAGAAAGAAGTGAAGATGACTGGATACCAAATAATACCAATAGAGTGTGCTTTATACATTTGGAAAGTGAAGAAATCTATTCTTGTTGTAGAGTCATCGCAAGTTATCTAATTGAAGACTGAAATCTTGCAGTGATTCAAAATTGATAACTCTCAAAAACTGTACAATGAATAGACATAATTATAGTCATTAAAAACAAACAAACAGGAAAACCAGATCGCGACACTATTTTAATAAAATGTATTTTAAAAGAATAATAATTACGAGCTCCTCTGTACTGTTTGATAAAAAAAAAGATTCTTTATTAAATACTACAAGACACAGACTAAATAAATAAATTACACTCTAAGGTAACATAACACATCAAAAACTTGTAAATAAAATGCAGACGAATTCCTAAATATGCTTTTTTATCTTTTCAAATAATATTTAAATATATTCTCACATATATGAGACAATCAAAATAAAAAACTATTGAACTTCACGTAAATAAGGTAAATAAATATTACCAATAAGTTAGGTTGCGATGCATAGTAATGCATAAAAATAAGCTCGCTTGCTAGGACTTTCCCGTGCGATCACGTGATCAGTGATCACGTGTGCCAGGCATCCAGTCGCCGTTGACTTTGGAATGTAATACAAAACGTTTTAAACAGCAGGCTATAGTTGAATAAAGATCGTGCGGGTTAAAACTAGAGTTCATTTTAAAAGTTGACTTAAGTTTGCGACCTTTCGTGTTTCAGAGTATTCGAATCAGACGCGTGGTACCGTGTTTTTCGGCTATAATTGTTCTGAATTACACTTCCATAGTCTTTCCAAATTCATTGATATAGGTTGACTTATAAATATCAAAAAGCCAGTGTTAGCCGACGGAAATGTCAAAAGCACTCGCATACCTAGGCGAAAATGTGTGAGGAGAATGATGAGATTTGAGGAAGCAAAAAAAGTACGTAAGGTACGTAAAAAAATTACGCGACGCTTGGCGCTCCGTCTTCTCTGACTACCCCGTTGGTGATACAGCGTGAAGATATGTATATCTGTATGTATTTATTTATATGGATTGTCTAGTCGCATGTAAGCATTGGTCGTATTCGTAACTCCGTAGTGTGCGAGGTGCCTAAAATTGTACAAAGGTATGCAAATGATTCAACGGGACTTTTTGGCGGGAACGGGAGAAGTGATGTTGTCAAATAATTTCGATTTTCTACTTTTTACATTTTTGGGAGTTTTATAGTACAAAAGTGATATTATATTGTATTTTAAAGTTCTGTGTAAGTGAAAACAAAGGAGTAGGTATAAATAAACATGTGTAGCTGAACTTCTCGCGCTCTTCCAAGAAGTCCTATAAAACTTCAGTAAAGTCTTATATAACTTTATTGGAGGAGTTTTATGATAACGATTCTACTTATTATTACAAGAGGTGACATTGGCAAATGCGCTAATCTGTGCGCCATGCCATGAAGAAATAAAAAAAAAGATTCTACGTTTCATACCAACCAGTAAAATGTTTGGTTTACTGATTAACATAAAATGAAAAAGCACTTAGAGGGGTATACTCGGGGGGTATCTATAATTTTAGACATCTCGCGCATTATGCGGCTACGACCACGACCAACGGTTACATATGCGACTGGTCGATTTATAAAACAATAATAATATAAAATATACCTAATAATAATAATTAATGCTGTTAAAAATTGCATTACGAAATCACTACATAATCTCTACTTATTTTTATTACCTATCTACGTCCTTACTTCTTCATCTATATCTATACTAATATTACAAAGAGGTATATTTTGTTTGTTTGTATGTAATGGATAAACTCAAAAACTACACAACCAATTTTAAAATATTTTTCATCTATAGAAAGCTACATTATCAGCCAGTAACACATACTATTTTCAAAAAAATTTCTATCCATTCAAAGCCGGGGCGGGTCGCGAGTATTATATAAAATACATCAATGTTATTAAATTAGTAAGTACATACTTACATATGTACTCATTATAGATATTTACTATATATAGTATTTAATTCCATACGAACATGAACAGTTAGTTATGTGAAAGAGAATAAGAACTACAGTATTTTCAAACAATAAAAACCGTTTTTATGCAAGTGTAGTATTGAACGAAAACGATTAGTTTTGATTAAAATACACAAACAACACGATGCTAATCCGTACTTAGGTAAGTACCCAGTACTTACCTAATTTTATTCCGTCAGCGTATTACCAGCTGACCTTCAGACCTGTGTCTAGGTGTGCAAAACTTTCACTCGCTTACTTTCCAACTTAAAAAGTGATCGACTCAAATGATCAATATCTGGTGATTTTTTTTAATTTTTTTTTCGGTTTTATTGGTCTAGTCTTCCGAATTCATTGGTCTAGCCAGACATGTTCAGAGGTGTGTTCAGAGGTGAATCAGTTATTACTTTTTTATCGCTCGCTATAGCAATAAATTATTTTATGTAGGTATTTGTAAGTTTGATTAGTGATTCGATACATACCTACATTTGTCAAATGAGATACTACAAGCTACAACCAAAATTATAGCACAGTAGGAACCGCTCGCACAACAGTCGACATCAGAGTCCATAAAGGAAGACCTTCCATGTATCCCATGTATGCCTTTTCTTTCACGATTAAGTGTACATACATACAAATTATTATTAGAGATTTAAGAACGTCAAAACCCTGTTTTATATTCTACAGCATCGACTAACACGTCAATAAAGCTGTTTGAAGTCCAACGGCGTACTTTACCAACGACTTAACGTCATTGTTACGAAGCAATTGATTCAATTCGTATTCTAAATGTAGAGGTAGCACAGCTCAATTTAGAATACTACTGAATGCACTAAGAGGTTGTAACCCAAGTATAAGATACATTATAAATGGAAATGCACAGTGATTGTCGGATAAGAGTTTCCTGCCGTCGGAATTTTAAACAAATAAAACTTCAGAGAGTAAATCAACACTGAAATATAAATAGTTGTCGCGATGAAAATTCACTTAACTACTTATATGTTTAATACAATGCATGTGTATGTTACTAGTACCATATTGCGGTTACAACATGAGTGTAAATCACACGATCATTTCATTCAAACAAATATAAAAATATTCTTAACAGAAAATATTCGGTTATTCGGTTACTTGGGAGTGAGTGATATTAATATACTAGAATCCCGCCCCGGCTTTGCACGAGTAGAAATTTTTTTGAGCCTAGATATACTAACTATCGCACCAACGGGCCAGTAAGCAATTCAAACGGAATTATTCTAACTATAAAGACTTTTTTACACGAAAAAACCAAGTAGTAGTATTTCTTTACTTAATTACTAGATTAGATCTGATACCTAATGTTCATGTAGGCATGCAAATTTTCAGATTTCACTAGAAAATAATGTGTTACGAGGAGAGTGGTCGGAATACGGAATGGCGGCAAAGCTAAGCGGCAGACATCCTTGATAAGACAGAGATCAAATTAATAATCGCTGTAGTAAGACGCCAAGTGCCTAAAATTACGCTGATATACCTAGTCTTGCCATAAATATTGTTACAAGGATAGCAATGTTTTTTTTTCTATTACATGAAACGAATAAATGAAGTATGTAAGAACCGCGACACTTGGCGCTCCGTCCTCTCTGAGTACCCCGTTAGGGATACAGCGTGAAGATATGTATGTATGTACATGAAACGTTTATTACTGCATTAAAATATGAAGCTCATTTAAAATTATCTCCGTTGGCCTTAATACAATCTTTCAAGCGTTGTAGCCAGTTATTGACTGAAACACGCACTTTCTCCATGGGGAAATCCGCCACTGCCAATCTTATGGAATGTTTTAGGGACTCCAAATTATCATGGCATTTAGAGCATGTCTTACTCTCTAAAAGACACGATAAATCATAATTAAATACATTAAGATCGGGACTAGATGACGTGCCAGTTTTCAGCTCTCATGAAGTCAAAAATATTTCTTTAAAGACACGCATATTTGGATCGAGCTTTATGACCCGGTGCTGAGTCTTGCTGAAAGGACCATTCTTGGTTATGGAACATGGTGTTGTTATGAGGCTTAAGAATTGTGTATTCTCAAGAATAGTACCTTAATACACCTGGGCCGATGAACCTGGGCCTTTTTCACAAAAATATGCTCAGTCACTCCTTTATAGCTAACACCCCACCAAACCATCACTGAAGCCAGATAATGCCCATGTTGCACCCTACTGACTGATAGCGAAGCTTCTCTAGCGGTTAGAATATATACTCGGTCATACTGCACATTATAATATTGCTGGATAGTAAAAATATTCTCGTCAGTAAATAAAATGTTTCTGTGAACTCCCTTTGCGTACCGCCTATGAGAAGTTGTTTTGATTTTACCACCCTATTCATTTTTAAATTTTAAAAAGTTAAGTTAAGTAATGGTCAATGCGTGTCTTATAAGCTGCAAGTCCTAAGTCACCTTTTAAAATACGCGACATGCTATATCTAGTTCATTAGATAAAATCTTTTGCTTATGAACAAGATTTCTTCGGATTCTTTCCTTCACTGCTTTGATAGCCTTTTTAGTACGAATACTACGTGGATAGCCAGATCTTTTTCTGTCACAATCAGAGAACGTTTGATTATGTACACAAACATTCGACTAATACCAAGCGGATGAAGAGTTTCAAAAATTTCATTTGGCTCATACTGTTATATCATCGGGCTCACCACGTGTTCAGACTCACCACGTTGCCTATAATTATGCATTATAATTAGTTCTTATAATAATTATACTGTCTCTTTTCTACAAGCAACTTCATGTATTAATATTAATTAGTGTCCGACCAAACTTTCGGTTTCGGTTTCGGCCTAGTTTCGGCAAAAAACGGGTTTCGGCTTCGGCTGCTATCCAGCCGAAACTCCGGCCGAAACCGAAACTGAATTCGAGAGATTTTGCGCTGCGATCGGACATGCTTGGTGCACTGAGCTGCGAGCGATGAAGTGGCATTTTGCCGCGGCCTCGCGGCAAAATGACACAATGGGATATGCTCATATCTCAACAAAACAAATAAAATCATTTTCTATTTGAAACGAATGGTAGATGTTTCCGCTACTTCAATTCAAATATTAGAATTAGTTATAAAGAGAAAATTAGATGAAACCATAGCGAGTATCTTGTCTATTAAATCGGGCGCCATTTATCCTTTAGTAATGTCCACAACGAAGTTGTATAAAGAGTTATTATTATATATATACACTTTATTCAATACAAAGGTTACATTAATTAACATTTTGAGATTTCGTACAAAGGCGAGCTTATCTCTATAAGAGATTTCTTCCAGCTAACCCCACAAAGCGGTGCAAATACTGTAGAGGGTAAAAAACTGAATTTTAACTTAAAAAAAGAAACATACTCTATATACAAAAAAAAAAATACATAAATAAATAAATGACAGTTATGTAAGTATTTACACATAATACATACGTAATACTTGATATATTTACTTAATAATTACGAAATAATAATATTAAATACATACATAAAAAAAATATAAATATATACAGAAATATAAATACATAAATGACGCAAATATTTAATGAATTGATAAGTAGTGGTCTTTTAAACGTTTATTGAAAGAAGTTACCGATGGACTACTACGAATTTTGAAAGGTAAATTATTCCATAATTTAGTTGCTCGTGCAGTGAAGAAATTGTAGAAGAAATTAGATCTGGATAGAGGATACTTCAAAGTTTTAGTGACACAAGAACGTCTAAGTCGAGAAGAAGTAGGTAAGAGGTGAAAGCGGGAACGAAGATATACAGGAGCAGACGGATTATTTAGAATTTTATATAGAAAAGAAAGTATATGCATATCTCGTCGAAAAGCACAGGAAGCCATTTTAGCTGAGAGTGGAAGATTGAAATGTGATCATGTTTGCGAAGTCCGAAAATAAAGCGAATAGCCAAATTCTGCAACCGCTCCAATTTATTCAACAATTCCTCTTTTGCGTCCAGATAGCGTATATCTGCATAGTCGAGGATAGGAAGAAGAAGAGATTGAGAAAGCAAAATTTTGTTTTTGAAAGGCAAGAAATTCTGGAGTCGTTTGAGAGAATGAAATGTATAATGCATACGTTTGCTTACCGCATTGATATGAGCAGTCCAATTTAAATTCGAATCTATTATTAAACCTAAGTTTTTCACTTTATCTGTGTAGGGAATGCTAACACCGTCACACCCGAAACTTGAAAGGGGCTGCAATGTGTAATTTAGGAGAAGAAAATAGAAGAGAAAGAGATGAAGTTTTACTCGAGGAGTCGAGAGTTACAGGAGGGGTAGAGAAATAATCATTTAATCTATCTAAGTCTAAGAGGCCATCGATGCTGTCATTCAACTTACCTACACCAAGAGATCTAAGGAATGACCAGATTTGAGCGGAATCAGCATTGGCAAGAGAAGTGTGAATATAACGTCGCTTAGCGTCTCTACACATTCTGTTGCAAGTATTGCGCTATTTCTTGTAGATGCAAAAATTTTCCTCAGTCTTATTCGACTCTTATTATCCTCCTCTTCTAGAGATAAAAACTTAGTATCTCCCATAAATATAAATAATATATATCAAATCCTCGAATCCTCGTCTATAACATCTTACATATATATGAATAGAATGATGTATATACTTGAATTCCCTCTTATTAGAAATCAAAAATTCAACACTTATCGTATCTATTATGTACCCATAAAAATGCCACCTCTATGCCACCATACTTCCTGAGAAAACATACCTAGCCTTAAGCGACACACACCAACAATATGTCTTCACCAATGACCTTGACGAATGCAAGATATACGCCACAGGAAAAAGAGTATGCAGAAGTTTGCCTATATACAACTACAATTTAAGACCCATCTGCGAAATGGCTGTTCTCCTCAGTACAAATAAGGAAGTTCTCCGAATCTGTGAAAAGACAAGAAAACCTCGTGCGTGCGACCATGTGACGGACACATCGCATCACGAGATCTAAGGAACAGGCATAATAAGTCTTAATCCTAACTGTGAACTTTCACGAGCTTTACGATATTGACCGCCTTAAAAGAAATAACAATGAACTTAAGCCATCCAATTATAACAGTCAACATCACCGAAAATTGCATTGAAAAAACAGATACACCAAAACCTCCTGAAATAATCAACATTATACTAAATAATATCGAACTCGACTCCCTGAGATCTATCAAAAACGAAATAAAGAAATAGACGGAGAAACTAGAAGAAAATAAGGCATCATTCCTACAAAATCTTTCGAGTACACTATAATTTACGAGCTACATAAATGTTAAAATATCTAATTTTTCCGTGTTTTTAGATATTTTATAATGCAGCGCGAAAGTTTAAAAGTTTATACTACATAAATGTTATTATACATGCTATTCAAATGCCTCCGATATTCTTGTCGAACACTAACAAGTCGAAGCCATCCTACTGAACATCGTGAAGGCTGCATCCAGGTCTTCAACAACTGTTTTAGCAATACTAGAAGAAATCGAAGAATCACAACGGAGCTGCCATTAAGGTCTCTAGACATGAATCCGACAACATCGTGCATCTCCGAAGATGAAGACAGCGACGCTGACACATCGTTTCTTTGTTCTAAGGGGGAGTTGTTATATCATCAGACTTACCACGTCTTCAGTCTCACCACATTGCCTATAATTATGCATTGTAATTAGTTCTTACAATAACTACACTATTTGTTCTACAATCAACGTGTATGTATGTAATATTAAGGTCTTATTATATTACTTAGTCAAACCAACTATTTATTGTTCTCGACCATTTAGTAATACATAATAATTATCGACACAAATAATAAACTTTCAGTAACAACGCCAATTATCATTTAGTTCTCACTACAAACTGTAAGCTCATTTAGATATATATAAGTAACATTTAGATGCGTAAGTAAGTATTGTAATTCCCCTTCCAAAACGACACCCTTAAATAACATTATCAAGCATGTTCTCAGTCAGTTGTATTCCTGATGTCGAACTTATAACTTCTATTGTAAGTAGTTTGTATTATTTTAAGTTTTGAAATAACATATAATTTTTTTGAACATAAATTATCACTCGCGATATAACAATACCTACTTTGTGTAATGCTATCACAGCAGTTCGGTTCTCTTTATCACCCTACTCCATTTTAATATCATAAGAATATTTAACAAAGCGCGAAATTGGCGCGAAAATGAGGAAACACTATGAATATTCATCTGGAAATGACAGGTTCCAAATTCGAATGTAATTTTATTGTTTTTTTTTATTGTAACAGTATTTATGGTCAGACTGTGTATATGCTGAGAAACGTATTTGTATATAATTTATTATGTTTGAGATGTAGAGATACCTGTCAGCTGTCAGAAAGAAACCAAGTTTTTATCTCATAAAGAAAACAATCAGTCCCTATTTATGTCATAATCAAAGAAAAAATACGTCTTTACATACAACAATTATATAAGGATGAAAAACACACACAAAAATATGATTAGAGTTCGAGTCTACTCTGCTACTCATAAAACAAGCAACCAAGATTTTTATTATTATTTATTTGACGGATCGTACATTTATTTATCAATAGCTGTACCCGGCCACGCTTTGCTGTGGCTCATTAGTTATATTATTTTCCGTGAGTTGAAGTTGAGTTCTTGTCTTGAGTCACTTTCAGTTTTCCCGAATTTTCCAATTTTCCGGGCAACTTTTCCAATTTCCTTTCCATAAAAACCCGATTCGCGTACTACGAACATTTTTTTAAACAAAAAATAGACAAATCGGTCCAGCCGTTCTGAAGTGATTCGCTTACCAATGAACAGCATTTCGTTTTTTTATTTATATAGATTAAATGATTCAGTGACATGAAATTCAATGGTATCTGATTGTAGAATACTCAACAAAGAATTTCTTAACAAGGGGATATACAAATTCGCGATCCTTTGCGAGAAATAGTTAAAGACATCTGTAATAGATAGCTCAAAAACACCCAAACCTAAAATATTCAAAAATGTCAGTCCAAAAATCCCTTCGAAATCACATGTCACTAATACTTAGCTCAAACTTACTGGACTACATCTTCCCCGATCACCCGTGGGGTAAGTGCAGTGTTTACGCGCACGTCTCGCAATAAACACTCCCGGGGCAACACTGGCACGGTCGATGCACCCGGAGCGCACCGTTACTCCCGAAATATTGCGACATACGGCATCTGCTCTGACTCACAAGTACTTAATACAGGTATATTTTTATAAGTAGGCTATTGCCCTGAAGGAATGGAAAGTACATGCACTTGGTCATGTAACTCATGTAGGTACATATGTTTTGTTTTTTTTTTAATTCCATTCATTTCATGTCATAATTCCCGTGGTTTGTTTATGTTTAGTTAAGATGAATTATGAAAACCCTGAGTTATAATAAAACAAATAAGTTATAATCTTATAATAAAACAAATATGAAAAGGTAGAGTCCATATCGCGTTCTTCAAAAGTGAAGCATCCAATATAAGCCGGCACGTTTGTAAATCACACTTAAATCAAATAAGTCAATCGACAGCATTTTCGTTAGAAAATTTCCCACCAAGTCTTGCGAAATAGCGGTAGTCCCGCTCATTTGATGGAAATATTAGTCGTATTTTACAGGCGAAGTAGCTTATTTCTGATGTTCACTTTTAATGTTCGCGACGTGGATTGTATAGTATATGATTAAAGATAATATAACTGAAGAAATTATTTAGTAGTCTGACAGATCTGACTGTTACTAGATTCTCCCCAATTCAATAGTACATAATTTAAGATCTATGATATGTGCTTCTCAGTGCTTAGTTAGGGATTTAGGGGTCATAGAATTTGCATATATAGATAACTGTGTGGCGTATTTATTTATTTATTTATTTTAACGGAAAACAAATCAGGTGTTTTCTCAGATCGCTCAGAATAAAAAACAACTTTTTATACACTTGGGATGTTTGCGAGAAGGGATACTCCATACATTTCCTTATAGTTAAGATTCATGTAATTATATGTATAACGAATAAAGTATAACCGTATGTCCCGACGGTCATTGCACCTGGCCCACAATCCAGGGGGCTACTATCGTTCCAAACATAAATAATTAATTTGTAGTAGGTACTTATCTTACGGCATAACCGTATTTTATTATTGTAATCACACAAAATAATTGTGACGTAAAAACAAGTGAACGGAATTGTAAATCTGGGGAGTGCATTTTCGAGGGGTGGATGATGTGAGTTGGATGTGGAGAGACTGGTAGCAGCTTGCAATAAAGTGAACGGTGCTCTGTCCGTATTAGTAGGCAGAGTGAATGCAATACAATACAATAAAACACTCCCGGGGCATATATCTAACTCAGCCAAAATGGCCATACACAATGCAGTGTTGGTTCTAATTTATTGTACGGTAGTGAAGCCTAGATATGCCCGAAATCGAGTGAAAGTAAGATAAATGCGCTAGAAATGCGATGAGTCCCCTGATGGAAACTAATCACCACCGCCCGTGTACTCCCGCAACATCCGGGGAATTACGTCCATTTTGGTCGTCAAGTTGAGTTTTTGTTGCATTTTGATGCACTGTCTATGAAATGATATATCGTATCATATGTAAAATATATCTAATAATAGACGAAAGATAATAACGTGTACATTTTTAGTAGTTTAATATTAGTTAATCTTCTTTGTATGAAATATTCATATAGGTATATCGCATATAAATTTATCTTCTGAACGGTGAAAATCGGTGAAACTACAATGTATGATCTATCCAAAGCTAGAAGCACAAGATGCATCTACATACGAGTCTCCATAAGTTCGTTGTCTTCAGCGGTTTATCGGGATGTACTTCTACCTATATGGCCTGACTATAATGGCTTATCCGAAAACTAAATAGATATTTAGTTTTGGAACACTTCACGAAAATTTGGGTGACCGATTAACTTTTTATTACTTAGCAAACTGTTATTCGTGCTATATGAGAGTAGGCCCTCAGATCCGTTATTGCCAAATTGTAATGAACCTGAGCCATAACTGGATTCACTTCTAGTTTTGGGTGCCTCTTACGAACCATCAAAAGCATGGATTTAAGACAGTGGTTGTTTATGTGCATATTTGTTTATTAGATTGTTATCAATTTATCCGACACTGTTATCTTTCAGACTAGTTTTTTCTTTTGATTCCGATTTCGTAGGAAACAATAGTAGATATTTATAATGGATTTTGCAAAGAACCAATATAATGCGCAGTTTATTCAACAATTCGAATTGTTGAATAAATTGCGTTTATTTTTATATACTTATTTTTTATTCTTTATTTTTATATACTCCAAAATTGAAAACATAATAACATAAATGATGTTAGCCGTAGCGTTAGCTATCAAGCAAAAATTTATTTTGAATTTATGAAAAAGATCAATTAGTATCTGTTTATTATTGCAAGCGATGTGAGAAATAAATAATTATTGTACAATAATACCTTAATTTGTACGTCCTAGTCAAAATGGTCTAATAAATGGAATACTAATTAAAAAATTAATATTTATTCTACATTACGTAAAGCAAAAATAAAAGCTGATCTATTATTGTAATTATTTTGCACTTACTTAAAACTAGACACAAAAAAAATCAACTTGAGTTGATAGACAAGTTAATTTACGAAACACTGACTGTGAGAGTCCAAATGCACATGACTGGTTCTATTGTCGAAAACTACCGCAAATAGAACAAAATGCTAAAACAACTTTACATTTTACATCATTATGTATTGGAATAAACGCCTTGGCCTTGTTTTTTGTTGTTTAAATTGCAGTTCCAAATTGCTTTTTGATTATAATTTTGCAACTATCAGTTATTAGCATTAATTAGATACCTACGGAACAATTTAAAGATAATTTAAATTGAACATTGCCAATGATTAATACATAAGTATACACCACACATCGTCTGTCCTTATATAAATACAACAGCAATAAAACAACAAAAAATACAGCCTCTTAAGTAACCCATTAGAAAACAATACGTAATTATGAATTAGTTATTTCCTAGTAGGAAAACAGTCACTCTTTCTCTGAAACGTGCAATGTATACTGGCATACTGGCAATTTATGCAAATGATGCGAACTAGAGATTTATTTATTTGTGAAAACATAAGATGGTAAGAACATAACAGCTAAGGTCCAAATCAAACACTTGCTACTCGTCTTGCAATAAAATTATTGCAATATTAGGAGATATTTTCTCAGACAAATTTTCACAAGAAAATAGCTCCGAATATCAATAAAGGTATAGAAAAAATACGTATATAAGTATCTACGTACTATATATCTATAGGTACATACACAAAGCGTGCACACATCACGCCACATCCCACTCAGGGTGAATAGAAACATCAAGGCGCATCCAAATCACAGTTATGACAATACGTATTTGGAGTAGGTAACAGATGGAAAAGTGTTACAACAAGTTGCTAACTCATGTACACATGTTCCTGATAGATAACAAATAAATAGAAAAGATAGATTCGTAAAATGAGTTTACGTAAAAAAATTATACCTTCAATTTTTTTGCTTGATTGCAACACTCATCGCTTTTAAAAATAACAGTAAATAATCTACCTATGCAATTTTGACTATATTTCTCTTATGATTTTATGTAACAGAATAGTGAAGCTATACGAAAAAAGAATAATGTCACAGTTTTGGACCATAATGAGTATTAAAAGTGCACTGTAAACCATTCCATTGTGCCATCTGTATTAATATTATAAAGAAGTAAACATTGTTTGTTGTTTTTATATGTTGCTTCGACTATGGGAGTAAGGTGCTGATTTAGGCACAGCATACAACTCAACGAAAATGTGAAGACAAAGGACTCCTCAGTCAGCAAGTAACTGAGGAGTCCTTTGTCTTCACATTTTCGTTAAGATACGGCTTGGCCGTTATTTTGACCTTTAGATGGTCAATGACGTAAAGCCGATCACGTCGCCTTACAGACGCTAAGTGAAAGTTACGCCGCAAGCACAAAACGAGGGTAAATCGGTGACTAACTGTTTAACTGTCGGCTAACTAGTGCTCAACGACGGCAAAGCATGAAAAATAAATACAATGCAGTATCTAGACTGAAATATAAATAGCTTCACGCTCACATAGCACGAATAAGTATTGTTGATATTTTAATACCAATATTATAACAAAAGAAATTTCGTTACTTTCTGTCTGCATTGTGTTTATACAAAAGCAGTAAAAAATACTTCTGAAGACTTTTAAACAGATTCTAATATAATTTTTATAGCGACGCGTAACAGCGAGGGATATTTTGTAATTTGTTTTGCAATTGGGCGGTTTGCAGATTGCTCGGAGCGCCATCCAACAGAGCGACCTGATGCGCCACACCTTTGCTTTTGTAATTAGTACTCGTAATAAGTATAAAAGTTATTATATTTTATTGGAATTTCCGACTATTTTTTCGAATTTTAGATGAAGAGCATTAAATCAGAGAGGAAGTATCGTAGAAATGTGCAGGGTGCCAATATTACTAAAACTGGCTACTGACACTGACTATAGATGTAGCGGTGACATAAAATTACGCTGCGGCCAAAACGCATGTCCTCAGGGTGCAGTTCACCAACGCTAGAGGATAAATTTTTAATAATGATGAAATATATGTTACATTATTTATCTTAAAGAATATTATTTGTAATTCCTACCATAAGTCTCTCTGCCTTAAAACTTTAATCCTAATAAAAAAAAAACAATAAAATATTACCAATAAATAGTCTAAACGCTATTTTTTCATACATATATTATTAATGTAATACTAGTGATTTTAAATTTAACAGAGCAATTTTTTATTCTCTAAATCTTCATCTGTCTTCTGAATTTAAGAAAATCATCCCATGCGTTGATCAACACGGGAGTGTTGATCAACGCATGGGATGATTTTCTTAAATTCTTTTCTTAGTGGGTGTTTAGTGTTTACATCACAAGAACAAGTCTAAATAGTAGTTTTTATTACGAAAATTTCATTTTTCGTAGTTATAATTTTAACGATTTCGCCGAGTAAATCTCTCGGGACATGTTATTTTTCTTCACTTCAATTTCAACAATGCTAAGCTAATTATACCATAGGTACTAAATACATACATCACCTATCAATGCGTAATAACATGATCAATTGTAATTTTCTTTTAGTATAGAAGCAGCTTATATACATATGTAATATACATAGATAAGCACGTTCATATCTATAGCAGAATTTACATCATTATTTAGAGAACCATGATATTAAATTCAGAACCTTCCGTGAGTTACAAAATATTTTCGTAACCAACTCAATGTATCTTATATAATCTACTCATGTATCTGTAATTTACATTTAATTATATATATTTTAGTAATCGCAGGGAAGGAACCATTCGAAATGCACCTTCCTCTTTCTTTAAAAGTATTTTTCTAGCCGAGTACCACGAATATCTACTTTAACAAAGGTTACGAATAATTGGAAAACTGGATGTCTCGAATATAATAAAATAGAAACCAAACAATAATTCCTTTGAATATACAAGTCACTTATACGCTTCGTCTTTTGATCAACTTCTGTGACTTGTGCATAGAGAGAAAAAAAGTAACTGCCAGCTTCAATTATATGTATCCTATGCCGTATTCATTTTTCCTAGTCTCGCATGAAAGATTATTGCAACTTCCCTACTAAATATCATAATAACAAAACGTCAATTTGTTTGACTGTGCTCTTGACCAAAATAAAGACTACCGTTTCCGATACCACGCGAGCGCGGCTGTAGTAAAAGTAACGTTGACACTGATTAATTAGTTGCTAGAATTTGCTCCCTCTGATATAATATATATATATACAAATATATATATAGAATAATAGAGAGAGAGAGAGAGAGAGAGAGAGCGAGTTTGGTAAGTTTATTTATATGAAAGATACATTGTTCTAGATGGACATAAGCTATATATTATGTATTCAACTCAGGCGAAGTCGGGACGTGTCACTAGTTTATACTATAAGAAAATATCGCACAAAAAATTATTTATCAATGTCATTCAACGCCATTCAAAACGCATGGTCACCGCACACAAGCGAGAGTGAATGACAAAAATGACAATTTAATTATTTACCACGTATTACACTGAACTAATAAGCACGTCCTCTAGTACCTACCTACTATTTATAAATTAGCTATGTGGTAATGACATCATAGTTCAAGTCCACGTAACTTAGTGAGTTAACTGGTTTAATTTTGTTCGACCTCATAAAACTACCAAATTATAACATTTTCTCTAAGTAGGTATAATGTTAGTTTATAGACGTTTCTTTCGAAAGTAATTTCCTAATAACAGGTTTTTTAAATACCGAGACAAAAATTAATGAGTTAAGGGTGATCCATAAACTACGTACCTAACACGTTTAGAAGAAACGAATGACATATATATTGTATTATTAGTTTAATCGAGGCGGAGAAGTTTTTTGGTACGTGACATCTACAAGTCTACGACATAAATATGAGACTTTAATTAAAAAAAAAAGAAATATAATACAAGTATGGGCGCTCTTATAATTTATCGTTGAACGTTTTTATCGTCACGATTTTACCTTCCACGATACAATAGATAAGTAGAATGCTTCCCTATTGTGTCGCGAAAAAGACGCTTTTTTAATCCACGACAAGACGTTATCGCGGACGGAAAAAATGCGGCTTCGTACAACTGCTTACAGGTTACTTGAACATCGTCTATAAATCCTATCCCTTAGCCAACTTTTGCAGTTCTCGCGGCAAGATAAGTAACTGGAATATTTGATGTCTGTCTCTTTCACTTGGACCATCATGGTAGCAATAACAACGGCAGTGTTTTAATAAATATTAAATTAAAGTGCTCAGAGCAGTAAGCCCTCGACTCCTAGACGATGCTTATGAAGGCACCTGCGATTGCCTGTAGTTGAATAATATATTACATAAACGGCGACCACGCCCACAGTTCTCCGCCTATCCGTTTTCGAGTATTCAACGTCCGATCTAAATGTGACCAATCGTATCACAGCACACCGTCCCGCGCCCTGCTACCATTTGATACGGTTATTTTTATTACAAAATTATTGGTTGTCCATAGACGTAATTAGGTGGGAGACAAGAGGCCACCCTAGAAAACAAGACGACCCTCTAGAATTTAGAATATTCCTCTGAATATCACTTGAGAAAATAGTCTGACCCTGAAACCCATCGACTGGTTTCTGATATTTGTAAGCGACTGGTTGTGGCTTCAGGAGACCGTCCGGCTGCTAACGAATCAGTTTGGCTATTCAAAGACGTAATGCTTGCAGTCTGCTGGGCACCTTAAGCAATGACAGCTTTCTAAGCGGCAACTTTGAGGAAGTCTATTATTTAAGATATACTGGCCGGCTGCCCCTTAGTAAAAATTATTTGATTTTCGACAGGACAGTTTACTTGAGACCTCAGATTAACTTGAGACCACGGCCGAAGCAATTTAGCGAAACGTCAAGTTCAAATAAAATTGTATAATGCAAAACTGTGCGAAAGTTTAAAATTTTATATACTTTTGTGAATATATGAACAGTCTGGCGTAGGTAGGTACTTTCCGTCATCAAATCCATCACAGTTAAAATCTGCATCAAAAGTTGAGTCCTAAAGGAGGTAATAAACCGCGATCAGTTAGGTCAATGTAATCGGTGTCTTACCCTAGGGCCATGAGCCCATGAGAGCCGTGACCCCAGGCGGCAGGGTGCGAGGGCGGCATATGCCGAATAGCCATTCTGAATTTGCCAACTAATTTGTGCGTCGTAAGGAAATGTAAATATTTAATAAATAGTGTTTATTTTTTTAATCGGCGTTTTACACTCTTTTTTGTTGATTTATGGGGCGGCAAGCCTCCAGGGTGCTACATTTTTAAATACGACACTGACAGCAATAGAAGAGTTTACTCTTTAAAAGAAACTTTGGCGTTCCGATGTAATTTATTATTTAATTATTATTGTTTATTGCATTATATTGTAATATTAATTTATTATTGTTATTCAGATGCCACAAAGCCAATTACAGTAAAAATGATAACTTACAACAATAAACCTGAAGTAAGCATAATAATTACAGCGAGTAAATGTTTATAGGAATCGTTGAAGTAAAGTTTTTATGCTTTCCGCGCGAACGAACGTCCGACGTAGAGCTTATGAGAAATAACACGAAATCGTTAAAACATGTAATGTTAGAAGATTACAAAAGGGAAATATATAAACGAGCAACAGAATTAGTAAGTCCAACTACAATTTATAACATTTAAATTGTGTTTCGTCTGTTACCTACATTTACTAGTTAGGGCTTTAATCATTTGCAATATAACATTAATAGATTAGACAATATATTAAATAGTTTTAATATTTACTATTGTAAACTTTAAAATGTATATTATTTTTTTAATTCAATTAAATATGTCATAAGCTACAGGCAAATACATGTCATTGTTAGGATGACCACTGTAATTATATTGGAAATAGTTGTTAAAGAGTTGTATATTAAAATTTTAATAGCCAAACTATTATTTTACATATTTAGAGGTACATTGGTTTCAGTTTTTGTTTCTAACTTACAATTATTGTATAAAGTCATTATATTTTTAAACTTTGTGACTTGTCGCTTCAGTTCCAAGTATGTTCAGGCGTCAGACAGGATTGCATGATGTCTGCCTGGTTATTTGTGCTGTATTTGGACAGTTGCCTCCAGACATAGAAAGGGAGTATGAGTGGTATGACATGTAATGGTACTGTGGCTTTTATACGCTGACGATGACGTGCTTATAGCATCATCAGAAGCGGAGTTGCAGACACTAGTTACGTGCATGAAAGAAGACTGTGAGGTCAAAGGGTTGAATATGAATGTGAACAAAACTAAGGTTCTGGTGTTTGAAAGGCAAGATGTACAGACAAAGTGTGAAATAGGGATAAATGAAAAATGTCTAGAACAAGTGAATGAAATTGTACATTTGGGAAGTGCGTTTTCAAGAAATGGAAGATGTCCACATCCAAATGGATGTGGAAAGACGGGTAGCAGCTGCAATAAAGTGAACGGTGCTCTGTCCGGGTTAGTAGGCAGTGTGAATATATCTAACACAGCCAAAATGCCCACACACAATGCGGTGTTGGTTCCAACTTTATTAGATGATAGTGAGGCCTCGATATGTCCGGAATCGAGTGAAAGTAAGATAAATGCAGTAGAAATACGATCTGTTATAGGCGCGGTGTCACCCTTGCGGACAAAATAAGCAATGAAGAGATACGCAGTATGACGGGGTTGCGCGACAGTGTTATGGTATAAATAGAGAAAGGAATGCTTATATGGTTCGAGCACCTAGAAAGACGAAGGCTAGTCTACCTTAGTCTTCCTTGCTATTTGAGCTTCATAAGTCTATGAAGCTCAAATAGCCAGAGTGTTAACCAATGGAAATGTCAAAAGCACTCGCATTCCTAGGTGATAATGTGTGAGGAGAATGATGAGATTTGAGGAAGCGAAAGAAGTATGTAAGGACCGTAACGCTTGGCGCTACGTCCTCTCTGACTACCCCGTTATGGATACAGTGTGAAGATAGGTATGTATGTATGTGTGTATATTTTTAAAGTTAGTATTTTTTTAATGAAAAGGTAACATTGTACTGTAGTAGATTATATTTTTTTACGGCTATAAACGGCACTTTAATATTTAATAGTAAGTGGCGTGGAAGTGAAGTTTATGGAGCACCTGAATGTTAAAAGACAGGTTAGTTATACGTATAACTTGAATAAATTGATTTGACTTTGATGTTGACATAATATTGCTCTCGAACGCGTATCTAACCATTTTTAGTCAACTTTATTTGCAAGAACAGCAGTCAGGGTATTACTTGCTACGTATTTACAGATGGCGCACATTGCACGGGACACTGATTTTACGGTTTTGTGAATTCAATCAATCTTATAAACAGCATAAGATTTTAGCCCGAGAAATAGGTACTCAACTCCGTCACTGGTAGATTGAAGTTTCTACTAAAAGTTTGCTGTACAGTTACATTATGTTATATTATTGTATGTACCTACGCAGAAAAAATGACGCTCCAATATTGTTGTACCGTACATATCGGAGCGCCTTATATTTTGGTTTGGATAATAAGTACTATACCTACTTAGGTTATAATCTCAGTACGAGAAGAGTGCTAGTAGATACATCCCACAAAAAGTGTATGAAAGTTCATTTGAACTTACTCTTAAAGTAATACAAAAGAACTTTCACTTTCAACAACATGTTTTCTTTCTATTAAGACCTAATTTTTGACCTATGAGATTTTGTGCATCAGGTCAAAAAGACAATAAACTTCTTTTTTTTGTAGTAAAATGGTAAAGAGAAACCTAGTGAAACAGTAGCGTTTCCGGTTTCCGGCTATTCCGACAATACAAGATTATGGTAGGTTATGGCACTGTATAAAAACAACAGTAGGAATCGAATGCGGTTTGCATGTGTGCTCGTTAATACGCGCGCGCCGCGGCACGCATACAGCTGTCATATTTTGGGTAAATATGGATAATGACTGTAGCGCCACTCGGGGTCGCACGCGACGCAAACATATGATCGCTTCCGTTTGTCTTCGTTCTTCGGATCGTCGCGAATACAAAAATCTTTAAATCGCAATGACCGAACGTATAACAATGCCCTTAGATGCCTAAATAATTTTAGTTATTCGAATCCAGAGTTATCATTCTTCTACATAACTTTAAGAAATTAAATATAACAAACATGAAAAACTTATACGCATGCATTGTTTTCAATTTAAGGATTTGACATCTCGCTGCACCAACAATTAAATAATTGGTGCAAGCGAGATGTTAGTTTCTTAAATCGAGTTTAAATAGTCACCCTTTGGGCGGCTGCATGCAAATGCAAATGCGAATTTGCGAATAGGGCAAAACTCCATAGTTGCTGGGCATTCTCATTTTTAAAAATTTGCAGACCGGTGACTAATTGTAATAAAAAATTGGTAGCATGTATGACAATTGCGTGTCTATTGCGCCATAACCGGAAAATGAATTTTTCGCGGTAGGTTTAGCGCCACTATTCAAGTTACGTTATAAAATTCTCGTAGTGACAGCAGATATCGCGCGATATTTGGCTGTCGTATGCTGACTGCAAGTTAGGTAATAAGCTATATTAAGCGTGAATCGAACCCGGGTCCTTCCACGTTTGGAACTTGGAAGCTACGTTTAAACCACTGCGCCATTGAGGTCGTCGCTATCACATCGAGGTCGTCATTATTAACAGTGTAAATCTTACAACTTAAATATATGTATTATTAAATTATTATATTAACTAAGATGTGTATAACGATTATTATTGTAGTATTGTCGTATTCGTACGTTAGGTGGGTATTCTAAAAATGAAACCTTTCTACACGTCGAGTTTCTACGTTATATCCTTAAGTTATATTTGAGTCACTTCTGTATAAGTATTCGTACCTACATATAATTTATTTTAAATTGTTTTCAAGCTAGAACGACTTTTCCAAGACATTATTAGGAGCCGTCAAATAGGTACTGGGGAGTGCGGAAAACTCGAAAGAATTACATATATTGGCAACCTCAGATTGGCAAGACTATATCTACCGAGCTTTATTATTATAGACATAACACGATCTCGTCTTTTGCTTTCTTAAACTATAACATTTGTGGTAGCGATGGTAGCGATAGCGTAGCGAAAGATGCGGTAAATAAGGTACTTGGTTTACCATTGTCACAGTTTTACAAGGATTGTATTTCTGATTGTAATACTGTGCCATCGTCTCAATATATGTAGGTGCATATGACATGAAGATAAAGTCCACCGTACATAATAAAAAAGTATAAAACGTACAGAATAAGGTATGTATTGAGTTCTGAAGAACTTAAATAATTTTCTGAATTTAAAGTCGAGGTGAACGCCTTTTATTGATTTTACTAATTGTGTCTCCTTCGTGTATGAACAAAGAAGTTATTACCTAAATAAGTTATTGCACATTTTCCTAAAATCGTTTTTTATGTACACACTTTTTTTATTTTAATTTCCAATTCTGGAGAGGTAAAGGGAACTATGCCCGTATAACCATGTCTTCCATGTTCATTATTCAAATTCACAAGTCTGATGTAAAAATAATTCATTTTTAACCATAAAGGCACTCTTATGTAAAAATGTTGTTTTACATAGTTATGTAAATAAACATAAGTTTTCGAAATTAAGAATTTTAACTTAATTTAAATTTTAACTGATTTTAACCGAATTTCCGGACGATTTATTAGTACTAAGTTTAGTCAAAAATATCACTTACCAAAAAATGATATAATTCCAATAGAAATAGAGAATACTATACTACAATATATATCGTAATTTTTCCACGGAAGCTACAACACTAGAAGTTTGAAAATACTTTTGACACTTGAATTTGGCACTGAATTTTAACTTAAAGTTACTGTAAGAACGATGGCACCCACCGCACCGAGTGTCGGTTCAGCACTGGCTGACAAAGTAAACGTACTGCATGACCAACACCATTCCTAGAATAATTTTGTCTAACTTTCCACAAAATGCAAGTGCTGTAAAAAGATATTTATACATCCAATCTTTTTGGTTATGAAAAACTGTCAATTACGTGTTCCCTTTTTAAAATATCAATAGTGGCGCGATTCTATCTATTCCGCATGGACTAGCCGACCGGTTTCTCGTTGGTCATCTCATCGCGTCCGTTTTTCTAACTTTCTCTGACCTCGATTTTATTAAGTATTATATTTTTCATGAGCGTATTTTAATGACATTCCAATTTTATATCGGCCAAGAATTTTCGTAATGAATTAATTATGGTTGGTTCATTTTGTAATCACTTAATACCTACTTCACATAACTAAAAAAAGAATGAAAGAGCTACAACTACGTATAACAATTAATATATTTATTAATTTATTGTTGGTATGGCTTCTCAAACCTAATTATTCATCTCACACACTTTAGCCTAGATATTTAGGGTGCTTTTGAGATTTTGACTTGACTATTGACTATTAAGTCGAAAAAGAACAGAAGAGATTGCAGTTCAGTATGTAATATGACAAATACTAATGAAAATACTCATTATCCAACAAACTATTTTATTATTAGACAGAATTTTAAAGTAACATACACCTAATCATTTTATTGTAGTAGGCAATGCAAATACACATGCCTATTCATGAGAGATTAAAATTTCGTTTCATTTGCTTATCTTTACCCGACTACGGTGAAATAAAAGGAACGAGTATGATTTTAGAACCATAATGTATCAAAATGCCGAAATCACTTGATGATTTCAACGTGTGAGCCTATATATGAGGTCGTATTGTACTCATACATTGCTCACGGGATTCGCTTCAATTACACGTAGGACGTAGGTTATACATAGGCTCGTAGGTTTTGGATGTTTTTCCACATCTAATAGAAATCGTTGCGTTTCTTATTTTTATGTGTAATAAAAATCTGCTTTCAGACCGGATTACAACGTTACCTCCGATCCATTTTTAAGAGAGATTTTTCTAGATTCTGATTTTATTGAACGTTTTGTTGAATTGGTCCAGATTCAGAATCGAATACTTATAAGCAGGTAACCCGATTTCACTAACGCTATCGCGATTGGAAGATTCTACTAATAAAAAAAAACAATTTATCGAGTATACCTACGAAATATTGCAATGTTTAAAGATTAATCAAGATTTTAATTTGGCAGGTATATTCTGCTTGTAATAATCTATTTTACTTCATGAATCTAATTCACTAAGTTGTGTATCAAAAACAAATAACTAGGTCCTTATTAATATAAACTTTATCGACTGGCAATTAACCATCGATAATATAGGTACGTCTACTTATTACAACATAATAGAAATTATTGCAAATCGTCAAGGTTGTATTAATTCGTAAGAGATTACAATTACAAGTCATTTGTATGCATTACCGGCCTTGTAACAGATGCGAGTATGAATCTTCGTGGGTTCAAGGCAGAAAGTCTTTACGTAATTAAAGGTATTGACTATAAACACAAAATATTGAAAATAACTATGTAAATCCTTAAATATAAATAACTATAAGAATATGAATGACTTCATTTTTTAAAAACAGAAATGTGAAATTGCAAATTACTTTCATTTAGGTACCTAGTTACCCACTCACCTACAGAAAGTATACAAGTACGTAAACAAGTAGGTACCTATAATTAACTGTAATATGACTATAATGGATGATTGAAGCCTTAGGTAAGCACACTGAAATTTTGATATTACATTAAGTAGGTATGTATATTTTATGATATTTTTTGTTGTGCTATGCTAACGTACCTACTTTATTTATATCATAAAAAAGAAGCAAAAACTACAATATTACAAACATACACTATTACGGTCAGAATATTTGGAAACACTCGCAATATGTTTCAGATTTATTTGAAAGTAAGATCATAATCATAATAATATATAGTAATAGATTGCTGAGAATAAAAGCAGAATATTTAAACTAAAATATGAATACATTATAAAATTCATTCATAATCGATTTTCATCAATGTGGCTACCTTTGCCTTAATTACAGCTTCGCAGATTTTGAGCATTCTCTCAAGAAGTTTTTGAAAGTAATCGCTATCAATTTCATTCCAAGCCACTTGTAAATATTACCACAGTTCTGTAGTATTCCTTGAAAGACGATCTTTGGCTTTTCGATCCAATTCGTCCCAAAATTTTTCGATAGGTGATAAATCTGGCAAAAGTGAGGGCCGCACCATTAGTTCCAAAAAACTCTTCTAAAAAGGCTTTACATGAATATGTACTTCAATATGTAAAGTTTATCGTATTATACTTGAATATGTAAAGTTTTATAAACGAATGGTTTGATAAACGAATGGTTTGAAACTTTGATAAACGAATGGTTCTCCTACAATACGCAGTCCTGATGGTAAAGCATGATTTTGCAAAATTTGCAAATTTTCTTTTTTTCGCATAATACCATCGATTTTAATTAGATCTCCGACAGTTGTTCCATCAAAACAGCCCTAAACCAATACGTTACCACCACCATGTTTCGCTGTGGGCACTTACAATCTTCAGAAAATCTCTCGTGGGCTCTGCGACGAACGACTACTATTCTATTTCAACCAAAAATTTCGAATTTTGATTCATCTGTCCATAAGACCTGTCGCTGTAAATCAAAGCTTCCTACTAGCAACATTACTACAGAAGAGCGTCTAGCACTAAAACACATTCGGAGCAATAAAGACATTTTAGTGCTAAAGGCCGACAAGGGAAACGCCACTGCAGTGATGAACACAACAGAGTATCATTCAAAAATTCAGAATTTGTTAAGAGATGATAAGGTTTATAAACCAGTATCATGCAACCCCACGGCCGGAGTAACTCGTCAGATAGTAGCTCTGATCCAAAACCAAAAAGACCTTTTTACAGAAGACGAGTACGAAAGCCTACATAAACCTCAATTTCATCAACCACCGAAACTATATGGCTTACCAAAAATACACAAGTCTAACGTGCCCTTGCATCCTATCGTAAGTGAAATTGCATCTTCTATTTACGATCTTGCGAAATATGTTGCATCAGTATTGCAGCCTCTTTTCGGAAAAACATCGTCTGTTGTAAAAAACTCGCGCCATTTCGTCCATCTGGACGTAAAGAACCTTACCTTAGGATCATACAGAACCTTACATTGAAACCAGATGACAACATGGTGAGCTTTGATGTGGAATCACTATGTTCACCAATATTCCCATTAAGCAGTGTCTGGACGTAGGGAAATACAGACTGAGTGAAAGTGAAATGCCTTTAAAATATATTGATCTGCTAAAAAATTGTTTAGATGGCAATTACTTCCTCTTCCAGTATGAAATGGAAAATGGTAGATCACTGTCATTTTTAGACGTAAAAATAACCGCGAGACAAGATGTGACTTTATCACAATGTGTTTATAAGAAGCTAACACACAGATGCTGCAACCTGCAAGCTGCGTCGCACTTCTATCTCAGTCATCTGCAATCTGTTATAATTTCACTGAATAATAGAGCGTACGATCTGTGTGATCCTGAACATCTGGAGCAGGATCTCTTGTATGTTCAGGAGGTACTGATAAAGAATGGATATCAGATGAACCGATGAATGAGGCGGTCTAAAAAGAGAAACAGACAACCCGTCTACATGATTTAAGTGAAAGGAATGACGGACAAAATAGGATCGATTTTAAAAAAGTACTCCATCCGTACCGTGTACACATCGTACTGTGTACCGGGAACAAAGGTAAACAAAATAGTGGGCACACCGAAGAATGTTTTACCGTTGCAGACACCAGATGCCTACAAAATCAATTGCAGTTGCGGTAGCTCATACATTAGCCAAACGAAGCAGACTATTGTTGAATGGATTAAGGAACACATTACAGCTGTAAAAAACCAGCAAACAACCAAATTAGTGATAGCGGAACATCTTCGCCAATCGGATACTAATCTCAGTTTCATCGCCTACAAGTCTTTTCCACCGATCAAGAGTCGTGCGTGAAGCGATTGAAATCAAAAGAGACAAAAATTTCAATTGGAAAAACGGTTACAATTTATCAACAGCGTGGAATCCTGTGATTCAAAGGACAAACCTCTTTTTTCACATCCGGTTAAGTGTGTGGACACCATGAGTGTTGTATGTAAGAACCCTAATAATTATTTACAAATATCAGGGGTAGATGATATAAATCTGCCTCGGACACGGCGTAATGCTAGTAGACCGGCAGCTAGGTGCAGATTTTTTCGATCAATAAAATAAATAAAAATAAAATAAAATAGATTTTTATTCGAAGTAAACTTCGTAAAGTATTTTTCGAACGTTAAAACAAAAACTAATAATTGACAGTATTGCCCTCTTCGTAAGTCCTAAAATTACAGTTTTTTTTCGTTTGCACAACAACTTGACCAGACCAACTTATCGTTAACAAAATCTTCTATTTTATAATAGCCTTTCGAGCATAAAATAGCTTTAACAATTTTCTTGAATCTAATGTCTGGTAGTGCGATTAATTCTTCAGGCAAAGTGTTGTAAAAGCGAACACCGTCCCCAATAAAAGATTTGTGTACCTTTGCCAATCTAGAGCCCTTGATAGCTAGTTTATTTCTAGACCTGGTATTCCTATTATGAATATCACCCACCCTTCGGAACCTGTGTAAATTCCTACGTACATACATAATATTCTCGAAGATATACTGACTATAGACCGTAAGAATATTAATATCTTTAAACTTTTCTTTTAACGAAATTCGAGATTCTAAACAATAAATAGATCGTATCGCTCTTTTCTGTAAAACAAATATTGTTTGCATATCGGCTGCGTGACCCCAGAGTAATATCCCATACGACATTATACTGTGAAAATAGTCGAAATACACAGTTCTAGCCGTAGCTACATCAGTCGTCTTATTTGACGCACAGCAAATGCTGCCGAGCTAAGTCTTCCAGCCAATAATTCAATATGAGGACCCCATTGTACCTTATTGTCTATAGTAATGCCTAGAAATTTAACAGAATCGAATCAATCGATCAAACAATCGAATCACGTATGCCCTTCAGGATTTTCGTCATTTAGTAGGTGTAGATTAACGACGCGGGTGTGCGAGATCGTGATCGCGGGACACGCCTCGTACAATTGAGTTTCAAATTGATAAAAAAAAATCAATTTTTAATCAATTGATTCACGTATGCCATGCACGTTTAATGATGATTTGTAAAAAAAAATCCAGCGGAAAATCATCGGCATACGTGTAGGGGGGGTCTTTTGGGCTAAGATCGTCGCTTACATTTGAAAAAAAAAAAGATTTTTATTAATCGAATCACGTATGCCATGTGTACCAAATAATCATTTGATTATTTGGTACACATAATACATTGACGACCTCCGTGGCGCAATGGCTTAGCGCATCGGTAAGTAAAACGGTGGTTGCGGGTTCGATTCCCGTCTCAAGTCTGGGTGTTTATGTATAATATGTATTTATTTACAAAAGAAAAGTATATAAGTAGTATATCAGTTGTCTAGTACCCATAACACAAGCGCTGTGCTGCTTAGTTTGGGACTAGATGGCGCTGTGTGAAATGTCTGAGTATATATATATTTTGATGACAAAATTCAGCGGAAAACCCTCGGCATACGTGTAGCGCGGGTCTCGAGGATTAGTGCCTGCTACTACATTTGTAATTTTTTTTTTCTTTTTTAATCAATCGAATCATGTATGCCTTGAAAACACTCAGTTATTCTTTGTAAAATGTTTTATATATAATGATTTATATATTTCAACGGCATACTTATTAACGAGGTCTAAAGTGGCGGCATACGTTAAAAACCACGTCAAAATAGGGGTCATGTCTTACCCATCGAATCACGTATGCCCTTCGACATTTCACCTTATAATCATGCAATTGTTCCAAGTTTCAAGGGGCATACAAATCGTGCTGGGCAATAATCGTATAAAATTCGAATAAATGCTTACGACTAAATACGATGTATTAAAAAATTCGATATTATTTTTTATCAATGTAATCACGTATGCCCTTTGAAATTTAAACGTATAATAATACAATTATTTTAAAATTCAAGAGGCATACGAATTTAGAGGAACGACTGTATAAAAAAAAGCAATATACCACATTTGATTTACAGAAAATGAAAATTTTGTAGTTTATTTCAATTTTGGAAGATTCGAAATAAACACGTCACTGGGCGAACTAGCGTCATGGTTTATTGACCTAAGACCTATTCTACATATCTACATTGCAAAGGTTCTCTTTCTGTTTTATAGCCGGGCGCTGCGGGGGGGGTAAGGCTCCAAAGAGAAACTTTGTATTACGACAAGTTTCCACCTCCTACCTTCCTACGCTGTTCAAAAATTTATCATATGAATTTTTGTAAACTTAACAAGATTTTTGTTTTAAATGGTTAATATGTTTTTTATAATGACATCTGTTGTAGAAAATACAAACTATTAGCATGTTATTTGCAGGAGAAAAGCGATGAAGTACTTCGTATATTATAAAATTAGATATATAAGTATATATTATATATATTATAAGCTCAAGGTAATAAACATGAGCAACCCGTTCACTATATAAGTACAATGATTGCCCAGCATCATTCGTAGTCCTTTGAAATTTAAAATAATTGTACGATTACACGTTAAAAATTCTAAGAGATACGTAATTAGATTGAAGTAAAATAATATCGAATTTTATAATAATTTGTATGCCTCTTTTATTTGCACGTGTTAATTACAATTTTATACTATGATTGCCCAGCACGATTCGTATGCCTCTTGAATTTTAAAATAATTGTATGATTATACGTTTAAATTTCAAAGGGCATACGTGATTACATTGATAAAGAATAATATCGAAGTTTTAAATATATCGTATTTAGTCGTAAGCATTTATTCGAATTTTATACGATGATTGCCCAGCACGATTTGTATGCCTCTTGAATCTTGGAACAATTGCATGATTATAAGGTGAAATCTCGAAGGGCATGCGTGATTCGATGGGTAAAAAAAAATTCAAAATTTTGCAACTTTTCTGAATTTTTTTGCTGTTTTGACCCATGGTAATTGTATGTCATTTTGTATACCTTTATTTAAAGGTATAAACTGAATTTTGCAATAGGTTTCGTGAATGATTCGATTGATTAAAAAAGAAAAAAAAATTACAAATGTAGTAGTAGGCACTAATCCTCGAGATCCGTGCTTACACGTATGCCGAGGGTTTTCCGCTGAATTTTGTCATCAAAATGATTATTTGGTACACATGGCATACGTGATTCAATTAATAAAAAGCATTTTTCTTTTCAAATGTAAGCGACGATCTTAGCCCAAAACACCCGCCCTACACGTATGCCGATAGTTTTGCGCTGGATTTTTTTTTACAAATCATCATTAAACGTGCATGGCATACGTGATTCAATTGATTAAAAATTGATTTTTTTTTATCAATTTGAAGCTCAATTGTACGAGGCATGTCCCGCGATCACGATCTCGCACACCCGCGTCGTTAATCTACATCTACTAGATGACGAAAATCCTGAAGGGCATACGTGATTCGATTGATCGAAAAAACCTGCACCTAGCTGCCGGTGTATAGTTGTGACAGTTTACTTGAGACTGTGCTTGAGACCACGGCCGATGCAACACGGCCGAAACGTCAAGCGAAAATAAAAGTTCAAAGTCAAAGTCAAATCAATTTATTCAAGTAAACCCAATTACAAGGTATTTTTGAACGTCAAATCTACTTTAGTTCGGTTCAAATAGAAAACCTGGACACTGAGAAGAACCGACAAGAAACTCAGTCGGGTATCATTTTTTTCAACTTCATTTTACAAAATGTTTATTAAAACACAATATTTTCATTAAGCCAGTAAACGCATGTGCAGAGAACATCATTTTCAGACTATTGTTTTATCTTCAATGAAATCGTTTATTTCATAGTAAGATTGTCTAGTCAATGTACGTTTTATAACCAATCTAAATTTATTCTCTGTTAATTGAGTAATTTCTTGAGGAACTTTATTATAAAAACGAATGCAGTTACCTAAAAATGAAACATTTGACTTATGTAATTTAAATTTTGAAATAACCAATTTATCACGACCTCTGGTTTCTATACCATTCATATCGCCATTCTTTTTAAACAGATCTAAATTTTTTCTCGTATACATAATAATTTCAAAGATGTATAAGGAGGGCAAGGTGAGGACATTAATGTCTTTAACACGATCTTTAAGGTATTCGCATAATTACCCGTGTTTTTGATATTAATGCAATTCGAAAATTTTAAAGTTTATATGGCATGAGTTATTTATGTGTGCTCAGTGTACAAGTAATTTAAGTTTTTAACTTTTTGCCTTGCTTGTCTATACCTATTATGTAAGGAACTATATTTTTTTGTTAGAACGAAAAAAGTGAAATGTATAATATATATAATTCTATTTAGGCTTTTCAGCCTGAAAAATGAATTCTGAAAATTGCAGATTGAACAATGATATGACAATGAAAACTCAGAAATGATAATACATACATACATACTTATCCTCATGCTGTATCCCAACGGGGTAGTCAGAAATAATAATAGATAAAACATATATATATACATATCCTCACGCTGTATCCCTAACGGGGTAATCAGAGAGGGCGGAGCGTCAAGCGTCGCGGTCCTTACATACTTCTTTCGCTTTCTCAAATCTCATCATTCTTCTCACACATTTTCACCTAGGTATGCGAGTGCTTTTGACATTTCCGTGGGCTAACATTCTAGCTATTTGATCTTCATAAGTCAGCCATGGTCTTCCTTGGCCTCTTTTACCACTCACTTTCGCGCTGTAGATTGTCTTCGTCAGTCTTTTAT
Organism: Zeuzera pyrina; assembly: GCA_907165235.1. Classification (NCBI taxonomy): domain Eukaryota; kingdom Metazoa; phylum Arthropoda; class Insecta; order Lepidoptera; family Cossidae; genus Zeuzera; species Zeuzera pyrina. The sequence continues at coordinate 7,123,549 of OU015641.1, forward strand.
CACTCATTCTTTCTATATATAATATTATTATTATTTTACAAACAGTAATATTTACAAACAGTTCTATTTTTTAAAGCCAGTAAAAATATGTTACTATAGGTACATTAGATATTACTAGTCTGACATTGGTCACCCTTGTAATGCCTAGCAATTTATTATCTTAACTTTTAAAAGATTTATTCAAAAGGCCGGTCTGTTGTGGATTTTTTACGCTAGATAATATTATAAACTATAATATTAATTATTTCTTCACAAAGTAAAGAAATAAAAGTTCGTTTGTACGTATGGGATAACCTCTAAAAGTATTTAATTGAATTTGAGAATTTTTTGACTAATAGAAGTCCACAGTGTTCTATTCCTAATTGAAATGTAATTCCCAATTACTGTGTCATAAGGCCGTCGCCTACAAGTCTGTAATTTTTAGTAAAATTAATTATTCTAGTATAATAATATAGTTTATCAGTGCTACAGTACGCCATGACTATAGATTTGGTCGGTCCGTATATATGCTTCTCATAGCACTTATTTTAATTTCGCCATCACCTCTAGAAGAACTAACGTTATGCATGTAAATAAAAGAAAAGCATTAAAAGGACTGTGCTGTTTATTTGTGCGGACTACTTTGACCTGTGTTAATTGATCTTCAACATTTATCAAAGCGCTTCAAAAAAATATGGGTCTTTTAAAAAGATAATCATTGACGTACTATTAAGTATTACAAAAAGAGGTACCTAAGTAATTTGTTTGCATGTAGGGTTCATTTAAAGTTCCATACAAAAATGATCGAAGGACAGAAAAGGGCTGTCCTTGAAGGCGCCTGTTGCTATTGTTGCTAATAACACCTTAAAATCGCGTTAATTCGCAGATTCTAATTATATGTCGACAGCATCGAACTACGCTGACTGCTATTTTCAGTTTAAACAATATTTCAGTACTTTTGTATAAATCTATGACATACAAAAAAAAAGCCTTCCCTTTTTCTAAAGATATCATGCAAAATGATTTTTATTTCAATACTGATGCTGAAACAAAACTTCTGTTAACAACTGACTTAACGACATCTACATAGTAGATATTTGTGACATAATTAATCGGCAGCCATTGTTTGCGACAGTCAAAGTTTAGGCGGCACGTTTATTTTATACTTGTTTCATGTCCTTTACTTTCCTTAGTCATTGCACAATGACTACCTAAAGACCTGTGTTGTGTGTGGGTTGTGTGTTACAGACTGACCCCCACAGAATACTACAAAGAATACTATCTGACACTAGTCTGTCACCTCTGTCAGGTGTCAGTTGAAATGTTTATATGTAGTCTGTAGTCGAAAATTCAATAATAAAAATGGCATCAAATCTTCCGCTTGGAATAAAGACTCATGCTCAAAAAGTTTGCAGTCTTTATAAGAGGGCTTTACGTAATTTAGAAGCTTACTATGATAGACGGTAATTATACTATATTCATAATTATTAATTTACATCCGCTCGTTTTATTTTGTTCATTACGTAATGAATACTAACTTCCAACGTTTTCATTGATATTTTCTTTTTCAGATTTTTTTAACTGTCGCCACTTGATGTTTTCCTGAATAATTTTAGTATTGTCCTGTATTTTTATTAATTTAATTGTCGATTGTATTAGTTTATTATAATTATATATTTGCTCTACTTCCTACACATACCCTACTGGTCTTGATATTTTTCCGAATTATAAAATCTATACTTATTTAGTATGTACTTAGAATTATAAAGATTATTTGTATGTAATGGTTGCATCTAATCTAGTTCGTGATGTAAATAAAAACTATTATTTCAGCAATGTTTACCGTTACCAAGCGGTGCTTCTTCGCGAGCGTTTCGACAAGAACGCTAAGATTGCTGACATGAGAGTAGCCACTAAATTACTCAAGGATGGTGAAGAAGAATTGTTTTCGGTACAACATCCTATTCCTAAAAAGTGTAAGTAAAATGCCTCAAAGGGTGTAACCAGACTAGTACACTGGGACAGTAATTATGAGATTCTTTATCTGATTCTACTTCTTTGTATGAAAGCCCTGTATTAAGCTTTGGTTTGTTGGTGAGATTATTGTATCTGTCTTTTATACTGATTCTCTGGTTCAGTTCTAAGCCAGAACAATTTAGCAAACAAACTATAAATTGCGTCAGAGTCTGGATGTTAATGGATGCTCTACCAAATTGTACATTATTCATAATACTTCATGCTGGGTTTCAAAACATAAGCATTCAGTTATGAAACAATATGAAATGAATTAAGTTATGAAGTTTTGAAAGGGTTTGGGATCACGCAAAGAAATTGTTACATAGAGAGAAATCTGTTTTTGCCAATTAATATGCCAAAAGAACAGCATGTTATATTTCTTATTTAAAACGATAAAAAAAAACTATTTACATAAATTAATGAATTTTGAACACTAGTAATTTACTAATCTCTGCCAGAGTCCTTGTAAATAGATCGTCATTTCCTATACATGTGAAAGCCTACAATTGCAGAACAAAACTATTACAAAATATTGTAAAATTTCTAAGAACTTTTGTAACTCATATTTTAAAACCCTATTAAAGATAAAGATTAAAACAAATCCAATTTTTGGCTTGAGCACAGAATACATAATAGGATCTAATATAAAATTCTATTACAGTGTAGTAATTTAATTTACCAGTTATTTAGCAATTTGTAACAAATTCATGCAAACAAAATATATTTCATGTACCATAATTTTATCTATTTAATGCTTTTGAGAATGCATGGGAATGTAATTTTATCATCAAAATGAAATAAATTTATATGTGCTAGACAAGGATAGATGGGGCGAGGGTCGTTCGTATGACATTTTCTTTTTGTTCAGAATTTTATGAGCTCTAAGCACACACTAATTTCATTATGATACTTTGCAATGATTGTTTATAAATGATAGCTCCTCAGCACACTTTTAACACAGGCTTGATCTCACCAATGAATCGCTTTGTCCTTTGCGCAGACCTAGACTGTCAAGACAGCAATTAGCAGGTGGGGCATTTCACATGAAGCAGACTAGGAAAAGGGGGTTCGAGTTTCCGATTTCAGTTATGTTTAAGTATGTTATACTTGTACATGTTCTCATAAACATAAAACGTTTGGTGACACAGGACAGCAGTTTACATTCGGTTCCAAACAAAGCGTACACTTTACCCAAGCATTTGTATGAATTAAATAAACGGGCTAATTTTATCACACCACAATTTATTATTTCAATAAAGATAAAATTGAACAATGTAGAATATGTCTCAAAAGATGTTTTGAATCTGCGATAATCATACCTGTCAAGAAAAATTTAAAGCTTTCATTCCAACCACTTCATCATCAAATCATCATCAAATGAACAAGTGCTTATATAACGCTAACGCTGACTAGACGCGAGAACGGGGTTGCCCATGCACTTCGCCATTAAAATATATATTACAGCTCCTAAACGACTATAGGGCCCACTATGAAACTTGGCATCGAGTATAAACATAATATAAGCTTGATTTATAATAAACTGAAAAAAAAATGCGAACTGTAGAAAACAATAAAAAAAAATATTTTCTATTTTATTTTTGTAATCTAATTATGTTACAAAGATCATAAAATGAAATTTTAAAATCCAGTGGTAAATTTATTCTTATATACCTTTTTTAAACTAAATAAAGGCATTCGAAGTACATACTACATACCTCACTGGTTTTCAAATTTTTAAAGACCCATATTTTGTGAACCAGGTTTGCCACTGTAAAATATTTTGTATTTATGTCGCGAGAACATATACAGGTATAGCATACTCAAATGTAACTAAAATCGGAGACTTGAATCCCCTTTTTCCTGTCCGCTTTACGGGAAATGCCCCAGGTGTTGCTTGCATTTTAAAATAGATGATAGAGATGACCATTACGATTTGTTATATATAATTATTTCCATTTGCAGTTGCTATGAGTCCTGGAGGTGTCGCTTACGAAAGAGAAGTTACGCCTCCCGACTGGGTGCTTGATTATTGGCATCCATTAGAGAAAGCACAATACCCTGAATATTTCAAGAAAAGAGAACAGAGGAAAAAAGAGTTCATTGCTATGTGGGAGAAGGAGTTTGGCAAATCTGATACAAAAGACCAACATTGAGTTGTTTCAGTTATGTATATAGTACCTATCATAGTAAAGCTGTATAGTTGTAAAATTTGTTTCATTTTGTGGAAATATCGAGAGTATTGCCAACTCTGAAAATTAAGCCCATAATCTGGAAAATAGAATGTTTTAACATTAGTTCTTTTAATTTTTAGTCAAGGTCTGTGTGTATGTAACCTGATTAAAAACAATACAGGCCATGTTGCTTTAGGTATGTTTCAATTTCATATACAATAGCAATAAGATATGCTATCTTGTTCAAAACAATTCTGCACTGTATAGAACATAAACAAATCATTGCAGTTGAAGACATTTTGCACGTAAATGTGGTGTTATTTGTAATAGGGTAAAATATTTTTACGCCTACTGATTTTGTGTACATTGGTAAAACAAGTATTTCCACACTTTTAAAGGTCTTGTGTTTTTAAAATCGAGAAAATCGTCCATTTTAGAATGGCTGTCAAGATTGGTATAATAAAAAGTCAAAAAAGGAGAAATATAGCTTAAAGGCTTTAGCAGGTTAAGCATATGAAAACTGCACTCGCGTCTGATGAAGGGTTCTTACCTTGTTTTTGTTGTTCTTCATCTAAAATAGCCATACAATTAATGTCATATCTCTAACTCCTATACTAAGGGAATAAAGGGGGTGACAACCCTTTACGTAACAATTTTTTTTCAGTACCTATTGAAGATATCTTTATAAAACTCAAACTGCACATGACTATTCATAAACTAATTATTATATATCCTTGAATTCTGTTGATTTTAACGCTCTTTCATAAAGGCAATAATATTATAGGCAAGTTCAACATCAGAGTTCAATGTTTTACCAAAATTGTTTAAAATTCCAGCTCTTCTGCACAATGATTTTGCCACACGTAAAAGCTTATTGTCCAGACCATTGTAATAAACGGTATTTTTTACCAATAGTGCCAGGTACAGCTTTAACAGGCCAACGTAACGTTGTTATAAATCGTGATGCATTTGCAGGCGACGCATTGGTTGCCGCCAGGGATCCTGAGTCCTCATTTCATTGACTTGGTCAAGTTTTATAACACAAAGAAAAATATCAAAGAAACCTTTTTTAAAACAGAGATTTACATTTTACGGAGCAACTGGACCGATTTATATTTCTGAATTTTCTGTATAGTTTACTTTAAACATAGTCCACAAAATGTTAGTTGGATTTTTTAAAATTAATTATAATTTTTAAAATAAACCAAAATAACTGTTTTTAGTATTTTTCGTAAGCTAGCGCGCGTACGTACCTATTAAATAGTTTGCATAGAGAGATCTATTTTAGATTAAATTATTGTTTATCAATGCGTCGCCTTAATACTGTTACTGTTATATGCACGTATCCATAATTGGTTTTTATTTTTTTTAGCTATGTTCCACCAATTCGACTTTTGTAATTTTCACATGTAATAGCTAATTAATGAACAAATAAGACATTTTTTTGGTAGGTGTCATTTTGAGGGTTAGTGTAAAAAACCACCCCCAAAAAATATACTTCTCGTTTTTTACAGTCTCCAATATCGCAAAAATTCTAAAAAAAATATATTATAATTAGTTTATGAATAGTCATGTGCAGTTTGAGTTTCATAAAGATATCTTCAATAGGTACTGAAAAAAAAAAATTTTTACCTTAAGGGTTGTCACCCCCATTATTCCCTTAGTATAGGGGTTAGAGATATGAGATTAATTGTATGGTTATTTTAGATGAAGAAACAAAAACAAGGTAAGAACCCTTCATCAGACGTGAGTGCAGTTTTCATATGCTAAACCTGCTAGTCTTTTCATACTTACTACCTTACTAACATAACATTTACCTATAAAAAATATTTTTCAGCTACATACTAACAACTTGCAATAATTTTTAAAACCAATTTTTGCATTGTGAGGTCATAAAGTGACAGTATTACATACAACTACTCTGTTTTAATTTTTAATATATTTTTATTTAAAATTTATTTTTACTATATTCCAAAGAAAATTTGAACACATGTCAAAATCGTTGTGAGGATTTAAACAATAATCAGGAAAAGATGAAGAAAGTGTTCATTAGTTTTTTTATTATATAACTCAGCATGGGATATTAAAATACAGATAAAAAAATAGAAGAGTTTTACCATATTATATAATATAGCCTATTTAATAAATTAAATGCATGTTTCTAATTTTTGTTTATAAAGTAATCTATGAGACAAATGAAAGAGTTAAATAAAAGTTTTAAAAATGGATCTAATTATTTACATTTTCGTTATACACATTACCTACTGACAAAATGCAGGTTATTGCTTACACTGTTTAATATCTAAATTAATTGAAAAAAAAAAACTTTAATCACAAAGTGACATCTCTCAAAGATTAAACAGTTTTGTTCCTTATACAGCTCTCAGTGCACTACTTTACAAAATTACAATAAAACAAACACGGGTATTATGTACAGGTTGATTTTAAAATTGTTAGCATTCTTTTTCATGGAATTATAGTGGAATCAGTTTATTATGACCACCTATATTGACCAACCGCTTAATATGAAGTAATTGCAGTGCGAAATTTAGTTTTCATATAAAATTATTTATAACAAAGTTCGCAAATAAGGACTTCGCTTGTTCGCTTATAGTGACATGTCGCTTATTGTGACCTATTTTTATTTTGACATGAGTCCTAACACCTTCGCTCGTTTTCGCGACACTACCCACCGCAAGGAAAGGTTCCTTGCGATGACGTTTGGGTTGGATACATATAATTTGTGGTTTTTCGCTCTAATAAACGCAAAAATATCCGTTTAGTTTCTAAGACTATGCTTTGTACGACGTCCAACCGCTTAATATGAAGTAATTGCAGTGCGAAATTTAGTTTTCATATAAAATTATTTATAACAAAGTTCGCAAATAAGGACTTCGCTTGTTCGCTTATAGTGACATGTCGCTTATTGTGACCTATTTTTATTTTGACATGAGTCCTAACACCTTCGCTCGTTTTCGCGACACTACCCACCGCAAGGAAAGGTTCCTTGCGATGACGTTTGGGTTGGATACATATAATTTGTGGTTTTTCGCTCTAATAAACGCAAAAATATCCGTTTAGTTTCTAAGACTATGCTTTGTACGACGTCCGCTCAGTATGACGTGTTTGTCACTTCCCTTCGACGTCATTATATGCGGATTCTTCTGTAATATACTACAGTAACTGGAAGGTTTACTACAAAAATCGTGACAAATGAAAATAAACACAATGGCAAACACGTAAGACTGTTTTTCATACCTAAAAAAATGGTCCGAAAGAGACGTTTTTAGTCTTTGTGTCCCTTTCACACTATTGTCACGTCAAAAATTTGCTCTATACTAAGTAATAAAAGTTCACAAGGAATCTACAGTAATACATACCATCTTTTAAATGTGATAGATGCAAGTCGTATAATATCACATAATAGGCATATGCCCGTTCACAAAAAAAGCATTATAATATGCAAAATACAGTGATTTAATAATAATATTGTCAATATTTTAATGTTAAACATAATAAGTAGACGTTTACAATTGAAGATTGGCAATACTGATAAAGCAATATGGCTGTCACCCGACACGTTGAATTATTTTCTTTTACTAAGTTTTTTTTAAACTTTCCGATTGTTAACTGGTATTTTCTTTCTGAAAAAGATTAATAATTGATTCTTACTCAGGTTGTGGTTTGCCCCTGCACAATTAAGTTTTCTACGCTTTCTAATAGTAGGGTGATCACAATAATTCCATAGAAAAAACAATTTGACAAATTTTATTTTAAGACTGCCCGCAAATGCTGAGATACGAAATAAATGGATTGAGGTGATTCCTGGGAAACTGGCTAATAGCTCTTTGAAGTATAAAAGATGAAACAGCATATTAAAAATAGCATACTTTTTTAATTTTATTCTTAAGCGATTCGTTCGTTAGTACAATAAATGGTTACCCTTCTTAGAAAGGGACGTGAAACGTTTTAAAACCTATCTTTCGGCTTGCGTTTTTGGCAACAGACAACCTTCCAATTACTCGTTTACTGCTTCTATGTTCTTTTCAAACTAAGACTGCTCATAATAACTGAATAAATCTGGTACTCTGAATACCTTGAACTTGTTGCAATTGCAATCCATGTAAAGAGAACTCAATATCGCCGATGTATATATAATGTTGTCACCAATCGGGACGTACTCTTAGTTTCCACCCACTACCAGAATTTGGGTTGCAATGGGTTTAATAGATACTAATGATTTCCAATTCACCGTAGTGAAAGAACTTAAATTTGACAGAGACCATTAAACCAAAACAATCTTTCAGTTTTCAGTCTGATCTTTGCAAAATAAATAGAACTATATCTACATTTAAAAACCTAAATTTCGAACTCATACCTGCTGTTTGATAAGGTAGGTCGAGTGATACGTGTAAGTCGTACGCTTACATGTAAGTATTTAATGCGTCATTTTAACTGTATATGTAGATAATAATATATGCTAGCTATATTATGCTTTCTCAATAATCGAAATTTTTGGACAAAACTTCAGTTTTTCAATCGAGAAGACAAGTATAAATAACATTAAATGCTTATTCACAGGTTCACAACTAACCAATGTCTAAGTGCAATTTATTATGATAAATTTCGAACGACCAAATTAACGACAGCAACTGTGATAATTGTTACATATTGTCTTAGTTTTTTAAACAAATAGATCATACTATTTTTTAATTAAGTAGATAATATCTATCTACAAAAAATAAGTATAACCTATTTTAATGTTAAAATGAACAATGTTTATTTAAGGCAGTATCAGATCTGAGCGTCTAGACAAGTGGGAAACATTTCGTACAATCGAAACGCTTGCTGGCGTTATCGCTCGTCAAAAGTGCCCTTTGGCTACGTTTTATACGGCAGTTTTCACATGATTTTTCGTTTCGTTTCATATATAACAAATTTAATAACGTTTGACAACCCATTTCAAGTTCGTTACTCTAAATCACGCGGTATTTGTCATTCTATTCTACTAACGTTTACGACATTCGAGCTACTTGTCTAGGCCCCATGAACTGCCTATAAAGTAAATATAATATTACGATTGTTTAGAAAGTAAAAGGCTTATACAGTCATGAAAAGTAAATAACATAATTGTAGTCAGATTAAGACAGTTCTCATTTTAGTTTGGTATTTACAATTATCCTTTCAACTATCCACATGAAGTCATAGACAACCTTTAGACATAAAATATAACGTTTCCTAATAGAATCAAAAATATCTTGCAATGATCAGCCTGCAAAACGAGTCCTCTCAGTTTCCGCCAAGCGTTTGCCCCCGTCCCCAATTGTGTCCAAAAACATATCCGCGGGGCTGCGTGGGCACCCTGGTTTGCGGCGCTGTTCCGAACCCACCCACGTATCGCGTGTCAGGGAATATCTGTTTCCTGTAAACAATACATTGTAATTTATTTTATACAATTTATTTTCTGGTACCTACTTCCCTATTGGCGTGGGAGAAGAGAGAGAAAGAAAGATATAGAATGTTGCATACTCTGTTTACAGAGACAGCCTAATAGGGAAAAGGTGTAGGGACACTGGCATGTGATTGGTAAGTGATAATCAGTGATCGGATAATCGGGCGCTAATATACCTAAACTTCATTTTTATGCCTACGAAAGAATAATATGGACATGTCTTAGAATCCCGGATCCCGGAATCGTTTGAAATTCCTGATTGCTAAAAATGTTACCTGCATACAAAATAGTTAGAACTCGTTGTGAAAACGATATATTTTCTTTGAATAATGCTTACATACCCTCTCGCACTTTCAAGACGGCTGTTCCTTGTTAAACTTGTCATTGTAATTTTATTTAGATTTATTTTGAATAAAATAAAGATACTAAATCAAAATAACCATTGCTATAATTTCATTAAGTTACTTATAGTTGTGTTTACAAAATTGTTTAATCCCGGGAATCCGGGATTACTTATTAATTCAGGAAGGAATATCCATATTATTCTTTCAAGAAAAGAAGTTTAGGTATATAAGCGCCCGATTATCTGATCACTGGTGATAATAGCAAAGCCTGTACTAGATATATGTTACTTGTTCATTTTTAAAGATTCGATCGTTCAAGTGTTGGTCCTTCAAATAAGACAAATGATGCAATCAAACAGATCATTTAACCGAATCTTTATTTGATTGTATACAGACACAATTTGTGTTTATTTTGTTTCATTTTTAATTTTACCTTTTATCACATTAAACGGCATAGACAAACAATTAAAATAGACAAGTACTGAGATTGAATCGGTCAAATGATTGAAACAATGAATGATATATTCGTTCAAAAGTGAATGCGATCATCTATGCTTTGAAATGATTGCAATCAAATGACCGAATCAATCACAAACGACACAGGTTTACTGTGTACAGAGTATTTTGTAATTTATTTGTACGATTCATACTGCTCAGATATGCTCACTGTTACTGCAATTGATCATTTTTTTATTTGTGAACAGGCTGTATATACGACGTTATTTCTTATGGGTATGGACGATGTAGGATGATGGGTAAATGCCAAAGGGTATTAAAATACCCATGACAACGGAAAACTTGCGATCTATAATTTCGCGAAGTCAATGATATTTCTATAGTAACATCTCAAAGTTTAAAAAAAAAATAAAGGTGAGATATCAGCGTTTTTACGTAGATAGCAAACATTTGGAATCATAGATTGAACGATGATATATTAAATCTATGTTTGGAATATAGGTCATAATGATAGGGTTGTACATTTTATTTCTATTAAATGAATGTTTTTTTATGTAGAAAACAAAATAAACGTATCCCATAATTATTATATCTGCAATGTAACAGTCAAATGACACGTTAAAACCCCGGCGGATTTATATCTCCTTTCACAATAACCTTGTATATTTTACCATTAACATTGAACTGTTGATACTTTGTGACTCTTGGCTTGTGTATCGAAACATCGGATACTGATTATTATTATAGACAAATAATTGAGGATTTACTGTTGACTGAGACTATGTTAATCATCAAAAATATGGTCTAAATACATATTAATAATGTATATAAATAATTTATTTAAGTCAAGTTAGACTCATATTACAAAATTACTATAAAATAATAATATAATGACTATATAAAAAAAATGGTGTTTGAAAGAGAAGATGTACAGACAGTGTGAAATATGGGTAAATGGAAAATGTCTAGAACAGTTGAACGAAATTGTATATCTGGGGAGTGCGTTTTCGAGGGATGGAAGACGTGAGTTGGATGTGGAGTGACGGGTAGCAGCTGGTAATAGAGTGAACGGTGCTCTGTCCGCATTAGTAAGCAGTATGAATATATCTAACTCAGCCAAAATGGCCATACATAATGCGGTGTTGGTGGCAACTTTATTATATGGTAGTGAGTCCTGGATATGCTCGAAATCGAGTGAAAGTAAGGTAAATGCAGTAGAAATGTCATCTCTTAGAAATATGTGCGGTGCAACCCTTACAGACAAAATAAGCAATAAAGAGATACGCAGTATGACAGGCTTGCACGACAGTGTTATTGAAAAAATGAAGAAAGGAATGCTAAGATGGTTCAGGCACATAGAAAGAATGAGTGATGAAAGACTGACGAAGAAAATCTATAGAGCGAAAGTGAGTGGTAAAAGAGGCCAAGGAAGACCAAGGCTGACTTATGAAGATCAAATAGCCTAGTGTTAGCCGACGGAAATGTCAAAAGCACTTGCATACCTAGGCGATAATATGTGAGGAGAATGATGAGATTTGAGGAGCGAAAGAAGTATGTAAGATTCGCGACGCTTGGCGATCTGTCCTCTCTGACTACCTCGTTGGGGATACGGCGTGAATATATGTATAGAATAGATATAGATGTATATAAAAAAAAACAGAATAAATTTATGACATACGTACTTAAATAATTTAAAAAAATGTATTACCGTTATGTTGCACACATGTCCATAATTTTTTGTACACAGGATTCATCAAATGTGGTTTTATTTTTGTATTCCTTCTTACGTATTTCTTTCAGTGATAAGTGTTGGAATTATAATAATTTAGGTACACTAACATGCCACCTTTTTCATTTTTTTTTAAATTCCATCTTTATAACCACAAATTAAGAGTAAAGTCACATCAGGCGTCAATAAGTTGTGTCGTGCAAAAAAAAATGTAAAGCATTTACTTCTCAAAGTTGTTGATGCCTGCTGATTTTTTTTGTCTGTGTAGTTTGTATAAATTTGTATGACAGAGAAAGCTCGTCTCCGTGAACAGAGTATATAATATACCTGCTTATCTTCTCATACAAGTCACAGAAGTCCAAAACAGGGTCTATTAAAAAATATTTGTATAAGCTGCTAGCAACACGTCATAATCTAGTTTTACTTTGCTATCTTTAACCTCAATACTTATCTATTGTTAAAAGTGACAACTATCATTTTCTTCTCAGCCTGTTCAGAAAATAGTGTGAACTTATTCATGTAGATTAATAAATTAGAAAAAACTTACAAGAATGGAGGTGGTGTGAGTAAAGCAGGACCGCCAAATTCTTGAGGATATTTGAACAATAAGAAGAATGCTAGATGACCCACCATAATGCCTAGCAGCTCCATGGCCCCTCTGTAACAAGTGTTGCCATGTGACAAGTATTCAATTGTAAAAAAAAATATAAGAGTATCAAAGATAACAGTATAATATAACTCTTAAAGAAAAATTTGTTATTTCTAATAACAGAATAAATAATTAAAGATTTCAATATAAGTTAATTTCCCCGTTTTACTTGTAAAAGACATCTCGGTAACTACAGATTCGAATATTTATGAAATAACTTATTTTATTATGAAAGAAATAAATAATTTTAAGCAAGTACCTAAATACATTATAAATCACAATTTATTCATTTAATTTAGTTTTCATTAGAATATCTTTTATAACATTTACACTGTTTGTTTGTGCAATAAAATAAACAAAGGCACCTTGAATTCAAACCTTAATTTTATTTATTAATCTGGACTACTGTGTCTGTTGAACTCTTCTAAATAAAAGTATTTATTTATCACAGGTAATAACGATGTTATACAGATTAATATTTTTGCTGTATTAAATTCCACCCTTGATGGCATACATAGCATAAAGCTTGAAAATACAATTCATCTATAAATAAATCATATCACAATACATTTAAAAAGGGTTACATTAAATCAATATAATGGAGTTGTTTGCTGGTCTAGTACACCGGTTCCTAAACTTTTAAGGCCATGGAACACTCAATAAATCCCGTTTTTTATGGAACCCCTTAACAAACTATAACACATAATAGACACCTACCGTTATAGTAAATTGGAGTAAAAAGCCTTTATTATAAATATTTGAAATAAAGATTAATATAATGAATGAAATTATTTCACTACTTCCTATAAAAACTATTAATAGGTCTCAATTCGGCCTAGATTGTGTAGGACCTACTATAGAATTAAAATAGTTCAATGTTTACATTGTCTCAGATGACGATAGCGAAAATAATCCAATTATTCGATGACTAATGTAACACTCGGGGAACTTTAGTGTCTTTTACACAGAAACCTTGGGTTCCGTGGAACCTACTTTGGCAATTGCTGGTCTAGTAGGTGGTGCAGAAGTCTGTTACCTGTCACTGTTATGTAATTTAAGTATTGCAGCAATTTTAAGCACATTTATTTAAGTGTATTTATTTAATAAAACATTTTTATAGTTTTGACATTGAAAAATCCATTAATTATTAGTACGCTCAAGGATGATTTTTCTCTTTATCATTTTTTTATTAATTATTTATATTATTTGTATGGTCCACACTCTCTGACTACCCTGTTAGGGAAACAGCATGAAGATATATATAGTATTTATATGGTACAAATTTCAAAACAAATTTTAGCTCACCCTCCACTAATGACAAGATTGAATGCTAGCAGCACCCATGGTAGATACATAGCCTTAAAACGAGTTCCAAACCAGAATGACACAATTACATCCTTGTTCAACTGACACCATACATACAGAACAGATAACACCATGGGATCCATTAAAATCTGAAAAACAATATATTATGTAAATCCCATGAAAAAATGTCTATTAAACATATGTATATTTTGTTTTTAAGAGGTTATTTCATGGAGTTTCTAATAAGTTAAACAGAAATTGTTAGCTGAGCCACATTACACGCTAAAAATTGATAACTAAAATATGAAAATCTAAAATCAACGAAAAAGAACTATTAAGACTGTAAAAATTTGAATTTAGATAAATCTTTTTTTAAATATATTTTTTGCCTCTTCCAAAGATAAGTAATGGCAGATTTAATAGAATCATAACTTTAAAATTTCAAAATAAACAATATTAAAAGTACAAAAAGTTGCTTACAACCAGCGTCAAAGTAATGGCAGATTTAATAGAATCATAACTTTAAAATTACAAACAAAACACAACATTAAAAGTACAAAAAGTTGCTTACAACTAGTGTCAGACTAACAGTAGTTTTTACAATTGAAACCAAATTTTGATGTCTCAGTTTCTGTTTCAGAATTAACTATATAGTATGTGCCTCAACTTAGCCAAACACTTCTCAAATTAAAAAGCTGACCCGCTCATAATTTGTTGCTAAATAGTTGCTAATTAGTTGTAGAAAAAAAAAAATTGTTGCTCCCAACTTAAAAAAAAAATAGGGTGTTCTGCTAAGTTCAGCTGAAGTTAGCAGCACTTTTATAAAAATAAATTTACAGCATCGGGACGATGCCTAATTAATTCAGTGAATTTGTTGTTAATTAGTTGTAGAAAAAAAAAATTTATTGCTCTCAATTTTAAAAAAACATAAGGTGTTCTGCTAAGTTCATCTGAAGTTAGCAGAACACTTTTATAAAAATAAATTTACAGCATCGGGACGATGCCTAATTAATTCAGTGAATTTGTTGCTAATTAGTTGTAGAAAAAAAAAATTTATTGCTCTCAATTTAAAAAAAACATAAGGTGTTCTGCTAAGTTCAGCTGAAGTTAGCAGAACACTTTTATAAAAATAAATTTACAGCATCGGGACGATGCCTAATTAATTCAGTGAATTTGTTGCTAATTAGTTGTGGAAGAAAAAAATTTATTGCTCTCAATTTAAAAAAAACATAAGGTGTTCTGCTAAGTTCAGCTGAAGTTAGCAGAACACTTTTATAAAAATAAATTTACAGCATCGGGACGATGCCTAATTAATTCAGTGAATTTGTTGCTAATTAGTTGTGGAAGAAAAAAATTTGTTGCTCTCAATTTTAAAAAAACATAGATGTTCTGCTAAGTTCAGCTGAAGTTAGCAGAACACTTATAAAAATAAATTTACAGCATCGGGACGATGCCGAATTAATTCAGTGAATTTGTTGCTAATTAGTTGTGCACAATAACGACCGAAAATGTTGAACCACTCCATCAACAGGGGGTGTTTCGCCAGAAATATCATAGAAATGATCTTTACAGAAATTTTCGCGATTTTGCATTGCGAAAAATTTAAAAAAGCAACAACTAATTCACGGGAGGCGCACAACAAATTCCCATGTTCATTTTTCGACCGAAAAGCGCGAAACACTCTGTCAACAGGGGGTGTTTTGCGAGAAATATCGAAAAAATTATCTATACGGGGATTTCGGCATTTTTTGCAGTGCGAAAAATTTCTCAATGCAACAACTAATTCGAGGGAGGCGCACAACAAATTCCCATGCTCATTTTTCGACCGAAAAGGGCGAAACACCCTGTCAACAGGGGGTGTTTTGCCAGAAATATCGAAAAAATTATCTATGCGGGGATTTCCGCATTTTTTGCAGTGCAAAAAATTTCTCAATGCAACAACTAATTCGAGGGAGGCGCACAACAAATTCCCATGCTCATTTTTCGACCGAAAAGGGCGAAATACCCTGTCAACAGGGGGTGTTTTGCCAGAATTATCGAAAAAATTATCTATACGAGGATTTCCACGTTTTTTGCAGTGCAAAAAATTTCTCAATGCAACAACTAATTCGAGGGAGGCGCATAACAAATTCCCATGCTCATTTTTTGACCGAAAAGGGCGTAATACCCTGTTAACAGGGGGTGTTTTGCCAGAAATATCGAAAAAATTATATTTACGGGGATTTCCGCGTTTTTTGCAGTGCAAAAAAATTCTCAATGCAAAATGAGCATGGGAATTTGTTGTGCGCCTCCCTCGAATTAGTTGTTGCATTGAGAAATTTTTTGCACTGCAAAAAACGCGGAAATCCCCGCATAGATAATTTTTTCGATATTTCTGGCAAAACACCCCCTGTTGACAGGGTGTTTCGCCCTTTTCGGTCGAAAAATGAGCATGGGAATTTGTTGTGCGCCTCCCTCGAAGTAGTTGTTGCATTGAGAAATTTTTTGCACTGCAAAAAACGCGGAAATCCCCGCATAGATAATTTTTTCGAAATTTCTGGCAAACCACCCCCTGTTGACAGGGTGTTTCGCACTTTTCGGTCGAAAATAAGCATGGGAATTTGTTGTGCGCCTCCCTCGAATTAGTTGTTGCATTGAGAAATTTTTCGCAATGCAAAATCGCGAAAATTTCTGTAAAGATCATTTCTATGATATTTCTGGCGAAACACCCCCTTGTTGATGGAGTGGTTCAACATTTTCGGTCGTTATTGTGCACAACTAATTAGCAACAAATCACTGAGTTAATTCGGCATCGTCCCGATGCTGTAAATTTATTTTTATAAGTGTTCTGCTAACTTCAGCTGAACTAAGCAGAACATCTATGTTTTTTTAAAATTGAGAGCAAGAAATTTTTTTCTTCCACAACTAATTAGCAACAAATTCACTGAATTAATTAGGCATCGTCCCGATGCTGTAAATTTATTTTTATAAAAGTGTTCTGCTAACTTCAGCTGAACTTAGCAGAACACCTTATGTTTTTTTAAAATTGAGAGCAGCAAATTTTTTTTCTACAACTAATTAGCAACAAATTCACTGAATTAATTAGGCATCGTCCCGATGCTGTAAATTTATTTTTATAAAAGTGTTCTGCTAACTTCAGCTGAACTTAGCAGAACACCCTATTTTTTTTTTAAATTGGGAGCAACAAATTTTTTTTTCTACAACTAATTAGCAACTATTTAGCAACAAATTATGAGCGGGTCAGCTTTTTGATTTGAGAAGAGTGTTTGGCTAAGTTGAGGCACATACTATATAGAGGCAGATAATTGTGGTGTTTCTGTTATTTTGGTTTGGCTTTTTTTCACACAAAATATAACCAACCAACTTAAAATGATCCAACTTAAAATGCCCATAGTGTGGTTGTAAATATACCCTAAACATAGGTTTTCTTTGCCAGTAACAATCAAGTACAGCCTCGGCTAAAAGCTAGTAAGAACAGCTTATAATATGACATAAATGAATAGAGAAAACTGAAATAGTTATCATGGGTTTTATAACATATTATGTGACAGACCTATAATATCATTTAAAATGGATGTACTGTTATATTTTATACTCACTGGTAATCCCACAAGGAGTCCTACACCAACACAGCAGAGCCAGTTGAAAAGAAGCATATAGAAGTAATCTGCTGGCTTCCCAGCAAACATGCCCGTCTCAAGCCTTTGCGAATAATTGTACAAAAAGTAACAGTTTATTAAAAAGTGAAAGCCAGTAGCTGGACCGATGGGATAGAAAAACAATGCTGTGATTGGTCTCCATATCTGAAAAAGAAGTAATTACATTTATACTTCTTCTCTATAAAAGTTTCTGAAATAAACATTCTTCATAACGAAAATAAATAATTGGGGGAGTGAAGCAAGCACCCCACTAGGCCACAGTCTGTACATTTCTGTGATACACTTTGTGAAAGAACTAGTAGACTTCTATATTTGGAATTTAATATAGTAATTTAAAGTCTAGATGTCTAGATGTGTTATCACAGACAAACTACCCTAGAGACCTGAAATGTTTACGAATTTCTAAGCGAACTATTCTGTCAAGGTTAGAGGAATGAGACGTAAGCGGGCGGCAAGGTAACGTCACGTACTAAACGAAATAGTGATGTACTCGTAGATATTGTTTATTATATCGATAAATACAAAAATTATTTTCATAAGCTTATTTTAAAAATAGAAATTTGTGTATATAATCAAAACAAGATTCTATATTTCGAAACAAAAAAATCAAAAATTTGGAATGCAAATCAAATTCGTTTGGGTAGTAGGTGTTTCTCCTAATGTAAAACTATTTAACAAAAAATTAAATTGACAAAAAACGAAACTGAAAAGCTTTGGTGGTAGAACCACCCAACCTTTTCATCTGTATGTATTTTTTTAACCAACTTTAAAAAGAGGGAGATTCTATGTGCGTCCGTATGACGTCATGTATACAGAAACCTTCCCCTGCGTATTTCATTTCATTTGATACCCATATTGTTGGTGTCGAACGAAAAACTTATTTCCTGTTATGGAACATCCGCCATATTGGATTTATGATGACGTCACATGTCTGGGAACCTTCCCCTGCGTATACCATTTCATTTGATACCCATATTGTTGATGTTGAACGGAAAAGTTATTTCCTATTAAGGAACATCCGCCATATTGGATTTATGATAATGTCACATACATAGGGACCTTCCTCTGCGTATTCCATTTCATTTGATACCCATATCGTTAGGGTTTAGCATTATAAAGTTCCCCTATAAAGTTTCATCCACTTTTTCACCCCTTTAGGGGTAGATTTTTGATGAATAAGAAAACTGTGTTTTTTTAATAGAAAAGGTGTATCTCTGTACCGATTATATCTTAATCCGTTCAGCGGTTAAAAATTTCCCATACAAGGTTTCATCCCTTTTTCACTTCTTTAAGGGTAGATTTTTGGAAAAAAGAAGTATGTTTTTTAATAGAAAAGGTTTTATCTATGTACCATACTAAATTTCGTCTTAATCGGTTCAGGGGTTAAAAATTTCCCATACAAAGTTTCATCCCCTTATTCACCCCTTTAAGGGTAGATTTTTGAAAAATAAAATAGCATATGTTCACCCCCTGGTGTCAAACTATGTCCATGCTAAATTTTATTAAAAATCGGTACGGCGGTTTAGCCGTGAAAACCATGCAGACAGACAGACAGACTGAGAGACTCGCATTTATAATATTAGTATAGATATGGATTATACAATTATATAATATTATATAATTATATGTTATACAGGGTGTATATGAAAACGGGACCAGTTACTTTAATGCATGAAAGGGCATAACTTTAGTATGTAGTTACAAAAAGAATTATCGAAAAAAACGTATCCGTTTAACAGTTATGACCATTTTAATTTTCAAGTGTTATCCCCACCATTTCTCGTAAAATTGGGTTGATCGTGTACAGTTACAGATTTTAAATCTTACGTTTTTTTTTATTTTGTAATAATTTCATCCGTTACTCAAATACAGCCTGAAAACCCCCATTGGGGTATACGCATTATTTTCGAAAATGGTTTTCAGGCTGTATTTCAGTAACGGATGAAATTATTACAAAATAAAAAAAAACGTAAGATTTAAAATCTGTAACTGTACACGATCAACCCAATTTTACGAGAAATGGTGGGGATAACACTTGAAAATTAAAACGGTCATAACTCTTAAACGGATACGTTTTTTTCGATAATTCTTTTTGTAACTACATACTAAAGTTATGCCCTTTCATCCATTAAAGTAAATGTCCCGTTTTCATATACACCCTGTATATATTATATTATTATATAGTATGGATGGAACTAGGTATATAATTTCAAAGAGTGGTAGACATTATAAATTCTCAAAATTAATGGAAAATATATTGATATATCGATACGTTTTTTCGCGTCCCTACTTACACGTGCCATCTTGCAAGAGTGAGGACGCAACATGTAATTATAGCTTGCTAGACAAGGACAAACGCTGACTCAAAGCTACCAGCAACCAGTATAGTGAGAGCTCTGCATTTTTTTTATATAAATTTTTATTATTAATTTTATACTTACCGATGAAACGTGATATTACCCTTTTTGAAACTATTTTTACGACTGTCACTACCACACCACTTTACAGCGCCATTTGGCATTGTTTACGTAATTTATACTATATTTTTTAAAACAATTAGACACAGGTCACGGATCTGCTTTCTGGTTAATAATAAAGGAGCGCGCGTTTGTGTTTGAAGTTATATGAGCGTTTGTGCGGCAGTCAATCAATGTCAATCAATGGCAGAAAACGGTGCTCTTTCATTTCCTGTCTTTAGGCTAATTTGTCTGTGTGTGTTATCTACCATTAGTTTTGTAAAATATATATAAACCGTAAGGACCGCGACTCCTGGCGCTCCGTCCTCTCTGACTACCCCGTTGGGGATACAGCGTGAAGTTATGTTATGTTATGTTATATAAACTATTTTTAAAAAACAAAACTGCAATTGTAATATTTTATTAAAATTAGTGTTATTGTACTACTAACGCCATCTGTCGAAAATTACAGGAGGAATTAGGGCTCGCAAGCCTACTCAAAGTTGTGCTTTCGCTTGTAATATTCAAACAAACATAATAATTGTATGGCTCTAAGCTAGGCTTCAAAGCTAGACTTTATGTATGAAATGTCACATAAAATATAATGTAGTCATACAGTAAATGTACTATAAGCATACAACAGTAAATTCGGTGTGACATTTCACATAGTTATGCAGACTGCACATTATGCTATATAGCTTTGGTGCAACCCAGACTTTAAGCTGATACACTGGATATCACAATAAGCTTGTGTAGTCTAAGAGACAGTGAAAGGAAGATAAACCTTAAATTTTATCCACTCACTCTTTCATACCTACTGTACATAAGAGTTCAGTAAGTTCAGAGTTACTCAAGTGTGATAAAGTATAATAATCAGATGAACTCCAACAGTATTTCAAGGAAGCTGCCATTTGAATATTTTAAAATAGTTTACAATGTACTACTATTGTTATTGAAAAGTGACAATGGCAGACGATTGTGGCCAGTTGTGACTCATCACAGACACTTGAAATTTCATTTTTGTCAAATAAAAGTATTTTTATTCTCAACAGTATCATAAGATTATAAGCTTATATTTATCATGGCAGACATTTCGGACAGCAAAAATTAACCTACAGGCCGAGCATACATTATGTATGTATATCCTATTTTTCATTTTTGTCCATAATGTAAATAAGCAAGAAACAAACCAAAATTTCACTAAGTTTTCACTGTTCGCTGGGCCGACACATTACATGTAGCACTCTAATATAATTGCTTTTCTGTTATATGCACAACACTATGAAATATTCACATATAACACTTATATTAACCAATATACACACATCAATAAAGTCTAAGCAACACACATAATTTACAGAAACTGCATGTTTTATTAATTGATACTTTATTTTTTTCTTAGAAAAATAGACTGGGATACAATCTTTTCTCGGGCATGCGAAGGCACTTCCTCAAGTGAAATTTTAAATATCAAGTACCTACTTACAGTGAGTATAGATACTATATTGTGCTATCAAAACAGTAAACAATCTAAACCTTTTTTAAGACTATATAGACTATAGCCTGCTAAATATTATGATTCAGGTTTGCAAATTGATGTATCATTATTAATGCTCAATTTCACCAATGCTAACTTGTCACATAACTATGTATCACCTAGATTAAAAGGACCCTTAAACCAGTTCTTAGGTAATATTAGTTTTCACCAATTTAACGGTTCCACGTGTTACATGACTGTTTATTATTTCCATAGTGACTATTCATTTCTAAGTTTACTGATAAAAACAGATACTATTCTTTCAATTTTAAGTTTCTATATACATACATACATATCTTCACGCCCTATCCTATATTATATATATATATATATATATATATAATATAACAAATTATTCTCCATATTGTTAAAAACTAAATGGGTTAGAAAAGTTTCCATATTTAGGGGATCTTTTAACTACATAGCCTAACATTTCGTGAAACGCAAAATCATCGTTAACAGACCCCTATCCTTTTTTAGGGGTTCGCTAAGTATTAGAGGACTTTGGTAAAATCGAGCATAAGACTAGCTACGCTTATTTAGTATAAAAACCCTTTTTCCACAACGTTCGAAGTGCATTTATTCTCTACAATGTAATAGATAGCGATTTATAGGTACAATACTTACTTGGAACTGATGTATAAAAGGATAATAGTCCAAAATAAAGTAATGATAGTTGACCAGCCCAAATCTACCGATTATACTCAACGCTATGGTTAGCGTTAGCCAATAGCGTGTGAAAAATGGTACACTATTGTACCAATCTCTGAATTCAGACATCCTTCAGGATATCACTGATGTAAACACAAACGACACTAAATCAACTTGCGATTTCAACTCCAAAAACTAGCTGAGAAGATTAGGTTATACTGTTACACCGATAATATCAATGTTTCCCTAAATTCTGACTGTCCAGAATACGTAAAATAAATATTAATTACGAAAGGATGATGTTTTATTTCGATGTACACGTGTTTAACCAGAATTTGTCCAAAATAATCACTATTCACTACTGCGATGACTCCTAGGGATGAGCGATAACCGATAAATGTACCATAGATAATACATTATAATATATTTGGTATAGATGTGCCACTCCGATCTCAATACTTTACAAGAGAAAACTTAGGGCAATGTCCAATAGATGGCACTGTAACGAAATAGTTACAAATGGAATTAAGAATAATTTCAAAATAATGCAAATTGTTAAAAAAGCATTCCAATAAATATATTGGAATGCTTATTTAACAATTCGCAGTGCTTTGGTGCAGGGTAACGAGATTACTATAAAAATAAATACTTCAGTGCTATATTAAAAACATTTATTACTTTGTTTGTTGTCTTATTTCTAAAAGAATATTTACAAAAACAAAATTTTAATTTTAAAAAATTATAATACATGACTTAATAATTAAGAATATTTACAGATTTGCAGATGAAATTAAAAATTAAACTCAGGGTAAGAAAGTTAAATATTAACGAAAAAATTATAAGTTAACAGACATGTATCTCCAGAAGTTTTCAGATATTAAAACAAATTATGTACATTACAATCAAAACAAAATTTACTGAAATTATTATGTGTCTACAAAGGCAGATGCAAACCCAAACAATTTTGACCTGCAGAAAAGATTATTGATATTAAATATGTTGTCTCCAGGCCATGGAATAGTATTTAAACTGGAGGGCACAATCTGAGGAGGTACTTGAAGTCGAGAAATAAAACAATGAAACATCTCAATACCCCACCACCTCATTTCATCTTTTGCTGTTGGTGTATCTCCATGTTATAGCAATATCATGTATACTAATAGCTTTGTTTCTACTAATAGGAGTTAGAAACAGACAGAAATGAAACGTTAGTGATCAAAGGATACTCGAGGTCATATAATTTGTCTATAAATCCCTCTTCAGAGTACAATATCCAGCTAGATTCAAAGATTCTTGCTTCAGGTTTATATTAGTTAAATATTAAAAATAAAAAAATGAATATAATACAAATATAGATACATATCTTCACGCTGTATCCTCAACGGCGTAGTCAGAGGATAGAGCGCCAGGCGTTGCTATTATGTACATAATAAATAATATAATAACAGGTTTTCATGGAATGGTATAAAAGAAAATCAAAATAGGAGATTTTATAAATGTTCGTTATTATTCTATTAAAATTTAAGGCAATTTTTATGTAGAATTAATTCTATATTAAAAATGTATTCCATTTCTCCTCAAAAAAGAACTTTAATGAATTGTAAGATTAAAATTATTATGCAAAAAATAGAAGGTGGACCATATTATTGTTAAAATAATATCCACGAAAACATCATTTAAAAATAATTAAATAATGGATGACATGCCTGAATCAATAAGCATATTTCCAGAATTCTAAATGAAATAGAAAATTAAACCCAAGGAAAGAAGATTCAATATGACAAAAAAAGAATGGCTCTTAGTACATACATACAAGCAATCCCCAAAAGGTTTCATATATTTAAGAGAATTATTTACATTACGATCGAAATGAAGTATATTGAAATTATTACATAGTGTCCATAAAGTCAGGTATACAACCAAATATTTTAGAACATTTAAGACTAACAATCAGCAAATTACCGGAAGAAAAGAGATTGTTCACTTTAATATTTGATGAAATGGCATTATCTTAAAGCGTTTATTACAATCAAAAATTAAAAGTAATAACAGGCGTTAAAGATTTTGGAAAAAAAAGAACTCAAAAAATATAGCAGACCATGCACTTGTTTTCATGATTAAAAGTACAAAATCTAAATATTTAACATTTATATTTATATATTTAACATTTTCCAAAGACCTACAAAAAAAGAATAAGACTTAAAAAATCTATTGAACACGGTAATCAAAGAGTTAACAGAAACAAGCATAATTAACATTGCCACTGTCTATGATCAGTCACCAACTAATATAACAGTTATACCAAGTTTTCAAGAATACACGAAACGGAAATATTTAAAAGAAAATGAAGCAAATGATTCTACAGCTATTGAAATCAAAGGAACAAAAATATTCCCATTATCAGACACGTCTCATTTCTTAAAAGGGGTACATAACAATTTAATTCAGAAAAACTAACAATTGGAATGAAATTAAACACTAAAAAGAGCGAAAGGGGAACATCTTCAGAAATTATTGTATTAAACCTAACAACATGTACGAATTTTATCACATTTACAGAATCGTTTACATGGGATAAAAAAAATCTAAAATATTGTGAAAAACAATGAAATCAAATGGAACTGATGTTTCGTTATCACAAACGAAAAATTATTTAATTTATAATATTAAAAATTTTAAAAAGAAAACGTGTAAATATATTTCTTTAAACTTCACAGTAACTGCAAACCGATAAAAAAATATTCATTACAATGCAACATATAATAAAATAATAGAAATGCAGCACAAAAGTGTAAATTAATATAAATGTGTAGGTAGTTTTTTATTATGTAATTATTTATTACATAATAGTATCACAGGTATTATGATATCACCGCATTTTTATGTCATGCACATTCACTTTCGAACGGTTTTGTATTTATTGACAGTTTTTCAATTAAGAATAATAATAACACAAAAAATACCCAAGTGTAATATGAAAATACATACATACATATCTTCAAGCTGTATCCCTAACGGGGTAGTCAGAAACGACGTATGAATAATATGAAAATATGTACTATTTATTGCTTTGTTTCATGGATTTTGTAATAATCATATGATTGACATTTAATTCTATCATTTCGATCAAATTTGTTATTTTTTGAACAAAAATTTGGTTAACCCCAGTGCACCGACTACTGCTAAATAAATTAATTCGCAAAATGTGAAACATATAGGCTGTTTTGATTTAGATTTTTTACTTTTAATTATAAAAACATATGCATGGTCTGCTATTTTTTGAGTTCTTTTTTGCTCAAAATCTTCAGCCTATTTCTTTTAATGCTTGATTGCAATGAACGCCTTAAGATAATGCCATGTCATCAAATATTAAAGTGAACAATCTCTTCTACCGATAATATGCTGATTGTTAGTCTTAAATGTTCTAAAATATTTGGGTTTATACCTGGCTTTACGAATTGCTTATATTTATATACTAAGAGCCATAATTTTTTCGGTAATATTGAATCTTCTTCCTTCGATTCCTGTCTGGTGATTGTTAGTCTTAAATGTTCTAAAACATTTGTGTTTATACCTGACTTTCTGAATTGCTTATATTTATGTACTAAGAACCATTTTTTTTTCGGTAATATTGAATCTTCTTCCGTTGGGTTTCATTTTCGATTTCATCTGCAATTCTGTAAATATTCATATTGATTCAAGCATGCTATCCATTATTTTTTTTTTAAATGATGTCTTCTTGTATATCCTTTTAGCAATAAAATGGTTCTTCTTCTATTTTTTGCATAATAATTTAAACTTTTCTTTTCTTTTTTCAGAAAAGAAATGTAATACATTTATAATATAGAGATGGAATAAATTCTACATAAACATTGCCTTACATATTAACAAAATAATAAAAAACATGCATAAAATTCAATTTGTATTTATATCATAGAACTACAGTATGTGCGTGTGCATACAACAAGAAACCGACTTGTGAATACTGTATTACTTATAACTATGCAATTGATGGCATTGTTCTTATAGACACTGACGTCATGTTCAATTTGACTAGCAGCGTTGTGTTTAACTATTTTAAAATTTCCACGCATTTTTTGGAATTTTTAGAAAGTAATTATATTCATAATCAAATATGAATTAAAAAAAATTGATGCAGGCAGATAATTTCATGGCAATAAAGATTGCATTAAAAATATTTGACCCAATTTGATCGAACCAATCAATTTATTTTAACAATAGTGAGAACAAATTACAATATGCAGAATATAATCTCAAACGGTGCACGAATGTACAATTTTACCTACACATGTTGAACACAGAGTTATTCCATACATTATTTGAATAGAATTTGTTTAATTATGTGATTAATATTGTTTCAATTATTACTAAATAGTTTTGATCTAGGCTTCTATTTGCTATGAAGAATACATAGAAAATTATTTTTTGTTAGTTTTCAAGTGTTGTAGATTTATTGATCACTACATTTTACAATGTACAAGTAGCAAAATTTTTCCTACAATGTTCGCATTTTAAATGACTGTATCATCTCATTCATACATTCGATGCGAAAGATTATTATTTAACCATAATAACATTACATAACTTCCAAAATAATAAAGTTACCTGAACTTAATACACGTTTTTTACCATTTGACCTGTGAAAGTCTCACATGAACCAGAGGCTGATTTTTTTGGTGCTAGTATTTCCGGATTAAAATTAGATGTTGATGGTACAACATTGGTATAATAAAAAGAAGAAGCCCAGATTTCACATATGCTCGACTCATGCCGTGAATGAAGAAGTTCTGAAATTTAACAAAAACGCTGTGAGAGTATACACATTTCCACAAATCGATAAGTAAAATATCGTAAGTAACTGGACTACCAGATTAGTGTTCACAATACTGGACAATACTCATAACTCAGTAACATTCAGACTCCAAGAAAAATTTATTTTCTATTATAATATAGCTGGGATTCGAACCCAGTTTTCAGATACAGACAAAGAGTGCAGAAGTATCTTGTCACAGAAATTAAAGGTCATGAAAAATGTTTTGGAATTTACACTCTAAGTACTTGTTTATAACATAACATATTCAAAAGATAGAGTCCATGAGAAGGTCCTCTTTTTGTTTTTAACATAATAAATTTAGTTTCGCTATCTTTTCTATCAGCTTTTAAAACTGTTTCCTTATGAGTATTTTGTTATTTCTATAAATATAACAAATTTGAATTTGAAATAAATTTAAATGTAAAAATTGTTTGAAATATAAAAAATTGTTCTAAATATTAATCGAATATTAGCTTCGATCACAAATATATTATAACAAGATACACAATCAGCGTTCCAAAAACGTCCGAACCAAATGTGCGCGCAAATGAGAATTTGAGTGCACATAGTCTTTAGTAGTATTTGTAAACACTAAAGGAAACATGTCAAAGTGCTCCTTCAAAAATTGTAAAAATAACACGTCTAGAACGTTAAAAAAGATAATTTCTTATTTTCGGTAAGTAATTAAGATTATTTTATTTACGTGTTCATTATTTCATTATAATAATAACGTTATATAGCTCTTTTTTATTAAATTCATAATAATATTTTTAAAATGACAGCTACATAATACAATTAATTATACGATCGTGAATAAGACATTGAGAACAATATTACCGCATTCAGATTTTATTTATTCGGATTATACTTTTATCTCTAAAAAATTATAAAATAGTTATAGAATGGAGTTTTCAATCTTACACTTATTTTTTTAAATATATTTTTGGAGTTGAAATTACAATTATGACTGTAGTATAGGATTTGCTGCTAATTATAAATTTTAATGTAATTTATGTAATTATGTATTCTTTTATAAACACTGCAAGTTATTGCAATATTTTTCTCGAAAATATAAAAAAATATATAGCTTTCCTCGAGATCCTATTCGATGTGAAAAATAGACTTCTATAGTAGCACGCCAAACGTGCGATGAATACTTCATACCAAATGAACGAAGCGTAGTTTGCTGTAATCATTTTTTAGAAAGTGACGAATATATCACAGCGAAAGCCTTAAAAAGGTGACATAATATTACGTATTTACTTAAACCTGCACTGCATTTCTATTTGACAGTAAGTTATTATTTGTATTGTGGCATTGTTAGAAGATTAACGTTGATTTTAGATCCTTTCATTGTTTTTTATCAAAGTTGAGATTTCTAGTCATGACATATGTATTTCTCTGACTACCCCGTCAGGTATACGGCGTGTTGATATATATGTATGTATTAAATAATGACTAGCATACGATTTCGTATTGAAAAATTAAAAAAATGTCAGCACTTTATTGCGACTTCACTCTGTATTTCTAGATTACTTCACTGCCTGATATCCAACATTTTTTGCTTGTCTCACCTAATCTAAATATTATGTCTTATCCTTGTCACGTCCACGTAACGAACCAAAATGATGTAAACAGCTATGGAAATATATTACGTGAATTATACTTTAAGCACCGAAACGTAAGTTTTTTGACAAACTTCGTTTCAATGCCTTACAAGGATCTAAACGAGCTTTTACAAATTTATACCTTTAAGGTCCTTTAAATTAAAAGAATATTACCGATATTACTGTACGATGTTCAAAATATATATGTCAATTCGGACAGTAATTATGTATTTAGATTTTAAAGAAAATTGTGAATTATTATTTATGATCGAAGAAACAAAAATAAAAAAATATTAATAACCGTGTAACAATGCTGCTTATTCTTACATTGCGTCTGAATATGTCATTGCCTGACATGCAGCATTTTATTCCTTGTCTAACATTATAATTTCTATGTGTCTTATCCTTGTCACTGTCATGTAACAAATCATAATGACGTAAATAGCGAAACAAATAAATTACGTGAATTACACTTTAAGCATGAAGCGTAAGATCTAATTTTCAATATATTTTTGTTAACAAACGTTTCAATGCCATGGGAGGATCTTTTACAAGATTTTACAACCTTTATATGCATTGATAGTAAAGTTTACTTTAAATTAACAATATTGAGATAATACTATACGATATTAGAAATGTATATGTCAATTCGGACAATAATTTGTTCCAATTTTATCTAGTTATATATTTGTGATCGAAGAATATTAATGAACATTCATAAAACCCTACTTATATTTGTATCAAAGTAAAAGTCAACAATTACGTAGGAATAGATAATTTATTTTACCTACTATTACCTATTTTTTTTTATTAATTTGTTTACACCTGTAATGTTCTTTTTTTTTTAATGATTGAGTATGGATAATTAAAATATGCCAGCTAGGCTCATTCAGTTTAGGTGAGGGTCGCATAGGTAACGCTAGGTAGGCTAAACCCGGTTAATTAAAGTTGAAATATTAATTGTATTTTTATTTTAAATATATTTTTTTAGGCGCCACATACGATAACGGATCCAGACCGAATAAATATTTAAATTTGTAGCCCGAAGTATTCTAATAAGTATTATACATGATAATAAAATTGTGAGTGAGAGTACATACGATTCGTAACGGGAACCTATCTGAAGTAATAACAGCATAGGGGACTGCAGGACTCTGCGATGTTATGACGGCCGCAGGACGTCCGTTAGGCAGACAGCACCCCTCCACTAGAAACCTGAAATTCCAACAAAGTTAATATTATTAAAAGACTATGCGAAAAAGGAAGGCCGGTGCTAACCAATACCACAGCGTTAACAAAATAAAATTAAACCGCCTTCAAAAAAAATACTGAAAGGTACAAAAAAACTATATTTTAATAATGAAAACTCAAGTACTATAAATATAGCTTTATAAGTACGATACACATACGGTGCCAAATCAATGTGCAACAATAGAAAGTTTGGTAGGCTTAGCACTAACTTCAGTAACTGTAAAATTTAATTATATAGCTATGTGTATCACACAAAGTTTTTTCCCCGTTTCCATCCCGTTATGAAAAGATTTTTGATAAACGAAGCAGCCTATGTTCGACTCCCGGTTTCAAACTAGATAGTTTGAAGTTCGATTCGATTTGGATTTCCAGTTCGATTTTGATGGCACGGAGATCCATGCCATCAAAATCGAACTGGCGGTTTAGCCGTGAAAACGTACCAGACAGACAGACATACTTTTGCAAGAATAATACTTATTATTATGAGATAGTATGGATCATATAGCATACTATGTACATTTTAATGTACATTTTATGTTTAAGAAAAAATATTATTTTCGTAATCTGCACCGGGAGCAACTTCAAAAATGACACCCATATCACTTCACTAAAAGAATAATGTCCTCCATCTTGGATTTTAAGATCAACGTCATTTTCGTAATCTACACCCCGAAAAACCTTAAAAATGACGTCTATATCAATTTATTGAATACCTATAATAATGTCTACCATTTCAGATTTGAAAATAGAATTTTGTAAGCAGTATTCCGAGAAACCTCGAAAATGATACCCATGTCATATCATTTAAAAAAATTGACATGCATTATTAATTTTTTTTAATTATGACAAAGGCGTCGATTTGAAAATAGATGTCTGCCATAATTAGTTCCCCGAAGAACCTAGAAATATCACCCATTATCACTTTATACAAGAAATTAATTTCGGCCGAGTACCCAGCATGTGTTGCAGATCACATAATATACAGAAACCTCCTGTGTTGTCCATTACATTGGATACCCATACTGTAGAAGATCTTAAACAAAAAGTCACTTCCTATCGCGTAGCATTCGCTATATTGAATTTATGATGATGTCACATGTTCAGTAACCTTCCTTTGCGTCTTCCATTTAATTTAATACCTATATTGCTGGTGTTGAACAAAAAAGTTAGTAAGTTATTGGATTTATGATTACGTCACATATACAAAAACCTTCTTCTGTGTATATCTTATCATTAGATACCCATATTGATGGAAGTCTTGAAAAAAAAGTTATTTCCTATTGTGGATCATCCGCCATGTTGGCATATCATATTGTATATGATGACGTCACATATACAAAAACCATATAATTTTTTAAATCACAAATTTTTTTGAAAAAATAGCCTACATTTGCTTTCGGGTAATTACTATCTCTGTACCCAATATCATCATAATCGGTTCAGCGGTTTAGCATTACCCATACAAAGTTTCATCCCCCCTAGGGATAGATTAAAAAAAAAAAGATAGCCTATGTCCGTCCTCTGATGTCAAACTATCTATCGGTCCGGTGGTTTAACAGTGAAAACACAGACTTTCGTATTTATAATATTAGTATGGATGTAGATAATTTTTTATTTATTTCGATTCAGACAAAACATAACGCCGTCTCAGTTTTATTTCCAAATATATTTTCATTGTACGTACTACATTTTCATTGTACATACATATACGAAAAAAGAACTTCCTCCCGGTGACGTGTTGCACGGTGGTCTGTGTTTCGATTTCTTTTAAACTTTTGATTGAGTGGGTCGATTTCGATAAAATAGACACTATATGTTACTCAGATACAAGGTTCATTTTTTTCAGAAATTAGATTTTTAATTCAATAAGTGCTATATACGTGATGTGATTACAAATGAAGACAGTCTACGATTTTATTACGTATATAGATTATTAAAAAAAATGGATGCAAGTGGATTTTGTTTCAATTAATTTTATTTTGAAGCTGACTTGTTGGACGTAAATTAATTATTACTAAATTTTGCATATGAAAAGATGTATGAAATGATAATAAAAATATACGTAAACTAAAATGAATATACACGTATACATACATACATACATACATACATATCTTCACGCTGTATCCCTAACGGGGTAGTCAGAGCGGATGGAGCGCCACGCTTCGCGATCGATACATACTTCTTTAGCTTCCTCAAATACGCGTATAAAAAGAGTTTATTGTTATTTTAAATGATGCTTCTTTAAGCTCTATAAAAACGTTAGACTATGGTTAGGACAATAAATCGCTTTTTTTTAAATCACTGTCCTGTATAGTCAGTAAAATACAGATACGCTGAATTTTTGTTAAAACAAAAAATCTAAATTATTTTCCGAAAAAAAAAGAAGACATAAAAGTCTTTTGTTTAAGCAGTACTCATCATTCACCGACATCCCGTCTTAACTAAATTTTTATTTTGATGGAAATATATTCCTATAAAAATTTAGATGACAGGATTTCAAATATTAAAAACAGTTATCATACGCAACGCTAATTTCAACGCTAGTCCCGTACCTGTATCGCCCGCCCCACGCCGCCCGCATTCCCCTCGCAAGACTAGTAATTATACGTACTTTTTATATTATTTTTTATTTTACTAGGTTCCGTAGTGTTTTCAGAGGTTGCGGTCACAAAGCAGTTGGAATACGACCTATAAATGTGATATAAGCAATAATATTGACCATTAATTTTGCTGGAAGTAGAATTTTGAAAAAAGTATTTTTTTAGGGTTCCGTAGGTCGCAACCGGTTGCAAATTTAAAACTAAGTATATTAAGCTAAAACAAGTGTCCGATGAGTTCGCAACTAGTACCACAAATGTTGCCTAGGAGATAAAGACGAAAAATCACTTTTTTTAAATTTAGGTATGTTTCGTATGTCGCAACCGGTCCAAATTGTTTGAGTAGGTAGGTATTCCTACTACAAACACGTGGTATTCTCGCAACTAGTTTTTGTTTTAGAATTATTCAAAAATCCAAGATTTTCTCAATTTTCACCATTTTCCGCACTTCCAAATCGGATGCAAATTTAAGGTAATCATACACAGACATAACTCTATCGATGTGCCAAAAATCATTAGTACCACAATGCAAAATCATGCCTTATTTTGAGCTAATTCTACTGGACTAATTATGTCCTCATTATAGGTGGCTGCGTTGTTTCATGAGAATGTTTTCATAGTATCTAAAATTATAAACTTACCTGGACTTAGTCCATGTTTCTTCATGATTTGATCTGAGAATGTCGCACATAAACCTGAGGCTAATGATTCTTTTGATGCTCTTCCGTATTAAAAGTAGATGTCGAAGATACAGCATCGGTGTAAGAAAAAGAAGAAGCCGAGATTTCAAATGTGCTTGACTCATACTGTAACTGAAGACGTTCTGAAATTTATAAAAATACTACGTGAGCTTATAAATTTGTACCAGTGGCTTCTGAATAGGGCAAGCCCGGCATAAAAATATATTCTTTTTAATTTTTGTAAAAAAGGCTAAAATATTCATAATTAATCAAAGGCAGAACCGGTGGACAAGACGACAGGAGAGAAATAGCGCTGCTCGCGTTATTTTTAGCAAAAAAATGTTGATATAATAATTTGCTATTAAAAATGTAGTACATGTATCTAAATTACTATACGAAATCACTGCGTTCATGTGTTTGTGTGAACTTGTCTTTTTTGGCGCCAGTATAATGGTTTAAAATCGTCATAACCAGAACTATTATAATATTTTCGTCATTTGAATAAAATATGCAGCATCAATACTAAATAATACTTACCTATAACTTGTTGGAAGAAAAATCAAAAATCTAATGAGTTTCGTAAACTGATTAAATTGACTTATATGTGGTTTATTAGTCAGAAAATCAATGAGTTAGTTTTGTACACTGATTTATTGTCTTTTATGCAATTTACTAGTCCAGTCTTTGAACCGAATTAATTAGATTTGAAGTTCAAAAATACCTTGTAATAGGGTTTACTTGAATAAATTGATTTGACTTTGACTTTGAGTAATACACAAATCAGGCATAGGTTTTAATGAAGCAATGAGTTGTTTTTTTGCGCAAAGTTTTGAGATTTTACATTTACTTTACTGATTAAAACTTGTATACTTTTTAAATCCACAATGAACAACTTTATTTATTGCTATATATATAAATACTCAGCAATAAAGTAATAAATAAATAAAGTTTAATATATATTATATATAATATTAAACTTTATTTATTTGTTGAGTATTTTAGTAAAGCAAGCCGGGTTTTTGGGCTTGTATGAAGGTACTGCCACTGATTTCTACAAATGTACACATTATTACAAAGCGACAATAAAAAGTCGCAAGTTACTAGATTACATACATACAGTAACATTCAGACTCCAAGAAAATTTCATTTTCTACATTGATATAGTTGGGAATCAAACAGAATTTTAGGATGCATACAAAGATTTAAAGAATTTGTTTCAGAAATATAAGGGCCGTAGCTTAAACTGCTTTAAATGTAATACTAGAAAGTACTTGTCTACAATATAACACATTTACAAAATAGAGTTCAAAATTTTAAAGTAATCATATGATTCAAACATTTCTTACCATTAATACAAAATGTTGGAATTGTATTTGCTGTATAGCTTGGTTGCTCGGTAAACAATAACATTCTTGTGTCTATTAAAAAGTTGAACTTGATTGTATATGTAAACGTAATCTTCTTGCATTGTTTATTGAAGTACTTTTTTCCACAAATTTCATCTTATTTACTATTTATTTCATTTGATACAGTGTAAAGTAGGTACCTGCAATATTTAAACCGAAATATATAGATCAAAATTATTAAATTATTAATTAAGAATATAATATAAAGTTTTTAAATACATAGTATTATAATTTATAATACATGCCTTGAACAAGATAATTATAATGCATTATTTCTTAAAGAGTAAATAAAGATAGATTAAAAGGATGTAAGTACAAAACAGTAGACTCTTTAAGCAAGTTGCAATGAAAGTTTATTAATAAATAAGTAAAAATCTAAGTTTACAAATGCTTTAAATTTAAACCCACTTTCCTTAATATTTTATCTTCGCTTTTTCAAAAATTCGTTTTCCATAAAGAATAGGGCAGCTTTTTTCAAAAGGCTGTTAAACACGACAAACTTCGATAATAAGCTTTTATGTAACAAGTAGAAAGAAATATAATCACTATTACGATGCGTATGTAATTGCAACACGAAATATAAATAAATTTAACTGTGGATTACGTTTTGTGCGCCATATTGGAATCTTCGTAATTTTATAACTAATATTCAATCAGTATCCTTTAATTTAATAATGGCTATATTTATGATAGTTACTGATATTAAAATTATCTAATTATGTCTTTTAACTTTGTCCATAAAAATCGCAATTACATTAATCCAATTAGAACATCCATTAATATAGTGAAACAATTTCTAATAGGTACTTATCCTTACTACTTATATACATGGACAAATAACTTACCTTTGCTAGCACGCACATCCAAAATAACATTTAAATCGTAAATTGAAGACATTTTCAAAAGCACCAGGTAAGATAAAACGTTAAAAAGTTTATATTATGTCCAGAAATCAGAGCCAGGTCAACGTATTTACAGTAATCAAAATGTCCATCAAACAAAGATGAGTCAACGATGAATGCGATTTCCAAAAACAAGTAGTAAAAGTTACCGTAACTATTAAACAAACCAAAGTCCATTATCACACCAAATTAAAATAATTAAAAAACACTTGCGAAGTTCGTATACAAAAAACAATGTCTAATCTCAATAAGTACCGGAAACGGATAGAAAAAAACCATAGAGCAATATATATAGACAAAACACAGATAACAAGTGAATTAGGTTTCAAATTAGAAACTTGCCATAAAAGAAATTGCTTCCGATGGTTATCATGTTTTTTTCTTTTAAAATATTTGTTAGTGAAATAAAAAGTAATTGATTTAATAATCACAATTACTACATTTAGTAAATTATTGGATGTTTATATTTTAAGTACGGATGAGAATGCGACGCAAGTGACATCTTATGGTATTCGATAGAAAACAGTTGCAATTTTTGTAAAGCCATGGCCAACAGATGGCAATTTAAACAAAAACGAGTTGCACCCCCCTGAAATGTACTCTGTGATTATATATCAAGATTAATGACAAATCTATATCAAGTTCAAAATATCGATATTTTAATATCGATAACAACGAATTTGAAATACATTAAAATTCATACATACATATCTTCACGCTGTAAATCCAACGGGGTATTCAGAGAAGACGGAGCATCAAACGTCACCGTCCTCACATACTTCATTCGCTTCCTAAAGTCTCATCATTCTCCTCGCACATTTTCGCCTAGGTATGCGAGTGCTTTTGACATCATTAAGATATTGTAATATCGATATTTTTAACAAGACATCGAATTATCGATATTTTTAACAAGATGACATTGCGATATGCGAAATTGCTACAAGCAATTTCGATGTTTTTTTTTACCAAGATATGGTAATGTCGTTATTTTTTCACTTACAATGTGTTTTGCAAATAAAAAGGAGAACAAAATTTTCGATATAATATCTTAGAATAATTAAGGTGTAAAAAAAACAGATCGTACTAATATTTCTAATTAAAGTATATAATTTTAATATTTATAATGTTTAATTTGCTTTTTATACTCTTTAAAAGTTGAATTTGATTGTACGACAACACAGGTTGTCAAAGGGAGAGACACTATTAGTGGTCAGATTGGGTCACATTAAGGGAATTTCTAGTGGTAGTTCTGTGCCAATAGACTACTATCCGACAAACAAATAGTAGACTGTAAGTATCGTAGAAGGTGTCCAGAATACTAACTGCGGACTACGCCTGACCAATGCTCCAGCAATTTTGTTTCTTGATTCGAAGATGAAAGCATAAATATAGTATACAAACGTAACAGACGAAGAAAGTGTGCGGGAGCAAATCGGTTCATAAGGCAAAAGCTACGTGCAAGAAAGAGCGAAACGAAATGTTCGTAGAACCAGTTTGAAACCTATTTAGTCTTCTGTCAAATTACAAGTAATTTGCATTTTGTGAGTTTTTTCGCAATTGTTCTAAATTTTATTGCAAAACTAACAAAAATAGTAACAATATCTTGTTCTGTGTTAAATTGTGATATAGCTTACAACAATAACCCTAACAAAATACGTTTTACAGGTAAATGCAAAATATGCAGTACCATTTTGAAAATAGATGATGATTGATGATTGATTATATTACGTGTTATTAAAGTATGATCAAGTAATTATGACAATAAATCCAATGAAAATAAGAGTAATGAAAAATAATATTGCGTATATTGTATTTACTTGTGGTTATTGTTGTAAGCTATTTGTTTGTTTTTGTTTTTGCAATATTCAGGACAATTGCGAAAAAATTCAGAAAATGCCTTCAAAATACAGACTTGTAATTAAACAGGAGACTAAAAAGGTTCCAAACAGGTTCTACGAAAATTTTTTCTCTGACTTTTACTTGCACGCAGCTTTGCTGTCGCACTCACGTCAGTACACTATGTGTATGATCTAAACTCTAATCTATTCTGCTAGTATATTCTGTATTCTGTGTCTGATATCAAAAGAGAATGGAGGACTTTTTGGCGTGAACGGGTGAAGTGAGATTGTCATGAGGTTGTTATTTTATTTAGAGTTTCTATTTTTTACATTTTTAGGAGTTTTAAAGTACAACAGAGATAGTATATTATGTTTTAAAGTTCTATGTAAGTGAAAAGAATGGAGATCTAAATAAGCACGTGTAACTGAAGCTCTCGCGCTCTTCTAAAAAGTCCTTTAAAACTTCAGTGAAGCCTACTATCACTTTACTGGAGGAGTTTTATAATAAGAAAAAACTAATGTACTTGTGATTCTACTTATTATAACGTGACATTGACGAATGCGCTAATCTGTGCGCCATGGCATAAAGAAAGAAATAAAGACTTTTTTTTTTGACTTTTTTGGCGGGAACGGGAGAAGTGAGGTTGTCATTTTGTTTAGATTTTCTATTTTTTACATTTTTAGGAGTTTTAATGTACAACAGTGATAGTGTATTGTGTTTTAAAGTTCTGTGTAAGTGAAAAGAATGGAGGATATCCAAATAAACATGTGTAGCTAAAGTTTTCGCTGTCTTCCAAGAAGTCCTTTTTTAACTTCAGTAAAGCCTACTATCACTTTACTGGAGGAGTGTTAGGGACAGTTAATAATAATAATTAATAATAATAATACTCAGACATTTCACACAGCGCCATCTAGTCCCAAAGTAAGCTGCATAGCGCTTGTGTTATGGGTACTAGACAACTGATATACTACTTATATACTTTTCTTTTTTAAATATATACATATTATATTTGTTTAGATTTTCTATTTTTTACATTTTTAGGAGTTTTAATGTACAACAGTGATAGTATATTGTGTTTTAAAGGTCTGTGTAAGTGACAAGAATGGAGGAGATCTAAATAAACATGTGTAGCTGAAGTTCTCGCGCTCTTCCAAGAAGTCCTTTATAACTTCAGTAAAGCCTACTATCACTTTACTGGAGGAGTTTTACGATAAGAAAGAACTAATTTACTTGTGATTCTACATAGATTCTACTTATTCTGTGTCTGTATACTAGTTTTTGTTAATGCGTGATATTGGCAAATGTGCTAATCATTTATTGAATTGTTTTCTCGCTATATTTGACGTTGGCAATATACTCACGTACGGTGCCATTTAAAAAAAAAAGACTTTTTGGCGGGAACAGGAGAAATGAGGTTGTCATTTTATTTAGATTTTCAATTTTTTTACATTTTTGGAAGTTTTAAAGTACAACAGTGATAATATATTGTGTTTTAAAGTTCTGTGTAAGTGAAAACAATGAAGGAAATTTAGATAAACATGTGTAGCTAAAGTTTTCGCGTTCTTATAAGAAGTCCTGTTTAACTTCACTAAAGTCTACTATTACTTCATTGGAGGAGTTTTACGATAACAATTCTATTAAATACAATACGTGACATAAGTTCCTAAAACTTAGTTGTAAGAGCAAAAACGAATTTACTATAAACATGTGTTCCATGTGTTCGTCATGAATTGTAACAAATAATACTGTGATGTGTGATGTGATTATAATTTTTAACAAGTGTTTCTTCAGAAGTTACGTCATTAGCCCGATGGCCTTGTTGCCAATGCTATAAGAAATATAAAAAAAATATCAAATGTGAATTTCCGGCTTATAGTAAATAAATAAACAAATTGTAACCCCAAAATGAGCATTATATTAAGAAGATTACTTTTTTGTTCAAGTTTATCTTCTGCTAGAATAAATTCTATGCGTCTCATTAGTAGTGATACGCAAAAAAAGGATGAGGGATCGAAGATAGTAGAAGAACCTAAACGAAGTAAGGTTATATTTGGCAATTATTTTAATTACAATAAATTTTTATTTTTGTTACGTAGTATCACAGATTAATTAGTTACTAGTAAGTAGTATGTATTACTTCGAGCATGCCATTCTCATACAACTGTTCGTCATGCCAGGTGTAATGTAGATAAATAATATAAAATTGCAGAAAACTCCTAGTTTTCATAATAGATATTCAAGAGATATTCAAAACATAACACCTAAATCTAATTACAATGTCAGAAAACAATAATCAATTAGGAAACTTTCTAGAAATAATATTAAATGCTGTTTACTGAATAACTTCTTTTTAGATATAGTTATTGAGAAATATAAAGAGATAACTACACTGAACATTGACCGAGTTAAGACCCGTAATAGCCTTGATGAAGTTACGCTGCGTGAAATGGCCGCTGCTATTGACGCTTTTGACAAAGACGACGGAGCTAAAGTTTTGGTGTTCAATGGAGAAGGTGGATCATTTTGTTCTGGATTTGATATGGATGAGATTGGTGAAAAGGGTTACAACAACCTGAAGGATGCTGCGGTAAGATTTATCTGTACTCTAAATGCATTATGAACTCCAAAGTTGAGCACAGGATTCGTCTCACAAATGAGCAATGGATCAAAACGTAATATTTTCTTTTCTTATTTTTTGGATTATAACGTAAAAACTGAATATCTTTTATTTATATAAAAAAATGATAATGGTTGTGCACATTGGGATACATTTTTAGATTTTAATTTTAAAGACAAAGAAACATTGTAAAAAAAAATCAATTCTGCAAAAGTCACAGTTCGTCAAGACACTATGGAAATGTGACGTTTTGCTTAAACCTAAATAGGAAAAGTTACTTTTTGATACAAATTGAATGGAAATGTGACTGTAAATAATAATTGTTTAAAAATAACTGTGTGAAAATTATTTTAATTCAAAAATTATACTCAGGCTGCATTCAAAGGAAAAACAATTGCATTGTTCATTTTCTTGATCTTGCTTTCTGAACCTTCGATTTTCCGATTACCCTACTTAATTTCTGTCGCTGAAGTCTATAACTATTTTTCGAATATGTCTGTCTGCTCAGTGCACATATATTTGACATCACTGTTGGTTAAAGAAAAAGAATAATAATTGCACTCCTTTGAGTTTAAGAGCGCAATTTGGAGTTCAACTTCAACTTCTAAATAATGGCTTCTAATGTATCAATCACATTAATTTTGCCAATGTCACTATTGCAGAAGACACTATAGTAGAATTTGTTAACAATAATTTTAATTTAGATTTGCTGTTTTTCAGATAAATGTAGGTACCTAAAACAAAAGGAATTATGTAAAGGGTACAGGACACACACATTAACGATTACAATACATAGTTACATTTATACAAACAAACAGAAATAAAGCACAACACAGTAACAGGGGGAAATTTCTTATTACAACTTAATATTGTTATCACGTAAAAATTTATCTAACAAATTAACAAAAGGAGTATATACCAAGGATAATGCAAAATTAGTGTTTATAGGACGACGAATAGAGGGGAGAAGAATATCATATAAAGAATACCATAATTTCGGGCAGCAGAAAAACAAGTGATTTAAAGTAGCCTCGTCAATACCACACTCACACAATGAGTTATCTCTTACATGTATTTTTGCTAGATGTACAGGTGTACATGCATGACCCAATCTTAAGCGGCAGAGAGTGGAAGTATTTTGCTTACTAATATTGCGATGTACAGAAAACCAAGGCTTACGAGGAATTTGGGGTTGTATGGATGCATAATGTTTACTTTTGATTGATTTAGATATCTGCCAAGCCTCATCCCAACACTTTTAAAGCCGAGTTTTGGCAAGAGAATATTAATTATTGGGGTATATAACAATATGGGATTGTATTCCTGAATTAATAGCATTTTTAGTCCAATAATCGGCAATTTCATTACCTAAGATCCCACTATGTCCAGGAATCCATGCTAAAACCACATTAAGACTTAGTTGCTGACATTCATATAGAGCTTCTCTAATGGTAAATATAATAGGGAATCTAGATTTTGTTTTGAAAGGATTTTCTCTAATGGCATACAAACAGCTAAGGGCATCAGTGAAAATTAAAGAATTTTTTAGGTTGTGTGATCTAATGTACCGGATAGCTTCTAGCAGAGCTACGGCTTCTCCTGTATATACAGATGAACAATATGGGCATTTTATACTGAGAACAACTTTAAAATTTGGAATCCAAATTGCAGCTTCTACATCGCTATGATCTGAGAATTTAGACACATCAGTAAACACAGTGTTCCAATCGTTTCAGTCTGTATCAATAATTCTATGGAATGATGAATTAGCACTGGTAAAATCCTTTTTAATACCGAAATTGAGAAGTATCGGGGGTCAAAATTAAGGCATTGAAATTAATAGAGAAAAGAGGATGTATAGGTAGTTGAAAAATAGGATGGGGAAGTTGGCAAAATTGAATATAGCTTCTTAAAAGATAAGGTAGGTTCATAAATACATTCATAACCAGAAGAATTAACAATTTCTTGTCAAATTAGGGGGTGAGAGGAACGCTGTAGCTGTGTAGCTGTTTAAAAAGAAATTTGTCGCACAGAAACTGGCTGCGCAAACGGAGGGGAGGGTCAACACATTCCACTTGGAGTGCATTGATAGGGAAAGATTTCATAGCGCCAGTGATTATCTTATCCGTAGGCATCTCGCCTGTATTCTTTTTAATTTAACGAATG
Organism: Zeuzera pyrina; assembly: GCA_907165235.1. NCBI lineage: Eukaryota > Metazoa > Arthropoda > Insecta > Lepidoptera > Cossidae > Zeuzera > Zeuzera pyrina. The sequence continues at coordinate 7,165,855 of OU015641.1, forward strand.
CGGTCTTTATAGAAGGATCCAAGACAAAACACCCATAATCGAAATGACTGCGAATAATGACGTGATAAATTAATTTTTGAGTATAAGGGTGACACCCCCACCAAACACCCAATAAGGATCTAAGTATGTTAATCCCTTTTTCACATTTTTGCGAAATATAATTATAATGTGGTAGTGGTGTGTGGGTGGCCTGTGAGTCTAGAATACAGATAAACTCCTAAGAATTTAACTTTATTATCAATAGGAATTACTTCACCTTCAAAAGTTAGGTTTAAATTGACAATATTACATTTTCTTGCAAAAATGACAGCACTGCTTTTAGACACAGAGAGAGATAATCTATGTTCCGCTAGCCATACACCCAAATAATAAAGAGCGGATTTAAGTCGACAGGCGGCATTCGAGATAGATTTAGAAGAAACGTAAAGTGCAAGATCGTCTGCATATGGAAGTAGGTACATTACAAAAACTATCTACAGATCTTTCTAAATCATAAGTATATATGTTATACAATAATGGGCTCAAAACCGAACCCCGCGGAAGTCCACGCCAAACATATCTTGGAGGTAAGTTTATATTAGGGCATCGAATATTAATTGACCTCTGCCTGTCTGTCTAGAAAGACTCCTACAAGATACTCCTTATTTGTAAAGTCCATGTGTATGTCGGTGGTTATAATTGATAGACTGTCTATTGTTCCCATACCCTTCCTAAAACCAAACTGCGTTTTAGCTAATAGCATATTCTTCTCTAAATACCACTAAGCTGTTTTTAATAAGATGTTTCATAATTTTAGATAGGGTAGAAGAGAGTGCGATGGGTCTACGAGATTTAGGGTCAGATGGGTCCTTACCAAGCTTCAAAATGGGGATCATAATCTGTGTGCCATCTATTGCTGTTGTGTTTCGTTCGGTGAGTGATAGTGCCGGTGGCCCATCACCCCCTCCCCCTCCTTTCCCTATTTTCCTAAAGGCCGGCAACGCGCTCGTGATTCTTCGGATATTGCGGATGTCCATGGGCGGCGGTTGGTTACTCTCCATCAGGTGACCCGCTTGCTCGTTTGCCCCATTTATAAAAAAAAAAATCCAAAAACCCTTCCTTCCTTCCTTCATTTGAGTTCATATTCTCACCAAGCATGGCACAGCGATATTTTTTAATATATCTCCAAATTTCAGAGGTAGGAGTTCTAGGAGAAAGTCTCTCACAAAACCCAATCCAACCTTGTCTTTTCTTTTTAATCAGGATCCTTCTTGTACGATCTGCAATTCGTTGATAAGTTAAATAGTTTTGCATTGACATAGAGGCATTGTAATCCTCCTCCGCCCTATTTCTCTGTTTGATTAGCGCAGTACACTCAGAATCCTACCAAGGAGGTGATATCTTATGACGAAGGGAGTGTTTTTTTGCAAAATGAATGTCAGCGGAAGAAATCAAAGCATCAATAAAAGAAGAGTAGTTATCGAGAAAGTTGACGTCAGTTGTCTTTGGGATGGAGTTTATTTTTTGATCAATAGTGAAAGAAAATTCATACCAATTTGCTTTTTGTAATCTATATTTTAAAAGAGGATCAGGAGTATCAGGTAATTGAAACAATGATTGCCATAAGAATGTGGCAGAGTTTTCCAGGAAAGAAGGGATGCTAGAGATGGAGAACATATAGGCAAATCAACCACAGATTTAGGGTTTTGAGAAGGTAGAACACGACGAGTTGGGGAACCATCATTTATAATACATAAGTTGACATCATCAAACATCTCCACAAGATCACAAGCAAAAGAATCACAGTAATGACTTCCCCAGGACCGGTGATGAGCATTGAAGTCCCCCATAATTATAATTGGAAGAGGGAGAGAAGAAATAATGGAATTTAAAATGGGAATAATTTAGTTACTAGGGTGAGGGATGTATAATGAAAGAATAGAAATATCGAGGACTCTGACAGCCACAACATTGAAAATATTGTTAGAGGTAAGGGGTATTTGATAGTAAGGGAGAGTGTTTTATAAGTAGAGCACTTCCTGCATAACCATCATATCTGTCACTCCGCAAACATGAAAAGTCCGAAACCCGAAAACGAGAATCAGGAACTAACCACGTCTCCGAAATGGCAATGACGGCAGGAGAAAATTTATTAATTAATAGTGAAAGTTCATGCTTTTTCCTACGAATACTTTTAACATTCCATTGCATTAGGTGAATTGGGGACCGATTTGATGAAAGATCCATTATTTGTTAGTAAGAGTATTTGATTGATTGTCTTAGCAACGTTGGGCGGTATGCTGTCACTATATTTAGAAATAATATTAAGGAATAAAGAGGTGAATAGTTCCAGAAAATTATCGTTTGGGAGTGATATCAGGCTCATTGTTTTGAAGAGCACAACCAACAACAAATAAGGATGATGGGACATTACTGATAATGGATTGGTGAGCTTGTCTATCGTAAGTTTTGCCTAAGTGGGTTTTTGAATGGGGTTTAAGAATTACAGTTTTTCTGTATGAGGGATCTTGCGGGGTTGAACTTTGTGTATTTTGATGTTAATGAAAGGGAGTAGAGGAAGTAGAGGGAAGATGAGCTGTTTCTGCATAAGATCTACGTACTTTGGGATATTTAGAGGAGGCTTCGTCATATGAAATACTTTCTTGGGACATCACTACCTTTATTGATTTTTGCCTATACTGCTCCGGGCAAACTTTGTCTGAAGAAAAGTGTCTGCCGGAACAATAAAGGCAAGTAGCCTTTTCCTCAGTCACTACACAGGAATTGCCTGTGTGCGACTGAGCACACTTGTAGCATCGTGGCTGGGAACGACATTGTACACTGATGTGACCAAACCTACAGCAATTGAGACACTGTATGGTAGGAAACATATTTGGGAAGAAGTTGACCACGAAATGTCAACACTACAGTTTGTGTAGGAACCCAAGAAGTTTTCCCATCTGTAACCATCTTGCGATTAAGCATTCTAGCTTTTAGAATAACTCCACAACCATTAGGAAGAATTAAAGAGTCGACTAATTCATCCATAGACCAATCAATAGCCCTTTCCTCAGTCACTACACAAGAATTGCCTGTGTGCGACTGAGCACCTTGTAGCATCGTGGCTGGGAACGATATTGTACACTGATGTGACCAAACCTACATAAATTGAGACACTGTATGGTAGGAAACGTATTTGGGAAGAAGTTGACCACGAAATGTCAAAACTACAGTTTGTGTAGGAACTCAAGAAGTTTTCCCATCTGTAACCATCTTGCGATTAAGCCTTCTAGCTTTTAGAACAATTTCACAACCATTAGGAAGAATTAAAGAGTATCCTAATTCATCCATAGACCAATCAACTGGTATGCCTCTGATGCACCCCATACGGGTGATACCATAGGTAGGAATAGACGCTTTGTATTTATAAGTTATTAATAGCTCATTTTTCAGGAAATTATTGGCTTCTGTACTGCAATTAAATTCAATCGATATCCTATTTCTGCCTACACGCCTAATACCATCTGCTACAATGTTTTTAATGTTGTTTTTATACAAGAATTGACCAAATTTAATAGGACTAATTGTGAGACCTGCTGCTAGATCAGGCTCAATTCTACAAACATGGACAATAAATGGACTAGGATCAGAAGTAGTATAAGCATTTGTTTCCTGCAAAAGACTTGAGTGCGTGTATATTGCCGGTACCGAGGCAGAAGCAAGAGATAAGTCAGTGATAATTTTCTTTGATGTATCATCAGAGCTTTTGGGTAATAATCGTTTTCGAGTAGTCTGCGTTTGTGTGAATAAAGGAGGAGAAGTATCCATACTATCCCCATCCGGAGGCTTTGGCTCTGGAGCCATAGGCTCACTCATTGTTCCACCTACCTACCCACAAACTTGATAAATATTTGTTAATAAGTGTTACATGCAAAACAATAAACCATAAACGTATCACTCACCCAAGACAAACCAACACCACAAACATAAAAATATCTAGAAAACAGTTACACAGGAAAATGAACCAAAACAGTAATAAATAATGTGAATTACAAATGTACCCTACAAACACGTGTATTAAGCAACAACCGTGAAAGCAGAATCCAATTTAGAGTTGCCATGAAAAAACTGGATGACACTTTGTTAAAACATTTTTTAAATAAGCGAATGTTTCACTGGAAATGATACTTTTTGAGTGCATCCAGAATTCGGTGTCTTAAATGAATGGAAATGTGACTAATTTCAGTCAAACTGACTGAAATTAGTTACGAAATTGACGCTTTTTGGAGAAAAACCAATCTATATAGGTACATTTCATTATTGCAATTATAAAAGTAAAAAAAATATATAAAAACGCGAATAATGTAAATGTTACAACTCTCGTAACTCCTCAAATAAGATCAGGAGATGTGCTGTAACACACCACATATACTACGGAGGTAGCAGTGGCGTGCATTATGCATTGTGAATGTTTACTTAGCTCAGAACACATACACAAGTTAATAAAAAGACTTAATAAATTCTCTAGACAATAACAGTACCGGAAAAAGGAATTTGTTTAAGGGTTTAAATCTTATTAGGTACAGATTAATTTAACCTATTAGAAAAATAACATATTCATAAAAAATATTAAGATGGTTGTTAAATGTTATAATTTTAATTAATAATACGAATGATCTTATTTCTTATTATATTTTTTTCTTATTTTAGCGCCCTCTACACGTTTTTTAGCGACATTCTCTTCCTTACTTATGGAATTTTTAATAGATGTTTAAATACACTTATCACACTTACCGGCATTCAATTTTGAACAAAATTATATTTAATTTTTCTTTGTTGTAGCTTTATAAGATGGCAAGTAGCAATTTTTCTACCGTTGAAATATTTTTCAAATAGTTCCAGTGAATAAATAATGTAAAATTAAATCACATTAACATTATTTATTACATACGAATTACATAATAAGTGGTGATTTTGGTGGGTTTTCGTTTTGTCTACCCTATTGGAATGTCTGCACGTCACTGGGAAATAGGCATTAATAGATTAGCCTATAAACAAATTAAGCAATTAGCAATGACTAAAGTAATGAGATCGTCATATATTTATATATTGCTCAGTGGAACGATCTCTTTTGAAATTTAAAATTATAAAAATGAAAAACCAATGACGATGCTACAAGAGAGGCTCAATGATTTATCAGTATTGTATACATTGAGAAAATTGAACTTTGGCACTATTGTTCGTAAATTAGTTGTCCTTAGTCGCATTTCAATAAAATAAAAAAATTGCTTATAAAAGTACAGTTTTTTTATTTTAAATCCAAACTGCACTTTGCACTGTGCCTGTACAAGAAGAAATTTTAATTAAAGCATCTGTACAAAGCGTACTTCCTTACAAAGAAAAAAAAGAGATATGAATGACCAACAGTAGTAATTCAAGCTCCAACCTATCATAATTATATTAATAGTTTTCACTACAAATTTGCTGTATCTGGTTTAAGGGGTTATTCACAAACGTCGGAAACTTTCTGTGGCGGAAAGGCCGATCGTCGAAAAGCATAAATTCAATCCGACGGCTTGGATTTGTGAATACGACTATATATAATATGATATATATATTATAATATTAATATAATACGATTTCGGATTTGTGAATTGGTTATTGACAAAATCATCTTTCCTGTCGGATACGGAAAGGTGAGTTTCCGATGTTTTTGAATAACCCGCATGTCACATTACTTAATATTATTAATAGTTGCGCAACAATTAATTACTTCTATCTATTGAATATGGTAAACTTTAAAATTTACAGTTTTCACAATAACATTTTTATTTTAATTTGCCACTTTCAACGAGTCTCACTACAGTTCGCGCAAGTCAAGCTGCCGCTATTATTGATAGGGAAAATATTCTACCCAAAAACGAGCTCTGACGGTTAAGCTAGAAGGACTTCATTAGAATTACTTTGACTTCGTTGTTAGGTTTTTTAACTGTTCAAATGTCTTGGCAGCTACATAAGTTCGAACTGTCGAAGTCGCGAGATTTTCGTAAACCTTACGGCAGATGACAACTTGACTGTTGACAAGTGAATTTATTTATTTTATAGAGAATTATATTACACAATTTAATATTTTAAATTATTCCCAATTTTTTATTGAGTATTGAGTAGTAAAAATTTTTATTGAGTAGTAAAAATATATAGAATAAATAGGTAGATTAATATTATTGATAATGGAGAAGGAACAATTAAATATGTTACATTTATTTAGCTCTAAGATAGATAACAATAAAGTAGTATGAATCTCTATCTATATCAGCCCGCCTGTTGTCAGATGCCATCCACCCATCTCCGAGATCGTCTACCTCTTCCGCAGGGTCTCCCTCTTCCGCGGGGTCTCCACTCGAAAGTCTTTTTCGCCGATCTACCGCAATTCATCCTGGCAATGCGCCCTGCCCATTTCCACTTCCAGCGCTCAATCTCCTCTACCACGCCTGTAACTTTCGTTTTCTGCCCGATCCACTCATTCCTTTTATGATGTGGAGCGTTATTCCGAATAGCTCCATCGCCTTCTGTGTAACTCGGATTTTCTCAGCAGATCTTTTGGTGAGAATTGCTGTCTCCATTACATACGTGAAAACTGGCAGAACACACTGATTAAACACTTGTTTTAAGTATTGGTGAATCTTTTCTGATTGGAGGATCGAACTGTTTGCTCCAAAGGCCGGCCATGCTTGTGCGATACGTCCTTCGACTTCCGCCACTTGGTCTTTCATGCCAAGGGTGATTTTATGGCCCAAGTAAATATAATGGTCGATGTCATCTACAGGTAGCTCGTGAGCATATCCTCAACGCTCTCTGTGATCAATGCGATATCATCCGCAAACCGCAAGTTATTCAATCTCTCTCCGTCGATAATAATGCCTCCGTCACTTCAATCGAATCCTCGAAAGATGTTCTCGGATGCAGCATTGAACAATTTTGGCGAAATCGCCTTAGCGCCCTTCTCGCTCCAGTTTGAACGGCTCTGTAAGTTTATGTACACTGACCGATGACGTCCCACGCTGCTGTAGATATGTCATAAGCCGGATGTACCTTTCATCAACTCTGCATCTACTAGCGCCCTCTCGCTCTGGCGTTCCAGAGTTCACTTTTGTACAGTGTCTCGTAAAAAGTTTTCGCTGCTTGTAACAGATGCTCTCTATTCGTGATAACATCGCCTTTTTCGTCGAATTACTAGAGAATCGCTTTTCTACCATTACATAATTCCGCACGCAGTATTCGTTTACTGGTTTTCCTTTCGATTGCTTTTGAAATTTTGTCTTCCTGGTTTTGCTGCAAATCCACTTTCAGCTTTTGGCGAATATCATTCGCTTCTTCGACTTCGCATAATATTATCTTTGACCATTCGACTCGCCGAACGTATGAGTGTGGCATGGCACGTAATTCTAATAAAAAAAAATAACATGTCAACAAACAACTAATGTAACGGACTAAAGTTAACGGAAGTTCAGTTTATGGGGAGTTAACAAGAGCGTTAACATTTTTTGAAGTTAACTTAAAACTTAATCCGTTAAGCAAATTGTTAACTTAGTTAACAATTTGCTTACTTGCTTACTTGTTAACGATTAAAGGATTAACGAGTTAATGCCCACCTTTGCCAATAATGTATAAGATTAATAACCTCTGTTACAGGCTCGTCTTCTTCGACGTCCACTCTGTGACAAGCCAACAATTGCAGCTGTATCAGGGTTTGCAGTGGCTGAAGGTTTTGAATTGGCATTGGCATGTGATTTACGCATTATTGAAGACACAGCAGTGCTTGGGTGTCTTGGACGGAGATTTGGTGCGTTTTGTGTAGTATGATATTTTGAAAAACCATTTTTAAATATTTTTCAAGAGCTGTTTTTTAGATGCTGTCATGTCTTAGTTCTTATTAGGTAGGTGTTAAATTGTGGAGATTTTTGTGATTCAATATTGTTAAGAATAATAAATACAGAAGATTTAATAAAAAGCCTAGACATTCATTTATTTATAACTAAGGAAGAACAACAGCCAAAACAGTATAAAGTAAAAATAAGCGAATAAATAATTACAATCTTAGCAGTGAAGCTTTTTTTTACATATATTTTCATTTCAGGCGTTCCCCAGAGTCTGATAGGCGGTCGGCGACTTACTTCACTGATAGGGCTCTCACCTGCTTTGGATTTGCTTATAACAGGAAGACTTATATCAGGGACTGAAGCTTATGAGAAAGGTTTAGCAACTAAAGTAACATCTACTGGAACTGGTAAGACTGTAAAAAGTTTTAGTAATGTCTAAAAACTACTTATATAGCTCGTAAATTAAAAATTAAGCTTGTACCGTTACTAATTAATTAATCTGTGCTTGTACTGTAGACAACAAGCCAAGTTAGAAAAGTTTGTTCATTACTTGGCTTAGCTGGAGATATAATCTGCTACCATATGTTTAGAAAGCACACTGACATTCAGACCACTGATTTAAACAAAATTTTAATTACAATATTATTTGATCTTATCTTGAGGGCTAACAGTAAGGCAGAAATCTCAGATTCCATTTAAAAAATCACATTTTATTTTAAAATATCTAAAATACGAATAATTAACGCGACTACCTTATATTTTGTCTTGACGTTTCAGCAGAGTTGCATTGGCAGTGGTCTCAAGCGAATTGTCGCAGCAAGTTTCATTCTATGTCCGAGGCAGAAGTTTTATCATCTACCCTGGACATTTATAAATAATCTTTCCCATTATAATAATCGCGTTCATTTCTCGTTTTTTTATACATTTTACAATCAACGCGAGTTAATAGTTCACCTGTTATTTTGTAGAATTGAGAATAAAATTGTTAGAAGCAGGTAGTTCTAATTTTGTGATGTAAAAATTTATCCTACAACAAAATTAGTCGAGATCTAGAGTTTATCGCTCAGATTATATAATTTGAATTAAGTTTAATGTTTAACCTCAAACCTTTCAGCATTAGGAGAATCAATAAAGTTAGCAAAATCACTTGTTAAATTCCCACAAAATGCCCTGATAATGGACAAGCTAGCAGCCGTTAACTCTCAATTGAACCCCAATAGTGAAGAAAGTATGAGGGATGAGGCCATCATGCAAAGCTTGCTGGGTAACGCCATTGAAGATATCAAAGTGGGAGTGAAGAAATTTCAATCAGGTACATAACTTTTTATTTATATTATTTATTTCCTCGATGTAATTATAAGCAGTTTCTTTGACTTTTTGTTTTTTTTTTCGCATACAGGGCTTTAAACTTGTTAGAACGGAGGCATACCCCACAACAATTTTATTTTTTAAAAGGGTACCACAGTCGCAATCAGATCAATGTTAATCAATATGAGATGTATGCACATTGCTTGTATACATACACAATGCCCTAGTGAGGTCCCAGTCACAAAATTTCAAATATATAAAATTTTCTGACTAAAACATTGTGTCTAGGTTTATTACTGACCAGCTACACCCCGCGCCGCGGTTTTACTCACATTACATTTAATATTTTCCCAACATAAAAAGTAGTTTAGATTACTTTCTAAAAAGCCCTCTACCTGCCAATGAGTCTCTTCAAAATCGGTTTAGCCTTCGGAGATTAGCCTGGACAAACACACAGATAGACAAACAAACATTTTAAAGACGCATGTTTAGAGTTCTGTAAAGTGCATATAACCATTGAGCAAAACATAAAAGTTTAAGAGAAAACCTTTGTATTGACAGCACAGACACTTAAATTTTATTTGTAAAGATATAGATTGTACCACTCAATGTTGTAGGTATTGGCAAACATGGGAAGTTCTACAAACTAACAGAGGTACCACTAAAGGACTGGGAATTGGAAGAGACTATAGAAGAAGTCACCGTAAAAGTAGATAACGATCAAAAAGAAAAATCTTAAAATCGGTATTGAATCCATAGTTTTAAGATCTAAATTTGTATGCATGTATGTATCATATTTAAGGCGGAAACATACCTGATATATATACTACATACCTTCATGTTATTATTTTGTAAACGGTGCGTAAATTTTACTTACAAAAATTAGTAACTTCCTGCTTTTTTTTAATTTCGAATTTCGACATTTTTGGAATTATGCTGTTTCTTACTAGTCTGTCTTTTATGTGTTTTTGGTGGGATTTTATTTTCATAAAATAAAAAAACAAGGATGGACTTTCTGTACATATGTAAACTATGAAATGTAAATCGACTTAAAATAATCTAGGAAAACGTGCCGATTGACGACTTAGTTCGTTTATTAAAATTAGGGAAATTTAAAAAAAATGCACGAATGGCTTTCTGTAAATTCTGTTTAACTCACTCTTAAGTTTAGGGGTCATCCAACTCTACTTTAATTGTGTATTATTTTTTAATAATAATCCTGAAAGTATTAATATAGAAGTCATCGTTGAATTGGGACATTGTTGTAATTTTTTCAGTTTTCTTTGTTTCTGCCTTTTCAGTCCTAGTCATTACATATTTAGTTATATATATGATATGGACACAATTCTTACAGATTTATTTATTGAGAATTATTCTCGTATCTTCTATTTACGTGAAGGTGCTAGGTTAGCAGGCTGTAAAGTAATAAGTAATATATTATTTATGAATTGGTCATTCTAGAGAATTTTGCAGTTTGTCTCATCATTTTGCGACTTTAGTGAGCAAAGCCATAGGAATAATGCTTAGAAATACTTATAACTCAGTAAATACTATTAAAATATATTTATTTAGAAATGACTAATAATTTAAATATTTGTTCCTTTTTATTGTGGAGAAATGTGCCCGAAGTCATAAAATGACAGGTCCAGCCATGAAATTCTGAAAAATTACCAACATATAAAAGTTATTAAAAATATTTATGTCAAGTCTTGGCTTCAGTGCAAGCTACCCTCAGATTCGGAATTACCAACCTTCTAGGGCGGCAAAATAGGAGTTGCGGTAGAGATATTTCTGAAAACACTGGTTGATTTGTATTTGTTAACAATATATAGTTAAAAATTTCGTTCAGAACGCCACATTTGGTGAAATTGGTTTTCATCCTAAGACATCATTATAGCTACTGTTATATGTATATTATGTACATAATATTACAAAAAAATATAATAATGCTCTCAGTGTATTAAAAATGTGTCAACTAAAAATTAATGTCTAAATTATAATGAGATTAAGTTTTTCATTAACAGTATGAATAATGTTGCAGCCTGTGTATATTTGGCTGGAGAGTAAAAAGTATGTTTGATCTATAAAATAAAGCATGTAAAAAGGAATTATTTAATTTTTTTGTCTTAAATTAAAAATAAAATTATTTTTATGTTAAAACCTTTATTTAAAAAATTCTACGACAACTACAATCTAATCTTGTTGGCCCTTTTGTGCCTGATATTTGTAGTGGAGATCAGAGCAATCTTCGTTGGAAATGTTGACCCAGCCCTTCTCGTTCATGTGGTACACGCGGACGATGCCGCCCGAATACGCGTCACGGTGTGTGGCGTGATATATAGCACGTCGGCCGAGCTCTGAAGTTAGAACATTTGCGTTAAAATACACCGGCTACAAACTGGATTTACATATAGGTTAGCTATTATTAGTGAGATGGCAACACCGTTTGTGTGTTGCTACTTAATGATAATAATCGGTAACATTATTTGTGATTTGACAGTATGTATTTTTGAACGGGAGTTTTAAAAATGGGCAGTTGAGAATTACAGGAGCTAGCGAAATCACGTTTTTTTTATATACTCCAGCCAGTATAACTTAAATAAAAAGGTTCTAATTTAATTTTTTTTTTGTTTGTGTTGCCAATGTACCAAATCTTGGAATATTGGCTGTCACGCGGACAGATACACATAACAAAATTAAGGCTTCCATATAAAAGTCCTTGTTTTTATTTGTGTTTGAAGTTATTAAAGTAAAAATATTCATTTGGATATAGTGGTTTTAGGTACTTTTTATTAGCGATATGCACAGCATTTTTAAGTGACATTTAAAAAAATTGTTAATTACTTAGTCCTAACTTGCGTTTTCCCACATTTTGGTCAATGTAAATGAGTTTTTTTTTTCACTTTCCTTAAAGCTTTCCTGAAGATGTTTATTTGAAATGTTTAATATGTGTCAATCAATAATTTTTTTCAGAACGTAATTAAAAACATACATATTATATAAATTGTTTATACCTAACATATAATAGAAGATAGCAAATAATGTATTACTGTGCCTGACATTAACTAACCTTGAGCTTCCTCATCGCTGAGATCCCAACTGTATCCTGAGTCGAGAACACCAAAGGCATACACAGAACCAGAGCCAACAGAGAACACCCTGCCGGGTGTACGGGTTCCCTCGCTGTCCACATAATAAAGTTGAGCGCCCTGTATAGTCATTTAAAAAATTATTGTGCCGTTTATTTTTTTTCTAAATTGGTTTACAAGACAAAAACAGAAACAAAATGTCTCAGATGATAGATGCTTATCTTTTCATTCATACAGGTTGTAAAATGTGACCAAGAGATAATACAATTATTATAAGGAGTACAACTAGCAATCTAGTTATCCTTTAGTTGTGATGTTCAAATGAAGGAAAATAATGTTTATGCTGTTATATCTGATTCTTTGTTTTCTCAGGTAACCATGATGAAATGATTTTGATTAAGTTACCAACAGATTCACTAGTCATAGTAAAATCTATATAAATAAAAATTAACGTTTCTTTGTATTGTTACGGTTGGACCTTATGTCCAAGCAATAAGGTCGATTTTTAAATGGTGCAAGACACGTAAATTTAGGAGCTTATATCTCGAGACCTAGGCATTGCAGAACTATGACCTAAAAACGCATTGCTAGGTTTAAGCTCTACTATCGAACGGTATAAGCAAAATTAAGAAACAAGAACAAAGTTGTACTTCGAGAATTCCTGAACGATGACGTGTCATATCATGCATGACTCATGCAAACAGGCGGCGTTGAGAACGATGTAGAATAATTGTCAGCGACCGTAATTAACTAGAAAGTTCCGCCCTCTTTATTTCTATGCGTTATTATTACTAGCATTCGGGATTGCTCTAGTTTCCACCATCGTTTTATCGGACTATAAAATAGAGTTGCATGTCCGCCGCTGAGTCAGTTTTTCGACTATCCATCGAAGACGAAATTTCAAAGATTACTATGACGACTACTGCAACGACTGGATTGACGACTGCTGCGATACGAGAACGTTGTTTGTTTGTGAAGCGTGTACCTCGGTGACTACTACGCGAGTACCTACTTCTAGGGGCGACTACGAAGACTAGGAACCGCCGTAGATAAGATCGCGTGTTTTTGACATCTGTACAAAGGAAAATAAACTCTTTGTACCCTTAACAGGCATCTTATAACCCTCAGCTCGTAACAGTATGCTTGTTCTCTATGTGTTCATAAAACGTTGATCTGATTGTGATGAAATTTTGGTGAGTCGTTCTGCATACACCAGCATAAGTTCATAAATAAAAGACTGCGCAAAAAGTTGCAGGCAACAACTAGTAACTATAAAAAACTCAACTACAAAAATAACCAAAAACTGTATTTCAAAACAATTACCCTTTTATCATAACCAGCAAGCATCATCCCCATACTCAGGCCCATACCCTTGTAGTTGTAAACCATGTTGGCCATTAGTTTACTGGCTGCAGCGACTGAGATGCGTTCTCTGTTACGTAACTCATACAAACGGCATTGCTTTGCTAAGACCCTATCCCAATAAACACAGTCTGCGGCTCCACCAGCCAGTGTGCCTGAAATTTTAACATTAGAAAATAATAATAATAATAAACTCGGACATTTCACACAGCGCCATCTAGTCCCAAAGTAAGCAGCACAGCGCTTGTGTTATGGGTACTAGAGAACTGATATACTACATATATACTTTTCTTTTGTAAATAAATACATATTATACATGAACACCCAGACTCGGGGCGGGAATCGAAAAATCGAATGTCAACTATGTACTAATTTATTTTTTGTTACTGTAGGTTTGATTTAAAAAAATGTGTTGCAGCTGCCCAATGGGGTTTATCAAATAAGCAGGGATGTGCAAAATAGTTTATTAAAAGTATTAAAAGACAAAATGCAAATGCTTAGTTATTTTCTTATTTCAAATACAAATACAAAATGGTTTTGAATAAAAGTATTAAAATACAAAATAGGTGTTTTCAAAATACTTTCTTCAAATAAAATATTTATTTCATTGATTTTAACACTATAGTTTTGTTCGAAGAGTTTATCTAACATGCTCCATCTATGTGGCCTCATAATCATTCCACCAAACGAAAATAGACCTGGAAGTGTTTCCAGGTCTATTGTAGTATTGGTTTTATTAGCATTGGCACAAAAACAGTTTGACTTGCAATGTTGGCATTATTGTTGGCAACATTTAGGATGGGTGCATTCTTAAATAAAGTAATTATGAATTTAAAAGGATGTCTGTAAAATGATGATGATTGATATATAAAGTTATTTATACGTGAATTTTCAAATCCAAGACGGCGAATGTTACTTTTTTGGATAAATAGATATGGGTGTCAAATTCTAGGTATTTCCGGGGGCTGATTACGAAAATGATGTTTATGTTCAAATCTCAACGTGGCGAATATTAATTTTTTGGATAAATCGACATGGGTATCATATTCTAGGTTTCTTGGGGTGCTGATTACAAAAATGAGGTTCATTTTCAAATTCAAGATGGCGAATATTACTTTTTTGGGTAAATTCCTACAAATTGTGAGTTTGTGAGGATGGATGCATGGATGTTTGTTACTCTTTCACGCAAAAACTACTGAACGGATTTTGTTGAAACTACAATACCAGCTTATACATGAGAATACATAGGTTATAATTTACACGCGAACGAAGTCTCGGGCAAAAGCTATGTAGAATACATTTTCGGTGAGACATATTAATAAAGTATTCATTTTAATTAAAAAACCACACATTTGTAAAGTTAATTAAAGCAATTCCCAAAAAAATATTAATAATCAAGGACTAATAATAACTGATCGTAAAACGCCAGCATATGAAAATCAACATATATTAAAAATTAATAACATCTTTTGTAATATAAAATAATAAAATTCTAACATTTCCCATATTAAAGTTAAATAACCTTTTGTAACAAATGCCATTATAACATTTATGAACAGTGTTTATGTATATGTTACTGGCAACCCGCCCTGGCTTCGCACAGGTAGAAATTTGTTTGAAAACAAAATACAGCCCATGTTACTCACTGATAATGTAAGTTTTTATAGGCAAAAGAATTCTTGAAATCGTTTGAATAGTCTGAGTTTATCCATTACATACAAACAAACAAAGTTTACCTCTTCATAATATTACTATGGATAATGTCTCAACTCAAGTCTCGATTCAAAAGTCCCGTGACTTCGAGACACGTGACATCCCAGGACACATTCCCTATTATACATCTATGTAAACAAATTCAGAAAAATAAAATAGTCATCTATACTAATATATAAATCTGTAGCATGTTTGTGATTACAATTTTAGTGTCAAATTTTGGATAGATAGTCATTTTATGACTAACTGACTTCCATTCTACCATTTTTAAAATTGTTGTCCGTCTTTCTGTCTCTATATTCTTTTATAACTCGAGAACGGCTTGATCTTGATGAAAATTGGTACGTAGTAAGAACATGTGATTGCTCACATTATAGGCTACTTATTTTTTATAAATTCTACCCCTAAAGGGGGTGAAAAGAGAGATGAAACTTTGTAAGGGAAATTGTAAACCTCTGAACTGATTATGATGGGCATGGAGATAGTTTGACATCAGAAACCGAACATAGGCTACTTTTTTATCAAAAATCTACCGCTCAGAAGGCGAAAAGGGAATGAAACTTTTAATGGAAAATGCTAAACTACTGAACCAATTGTGATGAGAGAGACAGTATGTCCCCGGAGGCAGATGTAGGCTTTTTTCAAAAATAATCTTTGTACATATATACACATACATTGTATGTGTAATCTAACCTAATTGGGGAAAGCTACGAAAAATTTTTGTGCGCAGACGAAGTCACGGGTACTGGTAGTGCAAAATAAAAATAAGTATTTTGCATTTTAAATGGATGTATTTCAAATAAATCACATCTCTGCAAATAAGACTGATTTTGTAACCATTTATTTAAAAAGTACTGAATAATATACCTAATATTATAGGTAGGTATAGCTAATATTGAATAATATTAGTCGTATAATATAGTGCAGTAATTCAATTATTAATTTCTAGTGTAACTTTCTACTGTAATTTAGTATTGTCAGGATTAAATGCTATATTGGCTTAACTTTCCATAATCTCAAAATTCAAAGAAACATCTGTTTTGCATGCAAGCTTCATAAAGCATGAAGAGCCTACACAACCTATCCAATAGTAACTGTGTGAATGATCAATGATCATATCAATGCATATTTAATATTTCAAGTTCATCTGTAATTAATGCATGTAAAGGATTCTAGTACTGTTATGTTTTATATTATTTAAAGATACTTATTTTTGCCAATTTACTGAATTTCTTAAAATTGTCCAAAAATAAGATAAAATTATAAATAGTGCTACTTCTCAGCCTTACCAAGTAAATAATCATTAATTTCCACAATTTTCTTCATGGTCTGTGAACCGATGAACTGGCCACCAGTGGCACGGGAATCTACTGCTAATAAGACACCACCCTAAAGTAAAATATTATTTTATGACAGATAAAATTTGAAGACATATAAAACAACTTTTATAATGAATATTTAATTATGACATATATATATATATTTAATTAATATATATTTATGACAGATAAAATTTGAAGACATATAAAACAACTTTTATAATGAATATTTAATTACGGTATTAGATATTAGTTATTTTTTGGGCCGTATTTCAAGACTGTAACTTGCACCACAATCTAGAAGCACTACCGAGGCTTTTAAACTATCATTCTGGGGTGTGAAATATCCACTCAATCTCAATAATTTTTAATTACGTGTAATTATTGATACAGGTGAATAAATACTTACTTTGTAACGAAAGCCAAGGGTAGTAGTACCATGGTCGAACTGTATTTTGATTTCACGGCCAGTTTCATCTTGCGAGTTGAATTGTGCTAGGGTTTCTGCAGGCTGCACAAATGTAATAACATAAATAATGGTAAACTATATATGAAATAAGTTATTTTGTCGCATATAGTTGGATTAGTTACATTTGCGAAAGGAGGTGTAGAGAGTTGAGTACTATTTATAAAGTTCTGACTGTATCCGATCACATCATTTTGGAATGAGGTGAGCGAATCTACGGGATTTAAATTAATTTTTTCATTTAAATGACAAAAATCTATTAAAGCCATTATCAATTATTTTTAATATGTACTAAATTATAAAAAAACAAAACAATGCAGATTGCAGATATTTTTGTTTTTTTTTTATGGCACGGCGCACAGATTAGCCCATTTGCCAATGTCACGTAAGTAGAATCACAAGAAAATTAGTTTTTTCTTATCGTAAAACTCCTCCAGTAAAGTGATATTAAGCTTTAATGAAGTTATAAAGAGCGCGAGAACTTCAGCTACACATGTTTATTTAGACCTACTGCATTCTTTTCACTTAGACAGAACTTTAAAACACAATATACTATCACTTTTGTACTTTAAAACTCCCAAAGATGTAAAAAATGAAAATCTAAATAAAACGACAAGTTCACTTCTCCCGTTTCCGCCAAAAAGTCTTATTTTTAAGGTTGAAGATTGTTTAATGTTTAGGGATGAAAAATATCGATGTATCGATATTTCTTTTTTGATATATCAATATTATCAGACGATATATTGTAATTCGATAAATCGATATATGGATGTAAATCGAGTATCTAAAACGTATCAGATACAATATTTTTCTAATCTATGAGTAGGACTTTAATTACTAAATACAATTTAATTGCGAAATACGAAATAAGATATTAACAACAAAAAAGTACATACATACGTTAATATTTACAAACTTAACTCTACACATTATCTTAAATAATAGACTTCCTCAAAGTTGCCGCTTAGAAAGCTGTCATTGCTTAAGGTACCCAGCATACTGGCAGCATTGCTTCTTTGAATAGCCAAACTGATCCGTTGGCGGAAGAAGCTGGCAGAAGAATATCAGATACCAGTGGATGGGCTTCGGGGCCCCAGGGACCCAAAGTTTCGACTGCAAAGGGCGTAAATATGAAACTCTCAGAGAGTCGCATACTTACGCCGCTTCAAGTTCTTGGCAGTGCTGGCCGCGGCACCTGCTGACTTGGAAATCGCCGGTACATGAGAAACAGCAAGTGTATCGACACAAGTGGCATCCCATACCAGCGATCTTCCAAGTTTCAAAGGAATGAGCGTTAAACAATCCGGTCTCCTGCCATCGCTGCGCGCTATACCTACAGGCTCTAAGACTGCCGGCACGCCAGCGCCGACAAGAGCCCGCCGAATGATGTCATTCAAGACAATATGTCATGACATGCGGCCCGCACTACGTAAATAGGAGAAACCGTGGTGACCTAGTACATCGACGAGATCACCACAGCGGCAACGGTGAGGAAGATTATTAGTCCTGGCCCCCAGATGAAGGGATACTATGAGAGAAAGTGTGGTATTGTTAATTAAGTTTCCTAAGTTTTTTGACGGTATTACCTTCAACCAGTGTCCTGACTCCTTCTCAGAAACAGCTAGGAGGCGAGACCGATATCGGTCTCGCCTCCTAACTGTTTCTGAGAAGGAAACCTCCTAGCTCCTAGCTGTCCTAGCTCCCTTCATCTGGGGGCCAGGACTAATAATCTTATGTTTTTCGGTACTACAAGAATCTAAACGTTGTGAATGAACATTTTTACATAGAGGCTCATCCCAGTATTTCTGAGAAAAGGTCGAGGTAGGCAGGTTAGTACTCGGACAAACACTTAACCAAGCATTTCGAGCATCAGTCAAGCACGGCACCTCAACCGATCCTAAAAAAAGGCGAATAACAGATAGGAAAAGGCTTTTCATGCTGTAGGCTGACAAAAGAAAAGCAGGCAGTGACACTCGAGATTTCGCGTATGCCCAGGCCTCCATAACAGATAGGAAGTGAGCCTTGATTCCAGACCCTGTCATCAACTAAGGAGCAATTTAATATTTTAGATAGTGTATTTTTGAGAATATTGGAAACAATTAGAATTAGTTACGTCTGCCAGTTTTCTTGGTTTAACGGTAGACAGTAAATTGCAGTGGGCAGACTATATCGGGGCATTGGCTAGTAAGCTTGGTTCCGCGATATATGCCATTAGACGCATTAGGCAATTGACGGATGTGGATACGACAAGGCTGGTCAACTTTGCATATTTTCATAGCCTTTTGCTGTGGGGATCAGTGGTGCATATTAACTCCATTTTTATTAAAAAAAAAAGGGCGATACGTGCCATCTACAGTATGAATGCACGAGAATCACTAAGAGATCGTATTAAAGACATTCATGTACTCACCTTGCCGTGCTTATACATCTTTGAAATTATTATGAATACGAGGAAAAATATATTGGGTCCTTACATATGAAATTGGCGTTTTGTACGGGAGGAATACAAAGTCAATTTTTTTTTGTAAAACATATTTAATTAATCAAAGTATGCACCGTTGTTATCTATACACTTGCCATCTCATAGGTAGTTCATTGATCCCTTTACTAAAAAAACCATGGGGGCGAGAATCAATAAACTCTTTGAAGGCGGTTTGGACTGCCGCATCGGTGTTGAATTTTTTTCCTTGTAAGAAGTTGTCTAAATTCCGTAAAAATGGTAATCTGTTGGAGCAAGGTCCGGGGAGTACGGTGGATGTCGCAGACATTCCAATTGTAGCTCATCTAACTTAGTGGTTGTTTGTTGTGCAGTGTGTGGTCTTGCGTTGTCGTGAAGCAGCAGTGGCCTAGAGCGATTGACCAATCTCGGTTGTTTAGCAGCTAGTTCTTCCTTCATGGTTTGCAGTTGCTGACAATAGATATCTACCGTAATCGTTTGGCCAGATTTTAGAAAGTTGTAGTGAACGACACCGGCGCTAGTCCACCAAACACTCACAAGTAACTTTTTCTGAGTCAATTTTCGTTTAGGGCAGGATTTGGCTGGGTCTCCAGGGTTCAGCCATTGCGACGAGCGCTTCCGATTATCGTACAGTATCCACTTTTCATCACAAGTAATGATTCGATTTAAAATCCCTTCATTATTGTGCGGTTGAGCAAAGTAATACAGCAGTCGACGCGTGTTTGCAAGTTCGATTCACTCAATTCATGAGGTATCCATCGTTCAAGTTTTTTTACTTTCCCGATTTGCTTCAAGTGGATTAATACAGTTTTGTCACTTATCCCGAAGCCTGCAGCTATTTCTGAAATGCTTTGTGATGGATCCGCTTCCACAATAGCCTTTAATTCTTTATTTTCCACTTTGGTCTCCGGCCGTCCACGGGGTTGGTTCTGAAGGTCGAAATTTCCAGAACGAAAACGTTGAAACCAAAAACGTACCGTGCTTTCTTTTGCGAAGAAGTAGATTTGACGTTCAAAAATACCTTGTAATTGAGTTTACTTCTTCGATCACTAATAAAGAACTAGATTCACAATCTCGTATAAAATTTAAACGAATTATTGTCCGAATTGACGTATATGTTTTTAATATCGTAAAGTATTATCGGCAATATTGCATTAGTCTAAAGTAGACCTAAGTAGAAAGTAAACCATAAGGTTATAAACGCTAGTAAACGATTCTTGCATGACATTGAAACGAAGTTCGTTAAATAAAATATTTAAAATGCAATCTTACGTCTCGTGCATAAAATATAATTCAAATAATCTATTTGCGTTGTTATGTATGTAATTTTGATTTGTTATGTGAAAGTGACAAGGATAAGACAAATATTGTCAGGCAATATTTAAAAATATGATTACTAGGTTAATAAAAAAGAGCTATGTAACTTTATTACTATAATGACATAATGAACACGTAAATAATATTATTTATTTATTAACTGAAAATAAGAACTTGCGTCTTTTTTTAGCGTTCTAGATGGGTTATTTTTGCAATTTTTGAAGGAGCACTTTGACATGTTCGCTATTAGCATTTTCGAATACCATTAAAACAGAAGTGCGCTCAAATACTCATTTGAGCGCACATTTGGTTCGGACATTTTTGGAGCGTTGATTGTGTATCTAGTTTTTTATTTGTGATCGAAGGTTTACTTGAATAAATTGATTTGACTTTGACATAAATTCCCGCCAAAAACTCCTACTCCAAAATCTTACCAAAAAACCAAAAAAAAAACGCTCTTTTTATTTTTTTTCCAAATTCATGGGAGCTAAAGAGAACTATAATCATACAGCCACGTCTCCCGAGTTAATTTTATTCAGATTGTATTAGCACTATAAAGAAATTATAACCACTGCAATCTGCAACTGATGATGGACGAAATGTATGGCCCAAAGACCCAATATATGATCCGGAATCAAGCAAATTCCAAAGGTTGAAAATCGTCGATGATCCACCAGAAAAAAAAATCACAAGGTCTAGGATAAATGGACAGTAATATGCTAATGTTTTTGTGCGCCATACATCTATGGAAGACTACTTTTTTTTAATGGCATTGTATATTACGACGACCTCCGTGGCGCAACGGTTTAGCGCGTTGGAAAGTAAAACGGGGGTTGCGGGTTCGATTCCCGTCCCGAGTCTGGGTGTTTATGTATAATATGTATATATTTACAAAAGAAAAGTATATAAGTAGTATATCAGTTGTCTAGTACCCATAACACAAGCGCTATGCAGCTTACTTTGGGACTAGATGGCGCTGTGTGAAATGTCTGAGTATTATTATTATATGTATAAAGTATGAGAAGTATATTCAGATACAGGGAGAATACCTATACCTATCGAAAAATAAAATTTTTCTCTTAACAGGTATCTCGGGCCGGAAAATTTTAAGCTTGTACTTTTAAATAAGTCCTGTAGTGTATAGGATATGCTTTGTAACAATTAGATTTTAAATAAGTTTATATCAAAACAATGGTCATGATCATGAATTGAGCTCTAAATTGTTATATTTTATACAGGTGCTTTTTTAACTGGGACAGTATGGGGAAAACCCAGTCCATTGGCGATAAAGAGGAACCGTCTTAGGGAACAATCTGTCTCTTTTGTGAAAACAATTGTGCCAATATAAATTTTTTGGTCAAGCGTGAATTGTCCATAACAATTAGTAAAATTGACTGTTGACCGCAGAAGTTGATCAAATTCAATAAAATATTTTTTCATGCAACGGAAGAATCCGAGTCTAATGTACAAAATCATAGGCATCTCACTCGGACACAATTCATACAAAGTGTCCATAACTGAATTTCGTGTCAATACGTATTACACGAATTTCAAATTTGGAACACTTTTTAGCACATAAAAGTTTTTGTCACTGAATGAATTGTTTCCGAGTAAATCGACTATAATTTAGTATGTTGAATTCTTCGACTGTATGGAAAATTTCTGATGTCCAGATTTTTTTCGTCAGATACAATAAAATGACGCTTACATAGAACTGAATCGATCTGTATTAAAAATAATAAAAAAATCAATATCACACATTTTTTTGAACAAATCAAGCTTGACCAGTAAACTTATAATGCCAAAATTGTTATTATAAATAGGAATGAATAGTTCTAAAGACGGCTCCTTTGTTTCTCCTATGGATTCGAATTTCCCCACAGTAATAAATATAATGAAAAAATATTTTATCAAATTTGACCAACTTGTGGTGTACATATTCTTTTCTTCTCGTACAAAGAAATGAACCCTAAGTGGAATTGAATCGATCTGCATTATAAAAAAGAAATAGTCAATTTTACTAATTTTTCAACTCGCGCTTGACCAAAAAATTTATAATGACAATTATTTTTTCAAGAGACGGAAATGACGGAATGGTCTCATGTGTTAGAATCTCTAAGTAGTTTGTGATGGTCCCTGAGACGATTCCTCTGTATCTCCTATGGACTCAGATTTCCCCATACTGTATTGCATAATAAAATATTTTATTAAATTTGACGAACTTTTGTTGTCCAGATGTTTTATTTCCATTACAATGAAATGATGCTTACATGAAACTAAATCGATCGGTATCCAAAAAAATATTGTCAATTTTACTAATTTTTATGGACATGTCACGTTTGAATAAAACATTGATAATGTCGAAATTGTTATCACAAATTAAGACTGACTGATTCCTAATACAGTTCCCCTGTCTCATGGATTCGAATTTCCCCATACTGTCCCAGTTAAAAAAAAAAACACCGTATATAACAATTTAGAGCTCAATTCATGATCATGACCAACATGTAAGTAACCTAATTATTAAAAAGCATTTTTAAATAACGCCATGAATTAACAGGCATTTCGTAACTTTTACAAGGAGGCCAGTCATAGATTCCCAATCCAAATAAATATTCGACAGAAATAAAATTGATTCATAGAGATTATAATCTATATTAATATTAAAAAGAGAGCGGAAATTTGTAAATTTGTTTATATGTAAACTCTGAAACCACTCCACCTATTTCAAAAATTCTTTTTGAAAGGCGCATTCGTATTAGTCCAGATGGACATAGGCTATATATTATGTATTCAACCCAGGCAAAGTTGGGATGGGCTGCTAATATATTATGTATGTAGTAGGTATTTCATTAATAAAACCCTTTTTTATAGTGAATTTTTATTTCAAAAGCCTATGACCTACTCATCTTGCTGTCCTTTTTGTGCTTGATACTTGTAGTGCAACTCGGAGCTGTCCTCATTGGAAATATTGACCCAGCCTTTTTCGTTTATGTGATAAACACGGATGGTTCCACCTGAGTACGCGTCACGGAAAGTAGCGTGGTAAATAGCACGTCGACCGAGCTCTAGAAGTTAAAGTATTAAAAGTTAAGTTTCATACAATACCTTTAGAAATTATATTAAAATTAAGACTTTTTTACTTTTTTAAACTTCATTTGCAAAGCCATTCTGACTGATTTGACTGACGTAATATTAATACTTGCCAAATTAAATGTGTTAATTAACTTAAATGTTTACTTCATATTAAATTTATCAAAAGCTAAGAACGTTGTTTATTTAGAAATTCGTAAATTTGGGCCATGATGGGAGAGTTATTAGTTTGATATTATTAAGGTTTACCTACGCTACGCTGAGTCCAAAATTAATTAAATTAATACACCTGTTTGTAGTTTATTATATGAAAGTCTTCATAACTGTTCAACTTGTAACTAACCTTGTGCTTCCTCATCACTAAGATCCCAACGGTACCCAGAGTCAAGAACGCCAAAGGCATACACGGAGCCAGAGCCAACAGAGAATACCTTGCCAGGTGTACGGGTGCCCTCGCTATCCAAGTAATAAAGTTGAGAACCCTGTGCACAGTCATTAAAATTGCATGTTTTTTGACTTCATAGTTTTAGGTAAATAATTCAAATATGATCTAAATTCTAGACTTTTATCAATAATTATAATTATTTGAGGAGAACATTATTATTACAATTTAATTAGAGTGCCTCACATTTTAGAATCATGGTTCTCTGTGACAATAAGTAAGACTAAATCACTAATTACGCTTTTCATTCTATTTACCTTTTTATCATAGCCAGCGAGCATCATTCCTATACTCAAACCCATGCCTTTGTAGTTGTAAATCATGTTGGCCATTAGTTTACTGGCGGCAGCGACAGAAATGCGTTCTCTATTGCGTAACTCATACAAACGGCACTGTTTCGCTAAGACTCTGTCCCAATAAACACAGTCTGCTGCTCCACCGGCCAATGTGCCTGGAATTATAAAATAATTATAAGTAAATGTCAGTGCATATTGATAAATGTCATCAAAATAATAATTTACAGAACAAAAAATATTTTTAATAGAAACTAGCTTCTATCACCAGCTTTGCTCACATAAAACTGGTAAATGGTGACTCATGTTTTGGGTATAGATGTTTTTACATGAAAAATGTGTTAGTACAAATAATTAGAGATTCTTTAAACACAAATTTTTCAAACCTACCAAGCAAGTAATCATTAATTTCCACAATTTTCTTGACATTCTGTGAACCAATGAATTGGCCACCAGTGGCACGAGAATCTACTGCTAATAAGACACCACCCTAAAAATAATATAATTTTTTAATAATATGTGAATAATCATATTACAAGAAAACTGAAAAATGACATTGATATGGTTTTAATCTGTATTTAACTCATGTTGTTTTAATCCACATAAATTAAGTTGTAAATATAGAATATACAACTGAGAAAGGCAAATGGGATTACATGAATGTGACAATCTGGAACATAGAAGGGATTAAAAAAACTATGTAAAGCCAGAAATTTAAAAAATTGTGCTTTCTGGTACCACAATTTGTCTTTGATTCTGATTTGATAAGACAGTTATTCATATATCTGTATACCGAAGGTATACCATCCTAAGTCCATTTTTTTTTAATTTTCACTTTGTGATGTCATTGAAATCAGCATTTTATGATCTCTTTAGTAGTATACTATTTTAAGTCCAATAAAAAAAATAAAAAACTTATATACTGTTATTACATATAACAAAATTACCAATCTAAATCATTTAGACGTAACATATTCCAAGTCCATTATTTTATTAATTTATAATATTTTTAATAATATCTTTTTGTAATAAAAAACTACACATTAACCTATTCTCGAACAACAAAAAAAATTTTGCTTGGAAATTCACAAATTTGTTTAGTCTAGTGACATTCGTGAATAATGTTCTATCTGAGACTAAACGTGTATACTGAATAATTAGCTAAATGTGACTTACGATTGTTTGCCTCCAGTATACAGATATGATAATAATTAATGAAGAAACTGGTTTCAGGGCAGGGTAGACACATGAAAATTCCGCATTTAGTATTAGTAACACAATGACAGCAAGTTAGGGCATATTTCCTCACTTCTCCAATCAAAAAAAGAAACACAATTAATGTAATGTAGTAATTAATTCACAGATTTACCACTAATAGATATCACCTTTTACACATCATGAATGGTTAGATGGAAAGAATTATGTGGCAAAAGCCTATAATAGAAAGGGATTGGAATAGACATATTTCATCTCTATTAGTGAGCTCAATGTTTCAAGACTGTTATGTTGTTGCGGTTGATAAACCTATGAAACAAATATTTCTTCATTAGTATTTTTAAGTTTTTTATTTATTGTTGAACTTTAGAAGCAAAAAATTAATATACATTTTTTTGTTAATATACACGAGATACTGAGATACTCGTTTGGACGTGATGGCAGAATGTAGTATTTTAGGCTGCAAATGCCGGTTTAAAAAACAGCCATGCAATTCTGTAAAAACTCGAATCACCCAAAGACAATCGCTCGACAGTTCACCCCACTTCGCATTCGAACTCACTTGACCTTAAAATGGAATTCTCTAAACCAAACATTCTAGGAGCGAAGTGAAGTGATCTTTGCTGATGCTGATTGCTGGGGCTGAATGGCGCCACCCAAGGGAAGCCGACAGCCCGTCTGCAGCCTGGCGAAGTGATCTTAGATGCGAGTTTGTCGGGGATTGCTTTAAGAGTAAACATCTCAGTCGACATTTCGTCTTAGTGTATTTTAACTTCTTCTAAGATAATTACGTTAAATAAAACTCATTTATTTAGATTGGATTGTTATATTTAGCGAAACTTCCTAAAATTCATTTACGATAGTACAAGTCGCCATCGCCACTCATCGAGGCGGCGCTAGTATCTCTGTCGACTTTAGAGAATACCAAATCACAGTTGACAATCTCACCGCGGATTCAGAAGTGAATTTGACTAATTTGCGTTAGAGAATCGCACTACAGGTCGTAAAAGGGAGAAAGACTAGTGGCTACTTCAACGCGATATCTATTAGTATCAGATCTGTGAATTAATTACAGGTAGCAATTGTTTTAGAAAAACTTGTAACATATTGGGTGCAATCATTGGTTATGATCATTTCATATAGGTAGATAAATACTCACTTTGTAACGAAAACCAAGAGTAGTAGTGCCATGGTCGAACTGAATTTTGATTTCGCGGCCCGTTTCATCATGTGAGTTCAATCGTGCCAAGGTTTCTGTAGGCTGCAAAAACGTCTCGATACAGTAATTGCAATATACGCATAAAATGAATTATTTTCTTTTAAAATCTGATTACTTACATTTGCAAAAGGCGGTGTAGCAAGTTGAGCATTATTCAAAAAATTCTGACTGTATCCGATCACATCACTTTGGAATGAACCGCCAAGTGACTCCACGGGACTTAAATAATTCTTTTTATTTAAATGGCAGAAATCTAGTAAAGCCATGACTTATTTTCAATGAATTCTTACTATCGTAAACTTCGGGATGACAAGCAAAAACTTTGAATGAAATGCCAAATTCAGAATGATAGGGATGCCAAAAAATATCGATATATCAAAATATCGATATTTTTTCAGAAAATAATCGATAAATATCATCAATATTTTTAATTTCAAAATATCGATAATCGATATTTATTTCTGAGTATCAAATTCGATGTTTTTTTATAATCTTTATTATATTTGAAGACTCCACGGGAAAAACAATGAATGTCACTTTTTTTGTGAAACAGACCTTTTAATGCCATCTGTTAGCTTTTTGGTGTATTTTTATACAATAATCAAAATTGGGTAAAATCATCGCAGTCAGCTGTAATAGTTCAATTTGTATATATTCATTCATCGCAAGAAACAGGAATGTCTGTGCGCCGAACGTTAAAAACCGTCGTTGTCAATTTGACAGTTGGCATACGTGCTGTCGGCTTTTTTCCTAACCTAGCCACTAAGTCAGTATATATAATTTTCTCTATGCATTAAGTAATCACTACGTAACCTAGCAATCTGAGGTACAATGTTTTTCAGTCGTATTGTAGGCATTTATTTTAATATTTTTAAGTAAAAAAGTAAAACAATGTCGAGCAGGGATGAAAATACGCACGTTAAGTCGCCTGAGCGGAAAAAATTACGTATAGGACGAATAAAAGATGTAATAAACAAATCCGTGTATAAAGTCATGAACCCAGTAAAGATTGTTTTTGCAACGATTAGTGCTTTAAGAATGTCTGCGAAACAGAAAAAAGCTGTTACTTCGTCATTTTAATCAATTACAAACGATAAATGAATAAAATAGCTTTCTAGCATCTATGATAACGGTGAATCTTGTAAAGCAACGAAGCTCGAGAAAAGAAGACATCGAAGAAAGCAAACAACACGACTGTCACTATTTTTACATTGTGAAAATTGTAGAGAAACGATGTTTGTAACGAGGTTCAAGTTTGTTTTAAAGCTTTCTGTTCATCATTTGGTATGACTAAAAGTAAAGTTCAGTATATACAAACTCATTTAAGGTTTACTGGTGTGGCTCCTCAAAACAAGCGAGGCAAACATCAAAATCGGCCCAAAAAAATAAGTGATACCACATTGAGTGTAATAAAAAAACACCTAAAATCTTTCAAGGGAAGTTCTAGTCACTACAGTAATAAAAAGTCGTCCAAGATTATCTCCCTGAATCCCTGAATACAAAAGCTAAAGCTAAAAGCTAAAAAAAGCTAAAAAGTATGTGTGTATAAACAGATGATTGTTTGAATACATGTTAATTATTTTTAAGTTAGTTTAAAAATTGACTTAATAATGAATGTCATTGTAATGCAAAAACCAGTAATGTCAATGACTTAGATTGTTTATGCTATGGAGATTAGACACTAATTTCAGACTGTAATAATTACAAAAATATAAAATTAAAGCATATTTTTAAGTAAAGTTAAAGAATATATTTATATAGTAATAACTTGTTTCAAAATTTATATAAAAATAGCATAAAAGAAATACACTTTCAAACTATAAAAAGTTGTTTTTCTCTTACTAATAATTTTTTGACATTCATTGTTTTTCCCGTGGAGTCTTTATTTTATATTGATTATGTATTCCACTTATTTTTGTAATAATAGCCAGTGTTAGCGGATGGAAATGTCAAAAGCTCTCGTATACCTAGGGGAACATGTGTGAGGAGAATAATGAGATTTAAGGAAGCGAAAGAAGTATGTAAGAACCGCGACGCTTGGCGCTTCGTCCTCTTTGATTACTCCGTTAGGAATACAGCGTGAGGATATGTATGTATGTATAAAACTAATATAACTGCAAAATGTGTCCATTTTTTCACGTTCGAATATTTTGACAATTTTTAGGTAATCGCGCTTTGAGGCAAAAATATCGAAATATCGATATTTATTGCTCTCCATATATCGATATTGTCTAAAAAAATCAATACAATATACATCGATATATTTTTTCCATTTACCCATCCCTACACAATGAAATTTCGATTTTTTGACAGTTATCTTTTTTATTGCCAAATCAAGAAAAAAATTATATTTACTCCATATTTCATGGTATATCGTTAAATTATATTTTAAACTTTCAGTTCCCATATATTCACTTTATAAAGACAATTCTTTATATAGATACATAAAAAGGCTATGACAGGTTATGAATATTTCGTAAAACACTTCGTGTGTTACCATACTTACACATATAAATATGAAAAAAATATTATTTCTATTAGACAATAGATGTCGCGATTAACCGAATATTTAGAGTAAGCGTCAATAAGTGGATAGTCCATATCGTACAGATCGGATGGATTTTAGAATTCTTTGTATAACATCGGCCCGGCTGTAATGCTGACGTAATTTCTTAGAGGCAACTTTTCGATATGTGCTGATGATGTATGCCATCGTTTAATACGGTTGCTGATAAGTGGAAACACGTTACGTGCTTTTTACTTGCACACAGATTGTCCGATCGTTAGAAAATCTAATGTCAAAAATCTGAATACAAATGGCCGTTGCGTCGGTAATCCTTATCTATGGGTAATCCGATTGCTGCGGATATCATGGACGCAGTTACATACCGCAATGCACGGTATCGATGTATGGAGAGAATAGGCAAGAAAGTCTGTTGTCTATCGTAAATAGGCGTTTAAGTGAAAGTTTAAGTAAAAATATTAAATAGTAGTCCCATAACTGACTAGAATGGCTCTGCTAAGTTATTGCTACCAGGGTTTGACCTGAACCGAGTGAAAATAATATGTTTCTAGAGTATAAAATCGATAAAAACATCGTAACGTAGCTCTAGCTAGTCAAACAAAACTTATTAGATAGATGTAAACATTTACATACGTACATATCTTCACCCTGTATCCCTAACGAGATAGTCAGACAGGACGAAGAGCCAAGCTTCACAGTCCTTGCATACTACTTTCGCCTCTTCGAATCTTATCATTCTCTTCACACATTTTAGCCTAGGTACGCGGGTGCTTTTGACATTTCCGTCAGCTAACACTTTGGCTATTTGATCTTGGTAAGTCGCAGCCTTGGTCTTTCTTGGCTTCTGCTTCCACTCACTTTCCCTCTATAGATTTTCTTCGTCAGTCTTTCATCATTCGTTCTTTCCATGTAAACATTTAATATCTGTTAATGCTTTTTAGTAAAATTTCAGTCAGAATCTAGCCCTCTAAACTTTTCAATGTAATGACTACTCCAATTTTTTACTGTTTATAAAATGATTACTACAAATTCAAAATTCATCATTATCCTTACACTAGGAATTTAACGACATGAAATTATTTTTTACACTAAAACGACGATGGTTTTGTAATTCAAATAATGATATCGAATTTCCGAAGACGACGGCTGTATATTGTGGTGCTAGTCATCCGCTAATCGGACGAATAAAAGAATTGCTACTCGGCCGCTAATCGGATAAATAAAATAAATTAATCGTCCGATTATCGGATGAATAAGATATAGTTATTCTTCCAGTTAATCGTATAAATTAGACTAAAAATGCCTACAAACCTTCCAATTTGTTGGAACCTAAGGATGATGATCTATGATCGATAAATGCAAGAATCGACTGATCTATCTCGAGTAGTGAATCGATTCAGTGAATCAATGGCGGACACCCAAAAATCAAATTTCCATTAGAAACAGAATAATTGGCGCAGAATTCTTTTAAATAAATTATACATATATACATATCTTCACGCTGTATTTCTAACGGGGTAGTCAGAGAGGATTATATAAATAAATCATATATACATATATCGAACAGTGCTGTCACCTTAGCGCTTTCGGAGCTAAATTTAGCGCTTTTTTGAGTCACCTAGCTTTTATTTTCCCCAAGCAAAATTTAAAAAAATCGTCGGTCGATTTTTGAGTAATCTATCTTTTGGACATCGATTTCACTGAAACGATTCTTTAGACGGCGATTCGAATTGATTTAAATTCTATCTTTTTTGGAAAGAATTTCCATCCATAAACCAGCCAAAGACGCCGATAAATTGTAACGTCTGTAGGGCAGTTCGCCAACTTTATTATTATTATTCTAACATTTTTCGCTTGGTCGGGAAGTCCTTTCAACTAGAGCCGACAGTATTGT
The DNA here is from genome assembly GCA_907165235.1 of Zeuzera pyrina. Classification (NCBI taxonomy): domain Eukaryota; kingdom Metazoa; phylum Arthropoda; class Insecta; order Lepidoptera; family Cossidae; genus Zeuzera; species Zeuzera pyrina. Next base: position 7,197,426 of record OU015641.1, read on the forward strand.
ATAGTTGTAAAGTAGACGGCATGGTATATATTACATTACAGTAATATAAGCACAGACTTTTAATATAAGTAACTCTTTAAACCTCGGACCAAGAATCAAAATGAGTAGAGTATTTGCTTTAAGAGCGTGTCCTTATGGTATCCTTTTTTTGTTGACCGAGCTTCTAGATTTTTACTGATGGGTGTGACTAGGGAAGGGTCACAATACAACACATAGTTGAAAATTATATATGTATTTTTGAGTATTTTGCAAATAATTATTTCATGACCGACTGATTAGCTGATACGAATTACACTGACAGCGCGAGGTAGCCATACTTACTTAATTTATTTAATCTAATTTATTAAATTAATTAAAATTAATTTAAATATTTAATAATTTATTTAAAAAAATTCCGACACCAATACAGAAACAATGGAAACTCGGTTTTTGGATGTCCGCCACCGATTCGCTGTTCGAGATCGACCGATCGAATCTTCCATTATCTCAGATCGCCATCCCTAGGAAAGTTGTTCCAACAAATTCGAGGGTCTGTAGGCACTTATAGGGCTAAGGATAAGGATATAGCACTAAGGAGAAGATACTCTTATAGGGTAAGAGCATCAGTCAGCGCTTTACAAACAAAATTATGTGACCAGGGCCGTAAAATTATAGCGCAGACCTGAAAATTATAGTACGCACACACAATTTAAAACACAATTTTTTAATTTTTGAAACAATTTTTTCATTTATATCATTTTAACGTTATTCAACGCTTTTTTAGAGTTTTTTTCCATGAGTTCCATTGTTTCTGTATTGGTGTCGGAATTTTTTTAAATAAATTATTAAATATTTAAATTAATTTTAATTAATTTAATAAATTAGATTAAATAAATTAAGTAAGTATAGCTACCTCGCGCTGTCAGTGTAATTCGTATCAGCTAATGAGTCGGTCATGAAATAATTATTTGCAAAATATTCAAAAATACATATATATAATTTTCAACTATGTGTTGTATTGTGACCCTTCCCTAGTCACGCCCATCAGTAAAAATCTAGAAGCTCCGTCAACAAAAAACATTTTAACGTTATTCAACGCTTTTTTAGATTTTTTTTCAAGCAGAGGAGTGGGGTAACATGATTTTTACTGTAAAATTTCGGACAACTATTTAATCTTAAAAGAACCGCTAGTCATCCAGTAGATCGGAGATTAGCTTTATTTTAATCATCCGATTATTTATCGGACGATTAATTTATTTTAAATCGTCCGTTTAGCGGACGACTAGACACTTCGATGGGTATAGTTCTCTTTGTCTCTGAACGGGACAACAACCAAAATTCCGGGTCTTTTCCTGATTTCCCGCTCAACTAGCAATCCTACATGCGACGCCGAAGTGAAGTGGGTTGCTAGTTATTAGTAAAGTAATTGTCCAAATATAAGTGCTATATATAAGTACTACATAGGCATACTACATATAAATACTATATAGGCCTGGAAAAAATAGTATTAATTACAATTGCTACAATTGTACGAAAATAAGTCAATAAGTCGTTCAGACATTTGCAGAAGTATTTGTTATAATCTACTTACATACATATATTTGCCCATGAATGAATACGAGGACCATTATGAATACATATAAGTAAATATCTTAAATTGTCGGCGCCGTAAAAACCGTTTTATTTTCCCACCCAAACATCAAACGTGTTAGCTACGTCAAACAAATTCAAAAATCGTGAATACAGACTCAAGAAAGTCACGATTGTGAGTTGGGTTTCAAAATTGTACATTAGCGATTAGCGACTGCTAGCTCAAGTCCGGCCGACGAAAATGATAGCCTAAAATTCATAATTGTGAGTTTTAAAGAACTCTGTTAAGAGTTAAACAGAATTTGATATTAAGTGTTGAGTTGATTTTGTTTTTATACTTAGTAAAGAAAAAAGATGCTATGGACAAAAAATATTAAAATTGTTCACCTAGACAACCATTCCTTTTACTGGTGATAAAGATTGAAACAGATAAATTGTAAAAAAAAATATAGAATATTTTTAAGATTTTATAATTTTAATATATAAAAATGAACACAAAGCAACAAAAAAAATTAGTCATGTGGATCACGCACCGAGGATTCCATACGATAAAGAATTTCTTGAGATTTGTCTATGAGTGAGTGTTTTTAGAGATGTTTTGGCCACTATCAACATTATATCGATAGGTTGCAAACAATCATAAAATCAATATGATGATGATGATGATAATGATGAACAGACATGAACCTAATATACTAGCGTAAAATAATAAACATAGTATAGCGTATAATAGCGTCACATAGCGTACTTTCATTTTAGCGTGATTGCGAAAAGTAGCTTTTTTAAGTTGTTAAGGAATTTGTGTAACAATTTACTGTTTTTACTTCACAAGTTTAAGAATAATGAAAAAAGTACTGCGAGTTTGTATTTACCTGTGAAACGTCTCTTTGTTTGCGTTATTATCATAAGTTATATCAAAATTAAATACAGAACACGATACCATTATCAATTTTGTTGATTTTACAGTGAAATGCAGGTTGACTGTTTTAAAATTTGGATCAAACTCACGAAATACAAATGATATTATTTTGACAAGACACTAACGGAGAATAAACACGTTCAAGCTGGTTCTACGAACATTTTGTTTCCGACTCTTTCTTGCACGTAGCTTTTGCCATAAGGACCGATTTGCTGTCGCACACTGTGTTCGTCTATTACGCTAGTATATTATATTTATGATAAAAACTGCTGTCAAATATGAAAACAACGTTTTTGACAATATTGCTGCAATCATAACTTTTAGTAGGTATCGAGTTTTTGTTTATATTGTACTACCGACTTGTGCGTATTATTACACAATTGCCTTCTGATACGAATGACGATGAAGTGCCGTACCTGAATAACTTTCACAAAACATTCTATTTGTTATTGTCAACATTGTATCTTTGTCGCGTATTAACTGGGATTGCTTCGTCTTGGCGAACGCCTGGTTAAAGTTTAATTTGTTATCCGAGTATTGATCACGCAGAAAATAATGCAATATTCTTAGCATATTGATAACTGAAAATAGTACAATGTATTTGGCATATTGATAACCCAGAAAATAATGCAATATACTTGACACACTGGTCATCTAGATAATAAAACAATTAAACCGACTTAAAAAAAAACACCGAAAAGTATGAAATAACTATCCTTTACTAATTAAAACTTAAGTACAGAAATAAAGTTATAAATACGATATAGGCTATAGAGCCATCAGCTTGGTCAGCTTAGCAAGTAGTCTATACTAAGGTATTGACGAACGTATGAAAGGTGTTTCAGAAGGATATTTGTGGGAGGCGCAAGGTGGTTTTAGGAACGGTAGGGGTTGTATGGATCAAATTTTCTCGCTTCGCGTTATCGTGGTGAAGTTTCTGACCTTAGGTCAGAGAGTTTTCTGCCCTTTCGTGGATCTTGAAAAAGCATTCGATAGAGTAGTGCGAAAGAAACTGTGGAGTCTTCTGCCTGAATATGGCGTCGAGGGCCCCTTACTGCAGGCTGTGAGGTCATTACAGCGGGGCCACAGAGCCTGTGTAAGGATAGATGGTGACATGTCGCCCTGGTTCGATGTCTGTTCAGGCGTCAGACAGGGCTGCGTGATGTCTGCCTGGCTGTTCGTGCTGTATTTGGACAGTTGCCTCCAGACATTGAAAGGTAGTATGAGTAAGAGTAAGAGCCTATTGTACGCTGGTGATGCTGTGCTTATAGCACCATCAGAAGCGGAGTTGCAGGCACCAGTTACGTCCATGAAAGAAGACTGTGAAGTGAAAGGTTTGAATATGAATGTGAATAAAACTACGATTCTGGTGTTTGAAAGAGAAGATGTACAGACAAAGTGTGATATATGGGTAAATGGCTAATGGTAAATGAAAACGTCTAGAATAAGTGAACGAAATTGTATATCTGGGGAGTGCATTTTCGAGGGATGGAAGATGTGAGCTGGATGTGGAGAGAAGGGTAGCAGCCGGCAATAAAGTGAACGGCGCTCTGTCCGTATTGGTAGGCAGTGTAAATATATCCAACTCAGCCAAAATGGCCATACACAATGCGGTGTTGGTGCCAACTTTATTGTACGGTAGTGAGGCCTGGATATGGCCAAAATCGAGTGAAAGTAAGAAATGCAGTAGAAAGTACGTGCGGTGTCACCCTTGCGGACAAAATAAGCAATGAAGAGATACGCAGTAATGACAGGATTGCACTATAGTGTTATTGTAAAAATGAAGAAAAGAATGCTAAGATGGTTTGGGCACATGGAAAGAATCAGTGATGAAAGACAAACGAAGAAAATCTATAGAGCAAAAGTGAGCGGTAAAAGAAGCCAAGGAAGACCAAGGCTGACTCATGAAGATCAAATAGCCAGAGTGTTAGCCGACGGAAAAGTCAAAAGCACTCGCATACCTAGGCGAAAATGTGTGAGGAGAATGATGAGATTTGAGGAAGCGAAAGAAGTATGTAAGAACCGCGACGCTTGGCGCTCTGTGCTCTCTGACTACCCCGTTGGGGATATGGCGTGAAGATATGTATAAATACGATACAAATATCCATAGAATTAATATTGGATTGTTACTGAAGTCGGTGCCAAGCCTACTTAACTAATAGACTGTCTGTTGTTGCACATCGATTTGGCATCGACTTCAGTAACTGTCCAATTTAATTATTATATGGGTATTTGTATCGTAATTATAAAGATATTTTTGTACTCAAGTTTTGATCAGTAAAGCATAGTTATTTCATACTCTTCAGTGTTTTTTTTTGAAGTCGGTTTAATTTGTTTATTAATTTGTTTTTATCTCTCTCTTTTGAGTAACCTTGACCAAAATAAATATCTAGGGTAGGTCAACAATTAATTATCTTTTATCTATTCTAACTCTGGAGCACAATGTGTTAAATTCAATTCTATTTAAGAGCACAAACCATGGGCTCTCACAATAAAAGATGCGAATCGAACATGGGATATTATTACCCATTATCAATATCAATATCATCAATATCAATCGGTTATAAAAGAACAGTGAAAAGGTTACATCATAATTACACTCTAGCAGAATTTTTACAATGCGAAGGCGACAGCCAACAGCCGTATTCTCTGTCCACCACAAGACTGACTTTATTGACGAATTTATTATATTACCATTATACCATGTGGGGATAACGATAGTTAACAGATGACATACAAGAGAATCGTCAACATAAATAAATAAAGGTAACCAGTTCGCGTTATTTGGTGTACCTCCGAAACCCAAGCTCCAATGCCAGTAAAATTTAAATGAGACTAATCCGGAAGCGTATCCTTTCAAATAAAAAAAGAATTTTCCAAATCGGTTCATAAATGACGAAATTATAACAAACAAAAAAAATACAACCGAATTGAGAACCTCCTCCTTTTTTTAAGTTGGTTAAAAGTCGTGTCGTGATAGTATATTGTTTACTTGTGATTGTATATTTAAGCTAAGCTACGTAAGTATAAATAAGGAAATGCCTACTTATAAAAAGTAATCCTTGAGTTCCTATTCTGTACATTTGAAATATTTTTTTACCACTTTACGACAGTGAACGGCATAATATGATTTTTTCGTTACTTTGTAGCAGAAGCGGTCGCGACGGCGAGACGAACTAATAAGGCATTGTAGGCTCGTCGTAGTTTGGCTAAACCGTATTCCATTTATCTTCTACATTTTAGAACATCGTACATTATCTCTTTACTTTTTTTGTCTGAGACTATGAACTTATCGTTGTATATAATGTGTATATAATGATCATGCTAAAGAAGCGATAATTAGGATTCTTGCCGATTAAAAAAAAAATTAAAAATATCTGACACAGTAAATCGTGGCTTTGTGGACGATCTGCAAATTAAATATTCGCATCGCTGCAAGGGAACTTGTCACGTACATCTCCAATATAAATAATTGTAAGAATTAGTACGAGTATAAGACGTGAGATGTAAACAACAGCTCTATGGCGTTAACACGTCGCACAGTACCAATATAATATCTACCACATAGTCCGCAGTATTATTTACCAACATGAAGCCCAAGAAGTTTTGTAACATGACTAAAAAATTTTTTTTTTTTTTTAATTTGAGATAACTCAGGTTAGCTGCTAGGTATAACAGCAATGAAATCGAAAGCGGAGACGCAAGTACGGTTTCCGCTTGACTTTGTTGTTAAAATATCTTCTTAATGTTACAGAAGATTTTTTTTAGTTGTTAATATGTGGTATTTTAGCACTATCCAGTATAACATAACGGTATATCAGGTAAACACTGAACAGTATGGACAAAATATTAGTGTATATTTTTGGGAATTCTTTGCAATTTGTCAGAAGGGTTAAAACTGCAGAATCAGGTTTCCATAAGAGTCGTGTATCGGCTGAAAGTGGTCCGTTTGTCACGCGATGCCAGACTTTTCTGGTATTTGAGAAGGGTGACCATTTTTTCCTTTTATCCTAAAGTATATTTTAGTTGTTTTTTTCTGTTATACAAATAATATTTTACAAACATGTATTATATATAACAATATAATACGAATAACTGTATGTATACTACTTTTATATAACAAAACTGCACACGACTGTTCAAACGGTATTTTTGTATACATCGATCACAAAACTATTTACTGGTTTAGGATTCTATATGTTTATGAATGTTTATTTTTGTGTGCATATAAAGTCAAAGCCTAATTAATTTAGTCATATAAACGATAGCACTGGTTCGATGATTTTTAAATTGAAACTTAAGTAACTTCTTACTTTTAGGGTGGCTTGCATCAACTATTTAAAACTCGATTTCAGGATTTGATATCTCGCTTGCACCAACTATTAAATAGTAACAGATTCATAGTAAAAAGTGTTATTATTCAATTATTGTTTTATTATAAACATTCATATTTTTATAGGTTTATAATGATCTAATGATTAATGATATATAAATTTCGTAATTTTATAAGCTTTTATTCACAATATTGTATAACACGTGCTATCAATAATACCAGTAATGTTTTTGACTATACATGGGCGTCCAAGCAAAAAGGTTCCAGTAGTGGGGTATTAAGACTAGATTAGGAATTTAGAATAGTCAATTGATAATAAGGATTAAATAATATCCAAAAAGTGGCATATTTTTTTATCAGACATTTAAATTTGAAACACTGAAAAACTTGTTTTGAGAAAAATCATTTTTAAAGTTTGATTGAAAAAAAACACACTTCTACTTGTATGTTTCTACTTAGAAATATCACATAAAGTCATTTACTATATGAACTTGTAGATAATTGAGCATTAATTAATAATCAATTAAAATCGTGAAATGGCATTTTTTCAGCCAACTTTACAAACTGCGTCTATCTCGGAAACTATAACCATTTTGCTGAGATGCCCACATAAATTGCTAGCGGCAAGTTATTGCTATTGCTTTACTTTTATTATATTAGGTCTAAGAAATAACCATAGGTTATTGTCTTCCTATTTGCAACGGTCAAGGGATTGTTTGGTAGTACAGTGCCGGCGGCTGTCACATAATTTCAAACATTTCGGAGGTATTTTAATGAGAGCCAACACTGTCCATTTAGATATATAAATTGTGAATAAATTGGTGTTATTAATTTTTTGTTACATCAATTGTTTTATTGTACAAGTTTATTGTCCGTTTGTTAATAGTAGATATCTATTTAAATAATTTAATTGAACTGAACACGTTACTTGCTTATTTTTCTGTTCCGTGAACGCGAAGTACAGTACAAGCATGATGGGGAGGACGAAAACGATCGCAACGCACGACAGCGGCGTGAGGGTATGTACACATACATATCTTTAAAGAATAATCTGTGAATTAACACTTTCACTGGGGATGACCCACAATCGGCCCAATACGGTGCTTACACTGTGTACGCAAGGTAATAATCATTTTTTCTCACTCGTGCGAAACATTTTTCTTGGCCGTCTTTACGATACGACAGAGACAATATTGCTTTCGACTCGTTGAAAATGTAGATATTTGTCATAAAAATGTCTGATCAGGTCTTTTTTAATCACCACCGAACTGAGATTAAAAACATATCCTCCAATGTGGCGGCAGATCTGTTTTGATGGATGACAGTCATCGACTTGTTGCAGCTTTGTGCAGGTGCTCGGGTGCGGAACTGCCAATCAGTGTTGTGCTCTGTCGATGATCGTACGTACTTACTTAAGCATCGTCGATATTGAATATTATATTACAGAATAGCGCTATTTGCTATTATTATATTACTACAGCGCAACGCAAAAATGTAGAAAAAAGTTGATATTAGATATTGGCAGTGATAGTGAAGATGATGTTTTTTTAATAATCCAAGTCCCTTTACTCAATTTTTTCATAGACACTTGCTTGCTTATCGTGTAGTTTGGGACTAATCTAGTGTCAAAGTTGTTCAGGTGGCCTGTATATGCCTCTCACTTGATTTATCAACTATTATTAGGTTGATAACAGCTGGGACCGGCCTTTTACGTGCCCTTTGAAGCACGGATATGCTCCGTTGAAATACCACTATGTCACCCATCCATAGACTGTGCTCGAGATTCTTTTCAACTCATTTGTGATATGTGATCTGTAGAGCCCAGTAGTAGCGCCTATATAATATGTTGGTATATGACTGTTTAGTGGTTCGTATGTACTATAAAACTAGTATAATCCATAAACTTAGTATATATACTGAAGTATAGACCACTGAGTAAGTAATCACTACGTTTTAAGAGACGGCACTTAGGAAGACGGCTTGAAGCTTTCGTATTAAAAAGGCTCCTATAACCAACCTCACACAATTAATGACTACGTAATAACCGTAATAGCAACATAAGCAAATGAGACAGTGATATACAGAAACAAAGAGTGTGCTATCGATGTAAAAGTGACGGGAAAAGTCGATAGAATTAAAAAAGGTATCGATAATTATAAACCTACTAATTATGTTCATAGTCATTTTGAAATTAATTAAAACACACCTTTGTACGGTAATATTTATTTCAAAAAGAGATATTATTTCTAGTATATATGTATAAACATTTACAAAAACACATTTATATACATAAACATGACTAACTGTCCCATTAGGAATACAGCTTGACAACAAAAACAACTTGAAAATTTTCAAGCTGAATTAAATTTGAAAATTTGACAAATAATGACAGTTAAAGCAGGCAACGTAATGAAATAATTTTTTTTCTGTAAAAGTTGGCTACATTTCATTGTAGCTATGCAATGAAACATTGTCAGAATGTATGAATGTATGAAGTGTCTAGCCACTGGTATAGACGAACATAGAGCTCGTTGACGCGTGACGATTTTAATTTTTCAATTTCACCCATATGAAATGAATGATTCTCTTGATTATTATGATATGTAATATCACAATCACATACAGAACATGTATCCATTATTGAAAAATACAGTAGGTATTGCCTTGAAATAAAACAAGAGTAATACAAAATAATAAAATAAGTCAACATATAGGTACTAAGATTATGGTATAATCATTACATATTTGTTCCAATCACAGGTTCCAATGTAATTTTTGTTGTCACCCTGACAATGACATCTGTTTGTGGGTTTATACGACTCGCTAAGAAAATGTAATTTGAAGTCTATTGATTTTAAAGTTTATGATAATAGATATGTAGAATTTTTATACATTAGTAAATAAGTTCTAAATATATTGAATTACTAATCTTGTAGCTCAGTTACAATGTGTTCATGGCAAAATATGCGGCCTGTTGTAGATGCACTTGAAAACCAATGACCACTATGTATTTACTACTTGTTTATATAAACTTCTCACCTTTAAGCAGGATCTTCATTAATATAGAAGCCGACTTAGCAAAATCGATTACTTATGATTACGACAATGTCATTGACTTTGTCAACCAGTTTATGTTTCGCAAAATGTGAAGATTTAATATATGGCGTTTATTCTTTTGTACTGCCTCTTTCATTATTAAAAGATTTTTCTTTCTTTTTTGTTAATTTATGGGGTGGCAAAGCTTGTAGGCCCTGGGCACCGAATCTTGAAATATGCCACTGTGTCAACGTCAACTCTGGTAATAGGGCGAACTTTTACATTACAGAACGAAAACTTAAATGGGGTAGTCAGAGAGGACGAAGCGCCAAGCGTCGCGGTCCTTACATACTGTATAATAATATACATTCTGTCAAGAAAGTATCGGGAATGGATGATTTGTTTATGGGTCCAAATTCAATTTTTTGTTTTTTTTTGTTGTTGTTAGATTGGCACAACTGTTTTCCATTTTGGCGTGGAGTTTGAGTTGCATCTGTTATTTAGATTAAATACAGTGCTGTTTTTAGTTATATCATTCTAGTGTATATTGCGAATTTCATAATGGATAAAAACATTGAACAAAGAGTTTGTCTTAAATTTTGCATCGCCAATGGAATTTCGTGTTCAGAGTCACTGAAAATGTTACAGAAGGCTTACGGTGAATCGACTTTATCAAAAACACGTGCTTATGAGTGGTACAAAGCGTTCAAAAGCGGTCGAGATGTGATGGAAGATTTGCCTCGCTCTGGTAGGCCATCAACGTCTGCAACTCAAGTTAACATCGCAAAAGTGAAGGAAATAGTGACTGAAAATCCTCATTCAAGTTTGAGAGAGATAGCCGCCGAACTTTCTGTGTCTGACGAGTCGATCCGTACCATTTTAAATAATCACTTGGGTATGAAACATGTTGCCGCTCGGCTAGTCCCAAAAGACCTGAATTTTCTCCAAAAACTCAATCGCATAAGAGTCGCTGAGGACATGCTAGAACGAGTCAATTGCGATCCAACATTCATGAAACACATTGTTACTGGTGACGAGACGTGGGTTTACGAGTTTGACATGCAAACTAATCAACAAGCTTCGACGTGGCGCCTTCCAACTGAACCGAAACCGAAAAAACCACGCCAAAGTCAATCAAAAGTCAAAGTCATGTTGACTGTTTTCTTTAACTATCGCGGTGTTGTGCACTCGGAATTCTTGCCGGAAGGTCAAACGGTAAATAAAGAATATTATTTGGGCGTTATGCGGCGTTTAAGAGAGCAAATTCGACGAAAAAGGCCAGGTTTGTGGAAAGAAAATTCTTGGATTTTGCATCACGATAATGCGCCTTTGCACAAGGCCATCATTGCGAACGAATTTTTGACCAAAAACTCAACAAATACTATCGAGCAATCACCTCATTCACCAGATATGGCTCCAGCCGACTTCTTTCTTTTTTCTAAACTCAAATTACCACTTCCTGGCACCCGTTTTCATTCGGTAGAAGACATAAAGGAGAATTCGCGGCAACCACTGAACTCAATTCCGGAAAAAGCGTTTAAAAATGTTTTTATGATTGAATTATTATTCGTTGGCGTAAGTATATCGTTTCTGAAGAAGCATACTTTGAAGGTGATAAAATAAATTTAGATTAATAACTAACATTTCTTGTATTATTGATCTTTTCCCGGTACTTTCTTGACAGAGTAGTATAATGTAATATAATGTATGTTTTAAATCTGGTGTTGCTTAGAAAATGTAATCGTTTGTGTTTGATTTGATGATGCTAGAAATGACATTAAAATATAATATTGTACAATTTCAAATTTAAAACCGCATATGTTTAAAAATTTATATTACCTCAAGCTTTGATCAGAAATCTCAAGTATCAAAATGCCACGGCGCGCGCGCACACAACTGAGTAACAATACTACTTTTGTTCAAGGTTATAAACGATTGTACGGACTCAGATGGTGACTACGGTTGGTAGCTCGTCACTTATACCAGTTCAGATGAGCCCTATCCTTTGTCGGACTTTTACTACCTGCGCGGGAAGATAAATAGCTGGATTATGTTTTCTCTTTAAAGATAAGTGGCTGGGTGCACGGTAAGATAAGTAGCTGACATTGTATTTTCTCTTATAGACAAGCATGGGAGCCCTCAAAGTGCTACGACAACGTGGACCACCTCGGAGTCGCATGGAATGGACAACCGGAGCCCCCACTCCAATCGGTTGCAATCCCAAAGGGAGAATTTTGACGCCTCGTATTCGTATTGTTATTGTCTGGTTTGAGCTAGAAGGCGGAAGGTCTATGATCTGGCTTAATCTTATGGGTAGGGCGATAGCCGAAATCAGTGGTTTAAACCACTGATTATATATTAATATACATTTCAACAATGCAAAAGTCCTTTTGCAGTGTGAAAAGATAGGTTTCCGAACTACGGAGACGATCGACATGGATGCTACTTGATTATACATCCAATAGAAAGAAGTCTGTGTATCACGTTACTTATTCAGTGATCGTATCAAACGTTGAAATACAATTACTTTAGCATTTTTGTTTATTTTTTTATTTAAATGTTCTTATTTTGAATAAGTTATTGCGACTGCAAGACATATTTACTTAACAATTTACATTATATGTATATAAGTATATGTTTGTATTGAGTTATTGCAAAAGTATTCGTGAATCTAATGATATTTTAGTTATAGGAAGGCATTTTAACAGGATAATAGGTTTATTACGCAATTAGCTGGATTCGATTTAATTGAGCTGAAGACTGCCGCTGCTTACCTTCTTATATTACACTGAATGACAAAAATCCTGTAAAAGTACTTATTTAAAGACATAAATAAAAAATGACTGAGTGACTTTTATCATTTTTATTTCAAAACCATCGAAGCTAGAAATGTGTTTGGGGAGTAGTTTTTCTATAACATATTCTGTGCTATTTTTTTAAAAGCGAGCTATAAGAAAATTATAAGACTGCAATTTCTCAACGGTACTGTGTTGTGAGTGGTGCTTGACTGTAGATAACAATTGATTTAAATTATAAACAGAAAATAGGAACAAAATGTGATGACAGTCGTTGATCAATTTAAGTGTTGTGTAATGACCGAGTATACATACCTATGTGTCATGTAACAATAAATGATAACGATTTATATACATATGTTATTTATATATTATATACATACACTTAAATTAATATTTATTTATGTACGCATATACATATATAGAGGTTTATGTAAAATTCAAGGAAATCCAATTTTTAGATTCAGATTCTATGGATGTGTAAAATGATATCTATATTCAGAATATGTCAGTGTTTGCTAATATTCAAACAATGGTAATAAAATGGGCTGTTAGAAATTTTATAGGTTGAAATAAAAACAATATTTTTAAGTTAATTTAGACGTGTGTCGTTAATTTTGGTCTGCGCTTCACATAATTGTCTATAACCGGACCGGTAATTGATTGTGTGTTTTGTTGCCTTCGTTAGCAGATTGCATAATAACGTCATAATTGTGCATATTCTCGCTTATTTCGGGATGTTCTGGCGATAAAAAACCAATTTACTTTTACCGTTAAAAATATAGTAGATAGTAAAATCGAGGTTCTTTATACAGTAGGTATACATATAATAGTATAATGACTTCATAGAAAATTAACAAACGCGGTTTGTATGTGAGCACGCTAATATGCACGCGCCGTACACATACATACAATGACAATAGGATTACGAAGATACTCGTAGCATGATAAGACTGTACAGTCGGGATCACAAGTTGCACAATATGTACAAGGTGTTACAAAAATACCCTATACTACCGAAAGAGGGTTGACGTACCCATGAAACCGAATAACTTTCCCTAAGTAACATGGGTCGAAATATGAAAAAAATTTTGGTCTTCTCCAATCATACAAAATCAACGCTCAGCTGATGAAATTAGTATGAGAGGTCCAATTTTTTTTTTATATTTCGACCCATGTTCCTTGGGGTAAGTTGCGTCCTTGCATCGCACGGCCAGACCACTGTCAATCGTAACAAAGAAATATGAAATGTACCCAACAACGTATCCATGTACGTTGTACATGGATATACGTTTTCATGTTTCCGTATAGAGGTATACATTGTTTTTGTATTATTATATACTTACATATGTATGTCGAAGGTACTCGCTTAGTTATCAAGACTAAATTGGTAGCCAAAGTGCTAGCTGACGGAAATGTCAAAAGCACTCGCATACCTAGGCGAAAATGTGTGAGGAGAATGATGAGATTTGAGGAGGCGAAACAAGTATCTAAGGACTGCGAAGTTTGGCGCTCCGTCCTCTCTGGCAACTCCATTAAAGCTACAACGTGAAGATATGTAAGTGTGTATATATTATGTACATGTATATAAAATTAAACGAGATTCCGACGGGGACAACCCTATGCATCCAACCAGGAGTAGGCCAGTTACAAGCGGTGTGAAAGTCGGCCTTTATTGTCAACGATATTATAATACAAAAGAGGTAGAGATGTTACCTTAGTACTAATCCAAGTAAAATATTGTCCCAGTTACAACGTTACAAAGTGAGACAAATACTACTCTGTCAAGAAAGTACCGGGAAAAGATTAATAACACACAAAATGTTAGTTATTCATCCAAATTTATTTTATCACCTTCAAAGTATGCTCCTTCAGAAACGATACACTTACGCTAACGAATAATCCAATCATCAAAACATTTTTTAAACGCTTTTTCGAGAATTGAGTTCAGTTCTCGCCGCGAATTCTCCTTTATGTCTTCTACCGAATGAAAACGGGTGCCACGAAGTGGCAATTTGAGTTTAGGAAAAAGAAAGAAGTCGGCTGGAGCCATATCTGGTGAATAAGGTTTTTGCTCGATGGTATTTGTTGAGTTTTTGGTCAAAAATTCGTTCACAATGATGACCTTGTGCGAAGGTGCATTATCGTGGTGCAAAATCCAAGAATTTTCTTTCCACAAATCTGACCTTTCTCGTCGAATTTGCTCTCTTAAACGCCGCATGTTTAAATGTTATTCTTTATTTACCTTCCGGCAAGAATTCCGAAGAATTTTTTGGTTTCGGTTCAGTTGGAAGGCGCCACTCCGAAGCTTGTTGACTAGTTTGCATGTCAAACTCGTAAACCCACGTCTCGTTACCAGTAATGGGTTTCAGGAATGTTGGGTCGGAATTGACTCGTTCTAGCATGTCCTCAGCGACTCTTATGCGATTGAGTTTTTGGAGAAAATTCAGGTCTTTTGGGACTAGCAGAGCGGCAACATGTTTCATACCCAAGTGATTATTTAAAATGGTACGGATCGACACGTGAGACACAGAAAGTTCGGCGGCTATCTCTCTCAAGCTTGAATGAGGATTTTCAGTCACTATTTCCTTCACTTTTGCGATGTTAACTTGAGTTGCAGACGTTGATGGCCTACCAGAGCGAAGCAAATCTTCCATCACATCTCGACCGCTTTTGAACGCTTTGTACCACTCATAAGCACGTATTTTTGATAAAGTCGATTCACCGTAAGCCTTCTGTATTATTTTCAGTGACTCGGAACACGAAATTCCATTGGCAATGCAAAATTTAAGACAAACTCTTTGTTCGATGTTTTTGTCCATTATGAAATTCGCAATACACACTAAATATGATATAACTAAAACCCGCACTGTATTTAATATAAATAACAGATGCAACTCAAACTCCGCGCCAAAATGGAAAACAGTTGTGCCAATCTAATAACAACAAAGAAAACAAAAAATTGAATTTGGAACTATAAACAAATCATCCATTCCCGATACTTTTTTGACTGAATGTATACATTGCACTGCGTCGCTATGCAATGTAAAACATAATTGCATTTCAAACTAACAAATCACATAGCTCTCTAAATCATTGTGATTGGTCAATTTCTATTTCTTACTACATTTTAAGCGAATCCGTGACTAATTCATAGAATATTAGTAATTAATTCCACAGAACAGACATTTAAAAAAAAATGATTGATACCTAATGGGATTAGACAGTAAAAAATGATGTTTGCTTTTTTTTGAATTTAGTTATTCTTGAATCATGTACATGAGAACATATTTATTTAAAAAGATCGCCAACATTTTTTAATTATAAATTTGAAAATGATGAATCATATATTTTTAATAAATGTAAACGATGATTAAAACTGGGTGGCTGCGTCATCACATGATCGTGTATATTATAAAAAACGTTTGGATTATTAAAAGATTTTAGAATTTTGAATGAGCAATAGGCATTGCGTGACATTGTCGGTTCCGTAACATTACTTTTCATATTCTTTGACCAAGTCTGGGTTGGCTAATTAGCAAAGTTTTGGGGGTGCCACTTTTCGAATGTATGTAACCTATCTACCTCTTTTGTATTATAATATAATTGTTTATTATTTATTCTCGCTGTATTCTCGGTCATTACATAACACTTAAATTGGTCAACGACTGTCATCGCATTTTGTCCTTATTTTCTGTTTATAATCTTCTTTATTTAAAAAGTACTCATTTAATAACTTAGTGACAAAAAGTGTAATGATAATGATATATAGTGTCATATTGGGTCCCTACTTATTTACAAAGATGTGCATTCATTTGGACTAAGATATCTAATAGGTTACATGACTATTGGTTAACGACTTAATTAAAAAACAGGTTTAGTAATGATAACAATACTGTGAAAAAATATTCTAATTACATTCAAAATTGTTATTTCGTAAGTATAGTACGGAATCGTCTGTGCGCGAGTTGAACTTGCATTTAACCGCCTTCTTATTAATTTCCCTTTATGAAATGAATGAACAAATTAAAAGACGAATGAAGGATAAATAAAAAAATACCGACAATCTAACACAAATTTTCTTGATATATGCCACTTAAAATAATGGGTTTGTGTTTAGATAAATTCGCGATGAAGTCTATCGGGCACGATCGTGACCGATAAAATCCTACCAGTCCGTTGTCTGGTCACTAGTATTATTTTCATTTTGTTTTTTTATTAGCACTAAGCTCCGGATGTAATTTTTAACACATATAGGAAATAATATAATAGATAAATAATTTCCAATATATGTTCTCCTAAAGTAACTGAAGGATACGTAAGGTTAATCACAGATGAACATACTATAAGTCATTGATAATGCGCTGTGAAAAAGTTATAAGTATGTGTACTAAAAACACCGGCCAACAAATCAATTAGACAAACTTTATATTTATTTAATCGGCAGAAAAAATAAGTTTGTATTTCATAGCGTTTACATTCTCAATAACACTGAAAAACAAAGCTATTACTGCGTTCGCCTCAGCGAAGGTACGCGTGTAATACGTGTAATAGTACGCGTCTCAAGTGTAATCGCAAGTACCAAATATTTCAAACATTACATAATATATCTTATTCAAAACCAAATTTTCGTTAAAAGTGCTTTTTACGTTCTTTTTTTTTCTTCATGGCACGGCGCACAGATTAACGCATTTGCCAATGTCACATATTGTATTTATTAATCGTTATCGTAAAACTCCCTCCAGTAAAGTGATAGTAGACTTTACTGAAGTTTTATAGGACTTCTTGGAAGAGCGCGAAAACTTCAGCTACACATGTTTATATAGACCTGCTCCATTCTTTTCACTTACACAGAACTTTAAAACTATCACTTTTGTATTTTAAAACTCCTAAAAATGTAAAAATAGAAAATCAAAATAAAATGACAAACTCACTTCTCCCGTTCCTGGCAATAAGTGCCGGTTTTTAAGTTCTACTATCTTAGTTGAAAAGTTAGAGGAGAGTGGACATATTTTTACGACTTTAGAAGCGCATATCTCAGCAATAATTATCGAATTAAATAATAATTGACTTTGAGATATCTATATCTTTTTTGAAGCCCTATCTAAGGGCTACTCCACACGCTTATTTTCACTGGGAGTTTTATACGAAAAAAAGTCAAAGTGCCACCTCTAACATTTTTTTTCGTAATTTCACTACACCATAGCGGCGAAACTTTGGCTTTTCGTGTTTACGTGAAAATGTACGCTGAATTTTATTTTTTTCTAATTTATATTGAGCCGTTATCCAAATCAAAATTCATAGAATTACTAGACAACTAACAAATACCTACCGGATATCTCATGGTTGTTGAGAAGTTTAATCTGAAAAAAGACATGTTTTTTATTGACCCGATTGCGAAATTAATAGAGACTCATCATAAAATATGCAATAAACGTGTGCCATGTGCACCATACGAACATCCAGTAAACTGGGGAGTGCGAGTACCCATACTGGCATACAGGCATTATAACAGGTACATTTATTAATAGGTATGGATCCTAGTGTGTACACTACACTTTACACCACTGATACAAAATCTTTTGAACTCCATCTACAATAAACTGTAGTAAGAAGTCACATTACTGTTTTGATCATTAGAGCAGTATCGATATATACAATATTGTGTAAGTATGAAAAAGATACAAATTTGTTCACAATGTGAAATACGGTGTAAAGTTACTTATTAATATTCGAAAATAAAAAATATTAAATTTGCCCTTGAGGGTGGGAGTAAAGTTTTATATTAGAGATGTCCATGATCGATGACATGGAAAATATCGATAAATATACGTGATTTGAAATTATTTTGTAATCTTGTGGTAAAGGAAATTTCAATAACTTTCTGCGTCTGTATTTTATTTTAAGAAAACAATATAATCAATAGAATATTCAAAAAATCTAAAATAAAATATACCTCACAAGTATACAGTTACCTAATAAAATTTGACGATTATTGTGAGTATTATTAATTTTCTGCATTGAATGTTTTCCTACTCATTTTGTGAGCAATGTTAGGATATAACATAGTTACTAGTAGGTAATAATATGATACATACATACCAAAAAATATGTATTCTCATTTCTCACGCTAAATGTATGATTTTAAAAGGTTACTTAGTATCTACTTATTACAAGTTATTTTTCAATATGTTTCGGTAATGTTAGTAAATTATTCTGTTTTATTGTAACATCACTATTGGAAGCAGTTTCGATGGCGAGCGATAGTAGTGGTCGCGCCTCGGGCTGCGTGCGCGCCACCCTTTCATTTTCTAATTATATAACTGGCAACATCGGCCCGTGCGGCAACTATCGTAACTTCTTCAACTTTTAATTCAGAATTATCGCGCATTATGGTCAGGCCTGTGACAGTTTTAGTTCCGAACAAGTTTTATTGGCGCTGTATTCGCTTCTGCCATCTTGTCTATCCGCTTTAAAAGTGAATTGCTTATATGTGTGCTGTCAGTCAGATTCATACTCAGACTCTGGCAACTTTTCTGGGTTTTCTTCGTTTTCATGAGTTGAGAACCTATAAACGCCTATTTTCTTCTGTTATTTGATGTAAATAATCCGCTAAAGCGCAGCGTTGGTGGTTTTTCGGAATCG
This sequence comes from Zeuzera pyrina, assembly GCA_907165235.1. NCBI lineage: Eukaryota > Metazoa > Arthropoda > Insecta > Lepidoptera > Cossidae > Zeuzera > Zeuzera pyrina. The sequence continues at coordinate 7,216,723 of OU015641.1, forward strand.
GAATAGGATATAACTACATAAATATAGTACCTACATATAGTACCGTTGTCAAAAAAGTAGGTGATAGTAGCGCCAAAACGAAATACATAACAATTACAGGAATGACTTACGCATCTGTAGCTTGCCACAAATATTTAATCTGTGATTACGGTCTTAACTGCTAGGGTGTATGGATTGCAGGTCATCCTGCAGGTGAAGGTTTATTATCTGAAATATTATTATAGAATTTCTGGTTAGATGCAATTTTTTGAAATTGTTTTCAATTTTTTTATATAAAATATTATATAAACATACATACATATCTTCACGCCTTATCCCTAACAGGATAGTCAGAGAGGCCGGAGCGCCAAGCATCGCGGTCCTTACATATTTCTTTCGTTTCCTCAAATCGCAGTTATAAATACAATCAACTTATATAAGGAAAAGCAAAAGCACTAATACTCGTATCTCGGCGAAAGTGTAGGAGAAGGATAACGAGATTTGAGCGAAAGAAAGGATGGAATACGGCGATGCTTGGTATTCCATCCTTTCTGACTATGCCGTTAGGGATACAGCGCAAGAATTTATTATATTTATTGAAGTATTCACATCGGGCAAAATTTTTTTTTCTTTCTTCATGGCATGGCGCACAGATTAGCGCATTTACTAATGTAACATATTAATAAGTACATAGAATCGCTGATGAGAGCAATTTAATGCACACGCACAGTATATATTGTCAAAATTCACGACGATCAGATGAAGCACGTTCGAAAAATTAGTTTTTTCTTATCGTAAAACTCCTCCAGTAAAGTGATAAAGCCCACTGGCTTTAATGAAGTTATAAAGAACTTCTTGGAAGAGCGCGAGAACTTCTACTACACATGTTTATTTAGACCTACTCCATTCCTTACACTAATACAGAACTTTAAAACATAATATCACTTTTGTACTTTAAAACTCAAAAATGTAAAAAATAGAAAATTTACATAAAATGACAACCTCACTTCTACCGGTCCCGCCAAAAAATCAAAATATTTTTTATGTACCTTTGAAGGTAGCAATACATTCAAGTGGATGGAGTGGAAGTCCCTATGGATTTTTGGTTGCGTATTATAATCCGATGCATCGTAGAAATTGTTAATCAAATGGTATTATTCAAATTGGTCGCCTCCGGCTCATTTTGCGATACCTATATTGAACGGATTCAACGAGAGCACAGTGCTCGTAAAACAGTTGACGGAAAATGGTGTTATAGTACAAAAAAGTTATAAACGTGAATGATAATATTATAATATATTGGACCCAAAAATCATGTAAGCATGGTCAACAAAAACATAACCCAAAAGAATTCGTTGAGAGCGAGTTCGGCTCGCGACTCAATGCGATATTTATAAAACGATAAATTCCTTAATTTACCTCTCTCTGAATATCTTGTTAGGGATAAGGCGTGAATTTACTTAATTGCTGTGAGTAAAACCTTAATCATAGAATTAAAATTATATAAAAGATAGACCGATTTGGCTACTTTCAACCGAATACGATGGGTTGCTATACGTATAGGGTGAGATGCGGGCGGTATGTAAAAATGTAGCCAACATCTATCGGTAACTATTATTTCCTCGTAAGCTCCATTACTGTGGCTACTAGTGTCATTTATAATTTCTAAATCATATGTGTAAATAAAATAAAAAATAAAAATTCTGAGGTCCCGAAAATCATTCCCTCACTCTGTCCCAAACTCCAGATGTAAACCCTTTCGGATTTTTAACTCAGCAACTCCTTAATAAAACTAATTGGAAGTTTTATAAATCGAAAAAAAATACAATGTTTTTTCGAACGTAATGTTATTAACCGACTTCAAAAAAGAAGGAGGTTCTCAATTCATCTGTATGTTGTTTTTTTTTTTGTATGTTTGTTACCTCATAACTCCGTCATTTATGAACCGATTTCGAAAATTCTTTTTTAGTTTGGTAGGTAATACATCAGAGGTGGTCCAGATATACTAGATAACACGACCTGGTTATAACCTTTATTTATATTGACGATTTTCTTGTATATCGTTGCGCTCCGGAATTAGAATGAAGTTAATTGCAGACCTGCCCTAGATATTTATTTAAGTCAAGACCATTCAAAAGGGAGAAATAAAAAAATTTTATTAAAAAAAATTAAACCGCCTTCAAAAAAAACACTGAAAAGTATAAAATAACTATCCTTTACTAATCAAAACTCAAGTACAATGAAAATAACTTTATATATACGATACACATACCTATATAATTAAATTTGACAGTTATTGAAGTCGGTGCCAAATCAATGTGCAACAACAGAAAGTCTATTAGTTTGGTAGGCTTGGCACCGACTTCAGTAACTGTCAAATTTAATTATATAGGTATGTGTATCGTATTTATAAAGTTATTTTCATTGTACTTGAGTTTTGATTAGTAAAGGATAGTTATTTTATACTTTTCAGTGTTTTTTTTGAAGGCGGTTTAATTTTTTTTAATAAAATTTTTTTTTAAAACAAAAATTAAAAAAGAAGTTGATAAATAATTTTTTATGTGTGTCCCAAGAAAAAAAAATCATTTCCTCACATGCTCACTTGTGAGCTCACTTATTTGTGAACACATCTTTAATCACGCGTTAACGCTCCTATTGGTTTATGAAAATTAGCAGTACTATTCATATTTAAATATTAGCATATTCATCTTAGGCGTGTTAGAAGTTCTTTTAACAAAAGGTTTAATTATTATTCTTCAAGAATTACATTTTTATCGTCATTACCTCATGTCGTAGAACAATAAGGTAATTACGTTCAGTTGAATATTATTTATCCAGTGAAATGGATTTTTAGAGCATTAATTTCAAACAAAAGTTCGATACTGATGTAAAATTATATCGCGAGTTTTTGTTCATTATTTATCATTTTGTCATTTCCTCATATAAATTTCTCATTTTACCATACATTAATTCCTATGAATTTTTGAAACACATTTTTTCTGGGGACCAATGTTTTATCAAAGACTAGAAACATATGTACTATTAAATGCCCGAAAAATGTTTTTTTTTTTTTATTAAATTCTTAAGATGATATTTCGGGATGTCGTGTGAACTACCCACATCATAATAATAAAAACTATGCATGCGGATACGTTTTTCATATTCTTTTAATTTAATTTCTTGGAAATATAATGGACCACGATAACTCTGTATTCGAATCATCGTTATCTAAACACCCATAGACATTACAATATCTTCGTTTGTGTGATGTCGACATATTTGTATTTATGACGATGCGATGAAAGAATTAAAAAAATGGTACGGTAGCGTGATTAGGGGTTAACATGCGGTGCGGCGGCGGTTAGTGCTCGACTAACCGCGACTATACGCTACGGAATTTTCCTGGCGCAGTCTTATAAATACAAACTGCGTTCGCTAGCTTTCTATGAAGTCGTCGTACTGTTATATTTGTACTGTGCCTTAGAACTTTCGTTATGTATATTTTTCCTCTAAACTTTAGGTAAGTAAACAATTTAAAAAACTTCAGGGAATGGAAAAAAGATTTCTGTAGTTTCGGAGATTAACAGTGAGGGTGGAAATGAAATAAACACATTGAGTTCGAATACAAAATTTTTCTCTTCTTCAATTCTATGAATATTTTAAAATAGTAACTAACGCGGTATTATTACGCGCTGTATTATAACCATATTATCTAGGTTAACAAGAAGCATGATTAAAGTGACGCAGTGATAAACAATAAAATTAATCTAAAATAGACCTGCGCCACACAAACGTGCGCGCGCTAACTTATGAAAAATACAAGAAACAGTTATTTTCGTTCATATTTAAAATTATAATTAATTTCAAAAATATCTAACTGGCGTTTTGAAGTACCTATGTATTTAGATTAATCTATTATATATAGAAAATTTAGAAACATGAATCGATTCCGTTAGTCCAGAAAATGTAAATCTCGGTTTTAAAAGAGGTTTATTTGATATTTTTTTCTGTTACAAAAGTTAACTAATCGTGTAATGCAACTGGTGAAATGAAGTCAAAGAAATGAACAATTATGTTAGCAAATATCACTTTCATACGTTTTGTAATCACTTAGAAAAATTGAAATCCCCGCCGTCAAAATAGAAGAGTACAAAATGGTACTTACTCGTACATCTATGAAATAAATATTTGTAATATCACTCAACTATTAAGTACATTCTCTTGTCGCAAAAATGTTAGATTGTGTAATATAATCTTTAGAATTTAATCTACTTTCGATTTATAATATGATTAATTACACAGAAATTAACATCTATAATCGTCTGGTTAAATAATCACTCACTAAGCGTTTATAGATTACATTGTCGGTTTTGACAAGATGGCGCCCAAAGCGAAATGCTAAGTAAAACGCAGTTAGAAATAGAGTAAAAGCTCTAATTAAAGCTGTAACGCGTTAACGACTATATTTTTTAAGATATTTAATCATCCATAGCGATTTAGCTGTTTTAATTGTTGTATGGCCTATTACAAAGTACAGTGTTTATTTCGGTATGTCTTCGTAGACCAGCGCAAATTTTGTGGACATTCATTTTTACAAAGTTCTAAAATTTGTATCTAATTATTACTACAGTAAAGTGGTAATAGAAGACCAAGGCTGACTTATGAAGAGCAAATAGCCAGAGAAAGCCAGAGAAAACGTGTGAGTAGAATTATGAGGTTTGAGGAGGTGAAAATTTGTAAGGACCGCAAGGCTTGGCGCTTCGAACTCTGACTACTCCGTTACGATTGTGATATTTCGGATTAATAAATTGCCTATACCAGCTAGGTAGCTGGTACTGGTACGTGTTTAGTTAAAAAAGTTGATTTTAGTTCTTTTTGAGTTGAGTTGAGAGTTAATTTTACAAGTTTAACTAGTTCTAAGACGCTATATAATTGATTACATTTTGTAAGAGTTATAGTCAATTTTTTATTTATTCACCTATTTTTACCAAAATGTTAATTTTTTGGTAATTTGATTCAATTTTTAAAGTTTTTGACTATAGTTTTCGGACGCTATTAAGTTGATAAAATTTTCTAAGCGATCTCAATTTGTTAATTTTTTTCTATTAAAATCAATAAGAACATAAAAACAATAAAATTTATTTTTCTACAAATATCATATCATATAAATAAAAAAAATAAAATGAAATTTGTAAATTCATACGACGTAAACTATCGAATTTACCAGTTACGATAAATGCGTTAAAGAAACTTCCTATATAAACTAACGTAACTGGTAATTACTATAGTTTTTAGGCACACTTCTACGAAGTAAACTATTGAAACTGAAAAATCTCAAAATATGCTTAATATCTTGCGACTTTATAATGTAGCTTTTATTAGCTTTTATAAAGTAGCTTCAAATGCTACTATCAAGAAGTCGTTGGTAAGGTATAGCTAGCAATTAAAAAGTTATTTTAAATTCCATCTTCAAATGGCTCTCTTTGAAAGTGGCCATTTTCATTTTCGATAGTGTACTTAGGGGCCGTCGATTTCATACAATGTCAACAAATACATGTATAATGCATTGACGTATGTAATGTTATTGGGAACTGTGCAATGAGTACCTATGTGATAAATTATAAAATGTGATAAATGTAGTTAGCAGAAACTGTACATAAAAAGTTCCATATTAAAAAATCCGTTAAAAATATGTTTAGTACATCGTTATTTTTAATACAACGACATGAAACTACTTTAAATTGTTGAAACACCATGGACAATTTTGCGCATGAATGATCTCTATCTTGTCTGTGGTCCAGCCACGTGACCGCCGGCGGGTCGATCACGTGACTGTGTTTGCATAGTGACGGGCCTTTTATTAACTTCTACCATGTAGGTAGCTTCTACAGTAAATAATACAGTCAAGAACCGATATTTGGGGTTGGAACTAGCCGAAATTAAATTCTCATGTTACAAAGAAATCTTTGATGTATATATGGTAACTGTTTTTCCTATTATAAATAATAGGTACAGTTTTATCAATAATAACTTTTTCCACACAAAATATATGCTCACAATGATGCTCACTAAACAACTTCGTTTCGGCACTGGAACGCCTTGCTGTCCGTATGCGGACGACGACTGAACTGCACGCTTATTACGTAACTTGAAGTTAGCATGCGACAGCTAATATCGCGCGCGAAAGCTGCTGTCAAAACGAGAAATTGCGTAATGTAATTTGTACAGTGGCGCTAAATCTACCGTTTGCATTAAAGTGCATTTTACGGTCATAGAGTAATAGATACGCAATCGTCATACATGATACAAATTTTTATTATAATTAGTCACCGGTCGCGCATTGATCGCGTGGCTGTCGCTGTCTGCATATTTTTAGGTAATAACCAATATAAATAAGTAAATGTTGCAATCATAATAGTTAATAGATGGCAACCCTGTCCTTTTGTTACTACTATGTCTACACTAGTCTATGCTGGGATATTCTAGGTTACTAATTACTATAATAATCTACGTTTCTGTAATCGACATCTTAGAACTGTAATTACCAATTTTATACACTAATTTTATACATTATAGTGTGTATAGACCTACTCGTTTATACCCAAGCAAAGCCCATCGAGGACCAGGCCAAACGACGGCTAATTTGTGTGGCCAGACACAGATTTAGGAAAGGAAAGTTTGTGTCCGCAAAACTCAAAAAGTCGATTGTCGATTGGCTTGAAATTTTGACACAACGTCGCATTTGAATATGCGCGTGTTTTTATATATTAATATCTATATAAATAGAAATGTAAATGTTTGTTTGCTTAATTCGCGCCACAATAACGCGTGGTCGGGAACAGCATGTATCTACAATAGACTATAATACAAGAGAAGGTGTAACTACAGTATAAATTTAATCTTTAGTTTGGCGTCACATAATTGGTATTATTCTTCGGAGTAAAATGTTAAGATTTGAAGAATTGAAAGAAGTATGTAAGGACCGCGATGCTTGGCGCTCCGTCCTCTCTAACGTATATTACGTATCGACTATGACATATATAACATAACTAGAGATGGGCTAGTTCGCAAATGATTGATTCAGTTTTCGTACTTATTAGTTATTATTAGTTATTTATTAGGAATTAGTAAAACAAACATTTTTAGAATTTTTGTCCGTTTATGTGTTTGTGCTTCAATAAAATCTACCAAGAATTAAAAGATTGATGAACGTCATTATTGCGAAAATTTGTATTTTTGAACTTAGATGTTTTAAATATCTTTATAATAAAGAATAGGAGATTATTATTATTGTTTGCACATCGTAAAAAAAATAATATTCGTCTGTTAATTATTATTCTGTCTTACATTTCGAATGAATATTGTCGCTCACATATTAGAGTGACCTGATTGATGATACTAATTTGATCTAAGAACATAGGCAACCTTTAGGTAACACTACAAATTAAAAACAAAACGTTTGACAAATAGCTTCAATTTTTTCAGTGCTATGCTATATTGAATAATATTAGTGTTATATGTGTATATTTCATAGTTTTGTGTATATAATAGAAAAGCAATGTTAATAGAGTGCTATGTGTAACACTCCGAACTAGCGAACGGAGAAAACTTAGAGAAATTTTAGTTATTTTCTTGTTTGTTTATATGAAAGTGAAAATTGTAAAAATAGGATTTATTAATACAATTTTTACTAAAGCGGCGCTTTCTTTTTAACTGATTTTCTCTATTAATGTTATTGGTAAAATCTATTTATGTGATATGTGATGCATTTCAAAAATAATTTATACATACATACGCTAATAAGCAGCCAGACGTTCTACCCGGGTTATCCACAATAATCTGTACAGTCAATAGTGAATTTTGAGTGACACTTGACATTCGGAGAGCTAATCCTGGAGGATTACAATGAACAAGAGGGAAGGCGTTCACAGGATGTGTCACGAGATGAAATTTTAAGGAGTTTGTTTGTCAGCTATTTGTAATAAACTATAAAAATAAAAAGATATATCACATTTTCATTTTTTTACTAAGTCTTTCATATGAAAACTAATTTCTATATTTTAACCATTTAAAAAATTCTGAAACCAAAATTTTGACCAAAATATACTGATGTTAATATATTGACGTAGACCTCTTATAACCTCGTCCATCCGTTCGGTTTTTGCCTTCGAGTTCGTGTTATTATTTGATCTCATCTGTAGCTTGCCGACTTGATTTTTATTGAGGTTGTCTGTAGCAGTTTTTAAGAGCAGGGATAGTTTGTTAGTATTAAGCTTTTCTTTGATTAATAAAGTAAAAAATATTTTTTATTGTCATGTATTTTAAAATGTAAATATAGGTTTTATTCCAAAAAAAATTTTTTTTTAAATTCGTATTGATAAACAAATGTGCGTATAATTCCATTACAACTATAAATAGTGCCACTTCCATTTCAGAATTTTATATCTTCTTGTATTATATTTGTCGTATAAAATGAACAACGCAGTCACACTCGAAAGTAAGTGTTGATTTTTCTTCTCAACTCAATAGAGGGAGAATAAGTCCATCCAATAAGTATTCACCCGACAGTCCCGTTTCCCAGGGCACTGTAAACGTAATATCTGCTCTCGAGGGACATGCGTGGACAAATTTTTCGGCTAATAGTAAGCTTGTTACAACCCCAGTGCGGTATCTGCTAAATTGAGGTGAATTTGTAGAGATAATAATACTCTGCGTGTGACTTTCATATTTCGTTTGAGTTTGGAACATAGTTTGGATTCATAAGATTAATAAATAAATGCAAATATTCATATGAAACAGGGTTTTAAATACGAAATTATGTGTTTATTTTTTATAAAAATAAAGTAAGCATAACTAAAATAAACTTTATTACATAAACATAGAACATTGCGTTTACGTTACATGGCTGTTTTATAACAAAAGAGCTTTAAAAAAAGCCTTACCTATTGTCGATAACGTTATTTAAAAACATTTATATGAGTAACGTAATTTGTCAACTAACATTCTTACAATATCTACTATATAACGATATAAAAGCAGAATGCGAAAATAAACATCTTTTGTGATTTTTAACCATTTGCTATAACTATTCCAAATCCTATTTATGCCAAATAGTCTCCAAGAACAACGATTGTGACAGACAGAGAGATAGACAGATGGTGATTCCATCATAGTTCCTTCCAATTTTGGAAGGAAGTACTAAAAACTACATTCATAGCTCATCATCAAACCGTAACATAACCAGCATCATTATTACTAAATTTGCATAACTGCATTCCTTTTGCGGTAATGTCATGGGTTTGAATCCCGCGGGGATGCGTATCGTACAGTAAAACTGAATTGTTTTACCACAGTGTTCGTTTCGTAAGAATCACAAAGTATTAAATAGAATTGATTTTAAAAGCGTGAGCCATATAGTTAAAAATACTTTATTGTGAGTTGTGTGTTAAGTCGTTTTTATATTAAACGCATCAATATGTCACCCTCATAGTTATTATATGCAAATAATACGCATAATTTAGGTGTACCCTATTCCGTGTTTTATCTACTTATCTGTGAAATGGCTCAATTAGTGAAGCGTGCTTACGTAGGCTCAATTCTACATTTATTTTGTAGGGTGGAATGCAAATTGTTGCTATATCTGAAGTTGTATAAAATATGCTAAATGATTTATGATATATTGATAAAACGTTTGATAGAGGGTAGATTTAGATAGTTGATTATATACAAAGATGAGTGTTGGTTTAAAGGTAAAATATTCACACATTCAAGGCAATATTTTGCAAAGTAAACATTTTCATAATAACAAGAGAAAAAAGTATAAGCTTAAGATAAAATACTTACTACTTCTTTCATAAGTCAACCAAGAAGAAATATAGGTCTAAATATAAGGAACATACTTGTGATGGAATGATAAATTAGTAACATGACATCTGTTTCACTTTGCAAACCGTAACCTCAAATTCTTACTGCTAAAATGGCTTCATTGGATTTTATCGTGCCGTCATTCTCTGTCCACCCTGAATGAGAAATGGTGTGAAGTTATGTATGTATGAAAGTCTATTGTTATGTAATATAGATACAATAAGTACGCCACACAAGTCGTTCAAACTAAAGCAAATAAAAATAAAACAGAAATAAAGTTGCGATGATTCCGAAATATTTTCTTAGAGCGGTCACACACATTTATAACCATTAGCGGCTTCACAAAAACGATTATAACCTCTAATTTCACCGAATCTATAAAAGCATAAACTAAATAAATCAAGAAAAAAGCAAACACACAACTATTAATATCTCTATCCGTATACTTAAAGTTCGGAAACGCGACGATAATTACAGTTTAGGAACGTAAAACTTAACGTTCGAAAATTAAAAGAGTTGGAGCGTTCTTAAACGCAGCACGTATCATTATGTTTGCATTATTTTGTTCTTGTTCTGACGCGACCCGAGGTTAAGTTGGGTCACGACACATCCCAATTAGGGGTGATTAGGGCTTATAATTTATTGAGTGCGTTCAGAAACGCGGTCGAAGCATTGCGGTGCCTTTGAACTCGCGCAACGAATGTCGTGGCGCCTTGGTTCTATTTTTTATATAGGTGTTGATATGCGAATACAGCTTCTTAGAATGCCTGTTTGTTTCCTGAGGTCAATGACATTATTACAAATGATCTTTTCAACATTGATTTTTAATTCGTTTTCTTGTATTTTACGTAGTCTAATGACGTAGATACATTTAAGATACATAATCAGATGTTTGTAGTACAGTATGATCAATTTAAGTTTATAAAATACTCAAAGATAATAATTGGTAAGTAGAATATGTGGTAAGTTTAACTATCTCTATCGCTCTCTCAGTTTATATGCAGATATTTAAAAAAGTAGATTCTACTAAATTTTCTGTGTTATTGCATAGACTCACGTGTTACTTTGCGGAAATCCATTTCATGTGATGAATCCCTAAAATCTTTAGCTATTTTCCGATCAAACTCCAAAAACCACCAATATATACCAGAGATCAGACTCGATCAGCTAACCATTCCCATTAACCATCTGATTTGGTGCTGGTTAGCTGACGGAGTCTGATCTCTGGTATATCTTGAGGATGCTTCGTTGAAAGGCGAAACACCTGTCGATTGCTGGTTTTTGGAGTTTCAGCGGAAAATAGCTAAGGATTTTAAGAAGTCATCACATTTCTGTGTTATTATTCTGTGTTATTCGGTACTTGTGTTCGTGTTATAAGAATTAAGAATTATTATTTAGATTTAGACAAACATAAATGCATAACGTAGGTTACGTTGAATCAGTTTCAAATCCATAAATTATATTAAGTTGAAAGTTATTTTGGTGGATAAGTTCTTAAACCTATTAAATGAAAGTTTAACTTATTAAATGAAGCCAAATGATTTAAAGGTCAATGTTTTAATATAAAATAGATTATTATTTGAAACCAAATTGTAATTCATCTTTACTATTATCCACTTAACCTCAGTGGTTTATAAATACCTAATATTGTTTATAATTTTTCGTATAAGCAATTACGTAGTTTGAATGACCATGTCCCTGCGATTAATTATGATCTCCCTAGAACTTCAAAACTAGGCGTAGTCTATCATTAAACCGGACATTATATTATGAGTTTTTGTTGTTATAAAACTTTCACGAATTATTATGTTTTTATTACGGGTTCCAATGCTTTAGTGTTATACAAAATATATTCAACCAAAACGGTTTTATTTACTCACATTCTTATTAATATTACGAAAACGAATCATCGTTCGTTTGTTTGTTATCCAATCAATCAACAAACCAATCAACCAATGTAGGCAGTCTTTATTTTCTCGCCAAAATACAAGCAAATTGCTAGTCCTGAATTTATGATTAAATGTCAGTTTTAGATAGTCAGCGATAACTCAATTTACCTCATATCGTACCTATATTATGACATCATACGTTATATAATTTAATGTTTCTAAATTGAATTATTTATTTATATTTCCTTTGCTATTTTTCTTTCATGATTAAACCACCAAAATGCATCAAAATCATAAGCTCGCCTTATACCACAGAGGAATTTTACGATATGCGCGTGTAGTTCAGCACTGGCATCAAATTTTTCGTTTTTTCCCAAGAGACGTATAAAAGACTGTTATAATATTGCATTTCCATGTATGTCTATGATTGTAATATATGAAAAACAATTAAATCAACAGTTTTTTATAATCTCGAGTAAATCTATAGTTAATATTATAAAGAGAGAGAGGGGATTTTGTCAGCTTGTGTATATGTTGCGGGCAATCTCCGGAACCGCTGCATCTATTTGAAAAAATCTCAATTTGAAAGATACATTATTCCAGAAGGACATATGTTACATATTATGTATTCAACCCGAGTGAAGCCAGGGAGGTTATTCACAAACGTCGGAAACTTTCCGTGGCGGAAAGGCTTATCATCGGAAATCATAAATTCAATCCAAATTGACTGGCCCGTTGGCGCAGTGGCATAGCATCTGCTTTCCAAGCTAGGGTCCCGGGTTCGATCCCCGATCAGATCAATTTAGGAAACGAACATTTCTAAATTGGCTTTGAGTCCGGGTGTTACTGGGAACTCCCCCAGAGTTCGTTGTGTTGTACCCATAGTACAAGCTTACTGGTTAGTTTGGGATCACACAATCTGTGTAATTGTATGGAGTATAAAAAAAAATACGACGGCTTGCATTTGTGAATACGACTATATATAATATGATATATATAATATAAATATAATAGGATTTCAGATTTGTGAATCGCGTATAGACAAAATCATCGAAAAGTTTCCTGTCGGATACGGAAAGTTGAGTTTCCGACGTTCGTGAATAACTCCGCTGGACGGATCTCCGCTAATATATAAATAAGAAATTAGAACCACATCAGATCTTTTAAAGTACAGTACTTACATCCTACATAAAACATTCTAACCGAAATGCGTATCCGAAAATTTTTCTTGGTTCTTTCATAGTATAAAAAAGATTCAGTTTCAGCCGTTTCATGATGGCCCAAATAATATAAACATCTTCTTTAAACTTAGAAACTTATATTTATGGCGATTATATTTTAGAGATTATGCATAATCACTGATGATAGTGCAGTTTAGAACTATTCACGATGTTAATTGTCGCTCAATAAACGATAGATACATCGATAACGACTGAGTAACGGTGAAATGGTTCGTGTAGGCATAATTGTGGTGCTGTCGGTCAGTTATAGTTATTATTAGTTATTAGTCTATCGTTGAAGAGAGCGCGTGCGCAGGCGCTGTAGGCAATGTAGAGTTACTACTTAAATTACGAACTTAGTACAATTTTTCTGAGTCTCGATAATGACTTCAATATTAGAAATAAATTGGAAAAACTTGATGTCTTATTGCTTTTGTATTGTACCACTAGGTATATCTTATATTTAAATCACATTCTTAACTGTTGTATGTTACAGGGAAATGACGAAATGAATAACAAATTAGTTTATGAATTGCAATTGAATTTTAAACCATCATTCGTGATCCTTACCATTACAAAAATAAATTGTTTGTTCTTTTACTCGACAGATACTGTACTAATGAACCTCCAATTTTGCAGATTGAATGTACCTTGGCTAATACATAGCCTACTAATGCTAGTATCACACGAGTAAAGCTACCAGTAAAGGCTAATTTAATAAAATGAACACCAGAATGCAGTTCTGGTGTTCTTAAATATTTCCGAATAAATTGGTCTTAAACGTTGTGTGTTCGTATGTTACAAAAACTATTAATTTGATAAATATAAATTCATAAGATTACTTTGTATCAGTTTAAAATCTAGAACAGTAAATACAATGTTCTAACATAATGGATTATTACGAGTGTGTTTACTAGTAAGTATTCGTCTACTTTTAGTCTAGTGGTCTTTTAGTTTTATTCGTCTACATCATATCAAACCTTTAATGTTATATATTTACAAACCTAAAACTAAGTACCTTTTATCTTAAATAATAGACTTCCTCAAAATTGCCCCTTGGAAAACTGTTATTGCTTAGTTGTTTATAATATTGTATATATTTTTTCGTACCTGTATGTAACCACTGAGTTATATCGACATAAGAGAATACTTTGCTTTATTGACAGGATGCATAATAACGTATCAAATGATATTGGTAAATCTCAAAACTTATAGCGAATAAAATTATGTTTGTACATGGTTAAAGGGTAATTATTAGTCAATGCTTAAAATTTTATTACCTTATCGTTTTTTTCAAATACATAGTTGAAAGTTTATGTAGTCACAGTGGTCGTGATTCCGGAATGTCTATCTGTGGGCGAATAAAAATGCTGTATTGATCAGAAAAATCACTCACCAGCGATCATACTCGTTTTGTGAATATAACATTGAGACAACTTTATAATCATGTCTTTATTTCATCTTCATTTTCCACTTCTTAGGTGACGAGTACACGTAACTGCTGATATGCAATTAAGTTTATATGATTTAATATTGACTGCAACTTAATACACACTATAGCCTATACAGTATACACTGTACTACTGTATACTCTAAACTATACAGTGTAATTTGAATTGTATCGCTTAGTGCAAAATTAGTGTTTCTTATTATAATAATTTCCAGAATAATTTCATTGTCGAAAGTGAATCGTTTTGATAAAAGTAGCTCTAAAACATAAATAAAGCTGAAAAAGGTTGTACAAAGGTTGTAAATATACAAAACTAGCAATCTGTTCTGGCTTCGTATGGATGGATACCGGATACAAGTAGGTTACGATTTTTGAAGTGTGTGCAAGTCACAAAAGAAACCTGTTTTTTTGGAGTTCGATTTCGAATTAGGTTTATGGAATTTCACCTTATCAACGGTGAATCACTCGAGAAATGTATTTTTTTTAAATAACCGTACAAAAACATTTAAACCGAACTGTTAAACATGAAAACATCTGATAAAATGTACAGAACTAGTATGTATCTGGCCCACACATAATTTTTGATTATTACTTTAATTCAATAGATAGATGTGTAGATTAGATAAGTGTGTAATTTATTGTGTTGTTATTACAGAGTCGCGAGTGCTTTCTCTGAAAACCGCCAATTTGTTGCTCAACCATAGACAACAATTAAAGGTAAGTATTTATTACTTAAGCGTTTAAGGTTTTGACAATACTGTATAAGATTTATCGATACGTTCAAGTTTGGGTGTCATTGGGTGCCTCCAAGTTTGTTATGTATAGGATCCTTAGTATATATGTACACATTTAGGCGTGATACTTGGTTTGGGTGTCCAGATTGTGTGATTGTATGATATAATATCTTCCTAATTTATGGTGACTGGACGGGACAAGTCAACATTTTTTTTAATACTTACGTTTTTAGGAAGATTTTTTACACTTAAGGCGATGCATTGATAAACAATAATTTAATCCAAAACAGACCTTCTGGTCTATGCAAAAGTGAGCGCGCTAGCTTACGAAAAATTCGAAAAAGTGTCATTTTGAAGAATATGTTTAGATTAAACTACACAGAAAATTTAGAAACGTAAATCGGTCCCATTACTCCGAAAAATGTAAATCCCTGTTTTAAAAGAGGTTTCTTTGATATTTTTTTTTGTTTTACAAAAGTTAACCAATCGTGTATCGCAACTGTCAAAATAAAGTCAATAAAATTAAGAATCAGGTTACCAAATATCACTTTCATACGTTTTGTAGTCGCTTAGAAAAATTGAGATCCCTGCCGTCAAAATTTTCAATGCGTCGCCTTTATCCACGTGTGATATTTTGTAACATTTTAGTTACAAGAATGAGGGTAGAATGGTTTTCGTGTGTGTAGTAGGGTGTGTATATGTCTGATTTTAGTCTTGTAAGAGCCCAGTTGACGTGTAGCCGTCGAATAGTCAAGTATATAATAGTTGATGTGATAAAGAATCGAGTGTGTGTTCATAGTGATCAGTGCTTCTGTTACATTTTATATTTAAAATAAGTTAATGCGAGTCCAATACACAATTAAGTTTTTCTTACTGTTACTAATTCGAATCCCGTAACTGCTATTGACTGAAAATGAATATCAATTTAATATTTTAGACAAGTTGTATTAATGTTATATTCTTACAATGGAAAACGAATGACCAATACATTAAGTTCATTCCCAGGTAAACGGCAACTATATGCAATGATGACTTAAGACGCTGGATTAAAACTCCTAAAGACAAAGAAAAAAATCGTAAAAGTAACATTCATGCTATATACCTTCTATAGAGACTACATGAATATTGTAATGGGAAATTACGCAATTACCTTCCATCATGTCATTGTCATAAATTACGTCAATTTTTCCAACAACTAACGAAATAACCATGAATTATTACCAATTACTTGAAACCTAGGTTAATGATTACGACCTATTGTTAGACATTTGTTCAATGTGACATGGGGTTAAATAAAGCAAATTATGTTATGAAAAGTTGATTAAGTTGGGCCATAGACATGACACAGGTGGGTCTGGCCCACAACGGAATTACTAATATAATAATATTTTTAATAATCCTCTAGGCAATTATTTTATTTGATTATCTTATTAGACTATATTCTAAATTTAACTGAAAATGTGAAAATATTTGAAAATTTCAAGCGAGAGCACAAAATAATTTTCTAATATTTTTTCAAAGATTGTCTCTGTCGCTCCAAGTGATGGGCAATGAGAGTACGAATTTGTGACGCCATCAGTAGTGGAGCATCATTTTCTTCTAGTTTATCTCAACTAATGGAGTTTAAATGGTAGTAACTTCTTTATTTTTCATTAAAACTTAAATATATTTTTTATTAAGCTTATTTATTTATTAATTATTCAGGAGAACAACAGCGAATTACAAACAAAAATAGACTTAAGATGCTGAGTACATACAGATGGCCAATTATAGTTCTCGATATGTGTATGCGATGTGCCACTTGTATAAACCAATACCTATAAGTTATAGCAACATTTACACAATAATTTATGCATACATGTACTAAAAGCAAAATGCATACCTATGTGAATGTTTATACTAACACTAAATATGTGTATGTTATATATAATACAAATATAATATGTATATAAACGGGCATATCATCCATTACTAATCACGAAAACCACTGGCAACACGTGTTACAACCACGAACTTGTTAAACCACAACTACTAGGAGTGACAATAAATAAAACACCGTACTTCCACACTTTATATTCTTTGATCTATTCTGACCCGATAATAATTATTAATACAATAACTAGGTATATATATTACACTTGGATATAACATAATACATAACAGATTATCAATCGGCATCCTTGATTTTCTACTTTATTTAAATTATTTTAATAGCCTCAATGCAAATCGCAAATCATATATTCAAATCTAAACCATCGAAATCCAAATCACACAATTTTATTAAATAACCAACATAATATTACTACAATTACAATATAAAACATTAGTAGAATTTCCTAATATAATTGAAATAATAATAATGTATAATAATTAGTTTGAACATATTACTTAACTAGGTGCTCCGGGCTCTAACCCAAAAAGAGAATAATCCCCCACGTTTTCTCCAAAACAACCGATCTTCTGCTTCGCCAATCGTCGACTGACTGCCCGCGTAACTATTTTATAAAAATTGGCATCAAATTGTTATGCAATCGGTAATGACTGATGAATGAGCGGAAAAGAATACATTTGATAAATTAAGCAACAGTTACATCTAATACATCATCCAATCCAATATCTCATATTCCAAATTACAACAAGACCATTTTTCCATTATAAATACTTTATTCCAAACCATCACCATAAATAATAGAAATTTTCATTCCCAAAACTATTTTCCTTTTTTTTCCATATCCATTTTATATACCTTATAAATTCCAAATCATTACCATAAGAAACCAAATGTTTTATACCATTAAAACCATAACCAAGTTTGTATTTCCAATTATGTGTCCTGTTTCCATTTCTTATTTTTTTTAATCTTTCCAACAAGTCTATTAATTCTTCCGTACTGTCTACTTCACTATCTTGCGTGCTGCTATCTTTGCATTTCATCTTTGTGAAATTCTTTAATCGAATCCGATGAAACCAAAGTACTAAACTTTTTGTATCCTTTCATTCCTTTCAATGATGAGATTAAATATCTGTCGTTACCTACAACTTTAGTGATCCTGTATGGGCCGCTATATTTTTCTTTTAATTTGCTTCTAACATTTATATTTCTATCTGCAGCTCCCTTCCATAGTACTAAATCATTTACCTTATATTGTGTTGGAAGTTTTCGTTTAGCATTAAAGTGTTGGCGCATTGTTTCCGAAGACTTTTCTAAATTGGTAGATGCTTGACTTTTAATGTCTTCAGCTTTTTGTTCATTATCGAATTCATTTTTACCCAAACTTTGGTATCTACTCCTAGTTGCACTAAACATCAATCTATATGGTGTAAAACCTGTTGAAGAATTCTGTAGATTATTCATACCCCATGTTATAGCTGGTACAGAAGCATCCCAGTCTCTTTCGTTTTCTACACTGGTATTAAGAGAATCCAGCAAAGTTCTATTATATCTTTCTACTTGCCCATTAGCACGAGGGCAAGCCACAGCATTAATAATATGTTTAACTTGATTACTTATGCAAAATTGCTTGAAATTTTTGCTTTTAAAACAGGTACCACTGTCGGAAATTAATCTTTTTGGATAACCGAATAAGCAAAACACATTTAATAATGCTTTTATTGCTTCGCGGCTCTTAGTAGTTTTGACAGGGATAGCCCAAACAAATTTTGTAAAGGAGTCGACAGCCATTAACAAATATATGTTACCTAAAACACTTTTACAAAATGGTCCTAAATGGTCCACATGCATGGTATTGAGAGGTTCTGGTGCTTTCTTTATGGGGTGCAATTGTCCTTCGGGTTTACCATATTGGCTTCTCTTGGATAAACAGTCCAAACATGCATTGACATATTTTCGAATAAAGCGAGTCATACCAGGGAACCAAAATGATTCTTCGATTATTCAATCACAACGTTTTAACCCTGGGTGATCTATTAAATCGTGATATTTCCTCATTATATTCCATCTTCCATATTTAGGTAAGTACTACTTCTACTTCTTTCTTGTCTATTCTTGATAATTCTGCACAACCTGCCATCGTTTAGTTTGAAATTTTTCTGAATGTCGGGGTCATTGGCACCAGATTCTAGTTTGTTTTTAATGACGCGTATTTTTTCGTCTTGATTCTGTAAGCATATTATTTAATCAAAAACGTCAATGACATTAATATCCACTTTTTGAGGTTCTTCCACTGGAAATCTGCTAAATGCATCGACGTGGCTGTGAGATTTTCCCGACCTGTGTTCAACCTCCATATCAAATTCCTGAATAGATAACCACCATCTTGCTATCCTTGGCATAAGATCCTTTTTAAGAAACGTATATCTAACAGCTGCACAGTCTGTGATGACTTCAAAAGGATTACCTGCCAGATACATCCTAAACGGCCTTAATGACTCGACCACTGCCAGGGTTTCCAATTCGTATGAATGGTACATAGTTTCTTCTTTACTAGTAATATGCTATAGGTTTTAGATCACCATCTTGATTCTGTAAAATAATACCTGCCAAACCCCTACAACTCGCATCTGTATGAACCTCAGTAACGCATCCCTAACGGAATAGTGACAGAAGTGGTCTAGTCGTTATGATTTCCTTTATGTCATTGAAAGCTTTATCTTGAAGTGAGCCCCAATCCCAAACCGAATTTTTCTTCGTGTTATTAAATTCACCTGCGCACCAGTGTCTAAATAAGCTACAACACATATAGCGTTTACAAAAATTTTCTTAAAGTAACATTCATTTACCTGTGCTTCAACTACATTAATAATTTTCTGATAGCATTGTTCAGTCTTGTGATTTGTCCGGTCGCAATTATTGCATTTTGGTACACTTGAATTTTTAGGACAAAACCGAGCGATATGTCCCGTCTCATTACACAAGAAACAAGTTACAGCTTTTTTTTCTTTATTATCATAGGTTATATCTTTCGAAGTACTTGCAACAGCTATATCTCGGCTGCGATTATGAGCAATGCGATGATTTTGTGTAAATTTTCTATCTTCATTCAAACAAAGGAATTGTGAATACAGTTCTCCTGGAGTTCTATAGTTGGCTGCTCTTGCAGAAGTTTTCATGTGAAAGGGTAGACCATCTATAATACACGATACGGCTTTCTCACCACTTATTTCACATTTAGTTCACATAGAAGATTTAGAATAGAAGTAGTACGTCATCGTCTCATTTAGTGTTTTCTTACGACCTAACATTTCCTTTAGAACTTCAATATAATCAATATTTTACGGAAATGCCTCTAAACTTTTTTGTTTCCATTCCCGCCATGTCATTTCATAATTATGTAATACACTATGCCACATTTTTGCTAGCCCAGATAGTCGCGCTTGCATATAATAACTTTTGACATTGTCACTCCAACCATGTATTGCTCCTTATTGTTCAATCTTATTTAGCCATTGCAAAGCGGGTAGTTCTGTTTTTTCGGGGTTGAATTTCGGTATGATTTCCGGTTTTGCCACAAAAGTAGTAATTGGAAAAGACCTACCAGAGTCGTTAGGATAAAACCTTGAAGTGTCCTTTTTAGGGGTCATGCGGTTGCCATGGTGCCCATCGCCGGCGGTTGGTATCCGATGCACTCGTGTCATGTGACCCACTGCGAAGCCTTTTTCTTCGGCTGTCATGCCAATCACCCGGACTTCGGGATTGACTTCGTTCTCGGGAGCTCATTATCCCACTTCTGAAAATGTTACAACCACGAACTTGTTAAACCACAACTACTAGGAGTGACAATAAATAAAACACCGTACTTCCACACTTTATATTCTTTGGTCTATTCTGACCCGATAATAATTATTAATACAATAACTAGGTATAAATATTTAAACCATCAGGCCTTTGCACTGTCGATTGCTTATAAATAAAACACCAAGAATAACTTGTACTACACTTTTTAATTAAAAATAGAACTAAAAGAACTGACACTGTATATTATTTATTTGCTACCACACCGTTCATAACACAAAGATAGAATGCCCGTTTTTCACAGAGTAGCCGTCTTTTATTACACTGGTTTTTCATGTCTACCCACAATTATTCCTTCCTTTAACAAAATACTACCAAGTTAAATAGGTACTATACGACGGTAGATCATGATTGTTACAGTCGGCCATCCGTCTCCAAACGAGCCCTCTCGTTGTAAGACTAATCTTGTATATTTATTGAACCATAATATTATACGTAATGAATTAAGTTTATTTTAGATTACAACATTTACAAATAACAAAAAACAATTCACTAATTGCTTTAACTGACTCTTGTTAATTAGTATTGAATATTACAATATTTTATTAATTATTATGTGTTAATTATTTATTAATTACATTAAATTATTCATTTCATAATCAAGATATAAGATTAACTAATTGAGTTCGTATTTAATGACGATGTACATAACAATTTTACTTTTTGTATATAAAGCTAGTATAGGTTTAGACATTCATCAAATCAATTAAACTTTATTATATCTTACAATGATTCTTAAATTTTAATACCTGTAATCACTATATTCAATCATAATCATTACTTCATAAACTGTTTGTCATCTCTAATGACAATAATTAATAATGCCATCTCCAAGGGCGATGTCGATGCCATCTCAAATGGCGATGTCGACGCCATCTCAAATGGCGATGTCGACGCCATCTCAAATGGCGACGTCCATGCCATCTCAAATGGCGACGCCCATGCCATCTCAAATGGCGACGTTCATGCCATCTCAAATGGCATTCGAAGTATCGCTAGGAACTCTAGACCATCTCAAATGGCTATTCATGTTATGGCTCAGCATTGCACTATCCTAATCACTATCCTAATGATTGTCGCTATCTGAACTAGATGAATAATCTGCTCTATAACTTAACCAGGGGAATATTTTATCTATTGAAACAACACCCTCGTAACGTCTACCTTTTCTTGTGATCGGAGTATCCTCTATAATAAAGCGATCATTCGGCAATATTTTTTTAATTTTATAGGGTCCTTGGCACTTAGGTTCCAGTTTCTTTGACTTGCCTTTTCCTGATGGCACTACTCTGATTATTCGAACTAAATCACCTTCCTTGTATGTGGTGGCGCATTTCCTACGACTATCAAACCTTTTTTTGTTTATTTGTTGGTTTTGTTTAACAGCATCACTTGCTTCACGTCGAACATCGTCTAGTGGTTTATCAGAGACTCCATTTCCTACATCTTCTACAATGTCGTTTAATATTCCCTGTGAAGGACCAACAATCTTCTTCCCGAATAATAATTCTGTAGGCGTCCTTTTGGTAACTTCATGTGTCGATGTGTTTATGCCTAACTGTACTTCCGGTACGTATTCATCCCGGGTGTTAACGTCTTTATCATGTGTCATAGCTCCTAATGCCGACAGTATGGTTCTATTGTATCTTTCCACCTGACCATTTGACCGGGGTGAGCACACAGAATTTAACACATGCTTGATACCTAATGAACGCGTAAACACTTTGAATCTATTGCTCGTAAAGCTAGTACCTCTGTCTGTGATGAGTCGCGTTGGAACACCAAATAAACTAATGAAGTTGCGGAATACTTTTACACTGGCTCTCGATTTAGTGCTACGTACAGGTGCTAAATGGACGTATTTTGTGAATGCGTCAACTATTACCAGTAAGTACGTATTTCTTTTCTTACTTCGTATAAACGGTCCGAGGTGGTCGGCGTGCACAGTATGGAAAGGTATGTCTACCTTTGGTATAGGATGCAGGTAGCCCTCTTTTGCTCCGGAAGGTATCTTGTGATGAGCGCAGCTCAGGCATGAAGAAACATATTTTTTTATAAATTTACGCATTTTCGGAAACCAGAAGAACGCCCTTACTCTCTCTAATGTTTTTCCTAGTCCACTTTCGCGGAGAGCTATCAGGACTTCTTCCAATCTTTGTAACCCCTCAGCAACTGTATTAGATGGTATAAGTATGTCATCCATGTAAACAATGTTATGCTTGATTTGTTTCTGATTTAATACTTTATGTATCACCCGTTGAAAGACTGCTGGCGCATTTGCAAGGCCGAACGGCATACGAGTATATTCGTATTGACCGTCCGGCGTTACGAATGCTGTCTTTTCTCTTGATTCCTCTGTGATCCCAATCTGATGGTATCCTGAAGCCAAGTCCAGTGTGGTAAATATGGACTGTCCTGAAAGCTGATCAAGAAGATCTTCTACTCTCGGTAAGGGATAATGATCTCTCTTTGTTTTACTGTTTAGGGCGCGATAGTCCACGCATAAGCGCTTTTCCCCAGTTTTCTTTTGTACTAGTACTATAGGACTGGCATACGGAGAACTTGACTCACGGACTATTCCATTCTGCAGCATTTCATTCACCATGTCCTGTATCTGTCTTCGTTCATGTAGTGATAGCCTATAAGGTCTAAACACCACAGGATCAGAGTCTTTTAATTGTATCACACTTTCCGCTACGGTGGTGAAACCTAAATTGTGCATTCCCCATGAGAAACAGGTCTTGTAATTGTCTATTAGTTGTCTTAACCGTTTCTTGTCATCCATAGAAATATTTGTACTGCAGTCGATCACCAAGTTTGAAACAGGTTCCACGGTTTCTGCTATATTGACTGCGAGACTCGCCGGGAGGTTAATAGCACGAGTTATAAGAGAGCCTTTATTTATGGTGATAGGGTTTGCCCCCAAACTATGGACTAGAAGCCTACATTGGCCCTGAATAAGTTTATATTCACCCGGGAGTAAATAGTATTCGTTTCCGTTACAGCGTCTCACTGATGCAGCGACATAAATGCTCCCATGCATCGCGATAGCAGATTTTACTTGTACTGATTGAAACGAGTTCACGGGGATAGTTACGTCTTCTACAGTTTCTAAGAGCACTTTTATCTTGCTGTCTCCGTTATATCTTTGGACACGTACTTCACTTGCTGTCTTAGTAATTCTCAAATTAGGACGCTCACTAAATGTATGTCCCAGCAGGGCGGGACAGTTTATTAGGTGGTCATCTACTATAAAAATCTCGACGTCTCTTTCTATAACACCCTGTACTTCTATAGTAACCCGCGTACTACCTGCTGGAAGATATGGTATATTGCCTAACCCACGCAAAAATGGACCGTCTACTATCTCCCAGCTAAGGCCTAGCCTCTTAGCATCCGATTTACGAATCAGCGTTGCTTCACTACCTAAATCCAATAGACTTAGTACACCGTGTTTGTTAATTTTTATTGGCAGTTTATATTTGCTGTTAGCGTGAGTAGCCAGTTGGATATCGCCGATATCTTTAATGCTGTTGGTAAGTTTAATCGGATTCATAATCGATGAACCAGTTAAAATTTTTAAGACTGCTTTGTCGTTAGTACCGGACACCGAAGGATTTATCTTACGACACTCTGACTGGACATGGCCCATTAAATTGCAATGAGAACATTTAATTATTAGTTTCGGACATTTAAAACTGGGATGCCCCCTAGGCTTGCAGTTAAAGCAAATTAATTGTGGAGAACTTTGATGAGATTTAGGCTCTGTTCTAGCACGAGCGGACATTGCTGATTGGGGTGCCCGTTTATCTCTTCTGTCTACATTGTCTTGTACGGTCTTAAAATACTGCAACACATCTTCAGCTTTTTTGAAAGTAGCAGCCTGTGCTCCTAACTTAACTGACCTATCATCTACACCATGGACCAAACAATCTACTGCGTTTTTACCAAAAATTTTGCAGCGGTTTAATAAATTGATTTTTGAAAAATAGTACAACTCTAAGGAGTCACCAAAACGTATTCGTTTCTTCAACATTTCTGTAAGTAGTTCTGCATAATTTTCAGTAGACGGGAATGACTCCTCTAGTAGTAGTTTCCACTCGCCCCACGTACGCTTAAGAGATGGCAATCCTTGGTACCAAAGCTTAGCCTGACCTATTAGTTTAGGCAAAGCATAGTGGATAATCTGCCTATTGGTCCAAGAGTAAATATCAGCACATTCATCTACTTTACTTAGCCACATGTGAATTGTCTGTTCCCTAACCATAGGATCAAATTCCGGTATTACATTATTTATGCTAGGGAGATTCTCACGATCGTTGGGCCTATTTCTCAATACATTTATAAATTCCTCCACTAAAGCGGATGCTGAGCCATACCTTGATCTTTCTCGCGAATCATCACGTGCGGGTGTATCATGTCGCCGGTCGCTTCGGTGATATGTTCTTCTCTCTTTCTCTAGTTGACTCTCTAAGGCTGCAATTCTTTGCTTCTGAACTTCTAACTCTTCTTCGTTGTCATACAGTCTTCGTAAACTACTACGACTACGTGTACGAGAACGAATATCCCTACTGCAATGCGCACTTGTATCTATGCGACTGGGTCTGCTCTGGTTTCGCTCCGGCGTCTTTGTTTGTCGCTCCCTGTCGATCTCGGAAGTCCGACTTTTGCTACGGCTTTTCCTTTGTCGCTCAATACCAGTTTCATTTTCCTCCATCCTGGAACTCAGAGATAATTTCGAATGTTAGTTCCCGCCAGTCACTGTAAGTACCTATGGTAACCTATATAGCACTTGAAGTAATCTTAATTCACTTTTAGCTAATAATAGGTACGGTAAGGAGCAGAAGACACGCCTAATAGAAAGAGACTACCGTTTCCCATGGACGACTGTTGATTATCGACCCTTAAACTCAAATTGGAAACAGAGTTTTAGTATTCTTCTTTCTCTTTCGCTCTCTCCCTCTCTCTCTCTCTCACATTATTTCTACTATTCACTAGAAACACGACTACACTCATAGATTGTTATTATATTAGTAATCAACAAACCTCATACTAGAGTATCTACGTGAAAACGTGCGAGGAGAATGACGAGACCCGAGGAAGCGAAAGGGGTATGTAAGAACTGCGAAGCCCGGCGCCCCATCTTCCCCGTCCACCCCGTTAGGGGCACAGCGTGAAGATATGTATGTATATCATATAAATCTATAGCTGCTTTCACTATGTGGGGCAGGTATCACCTTAATTCGTAAAGTTGTTACACTTTCAATTTTAATATTTATTTTACCTTAACGAGCGAGGTATGGGGAGAGAGTCATTTTAAATTATCACATTGCGAACCCGAATGAACTTACCTTTGAGAGTGCAACTAAGTTTCTAACCAATTATTTCAACTTAATTTAGCCGATAACTTATCACAAAGTTTTGTTTATGACATACGTTATTTTATTTTGTTTATTTGGAAACTTAATAGCCTAACAATTTAATTAAACATATAAAAGTACAATAGGCCGATTATGGAGTTTCACTAATAGCAACAATTTAAAATTTCGAACAATAAGTAACTCTAGTAGAGAGAGCAGAGAAAAGAAAACAAAAAGAACAAAGTAACAGTTTAGAAAATTAATAAAATACAAAAACAATGAGGTGAAAAAAAATATTGATATCAATATCTAATTGTCCAATTAAATTAATAATACATACATACAATAATTATTAGTACAAGGCTGGGCTCGTCAAAAAAAAGGAGCTTCTACTATAATTATAATTCTATTATAAATACATCAATAAGGTAGTTTTTTATTGTAGAGCATATGGGGGTATATTCACAAATGCGATATCATCGACAATGAGCATACGGAAATTACATGTTATAACGACCTTATATGCTATTTTAAGTTCACATCAAATCTCTGATTTGTAACAATATTTCGTATAATTGATTAAATATTGTTACATTAAGGTTCACAATCAAATTCAGCATTTAAACGAGTCTAGGGTGTGGTTGTCGTAGTAAAAGGCGACAATCGTGGTTTGTGTTACGACAACAACGTACGCAACCTCCAGTGTAGCCAAGGCGCATGTATGTGTAAAATGGACACCTCCAGAATGTAGTCCTGGCAATGCGCATGTATGTGTATAATGAACACCTCCAGAGTGTAGCCCTGGCAAGGCGCATGTATGTGTTTAATGAACACGTTTGCTAATCGTTTGGACTCATTAGTTTAATATCCCAACAAAACTTTTATATCATGTCACAACATAGTATAAAATATAAAGAAGGAAACACAGTACAACGAAGAAAAAAAATTCATTTAATAACGTAATTATTTACGTACCTTTTATAGAGAGTAGATCCCACTTCTGAAAGATTTAAACCATCAGGCCTTTGCACCGTCGATTGCTTATAAATAAAACACCACGAACAACTTGTACTACACTTTTTAATTAAAAATACAACTAAAAGAACTGACACTGTATAATATTTATTTGCTACCACACCGTTCATAACACAATGATAGAATGCCCGTTTTTCACAGAGTAGCCGTCTTTTATTACACTGGTTTTTCATGTCTACCCACAATTATTCCTTTCTTTAACAAAATACTACCAAGTTAAAAAGGTACAATAATACGACGGTAGATCATGATTGTTACATATATTACACTTGGATATAACATAATACATAACAGATTATCAATCGGCATCCTTGATTTTCTACGTTATTTAAATTATTTTAATAGCCTTAATGTAAATCGCAAATCATATATCCAAATCTAAACCATCGAAATCCAAATCACACAATTTTATTAAATAACCAACATAATATTACTACAATTACAATATAAAACATTAGCAGAATTGCCTAATATAATTGAAATAATTATCACAATAATACATATCAATACAATATCTTGTCATCATTGACAACTGTTTGGCTCTTCTTTCTTAAAATTATTTTAACGTCCTTTCGCCTTTTTTTGGTCAAATTTCATTACCATCATTTTCCCCATATCTGGTTCTCACAGTGGTGTTTTTGTTTCAGGTGGTGGACGCAGCTGCAGTCCACATATTGCTGGGTTTTTCTCATCCGGCCGGGTGTGACAGTTCTGCCATAGCAACGTCAACAAGAACGGTTGCTTAGAGATTTTAGCGCTTATAGCTTATTTTTCACTGTAGTTTTTTTGTAATTTTTCGTAATATTATGTCGTGATATGCTCCCGGCCCTCACATCCTCACCTTCCTCTAGCTCACATACTATAATTAATGACACATCGTTGGAAAATTTAATAAAATGTGAGCAGTGTTCCCAACCTCGTTTTTTTCGTGGAAATAGGGGCTTGAAGATTCATGTCGGCAGGGTACACAAACGGTGTGACACTGCCGGCATTGCTTCGGGCCCCACTTCCTTATCAGTGCCATCTCAGTCCAATAATTTGACTAATTCCTCAAATTCCAATCACAATCGCACACCTTTTTGGAAATATATTGGTTCGCTCAAAAACAATGTATGCTTAATAAAGCGTATTCCACGTGGCGCACGCATCAGCGTTGCCAAATCTCTTAATTTAATAATACAAAGAATATTAAACCGAAATGACAAATGCGATTGGGAAGAACTGCTCATTTTCGGTTATAGAACATTATGTTTGGAACAAAACGATAAAGACAAAATTTCCTTAACACAAAAAATTAAACATAAGTGCTCTAACTCTTCAGTTCCGAGCATTCATGTTCGGCCCATTTATAAATCTTTCAATTCTGACAGTATTCCAAAAATAGAAACAAAAATTAGCGACGGCGATCTAAGAGGTGCCGCCCACTTGCTATTTTCCAGCGATGTTTTGGCACCGAATACGGCCGAGACTCTTTGCTCTCAGATCAAAGCATCCCTCTTCCTCTGTGGCTTGTTGTCTGCCAGATCCCCCACATCCAAATGATGTGTCGACTCGAGCTACGGAGGAAGATGTGCTTGCCGCAATAAATTCTTTTAAAAGCGGTTCCGCGGGAGGTCTCGATGGCTTAACGCCACAACATTATAAAGATCTGATTACAGGCTCTGTCGGTGATACCGGTAAGACACTCTTATCTAGTTTAACAGCTCTAATAAACGTTATGCTGGCTGGTAAGGTGCCCCCGGAGATAACCGACATCCTGTATGGTGCCAATTTATGTGCCCTGAAAAAAAAAGACGGTGGCGTTAGGCCAATTGCCGTAGGTGCAACTATACGCCGCATTGCCTCCAAAATTTGTTGCCGTCACATTCTCTCTACCGTATCAAACTATTTTTGTCCTACACAAGTAGGTTTTGGCTCAAAGAGAGGATGTGAAGCGGCAGTGCATGCGGCGCGTGCTTTCTTGACACATGATGGAGGTGAGGTACTCCTCAAAGTAGACATAAAAAATGCATTTAATTCTGTTGATAGATCCACCTTGTTGACACAGATAAAACAGCATGTTCCGGACATATATCCCTACCTCTGGCAATCTTATAGCAGTCCTTCAAAATTAATATATAAAGATAATTTATTACATTCCGAAGTTGGCTGTCAACAAGGTGATCCTCTCGGACCAGCTATTTTTAGTCTGGCTATCCATCCTGCGATTTGTAATTTAAATTCCAAATTTAATATTTGGTACCTTGACGACGGAACAATAGGAGGTAAAGCAATTACTGTTTTAGAAGACCTTAAAACCCTCATTCAAAGGTTTAAAGATATTGGCTTAGAATTAAATTTTTCTAAATGTGAACTCTTTGTTTCCGATTCTGTTCCAACTATTACAAAAAATGAAATAATTAATAAATTTAACAATCTGGCACCAGGTATTAAAGTCTTGTCAAAAGAATCGCTGTACCTCCTAGGTGCTCCCGTCTTAGATGACTCCATACCCTGCTTTATCAATGATCAAATACAAAAATTTAGCCAGTCTTCAGACAAACTTTTCAAAATTAATTCCCACATGGCTCTCCTCATTGTCCGCTTTTGCCTTTTTGTTCCAAAATTTACATATGCTCTTCGCTGTTCTCAGCTTTTTAAATTTCAAACGCTTTTAAAATCTGTAGACAATATTCTAAAAAATACATTATCTAAAATATTAAATTGCTCCTTTGTTGATGACAGGGTCTGGAATCAAGCCTCGCTTCCCATCTGTTATGGAGGCCTGGGCATACGCAAAATCTCGAGTGTGTCACTGCCAGCTTTTCTTTCATCAGCCTACAGCACGGAAAACCTTTTCCTATCTGTTATTCGCCCTTCCTTAGGATCGGTTGAGGTGCCGTGCTTGACTGATGCTCGAAATGCTTGGTTAAGTGTTTGTCCGAGTACTAACCTGCCTACCTCGACCTTTTCTCAAAAACACTGGGATGAGCCTCTATGCAAAAATGTTCATTTACAACTTTTAGATTCTTGTAGTACCGAAAAAGATCGGTCTCGCCTCCTAGCTGTTTCTGAGAAGGAGTCAGGACACTGGTTGAAGGTAATACCTTCAAAAAACTTAGGAACCTTAATCGACAATACCACGCTTTCTCTCATAGTATCCCTTCGTCTGGGGGCCAGGACTAACCTTCTTCACCGTTGCCGCTGTGGTGATCTCGTCGATGTACTAGGTCACCACGGTTTATCCTGTTTACGTAGTGCGGGCCGCATGTCACGACATGCTGCCTTGAATGACGTCATTCGGCGGGCTCTTGTCGCCGCTGGCGTTCCTGCAGTCTTAGAGCCTGTAGGTATTGTGCGCAGCGACGGCAGGAGACCGGATGGTTTGACGCTCATTCCTTGGAAACTTGGAAGATCGCTGGTGTGGGATGCCACTTGTGTCGATACACTTGCTGTTTCCCATGTGCCGGCGACTTCCAAGTCAGCAGGTGCCGCGGCCAGCACTGCCGAGAACTTGAAGCGGCGTAAGTATGCGACTCTCTCTGAGAGTTTCATATTTACGCCCTTTGCAGTCGAAACTTTGGGTCCCTGGGGCCCCGAAGCCCATCGACTGGTTTCTGATATTTGTAAGAGACTGGTCGAGGCTTCGGGAGACCGCCGGGCTGGCAGCTTCTTCCGCCAACGAATCAGTTTGGCTATTCAAAGAGGCAATGCTGCCAGTCTGCTAGGTACCTTGAGCAATGACAGCTTACTAAGCGGCAACTTTGAGGAAGTTTATTATTTAAGATAATGTGTAGTTGTAAGTTTGTAAATATTAACATATGTATGTACTTTTTGTTAATAAAGATGTTTTTATTGAAATAATAATAATGTATAATAATTAGTTTGAACATATTACTTAACTAGGTGCTCCGGGCTCTAACCCAAAAAGAGAATAATCCCCCACGTTTTCTCCAAAACAACCGATCTTCTGCTTCGCCAATCGTCGACTGACTGCCCGCGTAACTATTTTATAAAAATTGGCATCAAATTGTTATGCAACTGGTAATGACGTCACACTCTTTTCTTATTTCCGTTTGATTTATCACACACGGTAACGTTTAAGAATTGTATCCGTTACAATTTTCTTATAACTTTATAAGAAAGATGGAATATATCCACATGGTGGAAGAGCTTGTTGTACATATTTAGAGTACGAGTCATAACAGCGTTTTGTGCATATCTGGACATGGCCGCGCGCGCCACCATCGCTGAACAGTCTAATCGTCCACGAACCACATGGTATAGCATACACATGTCCAGCAGAACCCGACGATCCTCTAGGGATAATACACTGTGTTGACGACAAAGGTCTTTATAAGATTCATAGGGTTCAACAGTATGTTTTCTAAGACAATTCGCGAAAATCTTTTGAATATGCTCCACTCTTTCATTGTATATATTGTAACGGAGCAAGATGACGTCACTGTCACCGGGTCTGCCTAGCTGACATCACATCCTGCCTCCCACATCTGTTGTCGCCGAGGCGTGGGAGAAGTGACGTCAGCAAGTCTATATAAGCCGATGCGAGCTAAGATATGAATTATTATACATCATTCTGCGGGCTTAGCTGTTGATTGTTCGTCGTCGGCTATTCGTGACAACGTGTTATAGTTTGTAAATAATATACTAATTTTAAACAAGAAATGTCAGAAAAGGTTTACGGACACGAAAGATGTAACTCAACTTCTTGTAGGCTTTTTGAGTTGCGATGTCCACATAATTGTCCATGAGCATTTTGCAATAAAAATAAACTCCCAAATCACGAATAACCTTTATCCTCTCATTATTTGAATTATCGAAATTGTATTGATAATCTATTTCCTTACTGCGACGAGTGAAGGATATGCACTGGCATTTTTTAATGTTAACCCTTATTTTATTTAATTTATAATACTCGGGTAAACTGTTTAGATCGCTCTGAAATTTCTCCTAGTCACGCCCCGAACGAAAATTAGGGAAAACTTTGTTATCGTCTGCGTACAATAAGTGCTGACAGAAAAGTAAACACGAGGCAATGAAATGAACAAATGCGTTATATAGAAGAGGCCCAAAGTGAGATACCTGTGAAATTCCTTAAGGAATCGACACGAAATTTGACCTGTGTCCACCGATAACTAACTTCTGTGATCGATTAGATAGATACGATTCGATCCAGCGCAGCAAATCTCGATTTATACCCAGATATTGCAATTTGTAAAGCAGAATGACATGATCCACACGGTCGAAAGCTTTTTCGAAGTCCGTGTAGATCACGTCAATCTGTCCCCCACCCTCCATATGCTCCAGAACATAAAATATAAAACACGCTAGGTTAGTAACTGTGGATCTATTTTTCAAAAACCCGTGTTGTTGCTCTGAAATGCCACGAGACAATATTATAAATATTATTGTACCCGATTTTTTCTAAAATTTTACTTATGATACTAAGAATATATATTGGTCTGCACTGCTCGCTTTATAATTGTTAATTGTTTTAAATTAATGCACGAAATCCTACTCTGTCAAGAAAGTACCGGGAAAAGATCAACAATACACGAAATGTTAGTTATTCATCCAAATTTATTTTATCACCTTCAAAGTATGCTCCTTCAGAAACGATACACTTACGCCAACGAATAATCCAATCATCAAAACATTTTTTAAACGCTTTTTCCGGAATTGAGTTCAGTGCTCGCCGCGAATTCTCCTTTATGTCTTTTACCGAATGAAAACGGATGCCACGAAGTGGTAATTTGAGTTTAGGAAAAAGAAAGAAGTCGGCTGGAGCCATATCTGGTGAATAAGGTGGTTGCTCGATGGTATCTGTTGAGTTTTTGGTCAAAAATTCGTTCACAATGATGGCCTTGTGCGAAGGTGCATTATCGTGGTGCAAAATCCAAGAATTTTCTTTCCACAAATCTGGCCTTTTTCTTCGAATTTGCTGTTTTAAACGCCGCATAACGCCCAAATAATATTCTTTATTTACCGTTTGACCTTCCGGCAAGAATTCCGAGTGCACAACACCGCGATTGTTAAAGAAAACGGTCAACATGACTTTGATTTGTGATCGACTTTGGCGTGGTTTTTTCGGTTTCGGTTCAGTTGGAAGGCGCCACTCCAAAGCTCGTTGACTACTTTGCATGTCAAATTCGTAAACCCACGTCTCGTCACCAGTAACAATGCGTTTCATGAATGTTGAGTCGGAATTGACTCGTTCTAGCATGTCCTCAGCGAATCGTTTTCGAAGAAAATACTGGTCTTTTGGGACTAGCCGAGTGGCAACATATTTCATACCCAAGTGATCATTTAAAATGGTACGGATCGACTCGTGAGACACAGAAAGTTCGGCGGCTATCTCTCTCAAACTTGAATGAGGATTTTCAGTCACTATTTCCTTCACTTTTGCGATGTTAACTTCAGTTGCAGACGTTGATGGCCTACCAGAGCGAGGCGAATCTTCCATCACATCTCGACCGCTTTTTAACGCTTTGTACCACTCATAAGCACGTGTTTTTGATAAAGTTGATTCACCGTAAGCCTTCTGTAACATTTTCAGTGACTCCGAACACGAAATTCCATTGGCGATGTAAAATTTAAGACAAACTCTTTGTTCGATGTTATTGTCCATTGTGAAATTTGCAATATACACTAGAATGATATAACTAAAAACAGCACTGTATTTAATCTAAATAACAACTCAAACTCCGTGCCAAAATGGAAAACAGTTGTACCAATCTAGCAACAACAAAAAAAAACAAAAAATTGATTTGGAACCATAAACAAATCATCCATTCCCGATACTTTCTTGACTGAATGTATATCACTTTCAAGAACCATGAACTACTAACTAGTCTATTGTGTGACTTTTAACTGAGTATTAGTTTTATATTGTGGGGAACTGGGGAGAGCTCAAAAATACCTGCGTTCCAAAAATCCATGATCTAAATTAGAGGCTTTTAGTTTTGCTTTCGGATGCTTTAGTTCGAGCACTGCAACAGCGGACCAGTCATTAAAATGAATCAAAAATTATTTTTGTTGACTTCACAATTTTTTTTTGTTGACTTCATAATTTTTGTGTGATCAGTCGTCAGTGTATTAAAACCAAATAGAGATAAGATGTTAACCTATCGCCTACATGTTCTACAGGAACAATAAACCAGTTTATGCGATCTGTGCTAGAAGAAAATCAAGTTTTTAATTACATATATTGTCTCTTGTCTTGTACACTGACGAACAACTTCTTTTTATCCTTCTATAATTAGTTAATATCTTTTTTAAGTTGAACAACATAAGCTTTAAAAACATGATGAAATTTTTCGTTACATGGTACTTATTAATAAAATTAGTTTGTAAATCTGTACTTTTATTATGCTTGTTAAGAAGGCATAAACTTTTCAAATCAAAATGTTGTATTTAATTTATACAATGACGTTTTAATATATTACTCGCTTGTCGATTTTGCCAATTTTAAAAATATATTTTAAAATTTTTAAAAGCTTAGTTGCTATTCCAGTACTTCAATAGACTTTAATATATAGCGTGAAAAGAAACGTAATGTCAGTATTGATTGTCATGTTTCAAATTTTTACAATAATAGGTTTTTTAATGAAGTTGATTAATTAATTTTGAAGAATGATGAGATTTGAGGAAGCGAAAGAAGTAAGGATCGCGACGCTTGGCGCTGCGTCCTCTCTGACTACCCCGTTGGGGATATGAGCGTGAAGATATTAATTTTGTGTTTATATTAAATTTAAATTTATTACATATTTTCATCCACGCTGGTTAAATATTTTCATTCATTCATTCATTCAAACAAGTAATTTACATAGGTAAAAATGAATGTATTTTCATAGAACTCGACAATTTTATATTTTAATACGTCTTCAAAAAGCGAATTACTTTTTAAACATCTACTGAGTTGATTAAAAAGTACCCTCAAATCACGTATTTCGAAACCCTCGCCACCCACAAAGGGGTGCTGTGAACAAACAATGGTTTTATCATTTATCTGTACATCCTGTATGTTAAGAGTGTCATTAGGCACCCCTGTACGTCGCAAATGATAATTTTGCCAATTGCCTCCCCGCGGTGCGGTCGATCTAATACAATTTGTCTAGCTAGGCTTCGTATACGACTTCATAATATAGATATATATAAATAATAAATATCTATACAGTTTTTCAAACAGACAAAAACGAAATTAAAACAGATAGACTTGCTTTTAAATAATTAAAAAAATACGTGAACCTTAGAACAATTCATATATGTGTAAAAAGATTTTAAAATAAACTTTAAGACGTGATAAATTCCCAAAATCTTTAGCTATTTTCCGCTCAAACTCCAAAAACCACCAATCGACACATGTTTCGCCTCTCAACGAAGCATCCTCAGGATATACCAGAGATAGGATTCGGTCAGCTAACTAGCACCGAATCTCTGAGCGAATCCTATCTCTGGTATATCCTGAGGATGCTTCGTTGAGAGGCGAAACACGCGTCGATTGGTGGTTTTTTGAGTTTGAGTGGAAAATAGCAAAAGATTTTTGGAATTTATCACATGAACTGGATTTCCGCAAAGTAACACCTGAGTCTATACAATAAACATTAAGACGTTTTTCCTGCAACCAAGGATAAAAATAAGGTTACTTTTAATACAAAGTAAATTGTATAAGTAATATAAAAAGTAAAAAATCCAGTTCCTTTTTGCTCAACTATTAGAAAATTATATAAAAAAAAAAATAAAACAACACAATTCATTGTTCTAATCTTTTTCTTAAATGGTTATTGGCTTGCGTTTATCTGGTGGAACTCACCATGTGTCGAGAAATGTGTAATGAGAATGTACATATGTATATGTATTTAGCTAATGGTGTGCCCTTTATAAACGTTCCAAATAACTATTTCATCTATAGGGGCATACGAATTTTGTGTGGTAACATTTTTTACGCCGATTTTAGTGATGGGATTACGTTGCTTTTGTCGATAGATAGGATCTCGCTTAGTGCGTAATATGATTAGTTTTGTTAGCCATCGATATGCGTATAATATTATATACATAGGCTTTATAAATACTCTAGACGCCGTCTCCGAAAAACAACCTAAAGGCAAATCAGATAAGCTGACTCACCTATACATGCGACAGACATTTGTTATCAGACAAGCCGATCGGCCGCCGTTTCGTTAGAAAACAGCTCAGCCCACACATTTACATTTTTATTTGCCTCACTTTGTACGGGACAGACTGTCCGAAGTTATAAAGTCAATGATTATATATTACAGACTGGTAGTAAGATATAATTGAAAATGTTATTGATCCAATTTATTTTATACTGAAAGGATTTATTGTTTGGAAGATAAAGTTGCAATCTTTTATAGGGGAAACTTGAAATATATTTCAGAAACTTAGTTTCGCTACAAAACTTGAAAACTAAATATTAGATAGGTTTGAATAATAAATTTAATCAATGAAATAGGCTTTTTATATATATATCTACAGCTTAAGATTCCATTAAAATTTAAATCAGAATTTTATTTGATATTTTTTTTTACAGGCTACTGTCATTATGACGACATTTATCGATTTCTCTACATAAATGTCTCTTACTCATTGCACATCACTATACAAAGCAAGACTATCATACCATACAGTAATATTATTACGTCGTTATTTAATTCGTTCTTTGATCTTCAAAGAGAAATAGTCCTTAATGATTTGAGTAAATGATTTTTCTTTGTCCTTTGTAAATTAATTATAGTGCAATCGGATCGTTTATAAATTAATATTGTGGAAAACGTTGTTATATTTTATGTGTTTGAAAGATAACAAAGAGCATATTTTGCAATATTTTTATATTAAAATCACGTCTCTTTATATTAAATTCTTAATGGTATGTAAATGGTGAGCAGAGACATTTTAAAGAATTTATTAATCACATTGGCCAAATTAAAATTCTTAAATAAAATGGTCAAATTATTTCCACAATTTAGTTACATGTCAACATCGACATACTTCAGTCAGACAGATTTAAACAAAATTAAAGTTCACTTTCATAATTGATATGATATCATTGGATATCGTATACAATGCTCGAATCAAAGACCTCTAAGCGTACAATCAATTACCTCCATGCCCTTCATGTAATTTTTTATTTATACAAAGTAACGAGTTTTTTTTGTTTATGTGAAATGTTTAATCTATTTGTTTTTCTTTCATGAAAGTTTTAATCACTACATACTATTAAAGGAAGTTCCAGCGCGCATATTTGTTCGTCTGAATGACTGCGCAAATATCGAGAACAGTTGAATAGATTTCCATGCGGTTTTCTCTGACTTGGAATGTATTTCTTCGGAACATATTGTATTAAAAATTATCGTATTATATACATATTAAAATATCTAATTATAATATAAATATAATATACTTGTATTACAATATGTACATAATTACAATATGTACTGAAAAGTGTCTGCTATAATTTACAGAGGCTAAGTATATTCCATATTAGTGAATTATGTCGAGAAAATAATTTACCGCTAATGCGTTCTCACTTCTCATTGAGTATTTTTTTAGTGAATAAATAAAAAACTTGAAGTTGTATGTGCCCGAGCGAAGCTGGATTGATAATTACTACAATTTGAATTCGATCCTCATTTTATAATTCTACGAGTATTATTCTAATATCAGTGCGATATTAATATAATTTTAGGTATGTTATTACAAAACTTACTGACCATAACTAACCATAATAACTTTAAAATCACTTCTATAATTAAGTTGAACAAAGATAACAGTAGGTACCTACTTTGTAATATGAAACTATTTTACTAATGAAACAATCCTTTCTATGTTATCTATTTTTAGGTAATTTAGGGGAAGCTTCAAGAGAATGATGACTTGGAAGCTTCCTCTGCCAGCGAACCAGCTTGGCGACTCAGACACTGGCAGGATTATTAACTGACGATCTCGCCAATGGTGACTTTGATGAAGTATACCAGGTTATTTCCAAAAGATGTGTAAATGAGAATGGGTATTTGTTTGTCTAAGTCTAATATAATTCTGTACACAGGAACCCTTCCGAGATAGATGTGCACATTTCTGTCCGTTAACAGTTTTTTCTTACAGACACACTAAGGGGAGGGAGAGGTCGAGGGCGCGGGGG
This sequence comes from Zeuzera pyrina, assembly GCA_907165235.1. Classification (NCBI taxonomy): domain Eukaryota; kingdom Metazoa; phylum Arthropoda; class Insecta; order Lepidoptera; family Cossidae; genus Zeuzera; species Zeuzera pyrina. The sequence continues at coordinate 7,255,164 of OU015641.1, forward strand.
ACAGTTAACAATTTACTAAACAGTATTAAAGTATACATGACAACGGAAAATTTGCATTCTACGACTTCGCCAAAATTCAATAGTTCTAGCGTAACACCTCAGTTTAAAAAAAAATAAAGGTGAGACAACCCTAATATCAGCGTTTCTACGTCGCTAGCAAACATTTAGAATGTAGGGCATAACGATAGGGTTGTACATTTTTTTCTATAATTTTTTTTATGGACAACAAAATAGACGTATCTCGTAAATGTTATATCTGCAATATAGCAGCCAACACTGACACGTTGAACCCTGGCGGATTTCCACCCCCTTTCACAATAACCTTGCATATTAGGCGTTATATTGAATATAGGCTTGAATATATGTATAGTTTTCTTTTTATTGAAGCGTAAGTTTTCTTAGTTAATGATGAATAAAATAAATAAATAAATATAGAAATTATAAATTCACCTCACAGAAAACACAGACATATAGTTATCTATAAAATTCAAAATTTGTTTCCGTCGGGGGTACAAAATATAGACTAGTAACGTGGTGGCACTTACTGAGGTTAAACAATGTACTAGCGGGTCGTTAACCTTTTTAGTATCAATGAAATGCAAACATAATTTTAAATTATTTTACTTAAATTGTCAATGACATTGTCTACGAATCAACTCGTTCAAGAACTAAATGACCGACGATGTGTTCGTCACGGTTAATTGAAGAAATAGGTTACGTTTCGTTGACATCTCTTTTGACTGATTAAAATTAACAGCATCCGCCAACTGGTTTGTGAAAAAAGAAAACAGTTGACAGTAAAACTTGTCTATTCCTCACTTCATTTTGTGAGGTCACCACCGGTGGGACTTTTACCATAGGTTGATAAAACAGGAGGAAGTTTAGTGCCTTATTGGTTGATGAGTTAGTGAATTGGTACTTAATTGCAACTTAATAATTAAATATCAAAAATTGCTTAACCCTTAATTATAAAACATCAAGTTCAAAACTAACACTGGATTTTTAAATTTTAACCGCGAGAAGTAAACTGAATATAATCTACGAAGAAAAAAGAAACAGGATGTTTCGAAAATTTCAACGATTTCAAAATTCCAAGAAAAATTTATATTGACCTAACTTGTTATTGTATTTAAATAACCTATTATAAGATAATTATATAATCCGACGCAGTATGACAGGGTTGCACAACAGTGTTATTGTAAAAATGAAGAAAGGAATGCTTAGATGGTTCGGGCACTTGGAAAGAATGAGTGATGAAAGACTGACGAAGAAAATCTACAGAGCGAAAGTGAGTGGTAAAATAAGCCAAGGAAGACCAAGGCTGACTTATGAAGATCAAATAGCCAGAGTGTTAGCAGACGGAAATGTCAAAAGCACTCGCATACCTAGGCGAAAATGTATGAAGAGAATGATGAGATTTCAGGAAGCAAAAGTGGTGTGTAAGGACCGCGACTCCTGGCGCTCCGTCCTCTCTGACTACCCCGTTGGGGATACAGCGTGAAGATATGTTATGATATATAATCCGATTCCTTCGAACTTACTCAATCGCTATACTATACCAAAATACTTGGTAACTTTTTGAAGTATTTATTTTAATTTCTTTCGAATGATTTTACTTATATATTTTAACTTTCGTTTTATGTAAATTAAATAAAAACCCATAGGTATTACTAAACGATTACGAGCTGAATGTGCCCATAAACGCCATATGCAATACAAACGAAATGCCTGAAATTTTCGAACGCGTTCAAATTGCTGGCTGTATGCGCGGAATGCTTTAAACAACGGCGGAAAAAACAAAAGAGAATTTAGAGCGAAAAAGTCGTGATAGTTATTCAAAAAAGGAACGCATCTCACAATTACTGGCACGCGAGTGGCCAGTCGCGCGTCTGCATCAGTTCTTTTCATACTGGACTTGATAATTTCTTTAGTTATTAATATAAAAATCTTATATGGATAATATGTAACATACCTACGTATATTTAATATTTTCTTAGTTATATTTTATTGTATTTATTGTCGAAAATAGATTTATATTACAAATTTATAGGTATGTATTTATTTATGTAATATGTAATGTAAAATAGATTCGGCAAAAATATTTCATATAAGTAATTATAAGTCCTCGTCACTCTTAGATCATACAAAAAAATCTTATCTTAACGCAAGTCTACGGGTTTAAATTAGAGATCATTCAATATCCACATCTGAATAATAAATAAGCTAGATGAATAATAAATTAATGATATGGTAATTACTTCAGTTTGTTACAATTCTAAAAGTCATATTAACATTTACAAACCTGGGTTGAATCCACCATTATATCCTTAAACTTATTATTGCAGCGCATCGATGTTTGATATAATTACAAACGTTTTGCGTGCTCATCTAGTAGATAGATAGTATTACAAAAGTGGCATTATTTTACATCGTACGTACGTGGCGTACATCAATACGTATAAGTTAAATCAGAGCTCTTGAATCAGAAAGATGCCTCTAAAGGCATCTTTCTGACTACATTTATGAAAAAAATCAGAGAGATGACAGATTACTTATTATCACTGATGGAATAAAACAAGATGATATTCTGTTAAGTTATATTCTTAAATAAGTTCTGTTATTATATCTGAAATAGAATGTTCCATGTGTCCGGACCCTTATGTTGTTGGTCGTCGTGATAGCCGCGAGCCGTTGACGGATCACCCCTCGCTCGCCGCCCCGCAGACTCCGTTGTATCTTCTTAATGCTCTGTTGTCCTGGTACCCGATTTGCCTTAGGGTTATGCAGTTATGCATTAGTCTAAGTTACTATTCTACACATTTAACTTTTAAATGGTTGCATAAAGTATCAAGTGCTATGTTGTAATACTCATTTCTCTCATTAATAAAGCTTATCTTTTCCTTGCAAAATATCCAATAATGATATTTTTTTCAAATCGTGCCTATCATACAATGTATCATAAGAAAACGTCAACTTGTGATTGATACATTATAGACAGGCCAAAATAAAAAGACTAATTGGCATATTTCAATAAGTATAATTACTTATCCCGAGTTCTTATACATACATAATTACTTTGTTGCAAAGATTATTAACTAAATCATTTTTAGATTATGGGAACCCCGCTATCTCCCATCTTGATATGATTCACTCATATTAGAAATCGCGGACAGGGGAGCTTTTCTTCAACCGAGACTTTTTCTAAAAAAGTTTTCTCAATATCTGCAGAACGATGCCGATGTCTCACCTTTATAGAAACGATGTTTCATATGCCTATAATAAGTCTATGGTAATATTGAATTTTGTTAATAATGAAATCGTGAGATCATAAAAAGATTTCATAGTACATATTTTTTAGAAGTAGCTCCGTAGTTTTTCGCAACTCTGAAAATAAACAAAACATTCTTATTTAAATACTTCAATTTGCTGCAAGTAGATACGTACATTGTAAAATGTAAATAATACTTGGATCGACTTGATGTACTCTATGAGTATGAAATAAAATGTTGCTAGCATATTGTATAATTTTGAAAAGTTATTAAGGGAGTCCCAGATTGTCTTGTACAGTTGTACCAATACGAGTTCGTCTAAAACCAAATACCTCGAGGCGACTCAGTCCCCTGCATACGAACCCTAGCCATGCTGACTATTGGAGCAATTGACCGCCACAATACTATGAATATTTTTTTTATATTATCTAAGTATTGGCTGTTACCAAGCTACATACATTATAAAAACACAAATCTAACCATACAGCTAAAAAAACTAAACGCAATCACACATTTTCGGCAAAGCACTGTCTACATATTGCGTGGATGAAGTACGATATAGAGTGGTAACTTAAGTCATAATAATTACTAGAAAGACAAAGCGTTATAGGTATCAGCTGTGTGAGTAAACGAGAAAGAGTATTTTTCTTTTATCATTGTCTGCGTATGGCTTCTTAGCTGCTACACCACCAATGTTAGTGCGATATTGGTGCCGCATATAGAAAAATAATGTACTAGGTGCCGGACGAGTTGGTGGCGCTGAAAGTATTTTATTCGTAAAACGTTGTATCTTTTGATTTTTTGGACTTTATGAGACTATTATATGAAGTAATAAAGTGTAAAGACATAGTGAAATTGTATAATCCTTTTACATTGCAATGTACCAATTGCAGAGTAAATTTTCACCTGCTTATGTTATTTCATATTTCCCAAGGGACCACTTATAAGGGAAAAATGGATAGAGCCGAAAGAATCTTTTATAATGTTTTTGAAATAATAAGCTTTTTTTACAGTTTACAAGTTTCAAGTTATTTCAGTTCGCGATCGACATGAAACGTGTCATTGCTTTTATGCTTTTTTACTTTGGTTTTTTGTGGCACATTGGCAGATAAATACATTTTTGCAATCAACAATGAAATTTTGTATTAGTACATATCATTTATATTTTTGTTTTATATTTATGTCTGTATTACTCGATTTCAAAGAACTGTTTTCTCATTTGCGTTGTAACCTACCGGCATTATTCGCATTACTTCATATAACTGATTAACCCATATCTATCTAAAATGTGGGTAAAATGAATAATAGTAGTATTATTATTATCCAAAATCCTTGATAGCTATAGCAAAAATATAGTTATGCAGACTATTGCTCTCTCAAATGTTATATGTTGAGGCCTCGTCTGTATCATACTCCATCTACGGCATTTTGATATATTTAATATTGATTTCTTCTCATTTCTATCTATGCTTAAATGAAATGATACTTTGCTTTACAGAAACTAGAAAGCAGAAATTGCATATTTTCACTTACTTTTGTACAGAAACATAATATATATTTATTTAGTACTATGACTACAAGAGCTTCAAAGTGCAATTAAAAAATTACATTACATTATAAAAAACACGCTATTTCTTACAATATTTTATTACAAAAAAGTTTTATCAAATCTTTTATTCGCTTTTGTGATTACTAAATATCTCTTTAAAAAAATTTACAAACTCCTTTTTGAACGATGGTAAAATAGAATACAACCTTTTTAAGCTTTACAAAATCAAAAACAAAATTCATCCTCGTAAAAAATAAGAGACTCGAAATTCAAAATCCCCTTTGCGAATTCGATAGGTCGCGTTCACCGTTCTGCCCGAGGTTATTTACATTGGAACGCATAGATGCAGAGGATCAAGCTGGATTATGTCGATCTTTCATTACTTAATGGTACAATAGGGGAGAACGCTTGATTATTTAGTCTTCGATTTTGTTTGCAGTATATTGATTAAGTTTTATACAAAATGCGAAATTAACATTATACACCTTACACACCCTTAAATTAAAAGTGACCTAACCAAAATTTTCAAATTTGAGTTACGCCGCCAGTCCCAGTATAGGTATATACGAATGTTTCTGCAAATACATAATGTTTTTAGCGACATTTAACATCAAAATCGGTAAAGAGCGATACACCATTTGCTAATATCTTTGCTAATCAGTTTTCGCAAAACAGAAAAGGCATTTTTAATACGAATCTCGGCATCGTTCACTGACTATTCAAGTGTGTAGGAGTCGTCTAAATGAATACAAAACATTTTTTGTGAAAATACGAAATATTTGTACCTAAAAATATTTGCACATGGCTTCCCACACACAGTTTTAGCAAAGATTTAATTACAAATGTCTGGAATTATTTTACGTTATAATATTGAACATTAAATATTACCTATAATACTACCTATTCATAGTATAAACTTATTTATAGTAGTATGTATATCAACCCGAAAAAACTGGCCAAATATAAACTTAAACTTTAGTGTGATGTAGGATCCATCACATAAAACTTAAAGTTTTAATTAAGTTGGTTTTATTTGACCCCGGGGCCACACTCAGGTGAAATAAAATACCGTTTCAATGGGTAGTAAACTTGTGTGTGACCTAGTCTTAACGCTATCATTTATGAATTTATGAATACATTAGGCATTATGGGATACTTCGGGTGGTGGTGTCTTCGGCACATAAGGAGTTAAACGCGTTAAATAATAACGTTGTAGTAACTATAATGGCTACATTAAAGTCGTTAATATAAACATACATGCAGTGATTACCTTGTGTTTCTATGAATAAAAAAGCTACTCTTTAAGAGGAAGTGCTCTAAGACCACGTGATATGTAGCAAAAATTTCAGTCTCAGTTTGTATTTAGATATTTAACAAGATAGTTAGTTGTGTAAGAAACTATTTAAGTAAGTTGTAGTCACTATTTTATATATCTAAATTAAATACAAAATCGTGACGTCACGTAACTAAGTAAAATAATGCCAAATTGGGGCAAATACTTTTTCTCTGATCAAAGCTGTGCATTCTTTTTTGGTGTCTGAGAAGCGAAGTAATGCCCGTGGACATTCGGTCAGACTCTATGCCGATAGAAGTAGTGTTAGACTCGAACAAACTAAAAAAACTGCCATGCACATGTCAGACCACGCGTAATGAAGTGTTTTGTAGTCGAGATGTACTTCATATTCGATATGTATTTCATATGAGTCGAGAATAGTCGAAATGTATTTCATAGCGTTTTTCAACGACAGTGTGAAAAGCAAAGTTATTTCTGTTGTCGCTTAGCGAGTAATTTAAAATAGCCCATATCTCAAAAACTACACAACAATATTCAAACCGATTTTCGTTAAAAGCATTTCAAGTTCTATTATTATACTTTTTTTTCAGAATTTTCCACCATCTTGCTGAAAAATTGCAAGGGGAGAAGACACATTTGTTATGATTTTAGAAGCGCATATCTCGGTAACTATCGATTTAAATAAAAAAGTCACTTCGACTCCTTTTCATTTTTGAAGACCTGTCTAAAGATAAACGCTACTTATGTGGACTGGAATTATCGTTTCCATGTTTATGTTACAATTACATGTATAAAGTGCCACCCCTAATTTCGTTTTTTTCCGAAAGTTTACTACAACATTGTATAGCCGCTACAGTGGTTCCAATGCACCGCTATAATGATGTACCTACATATATATGAATGGTATTTGGAAGGTTTTTCTATAAAAACCTTCAAAATATAATTTATGTAACTACAATAGTTTCCGAATAAAAATATTGTGACATACAGACTGACGGACAGGACGAAGTTATGCTACATGGGTTGCGTTTTTTGCATTTCGCTGCAAAATCCTAAAAATCCACTTCCTTGCTGTTAGCCTTGTGCATTGGTATCATCAGCCATCTTTTTTAAGCGTTAGTTTTTGCTTAGTCGAGTAATGCATATAAAATGTTTTTTATCAAATGGAGTAGTGTTCAATTATCTCCATTTTGACAGGTCGACATGTTATATTAAATGTAGATGCAGCCACTCAATTTAACAAGTATTCTAGTTTACGTATTCTAGTCAACAATATGTTCTCAGCATGAGTGAACAAAATTAATTATTTAAAATGTAACATAATCTCGTCACGTGCTCATAACATCTCAATAGCAGTAACATAAAAACAAAACATTACGATATACTACCAACCTAACACGGTTACAAGCTCATAACCACGCGGCGGGTAGCGGCGTCCTGCAGAGAAGTGCACGAAACGCTACCGCGCGTTCTCTTTTCAATTTGTGACATATTGATGTCACTTAATTTTCAAAAAAAGTTGCTTATGAACATTAAAAAATTATTTAAATATTGCATAATCGTTCAGAATCAAGTACTTTTGTTTAGATATTGACTATAAGCCTTTAGTTTAGGCAAGGTATTTAGCCAACTTTAAGCTGCGGAATAGACATAAGTTACTACATAATTTGTAGTAATATAGTGTAGGAGGGTGATATTATCATTGAGGTTAAGTAACGATGCCTGTAGTCACTTACTCGACGGGTGATCTAATGGTACCTGTATCGAATATGAATATGTAACACGTTAAGTTTTTAAACACGGCTATTACTAGATGATGGTAGTGTTAAACTTTGTCAGAGGCTTTATAAGTAGATCAAAATTAAACCTTTTGGCATTATATCCTTATTCAATCTCAAGGAAGTAAGTCGCTAAGGGAAAGCCGTAAAGGAAAATTGCATGGGGAATGTCGCAAGCCGATAATCGCAAGCAAAGAGTTGAAAGGAAAAGTCGCAAGTGGAAAGTTGCAATGGAAAAGTTGCAAAAGGTAAAATGCAAGTGGAAAAGATGCGAGAGGAAAACCGAAAAGGAAAGCTGCAAGCGAAAATCCGCAACGGGAAAATCACAAAAGGAAAGTCGCAAGTTGAAGGTTGCAAGGGGAAAGCCGCGAGGATCAAGTCGCAAGGGGGAAGTTACATGGGGGAACACGAAGCCGGAAGAAGAAAGCCACAAGGGTAAATCTGAAAGGGGAAAGTCGCAAGAGGAATATCGCATGGGGAAATTCGCAAGGAGAAAGTCGCAAGGGAATAGTTGCAAGGGAAAATTCGGAAGAGGAAAGAAACTAGAAAAGCCAAAAGCGGAAAGCGGAAAGCCGACGTACGTAGTACGTAGTACATAACAGAGTCTAAGCTTAGTCCAAATAAAAAAGAAAGGCAACGCCCGTCGCAAACAACACAGTGAGACCGGCAACACTATGCCTCGCCTTGTACATCAACACTCACAGATATGCGACCAAATGCCTCGCATTATTAGTTTCGGCAAGTCTGTTATAGAAGCGTGACGCAATTACAAAGGGCGCAAGAAGAAGTCTTCTTAAAATAAAAAGCAGGGTGGAATAACGTTTCATACGTCAATAAGCTTAGAAACTCATAATTTCAATAAATCTATTAGCCATTAGTAGATGTTATAATTATACTAAGTAAGATAACATGCAAGGTAAAGATATTTGTTTCCTTGCGGACCGATGGATACGTATCCGCAGACCCGTATCCTTAGTGCTACTGATGGATGCACAGGCAGACTAGTTAGTAGTCTTGGCCGCCCTAGATGGTGTAGTTCCAGCTGCCCCCTTCGCAGCTCGATCATTTACTGAGACATGATATGAATTTACTTTGCTACAATTTTTGTCATGATTAGCCGTCCCTAATATCTGGCCGCCCTAGACTCGGGACTAGTCGGCCTTATGAGAAATTCGCCTCTGGTTTGATGTACATCCAGCGAAAATTGGACACGTTTCCTTTAGAACAGAAATGTTTGCCAGTGGGGTGTAATATACCTACCATATATGGAACACGGTGCGATCACAGACTAATAAGGTACGATTTTATTACCTAGTACTACATTCGAGCTTCGCACATTCCGTAAGTCCGGTTCGAGAATTGGTACCATATTACTAGATTACCAACACAGGTCCGCGGACACGGAACCTAAATCAATATCTGCAGAGTAGGATTTACATCCGGACCCGTATCGTTAAAAAAGCCGGTCCTACCCATCTCTATATCCTTGTTTGTTTTAATAGATGACGAACAAGCAAATTATCCAAAATAATGTAAGTCGCGGACAAATTCTAATAATACTTTTATAAAAGTTTACGGGGACGTATCTGTACAATTTACAATACGCTACGTCTTATCATAAAAATACGTAACTAATAAAATAACATGGTTAGGAGAATAACGTGAATGAGAACCATAGAACAATGCTATTTTATAATACACAATACTGAGGTATTAGTAATCTATGTGGCAGCACGGCCTACGTACCCAAAACTACAAACCCTGCCTCACTGTGTTACTCGCAGCATTACGTTTTTTTTAATTAGTCTGAAGTTCTAAGTACATAGTAGGTACTTAATACGCACATAATACGTTATACAGTGGGCATAAAACATAATTGTTCATGCCACCTGATCAAGGATGTATCATATTGTGCCTCGACTTCTTGTATGAGCTCTATGCGTGAGAAATTCATTTCACATATTCCCTTTTTGTTTATATTTACTAATTTTTTTTTGAGAAGAGGAAGAGAGTTAATACCTACTAACTGAACCATCGAGGGGGTCAACATATGCGTTAGTTAGGAATACTATACTCCTAGTGGTATTCGAATGTTGTTTTAAAACAATGGCACTCGAAGCCCTGTCGCTTGTTCGTCAAAAGTTTTGAATAAATAATTGGGAGAAAGGTCTATGCATGATTAGTAATCTACCTTTAAAAAACTTGAAATTACCCACATATTTAAATATTTAATGCGCTTGTTATTCAAAGAATTTTTATCGAAATCCGCTGTCCAGAAACTGAGCTCCTTTCAACTAAGCCGGATCCTTAATGCGAAATTAATATATAGTGACTTTTTCGTTGACCATTATAGGCAGTTTAGTTTCTAATGGACCCGCTCTTACTCCGGTAATGTAGCCATGTGATTTTCAATATTTATTACCACATAAATTTTATCATATCGCCATCTATTGAAGCCTTAAATGGAACTCAATTTCCTTATATGAAAATATTCAGTTAAAAGAAATTATTATTGCTGACAGTTCACTATTAGTCTATTACTAATCAGAGGTTAATAAAAATTTTGGGTTATTTAAATCTTGTTCCAGTATTGCCGAACGTCAGCCATGCGTAATCACTGCCGTCAACCACTGTGTATTGATCAGGGGTGGCCAGCCCTATGGTATAATGATACTACTACAGGGCTACATACCTACGTTATACGCATATTTTTTTGCGTTTGAAATGTTATAATGATTTATGATCACTGAGACAACTTCGCACGTGGTCACCCACTAACTAAGGGATTATAAAGGTAAATTGACACCCATTTATTGTTTCGTGCCTTAAGCACGTTAAAACGTTATTCTCGTTTATTAGACTAAGAAGCATCCGTATCTATAGATACGTAACGTCTCCAGCATGTACCAGCACAGACATAAAATAATATGTACATATAATTACATACATTTTCTATGGGTGTATTCGTATGTAACATAGTATATGAAAATATAAATTGTGTAATGTTTTTTTTCTCACTGTGTACCAACGCACTGGACACGCTACGTGTCTGTAGACATGAACACTCTTTTAGCAGGTTCTGTGGAAGTAGTCGTTAAGTCAGGCCAACGGCTTTTAACCCTGCTTATCGACGCGTCTATTAGAGAGAGGCCTTTGGGGTCGCGGCCATAGGAACTCCCCGAGGACTTCGAGGATGACCAGTTCGTGTGGTTCGCGCTGTCGTAGAACTGCGACGGTAAACGAGGGCAGTTTTTTTCTCTTGAAATAAATTTGGTCAACGCGACAACTTGCGGGGACAAGGAGGAGCAGGTACACCTCAAGCATCATTTTTCGCCTGCACCATCTTTTATAATAGATTTTGATTACAATGTATTTTCGAAGTACAGAGAGAATCATTCACTGACCAAGTTTCTATTTTCGAAAAAATCTTTTTTTTTTATTGGAAGTATTTAACTACATCCCAGAGACTACAGTTTAATTGAGGAACGTAATCAAATCCAATATTATATTAAAACGAACGCTGTTACAAAAAGGTTAAATTAGCTTGTGCGATTAAAATTTCATATTAGTTTTATTAATCGTTGATTTATTTATGTCATTACGGTTTTCGAAATCTGAGTAATTATTCAAGTATGCACCGTACTTGCTGCCTCGCCGCGGGCGAGTAGTACATCTGTCAACGTTTCAAGAAGTTCCACTTCATATGATTAGAGATGTGACAACGAAATATCTATTTGTCGATATTTTTTACTGTTTTGTAGTCGATACCTAATTGTGATTTTTAATACAAACTATACTCGATTAAATTGAATTACAATAAAATAAATTACCTACACTCAATTCAATAAAGATTTTGCTTTGGTAAAACCGTATCAAATAATTGAAGGTTTATAGTATTCGTTACTTGTGTTAGGCATAGTTTTAATGTAGTTATTTAAGAATGCACATTTTGTAAGCAAGTTTTGAAGTTTACACCTAAGTGGTAAGTATCCCTACGTACTATATGGCTAAGTAAAATCGACATTAAAATTTGCTTTATTTGATCCAATTTTTATTACTTCTGTTTATAATGTCTATCCGATATCTTAATAAGAGTAACATTATGTAAATACGCTGTACAAAATTGTAAGAATTAACGAAATTTACATTCTACTTGCATTCAGAACTCATCGTATTCATTTTAAATAATTATTAATATTCATATTATTCCGGCTTACATGCATACGTATCTTCACGCTGTATCCACAACGGGGTAGTCAGAGAGGACGGAGCGCCAAGCGCCAAGTCCTTACATACTTTTTTTGCTTCCTCAAATGATTAATTCTGGTTTAATCTCTATTATAAAAACATACTAGGTGTGTAGGGTTTCATAAATGAATTTACATCGCACTATGAATAAATCGACGTCGATAAATCGCGCTGTTATACATCCCTCATCTCTGCGACGATAAATAATTCATACTGTAGTTTTTTACTCATCATTTAGCAGTTACACGACAGATGGTCCTGTTTACTGAAAATTAGTGAAATGGAGCGTTACATTGCGAAGTAGTTGTTAGAAATATGGGTGTTTGTTTTATGGTTTTTACGAAGATAGCTTTGTAATTGCCTTCTATAAATACCTATAGTAAAAGAAGAGTGAAAGTAAAAATAAAAGAATTTGTATTCATACCTGGGCGAAAATGTGTGAGGAGAATGATGAGATTTGAGGAAGCAAAAGAAGTAAGTATTAAGGACTGCGACACTTAGCGCACCGTCCTCCTTGAGTACCCCGTTAGGGATACAGCGTGAAGATTTGTATGTATGTATGTATGCGCGTGCGCGTGCGTGTGCGTGTGCGTGTGCGTGTGTGTGTGTGTGTGTGCGCGTGTGCGTGTGCGTGTGTGTGTGTGTGTGCGCGTGTGCGTGTGCGTGTGCGTGTGTGTGTGTGTGTGTGTGTGTGAGTGTATGTATGTATGTTTTTTCTTTTTTTTTTTAAGAGAAGGAAATACATTTACGTATTCAACAGGCTTAGGTGTTTCTCCTGGATATGTCTGACTCAAGATGTTAATACCGACTAAAACCTCCCCTTTCCTCCAGCCTATGATCCCCGCGGTACCGCCGTTAGGCATTACTTCGCGGGGGGAGAAAACTAGCTGCCGCTCTTCCTTCTGGTAGCTAAGGTCTCTTCTTCCTTCCTTCTAGTCATTGTCTTTTGCTCTTCTTCTTTCGATGGAACGCAAGTCTGTGAGGACTTTTGTGGCAAACGTGCTGGTAGCGTTCCAGGCAGCCTTTGACGACACATTGCTTCTACTAATGTCTCTGGTTGGATTCTCTGGTTCAGGTTTGTCTCCAGTTCATCACGCTGAAGATTAAAACGAGGGCACACAAAAAAAAACGTGTTCTGCATCTTCAGTAACTCCTGGGCAGGACGAACACTCCGGGGAATCATCGTGCTTGAAGCGGTGCCCGAAAGCAGCCGTGTCCTGACAACATTTGTGTAAGATAGTAGTTGACCTCACCGTGACTCCGGTTCAGCTAAACGTCGATCTTTGGTATGAGACGGTGCGTCCACCTACCCTTCTCTGCAGCATCCCACTGTAATTGCCATCGGCTTATGCTGTTCTGCCGTTCTTCCGTTTTGAGCTCCTCAGCGATCAGTGTGGTTGACCTCTTTCGTTGGTAAAGAGTCCGTCTTTCCTCAGCTAGAACTCTAAGAGGCAGAGTTCCGGAAATGACACACACTGCTTCCTCGGATATTGTGCAGAAGGCGCTAGCTACTCTTAGGGCACTCAGTCACTATATTGGTCCAGCCTTTCTCCATGATTCTTGGATCTCCAGTGCGTCATGTGAGCACTGATGTGACTACTAGGGCATGCAAAGCGATAATTGATAATCGGTTATTAATCGATTATCAATTATCGGTCCATTTTGAAAAACGATAAATATCGAAAGAAAAGTCGATAAATATCATATAATATAAAATCATATTAGAATTATTTCCCAATCATTAGAGCTGATTCCGAAATACCACACCGATTATTCGGGAAGTGTTAAAAAAGACTAACCTAAAAACTGAAAAAATAACATTGCGTAGGTAATGTGTAAATAGTTCGTATTAATTGTATATCAAATTCTTTCTGCAAATTATACGTAAAATATAATATTTTTCTATAAATCTAAGTTTCTACATATTTTTACGTACTTTTAGTTCAGTAAATTGTTTTTACGTTAAAATAAAATAGATAAAATTAAAACTACCTACTGGTGGTACGAGTACCTTGTGATCACGATATTATAATAATATTAAAATAACTAATGATTATAATAATTCCAAAATGTTGATTTCAATATTTTGTATTAAATTTAATTCCGAAATACAATCGTTGATTTAAAAAATACTTTATTTTTTAAATATTTAAATATTTATTTTTCAGGATGTAATAACGCAATGTCCACTTTGAATTAAAATTAAACCTGCGTAGTGTCAGATTTCAGTGTAACTTATTTCACACGAAAACTATAACATATTAATTTTTTAAAATTCATGACATTTGACTGTTCGGACTTTCAATTGTTTTTACGTTCAGCTTTTAACGTGAAGATGGATACAGCGAAAACCAGAGTAATTTTCGAATACGAGTTCCGACGTGGGACTAACGTAGCAGAAACTAGCTTGTTACATCAATGCTGTGTTGGGTCGTTACATCAATGCTGTGTTGGGAGAAGATACAACTAACGAACGCACCGTGCGTTTTTGGTGTAACCACTTTAGTAGTGGAAACTTCGACTTGAAGAATGAACCACGAGGAAGACCAGCCACTAAGGTAAATAACGTTGAATTGAAGCTTATGGTAGAAGCCGATCCGTATCAACCTACCAAGGAATCAGCGGCATCGTTTGATGTTAGCATACTCACAATATTGACCCATTTGCAGCCAATCGGTAAAATTAAAAACCTTGGAAAATGGGTGCCTCATGATTTGACTGATCTGCAGTGAGCAGCGTGAGTTGATGCTTGCCTGCCTTGAACTTGTTAAGCCGGTACAGAAATGAAGGGGTTTTGGACCGAATTACGACGTGTGACGAAAATTGGATTTTTTACGACAATCGCGAGCAAACAACGTAATGACTGACTCCGGGTCAAACGCCACACCAATGCCTTAAAGCAAAGCTTACCCATAGAAAGATGATGGTAACTGTTTGGTGGTCATGTCATGGTGTAAATCACTACAGCTTCCCCCGATCCGGTCAAGCAATAACAGCAAATATCTACTGTGCAGAACTCTGAACAACGATCGACTCGTCAATTGATCTTCACCATTATTGTTCCATGATAACGCAAGACCTCACACTGTACGAGAAGCAGTTTTAACACTACAGAACCTGCAGTTAGAAACCATCTGTCATCCATCCTCCATACTCCCCAACCGACTGCCATTTTTTCCGCGATTTGGACAATATTTTGTACGGAAAATATTTTCTTCCCAGTACCAGTACCAAATACTCGTCCACAGTTTGTGGAGTACAGTTCCTCAAAGTTCTATCGCAAAGGTTTAAATGAACTTTTGATTAGATGGCCAAAATGTATAGACAACGATAATTACTTTGATTAAATACATATATCTCGTCCTACAAAAAAAATTGTTTAATTTTTAATATTGTGGTTCATTTTAGGTAATTGTGTAGTAAACCTACATGTGAAAAAACAACTTTTTGTAAAATATTATAAAAACCGGTAATTATCGGTTTTTAACGGAAAAAAAACGACAATTTTTGTTTATCGATTACCGAAACATTGCGATAATTGCATGCCCTAGTGACTACTAATGACAGCAGAAGCCTCCTACTCTGCTTTGGGCCGCCCACATTAGGCATCAGCCTTGCTAAGCTAGCTCTCACTACTGACGCCTTAGCGCTGACATGTTCAACTTGCTGCTTGAAATTGAGTAGGGCATCGAGCATCACTCCCAGATATCGGATAAATGGTTGTGATGTAATTTCTTGCTCTCCGAATTTCAGCTTAATGGTTTCTACTGTCTTTCTACTGGTGATGAGCACTGCCTCGGTCTTATGCTTGGCTAGTTGCAAGTTTACCGTATCCATCCACAGGCTAATTCGTCTAAATGTAATGTGTGTGAAACAATATTTCTTCTTTCAACCCTCCCATCTAGTTCCTGCAATTGCATCCTTGGCCGTATTAACAACCAGGCTGATTGCATCTAGGGTTGACCGTCCTTTCCGAAAACCATATTGATTGTCTGCCAGGAGTGGATCGACTAATGCTTCTATTCGTTGATGAATTATGCGCTCGAATATCTTACCTGCCGTGTCCAACATGCAAATTGGACGGTAAAATGACTTACCTTTGGGAAGCAGTACTAGTCGTTGCTGTTTCCACTTCCGAGGGAAAGTCCCTTCCTTGAGGCATGTGTCGTAAACGTCTAAGAATTATGTCGACGTTGCTTTATAGCTGCTTTTAAGGCAATATTAGGGATCCCGTCCAATCCCGGCGCTTTATTATTTCCTATACGGTTACAAGCCTCCATCAGTGCTTCCTCCGTGACATATGGAATGTCCTCCAGTTTGCCCTGAGCTAACAGGTAGATGAATCCGCGTTGCTGTGGGAACAGCGCGGTCACGATCTTTTGCAAGAGTTGTGGGCACGTAGGTGATGGCATTGGCTGGCTTTTTAGGTGAGTCATGACTACTTTGTATGGCCTTCCCCATGAGTCTCTCTCCACTTCATTGATGAGGTCTTTCCAGCATCTTCACTTGCTATCTTTGATGGCCTTCTTCAGTTCCCGACGTCCCTTTTTATACTTTGCCACCAGCTCTGCAGAGTTAGGTCGGCGATAGCCACGCTGTGATGATCTTCTTGTTCTGAGACACTGAACGGAGGACGCTAATATGATTGTTCCACCAGTGCACCGAAGATCTTTGATTTATGCCACGTTTCAAGGGTATACTGGCGTCAGAAGCCTAGGTAACTCTCTTCATTAGGTCCTTGGTCTTCTCTTCAGCACTTCTGGTAATAATCGGGTCGCTATCTAAGGCCACTACCAAAGCAGATGGGTCAAAAGATTTCACTTTCCATCCAACCGCGTTAGTTTGCTTATTCGCTCTTCTAGGATTTTGGCCAGTTGATACTTACCATAGTAGTGCACCATGGTCGCTGGCTGTGTAAGTGTTCAAGACCTTCCAAGAATGGCTTCTTCTAGTTAGGCTGCTGTGTACAAATGTAAGGTCCACTATTGAGCTAGCCTCTCCCTTGGTATACGTTGGTGTATCACCGATGTTAAGGAGGACCACGTCTAGTGTGGCCATTGCCTCGAGTAGTGCTTTTCCTCGTGCATTAGTGAACTTGCTGCCCCAGTCAACTGCCCAGGCATTGAAGTCATCGGCTATTGCCATGGGAAAGTGTTGTCTCGCATCCTCGGTTAGCCGATCAAGGAAATCTGAAAATTGTTGAATAAAGAGACTAGGCGGTGCATGGCAACTGTAGAAACGAATACCATCCACCCATGCTGCCATAAAGCCGGCTTCTCTATTATTGACCACACTCTGGAATGGTGATTTGCCACAGGACCAGATGACAGCTTTGGTGGTGCTGTCGGATTCCTATGGTTGAGTACTCAGGTGTCTGTATGGCTCTGCTATTAGTACTAAGTCTAGCTCTAGTTCGCGCATAGTCTGCATGAGCAGGTCATGCGCAGCCTCACAATGATTGAGGTTGAGCTGCAGTATCTTCATGTTCGTTTACTTGTCATCCTCCGGAGCGCCTCTTGGAATACCGGGCATCTGTAAGTGCCGACATGGTGAGCAGCGTTCTCTGAGCTTTCTCAGCGCATAGTGCACATTTGGCTGAATTCTTACAATCAGCGATGTAATGTCCTTCTTGTCCGCATCTGATACAGTACTTAGACCGGTCTACTTCGCTTCTGCAATGGGATCTAAAGTGCCCAAATTGCCAGCATTTCCAACATTGGATTGGTTGGGATTTGTTGCTCTTATTCGGTAGTTGACCCAACCAATCCTAAGTTCGCCGTTTCCATCTAGTAATTTCTGTGCCGTAGTTGCTGGTAGAGTCACTGTAGCAGTCTGAGTACCTCTATAGGCTTTACGGATCTTGATTGCTTCCAGTGGTATCTCACAGGTTTCCTTTCGTAAGGCGGCCTGAATATCGTCCTTCGTTGTGGTGTCGTCAACATCTCATATCTCGATGACTTCCTGTGGCCCTTTGCAGATTACCTTAGCGTCCTTACCTTAGGATACCCGCAATGGCCCTCTGCAACGATTGACCTTTGTCAGTGCTCTTCTTCGAGAGCGTGATCAGCATATCTCCGTTCTTGGTCTTGAGGATCTTTTCCACCGTAAAGCGGACCTGGTCATCATTGACGTCCCTCTTAATCCGACGTAGTATGTTGGCATATTTCTCCTTCTCAGGTGGGCGGATGATGAGTGTATCCGGTCTGATCAATTTTCGTGGTTTTTTCCGCTGCTTAGGTTCCGGCCGGGGCTCCTTCGACTGCTGCTCTCTATGCTGTTTATTTCTGTTCTTCTTCGATTGGACTAGCTTCCAATCTGTCGTCTTCTTGTTGCTGTGGTCCTCCGTTATCTCCTTGTAAGAGGGGCTTGGTCTTGAGTCCTTCTTCTTTTAAGTCTGTTTGCGGTCTAATTAAGGAGGTGTCCTCTGCGACGGCGCTAGTGTACCTGTACTCTTCGGCGTAATACACTGCATAGAGCGCTGCTCCATGACCCGCCACTCCTCATCCAGGATTTTAAATCTTCGCCTTGGCTTTTATCTCCTTGTGGACATTTAGCTTTGGTTGTAGGAACTGTTGATGCTCGTCGATTAGCTTATCAAGATGTTCTAATGCCTGCGTCCTCTTCATTTCAGCACTTGCTACTAGCGCTGTTTGTTGGGCATGGTGCCCGCTTCCTCTAGCTTCATCTTACTTTCTATTTGTAACTTTCTCCATACTGTTCCCACGAGTACTTAGGGAAGGTCACCGGTCGACTCCAGCAGAGCCCCGGATGCTGGAGCAAGGCCACTTTGCATGTATGTATGTATGTATGTGTGTGTGTGTGTGTGTGTGAGTGCGTGCGTGCGTGCGTGCGTGCGTGCGTGCGTGCGTATGTATGTATGTATGTATGTTATGTATGAATTCACATATGAGCATTAGCATTATCAGTCGTTCTGCCGTGATCGAGGCACGTTTGTTTGGTCACCTATCTTCTCGAGTTCTTACAGTTCAGTGTTTCTCAAACTTGCGACGTATCAATATATTATCGTCTAATATGTTCAACTGTGGAAAGTGTCACTCTCGGGGTTCTGACGGTGTTAAATGCAGCATCTGTGATCAGCAATGTGACTTCCCATGCTCAGGAATTACGGAAGCAGGATACAGAAAAATGTCTCAAAAAAATAAAGAGAATTGGCGTTACCCAGACTGTAAAATCGGAAATCCGTCACCGCTAGTCTCTCCGCAACCAGCCACGCTAGAAAGCATGCAAGCAGCATTATTAAGATTACCAATCAATTAGCACCATTATCATCAATTGTAAATGATGTTAAGGCTATCAGGGATGATTTAAACAACCTACAAACATAAGTGAGCATGGCTCACGATGCTATAAACAATTTTTCGGAGACTGTAAAGGCACTTGAAGCTCGCGTATCCAAGCTTGAAGGAAATGTTAATACAATACCTACGCTTCAAGGGGAACTTCTACGTCTTGATCAACAAATTCAGGAAAGAGAACAGTGGGCCCGCGCCAATAATGTTGAACTGAAGGTAATCCCACTTCAAAAAGGTGAAAACCTTCTTAATATAGTCAGAACCATTGGGAATGCCATAGAATATCCCATAAAGAAAGAAGATATCAACTATATTGCGAGAATTCCAAATCGACAACAAAATTCTATTAATTTCATTTCACAACCGTTATACTAAGGAGGATTTCATTACTGCGGCTCGTCGTAAGAGAGATGTAAACTTGGAAAAAATAGGATTCAAAAAAGATGGAAAATTTTACGTTAATGATCACTTAACTCCTTATTTTAAGAATTTGTTGGTTAAAACGAAATCACTTGCCACTGAAAAAAATTTTCAATACGTATGGGTAAAATTCTCAAAAATTATGGCAAGGAAATCACCAGAATCCCCAGTAATCTTTATAAAGTGCGAAGCCGATCTAAAGAAAATAAACTAACAAAGATTATTTACATTTGCAACTTATTAACATTATTTTTAACATTTTTCATGAAAACATTACTTATCATTTCAATATTTTTTTGTCATCACTGGAAGTTTGAGAACCGTCGCCGCTCCATTGTCCACTCTTATCTATACGCTCATTAGGCAAACAAAGCGGTATTATGCTGGCGACGGTAACTTCCGCCTTTGTGCTATTAGCACCTGTCGCCCATTCATAAGGTATGTTTTTCTGTGCAATTACATTAAAATATCGTGTATATTTTTAATAAGTCGGTCACCGGTGGTTGTGAGTTTTGCACCGAGTTTTTATGAATACCTTAATCTTTTGTTTTCTACGTGGTTTATATATTACTTTTCTTATTTTATTTTGAATCTATTTACTGCCGCATCAATGAGTATTATGATGTTTTTTACCAATTACCTATTATGTAGATATTTATGGGCATCCATACCTGCACTCCACACTGCCAAATTACGTTGTCTTCATATACATATTATAGAATCCATAATAATTATAATTAGAAATGGCTATGACAGTATGTATTATCAGAACACGAGAGGCCTACGTACTAAAACTAATGTATTTAAAAGAAACCTGCAAATGAACGGATATGACATAGTTTCGTTAACTGAGACTTGGTTAATTGATGGAATCTCGGACCAGGAACTTTTAGATAATAGGTATTCCGTATGGAGGAGAGATCGCTGTTATAGCCTCACTTCTCAGATTTATGGGGGTGGTGTTTTGTTAGCGGTTCGCCGAGACAAATCTACATTCGAGCGCCCTGAATGGCGGTCCTCCGCCGAAGACATATGGGTCACAATTCGTATCAAAATTAATAATAGTGAAGTATTAAACATACATATCTGTTCTTTATATCTCTGTTATGAGTAACAAAGGTATTCTTATGCAAGTCAATTACAGAATTTCACTGACAAGTTATTTGAAATTGTGAGTTCCCATCCGAATGACAAATTTATAGTTACTGGAGATTTCGGTTTTGCTTCTGTGGGTTGGTGTGTAGATAATAACACTGGTATCCTTGATTCATGTGAGTCTCAGGTGCATACCTAGAAAACTTCTTTGATATAATAGCACTTTGTAACTTCCATCAATATAACCACGCACGAAATATCGACGACAGGATCTTAGATTTAATTTATTCTAATGACACGTTAGACGTTAACATTTGCTCAGATTCACTTGTGCCTGAAGATCCACATCATAAGGCGTTAGATGTTTTAGTGCGATTTGCTGTGCCAAACTGCATGGAGTCCAACAAAAGGATCAGATATATTTATGGGTCTGGGGACTACAGCTCCATGTGCTCAGCACTTGACAAAATTCCTTGGCAGTCCTCTCTATATGAAGGCTTGCTGAATGAGGCTGTTTCTCTTTTTTATAGTACAATTTTTTCATTACGTGATTCCTACATCCGTAGAAAAATTATTAGAAAAAACATTTTTCTACCCTGGTATAATCTAGCGCTAATAAAAGTTTTAAAGGAGAAAGTAAAGTATTTAAATAAATATAAAACTTATGGTAACCTTAGTAACTATGAAACATTTTCTTTTCTTCGTAAACGAACTAAAGAACTTGAATCAAAATGCTACAAATCGTACATTTCAAATACCGAAGCCTCAATTGTAGAAAACCCAAAACTTTTTTGGTCTTTCGTGAAATCTAAAAAAGACTCTCATGGTTCTCTGCCTTCAGCGATGACCTATCAGGGTACATCAGCTGACAGTGGTGAGGCCATTTGTAATTTGTTTGCACCCTACTTTCAATCTACATTTTTATCGCCAAGCTCAAGCCCATATTGTGGTGCTTCCCTCAATACCAGTGATAGCATAAGTAACAGTATAGCTAGTATAGGTGATATTGAAGTAACACCCAAAGCAGTACACAAGTTACTCACAACCCTAGATGTTAAGAAAGGGGCAGGTCCAGATCTACGTTGTGCTAATAGCATTGTGGAACCTTTGTTCGTTTTATTTACGCGATCACTTAAGGAGGGGGTGGTTCCCGATTTATGGAAGCCAGCTTTTATAACACCAATTTGTAAAAGTGGCAACAAATGTGAGGTTAATAATTTAGTTTACGATCAGCTATATGATTCGCTATCCTCTTAATTTATAACACAACAACACGGATTTTTGAAAAGTTCTACTTTGTCCAATCTTCTGATTTTTAATGACTATTTCAGTCAAGGCATGGACTCTGGGTCCCAAACTGACGCCGTCTTCACTGATTATAGCAAGGCATTCGATCGAATAGACCATGCCTTGCTATTAGGCAAACTTTATAGGGCTGGAATCCACGGAAATCTGTACAGATGGTTTGTGTCTTACATACAGAACAAAACTCAGGCTGTTGCAATTAATGGCTTTATATCATGTTGGGATCGCATCCCATCGGGCGTACCACAGGGGTCTTTACTAGGGCCATTGATATTTATCATCTTCATAAATGATGTTCATAGCTGTTTTAGGCACTAATTTTATTTTGTATGCAGATGATATGAAAATCTACAAAACAATAAATAATAAGAATTACTCCCTACTTCTGCAAGATGATTTACTGTGATTTGAACACTACTGTAAGCAAAATAAACTTGACCTCAATGTCTAAAAACACGGGAAATTAACGCGATTACCTTTTATTTTCTCTTGACGTTTCGGCCGAGTTTCATCGGCCGTGGTCTCAAGTAAACTGTCGCAGCAAGCTTCACTCCGTGTCAGAGGCAGATTTTATTTCATCTACCCCCGATATTTGCAAATAATTATTAGGGTTCCTACACACAACACTCACGGTGTCCACACACTGAACCGGATGTGAAAAACGAGGTTTATTTAGGAATTATTCAGGATTCTAAACTAATATTTGACAAACATATTGATGATATAGTAAGGAAAGCATCTCGTTCATTGGGTTTTTCAATCAGATCATGCAAGGACTTCTCCAATTTGAAAATCATGAAATTACTGTATTGCAGCTATGTACGTAGTATCCTCGAATATGGATCGGAGGTATGGAACCCCCCACCCCTCCTATAACAAATACATAAATAGAATCGAATCAATACAAAATAAATTTTTAAAATATCTACAATTTAAATGCAAGAGCAAAGAGTTGGGTTATTTAGATAGGTGTAAGAAGTATCATTTTCTACAGTTGACTGATCGTAGAAATGCTTCAGATGTGTCTTATCTATTAAAGATAGCAGCTGGCAGTGTTGAATCTCCTGATCTATTAAGCGCGATCTCATTGTGTGTGTCTAAACGTACGTTTAGAAATAAAATCCCTTTGAGTATCCCAAGGCATCATACAAACTACCGTAAAAATTCGTTCTTTTGCAGAGCCGCAAGGGAGTTTAACAAATTAGTATCCAAGGATCCTACCATAGATCTTTTCTATTTAAAACCTATTGCTATAAAACGACTACGCAGATAAATTCTTCGGTTCTCAGACATCCAAATGGCATGAAAAACGCTCAACCTAATTACATACCTACTTAAAACTTATAAGTTTATTTACTCTGGAAAGATTGGTTTGCTGAATTTACGACTATACTTTCTCTTTGAACAATTTGGCAAAACAAAAACTTAAACGTGTGTTATATTATTAGACAGGTTAACTATATGTGAAAACCTGTTAATAGTTTTTTGGTTTTCTATATTGTTACTCAGTTTGTAATATATTTAAGCTGTAAGTTTTCCGAATAAAATAAAATAAAAAAATAAAATAAAATTAGTATGTGTTTTTTGAATATTTTAATGCCCGTCGATCCGAACTTCAAGGAGTACTGCTACAGAATATATACGTATTTTTGCTTAGGAACATGCTACGAGAACATCCCTCATAAGGTAGGCACAGTCACAGAGTAATAATATTTACTCATGTAGCAAGCAGCACAGTGATGCTCAAAATGAATGAATACTGAAAGTGAATGCCATGGGATTGGGTCACCCAACCAACATTTTGGGTCACCCACCCGATATTTTGGCTCACGCACCCAACATTTTGGGTCACTTATCTAACATTTTGGGTCATCCATCCAGCATTTTGGGTCACTTGCCCAACATTTTGGGTTTCCCACCCAACATTTTCAGTCACCCACCCAACATTTTGGGTCAACCACCCAACATTCAATTACGCACAACGTTGCTTGATCTCACTTATCAATCAGAAAAAGGACTATTGTGATACGACTACTACATGATACCACGCTAATCTCTATTTGAGGTAGGCAAGGTAGATGGACTTTGCAGAAGCAACTATAAGTACCTATTTAGTTGCTTCTTCAAAGTTCATGAAATCTTCATCATGATCATGTTCACGGCACTTGATAGACGCAATCGTTAACGTTATAGCGTAAATAAAAAGAGTTGGAAACAATTCATAATTCAGCCTCTTCAATGATAGTTATTACTCATTTCATAATATCGATGTCGTAAGACAGTACTATCAACCGTAACTTTAATTCATTTTTGACCGATACCGTCATCGCAGTTTTTAGGTAGTCGAAATGTCTAAAATAGTTACGTAATATGTCTATAGTTTTGGCATATCCGTCTCTCGACCGCGATATCGAGGTCGATTTGTTCAATCATTTTTAGACCTATTTAACTGTTTGGTGAAAGACAAGAAAAGAATCAAAAACAAATAAATAATGGGTATTTTTGTACTAACTTTTTGAAATTTTTTTTTGAAGTTAATACACGTATCCGAAACGCTTTTAGTCGATATCTTCTTTATTTCCCAGACCGATATGGAAGCCATTTACCCGTACTCAATGTTGTATCTTGATAGTCGCACATTAATCTGTTACGTAGAAGACAGGGTCATACGCCATGGCAGGAGCAGTACATGGAGCAAGCGGATTTTAAAAGCATGAAACTTTATTCGATATGTCACACCTAATGTAGTGCAGTTACAAGTACTGTTCAGTGCAATTGCACTGCGACATTCAATGTGACAATTCACATATAGTTTCATACATTACAAATATTTTTACTTGCTGCACGAACTGCGTTCATATTGTGTATGGTTCAGCCTTAGAATAGTGACCGTTAGGAGTGTTCACTATAATAAGCGAAATCGAAGAAATGAATCACAAAAGTTAATAGTGTTTCAATTAAAATGTTATTCTTACTTGTGAAAGAATGAGTGATGGAAGATTGACGAAGAAAATTTGAAGAGCGAAAGATAAACATAACAGTAGGATGTCTTCATATAAAGCTAGCGTACGTGGTTTGTATGTGTGCGCGGTAATACACACGCGCCGTGCCATTCACACAACGGTAATATTTTGGGCGAATATGAGTAATTATTTATTGTAGCGCCAGCCGGGGTCGCACGCGACGCAACTATGCGACCGCATCCGCACGCTTATTACGTAACTCGCAGACAGCATGCGACAGCCAATATCGCGCAATATCTGCTGTCAAAACGAGAATTTGTGTAATGTAATTTGTAAAATGGCGCTCAATCAACCGCGAAAAGTCCATTTTATGGTCATAGAATAATATCAATCAATCAATCAATCAATAGACAATCGTCATATGTGATATCAATTTTTTATTACAATTAGTCACCGGTCGCGTAGTGATCGCGTGGCTGTCGCTTTCTGCAAATTTTGTTTGTCTTTAATTCATTTTTCACATCGTCGCAAATTTGGAAATTTTGACGGCAGGATAACACTTTTTCTAAGTGACTACAAACGCATGAAAATGATATTTGGTAATCTGATTCTTCATTTCATTGACTTTATTTTGACAGTTGCGATACATTACTTTTGTAACACAAAATAAAATATCAAAGAAACCTCTTTTAAAACAGATATACATTTTTTCGAGTAACGTGACCGATTTTTGTTTCTAAATTTTCTGTATAGTTTAATCTAAACATATTCTTCAAAATAACAGTTGGATTTTTTTAAATTAATTACGTTTTATGAAATAAACGATAATGACTGTTTTTCCCCGACTCACATGAGTCGGGAGTCGGCTTTTTTTCTACATATTCTTTGCCAAGGCTGACTTATGAAAATCAAATAGCCAGAGTGTTAGCTGATGGGAATGTCAAAAGCACTTATATATCTGGGCGAAAGTGTGAAAGAAGAATGATGAGATCGAGATCGAGGAGGTGTTGGCGCCAGATACTTGGCGTTCTGTTCTCTCAGACTACTTCATTAGGGATATAGCGTGAAGATACGCTATATTGTTTATATTTGTGAGATTCAATCACTAAGTGATGTTTGTGATGTTTTCGTAAATGGAGCCATTTATGCTCTAAGTGAATTACTTTGGTTTCGTGTGTTTAATCGATTTGTAAGCATTGAGAATATTACATACACTATAAAACTAAACTTAAGCACTATAAAAACGCTATAAAACTTTATTCGAATTCGTATTATGTAGGTAGTTTCTGTTACCATATGATTTACTGACCTTACTTTAACGTACGAATCGAAGAGTAATTGAATTACAAAACGGCAGCCGTTCCCGCTAACATTACGTGTCGTGATATTGACGTATATATCACAGGTAAAGCCCAGCAGGGTGGAGATTCTGCGTAGCGTACTTAAAAAATGAAGCTACAAAAATAATCTGACCCGCCGCAAATACAATATGGTAATGTTTTCATCAAATAAACAGATCAGTCGCCATTTCACTAAAAACTCTACAATTCTACAATTAAATATGATATAGGTAGTCATTATTTAATTTCTTCGCGGACTATTACGCGGAGATTCTAATTTCAAAATATTTTAAAATGATCAACCTTTGAGTGTCTTTAGCAGCGGGACTAGACAGGGTCTATAATACCATAAAGTGATGTCACTAGCACTCATGACCGGGGACGCTTTGATCTCAACGAATGGATTTTATGTGCTTCTAACAAAATATTACGTTATTTATTTACATGTGTGTGCATTGTAATAGCACGCGTGTGTACGTGATATCTCTGGTTTTGATTAAATTGCTTTTTAGTTGTTGCTGTTGGCTACAATCCTTTAGCTTTTTATTATAATTAAAAAAGAATTAATAAGAAATATAAATAAGTTATAGTCTTCTTTAAACTAGAAAGAGTTTTAATTATTGATATTTAAAAGCCTAAGACGAATTATGAATTAAACATATTATTATTTTTAACTTCAATTAGGTATAACCCATTGATAACCCATCGCTCAGCCCCTCAGAACATAAAATGAGAGTTCAACCCTGTTTTTTAAAGATCAGATATTTTCAGATATATTTTTTATAAAATATCGATTATTTGCCATTATTTTCAGTGTTGTGTTTGTAAATATAGTTTACATTTTTTATTATTTCAATAAATACATCTTGTAGGCTGTATTTCTAAGGGAGTAGTCAGAAGGGAATAATTATGAATCATTAAAGTATAATAAATAAGGAGAAATATATTTAAAAGCAACAAATGAAAAAAATAAAACAACCGAACAAAAAGAAAATCAATACTTCAAACTATGTATATTTTTATTATTTCTGGTTTATTACACACAATTTAAAGTTAATTGTTACCAAAATTTTGCAATTTTTTTCATAAAGTATTGAAACTTTAAAATTGGGTCTTATCACATTAGTTTTTTCATTTTGAACTTAAATTATTTAAACAATGGGCAGATGCAATCGTCAGGATGACAGCAGAAGTTATATTAAAAAAAAAAGTACTAAACTGCATTTATTTTACACATGTGACATCTCACGGTCACAAATTTACATATTAATATTTTACTTTTCTAAATATTCTATTTTATAGACACGCAAATCTTTTATATAAATATTTTGTATTAAAGTCAGTATAAAACTCTTTGTTGAAAGAATAAGTAAAAATGAAACGACTGTCATTGTTTGTTGTTTGTAATTTGTTAATTTTTGATGGATACGTTTCTGTGACATAAAAAATAGGTATAATTTTATTTAGCAAATATATATCAAATAACCAATTGCTATTGATTATTATTCATTTATACCTAAACTGCTTTCATTTTTTATAGGTTCTGATCATTTTACAGCGTCATTAAATTTTTTGAAGTTAGTATAATTTACGAAGTAGTGTCATTTTCTATAATGGCAATAGCATTTAAGTAAACAGCATTTTTATCGTCGTTTTCACCAATTTTAAAGTGCTTTTAAATGCATCATACAAATAATTAGTACAATCAATATAAAACGGTAAAACTGATATGGTATCACTCGAAACAATCTCGTGTACACTTGTAAATACTTACAAGTCAGCGTGGTATCAACATGAACAAGAATTAGGCTGAGGTTACAGTATGTGATAATGAGGACAATATAGACTAAAATTTATTAATGAAATAAGTAACAAGGATTAGGACTTTTTTACGGGAATTATAGAAGTGAAGTTAACACTTTAAGATTTTCTATTATATTTTTAGCGCTTATAGGAGTTTTAAACTACGAAAGTGATAGTACATTGTGCGTAAAATTTCTGTGCAAGAGAAAAGAGTTTGAAGGTCGCAATAAACATGTGCAGCTGAAGTTTTGGCGTTCTTCTAAGAAGTCCTTTTTAACTCCAGTTAAGCCTACTATCACTTTACAGGAGGAGTGCTAGGGACTTAGGGAAACTTAAAGGACAGGAACAAATTTTACATCGGACATAGCTTTACTGTCAAAGATGAAGGATGTTTATATCAAACAAGTGCTAAGGAAATCTGAATAATGAACACAGAGAACAGGCTGTATGAGCATATTTCCCTTTGCCTCCCAAGAAATGGAAAATAATGTCAAAGAAAAATTTTTGGCGGGGTTTTATGGGAAGCGATTGGGGGTTTATTTTAATTATTCGCAAATTGCTTTTAGTGTGAAATTGTTAAAATAAGCGATGACTTAGTAGCGTGATGTTGAGATTTTTTAATTACTCAATCTGCCACAGCAGATACTACTATTAGAAAGATTACCTCAACAATATCTATCTAATTACTAGATTGAGTGTTCCAAGCAATCGCTATGTTCCTATTAACTGAGGCTCCGGGGACCACACCTAGCTCACTATCAATTCGACGCTTGTGCAGTGAACAATGCAGCGTATCTTACTTTCATGTTTCATTTTCATTTCATTTCATGTTTAAAGCACTTATGTAACGCTTTTGCAAGAAATAATTAAAAAATTGATGCTTAGTTTATTGTTTATATGTAATATTAAAACGTCGTGAGCAGGTCTTGCCCATTAGGAGCGACGACGCGATAGTATTGTCTCACTCTTACTTACGGCAAAGCGGCAGTTCCCGCGCTCCGCGCTGGCAGCGTATATAAATAAAATAACACACGGAATAAATAAATAATAGCAAATATTATAACAGTAAAATATCTAATAATATTCTGAGTATTATATTATAGTTCTATATAATTTTATGTAATAAAATAATAAAAAACTTCATAAAAAATGAAATAGTTTGAATTAACGTAGAACATTTTAATTAGTCTATATTCGCCCTAAAACTACATACCGCGTCGGTTGCACTTCGCACGCGTGCCCTAAGATGCGCAATAACGGCACAAATTGATTTGTGCGCGTATGCCGCCAAGAGGTTATAATTTTCGCGCCATGCCGTGCGCTGCATCTTGTACGCTGCGGGCCCATGCTGTGCTGCCAACCGTATAACGTTTTTAATTTTTCTTGTGGCCAGTACGATATTAACATATTACTTGTAGAACATAGATGCAGAAGTTTTATTCCTATGCCGTTGAGGAGCAGAAAAAATAAAATAAATACTGTTTTCTCTTTCGTTTTTGTACGTACGTATGTACAATTGTTTTTAAAATATTCCAATAAAAATAAATGCATTCCTATTTGCGTAGGACGTAGGTATACTGTATACACTTATTTACATAGTCGCAGCACATGATTTACAATCAGTATTAAAAATAGTTGATCAAATGAGCTCGCAAAAAAGCTGTACGTGACTTTTCATGAACAACTGTTGTACGTTTCCAATTCTCTAATGACATTTCCAATTTCGTAATATTTTGACATAGGTACCTAATTATAATCACAAAACTTGAATCTTACTGTAAAAATAATTCTATTGCAATTTCTCGATCTATTCTGATCAGTCTATTTTGATCAGACAACAGTATTTGAACAAGTTGCTAGCGCGTTCTGCTCGAGTACATAAAAAAACGTTCTTGTGGAAAGTTCTGTGCTGTTGATGAAGGCATAGAAATATGAAAAGAATTTGCCTCATCTCACTAAAACAATGCCGCTGCGTGCGTGCTTACACGAAAGCGGTACGAGGTAGGACTAATGACTTTTGAATTTTTTAGTGAACGACATGATACAGGATAGTCTTTCTACGTCGTTTGCTAAAAACGTACCAAAAGGGAGTGTATTGTGTCCTCGTAAGAATTTTTTGCCTTTTTCTCTTGATTCATGCAAGGTTTGGAACAGTACTTTGTGCAAATGTTCCATTTTGGAACTGGAACAGTGAATTATTTTGTTCACCTAACATTTTGTTTATTCCTTTTTTATAACACAATAAGTTACTGACTAATTTACACCCCTTGAATTCTATCTGCCCCTTTAGGGATGTAATATAAGATATAATTGTGTTATGTAATAAAGAGATTACGACGAGTACTTTGTGGTATAGGAATATGTTATTGTTTTACTCCAATTAAAGAAAACATCGCAAATCACAGAACTAATCCAACGTGACTAATAAATTAGATATTACAATTTTTATTTTTATTTTTGTTTAAGCTGCATTCGCTAATTATTGAAGTTATTTTGTTATCATAGTGAACATTTGTGATGAGACGTGTACATCATTCAAACACCATAAAAACATAGACTTTTCTTGTAATATCGTTTCTTAGCTAAGTGTGTGACACCATACCTCCAAAAATAACAATTTTCAATGCTTATTTTACGTTCAAAAAATAGCAACAAAACGATCACAATTTTTAACAAAAGGTAAAAATGTGATGTTTACGTACTTTCAATTGTTAGTCAATAAAATTCACCTAAGCATAACAAAGAAATACCACTTAGTGTGTGTGGGCATATTGGCGTTTTTAATTCGAAGTTTGAAAATCTATCGTCGCTCGAATTCACATATTCAGCCTTTATCGATTAATGATTGGGACGAATGAAGCATGAAAGCAATCGATTGTGCTCTTCAAGGGTTAACCTTCTGAGCTTGCATTTTTTTTGATGGCTAATCTCTTTTTGGAACGATATAAAGTAAATATTTTTATAATTTTATATACACACATTGAATAAAAAAAATATTGTACCTATACAATTTTATAAATATAGAGTGATAGAATATAAATTCTTTGCATACATTTCAACTGAAGACTTCAATAACTGTTAAATTTAATTATACAAGTATTTGTATCGTATTTGTAAAGTTACTTTTATACTTGAGTTTAGATTAATAAAGGATAATTATTTTATTTAATTTTCTATTTCAAATGACCTTGGCTTAAATATGTAGGGTAGGTCCACAACTAACTTCTTTTACAATTCTAGAACGAAATGATATATACTAAAGAATCACCAAAATAAATAAACCGTTACGGTTATTTGGTGTGTCTTCTAAGTCCAAGCTCTAATATCTACTGACTATACTGAACTATACTGAACCCAACGGATAAAAATCATTGAAATCGGTTCATAAAAAGAAGTTATGCCTAAACATACATAAAAAAATTATGTGTATACAAGGTTCATTTATGTGAAAGGTGGTATAAATCCGCGGGGTTTCAACGTGTCACTGTTGACTGTTATATTGCAGATGTAATAATTATTATGGGATACGTTTATTTTATTTTCCATAAAAAAAAAACATTTATTCAATAAAAAAAATATGTACAGCCCTGTCATTATACCATATATTCCAAAAGTTTGCTAGTGACGTATAAACGCTACTATTCTTTCCTCATCTTTATTTTTTTTAACTTTGCGGTTTTACACTACAACTATTGAGTTTTGGCGAACTTGTAGAACGCAAGTTTTCCCTTGTCATGAGTACTTTAATACCCTTTCGTATTTACCCATCCTTTCTAAATAATCTTGTATATGGACGAACTGAGAACTTCCTTCTTTTTTGAAGTTGGTTAAAAATGGAGTTAATATCAGCCGCTGATCCCCACAGCAGAAGGTCATAGGACATTAGGATATGGAAATATGTGAAGTAGACCAGCCTATACCTGTCGCTTCTGTCAAATATCTAAAGCGTCTAATGGTACTCGTATATTATACGTATATCGCGGAACTGAGCTGATAGAAGAGTGGTAGAGCCATGTTGTATCGCAGCACGAATTGAGCCAGCTCGCCCGGTGAAGTATCTTCTCACAGAATATCGGCGTGAAATAACAGCGTATATTGCTGTTGTGTTTCGTTCCCTGAGTGAGAGTGCCGGTGGCCCATCACCCACTCCCCCTCCTTTCCCTATTTCCCTAAAGGCCGGCAACACATCCGTGATTCCCCGGACGTTGCGGGTGTCTAACTAACATCTAAGTCATGACTTGTCGTTTTGTGACATAAGTAGGCATTATATATTATGTTTTTTGACATAGGTAGGCAGGTTAAGTATTATCACAATATTGTAAAATAATACTCAAAAAATAAAATGTAAAGATAATAAATAAAAAAGCACTCGTCGTAACGTCGTAAAATCAAATAAAAATCAACAATCGATCAGTCAACTTCGACTTCAACTTTTTAGTGATGGACGACCAGTCTTGTATTCGCTATATGGTGAGAATTGAAAAAGTGTTAAAATTGAATAAATTCAGCATTTCTTGCTACTGAGGCTGAGTGTGAGCTGTATAAAAGAGTAGGATATCTCTAGATATATGTATAAAAGAGATATCCTACGACATAAATCTTGTTGTCAGCTTTAAAACAACACTCAGGCAGCTTTAAGTCAGCTTTAAACAGCTGTTTAACAGTCATTTTGCAACCCTGGGCTGTATATAATTTGTTGTCCAAATTACACTTTTAAGGACTGTATAAACATTTATACAGCATTACTAGAGCTTTCTTTAGTAACTTAAAGAGGTAGCCTGTTATTCAGCTCTTTTACACTTTCTTTGTGTTACTTGGGAGGCTCTAGGTTTAGTTACGACAGTGTTCAAAATATTTTTTTTTAATGAATATTGTGTTAACTATTCTATACCATATTTTATGTCCATAACGTATCGTATTCGTTTTTTATATTTCCTTTAAAATATCTTAATATGTACTAAACTTTCAAACATTTCGTTTGCAAAAACGGCAAAAACTAAATATATACTTTTAGGTATAATGTACATTTATGGAACACTCAAAAACCTGTAAAGACCAAGTGTGCAATTTTCATAGTTCATCTTAACGTCAGCAAAAAGCGTGAAATTTCAATCCTCGTGGTAAAATCGTACAGGTTGCAGAATTGACATAATCCTTGATTTTTGTTAAGAATGGTTCGGGAATTGGAACGAATTGATTTTAATTTCAAGATTGCGTAACGTAACAAAATCGATGACATTTATTTTTTTATTTCGTTTTTTTTGTTGCATTACAACATTAGAAAAAAAAATTATATGAAAATTTTGGAACTACTGCTACGTTTTAAAAATTTTCCATTTATGAATAAAACTAATACATAAAGAATAGAGCGCCAGTCGTTACGGTCCTCGCACGCTTTTTTCGCTTCCTGGAATCTCATCATTTTCCTCACGCTTTCGTCGAGGAATGCTAGTGCTTTGGACTAGCATTCCACGGATATGTTAAACTGCACACGTAAATACGATTTTCCAATTTGACAACAAATAATGAATTCAACTGTTTACAGACACTTTAGGTATTTGATCTTCGAATATAAATAAATCAGTTAAATTACAATAATAATGGATATACATGTTACTTCTTAAAACCAAATATAAATACAGCCAGTAGGTACCTAGTTACAGTATACACAAATGTAGGTATATCTATGTAGTAGTATAATAATTTATGGCAAAGAATTCTTAAGGGGAGAACCGAAATCAAAACCAAGTTGTTATTTTAAATTAAATTTTTCCTGAACTTTTTTTGGGGAGGCTGTTTGCAAGGATTCTTAATAGAAACGAAACATTGGGATAAAAGGATACAAACTTAGCTTTTTGCTAACATGCAGGGAAAAATCAGTCTTAAGTCTAATGAAATACTTACCGTGTTAAATGTTTTTGTAAAGATTGTGAATATAATGTTATACTTTGAAGCTTCAGTTGCGACTCTGACAGGTTTATTAATTTTCGTTTTTCTCAGAATTTTCTTGTTGATTTTTTCTTTTCATTTTGCGTATTTCGGCTTTTGTTTGTATTTTTCTCTAATGAAACAATTTTGTTCGGTACCTACGCAAATAATTTAACATTTTAAGTAAATTAAAATATAATAAAATATGTATCAAGAATGGAGCTTTTTTCGATTATGAAAATATATTGTAAAAACGTAGCTTTAAACATAATATAGCTTCATTCATTTACAAGCTTTTGTCTACGACTCGATGGAAAACCATTTGTATGCAGCGTGTTCATTAAACATCTATATTTTAATTGATTATTTATTACAATTCATATCTGCGTATTGTTTGATATCTATGTATCCGCATAAAACTGAAAGAAAGATGAATAAACTTATGTCTATATAAGTTCATATATTTTTCAGGAATGTTATAAAAACAACCTCGCTTATACACATATACACTTCAACTTAAAAGTCAATGTGACCAGTCCAGAATCAAACTCTTCGGTTTGGTTACATGCCTTAACCGTCACACCAAAACGGACCATTTAAAGAAATAGACAGCAAGTTGGCTGGCGAAGTATTTTCTTGTTGGCTATGACATCTATATTGTATTTTTAAGTAAAGCGTCAAGAGCAGGTCATTTGTTGTGAATAAAGAGACAGTTTAAATTATATTAAGTTAAATGCCACATTAAGTTTTAAATGTCCTGTCGCTCACACGACAAGTAAATAGGTGTAGTTCGCTAAATTCCAACAAAGCTTTCTGGGCTGACAGCAATTCCGTTTTAGCACTTTAATCCCGACTCTAGTACGAATAAAAGGCATATTTCGTTCGCCGACGCTCGCAAAATTGTCATCGCAAATAGCTTTAGCCGTAGGCAACAAAATTATCCACTTTTACAACGACACATATTCATAGCAATCGCAAGGAAGAATTGACCTTAACATTGAACTCTTAAAGTGACTGTTTCGACGTCTTAAAACATATCCAGAAGTACAACAATGAAAATGCGAGCACTGCACACGTAAATACGATTTTCCAATTTGATATCACATAATGAATTCAACTGTTTACAGAATAAGGTCTACAATTATTTGAAAGGGAAATTTGAACTTGAAAATCGTCGCCTGACGCTCGATATCAAATAAACGCGACTTTAATATTAAGAGGACTTAAGCGCAATTCATTTCTTCACTGAGAAAACATCTTTGTCACCTTGAGTTACGACGAATAGTTGAGCATCGAATTTTCTTTCTTAGAATTTTCGCCGGGGGGAGCGAAAAAGATGACCGGATGGGGATGTTAGTGTATGTAAACGGGATAGCAATATAGCTCGAAGCGCTGTGATTGGTCAGGAAGGCCGCAGGCTGTGAACAGTAGCCCGCCCTATGTCTACTGTAAAAGACGACTATCTAATTGCAGATGGAGGTAAATTCAACTGAAGTAGCTATTGATACTTTTATAATATTTTTGTTTCATTTTCCATTATTCATCTCATTTATTTTAAGCAAATACTTAGTAAAGGCTATTTTGTGAAAACTATACAATTATGAAAATGTGTGAGGAGAATGATGAGATTTGAGGAAGCGAAAGAAGTATGTAAGAACCGCGACACTTGGCGCTCCGTCCTCTCTGACTACCCCGTTGGAGATACAGTGTGAAGATATGTATGTATGTATGTATGTATGTATACAATTATAACCTATACTTGCAGTAGGGTCTTTTCGTTTGCAATTACATACTTATATTTGTATCACAATTTAAAAATGACAATTAAATGGAGAAGTCTAACAATAAACAAACCTTTAATTATTTATTAGATATGTAAAACTTACGTGTAAGCTATCTACAAGATTATTGTGAAAGAGGGTATAAATCCACCGGAATTCCAACTTGTCACGACTGTTTTATTGCAGGTGTAATAATTACGGGATACTTTTACTTTATCTTCCACATAAAAAAAACATTCATTTAATAGGAAAAAATGTACAGCCCTATCATTATGCCCTATATTCCAAAGATTTGCTAACAAGGTAAAAATGATAATATTAGGGTTGCCTCACCTTCATTTTTTTTGTTTGAGCTGTTACACTAGAACTGTTGACTTTTGGCGAAATTGTAGAACACAAGTTTTTCGTTGCCGTGAGTACTTTAATACCCTTTCGTATTAACCCATCCTTTCGAAATAACCTTGTATAATATCA
The DNA here is from genome assembly GCA_907165235.1 of Zeuzera pyrina. Classification (NCBI taxonomy): domain Eukaryota; kingdom Metazoa; phylum Arthropoda; class Insecta; order Lepidoptera; family Cossidae; genus Zeuzera; species Zeuzera pyrina. The sequence continues at coordinate 7,291,724 of OU015641.1, forward strand.
AATTGTAAAGGTTTTTACTATTAAAAAATGCATTTGCGTGCTTCTATGTCAATGTCCGTGCCGGCGGCGTCACCGAGGGCGCTGTCTTGCGGTGCTCGGGGCGGGGCGCGCACACATGCACAATGTCACCCTCCACGTAGTGTACTAGTGTAATTTGTATTATTGTGTGTGTACGCATACCTATCAGAACAGGGAAAACTCTTAGCGCATACACACAAAAGTTTCTTCATCATGTTAGATATTAAGTACATACACACAAACACAACAAAATGTAGAGATTTTTTCGTTCTAGGTCGTAATGTACTCATATATTCATATTTATTGTATTTTCGTATTCACATGCGTATAGAACTGTTGAATTATAATTTTCTTTGTATCGTCTTTCTGTATAAATCTTCTTTACATATTATATACGGTCTGCAAATATGCCCATTAATAATTACATTTTCATTTTTTTGTACACTATATAATATCTATAAGTTGTAAGAAGCACTTAGTACCTATTAGATAGGAGATCAAGTAGCATCCATACCAGATACAAATCGATGTAATTTTTTTCTCTCAAAGCAATTATTGAAGTGGTCTAAATGTCGTATAAAAAATAAAGATATAAGATCTGGTTACGGTCGTTCTGACGTGGAATTTGTGAAGCTTTCGTTCGATATCCTACACGACGACCCCAATAAAAACGTTTTTGACTTTCTAATAAAGCCTCTACCCTAAAAAACTAAACTCAATAACTTTTAAAGTTCAAGTCTATCTTTAAGTCATCATCACAATATAAAAAGAAGCAAAAACGAGCCTTCGCATCCGCGGAGACTCTAATACGTCCTAATATCTTGCAATTGGTCTGTTATTATGCAAGGCACAAAATAACAAAGGAATACGGATTACAATATATATCATCATAATAAACAAACAAAGCATCATAAACATAAACAAAGCCTCCTACTAAACAAATGTAAATCTAATAAGTATATTATATTACGATACGCATTTGTCTATAGATAGTTATCTCGTTTACTCGCGTAATTTACCTATCTCTTGTACTGCTTTTAATGCAATTAATTTTTTTTCTTTCCTCATGGCATGGTGCACAGATTAGCGCATTTGCCAATGTCACGTATGTATGTAGAATCGTTATCGTAAAACTCCTCCAGTAAAGTGATAGTAGTATATTTTACTGAAGTTTTATAGGACTTCTTGGAAGAGCGTGAGAACTTCAGCTACACATGTTTATTTAGACCACTTCATTCTTTTCACTTACGCAAAACTTTAAACACAATATACTATCACTTTTGTACTTTAAAACTCCTAAAAATGCAAAAAATAGAAAATCTATATAAAATGAAAATGCAATTAATAAACATAATTACTAGTAATTCGTAGTATCTACAGACTGCGCAACCAAACAAACAGCAATTGCTGTAAGGGTCACATATCTTGTGTATGTTGGTCATCATTTATTATAATTGTTCCAAAGCCATTTAAGCCAAATAATTTCAGAAATATGACTGATAGACAGACATACGCCAAAGAGATTCAATGATTGTTACTTTTTTCAATTTTGGAATAGAATACTAAAATAAAGAATAAATCTAATTAAAAGTAATGACGAGACCTAAAATCAAACAAGCTTATTTCAAGAGCATGACGATACCTATATACATTCTTTCCCTGAATAATATTGAAATACCCATGTTGTAAGTATGAGGAAACACCGTCGCCGGAAGGGCGTTTTAAACCTATATTATAACGTAACATTTTCACAGAATATAAAGTGACCATATTAGTGAATATACTGTCGAAATTATTATAATTAACTTTATTCAAAGATTATCTTATAAACATTTCTTTCTTATTGAAGATCAGGAGGGATGTCAGGAAAGAATTAATTAACAGAAGACAAAGTAAAAACAGAAATATTAATATTATTATTCCGTAAAATAAGGATAAAGTATTTTTTATAACAAAACAGGAAGTAAACCCAAAAGGTAATCATCTCTCCCTAATCTCGTTAGAGAGATGTTTGCAAAAATTAAAGAACCATAATTATTTAAGGAAATCCATCCCCACAAAGGAAACTGTTTGGTTCGTACCCACCCCTGAACTGAAGTGTGCTGAAAAAGGGACCTCGACCCTATTGTAATTATTTTTCCGAGAAAACTTTCCCGTTACGATTTTCTTCGAAAAAAATACGAAAGATTTATGTAGACAGGTTGTATTGTATTTTAATAAAGGGTAAATGTGGTTATTTTAGGAACAAAAAGTAGGCAATCTATTGTTCTTTAATAGCTATTATGTATATATACGAGTATAATATATCTGTATATTTTAGTAAATCGTGTAACAGTATGTAACAACCGCGAAGCTTGGCGCGTCGTCCTCTTTGACTACGGCGTTAGGGATAGCGTGAGAATATGTATGTATGTATGTGTAACACTAAACTCTTGTGCCTATACCTCACAAATAAATAATAAATACATAAATTATAAATATAGAGACAACATTTGAGTAACGATACTGTACAGAGTATAATATTATGTAAATTAAACAATTTTATTGAACTATATAATATCGTTTGTAACCTTGAACGAATTTAGATTTTGATATTTAAGATATTGCTTTTTTTAGGCATATGTGATTTTAAATTGGGAAAATTTTAAATTTTGTTTTAAATTTCTTTTAAATGACAATACCCAAATTCACTACCACTGGTCCCAGAGTAACCATTATATTTAAAAATACAGTATATTTTAATTTCTCTTTATTTTCTGTGCGGTTTATAACTTCCTTAAGCTAGCGCAAGCAATGATCGAAAGTGTTCCTAGTAACGAGACATTCATTATGGTCGAACCAAGCCGTAAAGATTGTCATTTTTATTCTTTATATTCTGCAGACTTCCGTAGTTGTTTTAAAAAATGTCGCAATGCGTATGCTATTTTTGGTAGGCGCTTTTAATTTTTTTTTTGTAATACCTTCAGGTTTTCTCGCCATTTTGCTTCAGTTACTATATTATTTTGAAGTGCTCTTAATAGTCCATACAATAAAATAAATATTAATACTGGGCATGAAAATTTGTGGGTGGGACAAACTTCCATAGTTTTTGGGCATTGTCATTTTTTAGTATTTCTTTAGGATTTTAAATTTAAATACAAAATGCATTCATATACATATCCTCACGTTGCATCCCCAACGGTGTAGTCAGAGAGAATAGAGTGCCAATCATCGCGGTCTTTACATACATACATCTTTGGCCTCTTCAAATTTCATCATTCTCCTTACACACTTTCGCCTAGGTATGAGAGATTTTCGAGGTCAGTACTGTCCCTGCCCCTGTAGAAGTCAGTCCCTCTAAGGGAAGAGAGGAGTCGATGGATACCATATAAACAAATAATGGCCTATCGTTTCCTCCAAGCGAATATTAACCACTGCGCCCGTGCGCAAGACCTGCTCATGCAGCACATGGCGGAGTGGTCAATTGACGTAGCGGTGGTGGCCGAGCCATACTTTGTGCCTCCTTGCGAAAACTGGTGGGGAGATTTAGACAGTTTGACCGTAATCGTTTTTTTGCATAGCGTTACGCCGGCTCCTGTTCTCGTCGCCAGAGGTCGGGGATTTGTGGCTGTCCAATGGGGGGAAATAGTAATCATGGGAGCCTACTTCTCTCCAAATCGTGACCTCTCCGATTTCGAAACGTTCCTTGATGGGGTCGGGACTCGTATTGGGCAAACTCGACCCCGCCCGATACTGTTGGCAGGAGATCTAAACGCGAAATCTATGGCGTGGGGTTCTCCTGCCTCGAACGCGAAGGGTGATGTCTTAGAGGAGTGAGCGGTGTCGACTGATCTGCTTGTTCTCAATTGCGGGTCGGTCAACACATGCGTGCGAAGGCAAGGAGGGTCCATGGTGGATGTCACATTCGCGACTCCCGTCCTCGCACGCCGGGTGGTAAATTGGGGTGTTTTCGAGGATGTGGAGACATTATCAGATCATCGATATATCCGGTTTGATGTCGCCACCTCTCGACACGACACGACACGATTGGACGGCCACAACCCAAATAGGAGGCCGAATCCTTCTCCGAGGTGGGCATTAGCTAGACTCGATGGAGAGGCCGTAGAGGTAGCGGCTTTGGCGCAAGCGTGGTTGGCTCCGCCTGATGGTCCCGTAGAGGTCGACGAAGGAGTAGAGTGGTTTCGAGGCGCTATGGCACAGATTTGCAACGCCAGTATGCCTCGGTCTACAGATCGACCTCCAACAAGACGGCAGGTGTATTGGTGGTCTCAAGAAATTGCGGATCTAAGAACCGAATGTGTCCGGCTTAGGCGCCGATACACCCGATACCGAAGGAGGTGGAGCCAAGACGACCAGGAGGAGGAGAGCCGCTACGTGGCATACTCTGCGGTGAAAAAGGCCCTCCAGCGAGCTATTAGCGTGGCCAAGGAGAGGGCCAAGGAGGAGCTTCTCGAAACTCTTGAACGGGATCCCTGGGGGCGCCCTTACAAAATGGTCAGAATAAAACCAGGCCCTGGGCGCCCCCATTAACCGAGAGCATTTCCTGACGTAAAAAAAAAAAGGTGTGAGAGATTTTAACATTTCCGTCAGCTAGCGCTCTGGCTATTTGATATTTATAACTCAACTTCAATCTCTTTTGGCTTTTGCTACGACTTACTTTCGTTTTATTAATTATCTTCGTCAATCTTTTGTCGTTTAATCTTTCTATCTGCTCAAACCAAATAAACATTCCGTGCTTAATTTATAAAATAATATTGTACAAAATAATATTTTCGTATAATTTCTAAGATCATTTTTGGATTTTTATGTGATTAAATGAATGTTTTGATTTGCTAAATTACCATGAAGGATAATTTCTGTAAATTATTTTCTGTTAAAAGGTTTTGGATGTCTCCGGTATATTAACTGATTAAGCTATTTTTCTTATTAGCAAATTCCTCATACTTAACTACAGATTTGAGTGATAAGATACAACATATCATTAAAAAAAATTACTCTGCCTTCGAAAAACGGTCTTTGTTTTTAGCCTTGTATAGTTAGTTGTAGAGTGTCCGTCGACTATTCAAGTACACAGTAGTTAAGATGGAGAATTTAGAGTGAGTTCATAGTGATCTGTTATATTTCATCTTTGACAGTATCTATAATATCGTAGATTAAGTCTGCTGCCTCAAATGTATGACAGCGAGTAATATCCATATTATGACAACGTCGATAAGCAGGTTGCCTATCAAAAAGTTTCTGACAAATGAAACGGTCGGCATCGTTGTGTTGTACCAAAGAATTGTAAGAAAAATTCCTGCGGTCCCTACGTTATTTCGAAATTTGTTATTATTGACGTACTACGCAATATTATTGCAATGTTTATACTTACAGCAAGAGAAGGTTTTTATAAAGGGCCAATTCACATAATTAGTACGAATGTATTTGATGAATATTTTGGATAGTCCAAAAACTCATATACTTACATAAGTGTACATAGTAGGTAGGTTATACATAGATAAGTCCCTACTCTTACTCACAATATTGTACTATCAAAAAATTTTTATTAAAAAAAATAAACCGCCTTCAAAAAAAACACTGAAAAGTATAAAATAACTATCCTTTACTAATCAAAACTCAAGTATAATTAAAATAACTTTATAAATACGATACACATACCTATATAATTAAATTTCACAGTTACTGAAGTCGGTGCCAAGCCCACCAAACTAATAGACTTTATATGTTGTTGCACATTGATTTGGCACCGACTTCAATAACTGTCAAATTTAATTATATAGGTATGTGTATCGTATTTATAAAGTTATTTTAATTGTACTTGAGTTTTGATTAGTAAAGGATAGTTATTTAATACTTTTCAGTGTTTTTTTTTGAAAGCGGTTTAATTTTTTTTAATAAAAAATTTTTATTTCTCCCTTTTGAGTGGTCTTTACCTAAATAAATATCTAGGGCAGGTCTGCAATTAACTTCATTCTAATTCCGGAGCGCAACGATATACAAAAGAATCGTCAATATAAATAAAGGTAAATAAAGATCAAGTCCAAGCTCCAATATCGGTGAAATTTAAATGGGACCACCTCTGAAGTATTACCTACGAAACATATAAAGAATTTTCGAAATCGGTTCATAAATGACGGAGTTATGAGGTAACAAACATACAAAAAAAAAAACAACATGCAGACGAATTGAGAACCTCCTTTTTTTGAAGTCGGTTAATAATATCTATTGTATTTTTAGAAACGTCGGTAAAAATGAAACGTCTAGTTTAGATATGTCAGCTGCATTGAATTGATTCTCCTGAGAATGCTTCGCTAAGAAGCGAAGCACATGCCGTTAAATAAGTTTAATATTTTGGGGGAAACAGTTTTTTTATTGTTCCTTGGTTTCACAATTAAGTTTTTGAGAATTTTTGATATAGGAGGGCCGGTCGGCCGGAAGGTATCGATATACAACTACAAACCCTTACACTTATTATACTAACGTAAGCCCTAAGTGTAACAAGACCATTCGAATATTATAAGTAGTCCTAATACTAGAAGAATATACAATAAGTAATGCTATTATAAGGGACTCACCTCCTCCTTGACGACCTCCGTGGCGCAATGGCTTAGCGCGTCGGAAAGTAAACGGGGGTTGCGGGTTCGATTCCCGTCTCGAGTCTGGGTGTTTATGTATAATATGTATTTATTTACAAAAGAAAAGTATATAAGTAGTATATCAGTTGTCTAGTATCCATAACACAAGCGCTGTGCTGCTTACTTTGGGACTAGATGGCGCTGTGTGAAATGTTTGAGTATATTATTATTAATATATTATTGTTATTATATACTCGTATATTACTATAAGAGACTCATTAAGATTGCTAAAATTGCACTAAATACATAAACCAAGACCAATTACAATAAATAATATGAAGAACATGAAATAAGAAGACTTTACAGGAAATTATAGTTATATACTATAGTTATATACTATAGTTACATACACAAATTATTACTGTAAGTAGTCGAATTAAGGCCTAAACAGTTAAAATAATGAGATTTCATCACACATATTGAATGGGTTTAAAATTTGTCAAAGGGTCAAAATATGTCCACACCAATTTCTGATCGTTTCTAGCTCTAGACTTTGTCATTTAATATGAATTCCAGGTGGTCTATAAAGATTAAGGCGAAATTGGTAGACACTAAAATCACTGTTCTCCCTGGTCATTAATTCATTTTCACTTATCGTTTATTCCATAATCATTTCTTGCAGTAGTTTATTTATTATTAGAACAGCTATTAACATTATACAAAACATAAATAACGTTACGCCATTCCCCATTTATGGTAGACAGAGCACAAAGGTACAAAAAATTTTCAATTTTTTGCCAAATGGTATAGTGACATTGCTAACCCATCGCCTACACAAGTTGGCAACCTTGGGCGATTTTTACGAACGCGGAAAAATAAATAGCTGACACAATCACTGGGCGCCCCAAAATATACCATGGCCTGTCGCAACAACTCACTTGTTGCCCTGCGCGGTGGTCCGTCTACCATGGCATTTAAAGCCACTACTGTGCATATGGAGCCATATAATAACTCAGTCAGCTATCACCGCTAGCTTAGGCCACAGTCTGCTACAATGTAGGTCAACTATGACCCACACATTGTGAATTCAAGACACCACGCAGCCGTGACAAAGTCACCACCGTAAACCTTTAGCTATGGTCTGCCGCGACTCAAAGTCGCACTACGACATACATACGTCGCAGTCTGCCACGGACTAAATTCGTTACTACAGTCAATATGTAGTCTGCCACGGACTAAATCCGCTACCACAGCCAACTCTGTGGTCTGCCACGAACAGAGTTCGCCACTACAGCTAGTTCTGTAGTTTTCCACGGACAGAGTCCGTCACTACAGCCAGTTCTGTAGTCTTTCACGGACAGAGTCCGTCACTACAGCCAGTTCTGTAGTCTTCCACGGACAGAGTCCGCTACTATGACGTAAGTCACAGTCTGCCATGACACAACAGGACGTTATAATTCACATATAACCGTCTCATATGTCATGAAATTTATTCTTAAAGAATACGTTGCAAGTAACAGGCAAAAAGGGGCAATATACCCTTCACGGACACAAAACGTATTCCGACGTGACCTGTATAAACTTCTCGTATGAAGGTCTATATCACTAACAAGTGCCTATACGACTAACATAGTCGTAAACAGCAAGTTTTACCATATTAAAAATCTGTTCTGTCATCCAAAGTACACGTCAGCTTAGTTAGAGTCCTCATTATTTACTGAGACTCTGAACAAAGCTCTGAGCAAGTACTGTACAACATTAGCATTTTCCTTTGCTATTTCATACCTTATCCCAGGTGCAATGAAGTAAGATTACCACCAGACCTCTTAGCTCCACATGTTAATGAATACTTTGAATTATGCGCCGATCATTGATAATAATCAAACATGGTTTTTCTAACAACGATGTAACATTAGTCGAACGTGATGCTTTCAATGTTACCTCCACTTTCGTCTTTCTTTTGGGCTCGGTCTAACCTGACCTTAACCAAAAACTACCGGCAAAAAACTCAAAAGGGTAATCGGTTTTTTTTTTATTACATCATTTCATCATCATACTAGTGAAATGTGCAAGAAGTTTATTCCTAGACTATGTTAAGCCTGTATTTAATGACATCGTTAGCTCTCTAGTAAAATCTTCGGAAGAGTGTTTCGCTTAAAGAGCATCAACACGTCTTTTCCATTGAACTCCAATTCTATAAACGAATAACCTTTTACTTGATCTTTGCAAATTATGGAATAGCCAGTTCAGACTTCATACTGTTAATATCACTTTTCTTTTTGAACCAATTGAAATCATATCACAAGTACAACGGATTCCGTGTAGACTTTAAATTTATCTCCACCAAAGATAATAATAATTATAATGCGCCAGACAATACACACCGATCATCTGATCTCAAACTAGGGTATTCCCTGTGCTATGAGAACCAGACGACGACTACTGGGGGCGTCTCCCAGTACACCCAGACCCGAGACAATCTAGAAAAGTTCATTTTTCTAAATTGACCCGATCAGGAATCGAACCCGAAATCTTCCGCGCTTGGTTTAACGTCTAAACCACTGCGCCATCTAGGTTGTCGAAGATATCAATGCATCAGAAATTGTCCTATAGTAGACTACTAGAGCATTCATCAAACTATAAAACATAATTAATGTCAAAGTGAAATCAATTTACTCAAGCAAATCCAATTGCGAGGCATTCTCGACCGCCGAATTCACTTTAGTTCGGTTCGAATCAAAAAAAACTCGCTCACCAAGATGAACCGACAAGAAACTCAGCCAGATATAATCTTCTCAACATCATTCCCCAATAGTTACGTAGGTATAATACAATATTTGTAAAGCCAGCAAACGCATGTGCAAAGAGGTTGTCCCGATTGAAAACACTTATGTGTGCGTTCAATAACAAGTCCAAGCCTCTCGATCATGTCGGCTTTTGGGGCCGATATTTAATCGAGTAAAAGCACACTAATCAATACGTATATTTAATGCTTTGTAAAATTCGCTAATCACTCATTAAAACACTACGTATTAAACTCACTGAATAATTCACTGCATACTGAATAACTCACTGAACACTAATTTTGGCTATATTTTAACAACGACGGTTCGCGGATACAACGGATATACTAATACTGATTGTACTACTAGACTACTTCTATTTAACAGCGCATGGCGGAGGGTATAATCGAATTATTTCTGACTACCTCCATTCAAATAAACTGTACACGATCGCTTGTTGCTACTTGATAACTACTACACAAAGACTAACGCCAGACTGTTTTATAAAGCCTCATTAATACGTAGGCAAAGTATTTTGACCCTCATTAATACGTAGGCAAAGTATTTTTTGAATAGATGACTAATTGACGTGATTAGAATGTAGTGAAGCTATTAACATGCTACTGTTTAAATGTACTTCTATAAAATCTGTGATGACAGGAGAAATAGACTCAATCTCCCGCCTATCTACATCATGTAATGCACAATGAGTAAGAATCTTATTGCAACTACAATATTTTAAAATAGGGTCTGATATGAGCAATATAAGGGGCGCTGATTTATTTGTGATTATTGGAGGTAGATGCTAACCACGTTGGATTTTTCTTGTGCTAAGCATTTGAAGAGCTCACGGAAAGATTATTAGAATTGAGGGTAGATGACACAGCCTCTTGGGGCACTGTACACGTTTATGTCCACTAATATCACACAAAAACATACAAATTCGAGGCTTTTGAATTCTTGATTTTGTGAAGTAAAACAAACAGGTCTCACTAGGTCATTATCAGTGACATGGAAATCGCAATGGGTTTTTGTATAGACTGATAAACATTTTACTGAATAGTTTATTCAACTTTGCATTGGTAGCCGCCACTTTAACTTGTGGATTCGTCATATTACGAATAACTATTGCAGGACGTAAGCCACTCACTATATTTAAGCGCAATAATGAGCCACGCGCGTACTCCGTGTAGGTCACATAATCTCGGAAATCGCTACACATTACGTTAAACAAAATGCTAGCTGTAACGATACTACGTCGGCAGGGCGATCTAAATTCTACCTTGAAATTACTCCATGAACGGTTATTCAAAACCCAATCGTTAAGCCACGAACGAGCGTCACCTTCAAGGCACCCCGCGACGCGGGATAAGCACTCACTACTATTACAATAATTCGATTCGAACGCTTGGTCAACCTCTGCACACCAAGGATCAATATCATAGAATTGAGAGTCAAAGTTCGAGATAGAGTAATGGACAGTTCTTACTTGGATTAACGATATGAGGGCACCGACGAGCTTGTCTGTCGCCTCGTTACTGGCGCTGGTACCACACTGGGACACATAGAGCCCTTGAGAATGAACAAAAGCGGCGTCTTCCGCAACTGGTGCCCATGGCGATGGCGTCGTAGCGGCGATAAACACAGGCTCCTCGCCCGCAGACGCAGACTCACTAGGTCGCAGCAGCGCACTCGACGCCAGCAGCGACGGTGATGTAGCGTTCAGCCTGCCCTCGATTGAATTAAATTTAGCAAGAATTGCCTCTAGAACATCATCCTCTTTACGACGCGCTCTGCTTCGAGTCGCACGTTCAGGCATTGTCTATTTCGTCACGATTCACAACAAACACGTATTCTAATTTAATCAAACAAATGAAATTCATTTCAATCAGGAATGCCACGGTGGGTAGAAACAAATCGCGGGCCGATCACACTTCTGATGTTATAATCAAAAGTAGGATTTATTAAAAAAATATACATGCGATGATTATCCCAACTCCTAATATCCATTTAGAGATTCATTTTGCTATTAACTAGAAATCATTAAAAGAAAGATCTAATAACTCTAAGAACAGAAAACAATCACGAATTAGCAATCGAGAGCAGGTGTTCTTGGTTCGGTGTCTGGAGCAAAAGTGAAATGCTCTCGCGTCGACCATCGTTAGCGGCGCCTCGCCTTCCGGGTGAACGTTTAAATGACATCTGTCAATACTTCATTGATTCCATATCCCTTTCTATTTATAGTCCATCACTTTTACTTTTATTGAGATAAATAGAGCTCTTCCTTTAACATTATTGTATAAAAAATTTAGCTTTCTGCACTTCTTCTCCATATAAACTTTCACTATGCCATATCTCATGCTCCTCCGTACGCACAATATTCTTAAAAAGAGATCCGAAGTTTTCACTGCACGTATTAATTTCATGGTTATCACCCAAAGTACGAACTTTGTGTTTCGGGCTTGGGTTGGTTATAATTTGTGAGATCTATTTCTAAAATTGATATTAATATAAAGAAAATCAATACACCGCACTTTAGGTACCCAGGGAAATAATACTTAATGACAGAGAAATTATTGTGTTAATTGAGAAGAATTGGTTTGTTCACGTTAATCTTAACGTTTACGTTATGGTAACGTTTAATTGGCTCAATAACTATACTAAACTTTCAGTTAACTCCAACATGAACGGTACTAGAATTAGATTTCCCGTGAAAAACGGACGTTTACCGGACGCGCTGGAGCAAACTAAATAGTGGCGGGCACCTGTCGACGCCGGAAATAGATAGGCTTTATCGCCGGAAATGGAGCGGCCAACCGGAAATAACAATTTACACGGGGCCGCTTTGTTGACTTACTCAATTTAATAAAGAAGGAAATGTTGTTTATATGAGGTCAGGATTAGATTGTTTGACGCCGATGGTCGAAAAAGAGGGAAGGAGTAGAGAGTAAGAAGGTAGTTTTATAAATTAATGCTATAATTATGTTTTTAGGTTCTTTATTACAATTCAAATGATGTTTTAGATTGAAGTTGCTTTCATTTTAAGGATGTCATGTAATAGAAATACAAATAGTACATATAATACAATACTATAATACAAATATATGTCGTTTTCTTATAAACACCACTTTTGTTTTTCGTGTTTTATTTGAAATAAGTCTTATTTCAAACAGGAAAATTTATAGAATATTATAACCACAAACTTAGTATATACCCAGTATATACTAAGTTTATGACTATAACAAACTTTAAAATATGTACGTACAAAAATGTCTAAGATAATTTCAATCATTACGCAAAATCTCGAGTGTGTCACTGCCAGCTTTTCTTTCGTCAGCCTACAGCACGGAAAACCTTTTCCTATCTGTTATTCGCCCTTCCTTAGGATCGGTTGAGGTGCCGTGCTTGACTGATGCTCGAAATGCTTGGTTAAGTGTTTGTCCGAGTACTAACCTGCCTACCTCGACCTTTTCTCAAAAACACTGGGATGAGCCTCTATGCAAAAATGTTCATTTACAACTTTTAGATTCTTGTAGTACCGAAAAAGATCGGTCTCGCCTCCTAGCTGTTTCTGAGAAGGAGTCAGGACACTGGTTGAAGGTAATACCTTCAAAAAACTTAGGAACCTTAATCGACAATACCACGCTTTCTCTCATAGTATCCCTTCGTCTGGGGGCCAGGACTAACCTTCTTCACCGTTGCCGCTGTGGTGATCTCGTCGATGTACTAGGTCACCACGGTTTATCCTGTTTACGTAGTGCGGGCCGCATGTCACGACATGCTGCCTTGAATGACGTCATTCGGCGGGCTCTTGTCGCCGCTGGCGTTCCTGCAGTCTTAGAGCCTGTAGGTATTGTGCGCAGCGACGGCAGGAGACCGGATGGTTTGACGCTCATTCCTTGGAAACTTGGAAGATCGCTGGTGTGGGATGCCACTTGTGTCGATACACTTGCTGTTTCCCATGTGCCGGCGACTTCCAAGTCAGCAGGTGCCGCGGCCAGCACTGCCGAGAACTTGAAGCGGCGTAAGTATGCGACTCTCTCTGAGAGTTTCATATTTACGCCCTTTGCAGTCGAAACTTTGGGTCCCTGGGGCCCCGAAGCCCATCGACTGGTTTCTGATATTTGTAAGAGACTGGTCGAGGCTTCGGGAGACCGCCGGGCTGGCAGCTTCTTCCGCCAACGAATCAGTTTGGCTATTCAAAGAGGCAATGCTGCCAGTCTGCTAGGTACCTTGAGAGTACCGCTTGAGAAAGTTGCCGCTTAGAAAGCTGTCATAGCTTTCTAAGCGGCAACTTTGAGGAAGTTTATTATTTAAGATAATGTGTAGTTTTAAGTTTGTAAATATTAACATATGTATGTACTTTTTGTTAATAAATAAATTTGTAATCATTTTCCAAATTCAAAATTGGATGCATTCAAACAAGAATACATGTATAAGTAGATCAATAAGGTGTCAAGAACTACCATCGCAGTTTTAGTGGGTAAGAACCTCACGAAACCGAGTCTCACCTAAGGGGATTGGGTACCTGTCTTCGGGTTTCTTCTGCGTTATTAAAATAAGGTAGCTGACCTAGCTAGCCAACCGAATCTGAGCCCTGAATTTTCATCCTCTAGATCATTATCATCTCGAAAACCTTTCTCCAGTAGATCACTGGAATGCTAGAATAATGCGCCTGACAATACACCAATCAATTGATCTCTAACTAGGTTATACCCTGTGCTATGAGAATCAGACGACTACGGACGTCTCCCAGTACATCCAGACTTAAGACAATCTAGAGAATTTTGTTTCCTAAATTGACCCGACCGAGAAACGAACCCGGAACTTTCCGCGCGTGCAACGTCTGCGCCATCGAAGTCGTCATCATGAAACCTTATTAACAAAAGTTCAAAACCAAATCGGGTGTGATTGCGTGACTAATCTGTGATAGGGCGATCATACTGATGATAATCTATTTATTAAATGACAATAATATCTAAGTAGACAAGACACGAGCGTATGTATATCATAATCACAAAATAATATTAATCTTCTTTGCATGGCGTGGGTTTAAGATCTCTATAGTATAAATATTAACGATTAAGGTTAGATATTGAAGTTTAAATGATATAACAGTAAAAAAAGGATCCAGAGTAATTAAACGATGACTGAAGGTACTAACTGTCATCCGTCACACATGTCTCTTTATGAGACTGACTGCCCCGTTAGTGCTGAGTTCTAAGCCGAGAGTTCCGGGTTCGATCAGATGAACGCGACGGTCAGTGACGGTCAAACAAACATATTTAAATTGATTTGGATATATTTAAATCGACAACATCAAGTCAGGTGTTTATTTTCGGAAATTTGTCTCGGAGTAGGGTACGTCGAATGTTTTTTTGAGTATTTTCTATTGGTTGTTAGATTAGGTACAATACAATACTCTACGTATATGACTGTTCAATATACGTGATTATAATAAGTTCCTTCGTTTAAAAGTAACATACATCATCCAATCTCTCTCTGATCTCTAATCGATCGCAACTAAATCGTAACGAAATGCACTGTTACTGTGGGGCGTGAAATGTCATTGCCTCGCCTATTACTACCCTACAAAAAGTCCGCAGTGAAAACAGGCGTGACAACGCGACAAAACTAGCGTGAACTCACTTGATGACTTACCTCCGTCCCCAGTTAAGAGTGACCCTTCAATCCGCCTTTTAATCCGCTCTTCGATAACATTTTAAAACGGAAGTAAGAAGGAGCAGAGGTCTCGTGACAGTGGACATAAGTTAAAGTTATTGTACACGGTATTTGAACAAAGAGATGGAAATTCTTACGTATAACGAAGTTTGTGTGTCGCATCTAATTAGATTTTGTAGTTCGTAAGGTAAGAGTTAGTCTTTAAGTTTGTTAAAATTTCTTTATACTTTATAGAAATTTGGTAGCATACTCGACGACGTCTAAACCGTATATATTTTTATTGATTTGAACAAAATAATCTTGACCAAAGATCCAATGACGGTGTAAACAGAAAACAATTTGTTGTACGATAAGTCACATAATAATGGCTTCTCCAAAAATTTTAAGAGAAAAATAAACCACCTTAAAAAAACGCTGAAAAGTACAAAACAACTATCCTTTACTAATCGAAACTTAGGTCAAAAATAACTATAAATACGATACAATTATCAATACAATTAAATTTGGCAGTTACTGATGTCGGTGCCAAGCCTACCATACTAATAGAGTGTCTATTGTTTCACTTTGATTTGATTTATTAACTTTGAGTGCGAAACTTGGCGCTCTGGCCTCTCTGACTACCCCGTTGGAGCTACATCGTGAAGATATGCATGTATGTAATAAAGCTTCACGACGGGCTTTGTTTTAAACTGGCGGTTGGTAACAATTGACAGTATGAAACACTAATTGCACAAGTGCGACTTGCAATTAGCTGATTTGTAAACACTGCTATAATAATCTTAAGATAGATCCAGAAATGACTATCAAATTATAACTTCAACAGAGTTACGTAGAGTAAGTCTAATGGTATTTAGAGAGTGCGTTGCGAACTTACGCCGATAATAATGGCCGACGAAATGAAAGAGAAAGGGTTGTTTAACCCTTCAGTGGGACATAGAGTTTATAATGTTATCGAGGCGGACTTAGAAATTAAAATTGGTATATTTCTATCAGTTTCGCAGTAAAGATTCAGTTTTTTTGACGACACATCATTTTAGACTCGTAATCAAAATTGCAGAATAAATGATTATCATTATTTTTGTTTTCTTTTTAAACGTGTATGTGATGGGTTATAACTTATAACGAAGTATATTTATAGATAACAAATAACAATAACAAAAACTTTACAATTTCACCATGTTTGTCTATATTTATTCAAGTACTTTTTCTAATGTATAGCTGTGAAGTTTACTAATAAATAAAAAGTAAAACTAAAAATAAAATATGTCGTAGTCGATATATTCCGTCGTCTTTACACATATTGAGTCAAAATTTGGTACAGAGTCGTAAATTGGCAATCCCGATTTATGCCCTAAAACCAGGAATGAGAATAAAAAAATACCTATATGTAGGAACCACATAATATTGTATTAATTAAAAACTGTCTCGCAGTTGACAATGCTCATCCAGTTATAAGGATTACACAACACTTAATAAAAATTTAAGCAATGAGAATTTTAGATATATTTCTTTTGTCTTTAAATTTTACGTTAATTTAAACTTGTACTCTGTATGAAATTACTTACTACGGAATATTTAAGCTATTGCATGTCCGACACGGTTTTTATTATTGTCATATTTCTATTGTCACGTAACTTGAGAACTTGCAAATATAAAAGATAGTAATGATTTGGAGGAACTTTACAGAACTTGATACTCGTAGATATTTTTTATAGGCAAAGCCGACAAATACACTTGTTCTTTTACACCGATTTGGATCTTTCCTGCATTCCTGCGATAAGTATCTATGGCTCATTGTTTTCTAAAAACGTTAGCAATTCTGACTGCAAGCTAGCAAGCTAATTTAGAAAAATTAGTTTCGCAAATTGACCCGTTCGTGAATTTTTGTATCTTGGAAGTTATTAGCTCAAATAAAATCTAATAATAATTATTAATATATTAATATTTTAATTTTATTTATTTGAATGCCTTGATTATTTCAAGTAAATAATCAAAGTTTGAATGATTATTATTTATCAGTTTCAACATTTTTCTAATTCTATGGTTACCTATTCGTAGGTGAAATGAACCCTCTGAGAGGTGCAGAGTGGGTCTCTGATGCGGATCAATAGACGTTGCGGCTTTAATAACAGTGTTTCATTCAACGATTGTTATTCATCATTAAACTTTTCCAGTTAACATTTTAATAACAAAATTAATTTATAATCGCTTATACAGGACAGATCATTTTCACTTTAGCTTCGTCAGAAGAGTTCCTGCTTAACTACTTAGTATTATATGTGGAAATCGGCACATTTATACATACTGAGTGCATAAATATTTTCACGCTGTATCTGGAAGTGGGTAGAGAGACGGGGTGCAAAGTGTCGCAGTTTTCTTTCGGTTTCTCACAACTCATCATTCTTCTCACACACTTTTCGCGAAGTATGCAAGTATTATTGATTTTTATGTCAGCTAGCACTTTATTCTTGGCTTTTGATTCCGCTCACTTTTGCTCTGCAGATTTTCTTCGTCGATCGTTCGTCGCTCATTATTTCCGTGTGTTCGATCCATTTAAGCATTCCTTTCTTCATTTTTACAATAACACTGTCATCGAACTCGGTCATACTGCGATCTCTTCATTGATTAGGGTTGCTTATATTTTACGATACAATATATGCAACAAAAGTCCTAGACTTGGTAGAGCTCCACAAATTCAATTTAGTTTAGCGTTTTATATCACCCGGATCTGTGTGGGAATATTAAATTAAGAAAAACTTAACAACATCTGAACTTTATATACAATAAAAGTGGGTAAATAGAGCCGTGATTATGTTACAAAACTTTTTCTTGTGTTTCTTATTATGTTGCTATAGTTTTATTGTTGAAATATTTCGTGGCCGGCAGCCCCGGGCTCGGATATTTTCAAAATAATAATTAAGCGGATACATTTATTATGCTGCACGCATATATAATGCGGTGTCGAGATAACCTCGCACAGGGTGTTCATAAGGACATATTTTCTTTTTAGAAAGGGTTAAACATTTTGTTAACATTATTATGTAATATTATGTTCAATATAATTAATTTTCTCTCTTATTCCTCTTTATAAAAAACATTTGTATCAGAATAAAGGTGAAAAGGATCAGAGTGTTATTTCAGTAGGCAACACAATATAAAGAAAGCAACGAAAGTTGCCCGCGTCGATCTAACACAACATGAAGTAAGTAACGTAGACGGTTTATGGTATACGGGTCTTCAAATGTGACCAACTTTTATTTTAATTTAATTACTTTTTAATTTTCTATTCACTCCAAAGAAGTATAACTTCTTAAATGCGTACCTAAGTAAACGCGTGCTTTTTTTGTTACTTTAACTATAATAGTTTCTGACGAAAAAAAAGTGTGTGTTATTGTTTCATCTGTAAACTATTAGCTACAGCTATTTATCGTTTCCGATATGTTAAAGGTTTTATAGACACTTAAATAGTACACATTATAACAATAAAGGAGCGTTCATATCTACAGACATGGAGCATGTCCAGCGCTTCTATTAAGCAAGTAGTCGTCTTCAAAAACGGACGTAACCTTATGGTGTCTCCGCTAAGTATCAGCGCAGATACGAGGTAGCCGTTACGATTACGATTACGCCTATAAAAAATGTATGCAATGATATTTTGTGTGTTTGCGCTGGTATGTGCCGAACACGCTAAGTGTATAAATATGAACGGCCTTTCATCGTTATTTTTTACCATAGCTGTCTTCTAAATCTGATTAAACCTCTATAACTGAGGATAATAATATTGATTTTTGTTCTAAATGAGTATTATATTAAATTTGTGTGTATTCAAAAGTACCTATTCGAACACTGACAATGAGTTTCTTATTGTCTAATTTTAAAAATACAACCCAATTTCTCATATACTCGTAATAACTAGAAATACTGAAAAGATAAAAAGCGAGAAATGTACTCATTCGCCTCGGATAGCTTTATGTAAATACAACCTGCACCGAAAAGAACAAGGAAGAAATTCAAGAATCAAATTCAAATTAGATATATATTTTAATCAATTATATTTCTATAATCTATTTCTATATAAAATAATCAATTATATAACTATTAGATGATACTCTGAAAAATCCACATAAACCTGCCCTGAGAAGAACCAGCAAGTAACCCAACTGCCTTTTTTCTCGCCGCTTCTTTTTTTTTGTTAAAACGGTGATAGATTACACATACAACAATATTTTGTAATGGAACTTACTTGAATATTTATTTACAATACTTTCATTTACTTTCTATCTTATATTAGTCGCCATGCCGGCCATAATAAACCTTTGAATCATCGCGATCAATTCTGAATTATTATGACCACCACTATATTATGATACAAAACTCTACCAAGTCTCACTGTAAACATGGACCACAGGATATTCCTTGAGTGACATATTGACAAAAATACAATAATTAGCTCTATGAAATATATCGAAAAGGAAAACAGTAGTAGTTACACCCTGTACATGTCTATCGTCCTAAGACGCGGTGCCGTCAGCCAGCATTGCACAGGGTGCGTTCATTATGAGCGCAGCAGCTGCGACGGTCGCCGCGGGCCGCGATTTGTGCGCGAGCTGATGGACGCAGCGCCGCCGCGCTATAGCCGGATACAAAAAAGAAATTATGAGGTGGATGTATGTACGATATGATTGTTATGTGATATTGCTTCATGATCATGCTGATATGTACTTAATAACCATATCTATATGTATAATTAAACTATGGATAAATATAAACCATGACTGTATACTGAAAATTATTACAAGGCAAAATAATAGTTTTAGAAATAATACTTCACTATGTATGACAAAAATGTATGAAGTAATTCGTTATACATTTTTGTATTCGTAGTTAATAGAAAGTGCTTTCATTTGATATCTCACGCGATGTCCTCAAAACTGGACATAGATACTCTTATTATTTATCTACTACAATAAGCTACATGATTACTTCTTAACGACCTAATTAAATTGGTTTACTAATCATGACTGCAACTGTAAAAAAATAATCCAAATACAAATGAAAGTTGAAGAGTTGTTCGCTTTTATACTTTAGTAGTACAAATATAGGGGGGATAAGTTCCATCTCTGCCACCACTAGTGCTAGGCCTTGTCAACGTCATTGCAAGTCTGCGACGTCACAGATATGTAACGCTATTTCCCTCTAGCTTAACACCACTCTGTTCCTAATACTGAAGTTTATACAGGGTTAATTTAAAAATACTAATAATCTATTTTATTTTTTAGTATTTTCTTTTTTTTCTTACATACAAAAATAAAAATACATTAAATGTTTTTGAAAATGACACCTACTCTATCCAGTCGCTAAAGCGGCACACTCACAGCGTGGCGCTGAGTCCCGATGTGCTTGCACTGCACCATTGGAAATACGTACAGAGTAATTATGTTTCAGACAGTACGATAAAACTCAACAAATATTTTTTGAGGAACGTATTGAGTTTTGAAAAAAGTTGTAGAACAAAAGTTGTTAGGTATGTTGACAGGAATTTTGCACTAAGAGGTTATTAGTATTTTTAAATTAACCCTGTATGATCAAACCCAATAACTGGATCTCTAATAATGAATGTTTATTTATTATAATACAATGTATAAAATATATCAAATAATAGCAGTCATCTAGTCTATTGTTGCCAATTTTTACTGATTTTTACGTCAATAGATTCCTCGGCGAATGTAGCGGATTGTTAGTTTGTTATAGCATAACAGGTACATACATACCCTCATGCTGTATCCCTAATGCGGTAGTGAGAGTATGGAGTGCCTAGTATCGCGATTCTTACATACTTCTTCAGCTTCCTTAAATCTCATCATTCTCCTTGCACGCTTTCGTCTGCGTACGTGAGTGCAATTGACATTTCCGTTAGCTAAAACTCTAGGTATTTGATCTTGTCTTGATCTTCTTTGGCTTCTGCTCATAGCACACAGTTTAGCTTTGTAGATTACCTTTATTAATTGCTCATCAGTCATCACTCTTCCTTTACTTTCTATATTTTTACAATCACGCTGCCATCCAACCCTGTCATACTGCGAATCTCTTCATAGCTAATTTTGTCCGCGAAAGCGATACCGGAAGTATTTCGGGAGATCGCATTTCTACTGCGTTTCTTTTACTTTCATTCGATTTCAGGCATCTCGTCATATAAACAGTAATATAGAGATATGTAAAACATATACCTCGTAACGATGGTATCTACCTACAACCTTGATTTTAAACACTTGTCGTGACTTTAATAACTCGAACTTTTGCGAGTTCTTGTTACCGTGAACTTTTCAGTTTAAGTAGACAGAACAAAAATCATGTACTAATCACTGCCATTAAAATAGAAACTAGAGATAATCTTGCCATTAGTATGTTTCTTTTAGAATCTAACCTGAGGATTGAGGATCAAACGTTGCCTGGTCAGCTCAATTTAGAAATAAAAAATTTCTGATTGTTTTTTTTGGAGACTGAGTGTAGCTACTTTCCCAATTCGCTGTTTTGCGCCAATATGCAAATTAGTAGGTTTCTTGATATATCTTTATTGTCAAAAAATACAATACAATACAACACACTTTATTGCACCAATACAAATATTAAAAGTAAAAATTGTTAAAACAGGATATTAAATAAGTAAATGTATGTACATATGTGTCAATGTATGTACGTGTATATCGTCCCTTAACATTTACATGATATTATTTTGCGGTAGTAAACTAATTAATCTGTGATATTATTATATTATGTACTCCTTGTAAGGTAGACAATAAAAACTTCACATTTCGTCTTGTCGCCGAAGTAAGAACGTGTTTCATTTTAAAAATAAAGTATAAAGAAAACGTACAATTTAGGTGGCCTTATCACTAAAGTAATCTCTTCCAGGCAACCGTAAGGTAAAGAAAAAAAGCTTAGGAAAAACCTGCTAGGTGGTGCGAAAATAAAATTATTAGTAAATATACATATACATCTATTACAAATATTATATAAAAACTAATAATGATGAATTATTAACAGTTTAATTCAAATCACATTACAAATTCTATCAAATCACATTACTATTTCTATAAAAATCACATTACAAATGAAATGAAAGACATTACCTTGCATCCATCTGCATCTTTATACAGGTAAATGCAAGCCAATGTCCAGAAGCTATTGAGAAAGATGGTAAGTACATTTTGAGTTGACGTTGAAATTGAGCAAGTGTGTTAAGCACTTCTTAACACCAATGGGAGGGAGTTCCATAAACGAACTGCTTGAACGCTGTAGGAATCAGAAAAGACCTTTGTAGTGTGGGAAGGAATTTCAAGACGGAGAGTTTCACAGCATCGTAGGCTTCGATCTTGACCACTGCGCAATTTAAAATAATTTTTTAGATAGGCTGGCATCAAAAGATTGAACAGAATGGAATAAAGAAAATTAAGGATGTGTGTGTAACGGTGAAGATGAATTGGAAGCCACTTGAGCCTTGCACGAAACTGAAATATGATCATATTTGCGTATGTATGTATTGCGTATGTATCCAAGTATGAACCTGATACAAAAATTTTGAAGAACCTCAAGTTTATTTAATTGCTCCTCTGTGAGATCCAGGTAACTGACATCCGCATAATCAAGAATAGGCAGCAATAATGACTAAGCAAGCGCCACTCTGGTGCCAAGAGGCAAGAAATTACGCAGCCTTCTGAGTGATCCTGCAGCAGCAAACAACTTCCTGCTGACCTCAGCAATTTGTGGTGACCAGGACAATGTACATTTATAAAGTACAACATGAATTCTAAGATCCTTCACGTGGTTGCAATACGGAATACAATTTCCGTCAACAAAAACAGAAGGAATGTAATGCCAGTCAATTTTAGTAATGATATTGAAGCTGTCTACAAGGATGGCCTGAGTCTTGGAAGGATTTAATTTTAAGCCGTAAGACTTACTCCACTCTGAAATTTTACTCAAGTCGCCGTTGATAGCAGCCACGGCATCATGTATATTTTCCAATTTCGCATGTGTATAAATTTGAAGATCGTCTGCATATAAATGGTAGGAAGAAGAAATATGAAGCGTAATAAAATTAACGAAGATGGAAAACAGAAGAGAAGACAACACACCACCTTGCGGGACGCCTGCAGATGTACGACACCAGGTGGAAAAGGAGTCATCTATGCGAATGCATTGCCGGCGTCCATGCACGTAACTGTGAACCCAGTCAATTGCCGTTAAAGATATGTTAAGAGAGCGAAGCAACATTAATAAAACGTCAAAATTCACAGTATTAAACGCGTTAACACTGTAAACTATTTATTTTCCTTTGCAAATCTTATATCATCAGTGATTTTGACAAGAGCAGTTGTCGTGCTATGACCAGGACGGAAACCGGACTGGAGAGGATTTAAAATACTGTTGCTAGTTAGGAAACATTTATTTGTTGGAAACCAAGACGCTCAAGCACTTTAGAAAGAAAAGGTAATATTGAAATAGGACGATAGTTGGAAAAAAAGGAAGAATTAACTTTTTTGTGGGAAAGGGATGAGCGTTTTTCCAGACAGATGGAAAAATTCCAGTAGAAATGGATCGATTAAAAATGTTAGTAATAATGGAAAGGAGTATATCTAGCTGAGGAATAACCATATAGCGGCTAATACTATTAAAACCCACAGCGTTAGATGTGATATAAATAATACTCTTCTTAACATCACAAGACAAGAATAGAATAAAAGAAAAAGCTGGAAAATCAGGTGTCGGAATAGAAGAGAGAAAGTTCAAAGTGCGCATTTTAGCCTCTTCGTTGAAATCAGAGGCAGAAAACGAAAACCGTTGATTTAAGGAATCTATATTAAGATTATTGTTAAAAGATTAATTCCGAACATTTCCGACTTCTGGTGATCTCAAGAAGTTCCATACTTTTGTTGTATCTTCAGTTTCTACCGACTTGTGAATATGGCGTCGTTGTGTATTCCTACACATCGTATTGCAGCGATTTCCATCAACTTCTACCGACTTGTGAATATGGCGTCGTTGTGCATTCCTACACATCGTATTGCAGCGATTTCTTAAGTTCTGTAAATACCTCCAAACCTAAGAGAAGCGTTTGAATTTTGACTTTGCCCTGTTTTTCTTCTCAATTAATGATTTTAACTCGTTAGTTAGCCAAGGTGCAGGAAGATGCTTAAGCTCAATGGTTTTAACCAAGATTCTGAAATGAGTACTGCATGGATATTCTTGTTATCGAATGATATCGGTATATCAGAGAAATGAGCCGGAACACTTTGAGTATTAATATGCACAATATTGAAATTATTAACTATTGAAATATTAAGTAGGTATACTATGAAAACTACCTTCACTCGCATCAGTAGAAGGAGATATGGCAGAAAAGAATACATCACTTTCAGAATCATTGAACATCTATAGTAATGTTCATTAGATTTACAAGTAACTACAAAAAATATCAGTAATATAAAATAGGTACTAAATACTATGATTATAATATAAATATCAACATAAAAAAAAATAAAAAAAACATCAGAATTGGATCTTATTATTACCCGACTACGGCGAAGCAAAAAAGAGGGTTATGATTTTGACCGGTATGTATGTGGATATGTATGTATATTTATCTGTTCCCTCATAACTTCTAAAATACTTATCATAATTTGACAAATGAGGTATCTTGGAAGCGTCTTCATGGTCCGCTGGTTATAGGCTATGTGATGTCACATTAAATTGTAGGTATATGGCGCTCTCTAGAGAACCTAAAATCATGAATAAAAAAAATGTTTTGTATATTAGGATTATAGAAATAACATATTGCATTTGTTTTCATTTTTTCATTCTACTTTAAAAAAATTTACCCTACTACGGCGAAGCAAAATTTCATTTCATTTTGATGACCAAAAATATGTATTCCCATTAAAGAATAGTCACATCCATGGCCAGCATATTTGATTGCCTCGGAAAACCCTACAGTATTTTTACAGTATAACATTATTACCTTACTACTACTAAAATATTATATTAACAGTATAAATTTCTGCATACATACATGGCATATATATGTCTACTATGTTTAGTATTTTCGTGCTAAGGCTACGCCCATCGCAGACATTTTGGCGGTGATCACTTTCCATGAGGTGACTCGTCTGCTTGCTCACCCCCTCCGCCATAAAAAAAACCAACTTATATGTTTTGCGAGATGTGATGTTGTTTATTCTTTATTGTGTTTTGTGAAAACGCGAAATAAAAAAAAAAAAAATTGGTCTAATAATTTTCCGAAGTAATGATAATATTTTTCTCGAGATAAAAAACCTGTGTTATATTATACGATAAGTTCAAACTTCATTGTACATAAATTCTAATGTCTTTACATGAACAGTTCTAAGTACATTACATTTCATATTCATTTCTCAAATGAAATTCACATAATGTTATCACTTATTCTATTTATCATAAGTTCCATTATGCATAAATTTAACAACAAAGTTCAGTTAAATTGAACATAATAACAATCAGTCAATGTAATAGTAGTCGAGCATATAATTACATAATTCAAAATGATATGCCGCAATAACGACTATAATTTCACATTTCATGAAATAGATACTATGTAAGTATATTATTATAACGAATCTATTTCATTATAATAATTTTGTGACGAAAGAAATAAATAGTAGAAACTGGAGAATAGGTACCAATGTTTCAAATAGTAATGCCTAATATGTATATATTTTTTTAAATACATACATACATACATATCTTCACGTCGTATTCCTAACGGGATAGTCAGAGAGGACGGAGCGCCAAGCGTCGCGGCCCCTACATACTTCTTTCGATTCCTCAAATCTCATCATTATCCTCACACATTTTAAAATATTAATTTATTAATTAATTAATATTAATTTATTAAATTAATGAATTTTAAAATAAAATATTTAAATTCTAAGAAAGTATGACATAATGATAATTTTTAAATAGTAAGGAGTAGCACGTGGTACACATAGCACAATGTGATGAACTCCTAAAATCTTTAGTTATTGGTCTCGGTCTGCTACCCAGCACCGAATCTATGTGCTAGATAGCTGACCGAGTTTGATCTATAGGATGCTTCGTTGAGAAGCGAAACACGTGCCGTTTGGTGATTATTGGAGTTTGAGCGGAAAATAGATAAAGATTTTAGGAATTGGTCACATGAAATAGATTTCGTGAGGTAACACCTGAGCCTATACAATACATAGTACAATGTAATCTATATTAAACATCATTATTATCGGTGATCCACGAGCTAAATAAATAGTAATTCGGTACTTATGTAAAATGTATAATTAAATTTACATACACATGTAAAATGATTTTATTATAAACAGGGCTTGCTTAAACAGAGAATCGTCTTTTAAGGGGAGGTAAAACCCGCATGAATGCTGACTGAAAATCCCACGCTCATGTTCTCACAAAAATTGTCCAATCATTTTTGAAATACCTTCGAAATATGTTCATTTTGCGAAATTAGCTTTAAACAATAACAAGTTAAAGACGGTACGAAGATCGGTTGCAATACTGCCACTACAAAACATCCTTACTAATTGAACATCGCATTGTCTTGGGGCGGTCATGAACTAACGCATTTAAACTCCAACGGGTAACTCGTGTCGTGTTATTCTGTTCGGCAAGAAGCGAACGTAACGGCTGCATGATTTTTTACAATCTAAAAACTTTATTTTTTAAATTTTAAAATAATATAAACGATCGCTGTTTTATGTTAAAATCGTTTTTTTAATGCAATTAAATACGATTTTTTAAAATTACGATTACGATTTTTTTAATTGAGTACTGAATTTATTTGTTATGTTGAACAATTCATAGTATTTTTTACGTCATGCTGCCTTGAATGACGTCATTCGGCGGGCTCTTGTCGCCGCTG
Source organism: Zeuzera pyrina (assembly GCA_907165235.1). Lineage (NCBI taxonomy): Eukaryota > Metazoa > Arthropoda > Insecta > Lepidoptera > Cossidae > Zeuzera > Zeuzera pyrina. Next base: position 7,318,723 of record OU015641.1, read on the forward strand.
GCGTTCCTGCAGTCTTAGAGCCTGTAGGTATTGCGAGCAGCAACGGCAGGAGACCGGATGTTTGACGCTCATTCCTTGGAAACTTGGAAGATCGCTGGTGTGGGATGCCACTTGTGTCGATACACTTGCTGTTTCCCATGTGCCGGCGACTTCCAAGTCAGCAGGTGCCGCGGCCAGCACTGCTGAGAACTTGAAGCGGCGTAAGTATGCGACTCTCTCTGAGAGTTTCAGATTTACGCCCTTTGCAGTCGAAACTTTTGGTCCCTGGGGCCCCGAAGCCCGTCGACTGGTTTCTGATATTTGTAAGAGACTGGCCGAGGCTTCAGGAGACCACCGGGCTGGCAGCTTCTTCCGCCAACGAATCAGTTTGCCTATTCAAAGCGGCAATGCTGCCAGTCTGCTGGGTACCTTAAGCAATGACAGCTTTCTAAGCGGCAACTTTGAGGAAGTTTATTATTTAAGATAATGTGTAGTTTTAAGTTTGTAAATATTAACATTAAAATATCATTATTCATCTCTTGTAAATAGTGTAAAATATTGATGTTACAACTTTTGTTTAGTTTCGATAAAAATAGTAAAAAGAATATTGATTATATAAAAACCGTTACATAACTACTAATTTTTCAATTATATTTAACAACTGCATGCACTTTTATATTCTCATATAAGTATTCCGACATATTTCGTTTACAGAAAAAGCATACTTTAGAATTTTTGTATAAGTACAAAAAATGTTGAATTAGTTAATTATTTATAGTTATCAGACGTTTGACAGGTACATTTTTTTAATGTCTCGAGAGCCTAAGGTAAATATGATGGTTCAAAATCTTCTTTATTGAGGTCGCTCCAAATTTAAGTGAAATGTTATAGTCACAATTGGTATAAATTAGTACAAAATAAATAAATAAAATATTAAAAATGTAATTATTTCAGTGATATAGTTTAGAATTGTGTGTATAAGTCCATATAATATTTCCACCAAACGGGAAAACTCGCTAATATAACTTCAGAAATAATTTTACATGTTTATATGAGACGCCAGCACAGGACGTCAGGAATTCAGAACATGACGTAATGAGAATTTTTTGATGTTGTTCATGACTTTTTGATTTATTATTTAAGTTGACTCATACATGCATTTTATGTGAACTGTGAACATTTTTACCGTTTTCTGATTTGATTTGACGTCTAATTGAAATGTGTTATTTAATTAGAATCATTATTTTTGTTTAACATAACTTTTTAGTGCATGAACTTTTATAACTGGAATTTAAACGAGCTCTCAGGTGAAGAATTATTTGTTTAAAGTTTTAAAGTTTGTTCATGTGGAGAAAAAAAAATTATTTGTCTATGGAGACATTATCGTACAGATTTCTCCAATACTTACTTTTCTAACGTTTGTAACAAAATTTAGGATCGAGAATTTCTTCGGGCTAGTAATTCTATATATCTTATATGATTCAGCCTTTGGTCAACTAAGTAAAATTGACAATGAGCAACTGGCAGTTGTTACTTGTTGCCAACCACCAACATTGAAATCAAGAGATTCGTGGAGATTTTTCTGTATGAAAAAAGGGCCCTTATAATTTCTCAATCCTAACAATTTTCCTGTAATATACACCTTAATCTCAATATTCATGTTTTTATCAAAGACTTCTATATAAACATGTCATACGCACCAAATTCTGTACCGTTAAATAGTAGCTAATTAACACTAGTAGGTACGTGCAAAATGCAAGTCACTGTGCAGTCTCAAAATAAAAAAAAGTATAAATTACTCTGTCTTTTCTCCTCATGTCTTCATATAGGTATATTGCTTTTTAATTACATTTACACAAATATATTTAGTTTGCGAGTGTAGTATTGTTAATTGTTTTGTTCGAGGACCGCGAAAAAATATTCGTTTCTTAGAGTAAGTAGGCTTACCTCAGTTTTATGAAGTCTTTGGTGTTTTTTATAGAATTTATAAATATCTACTAGAAAGAAATATCTTTCATTTAATATCAACGTTTTCTGTACTATTGAGGTTATTAACGTTTACCTATTGTTATTATCAAGAAGAAAGAAACATTAGGGAATGTTTCTCTGTAAATTAATATATATATAAAACTATGGCAACTGTACATATATATGTGTAGACAATACGTGCATAAAGGTATCTAGTGATATGTAGGTTTATCTACGTACAAGAAATAAATATACAGTCTAGTAATCCACCTTATTGCGGGCGTGGTTTCGTTACAGCCTACCAACCCGTTTAACTCTTGCATTCACCAGTCATATTGAGTTATCTATAAATATAAAATATGTTGACGTTAGGACATGTTTATATCGCACTCATAAATATATTTTTGAAATAATAATTTGTAGAAATCGTCCTCGAAATGTATGTAATTCATTATTCATAATTACATAACATATATTGGGTCCTTACATATGAAATTGGCGTTTTGTACGGGAGGAATATGAAGTCAATTTTTTTTTTGTAAAATATATTTAATTAATCAAAGTATGCACCGTTGTTATCTATGACTTTTGTCATCTCGTAGGTCGTTCATTGATCCCTTTACTAAAAAACCATCGTTTTGTTTCTATACCATATTTACGTCTGCTATTACTTTCTGTTAATAAAAAGAATAAAAATTTTCCACGATAATAATTTTTCCGTTGTATTGTATAAGGTTAATATTTATAAGTTGGTACTAATTTCTAGTTACATTGTGAACGCTTCCCAATTTAGTTAAGATGTACTTACTTGTTTTAAATTTAGTTACAGCCTATCTTATCTGATTCTGAATGAAATTACTTTAAGTATGACTTTTTTTTCACTACAGAATCAATGTATATTTTTCCTAGGCATTTTAATTTAAGCTGAATGAATGCGAGTCAAAGACTTGCGTAAAAAATCATCGCCACGACGGTATATCAAAGGGTGTCCGTGACAGTCCCGGTGTAAGTACGAAAAATGCATAGTGACAACCCTAGCGTGACATCAAAAGAGAGTTGCGTTGGGGTGGCATTCAATATGCCAGTGCAATGATGCAGGAATAGTGATGTACTGTGAAATAAATTTAACGATGGTTAAAGACATTGAAATACATAGTTTCTTTAAATTGCATTAACGCAAAATGTTTTCCACATCTCCAGGAGCTTTGTAAATAAAAAATCGTAATTTACTCTTTATCTCCTACATTGGTCAGTACTGATACCTTTTTGCTTTTCTGTACCTAAACTTAGATATAGTCTAATAACTTTAATATAATCACTTGCAACATAATATAAGTATTATAATTTTAATATATCTGTATTTGTTTAGCGCTCCGGCGTCTCTGACTAACCCATTAGGGATACAGTGTGAAGATATGTATGTATCTATGTAGTATATATGTACGTATGTGTGTATTTAAAAAACGAAATTTTTTTGTAATTGTACGAAAGTATAAAGGAATAAAGGCTGTTTCATTTCATCGATAAATAAAATAATAAATCATGTTGCCGTCTCTATTTAAAAACCCAACGCATTCTGATAGAAAATTTGTTTTTAATCGACCGCAAATTGGGCGCGAAATGAGTCCAGACCCTCGCGCTGTGTTCAATTAGTCAAAGATAGCTTAATTTAAATGAAATATTAATAAGTTTTTCCGACTGTGACACTGGTATTAATATTTAGTTTTTAAATCCAAAATTTATAATATCAGAACGGGCTTCAGTTAATTTGCCTATATTTTAAACATAAATCAGGAATAAATATATATTATATTAAGTAAAAGGGTTTGAACCGAAAATGTATTATGTAAATTGAAAAAATACTGGCAATTTAAAAAGTGTATATTTTGATACTTTCCTTCGATATATTCCGATTTAAAATTGTATTCATTCTAGAACGCTATCCTTTCCCTCCAAAATCTGACAGCTCAATTACATCTTCCGTAACAAGTGACATTTGTTCAAATTGCTTGTTTATAGATTCCGCAAAAATGTTTCGTTGTTTCAAAAATTACAAGTTATCTCTGTGCCTATTTGTATTAGGTTTAAAATTGAGTAATAATGTCGTTTGTTAGAAACGAGAACAAAATTGTCGATGAGGTTTTTTTATATTCCATTTCGTGGCTAATACGCCGTGTAAATGAGTTTTTTATCACGGTACAGTTTAAACGTTTTGTTTGTTACTTTCTAATAAAAGGGTGAATAATAAATACAATAAACAATTCTAATTTGCTGGACGAATAGAACTGTATTTTAACTGGCTACCACTATTAAAATATATTATATCGATAAGTTTAACTTTATAAGTTGAAGTTTTTTGATAAATAAATATAATAAGCAATTCTACTTTGTTGGACAAATAGAACTGTATTTAACTGGTCACTACTATTAAAACATATAACATGGATAATTTTAACTTCATAGGTTTTGTGACCTAACAATATAATTTTCGGACAACTTTCTTTCGTTTCGATTCTTATGAAATATTTAGAATATTTATTAGCACTTTCTGTTAAATAATTGAATTGATCTTCCACCCAAGAGTAATCTTCGAGCGGAGATATATATGTATGTATAAAAGTATATGTATGTGTAATTGTAAAAAAAAATATCATTACCATCAAAGAACCACTACCGCTAAGACCATAGTTTCCATTGTAAACAAAATAAGTACTTATTAGAATATTTCCTAATAGGTAATACCTTATATTAAGTACAATTGCTATAATTTACATTTATATTGTATCTATTCCAGTATTGATAATAATTGGTTGGACCTTTTGGCGGGAACGGGAGAAGTGAGGTTGTCATTTTATTTAGATTTTCTATTTTTTACATTTTTAGGAGTTTTAAAGTACAACAGTGATAGTATATTGTGTTTTAAAGTTCTGTGTTAGTGAAAAGAATGGAGGAGATCTAAATAAACATGTGTAGCTGAAATTTTCGCGCTCTTCCAAGAAGTCCTTTTTAACTTCAGTAAAGCCTACTATCACTTTACTGGATGAGTGTTAGGGACAGTTAATGTTTCTCCAGAAGTTACGTTATTGGGCTAATGGTCTCGTTACCAATGACTTAAGAAATATAAATTAAATACACGAACCGTTTCTTATTATACACAAAAAATGTATGTACCTAACATAGAAAAACTTTTACACAATGTACTATAAATACAATAAATAATGAATGAACAATGTATTACAAGAACTTTGTTCTTTCATATCGACAATTCAGCCCTCTACAGAAACGTCTAGTATTGGGACTGTTCATCTGTCACTGCTGCCAACTAGCGAAATATTACTCTCGACGACAAAGGTCGCTTGGGTTTTATTTTACGTCTAAGCTACAAAGCTTTTGCTGCTCACTGTTTTCGATCTAAATGTCAATATGTGAATTAGATAACACGTTTGTTAATTCGAGAGCAACTATAGGGAAGATTGCTGACTTGTCGACATTGCGATATACATATATCGCTTTGATTATTTATTTATCGAGACATTATAATGCATCAATTCTTTCGTTATTATTCTGGTGAATAAATTCTACAAATACATACACTTTTGTTTCACTGAAAAGAAAACAATGTAGCACTACCTAAAACTGCTACCTAAATCAGGTAGATGGTTACTTCATATTTTTATATCTTCGCATCTTTCATAATGGGATGCCACAAAAATGCTGATGGATAGAAGCGACCAGAGAACTTCAAGAACCTACTTATTAGTAACACTCATTTTTAGGATTCTGTACCTCAAAAGGAAACGGAAACTTTATAGGATTACTTTGTTAATCGTATATCCGTTTGTCCGACCAGTCAAGTCCCTTTATCTCAACACCGAGTAGAGGTATCAAGTGAGAACTTATATCAAACACTGTTGTGTATGATCCCGTGGAGTTGTAAAAATTTCAAGCTTTTAAGTCAATGCAATCAAATGAAATGGCCATTTATGTACTCAAACAAAAACCTGTCGGGTATTTCCCGTTGACCTTGAATCGTGAAATTTGGCAAGAAGTAAAGTCTCATAGCAGAATTAAAGGTATAAATCCAAAACTTGTGAATTTATAATTATATCACGCGTTTTTGCCAATACAAACTTACATTTGCAGTTGGAAAACATATCTTTCAACTACAAAGTTAAGTTTGTTTTTGAATCCAATTTCTATTTTCTTTGATTAATACATAGATAGCACAAATACATTGTATGGTGGTACAGAACCATTTGTGCGTGAGCTTCACTTGCTACTAGAACTACGAGATATTTTTATAATTTACTCTCGCAAGAATTCAAATCAGGAACTTTTGTTCAACGTGGTTCTTAACCATTGTGCTACAGAGACCTTTCACAATGTAAGTAGGTACTCTTGTCTTTACCTAGTGTCATTTCTTGGTCTCCAAAATGTGGTATTGTTAAATAAAATTTTAACCAAAACAAACTGATTTCAATAAATCTTGATGATTTTCAACATTTATCGAGAACTTTTTAACCGACTTCAAAAAGAGGAGACGGTTTTCAATTCGACTCTATGTTTTTTTTGTATGTTTATTACGCGATTACTCCGCCAACTATGAATTGATTTCGATTATTATTTTTTTGTTTGGTAGGTCATACTTCAGAGATAGTCCCATTTAAAGTTCACCGGTATTGGAGCTTGGACTCCGAAGATACATAAAATAACGCGACCTGGTTTTTATGTTGATGATTCTCTTGTATATCGTTGCGCTCCAGAATTAGAAAGAAGTTAATTGCGGACCTGTCCTAGATATTTATTTAGACCAAGATCACTCAAAAGGGACAAATAAAAAAATTAAGAAAAAAAATTAAACCGCTTTAAAAAAACACTGAAAAGTACAAAATAACTATCCTTTACTAATCAAAACTCAAGTACAAATAAAAATTACTTTACAAGTACGATACACATACCTATATAATTAAATTTGTCAGTTACTGAAGTCGGTGCCAAGTCTACGAAACTAATAAACTTCTATTGTCGCATATTGATTTGGCACCGACTTCAGTAACTGTCAAATTTAATTACATAGGTATGTGTATCGTACTTATAAAGTTATTTTTATTGTGCTTGAGTTTTGTTTTTGATAGTTATTTTGTATTTTCAGTGTTTTCGTGAAGGTGCTTTAATTTTTTTAAATTTTTAACATGTACGTCTCGCTTTCCGAACATTCACAGTAACATAATGCGATATGCTTATTGTATGTATGGCTACAAGACTATAGTCTTATGTGCACCAATCATAAGGTCTTAAAAGAATAAAAAAACTTGTAGAATAAAACGTGTTCTATCTACTATCATTATGTATTAAATAAAGGATATTGTAAGCTGTAGTACATAAAGACAATTTGCACTGAATACCATACACACTCATCATACACCTGCCATTCAAATTACCTACGCCTACAATATTGAAACCAACATATTTACATTTCACCGTCAATCGTATTTTTCGCTATGTATTATGCTTTATTCCTCTGCAATAAGGATTAATCAGAATTTTTCAGATGTAAAGATTCTATTGTGATAAGAAGAAATGAGGCAGAGAATAAAAATATGTTTGCAGATACGTTAATGCCGAGATATTTGTTATTTTTAGTAACAGTAAAATCCCAAAAAAAAAATACATTACCTATAGTGTTCACTGATCATGATAAAATAAACCGTTCCCCGTCGGATGTATTAACGAACTAAGGTACCTGCGGGTATTAAGGCCTAGCTAAGGAAGATTTGAAATTAAATGAAAAAATAACCAATATAATCAACAGACTTTAATAATAATTAGTGTAAAAGTTCAATTACTATAAAATATAAAGGGAAAATGGCATTTTTACCATAAACAAAACAAAATTAAACATTTTTGAAAACCTTGCCAATAGGCCTTATTTTACTATGGTAGGGTAATAAAATCTACAGCTCTAATATACTTAAATAATCAAACTACGCGTTATACGTTATTCAAGTATTTATTATAAAAAATCTTAAAATTATTAAAAATTTTACACTGCAAATCTATACAGATAGATAAGTGAAACATGACGATCAATACTTGCGACTGAATAGGACCGATTTTTATTATTGGTACCGCGCGGTCGTCTTTCGCAATGTATGATACAATTCTGGAGACGGGAAGAGGGATATTTCGCGTTTGTAAACTCATAAAGATATCTTCGTGTGTTAGGCGTCTGTGAGTATGTCTTGAGCGGGAGCGCTCATTGTAAATACGATTTTTCTCACATAGGCCTTATTAGACGACAGGCCTTATTACCCGTAGGTACCTTATTAGCGGTTACTATAAAATAAGACCTCACCGAATACAATTGCAGCCCGTGGCGTTGGTTACGACGTCTCACATAGCTTCGTATATAAGTTTTGCTTTACCTACAGCCTTCAGAAATACAAAGGTAAAGGAAGGACGAAGGTAAGTTCCTTTTTTTTTCAATTCAAATTCTTTATTCAAATTTAAATTCTTTGTCTGTTATTACAGTGGCATATTATATAGATACAAATATAAGAAATCAGTTCTCTGCAGTCCGCCATTAGCGTACAGACAGCTTTGGTACGGAGGACCGCAAGAGAACTTTATCCTAGATATGGTTTAATCGAATGTCTTAGTGATTCTTTATATGGCCAATCTATACCCAATGCCCATAGACGTAATAAAAACTACGTATATGCGTATACCTATGCCTATCAAGTCGTCTATGAACCTGTCTAATCTGTGGCCGTTCCGTGGCATACAGTTACCGAAGTGGCAGAACGTAAGCCGTCCGTCGCCTGAAGGCATCACGACCTCGCTGCGCCTTTCTACGCACTACGCCTTTTGTTTTGGGGTTGCATAGCGAATGACGATTATTGAATTGTTTCAATTCAAGCAGGTGTAAGCTAATGCATAAACTTATTGTCAACGATGCTTAAGAAGTAGAAACTACTTATGTAGAACGAGATATATGAATTAATCTAAAAATTTTTTGATTGATTAATAAAAATTCTATGCTAAGCTAATTCTAGTAGTGTTTTTAATCTTTTCGGTGTGAAAACACCGAAAAGATTAAAAAAGCTAACTTTAATATAAAAACTTGTTGTGACAAGGTTGTGACATAATATAAAATTATCCGATACTAATGAAGATATAAGTACAAAATTGTCTTTAAGAACATCATACCATACTTGTATACATTTTAACTGTATTGAAGTTGATGCCAAGGCAATAAACAATAACAAAGAGTTTGGTTGAAGTCTAATAAACATAGGATTATAAATTATAACCTAAAATATGTTTAAAAAACGTATAAAATATGCATATTTTAGAATTTTCTTCTTTTTAATGGACGAAATACTCTCAATTTAATGAGTACATTTTATAAAAACCTTCTGAAACTGTTAACAAACAGAACACAATTCTTAACATTCAATATTGTATACCAGCCGAACCAAGCCGCGCTTCGCAGTAGTTACTTTTTAAAGTGAAAATTGATCAAAACCTTTCTAGTAATATCGAACGCAACGAATTACAATATTAACAATTATGAATTCCAAATTATAATTTATACTTAAAATGAGGTAAATAAAACTTTTTAAACTGGAATTTTTAAATGTAGTTTTATATACATAAATGTGTATGTTGAATACACATACGTGTAGTCATTGATTAATTTATGGTGTACATAACACAATGATATTAACAAACATAGATATATAACTACTACATACCTATACACAGAACTGTATATATTAACATTCATACATACAAGTACAAGTACATCTAAACAAATTTATACTTAGGACATGATAGTTATAAAAATATGATACGCATAAACAGTATCCATCTATCCAAGTGAGCGAGTGGCGGTACGTAAGCCGCACGCGCCTCAGGCCGTCACGATAAATGACCTGCCCTCGCCGCCCATAGACAATTTCACCGGTCTGCACTCTTGAAAAGACCTCTTTTATTCTTTTCACGTTTTTCGAAAAAAGAACTGACCGTATTCTTTTTTTGTATGAGCCGTCGTCTTATGTGGAGAATGTAAAGATATTTTTTATGCAGTCACATCTTATTCAAAGTTTTTATTAAAAACATTTTAATAAAGCTAAACATATTAAGGACAAAAAAAAATGGGCATTACTAGAATTCAGTGTTAACATATACAGTATGTAAATATTATGTTTACATATACATATATGATATTACAAGCCCCATCGGCAATTTCTTTCAATTTATTATGAAATCGAGTTCTTACGCTTATTAAGATAACTAACTCTGTCACATGATATTGCTATTCAATACGTGAGGCTAATTTTATCTGTTACAACCTATTGCTATAGAAAACTAGCTTGCATTAATAAAAAACACAAAAGGAACGTCACAGACCCCTAAATTACGCGTCGACCGTCTATAATTACGGAACCCTATCGGGTTTTTTATCATGCTCCCACTCAACTCGATATCAGCCACAAATCTAATATAACTAATGACAGGATTCGATGCAGACTCTGTAAGACACCTATTACTTTATGGTAACGTTCTTACCTCTCCTTACCTACATATGCCATTAGTTTTAAATTTTTTTGCATGTAAAAATGTTTACTTTTTGTTTAGGTTACGTACTGATATACTGTCGTGATTATTATCGATTATTATTACTATAATATGCTAACATGAAATTAATCAACTATAGAAATATTTTTTAAGTATTTTATATTTCGACACAGGTGTAACGTGTAAAGGTATTAATTTGTTAAGTATAGTATTTTTAGTAAAAAATGAACTTCGCTGCTTTAATATTTTAAGTTTCATTTTAGGGTATGAACATACAAAACGAGCCTCTTATCACGTAACTTCAGTCACTTTAGCGTTCCGTAGTCAAATAACAAAAAACGGAATGCTTATAATTCCATCCCATCCGTCTGTTCGCATGTGGCAGCTATATTACTCTGAGACTATTGGCACTATAGACAATATGAAACTGACCTACTGAATGACCTAGATGAAATTTGGAAGGTTGAAAATTAAAATTTTGAAAAAAATGAAATCGGCGCTTCATATAATATGTAAGTGAAGGATGAAAAAATCAGTGTATAACATATAAACGTGTCGGGTATTTTGAGATGGGTCTTAAAAAATGAGGTTATTTTAAAGTCACTTTTTATTTAAGTCAATAATTGCCGATATATGCTGTTCTAAAGTCGTAAAAATGTGTCCCCCCTCTAATTTTGCAAGTATGGGGTTCAAAATTGTAAAAGAATATATGATATGAGAACTTAAAAAGTACTTTTACCAAAAATTTGTTTCAATAAGATATGTTTTGTAGTTTTTGAGATATATGTATTATATTCGTTTACATAGTCAGCGACCGCAGAAACAACTTTGTTTTTCACAGAGTCATTGAGAAACACAATAAAATACAAACTTATTTGTGCTGCTGATTACTTGAATATTGTGCATCCCGACTACGGAATTCTTACTCTACGTGGTTCGACACGCACTTTGCCGGTTTTTTATAATGTTACAATTTAAATATAAAAAATATAATTAACTACCTTTAGAGCAGTGGCGGTACTTCCATACAAGCCTAAAAGCCTGGCATGCCTTACTAAAATGCTCAGTCAAGCGTGAAATAATAAAATAAAAATCGGTTTTAAAATTTCAAAATTCACTACAAATACATTGCAAGGTGATAAAGAACCCTCGGTGCGCGAGTACGACTCGCACTTGGCCGGTTTTTTTTATATTGTGGCAATCTCCCTGCACCCTCGAAGACAGAGCGAACGACACGGTGGCATGTATATGACGTCTTCTTGACTGATTCATTGCAGATATTGACCGAAGCAGTCGCGCCCAGTCAGTATCTGCGTGTTGGTGGGTGACCTGTTATCGCCTCTGAACACAGGCCTCAGAGATTATAAATATCTCAAATAGTTTGCTGTTACCCCAGCACCACACTCTTGCCGAGTCGATGAGAGTAGAGGCGAGCGCGAGAGTGTGATAGCTGCACTCGTGTGCACTCGTGTCAGCTCACCTCAACGCTCCGCTCCGTGTGGGTATTTGGTGCACGAGTCAAAGGACGCGAGTGGCCAACACGACTGTGACACGAGCGAGCCTACTACACTCTCGCGATTGTCAGGGTGAATTTTTACTTCACGCTGCATGTGAAATTAAACATGGATGGTAATTCTGCGAATGCGTAGATACGATGTTTAGATCCTTAATTAAATAGTAAAATGAAAAACTGCAAAGTGATCAAGGAGAGCTGGCAATGAAATAATTATTATCTTTATAAAGTACAAAATAATTATTTTAATTATTTACTATATTAATTAAAACTCAAGTGGAAACGTGATTTCACAAAAAATACGATGCAAATGCCTGTAAGTACATATAATTTTTGACAGGTACTGAAGTCGGAGCCAAGCCTACCAAATTAGTACCTAGATTTTTTGTTGTTGCTTATGGGTTTAGTACAGACTTCAATAACTGTCGAATTTATTTATACGGGTTTACGCTAGTAACCAATTAATCTGTGATATGGATATTACAATTGTTCTATAATGACAAAGTTCTTTTCGTACTTGAGTTTTGATTGAATTATAGTGTAATTTTGCAGTGTTTTTATTTTGAAGTCGGTTTAATTTTTTTTCTTAAACACTTAGATATTTATTCTCTTTTTTCAGGGTTTACATATCTTTTTAACGTAATTACGCGAACTTAATTATAATAAGTGTAAGCGCACAAAGCTGTTAACATAATTTATCGACCGTTATCCACAGAACACATATACTCCAAGAAGAATTACAACTCCATACAAAAAAAGTGTAGACTATGCGCCATCTGGTAATGCTTCCATAAACTAAAATTGCAGGGATTTAAATTGTACTCTGAGCGTATTTTCTTAGATGACTGAACTAAATAAAAATTAGCAAAAACTTACTTTACTTGATAAAGTTAATGTTTCAACTATAAAGTTTTCGCTTATTTTTACTTAGTTCAGCAGATAACAAAATAATGGAACTTCGAAAGTTAATAAAACAAACAGAATTAGTGATAATTTTTTTTATTTTAAATTACGAGTTCTGATTACAATTAAATGTGGATATAATAACAACAATTTCTAATTATTTATTATAGACAACAAGTCTACTTTTCTTGTCCTTTCAAAATTCACTGTCTTGATCCACAAGTCTCAACCACGCCGATGCGAGTTTCCTCAAACGATCAGGAGGAGAATAGCTCGTGAAAACGCAGAAAAGCTAAAAACAAATAAAAAATAGTCGACGGTTATGAAGAAAGTTTTTCGATTTGTATAGTTTTTGACATTTCATCAAACAGGGTTGCTATATTATTAAATTCGATTAGTAGTTTACATTCGATTGTTAATATCGATAACAAAATGTGTTATTTTTGTTCAAATTATTTATAAGTATCTTTGTTTAATGAAGTAAAATATTTGAGTAATGTCATTTTTATATGTAGTACTCAAATAATTAAAATAAATTAACGAAATAAATGAAATTTCAGTATCAATAATCGATATCAGTACGTTGATAAATAATATCCATAAATTATATTTAGTAATGATATCCCTGGTATTTTCTATCTTCTTTCTTTCTACATCTCTTGTCACTCTCATTTTGTTTCCATATAAAGTCTGCAATAGCTCCATACAAAGTTGACACCCCCTGCCGTTATCTGCGAAGTCTAGGCAACGACTGAATAAAGCAAGAGTGAGGAGTGAGGACGGTTGACGCTTGCCTCGGCAATGTTCGCTCGAGCACCTCACCGAGTGACTCGTCGAGAGTCTGGATCCACCATTAAAGTGTCTTTGGGAGTTTGTCATAAAAAATGGAGATATTCAGAGATTATTAGCGTAGGCTAAGAGGAAGGTCTGGACCCCCTAAAAACCTCTTTATATATGTATAATACGTTCGTGATACGCGTAGTTCTCAAAATAATGCGTAACAATATTTTAAAATGTATATAATTAAGAACATTATCGGTAAGACTTTTCTGTCTTCCATGTGATATTTCTCTTTCATTTAAAAACGTTTTTTAAATTTATTGCTATTTATCGGTCAATCAATCCTAATGACATGTGATCCTAAACATGTTTCGACATCTTCAGTGAGCTTCGCTACTGCGGGAGCGCTACACAGCGGGAGGCTGTTAAAGTGTTTGTCGCTCGCTACGTGAGGCCATTGTTTGACATATTACAAGAATCCATAACGTCATTGAGTCGTATTTTTATTGTTTGCAGCACGTTGCCGTCTCGTGTTTATAAAGAAATAGAAGAAAAGAGATGAAAGGATTACTTATATTTTAGAAAATTATGTTCCGTTAGTCGTTAGCATGAAAGTTAATGTACATACTACGTCTACTTCTATGCTTTAGGTCTGTGGTTAGAATATTAATAATTAATTTCATCAATACTCATCGAACCCAAGACCCGGATGAATAGTTCTTGGAGTCTAAATGTCACTGTCACAACGTAACGTGTTTCAATTTTTGTAGGTGAAATGGGCTTTGGTTCCTATCTGACGAACTATAGAATAACTCTACTACAGACGAAAAACAAATATTATTATTTCACGTGTACTCACTTACCTATAAAAGCGGTATATTTTTTACTCACGATACTTAATTATGTCGACACAAACAGTAACTAACAAGCTAATGCGAAAAGGACCTGTCAGAATTATTAAACTAGTAATATCGAGTGTCGACACGTGGGCAGAGTATACCTAGATGTTTTTTATTCTGCCCACCCTCTAATGGGTGACGCGTGGCAATTGGAGAGCTCATTGTGAATTGCGAACACCCTTTATAAAGCTATGATAGCGTAATATTTCGAGGACTTATGAAGAGTGGAATGCACGTATTTGGCTGTATAAATTATGAATATCATATTTACATTTTTTAGCAAGTTTTAAAATTTGTAATATATCATTTAACATGTGTATTTATGTTTGTATATTGTACTTACATATGTAAGTTTAATATGTAATACTTGGTTTAAAACCCATTGAATTCCAAGTCTTACAATTATTGGCACACATTTACGTTGTGATGTTTGCGTGCTTTTATGTGTTTTTTGCTCTCCGTCAGCTAACACTCCGACTAACTGATCTTAATAAATCAGTGTGAGACTTCCTCAATTTCTGTCACTACATAATTTTGCTCCCTAAATCTTTGTTAGTCTTTCTTGACATAAACCCTCTACATGAAGATTCATCTAAACAGTTCTTTTCACACAGACATTCCACTGCAATTTTTTGGGTTCTTATTATCTTTTATATCATCGTTTTCAATAATTACGAATAATTTTACGCGAACAATATCACGGGCAATCACTAGTTATACGTTTCTATAACTGCGTGTCGGCGCTCACTTTATAATTTGGACACGTGCCGAGTACTTTCACTTTAATTAATACATCGAACCATAAACTTGTTATTATTTTGATAACTTACCATTAAATACAAAGAATTTAAGAAGAAGATGATTTAATTGCAGTTACATTATCAAATGTTTACTGCGGCAAGTACACGTCCATACACGTAATTTAAGAAGTATAATTGAAACAAAAAAGTGTAAAATAATGTGGATCTTTTAATTCAAATACTTTACAAATTTTTGGTAAAACTTCAAATGTGATATCTGAAGAATAATTATTTCTAGAATTAGATTTTTTAAATACCGACAAAAATGCCAGTGAGGTGTCTTTTTTTTTAACAATAATTACAATTAGAACTTTTTTATTTATATTATGTACATATAATCTCCTTCAAAGGCCAAATAAATATGCAATTACGGAGAGGAACATTCCCAGAAAATCATCTTCAACAAAGTCTTTCACTTTGTTGCTTTGCAGTATTCATGTATGATTTTTATGTTACTTCACATTGAAATATACGTTAATTACCTGTAAATTACATTACGTAGTACACAGTTACTTACATGTTCTATACTTACATGTATGTTACTAAGTTATATTACTTACATGGATATCGTTGTTACTATACTCCTGTTGTCTTAATCATGTAAGAGTAACATTAAGTTCTAATGACACCGCTTAATATAATATTAGCTGTACCCGCGACTTCATCCGCGTGGAAAATTTTTCCGCAACCTCTCCGGGTTACCGAGGTTATCCAAGATACCCATATTGTTGGTGCTGAACAAAAAAGTTATTTTCTATTATCAAACATCAGCCATATTGGATTTATGATGACGTCACGTTTACAGAAACCTTCCCCTGCATATTCCTTTTCATTTTATACCCAAATTGTTGGTCTTGAACAAAAAAAAAGTTATTTCCTATTACGAAATATCCGCCAAATTGGATTTATGTAGACGTCACATATACAAAAATCTTCTCCTGTGTATTCCTTTTCATTTAATACCTATATTGTTGGAGGTCTTGAAAAAGTTACTTCCTATCGTGGAGCATGCGCTTTGTAGGATTTATAATAAAATCACATATTCAGAAACCTTCCACTGCGTATTCCATTTCATTTGATACCCATGTTGTTGGTGTTGAACAATAAAATTATTTCCTATTATGGAACATCCGCCGTATTGGATTTATGATGACGTCACCTATACAGAAACCTTCCCCTGCGTATCCCATTTCATTTGATATCCATATGGATGAAGGTCTGAAAAAAAGTTACTTCCTATCGCTGAGCATCCGCCTTGTTAGATTTATGATAATGTCACATATTCAGAAACCTTCCTTTGCGTATTCCATTGCATTTGATACGCATGTTATTGGTGTTGAACAAAAAAGTTA
Organism: Zeuzera pyrina; assembly: GCA_907165235.1. NCBI lineage: Eukaryota > Metazoa > Arthropoda > Insecta > Lepidoptera > Cossidae > Zeuzera > Zeuzera pyrina. The sequence goes on from OU015641.1 coordinate 7,335,500, forward strand.
TTTCCTATTATGGAACATCCGCCTTATTGGATTTATGATGACGTTATTTGATACCCATATAGTTGGTGTGGAACTAAAAAGTTATTACCTATTATGGAATATCCACCATTTTGGAATTATGATGACGTCACATGTATAAAACACCATATGTCGTTTTTTTAAAAAAAAAAGTAACCTACATTTGTACCAAATTTCATCATCATCGGTTCAGCGGTTTAGTATTTCCCCCTTAGAGTTTCATTTACCCTTTTAGTAGTAGATTTTTTGATAAAAAAGAATTCTTTGTTTTTTTAATCTAAAAGGTTTATCTCTGTACCAAATTTCATCTTAATTGGTTCTGCGGTTTAGCATTTCCCCTATAAATCCCCCTTTTCACCTCTTTAGGGGTAGATTTTTGATTAAAAAAAGTGTATGTTTTTACAATAAAAAAGATTTATCTCTGTACCAAATTTCATCTTAATCGATTCAGCAGTTTTTCACCCCTTTACCTTTAGGCGTAGACTTTGGAAGAAAAAGCCTATGTCCGTCTTCTGGTGTCAAACTATCTGCATGCCAAATCGAAAGCGATCCGGTGGTTTAGCCGTGAAAACCAAGCAGACAGACAGATCGAGAGATTTTCGCATTTATAATATTAGTTTGGAAGTATGGATTTAATTAACTTAAATTTGTAATAACACAACAAGTTACGAGACTTTTCCGATTTTACCAAAGTTCCCTAATACATACTTAGCGAACTCCTAAAAAGGATAGGAGTCCACTAACGATTAAATTTTCACCGTTAGCGGATTCCTATCCTTTTTTAGGGGTTCGCTAAGTATTAGGAGACTTTAGTGAAATCAGGCATTATGTTGTTATTGCTAGGTCGTTGTATTGTTAATTCCATTTCCATTTGAATCAATTTGTGAAACAAAATCTGAACACGGGCAATCTGTCAGTTTGATTTGAATTTGAATTTCGAATGTTGCCTTTAAAAGATATCTGTAGAGAAGTGATTTTCTCTCACGCGAGTGCTGTGGTGAGCGTGAATTGGAAACTCGAGGGAATCGAAGCCTGAAACCGGATTCGATTTCCAATTTATAGTGGCTTAAAAAGAAATCATTCTTCTTGGAAGCATTTTAAATAACTTAGCCGTGAATAGGAATAGATAGATGATTCTGTGGAGAAAAGATTTTAGAGTATTAGATATGATTTTAATTTTTCTTTATGTTATTTCTCAAAAAGCGTACCACATGCAAGAAAAACCAGACTATTTATGAGTGCATAAAGTTATAAACATACCCACTTCGAACCCATCCGCACACCTGTTCATGATTGCGCTTCAATTTCCATTTAATCGATTTATAATATGAATAATTCGATCACGCAATGTGCAATATGGGTTTTAACCAGATGTGTTCAAATTTTAAGTAGGTAAGCAAAACTGAAGTAGAATATAGTGTCAATTTATAATAATGAATTAAAAGAAAAAAAATCCAGACAAAGATATGTTTTTCCTGACTGCCGCCATAAGCACAGTATAAACATAACAGTAGGATGTCTTCATAGAAAGCTAGCGTACGCGGTTTGTATGTGTGCGCGATAGTACGTGCGCGCCGTGGCACACACAACGGCAATATTTTGGGCGAATATGGGCAATTATTAATGTCCTTAGATGCTTAAGTAATTTTAGTCATTCGAATGCAGTGTTATCTCATTCTTCAACATAACCACAAGAAATTAAATTAATACTATTATTATTAATAATTAAACAAACACGAAAAACTTGTCCCTGTGCCTTTATTACTATGTATTAAATATATAACTAAACGAGACGTTCTCCTCATTGGACATCTAATGAAAAACAACCCTACGTATCCGGCCGAGAATAGGTAATTCCATTACGCACGAAGCGAGAGTCGGTCTTCTTTTCTACATATTCTTTGCCATGGGTATGGTCCTACGACATATATCTAATGTGTGACCGCGTTCAACAGTGCTTAACTGGGTTTAAGCGGGTTCGTGATCGTATCAAACATCAAACATTGAAGCAACATTAGGTTACTTTGTAAAACTAATCACAAAATTTCTCTTAATAACGATAATTTGCTTGATTATTACCGCTCATATAAATCAAGACAAAATTCTTGTGCAAAACGCATCAAGAACTATTAACTTCGAAGCGGTATTTTCACATGATCTTCTGAAGTTTATAATAAATCACAATTTGTGAAATGAGCAAAAAGTCCCGGACAATTTCAGTTATGTTTTCGCATTACTGCAGCCTGCAGAATAATTTTTTGGTCGTTATGTTAGTTTGTAATAGAAAAAAGTCAAGTTAACAGAAGTGGATTTTTAGGCTCGGACAATTTAAGCAATGTCATGCGTTTCGCATTACCAGAGAATGATTATAAAATGCACTATATGTATGTCTATTATTCATTTTATGCTCAGTTTTGTCCTAGAAAACTCGCAATAATGGTTCTTATAATAAGTGGAATTAAAATATGTTTCTGAAGGAATTTTTAGAGCCAGCAGCATTTAAAATAATATGACATATTCCTTCATAAAAAAAATTGTCATATATTATATTTAAAACTTTTTTAAATGAGCAATTACAAATCTGCAACAGAATACATTTTAAAAACCTTATGAAAATTTGACCTATTTCACTATAATAGTACTAATTACTGAATATGTTAGTCATTTGGCTAATGGCGTAGTTAGTTACCCATGCCTCAATAAATAAATTAAAAGTTATTTAGTCTTAATATTTAATTACTTATACAATCGTTCGAAATTTACATGCATACGTACATACATATCTTCACGCTGTATCCCTAATGGGGTAGTCGAAGAGGATGGAGCGCCAAGTGTCGCGGTCCTTATATAACTCTTTCGCTTCCTCAAATCTCATCATTCTCCTCACACATTTTCGCCTAGGTATGAGAGTACTTTTGACATTCGAAACTTAAATATTTTTAAAACTTAAACTAGATAAGTTAAAAGTTTCCAAATTCCATTTGTTCTCATTTCAAATTCCGAACAAAGTTTCCTTCTTGCGTGTCCGCCTCGTCGGACGGCGGGATAGCGCAATCAATCAGTCAAATTATATTGTCTTAGAGATCGGCCCAAATTGTCCCGAAAGTTGGCTCGATTGTGCGACCTAAAGTGGAAGGATTAAATTGATGTAAACGCTACGCTATCGTGTACAAGCTGTTTTTTACTAAACGAGTAGAGCATTAAAGATTTTTTTAATGTAGACCGAGTTATGAGACGCTCGACGCGTGGTGGTGTTTCATTTTGGATACGATCACTAATGTTAAGCAATATTATACGCGGTTACTTACTGGATGGGTGATCTAAAGAGTCTCTCAAACTGATCCACAAAGTCAAACTTCAACCTTTGAATAACACGTCTGTATTTAGGTTACTACTTAAATATTATTATACATTGTTTCTTTAAACTGATTACATCCTACAGTTTTTTCGAAAGTCGTCTCTTTGTGACAAAATGGCACAGAACTGATTCCATAAATGTTACGTTTTGTTATATTAATGAATATTAATCATCCCTAAAACAGTAAAAAGACATTATTGTTTATGATGGTGTTAGATGATGGAATTTTCTAAAGTATTAAAATTAAATATTTGCAAGCTTTTAGAGCTGCAAGGTGATCTAATATTCTATGTAGGTATGTCTGGTATTACTCATATTCCTGCAAATAAATGTTTCATTGATATTATTTCTTTAACTTTTGTGCATATACATATCTGAAGAACATGTACCTACACATCTTAACTACGTATCCCTAATGGATACGACAGACAGGATGAAACGCTGTCACGTCTTTATATACCTTTTTCACATTCTAAATCTCTTCACATAATTTCGCCAAGGAGAGCTGACATTTCCTTTGGGTAACATTGGATATTTACTTTTTTAAACGTTCTAATTTTTTTGGTACGCAGCACTCGAAATGAAAATTATATAAGTATTTATCTACAACTACAAGAAATTCCACAAAATATATTCCACATGTTTTAAAATCAGAAAACAATATTAAAGATCATCAAAATAAAAGGGAACGTCAAAAATGAAGGGTTCAGTCAATCATCTGATTATCGGATTACAGGAGATGATTCTTTATAGGTTAGAATTATCTTTACCACCTTGTTTCATAAGATTTTTGTAATTAAATAAAATGTTTGAAGTTTCAGCGTAAATAAAGATAGATTTTGGTTATGCACAAAAAACGCATAATATGTAAGAAAGTGTCTTTCAACTGTAAAGTTAAGTTTGTTTTTGATTCCGATATGTTTTATATATTTTATTGGTAAATACATAACACAAATACATTGATTGTATGGTGGTAGGGAGCTCTCGATGCAGGAGTCCGACTCACACTTTTCTGATTTTTTAAAGATATTTACGTATAACATCTGACTTAAGTATGGGTTGTATACGCTAATGTCCCCATATCATTACTACGTGAAGATGAACATCATCTGCATAATTATGTAGCTCGATAAAAATCAGATTTTGGCTTCAGAAATAGACAAAAAATCTTCTAAAGTTTAAATCTGATAAACAAGGATATCGTCGTATAATAAGCAATCTGTGACGTCTTCAGTGAGACGTATTTAAAAAAATTGAAGTGCGAGTTCGACTCGTTTACAAATGGTTTCATACAATTTTTTTAACATATTTCTAATGTAGTTTTCTAAACTTAATGTTTGGAGATATATAAGACCTAAGACATCGTCTTATTTTAGGGTCCATAGCCAAGTAGCAAAAAAACGGAACCCTTATATTTTACTTACTTTTATCTGAACATAAAAGAAGTCCATGAAATTTAACATTAAATTCCTTGTTCAGGAAAATAAATATAGATTTTTCTCCATGACTTTTAGCTGTGTCAGCAACGGCGAGCTTAATCAGATAACCTGACTCACCTGTACATAAGACACACATTTATTATCAAATAAGCTGATCGGTCGCCATTTCTTTAGAAAAAAGCACTCACACATCTATATTTCATCTGATGTTATTTGCCGCAGTTCGTAGTACGGGACAGGCTGTCTGAAGTTATGAAGTCTATATGTACTTTTGCCATTATTTTTCATTTTATTTCCTTATTATAAGTACATTATTAAAGTGATATTATGTTTTTTCAATCGGTTCTTATTGCAAACTGAACTTAGACATTATTTCAACTTATTAAAAAAATCAAAAAAAAAAGTTAGATGTGTATGAAAGACGGAGGAAACGATTTTTTCTCAGAATTGAGACATAACTGTAAATTTCATCAAAATCGCTAGAGCCGTTTTCGAGAATGCAATGTCAAATATATATATATACAATTATTGCAGGCTTAATATAATAGTGAATATAAAGCTTGCAAATCGATTAAGTTCACATTTGGCAATATACAAAAAAATATAATTGAATGATGTCATTCGGCGGGCTCTTGTCGCCTCTGGCGTTCCTGCAGTCCTCCGCTGGCGTTCCTGCAGTCTTAGAGCCGAGACCTAGTCCCTGGGGCCCGAAGCCCATCGATTGGTTTCTGATATTGGTAAGAGACTGGTCGAGGCTTCGGGAGACCGCCGGGCTGGCAGCTTCTTCCGCCAATGAATCAGTTTGGCTGATAAAGAGCCCAATGCTGCCAGCCTGGTGGGCACCTTAAGCAATGACAGCTTTCTAAGCGGCAACTTTGAGGAAGTCCATTACTTAAGATAATGTGTAGTTTTAAGTTTGTAAATATTAACGTATGTATGTACTTTTTGTTAATGTAAATAAAGATTTATGTCATCAAAAAATTATAGTATTAAAAATCAAATTACAATATTTTAAAATTGAAATTAGATACACATCAAATAGTCTAAATACAAAATTATAAATTTTTTTAAAAACCATATTTTAATAACGTGTTTTTGAAACGATAAAATATACCAAATGACTATGTTCGGACCACAATTATTAGAGGTGGGACCACTAACAACCGCTTTGGTTCCTTGGCGTACAATTATAAAACGTTTTGTAATAAATACGAAACTGAACTGAGTTAGGTCAGGTCAGAAATGAAGCGGACGGACCACGGTGACGTATTTATACATCTATACTACTAATATTATAAAGAGAGAGAGAGAGTGAATTTTTTTTAATCTTCGGAATCACGGAATATTTTAATACTCAACCCGGGCGAAGTCGGAAAGGGCCGCTAATATATTATATGTATGTATATTTCAATAAAAAATTATTTTATTACAGTGAAATTTTATTTCAAAAGTCTAATCATCTCATTGGATAACCATAATTCGGGGAAGTCGAGATGGGTCGCTAGTTGTTCAATAAAATACGGAAGACATTATCTTCGTTAAATTTTTAAATTGAAGAAAATGGTTATATTAGTACAACAATACGATTAACTTGGTGTTTGGTATAATGATTAAAGAATTTACCGCCCAAGCCTATTTCCAGCCAGGTCTATTTAGGAAACAAAAGTTCATGAACTACGAGTATGTTGGAGTCTGCATGGGTGAGTGCGTCTCCGGTACGTTGTTTGATGTTCATAGACAATGCCTTGTGTTTAGTTTGGGATTACACGATTGGTGTAATTGTTTGGAGTTTCCATTAGGTAAACAGATGAAACTAAACATATTACACTCCATATAAGTAGTCTTAAGAACAAGTCTTTGTATTAAATATGCCCTTATTCTTATTTTATAAGGATTTTTTTTATTTCTCCCTTTTGAGTGATCTTGGCCGAAATAGATATCTAGAGCAGGTCTACAATTAACCTCTTTTCTATTCTGGAGCGCAATGACATACAAGAGAGTCAAAAATATAAATAAACGAAGCTTATAAGCAGTTCGCGTTATTTGGTGTTATTTATGTATCTTCGAAATCCAAACTTAAATACCAGTGAAATTTAAATGGGACCAATGTGGAATTATATCAATTCAAATAAAAAAGAATTTTCCAAATCGGTTCATAAATGACGGAGTTCTGAGGTAAGAAACATAAAAAAAATACAACCGAATTGAGAACCTCCTTCTTTTTTTGAAATCGGTTAAAAAATGAGATCTTCGAGTTTAGATCGTTATTTTTAAGGTTTTTCCTTTTAAGAAAAAGGAAAAACAAAGCCTTTGTAAATTCGTTTATACGTCCGTCTATCCGCCCGTCAGTCACAGTCGACTTTCCCAAAAACAATGTGTCATAGTTACAAACTTCAAAGGCACAATGATACGTATTATGTATCTTGCTAGTAATATACATACATACAGGTCCATGAAATTAGATATTTATAAAGAAAATAGTAGATAATGGTTAAATGGTATATTCTACACAAACGATCGGCACATGTGTAAAATAGGGTTTTAGTTCATTATTTATTATAACTTAGCATTGCTTGAGGCGAGACTTTCACTATAACTTCTGCCAAAGCCTCCAATGACCATAACAAGGTGTTAAAACATACGAGAATTGTCCTTGATAGACAGATATAACTCAAACTAAGACGCTGTTCCCATTATACGAGTAATTACGAAATAAAAAAGTCGACCTGGCACAGCATGAAATATGACCCCAATTCTAACATAATCGACATTTTTGAGGCAAAGAATGTTTTAATCGAATTAAACTATCATCTCGATGGTATAATTTTATAAAAATTCCAAATATTTTGTGTGCTGTGTCTACGACAATTACTGTGTTATTTGTATGAGACATGGCGCGGACGGCACGCGAGCCTGTAACCTGTATATTACTGATATTATAATATGGTGTATAATCTTGAATCATTTATGAGTTAATAGGTAGATAAATATATACAGGGTAACTTTTTTAAATCTTAACGCTAAACTTACTAATTACACAACCCAAAATATATGCCATACTTAAGCGTAAGCTTGTTTGCATTAACCAACACAAAATATTCAGAACAATTTTGAAAAACTCGTTATTAGGATTCTGTAGTTACCTTAAAAGTTAAAATGAAACCCTTACAAGATTTTTCAGAATTTTCTCAGAGGTTATATGCAATGTACAGTCTTGAAATTTGGAAATCATACATCTTATGAAATCACGTAATATGCACTAGTTAGCCGTTTAAGTTATTCATAGGTGAATTACTAATTTGATTTTAATAATGTTTTCGCTAAGTTTATGTTGATTTTCTTTGAAATTATCATAAAATAATCGAACTTTTTTGCTAAAGGAGAGAGTTCGTTTCCGAGGTTAGCATTGAAGAGGATGCAAAAGCTATTAATTTGACATTTTTAATATTTATAACAATAAACACTACTGTAAGGGATATGATTAGGAAGTTACATTGATATACCTATATAATATATGTATGTAAGGGTATGCGTGTTATTTGATATCAAATGCAGAGCACAAGAAAGTTAACAGTTTACCATAGTCACGAAGGTTCCCACACGAGCTGTCAGGAATAAAAGTTCATTATATCATACTTATCGTATATTTAAAAAATGATTTCATATGTTATTTAATTGGCTTAAATTAATTTTGATGTACTTGCGTGCAGTTATTTATTGGGTGATGACTAGTGGAATTCTTCTCAAGCATCACTGTATTTCTGAGGTCACACTCATCTGTAGTCATCGCTATAGTTAAATTATTTAATAACCACCAAACGCCGGCGACTAAAAAATATACGTATACTCCATCGCAAATTCATAATTCATTAAAATACCGTTATAAGTATCACCTTTTTATTAAGAGTTATTATTATTTACGTAATATCCATAACCTTAAAAGGGCACCGTGACAAATCGTGCGGCTAAGACAAAACAACATAGCCGAAATAATTCGAAATCGGGTGAATTTATCAAGACGATCTGACAGTTTTAGTAATTTCTAATTCATGTCCATTCAGTCGTCGTGGCGAATTATACAAATGATCTGGTAATGTGTTCCGCTAATTTGCTTTTTTTTGTGTTACGACTTTTGTATGCAAACATAATAAAAAAAAATATTTCTCTTCATCTAAGTTTTATATTTTAGATAGAAAACATTTTATTGATAGGTATAATTATAAAATCATATTCCAATAATATTTTTGAGATTGGGACATGTATCGTCAAAAATTTAAATAATAGGGTAGATAAATAATAATTTGCTCTGGCCACATTAGTGCGCAGCGTGAACTCGGTCAAAATGGTCATCCACACAGCAGTGTTGGTTGGTGCCAATTTTATTGTGGTAGTGAGGCCTAGATATGCTCGAAATCAAATGAAAGTAAGATAAATGCAGTAGAAATTAGAAATACATGCAGTGGATTGAATAAGCGATGAAAAGATACGCAGTATGACAGGATTGCATGACATTGTTATTCTAAAAATGAAGAAAGGAATACTTGGATGGTTTGGGCACATAGAAAGAACGAGCGATGAAAAGCTGACGAAGAAAATCTACAGAGTGAAAGTGAGTGGTAACAGAAGCCAAGCAAGAATAAGGCTGACTTACGAAGATCAAATAGCCAGAGTGTTAGCTGACGAAAATGTCTATACATAGGCGAAATTGCGTGAGGAAAATGATGAGATTCGAAGAGGCGAAAGAAGTAAGGACTGGGAGACTTGGCGCTCCGTTGTCTTTGACTACCCCGTTAACTATACAGCATGTAGATATTATGTATATATTAAATAATTTATTTCAAGACACAACCCATGGTTTAGAAAATGAAATTAAAAAAAAATAAGTCGCACAAAAATAAAGATTTAATTTTATTTGTACACACATCTTACACAGTCAAGAGAATTTGATAAAAGGCGAGCTTAGTTTTTATATTCAGCGTTTGACGCGAGAAACGTATATGTAATATACAGGTTTACTTTAAATTTACATTAATTTAAAAATACTAATAACATCTTAGTATTTTGTACTAAACATTATCCCCAATAACTTTTGTTTTACGACTTCCAAAAGTTCATAAGTTTTTTCTTTTATATAAAAATAAATATACATTAAATATTTCTGAAAATGGCACCTACTCTATCGTCGCTAAAGCGGCAAACGCGCAGCGCAGCGCTGAAGCCAGGTGCGCTTGTACTGCACCATTGGAAATACGTACAGAGTAATTACGTTTCAGACAGTACAACAAAACTTAACACATATTTTTTGAGGAACGTATTGAGTTTTGAAAAAGTCGTAGAACAAAAGTTGTTAGGTATGTTGACAGGAATTTTGCACTAAGAGGTTATTAGTATTTTTAAATTAATCCTGTATATTCAAAGTTGTACATGTTTACATAATCAATTAAACAATAAATAGCTTAAACATAGAAGTGTAATATATACATCGATACGTTGCTGTTATGTCTACAAATTACATAGTTACGTTATATCTATTAATCCTAAAGGAGAAAGAGTAACTGCGTATGTAATGCGTGTTATGAAATTACGTATAGATTTAAAAAAAGAATGTAAAAGTTAATATTGGTCGCGATGCAAAAGGTTTTACAAAATTACGAAATAATAATGAGTGCCAAAAGTTTTCGAGTTCCGCTGACCAAATGCCGACACCTCGAGGTGATAATTAAAACGGAAGCAAAATACAATATTTTCGCAATAAATTAATTATTGAAAATTATTTCAGGTTGAAAATCGTTGTATGGAACCGCAAAATTTTGCTTGGTTGACAGATGATATTGAAATTATTATTTTGTGATGTTTGGAGTCTTGACCACGGGGCATAATTAGGTTACTGTTGAGTTTGTAGCTTAAAAGTTTAACCATGCTTTTTAAATTTTTTATTTATTTATTATTATATAATTTTATTAAAATAAAATTGATTTTTCTAAAACTATATCATTGTTTAGTTAAAAATCTTGGTTTGGGACAGAGAATAACTTGCAGATACGCAACTATACTTATCTGCCAGTGACGGAGGTTGTAACAGTCGTCCAAGAGACAGTAGTATTATGAGGAACTTGTACTAAACTCGATCAGCAACCTTTCACTCTAATGCAGCTTTTTAGTCTAGATCTCTGCCTATGTGTATATATTTATTGCAACAAATTTCGTCCAGCTGTGATTTTGTCGCAACTTGATGCTCTGTACACCTTGGACACGGAATGGCGTGAATAATATGTTCATATGTACTTACGTTCAACAGTGGCGTATGACTAAAATATATAGTCGGTCGGCTGTCCGACTCGATATGCAAAGATGATATCTAATACTAATATGTACATAGGTACTTATATAACTACATATGTAGTAAGAGTCATAATATATCTTCCAAGCGATATTCTCGTTTAATCTTTACTTCCTCGTGCACCCCTCCTGTGGAAAACCCTCTGAAATCCGTGCTCCCCGAACTCACAAGATAAACATTCACTGACATGCATAATGTATGTTGTTACATACGTACATATTTAAGCCTACGCGTATCGAAAAAGCAGATTTTTTGGACAATATTCGGCCAACTTCCGTGTTAAATGCTTGTTACGTGTAAGAAATTTGTTAAATGTATATGAAATAATGAAAAAATAGTCTAGGAGCTTTCGACTGATGCACTGAATGGGTTCGCACGATATTCATAAAAGTGATTTGTCTCTTGAACAATGGAATATTGAGATATTGGAATATTTAAAGAACGTTAATTAGTACATCATACGGGGACTAATAAGATGTATCACTGTAGCAAACAAGTTTATAGATCAAATAGTTTCTGAGAAAAAGAACTGAAACTTACAGCGTTCCCTTTTCCTCTAAGTACGCTCGCAAAAACGCAGTTATATACGTATATACGAAAATAATTATAAGATATAATTAAAAGAAAATAACATAGCAACAAAAATTTGACATACATTAGTAATATAAAAGAGTAAAATGCAGTAATTTTCTTTTGAAACATTTATAATAATTATTAGTTTCTCATAACAAATCTTTACCCAGGTATGAGTCAGACGAATACGAATATTTACACTAAGCAAAATGTTTTAGGTTGCAGAAAAAATTAAAGGCATCAGTATCGTTAATTCAACCTTAATTTTTTAAGGCTGAGTTTATCGATACTGATGCGGCTTATGGATACTGATACAGGCAAACATCTGTTTTTTAATTTTGAAAACTACTCAATACTGAAATGATTCACAAAAAGGATTCACTACCATTTGTACTTGTGTTGTATTGGGTATAAATTATGAAAATATTTTTTCTTAATTATATGTCTATGATTATAAAAGTTAGGTGTCTGTTTTAGTATAGTCCTTTTCGGTGTAAAAATTATGCAATGAACAATCTTTTTCTGAACATTTTGTTCTAAATCATATTAATTTTTATGTCTTTATTGTTCATTACATATGCATGTCATGTTTATGAGAGTGATTTAAATATTTTTGTCATTTCCTAATGCCGTTAAATCACTTCTGGTCCCCCATTGTCAACGTATATGTTCCTATTATTCCTATTTATAATTTAAATCATGTGTATTTTTCGTTAAACCTCAGTCAAAGTCAAATCTGTTTTTTCTTGTGTGAAGAACCATCAACGACCTGTACAATATACAGTCCACTGCAAATTTTACAATTTACTTAATAGTTAACATTAAAAATTACAATAAAATGTCCAGAAATAGGTACTCTAATAAAATCGACAAAGAAAGGCGATAGTTGTTCATTTGAAAAATGTAAAGAATAACACAAATGTAGCATATTGTCAAAATGCACATTTGATCAAATCTGATACACAAAAAAGATTAAGATCTTTCATATAAAAATAAAACCTATATTATTACATCGTCAATTGGACGAAGGTTCATTGCTCCTTATTAATCAGATGAATTATAAAAGATTGTTTACCTACCTATCCAACAATAAAAGAAAATATTTAATTACAAAAAATATTGCGGACATCAATTTTGTTTACGTAACTACTACCTACTATCCTTAAAAAATATCATTATGAGATAGAAAACTATAAAAAGTACACTTTAATTCATAAAAAGTAATCGTTACAAATTTCTACACTACACTATCCTAACCCGGACAAATACACACAAAAAACCAACAAAACCTCCACTGAGAGTGATGCGCAAGCGCAAATCTAAACAATAATCAAAAGAACACACAACATTCTATTCAAACGTGGAACACAAACGTCACATATAACTGCTCACTTAACCCTACAATAGCCATAAAGAATTACAATTAATAGCCGCGACGAGAAATGCCACCGCGCCGGTAAAAAACGTCAAAATATTGTCCGTGAATGCGACAAGCCCCCACCGGGGGCCATTGGCCGGCCAATAGGGAGCCACGAGGGGTCTCCGCTACCGCTTTTTAGCCAATGGCGCTCCCCGGGGCGGAGCCTCGAGCTACGCACGGCGTTTCGCCCCCAGCAAAAAGCTTTTCGCCTGCAGTCGTTTACTGATAAGCCCGCGGGATGGTCGATTATTATTATATTTTGGACGCGTGACTCTGTGAACAACGGGAGCGCCTCGGGCAGTCTACCGAATCGATAGCTATGAACAAATCTAAGTGTGATGCTACAGTTATTAGCAATGTTTTGAAAAGACTATTGTTGTGATATGAGAGACTGTGTTTTCTGTGATATGTTTGCCTTAGTATAGATAGATTAGCGACGGCATGAACCTTTATATGCAGTGCCATCGTGAGGTATGAATTACGTTACAACTTTTATTATCAACATTATTTCGTATTCCAATTTTATTTATTTTTGAATATATCTTAATTTTCGTTGGTGTCGTTGCAAAGATTGTATTTGATTTAGATGAAATAAAAATAATAATTACCATTGTAAATATAAATAATTAACTGCAATAACCTATATCGTTAATACATACTAATATTTATGTGTAATACATACTAATATTTATGTATAATACATACACTTATAAAATTAACCACATATCCTGGGGTAATTTAAGTATTTATACATGACCGATATTTTAATAAAATAGAACGACACCTAGAATTAATAAACCCTAGACTTCCTATGTCAAATAATGCCAAATTATTACATACTTCAAAAAATATTAGTAATATTGGTGGACATAGACCTTCGCTATTTCTCAAAAATTTGCGTCCCATAGGATTATTTCAGTTGAAAATAATACCTTCTTTTATCTGGATAAGAACGCAGCGCAAAATTATTATTTTTGATTTTAACTTGCATAAAACATAGGTATGTAAAAAAATAATTATCAAAATATGAATTCGTGACATGTTACAAGTGCTTATTTCTGACAAATTATGAGTGAGTAACATAAGGTTAAGACGTATCTTAATTTATTACTAACAGTGAGAATTGTGACTGTAACAATATTTGGTAATACACAAATTCTTGAAAAAGTATGTATAATTGAACTGATATCAACCAATTGTAGTTTTTGTGACTCATTTTACTACGACATGTCAAGTCCGGCGGTATTTTAAAAAATGTTATATTTAATATAGCAACCTAAACTGACTTGGCGCAGACTTGAAAAAATATATAGTAAGCCTATATTACTCAAGGTTAGTGCAACTTTCTAATAACGAAAGAAGTTTTAGAATCAATTTAATAATTCCAGATATTACACTGTTTGTGACTATAAAGACATACATGTCCTCACGCTGTATCCCTAAAGAGGTAATATTATAATGTGAATAAAACATAACACCATTTAATTAATTAATTTTTATCTGGCTGTTATTTTTGACATTCGCATAGTTTAAACATTAATTTTGTTAAAGAAAATAATGCGTTTATAGTTCAAACACCGTTACTCGGATAGAATAGTTAAACTGAATTTACAAGAATTTTATTCTTTAACGAATCCAATTATAATAATGTTCACAGAATTATAGCAGAATGTGTGCTTAAGGGTACGACACAACGAACTGGAGATGCATTCAGTAACACTCAGACTAAAAGGAGTTGGAAAATTTCATTTCTCAAATAATATGTACGTAGATATGACCAGGTACCGACCTTGGGATCCCCGACTAACCACCGTACCAATTGGCACTAACCACCGTACCAATGAGCTACTAATATTTTTTTTAGATTGAGCGACGATTTCAACAATCGCTAGGCAAATACAAATATTGGCTATACAGTTGGATTGGTGATTAGTACATCTGCTTTCCGAGCTCGGTATCTCCAATTCCATTCCTGGCTAGATGTTTAGTACTCGAACTATAAAAAAAATAAAAATGCAGTAACAATATCAGGCATTTCATGTAGAATGTGATAAATTCCTAAAATCTTTAGTTATTCTCCGCTCAAACTCCAAAAACCACCAATCGACACGTGTTTCGCTTCTCAACGAAGCATCCTCAGGATATACCAGAGATAGGATTTGGTTAGTTAACCAGCACCGAATTGGTTGAGCCTGAGTCTATACAATATTCTATGTAGAAATCAATTTTCACTTTTTTTATTAATTTCTTTAATAAACTTGTCTCCCTGACACCGAAGACACTTTACACTGTAGATATGTAAAGTTATTCAAATAGGAATCTAATCTAATTGCAGTTGAAAAATACACTACTTACATTAGGGTACCTATGTCATTCTTGACAAATAAGATGGCAAAATAAAAAAAGAAACTCGCCTATTTGACGTAATAAAAACCGATCTCTATCTTGTGTTTAAAACATTCTTTCGAAGGATATAATTTTCTCTGAGTCATGTTTTAAAGTTATAATTGCTCTTACCGACACAAATTATATAGGAGACATCCCTTTGAGTAGCAAACGTGCAGATATTGCAATATCTAGTATATTTTCTGAATTTTAAAAACAAAATAATACTTAAAAATACTACTAATACTTAAAAAATAATGATTTTTGGTTTACGTTCCTTTTTCAGTGTTTGAAAAGTTTTAAGATTTTTCTTACCTAATTTCTTTAGCTGTGTTCAACGGGGTTTATCTAAGCACGACGAATTTCTACACAAACTTTCATTTCTATTTAACGTTCTTACTTCTTAGGGGATGAATTGTCAAGTCATATTTTAGTGGTCACTTACGTTACATAGGAAACTTCAGTGCCAAATTTCATGCTTCTGGATCCAGCAGCTTAGTTTTCTATGAAATAGATTATCTTAATTTCATTAACTTAATTACTGTACATGGAACCATAACGTCGACCGATATCTCATTTGGGGTAGGGAAGTGCAAAAAACCATAACTTGACGCCAATTTTGACAAAAACTCATAGACGGAAAAATTGATCAAGTGTGATTTACCACACAAGGTTCTGTATTTATTTTTATTTATTAATATCAGACAATGTAATTCGTGTATAGGTAAACGGTCCAGTGCTATACTAAAGGACAGTCTACAGTCGTACCTGTTGAGAACATTTAACAAGAGACTATTGGTGCTGACCGGAAATCGTCGCATCAGGGAGGCTATTCTTTTGTGTATGATAGCGTAAAAATCATCTGTATTTGCTTCAGCGAATATCACTAATGTACTGCAGTAGCAAGGCAACCCCAATAACATCCTATACCGGTATAAAATTATTTTCTTAATTGATTATATATTTATGTGCAGGTATCTATTCATAGATACCTGCACATAAATGTATAATATGTACATACATATCTACTACCATACATACATACATTTGTCGATTAACAAGTTGTCTCACTATGCCAAACAAGTTGGTTTACGCCAAACAACATAGTTTCTAAGAAAGTTGTCTGTGATTGATAGCTGAATGGATGTACGCGTTATTTTAAAAGATTCCGCTTTCCTTTTAAAATACAGAACCCTAAAAATAAAATCAGATAGCAGCAAGTTTGTATACCAATGACCATACAATTTTCTTATTAAGCTCTATCTTTGGATGACTGGTATGATCTGCACGAGCTTTAAACAATCAGTTTCTATACCTTAATTCTTATTTTCGGACATCGATAATTGAATTTATTGTATTGTCGTAAAAGATTTTAACGCGCGCACGAAACTTGTTAAATTGTACTCTAATTCTTTACTTGTATGCCCACAAAGTACCAAGAAATAATGTCCAGATAAGCACACAAATTGTATGGCCCCAAATCTCTGGGACTGTATTGAAGAAGGTGCTACAGAACAGCACCTACCTATATATTAATCCTACCTATATATAAACCCTATCAAGACGCGGGCATTTAAATTGGTTGTCTGGTTCATAAAATGTAAATATGATGCATATATTTTACATTATTTATTTATTTCCATCGGGAACTTTGAAAAAGTAATATTATTTATCTACAAATTTTCTTTTTAAGCATCTATTTTTAAATGCAGTTCATATGAAGGACTTATATTATGTACTTCTTTCTCATGTTTAAAAGTCTTCAAACTGTAATTAATGAAATTTAATCTTAAATAATAACAATGTATACCGTGATCACATGTGTAAAAATGTTCTTGTTGGCATGTTTTAAGTAAAACGAGCACAAGTTTAATTTTACCTTTTTTTTATTTCTTTATGGCATGGCGCACAGAATAGCGCATTTGCTAATGTCACGTATTAATAAGTAGAATCACAGGTAAATTAATTTTTTCTTATCGTAAAACTCCTCCAGTAAAGTGATAGGTAGGCTTTACTGAAGTTATAAAGGACTACTTGGAAGAGCACGAGAACTTCAGCTACACATGTTCATTTAGACTTACTCTATTATTTTCTTCAGCGAATGACTCAGTAAGATAATTATAAGTTCTATACAGAACTTTAAAACACAATATACTGTCACTTTTGTACTTTAGAACTCCCAAAAATGTAAAAAATAGAAAATCTAAATAAAATGACAACCTAACTCTCTCGTTCCCGCCAAAAAGTCCGAAAATACTTTTAAAAATTTATTAAAACAGTTGGGACTTTTTGGCGGGAACGGAAGACGTGAGGTTGTCATTTTATTTAGATTTTCTATTTTTTACATTTTTAGGAATTTTAAAGTACAACAGTGATAGTATATTGTGTTTTAAAGTTCTGTGTAAGTGAAAATAATAGAGGAGATCTAGATAAACATGTGTAGCTAAAGTTTTCGCGCTCTTCCAAGAAGTCCTTTTTAACTTCAGTAAAGCCTACTATCACTTTACTGGAGGAGTGTTAGGAACAGTTACTATTTCTCCAGAAGTTACGTTATTAGGCTGATGGTCTTGTTACCAATGCCTTAAGAAATATAAAAAAAATTAAAACACTAGTGTCATATTATTTTATAAATGGCCAGTACTTTTTTGAAACTTGACAAAGATTATATTTTCATCCAAATAATACAAAATACACGTTCTATAATGAGGATTCTTAATGAAGATTTAGTATCCATACTTCCATTAAGCTTCCATTCTAATATTATAAATGCGAAAATCTGACTGGCTGTCTGGTCGGCGTTCACGGTTGAACTCCTGGACCGATTTTGATGAAATTTAGAATGTAGTAAACCCAGGTGTAGGACATATAGTACTTTACATTAATACTATGTGGACGAAGTCGCAGACAACAATTAATATAAATATAAAATCTTCATTGTAAAGTAGCCATAATATTCTCTGTTTGTAATTTGCGTTATTCACTATATTTTACTAAGTCGGATCTATTTGTGAAACAACCTATAAACAATCTGTTAACCTATACTGAAACAACCCCATAGGTTGTTGTTGTAGTTGAGAAACGAATTATGTCAAAGTCACTCCATGTGACATTGACATAATTCGTTTCTCAACATTACATGAAATTCATCTGCCTTTCTATGCAAATACAGACTGTGCTAACTATTATGCTGACACAATATTTTACACACAACATTACACAATACTACACATTATTACATGACTTTAATAATAATATTATATAAACAATGTACTGTAACGTGTATTAGTGGCATAATTGTCCGCGTCACTTTTTCACCTGTTAATTACGACCGTTCATAAAATGCATATTTGCAGCGCTTAAAAAAGTCATTACAGCAGATTTTAAACGAGATACAGTCACGCGTTAAACGCGTACGCTTGATTTTTTTCTGTGTTGGTTTCATATCATATTGCTGTTGAGGAATCTCTAACCAAAACCTCACTGTAGCCGATGCGTAGCATTTTAAAACACACGAGTCTACTTAAAACATGTTCAAAAGTCTGAGTCACATTTGTTCAAACATTCAGTCTGTGTCTTAGTTGCATTTAAACATGTGAATAAGTCGTCGTGTGCTAACCCTGAGTGATTCTATAACTCAATTATTTTATTAAATAATTAAGTAAGAATTAAAATGAAATATGTAAAAAGCGTGTTTATAACTGGAAACCGTACAATCTACATACATTATTAAATGATTTGTGAGAGGTGCAGTGCATCTAGCAATAGATAGCATTTTTTCAACAGCCTATATGTGTCTACATTAGGTAAACAAATGTGTATCCTGTTGAAAACAATTCGTTCTGTTGTAATATTTTCTACTGTGGTAGTTTCGAAAATTGCGGCTTTTTTTTATTAGTATCAAATCAAATCAACTCAAAAAATACATTAAAAAGTTACATCAAAACACCGTATTGTAATAATCTCCTTAATTCATCTTACGCAAATCGAAAATTTAAAAATACTACCGTCCCAAATTAAATGAAAGGGATTATTTCTCAAAAACAACCGACGCTATCCTATTAAGTCGCTGTCATCGCTACGTTGATAAGATTTAAATTAGTCCTACAATAAAACTTCTGTCAAATCCGCCATTAATCTCGTTTTTTGAATTTGGAACAGGAGCGGTGTGACCGGTATGAAGTCCTTTTTCGTTACCTATGCAACATTAGGACATAATAGAATACGTCACTACGAAATATTTTATATTGACTTCTTTACTACTCAATACTTTATTTGATTGTTCCTGATTATAAGCTATTTATATCAAAATTTTAAAATAAGCTAGAAAGGATTTGCAAAGTCGTATTTGATGTAATATAACTCGAAACTAATTAGATAGAACAAAACACATTATTATTTATATCGACATGTCCGTTGTCAAAATATAAATTTAACGACATGTCACTATTGCACCGCCCACAAATCGATTCGTAATAATCTATAATCGACATTCAAAACAACAAGTCTAATTGGCTATTTCGAAATTCGATTTTCAATAAGCATTGCCGATATATTTTTAATAGGCAATAAGAGCAAGGATACGAGGCACTTTTTATAATTTTTATTTTTAATAACGTGTAAGGCACGGGGCAGCCAAATGAATGTGTCGTTCTTTTTCAAATTTTTTTGATTTATAAGCAATGAATTGTGAACAGCAGTTAATGAAGTATTGAGTAATGTCACAAGGTGAACAACAATAATACGGTTTCGTTTTATTACTATTTTCATATTTTAATGGTCGGCAATAATCGTAACTCGTAGTATTTGCGGTACCCTTTATAATATAATATTTTGAAACCGATTAGAATTGAACTTATAATCGATTTAAAAAACACTACTGGCAGATTATTTCCTTCCTTTTTTCCATATTATTTATTTATATTGCCAAAAATGAAAAAAAAATGCGATTTTAGACATTGCAATAAGAATTTTTGACCAGACTTGTCTTTAGCAGGAACGGAAGAAGTGAAGTTTACATTTTCATTAGATTTTCTATTTTTTGCACTTTGTAATATTAAAAGTACAAAAGTAATACGATATTGTGCGGTATAGTTCTGCACAAGTGTTGAAGAATTGGAAATACTGGAGAGTGTTGAGAACTTAATAATAAGAATACACATTAACCATTCCAAATACCTAGTCGAAAATGTGTAAATAGAATGACGAAATTTGAGAAAGCGAAAGAAGTATTTAAGGATCGCGACGCTTGGCGCTCCGTTAACACCTTTTTACGTCCGTTTCCGTATGAAATGGGTTGACAGTATATAAAAGAGAAGAAGGGTAGAATTTTTGTACTTATTCGAAAGATTTGCAATTTTCTTTCTATCTCTTTTCTTTCTTCTCAAATTTCTGCAATCACTGTAATTGAACAAGTTTTGCAAGATGAAATTCTAATGACAAATAATACATCGATTCGTCATAACATATACCTCTCTCAGTCTGTTCATTCATGATTCCTAAGTTTGTAAATAGAAAATTCTTTATTCAGATAAATAAATGTTGATAGTACGAACCTTATAAAATTATTTAATATGATATTCATGTATTGTGTATAATTTATGTATGCATAACACTGAAGAGTAAATCTTTGTACTGTGTGAGTGACCTTAGTTTTGTAACACTTTGCACTTGTCTTGGATATCAATATTTCTTTTTTTAAATTGCACCATCTACTTATATCAACAGACCGTCACTCATACAAACTGGCCATATTTCATAGTCCACTTTTTTAACAGTGTATTCGTTACAACAAGCAAGCTCCTATTGTGTGGTTATACCAGAGGTCAGACCGACTCTCGGCAATCGCTTTTCTAAACTGTAACCGGAATTTATATCTCACATTACTCATACGATCCCGTCCGGTTGTTTTCCCCTAATTAGAATCCATTCAAGCGAACCCCATTAAAACTCATCTAAATTAAAACTCGAATAACTTACTAACTAGATATATAAATCACAACTGTAAAGAAAGACAATAAAATATATTGTCCAGTCAAGGCGAACCTCAATAATTAATACAACAATACACTCACTGAGTAATTAAAATAAACTAATTTCTAAACCCGAGTGGCCGATGTTTTATGAATGAATATTGTCTATGGTCCTTTTTTTTAAACTGACAACATTTCTCATTCTCGTTCTCGCGTACTGACAGTTCAGTTGACGGCGTTCTTTTTTTGAACCGCGACCTCTCAGCGGGGCGCTGGCGCATCCGTTGCGAGTTCGAATTATCTCATTTTAATTTAAGAATCGGCACCGCACTTTTTGTTTAATGCCATTAATGAACTAATAATTCACGTTAGTTTTAAATCATTTGAAACAATTTCACGCCAATATTATGTTTTTACCCAAAATGTTACAATTTTTCTCATGCGAAGCGAGTGAATTTTCGACTCCCACGAAATTAGGCTCAAAGTTTGAACTAAGCACTTTTATTTGTAGCAACATTGAATCGAGATGAGCAAATCGGCAAACATAATTACAAGTTACAACCTTCTTCGGAATTTGAAAAGGATTCGGACTCAACTACCGCGTGCACAGTAGCAATAACCTGCAATTTAAATGTTTCAAATTTCGAAAGCTTTCTTTTTTTAATTTCAATCCGCATTGCGTGCACGTATGCAGAAAAGTCTTGTAATTATGATATTTTTACATTGTTCCACAACCCGAACTTTCCAATAGCAACAAATATTGCTAAATTTATATTTTCATGCCTAATGAATGATATTATAAAAACAAAGGTGTGTAATATGGGAGAAATACGAATAATAACCAGTTACTAATTATTCTCTTATTCTGTAAAGAATCTTAAAATCTATTTTTTATTTTCTTTATTTCAACACGCTCAAATAATTCCATAATTAAATTATGATTATGGTTCCACTGTCTCCACAATCACGTACTCATCTAATGATACCTACGTGTACAGAATGAGCCGATTTCATTCTACAGCAGTTGTTATAAATACAAGTGGAACAAAATTCCTTGTATTTTTTTTATTGTTGTTTTACTAAGGCCATTAGCTATCATCCTAACCATATAATACTAAAAATACTGTTTTGTAACTCACGCACTTTCAAATGAAACGTCATTAGCGTAAGTTTTTGTTCTCTATGTTCTTATTTGGATTTTTTAATTCTTCCGTATTTACACATAATTTTAACAATGCACTGTAATATTATTTTACCATAAAACCCTGAAAGCCCAAAAAAACAAAAAAATTCATACGAAACTTACTATGTGAACTCCATTTTTCCATTCCAATCAAGAACAATTATAAAGAATTTTTTCATAGATAATACATGTACATAGATATCTCTTTATTTGTAATCTGTAGATAAACACACCGATCAGTATCAGTTAACACGTTATCATCGACTAGTTTCAGTACCTATTGCCTCTACTAATATTAAAACGAAATGCTTGTTATTCTTTCACGTGAACATTACTATATCAATCAGCGTAGTGTACAGTGACACGCACATGCTCTTTTGCACAAAGAGTGACTGTCTCTCAAGACAAAACATAATGAATTGTAAGTGTATTCAAACTTCAAAAGTACGTTATTGAAGTTGACTGAATCTAGCTCTCGACTTGGAAGTAAAATACAATATAAGAAAAAATATGTAGGCATACGCATACATATACGCATTTTTATTACATTTTTTTTCTAATCATCAGCCACGAGTCACGACTTGAAAACGTCTTAGAAATTACAATTATTTGAATAATTAACGAGTTCTATCTAATTATGTCGTGTTATACATCGAGTAAAGCGAGTATATATCGCGTTAATATTTATTTTGAGCTTATGACAATACCCTTCTTGCTCCGACGTTTCGTCCATTCCAAATAATAATCATAAATTCATTATTTATAATCATCACAAAAATTATCAGGCGGTCATGGAATTCGTTTCATATATTAATCTTATCGAAATCGAATAGGATGTCTCTTTATATTTAGCAGTACTCTTCTTAACACATTCATAATCATTGAGCAGTCTCAATTGTACCTACATAACTTCACGGCACTTCCCTTTCGATGTGGTCATATCTATGCACAACAAAATCAAATCTTCACGCCACGAATCATTGTAATAAATTCCTTACAGACTCTTGACATACATATAACCCTAGTTCAAGAGATATAACTTAAACAGTTGTTTTCGTACAATGTTCAGTAAAGATTATTTATTTATTTCTTTATTCATCCATTCATTCGTGCAGTTCTTCATTTGTTTAGTCGTTCATTCCTTCAGTCGTTTATTTGGACAGTTGTTCATTTATTCAGTCGATTCATTCGTTTACTTGTTCATTCTGTCATTCTTTCATTCATTCATTACTTTATTTAAAACAACCCTTTAACTTTGCTAACTTGTATAACGTAGCTGGTACATTATATTTTTCTTTCTATCCCAAATCAACATGGAAGCATCAGAATTTTCTACGTGTATAATTATGTTTCAATCAGTCAATTGCTTACTTGATGTTAGACATCAATTATGTTAAAAAAACAATTTAATTACTGTATTACATTTATTAAGCAATCGACTATTTTTTTATAAGTTCTCTTATAAGTAAACGTGGTCAAGTCAATAATGTTAACAATTTCCGACCGACAAAATTGAATGAATGAATCATACTTATATTAGCCAAAACGTACCTGTCATCATAGTTATATTAATTAAAATGTAAAATGGACGTTGCATAACAAAAAATTAGGCTCAACTCAGACGAACCACTTCAAACATCGACTGGTTCGTTGGCGCAGTGGTATATGCATCTGCTTTCCAAGCTAGGTTCCCGGGTTCGATCCCCGGTCAGGTCAATTTAGGAAACGAACTTTTCTACATTGACTTGGAGTCTGGGTGCGTTACTGGGAACTCCCCCAGAGATCGTTGTGTGGTACCCATAGTACAAGCTTACTGCTTAATTTGGGGTCACACAATCTGTGTTATTGTCCGGAGTATTATTATTATTATTAACAAATTTACAAAAATGTAATTGTTGTATTTCTTTGACAATAAAAATTTATGAATAAAACAGTCGAATAAATTTAACTTCGGTTTTAAACGTAAAAGAAAAGAAATGTTTACTGCTTCTTACAAAATATTGTTGTATTAAACTTTTTTAACAAAAAAAAGAGAAGAGGTAAAAAGAGAATAACTACTTAAGACAGATTTTATTCTTGCTTACATTTTTTAAATTGTTTAGCCAAACATACCTGTTCTGTTTAATCCATGTTCATTTAGAGTTTCATAGCGTACTATTCTCCTGCGTAACGAAAAAAAAAGGTTATAAATTCGATTCAAATTCAGTACAACACTGAGAAAACCGTATTAGAAATTCTGAAGTAGCGCGGCTAAAATTTTGATTTTTCTGCATATTGTTCAGATCTGTCTGAGTAAACTTAAATTCTCTGTACCTTACGCTTCTTTATTTTTGGTATCAATTCAGGGTATCGACACCGATCTCTTTTTTAACTTTTAATTTTTTCCAATACCGGAAGACATGACACCTCCAGATTTACAACCATCAATTATGATAATAGACTATTTCTATCGCACTCTATTACCTCTCTTTCTAATTGTTAATTTAAACGATTTTGTTTTACGAACGTATTTTTATATTACTTATTTTAAATACATAATATTATGTAACGAATAGTTTCTGAACTAATTTAATTGTACCTACCTGCTTACCTACAAGGCGCTCGTAGCTTAGTGATGCGTGTCACAGTTACGCGTGGTCAACTAGTTAGAAGTTGATATGGGAGGCAGATGTGCAAACTACCGCTCAAAGGGTTAGTAAAGAATTAAAATAAGTGCTAGATATTTCAGTCTTGTAAAATTATTGCAGAGCAGGAGGGTTATAAATCAGGAAAACTAGAATCAACCAACCAACGAAATCAATCTATTTATAATTTTGCATAAAAATTACCTTACTTAATATAATTAGATAAGCACTATCTTTCGGCGAGGCCGTAATGGTGTAGATGAGAGGACACGCCAAGTGGGAGCGGAAAAGGGCCGATCCCGCTCGGAGACGACGACTCCGGGGCTTTTGGTAACATACACCCTTCAGCCCAGGCCAGATAATATGGCTTCGGCGTTCACCGCCTGTCGTAAAAGCCACTAAAAGAAACTGGAGGCTCCGGTCCCAACCCTCCAGAACGACAGCGTGTATGATCTGCGGTGCCGTAGCATTGCGAAATTGCAGTGGGGACACTGTTACTGGGCACCAGAGAAGTGCTTCGGCACAGCGCGAAAAGAGCTCCAATGTGTTCCGTCGGAGTCCCTCGACAATGCGACGACAAGTCCACGGCAGAAGTTTTGGTCAACTCAGTCTCTCCCCCAGGGCGCTAGATATCTGTGTACAGATTTCTCCTGCGAAACCAAAAAAAGGTAGGTAAGCACTAATAAGGGATTTTGGAAATTGAATTCCTAACGGTGTGGGAAACGAGTAAATTTGTATTAAGAATAATTAAAAATGCGTTTAAAAATGAAAACTGTCAAGGATATCAAACAAGTATCAAACAAATAATTAAATATATATTTTGTAGGTTTTGAAAAATTACTTCTAAGGATCGCCTTTGAAGTTAATTTTTCAGAACCCATACTTTTTAACCAAAAAAGTATAGGTTTAGACTTAACCTTTTTTGTTCAGAAAAGGTAACGAATTTAGTACTGAATAAATTAGATTTCATACGAAATCGCGTGTAACAGTTAGTGTAGTAACATTTAAAAAAATCACCGAAACTGTGTGGATGCGGTCGAGTCGTGACCGGGCAGGGCACGCGCGCCCACCGAATTACGGACCCGTGCACGAGTAATACGGTAACAGGC
Source organism: Zeuzera pyrina (assembly GCA_907165235.1). Lineage (NCBI taxonomy): Eukaryota > Metazoa > Arthropoda > Insecta > Lepidoptera > Cossidae > Zeuzera > Zeuzera pyrina. The sequence goes on from OU015641.1 coordinate 7,361,918, forward strand.
CATCGTTATCGACTGCCGGTAATCATTTTTTAACGATTTTAGTTAATATTTAAACCACTTTCTTCGGTAGTCGACTACCGAAAAAAGTACTATTTGTTATCTTACAATTGTAAATGAGAGGATCTAAATTTTAAATATAATTTTTCTTTATTTTTACGAATTTTTTTTTGTCCCGATGTTTCGATATAGATCTAGATATTTTTAACCTCCGACGCAAAAAAAAGGTGTGTAACAAGTTTAACTTATGTATCTGTGTCTGTCTGTGGCATCTTAACTCCTAAACAGATGAACCGACTTTGATTTAGTTTTTTTGTTAGAGAGATGACTTGATAGTGAGTGTTCTTAGCTATGATCGAAAATCTGTTCAGCCGTTTAAAGATCATCAGCTCTCTTGCTGTTGAAGAACGTGAACAACTTCTACTAGTGTGATCGATTCGATAAGTATTTTGTGACTACAACGATATTACACTAACGTTGCAACCTTGACCTGATGCTGCAGCATCATCTGGAATCTGCTGAATACCCAACTCCTCACCAACTTACAGCAGAAGTATCATCTTTGGGCTTATTGGAATGATCTCAAGGAAGAGGTTACAGATACACAGTCATATAGATAGAGATCATGGTCCGAATTTCGAAAATTCATGTGATTGTAGGGATAGAGTGTCGATCGTAGTGTGATTAAAAATCATGATATAAAACTTCAATTAAAAATTTAAAAAACCACCGTCTCAAAAAAACCTCTGAGAAGTAAAAAAAAAAAAATATAATAGTAGTCATAATATATCCAAGCGTCGTTGCGTCGGGGGATCGCTAAATAAATAAAGTAAAAACAGAATACAAATAAAAAAAAATTGAAGTTAAAAAAAAAGTGGAAAAACTAAGAATTTTTTAGTATCCATAGCGCGAACTTATTGTTATTTAGTGTATATTTTGGGCTAAACATTTAGTGTAATCGTCTTTAAAAAAATATAAAAAAACTATCCAATTTAAATCTTCATTTCCTAACTTTTCTTCCATCTTGAAACAAAAGATTTAACACATCCCAATTTAAACATTCGTTTTCATTATCTTTATCACAAGCGCATAAAGTGTTATTCAGTGAAATTTACGTGTAAAGTATTATTGTAAACCTGTAATAGGGAGAGTCAGAGACGACATTCAATCTTGCTCTTACACCAACATCCATCATAGAACCACGCCCCCTGACGGCAGGTTTCGACAACGGAACTCGTATGGTCAACGAATTGTAGATTAAAAACTTTGAAACAATCTTCGAATACGCACCTGTTAAAATACTTATAAGCCATTTAAAAGTAATATGTTCTTTATTAAAAGGTATAATATTAGCTGACAGTTCTAATCGTCAATGTCTTAACAAAACAAACAAAAGCTTAAACTCTTCTTTGATATTTTATCTTATTATTAGTTTGTTTCATGGAATAAATCCGTATTTATCCGAATCTTAAAGTGTCATTTTTAAAGCAACGATTCTTATTGACAATAATAATAATAACGATATGTATAACTAGTCTATTACTTATATTATATATTAGCGGTCCGCTCCGACTTCGCCCGGGTTGAATATAAAATATATGCCCTATGTCCATCTGGAATAATCTACCTTTCAAATGGTGAAAAAAATTTGAAATGGTTCCGGAGATTACCCTCCACATACAAACAAACTTATGAAATCTGCTCCCTCTCTTTATAATATTATTATAGAATTCTGATGAACTTTTATATTTATTTATCCATAAATTGTTCTTCGTCTTCTATTTACACATTGGCAACTCGTTTCATATTTATTAGAAACAGTCCTGCCATTCGTAAACAAAAAAGTGGTGTATCTCTTACTTCAACAGTGACAGTACAGTGACAGCTTTACTGGAGTCAAAAAGGACTTCTTGGAAGAACGCGAAAACTTTAGCTGCACATATTTATACAAACTTTCTAGTTTTTCGACACTTGTACAGAACTTTAACACACAATATATTATTTATCACTTTTTTTTTCTTCATGGCATGACGTACAGATTAGCGCATTTGTCAATGTCACGTATTCTAATAATAAGTAGAATCGTTATCGTAAAACTGCTCCAGTAAAGTGAACTTTACTGAAGTTTTATAGGACTTCTTGGAAGAGCGCGAAAACTTCAGCTGCACTTGCTTATTTAGACCTACTCCATTCTTTTCACTTACACAGAACTTTAAAACACAATATACTATCACTTTTATACTTTGAAAGTCCCAAAAATGTAAAAAATAGAAAATCGAAATAAAATGACAACCTCACTTCTCCCGTTCCCGCCAAAAACTCTACATTATCACTTATGTTCTTTACAACTCTCAAAAATGCAAAGAATAAAAAATCTAAACAAAATGTCAACTTCGCTTCTCCCGTTCCCGCTAAAACCCCCACCTATAAGTTCCAATTTAAAATATGAGAGTTGCAAGTTATGAACTATCAAAAATACTGGCTGGTTTATTAAAAAAATAAAACAAATCACTGGCAGTTTAAAACCACCTGGATTTAAAAAAGAACATACTGTAATGGAATGTTGAAACGGGCTACCAATTTGGAATACGCATTTCTATCGTTCCATTCCAAAAATAAACTTTATTTTTTAAACTTTAGCACATAAAATTCCTTGTTGAATGATATTCATTTACGATTTTTTCACTATATTCATGAACTTTGCTTCCGTTTTAAAAAAAGTCGGTAACAAATTGAACTTAAAATTAAAGTTTAAATAAATTTGACCTAAAAGTGAAACGGTGGACTAAATTAATCTAAAAAATCTTTCGAAAACGTTAGAGATATTCTTTAAAAACATGCACTTTTGTTAATAAATTTCCAGGTATTTTTTAAAATAAGTAAATATCTTATAAAATCTGCCTGTGCAAAGCCGGGGCGCGTCGCTATAATATTATAGAGAAAAAGATTTATTGTTTGTTTGTAATGGATAAACTCAAAAACTACTCAACCGATTTCTAAATTTCTTTCATTTTTATCAGTAAGTAATATGGGTCGTATTTTATGTTAAAAAAAATTTCTACTTGTGCGAAGATGGGACGGGACGCTAGTATCTCATAAAATTTTAAAAGTAGTATTTATCTTTAAAAATATTGAGAATTTATTTTGCAAATACCATAGGTAACAAAATACAAAATTGTAATACATATAGTAATAATAATAAAGAACATTTACTGCAGATAGAATGATAGAGTTTACGATCGAATTAAACTAATTATTAAACTGCACGAAAAGTAAAATGTCCCTTAGTCATATAGAAACCTTGAATAAGGCGTACGTCAGACCTATCATGACGTACGTCGGCGTAATATTCGGTCACGCTGCGTGAACACATATTAATTATTTCCAAATAACTTAGAATCGATTCACGCGCAGGGACACCTGCGCCCTTTTTCATGTACAGAACGTAGATTTACACCACGGCTTAGAATTGCCCCCTATAAAGGACTGTGTGAGGAATAGAGTCAGGGATAATGGAAGAAAAGGTAAGAGAATCTGATACGACCGATTTATTCCGTAGCTACCAAACGAATGCATAAAAAAGCGTAATAAAAATAGGATAACAGGCTTAAGAAGTAGGTTTTGGACACAAGAGCGCATAGAGGAGCCGATCTAGGAACGGACCACTTTCAGTGATAACCAGAATAAGGGATCTGTTCATCATGGCGCATGGTGCATCATGGCGACGTCTTGTAGTGTCCAAACCTGCTGCAGTCTGTCGTATCAAAAGCTGGAAACTGCAAGATGCGACCACCAGGAATTAATATGAAAGGATAGTATTCGGTAAGCTTGATGATAGATTAAAAGTAATGAGCGAGGATGTTGAAGAATGTTGACAGAACTTTAAGGATAGTATGATCGACGCTGCGAAAGAAGTATGTGGAACGAATAAGATTGGGAATGGTAGAAACCGTGATGTGTGGTGGGATGATGAGGTGAAAGAGTCTGTGTATAAGAATAAGAAAGCATGGCGAGACTACCTTCGTACTAAAAATTACTGTGGTATGAAGAATTTCATGAAAGACAGATATAAGCTGTAGAAAGCAGAAATGAAGGCACTAGTGAAAGAGAAGTGTGAAAGGTCCGTAGGGTGTTTGACGAAAACAAGATGAAGGACTACTTCGAGGAAAATTCCACATTATTTTGGAGAGAAGTACGTAAGTACCGAAGTGGTCCGGCACCTTACAGAATGAAGAAATGCGTTCGACAAAAAACCACCTGCTAACAAATACAATAATGTTCTGCAGCAATGGAGGGAATACTATGGAGAACTGTATGAGAGTGGCGACTCCGTCTCTGATACTGAGAGCGATTCTAATGAATTGCCACATTCGGGTCCGAGTCTGGAGGATGCCATTACTATGAAAGGGATTGAAAAAGTGATAAGAAGTCTGAAATGTGGAAAGGCTGCGGAAAATGATAAGGTGACTGCTGAGATGATCAAGTATGGTGATCCTAGGGTCTGGGATACCTTCTGTGCACTGTGCAACCTTTGTTGTCAGAGAGGGGAGGTATCAGAGAATTGGCGCACCGCAGTCATAGTACCTCTATATTCTAGGTTCCCAAACTTATTTTGTCTACTGAGTCGAGAGCTCATGCAGTCGTTGTCTAAGATGTCTCCTAGCTAAATAAAATTACAAATCACCCCCCAGGCCTCTACACAACGCCCCCATTTTTTTTCTGGGTCTCTTACCGCCCCCCTTTAGGTCTGCAGCGCCCACAGGGGGGCGTTATCGCCAACTTTGAGAATGGGTGCTCTATATAAAAGGAAAGGTTCTCATTTAAACTGTGCGTGCTACAGGGCCATCAGCTTGGTCAGCTAAGCAAGTTTGCTTGAGACCACGGCCGATGCAATTCGGCCGAAATGTCAAAAATAATCGCGTTAAATTTTCTGTTTTAGATATTTTATAATAAAGTTCACAAGTTTATAAATATGAAATCCGCCATTATGTACCGGCGGCAATCTTAGATTTGGAATTTTTCATGGTGTACTGTATTCTACTAGTCAAGCCCTTTCATTTGATACCCATATTGAGGGGATTGTGAAAAAATATGTAACCGCCATTTTGTGGCGGCGGCCATCTTGGATTTCCAGTGATACTGAATATATTCAAATGTATTCAGATCTCAAGGTGTGTACCATATATCAGATCAATCTGTCTACAGGAAGGGAGTAAAATTTCAATTATTAACCAAAGAACCCAAGAAAGAAAACCCAAAGAACAACATGAACAAACAGGGCAAGCTAAATAAAACCGTATAAAAAGAGGTCATCTTGCACAACCCTTATAGCACAATATTTAAAAGGCGTCAGCAAGCGCTTCTTTCACCGCTCCACTCCAACATTCCGAAACGCTGCATGTGTTTGGTGGCACAGACGATGACATTACACGTCTCGGACCAAGAAACGCAATGAATGGAATCATAAGTTGCTGCTCTTACCACTTTTTCTGTCTCCTTTCTATCTCATTGAGCGTAACCACGAATAAAACAGTTAGCTATAGTAAGTATGGCAACGTCGCACTATCAATGTAATTCGTGTTAGCTAATGTGTCGGTCATGCAATAATTATTTGCAAAATACTCGTAAATATTCAAAAAATAAGTCATGTTCAGCTGTGTATCGCTGTACTGTACATCTCAGGTCAATCATTGTACTGTTCTATCTATCGTTGTACTACTCTATCTATCGTTGTACTGCTCATTTATGTATACATCTAGTAGTAACCTTCCGTACTCGGGCACATTAGTAAAAATCTAGAAAGTTGGTCAACCAAAAAGGGACACTAAGGACACGCATGTACAGCAAATGCTCCGTCTACGGTTACTAGGTCAGAGTTAAACATTGTAACACGAACTAACTTTTTCATATTATGAAATGTAAGTTTATCATAAGTGAAAAATCGTGATTAACGTTGGTTATTAGGTATTTAAAAAAAATTTTAACAGAAAAATTTAAGTAAGTTCCGTTAGTAGTAGTTTTTCGAAATGTGGCGTTTCACTTATTTTTCTTATATTTTTTATTAAATGTATCTATTTTTTTTAAATTCAAAATAATTATAAAAACATAGTTCCGAAAATGTATTTTCTAGTAGCGTGATCAGTCTCATCAAATCTGAACTTTCGTCCAACTTCCAAAACCAAGGTAAAAATAAAAGCAAGCCTGCTCACCCTCGGCCGGCAATTACGTAATGATCACCCATCGAGACCTTTCCGTGGAATCCACTAATAAAAAGTTAAACAAAAAAAACTACGCTTGTTTCCTATTGTTCTCTGTTGTATTTTGTTTTATTTTTGACAGTCAAATATTATGTTTTTAAATCACCAACTAGCACGAATTTCCTGCTTAAAACTTTGAAGCCAATTCCATTTTCAGGATTCCGTATCTCAAAAAGAGAAACAAAACCCTTGTATTAAGGCCACTGATGCGTCCGTCTGTCCGTTTATTTGTCCCTATTGGTTTTCTCAAAAACCATACGAAGTGCTTGAAAGATATAATATCTAATACATCTTATAAAGCCATATATTTCTTGCTCAAAAATATTGCATAAAAATATATTTCTTAAAAATATGTAATAGAGTTGAAAAAGAAGATAATTACTCGAGTTTGACCATTTCCCTGTTTCTCTTTATGTCTGAAACTATCTAACCCAGAAACAAATCGAGAGAGCCTTAGTGTACAAAAACTTATAAGCTTATTAGTCTCATAGATGTCTAGCAATTAATATTACTAATTTATTATTTTAAATAATTGTAGGGACCCAAATCAATCTATTAGTTTTAAGTTTGCGTTTTGTGTTACCATTTAGTATAAACAGATATTGTAAACAGCCTATGTAATCGATTAACAGATTATGACTAGAATAACTAGACGAATCATTAGGATTAAACAATATAGCGAATGTTAGTTGATAATTTCACGAAATGGACCTTTTTACAAATTGCTAGGCACATCGTGATCTGGCTAATTTTAAAATTGTATTCGTACGAGGACATAATATGTACGTATGACATATTGTTATTTGAATTGTCTTTATATTTATGAACAACCTCGATGACACAGTGTTTTAGGTCTTGTATCTAAGCGCGGAATGTTCCGGATTCGATTCCCGGTAGGGTCAATTTAGAATATAATCTTTACTAGATTGTTTTGGATCTGGGTGTACTAGGAATGCAATACCCATAGCAGTTGTCATCTGGTTCAAACAGCACAGAAAATGCCCTAGTTTGAGACCAGTTATTTGGTGTGTTTTGTCTGGCGAATTTATATTAAGTATAATAAAAAATATATACTTATTTTGTTATACATACTTATTATTGTTTTAAAAATAACTGGACAATACAATTATATCAACATTTTCGTTATTATGGCTACGTTATTACTTATTACACTTTATAACGCAATCATGAAAAATATGGTAATATATGAGTTTACTTATATATCTACTTACATAAGTTTCTCGTTAGTTTTTCGGTGCGGGTTTTTCTGGCGCTAGTAAGTTTTACTTTTAGAAATATATTTAGTTGATGCTTTGTTTCTAAAAAAGGAAAAATATTGTTTATAAAAAATGTTTTCTCTTTTTAATTTAACCTAATTTCACATTCAGCACGTGTCACTGAACCTAAAACAAAAAGAAAAAATCCTCGGCGAAAATCTGAGAAACAGCATAATCATAACTCAGAACTATAACATACGAACCACAATGAGGCATAAAACTCTTGGGTGCCTGTACTAAAAACACCTTTAAAAAAAATGAATGTTCAAAAATCTTGCATTCGAAATTCAAATCAGTTCCTCTGGTATAATGTTCAAAATCACACGACGTAGTTTTTTTATAAATCGTCAATAAAAATGGACACTGAGTACATGATCGCACAGCCTCGGGCGTGGCACGGGCCGCTCGCTTTCTGGGTTCGAGGTCGTGTAATGCCTAGAAATCTTTAGATAATAACAATAACGTAATATTAATTACCAACGCAAATAACTGCTAGATTAATGACTAAAATAGTTAACCATTTAAAATTTTTTTTTTCTCTTTGTTTTGGCTTCGCAGATTGCATTTAGCCATTGACCAAGTAATATGAGTCGAAAGTAAGGGAAACGAAGTTTCCCGCCCTTTTTTCAAGAAACAATGTTCTTCTTCTTTCTTTCTTCATAGCATGCCGCGTAGACCAGCGCATTTGCCAATGTCACGTATCAATAAGTAGAATCACAAGTAAATTCGTTTTTTCCTATAGTAAAATTAAAGTAAGTCCAGTAAAGTAAGCTTTACTGAAGTTTCAAAGGACTTCTTGAAAGAGCGCGAGAACTTCAGCTACACATGTTTATTTAGACCTACTCCATTCCTTCCACTTACACGGAAATTTAAAACACAATATACTATCACTGTTGTACTTTAAAACTCCTAAAAATGTAAAAAATAGAAAATCTAAATAAAATGACAGCCTCACTTCTCCCGTTCCCGCCATAAAGTCCATTTTAAATTTTAATAATTATAATTTAAAAAGAGATCTTTTTTTATGTTTAAAACTGAAATTATAAATGTAACAATTCACTTTAAAGTTAATGTGTGAAATCTTACAAGTTTTGTTGTGTCGTTAAAACACAATAAGATTTTGTATTGTCTAAACGTTCTGTTAAGGTGAGAGCAAATATTTTTTAATACATACTACCAAATGTAACTTGAATGGTTTGATAAGATTACAAATTAGACGGAAGATTGAGATTTTTTTTCTGTAGTGAATTAAAGCAGATCATGTATCTAATGACCGGCATAATTAAAATAAAGATTGTTAAACAACATATACCATACCTTTTATTGATTGAAAATCTCTTCGATTTACGGATACAACAATCTTAAAAACATCCCCTAACACAGGTGTATCATATAAGTTCGATGCCGTTATCTTTCTTTCTGTATATTTGTTAGTGGCATTTTAGCTCTAGAGAATATGAACCGATTTGCATCCGGTTTTTTTTGTTCGAAAGTTATAATTTCCGTGAATCTTTTTAACGATGTTTTGACATTGCCAGGTTGTTAAGGTCGAATCTTTTTTCATAATCGGTATGTGAAGGGAGTTTGAGCACTATATACTATAATAAAAAAAAGTCTGGCGATAACCAAAATAAGGTATTACAGAAAATATTGAAAAAAGAGTGGTACCAGTCCAGTACCAGTTTTTTTATTGACGTAATAACTTTAAAAAGTGTCAAACGTATGTTAAATTTAAAATCTAAGTAATTCCAACTCAAAAAAATAGTGAGCATATAGGTATCCTTAAAAAGCGATACCTAACTACTTTGTTCACTATTTTACAATAAAATAAAATTGCTGTTATATCTGCCTGAGCAAATTAATAAATATCCGACGTATTTTGTTATAGAAATAATGTTAGGTATAACAAACAAACTCACTATTTGTTGCATGGAGGATTTTATGCATTTTGAGTTGAATTATTAACTCCAAATTCGAAATATAATTAGAAAACTTTGACATTTTGTATTAGATCAGGTTTATTCTGAGGGTAGCATTTATACGGAGAAAAATTCTCGTTTGGGAGTTGCCTCACTTTTGTTTTAAGAATAATATACATATAACAGAGCAAGCCCTCACGTTGGTTAATACTTGATAGAAGACGCAACTCGATAATTGCCTGCAATTATCTCGTCATCGATGCCCGTCCATAAATCGATGCATTAAAAGTTAAAACGCTTACCGCTGCGTGGTGTAACAGAAGTTCTGGTCATTATCTAAAACACTATCAAAATATATATACACTTAACTTCACGCCATTTCTTATTCAGGGCGGACAGAGCATTAAAGCATTACAAAATCAAACCTTCGCGCCACTTTGGGCTTACAGAGGAGCATATAACTAAATATTGACATATTATAAATCCCCTGCCGTTGCCTTTTATCACTTAAAAATTCCTACCTAGTTCCTACCTACCTAAATTTAATAAAGTAGGACGAAAAATAGATTTTAATATATTATAGGATTTTTATTAAAGATTTAAAGAATTAAGAGTTAAAGATACGACTACACTACATATGTTAATCACAGCCCTTGGCCGGCTTTTACGACCTAGGCGGGATATTATGTATGTCCTATTTTTTCATTCTTGTCCATAATATAAACACACAAGAAACTAACAATTCGCTAAGTTTTCACCGTTCGCGTAGGCGTATTACTAATAACACTGTTTTTGTATTATATACACGAAAGTATTAAATATTCACAAATAATACTTATATTATCCAATTCAGTATAGCATTGAAAAAATCGAGGTTATTCTTCAAGCATTTTTAATTTGTATGTTACCTAAAACTTGCCAATGTTGCAATGTTTGCAATGTGCAAACATTGCATTGATTTTTTATTCATATATACAATATGAATAAAAAAGAAATAGTAAAAAATAAATAATAAATTCAATAATAAATAATGTATATAATATAAATACTGGAAATTTCAAACCGTTGGTCAGAGTGGGTCATTCGATTATGTATCACTAAGTAAGTGTTTTGTTTTGTTCTAGGTAAGCTGTGACAACAAAAATACACTACATATTATAAACTGACCAATATTTTTTTAAATATACTGCCTGCAATCGACAATGACTTTTCGCTGTGTTCCCACATTCCAAACTGTGTCGAACGACAGTAACGCCACCTGGGTAAGTGTTTTGTAACAAGTTTTCTACTCAACAATAGATGGCAACAATCCAAAATTTCAATAAATTTGTGAATTTATTTGTTTTAATTATAACATAATGAACTCCTTTGTATTTCATGATAGAATGTTGAGATTATGTGGTTACCACTGTAATTTAAGATTTTTACAACAATTTTTATTATTTTGATTTTAGCGCCACCTATTGCGATTGTATAAAACTAAATTGAATGCTTGTGTAGTACACAATTCTAGTGTTTAACACTAGAGTACACTACTATGCTCAACTTCTGCAATATTCGTTGATAAATACATACATATCGTTCAAATTTCTTCATTCTGCTACCTTTCGCGTGCTTTTATTTTGACGTTTAAGACGTCTATTTGAATTATATACAAGTGCTTTTGTCATTTCCATCAGTTAGTGGCAATTTGATCCTTGTAACTCAGCCTTAGTCTTCATTGGCTTCAGCTACCACACATTTTCGCTCTGTAGATTTTTTTCATTCTCTAAATAATATTAAGAATTGTGAATTATTATGAATTATGTAAAACAATCTACAAAGAAAATTAACTCGATTTCTTACTTCCTAATAATAATATAGTTATTGTAATCGGTAATGAACAACCGACCTTGTTTTAGCGATGGAATTTAGGTGATTAATGTTTACGTAAACTAGCTTTTGTAAACCATTGACACGTGAAGTACTTAGTAGCTTGTTGACATGTCAACGAGCTAGATAGCTAACCTCAGTAATCACCCACAAGGTTATAAAGTAGGTTTATACCCAGGAACGAATTTAGGGTCCAACGTCAAGGGGTAAAGTGGTCACACCCTGAGGCGGTATTACATTATCAATAATGCAATGATTCCTTCAAAGTATTATGAAAGTAGGTATAATAGGAATACAGCGTAAGGTTAATGTACGTACGTTTGATTAGTTTTTGGTAATGTTTATTAGTATTATTGTTCCATAATGTGTAAGGAATTTCTGAAAAAAATATTTACAATCAAGTTTAGCTTGTGTATCATAAAACTATATCTTTCATTTGCTTTATTATATAACGCAAGACATTTTATACACAAAATAAGTAAATATGTAAAGTCTAAACAAAATAAATAAGTAGAATCCTCCATCATCACCTTTTTTTTTCTAATGTTTTTGTTTGAATTTGGGGGACTCGCTTAGATTATTATTCAATTTAGAGTCATTATTAGAATTATGGATACTTTAATTGTATCGATAACCCAGGAATGTGCTAATTTAGCTTTTCAGTGGAAAAATGTATCTAGAAATTGAAATAACCTTATGTGTTCCGACCTTCCATAAGATATTGGCCCCCAATGATCTACTTCCTGAATCAGTACCTGACTATTTACCTACAAGTTATTTATCATTCTCTTTAAATCTATTGTTATTTAAGTGCCTGTCATAATATCTATTTTATACGAAAGATATTTTACAGCTTAATGTGTACTTTTATTAAGTGGTTTATTTCATTATAAATAGTTACTGAACCAAGTTTGTTAACTAAAAAATTTGTCTTTGAATAGAGAAATTAAAATTGATATAATATTTTATAAGTCTCTTTTAAATGTTGTGATATAAAATTCATGCAGAGGCCTATACAGAAAATAATTAAATAAATTTAAAAAAAAATTAACAATGAAATTACTTATATCTTATTGTATTCACTTTTTGTCGAGAACGGGAGAAATGAAATTGGTATTTTGTTAAGATTTCCCATTCCTGCGTTTTGGGAGTTTCAAAGTAGAAAAGCGATAGCGTATTGTGCGCTAAAATTTTGTGCGAGCGAAATTTTGCGCAGCTAAACTTTTTGCATTCTTCCAAAAAGTTCTTTTTAACTTCAGTAAAGCCTGTTTATCACTTTATAGGAGAAATATTAGACTAGGGTGATAAAAAAAGAATAGGTTAATTGTACATCAGATGTGCAAGTGCTATCGGAATCTGAATAATAAACACAGAATAAATAGCTATATGGCCATAGTTCCCTTTGCCTCCTACAATTGGAGATGAATATTAAAAAAAACAATACTGTAATGTTCATTTTAAATTATGTTTACCCGTTGAAGTCTTTTATTAAGGAACAATGAACGCTATTTAATTTTGAATAAAATGGAACTACGATTCAGTTTTAAAATTTTTTTTTCGTGTGAAACTCATTATATAAGGTATTTTCTATAATCTCTAATATATAATATATATATAACTCACTATTAAGGTATTTAAGTTAAATGTACCAGGTTCAAAAAACCTGTAGCGAGAATAACTTAAAGGAACCTAATTGGGTATTGCTTTTACAATATTTCCTTTCCAAACTGATGTGATATAAAAAGAAAAGTATATATTGTTTCAGCTGTTTCCGATTTCACGCAAGTCAGCCAAGTAAGCCAAGAGAATACGGATTACTTTTAGGAATTGTTATAGGCAATAAATTACGTATAGAGAGTAGAAACTAATGTTTATATCTACTCACCGTACAGTAAACCGTCGTTGCCGCCTCCACATTCTATAACCGTGAAATATTGTATACTTTTAGAAAGATTCCTCTGTGCTACAGTTCATAACTACACTTTCATATTGGTTTAGGAGAGAAAGAAAATATTTAATGCGTCAAGTGCCTAGCTTCCCACGCTGACCGTAAAAGACGGCCAATGGGCTAGTAACCTGCCATTGTGACATTATTGCCACGTGAAATCTGTACTCGGTAGAAAATGTAAAAATGTGAATTTTATCAGTAAATCACGGAAAAAGTTATAAATTTTGTAAATTTGTCATTTACATCCCAAAAACTTTAATTATTAGTAATTTAATTTATCAGAACATAATTAATAATGTTGATACATAGTATGAATTTTTATGTAACTAAATTAGAAAATTTTAACTCATTGGCTAGATATTAATTTGAATCTGAGTCAGCTAATTATGTACCACATTTATTTTTGCATGAAACAATTTTTTTTTTCAAATAGTATTTTTCACTTTTGGTGTGTATAATACTGCTGAGTTGCCTACCGCTTTCTCTAGTGACCGTTGGTCTCTAATAACGTTCTAATTACAAATTTAATGTCAATAAATTCTTTTGAAAAATACATATATGTGTATATATATATACGTTCGTCCTATTATTAAGCTTTATTTTCCTAAAAATCACAATTATTCTTTAATACAGGCATCCGAATATAACTTGGAAAATAATCTAAATATCGATATAAAACTATTTATATTGAAATCCATCCATCCATTAACAGATAGACACGCGACTGGGACTTCCATTTATGATAATGTAGTGATTTGTATGTTATTTGAGCTTTCTACTGATACGAAATGTACTTATGTACTCATCGAAGGTCACATTATTGTGCGGTGATAACGACGGTATCGGATGGTATGCTAATATTAATGATTGCACGAAACAATCGCTTCAGTCGAGACCGCCTTCATAGATTGACCAATTTCAATGTACGTACACATTATAATATTATGAATTAACGTTAACTCGACTGATGAATTATTATCTTTATGTATATAATTCTTCTGTACGTGTGTATGTCACTGAACTCCTCCTAAACAGCTGGACCGGTTTTGATGAAATTTTTTGTGTCTATTTGAGTGGGTCCCTGGATTGTTTAGATTCACAATTGGACCCGGTAGGTAGCTCTGCAATCGGGTTCAAGGATTTTTTTTCCAACGTTCGGGTAGGACAACGTCTGTCGGGTCCGCTAGTAATAAATATATAATGTTATTGTTTTTAATTTTTATTTAACTCGTAAAGATTTCAATTATTAATCAGCAGATTCCGCAGTGCATCTGTCGTGACCCAAAAATGAACAGCATTCTGATTCATTAATTTTGTTGTGTGTTTTTGTTGACGGCATGTTCAAGTAGGAAGAGAATAATTACGATCTGTGGAGGTCATTGTAATAAGGATAGTTTAATAAGGGTAAGTTCATTGTGATCACTTATTCTGTATCTTTCATTTTTAATATTATTTTATTAGAATACAATGTTTCATAGTAAATTAAAATGTACTCTTACTACAAAAATTCTCAGTAATTCTGTCGAGATGACAGAGTCTTTAAGTGTCTAGTATCTTTCTAGTATCATAATAGTACTTTAGTCTTACAGTTGGCAAAGCGGCTTCAAATATTGATAGGTTATTAGCCCATCGCCTATAACAGCTTAGTATATACACCAGGGCGACCGAGCTTTAATCGGTGTCTTACAAAAAAAATGAAAATAAAAGTCTGATCACATTGCAGGACTCGAACCGTAGATCTACGTTCTAGCCACTGTAATACTGAGAAGGTAAACTCTGTTGTGAAATCAGAAGTTTAGAATTTAAAAGTTTTAAGTGTGTGAAAACAGAGGAAACGAATTTTCTCAGAATTGTACAATAGCTAGATCGATTTTGACCACCGTAAAACTCTGTATTGTAAATTTCATCTAAATCACTAAAACGGTTTTCGAGAAAGCGATATCAAATAAATATATTTATATTTATATATTTATTTGATATCGCTTTCTCGAAAACCGTTCTAGTGATTCTGAGAAAATTCGTTTCCTCTGTTTTCACACACTTAAAACTTCTAAATTCTAAACTTCTGATTTCACAACAGAGTTTACCTTCTCAGTATTATAGTGGCTAGAACGTAGATCTACGGTTCGAGTCCTGCAATGTGATCAGACTTTTATTTTTATTTTTTTTTGTAAGACACCGATTAAAGCTCGGTCGCCCAGGTGTATATACTAAGCTGTTATAGGCGATGGGCTAATAACCTAATATATATACATATATATATATATATCAATAATTTAAAAGATAAAAATTTAAAAGATATAAAAGATGTTCTGCAGCGATGGAGTGAATACTATGGAGAACTGTATGAGAGTGGCGACTTCATCTCTGATACTGAGAGCGATTCTAATGAATTGCCACACTCGGGTCAAAGACTGGAGGATGTCATTAGTATGAAAGAGATTGAGAAAGTGATAAGAAGTTTGAAATGTGGAAAGGCTGCGGAAATTGATGACGTGACTGCTGAGATGATCAAGTATGGTGGTCCTAGGGGTCTGGGATGCCTTCTGTGCCCTCTGCAACCTTTGTTTGCAGAAGGAAGAGGTTCCAGAGGACTGGCGCACTGCAGTCATAGTACCTTTCTATAAAGGGAAAGGTTCTCATTTGGACTGCGCGTGCTACAGGGCCATCAGCTTGGTCAGCATAGCAAGTAAAGTCTATACTAAGGTATTGACTGAACGTATGAAAGGCGTTTCAGAAAGATATTTGTGGGATGCGCAAGGTGGTTTTAGGAACGGTAGAGGTTGTATGGATCGGATTTTCTCGCTTCGCGTTATCGTGGGGAAGTTTCTGGCTATAGGTCAGAAAGTTTTCTGCGCTTTCGTGGATCTAGAAAAAGCATTCGATAGAGTAGTGCGACAGAAATTGTGGAGTCTTCTGCCTAAGTATGGCGTGGGGGGCTCCTTGCTACGGGCTGCGAGGTCATTATATAGCGGCCACAGAACCTGTGTAAGGATAGAGGGTGACGCGTCGCCCTGGTTTGATGTCTGTTCAGGCGTCAGACAGGGCTGCGTGATGTCTGTGTGGCTGTTCGTGCTGTATTTGGACAGTTGCCTCCAGAAAATGAAAGGTAGTATGAGTGCTATGTTATGAGTTGACACAGTGGTAAACTGCCTATTGTACGCTGACGATGCTGTGCTTATAGCACCATCAGAAGCCGAGTTGTAGGCACTAGTCACGTGCATGAAAGAAGAATGTGAAGTAAAAGGATTGAATATGAATGTGAACAAAACTAAGGTTCTGGTGTTTGAAAGGGAAGAGGTACAAACGAAATGTAATATTTGGGTAAATGGAAAATGTCTAGAACAAGTGAGTGAAATTGTGTATCTGGGGAGTGCGTTTTCGAGGAATGGAAGATGTGACTTGGATGTGGAGAGACGGGTAGCAGCTTGCAATAAAGTGAATAGTGCTCTGTCCGCATTAGCAGATAGTGTGAACATATCTAACACTGCCAAAATGGCGATCCACAATGCGGTGTTGGTGCCAACTTTATTGTACGGTAGCGAGGCCTGGATATGCCCGAAATCGAGTGAAAGTATGATAAATGCAGGAGAAATGCGATCTCTTAGAAAGATGTGCGGTGTCACCCTTGCGGACAGGATAAGCAATGAGGAGATACGCAGTATGATAGGGTCGCACGACAGTGTTATTGTAAAAATGAAGAAAGGAATGTTTAGATGGCCACATAGAAAGAATGAGTGATAAAAGACTGACGAAGAAAATATACAGAGCAGAAGTGAGCGGTAAAAGAAGGCAAGGAAGACCAAGGCTGACTTATGAAGATCAAATAGCCAGAGTGTTAGCAGACGGAAATGTCAAAAGCTCTCGCATACCTAGGCGAAAATGTGTTAGGAGAATGATGAGATTTGAGGAAGCGAAAGAAGTATGTAAGAACCGCGACGCTTGGCGCTCCGTCCTCTCTGACTACCCCGTTAGGGATACAGCGTGAGGATATGTATGTATGTAATTATGTCAATGAGATTACACCACATTTAAATCACTTCTAAGCGATTTCTTAATTGCTTTTATTTATCTACGTTTCACATGTATACCTTTTTTTTTCTTTTTTAAGACCAGCAACAACAGAATCATTTTCAAGTTTTGTATTTGCGAAACTGATAAAAAAATTAATCAGTCAATTTTTCTACAAAAAGTTTATAATTAGAACATAATCAAATAGATAAAACAGACAAAAACCGGTTAAGTACAAGAGTACTTACTCAATTAGAGTTCCGTAATCTTAGCTGTTACTTGTTACCAACCGCTCCGAAATATTTGTCGTTGAGCTTTCCCTTTGTGTAAAAAATACTGCCAATCACAAAAAAAACCTCGCGTAGAGCCTTTATTTACGTAAAAAAAATGTTTAATGTACATCTTATTATCAGTGTTCCTTACATTTTTCTAAGAGATGTATTTAAGCACTTAAAATTGGCGGAAATATAGAAAAAATTGCTATGAATTGCCAATAAAAATATAATCTTATACAATAAAATGTGACTCCTTCATTAAAAGATATTAGCTTTAAAAAATTTTAAGACGCTATAAAATAATTATTGCCAATAAAAAAATGAACAATCATTTAAAATAATAGATTGTGCTATAAAAAATAAAGTTTCGTATGAACTAAATAAATAAACTTGACAAGCTGTCATCCTGACAATGCCGACACATCCGGCGCAGTGAATGGAATTGGTGCAAATGCATGACGTCTCTTCCTAACTCCTGGAAATAACTGGGAAACACACCTACTAGAGTATATAAGATTGCTACGAGTATGTATACATATACCAACAGCAAAAGATGAAAAGAGATGGAGGATTTTAGAGGTATTACGAGATTAAATTTCTCGACTTCAACTATATCTTTAAAGCGTGGACTCCTGTTTCAATACTAATCCATATATAAAGCGGATTCCGATCTGGTGCTTCACCGGGCGCTTGCCGCAGTATGCTCGCTTCGCTCGCTCGTCTCGCGTGGTGTGGTAAAAGACTTAAACCTAACCAAAAAAGGTGTTATAAATATATCGTCATGTTTGTATACAGTTACAAAACAATTTGCAAATTTGACCCAATGTGAAACAATCTAAACCTTAGCCTGCATTTGTCCTCACGATGTCCTCCCAAATATTTATTATCACCATTACACCACATTAAAGTTTCAGTGATTGAAATTGTAACCAAAGTTTTATTGTGAAAACTGTTAATTTTGAAGATTACCATTTTTTTTATAGCAAAGACCATTAATTTTAAAGAAGATGTAATTTATATCAAATGTAGCAAATTTATAGAGAAAACCGTCAATTTCAATATTCAGATTTGTAGTTAAAATGACTAATTCTATAGCTCCTTTACATATATCCCTTTTTTAATTATGCTCTTTGCTCTTTGGGGGGATAGTACTATTGAAGCGTATTTTCAAAATAGTTAAAAAGTACCTTAAATTATGTTACGAGTTATACCTATTTTTGAATACGTGCTATCAAACCTAACCTCCGAAAGTGAAAACTCGACTTAATTATTCCAAATTTTGAACTGATTAAATCAAATAAACTCCTAGAAAAGTGCTTATGACAAACTTGCAGACAGACGACACCCACATGATTTTACGAGTGTTCTTTTTTTAATTTTGAAACGGAAAATGAATAGGAAAAAATTAATAGAATAATAAAAAAACTACGTATAATACTAAATCTGAAAGTTGGTACACCAATTTTCATAATATTTCATATGGCGACCAACGTCTCGTATTACAATTCCTCCACCTTTGTAAATAAAGAAATAAAAAATGACTTTTATATGCTAATTCTCCATTAAATCCAGTTGCCAAAATGTGTACACTCATATATAAGAACGAAAATCATTACACGCACGTACACATTTGCACTCGTATACATACATAACCTACTTACGCGCACACACATATAACGGTCACAATCAAACTGGATATGAAAGGAACAATGTTATAGATTCGCGGCGTAGTGCGAGAAGGAAGCTTACAGACGTGTATATGCAAAATTTGCAAACAAAACATTTTAATCGATTTATTTATAAATTCGTCATCTACTGTTTTTCATAAAAATGTATTGTTCAGAAAACGCCTTCATTTCAGGATATAGTTTACTTTAAACTAAAAAACTGTGTCATACTATAATTTAAATATATTTAATTCAATAAACATAAACTGAAAACTCAATAAAAATAACAAACATGAAAATTCTTAAAGAAACTCAAATTGAATTACAATGATATTCATTGAAATGTCGTAATAAAAATTATTTAGGTAATCAAATTAATAAAACGTAATGAATTCTTTTCATTGTCATATACTATGCAATTTAATATAAGATTCTCAATTTTAAATGTGTATGTACGTAAGAAGTAGTTTATTATTAAGTGCAAAAATATTTCTCGCTTATAGGTGACACTGCACTTCCATTGAGATGTCAATAAAATGTACATTAAATATATTGTTTTATCTCATTTTCGTACGTATTCTGTGCAGTCCCCATCTTTATCATGTCTGGAGGCTGTGCGGCGCGCGCGCACCCACTCCATGTGATAGCCGCGAGCGACGCGCGCTCGCTCACGTGGCAGCACGCGGGAAATTTAAACATTTAAATTACATACGAATTCGGATTATTTTTTAATCTATGGAATTTGCGAGGTGAAAGTTAATTTTTTAAGTGTCTCATTACTTAAAAACCCAAGTCAATTTTGTGTATAATTTTTTTAAAGAAGTATTACAAGTGCCATTATTTTTTTTTTCATTTTCGTGTTTTTATGTAATTTTTTTACGTAATAAGCACAGTAATCATAGTGGTTGTACAAATAACATACAAGAAAACGAGGCTCAACCTAATCACATATTGAATCCTGAGCAACAATTTCCAATACAATCAGTAACGGGCAAGTAAACAATAACATTACTTATTTGTTGTGGAATAAAGACAAACAAACGTGACAGAGTGAGATAGAGCCAAAATCATCGAAAGAAAATAGAATTCTCATACGAAATCTAATACCGGCACAATAATCGTGTAAAAGTTCACGATAGTTGCCCAACGTGCGGTAACAATACAACTCAACCAGTTTATTGAGAGCCACAGCAAACCAATTTAAACTAATCCATTGTTCTGAAAACGAGTTCAGTTTATAGTGGACGTTTATAGTTATAGCGGTCATCGATGGCTCGATAGAGATAATGATCTGTCGATGATTTACGCCGTGTTAAACCGACAATGGCAAGAGATAACCCCCAACGGTTACTTACAATGTGACCAATTAGAATCGAAGCTTTCGCCAGAAACATGACTAAAATCAGCGGTGTCAACATACATGACATGAACGACGAACAGAATTTGACCGTCGATGACATTTTAAACGAGAATTTTAATGTGAAAAGAAAGAAAGTGCAAAACTATACAAATGAAATAGCTAAAGAAAACACAGCGATAGAGAGAGACGGACTATTAACAAGCTCAGACACGAGTAATAACAACAATATCAAGTTAATAATAAAAACACCGCAAAATCTGAAAATGCAAGTCACTAAAGATTATATTGAACAAAATTATATCGTAGATAAAATTATGACCGCAGAAGTCATAGGTAAGGACTCAAACAAAATAAGATTAGAATTGCGACATCCCGATAGTGAAACTATTTCTTATAAGATGAACGGTGTGATGACGAATCAAGAGACAGTTACTGAAACGGTGTTACAAGATAATAGTGAACTTGATGATTACGGTTTGAAAGGTGATGATTTGAGAATGGATGCAAGTGATGAAAAAAATGATAACAGTCAAGTTCAAACTGATGGTGATTATATGAATAGGAATGAAGGCCAGGATAACGAAGTAAGTAAATCTCATTTTCATAATAAAACTAGGGAGGCTTTATTGTCGATTCCTTCATTATTTCTCCAACTTTATATGGGCTAGTATTGTACCTGAAGGAACTTGTAATAGTAATCTAGAGTTGAGGTTTAAAATTAAATCACTTACTTCGAATTGATAATGACACAGAATAAATACGTAACACATACATACAAGCAATCAACACATACATTCAAGCACACAACACACAAATACATATGTAAATATATTATACACACATAAAACTCTTACACTCGCGCATGCAAATCACCTACATTTAATGTTCCTTTCCTTATTTGTAAACCAACCCTTTAAATGTGGATAACAAATACATCAATATAGTTCTGATGTTAATGTTAATGTGTTAATTCCGATAAATATAAATTCAATTAATTAAAATTAATTAGAAAAGAGGGGATTGTTATTGTTATTATTGTTTACATGATTTTATTTTATTATTTTTTATTTGTAATTTCAAATTGCTCTGATTTGTATTTCATGTAATTGTAAAATCTTTATAAATGTATAATATGTGTACTTGCATACTATACTTATTTCCCGCATAGTTTACAATAAACGTATCTTTGGGTCCCCATAGGGCAAGCTTTGCCTATTTTGGGGACCATAGCGCATCCTAATGTAAAATTATAAAAGTCAATAAATTGAACTGAATTGAATTTACCGTATTGTATTAAAGTAATGATAATGCGCCAGACACACCAATCATCTGATCTCAAGTTAGGGTAGTGCTGTGCTATGAGAACAAGACAACTACTGGAGGCGTCTCCCACTAACTGAGACCGGAGACAATCTAGTAAAGTTCGTTTCTTAAATTGGTCCGATCAGGAATCGAACACGGCACCTCCGCGCTTGGGCACGACATCTAAACCACTGCGCCATCGAGATCGTGGTAGTGTTCTATTTGGTGTTCTATTTTCCTTTTGACGAAATTTCACTGAAGCATGAAAATTAACTTTTTTTTAGAATAAATGCTCGACTATCGGTTATCAACTTCAGACAAAACACAAATTGTATGACCCTAAACTAAGCACTAGGCTTGTACTATGGGTACCATGCAATGAAGTTTCACCAGTAAAGTAATAATAGGCTTTACTGAAGTTAAGAGCGCGAGAACTTCAGTTACATATGTTTATTTAGACCAACTCCATTCTTTTCACTTATACAGAACTTTAAAACACGACATACTTTTTGTACTTTATTTTTGTACTTTAAAACTCACAAAAATGTAAAAAATAAAAAATCTGAATAAAATGACAACCTCACTTCTCCCGTTCCCGCCAAAAAGTCTTCGTAGACTTAAATATGTTTAAGCGACTATAAAAACAGTCATGAACGTTTTGGACGCGCATTAATTTAGACTTCGACTGAAATGACGGATGAAAAAAATAATAAAGAAATTGTGTTCAAAATACCAATTTTGTTGTTTGTATTTCATTTCAGAGTTTATCAATACCATTTAGTTATACCAATTTACGTCTTTGAACTCAATAGGTGTAAAGAGGAATAAATCTGTTGTGACGTATGGACAGATAGACATAATAGACGAATAGGCAAACCGACAAATACGACGAAACTGTAGATAGTTTACTCTGAACACAAGACATGGTACAGAAAACAGAGAAATAAGCACATCTGTGTACATAAAAACGGATATATATATACCTCTTGTTGTGTTCATAAGTCTTGAGACAAAGTGAAAATAAAATATTTTTGGAGCAATGTTAAATATTCATCTATTGTTTATATAAATTATAACTACTGACATCTAGATTTAAATAATTATAAAAATAAGTAATTCAAAATGGCCGCCCTTGTTTTCAATGCAGGCTTTCAAACGCGTGGGCCATTCATCTATGGCGGCAAGAATCTTTTCAATGGAAATTTGTTTGGATTCCTTGACAAAGGCTCGCTTGAGAGAATCCAGGTTTGGGTGAAAATGAAGCGAAGTGACCCCCTCGTCAAACACCCCACCAAATCATCACACTTGCTGGATGATGAGTGCGCTGGACATTGCGTACTGATATCCTTCTGCTGGCTGGATGTCCTTCGAACTTCTGGCGTAAATCTTATTGTTCTGCCGGTTAAACTATTCTTTCACCGTGAAGATCTTGTCATCGGTGAACAGGATATTTTTTGGATCGTGTCTCTTCAAAAGGTTCCTACATCGTTCCACTCGGAATTTACGAAGTCATTTAATTAATGCTTTTTTTTTCGACTGTAGGCTTTTAGTTTGAGATCATATTTAAGTATTTTGTTCACCGATATTCGCGAAATATTGGTCTGAAGAGCTAATTTATTTCGAGTCCGACAAAGGTTTCGACGAATTCGCTCTCTTATCACGTTGATGTTGGCGGGCGTCCTTACAGAACACGTGCGGCCACATCGTTCACGGTCTTCTAAAGAGTCGGTCTTCTTACACTTTTTTATCGTATAATACAGAAAGTTCCGGCTACATCCCAAACTTCGGATTTCACTAAATATTTGCACGGTTTTTTCCCAGCTTGAAACAACGAGCTTACAGTCGCGCGCAAACCTTTAGTTGGCGCCATTTTCGTGAAGAATGAAAAACTCATTTTTTATATTTTTTCTGATTCGTAACATTCGAAATTTAAAATTTTAAAAATAAAAAATGGGCTGCCAGTATCAGCTTTGTTTTTAAATTGTTTATAGAAATTCATCTCAAGACTTATGATCACACAAGATATATATTTAAGCGATTTAAAAAATAATAATCTATGTTCTAAATAATTTGACGGTATGACAAAGTAGTCATTTATAAATCTTTTCTTCTACTTTTGGAAGAACATGATAATATCCTGAAAAGATACGAGAACTTCTGAATTAAAGAAGAAAGATCAGGGGCCTTATTATGTAACTTAATATCAATGGAATTGTGTATGAAATGTGGAATGGAATATGGAATTGTATTATGTAACTTAATATCAATGGAAGTGGAAATGAATATCAATTTGGCACTTTCAACTTTAATCAATACCTACATCTTTTCGACATTTTTACAAAATGGTAAAGGGACTCTGATCTGTTGAGTCTATAATGATCTTGTCGAGTTATACAGTTAACCCATTTCTCGCTATTTTAAAAAATCTATGGTAGTGCTTAAAGTGTTACTAGATCAAAATTAAACCTTCTATAATAGTAGAATTATGAGTATACCGTGTGATAAACGTATAAAGTACTTTCTTTTTAATTTCATATATCCATTATAAGTGTACCTGATCGGTTTCATACTGTGACAAACGTTTTGAAGATTTGTCGAGATCCAAAAATATAAAGTCCTACATTTAACCAGTCATTTTGACCTAAAAGTAAGAATCAGTTGGGTATTTTGAATTGTTTATCTATTATCTACACGTAGTTTTCTTGCGAAATTAATCTTAAACGCGCTTAAACTGAATAAACAATCGGTAATAACTTTATCACTTGGTAACTACGTAATATGTTGTCTCTACTTCAACGCTACAAAAGCCTAACAAGAGCCGGACAGGCTGGACTTGTAAATATTTAGCCGGACACGACCGTAAAAAGCCAATGTCCGGTTGTAGCTGGACACCTGGCAGCTCTATACCTGCAACCCACGGACCCACGGTGCTTTCAACAGTGCCGAAATATTAGGGAACTCGCCAAAAACTTTTATTTTGGTAAGAACCCGATTGATTATATCATATAAAACTACAAATATATTATTTATATAACTGAAACTGCTATAAAAATCTAATATGATTTCCCTATCAAGATTCTCATTGCGCACCTTTAAAAATACTCTCATCGTGAAATTATTGTTATAAGTAGAAAATTATATACTTAGCCCCAAATACTCACATCGTAAAGTATAAACTTTACCGCTTCGGTTACCTCTCATAAAATTTTAACACCTTGCCGTGGGTCAACGAAAAATAAGCAATATAACTTTTTATTATTACGTTATTATCACTTCATATTTTCTAAAGGTGAATACACATGTAATGCAGTTTAATGTATTTAAAAAACTGTCTCAAGAGGACATGAAATAATGGCTTTGATTTTTAAGGTGTCTTGCACCAATTATTTAAACTTGTTTAATTTCGATTTAAGGATTTTACATGTCCCTTCACCAACTATTAAATGAATAATGAAAGCGAGATGTCAAATCCTTAAATCGAGTTTAAATAGTAGGTGCAAGCCACCCTTAGACTGAAGTTAGTGATATACGTTACTAACGCGTACGTGTTACTGAGTCTTATATTTTGTGTGTCTATGTGCGTATTAATCTACAGTAAAGATTTCAAACTCAAGGGTCTAAAAACAAATAATAAATATATCTGTTTTTTTTACTTGTTCGTTATAGTTCTGAATTAATATCTTCCTTGGGTAAATTATTTAATTACGAGTATAATTTTCCAAAATGTACAATATTTTTAATATTGTATAAGTACTAATAATGTTAATTATTATGTATAAATGTTAATTACATTACAAAAACTTTTTATTTAAAATATTTTGTACGAAAAATTTTTATACAGGTAAAATTAACATTTATTATTACATTATTAATAGTTGATTTCGTTAATTTTAATAACAGGTAAATAATGAACTTTCTTATGTCAACACAAACAAGTGGAATGTGTAATATGCCTTACCATATATTAGGTATACAAGCCGCGGCATTGAATTTGTTCATATTAAGTGTGTGTAACAGAAAAGAATAAAATGATGACCATAAAGTCAATAAGTAAGGAGTAACAAAAAAGTATGTGAACATGAAAAGTTATAAACAGTTACGTATTTATAATTATAAGGCGTTCTTTTAAAAAACGAAACGATTAAAAAATCTGGAACTATCTATCTCCACTCTACATTCTCTATCTCTACTTTTTTGTCATTATTCGTTACAGGCGGTTTGCTTGTTATACATACATTAAGCTACAAGGATATAAGAACTATAAAAAATGAATAATAGTAGTAATTAATAATTACTACAAAAAAAATGTAATTAATTACTACTCCATAAAGATACACCAATCATGCGATCCCTAATTAAGCACTAGGTTATTATAGGTGACATGCAACGTACTGGGTGAGCACCCAATAACATCTAGACTCAAGTACAGTTAGAAAAGCACTTTGCCTGCATTCATTTGGCATTAACTCAAATCGAAGGCAGACACAAACTACAGAGTCCCTAGAGTATCTAGCAAAAAATTTATAGTATAATATTATAATAATACTATAATAATACTCCATACTATAATATACTATAATACGAGGGCTGCTATTTATGTATCCGGAACTGGCCAGTTACAGACCAATATTAAAAAAGTCATTATAACATTTAAAAATGGAACTCTTTGGCTGAAGAATACAATTTGTTTCATGTAGCTGTCATTTGTTTATCCATTGTGGCATCATTTTGAAAATTGCGAGTCTTTATCACCATGGTTTTAAATCGTGAAAATTTTCGTGCTATGATTTATTACGATTTTCGCCGAGGGCTAACTCAAAAACAGTGCATCGATCAACTCATTTCGACTTTTGGGGACGAAGCACGATCGAAAACTACTGTGTACTGTGCGTCAAAAGTTGTCCATAATATCTACACAGGTGATGAATCTTGGATATATGCGTATGATCCTGAAACTAAACAACAATCAACAGTTTGGGTGTTCCAAGATGAGCCGAACCCAACAAAAGTCATTCGTTCAAAAAGCACTTTGAAGCAAATGGTCGCTTGTTTTTTTGGTATAAATGGACATGTAGCTACAGTGCCACTGGAGGATCGTAAAACGGTTAATTCTGAATGGTACATGACCATTTGTTTGCCAGAAGTCTTTGAAGAAATAAGAAAGAACAACCGACAACGCAGAATCCTTCTTCATCATGACAATGCTAGCTGCCACACATCGGCCGAAACAATTCGGTATTTGGAATATCAAAAGATCGAATGAACGGGTCATCCGCCGTACAGCCCCGACTTGGCCCCCAACGACTTCTATTTATTCCCAACCGTGAAGAATAAATTACGTGGTCAACGTTTTTCGAGCCGTGAAGAGACTGTTGATGCGTTCAAAATGCACGTTTTGGAGATACCTCAATCCGAATGGAAAAAGTGCTACGAAAATTGGTTCCAACGCATGCAAATGTGCATCATTCATCATGGTGAATATTTTGGAAAGCAATAAAACTATAATAAATGCTTTATGTTTGTTTCACTTTGTTATTCCGGATACATAAATAGCAGCCCTCGTAATACTCCAGATAATTACACAAATTGCGTGACTCCATAAAGCACGAGGCTTACCTATACTGTGTATACATACAACGACGGTAATATACTAATATAACGAACTTTGGCGTACCTCCAATAACGCCTAGACTCCAAGCAATACAAAAAAATTCATTTCCAAAATTAATATGACCGGTGATCGAACCGTGACTCAGGCTTAGAAAAGAAGCTGCTCTGCTTCTTCCCCAACGAACGGGCCAGTGAATTATAGAATAAAATCATTAATTCAACGCAGAAGAATACACATATATCCAGCATTTTTTCTTTCTGCATGTCTTCCACTAGCCTTTAATAAATTTTAATTATGTAATTATGTGTTGGAGGTAAAGAAATTGTACTGACTTTCTTGCTGGTTTTTATCAGCATATAATCTTTATGATATTTTATTTGTGATATTTATGATGATGTGTATGTTATGTTTTGTTAATTTTATGAGTTTCATGTATTTGAATTTGTAATTCAAATTTGGAATAGTAAACATGCTAAATGTCAAGTCTGTTTTGACCATCCTTTCGAGAATATCTTCTACTAAAAATTTTAGGACACCAGGAAGAAACATACACAAGAATGGATCGCTTTGTTATTTTCATACTTAAGATACACAAATCGAATTAGTTTTTCTATGTCAGCTATTAGGTACGAAAATTAAATTAACCAACATAGATTTTATAGAAAGATATAAGATTAACGTTATATTGTAAATGCAATTCTTTCCCGGTTTTGTGACCATTGTGGAATGGTGAGGTCAGCTCATTGTACAAATTCTTGTATCTTATCGATTTAACTAATCGCATAACGAATAACAATTTTTGTGAAGTACTCTACTGCACACCCGGAACTTAATAAAGTTTGAGTCATTCAAAATTTAAAATTTCATTGACATGTACTATTTCAATTTACATGCAAATGATTTGGTCAACACTATTCTTTCTTTCCCACTGCTTCCATTCTTTTAAAGTCGGTCGATGCTTAGATTTATTACGAATGTAAGGAATTGGTATAGACGAAAGTGTTAGCCTGTCATCTGCTTTGTATCCTCAAAACTATTACTAGAAGTGTAGTTCGTTGTTGTAATCTATCCACCTCGAATGAAAAATGGTAGGTATAAAGTTATGTGTACGTCCATAGTATGTATTAATTCAGGTTCTTTCAATTGGAAATCAAAATATTAAAATAAATTAAAATAACTAGTTCTGCATAAACAAAAGTTTGAAAGATATTTTCAAAAGTAAAATCTACGTGCGTAAATTTTCATCGCTACCACTGCGTTGGAAAAAGCCTTTATTAAAAAAACTGGCCATTGTCTTTTATTCTCATATAAACAATATTTCAAGATCATATTATTGGAATGGAATTTTGATTTGAGAAAGTTCAATGCATTCGAAATTCGAATGGGATAAAAATTAAAACCCATTACTACAACCACTGCGACTCTAAATCAATAACTCGACTCTTTAAACATTTACATGTACAACAACTTACAACTTATATTGTGTCCAAGTCTCCTTGTGTACGGAAAACGATTTCCCAAAGTAAAACAATGAATAAAGTCGGTCGATTCGCGCACAGAGAGCTCGGCACGGCACGGCATATCTTCACGCTGTATCCCTAACGTAGTCGGAATAGTGGAATTAATAAAATTATTTTCTAAACTTAATTCCTGGAGGTTTTTTTTTTACTGGAGGTTTATTTTTTCAGTAAACTTTAAGTTGGGCTCACAGAGTTTATACCTTCATAGACAGCTCATCCCATACTACGAAATAAAGCAAATAAAATGAGATAAATGGTAGATGTGTGGATGCTGTTTTCCATTGAAATGGCGGCCGATCAGGTTATCTGTCATTAAATGTGTGTCGTCTGTACAAGTTAGTCAGCTTATCTGACTTGTCTCATCGTTGTTGCTGGAGACACGGCGTCTAGAGTTATTTATAATGTCTATGGCTAGGCTTTATATTCTCTGAAATGTTTAAAATGAAAAATGATTTTTTTTTAATTTCAGTAACTAGTGTAATACATATTTTTATATTTATATAGACAGTGTCGGCTCTAGCCCATGTAGCGCCCGGGAGCAATCAATGCCCTGGCGCATTCTGGTATATGGTATAGGCGCGCGATCGAAATGGAATACTTATACAGTTATATTTTCACCAGTGATCGGAAATTCAGGTGCAAATGGTGCAGTTATAAATGAAGTTGGGTAGCAATAGCCCGTTTACATCGCTTGAAGTACGCCCCCGTGGACCCGCGGGATAGACTCGAGAGCAATAATTATTTTTTAGGAAGGGAGGGCTTACAAGAATAAAAAAGCACAACTCTGTCGTTAATTCAAAAATATTTATATAACAGGACAAAGTAGGTAATAGGTATGGATATTTCACAGACAGAACTCACATTGGTAATTTAATGATTGTAAAATATGTACATCGAAACCTTTGTTAGCCTAGCCCAAGGGCAACCATAGGCAAGTTACTTGATTAGGTTTAATCAGGTCTTTTCTAAAAAGACGCAAAATATGCATAATTACTTATTACATAGCTTTGCGATCTCTATAGGCTACAGGAAGTTTATTACCGATAATTAAAACTATAAACAAACTAAATTGTACCGCCGCCGGCATTGGCTACAACACGGGTGCAGAGTCTGCATGAGAGCGTCTTAAGCGACGCAGGCTATTTGGAGGCGTCACGAGCGGAGCTCAGCGCCCTTTAAAATTCTGTGCCCGTGTGCGCCGCACACCTCGCATCATAGGAAAAGCCGGCACCGTATATAGATATACTTATCTTACTCCTCATTGGTCCTCCTTTAGCAGGAGAAGAGTAATGGCCAAGTCAGCTTTGAGTATCTTATTTGCGTCTCTTCAATTCTTCTAAATACGTGAGTTAACAATATTAAGTATACTCATTACTATGTCAATAATTTTGTACGTTACATAATTTCTGAGATAATCTATGACAGATGAATAGACAGACAGTCATAGGCGGACGGGCCCACGAGTGGTCTTATAAAGGTTCCATTTTTCGTACACTGGAAAAATACTTTAATCGGTTTGATAAAAGTTTTACTAAACTCGGGTTAATTTTTTTTTTTTTTTATGAAAGAGGAGGCAAACGCGCAAGCGAGTTACGTGATGGAAAGTAACCATCGCCACCCATGGACACCCGCAACGTCCGGGGAATCACGGGTGCGTTGCCGGCCTTTAGGGAAAGGAGGGAAAAGAGGGAGGGGGGGACATGGGCCACCGGCACTCTCACTCACCGAACGAAACACAACAGATGCTGTTATTTCACACTGATACTCTGTGAGAGGATGGTATTTCACCGGGCAAGCCGGCCCAATTAGTGCTGTAATGCATCATGGCTCTACCACCAAAAAATTTCGGACTAACACATGGAGATTATTAATTTCACTAAACTTAAAATGTTGAAATCTTTACAAAACTGTTTAGTGTAATTAAACAAATGTATTAAATAATATTAACTAAAGTAAGTCCGACTCACACCATCAACATACTCTTAAACTAAACTCTTTAATAAATTTAACATAAAATTTTGCAAATTTTATTACGTTAGAACGTGTAACTTTATTTTTTAGTTTGTAAATTAAACGTTTGTGAGATTCTAAAATTATTAATACTGTAATGATCTTCGTTGATTTTATGAAACAACAGGGGGTTATTCACAAACGTCGGAAGCTTTCTGTGGCGGAAAGGCCGATCGTCGAAAAGCATAAATTCAATCTGACGGCTTGGATTTGTGAATACGACTATCTATAATATGATATATAAATAATATAAATATAATACGATTCCGGATTTGTGAATCGCGTATATACAAAATCATCGAAAAGTTTCCTGTCGGATACGGAAAGTTAAGTTTCCGATGTTTGTGAATAACCCGCCAGATCAACCCTCGGAATTCAACTAAAGTACTTTATCAATAATAGAAATCATTGAAGTCTCTATGGATCTGTTATCGAATATTATCTTCAATTCAAATAAGATTTTCATTGACTGCCTTCTGCGACCCAGCTTTTAACGTCATTATTCAAATATTTACATTAACTCTCTTCATTCATTTTACCAGAATAGTCTTTTACTGCTATTTATACTCGTAAGATAATCAAATTTTTAAGTGGAAAACCATTTGTCTCGTATAAACATACTTACCTAAATAAAGCAGCCCACGGTTGTGTACTTACTATAATCTACCTTCAAAGATGTGTAGATGGAGACGTAAGGAGGCTTAACATCAAGCGTTTGAACATTTACGTTACGTAAAACAATAAATTAGTGGTAGTATAAGACAAGGAAGAGAACAGGGTCACGAATGAAAAACCGAGCACATCCGTGGCAGCCCTAATGAAAGCGACATCGTCAATAAGTTGCAAAAGATGTTTTACTTTTACATAAAAGAGAGATCTACATAATACATGGGAAAGTCTGTGATCAAACTGGATATCTCGGGGTCCGGATCAAAAGGAAGATCGACTGTTCGAGTGTGAACATAAAGATGGCAGCACTTTCGCATTGTTTGGCAAAATGAGCGATGCCCATTTGCCGTTGTATGTATTTTTTTATTGCTGCCACACTTAATTTTGTGCCTAGTTACAAATACTTTATATAGTAAGAATTCTTATCCTTTATCAATGTGGGCTATAGCCATTATATTTAATTGAAGAGATATATGTGGGCGTTTGCCAAATCAAATCTATATTCCCAATAAATATTTTAAGACAAAATGAAATACAGTTCAATGCGCAATTTTTATTTCGTTTATTTATAATATTTAACCAGCGCACGCACACCGACGATGAGATGAAAAGATGTCAACGTCAAATCAATTTATTCAAGTATACACAGTTACAAGTATTTTTGAACTTCGAATCTATCTTTCGTTCGGAAAGAAATCCTGCGCTGAGAAGAAACCACAAGAAATGCAATCACAAATCATTTTTAAAAGTCAATTTACAATGTATTAAAATGCAATGTGCTGGAAGCCGGTAAATGCATGTGCAGTAAAAATTATTTTCAAAATACAATTTTGCATGAAATCGTTATTTTATAGTATTTATTAATCAATTTAAACCTCTTTTCCGTTAATTTTAATTACTCAAGAGTATGTAACCAGGAGATTAAACCAATGTGTAACTAGGAGGGACCACAATCTCGTGGCGTAATGAAAATAGTTTTCCTGTTCAACAAAATCTTAAAATTTACGCGATTTCTTAAGCAGTTAATATTCTTCATATCTTTAGTTATATATATGTATATATATGACTTTCTCACTTTCAAAAAATCTCGCGAGATGCGAAAAATCAAGTTGTCATTGATTCTGATTTATCGAATCCCAAAAAAATGAAATTTTCTGGTTGATTGAAAACCTATTAATTAACATACAAAATTTTTAGTAAACCCACTAAATTAAAATTAATTTATTGTTTATATATACTTCGTTACAGAGTTTGTTGACCTTTGAGTTGTAAATGTGTCAAGTGACTCCGGTTGACGAAACAGTTTTTGCCTCTCTTATATTATATTAACCAGCACACATCGACCTGCATTGTAACAAAAATAAAAATAAATTAAACAAGTATTTTAACCACAAACTAAGTAATTTCTTCATGTTGACTAACTTTGCTATAGATACTACATATTATATACATAATTTGTTATATATATCTACATATCAAACATAATAATTGCGTATTATCAAGTCATAAATATTTCTTTTAGTTGAATGATTTTCCTGTACTATTTGAATAGTAAGTTGGTTACACGTTGTCAAACTACTCGTCTAATATAAATTGTTTATAAAGTGGTATTAATGACCTAAGCATACTCACTAGTTTTAGCTTTGGCGATCCCCGACAAAAATTACCTTTCGGAAGCTCGGTGTAGCGACTAAATTACCCCGTACTTTGATTGTCGACGATTTGGAATCCTAACATCGCATAAACAAAGAGTCACCTTAACGCAATGCAATCTACAATCGCAAAATAACTAGTCGCTGATGATAAAAGTAGCAGGTGTTGTCAGACCCTAAAAATATAAATTTAAAACAATGTAAGCATAGAAGCATCCCAGTCATTCAAATGTTTATTGAAACTATTGGAATTTAGAACAATAACTTTCTTTGTTGCAACAAAATATTGTAATTCCAAAGTATTAAAAATATCGCGATATTCCAGCGGTTATTTACAGATTCGTTGTCAATTATGACCAACTCATAGCTACTTCAGTGTACATAATTTCTCTGCAACTATTTAAGCTGTGAATTTCCGATCACTTTACCGTAGATTTTCGTTTGTACATTTATGAAGTCTATGCTATTATTTATGATTTTTAATTTTATTACCTTATTATAAGTACATTATAAAGTGATATGTGTTTTGAATAGGTACTTGTTGCAAACTGAACTTAGACATATTATTTATTTTATATTATAACTTATTAAAAAAAAAGGTCTGACCACATTGCAGGATTCGAAACCGCCCACTTCGGCGTGGTAGACCTACACTCAACCACTGTGCCATTGAGAAGGTAAACTGCGAAATTTAAAAAGTTTAAAGTTTAGACTAGAAGTTTTAAGTGTGTGAAAGACGGAGAAAACGATTTTTTTCAGAATTAGGATAGGCCTTCTGAGGGGAGCGAGAAATTGATCTAGCTAGGACTAGATCGATATAGTAAATTTCATCTATATCGCTAGAGCCGTTTTCGAGAAAGCGATATCATATATTCATAATTTATAATATATGATATACATATATTGCTCGTTTAATATAATAGCGGATTATTAATCATCACAAAGTGTTTTAAATTTCAAAACATGCACACATATCCAAAAATATACACATAAAAAGCTATGCTCACTGTGTTGTATAGGCACTATTTATATGTACATTATGTATATTTATTATGGTTTAAATTCTAGTTTACATGATGTTACCTGTATGAATAGTAATTCTTCTAAAACTAAGAATTCTTGTACGTCATATGGGTATAAGTACATAGAAACATATTGAGATAAAAATATCAGACAGGACAAACGACCTTTCATATTATGAAACCTTTTATATTTTACAAAATAAAATGTCACAGTGATATTTCTTGATAAAATTTGTACATCAACGTCTCTTTACACTACTTCAAAAATAATACAATTTTGTCTTATAAATTACAAGCGACCCGTGCCGATTTCGCCCGGATTGAATACATAATATGTAACCTATGTGCATCTGGAGTATAATGTACCTTATAAATGGTAACAGTATTATTCAAATAGGTGCATAGATTCCGGAGATAACCCTCCACATATAAACAGACTTACAATATCCACTTTCTCTCTTTATAATATTATAATAGATGACTCAGAATTAATATAATAATATAAGATATTTTAAGGTCATTTCAATGTGTCTTAATAGTATTAGTAATCACATAGTTCCCATTATAGACAACTTAAGCTCTACTGAGTATAACCTCTTCTCAAAAATGATGCAAGAAAGTGACGAACTAGTCCACCACGTAAAGCACGGTGCGGGTTGTTTCTTACTAACAAGTACATATTAATTTTTGGTTGCTACTTTATTCACTTTATGAATGTAGCTTTTTAGTATTTTTCTTTTTATATACATTAGCACAAAAAATAATAACTGTAATTGATGAATCGAGTACGTATTGAGCATTCGGAAGCACATTCATAATGATTACACGAGTGACCGGATTTTCTACGAATTCCTCCCATACCAACAATCCATTCAGTTATTCTAAAGACCTCTGTTAGCTGGGTAGCCCATAGTACAGTGCTGAGCGTACTGTACATACACCCACGCAAGCACGCCTCTACCATGTAATACGTTTCACAACAATCCATTCTGCACTATTGTTTCTCGACTCAATCTCGCTTTAAAATGACCTACCAGTATTTACGAGTCACGTTCGAAAACGACAAGGCCGTCACAGATGATCCCTCCTCATTTCATATACGGTCGAGTTGTACCCCAAATTAAAATAACGTTTATTTTAAATAACCATTTCATACTTGAGTACTTCAACACGAACCGAATACTTATGTGTTTCTATGTGCTTGTCTTGGTCGTAAAAATCAGTGAAGGGATAGGAATTGTAAGTAAATTTTATAGACGATAAGTAAATATCCTGTCACTCAATTTCAATTTGCCATCTGTAAGCATTATTGCTTAATGTGTGCTCTATTAATTACAGTTAGACATAACATGTACATATATTTGTACGTATAGTACGTATTATAGATACATAATCTCACCATATTATACAGGTGGACTTCTGATAAGTCAGCTTAATAAATTATTAATGTACACCAATGTTCCATAAAATTTGTTCTCTGTACAATCTGTTCCTTTCGTTTCATACGATATTATATGATAAATATTAATCACGTATTTGTGTAACTTGTATAACTCGAATTTCAGTTTCCACCTCATTTCAAGTTATGCCATTGTGTTATTCAGTAAGCTATAAGATCTTGTATTTAAAAAATCCTGTGGTTAGTTTTGAGAACTCGTAGTAATACCAATATACGAACATTTAACAGAACATCGGCCGAATGAAGAATAATAAAATAAAATATGGCCAGTCCATTTCAAACAGTTCCATTGTGTTTTTACTGTACAGACTACCATTTGATAGATAGCCGCTGTAAGTTACATAGTAGTTTCCGTTATAATACATCTCACTGTGTTTTGAAGGCTACAAAACATGAACAAGCTTTTTCTGTTATTACGCAGGTAACCGTATCATGCTGAGAGAAAGAACTACAGAATTCAGATTTCATCACCAGCAAATTGAATTTCAACGTCAACATATTTTCGCTTATATCTACATGAAACATAACTCACGCCCTGTACCGTATTTATGCGAAGAGCACGTGGGGCACGGGACCCATGGGAGCTCCCGACGGAGTCCCAAACTGCAAAAATCCATGCCCATATATTTTTATCTAATTTAACTAATCAATTTAAAAAAAAAAAGTCACACATCGACGTAAGTTACATATCGCACAATAACGCATTTAAACGCTTTTGTAAAGTTTCTGAGCATAAAAGTTGTAAAAACATGGAATGCTGTATCAAGGAACGTTTCGGCCAAATGTGTAAATGATTTAAAAAATGAACTGGGCAAGCATCTACAAACACAATTAATTATATGGTGATTAACTGAATACAGTTATTATCAGATGTTGCAACTGTCAGCCTGATAAATTAATAATAATAATTACATTCATGAAAGAGAATCACATCTCTTATTATAGGTATAAAGATAATAATTATGATAAATAACCAAGAGCATTTTAAGGCAAGAGTGAGAGTAGCTTCTAGGTAAGCGTGATTAATTTCAGGACCTTGTCATTGTTTTCCATCAGGCAAGACTAAGATCAAACATATACCCATTGTAGTTAATAAAATGAGTATCGGACTAAAGATTGAAGGGTTCTGTAGTCGTAATGCACAATATTCATTTAAATGGTGGCAAAAACAAGTTCACATTTCATGCCGTTTCATAATGACATTGTATAAAACTTATTTTTTTGGTCGCTGCATGAGCGTGGGACCACAAAATGACTGTGATATACGCACAAACAGATGGACGTACAGATAGGACGAAATTATAGTTTTGTTTCAAGCCAATTGCCTACGGAACCCTACAAAAGTTCGTCATACAAAAGTACATTTTATTATTTTCATTGTATTTATTTTGGCCTGGCTCTAAAAAGGCCACCGGACTTGGTGTGCTCAACAGCCATTTCCAATTCAGGGGGACTAACGATTTCCATGCAGTACCTACTAAATCGAGTGTTCGAAACACGTTCGAAGCAATTGCTATATTCCACTCTACTGAGGCTCGAGGACCACACCTAGCTCACTTACATATCAACGATTGCGCGGTGAACAAAGTAGCTCATTTTACTTCAGTTCATGTTTAAAGCACTTTTACTTAAAATAAGTAATTAAAAAATTTATGCTCACTATAACATTAGAGTGCAAATGGGTTTTTATTGAATTAAACTTATTTTATTATACGTAAAATTAAAAAGTCGTGAGCGGGTCTCGTCAATAGCACTGTCTCGCTTTTACTTACGGGGTACGGCGAAGCGGCAGTTCCCCCGCCCTGCTTTGCCAGCGTTTAGCGCCACGATTATTGTGTCGATGTACTAGTTCTAGTGTAACCTGTAATTCAACAGGAAGACAGAGCTTGATGCTCTGCGCATAAGAAAATCATTCCTTTAAACTACCCTAGCAATAAATTGAGCTTACCAATGGTAAAACGGAACCAGACTATTTTCCTTTTATTTTTTATCAGTAGTGCTTAAATTCTAAAAAGTTAAAGTTCAAAATATATGAGAAACTGTTAACCTATCGCCTTTGCAAACTCTTTGCTAAAGGGCTTGAACCCCCCCCGAAAGCATCTGAGTCCCTCCATGAAAAATTTTAGGGTCCCGAAACGCCCTACCCTCATTGGGTTAAAGCCCCTCCCAAACCAAAATCCTGGATACACCACTGAGCATGTTTATATTTTCTTTGTATCTCCGAGCAGCGAAATAACAAATTTCTCATTCATCTGAGGCCATAGGTGGATTTATGGGGTGCTTCTAGAAGCTAAACCCCCAAAAATCGAATTAATCTTTCCAAATTAATCTACCAGACACACATTCATCTACCCGTTTACATACATATCAATAAAATTGTAAATGACCTTACAATGCACAATAGTTTCAACTAAACATTCTTTTTATACAATGAATTTTCTGCCTAATACATTAATGAAAAACAATTATCACTGATTTATCACATAAATTGCTTTTTATTTCCTTACTACTTTAAGTTTTAATATTCACGGACTGAAAATAGTACTTGACTGGACAAATACACAGAACGAAAGAAATATTCGTCTTTTCGTATTAAGGTTTTAGTCTAAATGTCTGATGAACAACTTCGCTTGGTAAACTTCATCAGTGTTTAAGTTAAGTGACCTCGTACACAACCGCCTAGCTGAAATCAACTTCTGAAGCGGTCTCCGTGCTTCAGAAGTTATACGTTCAGCTGTGCAAACTGGATTGATTCTGGATTCTTTGAACACATTTCATTGTGTGATACCTATAGTACATGCATAGTGCTTAAATTGAGGTCACGAAATTGCGATGAAGAAAATTTATTTTTTTAATAATAAACTAAATGAAGGTTTAAACGTAGTCGAACCAAACCGGCAGGAGACAAGAGAAAGAACTGTAAAAATTAAAGATACTTTTATCGGTAGTGGAACAACATTATTTAAAAAAAGCGTCTATAAATTATAAGATGTTCAAGCATTGCATTTAATATGCAAATTAATATTATGTGAACTGCTTTTTGAAAATTATACGTCTAGGTTCACGACATATTAAAAAGTTAGCTTTCATCTTAATTCTAAATATCATATTCTAAATTCAAATCTCATTGTCACAGATTATATTCAAATTCAAATCCGAAAAACCGCAAGTGCCCCAATCAAAGACAGTAATTTTACCAACTTAAATATTTACATTTCGCCTTACGAAATGAAATCTAAGTCTAGGTGTTAAAGCGTATTTTTTAAGAAAAGATGTTTTGCCGACTGCAAATGTAACTCGGTTTTATGTATTGAGTAATGTTGACAAGTCAACTGATTTGGGAGCAACTTTCTATACGTATATTGAACAAGTAAGACATATGCATGTGTGTATGCAGTATGGGAATACGTAATGATTGTCGAAAGTACACAGTAAGACCATTAAAACTTTGAACTTAACCAATTGCAAATTTCATGTGCTATATCACTTACACTTCTATTAATAAACTAATACAAATTAAGCAAATTGTCTTTTGTAATTTTACAGTAATCTTGAAACTATATAAGGTGTAACTTCGAGAAGGTTGAGTATTGGGAACTCAATAAGAGATAGAAAAATATGTTCTGAGGAACCACGTCGTTGATTTAAAAGATAAGAAAAACTGTATTCGAAGATTTCCAAAAAACTTATGCATAATTCCAGAAGCAAATACGGTAATTTTTTTTAAAATCGTAAGTTGTTTTATTGCGGTCATTGATGGTGCAGATTGTAAGAAATAAATGTTACTTTGACAAACGGAGAGAATTCAGTTCTTTGAAGTATTTAAGATCAGTTAAATGATCTAAATGCTCAGTGTCTGTCATAGACATTTAGCTACACAGCATAAATAAAAATGAAATACATGAAATAAAAACAAGAGAATCATAAAATTTTCCGTTAATTCTATTTTATTTTGTTCTTTTGCAAGCATAATTTCAATTCGACCTGGCAAAACAAGTACCTAGTTTACATTCCATTTTCAAATAATTAAATTTACTTTGCTACGCAGTCACAACAATCAGTATTTCTTTTTCGAATGAAATGATTCGATCGAATGATTTAAATGAGTACTGTATTGTATAGGTACAGGTAGGTTATTTACACAAAATTATTGAAAACAGGTTGACTTTGATTGAGGTTTAATATGAGAGAACATTTGATTTTATGAAGAATAATAGGAAAAAAGTCCGTTGACAATTCGGTTCGCAAAGAATCTCTAAATGTCTAACTTATAACTATAGTATAACTAAAATAACATCCTGAATGGCATAACATAATTAGATACAGTATTTTATTTTAAAAACTACAGAATTTCACAGAAACTTTTATTTCTTACGGCTAAGACTAGTGTACATTCCTTGCTTACAAAGACAACCTTTTTTTTTTTTTTTGCGTCAGGAAATGCTTTATGCATCCCGTCCTGCCGTAGGGGGGTGGCAGGGGGGTATGTGGGACTCCTCGACATTAGGGTGCTAGGCCGAGTCTACCCACTAAAACCTGACAGTGTTCCTCAAGAGCCTTGATGCCGGGGCAACGGGAGCGCGTTGGCATTCTGCCGCGACCCCGGCGGCTATGCCCAGCCTGAGCCGAGCCCTCCTCTGTTTGACCTGCACGATCTCCTGGGAGGCGCGCGGGAACACCGCGCGCACCATCCCGAGGCCATTGGTGAGGCGCCTTCCCCCGAAGGACACCCCTAGCCTCCGAAGTGGCGGCTTCCGCACCCCGCCTACACCACGGCAGGGGCTCAGCAGGCCCACCTGATTTTTACGTCTTTACTCACGGGTTTTTACAAGTTTTCCTTCTTCCCACCTCTGATTTTAACGTGTTTTCTCACGGGTTTCATTTCGAGTTTTCCTTCTCTCCACCTTTGATTTTAACGTGTTTTCTCACGGGTTTCATTTCGAGTTTTCCTTCTCTCCACCTCTGATTTTTACGTGTTTCCTCACGGGTTTTTAAAAGTTTTCCTTCTTTCCACCTCTTGATGCGGGTCCTCCGCGAAGGACGCCGGAACCAAACACTTAACCAACAACACCCCTCTCAAAGGAGAGGGGCAAGTGGAAAGACGACCCACACGACAGACCCCCGCCCTCACGCAGAGGACGGGGAACACAAACCTATCCCCCCCCCCGGGTCCACGCCGGGTCCTTTCGACTCCACCTCCTACTCGGTCCCAGCCCGGTCCCACTCCTGATTTTAACGTGTTTACTCACGGGTTTTAATAAGTTTTTTATCTTACCACCTCGGGGCCGAAGGCCCCACACGCCGGACCCCACCCTCATTATGAGGACGGGGAACACGACCTGGGCCGGGTCCTTTCGGCTCCACTACCTACTCGATCCCAACCCGGTACTGAGGGCATCGCCGAAGCGACACCCTCAGGAGTGTTTATCGACTCTCCAGTCTAGATCCGCAGTGTTCAGTGGAAATAGGGTCACCTCGAGAAGGATGTAGACATGAAGTCTACGCACTGCGGTCTTGGGATGGCAGGCTAAGGTTTCACTTAATGGGAGCTATAAGCGCCTATTGGTCCACCCCCTGTGGCGGGTCACCCACACCACTCGGCCCCTACAAAGACAACCTACATTATCCATAATCCACATCCGTATGATAATTTACGATTTTTTCAAGAAAAATTCCTAGTTCGATTCCCGAGGTCTTTTTTTTATTTATTTTATTTTATTTATTTAACAATTTATCGTACACATCACCATACGAAAAGAAAGATACATACAGAAAAACGAGCAAAAGGTACCACTCATTTGTATAAGAAATTACTCCCAGCGGATACACGAGAGTGACGTTTTATAAAAAAAAAGAGAGGGTAGACACTGTGTGTATTACAATATTATCATACTAAATATAAATAATAGTGAACATAAATACAATAACAAAAAACACACGTCATATATGAGTTCTCTTTGTAAATATTTGGATGCAGTTTTTCTTTTCTCTATAATCAAGAACATGGTTCCTCTCCTCAGAACATGGTCCTTTATCTCTTATAGTTTTAGAGCTTCCAATACTGACCCTTCTTGAAGTTAAATCCTGTATTAAAGTTATATATACCATGTAGTTTATACATATGTTTTTGCCTTTATTCCATTCAATATGCTGTAATATTTTAATTCCAATATAAAATTCTTCCAACGAACAGGAATTAAGTACCTTTCCGTGCAACACCGATTCAATTGTCGTAAATTCTAGTATCGGAAAACATGCTTATAAGAATTTTAAAATTTTGTATTAAAACTATGTTAAAATTGAACATTTAAGATTAGCTACTTTATCAGGCAAATACAGCCAAACGCCAAATTTAAATAAAAAAATATTTATAAAGTTATTTTGTACAAAAATTCCAGAACTTTTTTGGAAATCTCAGAATTTGCACACATTGTCCTAGGTCCAAAGTCACTGTTTTCATAACCACATAATTACGACATCGCAATTTAGCGACCGCGACCAATTAAAAGATAAAAATGTGTGACAAAACTCTCGGTCACGCACAATGGTGACTAGATATATTAATGCACGATTGCATTCAAATAATCTTGATTTACTTTTTATTCAAATTCTAAAGATACCTAAAAAGACAAGCACATTTTGGAGATTTTAACCTCGAGCACAGAAAGACGGTCACGGTAACTTATTATGCAAGTTGTCGATATTATCGAATAAAATCTTTTAATTACATTTCCAAATACCGGTACCTATCTATTGCGGTAAGATTAACTCTTTAAAATTATATATTTACTTATAAACATACGAATGTG
This sequence comes from Zeuzera pyrina, assembly GCA_907165235.1. Classification (NCBI taxonomy): domain Eukaryota; kingdom Metazoa; phylum Arthropoda; class Insecta; order Lepidoptera; family Cossidae; genus Zeuzera; species Zeuzera pyrina. The sequence continues at coordinate 7,404,555 of OU015641.1, forward strand.
TTCAGATTATTCAACACTATAGACGTTTTATTTCATAAATCGGTGTAATATTCTTTTAAAACATAAGATAAAAAAATTAAAAATGCAACTAAGTGGTAAATATAGTTTAATACATTGTATCGATTTAGCGTTCCTACAATAGTCTACAAAACTACTTCGGAGAATTTTTTAACTCCAGGCTATTTAGGCTACTTTATGTAATAAACACTTTTTATTAACATTTTAATTCTATACTTCTTATTCTTAAATTGTTGAAGTTTTATGTTATGGATAATATCTTCACTGTGTATCCCTTAACGGGGTAAATGAAATAAATTTGTTCGTGGGTTTGCTATCCAAGGCTTATCTCCATATTTGTGTTAATTTATTTAATAAACTATGTACTTACCTATATAGTATTTATTATAATTTCATTAGTATTCCATATTATTACTTGTTACCAACCGCCAACTGCAAAACAAAGTTTGTGGTGGAGGTTTCTTTCTATAAAAATGTTTGTAATATGAAACAATCCTGATAATTTTCTTCAATATAGCTTACCAAAATTTTTTTTCAATTTTTTTAAGTGATACGTTGTGAGGGAATAGCGCTTTTGACGAGCATTTTCTAAAGTGTTAAATAAAGCTCAAAGTAGCTCGTTATACATTTTAGAGCTTGGGGCTTAAATAAAGGATTAGGCTCCGTGATGATCTCAAAAGAAATTTGTCTTTAAACTTACTATTTAAGATCTCAAAACCAACTCCCAAAGTGAAAACTCGACTTTAGAAGTTCAGATCTGTCTTTCGACCACATTTAGTATAACTGTTGCTAGCTCATCAAATAGTCTCCGAAATAAACGCCTGTGGTAGATAAACAATACTCAGGTGATTCCATAAATATTCTTTTTCTAATTTTGGAACGGAGCATTCAAAATGTGCGAAACCTAACAACATTTTATTATGTTAGGCCGAATGTTTACATTGCCTGTTTAACAAATATTTGATTAATAAAAACAAGAAATTTCTGCTTCCAATATTATATGTAAAAAAGTTTTTTCATCATGCAACAAACTCAACTTATCTACATATACCATGTTTATACATAAAGGTGTGTCTACATTTTTGTCTTATCGTTACTACATTACTTTGTCGTATAAATATCACACGTCAGTCTATAATTAAGTCCATATTTAATATTATGTGTGTTAAAACTACGCAGAAATTCTCACCGGCACCTCCAATAGTAAAATTTGAAGCTGCCTATGAACAACTTAAGATTACTACTTGCCAACTGTCAGGGTCATGTTTTGGCTATAATTGGTGTTTTATTTAATAGAAAATACTAAAATGTTTGATATTCTGGAGCTCATTTTTAGTTTTAGTGTAATCGTTACATTATATCAATTTAATATAACCTCAAACAATGGTTATAACAATTTTCAAATATGTCGCTAAAAAAGGCGCATAACCTTTGTATTGCCAATATACGCCATAGGCCTATATTTTAAAACTTATATTGAACTATGAATGTTAAAAAATATCAAATATTTTATAATGCGATACAGTTTACATTATCTAGTAACATTTTCTTTACATAATGTATAATGTGTTCGCAAAGAACTTAGCAACTTACGATCTTCTCTCGTCTTTTTGCTATCAAAAGAACCAAAAATACAGGTGTGAACTCACCTTAAACAGATCGCCACAATGGGGCGGCTACGGAATCAATCACGCACTTCTCGGAAGTTAACGGAGCCACGCGAACTAAACTGGCAACTTTTTTTATTTTCTTAATCGGATTCCTTTTTCGAAATTTCGTAATTAAACCTTTTTGCAACAAGTGCTGTGTTGTAAAGAATGCATATTATTTCCGAATGACCCACAAGCATTTTATCGGAAGTGTTTGGGTACACGACTGCACGACCTGTGTCAAATATTTAAGAGAACGCTAAGAAAATGTTTATACTTTTCAATAGTTAAATTTTTTTTTATTAAATTGTCGTTACACTGCACTGGTTTTCTCATAAAAGCCTTGATTGATTCGAAACTGACCTCTAATAACTTTTAAATCAGCTGAAAAATCAACTATTAGCAATTTTTTTGGGCTTTGAAATCGATCTCTAAGTACTGCTGAGTGTACAGCGGTCGTTCGCCGCTTCACCTAGCAAAGCCCGGTCAAGTAGACACTAATCAATGCTATAAGCAAACTTGAGATCCGTTTTATTTCTATTTACGAAATCATCCATCCTATTGTCTTACTTTAATTTGTTTAAAATCTAATCATTAGTTAAATGACAATAAAATAACAACCACCATTTTAAGCTCACATAGGATTGGCAGATAGGGAAATAGCAATATCTGGACACGATTTTGAAATGTCAGGATTTTATCTAAAATATGGGACAATAGACATTTCAATCGGAAACTTGTAACCTCCTTACGAGCAACTTTCATTCAATTCTCAGAATCAACGAAAACGTGTACAGAAAGTTACGTAAATGGTTAAGAACATTCTGTAGTGTAGACAAAAAATTATATTATCCTGTAATATAAAACTCGCAAATATTTTATTTTATTACCATATTTATAAAATGAACATAAGACATTCGTAACTAAAGTTATCAATCAATTAAATTTTTGAAAAACGATGTATTTGAGCCATTAACTATTACTTACATACATTTCTGGTCAAGCCTCGAGGGATATATAATATTAATAACACGCCCCGGCTTCGCCCGGGTGGATATCTATAAAAATTCCTTCCGGAACAAATTCTGCTTACGATTGTAAAAACCACATTATAATCTATTATGTAGTTAAAAGAACTAAATGCACAAATAGACAAGAGAAATAGTAACTTTGTTTTATATATTGAGAAGCTGTATATATTAAAGTAGTACATACCTAAACTGTATAATATGTAACGCATTTATCTAAACTGCACGAAATTGAAAGAACACACTTGAATTAGATTTTAAACGTCATTAAGCAAATTGTATTCATATTTCCGGATGAAAGGCTGGCAACATTCGGCCCCCCCGTCATCTTGCCGGAGGCAACAGGACCAATAGGAGCGAGTTCTTTATTTGAAAATCAAAGTGCTTTTGTGACAATGGTTTTTATTATTTTATTTTCATTTTCATTGAGTAGCTGCTTTTTGAAGCTGTCATGACTGAATTTTTTTTTATATTTTGCGGATATTATTTTGTTAATAATTTTGATCAGATAACAATTTTCAATTTTATAATATACAGTGAATAGATAGATATAATGAACAAAATAAATGAGTCACATTACCTTTACTGGTATTAGACAATATTAGGTATAATGTTTTTGTTTTATGGTTCCAAAAATTTCTTTAAACATTTTTCACACAATTTTATTCAAAATTGTGTGCGAAGCCGAGGAACGTTAACAGTATTATAATCAATAGTCATTCAGTTGATCAGTTAATTTGAACATAAGAGCAGGGGTTAAAGTAAATATACGTCCCGAGGCCTTCGCACATAACGACCAATAGAAAGGGACTAATAACGGATATTAAGTGAAGTGATTCAATCGAGAAATCATTCACTCATTCGCGTATACGATTGCGTGTGTTCTTATTCATAAATACACAATGTTACTACATATATTACAATTAGATTATGAGATTAATTAATTTTTAGCATTTTATAGTAAAACTCGTGATACAGGCAATGTTAACGGTGTGTCTGTCTGAAACGCGTTTTCTCAGATAAATGCGAGTGCAATATAATTATGATTATCTGCTGATAGAATGTATTTATGCTGTCTCTTGTCGGAGGGTTCATACAAGACGGCCTACTCTTTGGCCTACTTATTATAAAATCTGGTATAGACTATGAGCTATCAAGCTATCACTACTTTGCCATCTGTAAGCTCAAATATGCACCTAATTCAAAAATCATAAAAATACGAAATACATTATAGGACATTTGATGAAAGTGACATCAAAGTGTGATTTTGCTCAGTCTTGTGCTCTGTTCACTTTGAATGAGAAATGAAGTGAAGTTTTGGTATGTATATTCATCTTTAATTAAAATACTGTGAAAAGTCAAGTTTTACAGTCTGTTGATCACCAATCGGCGAACAAATCCGATACCTACTAATTACTGAGCGCCTCAGGGTGGGGCGACGTGACACTATTCGCTCTCGAAATAATCTCACCCAACACAACAAATACTTAATTTTGTTTTTTATTTCTACTTAAGGTTCCAAAAAAATAACTCATGAAGTAAAAATTTTGCGTACACGACCGTATTTGTTACACTACTTCCTATAACTGTTCCCAATTTCAGCTGTTTATGACAAATAGTTTAAGGAAACGGCTGCGACTTCGGCTCAAATAGGACACCGATGCGATTCTATAAGAGTTCCTTTTTTAATTTTGGAACGGAACACTGTAAATTCTTTTTTAATTTTGGAATGGAACACTTAAAATCCTTTTTTAATTTCGGAAAGAACCCTGAAAATACTGACCAAATCAATAATGTACGACCTTTTTTATATTAACTTGTGGTGGAACTGCCCCAGATTGTCATGTGTCAAGGATAGTGGGTAATGTAGAGTCATCTAATTGGGTAATGGACGACTATCAAATCAGTTACTTTTTATCATCCGTCAAAAACGTGAATTTGTATGAGAAATGTTCGAGAATAAGTAGTTTTTTTAGTAGACATAGTTTTAGTAGTAACATTTTTTTCCCAAAACTAAAAATAAAAAAATTTAAAAAAGACCGTTTCTTTTTATTTCTTTTCAATCAATAACTTCACACGTCCCTCTATTTCGTGCTTAAAATATTTATAAATTGTTATTGATATTATCAAATACACAGGTTCGATTAATGATCCTGAACTGTCTCTTAATGTACGAAACAATTTACCTCAGTCAATGAGATAAGGCTCAGGGAAAAATTATCAAAGAATAATAAAAAAAGCCTTGATGCAACTTTTAGTAAAAAATATTTATAGATGGCAAAGCAGAACCAGATATGATAGGTTGTTACTCCACCGCCTATATACATATACCAGGCTTCAATAAAGATTGCTATTACTGTTGGCTAGAAAAAGTTGACGATTTTTTTTTTTTAATCCAACGAATGAAGCGAAATTCCTTCGTGTAAATGTGACCTAATTCGATCGTATCTCGCATATGTAGTAGCACGTCTTTATAACATTAGTAACACTGTAACACTGTCAATAAGGGTCACTAATTTCATACAAGTGCCCGGGGGCGGTCCGCCCGCCCTCCGGCAGTCTACGTCGAACACGCGGCGCGCGCTGTCGTAAATACTACGACATTAATCTATACCGATAAACGTACAAGTTAAATCGTGTTTATTTATGTTTTTATAATGTTATTATGAGTTTTATTTTTCATTATTTTTGTAACTCGTCCAATTATTTTAATGTATCTGTTTTATATATTACATATAATATATAATATTTGAACTAAAAACATGAATTATATAGATTACATTATTCTTAACTTTCTGTAAAAATTAAATTCATGTAAAATGTAAATGTAAGAAAACCTTATAATTTCCATTTCTATATTTCCAATTATTCTATCGAACTAAAAATCAGCATACGTTTGTGATTTATATATGAAGTTCCTTTTTACACTAAATGCTCGTGTATAAGTTACATGATATATTTCTGTATTAATGTATTAAAATATTACAATAATTTATAACATGTCGAGTGTACCTAACAGAAAAATGTACATCAATAAACTATCGCAACAATTTAGTTGCTATCTAATGAAATGAAATCGTTTTACGACATCGAAACATCGATAAAAGTCGAATATAATTTGAGAAATCAAGTAGTTATCGGTATCTCGGCGTGCAATTTAAAAAGCAATCACTAACTGAGCGTACCCGGAATCACTCGCCTTGTAAGGGATCGGTAATTGTCGATATTTCGAACATAATTTACATATTGTTTTTATAACGTTCGCTTTCACCTCACTACTTTGTAAGAAAATTACTCGATTACGCGACACGCAGTAATCGATTACATAATTCGACTTTTTTTAAAGGAGAAGGTCGTCATTTTCAAAAAGGAGTAATTTTATAAATAATGTTGTAGTAAGTCCATTAATGTGAAACACGGACATTTTAAACATTTGCAATAAATTTTACTATCACCTTAAAAATAGCGTCTATACTCAATAAAAAAATGTAAATAGTAAAGTTGTGTAGTTTGAAAAGTGTCCACAAAATAATAAAATCGTAGTTTATTTTTGTGAAGTGGTAATTGTAAACACTGGCGCTGGCGTACGTGGATTTATCAAGCGTGATCGAGGTGCAGGTAATAATTAACAAATAACAATACTACGTTACTCATATTATTAACTTCATACATCTATTACTATACCATACCGTAACTACACCGTTAGGTATAGACGAAGCGTGAAGATGTAGCGTGCGTATATTGTACAAATGTATATAACTATATTAAAAAAAGTTATTCAATATTCTCAAATGCGAAATTTTAAGTTACGTACTTTTGTAATCCAAAAATTTGCCTCAATATTTAACTTCGTTTTTATTTAACAGATAAATTTTTCTAATTTACTTTTTTGAGATTTCTTACCTCAAAAAGAAAAAATTAACCCTAATAGGAACACTTTGTTGTCTATAAGTCCCTTTTTCTCAGGAGCGGCTACAGATATCAAGTCGAAATTAATATAAAATATTAAGATTTGAGGTCTCTTGGAAGTTTAAAAAATTCAAACTTCTAATTCAAGTCAACGTAATCAAAAGATACGACCATTTTTACATCGCATAATATCTCGATACTTGCAAATTTAATCATTTAAACCTATAGGAACATAGAATCATGTTTGACAAAAAGTAAGTTGTCACAGCACAAAGAGAAAATCGGAAAATCGTTAGTTCTGATTATAACCATAATACATCAAACATTTTTTTTGTTTATCATAATAAACAAAAAAAATAGTACATCAAATATAATATTACTTTTTCCCAAACATGATTCTAGCTCCTTATAGGTTTTGATGATAATATCAGTTTGTTTTTATTCAAAATAGGAAAAATGAACTTATAGAATTAAAACTGCCTTCTATCACTTATTCAAAAATATCATACGATAAGAGAGAAATCAATGATTCTATAGACAACATATTCACCAATTTTCCTTTACAATGCTTCCACACAAACTTTTTTTAGTTACCACAAACAAATTTGGGTTAGATTTAAAAAACTTAGTAGTTAATCCGATGATTTATAATATGGAACCCTCTCCATGCAAGTTTGACTCGTATTTGACCAGTTTTTTTATTATCTGATGATACTTCGCATTATCTGGATTTTCTACACATTTGTACATTCATCACAATTTAATTAAAATAAAATTCACGCAGTTGTATAAACTGTATGTATTTGTTATTTTTATAGGCCTCACAAATTAATTAATAAAACAGTTGAAATTTTTGCATGAATTCTAAGCAATTAGCTACAAACAGTGGGCAAATATAGATACCATTTCGATAGCCACCAATAAAATTATAGCTGTTAACGGTATCATTCGAATACATAAACCTCAATTAACATTCGCAAGGCAATAAAATCGATTTTTGTTAATCGATCAAACTGCCGCTGTCAGTGAAACGATTATATTTTAATAACGTTATCTGACAAATATGAATTTAATGTTGCCATTAAACTTTAATTAAATAATAAATCCCTTGTGACATTATCGGCGAAATTGAAAAGGATGTCGCGGGATAAGTAAGTATAGTGAAATTGCGCCCAATGCTATGATATGAATCAACTGTTGGATGTTATTCTGTAAAAGGTAATAAAAATTATGTCGACATGTTTTGTTAATATTATACTAAGAAATGTAATTTCGCAGCCCCCAGCGTATAGGTACAGTGTTATAACTTATAATTTACTGCTAAAACTCATAGCATAAAACTTATGTTAGGTATAACAGCGGTCTATTCCGGCTTCGTATGGATTTGAATTAATTTTTACAGCATTTTTTCATAAACAACTTTCATAGTTTTTTATAAATATTAACCTGAAATAAAATTATTAATAAATATTAAGAAGCTTCCATGGAGAAGTTTTTTTTTAACTGAAGGTCGCACTCTGCGGAGGTAGTTGAAGTCGAGAAAAACCTTAAAACGTATCTGTACCCTCCATCTCTTTTCATGTTGGTATATCTATATATAACGATTTTATATTTCCGAGTTATTTTCAGGAGTTAGAAAGAGACCGATATATATATAATTTGTCTTCAACTTCCTCTTCAAAGTACGGTATCCAGCTAAATTCAAAGATTCTTGGAAGCTTCTAAGTAGAAGATATATATTTTATTTCAATATAATATTATTATAGTACACATAGTGTCTACATCTTTTATGAAATATCTCTCCCGCGGGTCCGCAAGGAGAAGTTTCTTATAGAAATAAGCGGTACCTTTTGCTCTTCTTTCTGTATGTATCTTTCAGCTTTATATATGTTGTTGTGTGCAATAAATTGATAAATAAAAATTTATTAAATAGAAGAGAGAGATGCCTCGAAGAGGCATTCCAAGTGTATTTGTTTTTAATAAAATTTTAAACTACAATAATGATTAGCGCGGATCATCCTTCAAAATTAGACATATTATATCTATCACTGTTTTCGATGTTTTGTAGTTATTTAAGAGTTACAAATCTGTAATATATAAATTTCAAAAATCATGTAAGCCCGTTTTTTAATGACTTGATTATGTTCAAAATATCAATATTTCTCTACTTCTGTAGACTAAAATAAATGTGAATGTGTTAAGAGACCTTTCTCGTTAAATATTTTAACTGATTTTGAAAACCCGCAGTAGAATTGACTCAGGAGTTTAGAAGTTATAAGCAAATACATAGACAAACGCTGTTGCGATTTTTTTTTAATATTATTTAGGGATAGAGATACGGTATTTAGAGGTTTCCACATGTATTTATAAAATTTTACATTCTGTAACGTATTTAACACTATTCCAATTGTGAATTTTTGTACCTGAAATAAAATTGTCCCTTTTTGTTGTTACTTTAACTTCAATAAGATTCGATTCGTAATTACCGTGGAAAATTACTATTTCCATAACTGATTATTACATAAACAAAATACACATATACATGAGAAGATGAAAGAGAAAAATCTTAATATTATTCGTAAAATATTTTTAATTTAATTTTTTACTCAAGGTTCCTTTGCAGATTTTATTTTAATGAATTAGTATATTTACAGCCACGATGAACATAAGTGTACATACATAAAATTTATTTAAATTCGCAAATAAATATTTCGAAATTTTGGTATGGTAATCAGACCAACTTTGTGAGGTGGGCGGACTCTCTGTCAGAAGCATATAGGCTGGAGAGTGGAGTAAGACGAGGTGGGTTAACATCACCTACCCTCTTCAGCATATATGTCAATGACCTTATCGTGGGACTGAGCAACATGCGTGTCGGCTGTCGAATTGATGGCGTTAGTATCAACAATATAAGCTACGCTGACGACATGGTCTTGCTCAGTCCGACGATGGTAGGCCTAAAAGACCTAGTAAGGGTATGTGAGAACTATGCCGCTGAGCATGGTCTCACTTATAATGTAAAAAAGACAGAATACATGATTTTTAAGACCGCCGGTAAGTGTCCCGATAATACATCTAGTCTTACCCTAAATGGCATGAACATCAAACGCGTGACTAAATTTAAATATCTAGGACATATCATTACTGACGACCTTAAAGATGATGATGATATAGAAAGAGAGCGTAGGGCCCTGGCGATTCGAGGTAACATGCTGGCCCGCAGATTCTCCCGTTGTAGTGAGCAAGTAAAAGTGACACATTTCAAAGCATACTGCCAAAGTTTATACACGGGGCATCTGTGGGTAAGGCATGTCAAAAGATCGCTAGACACCCTGCGCGTTCAGTATAATAATATCTTCAGGATGATGCTGCGACTGCCTCGCTTCTGTAGTGCATCGGGGATGTTTGCAGCGTACGAAACAGACGGTTTTGCGGCCATTAGGCACACATCGCCACTATGGAAGTGCATGGTGCGGAAGACGATCAGAGAAAGTAATACACTTCTGTGATCGCCGTCGTTGCTAGATTATACTAACATAGGTTAAGTTATTACTAACATTTCTATGGATTTCGATGTTATCTGAAATAAACGAGTTTTATTTTATTTTATTTATTATTTATTTATTACACTGCTTTTTTACACGCAAAAATTTAACAAAAAAAAAATACTCGCGCTTTACTTAAAATTTGAATAAGTACTTACTTTCAGCCCTTATATTAATAGTACCAAACAAAATAAATTTCCAAAAAACATTCCCAAAAATAGTGTTATGACAGCTCGTACTCGGCCATTAGACACGCTAATGACACTTACCCACGTATATATCGACGTCCCATTCCGTATGTTAATGAGACACACATATCGATATATCGATCAATTTATACAGCATTGTGATAAAGATATAACATGGCGTATGGCTAATACACATTCCACTATTGATTGATGGGTTAGTACGAAGTAACAGTAAATTTTGTTCAGTTTGACAGTTTGTATCGATGTCGATATTTTTCTCTATTGCTCACACTAGTGCGGTCTTGTCAGATATCGATAAAGCACCACTATATTTATCATTCAAGAAATAATAATTCCTCGAATGAAAACTTTACCTTACGGTAAATTACCAACCATAAAGTGTAGATAAAACAATGTGTTTTCGTTTAATTTACGAGTAATGCTATATTTGAAACCTATATATTTTTTTTTCTTCATATCTACTTAAGTTTTACCTATTTATAAAAAAATTATTTCAGTTTTCAGCTACTACGCTTAACTCCAAATAACCACATGTCGTCGCTTGAGTTCTAACACCGCGTAAGTTAAAACATTCAACTTTTCAGACGAGCAAAAATACTGTCTCTTTTTGTAATAGGTACTTAACAATTCGAATTAGTTTCGTTGACTGAAAAAACTTAAAATGGTTGCTTATTGAAATTATAGATGTATTTTATACGAAAATTAATTTTATCCTTTTAAAGTTTTTATCGAATGACATACCTACATAATTCGCACTGACTATTTTTTGAGTTACGTGGTGTTAGAACTTAAACGACGATATGAATATGTCAGACAAGATTTTGTAGTATACAACATCGACAAATGTCATTGGACATTTAATTTACATCGTTACCACACGCAGACTATTATTTATAAGATAGTTGATCAAACAATGATTAATAATTATATAATCGCTTAAATGTAATACTTTTGTAGACGTTTTACACATTCTAACTGGCTTAATTACATAATTTTTCGGCTAAAATTGCTAAACATGACCCAAAATTCATTTGTTTAAACATCTTTTATATTTTTATGTACTTATATAATATTTATATTTATGTATTTAAAATGTGATATGTATTATATTTGTGTATAGTATACATATGTAATTTACATTAATATATTTTATTATCAATATAGCAAGTACACACAGTATCTATCTTTTCTATTTTGAATTTGTCACTCTCGCAGGTCTGCTGGAAGAAATTTCTTTTAGAAATAAGCTGTACCTTTTGCTCATTTTTTCTGTATGTATCTTTTTTTTTGTAATGTTTGTGTGTGCAATAAATACATATAAATAAATTTGAAGTCGAAGATCAAGTCGAAGATACCAAAACCTACAAAAAAAACTTATAATATATCTCTATGATTTATGAGAATACATTTTAGGGTTATATAATTTCGCAATAATAAATCGAAAGTCGATGCAAGATAATCCATTAATTAGCATTGCAATCAATATCTAAGTGCAATGAGACGACAAAATGACAAAAGTCATGAACAGAGATTGCGCTACACTTTGGTTTCAGTTCGTTTCGTGCAAATATCGTGCCACTCACGTCATCAGGTCGTTAGACAACGCATTACACTATCAGTCTATTGTCAATCTAACTAAAATGACCTATTGATCTGACTCAAAACTGAACGCATAACCTCTGTCATAGACTAAATGATTATAGGTACGTGTCATGCATTTCAACATATTGTTGTAAAAGCAGCGTTTGCTTATTGACAGACGATAAACTAATTTCTTCACATACACAGTCAAATAAGCCCATATTGTCTATGCTCATATATAATTAAAGTATTCACTGTTCACAACCCACCATAATAGTATTATTATTAAAATATGCAATGTATTCGAATTTCCCATCACTAATTTGCTACTTGAAGAATGGCAGCCATGAACTCTCCTATCTTTTCACTACAAAAACATGTTGCTCAATATTATTGACCATGCTGACCCTATCAGTGAACAATGGTTTTACTTTCTCCTGTTCTATGATGATTTCTCGTATTATTATATTTACTTATTGATTCATCTCTTTTGCATAAGACCATACTCGTACATTCAGTTTCAATACAAGCATCGTATTCAAAATCTATTCGCATAATAATATGTATATTATAAAATCTTATTATTTTTGAAAACGACACATTCCCGTGTTTGTTTTATTTTCACGCGAAAACTACTCAATCAACCAACCTCAGATTTTGCGCAGAAAGTGGCTGTACTGCAGGTTAAAATACATATAACTTACCCTTTGCTAGTTTAATGAGTAAAGGCGCAGTTCAAGACTAGTGATATAATAAAGAAGACAGGCTTGTCTATTCAAACAAAGTAATGGTTTTAGTTTCGGCAAAAATTTTGGCGAAATTGAAATTTCGATTGACTATCTTCAACCGAAATTTCGATTTCGCCAAAAATTACCGTACCGTACCGTACCGTACCGACGGTACCGAAACCTACAATGGTGAGTTTTCGCGCTGCCTTCGGTGACGATCGGCGTAATGGAAAGTCATCTCATTTTTTAAAGCAACAAAACTATTTGCAATTAACTGAATACAAACACATAATATTTGCAATTGGATAAAATGAGATGAAACTTAAAAAGCTTCGGTTGAAAATAACAAAACCTACAATCGCAAGTTTTTGCGCTGCCTAATGGGAAGTCGTCTCACTTTTTACTGCACTTTGAAAGTACTTTTTATGGCGACATAACTATTTGCAATAAACTATATGCAAACATATTATTTACAATTAGACAAAGTAAACCAAAACAAAAAATGTGCAAAAATTTCGGCCGAAACTGAGACGGAAGTCGAAATTCGGTTTTGGTTATAAAAACTGTTTTCAATCGGATATTATTTATTTATTCCTTCGACATAATTTCAGAAAATAGGTACTGAACGGGTTTGGTTACTAAATAAACTAAAAAAATAAAACGATAACAGTCTCCAAACGATTACGCCCATTGTGTAGCCACACAATTGATGTTGGCAACCTTTAAAAAAGCTTAGCTTAGTCTATGAATACTAAGGGAGCACCAATTTTATTCAAATTCTGAAACAACATAGAAAAGTTTGTTTTCTTTTTTATTGATCCCTTTTTTAGTAACGCCGGAAAACCCTTCATAAATGTATACCCAACTCCCTCAGAGAGAGACTAAGTTATGTAGGGCTTTTATCCAATAAATGCGGCAGCCGCCGTAGGCGCGTTCTCGAGCTGTTGTCTTCCTTGGGGTAACATAGATGGGTGAACAGAGACCCCCGCTCCGATCGGCTGTGACCATGAAGACTCCAATTTAGTCACGTCTTATGACTGGCGGACGATACCGTAACCGTACCGTAAACTCTGACCCGGGTTACAGGGAGACTTGTATCTTTAGACCTTCGAACGATTTGTCCTTCGATGTCCCAGACTAAACCATTGTCTAAAGTCCTAAACTTATCTGAAACGATAAATCTGATGTCAGTTTCGTCTGAACTGAACCAACACTCATACATTCTCTGACAAAACTACGCTTCAGTTCGACGTGTTAGCCGTGAAGAGCAGACGCGCCTACCACAATGGACTGGGAAGTGAGATTCTGTGTTATATGGACTTATTTTGGCATTAAAGAAGTAGAGAAAGAAGGAAAGATCGGCCCTGAAAAAGGCAAAAATATTAACATATTAATTTATTGAACGAATTGCAGATTACCTCAAAGATTATTATCTGCATTAACTTTAATTTCGTCAACCATACAAAACCAAAATACAATTTTAAGAGAAATTATAACACCACATGAAAACATCAATCGATCGATCTGAACGTGTACGCGTCATACACTTTACAATTCAATCGGAAATGAGGAAACGCAAATCGTATGTTTTGAGATGATCAATCTGAAGGTGTATGGGATCCCTGACGTCATTAATATTAATCAAAATCGTTGAAAATATAATATATGGATGTAGTTCGACGATGAGTCACGTAATGAGTTTTCTAACATCAAATTTGTATGTAAAATTGTTATATTTTGTACTTCGAAAACGACAGTAGATAATAATGAGTTTCTGTAAGAGCACACTGATATAAACATTTCATTCATCTTGCATATTTTCACATGAGTAATGATTTTCAAATATTAATCATCATTAGCGTATGTCACTTCTGTGTTATATATAAGCTTAATAAAAATAATATATAACAATATAAATAAGAATAGTAATACGTATATAGGGTATATTATAGACTTGTTTAATTATTTATAATTTTTAAATATTTAAATGAAGTTGCAATGAAAAGTCGGAGAGTTTTACTCATCCAAAGTTTTACCCAATTTAATGCAGGTAAAAATAACTCAGAAAACGAATAATTTTTAAATATTCGTACAGATAACGACAAACATAAATCTTAAATAATTAAATCTTAAAAGTAATCTAATCGCAATTAAAGGCAGGAAAAGTTTGAGTCATTGAAACACAGTAGAGCTAACATATAAAAAATAACTTAATCACTATCTAGAACGTTCCTGGAACTAAAGATGAACTTCAGCTGTAGGTGTGCAATTAAAAATCTCCATACATATGTACACATACATAATCTACCTGTCTGTATTAATGTAGAGACGAGGTGCGGTCGCACGCGCATATAAATCAAATAGACAAATTCAGAGCACTTGCGACACGCTGGCCAGATTTGATTGGTAGCGTTAGAAAAAAACATTTCGATTCATTTTTTATTGATGTCCTCATTTTGAATAAACTGTTTCATACAAATGGTCATCCTAGGTTCGATTCTCTACGCTTTTGAGATGTTACAATACTTATAAAATCATACTCTATTAATTTCAAATTAACTGGTCAGTTGGTACGTAGATTGCTACGTCTTCTTAGCCAGTGTTGGCTAAATTGACTCATTCAATTTAGGTAATGAAATGTCTAACATACATATCTTAGAATTTGGGTCTCGAGACTAAAACTCGAGTTTGATGGTGGCGTTATATATATTGTGATTTTTTATTTGTATAGAAACATATATAAAGAAGCCAATATGTAAGTGCATACTTCAACTGAAACGATTTTTGGAAATGTTATTCCTTTTACCTCTAACCATACATCAGCATTCAATAAAAAAAAACTCTGTTAAGAGCTGAATAAAGACAAATCGACAACTACACAATAAAATAAAGTGCAGTGCGAAGGTTGACAAACATGACACGAATAATTTTATCAACTAGGTATTTTATTTGTAAAATTTAAACAAAGGCCCTCAAAATAGCATACGGTAAATTGACCGGTATATTTATGTGCTGCCAGTACAATAGTTGAACAATTAAGAAACTCAGTATGTCATCATGGCCAGTTTTCACCTCGTATCCGGTGTCGGGTACATTAATTAAAAAAAAATAGACTGAGAGTGATAAAGTGTCCACCTTTGTAATTCGACACTTCGGCAATTGATCTATTTTTTCGTACCTAGTAGTTTATGCTAATCGTAAATTTATCTACAAATTGTTTATATAAAGTAAGCCGTTGAGTAAGGCATCTAATTTGATTTTTTTAATTTTAAACTGATGTAATGTTTTTGACTTACATGTACCCCTAAGGATTATGGAGTATTTTTGTAATTATTTTAAATACGACATCGCTGGTATGATGCTGGCAAACATTAGTCCAAGGCGAAATAACTGTGTGTAACATTTGAGTTTGGTTGGTTTAGTAGTTTTCGCATCAATCAAAAATAAAGAGACAACTTTTCGTTTTTGAAATATTTTATCAATTTATTTTATAAAAATACTTATTATTATTACATAAAAATTATTTTTTATGTAAACTTCAAGCGACTTTATTATCACCTTTTGACATCTCAATAACCTTTGTAGTAGTATAGAAGAAATTTTGGTTCACAATCTATGGACTAATTTCATTACTAAGCAATACCACCTACAGCACTGGGAATAGATATTTCTAAAGGCAATCAATTTCCAGCGAAAACTTAGTAAAAACTATTAATTTTAAATTGTATTTGATTTAAATTAGGTATAATTAATCTATATTGCATAGGTACATCTAATAACTTGACGTTTGAACAATTAATTCTGTCACTCATTTGTATACTTCCTTTTTATAAACTAAATAAAATTTCCAAAAATAATTTAAAAAAATAATATCGTAATAAGATTGTGATAACAAGTTGAATCAAAGTTGCTCACATTAAAAGTATTACGAAGTACGAAAATGCAATAAAGAAAATTTCATAGAAATCTGCCGAATCTTTGAATACATTTTTGTCTCTTCAATAAGTTTATTTATATTATATATATATAAGTAGGTAAGGTCCACGAAGCTTGGCGCCCCGTTGTCTCTGACTATCCCGTTAGGGATATTACGTGAAGATATGTATTTATTTCACCTTCGTATGCAAATTAAAATCAAAACACAATTTATGGCCTTTAATATAAAAAGACTACAATATGTAAATGTACTCGTATATTCTAATTCATACTTTGCGTGTCAGTCTATGTAATCATAAAAATATCATTACAATTTGACTGTAGGTGTTTATCTGTTTTATAATTATCTAACGAAGCCTTATTCTGATGAAACGAATATTACCTTTCTTCAAAGATATCCTACAGTCTAGTACATACATAATACCTATTTTTATTCTAGGCATTAGAAGTTATGATAACAACTAGTTATAAGGGTGTACCACAAAGTAATTTTCTTCAGAAAGATAAAACGGATTCTGCAAAAACATTTTATTAATCTTAAATAGATGTTTTTATCAAACGTTACTATTTTCTTATTTTTAGTAACAATACTCGTAAATAATAATTAATTTATGAATGCATTTTAATAATAATATGTATTATTCTATTTATATAATTAATAAGTGTTTTATTGATTTTTGTTAATTATAATATTTAAATTTATTATAGAAATGGCAACAAGAAATTAATAAGAAAGTGAACGTCGTAATAGTTATTAATAATATAAAATTAGTAAAAGTAAAAAACTTATTTAAAGACGTGTTTTCTTCATTACAAGAATTTTTATACACATTATAAAAAAAACTTAACGTTAATGTTATAATTTATTGATTTAACAATTCTTGTATATTTATTAACATTCGGTTTCTAGTCGGTGAAAGCAACGTATAAATCTTCTGTTAACCTTCCAGAATAGGGACATTTATCATTTATACCATTCAGTGCCTAATTTGACGGTTAATTTGTAACGTACAATGGTACAATTTCGGATAAATTTAAATTACCTCTATACAACTTATAAGTCTGTTGAGTTGTTAATTAGTAAATTACTTTATAATTACAGTACCGTCTATTGATGATTGACATGATTTGTGTATTAAGTTAGATTGACAAAGTAGTATTCATGTTCCTACAAAGTTTGATCCCATGTAGACATGTATGTTAGGTGCTTTTATTTAATTAGCATTTTATGTGTGTATACTTTTCATTACTACTCATTTCACTATATGTATATACCTACTACCAATACTTTTCCTGACACTATTAACTTGTACAAACAATATACTTACATACAGTATTATTTATATCTTTATCTCTAATCAGTATAACTTATGTTTATGTTTGGTTCATACAATCGACCAGATATAATGTAGTCTGTTGCAGTTGTTCTAATTTAAAGTATAAGTACTTATAGGAAAGTATAATAGACAATCGTAAATGTTGTTACTTACAGATCTGAATTAGCAGACCACACATTTTTACAAAACATAAGTACTTTAATGGACTTTTTGGCGGGAACGGGAGAAGTGAGGTTGACATTTTGTTTAGATTTTCTATTTTTTACATTTTTGGAAGTTTTAAAGTGCAAAAGTGATAGTATATTGTGTTTTTAAGTTCTGTTTAAGGAAAAGAATGGAATAGGTCTAAATAAACATGTGTAGCTGAAGTTTTCGCACTCTTCCAAGAAGTCCTTTATAACTTCAGCAGAGCCTACTATCACTTTATTGGAGAAGTTTTACGATAAGAATAAACTAATTTACGTGTGATTCTACTTATTAATACGTGACATTGGAAAATGCGCTAAACTGAGCGCCATGCCATAAAGAAAGAAAAAAAAAAGTACTTAGATGTTGATGTCATTTTAAAACTTTTATTCACATAAGTAAATATTGAAAGACACTAAAAAGGTTCTGTTGACAAATTTTATGTAACCCAATTAAGTAATTTTACCTACCTATGTAAGTTAATAAATTAAATTCGTTTATTTTTATGTTATTTCTTAGTGAAATATTCATTCTACTGTTGTTTAGGAGCGTCTTGGTGGCGGCGGGCTGGGTTTGTCCGGCGGTGGGTTCCGCGGTGGCGGGCAACCCTCGCTCGCGGACTTCCAGCCGCCATACTTTCCGCCGCCATTCGCGCCCGCTCCGCACCCTGCCTCGCCACATCACCAGCAACAGGTGACTACAAGATCTCTAACACTGAGTGATCAACAACTACATGGCCCATACATACGAACATAACCAAAAACTACATGATCAGTGACTAATATTATAACAACATATAACCAATGAATAAACTATAAACTTAATATATATGGCCAGTATGTACTAAGTTTATGGAATAAACACGTGATTGGAGAGTGGAGACTAATAAATATTCAATAACCTTATGATCCACAACCAATGACTTTATAACATAACTAATCCAACTCCAAATCCAACCAACAATATTTAAAATATATTAATAACATAAAAGTACATACATACGTTAGTATTTATAAACTTAAAACTATACATTATCTTCAATAATAGACTTCCTCAAAATTGCCCCTTAGAAACCTGTCATTGCTTAAGGTGCCCAGTAAACTGGCATCATTACCTCTTTAAATAGCCAAACTGATTCGTTGGCGGAAGAAGCTGCCAGCCCGGCGGTCTCCCGAAGCCTCGACCAGTCTTTTACTCACAGATTAAAACGGAAACACCATTTTTATAGTAAACTAGCGGACCCGACAGACGTTGTCCTGCCCGAACATCGGGAAAAAAAAATTCCCAGAACTTGATTGTAAGTCCAATTGTGAATCTAAACCACTCAAGGACCCGCTTAAACACACACAAAGAATTTCATCAAAATCGGCCCATCCGTTTAGGAGGAGTTAGTGACATAGGTACACACGTACAGAAGAATTATTTATATAAAGATATATGGAATAACTCAAACTATGCCTTTTTAAATAAAAATAATCGTTTGAGAAAATCTGTAGTATTTACGAATATTCAAATTCAAATTCTTTATTTGTCCGTGATCGCAGGTTGTATATTACATAGATACAAACATTTAAAATAAGTCCTCTGCAATCTGCCAAGAGCGTACAGACAGAAAATAAAATCTAAAGAAACCATGCACAATCGAAGTAGAAAAAAATCGCAACTATACCAACTTTTTCAAAACTTAAAAACATTTGGCCATGCTAACAGCATACAATATTCCAGAGCCATGGCATGGATTATGGCGGCGGCGGCGGTGGCGAGTATGCAGCGCATTATCCGCCTCAGCAGCTACTGCCGCGGCATCACGCTCATCATGAGCCGCACGCACACATCCGACACAGAGACCATCACGACATACACACGCATCACGTGAGTGCAGCCGTAATATTGTCTATGACATTCCACTACTAAGCGTTCCACTACTGCACATTTCACTACTAAGCGATAAGCGTTCTACTACTGAGGATTCTAGTACTGCACGTTCCATTGTTGCGCGTTCTACGCAACCACTGCGCGTGTAAGTTTCAGTAATGTGCACAATATTTCCAATAAATAACTAAAGTAATGAATAATGATGGTAACATAAATAATAGACTTCCTCAAAGTCGCCGTTTAAAAAATTGTCGATCGTCATTGCTCGAGGTGCTAATTAGACTGATAGCATGATTCTTACACTTCGATACCGAAATAGTCGCGCACGGTAAAGTTTAAAAAAAACTTGTGAAATGGGCTCCCTGTCCAGGTTTTCTCAAGAAATTCTAAAAAGGGCTTCTTTAAAAAGAGCGTAATAAAGATTATACAAATGATGAGAGAAGTGATACCTCTGGTGTTGCGGGCGTTCATAGGCAATTACAGTAACCACTTATCATCAGGGCCGTATGTTGCCACTTTAGAGATTAAAGAGATTCAAACTTAGCCCCTACTTCCAAATTAGTCCCTCTAGTCTAGCTTAGAAGTGCAATGTTGTTCATCTCCGTCAATCTCTGTCATTTCATTTACAGACGAAAGAAATTAATACAAAAAAAATTCGAGAACGATTTTTAACAATATACCGTTTCCCACGTCACGAAATTAAAAAAAAGCAAATTTTAGTAAGTAATAGAAGATCATCGAAAATCCGAATCGTTATATTTTTAATGTCTTTAAGTGTACAAAATCACTACTATTGGACAAATTAATTTTTGTTAATAAATTAAAGAAAATTCGTGTTTCGTGCTGATATAATTTAATTCTTATTGATCAGTACATAGCTAGTTTTTGTTTTCTATTCAGGCTGCAGAAACTGCTGCATAGGGAAATATGTGGTTGGAAGATAAAACTATTATCCATTAGATACTTCAGTACAGACCCCAAATCCAAAACAAAAAATCCACTCTCGTTCAAACTTAATGTCCAATTGAATTATATAAATACAGATACCCAAATGTAATAATTTAAACTTGTTAAAGGCAAACTTATAAATTCTCATAACCTCTTTTTTTTTTAAACTACTGTTTTTTTCTTATCGAAATATAGCAATTGTCACCTACTAGCGGCAAATTTCTATCAGTAAAAGAAATATTAAGTACCTAATACTTGAAATTAATTCCAATTCCGATTTTGCTAGAAAAGTAAACTTTTAAAAACTTATCATTTGTAATGTAAATAAACATAATCCTTAAAAAATGTGTGAGTAAATTATGTTACAAAAAACATTGGAAACAGCTCCAAAGTAATCGATTGATAAAATCATAACACGGCTGAAGTCTTTAAACTATTTGCTTCCACCCTCCGCATACTTCCCCCTTGCAAGGAATCTTAGCATAGTTGTTACCCTCCGAGTTTAAAACATGTTATTAAATCAATATTAAATACTCTAAGGTTTAGACGCGCTTCCCAATAAACATTCACATTTGCGCGTTCGTACTTGTACAGTTTTAACTGCACCGTGTAATGTGCAGAAATTCAGTGAAATTACTTTTTAACTTAAGTGTACTTATGTTTTACTAACCACACACGTAGCTTTATGTAATTTTTATAAACAAAGTTGATGTATAGCTTTATGTAATTTTTATAAACAAATACCTTTCTGATTTAACTCGATTTTTAACGGACTGGCTGGAAACAAACACCAATACATTTTTTCGGATGATAATACTCGTAAAGATATATTTTTAAGAAAATATAAATAGGAGCGGATCATATTTTCCAGCCAACAATAGTTTTTGAAAACGAGACGTTAGGGCGGTCCCACTTTAGTAGATTAGCCGTTCGTAATGTTCCGGTCTGCGAGCGCTGGATATTGAATACAATACTCTCTACATCTTTTGGCGGGAAAGTGGATGTCATTTCGTGATTACTGAACGACATTTATGAAAGTATCTTTTAACAACACAATACAGTATTTTTTAAGTTATGAAAAATTATTATGTACACCAAAAAACACTAAAACAGCGATTAACTACTGAGGCTAATATTGGACCCGTCTATATAAAAATTATATTAATTTTCGAAGTAAAATTTTAGAATGATATTTCAAAACAAGTTTTAAAATTATTGAAAAAATTAGAAAAGATTGGATACTTTTTCAACATACTTCAGAGTACTTCGGATTCAGACAGCCATGGTTCTTACCTATTTTAAAATCATCATCGAATTATTGTTGCACCTGAAACCTAAATTTATGCTTGAGGGTATCACTATTTGAACATTTGAACAAGATAACATTAATATATGTTCTGGTGAGGCTCCGGCACGATAGGCATAATGTATTTTTTATTAGGATAAAACTAAACTACAGAAGATACGGTTAAATCTGATATGACATTCCGTTTGAATTTTTGTTCTTTGTCTTCTTGGAGTTAAGCATAACAGTAACATGTAATCACTAGGTTATAAGTACAACGTGTTGAAGTTCTACGCAAGTGTGAGAATCGGACAGCTTAAAAAAAATGTGTCACGTTCTTCCAAGGAATCTCTTAGCGCTTCGGTATATAGCTTATTAAAACTTCACTGGAGCAGTAATAGCGGTAGAAAAATCGGAAGAACTTGCAACACTTTTTTTAAACGCTTTAAAGATTTTCCTACCCGTGTAATAGTAATAGGGGTAGGAAAATCGGAAAGACTTGCGACGCTTTTTATTGAATGCTTGAAAACGGTACTTGCGTTCTAGATCAAGTGGAATTCGGTAAATCAATGATATGTTGACACTTATTGATTACGTGAAGACTAAAAACGATGCAAGGCCTCAATAACTAAAAAAAATCATAAATCCTGTCATGTTTTCTAACAGCTGTCACACGGTGGCTTCGGCTATAGTGGTGGTGACAGACGGACAGATTATGGGGCGCGAGAACAACACGAACTGGCCCTACATCACGCCCTGCATTCGGAGGAGACACCGGTAAGACAACACACTGTTATCTATTAAAATTACACATCTATGACTGTACGACTACACTAACTGGCCCGTTAGCACGACAGCAGAGCATCTACATTCAAAGCCGTGACCCCGGGTTCGATTCCCGGTCAAGTCAATTTGAGAAACGAACTTTCTAAATAGGCTTAGAGTCTGGGTCTAAGTCTAGAAGCTGGTCCATTTCGTTATATAGTATCGATAATATAAAGTCTAATGTAAAGCACTAGCTCGGCTTCACCGACTTCGCACGGCCAGAAATTTATTTTTAAATTAAATACAGCCCATTTGAAATCGATTAAGTAATTTTTGAGTTTATCCATTACATACAAACAAAGGTTACCTCTTTATAATATTGGTAGATAATATCCAAGTATTTAATTTGAGGTCACACAATTAATTGATGTAATCGTCTAGAGCAGCCATTCCCAAAGTGGGCGATAACGCCCCCTTGTGGGCGCTGCAGGCCTAAAGGGGGCGGTAAGAGACCCAGAAAAAAAATGGGGGCGTTGTGTAGAGGCCTGGGGGGTGATTTGTAATTTCATTTAGCTAGAAGGCATCTTAGACAACGACTGCATGAGCTCTCGACTCAGTAGACAAAATAAGTTTGGGAACCAGTGGTCTAGAGTATTATAATTATTTATTGCTATGCATATTTGTCTATGTCTGCTTATGGTTTAATACCTATAGATTATATACTCAATTAAACTTTAATTGTAAAATGTAACGGTATTTTTCCTACACAATTTAATAAAAACAAGAAATATTCGTTCATGTGCTATGTAAGATTACAAAAATTAAATTAAGCATTAAAAATGTAAACAATATTTTATTAAATTTTATTCTATTCGTTAACCTATTAAAATACCAAAACCTTTTTTAATTTTACCAGCAGAAATAGCCGATATCAGTATCAAAAATTTTTGCCAGGGCCGTAGTTAACACGGGAGGCCTAGGACGGAAAGCCTTCGAAAGTAAAAACTTTTTTAAGCAAACGGTTTATAAAAGAAACGTTCAAAGGACTTACTAAGTGAGACGGGGAATTAAGGGCCTCTCGGGCAGTTGCTACTCGGGTTCTCAAATCCCCTAGTTACAGCCCTGACATTTGCTAGTCCAATAGGAATTTAATAATAAGCTAAAGTAAATTAAGATTCCGCCGTCCGATGTTGGAATTTCTTCCATACATTTTTTCTACTTTCTTCTCAATATAGTTGAAATCGTTTACGTTATTAGAAAGCAATATGTTAGAAATATTTTCACGATAATATATCTCTGTAGCGTAGTGTTTACAACAACCAAAGTTTTATATTACAGAGTTGAATTAGAATTTAAAGAGCAAAACAACCGCAAATGAAATCCCGAACTAAGGACTAATAAATAAATATACATAAGTTCACACCAATTTGCAACTAAATTTCCCTTGACGGCACTTTAAAAAAAAAATTTACAAAAAAAAAAACAGAGACTAGGTCATTGTAGGTTACTTGAAAGGACAGCGTTACTCGCCAGCCTTAGGACCAAAGGGAGCATGTAAATAATTGTACTCCAAGCAACTACAGCTAATAGAAATACTCAAAACAACTATAACAATTGTGTGACTAAGCATGTATGGGTAATACACAATGAACTGCAAGAGCTCCAAATGACACCTAGAATTGAGTCTAACTAACCTGTGACCTATACTTCAAGCCAAATCGGAATAGTTCGTTATCGGGAATCAAACCCATGCAAGGCCCCGGTATGGACGGCAGGCGCCCTACCGCCGCAGCAATGGGCCAGTAAATGATAGGACGGGAGAAAATTAGTTGTAGATACAAATCAACGTACAAATACCATAGATAGGTTCAAAGTCTTAGAAATTTTCCGGATCTCATTTCATGCAGATCGCAGGACGCTGCAGGAGAAGATAATTCACACCGATTATGGCCTTAGTCTAATGTTTAAAGACCCATCTACACTTCACTACTATAGATATCTTTAAATATACTATAGACCATAAATGACATCATAATTTTAATAAAAAATGAATAGTTCGGATGTAAAAATTCAATATTCCTTAATTAATATCATTATTATCTCTATAGATCTTTCAATCTATGGCTAGAATCTCTAGGGGGAGAAGCTGCTCCCCTTTACCTCCCCCAAGATGACGCTCGTAGTTGGTAATACATAGCCTATAAATACCAGTTCCTTATATTATGCCCTATCGAATTTTATAAACTGCATGGGAAGACATAGTTGTCGTATTTTATACCTTCTCTCTCAGACCAGTATGCAAGTAATTTACGTTGAATTCGAGTACATATTATTATGTCTCAATTTTTACAATTTGGTCCGTCACGTTAAAGGTAGGGCCAAACCAGATGCATGTGCAATGCGTGCAGCAAACAGGACTTTAAATGTATGACACTGCATGAGACGTCGCACCGAAAGCAATGGTATACGTGTAGTATGACTGTATATTGCATTCGATATAACATCTGTCAGGGAATTATTTCAAACATGAGTAATTCTTCTGCTCGCGGAATGCACAGTACATTTGGTCTTTTTTTTGGGTAACGCAGGAAAAATCTAAACACAGGTACCAAATCTCTTGGAGATGAGACCAGGTTATGTGAGTCTTTTAACCACCAAAACTACTGCGACGATCGTTCTTGATGCGTTGTCGAGAGGATCCATGATTACTACAAAACGTACTGGAGCCCCTCTCGCACTATGTCGAAGTACTTCTCAGGCGGCAGATACTGAGCCTCCCTGCACCCTTACAGCGCCAAGATAGCGCGGACTACAAGCGTTGTCGTCCAGAGGTCGCATGGATAGACGATCAAAGGTTTTTTTTTATAAGAGAGGGGGCAAACGAGCAAGCAAGTCACCTCATGGGGTATCACCTCAAATGACCAATTGCCGCCCATGGACACCCACAAAATCAGGAGAATCACGGGTGCGTTGCTGGCCTTTAGCGGGAAATAGGGAAAGGAGAGAAAGGACGAGGTGGGGGTGATGGGCCACCGACACTCTCACTCATCGAACGAAACATTACCGCAATAGATATTATTATTTCACGCCGATATTCTGTGATAGGGTGGTATTTTACCGGGCGAGCCAGCCCTATTCGTGCTGCAATGCAGCATGGCTCTACCACTCGGGAGCTCTCAGTCCAATCAGCCACAACCCCGAAGGGCTGTTTATTCTCCTGTTACGACATGCAGGAATCATCGTAGCCTTATCTCTGGTCCGAGCTACTATGCTGACATTTCGTCTCTACTCCAGGCTTATAGGGTTAAAAACGTTAAAATGAAAATCAATGGACGTTTTATCATCCTTCATCAGAGTATCTCAGTTCAGCTGGCAACCCTTGTCCGAGAAGACAAATTATTTATAGACTGTACTGTTGTACTAATATTCAAATCCATTATCTCAATTTCCGTCTTTCAATTTCAAGTAGTTTTTTCACAATTATATTCAAAATGTTTAATTATTTTAATTCAGTGTTTAGCTTATTTTGATAATTTTCTTTCTTTTATAACCTCGCTTATTTTTAACATTATTTCTCCACATTTTTCTGTTTGATTTTTGTTAATTTGGCGACATTATGTCAACACCAACATAAAACCGTAACTGTGTAATAGGCCTTTATTTTGCGTTCTGTGGCTCGGGCGCGGTACGATAATACATGCAAGTTCTAGCGCAACATAATATTATGTATATTCTAAGTTATTTTGAATCTGAGTATATTTTACAGACCAATCCGTTATGTTGAAACATAAAGAAGAATGTTAATGTTTCTTCTGAATCACCTGCATAAGTACCACAGACATTGTAAACCTACCACCGATAAAAAAAGGTTATGAATCTTAAATTTTTTTTGTTCTAGAACGCGGGAATGGATGACACAACAGGATTCATGACAGATCTACCATTACTAAAAAGTAAGTATTTATTGGCCAATAAAATTGTATAATACTAATTTCGAATGTGTATAGAGCACTGAATTGAAAACATCCTATGAAACTATATGAATTAACCGACCTTACGAAATTAAAAAAAAAAATTTCTTGTAATAAATTAGCTTTTGCTTGAGCTTTTTTGGCGTGGTATTATGGGCACATGATGGCCTTTTATAGCAAAGAGAGTTCAGTAGGTCGCGTAAAATAAATACGTAAATAAGCGCCCCAATTTCAAAATACAAAATAGGGATTATTACTGTTTTTTAATAAAATTATTCTGTATAACTCATGGTTTGTTTTAGTTCCTCGAGCCACAAATGGGACGTCACTTGATACTGATTTGCATTTCAAATTACATTCCATTATACCTATCCATTATAATTATCTTTTAACCACCGCTATTGAAAATAATGCAAAGGTGTAAAAATAGCCTTCATTAATTAATTTGTGTTTGCTATTAATGGACATTAGACATGGTTAGACTTTCCACAAATAATAAACCCAGTTAATCAAGAGCAAAACTATATTCAATACCGACCTACCTGTTTCATGCTGTGTGTAATTTAAATTTCGAATACATGCGACCGATAAAATAAGTACATATTATTAACTTATCAAACATTTTTATTGTTACTACTCTACCGATGACCCGCAAAAGATAAAACTGTAATTAGGCCTCGTACCGCACTTATCGGTTAGGTGTATCGATTTTTCTAAATAGGTTGTAAAAAAATCCATCTCATTGGCCGGCCGAATGAATCCGTATCAAAGAAATAAAAGTATCGATCAATCAATCGATGTTTGAATAGTATGTTCGAATTTGGAATACCTGTTGAGTTGCTATCTAATCTATGCCTAATATGCAAAACTATTTAAACAAGTAACGAATTAATGTTACCATATTCGTATATTTCATTTTCTACTGTTGATAACGTCCTAAAGTCGAAATAAGTTTCCATTTTAAAAATCATATTATGTCTGTGTGAGAAGTATTGACTCTTACTTGCCCTAACATTTTACTTTTTTTTCTAAAACTCCAGGGTGTTAAATAGCCAGTATGGTGCAAAGCTAATGACATACTAATGTTTATTGTATTAGGGTTACCGTAAAGAAATATTACAATGAGAATGGTGATCACGCTGAGCGCATGTTTGGGGCGTGGCAATGATTGTTAATAATGCCATTGTTGGTATTCGAAGCCGGGAATTTTGTAATCACCCGTATTTTTAAACGCGTATATTTTATTATACTGACTTACCTACTGTGTTGAGTTCTCGATGAAATAACTTGTAATAAAAAATATGATATTAGTTATTTACATATGTATTTGTAACTAATAGGAAATGAATTCACACTTATTACTTGAAAACTACTGGACGAATTTTAATGAAAATCAGTTTTAATTTATATGTACCGAGCGTTTATGGAGGATTACATTGTGCGCTCAGCTCCACTCGCGACGTACTTAGTCAGATAGGTCAATAATACCACTAATCCACGCATCGTCGCTGGTACAGCTATTAAATGTAATCACAACTCATCACCACCTCTCGGCCCAGCAATGAAAGGGCGGGACGGGTTGGCGGCCGGCTCGTGCGCGCCCAACGACGTCTTCTGTTCGGTGCCGGGCCGGTTGTCGCTGCTGTCCTCCACCAGCAAATACAAGGTCACTGTGGCCGAGGTCCAGAGAAGGCTGTCGCCGCCAGAGTGCCTCAATGCGTCGCTACTCGGCGGTGTGCTAAGACGGTAAGTTTATATTAATGTTCGCGAATTAAACTCTGCGTTCTAATGGATATTACTAGATGGTGAAGAAGGTCTGAGCCCCCTTAAAGAATACAAGATTCAGAATCCTGGATATAACTCAAAAAGTCACTGGCGGGATAAAAGTATTCATGAGAGAGGCAGGCGCAGTCACCCGCTCGCTTTTCTTTTCCATTCGTAACTTATGCATTAACGCGTAAAATGAACAAAATAATCTGTAGAAATTAATTTCATTTTTATTCCTGACAAATAAATATAGATCAAAAAACCGTTAGTAATTTAACTGACCTTGGACGCTTGGGTACGTCCTAAGTTTTGATCGTCGCATCCTACATCAGGCAGTAACGTGCATTCCATACAGGCAATAAGCTATTTCGACGACCTCCGTGGCGCAACGGCTTAGTGCGTCGGAAAGTAATCGGTGGTTGCGGGTTTGATTCCCGCCCCGAGTCTGGGTGTTTATGTATAATATGTATTTATTTACAAAAGATAAGTATATAAGTAGTATATCAGTTGTCTAGTACCCATAACACAAGCGCTATACTGCTTACTTTGGGAATAGATGGCGCTGTGTGAAATGTCTGAGTATATTATTATTATTATTACTATTATATTATTATTTCACTTTTCTTAAAATTGGTAGGTTTTACATTAATATAAAATATTTATCAATTAAACCTATAACGGTAAAAAACATTAGAAACTAGCTGATGCCCGCGACTTCGTCCGCGTTTTTTATTTTTAAAATAGCCTATGTCCTTCCTATGGATTCAAGCTAACGGCATACCAAATTTCATTGCAATCGGATGAATGGTGTGGCAGCCCATAAAATACGAACAAACAATAACAAACAAACAAACATTGATTTTTATAAATTTATTAAAAAATATAGAAGTTATTAGAGGGAGAAGACGTTACTGGACGTGAGGTCACAAAATCATAGTGGCATTGTCAGCGCAATGAGTAAAAGAAACAAAGATTATTACTATTCCGCCTCTACAATGTTAGTTTAAACACTAATAATTTCTATATTCTTCAATATGATACATTATTTCGAATCTGTGTGATGGTGGCTAAATAACTTCGAACCAACAAGCCGTTTTACGAATTCTACAAATAAGCTGACCAGATTGTGACGTTCAGTTTATATTATAAAAATCCTAGTATGGTACCCAGCAGCTCCAAAAAAAATTAGGTGAATGCAAGTTCGAGCGGACATAAAGTGATAAAGGCTTCCGTATGATTTTTATGAAATGGTATATTCACTTCGAAATTTAATTTTCTACAAACTATGAGACCTAGGACAAGTTTTAGTTGAAGTTTTAACAATGGTTGTCCAGTGGTCGAAATGCGACTGTAACTATAACATAAACGGTTTGTTGTCTTGATATCTCCACAAACTCGAAACAGCTTACATCTCACAAATCACACAAAATCCACAGCTCGAAACTCAATCAGTCTGTCAGTAATTATTTGTTGGCAACATTTTATAATTCTGTGACGACAATCTATACTCTGCAACTGTTTGAACCTCGGACCAAAAACAAAATGGACGCAGCCAATTATGGCTAAATTCGGCAAAAAAGTCGGCAACTCATTAGTTGACTTTTCTTGACTCGACTTTTTTTGCCGAATTTTCGTGTCTCTTTCTATCTCATTGAACGTGACCACGAGTAAAATAGTTTAGCTGTAGTAAGTATGGCAACCTCGCACTGTCGGTGTAATTTGTATCAGCTCATGACTGACTTAACGTACAGATAGTGCTGAAATAATTATTATCTGTAAAATATTCGTAAATCTTAAATGTTTTGGCTACGTGTATTCACAAAAATAAAAATATGTTGTTCACCTGTCAACAAAAAACAGACACGCTCTTAGAGTAAAAGCTCTATCCATTTGGATTCTTGATCCGAGGTTTGACAATTGTTTGACCACAAAATATTTATTTTAATTAATGTATTTGTAACACATATTATATACAGCTTTCTACACTCCTTCTCCATATAAAAGTTTAACTATGCTAAATCTCACACTCCTCCGTGAGCGCAATATGCTCAAAAAGGGATACATTCTAGGTCCTAACATTTCGCGAATACGACGGAGGGGAATGTTAAGTCAAATGCTCGTTTATCAGTTACTTTAATTCTCCTATTAATATCTTTAAATATTAACTAGTGCAGTATATGTGGGTTAACGAGATTTATTACCATTGCCCAAGTTTAAAATTTACGTCACATACTAAAAACACACACACTGTGTTCACTGAACTTATCACTGATTTAACTATTAATTTTGACTACATTTAAACAAAGATCGTTCGCGAATACAGTTAAAGATATCTGATTGCACAAGACTACTTCTATTTATGACATGGTGGCGGTTAGAATTTAACTATCTCTGACTACCTCCATTCTATTACACTGTACATGAGCACTTGGCACTTATTTGACAACTAGTATTTAAAAAAGACTAAAATCAGACTATACAGCCTCATTAATACGTAGGCAACTTATTTTATCCCACCTTATTCTTAGTTTTATCGCCACTCTACTTGTCATTGGAATGTTACAAAAGTATTACAGATGGCTAATTAATGTGACTAAAATTGTTTTGAAGCTCAGAATAGTTTCTGAGAAGACGAACGAACGAACTAACCGATGAGTGACTTTATAAAGCTTCGTTCTCCTTTTAAAGTAAGGAACCTTAAGAATGCACTAACATTGTTTTTAGGGTTCCTCAAAAGGAAAAATGAAACCTTTTCATCACTTTGTTGAACGTCTGTTTGTCAGTCAAGGCCCTTTTTGTCAGTAACGGGTATATTAACTTGAAATTAATATCAAATACTAAGTTCTGCGGTCTATTAGAGATGTAAAACAAATCAAACTTCTAAATCAACGCAATCAAAAGATACGGCCATTTGTATCACATATTTTGGTATTCGATAACTCACTCATCAAAATCTTTATGGTACTTCCCATTGGCCTACAATCGTGAAATTAGGCAAGAGGCATGGCATGTTTCCCAGCATAAATAAAGAAGGAAAAAATCTGAGTATCATTAATTTATACTTAAATTGTCACATAGAAACATATTTTCGCGATTACATTTGCAGTTGGAGCATCGACTGTAATATAAACGGATGTATAGCAAAATATTTTATTCCACTGTAAAGTTAAATTTATCTTTCATTCCTACTACTTTTTTGTTAGCGCAATTTTCGGTGCTTACCTTAACTATACCCTTAACTATAACCCAAATATGAGTCGGACTTAATCTAAAGATCCTGAACTGGATGAAAGCTAACACCATTTTTTTTTTGGCAAATACATAACACTAACAAAGAATTCTATATGAACTGAGATATACTGGCCCTATGCATCAAACCTGTACCGCTAAATAGCAGTTAATTAAAAAATTTTGTTGTATAAAATCAGAAAAAGCTTAAAATACTCTCACTTTTACTCTTGTTGTCTTCATATATATTGCTTTTTCATTTTATTACACTTACGTGTGATAAAATGTGTGAATGTGTGTGTAATGTTAGTCATTGTATTAGTTCGAGGACCGCGAAAAATTATTCCATTCTTAGAGTAAGGCATGTCCACCTCAGTTTATTTATATAGAAGTCTTCGACATAAACATATTATCTTCAAACGGAACCCTCGGTGCACGGGTCGACTCGCGCTATGTCCGTTTTTTATATGCTTCAACTCACGCCATCAACGTCGACGTAGTTTATTTCTAATGGGCGCTTACATAAGTGTAATTATCGGCAATAATTTCTCATCACAGTAGACCCCTTATAAATCATTAAACCAGACCACGTGCCGTCTAGAAACAGTCTAAATGTGTAGACAAATTGAGCTGACGTGATGCAACACTACATATTATTAGTAACATATTATTAGTACATATTATTAGTAAGCCGGCGTTAGTAGTTTAATGATGTTTAAATCGCTGAGGATCTAGTAGCAACATTGGATGGTGGTGAGCATGATGGATAGATAGCGTCTCTGTGCTTCGGAATGCAAAACATTTGCATTGTAATTTCTTCTTTATTTATTTCTCATGTAATCTACATTCTCATGTAATCTACAATCTACATACGCAAAAATTCGCAAAGCTCGATTAACTTATTATCAGTAGGCTGTGTCAGATGTCGATACTTTTAAACTAGTAGTGAGGTACATCATATTATTCTGTTTATGCATTTTTTATGATTTAGCTAACTCTACCTGTGCAGAAATTTTATACATCGACTATAGGTGTATGATACAGCTCTTGCCTAATTTCTCCTATCGGTTTATTGAAATGGACCGACGGTGTATTCTCTGAATTATCGAGCTCACTTTTTCAACTCCCGCTCAAGATTATCAAAATCTCCAAATGACGTCAATTTGACATCATCTAGTACTAGAAGACGCTGTCATTTGCATTTAGCACATTGTAGCCCAGCTGCATACTCTCGTATTGTAGCACAGCCTGCTAATTAGGTCCTTTTTGCATTTGTGCAAAGTTGACTGCTTGGGTAATACACATCCTGTGAACTTTGGTCATAATAATATAATATTTTACAGCATATTGGTTAAAGCAATCGACGAGGAGGAGGAGACACTTATAAGGCATTTTTATCGCGTTTACTCAGAAGCTTGATTTTTTTACAATTCCAAGGAACCGCAGATATAAGTATTAAATATTAATTTCAATTTCAACTTGATACCTCCACGCGTTCCTGAGAAAAAAAGTCATGACAGTCAGACTAACAGACAACGAAGTGATCCTACAAAGTTTCCGTTTTTTTTCTTTTGAGATATACGAAACCCTAAAGACGAAGTCATACTCGTTTTGGAATTTAGCATGATATGAATTCCTGTGACCCCTAAATCCTCCGAACCTAATTTCTGACAAAAGACTTTAAAGTATCTTTGTCCATCCATTCTGGTAACACTTTAGGAAAAATACGTAGTTATGAAGCTTCTGATTGCCATCACGTGTTATCACGTCACCTCTATACAACCTGTTTTCACCTTAAATGACCTCATACGTTACTCATTACACCTTCCTTTTGAAGAATAATTGGATTTTTTATTAAATCGCGATGACCAGACAATTTAATATGTCTGTAAATATTAACGAAACTTCAGCACGGGTTGAAGAAACATTTCTATAGCATTGAATTGTCGAATATGAGTCGCTTCGTCGTAGTGATGTTTCTGTGATGTGATTATTGAAGGTAAACCACGTTGCGTACAGTCACTTGCTGGATGGGTGATCTAGTAACGTAAGGGATATTAAGAACTCTGGCTTTTGACATATAATAGTCTTTAGTTCAAGTAAGAAATCTTAGAAAACTTCAGGGTCGCGCCGCTCCTGTGTGCGAAGTAGGCGGTGCGTACGTACAGGTGCTAAGACAAGAGTAATTAACGCCGAGCCTTTATAAGACTAAGCAGATGTCAACGTCAATACTTAAAATCTAAATTCTTTTTATATTGCATTCGTCATACTCAAGTATTAATTATGAGTGTTTGGCAGAATTTTATGGAGAGCAATTGAGCGTTCATTATAATTATTCGCAAATTGGTTCTAGTGGATATCGTGATGTAAAATTGGCGTCCTTTTGCGTCCCAAGTATATATATCTACGCTGTTGTGCAATATGTGGGAAATCGTTAAATAAATGCTTACTTAGTAGAGTGATGTTTAGATTTTTTTAGTGGCTAAATGTGCCCAGCGGATCCTACTAATAGGCTGCCTCAATATCTTTGTCGCCAGAAACTCCAAGTAATATTAAAATGTATTCACCATTTTAATTAATTTATTATTTTTAATGAAATATCACGAAAAATATGTAATTTTATTACTGAAGACATCGGCTGTATGAGCGTAGACTATTTGCCTTCCCTCTCAAGCGAGAATCTTACAAACAACTACAGCGAGTATATACGAGTATTAATGACAAGTGTTTATGGCAATATTTACGTCTTTACTGGATCTAACCAACAGTCTTCTTTTTTTTGCTTTTAAGGTTCTCTGCTTTATACGAAAAAACGGAACCCTTATAAAATCACTCAAGCGTCCGCCAATCTGTCTGTCTGACACAATCTAAACGTTTCTCAGGAACTATGTGAGAAAAGAACCAGACGTATGCAGGTATCACTAAACACCTCCTCGGCAATCCTCGCGGTCGCCTTCATTCACATTTCTGTTAAAAAAAGGACAAAATTTATGTCAAAACATTGGTTGCCTAAAAATTGCGGCGCAGGCGCGTTGACTTATACTTTTGTAAATAAGAAACATAATAAAACATATTTTGGACACATTTATTCTTTAATTTTTCTTTCGATTTTCTGTAAAACTACAAGCTTAAGTCAAAGTCAAGTCAATTGATTCAAGTAAACCCCATTGCAAGGTATTTTTGAACGTCAAATCTACTTTAGTTCGGTTCGAAAAGAAAACCTGAGTATTCAGTCAGGTACCATTTTTATCAAGTTATTATCTGACACGTCCTAGACTATATAGGCTATACTGGGACCTGTGGGGTCATTCACAAACGTCGGAAACTCAACTTTCCGTATCCGATAGGAAACTTTTCGATGATTTTGTCTATACGTGATTCACAAATCTGAAATCGTATTATATTTATATTATATATATATCATATTATATGTAGTCGTATTAACAAATCCAAGCTGTCGGATTGAATTTATGCTTTTCAACGATCGGCCTTTCCGCCACGGAAAGTTTCCGACGTTTGTGAATAACCCCCTGTACTATATGCTACCAATTCTGATATATTGGGATCGCCACTAAATCATGGAAGATTATAGATGTCGTAGCTATAAAAGATTATTCACACCCAGTTTCTTTAAACGCTATAAACGGTATCGTGTTTGGAGTTACATGTAAACCTGTACTTTTTTGCAAAAATTAAACAAATGCCAGATGTCTAATCGTATCGTACGTATCAATTACCACTTCTTCGAAGATATACAGTCGTATGTTACATTATTAAGAAAGAAAGTGGTTATTTTATAACATGCTGATGATCACAAAATCGACCCATCTCACAGTTTTCAGTTTCATAGGTAATTTAAGCGAATACTATTTTTTATATGTGTACCTATGTAATGATCGCGAAGATTAGCGCTCCATCCTCTCTGACCACCCCGTTAGGGATACAGCGTAAAGATATGTATGATACTATTATTAATTTCATCATATTCTTGAGTCTATAAAAGTAAATATTTACCTTTAAATTAAGTTTAATCCGTCATAGTGAAAACGGGCTATGTTTTTGCTGGCAAGTTATAGTACATTGTATTTATGGAATCGTTACTATTCATTTCCCAACTTGTATAAAATTATAACAGTATTAATATCCAATAAATTATGTGCTACTTTACTTTTTTAAATTGAATTTATAACGCATTTGTTGCGCACCGAACGGGAGCGCCTAATTGCTATCATTACGCACGACCCGTTGTCAAAACGCACACGTACTGCCCACCAAGTATATAAGTTACTTTAAGCTGGGCACTATCGCTGTGGTTATAGAAATTAATTTATTCATGTACTTACATAGCAACACCGTTACAACGAATAATGATAGCAAGTCAGCTAGCAGCTGGTCGTCTGGTATATTTATTGCGATATTCGGAATCGTTATCGAATCGAATCCACATAATATGAAGTTAACTAATACAGTCATAAGACGTCTTACATTTATAAAAATATGGAAATATTATTTTGCAAAAACCTATAACATACATACATATACACATATCTTCACACTATGCCTAACGGGGTAGTCAGAATTTATAACATTTATTACAATTAGTCTTTCAAATTAAGAACGATAACAATTACTATTACCTAGTCTAATCTAGATACTCGAGTTTCAACTGTCTAGATGGTCTAGATGCATTAACAAAAAATTATAAATGTTTATTAATTTAGGTATCTACCTAAGTGTTTAATGTGAAGTTAATATAAAATTAGTTGAATATCTGTGGTGTTACCGAACGCAGATAAGTACGGTATGTACCTATCTAATTAACAACATATAATAAAACTTTAATCTAAACAAGATAAATCATTCGTAAAAATTTCTAAACGTTTGAAAAGAATCACTGTCAAAACAGTATGCCACACACACCATTATTTCGAAATTCAAAAACTATTGTGTCGTAAGTCGGAACTCTGTCTCGATTTAATCAATGGTGGATTATTAATGGTTGCACTACGCCGTACAACATAAAGTTATTTTCTATTATTTTTCGTGTCGATAAGTTGACGCGGGTAATTGGACGTGAAATGATCTCGCATGAGTATTTGGCAGCTTGGTCAAAGTATCATAACCGTTTATTAAAAAAAAAGATTTAACATCTCATATCAATTTGGCGGCAACTACACACATGTGGGAAACCGCTCAACGGTATCTTTTTCGTCATAATTATCGTTCGAGAATCAAAAAGCTGTACTTGATTGATAATCTCTTTAATCGGACAGTCGAGTACTCGATACTCAAAACGATGCCCATTAGTTCTCTTTTCGATTTGTCGATTCATCCGTTTTAGTTTTCCATTGATTTTAAATTCAAATTCATTGTTTGGCTCGTTAGCTCCACGGTGATTCTTAATTCTATTATCATTGGTTAAGCGAACGTGTGAAAATATTAAGGATTAGATATAGCGGTGTTCTCTAATTACGGCATTCTTTTCTCCTCAATGCTTACCTACATCTGTACGTATATTTAAAAATCAATTACCTACTTCTTTTGGCATACTCGTCAATACACGTTAAAAACTGTATTGAATTAGGCAAATCGTAATGTCATTGAGAATATAATAAGTGAAGCGTCTAATATCACTTTTTAAGTATTTATTTTTAAATAATGTTTTTAAGAATAAAAACAGTTCAACTTTCAACTTTTCAAAAAAATATACTCAAGTTCGTTCAACTTTATATAAAAGTAGATATTACGTTCATGCTTTCGATTAGATTTTTATGAAATTCTTGTAATACTTACTTCTGAAATGTTGTATTAAATAGCGATACTTATTATAATACTACTTATTATAGAATATGTTTAAATGCGTGTTCTACTCCCAAATGGTTCTGTACGACATTTTAAAATGAATTACTGAACCTAATTTTTGGAGATCTCTCATTATTATTTTTTTGTAAACGATTTATGCTGTACGAAATCTTTGAAATTCTTAAAATTTTGACTAGTGCGAAATATGTGGGTTAATCACGTACCTACATCATTTAGTTTCTGAGAACATCTATTGAGACAGACATAACTTTTAGAGACTCTATTTTCATTTTCCTAAAAATGTAACATCTGTTTTGTTTTTTACAAAAAGTATACTGAACCTATCAACTTCAAATTGCATTAGTTTTAATTTCACATGGCGTGGCTGTACCTATTTCTACAAAACATAGGTTACCATTTACTAATATCCTATAGTACGCGAACGACGACACAGAAACAGTTGTCTTTGTAGTCTTAAACTCAGTTGGTTATTTAAATATAACAGAGGTATTTGACTTTTATGAAGTAAGAATATCTAAATGAAATAAATTATATTACTAGATACAATAACATTACACTGTAAGCTTTATTGTTACATCAAGTACTTAGTAGCAATTCCAGTGGAATTTTGCGCGCATACCGCGATCAAGAGAACGGGGAGGGATGCGGAATCAAAGACATCGTTATACAAAATTAAGCCTATCACCATCCTATCACAATTCCACGCTGGCTGTTTAATGATGGCTCTAAAATTGTATTATTGAAGTTTTTAATGAACATTCTTTAAAAGTCCTTTTAAACTAAGTAATGATCCATATTAACAGCAAAGCCATCGAACGAATTCAGCATTCTAAAATCTGTTATTCTAAATCGTAATTATTATTCTTTATAACGTATATCTATGTTAACCTAATTAACTTAATATTTATTACTAGTAATTTGCTTTGTAATAAATTTAAACAGCTAAACTAGCACCATAAATACCAAGTACCGTAACGAAATAGTAGCAAGGAAGTAAAAAAACATTTCCTAAAAACGTAAAAAATGTCAACATCGGTCATAAAATTCTAATTAAGTTAAAAAATACCGATTTACGATTAATCGCATTATAACAAATTCACACATCACTAAACCTGTCCAACGTGTAAAAAATAAGGCTATCAGCCGAAGTTATTTTAAAATTAATCACTGATTTGATTAATAACTGGCCGGTTTGAATTATTTTGCTCTTTAGAAAGATCGTCGACGAAGAAAAATGAAAACAATTTTGTTAACGAGCATTTCTTTTTCGTTAATACGAGTAGCTAGTTTTGGATCTAACTACATCCGACGTTCATACCAACAAACTTCATTTTGCCGATGCTAAATCGATAGTTGAGCAATTTCAAACTCTATATCATACCAATAGATTCAAGTTTTAGATTCTGATGAGTCTAAAAAGCACTTGAATAACTTTCTATGCGTCAATCATGAAGCACAATTTGGCGGTAATCGATAGGTTATCGGTAGTTCCATCTAGCGTTCAGTAGCAGTACCACACTACACGCGACCTGTCAAACGTCTGACAAACGTCGTTCTTTTTTTAGGCTGTTCAGCTGGCCAGCAATAGGGTCAATGACTTTCGAATGTGAGCCTGGTTGTCTGCGGTTAACTTTAATGTTTCTCTAACGATGATATCTTATATTATTTCTTGATTATATTTTTTAAAATTCATATACTTAACAATACTTTCCTTTTTGAAAAGAAACATAAAGTATGTACATGTATCCCTTCTTTTCTTGAAAGAAAAATGTTCTAAATTAAAACTAAATAAGTATATACTCACGAAGTAATGATATTTAATAAAAAAATTCTGTAGTTTATACTTTCTATTCAACTACAATGTCCGTAACCCAAAAAGCTTCTAATCATATTTCCATCACTGGATACTGTAGTCCATTCCTCTTGAGATAAACATTTTTAGTTTTTAATTATAAGAAAATGTTTTAATACCGCAGTCTTTGTTATGTTAAATACTTCGTTCTACCAATTTTGGTAAGGAGATATAATATAAACTTGCCGATGGTAAAAGTAACGAATTTTTAATATTCACTGACTGACAGGCAATGCACAGCCATGAGTTTAGAAGCATGCAGTTTTGTACAGGAGTTCATTGTAAAACTGTTATTACAACAACGCACTAGGAAAGGATTATTAAAAATTCATCCCCTAAGCGAATGATTTGAGAAAAAGGTCGAAACGTATTGAGTTCCTTATTTTTGAAGTTACCTTGTAATATGGAAATCGGCGTTTAAGTTTCTGTTTTTCGTCGAGACTAAATAATAAAAAGAGGGCATAGGCGGAGCAGAGGTTACCCAAAATACTTTAAATGTTGGAAAGTTCTAGAGAAATACGTTTAATTACCTACTTTTTTATATAAGTATGGGTAATGCTTATGTCCATCAGCAGTTCATTCAACAGATACAGTTATGGCGTTATACGGAAACCCAGCGTGAACATATTAATCATAAGTTCCATTAAATTCAAAATTAAAAATTATGTCTGCAACTCAGAATTTTTGTAACTCAAATTAATGTGCAATAATGTAATAATGTATGAAATTATAGATTAGTTAATTCAAAACTCGTTTTAAAACTGCAATATTCTTAATTTAAAGTTCTTGCAAAAACCAAGACGTTATTTTAATTGAAGCTGATTAGCGTATGACACCAAAAAACAACCATTACACGCTTCTAATCCACTATTTGTCTAACTAATGAACGGCATAAATAAAAAAAATAATCTCATGTTCATCAAATCGCATATTAAATATGTAACTACAAAGAAAAAAGATATCAAGCAATAACGTGCGGTCTGGAACTACCATAATGCTTTTGACAAAAATATATTATGTATTAGGCAAACATGAAACTATACTTTATCGCCTACGCGTTAAGAATCACATTTAATCGTGAAAAACAAAATGGCGAACGAAACGTTTTAATGATAGTAGATAGATACAGCGAAATCAATCATGCGAGTGTGATATATCTGTAAAATAATTTTGTATTAACTTTGAACCACTTAAGTAATAATAATTTCGTTTTAATGATGTTAGATCGTGGACTAAATATGACAGATGCCATAAAGTGTGGGTATAGGCATACGTAACCACAGACTACTTACGTAACCAAAACACTAAAAACTCTAAAGAGGGTAAATTTATGTTGCCATACGTATAATGTACTCTGTGGTTTTATGTATAAGAAGAAAATGTTTGTCCTACCCTTGGACCAAATATCACAATGGACGGAGCATTTGCTCTAAGAACGTGTCCTTTTTTGTTGACTCTAGATTTTTACTAATGTGCGTGACTAGGAAAGGTCACAGTAAAACCATACACAGCTGAACATGACATAGTTTTATTTTAGTGAATGCTAGCAGCCAAAACACTTAAGATTTACGAATATTTTGCAAATAATTATTTCACAACCGACTCATAAACTGACACGAATTACACTGACAGTGAGAGGTTGTCACACTTACTATAGCAGTTTTATTCATGGTTACGGTCATTGAGATAGAAAGAGACACGAAAATTCGTTTGACACACTGTGGTCAGAGCGGGGACTTATTATGGTTCCGGCCATTACGTTTCTTGGTCCGAGCTTGACTCATACGTAGATATTCTCCTTAGCTTGTGCTTTACACAAACTCTCTGCACATTACATACGCACTTAGCGGCTCGGCTCGCGGTACGCACGCATCTGTAAACTTACTTAAACCAATTTTCAATTTGATTTGGTTTTCAAAGGCACCTTATCTTATTACCTGTGTATTTACTAATGGCTGTGCACGTTATAATGAGGCGTACCTAAATGAAATCCTAATTTGAATTTGTGATTCAACAAGAATTTTAATTATAAGACTAACTTGACATTTTTTTGGGATTTCTATCCGCTAATGGTTCATATGCGCTATTTAATTAAATATTTTATACTTTGTTTAAGTGTTATAACTTAAACGTAAGTATAATATGTATGATGTTATTCATTGATTTTACAATTCTTTTACAGTGCCAAAAGCAAGAATGGCGGTCGTTTACTTCGTGAGAAACTAGAAAAAATAGGACTTAATTTGCCTGCCGGGAGACGGAAAGCAGCTAATGTAACACTCCTCACAAGCTTAGTGGAAGGTATGCAAATTAATTCCCCTATATTTGTCATTTGAAAAAATGAAAATGACGTCATCATAAAAATGGTTTGCCAAACAGTTTAAATCTGACATTTATATTTTATCATACATCGCTACTTACTATCTTTATTATATAAATGAAATGCACATTTGTTTGTATTTCATGGGAAAACTACTGAGCCAATCAACCATAAAATACACGAAGTAGCTGTTCCGCTATTTACCAAAACCAAAACAGCCGTACCACGCGAATGAAGCCGTGGACAAAAGCTAGACTGTATTGGTATTTTTAATATAAAAAGTACTTTTCAATATGAAACACAAGAACCTTCCTTTAATTTTTTTTTTCCATTGTCCTTTAATATAAAAATCAATCATAATCGAATACTTTATAAATATTTAATGGATTTTATTTCAGAAATCAATGCTAATCCATTCTATTTCAGCGGAGGCAGTTCACTTAGCGCGCGATTTCGGATATGTGTGCGAGACCGAATTCCCTGCGCGGGCGCTGGCCGAGTACCTAGCGAGACAGTATGCAGAACATGATGCAAGGCGTCGGCGGGATTTACTACAGGCCACTAAACAGGTACAAGACGTCGTAGCAATAATAATAACCCAAAAACAACAAATAAGCAATAAAAAATAAAAATAATTTTCAAGATTGACGTTTTTTTATAACGCTAATGAAATATTTGACATACGCTTTAAATTTTGAATATTAATGGGGTATGAATTAGAGAATACCATGAGAATACTCAGAGATATAATAAAATAGTCATCTGAAATATCCGTAGACCTATCAATAACTATATCACATACTTATGTAAAACGCATGTCATAAGGTATTTCTTTTATTCTTACCAAAG
This sequence comes from Zeuzera pyrina, assembly GCA_907165235.1. NCBI lineage: Eukaryota > Metazoa > Arthropoda > Insecta > Lepidoptera > Cossidae > Zeuzera > Zeuzera pyrina. The sequence continues at coordinate 7,447,364 of OU015641.1, forward strand.
AACACTACGGTAAAAAAGGGAAGTTATTCCACTCATGTACATCTAAAGTAGTCTTGTACTAGTCGAACTGTCCAATTCTAAATATATCTTTTATTTCGTCAAGGATCTGTGGATATTATTTATTATAATGTAAGGACACGATAATAAAGAATATATACAGACAATTCACAGATTGTGAACTGTCTGTCTTTAAGAACAATATTGGTTTATTCATCATAGTGTAATCTTAATTTTTATTTTTTCTTGTTGGGGTAAGTAGGAGCCAATCGGGGAACTGTATATTCTGTGAAATATTCACATTTTCAAATACTGTGCCCGCGTAAGAAGCCAATTAAGAAGAACACAAATGGCGCGGATACCCATGTCACAATCCTCACTCCCCACCCGCCTCGAAAGCTCACGCAATGTATTCGTAGCGATCCCAAAAACCAATTTTATTATTAACAGGTGACGAAGGAGCTGATGGACCTGTTGAATCAAGACAGGTCACCACTGTGCAATACACGCCCACCTCACTTACTCGAGCCGGCGATACAGCGCCATCTGACGCACTTCTCTCTCATATCGCACGGATTTGGCGGGCCGGCCATTGTAGCGGCGCTTACTGCCATACAGGTGACAATTTTTACATTTGGCAACTTTAAGATTATCATAAAGCTGTTTCACACGTTCATATTTCCAAACTGCTAGAACATTTAAAGAAAGATGGTATAGTAGAAATTAGCAATTCATGCTTAACTTTGTTTAACCAATTAACCTTTAATAATATATTCATTGTACTGTAATAGATGATTAATATAATTTTACACTAACTTAGGCCACAAAAAATCTATTTGAACTGCTTTTCTAAACTACAAACGTTTTTAGTTTAAGTATATTGAACATGTTCCAATAATTTTTATATTTGCAGAATTTCCTGAATGAATCCCTCAAGCATTTAGACAAATTATATCCTCAGAGTGGTATGGTGTCGTCATCAATGGACAAAACAAAAATGGACCCTGACATAAAAAAGTAACAAAAGAGTAACGACGGTGACGTCGGAATGCACAGCGAAGAAATAAAACAACTCACAGAACTTTTAGAAAATATTCAGTGTTGACATGTTATCAACTACATCGGTCGAAAGTCAAGTTGGATAATTATTATTTCTGTTGGAAATGGGGAGGCAAATAATCTTCAATGTTTTCTCTGAACTTTTATATCGAATTTTGAATTGAGTTTATGTACCATATGTAAAATGTGTGTTGACTGTACTCCATGAAATGTATACCTATCACAAATGGCATATTTAAAAACAGTTTTTATGAGATGTTCATTCTATAAATGGCAATAGTTCTGAAGTAAAAAATATCTAGAGAATAGAATACCTACATAGAACAGTACAGTACAAGTACAGTACCAATCAGGACCCTATTGGCTGTTACATTTTTTTACTAATTATTACTGACAATAAAATAAGAGACACATTGTGAAACGATTTCCATTAGATGATTAGACTATCTAAATAATATTAACAATAAATGTTTTTTTAAAGTTTTGTTATAACAACAATGTTTCGTTAAAAATCAATGACGTAGGTATTATTGGAAAATATGTTTTGTAAGTAAAATTAAATTTAACTTTTAACTACAAGTATTCAACGAAAAAAATTATTTTTACGCACTAACTACAGTTAGTAGTGCCGTCTACAGTTTAGTCTTTACTCTCTTTACCTCCTCACAGAGTACTTTTATTGTGAATTAACGGATCCAATATTATATAAATCGACTGATTTTAAGTTTCTTTTAGTTTAAAATGAATAGATTCATTCCATTCCATTTAAAAAAAATACTGCCATACCTCTTAAAACAATTAAAAATTACCTTCATTTGATGTGACACCCGCATACAAATAAAGTGCAATTAAAATACTAGAGATTGTGAGAGTTTGTAAATATAGACGTGTATAGCCGAGTATGACATACATACAAATAGTATTAATTTAAGCATTTATAGTACTTAATTATTGTACTGTACCAACAAATCTTTGGAGACGAATATTTTTATGAAACAGAAAATGGTTTTCACAAACACCGCAATAAACACACATATCAAATTGTAACTGTAAATAAGTACATTTCATTAGCGCTAAAACAAGTAACATCTTTTTAAAATGAACAGAAGGTATAAATAATATAAAATACAAAATAAAACTTTAGTCCGTAATCTAACTTCGATCAAAAATATATCATATTTTAATAATAAACCAGGGGGGTTATTCACAAACGTCGGATACTTTCCGTGGTGGAAAAGCCAATCGTCGAAAAGGATAAATTCAATCCGACGGCTTGAATTTGTCAATACGACTATGTATAATATGATATACATATAATATAAATATAATACGATTTCGGATTTGTGAATCGCGTATAGACAAAATCATCGAAAACTTTCCTGTCGGATACGGAAAGTTGAGTTTCCGACGTTTGTGAATAACCCGCTGATACGTTTCATATTTGTATCTCACAGTCTGTTATGTTCATCCTGCATTTGTGGTGTCATGTAATAAAAACTTTTGCGGTGAAAATAAATAACTAGCGACCCGCCCGTCTTTACCTGGGCCCCTAGGCGCTTGATTACAGCTACACACTAAATATATATATTAAACTGAGACCGAAAAAGCTCATTGAAAGAAAAAACAGCTCACAACGCATCGTGGTCACTGTAAAAATCGTGTTGTGGCTCTTATAAAAACGCCTATGCGCGTTGTGGCAATCACAGAAAGACCTTATATCAAAACTTGTGTCGTGGCCATATGCTATACAACCACAACGCATTGTGGCGATGAAGAAATGCCTTGACGCGTTCTGACGACGGACGTGCAGCTCCCAGAAATGTTTGCGGCGAAGCGCCAGAACAAAATCAGCTCTATAAGAACACACTTTTCGTGTCGATTAGGTTAGTGTGTTGACCACAACACGCGAGCCGAGCGAGCGAAGCGAGCGTGCCGCGGCGGTGGCCGGGGAAGCGCCAGAACAGAATCGGCTTTATAAGAACACTCTTTTTGGGTAGGTTAGGTTAGACATTTACGTATATAATTGACATAAAATTTTCTGTCTGGTATTATGGTACATGACAAAAAATATTTCCCTAATAAAAATGACAAAAAGTTTCGAGACAAGACACATAACACAAATCGCTGTATGTCGTATTCTATCATGGTTCCATACGTATCATGGATTTCCTTCATTGCCACAATGCGTTGTGATCGTATAGCATGATAACCATGACACAAACGTTATGTGGTCTTTCTGTTATTGCCACAACTCGTCATGGGCGTTTTTATAAGAACCATAACACGAATTTCGCGATATGGATTTTTAACGGAGACCACAACGCGTTGTGAGCTGTTTTTTTTTTGTTAATGAGCGTTTTCGATCTTTGAGCTTAACATATACACAATATCAACCTTCCTCATTAAATCTGTTAGATGATGGTGAAAACCGCATCGTAATCCATTTAAAAGTTAAAACCTCAGAAGCCAATAAATAGGGTTGACAGTAGAGCCAACTTATACCGCAGGATCCATGGCATTATACAAAATCAAATTTAATACAAATTGACAAAAAATAATATAAAATATTGAATTTTCCTGCTTGTCCGCCTTCTTTTTAATTGATAATAGCTAACTTATGGAGAGAGCGCAATGTACAAGCGATGTAATAATTCTCATAAAGTGTACTACTCTAAGTTTACGTCATATTTAAATTCTTATTTTTGGCAGACCCTGCAACTGAGCTCTGCATTAAATTGACAAACGCGGATATCGGGGATGGCGAACTTCGTTGTATACCTACAACGACGTTCGCCATCCGCATTACATTTTTTACAATTTACAAGTAGTTCAGGTTTCACGTAGGCTCAACTGACACGTACGTTCTACATGTTGGTCTTGCGATTTCCGTCTCAAATACAGACATAAACTCGGTATATTTTTGATCGAAAATAATTTGTAATTAGATATTAGTTTTGCTAGTGAATCAATGTGAAAGTGTGCCAATTAGTTCGTAAATGGAAATTACATTGATTTCCAACGATTAAGTATTTAATATTTATTACAATGCGTGTAAATAAATACATATGAATTGTGCTGTTTTCTTGCCTAAAAATATGTATTACATATTAGTCATCTTGTTATATTTCACAGAGTAATAACTTTCATAGTCTAACATATAACCACTGAAACTCATCCTTATATTGGCGAACTTGAAATAACATTTTTTTATTTTGCTCAATGTTTGAACAAAACGTGCCAAATGATACTGCGATTTCTAAATAGATACATATTATTAGAAAAAAAACAAGTGATCAACTGTTTTATTTTTACAATTGTAATGTAATTATTGTTTAATAAATTAATATTTCAATTGTAACATGTTTTTCTGGCAATAAATTTTAAACTCAATATTGTTTGAGAACTGTGTCAAAAAATGTTACCCATTAACACAGACAAAAAAATATATCAGTGCAACAGTATAACTCTGGCATGCCTAACGCTTAACGTAACAAAAAAAACAAGAAATTGAGATTTAAGCTGAGTCAACAATCACTATAGTTATATTTATACGAAAGCGAAAATAGTACCTACCAATGAAAACACAGATATGAAAGAAAAACCAGGTCATCATCCTTTACTCTATTATAGACAAAAGACCAAAATGGGTGCTGTTTTATCAGCTACAATTTCAGTGTCAAGATCACCACGACGAATGCAAAAGGCTGTGTACCGTAGATACGGACTGAATGGGCGTTTTTATAATTTAGCATTAAACGTATTTATCATCATGATTTTACCGTCCACGACATAATAGGGAAGCAAAATGTATTTCCAGTGTATGAAGGCGCTTTTAAATTTTCGTCCACGATAACGTCGTGCCGTGGACGTCGACGGAAAAAGCGTATTTCTCCACGAACAACAGAGAAGCATTTACCCTATTATATCGTGAACGATAAAATCGTGACGATGAAAACGCTCAACAGTCAATTATAAAAGCGGCCAATGCATTCGAGCCTTTTTTAAGCTAAAACCTCAGGCTGTTTTGATTTTGCGTCAAAATCGAGACTGCCTTTGCGGCGTGTGGCATCTTGCTCAATCTAGTATTCAATCTAGTATGAAATCGGTAAGTTCGGCTACAGTCGGGAATCGCTTAAGTTTTTCTGTGCAAACGAAAACTGTCGGAGAAATTATATTTCGGGTAATGCTTGCTTGTTCCTTTTGTAATTTTATAGAACAGGAAAGTCTGTTACACGCGCAGCTATAATAAACTGATGAACTAAAACATACGGTATCAGTTCGGTACGAAATATAATATGTTAGAGAACTGCGTGTGTGGCCGTTTAAAGATTTATATGGAAAATATACATAATAGGTACTACATAATATGACCATTTCATGTTAGCATTACAGAGTTATATTATACATTATTTTTCACGTAAATTTACGATTCCGGTTCCTGGGGATTATTCACAAACGTTGGAAACTTTCCGTGGCGGAAAGGCCGATCGTCGGAAAGCATAAATTCAATCCGATGACTTGGATTCGTAAATACGACTTTATATAACATAACATAACATAACTTCACGCTGTATCCCCAACGGGGTAGTCAGAGAGGACGGAGCGCCAGGAGTCGCGGTCCTTACACACCTCTTTCGCTTCCTCAAATCTCATCATTCTCCTCACACATTTTCGCCTAGGTATGCGAGTGCTTTTGACATAATATAATATGATATACATTAGGTAGTATATAAATATAATATGATTTCGGATTTGTGAATCGTGTGTAGACAAAATCATTGTTTCCTGTCGGATACGGTAAGTTGAGTTTCCGATGTTTGTGAATAACCGCTGGTGCCTTTGCCACTAATCCCATCTTTGCCCGTAGACCGTAGATTACCTACGTAGGTAGTATGTTACACGTACGTTATTCTTAAAAACGTACACTTCCATCTGAGTTCATAAAACTTTTTTATTTAAATTACCTCACTCTCATAGTTCTTTTGTAAATATAAATACATTGGCATTAATAAACATCTATTTGTTTTATTAAAATGAATACCCGAAACGAGATATACTTTTGATATAAAATTTTATTTATTACTGACTTATTAGTTGCAATAACTTATAGTTTGTAATAAATAATATAGTAATAATAATAATAATAAGTAAATCTAAAATTACCACTCTCCTGGCGGTTATTCACAAACGTCGGAAACATTCCGTGGCAGAAAGGCCGATCGTCGAAAAGCATAAATTCAATCCGACGGCTTGGATTTGTAAATACGACTATATATAATATGATATATATATAATATAAATATAACACGATTTCGAATTTGTGAATCGCGTATAGACAAAATTATCGAACAGTTTTCTGTCGGATACGGAAAGTCGAATTTCCGACGTTTGTGCATAACTCGCTGTACCTATTGCAAGCGGTACAAACCATATTATTATGTAATTATTTGCAATTATGTTTGTGGAGTAAAAGAATGATGTTTTTAAATTATAATATTGTTTTATTGCGTTATAGCCATGATACAATTTTACCTAAATATAGTCTTTAAACAACATCTACTTGTAACTAAACTGCAACATACTTTCCACCGCTACGAAGGTGATATGATAACACAATATTGTCATTGTTTGCGGAGTTATATATTCTATAACTAACTACTAAAATAGCCATACACTATGCGGGGTTGGTTCCAACTTTATTGTACGGTAGTGAGGCCTGGATATGCCCGAAATTGAATGAAAGTAATGTAGTAAGTAAGTAAGTAGTGCAGTAATGCAGTAGAAATGCGATCTCCCAGAAATATATGCGGTGTCACCCTTGCGGACAGGATAAGAAATGAAAAGATACGTAGTATGACAGTTGCACGACAATGTTATTGTAAAAATGAAGAAACGAAAGCTTAGATGGTTCGGGCACATAGAAAGAATGAATGATGAAAGACTGACGAAGAAACTACAGAGCGAAAGCGAGTGGTAAATGAAATTAAGGAAGACGAGGCTGACTTATAAAGATCAAATAGCTATGTTAGCTGACGGAAATATCAAAAGCACTCGCATACCTGGCGAAAATTTGTGAGGAGAATATTGCGATTCGAGGAAGCGCGAGGACCGCGACGCTTGGCGCTCCGTCTTCTCTGACTACCCCGTTAGGGATGCAGCGTGAAGATAATATGTATGTATGCATGAACATTGGTCTGGCACATCGATATTGTCACATATCGATACACAGCCGGTATTGTAGGTATAAACCACAGTAAACTGAGCTTAAATGAGTAAAAAGCTCGCGATATTCCATTAAACATCGTAGAACAATTGTGTAGAATTCATTAATATTCATAACTAAGTTAAATGGGTTGTATAAGTTATTATACGGGTGTCCCAAAATTCGCGCAAGATTTGAATTTTGCGCCACCTGTATGGTAGTGTTGCCTATGGAAAAATAGGACAGCGTGACAACTGTTTAGGGTTTAACAGCGCGTTTTCATTCTTGAAAAATATGTTAAAAATAATAAAGATTTTGCATCAACCGTTCACAATTTTCGTACGAATTATGGTCGCAATTAACTTTGTCAACTATGAAGAGATTATTTGAAAAATTCAGGGACAGCCTTGACTTTTTTCTGGAATTTTTTAAAGTGTAATATTTATGCCAACAGGTCATCCACCCTAGTCTTCAAGAAAGAAATTGAGCGCTGTATCGCGTATCGCAATTCGGCCGCATTTAATAGTAAAAAAAAAAAGAAGAGCCGTCGCGGGATGCCTGGCAGATGTGAAACATCGAAATTGTTTAGTATAGAAAATATGCGTGAAAGGATGGTTTGTTAGTCAGTCTGTGAGCCGATCTGACCGCATCAAAATCTGAGGACCGTTTCATAAGGTATTTCCCATCAAACGAAAGTCGTGGAGACTATGTTATTCCATGCCATAATCCTATACAGTATGTATGTATACTTCATGAAACAAAAAAAAAACTACAATTTTTATTAAAAACTTTCGTATTTTCCATCAAAATTACTTCTTGCGTTAATTTTGGGATAACAGCGTTGCGTACCTTGCATAGCAGAAAAAGCATAATTTTCTAGAGAAAATGAATGTTTCTAAACGTATGACATCTGTCGAATGACATGAGATGAGTGTCAAGGACTGAGCTCTACTGAACCGCCACATACCGCCTTTTTGAAATTATTTGATTTGTGTATGGTAGTTTCTTTATTTCATTAAGAAAATCACAAATTAAACAGCCTAAATATGGAAATAGCTCCAGTATTAGAAACAGAAGAGATAAAAAAGTGCTTCAGGTTGAAAGATAATGCTATATCAAACTTAAACATAATTTTCAATGTGCCGAATTCTATGATTATTTTCTGGAATAAATATCAAATATTCATGTATGAAAACATGGACTTTGATGGTGTCGCTAGAACTTTCGATCCTGAATTCTATATACATGATTTAATCGTTACAAATAGTTACTTACTATGTTTAGATTGTAGTGGCAACATACATATTGCTTCACTTAAGTTTAAAAATGTAGCTTTAAAACGTTTAAAAAGTAGTTTCCAACAACGTGAAGAAAAAGTATTAGCATGGACACGGCATGGTGAGGACTTTGTAATAACTTTAAAATATGAATCGGATTCATATTTCCTTTGTGCACATCAGCTAAATACAACTTTCACAGTCATTAAAAAAGTTGCAATTAAGTGTAACAATGAGAATTGGTTTCTACCCCAAACGTCACTAGGCAAATGCATTTTAAAATGCTATATTGTTAAAGAAAATATTTTAAAAAATATTAAAGAACTATATAACCTCAATGATGATTATGGTTTAGGCAGAGAACACTACCTTATAATTGTCACTTTCGACAAGTTAAATATATACAGCTGTTTGTTCAGTCCAAGACTGGTCGAAGAAGAAGTGATTTTATTAAAACTATATACATGCCCGGTAGAAATATCTGATATAAAATTTTTGGAGAGAGATTATCTGAATGCTTTAATTGGTCTATCTGTGGGTACTTTAATAAAACTTGCTTTAAAGAGTGGAGAAAGTGCAAAATTAATCCATTTCAACACTGCCATTTATAAGTTTGTAGCAATTACAACTACAATCATATATACAGATGGCCTTTCAATGTGGAGGACTGATAATACATACTCTTCTGAAAAAATAAAATTTTCACAATATTTTGTTAAACAAGTAAAAGACTTTATAATATTTGGAGATCAAATATTGTGTACAACATTTTCAGATTTTATTTATATGTTTCCCATGGATGATGACTCCAGTTATGTAAAACCAATAACAATTCACAATTATACTTCAGTAAATCGGTTAACTAATTCGGGATATCTTCATAAGATTTTGGAAGAAATGGACATAAATGAAAAAGTTGTGAAGAAAGTATGTGAGGAAAATTATTATGTCACTGCTTTGTCTTTATCAAACAGACGTGATATTATGGATAATGTTATAAAGCATCAGATTAAAGTTTATGATAACTATGAAGATGTTTTAAAAGAAAACACTAAACTGATGTTAACCAATGAAATCAAGGATTACTTCATAATAGGTTCATTTTACTTTTTAACACAAATAAGAATCTCTGAACCACAAAACGTATTCAATGAAGTGTTGTCGAGTCTTCTAGAGGATTTAAAAATACATATAACAATAGCTACAGAACTAAAAACACTAAAAACTACCACTGTGAGAGTAGTTGATATGAAGAGAATCAACATTTTAATACCAATGGAGGCTGAAATGTTATCAAAATCTTGTCAAATAAATGTTCAAATGAAAATAGTTTCAAACATACCAGCAGCTTTTAACATAAGACAATCTGTATGGCTGCTATTATATCAAAATAACACAATACTAAATTGCGAGAATTTTATAAAACCTTATTCAGAAACAAAAAATATTACTTTTTTGAAATCACCACAAGAAAGTATTGAAGAATTAATATGTAAAACTGCACAAAACCAATATGGTAATTTATTTAAGTTCACAAATATTTTGCAGTGCAAAACAGAAGCAGCAGAATGGTCACTCTATATAAAATTACCAAAAAATTATAAAGAAGTGTTTAAAAGGGAAGAGAAGTACAAAAAGTACTTCAATCCAAGAAAAGCTAATTTCATGTTCCAACGGTTTTCATCTGAAGATTTTCTGAATGGTAAAATTAAATTGACATTGGAAATTTTTAATATTAATATATCATTTGAGGTAATCAAGGACCTATATACATTCTCTCAGCTTAAAATCTCTTGTGAAAATATGCAGTATACCTTCAGCATGCGATATTTTTTCTCTAATTTTATCAATGATCATGGATTCAACTTTAAGCCTGGCAGAAAATTTGTTGCACACTCTTATTATACAGTAGTGGAGGTGAGTCATTTTGTTAAATTAATAAAACTTAAGAAACTGGCAAAGAGCGTGTCCGACATGCATTAATTCCTTAGCAATTTTGACAGTTAAATTTCCAAAAAATTATTTAGAGGTGAAGATAATGGAATTAATCGACTGTGACATGTGACTATGGTGTTAAAAGGGCTCACTTTTTTCCTTTTCGACTGTCTTTTCTTTGTTAAAATTTTTTTATTTTTTTTTGTTTACAGAATGTTCAGAAGGCGTTACAGTCCTGTGTGGATGATCGCTTACCAATAAATATATTCTTACCTTTAGCTGAACAATTTGAAAAATGCGTCATGGGCTGCTTACCATTATGAAAAAGTTTATTGGGTCTCCTATAATGTGATTTAAATTTATACTGCTCAAACATTTGGAGATAAATAAAGTAATTTTATGCATGTTTTTAATTGATTTTAGTGTTCTCTGTAAATCTGAATATCTATAATTGTAATCATTATAGTACCAAAACAATAGTACTATACAAACAGGGAGGATCACATTAATTTAAATAAGTAAAGCAAATGAAAAATTACGGGGGCGGTCCACAAATATTATAAATAATTATTTAAATAGAAGTTGTATTCGAAAACAACACTAGTGGCATAAAATCATGTTGACAATTGACTAGCGGAGGCTAGCACGATATTCTATTATTATTAGCGAAGCGAATCTTTCGAGGAGGTTCTACCTTTGTTTTTCTGTGTCAAGATTGAGTGTGCCGAGCAATTCAGTTTTCGATTAACAATTAAGATGAAATCGAAGTGAATCGAAACATTATTTACCCCACATAATTTTCTAGATATATTATGAAGTATTTGAGATCTCTCTGTTTATTTCAAAGATCAAATAATTTATTAAAAATAGTTCTTTGCAAGATATTATTAAACTACAATATAACTACTTGTTTCTATCCAAAAAGTGACAGGTGAAATGGGATAGGACTAATTCATGGGAGACGATAGAATAAAATTATAGTATTGAAATTATAATCTATTTATTTAGACCATTCTCCTGAGGAGCTCATTAATCTTGTCCTCGCGGTTACCGAAGTCGCCGCCGTCTACGTAGTGGATGGTCTTCTTGCGCCAACCACCAGTCGGGTTATTTAGTTTGAAGGGCCACAAGAAGTTGCTTGCATACTAAAACAAAACAGGAATTTAATGTTATAGGCATTTTTTTTTCTAAATTAATATTACGCAGAGGTAAAGTTTGTAAGTTTGAATGTAGCAGATAATCTCTGAAACTACGCATCCGAAGAAGGGTGGACATAGATTTTATATTATCCCGTTTAATTCCACACGGGTAAAGTCGCAGGCAAAAGCTAGTTTTAAAAATAGACTCAACATTATCAAGTCACTTGCACAAATCTAATGGATAAGAGAAATACCTGTATCGTGAGTTTTGTACACATTAGTGATTACATACATAAACATGATTTGTCATATAAATCCATTTTCTGTATTGATAGCACAAAACTTTGTAATTGTGTGTATTCCCAAATAATATATGTAATATACTAGAATCGCTACTAACAAGCACATCAAAATATTGTATAATTGGTTATACCAATTCAACTCATGGCAGAGATAATATTTATTTATTACACAAAAAAAAAATTACATTTGACATTGTTTCTCTGCAGTCCCCACACTATGTCTAAGCCTGTATCTGGGGTACCTAATTTACGCTAAAAAAAATTGTACACAGTTGTAGTGATTTCACAAAATGGATTAATGTGTTCCACATGAACACACTGATATCTATATTATATACTAATATTCTGATAGCCCACATAAACACACATTTGCATATATAGTTATATTACATATACACATATTATATACATACATATCTAATAAATATTCATGGTACTAGACTTATAGACATAAATATCCATTCATATGCATAGACACAGTACTTTGCTTCTACAAGAATTATCCAAATCTTTCGAGTAAATTTCAATTTGACTTTTAGTACTGGAAATCTAAATATGCGGCGGTTCGATAGTGTTATCGTTGGTAAATTAAATAATCTGTGGTGTTATAATAAGATGAGTTAATAACGTCCATGTGTGTATCGAGACTTACTTTTAAGATAAATAGTCGTCTCACTGTCATGTCACATATAGAACGAGAAATACGAGACGTTTGTCAGCTACATATGGATAAATATATACATACATAGAAAACCTGCTATACACAACTTTAAGAACGAAATTAAACAATTAGACAATTCTTATGAAATAATTTTTTATCAAGAGTGAAATGGGACTGAAAATTTAAGACTACAAAAAATTATACCTAATCATATACATACATAGACAATTCATAAAATCAACACAATTGACAATGAATTTATTCAACTCATTAAAATACTTGCAATACAGAAACTAGTCATATTAATGTTCATGTTAGTGGCATAAAGAAACTAGTATCTGAACTAAGAAACTAGTATAGTTCCTGCATCAGCTTGAATGATAATCTAGGAATGTGCGAGTGCTAGGAAAGTTGACTCGCATATTGCTAGTCACCATAGGGGCACACGGTCACTGTTCGCTCCTTGGACCTGCCACGGCATGAGGTCGAGGCGGTTCGTGCGGAGCGAAAATTGAGATATCATAAATATTACTAGAAGCAAATAACAAACATTCTCATTAAGTTCAATCTTTCAGATGATTTCTTTACGACAACCTCGACAAAAGAAAAGTATATAAGTAGTATATCAGTTGTCTAGTACCCATAACACAAGTGCTGTGCTGTTTACTTTGGGACTAGATGGCGCTGTGTGAAATGTCCGAGTATATTATTTCTTGAAAACATAAGTGGATAATAAATAATAATGTAAGGGATGATGGATTAGACAGTCATTAATTATTTATTTTTTCTTACATTGTAAGATGAAAACTGAAATACTATACAATATCTCTTCTGCCTCTAATATAATAATATCTCTCTAATAAAATTATAGTCAATCAGATTACATTACATTAATTTCTACCTACATCCTGCACTGACTATAAGTTTTTATAATATACAAAATTTAAGTGTTATTAAAAAGTAGCAATTTGAAGCAAAATATGCTATATTGAAAAATATATTACTCACCTTGAACTTATCACCGACAGTGAAGATCTCATGGATAAGGTCCTCTATACATATGATGTTCTTCTTACCGAGCTTCTTTTCGATAATGGTGTTTGAGGTAATAGGCTTCCGCTGGCCTTGAATTTTGGCAAAACCACGCTTGTAGATCAACTGCAGGAAGATTATATTAACTTTCATTGCAGTCAAAGTTAAATAAATTAAATTATTTTGAAGAATGGCTAGAAAACTTCAAATAACAGTAATTACTAAAATTGTGTTCAACAATGTTATTTGTAAGATTCTCCCTTGAGAGAGAAGGCAGAGTCTACGCCCATAGAGCCGATGTCTTCAGTAATAAAATTATATATTCTCCATATTGTTTCATTAAAATGTCGACGTAAATACATTTTAATGTTTTTTGAAGTTTCTGCTGACAAATATAGAGGCAGTCTTGGCTAGTAGGATTGGCTGATAAGGCTAAGCCACTAAAAAAATTTCGACATCACACTACTTAATAAGCAGTTATTTTAATAATTTCACATATTGCACAACAGCGTGGATACTTGGAACGCAAAACTACGCCAGTTTTACATCATAACATCCACGAGAAATAATTTGCAAACAATTAAATTAAACGCCCAATCCATAAAATCTCGCCAAATACTCAAGTGTTTAACAAAATATCATCAATCATAAACATCACAAAAGTCAAAAGCACCGCATACCTAAGCGAAAATGTGTGAGAAGAATGATGAGATTTAAAGAAGTATATAAAAACTGCGAAGCTTAGCGCCCCGTCCTCTCCGACTACCCCGCTCTTAGGGATACAGTTGTTTATAAGATTCTCCCTTAAGAAAGAAGACAAAGAGTTCTACGCCCATATAGCCTTGACACTCCTTCTGTAAATAGTCTTAGGGCTTTACTAGAGTTCAAAAAAGACTTCTTGGAAGAGTGTGAAAACTTCAGCTAAACATGTTTATCATTCTTTTCACCTACAACTTTAACATACAATATACTCAGTGGCGGTACCTTCATACAAGCCCAAAAGCCCGGCTTGTCTTACTAAAATGCTCAGTCAAGAACACAGACTACTAACGTGTCAAGAATGAGTTATTACTCATTCTTATAAATATCAACTTCAAATCATATCAGTTTTAAAATTTTCCGTGAATTATTTGTCAAATGAAAACAGTGTAGGAATCTTAAGAGAAATAAAACGTTTTTTACCCCAAGTCGCGACCAATCAATGCGTCGGTCGATCGACACTAACGACCTCTCAAGGTATGAAATAGAGCAAAAACCAGAGTAATCAATCGTCTCACTCTCACGCGTTGGCTTGCAAGTCTACGCGCGTCTCTTTCTCACTAATGGCAAAATTCGTTAAAGCTGTACCTTTTTTACTAAAGGTTTATATAGCAATTAGTATGAAGCGAAAAGCCCGGCTTTCATACTGACCTTCGTACAGATTGAGAGATAAGATACGAATAGGTACAATTCAACTTCATTGTTTTATGTTTTCACGTAATATTTATTTGATAGAGCCGGTGGACGAATGACAAGTATTATTTCATTTCCATCATTTTTCCATCAGATAATTTGTAATAAAAAATCCAATAAGTTGTTCATTGTGAGGACTTAGTATATACAAGTTTTAATCGGCATAGCTAATGTAAAATCTTTGAACTTTGCATAGAAAAAACAAGTAATTGTTTTGTTAAAACCTACGCCTGATGTGTGTATTACTCGACTAGTAAATTGCATAAAAGAGAATAAATCACTACACTCATCGAATGTGTGTTTCTCTGACTAGTAATTCGCATAAAAGAAAACTTAAAATATCAGTTTACAAAACTGATTGGATTTTTGTTTGTTCTCCCATCAAGTTATAGGTAAGTGGTACTACTTATTATTATCGGTGCTGTATATATTCTTCAAACTACGAAAATATTTAGAATTGTTCTGGTTATGATGATTAAAAAACTATACTGGCGCCATAAAGGACACATGAATTCACAAAAACATTAATACAGTGACTTCTTTTAGTAATTTGGATAAACAACGAATTGAAAAATAATAATATGTTAATAACTGATAAAGTATTTACGTCAGTGCATATTTAATATCAAAGTATTATAAAAACAATTGTTTTGTTGAAAGCGATCTCTTTCCTTTTTTCTTGTCCACCGGTTGCGCCAAAGTCATGATTTATTAGTAATCTATATTTTAGCCTTCCCTATACTTTTACAAAAACAATGAAGAACATGTACCTATGTCGGGCTTACCCTATTCTGAAGCCCTAGGCACGCCACTGAATATACTATCAATTTTGTACTTTAAAACTGAAAAATGCAAATAATGGAAAATCCAGACAAAATGCCAACTGCATTTCTCCCATTCCCTCAAAAACCTAAACATGTTTTTTACAAAAATCTTGTTTTCATCCTACCAGTAAAGATTTTATTGAAATATGAATGGCAATATTCCATTCATAACTCTTTTCTGTTTTGTTTTGCAGCTATTTTTTCGTATATCACAATACAAAAATTTGTAATTGGAACTGGCCCATTGTACTTTTATGTGTTTAAACACATAAAAGTTATATTCTCTAAGTTTCCAAATAAATAAATAAATAAAAAACTTTTTCAGCAAATAATATGTGAAAATAGAAAATATATTTATATAACAAGATGACTGCCAAAATCAATAAAACACTAAATTGAACTGGGATTACTTCAGATAGCATTGACTAACAGACTATTACAAAGAAATAATGAAATCCCCATACCTCACGCACACTCTTCAAGTTGGGGTATCCCCAAGTGATGTATGGTTCAGCGATGCGGAGCATGTTGATCGTCGCTTTATTTAAACGGACGAATACGCCATTGTTGATCTGACGCAGTCTAAACAACTGCAGAACTTTGCGAACCTGGTGGAATACGAATATTTTACGAAAAAGAAGTATCTATATACTCTATAAAAAGAAGTATCTATATCACACTATTGTGATAAGCAGCCTAATGAGTTGGATTAATATTTTTAGCAAAAAAAGTATACTAATCTTGCCTAATGAAAACTTTAATAAAATGTTATATCCTTATTAGGAATTATAAGTCTATAACAAGAGAATACATACAATATGTAATAAAAAATCAAACATACCATTTCTTTTAGTCCATACTTAGTATGGAGTATTTAGTCCATATATTTACATAGTTTCTCATGTACTAATAATATATAATATGTAACCATATAATTATGAACACCGTTACTTTATAATCTATATATTAATTTTATAATCTATCCATGAGAATGAACCTGCACTTACCGACAGGATTCACGATCTGCCTATTTTCATAACACATAAAATTGTGAACTGTCCCTGATTGGTCGATTTTGGCTGTAGTTATTTTATAACTGAAACTTCACTTGTTTGGGTAATCATAGGTTTAATTTTACTATTAAATGTAACTCGTATTATAACTTTTAGCTATTTTCAACACGAAAACTATTAAAAATCACAAAAACATTTATTTGTTTATGGTCAGCGACAAATAAATGACAGTCAAAGATGGCGGCGCAGGGTACATGACGTTCAACCAATCAGAGCGCAAGGTGCGTAGTAGTAGTAGTACGATTATCCTTTAGGAGGGAAAGTAGAGATCTTAGCCCATAAAACCCACGTCTTCTGTAATAAATAGATAATTTCTTCATATTATTTTATTGAAATGTTCACGTAATATATTTTAGATGTTTCTTGTAGTTTCTGGCGACAAATATATTGAGGCAGTATTTCTAATAGGAAGCAGACTAAGCCAGTAAAAAAATCTCAATATTACACTACTAAATAAGCACTTATTTCAAAAATTTCACATAAGAACACAACAGCGTTCTTATATAAATTAAGTGAAATAAGTGCTTATTTACACTCGGGACGCAAAACTAAGCCAATTTTACATCACAATATCCACTAGATATAATTTATTCAATTATTACAGGCCATTTGCAAATAATTAAAATAAACGCTCAACTGCTCCCTATAAAATCCCGCCAAAAACTCGCGCAAGGTGCGGTCACTCGCATGCAAGTATGACGTCAGTTCGCAATTTAATAGTTTGACATGGATAGATTATAAACTAACAGTGTACACAATCATACAGTGACATATAATATAATAATATACAATATCAATTAATATACAATATTACAATATTAATAATATACAATATTACTCTATCTCTATAAAATCCCATATGAATTAATTATCACAGTTAAATTGCTAATTACACTAAACAGGTTTGCATCCAGTAATAATCAGACTTCGATTTATGAAAGTTAATTTGCTAATTTAGCTTAGCTGGAAATAAATCCTTTGACCATCAGCTTAGAAGGCAAATGCACTACTAAACTCATTTTCTTTATCTCCTTATCTCTTGATTGATGATGAATGGAAACTCAATGATAAAATTATAACAATATCAAACCTTTACATTTATAGAGAAAAAATTGTAAAATAAATCCATATTCATAATTGGTGTATGTTACCTTGGGTGAAACCTGGTTGATACCACGGATACGGATGACAAAGGCAAGCTTGGCTTCACCAGGAACATAGTAATTACCACGGTTGCGTGCCTAGAAACAAATTGTCACTTAGTTTTAAATACCTAGTATTAAGACCAGTGTAAACAAATATAACATTGGCACAGCAATATTCAAAAACATTCTTAAAATCTTCAAACAACTCAAATTTTCATCAACCAAACCAATTTCATCACTCAAAATCAACAAATGAAATTGTGCTCTGCCATAGTATGAAATACCATCAGTCTAAGATCTGTTGAGATCACAAATGAAATGACAGACACCAAAGCAACCTCCCTCACACATTTAAGTATGAAACTAAAATTGCTATAAAGCTCAAAATCTTCAATTTATATACAAGGTTATTTCGAAAGGATGGATAAATACAGAAAAATATAAAAGTATGCATGACAAGGGAAAACTTGAATTCTATACCTTCACCAAAAATCAATAGTTCTAGTGTAATACATCAAAGTTTAAAAAAAGATAAAGGTGAAGCAACCGTAATATCAGCATTTTTACGTCACTAGCAAAGCAAACCTTTGGAATATAGGGCACAATATAGGTTTATACATTTTTTTTCTGTCTTTTTGTATGGAAAACAAAATAAATAATTACGGGATACCTGTAATTATTACATCTGCAATATAACAGTCAACAGTGATACGTTGGAACTCCGATGGATTTATACCCCTTTCACATAAGCTTGCATAATTGTTGGTGTATCTGTTCGCACTTATTCAAAAATATTTAAAGTATCAAAACAGGCGAAAGCGATCTATATCGCGAAAAAAGTTAGAATGTCAGACAATATGATAATAGGCTACATGGAACACTATTAATAATGAAGTTGGTAGTAAACAAAATAAAAATAACGAAGATTTTCAATACAAATTGGTAATAAAATTGTTATTAATTAGAAAATTATTTTTCGAATACACCTATAGAAATAACTAATGGTTTAGGATCGTCTTCACATACAGCAAAGACGTTTTTGAGCAAAAATGTTGAAAAATGGTTCTCTAATTTTCAATTTAGGTACACATCTTCACTTGACATAGAAAAAAATTTTCGTTTTTATAATAAAGTTCCTCAAGAAGCCACTCAATTAACAGAAAATAAATTTAGATTGGTTATAAAACGTACATTGATTAGACAATCATACTATAAAATAAATTATTTCGTTGAAGATAAAACAATAGTCTGGAAATGATCTTCTATGGACATGCATTTACTAGCTCTCTGAATCTTGTATTGTAATATTCTTTTCGTAAAATGATGTTGAAAAAATGATACCTGTCAGTTTTTTTCAGTGTCCAGGTTTTCTCTTTGAAGATTTGACGAACTAAAATAGATTTGACGTTCAAAAACGCCTTGTAGTTGGGTTTACTTGAAAATTGATTTGACTGACTTTATTAGTTATTGTGTAACTTTTGAAGGAAGGGCATTTTTGTACAATACATGTATAAGTTTTCTTGGGAATATCTCGAGAATATATTAGTTTTCTCAAGAGAAATTTCTTTCAATGTCCTTATTGGTCATCACAGTTAACCTTACCGAAATAAATTTAAAAAAAATGATTATTTCTCTTTCATGAATGGAACTTACATTGATGTGTGAAAGCAATGTTTTCTTAAACTTATTAATTTATTTGGACGAAACTACATATACTGGCATGAATTTTGGTAACCTAAGAACTAACTTGTCACTAATATATCACTACTTGTCATTTGTAAGCTTTAATATTTACTGTCAAACATGTTTAAGGTGTAATTTTATTATGCATTATTGTTTTACCTGTCCTGAATGAAAAATTGTGTGCCATTATGTACATTATTCCTTATTTCCGGTTTTTTAATCCTTATCCAATACCTAACATAACAATAACAACACAACCTAATATAATGATAAATACAACTTTTTCTTACCTGTCTTGCTAGCCTAATTTCATCACGCTCCCTAATGCGGTACTCTTTAACATATTCTTCAGCCCTCTTGAAGATATCTTTCCTCTTCTTGATAGCAGCTGAACGTCTTTTGAGAGTAACCTAAAAATATTAAAACAATAAGTATCTATAACAATTATAAAATACAATCAGTGATAATTGTCACTGTTTGTATTTTACAAGGTCAGATACAAAAGTTAACAGCATCTGTTTCAGATGAACTATGCCTTAAAATTTGAGAATCATCATTTACATGTATGTATATATACTTTTTATACTATAAATATGCATTTCTGCTTATGATGTTGTTTATCGCACCATCAGAAGAAGAGTTGCAGACACTAGTCACATGCATGAAACAAAAATGTGAATTGAAAGGATTGAATACAAATGTGAACAAAACTATTTCTGGTGAAAGGAAAGATGGCGATGAAATGTGAGATAAGAGTAGGTTCATAGAAAATGTCTAAAACAAGTGAATGAAATTGTGTATCTGAGGATCGCATTTTCTAGGAATGGAAGATGTGTTGGATGTGAAGACGGGTAGCAGCTGGCAATAAAATAAACAGTGCACTGGCCGCATTAGTGGGCAGTGTGAATATATCTCACTCACAATGCGGTATTGGCACCAACTTTATTGTAGGGTAGTGGGGCCTGGATGTGCCCAAAATTGAGTGAAAGATAAATACAGTAGAAATGCAATCTCTTAGAAATATGTGCAGTGTCACCCTTGTGGATAAAATAAGCAACAAAGAGATATGCAGTACTCCTGTACTGTATTGCATGCCAGTGTTATTGTAAAAATGAAGAAAAGAATACTTAGATATCGGGCACATGGAACAAATAAGTAATGAAAGACTGATGAAGAAAATCTACAGAGCGAAAGTGAGTAGTATCAGAAAAAAAGAAAAACCAAGACAGACTTACGAAGACCAAATTGCACATGTTAAGCGAAAGAAATGTCAAAAACGCAAAAGAAGAAAGATAAGATTCGAAGAGGCGAAAGATGAGAGGACCGATAAGCCTGGCGCTCCATCCCCTCCGACTACCCCATTAGAGATATCGCCTGTCGATATGCATGTATTTATAGGTCTGTATTTTTTTTTTACCAGGCTCATGTCACTGCTGAGATTTGTTACCTGAAGACGACGAGTACGGAAAGCCTCTCTCCTCTTGCGGTGCTTGAGAACTGACTCGGGGACAGCAGGCAGCTTTTTGCTGTCTTCTTTGCCTTTAACAGGCTTCTTTTCAGGTGCAGCCTTGTTTGTAGGCTCCACCTTCTTCTCTGTTGTTGCCACCATTGTGCTACAATTACAATTAATGTGCGGTTAAAACAATTCGTAGATTGTCAACGAATTGTTTTAAGCTTGTATTGACAAATAAGCTCAAAATCTAATTTCTAAGTATTATTCTGAGAAATATCTGAAAATTCGGTGTTTAGGTAAGTATCTAACCAATATATTTTTGTAAAGATTACAATTACAAGTGACAAATAACGTTATTAAATGTTAAAGTATTAACATATAATTACACACTAATGAATTCAATATTGAGATGATCACGGAAAGGAACTTTTTTCATAAATAGTATTAGGTACAGGAAACACAGGCGTGTACCATTGTATAGGTTATATGAAAACAAATTAATTCGGAAATGGTAATTCGCAATAAATAATAATAGAACCATATTATATGTTTATGTGTATTCGGAAAGTGGAATACAACACAGCAATAACCCAAAATCAAGTTTCTAAATAAAACAGGGTACAAAGCGCTAGCGCGGCGGCATGTCAATGTGTCATACATGGCCAGTTTATTTCACACTTTCCACAAAAACCACAAAATATGAACAAATACCGAGATTTTTTCTGAACTTCCTTAAATGATGATAATCAAATGGCACTAACTTATAACAGAAAAGCAAATTTTTAAACACCTGCGAGATGAAACACCACGCGGCACGTGTGTCAAGTTATGAAAAGAAAGACAAGAAAATGTTATTTCCGGTAGTCGCCATTTTGGTACTATTTTTATATGGTAACACATTCCACTCAATTTACTTCCGGAACTTTTTGGCGGGAAGAGCAGATGTGAGAAAGTAAAGTTTACATTTTGAATAGGATATAGGAGAATACTAGGACCAAGAGAATACCCGAGGGAGAATAGGAGAGTTCATATATACTAGCACTTTACTTTTGAACTCCAGTAAAGCTTACTATTCTATTGTTTTACTGGATAATAACAAATAGGCATATTCGGTGGTACTCAGACCTTAGTCCTCTTAATAAGACCGAATATCTGACTACAATAATTGGCTGATATTAGAAAATTTTGCCCGGTCGGGCCCTGGACATTAAATTATACGTAACACAACACAGTACTGCGCGCTGGCAGAACCATGCTCGGTAACCATATATGATAAGTACTTGGATTCGTGTATTATCTTTACCACAAAGAAATATTGTACATAAGAAATAAGGCCACAGTTACGTACGCGAGCGCAAGGGAACGACTGGCGCGGGCGGCGCTTGAAATTGCTGACTCGCGCCAGACGTCGTACACAATGTGTCCCTACAGACTGATATTAGAAAATTTTGCCCAGCCGGGCCCGGGGCATTAAATTATACGTAACACAACACAGCACTGCGCGCTGGCAGAACCATGCTCGGTAACTCGGGTTGAAAATAAAGATAAAAGCGTCCTATAGATTCTGATAATGAAAAGTCATCTTCAGCACGGTGTTCACCCTAACCTTCACCACATCCAAATGTTAGTTTAGAGAGTAGTATGAAAAATAAAAGGCCAACGGTCACCGCCAATGAATCAACTGTGAATCACCCGGCCGTCGCAGCAAGCGCGTCGGTACCGAACGAGAAAATGAAGACTCATATCAGTTGGGCACGAACACACGGCCACTGAGAATATACCGTCGACTCGGTCGGTTTTAACTTCGAGTTTTGTCGATGTTGCACGCACAGGCCAACGGAAACAACCAACTGTGTCTGAAGTATGAAGAATTACCATCCATTTGCGGGCAATAGAGGAAGAGCTGTAATTGGTTCGAATGATAATTTCGAGGGTGCTGTTTTGATATTCCTGTTTATATTTATAATGTAGCGAAGGACGTGTCCGTGTGTGACATGGTTACCTAGGTACCTACATCAAACAGAAAACAGATTTAAATGTAAACATTGATAAAATGTCAATGAAGACGATGAAAAACTACGATGCTTATAAAGTTTACTTGCCTAGATCTAAGCTAGATGTGTTCCTACAAGACGACTTTTGGCCCGAAGGCATTGCTTTTAGACGTTTTATGGAATTTGGTCGTAAAATGGGAGGCAGAGAAAGAACTGAAAGTAGATGGAAAAATATCTAAACAATGACGATGACTACGACTAAGCTCGTCGCATTTAATTGTAAAAATGATAATCGGTCAACAGAGTGCATAAAAACTTTATGCCAAATAGTTGATGTAGTTGCACTTCAAGAAACGTGGCTTATACCCCACGAATTATCTGTATTGGGGATTATTCATAGCGACTGGTTTCACCGGCGTTTCCGCCGTAGACGTGTCAACGGGAATTCTGCGCGGAAGATCATATGGTGGAGTAGCTCTCCTTTGGAGAAAATCAAGGTTTCCTAATGTGTCAGTGATAAACTTACACATTCAACGATTCAACAAAGTTAGCTGTAATTTGCTTCATAAAGCCTGTCCACCTAACTGTCCACTGTCCAGTGGTAATTTCACATGAAAAAACAAAACTTATACATTGGATGTAAGACTCAATTTAAGCTACCAACATAGATAGAGGTAAAACAAGCCGAGAGAGATAGCTACAAGGGATGTCATTTGTCCCTTTGATAGTAATTATTTCACTGTTCCAAAGACAATTTTACGTACTATAAGCTTATTATAATATTAATCGTAATAATTTGGATATGTATCTTTATTTTCAACCCGAGTTACCGAGCATGGTTCTGCCAGCGCGCAGTGCTGTGTTGTGTTACGTATAATTTAATGCCCCGGGCCCGGCTGGGCAAAATTTTCTAATATCAGTCTGTAGGGACACATTGTGTACAACGTCTGGCGCGAGTCAGCAATTTCAAGCGCCGCCCGCGCCAGTCGTTCCCTTGCGCTCGCGTACGTAACTGTGGCCTTATTTCTTATGTACAATATTTCTTTGTGGTAAAGATAATACACGAATCCAAGTACTTAACAAGACTTTTATTGAGAAGGTTAATTAATAAATGATAAGAAGAGAACACAATAAACAATCCTTAAATTGGTGACCCCGACAATTCTAAATTGGAATACGTGTGAAAAATTAATATAGGGACGGCTCAAGTTAATTAAATAAGTGCCACTACGCGTTAAATATATCGCGCTTAATTGAACTTTATAGAACTATTTTATTTACTGTGTAAAAGTTAATATGGAGCCTGCAACTACACCAGCTGTTAAGGTGGAAGACCAACTACTAGCAGAGATAGCCAAACTCAATGTGAGACTATCGTCATTGGAGAACAATAGAAGTAGACAAAATTATAGGAACAACCAACGATATAGGTCTCGCTCACGATCCCGTGAACCTCGCCGAAATGCAAGCAGTCCTAATTGGCTCTGTTTTTACCATTATCGATATAAGGAGAAGGGGACCAAATGTGTGCAACCCTGTAGTTGGAAAAAGGGGCAGGAAAACTAGCAGCGATGCAGTCAGCAACGGCGGGTGGCAGCATCGACATCACCAATCACCGCCTGTGTGTCGCCGACAGACAAAATGGTTTGCGTTTCTTAGTGGATACAGGTGCAAACGTTTCAGTTCTTCCTCATAGTGGTAGTTTCATTGTTAAAAATAAAAAACCATGTGATTACCAACTTTTTGCTGCTAACGGTACACAAATAAAGACATATGGACTTAAAACATTAACACTTAATCTTAATTTAAGAAGAAATTTTAATTGTACTTTTATTATTGCCGAAGTTAGCCAACCTATATTGGGCGCAGATTTTTTAAGTTATTATAAGTTGTTAGTAGATTTACATTCTAGAAAATTAATTGATCAAGTAACTAATATTCAAGTTTTGGCCAGTATAGTGAGATGTAATGAGACGTCAATAAAAACAATAGACGAGTCGCATCCTTACTACAATATTTTAAATAAATTTCCAGACTTAACGAAACCTATTTGCTTCAAGGATACACCACGTCACGATGTATATCATTATATAGAGACATCTGGTGCTCCTGTTTGGGCACGAGCCAGACCGCTACCACCAGATCGCTGTAAAAAGGTACGTGAAGAGTTTCGATTAATGCAGGAAATCGGAATTTGCCGCCCGTCTAGCAGTGCTTGGTCTAGCCCTTTGCATGTAGTACCTAAAAAAGACGGTAAAATACGACCCTGTGGCGATTACCGTGCTCTAAATGCGATTACTAAGCCCGATCGTTACCCTATACCTCATTTACAAGATTTTACGTATATTTTAGCAAATAAAACATTTTTTTCTCGAATTGATATAAATAGAGCCTACCATTATATTAAAATAGCACCACAGGATGTAGAAAAAACGGCGATAATAACTCCCTTCGGTTTATACGAATTCCCATGTATGTCGTTTGGTCTCAGAAACGCAGCTCCAACTTTTCAACGCTTCATGAATAACACAGTATTAAAAGAATTTTAATTTTAAAACTTCGGATAACCAAATTCATGAAAACTCAGACGGATCAAGTTTCTTATTCTGTTATTTAGACGATATTTTAATCACAAGTCAATCCCCTGAAGAACATGAATCACATTTATTAGCCGTATTTGAAAGATTAGATAAATTTGGTATTACTATAAATATTTCTAAATGTTGTTTTGGTCAAAAATCATTGGAATTCCTTGGGTACGAAATTTCACCTGAAAGTCTCAAACCGTTACAAAGTACAGGCTATAGTAGACTTTCCCAGACCTAATACAGTAGCACAGCTTCGCAGATTTATGGGAATGTTAAATTTTTATCGTTCACATTTACCTAAAGCCGTAGAATATCAATCAGTATTAAATAAATATGTACATAATGCTAAAAAGAACGATAAAACTGTTATACAGTGGACAGAAAGCGCTATCCAAGCATTTCACGAATGTAAGATGAACCTACAGAACGCTGCAACGCTTGCATATCCAATGCCCGATATACCACTTGCAATTATGACGGACGCATCAAATACTTGTATTGGTGCAGTCTTACAGCAATATGTAAATGATAAATGGATACCTTTAGAATATTTTTCAAGAAAAATGACAGAAGCTCAGCAAAAATATAGTACTTATGATAGAGAACTTTTGGCTATTTTTTCATCAGTTCAGTATTTCCGAAATATGTTTGAAGGTCGCGAATTAATAGTATTTACGGACCATAAACCATTAACTTACGCTTTTACAAAAATTAGTACTAATAAAGAAAATCCCAGACGTACTAGACAACTTCTCTTTATAAGCGAATTTACAACGGACATTCGTCATGTGAACGGCGAAAACAACATTGTTGCTGACGCGTTATCGCGTGTTGAAACAGTACACTGTCCTAGCGTGCTCGATTTCGAAGAAATCGCCTTAGTGCAAAACAGTGATACTGCATTAAAAGAATTATTAGAGTCGAATAATAATAAATTAATATTTAAGAAAATATTATTAGTAAACAGTGACAATTCAATAATTTGCGAAATGTCCACAGATACTGCAAGAGTTTATTTACCAGAGAAATTTAGATATTTAGCATTTCAGGCAATTCATAATTTAAGCCATCCAGGTATACGTTCTTCAAGAAAACTTATAACTAAAAAAATTTTTTTGGCCTAGTATGAATAGAGATGTAGGTGTTTGGGCTAAGACGTGCATTCCGTGTCAACGTTCCAAGGTTCAAAAGCATACAATGTCAGAATTAGGACAATATTCGCCCGCAAACCGTTTTGAGCACATAAATGTTGACTTAGTAGGCCCGTTACCTACCTCTCAGGAAGGACTTAGGTATTGTCTCACTATCATAGCTAGAAAAAGTAATTGGGTAGAAGCTTTCCTCATCCGCGACATTTGCGCGACGACAGTTGCTAAAATTGTATATGAAAATTGGATAGCTCGTTATGGCTGCCCTCTCAAGCTCACAAGCGACCAGGGCAGACAGTTTGAGAGCAACCTTTTTAAGCAATTAATGAAATATTTAGGCGTTAATAAGAGTCGTACTACCCCGTATCATCCACAATGTAATGGTGCAATAGATCGATGGCATCGATGTCTTAAAGTAGCGTTAATGGCTAGACTCAACACAGGTAGCTGGGTAGACGAATTACCGACTGTGTTATTGGGTTTACGAGCAGCGCCTCGAAGCGACACTGGTGTTAGCGCTGCTGAAATGACGTTCGGTAAAACATTAAGGTTACCAGAAGAATTTTTTGATGTTGTTAATAAGCCTAAGTATGAAGAAGAGGAATACGTAAAAAAAGTACGTAATATTATTAGTAACCTGAAACCGAAACCCGTGCAACACCGCGACTCACGTACACTCTTTTTACATCCAGACTTGAAAAATTGTAGTAAAGTATTCGTCAGAAACGATACTATAAGGAAATCATTGCAACCGCCTTATGATGGCCCCTACAGCGTCATAAAGCGTCACAATAAATATTTCACTTTACAATTTCCTAACAGTAAACATGTTTCGATTTCGATAGATAGGCTCAAGCCTGCCTATACATTGAATGACAGTGTTAATAAAGAATCTGTAATTCCTAGCAATAATTTAATTAAGTCAACAGATTTAGATTTATGTAAACCAAAAAGTTCACCCGTGAATTATACGACTCGTTCAGGCCGGGTGGTTAAAAAAGCAGTACGATTTGATATATAAGATAATTTCAGCACTTTATTTATAGTTTAGTCAAAATGCAGAATTGCACATTAGTAATACGCTACGCTATATATAGCGTAGGACAGCTTATATTTTACTAGCATTTTACATTTTATATGCGTACATACCTGTACACTGTACTGTATTATCGAACAGTTTATTTAATTCATAAAATCATTTATTAGAAAATGGGCAATCAGAACGTTAAAGAAGTAACCAATATTGTTGCGCCCAATCTTGTTAAGCAAGATATAGACTCTCACATCTATCACATCTCAATAGTGGCATATTTATCAATCACGGTGATGGGATTAATTATCCTATATTGCACATATAAAAGCTGTAACAGACGGACGAAAAACTCGATCAGTAAACAGATGTCTATCTGTCGGTTAATGTTGAGTTCGACGCCGGCAACAACGCTTACTTCCGACTCAGGGAATACAGCAGCGGCGATGCAGACGCCGAAAACTCAACCTGTAGTGTTTAATGTTGTATAGGTATAGATATTTGTAATTTGTGTAAGAGTCCAGTATATTTTCCTGTGTAAGTAGTTAAGGTTAAGTGTGTATACATACATACAGCATTATACATACAGCAGCATACATACATACAGCAGCACAGTGTGTATACAGCATTATACTTATCTTTTATTAATTATAGTTTTTATATATTAAATGAGTTTTATAATGTAATTCAATATTAAAGATTAATTTTTGCAATAAAATATAAAATGAAGGAATATACACGGCAAAACACTAGTATATTGAATTAAAAATGTAACACTATTCTAAAGATGGCATTCGTAACTTGATACAGTGTTATCGCTTTGATTGCTTCATTTTGTAAACATTGATGTAGTTATGTAACATAATAAGTAAATTAGTGTTGATAGAACTTGACTATTAAAAACTTTATTTAGATGTAGTTGTGTAAAAAATTTTCATTTTTTTTAAAAAAAGGGGGAAGTTAATGTAGGGACACATTGTGTATGACGTCTGGCGCGAGTCAGCAATTTCAAGCGCTGCCCGCGCCAGTCGTTCCCTTGCGTTCGCGTACGTAACTGTGGCCTTATTTCTTATGTACAATATTTCTTTGTGGTAAAGATAATACACGAATCCAAGTATTTAACAAGACTTTTATTGAGAAGGTTAATTAATAAATGATAAGAACAGAACACAATAAACAATCCTTAAAAGTCAATTAATGTAGTCAGATATTCGGTCTCACTAAGAGAACTAAGGTCTGAGTACCACCGAATATGCCTATTTGTTATTATTCAGTAAAACAATAGAACAGTAAGCTTTACTGGAGTTCAAAAGTAAAGTGCTAGTACATATAAACTCTCCTATTCTCCCTCAGGATTCTTGGTCCTAGTATTCTCCTACATCCTATTCAAAGGACAAAAGGCCTTCGTAGCGAACATCTTGCTCAGCCATGCAATTCTGTAAAAACTCGAATCACCCAAAGCGAGACTCGCTCTACAATTCACCCCACTTCGCATTCGAACTCACTTGACCTTCAAATGGAATTCTCTAAATCAAACATTCTAGGAGCGAAGTGAAGTGATCTTAGATGTGAGTTTGTCGGGGATTGCTTTAAGAGTAAACATCTCAGTCGATATTTCGTCTTAGAGTATTTTAACTTCTTCTCAGCTAATTACGTTAAATAAAACTTATTTATTTAGATTGGATTGTTATATTTAGCGAAACTTCATAAAATTCATTTACGATAGTATAACTCGCCGCCGCCACTCATCGAGGCGGCGCTAGTATCTCTGTCGACTTTAGAGAATATCAAATCACAGTTGACAATCTCACCGCGGATTCAGAAGTGAATTTGACTAATTTGCGTTAGAGAATCGCACTACAGCTCACATTTCAGCCTAAAGTGCGCAGTCCCGTTAGAGTGATACGTCCATGACCTACGCTTTATACAGACAAGTGTCAGGTCAAAAGTTTCACGAAGACACTTCGTGAAATAGTCTGTGTCTTTAAGAACGTTATGGTCTGTTGCCGAACGCGCTCAATAAAAAAAAGTGGGAAGTTTTTGACGGGATTTTATGAAGAGCAATTGGGTGTTTATTTTAATTGTTATTAATACATTTAACAAGTGTTTCTAGTGAATATTATGATGTAAAACTGGTATAGATCGCTCCTAATATCTACGCTGTTGTGCAATATGTGGAATTGTTATTGTTGAAATTTTTAAAATGGTTTAGTCTGCGTCGGCGGATCCTATTAGAAAGACCGCCTCTATATATTTGTCGTCAAAAACTCGGAGAAACATCAAAATATATTACATACATCAACATTTTAAAGATATATGAGGAACAAATCTACTCATTACTGAAGACGACGGCTGTATAAGCATAGATTCCTTTGCCGACCCTCTCAAGGGAAGCCTGTAAAAAAAAATATTTTGGCGGGATTTTATAGGAAGCGGCTGGGAAGTTATTTTAATTATTTGCAAATTATTTCTACTAGATATCGTGATATAAACTTCACCTAATTTTTCGTGCCAAATATCTACGCTGCTGTGCAAGATGTGGAATTGGTAAAATAAGTGCTTTTTTAGTAGAATGATGTCGAGATTTTTTTTTAGTGGCTTAGTGCCTCAACGGATCCTACTAGTAAAACTGCCTACATATTTGTCGCCAGAAACTCTAAGAAACATCAAAAATGCATTACGTCAACATTTTGATGAAATAATATGAAGAATATATTTTTCATTTACTGAAGACATTGGCTGTTACGATCCCTTTGCCTTAGGGAAAACCGGGCAAGTGTGAGTTGTACTCCCGCACCGAGGGTTTCGTACCACCATATAATGTATTATGGATTTACCGATAAAATATATGTCGGTTTCAAAAACAAACTCAACTTTGCAGTTGAAAACTTGAGACACTCCAACTGCAAATGTAAGTTTATATTGTAATCGCAAAAATATCTACATAACGATTTTCGGACTTTTGTCTTTACTTGGGCTGTGAAACCTTGATTCTTGCTTGTTCCTGTTGGTAATTATGAATTTGTTGGTTGGTAATAACTATACTGGCGCATAATAAAAAAAAACGAATTAACAATTTAATCCAGTGATTACTTACTCTGTCAGTGATCGGTCTCCATAGTTACTGCCATAGAGAAATTTATTATATGGGTCTGTTCTAAGGTTTCTTTTAAGTGTAATACATAGTGATTACATACGTGATTACATTAACATTGTCTAATATTTTAACTGCTTATTGTAATCACTGATTCTTTACAGCCGATTCACATAAGTACATAATTTAGACGTCATAATGGTTGAAAAAGAGCCTCAATTACAAGCCCTAGAGGTAGGAGAATTAGATCTCTTTGTAGACAGTATGGAACCCTCACGTATTGAATGCATTGGGAATTCAGCGTAAGTTAAAATAAATACTATGTTTTTTATGATAACTTTTCTCTTTTGTGATTACATTTCTCCTGAAATAAATTTTCTCGCACTTCTATAGTTGGATCGACTGGCATATTAGATTGCAAAAACTCAATCAACAAGCTGTTTTAGAAGCATCATCTCTTCAAGAGGAACTAACTAAAGAAACTCTAATTTCGAGTGGAAAGGTAAACGAAAAGCAAAATACATTTTCCACTAGTTTTTCATAATTACCACTACTCCGCCAGAGATGGCATTTTAATTAAAATAAACTGCAACGAATGAATTATTCCTATTTTCAATTCATTAGTTGCAGTTTATTTTAATTACAAGCAGTTTTCGTTTTGAAATGTAATATAGTGATCTCTGGCTGCACCTTTAATAAAACCTTCATAATGAACTAGATATGATATTATGCCCATCGTAATTTAATTAATACTCTCTATTAGTAACAATTTTCATCAATAATGTTGAATTATTGTTTAGATTGGGCATCATTCTATATATAACAGTTAATTATAAAAATGTGACCGCGAATTATGATTTTACAGTCGCTTTCATAGTTTGCAAAAAAAGTAGTTATAAATAGCAACAAAGTAACGGGACAACCGTAAAATATGCCGTGTACTATTGAAAATGACCCATTTCCTATTACAATTTCAGTTACCTATACTTATTTACGAAGCTATATGTATCCAAGTGTGGAAATTCAAAATCTATCCACAAATTCTGAAATTAGAACCAGCACCGACTAATACTTTCGGAATTTATATGGTGGTGAGCTAATAGTTATTGCTATTGCGATTGTAATATTTTAAATTTAATTGGAACTAACATCACAACATTAAAAATATCCTATAGCTTTACCATGAAGCCGCGGCGGTAGGATTATTAGAAACAGTACTTTTTCATGAAGATGGCGCCCACTGCATCAAGGAGGTGATGATTGATCTTTTGAACTATTCAATCGATCAACTTACGGCTCTCTTATCTTTACTGAAGTAAGTAAAAAGTTATTTAGTTTTACGTGGAAATGTGATTATTTTGCGAAATTCAGATGCAGTTATTTTTGAAACAATATTTTTTTTATTTCTAAGATCACAGTAAATCAAGATTAGCAGGTTATTTTGTATACCTACATTAAATGTGGAAAAAAAAATTTAAATGGCCGTCGCACACTAATCGACGACTTCCGGTTGACTGTACTTACCTCATAGTAAACAAGAGAACTTTCAGTTGCTATTATCCCAAAAATTGCAAATCTTTTCACCTGAGGTGAAATACCTGAAGCGTATTTAAAACAAACTTTTCCACCCATTCAAGTGCTGTCCCACTATTGTTTTACCGAAATTTTTTTTTTGTTATGTTTTAATCATAAAACAATAAAATCAGTCCAGAAAAATAAGTCTCACAAATAACACTACTTTACAAGGTTTTTTATCCATAAATGAATCTAATGTGAATCGGTAGATGAACCCTAAGTTAGGTACTGAAGTGGAAAAAAATAGGACGTCAAGTTGTTTTAAATATTTACTATATTTATTTTCAACAATTTTTTGTGACCCACAAAAAAATTTAAAATGACAGGTTACTTTTATACTGATTACTGTCAGTCAGTGATCGGCTAACATATTTTTATCCCAAAAACCTCGGTACCTCTCTTCATAGTACTCAAATCTTGATGGAAACTTTCATCATGTTCATCACTAACGCTTCCCAGGTTCTCAGGAAAAAAATCCAGGTGCGAATGTAAAAAATGAATTTTGACATGTTCACCCCCATTCTGTGGTAATTCCTCAATAAACAATTTCTTCATAATCCTCTGAATTATTGTTGCCCAAAAAATTTTCAATATCGCTTTAAATGAATACCAAGCATCTTTTTCGACACTGAATAATTGACCATCAAAATTTTTATCCTTTAATATCTTTCTTATTTGGAACCCCACAAAGATTCCTTCTTTGACTTTGGCATCAGATAGATTAGGAAAAATGGTTTTTAAATACTTACCTTTGATTCAAAATATTCAGTAAATTGATCACTTCTCCTGCGATAAAAAGTCACTCGGGTATCAGGGGCTAATAAATTCCATTGTTGAAGCCGTGAAGCAAGCAATTCAGATTTAATTTTTGGAAGCTGCGAGTCTCTTAAAAGTACTTTTAATTTATTCTGTGAAATTAAATATGGTTCACTATCTTTAGACTCAAATCTGTGAAGATCATCCAAATCAATATCCTGGCTTGAAATAGTCCCATCCAATTCGGTCTCCATGAGCTCTGGTTCATTTTCTTTATTTGAAGTGCTGGGCAATGATGGTTAAGGCACTCCTTCAGAATGCAACACAGGTTTTGTGACCGACGCAATATCAGGTTATTGTATATGCTTCTTGTTTTTGTTATTAAAACCTGAAGTTTTTGTAAAGCAGAAATAAGTCAGTAGAGTGATTTGTTGGTTCTCTTCATAACATTGGGACGCAAAATTGCAAATGTTTTCTTTTTCCTGCAGCCCAGTTCAATAATATACTTCTACAATTTTGACATAGTACTCCAGGAACCCATTTTTTATCAAGATTTGTTACCGAGATTTGGAAGTATTGAAAATAAGCTCGTTTTACGGCTTCAGTGATTGGTCTCTTCTTATTTCATAGGATAATTTGACCGCAAACATAGCAAAAGTTATTTGGGCTTAATTTGCACTGTCTTGAGGACATTTTTAATTAAATTAAAATGTTTAAATAATAGATTAACACAACAATAGCAAATGATAACCCAGACACGACTAAGATAGCCTCATGTCATAACCTAATGAGGGTATATTAAAAAAACTTGACGTGATAAAAATATGATACATATACTTTTGTAGTAAGAGGGTAGGTAGAAACACATTCAGTATGAATTATCTTTGGGTAAAAGAAAAAAAAATATTGTAAAGTAGTAGTGTAATTAATTAAATTGTTTACATTATTATTTTAAGCAACGACTACCTCAAGCCTGCATCAGTTAAAGAAATGGAATGCGAAACTGCTGTGGAAGAATTGGAAAGACAAAAGAAGGATCTACAATTTGATATCAGCATGAGATGCATTTCCATAGTACGGTATATATATATTCTACAAATATAACGCTCATTAGTCCTTGTTCAGTAAGCTCCTTGCTCACGTAAGTTTTCATAGATTTATAGTAAACTGATTTTCCGTGGTCCCTAATAAATTTAAAAATGTCTATTTATATTAATCACCTATGACCTTAAAACCCCTAAAAATAGGTAGTTATCTACTACTTCACACCATCTTTCATGTAGGGTAAACAGTTTTAAGTACGCCTAGATACCACCTTAACGCCACTTGTAGCGAATCTTTTAGACTTATAGATGATAAAGTAAAACCAAACAGTAACAGGTTGCTAGCCCATCGCTTATAGGGTACAACTTCCTTATAATGAGGCCTATCCCCTGGTCTGTTTTTATAGCGTACGCATACGAAGATAGAGCAGAATATTTATACATATTTTGCTTTCTCTCATACCAGCACAGAAAGAAAAAGGTTTTATTATTAATAAAATAATGTAGCTAAAAGATACATGTACTAAATATGTATACCTATATTTGTCACTCTTATTACCTATAGCTAAAACAATATTAGTAGAGCATTCGAGCATGTGGGTATTTCTATTAGTAGTGGTATAGGTAATTAATTTTATTTTACATGTACGTACTGACTGGCTTCACTATATGGTATATGGTTATAGATTAATGAGCAAAAAAATCACAGCTTGAAAATTGAAAGTGAGTGTTTATACTGCTTAATAAATCATATAAAATAATCAATTACAGCTACATAACAGAGCACATGGAAGCAACAGGAATGGGTGCTTCCATATCAACCTATTTATACAAGACCTACGACGTGCCATCACTTCTTGCTCATTTGATCCAGCTGGAACCGTGGAAGAGAACTAACGATAATGGCGAAATGCAATTTTTTAACTGTACGTTTTTAGGGGTATCTAGCTTTTGCTTACCAGGGGGGGGGGAGGCGAACTAAAAGAACTCGAGAGATACGTATAATCGCGGAAATTAATCATAAATAACAGCGGTTAAAGTATGCAATTGCCATTATAACGTACTGGTCACTTTGAATTAAAATTAAACCTGCATGGTGTTAAATTTCAGAGTATACATTTTTTTTATTGTTCGGCTTTCAATTGTTTTTAGCCGCCGACGCAAAAGAAGGGGTGTTATAAGTTTGACGTGTCTGTGTCTGTCTGTGGCATGGTAGCTCCTAAACGAGTGGACCGATTATGATGCGTTTTTTTGTTTTGTTTGAAAGCAGGTTTTCTAGCGGTGGTCCTTAGACATGTTTTATCAAAATCGGTTCAACCGTTTAAACAATATCTGTTCTTTTTTAGTTTTTAAAGGGACGCGATCATCTTCTATTAGTCTAATCGATGCGAAATTTAGTTTACTGTGACTTCAATAATGTCACAATCAAGGGCGTCGCCAAGGGGGCGCGGGGGGGGGCACTTGCCCCACCCCCCTAGAGATCAAATGTAGCTAGCCGCAAAGCGACCAAAGTGCGAGCATTTGACTTCCTTACCTATTAATAAATTCCGCATCGCATCACAAAACGTAAATAAATTCACAAGGCTTAATGTATATTGTATTGTAGAAAGTATTGAAATATTCAGAATAACATTAAGATTTTGACATCTGTTTTTAAAATTGCCGCCATTTTCATCACGACTATATCAGATTTGCCAAAACGCAAGGCCATTAAACAGTATAAAAATATGTAGGTAGGTATGGTGTGTGTGTGCATTGCATTTCTTTCTACGACAGCCGTTCACCAGCATTCACGTTAGTTTTGTATAATTTGTATGCGGCATACCTAAATAAAGTAGAAGTTATTGTTACGAACATACAATTTTAATTGGTTTTGTGGACAATGACATCTGTAAGTGTTCATAAGAAACACAGTTGAATAAATCGACTACAATCCTTGTAAAACCTAGTATTGCTACTCGACGCTAGATGGCGCTTGTACAATGAACTCTCTGGAATTTGGTAGCAGTTACTAGACCAGGTAGAATGTTACCGTACATTCTAGTATGATGTTTGTTTGGATATATAAAGACGTGAGCCGCTGCGAGCGAGTCACTTTTTAATTGGAAGCGATCAACGAAACAAGCTATACAAGCGAATTGGAAAGCGAATATAAGACTACCGGCTTGCCTGTGTTAGTCAATATTGATTTATATTTATTAAATAATAAGATCTCAGTGTTGAGTTGTGAAGTTTCTGAGTGTGTCTCCATTCATCATCTTATCAAAATGGACATCAGAAAGTTTTTTGGTAAGTTATGTACTGCTTTAATCTTGGACTTGGAGCTAGTATTTTTATTTTATTTCTCTTAGCTTTGGTAACGGATATACTAGCTAGAGACGTATAATGATCGTCAAGAATATCATTTTTAATTTTATCTGGCATATTTTTGATGTGGAAAGAAAGAATCGATTATGTGGAAGGGAATGTTAAGAAAAACTATTATTTTATTAAAAACGAGTTTATTGATTCAATCTCTATGAATTTAACGTTAACTAAACAGTGGTTTCGTTTTCAGTAATTAATTATGAAAACAAAACATAAATTATATTTGTGGTTTAATTAAATACAAATTAAAACAGATCCTTGATATAAATAAAGCTAAAAAATACAACTGAGTATTTATTTTAATATTTATAAGTAATTGAACAAAACTGCTCTCCCGTAAAAATTTAATTAATTACATAAAGTTTTATCAAAGCGTTTTGTTTTGCAGGAAGTTTGAAACGAAAAAAAACTGATGGATCAAGTAGCGACAGCGATGAACAGAACAAAGTAACGACAATATCGCATGTGTCTTCATCGGTCACCAAAAACCACAATAGGTTATATTCAGCCGCAGGAACTACCTAGACCAAGTTGCTCTAGATATCTGGCGCCGAATCCTGATTCATTGATGGATGACTGCAATGAAAATGATATCGGGCGATATGTTGGACGGCCACACATGTTATCAACCGAAAAGAAGAAGGAATTGATGGAAAACTGTTGGTCCCCTTCCGCGACCTATAACTTTGCGGAAGATGCAAAACATTTAAAGAGAAAATTTAATTATTCTTGGTTGGAAACATACTCTCCATGGTTGGTATATTCCAGGCGCCAAAAAGGAGCATTTTGTAAATATTGTACGTTGTTCCCACCAAATCCAAATTCATTTAGAGGCATATTGGGATCATTTACTATAAGGTCCTTTTGTAAGTTCAAAGATATTCACGAGCAGTGCAAAAAGCACATTGAAACCCACTTCCATAAGGAGGCATTGACATCTGCTAAATTTTTTCTCGAAGGTGTGCCTGTCGATTTGCAACTGAACAAATATTCCCAGGGAATTATTATAGAAAATCGCAAAATTATAAAATAGACAAATAGACAAACTTTATTCGACACACACAGACAATATACATTTATGAATTACAATACGATCAACATACAATATTAGGGAAAAAAACAAAATCTATTATTTCCTGCATTACGTTTTGCGGGTCACACGACTTAGCACTGAGAGGTAAACATTATGTTGAAGGTATTCTCGAGGATTTATACAGGCTGCGAATTGACGCGGGAGATTTGATTTTAAAGAAACACATTGAGCAAGGGAAAAAGAATGCAAGCTACCGTGCAGTGGATATTCAAAATGAAATTATTAGTTTTTGTGGAAGCGTTATTAAGGCTGATATTATGAAAAAAGTGAAAGAAGCAGCAGCATACAGTGTACTAGCAGACGAAACAGCTGCGATATTTTGATGAAGAAACACAGGAAGTCCAAGAAATGTTTGTCGGATTCATTGAGCTAAAAGATTTGGATGCGAAATCGATTGCACATAGCATAGATAAGTTTTTGACAAAAAAAGATCTGAATATAAATAAATACGTTGGTTTTGGTTATGATGGTTGTTCAACGATGTCAGGAAAAGACGGAGGGGTACAAGTGATCTTAAGCAAAAAGTACACCAAAGCCCTCTACTTTCATTGCTCGTCCGCCCACAAACTGAATCTAGTTATCAATGATCTAAATTCACTTCCTGAAATTAGAAATGCCATGGGAACCACCAAAGATACTATAAATTTTTTTCGGGAATCAGTTTAGAGGAGGAAGTTGATACCTAATATTTCCAGACTTTGCGAGACAAGATGGAGTGAGAAACACAAAACTATCAGAGTTTTTAAAGAAAATTTTCCAGTAATTCTGGAAGCCTTACAAACATTATCTCAGGAAGGAAATAGTGCAACTCGGAAAAGTGCCTTCCAACTTCATGCGGCTACTTCCAGAATTTCTTTCATTCTCGGGATTATGTTAGTAGCCAAATACTCGGCTTTGATGGAACCCGTTGTCAACGTACTCCAATCTGTAGCTTTGGACGTGGTCAAAGCCTCGCAACACGTTAAAAGGATTTTACTTTTAATTAAAAACCACCGTGAAAAAGCGGAAAAAGTGACGGAGGAAATTATAAAGGAAGCTACTGCTGTTGCGGAGAAAGTCGGACTGGAGGAGGACATTACATCAATGCCGCGTATTACGAGGAAACAACGTCATAGAAGCAATCATCCAGCAGAAAGCCCTTCAGAATACTGGAAGAGGTCTTTAGTAATACCATACTTGGATTCAATTATCACCTCCCTTGAAGTACGTTTTGCTGAAGAAAACACGCCATCATTCGCATTATCTAAGTTACACCCGGCGCAGATGCAAAAGATGACAACTGAAAATCTGAAATAAACTTGTGAATCTATTGCCCAGTTTTATGATTTACCGAACATAAAGAATGAA
Organism: Zeuzera pyrina; assembly: GCA_907165235.1. Lineage (NCBI taxonomy): Eukaryota > Metazoa > Arthropoda > Insecta > Lepidoptera > Cossidae > Zeuzera > Zeuzera pyrina. The sequence goes on from OU015641.1 coordinate 7,486,633, forward strand.
ATCGAACTTTGGCAGCAATTGTGGCACGATAGGCTTAATCTAACAAATCTAACAGTTGTTGATGTCCTAAAAGAAACAAATTCCTTCTTTCCCGAAACGGAAAAAGCATTGAAAATTTTGATCGCTTTATTGGTTGTATTGAATTTGGTCGCATGCACGACCTGTACAGTAGAGCGATCCTTTAGCAGCCTCAGAAGACTAAAAACATGGCTAAGAAGCACCATGGCAGAAGATCGCCTTAATGGTCTGGCCATGATGAGTGTACACAGAGCTATAGTAAATAAAAACCTAAATAATTTTAATGATAAAGTGGTTGAAAGTTTCGCAAAAAATCCCCGCAGGTTATGTTTTAATTAAATATTATTTTTGTTAAAATAAATAATTATTACTGTGTTTAAAAGTTTGATTTAGTTATTGTGCTGTCGAGGGCTTGTGAAGTTTTATACATTGATATTAGAACCGTTTTTATTACAATCGTCATCGAGGCAAAGACTTCCAAAGTATAACGCTTCATGCTCTCGGCAGTCATATTTTTTATCCTCCATAATATTGCCCCATTGCCCCCCCCTTAGTCATAAGCTGGCGACGCCCTTGGTCACAATAACATAGTAACCTTGACCAGATGCTGCAGCATCATCTGAAATCAGCAGGATATCGAACTCCTCGCCACTTACAGTAGAGGTATCATGTTTAGACACATTAAAATGGTCTTTTAATTTTATGTTTCTATCTCTATCTGCTATAGATAGAGAGCAGGATGATGAATCAGACAACTATTGTTAGAATACTCAGATTTCGGGGAGGCACGATCACGTGTCGCAATTTCGTGTATCGACCCGGAAAGTATTTGCGTGAATGTGGGGTAGAGTTTAAGAGTGTAAATCGTAGTGTTTAAAAAACATGAAATAAAAATTAAATTTAAAATTTAAAAAACCCCCAGACTCAAAAAAAACCTCCAAAAAGTAAAAAAATAATATGTACTTAACTCATAGCCCTTTAAATTTGTGATAAGTTTCAATATAAATAGTAGTAATAATATATCCAATCCACAAAATTCAAGATATTTGTTAGTCACAATTAACACGACATAACACTTAAAATGAAATGAAAGTTATTGATTATATGGACAAAAATTAGATGGACGCTGGTCGAAACCCTCTCCAGAAGAAATGGAGCAGTTGCATCGCAGTGAAGCACAACTTTGGCTGTGTTTGAGGCAACTTTTACTGGAGCCGCGGCTGTCTCACTATTACTCTATCGACGAGTGCCGCCGTACTGCGTTTTGTCGGGTATGGCTACGTCACATCATATTACTAAGATTCTAATTCGACATATTATTAATGCGAAAAACCAAAATAAAACAGCTCTCCTATAAATACAACACATATGTATAGTAAATTAACCAAAACAAAGCGATGACTTCAATACATTTTCTAGCAAAATGGCGGCCAACCAGTTTATTTGACGTAACTACCTATGTGGCTAAGTTATTTGTTTCGCTTTTGAAATATGCGAGACCTAAGTATATTTTGTATGCCGGCAACTAAGCCAATAAAGTTTCAAGTCTAAATACTAAAAGCCGGTAGTTATTGCCCGGACAGTGGTGCTCTAGCGATCTTGAGCATTAAAGTTCCAAGCATACGGAAACGTCGGACACGTTTCCAAAAGTTTACTATACAATACAATTTATTCAATAAGGAATTAATGACAAAAAAAATTAGAAGAGTAAATTAAATAAAAAATTAGGAAAAAATCTGCAATTTTTTTTTTCAGCTGCAAGTCAAAATTTCCGATACTATGCTAGATCAAATACCTCCACTAGGTGATCTCAAGACGTTCCTCTGTCGACTATCTGTGGGTGATTACTCAAGCCTCCATAACCGTACAAACGGTGTGAAAAATCCTGGATGTACACTCATAGAAGTGGTTCCACAGGTAGCTACATAACTTCACGCTATTTCCATTCAGAAATTTAATATTTTATAAATTTTAAGTGAAATTTAATAAAATCAAGTCTCTACTGTAAATCAAGCAGTATTAAGGTTTGTAAATAGCAAACTAGAACCATTACAAACTAGGCAGGTTTGCTAGCTCGTCGCTTATATTGTGGGTATCTACCAACGAAATCGGAAATCTACCTAAATGTAATAAGACATAAAGTTGTTTGTTCTACGAGGAGGTTATAAGCAGACATATATTTTCAATATTTTTTTCTTTTCCAGACTTAAATTACATTCAGCAATAACATAGCCCGTGACAAAACAAATCAAGTCATTTTGTATAAAATGACGCTTCGTTTTCTCCGTCTTTCACACATCTAAAACTTCTAGTTTTTTTATTTTGTAGCACTTTACCTTCTCAATGGTAAAGTGCGCCGAAGTGCGCAGGCTCTAATTCATATCACTTTAATAATGTACTTATAATAAGGAAATAAAATAAAACGTAATGATAAAAGCATAAACTTCATAAATTCAGAACCATGCAATTCTGTAAAAACTCGAATCACCCAAAGGGAGACTCGCTCGACAATCCACCCCACTTCGCATTCGAACTCACTTGACCTTCAAATGGAATTCTCTAAACCAAACATTCTAGGAGCGTAGTGAAGTGATCTTAGATGCGAGTTGGTCGGGGATTGCTTTAAGAGTAAACATCTCAGTCGATATTTCATCTTAGAGTATTTTAACTTCTTCTGAGATAATTACGTTAAATAAAATTCGTTTATTTAGATTGGATTGTTATATTTAGCGAAACTGCATAAAATTCATTTATGATAGTGCAACTCGCCGCCGCCACTCATCGAGGCGGCGCTAGTATCTCTATCGACTAGAGATTACCAAATCACAGTTGACAATCTCACCGCGGATTCAGAAGTGAATTTGACTAATTTACGTTAGAGAATCGCACTATTGTCCCGTACTAGGAAGTGAGGCAAATAACATCAGATAACATATAGAATTGCGGGTGCTGTTTTCTAACGAAATGGCAACTGATGAGCTCATCAAAGAATGAATGTGTATCGTATGCACAGGTGAGTCAGGTTAGCTGATTTAGCTCACCGTTGCTGCTCGGATACGGCGTCTGGCTTTAGTTATTTATAAAGTCTATGGCTAATCGTCATGGAGAAAAATCTATTATTTATTTTCCTGAACAATGAATTTAATATTAACTTTCATGGAATTCCTTTATTTTAAGATACTATGTTACTTAAAAGAGTAGTATTATACAAGCAATATTTGTATATTTATAATCGCGTTCTCGAAAATGGCTCTACCGATTTCGATGAAACTTACAATATAGAGCTTTACGGTGGTCAAAAATCGACCTAGGGTCCAGTTCTAAGAAAATTCGTTTTCTCTGTTTTCACGCACTTCTAAACTCTTCTGATTTCACAACAGTTTACCTTCTCAGTAGTAATGTGCCGGATCGTTAAATATGTATATCTGCGGAAACGGATCCGAATACGGATATTTGGTGTCAAGATACGCGAATACGGATCTTAACTTTCTTACTCGATCGGTGTCGGTACGCGTGACTTTGAAACGATAGTTGACGGCCACTTGACGCTTTGCGTGGCAGGACATATTTCGATTTATATAGAATTTAATCTATGTATTGAAAATTAATAAGGTAAAAGATCCACTAAAAAAGTAACGGATGCGGATCGGAATCTTTCTTGTCCCTCGGATATCCACGGATACGGACATCCGGCACATCACTACTTCTCAGTAGTAGATATAATGGCTAGAGAGTAGGTCTATCAAGCTGAAATACGCGGGGTCAAATCTTGGAAAGTGGTCAGACTTTTTTGTTATTTTTTGTAAGATACCGAGCAAAGCTCGGTCGCACAGATACTAAATACTGATGTAGGTACAAATAAAAAATTTGTCCATCAGTAGCATAGAGAGAGTGATCAGTAGAGTAACTAAAAGGAACTCACTAAGAGAAAATAGACTTACACTAGACTTAGACTTACAATAATGTTTGATTAAATTATGAATTATTTCTATTTGTAACTATTTTATTTTTTATTAACTTTATAAAATGAGTCTATCTGTACCGAAATCGATTCTTTTTACTTAAAGATTTACTTTGTTTTGTCATGGCCGTCGTGGGGCGTTTGGGACAATCGCAATATATCTGTGGAAGTAAAAGTTATTCTTTAAAAAGGCAATTTCTACTTCTAGCTCTTCATTTCTGATGAAAAACTTCCAGAGACATTAAATTTTCTAAACGCTGCAAAATCTGCAGTGTTACCAAATTTTAACTTACATAATTACATATCTAAAAATACAATCTTTATTTAAAATACAACATGAGTACAGATAACAGAAATAATGCGATTGTTTGCACTGCGAGCGACGTGCGACTTCGTTCGCGTGGAATTAGGTTTAGGATTTAGCCGTAAAAATATAAGAGACAGACAGAAGACACTTTCGCATTTCTATTAGTACAGACTAGTATACCTAGATAAGTCACTGATGTTAGATCGACACTGATGTTTTAGAGTAGTGTGAACTTGAGCTTAACCATACATAATTCTTGCAGATAAAAGATGAGTATATTAAACATGTGCACAAACGGAGGAAGTCCTTAGCTAAGGCGCAATTGGAACTTTTTCAAATGGACGGTTCAGACGAGTCTCGAAATATGGCGAAGAAGCTTCTAGAATCATACACTAGCGATGTTGCGTTGGCTATGGATGGTGGAGGAGCAAAATGTGGTAAATGCGGAGAAAAGGCCAGTAAGAAATGCTCAAGATGCAAGACAGAGTGGTATTGTGGGCGGTAAGTATATTGGATGGGCGACAAAGAGACAAAGGGACTAAAAACTTGGTTCGCTGTTGCCTTCGCGTGCTAGCTGTTTCACGCGTAGTCTCCTCAGTTGCACCCTCCTCTGATATGCGGTAATTTTCAATAAGATGACATTATTTAAACAAAATAAGATTCGTTATTTCAACTACATTTTTTTATATTGAAAACTGAAAGTCTTTATATCATTCAAATAGCTTAAGTAACTTCTCCAACCGTGAACATCTATCATTTGCACAATATGGAGAGGACATGAGCGAACGAAGCAAAAAAAGGGGAGGCACTGTGTATAGAACGGGCAGGGAGTCGCATTCCTTATACGTTGTATCAGCTTAGGTAAAAGCTAAATAATTATGATGATAAAAATACTGGGTTCCCAGTAATGCTATTTTAATTTATTGAGGCGCTGACAACTATCAAAGTAATAAGCAAAATAAAGGTGTACCTATTACAAATAGTCCTAGTCTAGGCATGGCATTGGATAATACTAGAAAAATTAAATCCATGATTTTATTTTTCAGGGAATGCCAAGTACAACAATGGCCGAAACATAAGGACATTTGTGATCAATTTGCTCAACTAATTATTAATAATTAATTTACTATTTAAAGTAAAATAATAAATATTATTATTAATTTATTTACATAACTATGATAATTTAACCACATGAGTCTTGATTCATTACATGAATTTTAGAGAAAATAAAACCCTTTCTTAATTTTTTTGGGGTTTTTATTATTTTTAGACCATTACACCTAAAGATTAACTCGAAGACTTCAGATAGTCTTTAAGCACATCCAGCGCTGGCGTCTCCTCGCCGAAGTCCTGGAAATAAAATAATATTGTTTAATCGATGTTTGGTGAACTTTTGTTTGTTGTTCAGAGGCAAGGTTCATAAAAAATCTAAACTTTAATGGCATAATCACTGGTACAATGCGTCAAATACTCACTTTGATAACAACACACGAGCAGCCGACGATCTTTCTAGCCTTGCCATCTTTGTCGATTTTGCAGAGACCCGCCCATTCACCGAGCTTTTTGTTGTTGTCCACCTGAGAAACGGAAATTGTATTCTTTATAAGTACATTTTTCATTGCTTGCCTGTTTAGTTAACATAAATTGGGTTTCTCGTAAACGAGATTGGTGATCCCTATGGCATTGCGAACAAACATGTATCAATTGTGTCTGTCATTGTTAATTGACAGAGTAAAAGTGAAATATTTCAAATGAATAAAATTATTTCACTTTTTTACCTGATGCCAATTTAGTGTAGTTATCCTGTGTTCAGTATTTGAAAATATTACTCATTATCTGTATAATAAAAAAAAATTCATGCTGTTCAGTGCGAGCGCATCACCTTATTCCTAACAAAGTTTTTAGGTTTTCAGAGAAAGAAAAATTGTAACAATTGCCTGGAATATTGAAAAACTAGAAAAACAAAGTGCTTTTTTCTATGGGATTTTTATTTGCTCCTGTCCAAAAAACAAATAAAAATCCCTTATAATCTCCTGTAGTTTCAAATAACAATATTTTTCTCAGTACAATGGTTGCTAGTAAATTTCAGGCCAACTCAATAATTATTATAAATTTATATATTATTGTTAAATGTACGAGTGCTAGGAAAGTTGACTCGCATATTGCTAGTCACCATAGGGGCACACGGTCACTGTTCGCTCCTTGGACCTGCCACGGCATGAGGTCGAGGCGGTTCGTGCGGAGCGAATGAAGAGAATACATCTTGTACACTCAAAAGAAAAACACGTCGTCTCAGTTCCTTAGAACCGGTTGAAGCCGCATAGTCTAGGCTAATGGACCATGGCTACATGGCCATAAATACTGTTACAATAAAAAAAAAAAACAATAATATTACATCTGAATTTGGAACCTGTCATTCTCATATAATTATTCATAGTGTTTTCTCATTTTCACGCCTATCTTTTTTAAATATTCTTTTGATATTAAATGGAGTGGGACGATAAAGAGAACCAAATTGCTTTAATAGCATGACGCAAAGTAGGTATGGAGGCAAATGCAATTTTTGAAACTCCATCCGCTTGGTATTTTAGTCGAATGTGTGTGTACCAGGCTACTAATAGATGTAATGAAACGTCCTCTGCTTGTGACAGAATAATATCTGGCCGTACACGAGTTATTCGTACTAAAAAGGGGATCAAAGCAATGAAGAAAAGAATCTTAAGAAATCCTGACCGAAAGCAAAAGATTTTAACCAGGGAAATGAACATAGCACCCAAAATCATGTCGCGTATTTTAAAACTTAGGACTTGCAGCTTATAAAAGTCGTACTGGTAATTACTTAACCGATAATTTAAATATGAATAGGGTGGTAAAATCAAAAATTCTTAGGCGGTGCGCAAAGGGAAGTCACAGAAAAAATTATTTACTACGGAGAAAATGTTTACTATCGAGTTACTATCGAGCACCATTTTAATAAGCAGAATGATCCGAGTTTATGCTCAAAGCTCTAGAGAAGCTTCTCAATTAGTCAGTAGGATACAACGTGGGCATTATCCGGCTTCAGCGATTAGTGGGCCGGGTGTATCAAGATACGATTCTTAAGGAGGTATTTAAGCTTCTTAACAACACCATGTTCCATAATCAAGAATGGTCCTTTCAGCAAGACAGCTCGAAAAGTCATAAAGCTCGATTCACACAAGCGTGGCTGGAAAGGAATGTTCTGACTTCAACAGATCTGAAGACTGGCCGTCATATAGTGCCGATCTTAATCCACTTAATTATGATTTATGATCTCTTTTAGAGAGTATGGCATGCTGTAAACAACATGATAATTTGGAAGTCCCTAAAACATTTCATAAGATTGGCAATGGCGAAATTTAGCATGGAGAAAGTACATGTTTCTATGGATAACTAGCCACAACATTTAAAGGATTGTATTAAGGCCAATGAAGATAATTTTGAATGATCTTCATATTTTTAAAATATTCTATATATGTATATATTAATATTAATGTATAAACTAGTTATCTATTTGAAGACTGAAATCTGATTCTGAATCGATATTTCTCAAAAACTGTAGAATAAATAGACAATTACAGTTATTAAAAACAAACAAGCAGGAAAACCAGATCGTGACACTATTTCAATAAAAAGTATTTTGAAAGGGTAATAATTACGAGCTCCTTGTTCGTTTGATAAAAAAAGATTCGTTATTAAATTCTACAATACAATAGACTAAATTAATTACACTCTAAGGTAATACAACACAACAAAATCTTGTAAATAAAATGCCGATGAACTCGTAAATATGCTTTTTTACCTTTCGTATTTCGGAATATTTAAATCAGACGCGTGGTACCTTGTTTTTCGGCCATAATTGTTTCATAGTATGTGTAATTTGCACAGTATGTATTTACGAATTCGTTGGTGTTAATTATATAATTGGATTGAGTTATTAAACTATTCAATAACTGAATTTGTATCAAAGTTATTTCAATGTTTTATACCAATTTGAAAAGTAGGTAAAGTACATAATATTCTATTTTTTCATTTTTGTTTTTAATGTAAACAAATGTGGCAACTATGACATTTATAACATAACTAGAGATGGGCTAGTTCGCAAATGATTAATTCAGGTGTCATACTTATTAGTTATTAGTAAAACATGTTTAGAATTTTTGTCTGTTTGTGTGTTTGTCCTTCAATAAAAACCACCATGAATTAAAACGTCATAATAAGTGTAAAAAATTGTATTTTTAAAAACACTTAAAAATAAAGAATAGAGTTTATTGTTTGCACATCGCAAACAATAATATTCTTGTTATTATTCTGTCTTAGAATGAATTGTGTCAATCACATATTAGAGTGACCCTGAGTGAACAGATTTGATCTAGCAATATAGGCAAACCTTTAAGTGATGTGTAAATTAAAAACAAAACACTTTACAAATAACCTGAATTTTTTCAATGCTATACTGTCAGATAATGCAGTGTTTTTTGTTCATATTTCATAATTTCATGTTGTAATAAAAAAAAACAATATACATATATTCTCTCTCCACTATTCAGAGTATATTCTCTCTCCACTATTCAGAGTATATTCTCTCCACTATTCAGAGTATATTCTCTCTCCACTATTCAGAGAGAATATATATATATAAAAGTTAAGAAAAATATAAGAGGGAGAAAGGGTTTCCTTGTATTTTAAAGTAGAATTAAACGTTAAAATAGCAAAATTAATCCAGCTATGTTATGCGATGGTAAGCATGATATATTTAGTAAGGTAGCCTAAAAGAAGGATAGAAAATAAGAAACAACAACCAAACAAACTCGGTCGCCTGGCTACCATTTACCCATAGCTATGATTAAGTCACCAGATAGATATTGTAGGGAAACCATTGTACTATAACTATAAATCTCAAGACAAGTTTCTTGTATAGCTGTGTATCCATGCAGTTTTGCACAGATGATTTTAAACAAAAGAAAGATTTTAGTTTAGAAAACTAAATTTTATTCTTGTGAACACATTCTTCTTGCATGGTGAAAATAAATAGGCTAACACACCTCTATTGTCCAGTATTACGAGTATTATAAAGAACAACCTAGTACTTTGGTCTTGGTGGCATTCCAGTCCACACCCAAGGCCATTGCAATCCAAAAAATAAGGAAGATTATGTTTTCCAATTTACCAAAAAGCTTGATGTTCAATAAATTACATTCCGGGAAGACGGATGAAATTATTCCAACAAGTTAAAAAAAGGAAATTAAAAAAAATTACAAAATTGAAAAAAAGCTGTAACAAATGTCAAATGGTTTAAAATTTATAACAAAATATAAGGACAGCATGGCCATGTGAGGGTATGATCTACAACTTACCGGAAAACCGCTTTTCTAAGAATTATAATTGTAGGAAAAAGGGGAATAACCACTCTGCTACCAAAGAATTATAGGAAAGGGGAGAAAACAAAATTATTATGTATTAAATGTCAGTCTTAGTGGTAGGTACATTGGAATAACTTACTGATCTAGTTCGGTTCGTTTTCAGTGCCTCCGTAGTGACTAATCACGAGCACACACAAAGAACAACACAATTTCAAGTCCACGTTTTTAGGTTCACGGAAGGGCTCCACAGGATATAACTAATTAATTTTAATTACGTCACACACGCAGAGAAGGGGGTACAACACCAGTCCGTCGTCGTCACAGCTATAATCATCTTACTGGGGCGGGGTTTACAACTAAGAGTGGTACGAATATAGATATAGGTACACAGGCAGAGACAATAGACGTAGGTTATAGGTAGTTAAGTAAACAATAATATACATAGTGCATTTCAAGCACTTACATCATGCTTCAATGTTAAAACTGGGCGCAAACCCAATTAAAATTGCAGATGAAAATTTTAATTATATCACCCTATTCATGACGAAAAGAAACAGAAAAGTGAAAAAGTTGCAAGAACAAAATTCAAAATTTTTCTATTATTTTGTAGATATACAAAATTTGCTTAAAATTATTACCAAAAATGTTACTTCAACCGAACATAACCACATTCTATGTAAATATTTGTATAATTTTATAGAATTATAATTTAATTTTAAAATATTCGTTTTATTTATTTTAAGACTAAATTTATAGATAGATATTTATTAATTACTGATGTCTCTTTGTGAAACTTTTTCGGTTTTGTTTTATTCAGCTTCTAAAAAGAAATTATAAAAAAAAATCCTAAACAATGCAAACACATTCTTCAAAGAAAAGACAGTTTGATACAACCACATAAACAAAATTTTTTGGAATTTTGAGGTCAAGTAACTATTGAAATTTAAATTTAGAAAATTGTTAACTTTTAACAATTTTGGTACATGTAAGGTAACGATAAAATGCTACATTACAATGTATATAACAGACAAGCAGTGTTATTAGAGTGTTACATGTAATATGTCGGACCACGAACGGTGAAAATTTATTGAAATTTTGGTTGAAAATGAAAAAAATAGGATATAAGCATGCTATGCTAATAATGCCTTAGGCACACATGTCTCTGTACAATTTATCAAAATGAAAAGTTATTCACAATTCTTACCTTCACTAAAGGTATCTGATGTTCATTACAGAGGGCCTGTACTAATTTCTTGTATGAGGCTTCATCACAATTCTCAGCCAGTACACACAGAACTGCTTGTCTCCTGTAAGAAATGGTACAAGATCAGTGAAGATTCAAGTGATTGAGAATTAGTATAAACCCTACATAAACAGTACTGCAAACAAAGAATAAAGCAAAAGTTACCAAAGTTACCAAGAAGAAAAACTCCACATAAAAGACATGGGAGTCTTCTTATTAGTAGTCTATATTATGCAATGGCATGAAGCCATTTAATTCATTATTTCAATAGAATTTGAAGCATAACCAAGAATATTAGAATTATTATGTATATGGCACTGATGATAGTGGCTGGGTTCTATACACTCTATGTAATATCACAGAACAACTATGTATACAATTACTAATTAACACGTTGACTGCCATGGCAATTTTCAGAATTCCGGTCTAAAAAGCCGAACAATAAAAATATTCTTTTACTCCTTGATTTTGAATAAATTTTTTATAATTATATTTTCTGTTCATTTATTAATAAATTTTCTGTTCATGTAAGCCAGCATTGAATTTTTGTTCTCTTCCCAGAAGCCATTATCCATAATAGCACTGATTTACTACGAGTTTAATTGTAGCTGCACGAATATGACAACTAAACACACTACGAGATAACTCGTAGTCGGCGTCCTAGCAAAAAATGCAATCTGCGAGTTATCTCAGTTATCTCGTAGTTAGCAGACAACGTGTTAAAAAAATAGTAATTGAATAGAAGCCAGATTAGACCAGTGTCGCCAGACTTTCAAAAGAATCTAACCATTCTAAAAGAATCAGTTTATCATCTTATTTGTTTAAGACTATACAAAGTCTAATCGTTTAGCACCCATTCCTTCTCGTGACAGTTCCAATTATGAAAGAAATATAAGCGGGCATCCAAGCAAAAGGGTCCAATAGTGGAGTATTGAGTTAAGACTAGATTCGGAATTTAGAATAGTCATTTGATAACAAGAATTTTAAAAAAATTTCAAAAACTGGCATATATTTTTTTTATCAGACATTTAAAGTTGAAACTCTGAAAAAGCTTGTTTTGAGAAAAAGCATATTCAGTTTGATTTAAAAAACACACTTCTACTTGTTCGTTTCTACTTAGAAATATCATATAAAATCATTTACTATATGAACTGTACATAAATGAGCATTAATTAATAATCAATTAAAATGGCCAAATGCCATTTTTCACATAACTTTAACAAAATTGCGTATATCTCGGAAACTAAATGCCGACCACTTGAACCTTTTTGTTAGTACCACCCACATATTTCAAAATTTAATCCTAAATCAGTAATTCATTTCTGAATGCAATGCATATTTAATCATTTCAAAGTTTGCAGGTTTTACACCAAGCAAAACATATATTAACATTCTGTAAATTAAAAATTAGGTACAAAACATAATAATGACACCACTTGTCCTAAGGTTGTAATGAGTTGAATTTGAACACTTAACTGGATAACAAAGAAGATAACACTAGTCTAAATACGACCTGCATATTGAAAAATTATGTCGAAAAAAATGATACTTGAGTTTCTTATCGGTTCTTCTCAGGGTGCAAATTTTCTTTTCGAACCAAAGGTTTAACATTCAAAAACACCTTGCAATTAGGTTTATTTGAATAAATTAAAAAGTTTAAATATATTTTCGTGTGTCGCACACTTGGGAGGCCACAAACTTGAATTATCAAGTATAGTGGTACTATGTATGTGCAATTTTTATAGGCAATAGAATGAATCCAAAATAACAGAATATACATTGGATATTTCCACATGACATACAACTAGAACAGTTGCATGACATATGAATATTTGTAAGAAAGTCCACTGCCAGATGTAATTTTAGCCAAATTTTTTGTTTAAAAATGTACTACATTAACTAAGCTTTTGTAGGATAGGTTTCAACTTCAAAGCACTCTGTTACAAACACAAATATGGTTATATGAAAGTATGAATTTAAAAAATAATGTACTTATTTGAAAATAAACCTAAAGAATTAATAACTAATGTACTGTCTGCTGTTTCATTATATAGCTTATTACATGTGTTAGCTTCACTACATTCTAAGCATGTCAATTAGTCATCTGTGACAATTTTGTGACATTTTGATAGCAAAGGTGGGGTCCAAATAATTGGTAAATGGGGTTAATGAGGCTTTGAGGTAATTACATAAAAAACAATTCTTATTTGGGAGCAACTGAGAATTTGATAACGTATAGATAATCCATGACTCCTATTAACAACAGTCAACACGTGCAAACAATCCCAATTTGTAAACAAAAGAAGGGATTTCTTAGAAAGTTCGGTATGTATAATGCCGACAGTCGAGTTTATTACGGGCTACGATAATAAAGCGCCAAAAGAAGGTACACAGCTGCACAGTTTTTACTAATTTTGGCAATAAAAAGTACTTTTTATTATTTAATTGTTGTCATTATTGAGAGTGGATGTAATGCTATATACAGTGTATCATTGTATGGAAGACAAGCTATACCAACCAAAGCCGAGTGATTTCGATGCTTTAGGGAGTTTGTTGTTAAATCGAGTGACGTTACATGGAGTTTACACTGTATTTGAATGGATAGTCAGAAATAATTCAATTATTCCCTGCGCCATGCGCTGTTCAATAGAAATAGTCTAGTGCGATCAGTGTTATATCTGAAGTATACTTACTATATACTATTATAGTATACTTCAGAAAAGCTAAAGATATATACTAGTATATATTTAGCTGTATCCACGAACAGTCCTTGTTAAAATATATTCAAAATTAGTGTTCAGTGAGTTATTCAGTTTGCAGTGAGTTATTCAGTGAGTTTTATACGTAGTGTTATTAAATATACATATTGATTAGTGTGCTTTTACATGTCACTTATAACTTTCACAAAATATTTACTATACATGAAGTTTCAAAATCAAATCATTCAAGTTCTTGTTTTAAAACAATCAAAATTTAACATGAAATGAAGACTTCTAAAACTACTATTACCATTTAACTAAATTATACTCTTAACTTGTCAATTACAATAGAAATAACAATATACATAGTAAAGCTTACTTGTCAAGAGCTTTGGCAGCTTCATGGAGTCCCTGCACAAGACCACCATGGATCAGGGCTGTCTTCAACACCTCCTGGAGGGCAGTGTTCACGTCCATGGCTCCACCCGATAGCACGGGATTATTTGGTACATCACTAAAAGAACAATCATACTCATAATATTTACCTATAGATATCTTAATCATGATAGCTATTGTCAATATTCTTAATTAACTGTTATAATCATACATTCATTAACAAATGGCAATACTATTATTTCGAAGGTTTTGCTTCTTAATAATATTATTTTTTATTGTCAAAAAATAAATCTTGAATCAGTTGAGAAATACATGAACTAGTGAAAGCACATTTTTTTCATTACATCTCTTTCTATCCTTCATCTCCACCCACATCGATATTCTAGAAATTCAGAAGAATGAAAAGCTTTTGTTCAATACTCACTACCTAACCTAAGATCTAGTACAGTCAATTTAGAAAGCGATTTTTATAAGTGAACAATTTAAGTGTTTCTTAACGGAAGTACTCATGCACTGTAAAAAACTCATTGCACCCCTTCCCCTTATAAACATACTCTGAATATCACATAACATATAGAAATAAATAACAATCGATCATAGAATTCATTAAAACTGAAAACTTGCGGTGGTTGATCAGTTGGCTGGCGGCACCCCTCGGTAATAAACCCTAAGACCTAACCTGAACTAAGCTTATATTGTAGTACAGGGTCATACGATTAATGTAGTTGTTGGAGATTATTATTATTGCATTATTAAAGTTATAAAATGTTATTTATTTTTTAATACGTTTTCACTGCACAATTTTAAAAACTTAAAACGTAAATATAACCTATAAAGAGACAGGTTATGTTGACAAAAGTTATATATGAAGTTTTCAGTAAATGTAATATCAACATTTAAAACCTGTCATATTAACATGAAATTACGTGAGTAATTTATATCATTATATAAACTTTAAAAAACAAGAAAAAATAGTTACTTACACTTCAACATCAGCCATGGTTTTTTGCAAATTGGAGACCTGAAATATAAAACACAAACAAACGATTGATGTATAAACATTTTGTTGCAATAAGCAAGATCACTTTTAATTAAATGATAAGTGTAATATTTACAGATTATGAAAAATATTGTAAATACATTAGACATTTTACCTTGAGGACCGGAAAAAAGAATTAAAACTAGGGATGAGCGATATATAACGATATTGATGACATATCGGTCGAATTACAAAATATCGATATTTTAATATCGATAACAACGATATTAAAATATCGCAATGTTTAATATATATTTTAAAAATCGCAAAAATCATTTTTACCAAGATAATTGTAATGTCGTAATTATTCCATATACAATGTGTTCTGCAAATAACAGAGTTAACAAAGGGATAAACCAGATGTAAAGGACAGCGTACCAAAAACGTTTAAGGAACATGCCACAATTAAAACTAATAAAGATAAAGATTTCACTTGTCGGAAATGTAAAGTTGAGGCTCAGCTATTTTTTTTTTCATTTTTGTACAACGCAATGTATTGCTCACAATGCGATACAGTCGCATACATGTGCGACAGATTGAACAGTAGAGGCACGCGCGTGCTGCGCAACGGAACTACGAATGACCCGATACAACTTATTAAAATAAATCTAACTATTAAAATTAAACTTATAGAAGGTGACGTGTAATAATAAAACCATTAATTTGTAGTCGTGAAACATTCGTGCTAAGATTTGTGTTAACTAAATGTTTTACGTGCAGCTGTTTTATCAATAAAGTTTTATCCTAATTACACCTTTTTTTTCGTTAGGAAATGCTTTATGCATCCCGGTCCCGCCGAAGAGTGGTGGCGGCCTGACGGGTGGATATGTGGAACTCCACAGCTGTAAGATGCAATGCCGGGCTACTCTTTTTTCTGCCTTTTCAACTGGTGTTACTTATTGTTTGAAATTGTAAATTGTTGTTATTAGTGAAACTTTATAATCGGCCTATTGTACTTTTATATGTTTAATTATATTGTTAGGTTGTTAAGTTTCCAAATAAATATAATTAAAAAAAAAATACCCACTAAAACCTGACGGTGTTCTTCCGAGGCGCCTTATGCCGGGGCAACGGGGACACGTTTTGCACTCTTATCGTGACCACGGCGGCGATGATCAGCGCGTTGAATGCGCCAGGTCCATCCCGTATGAAGCAGGAGGGTGGCGCCGCCCCTGCCTTATTTGTGTAGCGCGTGGGAGGCGCGCGGGAACATCGCCCACGCCATCTCTAAACTATTTGGATGGCGTCTCTCTTCCAGCTATTCGGCACAGGTACTTGCCGAAGCAACCGTGCCCCGACAGCACCTGCCTCATCCGGAAGGTCAACGACCCCAACTTTCTGTCCGTCCAGTCTTTCAGCACTGGACAGATCGTCTTGACTGTCCGGCGGCCGGCATTCAGACTTGCCAGGCGTCTCTCCCATTTCTCTATTATGGACCGCCTGGCCTGGAGTCTCTGCGCTTCTATCTCCCTGAGTAATGGGTCTTCTCGGTTTTCGTGATGCCCCGCATGCCACTCATAAACCGTAGCGTACACCTCCGCTTCCAAATCCCAGGAAGAGCTTCCAGCAAGTGCGCAGCCCGCTTCGAAGGAGACGGTGCGATATCTTCGTATGACCCCGACGGCCATTACCCTCTGTGGACGTCTAAAGAAGGCAATGTTTTGAGCCGTCGGGGCCCCTACACAGATTGGCGTCCCGTAGAGCGCCATTGAGCGCACTGTCCGCATGTAGAAGCGGCGGCATTCCGCCTTGGGCCCCCGATATTGGGCATCAATCTTTTAAGCGCGGCCGATGCCCCTATCAGACGGGGAGCTAGTTGCCGAAAGTGTTCACGAAAACTCCATTCGCTATCGAGGACAAACCCCAGGTACCTCACATCCTCACATGAGGCTCCACACCGATGCGAGTGCCACCTATTACGATGTGGGACCCTGCAAGTGGCGCCTTTATAGGCCCGTGGCAACATAGGTCCTTACACTTGTTCAACGCACCTCGAATCTTTATTCGCCCCACCCGGTTCCCCCGGGCCGTGACAAGCGTGTCATCCGCGTAACACGTCACGTTGGGCCCAGAGGAGCTCACCTCTCAGCACCCAGTCGTATCCGATGTTCCACAGGAGTAGACCCACGACAGACTCTTGGGGAACACCGCACGACATGCTCCACCGGTGCTGCCACCCATTCCATCCGATACAAACAGCTGACCTATCCCTCAAGTAGGCCCGACGATACTCCTCAGGTAGGGAGGCGCCCCATGGAATCGAAATAAGGCCCTCCTTAATACAGGCCCAGGGGACGGTGTTGAAAGCGTCAGATATGTCAAGAGACACCGCCATCAACACCCCACTCTGAGCGACCGCCTTTTCCAAAAGGGCCTTGACGCTCTGAATAGCGTCAATCATCGACTGGCACCTTCGGAGGCCAAACTGACGCCTACGTGACGAAGATGTTCGTCGAGGCGACCAGTGACGACCCGTTCGCGGAGCTTACTCGCCTCGTCGAGCAGTACGATCGGGCGGTAGACGGAGGGAGACTCCGCTAGACGCCCGTCCTTCTTCAACAGGACCAGTCGACCCATCTTCCACACTACGGGGAACTGGGCCGTCTCCAGACAGGCATCCAGCAACCTTTTGTTCCTCTCCCCCATAAGCCCAAGGGCTATTGCCAAGACGCGGCCCGGAATCCCATCCGGGCCCCGAGCTTTGTTGGCTCGGAGCCCGAGACACACCGCTCGCAATTCTGCATCCGTAACCGGTGGCACGTCGGCAACGGCACCCTCGTTCGGTTGTGAGGGTGCCATGGCCGGAGGTCTGTGCTCGGCTCGGTTAGGAAACAGAGTCAACACGACCGTCTCAAGCATCTGGGGTTGGAGACTTTCCGTTAACAGGGGCGCCCAGGTGCAGAATTTGTTCCGCACCATTTGGTATGGGCGCCCCCACGGATCCCTATTCAGAGTCTCTAGTAATCCTAATTTTACCTACCTCAAGATCTTTCAGCTCTTATAAGATACAGCTCGAAATGGCCACCTCCGAGTCGCCCACAGAGTTGAATACGCCTAAAATTATCCGTAAGCAGGCGAGACATGAGCGTGGGTTCATCATTAATTACGTTTTGCAAATTCAAAAGAGTTTTTGTAATGCGACAGCGCATTTCTTCCCGCGTTTCACACTCACTTACGAACACTGCCTTTGACATAGCCCTACAAGAAAAAGTGAAGTGGTGAGTGATCTGACCACGGGTGAGGGCCTAACCTTCCGATGCAGCGGTTAAGAAAAGTCTCATCCAGGAATCACCGCACTGGCGCTGCGCCATCATGTTGGAACTAAATTCTGGTTGAATGCGCAAGCAGGATATCCTCCATCGCCGTAGAATGGCAAATTCACTTACGCACTCGTTTTCTAAAAACTCTAAACATCGTGCCCGATTTATTCTTTCCGGCAAGAAAATTGGTCCAAAAATTTTATTGTTAAAAATTCCGGCCCATATATTTACAGACCACTGCGTTTTATAACCCCTCTCCTGGATTTGACGTTGTTCATTTCTTTTAAGAATGGACTCATCAGTCCAAATTACGCGAGTAATAAAATGTGGATCTCGCCGTTGCTGCTGTGCCACCCGTCTACAGTATGCTATGCGGTTACTCCTATCACAAGGCACCAGCGCTTGCACCTTATGGATGTGGTATGCTCGCTGTCAGTCTCTACGCAAAATTTTGTGTGCAGCGCACTAGGATAAGCGAACTCCATGATGCCGCAGAGTTAATTTTACAGCAGTACGCGTGCCCAGTCGTGGGTTTCGGCGAACAGTGTCCAGAACATGTTGTTCTGAACGCTTTCTAACCGGCCTTCCAGCGCCCTCTTAAACCGGTACGTTATCCAGTACGCGTTGATAAACTCTAGTTATAATTCGGCTATCCCCCGAGTGCCGAGAATCAGGAAAACGAGACACAAATTTTCAAATCTAATGAAGCGATTTCTCGTGCCTCGCCATAGCACATGAGCATTCGCCCATATTCGCCATAGCACTAAATGGATGATTTTCTCGATGATTCATCACGCACGATACGCAAGTTTATGTGTTACTGTTTAAAATTTATAAATTCACTCGTATCGCATAAATACTCTAATTGCCAATCAAACACTTGCACTTAGTTGCAGTCGAAGTCGAACTGACAAGTGGCATGAGCGGCGTGACCGCGTGTAGCGATTGAGGTGGGGGGCGGTGTGGTAGTAGCTAAGGTAGTGCTGTGCATAAAGTGCTATAAAATTATTATTCAAAAAGTGTCGATACGTGCACGATATTTTTACTTCGTTAACGAATGGTGTTCTCTAGTTCTTATGATTAGTTTTGATAACAAGTTGAGTAAAGGCGTCTTCAGCACCATAACAAATTCGATGCTTTTCTTTTAAATTAATCGTGAATTAATTTTGAAGATTTTTGGGTGATTAAATAAATTGAATGGCACTGCTTCCGATATTTTCGAGTTATTTCGATTTATTGAACCCAAAGTAGGTTTTTAAATTTCAGAACGTCAAACCAAATCTTTGTTATTTTTAATGACTTCAAAAAGAAAGAAAGTCATCAATTCGACCCGTATGTATTATTATTGTGTATATTTTTGTGTATATGTTAGTCTATACCAGCTTTTAAACACGTGTGCCAAATTTCAAAAGTGTATGTGTATGCATGTACGTTTTATATGTTTGTATGTTTGTCCGCGCATATCTCAAAAACTATAAATTGGATTGCAAAAATTCTTCCTTAGTTGGAGTCCAACTTAAGGAAAACTGAAAGTTTCATCAAAATTGGTTTAGTAGTTTTTGAGATATAGAGTTAAGTGTGTATCCGTCGCTAGAAAAACGTATCGTTGGCCTAACAACCTTATTCTGAAACATGTCATTATGCATGTTGTTTTTTTTTTTCAATGTTTGCATAGAGTTAACTGAAATGAAAAACATTAAGAAATAAAAAAGTAATTTAAAAAATAAAAGCGCCTTCAAAAAATAACACTGAAAAGTACAAAATAACTATCCTTTACTAATCAAAACTCAAGTACGAATAAAATGAAATTTTAAATACGATACACGTATCTATATACTTAATTAAATTTGATAGTTATATACGCCGACACGACAGCGACATACAGCCTCAAGTAATTTTGTCTCGCGAATTTGTCTTTTTTTTTACTTGAATGCATCGCAGAGAATGGTTATGTTTATTATATGAAGAAAGAAGCAATTATGTTCAATCTTTTATTACAAAGGTAGACTTCCGAGGTCACTTCGACTAGTAAAGAAAATTAATGTTAAATCTTTGAATTTAAAAACTAAAAACTTCCGTTTTTAGCGTTTTTTTATACGATTTTTCTTGTTTCTTTGTATGCATTATTAAATTCCTTAATTAAAAAAAATTAATTCCATACTTCCATTCAACTGTACCGCAGCAACTTGTGCACTTGCACGAATGGACTTTTGATAGTTCGCTCGATGTGATTCCGAGTATTCCGTTTCCAAATGATATTGCTGAGAGTTTCTATACATTGTTTGTTTATGATGTTTCGCAATAACCATTAATTAATTTAGCTAAATTGGGTTTGACATAAAGACTATATGATGTTTCAGTAGTGAAATTGTAAAAATAAAAATATGAAAAATTTGTGCCTTCCTGTATTGCTACAATCGATTTCAGTTGTGAAATAAATACACACTTTATTACAACCTTCACCAATTTATTAAAAAATAAAATTATCCCTAAATATAGATCTCATGAGTTCATTTAATGAAATCTTAACTGTTATAATTAGAAATTTTAAATGAGATTTTACCCACAAAAAAAAAAATACATCTATATTGGAAATTACAAAAATGAATACTGTAACCATTAATAAGTGTAACAGTTTCTTAATATTAGGTATAATTGAAACCTTAGGATGTACTATAATACTGAAATATAATGTTAGTTAAGTACATTTATTACTGGTGGTTAATAATTCTTTATATCTACTTGTACATTACCATATAAGGAGATAACCATGTATATATATATAGCCAGTCGAGTTGTCCCACCAATGGTCCATTAGATTATCCACGGTGTTCACTAAACCCTTAGTGACTGCTCAATTATGTTAGTTATTCCGCCAGCCGAGTTGTCCCTCCAATGGTCTCACAGAACCCCCATGAAGTCCACTTTACTCGTAGCTAACAAATAAATCTCAACGAAAAGAGATTAAATATGTGTAGAGGTAATTCCACCTCATACTGCAATGCACCAACAAAAAAAAACCATCACTAGTCCATGATGTGTATGGAATTAAGAATGAGAATAAGATATACCACTCCTCCAATTAAACGTGGAAATAAACATGAAATTTAGCCGGAAATTAAACACGGAACTAAGCATGTAATTAAACTTGGAAATCAAATATGGAATTAAACTTTGAATCCCACATGGAATCAACCATGGAGTTAAACTTGGAATTAAACGTAGAATGAAACTTGGAACCCTGTAACAAAATTCCTAGGGTTAATACACTGTACTAAGTACCAAGGAAAATACTTTTAAAAGAAAACTACAACTTCTACATTCTACTTACCATGAGGTCTATTATGGGACTTTATAATATTTATAAAAAAAATGAAAAACAACTTCTTAATAACACTAAAAAAAACCATCTTAACTATATAGATACAGCTAAACATTAGCAGATAAACTTTATTTCCATTTCGGCATTTTTTGTTTGCCACTCAACCACCACCAAAAATGAATGGCTCCCTCCATTTTGAAACCACACCTCGACACCATTTTGTACCCTCTCACATCATTATTAATGTTACTGAAGACTACTCCGATTTCAGTCTCATGTTTCCGACATAAGAAAGAGACAGCAAGTCTATGAAAAGGCATCGACCAATAGGAAGTGTCTGAAAATTTTACAGTGACAGAATCTAAGTGTCAGATTGACAGTTCCACAATAGAATTAGAATGATCTAGATAAAAGTAGCCACTGAAAAACAAACCGGAAGTAATGCCCATTTGCTCGAACATTCCATTCTACTTGATTTGTCAAACATATTTAGCAACACTCGTCTCTCTTTTATCGATTACAATCGATTATTAGGAATTAATCGTATTTAAATTTTTACAACAATTTATTTATCTCATCGTCAAAATGGGAAAGCAAACCTGGACACATTACATTAATACCTAATAAAATTACTATCACCTAAAATTGTTTTATTTTGTTTATAACAAATCTATATTTTTATACAAAAGAAAATCGCTTATCGATTTATTACCACGATACTTATTACTATCGATGTGTCCAAACATTCAATGTTATTACTGAACGTAACGTAAGTAAATGTAGATTTTAACGAAAGTAACAATGAACTTTCTAATGAAAACAACTAAATAATTAAAAGTGTACTATATTATGTTCTGGGTTAAATAATATACACTTAAATTTCAATATTTATTGATTTTACTTGAGAAGAAATGACGTAGTACTGCGTACTCGATTGCGAACAACTTTCTGAACGCATTGCCTATTAATCATTATATCGTAGACAATTGTCATCTGTCACATACTAACCTCAACAAACAAATAAAATTCGTGATTGAGTCTAATTTGTATGTAATGAAACCGTAAGTACAAAAAAAAGTAACCTACAAAAAAAAAAGTGTAACAAAGTGTTGGTCCAATTCTTTTTAATAAGCAATGTGAAAATAAATTATAGATTCTGGGCATAACACTGATGGATCTGCAATTTGACAACAAAAATGGGTTACCCTTTTTGTATAGTAAAATGATTTGTGAGTCAGTCCATTCGTCACTGTAATAGTATTTTCTTATCTTGAAGGATCATGTTAAACAAATAACATAACACTCCTGCTATAGATGTTTCACTAATTTTTAACACTTCGTTTGTAATTGAGTCAGGACCCGGGCTTTTATTATTCTTTAATTTTTTGATACCATGTACAATCTCGGTTATTGTAAAGTTTTTCGTTTCCGGTAAAGGGGAATAGGAAGTTACTTGATTCATACTTGTGTTACTTGTGTACTATCTGCGTCAACCAAGTGCGGAATCCACATTTTTTTACCTAACAAAATACCTATTCAATATTATCTTACAATAAATAATGTGTAAAAAAACACGGTATACTTCACGGGGTAGTCAGAGAGGACGGAGCGCCAAGTGTCGCAGTTCTTACATACTTCTTTCATCCTCAAATCTTATCATTATCCTCACACATTGGCGAGGTATGCGAGTGCTTTTGACATTTCCGTCTGCTAACGCTTTCGCTATTTGATCTTCATAATATACGTATACTTTTTTCAGATTAGTAGCCAATATTCTTAAAGAATTATATTAAAAACAAGAACATACTTCTTTCTTCCTCAAATCTTATCATTATCCTCACACATCGGCGAGGTATGCGAGTGCTTTTGACATTTCCGTCTGCTAACGCTTTCGCTATTTGATCTTCATAATATACGTATACTTTTTTCAGATTAGTAGCTAATATTCTTAAAGAATTATTTAAAAACAAGAAGGAAAAGAAACAAGTTAACTGTCAGTTTCTTAAAACTCTACAAAATAAAATGTACCTATGTTAAATAAAAATAAAGCACTTTACATGACACTTGACAGTTTTTATTTTTAAATAAATAATTTTATTGCACATTAAACTATTGCATGTTAAACCTCATTTTATCGATAAAATTTTTTACCGACATGACATCACTATGACTTTCGTAATGTTGGCAGTAGTGTATGACACCTGTCGTGTCGTGGAAACGGCCATTATATTTATTACCTTATATTGATACTTGAGTTTAGTAAGCGTTTCAAACAAATCTCTTTTTCCTAACTATGCATGAAAGTCCCGACTCTTGTAATATCTGCTCCTTGGTCTAGACAAAGAGTAGTATCTTTCTTGATCTAGACCGGTGATTCCCAAAGTGGCCTAGGTGGACCCCCAGGGGTCCACGAGAGACTCGACGGGGCTCTACGTAGGTATGAATAAAAAAAATGGGGGTTCACAAGTTGTAAGTGGGGGTCTACGAAAATTTATCTGGTTTCATTAGTAAAGAACAAAAATGTTGGCTTGGCTATGGCTTGGCTTTACCTATCAATGTTAGGTCAGAGACTATTACTTGTAAAAACTTGCATATTCGATATTCAGTACAACGCGTGTCGAGACTTGCAAAGCGCCGCCCGCCCGCAATCGCTTGTTCAGACGTGCAAAGGGACGAAATACGACTTGTGCTGTGCTTGCAATCTTGCATGAACTTGTTTATTCTTCACCAATATAAATACGAATGCCAAGGACAAACGTTACTCATCTGTTTCCGGAATTTTGAATAGAAAAGTGTGAGCGAATTGATGTCAGTGTTTGCCAGTGCCGCAAAATGTAAGTACCTGTCTATTTGTTATACATACTTTTAATTTATATTGTAATAATTATTATATTTGTTATATTTTCGTGTAGTAGGTACGTAATAAAAATCAAATACTGAACAGGGCCATTATTCGGTACTTCTATAAAAGAACAAAGCAGAGCAAGATTGAACTTTTAGTACTTTTTATTTTAAAATTATTTATTTAAATAGGTTCAGCCGTTTTATGAAAACCTTTATATGGGTCTTAGCGGTTTAATGCTTTTAATAATTAAAATCAGTTTTGCCGGCATTTTGGTTTTTTCATTGCAATAATTAATTAATACTATTTCATTCTGTAAAATAACCATATCCTTTTAAAATTCAAACAAACGTTTTTTTCTTTACAGGTAGATGATTTTTTTATTTTTTTTATTTCATGTAAGTGGCTATGCAGGTCCTACCAGACCTGTATCACTGCGACCAACTTGATCTATTGTGATCGCCACTGTGTTATAAAACACTGCCAAGTCCCACTGTAGTCAAAAACTGCAAGGTATTCTTTGGAGTGATATGCTGAACCTCCTCCGGACTCAGAAAATACTGGCCGAGGTAGGATCGACGAGTGCGCATCAGTGGTCCGCAGTCACACAAAATGTGCATAGGCGTTTCATCCGCCTCCCGGCAGTACCGGCACAATCTTGTGTTGGAGAGCCCCATACTAAACATGTGCTTATTTAGGCAACAGTGCCCAGTAAGTGCCCTAACCAAGATACGCAAGTTATACCACAAAAAGGTTCTGGACCAATAAATGTGATTTTGGTGCCGGCTCTTGCGAGTTCGTCGGCATCTTCATTGCCTACGATGCCCGCATGGCCAGGGACCCATCTTAGAATCACTCTGTTTTTATTTCCCAGAGTGTTTAAAGTAGTCACGCAGTTATTAACTAGCCTCGATGTGATTACATTCGAGGCCAATGCCAAGAGAGCTGCCTGACTATCAGAGTGTATGTATATAGTTTGGTTTACGTAGTGCTTTTTAATGTTGATGTCCGCACATTCAATAATGGCGAACATTTCAGCCTGGAAAATGGAGGCGTATCTCCCAAGATTCAGGCTCCTCTTGAAACTTGGGCGCACTCCAAAAATTCCACATCCTACGTCGTTATCCGATTTTGAGCCATCGGTGTACCAAAGTAGACCGCCAGGTTTCCAGGTCATTCTTCCTTCAATCCAGTCATCCCTGGAAGGCATCTCCACTATAAAATGTTTTTCGAAGGTACACCGCGGGAGCATAACGTCAGTGGGCATACTCAGAATCGGAATATTCGTTACTGAGTCTTGAAAAGATCTCAGTTTCTGCGATAGCCATTTCCTTCCGTCCTGGGCGGATAGTTTGTGAATACTGCTCCTCGCCTCCTTTAACACATACAAGTGAAGGGGCGGTAGGTTCAGCAAAGCATTTAACGCCGCACCCGGCGAGGTCGACATGGCTCCGGTTGCTAATAGACAGGCGGTTCTCTGCAAGCCACCTAGCCTATCTATCACAGTCTTCTGGTGGGCTTTCTCGTACCAGACCACAGAGGCATAACTAATTGTCGGCCTCACAATGGCTGTATACAGCCACAGAACGACTTTTGGGCTCAGACCCCAGTTGTTCCCTGCCATCCGACTGCAAGTACCTAAGGCAATTTTTGCCTTTTGCAAGGTACTTATGATATGACTGTTCCACGTCAGTTTTTGGTCAATTATAACGCCCAAATACTTAACTTTAGTGGAAAAAGGTATCGATTTACCGTTTAGTCGTGGAGCTACCAACCTATCCAGGCATCGCTTCCTCGTAAACGGCACAATTACTGTTTTATCAGCATTGATCGATAACTCGTTCTCTCTACACCATTCAGTGATAGTGTCGAGGCCTCGTTGCATAACACAAGAAATAGTGTTTAGGCTGAAACCTCGGACTATAACTACCAGGTCATCTGCATATCCCTGAGTGTCAATCCTAAGGTCAGCCATTTTATGCAAGAGCTGGTCCACTGCGAGGGTCCATAGAAGGGGTGATAGAACGCCACCTTGAGGACATCCTCTCATTGTGGAAAATGTCGAGGCTGTTTGACAGAGTGCTAGTTTGGCTCCTCTGTTAGAGAGCATCGAGCGTACCCATCTAGTAGTTGTAGGGTCAACCATCTTGGATTCGAGACCCCTAACTAATGTACTGATGGGGGTATTATCGAAAGCTCCCTCTATGTCTAAGAAGGCACAAAGTGCTACTTCTTTATCTTCAACTGCCTTTTCTACTCTGTCAATGAGACTGAGCAGAGCAGTTACTGTAGACTTACCTCTACTATAGGCATGTTGAGTATGATGAATAGGTATTGTAGCCAATGGCCCATCCCTAATAAATCTGTCTAAAACCTTTTCCATGGTCTTTAACAGAAACGAGCTAAGGCTAATGGGCCTAAAGGACTTTGGTAGTCCGTAGTCCCTTTTCCCCGCTTTAGGTATAAATATTACCTTTACTGTAGACCATGAATCAGGTATGTACCCCCAGGCATAGCTAGCTCTGAAGATATTAATAAGGTGCGGCAGGAGGACATCAGTCCCTTTTTGTAGGTGTATGGGACGTACACCATCCTCTCAGCAAGTTTTATGTGGTTTGAAAGAGTTGATCGCCCACTTTATTCTGTTAGCTGTTATTAATTTGACCGCTCTATGCCAGTCCTCCTTCTGAGGTCTATGTAGGGTGGTCTGTGGTGCAGAGTCCGATCTTTTACGGATTGCCCCAGGAAAATGGGTCGTTGCCAACAATTCTAACGTTTCGCTTTCACATGTTGTGAATGAACCGTCTGGCTTTTTAAGCAGCCCAATTTGATTAGGTTTGGATTTAGAGAGCACTCTATGGAGTCTTGCTCCTTGAGGCATATTACTAATTTCCTCACAGAGCCTCCTCCATGAAGCTCTCTTTGCCTTCCTAATTTCTATGTTGTAATCAGTTAAGGCTTTACTATAGGCCTGCCATTCACGAGTCCTTTTAGCCTTATTAAATAATTTGCGTGTCTTTGCTCTAAGCTTCCCTAGCTTAGAGTTCCACCACGATACTACTCTTTTGGAGGTCTTTATTTTTAGCGGGCAACAGTCTTCATAGGCATTTCTAATGCCTTTCGTGATCATGTGCACTGCTAAATCTAGACTCTCCCACGATTTAAGACATTTAGGCATTATTTCTAGGTTAGCACCTAGTCTTTCATTATATAAGTCCCAGTCCGCTCTCCTAGAATCCCTGTATGTAATAGTTTGATTGGCTAATGAAGTCCTGATATCAAAGCGAATATGTCTATGATCAGACATAGAGTTCTCGTCACTGACCCGCCATCCAACTACGTGTCTGGCTATGTTGCCAGTGGAAAAGGAAATGTTTAGCACTTCTTGTCTGACACGCGTAACAAAAGTCGGTTCACAGCCTATGTTTAACGTGTAAAAGCAGTTAACAGTTAGAAAATCATGCAGTAACTCACCTCTAGTATTGATGTCCGTGCTCCCCCAGGTGGTATGGTGAGCATTGGCATCACAGCCCACCAGAAGCTCAGCGTTGTGTTTTCGAGCGTAGGCCGCTGCACGCCGTAGGTCATCCGTTGGGTCTTCCTTTTCTCCAGGCAGATAGGCCGAGCACAAGATTACTCTAGCCCCATGCCAGCCTTGGAGATTTACGAACGCTGCAACCAGATCGTCAGAACACAACTCTGGTACGGCTAAAAGATCAATTTTCTTATTGAAAATGATACAAGCTCTAGGCTTTTTACTACCGGTATTATAAAGTATATTACCGGCAGCATTTAGACCTAGGATTTTTGAATTTACCACCCAAGGTTCTTGAATCAAGGCAAGGCTTACTTTGTCCTCAACAAGACAGCGCTCCACAACCGCTGATGCAGCAACGGCATGGTGGAGGTTAGCTTGGAGGATCCTCACCGATTCTCCTTGGGCGGTATGTCATAAGCCAGCAGAGGGCTTTGGGTTTACGGGCTTTGCTCCCCTTTTCTGCGGACGTGGTCGTCCACGAGTAGGGGGCAGCCCGGTCGCCGTAGCACCTCTGATACTTGCACCTGCCCCTCTACCTGCACCCCCACCCCTCGCTACCGACCCAGAAGGCCTTTTACCCAGTTTGAGCTGGGGTTTAGGCTCTTCTCTTACCGGCCTCAAAGGGACACTAGAAGTGGAGGGTTGTGGGGTTTCCGATGCATTGATGGTAGACTCACTATTATCAGAGCCTCCCCTGACCTTAAAAACTATTTTTCTAAAGCCGAGGTTAGCCCTGCATTCCATGGCTTTTAGAGCCTCAGCGGAAGGGTCGTCAACAGAGAAGGTCACAAAGAACCCACTCTCGTCGCCCCTAACTGCTAGAGTTTTCCACAGCCGAGTATTCAGCCCCTCATTCTGTATCCGAAGCAGTTTAAGAGCGTCTTCTACAGACCGCACGTCACT
Source organism: Zeuzera pyrina (assembly GCA_907165235.1). Taxonomy (NCBI): domain Eukaryota; kingdom Metazoa; phylum Arthropoda; class Insecta; order Lepidoptera; family Cossidae; genus Zeuzera; species Zeuzera pyrina. The sequence continues at coordinate 7,515,542 of OU015641.1, forward strand.
ACTCGGTACAAAAGTCGAGGCGACAGAAGGCTTAGGCAGTTCACTTTCTGATATTACAGAAAGCTCAGCCTCAGGCCACGGTTTTATTTTTGGCACTTCATTCACCAGCCATTCTTGGCTGGACTGATTCTCACAGGTAATCAGTATCCAGCCTGGCCTGTTCATGAAGCTTACAAATTTGGGTCCCGCTCCACTGTCCGAGATCTTTGCGATCTCTTGGATCAGTGTGCTTCGAACCATCTTCATTTGTTCCTCGTTCATAGGAGTCGTATTACGAACTCCCACTCGCGAGGACCCAGCGATTTCTTTAAAACTGGGTTTCGGTTTTTTGACAAGTTCCACTGTTGCGCCCTTGTTACTGTTGTCCGCCTTTGGAGCCTTTATACCTAGGTCCATCTTTGGAGCCTTGGTAGCACTCTCCGAAGGGGATTCCTCCTCCGATCGAACTCGTTTGACCGGCTTCGATGGAGTAGTATTGAGCTGCGGGAGATTGGCGATAGGCTTTATGCACAAAGTTAGGGCCTCTTCGGCACCTACGTTCGCGGCTATTAGCCTTCTGAACCTTTTCCTCGCGGCTCCCGATAACTTCCTCTTGCGAGGTTTGTTAGCGGTCTGTGCGTCGTCGCCCTGGTTCGTCACCGTTTGTGATCCGGAGCTACCGGCCACAGCCTGGCTCGTCCCAGCACTAGACGAAAGAGCACTGGTCGTTTGGGTGGCCATGGGCTCACCTTTCGTCCCAGCGATTTGCGGTTGCTCTCCTTCAGATTTCTCTAAAGGAGAGGAAAGAAGTAGTTTTTCCATGTTTTCGTCAATTTCCATGAAAGTCCCACGAGCAGCTAGGGAAATAAGCGGTCACCTCCGGCAGAGCCCCGCATGTCGGAAGAAGGGCAAAGATTACTCCTCGAGATGCCCTGTTATCGAAGAGACACCGTTCACGACTGAGCTCCCCCTCAGCCACGCATCCATCGGCACGGTACGACTGACACCTTGGATTGGGGATAATCTTTTCGCCCACTACTAGCAAGAGTCTAGCATTTACTAGAAAGTTACTAGCAGTGGCCCAGGATGCACCGGCTAGGGGGTTTACGTTCCAACAAGGCGTACCGTGTTGGACTGAAAATCCCCACCGCACACGTGGAGGTAGATTATCGTTCGCACCCCCAGGTAGGTGAACAAACGTTTTTTTTTCTTTACAGGCAGGTAACTGATACGAAACATGCTTGAATCTAAGAAGAAATGTCGGCAGTACAGTGTTGATTATTTGAAATTTGGTTTTCTTCCATCAAAGGCAGACAAACGATTGCCTATATGCTTTTATACAACAAAGTTTTGAGCAATGACTATGAAACCATCGAAGCTCGAAGATCATCTAAGAAGGTGACATTGTGATAAAATAGGTAGAGTTAAAATATTTTTAAACATTGAAGGAAAAATATGAAAAGAGATCATCAAAAAAATCTGGAAAACCGTACACTATCGGAGAACAGTTAATTTTACCCGCTGTTGAAGAGGTTTTAAAAACTGTTCTGCACAGACTTCCATTCGACGTACTCAAAAGAATTCCTTTGGGTAACAACACTGTACAAAGACGTAATGATGAAATGAGCTCTAATACTGAAAGCTTCTTGTGTATTTGTCTGCAAACAACTAATTTTTCTATTCAACTGGACGAGTCAACTTTATCTGGTATTGAAGCATTATTATTGACATATGTTCGATTAGTTGTGGACGAAGAGATCCATGAAGAGCTGCTATTTGTGAAAACTTTGGAGACGGACACTAAAGTCGAATCAATATTTAATGTCTTGAGTTATTTTTTAAGGAAAAATCGATTCCATTTACAAACATTATTTCGGTGGCAGCAGATGGAGCTCCTGCCATGGTCGGGCAATATCGTGAGTTTATAAGCCATCTTAAAAGAATTATACCAGAAGTAACTGCAATTCACTGTGTCATCCACCGACAACACCTGGTAGCGAAAAATTTCAGTGATACATTGTGAAGTAGTAGGAATTCTCCCAGTTTCCAAACTTGTCACAGGCAGAATGTCTAGACGAGGATACTCAGACATACGTTCAACATTTAAATGCCCTGCATGATGACTTCAAAAATAGATTTGAAGATATTCCGACGATGGAAATACCACCATGGATCATAAATGCATTTGATGAGACGGAAGTGGCGAATGTGGTATTACAAGAGAAGCTACTAGAGCTTAGTACCAATGAAGAGTTGAAGGTGAAATTTAAAAAAGGCTATCAAACATTTTGGCTACAGGCCGAAATATCCGAATTATCCTGGGCTGTGAGAAATTGCGAGAAAACTTTTGATAGCGTTTCCCTCGTCATACCTTGTCGAAAAAAGTTTTTGTGTCGTTACAAACCTATTAACAAAAAAAAGGAGCAGATTGAACATCACAGAACGGGGAGAATTGCGGTTATTTCTTACAAAACTGAAGTCAAATATAATTTGCTGTCGATCCCTTCCATTAAAATTATGACCATTTTTTTTTACTGTTCATTTTAATTCTATTAAGTCTGTAATCATATTATTTTAATAAATATAACACAAAAAGTTACTATTTTTCTTTTTATTTTTACCACTCGGAATTTAAAGTTGGAACTCATTTTCCATGCAAAGGAGACGTTCACGAATGTATGGAGCCCTGGCTCGCACTTTGTACACTTACATTTTAGAAACTTTAAAATATTATAAAATAATAAAATAAAATAAGTGTTTTAACTATGATTTCGATATATATTAGCCTAGTTCCTTCGTACAAAAGTAGTTTATACACATATCATAGGCAACATCTTGCCTAAATAAGATGGCGTCAATGACATATTTGACGATTTCCACTTTTAATAGTTAATTAATAGTACTCTTTGTTATATTACAGGTCTTTACTGTTGAAACCTATTTAAAATTTCAAACAGTGCCTGTTCACAGTTTGAACACATCCACGCTGAAGTTTATGGTACAAAAAAATTAACAGGCAATGAGATCTTTGACGCCTTGGGAACCGGATCAACTTAATCAACTTTTCTTTTGAGAAATGCAATATAGCGACAACAAGTCAACACATTAAATGTTCTATTTTATTAATCTTGGAAAATAATATAGATAAAGTGTAAGTACTTAATAAAAAAAATAAGCCCGTTTAGGAATAGCTCAAAGTTAAGCTAAATTATAAACGAGAGCGCGTTTTTATATATGCAGTTTTAGTGTGAATTGTAGAGATTTTACGTCAGCACATCAAATATAGTGTTTTATTTTATTAATTTTGGTGAATGTGAATAGTGATAAAATAATAACCTTGACATTTAGGTGATTCGGGCACAGAAAGAATGAGTGATGAAAGATTAAGAAAATCTAGAGAGCGAAAGGGAGTGCTAAAAGAAGACAAGACCAACACTGACTTATGAAGATCAAATAGCACGTGTTAGCAGACGGAAATCTCAAAAGCACTCGCATACCTACGCGAAAATGTGTGTTCTCTTTGACTACCCCTTAGGGATACAGCGTGAGGATATGTACGTATGTATGAACATTTAGGAAGGACTAAGTCATAAAAGTTAAGCAAAACTAGAGAACGGTTGTTGATGTTTTGATCTGTGCAATTACAATACAAAGTGAATATAGATGTCAGACTTGTGAAATAAAACAAACATCAATAAATAATTTTTTAACATTTTATTATTCATTCTCGCTATACTCTCTAATTAGAATTCCATCCAGTAAAGATGCTGGTGCTTCTATGTTTTCTTGATACCGAGCCTAAACTAAATACCACACAATGGTCATCACATGAGGACAGCAACCAACAGTGTATATGTATAATAAATTCTACCAGATTGATGGCTTGAGACTTTAAATTTGTGAAAATAAAACAACTTATCAATACTCTTTTTATGTTTGTTTTATTTTATTTCATTTTCAATATATTCTAATCACAATGCAATTCAGTAAATATGTCAGTGCTGTTATTATTTCTTAATAGTGAACCTAGCCAGAATACCTTACAATGGTCATGACATGCGCACAGCAACCAACAATGCGGAGTCGACCATACCCATATCTCATTCCAAGTCATAGCTTTAGATTGTTCACCGCCTAAGTAAAATTAATAACCTAACAAAACATTATTAAAGAGAAAGTGTTCTTATAAAGCAGATTTTGATATGGTGCTTCTCCAGCCGCTGCTGCAGCATGCTCGCCTCGCACATTATGGTAGAAGTTCTGAACCTAACCAGACGTAATATAAACCTTAGCCCAAGCCATACTTTGTCTCGGAAAAAATACATGTTTTTATAATGTTCTACTAGATTAATGGCGAGACCTGATGCAGATTCTAAAAAGTACCATCTCATGTGAAGATTGTACAACTTGAGATACAACTTCCAGATTGTTAATTAATTTTATTAATTCCTTCCTAAATAGATGGTTGACACCTAAATGAAAAGGCATTAAATATTGGTGTTGTTGAGGAGGAGTGCTTGTTAGGTTCCCTGTGTCTATAGTGTTCTTTGAGCGTAAGAAATTCTGCTTCTATCAGGTATCTGAAAAGTTAAAAAGAGGTTTCTGTATGTATATATAAAGTATTTACCATCGTTTAACACAACACCAACTAAAAAGTTCTGTATTTTAAAATGTTAGCTCAGAAGCTTGATGTAAGTATATATAATAACAATGTTGGAGAATAGATAGATAAATAATCAATTTTTCAAGTTATTTAGAAACTTGTTATTAGCCCACACAATGACTATTATAACAATGACTAGTATTAAAATATGGTAATGAAAAATATAATTCTGGCTTCTTTCTGAAATAAGTTATTATTGAGAGCTTTATACAAACATATGGCTGTCTCCTAAACAATGATAATCCAGACTAAACGTAAAAATATGTTTCAATAGGCTAGCTGTCTAGATCATGCCCAAATTCCTGAGCAAGGTGCTAGCAACAATGCACTTTGCAAAACATTGAGCATATATTACTACATAACAGATTGAACTGACACAAAATAATAACAGAGAGATATGTCAGACAACATATTTAAAAAAAATGTTATAATGCAATTAATTACCTTGTATCCAAGATTCTTGCCAAGAACAGAAATGATTACAGACCCAATTTTAAGACGTGTAAGTTGTAAGCATCCTCAATGATTGAAAAAATAAATACAACTGAACCGAAGCGTAAGACTGCCAGACACCTTTAACTTAAAGTTTAAGGGTGTCTGACAGGGGGTTGCCACTATACTAAGTGTCTCGCAGTGGATGACGTGGTTTTTAATATTACCCCGAAGAAAATATAAAAAAATTACGCTTTATACTTTCACGATTTTGGGGAGTAATTTTGTACACCTTTGTTACCTGTTATCTGCCAAAGCCACGATGATACAAATTTCATAATCGCTGATCGTTCCTACCTGTGTTGGGGACATGCGCAGAGAAACTTTCAGCTTTTATAAAGTGACGAAGATCTGGCCGTCGCGGACTCTTGGGCTATGAAGGTAAAGATGGATTCTGTAAACATAAGAAATATATACCGTGAATAATAATAAGAGGTACAAGATATTTTAGTAGAATCTTAATATTAAAAAGGTAAAATAGATTTTGTTTGTTTTACTTTCAAGCCTAAAACACTGAACTCATTAAACTGATATTTTATTTAAAAAATGATTACGATTGCGCCATAAATGTACTGACGTAAAGAAGATTTCGATATAATATTAAAGTGTTGTTTACGTCAATTACGACTTCACATATTGAAAATTAAAAATGTATATCGATATACGTAAGCATCGATAATAAACCGCACTATTGCACTTGGTTATAAAATAAGATTTTACGAAAGGCTTAAAATAAATAGCATATAAGAAGGTATTGAGACAACACATATCATAAAAAGAAAGGATATGTACTAACCTGTCTTCATTAAAGGGTAATTTCGCCATAAACAAGCGTTTTTTATCGTTAGTCCGGCCAGCTCTTAAACCACATATTTCCCAGGTTTTGTAATGCATTCTTCTTAATACAACACCACGGAACACTGTATTACACTTTTCAGTTGTAAATCCAATAATTGTATACGTATATTTGAAAAAAGTTTTAAATATCAATGACTGTAGACATAAGATAGTGAAATTAACACAGATCACAGAGTACTAATATACTGACGGAAAAGAATGACAAAGATCATTATTAATCGACAGAATGAGAAAGAGACGTTTGTATGGGATCGAATAAAACAGAGATAGCCGCCATTAAAGTTAGCACACATTTCATACAACCTGTTTTTCTATATGGAGTTTCGGCAGGTTGTGGCAATGGCTGTGGAGACCCTTCATAGTTTTGATTTTGAATTTTTGACAGCGCTTTGACTCGTGACGTGGGTGACGTTCAAAGTATATTCATACATCACAACTCGAAGATATTTTCAACTACCTACACGTTTTCAACAAAATAAAAATAGTTGCGCTAAAAGCTCTTTGTATAGGTATATTTTTAGTAGGTATAGGTATATTTTTTTTAGCGAAGAATAAATTATTGGATGGGATTTTTTATCATTACTTTGTCAATAATGTACATTTCAATTGTGTTTGATGGTAAATTGCATACTTCACATTTAGTTTTGGAACGAACTCGTTATGGCGTACTTGTCCGAATAGCCCAATTAAATAATGAAATAATACTCTTGTACTAAAAATATATAATAAAAATTGCAAATTCACTATTTTTCTAGCAATCTTTAGATTTTTCCTCGATTTTCTAAATAGCGTACAAAACGTGAGCCGAAAGTCTAACATCTCCTTTCCATTGTCTAATCTTCACATTTTTTGACGAGTTTTGGGAATATGGTAGAATTGTATCAGAAGAGTCCTCTGTGACTACCCCGTTAGGGATACAGCGTGAGAATATGTATGTATGTATGTAGCAGCAGAAGGTTCACTGAAACCAGTAACATTTTGAGTGATCTACGAGAAAAAAAAGTTTGGAGACCTCTCTCTGATCTAAGCATTCTTTTCTTCATTTTTACAATAACAGTGTCGTTTAACCTTGTTAAATTGCGTATCGTTTAATTGTTTATCTTATCCGCAAGGGTAACACCGTACATATTTTTATGAGATTTTGGACATGTTCAGTTGTCTAACAACAACTTTAAACCACATTGTAGATTGCCATTTTGACGGAGTCAGACAATGATATTATAATACAAAAGAGGTAGATAGGTTACCTTAGTACTAATCCAAGTAAAATATTGTCTCAGTTACAACGTTAAAAAGTGAGACAAATATACATTGCACTGCTTCGTTATGCAATGTAAAACATAATTGCATTTCAAACTAACAAATCACATAGCTCTCTAAATCATTGTGATTGGTCAATTTCAATGTCTTACTACATTTTAAGCGAATCCGTGACTAATTCATAGAATATTAGTAATTAATTCCACAGAACAGACATTTTAAAAAAATATGATTGATACCTAATGGGATTAGACAGTAAAAAAGGATGTTTGCTTTTTTTCGAATTTCGTTTTTCTTGAATCATGTTCATGACAACATATTTATTTAAAAAGATCGTCAACATTTTTTAATTATAAATTTGAAAATGATCAATTATATATTATTTCTTTTAATAAATGTAAACGATGATTAAAATTGGGTGGCTGCGTCATCACATGATCGTGTATTTTATAAAAAAACGTTTGAATTATTAAAATATTTTAGAATTTTGAATGCGCAATAGGCATTGCATGACATTGTTGGTTCTGTAACATTACTTTTCATATTCTTTGACCAAGTCCGGATTGGCTAATTAGCAGTTTTGAGGGTGCCACTTTTCGAGTGCATATAACTTATCTACCTCTTTTGTATTATAACATCATTGGAGTCAGAGATATATTGTATTACGTTGCCTCCTAATGCAGCCAAAGCACCGTTCACTTTATTCCCAGCTGTTACCCGTCTCACTAAATCACATCTTCTGTCTCTCGAAAATGCCTTCCCGTTGTGCTTCCCGGATATTTTTTAATGTTACGCTGTAACATTGTTGTCGCGCTGTAATGTTTGTCCTTAGTGTTTGTCTATCAAATATTTTCAGTAAATTCGAGATTACAATTACCTATGACTACACTTCACTTCATTTGCATTGTTCAATTGGTAAGTACAACCACGCTTATCAAAATATTTTTATACGATATACTATGTTATGTTTTTTTAATATTGGATGTATTTAATATGTTATGTAAATGTAAGAGAAATGTTGAGGACTCAGACCAAGAATTCTTGGTCCGAAGTTAAGATACTGGCAATGGTTACTAGTTACATATTATTATGTATCTAAATGGCGGCAAGTTTAAAACAAAAGAACAACACTTGTCATTTTGATTTTTTATGAAATTTTACTTTGTAAATTTTGTTTTGAAATGTTTATGTGATGAAATCGTAGTGCTTATTAACTTCTTGTTTTACAATATTTATTGTGTAGTTTTTAAAGATAAATAGATTCAATAAAAATGTATATTAATCTAAATACTCTCCGATCGTTGCTGCTGTAGCGATGTCGCGAAGTCCTGAATTGTTGTTTGTCACTGAATATATAAAAAATGTGTTGTACTTTGCTACAGTAAGACAAGGAAAAGTCCTTAAAAGTACTCCAGATACACATTATTTTTGTATCGATAACGAACTAGTTTATGAAAATTATTATTCAGATTTCGGACCTTTAAATCTCGGATGTGTCTTTAAATATTGTAAAATACTAAATGAAAAATTAAAGTTGTATTTAAATAAGCAGTCAATTGTACATTACACATCGGTAGACCCTAAGAAGAAAGCAAACTCCGCATTTCTTTTGGGATGTTATGGTGTATTGTATTTAAGTTTATCGCCAAGGGACGCAATAAAACCTCTTCAAGTTCATGGACAGAGTTATCGGTAAATGAATCTTTGCAATTATAATGATGAATGTAATTAGCGCCACGTTTAGAAGATATGATTCCACAAGCCCGCAACGTATTTTAAGTCTTCACGCTTCTCCCTGTCATAGTACCTACCTACCTTCGAAAATACATAATAAAAATAGAGTAGAGATAAGAGATAGAGTAAGAGTAACTATATTAAAAACGAAAAAAGAACTACTAACTACTACTAACCGAGAAACTGTAGTTAAAGAAGATAACAATAAGAAATATTCTTTAGGGATTATTTTACTAATCCCTATTTCCCTATTTATAAAACCTATCAAGTTTTGAAGCTGCCTATAAGAATTGACAAAAGAAAAGAAAAAACTCATTTCTGAGAAAATCAATCCTGCCTACCTGCGAATTATTTTGTGTCAGGAGTTTTAAGATATTTAATTTATTGTTTGTAAAATTGCTTGAAATGGCTTGTTTTTTTAATAACAGACCTTTTCAAGATGCGACCCAGGGTGAATCTTCGTATACAATATCGTTAATGGATTGTCTGCAAGCCATAAAAAAGGCACGGGATCTGGGTTTTTTTAATTTTCAAGATTTTGATTACGAGGAATATGATAGATTAGACAAAATACAAGGTGGTGACCTGAACTGGATTATTCCTGGTAAGTAACAACTTTCATATATGTTTACCTAACAGAATTCCGTTTATTTCTTAAACGTTAGAATAAATTGTTTTCAGGAAAATTTTTAGCGTTCATTGGGCCGGTGGATTACAGTGTATCTTTATATCATCCACCAGAAATGTACATAGATTATTTTCTTGAAAATGATGTTAAAATAGTCATTAGATTAAATAAGAGATTATACGATGGTAACGTGTAAGTATCTTAGATAATATCTGTTTTCTTTACATGTTTTCTGACTACATACTACCTTTTCTCTTTGTAGCTCAGATTTGCTCTGAGGTTTGTAGGATTACGTATTATCTAATACTCATATAGAAATGTTTGTAATGCCATATCATAGTTTTATAAACTGTAATTTTTGTTTAGGTTCAACAAGGCGGGCATAGTACATTACGATTTATTTTTCCCAGACGGATCTTGTCCTCCGAGGCACACACTGTTTAAATTCTTACAAATTGCTGAAGATTCTAACTGCGCTATTGGTGTTCATTGCAAGGTTATGAATTAAAATAACTGTACTCTTTTTGGCCCCGAGGTATATATTTCAAGGTTTTTTGAACCTAAAGATGATGACACAATGTCAAATGCTTGCTTTATTAGTCATCATAGGCACGTATAACGGCAATAAAACAAAAAATTCTTATGAAATTAGGGGTATTTAAATATATTTATATTCGGTATATCACGTGAGTGATTTTCTGTATTGATGTAGTAATTGTTCAGGCAGGTCTAGGGCGCACTGGGTCACTCATAGGTTGTTATTTGATAAAACATTACCGCATGCTGGCTCGTGAAGCGATAGGGTGGATGAGAATATGTAGGCCTGGATCTGTTATTGGGCATCAACAGGTACGAACCATTGTAATATATACGTTATATACCTAATATATAGTTTTCATTACTGTTTATGAAGGATACACGATACCTATACCATTTTTTAGGAATGGCTGGAACAGCTGGAAGCTTGGCTTATAAAGCAAGGAAATCTTTATAGGTAAACAGGTGAAGAATGTGTTAACTAATAGATAAAATTTTGTGTTTTGGATAATTTTTTAACTAATAAGCATTAATAATACATACATACACACGTACAGGAATTATTCAATTAGTAATCAACTAATATTACCAAAGTTTGTAACAGGCGACGCATGTACCAAGATACAGAAAAACTGCCTATTCATCAATTCGGTATTTATTCTACTTCTGAGAAAGTTCTGAAGAAGAAACCGTTAGTGTTTAAGGACTCTCGTTCACCGTCACCACCAATGCAAAGACAAATTCGATCTCAGGTGTCGCCGCATACTCGGCCTCAAGCTTCTAGAGTTAGGGAAGGTAACATTACTTTTAATATTAATTTCGAAGTTCCAAACAGTGTTATTTCATTTCGATAGTATTAAACGGTGTTCGATTTAAAGTAACACTGTTTGTGTTACTATATTTCTCTATACAACATTAATACTTCTAACGTAACTTACCGCCAATTAAATACAGGTACCGTCTCTTTAAGCAACAGTGTTATTTTAAATCGTTAAATAATTTTAATTATCACAACACATCAGACTGAACCATGTTTTTTCTAATCTGTAATTCAGACTATCAAATTGCGTTGGACAAGGACGAAAGAGAGGAAATATTTCTAACATCATGTGACCTAACAGTCGTTAAACCTCCAGATAAGACAATGCCATTAAAGGGTTGTGTTATGAAAACCGACGCAGTTTCAGAAACTGACGATGATCGTAGATCAGAACAAATCGATTTACCGTTTTGGAAAAAATATTTCTGTTGTCAACTATGCTTTAGAAATTTTAATAACGGTCTCTGGATGTTGGCGGTGCGTTGCGCCAGAATTACACCAAATAGATGTAATACATCTAAATTCTGTGGTTTGCTAGACATGGTTAGTATATGTATAAGATAACATGATCTTTCTAAAATGTTTAATCTTAGTAATAAAGTTTTGTTATGATTTGAGGTAGCTCCTCATAAGGCGCCCGAAAAGGACCAGTATGAATTCCGCGTGAGAATATCAAAACTCAGCAGCAGCCAGAAAGTGCAACAAAAAGGGTAAATATGTTTTCAAACCAACCGCTAAGCAAAAGAAATCGCGAATTAAGTATATTTTATTCAAAAATCGCCTTTTCTAGGTTTGATTTTGTCAACTGAAATTTCTTCTTTTTTACCGAATATAAGTTCTCAACGATTTATTTTATTACCTCATGACTTTTATTGGAAAAAACAAGAATTAAAACAATATGAATTATTATCGATGATAATAATCAATGACTCCGTTATTGTTTACGACCTGCACGGCTGAAACGGTCGAACGGTCGAAAAATCATTTCTTGATGCCGCTTCCACAAGAGTCTCATGGTTGTGTGTCGAAGAAGTTGGTAAGGCAGTGCTTGTGCCCTTAACCATCGGTCCAAATTCCGAAGAATACTACAAATACGTACGGTAGAAACTCCTACTTGAGATCATTCAGAACCCTTTTGACTCGATGATGAGCACTGTGTGAGAACATGCATAGTTGTGCAAAAAAATAAGTTGACCTCGTCTATCAGCTCCTCTCTGCTAAAATGTTACGTTCGCATAGTTAACATGGGTGAGATAGTGTTCTTTAAGATATTGTATAGACTCTGGTGTTACTTTGCGGAAATCCATTCTATGCGATAAATTCCTAAAATCTTTAGCTATTTTCCGCTTAAACTCCAAAAACCACCAATCGAACGTGTTTCGCTTCTCAACGAAGCATCGTCAGGATATATTAGATAGGATTCGGTCAGCTAACCAGCACCGAATCAACTCAATCAACGAATCAATCAATCAACGAATGGTTGATTAGGTGCTGGTTAGCTGACCGAATCCTATCTCTGATATATCCTCAGGATGCTTCGTTGAGAAGCGAAACACGTTCGATTGGTGGTTTTTGGAGTTTAAGCGGAAAATAGCTAAAGATTTTAGGAATTTATCGCATAGTGTTCTTTGTCGACAGTCTTTTTCTTCACCACATCTGAGTAGACCAGGTTCACCTTCCCAGTACCAATAACTAATTAATTTAAACCAGGTACCAAGCACAGATCGTTAGATATTGTTCAAGATTTTGGACAGCATTTATTTACAAAAATACCTATGTCGGTACTTATACTTTACCATAAATTATAGAACATGAACTTGAGGTGAAAAAATAAAATAATATTGCGGGAACTTATTGCCTCTTGTCCACGGTAGGAACTTTAGCCGGAATAAGTTCGGGCACATAGAAATGAATAAAAGAATGAGGGATGAAAAACTGACGACGAAAATCTACAGAGCCAAAGACTTGACAGAGAGCCAGTGTTAGCCGACAGAAATTTCAAAAGCACTCTAATATCTAAGTAAAAATGTGTGAGAAGGGTAATGAGATTTGAGGAAGCGAAAGAAGTATGTAAGCACCGCGACGCTTGGCGCTCCGTCCTCTCTGACTACCTCGTTGAGGATACAGCGTGAAGATATGTGTATGTAATTTATAAAATAATAAAAATATTGCTGCTTTGATTATTTATGGTCACTGATGATGTTTAATGTTATATGTTGTAAAATACGCATTATGTAGCAGGTGCTTAATCCTATTATGGACAGATATACTAACTTTATTTTATGAACAATATAAAAATAACGTCCATATTATAATTGTTTGTAAAAAATTTATATTTTTTGATATAGTGTGGAACTCTTACAGAGATTCTACGTGTCCTACGAATCCTCATAGTCTTTCACGTCGCAGCAGTGGTGCTGGAGAACCGCGCGTGTCGCGTCCTCCTTCGCGTAGCAGTACTTCTAAATCACAGACGCAAAGAAATAGTATTAAACAAAATGTCAGTAAAATAGCTTTGTGTAAGATCATTATATTAATATTACTTACATTCCATTTAAACTATTGTATTTTTTTTAAGGAACCGAGTTCAAGAAATTTAAGCGGATTCCAACCCATACCACAATATCGCCCACCAGGACCTTCGGGGACTGTGTTAAAAACTGTAAACGATGCGAAGGTTAATATAATATGTATGCATTTTTAAAATAAAAATCTATTCAGAATTTACACTACTACCATATTTTTTCAGAATTTCTTGATGAGAAACAGCATCTATAATCAGGAACCACAAAAGCACCTGAAAACATCGATAAATGTCTTGCCGAATTATTCTTTTCGCGTGCCTAATTATGTTGGTGAAAATATAACTCCAAGCAACATGGCTCACGTTACTCCGTCTACTTTCACTACAGGTAGTAGGTTTCGTTACATGTTCTCAATCCTATCAAAAACGGAAGTGCTTCAAGTTAACAATGGCTTACATGTTTTTACAATTATTGAGGTGTCGATGATAGAATTTGTTTTTGATACTTTTGAATAGATACATAGTTTAAAAAAACTAACAAGTCTAAGGCGAAACCTAACCGCCAGAAGTTGTTTTTGGGTAGAAAATATTGTTTTTCAAAACGAAACCTCGCTTTTAGAATTTGATTAATTTAACCGAAAACAAACAAAGCGTACTTAAGGCTCCATAAAGTTAGTAACATCTATGATCAAGTGTCAAAATGGGAAACTGTAGTTAATCTAAAGTTGAGCCTCAAAAAGTTTTTTTTACTAGTTTAACTTTTCTTTTGACTCAGCGTCAAGAATCACAACGCAAGCTCCATGTCGCCGTCGTCTTGGTCGGAGTCCTAGTCCACCGCAAATACGTGTAGTTGAACAAAATCGTGCAACAAATACCCCTTCCCCGATTGAAAGGTTCCTTGCGAAAGATGCATCCAAATCAATGTTGAAAGAGGCGTTCTCAAGACTTAAATGTAAGGAATATTTTTTATCACTGTTTTCTATTGATTTATTCTTCTAATTCTTTTTTTTTTACGGCACGGCGCACATTTAAGCACATTTGACAATGTCACGTATTAATAAGTAAAATCACAAGTAAATTAGTTTTTTCCTATCGTAAAACTTTTTCAGTAAAGTGATTGTAGATTTTATTGAAGTTGTAAAGTACTTCTTCGTAGAGCGCGATAACTTCAGCTAAACATGTTTATTTAAGCCTACTCTATTTTTTTCATCTATACAGAACTTTAAAACACAATATACTATCACTTTTGTACTTTAAAACTCCCAAAAATGTAAAATATAGAAAATCTAAACAAAATGTCAACCTCACTTCTACCGTTCCCGCCAAAAAGTCCATTCTATTTCTTACATTATGTACTTAATATCATCACAGACTATCATAGAGGTAATGGGTATTATAAAAATCCATGCTGATTATTTATTTATTGACGCTACATGGAGGTATCCCTTAAGCATTCTTAGATTTTTTATTATTTCATAAAACTGGCAATAAAACTTCAAATATAGAACTGTCCAAATTACATGTTGTACCTCCATGCTAGTGCCCATGGTAGCACTGTCAAGTGTCAACATTCAAGTCACTGAATGTCATTCAGCGTCAGTCAAAAAATTCTTCTTAACCTATTTGCTAGTTTTGAGTCTTGCGACTATAATGTGAAAATAAAATTTCATTAATACAACAAAAGTGAACTAACGCCACCTGAGATGGGTGCTTTAGTGACCAAAGCTTTGCGACCGATTAAATCATTTAATATTGAAAATCGCGCTCACCGCATTATTTCCAAAGAAAAACAAACTCCAGCGCCCAAATATCCCGCTAACCTCGAAGATCTGCAGCGTACACTTCAAACAGAACCTGATATAGATGAGAAACTTGACAAAAAGGACCTCGCCCTTGACGAGAGACTGAAAGGTGTTTATGTAACTTCTTATGGCAGGCCGGAGGATGATATTACGCGACATAAACAACAAGAAAATCCGAACAGACCGCTTCCTCAAGATCGTAAGCAAGTGGAAGACTTCGAATTCGGCTTTAAGGAGCCGGAGAAAGTACCCTATGGTCGCACTACTATTCGGAATGCTATAAATTTTATTTCTGCTCACCAAGCAGACCCTAAACAAGTGACGGTAGAAAAAATAGCTTTAGAGTATAAACTGAAAGTGGAAGATGTGCAAAATATACTAAAATACTTCAAAACTTATGAAGTGTACCTACCAGAGACAAAGACCACTCCAGCACTGTTTGCTGGACCTGCAACATTACGAAAAACGCTTTATAAAAATGAAGTAAAGGGTATCGAAGGAAAGAACGACAATTTAAATAAAGGAAATAATAGTGATAATGGAAAAGATATAGAGAAAGTTGGAATTGAAGGCAAAAGCAGTTGAAATATTTTATATTTAGAATGTGAAATGCAATACCTCAGAATATTTAATTCTAAAGAGTTGTGTAATAATTTTATTTAAATATTTGCTTGAGTTATTTATTACCAAATACAAGCTTGCAAGCTTGTACAATATAATAATAATATTCAGTTCCATAATACTTTTACATTTATGAAATTTAGGAATTTCATAAATATAAAAGTCTTGTATGTATACATAGATGATATATTTAGTTATTGTGATTTAGTTGTAGCTAAAATATAAAAATACATTGTTTCTAAACTCTGTTTTTGTTATTAGTCCCATATCTTTTTTTATTATAACTATTCCTTTAGTGATTTAAAAGAATTTGATTAATTTTTTTAAAAAACATACTTAGGCAATATTCACATTAATTATACATAAACAAATAGTTACAATCAAGCATTTGATCGAAATAAATTAAAAAGAGGATTATGATGACTAAAAGTAAGTAAAAATTACTACATGCATAAATAAATAAACAATAAGTTTAAATAAACCTTGCCTGTATTACATCCAAACATTTTTAAATTTGAAGCAAACTTACATACCGTCACCATATAATGCTTAGAAAAATATTAATAATGAAAAACATGTGTGACCATAGTGTGTGACGGCAATTTTTTTAAACTGTGATGTGTCTGGCACCTTAATTTGAAAATTTATTAGATTTGATTACTCTATTTACAAATCATGCTATATACAATATTGATTGATAAACTGTGTTGTCGAAAATTATCATTAAAAAGCAATATTTTATTATTTTACAAATCATACTAAACTTGCTTGGTACAAGAAGTAACTTTAATGTACAGGAGATTGGAGTAATTTGTAAGTGGAGGACTGAGTCTAATAGTAGAATGTAGAAAACAAAGTGTACTATAAAAAAAACTAGGTATTCCAATAGCAATAAAATCTGTTCAAATATTGTCAGAATAAATTTTTTCCAAATTGTACTTTTATTCTTTTTTATTTATTCACATTTTATTTTGTCTGGTAATGCTTAGATCAAGTAAAATAACAATGAGTTTTGACCAGAAGTACACACAGCGTACAGCCATTTTGTGTGCATTTGTGATTTATTGCTTTAGTAATTTTATGTCAAGGTAACAGTTGATTTTGTTTTTGTGCTTTTACTGATGCAATAAGGAATATGTTGTTGCATTATTTATATATTATTTGGGCAGTGCCGATGCCCCGTGACGGGTCCATAGGCGCCGCGTCGTTGGGTGCTCGACGCGATGCGCCTGCGCCGCTGCGAGCGCCCTCGGTCCGGTCTGATGAAAGACCCACTGCGACTCAGGGAGACATGCTTAACAGCATTAAGGTACTTATGCCATTTTAGAATAAGTACTACTTAGTACTTGCCTATAATCTAAAACAGCTATTAAAAATCTATTGCTACTAAATGAACTTTCGAGTCTATTTATAATTTTTTTATAGGATTTTCAGATAGTTTTCAATTTGAAAAATCAAAAACCATACCTAGATATTTCTGTGTCAGCATCTAATAATAAACTAATAGTCTTTATCATAATAAGGTATAATTTATGTGTGTAGGTATGTTATGTGGTCATATTAACCCATCTAAACTTTATCTTTCAGTTTCAAAGAAGATTTCGCGAATCGCTTCAAAACTACAAATTAAACCCTGTATTCAATGATAAAGTAAGGTAAGTGAAAGAATAGTAATATTACGAAACAAAAGTCTACAATTATATCATTACAATTTAAGTACCTTTACATCCCTAGTAAGTAGTACCTATATATCGCACCTTCAGAATTATAGTGACTTAAATCCAAATTTTTGCATTTCGAGTTACAGCCATAAAATGTCCTTATATAACATCCTTCAGTGACTAATTACTAAAACAATGACTTTTATTTCAAAGTAAAGGTCAAACTTATATATCGGTCTCTTTCACTCTACACGCTTTCTCCGCCTCAGTTTAATTTGAGAAAGAGAGAATCGGTAACGTGCCGCGACTGTCACAGCCAAGTCGCTACATATTTATTATTGTGGAGACCTAAAGCGTATTAGATATTATTAAATATATTTTTAAATTAAAATGGATCTTTTTAAAAAAAAATTGTAGTAAAACAGACTTAAAATTGCGCTATTATAAAAAAACATTAAAAAAAAAATAGCGTTATCACTCTGAGCTCAAATCTTTTTTTTTAATTAGTAGACAACTAAACCATGATATAATACTAAAATAATATGCCTTTTATTAAACTACTATCTAATATTTACGTTTTTTGATAAAACTTGCAAACCGTCCGATCTTTATTCGACGTTTCCCAAAAACTAAATATTTTGAGATTGGTCATTATAATTGTAAAGGTGCGATATGTTGTACTTGACTGTGAAATTAGTACCTACTTTCTTACAAGTCCGTTGGCTCTTTATATATTTTTTTTTATTAAATATTCAGGGTTTAAGTTAGATTACTAAAACATCGATGCTGTAGAGCAGTGTTTCTTTATCGGTAGTCTGCAGACCACTGGTGGTCCCTGAAGGCAACCGAAGTAGTCCGCGAAGTTTCATAAAAGTCTCGCATATCAAAAAAATTTTCCTATGACATTGAAAACACCTCTGCAACCAATTTCATTGTTGACATTTTTGAGGTTCATATGAAACTCAGAAGAGTTTATTCAAATGCAATACGACAGTAATCGTAACCTATAAGGATACATGCGAAACAGAAAATACATAAAGAGTTTGAAAGAAGAAGAAAAACCAAATACTTTAATACCTGACACTATTTTCCATCACATTTATTCCAGCAGCGATTTTCTAGTAAACATATTTAATAATTAATTTTAAATAAACATATAAATTGTTTAGATGCCATATTTTTTGCCACAGCCACAGATTGAACAGTTGGTAAACAACATGAAGTCGCAAAAATCGAATAAAAATATAATTAATGTAACATTTTCGCGACTATTACATATATTTTTGTACATGTTTTATTTATAGAACAACTTTATCATAACCAGTTCATATTATACATACATACATATCTTCATGCTGCATCCCTAACGGGGTAGTCAGAGAGGACGGACGGAGATTTATATTATGCCTAATAATAACCAATGGTGGTTCATGGCAAGACAAAGAATTAAAAGTCACCGTTGTAGAGTAAATTAACAATAAAATTAGTAAAAGTATAGAGAATGCAGTGCATGTGCTTTGAAATAGTGTAACATATTGTCTTTGGTGTAAAAACGCAAATAGCGTTTAAGCATAATATGTATACCTTACAGTCAAGATATTTATAGCCAATATTGTATCATAATTTTCACGTTTTTCTAGTCTCTCTTCAAGGAAATCCAGCATAAAGAATATAGAACCGAGGACAAATGCAGGGTGCTACAATAGGCCTAGCTTTAGTTATAATTTGGCAGGCCTACAGGACCAAGATTATGGGTATGAGAACTTTTTTATTAGGAGAGATAATTTTATTTTTTAGCTTTTTAATTATATATTTAATATGATATACCTAAATCTATGATTAATATATAGTTAATATATATACATTATGCATATTTAATATATATATTTAATACATAAATGATTCCAGAATCGTTAATATTCCATTCAGGGCAGTAACTAAAGGGTCTGGGCGATCTCGGGTAACAATAATGGAATCCTTTTCTCACTTATAACTCTTGTTCAGAGACCCACTATGGTTGAGGCCCCGGAGAACTGTGTCCGCTAGTCTCGAAGTAGCTATGGCCTTGATGTGTGATATTATCAGCAAAATCTAATATTATGTTTTGCATTACCCAAATTATAAGTCGTTTCTATGTTCTTGCGCAGTGGACAAGTTTTAACAGTGTGGGAACTTTAAAAAAAAAAACGCTGTTAGTCAGTCGGCCGGTTAAAGTCGCGGCCGCCCGCGTCGCGTGCACTATCTTATTCAATCAAGAATTATGAATACATAGCAAGTAATATTCTGCTAACACCCTTGCAAATAAAGTTCAATATATCATAAATTTTTACCCGTCTGGCAAATT
Organism: Zeuzera pyrina; assembly: GCA_907165235.1. Taxonomy (NCBI): domain Eukaryota; kingdom Metazoa; phylum Arthropoda; class Insecta; order Lepidoptera; family Cossidae; genus Zeuzera; species Zeuzera pyrina. The sequence continues at coordinate 7,535,465 of OU015641.1, forward strand.
CGGCTAAGGTGTGGTATCACTTACTTACTGTTTCTGTGCAAACGAAAACAGTCGAAAAGGTTTATATTTTGGGTACTGTAAGTACATACATAATATTTAATTTAAGTATTGATGCAGTGAAAATTCTTTAGACATGTCCATAATCTTTAACAATGACGAGCGTAGTTTTTTTGGTAACTAAAATGTTTCCTACCTATTCTATCATCTGATTTTTTTTTCCGTAGGACAAGAGAAAAAACAGTAACTAGTCCGTCCAAAGCAATTTTTAATTCGAGTCGACCAGCTTCGCCTAAAAGCAGAAGAAATTCGCATACATATTATTAATAACATACTTTTTATAAATAGGAACTAAATTTTCGTGTGACTTAAGACGTTTATTGTTATTGTAATAAGCGCATATTGTTTTAAATTTTTTATGAAGACGAAGAACATTGTGATTACAAATTCTCTAATGTTTTTTTAATATTTCGATGTGATTCAGTGACTATTACTCTACTTGTATTAAATAAAACTAAAATATCTGTATAATAATTTTATTAATTAAGACTAGAAGCGTCTTTTATTATTATTTACATTTATATTAGGTAACTCCATTTAAAAAAAAATGTGCAACACTGTCTTTTATATTTGAAACGACACTTTCCACTTACTGAATTTTTACCCACATATTATTATAATTGATAAAATATAGACAGCAAGTAGATAGACCAGCTTTAGAAGAAATATTTCTCATGGTATCCACTGCAAACACTTTCTACTTACTGAATTGTATATTATTTATCATTAATACATGGTTAGAGTCAGCATTAGATGTGACAATAATTTTTTGAAATTTTTGAAAATAATTTATTTGTTAGAAAAATACTTTTTATCTCACCGCGATAAGTATATGCATCTCTTTCACAATCATAAGCTACTTTCTTACAGAATTATTTGAGAGAAGTAATCATAACTTCACGTCATTTCTTATTTGGAGTAGGAGCATGGCGTAACAGAATTACAGGTGACAACACAGCAACAAGTATTTGAAACTACACCTTACAAATGGCAAAATGTACGTAAAATTTTGCGGATAACGATAGCCGCGCAACAGTCGCGCGACGGGTGTCTATTTATATTAAGTAAGACTACGATAACATTGCTGTAAAATCAGATTGTGTTGCAGAAGTAACGCGACTAACACTAGGTTTTACTTAACTAATTGCGCGATAGAGGCAGCACTAGTGATTTGTGGGTTGTGATATTATTGCTCAGTGTCAGTTCGACAATAATTATCGCGTGAGATTCGGCTATCGCATACTGGCTGCAGTTAGGTAATAACCATGCGGAACCACATAGTGAGAGCTAGCTTGCTAGCTTATCGCTTATAATACCATTCATATATCTGTGTGTATGTATGCTCCTTCGATCACAAAGAAAGAACTAGATGCACAATCTCCTGTAAAATCTAAATAAATTATATATATCTTTTTAATACCGTATAGTATTATCGGTAATATTGTGTTAATCTAAAGTAGACCTTACTGCCAAACCATAAGGATATAAAAGCTTGTAAACGATTCTTGCATGACATTGAAACGATGTTTGTAAAAAAATATTTAAAATGCAATCTTACGTCTCGTGTGCACTCAAATACTTATTTGAGCGCACATTTGGTTCGGACATTTTTGGAGCGTTGATTGTGTATCTAGTTTTTTATTTGTGATCGAAGGTATGCATGCTCATACTAATTACTTATCTATCCTTAGAGATAATTACTGCCTGCGTGTGACAAATAAGCAGCTGGCACGTTCAATATTTTTTTTATCTTTCAGACTCGGATTGCGTTTAGAAATGTCTCTGTGGAAGGAAAATATTCCCTAAGCGTGTTTGCAAAGGCAACTTCTACTTTCTCAGTGACGCTTTTGAGGAACTTCCCTTCCACGAGGACATTTCTGATCTCAACCCAGCATAGATGCAACACGCAAGCAAGTTTTATAATAAATGACAATATGTAAACGTTAAGTCAGTCCCGGGTCAGGTGGAGGGGGGGCCATACAGTTACCATCAGGGTAACGCTTTTTAAATGCTGCTATAAGATCCGGATCCACTAATCGAACTCCATCCACCTGATTACCTAACGTTATCCTGGAAATAAAAAATATTTTGTTAAGGAAGGTACAGTATTATACAAAAATAAGTCGCACCGATGTAGTTCCGTAGTAGGCAAACTTTAGTAGCACGGGAGTCTAGGCAGAGTTGAGCATTTCTTGCACTAAAATCAATGACATTATTGGTTGATCGATTTCACGATAAAATCGCGCCCGCCCGTGTGACGTGCGCCATCTTGTTCGATAAGTCTGAGTTAAGTTTTATTGGGGCGGATCCGCTGAGAAATAAATAGTTTTGTTTTTCGAATATTGAACATGCTTAATGAACAAAAAAGGGGGGTGGCCAAAAATAGGGAAGATGGCTGAAAACTAGTTACTTTATTAATTTCACAGCACCCATACATGAACTGATAGTTGTTTGGGGTCTCATATTTAGACTTAAGAGTAATTTTTAGTGAGAGGGTTGCAAGGATCGAAAAGTATGGAATACTACAGATTATTAATTTTAAGAGTTCTGATAACTTACCAATTTGGTTGCACATTGTGTGGTCGTCCAAACAGTTCTATTTTTCGCGTGCCAGGGCTAAGTCTCTCTGTAAAAAGAAAATGTAACAAATAAAAAATAATTTAAAAACTTGTCAATTTTGAAAAATTTAATTGTATTATCTTACCGATAATACCATAAATCTCGTCTGGTTTATGAGAAGTAGCTCGTACTTCAGCTACAATGACGTCGCAGTCCAAGCCACGGTTCAAATTTTCTGGATTGCCTTTCATGCCCACCTGTCAATGAAATCAAATATAAATATTATAATATTTTTTTAATAATTCAATGAGAAATAAATAGACTGTAATGCAGTGGCCTGCATCGCATATAGGCACAGAGACACTGCCTACCCTGACAATTTAAATTAAAGTTATTTCGGTATCTACCATTTACATTTTATAGCCAATTTAAAATTTAACAATTCTCTAAAAATAGCGCCATCTACCATCCTCGTTCTTCCGTCCTTCATCTGTTCGTAATCGTATTTTTATATTACTGTATTTTATTTTTAACAAGTATGCCATCTATCCATGAAAAATACGTGCTATGTAACTATCCACGGAGGCGCTTCGCGCGCGTCGGTCCAGTGCCTGCAAATTACGCACCCATGTTTGCATCTCACTTATCAGTATACAAAATAATCTTTCAAGTGCTATTTTATACTCTATTTTAGAGATACTGTCTACATCAACGACATTGTAGAGTTAAATGTATTTGATAAATTCAACACTTTTCTAACTAAAATTGTGTTTTGTGTTACTCGTTTTTCTTTTTATGGTTGATTTATACTTGAATCAAAATTCTATATTTGTTTTTTTCGTGTAAATTATTTGTTATTCTAAAGAGTTATTTAAAATAATTCTATTCTTACAATTCGTATCTGAATAAAAATATCAGTTTATAATAGATAATTTCAGTTACATTTTAAATAATGCAATGTTTTAGATGTGATAATTCTGTTGGCAGTGTGTTTACGAAAAACTAAAACAGGTCGTGTTCCAGAGTTAATTTTATCTCAAAACTCGGGTAATGAGAAATTTTATTTTAAATATTATGAAACATTATTGGTACAGCGGGTTTATTCACAAACGTCGGAAACTCAACTTTCCGTATCCGACAGGAAACTACTTTGTCCGAAAATATGTTATATTTATATTATATATATATCATATTATGTATAGTCGTATTCTCAAATCCAAGCCGTCGGATTGAATTTATGCTTTTTGGCGATCGGCCTTTCCGTCACGGAAAGTTTCCGACGTTTGTGAATAACCCCCCTGCCCCCTGGTTTGGCTGTGCACTTAGGTACTAATCGTGTATTTTGTTTTCTTTGAATTAACTACTTATATAACAAATAACAAACACTACGAAAAATTAAAGTAACAGTATCATTCTCGTTCGTTAATATTGCTGGTTTATTAAATAAAATTATTAAAATTGATATTTTTTTATGTGTTATTTGGACTGCCTACTCTGTTGAAGAATCTACTATTTAAACTACTCCTAATCGAACATAGTGCTAGCAGGCTTAATTTATGCAATATGTAAACAAGCACAAAGAGCTCATCGCTAATATTACGTAGATGTTATTATATTGCCGTGCGATTGCCAAGTCATTATATTTATTATAGAAATAAAGATGTCTAATATTGATACGGTTATTATAAAGGTTGATAGGTAATTGATTAGATAACCATTTATAAGAAAGTATGTAGTTGAATAGGTGCTCCCATAGACACTAACTAAAATAACTGACTTGGTTTTACATGGGATCTCACAACTTTTTGTAGTGGAACAACTCCGTTGCGAGACTTGGCATTTTTTACACTTTGCTTTTAAATAATATCAGTAAATAAATAAGTCTTATAAAACGAAAATCGTAAACGCATAAGTAGCGTTTCGGGGCACATTCGAGCGCTAGCACTATTATTTTTTTCATTTAACGAGTAATGAAATTTCGGGATATTTCATTTTTTACTTCCTTTATAGTTTAAACGTTAACTAACATTCAGAATTTGAAGTTTGTGAGACTGCTAGAAGTACCTTAGAATTTTGATGATTGGTGAGTGTGTCAGTGACAAAATTAAGGAAATTTGACTTGCAATGGTTTTTAAACTACAGGTTCAAATTGAATGTAATTTGTAAATATATCTAGTTGTATTAGGACCTCTTAGTCACTGAAAATTCAGACTTCTAGCGTTATCCGCAACGAAGTTACAGGGGGTCAAAAGCGCCGTGAGTCGCTTCGAGAAAAAGATGGTACGGCTGTGCTCGACTTGGCGGGGGCACTACCGTGCCGTCAGATTTTTTTACTTTTAATCGCTTTTCATGTAATCTGTACCCCAAGAGTAGTGTTAGTTTAAGAGTAAGCGTACAACTTACAAATGAACCATGTAATATGCAGTTATTTACCAAACAATGTTCCTTTCCATGGTTAAGCCAGTGTCCCGTGCGGCCAGTACGTATAATCCTTTGTAATTGGTTTGTCTTCACCCATATCAGTTCATCCACACGTTCATAACCCCATAACTTTAGGCATTCTCTGCCTAGTTCCATTGCCCTATAAATAATTTATAAAACAATAATACTATTGTATCATTAAAAGAAGCCAAGGAAGACCAAGGCTGACTTATGAAGATCAAAAAGCTAGTGTTAGCCGATGGAAATGTCAAACGCACTCGCATACCTCGGCGAAAATGTGTGAGGAGAATGATGAGATTTAAGGAAGCGAAAGAAGTAAGGACCGCGACGCTTGGCGCTCCGTCCTCTCTGACTATCCCGTTAGGGATACGGCGTGAAGATATGTATGTATGTATAATACTATTGTACTAAAAAGTATTACAGACAATATCTATAATGACTTGTACTCTTTGTCTTCCAAGCATTACGAATAATAAAAACTAATGCATTACGAATAATTCAGATCTAAAATGATGATTAAATCTTTTAAATAATAATAATTTAAAAGGTTTTTTATTTTAAATTTACATTAGAAATAGAAAATATGAGTAACATGGTTTCTTTGCAAAATAAAATTGAAATTCATATTAAGACGCGGTACCAGCGTTCGAACTGTACTTCTGAGGGGGTGAAGGCGGGGCGAAGTATTCCCCTCCGCGCGGGCACATGCGTGTCAGCATTTACAGCGGGTTAAACATGACCACAAGTACAAGTAAGCAAACAGTATTCTATCTTCATACAAACGGTCCCAAACGACGCTCCTCGAAATCTCGACATTTCTCGGCATACAACAGTCGCGAGTGCGCCGCGGTTATCGTCGTACGGTGTGAGACGCTCCCGCGCAATTACTGACGAATATTATGTCAATCAAGTTTACGAGCATAATGTTCAGTGTATGGATGTTTGAATACATCTATATCGAAATCGGAAATATTTCTCTGTTGCTAATTTGTAGGAAATATATTATCATAATGATCTAGTTAATTTATTGCTGATTTTTAATTATACTGCACACAAAATGCATTTTTTTTGTCTATTTCCACCATACTGACTCACAAACTTTTGAAACTAGAAATAAAATACTAGTAGAATTATATAAATAAAAATTTATTAAATTTGCAATAATATACAATGAAAAGATAATATGACAATTTAATATAGTACCTATTATCAAATACGTAACCCAAGAAAAACATTCAGTCCAAGTCGGTAGCCCTATTGCATGTTTACGTACCGAGCGACCGTAGGTAATTATCTCAAGAACACTGCCGAGATATAATACTGCTTGCTTACCTACCTGTACTGTGACATGACAGTGCAGCGTGTTGAAAATAGAATTTATACTAACATATGCCACAGTAATTCAACAGCTAATTATTGTGAAAAATTTCCGGTGAAATCTTCTCTTGTATTTTCATTACACCAGTTTCATTGCAGTCTATATACTCAAATATTTGCTAAGCTTTATAAATTTATTTAAGTTTCTCACTTTTTTGGCGAAAACAGCAGGACCACCACAAAAGAAGAATAATACGAGTTATATAAAATATTTATGAAGGAAAATCCTTCTTTTTGTATTTATTTTCGTTTTAAGTAAAAGATATTTAAATTCTTGAAATAAAAACGAATGTGTTTTGTACGCGATTATCCTACGAATGCGCCGCACAAACCGACAGCAATTCTACCTCTAACATGGTCCTCACGGGACTGTAATGAGCGCAATTGACATGTCTCGAAGTCGAAATCGTAAAGTTAAGTAATATTTTAAAATTGTAAAATAAGTATTTTTTAATTAATAAATCTTACACCATACTACGCTTGGAAATGCAATGACTGTTATTTACATACATTTTTAACGAATAAATGTCAATAGATTTCATATGAACTTCTTCTACTTCTAAACCATTAAATTAACACAACTTTGTGATGTTTTTTGATGCTATGAAATATAACAAATCACATAACGAAGCTTATACTTATCTCGTCGACATCCTCGTTATTAACATATCGCTTGCTTGGATGAACAGGGTAGTAACTAAAAAATATGTGATTTTGAGATACTACTACACCTTTACTTAAAAATTTAAAATCTTTCGAATGAATTTGGTCGCATAATTATCCGACGCGAGGGGGGTCTACGAGCAGGGTAGTATCTCCGTCCTTTTTGCACTTTTTCGCCGCCCCATTGGATGTATATAGTCTTATTTAGTTTTGCCCCCTTTTTCTCGTTAATGGGTAGGTAGCGGCGACAGAACGTCAGTTTTTGTTGAACAAAGTATTAAACTGAAATAATGCTGTATTCATGAAAAGGTAAGTTACATTTGAATATCACATATTTGTGAAATTCGGCAGTATCTTAAAATAATACCTTGTTTGTTGATCATTTTATACAGAAAAAGTGAGTATTATGTACCTCTCTTCAGTAATATCTTATTTTTTCGTGTATAACAAACTTCTCCAAAAAATGAAGTAGGCTGGAACCTTACCAAAGGAGTAACTTTCATAAAAAAATAGGTATCGTTAACCAATCTAATACAGAAAAGCTGGAATATCACAATAAAAACTTAAAATTGCTCTCCTGAAAAATCGACTTTTTTTGAGTTAATACCCTGTTCATACAAGCAAGCGATATATTTTTTTCAGAGATCAAACTAATATTTCATTACAAACAATGCATTTAAAAACTCGTAATATCAAAGCCACCCCGCCTTAAATTTTGCGCCAAAAAAAGTTTTGCGATATCAATTCAAATCATTTCATGCAATTATTATCTCTTACCTGCCAGTAACCCATAAGAATATCAAACCACTGTCCTGCAGCTGAGGAACACCGAGACATCTCATTTCATCATCTGACATTGTACCATATGGCAATTCCATGTGAATATCCCAAGGTGGATCAGCCATTATCACAGCAAATTTACCTGAATTATTTGTTTTTTTTTTAATTCTACTAGTTATAGTGACGAAAGGAATGCGTATACTTTATGCTAGTAACTAAATAATCTGTACTGAAACTATGAATAAATATTTAGTTAATAGTCTGAGTAACACTAAGAAGTGAGGACATAAGGCCATATTGGTATGAGGCCATATTGGCTACTTTTTCCGTTTTCGTTTTTTGCTGTAAATAACTAAAAAGAAATGTATTCATTCATTAATATTCTATTGTAGGCAATCTATTAGGATGACGTAATCAGACAACAGACAAAATAGTTTATTTGAACTAAAATGTTTGTATCGATTTTCGATCACAAATAAAAACAAGATAACATTCCAAAAACGTGCAAGGTAAAAGTGCACTCAAATGAGTTCTTAAGTGCACATTATCTATACTACTATATAAATATGTAGCGAATGTCTGTAATTTAAATTTTTCTGTCAAATTTTGTGATAAATAGTCGTTTTGTGACCCACTGACCTCGATTCTACCATTTTTAAAATTTTTGTCTGTCTGTCTGTATGTCCGTTTATAACTGAAGAACGGCTTGACCGATCTTGATGAAAATCGGTACGTAGTAGAAACATGTGATTGTGCTCATGATGTGCTACTGTTTTTTTTAGAAAATCTGCACCTAAAGGGGTGAAAAGGGGCTGAAATTTTGTACGGGAAACGGTAAACCGTTGCACTGATTATGATGAAATTTGCCAAGAAGATAGTTCGACTTCAAAGAAAGGACATAGGCTACTTTTTATAAATAATCTACCCCTAAGAGGACGAAAAGAGGAATTAAACTTTGTATGGGGAACGCTAAATCTAGGTAATAATAAAATTTGGTGCTGTGATAAGACATTATTTATTAAAAATACAGACTACTTTTTTAATAAAAAATCTGTGAAATGGGGGACGGGAGGGAGGAAGATGAAACTGTACGGGAAATGGTAAACGGCTGAACCGATTATGATGACATTTGGCAAGAAGATAGCTTGACATCAGAGAACGGACATAGGCTTCTTTTTATAAAAAATCTACCCCTAGTGGGTGAAATTAGGGATGAAACTTTGTACGGGAAACGCTAAAACTTGCTAATGATACAATTTGGTGTGGTGATAAGACTTTTATCAAAAATACATAGGCTACTTTTTTTATTAAAAATCTGTGAAAAGAGGGACGGGAGGGAGAGGACGAAACTTTGTACGGGAAATGGCTAAACCACTGTACCGATTGTCATAACATTTAGCAAGAAGATAGTTTGACATCAGAGAACGGACATAGGCTACTTTTTATAAAAAATCTACCCCTAAGAGGGTGAAAAGTGGGATGAAACTTTGTATGGGAAACGCTAAAACTTGGTAATGATACAATTTGGTGTGGTTATAAGACTTTTTTTATCAAAGAAACAAAGGCTACTTTTTTTATCAAAAATCTATTAAAATAGGGAACTTGAGTTTTGATTAGTAAAGGATAGTTATTTTGTACTTTTCGGTGTTCTTTTTTGAAGGCGGTTTAACTTTTTTTCTTTATATTTTTTTATAACACATGATGTATGTTTTCGGTACGATTTCTTCTTCGACCAATGATTTGAATGCTTTGTATCTATCTACTAAATATGAATACATAGCAAGTCTGCGAACAGCATGTAAACATGGAAAAAATATGAACATAAAATAAAATATTGTTACCTTGGAACCTTATCTCAAGGGGATAAGGTCAATTATCGAATGGCACATGTTATGCAACTTTTACGGATTATATCTTGAGACCTAGGCTTTATAGAGCTATGATCTAACGCACTGCTAACATTAAGGTGTACTATTGCCTGGTATATGTTAAGTATAGCTGTATATGTAGTTATTTATATTTATTTATTTAATATAACAGACGAGCAGCTTTCGCTGATGAGTCTATATCTATTTTTCATTTGCACTCTTATGTCACTTTATATTTAAATGTTTATCCAATCTGTATACAAATTGATTTACTGTAGCCGCTCTGATCACATTTTCGTGTAAGCTACTCCATGCATTTACAACACGATTTGTCAGAAAATGATGATATGGTTCCGATGATGCTGATCTTCTTTGTAACTTTAGTTCATGTCCACGGGTTTTGATGTTCTACTTGGTTAGGAAAATTGTATCAAGTTGTGCTAAATCATAATAGTTGTTTATGATCTTGTATGTCTCTAAAAGATCTCGTTTTCTTCTATTCTCCAGAGATGCCAGTTTTAATATAGCCAGCCGTTCTTCATATGTTTTGTTTCTAAGTTCTCAGGGTAGTCTTGTAGCACGCCTTTGAACTTTTTCTAGCATCTCCTTGTCCTTAACAAAATATGGATTTCATATCTGATGTGCATACTCTAACAGGGGCCTTAGATATGTTTTGTATAGTTTAAGGAAAGTTAGAATATTTATGCCAGTAAAAGCCTTTCTTATTGTATAGATCACTGGTTCCCAAACTTATTTTGTCTACTGAGTCGAGTTGAGCTCATGCAGTCGTTGTCTAAGATGCCTCCTAGATAAATGAAATTACTAATCACAAATCACCCCCCAGGCCTCTACACAACGCCCCCATTTTTTTTCTGGGTCTCTTACCGCCCCGCTTTAGGCCTGCAGCGCCCACAAGGGGGCGTTATCGCCCACTTTGGGAATGGCTGGTATAGATCATGGTGTTTGCTCTCTTTACAATTGATACAATATGAGTCTCCCATTTTAAGTCATTAGTAATGATAATTCCCAAATCTTTCTGTGAAGTAACTGGTGTTAGTCGCTCTCCATCCAGAAAATATGTCACCTGTGGATTTTTCTTTCCTATATGCAGTACAGTACACTTTTTTACATTCAAAGATAATAGCCATTCCCTTGACCACCGCATTATGTTATCTAGATTATTTTGGATATTACGAGCTCCCTGAGGATCTTCGAACAATTTTGTGTCATCGGCGATCAAGGAGAATGGAAGATTCAAGATATTTTGTAGATCTAGTAGATATATTATAAAGGCTACAGGGCCCAGTACAGATCCTTGTGGCACGCCACTGTGTACAGGTGTTGTTTCGACAGTGATTCACCTATTCTCAATCGGAACGTTCTGTTTGTCAAAAAGTCACTCAGCCAGATCAGTAGTTTTCTTCGAATGCCATAATGCTCTAATTTATAAATCAACCTGCGTATTGATACCCTATCAAATGCCTTTTCATAGTCTAAGTATACTATATCCACAGACTTACGTTCATTCCAGTTTACAGTCCATTCATTCATTCAAGCAACTCAGTAGATTAGTTACAACTGAGCGTTTAGGTACAAAACCGTGCTGTTCTTTTATAATGATGTGGTTTTCTTTCAAGAACATTTTTAATCTTTCTACTATTATTTTTTCCATCGTTTTACATAGTATTCTTGTTATGCTAATTGGCCTATAATTACTAGCTAATAATCTGTTTCCCTTCTTAAAAATCGGAGTAATAATTGCTTCTTTCCAGTTATTTGGGAGTATACCGTTTTCAAATGAATGGTTCATTATGTTAGCTAAGGTTTCCACTAGTTCACATGAACATCGCTTTAAAAATATAGCTGGAATGCCATCTGGTCCTGTCGCTGTGTCGTTAGTGAATGTTTTTGCCACCAGTTCCGGTGTAAATAATATGTGTATATAAACGGTCGTTGACAGAATGAGTCAGTTTTCAACTAAAGATCGAAATTATAACAAAGCGATTTCGAGACAAACTACAAAGACAGCTACGACGACTATTAGAAGAAGACTAACACTAGAAATCGTTGATGTTCGTGAAACGCGTACCACCTTCGGTGGCTATTACGTAAGACTTCCGAGGGACGGTCACGTTAACTAGAAATCAGTCGAAACGAGTTCGTGTGTACTTGGTACCTGTATCTATGTATGGAAATAGATACTTTACGCCGTTAACCGGGATTTAATTAACAACAGTTCATAAAAAATTTAAAAGCCACCTTTTTTTAATTGTGGATCTGAATGTGATGCGATTTTCCCCACTCGACGCATCCTACTACCTTGTTAATTACGCTTTCGACTCAAGAGTAACATTATGATAGGTCTACAGATATTTTCGATGGGTTATGTAAAGTATGTGAGAATATTCACCTAAAAATGTCATGTCCAAGTATCTCAAGTCGCATTGTATCCACTGAGGTGGTGTCAGTGTCAGGACGCCGTCGGGCTTAGGGACTGCGCTCGTCGTGCCGTTGTGAGCCACTTTTGGAGGGTCTTGTGATTTGGCAGCAGTTTGATTTGTATCGGGATCAGTGTTGTCCACTTCATAATGCACATACCTAGGTATACATTCGCGTAATATAAAAAATAGCAGGATGCACTTTTGTTACATTAAATTGTAGATTATTTTTTGTTGTTGGTCATCTGACTTACAAACCGAGGATTGAGCCTTTCATATATAGCCAGGTATACAGCCAATTTAGGAAAGTTTCCTCAAATGCCTTGAAGTCTGGATGTTACAAAGTGCTCCCCCAGTTATTAGTGGAGTACATAATACAAACTATGAATACAACCACATCAATTTGTGGCATAACATATAACATAACATAACTTCACGCTGTATCCCCAACGGGGTAGTCAGAGAGGACGGAGCGCCAGGAGTCGCGGTCCTTACACACCTCTTTCGCTTCCTCAAATCTCATCATTCTCCTCACACATTTTCGCCTAGGTAAGCGGGTGCTTTTGACATTTTCGTCTGCTAACACTCTGGCTATTTGATCTTCATAAGTCAGCCTTGGTCTTCCTTGGCTTCTTTTACCACTCACTTTCGCTCTGTATATTTTCTTCGTCAGTCTTTCATCACTCAGCAAGCGTGACACCGCACATATTTCTGAAAGACCGCATCTCCACAGCATTTAACATACTTTTACTCGATTTTGGGCATATCCAGGCCTCACTACCATACAACAAAGTTGGCACCAACACCGCATTGTGGATGGCCATTTTAGCAGTGTTAGATATATTCACACTACCCACTAATGCGGACAGAGCACCGTTCACTTTATTGCCAGCTGCTACCCGTCTCTCCACAGCCAACTCACATCTTCCATCCCTCGAAAACGCACTCCCTAGGTACACAATTTCATTCACCTGTTCTAGACATTTTCCATTTACACAAATCACACATTTCGTTTGTACTGCTTCTCTTTTAAACACCAGAACCTTAGTTTTGTTCACATTCATTTTCAATCCTTTTACTTCACAATCTTCTTTCATGCACTTGACTAGTGTCTGCAACTCTGCTTTTGATGGTGCTATTAGCACAGCATCGTCAGCGTACAATAGGCAGTTTACCACTGTGTCACCACATCCCATACCACTCATATTACCTTTCAATCTCTGGAGGCAACTGTCCAAATACAGCACGAATAGCCAGGCAGACATCACGCAGCCCTGTCTGACACCAGAACAGACTTCAAACCAGGGCGACAGGTCACCGTCTATCCTTACACAGGCTCTGTGGTCTCGATATAATGACCTCACAGCCTGCAGTAAGGAGCCCTCCACGCCATATTCAGGCAGAAGACTCCACAATTTCTTCCGCACTACTCTATCGAATGCTTTCTCTAGATCCACGAAAGCGCAGAAAACTTTCCGACCTAAAGCCAGAAACCTTCCCACGATAACGCGAAGCGAGAAAATCTGATCCATACAACCCCTACCATTCCTGAAACCACCTTGCGCCTCCCACAAATATCTTTCTGAAACGCCTTTCATACGTTCAGTCAATACTTTAGTATAGACTTTACTCGCTAAGCTGACCAAGCTGATGGCCCTATAGTACGCACAGTCTAGGTAGGAACCTTTCCCTTTATATAGAGGTACTATGACTGCCGTGCGCCAGTCCTCTGGAACCTCCCCCTTCTGCCAACAAAGGTTGCAGAGTGCACAGAAGGCATCCCAGACTCTAGAACCACCATACTTGATCATCTCAGCAGTCACCTCATCAATCCCGTAGCCTTTCCACATTTCAAACTTCTTATCACTTTCTCAATCTCTTTCATACTAATGGCATCCTCCAGTCCCTGGCCCGAGTGTGGCAATTCATTAGAATCGCTCTCAGTATCAGAGACGGAGTCGCCACTCTCATACAGTTCTCCATAGTATTCACTCCATCGCTGCAGAACATCTTTTTTATTTGTAAGCAGGTTGTTGTCTTTCGAACGCACTTTATTCATTCTGCAAGGTGCCGATCACACCACACATCACGCTTTTTGCCGTTCCCAATCTTATTCGTTCCACACACTTCTTTCGCAGCCTCGATCATACTATCCCTAAGGTTCTGCCAACATTCTTCAACATCCTCGCTCATCACTTTCAATCTATCATCAAGCTTACCGGATAATACCCTTTCATATTCATTCCTGGTGGTCGCATCCTGCAGTTTCCAGCTTTTAATGCGGCTAACCGCTGCAGGTTTGGACACTACGCGATGTCGCCATGCTGCGAACAGACCCCTTATACTGGTTATTACCAGAAAGTGGTCCATCCAGAGATCGGCTCCTCTATACGCTCTTGTGTCCATTACCTGCTTCTTAAGTCTGCTATCCACCAGGAATAAATCAATCATACTTCTCGCACCCTTTCTTTCCCACGTGTACTGATGGATTCTTTTGTGCCCAAACATGGTATTAGCCACTAAAAGATCCTTTTCCATACACAGTCCTAACACAATCTTACCAGCATCATTCACTCTCTTATCTCCATATTTGCCTAGAACAGACTCAAATCCTGTTCGAGCTGTCCCGACCCATCCATTCATGTCTCCACACACAACAATTCTTTCGTTCTCTTCAACCGTCGCTAGAACTTCTCTAACATTCTCCCAGAACTGCTCTAGTTCAGCCAAACCGACAGAGGACACTGGGGCATATACTGCCAAAACAAAAATTCTTGTCAACCCAATCTTGAGGCGTACCCAGAGCAGTCTGGGATTTACACATTCATACTCAGTCATACAATTAATCATACGAGAGGACAGTAAAACGCCTACCCCTTGGCATCCCCTATCTCCTTGTGGTACCCCTGACCACAAAGCGATGCCTCCTCCGGGCAAATCGGCAAGTTCACTGCCGCCTCGCTTGGTTTCACTCAAACATAGCACATCCAATCTTTTCTCTTCCATAATATCAATCACTTCATTCATCTTCTCCTCAATCCCACCTCTCACATTCCACGCAGCTACTCTGCACTCCTCCCTCCACTTCCCGCCGCTAGGTGCACAGCGTGTTGGGTGGCGGTCCCCAACGCCGAACTGCACTCTGCACACACCAGCGGGGACAGACCGGTGTACGTCGCTTTCGGGGGACGCCCTAACATTATTATTGCCGTTGTCCCGCATGGTATGCACAGAAGAGGAATTGCAGCCCTGAAAAGGGCTGGCAGGGGTCGCGACGAGCACGCTTCCTCAGTTGACCCCCTAATTAAAAATTTAAAATTTTAATTTAAAATTTGTGGCATATTGTCCCATATAGGACATGTCATGTTTATTTAAGCGCTATATCAAGTAAGTGCTCTCACCAAGATCCCACGTACCTTGCAATTATATACCTTGATGAATTATCTTAACTGAGACAGTACGAAGAATTTAACAAATAAGTGAATTACTCACTTGCAACTATCCATATGAAAGCATGTGTTCAAAAACGAGCAATCCCCCAACGACTCGTCAGTGTGACTTTGTATGATCTTCTTGAAGTGCAACTTCTTGCAGCTGTACGTCTGTTCATCTGACTGTTTGTCATCATCTTGCTTTTGAGCGTTGAATGCTCGTACGCACTCTGCTCGTGTGCCGTGAGGACAAAACTCCATTACTTGGGCACCTGCAATAAGTATATATATAATATAAACTGACTAACTGACTATAAGCTGCAGCATTTGACGACCAGAAAGGGTAACTTACCTATTTAATATGACGGTCAGAAATGGTCAGAAACTGACGTATTATGTCATAAAAAAGACAAAAAGTATTTTGCGTTGCTTTCTACCACTTTATCAGAGTTTTAATATATGATGTATTAGTTTAAAAACCTGGTAATTTATTGATTTATAAAATTTCGTAATATTAAAAATGTTGTTGTTTCGAAGATGATTTATTCTGCTGTGTCACAATTTTATATTGTTTATTGATTACTTCTCGATACATTAACACTAGGAAGACTGAAATTTTGAACTACCTAGAAAGACCAAGAGCGGTCAAATGACTTATTACCAAATAAAGGCATTTTAATATTTGTTTAATTAAAATAATATATGAAACTAAGGAATTCAGTTATTATTTAGTAAAAAAGATAACTGTTAAACATATAATAAAGTATTAAAAAGAAAAATTTCAGGCACATTGCAAGAACCGCATAATAGATTTTTACACGTGTCGCAGTGTTTATTTGTTTTAATTCTGCACTTTTGCACAAAACACTGTCGCCTCTTTCTGTGTTGTTCCATCTCAGTCTCTGGAGGTATATCGTTAGTAGCTTGGGAGGTGGATGGTGTCAGCGGCTCATGAGTACTTATCTCTTGGCCACCTAGCTTTCTTACCAAGTCAAGAATCGACATTTTTCTATTGATTTTTTATTATTAGAAGAATCACTTTCTTGTCTACTAACATTGGAATCGCTTTCTTCACTCTCCGAACCTAACTGCGGAATGTTCTTCAGTCTGTTCACAATCTGATTGGTCTTCCGGTATATATTGCAGCGCTACGAGTATTTTAAAAATCCCGAAGGGAACGGATTCTAGGCATGACTAGATAAATTTAGAGGGAACTGTAATAGTCGTTGCTTAGATAAGAACAATATTCAACTAAGAAGAAATAAAATTAGACAACAATGCGTTGTTTGTTCAACTACCTACCAAATTGCGAAACACTGGGTCAAGTGACCGCTACGGTCTTTCTAGGTAGGTAATGTTTTTTCATTAAAATCATTCCAGCTATCCAAATAATATAAACAAAGTCAAATTATTAAGTCATAAAACGAAAACGTTTTCAATGCAAGGTTCTGGAGGTACAGTGTTTCAAAAATGTGATTGCGGTCAATTGACCGCTATGGTCTTTCTAGTGTTAACCGCAATAATAATTCCATACATCTATATTTTACATTAGTACAGGGGTATGCAGCGTGAAAATATGTATGTAATAGTTTTGACGGAAACTTTCCGACTGCAAGTTATGACTAGGGATTCAGATATTCGGATGTATAATTACCTACAAAGTGCAAAGAATATTTTTAAAATAATTTATTTGAAAACCGAAATCCTGGGATTTCACAACGAATAGTACTAAAAGAAACTACATTTGTGGCCGCAATTAATAAAATAAATTTTAACATCCTGAATTGACTCTCCAGTTTTTCGGATTTTAATGAGGAATAATCCGAAATCTATAAAAAAACTTTGGTACTTTAATTATCTTTTAGAACTATTTTGACAATCCTAGGATTACGAGATTCACCAACAACTCAGTTATCAACACCTCAACTTTAGGTAAATAAACACACGATTATCGGATCCTTAGTTATGACGTAAGTTACACAGTAAGTAGTGGGCGCTGGCCGGTGCTATCATTCAAGCCCAAATTGCCTTATTAAAATGTTCCTACAGTAATAAATAATAAATATCAACTTTAAACCTTATCAGTTTAAAGTTTCATACAAATTATCTCTTAAATTCAGAACAAAAGTAAATTTTACAGATTATTTAAAAACTTGCTATTACTTGAGTTAAGTGTGAGTTACAACGTAATATTCAGTGTCTCCATACTGACCTCCTTGACTCTTGAACTTGTCGGCTAGTGATTTCTCCTTTGCTGTAGGCTTACTCAACAAATCCATTATTTCTTCACCTACTCTTTTGACCGCCTTCTCTCTACTTGATGGCATTGCAAGCAATGACTAAAAACAAATCATTTATTTTACAGAAAGATTTACATGAGATTTACATTTTTATACATCAATAAAATCATCACAGCTACCACAAAAGATGCAGGAAAGAAAGAAGAAGGTGCTTTTATTTATTTAGCACATAATTTAATAATAATAATATAATACTCCAGACAATTAAATAAATTGTGTGACCTCAAACTAAGCAGTATGCTTGTACTTAGTTGAGTTAGTGGCCAAACGTAGATCTATTACATTATAAAAAAAAAAAACTTAGTAAGTAATTAATCTATACTTGTACTATGGGTACCACACAACGAACTCTGAGGTGCTCCCAATAACACCCAGACTCCAAGCCAATTTAGAAAAGTTCATTTACAAAATTGACCTGACCGGGGATCGAACCCGGTATCCCGACTTAGAAGGAGATGCTCTGCCACCGAGCCAAAGGGCCAGTTAATTTGGTAGTTATTGTCGAAACTTACATAATCTTCTTCTATATTAAATATAACATTTTAATGTGTGTATGATCGTAATTCTTCTCCTCCTAAACAGCATGACCGATTTTGATGAAATTTAGAATGGAGATAGATTAAGCTCCGGCAAAGGTCATAGGCTACTTTTTTTAATTTCACGCGGACGAAGCCGCGGGCAATGGCTAGTAATCTATTCTAATATTATAAGAGGTAAACTTTCTTTGTATGTAATGGATAAACTCAAGAACTACTCAACCTATTTCAAAAATGCTTTCACCTATAGAAAGCTACATTATCAGGAGTAACATGGGCTGAATTTAATTTAAAAAAAATTTCCACCCATGCAGAGCCGGGGCGCGTCGCTAGTAATTTATAATACTAATATGTATTTATAATACAAATAAACTTACCATTATATCAGTATCTTCTTTGCCATTTTTCTTTTCTTCTGTAGCAGTTTTAGCAACTTTTGCTGGGGTTTCCTCTTCAACGCTATCTCCTTTCCTCTTGCTGGAGCTTGTTGACTGTTCTTCCATGAGTGCAGCAAGCACAGCAGCAAGGCGGCCTGATTCGGCACTGATGACCTCTATGTCCATATCATTAGAACCTTCAGTTCTTTCGCGAATTCTGACGAAAAATTAAGATGAATTGTATTACGAAATCATAATCAGAACATGATCAGTTTTTAAGCAATGGCAAATTTTTCAATAAACACACTAGTTACGCCAATGAATTTTTTACAAGCTTTTTTCATCCTATGAAGGTTTAATTTACAAATATAAAAAATAAGAAATTAACTATAAGATCAAAAGCACACACAATTTGGTATAAATATAGAGAGTGACGAAGTTTGAGGAAAAGATCAGAATGTTAAGACTTTTCCTTACCTCTGACTACCATATAAATTAGAAATGAATAATTAAAAAATTACAATTAGAAATGAATAATTATAATTCTTACGTAATTAATTTTTGTGTGGCAAACTTCTGTAGTAAACTGGCAACAATGCCAGAGTCCACATCGCCAAGTCCTGGCAGCAATGCACTTGCAGTTGCTGGCAATTGTAGCTGCATATCTGACAACACTTGCAGAAGACGTACTTCTAGTGAGGCTGATGGAACTGGAAGAGGTTTTGGCTTCTCCGCTGGTGCTGGAGCTATAACGTTTTATTAAAAATGTAAATATAACAATTTTACACTATCCTATGCGCCTAGTCTACTAGACTTGAAATAGAAAGGCACCGTATTCTGTCATCCATCTGCACAAATGCTCATATACGTATGTTCAAACACAAACACACACTTGTTTAGTAGTAATCAGGAAGCAGGTACGTGACCTGTGTCTAGTGATATTTCAGAGCAGAAAAAATGACTAGAAAGCCCAAGTCGACGTGTCCCGTGTACCGCTAGTAAGCCCTGTAATGCGCACTTCGGCCTCGGCTTACTTCGGTCACTTGAACGCGTATTTTTTTTCTTTCTTTATGGCATGGCATAAAGAAATGGCATGTACAGATTAATGCATTTGCCAATGTCACGTATTAATAAGTAGAATCGCAAGTAAATTAGTTTTTCTTATTGTAAATTTCCTCCAGTAAAGTGATAGTAGGCTTTACTGAAGTTATAAAGGACTTCTTGGAAGAGCGTGAGAACTTCAGCTACACATGTTTATTTAGACCTACTCCATTTTTTTCACTTCGACAGACCTTTAAAACACAGTATCACTTTTGTACTTTAAAAATCCCAAAAATGTAAAAAATAGAAAATACAAATAAAATGACCTCGCTTCTTCCGTTCCTGCCAAAAAGTCAACGCGCTGACGCGCATTTTAGTACGCTCAACATCACAAAGACAAAATAAATGGAAACTATCTTTATTTAGTTAGGCATAAGGTCTACTTTCATGCGAACTAATTAGGTAGTTTCCGACCATAGATGATGTAGTTTGCACCAAGTTTACACAGATGCTCAATTAGTGATGTAACAGTGACATAAACTAGGTAATGATATCGATAAATAGTTATAGATCTATCTAGAAATATGTTAAGTACTACGATTACACAAAAAATGTATATTAAACATTTCCAATCAAAACTATATATTTGTTGATAATTATTATAATATATTTAGTTATCGAAAATGATTACAACTATTACAGTTTATTGTAATCTTTATTTATACATGAATATTATTTTAATTCAATTTTCTTAAATCTCCGCATGAGAAAAAAAAGTGGTTTAAAGCAACAGGGAGGCTAAACCTAAAATATGACACCCTTATCGATTTATCCAAAAAAGTAATATCACTATCTTGGATTTGAAAATGAACGTTATTTTCCGGAATCAGCATCCAGAGAAACCTAGAATATGACATCCATATCGAATTATTCACCCTTTTGGATTTGAAAATGAACGTTATTTTCGTAATCAGCATCCCGAGAAACCTAGAATATGACATCCATAACAAATTATTCAAAAAAGTAATATTCACCATTTTGGATTTGTAAATGAACGTCATTTTCGCAATTAGCACTCCGAGAAGCCTAGCATATGACACCCATATCCATTTATCCAAAGTAATATTCGCCGACTTGGATTAGAAAATGATGTAAAACATTATGCTTCACTTTTTGTTAATGTTTGATTTTACTCTCCATAAAATTTCCATACCGCGACCTACATAATAAAAATGGATTCTTTAGGAGAAAAATCCAATAATCGATCAAACGAGAGTCTTCCAACGATATTTTTCATAAAGTGGTCAAGATTTTTACATTTTTCCTTTAAATGTTAGGTAGGGATTTACATTCTCCAAAATTTTTAAAATTCTCGATTCAGTAGTTCCCGAGATGGGGGAGAGGGAAGCGCAGAATAATCAAGTCAAATCCAAATACTGAATCGAATCTGAAGCATTAATAATCTTATGGAAATTCTGTTTTCTTATTAAGGCATATTACCATAAAGAGCAAAAAACGTAATGACGTATTGAGAACCTCCCTTTTGAAGTCGGTTAATAACAGTACTAATTGTTGGTGCTTAAAGCATAAGCGTAACTAATTTAAACATTTGTTATTCTTTATTAAATTTTGATAAAATTGCTTTTATCGATAAATAAGAACATCTGTAGTCGATTCCACAATGTGATACCAGTCAAAACTCGATTCGACAAAATTGTGCAACATTTAAGTGCAGTAATTTCTTAACAAGGATAATAGTAATTACTTTGAATGAATAACGTTTTTAAAAAAAGATACACATTGATATTGATAATGTATTGTATTTATTAATGTTCATATTCAATGTTAATATTATAGATTTTGCACAATATTATGAAAATTGTTTATCCTGGCAACTTTAATGCAAAGACAAAATGTAGTACACATTAACATTGTCGTAAAAAGCATTGCAAGTATGTCTACAAGGCTTTCGAATAAGGTTTCTTTTTAAATATAGTTGTTCTGTTGACGAATGTTTGTTTGCATGACAAATAGCTGACCACTATTCTATGTAGTGAAAATATTACTATGTGTAAGCATGTGTTTAACAGGTTACGCTGCTTTTCCTAAGGTATGTTAATTCCACTTGTTTTTTAAATAATACAGAATAAAATACATAAACAATGCAAAGTTGCGCTGTAAAGTGGTGTGGTAGTGACTCAAGAAATTATTCAATTAACGAAAAAGAGATTTAAACTTGGCATTAACACACACTGATTGGAAAAGCATACTACAAAATTAGCGATTACATTGAAGTCACAATAACAGACTGGAAATGATCCTCTCTCCACATGCATTTACTGGCTCTATGGATATTGCATTTTTAAATAACTATTGTAGAATGATGTTGAAAAAATTATACCTGTTTTCTTGAGTTTCTTGTCAGTTCTTCTCAGTATTCAGGTTTTCTTTTCGAACCGAACTAAAGTAGATTTGACGTTCAAAAATACCTTGCATTTGGGTTTACTTGAATAAATTAATTTTACTTTGACTTTGAAAGCTGGACGTACACTAGAGCAAGTTCTTTTATAATGGGAGAAAATCATAATACTTACTGTCAGTTTTTGGTGCTACCGGACTAGGTACAGGGCGTTCTTTATTACCACCAGGAGAGCCCTCAGGTTTGTCTCCCGTCACTAAAGTGGCACCAAGAATGTTCTGTCGTTCTTTTTTTCTCTTCTCTAACTTCTCTCGTAAACTGTTCCTCTTGCTTTTTACAGCTTGAATTTCTTCCCAAGCGTCGGACATTGTTATTTTCTTAGGCACTTCTTTCTCAAGCTTTCGCTAGTCATTTGCTAGTTGATTATGGTAGAAACTTTGATTATTTAGTAAATAATCAAAGGGTGTAACTTAAGACAACTTCAAAGGGTTGAACATAAAACGTATGTAATCAATAAACAACATTGTTTTAGTTTGTTGTAAAGCTATGATAAAATGTACGTTGGATCAGAAATCAATAAGATTTCAGTTAAAAACATATCTAAACAACAAATTCACGAAAAAAGTGGTAAAAGCAAAACAAAATAATAATACCACAGACTAAGATAATACCACAGATCAGTGATTATATATTTATATTTCTCAAGGCATTGGTAACAAGACCAAGAAAATGGAGAACACAAAAAAACACCCGAAGCATGTCAAGAACTAACGAATGAAGTTCTAATGATGTTCTAATGGCTACACTTCCAGTATTGAATGTAAGTTTCCTTCCTCTGTCTTATTGCAAGAAATCCGCCGTAGTGGGGACGTCACCCGCCTGTTTTGTTTCCACTGATTCCATTATCTTTATATTTAACTATACAAATACTACGTAAATCAGTTAAGTAAAAGGTGGCATTTATATAACAAATCGAAAGTACTTGTTTAAACTAAAATTTGCGTAAAAATTAGTACTTTTTTTTTATCGGCAAAAGAAATTTTTAAGAAATTAAAATCAAGTGCGTAGTGGTTAGTGGTACATACCCATTACCATAGATTTACTACCTATTAGCTCCTTGACTAATAGGTATCGCCTTTGGCAAGTCACAAATTGGACTGAAAGAAATATAATGGCGTAAGTTCGCATTACAAAAAGGATGAGATTACAAATATTTCGTATTTATCGGAATGCTTAATGTTTTAAGACTGATAAGCTGTTGCATTTGACAGACCTATGAACAAAACAAATCTTTGTTCGTTAATACTTATAAGGTTTTTCATTATTTTTGAACTTTACTAGTAAAAAGATATTGTTACAATTTTGGTACATATTTGTGAGATAGAGACTCTTTTGGGCGTGATAGTAGAACGTAGTATTTGAGGCTGCAAAGGCCAGCTTGACAAACATAGGCTGTCAAAGCGAGAAAGACTTTAGTGGCCACATCAACGTAATACACATTAGTAGTAGGTCTGTGGTATGTACTATGTATCCATAGTGGTGGCGTGGTGACTGCGGGCTTTGACATAGGCGGGCTTTTCTCGCTTTGACAGCCTATGTCTGTCAAACTGGCCTTTGCAGCCTCAAATACTGCATTCTACTATCACGCCCAAAAGAGACTCTATCTCACACATATGTACCAAAATTGTAACAATTAATTTTTACTAGTATTGTGATAGCTCTCGCAGACTGCGGACTAAACTATCGGATATAATTTAGTCGGTCTATTAATCAGTATGAAGATCTAAGTGTGCATATTACAACGATTCGGTGTCGTTGGCCGATACCGTGTCCTCTTATATAAATCGCTTGTTTATATCATTTTTGAAAATCATTTTGATACAAATTAAATCTAATGCCCTCATAAATTCGTCTCGCGTAATACGTGATCGACAATTAGGATTTATAGACTCGCTGCCGCGGCAGAATCGAGGCGGCGCTAGTATCTCTGTCGACTTTAGAGAATACCAGCCATGCAATTCTGTAAAAACTCGAATTACCCAAAGCGAGACTCGCTCGATAATTCACTTGACCTTCAAATGGAATTCTCTAAACCCAACATTCTAGGAGCGAAGTGAAGTGATCTTAAATGCGAGTTGGTCGGGGATTGCTTTAAGAGTAAACATCTTAGTCGATATTTCGTCTTAGAGTATTTTAACTTCTTCTGAGATAATTACGTTAAATAAAACTTGTTAACTTGTTAAAAAAGTCAATTGTCATCATTAACAACTGTTTGGCTCTTCTTTCTTAAAATTATTTTAGTCCTTTCGCCTTTTTTTGGTCAAATTTCATTACCATTATTTTCCCCATATCTGGTTCTCACAGTGGTGTTTTTGTTTCAGGTGATGGACGTAGCGGCAGTCCACATATTGCTGGGTTTTTCTTATCCGGTCGGGTGTGACAGTTCTGCCATAGCAACGTTAACAAGAACGGTTGCTTAGAGATTTTAGCGCTTATAGCTTATTTTTCACTGTAGTTTTTTTGTAATTTTTCGTAATATTATGTCGTGATATGCTCCCGGCCCTCACATCCTCACCTTCCTCTAGCTCACATATAATTAATGACACATCGCTAGAAAATTTAATAAAATGTGAGCAGTGTTCCCAACCTCGTTTTTTTCGTGGAAATAGGGGCTTGAAGATTCATGTCAGCAGGGTACATAAACGGTGTGACACTGCCGGCATTGCTTCAGGCCCCTTACCTTATCAGTGCCATCTCAGTCCAATAATTTGACTAATTCCTCAAATTCCAATCACAATCGCACACCTTTTTGGAAATATATTGGTTCGCTCAAAAACAATGTATGCTTAATAAAACGTATTCCACGTGGCGCACGCATCAGCGTTGCCAAATCTCTTAATTTAATAATACAAAGAATATTAAACCGAAATGACAAATGCGATTGGGAAGAACTGCTCGTTTTCGTTTATAGAACTTTTTGTTTGGAACAAAACGATAAAGACAAAATTTCCTTAAAACAATAATTAAACATAAGTGCTCTAACTATTCAGTTTCGAGCATTCATGTTCGACCCAATTATAAATCTTTCAATTCAGACAGTATTCCAAAAATAGAATCAAAAATTAGCCACGGCGATCTAAGAGGAGCCGCCCACTTGCTATTTCCCAGCGATGTTATGGCACCGAATACGGCCGAGACTCTTTTTGCTCTAAGATCAAAGCATCCCTCTTCCTCTGTGGCTTGTTGTCTGTCTGATCTGATCTGATTACAGGCTCTGTCGGTGATACCGGTAAGACACTCTTATCTAGTTTAACAGCTCTAATAAACATTATGCTGGCTGGTAAGGTGCCCCCGGAGATAACCGACATCCTGTATGGTGCTAATTTATGTGCCCTGAAAAAAAAAACGGTGGCGTTAGGCCAATTGCCGTAGGTTCAACTATACGCCGCATTGCCTCCAAAATTTGTTGCCATCACATTCTCTCTACCGTATCAAACTATTTTTGTCCTACACAAGTAGGTTTTGGCTCAAAGAAAGGATATGAAGCGGCAGTGCATGCGGCGCTTGCTTTCTTGACACATAATGGAGGTGAGGTACTTGTCAAAGTAGATTTAGGGATCGTCTTCGTGTTCATTTTGTCTTCTTTTATTGTAACTCCAAATAAATAAATTACATGTCGGTATCAAAGTTTATATTTCTTCTTACACAGCTTAACGAGTACAAAGTGGCATGGCAGGGCGATGGTATGTAAGCGACTGGCAAGCCTCGCGTTCAAATTGCTTTATATTCTACTGAAACGTAATTCAGCACTTTTAGCATCGCCAGGTCGCTACATAGACATAAAAAATGCATTTAATTCTGTTCTCTCCATACCCTGCTTTATCAATGATCATAACATAACATAACTTCACGCTGTATCCCCAACGGGGTAGTCAGAGAGGACGGAGCGCCAGGAGTCGCGGTCCTTACACACCTATTTCGCTTCCTCAAATCTCATCATTCTCCTCACACATTTTCGCCTAGGTATGCGAGTGCTTTTGACATTTCCGTCTGCTAAGACTCTGGCTATTTGATCTTCATAAGTCAGCCTTGGTCTTCCTTGGCTTCTTTTACCACTCACTTTCGCTCTGAATATTTTCTTCGTCAGTCTTTCATCATTCATTCTTTCCATGTGCCCGAACCATCTAAGCATTCCTTTCTTCATTTTTACAATAACACTGTTGTGCAACCTTGTCATACTGCGTATCTCATCATTGCTTATCCTGTCAGCAAGCGTGACACCGCACATATTTCTGAAAGACCGCATCTCCACAGCATTTAACATACTTTTACTCGATTTTGGGCATATCCAGGCCTCACTACCGTACAACAAAGTTGGCACCAACACCGCATTGTGGATGGCCATTTTAGCAGTGTTAGATATATTCACACTACCCACTAATGCGGACAGAGCACCGTTCACTTTATTGCCAGCTGCTACCCGTCTCTCCACATCCAACTCACATCTTCCATCCCTCGAAAACGCACTCCCCAGGTACACAATTTCACACATCAGCTTGGTCAGCTTAGCGAGTAAAGTCTATACTAAAGTATTGATTGAACGTATGAAAGGCGTTTCAGAAAGATATTTGTGGGAGGCGCAAGGTGTATTCAGGAACGGTAGGGGTTGTATGGATCATATTTTCTCGCTTCGCGTTATCGTGGGGAGGTTTCTGGCTTTAGGTCGGAAAGTTTTCTGTGCTTTCGTGGATCTAGAAAAAGCATTCGATAGAGTAGTACGGAAGAAATTGTGGAGTCTTCTGCCTGAATATGGCGTGGAAGGCTCCTTACTGCAGGCTTTGAGGTCATTATATCGAGACCACAGAGCCTGTGTAAGGATAGACGGGGACATGTCGCCCGGGTTTGAAGTCTGTTCTGGTGTCAGACAGGGCTGCGTGATGTCTGCCTGGCTATTCGTGCTGTATTTGGACAGTTGCCTCCAGAGATTGAAAGGTAATATGAGTGGTATGGGATGTGGTGACACAGTGGTAAACTGCCTATTGTACGCTGACGATGCTGTGCTAATAGCACCATCAGAAGCAGAGTTGCAGACACTAGTCAAGTGCATGAAAGAAGATTGTGAAGTAAAAGGATTGAAAATGAATGTGAACAAAACTAAGGTTCTGGTGTTTGAAAGAGAAGCGGTACAAACGAAATGTGTGATTTGTGTAAATGGAAAATGTCCAGAACAGGTGAATGAAATTGTGTACCTGGGGAGTATGAAAAAGATTGAGAAAGTGATAAGAAGTTTGAAATGGGGAAAGGCTGCGGGAATTGATGAGGTGACTGCTGAGATGATCAAGTATGGTGGTCCTAGGGTCTGGGATGCCTTCTGTGCACTCTGCAACCTTTGTTGGCAGAAGGGGGAGGTTCCAGAGGACTGGTGCACGGCAGTCATAGTACCTCTATATAAAAGGAAAGGTTCCTACCTAGACTGTGCGTGCTATAGGGCCATCAGCTTTTTTCATACTAATGGCATCCTCCAGTCCCTGGCCCGAGTGTGGCAACTCATTAGAATCGCTCTCAGTATCAGAGACGGAGTCGCCACTCTCATACAGTTCTCCATAGTATTCACTCCATCGCTGCAGTTCAATGATCAAATACAAAAATTTAGCCAGTCTTTAGACAAACTTTTCAAAATTAATTCCCACATGGCTCTCCTCATTGTCCGCTTTTGCGTTTTTGTTCCGAAATTTACATATGCTCTTCGCTGTTCTCAGCTTTTTAAATTTCAAACGCTTTAAAAATCTGTAGACAATATTTTAAAAAACACATTATCTAAAATATTAAATTGCTCCTTTGTTGATGACAGGGTCTGGAATCAAGCCTCGCTTCTTATCTGTTATGGAGGCCTGGGCATACGCAAAATCTCGAGTGTGTCACTGCCTGCTTTTCTTTCGTCAGCCTACAGCACGGAAAACCTTTTCCTATCTGTTATTCGCTCTTCCTTAGGATCGGTTGAGGTGCCGTGCTTGACTGATGCTCGAAATGCTTGGTTAAGTGTTTGTCCGAGTACTAACCTGCCTACCTCGACCTTTTCTCAGAAACACTGGGATGAGCCTCTATGCAAAAATGTTCATTTACCACTTTTAGATTCTTGTAGTACCGAAAAAGATCGGTCTCGCCTCCTGGCTGTTTCTGAGAAGGAGTCAGGACACTGGTTGAAGGTAATACCTTCAAAAAACTTAGAAACCTTAATTGACAATACCACGCTTTCTCTCATAGTATTCCTTCGTCTGGGGGCCAGGACTAACCTTCCTCACCGTTGCCGCTGTGGTGATCTCGTCGATGTACTAGGTCACCACGGTTTATCCCGTTTACGTAATGCGGGCCGCATGTCACGACATGCTGCCTTCTATGACGTTATTCGACGGGCTCTTGTCGCCACTGGCGTTCCTGCGGTCTTAGAGCCTGTAGGTATTTCGCGCAGTGGCGGCAGGAGACCGGATAGTTTGACGCTCATTCCTTGAAAACTTGGAAGATCGCTGGTGTGGGATGCCACTTGTGTCGATACACTTGCTGTTTCCCATGTGCCGGCGACTTCCAAGTCAGCAGGTGCCGCGGCCAGCACTGCCGAGAACTTGAAGCGGCGTAAGTATGCGACTCTCTCTGAGAGTTTCATATTTACGCCCTTTGCCGTGCAAACTTTGGGTCATTGGGGCCCCGAAGCCCATCGACTAGTTTCTGATATTTGTAAGAGACTGGTCAAGGCTTCGGGAGACCGCCGGGCTGGCAGCTTCTTCCGCCAACGAATCGGTTTGGCTATTCAAAGAAGCAATGCTGCCAGTCTGCTGCGTACCTTAAGCAATGACAGCTTTCTAAGCGGCAATTTTGAGGAAGTTTATTATTTAAGGTAATGTGTAGTTTTAAGTTTGTAAATATTAACATAAGTATGTACTTTTTGTTATTAATAAATATATTCATTAATTAAACTTGTTTATTTAGATTGGATTGTTATATTTAGCGAAACTTCATAAAATTCATTTACGATAGTACAATTCGCCGCCGCCACTCATCGAGGCGGCGCTAGTATCGCTGTCAACTTAAGAGAATACCAAATCACAGTTGACAATCTCACCGTGGATCTCTAAAGTGAATTCGACTAATTCGCTTTAGAGAATCGCACAGCTGTTCTGTTTTACAGGCTGAATATAATTAAAAAAAATTTACTTCAGTCAAAGAGCATGGAAAACATGAATTCAAAAATATATATTTCTGTCAGCGTGTCTGTGCTTAGTAGAGTATATTGTGTGAGAAAGGAATAAATTTGTGCAAAAACAAAACGAAATAAAGTAAACCACACATATACAAATTAAGTTCTGTACAAGTTTATACAAGTTATTATTTTTAGTTACACGTCCTTAAACATATGATTTTCAGTTCTAATTTGTAACAAACAATATTTTATAATGCCATTTGCTCCTGAATTGAGGACACATTCTCAAAAAGTATGCAGACTGTATAAAGAAGCGATGAGACTCATTGAATCGTATTACGTGTATAGGTACCTATTATACTACTAACACTTAATTCAAAACTTTTGAAAACTCTTTTTTTATGTGTCAGAAAAACGTAATAATTCACTGAAAATAGCGGCGATTGAAGAAAAAGTGGTTATGCCCTTACTATCGTCAGGTCGCCAGACCCGCCCTGAAGGAGGCTTTTTCGTATGTTGCTATGGACTTTATATAATACACGAAGTAACTGCTAGCTGTACTGTATCACGATCTTATGGTACTGCAGTTTCTATTTATGTGCTAGATACTATTTTAGAGTTTCATGTCAAATGGCAGAAAACAGAACCTTATAATTTTGGCCTGTCCGTATGTCTGTCTGTATAATAATAATAATAATAATTTTTATTGCGATACATAGGTACAGTAAAAGATAACATAATATACATAAGTTCAGCTATGTCCCGCCGCAGAGGCATACAATAATCACAGAAAACAACGAAATACAAAGAAAGTATTAACGTTATTTATATTTATGTTATGGCATGCGGTCACATTTTATCATTTAAATAATCATGTACATTGTAATAACACTTATCTATGAGTAATTTAAATAATTTCCTTTTAAATAAGCTTAGATTTTTGATCTCCTTTACATTTCTAGGAAGTTTGTTATAAATATTGGGTATTTCGCAAAAAAACACTTTTATGAAACAAAGCTGTTTTGTGTGGGTTTACTTTCATTTTATCCAAATGTCTTGCGCTTTTATGAAATTGGAATAAATCAATGTAGGTTTTGGCGAAAATAGCACATTCATATACATATACATATGTATATACATACACGGAAGAGGTAATATATTTAGCTTTTTAAAGTAGGGTTTACATGAGTTTATCATTTTCAAATTGCAGATCGATCTAAGACACCTTTTCTGAGCTTTAAAAGCAAGTTCTTTGTCCGTCGAATTGCCCCAGAATATCAGACCATATCTAAGAACACACCCAACATAACCGTGATATGCGGAAAGGACTGCTGATTCATTTACTATTTTATTGAGTCTGTATAAAACATATGCTGATTGATTTAATTTTTTGCAAACGTGATCCACATGATTTTTCCAGTTTAATTTTCGATCTATATACAACCCTAAAAACTTTATTTCCTCTTTCTCTTTAATATGCATATTTTTAAATGTAATATCGAGATCATTTGTTCGATTAAGCCTTTGCCTAAAATTCATAATTTTTGTTTTGTCAATATTTATTTTTAAATTATGCGACTCAAGCCAATTAATTATTAATGTCAAAGAAGTGTTAATATCAAAAGAAATATTTGAATTTGCATCATCACCTACAAATAAAACGGTACTATCATCAGCAAATAATGTCATTTGATGTTTAGTTATTGATGTCAGAACATTTATATAAATTAAAAATAATAATGGCCCCAGAACACTACCCTGCGGTACTCCGATTTCAACATTTCGATAGTTCGATAAGTGTGCAACCTCATTTTTTGTTATTGAACATATTTTATTAATTTGTGTTGCACATTGTCTATTCTTAAGGTAAGATTCCATCAAATTATGTATGTTTCCTCTTACACCACATCGAAATAGTTTCTGAAGAAGAATTTTATGATTTACGTGATCGAATGCTTTTGTCATGTCCATGTACATGGCAACAGTTGGAAGTTGCTTGTCCATATTAGTCATAACAGTGTGTAGAAAATTGTAAATCGCGGTGTTTATTGTCTTGTTTTTTCGAAAACCGTATTGCTCAGGCACAAAAACATTATTAATTTCTAAAAATGTATATAATGAGGAATAAATTACTTTTTCAAATATTTTAGAAAATATTGGAATCAACGCTATAGGTCTGTAGCAAGACATATTAGTTCTATCACCATTTTTAAACAGCAGTTTTATTAACGTTAATTTTAATTTATCGGGGTAGACGCCATATTCTATACATCTGTTAATTAAGTAACTTAAG
Source organism: Zeuzera pyrina (assembly GCA_907165235.1). Lineage (NCBI taxonomy): Eukaryota > Metazoa > Arthropoda > Insecta > Lepidoptera > Cossidae > Zeuzera > Zeuzera pyrina. Next base: position 7,567,241 of record OU015641.1, read on the forward strand.
ATCGGTGAGATTATACAAGAAACATCTTTAATTATCCCTGGTGTTATATCATCATAACCAGCACTTGTTGTATTTTTTAGAGTATTAATAATTTTGGTAATGTCATGTGGTATTGTAGGATTCATAAAGATTGAATTTCAATGATTATATGTCAATATTGGATTAATGTCAATAGTGTTTTCAGATTTAACTACGTCAACAAAAAAGGCCAAATATTTCTGCCATGTTTTTAGGATCTGAAAGTATTTTACCATTGGTATTAATTACATCACTGTTTTGTTTGAGACTCATATTTTTTACCTTATTTATTACTTGCCATGTTGCTTTAACCTCACTTTCAGAGTTTTTGATAAAATAGCTATTTTGTGATTTTTTTGTAATATTTATAATAGATTTATATCTTTTTGAATATGTTTTAAAGATATTTTTATTTTTCAATGTAGGATTTATTCTATATATCCATAAAAGTTCCCTTGTACGCTTGCTACATATTTCAATACCTCGTGCTACCCACTTCGGCCGGTCATTGACAAGTGTCTTCACTTTTTTGAGAGGGAAACATAGGTCATAAAACAGTTTAAAAGTTACATGAAAACGAGAGAAAGCATCGTTAGGGTCCGTTATCTCATAAACGTCACTAAAACTAATTGATTTAAGCATTCCTTAAATTTAACCTTATTTTCTTTGCAATAATCTCTTTGTTGAGTGTACCAGTATTTTATAATGCTATGTTTCTTAATCGGACATTTAAGTACTTGGGCGGAATGGTCAGAAAGAGCAAGTTCGCATATTTCGCCTTTACAGTTTCTGATATTATGTGCAATGTTATCTATGCATGTGCCACTAATTACACGTGTTGGTTTATGAAACTGAAGACGTAAGTTGTACAGTGCAAGCAAATTAATAAACTCTGAAGATACTTTAGTCTTCCTTAAAATATCAATATTGAAATCTCCACACAAAATTACTTTTTTTCCCTTTAAGGCATAGTTAGTGAAAATTGTATGTAATGTAGAAAAGAAAACATCAAAAGCATCAAGGTTGTTGTTAGGAACCCTATAAATACAAAATACATATATGTCATTGTTCAATATTTCTATTCCTGAGCATTCGACTACACTAGGCACCGATACCTCGATAACATCGTGTAATACTGTGTATTTATAATATTTTTTTACTAAAATACAAGAACCTCCGCTTCTCCTATCCCTACAAAAAGCAGTGGCTAACCTATATGTAGGGACATTAACAAGCGGACCATCACCGGTAATCATATTATGTTCCGTAATACACAGTACATCAATGGATTCATGCCCAATTTCATTTAAATAAACAGTTAGTGTATCGGATTTATTAATTAAACCGTTAATATTTTGATGTAGAACGTGCATGTAATTATACAAGAAATAAGCAATTACTATTATTATCATCGGTATTATCATTCAATTTGCAAGCATTTAGTATATTCATTTTATTACAGTCATTTTTCACACATAAATTATTAACATTATCTTCTATATTATTTTCCACTGTCTGGATTACTACTGGTTCTGTTTGAGTGCTTTTCTCAATTAAAATATTTTTTTGTGTGCTTTTCATACTTTCATTGCATGATAAAGTTCGAAGGGAGGTCAAATATACTTCCCTTTTCATTTTATAGTCAATGTTAAATATTTCCTTTAGAAGAGATCTGGCCGCATTTAAAGCAAAATTTCGCTTATATGGCAAAAATGTACCATAGTTCATATCCACAAACAAAGCATTTGTATAACGCTCGCAAATATATTTTAATTCGTGGTTTAAAACTGTTTCATTTAAATATTTGTTATAAGGGACTTCGCTTACAATAGTATTGGTATTAGTCGTAGATTCTAACCACATACTGAGTGATAGTTTCATATCAAATGGATTTTGTCATTTACACCTCCTAACAAAATAACAAAGTCGTTTTTCGAGAGTTTCATAATCTCAGTTTTCATAGGTGTTACCACCTCTCTAAGAGTAGCATTAGGTTTTATGAAGCTGATAACATGAAATTTAGAACCCAGCAGCTCTTGTAATATTTTATTTACATATTTTCCTTGTTCGTCCGACACTATCAAAACCTTTTTGTCTATACTTGAGTCTTCATTAATTTGTTGAATAGAGGATGTATTTCGCTTACACAATGATTCAGTAAACTTTTTAGAATTGTATGTACAATCAGTTTCCGTTTGTGTTGTAATATTTGCACAATCATTATATGCTGGCTGAACCAGCAGATCAGTACAGCTATCATTTAATTTATTATATCCAATTACATTGCAGTCACCTTTATTGATTTTCTTTTCCTTTGATTTCAATTTATTTTTAATTATGGGTGAAGAACATATTTGTATTAATTCTTTTACTTTTCGTTCTTTTAATATTATTGTTTCGAAAAGATTTTTATTTTCTAATGTTAATTTGTCAATTTCATTATGAGCACTTTTTAACTGTAAATACAAATCTTCATTTTGTTGTCTCAATTCATCAACTTCCCCAAATTGCAATATCGATAAATCGGGTAAACTTCTAGCCAAATTTGAATCTATAGATAAGAATGAATTATTTTCAAGGGTACTGTGGGGAAAATGTGTGTAGGGAAACTGTAGGGAAAAAACGACCCTCCAACTGTGGGGTTGAAAATTAGGAAAATTAAAAATAAAAAACTATAGGAGATCTTAAAATCGTTATCGATATAAATTGGTTTGAATAAAATATTGCGCAGTTTTAAGATAATGTAAGGTATTTTTTGTTGCACGCTTAGCAATCGCAAAAATAACTTTGTATTTCACAATATATTTGTCGAAACGCTATAAAGTACAAACTTAATTTTGCTGCCGATTAAATTAATATTGCTCATCCGACTACAAAGTCCTTCATTGTTCGTGGTCCAAGTCCGACATGCACTTAGCCAGTTTTATAATATTTTAAACTATTGACTTCACACTTCATTTAGCGTTTCGGCAGTTTTAAAATAGTCGCTAAATAAAAAAAGCTACGCTAAGCTAAAATAAGCGACTATTTTTATGCAATAAAATAATCGAGACTTCGTAATAGGCCAGGTATACGTTATCATCAAGTTATGCTGCGTAGTAAATTCGATGATAACAGATGCGTTTGTGACCCGAAAGAACAAAGGCGCTTACTATGGGTAGGCCAGCACGAGCTATTTATGAAGAAAAATCCAATACCATCGGCAAAATGTATGTACTCGTAAGTCGTTACATGTTAGATGCATCTTATTTGAGATAAATTTTATTATTTTACTAGCTATTACCTTGAATTTCGTGCTCGTTGAATTTAAAGAAAAGTAGCCTGTAGCCTATGTCGTTCTCCAGTTTTCAATTTGTTTCCATTTCCAACTATCCAAATCGATTTGATGGTTTAGCCGTGAAAACGACAGTTAAAAAAGACCGTGAAAAAGACAGACGGATAGAGATGCTTTGGCATTTATAATAATTAGTGTAGATAATAAATACACGTAGTAGTGTAGCATTATAGTGCACAGTATACGGAGTGCTATTTTTAACTGGGAAAGTATGGGGAAATCCGAATCCATAAGAGATACAAAGGATCCGTCTTTGAGACCATTCGGTCCCTTTTGTGAAAAATTATAGTCACAAAAAAGACTGAATGGTTCCTAAGACAGTTTCCTTGTATCTGTGATAAATTCCTAAAATTTTAAGCTATTTTCCGCTCAAACTCCAAAAACCACCAATCGACACGTGTTTCGCTTCTCAACGAAACATCCTCAAGATATACCAGCTAACCAGCACTGAGTCGGTGCTGGTTAACTGATCGAATCCTATCTCTGGTATATCTTGAGGATACTTCGTTGAGAAGCGAAACACGTGTCAATTGGTAGTTTTTGGAGTTTGAGCAGAAAATAGCTAAAGATTTTAGGAATTCATCAAATGAATTAGATTTCCGCAAAGTAACACCTGAGTCTATACAATATTCCCTGTATCTGTTATGGATTCCGATTTTTCCATACTGTCTCAGTTAAAAAAAACACTGTATATAGATTCGAACGTGAGAAACTTCTTTGATTTCTTTTTCACAGTTGCGTACTCTCTTGGTATTTGTGCTGGAGTGGCCCATGGACGAATAGTTGAACCACCGGACTGGGTTTTGGATTACTGGCATCCTCTTGAAAAAGCTCAATATCCTGAATATTTTCGAAAACGTGAGTGTCGCAAATGCGAATATATTGCAAAGTGGCACAACGGTGAATATTAATAACAATGAGAATAATGTACAATTAAAAATAAATTTCCTACATCACATTCGTTTTATTATGTTTATACAATATACATCATTTACATGATATACATGGTCATAATAGACATGATTTGGACTTTGTCCGCATTATAGACTAGCGGTTCGGTTGTATTGCCAAGTCGTCAGTGAACACATCAGAAGGGTATGTTGCATGGGAGACCGTCTTGCACTAATGTGGAACAAGTCAAAACTTCCCAATATATCTGTGATAAAGTGCTCTAGTGACAGTCCATTAGGTATACGTATTATTTTAGATAATTATTGTTCTATTATTATTTTAAGATTATACATGCCGACTGATGATATTCAAAATTTATCTGAATGTACTGACATTTTAGCTATAGCTAGTTCAATTATAGACGAGTATAGTAATGTACAGGCAGTATATATAATTTGGGCGACTTTAATGCACACCCTAGAGCGAGAGCGAGGTTTAGATCGGAATTACTATATTTTTGTACAGACCAACATTGGATTTGTGCCGACATTCCGTGGTTGGGTGTACATTGTAAAAATTACACTTATATTAGTGAGGCGCATCGTAAATGTTGCTGGCTTGATCATTGTCTAACTACGCAGTCGGCGTGGATCACTATAATATCGATAGATGTAATGTATGATGGATACTGGTGTGATCATTTTCCCTTGCGTATTGTGTGTAACATGAGTAAAGTAACTGGGTATGAGGATGGTCTTTCGACTGGGTCAAGGAAAAAAGCGAACGTGTGTGATGAACAGTGATCGGATAATCGGGCGCTAATATACCTAAACTTCATTTTTATGCCTACGAAAGAATAATATGGACATGCCTTTTAGAATCCCGGATCCCGGAATCGTTTGAAATTCCTGATTGCTAAAAATGTTACCTGCATACAAAATAGAACTCGTTGTGAAAACGATATATTTTCTTTGAATAATGCTTACATACCCTCTCGTACTTTCAAGACGGCTGTTCCTTGTTAAACTCTCATTGTAATTTTATTTGGATTTAAAAAGCCGATTCTAATGGAACTTTTAATTTACAATAAAAGTTTTTATGAAAACTGGATTTGTAACAGGCCAGCAATCTAAACTATGTATGGAATTGAAACAATTATGATTTTATGTGTAGCACCATTTATTTTCGTACAAAAGCAAATTATAAAATTATAAAATCTTTCACAAAAAGTATTAAAAATTAAAGATGTACTTAAAAATTATACTACACAGAGTATAAGGAACGGTTATCCTTATTATTATTGTCTGATAGTTACAAGGGTGGTCTGAATTCATTTTAAGGATAGCTGTTCCTTACACCTGTTAATTAATTTGATCGTACGTTTCACGAAGCTAGCATTTCTGTGTCAGGCTGTTGTGAACATGAGGCAGAAACGTTAACGTCGTCATCGTCTGATTCTACTTGCTTCGAAGTACTCTCACTTAGGACATTCATTCAGTTAAAATAAATAATCATAATTTTCTCTAGATTTTCAATTTTTAACCTATTTCTTTTAACATTTCAAATTCACTTATATGTTGAAAACGACCTTTCAACATCCACGGAAGTAAGTGGCGCAAACTTGTAAAGATTAGCGTCATTTACTTCCATAGAGTTTAGGGATAGAGTTTTACTAAAAAATGCACCACATTTCGACCCATAAAATCTGAAGTTTCATCTAATGAAGTCCATAATTTACAATTATTTACATCGTCATGAATACTTTTCATTTTAGCCTGGAAAACACGATTTAAATATGTTTTTCTCAATAAAGATTCATTAGGAATAGTACGATTTTGTTTGCAGTTACAAATATATTTTTGAAAAAAGTTTCGAAATGTGGGATTTTCTAGCTTTGACCAAGGTATGTTGCAGATTATCAGAAAATCTACAAAATCAAAATAAAAATCATCTGTTTGAAGATTTCGATGCGAACTCTTCTGCGACTTTATCTGCGACTTTATGTGCCGATCAACATTTGTCTTCTTTGCCTTCATATTAGTATCACACTTACAGCAAAATATAGTTTTACTTGCTGCGTCGTAAATCATCTCAGGAATATCCCTTATCCATGACTGGGCAATGTCTTCGACTGGAATCGGGTCTGCCATTTTAATTTTACAAAAAGGATCGAGGACACAGCCAACCAAGATGCAGTAATGGCAGACTGAAATAAAAAAGGAATTCAAAATAAATCAATTTCGTTTTCATTTAGTTACGCATTATTCTAGATTATTTAGCGCAAATGGTAAATCATAGAACTACAGGGTTAACTGAAAAACAACTGAATGGTAATATTCTGTATTTAAATAAGTATATTATCTTTTGCTATACAACTTTGGTGACACTGCAATTGCACCGTAGAAAATAAGAAGTAAACATTTCTTACCTTGTAAAAAAACAAATACTTCAAGCCAGGTCGCAGAGAGTGACGGAGTCCGTGATTCGTAGCATAAAGTTGTCGTTCCAAGCAAAACAGATATCCAGATAACTATGCAAATCATAAACCATGGGAACGCCAAGTCGTTAGATAAAGGAGCAAAACACAACACAACACCCGAACGCATGAATAGACAGACAAACGACGAATGAATCTAAATATGTGCGGGCGCAGGGTCGATCACCCGCCCCCTCCCTACTTCAGTGCCCGCTCATCCCTTCGTAGTGTTATCACAGCCGCATTTTTGCTCTAATTGCGTCATTTCTGTTGGTCGTCTAATTAAGTTGGCCAGGTAATAGTATTTGCTGTCTTACTCATTTACTTGCACTTTGCATTTGAACGAATAGATTTTGATAAAGTCATCTACTCATATGTAGACTAATGTTTTTGTGTTGCTTGCTTAGAAATATCAATAATTGAAAAATACAACAGAACTTTTTTAGCAGTCGGATGACAGTTTTTTTAGTTAGAAAGAGTTTGCAATTTTTTTACGGTGGTTTTGGACAATTCAGGTATTCTATGTCACTCGGAATGACCTAAGGATTCTAACAATACCACACACTTTTAAATCGGTTCAGACATATCGGTTCAGGCATTTAGAAGTTATCTCGATCTCGTGGTCTCGTATTTGTCTGGCCGGGAGCAAAAAGTGAGTGTCAATGGGGTTTTGTCTGTTGGTTCGAGGTTAAGAATGGGCGTTCCCCAAGGATCAATTTTGGGACCTTTTCTGTTTCTAGTCTACATTAATGATCTCCCATTTATGCTCAAGAACTTATGCGAAATAGTATTGTTTGCTGATGACACTTCATTGCTATTTAAACTGGACAGAAAGAACTTAGATATTACCTGGGTGAACGGGATCCTGGCGGACGTCTCGGGGTGGTTTGCTGTTAATAATTTACTACTGAATGCACAAAAAACCAAATGTATTAAATTTTTCCTTTCTAATGTACCCAGAATCCATGATAAAATAGAATTGGGTGGGAAACAGTTAGAAATAGTTAGGTCTGCCAGTTTTCTTGGTTTAACAGTAGTAGATAGTAAATTGCAATGGGCGGATCATATCAGGGCATCGGCTAGTAAGCTCCGTTCTGCGATATATGCCATTAGACGCATTAGGCAATTGACGGATGCGGATACGGCTAGGTTGGTGTACTTCGCATATTTTCATAGCCTAATGTCCTATGGCCTATTGCTGTGAGGATCAGCGGCGCATATTAACTCGATTTTTATTTTACAAAAAAGAGCGATACGTGCTATTTACAGTATGAATGCACGAGAATCACTAAGAGATCGTTTTAAAGACACTGATGTACTGACCTTGCCGTCCTTATACATCTTTGAAATTATTATGTATACGAGGAAAAATATAGATCGATTTACAAAAAAAGGCGATATTGGTGGTATGGAAACCCGAGGTCGTGATAAATTGGTTGTTCCAAAATTTAAATTACGTAAGTCAAATGTTTTATTTTTGGGTAACTGCATTCGTTTTTATAATAAAGTTCCTCAAGAAGTCACTCAATTAACAGAAAATATATTTAGATTAGTTATAAAACGTACATTGATTAGACAATCATACTATAAAATAAACGATTTCGTTGAAGATAAAACAATAGTCTGGAAATGATTTTCTCTGCACATGCATTTACTGGCTCTCTGAATATTGTATTTTAATTTGTTAAACCTTTACAAAATACCTTTTGTAAAATGATGTTGAAAAAATTATACCTGACTGAGTTTCTTGCCGGTTCTTCTCAGTGTCCAGGTTTTCTTTTCTCTTCTCTTTGAACCGAACTAAAGTAGATTTGACGTTCAAAAATACCTTGTGATTGGGTTTACTTGAATAAATTGATTTGACTTTGATAGTAAAATAAACAAACGGACAAACATACGTATACATAAAAAATATTACAATTCTTTTTTTGGCAGTCGTGTAATAACTACAAGTGATATTTTTTAGTCTTCAATTCATATAAAATACAATAAATTAGTCGATTCGATCACTAAACTGTTAGATAAATAATTCAATTTCCACTACTTGACCACATTGTGCACATTATCATTTTTTATTGAAATGCCATTTATTTTGAATAAAATAAAGATACTAAATCAAAATAACCATTGCTATAATTTCATTAAGTTACTTATAGTTGTTTTAACAAAATTGTTTAATCGCGGGAATCCGGGATTACTTATTGATTCAGGAAGGAATATCCATATTATTCTTTCAAGAAAAGAAGTTTAGGTATATAAGCGCCCGATTATCCGATCACTGGTGATGAAGGAAGGTAGGGTGCAAGAAACCACAATCAAATATTTGATTATTACAATTATTGTAAAGCAGAATTAAACAAAATTGATGACACATTCTTCATTATTGTGAAGATGATAAAGGTGTGCAAAGCTTGTAGTGATCATTTTATTTATATTGACTAATTATATGTTAATATTATAAATATATTGCAAACGGGGACAAGGTTGAGTTCTACAATTAGTAGCTTCATTTAGAATAGCTGACGTGACAGGTTGGAATCATCATGTTAGAGATAGTCATTGACGATATAGATTGTATTTCAGGCGTTGGGTTGCGGCTGGCAGGCCGTCCAGACTCTTTTTATGAAAAGTGCTATGAAGACCGAAATGCATTTAAAAATAAGTTAAAGTGGTGTCAGGAAAACCACGCTGGTGAATTGGTGTATAGTAAACTAACTGTATTCTATAAATTATGTATAAAGTAAAGTAAACTTATGATAAATGCTGTGGAGATGCGATCTCTTAGAAATATGTGCGGTGTCACGCTTGCGGACAGGATAAACAATGAAGAGATACGCAGTATGATAGGGCTGCACAACAGTGTTATTATAAAAATGAAGAAAGGAATGCTTAGATGGTTCGGGCACTTAGAAAGAATGAGTGATGAAAGACTGACGAAAAAATCTATAGAGCGAATGTGAGAGGTAAAAGAAGCCAAGGAAGACCAAGGCTGACTTATGAAGATCAAATAGCCAGAGTGTTAGCAGACGGTAATGTCAAAAGCACTCACATACCTAGGCGAAAATGTGTGTGGAGAATGATGAGATTTGAGAAAGCGAGAGGTGTGTAAGGACCGCGACTCCTGGCGCTCCGTCCTCTCTGACTACCCCGTTAGGGATACAGCGTGAAGATATGTGTGTATGTATGTATAAAGTATGCATACCTTTCGGACGACTTAATGAAAACAGCTTTGGTACCCATAGTTAAGAGTAAAACGGGCGATCTCGGAGACACTAGTAACTATAGACAGATTTCAGTCCGACAATTCTCGGTAAAATCCTTGAGGGACTGTTGCAACCCGAACCACTAAAGAATATAGTAATTGATGATGCTCAGTTTGACTTCCGTCCGCCATTTTTAGCTTAAAACATATCGTTAAATATTACAATAGCCGCGAGACCTCAGTAAATGCATGTTTCTTAGATCTGAGTCGCGCCTTTGATCTGGTTAATTATAATATTCTCTGGAGCAAATTGCGCGGCTCGCATGCTCCTGAAATAGTGGATTTCTTGAGATACTGGTACGGAGGCCAAACGAATTATGTTAAATGGGCGATGTGACTTCTAATAAATATACACACTACAATGCGGGGTTCGTCAGGGTGAATTAATTTCGTCGGATCTTTTCAATGTTTACATTAATAACCTGATCAAGAGGCTCAGAAGTGCGAAAATCGGGTGTCATATTAGTGGCGTACGTATTAAGAGCCTAAGTTATGCAGATGATATGGTGCTTCTCAGATCCTCGATCAGTGCACTTAGAAAATTACTTTCAGTCTGTGAGCGTTATGCCAATGAGCATAGGTTGAAATATAATGATGTTATAACTGAAATAATGATGTTTAGGGCAGGAAAATGCCCGGCGAAGATTCCAGATGTATCTGAATGGTTCGGTGGTACGGGTTGTGAAACAGTTCAAATACCTTGGACACATACACATGATCTTAGTGATGACGCAGTCGTGGAGCGCGAGAGAAGGGCGACTTTGGTCAGGGCCAATATGATAACACGAAGATTTGGTGGGTGTAGCGATACTCGTACTGTCAAGATAACTTTATCCAAAGCATTTTGTCAGTGTTTCTATACCTTCCAACTGGATTAATAATTTAAAACGATCGCATAGCGCCATGAGAGTGCAATACAATGACCCTTTCCGCACTCTCAAGAGGCTGCCTCAATTTTGCAGCGCCACTGCTATGTTCGCTGACGCTGGACTTCCCGATTATTTTGCGGTGATCTGGGCTCGTATAGCATCCTTCTGGATGAGAATACGAAGCTCTGAAAACGATATATTAGAGATTAGATCGTCTGTAATGGATGTGTTCAATCCGAATTTTAAGCACTGGCTTTCTGTACAATCTGTTCAACGCAGCCTTGCCGTAGCCCTAATAAAAAGTAATATCATAAGATTTTATGTTTATTTAGTATTTTTATTTTATTTTATTGTCTACTTTTTGTTACCTATTGTTTGTTTTTATATTTGATATTTAGGTTCAGCTTGTCAATAAAAACTTATTATTAATATTATTATTATTGTATAAATTATTACACTTTCGGAAAATAAATATGTAAACTTTTTAAATTACTTGTAACTTTTGTTGCATACTTATATTACGATATAAGTTTGGGATACATTTAATAGCACTTCAAAATTGGCGAAAATATAAAATTGCTATGAATTGCTAATAAAAAATAAAATGTTATACAAAAAAATGTTACTCCTTCATTAAAAAGAAAAAGATATTAGCACGATATTAGCTTTATTATTTTTTCTTTCTTTATGGCATGGTACACAGATTAGCGTATTACGTAGCAATATTACATTCTCTTTGGATTAGCGCATTTGCCAATGTCACGTATTAATAAGTAGAATCAGAAGTAATAATAATAATTGATGAGGTGACTGCTGAGATGATCAAGTATGGTGGTCCTAGGGTCTGGGATGCCTTCTGTGCACTCTGCAACCTTTGTTGGCAGAAGGGGGAGGTTCCAGAGGACTGGCGCACGGCAATCATAGTACCTCTATATAAAGGGAAAGGTTCCTACCTAGACTGTGCGTGCTATAGGGCCATCAGCTTGGTCAGCTTAGCGAGTAAAGTCTATACTAAAGTATTGACTGAACGTATGAAAGGCGTTTCAGAAAGATATTTGTGGGAGGCGCAAGGTGGATTCAGGAATGGTAGGGGTTGTATGGATCAGATTTTCTCGCTTCGCATTATCGTGGGGAGGTTTCTGGCTTTAGGTCGGAAAGTTTTCTGCGCTTTCGTGGATCTAGAAAAAGCATTCGATAGAGTAGTGCGGAAGAAATTGTGGAGTCTTCTGCCTGAATATGGCGTGGAGGGCTCCTTACTGCAGGCTGTGAGGTCATTATATCGAGACCACAGAGCCTGTGTAAGGATAGACGGGGACATGTCGCCCTGGTTTGAAGTCTGTTCTGGTGTCAGACAGGGCTGCGTGATGTCTGCCTGGCTATTCGTGCTGTATTTGGACAGTTGCCTCCAGAGATTGAAAGGTAATATGAGTGGTATGAGATGTGGTGACACAGTGGTAAACTGCCTATTGTACGCTGACGATGCTGTGCTAATAGCACCATCAAAAGCAGAGTTGCAGACACTAGTCAAGTGCATGAAAGAAGATTGTGAAGTAAAAGGATTGAAAATGAATGTGAACAAAACTAAGGTTCTGGTGTTTAAAAGAGAAGCAGTACAAACGAAATGTGTGATTTGTGTAAATGGAAAATGTCTAGAACAGGTGAATGAAATTGTGTACCTAGGGAGTGCGTTTTCGAGGGATGGAAGATGTGAGTTGGCTGTGGAGAGACGGGTAGCAGCTGGCAATAAAGTGAACGGTGCTCTGTCCGCATTAGTGGGTAGTGTGAATATATCTAACACTGCTAAAATGGCCATCCACAATGCGGTGTTGGTGCCAACTTTGTTGTATGGTAGTGAGGCCTGGATATGCCCAAAATCGAGTAAAAGTATGTTAAATGCTGTGGAGATGCGGTCTTTCAGAAATATGTGCGGTGTCACGCTTGCTGACAGTATGATGAATGATGAGATACGCAGTATGACAGGGTTGCACAACAGTGTTATTGTAAAAATGAAGAAAGGAATGCTTAAATGGTTCGGGCACATGGAAAGAATGAGTGATGAAAGACTGACGAAGAAAATATACAGAGCGAAAGTGAGTGGTAAAAGAAGCCAAGGAAGACCAAGGCTGACTTATGAAGATCAAATAGCCAGTGTTAGCAGACGGAAATGTCAAAAGCACCCGCATACCTAGGCGAAAATGTGTGAGGAGAATGATGAGATTTGAGGAAGCGAAAGAGGTGTGTAAGGACCGCGACTCCTGGCGCTCCGTCCTCTCTGACTACCCCGTTGGGGATACGGCATGAAGTTATGTTATGTTATCTTATTTATTGAAAGTAAAGATGATATGAAGAAATAATAGTAACAAAATTTAAGTAATTTTGGAGTAAAAATGTAAATGTTTCCTTCTAGCGAGAAATTAAAATTTTTAAATATTTAAAATACATGTTAGAGGTATGGTATTGTTCATGAAGGTTTTAAGGAAATATTTAATTTTTTCTACAAAAACGTCATACGTCTAAAATATCAGCACATAATGTATTTGTGTCATGTATTTACAAAAAAAAATATAAGTTGAATTCAAAAACTTTACTGGTTTAAGACACCTTTTCCCCATACTTGAGTGCAATAAAAATATGATTAATCGGTTTTATAACTTGAACTTATAGGAAATCATGGACAGGAACAACATTAATAAACAAGAGGCGAGACGAAAGAAACAAAGAGTCTATGAATCTGATAAAAAATGAATTTACTTCGATTTATATAGACTGTAAAGATGCCGTGCAGATAATTATTAGTTAAAAGTAATGAAAACTATGTTTCTAAGCAAAATAACAAAGTAAAATAAATCGTACTTTATTTTGACACAGTGTATAGTTCTTTTTCTACCTTTCATATCCAATGTACTTTATTTGCACAAAAAAAAGGTGACAACCCTACTCGTGTCCGCTCGCCCCGACTCGCCGACACTCCGCTCCGTGTCGATATTTTGTGCACGAGTCAAAGGAAGTGAGGGGTGAACGCGAGCGTCCCTACTTTACTTTCGCGATTGCATTCAGTGTGTATTTTGAACTCAAGCCTTCTTCAAGCTACATGCACGTTTTACGAATTTAATTAATCATGGACCACAATTCAGCGAGTGAATTCTTAAATACATAATCAAATGAAAAACTGCAAAGTTATCGATGTGACCCGGCTAGTAAAATAACTACTATCCTTATTAAAACGTTATTTCATGGCCACATATCCTTGGGATGAATTCCGGAGAGTAGAGTATTAACTAATTCATGAATCCCAATGATTGCTTCGATACAAAATTACGCAATTTTAGTTTTGAGAATAACTTTTTTTTATCAATAAAAATAGTGCAGGGAAATAGTGAATTACGTTGATTCTTTTATTTTTAGGTGTAAAGAATGTGTGAAAATAATAAAACAAGGATTTAGCATATGTACAAATCGAGAAACTCCACGTATTCTACGTAAAATTTGTGTACTAAAATCTGAAAATATATTAATGACGAAAATTTAAAGAGAAAAATGAGATTCGCCGCTGAACTGTTTTGGATCACAAACTGTTAAAATATGAGATGGAGCAATAGAATTAGTAATTTTATCTACAAATCTCAATATTTTAAATTGACGGTTTCCTCTATAAATTTGCTACTTTTGATGTAAATCACATTTTCTTTACAATTAATGGTCTTTGCTATAAAAAAATGATAAACTTCCAAATTAATAATTTTATTAATAATAACACGCGTTGTTCTGAACATCGAATATGCAAGTTTTTACAAGTAACAGTCGCTGACCTGACATTGATAGGTAAAGCCAAGCCAACATTTTTGTTCTTTACTATCGAAACCAGACAAATTTTCGTGGACCCCCATTTACAACTTGTGAATCCCCATTTTTTTTCACGCCAATGTAGACCCCCGTCGAGTCTCCCGTAGACCCCTGGGGGTCCACCTCGACTGCTTTGGGAATCACCGGTTTAGATTGTTTCACATTTGGTAAAATTTTGCAAATTTTTTTGTAGCTTTATACGAACACGACGATATATTTATAACATTTTTTTTTATTGGGATAGGTGAGATTTTTTTTCGCATCGAGATCAAGCTTCATATGAGGTACTTGGGGCTCATACTCGATGCCTATTGGAGCTATCGTGAGCACTTCGCGCAATTGATCCCGCGTCTGATGGGGGCATCGGCCGCACCATGAAGGAAGGAGGAGACGTTGTAATGGGCTGAGTCTGTGTGTAAAAAAATATAGGCTCAGCTTTAAAGCGTAGGGGTGTATCGACTACACGTATGCCAGTTCGACCCTGACAGTCGCGCGTATTATTTTACGAAATAAAAAAGATTTTCAGTGATTGTACAATAGAAAAAGTGTAAAGAATGTGTGAGTGCCGTTTAGTGCCGTGTGGTTGGATGCAAGTCGCATTCAGATGGATGCTGTGATACTCTAAAAAATATCACATTTCATGTTTAAGTATCAATTTATACAATATTACATAGACAGTTCTAGAAAGTTTTCTTGTTCGTGTAGGTTTTACTATTCGTCGACAGATGTCAACTTAATCGCCCTTTAAAATCACATTTTGTACTCAGATATCGCTAAGCATATTAAAAACCTACCTGTTTACTCCTACATTGCTCAATTTTTAATTAAATTCATGAAATTGTTTGTAAAAAAGCTACATCGATTCATTTACACCGAGTGAAGTGACCTCTGTTGGGAAATAAAAATTCTTGCTAATACTGACATTATCAGCAGGACCGCACACAGGAGGTAGACATATTACAATAATACTAACGTACCTTTTTTGTTACGAATAATTTCTGTTGGGGAATAGAATAGAAGTTACTTTACAAAACATTATAAGGACCGCACTCTTGACGTATTAATACTAATACACTCTTTTATAAAGAATAATTAAAGCCAAGGAAGACCAAGGCTGACTTACGAATAGTTAATAGCCAGAGCTATTAGCTGACGGAAATGTGAAAAACACTCGCATACCCAGGCGAAAATGTGTGAGGAGTGATAATGAGTGATGAGATTTGAGGAAGCGAAAAAAGTATGTAACTCTGACTACCCTGTTAGGGATACAGCGTGAGGATAATATGTTGTTGTTGTATAAAGGATAATTTTTATATGCTTTTCGTAAACTAATTCATTTAACAATAACTATTATTTGATTATGCACTCTTATTTTGTATTTTGTAACAAAGTTATAACGTAATAAATAACTAATCGAAACTAAATTACGCATATACTGGTGTAGCAGTTTTATAGTAATGGGAACTGCTTACATAGACCTTAGAATGAAATCGGTCTAATTCGAAATTTTGAGATTTTGTTTTGGCAAGTTCCGACATTGAATTCACATAGAATAATAAAATGGATTTTTCACAAATACATGTTTAAATATTGTCGCGATATGTTGCTAATGGGATAGGCAAGTTTGTACTGTTATCTATTAAATTAAGTAGTAGGTATTTTTAAGTTTATTATTTTAATCCGAAATTCTGAAATTTTAAAATAAGTCGCTTTCATTCTAAAGATGGGATATATTGTCTTACTAATAATAAATATGTAGCGACCTGGCGATGCTAAAAGTGCTGAATTGCATTTTAGTAGAATCTAAAGCAATTTGAGGAAATGAAAGAAGTATATAAGGACCGCGACGCTTGGTGCTCCGCCCTATCTGATCACCCCTTTAGGGATACGGCGTGAAGATATGTATAGATAAACCAATTCGAACGCGTGGCTCCGCCAGTCGCTTTCATACCATCGCCCTGCCATGCCACTTCGTGCTAGTTAAATTGTGTAAGAAGAAAATAAATGTTCGACACCAATATGTAATTAATTTATTTGGATTTATAATAAATGAGGAGAATGGACACTAAGAAAATCCCTAAAAACACATTACAATTTCGTAAGAGCGTATCTAGACGGATTCCACACTACAATCGCTTGTCAAGACTCATCTTTCGTGGCGCGATCTGTATTATCATTCTATTTAAATAAAGAGACAGTAACAGTTGCATGATGCGCATACAAACAAATGGACAAACGTTAATTTAAAAATTGCTATTCTAGACCGTCATTCGGTCCACAACAAGCAAAATACATACGTACATATCTTCACGCTGTATCAAACGATACGTTATATTACGATAAAAAAATTTACAAATGTAAAACTACATCTCATCCGCTTTACTGCTCCATCATAATATACATTATGGATTTTTATCAATTTACTCTTAAATACAAATATAAGTGGTATTTCATAACTTAATGTGGAAATTTTTGAATCGTGCAATTTCAAGTTACCGATTGATCACTAAGTACGTCTCTGTATCAAGAATGTATTTTACTGATCTGGTGGTCAATAATAAAACTACTTGAAAAATGATAACACAAAGAGACTGCTACAATTCGCTAGATGGCGGCAGATTCGCAACATCCCCCTCCATTTATTCCGTGTCCCCCTCAACCCGCATGTTGTTACACTGGTTTGTATGAGGAAAATTCGTTACGGCGCCTCCTCTTCGTTTTTACTCCGTGGGCCGCACTGAAAAGGCTGATGCCCGTATCGGGGGCCCCAGCGCGAAGTGCTGCCGCCTTTACATGGAGTGGTGCGTTCAATTAAGCTGTATGGGGCGCCAATATAGGCCGATACACCGGCGACCCGTAGGAATATCGCCCTCTTGAGAAAACCTCAGAGGGCCATGGCCGTTGGTATAATAAGGAGATACCGCACTGTCTCCCGTGAGGCGGCGTGTGTGTTGTCAGGTTCACCTCCGTGTGACCTGGAGGCGGGGGCGCACGCCGAAGTCCACAATTGGCGTGCGCAGCTCCGAGCAGATGGATATATGCCGTTATCCAGTGAGGTGAACCAGCGGAAGCTCCGCGCCCGGCGGTCTATATTTATAAAATGGAAGGAAAGGCTGGCCAACCCTACGGCTGGCCGATGAAGGCGATTCGGTCAATACTACGCGAGTGGGGTGGGAAGATTCTTCGAAATGCGAATATAGGTATATATATATATATATATATATATACATACCATGACTACCCCTTGGGGATACAGCATGAATATAAGTATTACAGAGGTGTTTCGATTTTCTTTTCCGATTATATCAAGCCACTCTTTTACTCTAATAAATCTAATAATACGAGTATATATGTTGATAATCTGAAACAAGATAATTACGACATATAAATATGATACCTGCATTTATCGTTTTTTTTTTAAATAAGTACATGGACAACCTTAACTGCAATAACAACAAAAATTTATATGAAGTAATTTACTGTATTATATGAATAAAAACTGCTAATAACTAAAAATATACATGACTGTAATACAGTAAACTAAGAAACAGTAATTATGATGGAAATATATACATCAGACTAAAATAATGAATTTCTGTTGCGTACCAGTCCAATGATAGATTTCGTTGATTATTGTTTTTCCTCTAGCCACATTCTAACACACTACACTTAGAAATTATTGTGGCATTGTGCTAGTTTCTCCTTTAACAAAACAGTTCCAATATTCAGAACAAAATCACAGAAAAATTAAAAAATATTAAATTCATTGATATGTTTTGACACTTCGTGTACTTGTCAGCGTGTCGCAAAGAATGGCGGACCGGCACGTTTTGACATTACAATCATGTCACATAAAAAATTACACCTTGGGAAAAGTATTGTTGTTTTCTCTTACACACATAAGAAGCCGTAAGTCAAAAAGAGGCGTTATATATATAATAAAATATTGCTACAGATTAACATGCCATGTCTTTTAGTTTCCTTAGTCATTACACTTGAGCGGTACATAGTGATGCTTTGAAACGTTCTATTTAGTACTTACATAGATATCATTGGTAAAAACGAACATCGACATTGCGATTTTTGGTTTAAAATATCGACATTTCGATATCTTGTTAATTATATCGACATTACGATATCTAATTTAAAATATCTATATTTCGATTCTTAAAAGTCGTCGATGTCGATATTAAAATATCGATATTTCATCAATAACGATTTATATCGCTCATCCCTACACTGCCACTAGTAGTCTGTCCAATCTGTGAATGTCTGTGACTACTAGTGGTAGTGTAGGGATGTACTAATAATTGTGTTGAATTAGAAAACTAATTACTGAATTGAAAACTACTAAAAAGGAATTATGGCTGATAAACATACAAAGGGAGTGAAACCACCTATGACTGATGAAGAACGAGTTGCTTTATGTCAGAAATTAGATCAGGAGCTAGATGATTTCATCAATAGTTTGGAAAGAAAGAGGTATACAGAAGGCTGGCAAGAAGACCGCTGGGAGGTACGATTGTTGATTTCAGGTTCGATTCGTGGTAAATTTACCGATTCTAAATTGTCTCGAAGTCTGGATGTTTTTAGGTTTCCGTTTTATTAAAAGCTAAACGAAACCTTTATAAAACTACTTGTGTCCGTTCATCTGTTTGCCTGTCATAGTTGATTTTCTCAGAAAATATGTAACATACCAACATAATTAACCTACATATTTTGCACTTCGGTTGAATCTTAAAATATTCATATGAGAGTTCAGGAAGGTTAAAATTGTTGTTACAAGACGGTTATGTCAGACTCCTAATAACCAAAACCCTATTATGGCCTTCAGTTGTGCAACTCACGTGGTACCAGGATCGCCAGGGCTACTCAACCAGTACTTGGCAAGGTAGAACCTCCCCCCTCACCCAACAATGATCACAACGAAGTGGGTCTATTCAAATTCATCCTCCTCATAATCCTTCTGAGGATGTTCGGCGCTCCCACTGTGACCGCCCTACGCAACTATGAAAGTGCTGGGGCGTCAGTATCCACACCCTCTTAATCCCGCATGGCAACCTCTTTTTGGAGCATTACTTCCGAAGGAGACCACGCCATTGAGGAGTCTTGATTTGCTACTATAGCCGTAACTATGGATGGCAAAAAAAGATGCTGTCCAATCCAGAACTGGCTTGTATCTATATCATTGCAACCCACTTTATCTAATGTGATCTCTACCACTTTGTAAAAAGCATTACCTATTACTGTAGACATAATGTTAAAAAATTAAACATTCAAAGAAACCTTTGAAAGGGAGGTTAACAATAGCCATTATGATATTTCAAATGCCTTCAAAATTACGTTATTCCATATAACTTAAATAAATGTTTCATATCATATGAAAAATTAATTTTTAATTGTACAGAATTAATTTTACATTTCTACATTTGTATTGCGTGAATATTCAACAGTATTCTCCTTTTTTTCAGTGATCAAGTCGAAGTATTTAATTTTCTAAAATGATTGTGTATTGTAGGAAGAAATGGACAAACATCCATTTTTCATGAAATCTGTAGAAGATAATGGTGAACTGTCTCCCTTAGCTGAGGGCTTGGCAAAACTTAAGTATGACCCTGAGGAGAACACTCCATTAGAGCTTGCAGAAAGTTATAAAGAAGATGGAAATTTTAATTTTAAGCATAAAAATTATAGAATGGCAATATTGGGGTAAGCTGTTACAATATTTTTTATACTTAATAAAATAAAACACATACTATACAATAGCTTTATTATTTTATAAATATAGTTTCGAATTTGTAGAAATATTACTTTAACACGTTGACTGCTAACTACGAGATAACTAGTAGATTGCGTTCTTTGCTAGGACGCCGACTACGAGTTATCTCGTAGTGTGTTTACTTGTCATATTCGTGCAGCTACAATTAAACTCGTAGTATATCAGTGCTATTATGGATAATGGCTTCTGGGAAGAGAACAAAAATTCAATGCTAGCTTACATGAACAGAAAATTTATTAATAAATGAACAGAAAATATAATTATAAAAAATTTATTCAAAATCAAGAAGTAAAAGAATATTTTTATTGTTTGGCTTTTAGACTGGAATTCTGAAAATTGCCATGGCAGTCAACATGTTAAATAACTTTGTTTTTCATAAAAATGTTATGTTATTTTACATAAGTTATGATTATTATTTTATTTATAAATTTTAGATACACAGAAGGGATAAAACAAAAATGTGATAATGCTATTATCAATGCCAGCCTGTACAATAATCGTGCAGCAGCACAGTGGCAATTAAAAAACTATAGATCTGCACTATTTGATAGTGAAAAAGCTTTAAGTTTTAACCCAGAACATAACAAAGCAAGGTTAAGAGCTGCCAAATCTGCTCTGGAAGTTGAAAAATATGAAAGTTGTATAGAACATTGCCAGAAATTGCTAGACAAAGATCCAAAAAATAAAGAGTTGAATGAACTTTTGAATACAGCAAAAAAAAGGAAGTTGATACGAGAAAGGGATGAAAGAAAAAGAGAAAGGCTAGATTTAAAGAAGAATGAACAGAAAGAGTTAGTAATTAAAGCTATTATTGAGCGTGGAATTAAAATATCAAATTGTGATGAAGAAGATGATATTGATTTGTCAAAACTAGAGCCCAGTTTACCAGGAGCTCAAGATTCCATCGTTCATATTGAAGATGGAGTTCTGAGGTGGCCAATTCTGTTCCTTTATCCCGAATATCAGATGACTGATTTCATAAAAGCTTGTCCTGAGAATGTACCATTACTGAATCAATTGCATCAAGTGTTCCCAGCACCATGGGATGAAGATAACAAATATAATTCTGATAAAATTAATGTATATTTCGAGGGTTATGACAAAATGCCTCATGTTATAGATCCATCAAGGAATTTAGGAGACTTGTTGGTAACTAAATATTTTGAGTTAAAGGCAGGTACACCAGCATTCTTTATTTTACCATGTGGTAGTAAAATCGAAACGAGATTCTTAGAGAGTTACATTTAAATTTCATTTGTCTAGGTATGTTTTAAATTCTGTTATTAAAATTTGACTATGAAAAGCATATAATTTAATTTTTACCTTAAAAGAAAAAAATTGTACTCTTAAAAAATTAAACCCTAGTAATAATATGATAATAATTATGCTAGACAATTAAACCCTTGTAAATTAACTCATGCATCTTTCAATCTGTAATGGTTGATTTTTCAGAAACTATTTGACACAGAAATTGAACAAAGCAATAGATTTTATTAACCCACATATTTTCTACTAGATAATATTTTAAAATATTTAAAGGAGAATCGGAAAGAGGTAAATTATTACCTACTCGACTTGGACCTTTTCCTCTGATACTACAGAACCTAGAATTGTAAGAATTTCAACGTATATAAAGCCTTACCTAAACAGAAAAGCATATGTACGACGACCTAGACGGCGCAGTGGTTTAGACGTTTACCCAAGAGCGGAAGGTTCCGGGTTCTATTCCCGGTTGGGTCAATTTAGAAAAATGAACTTTTCTAGATTGTCTCGGGTCTGGGTGTACTGGGAGACGCCCCCAGTAGTCGTCGTCTGGTTCTCATAGCACAGGGAATAATACCCTAGTTTGAGATCAGGGATTGGTGTGTATTGTCTGGCGCATTATTATTATTAAAATCGAGCCTGTCATGGAAGAACATAGTAAGCGACAAAATGTAGGTATTTCACTTTTTCATTGTAATGTATAGCTTAAATAATTTAGATCCTAACACAAAGATCCTCGTAGTTGTATCTGCGTAAACGGCAAAATTATAACCGAAAACAAATTTTATCGCAAGCCACAAAAGTAAAAGTTTAAAAAAAATGTAAAATTGAATTATCGCAACCGACTATATCGTAACAGTAACATTCGTTGCTTACGAAAAAACATATATTTAAGATCTACCCAAAATCTATGTTACAATCTGAATATTTGTTTGCCTATTTATTTGAATAAAGTAAACATATTTTATTATGTGGTTTTATAATACATATATATCTTCACGCGGTAACTCTAATAGAAGTTACAGAGACTGGAGCGTCAAGTATTCTGGTTCTTCCATACTTTTTTTCCTCCTCAAATCTCATCACTCTCCTCACGCACTTGATATTTTGATCAGCTATCATTCTGGTCTGATCAGCTTAGTCTCCATTGGCTTCTGCTACCATTCATTTTCACTCTGTAGATTTTCTATGTCAGTCTTTCATCACTCCTTTCTAAGTGCACGAACCATCCAAGCATTCCTCTCTTCGTTTTATAGTAATTCTTTCGTACAATCTTGTCATATTGGATATCTCTTCATTGCTTGTTTGGTCGCATTTCTACGGCATTTATGTTATTTTCACTAGATTTCGAGTATTAGCGACCTCACTACCGTACGATAAAGTCGCGTCAAAACCTCATTAGGGATGGCCATTATGACGGAATTAGATTACTACCTACTGCAATGGCCTGAATTCCATTCACTTTATAGTCAGCTGCCGCCTGTTTCTCCACATCCGATTCATATCTTCCATAATCCATTCCTCCAAAACACTCTCTGCAGGTACACAGTTTTTCTAGACATTTTTCATTTACCCATATTTCGTCTGAACATCCTCTCTTTCAATTACTAGAACCTTAGTTTTGATTATATTCATATTCAATTCGTGAATGTCTTCATGTATTCATGTGGTCAACACCTCCGTTACAGACTTTACTCACAAAACAAGTCTGGAAATAATTTGAATAAGTCTGGAACTCTGCACATGCATTTACCGACCTTCTTAATATTGTATAATTATTATTTTTTCTTTTCGAACCAAAGTTAGATTTAACGTTAAAAAACATATTGGGTTTACTCGAACTAATTAATTTAAGTTTTACTTGCTATGCTGACCAAGCTGATGGTTGTTACATGGCACACACCGACTATGTATGAGAACCTTTCCATTTTTAAAGTGGTGCTATAACTGCCTTGCGCTAGTCTTTCAGAACCTCTTTTTTATGCCAGCAAAATTTACACAGTTCACAAAAGATGTCTCTGACTGGAGAACCACCATCCTTGATCATCTGAGTAGTTATCTCATCATTCCCATAATTCCTAGCAACCTTTCCTCATTTCAGACTTTTATCGTTTTCTTAGTCTTTCTTATACAATGACTTCCTCCAGTCCTTGACCTGGGTGTAGGAATTCACTTTCAGTATCAGAGACAGAGTCGCCACTTTCATACAATTGTCTATAATGTTCATGCTTTCGTCCATTGCAGGTTGTTTATTTCGAACGCATTTTATTCATTATACAAGGTGTTGGACTATTTGATACATACGTAATTACGTATTTAGAAAGTAGTTTTAGGTTACCTCAAATTTGTTTGATATCTTGTTATCGTCTAACATTACACTTTTCACGCTTCTATTTCACTAATTCTTTCATTTCAGTTTTCTAAAGATTGTATCTGTATTTTATCAAATCTTTCTTACGAGAACTATTTCTTACAGAAAGGAAGTCTCACCATGCTTTATTCTTCTTGTACACATACAACCACACTTCACTATCTCACCACACTTCACATTTTTTACCGGTCTTATTTGTTCTACAAAGTTTTGCAACCTGAATCTCTAAGGTCTTGCCAACATTCTTCTACGTCCGCGCTTATCACTCTCACTTTATTTAGATGCACTAACCTACACCGTGCACCAGGATTCGGTGCCGGTTAGCTGACCGAGTCTGATCTCTGAAATATCCTGAGGATGCTACATTGGGAAGCAAAACACGTTTTGATTATTGGTTTTGGAATTTTAGCTAAAAATTGCAAGAATTCGTCACAACTACAATAGTTTTACACAAATAAGTAGATTATAATATAGACAGAAAAATAATATCGTAAGCGACAAATCTTTTATCTTCAGCAAAAAGTCTTTTATCTTAAGCGACAAAAGTACTCATTATTTAACTCTTTTTGTAATAATTTAATTCATCATACATAAAGCTAAACCTAGCCTAACACGTTTTGCAATATATACAAAAGCTGGATATCTTCGACTAACATAAAGAAAATAATCAAAAAAAACCTCTCCTGTAAAATTTCATATTTATCACTTACGATGTTCTTCCATAACAGGCTCGATATGTAAAATCGTCGATCTTACAGACTTCAGTAATTAAGATTTAAGTTTACCATTCTTTCATAAATGTCTCATTTTATCAATTTTTGAATATATAGTGCAACATATTGCACCCTGAATACGAAGACGATGTGATCCAAAGGGATCCAAACTACCGCGCGCTTTTGTTTTAATTTATAGGAACATTTGCGCACATGTTCGACAGACAAACGGCACCTTTCTGTTTATTACTGGTTTCGGTAGGTAGTTTGTGGAAGAATAAAAATGACTCGAATCTACCTTTACCACATTAGACGTAATAGCACAGTACAAGTAAGCGAACAGTATTATATCTGGGCAGTGTCCTAGAGATAATTAACTACGGCCGCTCGGTACGTAAACACGCAATAGGGCTACCGACTTGAACTGAATGTTTTTCTTGGGTTATGTAT
This sequence comes from Zeuzera pyrina, assembly GCA_907165235.1. Classification (NCBI taxonomy): domain Eukaryota; kingdom Metazoa; phylum Arthropoda; class Insecta; order Lepidoptera; family Cossidae; genus Zeuzera; species Zeuzera pyrina. The sequence continues at coordinate 7,592,510 of OU015641.1, forward strand.
TTGATAATAGGTACTATATTACATTTTCATATTATCTTTTCATGTTATGTCATTGCAAATTTAATAAGTTTTTATTTATATAATTCTACTAGTATTTTATTTCTAGTTTTCAAAAGTTTGTGAGTTAGTATGGTGCAAATGGACAAAAAAAATGCATTTTGTGTACAGTAGGTATAATTAAAAATCAGCAATAAATTAACTACATCATTATGATAATATATTTCCTACAAATTAGCAACAGAGAAATATTTCCGGTTTCGATATATATGTATTCAAACATCCATACACTGAACATTATGCTCGTAAACTTGATTGACATAATATTTCGTCAGTAAATGCGCTGGAGCTTTTCACACCGTACGACGACAACCGCGGCGCACTCGCGACTGTTGTATGCCGAGAAATGCCGAGACTTCGAGGCACGTTGTTTGGGTAGCGTTTGTATGAAGATAGAATACTGTATGCTTGCTTGTACTGTGGTAATAGTATAAAGATAAGATTCATGTAATTACCTAACCATTGAACCTTTAATATTTTAGGTGGTTTAATTTCATAACTCCAAATCGCAATTACATCTTGCCATATGCGTTGATTTTTATAAACATAACCATTACGTTGATTAATATATTTCATATTTTTGTTGCATTTAACGAATGTTAATTATTGGAAAAATAAAAAATGTTTTTATATCGTTATTTATTATCAGTATCTTCCATGTCGTAACCTTTTTGATGAGGGTAATATGGCCCCGGTGGTTCATAAGAATCTTTTGTTTCTATTCCATTGTACGGGTGGTGCGGCATCGCACCCATCCATTGTGGGTACCAATAGAGGCCCTGTGGAAATATTCAGTAATTTAATTTTGGTACTGGACACTTGGACATAAAGTTTTTGTGTAAACGTTCAGTGTAGATACATTGCAAGCACAAAACACTGTTCATTGGGTCAACATTGTATCTTTGCCACGTGGCAACTAAAAAGTCTAATTTAAACTTGCCTCGAGTGTGCGCGGCAAACTTGGTACACGCGTGGCTCAAGTTTAAATTGCTATCTGAGATGTTTTGGGGTATGTGATAAATTCCTAAAATTTTAGCTATTTTCCGCTCAAACTCCAAAGTTTAGAGCAGAAAATAGTTAAAGATTTCAGGAATTTATCACATGTAATGGATTTCCGCAAAGTAACATCTGAGTCTATACAATGTTTTGGGGTATTTACCTTATTTCCTCCAGCTGCATTACAAGTGAATCTGTCATCGTGTAGATCAACTGAATCCAGGTAGCTTTTACCAGCAATCGAACCATAGTTTGGTGGGTATACGAATAAACACCCGTCCAGAATATCTGGAAGATATAGATATTAAATGAGTTTCAATTCTGAATAGAAATGACGAATGAATTAAGGAATATATTACATGGCACAGTGATGTTTTCATTTTCATCTGGTTCTTCAGGTTTTGGTGTTGTTTCTATGTAAGGTGGTACAGGATCGATACCACTGCCAGGATCGCCTGGTATTAGGAATGGCCCTGCAAGAATATTTGACGGTTTATTTTCAAATTCTGCTTCTAATCTCCACATTGAATTATACATTAGAATTATTTTATTATAAATTGAAATTTTTAAGTTATGGAGAGTTAAGGCGACGCATTGGAAATTTTGACGCCAGGGATCTCCATTTTTCTAAGTGACTACAAAACGTATGACAGTGATATTTGGTATCCTTATTCTTCATTCCATTGACTTCAATTTGACAGTTCCGATACATGGTTGGTTAACTTTTGTAACACAAAAAAAATATCAAAGGTATGGTTAACTTTTGTAACACAAAAAAAAATATCAAAGAAACCTCTTTTAAAAGATTTACATTTTTCGGAGAACCGGCCGATTTATATTTCTAAATTTTCTGTATAGTTCACTTTAAACATATTCCTCAAAATGTTAATTGGATTTTTTAAAATTATTTAAAGCTTTTAAAATAAACGAAAATAACTGTTGTAATAAATTGGTAAGGTAGCGTGCGCACCATTGCATAGAACATCTTTTTTAGATTAAATTATTGTTTATCAATGCGTCGCCTTAAGGAGTGGTAGTAAAGGAGAATTATGTACGTATAGTTCTTACCTCCATAGTGATTAGTATAGTTCCATTCACAGACGTGATGGTCGCAAACCAATGGTGTGTGTGCTTCTTTCGTGTAATAAGTGGCTCCATTTGGGGTTGTCTGTAACGAAAGCATTTTTATTGAGTATTTTCAATGGCAATGTAAGAATCCAATAAATAAAAAGCTGGCTGATTTTTTATACAGCGAAAATAGGAGTAGCTAGTTATAACCAAGGCGCATAAAAGGAGATTAGATTTGAAAAAGAAACGGAAGGAATCCGCTCTTAATAACCCCAAGCCCCCAAGTAATAAGTCATTAAAGTGGAATTCTTCCGCTTAAATGACAATCATAATTCATAGTAAAAAGCTTTTTATCAAAAAGTTATCGTACCAAAAGGTAATCATAATGACGAAATCGAAGTCCTTGTATGTTGAAATCAAGAATGAACGATCCTGAAGCGATGATGCAGGACGCAGCGGTTAATGGGGGCAGCTTGTACATCACTAGTCCACATTTGACGATTGCTTTGGGCATCGTCGAGACGTCTCGTTCTCTTTGCAGCAATTTCTTGAAAGGGAACCTATATGTATTTGGGTTACTTATTATCAAATTTTTTTATTTATCTTGTTTAGTCAACAGCCGATTTAAACAAAATAAGAGAGAATGTAAAATTACTAATTAGAATATGAGAGAGCTCGTGTTCGATTTCAAAATCAGTCGAATTCATCCATTCAGTCCGTTTTAATTGTGATTGTTTTAGTACGATTCTGAATATTAAGTTATTAATTTTAGCGTTAGGCTAGCCTGTGTATTTTGTTATTGTAAGAAGAGATGTTGAAAAATAGGGTTTCAATCTAGGTACGTGAGTGGATGTCTTTTTATAGGTACTTAATTTAAAACATTTTTAATTTTTACTATTGTCTTGGTCTGAACTGTAAGTTGGTATATAGTGATGTACAATTCATAAATAATATCGTCTGTTCCTCTTTCAACTTATTAACCTGTCGTTGTAGCCTACTTTATGTTTTGAGACAGACGCCTTGCGACTAAATTTGGCTGCCGCAGTTGTCGACAATCTTTTACTTGAGGGGATGAGGGTAAATTATATCTATACCGAAGCTTACTGATATCTCAATTGCAGAATTTATTTTTTGATAAAAGACTTGAATAAATAGTTTAAAAAAGTCTAAGACCATTGCTCCACTATAATTGAAAAAGCCAATAAAAGTCTACAGAATAGTATCATGATAGCCAATTTTGAACTTTGTATTTTTAACCTTTCAAAAGTTTTTCTAAAATTATATTTTGTCATTGACACCTCAATAAGCCATGGTTGATATAATCTCTTCTTAGGTGGCAAATGCCAATTATCTCATGTAGATTTTATAAGTAGCTCTCAAAAGTTTAGGTTTGTACCTACAACTGTGACAGCCAAGTTCGACTTTGAACTGTCATGTTTCGAGACTGAGTCTGTCAATTTATTGTTCAAGATTTAGTAGTAGATAAATTTAGGTAATTTTATGACGCATAAAAAAAATCTACCTAAAAATACATATTCCCGCATGACATTCCAGGCCGTGCAGGAAGTTGTCCATTGGAAAAGATATGCTTGGGTCGTCGAGTAAGTAATATTTTTGTTCGTCGTGGTAATGCAAGAAGCCCAAGAAGACGAAAGACCGATCCTTGCAGTATGGTGCTTGTCCGCGTCCCATATTATAAATATCACTGTACAGCTCTGACACAAATATGTAGACGTTTTTGCCACAATAGAATTCTAGAAAAAAAAAGTGGTTGAATTACTTTTTTAAAGATTTGATTTGTATTATCAAGATCAGTAGTTGGCCTCAGATGTTAGTCGTATGATTGTATCTCTATAACTTTAAGAATGTTCGATGTTAAAGTTGCTTACTTTCTTCGAACATTTTTGTGTTAATTTGTATTATGCGTCAATGTGTCATGTTCCATTCCAGATACTTCGATGTGAATCTCTGCTTGAGAATAGTTAGAATTGCCGATAGCGGCATCTTTTTCTAACTGTTCAAACTTGAGTATTGTTCCGAAATGCAGGCCTAAGTGCGACTTCATTGATTGTTATTTCTGTATTCTTTTGTTTTCCCAATTTGAAGAATACGATTGGGCCTTAAGCGTTGTGGTTGTGCATTTACTTCTAAGTTCTCTCACACCTCATATAGCCATTTAAATTTGAACCAGGTGTCCAGTCTGCATGCAACTACACATTTGAGGCAGTTTAAATCCTACTTACCACGCGGCAAAGATACAATGTTAACATAACAGAGTGTTTGTGCTGTAGTTATTCAGATACACCTTGATCCTAGGATACAACACTTCATCGTCGTACCGGAAAACAATTGTGTGATATAAATAATGTTATAATGAGTAAGGTGACACTTTGTCATAGTGGCAAATTCATATTTTCTAAGTATATTGGTAACATTTTATACAAATTTAGACTGACAAAAAGTACTTGTCTAAAAAGGCAAAACATAAACTCGCTACATTAGTAACCAAATGTATAAAGTCGGTTATAGGGTCTATAACTAAGAACGTAGTTAGAGACGAAGCAAGTTTTAGTAAATATTAATATGAATGCTGAAAAAAATTATTTGAATTAAACAATCGGAAAACTTCATAATAATATCGTTACGCGTGTACATCAAAATTCAATAGTTTATCTGTCAAAATATTAGATGCTGAATTATTAATAGAAAAATATAACATAGACATCTTGTGCCTCACCGAGACGTGGTTGAGGACAGACAAAATGTCTTTTAATATAAATAATTTTAATGTGGCCAGTGTGTTCATCAGAGCGTCGAGAGATGGCGATGGTAGCATGATTTTTTGTAAAAATTTTCTTAAATTAAAAAAACTGCAAACAAATAGTTGCTCGTTCTGTTGAACGTGTATGTGAAATGTCGCTCAGGTCAATCTCAGTTAATAAAAATAAAGGATACGAAACATAAATCAGAACAAGTATTTGAATTTAGGCCATTGCGAGAGAGTAGGCTAAAAAAATTACGCATGATGTAGCCAAATTTGCAAACACGGCTTTTGTGGTTGATAATCCGAACTTAATGTATGAATCTTTTGTTGAACGTGTATGTGAAATGTCGCTCAGGTCAATCTCAGTTAATAAAAATAAAGGACACGAAACATAAATCAGAACAAGTATTTGAATTTAGGCCATTGCGAGAGAGTAGGCTAAAAAAATTACGCATGATGTAGCCAAATATGCAAACACGGCTTTTGTGGTTGATGATCCGAACATAATGTATAAATCTTTAGTTAAAAACCTATGCAAAATAATTATAAGAATTGTCCAAAGAAACAGAAATAGTTGTTAATGACAACTTACGTTTTGCGGATTGGGTGACAAAGGCCATAAGAAAAAGGGATAGGCTTTATGAGTTATATAATGAAAAATCTTACACTGTAGACGAAAATTTTCATTAGGTACTATGTTCACATTTATTCGAATATATTTCAAAATCATCAAAACACGCGAAAGCGATCTATATCGCGAATAAAATTAGAATAACAGACAATACGACAAAGGTTACATGGAACACTATTAACGACGAAGTTGATATAAACAAAATAGACATAACGAAGATTTTTCAATACAAATTGGTAATAAAATTGTTACTTATAAAATAGAGGTCGCTAATGCTTTTGAAAATTATTTTTCGAATACACCTGTAGAAATAACTAATGGTTTAGAATCGCCTTCGCATACAGCAGAGAGGTTTTTGGGCGATAATGTTGGAAAATGGTGCCCTGATTTTTAATTTAGGTACACATCTTCACTTGAGTTAGAAACAATTTTCAAGCAATGAAATTAAAAGAAAAGTGAAGATTTATGGGGACTATCAGTTTATATAATAACTAATGTAATACCTATATTATCGCCAATTTTGGTAGATATTTAATAAATGTGTTGATCAAGGGGTATTTCTCAATTTAATGAAACACAATAAAATTATTAAATTATTAAAATCAGGTTGTATGTTAAATCCAACAAATTATCGTCCTGTGTCAATGTTACCAGCGTTGAGTAAAATATTCGAATAAATAATACTCAATCAAATGCTGGCACATTTGCAAACCACCGGGGTGTTTCACGGTCAACAGTACGGATTCACGAGAGGGCAGTTAACAACTCATGCGGGAGTAAGCTTGGTCAAGACCGCACTTCAGGCTGGAGAGGGATCCCAGAATGCCATTGGTGTTTTTTGTGATTTTTTTAGGTTTTTGATTGTGTTAGTCATTAAACTTTAATTTGCAAGCTTGAATATTATGGAATTCATGGTAACGCTCTCGATCTCGTAGTCTCGTATTTGTCTGGCCAGGAGAAAAAAGTGAGTCTAAATGGGATTTTGTCGTTGGTTTGAAATTAAAAATGGGCGTTCCCCAACCATCAATTTTGGTGGTACCTTTCCTGTTTTTAGTCTGCATTAATTATCTCCCATTTATGCTCAGGGACTTATTTGAAATAGTGTTATTTGCTGACGACACCTCATTGTTATTTAAACTGGACAGAAAGGACCTAGATATTACCTGGATGAACAGGATCCTTACAGACATCTCGAGATGGTTTGCTGTTAATAATTTACTACTGAATGCACAAAAAACCAAATGTATTAAATTTTCGCTTTCTAATGTACCCAGAATCCACGACAAAATAGAACTGGGTGAGAAACAATTAGAATTAGTTAAGTCTGCCAGTTTTCTTGGTTTAATGGTAGATAGTAAATTGCAGTGGGCGGACCATATCGGGGCACTGACTAGTAAGCTCGGTTCCGCAGTATATGCAATTAGACAATTGACGGATGTGGATACGGCTAGGTTGGTGTACTTTGCATATTTTCATGGCCTAATGTCCTATGGCCTTTTGCTGTCGGGATCAGCGGCGCATATTCATTCCATTTTTATTTTACAAAAAAGAGCGATTCGTACCAGCTACAGTATGAATGCACTAGAATCACTAAGAAATCGTTTTAAAGACATTGCTGTCCTCACCTTGCTGTCCATATACATCTTTGAAATGATTATCTATGTATATGAGAAAAAATAGATCTGTTTATAAAGAAAGGCGATATTGGTGGTATAGAAACACGAGGTCGTGATAAAATGGTTATTCCAAAATTTTAAATTTAAAGTTCTTCAAGTAGTCACTCAATTAACAAAAAATCGTTGAAGATAAAACAATAAAAGATTTTGAAATGATCTTCTCTGCACATGCATTCATTTCTGAATATTGTATTTCAATAAACCTTTTGCGAAAGATGTTGAAAAAATGACACCTGATTGAATTTCTTATCGGTTCTTCTCAGTGTCCAGATTTTTTCTATGAACCGAACGAAAGTAGATTTGACGTTAAAAAATACCTTGTAATTGAGTTTATTTGAATAAATTGATTTGACTTTGACACAGAAGTAGGTAGTGAAATGTTAACAAAAATTTAACTTTCCCCGTCGTATTTGACTTTCAAATTTACAATCAAAGAATAATCAAGTATGCAGTAATCTTATATGCTATCTGGGATAGCTTCCCAAGTGGGAAGAAGGTGCACTACCGCTGCTTCGATTCCTAGTCAGGTCAATTAAGAAAACGAACTTTTCTAAATTGGCTTTAGAGTGTGGCTGATTACAAGGAACTCCCTAAGTTCGTTGTGTAATATCCATAGTACAAGCCTAATGGATAGTTTGGGCTCATCAAATTGCTGTATTGTCTGCAGTATTTATTTATTATTATTAGTACATATTTAAATAATTACCTTGGCTAAGATAAAATTCCATTGGCACTGGTCCACCAGTGTATGACGCTTTCCTTTCAGCTGCTATGGAATTGTGGTTCTCGTACATTGTCAACATGTTGTCTAATACGTCGTCTAAAGTTATGAGTAGTACCTGAAGCGTGTTGAATCAAAGAACAGAATCAAAGATAGAAATTTATATATTTGGGCTCACAAATAAATAACATACTTATCTTAGGTCAGGTTCAGGTCTTTTCTGGTATTTTTCATTAAACATTTTCAATGTTCTTCTTTAGTTTTATAAATGTAATATAATTAATACTTACTTTTAGTTCGTGTATATGCAGCTTTATAAAACGTCCCAAATGATCACTTGCTATGTGAACTCGTTCATTGATCAGATACTGCAATTTTGAAGTGCAGTTAGTTTAGGCATCTTCTATTTTTTAAACCGAATTTGGAGATTCAATTCAGTAAAGAGACTTTCTTATTTAGCGATATAGCAGGAACTTCAATTTCTTAAGATAAATCCTATCTCTAACAGCACCGAAAACTCTATGGTTAGTAGGTACCCATGAACTAGGAAATTGTTAATCATGATTATTATTTTAATAATATGCAGTTTGTATTCAAAAGTTGCAGATATGTAATAAACTGTAATTTTTGAGTTAATTTCTATTTTGGTAGTATTAATTTTCTCACCTGATCTTCTGCAGTCTTTATCCTCATCATTTCGTTCTGATACAACCATAGATTGTCTAATTTGTCTGTGGGGTCGTGACCATAGATTTCAAATGCGTCGATTATCATTGCCAATGTTATGTTCTCGCTTGGATCTATGCAGCATGGGTGATTTCGTGGGTTGTACGAGCACTAGATAAATTCCGAAGAAAAAAATTTAAAAATAATCCTCGTATCTGTAATGTTTTGGGGTTCTGTCTTTCATTCTCTTCCAGGCAAGCATGGTAGAATTATTTATTACTAGCTGTTATCCGCGACTTCGTTTGCGTAGTATTTAAAAGCCTGTAGCTCTGAGCCTGTAGCCTTTGTATTTCCTCAAGGTTTAAGCTATCTTCACACCAAGTTTCATTAAACTCGGTTCAGCGGTTGAGTCGTGAAAACAATCGTAATGTGTAACACACAAATAAGACACACTCTCGTTTATAACTGATAAAATTAGTATACATTATAAGTATAAATTATACAATTCTTACTGTTATTTGTATCCGGATGAAACATATCGCAAGTAGTACGCATGCGCGAATGGAAGCAACCATTTTACCAGCATGGCTGCTAATAAAGGAGCGCAGCACTTGCGTTTCTTTAGCTAATTGCCAATTTTTTTAATTTTTATTACATTTTTATTGTTCTCTACTCAGAAGTTTTGAAACAATGTTAATATTTTACATTTTTTGTCTTTAGTTTTGTATATTGTGGAACTTATTATATATTGTATAGGTAATCAAGAATTTAATTACTTCAAAATTTACAGGGACTTCTTCGGGACACTGTTTACTCAAGTATGCGCAAGGAAGGTTTACTGATCGGCATTTGTCCGTATGGGCTCACGTTTTATTATGAGGCCGTAGTAATAGTAAGAGCCGTAGTAGTAGGTAGGTTGACCTCAGCCCCTGTTTGGCCCCCGGGCCAAAGCATAAAGTTGTGGTTTTCCCGCCTTTCGTAAGAGGCCACTAAAGGGGCCTTTGAGGTCGTGGCCGATCGGAGTGGGGGCTGTCGTCCATTCATGCGACCCCGAGAAGAACGACAGAGCGCGTGGTCCGCGTTGTCGTGGCACTGCGAGGGTGCCGGGGGGCTCTGTAGTCTCCCCCCGGGAGTTGCTGTAACGCAGCGCGAGAGGGGCTTCAACGCGTTCCGTAGGAGATCCCGGAGCCAAAGCAAAGCGCCGAGGACGACAATGGCAGGAGTTTTGGTGGGTAAAAGCCCCACATAACCCAGTCCCTACCCCAGGCGGCTAGGTATCTGTTTGCAGGTTTCTCCTGCGTAACCAAATAAAAAAGGTAGGTTGACCTGGAGGGTTATTCACAAACGTCGGAAACACTCCGTGGCGGAAAGGCCGATCGTCAAGAAGGATAACTTCAATTCGACGGCTTGGATTTGCGAATACGACTATATATAATATAATATATGTATACGCTCACATATTAGAGTAAACTGATACTAATTTGATCATAGGCACATAAGCAACGTTAAGTGAGACTAGAAATTCAAAACAAAACGCTTGACAAATACCTAATGTACATTTTTTAAATGCTGTACTACATTGGTTAATATTAGTGTGATATGTTCATATTTCACAGTTTTGTATGTAGAAAAGAAAAGCGGTGTTATTAGTGTTACATGTATATACTTACACCGGACCAGCGAATGATGAAAATTTAGCGAAATTTTGGTTAATTTCTTGTTTGTTTACATTCAAGTTGTTTATTGTATTTCAAGTTGTTTACGTTCAAGTCAAAAATGGAAAAACAGGACATACCATACATTAGGTACCTATACATATTCTCGTATTGGCAGCAGATATCGCACGATATTTGGCTGTCGCATGCTGACTGCAAGTTAGGCAATAGGCGCGCGGGTCGTTCTTCAGTTTTTATTTCTGTTATTAAAATCTCACGAAATTAAGTACTAAAGATATTAAAATAAAGTGCGCAAGATACCTACTGCACTGTAGTGTAACTGCGTAAGATTTGTTTTCATTTGTATCAACTTGAGCCAGCACAATTTACTAATTTTATAATACTTAATTGAAATTATTAAGATATAAAATATATATTATAAATATACTTAATATGGATTGAGTTTTCGTAACTGAAAAAACTCAAGTACAATTAAAATAACTTTATAAATACGATACACATACCTATATAATTAAATTTGACAGTTACTGAAGTCGGTGCCAAGCCCACCAAACTAATAGACTATGTTGTTGCACATTGATTTGGCACCGACTTCAATAACTGTCAAATTTAATTATATAGGTATGTGTATCGTATTTATAAAGTTATTTTAATTGTACTTGAGTTTTGATTAGTAAAGGATAGTTATTTTATACTTTTCAGTGTTTTTTTGAAGGCGGTTTAATTTTTTTTAATAAAAATGTTTTATTTCTCCCTTTTGAGTGGTCTTGACCTAAATAAATATCTACGGCAGGTCTGCAATTAACTTCATTCTAATTCCGGAGCGCAACGATATACAAAAGAATCGTCAATATAAATAAAGGTTATAACCAGGTAGTGTTATCTAGTTTATCTTCGAAGTCCAAGCTCCAATATCGGTGAAATTTAAATGGGACCACCTCCGAAATATTACCTACCAAACGAAAAAAGAATTTTCGAAATCGGTTCATAAATGACGGAGTTATGAGGTAACAAACATACAAAAAAAAACAAAAAAAAAATACATAGACGAATTGAGAACCTCCTTTTTTTTAAGTCGGTTAAAAAAGTACATTCTCTGTATACAGAACTTCTGACTTTTATCAACAATTCCAAAAGTAGTATCAACAAATCTCAGTAGCATATATTAATTAAGTTCATAATATATAATAACTAGCTGTACCCGCGACTTCATCCGCGTGGAAAAATGTTTCTTGACCTCTTTAGGTTACTGAGGTTACCCGAGGTACTCATATTGTTGGTGTTAAAAAAAAGTTATTCTCTATAATGGAATATCTGCCATATTAGATTTATGATGACGTCACATATACAAAAACCTGCGTATTCCATATCATTCGATACCCATCCCATATTGTTAGTTTTGAACGAAAAAGTTATTTCCTTCTATGGAACATCCGCCATATTTGATTTATAATGACGTCACATATCCAGAAACGTTCCCCTGTGTATTTCATTTCATTTACCCATATTATTGGTGTCGAACGAAAAACTTATTTCCTATTATGAAACATTCGCCATATTGGACTTATGATGACGTCACATGTCCGGGAATTTTCCCCTGCGTATTCCATTTCATTTGATACCCATATTGTTGGTGTTGAACGAAAAAGTTATTTCCTATTATGGAACATAGCGTCACATATATAAAAACCTTCCTCTGCGTATCCCACTTCATTTGACACCCATATTGTTGGTATTGAACAATACTCCGAGAAACCTAGAACATGACACCCATGTAGATCTATCAAAAAAAAAATAATATTCACCATCTTAGATTACAAAATGAACGTCATTTTCGTAATCAGCACCCCGAGGTACTTAGAATTTGACAGCCATATCGATTTATCCAAAAAAATAATTTTCGCCATCTTGGATTTGAAAATAAAAGTCATTTTCGTAATCAGCACCCCGAAAAACCTAGAATTTGATACCCATATCGACTTATCCAAAAAAAGTAATATTCGCCATCTTGGATTTGAAAATGAACATCATTTTCGTAATTAGCACCCCGAGAAACCTAGAATATGATACCTATGTCGATTTAACCAAAAAAAAATAATCGCCATCTTGGATTCGAAAATAAACATAATTTTCGTAATCAGCACCCCGAGAAACCTATAATGTGACACCCATATCGATTTATCCAAAAAAGTCATTTTCGCCATCTTGGATTTGAAAATGAACGTCATTTTCGTAATTAGCACCCCGAGAAACCTAGGATATGACACCCATATCGATTAATCCAAAAAAAGTAATATTCGCCATCTTGGATTTGAAAATGAACGTCATTTTTGTAATCAGTACCCCGAGAAACCTAGAACATGACACCCATGTAGATTTTTAAAAAATAATAATATTCGCTACCTGGATTACGAAATGAACGTCATTTTCATAATCGGCACCCCGAGATACTTAGAATTTGACACCTATATCGATTTATCCAAAAAAGTAATATTCGCCATCTTGGATTTGAAAATGAAAGTCATTTTCGTAATCAGCACCTGAAAAACCTAGAATTTAATACCCATATCGATTTATTCAAAAAAAAAGTAATATTCGCCATCTTGGATTTGAAAATGAACATCATTTTCGTAATTAGCACCTCGAGAAACCTCGAACATGATACCTATGTCGATCTATCCAAAAAAATAATAATCGCCATCTTGGATTCGAAAATAAACATAATTTTCGTACAGCACCCCGAGAAACTTAGAATTTTATGGTGACGTCACATATGTATCTACCTTCCCCTGCGTGTTCTATTTCATTTGATACCATATTGTTAGGGTTTAGCATTATAAAGTTCCCCTATAAAGTTTCATCCTCTTTTTCACCCCTTTAGGGGTAGATTTTTAATAAAAAAGAAAACTATGTTTTTTTAATGGAAAAGGTGTATCTCTGTACCAAATTACATCTTAATCGGCTCAGTGGTTAAAAATTTCCCATACAAAGTTTTATCCCCTTTTCACCCCTTTAGGGGTAGATTTTTGAAAAATAAAGTAGCCTATGTTCATTCCCTGGTGTCAAACTATCTCCATGTCTAATTTTATCGGAATCGGTCCGGCGGTTTAGCCGTAAAAACGAAGCAGACAGACAGGCAAACAAACAGAGACTCGCATTTATAACATTAGTATCCCCTATAAAGTTTCATCCCCCTTTTCACTCCTTTAAGGGTAGATTTTTGAAAAAAAAAAGAAATCTATGTTTTTTAACAGAAAAGGTGTATCTCTGTACCAAATTACATCTTAATCGGTTCAGCGGTTAAAAATTTCTCATACAAAGTTTCATCCCCCTTTTCACCCCTTTAGGTATAGATTTTTGAAAAATAAAGTAGCCTATGTTCATCCCCTGGTGCCAAACTATCTCCATGCCAAATTTTATCAAAATCAGTCCGGCGGTTTAGCTGTGAAAACGGAACAGACAGACAGACAGAGAGACTTTCGCATTTATAATATTAGTATGGATAGTATGGATAGTATGGATGACTGAAAAAGCAAACAAATATTTCCAATAACATTTTTTATTCTTAAAATACACACCTAGAATTGTTCTTTTCATCACAATACATATATGTATAATACAACATTATTGCACTTGGATATAATAGTTACTAAATACTTTTCATATATATCTAAGCATCGACATAACGAAATAAACGAAATTTTATTGTTGTAATAATTGATTATAAGCTTATTCATTAAGTTACAAATACCTTTCACGGAAGCCCATTTTTTCATTAAACTTTAAGTAGGTATACAAATGTTTTAACTCTTAAGTAAAGAACACTTATTTTAAAAAAAAAAACAAGAATAATTTTTATTCTGAATTTTTTTTACATTGAGATTTTATAAATTTATTGTCAATGTTTAGTTATGAATGTACCTACATGTAAATTTTTATACACTTTTGTCTTGGCACAGGCATACAGGCTTATACAGTTCAAAAGATATGATCACTTTTTATAGGAATAACCATCTTAAGATGAACGGCGGGGTTATTACCTAAAAATTTGCAGACAAAACTTTTCTATTAAAATGTGTGGCAAAAATGCATACTAAGAACTTAATCTGACAGGAACAAATACAGAACCGCACTTAGAAAATAAAACTGCCAGTAATTTAATTCTAATAATTTATTTGCAAATAGTGCAATTTTTTTTAATGATTGCCTTTGGTCTCATTTAATGTAATAATTTTTTTTAAATAATTTTTGCTTCGTCTTTAAATCTTGTATCTATATAAGATTTGACGTCTCCCTTCCACCAACTATTAAATAGTTGGTGCAAGATCTCAGTTGCTTAAATTGAGCTTAAATAGTTGGTGCAGCAGTGCAGCAGCAGGGACAGTAGATATCGCGCTATATTTGGCAGTAGCATACCGTCTGTCAGTTAGGTAATAAGCGTGCCGACCAGGTACAACTTACTTGCATAATATGACGAATAATGAACTTTCGTTTCATTGACCTCAAAAAAGTTTTTTTATATTTAGGGCGGCTTACACCAACTATTTAAACTCGATTTAAGGATTTGACATCTCTCTTGCACCAACTATTAAATAATTGGTGCAAGCGAGATCTCAAATCTTTAAATCGAATTTAAATAGTTGGTGCAAGCCACCTTTAAGCTTCCAATCTCACCCTCAAACGAAGTCTACGTCTATGTTTGGACCTTTATTTACTATATATATTTTTTAATCAAATAGGCTGAGAAAAACTACCGCGACAGACTGACAGACACCGATGTTTCGTCTTTCCTGTTTTGAAACAGACCACTGAAACATAAGCTAATAAAGTTTTTTTTTGTACGAATTGTCTGACTTGAGTATGTTGTATTCGATTATTCGAAAAAATATAAAAATTATCATATCTTTTGAATTGTCAAACATGAAACCAGCATGAACTTTGGATGAAATGTTTGGAAATGACCTCTGCTCCTGTTCAATTTGGTTTATGCTTCATATCTTTAGGGACACCTGTATATTATCTATTATACATTTTTTCATAAATTATTCTATTTGCTTTTACTAAAAAAATTATATCTGAATAATTGTAAAGAAGGAAACTGATTAAGCTAGCGTGATGTTACAGCACCATGTGTACCTACAGCTTAACAACGCCATAATCGTTATTAATAGTGTTTAAAAAAAATTCAAAAATCAAACGATTTTCATATGTTGAATGTTGAGCTGGGAGTCCGAATCAGCGATTATTGAACACTGGAGTTCATGTGGAGTGAATGGTGCGTACGCTTGTCATTTTGGTAAATCGCACCACGACAAGGGCGGATCCAGGACGGGGGTGAGGGTGTCATTGGGCTGGGTCTAGGTCGACTAGTGATACTTTTTCTAATCTCATTGATTTCAATGAAATAAATACTTAGTATGATGGCAAACACATATACGCAAATGATGCCTAACGCCTAATTGGACTAGCACTTCTTCACGTTCACAAAAACATACCAAATGAAATGAAGAAAGTCATAACTCGTTTCGCGAGAAGACGAAGCAGAAAAATTGATTTAGTGATTGAGTTATTTCATTGTAATCGAATTGAAGCCTGTCCTAACTAGACGTCGACTATATGACCCCCCCCCCCCGGCTTGAAAGAAGGTGGATACGCCCTTGCATCATGAAAGATGAGACCTGAGAGCTTAGCCGGTACCTATTATCTAGTATCGTTCGGTAATTACGGTACTGTAATACTACTGTATAATAGTACTGTCCGCGAAAGGCAATAGTACTTCGGACTACTTCTGGTCTAATCTTTTATGGCGCGTGTTACTGCGTACACTTTCTATCACATAGTAGCTGGAAAGAATCTTCGATTCAAACCCTTGAAATACGGACACTTATACTTAATTTAATTAACATTTGTTTCTAAACAAGATTTATCAATATAAACTGAAAACAGAATTGTGATACTCTCTCATTGTTCGTAACGTCACGTTAACTTACAATCAGTCTGTTATCCACCAAATCTTCATGCACACTTTCACATATCAATTTAATCGTTAACTTGCTAACATGTAATAAGTATATATAACCTATATATTATAATCAACAACAATTTTTATTAGTAATGGAAGACTTTTCGAAGATTAAACATTAAGGAAACAAATTACACATTCTTGTATAACTTTGATATTTTTGTCAGATATTTTTAAAAGGACATATTACGTGTATGTATCTAAATAACGTAGGTAATGATATTATGTTGTTTTTCAGTGTTTTCCTCAACAATTTACAAGTAACATTTGTTGATGGATTATCTTCATTTAATTGTGATATGTAAATAATTATTACAAAATGTAGGTAAACAGATATAATTTAGATATGTATCTAAATATTATATAATTTATATAAGTACTATCAGATTGAATAAATGGAAGACTTCGTTGTTACACAAATGTAGTGGTTACCTATATTAAATTTTTAGCTTTTGAGTAAGCTTTGGAAGACATTGGATTTTAGACTTAGGTATATGATGTATTGCGTGTAATTTTCCTTAGTCGAAAAATATTCTTTATAACACTTTAAATTAATAAGATTTTAACGTAAAATTATTAATAGCGCACGAGACATTAGGTATATATGGCTTTTTTCTTGCACTAATAATAACTTTATCTTACGTTAGATATTGGAAGACTTTCGTACATACAATCGCACATCACGGTTAGTAACACGATGCTTTCACATAACAATAATACGATAATACGAGTACTAAACAGGTCTAGTAAGTTACCCAAATATGTGTAAGCCGCAATCGCGACAAAACATTACGAAGTTATCAGTACATCTAAAAATAGATCAACAATCAGGTATCTAGAACTACTCCAAATTAAAAAGGTAAGCCGATCTTAAACGCCTTCACTAAGGCCGAGCCTGAGTCATACATGCCTATTATTCCAAAGAGGAAACCTAGTGCTATAATGACATAATCGTAAGCGATAGTAGAACTATCCAACTGGTTTCCTTTGAGTTTAAGGTGGAAGTAAGCTGGCCAAATGAAGCTTAACATTGTGCCAGTGAAACTTCCAATGAAGCCCATCAATATAGCGAAATGAGGAATGAAAATAGCCATCAGTACAGTGAACATAATTACTCCGAGTCTCCACGCTAAACCCCACACTTTCAATTCACCGTCTAATGCGTATATCGTCGGAAATAGAGTTTTTGGTTTACCTCTGAAAAGTGCGCGTTCCAATAAATCACAAGCGGCATAATACGGTAAGGGATAACTAAGACCTGCTTTGACAACTAAGAAGAAGTTGACAAGACCTTTGAAGCCAGCAGAACGTAGATTGTTAGTAATAACTTGCTGCGTATCGTTTTGGAAAGTTAAAAAGCATAAATATCCAAATATAGATTTGAAAGCAGCTGCCGCTATATGTGACCAGTTCAACATCCATTCGAATTTAGAACGATCCTCCATATTGCCTTCTAAAGTTGGCAAAAATATTTGAGATGTATACGAGAATACGATAACTCCAAGACTGATAGGAAAGTTCTCGAAATCCAAACTCCATTTCACTTTAGACCAGCCCCAATCGCCTATGTAGAGGATGCAATACCCCAACACTATTGCGTTGATTATCAAATGGCTCATGGTGCACCAAAAAGACAGCATGCTGACGCTTCTAAGGGATTTCAAGAACGCTAAAGGGAGAAGGAAGATTCCAGTAAGCATCATCCAGGATCGTGTGTCAATGGAGCCATCAGGGAACGTGCCTATCATCAAATCACCGCAGACGACTACGTAAAGGATACAAGTCATGAGCAGTTCAATGATTTGAGCCATGTTTACGATCCTAGCACCGTATTTTCTCCCAAAACATTCTTTTGCTATAGAGACATACGAATCGCGGACTCTTACTCTTTGGCCAGAAACTGGGTCATCTTCGTAGAGGCATTCGACTAAGATCTTTCCAGTGTAGCAACAAATGTGGGCTATACCAATCATCGCGGCTATGGCCCAGTAACCTCCTTGCAGTACGGCGAAGGGTAAAGACACAACGAACATGCCCTGTGAAAAAACAAATGATATTAGAAGTTTTATATTTGTCCTTTTCTACCGATTACAAATGAACGAGATTTGCGATTGTTTTTTTAATGATATTCCAAATAGCGTTATTTTTAGCCAGTTAAAATAAAATCGTTAGGAAAACATGTTGTTTCATAGAAAAATATGATGTTATTGGTTCTGTCATTACCTGAATAGCATTAGTGACATTCCATCCGGCTTGGAATTCGTTAATCTTTGCTCCTGTTTTTCCACCACCTTCTTCGAAGCCGCCTTCTTCTGATGATGCGTAAAAATCAACGCTTTGCAGGCTTTGAGTCCTGAAAAAGAATATGAAATATTTAAATATTCGGAATCATCGTATTTGCAATTCGGAAACAATGTATTGCGATTAATCGCAATACATTGTTTCCGAATTGCAAATACGACGGCATCATATTGAATTTAAACTTACAAAGTTAATACTAATTAAAATGATTTAAAAAAAAAATTATAAATATATTAAAGCGACTTCAAAAAAATCACTGAAAAGTACGAAATAACTATCCTTTACTAATCAAAACTTAAGTACAATATAATTTTATAGATACAATACAAATACCTATAATTAAATTTGACGGTTACTGAAGTCGACGCCAATCCTATTTAAGTCGATTGACTCACTGATGATACTCAGTGATTTTTTTTTGAAGTCAGTATAATTGTTTTATAATTTTTTTTTGAGTGATGTTGGCCTAAATCTAGGGCAGGTCTATAATTAACTTCTTTTCTAATTCTGGAGCGCAATGACATGTAAGATAATCATCAATGTAAATAAATAAAGGTTAAGCAACAACAGTTCACGTTATTTGGTGTATTTTCGAAATCCAAGCTCCAATACCAGTGAAATTTAAATGGGACCAAGTATATCCTTTCAAATAACAAAATAATTTTCCAAATCGGTTCTTAAATGACGGAGTTCTGAGGTAACAAACATAAAAAAATAAAACATACTACCGAAATGAGAGCCTCATTTTTTGGAGTCTGTTAAAAATAGATGAATGCAAAAAAATACAGAAATAAGAATTTATTTAAGAAACACGTCTGCTTACGTATTTGTACTGATTACAGGGATTGAAAATATCATTTCTATCAATCTTTATTTTTCGCTAATTTCTTTTTGTCTCGGAAAAGTTTATCTCCGAAAATTTTTAGCGATACCTAATAAACTTCTAGACGCCACATGGCGCCATTTGGTGCCCAACTTGGGGCTTTGATAGCTGTGTCTCTGAAGTCACAGAAATTACACAACTTTGCAGGAAGTTACAAGGGATATTAAAATAAAACGAAACTGATCTTCCTTCCTTTGGCTAATGTAATTTGTTTAAGGAATCAAAATCCTTTAATGTCTTGAAATGACGTGGGTAATTTGGGTATGTTAAAATGAAAAAATGACTTCGTAATAACAAATATTGATGAAACAATGTTTTACCGTATAGTCCCATCTTGCTGGGGGTAAGTGTTTTGGTAGCTGGTGAAAGAGTCTTCAGCATGAAGCTGACCGCTTACAAATGGATTTGTTGGATTGGTCGACTGATATGTTGGAGATGTTGTCTCATTCATTGTCGACAACTCGCAGCTTTCGTCCATATCTAAAGATTATATAATACAGAAACTTATCTAATAAAATAATTATTACTCAAAAAAATCTTACAAAGAATGTTATACGTTCAGTTTGACAATATTCTGTGATCCACCATTTTAGATCGAAATCAGAATAAATAAGACTGGAATGACTAAAAGACCGATGAGTAAGGATAATAGGTTTCTATCATACATCGATAATAAAAATAATAATCGTTGTCAATTTAATATTTTTTAGTTATATGATTCTTCGTGGGACCGATGGGTTGTTGGACAAATTTCTTAGTCCATCGGTTATCAATCTACTGCTAGTTTAATGATTGATTCACTGAATTCATGCTAATATGTAAAATTTCATTATCCAAATATAGTTTTATATTTATATCTATTAAGATCTATAGTCATAAATTATAACGACATACCGAATGAATATATTGTTTTCTTACCTTGATTGGCAAATCTGACGTTCTGTGGTGGACGAGGCGGTGGTCCAGGCTTATCAGGCATTTGTTGCCTGACAGTTTGAATCGCGACATCAAGTGCGTTTTTCAGCGGCGGAATTTTAAAGCGGCCGAAGTTGATCATATTTTTATATTTATATTTCACTGGCTGGATAAAAGTTTTGCGACTGCGATTTTCTCTTTTTAAATATTTTCTACTGTCTTTCGAGTTATTGATATTTTAAAATTGACGTCACGGGAAGACTGTTTTTTTAAATTTATCTAATAATTATTATTTATTTTTATTCTATTATGTAACTACATACGTATGTAAACTTAAAATTATTTTATGCACTAATTTGGAAGACTTCTTTACACTTTAACACTAAATTATTTTAATTTCAATTACATATTATTCTTGTGTCATTTATTTCCAGAGCAGCCATTTTTTTATAGTATTTTCTTTGTAATGTTCATTGCTTTGTGTTTTATTTATATTGAAATTTGTTTGTCCGACACTTCAATTTTAATTAAATATATTTTTAAAGCATTACGTTTCTTTTTCATGGGTTTTTAACATTTTTTAAATGGTTTTTGTTACGGTTGGTGCAGGTACTGCACAATTTTCTGTTACGTTTAGGTAGGTATTAGCTCGGCGCGGAAAACATGCGCGGTATTCCGATCGATAACTGAACTACTGAAGAGATACAATATTATGTTCTTAATGTTAAAATGTTATTAATGATCGCTTTATTTTGTATTCAACCATTTTTTCGTATTATAATTTAGTTACTTGATAATTGTTCTCTTACGAAAAGCTCTTTCCTTATATTAGTCAAGTTTTCATCTTTCGATCACATTCATAATGTAAGATTACGCCTAAAACCATAGGGGTAGGCACAAACAGAGCGTATTTTTAATTATTTAATAAGTATTACGTGGTTATGCAGGGTTTCGACAAAGACCTGAATAAATGTTATGACCAATTTTAATCTATTTAAAAAAGAATCTATTGCGGCTGGGAATTGCAGGATATCCTTGATATGAAGTGCTTATTAAAAGGCTGCTTATTCAGCCCAGCTCAAGAGAATTCGTTTTTCATCTCTGTGCCCTATAGCGGAAGCTATAAAGTCGATTTCGACAGTTGCGATTTGAGTACATTTTAGCGCGGAGAAGTCTCAAAATTAAATTTTTTACATTATAGTAATCAGCGAGAAAATTGCATTAGATAGGTACTAATTAAAAAAATAGTTTGAGAGATTTGTGATATTATAATCATTTATCTATTGTAGTAAAAATAATCTTGAATTCTTGTAGAATTTCGGAGATCCAACTGAATTTTTGTACTAAACAGGGTGTTTCCTGTTTTTCTTAACGAGATTATTTCTCCAATCGTGTTTACATATTGGACCATATTTTCAGTGTCCTTAGGCATCGAGGTCCAGACTACCAGAGTCTGCATAGGATTACCTAGTGTTCGAAACAAGTTCTTTCCCAGATAGCAAATAAGGTTGCTGCATGTATGATTTTTTTTTGACTGTAAATTGCCAAGTACAACAATACTAGTTTTTGACAATTAATTATAAAAAACTGCTATGTGAAAAACCAAAATTTTTGGCAATTTTGCTGGAATCTCATCATTTGTAGTTGGTCAAGTCATCAAGTCTTTGTATACGTTTTGGTACCTACTTTTGTATGTTACCACCCACACAGTTGCCCTGGTACGACGACGGAGTGTTGTACGTGAATAACTCCAGCACAAAACACTTAAACAATAATCAAAGGTTTGAGATTTTGAGATGAATTAGCTAACAGACAAGAAAACGTGGTAATAAAAAACGGAATTGTTTTCGGGTACGGATTTATAATTCATATAGACAAAGGACGTATATATATTTCAAAATATCCCTACTTTACTACCTATGTAACATAACCAAACTCCGTGTCTTTTTTTTACTTGGAAACTACTTATCCCAGCAATCTCAAATTTTACCCATTGAGTGGCTATACTTCGAGACGAAATATAGTCTATTAACCAGTACCACGCAAGCAAAGCTGCTAGTAAAACTAGTTTTATATGTATAAAATTTATTGAAGCTAGAAATGTAAATTATTTTAAGGTACCTAACATTTGTATTTTAATTGATTCACTCAACAAATTGATTGGAAACTTTATAGTTTTTTAAACTAAGTGCTTGTTAAAAATAACATTGATAACTTTCAAGTATTTTATTTATTGGAGCGAATATGAGTTCAGTGTGGTTTTTAAAAATATTTTTATTATTGTCAAATTATGTAGGACTATTGGTAAGACAAAACAGAATACGTAGATATTAGAGATGGGTAGGTCCAGAATCATATCCGCAAGTCCGTATCGTTTGCGATACCTACTGGTAGATGAACAATTCGGACACAATCTTTGGTACAAGTTGACGGAGTGGAATAGAGCGTATGTGAATGAAATCTTGACATGGATCGAGCGTGTCCAGAGCAAAAGATTCTTTGTTCGGGACTTCGGGAGTCGTAATAAAATAGTGTGACCGGCTGGGTTTTTACCTAAAAATTGGCAGACAACGACAGCCACGCGATCATAATGTGATCGGTAACTAATTGTAATTTAAAATTGGTATCAAGTATGGCGATTGTGTGTCTATTGCGCCATGACCGTTAAATGCACTTTTCGCGGTTGAACACAAATTACATATTATACAAATTCTCGTTTTTAACAGCAGACATCGCGCGATATTTGGCTGTCGCATGCTGATTGCAAGTTAGGTAATAAGCGTTCGTGTCCATACAAGCCTAGGACATGGAACGGACACAGAATCGGAATGTAAGTCCGCGAAGCTGGATGTGGGTATATCCGGATCCGTGTCCTTTAAAATGTTGGACCTACCCATCCCCCAGCCAGCCCCTATAAAAACTTTATAAAGGTTAAATGCTTATTTTTTGGGTTGAGGATTATTAAACTTTTTATTACGTGAAATATTTATACCTAACCAGAATGAGCCGGACTCGAAAGGAAAAACTTGAGAGCATGTTATCCTTGTTCATTGGCTTTTGGTGGCCTATTGTGTATGCGGTATGATATGATTCCTTTATACGACTATCTATTTTATTTTTCATAAAATGCAGTACACTTACGATGTGAAGAATCACCCATGCTGTCAAGAACCGAGTGAAAATCTGACGTTATCTATGATGATAGACGCGTATGAGATATACGGTCATGATCCTACCGATAAGCTTGATCATCTGGCGCATTATCAAATTGAGATGATGAAGATTAAGC
The DNA here is from genome assembly GCA_907165235.1 of Zeuzera pyrina. Lineage (NCBI taxonomy): Eukaryota > Metazoa > Arthropoda > Insecta > Lepidoptera > Cossidae > Zeuzera > Zeuzera pyrina. Next base: position 7,616,175 of record OU015641.1, read on the forward strand.
GAGCACCAGATCAGGTGATAGAATAGCTTTTACAGGAGCATCAGATAATTGTCATATTACGTTTTTTACTATAACTTGAACAAAATTCGATTATTTACTAATTTTTAAATATATTTTAGACTTAGGTACTAGTACTTATACCCATCTACAGTTACAGTAAGGACCGAGCTAAATGAATTCGGGGTCTGAAGCGCAGAGAAGGAAAAGCTCTCTGGCCAACATTATTGACGGCGCTTTAAGAGAATGTGCTATCCGATGTTAGCAATACAACATGTAATATAAGAACCTGTTTGTCCCCTCTGCGAACAGGATTATTTCAATGGTATACAATCGTACTACCGATATAATTGTTTTATAATTTTTTTTCATAAAATTAATTGAGCTTTTGTGTCATTGCACAAAAGTTGAACTTGCGAATCGTTCGTTCGTTCGGATGTCCTCCTTTTGTACCTACCATTTAAAATAAATGAGCTAATGTGAGTAAAAAGGGCTATCATCGGTAGTCAAATTGTTATTAGAATGTATGATATGAAGAAGAAAAAAGTCGAATTCAGTCGCTATTAGTTTGATCGATAGATTTTTTGCTTCAACATAATATTGCCTCATTACATACATATAAAAGTCACTTTACCTCATTACAGATAAGTCATGTGACGATTGAATTTACCGCGTTCACTTAGCTCGGTTCCCACATCGCAATTATCTGAAAATACTATTATAATTTCTTTTATTATTCCAGTACATAATAAATGAACATATTCATATAGCAACAGATCATCTAGGGAGATTTATTAATTTGCATATAAAGGAATTAAAGGTTAGTTATCAGTACACTGCATTATTAGATTCTCTAAAAATTCTCAGTTTCTTGTTGTTTTGTTAACATAAGACAAGTTATGAACAATTTCTAGTAGTGATGCCTAAAATAGGGCTTGACCTTGTATTATCTTCCTATGTAGGTAGTAAAAGTCATACAAGGAATAGAGCTCCATAAGAAACTTGTACAAGCGAAGCAATCCATTACTATCAGGTTCCACTTTACTATTTGTATACGTCTTGTGTGATTTTTTGTCTTGATATTCTACAACCCGAATGGTAATTGGTATGATGTTATGTATGAGATATATCTATCCTCTCATAACGGATATAATATCGAAACGATTTCTAATAAGTATTGCAATTTAATTTCAGGTATTACTCATAGCTCTTGATGATGCCATTGACAATATGCTCACGATGTATGACAATCATAATTCCATTAAGACTGAGAGGGTAGCCACGTATAATTCTGCGGCTGGCGGAGCGGTACCTTCGGAATTTTATTTAAGTCAAGGTTATTATCTTCATGCAGGGTCACTCTGGGATAAAAAAAAATTGCCGAGAAAAATGACCCAAAATATCAGTTGTACTGTATCATAAAAATGCTTCGATGGATAAGAAACTTGTGCTATCGGAGGCATTGTTGCTGAATTTTTGAAATAATAACGAGATTGTGTTATACCTAGACGATTATGAAATATATGGGCAGCGGAAGATTAAATAATTATACTTTCTACGCCACTCTCTAAATGAAGGTTGTGATGATTGAAAGACTAGCGAATAGAACTGATAATAACAGGATATTATTTTTCGTATTTAGAGGTAAACCATGCGAATGAACACGTTACGAATCTAGTAGGTAGTAGCTATAGATAAGGGTCACATCCAAACTCCAGCTATCGATGCTACCATGTTGAATATTACCTATGTTGTTTCATAAATTAGCGTTTGTTTTCAGAATTTTACTGCGGCAAAAACATATACATTTTCATATCTGAGTTATACAGCGATATATACAACATGGGTCAAGGTTCAGCTCCACATTGTAGAGGTCGTACATTTCATTTCTTAGGCTTCATGCATTTTATGGATGACACGAAATACTATCTAGAGGAAGATCCTAGTATGGCTTTCCAGATGGATAATTATATACACGGACTGGAGTGCCATCTTGGTATTTGTATTTTTAGGTAAGTTTCCGCTTTGTGTAAAATATACATATTTTCTTATAATATTCTATTGTTTATTGATATCAGTTTTTAGAATAGGGGGACAGATTTGGAGACCCGACTAAAATTAATATTTTAGATGTTACACGTGCATAGTGCAACTAACGACAGTCCAGTGACATTTTTTCTTCTCTCAACATTTTAGATCACGAATTTATTTAGCTCGATCCCTATATTAATATCTACTTATATTATTATCCGTATGAATATCTACTTATATGTGTCATGAAAAGAAAATTATATATCAACTGAAAGTATGTTGATGACCATAAGGAGGTATCAAAGTTATGAGTAATAAAACATGAATAAAACATAACAATTAAATTCACGATCATACTGACGCTAGCAGAAATGAAATAATTAGTGTCAATAAGTAGGTATGTAGATTGTAGATGCACACAGTTACGTGTAACACATTCATATGTAATATCCACCGGGTTTAACCATCGAGTATATTGAGTACGCGATCCAATTTTTTTCATATCATAACTTGTTACTGAAAATTTTACTTGCTCGGACTTCTTATAATAATAAATTCACAGGTTTCCTTTCAAGAAAAATCTTCAACATGTTCGCGATGTGTCGACGCTTCCCAAAGCGATTGTCAAATGTGGGACGGAAATGTATAAACTACCGCCACTTACGGCCGTCTCTTGCATCATAACATCCGGGTCGTTTATATTGGACTTTAACATACAAGGAATAAGATTTAGGCATCATGATTACATGCTAGTAAGGTTTTTTCTAATAAATAATTTAGTATAAAATGATTAAAGGTTGACGTTGCGAAGTTCCGTAGACATAGGTCGGCGACACTATTGAAGGGTAGTTGGAGAGAATTATTGAAAAATACCTTCCAAAAGGGGGCTAGCTTTAGTAAAGATCATGGAGCAGTATTTAAACTGGAGGGCATACTCTGAGAAGCTAGTTGAAGTCGAGAAATTTAATCTTGAAACATCTCTATACTCCGTCATCTCTTTTCATCATTTGCTGTTGGTGTATCTATAATAGCAATCTTATATATACTAGTAGGTGTATTTCCCAGTTATTTCCAGAAGTTAGAAAGAGACAGTATTTAAATGGTAGTGATCAAAGGTTACTCAAATATAATTTCTCTACGACTACTTCTTCAGAATACGCAGCTATGAATATGCAGCTAGATTTAAAGATTCTTGGTAAAGACACTCGGTGATTTTGAATTAAATTTATTTTATTTCTTACATTATAAATTGACTTTACATTTTATCGACATCGAAATTTTGTAGCAGGAAGGTGCCTACGATAATTTTACAATACCTAGGTACCTATATTATTATTGTAGGTACACAATAATACCTATTTTATTGAGGTGTCCTTTTTAACAAGTACAGTACCTATAAGTAGGGGAAGGGAAGACAAAACGGATCACTCAAGAAAAAACGAATGTAGAAAAAAACTAGTCATTTTATAAAATTTTTTTAAGAACTTTAAGTTTGACCAAACGTTTTGTTAAATCACTTTTATAAGTAGGTATAAGTATTATGCAATAATGTTTTTATAAGTAAGTACATATATAACAATGTCATTATTATATCTATACCTTTAGTATATACCTAATATTTCTTTGATCTCGATAATAAACGAGATTATAGAGGCTACAAAATAATTATATAAGTAATTGAAAACATATTACTTGTCATACGCCTATTTTCAATGTGGCAGCCAAATGGCCAAATCGAAAGCAAGTTCCGAGATTAAAACCTAATGTCAATATTTTAAAATTATCAGGAGGACGAGACTGCGGTACGCGACCTACCCAAAATTCTAAATGGGGTTGAATGCCCAATAAATTAATCCACTAGACTATATGCAACTACTATATGAATCAACAACTTTATCATTTGTTCTAGCTTTTGCCCAACGGCCACACCTATTATACCAAAGAGAGTTACTCGCCTCTAGTCTGCGATCATCACGTTTGCGAGTGGAATAACACCAACTTTTATGGAGGTGACAATTTCGTGCTTTAAAACGCATCTCTATTATTCTACTAGAGAACTACAATAGGTACCCCAGAGTGATACCCAGACTACGATTCAGTTTACATAACTAATGAGTTCATTAAACTGGCTTGAGACTGAACACAAGATTGTTACCCAGATAGCTATTTAAACTTACATGCGTGTAATAAATTTGACGTATCAAAAGGTTGCGCCAAGTTTGCCATGCCATATACACTTGGGGCTAGTTAAAATCAGACTTCCTAGTTATCACGCGGCAAAGATACTACATTGACATAACAAACAATGTTTTGTGTCAGAGTTACTCAGGCACAACACTCCATCGTCGTACTAGAAGGCACTCGAGGACCTGAGTGGTAACACACAAAAATATGAACACGCAAAAATAATAAGATTTCAGGAATATTGTCAAAAACGTTGGCGTCATAATTGACATAGGTACATACACTTATTAATCATTGAATGTTAAAAACTTGCCTCGTATTTGATGTGGCAATTTACTAGCTAAATAAAGCATGCAGCAACTCCATGCTATCTGGGTAGATTAGAAGGTATATTTATTAGATGTTCACAATGATAACTCAATAGTTTATTTAGACTTATACAGATTACATTAGGACTAAAGTTATGTCCCTCAATCATCAGAATAAATTGAAATAAAAAAGAAACAAATATTCAACTCTTCGACCTTGAGCACTTCGTGCAGTCTTGGAAGGGCAATTCAAGTCTACTTGCATTATTTGCAAACAAAAGCTTCCCACTATCCGCCACCGCGTTGTGATGTTCGTCTATTCTTTCCAATCCAGGGGGTTATTCACAAGCGTCGGAAACTCAAGTTTCCGTACCCGACAGAAAACTTTTCGATGATTTTGTCTCTACGCGATTCACGTATCCGAAGTATTATTATATTTATATTATATATATATCATATTATAAATAGTCGTATTCACAAATCCAAGCCGTCGGATTGAATTTATGCTTTTCGACGATCGGCCTCTCCACCATGGAAAGTTTCCGACCTTTTTGAATAACCCCAGGTGAATTTCGTCGCTCGGGAAGTATCCCGTGTGCTGCGTTTTTATCCATTTGGATTGTAATGTATGTATATGTAAAATAATAGGTTCAATTGAGGTTTATAATGACTTTAAAATCACCCTGTATACACATTTTAATGGTGCGCTACATCGGTCTTGGTCTTAGTTTCAATGAAGACTGTAAAACAAAACCAATTTAGAGAATCACTAACATATTTGTCCACTGCAGGTCCATTCATAATCCCGGGAGACCCGGGGCGAGGGCTCAGTCCGATTCCTCCGTACCTGGAAAGAACCACCGAGATACCAGCCACCACGGAATCATCTAATGTATTCAATCCTAACATTACATGTGAGTTCTTGCACAGTTCATATAGTCTGTTCCACAAGTTCAAAATGGTGTTAATTCTTTCTTTCTTTTCTTAATGGTGTTCAGCTCCAAGAAGCAAACAATTTATAGGTCAATTAAGTATTTAAACTTTTATTTCGCCGTTTGTGAAAATTAAAGTCTGCGAAAAATTACTTAATAATTGTACTTTTTAAAAAAACAACATACATTTTTTTTCCACGAGGCTTTATTCGATGAAGTGTTCATACACACCGTAATTTATTCAAATTATAATATTGATATTTAATACAACGAAAAATTTATTTAATGTGGTATACTCCCTTCAGCTTCGGTACGCCCATGCCGAATCGACCGCGAGCCCTATTTTCAGCATTAAATAAAATTATAAATAACTAGCTGTACCCGTGACTTCGTCCGCGTGGAAAATTTTTCCATGACTTCTGGGTTATTCACAAAAGTCGGAAACTCGACTTTCCGTATCTGACAGGAAAATTTCCGATGATTTTGTCTAAACGCAATTCACAAATCCGAAACCTTTCCGAACCGAAATGATTTGACAGTTCATTTCGGGACGAAACCTTCGGATGCTTCCGACGACTTTTTAGTGTGGAAAACGTTTCCGAAACAACTAAATTAATAATTTTGGCAAACAATTAGTGTCGATTACTACTTAGATTGCGTTTAAATCATAAGGAAAGGATAACGCTAATAATTTGTACCACGTTGGGGTACTTGCATCACCAAGACGTCGGTTCTCATATATTTACAGTGTATAATCGATGACGTCTGTCGTCAAAAATGTAAACAAATAATCTAACAAGTAACGTTACACGTGTAACGTTAACGAAATATCGTTAATCCAAAACTAAAATGCGTTCATGTCTCGCAAGGGATAGATTTTACGAAACATTTGCATCTTGTGTAGCCGCTCTGGTGTCAAACTATCTTCATGTCAAATGTCATAAAAATCGGTACGGCGGTTTAGCCGTGAAAACGTACCAGACAGACCGACAAACTTTCACATTCATAATATTAGTATGGATGGAGGTTAGAGTTTCGAGAGATAAGATTTTTTTCAAGACATTTCCTCTTTAATAATCCTTTTTTTTATTTCTTATATATTAATAATTTTTGAATTATATGCGAAGAACTAAATACCTTTCTTTTCATATTAATTTCTTAATAAATTTTGCAATTCTTAATGCGCTATAAAATCCTTAAAATACATTTTTCTAGACGTCATTCCACGTTGTACAATGAGCTATCGCACATATTTTTAGGACCTTTATCAAGTATTAACACCAATTTAAACTTGTAGAAACGACTAATATCAACAATGAATACTTCTACAACACAGTGTAACTAAAATGTTCATTCAGAATGGATAGGCTTATGTCCATAATCCATATATGTATATATATATCAATTACAGCACATGAAAATTCTTTTATGTGCAGATTCATTGGACGGTTGCTGGTTTATGTTTCCGCCGAATTACGGCTCGATTGCCGGCATCAGTTACTTGGACCCGTTGACGATTAACGAATATCGTTTCACTTGTCAAGGCACAGGAAATAAGGTAGGAATACGATAATTATGCTTTTCTGGATGTCAGCTTTCAGATGTGCATCGATCTTGAGGCTATGCTAGGAATAGATAAGGCTTAGAGATAGATGAGAAACTGGTGGCTGTAACGATAGGTTACTAACTTTCATTTATGATAGATCTTATGATAAGTCTTACGCCTTGGCTGATTCTTAAGTTTTGCGAGACAGATAAGCAGCTGGCACATTCTATTTTTATACACCGGTGACGCCACATACCATAACGAAGTATTGCAAAAAAATAATATCTAGGTTAGAAATCGATGTTTTCAATCATATATCTGAGAGTACTGTAGCAGAATTAAGAGAGATCCACTCAAAAGTAGGGTTTCCTCGTAGTGCAATTTGATGAGACTGAGAATAAATACAAAAATACTTTTCTAGGGCTTGTACTGGTACCCGCAGTGGATGGGTGCTCCGCCTCACCATCCATACCCTCAGTCTGGAGACACGCCGGGGGACCTCTCGCAAGGGATACCTGTATCGTACTTCCCTCATCAGCAAGGGCCCATACCCAAAGCAATGCATGTGCCTGACATATCGGTTTAGGCATAGATAATAAAAAATGATATTTTTTCTTCTAGTTTTCATTCTGGCAACAGTTTTGCGGTAGAAATGTATTTTTTTTTGTTACAAATAAGAGAACTCTAATTTCCTTTAGATGAGTAGCTACTTTACGTATTTTTATGATGGATTAAAATGATAGGATCACAGTAATTTTACAATAAAAATTACTAGATTGATTTTTTTAATATATTAATATTTAAATCAATATATAATTTTTAATATTGAAATCGATGAATACCAAGGAAAAAAGATTTTGTTTGGAGGAGTGAAAAGATATCAAAAAACAATAAGCAATCCGATTTTTATAACTTTTATTTATACTCATAATAATCAAAATTTACATATTTCAAACATAACGAAACCTAGTGTCAACACAATACAGTTGTAAATGTGTCGCTTATTTTAATACGCTAAATAATTACACCTAAAAATAATAAAATATAAAACGATCATCGAGAATTGTTAAGATCGAGTCGGATATACATTATTGCACAACTTTTTTATAGAAGTGGATACCTGAGTCAATTATGAGATGAATTGGGCTTCGATTGTACTCAAATCAATATTTGTGTAAGATTAAACATTTTAATTACAAAGTGCAATGAAGCAGTGATTTTTTTTAACTACTCGATTAAAACTAATTTTTTTTGTGATGGTAATACTAAATAATACTTTTGAAATTCACTCACGCATGCACTTCTAATAATCGCCAAATTACATGTATATCTTCAAAAAATGTATTGTCAGAGAATACTTTAAATTCATCTATATCAGTGTTCGTTTTAACAAATAGTTATATAATAAATCCTTATATAAAAAGCTGAAATTCACTATCGACTACTTACAAACTATTTTGAAACATTAATTTTATGGGAATATCACACATTTTTACGTTATGTAACGGGTGGTATTTACTCAATCACAGTCAAATGTAATGCAAGAAGACATTTAAGGCTCAAAATAAAGTACATTGCTTCATGTTTTTATGTATTGTTTTTGTTCAATATACCTAATATATTTTACAACAAGTAGATTTGGAGACAGTTTTTACATTAGGTATAGTGGGATTTAGGGACTTTTAAAAACAGTTCCTCAATGGCACATTTGATAAACACTGTTTGCCTTTCTTCTTATATTAGATGTTACTCGAGTGATGACAGTAGAAATAAATGGTTACACATTAAGCACTTGACTGTGATCTGTGATTCATACGATTAATAAATGAGAGATATTGGAAGGGTATAGGATAACAGTATTTTGATGAAAACAAGAATTGTCACCTTCAAAAAATATTGTTTTATGATAAAATGAAAGCAAAACAGTGTATTTTAGGAACGCTTGGAAAATAGGGAATAAATGCAAGGATGAACACAATATACGGAATACAATTTTAAGCATATTAATGAAAAATAACAATGTTTTCGTGTTTTGGGAGCTTTTTGACTGGCAACCCCGTAAATAATTCTCGACTAAAAAATTCTGTCAAAATTGGGAAGAAATATCAAAAAATGTTAGTCAACATTGAAACTTTGTGTGTTTATATCGATCACATTAAAATAATGTGCCCTTAACCTAAATTTTTACAGAAATAATTTCTTATTTCGCTTATGGTCAGTCCTACATATTTATTTGTCAAGATGCAATTCAAGCCATAGTTTGCCCTTGACAGCAATAACCTTGAACTTTAAATTGTCAATTTTTCGTAAATATTTGCAATGGGGCAGATTTTTGTTAAACTGGCACAACGTTGGGATACGGCCAGTGACGTCCTGTATTTAAAACATAGGAGTGAAGACTTGTGTTGTGCACAAAAAAGGTAAAATTGCTGATATTACAACACACTTCTTGTGACATTTTGTTATAGGTACTTTATTTAAGACGAAATACATATTGTCATGTCCTATTTATTTAGTTTTATTAACTGTGTTTATTTAGAACGTAACTGGCCGCTGAAAGTAATAATAACACTTAATTTAAACTACAATACAGGTATGGCCGGATTGCAGAATTTAAGCTTTCTGGTCAACAACATCGTCAATTTCGAATTCTTTCTCCCAACTTTCGTCTGAAATACTCTCATCGTCTTTAACTATATCTTTTTCAGCAAAATAATCTTCAACTAAATTGTTACCACACACATCAGACTTTTGCGTTTTTTTCGGTGACCGACCATTTTTGTTTTTATTGGTTGTGATTTGTTTATTACTCGTTTTGTCTGTGGTTTGTGCAGCCTTGGATTTAGGGTTGCCAGTGTCGGTATTGGTGTTTTTATTTTTAATGTTATTATTAGTGATGTCCCGTGACGAGGTTTGTTTTGATAGTTTTTTAGTGGTAATTTCTTTTTCATATTCTTCTAGAAGTAGAATTTGTTGTTCTTCCGTTAATTCAACGTCATTTGCGAAGTCTTCTGTAAAATTTAGTAAAACGTTGTATACAAGCGAACATTTCATGCAATTTGAAAGATGCTAGGGTCGACAGTTGGAAGTGAATATTTAACCATTAACATGCTATTATTCACTTACCATCTTCCCAAGCAACTACGTTATCAATTTCAGTGTTTTCATCTGGAGTATCGCTATCTAATCCAGACAATACTTTTTTTGGACTTCTGTAACAAACAAAATAAATAGTTTTGAGCATTCTTCATAATTAAAAAGGTTATATTATAAAATTTTGTTTGTATTGTTACGGTTGGACCTTATGCGTAAGGAATAAGGTCGATTTTTAATGGAGCTCGAGACGTAACTTTTAGTGCTTATATCTCGAGACCTAGGCTTTGCAGAGTTATGACCTAAAAACGCATTGCTAGGTTTAGGGCCTACTATCGAATGGTATAAGTCAAATGAAGAAAGAAGAACCAAGTTGCACCTAGAATATTCCCGAGCGATGACGTGTCATGTACCTATGACTCATGCAAACAGGTGGCGTCGAGAACAATGTCGAATTACCGTTAACGAGCGTAATTAACTAGAAAGTTCCACCCTTGTTTTATCCGACTATAAATAGAGCTCCGTGTCCGCCGCCGAGTCAGTGTTTCTCAACTGTCGTTCGTGACGACATCAAGGCGAATTACGAAGACGACTACAACGACTACTGCGACGACCTTGGATAGAAGAACTCTGCGATTTGGGACCGTTGTTATTGAGTGAAGTGTGTACCTTCGGTGACTACTACGCGAGTACCTACTTAGAGGGCGACTACGAAGACTAGGGACCGCCGTAATTAAGTTCGTGTGTTCTTGACATCTGCTTGTACGAAGGAAAATAAACTCTTTGCACACTTAACCGGCATCTTATTACCCTCAGCTCGTAACAGTATTATAAAATTAATTAAAGCGTCGTCTATGGACTGCTGGTCTTTATATTCATTAGTGGTAAATCTGTGTTGTGGTCGAACGGTCGTACAGAGTAGAGATTGTCGTCAAAGAATTTTAAAATGCTGCCAACAAAGAATTACTAACAAATTAATTTGACGAGTTTCGAGCTGTGAATTTTGTGTGAATTGTGCGCTGTGAATTTTGTGTGAATTGTGAGTTGTGAACTGTTTCCAATCTGTGGAGTGTATGCCAAGGGAAAAAGGCGTTTTTTCTATGTTTACGATTGAATTTTGATTACTGGCCGACCACTAGTAAATATCAGTGGCGTGCACTCCATAGAGACAAATAGACTCTGCCTACCCTAGGAATTTGATAATTAATTAAAGTACGAAAAATAAATAAATCGCAACCGAAAACATTTTCAAAATTCCGGCGCTCGCCTTATTTTATCGTTCGCCCGAGATACAATTCGCATCAAAGGCTGAATTTACACACATGCAAACATTTTCTAACGTTGTGTTTCGTATAATTACACGCGTGCATCTGTAGTGGTTTTGAATGTTTACTTATCTTACTTACTTACTTATCATCTAAGTTAAAAAAGAGATGCAGTTTTTAGCCAATATCAGCATCGAAAAAAAAATCGTCTATAGTTTTAATTTTATTAGTTATTATTGTATGCTCCTTCACTTCGCTTAAGTCTTATTGGTTAAAACTGCGTTCCGTCCTTTTCCTGAAATCTTATTGGTTAATATCAGATACATAATGCACCCGATTTTAAAATGCGTTCATTTTTATTATTTTCTTAATAACACAAGTACATTTATTTTGGCCGTATAACATTTTCGTATTTCATTGCTAGTTGCGCTAATGAGTTCAATAATTGATTATTGAACTGGCTCAATAATCAAATTCGCTCATTTTTAGTCATTTAATATATTGGAGCTAGGTCGTTCACTTAGTTTACTTGATCGTCAATTAGTATTAAATTTAATCACGGCAAATAGTGCAAGATTTGTGCAAAACTTCTGCTATTATAATACATCATTTACAAACCCCATTTAAATTGACTCAGATTCTAATTAAAATATAACTAGTAAGTAAAATTATTTATTGTACTTGATACATTAAATTATTATGATAATTAATATGGATCTGGATCAACATAACACGCTCTTTCTCTGAAGGATGAACTATTTTGAAGAGCGGGATTGAGTTAGTTCTCTTGGTCACTATAGTAGCGAATGACTCATTTAGCTCGGTTATTAAGAACGACTCAACTTTCAATTCTATGCTACTACGTACCTGGCAATATATTACATTACATAAAGTGCAATAACAAATGTATTGGAAGTTTATTTACTGTTTTTGAAACTTGTTTTGTGAAATAATTTAACAGTAGAGTTTCTCCTGTCAGCGTTGTGGAAGTTTGCGTTTACAAAAACTAAAAAACGATGCTTTTTCTAAACTTTTATATGACGAAAAGAAACTAGTAATTGCTAATGGCCGATTTTTACAAGATTTAGATTTCGCGATGACTAAAAGTTTCTATAATTAATTGAACACATTAAGAAAAGTAAGATAAAACTTCATTAAAAAATATTCTAACTTCTTTGAATGAATAACACGAGCAAGCGATCTCTTTTTTATAAGCGCCCTCTTAAACAATTTCTAGTGACTTTTTCTTCCTTACTTAAAGAATATTTAACAAATAGGTTTTACAAAATAAAAGATGGCGCTCGTCGGCAGTCAGATTTAAACGAAATTATGTTTAGTAATTATTGAGTAAAGTTTATAGGTAATAACTTTTCAAATTTGTTATATTATTAAATATTAAAAGGTTATGTTATAAGATAGTCTTTTTACAAAAATTATAAGGAACAGTTTTGTTACCGTTGAAAGATTTTTCATAGTAGTTCCGATGAATAAATAACATGACGTAAAATATATTAACATTTACACGCAAATTTTGAATGAGGAATTCGGCCTTTTCTTTTTAGTCTACCCTATTGAAATTGTCTGTGCATGTCACTGATAAATATCAAAGGAGTTGATAGTAAATAAAAGAGAAGAAGTCTCACTTCTGTCATCTGGCAAGGCACCTTCTGCGCTCGCTGCAACGCGATCAGTGGCTGTAAAACCACTAGGACTAACGGCAGAGGAGAGTTTTTTTAGTCGATACGAGTCCAAAGGCAATATTAATAAAAAAAATAAAAGAAAGGCGATATTAATGGTATGGAAATTCAACGTTGTAGTCGATTCGTTAATCCAAAATTTAAATTTAGAAGTCAAATGTTTCGTTTTTGGGTAACTTTTCAATCACAAATAAAAAACTAGATACACAATCAACGCTGCAAAAACGTCCGTATCAAATGTGCACTCAAATGAGTATTTGAGTGCACTTCAGTTTTAGTAGTATTTGAAAACGCTAACAGCGAACATCTAGAACGCTAAAAAAAGACGGTGATTCTTATTTTTGGTTAATAAATTAAAATAATTTACATAAGTGTTCATTATTTCGTATAGTAATAGCGTTACATAGCTCTTTTTTATTAAATTCGTAATCATATTTTTAAATATCGCGTGTCGATATGTCTCATCCTTGTCACTTTCACGTAACAAATCAAAATGACGTAAATAGCAATGCAGGTATATTATGTGAATTATACTTTACGCACGAGACGTAAGATTGCATTTTAAATATTTTTTTTTACAAATTTGGTTTCAATGTCATGCAAGAATCGTTTACGAACTTTTATAACGTTATGGTTTGACAGTAAGGTCAAAGGTTAATCTAAAGTGATTTAGATTAACACAATATTGCCGATAATACTATATGGTATTAAAAATATATACGTCAATTCGGGCAATAATTTGTTTAGATTTTACAGGAGATTGTGAATCTTGCTACTTATTTGTGACCAAAGGAGTAACTGCATTTGGTTATAGTATAATAGTTTCTCAGAAAGTAACTCAATTATCGGAAAATAGATTTAGATTAGTTAAAAAACGTACATTGATTAGACAATCAAATACCATAAAATAAAAAAAATTCATTGAAGACAAAACAATAGTTTGAAAAAATCTTCTCTGCACTTGTATTTACTGGCTTTACGAATACTGCATTTATTAAAGCTATTGTAAAACGATGTAGAAATAATGATACCTGACTGAGTTTTTTGTCGGTTAATCTCAGTGTTAAGGTTTTCTTTTCAAACCGAACTAAGGCAGATTTCACGTTCAAAAACACATTGCAATTGGGTTACTTGAATAAAATGATTTGACTTTGACACTACTCAGTCGGTGTAAACATCGACTGAGTAGTGTTCGCCCGTGAGGATTTTTCCCTTCTCAGAAATAAAACTCATCTGTGCGGATATTTCCGTTCTCAGAAAAAAAAACTTACTGTTGCACGGGTGCGGGCCCGGTCGCTTGCAGCGGCAGGTGTGCCAGCACGGGGTCCGCCGTGGGCCGCTCCAAGGGCTGTTTGCGGGCCGCGGCCGCCAGGCGGTCCTGCAGCAGCGCCACGCGGAACAGGTACCTACGGCATGCGCCCAGCGGCGTTATCACACAAAGAACGATAGCTGCGCAACAGTCGCACGACGATTGTTTCAAATTAGTAATTATGGAGTCATGCAGTGACTTTTGTAGCATGAAAATGTTGTTGCTATAGGTAGCGGCACGAAAGGCTAAAGGTGACCGTTATTGCACAGAAGTCAAAAATGGGGTATCTTTGGGGAGTTAGCGGGACGTGAGGCAGGCGCGCGTATCGTTTGTAAGCGCTCAATAGCTCTCCAGTCGTACTGTGTTCGTTCGAAAGCGCTGATTGCGTACTGTGTCTGAGTTGCTTTGAGTGTTCCCTTTCAAAATTATAAAAAGCCACATGATCACATGATCACATGATCACCATGGTCTATTTGTTACGGTTTTTCACCCAGAGACTATTTTATGTAAACATAGCTATAGCACACTTTTATTAAATACTGGGCTGAAGACAGAAATGAAGATAAAAAGTTGAGTTTCGACTTTAGGGTGTATGTTTTAGGGGCTTTTTTGAGTTCTTTTTTCTGTTTAAAAAAAACGAATTTTTTTTGGGCTTATCGTATCAAATGAAAGTTCTTTACATCACGAATTTAAAAATGTATTACAAGTTATTTTGCATTCTTTTAAGATATTGAGTGCATGAAGAAACACCACTTACGAATTCGAACACCTTGGAAATGGGTGTTAAATGATCATCATTCTAGAGTAAGATACAATAATATAAGGTTTAGTTGAGTTGAGTTTTTTGAAAAACCAAAAAGTATTATTTAGATACAAAGTAAAAATTACAATCACGGATAAGGTGAAACAATTTCATTCCTTAAATTCATTGCCAGGGTCGGAACCCATCATGAGCAAGGTCAGAGAATATGTAGAAGATAAGGACGACTCCCGCGTTGTTGTTGGATTGAGTGTGAGATGCGGAGAGCATCTCGTTCAGTTAGTATATAATAATAAAAACATTTAGTATATAATAATGAAAAACAATTCATACAGATAAGTTTCTCATATTTGTTAAATTTGATTTCTTGAAGAACGATAACTCTGAATTCGATAACTAAAATTATTTAGGCATCTAAGGATATTATAATACGTTCATTTGTATTTGTGACGATGTGAAGAACGAATTAAAGACAAATGGAAGCGGCCACATATTTGCGTCGTATGAGACCCTGACTGGTGCTGCAATAATTGCCCATATTCGCCCAAAACATTGCTGTAATGTAATGTACGTGTCACAACGCGTGCGTATAAGCACGCACACATACAAACCATGCGCGTTGGATTTCTATAAAGACATCCTACTGTTATGTTTATACTGTGGCAACGGCTAGATAGAGTATAATATAGGCCTACAACTAAATACACGGAAACTTACCGCTCCCAAAACTCGTCGTGTGAAACCGCGTCAGGCACTAGTTTGTCGTACTGCGCTCTTAACACAGGGTATGCTTCGAGGCGCCTCGCGGCAGTCGGGATGGATATGGCTCCCGCTTCAGAGTTCTCGAGAGACGCTCGCCAAGCGTCGAACTCGGGACTGTAAGCGGGTACGATGAACGTCGCGTCCACACGTTGTAACGCTTCCAGTTCTTTCTGTTTACGGCAACAACAGGATACAACATTACGTTAAGTGTTTTCGTTATCTTTATAGGTATATACATTTTCGGTGTGCGTGTGTTCGCATAATTCTTCTCCTCCCAAACGGCTTGACCGATTTTGATGAATTTGTTTTGTAGTTATGTAGTCAGCGAGATGGTTCTTAGTTCGACCAGGTAGGTGGCGCTGTTGTCGCGATTCAGAATTTTTTTAGCAATTTTCGGACCAAATTTTTTGTATTTAAAAAAAACATAATCCGTAATCCCATCAGCCTCCCAGCACCTCTTAGTATATTTTAACTCAATATGTCTTAACTAAAACTAAATACTAAATATGTAGCTGGAGAACAGTGGACGAACTCAGCGAATGACAGAGACATTTGGAATTCACTAGAGGAGGACTTCATCTTCGGTAACGAGGGGCTTTTGCTTGGTAAGTTGATTGAAATGAAATTTAGGATTATTAAGATAGTGTAATATGTATAAAATATTAGTTTCAAAAATAACTTTTTAATGTGAGTATAAGCAAATTTATAGATTAACCATTGTTCTTGAGGATTGTTAGTTGTGGATAGAGTTGCTAGTTCTACAGCTCCATTATATATGTACAACTCTTGTTTAAATTGTTGTTAACTTTTTTTGGCAAGAAACATAAGGCTTTTTTTATTTTATTTATTTATTTATTGCAAAAATACTGCAAATTATATTGGAAAACAGATTTAATTGCGTTGTTGTTTGATGTTTTACTATGAATTTGATATACATTTAGTTGTTTTTATAACTTTTATTAAATCACAGTACTCGGAACGCGACAATGCCATTCTAGAGATTTGCATGAAATTCACGATTTTTTTTCTGTTCATCTAAGACTCGGAACTAAGACTCGGAATACCAAACCTCGTCAGGCGCGATGTAAGTATGCCGACCCTTAATACAAATTCTAGTTAATGCGACAATCGAATTTTATTGTCTACAGAAAAAGTTGTTTATTGTTGTGATTCATGTGGTTATTAACTTGCTTTTTCGAAAATTACATTCAAATAATTTTAGTAATTTTTAAGTGACGCGTGGACAAACAAAGTTTTTACAGTTTTCTAATAATATGTGCTGTACTTTGGCGATTGGCAATATTTCAGTCCCAAGTTACTAACAGATACCTAAATACTATCTTCTTCCATAAGATGTAACAAATAAAGAGATTACCTTGTATGTGGAAAGCATGGTAGTGTCTCCAGATGACAAAATGACTTCAGTATCGTCTTCATCATCAGGTTCCGGATTCAATGCTGTACTCACTTGACCTGCAAAAAACATTTTTATATTCAATAACAAGGTATGCAATAACACAGATGTATTGAAATTTAAATACAATAATTGTCTTTTTCAAATGTTTTTCAGTACTTTGATAAAAAATACTGATTTTTTAAAATTAAAGCTGTTATATTGTATATGTGGTTAATTAAAATTAAAATTAATAATACATATGTATTATACATATACATATGTATTATTAATTTTCACGTCCACGCAAAAAGCGTCCAGTAGTGGGCTATTGAGTTAAGACTAGATTCGGAATTTAGAATAGTCAATTGATAATAAGGATTAAAAAAAAATTTAAAAACTGGCATTTTTTTTTACCAGACATTTAAAGTTGAAACTGAAAGCTTGTTTTGAGAAAAAGAATTTTTGAAGTTTGATTAAAAAAACACATTTTTACTTGTTTGTTTCCACATAGAAAAAGTCTACATAGTAGAGTTGTCTACATAGTTCTACATAGTAAAGTCATTTACTATATGAACTTGTAGATAATTGAGCATTAATTAATCAATTCAAATCGCGAAATGCCATTTTTTCACTCAACTTTACAAAACTGCGTATATCTCGGAAACTAAATGCCTACCACTGGACCCTTTTTATACATCATAGGTCTAAAAACGAACGGAACTCACCAATAAAACTACTTATACTCTTCTTCATGACATTCGCTGGAGATTCTGGCTCATCCAGCTAAAAATAATAAAGCCATTATTTTTAAAATGTAGATGTCGTTAGGTGATTATAAATTCAATTAATTTCACATTTAATTTATAAGTTTTTACTTATAACAAGTGATCAAAATCAAAGGTTTACTATCAAAGGAATCTGCCAGAAAAAACTGCGCCGCAATGGTGGATCTGTGTACAACGGGTCCATTACGGTCATGGTTCCAAGCCTGGTTAAAGGAGGAGGGCAAGAAATCGCAATGGATTATAATTTATGCATCATGGATATAATTCATGTATGCATGCATAACTATGCAACGTTTGGATGCGAATGTGTGGTTATTCTTAACCAATTAACACACCTTCCCATCCATTTCCCATCACATGATCGATTCTCACCTAGGGACATCCCTCTCTACTGCACAGTGTATGGAGGCTGTGCTGTGAGGAGGGCTCGTACCGAGGATCTACAGCCTTCAGCTGTGGCCAGCAGGGAGTAAAGTGGAAGGTGTCTACACGTTGGGAGGACTAGATCATTATGCGGAAGGGAGGTATCAAGGCTAGCTGAATCCTGGGCACCACTAAAAGGTGCTCCGGGAGTCAAGCAAAGCCAAGGCACCAGGCACTGCAACAAAAGATGGCCTAGCTAGGGTGTGGTAAGGGAGCTCTACTGAGCACTAAGATACTCAATAAAGAGACAATGTCCACGGGATGCAGGCTCTTAGTCGCACTACCATTGTACGTAGAGGAAAGGTTGGGCACGGAAGCGATAAGGTGGCTAAAGTTCCAGGCCATTCAAGTAAGGGTCAAAGTGTTTAGGAACCCCAAGAAAAAAGAGGTCGCAGATAAAGAGAGGGCACCGCCTAAGAGATGCATAAATTGTAGAGCCACGAAAACACCTGAGGCCACAGGAGCAAAAGCATCTAAGGCGGAGCTGGAGAAGGAAGAAGGGGCATCAGGGAGTGGGGGCACTACCTCTCGGGCTGCAAGCATGCAATAACATCGCAGTCTAAGGCGGTTGGGAGGGCCCTATTTCTATTACAGTACACCAGACAACACAGGAACACAAATTGACACAATCACACAAACAAAAACAACACAAAAACACCTAAAAAGCTTAGAATCTGTCAACTAAATCTTCATCATTGTAAAGATGCAATGACAGAGCTATCTAGAACCATTACTAGGGACAATATTGACGATGTACTACCACAAGAACTATATATATGGAATGGACGCGTCAATGGCTTAGGAGTCCTTGGCGGACAACACCTCTATGATAAAAACGGTGAATATAAGCCAAGAACTTGTGTATTTATAAGCAATAATATTAAAGCAACAGGTTGTATGGAAATATTTTGGAGCAGAGACCTGGTAGCGATAGAAACAACTATCATAGTGAAAGGGACTAAAGCCATGAAGGTAGTTCTGGCATCATGTTACTTACAGAGCGAAGCTACCTTTGAACCACTCTCTGAAGAATTAGAAGAGCTAATATTGAAATTCAAAGCAAAGAATACACCCATGATAATAGGATGTGATGCAAATTCACATCATGTGGTATGGGGAAGTTCGGACATGAACAAAAAAAACTTCTGCTAGAATTTATAAGTAGCAACGACTTGGAGATTGTCAATATAGGATGTGAACCAACATTTGTAATGAGATCCAGGAAAGTGATGTTAGATATTACCCTGTCAAAAGGCAGAATTCAAAAGTACATTAGCAAATGGAAGGTAAATAGGTAGTGAAAGTAAAGGAGTAAAAAGAAAATACCGAATTCGCAAAAGTTTGTGTGTAAATGTTAAATATTTTACGTTATTTATTCATCGGAACTACAATGAATAATCTTTCAACGTTAGCAAAACTGCTTCTTTTAATTTTTGTAAAATTATTATCTTGTAATATTTAATAATATAACAAATTTGAAGTCATTACCTATGTCAATTTTACTCAATAATAATGAAACATAATTTCGTTTAAATCTGAATGCCGACAAGCGCCACATGTTATTTTTTATATCTATCTGTTAAATATTCTTTAAGGAAGGAAGAGAAAGTCACTAGAAATGGTTCAGAGGGCATTAATAAAAAAAGAGATCGCTCGCTCGTGAAGTTAGAATATTTTTTAATGAAGTTACATGTTACTTTTTTTAATGTGTTGTCTTAATTGTATAAACTTTTAGTCATCGCGAAAACTAAATCTCGTAGGCATCGGCCATTAGCGATTACAAGTTTCTTTTCGTCATATAAAAGTTTAGAAAAAGCATCGTTTTTTAATTTTTGTAAACACACAGTTCTGCAACGCTGACAGGAGAAACTCTGCATGTTAAATTATTTCACTTATATTATTTCACAAAAGAACCAAAAAACAGTAAATATACTTCCAATTCACTTGTTATTGCACTTTATGTAATATATATTGCCGGAATTGCCGGGTATGTAGTATAATACTATAAGTTTGAGTCGTTCTTAATAACATAACATAACTTCACGCTGTATCCCCAACGGGGTAGCCAGAGAGGACGGAGCGCCAGGAGTCGCGGTCCTTACACACCAGTCGTTCTTAATAACCGAGCTAAATGATTCTCATAGTGACCAAGAGAACTAATTCAAACCCGCTCTTCAAAATAGTTCATCGTTCAAAGAAAGAGCGTGTTATGTTGATCCGGATCCATATTAATTATCATAATAATATGTACCAAGTATAATAAGTAATTTTACTTACTGGTTATATTTTAATTAGAATCTGAGTCAATTAAAGTGTGGTTTGTAAATGATGTATCTGATAGTAGAAGTTTTGCACAAGTCTTGCACTTTTTGCCTAGATTAAATTTAATACTAATTGACGATCAAGTAAACCAAGTGAACGACTTATCTCAATATATTAAATGACTAAAAATGAGTGAATTTGATTATTGAACGCGCAAGCCCAACCCTAGCAATGAAATACGAAAATGTTATACGGCTAAAATAATAACTAATAAAATTAAGATTAAGATGCTGGTATTGGCTAGAGACTGCGTCTCTTTTTTAACTTGTGTGCTTGTTTCGGGTTAAGTAAACATTCAAAACCACTAAAGATGCACGCGTGTAATTATACGAAACACAACGTTAGAAACTCTTTGCATGTGTGTAAATTCAGCCTTTGATGCGAAATGTTTCTCGTGCGAACGACAAAATAAGGTGAGCGCGGGAATTTTGAAAAAGTTTTCGGTTACGATTTAATTCTTTCTCTTACATTATTCCATTTGCAAATTGCTAGGGTAGACAGAGTCTATTTGTCTTTATGGAGTTAACGCCACTGGAAGATCACAGGAGAATAACTTTTGAAGTGGATAGTTACTTAGAGAAAATCCAAGAAGAACAGACTGGGAAAGGTTCAGTAATGAATTGGGAACATGAAAACTATGCGGTACAGCTCCAGGCACGACTACTGCGCGTACTGGGTCCTTTATAATTTCGGCAGGGTAACAAACGTGCCGGGAACTGTGCCGACATCGACCGCGATACGCGGCGCTAATAAACAAAATTGTACAAATAACCTTTAATGTCCGTTAGTCTTCAGGGTGGTGGAAGTCGGAGGTGGCTTCCGGCGCCGTAAAGCCACAAAACGGAAGATAGATCCACTTATCACCTTCACCTCTTTGCCTACCACTTCAAGTATTATATATTAACAGTATAATGCAAAACAATCAAATACCAATTCCAGTCGGCGAACACAACATAATATGTAAACGCGACACGGCAGGATTTCTTTTACCTTCAAAACAAAAAAGATAATTGAGATTTACAACCAATATTCCAAAAACTTTCCTTTTTTTATCACAAAGCGACCGACGCCCTTTTTAGTCTTCTCCATAACAACTTCAATTCACGCACTAAATCACCCACATATCAAAAAAAATAAACTAATCCGGCGCTGACGGGACAACTTATGCCATCATTTGGTATCGAGAGACAATAGATCAATAATATGTTTTATTCCTGACAGAAACCCAATCCACAGACTGTCAAGACAAAGGAAGATATAGTAGTAGACTCTGAAAATATGAGGATTGCCATAATGACAGCATTTAAACAAGCATGCCTTGAGAAAATAATTCAGGACAGGAAAGGACAGATATG
The DNA here is from genome assembly GCA_907165235.1 of Zeuzera pyrina. NCBI lineage: Eukaryota > Metazoa > Arthropoda > Insecta > Lepidoptera > Cossidae > Zeuzera > Zeuzera pyrina. The sequence goes on from OU015641.1 coordinate 7,638,340, forward strand.
GTGGAATGACTCACTATATAAACAAAGGAAAAAGGTAAGGCTTTCTTTAAGAATAGCCTTGAAGAAAAATAATGAAAAAAGCTGGAATAAGTATAGGAAATCGAGAAACGAATTCACAAGAGAAAGACTAAAAGCAAAAAGAACAAGCTGGAGTACGTTCCGCAAGGAAATAAATAATTTATTACTTCTAAGCAACACGTTTAGAAGAATATTAAGTAACGAGAAAACATATCAATTAAGCAATCTGAAGATAAATGACGAAACTAGGAACCGGAAAAAGTATTGGAAATAATGGTTAAAACACATTTTCTTCTTTTCGTTCTTTTCTTTATGTACTTCGTTCTATCTTTCATTCTTTTAACATTACAGTTTTTCCTCTTGAATCCATTCATCACAATCTTAACACGAATGATTCGTGGTTGGATATAGTCGCTACTACGTCTCCTGATTATGTCGCTAATTACGGTCAACTTCCGGCACCGGCATTCTCTCATCACGACCTTCTTTTTATTTCGCTGAGAATAAAGCCTCCTCAACTTAAGCCGAAGGTTGTGTACACTCGATGCTTTGCTGGCAAAGAGCCTGGGCTCGATGTAAATAGTTTAGTTCAAGATGCTTTTCTTATCGATTGGTCACCACTGAAAGCTATGGCGTCGATCGACTTGATGGTTACTTATCTCAATACTGTTATGTTGATTTGTTTGATAAGTATGCACCTGTTCGCGCAGTCAAATTGAAACGTCCTCTAGCGCCCTGGATAACTACTGAGGTACGACAAGCGATGCAGAAGTGTGATCGTGTCTTTCGCAAGTATAAAAAGAAAAGAAGTGAAGGAAATTTTGACCTCTTCAAACGAGCCCGAAATTGGTGTAACCATGTGGTAAGGGCAGTTAAACGACGTTATATTCATGCCAGCATGGTATCATCTACTTCTTCTGATATCTGGAAGTTTCTCAATTCCCTAGGATTTGGGATACCACAGTTCTCCTTTAATAACGCTGTTTCTATCAGTGACCTTAACATGCATTTTTCTTCTGTTACGATTCTCGATAACTCTATTAAATCTGAAACTCTGCAAGAGCTTAACACATCAACATTACTTTGTCCCTCTTCATTCTCATTTACTCCAGTGACGGAGGGGGAAGTTAGGAAAGCTATTACATCTATACAATCCAATGCTATGGGCCACGACGAAATAAGCCGCGCTATGATCCTTTACATTCTCGATGCAATTCTACCTGCGCTTACTTTTATTATTAACTTTTCTCTTACAAATGGTGAATTTCCCAGTACTTGGCTTAAATCATTCGTAATAACTCTTCCGAAAATTTCTAATCCCACTGCTCCTAATAATTTCAGACCAATTTTTCCCTTTCAGTCTAAAATTCTCGAATCTGTTGTCCATAGACAATTAACATCATCAATATCATATCAATGATAATCATATAGCTGAGTCTGACTTCTTAAGTCCTTTTCAATCTGGCTTCCGTCCTAGGTATAGTACTTCTACAGCTCTCCTGAAAGTTACAGAGGACATCCGTAATAACATAGAAATCACCCAACTAACAGTTCTGGTATTAATAGATTTTTCAATGCTTTTAATTGCGTAGATCACGACATTCTTTTTGCTATGCTTTCTCGCCTCAACCTGTCTCCGTTAGCACTGGAGTGGTTCTCTTCTTATCTTCGTGGACGCCAGCAGGCTGTACGCGTCTATCAGAATACCTCCGAATGGTGCGATTTGGTTGCTGGTATTCCACAGGGCTGAATTCTTATACCTGTGCTTTTTTCTGTTTTTATCAATTTCCTGACTGTCCATCTTCAATGCTCTTATCACCTCTATTCAGATGACCTACAGTTGTATACACAAACTGATATTATCAACATAGATACTGCCATTTGTAACCTTAATGTAGATCTAAAATGCATTGCTGATTGGTCGGCTCGATTTGGCATTGCAGTAAATCCAAGCAAGTGCCAGGCTATTGTCGTAGGAAGCTCTCGACTTATGTCGAGAATCCGTTTAGCAAACGTTATCCCTTTGTGCTACAATAGTTGTACAATACCTCTCTCATCTAGCGTAAAGGATTTAGGACTGGTAATCGATAGCAGTCTTAGCTGTAATGCACACGTTGCTGCAGTCAGTCAGAAAGTGACTTATACTCTTCGCTCTCTCTATCGCTTCAAATTTTTCCTTCCGTCCAATACTAAACTCCTTCTTGTACAGTCGCTTGTGCTTCCTATTATTGACTATGCTGATGTATGTTACTCTGACATCTCCCAAGAGCTTCTTAACAAACTGGAACGTTTGCTGAACAACTGCATTCGATTTATATTTCTCTCAATATCGTGATCAGCTTAAATGGCTTACCATTCAACAACGTAGAAACGTCCGCATACTGTGCACTTTATTTTCTATTCTTTTTGAACCTAACACTCCCGTTTATCTTAAAAGACAATTTCAGTTCCTAAGTGACTTTCATTCTTTCAACCTTCGTTCTAGCCACTAGCCATTCCTTCACCATACTAGTTTTACCTCTAAATTCTTCACTGTCACAGCTATTCGACTCTGGAACAACTTGCCTCTGTAGATTCGGAAGAGTATCTCCAAATTTGTTTTTAAGAAAACGTTACAGAAATTGTATTTAAATGAAGTTAATTAAGTAGCATTAATGCCTCATTAGTATTCATATTTATTTAAATATTATGTATTATTTTGTATATCGTTTGTATTTGTGTATTATTTGTATATTATTATTGTGACTCTGACTACCCCGTTGGGGATACAGCGTGAAGTTATGTTATGTTCTGTTTTTATTATTGTGCGTATAGTACATATATACCATATACCTATGTATGAATATGTAATTATATTTTTAGTAGTAGTTTTCCTGCCCAAATATTTTCTCATTTCACCTAATGGTTGACTGGTAGAGAATGCCACTTGGCATTAAGTCCGCCATGTGTACTAAATCTTTAGTGCAGAAAGAATAAATAAATAATTTTCCTAGATTGTAAGAAGCATGACAACGAACGGGTAGACACTGTAGGTGAACCTAAAGCAAGTCGGGATGAAGCAAAGGAGATTGAACATCCAGACATCTTGGATTAGGCAATCCGTCATTTACACCTTTCAAAGCAGCGGATCCTGACGGCGTAGTACCAATATTACTACAAAAATGACTCAAATTAATAAAAGATTATCTAATTAAATTATATAGGTAGTATAGCATTAAGGGTAGTATTCAATCGACTGTCCTTAGATCCCCACCACCTTGATGGATGGCAATCTACAACTGTGCGTTTTTTTACGATATTTTCTACCACGTACGGCAATTTTGTGAAATCAACTTATAGCGGCGGTATTCCCGGACCATTACGACTTAGGGACCTTCAAGAAACGAGCTTACTCTTTCATTAAAGGCCGGCAACGCACCCGTGATTTCTTGGACGTTGCGGATGTCCATGGGCTTCGGTGATCACTTTCCATCAAGTAACACGCTTGCTCGTTTGTCCCCTCTGATATAAAATAAAAAAAACTAGGATACATTGCGAAAGGATGGAGAGAAGTGAAAGTGGCATTTATACCAAAACCAGGAAAAAAAAAGGTACAAAGAAGCAAAATCATTCAGATGCATCAGTCTATCTTTGTTTATACTGGAAGCTCTGGAAAAAATAATAGACCATTATATTAGATACAAGGTAAGAAAAAGCGAAGATAAACTATATAGTAATCAGAATGCATATGTGGAGGGTAAGTCCACGGGAAACGGCCTTGCATAATCTCACTATCAGGCTGGAAAGAGCTATTGCAAACAAGGAATTTGCGGTGGCATGCTTCTTCGATGTCGAGGGAGCTTTTGATAAAAATAAATTTGAAGCTATAGAAAGAGCAAAGACTAGAGGTGGCATAACTGAGTGGCTAGACAAGTGACAAACGCTTCGTAAAATTGAAAGGCTTGCTGGCGTTATTGCTCATCAAAAGTGCCATTTGGCTACGTTTTATACGGCGGTAATTACACGACTTACTTTTCGTTTGATTTAATAGAAAGTTAATAACGTTTGATTATTATCAATTTTAAATTCGTTATGCAAGTTCACATGGTATTTGTCATTCTATTCTACTAGCGTTTACGACAGTTGAGCCACTTGTCTAGGCCCCATGAAACCTTAAAAAAATGGACTGTCTGTATGCTAAGAAATAGAGTAACTACAGCACAGCTGGGTAACATAGTAAGCAAAGATGAAGCAAAAAGAGGTTTTCCACAAGGATGATGTCTGTCGCCTCTTCTGTAATGCCTACTAATAGACTAGAATAGGTTAATATACTCCATCAATAATATGGGAGTTTATATGCAAGCATATTCAGATGACGGAGTGATGCTCGTAACCGGGAAGCATCTGGAAACCATTAAATTAGTATTAAACATGGCTATTATGACAGCCTTAGAGTGGTGTAATGTAAGAGAGTTAGATTTGAATCCTTTGAAAGCACAAATAATTATCTTCACAAACAGAAGGATAGGCCTAGATATGAGACCATACACAATTAAAAGACTCGAAATAAAATCAATTAAATAAGTTAAATACCTCTATTCTCTGAGATTCAGAAAGCATGTTAAAGAAGTGTTCAAAAAAGCAACGGTAGCATTATATCAATGCAAAAAGGCAGTTGGAAATAATGGGGCCTAAATCCGAGAAAAGCACACTGGATCTGACACTATACATCTGTCGTCAAACACAGGATATGGAGCAGTGATCTGGTGGCATAGAACAACAAAGGAAATAAAAGCAGAATTAAGCAAGGTATAAAGGTTAGCGTGCTTGATGATCACATGAGCGATATGATCAACCCCTACCGCTTCTCTGGAAATCATTTTAAATCTTAACCCTATGCACTTAGAACTAAAAAAGATAGCCATGGAACAATGGCACAGAATGAAGAGATATGGGAAGTGGAAGGGCAAATTCTTTGACAAAGGAGACACTAGAATAGAGTCAGGGTCAGAAGATGAACTAGGAATGCTTACACATAATTATGAACTAATCAGAAAAAGAAGAATCTTCGACAAGAAATATAGAACACATATAGGACCCAGAGAAGACTGGGAATTAAAGATAGGTAAAGACACCATCACATGTTATATGGATGGTTCTAGAAGAAAATCATCAAAAATGGCAGGTGCTGGAATTTTTATTCCCTGCTGTGTGAGAGATATACTGAGACCTTTAGCCAAGTTCGCTAGCGTATTTCAGGCTGAAATATACGTGATCATATAATGTACATCAGCACTACTAGACTCAGAGGCTATAGTCACAGAGAATATTATAATATACTCTGACAGTCAAGCAGCACTCAAATCACTAGATAAACCAACTACTACATCGGCTTTGGTTGGGGAATGCAAAGTTCCTTTCCTCTCCTAAATAAATTGAGAGAGGAAAGGAACGTTCTCATAGCCTGGATCCCTGGACACAGCGGTAATGAAGGTAATGATACGGCAAATAAACTAGCAAGATCTGGTGCGGTCACACCAATAATAGGAACGAAACCATATCTTGCGATCTCAAACAAAGTAACAAAAAGTGTAATAAAAATATCAATTGATGAAGAAACTAACGAAGAACAGAAAAAATTAAAAACATGTAGACACACCAAGATGTACTTTGAAAGAAAAGAAAAAAAAAGCCAAGTATATCCTAAGGTTAGAAAAAGGTAATGTAAGAATATTGGTAGGTTGATACCTACCAATATTCTTACATCTGTTATGATTAACAGGTCACTGTTATGATACCTATCAATATTCACAACAAGACTAACAATAGATCCGCTGTATAATCATTGTAATGGGGAGGAAACTAGTATACATTTTATGCAGTATGAGCAGCAGGTATTAGATTCAATATACTAGGGCCAGATACACTGGAAGTAGTGTCATGTTTTGTAGGAAAACTGGAAGATTCAAGGACGAAACCAGGGAGGGAGAACCATCACGCCAGTTGTAATTGGAGCTCAAATATAGGACTGAATGGCGCCACTCGAGTGAAGCCGACAGCCCGTCTACAGCCTGGCGGACGTCCCTACCAGCAATCTACAATCAAAGGAATGGATATGACCCAAAATTCCCAGGATTTTTATGATTCGTTTAGTAGAAGCTGTTACATTTTGTTGATTTTTGAGAAAAAAATAGATTTCAAGGGTCATAATCATAATTATTGTTTCATTTACTAATTTTGGTAACCAATTCCCTGTCTTTAATTTTTATAAGTATAGCATAGATTTTGTAGAGAAAAAATTTGTATATAAACATGAGAATCATCTTCATTCGGAATCCTAATAATGAATTTACATTCATATCCATCACTAAAGAAATTTCGGATCATATCCATACTTTTGATAGTAGGCCATGATTCTGATCACTGCTTATCACGTAACTATGATTACTTTGCAATTTTAGTGAATCGACTCTATAATATAAGTTGTCACATTCATGTGAATTGGGACAGATTTTACCGAGGCACTACTGGCGCACAAAACCGTTGAGCATGATACGACAGTAGTGAAAGTGATAGCATCATGCAATAGACTTTAGCGAGAACAGGAAAAGATATCGTTATTCATTTTGACACATCATGTTTTATATGGTCTCTAGATGCTATGCTATGCTAGATACTTATACCTAATACATTTTTTTGTTTGTTAATGGGGAAAATACATGTTTTTATGATTTTTTGATATAAAAATGTGGTCTCACCTTAAGTGTTTTTCCTATAACATTTGAAGTGGTGCTGAAAACATGGCTTGCTTCACTCTTGACTGCGGTTCCTATTTCATCCAGATCCTTCTTCACCATAGAGTAGACTTCTGCAGACTGAAACAATTAATCACATTTTAACTTCATGTGACCATGGAAGTGAAAGCTTTTCGCTCTTCTAGGATATTGACGTGGGTGAAAAATTCAATGTCAAAATATAGCTCGGCCACTATAGGGCGAATAATTAACGGAAAAATATAATTTGGTCGAAGGAATTCGGTCGTAGGTGGGCGACTATTAGGTCAAAGGCTAACTTGTCTAAATCTCGACTGTGCATTTTTTTAAACTCGTTCAAAAATACCAACAGTCAAATCACGAATAATATTAACGATTATTTATTTTTATCGTTAAGTAGCAACACTCACAAGCGATGGTGTTGCATCTATTAATGTTCATGATTGTAACATTAAATCGCTGTATTAACAATAGCTAACCGAAGGGACTGCTAAGTTACCAGGTCTATAATAAAAGGACGATTGCAGACGACTTTACTTATTAGTCATTAACTCATTACTGTTCACTTTTAGCGATTATTGTAATGTGCTAACAAAAAAAAACCTATACGTAATAATTAATATAATGGATTTTCAACTTTGTTTATTGATAAGTACCTAAATTAAATTTAACATAAATATCAGGACTGTCTGCAAAACTTTCATTATTTTTTAATAACGGAACGCGAATCCTAAAAAAAAAATAAATTATAAAGAATTACTTCCTAAAATACTATCAGTAACATAAAGTTAAAGATATTTTTTATTATTTTAAAAAGGAGATAGTGACTGACAGCGTATTATCAGAGTATTATTGATATTTTTTGTTAACCTTACGCAGAACAGACAATGCATAGAAAATGCGAAATAAAATGGCATCTTGAGAGTCGTACTCCAACTTCAAACGCCCATTGTTGATCCATAAATGTAAATATATATATATTATATATAAATATATATATAATAATGTAAAGAATAAAGATGCCATCAAAAGTCTCGTAAAAGAATAATTGAATGTCAAACATATATTATATGTGGATAAGAATCATAGAAAATTCGTTAAAATTTACTGAAATGAAACTTATAATAAGGCAACACTGGCATTCATACTGAAATGTGGGTTAAATAATAGCATAGATATTTATGCAATAATAATTCTACTTTTAATTATCTCACTTCGTGTGACAAATACTGTTTAAAATTACATAACTATACACAAATTATTGATAAGAAATGTTAGCTGAGTGACCTTCAACTTTGCAACGATTGCGTGGTTTTGGTCTGTAGAAGATATTTGATAACGAACTTCTTTTTAGCTATGAAAGCAAAATAAAAACATACACAGATAACTTGAGAGTCCGCCTCTGCAGACTTTAGTGTGTTCGGTGACCTGGATCTCGATATCTAAGAAGACTGAGAGTTAGATATTTGGATAAATATACAACTTCAACTCTTTATCTTCAAATCCTTAAACGTGAAAACATAATTGGACAAAAAAATCTCGATAAATTTTTTTCCAGAAAATACCCTGTTTTGCACAAAGATTCAGTTGGATCTTCAAAATTCTACAGAATTTTAAAATGATTTTTAATAAAATGAATCAGTAATTTATTATAATATCTCAAATCAATCGTTTTTTAATTGGTAATGTAGTTTTCATGCAAATCACAATTATGTGCAAAAACAAATGTTGAGAAATCTCCGCGCTAAAGTATGATCCAACCGCAACTGCGAAAAACGACTATATTGTTATTGCCATAGGGCGAGGAGTAATGAACGAAATCGGTTGCACTGGGCAGCATAAGTGGACTCTTAACGCCACTTCCCTAGGTCTAGGCGAAATTAAAAAACATCTTGAGGAAATTTTTAACATTAATTGGGAATATATGGTAGATGGCAAGACTATATGCGTTGCTAACTCGTCACGTATACATTACGAATCCTATCCCGCCAAGGAAGTAAGCAACAAGCACATTTTATGCTAAAATTATATCTATACAACACTGGTTGCACTACTTTGTCGACATGAAATCGCATTTTTAATATTAGTATGGATAGCTTATGTTCAGATTTGTTAACCGACTTCAAAAAAAGGAGGAGGTTATAAGTTTGTCTGTATGTACATTTTTTTATGTATTTTCAGCGATAACTTCGTCAATTGTGGACCGATTTCGAATATTTTTTTTTTGTTTGAAAGGGTATACTTCCGAGGTGGTCCCATTTAAATTTCACCGGTAATGGAGCTTGAACCACAAAGATACACCAAATAACGCACTTGGTTTTAACCTTTATTTATATTGATGATTCTCTTTTATATATATCGTTGCGCTCCAGAATTAGAAAGAAGTTAGTTGTAGACCTGCCCTAGATATTTATTTAGGCCAAGGTCACTCAAAAGGAAGATATAAAAACATTATAAAAAAAAGTAATTAAACCGCCTTAAAAAACAGTGAAAAGTACAAAATAACTATCTTTTAAATCAAATAATCAAAACTCAAGTACAATAAAAATAACTTAAAGTTTGGTAGGCTTGACACCAACTTTAGTATCTGACAAATTTCATTATATAGGTATGTGTACTTATAAAGTTATTTTCATTGTACTTGAGCTTTGACTAGTAAAGGATAGTTATTTTGTACTTTTCAGTGTTTTTTTTAAGGCGGTTTAATTTTCGACACTACGGTACATGTGCATTAAAAACAAAATTCGTATCAAGGTTTTAGAGTGTTAACTCCATGTCAACATTAATACCAGTTTACTTGGTAAAAGCTGAGGATCCGGGGTTAGAATTAGTCACGAGTCAATTAGGAAGTCAAACTTTTTAGTCTGTGTGTGTCTTACAGAGTACTAAATAGGTAAGTACAAAAGAGGCTTCCTTTTGGAAATCAAGGAATTATGGGATTCACCAAGGACAGGTGAAAATGTTTGCAATGGTTTGAACATGTATAAGGTGGAAAAACCGGTCAGGAACCTGTTAGACGCACATTATTTGCGTGTGGTAGGATCTTGTGCGGGGTCCGTCCAGATCATCGCCATCATCTTACTTGCAAATGCTGCCGCCAAACAGCAAGGCTTGCACTGCTGTGTTTCAGTGTGTAGGGTAACACAGCCAGTAAAATGGGTTCGAATATTTTGGAATACATATCCGCTGCCATTTTAATTTCTTTCGAAAATAGCGGCGGCGGCACGATATTGTCTATATATCGTTTGGGAACACTTAGACGAACAAAAAATTACTAAGGGCGCTGTGTCCTAAAGTGTTATGTTACAGAGTCATTTGCAAGTAAAGATGTAAAATGAGGTATGAGAATTTCAATAACCATGAAAAAAAAAATGCCAGAATAAAATAAATTAAAATAGACATTTTCGGTTCTTAAAAAACACCATAATGTGCGCAACCAGCGCAGATGAATATTTATATACCTACAGTGTTTTTTTTAACTGGGACAGTATGGAGAAATACGAATCTATAAGAGATACAAGGAAATTGTCTCAGAAATCATTAAGTCTTTTCTTATGTGGACGACATCCGGATATAGCGCACTAGCAACGATACGGCCCGCACTATCACGTAAGATTGTGAACAAAAATGCGCTCTGTTGCGCACAGCATACGATTTGTTATCATTTGTACCAGCTTGTACGACTATAATCTAACCTTAATTTAATGGATTTATTAAAAAAGTATTATTACAGAAATTTACAATATATAAACACAAATTTAAAATAGCTGAAATATACTTTGGTAATGATTTTGAACAAGTACTTTCTGCTTTCTAGTTAATTCTGTTACATGTTGTATAGGTACCTAAATATGTGCAATAAAAACAACAAAAACATCATTTTCTTGCTCATAAATTATACAACTTTGGGATTACAAAGTGATAGCTCTGCACTCCTTAATATAGAGTGTACTTAATCTACATAATAAATAAATTTAATATCTGAAAGACAAGTAATCCGTTTTTATACCTACGATTATTTCTTGTACATATATGTCCAAGCAAAAGGGGTCCAGTAGTGGAGTATTGAGTTAAGACTAGATTCGGAATTTAGAATAGTCAATTGATAATAAGGATTAAAAAAATATTCAAAAACTGGCATCTATTTCTTTATCAGACATTTAAAGTTGAAACTGAAAATGTCTGATTGAAAAAAAAAAACACACTTCTACTTGTTTGTTTCTACTTAGACACATCATATAAAATCATTTACTACATGAACTTGTAGATAATTGAGCATTAATTAATAATCAATTACAATAGCGAAATGCTATTTTTTCACCCAACTTTACAAAACTGCATAGGTATATCTCGGAATCTAAATGCCGACCACTGGACCCTTTTTGCTTGGACGCCCACATATACATATCGTCACGCTGTATCCCTTTCCTTTGTATGCGGTCCTTAGATACTCCTTTCGCCTCATCAAAATAGGTAGATCGAGGTAAAGTTTGTTAGTTTGGATGTAGGAGGTAATCTCCGAAACTACTCATCTGATTTCAAAAATGCTTTCACCAATATTTAGAAACAACCTTCAGGGTGGACATATCCCGTTAACTTCACGCGGGCGAAGTCGAAAGTTTTTTTTTGATTTTATTGTAATTCCTGTTCATAAAAGTAAGCTTGCTTAGCACGGATTTATAAATATGTGAGTAAATTATTATCTATCCTTTTCAGTTATTAATACAATCAATAAATAAATAAAAAATTACGAAATTAACCAACTTGTACAAAAAAGATGTAGTTGATCAACAATAATTTTAAGTCATTTCTCGTTAAATCACATCATGTATGATACCATTTCTTGTAATAAACAGTTGGGTATACAGGTAACAAAGCAGATACAAGCTCATTGTTAATTAGAAGAATAAAAAAATATATGAGGATACCGATTTTTAAATATTTTATATTCTGTTCAATAATTTTAAAAAAGGAACCATACACTGAACCATAGCACATTTATAGAATCACGTCGATACTATTAAACGTGAGAGGACTTTTTGGCGGGAACGGGAGAAGTGAGGTTGTCATTTTATTTAGATTTTCTATTTTTTACATTTTTAGGAGTTTTAAAGTACAACAGTGATAGTATATTGTGTTTTAAAGTTCTGTGTAAGTGAAAAGAATGGAGAAGATCTAAATAAACATGTGTAGCTGAAGTTTTCGCGCTCTTCCAATAAGTCCTTTTTTAACTACAGTAAAGCCTACTATCACTTTACTGGAGGAGTGTTAGGGACAATTAATGTTTCTTCAGAAATTTCGTCATTAGGCTGATGGTCTTGTGGCCTTAAGAAATATAAATAATAAAATAAAAAACTATTAAACGTGAACAGCTGTTTGGAAGTTATATATTTTAAATGATAGCCCAAATAAAAGAAAAGGAAAAGAAAATATCTTTAAAAAATAATTTTTGAGGGTTGGTTTTAGATACTGTATTTAGCGTTTCACAGGTGACTGCAAAAAATTTTTGAAGTTATACTTTTTTTTGGCGCCATTTGGAAAAACAGATCATAGTGTATTTTTTACCGTGTGATGTGCGCCGATGTAACATGTAATTTATTATTTTTTATTTAGCGACTAGTTTTATTTTTTTTAAGGTTTTTTTATTTTCAGTTTCATTTTAATAAGGATGTAGTATTAATAAAATGTGGCTAGTTTTGTTTTTTTTATGTGGCCAGTTTTGCTTAAAAATGTTAAAGAAGTATAACTTCTTATGCTTACATGAGTACACACATACTTTTTTTTGTATCTTTATACTGTAAATACATCCCCAAATTTAAAAATGTAAGTATAATTTACTTTGTGTTAAATTTTTAATACTTTTACGGAAATAAATACGTGTAAAAATTGCTGTCGTTACACCTTATGTTTAAATGCTATGCTCAGAAAAATCTGAAAAAAAAATGATAATCTTGATAATTTACGTTAGACACATTATTAACTTATTTAAAAACAAAGTTCTACAACGAACTTTCCTTCGCAGTTGGCAACACGAAACACTAATAAATTTGTACAAATACAATTGTACTTAAACAGCTTTATTAAATAGTCGAAAAAAATTCAAGTTTTTTCAAGCATGTCACTGTCGGTAAATAAAAAAAAAGATAACGAAATTAAAGAGACATACCTACCTTTGCGTGTTTATTTAGTGTTTTTAGTATGTAACAGTTGGTAAATAAATAATAGACAATGAAATTAAAGAGACATACTTTTGTGTATTTATGTACCTAACGGTGTAAATGATATACCGTTATTGCAATATACATTACACATGGCACTTTAACAATTTTTCACTTTAGAAAGATGAACTTTCTCGGAAATCTTTGTGTGTAGTGTAATTTTCAATTTTTTTTTTACATTCAAAACAAGTATTTGAATAAAGAAAAAAATATTTTTTTTTTATAAAATATGACTAGGTACCAATATTTGTTTTCATTATGAAACAAAATTATGTACATGAATATAAGAAATGGGGTATGGTATTTACAATTTTTATTACATTAACCATGTTTTCTGTCAGATGGTTGTTGTCCGACAGAAAACATGGATAATATACAAGAACTACACGCTACTGGAAAATACAGTAGGAAAGTTATCTGTGCCAAGTAATTATCAGGAACGTTCTATTTGATCTAACGATGTCATGACTCATTTCTTTAGTTCAGTATGGGTTAATGACCTAGTCTCATGTTTAATATGTTTTACGAGAAATTATTTCTTCGACAGTTTAAAATTAGTATACTTTTCATCTTCCACTTTCAAAATATATGAATGTTAGAATTATTTTATATATAATAAGTACTTATACTACTATTAAGACTGACTTTTAGACTGTATTTAGCTTTTATTAGTGCAGTATTTGATTAGTGGAGAATGCCTATAAAATTTAAGTAAGCAAAAAGTATAAAATTGTAAGTAAAAAAAAGGATAAAATTGGGTGGAAATGACTAAAAATATAAAATACAGGAAATAAATTTGAAATGAAAATCAATGCAAATAAATTGATTTCGATCATTTCATAATATTTATTCATTTCAAAAAATTATATCAAAGCAGTTAAACAAATGAGGTACTATACAACCCAATATAAATACAGGACATGAAAATATGCAACATATTGAGTTCAGATGCTGACTGTCTGTTCCGGATTACATGGTAGTGAGACAAAGATGACTTTATGACTATTTATATTTAGGCTGAAGAGAGGATCAAGATGTAAATAAATCACACCTTTCTTCTGAGATAGTGATGGGTAACTCAATAAAAAATAAGTTCTATCTCGTGGTTGACTTTTATGACCTGCTTAAGGATATCAGCAACTGACTCACTACTCTTATATCTCAGATTTCCAGAACGACATAAATTTTAAATACGACAATTCTAATTTATTTTTTAAAAATACCTATATTACCTTTAAAAGCAAGTATAGTTTGGTAGCAACCTTACCTTTAAAAGCAAGTATTGGATTATAGTGGGGAGTAATCAGCTTAGGAGTAAACTAGGTTCAATGAATTTACTACCGGTGTATTATGATGGTGTTAGCATTCCCTAGACAGATAAAGTGAAAAACTTAGGTTTAATAATAGATTCAAATTTAAATTGGACTGCTCATATCAATGCGGTAGGCAAACATATGTATTATACATTTCATTCTCTCAAACGACTCCAGAACTTCTTGCCTTTTAAAACCAAAATTTTGCTTTCTCAATCTCTTCTTCTTCCTATCCTCGACTATGCAGATATATGCTATCTGGACGCAAAGAGGAATTGTTGAATAAATTGGAACGGTTGTCGAATTTGGCTATTCGCTTTATTTTCGGACTCCGCAAACATGATCACATTTCATTCAGCTAAAATGGCTTCCTGTGCGTCTTCGACGAGATATGCATATACTTTCTTTTCTATATAAAATTCTAAATAATCCGTCTGCTCCTGTATATCTTCGTTCCCGCTTTCACCTCTTATCTACTTCTTCTCGACTTAGACGTTCTTGTGTCACTAAAACTTTGAAGTATCCTCTATCCAGCTCTAATTTCTTCTACAATTCCTTCACTGCACGAGCAACTAAATTATGGAATAATTTACCTTTCAAAATTCATAGATTCGTAGTAGTCCATCGGTATCTTCTTTCAATAAACGTTTAAAATACCACTAGTTATCAATTCATTAAATATTTGCGTCATTTATGTAGTTATATTTTTGTACATATTTATATTTTTTTTTATGTATGTATTTAATATTATTATTTCGTAATTATTAAGTAAATATATCAAGTATTACGTATGTATTATGTATAAATGCTTACATAACTGTCATTCATTTATTTATGTATTTTTTTTGTACATAAAGTATGTTTTTTTTTTTAAATTAAAATTCAGTTTTTTAGTATTTGCACCGATTTGTGGGGTTAGCTGGAAGAAATCTCTTATAGAGACAAGCTCGCCTTTGTACGAAACCTAAAATTGTTATTAATGTAACTTTTGTATTGAATAAAGTGTATATATATAGTTCGTTTTCACATCAAATTGTAAGTTGTTGACTGTTAGGTACCAATACATTTACATAAAGCATATCAAATTGTTTGGTATTACATAAGTTCTGTTTTAATTCAATATAAAAATAGTCAGCATAATTAGTTAAGGTGAGTGGATGTAGTATTTATTTAAAAAAAGTTTGAATGAGTGTTTAAATCCTCTATATATTTTGTGTTACTACTAACCGAGTGGTAGCAGAAGTCAAGGAAGACCAAAGCTGACTTATGAAGATCAAATGACCAGATTGTTAGCTGACGGAAATGTCAAAAGCACTCAGCAAAAGCAGAAAGTGTGTAAAAAGAATGATAAGGATTGACGAGGCGAAGGAAGTATGTAAGGACCGTGATACTTGGCGCTCTGTCCTCTGACAGACGCTGACTACCCCGTTAGGGATATGGCGTGCAGATAATTATGTATGTATGTACTAACCAATTGGATAATGTAGTTATGAGAAGTCTTTCATGCTGTAATATATTATCTTTTGGATTATACAGTTCTGAGTGATCTAAGTCTTCTGAACCATAAGATTTAATCTGCACATACTTTATTGGAAGAATGTAAACAGGTCAATATTGAATTAAGTCCATACATATTATATAAGAACTTAAATGGTAATAAAAAGTCTATAACAACTCTATAATGCTCTCTAGAACAGCAGTGTTTAAACTTAGCAAGGTTTAACAATAAGAAACAAGGCATACCTAAATTTATACAATTTGAATTTGACTTGTATAAAAAAAGACAAAATATGACATAAAAATCTATGCCTCGCCATCGCGTAGTGTCCAAACCTGCAGCAGTTTGTCGCATCAAAAGCTGGAAACTGCAAGATGCGACCACCAGGAATAAATATGAAAGGGTAGTATCTGGTAAGTTTGATGATAGATTGAAAGTGATGAGCGAGGATGTTGAAGAATGTTGACAGAACCTTAGGGATAGTATGATCGAGGCGGCGAAAGAAGTGTGTGGAATGAATAAGATTGGGAATGGTAAAAACCGTGATGTGTGGTAGGATGATGAAATGAAAGGGTTTGTGTATAAGAAGAAGAAAGCATGGTGAGACTACCTTGCTACTAAAAATGACTGTGCCGACGCCCAGAACCGCGACGCTTGGCGCTCCATCCTCTCTGACTACATCGTTAGGAATACAGCGTGAAGATATGTATGTATGCATATAAATCTATACCTGCCTATGTTCCTCAATTATAAATTTGTACATACCTTGGTCTTTGCGGATGACAGCCAAGAGTCCCACCAGTTGCCAGAAGACTTCTCTTCCTGTTTAGGAGTGGTTGTCTCACTTGGACTAACATTGGCAGACCTTAAAACATCTCATTCTTTTAGCTAAATATTTAACAATTTGGATTATTATTTATTACACTTATTATTACACTTACAATCATTTATCATACATTCATTATTAATTGATTCTACATGGTACTACAAAGTTTCATAATAGTTGGAAGAATATAATGCAGTTTTTTGATACACTGATAATCTGACATTGAAGTTTCATACTTCAAAACATTAAAATAAAATATTATTTTTTGATTGTTTTGAAAATGCTTAAATAAAAAATCACTTCTTTACGAAGCGTAATATCAAAAGATTATATTCACAACAGAAACTATTTTTACATTTTATGACCCAGGACAACATTATATCATATATTTTCTCCTTTTTTTAGATAGATAGATAGATAGATAAAATCTTTATTTGCATCACTGCAACAGAATAGAGGTACAATTTACAGACAAAGCACATGCGTATATAGTTACTATCACACATGACATGCGTGATTAAGGGAACAAAACAGTTGAACAAAATACAGAAGACAATAATACAGACACAGATTAGGAGTAAAGACAAAACTATGTAACATGTAGGTACCCAAGGGCACTGCAGCGTTGCAAATGGGCCATAGCTCAGAGTATAACATTACTCCAAGTATGGACAAAACTCTGACATTCTTCACGATAATGACATGTTATGGACTCAAATTTGCACAACGGACTAGTAAGCGATTATAATAATGTGGTCAAACTGTATCATGGATAATTCTGAAGTGATACCACTAATATGGATTAACAGTTTCGCAGAGTACTGTAAACTAAGTCTTTATTTTTAATTGGTCTGAGGTATGGAATGAGTACCTACAATTAGAATAATAGAAAGTTGGGAAATTGTAAAAATGAAAAAAGGGAATTAATATATGAAAAATAAAGTATGTAATAAGAAGTTTTATGAATGCTTTGGAATCCCATATCATTTAATCAAAGTTCATTTTCATAGAAGAAACAAATGTGACAATTATTCAGTTTAAAAACATCAAAAGTTGTGTTTCCAGTTTTGCAACATGGCAGCGTAATTATTATTACTTGACTGCACAGCCCACTATCTAGGTATATCTGCCCTACATGCCACATTAGGCGATCTATTTAAGTTTTTACCAGTAAAAACTGAATTATTACCAGTTACGATTACAGGTCATTTTCGTTTAGAATTTCGTTTTAGTTTCTATTTCAGAGCACGTATTCGCTGACCTCACAATACTCACAATAATAAATCGTTAGAACGCGGAACAAAAATTATAGGAAGTAAACACAGCAGTGCATAGAATTGGCTTAAAAGAACGATTCTACGCTTTATAGATTTGCAAAAAAACTATTATAAAAACAACCCCTAAGCGTAAATAAGTGATATTTGTTTACAAATAAATTGTAATATTGTAATTATAATACAGTAAGATCTATCGATAAGAACATGTTGACAACATCGTTAGTGCGAATATAAAATAAAATACTTACTGCTCAGCCATCTTAGAGATTTTTCTTTTATTTATAAGTAAAGGTAGCACATGGATTATTTTAACATAAAATACAGTGCGAACTTAGTGTTATTTTTACAAAAAATTTAGAAATAATTTTGACATAATTTTGTTTGCGTTGACATAAGGTTAGTGTTCATTACTTTTTAAATTGTGTTACTAGGTTTAAAATACAACGTTTTGTAATATGGTAATTGTGTAGATACCATGGAATTAAACAATATCTATAACATAGCTCCTAAAGCATAATCATACGAGTAATTATAACTGCGGTAATTATTTAAAAAACATTGCTGATAGCGAGGCTGATAGTCAACAGACACACTTTTGTAAATGTATGAATTGATTTTAAACTTTTTGATAACATATGCGTTTTCCGCGCAATTTTGACCATAGACAAGTTAAATAGTTATGAGAGTTATAACAGAGTTATTGTAAATATGGCAACCTCTCACTGTCAATGTATTTCTTGCTGTGACCTCAGATCTAAGAACAAGAGATCTGTGCGTCAGATTAATAACTAAAAACTGTGACCAAGGAACTTCTATTCGCTGTGACATGGCCACAGATTAAGACTAAGACTACGTATTAGACAACCAGCTTTCAAACAAAAAAACTCTGAAGACAACTGTCATTTTTTGTCTGACGCCTGAACAGACTTCGAACCAGGGTGACATGTCACCATCTATCCTTACGCAGGCTTTGTGGCCTCGATATAATGACCTCAGAACCTGCAGTACAGGGGCCCTCCAAGTCATATTCGGGCAGAAGACTCATTAGGCATTTTAGTTCAGATTTTATAAAATTTTTATTTTATAATTTTTTATAAGTTTTTTTCTACATTCGTTTTTTCTTGAGTGATCCGTTTTGTCTTCCCTTCCCCTACTTATAAGTACCTGTTAAAAAAGGCACCTCAATAAAATAGGTATTATTGTGTACCTACAATAACAATATAGGTACCTAGGTATTGTAAAATCATCGTAGGTACTTACTTGCTACAAAATTTCGATGTTGATAAAATGTAAAGTCAATTTATAATGTAAGAAATAAAATAAATTTAATTAAAAATCACCGAGTGTCTTTAAACATCCTCGCTCATCACTTTCAGTCTATCATCAAGCTTATCGATTACTACCCTTTTATACTCATTCCTCGTGGTCGCATATTGTAGTTTCCAGCTTTTGATGCTGCAGACTTGGGCACTGTGCGACGTCGCCATACTGCATACTGACCCCTTACTCTGATTATCACCAGAAAGTAGTCCATTCACAGATCGGCTCCTCTATGTGTTCTTGTGTCCATAACCTGCTTCTGGGGCCTGCTATCCACCAGCAATAAATCAATCATACTTCTCTCACCCCTTCTTTCCCACATGTACTGATGGATACTTTTGTGCTTAAATATGGTATTAGCTACAAAAACATCCTTTTGCATTTATACACTCCTAACATAATCCTGCCAGTATTGTCACCTCCAGCTCCTTAGGGGAGCTTGAGGGAGCAAAATAAGTATATTAAGAAAATTAAGTTAAAAAAAATTCAATTAAAAAAATAATTAAGTCAAGACAAAAATTAGTTACACTTATTTAAAAAGAATTTGTCATAATTTAGAAATTAAAATAAGCGGGTCGTTGATCAGGCTAGCGATGAGTTTAGACTACTGCGGTCACCGTCCTTTCGCGACATCGTACTGTTTGCCGGATGTTGCAATCCGTACAGCCGCGCTGTAGGTAGATTGTTGTTGCTTGTTGGTTGGTAATACATGTTGGTGTTCGCGATGTAAGTAGAAGGGGCAGAGTCCAATCCCAACGGAGTTCCTGTAACGTGCGTGGTTCGAGTTATCATAAGTACTTTCCTCGTTCTGGACTGCCATAGCCGATTATCATATATACAGGAGGGTAGGTTTACAATTAGCAACGAAGCAAACTGGGTGATGCGGCAGTCCAGATAATGAAAATTAGCACTAATTTACAGCAGTAGATACAAAGCGTTATGTAAGAATAAACAGTGAATGATACTATAAAAGTTTAAAATGTTGTGAAAACAAAATGACGGTTTGCAACCAGTATGATTTAAATAATTTAAAAATATGAGATATTCGGCATGAACTAGTTCTATATATAATCTAGATACATTTATTTAGCATATAAGTTTCAAATCAAACAGCAATAAACATGAAGATGCTAAATAAATCAAACCTACAATGTATGAAGCCAAACAATTATTATTAATACAGTGAAAAGTAGGTATGCACATTGCAACAACTTACCCGGTACGGGATCACACTCGATTCACAATTATATTGTATTATTTAGAATTTTACGCTATTATAAATTTAGAAAGATTGTCTCCAAAACGATAGTACGTTGGAGAAAATTACAAATATTAGGTATATTCGTATTATAATAGTTGAATAGTTTTTATATTAATATTTGTACTTAGAACATTTAAGATGAGTGAGCGCTGGTGAGTGAAAAAAACAATTTTAGCAGAATAATGTTATTCGTTCTCTTCGAGAATGAATGTTACGAACGCATCGCGGTGTAGCTACCGTGCGTCTATTGTTCGAATTCACTATATAAAACTTTTATTAATAAATTCAGAATCTGTCTGTATATCGATTTTTTATATTATATGTTTGTAAATAATGTAATTTTGTTTTAATATTGTAATTAATTAGTTATAGACAACATTTCAAGGATAACAAATTAATTATTTTTGGAAAACATATTTTATTTAGCATAAAAAATTTAATTCGCAATCACGAATTCAAAACACCGTTCCTACAAAATAGTGTTACGTTACAGTATCATTCACTCTCTTATCTCCATACTTGCCTAGGACAATCCTGTTCGAGCTGTCTTGACCCATCCATTCATGTCTCCGCACACTATAATCCTCTCATTCTCTTCAATCGTCGCCAGAACTTCTCTAACATTCTCCTAAAACTGCTCTAGTTCACCCAAACCGACAGAGAACACTGGGACGTACACCACCTAAATAAATATTCTCGTCAACCTCATCTTGAGCCGCACCCAGGTCACTCTCGGATTTACGCATCTATACTCAGTCATACAATTAACCAAACGAGACGACAGTAAAACACCTACCCTTTGGCATCTCTTGTCTTCATGTGGTACCCCTGACCACAAAGCGATACCCCTTCCGGCCAAGTCGGCAAGTTCACTGCCTTTTCGTTTGGTTTCACTCAAAAATAACAATATTTATCCAATCTTTTCTTTTCCATAATATCAATCACTTCATTCATCTTTTCTTCAGTCCCACTTCTCACATTCCATGCAGCTATTCTGCACTCCTCCCTCCACTTCCTGCCGCTAGGTGCACAGCGTGTTGGGTGGCGGTCCCCAACGCCGAACTGCACTCTGCTCACACCAACGGGGACAAACCGGTGTATGTCGCTTTCGGGGGACGCCCTAAATTTATCACAATCGTTGTTCCACATGATGTGCACAGGAGAGGAATTGCAGCCCTGAAAAGGGGTGGCAAGGGTCACGACGGATAGGTACTTATTATCTTCATTTTAAAATATTTTTTCTAAAGCCATAGAAAAACAAACTCGATACTTTTAGGCTTGAATACTTCATGATTATTAATTTTAACACACTAAAAACAATATGATGAATCTCGTATCGTGTCCTAAATCTAACACGAAGATATTGAGTCAGTGTGTTCCGAACCAATTCCAAATACCAGATAATTACTTGTACTCGCTTTGTTCCCTCTCATAAACAATAACATCAAAAAGTAATAATAATTTAGAAATAATATTATAAAAGTGCTTTTCGTCGTCAAAAGTAAAAGAAACAGAGTAAAGGGGAAAAAACAAATGAAACAAATGAATCGTAGTAATTAGCAAAAAAATCAGTTTCATAATATTATTTTTTACATTACTACACTGTGCGCCGCCGACAAAAGATCGGCGGTCCACGCTCCAGCATGCAAAACCTGCTTTGGAGTGAAGCCCAAAAGAGACAAAAGAGCGACCACTGCTGTTCCTGTAGCTTCGGCTACTTCTTCCTAGAGGTGAGAGAAATGCTTACTGACGGGTGGGAAATGCGGCTCATTCTATTTACATAGGCGAGCGATTACTCAGCTAACCCAAATGGCGGAGCGCCCATCAAAAAGTTTTGGTGCGATGTTCGGAGGAACGTCGCTCCTCTTCCTTTGACAAGGCTCGGGATGATGTGGGCGTGTTCCAGCGCGCCTCTCACGCAGTAAGGGCAGGTCTCACCAGCTTTTTCTTCAACGACATGAGCCCGGCGTAGAGCGTTCGGCGTCGACGCTGAGGCACGGAAGGTTGCGAAAGCGTACCCTTTGCCTCGGCACTATGCCACATAAAGAAATACAGGAGTCCAGCATACCCTCCCCGCCGCCCTCGAGCGGGACAGGGATGCATAAAACATTTCTTCTGGTTAAAAAAGCTTATATGGACGATTATTTACACTTGGCGCTCCGTCCTCTCTGACTACCCCGTTAGGGATACAGCGTGGAGATATGTATGTATATATGTGTGTATTTAATCTAATCGTCTTGATATGTTACATAATACACAAATTGCTTTTTAATTATACTCAGGTATATGTAATAGTGTCTTCGCAGTTATCAATGTATTATTTCGAAGATCGCGGAAAAATGTTCGTTTCTTAGTAGAGCATGTCTACTTCAGTTTATACATAGTATGGCCATATATATACTGTTACAATAAAATAAAATAAAAAACAATAATATTACATTTGAATTTGGAACCCGTCATTCGCATATGAATATTCATAGTGTTTTCTCGTTTTCGCACCAATCTTTGTTAAATATTCTTGTGATATTAAATTGGAGTGGGGTGATAAAAGGAACCGGATTGCTGTGATAGCATTACACAAAGTAGGTATGGGCTCCATACCTACTGCAAATAATTACAAATGCAATTATTTAAAACTGTCCATCCGGTGGTATTAGTCGGTATTGATAGATATAACGAAACGTCTTTTGTTTGTGAAAGAAAAAGATCTGGCCGTTCACATATTATTCGTACTAAAAAGGCGATCAACGTAGTGAAGAAAATAATCCGAAGAAATTCTGTCCGAAAGCAAAGAATGTTATCTAGGAAAATGAATAAGTATACACCCAGAACCATGTTCCGTATTTTAAAATTTGAGTCATAACTTGCAGCTCATAAGAGACGCACTATTCATTACTTACCGATAATTTAAAAACGAATGGAAGTCAAAACAACTTCTTAGGCGCTACGCAAAGGGAGTTAATGGCAAAAATTTTATTTACTGTCGAGAAAATTTTGACTATCGAGCAACATTTTAATAAGCAGAATGACCGAGTTTATGCTCAAAGCTCTAGAGAAGCTTCTCAATTAGTCAGTAGGGTACAACGTGGGTATTATCCGGCTTCAGTGATGGTTTTGCTTTTATAATGCTTTATTGACAAAAATTATTACACATAACATCTTTATCGGGGCCCTGCCTCCTAAACTAGGAAATCCTGTATTTTAGGAGACAGTGTCTTCTCCGGATCGTTACATGTCAGAAAGCGTACCTAACTAATTTGACAAAACCACAATACGATAATAAAAAAAAAAAGTTATGCTACATATGAAATATAAAATGAATGTAGGTAATTATAAATTAAAATGAAAGATAAATAAAGTAAAAATGCGTATCTTGAAATTAATTTGGTAAAAAAGGACAAGTTTGAGAATGTGTGAGTAAATATAAATGTTGATGTTTAATCATGTGTGTTTATGTTTGCGTATGTGTGTATGTGCGCATGTACTTGCGTGTGCGTGTGTGTGTGTGACTGTGCGTGTGGGTAAGTGTGTGACTATGTGTGTGTATGTGTGTGTGATCTTGTGTGCTGGAGTTGTAGGTAAAGTAATTGTTCCGTCATATCATAGTCAAAATCATTAAGCCATTCTTTAATTTTTAATTTAATCTGCCTGTGAGTGTAGTTTATAGAATTGAAAACTTTAATAAATGTGTTATACAAACGTGGAGCCTGAAAACTATAATGCCGCTATGCAAAATAACTATGTGCTAAGGGAACTGGATGTGTAATTCGTCTACTGGAGACAGAAGACAAACCAGAACTAGATTTATGTATTCTACGGAGACATTGGTAAATATAAAATGTACGTACAGTGAGCACATTCTATTATACAAGTCCACTGTAGGATGACGAAATGAGTAGCACATCATCACCTTCAATACTGTGCGCCGCGCCCGTTCCATTTCAATCATGTATACCTTATGCGTATCACTCCATGCAGTAACACAATAATTAATTAGACATTCACATAAGGCTTTATAGACTCGTATTAGTAACTCAGTCTGCAACAGTTATTAATATTTCAAAATGTTAATAAGTTTTCTTATACTAGCAGTAATAGCAGAGATATGGATGTTCCGTTTCAGATTTTCATCAATATAGACACCCTGATATTTGGTGTTGTGAACTCTCATTAAGACTTCACATAGACAATCCGCTCTTCCGATAAAGCCTGTATTACACGGGTATACATGTGAAGTTATGGCAAAGTTATCAAAAGCCCTTCCTGCTTTAGTCATGCTGAAGCAAATATATTTTGTCTTTGACACGTTTAACGTTAACAAACTATTTTCAAGCCACGCTGTTATCTTACTGAGTCCTATTTCAGCCAATGCTCTGACTTTGGTCCATGATTTCCCGTGAAACAGTAGAACCGTGTCATCTGCAAACATCAAAATGTCACATGCTTCCAGCTTAATTCGACGCAAGGAGTTAACGTAAATTAGAAACAGAGTTTGACCAAGTGTACTGCCCTGTGGAATGACATACGTACAGGAAGCCTCGTCCGTTTTGTCATGTCCTATCCCTACACACCGACTACGCATCGTCAGATAGTCTCGAAACCAATTCAAAACGGTGTTAGCTATCGAGGAGTGACTGAGCCATATTTTTTTTTAAAAAGGTATCGAAGCATCGGCCCAGGTGTATCAAGATACGATTCTTGAGAAGGTAATTAAACTTCTTACAACTTTATGTTCCGTAATCAAGAGTGATCATATCAGCAAGACTCAGCACCGGGTCATAAAGCTCGATCCTCTCAAGCGTGGCTGGAAAGGAACGTTTCTGACTTCACCAGAGCTGAAGGCTGGCCGTCATCTAGTCCCGATTTTAATCCACTTGGTTATGATTTATGGTCTCTTTTAGAGAGTGCATGCTCTAAACACCATGATAATTTGGAGTCTGGTAGTGGCGATGGAGATTGGCAGTGACGAGTTTTCGCATGGAAAAAGTGCATGTTTCAATCGATAACGTTTAAAGGATTGTATTAAGGTTAATGGAGATTTTGAATAGAGATTCATTTTGAATGAGCTTCATATTTTTAAAATGCTATTATATTAATGTATAAACTAACGCATATTGCAATAATACGTTTTATGTAATTGAAAAAAACTACGTTTTCCTTGTAACAATATTTATAGCAAGACTAGGTACACATATAGAAGTATTTGAGTAGGGCACGCAATCATTATACGGAAAAAGAAAGGTGTATGGACTTGATTGTGTTAAAAACAAATGATTTCATATTAATTAAAAAAATTAAAAAATGTAATATCGAACATAAGAATTGTTGACGATGTGTAATTTAATATTAAATTGTTTAATATTATCCAATGAAAATAATATTTTAATTTACATCGGTACATTAGTAGCTACTCATTATCAGGCGAACATCTATTGTCCAAGTATATTCAATAAGAGCATTCAAAGTATATTTTTACAAATAAATCTGCGAGTTTAGCGTAGGTTTAAGGGTTTAACAGAGATGTTAGTGTTATGATATAAGGAGCATGTTTGTTTAACGCAGCCGTGGGCGAAGGGGGATACTTGGCTCAATAAATCATACAGTATATTTTTGTAAAAAGTACGGTAATGTTTTACACATTATTTCGACATATTATGTAGGTATTCGAATAAAGCTGAAACAGAAAGCTATAGTTTTAATCACGAGGTCATAAATATTTGGTTACTAATATTGTAATTTTTTTTAGTGTTCCGTGTCAAAATGGAAAAAAAAAACAGGTAACAAGTCGTACATACGGAAATAGTGTTCCATAGTGTCAGTCGGTTTATTTGTTTCTAAGGTCTATGGGTGTTACCAATTGCTAATTGCAAAACAATGTTTGTCGCGGTTTTATTTTTTTATATAGAACTGGACAAATAACCTAACATAACAATGATTTTTGATGTTAAATGTACCTACACCTTATTCTTAATATGTATGATTTTTCTTCATATTGATACTCTTAAGAGTTAAAGTTTTGATATTAGTTTTTGGGAGCATAAGTAAAAAATTTAAAAATAATTTTTATTGGTGTTATCTTTTAATCGTGTACTTAAAGTAGTACATAAAAATTGAAGATTTTTATACCACAAATACGAAAAATGTGTGTAACGCGTATTATAAAAAAGCGTTAAATTGGTGTAATATAACAACATTGATCAGAAAAACTTAAAAAATTAAAGTCGAAATTAATAAAAATATCAAAAATCTCGTCTCTAAAAGTAATACTCACTAATATTTCGAAATACTCGTGTACCAGTATAAACATCGAAAATAAGGTGTAGATTGAACTAAAATAATTACTCGTAGGATTGCATTATATGTTACATAGTTCTTTCTTCATGAAAAGAAAGAACGAGATTGTTTTGCGACTGATAATAACTGACAGTATGGTGCTATTGTGTATTGATGTAATATCGGTGCTGGTTAGGTGACCGAATCTGATATCTGTAATATCCTGAGGATGCTTTGTTGAGAGGCGAAACACGTGTCGATTGTTGGTTTTTGGAGTTTGAGCAGAAAATAGCTAAAGATTTTATGAATGCGTCACATGAAATGGATTTCCACAAAGTAACACCTGAGTCTATACAATAATATTCCTTATATTATTGTATAGATTCAGGTGTTACTTTGCCGAAATCCATTTCAGTCATGCCAATGCATTGTATTTGAATTCTATTGAATAATTAATATACGTATACAAAATGTTGTATACACATAAATACACTGATTTCGTTTTTATAAATCCGAACTGTTAGAAAGATTGATATTTCGAACTAATATTTATTAAAAATATAACAGATATTAATAAATATCGTTTATTAATTCGTTATATGTTTGAATTTCAATTAAATTTCTTAATGTGATTACAATTCAAACTCATATTTTATAAATTAAATTATTGTCCAAATGTCCCTATCACATCTTTGTTAGTTTTTGATCGAAGATTTGTAGCAGCTTTCTTCATATTATTAATAAGAGCCTGCGAACGATGTTGTAACGTAACGATTGACTATACAGGCGGTTATAATTCATAAAGAACAATAAATTTTAAACCTATAAAAATTCTTCATTTATATGTATTCTGTTAGTTGTGACTGATTCTGTAGCGTCACTTTAAGTTTCAAGTCATTAATTTGAAATTAATAGTAATATATGTAATCCAAAAAGGCAAAGCTGCAAGCGTTATGGGCACTTTTGCATTAGGTACGATTCGGGGCGGTATTTTTGACTGAGGCTACGGCTAATTGTTATTATTATTAGAGATATTATTTTTAGTAAACTATATTTCTTTATTAATATGTAATAGTTTAAGTAAATAATGTTTATCATAGCAAAATATTTCATAAATACAGATAGTATTTTTCATAAAAATTGGAACGTCACAATGTGTGGAAGTATGTCGTGTCGACAATAAATACAACATTTAAAAAAAATTTAAATATGTAAATTATGTATTTGAAAAATTGTACAAGTTAAGTTTGTATAAAAAAATTAATATAACCATTTTATATAATATCAAACGACGACGACTTAAATATGTTTACAGGGTGTTTTTCCATCAAAGCTACAAATAACTAACATTAAACCGCTACATAAAAAAGCTAATAAAGAAGAAATTAAAAACTACAGACCGGTGGCCCTAATTCCGGTTCCGTAATTCTAAAGTTTTTGAGAAAATTATTTACAATAATCTGTATTGCTACTTAGAGTCTAATAAAAAATTAGCATCTGAACAGAAAGGATTTCGTAAAGGAACGTCAATTGATCTCGCAATATATGACTTTTCAGATAGTCTATACAAAGATGGACCAGAGTGAACTAGTTTATGCACTATTCATGGATATGACGAAGGCTTTTGATTACGTAGATCATAATAAACTTATTAATAAATTAGAGACTTATGGAAAAAGAGGAAATACATTAAACCTACTACGGTCGTATTTGAAAGATAGGAAAGAAATAACTAAAATAAATATGTCTTATTTCGAAAATTGGTAGAAATTACATATCTACAGGAAGATTAGTTACAAAAGGAGTACCACAAGGTAGTGTCTTAGGACCGTTACTTTTTATTATTTACATAAACGATTTACTCCATGCCGTAAATAATCACATGGTGCTATTTGCAGATGACTGTTCCGTAATTTATAATAACGAAAAAGAAATTATTCCGAATCTCGAGAAAATAATAGAATGGTTAGAATGTAATCACTTAATTATAAATTTAGAGAAGACCAAAATTATGAATTTTAGACAAAAGAATTACCGGTAACATAATACTAAATTAATTTACAGTGGGGAGGACGTCCATGAAACTAAAACAACGAAATTTTTAGGATTATTCGTTGATAATAATATGAAATGGCAGACACATATTGACTTTGTATGTTTCGCTTCAAGGCTGAGATATGGCATTGCTTTTGAGCACAAAATAAATGTATACGAGCGATGTGTAACCTCAAGATCACGGATAGTTGTAAACAATATTTTAAGTAAATAAAATTACTTACAATGCCGTCATTGTATATTATGGAACTTGCAATGTTTGTTAAGCGTAATCCAAATTTGTTTCCTAGGGTTTGTGGAGGTAGACGCCAAGGTAAATTATATGTAAGACCAAGAAAGACTGAACTATATAACAGAAGCGTGTTTGCCATGCCCACTAAAATTTATAATAAACTGCCTACATCAATAACCCAATGCAATGATATCTTAATGCTTAAAAATAAAGTTTATAACTTTTTAAATGAAAATACATATTATTCAGTACAAGAATTTTTGACATAATTTAAAGATTATAATTTAAATTTATATAATGACACCAATTTCTATATTTTGACATTTAATTAATTACTATCATTTAGGTTATTTGAATCTATTTATTGCATATTGACATCTATTTTTATATTTTGACATTTAACTATTTATTGGAATTCACTTTTTCGTTATTGGTAAAATGATTGCGTAGTTTTATTGTTATAGTTGTGATTTTTTGTACATCGATTGTGCATGGTTTCTTTAGATTTCATTTTCTGTCTGTACGCTCTTGGTGGATTGCGGAGGACTTATTTTCTATCTTTGTATCTATGTAATATACAACCTGCGATCACGGACAAATAAAGAATTTGAATTTGAATCCGCACCACGTACACCCTTGGAACAAATGTGAACAACATAGTGAGCACAGCGAAGAATTTTTTGCCGTTGCAGACACCAGGAGTCCATAAAACAGATTGTAACTGCGGTAGCTGTACCGCGTTGACGTTGACGTTGATAATACGTTGACCAAACGAAACGCACTATTGCTGAAACGGTAAAAAGAACATATTTTACAGCGGTGAAAAACCGGCAAACAACTAAATCAGCGATAGCGGAACATCTGCTCCAATCAGGATACCAATCACTGGATTGAATTTCATCGCCCACAAGTCGTTCTACTGATCGCCACTTTTATCCAAGAGTAGTGCGTGAAGCAATTGAAATCAAGAGACATAAAAATTTTAAACGGGAAAACGAATACAATTTATCGACGATGTGGAATCCTATGATTTAAGGAATAAAACCTTGTGTTTCACATTCGGTTAAGCGCGTGGACACTGTGAGTGTTGTGTGTAGGTATCCCGAAAACTATTTACAAATATCGGAGGTAGATGACAAAACTTCTACCTCGGACATGGAGTGAACTTTCTGCGACAGTTTGCTTGAGACCACGGCCGATGCAACTCAATCGAAACATCAAGCCAAAATAAAAGGTAATCCTATAGTACTGTCGGTAATATTGTGTTAATCTAAAGCAGACCTTACCGTCAAAGCATAAGGTTGTAAAAGCTCGTAAAAGATACTTGCATGACATAGAAACGAAATTTGTTATAAATAAAATATTTAATATTTATTCTTACTCTTGGTACTTAAAGTGTAATTCAAGTAATACATTTGAATCGCTATTTAGGTCATTTTGATTTGTTACGTGAACGTGACAAAGATAAGACATATACAGATTATAATGCTAAACAAAGAACAAAATGTTGCACGTCAGGTAATGACGTATTCAGACGCAATTTAGAAACAGAAAACTTGGGAGTTTTATGATACGTAATTAAGTATTTTTTTTTTGAAGCGGGAAATTACAAGCGAGTTGTTATTGAATGTATCATATTTGTTCTAGTTTATTAATTATCTAATATAGTAGGAAGGCACAGACGAACGAGGTACAACCGTTTCGTATAAGTTTAGTGTTTATAAAAATCCTCGACTGAAGAGTTAAAGAAATAAATATATGAATATAATAAGACACACAAACAAATAAACACAATGAAGATAAAAGTTGAATCGTATTGTACGCTATTCACATTTCAATCTTACATACTGTGTGCATTTTACTATGAATCTCTACGAAGTGCAGTAAGAAAGCCGGATTTTTAAACAAGCTTACAAAGCTTGGTTACAAGCCAGTGTGTGAGAGCAAGACAACTGATTACTCTGATTATGTCTTGACCACTCAAGACATAATCATAGTAATCAGTTGTCTCGTTAGTGTCTGTTGGCTGGCTGTTGCCATTGTTTGGTCGCGACTTCGGGTTAAGAACCTGTTTTTTCTGCTAATTTCGTTTGACGAGTAATTTACGGAAATTTTTAATAGCGTTTCATTTGCTTTAAAGTTGATACCTATTCATCATTTATTCTTCACTGAGCATTTCAGTAAAGCGAGCGGGGCTTTTGGCTTGTTTGTCCGGGCTTAGGAGGTACAGCCAGTGGAGGAGTCATGTTTTTTTTAATTGAGAAAAATGTTACTATGGTAAATTTACAGTGTTCAGAAATTTATAATTAGGTACAGAAAATCTTTTTACAAGCTTTAATTTTTAATACCGAAAATATAATTAAAAAATAAGTACGTACTAGATTAAAAATTCGACTCTATTAATCAGAACAGAAATAAAAGTATAACCCGAGTAAATTAGACGTGAATGCGGTAGTATGGTTTTAAACTGCTTATTCATGATTTTATACGTAATGGTGATAAGACCATGTCATTTGGAAAATACAATTACAAATTTAAAAAAGGGCTATTTAACGTATTTTATTACGAAATATAATGATACTAATTACTTGTCAAAAATAAGAATCTCCGGCTTTTTTATCATTCTAAATGTGTTTTTTCAAATTTTCAAGGAGCAATATTTGACATGTTTGCTGTTAACTTTTTCAAATAGGTAACTCAAATACTCATTTGAGTGCACATTTGTTGATTTTGCATTTGATTATGCATTTTGTTTTTTTTTGTGGTCGTAGGTCTCCCCTCTTCAAAATTTCAAATTCAATTTTTTTCTTAGTACTGACTCCGGCCAGTACTAAACGAAGAGTTATTATACAAACTATTATAAAACTATAGAATTTTGGCATTATACTAGAAAAAGTAAACATTATGTATATGTCAAATATAAAAAGTCAAAACATATAATTTAGTACACAATAATATAAAAAGTATTACACAAATAATTTAAAATAAAGGTTCATTAGTGACTAAAACGTAGTGATTACTTACTCAGTGTTAGTAACAGGATAGTAATACAGATTATGGAATGACAAACAGAATAAACAGATGTAAGCGTAAAGTAAAACAATAAGTGACCAAGTAAATGGAAACTTAACACAATATTAGACAAGGTAAAGAGTGTTTTATATTATAAGCAGAATCGAAAGGTTTTATTAAAAAAAAAAATACGAGACACTGAATAACAAATTACTAATCACAGTTATAATTAAAAATCATTACAAATCATAAAATACTAATATTGAAGACATACTATTAGCAACAACTGACAATAATGAAGTGTCCTGATTTTTTTTTTTGTTTTGTTTCTGAGAGGCAAAATGAAATCCCCAGGGACACTCAGTCGGAGTCTACGTCGACCGAGTGGTGTCGGACTTGAATCAACTAAACAAAACCCCTCTTTGCTGTTAGCTCTAGTGGCTTTTACAGCGTCACAGGTCGTGTTGAGGCGAGCGCTAAAGGCGCCCTGCCAGATGGTCACCCGCCTGAGGGTTCCTCCAGCCGAGGGATACCTCGTATGGAGGGCGGACCTCGGGCTCAAGGTGTCGCCAGGGGAGCTTTCCGCACCTGGGCGCATCTTAACGGGCTTCCTATTCGGGTGAGGGCCGGGCCTCTGGCGGACCCGGCTGGCAAGGCGGCTGAGGGCTGGTTAGTGTGCCTAGTGTTCCGCGTGGCAGTTTACAATGTGGCTTAAGGCTCGCGTGTGTGCGGGTAGAGCTACGTGATCGAGCTTCTAAACTTGAGACCCTACGGGTGTCGCGGGGGACGTTCTCGCCTCCGCCGGTGGGGGCACTGTGGTCGTTGTGTGTAAGTGGGTGTGCCTCGATACTCGGCTGTAGTGACTTATATAAGCACGTTTTCTTGATGACATCATTTCCGGGAGAAGTGGCGGGATGCAGCTAACAATACGTTATAATATTTACTATCAGATAAGAATTACAGAAATACATATTTACTATAAGTAGTAAAATGTAAATTATTAGGGAATACGAATGGCTTTTGTGTAAATGACGTTTTTTGCAACCAATATAGAAATTGATATTAATGGTTACTGAAATCACAAAAATATTTCTGTAATTTTTATTTTGTATTTGGATATTTTCCGGAAGTGTACTTTACACATACTGTGTACACATAAAATCTGAATGGATAATCCTGGTATAAACTTCGTAATAATAATATGGCAATCGACATGGGCCTTCAAAGTTCATCGCTCAATCAGTCTGCGCCTGCGGCGATGACGTCACACGTCGTGATGCACCACGCCTGCCAAGAGATGGCGCTGAATGATGGTACTATCGACTTGAACCCTCACGTTCATCGTGTGTGGTTAGGGTTTTGAATGTGTGTAAGAGGTTTGTTGAACTCTGATTGATTATGATTGATTGGCATAATGTCACTGAGTTCGAATGATCATTCATGTTATATTTCAATATTTGTGGTTATTTATTTTGTTAAAAAGATGTTTATAATTTTAATTTCAATAACGTAAGTAATCTAATATGTCTTTTGTGAAAAACTGTTACAGTTGCAATTTGTGTCAATCACTAAAGGAAGGAATCACTAAAATTAAAGGCGTTTTGAGCTGTGACTAGTAAAATAAAGGTTTGAAGATGGGATATTTATGCCGATGATCCAAGTTCAACAAGTATAAATCTCATCACTGAAAATATGTGTATAAAGTGCTATATTAACACGGACTGAGAGAACGATGTAATTTAATCAAATAATATAACCAATATAACATGATTTTAATGAAGCGTTTTATGAAATAACATTTATTATTTTAAATACTTGCCTATTCTTTCATTGATTGTTAAAAATCGTATTCATTACAGTAGGGTCTACATAAGTACATATTAATGTAGGAATTCTTCCGATAAAGGTTTTTGTGATACGGTAACGACGAGTACTGATTGTAACTTTAAATAGATTTATAACTTACTCATTATAAGCTTATGTCCCATACAGTTAGACAAATAAAAAAAAATATCGGAAAGACAATAAATAACAAAATAAATTAACGGGTCAAGTTATCATTCACAAACACACGTAAAATTCCTTAAAATTGTATTTATGTTATCTTATGCTAGTCTGTAATAGAAAGTAAAATATAGAATATGCGAGCTACATATCTTTCCGCTTGTTAGAAATAAACTGCAATTTAAACCATGTAAATACGATTTCAGTTAGAGTTTATGAATATTATACTAGCAAGCCATGGTTACCCTAAACAATGTGGGCGCAGCGTAGGTGCCTCGCATCTCTTCTGTGATGCACGTTAAACTTGATTGTTTCTGCAACTTGCGCACTCAAATAGATTTATTGCATAGTAACTAGTCGTTACCAGTCATTTAGCGCATATCAAATTGTTTTAAATATTATCTAACGAAATATTACATCGTTAGGTAAGTAAAGGAATATGTCAGTAGTTATGACTTTGACCTTGGATTTAGTTATTGATCGCAAGGTGTGTAAACCCTGTTCTGGGTGTGGGTCCGTCTCAAGATAGGGTTGATGCGGTTTTGACTATGTATAGACTAGTGTCCTAGGTCGGTTTGGAGGAAACAGAGGAGTTTTGGGATAATGTTAGGGAAGTTCTAGCGATGCGACGGGTAAAACGAATGAAATGGTTATAGTATGTAGTGAACAAGATTCGAATCTGTCCTAGGTAAGTAAGTATGGAGGGAAAAGAGAAATTATGCTGGCAAACTTGTGTTAGGGAAACCCATTCCCTTCCTGCGTAAAAAATCTAATAATAATAAAAAACGATAAATGGCGCATGCGCAAATACTAAAAAATACTCCGCGAACAATATAGATATAAAAATTTTTCTTGAGAAACGAATCTTTACTCGTCACTCGTGCACTAAAATAGAGTATAATCAGAGTATAATCTCGAAACTAGTGCTTATTAATAAAGGGTATATTTTCGCGTCCACTGTCTGCGTTGTCAAACTACCAAGGAATTAGCGGCATGGTTTGACGTTAGCATACCCACGATATTGACTCATTTACAGCAAATCGGTAAAATTAAAAAACTTGAAAAGGGTGCCTCATGATTTGACTGATCTGCAGAGAGTAGCAACGCTTTGAAGTTTATCTTACGTTGTTAAGCCGGTACAAAAATAAAAGGATTTTGGACCAAATTGTGACGTGTGACGAAAAGTGGATTCAACGCAATAGCCGATCCCAGGTCAAACGCCACACCAATGCCGTAAATTTATTTCCATTTTATACTCCATACCTTACCCACACAAAGGTGATGGTAACCGTTCGGTGGTCACTTCATGGTGTGATTCACTACAGCTTCCTCAGATCCGGTCAAGCAATAAGAGCGATGTATATTGTGCAGAAATCCGAACGATGACGGCATAATTAGCCGAAAAACAGCCCCGACTCGTCAATCGATCTTTAGCTTTCAACCATGATAACGCAAGACCTCAAATTGCTCGCGAAACAGTTTTAACACTACAAGACCTGCAGTTAGAAGCCATCCAAAGAGAATATAATCACTACCTTTTAAAACATCCGTCATCCTCCATACTCGCCGGACCTCGCGCCAACCTTTGGACAATTTTTACCGCGATTTGGACACTTTTTTGCACGAAAAAAAATTTCTTTCTAGGAAGCAGTACAAAATGCCTTCGAACAATTCGTGGAGTCCAGGTCCTCAGAGATCTATCGCAAACGTTTTGATGATTTTCTGATTAGAAGGCAAAGATGTCTATGAAAAATTAGTGAGGATAAATATAAATAAATATATGTCATATCCTACAAAAAAATGTTTTAATTTTTCAGTACGAAACGGCAATTTCATACTTTAATCATATTTATACTTTATAATTATGAAATTTTAAAAATGAAAACAAAACCTTTATGTACTTAAATCATAATTTAATATTTATAAATTAAATTATAAAAAAATATTATAAAACCTTCAATGAACTTAAATTACAAGCAAGCGTTCTACGTAAAATATATCAAACTAACTTTTTTTTGCTTGAAAATACACTAAAAGTTTTTTAATTTTTTGAACTCTCTTAGTAAATCGAATGTCTTACGTTTGTACCAGGGGCATAGAGCGGCGGCGGCGGTGGCTCCAAAGAATGTCGTTTTCGAATTTATGCGAGCGCGCGTACACGATGACAAGCGGACAACGGCTACTCTCTACGCGCTATGCTCGCCTGGTACTTCTCGATATCTGAATTCTTCGTTTTAATCGTCTTATTTTGTTTGTTTCTTTGGAGTTTTTTTACTTCAAAACTTCGTTGGTTGCATAAAAATTTAATAATTTGTCAAGGAGAATTGTGGATGTTATTATTTAATCATGTTATTATAAAATTGAAGGTTTATTTAACCTCATCCCTGCTAACACGTCTATGTATGATAAAGACGTCACATTTCCCATTCCGACGATTAAAAAAAAATATAAGATTTACATTTTTGCAGTTAGCGATAATATACTTAGATAAAACTACAAAGTGTGATTATTTTCAAACCTTTTTTTTTTTTTTTTTTTTTTGCGTCAGGAAATGCTTTATGCATCCCGTCCTGCCGTAGGGGGGTGGCAAGGGGGTATGTGGGACTCCTCGACATTAGGGTGCTAGGCCGAGTCTACCCACTAAAACCTGACGGTGTTCCTCGAGAGCCTTGATGCCGGGGCAACGGGAGCGCGTTGGCATTCTTCCGCGACCCCGGCGGCTATGCCCAGCCTGAGCCGAGCCCTCCTCCGTTTGCGGGCAGTTTGACCTGCCCGCTCTCCTGGGAGGCGCGCGGGAACACCGCGCGCACCATCCCGAGGCCATTGGTGAGGCGCCTTCCCCGAAGGACACCCCAGGCCTCCGAAGTGGCGGCTTCCGCACCCCGCCTACACCACGGCAGGGGCGTCAGGACGCCCACCTGATTTTTACGTGTTTACTCACGGGTTTTAACAAGTTTTCCTTCTTCCCACCTCTGATTTTAACGTGTTGTCTCACGGGTTTCATTTCGAGTTTTCCTTCTCTCCACCTTTGATTTTAACGTGTTTTCTCACGGGTTTCATTTCGAGTTTTCCTTCTCTCCACCTCTGATTTTTACGTGTTTCCTCACGGGTTTTTAAAAGTTTTCCTTCTTTCCACCTCTTGACCCGCGTCCTCCGCGAAGGACGCCGGAACCAACACTTAGCCAACAATACCCCTCTCAAAGGAGAGGGGCAAGTGGAAAGACGATCCACAAGGCAGACCCCCGCCCTCACGCAGAGGACGGGGAACACAAACTTATCCCCCCCGGGTCCACGCCGGGTCCTTTCGGCTCCACCTCCTACTCGGTACTGATTTTAACGTGTTTACTCACGGGTTTTAATAAGTTTTCCATCTTACCACCTCGGGGCCGAAGGCCCCACACGCCGTACCCCACCCTCATTATGAGAACGGGGAACACGAACCCCTCCCCCCCGGTCCGGGCCGGGTCCTTTCGGCTCCACTACCTACTCGGTCCCAACCCGGTACTGAGGGCATCGCCGAAGCGACACCCTCAGGAGTGTTTATCGACTCTCCAGTCTAGATCCGCAGTGTTCAGTGGAAACAGGGTCACCTCGAGAAGGATGTAGATTATTTTCAAACCTATCTCAAGCTTATCCTTGAAATTTTGTATATTGTCTCATTCGGGTTCGGAGAATTTTGTAAATAATTGATGGCGAGGTATATGACAGTAGAAAAAATAAGTTTGTAAGGTAAGGACTCCAATATTTGCTACCCGATCGCCTTTGTCTACCTCGTTAAAGATGTAACGTGAATATATCTGAATGTATGATGTACATATAATTCTATGAGCGGTTCAAAAAAGATTTGCATTGTAAGGTTTCGACATAAAACTAAATCAGCGGGGCTATAGGACGTAGATAGCAAACGCTTCGTACAATCGAAACGCTTGCTGCGTAATTGCTCGTCAAAAGGTAGTTTCCTTTGATTAATATAAAGTTTAACATTTGACTACCAATTTAAAATTCGTTACGTTAGATCACGTGTTATTTGTCATTCTATTCTATTAGCGGTTACGACAATTGAGCCACTTGTCTAGCCCCCCGGGTCGATGATGAGTCGATGTAATATGGTGGGTTATTAAATAGATCATCATAAATTAACTAAGTACATTAAATGAATGGCACAACCGCGCAAGAATGACGCCTAACACTGAAACAAAAGCAATTTAGCTTAACTTTTAAGTGATAGGCACTGAATTTTAAACTGGCTGAAAAATAGTGGTGTATTCAATGGTCTTGTCTGCGTGTTTGACTTTTAATTGTTGTACTGTTAGTGCAATATCTGACAATAACTCTACTGTTAGGTACTTTGCAGTGTATGTTGGACGTGGTTGGCGGCATCCACACAGTGAGTATATTATGCTAAAAGGGTGCGCGGCGCGGAACCTTAATAAACAAATGACGCACAGTCAGATTTAAGACCGCACGTTGCAATTATTTCGCTATTTCGACGCGGCATCGTCGGCAAAAGGGCTTTTTCGCTTTATTTGAATTTTAAGTAGCGAAAAGTCAACTTTGAATAGTTGCTGTTTTAAGTGGCCAGTGAGCAATGATATGTGTTGGCTCTGATTGTGTTAGGCCCTACATGTTCAAGTTTCTCAAGTTAGGTACATAAATATCATATAACAGTGATGAAATGAAACGAGTAGGTATGTATGGTTATTACAAATTTGCAAATAATCGTAAACGACCTTCACTGTCTCTAAATAATGTAGGTATCTATAATTTTAACAGGTTCGTTGCGCCGCCGCCGGTTTCGTGACCGGCACTAGTAGTCGACCAATTGACTGCCTCTTTCATTTCAAAATGAAATAATAGTGGTGGTGGTGGTGGTGGTTTGATTTGTACTATCAAACTTATATGTAGACGAACTTTAATCTTTTAGCTTTAGGTACAGTATAATACTGAAGGTAGAAAGAATAGATATTAATAAGAAATCTAAGTTTGCATTGCATCCGCGCACAAATTGTGTCTAAAAGTGCATAAAAATTAGTGACGTGATCGAAATTGCACTCCAAGTTTCAAAATGTTTTAAGAGTCGTACTTACACAAACATGGGCTTATTCTACGTCTTACAAAACTAAAAATTTGTTATTACAAGAATCCAACCCGTAGTCCTCGGAAAGGATTTACGCC
Source organism: Zeuzera pyrina (assembly GCA_907165235.1). Lineage (NCBI taxonomy): Eukaryota > Metazoa > Arthropoda > Insecta > Lepidoptera > Cossidae > Zeuzera > Zeuzera pyrina. Next base: position 7,677,574 of record OU015641.1, read on the forward strand.
ATTCAAGATAATAAAAGCCAATGAGTCAATAATAGACGATCAATCGCTTTTAACTCTTCGTCTATCTGATAGCTATTTGGAAGTCTGTGTCATCGTTTCACTAGATGACATCCCAAGTATAGTCCACCAACTCAAACTAGTACGTCAATATTTTTTTTATTTCGCCCTTTTGAGTGAACTTGGCCAAAATAAGTATCTAGGGCAGGTCTACAAATAACTTCTGTCTAATTCTGGAGCGCAATGACATACAAGAGGATCATCAATATAAATGAAGCTTATAAGCAGTTAGTGCTATTAAGTGTTATTCGGTGTATCTTCGAAAGTCATAGCTTTAATACCAGTGAAATTTAAATCTGGAAGTACAGCCTTTCAAATGAAAAAAGAATTTTCTAAATTGGTTTATAAATGACGGAGTTCTGAGATAACAAACATAAAACAAACATAACCGAATTGAGAACCTTCTTTTTTTAAGTAGGTTAAAAAAGAACAAGTGTTTTTTACGTTTAATTTCGTTTTTTTACTATTTTTGCGTAGTATCGTATGGGACGCATATTTATATTAGTATAGCATATAGTTGTAGAGAATTATAGTAGCAAATTGAGCAAATTATATTCTTTGAAGTGTAAATTGTTCACATTATTGTCATTTACAAAAAACACCGTACTTATAATACAAAATTGATAGCGCTTTGAAAAAATATTGTGTTAACTTTTGAAAGATTATGTTGTAGGTACGTCTTGAGCATTTTTAATAATTCTCAATAAGTTGACTACTGGATATAATCTTAACATGATAAATTACCTCCTCCATCACCCGTACGACTCGTCAAAAATGAACTTATTTGTCAAACTGATGACAGTTGTACGATAACGTACACAGGAAATTGAAATCTGTATCACTGGTCGAAAATCGGGCCCGTCGGCCATCTTGGATGCTAATCGTTGCGCAGCACATAATTTGAATATGGAATGTATGCATTCGTAAAACGACTTTTAAAGTTTTTTTCTATTTGTTACTGGCTAGTTGATGGATAGGTATTCAGCAGGAAATGAGTGTCGTTTTTCAAAAAAATGGTATTTACTTGCTTCCTAAGAATTTTTTTATCACGTAACATTTTTTCTATCATTATTTTGTAAAATCATTACTTAATTAGAAACTCTTCAGTTTGAATGTACAAACTGTAAGATCATTGATAAAACTCTTTATCGGATACAACTTTACTCGACCATAAAAAGCGAAATTAAAAACGTTTACGATGTTCCCATACGAGAATTGATTTGTAATCGTGAACAGTGTTGCCTGCAAAATAAATACTGTATCCTTAATCGAGAAATTAAATCAGTTGAGTCGATATTTAGCGACTTTTTGTGTACTTTATTGAGAGTTCGTGATTGTGGTCTGTATTTTGAAAGCTCATTATTATACGTTATTATTATATGTGTATTTTGAAAGCTCTTTATTATACGTTATAATTTGATAAGTAACTAAAGGATTCATTATCTGGATTTAATATTTATTTATAACGTTTAGAGAGGTATTCCAACTTAAGGAATATCTGTACAAAATTGATATAATAAAAGGTAGTGAAGCTTTTGTTTTTGATATAGATAGTTCACAAACATAGACATTGTAAAAATCAAGAAGGCAAATATTCTCGATGCATAGTTTAAAAGCGAAGTAAACAAAATGAGCCGGCAAGTCCGTAAATAGGACACTCTTTTACATGTAATAATCTGATCGGCCGCCATTTTGCCAGAAAGCATGCCACAAGTATTGCCTTTGTTTGGTCATTGGATTTTTTATTGCACAGCGCATCAAAGACTAATAAAACTACACTTCGATGCCACATCTTTTCGGGCTTACGGCAGACGGCAAAGCTGAACCAGGTAACCAGGCAACATAGGATGCTAATTTATCGGTTCTTTATTTCTTTACAAAAAGCCTTGGTCTTTGGTCTTCTCTTACACCCTGCACAGAGATGTATAGCTGGTAAATTCTATATATTACACATATAAACATATATATCTTACTCTTCCAGAAGATATATCTAATATATGAAGCCTGTAAAGACTTTCGAGATATTCTTATTCATGAAAGTTATAAACTCAATTACATATTGGATATATTATACATAAATACTAGTGGACCCTATAGACGTTGTCCTGTCCGAATGTTGGCTTGCCTGCTATTAGCGGGTTAAAAATAAAAAATAAATTCCTAGAACCCCATGGCAGCGCCACTTACCGGACCCAATTGTGAACATAAACCATCCAGGAACCCACTCAAACATACACAAAAATTTTCATAAAAATCGGTCCAGCCGTTTAGGAGGAGTTCAGTGAAATACACATGTAAGTACAGAAGAATTATGTAGGTACTTAGTCTGGCCATAAATATTGTTACTAGGAAAATATCTTTTTTTATATATTACATATAACGTTTATTACTGCAATGTGCTTTAGACTATACATTAATATAAAAATATTAATGTATAATCTAAAGTATTTTAAAAATATGAAGCTCATTCAAAATGCTCACCATCGCCCTTAATACAATCTTTTAAACGTTGTGGCCAGTTATCGATTAAAACATGCACTTTCTCCATGGGAAAATTCGCCACTGCTAATCTTATGGAATGTTTTAGGGACTCCAAATTATCATGGCGTTTAGAACATGTCACACTTTCTGCTTTCAGAAAGTGTGACATGTTGTAAAACTTAAAAAAATTTGATTATGATTTATAGTCTCTTTAGACTAAATCATAATCAAATGGATTAAGATCGGGACTAGATGACGGCCAGTATTCAGCTGTGAAGAAGTCAGAAACGTTCCTTTCCAGCCAGGCTTGTGTGGATCGAGCTTTATTAACCGGTGCCGAAAGGACCATTCTTAGTTATGGAACATAGTGTTGTTAAGAGGCTTAACTACCTTCACAATAATCCTATCTCGATACACCTGGGCCGATGCTTTGATACCTTTTTCACAAAAATATGGCTCAGTCACTCCTCGATAGATAACACTCCACCTAACCATCACCGAAGCCGGATAACACCCACGTTGTACTGACTAATTGAAAAGCTTCTCTAGAGCTTTGAGCATAAACTCGGCCATTCAGCTTATTAAATTGTTCCTGAATAGTAAAAATTTTCTCGTCAGTAAATAATTTTTTTTGTGATCTCTCTTTGCGTACCGTCTAAGAAGTTGTTCTGAATTTACCACCCTATTCATTTTTAAATTATCGGTTAACTAATGACCAGTGCGTCTCTTATAAGCTGCAAGTCCTAAGTCATCTTTTAAAATACGCGACATATGTAGTTATGGGTGCTATATTTATTTCCTTGGATAAAATCTTTTGCTTTCGGACAGTATTCCTTCGGATTCTTACCTTCGCTGCTGCGACCGCCTATTTTGGTATGAATACTATGTGGACGGCTAGATCTTTTTCTGTCACAAACAGAGGACGTTATTTCATTATACCTATCAATAGCCGTGTACACAAACATTGACTAATACCAAGCGGATGGAGGGTTTCAAAAATTGCATTGGCTCCATACTTACTTTCTTTAATGCTATCACAACATTTCGGTTATCTTTATCACTCCACTCCATTTTAATATCGCAAGAATATTTAACAAAGATTGGCGCTAAAATGAGAAAACACTATGAATATATATTAATATAAGAATAACAGGTTCCAAATTCAAATGTAATATTATTGTGTTTTTTTATTGTAACAGTATTTATGGCCAGATCATGTATATAAAGAATATACATATATATAACAAACATAATTATATCTATACATTTCAAGTATAGATATGTATCTTTTATTTTACAAAAACTAAAAATTAAAAAAAAAACGGTTTTTTGTGTTCTGTTACTCTTTTCTTTTATCACCCGCACTCATTTATTTATTATTAAAGCAGTAGAAATTGCGTGAAAAAATGAACGTGGGCATTAAAAAAAGAGCATTAGAACACAAAAAAGCGTTTTTTTTTTTATTGTTGTCTGTCGTTTGTACGTACACGCTAATCTCTGAATTTACTGAACGAATTTTCTTGCAATTTTCAAAGATAGATTAAGCTCAGCTTGGAGCAACGTTTAGGCTGTGTTTGATTGAAAGCGGATGACAATGAAAAAAGTTATCGCCCTTTAAAGATAATGTTAAATTCGTCGCTTGCCTGTTACACATTCAAGGACACAACGTTTATAGCCACCGTGTAAAATTAAACAATATAAATAAACAATTCATGTTACTTTTTTATTTTAGTTAAAAAAAATGCATAGATATTAATACATACAGATAAAAAAATACATATAGCCCAGCGCAACCGAATTCGTTCATTACCTTCGCGCCCTATAATGACAATAACAAAGTTGATTTTCGCAGTTTACTTTTGATCATATTTTAGCGTGGAAATCTCAACATTTTGTGTTTGCACATAATCGTAATTTGTAAGAAAACTACTTTACCAATTAAAAAGCCGGTTTTAGAGATTTGAGATATTATAATTACCTATCCATTTTAGTAAAAATCATTTTAAAATTCTGTAAAATTTCGGAGATGCAACTGAATCGTTGTGTAAAACAGGGTTTTTTTCTGGATTTTTTTTATCGAGATTTTTTTAGCCAATCATGTTTCCGCGTTTAAGGATTTCAAGATAAAGAATTGAAGTTGTATGTATCCAAATATTTAACTCTCAGTCTTCTTAGATATCGAGATTCAGGTAATTAAACACGCCAACGTCTGCATGGGCGGACTCTTAAGATATTAAAATTAATTTATTCCGTTTCGTTTGTAAACCCATACTACTTTGGGCATATTAATCGTAATATTCTAGCCATAATTAAAATCCACCTAAACAATGTTATTTAATTATGTTAAATTTACTAATAATTTAATTATGTTTAATTAAGTTAAATTAGTTTAACCTAATTATGTTAACAAATAAATCAAAATAACGGATTTATTTTTAAATGTGTCATATAATTATGAAAGAATTTATTTTTTGATAATAAAATTAAGAATTAAGTAAAATATTGTTTTCGTAAAAGAAAAAAATAAGATTATGATAACTTATCCCGAGTCTTGACCCTGAAAGTTTCTGGATTCGAGACAATTAAATTTGGAATAAGTCCTGGGCCTTCGGGACGCCAGAAGACCCGTGAACCCGGGATCCAATCCGAATTCAAATCCAACTGAAGCAAACAGAGGTGAATTAACTTCCCACTGTGTCGATCGCAATCGCTGGCAGCGCAAAAACTCGCAGATGTTGTAGTTCATGCTTAAATTATAGTTTCACACATTCACACCGAACTCCAATTTTGCATCGAGATTTATCGAAGCCAAAAGTTAGGTCTCACAATAAAGATTTGACACTCGTGAAAATTAATACTTATATGGAATCATTGAAAGTAAAAAAGGCTTTCCTTGGGTTATTCATTTTGTTCATACTATAGCTAATGTTGTTTAGATATCGGTATAAAGGTTTCATTATTATTATTATTAATTGCTTGCAGACAGTTCTCGTTTCCATCCTGTATAGGATTATCAATTTAGAACAGTTCTTACTCATTATAAAAATCTCTTAACTACACATCGGCATGGTTACGGCACTTTATGCCAAGTCTTTCGGACCGTGCTGATCCCTTATAAGGACCCGCTGGACTTTTATCTAATCTAATCCTTTAAGTTCATTTTCCACTGGATCAGAGAACTGAACTTTAATTTTTGTAGCGTAGATATTAGTTTACATTACGTCTATATTCAGTTCCAATCAAGTCTAAATGCAAACGATTTTGAATCTCATTCGGTACCTCGTAGGATAGAGTTTAGGTTTAAAACTATGAGTATGAACAGCTTTTCTAGAACTATAAACTTGGAATCGGTTGTGCGCGAATCTAAGTTTGCATTCGAATGTTACATTTGTTTAACTTACTGTTTTGGATGGAGTTGTGCGCCGACTCCTTATCTATTAAAATATTAGTATACTTAATTCTACGTTAATTTTTTGATGTAAGGCTTTAATTACAATTAATTGGTACCTACAATAAATTATATATATGTTCATAGGACTAAAAGCTCACTTTTAAATTCAAAGAGTATTAAAAAATAAAAGATAATATCATATGTACGGTACATACGTATGTTCAACATCTACGTTCAATCGGAATAATAATTTATATTGTAGGTATTCTACTTTATAATAACTACAATTTTAACTTACTTCACGTATTTAATATTACATATTTAACTTAAAAATTTTTTAAAGACAGCAAAAGCAATAAAATAGTTTTTATTTTTAGATAAAGGTTCATTTTAATAATATTTCCATATTTATAAAACATACATAACATTTTCATAGCATTTAAAGACTAAAGTTTTGATTTTCGTGGTATATTTAGAATATTATTATCACCTGCTATCGGCACAGTGTCCAACAAGGAATTAGCACGGAGAACGAAGCGGCAGGACATTACCGTCGCATTTGGAGTAAAGTCAGTGCCACTGTTCGCTTCTTGCGTTAACTATCTTAAGAATTAGATTTTATTAACTGCACATGCACAAAATTATACATAACTAGTTTTATAATACATATTTCTTGTAATATGACTTTTTATGAAGTGTGGTTGAATAGCGGTCCTTTGGCCAACAATTTTACGTAATATAATAAATACTACCATATTCTATACAATTCTATTAAAAGATTCTGTAGACAATATACTTAAAGAAGAACATTTAAAAATCTTCGAAAAATGTAGGTACCTAATAAATGTATTCATTTGGGTAACATTCGCATTTCACACTGAATATATTCATTTATTTGTTTTCTTAAGGCGACGCATTGAAACCTTCTGCTCTGGGCATAAGTGCGCGCGCTAGCTTACGAAGAATACGAAAAAGCAGTTATTTACGTTTATTTTAAAAAATATAATTAATTTTGAAAAATCCAACTGGAATTTTGAAGAATATATTTAGATTAAGCTATACAGAAAATTTAGAAACATAAATCGGTCCCGTTACTCCGAAAAATGTAAATCTTTGTTTTAAAAGAGGTTTCTTTGATATTTTTTTAGTGTCAAAAAAGTTTTAGTTTAGTTTTTTTTTAGTTTATTTTTATTTCTGTAACTTACAACTATCATTACAGTTTTACCCAATTCGATAATTGTAATACATCCAAATAATTAAATTACAACAATTTAAACATTAACTTACAATATTAAAATAATTACATATTAAAAGAATATTGAATACTAAATAATAATAATACAATTTCAAGTTAACCAAAGGTATATCGTAACTGGTAAAATAAAGTTAATGAAATGACGAATCGTGTTACTAAATATCATTGAAATACGTTATGTAGTCACTTAGAAAAATTGAGATCACTGCCGTTAAAGTTTCCTATGCTTCGCCTTAACGAATTAAGATTAAATATAAGTTTGGTTAGATGTTTGGAAGTTAATTCATGCTATTTTTATTGAAATGAGTTATCGCTTTTTTAGTTTCACGGTTTGTATCCGCGTGTTGTATAAAAATTACCGGGTTCTTACGGGTTACGGGTATGGTTTTCAATGATGCGATCATAAGTTTTATTCATAAGATGTCCATCTCAAAACACTAAGCTACGGAAGTAAGCTTAAGATTTGATTTAGTTTTTAATTGTTATTACCTTAGTAATTCATTTCCAGTTTTACAAATGGTATAACCGGCCCATACCAGTTACGTTTAATTAGTATTATCACTAATTATTTACGTGGTCGCTCACGAAGCCTGCGACCTTTCGTCGTCGGCGGCTATTTGAACTATTCCTCAACTTATAACCAGAAATAGTAGGTATTACCGTACGGAATAACTCTTAGCTGTATTTGGTCATATTATATATGGGAGGGTAAGGTCAGGTATCTGTTTATATATTAAATAAGTCAACATCGAAAAACCTTTTCTTAGTATTTACAATAAAAGGAGGGGATTTAAATTTATATAATTGTAAAAGGTTTTGAGCCTTCATATTTATGTACAAAAAATATTATGTGTGAAATGCAGTCTTGTAGACTGGGCCGGAGAACAAAGATCGCGTGTCCTTCGCGCTTTCATGGCAGTATAGACGCAGGGTGGCTCTGTTACTGTTTCCTTCCTGAAAAGTGCTTCGGAACAGCGCGAGTGCAGGTTCTGGGGCGTTTCGTCGCAATTCCCGGAGCCTATAATATATACTGGAAAAATACTTTAGTTGGTTTTACAAAAGTTTTACTATATTGGCGGGTTAATTTCGAAATAACACACGGAAATTGTTGATTTTACTAAACATAAAATGTTGAAATATTTACAAAACTGTTTTGTATAATTAACAAATTTGTTAAGTAATATTAACTGAGGTAGGTCCGATGCACACCATCAACATTCCCTTAAACTAAACTCTTTAGTAAATTTAACATAAAATTTTGTAAATTTTATTGGAACGAAGTTCTTTAACGCGGTTTGCAGGAGGTTTGCGTTGGTAGAAGTCGTCCCGTAAGAAAAGAGCGTTACGTGGGGCTGGACCCGCGGGCGTCGCGCAGCGCTAGGTTCGTCAGATCTATACATAGATTCACAGTGATATTTCTGTCTCTTTCTATTATATACATATATATCTGTGCGTACGAGTATCGAAAATTGTATTTTTGTTTTTGTTTTAAATCATACTTGGGTTTTTTTGGTCTAATTATTAAAATAAAGTTTTGAGAAATGGAAACTGTAGCTAAGCAGCTTTGTTCCTGACGGGGGTCTCCTCTTCCGACCGCACACGTTTTTGTTTTATTCGTTAGAGCTTGTAACTTCAATCTTTATTATTTTGTAAATTGAAAATTTGTGATATTGTAAAAATAAATGATTACCTAATACTTTAGTGAACTTCGGTTGGTTTTACAAAACAACAGATCAACCCTCGGAATTCAACTAAAGTATTTTTTCAGTGTCAACAACATGCCGAGAATGACCACCTCAGGAGTTTTAGTGGATAAAAACCCCGCATAACCCAGTTTCTCGGCCAAGGTACCTGTGTTCAGATTTCTCCTGCGCTACTAAAAAAAGGAATTTTTTTTTTATGACGCGGGGCAAACGAGCTAGCGGGTCACCTAATGGAGAGTGTCCAACCGCCGCCCATGGGCACCCGCAACATCCGGGGAATCATGGGGTACATTGCCGGCCTTTAGGGAAAGGAGGGAAAGGAGGGAAAGGAGGGGGAGGGGGGGAGGGGGTGATAGGCCCACCGGCACTCACTCACTGAACGAAACACAATCGCAATAGATGCTGTTATTTCACGCCGATATTCTGTGAGAGGGTAGTATTTCACCGGGCGAGCCGGCCCTAGTTGTGCTGCAATGCAGCATGGCTCTACCACTCGGTGAAAAATAAAGTGAACCAGTGATCTTTCAGTGATCGAAACTCGACCGTATACACTCCACAGACTCAAAACAGCTCACAAGTCACAAATCACACAAAATTCACAACTCTAAACTCATTCAGTCAATCTTTCAGTAATTATGATATTTGTTGGTAACATTTTAAAATTTTTTGACCGATAATCTCGGCTCTGTTATACTATTTTGTGTTTGACATTGGGAATATGAACGTAAACGATGAATGTTTTATTTCATTTAATGTATTTGTAACAAAAATGATACCTATATTAATTTAAGCTATCTGCACCCCTTTTCCATATAAACTTTAATGCGTGCTCGCAATATATGCCTAAAAAGGATTACAAACTTTTCTCTTGAAGTGTTAATGGATATACACACATTTTTTTAAAAGAAGTCAAATTAATTATGTGAAAAACAAGAATAGCGTTATGAATTTATTGCACCTTAATGCTCTGTATACCCATAATATTGATAAATTGCGTGAACTAAGTCGGTAAATTGAGTATTTTGTGTGTTTATAAAGGAGGATACATAAACCTAAAAACAGATGTATTCAACAAGAATTTGCAAATAAGATTAAATAACTATAATTATACTTTCCCATGCTTAAGACCTCCCGACTGGCAGTGAATTCAAGTAAAAAAATCATAGTTTTAATTTAAATAACATTTTTTTAGTAATTATTTTAACTTATGAAACATATTGTTCTACTTTATACCACTTTGTACTTTTGTCCCGTATTGTATATAAAGGCATTTTTAAGTCTCTTTGACTAAAGTACAGTAACTCTAATAGAATATTTAATTTAAAGATTGTGAAGTAAGAGAATTTAATATTAATGTGAACAAAACTTAGGTTCTGTGTTTGAAAGAGAAGACGAAGTGTGAAATATGAAATTTATCTATATCTACATCTACCATATATCTATACTTAAAATAAAATCGTAGACTTTCTTCGTTTGTAAGCGCATCATGCGAATACCACTTATTGAATTCAGAATCTAATTTCTGAAAAATATGAACCTTTTGTCTGAGAAACATATAGTGTTTATTTCATCGAAATCGACCCACTCAATCAAAACATAAAAAAAATAATTTCAAATTAGAAACTTCATAGCGCAACACGCCGCCGGGAGGAAGTACTTTTTACGCACCATAATATGTATGTACAATGAAAATGTAGTATGTATCATACAATCCATATCCATACTAATATCCATAGCTATTAATATTATAAATGCGAAAGTCTGTCTGTCTGTCTGCTATGTTTTCACGGCTAAACCGCCAGACCAATTTTGATGAAATTTGGCATGAAGACAGTTTGATACCAGGAGACAGACATAGGCCACTTTTTTCTTCAAAAATCTACCTCTAAGGGGGTGAAAAGGGGGATGAAACTTTGTATCGACAATGCTAAACCGCTGAACCGATTATAATGAAATTTGGTATAGAGATTTTTTTTTATTACAACATATTATAAGCTACTTTTTTGTCAAGAATTTGCCCGTGAAGGGGTGAAAAGGGGGATTAAACTTTATGTGAGAAATGCTAAGCCATTGAACTGATTGTGATGATATTAGCATGTGTCCGAAAACAAGTGTAGGCTACTTTGTTTTACAAAAAATGCTATGTTGTTTTGTGATGTCATTATTAATCAAATATTGCGGATGCTCTATAATACGAAATAACTTTTTGTTCAATACCAACAATATGGGTATCCAATGAAACGGAATACGCAGGGGAAGGTTTCTATGTATGCGACGTCATCATAAATCCAATATGGCAGATGCTCCACAACAGAAACTAAATTTGTGTTCGACACCAACAATATGTTTATCAAATGAAATATAATACAAAGGAAAAAGTTTCTGTATTAGATGTGACGTGTGGCATTGTAACACGTGCAATGCTGAGTACTCGGCGGACGTTAATTTTCCGATGAAGTGATAATGGATGATATTTTCGGGGACCTATTTATGACAAAGACGTCTATTTTCAAATCCATATTAATTTTTTGAATGAAATAACATGGGTATCAAGGTTTCTCGAGGTGCTGATTACAAAAATGACACCTATTTTCAAATCTAAAATGGCGGACATTACTTTTTTGAATAAATTGATATGGGCATTATTTAGGTTCCTCGGGGTGCAGATTACGAAAATGACGTTGATTTTAAAATCCAAAATGGAGGACATGAATGAAATGACATTGATGTCATTTTCAAGTTTGTTTGGGGTGCGGAAAATGAAAACAACGTCAATTTTTAAATCGAAGATGGCAGTTATTAATTTTTTAATAATATGACATGGGTGTACCTTTCGAGATTTCTCGGAAAGCTATTTATGAAAATGCCGTCAGTGTTGAAATCCAAGATAGCAGACATTATTTTTTAAATGAAATGATATAGGTGTCGTTTTTATTAAGTAACTCGTGGAAATGACGTCCATATTCAAATCCAAGATGGTGGACATTTTTTTTTTGAAAAATGATATGAGTGTCATTTTTGAAGCTGCTCCCGGTGCAGATTACGGAAATAACATCTATTTTGAAATCTAATATGCACATTAAAATATACATTGTGTGCTATAGGTATTAGATCCATACAATCTATATCCATGCTTTCATACTAATATTATACATGCAAAAGTATGTCCGTCTGTCTGTTACGTTTTCATGGCTAAACCGCCAGACCAATTTTGATGAAATTATGTACAGAGATAGTTTGAAACCAAAAGAAGAACATAAGCTACTGTTTTCATCAAAATCCTTAGGGATGATAAGAGGGATTAAACTTTGCATGGGAAATGCTAAACCGGTGACCGCATTATGATGTTTATTAGTACAGTGATAGACTTTTGAAAGTGAACAAAAAGACAAAGGAAAATCTACCCCTAAGAGGGTTAAAAGAAAACACTGATCAGGAAAAGTCACGGAAAATTCTTCCACGCTGACGAAGTCGCGGGTACAACTACTATGAAATAAATACATAAAAAAAATATCCGGGAAGGCATTTTCGAGAGACAGAAGATGTGATGTGGAAAGACGGGCAACAGCTGGGCATAAAGTGAACGGTGCTTTGGCCGCATTAAGAGGCAGCGTAATAGAATATATTTTATCTCTGACTCCGTCAAAATGGCAATCTACAATGTGGTTTAGAGAACTGAACATGCCCAAAATCTCTTAAAAATGTGTACGGTGTTACCTTTGCGAATAAGATAAGCAATTAAGCGATACGCAAGTTAACAAAGTTAAACAGCACCGTTATTGTAAAAATAAAGAAAAGAATGCTTCGATGGGTCAGGTACATAGAAAGAATGAGTGATGAAAGATTAACGGAGACAATCTACAGAGCGAAAGTTAGCAGAAGTTAAGAAAGACTAAGTTTGAGTTATGAAGATCAAATAGCCAGAGTGTTAGTTGATAGAAATGTGAAAATCAGTCACATATCTAGCCGAATATGTATTAGTAGAATGATGAGATTTCAGGGGGCGAAAGAAGTATGTAACGATAGCGACGCTCAACGCTCCATCCTCTCTGACTATTCCATTAGAGATTCAACATAAGGATAGGTATGAATATATGGATACAGTGTAATATATACCGCACTTAATTGAGACGAATCGAATTATGTCGCATGTGTTGCAATTGATTCTGAGTGTTGTGTGCTTTCGCGTCTGTGAGGTAATATATGTACATACACATATAAGTAGTAATGCTGCTAAAATCATAACCCTCGTATATACTTCGCCGAGTTGAGTAAATAGTGAAATCAGATATACGAAATTGATTACTGTTTAATAAAACTAAGTAAGTAGTGGATTAGAGAAGAATTAGTAGTAAGAGATAAAAGTTCCGTTTGTCTGGTTGGTTAGCCACACAACTACAAATAAGCATAGTGTGTTTAGATCGGATCTAACGTTTTTTATTTCTCGTGTCCCTTCCTAAAAGATCTGTGCGCTGATCGCAGAACGAGAAACGAACTGTATGTACATTGGAAATATTGTTGATAAGCTTCCCATGAAAAGTGAATCAGCGTGTAATGTACCTATTACACTAACTTAGTATTAATATTATCATATATAAAATCATGTCACCATGTGCATAAGATCCATTTTTTGAAATCTCATGTGGACTTTTTCCTGAGAATTTTGGGGCTGTAAGCAAAGAGTACGAAGAAATGTTCCATCAGGACAACTCAAAGGTGGAAAAACGTTATTAGGGCAGACAGAGACCATGGATGTAGGCTGACTATTCTGGACTATTGAAAAAGATCAACTGGAAACTGAATTATTCCAGAAAATCATCGTCATCGGTTTGTAATGCAGATTTTTCATATTTTTTACAAAAGAGACATAATGTGAAATATGTTATATTTCTCTAATAAATAAAATTCACGGGTGACAATAAATTTAAAATTGCTTATTTTTACAGCCAAAAACCTACGTTACTAGAAAAACCAAAATAAGTTCGTATGACAATACGAAGCTGTAGTTTTGTTAAGCAGACGTGATTTTTTTCAATTTCTTTCAATGTCTCAAAATTATGGAATTTATCTTTTTTTTAGTTTTTAACATAAAATTATATAAAAAGTATTAGTAGCAATAGTAATATTATTGGAATACGATCTTTCATTCCATATTTATGTTTGTGGAAGAAATAGAAATTGTTAATTTAGGGAATATTTTTTATTATTTGTAAAAACTGAATATATCCCAGAATAGTAACGCTTTTATTTTATCTGTAATAATACTATCACAGTTCTATATTGCTTTTATGATTTTCACGCAAATATAATTTTAATTTTATATTAATGTAGGACATACATACAATATATCTGTAATAATATGCGCTCCATTAATAATAATGGACGTAATGTCATTGGGCAGTACAGTTAGTAATTTTCATAATTTTTAAGGAATGTCCGTTATATTCTTTCCCATGCAATTAAACAAATTTTTTAAATACCCCATTAGAGTCCTTAATTTGTAAAGTTACAAAAGAATAACGTTTTATGTCAAGTTCAAATGCAAATAAAAAGTATCTGTTTTCCTACGCTTTAAGATTCAAATTTACATAAATAATTTTCTTTATCGCTGTTCAACGTGAGCGCTAAAAGCGACGTAGGCACCGCCTCTGTTGTCGATTTTTATGGTGAAATAAGGAGTACTATAAAATTGTTCCGACGTAAACATTGGTATGTTGTTTGTGTATTTTAATGACTAAATATTTTTTTATTGGAAGGAAGTTTACCTATTTCTAGTTCAATGTTAACAGACGAAGAACATTTTGACGAAAAATTTATACACAGTGAAAAATAGCGTCAAAATTCGTTAAAGACTGATTTAAAAAATCAGATAGCCCGAGTGATATGCATTGATTCGCATTGAATCTTTATTATGTTCTCCATAAAGTAGATTATTTTTATTTCTTATTAAAAATAAAATATTTTAAATTTATAATATCTACTTATTCTCACAACAAAAAAAATATTATGCAACATCACCGTAAAAAAAATAGTTTGGTATCTGTATTATCTAAGTCTGTATAAATACAGACTTAGATCTAATGCAGATACCAGACTATGTAAGTTATCAGGCCTCTCCCATTGCCAATTAATATAAAGTAAGTGAATTTATTATGTACGTCTGTTTAAAATTATCAACAGCATTAGAGTAAGGTGTCCTTTAACTATTTATTTCCTTTTTTTTTAAATTATAATGTTAATGATAGTAGAGTAACTCGCGGTTAGAAATAACTTACTTTAATAGACCCACTCTATTATGTACTTGCAACTTAAATATTCTATTTTGTATAATAATATTATTTACTTTGTTAGTAAGCTTTTGCAGGTATATTGTCAAAGCAGCAAGTTATCGAAGTGCGACAGGCGTGTGCTACCGTTCACCAACACTAAATAACAGTGTCACACTAGCCTTTGCGTGGACCGCCGTCTGGGGATGGCTTTATGCCACGTCTATTCATTAACGAAATAGAATAAGTAAATGTTTGTTTCGGTGGGTATAAACTACTTATTATGTCATTGATACTTTATTGTTATTTTTCGTGGTTCTATTGTAAATCTTGTAAATTATAATATTAACCCAGGCTTTTATGATTCATAAATTATACAATATATACCTAGTAGCTATATTTCGTTATTATTCATTTTATTCATCGACACATATGTCGTTTCTCAACGAATTATCTTCAAGAAACTTTAGACTTAACTGTAAATTACAGTTTATGGTAGGGAAAATGAATTTATATGTTTTTCTAAATTATTGCGGATAATAAAACTTTTGAACATTCTGCTCCATTTTGAATAGTGCGCTCCTCTGCTCGTGTATCTTTTTGCTCGATTCCCTCGTATTTCGGCTGCGCGCGCGGCGATTTATATCTGCTATCGTCTCAGATACGCGGCTATCTTTATGCGCCTGTATCAGATAGAGGAGATACGAGGTAAATCTCGTTGATTGGCCGATAGGTATTGATAGCGAGATGAATATTTTAAACTTTTAATTATAATATTTCATAAAAGTATAAGTTTAACTTATTATTAGTAAAGTACGTTTTTATTCTAGGAATGTAATGCAAATATTTAGTCAAGGTATTGTAATTTTAATAAATATTATTTTATGGTCAAAGGAGGCTTCGTGTAACACTTGCACGTAATTAACTCCAAAATACAGTTCTCTAATCATAATTTATTTTGTTACATTTTTACTATTTTGTTAAACGTTCTATTGTAATTTAAAATGACGTCTTGAAAATACTAGATACTGCATTAATGACGTCGGAAGATACTCGAATTGATAACTTTAATACCTTCTCAATCGCATAATCGAATTGATCAATCAGATTGACGCGGACAATCAAAGCACAATTAATTAGGAGCACAATGATCGGAATTGGCTGATCGGAGATTGCATTAAAGGATTTATAAATTGTATAAACGACGTAAGAATGGAATATTGTAGTTGATTTTTTAAATAGTAATTGAGCAATTACTTTTCTCTAACCTATCTATTGTTCTATGTTGTTATATCTTTTATAGTTTTACTAGCTCACAATTTTGTCCAGGTGGAATAAAAAAAGGAGCCTATCTCCTCAGGGCTTAATCCTATCTCCAATCTAAATTTCATCAAAATTAGTCTAGAAGTTTGCAACTAAACCGTTGGACTGATTTTGATGAAATTACGAAGTTCAACCTCCTCATTTTTGCGAGTGAAAATTACAAAAATATGCAGCAAGACAGTTATTTACAGTGTAACTATTACGTGTTTGACATTGGCAGTATGAACTTAAACAGTGAATGTTTTATTTAATTTAATTTTGTTGTAACGTATTATATTATGCTAACATAAATTTTAGCTTTCCGCACTCCTCCATATGAACTTTAACTATGCCAAATCTTGTGATAAATTTCTAAAATCTTGAAAATTTAAAAATCTAAAATCTTGAGCGGAAAATAGCTAAAGATTTTAGAAATTTATCACATGAAATGGATTTCCGCAAAGTAACATCTGAGTCTATACAATATCCCAAATCCTACACTCCTTCCTATGGCCGTATTAATATACAGGGTGTATATGAAAACGGAACACCTTCTTGAACATGCTATAGTATACCGAGAATGCATCTTGATTACGCTTCAATAAAGTATTATTGTGTAATAAAAACAATGATACAGGTCAAATCACAATTTACTTCAGTTGTGCTTCCCCTTAACACGACAAGTTGTTTATTTCCGACACCGAAGTTTAATTTTTACAATATTTTACAAATCCACAGAAATCTCCTTTATTTATGTAAAGATAAGGTTGATATTCCTGTGTATGTGGAAATAACATATTTTTAAATTAGAGTTCATGATCGTAGCGATTTGTAAACAATTGTTAAGGGGCATATGCATTATTATTGAAGTCGGTTTTTATGCTTTATTTCAATAACGGATGAAATTATTACAAAATAAAAAAATATGTTCGATTTAAAATCTGTAACTTTACACGTTCAGCAACTTCTATGAGAAATAATGGTGTTAACACCTGAAAATTTAAATGGTCATAACTCTTAAACGGCTACATTTTATTCGATAATTCTTTTTATAACTACATACTAAAATTATGCCCTTTCATCCATTAAAGTAACTGTCCCGTTTTCATATACACCCTGTATAAATACACACAATTTTTTTTTAATTAATTCAAATTAATAATGTTAAAAACAAGTTCAAGTTCAATTCTTTACAGACACAACTTGTCGAATCTCGACCACATGCGATACTACTAGTGTACTAGATTAAACTCCATTATATTTTTTTTCACGACTCGTACAATTTTAAACGTAAACTACTCAGTTTATCAACCGAATAATTACTAGGACACCTTATTATATTAATGTATATTTTTTTTCTGTTTAATAGTTTTGAAATGTTTGTAACTTGTTGCTCATTGTTAGAATGTAAATTTTGTGTACGCCTGTATTGGTGCATATACTAGAGACTAGAGTAATTAACATGTAATGCAATTTTATATTTTTGTGTATATGTACTGTCGGTGTACCTATAAACAAATAAATAAATATATAACCTCCTCCTCTCTTCTAATATACCTATATAGAGGTAGTATGCATAAATCCACCTAGTGATTCATTATTTAGCACTTTCGTGTAGGTTTGGGAGAGAAAGAAAAAAGTTTTTTCTTCACGTATTAATATATATATCTTCAAATTCATTACCATATTTGTGTAATATAAAACGAAGTCTTTCATTTTCGTTTATATTTCAGTTGGTTTTTTACATAAAGTTCAACGAATATTGTGTATATATATTTAGGTGTTTGTATTGTATGTGGATATATGTATTTGTATATTATTGTGCACGGAAGCTTGTCGGCTGTCCCGCGACGTCGCCTTTGTGCGCTGACACCCGCTGCGCAAGCCGCGCGATCGACCAAGTATTTAGGTACTTGCTATGTGATCAGGTATAGTACGTTATACTTGTATGTTATATAATTTATACTATTGTTAAGCTATAACCGAGTTGTCTGAACAGTTTCTGTAAAAAATAATAGAAACGGCGAGGGCTTTTGCCTCCCACAGGAAATGGTGGTACATAATACCATTTTCATTTTTATCAGATGTATATATATGTACACTAGCGAGCCTCCCCGGCTTCGCAAGGGTAGAAATTTTTTTGAAAATAAATATACAGCCCATGTGACTCGCTGATAATGTAACTTTCTACAGGTGAAAAAGTTTTTGAAATCGGTTCAGTAGTTTTTGAGTTTATCCTTTACGTACAAACAAAGTTTACCTCATTATAGTATTAGTTTAGATGTTTAATGTATCTCAATAAAAACATTAGTTATAAGAATGAAGAACAGTCTCGTAAGTCTTTTACAATAAAGAGTGAGATTTTACATAGAGCCAAATATATTGTTCTTATTACTCTGGACTTTTCGTTTAATTTTTCGATAACTATAACTATAATAATAACGAATACTTTATGGTTTAGTAATTATAGAGCATGGAAATATACATATATATAAATATACATTAGAGTGGTAAATCAGTGACAAAATTTTGAACGAGTAAGTACTTTGTATACTATGAATATAATTTGTAAATAAGGCATTCAGGTGAGCATACGAAGTTCTCTCGAAGACAAAAATTGTATCCTTCAATCTCATTCACGATGAAGACATGGGAGGTTCGAAAGTTTAATGAGTAGTTTCGAGAAAACCTCTAGATACTGAGCATCAATGCAATATTAATACATACATACATATCCACACGCTGTATCCCCAACGGGGTAGTCAGAGTTAATAATATATACAGAAATATATTAATAATATTAGAAATGGGTCAACGGAACCCGATAGAGACGTGTCTAGCCCATCCCATGTACTAGTTTGTTGTAACAAGTCACAGAGCAACTATAAGTCAGTTTATTTACTTACTTTTTTTACAATCTGGTCAGAAACCGAGATTAGCGGAGAAGTAAAGATTAGAATTTTTTTAACTAACAAAGTGCGTTGTATTGAATATCTATACATCTATTAGATATTATAACCACAGACACATTTCAATTTTATTTAAAGATATAAATAAAATTGTGTATGGATTCGTGTGTGACTGTGTGTTCATTTGGTAGTCCTAATCTTCGAAATGGCCAATCCGATTTTGATCGGACTTTCTTATGCTTGTAGAGATTTTTTCAGTAAGCAATCTGGGTTAATTTTTGTACGGGAAAAATACCACATTTAAAGCGGGTGAAACCACGAGACCCGGCTAGTCTACAAATATGTATTGTGTGTTTGACTGACGCCTAAAGGATTCCATACCATGGTTATACGAGTAAATGATTGTGAACATGTGTTAGACCTGAGACTTTAACTTTTTCCCATTACACTATAAGTAAATCTCTGTATTCCAAAAGTTTTAAAATTTTAGCTCAATAGTTAATGGATAGGAATGGATAAGTCTCAAGTTAGAGTAGATGCTTAATTTGTCTCCATTTCAGTTAACAATGATTATTTCATTCATTTTAGTGTTAACCGGTGCAAAATATACGAGTTAAAAAAATACCTTTCAAGTTTAAATTTTTCAGAAAATTGACATTGACAGACGGACAGATGCATTATTGTTTCTATAAAGCCTCAGTTATTCCGTAGAAGTATGAAACTTTAAAAAGTCATAGAAATTAAAGAACAGTTTGAACTACTCAGTTGTTTAATAGTCAGTTATTTCAACATATTCATTGATGCAACACCACCTGTCGCTCTCGTCAAGATGGCGTCCCCACCGGAAGTCAATTATGCAATAAATCGGAGGCGGCGCGCGCGCATAGATCCACGCGCATTTACATAGAAAGACATGTGCGAATACGCTTCGGGATCCAGTTGTAAAACAGTAAAATATCAATAGGTTGCGTTTGTGTAGTCTTTTTCAGAAGGCGTAAATTGTAAATGGAGATAGACTTAAATAAACTAATAGTTATTACTGTACTTACCTATGTACATATATATTTTATCTTCTGCCCAAAGTTTCAAATTTGTTCATCGATACTTGTTATGCTTCACAACGAAGCCTCCTTAGAAAATTCCAGAGCCCAGACTCTGTTAGCTACCAACATGGAGCACTTAACCTATAGAGTAGAAATGTAGTTTAATTTGCTTAAAATCAATTTAAGTCACACACACACTATTACAGGACCTAAACGTGCGTATGAATAGATAGAGATTGTACCGGTGAAAGCGAGACGCATAGATAGAGACACGTCTCGAGCACGTCAATTGATTGATGTCGTGATAAAATGAATGTCAACTTGAAAATTGTATGTTTACTGTTACTAACCGATGAAATGAGATTGTGTCTGTTTAACTATAAAGTTTGAATTTTCCCCTTTTTACCACATCACCTGATACAACAGTAAGCCATTACATAAATATCTAAATGTCTTTTGAAATATATAGAGATGTACACAAGTCCAGTATTGGTTACGTACTGATTTAATTTTTTTTTTTTGGTTTCTGAGAGGCGAAATGAAATCCCCGCGGACTACCCAGCCGGACTCTACGCCGACTGGTGAGTGTCAGACTTGAACCGACTAAACAAAACCCCTCTTTGCTGTTAGCCCTAGTGGCTTTTACAGCGACACAGGTCGCGTTGGGGCGAGCGCTGAAGGCGCCCTGCCAGATGGTCGACCGCCTGAGGGTTCCTCCAGCCGAGGGATGCCTCGTATGGAGGGCGGACCTCGGGCTCAAGGCGTCGCCAGGGGAGCTTTTCGCACCTGCGTGCATCTTAACGGGCTTCCTATTCGGGTGAGGGCCGGGCCTCTAGCGGACCCGGCCGGCGAGGCGGCTGAGGGCCGGTTAGTGTGCCTAGTGTTCCGCGTGGCAGTTTACAATGTGGTTTAAGGCCCGCGTGTGTGCGTGTAGAGCTACGTGATTGAGCATCTAAACGTGAGACCCAACGGGTGTCACGGGGGTCGTCCTCGCCTCCGCCGGTGGGGGCGGTGCGGTCGTAGTGTTTAGGTTGGCATGTTCGAGTTCGAACGTGTAATGTCGTCGTCGCTGTCGCCTAACACATGACTAGGCCTACGATAGCGTTTGCAGACGCGGGATTCGGGGGTGTACGATGACGCCCTGACTACTAAGGGATTCGGGTGTAAGGAGGAACGGTGAAAGAAGCGTTGGGACGCCTCTTTTAGATATTGAGTTATAGAGGGCAATTCTAGGTCGTAGTGCAGATCTACGTTGCGCACGTAAGGAGGGGCACCGGTGGCCCTGCGCATGAACCTATTCTGAATAACTTGGAGGGAGTTGATGTGAGAGCGTGCAGCGTGAGCGAATACTACACTGGCGTACGTCATGATAGGCCTGACGCACGTCTTATATAAGGTAACTTTGACATTTTGCTTTCAGCGCAAATGAGCATGTTGAGACGACCGAGAACGAACGCGGCGCGGTCGCGGACCGTTTTGATGTGTTGACCGAAGGTCATGGCACTGTCAAGGGTGACTCCTAAGTATTTGACTTTCCTTGTCCAAGGGATATCCTGGTCGAAAAGTGTGATAGTACGGAGAGTGTTAGCGCGGCGGGCGCGGCTGGTCGTCGTGCCCCTCGAGAAATAGACGGCGGCGCTTTTCTTGGGGTTGACTTCGATTCTCCAAAGGCGGAACCACTCGCCTAGGCTCGTGACCGCGACTTGGAGGAATTGGGAGACTGAGGCGACTACGGTCTAATGTGGACAGTGTGGTATCGTCCGCGAATAGGGCGAGCTCTACACCGGGGGTTTTGGGGACGTCGTTCGTGTAGAGCGAGTAGAGCGTGGGCGATAAAACGGAGCCCTATGGGACGCCTGCCCTGATGGGGCAGGGAGAGGAGAGCACCCCTTCGATTCTATAGCGGAAGGAGCGGTCCGACAAAAAGTCCCGTACTATGCGTACGAGATCGTAGGGGCACGCCGAGCCGGCGTAGCTTGTACACCAGCCCGGCGTGCCAGACTTTGTCGAACGACTTTGCTAATCGAAGAAGAGGGCCCCCGTGCCTATAGTGCGACTCGGGCGGTTAAGGCCCTCCAGGATGTGTTCCGTGAGGCAGTGCACTTGTTGTATGCACGAGTGTGTGGCTCGAAAGCCAAATTGCTCGTCTATGAAGAGACCGGAAGTGTCTAGGTGGGCTTTGAGACGAGCCAGAAGGACCCGTTCGTAAATTTTCCCTAGCATGCTAAGGAGACTGATTGGGCGATAGCTATTGGGGCTTCTGCGGGGTTTACCCGGTTTCGGGAATCCAATGACGATCGCTCCCTTCCAGGCGGCTGGGAAGACGCGGTTCGCCATGGCGGCATTGATAATAGCTGCTAAGAGCGCGAGAAGGCGCATCGAAAAAAGTTTGACTACTCGGTTGGAGATGCCGTCTCTACCGGGGGCTTTTCTAGGTTTGAGAGCCTTGACAATGTCCTGAACTTCGTCAACCGTCGCGGGTCTGAGTTGGCATGGGGCGGTCGCTGGCGGTAGGGAGCCTACTTCGCGATTGACCATGTCTAAATGGCTTTGATCTACAGGCTGAGAGCTAGGGGAGCATTGGGCCTCCAGAGTGTCGGCCAAGAGTTCGGCTTTGTCTACATCGTCGAAAGCTGTCTGTCCGTTCGGTTTCGTCAGAGGCGGCATTGTTTGGAACGTGTCCGATTTGAGAGATCGGGCCAACTTCCAGTAAGCCTGGTGCGTCGGCTCGATCTCTCGCATGAGATCGCTCCACCTGTTATTCCTAAGTTCGGAAATTCGGTCTTTGACTTCGCGTTGGAGGGCGCGTAAGTTGCGTTTATTCGTTTCTGAGGGAAAGGAGTCGTAAGCG
The DNA here is from genome assembly GCA_907165235.1 of Zeuzera pyrina. Classification (NCBI taxonomy): domain Eukaryota; kingdom Metazoa; phylum Arthropoda; class Insecta; order Lepidoptera; family Cossidae; genus Zeuzera; species Zeuzera pyrina. The sequence continues at coordinate 7,700,832 of OU015641.1, forward strand.
GGGGTCGCGGCGTTCTTGGCTCTGATCAGACGACGGATGTCTCCAGGGAGCTGCCAACGACGGTCATTCGCCGCCGGGACCTCACGGGAGCACGAGGAGACGGATTCGCGGATGTGGGCGGTGAGTGCGTCTATCGCCGCGGTCGCGTCCTCGGCGGAACGGATAACGTCCGGTATCGCGTTAAGCCGCGGCGAATTCTCAGAGTTTAGCGTTTCGTCTAAACTCTGCCAATCCGTCACGGTTTTTGTGAGCGTCCTAGTGTCTATCATAGCTCCTAGTTTGAGTAATACCGGCCTATGATCAGAGTCTAACTCGTGTAACGCCTCTATTGAGTGTAGCGTTAGAGCTACGTTCTTTAGAAGCGCTATGTCGAGTACGTCCGGTCTGTGTGTTGTAACTCTGGGATAGTGGGTGGGCGTCATGGGGGCGACAACGTCAAAGTTAAGGACATCGGTTAGTTGATCTAGAGCTCTGCCATTTCGCGAGGTGGTGTGCGAATTCCAGCGACGATGTTTAGCGTTGAGGTCGCCGGCGAGTATGACAGAGTCGTCTAAGCTTAGGAAGGCCTCTAGATCGCTTCTAATTAGCGCTTTACCGGAAGGGAGATAAACGGACGCAAGTGTGACAGGTGCGTGCCCCGTGAGGGCCACCCGGCACACCGACGCCTCTATATTGGTGAGGGCGGGCGTATCGATCGGAATGCAGTGCAGGGACCGTCTGTAGTAGATAATAGTGCCACCGTTGGGGGCGGGCACCCTGTCGTTTCGTACGATGTTAAGCCCGGGTGAGGCCGGGGTCGCGATTTCTAGGTTTCAAAAAGGTTTCCTGCACTAGAATTATATCTATTTGGTGGTCTCGCGTAAACTCGTGAAGGAGGTCGCGTTGCCTGCGGAGTCCGTCCGCAGGCAGGCAATGAGATTGAGACCCCGCGCGGTTTGATGCGCGCGCAGGGAGTTGTCTCGTGGGTGCCCGGTTTTATAACCTACGAGGCGTCGTGAAGCGGCTTAGGCTGTCCAGAAGGGACGCGTGTTCGGCAAGTATGATGAGCCGTCCCATCCCGTCTCTACAGTCAATTTTACGCGCAACTAATTTAATTTCGTTAAGGTTGTTATCCTTAACGAGGTCGGCGAGCATTTGGATGTCGCCGAGGAGATCGGACGCCGGTGCTAAAGGAGCCGGCGCCGCTGAACGCGTTTGGGGCACGGGCCCCTTACGCCGCGGTTGTTGTGCTGGCGTCGGCGCTATGGTCTCTCGGGCCAGTAGGGCGTGCGCGGGCACGGATTTGGTTGGCGCTGAGGGCGCGGATTTGGTCGGCGCTGAGGGCGCGGGTTGAGTTGGCGCGGAGGGCGCGGGTTGTGACGGCGCAGGGGGCGCGGGTTTGGCTGGCGCAGAGTGCGTGGGTCGCGTGGGTGCGGAGGTCGCGGTAGGGGTGGCCTTAGGTTGGGCTGGGTGCGCAGGGGTGCCGCGGCGTTGGCCCTGATGTGCTCCGCCGGTTCGGCGCGACTTACCCCCGTAGCGGCGACGGCGCGGAGCTCTCGGGCATCCGCGATAGTTCGCGGGATGTCCGAACTCTCCGCACAGAACGCAACCGGGGGATCAGACGTTTCCGGCGTGCGGGAGCACTCGGGGGTGCCGTGGTCCCCGTGGCACTTGACGCGCCTAGGTCGTGCGAAACAGTTGCGGGCCGAGTGCCCGTACAGTTGGCAGCGGTGGCATTGACCCACCGTGCCGCGCTTGTGCGGGGCCTCTACGGAGAGGCCTACTGATTTAATGCGAGCGAGAGTTGATATTTATTTATTCGTGTCAAAAAACTGAGCAGTGACGAGTAGGATGGTTCGATATTTCGGCTCTATGGGTTAAGTGCTCCATGGCTAACAAGCACCAGCATGCAGCATTCGGTGCTGAGTAGCTGACCATTCTAAGCTTTGGAATAATTCATATTTGAATGTAATGTATTCTAGATTAAAATAATTATAAATTCATATTTGAATGTAATGTATTCTGGATTAAAGTAACACATTACATTCAAATATGAATTTCTCATACTAACCCATGTTTAGCAGAATCCTGTTAATAAATCACGCAGGCAGGGTAGTGTCCCCCTCATTTACCTGGCCATCGGCATATCGGCGTGCAGATATCGCCGATAGTGAGTGGCGATAAATAAAATATTGACATGTACAGTCACAGGTAAAATTGATTTCATCGACAAAGTTTTTATTAAGTTTTTTTACTTTTATTTCTAATACAAATGAATTTTTTGAAATTAAAATGTTTCTTTAGAATTTTGTTAATATAAAGAACCTTATGAGGAAGACTGATTTAGTAGTTCGTCTTTCTTTAAAATATGTACGAACTTAGATTATTCATTTGTTCTTATAGTTAATGATCTTTGTAAATAGTTGTGTACAAATGAAGACTTATACGTATAACGAAGCTGGTAAATAATGACTAAAATATCTATGATTAATTTTTACATTTATTAGTGTATTCGGCAATTGATTGAGGTCCAATTTATAAGATGTTAGATTTTAATTCATAGAAAAATGTGAACAAAAATATACTGCGACTGTACTTCACAGTATCCAGTTTAAATTAGCGTTTGCTGTACGCAACGGAATTCACAAGTGACCATTAACATAAGAGGGATGCCGGGATATTCTCCGGGATTTTTAGCTAAAAGCGCGGGACACGGGATTAAAATCCTGCGAAAATAGCGTGCGCGCCTATCGCAAGATGTAATTGGAATACTATTGATAGAACTATTGATAGGCTATGTTTAATTGTAGCTAAACGCTTATGCGTTTATCGACATTTATATTTATACTAGCGACCCACCCCGGCTTCGCCTCGGTGGGATGTTGAATATTTGCAACTTACCAAATTTTTTTATTGAGATTTTCATACAAAAATACCATCCTAATTTCCGACTTTTCCGTGGATTTTCCAAAAATTTTCTTTTATATTAACCTTGTCCTGACAATTAAGAACAGTGAACACAAAAAAGAACTCAGCCAAATCGAGTCGAGCGTTCACAAGTGATGTTCCGCCATACTTGTAGCAATTGATTTTTATTTATACATAATATGTAGATTAGAGCATTACTAATCGTAGATCTTTTACAATTTAAAAGAGTGTGAGTGTACAAGGTGTAGGCTCGATGCGATATATGAAGGCAGCTCCATGGAAACTGCTGTTTGTTTTCATGTAGCCCATAACCTTACACACAGGATCATCATACGTCACACGTTCAGTATTTTTTAATTTCAATATGAAATAAGTTTAAAATGTGCTTTTAAATCAAGAGTAAAAATCAGTCAAAAGCGCATTATTGGACTCACGTACATGCGGAGGCTTCGTAGGCGTTTAATCTTAACGTTATTTACTTTAAATATTCGATAATATCATACTTTATTTTGTTGGGATAAGACCTCTTTTGCCTTAACAAAGCTTTTCTTCAAAACTGAGCTACTTCCAAATTTCCTATAAACAATTACATAGCTATAGCATATATTTAAAAAAGTTTATATTTAAAAATTAAAAACAATCTTATATACTAGACATCCTGTAAGTCGCCGATTAAAAAGTTGCTGTCGTTTAGTGCTTAGCAGACTGGCAGCATCACGAGACTGAATAATATCTCTGAATAATATTTAAACCAAAAAATAAGGTTAAAAAATTCTCAATCGTTTCTGTTTTTAGATAATCAATGTATATATGTACATCCGTACATCTGTATATTGTATTTTGTCTTAAGAAGATGGGAGGCCTATCATCACATACAGAGATAAGGGTAATCCTAGTTTGATTACTGAAACTTTTTAAGTGTATAGAACAAAAAATATTGGGTCCTTACATATGAAATTAGCGTTTTGTTGTACTGACCACTTTGATCTGAAATATCTCGTCTTTGGTTAAGAATTCCAAATTCAAATTTATAAATTCATTTAGCTGGTACATTTGAGTTTTGAAAGCAGTCATTTATTTGTTTTTTTCCTCATTATTTTTTTCTTTGGCGTCGCTTATTACCGCACAATGGAAAACATGAAATATCGGTATATTTACGAGTACGAGTTCTACCGTGGCACCATTGCTGCAGAAACAGCTCGAAGGATTAATGATGTGTACGGCGCTGGTGTCGCAAAAGAAAGCACGGTACGTTTTTGTTTTCAACGTTTTCGTTCTGGAAATTTCGACCTTCAGAACCAACCCCGTGGACGGCCGGAGACCAAAGTGGAAAATGAAGAATTAAAGGCTATTGTGGAAGCGGATCCATCACAAAGCACTTCAGAGATAGCTGCAGGCTTCGGGGTAAGTGACAAAACTGTATTAATCTACTTGAAGCAAATCGGGAAAGTAAAAAAACTTGAACGATGGGTACCTCATGAATTGAGTGAATCGAACTTGCGAACACGCGTCGACTGCTGTGTTACTTTGCTCAACCGACACAATAATGAAGGGATTTTAAATCGAATCATTACTTGTGATGAAAAGTGGATACTGTACGATAATCGGAAGCGCTCGTCGCAATGGCTGAACCCTGGAGACCCAGCCAAATCCTGCCCTAAACTAAAATTGACTCAGAAAAAGTTACTTGTGAGTGTTTGGTGGACTAGCGCCGGTGTCGTTCACTACAGCTTTCTAAAATCTGGCGAAATGATTACGGCAGATATCTATTGTCAGCAACTGCAAACCATGAAGGAAGAACTAGCTGCTAAACAACCGAGATTGGTCAATCGCTCTAGGCCACTGCTACTTCACGACAACGCAAGACCACACACTGCACAACAAACAACCACTAAGTTAGATGAGCTACAATTGGAATGTCTGCGACATCCACCGTGCTCCCCGGACCTTGCTCCAACAGATTACCATTTTTTCCGGAATTTGGACAACTTCTTACAAGGAAAAAAATTCAACTCCGATGCGGCAGTCCAAACCGCGTTCAAAGAGTTAAATGATTCTCGCCCCCATGGTTTTTTTAGTAAAGGGATCAATGAACTACCTATGAGATGGCAAAAGTGCATAGATAACAACGGTGTATACTTTGATTAATTAAATATATTTTACAAAAATAAAATTGACTTTATATTCCCCCGTACAAAACGCCAATTTCATATGTAAGGACCCAATATTTTATAGAAAAAAATATGGTTTTAGGTAATCCAAAAGTAGGTACTTGATAAAAGTGAAATAATTTCCATAAACATTTTTTTGTTTAGCTTTAAATTCGGGGTCGTTGTGTTGGATGTAAGATGCGGAGAACATCATGTTTTGTCATACATTTAGTACATAATAAGGTAGATTTGACGTTCAAAAACATCTTGTAATTGGGTTTATTTGAAAAAAATAAAATAAATAAATAAATTAAGATTATTCCAAAAAAGCTCGTTATGAGCAATTTTAAAAGTTAAATCTATAGGGAAAGGTTGGATAATGTCGCGCCCATAAGAGAATATAGACGTTATATTCTACTGACTCGCAACAAAGTGACTTAAATTAGATTTCCAAGCAGATAATTTACCTAGCATGCAACTTGAAGTGCAATCTTTAGTCCTTACAGCACTCAATTGAAAATATAGGATTTAAAAGCACATACATACGTTAATATTTACACACTTAAAACTACACATTATCTTAAATAATAAACTTCCTCAAAGTTGCAAAAAAAATGTAAAAGAAAATCTTAAAAAGCACGGCATTATCAAACTAGTCTGAGAATACCGTGCATTATAAATACTAACCAATATATGAACGAATTAAGTTTTTATTCCTGGATAAAAGTTGTTATTATTATTATCAATTGTGACAATAATCGCAAATAAAATTTTCAGCAGTGTCCTTTCCACTACATTCTTTATAGATCCATTTGGAACAACTGCAACAACGAAACCATACTTTCTTATCCCGGCCGAATTCCCCCACATTGCGCAGAGGTTATTAAGAGATTCAGTATTTTCATTTTCTTTATGTGTTCATGTCATCATCATCGTCATCCTTGTATAATTGTGCTAGGGGAACTTTGTCATCGCTACTTGAAAGAAGCGATGAATCGCTACTGGAAATCCATACTCGTCTGTTGACAGATTTTCCCTTTGCTAAGGCTTTTCTTTCACATGCTTTCTCTTTCATAATAAATTGTCCTTCTTTTTGTTCAAATTTGTCTTCCTCTCTTTTTCTTCTAACACCCCTTCAAGGTAGTGGCAGTCAAAATTTTTGGTTGTTATTTCTTTGAAAGTCTTTATATTTTCTGAATTTTTTGAGACACAGGATTTAAGATCTGGGAAATACTACTTGAAGAACTAGCAATAGCTTTAGTTTCATTCGTAATATGTGTGGTAAAAGCAACGCAATATGTTTCAGCTGCTGTGCTATATTACTGATTGAAGCTTCCCTCCGAGACGTTGAATATTCAATAGTTGGATGTGATATAATAAAAAGTCATCGTCGCCGAACACGTTGGGATTAATGGGATAAATGTCAGTTAATTCAAATCCTTTTATAACTTTGTCCATCGACGCTACTCTCAAATACACTTCATTAAAAATAGAAGCCAAAACATTTACATATGGATGGCTTTTCATATATAAATCACACTCTCTGTGATAAGCTGTCTTTAGTGGACCATAAAAAATGATATCTCATGATGTATCCTATGGGAAATGTGTGCGACAATATTGAAAAACTGTCATTGACAAGTGGCTGGCATGATTATCTAAAATTAGTAGGTAGAGGTTTGAGTAGTTACACCAATATGTTTCGCAAAGTATCGAAGCCATTTTTCAAAAAGATCTTCGTTTATCCAATCTGATTTTGAGCATTCATATTCAGCTCCAATAGGTTCACCAATCTTGACTTGATTTGATCCTATGACTTTATATAAACATAGTGAATATATAAACATAGGAGGAACGAACGAACAGCCTAGTGCATTGATTGCACAGACAACTGTGACGTTTGGTCCACGCTCTCCACTCGTAATTTTGTCAACTTGTTTAACTCCTTTAGGCGCATAAATCTTTCCAGGCCTTTGCACAGTAGAAATTCCTGTTACATCGACATTAAATATTCTTTTGGCTGGATATGCATTCTTCTCCATCATTTCTTTTAAATTGCAATACATTAATTTCTATTTTATTAAAACCCAACACCCTATTCATGCTCGTTGATTCTGGAGCTCGCAGAGAGATCCAGGTATTTCTTTTTAAAAACGCATGCACCCCGTATATACCAGCCATGCCTTTCTCTGCTGAAAATATGTTTTTAATATTATTTATAACAGCAAAATCAATAGTCAGTTTGCGTAGCTGTTGTTGCGTAATGCGAAAAAAAATTGTAGCCAAAATAATAATATGGTTTTATTTTAACACCTTTTCGTCATCCTCTGAAAAGGTAGCCTTCCGACCTAGTCGAGGTTTGTAATACTATCCTTTTCTTAATCTATCTCTCATAGAAGATTCTGAAACCATGAATGATCTTGCCACTTCCTTTATTATTCTTCCAGCATGTACAGCTTCTAAAGCAGCTTGCATCTGAAAGGGTCCCAAGGTACATCTAGAAGAAATAAAATATTTTATTAAACATGTTTGATAAAAATAACTACGCCATTTTGTTTTGCTACCACAATTACATTTGCTAATAACATTTTTGTCATAAAAAATCATATTTACTATATATAACACTAATTTATGCTGTAAATCTCATTACTATCATACAGTTTATCTTAAAAAAATGTGGAACATACCTGGATCCTTCTCTTAAACCAACACCATAAGAAATGTGCGCGAAAGTTGTTGTGACAGGTGACCACAGAATACTAATTTAATACTAGCGTATACAGGTGACGCTTGAATCGCAGCTCGTGAGCCACTGACGTCTAGGGAACGTTTTGTCGATTGCATTTAGCATGTGCGATGCGCATACAGACTTGTGTTACTATAGGCAGATTTTTTTATCAACTGCGCGCAATTATCCAACTCTATCCCTACTGTAGGGGAGTAAGGGGAGAACGGAAATAACATCTTATCCGCCCCAACAGTTAACCTCACCTGCACGTGTCTGTGGTTCCCTAGGAATAGCCGGCGGCGGCGTCCACTAGACGCCGCAGTGCTCCCTGCTAGATAACGGACGAGCCTCTGGCGACCTAGCAATGGCGGTATAACCATATCACTTGTCAGGCAACCGGCCGAAGAGGCAACAGCGGCTTTGGAGTCTAAATAATTTTCCGACCGACCGACCCCAGAAAGAGAGTTCAGTTTCTTTCGATCTGTAAATTTTTTAATCAAGATATAAGACTTCTTTCTTAATATTTAACATTACAATTTAATCCAATTCTATTATACTTTATCTTTAGTAATGCGCCGCATATTTTTTCAAGATATCGTACTTCTATTGCATTCATTTTACTTTCGCGGCGCATATGCAAACCACACTGTGATACACTACAATTGTTTATAATACCTAACATCGTACTATAAATAACACGGGATATATATAATGGAGCTATAGATATAATTAGTAATTTTATCTGCAAATCTCAATATTTAAAATGGACGGTTTTCACTATAAATTTGCTACTTTGATATAAAATAAATCACATCTTTAAAATTTGGTCTTTTGGTATAAAAAAATAGTAAACTTCAAAATCAACAATTTGCACAATAAAATTTTGGTTATAACTTCAATCACTGAACTTTAATGTGGTGTAAAGGTGATAATGAATGCTTAGGAGGAAATCGTGAGGACGAACGCAGGTTAAGGTTGGGTAAAATTTTGCAAATTTTTTTGTAACTTTGCACAAACACGGCGATATATTTATAACACTTTTGGTTAGGTTAGGTTAGGTTTTGGTTATCTTTTGACAACAATGCTCGAGCCGAGCGAGCGAAGCGAGCGTGCCGATGTAGCGGCCGGCAAAGCGCCGATATTGGAACAGGAGTCCGCGCTCTAAAGAGATAGTGGAAGTCGAGAAATTTAATCTCGAAACATCTCCATAATCCTCCATCTCTTTACATCTTTTGCTGTTGGTATATGTTGGTATTAGCAATGTTATATATTTGTTTTTATAACATTGCTATATGTAGATGTGGTGTACTTCTGACTTATTTCCAAGTGCAGTATTGAAATAGGAGTCGGCACTCTAAAGAGATAGTTGAAGTCGAGAAATTCAATTTCGAAACATCTCTACAATACTCCATCTTTTTCAACTTTTGCTGTTAGTATATCTATATATAGCAATCTTGTATAAACTAGTAGGTGTATTTCCAAGTTATTTCCAGAGGTAGAATGGAAATAGGAGTCCACACACTAAGGAGATAGTTGAAGTCGAGATATTTAATCTTTAAACATCTCTATATTCTTCCATCTCTTATCATCTTTTGCTGTTGGTATATGTATATATAGCAATCTTATATATACTAGTAGGTGTATTTCCAAGTTATTTCCAGGAGTTAAGGAGAGACGTTCCGAAATTACTCCAACTCCATCAAGGACTATAATATTTCTCAAACTCCATTCACTGCGCCGGATATGCTGGCATTGTCAGGATGATAGCTTGTAGTCTATTTATTTAATATATAGAAAATGCTATTTTACATAGCACAGTCTATTATTTTAAATGATTGCTTGTTTCTTTTATTGGCAATAATTACTTAATGGCATCTTACATTTTTTTAAAGCAGATATCAATTTAATGAAGGAGTAACATTTTTAATAGCAATTTTTAGCAATTTTATCTATATTTTCACAAATTTTGAAGTGCCGTTCAATGCATCCCATTATGAATACTCCTTCATTACTTATAGCTTTCTTAACAAATGACAATTAAAATGTATTGTTCTGTCTTTAAAAATAAATATACCTCATCACATTTCAAAAAGTAATAAAAATAATAGAACAATGTTTTTAATCTAAGGAATAACTATGTAATAACATTGTTTATAGCATCGTAAAATATTATGACTCAGTGTCACTTCCGAATTATATCTAGATGCAAATCAGTAGGGAAGAATTAGAATGAAAGAATTACGATATCGTCTAGACATGCTTTAAGGTTGATCGTTGAATGTTTATCTATAGCTATGTTAATATAATAGGGAATATGCTTGTGTTTCAAGCACAGAAGGGTCAAATACATTTTTGACAGTCTTTGTTCTTAGCGAATTATGCCTACATCAATGTTTTTTAATGTAATTTCTTTTGATTAAGAAAATAATTAATAGTCTGAAATTTTAAAATGTTAAACGCAACGCTGTCATTCAGGTCGAATGTGACGTCATTGTCTACAATAACAATGTCAACCAGTGCGTAGTTGCAATTTGCAGGTCGTACAGTACTTACGTCTACGTCGCGTCGGTTTTTTGTCTTGTTTTATGGTGTAATTGACGTATAATACAAAATATTGATAATTACAGTGCACGGTATTCATGAGAGCTTTTCACTTAATGATTGTTGATATAGATTATATACGACTGGCGTCCCGCCCCGCCTACGCTCGGGTGGAAATTAAAAATACACACAATACAGCACATGTTACTCGATGATAATATAGCTATAGATTTTTTAAATCTGTTGAGTAGTTTTTGAGTTTGTCTTTTACAAACCAAATCAATTTTTTTCCTTTGCATGATAATATTAGTATACCTCTAGATCACGTACGATCAAAGTGCGCTAAAATGATGGGCGTTTGAAGTTCTTTTTTAATTTTTTTTCTTTTATATTAACACTACATTTTAAGCCGTCCATTAAAAATATAAAAAATACACGCAATATGTGACGATGTTTCGTCTTAATAAATATATCTTAAGACATTGCATTTTATTTATGTCACTGAGAATTAGTTCGGAATTTATTTCGATTTCCGCAAGTAAAGACCAGTCAATAACTTACTTAAAACTACAAATTTTTATTTTTATTTACTATTAACTCTTCTACTTTTGATTTGTTGTATCTACTTCCACATTGAACACATGAGAACTCAATGTGTGACTTATTTCAGAGAAATAAGGCATAAAACTGAATTTAAATTCTGTGTGGTACAACTTAAGAGAATACTTTCGCGTTCGTGATAAGTATGAATAAAGGCTTTACCAGTCAAAGGGTGGTCTATGTTTTTTATGAATTTGTCATATTATTTATGAGTACGTCGCGACGTGTCGATTTTTGAATATTAATAGACTTTGTATGTGAGAGGACGTCAGTGTTTTATGAAATTTAGAATTAAGCGAACATTCATGATAGTTATTATTTTAAATACCTTGAAATATATTACGATTTTATAAGTGATAACTCAATCTCGATCTTCACTTCCATGTTGATGTAGGAGAAAAAAAAAAAATCCAATTGTGTAATATGTAGTTTTATAAATGAAATTTCACATTTACTCTCATACATTAATATAATTTAATGAAACACTTGTACAGTTTTAATTATTATTATTGTACAACATTCTCTGCATGTTGATCACAAAGTATAGACTACTACATAGAGTTATTATTTATTTATATTTCTTAAGGCATTGGTAACAAGACCATAAGCTTAATGACATAACTTCTGGAGAAACATTAAAACTGTCCCTAACACTCCTCCAGTAAAGTGATAGTAGGTTTTACTGAAGTTAAAAAGGACTTCTTGTAAGAGCGCCAAAACTTCAGCTATACATCTTTATTTGGATCTTCTCCATTCTTTTCACTTACACAGAACTTTAAAACACAATATACTATCACTGTTGTACTTGAAAACTCCTAAAAATGTAAAACATCGAAAATCTAAATAAAATGACAACCTCACTTCTCCCGTTCCCGCCAAAAAGTCCACTACATAGAGTATTATTATAGTCACAGAGCACAGACTACTCTCACCTCTGACTAATTGCATGCATATTTTCCAAAGTACAGTGTTTTTGATTGCTCTCTTAAATTTTTTACTTTTTGACAGAGAATTCCCAGGAATTCTCGAGTTTTCGAGATATGTCTAATGTTTTAAAAAGGGCAAAAAAATTACTTTCAACGAAAAACAGTACAAAAACAAAACCAATAATCACTAATTTTTGTTATTTGATCAGTCTGCTCTTTTTATTCAAAAAAAAATTTCCTTTTTGATAACTTATATTTCTAAAATCTAAATAAAATTATCAAAAATTTTTTTCTTCTTTAAAATAGACGATCACTTTTTATTCTTATTAATTATTTTTTTTATTGTCATAGCTGATTGCTATAAAATAGTTTGTTATTTTTATCATGAAATCACTATTTTATTTATTATTATTAGTTTATTAAAACTAAACAATTTACTTACACATTCTATTAATTAGTGTCATAGTACTCCATAAAATAGAGATAGAGACAACCTATGGAGTCTATAGGGTCTCACTTCTCTATACTTGTATTAACTGAATTACCCTCAAAATTAGCTTTCCTGTCACCTTGATATTTAGTGTACCCCGAACAGTAAATAGCATATAGTATTATATTACGTATCTTCAAACTATTTTTTTATTAAAGATTTATATACAGACTTAAGAATTACATTTTCATAATAAAGTGTAGATAACTTTTCCGTTCGAACCACAGATACGGACGCGTTGACTAGTTTCTTTTTATATAGCAACAAAAACTAATAATCCGGGTACAGTTTATGTAAATGAGCTAAAATAGCTACGTAGTATGTGACAGACGGACGGATGGAATATGTTTAACTGTGAACAGGGACAGGATGTGGTGGTGACGAAGCGAAAATTAAGTGTTGCCAGTTTGAAAAAAGTTAAATACTTTATCTACCTTTGAATATGGAAATATACTGACGTAGGATATAATATTACGCCTATACTTTACAGAAACAAAATAGAATTATATCCGTTCCAAATCGACATAAGTAAAATTAAAAATATTAAAAATTCGCGACAAGAAAAAGAACGAGCGGGCGAATAACTCTTATCAAGATAATAGTAGAATATTATTATTTATCATTTATTAAGTGTACCTGTTGATAAATTTTTTTTATTATTTTTTGTCTCAGGCCTTTTCGTAACTTCTAATTTTATTGTTAATTTTATGTACGAGCTACTTTTCGATGTAATAATATAATGCAGTAACAAGTGACGAATTCTTTGTAATTAATCTTTTTACCTAGGTGAGGAGAATGATGAGATTTGAGGAAGCGAAAGAGGTGTGTAAGGACCGCGACTCCTGGCGCTTCGTCCTCTCTGACTACCCCGTTGGGGATACAGCGTGAAGTTATGTTATGTTATGTTATGTTAATCTTTTTAATTGTTAGCCATCCTGCGAAAAATATCAAACTTGTTAATCGACACGTGTTTCGACCTCTAACGAAGCACCCTCAGCTCATTCCAGAGATCACACTCGTTCAGCTAACTAGCTCAAAGAAAATTGTCAGGTTCGCATTATTTTAGCAATAGTAATGTGAAATAAAATAGGTAAAAGGAACGTTAATTTATTTCGATTAGTGATTTTATATTTAATCAGTGATTTATAAAAAAATGTATCAAATTAAGACTTAAATGAGACTCAAGTCCAAATTTTTATCGTCTATTATCTTTAATCTGTGTATTACTAAGGACACTAAGTTCTGACTTTGGCCAAACATACTTATAGTGACTGGTTTCTCATGTGTTTCACTCTTCCAATTTTGACACACTGAAAATGTCGCAGAAATTATCAACTTAATTTTGTTAAAAGTACCTACAACTGTTGTTTTCGAAATCACTGGGTAATTTACAATTGTTTAACGATCGGATATTGTATTTGTAATAAAAACTCGAGCGGAAAATAGTAGCACAACACAGCCACGTGCACTATCACAAGATGTCCTTTTTACCCAGTTTCTTAAAACCAAAACATTTTAGTTAACGAGCCATTGTGTTGTATGTAATACACTGCTTGTTTTCAAACACGCCATTTTGCACAAAATAAAAGAGATCGATCGAAAAAGCAGTGATAATAAATGAAAATACACGATTAATAATCAGTTTTTTCTTAAATCATAAAAGTGATTATTCCAAATTTGTATTTTCATTTGACTTCTAAACGAACTTGTCGGTTAACAGTTTAATCTTCGACGGAGACACAGTCGCAATCATGATGTACTGTTTATACATTTTTATAGCGTGGATTTTCAAAAGTAATGTGTGAAAAAGCATGGCCTCCGATTTACACAGATTTTTCAGTTTCTGTTACTTAACTTCGATATTACAAATCAGTATTAATGTGTAAATCAAAATGTATGTATGCTCCTGCAATGATGCGAATTAAAAGCACTAGACTTGTATAATAAATATAACGAATTGAGGTTATACTTCCCAGTAACGCCCAGACTCTAGGATAACTTAGAAATGTTTTTCAAATTAGAGCTGGCTGGGAAACGAGCCCGTGACCAATGACTTGAAAGAAAAAAGAATATTACTTCGATATGAGCCTACGAAGTAAACGTCTCTGTAACACAAAGAATACTATACTGTATTGTAAAAGGTTATATTAAAGATCTTAAAGGTCTTATTGTTGGGCATAGTGTAGAGATTCGTTTATGCCTTTAACGTCAACGAAATCCAACCGTTTATTTTTAATTATCAACTAGTAAAATTGATTAATTTTTTCGACTATCGTACTTTATCAACGTCAACGAATCAACTCGTTGAGGAACAAGGAACTATGTGGATTCGGTTCATTCATTGTAGAAATAGGTTATATTTTGTTTCGTTTCGTTTTATAATACTATTTCGAATCCTTCAACTCGTTTTTAGAAAAGAAAAAGACAGTTGGATCTTTAACTAACGATTAACTGTTGATTTCTTAGTTCGTTGAATCAAGTTAATCTCCAGCACAAGCCTCTTACTACATATATGGAGAGAAGGAAATGAATCACTACTAGTGTAGGCTAGTGGCTAACCTACTGTTAGTTTTCGAACCGTCTTTTAGCGCGTAGCTAAACTAGTTCAACCGATATCATTGTGTGCCTCACAAAGTATGAGGACGTTACACATGAACACATCACTCATCCAGTAGGTGACCGCAGGTCAAAAGTAGGAGTACTTTAAATTTATTTATTTTGGCCTAATCCTCCGTTATAATTATATTTTACATGCATATGTAGAAAAACTCACGTTATAAATTATCCCACCGCTGGGAAAATGCCTCCCCTTCAATTTTCATTCAATTTTGTTTTTTGCTAATCTATATCATAGCGCAAGCATGTGTTTTACAAATTTATCCCCCCTACTTTTAGTCAGAGCTTTGAATTAAACCACAAAATTTCTTATGTTGTTTCACCCTCGCTTGTAATACTCCTACCAAAGAAACGTGAAATTATATGAAGAATTTCACAGGTTCATCCTTAACAGTCACTTGAGAGTTCCATTATTCTTCAGTTCCATACTTTATTTTCAGAAATACAGACGTTCAAACAATCAGATTCACATAAAATCCAGTTTCAATTGCATTTGCTGACAGACGTGGCTACTGTTGCATAGAGCTTTAAATGTGGGCAGTATAAAAATGGCGTCAGTGCAACTCGTAATGGGCACTAGCGAAACGATAAATATTCGGACTGACCGGTGAATAAAGGGGGCCCACAACGCAAGATATATTTTGCATTTTTAAAGCTTTAATCAATAATAAAACAACTTCGAAAACAATCCTATAATAGTGTCAAAATAACAAGTGTCATCATTATCACTAACCAATGTTGGGCTACAGTCAAGAATGGACTATAAGATTAGACATTGAGCCTGATCACGCCTCCAATCACTTATTATGCTTATATACTTTATGTAGATTATAAAATTTAAAAACATTTGCCACCAGACTTAACAAGACCGGGTCAAGCCGTTCGGTTTGGCTCTGGGAGGAGCACTGGCTCTAATCGCAACAAAGTATCACACGTTCGATACAAATGCATTAACTCACGTGATGAAATAAATGTTTGAAGGGTGTGAGATTTTAAAACAATAAAATACAATACTAATTTTTACACGAAATTCGAACTTGACAAATTCGACGAATCTTTTATTTTAAACGAATTTAAAATAAAACACTTTTAATATTTCGTTTAAACGTAATTCAAATTGGCTTTCTTTTAAAAAATTTTGTAAAAGCTGTCTCTAAAACTGGAAATAGAGAAAGCAGTTTTATGGTTTTTTATTGGGTATATATAAATGTATTTATTTTTGTTTATCCTTCTATTCTTCCAAACTACAATGAGACCTGGTGTCACCTTCATCTAAAAAGATTGATGAAAATCAGAGTATAAATGGGAACTTGAAATGGAATCATGTATTTTATCGCTTTTCCAAAAACATTTGTTTATAGCATAGCATATCTTCAACTGTAGTACCATTTTGGAACAAATACACACATGACGTTTGCGGCGGCGGGCGCAAAGGGAGATGCGGCTTTGAAGATAGCGGCGATACATTTATTACTGGCGTTTTGCATACCGAAGTTTCACCTATCGGGAGCTGCAGATTTAGGGGGTCGAGGTTCCTTACATTTGAGTAGACATATGTACATGTAAATGCTATTGCGCACAGTAGGCTTATTTTGCTTCTACGCTAGATAGAGGCAGAAAAAAATATGCATATATTTTTGATTATAATGTAATAATTTTCAATACAGGAACAAGTTCAAAAAAATATGTATGAGTCATTTACAACTGCACTAAAAAGAAGTGTCACAATTGACAATGCCCACCTCGAGAAACGTTTCCATCCTGCTCCGAGAGAAACGAAAAATGCAAAATGTTATAGATGCTTATTTTCCCGCGTAGGTCATAAAAGTCGGCTAAGAGTAGGGCTAATACGCTGGAAGTTAAGACTAGTGATGTGGATATCTGTATCCGTATCCGCGGATATCCGAGGGAGAAGAAAGATCCGCATCCGTATCCGTATCCGTTACTTTTTTGGCGGATCTTTTACCTTATTAATTTTCAATACATAGATTAAATTCTATATAAGTCGAAACATATCCTGTCACGCAAAGCGTCAAGTGGAGTCAACTATCGTTTCAAGGTCACGCGCACCGACACCGATCGAGTAAGAAAATTAAGATCCGTATCCGTATCCGCAGATTTTGACACCAAATACGGATCGGATCCGTATCCGCGCATATATGTACATTTTTAACGATCCGGCACATCACTAGTTAAGACACTAGAACATCCTATTTTTTTCTCCGAAACTACCATGGAGACTGGTTATTTAAGTCCCCCTATGCAGCCCAGCGCAATCGAATTCGTTCGTTCATTACCTTCGCGGCCTATAACGACAATAATAAAGTTAATTTTCGCAGTTGTAGTTTGATCATATTTCAGCGTGGAGAAAACGCAACACTTTCTTTTTAACATAATTGTAATTTGTAAGAAAACTACTTTACCAATTAAAAAAGTGGTGTTAGAAATTTGAGATATTATAATTATCCATTTTAGTAAAAAATCATTTCAAAATTCTGTAGAATTTCGAAAATCTTTGTGTTTAATCTTTGTGTAGAAAACACTGTTTTTCTGGAATTTTTTATCGAGATTTTTTTATCCAGTCAAGTTTCCACGTTTAAGGATTTCAAGATAAAGAATTGAAGTTGTATGTATCCGAATATCTAACTCTCAGTTTTCTTAAGATCCAGGTCCAACCAAACACGCTAAAGTCTGTATAGGCGGACTTTTAAATGATTATTAATTATTCTAGATAAATTATTAAACAATCAAAGCAGAAATGTAAGAGTGGCAAAAAAATAAATAAAATAAATCTACGAAATACTAAAAAATAAGTCGGTATTGCAGATGAGTTGACGAATATCTAAAGATGTCTCCGAGGATTAAACTGTAAAACAATAACAAAAACTTAATTATCACGTACAGCCTAACGCTAAAACAGGCTTGTTGTTGTTGTCCGGTAACCACGATATTAAAATTTTTGAAAAATGAACGTTATTTTGTCTTTACGGTTCTAATATTTACATAGGTATTACATAAATGCGTAAATGTCTGTGAAGTATTATACAACATTGCTTGCTACTTATTCAAAATTTAGAGACAGATTAAAAATTTATGAGATTGAGTAATTTTTTTGTGTTGTTACAAGTATATGTAAGTAGTTTAATTTAGAAGAGAAAATTTCTAATATTATTCATGCAAAATGTAAGCTCATTACGCATACTGATTTTTATCAAATCGTATTAAATTTAATGTTTCAAAAATTAGTTTCTTGTATTTATAAGACATTTCTCTAAAGCATCAATACATCAATATCGGGCAAAGCGCACGGCAGGGGCGTGTGCAGGCGGACCGCGGTCGTAATTACAGACATGTGGCCCGCCGCGGGCCGATATATGCGCACCCCTGCCCGCGTGCGCAAATTATTTAGTAATTTTAATTTTATTTGGACTTATACGCTTGTTGGGGGCGTTTGTAATGATTCCTCTTTTTTCGCCTTAACACTGTTTAGTGCTGTATTTGGACAAGTACGTGTGAGGTATGGCAATTTATTGCATAATTATACGATTATTACTTGTGTGTATGCTAAATTCATAATTATATGAAAATATTCTTTGGCAAAAAAAGGTTATAGAGATTTTGACTTAAGCGTTGAGGTCTATTTTTATTTTAGTTATTTATTTTTTTAAATGTTGAACATTCAAGTACACAAAATGGAGTGTATTCGAAGATTCCGACTCCTCTTAAATACATAGGCAATAATAGAAACGGTGTGACAGTAGTAATTATAAAAATACGAACTAAAGGAAACAAAAAAATAAACTTTTGTATGCTTTTAGTAAAATAGAAATAGGTGACGTGTATTGTTTAGAGAAATGTATCTATTACACAAATACTTGTACATTTGTCATTAAAAACAAGGATTTATGAGAATATAATAACTTTCTTTGACTCCCTTTATAAATAGAAACGGAATTAGAATTCTGAATACGAGTATTTTGTAGTAATTCCATATCGATTAAGCATATTTTTGAATATAGAAGTATATTTCATATATTTTCACACATTTTATGTTTTAGCTCCAGTTTTTGCTAATCAGGAATCTTGGGATTTATGTTATTATTAGATATTAATTTTTCTATTTACAATTAATTTCTAGTTGAAGGTAAAAATAAAAATAATGACATTTTTCTGAATATAAATTTTATTGGGTTTTATAAATTTTCTTACAAATAGGAAGAACTTAATTCGCAGTGCGAGTGCTTTGTTTTTTCTACAAAATAAAGATATTGCAACATAATCTAAATTTAAAACTAAAATTTTAGTACAAATATAACTATATTTTAAAATATTCTTACAATTTATACAGATAACATATGATTTTTTAATATATTTAACACTAACAATTACATAAAAATAAGTCTTAAAAACTATATCTACAAACTTATTGTAAGATCTAATATTTCGATTAATTTGTTTATTTTATTTTCTACAACTACGAAATATACAAAAATAGTTACAAATAAATAAAATTTATTTAGGAATCGTTTTAAATTCGTTACCTTTGTGGTATTACTGGTTTGAACGAACGAATAACATTTTTTTAAGTTAAGTTCTTCTTACATAGCACCAATATTATCAAATCTTTTAAAATACAATACATAGTTCATGTCTTACATCCTTTTCACATAATTTTAATATTTTCTAATTGTTTTGACAGAGATTACATTTACAGTAACAATCGGAGTTTTCCACATTTTTTATTTTTTAAATCTACGTAATAAGTGTTCATAAAATTATTGATCATAGCAAGAAGAGAGAGCGAAAATTTTAATTTTAATAATTGTTCTCTGGGGTAAAAAAAACAGTACCTAATAGGTTTTATAAGTTCTAGACAAAGTAAAAAATGTTTTGGCCTATTCGATAAACATATTTAGTAGTAGAAAGTATTATATTTTAATCTATTTTAATTGTTCGAATCAGCAACAATGAGAGGATTGAGTATCTCGTAAAAACGTTACATTTTTATCTAGTTTTTGCTTTCAAAAAATAAAAGTGTGATCAAACTCTTTAGTTTGAGCACACTTTTTTTTTCACACACTTTTCATTTAGTATTCCAAACATATTTACTTTAAATATTTTAAGTTTAGGATATTTCTCTATTGCTTTAAAATTTAATTGTCTATGATATAAATTATTTACCAATTTTACATAAGTAGATGAAAAGAATTCGTGATATAAAATTATTATAAATGTAGTTTACAACTTCGGTTTTATGCGAGGTAAGTTTGGAGTGGGCTCAGTGGGCCTGTATACAAAATGACGTACATTTGAGTTAGAGCCCTTATTTTTAGTAAAATAGAAAGGAGTAACTTAAGTTTTTAACCCTTCTCAAGATTCACTTAAAACTTTTCACAGGAAAATAAATTTTATCACATTTTAATGTAGATTAACGTTTTAACATTTTTATGTGATATAACATTACTATAAAACAGATTCTTTCCGGAAGATCATGACAAAACTAACTCTTTGGGCTACATTTAGGAAGAGTCCATATCAGTCGATAGTCAATTGCTGTAACAAGTCTGCCTGACACCGGCTAGTATAACGCTGAACTCGTCTTCGGGTCTGACGTCAGAGCCGGAGCTGGGGGGCACATAAGACCCCGCAGGGGGCGTCCCTGATATTACTGATGCGTAAGGTGGGGCGTACATCCGATCAGAACAGTACTCTGGCCCTGGTGGTTGCTCGCCACAATACGGGGGCCTATAACTTTGCTGCTGCTCATATCTATATTGTTGCTGATGTTGTTCCATCGCTCCTTCTGTCCCATAATCCAAATACTTGTCGAATTCCCTAGCGTCAACGTCAGACTCGGGAGAGCCAGTCCTTATTTCTGATCTGGGATTCATGTAGCCCTGTTCGGATTCTTGGGGTGGGTTAGACGGTGGTTCTTCTGAGAAATAACTCCCTCCAGTATCGTATTCAGTTTTGGGTTGTTCTGGATAGTGGGAGACGTATGAATCCTCCGTCTTGTACATTTGTTCGTACTGTTCGTAAGGGTGATATTGAATGCTGTATTCAGTGCTGAGTGAGCCACTTGGAGCCGATGACACTCTCGGTGTTGTAGTGCCTAATGTCTGCTGATCTTGCGATGTTGCTACCGGTGGAAAGAAAGTTCCCGTCACTAAAGGTGGCTGCTCGGCCAGCGTTCTTTGTGTACACATAACGTACATGCCATTTGCCATGCCCATAGCTGCAACAGGAGCAGGAGAAAATGAGCCTGATGTCCTGTAAGCTTTGTAGGGAGAATAGGAATCCGAGATCGTGGAAGCATTAATAGCTCTTCGCCTTTCTTCGTACTGAAAATTTTCTTTTTCGTTTTCCACTGGTGACGCGTCTGGTGTAGGTAAAGGTGCTTCGGCAGGCGCGCTTCTCCTGCCTTGAGGTTCTGGAGATCTGGCTGGCGATGACTCTGGAGTTTGCACGTGACCGTTGAACTGCTGATTAGATTGGAATGAATCCGAGGCAAGGGGCGAAGTTCGATATGGAGAAAATCCCGCTGCAGGATTGTGTGAGAAGCGATCGGGTGAGTCTGTTGCAGTGGCATATGGTGACCCGATAGCGGCGGACGCAGTAGGTGGCGCGCTCGCAGGCGCAGTTGGCTGGTTAGGTCTCGTTTTATTCTGCTTTCGCCTCCGAGGTCGGTATTTATAATTCGGATGCTCCGTCATATGTATGACTCGAAGCCGTTCGGCTTCTTCCACGAATGGCCGCCTGTCCTGCGGTGTTAGCGAACGCCATTTTTTACCTGAAATATGAAAACAAAGATACTATTAGGCAAGAATAATAAAATGTCACGTGTACGCTTTCACACTTTTTGGGCCGATGACCCTACAAGATCGCGTGGCATATAACACAATATATTATAGACAAATGCTGTTTTTTTCGAGCGATCATTAAAGGTGCTTTGTCATAGTCAATGCAGGTAGCTAAATATGAAACATAACACCTGATCAATACGGATATTACTTTACATATTATCTAGATAACATTCCTAAGAATAATATTGAAGGTATGTTTTTAAAGAAATAAAATAGACACCAGCTGTCACACATTCAAGCTAAATAATCACGATAGTGTTTTATCAAATAACTTTAAAACACCTACTATGAGCGCCTCATAAATAACTTATAGTGGTTAGGGCAAGTAAAAGAAATTTCGGATTAAATTTAAACTTTATTGCATTAGTTGTACAGTTCCATTTGGTTTGTAAATAAAAGTGTGAGGTTCAAAGAGAAATTATCGAAGAGTCTGAACAATCTTTAAGGATATTTATCAACGCGACACTACTTGCTACTGGCAAAACAAACAACTTCACTTTTTAGTGAGGTAATGTGTCGATATTTTGTTGTCGATAACAAAAACAATACGTTAAGTTATGATAATTATATAGTTATTTAAAGAGTTTTTAAATTAGTCCATCTTGTTAATTACTTATGTACAAAGATGCCAGAGAGAATACAAAAAGTTGTAAGCACTAAGTCGACAATTAGTTGAATGAAAGGCAAAAATAATGTGAATAATAAAAAAATAAACATCGAATAAAAGCAAGCAAAAATAGGGTATTGAACGCAGCATTTACATATTTTACGCCATCACATTATATGCGCTAACTGAATTTTGATTAGTCCTCATTAAACTTCAACAGTTGACCTATGTCTTGCAACTTAGTAACAACAGTAAAAAATAACTACAAAAATTTAAGTAGAAATGTAATGATACACACAAAAAATGTCAGTCAGGTATCAAGTTGAACCTGCTTGACTGATGTCAAATGTCACGTTGACAAATGACGGGAAGGGGCTTCCTGTAGTGTAGCGTCTTAGTCCATTAGTGCGTGGTACTCACAGGAGATTATCGATGTTTTTATTTGTCGATAATGGTCGTATAATTGATGATATATTAGGAGGTCATAGAGTGGTTGGCAGCGTTGAATTTAGAGAATTACATGCATATTTTATAAGATATTATACCGAGAGGTTTTTTTAAAGAATATGCTTATACTACGACTTTAGTGCAACGTTTTTATCGCGATAAGCGGTTCATAAAATGTTCGTTTTTTAAATAAGATTTGCGAACTCAAAAAGAATAATAAAAGAAAGCAATAAATTATTCATTTTTCGTTTCCGTTCTCACGTAACTCTAAATTCCTTTTAACATGCAGTTTTTATTTCTACCTTTCATTATTTGCGCCCAAAACTATAAAGTGAGTAAGTACATTTTTTATTTTTATGTTATTCAAATTAGTTGGGCGTTATTAATGGTTACGTGACATCGACTACTGGATTCCATTATACTGTCGCTTCACTGGGACTTGTTGGATGATATTTCACGGCCACGAGTCAAATAATAAAGCTTTTAGTAACCACGCCATAGCCATGGTCGATGGCTAGATATCTTAAGGTAAGTATTCGGTCGTGTGCGTGGAAGATGTGAAATATTAAAAATGTTATCGTATAGTCTGATAATAATCTCGTCTGCACGTGAATTTACAGGATTTCCGAATATTGTGTATTAATTTGACAAGTATTATAAAATGATGTTGAAAAAATGAGACCTGAGTTTGTGTCCTGTTAATTATTTTTAGTGTAGATTTTCTTACCCGGCCGATGGTAGACTTGACCTTCAAAAATACCTTAGGTCTACTTGAGTAAATTGACTAAAGTTTGAATATTTTTCTTAAATTTTTAGCTACTTTCATGTATTTGAAAAACGTGTTATGTATTAATTTGCATTGATTTTGTACTATTTAGGTAAAACATATTAACTAAACCGTTGTTTTACTGCGTAGTTTAAACCAATTTAAAGGCGATTGTCGTTCTTATTTTTGCATTTGATGTAGTATATTGATTACGTGTCAATTCTTCTTCGAATGTACAGAAAGTTGCCTTGCTATTTTTTTTTTGACGTAAAATAATATTCAATCCTTGTTGTTATAATATGTATGAATTTCGAACGAAATGGCCCTTTTCACAAAGAAATTATATTCCAAAAACATAAGTTTTTTGGTAGAAAAATATTCGTAGAAAACCACCCAAAACGTCTTTGTTATGTTATCTTTTAAATAAATGACAAGTCGTTAAGTAAAGGTAACAGGGATGCAAAAGATCTACAGCAAACAGATTCAGAAATGACACTTATCAATCAAAACCGGTCTGGATGACGTCTGGTAACATTTTTTGTTAATTTTCGAAATAGACTGCTTGCCAACGAGGCTTTACTAGTTTGCGATAAAAAATAACTTCAAACCAGGGATTTTTTTTTAAATTGTAACATCGAACATAAATATTATAGTAACACTTATATAGCATGCTAATCAAGCTTGTTGATAAGTACAATATAATACCGCTAGGGATACAGTTTGAGGATATGTACGTATGTATTATATGAATAAATATTTTGCGGCTCGTGAAATGAAAAAGAACTAGTTTCTCTTAGAACGTTATTTATTGGCTTTATTTAAAAAGAAATCCATCTACTCTATATTCTAGATTAACAGTAATGTTCAATATTTAATACCATATTAAGTAACATAAAAATATTTTCTCATTGAATGTACATATATTTTATAACGTTTTTGTGCGGTTATACGGTAGTATAACGCAACATTATCGTATAAATAAGTGCATAGTACTAACGTTAACATAAGGCTTTGCTGTAATGTTTTGACAATAGATTTTTTAATATTATATTGAGTATAAAAGCGAAAGAAGTATGTAAGGACCGCGACGCTTGACGCCCTGTCCTCTCTGAATACCCCGTTAGTGACACAGCGTGAAGATATGTATGTATGATGTATGTGTGTATAAAAAATACGTTTTATGAACCAACATAATGTAATTCAACGTTACTTTTTCAAACATGTAGTTGGAATCTGATTAAAAAATAAATGTAGCATTAGCCCAGTTCATAAATGCCATTGACCGTGGAACATATTTTTTAAAGGAATTATCTAGTAACCAGAAGCCGAGCTCTATCAAAAACGACTAAAATTTAAACTAATGTTAATATTTAATGATTCGATCGATCATGCTTGTTATGACACGCGGTGGTCCGTCCATAGACGCTCTGTTATCATTAATTAGATCACCATCATTAGTGGAACTAATGATTGCTTTAAATATATGAGAGTAATTATATTATTAAATCGAAGACAGAAACAGAAAGAATGTTTCATTGGTTCTCTATTTTTTGTTAAATATTCTTTTGGTTGTCTATTGATATTTTGTTTTTACACAAAGTATATACTTCTAAGATATGTTATATACATATAGACAACTTTACGATGGAAGATTGGCACGATTTATCCTAAAACGGGGTAGTTAGCGAGGACTATTGTTTTATGTAATTGTACTATTATAATAATCCAAAGAAATAAATTTGATAGAAAAATAAATAACTATTTATATTAATTCTTAAGAAATAGCACTAATAAAATGACTGATTCTTATGTCTTATTTGATTTAAACATAAGTAATAGGTATATAAAGATTGGTTTTTCGACTATCACATTCTCTGTGCGCAGGGAAATATGAAATATTCTGTATAATATATGATGTGAATCATAAGTAAACGTGTTGGGTCTTTTCTATAAAATACAAGTACCTATACAAAAATATTTTCGAGCTATCTCAACATGCTAGAGAAAATGTAGATCATCAAGTATCAGTGTACTTAAGTAATTACTCCCAGCGCTTCCTCAGACCTCATATTCTTCGCTATTTATGGCGAGTGCACATAATACGATAAGCATGTGTTGATCTTCACTTCTATATAAGTGGTTTACCGTTCGTAAATATAAGTTTTCATAGCTATTAATAAATAATTAATGAATATTAAGAATTCCAAGGAAAAGCTAGGACTAGATGTTACAAAATCTATTTCGCGGTATAGTTAAATACTGTTTACGAGTGTAGTGTCGCAAGCCGACGCTAGATGGCAGCCCAGATTTTTTGCGCCGACGGATGTCGAAGCGCACGCGCTGCATTCTAAATCCGAAACGTCTTTTGTCCTTTTTTTGGTCGCAGTGCTATATATAAAGCTTTCTCGTTTCAGCAAAATATTTTTTTTTGCATTTTGATTCCGAATGCGTGGTCATTTTTTTATGTCGGTATATTCGAGGTCGTATTGTGGTAGTGTGGCACTGGCAACACTGACTGATTACGAAGCTCTAAAATAAAATTATAAGGACCCAAATAAAATAAACTACTTAGTTTAGTACGAAAATAAATAACAGAGATAATTTCTAATTAACTTAAAAGTATTTAAAAAAGTTTACGAATTCAATTTATATTTCATTTTTCGTTTATATCTGTAAAAGTGCAAAAGAATCATTATTATTTTTACTATAACTAACATGGTTTTCAAAAAACGCTTTATGTCTGTTCAGAAAATGTTTTAGTTGTTTATACAAAAAAACACCGTCGTCGCGGTCTTTGCTGCAACGGTAGTGGCTACAAATATTTTAGAGTTGTCACTTTTCCATTCCACGCAAGCTTCGTTCGTTTTTTCGTTCACCGGTTTCTTCGAAACAACATGCGAAATAAAACAGCAAAGCTGCCGAAATCCATAAAGCTGGGTTTATTCGACTGTAGAAATTTCTATATTGGCGGAAACGAAAACTATATATTTGACGCGTGGTCTAAATGTAAAGACTGTACGGTAACATTCACATGATAAACGTATAATGTATTAGGAATGTTTCAGTAATCTGTTACATTATTTTTACATTTTATTGTTTTTATTAATTTTATTATTTGCAATGATAATTAATATTTTTAAATATCCGATGTATTGTTTTGCCTAAAAACATAAATCAAGGTGCAAACAGATGGAAGTAAATTATGTTGATTACGTAATGGCGAAATTTTAATAAATTAATTTGTATCTAAACGCGCTATTTAAGAATCTTGGCTTACACTTTTTGGTTCTCTAAATATGGTATTTTAATATGTAGATTTAAAATTCTAAGATGTTTATCTAATGTTGGCCGTAAAGTTTTAAAATTGTATACGTATTTTATGAAAAACACGAACGTTTTGAGGCAGATTAGTTCTTTGTTTTATACGCTTTCGGTTTATCACATGGACCACACTCCACAAAGTAACTGGTACCTTCAGAACGTAATAAACTTTTGCAGCGCGCAGTAAACGCTACAGGCTACATACAGGCTATTGTAGCTAGCCGGTACCTAAATGTTAGTGCTTGAAACGCCCTCTAAGCTATTCGTTCAAAGTTTATAATCTACTTTATGTGGTTGCAGGACTCCAGAGACTTTTTATATCGACTTAGCCTATGGTGGGAAAGATCTTATTCAAAACTATATGAAAGCTAAATATATAGTAATAATTTTGAAGAGCTGGACAATTGGACATGTAGAATTACATAAAATATCAGAAGTTTCAAATGTATTTTCATTTTTGCAACAAATTTAAACACGAGAAATACTGAAAAAATGGTATGCGTATAGCAATTTAACGCTAATTAAGCACTGAACATAGACTGATGTCTTAAGTAAGAGCAGTTGTTGTAAAATTCACGGTTTGCAAATGTTGATAATAATCGTTCATTCATTTTTATCACTTGCAACTTAGAATTGTTTATTCCGTAGCGCATCAACTACGATATTTATTTCTCCTAATTTGATTGCATTCCTTGGTTACGGGTCGTGCCCATTAATCATATATTCGTCTCGTTTGCATTTGTATAGTTAATATATTTCTGTCTCCATCTCACCCGTTGAGATGCCCCGCACGTATACAACAGTGAGCCCGCGCGTGCCGCGACGTCGGCGTCGTTCTTTTTGAATTGTAAGAAAAAACATAAAATGAAGTGATTGTTAAATGCTAGTTTGTTGAATTTGTTTCCGTTCGATTCGAAAAAGATCAATTTAACGGGTGATTGGGCCTTAATTTTTGTTTAATTTTGTACTTTTTCTTGTAGGAATCTATTATAGTGTGATTCTAAAATATCGTTAAGCACTTTAAGTTATAAGTATTTTTTGGAATAAAGACTTTATTTTGCACTTTCTAACGTACGACTAGGACATACATTTATTTAATTTATTTGTTTTTATCACTCATGACTAACAAAAGATTAAAAGTAAATTACTAAGATTACTCGTAATTAATTTTCTAAATTGGAATTCTGATAGTACGAGTATAAGCTTAAAATATTATTTAGATTAAGGACATCGGTAATTAAGCAGTAGCTATTAATGTTTTTTCTATTTTTCCAATTCAGAATGGTGTAATAATTTTTACCAAAGGCTCGCAGTAACTATAAAGGATTAATTTTATGTTGAGAACATCTAATAAAATCATCAGATTGCCTAGCGATATAGACCACTGCCACATCAGCATCACAACGGCGAAACGCATTCTTAGCACTTATATCTGTAATAATATGTAAATAAACTATTTCAGCACAGTTATTTCATAACGTAAGAAGTGTTAAATTATTGTTATATTTTTATTTATTTTCTACTTTCCTACTGTCGTTGTTTTCGTTTTTTGTTTTGTTACACAAGCACTGCAGTAAGTATTTTAAATTTATAGGTGGATTTTAATTATAGGTGGTTTTTATTTCGTATTGTTTATAGTACAGTTACAAAGTTATAAATAAAATATCTGTAAATCTCCCTTAAAAAAAATGAATATAATAAATATTGTCTAAAATATGTACAGAATTACTTTGTTGTCTGTCATATATGTTTTTTGGTTTCGTTGCCGAAATGGTTAAAACCGAACCCAAATAGTTTTGTTCATATCTGTTTGTTCGTCTGACTGTCTGTGTCACAGCTGATTTATTCCATTATCTTTACGACTACAGAACTGATTTCGTATAGAAACGTAAATTGGTAACCCAAACCTAGAAATGAAAACAAGAAATAAAGGCCATTTTAGACCCAATCATTACTATTATTGTTTTGACCCAATCGCTATTATTATTATTATTTTAGACTCAACCATTATTAGTATTATTTTTAAATGCTAACTTATATTTTATATTTAACGGAACGCTTAGTTAATGCGTATCAACATGCCCTTTTAGGTTATTAGAAACTATTTCACATACATATACAGCAGAAACGTTCGTTTTTAGAATTGGACGTAGATCAACATTGTTAATTTTCTTGTTAGTTTCAGCAAATAGAGCTGGGTACCTGTAAGTGACTGATTCCACTTAACGGAGGTAATTAGTCAATTAAAGTTGTAATTGCATTAACAAGTCGTCTGTGTTACGTAAATAAGTAAAATAAACTAATCACACAAAATAAAAGGTAATCGCGTTAAATTTCCCGTTTTCGATATTTTGTAATGCAACGCGAAAGTTTAAAAATTTATAAACTAGTCACAGTTTTATGTCGTATAATTCGTATTAGTAATGAATATGTAACATTCAAACTCCGTCTCAGCTCGTCAGTAGCTTCATTTACAGGGGTTTAAGACGATTAAATATCAAAATGTGAAGTAAAGTTGCGCGCGCGCACGTGCTCATTACACCGTTGGTGTATTCGCGCCGCGTGACGCTGCCCGTCACGTCCGTAGCACGCGACACGAGCGCACTGTGACCCTTTCCAAAGACACACGACACGGGATAGAGAAAAATTAGAATAGAAATGAGATTCGTATGTCACATATAAATTCGATGGATCCGTACGAGCTAAATACAAATGAATGGAACATCTTATTGATCAGTTATATTGACTGAAGTTTGACAATTACTTTTCAACGGAATGTATCATTGATAAAAATCTACTAATATTATAAAGAGAGAGAGTGGATTTTGCAAGTTCGTTTATATGTGGAGGGTAATCTCTGGAAGCAGGGCACCTATTTGAGTTCTTTCACCATTTAAAAAGTGTATTATTCAAGACATAGGCTATAGGAATATTATGTATTAAACCCGA
The DNA here is from genome assembly GCA_907165235.1 of Zeuzera pyrina. Lineage (NCBI taxonomy): Eukaryota > Metazoa > Arthropoda > Insecta > Lepidoptera > Cossidae > Zeuzera > Zeuzera pyrina. The sequence continues at coordinate 7,730,743 of OU015641.1, forward strand.
GCGAAGTCGGACCGGGCCGCTAGTTCATTATAAAAGTATGGCAGTCTCTCTTTCTGTGAAAAATCCAGAATATGAAAGTTTTTTTTATAATTATTCAGCCCACTTTTTTTTAATTTGTTTTACTTTTAATTGCAAAAATTCGTTTTTTGAAATACTTTTGCATTTCGATAAACTTTTTTCTATATATTTCTCATTAACGAAGTAATGTAAATAATAGGCAGTTTCTCCTAATTATACCAACAACCTATGTATTCAAATGTTTACGAGATATGCTGTTATAAGGGTTTTTACAAATTGGTTTTACTTTCCTTAAATTAGTCGGGATATTTTCAGGGAAAAAATGCACTTATGACACATATGTTATTAATAAAATTCTTAGGGTTTTTTTTGTAAAAATACTATAAATTAATGTGATAACACTATCAAATAGTAATGTTGACGTAGCATTTATATAAAAACACTCTATTTGATTTTGTAATAGCCTATACAGTAGGTCCCACTGTTGGGTACAGGTCACAAACGAGGGAAGCAGGAGAGAAACTATTTTACTGATGTGTCAATGAGAAAATTTAATCGATATAAAAAGAAACAAAAAAGATAATTTATTGGTAAATCTTCGGAATTTAGGAATATTTTCAGGATTTACTCACAAATTTACCTAATTTTGGGAATTATTCCGGGAATAATACATTTATAAGTCGTCCTAAACTAGGCGGGACCAGTACAGTTTATTGGAGGTAGGCTAGTGGTAAATTATACATATGTATTATACATAAATAGGATTAACTGAAAAACACTAATAACCTCATTGCGGGTGTTTATGGGCGACGGTGATCACTTTCTTTTAGGTGACTTGACGCTTGCTCGTTTGCCCTCTGCGCCATAAAATTAGCAATCTATTCTCAATATTATCTCCAGTAACTTTTCTTTTATGGCTTTTAACAATTCATAACTTTTTTGTTTCAAACAATAATAAAAAATAAATGAAATGTTTCTGAAAATTGCATCTACTCTACCCGGTCGCTAAAACAGCACACGGACAACAGGGAGCGCGGGCGGCGGTGTGGTGCCACGGGCGGTGCCCTTGCTCTTTACAATTAGAAATACGTACACAGAGTAATTATGTTTCAAACGGTACAAGAAAACTTAAAAAATGTTTTTTGGGAAACGTATTAAGTTTTAAAAAAAATCATAAAACAAAAGTTAGGTATGATGACAGGAATTTTGCACTAAAAGGTTATTAGTAGCTTTCAATTACCCTGTATAGTGAAGTTATAGGCCCATGTTGTTCAGGCCCTTTCTGTTTTCTTTAGAAAAGCGGGAGATTATTTCAAACGATATCCAGTTCCCAAAGGTGAAACTGGGCTACGTTGAACTTTCATCTAAACAAATTCCCGCGACATTCATCTACGGCGCACTTCGAGGGATTCTAGGGTCTTCTACGGAAGACACCGGAGACCCTCTAACGCTATGCCGAAGCACTTCTGTCTGAGCAACCCCAGCGAATCACACAGGCCATTGCATTCCTCGGGGTCGCATGCCGTCAAAGTACAAAGTCCCCGTTGCGATCGATCGAGAAGATACTCTTCGGCCTCGCTTAACAGCTACAGCAATAGTTAAATAACAGTAGTCGGTACTGGCGTAGTTTGACCAACTTTCCGAAATTCTAAATCACATAGGTTCTCGATACCAACCAATAAATCCACTCGTGAATTAGGTGAAATCAAAGAGATTAAGAATATGTATCGTCATATTGTTAATTCTTGTAAAACCACTTATTACTTGTATTACTTACTTGTATTATTATTATTGTTTCGAAAGTTAAGTTTTTTGTTTATGCTGTCAATTTCATTTTCGTATTAACTCAGGTGTTATTTCACGAAATTCCATCTTAAGAGTTCAATTTGTATATATTTTTTAGCTATTTAACCATACTTGCTCGCTTTACTTACTTTTCAAACTGAGGAACTTGAAGCTCGTTAAGGTCAATTTATTAAACAATTTTTTTTTAATTGGCTGAAAGTTAGTGTTCCTGGGTATTCCTCTAGTTCATTATGGACCCATAATGCAAGCCGAATACTTAGTATGATGTAATTTATTTACTATATGTACATATGCATGCACAAGGAATATTAAAACAGTAATTCTAGTTCCACGCTAGAACATCTCTTGTTGTGGATATCATTTATAATTAATTACAATTAGTTTATAATATTATTTACAATTAATTTTACGTCTTTAAATGAGTGTTTGTGTTCAATTGTCCGTCTGTCTTTACACTGGATTTTTTTAGATACTGCAACGTACAAAATTAAACGCATACAATATAATCTATATATTTTAAACTAGTTATTAACGTTTGAAAATATTCATAGTGGAATTAATTAGAAGTCAAATTAGCTATTACAACTCAATCATTCTTCTTTATAATTTCTGAAATCAGTGGAGCTAGAATTTTTAAAATTTTGTTAATCATCCAAAGCTCTATCCAAAATTTAGGGAAAGAAAAGTGTAACGAAACTTCTAGTTATTAATCTTTTATGAAACACATGCGTGAGGTTAATTTACGATACATACTTTTTTTTAAATATTAGAGTAAAAGCAATATTTTTTGGTGCTTTGTTTTGGATCTCGCATTCATTGTATCTATATAAAAAGAAATTATTTACTTTTAAATAGGTTAATCGAATGTTAACTTATTTGTGTTTCATTACTTTATTTAATGACAAAGATATCTTATATTTCATAGCCAACCACAGTTCTCTTTTGTAATTTTTGTTTTTAATTAGAATTTTGACGTGTGTGAAGTGGAAACTTGTCCCCCTTCCGCTTAAGGTTATGTTTGCGTTAGGTACGACTTATTGCATTATTATTACTTACAGATAACAGGCTATATGGACCGTTATGCAATGTCAGTGTGGCCTTCAGTACAAAAAAATAATATTTATGCTATTAGTTAAGGCGACGCATTGATAAACAATAATTTAATCCAAAATAGACCTTCTGATCTATGCAAAAGTGCGCGCGCTAGCTTACGAAAAATACGAAAAAATAGTTATTTTCGTTTATTTTAAAAACTATTATTAATTTTAAAAATCCAACTATTATTTTGAACAATATTTTTAGATTAAAACTATACAGAAAATTTAGAAACATAAATCGGTCCCGTTACTACCAAAAATGTAATCTTCTGTTTTAAAAGAGGTTTCTTTGATTTTTTTTGTTACAAAAGTTAATCAATTATCACGTGTATTGCAACTGTTAAAATAAGGTCAATGAAATGAAAAATCAGGTTACCAAATATCACTTTCATATGTTTTGAAGTCACTTAGAAAAATTGAGATCCCTGCCTTTAAAATTTAAATAATTACAATTCCAGCCTCAACAATTCTAATTATTTTTAATATGGTATATGAAAAACTAAGTAAATGAATTTTCAAGATTTCTTGCATTTAATAGATGTAGAAAATTTGTTTGGTGAAATTATTAAGGAAATAATTTTCAAACTAAAATGGATTTAAAAAATTGTACATTTAAATCACATGAGCACGCGTTGATGTCTTTTATTAGAAAGTAAATTATCGAAACGAAAACAGTGAGGTTTTATTCTACATATTTATTCTACAGAACTTTATTTTTAATATGTTAACGAATAAATTTTTAATATTTTATCTTTCGAATTAATTTTAAGATTTATTATTTTTTATTACTTTAAAGTATTTTTATCCGAACTGCTACTACAGATTTTTAGGTAGTTCGCTAAAAATATAAGCCCTTCTCTTATTAGAATTGTCAGCTTCTCTTTTTAGAATTGGTCAGTTAACCAGCACCGCATCGGTGCTAGTTAACTGACCGAGTCCAATCTCTGGTGTATCCTGAAGATGCTTCGTTGAGAGGCGAAACATGTGTCGATTGGTGGTTTTTGAGTTTGAGCGGAAAATAGCTAAAGATTTTAGGAATTCATCACATGAAATGGATTTCCGCCGGATTATCACACCTGAGTCTGTACAATATCACATTACGTATAATATTTAACATCATAATATCCAAACAATTTGCAGCACAGAGACTTATAATATTTGTCTATCAAAAATCCAAGCAAGTCACGGGCAGAGATTGATTTGAAACAAAATATCGGCAAATGGTTTGTTAACTGATGAAAAAACGTTGTCCTTGAAATCCTAGATCGATATTTGAGCATATTCCTGGAATCGGCGACATCACTAACACCACACAAAGACGCCGCTAGCACGAGGTACTTGCATTATAATTCACATGGCGACGTCAAAGCGCTACTAACGGTAACCAAGTGGACATTGTACAATACACAACTACAAGAGATTAAATGGTGTAGACTTAATATTCGAAGCTTCAAAACAGGCTGTATGATTTACGTCCAATATGACATACATAATTGTAAAAGTTACAATAAAATCTATAAAAGTGTAAAGAAGAAATAAGAAATCTAAGAAAATATAAAGTATAAAGAATCTTAGCAAGAAAAAATAAAATTAGCAATAAGTTTTACTGTAAATTACGAATAAATATTTAGTTGGTACTATTCTGTTAGTTCATACTACTTTCTATTATTATTTTTAGTCTTATTTTGTGCAAAAAAGGATTGTTCATATATTTAAAAGACAATTTTATTAGCTCTAGGAATCTTTGTAGGAATTAATAAAGCTTTAACAATTTTAAAAATATATGAGTAAAGGAGTTACTTATAATGTGATTTTTATACATATTGTACATATAGAAAAAGATTTAAAAATATGAAAATGAAACGAAAAAAGGATTTGTTATTTCTCAGTGCACAATATAGATGATTACTAATTACAGTTAATTTCAGATTGTCTTTGTTGAAGTCTTTCACTTTCAATCTGTACGTCCTTATTTTAAAAAATTTATGCAATTTAACATTTAGAAAGTTCACACGTAATAAGACGACATTTTTTTACTTAAATACCTGTTTAAAGAGTGGTGCCTCATGCATATTAAATAACCTACCGGAAAATAAAGAGCGATTCCATACATTTTAAATGTGTTTTATAGTAGTCAATTGTTATAAATCATAACTGTATTTTTATGCTATATTATAAGTTTCAATGTATCTCACATTTTCGTGTATTAAAAATGAAATAACCTTGTTAAGTTATCCTTACCAGAGCTTAATAGAAGCTACATGCACTGGAAATGCGAACAGAGCTATTGAGGCAATTTTTCATACGATAAATAATTTAACACGATAAATAATTTAAAGGTACTGAAAAAATTGTTTTTAAAAACTTAAAACTTTATCGGATTTTACTACACAATGAACTGAGGTAGCATTCTGTAACATTTATACTCCAAAACGATTTAGAAAAATTCGTTAGTTACAGCGATTCGTTAGTTAAATCTATTGACTTGGCCATGAACCGAATCGGAGTTCCTCAGAATCTTTTAATAAATATTCAGTAAGAATTTTTCATGAAAGTAATAATATTCTTGTTCAATATGTCTATTTAGAAACATTACGAGGTATTAACAGCGATAGTGCAGGGCTAAGTTCAACTCATATTTAATTCAGAAGCCGGCGACATCTTAATCCAGCCAGATGAGGCCAATCGTAGTATTCATAGTCACGATTGACTGTTCATAAATTAATGATAAATGTATCGTTTTCTTTCGAACATTTTATTTATTTTTTAATTTTATAGGTAGTTAAATACATATATATTACGGATGTATTGTATTTTTATATCTTAATATAAGTAATACGTTTTGAAGACTCCATTTTTAGTCACAAACGGTTTATTGTCACATTATAAACAATTTGGTCACATTATCAAAGGTCATCGTACAATTTGCCTCCTTCATTGACGAAACATTTCTCAGAACACAGATGTTCCCATACTCTAAACACAAATGTCAACGACCTCGAAAATTCCACAATTCCAAACAAAATTACAGGGCCGCAATCGTTCGTCGCCCAAATGACACGCCCGTGACAACCAAATGACATAATTGTCAAAATAGTCATTGCGCTGACAAACGCACGTGACACCGCAACATGATAGAGACGGGTGCATACAAATAGCTCAAGTTGAAGCGGGAAAGAAAATGGCGCGTCGGTGTCAATTATAGGCGGAGAAATGGAATTAGAGACTACAAATACGCCGGTTTCAAATTTTGAACCGTTTTGTTATAAATCGATAAGTCGTTCGATTTTGTGGTCGAAACGATTGCGTGTGGTCGAATTTCTAAGAATAATTGAATACTTTCCGATTGTATACTATTAAAATGATTGTGAGGTCACACCGACATGAATGAAATCAGAGTCATTCATATTCCCTGCAAAAATATGGACGTCGCGGTAATAATTTACAATAAAGACCATTCTATTAAAGGGTTTGTATTATTAAATATACGGTTCACAATTTTATGAGCACATTTATTAGTCGGCAATAAGAAAAAAACATTCGTATATTTACGGGTCTGCCCTTTCGACGCCTGTCTCGCATAAAGTCCATGATCATTTCTCCTAATTATACGTATGTGCGAGGAAGAGAGCAGGGGTTTAAGTGCGATATGATGACGATGTGGGTGTTCGAAAATCAAAATTACGAGTTGGCGCGAAAGTGTGACATTATTTTTTAATACGGTGTCTTGTGATGTTACAAACTTATTATCTAATTCTTTCTGTAAAAAAATAAAATCCGAATATTTTACATAGTCGTTTAAAAAATTTCGCTTTCAGTGATTTATTTAACTTTAACTGGAGAATATTTATGGTAACTAAAATAAAAATAACTGGAACGGTAAAAGATGTCACGCATTCAACACCGTGTCATGAAAGGGCGATAATTTTATTTATCGCTTTATAATGAGCTTGTTTATACATATGCGTATAACAGAAAAAATAAATTGTGTTCACTTAAATCGGCGTTAAAATTATTATAGAAACTGTCATAAAATATTTATTACAACTTGAGATATTTACAAGAATATTTAATTTATTTTTACAAAATATTTTAAAGGATTGAGTTTTTGGGAGCTTGATATACAAGTTTTAATCACGTAATCAACGTTGACTCAAATTTTATTTTTAATTGATTCAACGAACTACGGCAATTAGAATCGATTATTATGAGATCGATAAAAACAAGACACACGGAAGCTGGCACACTAGCAATTATAGTGTGGAAAAAATCGATTGGATACGTTTATGATGGATCGATTTAATAGTTCAGTGTTTTTGTAGTGAAAATTAAGTTGGGTCATGGGAAAGTGATTGCTTTCATCCTTACAATGTTTGTAATACCTCGATTCTGATTATAGTGTGTCATTTAATAATTTATTTCTTGTTTGTTATGTTGATCGTACTAGGGAACATCAACGAATGAAAAAGCGTGTTATAAAACCTAAGTCTCTGTTTGATGCGTACAGTAGAGCTTGGTTCAGTTTCAGATAGATTTAGCATAATTTTATAACAGTTTTATAAAGTTGTTTATTATAAATAATGATATATTACGGATTCTTTCAGTTTTTACGTTCCGTTAATTAACAATGATAACGACGGATTTTAATTAGAAAGAATATGTATTTAATTCGAATGTATTAAATCTCTTTAATAAATTCTAAATTATATATATTTTGTAGTTTGTGTTCCGCGCAAAGTTATTTTGTAATTGGTATCATTTCAATTTTTGAATAACACCTCTATTTATTATTGTTTAATTAATGGAAGATAATGTTTTATTTATTTAAAAAACGAACGGTTTTTATATAGAACACAAACATAATACATTAACATATCTCACATATCAACATAATTCCACTATAACATATTCTTAAAAGTACATACAATCGAACAGTAAAAGCATATAAAAAAATAGAAAATAAAATTAAAAATATAATAAAATCAAGAATAGACAGCTGAAAAATGGATATGTTATAGTGCTAGGTAATGTTATAAACTGCAAGCCGAAATATGCTTCATGAATTTTCGAAAGGACCAGTGGAAGATATCGGCGCCACTAAAGCTTTCGTTATAGCTTTCAGAGGCTCAAGGAATAAAACTAATTTCTAGTATAATTCGCCCTAGTAAAAGGGATTGAAAATACATTACGAGATCGATACCCAGCATGAGGACAACGAAGACTTGTGTGTTAATAGCTTAGGAGAATCAATTTCATAATTTAAGATTTTAGGAAAGTTTGGCCCCTGATATTACGTCGGGGGAGGAAGGATAGTATGTTCTTTCGAATAGAAAGGCCTCCTAAAGGAAATAAATTTTGTAAATTTTTAAGAATTCCTTCAATTGTTTTAGTATGAACATCATATTGAGAATTCTATGTTTTACACTGAATTACGTCAGGACAGAACGTGACCCTACGACTGAAAATAAATTAGTTAGGTATAACTGTAATAATATGTTCAATAGTATGTGTGTTTTCGTTTAGAATCCCATTAAGGAAGGCACATAACTCGCGATTAATGTATTATGCGTAATGTGGACATATTACATTTTTTTACTTTCATTCAAATTTATGTTGGGAAATATTGTTACATTATTTGTTCAACGGTTTTATTTGTTGTATGTGAATTGCATATTTGTAAAATGACTACAAAATTGTATAATTTTCTTTAAATAAATACTTCCACACAATGGAATAGAAATACAAAGTGTAGACTAGAATACTGAATTATTCCGTTTCCGCAAATTCAAAATCGTGAAGGCATTCGAATTTATCAACGTTCCGATACGCAACCGGCACCAGTCTCCGTCTTTTCGCCAACATATCGAATCACGTATTCACCATAAAACACAACGCATAAAAACTCAACTGTACACTTACACGAGTCACTGCTTATGTATACCTCATACCTAGAAAAGTTATTTTTTAAGACGAGCGGCGTACGCGGCGACCCGTGACGTCGCTTCCTGTTGGGTGCTATGACCCCGAAGAAATGGTCTATAGCGAGCGAACGAGCGGGCGATTTTTTTTATTTTATACTTTTTTAATTGTGGCGACACAGGAAATTGGAAGGTGGATTTTAGACCGACAATTGATGCTTATTTAACGGTCTGTTGGCGATTGAATTTTCAAATTTTTGTAAGTTTTTTCTTTGATTCTTAGACGGCAATTTTTTGTTTCATGTCAAACGGTTTAAAGTATGCTTTTAACGAGTTGAGTATTTTAAGTATTACCTAATCTATCTAACACATTATATTAATAAATTAAAAAATAACATTAAGATTCATAGAATGCAAATGTTAAAAGAACTGATTTATGTATTGTTAGATTTTATAAATGTAAAAATAACTCAAACACTATTCAATTCTGAAACTTACAATATGTGTACATTTCAAATTTAAATAAAGTTATTTATAGAATGGGTATAACTAAAATACAAGAAACCTTTAAAATTAAATACAGGTTCTTGAATAACTAAATAAAAATCTATTTGTAAAATGCCAACCATTTTTTTTGTATATCATTTAATTACAAAATGTGAATATAAAACATATATAATATATAGAATCTTGATGCGTGAATGCGTCCTACGACATGCGACTTTTAAATGTAAACGAAAATAACAAAACCGAAGTAAAACATTTAGCGGCTTATGAAGGTTTTTAGCCAAGTTCGAACCAATAGCATTGGCGTATTATTTACAGGAAATAACTTGTGCAGTATTCACTTCCGTTTCTACTTTTTACCGTAAGCTCTTAGAAAGCTGAAGTTCACGCTACCGACAAACTTTTGTAAGCCAAACTGAATTTCTAAATTGCACGTTCTACTTGTCTATAAAGCCAAGATACAAATACAAATGACCAGCACATAGTTGTAGAAGTTATTGCATAATTTGGAGGTTAGTACCAGGTTCAATTTTTTGTTGGGTCAATTTGCGTACTGAAGGTTTTGTAATTATTGTGAAGTCTGAGTGTTACTAAGCACCTCTTCTGTTCGTTGTGTTTGAGATCACACAAATGGTTAAATTAAAAATACTGTGATCAATTCATTGGATTTATTAATCCATACTAATTTTGTATAAATATGCGAAGGTCTCTCTAGTCAGTTTTCACGGCTTAACCGCTCTACTGATTTTCATGAAATTTAGAATGGAGATAAACTAAACCCAGGAGAAAGATATAGGCTACTTTTTTTGAAGTCACGGGCAAAAGCGAATTACTAATCAATAAGTGACAGAGCAGAAACAAAGCGGAATCAACTATATCATAATATGATTTGTACTCAAAGTTTTTTAATTTTACCTATACATACTACTTAGTCCAAAGTTATTATCTACGAAATTTATTTATATATTTAAATTTAAATTTATTTATTATATGAAATTCGAAGTTATAGAACAATATTGTTGCTAATTTCGCTATTTTTAATAACTGTTAAACATTTTCATTGCAAAAAATATCCATTACGTTATTTCATAGACTAGCCTTTTCCGGGAACTTCATCTGCTTGGATTTCGAAGACACTTCCTCTCAAACTACTTTCTGAATCTTTCCAGTATTGTTGATCATAACATAAGTAATAAAACATTAATTTGAGTTCAATCAATCGAGTCGTATTCGTCTATGGAACACTCAAATTTAACATCGATGTATAAGATATATGTAGATGTATATATTATGTCTAAAAACAATTTCGTAAACAAATTTGTACAGATGTTGTCCCCCTAATGACCTACTCGTGTGAACTCCTGCGCACGAAGGGTCAGGGAACAAGGAAGTTTACGCATCGAAGACCACAGCTAGTGTGCGTTGTTGGTCAACTTCTTTGTTTCTACCTTCAATTAAATGTGTTTGTTGATAATAAAAAACGCATTTTGTGTTATAGCAGTAACTGGTAAATAAAGTAATGATTTAATATTGATTTCTGAGAAAATTGCAGATGATGGGTAGTTTATTTAAAGACAATCCACTATTATATTAAACGAACAATATTTGTACATATATATTATACATACATACATACATACATATCTTCACGCCGTATCCCTAACGGGGTAGTCAGAGAGGACAGAGCGCTAAGCGTCAATGAAGAGATACGCAGTAGGAGAGGTTTGCACGACAGTTTTATTGTAAAAATGAAGAAAGGAATGCTAAGATGGTTCGGGCACATGGAAAGAATGAGTTATGAAAGACTGACGAAGAAAATCTATAGACTAAAAGTGAGTGGTAAAAGAAGCCAAGAAAGACCAAGGCTGACTTATGAAGATCAAATAGCTAGAGTGTTAGCCAACGGAAGTGTCAAAAGCACTCGCATACCTAGGCGAAAATATGTGAGGAGAATGATGAGATTTGAGGAAGCGAAAGAAGTATATATGCTCGTATTATATACATTATATATTTTTGATATTGCTTTCTCGAAAACGGTTCTAACGATTTCGATTAAATTTACAATATAGAGATTTACGAGGGCGAGAAATCGATCTAGCTAGGTCTCAATTCTGGGAAAGTTTGTTTTCTCTATGTTTTCACACACTTAAAACTTCTAAACTCTGAATAATTCTAATTTCTCAACAGAATTTGCTTTTTCAATAGAGTGGTGGCTAAAGCGTATGTATACCACGCTGAAATGCGCGGGTTCGAATCCTGCAATGTGGTCAGACTTTTTTCGTTTTTTTTGTAAGACACCGAGTAAAGCTCAGTCGCCCAAGTACTTATACTCCTAAACAATGAAATATTTTCAGTCAAAATCTTTTGCTTTTTTTCATCAAAAACAAAACCAATTTGTTCAACCGACTTCTATGGAAAATACTTATATCAAGTATCTTATTTCGTATTAAATTTATTTTTAATAATAATAATAATAATAATTTTATATTACTTTTATTTAAGTATACATTACATAGAAAGAATGAGTGATGAAAGACTGACGAAGAAAATCTACAGAGCGAAAGCGATTGGTAAAATATGGCAAGAAAGACCAAGGCTGACTTATGAAGATTAAATAGCCAATTAATCAATAGATCAAATAGAAGTGAGGAGAATGATGAGATTTGAGGAAGCGAAAGAAGTATGTAAAAAGCACGACGCTTGGTGCTCCGTCCTCTTTGACTACCCCGTTAGGGATACGGCGTGAAGATATGTATGTATGTATGCTATTTAAGTATATGTACCAACTCGTATCAAAATTTTGTTGACAGTGAAACATATGTCTGTAATCAGTAGTTATTGATGTATAAAATAATAATAAATAAATCTCTGAACGACAAAGAATTTTGAGGTTGCCTTTTCTATGCTCATATAACGAACGCATAACTATAAAAGCTATTTTTGACAAAAGTCTGTTAATTTTATTGAAATGTACCAAACAAATAAGTGTCAACATGTGCTCTCCCAGTTTTTTAAGAAAAAAAAATTGTTGATATGAAGTAAATATATGCTTTCATACCAATCTGGAGAGAAAGAAAAAATATTATGACAGCTGCTTAACCCAATCAAGGAAGAGCAATACATTATATGGCAATGAGCTTGCTTAACTCGTTACTAATTTCGTTTTATCATATGTGTCTATTTACTGTTGAAAATGTCATCACCATATAATTTTGTTGTCTTGATGTTCTGTCTACCCCAAAAGGGAAATAGCGTGTCGATGTACATATATAAGTAGAGAAAAACATTTACCCCAAGTTTATTAATCACAACACAATATAACACATTTTTTTTTAGGTTAGGTTTCCGTTAGTTACAATGTTCTATTACGTAATTCTTAAACAAGTGGTTACCAGAGCTGGTCAATAAAAAGTCAAGGGTCAAAGTACGATGACCTTTGTAATTAATGCAGAAAAATATAATAAATATGGAGTTCAATCACGACAGTACAGTTAGTGGCCGTCATGGGAATGTGAGCTTCATGCATATTGCACTACTTTGCTATAAAATGCAGGCGCTTATTGTTTTAATTATAGGGGATTTTGTGGCAAGAACTCGATGATACGTGTACTGTTTTTTGTTTGTAGTAGTATTTGAAATTCCTTGACGGCATGTATTCTGTCAACTCTGATATTTTCTTTACTATTTTATGCATTTTAAAGAGCAAAATTTTTTGCTGTGTTCAAAGTAGCATAGCATGGTAGTAGCAGGTAGAAAAGATTTTTAACTTAACACTTACTAATTGAATTCTGACTTTTAACTCTTTAATATAGATAATGTATTTTTAGAAAAATTAATATCAAGGAATACTAGAACGATGATTTGATTATTTATTTTTACAGCAACTTCAAAAGTAAAGTTTAAAAATGTCAAAGTCGAAAGAACAAAAAAAAATGTGTTGGCGTGTGTATGAATGTGTTTGTCATAAATCCTATATCATTAATAATATAATAATAATAATACTTCAAACGATTACACAAATTGTGTGACCACAAACTGAGCAGTAAGCTTGTACTATGGGTACCACACAACGAACCCTGGGGGAGCTCCCAGTAAGAATGCTGAGTTTCTTGTCGGTTCCGACTAACCGAACTATAATAGATTTCACGTATAAAAATACCTTGTAATTGGGTTTACTTGAAAAAATTGATTTGACTTTGAACACCCAGACTCCAAGCCAATTTAGAAAAGTTCGTTTCCTAAATTGACCTGACCGGGGATTGAGCCCAGGACCTCGGCTTGGAAGGGCCAGCTTAAATTTGTAAATGAAAAATGTAGTATTTATAAGTGTTTTACAAATATCAGCAAAATGTTTAAAAGAAATGAATAGTTTTTTTTTTGGTCAAAATATGATACTTTTAATATTTTTTGTTCTCAAATGTTGTATTGGTATATTTGTAGAGTCCATTATTGGCCTAATTATTCAACAAACATTTTGATAAGGATATCCGTTAATTGCATGTTTGTATATTAATCCCTAAAGAAGAACTAAAATGCGGAGTGAGGCTTTATGGTTTACTACAAAAATTTTCATGTTTATATATGAAAAAGGGATTTTAACTGAAAAAATATTAGTATCGAGAAATATTTCATCAACTAGTAATATCGTTTCTTGACTTGGTGATCCCGATCGCAAAGGTCGCGCTAAGGTATAGAGCAGGGATCACCAATTAGTTTCATTGGGCGTCCTTTTATAAAGATTATAAGACTGTCGCGGTTTGGTTGGTAAATGATGACTAGCAACCAAGATTTGATATCATCGGATATCAAATCTTGCCTCAATTCTTGGTTCTTGGTACCATCGCTCATCGGATAGCCAAGATATAAAACGCTTACTATTTTTATATTCTTAGATCCGTACAAAATACGTTGGTGGTCTGGATTTGGACCGCAGTCCGCCATTTTTTTACAATAAGTTCATGATTCTCTATAGTATAGAGGATCATGAACTTACTGTACAAAAATAAAGCACGTTCACGAAAGATCTTGTAAACTGTCGGTTTAAAAATCCTTTTTAAATGCATGCATAAATAACTACGTAGTCTTATGGAAGGGAAGCCAGAAATTTTGATGCAAATTTTAACGTTTTGTTCACACCATTAATATAACATATAATTAACATAACGCCCCATAACTTAAAAAACTATAGCTGTTGAATCGTTTAGTCATATCTGGACCGCGTAATTTCATTATTAACACTTGTACATAAACACATATGTGTTTTTTAACATTACACCTTATTTGTAAAACTATAAGGTGCTATATTAAATGCATAATGTCAGTGCAATATGAATTTTTAAAACTAATAACTTTTCTACTTCAAATTAAATCATATCAAATTAACATAAGGTTGAATTTTATGTAATATAGGTGTAACAGTTTATGGAAATTAATGAGTAGGTTATGCTTTCTTGTTTAATTAATTGATGTGATTATTAAAAAAACTAAACGCTGTGCTGGTTGCACAATAAGCACAGATGAAAATATGTTTAGGTACTCAGAATTTGCATAAGACTTACATTTAGCGTTATGCTTAAAAATTTAAATTCCATTTAGTTACGACTTTTTGGTCAAAATTACACAATATATTCACAGGAATTTAGCTTAAACTATCCAAATATTATTTCAAAAACAAAAACCCTTAATACCTTAAGCACAATAACATTTATAAACTTATTCTTTGTATTGGTGGAAAATTATCCACAACGCTGTCAATAATAACTAAGTTTATAGCAAATGGACAATAGAGAGGCAATTATATGGATATTGTAATAAAATCAAATGCTACTACATTAAAGATACAAAACAAAGGGAATGTCAATGTGAGAAAAAAAAACTAAAATTTCATAAAAAGCAGTATGAAATATACAAAGTAACATGCCTATGCACAAACACATAAAAGTGAAATTAATATAGAGCGAAAATAAATATCATTATTCTATTATTGTTAAGATTTTTCGTTGTGTGTGTCCGACTTTATACTAGATCATCGTCACGGTACGATTGTGTCATGATTTGTATTTGCATTACTAATAGTTTATTTAGATAACGTGCGATAGAAATCATAATATTTTAACATTAGTTTTGAAAACTTTTACCATTAACATCTACGAGTATGTCAATATTATCTCCTAATAACTATTTTTAGATATAAAAACAATTTAATTAATAACTTGTTCATCGCTTCACTAGCTTCGAGTGTAAATTTACCTAAAGTGTATCTAAACACAAATTAAAATAAATTACTATACCTTTCCCTAGAATTATAAGTATTTAGCTAAAGATAAAAACTAAAGTAGCAACTAAAAGTCTTTATCTCATAAATACATTAAAAAAATATTACGTACTTGTATTAGTTAAATTTAAATACTAATACCGCTATTCGAATTTTTAATTTTTAATTAATATAATTAAGTACTTATATTCTATTTTTTTTATTTTTGTCCTTAATGTAAACAAATGTGGCGACTATAACATTTATAAAATAACTAGAGATGGGCTAATTCGCAAATAATTGATTCAGTTGTCATACTTATTAGTTATTAGTAAAACAAACACTTTGAGAATATTTGTCCGTTTGTGTGCTTGTAGTTCAATAATAACAAAAAAAAAATATGATACTAATTTGATCTAAAGGATCATTTACCTACCTTTAGGTAACACCATAAATTAAAATCAAAACACTTGACAAAAAACCTCAATTTTGAATACCTAAATAATTTTGAATGTTATGGTAGATAATATTAGTGTCACATGCGCATATTTCATAGTTTCGTGTATGTATATAATAGAAAAGCAGTGCTATGTTTAAGACGCCGGAACAGCGAACCGTGAAAATTTATCAACATTTTTTTTAGTTTCATGTTTGTTTACATTAAAGTCAAAAATGAAAAAAATAGGATATACTTATATTTTAATTTTTTCATCTGAATGTTACAGAGAGTCTTTTAAATTGACGATGATAAACGATAGTTTATTGTGATAACAAGAAAAAATGT
This sequence comes from Zeuzera pyrina, assembly GCA_907165235.1. Classification (NCBI taxonomy): domain Eukaryota; kingdom Metazoa; phylum Arthropoda; class Insecta; order Lepidoptera; family Cossidae; genus Zeuzera; species Zeuzera pyrina. Next base: position 7,747,126 of record OU015641.1, read on the forward strand.
TTCTCGAACATAATGTTTTAAGTCGATAGAATCAGTAAAAAACGACTGACGAAGAATTCACCAAGTTTTTTAGGCAAAGATTACAGAGATATTCGCAACTTGGTGATAATAAACTAACACAGTTAAAAGAAAAAGTTTTATGAAAAAAGTTGAATGAGTGAACAACGCCTGATAAAGACATCGAGAGAAAGTGCGTGTAAAAGTAACTGGTAGTGGCAAAAGCTAAACTGATAAAGACCAGAGAAAGGGATGTTTAAAATACTTAAACTATTCGATGTAAATGGTTCAAGAAGATTAGGTTACGATATATTTGGAAAAGTGAAAGAGATTAGAAGAGTAATATTCGAATACGATAACAATTTTCGACAATCATACGACCTCAAATTAAACTCTAAACTTTAATTATGGGTGCAAATTAAAATGGGAGATTACCCAATCCAAACTTTTAAGTCAATTTCAAAAAGATTCTTTTCCGACCTGGTGAAAATTGAAGTCAGGACTGGAAACTCAGGTTGGAAGCAATGCACGTTAATTTCTACACACAAAGTTTTAAAAACATCTCGTAATTTATTACGAAACATACATACGAAAATTCAACTTCAGTTGAATAAAACAGTTTAAATTAATACTGGCTAACCCATTGCGCGGCGGCAAAGCGTCTGCTTTTTAGGGCTGGCTTCAAGTTCTATTCCTGATCTGGTGAACAAAATTTTCTAAATTAGCCCCTACAGTGGGTGTTATTGGTAACTAACTCCTCTAGTTCTTTGCGTGGTACTCGTAGTACCTTAGTAGTATCTTAGTGCTTAGACTCTAGTTTGGATTCTCACTATTATTATACATAATCTAAAAATTAAGCGTTAGCTTATGTAATTGTTACCATGTATCACTGTACACACTGGGCGCCTAATAACACCCAGACTCCGAGCTAAATTAAAAAGTTAATTGACCTGACCGGGAATCAAAACCAGGACTGGAGGCAAATGTACAACCGCGCCAACAAGCCAGTCAATCCTAATGAACTTAGTTGTTATTTAACAGGAACGTTACAGACGATGCTTATCTAGCCGTATTAATAACCATTAAGCCAAATTAAATTGGCGACATACATAATTAAAATATTCGTGAAAGTCACTGATGGAACAATGATGGGAATATCCCACGTGTGAGCGGAGTCAAGCACAGCGCGCCCGTGTCACCTACATAGAGACACCGTGAATGTGGTTCATGGACCTTGTTAGAAAACCAAAACTATATTTCTCAAATTTTGTTGCAAATGATCATAATCTATCATTTTAAGAAAGACGTTTTCAAAAAAAAAAACAGCCTAACGTTTTAGTAATAAAAGAAACTAAAAGTTTTATACTATAGCGCACCCATTCCCAAAGTGGGCGATAACGCCCCCCTGTGGGCGCTGCAGGCCTAAAGGGGGGCGGTAAGAGACCCAGAAAAAAAATGGGGGCGTTATGTAGAAGCCTGGGGGGTGATTTGTAATTTCATTTAGCTAGGAGGCATCTTAGACAACGACTGCATGAGCTCTCGACTCAGTAGACAAAATAAGTTTGGGAACCTAGACTATAGCGTAAAGAAGACAAAAACATGTACATATGTGTAAGCAGATATAAGTCTATTTATATGTACATACATGTAAGACTATATGCTCTTAGGCTATAGCTGGTTTGAGTACGAAAGAAAAATATATCATATTGTATAGAGTCAGGCGTTACTTGGCGGAAATCCATTTCATGTGATAAATTCCTAAAATCTCTAGCTATTTTCCGCTCAAACTCCAAAAACTACCAATCGACACATGTTTCGCCTCTCAACGAAGCATCCTCAGGATACGAGATAAGATTCGGTCAGCTAACCTAATTAATCTATTCGTGTTGGTTAGCTGACCGAATCCTATCTCTGGTATATCCTGAGGATGCTTCGTTGAAAGGCGAAACACGTGTCGATTGGTGGTTTTTGGACTTTGAGCGGAAAATAGCTAAAGATTTTAGGAATTTGTCACAAAAAATATATCATGCGACAACTGTTTTTATTTCCGCGCATGTCAACTAGGGGATAGAACTCGGACATAGAGTTGCTCATATGAGTTGCTCATATCACCGTGTGTCACAAGCGACGCATCGTGTCTCTCCGTCTATCTCGTTGAACATAACCACGAACAAAACACTTAGCTATGATAAGTTTCAGAGTTTGGTAACCTCACGCGGTCGGTGTAATTCGTGTCAGCTCAATACTGTGTACAAAACATTGCAGTACTGAAATAATTATTTCCAAAATACTCGTAAATCTTAAGTGTTTTAGCTACTTGTATTCACAAAAATAAAAATCTGTCATGTTCAGTATTGTTGTTCTGTGACTCTTCCTTATAGTCACGCATATTAGTAAATATTTAAAACCTTACACTAATGAAAAACGGACACGCTTTTATAGTAAAAGCTTTGTCCCGCTATGATTCCAGGGGGCCTAGACAAGTGGCTCAATTGTCGTAAACAAGTAGAATAGAGTGACAAATACCACTTGATCTAGCGTAACAAATTTTAAATCGGTAATCAAACGTTATTAACTTTCTATTAAATCAAACGAAATGTAAATTCGTGTGAAAACCGTCGAATAAAAGGTAGCCACGTGGCACTTTTGACAGGCAATAATTTTTCGATTCTTGTAGATTTTACGAAACTTTTGTCATTTGCCTAGTCGCCCTGGTACGAGGATTAGAGCTTATTAAAAGAGATGTGTATACTGTGTAGGTGATGGACTAACCTGTCGTTATCTGTTTCAGCTTTGTCACCTGTAAGCGCATTTATTGCTAAGAGTGAAATATTATAATTTTTCGTTGCGATTTTTTCGCGCCTTCACGCTTTGTTCGTTCTGAATGCCAAACGGCGTGAAGATAAGCATTTACTTATGCATATAACTACGTACGCATGTATATTTATGTACATGATTATGTTTACAAGTGCGCATATACTGTACAAAATTAATAACAAACTTTTCAGGGCCATCGGATGAACCATTTATTTGATGATCCAATTGAGACTAATGGCTAAGGACTTGGAGATTTATTTAAAGTAATTTTAAGACAAATGTGCAATATGTATGCACGCCTATTTCATTAATATTCCACCGGAAACCTTAAGTAAACGTATCTTGGTAATTTAGCATCAGTTCACCCCACGAACGCAATGGGCCGTGTAGTTACGGCTGGCCACGTAAGTGGAGCAGAGATGACCGCCTGCGTAATATTAACTTTAGAATTTTCAAACGTAGGTACATTATATATTGACGACTAGCCGTGTTTTACGGTTTTACTTACGTTCAATGTTATATTTCATCGGTATAAAAATAACCTAAACTACGCTCTGAAAAGTCTTCTACCTGCCAGTGAAAGTCTCGTCAAACTCGGTTCAGTTGTTTAAGGATTATCCCGGACAAATAGACAGACAGACAAAAAATTAAAAAACAGTGTTAGGTTTTGATTACGTGCAAATAACAATAACTAAGGAAAAGCTTTTATTTCGAAATTAAAGCAGACATTTCAATTTTATTTACATTTATTTATGTAAGTATAGATGGGTAGGTGAGTTATTGAAACTTTTATTTTGTTTTAATTAGCTTCTGTGTATTATACTCATACACGAAGTAAGTTTTGATGTTGACACCAATATCATTTTGGCGTCATTTTATAAAACTTCTTAGGATTCTGCAGGTAAAAAGGATAAAACAGAATCTTTATAATTTCTGCCTGTCTGTCCGTCTGCTAGTCTGTACGTTACGACTAATCGATGCCGTCATCTTTACATCTACTGAACAAAAATTTGTTATTAGAGAAATGTAATTTGGTAACCCAAACCTAGAAATAAAAAGAAAAAAACTTTGTAATGGATTTAGACCCATTTTTTTAAATTTGGCTTCTATTATGTTGGAAATTTCAATGGAAATCTGAAGTTCGTTTATTTTTTCTAAAGAACTATTTCTCACGACGACTCGTAAATAAATAATTTTTTTGTGCTTATAAATGAATTAAGTTTTTCCTGTACAATTACATTTTGGAAATATTTGATTATATTCATGCTGGCACGTTTCTTCGTTAGGTTAAATTGTCTTAATTTTACTGTCATATTAAGAGTTTATAAGTTGAGGTCTTAGCGATTGATTGTCAGTCCTACAATAATTTGTACTTAACTAGCGGACCCGTCAGACCTTGTCCTGGCCGAACGTTGGAATAAAAAAAACTACCACCACCTATCGGGTCCAGCTATGAATCTGAACCATCCAGGGGACCATGTCAAACATTAACAAAAATAATCATCGAAATCGGTCCAGCTGTTTAGGAGGAGTTCATTGACATACACGCGTACAGGAGAATTATATATATATAGAGATATTATGTTTCATACTAAAAGTTTACTTAATTCATTGCATAATATAATGTTTAAACTCATAACTCATTACTTAATATTAGTATGTTTCATACTAAAACACTCATAAACACGCGAGTACCTAAACGCTCATTTCCTTTCACACACATTCATACACACGCCATCATACTTAAGTATACTACACACAGGAAAGCACATACATCACTTTTCATTTCAATTATATATACCCTTAAATTTTAACTAATTTTGGAGACAGAAAATTTATCTTTTTCTGTATTATTTTGACTTAAAGCGAAATAATTTATTTATTGTGGATCGGGAAGTTCATGAATATGTATTCTGAAACTTATGACTTATGTATGAGGCATGAAAGGTTAGACAGATGATGCGCAAGTAGGGACCTCTTTCTGTTTATCCCTATGGATATAGACGTGTATGTACTTTTCGTTATCTGTTGAATTTTATAATTAAAATTTAATTGATGTTTTTAAACTTTCACGACATGTACACATCTTATAATATTTAAATACGGGTCTATGTCGCGTTAATATTTTAAGGTTAATTACCTGTTTTATCCCGACGTTTTGACCGAATTGCACCGATCGTGGTCACGGGCAGACTGATGAGGATGAATGTCATCTTCGTAGTGTGCGGTTTCTTGCAACTACCCACACTCATTCGTCGCATTTTTTTTTGACAATAACAAAAATTTAAAAATGCGGCGAATGAGTGTGGTTATTTGCAAGAAACCGCACACTACGAAGTTAACATTCATCCTCATCAGTCTGCCTGTGACCACGATCTATGCAATTCGGTCGAAACGTCGGGATAAAATAGGTAATTCCCTATTGATTGGAGTCCCTAAAACACTCCATGACATTGGCAGTGGCGAGTTTTCCCATGGCTAAGTGCGTGTTTCGATCGATAACTGGCCACAACGTTTAAAGGATTGTATTAAGATCGGACGGAGTAACGGAGATCATTTTGAATGAGTTTCATATTTTTAAAATGCTATTATATTAATGTATAAACTAACGCAAACTGCAGTATTAACCTTTTTATGTGAAAGAAAAAAAGGATGTTTTCCTTGTAAAAATATTTATGGCAAGACTAGGTACATATAACAACTATAAACCATTGTATATACCAATTGCGTGACTGACAATTAAGCACTGGCTCATATAATTCTACAAAAGCGTGTACATAGGTTTTAGTTTCATGCAATAAATAAGGAAATAAAATAAAAAATAGTCTGTATTTCTACTTTTACCTATTGTACAATTTTTTTTTCATGTCTACATCACGCATTTATGTGTATATTCAATATAATATACGTCTACATGTATACATATAACATACATATATTACAAATATATATATATATATATAAATATTTCATATATGGATTACATTGCACATACTCGTATACGCAGCACTTTTTTTCCTTTCTTTCTCTTCTTTTGTTAAGTTCGTAAGAAGTTTGTAAGACATTCATAAGTCATACTCGATATTCCTTAACGTATTTTAAAATTATTTGCATTATATTTGGTTTTATTATTTAAAATAGTGCACGCATTGATTTTAGCGCGTATTTGTCGAAAGTTATGCAATAAATATCTTCTTACAAATCTTCAGAAATGAAGTTTAAAAATTAAAAAAAGAGTTTAGAGAAAAAGGAGTTTACTTGAGACCACGGCCGATGCAACTCGGTCGAAACGTTAAGCGAAAATAAAAGGTAATCGCGTTAATTTCCCGTGTTTTTAGATATTTTATAAATCAACGCGAAAGTTTAAAAGTTTATATGAGTTTAAAAAATTTCTATTTTGTGAATAACATAAGGAACATAAGTTGAACTCGCGCTTGACCAATTTTTAGGTGTTCATCTCACCTCAAGATAACGGCTTGATGTGATGGTGCATCTTGTCGCGGGTGGCCGAGCACGCAACTAGAGCAAAGGTGAAAGAATAAATGTGCGTATGGTACGCAGTACAGTCAACGAGTACAGTGTTATCTGATGCAAAACGTATAATGGCCAAATCAACACAACATGTTCTTAGACTACGTAGAGACTTGTCAAAAATTAAAGTGTTAGAGTTAGCGGAATAGTCTAGTTTTTTAACAGTGCAATAACCATGAAACATGGCTACACTTTTAATGTGAAATTTCTTTTTGGAATTTAAATCATTTGCTACTTTGATTTTTGTGTCTATTACGGATTACTTGGTCAAGTTTCAATAGAACTTTAACATTTTTTAGTCATTTTATAACTTGTAATTTCTTATTCAAAATTGAAGTGCTTAAAGACAGCAATTAGGTACCTATTATAGCTACCTATGGTATCTAACGATTAAAACGAACAATTTTAAAAATATTTTTTTACATACATACGTATATGGACCTCTAATGGGGTAGAAGTTGAAGACGCAGCGCAACGCAACGCAACGTGGTCCTTACACACTTCTTTCGCCTCTTCGACTCTCGTCATTCTCCTCACACACTTTCACTGATGTAAGCAAGTGCTTTTGACGTTTTCTTCAGTTCATACTCCGGCTATTTGATCTTCATAAGTCAGTCTTGGTTGGTAATTCCAAAGATCTTTTACCACTCGTTTTTCCTCTATACATTTTCTTCGGCAATCGTTCATCACTCATTCATTCTATGTGTGTGCCCAAACCATCTTCTAGGCGTTTTTTTCTTTATTTTTATGTTAACAATTTTATTCAATTCCACCATAATATCGTATCAATTCATTGTGTAATATAAATAATAATAATAATACTTATACTATAAAACAGAAGAAAATCAACTGCGGAATATCGTTAATTCCATCCATATACAAGCTTATGTTTAATTGGTCTAGTTAATAATCTTCAAAAACTATTTTTATTATTGACTGTACACGTATATGGCAATACAAGTCGGAGAAACTCAGTAAAAGCGGCGTTGTATTTATGAGTTTTTATTGGCTTACAACTGTAGATGGGTTAGTACATGATAAACAGATTGCTTATTCCGTTATTTGTTACTTGTCCCCAGTTTACGCGAGAAAAGGGAAAATGAACAAGATGTAAGTAAATATACACATATTATATAGGTGGCTATCGTTGGTGGAAAGTTATGAATGTTAAAGCCCTATTTCTGAAGTCACAAATGTCTCATTACGTCTACTTTATTTTTTCCAATTACTTTTTGACGTGTAGCCATTCTAAAAAATAAATGTTACTTTTGTTAATTGTCGCTTAAAAAAAGGATTAGCTTCCATTCTGATCTGGGAGAAAAAAAATGTGCCAGCTGCTCATCTTTTTGCACAGGTCGTAAAAGACATCTAAAGGAAAACGATAATCTACAAATTGTGTAGACTATAAGCTATCATATGTGTTAAATACAAAGTTCTGTTTCGTCATGTTTAAGCCCCAAAGGTTACTAACGTGAAAAGAAAATGAGATAATATTTTTTATGAATTCCTAGATCCTTCCAAATGAAAAATGGCTTAAACTTTTAGTCCTAAGTAGAAAAAAAATCTTTAAAAATATCGATATTACTCTAGTAATAAATAGTATTTAGGTACAACATGCTAAGTGGAATTCTTTATAATAACTATATTTATAAGAATACATTTTATATATACGAGGAGCGTTCAATAAAAAGTAAGAATGCAGTACACACTCTGGAAGTTAAAAATGTAAATACTGGCTGCCAGAGCTGGTTTAATTATTAGCTACTATAAAAAAATAAACTGATTATATCTCTTGTTTTTTTAAAACAGGAGTCGTTTGAACCGTTAGATTGCTGTTAATTGTAGCGCGTTTAATATAATCATATAATAATATATACTGAATAAGTCAATCAAGATTTACTGGATACGTTAGGGTTATACACTCCGCCGTATTCCAAAGTTGCACATTGGTGCGCCAATTTAAACGTGAAACACAGCCACCAAAGGTGGACTATTTTCCGGCTCTCTTTAGAACAAAATACTGTTTGCTTTTTGGCTCGGTTAGCAATGGACGAAACGTGATTTCACCATTACGACCTCGAAACGAAAGTACAGTCTATTAGTTGGAAAAGACCGTCATCTCCAACTCCTAAGAAGTTCAAGAAGTGAGTACTTACGCAGGTAATATTATGAGTTCTCTTTTCTGGAATAATTAAAAGGCAGTAATGATTAAATAAGGTTACAAACATGTTATATGAAGAACTCGGACTCGAAAGAAAACGGACTCGGCATTAATATCAATGGCGAGTACAACACCGACCTTCGTTTTGCCGATGATATTGTACTTATGGCAGAAACCCTGGATAACCTCGGTAGAATGCTAAATAACCTCAGTAGAGCCTCCGAAAAAGTGGGTCTCAAAATAAACATGGACAAGACAAAAATCATGTCGACTAACCGTGTTGTACTCACTCCTCTAAAAGTAGGACATTCTACGCTCGATGGTGTTGACGAATACGTCTACCTAGGAAAAATAGTCCAGTTACGTAGATCCAACTTCAAGAAAGAGGTTACTCGTTGAATCCAACTCGGCTGGGCAGCGATCGGAAAATTGCGTAATATCTTCTTGTCCAAACTACCGCAGTGTCTCAAGACGAAAGTCATCGACCAGTGCGTTTTGCCAGTGATGACATAAAGAACAGAGACGTGGTCGCTTACTATATGCCTCATAAGAAGGCTCAACGTCACCCAAAGGGCAATGGAGAGAGCTCAGAGTTTCTCTGCGCGACATAATCAGAAATGAGGAAATCTGCAGGAGAATCAAAGTAACCGACATAGCTCAACGAATTGCTAGACTTAAGTGGCAGTGGGCGGGGCACATCGCTTGCAGAACCGACGCCCGTTGGGGTGGAAAGGTTCACTAGTGGCGACCGCGTACCGGAAGACACAGCGTAGGCAGGTCCCCCATAAGATGGACCGACGATCTGGTGAAGGTCGCCGGAAGTCGTTGGATGCGGGCAGCGCAGGATCGATCTTTGTGGAAATCTTTCGGAGAGGCTTTTGTCCAGCAGTGGACGTCTTTCGGCTATGATAATATGAAGAACCAATAAAAAAGTGCAGAACGAATTTGCGAAAAAGGGTGAGGCAAACTCGGTAAGAATATCAAGTTTCATCATGATTACGCCCGGCTGACAGATCCGATGTTACGATGGGCGCAATCTGAAATGCAGTTACTGAAATGTTTGAACATTCTTCATGTTTATCAGATCTTACCCGTAGTGGTTTTTGATGCAATAGAGATTTTAAGATGATGAAGCAGTAGTCGCTGCAGTATAGGAATTACTAGGCACTCAGGAAGAAGAGAGTTTTAAGTTTAAGAAAACGTATTACGAGTACAAGTGTATTACACTAAAAAATGTGTAAGATAAAAAATTTACTGGTCTGCTGGCGCGGTGGCAGAACATTTATCTTCGAGGCCGGGGTTCCGAGTTAGATCCCCGGTCAGGTCAATTTAGAAAACGAACTTTTTCAAAATAGGTTGTAGTCTGGGTAGCTGTGGGTTTCCAGAAGGAAACTCCCCCAGTTCGTTGTCTGGTACCCATAGTACAAACGTAGTGCTTAGTTCGGGGGTCTCGCAATTTGTATAATTGTCTGTAGTATTAAATAATTAAATAATAAGTAAAAATGAATACATACATATCTGCACGCTAAATTTGGTTGGTGGTTTGGTTTTGGCTAAATAAAAACAAGTGTATAAATATTAAGTACCTGGGTGACCGCTTTACTCGGTGTCGAACAAAAAAGATAACAAAAAAAGTCTGACCACATTGCAGGTTTCGAACCCGCGTATTTCAACAAGGTAAACTCTGTTGTGAAATTAGAAGAGTTTAGAAGCTTTAAGTGTGTGAAAGACGGAGAAAACGAATTTTCCCAGAATTCCCTAGATAGATCGATTTCTCGCCCCCCTTAATCGCTATATTGTAAATTTCATTGAAATCGGTAAAGCCGTTTTTGAGAAAGCAATATCAAATATATATGTAAACAAATATTGCTCATTGAATGTAATAGCGGATAATACTCTTAACTCTACTCAACTCCGCATGATGAATCTAATAGTCTGGAGTATTATTGTTATTTAACAATACAGACAGCGATACAAATTGTAACGTACTCATTCTCACTTTTTATAGAATGCCCCTAATACATATTAATGAAACTCTAAAATGTATGAGCGAGGTCTTGTCCTATGCAAATAAATTTCCTAATTGACGCACGTTCACGCCACGAAATGCCCTCGATATTGGCTCTAATGATATTCATTCAATCGACCCTTGTATGCAGGCGATTAACTTATTTTTTTTTCTTTTCATGATTTTCATCAATAATATCGACATAAAGCTTACAAACACGAACTGCACCATTTTCCTTTGTCGATATATTTTCGTTGCCAAATTAATTCTAAACTCGCTTCAATGTTTGTGAATTTAGGAAAAAATTGTACACGTTACCAGTGACTTAATATGTATACATGAAAATTTAATAACTTTATGTCATTATAAACGTTTAAATTACAAATTTTGTAGAATATTTTAAGGTATATCCAAAATGGTTAACGTTAATAATTATTATGTAATTAATACCTACATTACAATAATGAAATATAAATAGAACGCATAAATATTTTTAGAAATACATTTAATAATAACCACATCTGAAATATAATTATAATTGCGTTTTATATTATTTAGGCACTTAAAAATTTATTAAATATACATACATATTTATTAGACATACAAGTTTTAAGCATATTATGTGATACAAAGTAACAAAGCAATATTATAACAAGGCACTATACAAACGTTTATTTTAAGTCAAAGTTTAATCAACTTATTCATCGGTTAGAAAAAAATCTGAACTCTGAACGGATGACAAGAAACTCAGTCCAGTGTCATTTTTTAACATAATTTTGCAATTTATATATTAATACGTGAAGAAAAAACTTTCTACTCTTTCAGGGAGGAATGTGAAATTTCATATACATAGTTAAAGTTTATATGAAATGTTAACAACAAATAATTACTGAACTAACAGATTGACTGCATGAGTTTCGAGTTGTGAATATTGTCTGATTTGTGAGCTGTGAGCTGTTTCGAGTCTGTGGAGTGTATGTTAAGGGAATAAGCGTTTATTTTATATTTACGGTCGAATTTGGACCACTGGACTAGTATATAAGCAAACTTTTGTACAAACAAATGCGCCAGACTACAAACAACGATCACCTGGTCTCAAAGTAGGGTGTTCGCTGTGCTATGAGAACTAGGCGAAGACTACTAGGGGGTCTCCTAGTATACCCAGACCCGCTACAATCTAGAAAAGTTTATTCCCCAAACTGACCCTACCAGGAATCGAACCCAGAACCTTCCCCGCTTAGACACAACGCCTGAACTACTGCGCCATCGAGGTTCTTGATGACATTAAAATACAAATTCTAACAATTTAGTATTTGGACTTGAAGATTATAAAGAGCAACCAAATAGCAACAGGTTACTCAAGCATTGGCTTTAGAAATTCCTTACAGTAAGCTTTAGCACTTAGACGATTTTTTTTAATCAATATTTTTCTTTCTCACTCATATCGGCGTGGAAGTAGTTTGAAAAACGTTCTATTGAATATGTGAAACCGCTTACAAAATCACGATGTCAGTCTAATTACATTTGACAAAAGGCAGCATAATAAAAACGGTATTAGTAGACAATGATATTCAGCCATTTGTCTGCCCTTAGTGGCGCAATATGAGTTTTTGCACAACGTTGCAGTCATATGCAATACGCGTGTGAAAATACTTCATACTTCGTGTTTCATTGTCATGTACAACAGTTTTATGTATGTGCGAGCTTTTAGAATGGACTTCAGTGATAAATATGGATTTCGAAATAATTACTTAATCAAGTTAACTCATTTTATAGTGAAGGTTCCAAAATATTTTAAAGTTATTTCCGATATACGGATTAGTTGTTTAACTTCTATTGCATTGAAAATTAATTTCATGATATTTCGTATTCAATAGTCAGACGGAAAGGTCGGGATGTATGAACTTCAAGTTCATTACTAATGCAATGATCGTTGCGTAATAGACCCCAAGTTTTAACAAATGAGTATTTTAAAATAATTTGGGGTCTGGATACGAAACAATTTTTTACAAATCTGGTTTTGTGGTTTAGAGATAGTCTTTGGTTTAGAACCATTTAACTGCTGTGACTACTGTATTAATATTGTACATATAACATATCATCACACTGTCACACTATCAACATAACAGTAGGATGTCTTCATAGAAAGCCAGCGTGCGCTGTTTATATGTGTGCGGGCTAATACGCACGCGTCGTGGCACGCACAAAACGGCAATATTTTGGTCGAATATGGGTAATATTGTAGCGCCAGTGAGGGTCGCATGCAACGTATACGTGCGACCGCTTTCGTTTGTCTTTAATTCGTTCTTCACATCGTTACAAATACAAAAATGTGTCATTCGCTTAAATGAATATATTATAATGTGCTTAGATGCTTAAATAATTTTAGTTATACAAATCCAGAGTTATCATTCTTCAAAATAAATGCAATAAAATAAATTTAACAAACATGAAAAGTTTATCCGTATGCATTGATTTCATTATTACATAATAAATGTATAATCAAATTAGATGCTCTTCGCATATCACATCTAACGCAACAACCATACATATCCGGCCGACAGTAGGCAATTCCGTTATGCACGAGGTAGGAGTCGGCCTTCCTTTTTACATATTCTTTCTCTGACACTGTATTGGGATAGTTAGAGACGATGGATCGCCAGCATCTCGGTCCTTACGTACTTCTAGCGCCTCTTCAAATATTGTACACATCATACTCGTAAAACTGTAATCGTAAAGTCTGTTTACTTCATGTAAGAACTATTAAACCGACTTATATTTTTGAGAAAGATGTAGATTTATTTGGGGTGTAACACATGGTAGGTAGTCTTCATATTAACTCAATTGGATTACTCAACAAAACATGCAATTTTAAATTTCTTAAACAACTCCAAAGCGGGCAGACTTATGTATATAGGCAAATATCGTCGTCGAAAACTAAAAATCGCCGTTGTTACACATTTCTAAATTTTGCGCGAAAACAGTGGGCACAAAATGTAATTCGATTCAGATTCGTTGTTTACTTTTTGAGCAAAAATTACTAAAACATTCAACCTCGAATTTTGTACATTACAAAGTGATTATACCTCTAACTAAAATGTTGGCTACCATTTACCAGTAGCACACGGGCGCACCTGCGGGTAAAAGTTACTTAAAAGATTCAAAAATATCTCGTAACTTTGGTGTCAGAACTTTTTTTGCCTTACAATGTATTACATTAACACATTTTACAAATATGTAGTTTAGTATATACATACATATCTTCAAGCTATATCCCTAACGTGGTAGTCAGAGAGGACGGAGCGCTAAGTATCGCGATCTTTACATACTTTTTTCCCTTCCTCAAATCTCATCATTCTCCTCACACGTTTTCGCCAAGGTATGCGAGTGCTTTTGACATTTCCGTCAGCTAAAACTCTGGCTATTAGATCTTAGTACGTCAGCCCTGGTCTTCCTTGATTTTGCTATCACTTACTTTCGCTCTGTAGATTTTCTTCGTCATTCATCACTCATTCTTTCTATGCGCCCAAATCTTCTAATCAGTCCTTTCTTCATTTTTACAACAACGCTGTTTTGTAACCCTGTTATACGGTTTAGCTCTTCATTGCTTATCCTGTCCGCAAGGGTGATACCAAACACATCTCTAAAGAGATCGCATTTCTACTGCATTTATGTTACTTTCACCCGATTTTAAGTATATCCAGGTCTTACTACCGTACGATAAAGTTGGCACTAACACCACATTGTGGATGGCCATTTTGGCTGAATTAGATATATTCACACTCCCTACTAATGCGGCCAAAGCATCATTTACTTTATTGGCAGCTGCTACCCGTCTTTTCACATCCAACTGACGTCTTTTATATCTCGAAAACTCATATACCATTTCATTCACTTGTTCTAGACATTTTCCATTACCCCATATTTTACACTTCGTCTGTACATCTTCCCTTTCAAACACCAGAGCCTGAGTTTCGTTCATATTCATATTAAATCCTTTCATTTCACATTCTTCTTTCATGCACGTGACTAGTGTCTGCAACTCCACTTCTGATGGTGTTATAAGCACAGCATCGTCAGCTTATAAAAGACAGTTTACCACTGTACCATCAGGTATCATACCGCTCATACTATATTTCAATTTATGGAGGCAACTGTCCAAAACAGCACGAATAGCCAGACAGACATCACGTGGCCCTGTCTAACGCCTGAACAGATTTCAAACCGGGACTACATGTCACCATCTAACCTTACACAGGCTCAGTGGTCTCGATGTAATGACCTCACAGCCTGCAGTAAGGTGCCCCCACGCCATATTCAGAAAGAAGACTCCACAATTTATTTCGCACCACGATATAGTTTAGTAAGTACACTCGAGAACAGAGCGTAAAAACAGAGCACAGAAACAGACCACTCTTTAAGAACCTATGAAATACTCTATAAAAACCTATGTCTTCCATCAACACGTCTTCCCTATAATGACGTATGTTCCAGCAACATAACTCATAGAATCAGCAAGTAGAAGGGGCAATGGGCAGGCCATATTTGCCGTGAAGTAATAACCGTTAAGGTAGAAGAGACCTCGAATGGAGGCCAAGTATGGCGGAGATTGGCTCTTAAAAGCCATGAAAGTACATAGTATTTCGATCTTTCAAAAAGTATAAATAAAGTTAAAAAAAAACTGAAATAGTTTGTGCATGTTTTCTATCGCACACATTAGTTAAATACACTGACGAGCTGAAGGACGTTGTAGGCTTGATGAGATGAGCAGGCAACCGAGTGCGGTTGTGAACCCTAGTTGAAACCTATATCCAACAGTGGAAAGATAGCGATTTATAAATATAATGATATGATGATCTCTTAGCTAATTTGATTACAGCAACAACCGACCTCTAACATTTAGAAAGGCAAATTACTAAGATAATTAAGAAAAAACGGGCGGTATATATGGGTACGTAGCCACCAACGGCTATTGTCTCAGGAAAAAAAATGTTTTATACATACACACATAAACCAAGTTATCAGATTTTCGCACGGTTTGTAACTGTTCTTGACTACAGGATGTTTTAATATTGCTTATAATTTTAGAAAAATATTGTTTCTCTTTGTGATATGAAATTAAATTGAGTTGTTTCATTTGTTAAGTAAGAATATTAGACATTTTCTTATTAATTGCTTTAAGCGTAAACTTGTGTTCAGAGAAATTCTAAAAACAGTTTAGTTTATGTATTATGTTACAATCAATTTAAATATTCCTTCTAAATAAGTGCATACATAAATATAAATTACTTGTACTGTGCTTATATGTATATAAGATAATTGTACAATAAAAATAAAAATATTAAATATTAACTAAGTCGACTGCTTTTAAAAGTGATATGTTAACATAAATAAATACATACATACATATCTTCACGCTGTATCCCTAACGGGGTAGTCAGAGTGACGCCAAGCGTCGCGGTCCTCTTTCGCTTCTTCAAATCTCATCATTCTCCTCACACGTTTTCGCCTAAGTATGCGAGTGCTTTTGACATTTCCGTCGGTTAACACTTTGGCTATTTGATCTTCATAGGTCAACCTTGGTCTTCTTTGCCTTCTTTTACCACTCGCTTTCACTCTGTAGATTTTCTTCGTCAGTCTTTCATCACTCATTCTTTCTATGTGCCCGAACCATCTAAGCATTAATTTCTTAATTTATACAATAACACTGTCGTGCAAACCCGTCATACTGCGTATCTCTCTTCATTGCTTATTATAATAAATTAAAACAATAATTAATTAATTAAAATAATTAAAAATTATGAACACAATTACGACTACCAATAATCATGACAATAAATTATTGAAATTCATTGAATAATGTAGGTAAGGGTTACTGACTGCGACGTCACAAATTCAGTTTCTTGATCTGCGCTAGGAGTAACAGAGACAGAACTAGAACAAGCTCATCTCCACTACTTGAGTTTAAAAACCATTAAATTATATTTATCAATATATTTGGAATATTGAGTGGTGTATACGATTATTAGAACCATTTTTTAGTTAAATAACTAAAAACAGTAATAAACGTGGTTGAATTACATGAAGTTTTCTATATGCAAAAATCTAAACGGCCTGTATAAATACTAATCTCCAGTGAGGCAATTAATACGCTTGCGACAGACCGTGTTTCGCCACCGCCGCGTAGACCATCCTTGACTTGTGTTTTCAGGAAAATGTTGATGAAATAAAGTAAAAACCTTGACTCAATTAATATTATAATTAACTAATACAATGTCCAGTATTTACAAATGTAGAATATATTTGAATAAAAAATGCAGAATATCGCAAATATAAAACTGGATACACATGAGTAGTCGTAAAGTCGAAAAATATATTTTAAAAAGGTATAAAAATGATACTATAACAGAGGTTGCATTCGCAACACTTAGGGATCAGCAAAGTGATTCTCTAACGTAAATTAGTCGAATTCACTTATGAATCCTCGGTGAGATTGTGAGCTGTGAACTGCGAACTGGTATTTTTCTAAAGTCGACGGAGACAGTAGTTCCGCCTTGATATGATAAAATACACAATAAAGCTCTGCCCAAACTGAGGCGAATCCCGCGCGGGACGTGGAACGCGATTTGCTCGCGCCGATTGCTTCAACTAACTTGTATAGAGGTGTTCACATTGACGCGAATAGTCGCATGACATGCAGCGAAAATTGAGCAGGACGTCAGCGTTTAATCTAGCAAAGTCATTCTACATGGAATTATATTTAGAAAAAGTGAATGATAACTTAACCGGCTTAGTGTGTGTTGGACCACAATATTCATTTTATCGGCAGCAAAAATAAATTTGTATTTCTCAATAACACTATGTAAAATAAAATAATTTCTGCAGTCGTTGAGCGTGTAAGTGACAATAACTCAATTCTCAAAAACTACACATCTCATTCAAGCTGATTTTCGTTAAAAGTCCTTTTTAAGGTCTACTTTCTTTAACTCACATTTTTTTAGAATTTCTACTGCATAGTTGAAAAGTTATAAGGGAGGGGTGAGGGGACTATGAATTTAGAAGCGTATATCTCGGCAAGTATTGACTTATGTAAAGAAGTCTCTTTGAAACCTCTATATAATTTTTGAAGACTTATCTAAAGTTACCCCACGCGCTTATGTGTACTAGATTTTTTATCTCTCTGTTATATGTATGAAGTTCTACGACAATTTTTTTTTTTAAATTTCTCTACATCATTGTGTAGCAGTTCAAAGAATACGCCCTACCTTACAAATATCGTCTAAGTATACACATACATATGTATAGTCACCAAAAAAATGGCTGTGACGTACGCACTGCCAGACAGATGGATTGGACGAAATTATAAGGGTTCCGTTTGCCATTTGGCTACAGAACTCTAAAAATAACGATTGTTTCTGTGATACTACTCTAACAACTACATATTATACAGAATATAAGAAATAAATGATTGAGTCTGATTACGATTCAACATCAAATGATTTGAAAATTAAAAATTGAAATTGAATCATTGAAAAACTAAATTACTCGCGGGAAGTCGCGTCAATGTGAACGGCTAAGCGAGCGAGCGATTCGCTCGTTGGGTACAGCTTAAGAATTTTCTTAAGAAGATTCGAGCGAGTTTGAGTACAGCTTAAGAATTTTATAAACGCAAAAACTTTCATTCTTTTGACAATTACGTTTTTTTATTTACGAAACGAAAGCCAACGTCATTCTGCCAAATATAGGTAAATATTTGTGTTCGTTTTTCGGTTTAATTGATATTATATTAAAATATGCTAGAGTAATATAAGGCGCAAACATACTAAAACAAGTTTTATTCAACGCAATTATATTAAAAGAAGTTAAAATACGCTGAGTCGAAATATCGACTGAGATGTTTACACTAAAAACAATCCCTAACAAACTCGCATCCAAGGTCTCACATCACTCCTAGTATGTTTGGTTTAGACAATTCCATCTGAAGGCCAAGTGACTTCGAATACGAAGTGAGGTTTGAGTTTTTACAGAATTGGATGGCTGTTCCTTAAAATGAGCACTATCTCCACTATTCGAGTAAACCGTAAATGTCAGCCAAAGGGCCTTCAGAGTTTGCGCGGACGATAAGGAACTAGCACATTCCATATTTCTTTTCCCCAGACATACATGGACATGGAACTGGCACAAATGTGGAAGTTAAAAAATATTATTTTAAATAACGGTGAATATTATTTAGGTACTTCTGTTAACAAGTCAGAAGTAGACATTCTTCTTGTAAGGAGCTTTAAATCGCGCGTCTACTCAACGTGTTGAATACAAAATAAAGGCACGGCGCACACCTGACACTACTTCCGCTCGACTCGCAGGAATGTCGCATCAGCTGATATTATAACTTTTCATATTATTACTAAAAGATATGTCATTCTCAAAGGTATTATTTTTGTGATGGTTAACCAAGATATAACATTTTTATAGCCAAATTTGAATTCAAACAACAGCTTAATATTGTTATTTTAATTAACTATCATATGTAAATTATCAGTAGCAAGAGATTTGTGCTTAAAAATAGCATTAAAATATGTTAATATCGTCGAAAAAAATTTATAGAGTAAATTTCCAAGAAGTTCTACTATTACGGTCAAGGTAAGCGGGCATTTTTTTTAATCTGCAAATAATTACACTAATTATATAGTCCTGAAACAAGAACAGCTTCTTATGTGAGTAGTATATCATATAATAATAATAATAATACTCCAGACAATTACACAGATTGTATGACCCCAAACTAAGCAGTAAGCTTGTACTATGGGTACCACACAACGAACTCTGGGGGAGTTCCCAGTAACACCCAGACTCCAAGCCAATTTAGTAAAGTTCGTTTCCTAAATTGACCTGTCCGGGGATCGAACCCGGGACCCTAGCTTGGAAAGCAGATGCTATGCCACTGCGCCAACGGACCAGTCAACTTTTATAAACATTTGTAAAAGTTTATTACTAAATTGAATTGGCAGGGAAAAAAATCTGAGACCGGTCGAGGAATCGGTTAACTCAGTTAGTTCTCTTTGGTATGATACATTATCTTGTTTTTTCGATTTAATTGAATATTGGCTTTTCGAAGAAGAGTTTTCAGGAACCTTAAGTCGTTGTAGTCGTATATAAAAAAGAAATATATCATTCAGTAAATATTACTGTTTAAATGGTTTAAACTGTGCAATATGTATTGGATGCGTAGACTTTATTTTGTCTCAATTCAATATATTTGTTGCTAATTTCAAGATTTTATTCTCGACATTCACACACAATTACTCGACACACCGTTAATATTAGGCGATAAACATCACCTTAAAGATTTTAATTTGCCGTCGTAGCGAGCGAAATTAAGCTTTGTGTCTACGATATAGAATTCAAGTCGTATGTACGTATTATTGACGGTTTTCTACACAAGCTCTAATCATTGTGCTGGTAGTGAAAACGTCAAGAAATTCCCACGAAAAAAAGGAAAACTTACGGTGGTTGTGTTGAAACTTCTTGCGACATCATATTATGAACTGTGTGTCATATACGTACTTACAATTCCACTGTCATATTGTGTGGCGGTAAGTGAATGGATGACAGAGAATAAAGGCTAGAATACATTTATGTTATCACATATATATATATATATATTATATATGATATATCTTTTGCTATCATATTCTTGTTATCCTGTTTTTTGTATATCATTCCTTATGAGGCATCTTGCCTTTCTACAAAATAGTGGACAAAATATTAAGGAAAACCGTTAAGTAAATCAAAACATACTTTTTTCTCACAACTCACAATCCTCAAATATTTTTGTTGTTCTTTGTTGAAACCTTTGTCGCAGCCTTAAAACAAGTTTAAGTTTGAAACAATTAAAGAAGGTTCGTTTGATAAATAAACTCAACTGAATCTTCTTCCGATTTTTTAATTCTTTCTATCGGGAATTGTGCGAGTGTTCTTCAAAAGATATGCAGTTCCTTAGAGCTGAGACGGGGTAATGTGCAATTATCAGCTACTAAAACTCGCGATGGTCACTTGTTAAGGGCTCCATTATCTAATGCGTCTTAACTCTTTCTCATTAGCCGCTTCGCTTCGCCGGACCACGTTTTAGGTAGTACTAACTGGTCATCCATAGAACTCATGCTACGGTGCTACGGCTTGTGGCGTGCATTTCATATAGGCAATTGAACAGTGCTTAAGGCGACGCATATGATAAACAATAATTTAATTTAAAATAAACCTTCTGGCTTGTGCAAACGTGCGCATGCGAGCTTACGAAAAACCTGTTATTTTCGTTTATTTTAAGAACTATAATTAATTTAAAAAAATTCCAACTGTCATTTTAAAGAATATGTTTAGATTAAACTATGCAGAAAATTTAGAAACATAAATCGGTCATATTACTCCGATATTTTTTTTGTGTTACAAAAGTTAACCAATCGTGTATCGCAATCTGGCAAAATGAAGTCAATGAAATAAAAAATCAGATTACCAAATATCACTTTCATACGTTTTGTAGTCACTTAGAAAAAATGATATCCCTGCCTTAAATAATGTAAAACATGGATTTTTATTTACTCTCGTATATGTATGTCTATATTTTTTGGTCTACACGACGGAGTACAATTATTATTATTTTAAGCTATAATTGGTACATGAATGCAAAGAAAAGTCATATCTTAACAATATGACATAATTTAGTATGATAAAGTCGTATACACGGCTAAATTATAGGTAGGCACTGTTAAATCTATATCTTTACTTCGATATCTATACTAATATATTGCAAAGAGGTAATTTTTTTGTTTGTTTGTATGTCGGGGGTAATATGTGGAACTACTGAACCGATTTCTAAAATTATTTCACGAATAGGAAGCTACATTATCCGTGTCTATATTCTATTAGGCTATATTTAATTTCGATAAAAATATGTATAGTTAATTCGAAATCCACACGGACGAAGTCACGGGCAAAAGCTATTATCTATATTAAAGTGTACGCTGCTGAATACGGCAACACAGAATATACCCGCTCTTCCTTGGAGTCGCTGAAGTACATAAACGGAAAAACTTGGTATTACTTTAACTGATTTTTCGTACCCTATCCACTACAGCGAAAAGTCGGTTAAAATAATACCTTGTCTTCACCTTGGAGAATGAGATATCTTCTAAATTGAAATCGCCGGGTTCTATGTAAATTTAGAAACTTAAATATTCTAAATTATATTGGATTCTAGGTCTTACTGTGTGCTTCCGCCCTTCTGTGTATGGTACTCATAGTACAAACTTACTTCTAGATTGGCGATCGCACAATCATTTGTGCTTGTCTGGTGATTATCATTTGTTATTATTACTTATTGTACAATTGAATAGAATAAAGTCTCTAAAACTCACAACACTAGTTTCGTTTGTTATGTAAAAATCATACAATACGTCGAGATTTGCGTAACAGTATTTGAATTATAAAAAAATATCAATAAAATAAATATCAATTTAATATTTTAATGATTAATTGATGAGCTGACAGACTTATTCGTAATATGTGTAAAGGCCGCCCACGCGAAGTCATTGCATTTCACAACAAGATAGATGAAGTTTCTCAAACAAATCGCAAAGCTGGTACGTTTATACCTGTTTACGCAGACATAATGAAAAAAAACTCCGCGTTTTGTACTTCAAAAGTGAAACAGCCTGAATAAGCCGATAGCCGGCTCGCCTGTAAATACGACACACTTTTTCAATATGCCAAACCATCACGATTTTGGCTAGAAAATAGCGATGCGAATGTTGAAATCGTTGCTTATTTTGCTGTTTGAATGAGTAATGTCTGCTGATTGAAATATTTGAACTTACTGTTGAATATGTGTCATATTTACAAACGGGTCGCTACCCGTACGCGTCGAGGATGACCATCGCAAGAGTTTTAGTGGATAAAAGCCCCAAATAATTCTCATCCCCAGGAGACTGGGTATCTGTGCTCAACTTTCTCTTGCCTTACCAAATAAAAAAGGGGAAATAGTCTGTTTTTGGTATTCTGCTACAAAATTCGAAAAAATAACACTTTCGGATTCACCTTTGTGTCTATGTCTGTCACAGACGTTTTTCTCAGAGATTATTTGGTTTAAACTGAGATATAGAACAGTTACATTAAGTGGTGTTTCGAAGATAGACATCGACATCTAAAGTTGAATTTTAATAAGCTCTCAAACCCTAGTTTTGAGAGCTTAAAACAGTTAAAAAATTTTTTTTTTGGGGTCTTTGAATAACAAATTAATATGTATTATTCGAATATTAGTCTTTTTCGATAATAAGCGTTAAAATTGTTACGCTCTTGCCCCCGCTACCCTATCTCCAAAATTATAAGTTAGAGAAATTTCAAAAAATCATTAACGTTGAGAGCAGGGTATACATTGAAGAAAAATTATCGGGACCGTATTATATTAGAGACATTTTTGTTTTGTGGTTGGCAGTATTTTTTATATAAAAAAAGCTCTACATCAAACTTTGTTTTGCGGTTGGTAACAACTGAAAGTACGGAACACTAACTACCTAAATACGACTTGTATATGGCTAGTTTTTTATATCTAGGCCTATTGCTTATTCTCTGTTTTTCTTTTTATTTTTACGCAACGTATTTTATTATGTCCACACCTACTTGCTAATTCTTTGTTTTCCTTTTAATCTTTATGCAACGTATCAACGTATTTTATTAATTTTTCTTTTTATCTTTACGCGACGTGTTTTTTTTATGTTCATGCTTATTTACTTATTCTCTGCTTTTCATTTTATCTTTACGCGACGTATTTATTATGCTTATGCCTCTTTGCTTATTCTCTGCTTTTCTTTTTATCTTCATGCGATGTAATAACGTATTTTATTCAGTCTCTGCCTATTTGCTTCTTCTGTGTTTATGTTTTTATCTTTACGCAACGTATTTTCAAGGTAGTTTAGTATTCAAATACAACTTTAATTGTTTACAGACTTTTAATTTCGATTTAATCGTTAATGTAAATAAAACATGCTTGCATTTTGCAAGAATAAATACGACGTCAGATATGTAGGTACTTGTACATATTTTGTAATATACCAGTAGGAAGTACTTAAATTGACCTCACTGAATATGTATACGAATGATTAGATTCAGAAAAATATGTAAGGACATCTATGACTTTGCTGAAATGCTAATAAATTTAAATATAGGATGTACAAGGTAAGCATAAAAAGTGTTTCAAACTATCTTGGGTTTCAAGTCCTCTATGATAAATAGATAGATGTACATATGTAAATAATGTTTGAATATAACCATAACCTTAGATAACGTTACGTCGATTTTCAATTTGGATGGACGAAGCAATTACTGTTTATTTAATTACTTGTTTATTTATTTAATTAAATGACTGTTCTGGATACAATTAATGAGTTTAACTCATAAATGAGTGAAGATACCTACGTTTTTTATTTTGTTAGAAAGCGCTGGCCCTGCAATTAATAGGTTTCGAAGTAATATAATATTTTCAGAGAAGTTTGCTCGTTTTTTTATTGCAATAATAATCTCGCATTAGTCTTGGAATATACTCGTTAGAATAATGTATTATACCATTAAAGCTTGAATATAAAAATTACTCTATAAATGTGTATTAAAACGAAGGAATTATTCGTAATTGTCAATTACCATAATAAAGAGCTTGTATACTGTAAATCTATAATACAAGGAAAATTCCTCTTCACTGCTTTAACAATTTTTCAATGTCATAATCTGATATCGTACGATGAGACGGAATGTAAAATTAATTTCCAGAAGCAATTTCAATTGCCGCAAACGGTTTTCCATGTTAAACATATTCCATATTAATTTAGATCCATTGTTAGATCACAATAGGGTTAAATATAATTTGTATCACGGAAATATAATACTTTTTCCTTCATCGAATATTAAATAATTAAACTGAAGGCAAAAATAGTTATTATTAAAAGTAGTAAAGTAATTGTCCATTGTTTGAAATGAAAACTGTTTACTTATGTTTATATTACAAATACTCTGTCAAATAAATGTGATTCATGCAGTTACGTAATCGTAGTTTCCTTGGGAAAATTGTGGAAAGTTATAAGAAAGCTCGTCACTGAATTAAATAGATTAAATAGACGTGACAGTTGATTTGTTTCATTTAAGTTAATGATCAAATAGTTCATATGCAAACTGACGGAAATGTTAAAAGCATCCACATCCCTTGGCGAGAGTGTGTGAGGAGTCTTTCGTCGAAGCGAAATGGATACATATATATGTAAAAATCGCAATGCTTGGTACTCCCTTCTCAGTTCAGCGTACAAGCTGCTCTAGTATAATCGTTTTTGCAATTAATCTAATTAATAACGTTTGCGATGTTTGGTTTTAAAAGCGCATGCTATGAAAAACCGCAAGTAAAATAATGAAAATCAAATCATACACGATATTTCACACCAACACGTAAACCTTGAGGTCACATTTCAATAGCAGTTGTGCGAAACCTGTCAAGTAAGCGTTATTCTTTTATTGATGACGTCCCTATCGTGAACACTTTGTATCCAAGTAGCGATGCGTTAAGAGCAACCCTGGCGGAACGCTGAGATGAGCGGATCTTGCCTCAGCCTCATTAATGATTCTAGGTCGCTCTGCAATCGTTAATTAGAGAGATAAGTGCAGTATTAATTGTGTACGCCATTGGCTATCGCGTCATCTCAGTGAGTGGCGAATAGTGGGGGACTGGTTAACATTTTTATTGGTAGCTCCGAGGTCAAGTTTTTTTAGTTATTTTGATGAGCTTAACAGTGTGACTAAGTAACTATGTTTTACCTTGTAATAATTTAATTACAAACTGCAAAGCTTACCTGTAACAAAAAAGAATATCATCAAAATAATAAAAAAAAATCATACTGATAATTTCAAAAGTGAAATGAGGTCGTCACGTAAACCAACCTATCAAAACCGTATATCCTTCGAAATTTAAATTTGAAAGGTTTCGTAACGCATCAACGCCTTCGAATTCGGATGTATCGAGTTGCGAAAATGGAACGGATATTGCTCGTTCCTCTCGGCGGCCATTCTGTTCGAAATTTGAATTTTGCCGGTTAACTGACCGTTTCCGGCCGCGATACAGCGCTTTGTTTCTCAGTTGCCAGTATCGTTGGGTAACCTAGGTATTTCTGAATGAATTGGGCGGTAATATAGGTGTTAAGGCGTTATTATTTTATCTTGATACGCTACTTGCTAATCAACTATAAAATGTACATTAAAGACTCATAACACTCTGAGCGGAATATGGAATATAAATTTAGTTATGATAAGAACTGCCCTCTATCTAATGTTAGAGCTATTCAGGTGAATAAATCTTTGTACTATTTGTGTCTATTTAAAATAAATTATGTGCTGTTGTATCCTTTATTTAATCATCAACCGTAAAGAAGACTGTTGAGTTTAACGCCACTGCCTGCCTGTTGTCTGTGTTTGTCTATGGCATCGCAACTCTCGAACAGATGAGCGATTTGTATGCGATTTTTTTGTTTGAAAGTTACGCTTTTCGTTAATGTTCATTTAGTTATGTTTGATGAAAATCGGTCCACGCATTCTTAGGATATTCAGCTCCGAATCTTATGTATAAAGGGGTTTTGGAACAGTTGTTGCAAAAAAATTCGAGTTAATTTGATTTCTGTAGGCACCCGAAGATCTGCTTATCACCAGCACAGGGGCGCCGACTTTTAAGAAAACCTGTGGGTGCTTATTGCTCCCCTCCCGTGATAGATGTGCAATTTTAGCATAAAGAATTTAAAAAAAAATGCTTGCGACTCTCGCATGTTGGAATTGAAACTACTTAGGTTTTAGCCTATGTTGACGATCTTTCGTCTGATCTAAGCTAACGTGCCTAAATAAGTTTCACTTCAATAATATAAATAGCAATTTTTGGAATCTAAAACTTGGAAAATAAACGCCTGTCCCAATAACACAATGTTTTTAACACGATCAACATTATGTATACCTGCTCTTTTCTTTTACAGGTTACGATTGCATATTTTCTATTGAAAGGATTTGTAAGATTTCCAATGTTGAAAGTTAGACAGTATTTTAAAATTGACCATCGTTGTTGTTTGTCGGATTTATATCGCAGATCAATTATATAACATTTGTATGGCTCAGGTCGTGGGTGCTCCGCACGCACTGACGATTCTCGTGGGTGCTCGAGCTTCTGAGCACCCACGTAGTCGGCGCCCCTGGACCAGCATGAGGTAATATTAAAAACAGGCACTAATTTTCTTTTATTTGACATCAAAAAGCGTTAAATTAAACATTAAATTAAAAAGAAAACGCCAACACAAACGATAATAAGCAGACGATTTTAAAAAGCGATAAATAAATAAACATATTTCACTATTACCTTTTGTAAAACTCATACTTCTACGTATTGTAATAGTGGGATACTCATAATTTCAGCAGTAACGTTAACATATCAATTAACATGAATATTATGAGTAATGAGATTTGAAGAAGCGAAAAAAGTATGTAAGAATCACGAAGCTTGGTGCTTCGTCCTCTCGCTTCTCTCTGACCACTCTATTAAGGATATATTGTGAAGATATGTGATCACATACGTATATGAATATTGTAAGAAATCAAAGCGGTCCCCGAAGATAAAAAAGAGTATATGTTCGCGAACGTCAAAAATTGTTACTGAGTAAATAACTTAATAAAATTACTGTGAAAACGTGCAGTAACACACAGCCTCAAAGATCATTAACAATAGTTCAAGTTTTAAATTAATTAATGTTATCTAATAAAAGTTATCTTTTGTTAAAATTTTGAGAAGAACAAGGAGAACCTCATATGATTTCTACCTTTGTCAAATATCGGTAATATAGTATATCTACTTGCACTACATCATTATGTGTAGAGGTCACATTTGTGGAACATGTTACATTTGTGAATATGTTACATGTCGACAAGAGCTCGACTGTGAGAAACTGTGATATAATTTAAAAGCACATGATACATGACTTTCTCTGTTTCCTACCCATCGCTTCACAAAGAATACTCATAATCTACATACATGTAATGTTTTATAAAAATGATAATTTATATTTCAATTACATAGGTACATAATCCATTTTGCACATACATTTTACCGTCGTGTCTGTCTGACAAACAAGACATACAGACGTAGGTACAGACATATGTCACAATCTGTTATCTGACATTCTCTTATGACGTTAAGTATTCCATCATCTTTACATGCATTTACTCATTAAAATTTTGATGCATAGATGCAAATTATTTGTATTTCGAACACAAATTTTCTAATTATTTTCAAAATTAATTTTTACTTTGAAATTGCTACAGAACCTGGATTTCGTTCATATCCAACACGATCTTAGTAGGTTTTTATATTCATTCCATATACGAACATATATGCCAATTTAAAAATCACATACGTGCACAACAATACAAATGATTTTAGTACTATATTACATGTATAAACAATCAGTGGGGTAGTGTTTAAATGATTATTAAAAAATAAATAATCCGGATCGAACATCTTTCAAAGATTTTTCTCCTCATCCTATGAAGTATGGTTGTAAGAAGAGATTAGAATAACATAAACTACGCGGTCAAAAGTCGTTTGAGGTAGAGGTAGAACGCATGCTTCAGCTCTGAAGACCGCGTTACGGGTGGGCGCGCCGGCTAATTGTGCGCGCGCAGCGACCCGCAACGACAGTTACTCGGCGGGAGCGGCCCAAGCGAGCGGTAGTAGGTTCGGCCATTAATCGAACATCGTATATTCTGATTTTTACATGATGATTGTAAATATTTTTTACCTTAGATAGAAAAATAGAGCAAAAATTATGTACATACTAGGCAAAGTTATTAATCCATATATAATTTTGCAACATATTTCACGTCAGAGGATGCAATGCTAATGCATCGTGCTACTTATATGTATTTTCATATCTCCTCAAACTTTATTATTCTCCTCACACTTGCGCCGAGATATGCGAGTGCATTCATATTTCTGCCAGCTAACATTCCAGGTATTTGATCCGCTTATCTCTTATCTTACGTACCTATTCTCTAATAAAGTATCAGGATGCAACAAAATCACGCTTTGATGTCGTTCTAATATTAGATTTCAGTTGTAATTATTAAAGACCTAGGTTGTCTCTATCATCTGTAATTATTTATTAATGTTGTTTGTGTATTAATACAATGATGGTAGTTCGAGTAGGATTGATGTTGTGGAGAGACGTCGCGTCCGAAGCGAATATAGTTTTAGAAGAATTATTTAATGACCATAGAATAATCTCATATTAGACCGCGCAAAACTTTTAGTAGATACGCTCTGAACACTAGGCGATTAGCGTTGCAGAAATGAAATATTATACATATTATAATGGTATGCGTACGTAAATATTATAATATGGATATGCATTACATAGAATAGTTAAATAAAATTTGAATGGGCTTAAATATTTTATCTTTGATACCTGCGTGGAGCAACTTCAGAGCGTACTAGAAGGTTGGCACTAACTTTAATAAGTGTTTGCTTCCACATGGCACAGTGAAGCCATATAGCAAGTCCACTGTTTATATCACATCCTTATAAAAAGGCCTTAATTCATACGACCTATACTGTTGAAAACAAGCAGCTGATACATTTTAAATACCTACTTTTTCTCTCCCAGACTAAAGTATTCTACTTTTCTGATGAGAAAGAAAAGTCCGAAGAGCTTTCGTTCTTGTCCTCGACTTTAGCTGTCAAAATGTCTGTTTGATTCTTTGTTTGTGGCATCTAAGCTCTTGAATGGAATAAACTGAATTGCATCTGGTGTTTTTAATTGAAAACTGCGGTTTTTGAGAATGTTCAGAGTTGCGTTTGGTTGAAATCTTTCTTGTGTCGGGATTTTACATTTTTTGTTCAATTTAATTAAAATGAATTAAAAATAAACGACACGAGTATGAAATTTTAACAATAATTATTTATATCCCATAAGAAGGTGTTACCTCCATTACTGTTATATGTTTTTAATTCAAATAACTTGGACATGTATGCAGGCAATTAAATGTGCGTCAAGTGTGTGCCAGACCGTGACACAGAGGTCACGTAATCGTCTCAGATGAGGATCATTAGAATAATATAAAATTCATTTAGAAACTAGAGTAGTTATGTTTATTTTTAACCGACTCAAAAAAAGGAGGAGGATCTATGTTCATCTGTCATTTTTTTTAACGTACGTTCACCGATAACTTCATCAATCGTAGATCGATTTGAAAATTTTTTTTAAAGGGTATACTTCCGAGGTGGTTCCATGTAAATTTCACTACTATTGAAGCTTAGACTTCGAAGATACATCGAATAATGCTAACTGCTTATAAGCTTGTATATTCTAAGCTCCAGAATAAGAAAAGAAGTTAATTGTAGATCTACTTTAAAAAAAAATTAAACCGACAAACAAAAAAATACTGAAAAGTATAAAATAATTATCTATTATTAATCGGAACTCGAGTACAAAAATAACTTTACGAATACGATACGAATACCTGTATATAATTAAATTTGTATCTATGTTAATATTATAAAGAGGTAAACTTTGATTGTTTGTATGTAATGGATAAACTGAAAAACTATTCAACTGATTTCAAATTCTTTCACCTATAGAAAGCTACATTATCAGCTAGTAACATGAGCATTTTCAAAAAAAATTCTACCCGTGCGTAGGTGCGGCGGGTTAGTACCTGTGCTAGTACCTACCTATATTCATTCGTTGTTGCACATTGCTTGCATCGACTTCAGTAACTATCAAAAATTATATTAAAATTTGTATCGTATTTATATAGTTATTTTTGTACTTGAGTTTTGATTAGTGAAGGATAATTATTTTGTACTTGTCTGTGTTTTATTTACAGCTTACAACTGTTGTAAGTTATAAACAGACTGTTACAAAAATATGAATCTACTATCTTTATCAGTTCCGTAGTCAAAAGGCAAAAAAATTTCATCATATTTTTATTCATCATGTTTGGTAGTAGGTCAGTCTGTATGTCGCAGCCAATTTATTCCGTCATATTTACACCTACTGAGCTGAAATTTGGTATTAAGACATAAACTGGTAACACGAACCCAAAACCGAAAAATTACATAAAGGATATGTATCCTGGACCCAATCTTTCTTTTATATTTTTAAAAATTTGTTTCTTCTTTGTTCGAAATAATTGCTAAGGAATCCCAAATTAAGTCTCCAATGCGCTCTTGGGCGATTTTTTTATTAAATTAATTGTAATTAAATAACAATGACTTCGAGATAAACTCACTATTACGCCTCAAACAGGATTAGTGTTAAACTTGCACTACGGGTGTTACTCGTACTTAACGATTTGGGGAGTGCAAGAAATACCCAGATTACAAACCAATTTATATGTTAAATTGACCTGATAGGAAATGGAACCCAGCACCTTTGAAAGATCTAACCTTCGTATTAAATTATCAGTCAACATTAGTCCAAATGAAGTTATTTTTATGAAACCAAACATAAGAATAATTAATTGTAAAAATAATTGTATACTTAAAACGGTTTTATGTCTATTTTACAGTGTAAGGATTTTTCCAGTGACGATATTATAAAGTGATTTACTGGAAGGTCGAGTCCGACACTCGTCACTACAGCCGCACCTCTGACCCACCTTTCTACAGGTGGAGATAAATATAAATGAAAATTTTAGTTTATAGAATTTATGTAATATTTAATAAAAAATATGTTCAAGGAATATACACTATCTAAGAACAAGTACGTTATGCATAAGCCTTTCCAATGAGTTTTCCCAAAATATATCGTATTATGCGAACCAAAATAGATAATTTCTTACCTTAATTTCGTAAATCATCAATCGGCTTACAAATATATCAGAATAAAGTAATAAGAGACTCCGTGCTGCCACGTGTTTGTACATACCTCAACTATGAAAAGAAGCCTTTTAGCTACATATAACATTATTCCATTTTCGAAAATTAACGTATTGGTGATACTGAAAATTGGGCAACGAGTTCTCTAGTAACATTCTCGTATTAAACAAGTACAATTTATTAAGTAAAATATTTACAGTGTAAATACACTTAAGGAAGCTTTATACAAACAAAAACTAGGAGTTAAAACAAACTATTTGCGAATTTTAAATGGTGTCTTTAATTTTCATCAGCCTATATCATATTTTAAGTTAATATGGCCACAATGTGTGAAATCAACCGCGAACACGGGACGACATTAAACTAAACTTATTTTTAGAAAATTGAGTAACTTGTTAGGAATTTATTTGGTAAATAGAAACCATTGGTAAAAGTTTGACCTAAACAGTTCCTTTAATAAACATTTTAATTATTTTATTCGATCCAGAACTAATAAATATAGTTGCAGTAACAATGACTTCAACATTAAAAAACAATAGACGAGAACCGCTATTTCTTGCTAAAAAAGTGCACTTGTAAATGCCACCCAGATGTGAATTATTTATTCGACGTGACACGGGTACCCAATAAATATACTTTAGTATTACAATACCAGAAAAATCTAACTATCAATTCAAGTAGCTGACCAGTTTTGTAACAAACATCGGCCTGGTGAATGAACTGAGCATTTGACTTTTACAAACCGCTTTTTGTGGTCAATTGTAACTCGTTTCTATTTGACACCAAATCATTTATCATCCTGTATCGATATGTGATCGACTAGTGCCATAAGCACAATTATAAAACAACGAATATTTATTTGCGCTTTACAAAAAATAAATCTAATAGATATTGACTTAATGCGTAAGTCATAAGATTCAATTTGGAATTTAAATGAATTTAGATGTAAGAAATGTTAACTCGGTAATAAACGGTACCGTTTTATTTCATTCATTCTGAGCAACGTGTTTGAAAATTGACGAATGCGTGTTCGAAAATTTTATCTCTATACAGAAATGTGATCTTTACGCCTTTCGATATAAGATCGCGATTGGAATCGATAGCCAGAATTTAATTTGCGCTATGAATCCATTCAGTCGAAGTTCATTGATATTTCGTTTGGATGATGCCTTTGCAATTAGATAAATTGGCATTTTAAAATCTCATGTAACACTAATAGTTTTGAAACAAAAAATATGTTCACAGTTCATAACTGTGTAAATCTCATTGAAATAATTCTATTCGTGTTTGATGTTTTAAAAACAAATTTTGCTTTCAATTCTTGGAATAAATTTAAGTTATATAATATATAATTTTAAATACTGACGAACTACTTTTAATAAATTTAAATACATACATATCTTAACGATGTATCCCTAACGGGTTAGCCAGACAGGACGGAGCCCCAGGAGTTGCGGTCCTTACACATCTCTTTCGCTTCCTCAAATCTCATCTTTCTCCTCACACATTTTCGCCTAGGTATGCGAGTGCTTTTGACATTTCCGTCTGCTAACACTCTGGCTATTTGATTTTCATAAGTCAGCCTTGGTCTTCCTTGGCTTCTTTTACCTCTCACTTTCGCTCTGTAGATTTTCTTCGTCAGTCTTTAATCACTCATTTTAATAATTTTAATTTTTAAATTTAACTTTCACGCTGTATCCCTGACGTAGTAGTCAGAGAGGACGCGGTCCTTACATCTTTCGCCTGCGAGTATTCTCCTCATACACATTCGCCTGTGAGTACTTTTGACATTTCCGTTTATATTTCCAAATTTAATACTTTTTAATTAACCCATTTATTCTGATAAAATATAAAGTAAAAACAATACCGCGGTTTTACGGTTATAATTTATCGCTTGATAGTAAAATACTATAAGAAAAGAAATTAATCATTCTCTGAATTCTTTTAGTATGTATTTTTTAAGTAACATTCTAAAATTATTATTTTATTGACGTAATGCTGTTGAGTAGTGAAAAATACGAGTATGTTTTATGTAATGTTTTAAAATTATTAATTTTTATCGACGTAGTGCTGTTGGATAGTAAACATGGAGGCCTTGTGTACCGATCGAAAGGTTACGAATGAAAAATAACGTCGTATGTACCAATTTTTGTACTTATTATAATACTACCCGACTACAAGGGAAGAGACGAATGGAATCAGTCGTGGGCGTCGAAAACATCATGTCTTTGTGTTAAGGAATAACTACCTAGTAAATTGTACAATCGATAACAAAGATGTTATTATTGCTTTCTTGTTATAATTTCATTGGTATTAGGAGATATATAACGTATAATTTGGTTGCTTAGTTCTATGACATTATGTTGCTAAAAATTAAATTATAACATAACATAACATAACATATCTTCACGCTGTATCCCCAACGGGGTAGTCAGAGAGGACGGAGCGCCAGGAGTCGCGGTCCTTACACACCTCTTTCGCTTCCTCAAATCTCATCATTCTCTTCACACATTTTCGCCTAGGTATGCGAGTGCTTTTGACATTTCCGTCTGCTAACACTCTGGCTATTTGATCTTCATAAGTCAGCCTTAGTCTTCCTTGGGTTCTTTTACCACTCACTTTCGCTCTGTATATATTCTTCGTCAGTCTTTCATCACTCATTCTTTCCATGTGCCCGAACCACAAAATTAAATTATATTTACTTAAATTGTACGTGACGACTTGAGGTCCGAAAATTCTAACGTGAAAAAAATAAGAATAGTCTTACAAAGACTCTTTTAACTTTAGGTATATTTAAATAGTTTATTACAAATATTAAATTTTAGGTAAAGATTCTGTAATATAGAATTTAAAATAGAGAAAAAAAGTGTTTTTTTTTATAAAAGCGTGATATTTATACATAATTTGCCATTTTTCTATGGATTTATTTATAATTATTGTTGGTGGGCGGTATTACTTTAAAAACATTTTTTGACAAACATTCGTGGCAGATTTATAAAAAAGTAATTGATCCTTTTTGAATAAATATTATGTACGAAAAGTAATTGTAAGTTTTTAGATGTGTTTAAAACAGTAGATAACTGTACTTATGATTATCAGACGCAGCTAATTCAGTCATTAATAAAACACGTGACTTTCTTTAAAGCATATCCTTTCACATTTTCTTTATAAAAATATCTCTGGGACAGTACAGATAAGAAAACTTGTTAGGACATAGTAACTTTGAGTCATCTTTGACTCTATAGAAATATAAATGCATTTTTAAACTTTTTTCATCGACAGTACGAAGTCGCATACCACAAAAAATCACTTAACATATTCAATTTATTGAGAAGAGAACAGTGTCCGCCCAGACTCGCGACACTGTCTTGTCATACCGTAAAAAATATTGAGCATAATGCAAATTATAATGTAAATTCTATTCCTATGTCTGTAGAAATTAAATCTCTTTGGCAAATAACTAATATAATAAGGATTTTGTACATTTTGTGCCTAACGGTTCTACGTGCGTTATTTATTTTTAAAACGTTTATCGTTCTCTAAACATTCTCTAAACAACAAAATTCGATGTATGTATTTAACAGTCTGATTATAAATTGAATAATTTATTTCAAGTTTACTGAAAAATGCAATTATTTTTTAAGGTAAATAATTGAAACCAGGTTATGTGCACGTCTTACTTGGGCAATTACTTTTCCATATATTAGTTTCTATAACTGCTAAACGCAAAACAAAATTTGTAGTAGAGATTAATTTTTATTAAAAAAAAGGATGTAATCTTGGTAATGGTCCTTCAACGTATACTTTATTTTTAATGTTCACTGTTTTTCAGATTTTTGGGAAGATTCCTTGGGAGTGTGGAAAAGTCCCACAAACTCAGTCTTTCCACCAGTCTACCCGACTGGAAAATACAAATATCCAATTTTAAATTTTAATCTAATTTTACTATTTCATCTGGGTAGATGACATTAAATAGCTAAAATTACCTACAAGAATTCTTTTTTGGTTATACA
The DNA here is from genome assembly GCA_907165235.1 of Zeuzera pyrina. Taxonomy (NCBI): domain Eukaryota; kingdom Metazoa; phylum Arthropoda; class Insecta; order Lepidoptera; family Cossidae; genus Zeuzera; species Zeuzera pyrina. The sequence goes on from OU015641.1 coordinate 7,782,591, forward strand.
CACTCATCTGGATTACCAAAAAAGAATTCTTGTAATAATCTGAACCTAATCTTTATGGACTTACTTGTAATTTTGTTACAGTAAAGTTTTATTTGCTCTTCGTAAGGTGTTAAAATAATATATAGGTAATAATTGATGTTGTAAGTATTTTACTTGCACATATGTATAAGCACGATTGTATTAAATACATAGTAAATCACATAAAAGTTTTATGTGACTTCACTCAAGTTTATTGCCGTAACAGCTTAGTACGATCAGCATAACAACTCGTTATTTGCGTTGTCGTTTATTTGAACAGTTGACAGTTATTAATGAAAGAACCTCATATTTCTAATCAAGTTAATTTAGAAAAGCTACATTTTTCTGTCGAATTCTTAAATCATTTATGTTCGAAAGAAAAGAATACCTTGTATAAAAACAAATTCTAAGTAGGTGTAGGTTTTATAATTTTACGCAGTCATAAACTGTGTGAAATTGAATGATAAAATGAGTGAAACGTATATCGTAAGAGTATAGGAGATGGAAAAAGGAATGGCTTGTAAGTAGATGGATGAAACTACGAATGATTGAATGTTTTTCGTAAAGAGATTTATACAATTAAAATAAACCAAATTTTATTTGTTGTTTTTCATCTCATATTTATTGCGCCAAATTTATATGTATCTTGATAATATTATTTTCCTTGCTAACTATACACATAAGTTGCTTGCATGCATTTGCGGTTGTGCAGAGCCTTAACGATTTTTCCACCACCATTCCAACCTCTCCTATAACCTAAGTTCAGTACAAGCGTTAACAAATTGACTGTTACGAAATAAGTTCATATCAAATGTAGGGTTTCATATTTGAAATTAGAATGTATGTACACTGTACATAATAAGATGAAGATATTAGACAAGTGCTATTGGAATCTGTATAACGAATACGTAAGACCAGGCTGTGAGGGCATAGTTCCCTTTGCCTCCTAAGAATGGGAGAATAAAATTAAAAAGAAAACTGTACATAATATTAGTTCGTGTCGCTTTTGTATCTGGATAATTTCGTGATACTGATATAATTACTATTACATTTATATAATTACATATATATAATTTATAACATAACATAACATAACTTCACGCTGTATCCCCAACGGGGTAGTCAGAGAGAATATATAATTTATATACATAAAAATACACAAAAATGTAGGTAAGTATAGTATTACAAGTATTATCCAGTTATTTCTCTGACTACTTCTCTGACTAACCAGTTATTTTAAACGTGAAGACCATTTCATAGTTAACATTTTATTTTATTCTTCTATTGTTTTTTTTATTTGTTAGCCTTTCATAAACATCTATATGAATAATATATATAAACAAATAATGTCAAAACTTATTTCATTAGTCCAGGCCAACAATACATATTAATTATCTCTACGAGAGTACAAGTGCTAAGTTAATCATAAATGAACCTGATGCATTCACCGAACTTGTTACATTCGCTCTGCTACATGTTTTACATTTTGGACAATAATTCCTTTACAAAAATAATAATATTTCGATTTTAATAACAACCACGAATCCAAAGAATAGCGTATAAATACATTAAAATACATTAAATTATATTTCAAGTTACAATATTTTATACAGACCTACATAATATCCTCACACTTTATCCCTAACGGGGTAGTTGGAGAGGATTGAGCATCGAGCATCGTGGTCCTTACGTATTGCTATCGCCTCCTCAAATCTCAAATACTTGAAAATTGTTTAAATTTAGTTCGAAAGAATTAGATGAATTTTAATTCAATAGGTATAGTATACCCTTGTGGGTACATGGAAAATGTCTAGAACAAGTGAATGAAATTTTATATTGTATAGACTCGCGCGTTATCTTGCGAAAATTCAATTCACGTGATGTATTCCTAAAATCTTTAGCTAACTAGTACCGAATCGGTGCCGATTCGGTGCTGGTTAGCTGACCGAGTCTGATCTCTGGAATATCCTGAGGATGCTTCGTTGTGAAGCGAAACACGTGTCGATTGGTGATTTTTGGAGTTTGATCGAAAAATAGGAAAAGATTTTATGAATTCATGACATGAAATTGTACATCTGGAGAATGCGTTATCTAGGGATGGAGATGTGAGTTGGGTGTGAAGAGACGGGTAGCAGCTGGCAATAATTAACGGAGCTTTGATCATATTCGTAGGCAGTGCGAATGTATCTAACTCCGCCAAAATGGCCATCCAAAATGTGGTGTTGGTACCAACTTTATTGGACGGTAGAAAGTCCTGGATATGTCCAAAATCAAATGAAAGTAGGATAAATGCAGTAGAAATGCGATCTCTTAGAAATATATGCGGTGTGACCCTTGCAGACAAAATAGGCAATGAAAAGATACGCAATATGACAAGGTTGGACGACAGTGTTATCGTAAAAATAATAATAATAATAATGTCGTAAAAATGAAGAAAGCAACGCTTAGATAGTTCGGGCACTTAGAATAAAAAAGAATAATAATAGTGTTAGCTAACGGAAATGTTGAAAGCACTCGCAAACCTAAGCGAAAGTGTGTAGGAAGAATGATGAGGATTGAGGGAAAGGAGATTGAAGAGAATTGAGGAAGCGAAAGAAGTGTGTAAGGACCGCAATACTTGGTGCTCCGTCCTCTCTGACTACCCCGTTAGGGATAGTCAGAAAGAATATGTATCTATGTATGTATGTCGGTAGGTGTAACTGAGCGTCAAATAAATTTTTTATTTCTGTAATAATGAAAGGAAGTCCCCGGCACAAATCTGTGCCGGGGACAAGCCTTTATGACTATTCTAATCTTAAGAACCAATAAACGGATTTATCGTCTGCATTTATTGAGGAAGGTTCGTGTGTGTTAAAAATTGCCGTACCACATATAGAAGGAATCAAATTAGAGAAAATGTTTGCTGCCAGCGTGCTTGTATGGATTATCTAATCTATTACCGTAAAAACGAAATACTTTCCTGGCGAAACCAAGTCGCTAATATATCTTCAGATACATGAGCGTGAGGTAGGTACACATATGAAATTTTGAACACGTCAATTGAAGGTTATTCAATTATAAAATATTACATTGCCGAATTTTAAATACGAAACACACAATAAGTCAAAGTATTTATTTTAAGTTTATTCTTAACTTTTACAATAACTTTCTGCCTTCGCTTTTTTCTTCAACTACAACAATGTTTCTCTTTCATAAGGTTCCAAAAACATTAAACATCATATAGAAAGTCTCATTAAAACTAATATTTTGACCCATAAAAAAGGAGGCAACATTTAATATTATTATTAACTTTATCCAATTATTTCTTTATAAAAAAGATAATGCATAAAATCGACACGTCATCATCACAAAAGATGTTAATATGGGCCTTATAATAAGCGTCAAGGGGGTCGGCGAAAACGTATAGTCATGCTCAGGTGGGCTCGGAGCGAGTGTTCTTTAAAAAGATTAAGTCCAGACCTTTGTTTTCGTTGTGTACCTTTCTTGTAAGACGTAAAACCGTTTATAAAGATTATAATTTTTTTTCTGGAACACTCATGTTTATTTTAAAAATGTAAAAAATACAACTTTTTTGAAAATCCTCTGGAATGTCACATTGCTAATTAGTGGTCATTTATATATTGCGTTAAAATTAATAGATGTTGTACATGAATTATTGTTATCAAAAATTTTTCAATCTGTTTTTTTTCTGTCATTATGGCATGGCGTACACATTAGCGCATTTGCCAATGTCACGTCACGAATTAATAAGTAGAATCACAAGTAAATTAGTTGTTTCTTATCGTAAAACTCCTCCAGTAAAGTGATAGTAGGCTTTACTGAAGTTATAAACGACTTCTTGGAAGAGTGCGAGAACTTCAGCTACACATGTTTATTTAGACCTTCTTCATTCTTTTCACTTATACAGAACTTTAAAACACAATATACTATCACTTTTGTACTTTGAAACTCACAAGAATGTAAAAAATAGAAAATCTAAATAAAATGACAACCTGACCTCCCGTTCCCGCCAAAAAGTCTTTCTATCTGTTTGCGAGTTCAATATATTGTTCAAGCGTGAGTTATGACTTACTCACCGACGGTCCCGTACGAAATTATAAAAGGTACAATTTTAAACTTAACTTCTAGAGACCTTTGAGACCTTTGTTATATTTTCCTGTAAGTTTTACGTACAGACAAACGAGTACTTATCCTCACGATGTATCCTTAACGATATAGTCAGAGAAGACGGCGCGCCAGGTATTGCGGTTCTAAAAATATAGATATATTATGCTTGTTTCTTGCCTGCCCGCGGAAGTTAAAAACTCAATATATATGCAGGTATATTATGAAGAATTTAGTCAAAGTATTCGTTGTCGAAAATATCAAAGGCACTTGCAGTGTGTGAGGAAAACGAGGTTTGAGGAAGCGGAAGAAGTATGCAAGGCCAGCAATATTTAGTTCTCCTTACTCTCTATCTACCCCGTAAAGCGTACAGTGTGAAGATATGCATGTATATATATATATATATATGTATTATTATATTAGTATGCATTCTTTCGCGACACGGCCTTAGTTATTAATACTCAAACGAAACAGTTAATAAGGTAGCGCGTTTATCTTATTAAACGTCGCTGCTTCACGATATTCTTATGGAGTTGATGGATATGCGCGCGGGAGGCCTGTGGACGATATCGTCGACAAATAACGCAGTGAGGGATGCGATTATATCGATACACTGACATTTTGATAGCAGCTTCGCCAATTTTTAAGATAGTATCAATGACATTAAGATTTCTTTAATGATGAGACTGCGTTTGTATACATCTACCTCTACATAAATATGTATATATTAAATCTGAACTTTATATTGATAGGAATTAGACCTAAACTGTTGATACGTTATGTATTAAAATGTACTGGATAGCGAACATTACAATTAGGCAAACAATTAAATTTTTTTGAAGGTAATTAACAGTACGGGTAAATCAAAAACACATACCTACATATATTTTAACAATATAACTAACTTTGTTATAATGTCATTTTTTGTTGAAAATCTTGAATATATTTATTCATTTAACTTCATTCATATATTTGAAGCATGAATTTACAGCACATTTCCAATATATATACATTTTACATGTCTGTATAAACTCCATATAGTTAATAGAATTTATTACTCAAATTGAGGAATTTGACAGGTTTTATGACGTTTGAATTTGTTCTTGTTACTTATATTCAAAAAATGTTTCGCGATCTCGTCATTAGCGAGTCAGAGGCACTGGTTGAACTTCACCAGTCATTAAGACAGAGTTGCTTCGGAAGATGCTTCGAAGGTCGCGTTTTAATTTTTTTAAAGTAATTTTATGTTTCGATTTCGATAACAAATAAATATAGTTATCGACATTTACGTGACATCACTAATATTGGAAAGCATACATACCGATACAATTAGTTGATATCGAACATCGTGGCGCGGGCGCGCTAACTCAAAGTTTACTACATTTGTCATAGCCAACGCATGAACCAGACTACGGGAACTGTAGAGTAGGTTAGACCCATATTAGTTTATAAAGTTTGAGTATATCTATCTCTTTTTTGAAACAATCTCATCAATATTCATAAATATTTTATCACGATATTGGCACTCAATCCTTTCTACCTGATGGGGATACAGCGTGACGACATGTATTTATTTTATCATAAGATTGACATTCCTACATATTCTAAACATTTTCGAAAAGTCCTTCTTATTATATTTCTAGTATGTACTTAACAGAAGTATGCAAGCATTCTGAAACATTATTTTGGAAGTTCGAAACTTTTGTCATATAATTTATAATGTGCAAATAGCGGTTTGGAATTAGGTGATGAACAGGGTTTTAAAAAAATTTATATAGCCATGCATTAATAGCCATGTCTTGATAATTAAGTTTAATCTTTTATGAAATTAAAAGATGTCCCATCAGTGCAGTGATAGGGGTCTCATTACACGAATGTGACAACTTTTAATACTGAGAAAGGTAGGTCAATGTAGAGACAGTCACATTCAATGAACCATCGTCTCTTTCATTTCTACTATTAGAGATATTAAATTATCTAGTTGGAGATGATAGTGACGGTCACATTCTATAAACGACCATCACCACGTCTCTAGATCAAAGTATTATGAATGTGTTATTTTATTTGTATAAAGCCATACCTACTAAATATCATATACATATGTAAATACAAAGTCATGTCGTTTCATTTTTGTGATGGCTAGAGCATTAAGAAACAATAAAATCACGTCTCGACACCACTTCTATTATCTATTAAAGTATTTTTGCTCACAGATACAAAAGTGGAACCAGATTTTGTCAGCTTTCTAGCCCCTCCCCTCGCTTATATAAGTTCCTTAAAAATAGCCAAATTCTTTGTCTACTTTTGTGTTAATGGGAAAAGCAGAAATAGTAAGAAAAAATAACATTTATCCGGAAATTTTCCAGAATTTTGGAATATTTCTGGGACTTTACTTACTAATTTTATGAATTTTGTAAATTTCCGAGAATGCCATATTTCGTACACTTGGCTGACTTTTATAATCTGCGACGAGTTATAACCGAAGGGCCAAAATTCATGTTTTTTTTTCTCCCGGATCGGCATCAACTAAAAGAATAAATTACATACTCTAAAGTAGTGTAGAAATGTTTTTGTTTTCAGAAAAACAAAGTTAGCTAATAACAATTTTATCATAGATGAAAATTAAATTTTGCCCCTTTGTACGTGCTATGCGTCGTATTGATTTTCGTTTACTTCTTAGAAGTTTATCGTTCAAAAGTTTCCAGGGATGTATTCATATAATCAATACATTTAAAAAGCATGACTTTATTCTATTTCACCACCGTTCGTTATTCCATTTAATGTTAATTTAAGTTTTAATTAAGCGGATTACATTTCACAAATACATTTCTCTTTTTAAAACATGATAGTTTTACTGAGTACCCCCACTTCATGAAGTTTTAATATCAAACACGTCTCTACTGTCTAGAAAGCCATTACCGAGAAGTGTTATCTACGCGCCTCGGTCCATCTCTCATTTTTGGACCGCACGGGACGCGAGAGGCGATAAGAGCGGATTAACTAGAACTATTTATCATTCACTCCACTTTTTTGTTCACTACCGTTCACCCGGTCTACGAGTAGGATCGATGAGATTCGACCTCCTTGTGCGACTAGTCTCTCGTGGTGACAGTGCACAACACTCTTTAAAAAAACATTTAAGAACCTATTTGTCCTGAAGAGATTAAGAAATTGACTTATAAAATTCTCGTTGTTTTTTTAAATACAGAATTTGTCTATATAAAAAAAGTTCATGAAATATTCCAACTTTCAACAATTTCGACATTATATCTAGAGATAGGGTTACACACCAAAAAGGAAGCATTTTCCCAACAAAAAAAATACTCCATAATGATAATACCATTAGATGTGAACGATACTTCTAATTTTATGTAACCCTTGCAAAAAAACAAGATATTTACTCAAATATCACAATAAAGTGAACAAACCAACTAACATTTAAGACGACAGTTGCACAAATGACATCCTCGTTACATAACAAACTGGAAACAATACAATTTAATACTCGTCACGTTAAGGCAAACAACAATACTACAAAACAATGCTTAAAGTTCATTGTTACACCTTCTCTTTCACTGATCAATGGCACGAGATGGGTATCTCGTGAAAACAGCAGCTGATCAGAACAATGACGAAAAACAAATGAACCTATTTAAATGAAAGAGGCTAGATGTGAATGAACCGGCTGCCTTGAGGAACTCCTGATGTTCGCGCAAATATAAAAGAACAATGCCCTATTGTTGTCGGGCTACGTCATAGGTCGGAATATAGGTCAGTGGAGACCCAAATGTGGCGATCAGCTGATCGTGGGACCGGGCGGTCTCTTCAATGGTCGAAACAGTGGTCAGCTCCCGTGCTATTATCACACCGGTTTTTTGCTGTTCTCGTAGTAATTATGGACAATAAAAACCATGGCTTTATTTATATTTTTTGTTTTATAAATGTACTGTTTTTAACAAAACTGTTGAAAAGATACATATTACGTCTTTAAGCGTTACATTTTCCAAAAAAATATATATTACATTTATATTTAAAAATGTTTCGGTATAGGTAATGATTGCTCATTTCTGGTTCCTCCTATTGTACTCATGTATGCAATATTATTTCTGTTATAGTTTTAAAGCGACTAAGCAATCATATTAAATAAAGTTAAAGTAATGACATAAATTAAATGTTTCCTTGAAAAATAAAAAACGATCAATGTATGTCAGATGTCCAATTTCCAGCATTTCACCGGCTTGTTCTATGAAAGCGCCGAGTGAATGCCCTTCTGGAATCCGAAGCGAGTCCGAGACAATGTGCCATTGTTTGTTTTCGCCGGTGCCCGCAATTACGTTTGCGCCACGTGCTGAACAGCTTTGTTTACCAATTGTTCTTATCTCCCATCTAGGAGCGTCCTTGCCTTGTCTCGCTGAAGACCGGGTGACAGTTTCCGACAGCTGTTAAACACTTTTTTTTAAAGAAAGTTTAGCAGGATTCCATAAACATGGATATAGTAGTTTATGGTGGAAAATTACTCAAAGCATTCATACAAAATATCCCATTTTTTTTTTATGAAAAGTGTTTTTTAATTTTAATATTTAGGTAGTGTTTGTGTTTTATGGTTTATATCGTTTCATTTCTCTTCCTTTTTATAATATTCTAGACCACTAAAAGTACCAATCGCGTGACTCAAAACTAAGTACTAGGCTTGTATTATTGATACCATATTACGAAATGAAGGAAGACCGAATAATGCACAGACTCTAGCCCAAAAGTCTGGTTTTCTAAATGAACCTTGCATAGAATCGCGGAACCTTCGAAAAAAAGACTTTTTGGCGGGATCAGAAGTGAGTTGAGAGTCGTCATTTTATTTAGATTTTCTATTTTTACCATTTTTGGCAATTTTAAAGTACAAAAGTGATAGTATATGGTGTTTTAAGATTCTGTGTAAGTGAAGAGAATGGAGTGGGTTTAAATAAACATGTGTAGCTGAAGTTTTGACGCTCTTCCAAGAAGTCCTTTATAACTTCAATGAAGCCTACTATCACTTTACTGGAGGAGTTTTACGATAAGAAGAAAAGCAAAACTTTGAATGTGTTTCATGTCGATTCTACTTATTATTACATGACATTAGCAAATGCGCTAATCTGTGCGCTATTCCACGAAGAAAGAAAAAAAAACCCTCGAAAAAGCTAACGACAACCGCGCAAATTGGTCAATCGAACTAAAATCTTCGATCCATTACACTATGACGAATAAGTAATGTTTTAAATTGATTTTAGTTTCAACATTTTTGCACTAAAATTTTGAGTATTCTGTCTATTTATTTACAGTTTACCAATTCTATATGAAATTTTCTGCTATCACTCAAAACTTTGTTTTCGCTGATGATTTGTAAGTTGTAAGCTTACAGTAAATACCACAACATCCTATTGTTTCGGTAATTCCCATAATTTATTGTATTATTCTTTTGCATTGTCATAATGTTTTAAAATGTGATACTATGTGGTAATTATGTAGCGTAATTTAATAAAAATATATTTTATTCGTTTGCAAATAACATTTGTTATTACCTATTTGATAAAAATTAAATCACAGAAGTTTTTTATTGACATATTAAAATAGGAAAATCAACAACTAATTAAACAGCCAATTCAAATCAGCTGCTTTTTTAAAATGACGTGATTTCTTTTTTTATTACGTTCGTATGACATCAAAATATCGCTTTATTTTAAAAGCTTTGAAAAAATAAGATGAACTAGCTTTTACAATCGAAACCAAATTAAAGACTAATTTCGACTTTACTTCCTTCTTTTCTACATTTTACTTTTCTTTTTATTTTCGTAGACGAACGTATTCTTGTTGTCGATCATAGCTTTAGTTGCAAGATGGAGTGCCTACTCTGATATACCATTTGGAATATCTAAATAATTTAAATCTGTTATATTCAAATTATTAGCTACTTACTACGTCATAACATATATCTTCTACATAAATAAAAACAAAAATTTTCGTTTGTCCAAAATCTTAAATCTCTGAAAGTTGTCAAGAACTTTCTTTGAAATTTTGACACAACGTTACATTTCAATACGGTAGTTTTCTTTTATATACCTAACATATACCTAATATATAACTAATATATACCTAATACATACCTAATTAATATCTATCTAATATAACTGTGCCACATTAGCACGTGACCGGGTACAGTTATTTATGAATATAGAGATAGGACTTATTCAAGGAAATTGACATCCTTTTAAGATCCTTTTTTCTGTAACTAGTTTCATATCTATCTGTCTGCCTGTTCGTTTATCTGTCTGCCTGTTCGTTTATCTGTCTGCCTGTTCGTTTATCTGTCTGTCTTTAATTTACGGCTGATTTATTTACAGCCACCTTTAAATTTAGTGTACTCATAAAATGGTAACCCGACACTAGAGATGAAAAACAAAAAACTATAAAAATAAAAATAACGTCAACAAAAAAATATGTAAAAAATATGATAGGTATTTCAAATTTAATCAATTTTTTAACTTTTTCACAATTTTAAATACTGTTATTAAAATAGTCTTCTACTTCGTATGAAATTGTTATGAAACGTTAAGTATAAATATGCGTGACTAGAATGCCCTTAGCTGGTTATTCATTGCATATTATTATTGTATATATGCATAATTTCACGCCATTTCTCACTCGGGGTGGATAGAGCATTGAGGCGCAATAGAAACACATCGTGATATCACTTCAAGTAATAAGAAAAAATAAAATTATAAAGGAATAGTTGCTACTTGCTAGGCTATGGCCTAACGAGGTGTGATTTTGTAGCGTCTTGTTGTTCTGTCGGGTTCGGATGACAAATGGCGTTAAGTTACCATAATATATGTATTTATCTATATCGATACTAATATTATAGATGTAAACTTTGTTTGTTTATATGTAATGGATAAACTCGAAAACTACTTAACCGATTTCAAAAACTCTTTCACTTACAGAAAGCTACATTATCAGCGAGTAACATGGGCTGTATTTTTTTTAATATTTCTACCCGAGCAAAGCCGGGGCGGGTCGCTAGTATATACTAAGATTTTTATGTGAATCACTTTTACACGTGCGTATATATATTACTAACGTCAGCAAATTAAGACCCGCCCGAATGTCATAACAATTCTAAATTATTGACACTTTGTTATTATTTATGTAAGCTGCAAAACGGATTCCGTTTTATGACAAGGTGTGTTCAACGTAAACTAAGTTTTTGAAAGTTATTGCTGCACGTAACTTGCAGTAAAAGTTATTACCGTAGGGAATATTACTTGAATTTTATTATTTTTTTGAGACCTGTCAAATTAACAAATCAATATATTGTATATAGTTTTCTTGTTTATTGATAGGTATAGAAAACATTTGATAAAGTGTCGGGAAGCAAATGCTCTTGATTAATTTGTTGCTAAAATTATAAATCTATATAATCTATATATTGCCCCGAGTCTGGGTGTTTTTGTATAATATGTATTTATTTACAAAAGAAAGGTATATAAGTAATATATCAGTTGTCTAGTATCCATAACACTTTTGGACTAGATTACTTTGGGACTAGATTGCTCTGTGCGAAATGTCTGAGTATATTTATTATTATTATTATTTATATATTATCAAGAAATTACATAATACCTAAGTAGTAATATATACTTATAGTTCTTTCAAAACAAATTAAAATTAAATTTCTTAGTTGTAATAATTACCAAAATTCCCTTACAATTAAGATCGACGGCTAAAGATCCTGAATGTTGCCGGACCGATTTCAACCAAACGTACCCATAAATAAGAACATTCTCGAAATTTGCAACTTTCAAATACAAAACCGCAAGCAAATGTATTCATTTATTAGATAGCTATGATGCCACAGGTACTCATAAAAACATACCTGCATTAAACAAGAGATATATCATACCGTTTTTCTTCGGAAGGTTAAAAAATCGCAATTACAGTCTTTAAAAATTACTCTTCTTACAAATTACTTTTCGAAGCTCCTACACACGATGAAATTTAGCCAGACTGTCGCAGATCGGACACAGGAACTAATCAGGCGACGATGTTATAATTCTGGTATGGCCAAATTGACAATAACGTTAGACCATTGCATCTGGAAAACCTTTTACTTAACACTTCCCAAAAGAGTTCTAAGAAGCAATCGAATCACCTTCGATAATTTTATGTGGCGTGATTTTACGAGCACAACAAAGTATTGTCAGAAGTACTCGGGGTGATTTAACAGTGTTGCCAGATGAAGCCCGTATGATTTATTGGAAGTTTCGTAAGGATGGCCCATTTCGAAATGGCAACTCATTTTGTAATGCGCGTTCTTATGATTGTACTTCAGTACATTGTAGCAGGTTTTTTTTCGAATGATAATAAAAAAATAAGTTAAACTGTTAAAATGTTCCTGCTGTTTTTGCAATTAAATAACTAGATGCGCAGAATAATTGTAGTAAAAGATGCTAGAATATAAATAATCGTTATCAACTCTATCAAAAATTATCCTAGGGTAAAAAACCATTCGAAGTGTTTTTTTAGGAAAAGTTAGGGACGGACTCATTCCCAACGATGAGGTATGTGAGGTATTTTTGATAAATGTAAATGAGGAAATGCTTTTGTTTGTATTTTTAAGTAAAAACTACTGAACCAATCTCAAATTTTGCACACAAAGTGGCTGTAGTGTGTTTCAACAATAGAAGGCTACCAATTATATATACTACGAATGTGACCGTGTGTAAGAGCTAGTTTCTTATATAAGAAGTAAATAAACAGCAACCATTGATTATTTATACGATTATTACAGGTATTGGTATGAATTTATTACGTATGAAAGGAATGTTTAAAGTAATTTCTCCTGGAAAGACTCTGAACCCGTACCTAATCCGGGTTCAAACGAAAGGTGAGCGTTCACCTTATTGCTATAAGTATTGCTGTGTACTCATGGGATATAATTGCGACAATCGTACTTGTTTGATAATGCTACTTTTTTGACTTCACTTTTAGAACGAAATATTTGAGTTCGTACATATGAGAAGATACTTTTATTGCAAGTGAATTAAAAATATGAGGTTAGAAATGTATTGCATGGTTGTAATTGAGTAGCGAGTATTGACTTCTTTTGATCCTTAAATATAACGTTTAGTTGTAGCTTTTACACTGACCAACTTTCTTTTGTAATATTAGGGTTACGTTTTTGATTTTTCAATATTGATTTATCGTTACAATATCTCGAAATTGCGTGTGTTTAATGTAAGTACACCTAATTAGTAGCAATTTTTAAATAGAAATAATAATCCGATTAATATATAAAACTACGTTATAAGTTCATACTCAGGTCGTTCATGTGCTTGTTACTTATACATACATACATACATAAATATCTTCACGCTGTATCCCTAACGGGGTAGTCGGAGAGGACGGAGCGCCATGCGTCGCGGTCCTTATACACTTCTTTCGCTTCCTCAAATCTCATCCTTCTCCTCATACACTTTCGCCTAGGTATGCGAGTGCTTTTGACTTTTCCTCAGCCGTGTTTGATGGCTAACACTTTAGCTATTTGATTTTCATAAGTCAGCCTTGGTCTTGTTCCTTATCTTGTTACTTATGGAACTCTTATTTTAGTAGATTGCGAAAAGAAAGGCTGTAGTCGCTAGTGCATAGAAACATTAACGGAACGAGTTTGCACACACATCCTGCAATATTTTGTCCCGTGTGTATACGCAATAAACAGCGAGAAACATGACGCCTGCGCCGTTTTTGAGCAAAATATTGCACGTTAATTTAACACAGGCCAGTTGGTCATTTGCGGCATACAACCCGCTCGGTGGTCGATTTTACCTCTTTTTGCCTCTCGCTGCTTCTTTCTCGAGGCACGTTTTCGCGACGATTTGACTCGATTTGCCGATGAAATTCTTTTGCGGCACTTCATCGTAAGAAATACTGGGATTCCAAGAGTTTCAGTTTCATCAGACACCAGTATTTTTTACTGGTACATACTTAACGTGGGCCCGTACTCATTAAGTACTACATACACAACAGCTTTTTTTCTTTTATATCTAACTCTTTCGCTTTTGAGAGAAATACTTATAATATGACTTTCTTCAATATGGAGCTCATGGGGTCTTAACAGGTTTACGATGTATATTCAATTATTAACTTGGAATTCATTTTTGGTTATAGAACATATCCCTCATATTATATTATTGAAATGTTATAAACTATGGTATCCATGTGTCTTTGCGATTCAAATGTTGCGATTGAGTACCTAGTTAAAAAAACTACTTCAAAAAGATGATTGATATATTATATGCTATTACATAAGTATTAAATTATTTTCTGTTAACTTTATCAATAAATCAAATCATGAACTCATTCATAATATTCAATATAAAACCTTCACACGCTCGTATTTAAATATCAAAGTGAAATGTTTATACATTTGAAGTATAACATTATGGTACGAAATACGACTCATGTTTAGACTGATCTTGGATGAATGAGTGTAACACGACACATCGATTTATAGAATCGATTAAACGAAGTTCGATATGAATGAAATGTTTCTCGTCGTTATTTTTGTAGACATGCCAAATAGCAAATAAACGCTTTATTTCGTGTTTTACTGGTGTTAATTGAATGTTATCGAACAGAAGAACATTTACGTAGGTACATCAAAGATTAACAAAATTTCGCCTTGACGCCACTTCTAATAATAAGTATTTGGGCTAACAAGTCAACGAGAAAATAATCACTAATAAGCGACAAGTGTTGGGTTGTTATCCTATCGTCTATGCAATTTCCATGTAACAAATCCTCTCTCTGGTCCACTTCTACGCGGGCTAAAATAAGTCGCTAACACATTTTTTTTCACTCAGACGAGCACAGAATAATTAATATTTTCTTACGTAGTTATGACGTAATTATAAAATAAAAAGTGATGAAGAATGTGTCGGACAAGGCTTAACCTAGGACTCCGCAACACAATGAAAAAATTAGAAAAAAAAATTCGAAATATAAAATATCTGGCTTGACGTTTCAAACGATTTGCATCGACTGTGGTCTCAAGCAAACTAATTTTTATCCAAGAGTAGTGCGTAAAGCGATTTAAATCAAGAGACATAATAACTTTAATAGGGAAAATGGATACAATTTATCGACGCTATAGAATCCTGTGATTCGAGGAAGAGAACCTCGTTTTTTACGTTCGGTTAAACGTATAGTTACTGTGAGTGTTGCGTGTAGGTGTCCTACGAACTATTTACAAATATTCGAAGTAGATGATAAAACTGCTACCTCGGACAAGGAGTGAAACTTGCTACGACAGTTTGCTTGAGACACAGACAAATTTGTGGCTTGAGATCACGGCCGATGCAACTCGGTCGAAACGCCAAGCTAAAATAAAAGGTAATTGCGTTAATGTCTCGTTTTAGATATTTTATAATGCAACGCGAAAGTTCAAACGTTTAAATTTTCGAAATATGAGTGTGTCATGTTTTCCTCTTTATTCGGCTTATACCAGTTTACATTACAGAGCTCGCATCACTCTGAGAAATTTCAAATCAGTAGGTGCAAAGATGACGGATTCAATCGGCTGTGATGGACAGACATATCGGCATGAGGAAATTAATATGATTCCGTTTTTTGCCATTTTGATTTCGGAACTCTAAAAACTTCAAGATAATGCTTGGTCAAAGCAGCGAAAGAGTTCAATTGATATGGGTCTTCTCAACGAGCGCTATATGTGATTAGTTCATTACCACTTCAACCTGTTACAACAGTATTAAATATTTGTTATACATTACATGTATTTATAGACTGTTGTAGTATTTGAGTGATATAAAGATCACTGTATAATCTAGTGCATTTGTATGCAATATGCTTTTGCGCGCACAACGATGTGCATATATCAGATACGAAGTAACGTATATCAATCATACAATGGTTGGACGATTAGTAAGTGATTGAATACTGGAATTACGAATGTATGATAGTAGACGTGTATACTGTTTTAATAGTGGTAAATATATTTCAAAACGTTAGTTAAACAAGTTAGTTGATACAGTTAATTTAGTTGTGTGTACATAGTTAAGATTTCGTCCTGGTTTACTGTATTTTTTTTGTAAAAATTGCATCATTTTTTGATGTAATCTGTATTTATACATAAAAATGAAGAGAAAAAAGTATGTTCATATTAAATTGTATCAATTTGACTTTAATATTAGAGTTAAAACAAATAATATTTTTAGTGTTAAGTTTCAAAATTGGCGTCTATTTGCCTGTCAGAGTTATTTTTCTTAAAAAGTATTTGAAGTCAATAATTTAACAGCGGGACAGATTAGGTTCCATTGCTGGGCAGACAGTTCAGGTTAGTTAGTGGTAGTAGTAGTTAGTAGTTAGTGGCCAGATTTTTTTTTGGTAACGTTTAAAAGGTACTCAACCCCCCGGAGAGACTGGATTATGCGGAACTTTTTACCTATAGAAACTCCCGCGATGATTACTCGCCCCACGTCGAGAAGCTTCGGGATCTCCTACAGAACGTACTTGAGCTCCCCTAAAAAGCAAGTTTCAGCGAGGGAAAGCACCTTCATAGTACTACAATAGCGCGGACAATATGCGCTGCCTTCTTCCACGAGATCGCATAGAATGGGCGATCAGAGACTCCGTTTGGCACGCTTATTACATAACTTGCAGTCAGCATACGACAGATAATAACGTGCGATATCTGCTGTCAAAACGAGAATTTGTGTAGGTAATGTAGGTTTGTATAGTAGCGCTAAATTTAGTGCGAAAAAAGCATTTTATGGTCTTAGAATAATAGATACGCAATCGTCATAATACATGAAACCAATTTTTATTACCATTAGTCATCGGTCGCGCAGTGATCGCGTGGCTGTCGCTGTCTGCAAATTTTTAGGTAATAACTCCGCCGATCGGTCACGACTCTAATAACCGCCCTGAAATCACTTCCAACGCCAGGTGTGGGACACTGTGCCATTTTTCTGTTTCATGTTCCACAAGAACGACAGTCAGGGATGCCTATCAACCCTATCTATAAATTCTCTAACTGGGTGGAAATCACAATAACGAAGACTAACGCCTTAAGCAGCTTATCGAAGCAACGCACGCCCAGGAACACGGGTTCAATTCCCGGCCAGAACAATTAAGAAGACAAATTTTATAAAATTGTTTTGGAGTCGAGTTAATAGTGCTTCCCCAATACATTGTGTGGTACAGTACAAGCGTAGTACCTTGAATTCTCATAATTAAGGAATTTATCGATGCATTTTTTTACTGTCACAGACGTTATAAACTTAATGTATTTCAAAAGTCAAACAAGGAAAGTCATCCTATCCGCTTGTAATTACGAAGTACATAATCCGATAGGCCGTATTTTCACCAGCAAACAGTGCGCCGAGCAGTAGTTTTAAAATACGGCATCGTTTTCTAATGAATTGATCTAGGCTTATTAATGTTTTATACTATCATGACCTTTGTGTGATAGACATATTTTACAAATATAAATATTTATATCGAGTCATCTTATAAATAAATAATCGTGTTTGTATAGTGTTAACAATATTTACTGTATGGTATAAATTGTAAGAAATGACGGCTGATCAACTTATTTAATATTTTGTGTCAGTTTTCAGGGCGACTGCCTTACTTCAGTTCTGTTTCTTGTATAAGTAGGTACGTCCTACGAATTCAATCTCCTACATGTTTATAACTTAACTGTATCTACATGTAATACAACTTTTGTAAGTGCATGTGGCTGATAAGACGTTATTTCATGTAATTGATATACAGTGCTTGTCTAACAGCCGTACAAAGTAACCTCGCCTTAAACGCACACAAAGGGCCGAGCGACGTATACAGGCTGTAGCAACGTCCGACACGCGTCACACGTCACGCGTTTGATGTTTTATGAATGAACAGAATACTGTCTACACACTTAGATGTTTTCCTCAGTGTACAATGAAAAAATAATACTTCGTTAACTCAAAAAGAAATAATTAGATATTATTTTTTAAGGTAAAGCTTTTGATTATTTATGCTAAATATTTAATTTTCATTCGATTTTGGAATCGATTTTAAAAATTCGATTAATTAAGAACTGGCTAAAAGCGTGTCGGATAGCTGTTAACTTAGGGTTCACTAGCAATTTCGACAAAGTAGAAGTCAAATTAAAAAAAATTATGACCAAAGTAACTATTACTGAATTATTTGTTTTTAATTTCTGAGTTACGGTTACCAATTTATGTTTTTGTACTAAATTACCAAATTCCAGCTCAGTAGTTATAAAAACAACTGAATAAATTAGCTGCGACATGCGGAAAGACAGTCACGGACATTCAAACGGATAGACAGACATGATGAAACTATAAAGGTCTCGTTTTCGCCAATTTGTTCGAGTAAATAAAAAAGTAAACGTCAGCCAAGGGATAGGGCGCTATGAGAAACTTTAATAGAAATTATTTATTTAGTTCCAATTTGTCGTTTCTTAGATCAAATACTTGAAGATGTGCTTTTGTTACTCCTTAATGACCTGTCAATAAGGCAATATAGATATGTATAGATTTATTAATACTCTATACTATACTCTACACCTCGCGTTAGGGATACTGCGCGAGGTATGTAATAGATACCTACTCTAAATGAACATGTAGAAGGTTGTGTAAATTACGCCGTGTTGAATGTCAGCATTCAAAGGTATTATGTCAAATGTGAGTAACCTTTAGTTTTTAAGTACTTGACAGCTGACACTGTTGAGACAAGTCAAGAAAAGACTCGTCTTCATCAAACCACACCTAAATGCAAAATCGATCAACGGTGCTTTCAAACCTTCACACCTCACCGCAAACAGCATTCTGCATTTTCAAAACCATTCAACATGCCATTTTCGACATTAACTTTGTATAAATAGAGGTTATATACAATGCTACGTGGTCGTAAAATGTACTGTCTTCTTTTATATAGTGGAGCAAGTTCTCTGAACTCGAAATATGAGTTTTATTATTATTATGTACGTCAAAGTTTCCAAGACGCCTCCCACTCGCGAGCTGGGCTAACGGTACCATTTTTTATCTCATTTCGGCGTACGGACTCCAACACAACACTGTTTAATATGCAACCATTTGCATGTTTAAACATATACATTTTTGTATGTAGGTACGCTTGTCTTTATATTGCTTAATAATCATGCAAGAAAGCTGTTCTACGAGAGGTTGTTCACAGTATGGAGGAAAAAATATTGTCAATATTTATAAAATTTTGATTTTAAAAATTTATTATGTAATCCTATCTGAATTGGATTTCAGAGCTGAAGACACAAATACAGTACAAATAAAACAATAATAATTCCCGATAACATGATGTAATAGATATATTGTATTATACGATAAATTTGTACATATTCCATATATCTACTTTTGCTAACATTATACAAACAAAACTTTGTTTTATCTTTCACGAAAAAACTATTAAACTCATTCTTCTTCATTCGAACTCATTCGACTTCAAATGCACATAGATTCTACCTATGGCCAAAATATGTATTTGCCAATGCCTTGAGAGCGAATATGAAATATGTTACCTAATGCGGTCTATGTATTTTACTACGTTTCAGTGTAAACAATATTTTCGTATAACATTGCAATTACAATAAAAAAAATAATTATTGCCGTCGTTTCCCTAATTAAGTTACAAATGACAATTTTTTTTTTATTACTTCATCAGTAACAGGAATAGTTGTAATAGTGGAATAGGAACAGTTTTCAATAACTATTTAATTTTAAACGTATTCCAATTATTTAACATATTTTATATTCTATGAACTAAAATGTATATATATATATAATCTAAACTACAAATAAATCTCTTACATATCGGCACTGGCTTCGATCAAACGAGTAAGGACCAGAAACATTTAATATGGGCAAAGTATAGTAAAGAGACGTATCTTGATGAGACTTCAGAACTTTTTATGATTTACAATTCTGTCATACATTACATTTGTATATCTTTTATTGCCAGCATATATCAAAAACGTGCTTGTAATTCTGCAACTTTTTTTTTAATTAGCCAATACTCAGTCACCTTTACATGATATAATGTGTTATACACCAAAATTTCTGTGATAACCATTCTAAACAATAATGATAACTGCATTGATTTATTTTCTCTATTATAGTTCTCGTGGCGTTAGCGAATACGAAGAAAAACTACTTCGTCTTTAAATACAAGTGTGTCGTATAATATGGGCTGACTAACAGATTAACAGAACAAACACGGTAATTTTAAAAGCTATTCGATAGCTCAATAATTTTTATAATCAATAAAAGCAGTCATAATAGTTTATATATTTTTCCATGGCTGATGGTTTTAGACCTTAAGTTGATTTTGAAAAGTTAACTCGTAATAAACACGCCTACGCGAGAGGCGTTCGAAAATTCAAAATCCGAACACATTTGCAATTCAAAATGGACGTGGACGTGACGTAGCAGGAAATTGAGTTTATTCCTTTGCTCGGGCTCGGGCGTATATTATTATGAAGAAAGAGAGAATAAATTAATGTATTTTTTTTCGTTTCTTTTTGGTATCTTCTTAATACCTAATCTTGAAAATACGTATGTGTTAGACAACTTTTGGTTTTGTAACTAATCGTACAACATTATAATAATATATAGATTTCAAGAATTTTTTATTAAAAAAATTGCAAAGGAAAATAAACATCGTATGTATGATTACAATAACGATATTTAAATATAAGTAAGAAACATTTACTTATTGTGTTTTAAGAAAGTATTTTTGCATTAAAATATCTGTCACTATTTCTTCTTTGCTGTGTCCGTAACTAATGAGAACAGAAACATGTTTAAATATCAGACAGTCATGTAATTACGAAATATTATTCGATAGACAAACTATTTCAAAATTCAAAACCCGCAGTATTCTCAACGATTTCTATTTCAAAACCTTAAAACTTCTAAGTAGACAGACGTTATAAATAAAACAACGCAGAAGCCAGCCTGAAAGCTTTATGTGGATTTATTTCACCGTAAAGCTTATTTACATTTCGGTCTGGCACTTTTTCGCTGTCCCATCGATAGTGGACACAATTAGTGTCGGGATGGTCAAAAGTCCCGCCCTTGATATCGATGTATCGATATAAATTAACTGTCTACATTGGGAGACAAAACGCGATGCTATCTCTTATACGAGAGACGATTGCAGGGTTGAATTTCGTATTACTTTCAGGCTATTTTTGATACACACTTAAGATAATTATATACTTGTTTATTAATTATAGCATTAAAGTACTAAAAATGATCAAGTAATGATAACATAAGTTAATAAAACGTTATTTTTAATATTAGTGCCAATTGATCATGCCATTCAGTAGTCAATACACCGTTTTAATAATAACATGAAACAGCGCAGTGACTTTTACAAATACTTCACTTTGCACACGTGTGCCAGCAGCCTCATTAAAACAGTGTCCAAAATGTAACTATTATATGTCGATAAACAGTGTTTGCCCGACAAACTATCACTTTAAAACCGAAAATCCCGACTGGGTAATAATTCAGTCCCCAACCCTATCAATAAACTGTTTAAATGGTTTAATTCTTGCGCACACGCACGCCGGCCATTGGTCGCTATGCGCGGTCGCCATTGGTCGCGCGCGCGGGGAGGGTAGCGGCGGCGAGTACAAAGCTGTCCGAGAGGCGGTGCGGTGGCTGTCAGCGGACTGTCGGTGGTCAACGCACTATGAATATGGATGGTGATACTGTCGCCCGTACTCTTGTTCGTTCGTTTGCTGTTTGGAGAGATTTTCCGTTGTGCAGTCATAAGAGATTGTATGATTGTGCACTGTTACTTATAATTACACGAACAAATGAAAGCATCAAGACATATCTCTTCTTGATATAAAAGACACATTCGTATTTTTTTGCTTTTATTACGTAAGTTAAAACAGAGAAATTAGAAATTCAAATAATTTTAAATTATTCACGGAAAGCCCCATATTACGTATTCCATGACTATTATAATTACTCAATACTGTAAAACTTTATTCTTAACTAGACTAAATGAAATTACTTGAAGATTTCAGTAATTTTTATAAACACCAAATATTATATATATTCCAACCAAATATTATTGTATTAAAAAAGTTAAGCTGACGTATTTTCGATCTTAGATTTTTATTTACTTCTAACGAAATGTCCTTAAAAAATCGATGGCTATTATGCGGTAATTAGAAAAATCTTAATAGGTTACGATAAGATTAGATAAATCTATGTTTATTACTTGAAAAGGAGGACCTATTAAGTGCACTTTGCTGTAAAACTATGCAAAATGTACTGTCTATCCACAATTAATTACCTAGTCAATTATTTACTTAAGAATTTACGCTCTTATAAGGCTTGATGACGCAAGTACAGTGTATACTATAGCTTGATATAAATAACTATGTCGTTACAGATTCCCTTTTTAAGATGAGGTACATAATATATTATAACAATAGTGTGGCCACAAACTAAGTACTGGGCTTGTATTATGAGTACCTACTACATAGCGAACTAAGGCAGCTCCTAGTAACAGTTTGACTCTAAGGGTGGCTTGAACCAACTATTTAAACTCGATTTAAGGATCTGACATCTCGCTTGCACAACTATTAAATAATCGGTGCAAGCGAGATGTTAAATCCTTAAATCGAGATTAAATAGGTTAGAGCAAGCCACCCTAAGACAGTTTACGAAAGTTTGTCTCCTAAATTGAACTAGCCAGTAATGGAATTATTACTAACCACTGCAACAAGAGGTCAGTCAGACAATGCAACCATATTAATATTTTACAGTAAATTATTTTCATATACCATCACACAAATCACTTGCTGGCACTTCACCGAAATCGTATGTGATGATTTCTAACCGGAATGATCATCATCATCATACGATACTATTTTAAAGAAACTTTCTCTCGCGTACCTACACTCTGGCTGTAGAATGAGCTCCCTATTGACGTTTTCCTAAACGATTAAAACATGGAGTTTTTCAAAAAAGACTTGTAGGGGTTTTTACGGGGCTAGACAAGAAGTAATACACTTGATTTATGATAACGCGTTTGCTTTAAAAACCGTTTATAATCAGGCGGGCCCTATGTCTGTTTACCACTGAAAGAATAACAAAACGACTACTCGTTTAAATGTTTTTTCGTCAAATAAGACAGAAGTTGAAACTATCGAAAATGACTAAAATACATTGACATTCCTGCTCTGTTATACAATATCAATCCTGATATTTGACGCATATTAAAAATTATAGCCATACAAATATATCCGTACAATTGCATTAAAGTATAGGTAGTTTATGTAGCAGATAAGACGAATGTTTAATTTGTTATAAAATAAGTTTAGGCACTGCAGTTCTAATATTGTCTCAAAATTTAACTTAGCCTACACCTACAAAAGATGGCAGAGCAAAAATACTTCAATCGTTAATTTTAAAATTTATTTTGTAGAATTCATCATAAGATCGTTTTATAGAGAGTTTCGATGCATTAGCTGATTACTGCAGTATATACAAAGTTTAAAAATAAAATAAGTTTACATTCTTGTGTGACAGTGAGAGGAATATTACATAAAATATCTTATCAACTGATCTTCCTGTATAGATCGTAAAAGTCGGCAAAGACAAAGGAATTTGCATAGGCAATGGCTTTTAGCAACCTGTTACTCCGTTGTTCCGCGTTATTTTTTGTTTTCGAGAAGAGAAAAAATCCTCACGGCCCCTTAGCCGAACTTTACACCGACGAGTAGACTAAAACTGAATCAACTAAATATCCTTGTCTTTGCTGTTAGCCCGGCGTCACCGCTCGCTTGGGGTTAAGTGCTGAAGGAACCCTGCCAGATGGTCAATAACCTGAAGGTTTCTATAGACTAGGAATACGTGGAGTATAGAGTACTGCCTGCGGTTCATGGCGTCACCAGGATCTGCACCTGTATGCATATTAATGGCTTTCAATTCGGAAAAGGGCCAAATCCAACCTGGACTCGGCCGGCTATATGACTTTGTTGCATCTAGTTACTCCGTCTACCCCAAATAGAATCGGCATTGAAGTTATGTGTCTAGAAGTAAAGTGAGTACGCTATGAACAGTATTGCTTTAACGGGAAAAAATATTGCAAATTACTTCATTATCATTTGTATAACTCATTAGGAAACTATAAAAAACGCAAAGGAAAATCCTACAGGATAGTAAATGAGACTGACGTAGTCTACGACGGACATGAGTCACTTGAGCTATGACAGGACACGTCAACGTTGGAGGCATCATATTGTTTTCATACGTGATAATGTTAATATGATTTAAATAATTATACTAGCTATTCCCACGAGTTCATTCACGAAAACTTTGACACTGTTTTCTTGAATTTGGAATAACCGCGTCTCAGTGAACCTCTATGTTATAAGAGGAATTTATCATTCATATTACTTACCTATGTTATAAGCTTCAGTCGTTTTGATCAAGCATTGACGTGATGCGCGAGTCAAGACTAATAAGGCCTTAAAATCGATCTTTGTCTTGTTGTCTTGCAACTGCTACAATAGTCATTAGTTAGTACCTAATAAGTAATAACTAAACGACTACTGACTACTGTAATGCAAGTAACAAAACAAGTTGCACTGTAGGTATTATTTTTATGTGGTCTTACTATGTATTGGGTACACGGTAACTTTATTAGGATATGAAAAATAAACCCCTGGTAATTTATGCTAACGTGACTATTAAACACATTTCTTTAAATTACTACAGGAATATTTATTGCGAAAAGTTCGATGAACTTTTGCCATCATAAACAACCCCACAAATGTAATTCCTATATGGATAGCTAAATTTCCCTATGCCAGAAGTTTATTACATTATCTACCTAGAAATCAATGACAACACCATTAAACACGTCAATCGCCACCAAAACGGCGCCGAAAGAAGCCGAATGCTGCCGAATATGGTCGAACGAAGACATATATGGCTGCACGCATTCCGATTGCATCTAATAACCTCAAAATCAAATGCAAAATGGCGTATTGAATAAATGACGCCGCGTTCGATTAGCATTCCGACATGCCATAAACGTGTACACATTTTCATTTGGGGCCATTGTCTTGGCAGATATTAGTGTTGATTTCAATAAATAAATTAATAATATGCCATCGCGAATAGCACAGGTTTGGCACGCGACGGTGGACAATCGATGAATCGATAAGTCGTCGATTGTGCCTGTAACGATTGTCTGGCATTACTGTATTTATTCAGTTTGACTCATGTTACATGGAACGTGAGCTAGGTTATTCACTTGCACGCAAATTTCCATTGCGAAATAGTTTAATATCAAGCGTAATGCATGTCTCGACAACAAATATTTCACGATTCGATTTTTTATTGAATGTAACGGCAATCATAAATTAATACAATATCTCCGTTCCTACATCACTAATTCTCTTTTTGATCATTTTTAGTAGCATTCCATTGGTTTTTAAGTTGATAAATGACAATCTAACTACAAAGGTACAAAGCTACAAATAACGTTGCAAGTTGCAATAAGTAGACTTTTCTCTTTCGTACTTCAGTGAAAAGATGTGAAAGAACGATTTCCCATAGTTATCCACGAAAGAATAATAATATAGTTCAATATATATATATATTTTGTGTACCAACACGTATTTATGGACATTTATGTATAAATTTAAAACTTAAACTTACTAATTCTTAAACATTCATAAGTATTCAAAAACATAGGGGAGAACAGGTAGGATTCGTACAGAGGGAGCATTCGTACTGCATTCTTTAATTTTGATCTACGATCTCAATAAATGTTTATATTTCGTATAAATGTCATTTTTTCATCACTGTGTAAGAAGACTCCCCAGTCCCCACTATATACGAATGTGTCAACACAGTACACAGTAGGTTTTCTTCACACGCGGGGTAGGTACGAAAGTACCTACCTAACTAAGAAAACGACTGTAGCTTGGCTATCTTGGTTTATATCGACACTGGACTACACTATTATCATAGCCAGATATGTAGGTAATATAGCAACACTGAAATGATCTTGAATAATAATTATTAGCTTTTCTTTTACAAGGCTAAGAAAAAGTGTACGAATCCTACCTGCTCTCCCTTACATACATACACAAGATGAAAATAATTGTTAACTATAACGTTTAAAATATTATTAACACTAATAGACACACGTCTCACAACACAAGTTCAATCTTATCGTGGGTATAAGAGTTCGAATATAAATGAGTAAAATTTGTACTCACGCCGTATCCCTAACGGGGTAATCAGAGAGTACGGAGCGCCAAGAGTCGCGGTCCTTACATACTTCTTTCGCTTTCTCAAATCTCATAATTCTCCTCACACATTTTCGCCTAGGTATGCGAGTGTTTTTGAGTTTTCCGTCGGCTAACACTAACTATTTAATCTTCGTAAGTCAGCCTTGGTCTTCCTTGGCTTCTTTTACCAGTCACTTTTGCTCTATAGATTTTCTTCGTCAGTCTTTCATCAGTCATTCTTTACATGTGTCCGAAACTTCTTAGCATTCCTTTCTTCATTTTTACAATAACACTGTCGTGCAACCCTGTCATACTGCGCATCTCTTCATTGTTTATTTAATCAGTAATTAAGCCAAATAACAATAACCGGGACCAATATCGTCTGAAGCATGGATAGATAGTCGATATGGAATAACGGCATTAGATTAACGCATTATTATTGAGTTGTTCAAATAATACAAATGTAATTGACTTATTCTAACAATATTTCAACATTAGTGAGTCATAGACGCTAAATTAATTGAGCTTAACCTACGCGAAAGGAATACCGTTTCAATATATAATATGCACTTAGCCTATGTTTATTTAAACATAATAATGTAGCCACTTTGATAAAAAGAGAATATGTTTAACTTTATTTTATGATATTGGGAAGACATACGAACGAACAATCCACTCGATGATAAGTGGACTGAGGTCCATTGACGTTAGGCGCAATATCAAGGCTAATAAAACTCTTCAGATTGAAAATGCTGACTGACATCCATGATGACTAAAATATAATGCCTCTTATTTTACTATTTTCTACTCTTAAAGTTATGGGGAAAACTGATCTTATCCTACTCTTATTGTTATGGGGAAAACGGATAGAATTTATCGACGACGTGGAATCCAGTGATTCAAGGTACAAAACCTTGAATTTCGCATTTGGTTAAACGTGTGGTCACTGTATTGTGTGTAGGACTCTTAAAAACTATTTACAAATGTTGGGGGTAGATGATAAAACTTCTGTCTCGGACGCAAGTTAAACTTGCTGCGACAGTTTGCTTGAGACCACTTGATTGTATGTATTGAGAAAGGTAATAGCGATAATTTCCCGTTTATTAGATATTTTATAATGCAACGCGAAAGTTCAAAAGTTGATGTTATATCTATTGTGCTTCACATCAGAACACAACAAAGCAAGCACCGCTGTTTGGCGGCAGAATTAGAGAGTGGGATGGTGTAAGCGATCCGGACAAACCCCGCACGTGGTCTTACAGCATTATACGGAAGTACATCATTACTCCATTCCCAAATTGTCGTAATTAGAATATCAAGGTGTAACTAAATCACAAATTGACTCTACTATTCCAAAAATAAATATTGGAATTTACAGATGGCAAAGAAGAGCAGGATACAGAAGTCGCTAGCTTGTCTTGTTTGGTCAACGTCAGAGCTTACTATAAGTAATTGTCGTTATATTATACTACTACTACTCTGTCAGGGATGCAGTATGAGGATATGTATGCCATTGGAGTGTTGTAAAAGCGAATGAAATATGTAAGGACTACGACGCCTGGCACTGACTACCCTGTTGGAATCGTTGTCGGATCGTCGATCGTTATCGGAAAAAAAAAATCTTAACAAAATTCTTGACTTCTCAGTAAATTTCCTGACATACGTACATATGCCACACATACATACGTCATACATACGCTATATGTACATATACCTTCATGCCGTATCTCTAACGGGGTAGGCAGAGAGGACGGATTGCCAAGCGTCGTGGTCCTTACATGGCCGCCGTCTAGACACTCTCTGCCTACCTATGTCTAGGACTAAGATTCGTAGCTTCGCCTCATTATCGTGGCGTGCCATTCGATTAATTAACATGGTATCGGGGGATATTGAAGTGTTTCACTAGGTTTCACCACAGTCTGCCCAAATGCATAAAAATAACAAGAAATCATCATGAAAACGACAATTATATTTATTAATTAATATAATAAATAATAAACTTCCTCAAAGTTGCCGCTTATGTACTTTTTGTTACTGTAAAAAAAGACTTATTATTTTTTTTTATCAATTAATATAATTAGGTATATTAAATATTGTTATTCGTAGCAACGAATTGGTGTCTTCACTGTAATAATGTTATGTATGTATCTTCAAATAAAATCAAAAAATCAAAATCAAAAATATTTCTTTCGCTTCTTCAAATCTCATCATTCTCCTCACACATTTTTACCTAGGTATGCGAGTTCCTGACATTTTGTCTTAATATTAATTCTAATTTAAACACCAACATTTTCAAAAGGCGCGCTGTCGCTTTCATATTTTTATATATAAATTTTAATTGTTTATAACTTTTGATATTTTTCCTTATTCCATCTTTTTGAAAATTCCCGATAATTTGAAATATTCGCTGTATCCCTAACAGACGGCTAAATTTCAGATATGTTAAGAAAATTCCTGTCTGGTAGCCCTTCCCAATTAGGTACATAGCGTGAAGATATGTATACGTAAAAAAGTAAAGTATGTGTAACTTGGAAGCGCACTTAACCAATTGTTTCTAAGGCAATAAAAATTATAATGACGCATTTCTCATAATTCCCTTGGAGATATATTATATGTAATTAATGTTTGAACTGCGAATCATAGCACTCTGTTCCGTTATGCGTATGGCATGTAGTTGTTTTCCTAGATAATAGTGTTTAATGTATTGAAGAATGTCTCGGCATATGACTAGGTCGGAACCATTAGCCTTATCTCAGCTTATTTATTATTTGTCGTGTCATTATTTGATATGAACTCAATCGTTTGTCATCGCCCACGAAAAAAGTTATAGATTGTCTCTAGTTTGCTGCTAGGAACAATTGAAATGAACTCGCAATTTGTAAAAATGAATGATAACGAAATAGGTAAATAATTGAACATGTCACGTTGATAACGAGATTGAAAGTTCAAGTTAGTCAATTATCAATTCCAGTAGTAGGTAGAGGCAGTTTAAGAGCGATATATTACAATTAACAAGTAATAAATCTTTAGGAGTTTAAGCGCAGCTTTTGTGCTGGTTTAAAAGGGAAAGAAAAAAGTAGTATTGCTTATCATCTAATGCACTGGTTCCCAAACTTATTTTGTCTACTGAGTCGAGAGCTCATGCAGTCGTTGTCTAAGATGCCTCCTAGCTAAAAGAAATTACAAATCACCCCCCAGGCCTCTACACAACGCCCCCATTTTTTTTCTGGGTCTCTTACCGCCCCCCTTTAGGCCTGCAGCGCCCACAAGGGGGCGTTATCGCCCACTTTGGGAATGGCTGATCTAATGTAAATAGAAAAGTCGTCCGATGGCTAAGGTCTTACATACAACTAATATATACGATAGCGTAGCCGATTTAAGTTTTTATGAAACAAATATGTTTAAGTGCTTTTTTGCTCGTTATGAGGTCGCTAAGCTACCGCATTTGTAAGTATCGTATATGTAAATTATCCGAGATGTGCAAAATAGTTTATTAAAAGTATTTAAATACAAAATAGGTATTTTCTTCTTATAGGTACTTTCTTCAAATAAAATACTTATTTCACTGATTTTAACACTAGTTTTGTTCAAAGAGTCATTCCACCAAACGAAAATAGACCTAGAAGTGTTTCCAGGTCTATTGTAGTATTGGCATTATTGGCATTGGCACAGAAACAGCTTGACTTGCAATTTTGGCATTATTGTTGGCAACATTTAGGATGGGTGCGTTAGGGTGGATGCGTGCATTTAGGATGGGTGCGCGTGCGTAGAGAGGGTAACAAAACCATTTTGCATTTTACAAATACTAAATATTTATGTAGATTATTTCAAATAAAATACAAAATACATTTTGAAAAAAAGTATCCAAGAGCAGTTAAAACTATGGATTTCGTAATCTACGATAAAATTTGATCGACAGTTTAATCCACTCTCCTAACATCAAAAGAAAATAGTGAACGGATTAGTAAAACCTAGATTAATGTCTTACACATGGCAATATTATTTGTTTCCTTCACAGTTCGTTCTTTCTTTTTAAGATTCTTTGTCAATATTCGATAATTGAATCTGCTCGTAATCGATTAAGTGCCATTGATCTTACGAAATAATCGAAGACAGAAGATTAAACTCTCTTCCTTCGTTTAAACTACCAATGATCTTACGGCCCTAAGGGCCGTAATCAATGGCAGTTAAATGGCAGTTGATCTTACGGCCCTTAGTCGAATGAAATCTTTAGAAGGACTCCTCATCAAAGAATTCGATAATTCGAAATTAATAATACCTTGCAATAATGTCTAGTAATGCATCATTATGCATTACTAGTAATGCACATATTAAGAAAAAACTAAAAAGTTAAAAATAAAATTATTAATTAAAAAAAACTTTTTTAAAAACAAGCTTTTATTCAAAAATTCAGTTGTACTAAAACGGAAATAATAGTTTTATACAAGGGTTATGCTGATGAAAGTTATTTATACAGATGAATATAATAAAATAGACTGATAGGGATACAGCGTGAAGATATGTGTGTAGATTGATCGAAATCCTGCATAAAACTATCTACTTATATAGGCACGATGTTAGGATTTGATGTAATAAAATACCTAATATTCTATTATATCAAATAACTTCAAAAACTTGCAGTGCAAGTAGAAAACAGAGAAAAAGGAATTTACACTAAACTTGCGCGATACAAGCTTTTGAAATTATTTGATGTAATAGAATATTAGGTACAATTATGGATATTTATTTTTTCAGTGATTACCCTAACATCGTGTTTATATAACTAGATAGTTTTATGAAGGATTTCGATCGATCTATTTTATTAAATTCATCTATATAAATAACATTCATCAGCACAAACCCTTGTATAAAATTATTATTTTCGTTTTAGTACAACTGAATTTTTGAATAAAGCTTTTTATTTTTTTCATAGCGCGACTAAATATAATACTAACACTATGCAACTGAGATGTATAATAGCTACGACTATAACACGATCACTACACTGAAAAAATACTTTAGCCGGTTTTATAAAAGTTTTACTGAATTCGCGATTTAATTTCGGACTAACACATGGAAATTGTTGAATTCACTAAACTTAAAATGTTGAAATATTTACAAAACTGTTTTGTGTAATTAACAAATTTGTTAAGTAATATTAACTAAAGTAAGTCCGATGCACACTATCACACTCTTAAACTATAATATAATAAACTTTTTTTATAAATTTTTGTAAATTTTATAAAGTTGGAACGTCTAACTTCAATCTTTCTTATTTCGTAAATTGAAATTCGTGATATTGTAAAAATAATTAATACTTTAGTGAACTTTGGTTGGTTTAAGTTTTTTTCAGTGTACGTGACTGAAATAAATGAATTCGAGCCCTTGTCGGATCATGTAGACATTTATATTACTGCTATTATAGCAACGCTGGTAACGGTAATCTCGAACATAGTTTTACTAGTTGGGCTTAGGACCAATAGAGTTAGGCTGTTACTACATAGTTCGACATGTAGAACTCTTGTTGCTAATATTTATATCTTGTGATCTTATTATACACTGTTGTTAGGTCAGTCCTGAATGGAAGATGGTATGATTGTAGTGTAGTGTCATGTGCAATATATATCTACATATGTATAGCTAAATAGGAATACACTCCGCTTCTTAAACTTTAAAGACAAAATATTCGCTTCACTGTAATTTGTATTCAGTCAGAATACCTGCTGTCACTTTCGATCAATATGTTTTCACGAAGAGAAAAGATGGTGTCGCAAATACCTACCATATTGGGTTTTTCCCCACACATATAACAACTTTTTTAAATTCCTTTAACACTTCATGAAAATTCATAAATTAATTTTTGCTAACTACAAAAATTAAGAAGAAAATATGGATACTTTCATGTTTTTTCTTAGAAGTGCTTAGAAATAAAAAAAAGCTAATATTTTCAATCTCCAATGTAAAAATGATCTCTGATCTCTGGAATAACCTGAGGACGATTCGATAAGAGGCGAAACACGTATCGATTAGCAGGTTTGGAATTTTGGACAGGGGACAGCTGAAAATTACAAAAACCCATCATGGGATTGTCATAAATCTGAAGTCTTCCGTCTGTGTGTCTATATATCTGTTTGTGAGGTCGTAACTCCCAAATGGATGGGTCGATTTGCATGCATTTTTTTATTTGAAGCTGCAATTATCGAGAGTTCTTACTTATGCTTAGTGGAAAACGGTCCAGCCATTTTCAGGATATTTCGAATCTGAATAATTTTATAAAATGTCACATAAGAGTATAATAAAAATTTTAAAAACACTACGCCAAAAATAATAATTAACACCCTTAGAAAGCAAAAAAAAACAATACATATAAAAACAAAATCGCTATAGAAACAGAAGAAAATAATATTACAGGAAATTTTAATGGTTTCTGTCCAATTTATTAATTTGCTAGTACTCTATTATTTAAACTTTAAAGTGTGAATCTTCTAAAGGGCAGATAATAGTAAAATATAATTCTTTATTGCTTTTTAAGAGTAGTACCTGCTATTTATTTTTTATGACGAACTTTTTTTACATGAAACACACATACAATTTATATTTTATAAAACAGATGTTTTACGTTTATGTAATAATAAAAAATAAATAAAAGAATCTATGAACCAATAATTATTTATTTATTAATTAATAGATTAATTTCGAACATATTAAAGCGCTGAACCACTAGCGTTTCAATACACTTCAATAATGTCTAAGTAAATGCTTCAATATTATCTAACTCATTAGGAGTTATTACAATAGGCTCTCCGTCGATCACTAAACGAAAATTAATTTTCACCCACAAACCACAACAAATCGATTTATCTCCTCAATCGATTGCTGAAGTGTCGATTAATTCGCAATAATTTGTCGTCGTCGTATCATAGGCATCGAATCGCCTACTTACTATAATGTATTCGCGTCGAACCTACGTACGGCGTAGGCGCATGTACAGCGGCCGTGATGTCTTGATAGTGATGCTGTCAAATTGTTCATTTGTCAAAACGCGTGGTGATGGGAGGTCACGTTAATTGTGTACTGACTTTCTATGTATAGTTCAACAGCGACTTATCATTCTTAGTAATTAGTATGAACTGTCATGGTTGACATGTTCTGGTTCTAGTTTCTACCATTGTTATAGTGCTCAATACAGCACTGTTTCAGCCACAGATTATTATGAGCTTATATACCTATTTTGGTATATTTTATACGTCGGTCGGTTTATTTTTTTTACAATTAGTGTTGTAAATATAATTCACTGATGGTCCAGAATAGTTCCGATCTCATAAATTTTTAAAAGTAATTTCTTATTGTGTCTTCAGCAGCAGAATTTTGGGAAATTGTTTCTAATACGTAATACTTTTAAAGATTTGGATTTTGTATGAAATTTCACAATTAGTACTAAAACCTTAAAAGTTGATATTATTTCATATGAATACGAATCTTTTAGTTACAGATTATTTTACGTATCATAAATTTTTATAGATTTACATATTTTATATTGTCATATTATATAATTCTAAATGATAGGTTCTCACAAGTTTTCAACATAATTTTTTGAAATTTGTCTGTAATTTTAAAATTTTTAATTTTTTATATCAAAAATATATTTCCATGTATAGACCGAAGTTAACGAAATGCAATCAAAACGCAGTAAGTTGCTTTGGTATAGCTATAGTTTTATACATCTTTTATATAACCATAGACATGGTACATATACTCGTACAATATCTATAAATTAGCTACAGTAGGTACGGCATTGGAGCGGTGTCGTGACCCTATTGCGTGTGTGAGTCATGTAGACGGCGCGTGCGCAGAACTTTGAGGTTTTAAATTTCGAATTTATTCGAATTTGCATCCGTTGCGACGATAAGGCATGCAATGATTGTTTTAGTTTTTTGCACTACGAAGGTTATAAATCATATTAATAAAGTATTCTATACATACATCCAAGTAAACATAAAAAGCTGACTCATATTAAGACAACCTATGGTATAAGCACACAAATGTTTGACATCGAACATGTATTGAACAAAACATTTTTACATCTTTGTACAAGAGCAAAAGATTTAGAAAAGAATATTCAACGTCAATAAAAACTTATATAAAAATGGGACTAGTAAGAGAATATTTTTTATTCTATTTAATGTGGATGTACTTTAGTACTCACTACTCACTCCATTACGAGTAAAATAAGGACTATTCTTACCACAACACATCTTTACCCTGTATCCCTAAAGAACTACACATACAGTAACAAACACATGTAGTAATATTAAATTAAAAATCATCAGATTATGTGATAAATTTACGCTGGAATTTGATATACAATATTTAATTGGTTGGGCAATTATATATCATCGAAGTCTAACGGCACATCGATAAGAAAACCAATATCCAAAATAGACAGACTAAACTAAAGCCAAATTAGTCAATGCTTCGATGCAATGGTTAGTATAATAATGCATCTTGAGTGTTCAAAGTTATTTTTTGTTGACTGGTTGTTAAATCCACTCCTCCTACAATCATAATCCTAGTACTTAGTTTTAAATCACTCGATTTGGTGCAATTATTATTACTTACACATATACACATATTCACGCTTTTTCCCCAACGGGGTAGTCAGAGAGTACGGGGCGCCTAACGTCGCGATCCTTACTTCTTTCGCTTCCCCAATCACATAATTCTCCTTAGAAACTTTCATGTAGGTATGCTAGTGCTTTTGACATTTCCATCAACTAACACTCCGGCTATTTGATCTTCATAAGTCAACCTTGGTCTTCCTTGGCTTCTGCTACCACTCACTCTCGCTCTGTAGATTGTTTTTGTCAGTTTTTCGTCACTCATTCTTTCTATTATTAATTACATATTCTTACAAGCCGGTTTCCCGCCCGCTTTGATGGACGTAAATAAAATTTTTGTACCTATAGCACATTTTTATTTGAAAAATGGTGAAGGGTCTGTAGAATTAAAAAATCCACACCTA
Source organism: Zeuzera pyrina (assembly GCA_907165235.1). Classification (NCBI taxonomy): domain Eukaryota; kingdom Metazoa; phylum Arthropoda; class Insecta; order Lepidoptera; family Cossidae; genus Zeuzera; species Zeuzera pyrina. The sequence goes on from OU015641.1 coordinate 7,818,095, forward strand.
AAACCATCTACAAACGATTCCGCGTCAAGTGGTTATAGTCCCATACCGTACCGTCCATACCATAAAGAAAACCATTTTCATTTTATGTATATAGAAGACAAATTATTATAAATGCGGCTCTTGGCTTTATGCATTTAGTAATTAGTATGTTAAATGCTATTTTACATGTGACTTAATATAAGTATTATTAAAATGTTAATATATTAAAATAAACAAGATGATTATACTAAAGCGTGGGTCTAAGTGTTTAAAGCACCTAGTTATTAGCTTACACTGTTCTAATTGAGACCTAAGCTAGTCAAACCGGTTACGCCGTGATGAAAAAAATAATGATTAATATGATCAGAGTGGAGTTATTAAACACGCGTATATCCGTGACCTGATCGTCACACGTGCATACATAATTATAGCGTGTCAATAAAAAGGAGACCGGCCAAGAGCGAGTTGGAAAAGCTTGTAATAGAATTCTGTAGCACAGGTGCATAAGCTTTTTCAACTTGACTACGAAAAGGTATTCGTTAATTAATCCTTTTTTGCTTTTATTAGTACGGTGCTTGTAACAATGTTTCGGTGTTTGATTTAGTTACTGAAATTTGACAACCTTGTACGTGGTCATCCAGTGGATGAGTGACCAAGGTACATTAACAATCAGTGCGTCTATACTTCGGATGTCCCCAACCAACTGGGGGTCGTCGTTGAATTATATCGGAGGTCTCATAGGTGGCTTAAATACATTGATAACTCTGACAGTAGGCAATTAGCCCATTTGCCTACCGCCACCAAATAGCAATGTGTTAACTATTGTGCTTTGTGGTCTCTCTTCACGCTGTATCCCTAACGGAGTATAAATGTTGATTGTTGATGCTGAAGTTACTGTCTTGTAATTTCCTTTGTCAAACAACAAAGCAATTATATTAACGGTGACATTATTTACAATTACTGTAATTAATTATAATTTATTACATTTAAGTTGTCCAATAACTGGCTTCCTTAAACGATGCTTAACCTTATTTATCACCTGATCTACCAAACTGCTAGATCGCGGGCACCTCTATCGACATATGTTTATAATGAACTAGTGACTCGCCCCGGCTTCGCACGGGTGCAATTTAGATACTAATTCCTGGAATCGGTCTAAACAACTTTCCAAACTCCACATAATTTGTATTCATTTTTTTAAACATTAAAATGTTATAGGAGGCTATCCGTATAATATAGACATATGCCATCGCTGAGTTTTTTGTAGTCCTAATAAAGAGGAACAATTCCATCATACATGGTTTTGGAATAAGACAGCATTTTCGATGAAAGCTCTCAGTCGGCTTGAGTTTTTCCGACATCTTGAACTATTATCGTCATATTTCAACAAATTAACACAAACAATACATATAAACCTTCCTCTTGAATCACTCTATCTATTGATGAAAACCGCATTAAAATCCGTTGCGTAGTTTAAAAGATCTAAGCGTACAGAAGGACAGACGGCAGGAAGCGACTTCGTTTTATACTATGTATAGATACTTAAATTATAACAACTATTTGCGCAGATGCTACTATTCCTTTGGGAATACCTCCCAAGACGACTGGTACCTTTTAAGATTTTCTTTTATAGCAGTAGTAATTTCTTTATTGTATATAAGAGAAACAATTATATGTCTTACTGTGTAGAGTTTAAGAGTGAAATCGGACGCATATTCAACTTTGCGGTACTATATATCAGATGTGACAAACGGAATTAATTGTATTATTAAAGTTAACGTGAGTGGAATTACAAACTGATGTAGTCGGTTGCTTTTTGTTGTGGTTCTTAGAACGTTTTTTTTTGTGTTTGTTCTATGTAATTGTTGCTTAAGGTAACGTTCGTGGAATTTGACTAACAATGAATATCGTGAAGTTTTGCCTCCATGCCGACGTCGGGCACTACTTTTCTGGTTGTACTGTGCTTGATGCGAATAGTGAAATAATTTAATTGTTTGTTTAACTAACAGTGTGTACCGAATAAATAAACTATTTGTTTAAGAATTACTGAAGCAAAAGCTGTCATTGAGGTATATATACCGCAGATACAGTCACCATCTGTTTCTGCTTCGATGTCTATAAGATTACATACTAAAGTTCATTTTATTTTTAATACAAAAAAAAACTTTCATTTAACAGCGAAAAATGTACAACATTATGTTTATGTATTTGAAATATCGGAATGTTCCAAATATTTACTAGCGACGTAAAAACGCTGATATTAGGGTTGCCTCACCTTTATTTATTTTTTAATTTCGAGGTGTTAATCTAGAACTTTTGAATTGACTTTTGACGAAGTTGTACAACGCAAATTTTCCGTTGTCACGAGTACTTTAATACCCTTTCGCGTTTACTCATCCTTTCGGAATGACCTTATATATGTATGCATCACTAAGGTGTGAATATAATCTAGAAACTCTGCACACCTCGAATTGAAAATTACTTGAAGTTACGCGTATACTTTGATAAACAATAGTTGATATCTGCGATATTAGCGTGGAATTAATACTTTTGTTAAAAGGGGTGAGTAAGGAGTTCAAAAAACAGCCCATTCATCCAAAGATTTAAGCTAACTGTTGCTGCTAATTAGCTGACCGACACGCTTCTTACCTAACTTGCAATCAACATGCGACAACCGACAACCAAACGTCGTGCGATATTTGCTGTCAAAACGAGAATTTGTATAATATTATTTGTATAGTAGTGCAATATCTACCGCGAAAAGTGCATTTTCCGGTTATGGCGCAATAGACACGCAATTGTCATACATGACACCAATTTTTTATTACAATTAGTCACCGGTTGCGCAGTAATCGCATGGCTGTCGCTGTCTGCACATTTTAAGTAATAACTCCGCGAGTCTGATCTCTAGAATTTCCAGAGGACGCTTCGTTGTGAGGCGAAACATGTGTCGATTAACCAGTTTGACATTTTGTGCGGAAGATAGTCAAAAATTATAAAAATTCATCACATCACGATAACTTTATGCTCCACTTCATTAGAAGTGTTTAAATTATTTAACTGTGAATAAATAATAGACAGAGTGACAGTCATTTATAATTAAGATTGCCAACATTTCTACGGCTGATAGTATTTTATATAGCATTTTTTTATATAGTATTTTTCAGAATAAGCTATAAAAAATATAGAAAACTTAAAGAAAATATAGTATTTTCTGGAAAGATTAAAATATAGACAAAGATATATTTGTTTTTTATTTTTATAGAAACAATATTTTCGGCGGTTCTTGCATTTTTTAATAATTTTTTGTTTACAATGAAAGTAATTAATGTTTTTAAACTTTCACGACTTTTTCACATCTTTTAATATTTAATTGCGGGTCTATCTCGCGTTTATATTTTAAAGCTAATTATCTATTTTATCCTTTGTATAATGGTTTAATAGAACAGTAAACCATTATACAAGTGACCACGATCGGTGCAATCCGGTCGAAACGTCGGGATAAAATAGGTAATTAGCCTTAAAATATAAACGCGACATAGACCCGCAATTAAATATTATAAGATGTACAATGAAAGTTTAGAAAGATGTATTATGCTTTATTGCATTCGATTTTTAAAAATAATGTAGATCAAAAGCTCATTTCAGGACAGAGACGCATTCGGTTACACGCGCATCTTATCAGTTGAAACTGATACACCTAACGTCACTGACATTGACATTTCGGATTTTTGTGAAGTTACATCTACATACATATTTTCTTGTGGAAGCCCGTACACTAGTTTTTCTGATTTGATTAAATTGTATACTATGTAATAAAATAAATTGTATAATGTGTTGTATACAATTCAAAATAACAATACCTGCTGCGTTTTTAAATGCTTCACTTGTCTATACGATTACTTTTGACTATAATCAACTTGACTTTTGTAGTCGTTTTGTGAAATAATGTCACGATGCGCGTTTTGGTTAGCGCTTTTAATTTTTTTTTTGTAATTTCTTTGATTCGCTAGCTATTTCGCCTTAGTTACTATTCTATTTCAAAGTGCTCTTAATAGCCCACGAAATAAAATAAATATTATTGCTGGGAATGCAGGGGCCCCATCCCCAAGTTCTATAGTTTTTGGGCATTGTCATTTGAAAATTGTATATTTATTGTTACTTACCGACGAAATGAGATTTTGTGTCTGTTTTGTATTATGATTTTTTTGCTGTTTTTGCCACATTACCGAATAGAACAGTAAACCATTATACAACTATTTAAATATCTGTCGGAATATACAGAGATGTACACACAGGGTCAAGTATTGGTAATGTACTATTTTAATGCGAGAGAGAATTGATATTTATTAGTGTCAAAAAACTGAGCAGTGGTGAGTACGAAGGTCCAATGTTTCCGCTCTATAGGTTAAGTGCTCCCTGAGATTGAGAATATGTTTCGTATACCAATTTTCCTTCAATCTGTTTTAATTTTCTATGAAAACTAAGCCGCAAATAAAGATTAATACTCTACAGTACCTAAACTTAATTAATGATTACAAAAATAAAAGTGATCAAAACGAAGTATTTGTACCCAATAATGTGCACTATATACCTATGCCCATAAAAAGTGTGGATCTAATCGCAAAAATATGAATTTCTTACTACTAACATATGTTTTTATAAAAATTGAATGATGAGTGTATTAAAATATCTGTATTAAAATGGTTTATAGAAGCGTAACAATATGCTTTTGTAGGAAGAAGTGTATTGTTATTGAGCTACATCATTACGACTTAAAAGAATCTAAATATGTAGTGAAATCTTTAAGAAAAATTCCCGCTTGTAATTGTATTTTATTTAGTTATATACGTATCTATGGCACACATATCAAGCATCAAGATTAATTTCCATTAGTCAGCCAACAACCTTATTTAGAAGAGTGTAAAAAGTAGTCCACGTCCAAAAATGGCGGGCTTGATTCAAGATAAAACCAAAAATAGTAACTTTGGGAAATATCTGAGATATGCTCCTTGGAGCTAATCTGTTTTAATTGCCATATATTATATGAGGCTGTTTTAATTAGGCAAAGTGAAAGGAGCTGCTGAATTTTGAATGTAATACAGTTTTTATGGGATAAAGCGGTATGTATGTGGTGTTTGTCAGTCACCATAGGTATGTCATCAATATATAAGTAAATACGTACATATATATCTTCACATATATATCTTCACGATGAATCCCTAACGGGGTAGTAGAGAGCACGAAGTCCTTACATCCTTACATAAAAGTATATACATAATACAGGATAAGGGAAGCGAAAGAAGAAGTATAAGTATTTTAGAGAAGTTCTTTATCCAAATCTATCTGTTCCAAACCTATCTGAGGAGCCTCAGTTTAGAAAACAGCCCATATTAACTATTTACGACATAATGAATAATCTTCGTCAAATACCATTCCAATTAGTAAAGGATGACTTTAAGCGATTATTATCTGTTTCTGCCTTTTGCGACATGGATAGTTCGGATGCGCACGCGACCCCTGTTTACTCCCGGGTGTTACGTAGTAATGACTGGTTATTGATTCCAACTTGTCTTCTGGCATCGACTTTGAAAATTTACAAAAGACTGACAACTATTTGCAAAGGTTGATAAAAGTATTATGCCCGAGCAGTCCTCTGAAATATGGCTTCTGTATCATATAGATAATAGATGTTTGCGGAAATCAATTCCATGTGATCTAAGTAGCACCGAATGGTCGGTGCTACACAGCATTAATTATCCGATTGAATCTGATTTATGGAATTTTCTGTGGATGCTTCATTGAGAAGAGAAACACGTGTCGATTAATGAAGCTTTGGGAGGAAAATATCAAAAAAAATACAAGAATTCATCATATGAAACATTTTGCTTGTTGTTGATGGACAAGAATTCTTGTTTCTGCCGTTGGACACATAACTTTCTAACGATATCATATGAAGCCACACTACGCAGTACGCATCAGCTCTGGGTGAAAAAAAGTAGAAAAAAAGTTTGTCCTCCAGCGCAGATCATAACAGAAGACTAAGAGACAGGTTTGTCATAATCTCATAATGAACCAGTATATGTAATGGACCATCTGTTACTATCTAGTTCCACGTTGCTGTCTGTAAACCCAAATACTGATTGCTTGAAGTGTTAATTTTGTTGTGTTTTGATCTTCTGTCCATTTCGAATGAGAAATGGGATGTATGTCGGAGTACGTGAGTAAATACATAGCACATTATAAGTCCTAGGAAACACACAGACAATAAAAAAGAAATATGTACATGTTTGACATTGAATGACTATAAATTACGAATTTAAACTTCATTAATTTGAAATAAATTCCTCATTCAAATATTACTTATGAATGATAACGTTGCTGTAACATCGTCATCGTTGTCGTGTTAGGTAATAAACACATTTGTACTGACGACTTGTATTTACATCATTCGGATTGCGTTACATTTTTTAAACTATGTACAATAACTTATGTATTTATTTGCTAAATTAATATTCACGTCTATTACTTACACTATGGTCTCAATAATCGATTGACCTTGAGCTGCCCTTCCTCCATTAATTGGCTAAATTGCACGCCATTTAAGGCGACGTCGTAAGGTGGTAATGATATCCTTGTAGCAATAAGCGATGCCGTACATACACACTACTTATAATCATGTGCGATGGAGCTTAAGTCGAATTGACTCATCATTGATATAATATTAAATATTATTATATTACACCGTATATTATGACTCATGACTAATGTAGATTATAATAACATTAAAAAATCTGACCAGCATGTATGCATTATAATAAAATGCGTGCATGTTCGTCTGTATATTCGTGGTGTAAAATATAATGCACCATTTTCTTCTCACTGTTTGTATGGTTTAGTATTTCCATGTTTTCAATTAAGCCCAAATGTTTACAGACGAAAAGATGTTAAGATGTGATTTGGTTGTAAAAAAATCGGTTCCAGCCCTAAGGGCGTGTAAGGCATGATCCCAGGACACTCGACTTGATACGGGCCTGGAAATGTCGAAATTCATGCTGATCTATTTTTTAATCAATTAAATTAATCAATTAAAAAAAATCTGTTTTAACCCAAATTTAATAAAACAGATGAAAAATTGTGTCAAGTATAATTACGTTGATTTTTTGGCCCCTAACGGTTCATCGAGAGAACAGAGAAGATATCTAAATATCGTTAAAGGTTAATTTAGTGTATTGATGGGTTAGTTGTTAACTTTATGATAAATACAATATTTATGTATGAACTGAACTATATTTTACAAGAAAATGTAAGGAATTAAGGGATAGCAATAAGACAAAAAATAGTTGATCGATCCATTTAATTTCTTGTTTTTCATTCCTAGTTTTGTATCTTTTAGTTCAGAAAAAAGACGAAGACGACACCATAATCGTTACATACGGATAGACTGACAAGCAGACAAACATGAATCTCTAAGAGTTTCATTCTTGCCATTTTGCTTACGGAGCCTTAAAAAGTGGCCTTCTACGAAACCTAATTGGTATGGTTAGTAACATAATAAAGAAACTATAGCCGTAATGATTTGATGAAAAGAACTAGACAATGACCCGAATTCAAACTCCAGCACGACAGCCGTCGTGAATTCCTCCGGATACAGGCACGTCTTTGGTGGAATTAACAAGAAAACTAATAATGCTTTGAAAATAAATTATGAAAAATACGATAGGGAAAAAATGCAAAAGACAAATAAAAATAAATAATAATAGCTTAGGTTGAGAACCACCGCACCAGAAATCCTAATTATATCATGTTTATCAACAAATCGTATTTGTATATAAACACCAAATTAAATTAGTATACTGTGAATATTAATAACTCAATTAAAGAATGTTTATAATATTCAAGTTTATTTAAAACTATTTATAAATTTGATAACAAAAAATAAATTGCACACCGGATAAAACTTGGAAATTACGTTCGAATGCACACAAACAAATTACTCAATCTCGTATTATTAATGTTATAATATGCTAGCTTTTGCCCGCGACTACGTTCGCGCGGAATATAAAAACACACAATATCTTTATAAATTATAGCCTATGTGTTATTCTGATGTATAAGCTATATTACTGTAAAATTTCATCAAATTCAGTTTAGTAGTTTTTGCGTGAAAGAGTAACCAACATCCATACATCCTCACGAATTTTCGCAATTATAATATTAGTAGGATAGTAGGATTGATAATGAATAAACGGGAGAAATAGGTACCTACTCAGTGATACTGAAACTAAAATAAATTGTCATTAGGGTCCAGTACCGCAAAAAGAAATCCTTATCACTTCGTTATCCGCCTGTCTGTCTGTCTGTCTGTCAAGACTCTTCTTCTCAGGAACGCATGGAGGTATCAAGTTACTTATGTTTACAGTCCCTTGGAGTTGCGAAAAAATCAAGCTTTTAAGTCAATGCAATCAAAAAATGCGATCATTTATGCCTCATATTATTCGTATATCTGTTGTCTAGTACCCATAACACAAGCGCTGTGCTGCTTACTTTGGGACTAGATGGCGCTGTGTGAAATGTCACAGTATATTATGATTATTATTATATGTATATTTTGACACCCGCAAGTAAATCAAAACCTACACGATACTTCGCATTGACATAGAATCATGAAATTTGGCAAAAAGCCAGATCTCACAACTCAAGTAAAAGGAAAAATCAGAAAATATATTATTCGTATTTAAATGCCTATTCGAAATTACGTTTTATTCTATTGGCCTGACCGAAAATCGAAACCAGGCCCTCGATTTGGATGGAAAAGTCATAAATCACCATATACCAAAGGGTCGGTTAGACAACTTTTATTGCATTTTTTTAAAGTTCTGTTAAAGGAAAACGGAAACGGACTCACGTGTCCGTCCGCTTGCTTTTTGTTTGTCTGTCCGTCTGTCGCAGACGATTTTATCAGAGGTTGTAACGTACAAACTGTTGAAATTTGGCATAGCGATACTTTCATCACGTTAACCCCCACGTATATTGCATTAGTAACATTTGGACATTCATATTCATACTCATTGGAAATTCATAGAAGAATTTAATTTAATTTTAATTTTCGAGAATTTGTTAAATCGGGTATTCGAATTTAATTTGACAATTCCCTCTGTTATCTCCAAAACTACTGGACTTAGATTATTTATTAAACATTTCACAGAATGTAAAGCTTTACCTAAAGTTTACAGGAAAAACAAAACGAAAGTCCTAGGTTTCATAACCAATAATCGAAATCACGGGTGTGAATACCATTAAAAGTATGGACACTATCCGGGATGTCCAGGGATTCGGTACCTTAGTAACTATAAAATCACACGTATAAAGATTAACGACAAGAAATATAGGTCAATGTAGAAAATTGGTTACCAAATTAAGTATACAAAACATGTTGTAGTCTACATTTTTCTCAAAATTAAACAAAATTAAGCATCTTTTACTAAACAATTAAATAAAATAATAATGTATAAATTTAATTCATATATAATTTTAGATCTAATCCCCATACTTTTGATAGTAAACATACCCATGATTCCGGTCAATGTTTGTAAAGGTATCTCGAAAAAGTAAGATCAGTATCATTATATAAACATCGCACTGAACTCTCACCGCGCAAGTCAAACTCACGCTTGACTAGTTTTTTCCACATAATATTTATTTCGAAGTAGATAAAGTAATGTATCTGATTCTAAAATCAAAACGAATTTCTTATCAGTTTTTATCTGCCTTCAAAAAAAGACGATGTTCTCAATTAGTCTATGATATAAATTTTGTGTTCTTTATCATGTCGACAACAAATACAACTATTTAATTTGCTTTGCCTTTCAATTGAGTTTTATTTCTAAACTAAAGTGTTAAGTAATTACGTTACTTATGGGTTGTTTATAATCGAAACCCATTATACCAAGACATTAATAACAATTAGAATTAATTATAAGGCGTAAATAATAAAAAAAATTGCGTGTATTTGTAAGATAATAACCAATAAATAACGTATGTTGTTTAGATCCTGGTGTTACTTTGCGGAAATCCATTACATGTGATGAATTTTAATAATTTGTTCAGTTTTAGTTAGCTGACCGAATCTAATCTCTGGAATTTCCTGAGGATGCTTCGTTGAGAGGCGAAACGCGTGTCGACTAATAAGTTGAGATTTTGAGCGGAAGATAACCAAAATCATTCGAATTCATCACAAATAAATAACGATCTCGTTAAACCAATCTAATATTCCATATACGTAGCAAATATCGTTATATATACATATGTTTGTAAGCTATTGTCAGTATTCGTAATTAACTGTTATAATTATAATTGTTAACAGATGGCAACACTATTATTTTGAAGGTGTTTGAATGTCAAAAAATAAGTCAGTCGAGAAATACACGAGCTAGCGAAAACATGTCTTTTCAATTTATCTCAATATTCCTCCGTTTCGACATTCTTGAAGAACGAAAAGGTTTCATGTTACGTTATGTATCGCATCACAGAATATGTACGTACTGAATATTTTATTTATAAAAACCAATTAACTGAAGTACAATAGTAATATTATAAATAATATTATTTATATAGCTACAGTGTATATGGCAAATTTAAAGTTATTTGTTTACTTAGTATTACAACGCATATTTATTAACATTATAATCATGAAAATGTGTAAAAAAAACGCTTAACTTTTCCACTACGTCTGATTACGTCGACATTTCTTTTTGCGTATTGTTTAAAATTACATCCAGATGTCATAAATAGCTTAACAAAATAACTATTGTACCTTAATGTTACGCTCTTGACATTTTAAATAAATATTTATTAAAATAATTATTTGCATATGCAAAAAAGTAATTTTTGTGACATATCGTCACACGTCATGAAAGTATAAATTCTAAAATTCACATAACGACTGAATTGTGTTAAAATTATTTTTAAAACTTTACATAATACACATGACATACATAATGTCATTAAAATATTATTTTTCTTTCGCAAATAGATACGTGCGCAATATCTTATTATAAACTTAACTTAAGAATACATGTGAAATCGTGCAAAAGATGTATTTCAAATAATAACAAAATTATAATAGGTAAATAACTTGTTCCATTAATTAAAAACCAACTTATCAAAAACCGACCATAGACTTCTGTCACCGAACACGTCGTAACATAAGCCACCGGTATTCCCACTTTTTGACCGATAAAACCGTATTCCATTACTCATTGGTAACGTATGAATAATAGTTCTACATACACCAACCCACATGGTGCACTCACAAAAAACGAAAGTCCAACAAAATGAACGCTTAATTCAAAAGCAATAAGGCGACACTAATTTCGTACATGCAGTTACAAATAGTCTTAATAACGTTTGTCGGTCTCTACTTACTATTTACAAGTACATGGCAGGCCGCTTCTATTTTTTTTATTCGAGTTTTATTTCATTAAGACAGATACCATCTAGCCACCCACGCTGTGCCATAATGACTTGCCATATCTAAACTCTATGCTCGGTACAGTTGTGCAGGAAAGTGGTTGTAAACCGTTAACTTTGACCTATTTCCTTTATGTTGACGTCAATCTGTTGTTATGACTCCTTTAGTGCAAAAAATTATCACATGCAACATAATCAGAAATAATTGCATGCATTTATCATATCTGTTATTCATTATCATTGATATATGTTATCTGTGTTTGTGAGGTCCTGTTACTTTGTACTACATAATATGGTATCTTCAATTGCCACTTACAATAATTCCTTTCATTTTACAAAGAGAAAATTGTAAAGTCATATGAAATACCACGCATAAATCATTATGATTATATTTTAGTAAAAATATAACACATGTATCCAAAAATATATTACAATATTTTGCTCGTGTGAACATATTATTAAATTTATTTTGTTTGGGCAACCTCATAATAAAAAGGGAACGCTGAAAAAATATATCCTATAAATATCTCATTATTAATTACAATCCACACGAACAAAGATTTGTGAATTAAAGCAAATAAAATATTGTCATTTTTTATTAATTGACAACAAACGTCTTCAAGCGGTGTCATCAAAATCAGACTCTTCAAGCCTAATTGAAAATTATATTTCGTTAACCACCAAAGCATTACTAAATCGTGACCACCTCCGCTAACATTTTACTCGAATTTAGTACAAGTTGTATCTGTAGAAAGTGACTAATTATAATTAATTAGTCATTACTCATTAATATAAACAATTGTCTTTCTAATTGTACTAAGTTTCGTTTATTGCGAGTGACTGTACTAAGTTCACGTCCTCGACTCCCGTACTTTATCTCGCGGAGAAAGTTTCATAAAAGGTCGCTTTAATTACAACAATAAAAATTGCCCTTAATTATATTTATTCTACATTTACGAGTACATTCATATACATGTCCTCAACCATTACTTCTTTAAATATATTATTGTAAAATATTTTTTATTTCTTTACTATATCTTTGTATGATTAAACCAACATTTCACTTTTCTTCATGTATGAACAAATACATTTTTAAGTATGAGTAGAAAATAAAAATATTTTCGTAAATAGGTACTTCGTCATCATGTAATATGTGTAGTATAATTAATTAGGTAGCTACATACAAACACGAATTTATAAATAAACTCGAAGACCTTAAAAACTATGTTGGAACTTGGAACGCAGTCATGAATATTCTAAATAATAAATCGGATAAATATTTTTGGAAGATTATGGTATTTATTATGTGACAATAACTCAGTTAGCAGTCTATTGATACATCTACAAAACCTATGAATCGGGTTTACACGGCCTAATTTTTCTTATGCATCTAATTTTCCTAGAGATAAAAAGGCGCTGTATTCCTTCTTATATCTATCGAGAAAGGGCGTACAGTTGTTTAGTACGTTTAGTTGTTTCTATAAAACCGCCTTCAAAAAAAAACTGAAGAGTACAAAATAACTATCCTTTACTAATCAAAACTCAAGAACAATAAAAATAACTTTATAAGTACGATACACATACCTATATAATTAAATTTGTCAGTTACTAAAGCCGGTGCCAAATGAATGTGCAACAACAGAAGTTTATTAGATTGATAGATTTGGCATCGACTTCAGTACTGCTAGGTGAATGACGCATACAAGAAAACCTGCGACTCGATAAATTAGTATAATAAAATAAACAACACAAAAAGCTCATACAAAATGTAACTTATATGGGCATATAGTTTTCAGTTTTAATGGAGAATTAGCTTTTATCAGACTTTACCTCATGCAGTACTGATAAATAGTAACCTATGGTTCAGTTAGAGGTACAGTCACTTTGTGGTTCCAAAAAGTCTGTTGGTTTAAATCAGCCGTTCCCAAAGTGGGCGATAACGCCCCCTTGTGGGCGCTGCAGGCCTAAAGGGGGGCGGTAAGAGACCCAGAAAAAAAATGGGGGCGTTGTGTAGAGGCCTGGGGGGTGATTTGTAATTTCATTTAGCTAGGAGGCATCTTAGACAACGACTGCATGAGCTCTCGACTCAGTACACAAAATAAGTTTGGGAACCAGTGTTTAAATAAATGTAAGTGAAATAAATAAACTGACAACGTTCTTATGTAAAAAGCATTTTATATAATAATATTAGCAGTGAAATAGCATAGAAGTAAGAATGAATAAGAAAACCTCTGCAACAATAAATATTTCCACACTATGTCTCTAAAGGGGTAAACAGAGGACAGGGACAAATACCTGTCCTGACGGACCTCTTTCAAGATGAATATTGTAATATATAGATACATTTCATTAAATAATACAATTAAATACAATTAGCAGTCTGAACATCTAAAAACCGGTCGGCCCATTACGTTTGCTACTACCCACATTTAATTGAGTTGTTAGCAATCGTCAGACGATGTTGAACATTCCTTTTAAGCCTGAAGAATGCTATACTGAACACTTGACGCTATTATGGAATCATATTGCGATCCTTCAAACGGCATTTTTAAATTTTTCTGTACATCTTAAACGCATATTAAATGAGGAAAAAATTAAAAACGTGGTTTCTGTTATCGTATTGCATTAATTTGTTGAATTGATTAATTAATGTAACAGAGTGTACAGCTCCATAAACAAAGAAGAAAGTAAATAATTACCATATTACATACATATAAATAAAAAAGTAACGTCTCTCATAAGAATACGTTCTTACGTTATGTTTGGAATTGAATATTTTTTATTTTTTAGGTAATCAATAGCCATACAAGGCCAATAACATATTATCCTTACATAAACAATTAGCAGAATTACAGTAAATATTTAAAGTATTTATATATTTAAGTAATTATATAATGTTAAAAGTATTTACAACTTCATTTTTGTAATCATTGACTATCCTTATTTTTTCTTAAAATTTTGCCCTTAAAACTTTTATTCTCTACTCAATAAAACTTGTCATCAAAAGCAACGCTTTGTAGATTGAAATGGATCTACTTCAACAAATAATTCGTTATAAGTGTGTGCAATGAGAGTCAAAGTTTCACCTTTGTGTAATTTGTACCTCCTAGAGGGACATACAGCGGCTTCGTTTGGCGTAAAATTTAAATAATACCCAAATAATATATAATTTGCGATAGCTGTCGATTAATAAATCCATCATCATCTTCAGATTCAGTACCTATCCTATCTATAATATCTATACCTGCTACTGGTTTTTGAAATATTTATACTTTATTCAAAATCTTTTAAGGACCGTATGACTTATTTTTAAACTTTTAAAAAAAAATGATATGTCGTACGTTATGGTAATCGGAAGACAAATAAATAGCGAACTATAGACTTACCCTTATTCATAAACGATAGATTAAATTACACTATTTAAACTATATTTCGTTCCTTTTGTTTCAAAACAAAAATAAATATATTTTACCTTAATAAATAGATAATATTTTACCTTAATAAACATTTTATAATTTATATAAATAAAAACGAATCGACGAATAAAATCTACTGAGCGAAAGTGAGTGGTAGCAGAAGCCTAAGTAGACTAAGGCTGACTTATGAACATCAAATAGCCAGAGTGTTAGCTGACGGAAGTGTCAAAAGCACTCGCAAAAGTAAGTAGAATGATGAGGATTGAGAAGGCGAAAGAAGTATGTAAGGACCGCGATACTTGGCGCTCTGTCGTCTCTGACTACCCTGTTAGAGATACAGCGTGAGGAAGTGTATGTATGAGTAAGAACGTAATTTAGAAACTAAGTATTTTAGTGGTGATTACCACCTAATAAAGAAAGGGAGAAAAAAGTAAAATATGTAACTTGTGACAGTAAAATAAGCAAACAATTCCGCTTGATGCGTCGACTTTGGAAGCAAGACGCTGATTTTCAGGAGTTGCCTTTATATGTGTGGTACGCGTATTTATTAAACAACCCAAATTACCCATATCTACCTTACTTAGATGTAGTTAGAAATTACCTCAACCTAGCCTTCAGTTTTGTATTGGAAATAGTAATTTTTGTATTTCATACCGAACTGATAATTTAGTTAATACATACATGAGAGATTTCTCTTTTATAGAGAGACAGAATATTTCTATTAGTTAGAAAAATCGCTCCTTATAAGTGAGAAACTTAGATAGGTGAGAAACTAATGAAAAATATTACGACCACTTGAATTTTAAATCAGCCAGTAAGAAATTATCCCTGTTCATTGTAAATTCTTTTTTAAAAAATTGAATCTTATTGGGATGTAATTAGTTTTGCATGTCTAATAATAAAAAAAAAATAAAAATACGAAAATACAGTTACATATAATCTCTATTTATTCTTTTAGCAAAATTAATTTAAAAAATTGGCTTTCATATGGTCCAGGAAAAATATACAAATATAAAATATGCCAGCTGTCTATTTTCCCGTGCAGGGTATAAAAATCAACCAAGAATAGGGTTTATAAAGACTTCTATAATCCCGAATATTGACAAAAAATAACGCAGTGGCTAGACAAGTGGGAAACGCTTCGTGCAATCGACAAGCTTACTGGTGTTATTTCTCCTCAAAAGTGCCATTTGCCATTTATTTATACGGTAGTTTTCATACTACTTTTCGTTTGATTTATTAGAATGTCAATACCGTTTAACTACCAATTTAAAATTCATTACGCTAGATCACGTGGTATTTATCATTCTATTCTACTAGCGTTTACGACAATTGAGCCACTACTATAGGCCGTACGTGTAATTTTGTCAGGCTTTAATTCTCTCTACCCTCCACCTAAAACTTTATTCTAGGGCTTTTGACATTTTGGTCAGTTGATTTCAAGTCATTAAAGTCAACCTTTTTATTATTAAAAAAAAACATCAATCTAAATATTTTATGCTTTTATACTCTTAACAACTAGTTAAATGTGATGTCACGAACATATAACTTTAGTGTTATAGGTAGTCTTGTATAATTAACTTCAGTACAGTATAATAAATGCAGTTAATGTTTATTTGAATTTCCCTGCGTCATGAACCAAGGTGAAAAATAACTTTTTAAAGATTCATAAATACCTATTTAAAAAACTGTAATGACGTGACTTGCCTACATGTATGTATGTTGACGTTCGCATTTTTACGTAGCATAAACTTTTTATAAATCCGCTCAAAGTCAATAAGCAAAAAAAGGTTTCTAAATATTATGTCCTCACTTTCAACGTATTATATTTACGCGTCACTGAAAATACCCAGAATTGATAGAAATTTGAAGTTCAACAAACAACGTGTTATCACAAATTACTAAGTTTCTTCTAAATAATCCCCCTAATACTGACTGACTGTCCCGTTAGTTGACGTGGTGGCACAGCATATGTCTTCTAATGGGCTAGACAAGCGGCTCAATTGTCGTAAACGCTAGTAGAATAGTGGTAGAATAGAATGAATAGAATAGAATAGCAGCCAGTAAGCCGAATTTTACCTGATCGATCGCGATATGTTGTCGATCGAATCACTGTTGCTGCCTTCGTTGATTAATCTGTGACCTAAAATCTACTGCTAACGACCCTATGCTCCAAAAAGTATTTTACTACATGGCACCATAATTACCAATTCCAAACAATCGTCGCGACTGCGGCGTAGTCATCGTTCTTTACGTCATAGCCCAGCGGGTTACATCATATCCCGGGGTAGGTCAATTTAGGGAAGGAACTTCTCTAAATTGGCTTGGAGTCTATATGTCACTGGGAACTCTCCCAGTTCGTTGTGATACCCATAGAACAAGCCTAGTTGTTAGTTTGGGCTCACACAATTAGTTATTATAATTGTCTGGAGTTAGTTATTATTAGTTATAATAAACAGTGCCGGGTTTTGTGATAAATTCCTAAAATCTCTAGCTATTTTCTGCTCAAACTCTAACAACCGCCAATCGACACGTGTTTCGTGATTAGGTGCTAGTTAGGTGACCGAATCCTATCTCTGGTATATCCTGAGGATACTTCATTGAGAGGCGAAACACGTGTCGATTGGTGGTTGTTAGAATTTGAGCGGAAAATAGCTAGAGATTTTTGGAATTTATCACGAGATGGATTTCCGCAAAGTAACGCCTGAATCTATACAATACCAGCCGGGTTTATTTGCAAAAAATGACAGTATTCTAGAAGTAATAGAATTTATATCACCGTAGCATAAATCTAACCAAGAAAAGCGGCCAAGAATGTGTCGAACATGCTAAAGACAAGTAAAAATTTATAAAAGTAGGACTTCAGTTTAAACATAAGAAAATTAATTGAAAATGTTCAAAATCTCATTTTATTAATTTTTTTTTCTTATTTCTTTCTCGTTTTAGATATAAACATGTTTATTCTGCTATGAAGGCTTCATTTTTGGCATTCTTCCTGCGAGGCTCCATTAAAAAGCTTGAAGTGTACTATCAGTTAACGCTAATGTCATTACATTATTTTATTAATGATATTTATTAAATTATTTTCTATAGTAATAGTAATAAACTCAAATGCTTAGACTATCAATAACAAACAATGAATTACAGAAGTGTAAATATTTGAGCTTACAGATAGGAGAGCGGTATCACATATGACAAGTCTACCGGGTATGTGACATATCGCTATAGAGGCCATCCATAAATTACATCACACAAATTTCATGTTTTCTGAAGCCTCCCTCGTCCTTATCACAGGTGGTCATATTTGTGTGATACCCCCTCCACTAGTGTGACGTCACATACTTTGCAATTTTAAATTTAGTAATTATTAAATTAAAACGACACTTCTAAAATTATTTATCGTCGTCATCGTTTATATATGTGACGTCACGAAGCTTATGACTCCTCCTTGTCACACAATGTCACACTTTGTTGACCCCATCCCTCCGCCTTAAAGTGTGACGTAGTATTTATGTATGGCCCTGCGAGTGTTATAATGAAGACCTATTATTTGGCTGACTTTAAAGACCTGTATGAAAAAATACGCGCTGTACGCTATATTTTTATCACTAGCATAGAAGAAATAATTAAACTTGGCTAAATGATTAATATTACATTCGTACATATGTATACAAATAAATATATTCACGCAATATATTTAACGATTCATAATATAACTACGATTTTATTACTTAATTTTTTAGGTACGTCTGTTTCGCTCTGAGGATATTACATTGTATCTAGATACTTAAGGAAATATTTGTCTCCCATTACATAGTACTACATTTAATTTATGTAAAACCATAACCACTATTGCACATTAGAATTTCAAATGCTATGCAGTGAAGATTGGGTTATTTTGCTGACTCATTTGATCCCAATTTTTTTGGCTCAGTTTTGTTTTCGATGTATCGATGGATCGCTTGTAATAACTTTCATTTCCGAATGTAGTTCTGTATGCATTAAAATTACTATTTAAATATTACTGAACAAATCCGGAATACTACATTTAATCACAGATAGAAGATATTTTATCCTTGAAGTATCGCTTGGACAGAATCGATAGATTACAATTCAATTCTAAAAATGTCGTCACTCATTTTCGATACACCTGAGTCATCTGTATAAATTCATAAAAAAACAAGAAAAATCGATTGCTCTAAAGTAGGTAATGTTTAAAAATATTCCGCTCAATAGCATTTTGTGTGTTTGGTAATTATGAATCAATTTGAAAAAATATGCACGTGCTTTGGCCGAAAATCGACTCTTCTAAAAACTGTGTTTAAGCTATTGTTTCAATTGAAATTATAATTTATTTCTTACTCAATAGATGCAATTTATCCGTTAATCTCCATTTGTCTCCCATATATTATGTATTAAATCATTAAAAAAATTAAGAATGGATGGCAACCAATTTTCAGTTGAGTTAATTAAAAAAACTCATAATTAAATTGAAATAAAGAATATCACTTACCTAGCATTTTACTCAAATCTGCGTTATGCAGATCGGGGTTCTCGTCGGCCAGTTTTTTTCGCTCTACCTTCGCCCATACCATAAAGGCATTCATGGGCCTCCTTATTCTGGCCTCTTTCAGTGCTTTTGCCTGACCCATTTTTGTAGTGAACGGTGCTCTTGCATACTGCTGGGTAGAATAATCCCGCGAGGTGTCATACGGGCTCCTATAATCGTACTGGGTTCTGTAGTCTAATCCGTACGGAAGTGTCAGATTAGACCAAACGACTAGCTCTGGGCTGGTTTGGTCTTGGCCAGAGTCAGTGCTGTTCTCGACTGCTCCTTGAACGTATTGCTCGTATGTTCTGTGGTAAGTCGGCGGTGATTCTGCAATGCCTGCACCTCCAGAGTCCATCATGCTGTTGGGAATAAAATAGTTTGTTTAAAAACTAATAGTAAAACCATTAAAATCTATTATATTAGATTAGCAACCCGCTCGGGCTCGCGTGGGTAGAAATTTTATTGAAAATAAAATACTGCCCATGTTACTCGCTGATAATGTAGCTTTCCATAGAGCAGTGTTTTTTAATCTTTTTTGAGTCCGCGACCCCTTCAAAAGTTAAAAAATTCTAGTGACCCCCTGGGGCCATACACGAACAAATGTTAGTGATTTGAAAGGATGCGTTTATAATTACTTTTGGGACCTATATTAATTAAATTTTAATAAATGTAGGTCCCTAAAGAAAGAAAATTATTGATTAAAAATTCAAGTTGGTACCTACACTCTGCTAGGAAGCCATGAGAGCTCTGAAGGTCTCTTTATTAGGTAAGTAGGTAACATTGCACTTTTTCGCGACCCCCCTGGAGGTCGCAACCCACAGTTTGAAAAACACTGCCATAGATGAAAGAATTTTTGAAAGCGGTTGAGAAGTTTTTGAGTTTATCCAATACATAGAAATGAATAAAGTTTATCTTTTTATAATATTAGTATAGATTAATATAATTATTAATATATTAATACTACATAGCTTACAACTATTAGTTTACGTAAATTCTTTCGAACAATTTTTCTTTATATTTTATAAAAAAAAATTAAAGCTCTCAAAAAAAGGTGTCGAAATCGTGATAGGCTGTGTCGTCGATACAGCCGCGAGTATTTTGAACGTGACAGCGTTTGCCTCAGTAACTTTACTTTCACATTAGGGTGGAGGCATTTAGCTAAGGTCTTAAACTGAATAAAATTCTAAGAATATTTACTTCTACTTTGCATGAAGCATGCGAAGATAGACAAGGTAATTTTCTTGACACGAACTTTTCGTACACACTCTTATGTCAGTAGTCTTCTATCAGAAAAAACTGGTTGCATAAATAATTGTAATTAAATGTCAACGAAATTTAAAATTAAAAAACAAAGTTTCTTTTTTCTTAATTTTAACTTTCGTTCCAAAATAACGCCTTTTTAATTTTAAATATTACTAACAATTATTTATTTATCCAGTTTCTATGCAATTAACCACAAACGCTCTTGTACACGGAATTTAAAAAAGATCCTGGTCGGTGTCGTTTTGCGACACGACATTAGCGCGAATATCATGACGTTACAGGAAACACAGTAACTGGAGATCACCGATGAGCTGATAGTCTGGCATATCCGATATACCGGTGGTAACCGATCGACGGCAAGCGAAACGCGAGAGGTTTTAGAATTGGAAATATGAGCGAATAATTGCATGCGTGTGTAATTAATAGTCAATTATTATCGAGTTGCGTATACGCATATCCATCTACAGAGATAACGATAGATCGGTAACGCAATAACAAGCTTATGTGTGGAAAGGTTTGCTAGAGTTTCATGTTTCAGTATTAAATATAAAAGAAACTGACAACTTAATTAACTTAATTAGTAACTTTCAACTAACTTTAAAAAAGAAGAGTTTGTAAGATAAAAATCTCAGACGATAGAAAAATATTAATTAGAAAAATAAAACTAAAACACAGAAAAAAATCGCAAAAAAAAAATTATACTGCTAATGTGGATTAAAGTAAAAAATAACCTTGATATTTAGAGATTAGGATTATGCTTGACAGATTGCAAACTCAAAAAAACATGAAGAACCTTAACATAATAAAGATAAAACCAAGATATTTAAAAGCAAAATATATTTCAAATCTAATACCGGAATTATCTGCATTGAGAAGAATTGGTATAAAGCTTAATTAAAAAACATTCTTTTAACATCATTTTATAAAGACAATTTCACTATAATTTCATTTCGATATGTAGTAAGTATCGAATCAACAAACACCCAAGAAAAGATAAAGGGTACAGCATAGGAGAATAAGGAGATATTTCTGACTGAAAACCAAACGGTACCGCGTTTTCGATTTCATTTAATTCTGACTTGGTGTGTAAGCTCTCTTCGTCTTTTATGTATACGTATTTAAAAAACATTATATATTGATGTATACAGACATGTGAATAATGCAACACGACACAACCGAGTAATTCCAAAATTAATGGAAAGCGCGGCGCCAACACCCGACACCGCACTTTCCTCGAAGTCCGCTAGAGGCGCCCCTGTGTGGGAACATTATCCACATTGTTCTTGTGATTTCACTTGATTCTTTCATCTCTGACGTGTTATCTACCTACGGTGTATAACGGTGCATGAAAGACAAAAAAAAATCACAAATAAAAATGTATGCTTTTTCATTTTCTAAGGGAATTCATTCCTTTAGAGTTTAGAGCGTACACAATTGCTTGACAATAAATAAATTGCCATCATGTAAAAGTATCCAAAACAAATATCAGTAAATTTTATTTGATAAAATAGCTTTAAAACCTTTTTTGTACGTTCAAGCGTTACTTTTTTTCTGGTTTTTGATTTTTGTTACCGATTTACGTTCCTGTGTCAAACAGCAAGTATATGCAAAGATGACGAATTGCGACATACAGACAGCCAGACAAAACAGACATGACAAAAATATAAAGATCCCGTTTTTGCTAATTTGAGCAACATGGAAGTTAAAAATAACGTGTGGATAATATTATTGTTATGATTACAATTAACAGAAATAGTTTAAAAATACCGAGTTACAAGTAGTTATTATCTAATCTTCGTATTACCTTAGAAATGTAGATATGATATATGTATGTACATATTTAGATAAATATCATTTACTGGAACTCGATTGCAACACATAAATTATGGTCGTAACCAATTTGCGGTTTTACGACATAAACAATAAAAAAACATGAGAAATAATCATAAAATATATTTTTTTAATGAGCACCATATGAGCACACACTACCCTCATACATTTTCTCTTTTAACGATCATTGATTCAAGAGATCTCTTAAAGATATAAACATTGCCTTTTGCTTTTGAATACGGCTTTCATTTTTGTTTATTACTTTAATTATATAAAAAATGAAACAATTTTTTTTTATTCTATTGGGAAGATGGATCACTCGCATTCATAATCTGAAGTTCTTTCTTAGGAAAGTAATAAATTAAATAATAAATTAAATGAAGTAAGAAATAAAAATGCGTCGGCAACCCTGAGAACTAATATGTTGCGTTCCTGTGTGTGTTACTCTCCATACCGGAGCGCAAGAGTGCAAGCATCGCCGTTCGGCGGCAGGATTAGCGAGTTAGATGGTGGAAGCGATCCATACGCACTCCGCGCAAGGTCTTACCACCCGCCTAAAATATCAAATTTATTAATCCACACGTTTCTCGACTCTCTATAAAACATCCTTAGGAGCTTCAAGAGACCGGACTCGCTCAGCTAACTAGCACTGAATCAGCTTCGCCAAATTATCAAATTAACTGGCTGACTCCAATCCTGGAATCTCCTGTGGATGCTTTGTTAAAAAGCAAAGCACGTGTCTCATAATAAGTTCGAGATTTTGAGTGAAAGATGGGTAAAATTACAAGAATTAATCATATGAAATGAGTTTCCGCAAAGTAACATTGAGTTTATACACTATATCCAAGAGTAGACACAACTAAACTCACAACTAGCCTTGGCAGATGTTACATGGACATCCGACATAATTTTCGTCTAGTTCATGTTCATTTTTAAATCCACCCGACTGGAAACCCTGCTCAAGTCAAGTAAATTGTTAATTTCTTGTAAGTACTATCCCATTCTTCTAATACTAATATCCTCCTAAGCTGATTTGGAAGAGAAAGAACAAAAAAGATCCACTTCTATACATTTACAATCTTGTTCAAGTCGTAAAAGTAGATTTAATTTTTCGTTCTTTATAAAAATAATTAGGCTTTATTTCATCCGAGTAAAAAATAAGTTAAGAATACAATAAAATTATGAATTTCAATAAATTAATTTAATCATGTCAATGATATTTTATAATGACATTTATCAACAGACAAATATAAATCATTTAATCAAAATACAACAAAGTACATATGATTAAAAAATAATAACAAAATAATAATTTTTCTAGGTACTTCTGTCTGTCTTCTTCGTTTTTTTATTTTATCTCATCTTCTAGTACTTGGTCAAGCTCTACCTCTTGAGTGCATACTTACAGCAATAAGTGCAAAAGGCCACGAGCCATTCTGACAATAGGTTGATAGCTTTTGTCAGAATGTCAGTAGCTCAACTGAAGGCAGTTTTAAGCCGAAGCCGATGCCGATTCTTCGGCTCTTGCCGTAACTTTCCGCCAAAACCTGACCCCATGATTTAACGTTTTCATACTCGAAGCCTTAGTAATAATTGTTACTAGTGGTCATCCAGTGGTCGAAATTTGATCGTAAATAAAAAATAATCGCATACACTTCACAGACTCGAAACAGCTTACAGGTCATAAATCACACAAAATTCACAACTTGAAACTCGTTCAGTCAAACTGTTGGCAATATTTTAAAATTCTTTGGTGACGCGTCTAATAAAGGTTTTGATTAGACACTTTATCAGTGTATCTCGCCACTGCCAAAAGCGACGTTAAAATATAGATTTTGTCGTCCTTTGAAGCTTTGTCCATTCTATCCCGAATGGAATTGGCATAGTGTTTCGTAATACATATTACATAGGTATATAGGTATGTACAATTTATTTTATATCGGTGTAAAACTGAGTGGCCGGCACGTGCAGGAAGAAATCATGTCTATTTGCAAGTTAATTTAAGTAAAGCTATCTTCATAAAGTGCATATAATTTGCGTGTATAATAGGACTTGTTGTAAATAACCAAGCCGCATGTAAAAACATAAATTTATCGTCACTTATGTAAGTGTAGCGTATACCGTTACACGGTATTTATGTGTAGCTCCCTAATAAGCGTAGCGCAATATGTAATTATGTTTAATACCTACCTGTTTACTGGTATTAAACTATGTAATTCTGTTTCATTCGATTGTAGATTGTACATACTGACGTACAGTCGAGAGCCGAGAACAAATCTTGTAAATGTTTTACAGAAAATGTATATTTTATATATGTACAAAGGCATTAGTTTATTTATTAATTTATATCTCTATATTATAAAAGTATGCTAGTTTTTCATTTTTCTAGCTTCGGTAGATTTCGGTTATAGCCTATGTTTGATAAATATACTGATGTAAATATATAATAAATTATAAGACTCCATATTGGTCTGGAAAGTTAATAATAAGATAGAATGTGCCAGAAGCTCGTTTTATCACGTAAGTCGCAAAAATTGGCTACAGATCAGTTTACTAGAAGGGATTTGTATTGGCGTTTGCATACGGATCTGTCATTAATCGGTTATATTATTAATCCTTCCCAATTGAGTAATGTTATGAAGCTTTGTATGCTTCTTTGTATGATTGTACCTATTACATATGTATAAGTTTTGGTACACTTATATCTTAAATAAAGAAATATAATACTAGTAATACGATATTTGTTGGTAACAGTACAAATGTACAATATACTAGTACCACCTAGTATATAGGGTTGCGTCAATCGGCTAAATATGTCGTGCCTAGGGTTATCAAATAGTAAGCAATGCTTATTATATACAACGCAACGGTTAGTAACATATTTAAAGTGTACTATAAAGTGTAAATTAGTTTATTCTAAATCCAAATTGTAACCGATATTCAAATTTTTAAACAAGTTTTAAAAGCACCTAAATATACGAAATTAAGAACACAAAAAAAAATCATTTAACATGATTGTGTTCCTTACCTGCGCATTTTTTTAAATCTGCGTTGTACTTATTTTTGGGCACACTTCTGTGTAGTAAATGTGGTAACGACATTGAAAATTCCTTATCTATATTTATAAAGTGATAGACTTTGTTTGTATGTAATGGACAAACTCAAAAACTACTTAACCGATTTTAAAAATTCTTTCACCTATAGAAAGCAACATTATTAGCGAGTATATGGGCTATATTTTATTTTTAAAAAAATTCTACCCGCGCGAAGCTGCGGCAGGTCGCTAGTCTCATATAAACCTTTTTAAAAACATTTTATGACGCCTAGTGTTCAAAAAACCTAGTATAATGCATATCGACCAATGAAACATATGAAATTAGGCCTCTGGTTTTTGTAAATTAGTATTTTGTGTAGGTAGATTTATGTGTTACTTCGAGGAAATCCATCTCAAGTAATGCATTCGTATTTTTTTCAGCTATTTTCCGCCTATAGGTCCAAACTTGTTGATTGACTTGTGTTTTGTTTCTCAACGAAGTATTGTATTAATATTGTTTGATTTTCAAACATACATCTAGGTAAATAATAAATGAATATTAATTTTAAATAAAATTTTTTTTTATAAATATACGCAATACACACCAATCATCTGGTCTCAAACTAAGGTATTCCCTATGCTATGAGAACCAGACGACGACTACTAAGGGCGTTGCCAGTACACCCAGACCCGAGACAATCTAGAAAAGTTCGTTTCCTAAATCGAACCGACCGGGAATCGAACTCGGAACCTTCCGCGCTTGGGTGCAACTTCTAAACCACTGCGCTAACGAGGTCGTCAATAAAGTTTACTGGATCAAGATATTTTCAATTTTCGTTTAATAAATAAAGACCCAATTCTGATTGCTTTGGAAATGTAACTTCATGAATATCTCGTCGGAAATTCAAACAGGGACTAACATTTGGAAAAGTTAATAGAGATATTCCGAACCTTTATTAAATTAGGACTCAATTGTTATTAATTATAACAATATTATGTGCCTTCGGGTCCTCGAGTGGAGGACATACATACATGGGGTAATATGAATAAAACGAAAGCAATCGCTTCAAGTATTTAGTATTAGCATTAGCAATTGTTGCCTATGCTTGCTTTCCTTTAAATTTAAATGAATAATCTTTTATTGATACTATTTAGTCTTTGTTAACCCTTTTTTAGCAATAGCTAGATTTGGTTTGTTTGGTTTGGTTGGTAGTAGCATTTACTTGAATAAAAATGGAATTAGATTTCTAAAAAGTATATTTACACAAAACTCAAATTTTGCTTTAATAATAGTAAAAGCATATGTTGACGTTTTATTCACATCACCCATGGGGAGACAGAGTGTGGAAGCCTGCCAGCCAAAAGATCTCAAGACGGCAGTGTGAGAATAAAATACTATAAGAAAGGGTGTAGTGGTGATTTCCTGAGCCTAGAAGCAATCTTAGTCGACGTGAAAGATACGAGATAACGGAGTTGACTTGGGCAAACACTACTCGTTTTTATTATTTTTTCTTTCTTTATGGCATGGCGCAACAGTTTAGCGCATTTGCCAATGTCACTTATTAATAAGTAGAATCACAAGTAAATTAGTTTTTTCTTATCGTAAAACTCCTCCAGTAAAGTGATAGTAGGCTTTAGTGAAGTTATAAAGGACTTCTTGGAAGAGCGCAAGAATTTCAGCTACACATGTTTATTTAGACCTACTCCTTTCTTTTCACTTATACAAAACTTTAAAACACAATATACTATCACTTTTGTACTTTAAAACTTCCAAAAATGTAAAAAATAGAAAATCTAAATAAAATGACAACCTCACCTCTTCCATTCCCGCCAAAAAGTCCACTACTCATTGATTGGATGAATTAAATTAGAACAGTATGTAAGTATGCATAGCTAACATTTGAATATACGAGTACATATAGGTATATAATTAACCTATAACAACTTATTCCGTCATTCGACATTATTTTCATATTACGAACGTAAATATTTCATATAAATACTACATTTCTATTGCATGTCGACATCATTCGTATGTAAACATAAATAAAAACATTTCTATTGAATAGAAAACTCACATTCCTCTCGGTCTAAACAGATGTGGAAAGAATAAGAAAAATATTGATGTTTTCACATTACTCTTGTGTTAAAATATTCTAGGCGCGTTATTAGATTCTAATATTCTGATGTAATACAACTACAAATAATTAAACATTGGTCATATGTACATTTTTTTTTTCTTTGAATATGGCTTGGCGCACAGATTAGCGCATTTGCCAATGTCACGTAATAATAAGTAAAATCACAGGTAAATTAGTTTTTTCTTACCGTAGAACTCCTCCAGTAAAGTGATAGTAAGCTAAGGACTTCTTGGAAGAGCGCGAGAACTTCAGCTACACATGTTTATTTAGACCTACTCCATTCTATTCACTTAATTAGAGCTTTAAAACACAATATACTATCACTTTTGTACTTTAAAACTCCCAAAGATGTAAAAATTAGAAAATCTAAATAAAATGACACCCTCACTTCTCGCGTTCCCACCGAAAAGTCATATGTACATATTAACATTACATAAAAAATATACCAATAAAAAAATCATTTGAACGCGCATAATGTGGTAACACTGTTTGTTTACGTTCAAATAAAAAAATAACATTTTGTCGACAAGACATGTTAAAAAACAAAATCTTAAGATTTAATTTGATTAAAAATAAGCTTTCGCAAAACTATTCGATTGAAAAGTTTATATCCACTGAAAATTGAAAATTGCTTCCATAAAAATAAAGTATACTACCTATCATCTCGCATAGGTCCTAGAAGTAGTCCAAGAGAATTATTAAAAGAAATTGTTTAGACGATATTGGGCTAGTGCCTGTTCCGTTAAATTTTTTTTACCGTTTTGCTAGACGGCAAAACTTGATGGCAAAACAAGTATTTGAATTTACAGATGTAAATCCAAATACTTATTGTCAAAAATAGTAGATATCCAGAAGCTATCAACCATCAAGGTGTAATTTTTTATGATTTGCTTTCGTTTACTACGAATGAAAAAATCAAGAACTTGTGCTTGTGTAAGTTAAAAATTTTAACACTAATTGAGTGTTTATGAAATGCGTAGCACGAAATAGAGAGACGTAAAAATTATGAATGAAAGGGAATTAAAAGAAACCGTCTCTGTTGCAAATTCTAATTATTAATTTTGTACAAAAAACAATTCATCAATGACAGAGAAATACTAAGACGTCGCTGTTCATAATGTCGAACACTGTGCGTACACTTCTCGTACAAAACTATGTCCGTTTTTTACAGATGGTAAAAGATAATAAAGTAAATCATTCGACTAGTTGCCGGCTGCCCAATTAGTAGAGAATCTTGCTACAGTTAGATCTTGGCTGCCGAATTGTAAATATGGAATCTTTTCTACCCAATAACGACATTTGGCGGTTCTTCACAATCGTTTGAAAGTCTTCTACCAAAAAACAAACTCTATTTGCGGCAGCAACTGTCGCGAACCCTCGTCCAATTACTTCTATCAAATCATCACATTTCAGTATTTATTTAAAATACTATGCACTATTAGAACAATACTTGTGTTTACCACAAGTATTGTTCTAATAGTTGTTTAATGCAGTAAAAGAATAACTTCAGAGAGTTTGGTAGCTATACAATTATACAGTATAAATCTAAAATATCTACTGCGTAATGTAAATATTCAGTACATTATCTATATTATAAATCCATTAATTGTTACCTAATCCACGATTTTGCTGCATATACGCCAAATTACTAATTAATCACTACTAATTAATTATTACTAGTTACTATACTATACTAAATAATTGAAAATGAGTTTTCACAGGATTTGGCTAAAGTCGATACATGCAGAAAGGCTTTTGGCTTATTATTGGCGTCAAAATTTTCCGCACTGGGTGATGCTCAAACCTTATTTGCAAACATTGGTCAAGACAATGGCCATTGTTGATAAAACGCGTCGTCAGCGTTCAGAGACCCGTCCATAGATTAAAAATTGCACACATTAGCATTAAAACATGTTCTCATCTCATTTATCGCCGATTTTGATGATCAACGAAATTTTTCATTTACGTCCGTATTTCGGTAAGACGTTGTTGGATTATGGTGAATTTTGTTCGAGAAATGTTACTCATTGTTCCAGTTTTGTTGGTTCAGGTAATTTGAATACTTATACTGTTCAATGAGTCATGTTGATATGTTGTATAGTACCCTATATATTAACTATATAAAATTTTTAACATTCAAAATTATTCACTGACTGCAATTTTGATTATTGACTTTTAGTTTCACCAGGCATTGAAATCGAGATACATATATAAATAATACAATTCCTTTCACGTAAGTGCGCATTTTTACGTATTTCATTTGTCTCTAGTTTTAATGTATGAAAAGTTATGAAAAAGAAAAATTTGCCATGAATAATAATTATATTATACATACATACATATCCTCACGCTGTATCCCTAACGGGGTAGTCAGGGAGGAGGGAGCGCTAAGCGATATTATAGATATTATAATAATATAATATTATATAATATTATAATAATAGTGAGATATTATATTATAATACCATAATATCTGTTCGTTCACTATTTTAGAACAGATATTTACTTTTAATTAAAAAGAAACCTTTTTTATTAGTCCTTAAAATAGTACGATATATTGACGAGAAAATTACTCCACTGAAGGAAAATATTTCAGGTATTTCAGTTTTCCTAGCAAATAAACAATTTCTTGTATTTTATTGTCAATTTTACTAACCTTTTTAATGACATTGTCTGGTATTAAAATGCAAGGCGTTCCGCTCTGTTGCATCTTTGATAAGAGATCGCTTATCATACGATAACTTATCAGTGCACCGCATTGCACTCTAGTTACTGATAATAAGACGATATGTAGACGTTGCGTTTTCACGTGAATATAAAATACGCGTTCGTCAAAGGCATTTCCTAAGTAGAACCCATTTTCTACAAGAAAAAATCTTCCGTTACTTTTAATCCGAAAAGGCTTAGAAATATAGAAGCTCATTTGTCTAGTAATAATACATGTATACATATAATAATGTAGTTTAAAAAAATGAAGCATTCGTAATGTATTGACAGGAGCCGTAGATATGAACCACATCGCTGTCAGACAAATCTCGTAAATTCCTTTTGATACAAATACACTATACACATTTGTTGGTGTTTTTATCGTTGAAGGTAACATCAAGTCCATTCAATTGTAAAAATAATAGAAAATAATACCGTAACACCGATTTTTAAAGTGTTACTAGATTTTACCCGCGACTTTGTTCGCGTATAGCCTGTGTTATTTTGTTGTATAAGCTATATTACTGTAAAGTTTCAACAAAATCCGTTCAGTAGTTTTTGCGTGAAAGAGTAACAAACATCCATACATCCATCCTCATAAACTTTCACATTTATGATATTATAAAGTAGGATTTATGGCATTGTTCATTTTTATCATGCTCAATATCAATTTGGAAATACGCATATGTGTGCGCTGTTCACGTGATAAACAGGCCAATATTAGGAACTCAATTTTATTTTTAAAGATAATTGTTTTTTTTGGTGCCATATGTAAAAGAAACCCTTATGAGTTCGCTCATGTATCCTCCGTCATGTATCCATGTATGTCCGCCTGTCAGTCTTTTCAATTAGTCTTTCAGTGTTTTCATCTATCATAGTCTATTTTTTTTATGTCTGTTATATTAATATACAAGCCGTTACCCGTCTGCTTAGCTGGACGTAAATGGAAATTTTGTACCTATACTAGATTTTTGCTTGAAAAAGAGTGAAAGGTCTATGGAATTCAAAAAACAAATAGCCTAAAACCATCTACAGACGATCTACAAACGATTCCGCGTCGAATGGTCATAGTCCCATACCGATATGTTTAGTAGTTTTTACGTGATTGCGTGACAAAGAATACCATTTTCATTTTATACATAGATTACTAATTCTCTTGTTAATTTCTCCAACTTTAAAAAGTGTAATTTAGGTAACCGTAATATACTTTAAATTACAGAGCTGTAGTCGCTTCAAAATATGGTAAATGAAAAACAAAGTAAAAATAAGTCAAGTGCTAGTTCGACTCGCGTACAGAGTTAGTTCCGCATAATCTACAAATTGAATTTCAGCTAACCTATGCTACTTAGGACTTTCGTTATATTTTTCTTCTAAGCTTTAGTTAAAGCTTTATGTTATCTGAAATTTTAAAAATATTTCAGAGATAAAAGACAGGGGAGGACTTTTTGGCAGCAATGGGAACAGTGAGGTTAGCTTTTTGTTTAAATTTTCTAGTTTTTTACGCTTTTGGGAGTTTTAAAATACAAAAGTGATAGTCAAACGATATCTATTGAGTGTTCGAAACAATCGCTATGTTCCACTTAACTGAGGCTCCGGGGACCACACTAAGCTTACTTTAAATTCGACGCTTGTGCAGTGAACAACGTAGTGTATCTTACTTCATTTAATCATAATACTTTTACTATAAATAAATAAAAAATTGAAACTCAGATTATTATTATACTGCAAAATATACTTTTAAAATGGATTTTTAATGAATTAAACTTATTTTATTAGAAGTAAAATTAAAATGTCGTGAGCAGGACTTGCTCACTCGGAGCGACGACACGATAGCACTGACTCACTCTTACAGCTTAGCGGCAGTTCCTCCGCCCTGCTGACAGCGCGTAGGGACACGATTGCTGTTTTGATGTACTATTCTAGTGTAACGTATAATTCAATAGTGATAGTACAGTGTGCGTTAAAGGTCTGTGCAAGTGAGTAAATGTTTGAAGATCTGAATAAACATGTGCCGCTAAAGTTCTCGCGTTTTTCCAAGAAATAATTTAAAACTCCAGTAAAGCTCACTTTACTGCAGTATTGTTAGGAACTTATTTGTAAGAAACAAGAACATCAAACATGTGTTTATTTGATAAAAAAGTAGAATTTTTACATCAGAGAAGTGCTATAGAATCTGAATAAATACTGAAGACCTGGAAGTATGGGCACAGTTCCCTTTGCCTCCCAAGAATTAGAGAATTATACTAAAAAGGGAGTTTTTAGAGGGATTTTATGGAGAGCAGTTAAGCATTCATTTTAATCATTCACGAATTATTTCTAGAGGATATTGTGATGTAAAATTGACATAGTTTTGTGTCCCAAGTATCTATACTGTTGTGCAATATGTAGAATAGTTAAAATAAGTGCTTACTTATCTTAGTAAGGTGATGTTGATATTGTTTTATTGACTTAATCTGCCTCAGTGGATCCTACTAGAAAAACTGCCTCAATATATTTGTCGCTAGAAATTCCGAGAAACAATAAAATATATTACGTCGACATATAAAAATCACTTGAAGAATGTATCTATTTATTTATTTATTTTTATTATTATTTATATATACTCGTTCCCCTGACTAGTGCATCAAGGCCCTTGTTGGCCACATATCTTTATTGTCTAATCGTATCTATTTATTATCGAAGACATCGCCTGTTTTGGGCATAGATTCCTTTGCCTACCATCTCAAGGAAGAATTGTAGGATCAGCAACAAGGAGGGGGGAAAATCCAATAGTTACAGAGATAAGGGTATAGCTAATCGAATTCGAATTGTCCCTTCTTTTATTATTTTACAAATATTTCGATATGTTAATGTAGTATAATATAATATTATGTAGGTTACCAAAATGTCACTATGTCAAATTTTAAAATTGTATGTCTTTGAGAAAATCTACTATGATAGCTGGACGGATGGATGAGGGCAAGAATAAACTTATAAGCGTTCCGTTTTCCTTTTAATGTAAATAGCCCTAAATACTGATATTTTTATGCTTAAGGTGACACAGTGATAAACAATAATTTAATCTAAATATACCCTCTGCACCATACAAAGGTGCGCGCGCTAACTTACGAAAAATTAAAAAAAAAACAGTTATTTTCGTTCATATTAAAAACTATAATGTGTTTTTAAAAATCCAACTGGCATTTTGAAGAGTGTATTTAAATTAATCTACACAGAAAATTTAGACGCATAAATCGGTTCTGTTAGTTCGAAAAATGTAATCTCTGTTTTAACAGAGGCTTCTGCGATATTTTGTTTTCTGTTACAGAACTTACCTGGCAAAATTAAGTCAATGAAATGAAGAATCAGAATTATCAAATATCACTCTTATACGTTTCGCAATCATTTAGAAAAATTGAGATCCTTGCCGTCAAAATTTCCAATTCGTCGCCTCAATTTTTATTGGAATCAAGTGTAAGTACTTGGTAAGTATGTTATCTACGCTCAGTAAAGAAATACATCGAAGTTTACACAACGAGACGATTGAAGTGTAACATTGCATTGTTCGACAACATAACACGGCAAATGACAACAAGCGTTACTGGGAGCTGGTACGACAACAAACAACGAGGTTCGGGGAAGAGGCGCAGCGAAGGAATCTATCGACACCGAAACGATTTGACGCTGATTCACTCAAATGTATACTTAATTTTGTGTTTTTAAAAGGTAATGACGACAAATCAAGATACTGGGGATATGGCCCTTCACACTAATTAAAAAAAAAAAAAAATATTCAGTATTGGTAGCTGACCGAGTTTGATCAGATTGTCTGTGGATGCATGGTTGAGAAACGAAACATATCAATTCATAAGTTTTAAGCTTTGAGCAGAAGATATGTATGTATGTAGGAAGGTAGATATACCAATCGACCAATTGTAATAGATTCCGCAAAGTAATACCTGAGTATACGATAAATGAACATAAAAAACCGGTTAAGAACATGTCAAACACGTAATAACTTAGTGTTAGCAGTTTCAGAAATAGAAGGTAAAATTTAAAAAAAAATCTACATGTAAAATAATACTTACATACATAAATAAATATACATATACATACATCCATAAATATCTTCACGCTGTATCCCCAACGGCGTAGTCATAGAGGACGGAGCGCCAAGCGACGCGGTCCTTACATACTTCTTTCGCTTCCTCAAATCCCATCATTCTCCTACACATTTTCGCCTAGGTATGTGAGTGCTTTTGACATTTCCGTCGGCTAACTCTCTGGCTATTTGATCTTCGAAAGTCAGCCTTGGTCTTCCTTAGATTTTCTTCGTCAGTTTTTCATCACTATTTTTTCTGTGCCCGATCAATCAAAGCATTCCTTTCTTCATTTTTACAATAACACTGTCGTAGAATCCTGCCATATACAATACCATAGCATACATATGTAAAAAACATTTGTAAGATTTTTGTGTAATGCATGTAAGTCATCTCGTCGACAAAGAACATTTTGCGTAAGTTGTTTATTATCAAATGCATTTCTTATCAGATAATATACAAAGGTAGTCTCCTTAGATTCATCAAAATATTATATTTCATCTGCACATTCATCATGACGTAACTGACTCGTCCATCTTAAAATCTAAAGTTTGATGGTCGCGGAACATTACATTTATTATTTGTTTTTCTTTCATTTGGTATAAAAGAAAAAACTATACATTACCTTGGAGTTCAAAATATTCAGGCTTGTTATCTTTAAAAAGTTTTTAGCGCTTTTGTTTATTGGCCTTTTGATCTTTTTCAGCATAGTTAATTATCAAAAGTTAAAAATTTGTTGAAGCTGCTAGTCTTTGGAATAATTTTAGAGGAACAACATACAAGCAACAGAGATTATAATTCAACAACAAACAAAGGTTTTTATTTTAATTTAATTTGAAAAGCTAGATATCAATATAATTAAAAAATCTTTAATATTAATTTGAAGTATCAATGTGTCGCTTGTTACATTTATAAAGTCTATGCAGGATCGTTATCATTGAATCAAATGATAAAGAATCATGAATCACCTTTGTTTTTAAATAAATAATAGAGCGCACTAAATAATTTTATAGACGCTTTTACATAAACAATCTTTCAAACTATCTCCATGCCATATCATAGTCAGTTTAGCGGTTTAGCATTTCCGATACAAAGTGTCATCGCCAATTTCACCCCTTTAGGGATAGATTTTTGATAAAAAAGAGTATGTCTTTTCGATAAAAAAAGTCTATCATCACTGCACCAAATTTTTCATTACCAAGGTTTTATCATTTCCCATACAAAGTTTCATCCCCCTCTTCACCTTCTGAGAAGTAAATTTTTGATAAAGAAAGTAGCCTATGTCCGTTCTTTGATAGCAAACTATCTCCATGCCAAATTTCATCATAATCGATTTAGCATTTCCCATACAAAGTTTCATCCCCCTTTTCACCTCTGTAGAGGGGGTAGATTTTAGAAAAGACAACTAGCCTATCTTTTGCACAATCACATGTTCTTATTGTACACCTTTCATTAAGATCGGTCAAGCCGTTCTTGAGTTATAAAAGGACATACAGACAGGCAGACAAATAGACAGACAAAAATTTTAAAAATGGTAAAATCGAAGTCAATGAGTCATAAAATGACTCTTCATCAGAAAATTTGACAGACAGACGCTATAGATTTACATACGAGTAGTAGTATAGATGATACTATTCCAGTATAAAATATATTTTATATACTTTTTTGTACCTCATATGCTTAAAAATACAATATTTATAATGTACGTTTAAAATACTACTTCTGTATAAAATAATTTAATTTAAATATGCGAAAGTGTGTGAAGAGGATGATGAGACTTAATGACGCGTAACGTGAGCACCACATGCAGGGACCCCGACGCTTGGCACTGGCATCCATCTGCTCTGACTACCCCGTTAGGGGTATAGCGTGAGTATATGTTTGTATGTACCTATGATATATATAATTGAAATATAAAATAATAAAAAGACTTCGAAAATAAATTCAATAAGATAACAGAATCTATAAATAGGATTAAAATCGGTATAAAAACTCATTCATTCATATCTCTAAATACAGTGTACAAAAAAACGTGGACGATGGCTTGAAGTAGGACGCTTATGCACGAGGAGTGCGTCGACTATTTTGACTAATCGTTATTGATATGTCGTGATGCATGGAAGCACATCGATCCGTGACGTTACGCGACTTGTTCGGTATTTTATCATTCACTAATATTTCAAAAAAATCGCAGTAGATGAGTCGGGTTTTCAAGTCAATATTTTGTCGCTATCCGTATTCAATTTGTCGTTATTTTATAATGACTTCATTTTAATAATAGATATCTATCCAATCGTTTAATTAAGTTACTTTTATTTGATAACTTTTTTGTACGTATTATCAGCTGTTCTGACTCACTTATGTTCGATGTTATTATAAGAATAATATTTCAGTTTGATAACAATTTATTGATCTTTCTTTAAAAACTAACGTTCTCGCTTTTATGACATAATAACTTTTACCCGCGGTTTTATTTACGTAGAATTGGCGAATGGTAAATGACAAATTGCAGCCTATGTTTAGGCATAGATTTAGCCATTTATCAAAAAATGTAATGGCGATTGCTTCAGTAGTTATTGCACAAAATAAAAACAAAGAAATGGATAGTGTTTTGTTATTATAATATTATACTTATAACAAATTACTCAATAAAATAAATGGTTGCAATGTTTTTAAATATATCCTAATTTTATTTACCATTACATAATGAAAAATGAAAATAACATAACCTTTTACCCTATAGAAACCAACAATATGTAAAACTATGGGTGGACTCATAAAAATAAGCTCGATCCAGCTACACTTTGTCGTTTTTGGTTTTAAGTAGATTATCCGACTTAATAAGTATAGAGATTTAATCATTTAATAAATGCCACATCTATTAAATCTTACGTTCACGTAGGCAAACATCGTTGAGCTTTCGCGCAGCTTTCTAATTTGTTGTCTGCTTATGATTAGCTCTGAAGGAGCACACGCGCAACTGTATTTGACAACGAATTGTCATAATTCATTACCATCGATTGAATTTCTAATTCAAATACGTTCTAAATTACACCAATATGAAGGGCAATGAGTGACAATTTACAAACGGCACCGCAATTTTGAAGAAACGGATTTTCCGATGTATCTACAGAAGAATGTTAATTTCATAATTTACTAAACCATTTCTATCGCTCAAATGTTAATAGAATTAGCAGTCAAACCGTGTTTTTTTATTGCAGTAAGACTTAAATATATATATAATGCAAGGAAATCGTTAGAAGACGGTTCATTAACAGACTATGTTGTTCTTTTAATGAATGTTTCCTGTTTTTTGTATTGTTTCACTAAACTTTGTTCAGATGAGATGTAATTTTCGAAAGAAAACGATAAGTGCTACGACATTTTAGGTTTTTCGTAACACAACTTACGGCTTTTGACGTCAGAAAATATTAATAGAAAACATTTCTATCCCTAATTTAAATGAAGTGCAGTAAGAATTTGCAATCCATCCATTACAGTTACATAATTTCGCAACGACCTTACATAATAAATATACTAAGGAGGTACAACAAATTCGTATAAGCATGACCTCAGGCCATGAATGTGTACACAACCAACTATCACTATTATACCCTACGGCGAAAATCATCGTGTCTGCCAATGACCACTTGTTCCTTTGAATTCGTGTACAAATATCTTTACAATGTTTACAGACTAATATGAAATGACAGAGACAACCGAGTTATAAACACGAAACTTTATCCACAAAAGCATCGGTTTACGTATTTTCTATTTCACGTACATGAAATATTATATTACGTAGATAAACTCGTAAGACGATACATTACTTTCATATTTTTTATGATTATTGTATTGTATTATTGTATATATTTTTTTTTATTTTGAAAAAATCTTAATTTTGTTAGTAACTAATAAAATTTAAATTAAAAAGGTAATGTACATATTAGAATGTTATTAATATTACTAAAATATACAGTATTCGAGACATTAAAATGTAGAGTTTTTAATTCAAATTTCTTTAATCTAATTTAAATATATAATCTTTGTTAGATTGTAAGACTAAATAGATCAATTAGTATAGAACTTTCTCTGATAAAATAAAGACGATAATTGTTAAAAAACAAAATTAGGAACATCAATCCATCAATTAAAGAGGATTAGCTTCTGTCGTAACATTACTCTGTGCAACAAGCGTACGATTTCGGTAGTGGTCATAATGTTTATACGATTGGAACATGATTCGACCACATTAGAACTACCATGGTGGCAAGTTTTGACAAGTGATTTGTATTATGCCGGGAACATTGGCGGACAAGTAGGTACCTACGTCAAATATTTATCTGAACACAACTAAAATTGCAAGGTAATACAACGATAGCGATTCCTTAAAAGTATTTTAAAACGTATCGATAAATACATAGATATCAAAAAATCGTTTTTTATTTTTTTAATTATTAACCGATGTCAATAATTAAATAATAATTATGAATTCTAATATTACTACAAATCTTATTGTTGTTGTAAGTTTCATACATAGTACATACATATCTTCACACTGTATTCCTAACGGGGTAGTCAGAGAGGGCGGAGCGCCAAGCGTCGCGGTTCTTACATACTTCTTTCGCTTCCTCAAATCTCATCATTCTCCTCACACATTTTCGCCATTTAGTTTCATACGTTATGGTCAATATACAAAATTGATATATTTGATGTACAGATCAATCTTTGATTTCACATCAGTATATTTTGCTTAACATCTACAGTAGAATGTATCATCAGTAAGTAGATATCAAATCGGATTACAACAAAACCAGTTCAAACATCACAACTAATGCTTGGTTGATACTTGTTCGTGCCCTGACCACTGTCCACTCGGACCATAACTCCCTCATGCGACAAAACAAAAAACAAATTTGCAAACGTATAAAGAAATTGAAAGGTACCGGCGAACGAGATGCTATCGCAAAATTATTTCCAATTTCACCGTTTTGCGTCTCCGTTCTGGAACTCTTTTTTAAATTTTATTTTTGTAAATTTTATTTTCGAGCGATGGTCGTCGCGCTGAGCCCACTCCCATAAATTATAGTTCGGTAGCTCTCTTAAAGGGGTTTTTGAGATTTTTTATTTTTGTTTAGCCCTTTGAAGAATTTATGTC
The DNA here is from genome assembly GCA_907165235.1 of Zeuzera pyrina. Lineage (NCBI taxonomy): Eukaryota > Metazoa > Arthropoda > Insecta > Lepidoptera > Cossidae > Zeuzera > Zeuzera pyrina. Next base: position 7,857,725 of record OU015641.1, read on the forward strand.
CCCGTCTTACTTAGTAGCGGCGGTCAGCAGACTTGTCTGAGTTGTGCGAGTCGAAGAAATGTTCGTTGCTTGCTTTTGCTGCCAGCCAGTTGTGACTAAACTTATTACAGTAGTAATATTTGCCACACGTACACTTCTACAATATTCCTTACTAGGGGATTTCGTGACCGTACTACTTAACTCTACTTTAATAATAAATACGTACTTTTTTAGTTTATTATTGTATTTTAAAAAATATTCAAAATTATATTTCCTACATTAGCTTCAGTAGCAAAAACTATAAGTTATCATCTAGTATAAATGTCACATGTTACCGAAACTAAATGTTAATGACTACGTGATGATTAATCATTACTGCCTACTTATGGGAGAATTAGTAAAAAATGATGTCACTATTATAATTTACAATGCTGTTCTAAAAATATTTTTCCAGACTAGAATTTATGGTATGAATTATTTATCGAATTTCGTTTGAAGGCAGTTTATGTTTTATCAATAAATCGCAATTGATATTTACTTACTTAACTCCCTATAAAGTAGTATTATGAAAACGAAAATTTGTCAATTTCTTTGTTTTTCCTTACTATTTAACTAGTTTTATAACTTGTTTCCACAAGTAGTGCTGTAACTTGATTTAAACTCAGGCTCCGTTTTACCCACTCCACTTATTCGAAACCGTGAGCAAAGCCAGTTTCTATAAATCATTTTTTTTATTCGTACGTTTAATATTTTTACTACATTTTCTGAATATCATCTAAAACTTACGAAGTCTTTTATTGCAGACAAAACGGATTCCAAATACTGGCAATTGGAATAGTTTCCAATTTTTTTATCTCATTTTGTGTTTGGATGGCATCCTAACGGTATTCACCGAGAGACATAACTTCGAGACGGACCGCGAACAAAACTTTTTATATTATTTTTCTGTTGACCTCAGTCGCAATCGATTTTGCTTTTAACTTTTTAATCATAGTATGTTTCTAAAATTATTATTAAAAGAATGAAACGTCGTATATATTTTAGAATTAAAAATAAAATATCGAACAATAGCAAATATTACTAACTGGTTAAGACAACTTAAGCAGAATACAGACCCACTGGCGCCATGACCAAGCGTGAATTTTGACATTGATTACATCCGCATACCTATCTACAGAGGGACATAAATTTGAAACACTGCTTCGTAAAAATATTCAGATACCTTAACAATACCAGGATACTAAATACAATACGAAATTATAATGAATTACTCATATTTATAAAATTTAATTAGATATCTATTACAAACTAAGAAATGTTCTAGATTGCCTTTTAAATAAGTATGTTAAACAGCACTTTAAACGTACTTTTATCACCGCTGTGCTGAGATTGCTACAAAAAGCCATACCGGCAACTCTAATTGCGTTCAACGCCAACCAAAATTAAAAAGAAAAATCGCACAGCAAGAATCCCGCCTATTTTTAAAAATGGAACCCGACGATGATTCGCCTAATTAATAAACCAATCACGTACAGTCGAGACGCGGCGTCGAGGCGCGGCGGGCGTGCGGGCGCGGGGGATGAATGTTCGGAAATTCGAATAATATATTTTTTCTGCACTCAAAGTATCGTAATGTTACTTGTAATTGGCTTGACGGCCGATGACAACAAACTTAGGATCAAATTCATTATTGAAGACTTATGAAATACTGTATTAAGAATTAACACAAAAATAGATCTTGTTGGCACTAGAATCATTACAAGAAGCTCAACATTAACAGATATCCATCCATATTTGAAACTGGCAACACAAAAAGAAAACCTCGGTTCAATAGTTAATCTTGTCAAATCAATACAAGAAAAATAAAAATTAATACTCTATCGGATTCTCAGAACATTGTTATGAGAACGTCTCGGATTATATGACACAGCAGTTATGTTTTACTTTTTGATTGAATGGATATGAATGAAAGTCGTGCGTTATTATCAAAGACACCTTCGAATGTGACACCGAAAAATTACGTGAAAAAATCGTAAACTTTGGGATTGTAAAAAAATATCATTTATCAAATAAATGCATTCCCTGTTATATCCTTGCGCAGCGTGACTGCAAAAACTAGTTGAATAATAAATACATTGGCTGGTAACACTGGAAACCGAGGAACCACGAGGAGACCCGAAGCAAGGCGAAGATTAGCGAACGCGCACTTTTTGTTTGCATCAATCGATGCGCTCGCGCATTCGCACAATGAATAATTCAAAAATTGACATGAAATGGCGTATGGTTCTTTTTTAAATGAAAGGTGCCCGATTGAGGACTGTAACCGTCTGACGAATTCATTGGTCAACGGCTTTTTACGTTCGGTAATTGCTGTATTTATTTTATAGACAACAAATTTATTGCATACTTATTAGTGATCTTGTATCACTCTATTAACGGTCATGACCTTTATCGCAATCAAAGACGTGAACTAATTTATAATACGAAGTTCTTCAATCTGGATATAAATGTAGCTTAAAATGATGCCTTTAAAGCATAAAAACAAATTGGCTTGATATTTATTTTACTCGAAAATTTAAACCACATGTATACAAAACAAACACTTATTAATATTATGTCTAATAAATATGATTTCATTATCCAAACGCTTTTCGATACTAATAAAAAGTTGTGTTACCAGTTATTAAAATTGAAAATTGCTCTTGACAGGCACTTGAAGAAGGACAAAAATTTAAAATGCCGTTAAAATACTGTCCGTTTTTGTGATTAAGGGGTAAATGTATTCGTATGAAGAAAATAATTAATGCGAATATGCCGTTAATGATGCCTTGAAAGCAGGATGCAATTTCCAAGTATAAGTAATCTCGTCATCGGGATTCAGTTTGTGATTCGCCATCAAATCTTTGACGTACTTTTTGGATAAAATGGCTTCATTTGAAGATATTGGTGACGTCAGTGAGTTATGGTTATGATCTCTTTTGGAGTCAACCTCTGAGAAAATCTTAATAAGCAAATAGATCGAAATTTGAACTAAGTATATTTACTTCCTCCAAGGTATGTACTCATGTAACACCAATTTTGTTAATAACTTATCAAAGAAAAAGAGCACAAAGCACATTCTATAATTAGAACATTCTATGTAGCTATATAATGTTACGCCCGTAGCTTAGTAGTGCTACGGTATTTGTAACGATGCACTCTGTTATTTAATGGATGGGTGATCTAGATACATATCGAGTGTCTCCGCGTGCTTTTGAAATTCAGGGGGCTTACGGGTGATTTTTTAAACTGACGATATTGCTTACCATTACGAATGTACCATTATATTCCCGCGTGGTGCAATGCTTTTGACATGTCAGCAGTCATTAGTTGCTACTAGTGATGATTAGTCCATTATTAATAAAAATTGATATTCTAATTGAATCTCTCCAGCCGCTCTATGCTTTATACTCTTAACGCAGTATCTCTCGGGATACAAATGATGGTAGTTGTTGCTGATGTTACTTTCTTGTAGTTTCCATTCTCAAAAAATAAAACAAGCTTCGTTAAATATCCATTCAATAACTGGTCTTATTAATCGTTACTTAACATCATTGACCACGTTATAAGAACATCATTTTGTAATAAAAAAATTAAGGCTCAGCAGTGAAATGCATGTAGGCCATTAAAGACTACTATTCCATAATATCCCATATAAGAATTGATAGAATTTACCACTAAAATGAACACTTGAAAGTCGAATCTATATAAAAACAGGTCACATAAATTATATTATTTAAGCCTATTTTAGTCTCATCGCGATGAACCACTTTTAAAAACAAAAACGATATCGTATACTTATAAGTTCGTATACTTATAAGTTAATTGGTATATTATAAATAAAATTAATTTAAAATGTAAATGCGAAGAAAAATAACATGTCACTTGTTTTAATGAGTGCTTGTGAATGATTTATGAAGTGGGAGCAGTTGTTTGAGTTTTTCATTAATTGATGGTAAATTGAAACCGCCCTATATGTAGCTATAATTTGTAAAGTTCCAGGATCTTGACATAACGCAAATAGTATTTCTCTCTTATTCGTCGCTTTCAAGAAAATTAAAACCAGTTCGTCGCTATCATCCTAACATTACCTCCTTATTCATACGTAAAGGCTTAAACCCACACTAGCTAAAATATGTTTATCTCTTTTATTCCAAAACGTAAACCAATGTGAAAATAAAGACAAAACTTATTTTAATTTTAAAACGTTTTATAATTTGTATGAATAAGGACTTCAGTTTCTCTTCCAAAATTGAAAAATGGAACATTTATGAAATAATTCGACACAAATCTCGTCTGATTTTGATGGCCCAAAGACAGTCGCGAACTTTGAAAGTTAAGTTTTGACTTTGAGCTTGGGGACACGAAATTTTTTTTTTGGTCTACGTATGTATCAAATAGACACTTTTTCAATCACGATCTCAAAAACTCATTATATCATTTTCTGTGGGTATTCTTTATATTCTTTATAAAAAAAAAGCACTAATCTAGGAACGTCTTTCCACCTTATACTGGATTCCGAGACAAAAAAGTTAGTTTCTTAAATTGGCTTGACCAGCAATGGAACTTGGGATTCCCTGTGAAAGACATATGCACTAAATACCACGCCAGCTGTATAGGATTAGTACATCTGCTTTTGATATCTTGAATACGTATAGTACTAAGCTACGTATAAGACTTACGTGCCAAAGTGGTACTCATCGAGCACACAAATGTAACCATAAGCACAGTCCATAAGCACAGTTTGGTTGTACTACTACTACCATATTATTGTACATATGTATATATTTTTGTTCATAAAGCAAAAAGTTATACTCACTTATAAGATGAAAATGACATGTTACTGTCGACACAAGGCTGGTCATCCACCACTCCACTCGCTGTCAGCATCAGAGTGTTCATGTGTGATTTCTCAGTTTTAAATTTGTAATTTATCAATTCTTTTGTTATCGATTGCACTATGATATCAGTTTGTAAAAGTCCGATATTGCGCCCACGTGACGCGAAACCACATTGTGTGTGTCACATCACTAGCTTTCCTCTTCTCATATCTGAAAAAATTACATTTAAAATTACAAAATAATGATTATATTCTTTTAAGTTATAGATCAATAATGTAATATAAGTTATAGATCGGTACCGATTCAGAAAAATAACACTGTGTTTCGAGCGTAACGAATTTAAAAATTAGGATTACTTTGTATTATTATTATTATTAATTTTTATATTTGTAATGCTTCGTGAATTGTTCTTTTTTTATTTTACATAAGTATTATATTGTTTTACATTTAATTGTATTCTATTTTCATTTTAATTTGTTTGGGATGCAATCTCTATCAACAGTTCAAACTAATCGAACTATCATCTATGAACGGTGTAATTCCTAATTTGTTTTGTAGTATATTTCTTTGGTTTTTGTGTTTATTTAAGATAATAAAATCATACGTAGGTTTAATTGGAGAATATTGCAATATTGCAACTATAATAGTGTGAGGCAAGCGGCTGACGCTTATCAAATAATACTGAAGCCACTTGTTTAGGTCTTGAGCGAAAGTTTTTATATTATATTATAAAATTATGTAAAAGTCAAAGAAAGGGAAAATGAACGTAATCTGGTTGCGCTGTATTATCTTTAATTAACCTTAGAAAATTGGAACCAATACGGAGTTTGCAGTAATAAAAATTTTATTAAAAAAAAACATTTTAATAAAAAAACCTGAACATTTCTGTCTTACTTATCCGTCAAATCATTTTTACAAATTTTCCACTTGCTTATTGTGACCAAATTATGACTGAAGAAAACGTATTATAACCCTTATTAAGGATATAAAGATCTGTAACGTATTTAAGGTCATTTATTTACAAATTGTTATAATTCATAACGCAAATAATAATTAATATTCTTGCTGTAACCTTCATTGTTAATGTGTGGCAAACTGTGATTTCATCGAGCTCTCTCCACCCAGAATGGGAAATGGCGTTAAGTTATTTATACACTATATATATATATAAATATGAACTCACTAAAGGACGTCAAAATAAAATCATCAGTAAGTTGTTTGTTTTGTAAAATAATATCATTAGTATTTTTCCCTGGTTAATTTGTTTTTCGCGGTCGGACACTCCCCAAAATTCCCTAAAAGTTTTGTTTGTATTCATTACATTTACCTATTACATAATCTACAAATACATACATGATACATACATGACTAATAACTATTAAAGGTAAAAAAATAAAAATAAATTTACACTTAATTAAGGAAAAAAGTTATATTCCAGTACGGCGAAAGAGGGTAAAAATATATGTGTTTGATGAAGCATATTAGTTATACTTATTAATTAATTATGACATATATGTTATGTTAAACTTCTAGGATATACGTAATCACCATAAATCCTATATCGCAAATGCTCGAGTATGCCAAAAATGCCAAATTACTGTTTTCTAGTATCCACTTGGTAAAAGTATCCACTTCTAAAATAAAGGAATTTAGCGAATAGAATACAAAAATATAGGATTTTAATCAAACTTTCTTACTACTTTTTTCGTCTAAATATATAGGATAAACATCTACGAAATACGCATTCACCATAAATCTATAAATCCTATATTACAGATGTTCGAGTATGCCAAAATGCCAAATTACTGTTGTCTAGCGTCCACTTGATAAAAGTATGTACTTATAAAGTAAAGGAATTTAGTGAATAGAATACAAAAATATACGAATTTATTCAGACTTTTTACCACATTTTTTGGAAAGATTTTCGTGAAATTATTAAATCTTGAAACTTGGCGCTCCGTCCTCCCTGACTAACCCGTTGGGGGCACAGCATGAGAATATGTATGTTTGTATTAAATCAAGACACATATTTCGTAAATTTCTCAAAATGAACTGACCCTTACACGTTTATCGTAAAATATTTCATAAATAATTATCTGACTCTACATATTTTTTATAAAATTAAACGGTAATCGTTATTTTTATTTTTGTAGGCTATATTGATCGAACGAAAAAATTAATTTTACAGCAAAAGATTTTCAATATAATAAAATTAAATATAACAATGATGAGAATCACCTTTAACGCCTTAACTACTTGGTGCCAGGAGCAAACTTAACATAATCTATGCATAATATATTTACATAGGTAGGTATATTGTAGGTATATTGTATAATACCGGCTAAGAGTGTGTCACACACATTAAATTAGGGGTTGGTAACAATTTCAAAGTAAAAGCACAATTTGTTTAAGTGAAATTAAAAAAAAATTAAGATTCATATGGATTCAAATTATTCCACTATTTCGTTCATTTTGATTCTCTTTTTTTATTTTAGGTTACTGATTAATGTAAGTAGGTGTAAATATGACGAAATAAATCGACCGTGCCATACGTTCAGACAGACAGATGGACAGACGAACACGACGAAACAATAAGGGTTCTGATTTAGCTATTTAAGCTACAAATTTTTAAAAAATACTTAAAAATATTGTTTGTATAGTTTCGCAGCAGAACCACAGATAACGTCTAATAGTGTATCATTTATAATATACAGATGAACGTCAACAAATTATAATGAATTCATTGTTTTCATTATGCTTCATCTTAACTTCGATATCTTCGTGTATTAGACCAATGGATACATATCTATACAAGAAAATAACGTAATTTTTCAATTATATTCGTAGTTATCTTTAACTTCCACTTCAAATGAGTTGTTTATGCGAAAAAACTATTTACGCATGATAAACATTATAAGTAGCTATTTACGCGAGCTCAGGAAAAACCAAAAAAACATTTTCGTTCGCTACGTAACTATGAATACTTCGTGTATTAACAATCAGATAAAAGTATATATATACTCGTTCAAAAATCGATCACATTCCATAAAAGAGTTCTGGAATTGTTAAAAAAAAATAATTTCTTCATTCTAAGCTCATCGAGTACCGAACTGCCATCAGATTTGACGGAGATAGCGCGCCGTGTTTGTACTGAACCGGCTTGGCCGCCATTTTGAATCTGATTGACAGCTGTCAATGTTGGCGGCACGGCGACGCGTCTCCGCGCCTGGGTACGGTACAAGGCGCACTACTAATTCCTTTACAAAAATGTTCTTTTTATTTTAAATATTATTTTAGCCTGATGACTAAACAGAATTTTAATAGCAATTAAGCTACGATAAGAATTTCTTATTCAACAATAATCTGCCAGATTTCATAAACTCGTAGTGAAGAATATTCAAAGGCGATATCAGAAATAAAAATTGTACCTACTTTTCTTTCATTCAAGTTCATAACTCATACTCATCTAATCTGTAATATGAACAAATTATAGAAAATACGTGTTAACATAATTTTGCTTTTATTATGTGAACATAATATTGTATTTTTATAATTGAACACAAAGTAATGTTTCTGTAACGTTTATCTATAAAAAATTTAAACAGAGCTATCTCTATGAGTTATATCTGTCCTTTAAATAAAAAATACAATATACATTTGAAAAATGACCAAGAAGTGAAATTCAGACCTATTAGCTTTTTCTGAATTCGAAATTAATCTTCTTGGTTGCCTGTAAGTCTTTCAAAAATTGCTGAAATGGATTAAATAAAAATTCGATGTTAACTGATAAGATTTTCGCTGTTTAAATAGTATGATCCAAATAAATTATTCAGGTACGTAATACAATTTCACTGTCTTTATGATAAGTGGCAAAAGTTATCGAACTCAAAATATGAAGTTAATCAGTAAAATAAGGAGCATAAAATATATTTTCTTTGTGTAAATTGAGTGAGGAGACTGGCCGTGCTGCATCAGGTACATCTATTGTGCATTGGAACTAAACTAGTGTCTTTCTTAGTGTTTAGGTTTTCAACTCAACCTGACTTAATATTTACCGCCATAGCTGGGATTCAACAGCATAATGTGCTTCTGAAGTACGGAATCGCTTGATACTCATTAATTAACTACGCGCTACAGTACGGTTTCAAAGGAGATTTCTCATTTAAATACTTAGGTTGCCTTGTCGAGGTTTTCCATTGACACTACAGCATTGGGGGGTTTCTTCAAAAATGGTATGGAAAGGTTTTTATAAGGTCGGCAACATGTAATTTTTAAAGCGCCCATTAGGCTAATATCTCCAAATGGATGTTATAGGTTAATAATTGTAGCTTTTATAACAGTAAACATGTTCGCTATAAAAATTAGTAAAATCAAATGCGCAATCGCCAAATCAATGTTCTTTAATTTTTTAAATAATGCTGCTTTGCCTCAAGTATAGTAACATTGAGCTGCGTAGTAATGCAATCGCGAAATAGTGAGGTTTGAACAAATTTCGAATTCGATGTTTTTTTGTATTCGATACATTATCTAACAAAAGTCAATATATTTTTATCATCATATTACGTGCGCTTATGATAGATATATGATATACTAGATTTTCAAACGAGTATGACTACAATTACATCTTTTCATACAAAGGCGCTAGAATAATTATCCCGTAATAATTGTCTGCATATAACATTTTTATTTTAAGGATATATATAATACAGTAATATCTGTTTAGATATTAAATCATTAGAATTCTAGCTCTCATAAATTTTTCAACACTTGTCGATAAAATCTTCTAAATGAATTTATCGATATGACCAGTCACAACACTACACGATGTGTTGATAACGATCTACTAACTATCCAGACGGGTAACATTGCATCGCATAGAATTTCAATTACAAAGTGGTATTTTTAATGTTTTATTGTGATTTTTATTAAACTTTTAAGAAACTTTGCAATTAGCGAAGTCGAGATGAGTAAATCATTGAAACAACTAATTTTTTTTATCCACAAGCACCTACATAAAATGTTATGATTGACAATATGAGTGACAGTCTTTATAAGAATCGTAAATACAAGCAAAATTTTCCATACATTCTTTCTGACAATTGCTTACAAATTTCATACTAGCGGTAACTCGCGATGTCACTCAATTTTTTGTCATTTTTTCAGTGTAGAAAGTAGTCAAAATTACTCTGAAAAGTCCTCTACCTGCCAAGCCAAATGAAAGCCCTGTCAAAATCGGTTTAACTGTTTCGTAGATTAACCCGGACAAACAAACAGACAGATGGACAAAAATTTTAAAAAAGCTCATATCTAAAACGGCAAATTTAACGCGACCTTATTACCTTTTTATTCTGACTTGACGTTTCGACCGAGTTGAATCGGCCGTGTTCTCAAGCAAACTGTCCTCAGTTTGCTTGAGTACTTTTATAAAGTACTTTTGTTTTAGATATATTCTATAATGCAACGCAAAAGTTTATAAGTTTATATTTAAAAAAGCTTGTTTGGATTTTGGTTACGTGGAAATAACCATATAAGCGTAAGCCTTTATTTCGAAATCACATACAGACACTTCAATTTTATTTATATGTATATATATATATATATATTGTCTTATAGATGTAACTTGTTAAGCAAACTGCAAGCAGTCTATGAGAGGACCGGCCAAGAGCGTGTTGAGCGCGCATTGATTTGTAGGGTTCTGTAGCAATTTCTCACAGAGTAGAAGCTAGATTTAGAAAAAAAAAAAATAAAGGCTAGAAATAAAAATTAAAAGCTGTAACATACTAATAGTCTGACGAACAAGCAGGCAGACAAGAAGAAGATACTGTTTTTTTCCATTTTGGCTACAAAAGTTAGTCAAGTGGATTGATTGAAAATGAAAATAATGACATCAGTCCTGGCCTATAAAATTTAAATTACTTTTAATTTAATTACTTTGATTTTTCATTTACCTAATTACTTTCTTGAGAACAATTAATGTTTAAAAAACGATGCTAAAAATAAATTAAGCGCACGAAACTAAAGCAATTTACTAGGAGCCATAAATTGCTCCATTTAAGCAATTACTTGTTGATCGTCTCACCCTTAAATAAAATAGAAGAAATGACGGTCCGTGTAATGAATTAATGTCACAACAGATCACAAAAACATGATTTTTTTAAATATTGGATTCCACATATAATATGTAGCTGTATTACACTTCAATCGATACTCTCCTTCTAAACATCATTGTTATTCTACCGTATTATAGGTTGCTCTAAGTAGAATTTTTTAATCGTTCTTCAATTATTGGAATTTCTAATATTATCTATTTATTACGAATACTCGAATAAACGCATACAATGTGATTACGAGTTTTTAGATTATGTGCATTTAAATATTCGCAGTAGATTTTTTGTGTGGAATAATCTTAGTATGCTTTTGGCTCTTAATACTTTTATACAAAAACAAAAACGAAGAAAGTTAAATTGTAACTTTGCAAAAAAAAACTCCTTTGTTTTAGTTTCTAAATGTTTTCTGTAATTTCTCCTAGCTTTTAGAACGCACCAATTTTGACTCCATTTTTATAAAGTTACAAATAAATTCAATTTCGAATAAAATTTCAAAATAAAAAATTATATTTTAAAAATATAACTTGTATGTAGTACAAGTTTCTTTAAACAAAGTAATATTTTTAAAATATTATTTTTCTCTTTTACAACCGAATAGCAAAAACGGAACCCTTTAATTTCATCATGTATATCTGTCTGTCAATTTATCTGTCTGTCTGTCCATTCGTATGTCACACACAGAGTCAATTCATTACATTGTTTTTACACCTACTGAGGTGTTTATATACTTAAATTGATGAGCCAAACCCAGAAATGAGAATCAAACATTAAGAACAGAAAATGATTTGAAAGACTGAGGCAGAGGTAAATAAATAGAGTTGATATTTAAAATGCAAAATATGAGCCTTTAACGACGAATAATTTCTTTATTAAAACGTGATTATTAAAATATAGAGAAAATGATAAATTTAATGAAAAATGTAATAGATATTAAATCATTTAGTTCAGTAGTATTCAGTTCATATTTAAATAAAACGTATTGTCATAGCTCAAATAAACAAGAACTTCAAAGGAAACTTTATTTTCGGCTGTTCAATTGTATATTTAATTTCTAAATAAATACACTGTTTTGGTAAATTCCATTCAATAAAGTATTCAATCGACTATTTTTCCGTTGCGCAATGTTTATGAGTTTATAGACTGCTGCAGTACGAATGTCGACGTTTTGTTGTCAATGTGGAATCTCATATGATACTTCGAACATCCTCGTCTTAAGTGGATATTTCGAACCCGATATACATTTTTTGTAAATTAATTTGTCTACAATTTCTACACAATACTAAGTCAAGAAGTGGCCAACATGCTGCTGGTCTGGTTTTTTAATTCGGTACGTACAGTACGTAGGATGTACATTTATGTAACTATAAATGAGAGATCTCATTGGTGGCTTGAAAGTTCTTGTCAATATGTTATCCAATAGCCGATCTCCACCATTTCGCACAGGGTCCCTGGTACCATAACTGATACATAATATACTCAGACATTTCACACAGCGCCATCTAGTCCCAAAGTAAGAAGTGCAGCACTTGTGTTATGGGTACTAGACAACTGATATACTACTCATATACTTTTCTTTTGTAAATAAATACATATTATACATAAACATCCAGACTCGGGGCGGGAATCGAACCCGCAACCCCGTTTACTTTCCGACGGGCTTTGCCGTTGCGCCACGGAAGTCGTCTGCAGAACATGTATATACTCATATACATATCTTCACGCTGTATCCCTAACGGGGACGTAGTCAGAGAGGACGGAGCGTCAAGTGTCGCGGTTCTTACATACTTTCGATTCCTCAAATCTCATCATTCTCCTCACATAATAACTGATGTTTTGTCAAAAGGTATTCAAAGAAAAAGTAGGGGTTTATTGGGAAAATTCCCAAAAGAATAATATTTTGGGTAATAATCTTGCAAATTTTCCCAATTTTGGGAAACATATCTATGATTATAATACGGCTTGTCTACTCACATCATTAATGGAAAGAAATCTGTAGCCGTCAATATTTTCTATGTATATTATGCCGTTACAGTATAACACGGTGCATAACAAATACCTTATATGTAAGTGCACTGAACCTATATCACAGAACAGCTGTTAATTAAAACATAATCCATGTTTTGGTTAATGTACAGAGGTAATAAAAAACATCCGTATCGTGGGATATATTATGTCAATGTGTGCGTGCATGTTATGATTTTGTCTTCGTTCATGGCTAATTTATTTTATTTTATAATAATAATCCATTAATTATTTCTAAGCCACAGTTAAGTACATTAGAAACCAAATCTATGATCAACTATTATCGTGACCGATTTTGTACTATTTTAAATATAAACTAATAACTCAATACGATATGTTATTAGAAACTGTTTTGATATATGTATGATAGTTTTGTAATATCAATCAATTGTATTAATAGCTTGGTTATAATAACCTATCAAAGCTTTAAGAATTAAACCATGGTTTTAAATTAAATTTATCAAGGTTTCAAACCAATTGATTGAAAGTTATTATAGATATTATAATTATTATAGACTGGCCCGTTGGCGCAGTGGCATATGCATCTGGTTTCCGGGTTAGATCCCCGGTCAAGTCAATTTAGGAAATAAACTTTTCTAAATTGGCTTGGAGTCTGGGTGTTACTGGGAACTCCCCCAGAGTTCGTTGTGTGGTACCCATAGTACAAGCTTACTGTTTAGTTTGGGATCACACAATCTGTTTAATTGTCTGGAGTATTATTATTCTTATAATTATTATAATAAGTTTGATTTTAATATAATAAATACAGAAACCTGTCAAAAATTCTTAACATTTTTTACCGAAACAAGTACCATCTATTTTTGTTCCAATGTGACAGAGTTACGGAGTACGGACAGAGTTCCGTGAACAAAAGTTCACACACTTCATGATTGCTTTTGTTCAATGAACGCTAGTTTATGAAAATAGCTCATTGGAACAAAAACTGTTAACCTGGGTACGAAAGTCGATCACCGAAAAAATTGGTTTCATAGACGTACAGGAAAGTGCTACAATGACATGAAGTCTATTTACCCCACCATTCATTCTAATGGTAATGGAATAATTATCGATGTTCATCAATAATTATGAAAATTCTCTGCTGATCTCCATCAAAAACGTGCTCTCACTTAACTACTCCCAGAAATAAACTTATACAAATAAATATCTATTAAGTATATATTAGCTTCCTGATCTGGGAAAGAACAAAAATACAAAAGATCCCAGTTGCCTGTCTTCCCGTGTAAGTTGTAAAAGACGTAGAGGAATAACGCTTATTATAAAAGCTTTTATAGGTGACATGCTAGCAACAACCTGTTCTGCTTTACCATTACTGTAAGTACCAATACTTACCATTAAAGTGAAAAATAAGAGATAAGTGATCACAATGAACTCACTCTAATTAAAATGAACTCTACAGTGTGTACTGTAATTAGATTGTTGAGAAAAGTGTTTTTCTCAACAATCTATTTGGTTCGTGAGATGGCACTGAGGGACCATATTTAATAAAACGTATAATTTTCTAGCTCTTTGTCTTGAAAATTCCTTGTAAAAACCTTAAATATTCTAAGGGCAACTTTTACAACCTGCGCGGGAAATTAAGCAGCTTCCAGCTTAGGATTATAAGCTTAGGATATAAGGATTACAATAAGGATTCTACATACATAATGGTATCTAAAACGAAAACGGTAGTAAAATTTTAAACGGAAATTGTATCTAATTTCAATATCCTTAGATTGAATTCAATATGTTGCCTAAAATCAAATCAGACTATTGGCTTCACTGTGATTAAACGGAAATAAAGTGTCCTCAAGAGTTGTAATTAAATTAAAGTATAAACTTAATCCAAATTTATTTTAGAAGTAATTTAAAAAAAATAAATCTCAAAACTAAACATTATCTTAAACAATAGACTTCCTCAAAGTAACCCCCTCACCCTAAGCAATGACACCTTTCTAAGCGGCAACTTAGAGGAAGTCTATTCTTCTTCCCTTTAGGCCTGGTCCCTTTATTTGAGGTCGGCCTTCCTTGTCCGCAATTTCCATCTAGTACGATTGAGGAAGTCTATTATTTAAGATAATGCTTAGTTTTAAGTTTGTACGTACATATATGTATGTACTGATTTATGTCAATAGTCTCAAGAAAAAAATGTACCTACCCATATACCTAAATAAACATCTCTTTGTAGATCCATTCCAACTCCATCCATTGCGCTCGAAATGGGTTATGTTCAACACATTACTAAAAAGGCTTAAACAAAAAGCAGTTTGAGTCATTTTTCATTTAAGGATGCCATATTAGCTACTGCAAAAAATGGATTTTTTTTAATATTCCAGACCGCGCAATAAACTGAGCAAGTTCTCAGTAACAAGCAGACCCCAAGACAACTGAGAAAAGTTATATACCTACACTAATAAGAGAATCTCGTAGTTTCAAAATATTAAAATTTACTGTGAATTTGACTGACCCGTTGGTGCAGTGATTACTACATGTGCCTCACAAGCTGAAGGTTCCATATTTGATCTGCGCCAGATCAACTTAAGAACCGAACTTCTCTAAATTGTATTGTAATCTGATGGTAGTAACCATCAGCTCCCAGTAGGGAGCTGTCCCAATTAATTATAACATTCGTAGTACAAACGTACTTAGATCGGGGTCATACAATTGGTGTAATTTTTGGAGAATTTTTATTATTTTGTATTCTATATACTAAACAAAATGTATAAATATTATAAGTTCGATTTATTACTAAATCTATGTTGCCAGTTTGTTACACGCTAAAAGTACTGAATTAATCAACCTCCAACGTATAAAAACAAAAATACTAATCTACTATCTATATCGCTAAACAGACTATCATTTGCCAGTACCACGCGAGTGAATTCGGGGGTCAAAGTTAACTTTCTTCTAAAAAAATTTTTACTTTGACGAAAATAAGCATGTTTTTTTTTATAAAATCCTCGCTTTCTTTAAAAGACAATTTTTTTTAAGTATGTGAGTATATACCTACGTATGTATGTATATTCAAATTACATGTACTTGACAATGTTTACGAGTGTTACATTTAACTTCGAAATGTGGTTTTGGATTTTAAATGTCTTAATTTACAAATAAATTAATAAAATAAATCCTAGTGACTTTGCAGCATTATAGGAAAACATCATTCTCTTTCACTTACTTGGATAAAATGATAGTCTTTTTAGTTCCATATAAACAGTTTTACATGAATAAACTTATTATTCTAATTATCTGTTAGTGCCGGGTCTTACATTAAGTACCTAATTTATAAAAGTAGCAGAATTTTACTAACACATGGAAGGATGTGAACATTTATAAAAGGTCATAAATACACATGCAAATATGTTAATAGCCATTGCGATTTCAATTTACAGTTACTACAAGGTAGAAAACATTATTTACAGTTACTACAAGGTAGAAAACATTATTTATATTAAGTAACTTACTACTTTAAGTTAACAGTATATTATGTCATTTATTTATATAATTATCGTACCATAGGGCACAACAATAATCCAACCATCAAAGTTCCAAAGACAAATGTTTCCACATCTTTTGCAAATTCGCCAATATTTCTTTTCCTATCATACAAACACAACGACTGTTTTACTATTGACTATTCAAATAACTTTTTGCTCTTTCGTACAAATTACCAGCTATTATCAAAGACAAGTAAACGTCTAGACTAAGTCATTAAAAAAGTGATTTTACTAATGCGAACCCTTTTAATTGTGTTATAAGCTTTTTTGTTAAAAAAAAAATGTAGAAAGCGCATCTCTGTAACTCTATTATCAATTCCTTAATATCTATTTGTAATGAAATTATATTGATCAGTTAGATGTGACAAAGCAAATATACCACGGCGAATTAGACATAAGGCGATTTATATCGAAATGTACGAGTATATAAATACTATTTTAAACTTTTTTATAGAAAAATGAAGTTTACACTCACTGCAAACTTAAAAATATGAATTGTTGTTTTTTTAAGTTTTGTGTATGTCATCAATATTATTTAAATACTAAAAAATAATAATTTTCGAAAGTAGAAACCAACAAAAAAATCATTAAATTAAATTTAAAAAATTATGACTTAATAACAAAACACATATACCATATGTATAATAAATTTACAAATTAACGTTGCTATAGTATGTAAATACATAGACTGGATGATATTTCTTACAGACAAAATGTTTTTGAAAAATTCATTGTCTACTGAAGAAATAACGTATTTTTATAATGTTATAAAACAATGCAGTGTTAGATTAGCAGTACATTGATTAAAGAACGGTTAAAGTAATTTATATTTAGTACTTTTCATCAGACTGCGGTGGAATTAAAAAGAAGAGCTTTGATTTTTAGCAATCTACATTACATGAAAGCAGTTTTTAATATAGCTTCGTAATTTTAAATAGACGAAGACACAAATTATGCATTAATTTTATAAGTTCTTGTTAACTCACAAAGCTATAAATTAATTCCTGTTCCGTAAATATTCGAAGTATAGCTTTAGGTTCGCAATAATCTCTAACATTTCTTTTATTATAGATGGATTTTAACGTTATTCATAGCAAAAATTTTTTTCACTTTGAATGCAATAATTTTAATAATTTAGATATATTTTTTTGCCATATGAAGTCTAAGATCTTTGTGTGGATTTAACAAAGCGTCGCTGAATTTTTTTATTTTGGTAAGAATGAAATTTCATTAATATTAGGTATCTTTTTTTTACATTCCTTTCTAAGAACTTTAAAGTTTGTTGTACTCTATTCCAAATCGTTGTATTCGACAATTTTTCCAAGTTTATTCACGCCACATAACGATTTCTTATAATGTTATTCGCATCTCTCTAATTTATATTCAGTTACAGGTGAAAAGGTTGAATCCATTTAAATATGCTGAAGTTTCTTGAATAAATACTTGTTTAAACAACATTTAGAATTACTATTATTATCAAGGACGATTACCTCGAAGCTAATAAAAACACATTACAAATTCGTTAATTAATTAACGTAAATCAAGATACCGCATTTTGCAAAATAAAAATAGTGAATAATATACATTACCTTTAATTTATAATTACTTAAGACGCATCCTAGTCAAATGTTTATCAATTGTTTTTACTTTTTATCACTATGCACTTTAAAAATTATAAGTATAAGAACACCAAGTTAAATATGTTTTCTTAAGAAAATCCAATAATATCCACAAAGGTGAACGCAAATCGTGAACTTTAACCGCAACTTGTCACATAAACTTTACTACATAAGACATAACACATTTTAAAATATAAAAATTAAAAATCACGAAGTATTCAACTCATACACTCAAACACTGCACTTAAGTCTATATGTCTATGCGAGGTTGATATGAAAAGTCACAAAAACGAAAAAGCATTCGATGAAAGTTCGGAATATAAAAATTCGAATTTAGAAATAGCGTGTTGAGTGCGCACCGGCGGGAGAGCACGATCAACTGGTGCGCGCGCGCACCTCCGCACAGGCCTGGGCTGAGTGCAGGAGTCGTTAACATTTTTGCATTTAAAATACTTCAAAAAGGTGCAATGTCGTAGAAACGTCATCGTTGGCGAGACGAAAATCTAAAATAATAATAAATAAGACTAAAATAATAATATTAACGCAATATGGTCCCGATTATTTATAATCTTAAGAGATAAAGTACTGTTAGGTTGTTAACATTTATTTATAATCGACTTTTCTCTAAAAAAACTTAATTATAAATGCTAAATACTGACGGATATATTATTATTATAGTTGTTAAGACAATAAATATTTTATTATTGTCTTAACAACTATAATAATAATATATCCGTCTGTAATATAACCTATAATCAAAGTTATTTACTATCGTTATTGATAAGATTAACGTAACATTGATTAAGTAACTTATAACTAAAACAATTTGATTCTAATCAAATTATAATATTAATATTAACCTATAATCTGAAATTATTTTCACCTTCACATTTATAAACTTTTAAGACTTGCCTTGCATTTTAAAATACACACCACAGCCGATGCAACTCGGTCAAAACGTTGAGCCAAAATAAGAAGTAATAGCGTTAATTTTTCATGTTTTAGACATTTCATATTTATATTTTATAAATATCATTTTAAATAAGTAATTGTAGTCGAAGTAGGTATGGCATTTCCAAATAAATAAAACAAAAGTTAAAATAATAAGAACCGAAGACATATCGAACGCATAAACAAATTGAAATAAAAATGAATAAGTGAAATAATTAAATTAATTAAACGATAATTACAAATTTTACAACCAAATGTTTAATATTTCTGAGCAAACCTGTTAAGTCAACGAATGTACTTACCAGGAACCTTTAGCTTCTAGTGGAAACAATAACTGTCTCTTTTGCACTCGAGGTAAGGAGAGTTACATTGGAAAAGGACATAAGTATTGTTATAAGTGATTTAACATGGTTCTTATTTTGCAGCCTAAAACCAAAAGGTTACAAACGTGTTCTGAGTGATTCCTATAATTTTGAACTTTAAATATAACATGTAACGAAACAGTTTGGAAAAAGCTTATCTCTAATCTTGTAATTTGTAAAACAGATAGTTGAAATGTAAATTTTGGGAATATTTTGAGGAATTAAGGATTTTTAATATGAATAACATGTATCATGCAGTATTAAAACATTGTCACTTGATTTCATGGAAGTACATTGGTAAATTGACAATTTGGGCTCGAGATGCGTAGGCGCAACCAGACAGTGGACACGTTTCATTAGCTGTGAGACAGCATCTTCTCGTTACGTCTCCCTCTGACTTAGTAGCCTCGTTTGCGATAGAGCGAGACGACATAATGTTTACATCTTTATGGACCGAAATGGAGACGTGGCTATAATAGGATCTTCCCAGATGCGACGATCGGTTAATTTTTGTAGGCAGTAGGAAATTGTCAGTTAGCACAGTTTTACATAGCGGCAAGTTTTTTTATGTTATTTATTAAGCGCTAAAGACGAGCGTGTCTTTTAATAGTAATCAGTATGCAGCTACAAGTTTTTCCTTGTACTTTTATTTGACTTGTCTTGTTTTTATTAGAGTCACATTTTTATTGGTTTCAATCATAATGTGTTCAATTTGAATACGTGCATACGTATTTCATTTTTTCATGTTATATTAACATTAACAATTATTTATATTAACATTGAAAAATTTAAAATTTCTGAAAAAATTACAATTGAAAATTAAGGGTTGTGTGTATAAGTAAATAAATTTTAAAAAAAGTCAAGTTAAAGCTGCTAGTCTGCTGGGCACCCTAAGCAATGATAGCTTTCTAAGCGGCAACTTTGATGAAGTCTATTATTAAAGATAATTTTTAATTTTAAGTTTCTAAATATTAACGTTAAAATATGTAAGTACGTAGTTTAAGTCAAAAAAAGTATACCTATTGCATATTTTTGCACAACGCATGACTATATCTACTGTATTTATTACATTTTAACCTGTAATAATAGCTGTATTTGTCTATTGTTAGTTCCACATTAATTTTTGTCACATAAAGTACCCACGTGTGATATTTTGTAACATTTTAGTAACAAGAACGAGGGTAGAATGGATTTCCTGCGTGTAATGGGGCTGCATAAAAGCCAAATTTTGGTTTCAGAGAAGAGTTCAGTTGTTGAGAAGCCGTCGAGTAGTCTAGTACATAAAAGTTGTGATGAAGAATTGATAGTGTGTTCATAGTCTTGTAAATACTTCATTTCTTGTAAATACTTGCTTAATAAGCTAATAATCAAATATGATTTACACAGAGTTATAAATTCTTGGGTTTGAAAAAATTACAGAAAACGTTGTTGTTGCCATTGTATAAGAATGATTTATAATAGGTACAAGCAGAAAGATTGCGTTAAGACTTTGAGTCTTTTTAATCTCATAACAGAAAATTGAGTTTTTTTCTAATACATATATAAATATCGTTACGCTTTATGAATGCGAGTGTGAAACCTGCTGAGTTGTTAGGTGCACGCCCCAGATAACATCTTGATAGTGTCATTGACGGAGTACAACCAAACGACATTGTAGAACTTACTGCAAAACGCTTTGCTTTTCTATAACGTAGGCACTATAGATAATGCTAATATTTGGCCCTTTCGGCATCACTGTTCCTCATTCTTACAACTTGGGCATCACTTTGTAGACAAAAGTGAATAGATATATCTTCTGGCATACGGGATTAATATTAAGTAGAATAAGTAAAGACATGGTTATTGCTTCCCATCAAACAAGAAATTGTGACAAAAAATTACAACCTTCAATTACTTACATAATGTGGATACGTATCGCAAAACGAAAATGCTGTCGCAATAAGAACGATCAGTAAATGAACTTTAGAGCAGAATATTCGTAGCGTTAAGTTTAATATTATATATGATTTAATAATGAAAAAACCCTTTTTGCATATTAATAATTACGATACGTGTTGTTTTATCTATTAGGTACCTATATATAACTTGCTTTAAGACAGCAGTGAGAACTTTATGTACAAACAAAAAAATAAAATATTGCATTTACTTGTTTTACTTACTTTTACATTTTTCACTTTCGCATTGTTTTGAGAGAGCGAAAACTCCAAAATATGCCAGCGGATTAACTTTCTACGCAAGTATCGTCAAAGTCGATCGCTCGGAAGTCTGAATAATGCTTGAATAGGACTTATAGGTACTACGTGGATTTCTACAATAGCCTGTCACCATTTGGTTCGGCTTTCATTTTGCTACGCATTGATGCTCTTTCACCCTGAAAAAAGGCGTAATATCATGTGTGAGGCATGTCTAAAATCGGTCTTGGTAGTGTTAAAAATTCATAATATCGTGGTCGTAAGATAATACAAGACCATATCGAAATCTACCTTTTTTTATGGCATCGCTGTGCCACCATAATTAACAAAAGATACCAACATCTTCAGAGTCTGTACTCTTATACGTTTACAAATGCTTGCTCGTGTTTCGGTATTCGTGAAAGTGGAAAATCAGTCATAATAGTCGCATAGTCTGAAGATTGTAAACCATTACAACATTATAATGTACATAAACATCACTAAATATTATGAAGTCCTCTACTGTGTCAGTATTTCGGCATTAACTTGGGAATCATAGAATTATTTAAGTACTACAATACTAATCTTTCTCGAGTTCGCTTTACGTAGATATTTTAAAAAATATATGAAGTGAGAGAATGTAATATTTTTATAATTTAATACTAAGCTTTTTAAGATCTGAAAAGCAATCGCATTTAGTTTTCTTTGTGATATTTTATTTTATTTTATTAATAACAAAAAAGTACATACATATCCTAACGTTAATATTTACAAACTTAAAACTACACGTTATCTTAAATAGTATAGACTTCTTCAGTTGCCGCTTAGAAATCTGTCGTTGTTTTGTTTGTACCTATGTTAATTAGGCATATTGTTTAGGCACCTATTATTCCATTGGAATCATTGTAGGTACCTATATATCTCTACCAATCGTTACAAAGTTTGTTTCTAATTTGCTTTTATTTTAATTTAAGTATTTTAGAATATCTCTCACATTTGTTTTAGTTATGCCTTGATTATACGTAATGAGCGCAAAACACTGTGCAAAAGCGATGTTTTAACTTTGCACCGAGTCAGTCAGTCAGTCAAGAACTTGAAGAAAATACAATAGTATTAAAAAAACGCTAGAAACGCAGTAACGATCAGACGAGTACCGAGTGCCGTATATGCATCGCGAGCGCGTGCTTATTAATTTTTTTAATAAAAAGTTAGTATCATGTATGACGATTGCGTATCTATTATTCTATGACCGTAAATGGCAGTTTTCGCGGTAGATTTAGCGCCATTATACAAATTACATAACACGAATCTCGTTTTGACAGCAGATATCGCGCGATATTGGCTGTCGCATGCTGTCTCCAAGTTACGTAATAAGAGTGCGATACGTATAATCAAGCCATTAATTATGTACTGTTAGCGAAAAGTGGACAGTGTTGAATAGGAAGAGAGTAATGCATGGAGTGGAGGTAGCTGTTAGTTCGTAAAAATCGATGCGCAGTACTTAAACCACAGTACTAGTAACTTAAACGGCGCCGGCGCGGCGGGGACATCACGTAAAGAACGATAGCTGCGCCGCAGTCGCGCGACGATTGTTTTAAATTGCTAATTATGGTGCTGTGCGATAAAATACTTTCTGTAGCATATATAGAGTCGCTAGTGGTCGTTTTTAGTTCACTAGTTAATCAACAGAGGCAGTGATAGCGATTCGCGACATTATATCGTACTCTATTTAATAATATATCGCGATCGATCGTGTAAGATGCTATCGCTTACTGACTGTAGTTACGTAATAAGATGTGAATCGACACTGTAAGGAGAAAATGGGAAAATAAAATTTCATACTTACTTTAATTTTTGTAATTATTTGCTTCTAATATATAATTGTAAAATAATTTTTTGGTAGTTAATTTCACTTCTAATTCCTAACAGTATACTTATTAAACATAACATATATGAATTTCATAATATTACGTATCTAAGTATTGCAAATTAATCTCTATTTGTACTATATACATAATATATTTAATTAAATTTCTTAATTGCTGTAGTGAAATTGTATTTAGTAATGTAATAAATATGTGTGTTTTTATGAATATTGATATTAAGCTATAAATAAAACTCACATATGAAAACTATACACAAAAACTTCATCGAATATTATAGACCACCCTCGTCTGGCACGCGTTATAAAGCAATTTATATTCAAGACGTCTACGCCAAGGAGCTGAAGAATCAGGCGAATAACTTAAAATTACGCATAAAAATAAAAGGGGTTAGCAGGAAACCGGATATTGTCTTCCGCGACGACCCTCCACTTCCGGTCATGTTTTTATAAAGTTGGCAATACCTATACGAGCGAGCGATAATCTTATTTTATCTTTGTACTTAAATTAAACACACCTACCTCTATACGTAGGTATAAGTATGTCTAATTTTTTTTAATTATTTGGATTTCGACCTTAAAGGAAAATGAAACCATTAAGAAATGTATATGAATAGATAGTATATGATACACGAAGTTGAAATTTGGCATACTGACAACTTGATAGCTCATATATTTTATAATAGAAAAAGAAGTCAAAGTCAAATCAATTTGTTCAAGTAAACCCAAATGCAAGGTATTTTTGAACGTCTGCTTTAGTTCGGTTCGAAAAGAAAACTTGGACAGTGAGAAGAACCGACAAGAAACTCAGTCAGGTATCATTTTTTAAACATTATTCTACAATAGTTATTTCAAATACAATATCCATAAAACCAGTAAATGCATGTGCATAGAGAATTAAATGCAGCTATTGTTGTGTCTTTAATGAAATCGTTAACTTTGTAGCTTGTTTTTCCAATTAGTGTGCGTTTAATAACAAGTTTAAATCTCTTTTCTAGTTGCCCAAAAATGAACCACATGACTTTTGTAATTTAAATTTAGGAATAACTAGCTGATCACGACCACGAGTTTCCACTCCATTAATAACGCCTTTTTTTTAAATAGATCTATATTTTTTCTAGCGTACATTATGTTTTCACAGATGTATAACGAGCAGGGATGGGCCGAAATTCGTTTTACGTTCAATTTAACCGAATTTCGGCAGCTTGAGCCGAACTTCGGCATTCGGCCGAAATTCGGTTGAAATGCCGAACTTTCGGCACTAGAAAAAACTATTTTGAAATGAATAGAAAGCATGTCTGTCATTCATAACAGTAAAATAAAATTAAGTCTTCTATATACTCATGGTCATTTATTTTAGTTAAAAACATGTAAACCTTAACTCGTATGCGATAACTAATAAAATTAAATTAGTTTTTTTTAATTTAACAGTCTTAAAAATCTTTGGTTAATTAAATAGACATCGAAATTACACATGCAACAAAAATGAAATAAACTTAGTATTCTTCAACAAACATCATAACTACAATTCGTAAATTGAATAAAAAAAACACGTTTTTTTATTGGCGGCGAAATACACAGCGAATTTGAACTGAATACGAATTTCGGCCGATTTTTTTATTTTCAACGAATGTTCGGCCGAAGTTCGTATTCGGTTCAAACCACATTCGGCGCATCTCTAATAACGAGGGTAAGGTGCGTGCGTTCTTACTGTAGATGGCACGTATTGCCTCTTTTGTAAAATAAAGATAGATTTTACAAAACACAGTAGCAGGCCATGAGACATAAGGCTATGGAAATATGCAAAGTACAAAGTACAAAGTACCTTAATCGTAGCAAAATCTGTCAATTGTGTAATGCGTCTAATAGCATATATTGCCGAACTGAGTTTATTAGCCAAAGTCCCGATATGGACCGCCCACTGTAACTTATTGTCTACTGTTAAACCAAGAAATTACAGAAAACTGATTTCGCTAATTGTAATTGTTTCTCATCAAGTTCTAGTTTATTATGGATTCTGGGTCCATTGTATAGGGAAAACTTGACATAATTGATTTTTTTGCCTTCAGTAGTAAATTATTAGCAGCGAACCATCTCGACACATCCGCCAAGGTACTATTCTGTCCGCTAATATCTATGTTTTTTCTATTTACTTTAAATAATAATGATGTGTCATCAGCAAATAATATTATTTCACAAAGATCTTTAAACATAAATGGAAGATCATTAATGTAAACCAAAAACAGGAAAGGAAAGAAAAAAGAAGAGGCAAATCAGGCACATCGGATACTAAAACTCAACTTGAACTTTCTCTCTTCTAATTCCGAAGCTACGGGACAGATGCCAAGGAATTTAAAGCCTTATTTAAATAGAGAACTTAGAGAACTTTAAAAAAAATTGAACTGACTTCAAAATCAAAACGCTGAAAAGTACAAAATAATTATCTTTCACTAATCAAAAATCAAGTACAGAAATTACTTTACATATACGATACAAATACCTATATACATAATATTTGACAGTCGTCGAAGTCGCGAAACCAATAAACAATAACAGAATACTAGTACAGTAAATCTAAGCGACTGCAGTAACTGACAAATTTAGTTTTGTAGGTTGATTTTACAAAACTCAGTAGCAGTCCATAAGACAAGGCTATGCAAAGTACACCAGCCTAGCCGTAGCCATATCTGTCAACTGTCTAATGCGTTACAAAAACTATAATTAAATAAACAATGTGTATTATTGCATCTTCAATTGTATCGTATTTACGACTTATGACTGGGCCGTTGGTGCAGTGGCATATGCATCTGCTTTCCATGCTAGGGTCCCGGGTTCGATCCCCGGTCAGGTCAATTTAGGAAACGAACTTTTCTAAATTGGCTTGAAGTCTGGTTGTTACTGGGAACTCCCCCAGAGTTCGTTGTGTGGTACCCATAGTACGAGCTTACTGCTTAGTTTGGGGTCACATAATCTATATAATTGTCTGGAGTATTATTATTATTTATAAAGTTATTTTCTGTCTGTGCTGATAAGTACACGCTGGACACGTTTCGTGTCTGTACATATGAATATTTCTGGAATGTGGGGGTTCATATATTATAAGGAACATGTATGGGTGATGGAGTAGTAACCTGTTATCATTTGGTTACATCTCGGACCAAAAAACATAATGTACGGAACCATAATAGGTTGTTACCCTAGTCGCCGTGTGTCAAATGAATTTTCCTGCCTCTTTCTATCTTATTCAGCGTAACCACGAGTTAAACAGTTAGCTATAGTAAGTATGATAACCTCGTACTGTCAGTGTAATTCGTGTCAGCTTATGACCGATTTCACGTACTTTACTGAATTAATTATTTACAAAATACTTATTAATTTTAAGTGTTTTAGATACTAGTATTAAAAAAAGTCATGTTCAGCTGTGTATTGTTGTACTGTGACTCTTTCGTAGTCACGCACATTAGTCCGAAATAAAAGTTATTATTATTATTATTCCAAAAATTCACGGCTTACTTTTATACCGTTAAACTATCGAACACGGGCCTAAGCCAAGTGCACGACAGGAGGGGTATGGTCTACTGCATGCTTACTGCATGATCTAAAAATTTTCTAACAATTCTACATGTGTTAAGTAATACCGTTTTTTGTAGCTGGCTGTAAGTGTGCGTTGGTAGTTTTAATGTTTCTATGGATTGATGAATTTGTACGGGTATAATGCCTGTGTTGGAAAGAATTATGGGTATTATTGTGACATTTTGTCAATTCCAAATCCTAACTATTTCATCTTTAATATTATTATTATTATTAGTAAAAGTCCAGAAAGCCGGTCTACAAAAAACGGACACCCTCTTAGAGCAAATGCTCCATCCATTTTGATTCATGGTCCGAGGGTTGAACCCTAATGTTTATAACACGGAACCCTTCGGTTGCGTGGAACCCACTTTAGAAATCACTGGCCTATTCCACAACGCTTCGTTTTCCCAATTTTGAAATGGCATACTAAAGATGTGCAACTGAATACTGTGACAAGTATAACTTTATTGCTCAAAATAAGACTACGTAAACTAATTACATTTTTCGTCATAGTTCTCCTTGCGATTTGGCGATTATTTATGTTAGGTAATCGAATTACCAAACATTGTTACACAACACAGACAATGTGTATATGGAAAGCGGGAAATTGTGCGTGGACAATTTCGGCGAGATCTGCGCAAGCATGCATCACCTCACTTAAAGTACAGTGCGCAAAATATATAAGTACGTACATTTATAACCACATCGCATCTTGAGAATTAAAGAGACCTAATACAAAATTTTAATTACATAGTTTATTTCGTAGAAGTTACTTTCTTCGTGATGTACTAAAAAATTATATGAATTGTACTTCATTGCTCTATTTCGAAAAAAAAATTGTGAGATATCTTGCCATAACTTTATTTCTGAAACTATTGGAACTACTATTTTAAAAATTTTAGCGACTAAAGCTTTACCTTAAAGATGAAAATACTCGTCAAAATTGCAGTCCCCCTATTGCATCTTCAAAAGTGTCACTCAGAAAATTTTTAATATAATCATAAACATTGAAAAAATTATGTTATTCATTTTTTTAACTTTAAAAGAAAGTCCACTAAAAACTTTGGTATGCGGTTGGCGATATCTTCACATAAAGAGATGGCTCTACAATAAACTTTGTTCTGCAGTTAGCAGTAATTTTACATAAAGAGAAAGTTCTACTACAAACTTTGTTCTGTGGTTGGCAGTAAGTTTACATTCAATTAAATTCAATTTTTTCAGTGATGGCTTCTAATGTGACAAGCACATTAATTCTGCCAATGTCACGTATTGCAAAAGGCACTTTAAAGGGGTTGACATTTGACAAACTTTGTTCCGTGGTTGGCAGTAATTTTTCGTTAAAAGAAAGCTCTTTGACCGACTTTATTCTGCGATTGGCAGTATTTTTAAATTAAGAGCAAGCTCTTTGACCAACTTTATTCTGTGGTTGGCAGTAATTTTACATAAAGAGAAAGCTGTTCGACAAACTTTGTTCTGTGGTTGGCAGTAATTTTACATAAAGAGAAAGCTCTCTTAGAAACTTTGTTCTGTGGTTGGCAGTCATTTTACATATCGAGAAAGCTCTATAACAAACTTTGTTCTGCGGTTGACAATTGTAACAACTGACAGTAAGGAATTCTATTTGCGTCAATACAAGTTGCATGTTTTTTCTATTATGCTGATATGCAAGAGAAATAAAAATATAAACTGCGCCAAGTGCCAGATGTTTATCTTATCGCACAGATTCTGTGGACCTTGTAAAGACGATATATATATGGCCAACCTCAGTCACTACGTGGTTCTGTTTGTCATTCGCAAGAAAATGTTATTGCCAAGAATGGCATCAAAATTCTGTTTATTACGATTTTGTAATACGCTCGGTCCACCGTCATTTAAAAATTTTCGAGTCTTAATTATTCATATTTTAATACCTACTTCAGACAGTTACATTAATTGTGTGACCTCAAATTAATGACTAGGTTTGTACCATGGGTACCTCGTAATGAACTGGGGGAGTAGCCAATACTAACACCAAGACTCCAAGCCATTTTGGAAAAGTTCATATCCTAAGAATCGAATCTGGGGCTTGGAAGGTAGTTACTCTGCCACCGCGCCAACGGGCCAATTATGTTTCAGTTATGTTAGAATCAAATAATATATACATACACATCTTCACGCTGTATCCCTAACGGTAGTCAGAGAGGACGGAGCGCCACGTGTCGCGGTCCTTACATACTTCTCTCGCTTCCTCAAATAACATCATTCTCTTCACACATTTTCGTCTAGGTATGCGAGTACTTTTGACATGTCCGTCAGCTAACATTCTGGCTATAATTATATAATATCTAATTAAATTCTAAATCTTACATACTCTTTTGATAAATTGGACTAAAACGGGTTATACTCATGTATGCATTTTTTATTATTAAATACATACCTAGTACACACGTGTACAAATATGTCGTTACGCTATGTCTTTAGAGAGTTAAAAAAATAGGCTAATACCTACTTTTTTCATACTGCAGTTTTGGATTGACACAGATAATAATCATACAAAAATTGAAAAAAAATACGCTTAAAAAGTTTTGAACAAGAATGCAATCCAAAACGTGTACATACAGATAATCTAAATCTAAAATAATCTGTAGCATTATTATTTGTAAGAGACCGGTCGAGGCTTCGGGAGACCGCCGGGCTGGCAGCTTCTTCCGCCAACGAATCAGTTTGGCTATTCAAAGAGGTGATGCTGCCAGTCTGCTGGGCACCTTAAGCAATGACAGCTTTCTAAGTGGCAACTTTGAGGAAGTCTATTACACAATCACTAATACTTAATATTTACAAACTTAAAACTACACATCACTAATACTTAATATTTACAAACTTAAAACTACACATTATCTACACAAGATAATGTGTAGATTTAAGTTTGTAAATATTAAGTCTTTACCTATGGAATTGCCGTTTAGTATACAAAAAGTTAAAGTATTTTTTTTATATTTTTTTTTTATTTCTATTGATCAAAGTATGCACCCATGCTATCGATGAATCTCTCTTCTCCTTCCTCCGTCCTTCTTGAAGAAGTCAGGGAGGCAACAAACTCTTCAAAGGCATTTTGTATAGAACTTTTAGATCGAGTATAGAACTTTTTTCCTGCCAAGAAGTTGTGAAATTTTGGAAAAAGTAGAAGTCTGTTGGCGCAAAGTCTGGTTAGTACGGTGGATGACGCAAAACTTCCAATCCTAGCTCTTGTAGCTTAGAGACAGTCTGTTGTGCCGTGTGAGGTCGAGCGTTGTCGTGCCGGTGCAGCGGGACGAGCGATTAACCAAGGCTGGCCGGAGATTTGCGAGCTTCTCCATCTTCTCATTGTGTCCAGTTCCTCACAGTACACATACGCAGTAATGCTCGTGCCATTTGGTAAGAAGCTGTGACGAATTACACCGGCACTAGACCACCCAAACAGTAACCATCACTTTTTCTAGGGGTAATGCGGTTCAAAATCCCTTCGTTTCTGCGTCTATTAAGCAACGCAAGGCATACCTCAACGCGTTTGTTGCGCTAGCGATCGTTCATTTCATGCGGCACCCACTTATCAAGAGCTTTTTTACCTTGCCAATTTGACGCAAATGGACCAATATTGTTTTGATGCTAACATCGAAAGCTGTTGCTAACTCAGCAGTAGGTTGAGCATCGTCAGCTTCCACTACCGCCTTTAATTCGTCGTTGTTGACTTTAGTTTTCGGGTGGCAAAACGGCAACTTCATAGGAAAATACCTATAATTAACGTGTGTAGTTTTTGTTATTAATAAAGCATTTTGATAAAAAAAAATCTGTAACAAAACTATATATTAAGTGGTACAAAACAAAAGACAGAGAAACTAAAAACAATACGACGAGACGACCTTCATGGCGCAGTGGTTTAGACGTTGCACCCAAGGGCGGAAGGTTCCGGGTTCGATTCCCGGTCGGGTCAATTTAAGAAACGAACTTTTCTAGATTGTCTCGGGTCTGGGTGTACTGGCAACGCCCTTAGTAGTCGTCGTCTAGTTCTCATAGCACAGGGAATGCCCTAGTTTGAGACCAGATGATTGGTGTGTATTGTCTGGCGAGAAAAAAAGAGAGAGAAAAAAATGGAAGTTTAATATAATTGAACCATTTTTTTTACTGAACACCTAAATACTCTGTGTCTGGGATCAAAAACATGTTCAAAAAGTCATGTGGCTACTTCATTATAGAGACGATACATGCGTATTATTATATTAAAAGTATGGAAGCCTCTACCTTTCATAGATTATTGTATGAAATTTTATTTTTAAATACCTACAAAGTCTTGGGATGACGTGAAATTCGTATGGTGTTAAAATTTAAGCCCTCTCAGGGAAGTTTATGTGTTGATATAAAAGCTTATGTAAGAACAGAACATCATTTTGTCGAGACGCCAAGCGTAAAGAGGTGTTAAATTAAATTTAGTCAATCTTTCTTACAGCCAAAACCAAGTCGTTAACAAAGAATTTTGAGCATTTTATATTGAACAGCCGCGACGTTCTTAGGAGTCGGGATACACAGATTAACTCGATAGCCACACAGCAGACGCGTACTTAACTCTTAAATACTATTGTTATTTTCACAGTTATCATAGTTTATACGTTATTACCATCGTGGGTCCGTACGGATCCTAATTTTTGTTAAGTCAGTATATCTAACACAGATAAGTTCGAATAGTTAATTATAGTTTACAAATATCATTGCACTGTTAACCGACTTCAAAAAAGAAGGAGGTTCTCAATTCGTCGTTGTTTTTTTTTTGTATGTTTGTTACCGCATAAATCCGTCATTTATGAACCGATTTCGAAAATTATTTTTTTATTTGGTAGGTAATACTTCAGAGGTAGACATCATTCGGAAGAAAATGTACTTCCGATGACGTCGATTATTGTATACACGGAAGCAGAGCGCGTTAGCTCATTAGATAAGTATGGTATAAAACAAAAATATGTTTCGGCTCGGGTCGGTACGGACCATGGACGGCATTTAAGGGTTAAGAACATTCTTGATAAAGAATAAAAAAGTGTAGTTATAGTAGTTTTTTAGTGTTTAGTGAACCTCATAATCAATTTGATTAGCTGTTATAGCTATAGGTAGGTATTACATTAACGATCTCGAAACGTAAGTTATTCGTCAATCGATACAACAAGTTCTCTCGCCACAATTTTTCTTTTAAAAGTATTCAACCCTCTAGAAGCTAGAAACTAGCTGATAAATATATTCATTCTCTTATAGAAGGTACCGTTCGTTAGTAAATAACATTGTAAAACATTGACTTCTTTTCATCATTAGAGATAAAGATACAAAAAGAATAGATTATTTTTAACAGACTTCTAAAAAAAAGGAGGAGGTATGTTTGTTACCTCATAACTCCGTCATTTATGAACCGATTTCGAAAATTCTTTTTTCGTTTGGTAGGTAATACTTCAGAGGTGGTCACATTTCATTTTTACCAATATTGGAGCTTAGACTTCGAAGATACACCAAATAACGCGACCTTTATTATATTGTTATAACCTTTATTTATATTGATGATTTTCTTGTATATCGTTGCGCTTCGGAATTAGAAAGCAGTTAAATGCAGACCTGCCCTAGATATTTATTTAGGTCAAGAAGAATATGTGTACAGTTTTTGATTTTCAAATAGTCGTGAAATTTCCTCAGCGTCTTTTTTTTACATATATAAAAGAGGGGCAAACAAGCAAGCCGGTCACCTGATGAAGAGTGACCAACCGCCGCCATGGACACCCGCAACATCCGGAGAATCACGGATACGTTGCCGGCCTTTACATCTGATTTACATTGGTCAAGGACAGTGGCGAGTGGCATGTGCATATACAGTGGCGAGTGGCAAACGCCGGGATAGTGACTGTTTACACTACAGCAAGTCAAATGACATTACTCCGTCAAAAAGTCAAAATGGACGAGCTACATCGAAAAAACGTGCAATTTCGCGCAGAATTCTTTTCATTACAGTGGAACAAATAGAAGAGAAAACGTTATCTTCTTCTTCTCTGATATATAAAAATGAATGTATACCACTTAAACTCCATTTAGTTTACAATATCGCATAAAACAGCACAAGCGGGCCGTCCTGTTGCCAGTCACTTATACACTGTACTAAAGGCCGTTTACACTACGTCAAGTGGCGAGTCAAGAACCGTGCGGGGGAA
Organism: Zeuzera pyrina; assembly: GCA_907165235.1. Taxonomy (NCBI): domain Eukaryota; kingdom Metazoa; phylum Arthropoda; class Insecta; order Lepidoptera; family Cossidae; genus Zeuzera; species Zeuzera pyrina. Next base: position 7,890,959 of record OU015641.1, read on the forward strand.
AAGAGCGCATGCAAAGCGCGTCACTTACCCAAAAAATAGAAAGCGATTCTATTTGGATCAACTAGCAAGGCAGCTTGCAAGCTACATGAGTTCACTCGCCACTGTCCGATCGGTTTACTCCACTGTACTTATGTACTGTACTTATCTACTTCGCTAAACACTTGACCAATGTAAATCGGGTGTTAAGGAAATAAGTAAAGGACGGGGAGGGGGTGATGGGCCATCGGCACAATTACTCACCGAACGAAACACAATAGCAATAGAATCTGTTATTTCACGCCGACATTCTGTGAGAGGGTGGTATTTCACTGGGCGAGACGTTCCTATTCGTGCTGCAATGCAGCATGCCTCTACCACCTCTTTAGTGGAAATGAAGCAGTAAATTGAAGAAGTCTACAGTAAATTGAAGAAGTCTATTATTTAATATAATACTTAGCTTCAAGTTTGTAACATTAGCGCTTAGATATGAGTGTATTGATTTATAATAAATACCTAAACCATAGTAAATATAATTAAGAATCCTTACTCAAGTTATTCAAGAAGTAGTAAAAGATAAAACACAAACGATTTTTTGAAAAAATAAGTTCTCACTCTCCTGAAAACTTTATTTCTTTTTACTTATTTATATTTCTTGCACAAATTAATTACTTACTTTTAATATCGAAAGTAGATATACAATTATTAAATGGCTATGTGACATATAATAGATAGCTTTCCATTAAACAACAACACACATTTGATTCTGTTTTTGTGGTACCGTACCTACCCAAAGGGTGCCAACAAGACCGTACGTCGAACTATCCTACATTTTTACATTTTTGAGCCGTAACAGACAGCTAATTGAATATTTCGCAGAATATATATTATTATGGTAGATATTCTAACAAATCTATACTAATATTATAAAGAGATAAACTTTATAAACTTTTAAACTTTCGCGTTGCATTATAAGATATCTAAAACGGGGCATGGTCTCAAGCAAACTCTTGCTTTGCTTGAGACCACGGGCGATGCAACTCGGTTGAAATGTCAAGCCAAAATAAAAGGTAATCGAGGTAAACTTTATTTATTTACCAATTTATTGCACACAACGACATATACAAAGAGAGATACATACAGAAAAAAGAGCAAAAGGTACCGCTTATTTCTATAAGAAATTTCTCCCAGCGGACCCGCGAGAGATGTATAATACAATACTGTTATAATACAATATTATTAAACTAAATATAAATAATAATGAATACGAAATACAATAACAAAAACACATTTGACAATTTGACATATACAAATACAAATATATATAAATACATTCAATAACGATATATATTATCATGATAATTATACCCAAGTGAAAATATTGGTTTTGAACTAACTCTTCATATAATGCTCTTTAACTGCTCGTTTAAAGCCTACTAGGGATCGACTCTCCCGAACGCAGGGAGGAAGATCATTCCATAGTTTAACGGCAAGTACAGTGAATGAATGAGAATAAAAGTTTGTAGAATGGGAAGGTGTTTGAAGAGAAGTAGATAAATGACTACGACTTGAAGTTCCAGGTAAACGTAAAAATTGAAAACGCTTCTTGATAAGATGGTGACGATGGAGAATGTAAAATATTATAAAGTGAGGAAAGAATATGCATATTCCTTAGTAAACGGATGGGAAGCCACTTTAAACGCGTCCTAAATTCGGAGATATGGTTGAACTTACGTAAGCCAAAACTATAACGAATACATGAATTTTGAAGTCTCTCTAATTTGTTCACCAACTCTTCGGTAGCATCGAGGAAACAAACGTCAGCATAGTCGACGATAGACATGATTAAAGTTTGAACTAAATATATTTTGCTACGCAAAGGCAAAAAGTATTGGAGACGTTTAAGGGAGTGAAATGTGTAATGTACTTTTTTATTAATGTCATTAATATGTGGAGCCCAAAATAGATTTTTGTTAAGAGTGATACCTAAATTTTTAACTGAATTTACAAAAAGAATAGTGGTACCATCATAAGTAATTTGGGGTAGAGAGGAGTAAACAATTAAATTGCACATATATCTACTGCCAATTATAATAGCTTGAGACTTATTGGGATTAACTAAAAGCCCATGAGACGCAGCCCACGCTTTCACACGTTCGAGATCTCTATTAATCTCGGCAACAGTCATATCCACATCTGCTACAGAGAAATGTCGATATAACTGCAAACCGTCTGCATAGAGATGGAAGTTACAAGATAAAATGTTAGTGATAGTATTAATAAAAACAGAGAATAACAGAGGAGAAAGCACACCACCCTGAGGTACGCCCGCACCAATCCGAAGTAGAATCATCCGAACGAACACACTGCGAACGACCACGAAGATAAGATTCAAACCAGGAAGAGGTTGAAGGAGAGACATTTAGGGAACGAAGAATACCAAGAAGAATATCCAAATCAACGGAATTAAAGGCGTTACTAAAATTAAGAAGAATGGGAATAGTGAGACGTTTATTTTCTAGAGCAAATCAGATATCATCAGTAACTTTTAGCAGTGCAGTGGCTGTACTATGGCCAGGTCGAAAGCCAGACTGAAAGGAATTGAATAAATTGTTGGAAGTGAGATAAGACGCAAATTGTTGATGAACAATGTGCTCTAAAACTTTACATAGAAAAGATAAGATAGAAATCGGACGGAACTGTGATGAGGACGTAGGATTCGAAATTTTGGGCAGAGGTAAAACGTGGTCTTTTTTCCAGATAGATGGGAAAGTGTGAAAAAGTAAAGAATGATTAAAAATGTGAGTTATAACAGGTAAAAGTTCAGCTAGAAGAATTTAAATCATTCGTGAGCATATTTGATCAAATCCTACAGCTGAAGAAGAAATAGATAGGATATGAATGTTAACACCATCTTCAGTCACAGTGAATGTAAATGGAGAAGAAGAGGAAACAAGAGAGAGGGATAGCTCTTTAAGAGTTCTGTCTTTAACGAACTTATCGAGAAACACAGGTCGTTTAGAAAAGTGAGAATTAAGAGCATTGAGATTGAAAGTATACGAAGATAAAGTAGAAGACTTACCAAAACCTTGGGAACGAAGAAATTTCCAAAGTTTTGCAGAATCAAGACTCTGCATGGAATCATGGAAAAAGCGCCTTTTGGCATCTCTACACATACGGCTACAGATATTGCGAAGCATTTTGTAAGGAGCCAAATGGTTATCTAAAGGTTCTCTTTTAAATTTAATCTTGGCTCTATCACGCAATACCATCATCTTTTTTATTTCAGATGAGAACCAAGGCGCAAGTGGATATTTCACTTTGACCTTTTTAATCGGTGTATGACGATCGCACAAATCATTTAACAAAGTGTTAAAAGTAAGCACCCTGTCGTCCACACTGTTAGATCGTATAATCTGCGACCAATCTACAGCCATGGCATCTTTCCTCAACGCCTCAAATTAGTATTGTTGAAGCTCCGTAACAAATGTGCGCGTTTAGTTAATCTGATTTTATATGAAACAAATAAGATCATGGTAGGAGAAGGAAGAAGTAAGTTGACCATGGGAAGAAATTTTATCTAAAGAACCTGTAACTATAAGATCAAGAAGGGAGGGTGAAGAGTTGGGCGAATGGTAAGTCGCCGATGACGGCAGGATATGCAGATTGAATGATGAGAGCAAAGATATAAGCGATTTTGAACGAGAGTCATTTTTAATAAGACATGTATTGAAATCACCAAGAAGTAAAAAGTCGTCATAAATGGGACAAAGATCAGAAAGAAGGTTTTCTAACGTAGAGAAGTAATGAATATGCAAAGAGGGACTATAAAATACACCCAGAAGCATTTTGGAATGGTGAAGGATGATTTCGATAAAAAGAAACTCTGCTGATTTGGAATAGGAATTAGGAGAGGAACGGATAACTTTAAAAGGTATCAGCACGTAAATATATTGCTACACCGCCGCCACCTTTATCAGTTCTGTCATTACGAATGAGCTTGAACCCTGGTAAAGAGTAGAGTGTTGAATAAAGTGAAGGCTTAAGGAAAGATTCTGAAATAAGGATAGCATCAATGTGAGACTCACTGAAGGAGTCCAGGAGGTCGTTATAATGCGCGAGAATACTTTGAGCATTAATATGAACAGCATTAAAATTTTGTTGATGCAAAGATAAAGCAGATTTAAGTTCATGTCGTAAATATCCATTATTTGAGGACGTCGACACATCACCGTCATTGTCAAAATCACTTGAGGAGGAAGAAAAATAATTAACAGCTAAGCTATCAAAAATATCCATGATATAATAATGTAGACTACAATAAATATATATTATAAAAATATATTAATAGTAATGCAATATAATATGTGATATTTATGTTAATTAATAAATATTAAATAGATATCAAACTAAAAAAAAATATGTTCATGTATGTGTCCAACACTCGCCAGTGCGAGAGGAAAAGAATCATATCACATCAGACATCACACATTTTAAGAGGGCATAAAACCATAGTAGCGGTGAGAAGTATACATTGAATAAAAACTATTAATAACTAAACAGTACAAAAGCAGAAATGTGAAGATTGTTAACATAATTTTGTTCATGAAATGACTCTATGTAAGGCATCTAAATGAAATTAGAAGGATAATACTACACATCGTAACTTTAAGTAAACAAAAAGGGCAGGATTATTGAACATGAAATGACAGCTATCACTCGACAGCCGACAGCTGTCATAACGAGTGTCATGTCATAACAATTTACAAAAACAATTATTCTGTATGAAGTACGTAATTGTAAGAATAAATACCTTCACCACTATGAACAAACAAAAGTACCTATACATTGTACCCCCTACTAGCAAGCAAAAATAGGATATATAATGCTGACAAATTTCAAAGTTTCAAAAATAAAAGCACAAATGTAAAAGTATGATCAAACTTTATTTGTATGTAAAGGATAGTCAAAAACTACTGAACCGATTTTAAAAATTATTTCACCTATAGAAAGCTAGGTACATTATCAGCGAGTAACATGGGCTGTATTTTATTTTCTAAAAAATTTTTACCCGTGCGGAGTCGGGGCGGGTTGCTAGTCTAAAATATAAAAATCAATGTTTGTTCGTTGGTTCATATTTTATGGGCTACCATACTGTTCATCCGATTGCGATGAAATTTGGTATAGCTAGCGATAGCTTGAATCTGAAGGAAGGACATAGGCTATTTAAAAAAAAAACACGGACGAAGTCTCAGGCATCAGCTAATAACCGATAAAAAAGAGCCATCGCTGTACGCTTGGCAGATTTGAAACACCGAAACTATTTTGTATAGAAAATATGCATGAAAGAATGGTTTATTATAGGAAATAAATAATACAGCATAATTGAAAACAAAATATTCAGACATTTTTTACGGAAATAAATTATACTTTATTTAAAAAACACAAAGCAAAGTGTTTCGAAGTGAATAACAATACTGCATACGCTATACGTATAGGTACGAGCTCAGCTCAAGCGCGTGGCGGTATTAGGTATCCAGTATTTACTCATGCCATAAGTTATAGTGTACCCACTAGACTTTTGTCCGCTGCTCTACTCGTGTGGTTTAACAAATTAGCGAGAGATATAACTACACTATTTACCTACATAATTACTCATGAGATTCATGTTTCGCTTGAAAATAAAACAAATGGACGTTTCCTTTTAATAATATTAGAGTAGCTGCGGGAGTAAGAAGTGCCTTTTTCAATGTGTTTAGGGAATTTTCGCTATACTTTTATTTCCAAGGATACGTTTCTGACCTCGATTAAAGTAGACAGTGGTAAAGCATGTGGCCATGCTGTACCTATTGCAGCACGAATTGGGAAGGCTCGCCCGGGGAAATACCACCTTCTCACAGAATATCAACGTGAAATAACAGCATCTATTGCTGTTGTGTGTCGTTCGATTAGTGAGTGCCGGTGGCCCATTCCCCCCCCCCCCTCTCCTTTCCCTCCTTTCTCTCTTTCCCTAAAGGCTGGGTAACGCACCCGTGATTCTCCGGATGTTGTGGATGTCCATGAGTGGCGGTGATCACATTCCAGTCACCAGGCGACACACTTGCTCGTTTTTTTTAAATAGGGTATTTAAAAATAAAAAAGAAGTAAAGTAAACAAGTAGTAAGGAACATACTCCTGGCGAGAAGTAAGAATATGTCAGAAAAGTGACATGATTACTTATACGTAAGTCAAAAATCTAAAAAAACCTAAAAATATAAGATCTACGTTACCTTAAATTTAAAGCTTAAATTAACCTCAAACCTTACGAATCTTAATCCTCCATCCTAACTTTTAAGTACGTGCCTAGTATCTAATAAATACGATCACTGAGGCTCACCGAGGAGGTTATGGATTGTGAAAAAATGAAAGGTCACCTACTGGATGGGTGATCTAGTGGCATCGATGTCAAGCGTCTCTGTGTTTTACGTTAAATTTCCCGGCTATTGTTTTATGGCGGTAGACGATAGTTATTAAACCAGGTTAGAGGCCTTATAGGCGGCTTGATAGCTCTGACATTAAGTCAGCCACTAGCGTGCCTATTCTATCAAACTTTACTGCACTCGAAGACTGCATCCATGAGTTTTGCCGTCAATAGCGACTGCCTAATATATTATCTAACTGTAGCCGGTATGTGATAATCGAATCTCACGCGATATGTATTGTGGAAACGAGCAATGATATCACAAATGACTATTGCTGACCCTGTTGAACAACCAGTAAACTAAATTCTACTGCCAGTACCACTTCTCCTACAATCTTGATATGACCACTTTTAGCTTACTTCAGTTACCAATGTGGATGCTGAACATACATACAAACATACTTTTACGCCGTATCTATAACGGGATAGTCAGAGAGGATGGGATGCCAAGCATTACGATCCTTACATAGTTCTCTTGCCTCGTCTATCTCATCATTCGTTTTACGCAGTTTTTCATCACGCAGCTAACAGTGTGGCTATTTAATCTTCGTAAGTCAGCCTTAGTCTTCCTCGGCTATCACTCACTTTCGCTCTGTAAATTTTCATCGTCAATCGTTCATCACTCGTTCTTTCTATGTATCCAAAGCTGAACCATCTAAGCATTCTATTCTTCATTTTTACAGTAACATTGTAATCCAACCTTATCATATTTCTTCATTGCCTATCTTGTCCGCGAGGGTGATATAATTAGTGTATTATAATAATATTAATTTCCATCTCGTATGTAAAGGAAACTGTAGGATGAAAGGAACTGTAAGTATGGAAAAAAAAATGCGTCAAAACCTTGTCTAAAGAATATAAAAAATAAATACATACATATCTTCACGCTTAACGGAAAGTCAGTGAGGAAGTATGGCTAAGCTTAGCGGTCCTTACATACTTCTTTCGCTTCCACAAATATCATCATTCTCTTCACAAATAAATAATAACAAAAAACGAAAATAAAAAATAAAGAATCAATAGGCAGTTGTTATAAAAATCGGCCAAGAACGTGTCATAGGTCATAGCTGTCCGACAACATTAACTTACGAGTTTCATAATAATTTAAAAAGAAAAAATAAAATAATTAAAAAATCGATCCATTTAATTTAGTACTTATTTTTGGTTTAAAGCTCAAAAAATGCGAGCGCCCTCTTAATTTTTTTTTTTCATTTCTAATCGGGTTCCATTACTACTACGGACCCAGATTTTCACTACGGAGCCCTGATAAGGATATATGAAAAGTGTAGTTTCAATTAAAATAAAAAGTTGCGTCTGCTATCTGTACCCAATCTTTTGCACATTACTCCCTCAAGTTCAAGCTGCGCGTGCGACGCACCACCATGAAATTGTTGCACTCTTACTTTCTCGATGTCGCGATAGATCGACGCGTGACGTCCTTCCTTTCGCTTTAATTACGTTGAATCGTTATTATTTACTTGGTCAAAAACCTTCCTAACACAAGTATATTATTGTATTTGAACACGTAGTGGGCGTTCAGGAGATTTTTATTAATTGAGAAACTACTACAAAATCGCCCCCTAAGAGATTGAAAACGGGTGTTAGAGCATGGAAAAAAAGATTAAAATTGGGTCAAAATCTTGTGTAAAAATCTAGAAAATAGAATTAAAATTAGTTTAGTAATGGGATAAAAACGGCTTGTAACGGGGTAAAAGAGGGACAAACTGGAGAATTCAAGAAGTCATGTTAAAATAAATAAAATGTTTCACGGTTCAAATAGGAATTAAAAAACCTCAAAGAATAGTAAAATTGGCTCTTGGACAGCTGAAAGTGCTCAATTGAAAATATCCTGGATAGGGATAGGGAAGTCTTGACATTTTTATAGTTCTGGGATACGAAACGGCTCAGGCTCGAAGTCCCGGGACGGCCCAGGACTTCGATACTTCGAAATGAGATTAATATAGAATACACTTTCTGTGAGACATTTCAATTAAATATTCATTTTGAAATATCAAGATTTAATTTACATGATTAAAACCAAATTCTAACATTTGTAACATTAATTAAAGCAATTCTCAAAAAATATTAATAGTCAGTTCAGTTTAAGAAAATTAACGTACCTAAAACATAAATAAAACCTTCTAAAATATAATGTAATAAAATTCTAACATTTCTAATATTAACTTTAGGTTATCTAATTCTTCTTTAATTGTGATAATCATAGAATGATTCTTTGATTTCCAGACATTAAAGTTATTAATCAGCTTAAAAAAACTAAACAAACTGTTAATTATCCTTTGTCGTTACCCATGTAAGAAAAGCTGTTTCCTTTTCCTATTTTGATAAAATAGGCTTTCAAAAAAATTAGTCCATCGACAGCTTTATCTGACAATTTTTTCTTATTTTTGTAATAATGCCTCCGGACAAGGAGTACAACCTCTCGTTTATTATGAGTATTACAATATGTACATGAACACTGTTCGTATATTTCTCGACTCGAATCTCCACTCAAAAATCCCGGGACACTGTCGTGTGAAGATGGCTAAAGTCCCGGGACTTCAAGACTCGAGACGTCCCGGGACCTTATCCCTACTGCTGGACAATCACTAAAGTAGAAAAAATAAAAATATCCTCAAAACATCGAAATATTGTTAAGAGATTTAATATAGTATCGGTATATGTAAATTTTCCGAGTGATTTTTGTCAGAAATTCAGGCAAAGCAGTGAGACAAAAAATAGTCTTGGTACGGGTCGCAGGATGCCATTGGCGTGTTTTATGAGCTTTCCAAAGTTTTTGATTGTGCTTGTTACAAAACTTTAATTTACAAGCTGAAATACTATAGAATACGTGATTATTATCTACGAATTTGCAGACAGCGACAGCCACGCGATCACTGTACGACCAGTGATTAATTGTAATAAGAAATTTGTATCATGTATGACGATTGCGTATCTATTCTATGACCGTAAAATGCACTTTTCGCGGTAGATTTAGCGCCACTATACAAATTACATTAGACAAATTCTTGTTCTGACAGCAGATATCGCGCGATATTGGCTGTCGCATGCTGTTTGCGAGTTACTTAATAAGCGTGCGGGCTGCGTGTTTAATGTGCGATACATTACGTCTTAGGGTTCCTTTAGATTAGATAATTGACAGTATTTAATAAAAAGAAGTGAGGCCCGAACATATAATAATACGAATTGAGGACCTCGTCTTATTATTTTGAAGTTGGTTAAAAACAAAAACAGCGAAATGTTGTACATACAATACTTTAATTTCAACACAATTCAGATTCGTCTTACAATTAAATTAAGTTTCAAGTTCCATTTTTAAATAGTTTCATGTATATTTTTCTATTTTTTTTCTTTATTTTCTATAGCATGCATACAAGTAACATAGTATACATCGTACGTAAGCCGAGTCCAAAAATTAACAAATATGCGTCGTTCAACAGCCTAATAAGTACGTGTACACTATAACTTATCATTTTCCATACAATTCCTCGTAAGTCTAAAAAATTCAAGCATAACAGATCGATACGATTTCATATTCGAGTCACGAACTCCTACTCGCTATTACCCTATTTCAAAAACAAGATTTTTAACAATCGTCGCCTAATCACTCAATAATTCAAAATTTGTAAAATTGAGATCAAACATACATGCATTGCAATAAAAAAAAACGTTTTATTACTTCTTCGCGAACAATTCGAAAGCAAAAGAATAAGCTGCGCGTTACATCTTTAATTTTCGTTTTAATTTTTGATGTAGACAAGGTTTTTAATATATTATTACCTATATATCGTATAACAATATATTATGTTGCAGAAGTAATTAAAGATATTTTATAACTTTTATAGCCATAAAGACTATTTACTATAACTAAATTGTACAATATTATTGCGATGTTAAATAATATCGATATGTGATACTTGAATCACTAGGAATGTTAACAAAAATACTGTTAATAATAAAATTAATGCAAGTTCAAAGATTTTAAGTACGCTTCACGTAAAATAACAAGTAGCAGCATGTCTACAAAATATTTAACTTATGAAAAAGAAAGATACACATATTTCACAGACTTTGTATAAGTAATGAGATTACCCACCCTGTTGCTGTTTATAGATAAGTACTTTAAAAAGTGTACACATTTAAAAGAAATACAAAAACAACATATATCTCTAAAAAATGAAATTCGTAATGTGTATATTACGTGGGAACCAAACCAGTACAAATATTTTTACAATGGCAACATCATTTCAGTTCCTCAATATTACTATTTATCACATTTTAATTCCCAAAGGAATATTTTTATATACCAAAAATAAATATTTCCATACAGTCATATCTATACCACAAATTAAATAATTTAAAGTTATCTATATTTAAGTTATATCAAATTCTTGTGCACATAACGATTTTATATACTTAATTATATAATGGTGCATTACATGATTTAATCCTAATATCTATATCACAATGTTTTTTGAAGTGTCTGCTTGTGTAATGAGTTATAAAAATATCAGAACCTATTTTCATCAGCTTCACAAAAAAGTGTGACAATTGTCATTTACTTTTGATGTTACATTCATCAAAATATATTGGGCAATGCCAAAAACATTTTTGAAAAATTTAAATCGTGGAATTAATTAAATTCGTGTAAATTTTATTTGTATTCTTTATACAAATTTTATATAGCTATGTATGTTATTTCTATACAGAATAAGACTAATAATTATCAAGGTTCATCTCGTTTTTGTTCACTTTTCATTCTATCGTTACTATGATTCATAAAATAAATGAAAATATGTGTCAAAATTATTCTAGAAATTATTAAAAGAAAAATAGTTCGTGATAGTGAACAAACATGAGAAATGAATCTAAAATTAGTTTAGACATGTAACAATTAACATAATAACTTTACAGAAACAGCAAATCCAAAAAAACATATGCAGTACAATACATGCATATATCAATAACCTGTAAAGTATTTTACTTTAATGTGATCATCACAAAATTAGCCAATGCTAATGTTAATACTACTGAAATACTATCTTTCAGGCAGACACAGCAAAAAACTTACAATAAATACAGCCCTGGTAAAATTTGTGAACCAACCCTATTTATCTCGATCTTCATTGCACCCCAATGTCGCCTTACAGACGTAACCTTTGAGAGCAAGTACACCCCTACACTTAATATGAACTTGATATCTTGCGCACCAATCAAGGTTGTTACAACCTACCCCCACGTCCGACAGGGTCTTCATAGCAGCTACCGACAATAGATCTGTGAAATAAATAAAAATATTTTGATAATTTTGAAGCGTTTAAGTAGTTATATGTTGCGGTAGTAAGTGTATACTCCTAGGGAAGGTTCTGGATTCGATCTTTAACCGATAAACTCCTAAAATCTTGAAGACCGAGTGTTACGGGATTCATCCCTTGTTCATTCTGTACTAGTCATTTACGCGAGCTTAGTGCTTAGTTTGAGGTCACATAATTATTATAATTGTGTCTGAAGTATTTAAAAAATCGGTGAAGTTTGTCGTACACATATTAATTTGGGAAATTTCAAGCCATTTCGTACAAAGTAGAAGTCAAAATTAGTGTTTGTTAGCAACACCAACAATGAAACGATAAGAGAAGGCTGGCGCCCTCTAGCAGAAGCGTGACGGTGCTCGTGACGTCATCAAGAACAATAAACAATTAATATTTAGTCATTGGTATGTACATACCAATACTTTTATTATATGCTTAGAATTTTTGGCGGGAACGGGAGAAGTGAGGTTCTCATTTTATTTAGATTTTCTATTTTTTACATTTTTCGGAGTTTTGTACAACAGTGACAGTATATTGTGTTTTAAAGTTCTGTGTAAGTGACAAGAATGGAGGAGTACTAAATAAACATGTGTAGCTGAAGTTTTCGCGCTCTTCCAAGAAGTCCTTTATAACTTCAGTAAAGCCTACTATCACTTTACTGGAGGAGTTTTACGATAAGAAAGAACTAATTTACTTGTGATTCTACATGGATTCTACTTATTCTGTGTCTGTATACTAGTTTGTGTTAATGCGCGACATTGCCAAATGCGCTAATCATCTACTGAATTGTTTTCTCGCTTTACTTGACGTTGGCAATATACTCACGTACGGTGCCATTTAAAAATAAAAAATAAAAAAATATATATGCTTGTGTAGGCATATCCTAGTGATTAAAAAAAACCACCAACGCAGCGGTTTAGGGGATTATTTACATCAAACAACAGAAGAGAATAGGCGTTTCAAGGTTTTCAACTCAAGCATGAAATCGAAGGAAACACAAGGTAAACCAAAACTCAAATCGAAATAGAAAAGTAGCCAGAATCTGAGTATAAGTCAGACTGACAGCCCACTGACAAGCAATTGGACGCTTTTATAATTTATTACAATTTATTATATAACAAATTATATAATATAAATAATTATATTGTTATTTATAATATTGTTATATTACGATAGTTATATTGTAATGTATTGTTTGTTATATTGTTATGTATTATATCTAATATGGTTATGTATTATTTGTTATATGGTTATGTATTATTTGTTATATTATTATGTATTATTTGTTATATTGTTATTTATTATTTGTTACATTGTAATGTATTATTTGTTATATTGTTATGTATTATCTTATATTGTTATGTATTATTTATTATATGGTTAAGTATTATTTGTTATATGATTGTATTATTCGTTATATGGTTATGTAATTATTTGTTTAATTATTATGTACTATTTGCTATATGGTTATGTATTATTTGTTATATGGTTATGTATTATTTGTTATTAATTATATAACATAACACATTATATAATATAAATAATTATATTGATATTTATAATATTGTATTATTACAACAGTTATATTGTAATGTATTATTTGTTTATTTGTTATATGGTTATGTACTATTTGTTATTAATTATATAACAAATTATGTAATATAAATAATTATATTGTTATTTCTAATATTGTTATATTGTTACAACAATATTACAATATTAGAAATAACCATATAACAAATAATACATAACCATATAAAAAGAAATACATAACAATATAAGACAATACATAACAATATAACAAATCATAGTGTCATAAATCAGTTCACTGTAATATGTGAATGATACAATTCATTCTAAATGCAAGACAGAATAATAACAGAAGAATGTTTGCGATGTGCAAACAATACTAATTTCCTATTCTTTATTTTTAAGTATTCTTTAAACATATAAATTTTTACACTTCTCATGACGTTTTAATTCATGGTGGTTTTTATTGAAACACAAACGGACAAAAATTCCAAAAATGTTTTGTTTTACTAATAACTAATAAGTATGATTTATTGTCATAAGATGACATTCGTATAGCAAATTGAGAGCAATTCTTTGAATGTGTAATGTGTAAATGTTAATATTATTTTATTTCATTGGTGAATGAAATGGTTAAGAAATTAGAATGTTATGAAATTAAAGAATCTATCTCATATATAAATATTTCAGAGCAAAATTCTGAGGCAGCATTTAAAGTGGAATATTTTGAATTATTATATTTTCACGGAAATTTAAGTTTAACGAACTTAGGAAATAATCTTTCATGATATTTTCTCTTCTTATTTTATATCGTTTAAAAAAAGTGATACTAAAAGATACGAACGAACCTGATACGAACGAGATTATTCAGCTTTATACTCTGTGTTGTTTAGCATAATCATTGTGCCTGACCTTGAAAAAAATCGACACGCGCTAAAGGACAGAAAATAATATAGCTTTGTCACTTTCGTCTACGCTGCATGCGGGTAAATTAGTCTTTTTCTTGTGTGAATGAGATGGATTGCATGGCGTAGCCTATAGGTTTCTCTATCATCGGCTAAAATGTAATGACTTTCACGCCGCGAGCGTAGAGCCCGCTTGAGGCACCTTGGCTATTCCTACCATTATTACGTAGTAATTTTACATTCTCTTTATTACCTACCATACTATAACCACACTTTAGGACTTTTTGGCGGGAACGGGAGAAGTAAGGTTGTAATTTTATTTAGATTTTCTATTTTTTACATTTTTGGAAGTTTTAAAGTACAACAGTGTTAGTATATTGTTTTTTAAAGTTCTGTGCAAGTGAAAAGAATGGCTAAATAAACATGTGTAGCTGAAGTTTTCGCGCTTTTCCAAGAAGTCCTGTAAAACTTCAGTTAAGTCTACTATCACTTTACTGGAGAAGTTTCAACGTTTTATGTAACGATTCTACTTATATTATTATTATAATGACATTGGCAAATGCGCTAATCTGTGCGCCATGGCATGAAGAAAAAAAGAAAAAAAAGTATAACACATGAATCATATGCGAACGACACCTTGCACAACAAAAAAAATAGGATATAATTGTAGGGATATCGTATTCGCTTTTTTCTAAGTCCTAAGAATTATAGGTTAAGTATTCGCTATTTTTTATATTTTTTTAAATTTAGAATTTTGGTTATGGAGCCCTAAGAAATGCACGTTATATACCTGGCGGGTCAGCATGCGTTAGTAACTGGACATCGTTGGCGCGACAGAACGCGTGAAGAGACGGGGGGACGACACAACACGAGGCTAAGTTGATCTGCGCAATGGCTGGCTTGATTCGTGACCACGCGTGCAGTTTGCGCAAGCAGCCGCCGCCAACATCGGCCACGCCCAGTTGATGAACGCGCCCTGTGGGAGTAACCATAACATCTGCTTGTTAAATCTTTCAAAGAAATTGTAAATTATTATACACTCCCCGTTTTAACTGGCCCGTTGGGGCAGTGCCATATGCATCTGCTTTCCAAGCTAGGGTCCCGGGTTCGAACCCCGGTCAGGTCAATTTAGGAAACGAACTTTCCTAAATTGGTTTGGAGTCCGGGTGTTGCTGGGAACTCCCCCAGAGTTCGTTGTGTGGTACCCATAGTACAAGCTTACTGCTTAGTTTGGGGTCACACAATCTGTGTAATTGTCTGGATTATTATTATTATTACTCAACGAGGTTTACAACAAGCACAGGTTTTTTTATAACTATAGGAGGATAAAATTAACGATATACACTAACACAGCCATTTTTTTTATTAAATCTGCAATGAGATTATTGATATTCATACAGATTACTTTATCGAACAGTGTTGAACACAAGTATATTTTAAAGAGCATTTATTTAGTATGTATCTCAAATTTACAGTACTGTATCTATCACTGAACAGGAAAACTTTTACTGTTTAATTTTCTTTTTTTATGTTACACACATATAGTTACGCGTGTAACATAAAAAAAAGAAAATTGTTAACGATGAAATTATAAATGATGTTAAAATCTTATATGACCTACCATTAAAACTACTTACTACCTATTTACTATTATACAAACCTATATATTTATACAAACCTATAATATGTATGCATACGTACCATCGCGCTGTATATCTAACGGGGTAGTCATAAATATTACAAAGAAATAAGTATACCTGGTAACGTAATTATATTGATATAAATTTAGAAACGAACATTGTTTGTATATCTTAAAGTTAAATAATATATGTACATGCAAAAGCTTTATATTACACACTTTTATAATAATTGTAACTTGTATATAGGTACTTCTGAATAAAGTGACAAGTTTAAGTGTGTGTAGTACTTATATTAACAATTTGCAAGCATGCGGTTCAGTCTACTCATCGACGCGCGGTTGAATTGTTTGCATACCTACTACACTTACGTATGTGTCAGTTTTGTGCCTAAGCGTTCTTTCATTTTTGGACCTAACTAAGCAGTTTCGTAAAAAACCCCTATCCGTTACAACTACACTATTTACCAATTCAGGTGACAACAGTATTACGGTGTAAAGAATAATAGCTGAACTTCACCTCCAGCAATAACTCTAGTGAAGGTCGTAATTACAATAACAGATAATACAATGCATTATTTTGTCGCAATAAATAACACGTTATTGAACACTAACTTATCCTGTTATAATTATAAACTGCTGTCGAGCCGCGGACCGTTGCAAGCGAGCAAGTATGCGATAAATAGTCGCCAATAGGTGTGTGTTACAAATCACACATTTATATTCACAATTTCATACTTTCTATGTTTGAAGTAAAGCCCATTTTAATTTTTGATTGTGATAGCCAGTAATGTAACAAATTAATCTAACAGTAAAAACAGTCAAAACCACAACAATATTGAAATTAAATCATTAATTATCATTCTTATTAATCTTTTATAGAAAATGTGTGATGGGTGACAGGTGATTCGAAAAGAGTCAAGGAATCAATAAGTATAGTCCAGTCAGCAAAGGGATTCGGACTAAGTGATTCCAATTACTCCCAGGCGGAGTCGTGAGCACCAAAGCTAGTTGGCTTATTCTTCTTTCTTTCTCAGTCCAGCATAAAGAGTTTGTGAGACACAGTACCAATATGTATTACAATATATAATTAGAACCTCCATGATGGTATGGCACACAAATATGAAATACACATACCATTCTTGATGTAATCCTCTAATATCGCCCAAAGCACTTTAATACCGGGCAATATCGCCTCACACTTCCGAGCATCGGCCTCACTGTCCGCCTCAGGCTCTGTGCTGGAGACACGCGCTGTAAAATTGAAAATATTTTATTTAAATAAATTATTTTCATATTCACGCAATTCGGCACAAAATTTAATGTGAAACTATTCAGTGTGAATATGAACTACAACAGACATTCACGATCTAATATCAATAACAACCGCGACTGGTAGTTGCCACTTAGGGTTGCCACCTCTTCTGTTGACCATCATTACATACATATCTTCACGCTGCATCTCTGACGGGGTAGTCAGACAGGACAGCGAGACATTTGTTGAGCAAATACAGTATATTTACTTTTCTATTATAAAAAATAAAGTACAAGGTTTAAAAATAAAGCATTACTTAATTGGACTTGTTGGATTTGCTACTTTTTTCCCAAGTATGTAATTTTTTTTTTTGCTACTTTTTAACATTTTTTTTAGTAATGGGTTGATACTAATGTTTTAGATAGCGTTCAAAAACGATCAGTGCTAGTTGTCATTTATCGATACGATCCCTACAGTTTCATGCAAAAATCGCTTGACACTTTTGTTTCTTTTAGTAAGCAATAAAATATACATACATATCTTCACGCTGTATCCCTAACGGGGTAGTCAGAGAGGAGTAGTCGTTAAATTAAAACCATTTAAAAAATCGAAATAAGTAAAACAAAGTACGTATTTTCATGTGTTTTATTGCTCCCATAAAGTATAAAATACGTTGTACGAAACATACAATTACCTTAAGTAAGTACTTTAAGTAAGTTAAGTACAGTACTTTATTATAAAACGGGTGGCAACCCTATTGCCACGTGCGATCAACCATGCGGCGAAATAGTATTACGACTTTTTAGTTATCAAAAGTAAAAGTATCGATAACATTGTGGTATCTGTACATCCTTATTGATTGCAAGCTGGGTCGATTTCATTAGATTTATTCAAAGTAGTTCTACTTTGTATAAATTTTTTTAAAGTACTAATTCTATTAATTATAAAATAAATTATTGTAGACTTATTAATAAACTATACATACGATTTTTCTAAAATTCGTTATCAGTAATTTATTTAAGATAATTCACTATCAATACATGATCAGCAAGCTAAAAGAATAATTAAAAAATCTGGTGTTTCGAATTTAAGTATATAAAATATCTATGATTTCGAAATAAATAGTTTTCTTCAGTTGATTATTGGCACGTTACCAAAATCCAAACACGTCTTTTAAAAAAAAATCTATCAACTTTCATAGTCATCTAGACTATTTCTAATTACCGAAAAATACCAAAATTAACGCGGATGAAATCGCGGGGCACAGATAATAATTTCAAACTATAAACTAATCGGTATTTTATTGCACAACATTTTCAATTATTATAAAATTTATAGCTTTAAACTATTTTAATTAATTGAAATCATAGAATAAACCACAGGTAGAAGTCATTGTCAGGATGACAGCAGAAATTATTAATAAATTATATACGGAGTAATATTTTAATAGAAGAAACATGGAACAAACCAATGATGTTATAATACAAAAGAGGTAGATAGGTTACGTTAGTACTAATCCAAGTAAAATATTGTCCCGGTTACGCAACACGTAAGCCATGCACTTTGTTTATGCACACTAATAAAACGATTAAATATAAACAAGATATAAATATAATAAATAAAATGAGACAAATATACATTGCACTGTCTCGCTATGCAATGTAAAACTTAATTGCATTTCAAACTAACAAATCACATGGCTCTCTAAAACCATTGTGATTGGTTAATTTCAATTTCTTACTGCATTTTAAGCGAATCCGTGACTAATTCATAGAATATTAGTAATTAATGCCACAGAACAGACATTTTCAAAAAATATGATTGATGACTAATGGGTTTAGGCAGTAAAAAATGATGTTTGGTTTTCGAATTTCGTTTTTCTTGAATCATGCACAAGAGAACAGATTTATTTATAAAGATTTCCAAAATGTTTTTATTATAAATTTGAAAATGAGTAAAATGAAACAACTACTTTCATGTAAAATAGATATTATTTTTTATTATTCATTTACCGTGAAAGAAAACTATAGAAATTATTATTTCTATTTACCTTCAAATAAATTTAATTCATTTCTTTTGCCATTTTGATATTTTTTTCCATTTTAGGTTATTTTTATGCACAGAATGAACTCGGACATTGAATTGTATTTTTATATTATTGCTTTTAATAAATGTAAACGATGATTAAAAGTGAGTGGCTGTGTCATCACATGATCGTGTTTATTATAGAAAACGTTTGATTATTAAAAAATTTTACTATTTTAAATGCGCAATAGGCACTGTATGACATTGTTGGTTCTGTAACATTACTTTTATATTCTTTGACAAAGTCTGGGTTGGCTAATTAGCAAAGTTTTGGGGTGCCACTTTTCGAGCGCATGTTACTCATCTACCTCTTTTGTAAATATAACATCATTGGAACAAACTATTATTTTATATTGTATCAATATTTTTAATAGCCTAAAATTTTTTACATCATTGTACAAAAAGAATGAAGCGTAATACGAGAAACCATAAGTGAAACCACAACAACTTACCTATATTACTGCCAAGTGAAATAGGAGAAGCTTTTGTATTGTACATGTTCTTCAAATTATTGTCATCAGTGGTGTCGTCTTTGTGGGCCAAGTCGGGATTGTATGCTAGTATCACGTTATCAATACAGTCCGTCTGCAGGGCTAGGAACACTGAAATTTATTAATAATGAATTTATCAGACATTAAATCATCTCATTGGCCTTCTTAAAAATTGAACGACATGTCCCTTACTAGCTATTGCTCGTGACATTGGCCGCGTGAAATTTTAGAAAAATAGCCTATGTCCTTCCCCAGGTCTCATTCTATGTGCATTCTAAATTTCGTCAAAATCTATCCAGCGGTTTAGGCGTGAAAACGTAACAAATAGACAGAGGTACTTTTTTTTCGCGCGAAGTTCAAAAACACACAATATCTTTATAAATTATAGCCTATGTGTTATTCTGATGTATAAGCTGTGTTACTGTAAAGTTTCATCAAAACGCGTTCAGTATCCGTCAGTCCTCACAAACTTTCACATTTATAATATTAGTAGTAAGTAGGATGTTGTATAGCTTGTTGGCCCATACAGTATAATAAATTGTGATTCTATTTGTTTAAGACTTCTATGTAATATACCTCTACATAGATACAAAGATCACCCCCCTTTTGCGAGTAGAATTTTACAAAAATATGAAACACATGTCTCATTATTTTTAATAAGCAATATTTGTACTCAATTTCACAGCGTATTCCGTTCATACATACATATCTTCCGTTCATATAAAATGTCTGTATATAAAAAAAAAATTTAATTTAATTCATGTATTTACAAACTTAAAACTACACATTATCTTAAATGTCCTAAAAATAAGTTTTTGGGATATTTAAATATTATCATGCTGGTCTGCTAGCTACTTGTCTTCCAGCTCAAGCCATAAAAGTTGGTTAAAAGAAATATAAAAACAATTGGGTACACCGAGCCAGTCAGATTTCTGGCACAAGAAACACAACAAATTAGTCTTTAGTACTTCCTTAAACTTGATTTTGTAATGTAAATGGGCCTCAGCTCAGTTACTATCAGGTGGAGTGTAACTATGTTAATTTGTCTTCTCCTTGGTATAAAAAAAATTGGCTTGCGAACTTTGTCTAATGCAAACTTGCAAACTTGGGTTTAAAAATAGCAAAATGGAACAATCTTGTTCCATTTTGCCATTTTTAAACACAAACACTTATAGCTAGAACCTGCATCAAAGTAGGACATTTTTATGCTTTTTAAACAACTTAAATAAAAAGGAGGAGCTGCTCAATTCCTCTGAATGTATCTTTTTTTATGTATGTTGGGGCATAACTTCTTTGTTTATCTTAATAATTTCAATTATTATTTTCCCATTGAGCCCCAAAGCGGTCTTATTTAAATTTCACTGGTATTGGATCTTGGACTTCGAAGATACACCATATTTATTTATTTTGATGATTCTTTAGTATATCTTTCTGCTCCAGAATTAGAAAAGAAATTAGTTGTAGACCTATCTTAGATATTTATTTAGGCCAAAACCACTCAAAAGAGAAAAATAAAAAGGTGGAAAAAAAAATTTAACCGCCAAATCGAATTGCAACAACAGATAGTCCACTAGTTAGGTAGGCTTGGCACCGACTTTAGTAACTGTCGAATTTATGTCTGTGCATCGTACATAGAAAGTTAGTTAGTTATAAAATTAGTTTTGATTAGAAAAGATTAGTTATTTTATCTTTTCCAATAAATTTTTTTGAGTCAGTTCAATTTTTTTTTAGTTATTTTGCTACGTACACTTCGTAAGGAAAATTATGCAAGGATGATCACTAACAACGTATGTTTAAAAAAACATGATGAGATAATGAATGTCTTGTTACGGCCTAGATTATTGTTATATGGCAGTGAGCTGACACAAAAAGTACAAATCAGCCTTAGACAACAAAAATGAAAGCAAATATGTTTGACAAACCGTTAGTCCGGACTTATCAGATAACTTGTCATACTCATATGTAACACTGATAAAAGGAATTTCCTTATTTCATCAAATGATAATAATATGTCACAGTTATAAAATGTAATTTATTACAAACAATTTTGGAACATAACAAATGAAGACTCGTCATTTGCTCGTTACAATGATAAAATTACTCATTATATTGTTACAAAATTGTATCTACATAATAGGGTTGCCATATGTCCCGTAGGTATCCCGTATTTGTCCCGTTTTGCGACAATTTCGACAAAACAGGGAAAGGGCTGAGAGTTAAGTGGCGCGGGCAACCGGCGGGAGATGCGTAGGCGCGATTATGTTAGAAGTATGTGCAACTGTGCATCCATATTGATTTCTTAAGCCCTTATGTGAAAATTATATGTGCCCAGTTCTATGAATATAACAAGTAAAGAGTTCTATGAATGTAACAAGTAAAGAGTTCTATGAATGTAACAAGTAAAGAGTTCTATGAATATAACAAGTAAAGAGTTCTATGAATGTAACAAGTAAAGAGTTCTATGAATATAATAAGTAAAGAGTTCTATGCATGTAACAAGTAAAGAGTTCTATGAATATAATAAGTAAAGAGTTCTATGAATGTAACAAGTAAACGAGATCATTGCAGTACAATCAACATCAAAATATGACTGGGCGAAAAAATATAAACTAATGTTAAGTTAAAAATGGTTACTAATGACTTGTATAAAAACTTTGACTTAGTTTTTTTTATTTAATTTATTTCACGCTTTTGATGCTCATTACGGTTGAAATTAGAAGTACATAGTTTTAAATAAAATGCGTGATTTTGTATTTCACTATGTATACAAGCATGCTTTGATGTAATTGAAACGCTACGTTTCGGCGTTAAATGTGTTAATAGGTTTTGGGCATTGAAAGTTTTAAGACGTTCAGTATTGGTTCCTGAAAGTTATATGACAGCCCTATCTATGTTATTATCTGTTCCTCCTATGATGTACTTATAATCCTATAATAAATCATTATTACGATTACCTCCCAAAACTTTGTTGGGTAAAAACTGTTAGTATCTTTAGCACATCATGTGGTAATGTACGTTCCAAAAAAATTGGTAAAAATAAAAGAATTACCTGCAGTATGCCATTAATTTAAACGTTCTCTACCATGTGATCAAAATAACTAATGTGTTAGTAACTGTCACGACTCTCGAATCCTCGGGGCATTTCGGGTCTACGACGAAAAGCGAAAGACGTGGGAGCCCGAGATATTGCACACTTCATAAAAAACTTCCGAGACGATCTCACGTGCACGGTGTTGTTTATATTGTAATTAATTATTGTATCTATTGTATACTCAGAGAGGACGGAGTGCCAAGCTTCGCGGTCCTTACATGCTTCTTTCGATTCCTCAAATTTCATTAATCTCCTCACACATTTTCGCTTAGGTATGCAAATGTTTTTGACATTTCCATTGGCTAACAATCTGGCTTTTTGATCTTCATAAGTCAGCCTTGGTCTTCCTTGACTTCTTTTAGCATTCGCTTTCGCTCTGTAGACTTTCTTTCTCAGTCTTTCATCATTCATTCTTTCTATGTGCCCATACCATCTTAGCATTCCTTTCATTTTTACTGCGTATCTCTTTATTGCTTATCTTGTCTGCAAGGGTCACACCGCATATATTTCTAAGAGATCGCATTTCTAATGCATTTACCATACTTTCACTCGATTTCGGACATTTCCAGGTTTCGCTACCATGCAATAAAGTTCGCATCAACACCGCATTGTGGATGGCCATTTTGGCTGTGTTAGATATATTCACCACTGCTGTGTGTGTTAGATATATTCACACTACAAATGCGGAAAGAGCACCTCTCTGACTACCCTGTTAGTGATACAGCGTGAAGATATGTATGATTGTATATCTTCTGTAAAATATAAACCAGAAACAAATATAGTCTACTATCATTTAAAGTAATTAAGACCTTAACAGTAACGTAAAAAGTTAAAATTAACTGTACTAATATGTATCTTTGGTGTAGTAGGCTTCGAATTCGGCTTGATATCGCCTTGCTATATCGCTTTGAACGGTAGTCGAAATACCGCCCTATATACAGACTTTCAAAACAAGGGTGGAAACCTCTTGAGCATTCCCAACACCTAATAATAATAGCACATAAAAATAGAGAGGACGGAACTTTCCATATAAATCCGCTCGCTAATAATAATACAACATTGTTCTCGACGCTGCCGTTTATTCTTAACAATGAACAGTCGTTACTTATTTTATTGGACGTTATTACAAACACACACAGACACACACATACACAGGCACACATACACAGACACACACACATACACACAATGACACACACACAGACACATGCACAGAAAGACACACGCGCACGCACCCAGACACATCATTGCCTTCTGCTACCACTCACTCGCTCTGTAGATTTTCGTCAGTCTTTCGTCACCCATTTTTTCTATGTGCCCGAACCATCTAAGCATTCCTTAAATAGAATTGGCATCATTACTATCGTGAAATGGCACTGGTATTATAATGACAACGATTTAGGATATGGATATGACAGTTTCACACAGTATTTATATTATTTTGTGTTTTATAAACCTGTACATTACATAAGTATGATGAATTTCTTAATATTAATTGGTGCATATCATTCTGTGACTATGTGTTTGAGACTTTCATGACTAATATACAAACATCTATGTAAAATTAAAAACAACGCAATGGCAAATAAATGAACTCGATTTGATTTGATTTGATTTGTACGAGAACATGACACATCGTCGCTCCAGAAGTTTCGAGTTACAACTTAGTTCTTGTTTCTTAATTTTTGTATACTAATCGATAGTAGACCTTTAAGTTAGCAATTTAGGTCATAGTTCTAGAAGCCTAACTCTCGATCTCGATGTATAAGCACTAAAAGTTGCGCGTGATGTGCCATTTAATAATAGACCTTATCACCTACAACATAAGGTCCAACCGTAACATTATAAAAAGCATTTTTAGCCTTTTTTTTTTATAATGCAAGAGAAACTTTCAAAAGATATCCAGTCTCGTGATTACGTGAGACTTTTACCCACTCAAGCTCCTACAGCAATCATGCTGGGCACAGGTCAAGGGTTCTGCGATCTCCTACAACCTTCTTTATAAATATATGGCATGGGGCAGAAAGGCCCCCTTTCTACCCCACGCCATTTGGCCCGTAGAAGGCACCGCAATATTATGACACCACAGACCACACCTACTGGTGTCCTCCTTGGGATCGCAGAGAGTGGACAGAGGGGCCTTGGGCCCCTTGGCTTATTCTCTGGATCGGGCTACAGAGCTGAAGGTCCGAACTGTAGGTTGTTACAGGCTCGGCATCGTCGTCTCCGAGCAGAATAGGCCCTCTTGCGCTCCCGCTCGGCGTCTTCCTTCTGAACCATTATAGACTCATAGAAGAAAGGCATGAGCTTCCCACGGTTATTTGTTTATAGACTTTGGAAAATGCTAACAAAGTTTGAAAATTTTCTGTTATATTTGTGTTCAAGGCAGTAATAAACAAAGGACCAAAAATAAAAAGTTAGTTCTTTGCTGATCAGTGTAGTTAAGTAAACAAACAATTTTATGCTCAAATAGCTAATTTCATTTTATTGCATAACGATGGTGAAATTAAAAGAAGTAATTGTCTTACCGAGATACGATGAATTTAGATAAGTAAGATTTATAATATTATATACCTATGGTGGATTAATTTTGAAACTGACTAAAGTCTAAAATCTACTTGTTGGATATTAGTCGCTCAGACTGGAATGAGAGTATGAGGGTGAAACTAGGATAAAAAAACTACTATCAATTTCGTTTCATGTAGCGTTTCACGAAATGACCAGACACATTGTACAATGAAATGTATACATATGTTTATGCCAAAAAATTGGAATAGTGTTTAACAAAGTTATTGTTAGTGCTTTTTCACAAGTCACAGTCATCGGGTAGTCGGCAATGGGCATCCAGTAAAACATATGGCACAAATAGAGAGCTTTCGTGTGCACCAGATCTGTGCAAGCTCAGCAGAGACTGAGTAGCCAAGATTAAATATCATATGCAATATGTAAAAAAGCACTATGAATTATAATTGCAATTAGAATAAAAATATTACCATTTTCCAAACATTCTGTTAATGCTGTTGTGCTGTCTTCATTAATGAAAATTTTAACACCAATTTTTAAATTTTTTCGTTCTTCCTCAGCCATTTTGTTCTGGACATCATCATGAGGTCTTGTGATATTCAATACTGCTTCCTTTTGAGCTGTTGATGTTGACACAACCATATAGTCCGAGTATTGTCTGGAGGTTTTAGGGTTGTCTGGGTATTCTATAGAACCATTTTGTAGTGTTAGTCTGTTTTGGGAGTTCCATTCCGTCAATGTCAATTTGATGCTTTCTGATAACTGAAATTTAAAAATGTATCATATAAACTTAGGTGTTACACAGAAACTCATTTCTGTAATTAATTTATATACTTTCTAGCTTTCTTCAGCCCAAAGTTTCTAACCTATTGATATTAATACACGTTTCTACCAGCTACCCAACAGCTAAAATAATCCGAACTGGGTAGCTGACCAGATCTGAGCGCTGATTTCATGAAGATGTATCGTGACGAATAAAACACGCATCAACCAATAAGGTTGAAGCTTTGGGCAGAAGATAACTATAAAAATACAAATTAATAATTATTTAAAAATATATTTATTATGAAAGTTTCATATTATTTTGTTATATCCTTTCTGTTCATATATACATACATATCTTCATGCTGTATCCCTAACGGGGTAGTCAGAGAGAACGGAGCGCCAAGCCTCGCGGTCCTTACATACTTCTTTGGCTTCCTCAAATCTTATCATTCTCCTCACACATTTTCGCTTAGGTATGCAAGTCCTTTTAACATTTCCATCAGGGCTATTTGATCTTCATTGGCCTTGGTCTGCCTTGGCTTCTTTTACCACTCACTTTTGGCCTGTAGATTTTTTCTGTTCATACATTTATTAAACTTAAAGTATTTAATCATTCAAACGATATTATGAGTAGCAACAATAGCAACATCTGCATCAATTGCTTACCATTTTCCAATACAAGTCTCATTCACTCATCTACATGTGCTGTTCATCCAGGGTACTGTCATCCCAAAAAAGTCGCTACTTCCTTCTAAATCTCAAATTATCACAACTTTATACCTATTTTGTAAAATAATTATCAAATAAAATAAAGAAGAATTTGAATTTAGTTTAGTATACAAAGTTATTAGTTTTCTTACTTTGCTAAGAACCTAAGAAATTAATACTTCTAATTATTTATTTGATATGTGGGCACATGTTTCATAATTCCTACGTGAAAATATGTATTGTTAATAACTTCCGTAAGCAAAAAGCACACGAAGAGAATGATGAGATTTGATGAGGCGAAAGAAGTGTGTAAAGACCGCAATAATTTGTGTTCTGTCCGCTTTGACTACCCCATTAGGTACATGGCATGAGGTTAGGTACACATAATTTATAATTTCCTTTAATTATATTTGTTTTGCATGACATTGGTCAATATTTAACAATTAAGTAGAAATATGGCTTCATATCTTTTTAAAATGTCCACCACTGGCCAGCATACAATACACAATAAGTTATTATACAGTTCCAATTTTAAAACAGAGCAATAACTGCATGTTTATGACAACAATGATTCCTGTTTAAATATTAATTATCTTTAATGTAATTTTAATGGTTTAATATATATCAATTGATATCAGTAATACAAAGCTAAGATTTAAAAGATTTATCTGACTAATGATGAATAATGTACAATATAATTTTTGTGTCAGTAAGGACAGCTTAAGAATAACTTAAAGACTGTATGAAACTTGTACAATATACATAGTCATTATAACGAATCTGTTGAGTCATTATAATAAATCTTTTGATAATATTAAATGGACAAAGTTATTATTAAGGCGACGAATTGGAGATTTTGATGGCAGGGATCTCAATTTTTCTAAGTGACTACAAAACGTATGAAAGTGATATTTGGTAACCTGATTCTTTATTTCATTGACTTTATTTCGACAGTTGCGATGCACGATTGGTTAACTTTTGTAACACAAAAAATCTAAACATATTCTTCAAAATGTCAGTTGGATTTTTTAAAATTAATTATAGTTTTTAAAATAACCGAAAATAACTACTTTTTCGTATTTTTCGTAAGTTAGGGCATGCACTTTTGCGTAGACTAGAAGGTCTATTTTGGATTAAATTATTGTTTATTAATCCATCACCTTAACAAAAATATCAAATGGAGTAACTGCTATTTGAATACATCATAACAATATTTTTAATAGATACTGCAGCCACTGGTTCAGATTTCATGGCTCAGGTTGTTCGGTACCCACGTTAAAGAAATAGAATGTGTTGTGTTGCTATTATGCACTATTTCTTGCAATATAAATTGTGATCAGTGTGCATTTCCCACACTTTGTAACACTTTATAAGTGAGTTATCAAACCACCCACCATGAGTTGTTCTATAAATTATTATTGACCTATCATACTTCAGTTTTTGAATTTGTAAATAGTTTTATGAAACTAGCCCCCCCCCCCCCCCCCCCCCTCTATCATAAACATGCTTGAAAGGTGTTTGTTTTAAATTTTAAACCTCCTTTATAACTTTTTGGCGGGAACGGGAGAAGTGAGGAACGGGAGAAGTTAGGTTCTATTTTTTACATTTTTGAGAGTATTAAAGCACAAAAGTGATAATATATTAATATATTGTTTTAAAGTTCTGTATAAATGAAAAGAATGGAGTAGATCTTTATAATTAAATAATGAAAATTAATTAGACTTTATATGAGACGAAAAAATATAGGTACTACTGAACCTAAAATATATTTTTTTTATATTGTATAGATTCAGGTGCTACTTTGCGGAAATCCATCGCATGTGATAAATTCCTAAAATCTCTAGCTATCTTCCGCTCAAACTCTAAAAATCACCAATCGACACATGTTTCGCCTCTCAACGAAGCATCCTCAGGATATACCAGAGATAGGATTCGGTCACCTAACTAGCACCTAATCACGAAACACGCGTCGATTGGCGGTTGTTAGAGTTTGAGCAGAAAATAGCTAGAGATTTTAGAGAAAATAGAGAGAATTCGGCCACCTAACCAGCACTAAATAATTATAATTTCGGTTTTTATTGTTATACCATCTGCAATCAGCCAACCATGGCCTTTATCAGATCTGATTCACGCAAAAAAAGAACATGAGAAGTTGTTGTTCAGTAACATACAACTTCATTTAACATTACAGAGCTACTCTAATAGACCAGTTTGCCTCAGGCGCTATGTTGTCTGTTTGAT
This sequence comes from Zeuzera pyrina, assembly GCA_907165235.1. Taxonomy (NCBI): domain Eukaryota; kingdom Metazoa; phylum Arthropoda; class Insecta; order Lepidoptera; family Cossidae; genus Zeuzera; species Zeuzera pyrina. The sequence continues at coordinate 7,919,952 of OU015641.1, forward strand.
TCACTAGACCCTTTACGAGTGGATTTTGATGCTTTTCAAGGCTTCGTTTGTAGGATTGGATTTAGTTTTTGATTTCCTCCTTCACAGTGGGCATGTTTAAGTGTGCGTGGATTTCGTCATTTCTAACGAACTAATGTGCTGAGCCGATAGTTCGAAGAACTTTATTTTGAAAATGTTGTATTATTTCTATGTTAAATGTGCTAGCCAAGCCCCACAGCTCCAGCACATATGTCCATACCGGTTTAATGATAGCTTTATAAACGAGAACTTGAAATATGAAAAATATTTACGCTATTCAATTTTTTTTTTCTTTACGGTATGGCGCACAGATTAGCGCATTTACCAATGTCACTTATTGTATTATTGTAGTATGTAGAATCGTTATCGTCAACTCCTCCAGTAAAATTACTGAAATTTTATAGGACTTCTTGGAAAAGCGTGAGAACTCCTGCTACACATGCTATCTTAATAAAATGATAATCTCACTTCTCCAGTTCCTGCCAAAAAGTCCATTATAAACATTATGTTATGAGCATATAAGAGCCATGTTTGTAATCTCAGAACAAGAAAAACTAAGAGAAGTCAATGTGGGAGGTAGCCGCGTAAACATAAGTATGCATAGTTCCACCCACTTTAGTCATTCTCTTCTAGTATGCTTGATATCACTTGAAATTCCATAAAAATGAGATGAAAATGGCTTGTGTTAGGTATATTGAAGTGTAAATGTTATTGATTCTTATTCACCAATAAAATAAAAATAAAAAATAAAGGGATAAGGATATTAACATTTTTAAATATTTTGGAACTTAGGATCATAGAAAGCAAGTACCTACAAGATTAGAATAAAATTGTCGTTATGTTGATGAATATTTGTATGACATGTGATGAATAGCTGATCAGTATTCTATGTAGTGAAAATATGACTTTTTGGCGAGAACGGTAGAAGTGAGATTGACATTTTATTTAGATTTTCTATTTTTTTCATTTTTCTTCCCTTTGAAATTTTGTATTTTAAAGTTCTGTATAAGTGAAAAGAATGGAGTAGGTCTAAATAAATATGTGTAGCTGAAGTTTTCGCGCTCATCTAAGAAGTGTTTTATCGCTTTAGTAAAGCCTACTATCACTTTACTGGAGGAGTTTTACAATAAGAAGAAACAAATTTACTTTGAACATGATTAATATGTGACACTGGCAAATGCGCTAATATGTGTGCCATGCCATGAAGAAAGAGAAATATTATGGTGTGTGTGTTTAACAACTGTATTGGTCTTCCTAACAACTGTTTAATATGCACCTTCTTCTAGTTTTTCTTGTTCTGAGTTTGTAATGACTGAGACAATCACAAAGTCAGTATGTTTGTACACATTTGTCATACCTACACCTACTTCCTGTATTCTTAGTACAATACATAACTACATGTAACTTCCTGATAACATTTTTATATTTCTCACAACTTTTCCCCTTTGGGTGGACAAAGCAAAAAGGCAAACTAAAATCACTCTTGTGCACTACTTCTAACTTCTAACAATAAGTAATTATTGAAATAAATTCAATAATAAATAATTTGATTTTTGTGCAGTCAGCAGGGAAGAGATCTCTTATAAATAAGCCTGCCTTTGTACAAATTCTTGTATCACTAATGTAACATGTGTGTAAAATGGTGGTAAATTCAAGTGAATACATGAAATATTTTGTAAGTAAGAAATAGTTAACTATTTTAATAATATGGATTTATTCCTGTTACTTTGAAATTGAGAACATGTTTATTTCTTAGTACTAGCACATTTTCTCTATTACATAATTTTATAATATAGGTTATTACACATATTAACATTAACTTACTCCTAAATATTTTATTTGTAACATTAGTGTTATTATTTTGAAAATGAATGTTACAATTAATTTAATACTTAGAATAAACAGAAAATAAGAGGCCCATTTTCAACAAATTAATAGGTAAGTACTAACCTCTTCAGTAACATTTTGTCCAGCTTTTTTCTTGATGTCAATTAAGTTGAGAACGTTTCCAGTGTTTATAGTAACTTTTGATGCACTTTTGAGCATGGTGACCGATTAAAATATTAATTTCTCAATAAGAAACTTTTAGAGCCTTATCCGTTTAGGCCAAGGTTACTGGTCAATATCACAAAAAATATAATACTCGCGGCGCAATTTATACTAATCAGTTTTGCAGACGAAACGTGCACTACGACTGGCACTGAAAGGAACACTGGCCTTGTGCGATAAAATTCATAATTTTTATATCAGCCACGGCTGTAAATAGATCTGACGTATTCACTATAAATTATGACGAAATAGAAACACTCGTGTAACTGACCACATCATCGTAACAGCGGGTAGGTTGAATAGGAGGTGTGGTTAGCTTGTAACGATGAGTCGGCATATATTATTAACTGGTAATTTCTAAGCATGGATTCAGCGAATCAAAATTGTAGTGAAATAACATGATTCAAAGTACCTACTAATGAAATAGTAAAATATAATAATATAATGATGATGATTGAAAAGTTTATTATGACAATATATTATATGTAATATCTATGATTATGACAGTCACTGAGGAGACAGCTAGGGATGCCGATCTGAGATCGATTAATCAAAGAATCGATTATTTCGACGAAATAAATCGATTTCAATCGATATATTGTAGTGAATAGATTCCATGATTCGATACTTTACCCTTGAAAATCGAGATTCGATTATTTTATTTTATGATAAGAAATATAAACTGTTTAGAATGAGTTAAATGTGGGAACTGCGAATTTTATAATTTTTTTACTTAAAAATTATAAAAAATGATTTATCCTAAGTAGAGGTTTTTAAACATGTAACATTTAAATAACGTTGTAATTGTTTAATTCATTAAAAATGATTAGATTGATTATTTTAGCGTCTTCCCAGTTTTCTATAATAACATTGATATATGTCAGAAAAACAAACTTATATAGTGTCGAGAAAAAATAGATTTTCGAGAGATCGATTTTTTAGACCTATTTTTCTACGAATCGATTTCTCATACTTCGATTCGAATCGATTCGAAGATCGATCTTTTTTCGAGAGAATCGCCTTCCCTAGAGACAGCTATGACAGTTAGTGTTTTTTTTTGTTTTTTCGTTTTTTGTTTTTTTTAATGGCACCGTACGTGAGCACATTGCCAACGTCAAGTAAAGCGAGAAAACAATTCAGTAGATGATTAGCGCATTTGTCAATGTCACGCATTAACACAAACTAGTATACAGACACAGAATAAGTAGCATCCATGTAGAATCACAAGTAAATTAGTTCTTTCTTATCATAAAACTCCTCCAGTAAAGTGATAGTAGGCTTTACTGAAGTTATAAAGGACTTCTTGGAAGAGCGCGAGAACTTCAGCTACACATTTTTATTTAGATCTCCTCCATTCTTGTCACTTACACAGAACTTTAAAACATAATATACTATCACTGTTGTACTTTAAAACTCCTAAAAATGTAAAAAATAGAAAATCTAAATAAAATGACATCACTTCTCTCGTTCCCGCCAAAAAGTCCTAAAGTGTGGTTATAGTATGGTAGGTAATAAAGAGAATGTAAAATTACTAAGTAATAATGGTAGGAATATAGCCAAGGTGCCTAAAGCGGGCTCTACACTCGCGGCGTGAAAGTCACTACATTTTAGCCGATGATAGAGAAACCTATAGGCTACGCTATGCAATCCATCTCATTCACACAAGAAAAAGACAAATTTACCCGCATGCAGCGTAGACGAAAATGACAAAGTTATATTATTTTCTGTCCTTTAGCGCGTGTCGATTTTTTTCAAGGTCAGGCACAATGATTATGCTAAACAACGCAGAGTATAAAGCTGAATAATCTCGTTCGTATTAGGGCTACCAGAATTTTAGTATCACTTTTTTTACACGATATAAAATAAGTGAAGAGATAATATCATGAAAGATTATTTCCTAAGTTCGTTAAATTTAATTTTCCGTGAAATTATATTATTTCAAAATATTCCACTTTAAATGCTGCCTCAGAATTTTGCTCTGAAATATTTATATATGAGATAGATTCTTTAATTTCATAAAATTCTAATTTCTTAAACATTTCATTCGCCAATGAAATAAAATAATATTAACATTTACACAATTTTCGATTCAAAGAATTGCTCTCAATTTGCTATACGAATGTCATCTTATGATTATATAATTTATGCAACATTTGTAAAGTACATGGAAAAAGTAAAATTGCAGTAATATAATTATGCAGTAACATAATACTCAGAATTAAATGTCAGAATACAAAAATAAATATTGTTTGACATTAATTTATTTTATGCTCGGACTACGAAATATATGGAACGGAACCATAATAAAATGCCACTCTAACCACCATGTGTCAAACAAATTTTCTTGTCACTTTCTAACTCTTTAGGCGTAACCACAAGTAAAACAGTTAGCTATAGTGGATAATATTATTATTATTGGAGTTTACTCCTTAAGAATCGATTTTCATATAAAGCCCCCGGTATGGAAATCTTATGAGGAGTAAAATTTATACAAGCGTTAAATAAAAGCGTTACGTTTTTTGTGCAACGTACCTTGCGCAACTTTCCCTTTTTCTTTCTTTTTCACTCCTATCCAACTCGACAGTGATCGCTGAGGCGTATTGCTAAACAGACGTGTCACTTATTCCTCTTGAATTTTGAAATTATAATTGTCTCTTGTATTGAAGGTAAGGTCTTTCATACATATTTGGGATGAAATCTTACTCACAAAATTAAGACGTCGTGTATTGTTGCGTGTGTTTGGCTCAATTGATAAACACACTCTTATTTTCGAGAATCATTGTTATGTTGTGAGTTCAAATCTCGACTCGGTCGCTCCACATTTTTTTTTTATATCTATTAATATTGATAGTTAATATTATTGTATACAGTGAAGTGAATAAAAATATATAAAATATGGAAAAAACCAGTAACCTCCAGTCGTGCGTTGGAGCTGACAAATACACTTTTTTTTTAAATTTATTATCGTTCTCTTAACATTAGTCGTCAGGGCCAGTGTTGGCCACTGATCTTTATTTTCCAATTTGTTCTTGTATCTATCCCTTATTACATTATTAATACAATTCTAATAACTTATGTTCTAATTCTTACCTCATAATATCATTTAATTTTCTTATTCTACGTATCCGAGGGCACTCCTACTTCCACATATTTTACAGTTCACCCTTTTGTTGCATAATTAAGTTATATTTACTTCCCTTATTCTATCATGCGTTTGGTATACTTATGTATATAATCTAATTATATTCATAGGGTGTCTTTAATTGCTATCTTATTTGCTATTTAACTAATTTAACTAGTACATGAATTCTTATTTCTAATACAATTTATTAAACTTCTACTATTCTATAATATTTCATACATGTACATACACTAATAACCTTATGTTACTGCTATAGATGTATACATATTTTATCAGTTCCTATTTCTATTTATTACCTTACTAGCTAATTTTTTACAGTATTTTGTAAATTGATATCTACTTTTCTTATTCTCTATATTAGAGTTATATTTTAAGCATTAATTTCAATGTCAATTTCTAATTCTATATCAAATCTTTCTCTACTGAAGATTGGATATTCAATAAGAACGTGGAAGACTCCCTGCTCCGTTTGGTCATCACGTGGATACGTCGGGCTCTCTTGCACCGAAAACGGTGCAAGTACTCAGGGAATACCCTCCGAAAAAAATCTAAGTTAACACATATCCCATCTCAATCTTTTGCACGAGGGGAAATGCTGCTACCGCGCTGGGAAAGGAATCTTGGTTACATTCATTACTTCTCATATCTTTCATCCCATCTTTCAATGCTGTCCTGTCTTATTATTCTCTTTACATACGATACCGGCCATCTTTCAAAATCCGGCTTGGTCTTCTCTTTCAAGGCTGCCTTTTTCGCTAATTCATCCGCTCGTACTTTCCTCCTCACACCCGCGTGAGCCTTGACCCAGAACATCCTTAGGTCTATTCCGGCTTCGATTATTTTTCTTATATTTTTTCTGGTCTTAACCACTAGGGGGTGAAGAGAAGTACCACCCACAACTGCTTCCAAAGCCGAACGTGAGTCGCTGAATATGCCGCAGTAACACAATTTTTTATAAATAATTTCTTTTGGTTTGGTTTCTATAAATAATTTAATGTGATAATTTTTGCTTCATCTTTAAATCTCGTATGCATATAAAATTTGATAAACATTTTAACATTAAATATACATGATTTGCATCATGCTCTTGCATCTTGCGAATCAAAAAGGGCGTAATAATTTATTGACTCCCACAGATGAGACAGCCACCAGATGTACTTGGTTCTTCATGTTGCTCACTTTGTAAATAACAATTTTATTTAAAAAATGTATTCATCTCTACCTAGACAACTTTTCACTTACATCTACAATAGCTATCTCCTACATTAAATATTTATTTATTATTTATTTGCAACGAAATGAGAATATATTCATGAACCATTGTCAGTAGGTAATTAATAACATCGTAAAAACTGAGTTTGTGTTTTATAAATAGTAGCATACAATAATTGCTAAAGTAACTTTCTGTGCAATAAATAATTGCATTATTCAAGTTATTACATACCTTTGTAAACTAAAAAATGATAAAAAAAGGTTATAGACTATAGTTAATAATGTATAAAGTTATGCACTTACTGAAGCTGTAGGAAGCAGCACATCAAATTTTCTTGAAACTGCACCGTGACGAAGTCATGTTCGAAAAGAACTAGAATCTACCTAATATTTTTCAAAATGTCTCGAGCACAAAACACAGCAAAAACCAGATTTTTAGTTAGGAAGGTTCATTTTGGCTAACCACATATATCGTAATGTTTTGTCCTTGGGAAATCTAAAACCAAAGCAAAATTGTATGTAAAATTTAGCATGAAATCATGAAAATATGTCAAAAAATAAGTCTATGTATTGAACAAATGAATAACAAATTAGTAAAAGTCTACTTAATCTGACTCTTTCTGGATACATAAGTACGTTTCAGAAAAAAATTTGCTTAATTATTGTTAGTCAGCTTCTTTCAATTAATATTGGAAACTTGATCAACATTCGGTTAAATTACGAGCACTACATACATAAAATCAAAAGAAATAGCGTCAGGTAAACGAACCCAGTACTTACTGATGAAAAGTTATATTCGTACCAGGTGTATTTTTATATTTTCCGCTTTCACACTTTATTGCATTCCATTTCACCATTTTATTTTATTGCCTTACAAAGCCACAAAAAGCACTAGTTTAATTAAAATTCTGTAAATTCCGTTTGCTTTTATACACCTTATCAATATGGCTGCCGACATAAAATGACCACGCGCTACAACTTGTAAGTGTAGTGATGAGTGTTGCTATTAATACGAAAAAGGTATATTCTTATGCAAAATGTCTCTAATACGAGTGAAATAGACGTATAGAGACATACATATAGTTATATTAGTAGGATATATTTAGCCTGCTTCCTTTTAGATGTCTGTGAGAAATCTTATAGTACATTTTTAGTCATGTGGCCACGGTTCTTTGTACTCTAGTACATATTCCTTTTACGATTTGAGTGCTCCCATAAACTCCCATTTACTTGTGGTACCACCTCTACTCCCGTAAAAAGTAACATCATGTTTTGTATGAGAAATAGTGCGTATGCCTCTTCCCGTTGTAGGCACAATGAAAGAATGTATCATTTTATTACTGAAGACATTGGCTGTTATGAGCGTAGATCCCTTTGCCTTCTCACTCGGGGGAGAATTGTACGAATAAAATTATCGTTTCTTATCTCATACGTCATTTCAACTAAAAATTTGCAAATTTTAAATTGAATTTATCCCACACATCTTATCGGACTACACAGTTTATTACATACTTTGATTGAACTTAAACATAGACATATTTTAAACTGATTCGCAGATAAAAAATTATAATGGGCGTCGATATTTTGGGATTTGCCTATGCTGCTACAGTTGCTGCAGGAGGTATTATGGGTTACGCGAAAGCAGGTTAGTTTTTATGTTGTTTTTATCAAATTGTCTTTCGTGTAAGAAATGACGCAGCACTCTAACGTCTTTGTACATGAAAAAATTGTAGCGTGCCATTCCTAAGTAAAATTCTAGTAAGTAACAGTAGTTTCAAAAATAACTTTATTAATAGTTAATGTACCTGTACCTTACATTACACTTCGAAATAAATCTATTATCATTAATGATATTGACTTATCAGTTGTGATTTTATAGATTATGGACAACTCTATTGTGTACCTATTTTGTGCGCTAAAAGCAATTTTAAACAACTGCACCACATTATTGTTTACTTTAAGTCCCTAACAAAAACGCTATTGTAATTGAATGTTTAATTAATAACACTGTTACATACATTCTGTTATGGAATATGTATACCATACTAAGTTTTATCTTGTTTTATTTTTACAGGATCCATACCTTCCTTGGGAGCTGGGCTCATATTTGGTTCAATTTTAGGTATTAAAAAATTTTAATTCAGTAAACTGTTTCAAGTTAAACTAATTGTTTCAAGTTAAACTGATTTTTTTTTTAATTTTCGTTTTACAGGTATTGGGGCATATCAGCTCAGCCGTGACCCTTCCAACTACACACTTATGTTAGGAACAACAACTTGTCTAGGAGGTCTAATGGGATATAGGTAATTATTTATTGTGAGATATTCTATTAATTTATTTTAATTACACATTTACATTTTCTCCAACAATATTCTTGTACTATATCCTCATTTCTAAACAGAAGCTTTTGTGGCTCATGCTAGACATTAGTGTACATATAATAATCTACTACTGTTATAGTAAATAATTAAATTTTGTTACAGGTTTTACAATAGTAGGAAATTCATGCCAGCCGGATTAGTGTTCTGCTTATCAGTTGGTATGTTAGCAAAGCTGGTACTGAAGAATGTTGGATCCAGTCCTATGCCAGTGAAATCTGGTTAATAACTCCAAACACTACTTTTTATATAAAAACTTAGGGGGTACGTGGAAAGCTTAGGAGGTACATGGAAAGTAGATGTTGTTTGTTTTTAGTTCTTCAGAAGATCAATATTTAGTGACTGATCTAAGCTTATTTTTTTAAGTGATCAAAAGCAATTGTTTTTGTAGGTAAGAGTTGCAAATAAAAACTAGTGGGAATGCTCCACAATTCAAAGTACAATCAGCATCAAAAATAATTTGCATAAAAGTCAAACTGACTTTCATACAATTTTTATGTCAAAAAGCTTTTGTGCTATTGTCATCATAATATGTATAACAGTCATTTTTATGAGCCACAATTATGCCAGTTTTTGAGCTTATTTCTATCAACTACATTTGATCATTTATTCTGTGATTTGATGCTGACTGTACACTTACCTGATGTAATATGATGCACATTTATACAAGGTTATTTCGAAAGGATGTAACTGCGAAATGGTTTTAAAATACCCATGACAATGGAAAATTGGCATTCTACAACTTCACCAAAACTCAATAGTTCTTGTGTAACACCTCAGTTTAAAAAAAAATTAAGGTGAGGCAATCCTAATATCAGCGTTTTTACGTCGCTAGCAAACATTTGGAATCTATTGTAAAATTTAAAATTAATTTTGTCATTGTAATGAGTCTTTGACAAAGTAATCGTAGATGTAACTATCAGCACAAACACATTTTATTTGTAATATACAGATACAGATGTATATGCATAAATATTTTTACTGCACAAATGTACATAACTTGTGTAAGTATTATATTTATATATCATTGTCCATTCTTTATAAGGTATAATTATTATTTAATGAGAAATAATATATTTTTTGCATTAATGTTTATGTATTGTTGAAATATATATCTGTAGTTTGATTTTCTATTCTCATTGCATATCCAATTATGGACATATTTGCTTTACATGTTCATAATTTGTACTATTTTCATTGCTTCTGACAATTGACAAGTTTGATAATAATGAAGATAGTTAACAATTTTGTTATTAATATATTTTGTTAAAATAAAACAAATCCATGAAAAAATGAGCAATTTTAAATAAAGTTCTCAAAACCCTGTGCTCAAGGCACTCGTAAGATCTACATATTTTAAAAATCCAGCTATAATGATAAAATTTTACTCAAGTATTCATATCTAATACTAAGAAGCTGTTGAACATATCAATTTACTGTTCTTAAGTCAATATGTTTTCAAGCAAAATAGCGAAAAAGTTCACCGGGAACCAAAAAAAATCACACTATCGGTACATGTCGTAACAGAGCAGTTAAACGACAAGAAAATTTTCGCGTCATCTACTTGCAGCATAACAAGTTCGAACTTTCTTTGAGACTGATCTTGACTGGAATGGGATTCGACCGGAACTTGACTGTTACGAATAGTATGAATGCACACATTGTTTCTTACTTGATAATATTTTACCAGATCGTGATGGGATCGAGAATGGCATGTGATCAGTACTTATAGTCTGGATCGGGCTTTATGTTCATAAAAATATAGATTTTATTAACTGACTTCAAAAAAAGAAGGAGTTTGTCAATTTGTTGTAATCTTTTTTTTATTTACACCAATTTCTTCGCTATTTGTGAACCAATTTAGAGAATTATTTTTATTTGGAAGGGTCCAGTAGTAGTAGTAGCAGTAGTATCAGTAGTAATCCATGGTGATTCTATAGAAATAGATAAAATGTAACGATTTGTACTGCTAACGCTTAAACAAAAGATCTGACAGTTTAGATATCATTTATTTCTTTATTTAACATTCTCTTCCAGAATTGCAAATGGTGAATTGTAGACTTACCCTAGATATTTGTTTAGGACAAGGCCATTCAAAACGGGCAAAATAAATATATTAATAAAAAAACTTTAAAACGAAATACTGAAAAGTACGAAATCCGCTGATTGGCTTTGTCATCGCGCATCCAAAAAATATTTACAAATACGAATTTTATTTATATGTGATGTAAATAATATATATGTGATATGATACAGTAATTATTTATCTAAATTATTCGCGCTGTCATCCCGCACCCAACGAATGTTTTCAATACGAATTGTTATGTGATACTGTAATTATCTACATTATTTGATTTCTTTTTTGTTAAAGTGCAAAGAAAGAATTAAATCGACTTTGAAATAAAAGCACTGAAATGTACTTATTGTTATTTACTAATCAGAACTCGACATAGGTATCTAATTTATTATATTAAATTTTCAAATTTAATTACATATATGTAGGTATTTGTATCACATTTAATAATACGTTGTTTTTAAACCTACTTAAGTTTTGATTAGTAAAAGGTGAAGGATAATTATTTTGTAGTTTGGTATAAATATACTTTAATACAAATTCACAAATGCTTTGACAAAAAAGAAGACCACAAAGAATCTAGATAATTCCGGTAATTATATCTACAGTCTTCATGTAACAATTCGTATTTGTAAATATTCGTTGTGTGCGCGATGACACTGACAGTAGCGGTAGAGCGCGTTTATTCGACACGAATTTTTGACGCGGTCGACGAGCGGCCGCCCCGTGGTCACTAAGCGGACACCGCAAAATGGACCAAAATACACTATATATATTTTCAGTACCTGGGCGACCGAGCTTTACTCGGTGTGTTATAAAAAAAAAGTTTGACCGCATCGCAGGATTCGAACCTACGCATTTAAACTTGGTAAATCTACGCTCTAGCCACTGTACTACTAAGAAGCTAAACGTTGTGAAATCGGAAGAGTTTAGAAGTAAACCTGTGAAAACATAGAGAAAATAAATTTTCTCAGAATAGGACCCTACGTAGATCGATTTTTGACCACCGTAAAGCTGTGTATAGTAAATTTCATCGAAATCGTTAGAGCCGTTTTCGAGAACGCGATTATAAATATACAAATATTGCTTATGTAATACTATTCTTTTAAATAACAGTATCTTAAAATAAAGGAAGTCCATAAAATTTTACATTAAATTCATTGTTCATGAAAATAAATACTAGATTTTTATCCATGACTCAAGAGCCATCAAAGTCAGGTTCAGGTTCAAAAACATGAAGCATGAAACGGACTCACCTGTACATACGACACACATTTATTATCAGATAAGCTGATCGGTCAGTCATTTCGTTAGAAAACAACACTTACACATCTATATTTTATCTAATGTTATTTGCCTCACTTCGTACGGGATATGCTGTCTGTGAAGTTAAGAAGTCTATATGCTTTCGTCATTCTTTTTCATTTTATTTCCTTATTATAAGTACATTATTAAAGTAATATGTGTTTTTAATAGGTACTTGTTGCAAACTTAAACATATTATTTCAACTTATTAAAAAAAAAACCAAACAAAAGGTCTGACCGCATTGCAGGATTCGAACCCGCACACTTCGGCGTGGTAGACCAACGCTCTAGCCATTGTGCTATTGAGAAGGTAAACTTTCCTGCAAAATTAAACAAGTTTAGAAGTATTACGCGTGTAAAAGAGGAAGAAAACGATTTTTTCTAGAATTGAGACCTAGCTAGATCAATTTCTCGCCCCCTCAACTTATACCTACCTATAATCTATATTGTAAATTTAATCGAAATCGCTATATCCGTTTTCAAGAAAGCGATTTCAATTAAGTATGTATATACAAATATGATAATAATAATAATAATAAACTCAGACATTTCACACAGCGCCATCTAGTCCCAAAGTAAGCAGCACAGCGCTTGTGTTATGGGTACTAAGACAACTGATATACTACATATATACTTTTCTTTTGTAAATAAATACATATACATAAACACCCAGACTCGGGGCGGGAATCGAACCCGCAACCCCCGTTTACTTTACGAAGCGTTAAGCCGTTGCGCCACGGAGGTGGTCAAAGCAATATCTAAGCTTATATTGTAAGCTCAAGCGCAAGTAATTTTACTCTCTCTGGACTGACCAGAGAGGAATGGAATGCGAGGTTGGTATAGTTTAAGAACGCGCGGTGACCGCGAACGACCCCGCGGAGACCGCGCGGCGACCGTGCATTTGCTGCGCGGTTGGGTAGTTTCCAGAAATTTCAACGTTGTTGCGCAGTGAATAGGATTTACATTCGCTTTTAATAAACACGAAAATGTCAACCGAGCAGCCGCGGCGCGGCGGCCGCAATAACTTTTTCGCGTCGTCTAATCGCACTGTCAGAAGCGAGAAGTAAAAAAATAAACAAACAATTTCAATAATTTTATGATATTTTAGGCGATTCATTATAACTATAACATGCAATAGTTTCCGTAACACATTTTTAATTTCATTATAAAAACAGGCTTCATTGTCTGACAATGATAATTCTCCCGCACCGAGTTTTCTGTTCTCTTTTACATCATTAGATCCATGTCGTACACTGATCTTTTTCGTTCTTACCACCATGTACTCCGAAAACAACGAATACAAACATGATACAGAGACGGCTCTATAACAGATATTTTTCCACTAGGTATATATTTAATTTAATTACTATGTAGACATATTGTTAGGTAAGATAAAGTAGAATTTGACAATACATTTTGTTTTAGGGCAAACTGAAGATGTGTAATTTTTATATAAATTGATTATTAAACGAATGGTTAATAATGGTGGGTTTTTACAATGAATTTTCTTTCGTTTTATTTCTACATTTCTTATAAAATATAAAAAATACACAAATTGTAGTAATTTAATATTCTTCGCGAATTAAGTGTAACTGTTTAGTCAAGTCCATGAACAATTCCTATTGACTTTAGCAAGGAGATAAGCTTTATCGTACAAATTAGGGGTACATTTACCCCTCGTTATTTCTGTATCTGTCCACAATTATGTTTCTCATATTATGTGCAATAAATAGTAAAATAAAAGTGGATATTTTCAAGTGGTTTAAGCAAATACATTTTGATTCTAAACAATTATATTCATAATTTTTAAGTATTTTAAGTCTGCTTAGGCAGACTGGTGTGTTTCGTAACCTGTATCTCGATATCTAAGAATACTGAGTTAGATATTTCGATACATACAAACTTCAACTCTGTATCTTGAAATCCTTAAACGTGTAAACATGTTTCGATAAAATAAAAAAAATTCAGAAAAACTCCTGTTCTGTACAAAGTAAACTGCATCTCCGAAATTCTATAGAATTTTAAAATGATTTTTACTGAAATGGATAGGTAATTATAATATCTATATAATAGCACAGATTAATTAGTTATTATACTATTATTTAATAAGTAGTAATTTTAACAAGTTTTTTAATTGATGATGTAATTTTCTTGCAAATTACAATTATGTGCAAAAACGAATGATGAGATTTCTCCGCGGTAAATATGATCAAACCGCAATTGCAAAAATCAACTTTATTGTTATCGCCATAGGGCGCAAGAATATTGAACAAATTCGGTTGCACTGGGCTGCTTAGGTAGAATCTTAATAGTGTATTTTAAAATTTATCAGTTTCAAGAGCAATCAGTTAACCAGCCATTATTGTTATCTTTTCTGTATCTACTGTGCGTATACACCACTTACGAGGAGAAATTATGAAAAAGATTGAAGCATTGAAATAAAACTGCAATAGATTCATTCATATTTTCTATTCATTTCTTACAATTTAGACAATTTTGCAGAGAATTTGATAAATTCATACATAAATAATTTGAACCAAATAAATAGTAACGGCAAGTGATATCATTAGTAACAGTCATAATTAGAAACTATCCATGTTGCCGAGACGATATTTTAAATTTTATACTATTGGTAACTTTATCATTAAAAATCTATGACATATAAATAATTTTAGAAATTAATAAAAACAGGCTTAAATACAACAGTACAGATTCATCAAAATTTTTGTACAGATAAAAACATTAACCAATCTCATAGATTGAAGACAATAGTCGCAAACTCTAAAAAATATAAAGTAGATATTATAATAAATTGTTCAGAAGGCCGCGAACCAGTCGCTATTGTGTATAGTCACTTTCCAAAACAAAAAAAAAACAAAAAACTTATTTTTACAATCTTAATAATAACTGTATAAAAGGCACTTTGTGGCAGTTTCTTTTATGTAACCTTAGAGCAATTTTTACAACCATTATACAAAAAAAAAGAAAATATCATAGGCTAAGGAGTATTTCTATAAATCCAATAACCAAAATTATTCTGGACAATAAGTAAATTCTTATCTGACCAATTTTGATTTTAATAAACTAGTGTACTTAGAGTTCATTTAATAATAGTAACACAATCACAATTGTAATATCACTCACAAAACTGTGTCTGACATTTGTTCATAGTTTGTCTTCAGACACAACACATCCACAACATTCGCGACGCACTTGCCCGTGATTACCCGCAGAATATTGAATATTACCGAATTTGCTTCAATCGTAATAATGTAATTGGAACTTGTAACATCTAATGCCGAATGTAATCATATAAATTAATGATAAGCTGTCATTTATATTTGTCTGTTTCCATCACAGGATAATATTGCAAACATTAAAAAATATAATATATAACTTGAAGTTATTCCTAATCGTTACAGAAAAGTATAATGATTTTTAATTATTGATTATTATGGCATGCTTGCTTTTAATTATTAGCGATTACATGTTAATTGGAATTACAGTTAATTATTATATACTTGTAATATTCATATGAACGGGACGTGCGTGCGATCACAATCTGTAATGTAGTAAAAGGCTGGAAACAAGACTGTTCCGACGTAGCGTGACCTAGACGACCTGTAGGTGACCTAGTGCTAGCCCGCGGTGGACAGTCACGTCCCAGCGTGGCAGTCTTCAGTGCTTGGCCAGCACGATTCACTAGTGACGGCTGCTGAAATAATTTAAATAACTATTAAATACTTAATAATAGGCTATTCAATTGTTCCATATATTTCATAAAATAAAATAATAAAAAATCATAAACAATAAAAAATACTTTAAACACATTGTCAAATATAGGAACCATTGTCTTTTAAACTCCAATAGCGAGAACGGAATGCTACTATGGAATAATACTAGAGAGAGGTGATGTTACTACAGTATTTTGACGTCACAAACTCTTAGTATCATTGCCCAGAACTAGGTGTGACAGAGACGGATATTACCCCACAGTTAAAAACCAGTAATCTTTATTATTATAAAGATTATTGGTTTTCTATTGATAATCTTTATAATAATAAAGATTATTAGATATTACCCCACAGTTAAAAACCAGTAATCTTTATTATTATAAAGATTATTGGTTTTCTATTGATAATCTTTATAATAATAAAGATTATTGGATTATAAAGTTTAATAAGTCGACTAGGCTGTTTTTGGTTTTTAATTATAATTAATTTTAATATGATGAAGGAAATAGAAAAATATTTACAAAGTCAATACAGCGTTGCTAAAATCACCTTAATGCTAGGATTACTATATCTATTTAATATTTAACTCAATATGCCGTTGATGAATTTCAAAGAGAATATCATTTTTTCACTAATATTTACAGTGTTATATGATATGTATAAGCTATGGTTATGTACATAATGTTACATGTATATGGTGTACTTTTTTGTAGAACTATGATTATGTTATGATTTGAAAGTGAAAAGTGAAGAAGTAGGTAGTTTTAGTTTTGTCTCATGATTGTGATTCAGGTTTTTGTTTAAGTATATACATAAAGAAATGAGCGTGATGTACGAAAGGTCCTTTGAAATGTAGAAGATCCATGCGACGGAAAAATGATCCGATCCAAATGACCATCCAGTGTCTTACCAATATGTTTATTGTTTTGGCACATTCTTCTACTGTCGTATCTCTTCCGTCGTTAAATTCCTTTGGTAAGAGAACACCAACCTCGCTGGTTCTATTTGAACTTGTTGTATGTTTGCATCCGGTCTTATGGAATTATCGCTCGATTTAGAGTTAGAATAGTAAGTTCCAATCTTGAAAAGAGACTTTATTCCTTTATCTTGATAAGGGCTTTTAGTCGTCGACTGTTTGAAGTAATTATCGAAGTCTTCTCTGTTCAAGAAACCCCGTTTCGGTGCGTCAGTTTTGTCAGTGCCTTTTGTGGATCTCGTCACGAATTCTTTGAAGTCATACGGATTTTTTGTTGTCGCTGAGTATTTGTTGACAAATTGAGAGTAGGTTGTGCTTGACGGTTTTGTCACCGAAGAAGACTTTTCAGTGAAGTGGTTAAAAGGTCGCTTCGTGGTGCTGTAGAAGAACTGTTTGAAGAAGTTTTCCGTCGTCGACGATGACGGTGTGTTTGAATATTCGGAATTTGTGCTCTTTTGGTTATCTGAGTAGAAGTTGTGAGGAGGTGGCGCTGAAGTGCTAGTCACGTATGGTTGTGTTGTGGCTTCTTGACTGTCATGTATCAAACAACTTAATATTAGTAAGAACATTTATTTAGCGTGCGTGTAATGTACAACATACTGACGGAAATGAGAGTGTGTGGATCATCTCATTTGTTGGGTCAGTTGTGTGGTGTGTATTAATGCAGATATTTATCACATAATTCCAAATAGCCTTGGTACCATTATATTTGGTACTATTATATTTGGCCCAACAGATGCTACTTATATATTTTAGATATAACAGTGCATAATATTATAATTTTATTTACAATCGTAATACAGTTAAACATTTGAACAGATACAATTCTCAATATTAATTTACATATCTAAGTAAGTATACACATGACGACTTTATTACACATCGGTCGCGCGCGTTTAACGCAACTAAAACGCGATACAGACGTTTCATACCGTAAGGGGCTACAAAAACAAAAAGGGAGAAATCTATTTTCATAAAATTTCATGTTTTAAATTGTAAATGTAGATCATATCTTTCCTACTATCGCGTAAAGTGAATGTTTAGCAGTTTAAAAAACCTTTGAATTTGCGAATTTGCTGTGTAATAAACTGTTTTATCGACTCGACAAAGTCGGCAAATTGATGTTAATATTGGTGTCTTTGTCATTTCTAAATTCAAAATTGAAAGATAAACGTACGGGATACCAATCGGTAATCTTCGTATTCCGAACTAACACGAATGACCAATCCGGTTGGGATTTATAGTTATGCTGCAATGACTCACGTAAGCACCAAGGAGTCATTGTTCAACTACTTAAAAAAATCAGCGAATATTGTTAAATGAGAGGATATTTTTTCATAGTCAATTCAAATTATTGTTTTCACGAACTAGATTAAAACTAATTCTAACTATGTATATATTATAAATTCGAGCCTTTGTTTGTCCTTCTTTCACATCCTTTCGTGAGAAAGTGATTTCCACGGGGAAACTCGAGTTCATGCGGACGAAGTTACGGGCGGTCGCTACTTAATAATAAACTGAAGTTGTAAATAAGTTCAAAGTTTTTCACTCAAAAATACTTAAAACCCCAATAAACGGAATTATACACTTATTAATCGTTCGCACCGACCTACCGACAAACATTCGACGTTACTCATCAAGGACTTAAAATTCAATACTAAAATTGGAAGTTTTTACTGCAAATTTTAAAATTAAATATGTAAAGGTAGAGGAACCAAGGAAACCGCCTTAGCGTATTATATTTTCTTCAAAAGAAACCGCGACACAAAAAAGTACGACATATCAATCATCGCATAAAATAAAACATTGTTCAGCTTTATATTTTTATCAAAACTATTTACTTTATTTTTTTTTTTCGAAATACAATATGCTTATGGGTCAGAAGGTATGTGGAAGAAGCCGCGACGTACTAGACCATCGTCAAGTAAATCATTGCGGTGTTATCAAATGAACAACGCTTGGAAATGTTACGAACTTACGAAATAGATGGGTTTATGTCAACTAGACATTTTGCATAGCATTTCAATGTGCATACTAAGACTATAAGAAATCATTTACATTCAATGAATTTACACCACAGATATTCAAGGAAATCGTAGCATTGCGGCGTTATCAAATGAACAACGCTTGGAAATGTTACGAGCTTACGAAGTAGATGGGTATGTCAACTAGACATTTTGCATAGCGTTTCAATGTGCATACTGACTATAATAAATGATTTACATTCAATGAATTTACACCACAGATATCCTGCTTACAAAGTAGATCTAACCGAATTTTGATTGCTCGTCTACAATTTTTTTGGATGAAAAAACGTTTAAATCAAATGATCACGGTCGACTGAATCTATGGTGGTATAACCGTACACGCTGCCAAAAAAAAATTTACACGTAATAGAGAGTCGTGCCGTATCTCGTGTAACTTGTGGGGCTGGATGACTTTTGAGTGAGCAGAAGAACTCGTTGAGCTAGCTCCTAGAGTTAATGCTCTAGAACGTACCTCAACGAGTAGGAAGAGTCAACATGTTGGAGGAGAGTATGCTGCCCACTTTGTGAGTTGTGTATCCACAGCAATAAATGCCCAGAGTGACGTGCACGATAACAGTAGAACACACACTGCAAGTATAACTAATGCCTGGTTCCTCCAACACCCTGACATTACGGTGATTCCATGGCCAGCTAAATCGCCTGCTCTTAACCCCACAGAAAATGTATAGGGTTTAATGATGCAGAGATGAGATCACCGTAATGAAAGGAGACCGGAAGATCACGTGCAACATTGTAGAGGACATATGGGAAAATTTGCGAGGGACCAACATTTGCACTCGCTTAGGCGAGTCTATGCGTACGCGACTCCAATCTGTTATTGATAATAACGGTGCATGCACTCGATATTGATTGCAAATGTCGGTCGTACGTATATTTTCTCATGTGAGAGCAACATTGAACTTGTGGAATGACCTTCCTTCTCACGCCATTTGTTCCAAGTCACTGGCCATCTTTAGGAAAAACCTGCTCAAAAATCTTCCTGCAAAATTCCTAAGTCGTTGCAACTAAACATGATACCATTCTCACTTCATCGTTAATCTTTATATCTATTTTTATTATTTTATGAGAATTTATTTATATATATTCTTTTACACTGCAGTTTCATATAAAGTGTCTTCCACAAAGGTTGTCTGGAAGAGATCGCTTTCACCGATAAGACCGCCTTGCACACATTAGTTTAAGTTTAATCGTAAACGATTTTTGTTTAGAATGTGCGCAACAAAGAATTTATCTATCTATCTAACATTCTGCTTATTGAATATTATTTGGCGTATATTGCCGTGTAAAATTAACACGTGTTTCTATAGCTTCAGTTAGATCCAGGAAGCAGGATGTCTGTGATGTAAATTCATTGAATACGTAAAAACATATTGGACATTCTGCTGCTGCAAATGAAAAAGAATTGAACTTTATGCATTTTGAATGTTTCGCGCATTCAGTGGAATGCACGCATTTATTTTCTATTTAGGAATTTGTTTAAAATAAGAGTTTCGCTTCAATGAGCTTCGAATCTGCATTACTATCGAGAGTAGTTTCTAATTTGGTTGATGAAGTTGTTTTTATTTCTTTTACCCTTTTTATTTTTGTGATATTTAAATAAATGATCGGAAATTAACCAAATTTAATCTCTTTAATTTCTTATTATTTTTTAGTTATGTCATGCATGACTTAGAAATAATTATTAAAGTAGCCTTATTTATTTATTTTTGCATACATAAGGAAACAGCCGTCCAAGGTTACACCTTGAAACGAATACAAATTTGAATTTCAAAATTTGAGCTGCCATCTCATCGTCTGCAATTCGTATCTTTCTATTCTCCATCACTCGTGTTATCTCGTGATTGTATAATACGGCCAGTTTAAAGTGACGGCGTACCTGCTAAACATTCCCTTTCCGCGATAGAACATTCCAGTAAAAAAACACAATTATATAATAGTTTCTAGAATATATTTTTTTACCAAATTAGACTGTTTTTACAAACTCGTTTAATACTTCGAAATGGGAATGGTTTTACGTATAATTTATCTCTTATGCGACTCTATCTATCCTTCTGTCACAGTCGATTTAATTAAGTGGCATACAAACTAGAAATTTAGCAATTTAAAGTATTTATAGAAGGAGGAAATAGGGTGCTCGAATTCCCTTTGACCATTTCCCCCTTATCTCTGGACTAAATCTAGAACTTAAAAAAATTTTTACCTCAAGTTTACAAGAAAAAAATAACAACCTAGTCATCTAAAAATTAAGTTTAGTTTACCATTTTTTAAATATCGCACTTAACGCTCTGCATGATTTGAACTAGCCTACAGTGTGTTTATGGTGCGTTTCAAAAACACGCCTGATCAGTGAAAATGTCGTGTGCATACTCCCTTAGTATAACTAGTAGATGGTTATAATCGTAATTTTAAATAATTGCAAGTATACCTAATTCGTGTGTTGCAGAAATCAATACCTGGTAATATTTCCGTAGAACGGACTTGTCTCTGGACGCACGTAGCTCGGCGTGTGTTGCGAATAATCAGGTATGATATTCTCGTGTTCTGTTATACACCGTCCATTTATACAATACTGAAATGGAAACAAAAATATTTGATATAAAATAAATTCGAATTATGCGTAAACAATTTTGCACGGGCGAAGTAATATTTAGGGGAGCCGAGCCCCTAAGAAACCGAACATTTATTGAACTCCAATTATTTGAACATTATCATAAGTCAAATTTACCGACCTACTAAAAGACACAAAGAAGGTATATGCAGTATGTATATCTTTTTATATTTTTAGGTCTTTAACCCTGTTAATTTCATGACCTAACTTCGCCTCCACAAATTCAATATGAAACGATAACGTAACATATTACGAGTATAATACCACAATCATTGCACTATTGAAACCATTGTATTACGAATGTAACACCCCAGCTCAATTCTAGATCTGCTGTTTTGGTGTATGTTTAAGTCTCATCTTCTCATCACCTACTTTATAATAAGCACCCTGTGCCCAATAGCTGCCCAGTGGAACCTATGTAAAGTGTAACCAAATTAACTAGATCGTCCATACACCCTGAACAAAAAAATCTATTTTGTAAGTATGAAATTAATGTAAGATATTTTTTCTTATGAATTGCGACCATTTACATAAGATATTTGTGGACACCCAGGCTCATGTGTCACTAGAAAAATTCAACGGTAACAAAAAGCAAAGGAAAATTTTCGATATTTAAGAATATTTCCAGAACTTTACTCACGAATTTCCCAATTTAGATAATTTTCCTGGGAATGACACACTAATAATGCTATATACTACCATAACGCGGTAACACATTATGTTGCGGCCCACGCCGCTTAGGTTTGTTCGTATAGTTTACTTGAACAAACATGCGCTTTACCACACAGCTCATAAAGATTATTTTCATTTGTATCAACCCTTACAATAACGATTTAAGTTTCATTGGAATTATTCAAAAAATAATAGTTCAGTTAATGGTTCTGAACAAATGAGTGTCTCCTTTCTGGTTCTGATAAATGTGTGAGCTGTAATCATGTAGCACTTAACCTATAGAGCCGAAACATCGGACCATCCTGCTCACCACTGCTCAGTTCTTTTGACAGTAATTAATATCAATTCTCGTTTGCATGTAAACAGTACATAACTAGTACTAGACCTGTGTGTACATCTCTGTATATTCCGACAGATACTTAATGGCTTACTATTCTATTCGGTGGTGTGACAAAAACAGGAAAAAATCATAATATGAAACAGACACAATCTCATTTCATCGGTAAGTAACAGCAAATTTATAGAATTTGCATTCATTTATTCACGGTCACGGGTCAAGTTAAACTGGACTATTCATTGATGTTCTCGATGACGCGTATCTATGCGTCTCACTTACACTTTTTAGTTTACCTCTATTACTTTATCTCAATGTATTCATAGCACGTGTACATTGGTTTTATTTGATTTACTACTAATAGATATCGCCTTTCACACGTCGTGAATTGTTAGACTGAAAGAAACACATGGCGTAAGCCTATAATAGAAAGGGATGTGATTATATATTTCGTCTCTATCGGTGTTCTCAATGTTTTAAGACTGTCAAGTTGTTGCGTTTGAAAGACATAAGAACCAAACAAATATTTGTTTGTTAGTACTTTTAAGCTTATTACATATTTTTCAAATTTGAAAGTGAAAAATTAAAAAAAAATTGTAAATATGTGTGAGATAAAGACTTTTTCGCCGTGACTGTAGAATGCAGTATTTTAAGCTGCAAAGGCCAGTTCGACAAACTTAGGTCGTCAAAGCGAAAAAGACATCTACGCAATATCTACTAATTGTAGTTCTGTGGTTCAAACGTTAATTATGTGAGCTCAAAATGGGAGGAGGGGTCCAGTTACGTCTTATCAAATCTCATTTTAACTGAGGGGGAGGAGGGGGCATTATTAAAAATCACATGTCAAGCTTTAAAGTAATACATTATTATACAGATAACAAAAAACAATATTACATTTTGGTTTTACTTTTTTTAGTGTATTATTTTTCTGCTTTATATAAATAAAAGTCCTTTAACGACAGTGGCGTAACTCTCATGTGAGTGGAGGATGTTCCACTAAATGTCACCAAGGGGGGAGGGGGTCAAAGTTAAAAGAAAAACAGCTCACATAATTAGTGAATCATGGAGCACTCAACCTATAGAGTGCCAATGTCATTTATTTTGTATGAAAACAATTTACGTCTAAACACTGTTGCAGTTACTGCATTCTGTTTTATAGTTTTTTTTGCTGTTTTTGCCACACCACCGAATAGAACAATAAGCCATTACATAAATATTGAAATATCTGCCGGAATATACTGAGACGTACACACAGGTCCAGTATTGGTTATGTATTATACTGCTTAATGCGAGCGAGAGTTGATATTTGTTAGTGTAAATAAACTGAGCAGTGGCGAATAAGATGGTCCGATATTTCGTCTCTATAGGTTGAGTGCTCTGTGAAATGAATGCACCCTAAACTGCTTTCCACTCTATAGGTTAAGTGGTTCACCAGCGGCTGTAATAAAGGGTAGGTTAAACTGAGCAGTGGCGAATAAGATGGTCCGATATTTCGTCTCTATAGGTTGAGTACTCTGTGAAATGAATGCACCCTAAACTGCTTTCCACTCTATAGGTTAAGTGGTCCACCAGCGGCTGTAATAAAGGGTAGGTGTCACCTGTCCGTCCCCGCAGGGCGAGCCTTCGGCGGCGGGCCGGTACGCGACGCAGTAGCCGCTCGCCGCGTCGAAGCAAAACAGCTGAGCGCACACGCGCTCGTCTTTGAAGCATGCGCTGAAATGGTATCACATTGTCATGTACGCTGTACCTCAGGGCAGTAATGTCAGCATAGAAGCCGGGTTAAAATAAAAACTAACTCTTAACTCTCTAAACCTAAAAGGACGTCTTTCTTAGGTACTCATTTCGTGTTAGGAATTGTTATACGAATAATTGAGGTTATACTTTCT
This sequence comes from Zeuzera pyrina, assembly GCA_907165235.1. Classification (NCBI taxonomy): domain Eukaryota; kingdom Metazoa; phylum Arthropoda; class Insecta; order Lepidoptera; family Cossidae; genus Zeuzera; species Zeuzera pyrina. The sequence goes on from OU015641.1 coordinate 7,944,388, forward strand.
TTTGGCGTGTTAGGTAGAAAAGGTCAGAGTGTAATTTCGGCAAGCAATGGAAGTTCCGTCATCGATATAACACACCATGAAGTTAGCTACGAAAATTACGCGCGTCGATCTAAAATAACCTAAGATCGGAAATTAGGGAGCATAACTTCATTTCCGGAATGATAGAGTTGCTACAACGGGTCCCTAAAACGGATTTACGGGGCCCCAATTTAATTTCTAGATATTGTAAATGTGATGTTGCTAATAAATTCTCTTAAACATACAAATAGAAACTGGCTTTATACATTTTGCGATTAAATTTGAGATTTCAATGACATTTGACGGAAAACGTTTCCAGTGTTTAGAATGAAGAATAAAATTAGAGAATACAAATATTTTGGCAATAATTATTAAAACTGGCCGCTTGAAATAAATTTGAAGCAGCCAGTTTTAATTTTCTATTTACGCCAAAGAGTATAAATTCTTATATACGTACCTACATAGAGTATACGCGCTCTATTTTATTTTCGTGTAACACCTAACGACATACCTACCCTACATGAAGATTTTGATAGAACTAAAAATCGACTTAGCGGACCTCTGAGAGCCTGTATAATCACGAAACAGAATTATTATGCATCCCCTTTTTGATGCCCTATCAATACCTTAGGTAAAATTAGAATAAGCTGTTTTATTTTGTTACTATTTTAGCTCCTCTTTCTGATAATTTAGCCAGTATTATCGAAGTCGAAGTTTTTCCCCTAAGAATGGTTCATAATCCCTTAAAATCAAACCTAAAGGCCTAAACACAATATCATAATGATATTTAGTAAAATTTCAACTGTTTTTTACTTTAAAATTACATGTTTCTTCATTCGTATTAATTTAATGTAATTTCAATTAACAGTCACTGATACGATTTTGGCAGCAACTTCTTAACATCGATGTCTTTTCTGAAGCTAAGAGGAAATTGTACCTAGTCAAAGGACTAAGTGATTTATGTTCAATACACAGTATATACTATACTTGATTAAGTCCAGTGACAATTAAAACAAAAATTAATAGTAGTATCTATTACATTTTATATTTTATAAATGTAATGTGGGTTATAAAGACAGCTTTCTCGTTGTTTTATAATAGTACATAAAGTTATAAATGTATGTCATACAACTAACACCCAGACTAAGCCAATTTGGAAAAGTTCGTTTTCTAAATGGACCCGACCGGGAATAGAACCCGGAGTCCAAGTTTGGAAGTTGACTGGGGTGTCGATCAGAGGCCCTAGCACCAAACCAAAGGGCCCATCAAAATGTATGTGGATATTAAATACTCTAGTTCTTACCTAGTGCCTCTGTCTTTCCGACACTGTGCATCTAACGTTAGCAAGCGGCCAGGCAATACCCGTGGTAGAGAGTCATCTTCATGTGGGGAATTGTATAAACAAGTGGCTGTGTCACCACTGGAACAAATACAGTTACAAAATACACACATAGAATAATACAATTACATTCATGGGTCATACATAAGACATTGGACAGAATCTCAATAAACTGCAAAATTTTAATTTTTTAATTAAAACATTAAAGTCGAATCAATTAATTCAAGTAAACCCAGTTATAAGGGAATTTTTGAACATCAAATCTACTAACGCATTGAAAACAATCGGTTTTAATTTTGATAGAAAAGTTATTTTTATTATAGGACAGAAAAAGTAGAGTTCGGAGTTAGAATGAATAGGCTATATATAGTTTTGCTTTAAATGCTCTTCAAGTATTTGTTATGATTGGTTGAGAACAATTGCTTTAAATGCTGGTACTTTTCAGATATTTCTTATGTTTTATTCAACAGAATAGCCGAAATATGGCTTCTCGAATCAAAAAGTGATTTCAGAGTGCCTGACTCTGGCTATAGCGACTAAAGGGTATTTATTTACTCTCTATCCTCTACTACATCTTATGTTGAAAAGATACTGCTGATATATTAGTGACTTTTAGACTTTTTTATGTATTTCAATTTAAAATGATTACATGTAACCGATGTAGAATGTTCTACAGGTAACTTCAATTCTTACCGTCATTTTTATCTTTTCCCATTATATTCTCATAACAAAATCTTTAGAGAATCCATAAACTGCAGTTTTTCTGCAGTGAGAATTAGCACAACGACCCGTTTTTTTTATGTAATAACAATTGCCTAAATTACGAAAACAGCATACATTTTATTAACTTATAACGTAATTTTATGACTTAAATATAAGCACATATTACAGAATATAAAAAATATGCGAATGTTACGATATTAAAACGAATCGTACTTGAAATATCGCAAATATTTGTTGACATTTTGAGATATCTAATACAATAACAATTTAACAATTCTTTCATAATACCCGTATAACACAATACAATACCAGTTGTAAAAAAGATACACACTTTTATATAAGAGCAAACAATATGGATAATACAATTTTGACGGTTCTGTCGCTCAAACGGATCTCTTTCTGGTATCCTTTGTGTAAAGGGATTTTGTACACATTGTTGAAATAAATAAAATCAACACATAATTTAGTACACAGATTTATATTTATAATTATCCTTACGCTGAATAGGTATTCAGCGAAGAATAATTATAAATATAAATGAAGTAGAGAGAATGGAGCCCTAACAAGCCCTAAGCATCACGGTTCTACATACTTCTTGCGCCTCTTCCAACCTCAGTATTCTTCTCACACTTTAGTCAAGGTATGCTCTTGAAATTCTTGTGGGCTAACATTCTGTTATTCGTAACTCGTAACCTTGATGTTCCTTGGTTTCTATTATCTACTACCAATCACTTTTGCTCTATGGATTTTATTCGTCAATTACTCATTTTTGGTAATTACTTGTCCAAACCATCTCATTCCTTTTTTAAACCTGTTACAATCGAAGGTAATTAACATAAATTATAGAAATGAGAATATAACACCTACTTTAAGAAATGATGGAAGCTCTGTACACTGCATGGTGACCATCTGAATCCTTTCTCTGTATGTCTGAGATCTGACATGATGTATCCGTCCTCCCATCTACATTTCTCAGCTCCAGGTCCTCCTAGGTATGAAGGTGGGGGGCTTCCGTCGTGAACAGCGCCAAGTCTGAAATTAGAATAAATCGGATTTGAGGCGTCTTTGTGGTGTAATGGTTAAAAAATTAGAACGATAAGGTTAATTAAAACAGTGGGATCAATTAAAGAAACCAATTTTTCTAAATTTTTGGGATTCCGTTAACGAAAATGGAAAAGGGAACCCATATGAGATCGCTCACGTGTTTTTCCGTCTGTCCGTATTACTAATGTCAGTGGAAAAATTCATAACGAAAAAAGACGAAATGCGAATTTTTGGAAAAAAATACCGACATATAAAATATATCCAGAAATTATTATCGAAGTTAAGAAGGCCATATGTGCAAGAGAAAGTATAGTAGGCTTCGACTATGGCAAAGAATTCAAAAAATAACAGTTATCCATCTTGATTACAGGTTTCATTTTTAGTATTATAAATTTTTGTCATATAAACAGCGTACGAATCCTATACATGCAAATTGAACTCGGACTTGATCGATTGTTTTCTTAGTTTTTGTTGTTTAAGTTATAACATTTAACCTTTAATCAGCCATAAATTTAATTTTTATCTTATTTTGTAATCTTTTTACATTCCTATCGACAAAAATTATAAATTATCTATCTATAAAAACGAAATGCATTTAAAATACTTTATAATTGGTAGAAAGAACAATAACATGCAATACTTCGCAATAAAAAAATAAAATCCATTACAGTTAAATGTTACCGGTCATTAAAAAATTGCTAATTACTAATAATAAAATAAAAGTACAATAACATAATTATAAACTATAAAAAATTCAAACATTATGATTTGTACTAATGAAATATGATTCCGTACATAAATATTTTAGGTATATAATTTCTGCAGTCATCCTGACAATGACTTGCCCGTAGTTCATATGATTTATGAAAATTATTGTTCGTACCATTAATTTGGAAGTTTACCATAGTTAATGGTTGAAAACAATAAATTTTAGTGGATACTATGTTTATTAGTGGAAACTATTAGTTAAAATTATTGTATATGATTAAATTCAGAAATACTTATGTAATGCAATCTATTAATTATAAATACGATGAGTTATAAGTTTGAATTACTAATTTTGTTTCCACATTTTTATATTTCCCAATGAAAAAACCTACTTATATAAAATACTATTATTATTATTACACATTACGAGAGTTTGAAACAAATTGGCAGTGAATAGAAAAAAAACTTACAAATGTCCAACTTCATGTGCTGCGACTATTATTCCTGAAAAACCGCCGGTGTCCTCAATAATGGCAACTGAATTAACTTTCTCTAGTCTCTTGTTTACTACACACGCTCCACCGACGTACGCAAACCCTATTTTGAAAAAAAAAATATTAACATTCTATTTTTAAAACATTATATTTAAAATTTAAAAATGATAAGAAAAATAAAACAGAAAATACTTAGATATTATTACAGAACAAACATTAGAATTTTAAATACATACATATTCATAGGAATGATAGAGCATAAATAGTAAAGGGTAAAGGTAAAATTTTATATAAGTTGAAAAAACTAATTTATGGGTGTTATATTAAATCTTTTAATATTAAAATATCTATAAGTAAAAATCAATAATTTAAAATTATAAGTAGGTATCTGTACTTACAGTATAAAATGTATACTTGGATGTATATTATATGTTAGTAAAAAGTATTTCTATGTCATGCAAACTTTTTAGTATTAAGCACAAGCAATTAGAAATAGCGTACATTGATCCAGAACACATAAGTATAAAAATAAAGCAATAATATATTATTTAGGTATTTGTCATGTAATATAAACATTCGCCTAAGATTTTCTAAGATTATGTAAAAAAAAATGTATGTTAAACTACATAAGTATGTATTTTTTTAACAATAATATTAATTATAATTTTACTATTTCACTTTCCCACCTGTTTTTTATTTGTGCGTTTATAATGTTCTTACATTCTTCAACATGAAAAGAAATAAAAATAATTAAATCATATCATGGACTTACAAATAATTATAATTGTAATGTATTTTCCCGCGCATTTCAATTGAAATAATTTTTCATACGGCAAGCAAAGGTCATAACTATACAGCTTACTTATCATTTCAAATATTTTGGTATCTTCATAATATATTTTTAATGACATTTCTTGTTACGCGTAAAGTAAGTCCATTTAAACAGTGTAACATTTTAACTTATGATTATGACCCCGTGTCATTTAAGTTACGATACGGCTAACTAGTGATGGTGACTGGTCCTTCACTAACATTCTTTACGCAATTTTCTCGTTACTGTAGGCAATAAGGCAAATGAAGCTACTTGCAGCTAAGTAGGTATCTAATCTTTCTGATATTATAATCTGTACTGAACTTATGACTAATGCCAATTCATTAAGCAACATATACAAATAATGTAATGTGTACCTATTTTTATGCAATAAATTAATATAAGTAAATTGAACAGCATAGTAAGCGGGCCTGAAGTAAAAAAATCTTTGGTAACAATTAAAGAAAATCGATTTGTCAGTTGCTCACGAGTAATCGAATAAAATTATATGGTACTCAAATATAAATAATAATATGTTCGTTGACTGTACTTTATATTAGTATTGTATTTTAATTAGGTAGTCCAAATCAATATTCTAATATTTATTTTTTAACATCGTAAAAAGCATGCAGTAAATATATACTTAGGTTGGTGTTATTATTATAACATAATTTGTTATTGTTTTACGTACTTATGAGCCGCAATTGTAACGATGAAGAAATCTAGAATATTAAATATATAATATTTTAATTCAAAATGGTTTACATAAATATTAAAAAATTAAGATATTAAACTAGTAATCAATCAGTTATAAATGATTCTAAGCTACATAGGTGGGATTAAGAATCCCTAAATAGAATATGTACATAACATTTACATGAATATCCAAAGAACTTACAAATTGTCTAGAAAGGAAGAAGACAATGTAGAATAGACAGAAAATTATTCACAAGGTGCGAATATGAAACACGGATTTGGATAAAGGTTGACATTGTGAGGATCATGATCCCATTGTGAAAAACTGTGTACGATAAAGGTGAGGGACATTGATGAGAATTTTGGCGTGCTTTTTAAGGATTTAAAGGTTTTTACACACGCCTACCTGCTGTCCCTCTATTGCACGCATCGTTCGCATATTGTCTCCTGCACATGTCTAGTCTGAAAGGGCATGGAAATAAAAATAACTCAATAACTTGCAAATATAATCCCCATTTTTAGTGGTGAACCTAAAATGTGGGTAAACATGATTTATTTCACTTCAAGCTTTATGAAATGAAACAAATACTACAACGTCTAATTATCATTTTGTGCAAGCGTTGTCTATGTAAAACAGTGTATATTTACTTAAAATTGAAACATATTCAGCGCCATTACCAAATCCTTTACCTGTGCACTCAACCAAAATTCCTATAAACCTCACCACGTGGTAGGTACCTATTTATAATTATTATTATTTTAATACGCTTGGTTAGATTAACCTTATAAAACATAAAGCAACATCACAATCAAAGGCTTTCGGCGACAGGCTTACACTTTAAACTTTACGAGTAAAACGAACGATGGCATGTAATGATTTGTTTTTGTCTCGAGTCACTTCTCGGATTTGTGACTAAGAAATCATATATTTATGTAATATTTTTTCGAACAAATCAATTATGACCATAACCTTCACTATGCAAGTGTTTATCGACACATAACAGGTTTGAGGCTTAAAGATGTTTTGGTTGAGTTGTTCATTAAAATATCAAGCCAAATTAATGTTTCACTCGTAAGCTTGTTAATGCCGGACCGTTTGTCAAATACCACTCGCATCCATCCTAAAATGAGCGTTTATTTGCTTTTAAAATTAATTTACCAGCGGTGCCTTTTGTACAGCGACCACCCTTGCGTCGTCGGCACATGTCATACCTGTTGGTAAAATTAGTTTTTTATGGTGTCTCCATTCAGCTTCCTCACCGTCACCACACAATTCGATTAACCTAAGTATTTTATAAAGGCGACATCGAAAACTAATGAAATTTTAATTGGGAGCTATAATGAAGTATAATAAATTAAAGTACTGTTCTTTTGACTTCAATGAAATTGGGTACAAAATAATATAAGTACTAGTCCCATAAATTAATATACCTAATCTAATTGAATTGGCTTAAATAAAAAGAAATAATCAATAATTAAACTATTGCAAATATTTATTATATTATATATTTATGTAGGTTACGAAACACAATGTATTGTACAGAGTCAGGTGTTACCACAGGTGTTACTTTGCGGAAATCTATTTACTGCGATTATTACTTATAATTTTTAGCTATCTTCCGCCCAAAATCTCAAAATTATAATTCGACACATGTTTCCTTTTTTAGTGAAGTATCCTAAGCATGTGTCAGAGTTGGTACTCGGTCATGTAACCAGCACCGAATTCGATTGAAGCGAAACATGTATTCATCACGTAAGTACTTATATATACTTCTGTATTGAACAGTGTTTTAGATTTTTTTTTCTGGTAAGGAGTTAATGTATCTGTGTACATTTTTAAATTATAGATACTAACCTATTGATAGATGACTAACGATTATCAAGTTGAGGATGACACGAGCACTGATTAGGTATTATGCTTATATTAAATAAAGATACCTACATGGTAGGTACCTAGTTTATAAAACTTTGAATAATGGCGCTAAATCTAAAACAATACTTACCAACGATCTTACCTTTTAAACCCATTTCCATAGTCCAAAAGCCGCAATATAAAATTAGTTACAATAAATATTTTACATAATACATTTTTATACATTAAACGAGTTTTAAAAAAGGCGTACGGAAATATACTGCTCAGTTTTCAAGATCAGGGCCACGACTGTCAAAACATTCCAACTTGTTACATACTAGGAAATAATATTGGTTAAATGCAATGCATGTTGTATTAGATTCTCTAACATATTGTAGACATGTCTACCATATTTTACCACCTTATTCTCCACATAATATGTACCAAGTATGAGCTTAATCCTTATGTATTACATACACTGTTTAATCATAATGTTCAATAATTGTAGTTTGTATGCAGTTATTTATAGGATTTAGTATTATCAATTTGCTCTTTAGCCACAATCCTTTCGCGGTGTACAATAATGTCTTCGGAATATTTACCGCGAAGTGATAAAGTCAAACGATTAAAATTATAATTAAATAAATAGATCGATTTCGATTTTTTCAATTTTTTTTAGTGTTACATTCATAAATAATTATAATCGATCAATCGATTTCAGTGATATTTTATTGAAATGAATTTTATTCTAATAAGTACTTACTTAGTGATGGCAACAGCAATATCGTAGACTGGCAGTCTTCGTTCTCTGAAGAGATACTTGCCCATGTCAGTGAGCGCAGCAGCTGAATCTATGGCATCGCGACCAACTCGGTTTCTTTCAAGATAAGGAGTAGCGTCTCGACCCTATATAAAAATACTACGGTTTTAATATAACAATATACAGTTAGTAAATTAATCGATCGCATAGAGACATCCCGCGGAGCAAGCGGGGCGAGTGTGCCTATCTGCACTGCAAGGACAGACACAGGGCAGTTGCACTCCCCAGTCATTATATCGCAAACTGGGAAGAGTTAGCAACAGTAACAAAACTCGAAAATCGCTCACACGTATTAATTACATTTTTTATAAAATGGTACATAATATTTGTACAATTTATTGATATAAATCATCTTCACAAAAACAATTATTTGCGTTTTTTCAACTTGCAGTCATGAGATGTAAGGAGGAAATGTAAGATTAATCATGAATTGTAATTTAATATAGTGGGATGAAAGAATGGTAAGCCAAGTAGGTAATAGTACTTACTTACTTACTTGGATACTTTAACAAATACCTATACCTACAGTTATTCGTTTAGATATTTCAGTAAACGCAAACAATAATAAGAATTTTGATGAAGATAGATTTTGATAACTTTTCAAAAACAATCTTAACGTTTATGTATTGTATATAGGTATTGGAATTTAAAAAAATTAATAATGCCAAAATTGTTGCCAAAAAAGACCGAATGGTTCCTAAAACAGTTCCCCTGTTTCTTTTATGGATTCGAATTTCTCCATACTGTACCAGTGAAAAAAAAATATTCTGTATATATTTATATATCTGAGCTCATGTCAAGCTCAAGTAACTTCACTGTGTCTGGTGGCCAGAAAGGAATGGAATGCGAAGGTGGGATAATTTTAGAACGCGCGGTAACCGCGAACGAGCCCGCGGAGACCGGCGTGTACCTATTAAAAGTGAATGTAAATTCTATTCACTAGGTAACAACGTTCAAATTTCTGGGAACTACTCAAACGCGTGGCGATCGCGCGGCAGCCGCGCGTTTAGGCAGTTCCCAGAAATTCGTATGTTGTTACCTAATATATTCCATTCCCTTTTAATAAATATACGAGAATGTCAACCGCGCGGCCGCCACGCGGCGGCCTCAAGATAATTTTCGCGTCGTCTGTCTGCGTTGTTAAAGTTCTGTGCGAATGTGGAACAATCGAAGTCTGAATAAAAATGTGCAACTGAAGTTTTCGCGTCTTTCTAGGAAGTCCTTTTTAACTCAGGTAAAGCCTACTGTCACTTTACTGGAGTAGTCTTAGAGACTTATTAATTAAGAGAAAAGAACAAATTTTACATCAGATATGAGCATAATGTCTTGTGTGGCGGACGGCGAGATTAGCATCATGTAAATAGCGTGTAGATATAAATAGTTTTGTATACACAGCTTATTTCCCTTATTGTTATTGTTTTGTCATAGTCTTTTATTAGTTATTAATTAGTTAAGTAAGGGAAATGTTATTGTTTTGTTTACACGCTTTGTCTTTGTAATGGTATTGAGCATTGTTGTATTTATATTGGAGCATTTAAGAGATATTAATGTGTGTTTACGTAGTATAATTTTGATGGTAAGACTATCAATTGTACTAGTTTAATAAGTATAAATAAATAGTTGAATGCAAATGTATAAATGTAATAGTGAGAGAGCGAGAAAGAGACATATTGTCGTCTCTGTTACAGAGGTCTGCGGCTCGCGTAATGCGCGCTTGTAATTGGGTAATTAGACGAGCGGTGTATTGTTTTAACCCGCTCTAATCGCGTATTACGCATCGCCTATAAAAACGATCCGCCGCCGGCCTCTGGGAACCAGTCGGGTGAGGCCCTTTCAAGAGAGAAGACAACAGAAGAAACTACTAAGAAGACTACAGAGAAGCCTACTTAGAAGCAAGAAGAATTCAAAGAGGAATTAATAGAGAAGACTTCATTAAGGGCTCACTCACCTCGCGTCACATATATGTGTATGACATGTATATGTAAACTGGTTCGTTTGGAATACAAGAATATTATTCTGGGTTCTCGTGTTTCATTCTCATCTAGTGAATACAGTCCACTACTCTACAAGTTAAGTAGGGGCACGGGCGAAGAAAACACGTCGAAGGCTCGCCCCCAACATCTTGTGTTCGAAATTGTCCCTGTCAAAGTCGCTGTCAAGAAAAAAAAAAGCGCGAGAACTGTTGATGCGAAAAGGCACGACTTTTTAACTCATTTTCATGTAATCAAATAATTGTTGTTTTCTTTACTGAAGAAGTGTCAGAAATTTTTTTACAAGAAAAAAATTAGTTCTACATTAGACATGTTTTATGAAGACAAAGTTAGAATTTTCACATCAGACAAGTGCTATGTATGGTAATATAATAGGTACTGAAGACGTCGGCTGTATGGGTGTACAATGTAAGTAGTACCTACATAGCTCCTTTTGCCTCGCGAGAATTAGAGAAATCATTAAAAAAATAGGAATTTTTCGCGGAAGCGAGAGAACAGTTGACACTTTATTTAGTTTTTATATTTTTTATACTTTTGGCAGTTATAAAGTACAAAAGTATTGTATATTATTTTTTGTATTTTCGAGAATTTTAAAGTATAAAAGTGGTAGTATATTGTGCGTTAAAATGCTGTGAGAAGAATTGAGGAGTCTAAATAAACGTGCATCTGAAGTTTTCTCGCTCTTCCAAAGTCCTTTTTAATTAAGCTTACTATCACTTTACGGATAAGTATTAGGGACTTAGTGATAAGAGAAATTATCATTGACGGCATCGCCTATAATCAGCCATTCCCAAAGTGGGCGATAACGCCCCCTTGTGGGCGCTGCAGGCCTAAAGGGGGGCGGTAAGAGACCCAGAAAAAAAATGGGGGCGTTGTGTAGAGGCCTGGGGGGTGATTGGTAATTTCATTTAGCTAGGAGGCATCTTAGACAACGACTGCATGAGCTCTCGACTCAGTAGACAAAATAAGTTTGGGAACCAGTGGCCTATATGCACGTTTTTCTCTTTGCCTTCCCTCTCAAGGAAGAATCTTACAAACAACAATTAAAAAGAATATGAGCTATGATCAAAATTGTTCGGGAAACGTGTACGATAACAGCATTAATAAGCGAAACAGCATAACCACTAGTAGATATATTTACACTGTGTCAATAAATTTTTAAGTAATTATTAAACAAGAAATTAAAGCTTAAAAAACTTGCTTATGTTTCTACTCATGCATATGCATTTTCATATATCTATTAGTAGACAATTTGTTCCAGTGTATACGCATAGTTACATTACACAAACTGTGACGCATAGGTACCTATTATTGGTTGATGGTTGCTTAGTATATACATATATATTTATCAACGTTAAAAGCTTAAGAGTACTTAGTACAGCAGCATATAATAATATATTATAATTGTTATTTAATTAATCGTTTTATATTATTTTTTTATTGCATTCGAATATAATGTTAACACAAATTATAAACTTGTTAAGATATTACTAATTGTTTCTCTTAAACTTTTGTACAAACTAGATATTATATATGCCAATAAATTATCTAATTAGCTTTTATTTTGTTATTATTGTTGTTTAATACCTAATCAAGCAATTAATGTTGAAATAGGTGTAGTTACATGATATTACAACAGATTAATATTAGTTACTAGCGTAAAATATTACGTTAGGTCACCTATAGGCAAATCATATCTATTTTAAAAGTATTCTCATAACTTCACATAAACTTTCCTAACCTTGAATAGTAATAATTTTATCGATTGCCATAATTCCCAAGTTCGCGACAAAATTATACAACTAGTTTCACGCCACAGATAACTTATATTTTTATTATCCATGTGATACGTGTTTTTACAACATTTAAATATTCGCCATTAACCTCATTAATAATGCGGGTGTCGTATAATTAATTCGAATCGAGTCACTAGGTTTATTAAGTAAAAATTTAGCTCTGAGAATGTACCAAAACACAAAAACTAAAGCGAAAGCCCCATATTATAAATACTACTCAATTTCTTTAAAGGCAATTTATTTCCTTTTTCTCGCGTTAATAGTATTATTATAATCTAATTATTATCAAACTGCTTTCTTGCAAAAATTACTAATCTAAAAATATCGATTAGATATCGATTATATTATATTCGATTAGGCTGTTTGAGATGAATCCAGTACTTATTTTTGTGACATAAATAAAACTATTACCTAATCTTAATGGCGGTTGGCGCCATTTAAATTTCTTTTGTTTAAAATTATTTTACATAATTAGAAATGGCCAGTGATGCAGTAATAAAATATTTAATAGATACAAATAGACCATATTCATGTGCTGATGTAACATTGAATTTACGTGGTGCTTTTACAAAGAATGTTGTCCAAAAGGCATTAGACGCACTGAGTGATGCTGGTAAAATTAGATGCAAACTATATGGCAAACAGAAAGTTTACGCTGCTTTACAATCTGATAATGTGAGCGATGATAGCGATATAGAAGGTAAAATTGTTCATTTATGTATACGAGTATCTAAATACTTATTATTGTTTATTATACATATATCGACAATTAAAAAGATAAGTGACAAGCCCATAATATATATAGGTAGTAATTTCTAAATCGTTCTTACTATTAACAAATTGGTATATTGAGGCGCGATTACAAAGTAAATAAGGAAAAGAATGGCCTGTCACCTCCCAAAATCTCATTTAACTGATTCTTGCCTTGGCTGGGTAATTATTGTTAGTAATAAATCACGTTTTTCCAATAATTATTGCAAACATTTTTTTATATATGTTCGATATCATTATCATGTAAAATAGATACGTTATTAACTACAACATTTTTATCCCATTGTCAGACTATGATCATCTATTTAAAAGTCTTAGTCAAGATCTAACAAACAAAACTAACAATCTAAAACTTGCTGAAATTAATCTGAAAAATATTACGTCGGCACCTACAACTGAGTACGCCAAAAATCAATTAGATAAGACTATAAAAAATATAGAAGCTCTAGAAAACAAGTTGGAAAACTTGAAAAATTCCACAAAAGTAGTCAGTATTGAAGAAAAGCAGATTATTTTAGGTGAACATGATGAAGTTTTGAAGGAATACAGGTAATGAAGACGATAAGTGTATTTCGACATAAATATTAGATTTCGAAAAAATATGGATAATAACCTTTTAATTCTGATTCAGAGGTTAAATTACAAGAAATTGTGTAAAGTATAACCTTAAAATTACTGTCCTTATTTGCTAAATAAGTAAAAAAAATCAGAAGAGAAGTTTCATTAATAATTTATTTACAACTGGGGAGGTGGTAATCCAAAAGTCCATGCTATATGGTCGTTTTCAGACTGTTGTCAGTGCTATTAACTTTGATGTATGTATTGTGATTGCTATAGAAATTACATTATTAATATGAAGGAAGTATAACCATACACAAAAATTAACTTATAAAAAAGTCAAGCAGTTAAATACTAATCAAATATTAAGGAGATCACTGTATGTATAAACATCAAATAATTAATTAATATGTAAATAGGTTTGTTGTGACGGAATTTCCTTATACATCGTGTTCTATTTTTACGATTGCAGAAAACGTAAACGAATATGCATGGATATGCTAGATGGTATTTTAGAAGGCTATCCCAAGTCTAAGAAGAATTTATTGGAGGAACTCTGTATCGAGACCGATGAAATGGTTAACTTTAAACTTACTTCTATTTAAATGAGTAGTTTAATAAAGCATTTGGAATAGACAATGTGTGTTTTGTTGTTTATTTCATTTACGGACAAAAAAATAGCAGGTTTTACGCAACTATTATTTCTATCAGTGAACGACAGTTCGTAACAGATGGCATGCCGACAATTAAATATTTACAAGTACATACAGTTGTAAAATTGTAAAATCCACAAATTGCATGGATATGATTTGTAAATATATTCCAAAAATGCTTACCTAAGACTTTTACATATGTCATCTAAATAATTCATACTGTACATCGAATTATTTCTTTACGTTCATGTTCAGACACGTGCCCTTGTCATTTTATTTTTGTTCAGAGCTTAACGTACCTAAACAATGATGTTGAAAATATTATTGCGAATGGTACTTACAATAGTTTGAAAGGTAATTTGATATTACAATTAAGGAAAGTTGTCTACTAAAAAATCTGATTAAAACTGCAGACCAGTAAGCTGGGTACATATTAGGTATTAATTGTATAGTTAAAACTGTTAAATATTTTCGCGAAAGAAATTGATACCTATTTATACATCAGTGCTATTTGTAAGCAAAAAAAATGAAAGTCATTGGTTGTTCTTTTACGATTATTTACGATAAGTACCGTTTATATTGTACTTCAAATATTATGACTTACCCTGGATATGATAATACCAGCGATCGATATCCGTATTCTGGGCCCTTTCAGCAATTTGTATCGTAGATCAACTCCATTCCAGAAAGACACGAAGTATCGTTTGATCTGCACATTGTCACCTCCGTGTAATCTATACCAAAATAAATGTATTTTAGAAATTATGATATTTGGAAAAAGAAATAGATCAGTAAAACGATATTCTATTGAGATGCTGGTCTGGAAGAAAAATAGAGTATCAGCTTATTATCTTTCTGCGAAGGTCATAAAAGTCGGAGATGAGATGGGGTTTTTATGGAATTTATAGAAATTTGTACATTTGTAATGTAATGCCATATAAGCCTTATTATGAATTTGATTTGACTTTGATCTGTTGAATCCTAATGAGAAATGGCTTGACCGAGATATATATGTATGTATACGCACTATAAATGTAGGTATATATGTATATTGTATACAAAATACACATACATATACCTTTACTTTTTTTAATACAAAATTATATTCCTCGAAACGTTTACGGCAACTTGCTATA
Source organism: Zeuzera pyrina (assembly GCA_907165235.1). NCBI lineage: Eukaryota > Metazoa > Arthropoda > Insecta > Lepidoptera > Cossidae > Zeuzera > Zeuzera pyrina. Next base: position 7,959,798 of record OU015641.1, read on the forward strand.
AAACGCAGCTTTTTCCAAAAATACTGTAGGGCAGGAATTTTGGCTTGAGCTGCCCTTATGTTTATTATGACCAAAAATAAAACTTTTACGTAAAAGTTTTCTTAGTCTTTTTGCTAAAATTATCATAATAATCATATAATACATAACTTTAAGGAGGGAGGAGACGTAAAGATAGATTATCAAGAGCTCGGGAGTTGCAGGTAATTCCCACATTTGAAACAAGCATGCAAAAGCGAGATCGCATATTTCTTGTATTGCGCTCTGCAGAATCTCGTGAGCCCAATTTTCAGGCTATTTAGCCTATATTAGTAACCCAGACTCTGGATACTGCAGAGTAAATGTATTCACATATTTATTCTTACGTAATTTGCAGTAAATTGTTTGCAATGAATAGGTAAGTTGCAATGAGGTAATGAATAATAACATCTGTCGCAGAACACATAAATGTGGTGCAAACGAATTTTACAGTGGATACCGCGATAAGGTAAGCGTGTCACTGTAGGCGATCTTTGAAAAGTGCTGCTAATAAACATAATGAGTGAAATCAAAGATGGAATAAAATAACACACCATAAGATAGAGACCTATATCCGTAGTGAACAACTATTGGCTGATGATTATGATCGGATTTTAATTTTGCCTCTATATAAACACACTTATTCAAACTTTGTACGGTTGTACGGCAGTGTTATTGTAAAAATGAAGAAAGGAATGTTTAGATGGTTCGGGCACATAAAAAGAATGAGTGATGAAAGGCTGACGAAGAAAATCTACAGAGCGAGTGAGTGGTAAAACAAGCCCAGGTAGACCAAGGCTTACTTATGAAGATCAAATAGCCAGTAGCAAATAACCGACGGAAATGTCAAAAGGACTCACATACCTAGGCGAAAATGTGTGAGGAGAATGATGAGACTTGAGGAAGCGAAAGAAGCATATAAGGACCGCGACGCTTAGCGCTCCCTCCTCTCCGACTAGCCCGTTAGGGAATACAGCGTGAAGTTATGTAATGTAATGTATTGAAACTTATGTAAATGTGATACTCACCTATAACCATCGTAATCGACGATAACTAGAATTTCCGGATATATCACGTAGGGCGCCTCTCGTTTCCGTCTCCTGAGTGACTCTATTGACCGTTTCGTTCTAAACCTTTTACCTAGGTGATCTGGCTCCATAAACGCTGCAACAAAAAAAAAACTAAGCATAATGTTCTTTCTTACGTAATAAATAATATTTTAAATTTTACAATGTAAACAATTGTACATGGATAAGTTACCTACCCCGTTAGGTTAGCGTTAGCGTGAAGATATGTATGTATAAATAGTAGATATGTATGTCTATTCCAAAGAATTCGAAATCATTCCATAGTTCCAATTGTTTTTAAATATATTTTCAGTGTAAAGACGACATGTTTCTGTTTTATAACAAATATAGATTAGACCTACTTGTTTTGTAATCTATGTAATATGTAATTAATATTCATGTTCAACAACTTATAAAATTTATACAAGCCAAATGTTGAGAGTCATTTCAACAATTTTCTATAAATTAATTTAAGGCCAGGGGTAGATATTAACTTTATATACATATTTTAATTTCACAGACAAAATATCGCTGCAACTATTTGGAGCAATTCTTTTTTGTACTGATCGGCTAGTTTGTTGAAATATTTATTTCATAATTTCTTGTCTTAATAATCGAAAGATAATATAAATGATAGATTTCAAACTATTTTTGTCTTACGCAAGTAGGTTTTGGCTCAAAGAGAGGATATGAAGCGACAGTGCATGCGGCGCGCGCTTTCTTGATACATGATGGAGGTGAGGTACTCCTCAGAGTAGACATAAAAACTGCATTTAATTCTTTCGATTGATCTACCTTGTTGACAAAGATATAACAACATGTTCCGGACATACATCCTTACCTCTGGCAATCTTACAGTAATCCTTCAAAATTAATATATAAAGATAATTTATTACATTCTGAAGTTGGCTGTCAACAAGGTAATCCTCTTGGGCGAGCTATCTTCAGTTTGGCTATCCATCCTGCTATTTGTAATTTAAATTCCAAATTTAATATTTGGTACCTTGACGACGGAACAATAGAAGGTAAAGCAGTTACTGTTTTAGATGACCTTAAATCCTCTTTCAAAGGTTTAAAGATATTGACTTAGAATTACATTTTTCTAATTGTGAACTCTTTGTATTCGATTCTGTTCCGATTATTTAAAAAAATGAAATAATTAATAAATTTAACAATCTTTCACCAATTATTAGTCTAGTCAAAAGAATCGCTGTACCTCCTAGGTGCTCTCGTTTTAGACGATCGTAAATAGTGTAGAGTTAATAAAGTTGAGATAGAGAGTAGAATTTAAAGCGATTTAATAGACAAGTCGATTTTGTAGTCACTTTTGCTAAGCCAAATTAACCAAACAGTACAAAAAATATTTGTTCAACCCTTCATTAATTTAAAATAATAATTTGCTGACTCTCGAATTGAAAAAATACTAGTCAGAAATCTATATAATCTCAAGATCACGCCTATTTGATTATTGTTATTACTACCTGTTAAGGCTGACACCATATAGCATCTGTTTGACAAAAGTTTAATAAATAAAACCCTTTTACATTTTAATTAATTATTATTAGGTACCATAGTGCGTTTACTGAATGAGTTTAACAGCGGAAGAGAAAACTAGCATAAATTCTCGCATAGATATAGATGAGGTTTTCATGATTGGATAGCTTCAACCTTCGACACGGCTTCAGGCTAACTTTTTCTCGTTCATGCAAAGCCGGATACAGCTATGATGTTTTTAAATAGATATCTACATAAATAATAGATTGATAGACTGATTTTATGTCTAGATTTTAACACACATATCCTCCCGCTATATTAATAACGGGGTAGTCAGAGAGGAAGGAATGCCAAGCATTGCGGCTCTTAGTATGTTAGAACTGCAATCATTTCGCCTTAACAAATTATTTTATATTACATGCATATACACTTAGGTGTACGCATATATATTTATATATATGAAGTTAATGTTGAATATATGTTTAGTAATGAGTGATGTAATAACTATCTAAAGATTGACCCGACGACCGGGCTGCATGCTCATATCGTTTAATATTACATTTAACATTTTTATTGCCAATCCAAGACAAAACAACGTCAATGTGACATCAGATTACATGTTTAAATATAATATGAGGTAGGTATAATTTAAATAGGAAATTTATCTGACAACAAAGTATTCAAATTGGCAAAAAATGAATACGTGTTCTGAAGTATTTATTGGTTATGTTCATAATGTCTTGATAATGTATTATTTTGGCTAACAACACTGGAGTCGACTACAAAATTTTTACGTCAAACAATATCTCTATAATAAAATGGGAGTCAATATTACATATAAAATATAATAAAATACAAAGCATTTTTGCAATAAACGAATAATTGTTCATTTAAATAGAATTTCTTGCAATACATTTTCTAATATCTAACTGTTGCGACATTTTAATAATGATGAAAACGTTTTGTTTGTTTTGTCTTTTGCATAATTAGACAGGTGCCTTTCCCACCACGCGTGTGTTCTGATATGACTGGCTTAAATTAAAACATGGCAGACATACAGAGGACAAAGGGAACCTATAGTATGTTGAGTAAATAAGAATATACGTCATCATCACATTGAGCCAAATAGTTACGTACATTTAGGCTTAAGTATTCTGCAGATAGGTATGATCTGGGAGTAAGTATTGGCCATTTATATTGAAACAGCATTGAAATTTACTTATTGAAAATTTAAAGGATAACTGATCCCAATGCACTCATTCTATTAAACTTCTATCAACACTCCCTCTCTCAACTCTATTAATTTATGTCAACCGTTACTCGGCTATGTAGGTCACACCAGACCTGTGTCACTGCCACTGAGCTATTGAGCAAGTATAGTAGTTAAATTAATTTAGGGATCGTTTAATCATTATTCGGAGTAGTTGCGTGCTGCGTGCTGTAACACCTAGACTCCAAACCAGCTTAGGAAAGTTTATAATGTTTTTACGCTTTCATAACTTGCATCTTATCTCGGACTGAGTATCAAAATGGACGGAGTATTTGCTCTAAAAGCGTGTCCTTAAGATGTCTCTTTTTGTTTACAGACTTTCTAGATTTTCAATAACATCCGTGACTATACAACGATACGCAGTTGAACATGACATATGTTTATTTTTATGAATACCAATACCCAAAACACTTAAGATTTACGAATATGTTGCAAATAATTATTTCATGATCGACTCATAAGCTGACACAAATTACAGTGAGAGGGCGAGGTTGCCATACTTACTATAGCTGACTGTTTTACTCGTGGTTACGCTCATATGAGATAGAAAGAGACAGGAAAATTCATTTGACACACGGTGTTAAGAGCCGCGTCTTATTATAACTCCTTCCATTATATTTCTTGATCCGAGCATCTTACAATAATATTAATAACTGGATTTAGGTACGTTGTATTTATAATATTTACTTTAAGGCTTTTTGTCATGATTTTTCGACCGGATTGTACCAATTGTCACGTATACGGGTAGACTCACTAGAAAATTTGGTTTTCTAAATCGACCTGATCGGTTTTGATGAAGATGAAACGTAGCACCAACGAATCAGTCAAGAGTTATACGTACCCTTGGGTTTTAGAAAAACATTGAGTTTGATTTACGAATGACAGATGGGAACTCTATCGCCACTTAAACAAACATCGTTTTAAGCGATGGACCCAGCTTTAGGTTGTTTTAAATCTCCGACTTACTTTACATTCATAGGAAGAACATACTCATAGACTATGACAGTAATAAGCTAACACGCCAGAGCTATTTTTGAAAAAGTTTATGTCCGAATTTCTAATATTTATCTATTTATTCAGTACGTGATTCAAGTAAAGATCTACTTAATTTTTGACAGATATTGTGCAGTTTTAAGCCTTAAGGGTGACTTGCAACAACTACTTAAGCTCGATTTAAGGAACTGATATCTCATTTGCCGCTTGCCGACTATTTAATAGTTAGTGCAAGCGAGAAGCAAATTCCTTAAATCGAGCTTAAATAGACAATGCAGGCCACCCTAAGAATAAATTAATACGTCATCTTAATAAAACTTCGAGAATATAGGAATATAGGCATTTATTCTATATCACCAATGAGTAAGTATTTCAATCTAACTTTATAATACATGAGAAACCGCAACACTTATTGACCTAGCATCAAACTCTTTGACGCGATTGAGACCTAAAACTGTGCAATAATTGGAGGCTAAATGTACAAGAAGAGTAGGTCACGAGTCACGGTTAACACTTAATTGTTCCACAGCTTGAAGACCAATCCCCAGTGCAGTAACCAAGACGAATTAGGAAGCTGCGGTTACAAAATCACGAACTGTATCTCCGTCTCGCGAAGATATTATATTGTTTGTGATTACGTAGTGCGCTATTTTCGAACAGGGTATTACACTTTATAGGAATACTAGGAAATCCGGCCCGTTTCACTGGGCGTTAGTTTCACTGGGCGTAAAAAACAAAAAAAAAATTCTACTGATCCGATCGCTACCAAACTTTACAGGATCACCCGCTAGGCCAACTGAAGATTCCCTAAAATTTCATCGAAATCGGTTCAGCCGTTTCGGAGTCCATAAGGAACATACATACATACATTGCCTTTTATACATTGCCTTTTATATATATATAGAAGATAGATAAGTGTTACGTTTGCACATAACTATATCGACAATGATATCCATCCTGTTACGGAAAAGATTGAAAAAATAAACCGACTTCTAACTAAAAACGCTGAAAAGTATAAAATAATCCGTTATCTATAAAAAGTTATCCGTTAGTAATCAAATCTCAAGTACAAAAATCACTTCATTAATGCGATACCACCCACATAATTAAATTTAACTTACTGAAGGCGGTGCAAAGCCAAACTAATAGTCTCTCTGATGTTATTTATTGGTTTGGCACGGACTTCAGTAACTGTAGAACTTAATTATATAATATGTAGGTATCTATTTAAGTCAGTTTACTTTCTTTCTTAAAAAGTTTCTTATTTTTCTGTTTTGAGTAGCCTTATCCCAAATAAATATCTAGGGCAGATCTACAACTAAGCTCTCTTCTAATTCTAGAACGGTAAAATAAATAAAAAGATCATCAGAATGTATAGGCCGTAGAAAAATTTTTTTTTTGAGCAATGCTCAACCACCAGACCTTAACATCACTCTGGACGTACCCTTTCAAATAAAAAGCGATTCATCAAAATCAGTGCCTAGATCGCAAAGATCGCGTAACATACATGAAAAGAAAAAAAAATTCAGACGAATTGAGCACCTCCTCCTTTTTTAATTCGGTTAAAAATACAGAAAGTACCAGCTACTTATCTTCTTGTGCAGGTTTTCAAAATCTGCCAAGGGATATAGCATATTATTGGGATTTTGTACAGGCAATGGCCCGGCATCCTCTGTTTGTTGACAATATGTGGTTCCGTTTTTTTGAATTTCATGCCTAAATTCTTTGTTAATGTGGTGTAAAGGTGTGAGTTTTTGTGCCTCAATGTTTTGTTTATAAGTGTGAAACCACACTTTCTGATTAGACCGTTTTTATTACATTCTGTGTTTAGGGTTTGTGTAACTTAATTTTTGCTTAACTATACATAGGTACCTACCTTTATTTAAGAATGAAACTAGAATGATAAAAACAATATGAATCAGAGCGTTTGTCGAACGTGCGACCTTAATCACGTAGTAAGTCAATCATATTATCTGAACTTGATCAAATAAATATATTATCGCAGTTGGTTTCTGATCACGTTTTCATCACACCATTATACAAACATTATCTACTTTTAGGATAATTACCTATCAATAAAATGAATAGAGATTACGTAAGATTCATTATCTAAATCTTATTTTTTTTTCTTTTAAGTGCTACTAACTTGAGAATGTTAAGCAACCCGCTTACATTTTTTTAATGAAGAAATATCGATAAATACACATATGTCCTCACGCTGAATCCCTGACGGTGTAATCAGAGAGAACGGAGTGCAGAGCATCGCGGTCCTTGCATACTTCTTTCGCCTCCTCAAATCTCATCATTCTCGTCACGCATTTTCGCCGAGTTATGCGACTGCTTTTGATACATAATGTCATTAAATAATTTATATTATTCGTTTACTTACTGTGTTTGTGAAATTAATTTTATGTACCTAACTCATTATGCATATAATTAAATCAAATAAACATACACCACGGAATCCACACGGAAAACCGGTGCAATTAAAATAATCGGTTATCGCGATTAAATCGATGAAATGATAATAATCACATAGTTGTTCTGCACGTGGTCACGAGATGGCATCACGTGTCATTTGACAGATGTCTAGATCAATTGTGATGATTAATAAAACATATGATGTTAGATAAATGGGATGCTACCGAGATCCTTGTTGTTTTATTTATCCGATTAATCATATTTAATGTATGGGCTTAGCATTGTTGTTTGTAAAGTTTAAACACCGCATTACTACATGTTTGTACTTCACTTTGTTGTAAGTAAATAAAATAATAAATATTATACAAGTTGCTTTTAAAGTTTTTAATATCTCATTGTATTTGTAATATTTATTCATTTATACATTACGTTAAATATACGCAAATATACGCTTGTAGATTTGTAGCCTCATAACAATAGAAATATAACTCACCATAATCACCCAAGTGGTCACCATGCGACGGGTCCCGTTTGATGATGACGTGGTGAGCACCGTTCAGCGCTCGTTTCAATCTCTCCTGTTCTTCCATTTTTCTTTTCACTGGATAACATATTGGTTATTGGTATGGAATACATTAGTGATGTAACGAATGTTGGATTTCCCACAATGCTAATATTTATCTTCGTTAATCGCGAATACGAATATAAAAAAATGAGCACGTATTTCGCAAATGCGAAAGCGAATATTTATTAGAATCGAAGTATGCATGTTGTACTTGACTGAGACAAATCTACAATTTTAAGTTAATAAATCAAGAATTAAATATTTTTTTTTATGATGTGTAAATAAATATTATAAATCTTAGAAGTTGTATTGTCATTTCATAAAAATATTTACCTTTTTATAGACAAATAAGTAGATTTACTAAACGTTTCGCGTAATTTCTGCGAATATAAAAAATATGCTAATATTCGTTACATTATTAGTATTATTTACACGTATCTAATATAAATAATATGATACCAAGTAAAACATAAAACATTCGACAAATTGAAATGGAGAGCTCTGCTCATGTTTAAGATTAATTTTATGATTTTACATGGAAATTTAGTAGAAATCAAAATCTTTAAAACATTGTCAGTCATTTAAGCACCAAAACATCACAACATGATCTAAGAAATGACGCTAAAATATGGTGTTGTATCTACATTTCCAAATTTAAAAACAGATGTGCTAAAAAAATATTATCTCAAGTATCAAAATTGTATGGCGCACGCGCACACAATATTGGTAACAATACTAATTTCGTTCAAGGTTACAAACAATGTAAGTATTGAAGAAAACTGTTTAATTTACTTAAACTCGGTACAGAATTATTATGCTTGTTGATATGATCCACCAAAATAATTTCGTTGAAAGAATTTAAATTCACATGTATAGGTACTCTCGCGTACATAACTTCTCACCATTTCCCATTCTGGCTGGCTATTGAACCAAGACCCAAGGTGCAACAAAATTTCTAGCAATAATTATAATTTAAGTTATACGTATATGACAAAGCACAATCTGATAGTGACATGTGGCCAACTTTTACGTGCTGCGCTGAAATATAATTCCCTTGGTACATTATGTTTTTTTCTCTCTTTCTCAGCCTAGCGTAAAAGCTTCTGACAATTAGAAGCTTCTAATAATGTAGGTTAGAATCTAATCTACTTATATTAAAAGCGTATATACGTAGTAGGTATGCGTAATATGTGCAATCATATATTATAAACTTAGTGAACCATGACATTCTTGAAGCAATACGGTAAAGTTGATTGCATCATTTAGTATGTAAGAATTGATATTTTGGGAGGGGCTATGCCTGGCCTCTAGATAATAATTGGTATAGGATCAGGCAAGCGGAACAAAAACGAAGTGCACACCTAGATAAATTATTGTTTTACTTATAATTAGATTATTACCACCTAGATGTTATTTGGCATTTCTGTTAGGCACTCACATATCGGCAGGCCAGTGTCTATTGATACCATATCGGCCAGGCTGGAGGGGTCCAGGAATGCCTCGTCATCTTGCGCTGCGGCCGTCATGGAGTCCGGGACGGGTCTAATCACTAAATCGTGACCGATTGAGCCTTCCTGTAAACAATAATACATTGAAATATTCTATTACACCTAGTCCGAAGGTCATAGAAAGCTATGAATTTGTAATATTAAGATATGGTTGAGAAGCTTTTTCAACAAATACTCTTTTTTTATGTATACTGTTAGAGACACTAAGTTAGCGTTTTTTCCATGGATATTATTTGTAACATGGATACCTATAATTGTAATATAGTACAGTTCAAAACGATCTTGAATTTAAATAATAAGTCTGCCTCTGACTTAAATAGGTACATCATATCTTATGTGTATTTATAGGTATAGGTAAGATATGAAGTATCTAAAAATAAGATATGATGTCAAAATAAAAGTAGAAAATAATTATCCTTTACTAATCAAAACTCAAATACAAAAATAATAAATACGATATAATAATGCCTACATAATTAAATTTGACAGCTACTGAAGTGTGTGCCCGCCTACAAAACTATGTATTAGACTTCTGTTGTTGTTTCTTAGTTTAGCACTGACTTCAGTAACTGTATAATTTAATTATATAGGTATTTGTCTCGTATTAAAGAATCTATTTTTGTACTTGACTTTTGATTAGTAAAGGATAAGTATTTTGTACTTTTAAAGTGGTTTTATTTCTTAAAACGGTTTAAAGTTTCTTAAAATATTATTTACTTATTTTTCCTCTTGCGTGAGCTTGACTTAAATAAATATTTAAGATATGTCTACAGTTAACTTCTTTCCAATTCTGGAACGCAATATAAAAGAAACATCAAAATAAATAAACCGTTAGGAGTATTTGGTATATCTTTAATCAAAATGGGATCACCTTGGAGCTATACTTGAACCCAATGAAAAAAATCATTGAAATCGGTTCATAAACAAAAAAGTAATGACTGATAGTGCAAAAAAGAAATATGTATAGTCGAAATAAAAAAGATTTTTAAGTCATTTTATGTACCACAGTATGGACAAAAAAAGAAAGATTCTAAATTAGATAAGTGCTTAAGGAACCTGAATAATATCAAAGACATCGCCTGTTTGAGCATAATTCCCTAATTGTCTCCTAAGAATTCGGGAATTCTCTTATGTCGGTCCTAGAAAAATGTGAATATATTTGCGAAAATTAAATGCGGAACTAAAGATTTGCTATGTGCCCCCTTTGATATACATAGCTATGCTATAAAACCGACACAGTGATCGCGAACATAAAATATTTGTGCAAATATTTGCAAATGTGAGTTTGATTTTGCAAATCGGCAACCGTTGTCTGTATGTACTATATCCATAGTGAAGTTCTTACAAAAATGTCTCGACGTTATGCTGAATCTGGAATTTCAATTAATATAAACCAATAATTGATTTACTAACTAACTGCATTTGTTACGACACGCGATTAGCAAACTTAACCAAAGTGCTAATTAATCATTCTTCGCGGTGAAGGAAAACAAGATAGAGGAAAAACTTATACCAACACATACCTTTTATTTTTAAAACAACAAATCATTAAAAGTTGGTAAGTGAGAAATCATTTCTACGCACGTTTAAGGTTCTGTATACGTAATGTGGTCATACACTATACCTCTACAGAAATTAATATCTCATTATTATATATACGTAATGTGGCCATACACTATACCTCTATAGAAATTAATATCTCATTATTATATATACCTATATATATTAAATATATCTCTCGATTATTTTAAACACCGATTAAACACTAGCGAGCCGCTCCGACTTCGCTATGGTGGGACATTGAATGTTTGCAACGCGCCAATTTTTTTTGCATTGAGATTGTCATACAAATATATTATTTAAATTTCCGAATTTTTCCGTGGACTCCAAAAATTTTCTTTCAAAAAAACCTTGTCCTGACAATATTATAACACAATAAAAAAGAAATCAGTCAAATCGGTGGAGCCGTTCTCAAGTGATGTTCCTTCATGCATGTGGCAATTGATTTTTATTTACATAAAATTTAAGTACTCTTGAAATTTTCTTACTAGATTAATAGATAGATTGTAAATCTTCATGATTAAATTTTATAATGATAATAATACACTGACATTTGGTAATTGGTATTTTTGTACAGTCCATGAGGATTATACGATCCAAAGAAAGCGTATATTTCCGTAAATTTTTATCTCACATTGCCGCGTTTCGTTCGACGTGCCAAAGGGAAGAACGGAATAATTTGATTTGATTTGGAACTTATATTTCTTTCATATCATTATGATCTCATTCTTTCATTCACATTTTTATACACCTGTTAATTTATGAATTTATATTTTTTTTTATCTTTTATGATCTTTCCAATTTGTAAATAGTTTTAAAACCATAAACAGGTTTTGAAGAATATTAGGTTGTCCTAAACTTCTCTGACTTTGTCCTATTAAAAATTTTGCGGATGGGATGATATTTTTATATTTACTGTACGCACCAGCACAATTAGGGATGTACTCTCTCTTTCAAGATTTTGACGCAGGTAACTTTTATAATAAAACCGTTTTCATAATATTACAGCGTCTTCTTAATAGTGTTATGCAAAAATGAAGAAAGGAACGCTTAAATGGGTCGGGCATATAGAAACAATGAGTGATAAGACTGATTAAATCTACAGAGCAGAAGCAAGTGGTAAAAGAAGCCAAGGAAGACCACGGCTTACTTACGAAGATCACGTAGTCAGATTTTTAGCCGACAGAAATGTCAAAAACACTCGCATACCTACGCGAAAATGTGTGAGAAGAATGATGAGATTTGAGGAAGTATATATAAGGACCGCGACACTTGGCACTCCGTCCTCTCTGATTACCCCGTTAGGGATAGAGCGCGAAGATATGATTGTATGTCTTCATAATGTACATAAAAATCTATTTTAATGGCGCATAAACAGCATCACCGAATTTTTTTATATTTGTTACGAGTATACACGTAAACTATTTCGAAACTCTATTTTTAAATAATGTTGTTGTAATATTCGAAATCAGGTCGCCGCAATAGTTTAATTAAGTTTCAATTTGAACTAATACTGCTTCTCAAATAAACAGTTAGGAAACAATAGTATGCGGCTTAACTGCTTTCATTTGTTATGGAGTTGTTCAATAATTACACTTTAGCACACTATTACGACGACCATAGTGCAGCTATTGGACAATTCTATGACAAAAACTAATCTAATACTGACCCGATTTTACCAATGCTGCCTCTTACGTGCCACCTATAATAAATGTATCATAAGTCTTGAACTAGTTTTTAGGTAATATTCGTAGAGATCCACTAAATAACCTCTAACTAAACTATAATAAAAATATAATAAAAAATAAAGTTTCCGCCCAGATCATATCGTGAGAATTGAATTGAATTCATATGTGGGTTGGATGTGGAGAGACGGGTAGCAGCTGGCAATAAAGTGAACGGTGCTCTGTCCGCATTAGTAGGCAGTGTGAATATATCTAACACCGCCAAAATGTTAGTGTTGGTTGCAACTTTATTGTGCTGTAGTGAGGCCTGGATATGCCCGAAATCGAGTGAAACTATGATAAATGCAATGGAATTACGATCTCTTAGAAATATGTGCGGTGTCACCCTAAGCTAAGCTTAAGATAAGCAATGAAGAGATACGCAGTATGACAGGGTTGCACGACAGTGTTATTATAAAAATGAAGAAAGGAATGCTAAGATGGTTCGGACACATATAAAGAAAGAAGATGAAAGACTGACGAAGAAAATCTACAGAGCGAAAGCGAGTGGTACAAAAAGCCAAGGAAACCCAAGGCTGACTTATGAAGATCAAATAGCCAGAGTGTTAGCCGACGGAAATGTCTAAAGCATTCGCATATCTAGGCGAAAACGTGTGAGGAGAATGATGAGATTGGAGTAGGCGAAAGAAGTATGCGACGACCGCGAAGCTTGGCGCTCCGTCCTCTCTGACTATCCCGTTAGGAATACAGCGTGAAGATATATATGTATCATATTGGAAAATAACTTTTCTGAAATATTTTGATGTCTGTTTTTTTGAAGTTATACTTCTTTTAGCGCGTTTGGAAAAGCAGTTCAGAGTGAATGTAACGAGGATGTAACACATACTTTATTATTTTTTATTATACATATACGTTTCATTCATTTCAAACGGCCAGTTTTATTTTTTATATGTGGCCAGTTTTTTTTATGTGTGGCCAGTTTTGTTAAAAATGTCAAAGAAGTATAACTTCTTACGTGCGTGCAACGTACATGAGTACGTACATGTACTTTTTTTTTACTTTTGACTTTAAAATGGAAACCGCTAAGTTTCTATTTCAATAAATTAACATAATATTTAATTGAAAAGAGTACACTGATGGAGAAGCATGTTTATGTTTTGTGGAACTATAGTGCTCATATTTATACGTAACTTATCTAATTTGATACCATATATACATACACAAAAAGAAAATGTAAAATTAATGATTCCAGGTTCAGTCTGGGTGCTACTGGCTAATACGAGTACTTGGTGTTACTCTAATTCGTTATACGAGCTCATAGTCGCGGACGTAGCTATAACTTTCACAAGAGGAGGTCTAACAATAAATATAATAATATTTTTTAGTTCTCACTACGTATAGCAAATTATAAAAAAAATAATAATCACTCCATAGAATCCTAGTTTTTGTATTTACGTTAAAGGTATTTAATATATTTTGTAAAAAGACGAACTCCGCTTTTACAAACTTTGGGAAGTAAAATTGTGTCTTGAGAAATTAGTCTTTCATACTAGATGTTTTACTCATAATAATATAACCCAAATTGTCATTGAATTAACATCTACAACTACGTCTATCAGTAACAATAATAGCAGTACAATGCGCAAAGATACTAACAAACAATCAGATTTTTTCTCTGCAGAAAAGAAACATGCAGAACTCTACAAATTTACATGGCAATCATAGATTTTACAAATAACTCCAGACGGCGTTCCGTACAGCAACGGCAAGGCAAATCAGATAAGCTGACTCACCAGGACATACGACACGCATTTATTATCAGATAAGCTGATAGATCGCCGTTTCGTTAGAAAACAGCACCCATACATATACATTTTATTCAGTTTGCCTCACTTCGTGGTACGGGACAGGCCGTCTGAAGTTATAAAATCTAAGATGATAGTATAGGTAAGTGAGCCGTTCTGCTTTGCGCGCGAATTTGGATAACCGAACATCGATATTTCTTTACTCCTTCATACTAAATGTAAATGTGTTTTACATATAAACTTGCCCCGTTAAGTGTTCTGAATGATGGTGACGACTGCATTGGAATTAACTCAAAAATTTAGAGATTACAAGTACACACATAGACAAACATGGATTGGGACTGTGTTTTATATTATTTTGAGATTAGTAGGAATCATTAAATGAAACTTATACGAATAAATGTGACCGAATTTCTAGACTACTAGGTTATTACTACTTAGGTATAAAAAATGATGTAAAATATTTTTTTGTTTATTGTTTTTCTTGACGCGTATTAAAAAATTACAAATTAAGGCAATAAATTATTAAATATTACGCCTATACCTATATTTACATACACATAAAATGTATTTTATAGTAAATATTAAAGAGGTCCTTGTTCGTACGCAGTTAAGCAACATTGTATATTATTAGTAACGAGAAATAATCACTCGGAACAATGATTTTCCTTGTCTTAAACTTATTATTTCTTACTAATTTAGTAGGCGATAAACAACACCTTGGGCACCTGTTTCGTAGAAGGTAATGCATTATAAAGCTTACAATAAAATCAATAAATACCTATTATTATCAATATCTCTCTTATAAAAATAAATAATATGACTTCTACAGATTCTAAGGCTAATTTGGCGTCACGTTTCTGTTGTGTGTAGTTTGAATTTCGAGTATTATAAAGAATAAATTTCTTTTAATATTTACTGTTAATACTTTACTATTGCATTTGTTGTATTAGATTTTTAAAAAATTAAAAGCTCTCATTTAAAAATTCCATATTTTTTCTCGTTTTTTTTTCAATATAATATGAAAGATCAATGCACAGTCGAAACCGCTGAGTCTAGAGTAGCAGTTCCCTATAGGTGAATCGCGAACCATCAGGGTTCCACGAGAACTACATAAGTTCGGCCAAATAAAGTTATAACTCCATTACAAACTGATATTAGCTCCCGAATTGCCGAACCTATAAAAAGAATATAAGCTCAAAAATCACGTTGTTTTTCAATTAAAAGCTCGCTTTCAGATACAATAAAATATGCTTCTACATATAATGTGTTACTAAAAGTTATGATTAAAGTTTATTTTCGAATTCATTAAATTTTTATTTTGAACCTTGGAGTCCTTATACCGAATAAAAAAGTCCTAATCGTTCAAGTTAAAAAAATATTGGGAATCACTAGTCTAATATAATAATAACAGGTTTCTAATAATGTGATCCAATGTAACTCAAATAATGCGTAAAAAACTAAGTAAATAGTAATAATGAGACACCTATTTAGCTGATTTGCAAAGATATTTCCTATGGAGTGACACTTGACTATACCTGCGGTCGGTATTTACGTAGGTATTAAACAAAATGGAATCAAAATAACCCGTCTATATTTCTAGGAATGCGCGAAATGCCAAACCGAAATGTTACAAGCATCATGTTAATACTGCAAGTTACGTTATTTTATTAATGTTATCAACTTTAATGAATGAGTACTTTATTGAATAGGTACAAGCATCTAAAAACACGGGAAATTAATGCGATTACCTTTTATTTTCGCTTGACATTTCGGCCGATTAAGCTTCACTCCGTGTTCGAGGCAGATTTTATATCTTATATTGATATTTGTAAATAATTATTAGGGTTCCACACACACTTAACCGGATGTGAAGAACGAAGTTTTTCGTCGCGTTAATTTCTCGTGTTTTTAGATATTATAGCCTATGTATATATAGCCTAGATATAATGCAACGCGATAGTTTAAAAGTTTATATAGGTACACCAAGAATTTATTTAGGATATACATATGTACATAATAATATATCAAATGAAGCTGTGTCCAAGAAAATAAAACTTAATGAATGCTGTCGAACGTTTATGAGGATGACGGTCGCATTTTTTGTTCATTATTTCATTCAAAATTCGTCTAGTAGTTTTGTGTACTTATGTTCAAAGAGGCATACAAAGAGTGCCAGTAAGTGCAGTGCAGTGAAGCTATGTCTATATGTAAATATATTCCAGACCACAGGTCCTGATTTAGTTTCCTTATTGTGTTGGAGATTGAATGTTAAGGTGACGCAGTCAGAAACAATAAATTTAATTTAAAATAGACCTTCTGCGCTACGCAAACGAGAGCGCGCTAGCTTACTAAAAATACGATAAAACGGTTATTTTCGTTTATTTTAAAATTTATAATTATTTTAAAAAATTCCAACTGGTATTTTGAAGAATGAGATTAAATTAATCTACACAGAAAATTTAGAAGCATAAATCGGTTCCGTTACTCCGAAAAATGTAAATCTCAGTTTTAAAAGAGGTTTCTTTAATATTTCTTTTTCTATTACAAAAGTTAACCGAAAAGTCTATCGCAAAATGAACTCAATAAAATGTAGAATCAGGTTACTAAGTATTATTTTCGTACATTTTATAATCACTTAGAAAAATTGAGATCCCTAATTCCCTACCATCAAAATTTCGGATGCGTCGCCTTAACGGGTGCCCAGTTCCTTGTGTGGTCTAAAATTATATTTAGTAGTCGTTTAAGGTCACACAGTTTGTGTAATTGTTTAGAGATTATGGCAACCATCTATGGTAACAAAGATGGCAACCATTTCAAAAATAATAAAATATTTTCTAAATTTCTAATCTCTATCGCTAACGTACAAAATGAATTCTGCTACAGTTTTATGTGTCAATGCAGAAAAAGATAAAAGCTCCAGTGACATGTGAAATTATGAATAAAGACCGAAACCTTAAAGAGGTCTGACACTGGCCCGTTGGCGCAGTGCCATATGCATCTGCTTTCCAAGCTAGGGTCCCGGGTTCGATCCCCGGTCAGGTCAATTTAGGAACCGAACTTTTCTCTAAATTGGCTTGAGTCTGGGTGTTACTGGGAACTCCCCCAGAGTTCGTTGTGCGGTACCCATAGCACAAGCTTACTGCTTAATTTGGGGTCACACAATCTGTGTAATTGTCTGGAGTATTATTATTATATTATTATCTCTTTCAGCCAACCTTACAAAGTGGAAAATTTTTATTTCATGTTGATAGGAATAATAAAATTGTCGAGAAAAAAGAATTCAATCATAATTTTCTTTGACATATTTCCCACGAAAAAAGTTACAGGTAAAACTGGTTTCTAATAATTTTTGACTCAATGTTCACACTCCTCGTAAATCTTTATTTTGCATAGGCAACACACAATAGACGTTGATTGTCGTCAGTAGTATTGTGCAATCGACCTTATTCTACTTGCAAACGCTATTGTTTGCGGCTGATGGCGTATCTATGGGGTTTCATATAGCGAATATGTTATAAGTATACAATATACTAGCCTACATAAATCCATTAAGAAGTAACAAAGTAACATAAACTCACAATTGATTTTATTTCGATTCGGCCTATACTTCTAAACTTCTACATTCTTCTACTTCTACTTTAAACCGTTCATAATTTAACAGGTCTTATTTTATTCATAGTACAAATATTGTAATCGAAATATAATCAATCTTTAACCATTTATACATATAAAAATGCAAATTGACAATAAACTAGGTTTATGAGTTATTTCTACAGAAATACATACATACTTATCCTCACGCTGTATCCCTAACGAGGTAGTCCGAGAGGACGGCGCGCTAAGTAACGTTATCTTTACATACTTCTTTCGCTACCACAAATCTCATCATTCTCCTCACACATTTCCGCCTACATATGCGAGTGCTTTTAATATTTTCGTCAGTTGACATTCTAAAGATATAATTATATTAAATATGTATATTCATTTTTATAACAAAATGTAGGTAAGTATATATATATATATATATATATATATATATATATATATATATATATATATATATATATATACTTACGTCTCTAAGCGATTACGTCAATTTATAGTTCCAAAACGATTAGTACCTGAACTGGAAAAATTCGCTTCTATTGATAACCTGCTCGCGAATCGTACCTGTAACCTATGGCCTGTAATTCGATAGACGTATGAATTTGTACTTACAAAAATTTCTATACTGAAGAGAAAATACATTGTAATCACGATATCTTCTACAGTTCAATATTGCAAGTTGGTACTTATCTAATATATAAAAATCGATGTTTGTTTGTTCGTATTTTATAGGGTGCTATAGTGTTCAACCGATTGCGATGAAATTTGGTATGGAGATAGATTAAGCTCCCGGGAAGGACATAGGATATTTTCAAAATAAAAAACGCAGACGAAGTCGCGGGCATCAGCTAGCCTAATATATGGAAATCAATGTTTGTTTGTTCGTATTTTATGGGCTGCCATACCACTCATCCGATTGCAATGACATTTGGTATGGAGATAGCTTGAATCCTGAGGAAGGACATAGGCTATTTTAAAAATAAAAAAGGCGGACGAAGTCGCGGGCATCAGCTATTTACTATAATTTCGATTGAAACAATATTTTTTGCAATTTTGTAACAAATAATCAGTAATTTCAAATGAAAATGCCTCTAGAAAACACTACTAAGATTAACTTAAATATGTGGAATAGAAAAAACTCAAACATTTGTATTTAATTTAATTAATTTACAGTTTTCCTTCAGTTTACATTTTCTTTGCAATGTCATGATTTTTTCAGATTTTTTGAGCAATAATTTCGTAAAACGATGAAAATTGCACAAAAATAAAAATTAAATAAAATAACACTATAAGCACTAAATATATTGTTATAAATTATTGAGTTCGTGATGTCATTTGATACCTACAGTCTGACTTTTAATTCGACAGAGCGATTTGACGTTTCAATATAAATATCAAAGTTTCAAATATTGTGGCTAGCTAAAATAGTGTTGTCAAGTGAACTGCGTCGATATCGATTCAACTAAATCGATCAACTAGTCCAACATTCAATTCATTTAACTTGATGCTGACATGCCACTGTAACGCCATTTCATAATGTTTTAAGTAATTCAAATAAATATACATAATATTTTATTTTTCCTTTTTTTTCTATTGTACCTACTTTCTTTAGTTCCAAATATTCATACATTTTCGCCGCTACAACCCATGAAAGGAATGCTTCAAAAAGAACATTTCATGCAGATAACGCCACGGGGCAACCGCTATAGACTTCGACATAGGGGACATCATTATTTAAATAAAATAAAGAAATTATACCAACTTCAAAAAAAAACACTGAAAAGTACGAAATAACTATCCTTTAGTAATTAAAACTTAAGTACAAAAATATCTTTATAAATACGATACAAATACCCATATTATTAAATATGACAGTTTTAAAAGTCGGTGTCAAGCCTACTAAACTAATATATCTTCTGTTGTTACACATTGATTTGGCACCGTCTTCAATAACTGTCGAATTTAATTATATGGATATTTATATCGTATTTATTTATTAAGATATTTTTGTACTTAAGTTTTGATTAGTAAAAAATAGTTATTTCTTACTTTTCGGTGTCTTTTTTTTGAAGTCGGTTAATTTTTTTAATTAATTCTTTTTTATTTCTACCTTTTAAGTGACCTTATCCTAAGTAAATATCTAGAGTAGGTCTACAATTAACTTTTTTTCTAATTTTGGAGCGCAATAACATACAAGAGAATCATCAATATAAATGAATAAACATTAGAACCAGGTCGGGTCGCGTTATTTGGTGGTATTTGGTGTATCTTAGAAACTCAAGCTCCAATTGTACCAAGCACCAGTGAAATTTAAATAGGACCAATCTGGAAGTCAATCCTTTCAAATAAATAAACAATGTTTCAAGTCGGTTCATAAACCACAGAATTATGAGGTAACAAACACAAAAAAAAAATACAACCAAATTGAGAATCTCCTCCTTTTTTTGAAGTCGGCTAAAACTTGCAAAAACTGGTTACCCAGGTAACGTCAAATCGTCTATCGAATTAAAAGTTGGACAACAGTCATTAGATGTCATTTTATATTTCAAAACATAGTTTTATTGACATTTTATTTAAACCCCTAAAATTAACTCCAAAGCCAAAACTAAAACGAAGTTCCCATTTCTATTTGCGCTACTCGTACCATCTACTTAAAGTGGTTCAACTGATGTTTATGTTGAATAATTTAAAAAAAATAACCGCGAAAGATGTTCCATTTCACGGAAGTGTTCCGTTTTACAATTTTGAAATGAAACACTAAAAAAAATAAACAGGATCACCATGCAATTAGACTCATGACAGAATGTAACTATAATTTGATAGAGTTCCAACACGTTTCAATGTCATTGAGGACTACCTATATAACGAGCGGCAAGCCTTAGCAACAGCGCGTACGTGACGTGATAACTTAGAGTTACACAGCGTTTGTTAAATTTATGCACATCCAACGTGTATTCAATATAAATAACCCCACTAAGCCTAATAAATATTGCTAAAACTATTATTTCTATGCTCGCTTGGGAGAGAAAAAAAAATAGGATGTGATAGTTTATCTTCCCGTGCAGATCGTTAAAATCTGTCAAGGGATAGGACTTAATATGATATAAACGATAAGTTCAAAACTTGTTTCGTTTGATTGTGGTAAGATCTCGCTCGGGGTCTATCAAATTTGCAGATAGCGACAGCTACGCGATCACTGCGCGACCGGTGACTAATTGTAATAAAAAAATAATATAATGTGCGACGATTGCGTGTCTATTGCGCTATTACCGTAAAATGCACTTTTCGCGGTAGATGTATCGCCACTATACAAATTACATTACACAAATTCTCGTTTTGACAGCAGATATCGCGCGATATTTGGTTGTCGCATACTGTCTGCAAGTTAGGTAATAAGCGTGTCAGATTGCTACTACCATCTTACTTGATAATCCCGCCGCTAAACAGTATTTGCACTATTTTGTCCCGGCGTGGAGGCTAAGGCAGGTGGTGTGACTCTGGCACAAGAAGCAGTTCTCAGTGTTGCCAACGCATTGACAATCTAAAGTGCTTTCTTTGGCTTGAAATATCCATAGGCCTTCAATCCACTTACAACCTAGTGGACTGTTTATTCGTTTGTCTAATTCGTGGTATAAAAACTCTAATTCCACTTTGCCATTTGTAAGTTGAAAATTCCATTGCTTATTATTGGTGTACGACTCTGTTGCACCTGGATATTCTATTCACGACGAATGAGAAATGGCATGAACTTATGTATAGGTATATATAAAATTATAAGAATGTAATGTAAGTACATTGAACATGAATGCCTTTCTTTAACTTCATTTAAATCATTGTTTCTCAAAGGAAACAGACGCCCATTTGGTCGTTCGAAATCTGAGAAATAATAAAGTATTTTTTTAAAATGTTTAAAACGTTTACGTACTTTATATTTTCGAAACGATTCAATTCATAAGTAAAGCTATGAAAAACAAGTAAATCGAAAAATAAATCGTTTATGGCAAAAATTACAAATAAACAAAAAAAGTAAATACAGAAAACGGTTTTCATAGGGCGCTGAGCGAAATTAGTTCAAAATTGGAAATTTCTGTATTGCACGCATTGTATTGCATGATGTATTGTAATGATCAGAGATTGCCAACCTTTTGATTCTGCCCAAATAATAATTCAAATAACTCACATTTTACGTAAATTATGACTTTTATGACATTTCGAGACAGTCAGATAATAATTTGAACCTCTGTTTGTATGAAACAAAAATTCATCTCAAAGAAAACTTGCATTCTTTGCTCACATCCTGTTACCAAGAATAACAGAGTATAAGTTCTGTTCCAGTTAAAAAATATCTTTTACAAAATAAAACGTAAAGTAAACTTAGTTACTTACCACCATGAGTTTTCCGTATTTAGGATGCCTCCTAATGAGTAAAGCCGCTCCATTCTCTGTGTCTTGAAATAACTCTCCCAGGTCTTCTTCGCCTTCCTGAAGAAACAAAAAAATATAATATCCACAAAAAGGAAATTTTATTTATTTAGTATCAGGCATTCGAACGTTTATCGCAATGTGTCTACATGCTAAATACTTGTTAATAAATATCACATACATAAAACATATTATCTCTATCATAATTTTTTGTATTATTTTTCTTTTTATTGTTATGATTACATAAATTTTAAAAAAATCCTACGAGTACATATATGCGGCTATAACTTATATTACTACAAATTATATACATATTGAAATCAATTAAATAGTCGTGAAATTAAAATCGGGGAGATAACTGGAATGTTGGTAGGGTTTATTATTTAATTTTTTTTTATTAGCCATTTGCGTTCTACTGCTAAGTAAAGTTTAGTTTAGTTTAAACTAGTTTAAGAGATGAAAACAATTTTAAATATAACAATAACACTGTGTAAATGTGATACGTCGTGAGGCGTCTGGTAGCAATTGCTACCAAATTCCTTTTTAAATTATTTAAAAAAGTTAAGCTTCCTTCGAAATATTTTTGCAAATTGAAATAAGTATTTATTTTGTATAATCGTGTGTCTCGAAGTTGTTAGATGATATACATATACATGTGTGCGTCTGGTATCAGTTACAAACACGTTTACCATTACTGGCATGCAAAAGACAAAAACATAAAGAAGTGTGGCGTCTATATTTTATAATTTAAATATACCTGGAATAAAGTATGCAAGTAGCCATTCGTGCAGTGCAACCCTAAGTTTATTGGAAGTTAGAATGTCTGTACGAATAAGCATTAATATTTTTTTTATTAATACTGATGTTATGTCTATACGAATAAGCATCGGTGGACAGTTTCCATCGGATATGAGTATATCAGTTTTTGAGCCAGGAAGTACTAGTCTACTGAGATATTTTATTTCACTGTTTATTTTTAATGTTTAAAGAAGTTGTAAGTATTTTAATTTTTCTATATTTTTAACTTCAGTAACACATGGATTCCAAGTGAAAGAAAAATTTGTTTCATTAATTCATTTAACCGAGAATCGGACCCGGAAAGCAGATGCGTTAACTTCCGCACCTACCTTTTCAGCATTGAATCGAATGAACTCGTTTCTTGATTCGTCGAAAAGCTTTAAAGTCTTCAAGTACACTGATCCACTGGAAAGATAATTACTACATATTGTGAATTTTAATTGTTAATTTTTTCCGTAAACATTTTATGTGACGAGACGACTTTATCAATTTGTCAGACAATCGACGGAAGGAACAAATCAAGGTTTGCGTAAAAATATTCAAATTCAATAGTATTCGCGAACCACGCCGAGAAGCGTGTTTCTCGGAATATTTACGAATTAAAGACACGTTGAGAACAAATATTGCACCTCTCTGTTACATCAATATTAAATAAACCGTACTTGATCCCAAAATAAACCAATTGTCACACAATTTTTATTTTATTTTTATTTTCTGTTTCTGAGGGGAAAAAATCCCCACGGACACGCAACTAGACTCTACGCCAACTAAGTAGTGTCGGACTCGAACCGACTAAAAAACCCCTCTCTTTGCTGTTTTAGTCCTAGTGGATTTTACAGCGTAACCGGTAAAAAGGCCTTTAATACCTCTATGTATTTTTAATCATATGACTGTTAGCTATAGTCAAGATGTGATTAACTATTATTATAATAATCGTTAGCAAATGGCAACACTATTATTTCGAAGATATTGCTACTTAATAATAATATGGTATTCTTGAATTTCAAAAAACAAATCAATCGAGAAATAGACGAGCTAGTGAAAGCACGTCTTTTAATTATATCTCAATATATCCTACGTTTAGATGCATGTCGACATACTAGAAGAACGAATAGCTTTCACGACAATTGCCATTATTATCATGATCAAGTGCTAGTCCTTAACAAAGGCCTCTCTAATGCCCATTTCTAAGCCAGATTCTTCTCATCCAGTGGCTGTCAGTTTGCACATACCATCGCTTTACCTTGTTGGAGGGTGTTTTATACTAGATTTCCTTAAACACAGTTTCCTTTCTTAAACTCGTCTGTCTCAGCGGTTGTCCGCTATACAATAAACATGTGATTTAGTGCTTTTTTTTATAGAAGAGGGGCCAAACGAGCAAGCGAGTCACCTGGTGTAAAGTAATCACCACTTCTCATGGAAACCCGCAAAGTCCGGGGAGTCACGGGTACGTTGCCAGCCTTTTAGGGAAGGGAGGGGAAGAGGAAGGGAAAGGAGGAAATGAACCATCAGCACTCTCACTCACCGAATGAAACACAACAGCAATAGATGCTGTTATTCCACGCTGATATTGTGTGAGAGGGTGGTATTTCACTAGACGAGCCGGCACAATTCGTGCTATAATGCAGCATGGCTCTAAACTAATGC
This sequence comes from Zeuzera pyrina, assembly GCA_907165235.1. NCBI lineage: Eukaryota > Metazoa > Arthropoda > Insecta > Lepidoptera > Cossidae > Zeuzera > Zeuzera pyrina. The sequence goes on from OU015641.1 coordinate 7,984,657, forward strand.
TAGAATATAATTGTGATGGTTCGGTTTTCAATACGTTAACGGAAGTTAAATTTATAAGTCTGATCTACGGTTCTTCTCATCCAGTGACTGTCGGCTTATGGTACACATATCATCGGCATTTCATTGGAGAATGTTTTACACTAGGTTTGCTTAAACACAGTGTTCTTTCTGTAACTCGTCTGCTTCTGAAACTATACGCTATGCAACAAGCATGTGGTTAAGTACTAATATATAATTGTGATGATTTTGTTTTCAATACGTTAACAATAGTTAAATTTCTAAATCTGATTTACGACTTCTTATCCAACTTGCACATATCATTGGGACTTAAAGAGTGTTTTACACTAGGTTTGCTTAGACACAGTTTCGTTTTTGGAACTCACCTGACTCAGAGGTTATACGGTATACGCCAAAGAAGCGGTTTAGCGTTAGTATATAATTGGGATGATTTAGTTCTCAATACGTTAACTGAAGTTTTTCTAAGTCTGAAGCCTGAAGTGCTTCTTAATTTTCATCATCCATTGATTGTCATATCATCGGCACTTCATTGGAGAGTATTTTACACTAGGTTTGCTTAGACACAGTTTCCTTTCTGGAACTCGTCTGTCTCAGAGGTTATCCATTATAAAAGAATAATGTGCTTTAGTGTTTGTATATAACGGTGATGATTCGATCTTTAATAGGTTCGCTGAAGTTAATCAAGTCATGTACTTACTTAAGTGACCTAGTAGTAAAGAATATGAATAAAAGAAGCCCGACTGCCGCCTATGCATAACGGAATCGCCTACTTTCGGCCATATACGTAGAATTGTTGTGTTGAGTGTGAGACGTGGAGAGCATTTCATTTAGTAGACATAATGATAAAAAACAATGCATACGGATAATTTTTTCACGTCTTTTAAATCAAAATTCTTGTAGTTATGTTGAATAATAATAACTCTGCATTCGAAAGAATAAAATTATTTAGGCATCTGAGGACATTACAATACATTCGTTTATGTTATTAAGACATTTTTGTGTTATTTGCGACAATGTGAAGAACGAATTAAAGACAAATGGAAGCGGTCGCATGTTTGCGTCACGTGCGACCCCGACTGGCGTTATAATAATTGCCCATATTCGCCCAAAATACTTCCATTGTGTGCGTGCCACGGTGCGTGCGTATTAGCGCGCACACATACGAACTGCGTACGCTAGCTTTCTATGAAGACATCCTACTGTTATATAAACTTTTAAACTTTCGCGTTGCATTATAAAATATCTAAAACGGAAAATTAAACGCGATTACCTTTTTATTTTGGCTTGACGTTTCGACCGAGTTGCATCGGCCGTATTCTCAAGCAAACAAAAGTCAAAAAACAAACAAGCAAACAAAATAAGAAGGTAATCGCGTTAAATTTCTCGTTTTAGATATCCTACTGTTATGTTTATACGTGGTTTATACTGTGCTAGTGGTATCTGTGAGATGATGTCTGACTCCAGACGAGAAGGTTGTATGTTTTATTACGTCGGGATCACTGAAATATCGCAGAAACTATACAACTTCATTCGCAAAATTTAATATTGCATTACCAAACGTTTACATCAAGTATGGTTTTCTTTTTGTATAATAAAAATAATAATGCGCCAGACAATATACACCAATCATCTGATCTCAAACTAGGGTATTCCCTGTGCTATGAGAACCAGACGACGAGTACTGGGGGCGTCTCCCAGTACACCCAGACCCGAGACAATCTAGAAAAGTTCATTTTTCTGAATCGACGCGACCGGGAATCAAACCCGGAACCTTCCGCGCTTGGATTAACATCTAAACCACTGCACCATCTAGGTCGATAAAAGTTTGTATGTTTTGTTAGTTTGTAGGTAGTGTTAACCGTAACACTAGCGTCTAGTAATTTATTTGCTAGAAGAAGCGCAACAGCGAATATTACATATGACTTCTTCCAAAAGCCTTTTTATTTGCACTACTTGGAAATGTTATTGTAAATATGGGAAAAGTTATACAGAGTACAAAAAATTAAATAAAACCCACAGGTCGTGGGAAAATAGAGCTCGTGAGACGAATAAGTCTATTAAATCCTGCTCGTGATTACAAATCTTATTTTCTACGTTACTAGCATGCGCAATGGATGTAGTGATATTTTTTTTAGCTATTGACGTCTTCAGTTTGGAGAGAGGATAGACTCATTTAGTGCATAATATTCACTTTACAGAAAAAAACAATGAGAAGAAAAGAAAACTGAATTGACTGATGATACGTCGGTGCAATGGTAAGTAAGTACGTTGCACGTCTTCCTTCCAAGTCTAGAGTCCCAGTTGTGATTCCCGGTGAGGTCGATTTAGGAGACGAACTTTAATAATTTGTCCAGAAGTGCTTCTTAATTGGTTGTGTGGTAACCACATTATAAAAGTAGTCATAAGATTGGAGTCAACATAACATGTACGTATATTTTTCTCCCTTCATTATCTTAATTCTCGCTTTTATTTGCATATGTACATAACTCCCATATACTTACACAAATACGATTTATTTGTTTACAAATGACTCTATGGAAACGTTGTGATGGATTAGATAACCGGATATTATTATTTCTATGAGACAATCACTTAGTTACGTATTAGTCTTTGATGAACATAATACGAGCAGCAAAAAGTAAACCGTAATATTAGCTTCATACGCATGGATCTCATTAATGAAGTCTAAAAGGACACAAATGTTATGCATTTGTAATAGCGATAGTTAACGGTAGGTATGTTGTTTTGCTCCCACTACAGTCTATTGCGTCATTCTTACTCTTTCGTTGATGGTGCATTATTTATTTATTTATTTAGACACACCAACGAATGGTTCACAATACATTATATCAAGTTCTCAATTTAAAGGGTTTACAGTCCCGTAAACCTATCAATTACAGTTACAACACTTATTATAGTTTTTTACATGGGTAAGTTATTTGTGTGACATAAACACTCAAGGAATCCAGAAATGACAAATACGTATATACGTAACAGATATATAAAAGCATTGTATATGTAAAGATAATATTTCACTGTTTTATTACATGGTTAAGAAGGTTAAATAGGTTTAACTTTTGGTGCGCATAATATAGTGTGCGTCAAATCTGATACAGTCGAGCGCACAATATCCATCATACTTCCCCTTTTACTTCTATCGATAGTATTAGAAATTGTTCGCGACGTAATCTAAGAAATAACATAATGAGTAAAACAATATTTATTGTCTAAATAGATAAATTCATTTGCAAGTACCTGAAGTATTCAACAATGTAGAAATGAGTACCGGATTTTGTTAATTGCTGTAACAATTATATCAGTCTGTACATTTAGATGTGAAGACTGTGGTGTGTGTCTTCTATTGCAGAAGAAAACCTTCGTAAGTTTCGTCACGCAAATAACTTATTTTTTTGTTGCACGTAATTTTAAATCTGTGATATCTTCTAAAGTATAAATTAAATTATGCGATAGAGAGGGCAGTTTTAATCAAGATTAAACGTCCAAGGTAACTAACATATATAACTGGATAAGGATCAATATTAACACAGATTAATTAGTTACCACCATTACATTGGTCAAAATAGTTTTGCAAAAGTTATTGTCTTTAAAGATAAATTAAAGATTAAAATAGTTATTGTGTCAACGTTAGGAGATAGACACATGGGGAGGGTGCACAGTCGCGACCATTAAAATAGGTGAAATCTGCCGCACCCCCTCGCGCCTATGTTTTATGTGGGTCCGCTTCCCAGTAGCGGTAGCGAAAAAGGTATTCAACAAAAGATTATTGGTGGGTTGGGTCTCGGCGAGTGCTATAAGCTCCTTGAGCCGAGATCCTTGCGTTGTTATCTATGGCTGTAAATTGGGTATGCGTGACAAGTCTGTGCGTCAGAGGTAAACCGCAGTGAACAATGCTATCGCTGTGGTTAGTTGGGCTTGAGCCATAAGATTGGCGCGTGTGAGGCGACGCCATACTGTACATTGTGCACAGCCGAGACGAAGAAAGCGGATCACGCTGTGGCAAATAAAACCTGCTCTGAAGGGAAGCCAAAAAGGGTATAAAGAACAACAAAGGCCACCTCTGCCGCTGCTGCTTCGACTGCGTCTTGGGGCAGGGGAGGAGTAAGAATTGTCACAAGCCAGTAACCATAGTGCTGCCATATACGGCGATGCACCCATCGAGAGGCCTGAAGTGATGATCGGGGGAATGTCGCTCCTTTGACAAGTCACGAGATGGTGCGCGCATGTTTCCGCGCGTCCCGCGCAGTTAGGATAGGTATCACCCGCTCACTCTTCAACGAGATGATCCCGGGATAGAGCGCTGGAGCCGCGGAAGAGTATAAAAGTGTACCCGCAGCCTCGGCACAATAGCGTCTCGAGAAATGGCGTCAGGTTGTAAATCTTTTCATTGTATCGCATAAGGTTCGGTCAGCGAAAGCCATATAAGCGTCCGAAAATCTTATTTTTGACGACTTCATTACAAGACATCTACTATTCTCTACTATTTATGAATTTAATAAGAGTGTATTATATAAAATTATAATCCTTCGTGAAGAAATTCAGTAAATTATAGTGAAAACCGCTTCAAAATACTGCATAATTACATAATTGAGACTTATGTGAACAAACAGACAGACGCGGATAGCAACTCTGTTCTTCGCTGAGATCCTTATTAATAAAAATTATATAACGTTTTTAAGCCATGCGAATGTTTTTTCGTCTTCATTATCCATTTTCGATTTGATATATCGAAATCATTTTCATATCGAATCATTTTCATATCGATTTTCGTTTAGAAGTAGAAGGGACAAAACGTATTTTAGTTAATGTAGGTTTATCAATCGTTTGTCAATAAGCGGGTAAATATAAAATATAGCAAGGTTACTGAAAATTCCAAATTCGAAATTTCACTAGTTTCAATATTGAGGATTGTGGCATCAATTATGAACAAACACAGTTCAGAAAATTCTCAAAAACGGTAGCTTGAAATTATTAAATTCCGCATGTAAATTAGTTCATCCGTTCAATGCAATACGACACACAGACTGACAGACAGCAGCGTTAAACATATAATACCTCTCCATTCCGTCAGGCCTTAAAAATAATGTCTAGTCATCCTTATAACTAGAGACGTAACAAAAAAGACATAATGGAAGCGCAAACGGAAACAGTAGTTTTGCGAAAGTTATAACGGAAGCAGGAGCCAGCACATAATAAAAGCAGTTATTTTTTACTGTATTGACTATTGACGATTCAAAAATCGAAAAGTTCCTACAGTAAGTAACATTAAGAACCTTGATCTGCCGTATTCTAATTCAAAACAAATAACTCGCACGTTTCGACCTGTCACCTCGACGCACCTCCCGCGGTTCCGCGCATTGTACAAACAATAAACAACTGCACAGCGCTTCCTTCATAACGTTATAAAGTTGTAAAATGTACAGACACAGAAACAGAAGTTCTATTGCACTGGATCGGAAACGGAGATCAGTTAAATTACTGCTTACAACGAAAATGCGTTTACTCACAACGCTTCTAAGGTCATAAAAAATGTGTCCCTCTACCACAAACATTTGGCCTACGGGGTGAAAAATTCTGAAAAATTTAAGATAGTACAACTGAAAAGCATTTTTAACGAAAATCGGTTTAAATAAAATATATTTGTATAGTTTTTAAGATATGGGGAATTTTCAATTACATGCTCATCGCACTCAGAAATGACTTTGTTTTACACAGTGTCTACGGAACCCTTCATGCGTGGTCCGACACGCAATTGGCCGGTTTTTTTTATACTACTTCTGATTATATAAGTATTTAGACTTGTGGATAGCAAATCAGAACTATATAAGTTCTTAGTAAAGTGACAAGTTGCCAAAAATGTCTTGCAATAAGTCCTAGGCTGACTTTTATGACTTTCGTGGAAAGTAACCAATTGGCGCATGTATGTTTTTCTATTTCTGACACATCAAAATGGCTGCTTGACTACAAAATAAATAGCAGAAACAAAGACATTGTAATAAAATCTTTATCGATCTTTTCCAAACATTCTTCTAACTAAACTGGTATAGTGCGTTAAACGGACGTGTATTTCTAAGACAAATACGATAAAAATAATTAATGACACAAGTTATAAGTCTGATGAAACGATAAAGACAATACAACTTTAGATAAACAATGAGTCATTTGCACAGGAGTACTATACAGCACAGGCATATGTCGCGATAATGACAGTTAAAAAATTCATACATTCATGTGGACATTAAGGTAATTTGATTGAATTTAGCATAGTAATGATGTCTATGTATGCTTTATATACTTATTACACATACTTATGTGAAAATATACATTGATTTATTTATTTACTTAAATAAATGTGAATATTTGTAAGGCTAACCGTACAGTTTGCATTTTTTTTAACTTATGGAATCAGTTCAGTGTCTGTCTCTGAGACAAAGGTTATTCAGAGACATGGAGCATTCAACCTATAGAGCAGCAATGTCCTTTATTTTGTATGAAAACAAATTACGTCTAAGTTGATACTTGTTAGTGTAAATAAACTGAGCAGTGGTGAATAAAATAGTCCGATATTTCATATCTATAGGTTGAGTGCTCTATGTTCAGAGACTATTTGGCGTAAACCGCTGAGGAATAATTGGAATATGCGAGAACATAAATAAAAAGTTAAAATATTGGATTTCGACTTTGATTGACTGAAATTTAAAAAAAATGAGATCTTTAGAATAATTAATTTAAAATTTATAACATTATGTTACCACAAATTAATTAGTTATTGTAGTATAAAATGTTACTATAACGCTTTTTCAAAAAGTCGCTTATAATTGCTGTATTCCGAAACTTATACGAAAATTGTCGTTAAAAAAAATTAAAAACAAAATTATTGAACCACAAACATTGTCAGTATAGTATAATTTGAAGAAAAATTATCAGGATAACATTAGGTTAGACACCTTTTTTACATTGAAAGCTCTACGACTATCTTCATTATACATTTAAATTGTAATAAAATTAATATATAGTCATACAAACCGTCATTATAATTTCATTATCTTCAGTTAATTACCATAACTCATCTCACCTTTTATCTAAGTGACAGTTATTGCCTTGAATTTGCACATGTACTAAAATGTGTTGATAAAAAAAGTTATGCAGTTATTATTTTGTATCCCAACTACAAAGGCAATAAGTATTTCGTAATATATTTAATACACTTACAACAAAATCTTCCATGTGCGTCAAATGTTTTAAGATTGTTATTCAGAAGTAATTTTAAGCGACTAAATAATCAAGATTTGTTTTATTTCTGAGAGGGAAAGAAATCCCCACAGACGCTCAGCCGAACTCTACGCCGACTGAGCAGTGTCGGACTCTAACCGACTAAAAAAACTCCTCTCTTTGCTGTTAGCGCTAGTGGCTTTTACAGCGTCACCGGTCGCGTTGAGGCGAGAACTAAAGGCGCCCTGCCAGATGGTCGACCGCCTGAGGGTTCCTCCAGCCGAGGGATACATCTTATGGAGGGCGGATCTCGGGCTCAAGGTATCGCTAGAGGAGTTTTCCGCACCTGCGTGCATTTTAACGGGCTTCTTATTCGGATGAGCGCCAGGCCTCTAGCGGACCCGACCGGCGAGACGGCTGAAGGCCGATTAGTGTGTCTAGTGTTCCGCTTGGCAGTTTACAATGTGGTTTAAGGCCCGTGTGTGTACGTGTATTACGACGTGATCGAGTTTGTAAATGTGAGACCCTACAAGTGTCACGGGGTCGTCCTCGCCTCCGCCGGTAGGGGAGGTGCGGTCGTAATGTGTAAGTGGGCATGTTCGAGTTCGAATGTGTAATGTCGTCGTCACTGTCGCCTAACACATGTCTAGGCTTTCGATAGCGTTTGCGGACGCGGAACTCGGGGTGTACGATAACGCCCTGGCCACTTGTAGAGAAGAACGGTGAAAGAAGCGTCGGGACGCCTATTTTAGATATTGAGTTTTTGAGGGCAAAACTGCACTACGACTTATAGTCGTAGTGCAGTTTTACATTGCGCACGTAAGGAAGGGCACCGGTGGCCCCGCACATGGATCGGTTCTGAATTACTTAAAAGGAGTTGATATGAGTGGGCGCAGCGTGAGCGAATACTACGCTGGCGTAAGCCATGATAGGCCTGACGCACGTCTTGTATAATGTTACTTTGTGTCTGAGGGACATTTTTCTTTTCGCACAAATGAGCAGCATGTTGAGACGGCCGACGACGAACGCGGCGCGATCACGGACCGTTTTGATGTGGTGACGGAAGGTCATGGCATTGTCAAGGGTGACTCCTAAATATTTAACTTTTCTAATCCAGGGGATATCTTGACCGAAAAGTGTAATCGTGTGGAGAGTGTTAGCGCGGCGGGCTCGACTGGTAATCGTGCCCCTCGAGAAATACACGGCGGCGTTTTTCTCGGGGTTGACCTCGATTCTCCAAAGTCGGAACCACTCGGACCGCGACTTGGAGGAGTATAGAGACTTTGAAGCGACTAAGGTCTGATGTGAATAGTGCGGTATCGTCCGCGAATAGGGGGAGCGAGAATAGGGGGTTTTGGGAACGTCGTTCATGTAGAGCGAGTCACCGCTTTGGGACAGGATCGGCTCTCTGCCATCTCAGTCGGTGAGCCAACACTTTAACTGTTCTTTTAAGTTGCTTGTATACGTCAAATAATCTTCGAAGCAAACAACTGCGATACCTACCTGAGAACTGCCTTTTTTCAAATTGTTGAACGTATCTATGTACGTATGATACGTACGTAGCCTATGTGTGTTTTAGGCATTTAGAGATGTAAGATTTCAAATGAATCTACTCATACTTATACATAGACAATAGATTTTTAGACAATAGATTTTTTTTGTACTTTTCAGCAATTAATGTCAGTGCATTCGATTTAGTTTCTCGAAACTTTACCATTCGGGACATGCTTTTGGGCAATAAATCCGAAGGTCTAATTCTCAATTTTACCAACCGCCGACTCACTTATTATTCCTAATACTTTATAGGTAATAATATGTCTAAAATCATCTGGTAAGTCCACGTGTATCGTCTCGAATAAAAGTGATTTTATTATTGTAATATGCGGATTTGAATAACAAATTTTATTTTACGTTCGTTTCGCCAATCGTGCTAGGGTTTATAATCGATTAGTAAAAGAATAAAATCTATATTTAACGATTGAACGACAATAAAGTGTAGAAATTAATTGTGTTATTATCGAACTAATTTTTCAAATTATTGATATAAAAATACTTGTTACTATGACGTAAATCGCGTGCGTGTTAAAGCTGCATTACTTTTTAGACTCCTATTTTTCCGGGTTCTAATTTTATCGAAATATATTAGGTATTTTGTTTTGCATAGACATTAACTATCGTGATGTATTATTTATTAATGCAACGATATTATTTATCTATTTAAGTCCAAAGTTGTAGTTTATTATTAATAAACGCATATATTCTGTAAATTATCGTCGCCAAGGTTACGTACTTAGATTGGGTTCGTAGCGTAATACGTTTTAGAGAATTTATAAAAATGAACAATATCGATTACTTAGGATATTACAGTATTTATTAACAATCGAGCAAGCAACACAAAACAAGTGAATCGACAAAATGTGTGCTTCGATTAAAATGTATATTTTTACTCGTATCTGTGGTATGAAATATAAGAAACCTTTTCTTCTAATGAATTATGACATCATTTCACCGCACAGACCTCAGACCAAAAATCAAAATGAACAGAGCCGTAAATGACTTGCCGCTCTTATCACCGTGGGTTAAAAGAATTTTCGTGTCTCTTTTTCTATCTTATTGAGCGTGACCACGAGTGAAACAGTTAGCTATAGTAAGTGTGGCAACCTTGCATTGTCTATGTAATTCGTGTCAGCTCGTGACTAACTTCACACACAAAACTGACACAATTATTTACAATACTCGTAAATTTTAAGTATTTTAGCTACTAGTAGTCAAAAAATCAAAATACGTATGTCATGTTCAGCTGTATATTGTTGTAACGTGACCCTTCCCTCGTCACGCACATTATTAAAAGTCTAGAAACTAGGACTACAAAAAACGGACATACTATCCAAGCAAAAGCTCCGCGTCCATTCTGATTATTGGTCCGAAAATCAGATTTTGTATTCAAATCGACAAGTGATTGCCCGACAAATGAAATCATTTACAGCTCCAAGTAATGCTTTAGTTTCATGTGCTTAATCTGTTTCTAAGCTTATTACTCTGAGAGGAATATTTATGAATATTATACGACATTCAGTTATGATACTATCTTCGGTGTATAATACATACTAGTGGTCGCCCAGTGCCCGAAATTTGACCGCAAATATAAAATGAACCCTATTTTTAAAACAGCTCATAGCTCACACAAAACTCACAGCTCGAAACTCATTCGGCCATCGACAATGGGGTGTTGGTGCCAATTTTATTGTACGGTACTGAGGCCTGGATATGCCCGAAATCGAGTGAAAGTATGATAAATGCAGTGGAAATGCGATCTCTCAGAAATATGTGCGGTGTCACTCTTGCGGACAGGATAAACAATGAAGAGTTACGCAGTATGACAGGGTTGCACGACAATGTTATTGTAAAAATGAAGAAAGGAATGCTTAGATGGTTCAGGCACTTAGAAAGAATGAGTGATGAAAGACTGACAAAGAAAATCTACAGAGCGACAGTAAGAGGTAAAAGAAGCCAAGGAAGACCAAGGCTGACTTATGAAGATCAAATAGCCAGAGTGTTAGCTGACGGAAATGTCAAAAGCACTCGCATACCTAGGCGAAAATGTGTGAGGAGAATGATGAGATTTGAGGAAGCAAAAGAGGTGTATGTAAGGACTGCGACGCTTGGCGCTCCGTCCTCTCTGACTACCCCGTTAGGGATACAGCGTGAAGATATGTATGTATGTACAATCTCTACTTTATGCAACTATTTGGCCCTCAGACCAAGAGTCAAAATCGACGGAGCTTTTGCTTGAAGAGCCTGTCTGTTTTTCGCTGACTCAGTTTCTAGACTTTTACTAATATGCGTGACTAGGGAAGGGCCACAGTACAACAATACACAGCTGAACATAACACATGTATTTTTATTTTTGTGAATATTAGTAGCTGAAGCTTAAGATTTACGAGAAGGTATTGCAAATAATTATTTCAGTTTTCTATGTGAAGTCGATCATGACCTCACAGGAATTACATCGATAGGGCGAGGTTACATACTTATAGCGCTTTACGCGTGGTGACTCTCAATGAGATAGAAAGAGAGACACGAAACTTAGCTTGACATAAGGTGATAAGAGCGGCAACTAATTATGGCTCTGTCCATTTGATTTTTGGTCCGAGATTTTACCACTAACTATTACATGTTTGACATTGACAATATAACTATTATGTATTTGACATTGATAGTATGTACATAAACAATGACTATTTAATATAATTGTATTTTCAACACATATTACATATGAATTTTTGTTTTCTGCACTCCTACAAATTCTAAATGCCAAATATCTCACACTCACATATTACATATAACGATAGAAAATGTAACAGGTTACATGAACTTTGAAAAAACAAATCCTATGTTATTTGAGATACAAATACTCGTACAATATAAGCTCATAACAAATAATAAATATATTTAAAAGTCAGTAAGCATAAAAAATTAATTTGTTTGAATTAGTAAATAAGATTTTCTTTCAAAGAATAATAAAATTATCATAGAACATTATATTATAGTCTAATGACCAAAACTAAATAATGTAAAATGAACAAACGTAAGTATATGATGTATTTACATAATACATTATGTAATCAGAACATAAAATGAACTAGGATAGCACGTAAATAACAATATAATTTGCAATAAAATACTACATCTAATTGAGCTATTCAAACTTCTGTCATCGAAGATATAGATCTATAGTATCTATTAACAGAGAATCTGAACACAAACAGTATTTTTGAAAAAAAAATTAGATATTTCCATCTCGTTATCTTTTTGTTGGTTTAGCTATTTGTTTTAGCGTCGCTCAGAAACTACTGAATTAAAAAAATATAAACTGTGGTGCTTGAATTATTGGGGGCCCGGTTACTTATTTCTACGTGAACTCTTAAACGCTATTTAAAATAAACATTATTATATTCATTGCCACAAACGAACTTTAAATTGAAATTCGTATTTCAAAATTTATTGAAAAAAATTAGAAACAACAAATGGCGACGCGTTCATCGAAGACAGTAACCATTTTTAAAATGACATTTATTATTGTTTCTTCGAACACGTTTTCCTGTGAGTTTAATAGTAAAATGAAATACTCAAGCAATCGTAACAACATTGAATTAAATTTTAGGGCGTTATTGTACGTAGTTTCTGCTTTTAAGGCCCAAGGCCAACAGGATTGTTTTAGTTTAAATTGCTTTGTATTCCGTGGGACTGGCCGAACTACAGTGTCAACTTTAAATGCCTGAGTTCAGGTTTTGTGCACTTGCAGAATGCAATTTTACAATAATATTTGTGATTGTCCTTATCCAATTAAAAATATGTAATAACAATGTTATATTATTCTACTTGTACATAATTACAATCCGAAATTTTCTTATCGCCTTACAGTATAAAAAGATTTCTCATTTGGAATATTTCACGTGATATTCAGGGTGTTTTCAAATTTCTTCTCTTCATCTTTTAGTACTACTTACTTTATGGAGAAAAATGTCACAGTCGGTGCTACATACATTCCTCGAGCAACAGCAAAAAATATAAAAAAATAATTTAAAAAAAAAAAAAAAATAAAGATATATAATTTATAAAATATAATTTAAGCTTCACTTAAATTAAGAAAAACGCATTGGTATGCAAATATATATTATCGCTCACATACGTTTATTTATTTCCATATTCTGGCACATTCCATTCATTCCATATTCAGACATTACTACAACACATAAAATACAATCATTATTTACTTAAAAGCACAAAAAAATAAAATCTAAAGAAAATGTAAACTTCATTTCTCCCGTTCCCGCAAATAAGTTTACCTAATAACTTCATCCTCAAAAAGCGAAATCATTAAAATGCAAGTTACAGAAATTAAAAGAAAAAAGCTAAAAGCCAGTATTCTACTTAACTATTTTTACGACACGTACCAAATAAACACGAATCGAATGACTTTAGCGATTCTTCCCAAAGAAAAAATGTCGAATTGAATGAAAAGGAAATAGTTGTCAGTAATTTCTCTTTTATATAAGTATTTTCTACAGTGCAATTTTTACTTGAGACAATTTATATCTGATTTTGAAAACATGTATTCCAGAGGAGACGGAAATGTACATGTTATGTCATAAGTTCGACATTTTGTAATAATTGTAGAAATCACAGTATTCTTTTTAAATAATACGGAGCTAGAGTTCTGCAATCTACATACATACATATCTTCACGCCGCATCCCTAACGTATAATAAACAATAATTAATAATAATATAAATAAACATTAATTAATTTTGCTATGCTTGACACTCCTATACGGATGTGTGTGTGTGTGCATATGTGTGTATGTATGTATGAAATTGAAAAGGAATGTATGTATTTATTGAATAACTTTAATTAATTAACTCCATCCTCTGACTAATACATCAGGGATACAGCGCGATGATATGTATGTATGAATTTCATTATCTTCGTGGTTATAAGATTGTCTTTTTTTAAATTTTCTTTCATTTTATTCTTATATTTATTGTACTCGAATTCTAACTTTCCACAAATTCAAATATAAAATTATAACAAGTTAAAGTAAATTAGAAGTGGTTCGACGTTAGAATTAAACATTAAAATTATAAAATTTCGTTATAAAATATTATATCATTTACATATTAACTTTCCTAATATCATGTATAAAAATAACATACTGTACATTACACAAATGAAAACATTCATATTTATAGCTATACACACACACACACACACACGAATTTATGTTATTTCTGGAAAGTACAAACAACAAATATACGATGATTGGACTAGATTGAAAGGAGGATAGGAGGATGAATATCGTTTATGTACCACTGGCATGCTGACCTCATGTTTATAATAATATATTTTAAAAAATCTGACATACTCGTAATAACAAATAAAAAAAAATGTGAAATTTTAAATCGTGAAAATTTCAAATTGAGTTTTCCGCTTTACACTAACGTAATTTCTCGTCGTATCTGACTTCACTGTTAGATAAGACCGCCGTGGGAAAGCTTTCACCCACCATGTTGAACAGGTGCTCGTTTTTATGTGATGAGAACAATTATATTGTCTATAGCACTTTGCATCCTCACTCCGGTATAAGTTGTATAACCATCGATCTATTTTTCTTCTATTGTTATTGATGTGGGTTGTTCACATGATTTCGATGTGATGTATTTTATAACTTTCATCAATATATTTTTTAATGTGATAAAAAGTATTAAAGACTAATAAAAGAAACAAGATTCCTTTAGTACGGGAACATCATTTGATTAAAAATAAAATGATTTAAAAAAATAAAGTGTTGTAAAATTTATACAAATTGTAGATGTCTCGTAGACAAGGAACGACCATAACACGTGTGTACATGTAATTACATAATTAGAAACACGTATATGCACCAACAAATATTTTTGAAAATGAAATCTCCATGAGCTTAAGAGTCAAAGTTATAAAGTAATTGCAGAGTATTTGGCCATTTATGCAAAATCAACCCTTTTGAAGGTAACAAGAGGTGTTAGGTTAAAGTTAGTCATAAGTATTAAATAATAAACTAAATTCCACGCGTTTGAAACCAACGAGAATTTTTATGGTAATATGGACAAAATTATATGTGTATGTATTATTAATAAGAGAAAATCTAAATAAATATAGAAGAGAAAAGTTCTTTAAAGTTCATTCAAAAACTTACCGAAGGCATCTCCTCGTAATCGACGCCATGTGGTCGAGATTCATTACTCAAAGCTCTCCACATCTTCAACCCGTCAGGTTTCAATAACCCTTCTTGTTTCCTCAACACCAGTTGCAACTGTCTCCCAAACGCTTCGAGATTTATTTTGTGCACGTCCAACTCTTGGCCTTCCACAGTATGCTCCTTATCACTCAACTCCGCACTAGCACTAGCACTTTCTACACTTTCACTAGAATTCGATACACTAAATTGAACTGGCACTGTAGTATTTAGGTCTCCTATGATGTCGACGTCTTTGATGAGCTCCTTAGCTTTGATGAACATCTCGTCATTTAATAGGGAAGGTGGGCTGGTCTCCGATTTCCACTGTCGTTGAGGTTTTTGAAGTTTCTCGTGGGGGATTTTGGACGGGTTGACTGGATGGGAATTTCCTGGATGACTGGTGGGTATGTGTCGCCTTGATAAGTGGTGTGTTAGTTGCACTAAGTGGTATTCTGGGACATGGCTAGAGTGCTCCACGTGAAAGAGACTCTTTAGCTCATCTGATGTCATGTGCTCGTGTATCTGTAACAAAGAGGGGAATATTAGAAACAGCTGACAACATAAATTCCAAATCGTAATGATCGGTACAATTTAATGACGAACATTTTCATTGTAAGTAAACTTCGAAATGATAGTTTCTTTCCAATTTTTTTTTAGGGTTCCTGACCTTGAAAAGTAAAATGGAACTCTTGTAACATCACTTATGCGTCCGTCTGTTTATCTGTCCGTTTTGCAGTCGATTTTCAATTCTATGGTATATACGAACTTGAGAAGTTGTGATACGTTTTGTTAATTGCGCCTTGCAAATTTAATAATCAAACTCGACTTAAACATCCCCCCTTTCCTTATCTCAAAAACTAGTTGACCGAGAATTTATAGTGATCAGTGAAGATATATAAATAATGCCTGACCGATAATCTTATAATCATACTGGATATTGCCTTACTAACAAATGTTTGAAGCCAGGAAATATGACCTTTCGGCCCTTTACGTATGTGTTTTATCTCACTCTATTGTTGACTGGCAACCATGGCAACGTACTTTGAAAGAACAAGTACGTTCTTCTTTATTTCATGTTCTTTCAATTCTAGATTCATGAGTTTGAAGGATGGAGAACCAGTCGAGTTGGAGTACTCTATTTGCCCTTTCTCTAATTCTCGTATGAATATTTCGAGATATTAATTAGTGCAATATATGTGGGTCAACATGTATGTATCACGACGTTACGTCTCAAGTTTTTTAGTGATCTTATTAATGGTTTCGTTTGTCATTTCGAAACACGGAACCCTAAAAATTAACAAATTTTTAATAAATATTTCAGGCCATAATATTACTGGTATTGCATCCATACATAAAATTATATTACCTACTTGTATGGTAAGTAAATTGTGTGAACAATATTAGTATGACCTTGTGTCTGTACAGTATGTAGATATTGAATTTAACGACATCCGTCATTTCGTTGATCTTTATTTTTTAATATAAGGTTTATAAAAAACCTGTACAGAGTAGGACACAGGTGGTGCAGTTATATTAATCTCTTTGTTTACGTTTAGTAACAGTTCTCGTTATCCAGTTTAAACGAACATCCGTATAGTTTCATAATGTCAGTGCAGACGAAAACCTTGGAAGCGGTCACTGGTACCCTTTGTACTGCCTTTCTCTGTATTTTATTATAGTACAGTAACGTTTTTGTACCATAAAATTAAATCGCATGATTGTACAATAACAATAAACGCGAAGCCTATATAGGTAATGATAATAAACAATGATCTTTTACATCTAAATTTTTCTGTTTTTATGAATTGTGGACTTTTTAACCTTGAGTATAGAGATGAAAGGTTTCGAAGTCGGCATTCCCGGGTACAATCCGGCGGGGTTATTACCTAAAAATTTGCAGACAGCGACAGTCACGCGATCACTGCGCGACCGGTGATTAATTGTAATAAAAAATATCATGTATGACGATTGCGTATCTATTATTCTATGACCGTGAAATGCACTTTTCGCGATAGATTTAGCGCCACTATACAAATTACATTACACAAATTCTCGTTTTGACAGCAGATATAGCGCGATATTGGCTACCGCATGCCGTCTGCAAGTTACGTAATAAGCGCTTTGGGGGGGGGGGGGGGGGGGGGTACAAGACTTGGTTTTAGACAACGAACTTTTTTAAATGGACTTTAAATCGAAGTTTTACTGATTACTCCTCCAGTTCATTGTGTAGTACCCGTATTACAAACTTAGTGCTCAGATTGAGAGCACATAATTGATGTGTTAGTATAGAGATATATTATTATTGTTTTAAAAACGTCATTACAGTAAGTAATCTAACATTACTTATTTAGTATTAAAAGTTTTAGATGTAGGGCAAAGGTTTATATTAAATTACGAGATAATAAGCAACTATATTGATTAATCCCGTAGCTATCTCAAATAACATGGGTCTTTATAACCACTGTATGTATAAAGTTCCAGGTACACTGGATGGATTTCGACATTTTTCTACTACTGTCAAGATTTTTCGAGGGAAAATATATTTAAACAATATTATATAACTAAGAGTAGTTTCATAACATCCATAAATACATATATATCTTCACGCTATAAACAATTGGACCCCGTCCTTTATGACTACCTCGTTAGGGATATAACGTGAAGATATGTATCTAAGAGTAGTGTGAGTTATAGTTTGTTTGTCTTCTGTAAACTCAGCTACAAACTAAAACATATCGTTTATTATCAGTGGTAACTTCATAGGAAAAACATTTTACATATTATTATATTACTATAAATAGCGATCCAAAAGTTCAAAATTATTAGTAGGTAGGCACATACCATACATTAATGTAACTGTGAAGTACTTAACAATAATTTAAATAACTGTCAATTGTTCAAGTTTAAATCCTGATTGGTTTCATAAGCAAAAAAAACGCTGTGTCCTTTATGTAGTCTGGCAAAGGAAAAAACAATAATGATCAATATTTTGACAGTAATCATCAATAAGAATTTATCATCACATCACGGATCAAACGACATTTTATTTTTAATCCATTAAGTGGCCAGTGAGATAGTAATCTTGTCAATATTTTATCATCCGGAAGTACCCTTAGTGTGGGAAGTCAGAAATGCCGTCTCGTAGCTACTGACTAGACATGCATTGTGTAGTGACTCGCGCTAGTTATTAGTCGGCGGCCTCGCTCGAGTGATCTAGTTATTATGTAACAAGCACGCCTGCTTTTTTCTATAATGAAAGTTTTCAGGTGTTGTAGACAAATATGTAGAAAAAGTAAAAAGTTATCGTGAGGAAATCGCGAAAAAGTGTGTTCAACTGAGAATGAAAAACAGTGTTTTGTACATTTCTGTCTTTGATCACAATATGTTCATAATTTTAAAATTATGAAGTATTTTTACAACTGGCCTTGATAAAACAATTTGTACATAAGGATAATTTCCATTTTTTTTTGCTTGAACGGCTGTTCCATTTCAAACAGCTTAGGAAAATTGTATAAAAAAGAAATTAATGACTACAAGCTCATTTACTTTTAAAAGGTTAATTTCGAGTGAGTATTTATATTGGAGTGTCGAAAATTTGATTTAAAAAAATAGACGATTAAATAAATCGGCATGTAATTAGATACTCTTGTTTTTGGCAGTTTCTTCACTCCCTAACCTTTGCGTAGTGTAAGAAAAAAATTGTTATTCTTTATAGTAAAGGAGATCCGACAAATTCGAATCATGTTCCAAACACTGTTCTAAAATATTAAATGTTACAATATATGTAATTTAATTATTACGTGCACCTCTAATATTGTCTGTTACATTTTAATTTTCGAACAAAACAGAAACTGTTTTTCCTTATAACATGTTCTGCTACATAACACAATACCGTTCACTCCACAACATTGTTGCTAGTAGAAGTTATTATTGGAAATAATAATTTAAATACAAGCTCTATTATTTCGTCGTTATATGCCTAAATTGTTTGCAAATTTACGAAAACTGCAACGAACCAGCTGTCAATCGATAGTCAGTTTAATTTCTAAAACCTCAAGGTCGTTTTTAAATTGTTTCTGGCAATAAACACGAAATAAATGCTAGCTTATTACGAATTAAATTGTCAGGACGCAAGGTCGGTTTTAGATTGTACTGTGGCAAATGTAAGGGCGGCTACAGACAGCGTGTTACGAAAGAGTCGCGTTCAGAGATACGAGTGATAATGACTCACGAGTTTGATAACGAGTCGGATATAGTGGACAAGGTCGTGGTAGAAAGCTTTTGAAAAAAAAAGACAGATATACAGATAAAATGCCACAATTTTTGGGATATGTGTGATAGGATATGAACTTGTGAAGTGAATGCAAATTTGCAAGCTATAGTATTTTAATTCTTTTATTTAAACACGAGAGATGTATGGATATTATAGGAATGACATGAATTTTAACAAGAGATTGCAACTACCTGGAATTCATGAAGAAAACATTGAAAACCTTTGCGATGTAAGAAAAATAATTATTCTGTACACAAAGCGCTTTGAAAAGCTTAACTCACGTCAGACACTATTACGTCATTGAAATTAATCCATACTCGACATTTGAATAGATCCAGTCAGCTGTAGTAATTAGAAAGCATTTCCTAGACAATAGATAGTTTTTATATCCTACGAAGCACATTTATTGCCTGTCACACGATCTTTTGTGTTAATTCAATATACAAACTAATTTGTGTTGTATTTTCAAGGAGTAAGGATTAGATTTGATAAATATCAATAATTGATTGAGGTGGTCACAGATCGATTAAAACCATTGTATAATTATGTAATGTTGTTTTCATGAAATAAAGGAGGTTTTATCTTCTAATTGGGATGATGAAAGATCAACATGGGCAAACTTATTATCAACATAATGTGATGTGATTTAATACGCTTCATTGTTATGAAATTCAATTTGCAATGTTCAGGTTTAATACGTGTTTACCAATAATATAGTACTCCAATATAGACAACATAATATTTAATCAATTGCTTACTTTATTTCCAATACCTATAAATTTTATTTGAGTGAATTTTCATATGACTTTTCCTTCCAAGAAAAAGATTTTGATCATTTTATTTCACACTAACAAATAGTAGAACTACTGAACATAACATAACATAACTTCACGCTGTATCCCCAACGGGGTAGTCAGAGAGGACGGAGCGCCAGGAGTCGCGGTCCTTACACACCTCTTTCGCTTCCTCAAATCTCATCATTCGCCTCACACATTTTCGCCTAGGTATGCGAGTGCTTTTGACATTTCCGTCTGCTAACACTCTGGCTATTTGATCTTCATAAGTCAGCCTTGGTCTTCCTTGGCTTCTTTTACCACTCACTTTTGCTCTGTAGTAGAACTACTGATTTCATAAAAATCTTTGTTTAATAAGGTATTAACAATTAACCTTAGTTTGGATACATATAGTAGACTTCAATTTATATAGCGAAAATTCCTATTAAAATTTATATACTATTAGATTTAAATGGTGCTATATGCCAATTGATATACGTAAGAGACATTTTTAAAACTATGTATAAGTTTACTATAAGTAATAACAATGCGTATTATAATAATCTATACTTCCATTAATTGACTTCACTTTCATGATAATTCCACGCTATTGTATCATACCATATTTCCACCAAAGTAAGGACAGTATTCATACATTACTATTTTTTGGAATTCCCATATCTGAACGAATTAGATTCTTATGAAACAAATTAGGTTCATAAGAACCTAATTTGTTCGGATAGAAGTTAATGCTACTCCCGTTAGGGATACAGCGTGAAGATATGTATGTATGGTATATATGTATAAGTTGATGCTGGATCGGATTTATGTTTATATGTTACGGTTGTTTAACCAGGTTTAACTCAAAAATCGAATTCAATATTTTATATAAAAAAATGTATTCATTTATTTCAGATGTTATTTTAACTACTTGCCCCACAGTTGTACTTGTTATATTACTTCCATTATACACATTACATTGTTATACATATACATACATATATTACATTATATTACATCGCCTATAAATACTTACATAACTATTTATCTAAAACATTAGATAATGCAGTTTTTAAATTAATCGTTAGTCTGACTTATATTATTATCACTAAATGGATTGCATTTCGATTCACTATTTGATAGCGTATTACTTCACATTCGAAGGTAAAATTAAATAATAAATCGTTACATCGTGATTCGAGTCGTCGTTGTCGAAATGTACGTCTGTCTGAAATGAACTAGTTTCGTATCTTCACATATTAATTGGTAATAGAGGTCGCCCTGTAGTCGAAATTCGACCGTAAATATAAACTTATAATATAAAATCTTTGGCGACAATCTCTACTATACGTATATGTGATCACAAACTATTATGAGTCTGTAATTGACAGTGTTTTTGACATTGGCAGTATGAACGTAAACAATGAGTGTTTTATTTAATTTTATGTATTTCTAATGTATATTATATAAAAATATTAGCTTTCTTCAGTCCTTCTCCATATAAACTTTAAGTGTAACATATTTCACATTCCTCCGTCTGCCCGATTTTCTTAGAAAGGAAACCAAAGTTTTCGCTTCACGTATTAATATATAGATTATTAGAACGCGTGCGTTATAAAATTATTTTTCAATATGTAGATACTTATGTACTTTAGAACGTAAGTACTACTTTCATACATTTAACAAAAAGCGTAGATATTCTATTAAGTCCTTTCAAGGATAGTTTATAAGACTTTAGACCCATATTCGAGATAGACACTCAAGTGTGAGTCTCTGATAAAACACAGATGATAGGAAATCCCGCTACATGCGATGAATAGCAGATTTTTTTTCTAGCTAGAAATAGAAAAAGTTTGAATTTCTTTTAGTCAGAAATGCTTGAGAATAGTTATTCTCAAGCAGGGACTCACACTTGAGTACCTATCCATCCAATATCCAACCATGCACGAGTCGTTTCCTTTGACAAAATTTACTTTACCAAAATCAATTAAAATTAGTTTATACATTACATTGTATTATTTAATGAAAAACGTGACAATCAATGAAATAATAAAGAAGGTGGTAGGTTTTACAAATTACAACTAAGTACTTAAAACATAAAATTTAAAATTATTCTGTGAATTGATATAGGCGATGTTACAATTAATTTTGATATGAAAAGATAAGTTGCGACCTAAAGATATAATTTTTGTAAAAAGAAATGCGTTTATAATGAGACCACTTAGACGTAAAAAAATTGCAAAAGTTAAAAACAGGATAGCTTTTAAATTTATAACATAGAGATAAAAAATTCATGAGAATGAGAATAGTTTTATTTGAATGTCTTACGCGCATAATTAAACAATACATACCTACCTATGGTACGAAAATAACAAAATAAAATAATCACGATAGCGTTATGTGAATAACAAGAACAATATAGATACAGCTTTAGAACACTTTTAAATGTATTGTGTTGCATTCAGAAACAATGTGCTTATGATTTTGGTCGTGATATGGCACATTTTGAACGTATCTTTATGTTACAGAATGAAAGTCATGGGCGTGGCAAATGCCTTTTTTATCGATATATTTTTATAGGTACTTATGAGTAGATAAACAGATTACTACAATCATTATGATGAATTACTAATGAATGGATCTTCATAAGGTCATTTATTTACTGAAATCGATTACTTAATAGACATTCTTATGTTTAAAATTTGAAGGGTTTCATATATTTTTTTTTTAATACTTATCGATCTAGGATTATAAAATTTAAGCATTAGATACGGTACCGACAGAATTTATTACCGTTTTTAAAGATGTAAATCAGCAATTTAAAACAAATTACTTGTTCACATTTAAGGATTTCGTAATAAAATGAGCTAGTTCTTCGTAAGTTCCGACGGTGGTCGCAAAACTCTATGTTAACTTAATTTTTTCACACGAGCATTATAATTTGTACGTCCGCTATTTAACTGTCGGCAATCGGTCGACCTTGTAATATTACAAAACCTACAAAGAGAAACATTACGCTAAAAACACCTCTACCGACTCTCACTTTTGTTTCGAAGTAGCTGAATCGATAATCTTTATAATTCTAATTAAAAAAAAACAGAAACCGATGACAGTGGATTTGACGCGAAAGCCGCACTATGACATTCGTTGTGCCGCCATATTACTTGACGGCCATCTTGACTCGACCTTGCTCCAGAAACGCACCGGTTCGTTTCGCAATATGCCCCGGTGGGAAAATTTGTTCTTCTATCGATTTACATTAAGATTCCATCCTTTATTTCGGCGTATAAAATGACTATGCAATCTATCATCTGAATACTGAGAGTGCGATGAATTCGCAACTTCAGCTTTTGTATCTAATAAAGATTTAAACGAAACACATTTGTATGGATCGTTCGCATCGTGATCAGCAAATCTAATTTCTTATATTTTAGTATTTAAAATAGAGCCTTGATTGGTACACTGCGTTTCCCTTCATTGTGCCTAATAAACATGGTCCAAGCATTGTTCTTTGGGTCATTGTCTGCGAACAGCCGACTGGTTTTTACACCGAATTCCTGTATTAACATACAAACGAATATATTTCACAGGCGCTATGTAATAAATTATGTAAAGAGCCATTAGATGGGCTGCTATACAATGTCATTGATACGTTATCTGAACTGATAATAGCAACTGTATTAGAATCACGAGGCACTTCAGGCTTTATTTGGAATCACATTGAAGGTTATCCAGTCAGGACATTGACTCAAGTCTCCTTATAAGTTTAAAGTATGTTAAAGATGATTATAATCTCACTTTTGTTACAATGTCACCTGGAATCATTTAGCCGCTCAACCACAATGATTCATAGCAAACTGTGTATTACATATTTGGCACGAGTATTTTTTATGTAATACGTAATTGAACAATGACTATGACTTTTCAATGTAATAAACGTTTTTTATCGTTTAGATTTAATTATAACTTTTTGAAATTTAATTATACATATTATATTCTAAAATGTAATATCTAATTCAATTTCAATACCTGTAATTACTGGTATTATGTCAATCACTGAACTCATGACAAAAAAAAACAGAAAAATGTTGAAAGCTGAGTCGATAATTGTAAATATTGCCTATATTATAATAATATAAACATTCTACTGTAGATATTTATGTTACACCATTTCGACCTTTATGGCTCAACTCAACGCATTCGCTCATTCATTTATAAGTTGAATGACATTCTGATGGTTCGAAACAGAGAAAAGTTTAGAGGTAAAGACGAATACACATTGAATACACTATTACATAAAATTCACAGAATAGAAGTGCATGATACTAAAGGCCAAGAAACACCAAGACATGAAGATCAAACGATTTTAATGTTAGCTGACGGAAATATCGAAAGCACTCACATACCTTGGCGAAAATATGCGACGGGAAAGATGTTTGATAAAGCGTAGAGGCAAAGCGGAAAGGAGTTTATGTGTAGTGTTCCATTTTCTTTAAGTATCCCGTTACAGCGTGAAGATATGTACTAATGACGTAGACACTGTACAATTTACTTCATAATATTATATCACATAGTATAATGGTTAAAATAGTTTTGAACATTCGAATAAGCTATTGATGAAACAGACTTACATACTTACATACATGATACATATCTTCACGCTGTATCCCTAACGGGGTAGTCAGAGAGGACGGACTCCCCAGCGTCGCGATCCTTACATACCTCTTTCGGTTCCTCAAATCTTAATTAAACACATTAAAACAGACTTATATCCTTTAAACAATGTATGACAGTATGACTAGTGAGGACATTGACCTATAATACGAATAGAGTACTGAAATACGTGTGCACATATGTCACGAAATGCATAGTTGTCTTTAACGATTATTACAAACTTTTATAACCGCTTTATGATCAGCACTGTAACTTAGCCTCGTTAAAACTAACTTTAAAGCATCGAAGTACCTAAGTGCATACCTACATTTTAATAAAATGTGCATTAAAAATTATGATAAAGAGTATTGTATACAAAGTTATGTGGGCGTACTTGGCTTGTATTGCGAACGTAATTTTATATTAACTACAAACAATAGAAAGTGGTTATGTAAATGTCACTCTATATTCACACCTCTACCGACAGATGGACTAATTTGTTTCCGGTGTTCTAAATGTTACTTGTCAAATAAATTAACTTAATAATAACGATATATAAATATACTACTTATATATAAAAAATGAAAAACACATACATCGCCATCCTTAAGAAAATTATACATTAAGGAAGATCATCAAGAACGGATCTGGGGATGGGGGGGGGGGGAGGTCTAAGTCAATCACTTCCTCTCTTCTTTCATCATGGCGTGGCGCACAGGTTAAACTCCTCCAGTAAAGTGGTGGTAGACTACTAAAGTTTTATAGGACTTCTTGGAAGAGTGCGAGAACTTCAGCTACACATGTTTATTTAGACCTACTCCATTCTTTTCACTTACACAGAACTTTAAAACACAATATACTATCACTTTTGTACTTTAAAAAATCTAAATAAAATGACAACCTCACTTCTCCCGTTCCCGCCAAAAAGTGTAAGTCAATCTCTAATAACATTTATAATCTCATTGATTTTAATGAAATAAAAGTACTTTGAATAATAGGTGACCAGAAGGCCTAGACAAGTGGTTCAATTGTCGCAAACGCTAGTAGAATATGATGACAAATACGACGTAATCTAGCGTAACGAATTTTCAATTGGTAATCAAACGTTATTATTAACTGTCTTATATATCAAAGGAAACGTAAAGTCATGTGCAACCGCCGCATAAAATGTAGTCAAGTGACATTTAAGATGAGCTATAACGCCAGCACGCGTTTTGATTGTACAAAGCATTTACCACTTGCCTAGGCGCTCTTGTATTACAAAAAGGTTGCATCCTAATTACACCCTAGCAGTATTCTTACAATCCGAAGACGACAGCCACCAGCCGTATTCTCAGTCCGCCACAAGACTGACTCTACTGACTGAATTTATTATATCACAGCCAATTTATATTTTTTATACCATTATACCATGTGGGGACAACGATAGTTAACAAATGACATACAAGAGAATCGTCAATATAAATAACCAGGTCGCGCTATTTGGTGTATCTTCGAAATCAAAGATTTAATACCAATGAAATTTCAATGGGACCAATCTGGAAGTGTATCCTTTTGAACAAAAAAAGAATTTTCCAAATCGGTTCATAAATGACGGAGTTATGAGGTAACAAACATAAAAAAAAAAACACAACCGAATTGAGAAACTCCTCCTTTTTTGGAAGTCTGTTGAAAATATACACGGTAGTCACGAGACTAAGTGCTGTTTATAGACAGCATAGGGGGCATCCATTAATTACGTGAGCTCAAAATGGGGGGGAGGAGTCCAGTGAAATCTCACCAAATCTCATTTAATCTTGGTTATGCCCCAAAATCTCACGTCCACTTTTAAAAAATATAGATTGTTATACAAATAAAAAAATTATTAAATGTCTCCTTTACTTTTTTGAGTGTCCCATTTTTTCCGTTGAAAAAATCTCATGGTTATTAACGAAGTGAGTAAAAATTTAAGGAAGATGATGCTGTTGTCTATTTTGAATTTTAATTTTATAAAAAGTAAATTCGTTATAATGCACCTTAATGTTACTATTTTTTTACTTTATGAAAATCAATTTAGTTATTTAACTACTATAGCCTAAATCTCACATAAGGAGGGGGGTCCCACCAAATCTCACTAAATCTCACCAAAGGGGGGGAGGGGTCCAAATTAAAAAAAAAAACGGCTCACGTAATTAATGGATGCTCCCTTAGGGAAAAGTTGTTAAGACTGAGATATTCAACCTAAGTTCTACCAGTTCGGTCATTGTGAATGAAACATGTCCGTGCGATTCCAAATAATATGATTTTGCCGCGTCGCTTCCCATGTTGTATTATAATTGTAATTTTAAAGCCTGTCCTGACAGGATCGAAAACTCAATCTGCCTTTGAAGGTTATCTTGTATAGGCGAAGTAGCTATGATGGGGGATTTGAAGCAAATCCCAGCTACTCTTATTATGATATAAGCATTTCATTAACTTTATACTATTTGATGAAATTGGTATACCCTCTCTTTCTATGTTATAACAAACAAAGAGCACTCTTTTCGTTCTTGCACTTACTTAAGGCAATGTGGATACGCCGTCATCCGAATATCTAGATACTAATGTAACAAATTAAAATTTTAATGTAATTGAATGGAGGGATCCAATCGTAACAACAGATATTGAAATGCACGAGGTATTAAACACAGACAACAAACGATTAAATTAAACAGAGACAAAAAAGAAATTGTTCTACAAGTTAATCACATGTTAAGTTTGATTTAACTATTGCAATCACGGACATAAGTGCAATAATATGTTTTTTTATTTAAAAAAAAAACTAAATGTCAAACAGGCTGAACTAATTATGAAGTCCAATATTAATTATAAAGAATTAAATTCTATCGAAACAGGACCTCCGTTTCTTATCATACCAATGACGTTAGGCTTTTGAAATAATCGGTGCCTAATCTTAGTAGCACACTTCCTACTGCAATTGTTTTTATTTTTTAATTTTCACGACCAAGGTCTCGCGTGTTCGTGCAAAAAATGCTCATTATGCGCGCGAGTGTGTTTTGGTTCCGTTTTGTCCTTTCTGTTGAGGAAGTGACCATATAACAATGTAATGTCGTAGAGATAATAACTAGATATTATATTTTTATCAATGCATGAATGACAAGGCTTTGACTATACATGAAACGGGCTGTCGAGATAATCATAGACAAAACGAAGTTTTCTTTGAACCGATTGCGGAGGTCAAAGTCATAAGTGATCGTAAACAAAATTCTATGTCCTATATTTGGATTAATTAGTGGGATCAGATACAATATGAATTGTTGTTTATGAATATAATCGTTGTTTTTAATAACATGTTTAAGAAATTAAATAGAGAATTTTTAAGAAAACAATAGCAACACGTGAAGTACTTATCTTGTTATGAAAGATAATGATATGTTTCCACTGTAATACAGTTTACATACAAGTATACAACGTATGTTTTAATGAACACAAATACATATTATATCCGTTATTTTACAGGAAGGTACGTGCAACATTTAATCTAATAGGCCGTTCATTAACATATTCAAACCGAACAACTTTGCTAATCGGTCGATTAATGCCAAATATTCAGTCCATTTAGTGCGTATCGTGTATGTAACTCAAATAATTGTTGGCACACTTCCCTACCACTTTCGGTTTCAACTCCCACTTTCATTTTCACTGCGCGGCGCACGCGCAGACGTAATACTGTGATGTCATGGATGTAATTTCGTTATTTATGATAACACTAGTTACCTTAGGTAGCGTTATCTAATGTGGATATATATAATTAGTATGTATCATTGTAGGTGTGAAATTTTTGTTATCTTCATTAATACGTAATGACTTTTCTGTGATAATGAACCAATCAATCTTTTTTTGTTTTAAATACTCTAGTTAACGTTCTATGTCGTTAATTAGATGCAAGCCATATTGTGTGCCTATTACTTTTTATTATAAAGATTTTATAGACAAGACAGTATAGCAGTTATAAATAGAATAACAGTAAGTATAAATAATACTTAATACAGTCGATGGGATATAACGACATCGACAAGACCACTCATATTTGGTCGTAAAAGCTGATAACATCAGCAAATGTAGATACGGATAGGACAGAGTGCAAAATATCGCAGTCTATACACACTTCTTTTGTCTCTTGGACTCTCGTTCTCCTCACACACTTTCGCCGAGGTATGCAAGTGCTTTTGACATTGTCGTGAGCTAACACTGGCTATTTAAACTTCTCAAGTCAGTCTTGGTCTTCCTTGGCTTCTGCTGTACTACTCACTTTTGCATCGTGGATTTTATTCGTCAACCGTTCATCATTCATTCTCTCCATGTGCCCGAACAATCTAATGCTTAGATTATTCGGTTCCTTTTTTCATTTTTAAAATAAAATTGTTATTCAACCTTGTCATTCTATTTATCTCTTCATTTTTATTTTGTCCACGGGGTTACACCATAAATATTTCTTCGTATTTCTATAACATTTACCTTACTTTCTGTATTAAGCGATATCGTTAACACCGACTATTCTGACATTTTTGTAAGGCTCGGAATAAATAAACTTTCGTATCCAAATAATTTATCCTTGTAATCCTTATTTATGGCTGTTCGTGGCACGATTCGTTTTAATTTATTACGAACAATAAAATTATTCAAAAAAAAATGGATCCATTTAAACCCTATCTCATAAAATACATACATACATAAATACCTTCACACTGTATCCCTAACGGGGCAGTCTGTGAAGACGGAGCGCCAAGCGCCGCGGTCCTTACATACTTCCTTAGCCTCCTTAAATCTCATCATTATCCTCACACATTGTAAAATATTATTTGTTATTAAAATTCTCTTAAATCCGTAAGATGGACCAAGTATTGTGCTCGCTGTTATCTATATATAAGCGGCTTATCGATGAATTATAATTGCTTAGCACATTCGACGCCACATTTACATATTGCAAATTAAACTGCGTCACAAGATCTTTACAGACGAAAATGACAAATCGTTAATCTTAATAATAAAGGAAGTATCGAGGTGCTGTAAATCTGTCATTGTGTTTATACACGACTTGTGTTTTAACACTGCAATAAAACCGTGACACAATATTACAATATTGGCTATTTTAGTGTTTTATGACGGTACTATTAAAATTAATAGACAAATTGGATACACGTGGATATAATAGAAGAAAAGAAGCTATGGCAGTTTTCAATGCTTTAAAACAATTTTTTTTACGTTAACTTTATTTTTTAAACTGAAACAAGCATTCAACACTTTTACTTTTGTTGATCTCTACACTAGCTAACGGATGTGCTGGAAAAAGTACGAGAAAAATGTTTAAACGCAAACTTAATGATTGAAGGAAGGAAATACATATATTCAAGTGCGGTAGAGCCATGCGCATGGCAGCAAGAATTGGGCAAGCTCGCCCGGTGAATTGGCGGTGAAGCCAAGGAAGACCAAGGCTAACTTATGAAGATGAAATAGCCAGACTGTTGGCTGACGGAAATGTCAAAGACACCCGCATATCTAGGCGAAAATGCGTGAAGAGAATGATGAGTTTTGAAAAGACGAAAGAAGTCTGTAAGGACCGCAAAGCTTAGCGCTCCGTCCTCTCTGACTACCCCGTCAGGGATACAGCATGAAGATATATACGTATGTAAGTTGTACTATGTACTTATTAGACGGGAATTACATTGGATTTGAATGTAACTTCTCTAAATTTGTTCAAAATTCGTGATCAGTTGAAGTTAAGTATGGTTGGATGCGGTCATATACTGGATGGGTAATCTATAGGTATGTATATATATAGTCTGTAGGTATAGCTATCTAGTTCAGAGGGCATGTTAAATCGTTGGCAATAGTTGTCCAATCTAACTAGAGGCTTTATAGAGGTGGCTTAAAAACTGTTGTGTGCTGCAATAAAAAGTCTAACCTATATGTCCAGCATTAGGACATGTAGATTATATTAATGTTGTCTATATGGTATCATCTTAAACTTTGTCTATTTCTTTATTTTTAGTATGATTTCACTATAAATAGAATTTTATACAACAAAAAATTTAAAAACATCTAATTGAATTAAGTTTTTTAACCGCTGTTGAAAACGTTGCTTAAAATAACTATCGTAACAAATTGATAAATATATCTTTTATATCGAGAAAATGCGTTGTATATATTTGGTAAATATATCTGAAATAGCCTTTATTACAAAGGTAGTAAATATTAAAATTACCGTCAGCTTTTCATTACCTCAGTTATGAGGAACTCGATACAAGTTATGTGTATGAAACGGTTTCATTATCGAAAACACTGACCAGTTACAAAAAAGGATATTACTGAGCACTGAACTGAACATGACTTTTTTTGTGAATACTAATAGCCACAACATCTAAGATTTACGAGTATTTTACAAATAATTATTTCATGACAGACTCATGACTTGACACAAATTATACAGACAGTGCGAGATTGTCGTACTTACTATAGTTAATTGTTTACTCGTGGTTATGTTCAATGAGATAGAAAGAGACACAAAAATGCATTTGACACACGGTGGCAAGAGCTAGAACTTATTATGGTTCCGTTCATTATGTTTTTTGGTCCGAGAGGGACACAAAATAGAGTAAAAAATTAAAGTAGTAAAGATATAATAAATCTGGGAATGCACACAATTGTACTTTTGGTTTCAGCACGGTCCTAGACCTTGCGCCTCCGGAGGGATAGACAAAAACACAAGCATGGCATAATGGCACCCATAAACACAATATTATGAAATAGAATGGTTCGAATAAATAATTCAGATTTCCGACGTTTCGTCGTATATACGCGCACGGATACACAATGCATTAGTTTAGAAAACAGTGAAAAGACGATCGAGAGGAAAGACTATGCATGGTCCGTTCATTACCTATGGGTCATTTATATTAATGTTAATACATGTAAAAAAAAGTATTTAACTGAACAAAATTTCATTGGCTTCTCTGATACTTTTTTTTTATCACTTTTTGAAGGACACCTTTGTTTAGAATTTTTGTTTTATTTGTATTTTAGAAATTTTGTAACGTAATTGTAACAGTAGTCTGTAGTATCTTATGATAAAACTTTGTGTAAAGATAAATTTGCAAACTTATGTGTAATAATATGCATTTTTATTTTAAACATAAAGGCTTCTTTAAATATTAATATTAATTTATTTTTATTAAATACTATTTTATTTATTGATATAAACATAACATGTCAAGACAGTTGTAACTTGCAACTAAGATTTCGTAAAATGTGTAAAACTAGGCTGTATGATTTCTAATCTTTGCCTTTCCATACGTAATGTCTTAAGACACGTTTGTAATTTATTTAATTTTTAGCGTTTTGTTATTGTTAGAGTGGCTGATGACCTAGTTATCAATGCTTCAGTAAATTATAAAAATGTGTTGTTGCGTGTTTAATTATATCATTTGCGTAAATATTCCTTGCTTTCTTAAATTTATTGTTGTGATAAAAGTCATTTTAATCACATTTTTGTGATGCAACTGTCTGCATACTAGTCATTATCAACAGAGTATGGCGGCAGCGGGAAGAAGGAGTTTATATTATACTTGTTATGTCACAAGCGTTACGTGATTCGCGTACTATTAAATCTTTCAATATTATAAGTAGATAAAAATTAGTACCTTAGTACATAAAATGCGCTAAAGTTTTATTGGAAAATATGTACTTAAACTGTTTTAAATAAGTGTACTATTTCACATTCGTTTAATATGTACATTATTCATTGAGAAAAATTGTCACCAAGCGTCGCTATTCTTATACTTTTTACATTCTTAATTCTCATCACTCTCCTTACACATCTTCGCCGAAATATGAGTGCTTCGACATTTCCGTCAAGAAGCAATAAAAGTTACTTTCGTTTTATTATGTTCAAAAAACGACTAAATATGATTAAAATAGAATACTAATTAAAAACATGTAAGATGTATGCAAAAGTGAAACACGCATAATAAATATATACAAATTCTCAAGCTGTATCCCTCACGGAATCTTCAGTGGAAGGAGTGTCATGTGTAATTAATAATGTTGGCCAATAACAATATACCTCTGTCAAACCACGCTGCAGCCTTTGATACAGTACAATACAGTACAGTACAGTACAGCTGGTTTCAACTCAGTGTGGCTAATCCATTACAAAAAAGCGATAATTTATAAAAAATTGGATTTCGATATAGGCCAACATTATTTTGTTTAGGTGAATGTAAAATAAAATATTTCAATTTAGGAGTAGTTCGTGATTTTTCGAAGCAGCAAATCCTGGTGTGAGTAAATTTACTTCTACCTTTTAGTTAAATTAATTCGAAATACACTTTTACTTTAGATATTTCTGTAAAAATGAGTTACCCTGCTTTGATCCGGAGCAGACGATTAATTTACTTATATTTCAGTAAAAACAAGTTACCCTGTTTTGCTCTGGAGCAGTCGATTAATTTGTGAGAAGAGGTCTGTGCCCAACAATAGGACCATATCCAAAATTGTAATAATAGTTTTGTCAAATCTGTCAGTCAGTATGTCACTGCTGATTTCTTCCATCATATTTCTGAGTTGAAAGACGTAGAGAATTGGTAAGCCGAAACCAGAAACGAAAAAAAAAATTAAATAATTGGTAATTTGTATTCAAAAATTTTTTTTTAACTTCAACTTTGATACTAAGATGCGCATCCAACACGCTCTCAGCCGATAGTTTTTGTCACTCATCTAAAAAACGTAAAATCAAATACATATAGCTGAAATTAAAAACGATATAATTTATAAACATTTTCAACCTATAATTGAAAGTGTTTTCAATGCAATGACGTTTGTTATGAAGGACAAGTCCATCGAAGACGGTGTGTGACTCAGAACATGAATAAAAAGGGACAGAGAAGAGTAAAAAATAAAATTTCTGAAAGCATAAACTTAAATGCAAATTAAAAACAAACAATTCAACGACTGTGTCCCTCCCATAAAGTACATGTATCTCCAAATATACACATCACTTTTGCTTTTTTCTTATTATACAGTTTTGTTTGTTGACACGACGTCAGGAATTCTACTGATTTTATACCATATTTATACCATTATTTTTATACCATAGTACAAACAGTAAAAAAATAAGACGAATAATTAAATTTTTGAAAATTTATAACATTATGCAGCTTAAAAAAAAAATTCTTGTTTTAATTATACTATAACGGGAAAAGAAAAATGATTTTACATTTTTATGTCTCTTGAAACCTCAATAAGTATTTAATTTTAAAAATAACTGCTAATTGGTAACGTCGAAAACAATAACAAAAAAATATTCACATAACAGAAAATTAAACTTTGATATAAGTGTCAAATATCACATCAGCACGGGGCCACCCCCAAGGGTCTTCTTGAAAACCAATCTGCCGTAATATTGAGAGACATCTTAAGGTGAAGTTTTGATGATAAAATTCACAGTAACAAACGAAATTTTAGACAATAATTTGCGTCTGATGCAAATCGCATGTGTCAAATCGTATAATAAGCAATACAACGCGAATTAGTTCACAATCTAAAACCACAATTAAAATATTAATTACAATGGTAAATAAACTGTCATAAAATTACAACACATTTACCATGAGGCACTTAGTTACAAAATAATATCTATGGTCTAGCGACCGCGACGTCATCCTATTCATAGACAAACCGCAGTAAGAAACGGCTTAAGACATTTTTATGCATAGATCTCTTAAGCACGTCTGCCCTTTACCCAGTAACACAAATACAACGCGTGCAAAAAGAACCTTTTCAAGCGCGAGATTATTTTGCCATTCAAGAATGTACCTTTCGTTACATCTCTAAGAACCTAACTACTTTGTAAAAAAACGTCGTATACGTTGAATTTGTTTTAGAAACATGACATTGGATTCTTTGAGACAATACGTGAATCGAATTTCAATATACATGTACCTACTGTTTTGATGACATTCGTTCAGGTCATGCCAGTATTAGGACATTAATTCTTTTTTCAAATATTGTATTATTGTCTATGTTCTCGACAAGGCTGTATGAGATAGTTTATAAATCGAAGTTTATTATTTTTTTCCGCATGTATAAGGCCACAGAAACACAATTATAGAGCCAAATAAATAAAAGAAAGTTATTGACAGGGTTGACAGGTTCACGACAAGCGGAAATAGGAAGCTCTATTGTGATCCGTTTGCTTATCTAATTTCCGGAGTTACGCATAAAAGATTTCGATATGGAGGTCAAGGTCATCAAAGATTTTAATGCTTCTAAAACAATTGTCTAATACCCAATGAATAACTATTTAGATTACGATCAATATCGTAATACCTACCCATTATTGTTACTTACTACTACCTATTGTTTAATTTGCCTTCGTCGATGTACTTATAATTCATAGTATCTGGACAACAGATCTTTGCTCGGTGATATTAAAAAAAATAAAGAAAAAATCTGACTACAGTGCAGGATTCTAGTCCATGCATCGGCGTGTTAGACCTACGCTCTAGTCACTGCGCTATTGAGAAGGTAAATTGTGATGTGAAATTACCGATCATATTTCGTGAAAACACGAAGAAAACGAATTTTCCCAGAATTGAGACCTAGCTAGATCGATTTTTCACCCACGTAAACTCTTGTATTGTAAATTTTAATCAAATCGTTAGAGCCGTTTTCGAGAGCGCGATTACAAATATACAAATATCGGCCGTATACTATGTATTAAAATATCTTATCTATGAAACTTCAAAAATAGTATATTTCGTATAATCTTACTAACGACTCGACAATTTTTCTAAGTCGTTTTCACAGCGATACTCTCGATACACTGAACCTTCCATTAGTGATTAGTTTTGATAATTTTAGGGCAATTTTCATAGATCTACCTCAGTAAATGCAGATTACAAATGAAAAAATAAATAAATGAATCTTTTGAGAGGTCCTAGATTCGACTTCCTAGAGAATTAAACCATCAACTACATGTCGCTATCGCCTCTCTTAGCCTCTAAGCCCCTACTATATATACGTATATTTTATACAAATCAGCTGGATATCACAGCTTTTCAAAATTTCCATCTCTATTTCATTTTTTAAATTATTATATTTACTGGAAGTTGTTCATTTAGAGATTGTGAAACAAACACTTAAAAAAAATCCGTTTAAGTTATGATCCATCAAAATAGTTTCATTTAACACGAGCCAAATCTTTTGTTTGCACTCGACAGTCCAATTACTTTTAACCTATCGAAAAGGAGGAGGTTCTATATTCGTTCGACCGTATGGATTTTTTTATGTACTTATGTTCGGGCATAACTTCTTTGCTTATGAAGCGATTTCAATTATTCTTTTTCCGTTGGGTTCAATGTATCACCAAGGTGGACCCACCAAATAATCTTAACGGTTTATAAGAGTTTATTTATATTGATGATTATTTTGTATATCATTCCGTTAAAAAAAAAGATTAAACCGACTTTACCACCAAAAAGTATGATAACTATCCTTTACTAATCGAAACTCAAGTACAAAAATAACTTGTTAACAGTTCACAGTTAATATTGTTTTTCAACTCAGTTTACCTATATTCTTAAAAAGTTTTTTATTAACGGACACATGTGTACAGGTAAATATTAATACATTATTGCATGCAAAAATAATTAAATTACCCTTTCAAGATTAAATACATATTTACAAGCTCAATATTATCATTTTACATTAAAGCGTATTGAAATGAAACTGAGAATGAATGATGCTGTGAAACAAAGTTGCTGTCATTGTCAGGTCATAGTCCTTGATACATTTAAGCTGAGACGCGAAATATTTTTTATTTAAATTTTCGTCGGAGATAAAGTATATCTTAGTATTAGAATTGGTATAACTTTAACAACAATAATTTAATACAAATAGTTACGATAGACAATATACACCGATCACCTGGTGTCAAACTAGGACATTTTCCTGCGTTATGAAAACCAGACGACGATTATTAGGGATGTGTTCCAGTACACCCAAACCCAACATAATCTATAAAAGTTCGTGTCCTAAGTGGATCCGACCGGGAATCGAACCCGGCACCTTTCACACTTAGATACAATACCTAAACCACTACGTCATCGAAGCCGTCAATTGTAATAATTGAATTGAATTGGTTATAATGGCACCAATTGTTAACTAAACTGAGCATTAGGTTACTGCGTATGTACAGGTATGAGTAGCACCCATTAATTCTAAATTCTAATTTAACCAATTATAATTTAGTATAATATTTAGTATGTTCATGTTCTTACGCATAAGAATAATAATAATTTATAAAATTGTTGCGTATTTTTTTACTGTAAGGGGTAGGTTATAATATTATAATATTGCCCTCTCTGACTACCCGGTTCAGGATACAGCGTGAAGATATGTATGTATGTATATGTAATTTCAAAATTAAAAAAAAAGGTTTTCTGATTTAACTTGGTAGGGAATTACATCCTTAACTTGGAAGGTATATTACATGTACTAATGTGTGATGTGGAACAAATTAATTGGTATATTTGTCTGGTGTATTTATTTTATTTTAGGTACATAACAGAAAGCATTTGGTCATGTCATCTAACAAATTAGAAACCATCCTAACTCGTTCACATATATTTGAATGTATGTATAGCCTTAAAGTATGTGATATATCAGAACAGACGTAACGATTTGGCACCAACTAAAAACGTAGTCCCGGCAAATGGACCCTAAAAAGGTCTTTGACTCACTTGAGGTTTGCATATTCAAACATGAGATGATTCCGTTGTGAAGTTAGTTTTTGTTTTGTGCTAACCTGTTTAGAACATCTTGAGCACCAGTTCAGCAACTTTTAATTTAGAATCTCGAAAAATCAATTTCGCGACAGTAATACCAATAAAAAAATTAAACCGACTTCAAAAAGGAACACTGAGAAGTGCAAAATAACTATCCTTTACTAATTAAAATTCGAGTACATAAAAAAATTACTTTATAGTTACATATGATACAAATAACTATATAATTTTCGACAGTTAGTGAAGTTGATGCCAAGCCTGCCAAACTAAAAGACTTTCTGTAGTTGCACATTGATTTGGCACTGACTTCAATAACTGTCAAAAATTGTATAGGTACATATATCGTACGTAACTATAAAGTTTTTTCTTTCGTACTCGGCTTTTGATTAGTAAAGGACAGTTATTTTATACTTTTCAGTATTTTTATGAAATGGGCTTAACTTTTTTCTAAAAAGTTTTTTATTTCACTCTTTTGAGTGGCATTGACCTGAAGAATCTAGGGTGGGTCTATAATTAACTTTTTTTCTAAATATGGAACGAAACGACACACAAAATAATCGTCAATATAAATGAAGCTTGTAATCAGTATTTAGTGTATCTTCGAAGTCCGAGCTCCAATACCAGTAAAGTTTAAATGAGACCACCTCGGAAGTATACGCTTTATAACAAAAAAAATTTTTCAAATCGGTCCACAATTGACTAAGTTATCAGTGAACGTACATCAAAAACATTGCGGATGAACATAGAACCGCCTCTTTTTTTTTGAAGTCTGTTAAAAAGTAATAAAATATGAAAATAGAAAACTGTTGACACGCAAAACTGTAAGGGAAAATTTTATTTTTTATGTATAAGTATACAAGTATGTATAAAAGGTATCCAATTGATATCTACGTTAACCATACAACATAAAACACGTGCATTTTCCAAAAATAATCCACATTACAGTTTCTCTATTATGATTATTTTAGTGTGTGATGAAATCACAGAAACAATTATCACACCTCGATAAAAAAATGAATACTTATAGGTTTGTGTGTCTTAAACGGACTTCTACAATTTTCTCTCAATTTATCCGCTTCCTGAGAAAGCTCACAGAGCAGACTACTTTCAATACGATATGTGGATGGTATTTTTTAGGGACATAATTATTTATGTAATAATAATGGTAGATAGGATATAAATACTTACTACAGATATTATATTTTTATATTTAATTGTTGTACATATTTATGTAATGAGCAGTTTTAAAATTAAATATTTAACTAGAAGATAAAAACAAAATTGAATAACATATATACATAGGTCTTAAACGTAGTGGTACAAAAAACGTCATCGGAAGTCGACGACCGGTTGACCATACTTGAGTGTATCACGACTTTCGATCCGATAATCGATTTCCGAATACCGCTACAATCGAATATCGCATGAATTGATGTCGACAAGGACTAAACAAAGATAAGATTTGACAATATTAATTGCTTTTGTGATATAACATTCAAATTATATGTGTTCGTTTTTATTAACGAATGTATAAATATCGATTAAATTACATGATAGGTTATTTATCATAGAAATCGACGCACGCACACCAGTACGCCATGAAACATTAATCTCTCTTATTAATTTTGCGTTTTCAATATTTTTTTATCTTCTAAGATAAAAACGTTTTTTGTTTTGAACTATTAATTCTTGCTCGACATTTTTTCATGTTAGTTTAAGATGAGTAGATAACATTTAAAACTAGTTAAGTTTCGTTAAATTCCAAAAAGACGTTTCTTCTTTAAAACTTCTAAAACCAGAAACGAATAAATTAGCTTAATTGTAGTAATATTAAATCACTGTATCGGTGTTACACGAACAGCTGTCTGTTAACAGCACCTTTGACGCAATTACGCAAAACAATTTAATTCGACCGAAAAACCTTCAAATCTGATCTTGGACTGGATTTAGTAGGGTTTTGTTATTCCGCACTATGGTTATCACGTGACGACTGGCAGTTTCGCACTCTTTTATAATGAACGTCCTTATTCTCAAGGTGTAAGAGTTCAAATTGGTTGTAAAACTTCGTGACAGAATTGACAACTAAAATGGAGATTAATAGTGAGTGCGTGTGTTCAATGCGATTTGATATTTATGTCATTCCGCGCAACAACTTGTTAGGTAATTTGCTACGTGTCAGTACTCAGTTAGAATTGTGCGTTGGTGGGTCAAAAGCTGGGTCAAAAGGCTTTGTTGAGATGTGTTTTATTCATTCTTCCCATTTTTTTTTTTCCTTCATTGCCTTTCAAACGGTTTCGGAAGTAAACGTTACTAATTTTAATGTAACGTAATGAAACAGCACCTGTAATCTAGAAACACAGCAGTGTGCATGCCAATTTCGAAAAAGAAAATGACAACCCACCGGCAGCATGTAATATTACCCGAACCATTTAGCATATAACTTAAAAACTATTAGAGCTACATGTTTGCAATTTTGCTTTAGGCTTCTTGCGCTCGGTTTCACGATCATCTCTCACGATTTAGGTAACCCGTAAAAAGGCACAGAGGACCTATAACGACGGCTCTTTACGCTACACCAAACGCTAGGGGCCTCCCTACGAATATTATTTAAGAACTTTTAGTGATTTTCTTATTCTAGTTGAAATATAGTTAGATGACAAGTTACGAAGCGTTGGCAAAATTGAACATTAGATACCTAGAATTCTAAATTTTATGAATATACCCTTACTGTTTTGAATAATTAGGGGCGAAAAGAGTCATTTTTGTCACTAACTCACTCATTAAAAACCACTTCTGGGTGACCTAGAAACGTGAAATTGAGTGTAAAAATAGGTCATTAAGCTTATACATACATATCTTCACGCTGTATCCATAACGGAGTAGTAGTTAGAGAGGACGGAGCGCCAAGCGTCGCTATTTTTACATAACTCTTTCGCTTCTTCAAATCTCATCGCCCTCCTCACACATTTTCGCCTAGGTATGCGTCAGCTAACACTCTGGCTATTTAGTCCTCGTAAGTGAACCTTGATCTTCCTTGGTTTCTTTTACTACTCGGTTTTGCTGTGTAGATTTTCTTAGCATTCTAATCCATCTAAGCATTCTTTTCTTCATTTTTATAATAACACTGTCGTGCAACCCTGTCATACTGCGTATCTTTATTGGTTATCCTATCTGCAAGGGTAACACCACACATATTTTTAAGTTCGCATTTCTACTGCATTAAGCTAATACGAAAGTAAAAATCTGAAAATCAAAAATAAGACTATTGCAGACATACTAACTAGGTTACCTACGTATACGGTAACCTACGTATGAAACCGTAGCGATGTCATGACAACCTTCTCTTTTTGTGGTGACGATAGATAGACGGTATGATGGGTAACAAATTTTATATGAGCCACTATTTGATGATCCCTCTTCTTCATGCCTGGAGAGTGGTATAGGTGCGCTATGGACCTGAAAACTTTCATAATGAAAAGAAAATAATGCAGCGTATACGCAAGAAAAAGAATAACTATTAATTACAAATATATTAATGAATATAGTTAATATAGTATGTGGAATTAACGTAAATATGTTTGTTACATGATAAATTGTTGACAGCTGACATCAAATTTCATACATTCTTACATTTTCTGCTAACGTAAACGAATATAAAAAGTAACTTCGTTACAGGGTCTGTTTTCACATATACGCACAGAAGATGTAACGTTATACAGTTGACAATGTGGAATTAATAAATTGTGACATGAGCGAATGAATGAATGGAAAATTTAGAATTCGAACATCAAATATTCCTTTTTATTTCAATTTAGGAACTTAGAAATTTAAACATTTAAATTTCACTGAATTAATTTTATCCAGTTATGCACATATTATATGTTCAATAGGTCAATTTCATACGTAAACTTCAATTGCCATAGGTCAATTTCATATAGGTATATGAAAATGTGTTTTAAGTGGTCAATTTGTGTACACTTTTTTAGTCAATTTTCGCCCAAAGTTTCAAACTTGTTGATCAATACATGTTTCGTCTCTCAATGAAGCATCTTCAGGCGCCAAAACATTCCGATCACTTAAGATGGGTTTCCACAAAATAACACCTGAACCGTAATTTTGTCAATATTCCGTAGTAGAGACGACGCGCCGTCAGTGAAATTTGAGCCTATATAAATATAAAGTAAACGGTTTAACAATTTTAGGTCATGAGAAACTATAATATTTGGTAATTAAACGAAAATAGCGTTATGTTGAGTAAACCAATTGAAAACGTATTTTCTTTAATCACGTTCAATTTTGAAACAAAAGTTCCGTTCTAATTCATTGAGTCGTATCTACGCAACAGCTGCGTTCAACGACATAAATAAATGATAATATTTTTTTAATACCATTTTTCTCCACTTTAATAATAGTACGATTTACTTCAGTTTTTTTTAGATCAATGGTAACACTGTTTCACTTGCGTCACGAGCAAAAGACTTAAACGAGTTAACTGAACTTTCCTTAATTTACCCAGAAGTTATGTTTTCATATCGGGATACATTTATTTCTACAAAATATTATACTATAAATAAATGGAAGTGTTATGGGTGATCTCTATATTTAAAAAATGAATTGTACATATCTTCCGCAATCGCCCTAATATATAATATAATATATATTAGTGCGATTGCGCAATAGCATGAGGACAGAGTCCTGTTATTTCACATTCATTACAGCTAGAATTCACAGCTAGAATTTTTTAATATTATTATTAAAAAATTATTTGTATACATTTATAGATATCAATTTCTAAATGTATACAAATATTTTTGTCATAATGATGCGATGAGTGCAGGTCCTAGTGGTTCGAACACATTATGACCTTTACTTCTGTTACAACACTTCGATAATTTTTTTACTATATTTTATTAAAGAAAATTAATGTTATTTTTTGCGACTTTGAAATAAAAAGCTTACCTTAATTATATAGACGTCCTCATGTCAACTAACCCTTCAAACAAACACAAAAATCATGTAATATTATCACTAAGCCTTTGATTTATTCTCTTTGGAAATAGTTCGTCTTACATCTCTTAGATTGTACGGAGAATGTCGCAACCAACCTAATAGAATATACAAAGATAACATACAAACTCTAAACCAATTGAAAAAAGTTTTCTGCATTAATTTAAATACGCATCGAACGCAAAACCTCTACTTAGAATGAAGAGATGCTAGAGCCATCGATAGTCAGCTATTTAATATCTATTGTACTCTTACATTATAATATAAATTATAACTATCAATGTTGTACGTTTAAAAATTATATCCGGTCAGTGACATTTTAAAAATTTTCCGTATGGTTCCTACATAAATGTCATTTCTTTTGTACAACGATAGGGTTTATATGATGTATAGCATATTGTATGCTTTATGTATTTCTTTCTTTAGGTTGTTTTGAATAAATATCAACTTTATAATGACGAAAATAGAAGTTAAATCGGTATTATTATGTACAATTTGTGAAGATTGTTTTGTAGTTAACTGATTTTATACCTGTAGATTATTATAAATTCATGTTTAACACATTGTAAACGCTTTTATGATCAACGGTAAAATAAATATATATTTTAAGCATTGTGTGGAAAAACTATGTCATGTTTATTGTAGACGTTTTATCATCAACCATAAGTCATCTCCGTATCAAGTTGTAATATGTATACAATATAATATAATACGAGTATAAGTATAAAATTGGCACACCTACATAATATTATACCTAATTATTTCTAATGCAATCACAACAAAAACAGTAGAGATAGGTAGATCCGGTTTGATACGTGTCAGATCCGTATTAGCTGTGGTACTGATAGTGTTTGTGTATTGTACATACATCTAGATACAAACAGGACACGTATCCTTTGGTACGACATGCGTACCAGCAGAATGAAATATATTAGATCACACCGGAAGTTTAAAAAGGAATGGAGTGGCCGGAACGTCTATCCTGTTTGAGAGTCGGTTCTATATAGGTCCGCTGAATCGGAACTCGTATTATGTTTGCGTAACAAGATGTACAGCCGGTTCCGGCTCTTTAAAATATCGGATTCACAGATCACTGAAAAAGCGAAAAGAAACTTTTCTCTACTAATAATAGAATATAATGAGATTACTAATAAGAAATAGCTCATTTACATATTCAATATTGTTTTGCATATGTATAGATGTATAAAGTTCTATACAGATCGAGGTTTAACAAAAATATATGCATGAAACATGTATGAGAAACAGTCAAAGTTACTTACATTACCATGAGCATGATATTATTTAGACAGTTAAATTTGCGTCAATGCTTTTACCGAACACATCACACTGAAAGGTCATAACTACAATATTTTTACCTATTTAAAGTTCTAACTACGAGACACTAACTCGTTTGTGCAATGGTTTAAAGCTTGTACCTTGGGCTCGCCAAATATGTATATTTGATACCATTTTTATTTGATTAAGGAAAATATGGAATGTACGAGCTGCTAGTCTTTCCTCATAGGTTATGAAAGCCAATGGATAGAATTTATTATGAAGTACACGCATAGGAAGAGGCTAGCAACTCATCACGTAGCCAAATACGTATTGCTAGGAGGGGCACAAAGGTGTTATTTTGTTACGCTTTGAAGCTTCGTCCGTTCTGAATGGGCGAATATATATATATATAATATGAGTTCAGGAAATTATTTCTAAAGTCAAAATAGGAACTGAAAAGAACTGAGGATTTAGGTTAGAAGTGGGTGTTTCTTATGTTAAATTGGAACGCCTTTGTCCACCTTTTTG
Organism: Zeuzera pyrina; assembly: GCA_907165235.1. Lineage (NCBI taxonomy): Eukaryota > Metazoa > Arthropoda > Insecta > Lepidoptera > Cossidae > Zeuzera > Zeuzera pyrina. The sequence continues at coordinate 8,029,018 of OU015641.1, forward strand.
TATGGTCTTCTTAGGAAAGATATTAAAAAAATAAATAGTTTTGACTCAGCTCTGTAATTGTCGAAGAGACAAGTACTTCTGAAATGTTCAAATGTTCTCTCGCAGTTAAGGTCATTTTTCAAATTGTTTACGGATTACAAATAAAAGGCCTCAGGTTTAATTTGCAGCGAATGCAATAAAGAGCCGAATTATTCTAAACGATTTGGAATTAGCTAATGATTATTTTAATGAAATCGAGATCACACAATTAGTGTGATTGGCTGATAATTATTTAACTATTTAATAAACTTTGTAACTCTGTTCAATATATCTGTATTATGGCAATTGATGGTTACCAATAATTTATAAAACTTTTTAAGAAAAAATTAAACCGACTTCGAAAAAGAAACACCGAAAAGTACAAAATAACTATCCTTCACTAATCGAAACTCAAGTACAAAAATAAGTTTATTAATACGATACAAGTACCTACATAATTATATTTGACAGTTACTGCGGTGTCAAGCCTACCAAAGTAGTACACTTTTCGTTGTTGCACATTGACTTGGCACCGCTATTCCTTTTTTTGAAGTCGGTTAAAAATGTGTAACAGGTTCATTGCCACTGAATTTCAGATCCTATTTACGCGAGTTAGAAAAAATCAATCAAACAAAAAGCAATACGGATCCTAAAAGCTATTGTGCAAAATGAGTTGCAAAAATTATTATTATGTTATTAACTAGCATGTTATGCCTTAATAAAATAGAACTGTTACAGTAAAAAATTCGTTTATTTGAGTAGATATTTATTCATGAAAAAACTGTATCACGTTCTATCCTTCACGCTGAATTTAAGTATATTTTTTATTCCATGTCAAATTGGTCATGACATTTTATACACTTGTAGGCCGAGTTACGAAATATACTAATTAATCTTAATTACAATTGTTTATAATTAAGCACTAGAGCTGTCAGAAATAGGTACTTTATGTGACGTGACATTTTGCACTTAGGCGTTTTAATTACAATGTTAAATTCGTTGAACATTTTTTCGGGTATATTACTTCCTAATAATTGTTTTATTCTATTATAATTTACTATTCCCGAGAATAGAAGTTAACTACGTATACTCAATATTCACAGGATATTAGAGGTCGACGCCTACCCACGGCTTGTTTAAAGAAACAATATAACGTATTATATAGATACATTTATTGTAGATCATAACGAAATAAGGAAAATTAAAAAAGTTTTTATCATTTCAATTAAAAATAGATATAAATCTAAAGATTAAAATAATGCACTTCTAACAGTAAAAACGCTAGACCCTCGATAACTGATTTTAGTATCTATCCATGTGGCCATCATCAGTAATCAGTCAGTGAATTCTGTGCAATATATTTCAGAATTTTGCATTTGAAAGTCGAACATTAGAAAAGAGATCAATATCAAGATCATCTTAAGATTATTTTAAACATTAACGAAAAGAAATAATTAAAAATACCATTTGAAGTCAATAACGTGATGTTACATATAAAGTTACTTCGATGCTAGGTTGGTTTTAGAATTGACTAAGTAAAAGTTCTCTAAGAGTGCACTTAATTGAATACGCTTACGCATTGTACCCGCGTAGGCTACGTGTACACGCTTGCGCTCTCTCTCTCACACACTGTCTCTCCACGGACCGCAGTGTGTCTAATTTTACTATAGCATATATACATATTTGTTGTTTCTTAAAAAAAATTACCGTCACGCATATACACGATATAAGACTTAAGTTACTTTTAAGTTACTTACTTAAGAACTTTAATTAAAGCTTTATTAATACTCGTAGCATGTATTCACCCTGTATCTCTAACGAGCTAGTCAGTTGGAGAGGATGGAGCGCCAAGCGTCGCGGTCCTTAGATATTTCTTTCGACACCTCAAATCTCACCATTCATCTCACATATTATTGCCTAGGTATGCGCGTTTACTAAATCTTTATATTTCTTGAAAATTCGCAATTAATCTGAAACGTTATTGAATTTATTTTTAGATCTAGTAGTATAGGAGTTAGTAGGAATGGTCAAGTTGAGTTTGAGTACAAGATTTGCACCTTCTCTAACGAAAACTTAAAAATGTTTAGTGCAACATCTGAGGATTAATAATATATATCACTATTCTAAAGCTGACTTACGAAGATCAAATAGCTAGAGTGTTAGCTGACGGAAATGTCAAAACCACTCGCATACCTAGGCGAAAATGTGTAAGAAGATGATGAGATTTGAAGAGGCAACAGAAATAAGGACCGAAAAGTCTGGCGCTCCGTCCTCTCCGAATACCACGTTATGAATACGGCGTGAAGATATGTATCTATGTATGTACTTAGTTATATCGACTGTGACAGACAGACACATCGGAGATCTTCTGTTCCGAAGGATTCCGTGATTTCTTTTAAATCATGAAACCTTAAGAAAAAAGAAATACGTTACGACTTATACGACCAGCTAGAGGCGTTAAATCCTTTATGTAGAACTTACGTATGTTTTATCATTTTTATTAAACAATGAAATTATCTTAAAATCACTTATAAACGAGATCACACAGCCTTGAACCCTGACCCGAGCCCTAGTTCCATTTCCTCGTCGCGCTCCGACAGCGTCCTTGCGTTAAGGTTGCGAGAAAGGTGTTAAATTTAAATAAATTGGCAGTAACATCGTAACTGACAGATTGCACTGCTTAAGTATATGGTATTACACTGTAATGTACTCAATTATTTAATTATTTATGCACATACACTTTTATGAAATAGAGAAGAATTGAAATGTATGTTTATATATCATTTATGATATTGAATATTATGTTACCTCCGGTTTACACATCATAAGTCGGTAAGTAGTGATTCAACAATATTTCCATGTATAAACAGCTACATATATCGTACCTCAAGAATAAAAGAGACCTAATTCAAAATTTAAGAATTTTGTGTTAAAATAGTTAACTTAAAAAAGTCGCTGTTATAATTTTCCGTTAAACGTTATTATCGCCACGATTTTACCGTCCACGGTACAATAGGTTAGCAAAATGTTTCCCTATTGTGTGGTGGAAAAAGACGCTTTTGCAACGTCCATGGCATGATGTTATCGTGGACGGAAATTTAAAAACGTCTTTATACGACTGCATACATTTTGCCTCCTCATTGCATCGTGGATGAAAAAATCGTGACGATTAAAACGTTCAACGATAAAATATAGAAGCGTCCTTTATGTCCACCACATTCCACATATTGAAAGAATATTTATGCATGATTTTGTAAAAAATCCATTTTATTATTGTTTTATAATTTAGACACAGTTATTATTATACATATAAAATACTATTATTATTGTTGTTTGTAAAAAATCTGTTTTATTACGAGTATTTTAGGTGTCAACTCATTGTCGTAACTTGGCAAAACAAAATCTTAAAATTATAAATTAGGTCGTCTCATTCTCAAGGTGCGATATATCCAATTCTATTCTTGTAGCCTACAAGGGATATGACATTGCAAGTTATGATTGGTATTTACCGACTTACGCGGAAAAGTCGAATCACTACTTGCTAATATCGACTTACCAACGTACATACTCGTAGATACATATCTTCACGCCGTATCCCTAACGAAGTAGTTAGAGAGGACGGAGCGCAAAGCGTCACGGTCCTTACATACTTCTTTCGCTTCCTCAAATCTCATCATTCTCCTGATACATTTTCGGCTAGGTATGCGAGTGCTTTTAATATTTCCGTCGGCTAACACACTAGCTATTTGATTTTATTCAGTTAGCCTTGGTCTTCCTTGGCTTCTTTTACCACTCACTTTCGCTCTGTATATTTTCTTCGTCAGTCTTTCATCACTCATTCTTTCCATGTGCCCGAACCATCTTAGCATTCCTTTCTTCATTTTTACAATAACACTGTCAACTTACGACGTGTAAATAAGGCATGTCTGTTTTAAGCGAGAGCTGTAACTTATATATATATTTTATGTATACATATATTTTATGTATACATATATTTATTTTAAATATTTAGATATATATTTGTTATATTTTTCTCTTTTATTTACTGGACTTCGATTCGTTATTAACCGATTTCAAAAAAGGAGAAGGTTCTCAATTCGTCTGTATATATAAAATAATTTGTAACTTTGACGGTTATTGAAGTCGATGCCAAATCAATAACCAAGCCCCCTGTGGACCTAACACAGACTTCAGTAACTGTCAAATTTTAATATATAGGTATTTGTTTCGTATTTAAAAAGTTATTTTTATAATCTAATTTTGATGAAGTACTAAAAATAAAAATCTAAAGAAAATGAAAACTTCACTTATTGGTACTCGATTAGAAGTCACCTACGATTTATAACATAATATGTTAATTTTAATTAGTTACTTCTAAAAAATATTGACAATGTCGATGGTTGTTACAAATGCCTTGAATCACAAGTAATTTGGCTCATGTTATATTCATTGTTAATAACACAGATATATAGGTAGTAATACATTCGAGATTTTTTATTTTATTTTTACTACTAGTTGTTGACTGTTATTTTCATTTGATGAGTTTAAAGTTGTTTTGCAAAAATGATACTGAAATCAAAAGATGATAAATAAATAATAAATAATCAGAAAAATACATAGATTTTAATGGGGAAGTACGATACCGAATTCCAAGAACGATTTTATTAGGCAATTAATCTTTGGTATTGTAAAATTGTGGCCGCGATTCATCACATTTCATTATAATTCACGCCTTTAATAAAAGTCCGGAAACCGAATGCACGTTCATTATTATATTATTGTATGTATGTTGTACGTATGTAAGTACATACGTATGAATATATGCATGTATGTATATGTACGTGTGCGCGTGTATAACCACGTGTGTGTTTCCGCGTGTGTACGCGTGTTTATGAACGCGCGTACGTATGTGTGTGTGTGCGTGTGTGTGTGTGTGTGCGTGTGTGTGTGTGTGTGTGTGAGTTAGGGCCGGGCATCCCTAAATGGCTCAAAAAGTTCGCAAATTTTTCTAAATACGAAATATAAATAAAAACCCATTAGAAACATTTTCACTGCTATCTACCGCAAATACTATAGCAAACAAATATAAAGAAAATATATGCGATGAATTCTTATAATTTTTAGCTATCTTTCGCCCAAAATCTCAAACCTATTAATCTTAATGTGTTCCGATTCTTCCACAGCTAATCAGAACCGAATTTGGTTCTGTTTAGCTGACAAGGCATGAGTGACTCAGTAAAGTTCCTTGCACCAACTCAGTAACTCAGGCGCATCTCACTGCACTTTGAGTTAACTGGAAATCCCGTATTGACGTAGCAAAATGTTACGCGCCGAGTGAGTAGCAAAGTACGCGCAACCCACATTCCGCGCCCGCTGCCTTTAGCGCAGGCAGCGTATTATGCGCTGATGGTGTTGACTGTTATGCGCTAATATATTTGAAATAATTGAGCCAACACATCCAGCATAGTACAGTTGGAGCAATTGCGCGGCGCAGTGCAGTGTTACCCATCTCTATCATGTCTATAGCTGACCGAGTCTGATCTCTGGAATATCCTGAAGACGCTTCGTTGAGAGACGAAACACATGTCGATTAGTTATGAAATTTAAAGTGTAAGATGAATAAAAAAGTATATTAGTTACACATGTGATAGATTTTCGCAAAGTAGCACATGATTCTATACAAATTAGAAAAAATATAGTTTTCAACAGTATCCCTAGTCTCAGAACTTGACATACATACATATTTTAACGCTGTATCCTCAACGGGGTAGTCAGACAGGACGAAGCACCAAGTGTCTGGGTCCTTACATACTTCTTTCCCTTCCTTAAATCTCATCATGCGCCTCACAGATTTTCGCCTAGGTATGCGAAAATATTTTTTTTCTAAATTATAATATGATGTATTATCACACGTGTGGACGCAAATGACACATTCAAGAGGCATGATTCCATTGATTCACACTTTATGACCATCTCATTACGTCTTTATATCAGTCGTTTTATTGCTTTTATTTACGATGTTATTTGTTGTGGAACATTTGTTACGTGGAAATGAGTTCGTTTAAGGAAAAGTTTCGCATCAAAATATGTATTTTTTTCTAGACTATATATGATGTAGACATTATACCAAAAGAAATCTTGATTAACTCATCAATGTCAAACTCAAACAGTTCCCTAAAACTAGAAACAGGAAAATTCGTCAGCGTTCTCTAGTTTTTTTTTCTAATTGAAATTATTACAACGAACTTCCTTAACGCGACATGTGGGAGGTGTGAGTTTGTATAAATCGTCACGTAACGAAAAAACGTTGTGCCCCTCCATTTGACTCTTAGCGACTCTCTGTCTGTCTCTTTCTAACACAGGCTAGTTAACTGAGCAACATGCGGGACCCGTGCGCTGGCCGGAGCTAGATTCATTAGCTCTTTACATAAATTCGCAATGACCTTCTAGCTCTTTCTATTATATAAATTATAAATATAATATTATTCTATAAATAACTACCAACACAGCGCTTTAGGGGATTATTTACATCAAATATCTGAGGAGAATAGGTGTTTTAAGGTTCTCAACTCAAGCATGAAAGTGAAGAAAGCACAAGGTAAACTAAAACTCAATTCGAAATAGAAATGTAGCCAGAGTCAGAGTATGAGTCAGACTGACAGCACACTGACAAGCAATTGACTTTTAAAGCGAATAGTCAAGACAGCAAAGCGATCGTAGTGCCAATACAACTCGTTCGGAACTAAAGCTGTCACAGGCCTGGCATTCGCGGCCGGCTGTATAAACTCATTACTTTACGCTAGGAAATTTTGTTAATACTTATTTGTTTTTTGTTTTAAATCATACGCGAGGTTTATTGTCTCATTATTACAATTAAGTTTTGAGAAATGGAAACTGCAGCTATGAAACTTCGTTCCTGACGAGGGTCCCCCGACCGCACACGTTTTATGCGTATAAGAATTTAAAAAGGATTTAATAAAATTTTCAACTTTGAGATATGTTAGGATCTTTTTGTTAACGAAATTTAAATGGAAATGGGGACTGAATTCTTAAATATTTATATATACATACAATAGAAGCGATTCAATTAATTAATTAATTTCAAAACAGAAGAACCAATTAACATTGTACTATAAAAAATTTCGATGGTGATAACAATAGAAAACCATGAACAAAAAGCCGATAAAATCATGTTTAATGTTAATAGCAATATTGCTATTGTTAAATACTTAACAATTGAAGAACAATCATAGTTGACAGCAATCTCGTTTAACATCTGTAGAGCCTACATGATATGTTTGGTTTTGTCTTGTTTGTTACTTAAATTAAAAGTAAATTTTAATTATACAACAGAATCAGGATACTTTAAATAGTTGAATTAAGACAAAACAGTTAATTATATCAAAGAAATCCCTTTTTAAGCGAAGTTCAGTAACCTTACATTCCGTACGTACGTTGTTGTCAAAATGTTCACCTACTTGCATGCCATTTGAATTTCATTAGTTTAAACCGTGTCAAACACTTTGATTGATTATATTATTACAGACTAACCTAGTGACGTAACATATCTGTTCTGATTTACAGAGTTCATACTCTACTATTTTATATAACGATTACGAACACCAATCGCCTGTGGTTCGCGTTTGTGTTGCCCTGTTGGAAGTTTGATTTTAAAGATTTTAAAATTTTCTTTCAAGTATTTTGGAAACAACCTAAGGGACTAAAATCACAGAAAACCTTTTATACTATTTGCCAACATAAAGACAAATACAAAGGTCCAAGTCATCGCGAAGTTTTCTTTAACTACTTGTTAGTGATCTGTGACTAAAATTAATTGTATTCTCTTTTTATACTTAATTCAATATATTCTTAATACCAGATGTAAGTAAATATGATTATTAAATTTAAAATTATTCTATAAAATATAACCTACCTAATAAATAAATAGAGACTTAATAAAATTAAATACTTTACACTAACATAACAATTATACCAAAATAAAACTCTAATAATAATTAGATGGCCGTAGCCTTAGTCAAAATTAATTAAATATTTATTATTATTAGAGTTCGTAAGAGGATTAGACCTGGCCTATAAAATAATAAAAAACACAAGACGAGACGTTTAAATAACTAATTTTTTTTTTTAATTTTGTTAGTGGAATTATTATATTATCAACTGGTGATATTTTTTACAAATAAATTAAATATAAAACCTAGATTTCAGTTACAAAAAATTCAATAAATGTAAATAAATAATTTATATCACTGTATAAATACTACCGGAAACGTTTAAATTCATTGCTATTCAAAACCACTTAAAATTAAAAAAGAAACATGTATAATATTAAGGTGCAAATTTTGTCACGACCACATATGGGTTTTACCAAAGCCAGGAGTAACGTATGAACCAATGTCAGCCATTAATAACATATGATTTAGAAACCTGTCACACGTGAAGAAAGACACCGGTTTTGATAACAGAGTAACTATAAATGTTACTGAGCTATAATTAAATATTTAATATTTTTAGATTATCTTTAAATAGCATAGAACAGTATTTTATTTTTATCTTGAAGTATGTACCTATGTATATATTCTTAATAGTCATTTGTAACTGACAATACTAAACAGGAATTAAAAATTGAAGTTTTTTTAAATATTCGTTCACATATACACTTCGTAAGTAATCTACGTATTTACATACATACATACATGCATATCTTCGCGCTGCATCCCTAACGAGGTAGTCAGAGAGGACAGAGCGCCAAGCGTTACGGTCCTTACAAACTTCTTTCGCTTTCTCAAATTTCATCATTCCCCTCCCACATGTGTTTTCATATGTTTTTAGTCATATATCAAATAATTTATTCAGCAGAAGTCTAAAACGATCTTAATTTGTTTTTATGTTTTAATACATGAGATTAAATGGTTTATAATCTATATTCCTATTTGACGAAGTGAAGGAAATATGTGGAGACCGCGACGCTTGGTGCTCCGTCCTCTCTGACTACCCTGCTAGTGATACAGCAAGAAGTTAAGTATTCCTAATCCATAAAAATAATTTTTAAATTAACCGAGTCATAAAACAAAGTAATTAAGGAATGGTATTATTATTAAGACTATAAACTTGATCAGATTTGAGGAAGCGAAAGAAGTATGTAAGGACCGCGACGCTTGGCGTCCCGTCCTCTCTGACTACTCCGTTAGGGATACGGCGTGAAGATATGTATGTATGTATAAACTTGAAAATATCTTATAAGGTATCAGCGCATGTACGCTACTTTTCACAGCAATGTACGCTAACTTTGAGGTGTTCGTTTTCATAAAAGATATCTATCTTGAGTAGGTACTCATTACATTATTGTATGTACAATAATGTTAACGTTTTACTTTTCGAATTATAAATACATATTCACAAAAGCCGTACAATTTCACGAAGGCTTAACATGTAGTGTAAAAAATAAATAAAAAGTGTGCTCGACGTCTGTGTCATTGATTAATATGTGCATTTGAGACGGGGTTACTGAACCATATCACGGGTAAAATTTTAAAACATTATTTAGTATTCATCTCGCATGAACTCGCCGCACTTCCCTTTAACCGAACCGTCTAATTTTGTACATCTACTTAAGACTGCTTAGAATTACCATTTCAATGAGCTTGCCGCGTACGGCCCTACTAACGCTTCTTCCTCTTATCATATACCTTCAGAGCATGTTATCAGTCTCTCCTTCTCAAAATCAAATCAAAGTATCTCCATCTTTGTATCTGTTACATTACCACGGTTGAACACCTGAACCGATTTTGACGAAAGATATAGATATAGCTCGAACTCTGGTGAAGGAATATACGCTACTTTTTTAATTACCACGCAACGCATGCAAAAATAAATTACCAAATTTGTAATCAAATACTAATGAAACTATTGAATACTATAAATATTTCCAAATATTTTTGAAACTAAAAATTAAACTTTTTTTGTTTTCTTTGACAGTGATTTTATCGCGCCTCTTGCGAAAAGCCATCAATTGCAAAATTAATAAATAAAAAAAAAAATCAGAACTATCATTTATTACAGGAGAGAAATTCGTACATCATGTAATACGTACTTAATACATTTCAATAACTAAAGAGTTCTCACTATAAATCTTTAAAATAACATCATGCGTATGCGCACAAGTAGTAAGGGTCAATACTGCATACTTTTAATAATGTTTTTGTATTCAGAGAAAGTAATACGCCTTAATTGTTAGGTACGTAAAAAGCTGCATATTAAATTAGGATGTTTTGTTACATCTTGTTTTTTTGAAAATAATTCCCGTCTTGAAAACAGTTCAGAGCTTTCATTCATGCAAAATGGTTTATAATTTTTTGTGTGTATACAAAAGCAGTTGATTTTATTTCAAGACTAGTATGTACCCGCAATTTTGCCTGTTCTTTGTACGTTAGGTTACGTTAGTAGTATAATCATAAATTTATACGGAACTCTATATCTAAAGTTTACAAGTGAAGGTTTCTTCATAATCCGCTAAGTAATTCTTATTTCGTGCAGGCACCTAAATGGATGGAGGGAAGATATAAATATACTACATTTAATGTTACATAATATTTATATAAAACTAGCGGACTAGCGAACATTGTCCTGCTCGAAACAAAAAAAAAATTCCAAGCGGGCCGGCTACCTACCGAATCCGATTGTAAATTAAAATCATACAACGACCCACTCAATCCAATAGACGTTTTCCTGCCCGAAATAAAAAAAATCCTAAAACCCGATTGCAGCGCCACCTACCGTGACCAAATGTGAATATAAACCATCCAAGGACCCACTCAATCCGACAGATGTTTTCCTGCCCGAAAAAATAACCTAGGGCCCCAATTTCAGCGCCATCTATCGGGTCCAGTTGTAAATCTAAATCATCCAGGGACCCACTCAAACACACACAAAAAATTCCATCAAAATCGGCCGAGCCGTTTTTGAGTTTTAGCGAGACTAACGAACAGCAATTGATTTTTATACATATAATAAATAGATATTTTGTATATCTAAAGAATTCCAGTTGTAATAAAATTTATTTGTTACTAGCCCGTACTTCCTCCGCGTTTTTTATTTTTAAAATAGCCTATGTCTTTCCTCAGGATTAAAGCTATCTTCATACCAAATTTCATCGCAATCGGATGAACGCTATGGCAGCCCATAAAATACCAACAAACAAAGAAACATTGATTTTTATATATTCGATTATTAGGAATACTTTTATACTTTAATATTATGAATGCGAATCTGGTTATGTTTTCACGGGTAAGCCACTGGAACCGATTTTGATGAAATTCGCTATGAAAAATCTTTAATATACGTATGAAGTCGCGGACTTCGGCTTGTTTTTAAATTTATTTAAAGCTCACTTGTCGGCACTTCTAAACATTTCAAAGTATTATGAACCTTATTTAACAGTTTCATTCATCATCAATCTTTATTATAAAGTTAAATTGATTGTAAATATTGACATTATGAAGCCTACTGTCCCGATGACCGCGATACTGAACACCTTACGTAACTACAAAAACTGGTACAAAATTGGGACGTAAATACTGTGTCGTCGACGTGGATGACGCAGCCTGGTCCGTATTGAACTTTATTGATTGATTAAAAAGTGTGATCGTATTTAACCGGTCTGTTTGCGCGGTGGTTTTCGCATAGTCTATCTTCAAAGCTGAGGATCTCAATTTCATTTCCGATCAGGTCAAATTGCGACAGTCGCGTAACCTGACCCAAAGAATACATTATGCGGTGTTCCTAACCTCGGAGAAGCGGCCGATGGCTCCTATCGTCTATCCATGCGACTTCGATAAGGACGACAGCATAGTCTGTACTGTCGTAGCACTGTAAGTGTGAAGGGGGCTCTGTAACTGTAACTCTATAATCGCCCCCCTTGAGAAGGGCTCCGGTGCGTCCTGTAAGAGATCCTAGAGCTCCTCGACAACGCGCCAAGGACAATCACCACAGGAGGGTAAAAGCCTCGCATAACCTAATCTCTCCCCCAAGGGGTTGGGTACCTGTGTGCAGATTTCTCCCGTATAACAGAAAAAAGTTAATTTACGGGATGAAATTATTAAATGCGAAGAGGAAGGGCATTCCACAACCTAACCTGATGGATAGCAAAGGTTTTAGAGAAGAATTCAAAGAACTGAAGTGGAATTTGACGTATGGTAATAATGTGAGAACGATAGAGTTCATTACGAGGACGAAACCACTCTCTTAGGTAAGAAGGAGTTGAAGAATATTGAAGAACATTAAAGTGCAAAGAAAGAATGCAATGTTTTGTTTATTTTGTTTATGAAGTTATGAAACAATGATAACACTCAAGTAATCAGAACTCGTTTTGTTTTAGCAGAAACCGTACATTAATATTCTTCGCTCGGAACGAGTTACCGTCTCATAATTTGCTCCAAATGAATCTTGTTTCGGATAGTCGGAGCTTGTACGGAATTGTAATGCAAGCACCACTGTCATGACATCACAGTATCTCGTTGACAAGAAACATTTTGTACTTTTGATTACTGTGACACTGTGACTGTTTGAATCCATACTTCCATACTAATATTATAAATGCGAAAGTCTCTCTGTCTGTCTGTCTGTCTGCATGTCTGCTTGGTTTTCACGGCTAAACCGCCAAACCGATTTTGATAAAATTTGGCATGAAGATAGTTTGACACCAGGGGGTGAACATAGACTACTTTATTTTTCAAAAACCTACCCCTAAAGGGATGAAAAGGGGGATGAAAGTTTGTATGGGAAATTTTTAACCGCTGAACCGATTAAGATGTAATTTGGTACAGAGATACACCTTTTCTATTAAAGAAACATAGTTTTCTTTTTATATCAAAAATCTATCCCTAAAAGGGTAAAAAAGGGGATAAAACTTTATAGGGAAAATGCTAAACCACTGAACCGATTAAGATGAAATTTAGTACATAGATAAAGCCTTTTCTATTAAAAAATATAGACTTCTTTTTTTTTTTCAAAAATCTACCCCTATAGGGGTGAAAAGGGGGATGAAAGTTTGTATGGGAAATTTTTAACCGCTGAACCGATTAAGATGTAATTTGGTACAGAGATACACCTTTTCTATTAAAGAAACATAGTTTTCTTTTTATATCAAAAATCTATCCCTAAAAGGGTAAAAAAGGGGATAAAACTTTATAGGGAAAATGCTAAACCACTGAACCGATTAAGATGAAATTTAGTACATAGATAAAGCCTTTTCTATTAAAAAATATAGACTTCTTTTTTTTTTTCAAAAATCTACCCCTATAGGGGTGAAAAGGGGGATGAAAGTTTGTATGGGAAATTTTTAACCGCTGAACCGATTAAGATGTAATTTGGTACAGAAATACATTTTTTCTATTAAAAAAACATAGTTTTCTTTTTTTTTCAAAAATCCACCCCTAAAGGGGTAAAAAAGGGTATACAACTTTATAGGGAAATTGATAATGCTAAACCCTAACAATATGGGTATCAAATGAAATAGAATACGCAGGGAAAGGTTTCCATATATGTGACGTCATCATAAATCCAATATGGTGGATGTTCCATAAAAGGAAATAACTTTTTCGTTCAACACCAACAATATGGGTATCAAATGAAATGGAATACGCAGGAGAAGGTTTCTATGTACGTGACGTCATCATAAATTCAATATGGCGGATGTTCCATGATAGGAAATAACTTGTTTATCCAACACTAACAATATGGGTATCAAATGAAATGGAATGCGCAGGGTAGGGTAGATACATATGTGACGTCATCATAAATCCAATATGGCGGATATTCCATACTAGAAAATAACTTTTTCGTTCAACACCAACAATATGGTTATCAAATGAAATGGAATGCGCAGGGGAAGGTTTCTGTATATGTAACGTCATCATAAATCCAATATGGCGGATGTTCCATAATAGGAAAAACCTTTTTTATTCAGCACCAACAATATGGGTATCAAACGAAATGGAATGTCAAAATTTCTCCACTAAAAAAAATGTTCCACGCGGACGAAGTCGCGGGTACAGTTACTAGTATATATAATAAACATACTTTTTTTACCAGAGATTATTTTTGCTCATCAGCCTAAGAGGAATTATAGTGCAAGCATCAAGCATAAAATCAAGCATCTGGGTGATAAGAAAAACTTTGTACCATTAATACTGGCAATTAAGAAAAATTATAATTAAAATTTTTTTTTAAATATGGTAGCATTAAGAATAAACGTCAAATCTGAAAGAAAATGTACATAAGTGTTAAAAGGTCTTTTTGGCGGGAACGGGAGAAGTGAGGTTGTCATTTTATTTAGATTTTCTATTTTTTACATTTTTAAGAGTTTTAAAGTACAACAGTGATAGTATATTGTGTTTTAAAGTTCTGTGTAAGTGACAAGAATGGAGGTGATCTAAATAAACATGTGTAGCTGAACTATTTACGCTCTTCCAAGAAGTCCTTTATAACTTCAGTAAAGCCTACTATCACTTTACTGGAGGAGTTTTACGCTAAGAAAAAACTGATTTACTTGTGATTCTACACTATGGATTCTACTTATTAATACGTGACATTGGCAAATACACTAAACTGTGCGCCATGCCATAAAGGAAGAAGAAAAAAAAAGAGCGGTAAACTTCGTTTCCCTCTTTGACTCATATTTACTTGGTCAATGGCTAAATGCAATCTGCGAGGCCAAAACAAAGAGAGAAAAAAAATAAGTGTTAAAAGACTTTTTGGCGGGAAAGGGAGAAGTGAGGTTGTCATTTTATTTAGATTTTCTATTTTTTACATCCAAGAAGTCCTTTATAACTTCAGTAAAGCCTACTGTCACTTTACTGGAGGAGTTTTACGTTACGAAAAAACTAATTTACTTGTGATTCTACTTATTAATATGTTACATTGGCAAATGCGCTAAACTGTGCGCCATGCCATAAAGAAAGAAAAAAAAAAGTGTTAAAATGCATATAATTTACTTTTAAACTAAAACCAAAAATTGATACTGAATATGTAAATTATACACATT
The DNA here is from genome assembly GCA_907165235.1 of Zeuzera pyrina. Classification (NCBI taxonomy): domain Eukaryota; kingdom Metazoa; phylum Arthropoda; class Insecta; order Lepidoptera; family Cossidae; genus Zeuzera; species Zeuzera pyrina. Next base: position 8,044,097 of record OU015641.1, read on the forward strand.
TCTTTCAATTAATTTATATGAATCTGTCACGCAAATCTTTCACGTGATTTCTCACGTCACTATAAAACGCTTAAAGTTTTATAAGCATTTGACAAACTTATAATTAGGCAATAAATTTACATCATAATGTCTATGACATCAGAACATTCTACTTTATACGAAACTGGTATAGGGCCGGTGTCTTGTTTAAGGTGGCTATGGAGTGAATATGCCGTACTATGAGTGGTGAAAAAATATTTATTCCTACTTTAACGGCATTTCTTTTTAAATACGAATATTACCATTTGAAACAATTTCTTAAAAAAATTCTTGACGTAAACCAAATACACAGGATTTTTTATTTTCTCTCATTTGGAATTACTATTCTTTGTTTGAAAAATATTTATGCTTATTGTAACGCAACTATTCTAACATCACTGTTCACATGTACATATATGTTTTAACAACTTCCCACCTAGAAAATTTTTATCTGAAAATTAACTTTCTTAACAGTTATACGTAGGAGTAGTACTTCCGTAACCGCAACCATATCATGACCACTATGCAACTTAAGCGAACTACTTTTATCGGGTCTTATGAACATTTTAAATAATTATAAAAACACTGGCAACGTGGCTTCAACCAGGACTTTACTAGTTGGATTATCTACACGTATTTTCATACTTGCGTATATTGCTTTTATTTTCTCGCATAAATAATATGTATAATTTTACATAGCATTATCAGTCGGCAGTGTTCCTCCAACCGCTTTGCTTTCCGTTAAATATTATCACGACTGGTCGTTACGAAATTGAACTGGTACAGTGATTAAACGAAAATTCCCTCATTTCATTTGCGAAATTAACGAATCATATCTGTTTATAGTTATTACATTAATACATCATTATAAAATATGTCTATTTATCGTTAATGGTACTATGTTCAATGAAAACTATTATAACGGGGTACGAGCAGACCGACAATGGAATCGTAATCTGAATTGAACTTAAAATCGCACATTTATTTTCGTAATATATACGTCAGTTATAAATGGTTACCCAATTTGTAACTTTTGTATTGAATATCCTTCAAACATGACGTAACAGGTTCCACTGAAAAAATTACCAATGTGTTAAATTATTTTCGACTAAAACACAAGCCGAAAGGTCAACCAGAAAGTCGTATAGCTTTACAATTTTAAAATGAACTCATCAATTACTTGTCTGTGGTTTGTACCATTTGCGGGAAAAATATGGCATTTTTATTTGTTTTATTTTTAACAACTTGACGAATGAGTCAATATATCGCGCGATTTGCATGATTGGTTTTTTTATTCGTCGGCATGAAATATAACATGAGAATGAAGTTTCGTTGGAGGTTTTAAGCCTAAAAATCCTTAATATGTAATAATATAAAAAAATAAAAATTGAATAATTAATTCGTTTTGTTTACTGACCGTAGCTGTAATAATAATTGTAACATTACTTAATGTAACTATTTGTTTTGGATGAAAAAATATTCGACAAAATTTTAGTTAACTCGTTAGGGGAAAGACTGACTCATGTAAGTTACATTTTCAAAATATTAATTATGAAACTTTAACCGAAGCCTCCGTAACATATTACTTAAGTTCTTATAAATGTTTTTATACTGTACATACAACAGATTGATAAAACGAGTCGCACTCTTTGAGTGAAATACTGTAATGAAAGTGAGCTAATAAATTCAAATTATAATAATTACCAGAAAATAGTAAGCGCTTTAAAAACTATAAACTGTAGTCTACTTATATATGTATCCCGTGAAGATATCTATGTATTATTCAATGTTTCAATATCTAGCTATTGGTTTTTTAAATAAACATGTAAAGGTTAATATAAAATGTGTAAGCGATATTTGATATAATAAGAGCATCAGTGTGCAGTTTTACAAAACTGTAAAACGACTTTCGTGGTTGCGTTCTAATAAAATTTGAAACTATTTTAATGTTACATTTTCGCAAATAATCTCATCAGAAACGAGCGCCAAAACCGCACTCAGACTAGTGAAAGTAATGTTGTAACCACATGAATTATGTATGTACAAGCAAACGGAATACTTACTTCCGAAAAACTCATGTTACGCTGAAAATACGACAACACATTTCTACGCGCGAATTTTTGTTTTGTAAAACAAAAGAAATTTATTGACAATTTTTTAATCTACTTCATTTATAACATATATTATTTTTTTAAATCTACTTTTATACATTATTGACTGGCCTATTGGCGTAGTGGCATAGCATCTGCTTTCCGAGCTAGGGTCCCGGCTTCGATTCCCGGTCAGATAAATTTAGGAAACGAACTGTTCTAAATTGGCTTGGAGTCTGGATGTTACTGCGAACTCCCCCAGAGTTCGTTCGTAGTACAAGCTTACTGCTTCGTTTGGGGTCACACAATCGGTGTAATTGTCTGGAGTATTATTATTATTATATATATACAAACTATATTAAACACTAATCATTTTTTAATTATTAATTTATTTATTTAGACATAGAAACAGCAGTGACTTACTATATACTTATATTATGTATGTATTAATTATTAATGTTTCTGTATACGTATCTACTTATACATTCGAGTCAAATAATAAAAATATGGCTACCTGCTTGTAATATTTTACATTAAATTTGAATATTTAAACGGCAACATAGTAAAAGAAATCCGGTTTACGTACCAATAAGATGTCATAATATCGTTGTTATAAAGTTAAATAATATATTGCCAACGGTTTAAATTATTGATAGTCATTTTAAAACAATAGGCTGAATGTAACGCATATCATAGCGTAATGTTTAATTAAAAACGATGTGTTCAACGATGATGTGTTCTATACTGATCTTTTAAAATAGATCCAAATTAAAATTTAAAAATTGAATATTCAATAATACAACTTACTTTAGTGTTGAGCGCGTGTGTTGTGAAGAATGAACATAGTAAAACAACAGCAGACAGCCAATGGGCCGACACACACGGCGTCGACTCCATAATGTAACTGAAAAATAAAAATAAACAGTATTTGAATGCACTTAATTCATAAAGAAATTTGATTTGTTTGAATAATTGTATTTATATTTCTAATATCAGAAATACTTTTATACATAATGAAAAAAATCATATTTTATGTGTGAATCCGATTTTAAAATTTTTAAATAAACATAATCAATGTTTATTTTTAATCTAAATATAAGTTACCCATTTGAGGTACGTGGTTAATACCTTCATTAGCATTATATTAAGGCTATATATTTCACAAAATCTAATATTACTAAAAAAAAATTTCAAGAACTGGGCATGTAAATATAACAATTATTATTATCTTTAATATTAAAGTTTTGTTTAATGAGCCCTATCTTGAAAACTGGTCCTAGTTATTTGAGACATATTTTGCATTTATTGTCTTGAGTTATTATAAAACCAAAAAAATGTCTGTAATGATTTTGTTCACTTTTTACAGAATCTTTTTTTGAAAAAAGGAAGATAAATGCAGTAGAAATGCGATCTCTTAGAAATATGTGCGGTGTCACCCTTGCGAACCAAATTAGCAATGAAAAGACACGCAGTATGACAGAGTTGCATGACAGTATTATTTTAAAAATGAAGAAAGGAATGCTTAGATGGTTCGGCACATAGAAATAATGAGTAGTGAAAGACCGACTAAGAACATTTACAGAGCGAAAGCGAGTGGTAAAAGAAGCCAAGGAAGAGCAAGGCTGACTTATGAAGATCAAACAGCAAGAGTGTTAGCCGACGGAAATGTCAAAAGCACAGGCATACCTAGGCGAAAATGTGTGAGGAGAATGATGAGATTTGAGGAGGCGAAAGAAATATATATGGACCGCAACTCTTGGCGCTCCGTCCTTTCTGACTACACCGTTAGGGATACAGCGTGAAGATATGTATATACGCACTATTATAGAATGAACACTTTTAAAGTTTTTCTAAACATTAAAATATCTCTTACAATATGTTTTACATTCTCGAAAAAAAAGAGCGACAAAAGCTAATATGATATACCCTAACTACAGATTTAATACTTAAATTGTAAATAACTTTTATAATTGGTACAGTCAAAATTGTATGGTATCGTTAACATGCAACTTTTATTCGAAATTCGAACTTGGGTCGAATATTAAAAAATCAAAAACATAGATAATAATTTCCCTTCGTCGGTTACCGTGTTGACCATAAACAAACAAAAAGCGAATGGAGTCAATGCACTGGCCACAGAAGGACAATGTCTTTTCTCAGAAGCGGACGGGGAGAAATATTAATAAAGCTTTGGTTTGTGTTCTGGCTGGTTTCCGCGTTGGTTAGTGCTGACCGGTTGGTAGGGTTGCCAAATGAAAAATTGAAAGATGTCACGAAAATATTGTAACTCTAAGATATAACATTAAATAATACAGTCGGTACCACATGAATATGTATAAACGTTTAATCAAAAACGAAGCTTCTCCAAATGAATAAAGAAAATTCTGCTTATGATTGTGTTGATGTACGTACGATGTACGTAGTATGTATGATGTATGATGATGATGTACGTAGGTATTATACTTTTAGTTTGTTTTCTTTCCCTCCTTTTATGGCTACACGAAACTTTAATATATTTTTTTAAATCCTGACTGCCCTGTGGACAAAACAAACTGACCGCACCAGGTGCACGTTAAAGAAACACATAAAGGACTCAGCAATAGCATAAATCAAGAAAAAAAACCGCCTGTCCAATTACTGAGACGTTTATGGACCAAAAATATTGTTGCATAATTTTAAATTTGCATAAACGTTTGTCAAAATAAATTGTAACATGATGTATTTTTCTTTTCGAATTGATAAAGTGTTTAGTGCTAAATTTATACGTACGAGGCTATTTATTATGAATAAAAGGTTCATCGTTTGAGTTCAATGTTTATGAAAGTATTTTTTTATAAATTACCTGTTTTTGCTTAATAATAATAAATACATACATACATATCTTCACGCTGTATCCCCAACGGGGTAGTCAGAGAGAACGGAGCGCCTTTAACAGTGCTTTGAACATTTCCGTCGGCTAACACTCTGGCTATTTGATCTTGATAAGTCAGCCTTGGTCTTCCTTGGCTTCTTCTACCACTCACTTTTGCTCTGTAGATTTTCTTCGTCAGTCTTTCATCACTCATTCCTTCTATGTGCCCGAACCTTAATCATAATAATATATAATATATATTAAACGTTAATTATTATTGTTATAATAACAACACATATCTTTTTTAAATTTAGAATTTACTTTCCTTCGGTTAGTGTTTAGGTATTAGTTCGTGATGATCCCAGCTGCTAAGTACTTTGAAAGGAGTCTCGTTATTGGTGGCAATAGACGAGTGTCTCTAAAATTGGACATTTCGCAAAATCGGACATTTAGTGCTTTCGTAACACGACACCAGTACCAAAGTAAAGTCCGTTCGCACGGTGCGAAGATGCAATATGTCGTTTTGCAACAAACACCAGTTTCTTTGTTTATGATGGTTTATAATGCAACATTTGTTTCTACTCGTGTTAGAAAATCAATAAACACGCGACTAGACGTTGTGTTTGTGACATTTCGCAAACAACAAAATGTGCTTCAGTCTGCGACTGCTACTTTGTGGTGTAAAAGCATTGTTCTGAGTTCATTTACAGCCGTTATTATTGATTTATTGATTTGTGTGTCTGTTATCTATGTTCATCTCTTTGTTAACGGTATTGCATATGTAATCTATGTTCAATGTAAAAAAAAAAAGATTAGTCTTGTACATTCGGCAGCACAGTTATCAGGACATTTTTAGATCATTGAGAATTTTAAAAGTTCTTTCGTTAGTGGCGTAGTGGTGCTTAAGTGATGGGGATGCATTTAACGGCACTTCCAAACTGGTGAAAATATAGATAGAATTGCTATGAATTGCTAATAAAAAGCATAATGTCATACAATAAAATGTTACTCCTTCATTAAATCGATATTAGCTTTAAAAAAATTTAAGACGCTGTGAAATAATTATTGCCAATAAAAAAAATAAGCCATCATTTTCTATAAACTAAATAAATACATACACACACTAAGTAAAATAACATTTTCTATAAACTAAATAAATAAACTTGACAAGCTGTCATCCTGACAATGCCGGCTCATCCGGCGCACCGAATGGAGTTAGAGGAGTATTATATTCCTTGATGGAGTTGGTGAAATTGCGTCTCTTCCTAACTCCTAGAAATAACACAAAAATACACCTACCAGTATATAATAAGATTGCTATATATAGATATACCAACAGCAAAAGATGAAAAGAGATGGAGTAGTGTAGAGATGTTTCTAGATTAAATTTCTCGACTTCAACTATCTCTTTAGAGCGTGGACTCCTGTTTCAATACTGCACTTTGAAATACGTCAGAAATATACCACATCTATATAAAGCAATGTTATATACACAAATTTATAGCATCGCTATATATAGATATAACAACAGCAAAAGATGAAAAAAGATGGAGCATTATAGAGATGTTTCGAGATTAAATTTCTCGACTTCAACTATCTCTTTAGAGTGCGGACTTCTATTTAATACTGCTCCTGGAAATAACTCGGAAATACACCTACTAGTTTATATAAGATTGCTATATACAGATATACGAACAGTAAAAGATGAAAAGAGACGGAGGATTATGGAGATGTTACTTACGAGATTAAATTTCTCGACTTCAACTATCTCTTTAGAGTGCGTACTCCTGTTTCAATACTGCTCTTAGAAATAACTCAGAAATACACCTATTAGTATATATAACATTGCTTTATATAGATACACCAACAACAGAAAATGAAAACAGATAGAGGATTATAGAGATATTTCGAGATTAAATTTCTCGAATTCAACTATCTCTTTAGAGTGAGTTCTCCTATTTTATACTGCTCCATGTATAAAGTGGATTCCGATCTGACGCATCGCCGGCCGCTGCCGGGGCACGCTCGTTTCGCTCGCTTGGCTTGGTAAAAAGACCTAACCTAACCGAAACAAAAAAAAAATTATAAATACCTATGTCGTCGTGTTTGTATAAAGTTACAAAAAATTTGCAATATTTTACCCAATGTGAAACAATCTAAACCTTAGCCTGCATTTGTCCTCACGATATCCTCCCAAGTATTCATTATCACCATTACACCACATTCAAGTTTCAATGACTGAAGTTATAACCAAAATTATATTGTGAAAACTGTTAATTTTGAAGTGCACCATTTTTTTATAGCAAAGACCATTAATTTTAAAGAAAATGTGACTTACATCAAAAGTAGCAAATTTAAAGAGAAAACCGTCAATTTCAAATATTGAGCTCCATTATATATATCCCTAAGCGATGCGATCACTGAGGTTAAGTAACGTTACACACGGTCACGTAGTAGATGGGTGATTTAGTTGCATCCATAACGAGAAACTCGTTACGGATCTTGTTAAAGCTACATGGTGGCAATTGATAAGCCAGGTCGTTCAAGTCATGTAGCTTGAAAATTGATAGTATACGAGTATCTGCCCGCTCTATTATCGTAAATTCAGACAGATCACGATATTAAAACATTACAATTTTAAGAAATAACGTACAGAAATATAACGTGGTATAACATATAAGAAAATAGGCATAACGTGCTTAGTAAAATGTCGCGCGTATCGAAGATCAATGCTTCGTCACATCTGATCTGGCTAGGCATAAGGTAGCATAGTTGGACATTCCGATACTATAAAGATTCCTATTTGACTGGCCATTTGGCTCGGTAGCAGAGCATCTGCTTTCCACGCCGGGGTCCCGGGTTCGATCCCCGGTCAGGTCAATTTGGGAAACGAACTTTTCTAAATTGGCTTGGAGTCTGGGTGTTACTGGAAGCTCCCCCAGAGTTCGTTGTAGTTAGTTTGGGGTCACACAATTTGTGTAATTGTCTGGAGTATTAAAAAAAAAGACTATGAAATACGGACAGACGGACGGGAGCATTAGTGATCTTATATGAGTTCCGTTTTTTATTCTCATATATTCCTAAAAAACAGTAATGTTGAAAAAACGGACATCGCCAGTTACAAGAATAGTATCGTTGAAATAACGAACATTGCCAGTCATAAAAAATTTTAGTGTCGAAGTAACGGACATTGCCAGTTTGGAAAAAATAGTTATGTTGAAATTATGGACATTGCCTGTATTAAAAAATACTATTGTTGAAATAACTGACATCGCCATTTTTAAAGAATAATAAATTTGAAGTAACGAACATTGCCAACCTTAAAAAATAATAATGTTGAAATACTAGACATTGCCAATCTTAAAAGATAGTAATGTTTAGATAAAGGACATTGCCAACCTTAAAAAAAGGAATGTTGAAGTATCAGACATCGCCAGTCTTAAAAAATACTAATGTTGAAGTAACGGAAATTGCCAGTCTTGAACTTATTAAACATATATACATGTGCCCACATAACATTTACGCAGTAACGAACAATTGAATTAAGATTAAAAAATTAAATTGTAGCCATATCTCACAAGGATCTAACATCTACTTCCAATGAGGCGTTGACTTCAATCATCATTGAATATCATTAATCAAATCTGAATTGAAAAACATCTTGGTATAAACTCTATACCTGTTATTTCCGACTTATTTTTAAGCTACAATTGTTACGGAAATAAGTTACGTACCGTTATTATTTGCTTTATTTAATTAAGTCGGGAATCAACCTTGACGCCTCTTAGAGTTGAGATGTTGGAATGAATTTAATTAATGAGTTATATCTTATTGTTATACGCGGTTAGACGATAATAATGCATGATACAGCTTTTGTTTGAAAATGAAGGGGAAATTGGATTGACTTTATAAGTCTTTAGCGAAAAATGAGAAATAAGCAAGTTTAAATTACAAAAATAGAATTAAATGACATACATGCACACTTTTTTTTTTTTCTTCGAAACAAATTGAAAAAGCTAGTTAAAGGACATGACCTATTAAATATCTTTAATTAAGCCTTGATTTAATTTCGTGGTCCACAGAATTCATCAAAACAATTTTTTTTTACTTACAATATAAGACCGCAAAACTGACCCCTAATATAATATAAAAATTCAACTTTTAATGTCCATATCTGTATTTGGGTTGTAACTTACTGTAATGTTACAACTTTTATACAGGCATTTATGTCTAATGGTCTCTGAAAAAAGCGATAGTAACAGACAAACAGACAGGCACAGGCACCGACGTGATTCCATGCCATAAGTGCTCGGTTTCCCAGTAAAAACACGATTCGAAAAAAATAATTCCTATTAAAATATTTCTTTTTATAATTGTTATAAATTATATGTTTTAATATTATAACCCAGACATAGAGCCGTTTATTTGAAAAAGTTATGTCTATGCAATTATAACTATTTATTTTGTGGATTCAAGAATAAATCTTATATAAAAAGTACTATGGACAACTGATAAAGACATTGGCATTTTTTGTTAAAGTGTAGCAAATTTTTAAAACGAATTTTAAAAATTAAATTAGAGCTGGACAAGTTTTTTAAAACATATTTACACATTCAATTATGTATTCAGAAATTTTGATTGATTTGGTACGTATATTTAAGAGAAAAACTATGTTTACAAACTAAAAAATATTAAATTAATATACTATTTATTTTTAATTTTCGAGAGTTATTGTACTATAATTTATTTCGTTTAAAATATTCCTTGCATTTTTAGGTGCAATAACTTGAGTAAATATTTAGTAACATCTAATTTGATTTTTCAATTATTGCAATAATATAGCTGTTGGCGTAACTTTGCTGGGCTAGTTCTCTAATTTAAAAACAAAACATTGAAAAGAATGTTTAGTTATTATCTTTCAAAACATACACCAAATTTTAAGCTTCTTTAATAAGGAATTTTACAAGTGTGCGTTTTTTTATATTTCTGCCGGAGATATTTTTACTAATTGGCGGTCGCGATAAGCTCACTTTGTCGGTACGCTCTCAAAGCGTGAACTGGTTAAAACGAACCACTTTGGAAGATAGTTCACCACTTTGAAGATTATTTATTATCGTGATAAACTTTTAGCGCATTTAAACACGATGTCTTGTAATTTGTAAAAAAATAACCTTTACTCTTTTGGAAGTTTAAATATTACTATTGAGAAATTATTTAAGAATACTTTCAATCAATGCAAAATGAATTAGAATGGGCGCATGACGAAAATTCTAATTGAAACATATTTAATTACAATAAAACCAATTTCCTCTGACTACCCCATCAGGGATAAAGCGTGAAGATATGTATGTATGTATTTTTTTGTGATTGGTGAACTAAAAGGAACATTTAGAAGAAAAAGATTTTTATATTGTATAAATGCTATTAAATTTTTAAATTCGAAGAAGTCTCTCATGTAAAATCGTCTTAATCTTTCATTCTCCAAATATCAAATATCTAAATCAGTACAATACGATTTATAATAATAAATCACATTGTGTAATTGATGGATACACAATTTTTTTTTCGTGTTCTCGCTATATTAGGCTTTATAATTAATTTTCTTGTAACTATTATTTTGATTTACAAACTATTAGATTTTTTTACATTTGAACGGTTTAATATGAAAATGTTAAAGAATACAGTGTTATATACACGAATATATATTCCTTTGTAGATATTAAAACTTAGGTTAAGTCTCGAAGTTAACTGAACTGATGCATATTTTACTAACAGCAATTGACAGTAGCAAGTATGTAAAAAATATAGGTGTGGTAAAAAAATCTTTGGATTTCATAGTTGAGCAACATACGAAGAAATATAAAATGAAGTAAGAAGGACATTGCAAAAACACAAGGCCTTGCATATACATGAAAAATAATTCGTATCAATGCAAGGCCATGTTTTTTGTTCATGTACGTAAATCTTATTAGATTCTTATTAAATTATCATTCCGCATTCTTCATTGTAAATAGAATGTTCATACAAATATTGATAAAAAAATCTTAACGATCCAATTTAAATAGCACATTTGTTAAAAAATTGTACAAAAAAAATCAATCAATGAACCCTCGAAATAAAATAACAAAAAAATATAAACATACTAATAATAGTCCTTTGTTTGTAGGTAATATTATATAACAAATCTAATAAACTTCGTATAGATAAATATAATGTATGCATAAAAAATACATATTAGCGAAAAACAAACGACAATAGTCTATGGCCAGCTTGTTTACCAATGTGTCGTTACTTCCTACAAGATTATGTCACTATTTAAAAAACACCAGAATTACCTTCCACGGGTTACGCCAAACTATAAAGAATAATGTTATGCATTTGATATTTTAGAGGTCCTACCGGATATTGAATTGTGTTTTCAATTTGTCGATTGTCGGAAACGAGAAAATATTTTACGGTACCAAATAATTAAATTACTTACCAACCTTAATTGTTTTACATTATTATGATTTAATGCGCATGAAAACTGCTTTCGTTTTTTAACTAGGTTAAAAACGGTAGTCAAAAGTCTATTCCAAGTTTATGTTGAAAATATATGTATGGTGTTAAAATTATAAACTATTTGCTTCGTCGTAATCAGATAAAAATTGTATTTGTTTCTTGCCGGTTCTTCTCAATGCCATTACAAAATGATATTCAAACTACCGCCGATGGATAAACCAAAAAAAATTAATTCGTTTCTTTACCATAAACGAATTTACACATATGTCTAATTAAAATGAATAGAGAGTGCCGTGAATTATGAATTATTATGATAGCCATTAATATGTTATTAAAAATGTCAGACGTGGACTTGAATGACTTTTGTGTCGAAGACGTTGAAAAAAATTGCTACTAATTTTGTGTTTGCGTCACGATTTTTTATTCTCGCACGCGAACAAGACGAATTTAAATTTTTGAGACTGAATAATTTAAAATTTTGTACACATACTGCTTGAACATATAACCGAAGACGATACAACAATTTCATAACTTTAACGTAATGTCCTGACCAAAATCATCAGGATAAGCGTGTTTTTTTTAATTTTTTTAACAATAATTCCTTCTTGAATGTACCCCTAAAAATATAAATGTTGAAGTAACATTGCCAGTCTTAAAAAATAGTAATGTTGAACTAGCGGACATCGCCAGTGTTAGCAATGGTGATGTTGAAGTGACGAGCATTGCCAGTCTTAAAAAACAGAAATGACGAAATCTTGGACACCGCCAGTCTTAAAAAATAGAAATATTTAAATAACGGACAATGCCAGATGCGTGAAAATAGTATAAAGTAAATAATATAGCATCAACCCACAAGTATTGGACACAATAAGTAAATGCGCCAGACAATTCACACTAATCATCTGTTCTCAAACTAGGGCATTCACCAGATGACGACTGCTAGGGGCGTCTCCCATTAAAGCACTAAGACGTCGATGTTCGAAGGTACATAGGTACCTTCGAACAATTTAACAATTTAAATAATTTAACAAATAGTTGTTAAATTATTTATTTCCCATTACTGTGAAGTGTTGTTTACGTTACGAGTGTACATTTGGTAATTTTATAACAGCGTCAAAGATATTTTTGAGTAACAATTCGTGCATCTGTTACATTTTGTTGTTCTGAGAAATTATTTTATAAGCAACTATTTTACAAGAATTGAAGTTGGAATATCGTTGTTTAAAAATGGTAAAAAATAATGCTTCAAAAATAATGAAAATCTAATAAGAACTTCAAAATTTTCAACCATTAGCGCGATGTACAATCCAATGTCTTTTGTTTTAGGTGTGAATTCTTATAATTATTACTTCATTCCAAAATCTCAGACTTGGTTATCTTTCGTTTTAGGGTCCAATAGTCAACAACAAACCCTTATAGTTTCACCATGTCCTTCTGTCCATCTATTCGCGGTTTAGCTCAAAGGGTCTTGCACAAAAAAACTGTAATTTGGCGTAGTTAACACATTAAGCACGCCGACAAAGTTGTGAAATAAAATCATAAAAAAAATAATTTTTTCTAGTACCTCCCATACATGTAAAACGAGGACCATTTTTTTTAGTCGTCTATTCTATTGTGTGAGGTGTCGTTGTATAGGTTTTTCAAAAATATTGGGGATAAGCGAAGAACATTTTTCGATTCAGAAATCCATTTGCGAAGTATTAAGTTTTAAAATGGTCATTGTTGTTAGAGTCAAGTGTCGCCTCACACACCCTATCAGCTAAACCTCCTTTTCGGATATGTGAAAAAATTTACGGTAGTAGTATATATGTATAACGAAGTTAAAAGGAAAACTAAGCTAAGTAGGCTTTACAAGTTAACGAATAACAGTCGACCAATGCCCGTTTTTAGTCGTTATATTAGCCGTTAAACCGTAAACTCACTTAATATGCTCATAGTATTAAAAAGCCTCCTTCTAAGTACACAGATTGTGACGGGCAAACACGGAACCCTACACTGCGTGTGGCCCGACACGCACTTAGTCTGCTTTTGTTCTTAGGTTTTTCTATGAATGTAAAGTTAGTGTCACATAACATACCTTTCTCTGTCTATATATGTGTGTTTGAAATAGAAGCGTGCTGTTATCTTTTTACGTACTATGCGTGATCCTATTAGATGTTTCATAGTAATGACAACAAAGCTGAAATCAAATTTAATGCAACAGAAAGGTAATTTCGATACATTAGACAAAATATCACTCGTATACCTCGGCGAAAGCGTGTGAGAAGGATTATGAGATTTGAATAGGCAAAAGAAGTATGTAAGTATCGCAATTCTTGGCACTACATCCTCTTTGAAAACCCCGTTAGGACTACAGCGTGAGGATATGTATGTTGTAATTGTATGAAAAATTAAAACCCGACTTGGAGTTAGTATCAATGTTTAATAAAGAATTCCCAGATGAAACTCTTTTACACGAAAGAAGCAAGAAAGGACCGATAAGAAAGGACCGTTATAACTTAGCAGCCATTCAGGGTGTCACAGATCGAGTCATTCACAATCATAAGCGATTATTCGGTCACCAGAACTTCCCTCGAAAAGAAGAAAATGCTGTCAAATCTGCTATTCAAATATCTTTTTTTTTTATGAAGCAGAGGGTAAACGAGCAAGCGAGTCACCTGATGGCAAGTGATCACCGCCGCCCATAGACCCGCAACGTCTGGGGAATTATGGGAATATTGCCGGCCTTTAGGGAAAGGAGGGGGAGCGGGCAGATGAGCCACCGGCACTCTCGCTCACAGAACCAAACAACAGCAAAAGATGCTGTTATTTCACGCTGATATTCTGCCAAAGGGTGGTATTTCATTGGGCGAGCCCGCCCAATTCGCGCTGCAATGCAGCATGGCTCTACCACACATACACTAAATATTGAATTTATGTAATGAATATAGTAAACTTATATTACCTATTTATATTATTGTATAACTCGTGTAGTGCTTATTTTCATTTTAAATTTCCACGAATTTCAAGAACGTGTCTATTAAACACTACTGACCAATTATGACACAATAGTATACTGGGTAGTTAAGGGTTAGTATTAACAGTTTTGACATTGCCCATAAGATATTGTAGCTAACACGATAATGTTAAAATATAATACAAATTAGCTACTAAAAAAAACGTATTTCTTAGGCAAAAGATATGTACGTCTTAACATTTGTTTCCCATACAATTCCCTTTGGAATGTATGATAGCAAGCACTCTCTGACGCGACGTAAGAAAAGCGATAAAGCTTTAGAGACCGTCTTCGTGATGATAAAATGAAACGACGATGTTTGTCGCCGTGTGTTGCGAAATTATGTATCGTGAAAGTATTTTGTTGTCGTAGTAGTTAGTGTTTGTGCGGATTAAAAAATTGGTATGAAAAATGAAGAGATATGTGACAAGGTTAGACGGCACGGTGTTACTGTAAAAATGAGGAAAAGAATGCTAAGATGGTTCGTGCAGATAAGAATGAGCGATGAAAGACTGGTGAAGAAAATGTACTAAGCGAAAGTGAGTTGTAGCTGAAGCCAAGGAAGACCGAGGCTGACTTACGAAGATCAAATAGCCACAGAGTGTTAGTAACTATATATATATATATATATACAGAACTTTCATTTACGCCTAGCGAAGCGGGTGGATAACGGTTAGTAATAATATATGTATTTACTAATTAATACCGCCTCAAATGTTGAAGGAAAATCGGCTATTTGATGTAATTATGTATCGTAAGTTACAGGCGGAATGTTGTTTGCTCGTCTTACATGAAATTAAATCATGTAAGTCAGTATTTAAATTCGAGTTAAGCAGGTAGCACTACCCAGGTGTTCTGACTGTAACAGAATATTAATGAGTGCGCAACCACCCGTATATACGCGGCTTGGCTGCCGTGACCCCATGAGATGTTCTGCGTATTTTTTTACTGCCGCGTTCGAGTCGGAATTTCATTAAGTCAGAATTACACGTTTAAATAAAATATTTATTACTTTCCTAATCCATATTGATAATGTAAATGCGAAAGTCTGTCTGTCGTGTCTGTCTGCTCAGCTTTCGCAGCTAAACTGCTAGGCCGATTTTGACGAAAGGAGACTGTCCCATCTGTCTATTGGAGCGTCATTGCGCTGCATATTATTTTGTATGATAGCCAAAATTAGACGAAAAGATGTAATGATAACATAATCTCAAAGGAAACAAAAACGGTACTTTAGTTTTGTGGAGTTTTCTGTAAACTTACATGTTTAGTACGGAGGTAAGGTTTGACGTATCTAAACAGTACAAATAAGTAACACATTAGTTTCAATTCAATTAATCTGCGGAATAATATACTGTGGCAAGAGCACAGCTCCTCCTGCCTTATGTGGGCTTCTACATAATTTTAAAAATCCGTGTCCGCACATATTTTTTATTCTATTTAAAAAAAGATCGCTGTCAAACATCGAAGTTTCATTGGTAAACGAGCAATCACTTCTAGTATTGGTTTAATCAAAGTCACTGGATCATTCTCATTAGACAAAAAAATGCATTATTAACATTTTTTTTAGATTTATTCGAATGACAATAACAATAAAAATAGGTGGTGAATAAAAAATAGGCAAGGTGAATAAAAATAGGTAACGTCTCAGAGAACGTCATTGTGCATTGAAACCTCAATTCAAACAGTGATATCGATTCATTGTCGTAATCGATTAGTTCAAAAAGAAATATTTAATATCATCCGTAGTTAAGGGCTGTCATACTTAAAATAGTTTTGTGTAACCAAATTCCGTTAAGAACTCGATTTGATAGTGGATAAAACATTAATTGGAGTGAGTTGAAATATATTTATAAAAAGAAACACCTAATTTAATTTTTTATTTAGATGCTTTTTATTTAGATGAATATTAAAGAAGCATATTTTATTCCAAATACTCTAACAAACATGAGTATTTTCTTTTTTCAAAACACAAAATACATACCTATAACATACATTAAAATATTGCCAGCATTGACAATCAAACCCTACAGATCCTTTTTGTTATTTTTATCCTTTTTTTTGTTCCTATTTTTAAAATACATATTTTGTATTTAAATACTAAGATATAAAATTATTTCATACTTTAAATGAAAACATTAAAGAGCATTTGCATTTTAAAACTATTTGTACATTAATCGATTGATTTAAATAATCGATTTCATAGTGATTATACATTAGTCACTAACCATAGTGAAAAAACTATGAACCACGATAATATTTGCGGAATTTAATAATCACACAAACATAAAATTCTTCGCAAACTTTATTTAACAATTGTTAGATTTTTAGTAAAAAAGTAAATGAATATTATTGAAATTGTTTCATAAATATAGTTAATAATTATCGACATTGATTGTACAGAAAATATGGTACATTAAAATTGTTAAGTAAACGGGTGTACTTGTAAACGCCCCCATAGCGAAATAAAAGTCTGAAGTCTGAAGTACAAATTATAATGAAAAAAAAATCCCACATATGATTTTGACCAACTGAAGAAAAGGTGTTTGTATAAATATGACATGAATTTTAAATATTTAATGCCTATACTGTTTATCTCAAGGCGATACAAGTTTGGGCAGTCTCCTTTAGGATGAAGATATATTAAACCCAAGGGATAGGCTACTTTTTTAAATTCCACGTGGACGAAGTCTCAGGCAAAAACTAGTCTATAACGTTTGCGACTACTTTGAAGCGCCAGTTATGAATGGATACCCGATGGCAACCGCAGTTCAAATATTATCGCTGAAAATAAGTATACATAATAAATCACTATATTGCAATATCTTACTTAACCAAAGAAAATAAATAAAAGCAGTTTTATGGAAAAAGTTCCTTGAACACGTGACGGTACTTAATGATCATACATACGTATTATAGGTATAAAAAGCATTGCTTCTATCTACAATGCTATAAGAGGTAACACAGAGTGACCGATCCAATCTTTAATTTCGATTTTAGCAATTTTCGGCTAAAAATTGGAATTTTGCATCAGTTTTGGTTTCGGCAACAAACTTTGGCCGAAACCGAAATCATGTTCGTGAACGTTCATGTGGCTTTCGGTTGCGATCTGGTAGTGAACATATTAAAGAACGGGAAATATTTTTCAAGACCAACAACAATAAATCACATTTATATTAATTTATATATTTGCTTATGAACAAAAAAAAAACATGTGCGGTCGAGGATCCCGTCAGGAATCAAGTTCCTTAGCTGTTTCCATTGTTTAAAACTTAATTTACTTTATATTATTAATATTTATAAACTTTATTACAGCAAACTGCACAGTTTGCTAACATGAACAGAAACCAAAATAATGTACAAAACCTGTAAGAGAAATTTCGAATTTCGCCGAAACTGAGACAAAATCCTACATTCGGTTTCGTTTTCGATAATAAGAACTATTTTTGGTCAGCCACGAAAGAAACGTGTTTTATTTGTAAATATTAAGTCAATATTATATCTTCAACGTTCAGCCATTAAGGATATTTTTGAATGAAAACCGTACCAAAAGAAAAGTACGCGATACAATCACAAGAATATAACTATATGACTAATTAATTATTGAAATAGGTTTTTTAACTTTTTCTGAATCTAAAAAAAAATACAATTATTATCTGTTTGTATGTTTGTTCGAGCTTCAGTGGAAGATTGCTGCATGGATTTCGATACAAAATACGCTGTTTAGAAGACTAAGTGCAAAGTTATTTATAGAGTACATTCCATTTTATCTTTACTATAAGGGGAGGGTTAAGACACAAGACAGTGAACTCCAGAAGTATAATACTGATTTACTTATTAAAAATTGAGTTACAAATAAATATAAGTAATGTATGCATTTGTGTCAGGAACATCTAATTGACTCGGAAGAGCATATTGTCAAGAAACTTCTCAATATAAATGATATTAGTCCATTTAATAAACAAAAACAACTTTTAATTTTTTAGCCTTTAAAGAAATAAACTTGCGCTGAATAAGCCTGTTAACCTCAAAAACAAATTGTTAATGTTTTTTACAGGTATAATACAATTTAGCAACAAAATATCGTACATATTGATATCCGAGCATTCTTTCAAGAGTACAACAGCCGAAAAAAAGAAGGTAGCAAATGAAAAAATCTCGATGAAGAAAAAATGTATAAGCTAATGTTGAATTAGTGGAAATAAAATATAGATAAAAGCGAAAATCTAATTACTCAAATAATGTTGAAAAATATTAATATATTGGTCACGTTTGAATACGTTTTAAACTGCATACGGACTTTTAATTTTCTAATCTATTTTTCATTTTACTTCAATCCAGGTTTGGAAGAAATAGAAAACCATAGAATATGTCGCCTGCTTGCCTTTAAACAAAAGTCTACATTTAAATTATTTATTATTAAAAGAACTTGAATAGGCGATGGGCTTGCAATTTGTCAATATGTCGTTTTGCTATTTGTAGGCTTAAGTTATTTGTTTTTCCCTTTTGAGTGGCCTTGTCCTAAACCAATATCTAATGTATGCTACAACTATGGTTCTTCCAATTCCGGAACATAAAATTTAATGAAAGAATGATCAAAATAATGAGATTTGAGAAAGCGAAAGAAGTACACTCTGTCAACAAAAGTACCGGGAAAAATCAATAATACACGAAATGTTAGTTATTCATCAAAATTTATTTTATCACCTTCAAAGTATACTCCTTCAGAAACGATACACTTACGCCAACGAATAATCCAATCATCAAAACATTTTTTAGACGCTTTTTCCGGAATTGAGTTCAGTGCTCGCCGCGAATTCTCCTTTATGTCTTCTACCGAATGAAAACGGGTGCCACGAAGTGGTAATTTGAGTTCAGGAAAAAGAAAGAAGTCGGCTGGAGCCATATCTGGTGAATAAAGTGGTTGCTCGATGGTATTTGTTGAGTTTTTGGTCAAAAATTCGTTCACAATGATGGCCTTATGCGAAGGCGCATTATCGTGGTACAAAATCCAAGAATTTTCTTTCCACAAATCTGGCCTTTTTCGTCGAATTTACTCTCTTAAACGCCGCATAACGCCCAAATAATATTCTTTATTTACCGTTTGACCTTCCGGCAAGAACCCCGTGTGCACAACACCGCGATAGTTAAAGAAAACAGTCAACATAACTTTGACTTTTGATTGACTTTGGCGTGGTTTTTTTCGGTTCAGTTGGAAGGCGTCACTCCGAAGCTTGTTGACTAGTTTGCATGTCGAACTCGTAAACCCACGTCTCGTCACCAGTAACAATGCGTTTCATGAATGTTGGATCGGAATTGACTCGTTCTAGCATGTCCTCAGCGACTCTTATGCGATTGAGTTTTTGGAGCTGTCTTTTGGGACTAGCCGAGCGGCAACATGTTTCATGCCCAAGTGATTATTGAAAATGGTACGGATCGACTCGTGAGACACAGAAAGTTCTGCAGCTATCTCTCTCAAACTTGAATGAGGATTTTCAATCACTATTTTCTTCACTTTTGCGATGTTAACTTCAGTTGCAGACGTTGATGGCCTACCAGAGCGAGGCAAATCTTCCATCACGTCTCGACCGCTTTTGAACGCTTTGTATCACTCATAAGCACGCGTTTTTGATAAAGTCGATTCACCGTAAGCCTTCTGTAACATTTTCAGTGACCCGAACACGAAATTCCATTGGCAATGCAAAATTTAAGACAAACTCTTTGTTCGATGTTTTTGTCCATTATGAAATTCGCAATACACACTAGAATGATATAACTAAAAACAGCACTGTATTTAATCTAAATAACAGACGCAACTCAAACTCCGCGCCAAAATGGAAAACAGTTGTGCCAATCTAACAACAACAAAAAAAACAAAAAATTAAATTTGGAACTATAAACAAATCATCCATTCCCGATACTTTCTTGACAGAATGTATGTAAGGACTGCGAAGCTTGGTGCTCCGTCCTCTCTCACTACCCCGTTAGGGATACGGCGTGAAGATATGTATTAAAATATATGAGCTATTCAGAAGTTCTTTTGTTTAAGTAGTACTCTATCATCGGATCTTAACTAAATTTCTATGTAATAACTTTCGACATTATACCTCATTAAATAAAAAAGAATCTTTGAAATTGATCTACGTAGTAAATTTTGTTATATGTTGACGGTCTGTTCATCCCAAATACGAAATAACTCGACTTTATGTGCTTATACAGGGTGTATATGAAAACGGGACAGTTACTTTAATGGATGAAAGGGCATAACTTTAGTATGTAGTTACAAAAAGAATTATCGAAAAAAACGTATCCGTTTAAGAGTTATGACCGTTTTAATTTTCAAGTGTTATCCCCACCATTTCTCGTAAAATTGGGTTGATCGTGATCGTTTTAAATCTTACGTATTTTTTTATTTTGTAATAATTTCATCCGTTACTGAAATACAGCCTGAAAACCCCCATTGGGGTATATGCATTATTTTCGAAAATGGTTTTCAGGCTGTATTTCAGTAACGGATGAAATTATTATAAAATAAAAAAATACGTAAGATTTAAAATCTGTAACTGTACACGATCAACCCAATTTTACGAGAAATGGTGGGGATAACACTTGAAAATTAAAACGGTAATAACTCTTAAACGGATACGTTTTTTTCGATAATTCTTTTTGTAACTACATACTAAAGTTATGCCCTTTCATCCATTAAAGTAACTGTCCCGTTTTCATATACACCCTGTATATGTACGTATAGAGTTCCGTTTCATAATTGGAAAAGAAACATTTACGGAATCACCTTGATGTCTGTAGACAAACGATTGTGATGGACAGACGTCTAAACTCTATAGAACGATTGTGATTGACAGATTTCAAACTTCTAGAATCTAGACTGTAGATTATTTGAAATAAACAGCTGTTTGAAACAGTTAAAGTGGTGAACAGGTGGTAGCCCAAAGACAGAAAAAACTGGGTGGTCTCTTTAAAATGTTAGTTTTTCTACTTTAAGGAAATAAAATGAACTACCTACTTCAATTCATATGTAACAGAATTCTGGTAGCAATAATAATCATATTATAATAAATATTACATAATTGTAAAAATATATGCTGTTCATTATTGTTCGTAAATAAAAATAAAATTAAAGCAATTCTTTTTGGGTCCTCCTCTCTTTTATAGTGTACTGGCGACTCATTTTATATTTATTAAAAACGCTCTTGCTATTCTCGTGTAAAAAAGTGGCGTATTTCTGATATAAAATGTCTAACCCCTAATACTCACCAATGAAGTGATAGTAGGCTTTATTGCAGTTTAAAAAAGTTCTTGGAGGAACACCTTAGACTTATGATCGAAGAAAAACACGAAAAATTCGATTATTGTATCTTTATTCAAATTTTCATTTCTTCTACTTTAAAACATAAAAAACAGAAAATCTTAACAAAATATAAACTTCACTTCTCCAGTTCCTATATTCTTAGAATAGATACATTTTTTTACATAAAAATAAATCTCCGTGACAAACTTTGTTTTGCGGTTGGCAGTATTTTTTACACAATAAAACCGTACAACAAACTTTCTATAGTGGTTGGTGGTTGGTAATAAATGGAACACTACTTGTACAAATAAAACTTACGTATAGTCAATTTTTTAAATAATACTATTTAAATCATTATCAATTACGTCTTTCTGTGTAAGGACAAGAAAATGGTGCATGAACTAGGCTGTGCCAGACTTTTTGGCTGGAACGGGAGAAGTGAAGTTAGCATATTATTCAGGTTTTCTATTTTTTTCATTTTTGAGAGTTTTAAGGTACAAAAGTGATAATATCTTATGCGTTAAAATTCTACAAGTGTTTGGAATTGAACAATTTGAATAAATATGTGCGACTGAAGTGTTCGCATTTTTTCAAGTAGCCCTTTTTAACTCCAGTAAAGTCTAATGTCACTTTACCGGAGAGTGTTAGATACTTAGTGATTAGAAGACAGAAATTTAACTTTTTTACATGACAATGGCAGATATACTTCTAATAAATATGAGACGAGTTGCCAGTATATAAAGAGAAGAACCCTGTGTCGGGCATTATTTTTTGTACAAGTAGGTACAGCAGAATTGAAATACGCAATGAAACATGACAATGTATATCAGTCTTTATGCCCTCCTACCGTTCGAGCGACGACTACATTACACGTTTCTTGACCTCCTGATAAAAATCCAGTAAGTACCAGCACATCCGAAATCGCACTTCCCGTTATTCAGTAATGTAGATGACGCAAAATTCATTCAGTTTACATATATCCATTTAACGTTATGCGCGACTCGCTACATTTTTTTAATAACACGATATTTTAGCGGCTCGTTCGCAAAGGAAAACCTCATACAGCTTAATTTAAATTTGCAACTTTATTGCGATATGACAATCACAATTTATGACTGGCCACTTTATAACATGCTATCCTGTAGGATTTTCGAGAAATGTTAAACATTTCTGTAGAAAAAAAAACACGCAAGACCGAAATGTTTCCATTTATGAATTTTGACACTTAATTTTTTTAATACTGTGAAGTAATGGGTTTTATATTGCGGCAGCCGTAATTTTTTACTTTATTATTAAACACTTAATTCCGCTTTCAAAAGATGACCAAGCAAAGAAAGTTTACGCTTTAGATTCTAAGCACAAACTCTGTAAGGCTGCCGATCGTATTATTTTCGATGCGGGAACTTGTGAAAACGGTCCGTGTGATGAATCCTTGATATTTTATTTGGATCGATCGCAACACGTGTCTACTTTCTTTCGCTTTTGTTCTATTTTGAATAAATGACGTAAAAGATTTGTCGTGAAAGTGTATTACTAAATTGTTTTGTAGCTTTTGCAAATATAATATGTAGAGATCAAAGCATGTCTATCTTGCTGTTATTGCAAAAACAAGAAGATTTACGACAGAATCATTGTCAAGATTTATGAGAGAATCAATCTCATATCTTCTCTAATAAAGAAAGATAGTTTTTGACGTGATTTTATGGAGTGTGGTAGGGTGCTTATTTTAATTATTTGCAAATTGTTCCTAGTGGATATTGTCATGTGAAATTGGCGCAGTTTTGCGTCCCAAGTATAGTCTACACTATAGTGCAATATGTGGAATTGTTAAAATAAGTGCTTACTTAGTGACGTTGAGTTTTTTAGTGGCTTTATCTGCCTCAGGAAATCCGACTGTCTCGATATATTTGTCGCCAGAAACTCCATGAAACAGTAGAATGTAATACGTCGATATTTTAATGAAATATTCTGAAGAATATATTTATTAATTACTGAAGACATCGGCTGTTATAGGCGTAGATCCCTTTTCCTTTTCTCTCAAGTGTGAATTGCACAAACAAGTATGTGAAAAAAGACCATCAACGGATTTTGAACGTATTATGTAAATACACTTTTACTTTTTTTATACTTAACATTTAAATTGTATAGTTTTAATATTGTAATCAATAAATTTAAAATCATTGTTTACCACTGTTGATCGTTATTATTTTTAATTAAAAACTGTATAACACGCTATTGATTGCTAGTTCGAAAATCTTAACGGAATTAAAAAATAACAATTGCTTATTTACATAAAACATTTTTTTTAATCATAAACAAATAACAAAGACGATTGCCTTAAAGGATTCTTATTATTATTTCACAAATATTAACAAATATACAACCATTAAAGAACTTTAATAATTTTACATAAATTCAACTATTTATATTACGCAATGTAAAAATAGTAGTAGGTACTATTAAATTTCGGAAAATATCAAAATCGCACAGAGCTAACCGGATTTATTATTATCTAATATTGATGCAAAGTAAAAACAATAACAAAGCTCAGTAAATAAACCAGTTTGATAATTTATCAAATTATCACGCATTTAGAATCGCAAAACAAATAGCAACAAAAAATTGTAAAATCAAATTAAAGACAATAAAAAAATAAGCGAAACTTCAAAGGCTGACCATCGATTGACTATATTATAGATAAGATAAGCAGATAAGTACTAAGCGATAAAGTAAATCATACGTACATTTAAACGTCAAATTCTTGTATAAAATTATGATTATGTATATGTCTATCTATATGTACGCACATGTATGTATCTACTGGTTGCCTTGAACACAGTTCTAACGATTTCGCTAAAAATCGCCGTTTAGGGGTATTTAGGTTTTAAAATCAATCAGGAATCAGGATAGATTCTGCATGTACAATTTAAAAACCGAAAGGTAATTTAACAGCATGGTTTATTTCTTAAAAAATAGATCTCGTCTCTAAAGAATTCGTGTTTATAATTACTATTATACCTACCTCATTAAAGGAAATAGTAGATAGGTATGTACATATATACAAAACAGCCTATTATGTTAAGGGTACGTATTGGTGTATCGGTTGCTTACTTATTTATTTAGATATATAACTTACTGATATTTTAAGTTCAAAAATGTTAAATGATGGCATTCTATAAAATATAATTATTTTTGATTTACGTAGATTTTATAAAGTTCACATTTATAACAATTACATATGTTGTAAAGAATGCCAATACTGAAAAAATAAGTGTAACATAATCTTTCTTTCTGAAGAAAGTAAAATTACTGAACTATGAAATTATGACAGAATTCTCCAATTCTTTTGCAAACATATGCTATTATAGCGAAGACTGTTGACGATCATCCTAAAACAGTACACCACCAAAACAATGGACTATAAATATGTTTTATGGCAAGCCTGATCCGTAATTAAATGATGCTATACACAAATTAGCAGACTTTTGACAGATGACATATTGGCCAAGCAAACAAATGCGATGCACACCCATATTGTTTGTCAGGAAGTTATTAAAAGTTAAATAGCGTATACGTTAATGCCTAAATGAGTTGCATTATGTGCGTACCTACCTATAACATTGCATAAGATACAAGTAACATACATACATGTAATATAACAGTCTGACCAGTTGATTTGGAGATTAGCGCTTCTAACTGATCGAAAGTCCTGGCTTCAACCTTCGTCTAGTTTACGGTCTGTTTAGTGACCCATTTTAACTCAAAACCGTCGAGCACATGCCCGACGGTTTTGAGTTCGTGCGTGTGGACCTACTAGCATTTTAAATGTACATAAACATTTATTAATATTAGCTATTTATCTGTATATATAAAAATTGATGTTTTGTTAACGCTAAGCTGTAACAACGTTTCAGCGATCGCCATCAAAGTTGGCAGGTATGTGTATTTTTTTCATGGAGATTTTTATGTTATATATTTTTTTCATAACTTAATTAGATCATTCTTACTTCTTATTGTTTACTTTTAAATCTTTAGTGAAATAAACAAATAAATGTACTATAATTATTAATTAAAAACTATACATGTGTTCTCAAGATCTTATACTTGCATTTTTTAAATTATTTTACAATTTCCCGATTTTTATATTTTGTTGTTTTATTACGGTTATAGATTAACATTACTCTCACAGATTTCCTTGTTTCTTTGTAACAATAAGTTTTTGTTCCACATTTTTAGATCAAGGGTCTTCAAGAAATTCAAAAAAAGAGAACCCCTGTTTTAGTGTTTTGAAGCATTCTCGAACAATTCTTACGTAATGAATTCGTATACGTTTATATATTATTGTAGTCTTTCTAGGATTCTTTCTTTCTAGGATTTCATACCCATGTGATGCCAATGGGGACCCTATTTACTAAGCTTACGCCATGCGCCGTCTGTCTGTCTATCCGCCCGTCTATACGTTTTTAATTCCTTTAAATAGTTTATCTTTTGAACCGGGACGCTTGGCGCTCCGTCCTCTCTGACTACCCCGTGGAAATTTCTACGGCAGGAATCTCAATTTTTCTAAATGACTACAAAACGTATAAAAGTGATATATGGAAACCTGATTCTTCATTTCATTGACTTTATTTTGCCAGTTGCGATACACGATTGGTTAACTTTTGTAACACAAAAAAGAAATATCAAAGAAACCACTTTTAAAACCGAGATTTACATTTTTTGGAGTAACGGGACCGATTTATGTCTCTAAATGTTCTGTATGGTGTAGAAATTTCTTTAAAAATAAAATACAGCCCATGTTGCTCGCTGATAATATAGCTTTCTATAGGTGGAAAACTTGTTGAAATCGTTTAAGTAGTTTTTGAGTTTAACCATACATACAAACAAACAAAATTTACCTCTTTATAACATTAAGTAAGTACAGATATTGGGACCTTTGTAAACTCTCAAGTAGTGAAATGATTTGTGTCATGTTTAACTAGGGATGTGTACGCACCTATTACGTATAAAGTAACATACTATACTTTTTTTTCTTTCTTTATGGCATGGCGCATAGTTTAGCGCATTTGCCAATGTCAGATATTAATAAGTAGAATCACAAGTAAATTAGTTTTTTCTCATCGTAAAACTCCTCCAGTAAAGTGATAGTAAGCTCTACTGAAGTTAAAAAGGACTTCTTGGAAGAGCGCGAGAACTTCAGCTTCACATGTTTATTTAGGCCTACTCCATTCTTTTCACTTATACAGAACTTTAAAACACAATATACTATCACTTTTGTACTTTAAAACTCCCAAAAATGTAAAAAATAGAAAATCTAAAGAAAATGATAAACTCACTTCTCCCGTTCCCGCCAAAAAGTCCCATACTATACTTATATATATCTCTGAAGCTAACTGTACAATATTTTTATCTCGTAAAATATCTTTAACGTAGGTATACCACCCAGGCGCATGTAGGCGATGCAGACCAATGCGGTTAATTACAATACATTTGGAATAATAAATAAAGCAATTAAAGGAAGCGCTTTGCATTTTGGACCGATAAAACATATTTTCATAATGTATATATCTCGGTACCTACCGCAGTGTTCGATTATTTAATCGTTTATGGTAACGATGAGATATCTACATTATAAAGAATTTTAAAATGTGAACTACACACATAGACTACGTCTTACTTTCTTCTACAGCTTTATGTGACGAATACCCAAAAACCATAACAGGTATGAGAACATTTTTTTATTAGTAAAGAAACGAAAAAGTAATCTTTTTTTTGTCATTTAGTTTTAAGGGATGCATTTAAAGGCACTTCAAAATTGGTGAAAATATCGACAAAATTACTATAATTTGCTACAAATTGTTATAAAATATAATAGTGTACAATTAAATGTTACTCCTTTACTCGTATTAAAAAGATATTAGCATAAAAAAATAAGTGATTCTATAAAATATTTATAGCCTAAAAAAAAATGGAAATTATTCAAATTAGTAGCTTGTATTATTAAAACTAATAAAATCTATTTAAAATTAGAGAACAAATTTTCAACATGTCAAACTGTCATTCTAACATTTGCCATAAAGTTCCGTTTCACGCATTATGATTCACTTATTCTTTTTTATTGGTCAATAGCGTATGAGAATTAAGAACAAATAATTTTAAAAAAAAACTAAAAGACTAACTATTAGCAATGTATCGTATCCAATCTTTGAATCTAGCTGAAAACCGTACTCCGAAGAGGTTGTTGAAGACAAATTATATAACTTCGAGTAACCTTTGATCACTAACGTTTAATTTTCGTCTCTTTCTAAATCTTGGAAATAACTCGGAAATGTTACTACTATGTAGATAAACCAACGGCAAAAAATTAACAGAGATGGAGGGGAGTAGACAAGTTTCAAGATTAAATTTCTTGACTTCAACTACCTCCTTAGAGTGCGGCCTCCTATTTAAATACCGCTCGATGTATGAAGCGGATTCTGATATGGCATTTCGCCAGCCGCTGCCGCGGCACGCTCGCTTCGCTCGTTCGGCTCGCGCGTTTTTGTAAAAATACCTAACCTAACCTAAAAGAGTGTTCATATAGAAATTACAAAATTAATATCGTAAAAAATTTAAACTTGTAAAGTGGCATTTAAATCTTGAATACTTGTATCGAATGTTTTAAATAATTTACGAAATAATTTTATGAAACTTTACCCAACGTGAAGCAATATAGCCTGTATTTGTCTTCACAAATACCTCCCAAGCATTTATTATTACCATTATACTACATTACATTTTCAGTGATTAAAGTTGTAAACAAAATTTTATAGCGAAACTGTTAATTTTGGATAAAAATAGTAAAATTGTTGCGGAGACCATTAATTTAAAAGTACATGTCATTAATATGAACAGTATGAAATTTATAGAGATAACAATTAATTTTAAAGATTGTGAGTTGTAGATAGAATTACTGATTCGTTAGCTCCAATATATCATACATCCCTAGTTATAATATTTCGTATACGATTTTAGTTAATGTATGCTTTACGCTCTTGGCTAGTTTTCTTAACTTAAAGAAGATATTTTAAAGATAAAAATATTTTCGTGGATTATTTAATTTCTTAATAAAATTCAGTAGTAAAAATTTTTTTTTCTTTGTTCCATTTCTTTTATATTTTAGTAAATAGACATTTCAAGTCAAATAGAGAAAACAGTACAAGCTTTTCCTTTTACATACATACATACATATCTTCACGCTTTATTACCAACGGGGTAGTCAGAGAGGACGGAGCACCAATCTTCGCGGTCTTTACCTACTTCTTACACCTTCTCGAATCTCATCATTCTCCTCACACATTTTCACCTAGGTATGCGGGTGCTTTTGACATTTCCGTCAGCTAACGTTCTAGCTATTTGATCTTCGTAATTCCTTTTTCTTTTAGTGCCCACAATACCAAAAAATGTTCAACATATTTATTTTCACAAACGTTATAAAGCAATAATTGCGATATTACATAATATAATTAATATTGTACGATGTCCAGTCTTACGACGTATCATTACATTTATTATTGTATAACAAACTAACTGCTCTCACGCATGCCATGTGCATCAATCAAGCTGTTACCGGAACTATAATGAGTATGCATAAAGCGTCTTTACACGTCCCAACTTTGTACATCAATACGATATACATATGTAGATAACTTCGTTCTCAACATCGGCGGCTCGAATTTTACCACGAATTATTGAAAATTCTCGAAATCTGGTTAGCTGGTTAGCTGCGGTGCTGGTTAGCTGACCGAATCCTATCTCTGGTGTATCCTGAGGATGCTTCGTTGAGAAGCGAAACACGTGTCGATTGGTAGTTTTTAGAGTTTGAGCAGAAAATAGCTAAAGATTTTAGGAATTTTCCCGAAATCTAACAGAATGATGTTATATTTTTTTTTCACAGGAAAATTACAATATGTTAAACCACTGTTTTGGTGCGAGATTGGTAAGTTCGTATATATACGAAGTAAAATGTTAGTCAGCTGATTCTAAGTTATGACCCATTTACATGTTAAGACTTGATAAGTCTGTATGTAGTAGTTAAATTGCTACTCAACTGTTCCGCGTGTAAACAGACGCAAGTCATAAATAGTAAGTAACCGCTTTTGTCGTTTAGTTGATTTATTACTTACTATGTTTACACATGGTTTAATTGACTCGTTACTTACCAACTTGTAAACTGTAAACCAGGCTTTAGTCTGAGTCACGTCGTTGCATCGGATTACATTAAACTGCGTTTTGTATTATGTAACGGCAGATTGTCTGCTTGATGTGAAATATAATTTTGTAAGTAATTCCACACAACGACGTCGCCATAATTTTGGTTCAAAGTCAGTAGGTTCACATTCAACTTAGTGTGCACTTACCCTTACCCAATCTTAGACCAAAACAATAATGTAATTATAATGTTATTGCATGAAAAATGTAAACGATATTATTTATTATTGAAAAACCTATGGCAGCTATAGAACTATTAATTAAATACAAAATAACATACTTATTTTATTTTTCATTTTTTTTTATTTATTTTAAACAAGTTTCACCTTCACCGTTAGTTATTATTTTAGATTTCTATTTTTAAACCATTTTCGAAATCATAAAAAAACTGTTATAGCTCAAATAATATTCGAATACATACACTGAATTAGCATTATATTTACATCGGATATAAAATATAAATATTTAATTAAATAAAAGGGTTTGTGTACTTAACCAAGACTTCTCTTCGAAATTTAATTTCTTCAAACTTACCTGAAAAACAAATAGTGAATTGTTAGAAAAAGTTAATATGAATCGGGTCAATGACCCCCAAATTCAACTGTTATATTATATAATATTATACATCTGTTGCGTGAGTTGCATTACGTAACATGAAACAAGTATGGATGATGGTTATTTAAGTTATTTAAGACGTACTAATTGCTTAGACAAAGTGTGAAGTGTTCTGGCCCTAAATCAAGAATCTGTATTCTATAATGACATAAATTTCCATTGCAGTAAATTCACAATACTATATATGAAGAAGACAAACGAGCGAATAGTTCATTAATGCGTTGGCAACCCTGAAAACTAAAACGTTTACATAAATTTTATGTGAAAATTTAGTATAACAGATTTTAAAAATATTTAAAAATTATATCGTAATTTCCGCAAAATTATACTTGAATAATTACAGCGGGATTATTATTTTTTATATACTACTCTGTCAAGAAAGTACCGGGAAACGATCAATAATACATGAAATGTTAGTTATTCATCCAAATTTATTTTATCACCTTCAAAGTATGCTCCTTCAGAAACGATACACTTACGCCAACGAATAATCCAATCATCAAAACATTTTTTAAACGCTTTTTCCGGAATTGAGTTCAGTGCTCACTGCGAATTCTCCTTCATGTCTTCTACCGAATGAAAAAAGGTGCCACGAAGTGGTAATTTGAGTTTAGGAAAAAGAAAGAAGTCGGCTGGAGCCATATCTGGTGAATAAGGTGGTTGCTCGATGGTATTTGTTGAGTTTTTGGTCAAAAATTCGTTCACAATGATGGCCTGGTGCGAAGGCGCATTATCGTGGTGCAAAATCCAAGAATTTTCTTTCCACAAATCTGTCCTTTGTCGTCGAATTTGCTCTCTTTAACGCCGCATAACGCCCAAATAATATTCTTTATTTACAGTTTGACCTTCCGGCAAGAATTCCGAGTGCACAACACCGCGATAGTTAAAGAAAACAGTCAACATGACTTTGACTTTTGACCGACTTTGGCGTGGTTTTTTCGGTTTCAATTCAGTTGGAAGGCGCCACTCCGAAGCTTGTTGACTAGTTTGCATGTCAAACTCGTAAACCCACGTCTCGTCACCACTAACAATGCGTTTCATGAATGTTGGATCGGAATTGACTCGTTCTAGCATGTCCTCAGGGACTCCTATGCGATTGAGTTTTTGGAGAAAATTTAGGTCTTTTGGGACTAGCCGAGCGGCAACATGTTTCATACCCAAGTGATTATTTAAAATAGTACGGATCGACTCGTGAGACACAGAAAGTTCGGTGGCTATCTCTCTCAAACTTGAATGAGCATTTTCAGTCACTATTTCCTTCACTTTTGCGATGTTAACTTCAGTTGCAGACGTTGATGGCCTACCAGAGCGAGGCAAATCTTCCATCACATACCGACCGCTTTTCAACGCTTTGTACCACTCATAAGCATGTTTTTGATAAAATCGATTCACCGTAAGCCTTCTGTAACATTTTCAGTGATTCTGAACACGAAATTCCATTGGCGATGCAAAATTTAAGACAAACTCTTTGTTCGATGTTTTTCTCCATTATGAAATTCACAATATACACTAGAATGATATAATTAAAAACAGCACTGTATTTCATCTAAATAACAGATGCAACTCAAACTCCGCGCCAAAATGGAAAACTGTTGTGCCAATCTAACAACAAAATAAAAAAAAATTGAATTTGGAACCATAAACAAATCATCCATTCCCGATACTTTCTTGACTGAATGTACATCAGAAACAATTAATGAAAAGTAATACCTATATATGTGCAAAAACCGTTTACCTAAAAATTTGCAACGACAGCCACAGCCACGCGATCATTGCGCGACCGGTGATTAATTGTAATAAAAAATTGATTTTATGTATGACGATTGCGTTTCTAGTGCACTATGACCGTAAAATGAATGCACTTTTCGCGACAGATTTAGCGCCACTATACAAATTACGTCATACAAATTCTCGTTTTGACAGCAGATATCGCGCGATATTTGGCTGTATTTGGCATGTATTTGGCATGCTGCGATCGGCACACTTATTACCTAACTTGCAGACAACATGCGACGGCCAATTGTGGTGCAAGCCTAGTGTTTAGTTTGGCTTCACATAATAGGCATAAATGTCTGGAAGTTATTAGTAAACATTGAACCAAAGCATTGTAGAATTGGTGATAATCCCGTGTGATGCCATGGGGTGCTAGATTTTAAAATTGAATAAAATTAAAAAAGCCGAGCGTTTTTATAAATTACTAGATGTGCCCGGCCAAGCGTTGCGGTGGCTTTGTAAGTAATATACTATATAATTTCGTGAGAGGTCTTGAATTTTAAAAAAAATACTATAGAAAAAATAACTTCGTTTTTTCCGAATTTTCCAATTTTTCAGCCAGCTTATCCAATTTTTCTTTCTATGAAAACCTTACTCGGATTATTACGAACATGTAAAATGCGCTTAGCAATGAGCAACATTTAACTTTTATTTACATAGATTTAAAGTAACTTTAATATTTCGTAATAAAATCATCAATGAACACAATTGTATAATTTAAAGTCCAGCCTCTCTGAATATTATGAATTAACTAAATTTCTTAGGCTCGTGATTCTTCTAGTAGCCTCTGGTGGGGCTACGGGGAAACTAGTCCGAGGCCACTTCGCCTCTCTCTAGTGGCCAAAATTTCTTAGGGTGACTTGTACCAACTAAACTCGATTTAAGGATTTGACATCTCGCTTGCACCAAGAATTAAATAATTGGTGCAAGTGAGATGTCAAATCCTTAAATTCAATTTAAATAGGCGGTGTTGGCTTGCATCCTTAGTATTGTAACTTTACTAAATAAATTATAAATATCCATAATTTTTGTTTACTCAAGGTAATCAACGATACTGGTAGTCGTCACACAGATTATAAAACAAATAAATAGATAGTAAATACATAGTCATAAATCCGGAGATACGCGGATCTGCATAGTTTTTGGATTTCCTAGACCTTATATACAACTTCACGGGACTGCTCAATTCTTCTTTGTGAGATGGCATCCCTAATTATTATGAATTTCAAACGTATTAACTGACATACGCTTCACTTTTTCAACGAAACACTCGCAGAAAAGTGTAGATCAAGAGCGAAGTAACTGATCGAGTCTATATACTTTGATGACGATGTATCGTTTGGCGGATTTGGCGAAATTTTGGTGAAATATAGCTAAAAGATATTTGCGGCATAAATTTAATAAATTTAAATTTTTAATTAATTGTTTTTAAAATCATCGTTTGGCTGTTACGGAGACCAATAGTTCGACATGCCTCAGTACGAAGTCGCACGATATATGGATTACTAATAACAGAACCACAGGTAAAATTGCACACACAAATATGAAATACAAAGTGCTTCAAGTAAACTTTATAATAAAAAGCTATTATTCATTACCTCCTCCGTGTGGAAAATGGAATAACATACAGCCTATGTCCACCCCGAAGGTTGATTTTAAATATTAGTGAAAAATTTTTGAAATCGAAACTTTACAAACAGACAAATTTACAAACTTTACCTGTTCATAATATTAGTTTAGATAAAGATTTCAACAGCCTGTATTAAAACTTTATATCACTATACCCTCAACGATTGTGCGTGAGGAGAATGAATGAATTTATGGTTAAAGCGAGCATTTCCGAGAGTACCTCTGGTAGAGATATTTTTGAGAATGTTGTAATCACAAACTATAGAGATTTCGAAACCATAAAAATATATGTCATTTAACAATCTTTCTTGTAAGTATTCCCGCCAATTGATGCACAATCTGTTTTAATTCACTGCATCAAAAAAAAAACTAAATAAATCGTTTATTTTATAATTTATTTTGTAACCTAAATATCGTACGATTCGAATTATACTTGGTAATCTAATACATAAAAATCAATGTTTGTTTTGTTTTTTTGTTTGTATTCTATGGGCTGCCATATCATTCATCCGATTGCGACGAAATTTGGTATGGCGATATCTTGAATCCTGAGGAAGGGCATAGGCTATTTTAATAATTTTAATAAAAAACGCAGACGAAGTCGCGGACATCAGGTAGTGGGTAATAAAAACATATCAAAATATTTTTTATGGAATGGGTAAGACGTTTCGGCAATCGTAGTTTTGTTAATTTTCTCTAAAATAACATTATTGCAAAAACATTTTAAAAAACACATTACTCATCGGTCAAAAGTTGGAGGCTCACATTTTCCTTTACAATTTTCAACCCTATTTCTTGACCTCTGCCTCACCTTCTCAACTCCTTTATTACCTGGGAATACTTGATCTTACAAAGGCAAAAGAAATATGTAAGGGCCGCGTATGTAACTTATCATTTTTAGCAAAAAACTTCGTAATATATAATTAAATTCGATTTAGTAATATAAAGCAGTAATTACACTGGACTAACAAATACATATTTATTTACGTAAATACACGTATTTATATGAAACTGTTTCAATTTTCGCGAAGCAGACCGTATGACCCACAAAAACAAATTAAATACGACTGTTTCGTGAATTGATAGCTATCAAATAAAGTCTTCCGCTAACATCAGTAATGCATTTTTATATCTGTGTAATTTCATAACAGGGAATATGATATAACCAGTTGCAGTCATTGTTTTATTCGCATAAATAAATAAAAAGTAAACCAAACGCGTTTTAACTTATTCCATCCGTTTAGACTTAAATAGGGATTAGAATATCCTTACATCGGTATAATAAAAGTTACATATACTCATATAACTTCAGTGCTTCGCCCTATTTCACTTTCGAAGTGGACAAAGAATCAAAACGCAACAGAAGCTTACAGATCATTACATGTGATGAACCAGAAAGTGATAGTCTGCTAGGCCAATCTCAATATTTTACGATGAAGCATTAATAAAACTAAATGTTGCAGTGGTAAAAGAAGCCAAGGAAAACCAAGGCTGATTTATGAAGATCAAATAACCAGATTGTTAGCCGACGGAAATGTC
Source organism: Zeuzera pyrina (assembly GCA_907165235.1). Taxonomy (NCBI): domain Eukaryota; kingdom Metazoa; phylum Arthropoda; class Insecta; order Lepidoptera; family Cossidae; genus Zeuzera; species Zeuzera pyrina. Next base: position 8,079,664 of record OU015641.1, read on the forward strand.
AAAAGTACTCGCATACCTAGGCGAAAATTTGTGAGGAGAATGATGAGACTTGAGGAAACGAAATACCGCGAAGCTAGACGCTCCGTCCTCTCTGACTACTCCGTTAGGAATACAGCGTGAAGGTATGTATGTATGTATATTAAAATACAAAAGTAAATACTAGCAATAAAAGAATACGTTGTGGCAAATCTATGTACATACTATCAAACGCAAATATTGAAAATGGATTCTAAAAATTTGACAGACACCTGTAAATAGCGGTAAGTTTACTTCCAACAAAATCATTTTTACATATGCCAATATTTTTTTACTGGACATAAACTTACAAATAAAAACGTCATCCCGTTACAAAGAAAATCAGAGTTATATAAATAAAGCTAAGCGTACATGACAAGCAAATAATAACTATGAACATACATACTATGTAGTTTGCGATGCATCTCATCTAGATACGATTCTTTGAAAACGTAAGAAAGACAAACACGAAACGGACCGCAGTGAGGAGGAAAGTGACGTAGGAGCTTGTTTATATATTTTATTTTTCGCGAAACAGAGTTTATCGTATTTATCAAAATTCTTACGTACGTGACATTATATCTATCGTCGGCATCAAATGTTTGTAAAGTGCAAAGTCCTTAACCTTTGCGGTACTGTGAAACGAAAAACGTCATTGTTTTAAATTTTAAACTAATAAATTCACATCTTATATTACTCACTAGTTCTCTGTTCACGACTTTACTCGCGTGAGATATGACTAAAGTACTTTTGAATTAAGATTTATTGTTCTGATAATTATGGTACTCATATTTCGTCCCTTATACACACATATTTACATAATATATATATGCACGTATATATAAAAAAAAACTTATGAGATTTGAGGAAGCGAAAAAAGTATGTAAGGATTGCGAAGCTTGGCGCTCCGTCTACTCTGACTACTCCGTTAGGAATACAGCGTGAAAATATGTATGTATGTATAAAAAAAGTTCGAGGTTTGTATAAAGACGAATTAATATACAAACATTGGAAAAAATATAGGACTATGCGGCCCTCAAAGGTATTGGTCACGGTCTTGACAACAATGACTTTATATAAATAAAAATGTCATTGTGACACGACGTATATTATTTCAATAGTAAACAATCGGACAATATACAACTAACTCTATCTTTTAACTATAGTTTTAATGATGCTTTTTATTTACAGGCGACGTTAAATACCAAAAACTATTGTAATTAATTACCATACATGCAACATTTATTGTTAGATTCATTTACAGCGACTAACAGAAACAATTTTTCAGTGATGATTTGTATATCAGTCTGTCATTGTGTATATTTATTAGTATTTGATTAATTAATCTTTTATAGCACATTGTAATTGCTACCCGTATGAAAGTCATCGCTTGAGAACAGCTCTACCGATTTGGCTGCTTTTTTTTGTTGTTGTTTGTAATTGTCAGGACAAGGTTTGTATGAAAGGAAAATTTGGGAAAATCCACCGGAAAAGTCGGAAGTGCGGTAGGTATTTTTGTAAGAAAATTTCAATAAAAAAATTTGTTGTGTTTGCTAACATTCAACATTCCACCCGGGCGAAGCCGGAGCGGATCGCTAGTAAATACATAATTGGGATTGGGAACTGTCATAACAAGTTATAATTTAACGATTATTTCAGAACTAAAAATATTTAAATCGATTTTCATAAGGAAGGTATATTTGTATGAAAATCTCAATAAAAAAATTTGTTGTGTTTGCTAAGATTCTCAACATTCCACTGGGGCAAAGCCGGAGCGGATCGCTATTAAATACATAACTGGGATTGGGAACTGTCATAACAAGTTATAATTTAACTATTATTTCAGATCTAAAAATATTTAAGTCGATTTTATTAATAACCTCTTATTTCAACGAAAATGTGTTAACTAATATTATGACTAATATTAACAAATTCAGTTTCAATTAGAGTAAAATTTTTGTAAATACGACAATCGAAATAAAATCAAATATATTTCCAATTTCAAAAGCAATAGCAATCTGACATTTGATTTTTTTGACATTTCAACAATGACAACACTGGATTGAATGAATATATATGTATATCCATTTCTAATTTGTGTGAATAACGCCTCCGGTACCCAGTCCGGTACGTATGCGTACATACCTGTGAGTAGTATTTAAACGGTAAGATTAGATAAACGCATAAAAATTTACGCAATGTATCACAATGAAACTAATAAAAGCGATACTACTAACCACTTAAACTAGTTACAATACTCGTTATGTGATGGTATGAATCACAAGCTGAGCGGATTTAATATTAAAATTGACGAAAATCTTTCTTTTTATTTTGGTTTTGTTATAAACTAGGTTTTACCTGCAACTTCGTCTACGTGTCCACAAAAAGAGTGTGTAATAACCTAATATCAGTGTTATACTTTCAAAGTTCAATGACGCTAACCACTCGAATTGTCAATAACGATAATGTAATGATATAATCTGTATATCCTTGTAAATAACTGGAACATTCTAGACTTTCAAACGGCATAATGTACATTAATCTGTTCAATAATAGTAGTGAAACTCGAATAAACTGACAAGCACATATATAACAATTACAATAGAATATTTTTAAATTATTGTTGATTATTTATGTAAAGAAGTATTTTTAGATTTATTAGATATTATACGTTTAATATTTTAGAATCATAAAAACGTAAAAAGTTCAGCGCAATCAATTTCCCATAAACATCCATAATATTATCCATTATTCCCATAAACATCCATAATCACGGCTTTGTCGATATTTTGTCACAGTAATAGAATAATTTGTAATGTGGTTCCACGAACACGAATTTTTTTTTTCAGATAGAAAAAGCTTTTTATGTATACTCTATCGATTTTGTTATCTACTTAAAAGGTAACTATAACTTAATATGTATGTATGTCTTAAACATAGTTCAGATCAGTAGTAAACCTGTATTTCTAAGGCCCGAGGGCCTATCTCCCTACGCCACGTTTAGTAAGTATTCCTAGTATCGAATTCATTGGAATCCAGTGGTACTATGGCTCTGCCGGCATAGAATAAAAATTCTTATAACTTGTACCAATCAGGGACATTACTTTTATGTCATCTGAAGTAGGCCAATTCACTAATTCAATTTCTTGTTACATAAGACGAAAAAACTTACATCGGAATTAAATATTGACAAACCGAAAATTAATTTGAATTAAGTCTTTTTCTGATCTATAGAAATACAAAGATAAGTCGTATTGATTCTCTTTCAAATTCGTTCATTGTTACCGACTCAAGCCAGCGACCATGCATGAAATTATGTTTGTGAATACAGTTTTATATAAACCGTTATTATTAATAATAAAATTTTGTATTAACTTCGAGTAAAATCTCCACAAGATTTTGCAAAAGTTATTATTTTCTTTGCAAATTTTTTATATTTTTTATGACATTAGATAGATGTATAAATACTGCAAAAGCAAACTAAACAATAACAGTATGCTAATCTAATATTTATAGGAACTGCAAATACACTTGAGGTCACAAAAAGTATACAATAGTAATAAATAATTTTATTCTTAAACGACCTTAATACGCAGTGAACATATGTGTATATACGTTTAATGCACAAAGAGTACCCACATTAAGAAATCAACATTGCGTACATTTTTCTGCCGTGGTTGTTCTAACGCGAGGTACCGTCAGATACCTAGATTTCATAAACTTTACTTAACATCTTACAGATCCTCTGCGCAAATTATTAGGGTTACAACTCTTACAGTTTAGAAAGCGCGCTAAAACTAATTAAAATGCAATTTTTCCGCTCATTACTACGCTTGCGCAATGGCCCGCCATATTTTTGGTAGATTTCGAATACAGAACTGTTTCGCATCGGTTTGCCAACAGAAAAATTAATAGTTTTCAAATTAATATGAAGGTTGCATTCAAATAGTTTATAAGTAGGTTTAACTGTTATTGAATTAATTGTTTAAGAGGTACAATTTGTAACGTTTTTACAGAAGCGTTTAATATCTATACTAATAACCTATGTCTTTATCTATGACGTTGCCGTACTACAATGAAGTCAACAACGACGAATTAAAAGCGATAGGGGAAGCTGACGATACTCAATTTACAGCTGAGTTAGCAGCAGCTTTCGATGTTAACATCAAAACAATATTAGTCCATTTGCGTCAAATTGGCAAGGTAAAAAAGCTGATAAGTGGGTGCCGCATGAAATGAATGATCGCCAGCGCGACGAACGCGTTGAGGTATGCCTAGCGTGGCTTAATAGACACAGAAACGAAGGGATTTTGAACCGCATTGTCACTTGCGATGAAAAATGGATTCTTTTTGACAATCGTAAGCGGTCATCATGTTGGTTAAACCCTGGTTCAGCACCTAGGCAATGCTCCAAACGAAAACTTACCCCTAGAAAAGTGATGGTTACTGTTTGGTGATCTAGTGGCGGTGTAATTCATCACAGCTTCTTACCAAATGGCACGAGCATTACTGCGGGTGTGTACTGTGAGGAACTGGACACAATGATGAAGAAGCTTGCAAATCTCCGGCCAGCCTTGGTTAATAGCTCGTCCCCGCGGCTCCTGCACGAAAACGCTCGACCTTGCACGACATAACAGACGGTCTCTAAGCTACAAGAGCTATGGTTGGTAGTTTTGCGTCATCCAACGTACTCACCAGACCTTGCGCCGACAGACCTCTACTTTTTCCAAAATTTGGACAACTTCTTGGCAGGAAAAATGTTCTATACCCGAGAGGCAGTACAAAATGCCTTTGAGGGGTTTGTTGCCTCCCGTACACCTGACTTCTTCAAGAAGGGCATGAAAAATTACCACTGCGCTGGCAGAGATGCATCGATAGCATGGGTGCATACTTTGATTAATAGAAATAAAAAATATATATACAAAAATACTTTAGCTTTTTGTATACTAAACGGCAATTTCATAGGTAAAGACCTAATATTATAATGAGAAAAAATGTGACTGTTTGTTTGTATTGGATAAACTCAAAAACTATTCAATTATTTCAAAAATTCTTTCACCCATAGAAATTTACGTTATCAGTGAATAACATGGGTTGTATTTTAATTTCAAAAAATATCTACCCATTCAAAGCCGGGGCGGGTCGCTAGTCTTTTATAAAGATAACAAATATTTTGTACATATAAAACAATCTTTTAATAATCCTTTTAATAATCTTTTATTATTTAATTAAATTTAATTTGAAATAGGGATTATTCTTATTCTACATGAATCATTACTGACATGACAAACCCAGAAACTTGGGTCGATTCTTATCCACAGCGCAGAATCCTCAGTACACGAGTTCGATTCACACTTGGCCGGTATTATTAATACATTCTATTAAAGCATCAGAATCATAAATGACAAATTTATTAATAAACAGCATTCAGTCGATTCGTTGCAGAAAAGTGAATGTTTCTTTGACCAATAAACAATATAATTCGATGTCAAAATCTGAATATCTTTCCTTAAGTGGGGGTCACGGTCGTTCTTTCTATAAAGTTGAATGTATTTTAAAGTCTAAATTATACATATTTATTTATATTCGTTATGTCTACATTTGGGTACTTTGCATGAATACAGACTAGACTATACGTCCACGATTTCGCTCTCGTGGAATTAGATAGGTTTCCTAATAAGATATAACAGAAATGCACTAATAGCTCATAAGTTATAAGTTGTAATATACAGACACAGAACAAAAAAAATGCTTCCATGTTGGTCTAGGATAGAGACAAAAACAATTTTTTTATACCTCGGGGAAGCCGAACGAGCAAACAATTTACCCAATCGTAAACGAATTGAGGATCGTAGACGCTTATAATACCAAGGCTAAGAAAGCAACTCAGATTGCAAATGCGTTGGCAACCCCGAAGATTACGATGTTCTTCTTGAACTGATTGAAACTTCACCGGCTGCTTTGCCTTCCACGCCGGAGCACATAATACAATCATTACTATTTGGCGGCAGGAATAATGTGTCAGATGGTGATAGCGATCCGAATGGACCCCGCACAAGGTCTACTGCTGCTTGTCTATCCGCGCAGCTCTTAAGAGTTAGACTTCACAAGATTCCGCTTTGCCATATATAAACCTAAATGCTATAATTGATGTCAAGGTATAATTATATCGGCCTCGATATTCTGTGCACTCTTTAATGGAAAATAATAATAATATTTAATAAATAAATAAAATATAAAAAATCGTCTGTGTGTCAGAACAAGCACAGTGAAGGCTTACGTAGTCGGGATGTACAATATTCATTTAAATAGCAGCAAAAATTCAAAAACTGTAAAACATCTCCGAGAGAAAGAGCTGTAACAGACAAAGACCGAGACAATAACACAACTATTCCTTTTTTCAATTTTGGAATGGAAAACTGAAAATAATTGAAAATGAATCTTTCGTTTTTCTCCGATTTCAAAACATTTTTAAAATTTTTGTCTGACTGCTAACGGCTATTTATGGTATTCTCCGAGAAAAATGTCTCTAAGATTCCATAAGTTATTTCAAAGTATTCTTTTTCCAATTTTGAAACTGAACACTAAAGTATAATAATAAGATATGGAAAAAAGAGATACGTATACACTGTACATATAAAATTTAGATTCGAAGAAATTTCGGGGAAATTATGTATCCTACGTACGTATCTATGTCGATTTTAAGTTTATTGTATTATAGCTGTGTTGCGAGGATTCGTACACGTTACATTGCAATTGGCAAGAGTGAATAGGTACCTTTTAGGCAAACGTGTTTGACATTCGATCTCGTTACTGCTTTCCATCAGGCAGGACCGATGCCCATTAAAAAAAATTGTTTTTTCCTAACTGAGGTCAAACAAATAAACATTACGTATAAAAATTGTATTTTTTTTTTCAAAATAAAAAATGGCCTAGATAACTCTCTGAAAAGTAAGTCCAGCCAAAATCGAGATTAATCCGAACAACAAACAGACAAAAATTAAAAAAATGTGCATTTGAGTTTTGATAAAACACAAACAATTATGTAATCTTTAGAAAAAGCCTTTATTTCGATAACACTGACAGACACTGACTTCAATTTTATTTATTTGTATATAGACATAGATAACTGCTCGTATCCCAAAGTAACATGAAGGAGGTCATTATCTTTATGTCCAAAAGATGGTTGCATAACCGCCCGCATCCCGCCAACCTTCACTACCACGGTAACCAACAAATCGACATCGACAGTGTGTCTCTTGCCTAACAACTAATTACAGGACAAACAATGCGTTTTGAAACCACTGTGCTGGCGGTCGCACGATCTTGAGTCTGCCGGTGTGCGATAATATGACGCTTTCTGTAGACATTCCTATTGCAATTGACGTCATTTGATGAATACCTAAAACTTTAGCTATTTTTCGCTCGAACTCCAAAAACCACCAATCGACACGTGTTTTGCCTCTCGACGAAGCATCCTCAGGATATTCCAGAGATCATACTTGGTCAGCTAACCAGCACCGAATATTCGGATATGGATATTCGGATAAATATAGATTGACGTCATTATTTATGGGCAATTATTTCTCTTCTTATTTGTTTTCGTTACTGATGTCAACAAAAACGAGTCTCTGTTAATGTCAGCACAGACCCCAGGAAAACGACAGTATTGTAAATTAGAAAAGGACTTCTGTCGCTACGCATACGTATTGCTTCTAGTTATGAAATATTTGGTTCCCAGTACAATTATACCACAAAAAATTATCCTCGATAACTTAGTTTTTATTAAAAACATTTTCGTTCTATGTCAAAAATAAAATCTCGATTCCTCGAAGGTAAGTTAAATTCAATTTTTAGGTTATCTAATACAAAAAATTGAAAATAAAAAATCGATTTTATACCACAAATGTTTCCGATTCCGATTGAGTAAAGTTTCATAAGCCAGGAGTTATTTTGCAAAATAATATAAAATAATTCGTTGTTTGTATTTAACGCCGATACTTTTTATTTTACGGGAAATAGAGCAGAAAATTTTATAATTAACAGATTATACAAAAAGCGCCATTTTAAGCGCCTGCGTCTATACCTAAAGAAACATTGAAGCAAAGGTTGCCGTACATAACAAACCGTGAAACATTCGTCTTGGAGAGAGATCACTAACAGTTTTAGTTACAGAATTAACGAACCACCGGAACAGTCAGTCTTGTACAAAAAGTTTTACAAATAGACAGCGGTATTACCTAGTTATTTAATTGATTGTTAAAAAATCTAAATAAATTTTTTACGCTTATTTCTTTCATTCCAATTCAATAACGTCGCTTTTTTCTTAAAACTTTAGGCTTTTTCTAATAGGGTTCTACTAGGGAGTAGAGACTGTCTAATAGAGACCTACTGTGTCCTTAGCAACACCCATTTTCTTCTTTCACCCATACCCACATAAAGGTATTCGCACGCACGCACACACACACACACACACGCACACACACACACACACTAACACACACACAGCTTCACTCTCTCGCACACACTCACAGACACATAGACAGCTTACATTTTCTTACATCGTACGCTTCATAAGACATGCTACCTTCTTATTATTCGTTTGTAAAGTATTATTTATCTTCTTTTCCTTTTTTGACATTTTATTAGAAACTTAATTATTGTGTAATCTTTGTAACCAGGGATGGGCGTTATCAACTGCGACACAGTTTTCAACTAGTGCAGTTGTCATCGTTACATCTGATGTTATATAATTATACCCTGTAAAATAAATAAATAAATAAAATTTTTGTTATTTTCGTGTCGTAGTAGTGATTGAATCGATCATTGATATTAAGCAATATCGCCCGTATTGCCAGTAGTCACTTGGTAGATGAATGATCTAGTGACACCTATTTCAATCTTCGCCGTAATTCGACCATTGTCGTATGACGGTAGTTAATAAACAATATCTTATAGGTTGCTTAAAAAGTAATAATATTGGCCACTATGGCTCATCTTTCCATCTCATTACCCCGCAACCACGGCGAATTAAAAACGACTGTAATGATTTTAGTAGCGTAGGTAAATATGGTGTTCGTGTGTTAATAAAGGTACGTTTGTTTATTAATGAACACACATACAAACAAAATACTTATTGAAATCACTTAATCAATTGTTGTCGTCATACTTAAAAATTATGACGAGTTAAAAATTCTCACTGCATTTGTCTCAATTACGTGGTTGACATACACTGGCAAATTTTTTTTTAAATCGAACAAGGACGTAAGAATTTAAAAAAAAGCATACTCCGTCATGATAGGTTTCAAATTCTAGAAATTCAACTATTTGAAGAATTCATTCATTCAAATTCGATAAGCTCTTATAATTTCTAGCTATCATTCATCCAAAATCCTAAACCACCAATCGATACGTGTTTAACCTCTTGACGAAGCATCCTCAGGATATTTGGATCGCCTCCTTAATAACTGCATTCGTTTCATTTTTAGGCTGCGCAAATACGATCACATACCTCAATATCGTCGACATCTTAAATGGCTAACTATACGTCAGCGTCGTAACCTACGGATTATTTGCACGCTTTATTCCATTTTAAATGATCCACTGGCGCCAGAATACCTAAAACCAAGATTTCAACTTCGAAGTACATCTCATGATCGTAACTTTCGCTCATCTGACGGCCTCTTGCTCTACAAGGGCTGCTATTTATGTATCCGGAACTGGCCAGTTACAGAAAAATATTAAAAAAGTAATTATAACATTTAAAAATGGAACTCTTTGGCTGAAGAATACAATTTGTTTCATGTAGCTGTCATTTGTTTATCCTTTGTGGCGTCATTTTGAAAATTGCGAGTCTTTATCACCATGGATTTAAGTCGTGAAAATTTTCGTGCTATGATTTATTACGATTTTCGGCGAGGGCTAACTCAAAAACAAGTGCATCGATCAACTCACTTCGACTTTTGGGGACGAAGCACCACCAAAAACTACTGTGTGTCACTGGTTAAGTGAGTTTAATCGTGGGCGGTCTGTGCTCACGGACGAAGTTAAAGAAGGTCGCCCTAAATCGGTTGTTGTACCTCAAAATATTTATGCTGTACGGGAACTAATAATGCAAGATCGTCATGTTACATATTGCAAGATAGAGGAGTCTCTGGCCATAAGTATGACGAGTGTCTATAAAGTATTACACGAAAATTTAGCTGTAAAAAAAATTTGTTCACGTTAGATTCCGCACAACTTGAGAATTGACCAAAAACGGGCTCGTGTCGATTGGTGTGAAAAAATGTTACAAAAGTACAATCAGGGCGCGTCAAAAGCTGTCTATAATATCTACACAGGTGATGAATCTTGGATATATACGTATGATCCTGAAACTAAATAACAATCAACGGTTTGGGTGTTCCAAGATGAGCCGAACCCAACAAGTCATTCGTTCAAAAAGCACTTTGAAGCAAATGGTCGCTTGTTTTTTTGGTATAAATGGACATGTAGCTACAGTGCCACTAGAGGATCGTAAAACGGTTAATTCTGAATGGTACACGACCATTTGTTTGCCAGAAGTCTTTGAAGAAATAAGAAAGAACAACCGACAACGCAGAATCCTTCTTTATCATGACAATGCTAGCTGCCACACATCGGCCGAAACAACTCGGTATTTGGAAGATCAAAAGATCGAATTAACGGGTCATCCGCCGTACAGCCCCGACTTGGCCCCCAACGACTTCTATTTATTCCCAACCGTGAAGAATAAATGACGTGGTCAACGTTTTTCGAGCCGTGAAGAGGCTGTTGATGCGTTCAAAATGTACGTTTTGGAGATACCACAATCCGAATGGAAAAAGTGCTACGAAAATTGGTTCCAATGCATGCAAAAGTGCATCAGTCATCATGGTGAATATTTTGAAAAGCAATAAAACTATAGTAAATGCTATATATATGTTTGTTTCACTTTGTTATTCCGGATACATAAATAGCAGCCCTCGTATGTGCCTGCTCATCTCTTACTCTATGTGCCTGCTCATCGAACTAGCGCCATGTCTGATTCATTCGTTGTTCAGGCAGACTGGAATGCCCTTCCCCTTGACATCATGAATACTCCGAGCAAGTGAACTTTTAAAACTTTTAAGATGAAAGTTAAAAACCGTCTGCTCAAAGTGATCAGCTGATGATTATCTGTTATGTTTGTTATGTTGTTATATATTATTATGTTGTATCCTAATATTATTTATTATACTTTATTTTTTTCAATTTTTGGCATTTGGGTGTGTACTTGTATGTATACATAAATATGTATAGAGGATTTGTTATGTATATGTATATATATGTAAGTATATATGTATGTGTGCATGTATGCGTATATGTATATGTATGTGTATGGCATATACATATTGTAGTCATTTTTGGTGATTTTATTGTACCGCTACTTGTTTCTCTGACAGTACGGATTAGATTGACTGGTAGATAATACCATTAGGCATTAAGTCCGCCTATTGTAGACACTATGTACAATGAAGAATAAATAAATAAATATTCCAGAGACCAGATTCAGACAGCTAACCACCATCGAAACTGATCGAGCTGACCGAGAGGCAAAACAAATGTCATCACATCACATCCCATCAAATGGATTTCCACAAAGTAACACCTGAATCCATACAATATGAGTATAATAAATCACTACCAAATACCTTATAAAATTAAATCACTACCAATACATACATACATATCCAACTCTAATGAAACCAAAAAAAGCTGCTTTAGATGAACTACGTAAAATAACCTCAAAGACACTTTTTTGCGAGTTAAGAGTGAAGCGCCAGAACAGAATCGGCTCTTCAAGAATGCTCTTTTTGGGTAGATTAAGTATACGCGAGCCGAATGAGCATAGCGAGCACCCATGCAGCGGCCGGCGAACGCCGGAACAGAATCGGCTCATTAAATTTGACTGGTCAATCGCAAAAAATTGCAAAAATCGATTTCTATCACCGACACCTTAATAATACACTTCATTGTGTATAAAAATACGTAAGCAGTAGTTAATCTAAAGTAGTTTTCCAACAAATAATAATCTATTAATTAAAATAATTAGTTTGAAATAACGTATTTTAATATCACATATCGTTTTTATAATACCTAATGAAATGAATGTTTTATGAACTTTTGAATATCAATATTTGTCGCCTCTTAACATATGTTTGGCTGACCTTACAGCCAGTAATTGTAGTTGTGTTAAATACCTACTATATATTTTATTATGAGTTAAATCCCATGAAACTGCTGTTTTGGCGACATTAATACAGACGCAGCGATTAGATATTTATTATTCACTTTTATACTAGATAAAATGAATGTTATATTTACACTTACCCACGGACCAACATCCAGTTTTTTACGAGTTGCTTAGTTTCTTACTTTTTTCTACAGACGCATTATATAAAAACAATAAAGGAATATCAAAGGAATATTAATGCTCAACAAGTGTATCAAGCAATATGTCAACATAAATGATTGACGTTATTTGTCACATTCGCATTGAAGTAACAAAACGTAACGAGAACTAAAAACATCCGCGACTCCAGCAAGAAAATTGTATAGTTTACAAGATATTAATAAAAATTATGTGAATGCGAAATACGAGCTCGATATAAGAACAAAGGGTTTTATACGACATATATTATATATAACTATTCCTAAACTTAATTTTTTGATTTCTATGAGACTAACTTTCGTTACGTTATATTTTTCCTGTAAACTATATATCAAGTTTAGAGTTCCCTTAAAATGTTAACTAGTGTAAAAAATGTGGATTAACAAGACGCATCTCCATGCCAATTTTTTTTTTGTATGTTTATGCTTTATGGTATGGTGCACAAATTAGCTAATGTCACGTATTAATAACTAGAATCACAAGTAAATTAGTTTTTTTCTTATTGTAAAGCTTCTCCAGTAAAGTGATAGTAGGCTTTACTGAAGTTATAAAGGACTTCTTGGAAGAGCGCGAGAACTTCAGCGACGTATGTTTATTTAGACCTACTCCATTCTTTTCACGTACACAGAACTTTAAAAAACAATATGCTATCACTTTTGTATTTTAAAACTCCTAAAAATGTAAAAAACAGAAAACCTATATGAAATGGCAACCTCACTTCTCCCGTTCGCGCCAAAAAGTCTATGTTAGTAGTTACTAATAAAACAACACCTAAATGTGACTGACAGACAGATATACCCATGAATCATGTTGTAAGGGCTTTCCTTTAAAGCTTAAAGGGTTCTCCTTTCAAGGTTCTTTCAAAACGATATCACCTATCTATTTAATAGGTATAGCTTTATCAAACACTTATGAAACAAGGCGCAATACTTAAATAGAAATAATATAACGAAGTTTTATATGAATACAAACACGAAATTGTTACCGACATGTTATTTCATAAATTTTAACTGCCAGTAATTTAAAAAGAAAAGACATTAGAAGTTAAGTAGCAGTTTCAAAATAGCTTCCCATTATTTTTGAATTAGTCTCTATAGCCAAAAGAATTAACATAGGCAAATATTTATAACATTGTACACTATTGTAACGCTAGAAAGCGGTTACGTCTGAGATGTTCCATTGTCAAGTTAGGTGTCAAGAGTTCCACTTTGTTACCATGAATTGGACCTAGTAACACAAAATTATTCAATGGAAACATTTATCCTAATATCACAAATATTTCAAAATTTCAGTTGCATATTTATTAGATTGGCTTTGTTTTTAATTTGAAATTATTATACTATTATGATAATATTATATTTTGTGCCTTTACGGTTAGATTTTAAAAAAAATTAAGTGATTTTTCATGAAGGTCTTTGATAATTGTTGCGCCATTAGCCACCAGTTGGCACTACTAAAGTCGTTACATCTGTATTCGAGTTTGACCACAGGCATTAAAATACATATTTGTATGCACTTTACAAAATACATATTTGTATGTATTTGTATTGCCGAGCGACACATATGTATGTTCCAATTATTTCACATTATATTATTATGGATAGATAATACATAAAACATCTAAGTTTTAATTTGACTGCAATTTGACTAGAATCAGAAAGAAACTGGAATTAAATAAGTAAGAAATTTTAATAAAGAAATATAGTAGGAAAAAACGCGAAGGAAAAGGTTATTTTGTTTTATTTTATTGATCAAATGATCACTACGCATAAAGTACAACGTCACCTTATACATAATATGCGTATATCTATAACAACACAATGCAATATAACTTAAATAAAACAAAATTTTATTACTCCTGCGGGATAAACAGTATCTAAATGTACATTTTTGCGGTTGATAAGAAGCTATGTTCTCATTTTACAATTTGAGTGCGACAAGTTTACTTGTCACTATTCAACGATTCAATCAAATCAGTAATGAATATAAGAAATAGGGCCAAAGTTTAATCCCTGTGGCACCCCCGAGCTTGCCAGAAAATAAGTCGACTCAAATCCAATTTACTACGATTTGCTACATTACTTCGATTCTTAATATATGACAACAACGGCCTACGAAGATCGCCATATATTCCTTAATGGAGTAATTTTATAATGGTGTAATTGAAAAAGCGCGCTTGTCGCGACCTCTGCCAGCCCTTTTCAGGGCTGCAATTCCTTTCTTATGCACACCATGCGGGACAACGTAGATAAGAGAGATAGGGCGTCCCGCGAAAGCGACGTACACCGGTTTGTCCCCGCTGGTGTGAGCAAAGTGCAGTTCGGTGTTGTGGACCGCCACCCAACACGCTGTGCACCTCGCGGCGGGAAGTAGAGGGAGGAGAGCAGAATAGCTGCATGGAATGTGAGAGGTGGGATTGAAGAGGACATGAATGAAGTGATCGATATTATGGAAGAAAGAAGATTGGATGTGTAAGGTCGAGTGAAACCAAGCGAAAGGACAGTGAACTTGCTGACTTGCCTGGAGGGAGCATTGCTTTGTGGTCAGGGGTACCACAAGAAGAAAGGGGACGCCAAGGAGTAGGTGTCTCACTATCCTCTCGTTTTGTTGTTTTGTTAATCGTGTAACTGAGTATAAGTGTGTAAACCCTAGACTACTCTGGTGCGTCTCAAGACAGGATTGACGAGGATTATTGTTTTGGTGGTGTATGCCCAGTGTCCTCTGTCGATTTGGGCAAGCTAGAGCAGTATTGGGAGTATGTTAGGGAAGTTCTAGAGACGGTTGAAGGGAATGAGAAAATTATAGTATGCAGAGACATGAGTGGATGGGTCGGGACAGTTCGAACAGGATTTGAGTATGTCCTAGGCGAGTATGGGGATAAGAGAGTGAATGATGCTGGTAAGATTGTGTTAGGAGTGTGTATGCAAAAATATCTTTCTGTTGCTAGTACTATATTTAAGCACAAAAGGATTCATCAGTACACATTGGGAAAGGAAGGATGAAAGAAGTATGATTAATTTATTCCTGGTGGACAGCCGGTTCAAAAAGCAGGTTATGGACACGAGAGTACACAGAGGAGTCGATCTGGGAACAGACTACTCTTTAGTGGTAACTAGAATAAGGGGTCTGTTTGCAACATGGTGATGTCGCGTAGCGTCTAAACCTGCAGCGGTTTGTCGCATTAAAAGCTTGAAACTGCAAAACGCGACCACTAGAAATGAATATGAAAGGATAGTATCCGGTAAGCTTGACGGTAGACTGAAAGTGACAAGGAAGGATGTTGAAGAATGTTGGCAGAACCTTAGGGATAGTATGATCGAGGCTGCGAAAAAGTGTGTGGAGCGAATAAGATTGAGAGGTAAAAAGCGTGATGTGTGCTGGGTTGAAAGCATGGCGAGACTACCTTGCTACAAAAAATGACTGTGGTATGAACAATTTGATGAAAGACAGATATAAGCTGCAGAAAGCAGAAACGAAGGCACTAGTGAAAGAGAAGCGTGAAACGTGTAAAGCCTGCGATACCTTCTGTGCACTGTGCAACCTTCGTTGGCAGAAGGGGGAGGTGCCAGAGGATTGGCGCGCCGCAGTCATAGTACTTCTCTATAAAGGGAAAGGTTTTAATTTAGACTGTGTGTGCTATGGGCCATCAGCTTGGTCAGCTTAGCGAGTAAAGTCTATACGAAGGTATTGACTTAACTTATGAAAGGTGTTTTTGTAAGATATTTCTGGGAGGCACAAGGTAGTTTTAGGAACAGTAGGGGTTGTATGGATCAGATTTTATGGAGAGACGCTGTGGAGTCTTCTGCCTGAATATTGCGTGAAGAGCTCCTTACTGCAGGCTGTGAGGTCATTATATTGGGGCCACAGAGCCTGTGTAAGGCTAGATGGTGACAAGTCGCCCTGGTTCGAAAACTGTTCAGGCGTCAGACAGAGCTTTGTGATGTCTGCCTGGCTTTTCATGCTGTATTTGGACTGTTGTTTGTTGTTGTTGTTGTTACCAGACATTGAAAGGTAATATGAGTGGCATGATATGTGATGATACAGTGGTAAACTGCTTATTGTACGCTGACGATGCTGTGCTTATGGCACCAACAGAAGCGGACTAGCAGACACTAGATACGTGCATGAAAGAAGAATGCGAAGTGAAAGGATGGAATATAAATGTGAACATAACCAAGGTTTTGGTGATTGAAAGGAAAGAGATACAGATGAAATGTGAGATTGGGTACACGGACAATGTCTAGAACAATTAAATGAAATTGTTTATCTGGAAAGTGCGTTTTCGAGGGATAAAAGATGTGGGTTGGATGTGGAGAGACGGGTAGCAGCTGGCAATAAAGTGAACGGTGCTCTGTCCGCATTAGTAGGCAGTGTGAATATATCTAACACCGCCAAAATGTTAGTGTTGGTTGCAACTTTATTGTGCTGTAGTGAGGCCTGGATATGCCCGAAATCGAGTGAAAGTATGATAAATGCAATGGAATTACGATCTCTTAGAAATAAGTGCGGTGTCACCCTTAAGCTAAGCTTAAGATAAGCAATGAAGAGATACACAGTATGACAGGGTTGCACGACAGTGTTATTATAAAAATGAAGAAAGGAATGCTAAGATGGTTCGGGCACATATAAAGAAAGAAGATGAAAGACTGACGAAGAAAATCTACAGAGCGAAAGCGAGTGGTACAAAAAGCCAAGGAAACCCAAGGCTGACTTATGAAGATCAAATAGCCAGAGTGTTAGCCGACGGAAATGTCTAAAGCATTCGCATATCTAGGCGAAAACGTGTGAGGAGAATGATGAGATTTGTGGAAGCGAAAGAAGTATGCGAGGACCGCTACGCTTGGCGCGCCGTCCTCTCTGACTACCCCGTTGGGGATACAGCGTAAAGATATGTATGTAAGTCTAAAAAACAGGCTACTGAAATCACTTTTTTGAACACTTCGAACACGAAATATAATTGAGTATTAAGTACTAAAATTCACCGTATCGGATTAAATTTCGAATTATTGATTAATACATAGTAGATCCTCTGGTCAAAAGTGGATCATGAGTGGAGAGATGAAATACGAACCAAGTCTAAACGTTCAAGAGAACAACTTATTGCCTATTATTTGAATCCGATGTTATTTATGTAAGTACTCGTATGTAAAACGTCGCGTGGGCCGCCAACTATTGTGGGAACCATCAGCCTTCGAGGCGTTGATTGTTCACTGCTAGTTAGTACACAATAAGCTAGCATCCATGTATTACTATCACAATTATTTGTTTATTCCCCGTCCTAAATTCCCCCGTCCAATGCCATTAAATATTTAACGATCTTATTAACAGTAATCTTTACATCTCTAGTAGTCAAGGTCTGTTCGTATGTTAACGACTTGAGAACCCCTGAATAGAATTTTATAATAATTTTCACTTTTAACTGATGATTCTTTAAGTGATTAATCTGTTATGATATTGCTTATATAAACAAATCAGGAATTGTGATAATACTATAGATACATATCATTGTGATAACATTATAGATACATATCTTTACGTTATATCTTTAACGGAGTAGACGTAGAGAACAAAGAATCAAACGTATATTACGTAGTATTCTTTACATATTGAAAAAAAACAGATTTCACGAATGGTGTTGTTGTTTGTAAATTGTTCTAGATAAAGCATCAGTCACACAATCATATATTTATGAAAGTGAAAAAACTTTGATCAAAATACATTTAACTTTATTGTAAGATGTGTGACGAGATGGAGTCAATATTTCTAGACTGAAAGTTTTTTTAATTTTTAAGAAATGTTTGTAACAGCGACTGTACAATTTACAAGTAACAGATAATCTTTCGGAAGAACCAGCGAAATATAATTATGTCTGATAATACGATGTGTGATGTGCTCTCTTACATTGTTTTAACTATAATTAAAAACGTCATTTAAGTCTTCAAATCTAAATTTCTAAATTACTAAAAATTTAGATAGATATGTTGATCCTTTTTGATAAACACTTTTTTTTTGCCAAAATGACATAACTTTGCAGGCTATTAAACATTTATAACATGTAATAACACAGATACACTAAATAAGCATAAAAAAACTTTGCAATGAGATCTTGTATATTGTTAGTTATAATTCGTTACAGTTGTCAACCATGGGCGGACGTTCCGCTCTCAATTTCGAAGAAGTTCGATGTTTCACACTAGCGTCACGAATACGCCGCGGCCGTAAACTTATTTTCCAAACATATGTATGTATATTCTATTATACTTTAGCGTGTATTTCATGAAGTTTTTTTAAAGCCGCGTTATTTTCGGTTAGTAATAATATCTTTCTCTGTCTGTCAATATTTCTCTGCAAGGCAATTTACTCTTCCTAGTGACTCAGAACCTTATCTTTGCCTATATGCACTCATACTACTCATTACTGCAAGATGATTATTAACAACATTTCCTATCGAAGTTACTTTTTAGAGTTTCGAGGTATAATCACACGATATAAGTAGCTACTCAAAGGTATCCGTTCACTCTTAACTTGAAAATGCCCAAGTTCTGAGTATGAGGAAACACTGACGCTAGAAAAGTTAGCAATGCGTACTGTAAAAGAAGTAGCAAATAACTTCGTGCATATTAAAGGAATATCAACAATATAAGGGCGCCCCGTCCTCTCTGCCTACCCCGTTAGGGATACAGCGCTTCCTTCCCTGTACCTATCTGTTCGATAATAGAAAGGAGACTTTTTTATAACACAGGAGAAACCTGTACGTAGGTAATCCAGACCTTTGAAAGTGAGACTGATTATGTGGGAATTTTACGTACTAAAACTTCCACGGTCACTTTAGTTATCAAGGGATTCCAAGGTTTACTACGGAACACACGAGAACCCCTCTTGCTCTGTGACGAAACGCTCTCGGGGAGGGGCGGACCCCCCAGCACCCATCGTAGTGCTAAGACAGCGCGGAGAAAAATCACCTAAGCTAACTCAGTACGATCTCAGACGGCCCCCGGTAAAAATTCGATCATTAGTTTTGTATGTAGTTGTCAAATTTATAATTACCTCTTACTCTATTAAGACATTCTTATATCACTATGCAACAATGCTATTAAAAAGTTCAACAAACCGCGAAACACTACACTCATAAAGTTGTGAAATAATTTAGTATGTCACGCTGCGACAATCACCGCAGATCCGACGCAAGTATGAAACACCCATGTTTATCATTCGATTATATTTGTCCGTAACCTACATGTTCATGTCGCCTTACGACAATAGGAAGTATGCAATATGTTCTTTATATATTTATTATATCTTGCCATACACGTCGCCTTTAAAGGAAATCTTAAAATCTTTCGTAAACGTCCGCCGAAGTATTGTTTTACTAAGTGTGATTGAAACAAATAGGACATTTGAAGTAATGTGGTAAAAATTCGATAACCCATTCGTGAAGAACAATATATTAATTAATCTATTTTACTGAATATTTATTTGCTATTATTTTAAAACAAAAATTATTGCCAAATGTATTCTTATCTACGGAAGGTCTCTGAAGGCATGTTTTTATTAAAATTGTAATAAAAGTTTTCAAACACAATACATATCTATATTCAGACATATGTATGTATATTCCTAAAATATTGTATTGAATATAGTGGCATACGTCTACACATACACATACACACACTCAGATAACTTTGAAGGTATACATTTCTTTAATGCAATATACATATATATATACCTACCTAAACTCAAAAGTCTAATTTTAAATATGCTTAAACTGAAAATCAAAGTTGAAAAACATTTCGAATGATAAATTGGGGAAGTCAGAAAGCACACATTGTCTATTTGGCAACACTTACACATAAACATATGTCAATGTATCGCTACACAATATAGTGTTCGTGTAAACTACGCCCACATACAAAGCTGCAAGGTTTCGCAAAGGAAAGTATTTCCCACACGTTTCTCCTTTTTTATACATTTACAAGTATTTTCAACGAATAACAAAAAGTTTGTTTCCCAGAAGTAACAAAATAATATAATAAAATACATATATAGTGTGAAAATACTTTTGTTAAGTAATTTATGATAGCCCTGTTTAATAGTTGTACAATCTCTTTCTTTAAATCTGTATTAATATTTATAATTGACAAAACTTATAAAAAAATCCAATGGGAACAGTCTTACTAGAATATTTCATGTTTTATTTCATTTTTTTCATTGTAAAACCCTACATAATTTTGTTCCTTTTTTTGAGTAAATCTAAAGATATCTAAGTAAGAGATTTTAATAATTTTGATGTGATACTTTTTAATCTTCGATAACAAGTATTTACTTCGGACACCGAGATATTTCCATGTGTTTTCTTTTCAATTTAGGGAAAGAATACCAAAAATTAACGTGAAACAGTGGCAATCTAATTAGAGAATACATGTTTAAATTACTATTGTATAATATTTATTTATTGATATAAAATTAACAACACTAAATCAACGATCGAAAGTGAACGTCTACACACACGAACATGAATGCAAGCGCACGTGTTTATTCCATGCTTGTGTTGGACCCACGCCGCCAGGAAATGTGACGTGTACTACACGGTTACACTAAGATAGCTGTGTCAAAGAAATGCAGCAACTGGAAACGGTTTTATGACAGTCACGAAAAGTTCCTGAACTTGACTACATAATTTATAATAATTTTGTATATTTAGATGTGCATGTGTGAGTGTGTGACACGAAATAGGATGCTCGTACCAGTCTCCTTTTGTATTTGTAGTACGAATACGCGACAGTCTCTACTAAAAAACAACTTTACGGTCATACTAAGTCCAAAGAAAGTCTGAAATATAGTACTGTTTGCATCACTTGCAATCCTAACTAACCGCATCTATGTCGTATTGATACTTTAAGGCTAATACCTCTTTGCGTCTACTTGTAATGGCAAAAACTACATCATGATTCTCATTCTTATACTAAAAATTAGAATTAGACTCATTATTATACTAACAAAGTTACAATATTACATTATAAATAATGTCTTTAATATGCAAAATAATAATAAATTAATGACTTTACAGGTGTAATTTTTCAGAAAAGCTCCAATAAAACAAACAATGATTTTTAACTCTTCTAGTTCTTCGAATATTGCTATATCTACAACACTACTTAGTAGATAGATCACGGCAATGTGGCTGGAGAAAATGTCGAATCGCGAGTAGAATAATTTTATCGATCTAAAAGCATAATATTGATTACGCCTGGTACAGAAAATTACGAGGAAACCACATTTCTATTATCTGCGTTTACCTAACTGCGCAATATAGAAAGATAAGTAAGTATTTTGAAGGATCTTTAGTTCAATGAATTGCAATAAAAAAAACACGACACAATAATAGACCAGTGTTATTCATATTACATTTAATTAGTCTTACCGATCTAGCTTTTTATAGAAATTTACAATAGAAATCGTAAATTGCAAGCAGTTTTCGAAAATTCCTCCAAAAAGCTTTCATTTTGTTAAAATAGTTATTTAAAAAAATTGGTGACTTGATATGACTGACTGTTAGTTTTATGAAATAGCGCGTAATTCTAAATCCTAAATTTAAAAAATAGTACATAAGGTTACAGTTCCAATGGATCAAAGTAAATTTTTTGATGTTAATACCTACGTCTTTGCATACGCATTGCAGACTGCGTTTATGTCTAATCCCTTATACTAATTATAACACTTCCAATAACTTAAATACTTTTCTCATACTAAAATCTTCCATACCGTTAAAGATTGTAAATTTTTGATATATTTACATCTAACTCCTAATTAAGCAATTCACAGCTGGATGTATAGAGGTTGACTTTTCGTCATTTACTAACATTTAATCTTTCGATTTTATAAATATAAAAATGGAGATACTACGTGTAGTAATTGAGTCTAGCAGATAGCCACTGTCTAACCTTTGAACCGGTAACAGGCAATAGTACGTCCATGTCTACTAGCATTTAACAGTTTTAAACAAGTAAGTATTGATCACCTTGCTCGATGTGTCTTTTTTGTTTTTGATCAATTTAATTCGTTTATCTTATTGGGTGTGTCACTTTCATAGCTGTCAAGGAATAATAATAGATATAGTATGTTATATATACAAAGTTTGAATCTTTTCAATGCCGTCATGCTACGTTCTTATCTATCAACAATACTTATAATATAGAACTAAACCACAACTAGTATTTAAACGCATAACGTAAAAATGACTGAAATATTGAATGAAGTTTATATAAAAATATAAGACACCTTGCATTTAGGCTTTATTTAGACCGGCCCGTTGGCGCAGTGGCATATGCATCTGCTTTCCAAGTTAGGGTCCCGGGTTCGATCCCCGGTCAATTTAGGAAACGAACTTTTCTAAATTGGCTCGGAGTCTGGGTGTTACTGGGAACTCCCCCAGAGTTCATTATGCAGTACCCATAGTTACAAGCTTACTGCTTAGTTTGGAATCACACATTGTGTGTAATTGTCTGGAGCCTGGAGTATTATTAGTGTTATTATTTCAGCTCTATCTGATTATTCAGAACTCATTCATGAGCCATATGAATATTAAAGTACATTAAGTGGCTTGACGACGTAAAGTAATAAGCGACTTCGCGCTATACATTACTATTGTCTACTTAAAAGAAATGTTGGGTACAGGTTGTTAGCAATACAATTAAAGTTTAAGCTAAGAATAAATTTATTCATTTTAAAATGAAGGTTGTTGGCGAGGAGGAGAAGAGTGTATAACGAAAGTTTGTATACAGATATCTTGTACATGATTCTATGACAACCCACAGCACAAGTTTATTATAAGCCATACAAAGGGCGTACCTAATTGTCTAGTTTATACACACATATATATTATCGTAGCATTTACCATTTGGGATAGTCAAAGCATCACATTACAACAAAAATTCATTTCGACACATCCTTCAGCAATATATGTTTAGGCTTACATGTACAATGACGAATTGAAGCGAATATTAATTACATTACAGTTTAATATTGAAGACAAATGTAATTCTAAAACATACGTAACTCTAACAGAAAAGTAATTCCTAACATTTTGTCGAATTAATTTAATTAATTTGATATTGGAAAGACCACTGCAGCGTAATTCATTAAAACTTTTCCACAGAAAAATGCTTATACAGCTTATAACTTAGCTTATGTAACTACAGTAACTCCTGTTCTGCCTCGATACAATAGCCCTCTTCCTACCACGCTTTATACGCACACATGCCTTGTATAATACAATATCTGTTAAAGAGTTTACTACCCAAGCCCGCGAGATAGTCCGTCCAAACGCATGGTCAGAATCAAACCGACAAGCTAGCTCACAAATAAAGTAAAGACTTATACGGTGTTCTCTTTACAGAAAAGACAAACCTTTTAGCTCATTGTCTGTACAAATTCATTACAATAATATCCGATCCTTGGCCGATTTTTAAAACCGCGTGGAATATAAGCAGATGACATTCTGTTTTTGGAACGAAGTTCTATAACGCGGCATGTGGGAGGTTCGACTTGGTAGAAATCGTCACGTGAGGAAAAAGCGTTACTTGGAGCTAGGTTTTCGTTTCTGTTTTAAATCATACGTAAGTTTTATTGTCTCAATATTGCAATTAAGTTTTGAGTAATTGAAACTACAGCTAAAGAATTTCGTTCCTGACGGAGGTCCTCCGACAGCACACGTTTTTTTTTCGTCAAGACCTGCATAGTTGTTTATTTATAAATAAAAACTTTTCAATGTTACTTTAATTTTAACGTGACGTGATGATTAGTATAAGTCTCCATAGTCTTATTACAGCCATTAATCACTGAAGTTAAAATTTCAAAGTTATGTTTCTTAGCAATGTCATTAATCACTTTCAAACAGGAACAATCAATAAATTTCCTTAAACATTTAAAAAAGACGATGTGTCTAGACTTAATCAATGATTTTGTATTGACAATACTCGTACAGTCACGTTTCCGTATAAACATCTTTGTCGACACACACAAACATACATCGCGTGACACGTGCATAATATGTTTCCTAAAAACGCGTTTCCATTGTAGTAACAACGAACAAATAACGTTGCAATATTGTTTGAAATAGGAATAATTTCTTAGTTTCCTAAGGATTAAATATTTGAATTCGTTCTGTTTATACTCAAAGTCAAAACCAAATTATTCCATGATTGTGTACCCAAAGGGTGTCAACGGGGACCTCATAAGTCTACACAGTCTATCCTTCCTCCTGGCTTAGACCTGGAGCTCATTAATTTAAAATACACATAAATAACACTTATTAAAACTAATAATAATAAGAACTACGTCATGATCAGATCAGCCAATCTTATTGTAATTTACATGCATGTAAATGACAATAAGATCGGCTGTGCGTTATTAGTAAGATGGTTAAGCGTCCAAGAGCTGTCACCTGGCAAGTGTTTCCTCTCAAATTAATTAAGAAAATGTGTGAGGAGAATAATGAGATTTGAGGAAGCGAAAGAAATATATAAGGACCGCGACGGTCGGCGCTCGGTCTTCCCTGACTACACCGTTAAAGATACAGCGTGAAGATGTATATGTGTGTGTGTGTGTGTGTTAGTGTGTGTTAATTTAAGAAACAAGCTTTTCTGTATGATCCTGTCTAGGTGTTACTGCGCACTTGTTCAGTTCATTTTGTAATAGGTACCCATAATAATAGCTTGTAGATTTTGTAGATATATTTGTTTGCAAGCTATAATTTGCTTGTTAATGTCACTCTGATGTTATTCCCAAAATACATTTAGAATCTTTAGCAATTACAATCAAAACAGCTTTATTGTGTAATGTC
Source organism: Zeuzera pyrina (assembly GCA_907165235.1). Classification (NCBI taxonomy): domain Eukaryota; kingdom Metazoa; phylum Arthropoda; class Insecta; order Lepidoptera; family Cossidae; genus Zeuzera; species Zeuzera pyrina. The sequence continues at coordinate 8,104,950 of OU015641.1, forward strand.
ACGGAAGTTGACAACAAAAACAGTTACAGAATTGTATGTTTTATAATGTTGACATTATATTTCATAAAAAAATCCTTAAATCGACATTCATTGTCGTCATAGTAACAAAAAAAAATAGTCGCATTATCTCAAATATATTCTTGACAATTTAAAGAATAATCTTTTTAAAAATGCTTAAAATAACTCTTACGTATTTCGTAAACAAAAGAACCAACTACAAACTCTACATATTCCAATTAGTACATAGACATTGGACGAAGCATCAAAACATCATTACTTCTTAACTATCTGGCTAACAAACAGGTGGCAAAACATAACCAAATCAAGTTGCTAACCATCGCATAAGTGATTTATAGGAAATTATAAAATTTACTTTAAAACCCTTGACAATGTACAAACTGCTATAGTTAAGAAAAGAAAAGAAGGCTATTGGTCTTGGATTTCAATATATATATAATTAGCGGACTGCATTGGTACGACGTACACAACCATACATACACGCATAACTTCACACCATTTCCCATTCGGGATGGACAAAGAATTTGGGCTCATAATTGATAATGTGGAACCGGAGAGTGACTGGTTGCTGGCCTCTCGCTTAAATCATTTAACGAGCCCTATTAGCTATGTGCACGACAATAGCGCCACCTAGCGTGCGGAACTATTTGAGATTATGTCAAATAGTGACACAAATGTTTTATTGTTTTTTAAATACAGTAATTAAAAGATACATAGAAAGACGACAAATAGTATTTTTAGAGGAATTAATTAAAGACAGTACTTAGAAAAATGGATATTGTTTTAAAACCCGTTTTGAAAGTATAAAACACAATATAAGTTTTTAATCTCAAACTGTGATGAAAGGAAATAAATTAGTTTTAGCACAACATGTAAAAATTGTTGAAGAGCTACAAAATAATGGCAATAGTTATTTAATACGAGCCCACATCATTCGTCAAACATCGGTGACATTGACTGACCCGTTGGCGCAGTGGCAGAGCATCTACTTTCTAACCTAGGGTCCCGGGTTCGATCCCCAGTCAGGTCAATTTAGAAAACCGAACTTTTCTAAATTGGGTTGTAGTCTGGGTGTCACTGGGAGCTCCCCCAGAGTTCGTTGTGTGGTACCCATAGTACAAGCTTACGGCTTAGTTTGGGGTCACACGATTTGTGTAATTGTCTAGAGTATTATTATTATTATTATTATTAACATGCTATAAAACAAGTTTAAACGTAAATATTGTCATAACTTTAAACACAATGAAGCACACTTAATTTATTATTTTACGGTAGGTAAAGTACTTTCATTATCATTATAATTTATTTCTTACAGATCAATGATTCTCGTTATGATCCATTTCAAAATATAAAGAAATTGACTATCCCGAATTGCTGCAGATTTCTGCCACGGCATGCGCTGCGATAGCTTTACTATACCCCCACCATGCACTTCGCACATAGCGTTTATTATTTGCGCGGGAAAATAAGCATCTGGCATTCTACACCAATTTTTCTTTTCCTTCCAGACTATCATAGCACCAATAACATTCCTTTTATGAGAGTTTAAAAATATTATAACGTTATGAATAATAACAAGTAACAAAAACCTATAATAAATAAATTAAAAAAATCTTGATTAATTTCGTACCATCATAATCGTACTTATTGCATCAGTACATCATACAGTTAAATTAACACGTATCGTATGTATGTAATCCATTATTTTACCCGTCAAATCAAATTGTTAATTTCACCAAAAAATTGTTTACTAGATTAGAAAGTATAGCGAAAATAGAGAGTGAATAATAACTGATTTTATATCTAAATGCGTAAAATTATTAGCAATTATTTTAATATTAGGTCAATTCACTGGACTACTTACGTCCAGTTCAATACCGTAACAACCAATATAAATAAAGTATTTGTAATAAACGCAAATACATCAAAATAAACCATTAATTAAATTACTATAAGCTTATATTTATAGTCCTGTATATCGTATTGTCAATATCAAAGCTAGGGAGATTAAAGTTAAAAGCGTATTTTTATAGAAACTAAACAATCTGGAAATGAGAAATCCAGAAGTAATCTCGATTCTTATTAATTCTACTTCCACTGTTAATGATATAGTAATGGATCTTTGTTTTTATTCGATTGCTCTTCTTTTACGCCACAAGTACTGAACCAATTAACCGTAAATTTTGCAATCAGAATGGCTGTATTTCTGCTCATAGAACATAGATTATCTTTTACCACTTTTACGTGAGCGAAACTGGTAGATATTAAAAGTTATACATAGGCATAATAATTATAGAACCTAAACAATGAAATTATGTTTCTACCCTTTAAATATTGAATATATAAAGTCTATACATGCAGACGTAATTGAAGCGTCTGGTTTTCGATAATTGTTTCTTGGGATTCCGGGAACAGTCGAATGAATTTTAATTCTAGTCGCGTTTTTTGGCCGAAATAATCTAATAAAATTATCTACAATAAAAAAAATCACTTTCACTATTGTTTTATTACTATGCGTCGTCCAAAGTGACAATGGCTTTTTCTTTAACGTCCGTAATAGCTACTGGTCGCATTGCATCCGTGTCGAACTATATCCGTGTGAATACATTGGTTCGTGTACTGAGGATTAAATTTAAATATTCTAACAAAAGGAATTAACATGTTGAACATAATACATATTATAAAACAAATTAAAATTATAATAACTATAATAAGATTTTTTTATAAAATATTCCAGACATTTACACCAATATAAATCTAAACTAAGCACTAGACTCGTACAACACAAAAAAGTAAAGCACCACCCAAACCCAAAGACAAAAAAATCTTTTTCTAAATTGTTCTAAGCGAAGACTTAAACTTGAACTGGTAACGTATACCAACCATCTACTAAGCAATAACCACCTCCAAACTAAAACTAAGCACCACCACGGCAATGAATAACTGACTCTCTCTCTGGCGTAAAAGTTAGTTAGTACTACAGTTGATTTCTCAGACGAAGGCTTTGATTAAATGAATTCTAAGAGTTGTTCAAGTGTATACAATAAAAATAATAGGGAAGAAAACGCAAAGCTATTTGCAAATGGCGCTGCTCACGTTTGACCCATAACAAACTACAGTCGGTTAAAGATTTTTTCTATGTTGATGTATGAAGGGTCGATGTGTTGTTTTAAGCGATAGAGTGCTTCTTTATTTTAACATAAAACCAGAAGAAATAACCCTCACCGCGAGAAACCAAAAGTGAACCAAAAGAGATCTAGAAAATAAGAACAGCTTACGTGTGACAAGTACTATAATGTGTTTATTCTACTTGCATTGTTGCTAAATTAAAAGCAGAGTTAGTCTCGAGGAATTTTTCATAAGCAACGTAAACATTTACAGTAAACAAAATCTTACATGGGTTTTGACAGATGATGAGAGTAGATTTGAGTCGATCAGCGCCTCTAGTGGAAAGTTTGTCAGTTTTCTTCCCTATTGTTCCATTTGTCTGTCAAAGACGTGGTAAGGCTTCCATGCCTCAAAAATACTAACAATATTTTAGAGTCTAAGAATATTTTGGACTGGGTTTCCGCTAATCTGTTGTGTGACAAACATAGTATAAACTTTGAGCTTAGTTTTAAGCTCTTTACACATGATGCTATATAATATTCATACATATTTTTCATTTTTTTTAAATAATAATTCATGTCGAATTTTGTTATTTAACGTACTTGCTCGAATTTCGATTACAAGCGACATACGTATATATGTATATTGATGTGCTAAAATATACTTTGACAGTTGTATACTAAATGGAAATATATATTAACGAACCGTATGTTAACAAATATTATAATTATTATAAAAATAAAGCTAGACTGTTAGCCGACGAAAATGTCAAAGCACTCGCATACCTAGGCGAAAAAGTGTGAGGAGAATGATGAGATTTGATGAAGCGAAAGAGGTATGTGGGGACCGCGACGCTTGGCGCTCCGTCCTCTCTGACTACCCCGTTAGGGTTACGGCCTGAAGATATGTATGTATAAAAATAAAATATCTCCGACTACATTATATCCATACTTCAATACTAGCCGTACATCTATGTCTATACTAATCTATATATATCTATACGAATATTATAAAGAAGTAAACTTTGTTTGTTTGTATGTATAATGGATAAACTCAAAAACTACTTAACAGATTTCAAAAATTCTTTCACCTATAGAAAACTACATTATCAGTAATATGGGCTGAATTTTATTTTCAAAAAATTACTACCTGCGCGAAGCCGAGGTGGATCGCTATTATTTATAAATACGAAAACATTCGTCTGTCTGTTACGTTGTCAAGAACCGTTGAACCGATTTTAATGAAACTTGGTATGGAGATAGGTTGAACCTTAAGGAAAACTACTTTTTTACAAATTCTACGCTAACAAAATCGCAAACATACGGCTAATTTGAATGCTTTTAGGTACGTCTACTATGGGCTAATATCGACCAATATTCATTCACTACTGAACATTGATGGCTGTCAAAGAGTGACGAAGCCAATCTTCATTAATTTGAACCTATGAGTACGTTTATTGCAGTTATTATATATAGCACCAAGTTTCTGACAATATTGACGCAAACAAACTAAATTAAAATTCTTCTAAATTAAAACTATCTATAATTAATTTAGAATCAATTAACAAACAATGCATGTAATTAATGATGAGAATGACGTTGCGTTCACGAACATTTGCACCGTCAAAAGCCGCCATGAAAACGAAATTATTAACCCCCGCTTTTTACCAAATCACAAAAGAATTTCGCAAATATCATCATTAAATGTTGAAACGTTACTAATGGCTTAGCAAAATAAATGACCGTGAATTAATATTGCAGTCAGTGTCGTAAAATGAACAAAAACTGTCATTTGGGTTATAATGCTGATTTTGACCCTCTTACTGGTTTTAAGGTCGATTCAGCCTGATTCTTACAGACGAATTTTAATAATGAACACTGGTGTGTACAATAAGAACTAGCTTTGCAAATTAACCTTCTTTTTTTAGCTCTCACAGCATAGTGGTTGTAGTTCTGTGTTTGATAGGATCGCTAAAGTGAAGTAATGCTGCGCGCGGTCACAGATAGGTGATCTAATGTCGTCGTTAAGTCATTAGCCCTGGCTATTGAAATATAGCGGTGGTCCTCAAATCTGCTTAGCGGCTTCGTATAGACTGCCCGAAACATACACACGTACACATACGTATATCGTAACACCACTTTTATTAATTTCAGAATAAACAAAATATCAAGGCACAAAAAAATTAAGTTTTTGACAATATGGTAACGTTACTAGACAATAATTGGTTCCTAGTCCATCGCTTATACAAGTTCCTTATAATAAGTTTTATCCATTGCCAAACTTTTAAAACCTAGCTGCTTAAAAACTCAGTAGGTAATTTGGTCTTTAGTCCTTGCATTCCTTCCAACCATAATGGGCCTGTCTGATCGTCTTTTCGCCACATTTCTGAGAAAAACCTTATGTTCACCTTATGTTATGTTATGTTTATCTAATTCTACCCACAAATTACTTAAAAAATTGCGTACTCCAGGCAATTAGGTCACCAATTATGCGACCCCAATCTAAGCACTAGGCTTATATTATTTAACAACACAACAAACTGGGGAGCTCCCAGAAATACCCCGACTCCAGACCGTTTCAGAAAAGTTGTTCCTTAAATTGAACTGACCGGGAACCGAACCTGGAGTTCCGTAAATCCAATCAAATTCCGTGAAGTCAAAGTAGAAGTTAACCTAAAAGGTATATGTATACCTTTTGTAGGTTTTTACATGATACTAGCGGGCCATCCCGACTTCTCTCGGGTTGAATACATAATATATATATATATGTCTATCTGGAATAAGGTACCTTTCAAATGGTGAAAGGATTATTCGAAGAGGTGCAATGTTTCCGAAGATTACCCTTCATGTATAAACGAACTTATAAAAACCTTATAAAATTAGTATAGATAAGAAGAATTCACGCCGCGGTAATGAAATTTTCAGAATAATTAAAATCAAACACTTGGTAACTAAAAATAAAGGAATATTGTACATCTCCAATTACAATTACATCTACAGCCAGGACTATTATATATATACACTTTTTTATAAAATATATTCACCAAGTTTCCTATTGAGTATAATTTTCTAATCGCACGCGATCTTGTTGCTTTGGGGTAACAATGCACTGAAATTGATATAATTTTTTTAAACGAAATCACAAATCTGGTAAGCTTATCCAAAACAAACTGACAACATCTCAAGCTTACAATAACAAAATAAAAAACATTACATCCTCTTACAATAAAGCACTGTTATTTACCCGTTAACTTAAATCGCTCAACGCATGGAATACAATGCTTGTTACATAACAAAGGTTATTTATATTTGGTATATTATGGTGTTTCGACATTTTCAAGTTCGTCTGTCAAGCTCGCGCGATGACCGTTCTCCGCAGACGCTTGTGCAATTGTTCAAAGATACCATTCATAACAAACTTGATCCATTAATTTATGTTGGGCTCCATTGCATTTTATTTTTTGATGTCTCATTCTGCCTAAGTAATATTTCGTTATGATTATTTTCGAAAGTGAAACGAATATGCGTCATCTTTGAATGCAGAATGTATGAAGTAACCGGATGCGTTCACGAACCATTGGTTCAATACTTTCGGCCTTTATTATCTAATTCTACCCACAAATTACTTAAAAAATTGCGTACTCGAGGCAATTAGGTCACCAATTTTGCGACCCCAATCTAAGCACTATACTTATATTATTTAACAACACAACAACAAAACAAACTGGGGAGCTCCCAGAAATACCCCGACTCCAGTCCGATTCAGAAAAGTTGTTCCTTAGATTGAACTTATCGTAAATCCAATCAAATTCCGTGAAGTCAAATTAGAAGGCAGACGTCCTGCCACCACGCCAACGCGCCGGTCATTTGTAAAACAATTTATTTGAAATCATTCCTTCAAATAATAATGTTCTCAACAATTTTGACAGCTGCAACACGATCTATAAATGACTAGCGCAGTTGTCACTGTACTCGTATTATGTCTTATATTAACTAAAACGATGTTATTCAAAAAACATGTAAATCTGTTAATAATAATAACAAATCTTATAAACTATCGAAACTCGAAGTCTGTGCCAAAGCAATAAGTAACAACTGAAAGTCTACTAGTTTGGTTAGTTAGGTTAGTTTGTCAAATTTAATTATATTAAAGGTCGCCCTGTGGTCGAAATTCAACCGTAAATATAAACTTATAATATAAACTCTTTGGCGACAATCTCTACTCAGTACGACTGTTTGATCCAAAGAGGTTGGTTATGTATATGTGATCATAAACTATTCTAACTCTCCTGTCCTTCTACATGTAAACTTTTAAGTGTACCAAAGGATGACGCCCATCTCCCGTACAACCGTGGACTAGGAAAAAAAATAATAGGTACCATGAATACCTTACTTAGGGTTCGATTTAAGTGGGTACATGAATCAGGTAAGTAATACATGATAATCAGGTAAGTAAAGTTATAAGGTTAGACTTTTTGGCGCGAACAAAAGAAATGTGGTTGGCATTTTGTTCAAAATTCAGATTTGTTATTTTTTATGCTTTTGGGAGTTTTAAAGTACAAAAATGACAGTATATTTAAGAAATATTTCGTAAAACATTACTGACAAATTATTTTTGAGGTTAAGGAGCGATGTGTTTACGAAGCACTTTGAAATTAAATTAAATTAAAAATAATCCTTAAAATGCTATTTATCGCTATAAAAATATTATAGGCTAACATAAAACATTACTATATTATGAAAGATATACCTTTTTTATAATAACACTGTCGTGCAATCCTTTTATACTCCGTGCCTCTTTGTTGTTTATTTCGTCCACAAGGGTAACACCGCACATATTTTTATGAGATCGCATTTCTACTGCATTTATACTATTTTCTTTTGATTTCGGGCATATCCATGTCTCAAAACCGAACAATAAAGTTGGCACCAACACAGCATTGTGGATGGCCATTTCAGCCGATTGAGATATATGTTCTAGACATTTTACATGTACCCATATCTCACATTTCATCTGTATACCTTCCCTTATAAACTTTAAATTATATTTTTAATTTAATGGATTTGCTTATTATAGGAATCTGGTATAGATTATGGACTAGACTAGACCTATGGTTTCACTTTTCCATACTTTTTACCAGAATTCTTGATATTCTGTCTCCAAATAGGAGATACCGTGACGTTATATATCTACCTATATATACGTAAATAAAAACGCATCCGTAAACACGACCTCGAAATACACGAATATGGCCCCAAATTCAAATCTAGCTACTGTACTAGTTGCCACGAATCCATTTACAATGAGACATGTGCATAGTTAAAATAATTAGCAGCTTTCATCTACGTTTATATAATACAATGAGTCTCTGTCTTTTTAGTTCGAACTCTAAGGATTCGGAACGGATTTTGAAGATGTTTCACTATTGTACATATTATTACATGAGTACAGAACCGGCCGTCCTAATAGAAAAACTAAGAAACGGCTTAGGGCGCTTTTTATTAAGGGCGCCGTGGCGAGGGTGTGGAAGCGTGTGGTAGAAATAGTGAAAAAATCGATGTCATTTTTATGAAGTCCCTCATATTAAATAGAATCGTCATTCATTATAAACGATGTGTGTTATTTCGGCCAATTGAAAAATGTCAAACCCGAGTCCACTTGAGAATATTATTTTTAATTTTGAGATTTTAATACCGTTCTATTTAGTTTTTTTATATCAAAATGACTGACAATTATAGTTTTATTTCTATTAAGCGCAGAGTAGCATTTTTTTCTCATTTCGAAATTACGTAAATGCAAGAAAATTGACTCTACCGCGCCGCCCTCCTGGACGAGAGAGAATTTTATTTTCAGTCTCTATTTTTGGCGTGAATAATCTATGTAAATTACATTCATACTTACACGGCTTCATGCTGTATCTAAGCATTAATAAATAAATATATATATAATATAATACATACATTTAAAATAGCATTATTGTTTTAGTACTGTTGCGTTTTATTTTGTAGCTTAATTTTTATTTCAAGGAGCGCTGTACTCGTATATCACACTGTATCTAGGGTTCTAGGGTATGAAGAGACAACGGTGCGCTAACCCACAACATTCGATTCTTCGAATCTCATAATTCTCAATGTTTTCACACATGTACATAATCGCAAATGGTTTAGTAGGGATTAAAAAACAAATAAATGTGTTATTATACGATTAAGGTTAAATAGGTATATTGATATATGTAGAGACATGTCATAAACTGCAACAGTAAGTTTAGTCTTTCACTATACCATAATGATGTCGACGGGCATTTCCACAATTCCACGTAAACAGAAGCTTAGGAAATATTTACTTTCTTAATATTAAGAGCCACACACACAAACATACAACATACCTAATCCACTCTACTTTTAAGCGTTACACATTCAAATTCATCGCAAAGTCTTAAACACAATAAACGTGTGCTCGGAAACAATTAACGAAATTACATAACGACGTACACACCGTAATCTAATTATATAAAAACATACCGTTCACAGTGTTCTTAATACTTTCAAATCTAAACAGAATTACACGGCAGAATTACAACACGGCATTCATAGCATTAATCCTTTCACGCGATTTAAAGACATTTAACATTTAATTCAAGTTGGAAACATAATATCAAGTATTATAATTACGTTCACAAAAATTCACCTTCGATAAAATTGTCATTTACTCGAGCACTTCCTGGAACCAACAGAGTAACAATTTCTAAACAAAAAGGTCAGTAAGAGTTACGTTTTACGTAAATTATTTGACGTATTAAAAATTAATCCAAAATTATTTAAAATTTTGCGTCTTCGTTTTGCATAACTGGGTCTAATTTGAGCTCTATGAAGTTGCAGATGTTCTGAAATTATTACCACTGCAACAAGGAACTTGCTGTGAATAGTAGTTAATAACTAAGATCTAAATTTTGGAGTTCGTTAACAAAATAGATAAACGAAAAATTTTTGTGACCGTTTTGGTTCTCTATTTTTGATAAAATACCTATTTTATTTGTTGTAATTTCACATAATGTAATATACTTGCAAGAAAAGGTAACATGATTGGATATATAATTGATATTCCTAAATATTTTTTCTAAACAGATGATGACAATGAATTCAAATTATTGAGACTATAATTATGTTAAAACATAAATAAAACATGAAATTTATTTTTGCTATTATGATTAGCAAAATATGTAGACGATCACCTGTGATCAGAATCATTTTTTGCGAGCTTATTTTCTACTTTTAGTGTCACAATTTTGTGAAGTTGATATAATTTTTTTCGTGAATTAATTGAAAGTTGAAAGCTTATAAAAAATATAGTTATTTGTCTCCTCTCTGAAACTGTTAATAAAAAAAAATGACAAATGTTTTTAATAGAAACGGTATAAATCAAAAATTGTTAGCAATATCTTTACTTAGGAAATGCGTTTTTGCTTAGAGTCAAACAAAGGGAATACAAAACTTATAATACTCATGCAAATATAGTTATCAATGTCACACATAATGATTTTAATTTGTACAGAACACTAGGAGCTTTAATTGCACTTAGCAATGTTTTTAATTAAATTGCGGAAGGAACATGACTAATGCTAACGAGGTCACTAATAACCTCTGAAATAGGACAGCTAGGCTCCAGTGGCAATGTTAATGTTACATCAGAGCTTCTGTGGCCAACTTTCGTTGACTTCGCAACACGCTCGCGGTCCACTCACTATCACTCACAAACGCGAGCTTTATAGTTGTGTGCGTGCAAAACACGAACGCTTTATTTCAGTATAGGGTTGCCGGATGGTTGGGATTCGACTGGATTGTCCCGACATTTCATATGATGTCCAGACTCCCAACAAAATACAAAATGTCCCGATTAACAGCTTCTTGTAAAGTTATAACAAAACAGAGATTTAATTTTGTCATTATTTTAATTTCAATAAGATTTTGATTTGTAAAATTTAATTGTCCCGAATGAATGAATTCAAATTATTGAGACTATAATATCTCTCAAAACCTCAAAATTATTTCCATCTTTTCTGACTACCCTGTTAGGTATACAGCGTGAAGACATGTATGTATATATTTCTCAAAATCCCGACTTTTTGAAATTTTTCCCAAATATTTTGATTTTCCTATCTGGCAACCCTAATTCAGTGTTTAAATCAACTAATATATTACGCAATATTCGCATGTTATAGCTGCCTGCTATATCAAAATTAAAGCCATTTTAGGAAAACTTATTTCTATTATGTTTTTTTAATATAGCCATTATAAAAACTAAATTATAAAAATACCACCGAGGAGCCTAAAGCTACTTACGAAGATTATTATATCGTATGATTAATGATTATTGAGTGATTATCACACCGCAAATGTGAAAAGAGAATGATGAAGATTTGAAACAATGTGTAATCTTGTCTACTCTGCTGAAAATATCGTAAAAATGCTTGTTTAACTTATTGAGGAAAAAACAGTATTATATACAGTTATTTTGTATGAGACATCACAGCAATTTCTAATAGTCGTATAGTTTTTACGAAACTTTGCGCTTACAAAACAATTAACTCTTCTTAAGGACACAAAAAAATGTACACAAGTCCTTTCATACAATATTGATAATTACAAAAAACAAGCTGTTAAAAAAATTTAATTAAACCTAATTTATAGAAAAAAAATTAATGGACTTTTTTTCTTTCTTATGGCATGGCGTGCAGATAAGCGCATTTGCGAATATCACATATTAATAAGTAAAATCCACATGAAGCACGTTCGAAGTAAATTCGTTTTTTCTTCTTATCGTAAAACTCCTTCAGTAAAGTGATAGCTTTATAATTAAGTGATGGCTTTATTGAACATACACAGGACTTCTTGGAAGAACGCCAGAACTTCAGCTACACATTTTTATTTAGACCTACTCCGTTCTTTTCACTTAGACTTTAGAACTTTAAACGCAAAATATTCTATCACTTTTGTACTTTAAAACTCCCAAAAATGTAAAAATAGAAAATTCTTCGTTCCCGCCAAGAAGTCCATTTAATGGACCTCGTACAGAAGAATTTAAAAAATGGATTACAACACTTATTTCTTTAACATTAAAAAGGTATAAGAAAGTTGCCAGTTATAACAAGATAGATAAAATTACAAGAGTAATGTATAAGTTAGTTTTATTATTACAGCGAAAAATTGCACAACACTTATTATCCGGTGAACTTATTGTAAGACCCACTTTTTACACAGTCACGAATAAACTGTACACGCTAATTTGAACTTTCATCGCACGGAAAGGAGTTCAAAGATGAATAAAAAGTGCCTTTTAAGCATGTCGGATTTTGACCTGCAGCTCAAATTGCGAATCTGTTATACAACTATACAATCCTGGGAAGACTAGTAAGAGCACGTTATGTTTTGTTACTCAAATGTTATTAAAATGTCGTTATTACTTATTAACTTAATCGATTCAACACGATTTTATGGGCTGTACGGGCACGATATTCCTTTTTTAAATATTAGAAAAATAAAATGACAGCACTTTAAGCTGTGATGATTTTTTAATTCGAAATATGTGTTTCTTGGAACTGTGTGAATAATTTTTAATACATACTAAGATTATTAAATAATAAAGAAAAGTTTATATTTTATTTTAAATATTAATTACCTACATACTAGCGACCCGCCCCAATAAACTTTTTAATCTCTATACCTTTTAGCCTATATAAAACTCAGTGATAGCGAAGCTTCCTATTAGTGAAAGATTTTTTAGGGTAAGTTCAGTAGTTCCAGAGATTACCCTTATATACATAGTACATAGAATATAACAAACAGATTTTACTGTAAATTTTTTGAGTAACAACAATAGTGTACTAATACTGTCCATTAAATTAATTTGCAAGTGTAAAAGAATAAAAAACCCAAATAAACGTGTACAAGTGACGTTTTCTTAGTCTTCGAAAAAATCCGCTGGGTAATGAACAGTTATAATAAAAAAATAAGAAGAGATATGTGAGATATGTTTAATGAAAGCAGTGTTTATTCTGAAAATGTATCTGAATCTGAAAATGCCACTAAACAATTATTTTTTTGGAATTTTTATAGTGAAATTTATGTACAATGGGCAACGCCTTAAACTAAAACCCTAATAAGGTAAAAAAGTAATGTTTTATGAAACACTACAAGCTCACGTTGTTTTTATTGCTTATAAATCACATAAATCATACGTAGCCAGGTTTGATCCCAGTAAAGTGCTTTTTAAAAATATTACATTTATAACTAATAAAAGAATAAACTACATTATACTTTACTATGGGAGCGTGACTTAATTATGAACACGAGACGTGTTCTCTTCTTGTGAGGTGGATCAAGAAATCATGGATCTCACTAAATCTCCAATGAAAACTTACAGACTAAACACAGGGATCATGCATCCGCTTCGCGGAATTAATTCATTACATGGTGAATCAGCGAAACTATAAGTTAGGCGGCTGCATAACTACGTATACCTCTATTATTGCGTAACAATGTAGCGATTAAATGTTGATAAAAATATTTATATTCGTATACCTACATTGCTTGTACATTTTGTATGAGTTAGCCCTGACAAATTATTTGGTACTTTTGTGGTGTCTCAAGAATATCTCGAAATTAGCAAGTATAATTAGCAAGTGTATTATAATCTTGCGTCAAAAAATATTTTTACGCCAAAATTATAATACTTTCGTTCACTTTATCAAAAAAGAAGGAGACAAAATGGAGGAAGAAACACAGAATCACTCCAACTTTAGAACAATTAGATCTCCAATCATTAACAAAAAAATTGCTATGAGCCTTGATGCTTAGTGAACTAAAGTTTACACGTGTGTCCATTTCTCATTGAGAATGGCTACGGATAACCTTTTATTTATAATTTATTATGAATATATCTAGTTATATTTATGTGATTAATGAATCTATTTTAAAGTACAGTTATGATTTTTTATCGATATTTAAAAAAAAGATTGTTGTCATGTTGAGATAATTTAAATCTTCACTCCTTCCATAAAAACCCGTTGGAAATACGATGACATGTCACGAAACACAACGGAAATACCAAATACTTGTGAATCATAATATGAGTTCGTGTTATTGAACATTTAAACATAGATTATAAAAACAATTATTAAAAAAAATTAAACCGCCTTCAAAAAAAATACTGAAAAGTATAAAATAACTATCCTTTACTAATCAAAACTCAAGTACAATTAAAATAACTTTATAAATACGATACACATACTTTTATAATTAAATTTGACAGTTACTGAAGTCGGTGCCAAGCCCACCAAACTAATAGACTATGTTGTTGCACCTTGATTTTAATCATAATAGGCGCAACATTTCTTTAGGCAAAAAAAATTTGTTCGTCATTATTTACTCTATACCATTAGATATAAAGATAAAGTCATATCTGTATAATACAAAAATAAAACAAAAAATGCTATTCGTACTAATGTGGCATTAGAATTACTGCTCTCGTAGGTCCTAAATCAAGCAATTTGTGAACTGTTTTTGCAAGTATTAAAAATGTCACTAGAATTTTCAATCGATATCTCTAGCATAATTAAATATAAACAAAAAATAAACGAGCCAGACAATACACACTCAAAGTGATGTCTTTAACTCCACATTAATAATAATAAATCGTTGTAATCTATGAATCAAATATATTCTTATCTTGATACACAAGAAAAAGTATAATTTGAATAATAATTTTGATACGTTATTAGGGAAAAATTTGAGGCCAAAAGAACCGGTGTTTTAATGCCAGCGAAGTGTTATGTTTGCATAACTTTGTAGGTACTATATTAATATTATACTTATAGGCATGTAAAGAGTGTTTCTGCAGATCAAAATACTAACTTATAATCTATATCTGGGATTTTCTTGCGGGAATGTATGATTGAAGTTTACATTTTCTTTGCATTTTTAGAGTTTTAAAGTACAAAAGTGATAGTACCTATATTGTGCGTTAAAATTCTGTGTTCAAAATTGTTGAAGATTGAACAAGTTTGAATAAATATTATCTATGTGCAACAGAAATTTTCGTGCTCTTCCAAAAAGTTTTATTAGAACTGTAGACTTAGTAATAAAAAGCAGACATTTTGCAACAGAGATGTACCATTTTTGTACTTGAAAATGACAGGAGTGTTTCGAAAAATATGAAAAAGGTTGCCAATATCTAAAAGAGAATAAGAAGAATCTTAAAAGTCAATCTTGATTGACTGCCTCCGCCCAAATTTGAAATTTGGAGAGGGTATCGATTTTATATTGTAAACATTGTTTAAGAAGAGATTTCTCGAATTGCTACCCCAGAATGAGTGATAGGGGTGGCAAAATTTATATGGCATTAATATTCTTCTGGTCAGATTTATTTGACACTAGTCTTAATTCTTATTGACGTAATGAATGAAACACGTATTTTGACGTATTTCAAAATTCAACATGTAAGGGAATGAAAATGGGTGCAAAGGTTCGTAAGGACGTTAAGATGTATGTAATTTATATAATTGCTAAATTTCTCCCTTCGCAAACGTGGTGGGTGGATTTAAATTTTAAAAACTGTATAAAACTTTGAGCGAGGCAGGGCTCGGAAACCGATTAATTTTCCAAACCGGTTTAGGTCATTGACCCCGAACCGCAATTGATTCCGGTTTGGATTACGGTTATCTTTATTTTAACCGGTTAATTGAGAAACCAGTTTTCACATATTCCGGTTCTGTTAACCGAAATTAACCGGTTTTTTGAGTTGCCTCATGTATACTAGAATACATACTAGCTTTTGCCCGCGGCTTTGTCCACGTGGTGGCGACTTACAACAAGTACAAGTAAGCACGTGAGAGACGAATGAACCATAGCCAGCGCGTACAGAAAAAAGAAAGAACGTGAGGCATTACATGGCGGTGGTGCGCCGGTGCGCGAAGTGGGTTGCGGGTGGCTGTGATCAATCTGTGCAGGCAACGTGCGTATGAGTAAGATCGCTTTTAATTTAGGTTTTAGTATCGATTTTAATTTCGTTCCCTTTATTAATCAATGAACAGAATTAAAACCGGTTAAAAACTATATTAACCGCTAGTTTGAAATTGGTTCCGAGCCATGGTGCAAAGCCATTAGCGGAAAGCTAGTCATTTATAATCATTTATATAAACCACAATACATACTGAGTTAATCATTTAAGTGTATAGATAATTTTTTTTTAACACAAAACGTACAATAAAATATTATTAATTTATTACACATAAATTCTAAGCATCAATGCTAATAGTTATATTTAATATCAAAGTATATGAGCCGGGGCAAAAGTTATCTATGTGCTTATAATTACACACTCGTGGCACGCCTAACTTACCTGTAACAAAAAAAAAACTTATTAGAGAAAAGTATACCACTTACAAAAACACATTACATAATAAATACATATATTTCGACAGGCTATATTCCTAACGGGGTAGGTAGAGAGGATAGAATGTAATAACAACTTAATAATAATAAAATAATATTGCAAACTAGAGACAATAAACCGATTGGGTGACACGTAGTAACATCCAGACTCCAACACAAAAAAAAAGTTCTTTAATTTGACTTGGCCGGGAATTGGATCCAAAGCCTTCTATTTAGGAGGCAGATACATTAACAGCCGTGCCAAGGGTTTAGTCAATAGAAACTACACACAAAAAATCGGACTGCGTAAAAAGTTCACTTTAAATAAAAACTCAAAAACGCAAACTGCGTAATAAATAAACTTTGAAAAAGATATCACACTCCGTAAGTACACCCTAAGCCGAGATCCATGCCCATTGGCTAGTTGTCTCTAAACTTATTCTGCAGAGAATACCATTCGTAGTCGCCCTCTCGTCAATTGCAGCAGTAAAAACCAACTGCTGTGCAATCTCACAACTATCTCATGCAGTTGGAGGCAATAATTGTTAAATTAAAAAAGATGCCTACGACTGTATGAGATTGTTGCGAGATTATGCAGCATATGGTCTTTACTGCTTTTATATTTGGAAATATTGTTTTAGTTGTATATACGTTGTATTTATTTTGTGATGTCATAATTATAAAAATTAGTGGTAGCTTAGTGGTTGAATATCAACCATAAGTATAAAATAAACGGTTTTTTCACTTGACATACTTGACACGACATTTATTTGTGAGCCCACAGCTCCTAATCACGTAAAATTTACAGCTCGAAATTCATTCAGTCAATCTGTCAGTAACTATTTGTTGGCAACATTTTAAATTTTTTTTTCGATAATCTCTATTCTGCGCGACTGTTTGATCATAGAATATTATGTGCTTGACATTTAAAGTAAGAACGTAAACGATTAATGTTTTTTATTTCATTTAATACATACATACATATCGTCACGCTGTATCCCTAACGGGGTAGTCAGAGAGGACGGAGCGCCATTTAATTTAATAACACATGTATAAATTTTCTGCACTCCCTCATACACACGTTAACTATGCTACAACACACTCCTACGTGCGTGCAATATGCTCAAAAAAAGTTATATAC
Source organism: Zeuzera pyrina (assembly GCA_907165235.1). Lineage (NCBI taxonomy): Eukaryota > Metazoa > Arthropoda > Insecta > Lepidoptera > Cossidae > Zeuzera > Zeuzera pyrina. The sequence continues at coordinate 8,122,644 of OU015641.1, forward strand.
TCACAAAGTTTTGTCCTCACGTATTAATATATAGATAATATCAAATATCAAAATGTAATTGGAAGTGTGATGAAATGTTTCTTTATATTTCTTTTTTCAGTACCTAGTTAAAAAACTGTTTTGTAAATCTTGCTCTTGATGTAATAATAACGTTCATGCTTTGTGATAATCATATTCAACATCTTATTCGTCTGTATTGATTCTATTTCACAAACCAAGAGAATCGTCAGAAATCTTTAAATTTCCTAGAAACAATGTTGTCGAGAAAGTGAAAGGACGCTGAAAAACTGTTATAGGTGTGTTGACATTCCTCGTTTATCAAGAATCGAATGTTTCTATACCTTATACCAGCTAGACGTATAATCATCGTTAAAATGAACACAAAAAATAAACTATACATACATTTATCATTTATTATACATATTCATGAAACTGTTTAAGTTAGTTAACCCTTAACTACTCGTATATCACTTACACAACAAAATCATTATATTCACACTTTTTCGCTTTAGTTTTAACAATTACAGCAGTAATAAATATAATGTTATTTATTATTGACGTAATATCAACTCTTATCGATTCTAATGTACATAAGTGTATCTACATAAAGTTTAAAATGCTTAAATTAAAAATAACGAAAAAATGGGATTGTTTTTTTTATTCCTGATTAAGTTGCTAGTACCTAAGTGACCGGGTTTCACTCGATGTCTTATAAAAAAAAGGCTGACCACATTGCAGGATTCGAATCCGCGCGCTTCGGTGTGGTAGGCTTACACTCAGCCACTGTGCTATTGAGAAGGTAAACCCTGTTACGAAATTAAAAAAGTTTAGAGTTCAGAAGTTTTAAGTGTGCAAAAGACGGAGAAAACGTTTTTCCCAAAATTGAGATCTAGCTAGATCGATTGCTCGCCTCCCTCAACCCCTGTATTGTAAATTTCATCAAAATCGCTGGAAGTGTTTTCGAGAAAGTGATATATATCGTCGTCGTCAGCCCATGTTCGTCCACTGCTGAACATAAGCCTTTCCAATACTGTGCCACCATATCCGGTCCTCGGATATATATGTATATATTACATATATTCATATGTATACAAGTATTGCTCGTTTAATATAATAGTGGATGGGTAATGTTATGATCGTCTAATTAGTAATGAGAGAGTCGTGTATATCGTAAACATCCGTAGAAAAACACTAGGTGTTAAAATCAATAAAGATATAATCATATCAAGTCGTGACATATCGGTAAATCACAGATAATCCGTTAAGTACATGCGAGAAAAAAATTCACAACGTCAAATAGTATACCTACTTCATCAGCGTAATGTCATTGCACTTTAAATTTAAATTTAACGAGAAATTATTTCTACACTCCTAACGTTCCATCTCACATATGACGTGTATTTGACGAGTAATGTGGTTGGAATGGGAGAGTTTATATCTCAATGTTGGAATAGCAATATTATACTAAAAATTAACGGTGGGGTTATTACATGAAAATTTGCGGACAGCGACAGCCACGCGATCATTGCGCGACCGGTGATTAATTGTAATAAAAAATTGGTATCATGTATGACGATTGTGTGTCTATTACGCCATATGCGTAAAATGCATTTTTAACGGTAGATTTAAAGCCACTATATAAATTACATTATACAAATTCTCGTTTTGACAGCAGATATCGCGCGATATTTGGCTGTCGCGTACTGACTGCAAGTTAGGTAATAATTGTGCGGGTTATTACCGCGATATTAATATATTTGATATTAATGTATGGATACAAACCGCGAAACTCTAACAAAATGTGTAGCAATATTTATACACTATACTATATAACTATACCAATATTATTAGAGAGCGGATTTTGTTTGTTCATATGTGGAGGGTAATCTCCGGAACCACTGCAGCTATTTGAATAATTCTTTCCCCATATGAAAGGTACTTTATTCCAGATGGACATAGGCTATATATTATTTATTCAACCCGGGTAAAGCCGGGACGAGCCGCTAGTTTTTGTATAAATATACCTCCATACCTGGGCTTGGAAACGAAAAGAAATGAAGAATTGGTCATCTATTTATTTACCTATATTTGATAGATTTTTGTAATTTTTAGCAATCTTCCGACCAAAATCTCAAACTTCGAATATCAACAGGTGGATTTATAAAATATACGTACGAGCATATCCGTATTTTCGAGAGGGTCGTACAAGTCGACAGAGTACCAGAATACTAACTTCAAATACTGGTGACGAGATATAATTTTCATTATGTCTTGATTTTCGAATGGCAAATGACGTCGAACCAGGTCACAATATTAGTATATATATATAAATATTGTATGTAATAACAAGAAACAAATAAAAAAATTAATAATTGAATAAATATACCGGGCGAAATCAACAAACTGAAATGAGGAGCTTTACTCATTCATGACTGACATTCATTCTAGGGGGTAATGATTAAGCAAATCGATATCTTACAAAAAATTTCAATGATGCACCTGAAATAACAAATTGATATTAAAATGTCGCTGTATAATTCCAATGTTTTTTTTTTAAAAGAGGGGGCAAACGAGCAGGCAAGTCACTTGGTGGAAAGTAATCACCGCCGCCTATGAATACCTGCGACATCAGGGGAATCACGGGTACGTTGCTGGCCTTTAGGTAAAGAGGGAAAGGAGGGGGAGAGGGGAGATGAGCTACCGGCACTCTCATTCAAATAAAGACACACCACAACAATAGATGCTATTATTTCACTCAGATATTCTGTGAGAGGGTGGTATATACAATTCATGCTGCAACGCAGCAATGGCTCTACCATAAATACGACGAGCACACATAACTTAGTTACGAATGACAATACTAATTTCATTCAATTCAACTCTCGTAGCCCAAGAAAATGTTAAAACATTTTCTTTAATTAGCAAAATATTACTGTCTTGAAGTAGTTTACTAATTTTACGAAATATTCATTGTTACGTTCTATTGATGAAGAACGAAGAAATGAGCTAAATCTCTATAAATTCTAATTTCTTAAAAAAATAGTCCCATAAAAAAAAATGTAACAGTAGCCAGTAAATTTATTGTATTCAACGAAATCAACAATATTAAAAAGGTTAAGGAATTCTTTCCTATTACCGAGACAACTTCATGTATGATACATGAACGAAGGTTGTCGTTATAATATTAAAATATTGTTTTTCTAGGCTTGGGCTACGTCTACACTTTATTAACTAAAGTTCAATTGTTAATTACATGCATCACATTGTCACTTATATGAATATGCAGACGAACACCTGCATTTCCTGACTTGCTATAACAGCACATAATATCATACTATTAAAATATCGATAAGCGCATTATTCACATTGTAATAATCTGTTTACTGTCTTCTAGTACGCGAAAATCTAAAAATGTCCATGTAATTAAAAATAGATATAGAGTTAAAATTACCAGAAATGAAACGTCACAACTTAGCCGCTTTAGTGACGAGAGGAAGCAATTATTCTGACCATAGTTTATGAATATATATGATAGTGTTTCTCTACTTTAAGTCTAAGTTTAAGTCTTAAACCTTAACAACATAAATTAACAAATGTATTAGTTTATAATAAAATAATAATACTATGAACCAACGTCAACATCATTTTCCTATTTGAAAAAACGTTGTAGATTAGATTGTCCACTTTTTTACTCTTACTCAGACCCTGATAAATTCTGAAATGTCCGTTCTCTTGATACTATGAATGGTATTACTTTATGTACTTGCTTATTTCTACTTGTTCGTTTTTTGAAGGAGTACAACCTGTCTGCTTCTAACTACACTTATGGGGAGGAGCCTTTTCCATACAGTGGGATAGTGTCACCAGATGAAAAACCAAAATATCAAGATTAAATTTAAAAAATTCAGAATTTTTGGGTTGTTGTCGAAAGAAATAAATATTAGATGTCTATGAATTTGAAAGAAAAATGCTTTTATTTTGATTTCACCAATTTCTAACTTACAACATTATGAAGTCTCAATATTATTCACTAATTAAAAATTGCGAAAATAATCTACTTATTTATTTATTTATTTTTATAATTCTCATAATCAAATGTAAATATTTGTTTGCAGTAATTACTTACTACAGCATTTATTTAGCATTTGATTTGTTGAAATTTTATCATTTTACTATTCTCGTTTTTAGGCAGTGTTGGTATATTTCTCAAAAACAACAGTCATCGATATACAGCAGCTGTTGTCCACTGCTCGAATTATTACTCGTTTTTAGGCAGTGTTGGTCAAAAACAACAGTCATCGATATACGGCAGCTGTTGTCCACTTCTCGAATTATTAAATAGTAAAAAAATTTAAACATTGTGATTGTGAAAAAAAACACAACAAGAGTGCGAGACGGGGCGCGTCCGCGAACTCATCCCACTCTCCCTGATGAAGGACCTCCAATAGGTCCGAAACTAGTCGGTACCTATACTGATTGGACTTGAGTATAGCGGTGTTCAATAGTCATTTAGTTAATAATGTCTCACGAAAGGTTTAATAATTCAATCAAACATTGTGTAATGTTTGTTATGGTAGTCGGGTGATAATATGAAATGTCTGGAGAATCCAACCAAATCCTGCCCATGTGGCAACCCTAAGTGGAACCCATGTAGATTGCCACTCCGCAAGTAGTGAGAGAATAGAACTTATATAATTGTATGTACCGTTCTCTTAAATTTCCAATCACAATTCTGCAACGTATAGTAGTTGCTATTTTCTGCTTTTATATTCATAGGGTTTTTTTTGTGTCAAAATCAAATAAATCAACCATTGAACCAACATTTCAATATCATTGCTAAGTTATAAGTACAATAATTTCACATCAAAAATATGTAATGAAATATTACTTTTTTCCTCAATTGTACACAGTACTAATGACATTAGACCTGTCAAGTGATGCCCGTAGAAAGTACATTGCTCTTGCATCTATAAACGTGTATACACACGCAAAAGCTCTAGGTAGGTTATTCATTCAAAATAGTCAGGTCAACGTACCACAAACAGTTAGTTTTCAAGTTTACTTAAGATCCGGGTGTTTTATTCAGAAGCTAACATGTTTTATGTCTAATATTATGTCGACATCTCTTTTATTTATTTTCTAGTAATATTACTTTGTCTTTAATCGCTTTTTATAAGTTCCTCTATTAAAACAGTGAAAGTGTCATAATAAGAAAACAGCAGATCAAGACATCGCTCAAAAAATTTTTTTGTAGAGTTACCTACTCTGCTGTACTTAGAATTGTATACAATGCTGTCTTAATCATATAAACTATTCATCTAACTATAAAAAATAGAGACGAATATTTCCAAAAGAAACTTTTTGGACAATTATGCAATACTTACGTATACATATAATATGTAAGTTTGCTCAATTTATAACTGTAAAATATACGTTATTTCGAACTTTATCAAAAACTTTTAAACAGATTAGCGATAGCCTCTCTAATTTTTTTAGGTGACCGTTTGATCAAGGATCGGCAAATAATTTCTAGCAAGGTCTAGGTGCTTCTATAAGCTTTTATCTAGGCCCAGATAAACATCGAACCACAAGTTTTGGCGTAACAAGTACCTACACGAAAAAAAACTTTTAAAAATTTTTAATGAGACAAACTTGAATCGCGATTCGCCTAACAAACTTTAATTATTATAATAAAATTGTAAACCACCCAAACTTTATTTATTGTAATAAAATATTTGTAAGGAAAACATAAAACTGTCTAAATTGTATCCACAGAAAAAATGTGTATCAGTTGAAAAATAAGTTGCCAATAAAACACTAAAATATTTAGCAAAGCAATGAAAACACGTAGTTAACATCGCCTTTTACGTTGAAAAAGTTACTGCTTTGTTTCTTTTTCAACGACCACAGAACATTCGGAAGTACTGTTTGTAACTTTTTTAATCATGTACGAATAGCTGTAATTGTCTCCTCTACGTCACCTTTACGTAATACGCTTTTAAAAATAAAATAAGTAACGAAGTAAAAGTGATATAGTCCCATCACTGCGTTATCTAAAGATCCATAGACCAAATAAACGTACAGAGAGGTCGTGCCACCGCAACACGAGGTCGAGTCAAACGTTAGCGAAAGCAACTTGCAACAACCATTACCGCTTATAAAGAAGCTCCCCATTGCAAAATCAATACTAAAAGGTCGACAGTTATGTAACATCTGCATGTGCATAGATTTGCGGACGAAACTTTATGTAATACTGTAAATTGCATGCTTTTAGGTATGAGAGATTGTCGGACATTGTGTTGGCGTTTTTAGTGAACAGACATTGACATACTATATACGCTGACTTATTTTTATCTGTACTTATTTTGAAAGAGTTTTCGTACCGTTATTTTTGACGTTAACGAAATAACGATATTACAACACTTAGTAGACTGCACTTTACACTTTAGTGCTTTTAATACATAAGATGATTTGAGTAACATAAATTTACATAATAAATGATACTCAAATATCATTCAATAAAAGGCAAGAGAATGTCTGGTAAATTGTAACGACCGGTCAACTCAACCTTCACCTCTGACCTATGGTAGTACATTTTCGTTTTTAGTTTCTAAGCAGACAGAAGGAACTCAGTTTTGTATTCGTACATTTTTATATTTGTCGCTTCGTATTCATTTAAAAACATTTTACACATTTTTTGTTATCCAACTTATTTTATAGTACATAAAATTACTGAATCATGACATTTATATCTGTAGCTATACTGTGTTATGAGAATAATTTACATACAATTAAAATATATGTTATTTACTTACTTATATTTGTATAATTAATTTGAGATTGTCTATGTTAAGAAGTAACTGATGACGGGAACTGAATTTAGTAAATACAAGAAGAATAAAAACACAACACAATCACACCTTCGCAGTACTTTTAACAATTATAACTATACGTAATATTTACTGTGCAATGTAGTCAAGAAAACAATTCGTTAGTAAAAGTAAAATACAACAATAAATGTTAGCAATAAGTAAAAATCTTGAGAAATTGTTTTTTTTTATGGCGGTGGAGACAAACGAGCGAGCGTGTCACCTAATGGAAAGTGATCACCGCCGCTCATGGACACCCGCAACATCCGGGGAATCAGGGGTGCGTTGCCCGCCTTTAAGGAAAAAGTAGGGTCGTTTCTTGAAGGTCCCTAAGTCTTAACGGTCTGGGAATACCGCCGCTATAAGCTGGTTCCATAAAATTGCCGTACGTGGTAGAAAATGTGAATTACGGTAATATAATGGAATTCAGTCACGGGCAGTACTCCAAACAATTCCTCAGAACATTCCCCATGATATATGAAAATGTATTGTCGTATAATATGATACAAACTTTATTTACATTAACAAAAAGTACATACATATGTTAATATTTACAAACTTAAAACTACACATTATCTTAAATAAAACTTCCTCAAAGTTGCCGCTTAGAAAGTTGTCATTGCTTAAGGTACACCCAGCAGACTGGCAGCATTGCCTCTTTGGCAAACTGATTCGTTGGCAGAAGAAGCTGCCAGCCCGGCGGTCTCTCGAAGCTTCGACCAGTCTCTTACAAATATCAGAAACCAGTCGATGGGCTTCGGGGCCCCAGGGACCCAAAGTTTCGACTGCAAAGGGCGTAAATATGAAACTCTCAGAGAGAGTCGCATACTTACGCCGCTTCAAGTTCTCGGCAGTGCTGGCCACGACACCTGCTGACTTGGAGGTCGCCGGCACATGGGAAACAGCAAGTGTATCGACACAAGTGGCATCCCACACCAGCGGTCTTCCAAGTTTCCAAGGAATGAGCGTCAAACCATCCGGTCTCCTGCCGTCGCTGAGCGCAATACCTACAGGCTCTAAGACTACAGGAACGCCAGCGGCGACAAGAGCCCGCCGAATGACGTCATTCAAGGCAGCATGTCGTGACATGCGGCCCGCACTACGTAAACAGGATAAACCGTGGTGACCTAGTACATCGACGAGATCACCACAGCGGCAACGGTGAGGAAGGTTAGTCCTGGCCCCCAGACGACGAGATACTATGAGAGAAAGCGTGGTATTGTCAATTAAGGTTCCTAATTTTTTTGAAGGTATTACCTTCAACCAGTGTCCTGACTCCTTCTCAGAAACAGCCAGGAGGCGAGACCGATCTTTTTCGGTACTACAAGAATCTAAAAGTTGTAAATGAACATTTTTGCATAGAGGCTCATCCCAGTGTTTCTGAGAAAAGTTCGAGGTAGGCAGGTTAGTACTCGGACAAACACTTAACCAAGCATTTCGAGCATCAGTCAAGCACGGCACCTCAACAGATCCTAAGGAAGGGCGAATAACAGATAGAAAAAGGTTTTCCGTGCTGTAGGCTGACGAAAGAAAAGCAGGCAGTGACACACTCGAGATTTTGCGTATGCCCAGGCCTCCGTAACAGATAGGAAGCAAGGCTTGATACCAGACCCTGTCATCAACAAAGGAGCAATTTAATATTTTAGATAATGTAATGTTATGTCGTATAATTATTATGTACTAGTAGTAAACATCAAATTATAAGCATTCGTAGCAGAAAAGATTCATCTTTTAAAATATAGAAGTTTGTTTGTTTGTTTGTTCGTATTAAATGGGCTGCCATACCGTCCGTCTGATTGCGATGAAATTAAGTATGGAGATAGCTTAAATCCTGAGTAAGGACATTAGCTATTTTAAAAATAAAAAACGCGGACGAAGTCGCGGACGTCAGTGAGTACTAAATAAAATACTGAAATTTAGATACAATTTAGACAACTTGAAATCGGTTTCTCTTAACCGGTATAAAAAAATGTTTTAATCATTTATTTGTTAACAGTTAAAGATGCAACTTGTAAGAAGTGGTTTCATTGTAATCGTCAAGTTCTTCAAGCAACAAACAAGATTAAATTAGAGTAAAATTAGCTATACTTTAGTTAGACTAAATAAATAAAGAAACAAAAACATTACAGTCTTAAGTAATCAGTTGCTATGGTTACTCATCCTCTAAACACTGATTTTAAAACGAAAAAACCTATAGTTTCGTTTTAAATTTTAACGTGCATATTTTTTTCTTATAATAATAAAAGCTAGTGTTATTACAAGATAAAATATTAGATTCAAGGGCGCGTCTATAACAGAATTTTTTACAATATCGATACTGGTATTCTTACGACGACAACAATAAACTTCTATGTGTTGTACGTAGAGGAAATCGCAAAAAGTTTTAGTCCTGAGATTAATTTGAACTCGGAGTCACCGCCAGTGAACTATCGGCTAAGTATAAATTACACGCACGCATCTAACGCAAGTCTAACGGCATATTTGAAATTAAAGGAAGCCTCTAGTTACGGATTATATTTACAATTTTACCATGGATCGCGATTGAATGCGAACCTATAATTCGTAAAAAGAAACAATAAGAATATCATGTATCGATAGTGAATATACGACATTTGGGTATATGGGACGAAAATTGTATTCGCGGACATCGAATATGGATTCACGTGTTTACAATTAATTTTTTTATTAAACATTAATTGCGGCCAAAGTACGACATTGGCAGCTGGAAAGCACTTACATCTTAGATTTCTATCACCAGAAGCACTAATAAAAATCTAGTATTTGCGTTGTGAATGTTTTTAATAAGAGGCTTATTACGAAACTGATATAGTTCTTGCTAGAGACTTCATTCACATGTAATTTAATTTTTTTACCTACTTAACACCTTTTCTTGCACAAGCGCAGCGCGGCGCTTACATGTACTTTGGCGGCGCTGAGGCCCGGTGCGCTTGCACTGAACCATTGGAAATACGTACAGAGTAAATACATTTCAGACAGTACAACAAAACTTAACAAATATTTTTTGAGGAGTTATGAAAAAAGTCGTAGATCAAAAGTGGTTAGGTATGTTGACAGGAATTTTGCACTAAGAGGTTATTACTATTTTTAAATTAACCCTGTATAATTATTATTGTATAGGCGAAGAAATTTACTTGTTGGAAGTCCTTGATTCTCTGTCCATCCGGAAAGGAAATGGTGCGAAGATATTTTATTTTAGATACACATAACAAACAAATTTTTTTTTTGGTGCATGCTGGATCCTCGCAATAAACTGGGATTGGCAAATTTTTCTACATGAAGTGTCGTTAGATACATCTTAATTGTGAGTGTTATAGTAAAAATTTTATTTTTACCTAACCGATTCAGAATAATGGCAATAATTTTGCGTAAAATAATAATTTTCATATACATAGTTTGGTTATAAATACTGTTACAATAAAAAAAAATGTCACATAAGAATTTGGAACTGGTCATCCACATATGACTAAATTGTACTGATAAAAAGAACCCAATTGCTGTATTAGTATTATAGAAAGTAGGTATGGAGCCAAATGCAATTTTTGAAACTCTCCAATCGGTTGTTGTATTAGTCGAACGTTTGTGTACCAACGTTGTACCATTGATAGGTATAATGAAATGTGCTCTGTTTGTGGCAGAAAAAGATCTGGCCGTTCGCGTAGTATTCGTATTAAAAAGGCAATCAAAGCAGTGAAGAAAGAATCCAAAGAAATCCTGTCCGAAAGCAAAAGATCTTATCTAGGGAAATGAATATAGCACCCAGAACCATGCCACGTATTTTTAATGACAACTTAAGACTTAACGCAAAGCGAGGTCACAGAAAAATTTTATTTACTGACGCGAAAATTTTATTGATTTATAAACTATCGCACACTGGAGCAATAAACGTTTTATGTAACAGAAAAAAACGATGTTTTCCTTGTAACAATATTTATGGCAAGACTGGGTAACATATTTAATAAGAAGAAGAATGTTTATTACTATAGATTTTCAGCACAATTTTACTTATTGTTTGTCTACCATAAATGGAAAATATATATTATACATATATGTTATACATATATTATAAAATTATTATATATATATATAATATACAATAATAATACAGTAGTGATTCTAACCACCTTCATTTTTTCGCTTCTTCGTCTTTACTGGAATTTAAAGTACTTACATTTATTATCATCATATTTTTAAACGGAAATAACGATCCTGTCCTTCCTCATACGTTAGTTTTTATTATTGCAGTATAAAGATGTGAATCTTATGTCATAAATATTTCAATATCTGAATAATTATTTATTATTCATTACTTTACATATCGCAACATACATCGACTTGACATAAAAACAATTGTAAAAATAAACTTGTATCAACTTTAATAAGTGACATATTTTTTTCTTCTTATAAATGTCATGACGAAAATTTATTTGACGACGAAATAAAATCATGTTTTTTAAGTGTCAAACAGTTTAATTTAGTGAAAACCCCCAGGAAAAACGATAATTCAATGTCGTAAGATGGCAATTAATTTGTCAAAATCTACTTAATAATTCAAAAGTGATAAAAACAAATTTAATCAGAGTAGCAATATAAAGGTTTCTATTAATGTTTTTCACAAAATAAACGAGAATTTTCTATATTTTTATAGTTAATTAATTTTTTATCTTAAACAGTTTCGTATCGTATCGCCTTTCCTCTCAATGTTATAAATACCTCTAATAGAAATAATTACATAAATTTCTACGCGGGAGATATTTACTTCCGGTCAGATTTTACTTGAAAAAGTTATCAGCTAGCGACTACATTGAGGTTAATTGAGCGTAAATTTTTGGTAACTAACGATTTCACCTTAAAAAAAAGCTTTATTCAGATTTCTAGGCAAGCAATTCGGAAAAAACCGTTTTAATTAGGTATAAGCCTAGGCGTATACGGAGACACAGGCGCGCAACGTAACACAGTTTAGAGCAGTCCCTTTTTGTACACATAGCATTACTTACTATGTAAGATCATACGGCCACACAGACACGTGCCGCGCAGTCACATAATTAAAAAAAAATTGTGCTGTATTGATTTCTTACCTGTAGCAAAGCAAAGCAAAGCAAAGTCCATTTTTGCACAGAATGCATTACTTACTATGTAAGAGCGCATACGGGCACACAGGCACGTGCCGCGCAGTCACATAATTAAAAAATTCCATGCTGTATTGATGTCTTACCTGTAGCTAAGTAAAACAACTTACGTAACTTTTTTTCGGTGATACATGAAAATAGATACCCATGCTCCTGGAAATTAGATTGGGTTATTTGAGGCTCTTATCCTCAAAAATTTCTGCAATGGTTATTCTCGGCGCCTTATCGAGGGACAGACTCCTGGATCACCTAAAGAACTCTGTATAAACCTAGGCTAAATACATTAGTTAGAATATAGTTGTTTGTATTTTAATTTATTACAATGACAGGTTAATGATTAGGCGTTTACAGGAAGACCAGATTGCGTAGCGCAGCACAGTACAGAACAGGACAGCACACATTGATACTATGCGCCTCCATAGCATGTACTTGTGCAAGTGTACATGTTCGTATAAAAAAATTAGGCTAATAAATTAATTAATCTGTGGAAATGCGTTCTCTACAGAAACCTGTGCTGTAGTGCTGAACAGCGTTGCCGTTGTGGTCTGCATCTCCGTATATGCCTAGACCAATACTTCAAAATGATTTCCGGTTTGTTCCATATTTATCTTCTGTGTCCGTTATAGAGCAAAGACAAATCGTCAAATTAAAGAAAAGCAGAGCGCCCTGCGCTGCGAGTTCTTAGTAGCGTAGTAGAGTTTAAGATAATCTCCGCTGATTTAGTTTAGATTATCTATCTGTGTGTACACGTTTTGGACTTTTTGAGCATTTTTTTTATTTTTACGTGATTGATACCAAGAAATAAAATTTTAAAAAAAATTATGAGAAAAAATAATTATCACGAGTTTACACGACTTTTTTAAGGCTCTAAACAGTTATCTTCGTTCGACAAAACTCCATTTCCGCCATTTTCAGAACAGTTGACGTTATATTTCCTAAGCACAGTTGGCCAATTCGGCGCGATGCCGCAACGCAACGCTCTACTGCGCGCGCAGTCTATAAGTTGTATGCCAATTTAGGGTTAACCTACATTCAACGTTCTATTTTATTATTTAAAAATACTCTATAACCATTTTGTGTATGTTTGTAATAACCAACTAAGTTTTGTTATGTCGTACACATAAAAACTGAAAGTTTATTGCATTAGAAAGTACTCAGTTGTAACGTTTACACAAGTGTTTCGTGGCAATCAATAAGTAAACGAAGTAATGTCAAACGGAAATTTAGTAAGAATAACAATATTTTCATATTTATGAAGGATTTTTTTTTGGCATATGCATCTGCTTTCCAAGTTCAGGTCCTGGGTTCGATCCCCGGTCAGGTCAGTTTAGGAAACAAACTTTTCTAAATGGGCTTGGTGTTACTGGGAACTCCCCCAGAGGTCGTTGTGTGGTACCCATAGTACAAGCCTACTGCTTATTTTGTGGTCACACAATCTGTATAATTGTCTGGAGTATTATTATTGTTATTATTATTAAATTCAACAATAGTTTCTGTTATTTTAAAAATCCCTTTCGCTACACTTTGTCCCTTATAGGGTAGCCAGAGGATGGAGCGCCAAGCTTCTTGGTCCTTATATACCTACTCCTGTCACCTCCTCAAATCTCATCATTCTCCTCACACAGTTTTGCCTAGATATATGAGCACTTCTGACATTTCTATCAGCTAACACTTTGGCTATTTGATCTTTATTAGTCAGCCTTGCTTTACGTCGGCTTATGCTACAACTTTCACCTTACACTTGCTTAAAAATTGAACAAATATGAGTAAATATTTCTGTACATTTAAGTATTTTTTTAAAAACATTGTTAATTTTATAAATAAATATATAATTGTGATTTCAGTTTTATAAAAAAAAGCAATTTAAATTGTGAATATTTCTCAGAATATTGCCCACAATATTCTTTTTGCACATGCTATAAATATGCAAACATATCGGGAAAAAATCTGTACAAGAAGTCTTAGATCTCCATTTCGATTACTGATCGGGTCTATCAAATAAATAAACATTGTAACTCGTATCGCGACATAAACTCGTATCTTCATGTCATTTGGAGGACAAAACGTCCAGATTTAGCAGAGCATCAAAATATCAAGATAATGATAAAGAAAGCAATAAAAAAATCGACATAAAGACCATTTAATAAACGATTGTTTCTACATTGTCGCAGGTCTAAACTCCTGCAGTGCGGTAAATAATAAATTACATATACACATACGTTTTTTTTATAAATCTTTATTTACATTAACAAAAAGTACATACATACGTTAATATTTACAAACTTAAAACTACTCATTATCTTAAATAATAGACTTCCTCAAAGTTGCCGCTTAGAAAGCTGTCATTGCTTAAGATGCCCAGACTGGCAGCATTGCCTCTTTAATATATATAATTACATTAATATTTAACCGAAATTAATTGAAATAACCGAAAGCGAAACCGAAACTAACCAATTATTAAGTCAATGGTGCAAGCGAGATATCAAATCCTTAAATCAACTTAATGTAGTTGGTGCAAGCCACCCTAAATTCCAATATTTCGATTTCCGCAAAAATCAAAATGTTATTTTTATGGCAATTACTCTGCACAGTTTCTTTTCATTTTAGCAAATGTAATTTCGAAAAAATTGTTACGGTTTTCTGATTAAGGAAATACATACAAATTAAATAGGAATTAATGTTAATATGAACAGTCTTAAAGTATACCATAAATAACCAACATTAACCAGAAAATGATATGATAGCTGAATGATACCTGACTTTTTTTAATCGGTTCTTCTCAGTGTCCGGGTTTTCTTTTCGAACTGAACTAAAGTGGACTTGGTTTTTAAAGACACCTTGAAATTGAGTTTACTTGTGTTAGCTATTATCAATATTCTCGACTAATCGTTCTAATCATAATCGTTAACAATGTCATCACTGTTTTTTTTTGAGGGTGTTGCTACTTTCATAATAACATGGTATTTTTGAATGTCAGAAAATAAGTCAGTTGAGAAATACACGAGCTAGTGAAAGCACGTCTTTTAATTATATCTCATCATCCTACGTTTCCATCCAAGTTAACGTCCTAGAGGAACGAATAGCTCTTACTTAAATAAATTGATTTGACTTTGACTTTGAAAATGAAAAAAAAAAATGTATGTAGAGTACTTTCAAATGTTAATTATAATAATAATAATACTCCAAACAATTACACGAATTGCGTGACCCCAAACGAATCACTATATAGACTTGGACTATGGGTACCACACAATGACCTGGGGAGCTCCCAGCAACACCCACGCTCCAAACCAATGTAGAAAATTGGTTTGGAGTCTGGTTCATTTCCTAAGTTGACCTGACCGGGAATCGAACTCAGGATTAAATTGTATGAAATACAAATAGACAATCTAACAATACCCTTCCTATTACGTCAGCAGTTAAAAATATCATTGTTGTACTAAAAAATTCAGCTATATCACATGTCACCCGAGCATACCCAATAATATGAACATGTGAAATTCTAATATGTTTAAAGATCACGTAACACACGTAATTGTAATACTGCCAAAAAAGTGACTTTTTAGTATTTCAACCGTATAGTTTACATTGATGTATTTAAAGTATACTTTAATACAATGTAACAAAGATTATAATCGATCCACAGAAAACAAACGAAATATAGGCATATTAGTCAATAATCCAAGTTCATGACGAGAAAAACTCAGTATATTCCTGTCTACATACACAGACACTACTATACACATTTAATAAAAAGGCATCTAAAAAGGTACCTAATCTTTTCAACGCTAGTAGGTATATTTATAAGTTCAAAGCCAAAGGTCCATTAGGAAAATTATCGCTTTAGCTTGGAGTCTAGTTGTCACTGAGTACGAGCATAGTGCATATTGAGACCATTCATTGGTATAATTATCTTTTATCTTATCTTTCGCATATTGTGCTTAATCGACAGACACCGTAATCACACCCACAGAACCGGCCTTGTTCAACTCGTCATAACGTTACTAAATCTCATTACTATACGCATATTAAAATGTTGTAAGAGTAAACGCTATGTACTGTAACTAAAGGTTATTATTGTCAGATTTTTAATGATAACGTCACACGTTGAGTAAATGTTATGGGAAAATAAAAATTGAACGAAGAGAAAATATAAATAATAGCACATTTTAATTTTTTTTTCGCTAACGATTACGGAATTTAATGAATTTATAAATTTTTTTTTTTCTTTCAACATGGCATGGCGCACAGATTAGCGCATTTTCCAATGTCACGTACTGTATTAATAAGTAGAATAATTATCGTAAAACTCCTCCAGTAAAGTGATAGTAGACTTTACTGAAGTTATAAAGGACTTCTTGGAAGAGCGCGAGAACTTCAGCTACACATGTTTATTTAGACCTACTCCAATATTTTCACTTATACAGAACTTTAAAAAACACAATATGCTATTACTTTTGTACTTCAAAACTCGCAAAATTTTTAAAAATATAAAATCGAAATAAAATGACAACCTCACTTCTCGCGTTCCCGCCAAAAAGTCCTTATAAAATGTTAGACATAAAACAAAAATTAAAAAAGGTCTATTATTGTTATAGATAAATAGACAAATATAATGTTTATCTATACAATCAAACACATGCATTACAACTATACACATAGCTATTGTATTACATGAATAAAAAAAAAACTACAAAAACTGAAATTGCACATCATGTTTGTGTTGCTATTATATTACAAAAAGGTCGTGACTCAGGGTATAGCTCTGTCCATAGGAGAAAAACTCCAATATTCTGTCACGACCTGAAAACCGACAAGCTATTGACAAGCGATATAAGCAGGACGAAAATAAAAGCAATGTAAACTATATATTATAGACACAATCAAAAATTATATATACATTTTAAAATGAGATCTGTGTAACAGTTATACTCAACGATTCATGTGTTAAGTACGCGATATGTAAGAGCGCGATCAAAGTACAAAATTCATATCGATATATAATTTTAAGCCATTTCCCTTTCGGGGTAGCATTAGAGTGACAAACAAAACCGGACAATAATAGCGTACTTGCTCTACGCAAGTTGTTACAACGAGTCCTATCCCCTTACCGACTTTTACGACTTGCGTGGGACGATATGGAACGAGCACATTATATTTTTTACTGTTTATAACAAACCAGAATGAAAGTATTTTAAATACAAAACTTTTTGCTTATAATTAAACAATGAAAATCTAATTCTGTCACATAAAATTTAAAAATAAAACTTTAAAATTATGTTTCTTTGAGGTTTTTTTTGGCGAGGTTTTATGGGAAGCGGTTGGGTGTTTATTTTAATTATTTACAAATTCTTTCTAGAGCATATTGTGATAAAATTGGCGTAGTTTTGCGTCCTAAATGCGCTTTTGTGCATTATGTGGAATCGTCGAAATAAGTGCTTATTTAGTGGTGTAATGTTGCGATTTTTTTGGTGGCTTAGTCCGCCTCGGTGGATACTACTAGAAAGACTATCTCAATATATTTGTCGCCAGAAACTCCAAGACACATTAAAATGTATTACGTCGACATTTTAACTCACCAGTTCGAAATAAATTTCATTGGGAAGATCAAGGTTAGAAACTCAGTTACCCCTTTTAAGGCACCGTAACCGAAATGGCGAAAACGGAACATTTAGTTTCGTCATTGCTGCCTGTCTACTACAAGAAAAGTTTCATTTTTATTCTAAAATAAAATTAACTAACAAAAGTTGCCTGCAAGAAATTGCTGTTCGGCATTAAGGCTGCCTTTTATTGTGCATATTCATGCTTTATTTATTATTTTGCTTTGTATATTTATGACGCAATAAAGTGTACTATATTGTTAAATTTTGCACAGAAATGCAAACTCTTAACTCAAAACTAGTAATAAAAATTTTGGACTGTTCTTTCTTTTAATTTTCTGTATAAATGTAAAACCGTAAATTAATGTGTGTCAACGGCTACATACAATCTGTTTTCTGTAAGACTGTAGACTATTAGCGGCTAGTAGCGGCACACTATGATTCCGTTTTGACGTTTGTCCGCTTATAAAGTTTCGTATAAATTAATAACCACGTTTGAGGTCTTTTTGGCGGGAACGGGAGAAGTGAGGTTGTCATTTTATTTCGATTTTTTATTTTTTACATTTTTAAGAGTTTTAAAGTACAACAATGATAGTATATTGTGTTTTAAAATTAACTGTGTAAGTGAAAAGAATGGAGGAGATCTAAAGAAACATGTGTAGCTGAAGTTCTACCAAGAAGTCCTTTTTAACTTCAGTAAAGCCTACTATCACTTTACTGGAGAAGTTTTACGATAATGGTTCTACTTCTGGAGACTACTGGAGACTATCATGAAGAAATGAATGGAGAAAAGTTTACTGAATGGTTTATCTCAATGCTGTGTAGCCCCTGAACCATCTATTATAATTATGGACAACCAACGCCCCATACCACTCAATGCAAATTGATAAGCCACCTGCCCAATCCCAAAAGAAAGCTGACATCGTCGCATGGCTTCAAAAAAATAGCGTAGATGCAAACATAACTATGTTAAAAGCGAAATTAGTATGTCTTTTAAAAGAAAACAAACCAATCAAGTTCATTGATCACGTTATTGACGAAATAGCATTAGAACATGGGCGCAAAGTTATGCGGTTACCGCCTTATCATTGTGAATACAATGCAATTGAGTTGATGTGGGTTCAAATTAAGGAATATGCTGCAAGACGCAATGCAGAACCCCCATTTACAACGAAAATGCTAAAAATATTAGAAGAAGCTTGTGAATATGTGACTAAAAGAGACTGAAAAGGTTGTGAATAGAACTGTTAAATTAATAAGAGAAGATTACAAAAGAGATGTGAAAATAGTTAATATTTTAGACTTATAAATAATGTAGGTGATGGTGACGAATCTGAGTAAATATGGCCTTTTGTAGCACCTTTTTTTCTGTCTCTTTCTGTATGAATTTGTTTCTTGTGTGCAAATAAAGTATGTATATTCGTTTTCGTTCCAATATTCAGTTCATTCAAATATATTAAGTAAACATTTACATTTTCGTTTTATTAAAACTTTTTAATCGGCTACTACTTGCAACGTTTAAATTGACATTTCACGTCACTATTGTAATGTGTTCAAACGTCCATAATAGCGTGCCGCTACTTGTGCGCTACTGTAATGTGTGTGTCAATGGCTAAATGCAATCTGTGAAGTCAAAACGAAAAAAAAACTAATGCATGTTCGAAACGCTCCTGGCTGGTTTTTTTTAAATTATTTTTCTAATAATACGTAATATGTAATTGATTTATGGAGGACAATAGATCAAGATACAAAAAAATTACACCTTGACGACATTCTCAACAATATTTGGGCTAGCAGATGGTAAAGCGGAATTAGATAGTAACAGGTTACTGAGAGTTATAATGAGCCTTATCACTTAGCTGGCTTTTACAACCCGCGCTAGAAGATAAACTACTGGCACAATCAATATTTTTCTGTCTTTCACAGATCAGTATGAAAATTATAATATACAATATTACGTTAATTGTTTGAAGTGCATATTAAAAATGTATATGTATGCACGCCTATGCGTGCGTCATAGGTATTTATTTCAGATTTTAGTATACGTATATATCTGAGGTTTAAACTTACTTGAATATTGGCTCAATAAATTTCTAATTTATAATCGAAGTTCTTGGCGCATTTTCCTCTTTTCTCGTTCATAACACCATTCTCACAAAATATTTTCACTTAATAAATATTAACACAATATGACAAAGGTTATTGAGACGGTCATATTTATTTATATTTTAGTAGGTATACACATTACACATATAATCATGTATGTTATATACATATATTCATATACATACAATTTAAGCACACCCGAATATTGCATCAAATAATTCTAAATTTAAAAATCGAGTCAATAACCTTAGCGCCATTTTCCTCTTTTCATAATACTCGTAACACCAATCCCGCAAATTATTTTTGCTACAATATTGACGTTATGTAACGTAGGTTTTCGAGGCAGTATATAAATAACTGATTCGAATTAAAAATCAAAATAAATTCAAGTAAAACTCATTTTAAGCATTATAAACCTATAGGCTAAACACTGTACTGTAACATAGTACCAAAAACACTATAAGTTATCATTTTTTTAAGCCAATTAAATTTATTACTTAATATCACACCATTTTCCGTTTGAGAAAGAGAGCATCATGACGCAACGAAGATAACCCTTGTCCAAATATACTCGTATATATTATTGACTACATATTGACGCCGTCCTCACCCCTCTGCTAGCCCATCGTCAATTGAACTTCTTTCTAATAAAACTTTTTTATTGACCAGCTTTTAGGAACTGAAAAATAGGCGCTGAAGATAAGGGTTCTGCACATTCTAGCATAAAAGAAGTCCCAATTAGAAAGGAAGCAAATAAATAGTTATCGAGCAACATTGTAATTAAAAATAATTCGGTGTTGTTTTTACCGAGTGCAAAGTTTCTTATCTTGTAATACACGAAATCGATTTGAAAAAATCGTTGTAATTCGATATTAGTCGATCATGAATTGAAGGTTTTCAATAAAAACGTCTGGCTAAGTCTTACCCTTGAGAAAAATATCGAATGTGTCTCGCCCGAGCCGTTGGCGAAAAAGTTTATTTCATCTAACATTTAAGTCAAGAGTCCTGAGTTGGATGCTTCGTCAAATAAATTTAAGTACTTTTCTAAATTAGCTATGAATTTCACTGTTTCAGGTTTCTCCCCAGTTTATTGTATGTATCTTTACTGGTCTGTTCTCAGTTTAAAGTCATACTTAGTGTGAAAATTACAAGTGGTTCATTGCCGCGATGGTAATGGATATTGGGAAATGTACCTCCAAATTAGTGTTCAATAAAATGTTACACAAATTCTATTTAAATGAAGATAATCAAGTAGCAGAAATGCCTCATTAGTATTAATTTATTTAAATATTATGAATTATTTTGTATACGGCTTACATTTGTGTATTTTTGTACAATTATATATATATATTGAATCTCATTAGTAGTGTAAGTTGACTGGTAGAGAATGCCATTTGGCCTTAAGGCCGCCATGTGTACTAATTGTTTATTGCAGAAAGAATAAGTAAATAAGTAATGTATCTGTTTTTTTCTGGTGAATGATTCCTGGTCAGATCAATTTAAGAAACAAACTTTCGTAAATTATATGATTATAGCCCTCTTCTGTTCTATATGACTCGAAAAGGGCTATAATAATTTAACATTTCAGTCGCGTAAAGGCGTCTCACAGTTGCGGTTAGGTATATATTCCAGTCGCAAGCTAGTCATTTGCCAATCTGTAGGTATGTGTAAATGAACCCTCGCACACCAATTACTTCTTAATTGAATAAAACTGACAGTTTATTTCTGATTTCGTGGTATTATCCTTATACGCACACTTTTTCTTTTTACATGCCAAGACCGTGTAAAGGGTCAATCCCGTGATAAAGTGACCGGTTCTTGTCCATTATTTTTAAAATTCCGTCCCTCAAAAAGAAAACTGGGACCCGTACGATTTTATGAGGAGCAATTGGATGCTTATTTTAATTATTTACAAGTTATTTTGTAGTGGATATAGAATATAGATACATATAATGTCTGCGCTTTCACATATTGTACAACCACAATATGCGAAATTGTTAAAATAAGTGCTTACTTAGTAGTGCGATGTTGAGATTTTTTTTATTAGCTTGCAATTAGTTTGCCTAGGCGGATCTTAGTAAAAATACTAGCTCAATGTTTTTATCACCAGAAACTCGAAAACGCCAAAAACTGTACTTATTACTGAAGACACCGACTGTATGGGCGTCGATCTCTTTGTCTTCTCTCTCGATAAGAAACGTGCAACAAAAATCATGTAGAAGTCCGTCCATTTGTGCATCTGTTGTGACAGACACATGCTTTATTATTTGTGAAATAATAAAGCATGCGACACAGAAATATGTAATTTGGAATAATAGTATAAGTACTCGTATACCTACTAATAGCTACATTATTTGCGTCAATTAGAACTTTAAATTTCATACAATGTAGTTAGTCTTATTTTTCCCCTTTTTAATTCTTATATCAGTATAATATATAATTATTTTATGAATATAAGAAATAAAAAGGACAAAATTGGATTTTCGTTCGTCCATTCCTTCCTAAAAAATGTTTTGTTGACGTCTTTTATTCGCACAAAACAATTCGATGACACTTTTATAATATGTACTCTGCGGAGGTAAAATTACGAGGACTTACTGTCTCGTATTCCATTAGCGTAGCATTGAAGTGAACAAAGTGTGTGTGTGATTTGATTGAATTGCTGTCAATCGCTTTACTATGATACAAATGTGTACTTGAGGCTCATATTACTTATAATATACTTTGATTGTTTCACTACTTAATTAATGTGGTTTTTTTTAACCACCGAAGTAAAAGAGAGGTGTTATAGCATATTAGATAATGTTGTCTAGCTGTGTGTTTGTTTCTCTTTGGCATGCAGCACTTGAGCGGATGAACAGATTTGTTTGCGATTTTTTTGTTTGAACTCTGCAGTTTTCGAGATCGATCTTTATAACTTCAGACAAACTGCCCCGTACTACTTAGTGAGGTAAATAAAATCAAATTGAATGTGTGGGTTCTGTTTTATAACTACATGGCGGCCGATCAGCTTATTTAATAATAAACGTATGTCAGCTTATCTGATTTGCCTCACCGTTGCTGCTCGGGTACGGCGTCTGAAGTTATTTATGAACTCTATGGTCAGCAGTTTTTACATTTTTGCGTCTGTGATGTGCTGTTATGGTTTGAACCGCTTTTTCGGCGTCAGTATGTTCAGCACACGTACCATTTTCAAGGTCAAACTGAATATATGTACATTACGAGTAAACGTGATCGAGTTTTGATTTCGTTAATACTTTCCATCAAGCAATATTGTGACCAAATCTATACGCATATATGTAGTTATAAAAACATCCGTATTCTAAAGTTGCTGTCATCGAAATACAATACTAATTTGTATTTTACGCCCTATTAAACATTACGTAACACTAAAATATCACACTCCTCTTTATATCCTTCATAACGTTTAAATATTTAAACAAGACACGTAGACATGTCTCAGAGAAAATGGAGCCTCGTGAATACGTCCGCGGCTAATAGTTCAAAGGTTGACATACAGGTTCCACAAGTGGCCGGCATAGAAAATCAATAAAATAATATTTGTGGAAAAATAATAATTTTTTGTTATATATGGTGATCATGTCAATTTTCCGATGTCGGATTTGATGTAGCAATTAGTTTTACGGCTACTGTTTTGGAAATAATTTTTAACTAACTTTTTATATTCGCTTTTGAAGAATTCGTAAATACTTATAACTTGGTAATAATTACTTCCCAAATTTTGTTTATTTGACTAATTTGTGTCATTTATTTAATTTTATTCAGTTTACACATATAGCCTAATAATCGAAAGTAGCAGGATCTTATATCAACCAGCTTGGTTGATTTAAGATACCGACTTATATTGCGCTTGTAGCCTGGGTAATTGCTAATGAGTACTCCTCCAGCTCGTATAGCGCCCATAATTCAATTGTAATCGTTAATGTAAGCTTTATATTTTGTAGTAATTTAATTATTTAAATATAGATATTTAATAATACAATTAGGCAACTTTTTTTTAATAATTGTTGTACCTACCTACATTAGTTTTTAGTTCCATACTGTATATCACGTTAAGCATTCGGAGGACATTTTTTCCACTCACAACACAATAAATATTCTAATAAGGCTCCCATTAGCGCCTCAGTCGCTTCGGTTTGCAAACGAAACGAATATTTCATTAAATCCTTTCGCAAGTATACTTTCAGTTTCAAAATGTTATCTCCGAAAACCGTTGCATAAGGCTAATGGTGGTTACACAATAGCTAAAAGTACAAAATATTAGTCTAACATTGTTTCACAATCGTGATCGTTCCCTTTGAAATTTATAGAATAAGAATTCGATTACGACTTACTACCGCTTGATAATAAACCACAGATAATTTTAATACGTTGTAATTATACTTGATCTTGTCATAAAAAATATTAAATAAAGATCTAAACATGTTTTATATATAATATTCTAATAAAGTTTACTTATAAAATTAAGGAAGAGAACAAAGACATTATTTTATTATTGATATTTAATATTTCGAAATTGTAACTATGACCCTGATCAACTAAATATGAAAACAGATGACTACTTACGTGTTAAATAAAGTCAGCAATTAAAAGGTGGACCAGGAGCACAACCGTAGAAGAAAACACTGGTGCAACACTTATTTTCAGCCATACACATAATCCATCACGATTCGAAAAGAAAACACAGTTTATTTTTTTTTAATTCGAGTGGGCGCGGGATTGGTCGAATCGATTTTTAGTCAACAGTAGTGTTTAAAAGCTCAAGTATTTAATTTTTGAGAAAGGGCTGAAGGGTTAGTGCCATGCGTCCGCGGCACTCGCGACACAATTTTTCCGTAGTGGGAAAACTGATGTCGCGCGGCGCGGGCAACGATAGCGACGGCGACCGGGCGACTGACCTGCGCATGCGATCTCCCCACGCAGTAATACCTTCGCTTTTAAGAGTGGGGCGAGGAAGGCTAATTTTTGAAAATGGTACTCGCTTGCTGCGTGAATTTTTGCAAATTTTGCTACTGACTTATCTCACGAGAAGAAAACGCTTCATGGGTAATAATTTAAGGTTCATGCGCTTGAAATGCTATTCCTGTGTAGTTTTGTGAACGCCTTTCAATAAATTGATTTCTATAATAATTCGAGATCCTTTTTTGCTGATAATGTCACATATTTTTTAAGTACAACTTTGTTTAGACATAAGTCACTATTACTACATTACTACACTATTTAAAAAAAATCCAATTTCATACCAATTACTACAATTATTAACTTTTAAAAATTTATTATGGAATCCAGAAAGATTTTATCTTTGAAAACTACGAGCTTCGTTAATTAATAATAAACAAATAACTCTGTAGGCCATCGGCTACCTTCTACGCAAATAATAATCTGACATCACATTTTTAATTTAGACTCTTTTACGCTTTTATAAATACTGTTTTGGTTTATTTGGTTTTGTTTGAACTTCGATTTAAGTAGAATGTGTAGCTGGTGATTCTTCATGGTGCCCTTATTGTAGAATTTAATATTGCCTTACTAATCACACAAAAATTATGCAAAAAAGGAATGGAGTCGCAGATTGATGGATGGAATGATGGGTCGTTTTGTTCCTGCTAACTTTTAGTCTGAACTAATTTGCGGTGGGCCCCTGCGCAGGAGCTCCTGTTTCAGGCTATTTTCCTTCAACTATTCAAAAATATGTATGAATCCCGATATTTGACTTTCTGTGTAAAAGGGAGTATAAAAGTAATGGAAAGAAGGAAGTAGGAAGTGGAAATACAGTTAACGATAACACATTGTTTTTTTGCTTTTTTTAATACCGGATAAATACGCAGTTGCATTCAACTTTAAAAAATCATGTTTATTACGTTTAGTAAACCTGATTTTTTATTTATTTAAAGTGCTGGCTGCTTGCTTTTCCAAGCAGGTCGTAAAAAAGTGGACAAGAAATAGGGCTTATTATTATAATCAATTTATATAGCGTTGGTTAATGGGGTAGTAACTTTTCATTCTCTGGTACCGATGAATCTATTTTTACATGACTAGTCAGCCTGTTACCTACTTAAAATGTGTTCAAATCCAAGACTATTCAGAAAAATCAATTTTCATGAACTTGCCCAAGAATCGCAGTCAGATTCTCTGCCACACCTCGGTTTCTCATTTATTATTGCATCTCACATTTTGTAAAATACAGTGAAATGGAAATAAGTACATAAATATAATGGTCCCTTTCCTTCTCTTATCTAAAACGGAATACGTTTTTTGCAAATATTTCACAGTTCGTGAATAGCTTCTACTAAGATAATGTTCACATTTCTTTTTTAACGATAGTCCTTCGTCAAAAGATATATTGTCAAATACTTGTTTTTGTACTAACACAATATAAACTTTGACATCAAGCTTTTTTTTATTTTAGTGATGAAAAATTTTTCCTATAAAAGACATCAACGGGGTTCCGAAGGTATAATAAAATGAAATAGTTCGAAAAATCTGCAACGGAATTTTTTAGATACAAAATGTTGATAAATAAATATCTCATATGTTTATAATATTAATAATAAAGCGTTATTATTCCATGCAAAATCATATATTTAATTCACCATATTTGAAAAATACTTAGTCAAGTAATGCAAATCCTAATTAAGTCGCTTATAGAAACTTTCCTTTAATTTTCATGTGAACGCGAAGCCTTACATTGTACCTCCTTTTTCAATAACACAGGAGAAACCTTTACGAAGACGATACTTTTGAAAAATTCTCTATACATTTTAGCTAGGTCAAGTCGATTTCGACTACGTAATTTGCTTCCTATTTTACTCTTATTGTTTGAATATTTTAGTGTTACTAGTACAAAGGTAGTCTAACAAGATATGTTTCTATTCTATGCCAAACTATAAGTTTTTATGTCTCGTGGCTTTTGAGATAATCGACTATGACTGTCAGACACACGGACGCATGGCATAAGTAATCTTATTAGGGATAGACGCTGTTTTTCCTTTTGAGGTACGAATTATCTGAAAATTATTGTTCTAAGGTGCTCCAAAACTTGTTCGTTACCTAAACTTTATGTGACGTTACATGAACAATAATCTAGTAACATCAATCACCGAGTACCTGTGTCTGTTCGCCGCGACCCAATTGGTTACGTTAATTTGACTACATTATGTTCGTGCTACTCCCTACCGGTTAGTGCAAATTAACAATATAATGGCTATTATTAACGCTACATTTATAAACAAACATATCTTATTACCAGAACTACATTAACAGAACTAGAGTTGTATAGAATATTATGAAATCTCGGATCGGATGCGAATAAACTCTTATGTACACACTCAGTTTTTTATTGATTTTAAATACAGATAATAATAATAATATTCTCAGACATTTCACACAGCGCCATCTAGTCCCAAAGTAAGCAGCAGAGCGCTTGTGTTATGGGTACTAGGCAATTGATATACTACTTACATACTTTTCTTTTGTAAATAAATACATATAATAACATAGACACCCAGACTCGAGGCGGGATCGAACCCGCAACCCCCGTTTACTTTCCGACGCTCTTCACCGTTGCGCCACGGAGGTCGTCGTAATGCTACAAACTAATAAACTGCGAAAGTGTGTGAGGAGAGACTGATGAGATTTGAGGAGGCGTAAGAAGTATTAAAAATTAGCGTTAAAAATATTTTGATATGCATGATGACGAAATTAATTCGGATACGGTTGTTTTTAGTTGCACCTAATTTAAAATAATAATTTAACTTTAAAACGATTTCCAAACTGGTCTGAAAGAGCTCTTTCCAAGCAAGTCGTAAAAATAAACCGCATCAAATGTGTTGCCAGTATATAGAAGAAGGTAAAATGATTAGAGAAGGTCATGAGGGAAATATAAATTTTAAATACAACAGTAGCAATGATTTAAATTTAATAGAAATATTTATTAAATTTGAGAGATCGTTTTAAAGACATCGATGTACTCACCTTGCCGCCCTTATACATCTTATACATCTTTCACACGAGGAAAAATATATTTCCTTAAAAATATATATTATTACAGATATTGATGATATGGAAACCCGAGGTCGTGATAAATTGGATACCTATATAATTAAATTTTACAGCTATTGAAGTCGGTGCCAAATCAATGTGCAACAACAGAAAGTCTTTTAGTTTGGTGGGCTTGGCACCGACTTCAGTAACTGTAAAATTTAATTAGATAGGTATGTGTATCGTATTTATAAAGTTATTTTAATTGTACTTGGGTTTTGATTAGTGAAGAATAGTTATTTTATACTTTTCAGTGTTTTTTTGAAGGCGGTTTAATTTTTTTTAATAAAATTTTTTTTAAATACTAGTAGCCAAAACACTTAAAATTTACGAGTATTTCGCAAATAACTCGGTCATGAATTTTTAAAAATTTGTTTATTTACGAATTGTTCTTATTACTGATTAGTTAACCTTCTCAATAAGTCTTGTTAAGTACTTGGATTCGTGTATTATCTTTAACACAAAGGAATATTTTACATTAGAAATAAGGCCACAGTTACGTACGCGAGCGCAAGAGGACGACTGGCGCGGGCGACGGTTGAAATTGCTGACTCGCGCCAGACGTCATACACAATGTGTCCCTACAAGTTATTACGAATTACACTGACAGTACAGGGCGAGGTCGCCATACTTACTCTAGCTAACTGTTTTACTCGCGGTTACGCTCAATGAGATAGAAATAGACACGACAATTCGTTTGACAAACGGCTATAAGAGCGGGAACTTATTATGACTTCGTCCATTACGGTTTTTGGTCGGAGTGAAATACTCGTTATTTGAAATTACCCGACACATTCATTTTATATTATTTTTCTAGTGCAGTTACCCAACTTTATTCAGAATTCAGTATTGAAGTGTTCGATATAAACAGGAGCAAAATTTTCCTCTTTACACTCGTGCAATAACTAGTTTTTAGCTGTGACTGTACTTGTTCGATATTGTTAATTGGTGATCGGCATTTGCAGTGGCAATAGCTACTTGACTATTTCAACGACCCAATCAAAAGATGTGTTCAGTAATCAGAGACAAAAGTGTGAAAAAATATAAGTCGAATTCGTTTTTAAACAGAAATTTTGGGAACAGAGTGGGAATAAGTTTCGTCCCCGTCACTCCTAGCACTGGGCAATTACGCTGCGAATTTATGACGCCACACGCTCTGTAACGCCTTATTCTGGCTCTTCCTGTTCTGTCTCTACTGCCGAAGTTTAAAACCAAGTAACTCCTATTAATTCAATGAACACAAAATAACTTTTTTCACAGCTTTGAGAATTTTAATTATTTTAATACAGTATATAAAGCATACCAATTTTAAGAGCAATTAATTACTCTTCGTTCGTTGCCTCCATAGTTTTCATGTGAAAAAAAAATAAATTAACATTTAGTTTTTATAGTATACTGTGACAGTTCTAAATAGTTTATGTTTTTGCATTAGATCTTAAAGTAATACTGACATAACAACAAAATCTTCAAAAATCTTCAAAAAAAATATTTTTAAAAATTAATAAATTTTTTTTGCGACATTTTAAATTTTAAAGTAATCAGTAAATTAACTCTAATGTAATACGTACAAAAAAAGTTTCATAAAGCATTTTACGAGCATTTTTTATATGTTCTTTTTATCGTTTCATCAATACATAAAATGTGTACTACGCAATGTATCTTTTTGTTTCAGTGCTAATAAAAAGCAATAATAAAACCTCTTTAGAAATTGGTACATATATAATATGTACTAATTTCTAAAAGCCTTTGCTTGCAACTTCTTTGGCGGTCGTGGAAATACTGTCTAATAACATATTTAAATCACTCTTTTGCAAAACATTCCTCCCTTTTATATTAAATATGCATTCTGTGATGCGCACTAGACTTAGCAATGATGACAGATATAGTGTAGTAATATGATATAGAGATAGAAGACCTCGTATAAAATAATGCCTAATTGAAAATATTAAAATTCCGGAATAAGGAAATTAAACGTACATATATATCCGATAGAAATAGCATAATAAGTGTAGTAACAACAGCAAGGTCCAACCTTCCTAAAATGACAGTTTCTTAAAAAATACCTAATTCCGTCACTTCACGGTTTGACGACGTTTTGTTCTTATGTTATTGGCGGTAATGTTTTTCATCAAAACAAAAGTTTTTAATTAAATTTTTTGTATGTGGTGCTCGGAACATGTACCTGCAATTTATACAAACAATTGTTAAACACACATTTCACATCTATGAGTAATTGTAGTTGCGATAAAAAATCAAGGAACAATAGTTTTTCATACAGGATCTTTAAAATTGACAAGTTTCTCTTTTTTGTTGGTACAGATTGAGGAAAAACTATACGATAATTTGGTTGTATAAAAGTTTTCTATTTTTAATGAAACGACTAAATAAATTATTCGTTTTCTTCGTAAATTGTAATTTTAACACACAATTAAAAAGAACTAAAAGCAATACCTACTATTCACAGAATAGAAATGCAATAGAAATAAATATAATTCCAGTCCAGCCACTGATATAAAGGTACATTAATAAACAGGTTAATAATACAAATTTAAAAATGACAGAATAAACAGATGTAAGCGTATAGTAAAACAATAAGTGACGAAGTAAACAGAAACTTAACACAATATTAGACAAGGTAAAGGTCATTATACATTATAATATATATTAACGGATAAGAATTAGAGAAATACATATTTACTACAAGGGAAACAAAACACAATCGTTTACGATCAACATAAGATATCGTTAAAATTATGGACGAAAACTAGAACTGAGTACATAGTGTATTTATTTTATTTTCATAGTTTAATATACATATATGAATATATTGTCAAGCTGTAGGGTAGAGAAAACTAAGTGCAAAGCATCGCAGTCCCTCATTCATTGTTTCTGCTAATATTTTAAGGCATTATTTTATTTTATTTCATATTTTAATATATACATACATATTCTCACGCTGTATCCCTAATGGGGTAGTTCAGGAGGACAGAATGCCAGTAAAAAAACCAAAAAACTTTTGTAAAAGAAATAAAAACAGACAATAGAATAAATTAAAATCAATAGGATGATGTATATTAGAGGGAAGATTATAGAGCGACAATTTAAAATTTAGACATTCAAAGAATATATGTTAGTTCAAGACCGCACTAGTGATGTAACGAATATTTGCTTTCGTATTTGCGGATATTAGCATGCTTTTCGATATTAACAATCGCGGATATTATGCGAATGTATTCGTCAGTGAAAAAGGTAAATAAATATTAATATAAATCTTAGCAATTGACATTGCAATTGCTAAGATTTATAATATTCATTTATATTCGAATACGAACTCGTAATAAGGGACAGTCTTGATTTTACTCACTTTTGTCGCTATCTTCAAAAAGTTAATATTTGTACACGCATTCGCATGTGCGAATATTCGTATATTTTTCGATATTCGCATTTGCAAATAACGGGAATATAAATTAGCATTCTGGAAGGTGGGAAATTCAATATTCGTCACACCACTAGACCACACTCACATAAGAACTAACCCCGATATCGCCTTATTAAAATCTACCTAGATTATATAAACTCAGGCGTTACTTAGTAGAAATTCATTTTACATGTTGAATTCTTAATATAATTTTTAACTATCTTCCGCTTAAAATTCTAAACCACGAAAAAAGTTGTCTAATTCGATGATTTGGTGCTAGTTAGCTGACCGAGTCTGGCCTTTGGAATATCTTAAGGATGCTTCCTTAAAAGCCGAAACACGTGTCGATTAGCGGTTTTGGAATTTTGAGCGGAAGATAGCTAAAATTATGAGAATTCATTCCATGAATTCTATTACCTAACTGAAAACTAAGGAACTATTAATTTTTTATTGTTATATGAATTAAACTTACAGTTTATATGAAATTCGAGGTGAGGAACTCTAAAAGGAGGCAAATCATTAATCCTCGTCAGCGCCGGATTCAGGGGTGGAACCCGGGTGGCCGTCCGGGACGCCAGGATCTGTGCAGGAGAGGCAGTGCGCGCGCTCCAAATTTAGGCGCTTACGTCTCTATCGATCTAAAGAAAAACTAAATTCACCCTATAAAATTTTATGGACTTATCTTGCTTGTCGTTTTGAAAAAACCTTTATCCTAACTAATACTCAAGACAATTTCACAAATTGTGTGGCTCCAAATTAGGTAAGTACTAGGCTTGTACTGTGGGTACCACACAACGAGCTAGGAGAGTAGGAGAACTGCCAATAACATTAATAAGACTGAAAGTTATAAAGCGTACTTATACTTACCTTGGACTTTCCTCTTCGCGCACTTTGCTGAGTTTCGGCTTAGCTGAAACTTACCTGTTGAATTTATAGTCGCAAACGACCTAAGTAAATGCTCAGCAAAAGCTTAGCGTATGTGAAACTTTGTCTATGATCAGATCGATAGACGTTTCATTATAAGGAGCAACTGCTTTTACTGTTATTAGAATTAATAAAGTTATTGTCCTATTTTAAATTACTACTTCTAAATCAATCACTTATTAATTATTAAAAAGAAATAAGAAATTCAAATTAGATAGCAATTCGCACGCGCTGTTGTCAAACGCAGAACGCAGAGTACTATTTGCATGGACGTACTACTCTTATGTAACCTTGCTCTTTTATACTCTCTTTTTAGTCATTGAATACCTAAGCTTGTCGTAAGTCACCGATATTGACGACTTAGCCTTTGCTAAGCTCAAGCTTATCGCAAAGTCGTACTTAACTAATTGTAAATTTGACGTTACTGCAAAGGTAATCCTGATTAAAAACAAAGTACGCTCTATAAGTCTCAGCCTAAGTACTCCAAGCCAATTGAGAAAAGTTGCACTAAGCAACAGGCAAGAAATAGCAACTTGTATTAAGCCCCCTAATTATACTTTCATCTTTTCGCTTTCTACATTAACAGAAATATGTTACCAAATTCAAAATAAGTTTTCTTTAATTATAATAAAATATGGAATAGGTATAAAAGAGCATAGAATGAATGACTCACCCGCGGTGCCTAGATGGTTAAAGCCGGCCCTGGCCCTTGCCAAATTTTAAGTGATCTATCCTTCTGGGTTAGTCGAGGTCAAAGTCAAAGCTACGTAATTAGAGATGAAACGAAATGTCAGGCGTGTAAAGACAATTAACATTTCGAGTATAATATTAGATATATACGCGTCTGCTTAATACATAAAGTAACTATGTCACTTTTTACAATTTTTTCTTAACAATTGTCTTATAATTTTAGTCAAACTTCGAAGTTTTAGTCTAAAACTACAAATGTATGAATTAATCGACGGTAATTTAAAAAAATAAACATTGACGTAAAAATTACAGAAATAGTTATCGGATTTAAAAAGTAATAATTAATCGATGGTACTTGGTTTAAAATAAATAACTTGGTAAATAAATAAATGCGCATCTATTACGTATTATTGTAAATAAATAAATAGTATAATTAATTAGTAATTGTTTTCTTCCTTAATAACTGCCCATTTCCATAATGTTCTAGAGACAAAAAAATAAAATAAAATTTGTCATAGGCACTTGTACCGCGAAACCAATAAAATATGAAGCAGAAAATTAACCTTCTGCTTGCTAACTTTAACACGAAAGGTTAAAATTAATGATTTTCGTTTACTAACCTCGTTTTTGTTTAGTTACGTTAGCAATGTTCCACGTACTAAATACTGTGTGCTTGATTTATAATCTGCATGTTCTTA
This sequence comes from Zeuzera pyrina, assembly GCA_907165235.1. NCBI lineage: Eukaryota > Metazoa > Arthropoda > Insecta > Lepidoptera > Cossidae > Zeuzera > Zeuzera pyrina. The sequence goes on from OU015641.1 coordinate 8,156,157, forward strand.
TGTATATTGGCATGTATTGTACATCTGAATATCATTTTTAATCGAGTATGGCTAAAATAAACTTTTATTTCACTGAGATTGACATGCGCAATGGAAAGCAAATAGATACATAATATATATCTACAGCGCGTTCCATTTATCAAAAACAAAAATTAATGCAACAAGACATTCTACAATACGTAAAATAGTTTTTGACATAACTTTTCGTAGTCATTTTTCGTTTTATTATTTCTATGTATACGTGATACGTGAAGCGAAAACTTTAGTTACCTTTTTAAGAAATTTGCGCGGACAGAAGTGTGTGAAATTTGGTACACAGGGGGACCTCGGTAACAAAGGGGGGGAACAGTAACAAAGCCCGCAAACACTTTCGCAGTGCTATACGTAACACACGCAACACGCACGCTTAATACCTAACCAGCAGTCACCATGCGACAGCAAATATCGCGCGATATCTACTATCAAAACCAGAATTTGTGTAATGTAATTTCTGTAGTAGCGCTAAATATAGCGCGAAAAGTGGGTTTTACGGTTGTGGTGCAATAGAGACGCAATCGTAACAAATGATACCAATTTTTTATTACAATTAGGCACCGGTCGCGCAGCGTCCGCGTTGCTATTGCTGGCTGCAAATTTTTAGGAAGGATCACACGAGCTGTCGTCCTCCTCGGAGTCGTATGATGGAGGACCGGAGCTCCCACTCCCTTCGCCTATCGACTGCGACCCCTAAGGCAACTTTAATTGCCTCTTATGACTGGCGGAGAACGCCTTAGATCTATTCTCTTACCGGGGTGACACGGCTAACCACCAGTGGTGTCATCATCTCCGAGCGGAATCGACCTCTTCCATTCCCGCTCGGCGTCCTCGTTCTGCACCATTACGACCTCACAGAAAGAGAAGATGGCCATCGAAGAGTTTTTACCTGCCAGTATATCCGCTGCCACTGCTAGCATGAACAGACCTTTCCTGATCGGCAGACAAAGAACTGGCGTTCGGGCGCCCACGTAGAGCACTCCTACAGCGTGAGCTGGTTACCGTCTTGGTCCCCGCCACAACAGTGGCACCGTGCCATCTCTTCTCGACCTATCAATTGCGGATACTAACCGATGCAGCCGTGCCCGGGCAGCACCTGCGTCAGTCGGTAAGTGACGTCCATCGCCTCCGAAGCCGGATAATCGATCGTGCACCTTGGCTAACTTTTACGATCTGCGCGGGAAGGTAAGCAGATTCTGTATCTTCTTTTTCTCCCGGATCAGCGTAGCTGCAAATGTATAAGAAATATCGGTCAGAATAGTAGGCAACTGACTCCACGGACGTATTCAATAAATCTCAGTTATTGTATTGTGTTCAATTGTGTTACATTATTAAACATTTCTTTTGTTAAATCCGTAATGAGATTCTTGTTTCTGCAATAATTATTTTCTTTTTATATCGAACAAAAAATTCAGCCAAATGAGAAAAAACTGTCTAGATTTAGTAGATAATGCAAATATTTAATCAAGTTGTCGTAAGGCAAATAGCTCTTGTTAGATAAAGTTCATTAATCTGTACATATGACCCGTGACAAGTGGTCTTTATTTTTATATACATTATACGTGGGTACTTTAACAGTTATGTTGCTCGTACGTTTAAAATTTATAACAAACTGTGCATGGGCGTAATCAAATATTATTTTAGTGAGCGGGGAGAAAACAGAAAATAAGTACCTACTTTTATGGAGACAAGCAATTTCTAGATCTAACAAATTCTACTCTGTAAAATATTTACCGTGCTCTCAACTCATTTCAAGGAGACGCTGGGAATTACGGTCTTTAATAACTGCCTACTCTCCTCTTGACTCTAGAGAGTGTTTCTGAAAGACCGCCAAAAGTAAATACTCATATTTTACCGCGTATCAAGAAAATGATATTAATTAGTTCGCTGCAGTAAAAAAAATCAACGCGTACATATCTCATTTTATTAATAACCAAAAATTTTTATTAAAAAAAATTAAACTGCCTTCAAAAAAACACTGAAAAGTATAAAATAACTATCCTTTACTAATCAAAAATCAAGTACAATTGAAATAACTTTATAAATACGATACACATACCTATATAATTAAATTTGACAGTTACTGAAGTCGGTGCCAAGCCCACCAAACTAATAGGCTTTCTGTTGTTGCACATTGATACATATATATACTACCATATATAGGTATAATACATACATATGTACATATCTATAGTGTATTCTTTTTACTACTTACATAAGTTAGGCTTAAATTTTACAAATGATGTATCGTAAATTAATATACTAGCAACGAGGCAAACCATAAATTGATTTTGCGTTACCAGGTGACATAATTTAAACTAAATATAAACTAGTTTATTGTCTGTAGACTTATAAATTTAAAAAAATATGTAGGTCGTTGCCCTCTCACCTTCGTTTATAAGAAGCAGCAGTATAATTTATGTATCTACATCGTATACAGGCTGTAACATTTTATTTTACATAGCTATGCCTGGCCACGCGTTGCTGTGGTTCAGTTGGTATTTTATTATTTCCGAGTCTCTATCTCATACAAAAAACCAATAGTAATTTTTTTTTCGAATTTTCTTATTTTTCTGGTAATCTTTCCAGTTTTCCTTTCCACAAAACCTTGCTTAGACTATAACGAAGATTTAATAAAAAATTTGCCAAATCGGTCCAGCTGTTCTCAAACGCTTTTAGCAACGAACACCCTTACATTTTTAATCATATAGGCAGACAGCGTGGAAATTTTTCGGTGACTTTTCTGGGTTAGTCTTTTCTTTTCATCCCTTTATGGGTAGATTTTTCATAAAAAGTAACCTTTGTGTTTTTCTAAAAAAAAAAAGTTTATCACTGTCCTAAACATTGGTGCACCAGTGTATCATTTCTCAGACAAATATATATCCCTTTCTATCCCGCTAGGGATAGATTTTTGTTAAAAAAAAAAGCGGCCTATGTACGTCTCCTGGTTTCAATTTATCATTTTACTAAAAGAATAATGTCATCCATCTTGGATTTCAAAATCACCGTTATTTTCGTAATCTACGCCCATAGAAACCTTAAGAGTCCGCCTATGCAGCCCAGCGCAATCGAATTCGTTCATTACCCCCGCGCCCTATGGCAATAACAATAAAGTTGATTTTCGCAGTTGCACTTTGACCACATTTTAGTGCGGAGAAATCTCAACATTTGTTTTGCACATAATTGTAATTTGCTAGAAAACTACATCATCAATTAAAAAAGTGGTTTTAGAGATTTGAGATATTATAATTACCTATCTGTTTTAGTAAAAATCTGCAACTGAATCTTTGTGCAAAACAGGTTTTTTTTTTGTAATTTTTTCTCCAATCATGTTTCGACGTTTATGAATTTCAAGATAAAGAGTTGAAGTTGTATGTATCTAAATATCTAACTATCAGTCTTCTTAGATATCGAGATCCAGGTCACCAAACACACTAAAGTCTGCATAGGCGGACTCTTAACGCCCATATCAATTTGTTGAAAAAAGTAATATCCGCAGTGTTGGGAAAAATATAATTGTAAAAACAATTACAATAAATTGTAATTGTGAAAAGTAATTGTGATAAAATTTTGTTAGACAAACAATTACGGTTACAAAATGTTACAATTACTTTTGCCCAACACTGAATGTCCGCCATTTCAAATCTGAAAATTAACGTTATTCTTGTAATCAGTACTCCGAGAAACCTCGAAAATGATACTCGTGTCATTTCATTCAAAAAATTTATATGCGACGTCTTTGTGAAAATTAGCTCCCGGAGAAATTTTGAAAATATCGCTCATTATCACTTTATTAAAAAAATAAATTTCCGCCGAGTAGCGAGTACCCAGCATGTGTTGCAATCCCGTACGTCACATAATATACAGAAAGCTTCTCCTGTATATTCCATTTTCCATTATATTCGATACTCATACTACATGAAGTTTTAAACAAACAGTTACTTCCTATCGCGGAGCATCCACCATATTGGATTTATGATGACGTCACATATACAGAAACCTTTTGTGTATTCCATTTCATTTGATACACATATTTATTGGTGTAGTACAAAAAAGGATTTCCTATTACGGAGCATCCGCCAATTCGTTCATATTCAGTCACTCTCGAACGCGATTGGGTCATTCTAATACAACTATTATCATTATCTGTCGCTAACTGGTCATCAGTGCGGTTAGCATGTCTCGTCGCACATTTGGACTGACTTCGAGGACCTATGTCAGCTCGTCTTCGACTCGGCATTGTAATGAACACTATAAAACGACTCGTAATTGTTTTCGCAGTCACTCAAATCTGTCGATTTTACCATGAGAATTTTAAAATATTGAAAAATTCGAACCGTGTCCTCGAGTCACGCTAAAATTTGTGGTTATGTCTAAACCTATAAAGTAAATGTAGGTAAATAGAATGGCAGATTAAAATTAATGTAACACGCAAAAACCAAAAAGGATTTGAAATGAAACAAATTTTACACGACTGCACGGAAGAAATGTCATTTATGTATAGCACGACTGTTAAACGATAGGTCCGCCACGAACGCGTTCTATTACAAATAATCCGAAGTGGCGATTCCCATACAAAATTACCAATTTGATTTTTTTGATTTTTCAGTTGTTCTTTGAAGAGATACGTAGTATGGCAGGTTGCACAACAGTGTTATTGTAAAAATGAAGAAAAGAATGCTTAGATCGTTCGGGCACATAGAAAGAATGAGTGATGAAAGACTGACGAAGAAAATCTACAGAGTGAAAACGAGTGGTAAAAGAAGCCAAGGAAGACCAAGGCTGACTTCAAGATCAAATAGTCAGTGTTACCCGACGGAAATGTCAAAAGCACTCGCATACCTAGGCGAAAATGTGTGAGTAGAATGATGAGATGTGAGGAAGCGAAAGGAGTATGTAAGTACGAAGCTTGGCGCTCCGTCCTCTCTGACTACCCCGTTAGGGATACAGCGTGAAGATATATATGTATGGATGTATGAGATAATACAGGTAGATATTATATTTTTATAAAAATTTAATCTGTACCACAATATAAAACAAGTTTCCTTTTTTCATGACTATGAACGAACAACAACAAAATCACATCATATCCTACTTTATTGTAAATATTTATAGATAACTATGTAAATATTTGTATGAAAATGTACGCACGTCATCCACATATTTTATTACGTGCAGTCATCACAAATATAATTATTACAACGTGATCCAAAGACAAGCGCATCTTGTATAAAGTTTTATTGTTTCCGTACTTAAGCAACATGCACATTAACTTTGTTATTTGAATCAATTAACTTGAAATCCTAACCTTTATGGTAGTACAAACATAATATGTACAATAGGTGAACTCTCACTAAATTCTTTAATTATACGACATTCCAAATTGATACAATATCATAATCTTTCCATGCGGGGTTTAATAACGTGATTACAAAAATTATTATTGAAAATTACTATAGTAAGAACTTCGCTATATTTTTTTTCTTACACATGAATTTATTTTGTGATTACTTTGTACAGTTTAAACACTACATAAATGTCTAATTCATGTAGTTTTCAAACTTTTACACTGGTTTAATTCAAAAAAGTCAGTTATGTTAAAAATATTAATTACTGTTTTCAAAATTATATGATCGACACAGCGGTGATATGAATACTCAGATGTAAAATGTGGTATTTTGTTATATTTGTTCAATTAATTTTAATCAAACATTTAAAAAAACTACAATACATTAACAGTGAGAACAATAATCCTAAGATAAAATAACTCAAACTTTCTTTTATAACTGTTTCACCAATTTTTTTTTTGTTGTACAGTGTACGCATGCCTTAATAAATTATTCATTATTAATAATGTTATTAATGTCGTTGATTTAGCGGTATCTGATTACAACTTCCGGTGTGGACCTTCTATAGCCTTCGGCTCCGTTTGTTATCGACATGCAAGGACGAATAAATCACTTAATATTACAATATCCAACATGACATTATTTATAAGAAATGATACACGTTTTACCTAACTACCGCTATTTATCACAGCGTCTATCCAGTTTCTTATGTTAATTCCCCTTTTATTTAGCTGACCAAATCTAATTTTGTTAATTCCCTTGTCACATAATGTACGCGTAATTTATATGGTTTTATTAATTTAACAAACTTCTTCGTCTTCGTTAATGATTAGTAGTTTTGAAGATGATAAAAATCAGAAAAACATGGCATAAGTTTCATTTAAATACAGACTATTACCGTGAATTCTTCTCGAAATTAGAAGAAAAAAGTAGTAATTGTCTTCATATATATAATTCTTGTGGACGTGTGTATGTCACTGAACTCCTAAACGGTTAGACCGATTTCGATGAAATTTTTTGTGTGTTTGAGTAGGACCCAGGATGGTTTAGATTCGCAATTGGATCCGGTAGGTGGGTCCTAGGATTTTTTTTTATTTTTAACCTGCTAATATCTGACAAACCAGCATCCGGGCAGGATAACGTCTATCGGGTCCGCTAGTCTATAATTCTTCTGTACATATTTATATCACTGAACTTCTAAACGGATTGACTGATTTTTATGAATTTTTTTGTGTGTGTTTGAGTGAGTCTCTGGATGATTTAAATTCACAATTGGACCGGTAGGTGGCACTGCAATCGTGTTCACAGATTTTTTTTTATTCCAACATTCAGGCAGGACAACGTCTGTCGGGTATGCCAGTTATATAAATGAGCAACAGAATTACCAATTCAATCTACTACTCATTATTTTTAAAGCTAATACCTAAGTTTCAAAATAAAACAACTTTTGACCATCGAATATGTAAATTTTAAAATTAATGGCTTTCACATCATTTTTTTCCTATTATAAACCATAGTCAGACGTCATTACCTGAATGAGCGAATAATATCGGAAAAAATTATAACGATCTTCAATTTTTTATAACTTATAACTTTAAAGCATAGCAATATCTTCCAAATTAATATATCTAACGAAGGGGTTAATTTTATGCCGAGTATTATTATATTTTTTATAGTGGTAAACAGCATTTTTATCATTATTTACGTGTAGGTATATTATAATGCTTCTAAAAAGATCACATTCGTTATGTTTTAAAATGATGCTTGTCATATCTTACTGAAATAAATGGTCATATAAAATTTAGAATTAATCTACTCAATCACAACAGAATGCGTACATAGAAAAATTTAAGAAATAATAATGAGATTACCAATTATTACAGGCCAACCATAAAAACGTTTACGAGATTAACACATTTTTTTTTTCTGAAAACAAATGAGAATTTCTAAACTACACCTAATTAGTTTTTCGATGTATTTGAGGTTTAGATAAATAACGAGGTAATTTTTCTTCTAAAAGCTCGTAAGACAACTGAAAGTGCTGTTCTCGTTCTATAACATGCGTTTTGACTTTTTCAATATCTTGTTCGTTCGTTTGAAAATTGTTAGTTATTTATGAGATTAACATATAACATATGAGTAGGTATTCCGAATACTTATACAGTCTAATAATCAAACTCATAATTTTTCAAAATTGAAGTAAGACTTAAATTATCAGATGGCTAACGAGTATTTAAGAGAAAAAAAATGAGTTTGGAATTGTTTTGAACTAGTCTAATATCTTGGGTACGGTTGGATGTTTCGAACACCCAGTGATTGTCTAAATTCATTTTCAACTGATGATTTGTCTGTAAAAACTAATGTTGTTGTATTGTCGTAAAAATTTAAAAAGGATTTTGAAATGGAAGAGTTATAGATTCAGATGCTGTTCCAAATATTTACGAGAAAAATGTTTGTTTCCCAAAATCACAAAATAAAAAAAATTAGTAATCATCTCCAGAATTACACATAATTTATTCTCATGTAGAAACTTTTCTTAATTTCTGCGTTAAATCTATATTCACAGACTATCATAATATAATATACACAGCTGTAACCCATGCATCATACGTGCCTAGGTCAAGGGCACTACCAGTTTCCACAAACAACGTGTACGCAATGTCATGTACTTTATTACACACCACATATAAATTCATACATGCAACTTTGAATATATAATCAACTATTAAACTGATTCGATATGAATCAAGTTGTTGATGTAAAATCCATACAAATTGGAGACTGAAATGAATGAATTCGGGATCTAATATGTGGGGGGACAAATTGCTGTTACATAGACATTTAATAGTAGTAGTAGTAACTCTTTTCTTCTTTAAATACTTTGTGTAGCATCTGAAAATATTTCTTGTTTAACAATGAATTAGGTACAACTTATTTTTCATATACAAGTTACTTATTTTAAAAGGTAAAACCAGAAGACAAAAGTAATAAGTATTCTACGTAATCAATAACAAAATGTCAAATAGTGGCAGCCCAATTTTGTGAACTGCTACTTACTACTACTATTAAATGTCTATGTATTCGCCCTTTTCGGTCAAAAAATGAGCATGGGAATTTGTTGTGCGCCTGCCGCGAATTAGTTATTGCATTGTGAAATTTTTAGTAATGCAAAAAACGCGGAAATCCTCGTAAAGATTATTTTTTCGATATTTCTGGCAAAACACCCCCTGTTGACAGGGTGTTTCGGCCTTTTCGGTCGAAAAATGAGCATGAGAATTTGTTGTGCGCCTGCCGCGAATTAGTTATTGCATTGTGAAATTTTTAGTAATGCAAAAAACGCGGAAATCCTCGTAAAGATTATTTTTTCGATATTTCTGGCAAAACACCCCCTGTTGAGAGGGTGTTTCGGCCTTTTCGGTCGAAAAATGAGCATGGGAATTTGTTGTGCGCCTGCCGCGAATTAGTTATTGCATTGTGAAATTTTTAGTAATGCAAAAAACGCGGAAATCCTCGTAAAGATTATTTTTTCGATATTTCTGGCAAAACACCCCCTGTTGACAGGGTGTTTCGGCCTTTTCGGTCGAAAAATGAGCATGGGAATTTGTTGTGCGCCAACCGTGAATTAGTTGTTGCATTGAAAAAATTTTTGCACTGCAAAAAACGCGGAAATGCCCGTAAAGATCATTTTTTCGACATTTCTGGCAAAACACTCCTAGTTGACGGGATGGTTCGCCCTTTTCGGGCAAAAAATTAGCATGGGAATTTGTTGTGCGCCTGCCGCGAATTAGTTGTTGCATTGTAAAATTTTTAGTAATGCAAAAAACGCGGAAATCTCCGTAAAGATAATTTTTCGATATTTCTGACAAAACACCCCCTGTTGACAGGGTGTTTCGCCCTTTTCGGTCAAAAAATGAGCATGGGAATTTGTTGTGCGCCTCCCGCGAATTAGTTGTTGCATTGAAAAATTTTTTGCAATGCAAAATTGCGAAAATCTCTGTAAAGATCATTTCTATGATATTTCTGGCGAAACACTCCCTGTTGATGGAGTGGTTCACCGTTTTCGGTCGTTATTGTGCACAACTAAATAGCAACAAATTCATTGAATTAACTAGGCATCGTCCTCCCGATGCTGTAAATTTATTTTTTATAAAAGTGTTCTGCTTACTTCAGTTGAACTTAGCAGAACACCTTATGGCTTTTTAAAATTGAGAGCAACAAATGTTTTTTTTTCTACAACTAATTAGCAAGAAATTCACTGAATTAATTAGGCATCGTCCCGATGCTGTAAATTTATTTTTTATAAAAGTGTTCTGCTAACTTCAGCTGAATTTAGCAGAACACCATATGTTTTTTTAAAATTGAGAGCAATAAATTTTGTTTTTCTACAACTAATTAGCAACAAATTCACTGAATTAATTAGGCATCGTTCCGATGCTGTAAATTTATTTTTTATAAAAGTGTTCTACTAACTTCAGCTGAACTTAGCAGAACACCTTATGTTTTTTTAAAATTGAGAGCAACAAATTTTTTTTTCTACAACTAATTAGCAACAAATTTACTGAATTAATTAGGCATCGTCCCGATGCTGTAAATTTATTTTTATAAAAGTGTTCTGCTAACTTCAGCTGAACTTAGCAGAACACCTTATGAGTTTTAAAAATGAGAGTAACAAATTTTTTTTTCTACAACTAATTAGCAACAAATTCACTGAATTAATTAAGCATCGTCCCGATGCTGTAAATATATTTTTCATAAAAGTGTCTGCTAACTTCAGCTCAATTTAGCAGAACACCTTGTGTTTTTTTAAAATTGAGAGCAACAAATTTATTTTTTCTACTACTAATTAGCAACAAATTCACTGAATTAATTAAGCATCGTCCCGATGCTGTAAACTTATTTTTTATAAAAGTGTTCTGCTAACTTCAGCTGAACTTAGCAGAACACCTTACGTTTTTTTTAAATTGAGAGCAACAAATTTTTTTTTTCTACAACTAATTAGCAACTATTTAGCAACAAATTATGAGCGTGTCAGCTTTTTGATTTGAGAAGAGTGTTTGGCTAAGTTGAGGCACATGAATGAATCACATGATACGTTACAATGAATTTAGTGAAACGATTCTGAAAAAATATATTAAAATGAAAAACTAGTACAATACAAAAATTACATTAAGTTATGGAATTTAATTCCGTCTTTGACTAGATTAGATGTTGAGATGATTAGATGCAGATTTTCCGTTCCACCTCCTGACAGTATGAGACGACAATTTTGCGGAGCACTTGATGCAGTGGATTCGATTATAGAAATAGTAACAAATCCATTCAAAACTAGATTTATTGTGCGGTGGCTATTTTTTTACTTATGCCTTGACAGGGGAATGCATGTGAATCGTGCCTCCCGTTGTACTCAGGTACTCAATGGTTGGTAGTGTCTTCGAGAACGGAGAACCAGTTGATAGTAGAGCAAACACAGCACTGGAAAGCACTGGAGACAGAAAACGCTTTCTTGATGAAATGCTGATCTGCGGTACCGAGAAGGATGGTTAGGTAAGGGGGGAGGGTTTTAGTCCATAGGTCTATAATACTATTCCTAGGTCATAAGGTCCTGGTGAGGTCGGGCATGCTGAGTTGTACGGGTGGCGCAGTATCCATGAGATTTACCTCCTCCAACGCAAAAAAAAGGTACGTAACGTAATTTTTACGTTAGTCACTAATTGTATAGGTGAAGATATTATCCTCAACATATTTAGTATGTTCTGTCATAGTCTTTTTTTTTATACCACCAAGGTTGCAAACAAGCATACGGCTCGCCAAATGTTAAACGGTTACCGTAGCCTGTGGACGCCTGCAAGAGCAGGGGTATCATTTGCGCGTTGCCGACCCTGTAAAAACCTTTTCACGCCCTTCTTGAAGAGCCCCATGCTATAGTCTCTTAGGAAAACCTCGACAGGGAGCTGATTCCACAATTTTTTTCGTTTTTGTCTGTACTAAATACTTAATTACGTACCGGAAGCAGTTAGCGTGGGCGTGGGTACCGTGAATGAGTTTTTTTTATAACCGAAAGAAGTTTCTACTGAATAAGTGAAATGAACTATTCCGCTTTTTCAAGTTCCTTTGCCCAACATTAATAAGGAATACGGAAATATTCTTCATTTATGTTGTAACTACATTTTGTCCGACTTCATTTTTTACGATCTCTAAAACTCTATTGAAAAGAAATTAACACTTACTCTCAAATTTAGTAGTAACTTTCATTATGAAGATGACGTAATTTACCGACATTATTATTTAAATTCTATTGTTTTTATAAATATCGATAAATAATAACACAAACCGAACAAATGTAACAAAATCTGCTTACTGTATGATACTGAAACCGAGCTGTCTGTAACATATTGAAGACATTTATTTTAAAAAATTATCACTTTCAGGTATTTCACACTTCTCTAAAACAAAAGTTCTTAGATTGTTTTGTATTACGTTCGTTAAAGCCTCAATGAAAAGCTCTGAATAGATTTTGAAAAATGTTCGAACTACTTTCTAAATCTTTCAAGTAATGCGTCAAACATAATTCATTTTGAGTTTAATCGATTAAGTGATATTCAAGGCTCTATGTGACACAGATTATATTATTTTGTTCATTTCGCAATTTTTTAAATATGAAATATATGGTTCATTTTCTTAGATGGCAAATGGGTAATGAAAAGGATAAGGATTGTAAACTAAATTTATATAAGAGTTTTTCAAATACAACAGAAAATATCCCCACAACAACCTTACAAACTCTACCAGCTCTTCACAGATATGCAACTAGACTCTGGAGTTAAAGGATCGTCTGAGGAAACTTTTCTTAAAAAAAAAGTTTGCAGAAATATAAAAAGGGCGACTTTGACAGTAAAGACAGCCGAAATGAAAAGGAATGGTGAGAAAATTAAGATAAATTTGGTATTCTTGTTACACGAAACCACCGCACGGTATTTGAACAGTGATTATCCGAACCGGTGCCGCGGTCTCAGGTAAACTGCGGACCCGATAGCCTTAGCACTGCAGCCCTGCAATAGAACCGTAAGCACACAAGCAATTTTTAGAATTTTTATCCAAATTTTTACCAAATTTTCAAAAATTGGTTATTGTAACAATTTGGCCTTGTTTAACCGAGGCCATAACCAAGGCCAAATTGTAACAATAAGCCATCATTGGAGGAAAATGGGCCTAACTCGGAATTAATAGCACCCAATGTCGACTTCGGAGCAAGCAGCCCACACTTAACGCAGCAAAAAAACTGCAAACAATTACAACACTTGGTCGCAAACCGACTTGTTAAAATCTTTTTCGATAAAAGAAATGACTTCATGGTACCTTTTTAAATACATTATAAATTACAGATACAGACGCGAGAATTAAGGCGTATTTTACTGCACTAGGTAAATCCTTGTATAAACGGACAATTGACATAACAGACTCACCCCACTTGTCGATTACTTCATGAAATACCTCAGTAACATCACGCTCCATTTGTCAAGAGCATTCCATGAGCATACCTACATAATGTGGTACCTAACACATAACTACAGCAGTTACGATAAACGTGTATTTGTTCGTGCGTGATGCCTTATCTACTAACAGTAACGATGTACAGTCTGGAAGGAAATTTCTATACGTTTCTTAGCATAAATTAGTATCTACGTAATTGATCGGACTTCACAGGGAGGCAGAAGAAGATACGTAAAATCCGAGTATATCGCCGATAGTGCAATAACGCGTAACTCTAGTTACCACTTGAGTGATATGAAGTTTGTCTGTATATGAATCTAATTTTATAGAAAGTTTGAAACCTTAAAGTAACAAAATCCCTGCAGCAAATTCAGGGGGCTTACCACCATCTTCACGATCATAGCATTATTATTTTAATGTTACTTGACTTAGAAAGCTCGAAATTTTGACAATAGGTTAGTGATTAGTTTCATCATTCGACATTAGTAGGCGAAAGAAATACGTAAGAACCGCGATGTTCAATCGTCCAATCTACCTTACTACCACGTAAGTCAAGTCATAGAACATTAAAATAATAATGCATAAGAGATGGTGGTAAGCCCTCAGGAGACCAATAACATTTATAATCTAAACCTATATGTACCTACATTTATTCCAAAACAAGATTAAGGTATTAAATTTTTTTTAATCTCCTGTAAAATTCCGTTCATATCACTTGCGCGATTTTTATTACAGCTTACAAATACTTGCTGTTTGATTATCATCGCCGATTTAATATCCTGCTAAATAAATTCCCAAGTAAGAAAGTCCCTATTCTACGATTTTGAAAAATGCCAATTCATGTATTAATAGAGACCCGCCACGGCACAGTTAGAATTTTATGTTAATTAAAATACAGCCACTGTTACATACATACATATCTTGACGCCGTATCCCCAACGAGGTAGTCAGAGAGGACGGAGTGCCAAGTGTCGCGATCCTTACATACTTCTTTCGCTCCCTCAAATCTCATCATTCTCCTCACACATTTTCGCCTAGGTATGCGAGTGCTTTTGACATTTCCGTCGGCTAACACTCTAGCTATTTGATCTTCATAAGTCAGCCTTGGTCTTACTTGGCCTCTTTTACTACTCACTTTCGCTTTATAGATTTTCTTCGTCAGTCTTTCATCACTCATTCTTTCCTTGTGCCCGAACCATCTTAGCATTCCTTTCTTCATTTTTTTCAATAACACTGTCGTGCAAGCCTGTCATACTCGTACTGCGTATCTCTTTATTGCTTATCTCGCTCATAAAGCATATTAATAATTGTAATGATGTATTCTAATTGTAATTCTAAACAAATATTATTAAGAGAAAAAGTTTGATTGTTTGTGAGTAATGGATAAATTCAAAAACTACTCAACCGATTTCATAAATTCTTTCACAGTATAGTATAAAAGAAAGTAAAAATAGTATAAAATAAAAAAAAACAAGGAAACTCATTCAAAAGTTGGAACATTATGACCAAGACTGATTTATTATTAGGTACGCAGTTTTTTTTTCTTCATGGTATGGCGCACAGATTAGCGCATTTGCCAATGTCACGTATTAATAAGTATACTTAGTAGGCTTTAATGAAGTTACAAAGGCCTTGTTAGAAGAGCGCGAGAACTTCGACTACACATGTTTATTTAGACCTACTCCACTTACTACGTACTTTTCTAGATTATATATGTGTGGCCTTTATTTACATTAACAAAAAGTACATACATATGTTAATATTTACAAACTTAAAACTACACATTATCTTAAATAATAAACTTCTTCTTTTTTTCTAGATTATATCAAAAGCTTTTCACATTGAGTGTAGTAGCCTCTTACGAGTGGGTTTATGAGATCTATAAATAGTATGCATGCATTAGATTCACTCTAGCTTATTACTAAAGCTGAACATAAACGAGACATAATTTCGCCATCCCCATTTCCTGGCCACGATCTAGCTTGGGAAAACAGCCAACATGTATTGTACCTAAACAGATAATTTATGTATTATACCTAAATGCATAAAACACTTGTAAATATCGAGAAGGTTGTAATATTGTAATAAAAAAATGTAACTTATAGTACAAGTAAACGAAATTAAAGTGTTTGTGATTTCGAAATAAAAGATCTTTAAGATAATTTTTGCATGTTAACAAAACCCAAAACATGCGTTTTCAAACTTTTTGTCTGTTTGTTTGTCGGAGTTAATCTCTGAAACAGCTGAAATGATTTTGATCGAACTTTTATTGGCTGGCATAAGACTTTTTTGAGAATGATCTAGGCTTCTTTTTGTGCTGAAGAAATGCTCTAGTTTTGTTATTGTTTATTGATTTAGTACCGACTTCAATAACTGTTAAATTTAATTAAGTACATAAGTAAGTTATTGTATTGTTTTGATTAGTAAAGACAATACAATTATTTCTTACTCTCATTTTTTCTTTTTAAATATTTTGACCTTTCGTTAAATAGATATCTGGGATAGGTCTACAACTTCTTTCCAATCCTGGATCGGAATATATATAAGAATCATCAAAATAAATAAACCGTTAGGTATATTTGGTGTATCTTCGAAGCTCCAATACCAATGAAATTAAAATGGGACCACCCTGCAGTTGGAGTTATAAGTACTGACAACTTTAGTAACTGTCAAATTCAATATTTTAAGCTTCTGAGTTTTTGTAAAATGACATTCGAATTAAGATGCTGAAATACACACGTGTAAATAAGGTCAATACGAAACTTGTATAACTTTCTATACCTATAGCATATCATGTGTCACATCTGCGTTTGTTATAATCTGTGCTAAAAGTGCAACATTAATATCAATCAGTGCAAAGCAGCGAGAATCTAACGCAACAATTTTCCACGCGAGATGCAACTTTGTATCTGTCCTTGAGAATATGTTTAAAGGAACATTACAGACAATAAAGATGTCTATCTTTAGAGAAATATACATATGTAAGTATGTTTTAGATATATGTATATATGGTATGGTATGTCGTGTTCTAACGATTTTTTATTTCAATTTAACTTTACTTTTCATGTTACTACGTTGGCGTAGGTAGGTGAATGAGTAATCAATTTTGAAAATAATTGTCATTGTCATGTTAAAATTTCGACTAAATAACCATCTTTAAAAGTACTTGCAAAGTGTGAGTATTTTTTTTACAGAGAGGTTGAATTTGGATTAGTAAATAAATCATCGTAATGCGACAAAGAATAATAACACTGTTCTCGAAAAATACATTACGTATTTTTTTAATACAACCTGTAATAAAAAACTACGTATTCACATTGCATTACATAAGTAATATACAATTACAATTGCAGGAAAATTATAGGCACCATATTTAAAAACTTGACGCGGAGTAGCGATTTTTACAATTGTCAATGAAATACCGATTACTTGAAAACCAAGCGACTCGGATCTGTTTTATATTTTTTTATACTCATGCGGGATAAACTGTATCTAAACGCACATTTGTGCGGTTAATAAGTAGCTATTTTCTCATTTTACAATTTGAGTGCAACAAGTTTAGTTGTCCAACAACAACTTCGTTCAAGTGGGCAATCGACAACTTACCACACTTGTTGCACAATATACTATTTCTGAATCATTATAAACAAGGATCGTCTCGCATGCCAGCTTAATGTTGAGTTTCGGGACACCCTGTATATATATTTTGTAAAACGTACTAGCTGCTAATCTTCCCATGAAAGTCGTAAACGTTATATTTGACGATGAATATACTGCTAAAAGTTACCACCAAGATAAATTGCACCTTGCGCCTTGATTAGGGTTTTTTGTAGTAACACAGGAGGAATATGTAGGGCTTTCACCCAATAAAATTCTCGCGGTGATCGTTCTCGACGCTTGTCTACCTGTTTTCCGGGATACGTCCCAGTTTCGAGGTGTCCTTGAGAATTTTCAGAAATCGTCCTGGATCTTGAAGTCATCCAAGGAATATGTTGTGTTTTGGGATTTGTGTCTTCATGTTCCGTTACCGATATGTTGCAAAGCAGAGCTAATTCTAGCTTCGTCAAGGTAAGAAATCAAAATAAACAAAATTACATTTGTGACCATATCCGATTTATTCAGCTATGATTTTGCCGCCTTGTCATTAGATTTGCGAAACCATGCATTTTCAACGAGTTTAATGCAGTAATGTAAATGCTTAGATTAAACGTTGAAATTAAAATATAAAAGACTCATTGACCTTGTTTACACAATTTACTTAACATTACATACACATATACTATTGCTTACTAATTTTGTATGGTGTCCTATTTATAAATCAAGTAGGTACCTGTTTTTATTTTTGTATCCCGCATACCGAAATCTGGAGATGGCAGGTCGAGCCTCGATGCTCTGTCTATGAGACAATATATATATTGATATAGAAATTGTTTATTGCCTAATAAAATCATAGATACTATTTTATGAATGTAAGAACATTTTAAGCAACTGCCTTTTTCGTTTTGGTCGAAGGTATAAATTATTTACTTGAAAAAAAACACGTAAAGAATAAACTAACACTGTTTAATAAAATAAAAAACAACCTTTTTTTAAGATGAATAGACATCTGGAAGGAAAGTGTGATTCATTTTCGGTCTCCAAATTACCTACCCTTCTGTGCCTACCTTCCAGCCAGGACTGTTATAACCAAGCGTAAATCCAGTAATAATTAAAAAAAATAAAAATAAACATTGTCTTTAAAAAAATACTGTCCATCGTTCAATGTGTTGCAGTCTAGTCAATAATTTCGCACTTTCGACGTAGGTACCTAAATAATAATTATTAACTTGCGTAACAAGCCTCCAGTCGCTTCTGCAGTCACGATCAAACATTCTAACAATACTACATTTACAGTGCTTGATGCGTTCCCACAGAAAAAATGAGTCTTATATCTACGTAACAAAGTTTCTATTAGCAATTTTTATAATTTATAGTTGATAAAAATAAACGTGTCGCTGCACAAAAGTAAAAATTATATCAAAACGTCAAAGTTAGTTGCGTAACCTCGTTCTCGATACAATAATAGTGGATGTCGCAGAAAAAAAACGAAAGTGCAAGAATTGGAGCGGGCAATGGATACAATGGCACAGTAGACACGATTCCGTCTGAGTAGTGTATAAGTAATAAATATGAGAGGGTTAGATAGAGATCTATCTATATTTGATCTAATATGTAACTAACATTTTTAAAATGAACCGACGATCACTCGTATACGACTAATACCTTATGCAATTGTATTAAGAGCTATTTCTAAATACATTAACTGCTAACGCTTGATGTTAACTGTTGACAGCTGTCGACGTACATTCACTAATATAGCAAGAATATAGCGTAATATATTCGTATCAGTATGACGACCTCTGCGGTTAATATAACCATGGTGATACGCACTAAATCCTATTAGGTTCTATAGGTAAGTATACTCGGACTTTTAAGCAGTAACGGGAGAAGTGGAGTTTGCATTTTATTTAGATTTTATATTTTTCGCGTTTTGGGGAATTGTAAGGTACAAAAGTAATAGTATATTGTGTTAAAAAATCTGAATAAATATGTCCAACTGAAGTTTTCGCGTTTTTTTAAGTCTTTTTTAACTCCAGTAAAGCCTACTGCTATCACTTTACTGGGTGTCGTTAGGAACTTACAAATCAAAAGACAGACATTTGACATCAAGGATACACTCTGATACACCACTCTTTTACATAAGAATGGCAGAAATGTTTCTAATCATTTGCCAGTATATAAAAGAGAAAAAGACTTTACTCTCAATCAAATCAGTTTAAAAAACTAACATTGCTAAGTTATCTCAAGTCAAGAAGTCCACAGAAGTTTAAGAATTTCGTAACCGCTATCTTGTGCTTGGGTCACAAATAAATGACTTAAAAATGAAAAATAAGGAAATCCTAAATTGAAAGTCCATAGTTTCTTTCGAAAATTTTGCATTTTCAAATACCAATATAGGTTTCCGTTTTTTCTATTGATTAAAACTAACAAAACCTTGACACCACATCTCTAGTGGGTTAAGTTAGGTCAGAGTGGACAAAGCGCCAAGCAATAAGAAGACATCTTTTGCGACTGGACATTCACTTGTCAAACTTATTTCAAAGTGTCAACCAAAATGCCATTTTTATTCTCAATTGTCAATTAACACGTAAATCTGACACTATAGAATATTATAACTTTAAGGGACTGTTTGTACACGCATCACCTGTCGATAACGTTGGTTTGATCCTCGGACCAAGAAATATAATGCACGGAGCCATAATAAGTTGGCGCTTTTACCACCGTGTGTCAAATGAATTTTCGTGTCTCTTTCTATCTCATTGAACGTAACCACGAGTAAAACAGTTAGCTATAGTAAATATATGGCAAACTCGCACTATCGGTGTAATTCGTATCACCTTAAGTCGGTCATGACTTCATGACCGACTTAATTATTTGCAAAATACTCGTAAATCTTAAGTGTTTTGGCTACTAGTATTCACAAGAATAAAAATACGTCATGATCAGCTGCGTATCGTTGTACTGTAGCCTTCCCTAATCACGCGCATTAGTAAAAATCTAGAAACTCAGTCAACAAAGAAAGAGCACCGTAAGGACACGCTCTTAGAGCAAATGCTTCGTCCATTGTAATACTTGGTCCGATGTCTGATCGCAGTCCGCTGATTTGGAAAAAAATCAAAATGGTTGCTGGTGCACTGTGACAATAGGTTGGGAACCCTTTACTAAAACCACACCAAATTTAGATCTGCTTCACACGAACTAACATTTTAAACTTTCGAAGACAGCGTGTCGCGTTGGAAGTCAACAATGATGTCGGAATTTTATTGAAACAGTATTTTTGTTTTACAGAATTTTGCAAGGATTGCCTAGGGCGCATGTCCAAACGTTATTAATGCCTACAATTGTTAGAAATCACGCAATTTGTAACAAATTAATCGCAGTGAAAATCGTATTGAAAGGTCAAACAGAACGCATTGCTGACTATTGATAAACTCATTGCAATTGTAATCTAACCAAACTGACAAAAAACAAAGCAAAATCTTTATGTCCACTGCATAAGGTTTAACTTTACTCAACTGCCCTTTCAACAGCTTCTGTATTTCAATGGTAATGTGGTGTCAAACGTCATAAAGAACTATAATTTTTATAAAATATTACTGTAGATATAATCCCTTTGTTAAGATGTGGTTCAAGGTTTAAAAATTTCAATCCCGAATTTGTCTCAGTCAATATTTACCTAATAAAAACGAAAAGCAATAGAACTATTGAAATTTTTTAGTGACTTTGTTTTTTATTATTGTTAGAAATTGAAGCGTTCTTAACTTCGTACTCGTGTCTTTTTAAATTCTCGCAACCTATTTTCGAACACAATATTTGGGGATCTCGCGAAACATAAGCAAGCTACTGTCGGAGTTTTTTTATTTTTATGGTAATACTCAAATATTATGTTATTAACTATATATTTTTCAAATAGACAATAGGCTATTTATAATAATTACTTTTGATACACGCTGAAACTGAAAAAAAAATCTTTGAATAGGTACTTAAATCAGTTTGCACTTAAAACTCAAATATTGATCAATATTAATCAAATAATAAACTCAAATACAAAATATATATCAATAACTACCTATATATTTTTGAAATGTGCTATTCTTAATATCTTTTGATACATGCTGAATTTGAAAAAAAAGTTTTGAATAGGTACTTATATCGATTTGTATTTAAATAAGTTACAACCATAAACCATACGCTAGTATATATTATACTAGCGTAGGTATACTAACTATATGGTTACAACATTTTGTATTTTACATTTTTAATAAGAAAAATAAAAACGAACAATTAGTGCCTCTCTGCCCTGATCCTTGATAATTTGCAAGAAAAATGCTTGAAATGTACGCACAGGTAAACAAACCAGTATTGAAGTTATACTTATTTTTCCATACCAAAAGATATGGTAACAGGAATTAAAAAGAATGATTGAAAAAATAATATTAATATGTTTTTTTATGAAAGAGGGGCAAACAAGCCAGCAAGTCACCCAATGGAAAATGATCACCGCCGCCCGTGGACATCCGCAACGTCCAGAGAATCACGAACGTAAAGGGGAGTTTAAG
This sequence comes from Zeuzera pyrina, assembly GCA_907165235.1. Classification (NCBI taxonomy): domain Eukaryota; kingdom Metazoa; phylum Arthropoda; class Insecta; order Lepidoptera; family Cossidae; genus Zeuzera; species Zeuzera pyrina. The sequence continues at coordinate 8,177,188 of OU015641.1, forward strand.
GAAAGGATGGGGAGGAAGATATGAGCCACCGGCACTCTCACTTACAGAACGAAACACAATAGCAATAGATGCTGTTATTGCCCGCCGCTCTTCTGTGAGAGGGTGGTATTTCACCGGGGGAGTATGGTTCTACCACACTTTGTAATTATGAAATTGAAATTATATGTTTGGAAAGACTTCGTACCAGGACGTTTCAATAAATAGCTTCCTAGTCTTTTTCTTTGTTTCGCAGGAGACTCCAGCACACAGATATTCACACTCCAACAGAAGAGACTGGGTTATTTGGGGCTTTTATCCACCAATACTCCTGCGGTACTCATCCTCGGCACGTTGTCAAGGGTCTCCGGGGTTTCTACGAAATGCACCAAAGTCCTTTTCGCATCGTGCCCCGAAGCACTGCTCGGGGGAGCGTACCGCACGCGTTTTTGTCTACCTCGGCATAGCATGGATGGACGAACATAGCTCTCACTGTGAAAGGCTGGGATCCCAACGGCTCTTTCTCACCTCTTACGATAAATGGATAACAGCGTAAACTAATTTCTGGCGCGGACTACAAGTGCACCTGGGGAATCTCATGGTATATAATCTCACTCAGAGCGGGATGCGTCATAACGAATATTAAAACTACATAATATGTACCTATATCATATATCCGTGGTTTTAATTTTCAACTATATATGTGTTTGACATCATAATTCAAAGAGAGAAAGTAATATATGTATAAGAAACCGAGGTCGTGATAAATTGGTTATTCCAAAATTTAAATTACATAAGTCAAATGTTTCATTTTGAGTAACTGCATTCGTTTTTATAATAAAGATCCTCAAGAAGTCACTCAATTAGCAGAAAACATATTTAGATTAGTTATAAAACGTACATTTATTATACAATCATACTATAAAATAAACGATTTCGTTGAAGATAAACAATATGTGATAAATTCCCAAAATTTTTAGCTATCTTCCGCTCAAACTCTTCCGCTTAAACCAGCACCGAATCATATTATCATCATCATCATCATCGGTGCTGGTTAGGTGACCGAATTCTATCTCTGATATATGGTATATAGAGGCGAAACACGTGTCGATTAGGGATTTGTAGAGTTTGAGCGGAAGATAGCTAAAGATTTTGGGAATTTATCACATGCGATGGATTTCCGCAAAGTAACACCTGAACCTATACAATACCTATACAATACCTATACAATAGATAAACAATAGTCTGGAAATGATCTTCTCTGCACATGCATTTACTGGCTCTGTGAATATTGTATTTTAATAAACCTTTTCTAAAATGATGTTGAAAAAATGATACCCGTACCTGGCTGAGTTACTTGTCGGTTCTTCTTAGTGTCCTGGTCTTCTTTTCTCTTCTCTTTGAACCGAACTAAAGTAGATTTGACGTTCAAAAATACCTTGTAATTTGGTTTACTTGAATAAATTGATTTGACTTTGACTTTGAATATTTTATGGTTCAAATCTCACCATTTGACTACTGACTACTACTGACTAATATTTGATAATAATTATGAAATAGGTAGGATCGCTTTTTATACACTGGCAATAATCTTGACACCTGTTTGTTAGACATTTTGATATTCAAAATTACCTAATAAATCTAATCAATTTATAGTGAAGGAACCCAAGGGAGAAACCCTTCACTCGCTTAAATGGGAACCGGTTCAAATAACTCCGATTTTGTTTTTTTTAAATTAAAAATACTTCAACCTAATGGTACAAAAATTCGTGCTCTTTGTTTATTTATTAAATTTGATTTTAGTATAATAATTTTGAAAGATTTTCCAGCTATGGCGTAAATTTTATAATTTATGAATGTTAAAGTACTTTTAATTACCGATGTGAGATTATGCACTCATTTTCTTAGCTAACTCTTCTCTCTGTTAATCAAACTACAAAAGAACTAACAAAATACTGACGAAGGTATTACAAACACACATTCTTTTTATATTTAGTCTGAGACACGCATTTCTTACTTGAACAAAGTGGGAAATACAAATATGCTTCCATGGTGGCACAAGTAAGAAAGAAAAATAGAAAAAAAAGTCGACCGAAGGTTATATAAGCTTATACACAAATGGTATAGGACAGGCGGTAACAATCTGTCGCTATCTGATTCTATTTAGCCATTTTTCTAAATTTACCATATTTGCTAAAGTGTGGCGTCAAATGAGATTTCCTTGCTCTGTCCACCCACAATGGGAAATATTTATTTCTGATTATGTAGATGAATGTGAAAAATATGTATTAGCTATCTATCGATATATATAAAAGGCGATGTATGTATGTATGTATGTTCCTTATGGACTCCGAAACGGCTGGACCGATTTCGATGAAATTTTCAGGGAATCTTCAGATTGGCCTAGCGGGTGATCCTGTAAAGTTTAGTAGCGATCGGATTAGTAAAATTTTTTTGTTTGTTTATTACGCCCAATGAAACTATCGTCCTGTGAAACGGGGCCGGGTTTGCTAGTATTTAATAAAACTACCTGACTAATTATTGTAACGCGTCGTAGAAATAATGAACAATATGTTAATTTATAAAAGTCTGTCCATCCCGCCAAAACACGGCGTGATGTTTGATTAAATTTATATGTATTAGTCTTTCATTCTAGTTGTAAGTTTACGAATAGTTTAGTTTTAAGTTTGTTTTATTGTTACAAAGAGATAATTTATTATTATTGTATTGATTTAGTAATAAGGATAGACAGAGAAAAAGAGATTTAGTCGATGTAAATATTATCACTTTGGCCATCGTTAGTTGTGTACAAACGAGCGACCAATCAGAGAGCTTGATTTCATAAAGAGGATCTTGTAAGCGCGTTGTTGCACGGGAGTTGGTGTGTTCCGTAGACATATAAATATAGGCGCCTAACGGCCTGGAACGATACGCGCTCACCGCCCACATCCGCGACTCGGTCTCTTCGTGCTGCCGGGAGGTCCCGGCGGCGAACGATCGCCGCTGGGAGCCCTGGAGACATCCGCCGGTTGATTAGAGCCAAGAACGCCGCGACCCGCGCTTACGATTCGTTTCCCTCAGAAACGAATAGACGTAACTTACGCGCCCTCCAACGCGAAGTCAAATACCAAATTTCCGAACTTAGAGAAAATAGGTGAAGCGATCTGATGCGAGAGATGGAGCCAACACACCAGGCTTACTGGAAGTTGGCCCGATCTCTCAAATCGGACACGTTCCAAACAATGCCACCTCTAACGAAACCGAATGGACAGACAGCTTTCGACGACCTAGATAAAGTCGAACTCTGGGCCGACACTCTGGAGGCCCATGCTCCCTTAGCTCTCAGCCTGTAGATCAGAACTATTTAGACATGGTCAAACGCGAAGTAGCCTGCCTACCTCTTGCCAACTCAGACCCGAAACGGTTGACCAACTTCAGGAAATTGTCAGACTCTCAAACCTAGAAAAGCCCCCGGTAGAGACGTCATCTCTAACCGAGTAGTTAAACTGTTTTCGATGGACCTTCTCGCGCTCTTAGTAGCTTTTATTAATGCCGCCATGCCGAACCGCGTATTTTCAGCCGCCTGGAAGGAAGCGATCGTCATCGGAATCCTGAAACCGGGTAAACCCCGCAAAACCCCCAATAGCTATCATGCCATCAGTCTCCTTAGCGCGCTAGGGAAAATTTACGAACGGATCCTTCTGGCTCGTTTCAAAGCCCACTTAGACATTTCCGGTCTCTTCATAGACGAGCAATTTGGCTTTCGATCTACACACTCGTGTATACAACAAGTGCATAGCCTCACGCAACACATCCTGGAGGGCCTTAACCGCCCGAGTCACTACATAGGCACGGGAGCCCTCATCCTCGATGTAGCGAAGGCGTTCGACAAAGTCTGGCACGCCGGGCTGGTGTACAAGCTGCGCCGGCTCGGCGTGCCCGACGATCTCGTACGCATAATACGGGACTTTTTGTCGGATCGCTCCTTCCGCTATAGCAGCCATTCCCAAAGTGGACGATAACGCCCCCTTGTGGGCGCTGCAGGCCTAAAGGGGGGCGGTAAGAGACCCAGAAAAAAAATGGGGGCGTTGTGTAGAGGCCTGGGAGGTGATTTGTAATTTCATTTAGCTAGGAGGCATCTTAAACAACGACTGCATGAGCTCTGATGAAAATATCTCAGGAAAATAAGTTTGGGAACCAGTGCGCTATAGAGTCGAAGAGGTGCTCTCTTCTCCCCGCCCCATCAGGGAAGGCGTCCTACAGGGCTCCGTTTTATCGCCTTAACTCTACTCTCTACTCGCTCTACACGAACGACGTTCTCAAAACCCCCGGTGTAGAGCTCGCCCTATTCGCGGACGATACCGCGCTTTTGACGTCAGACCGTAGTCACGGTCACGAGCCTAGGCGAGTGGTTCCGTCTTTGGAGAATCGAGGTCGACCCCGAGAAAAGTGCCGCCGTGTATTTCTCGAGGGGCACGACGTCCAATCGCGCCCGCCGCGCAAACACTCTCCGTACTATCACACTTTTCGGCCAGGATATCCCCTGGACTAGGAAAGTCAAATACCTAGGAGTCATCCTTGACAGTGCCATGACCTTCGGCCACCATATCAAAACGGTCGGCGACCGCGCCGCGTTCGTCCTCGGCCGTTTCAATATGCTCATTTGCGCGAAAAGTAAAATGTCCCTCAGACATATACTTAATTTTTACAAGACGTGCGTCAGGCCTATCATGACGTACGCCAGCGTAGTATTCGCTCACGCTGCACTACGATCTAGAATTGCCCTCGATAACTCAATATCTAAAAGAGGCGTCCCAACGCTTCTTTCACCGTTCCTCTTTATACCCAAACGCCCTAGTGGTCAGGGCGTCATCGTACACCCCCAAGCCCCGCGTCCGCAAACGCTATCAAAGGCCTAGACATGTGTTAGGGGACAGTGACGACGACATTACACGTTTGAACTCGAACATGATAACTTACATACTACGACCGCACCGCCCCCACCGGCGGAGGCGAGGACGACCGTAGGGTCTCACGTTTAGAAGCTCGATCACGTAGCTCTACAAGTACACACGCGGGCCTTAAGCCACATTGTAAACTGCCACGCAGAACACTAGGCACACAAACCGGGCTCAGCCGCTTCACCGGCCGGGTCCGTAGCCCGATAAGATGCACGCAGGTCCGGAAAGCTCCCCTGGCGACGCCTTGAGCCCGAGGTCCGCCAGTCGGTCAGTTGGCGTAGAGTCCGGCTGAATGTCCGCGGGGATTTCATTTTGGCCTCTTAGAAACCAAAAAAAAATGGAACGCATTCCGCTTCCGTCTCCGGATTGAGCAACAACACCTAGAGGAAGAAAAATAGAAGACTCGCCTTTATCATTCCGGCTTGAACACCTACCTACAACTTTTGAAGGTGTGTGGCGGGTTTTCGCAGAGACCCATCCACAAAAGTTGTTAACCCCTTCACAGGGTTATAAAATCAAAGACACAAAAACATGAAATTCGAATTCAGTACTATAATCTATACTATATACTGTAATAATATAAAGAGGTAAACTTTGTTTGTTTGTATGTAATGGATAAACCAAAAAACTACTCTACGGATTTCAAAAATTCTTTCACCTATACGAAAGTTACATTATCAGCGACTAACATGGGCTGTATATTACTTTCAAAAAAAAAAAATAAGAACATTCTGTTTGTCTATTACTTTCATTTATTAAAATGTAAAAACTATAAACATAGTATGCACTAGCGGTACTAAATAGGTACCTACTAATTTTGTGGTAAAAACAACTTGTACTATGCATGATTTTGGTATGGTATATAGATGCACAAAAAAGATGTTTTGTTCAGTATAGATAAAAGGATTTTCAAGGTAAAATTAAAAGAATAAAACATATCTAAAGAACGGTTTTTGTAGATAAATTGATTTCATAAAAATACGCCTGGTAGTTACCGTCTTTAACAATGGTACAATAGGTTTCATCACAGAGTGTCATCAGTTACGAATCACAAAGGAAATCAAAAAGAAATTCGAGCAAAAAATAATGACTACTTATTGAAGATTTGTAGACTAACTTTAATATTATAAGAACAAAGATATGTTGACTGAAAAGCTCCATAGTTTGTGCACTGAAAAAGAAGAAAAATATGTATTATAAAATGATGTTAATGAAATCAGAGATACCTGACTGAGTTTCTTGTCGACTTTTCCCTGTATACTTTTCTTTTCGAAGTGAAGGTAAATATGACGTTAAAAACACCTTGCATTTGGGTTCACTTAAATAAATTAATTTGAAATTGACTTTGGTATAAATTTAAGTACCTAATGATCAACTCTATACCCCGGCCCAGAGAATAAGTCTTCCTCGCCTGTTGTAAGAGCCAACTGAAGGAGCCTTCGGAGTCGCGGCCTATCTGAATGGGGGCTCCGGTCGTCCATCCATGCGACTCCGAGGAGGACGACATCGTGTGTGGTCCGCGCTGTCATGATAATGCGAAGGTACACGGAATGCATTATAAATGACCTAGAAGTGCTTCGCCACAGCGCAAAAGGGGCTCCGATACGTTCCGTAGGAGATCTTAGAGTCCCTCGCCAACGCGCCGAGAATAACCACCGCAAGTTTTGTTCGATAAAAACTCCACATTACCCAGTCTCTCCCCACAGAGGGCTGGGTATCTGTGCCAATTTTTCCTGCGTAACCCCAAAAAATGACTTTTTTGTTACTATTTGTACAAAATTTTAGCATTAATATAAACATTTTTACAAAGCAATAAATATTGTTACAGTATTAATCAACGTCGTGTAGGCACCTCACGGTCACAAAAATTACACATAATTATATTTTGTTTCTATTTTATATTTCTAAATATAATATTTCATATACAGACAAATTTTTTATTATACATATTTTATTTTAGCTTACTCACAATTGTACTGTTTAACATTGCAAGCCGCGTGCCAGTTAAGAACTCTGTGCTTGAAAACAAATAAAAAGGATATAACTGTCACTGTTTGATTTTGGATTTATGGATATTTTTTAAATATATGATATTAATGCGATGATGTTATATTTACATGTTAATGTAACAAATTTCAAAACAAATATATCAACTGAGTTGTGTTCTTTTTGTAATTACATATGTTTTTTTAATTGTTAATCTTTCCACCTTTACCTAAAGTCGTACCTATGGAGTTGTGGTACGTTTATTCGTTAATTATAACCACAGTAGCCATCTACTTCTACAAAACCTCTGACCAGCTTATAACTTTCACCGTACCTATCGGTCAAAGCTCAGTCGTGATTACATTACTTCCTTGTCCTGTCTCAGTCACGCTTGCGGACATAACGTAAACCGATCAGAAACATAAAGCAATCCAGGAAATTGGAAAGACACGTTAATTTGAATATTGGGTAGTCCAAACACGTTGTTTCTATCGCATCCTGAACAAAAAAATTTAATTTTTTTTACTAAGATTTTTTTTGCTTTCGACATGTTATTTTTATATAGGACACACACAAGATTTTTTCATATCCGGTTGTTTATAAATAAGGCATTGTAACTGCACCGCAAGTTTTTTACATTGGCCTTTAAGCTTAAGCAATGACTTTGTTACAATAAAAAAACGATCAAGTGCGAATCAGACTGAGGGTCCGTATCGTTGCAAGAGACGTATAACTTACAAAGTATTTAATTTTATTTAAGCTGTGCGCAATTCAAAAAAGTGAATCTACTCGGAGACTCAATCCGTAAAACGTTGAATAACATCGAGTATGACCGCAAATCTAAGTTTGTTTATAAAACATTTTTGCTCTTTTTGCTGACTGTATCTGCGAAACATTTATAAGTCTCTAACAACTCTAATTCAGATTTTTCCCTTAATAAGCATTGAAAATGGGTGGAGGCCCCCTATTAAGCTATGCGGTATACAAGAAAATTAAAATATACTTTATAATATGTGTAATAAATTAAATTCTTTCCTGTAATATCTATGCATCTTGATCTACGATGTAAGTGGGCAAGCATTATTTAAAACTTTGACGTCTATAGCATTATAGTAGGTGCCGAAGGTAGGTACTAATAAAATAAGCAGTTGTGACAGCCAGGCCGTTGAACGAGGTGGCACCATAAAGCTCATTTAACACAGATAATAGCAGCAGCCGGTAGCGAAGCGGTGGCAAAGAATATGTAGAAAAGGAGGCCGACTCTAGCCTCTTGCGAACGAACTTGTCTACTCTCGGCTGGATCAGTATCCAGCCGAGAGTGGCAACTCTAGTTCCCATCTTTTTAATAAAGACTGATTTAGGAAAAGGGGTATGGCTGATTACAGAAAAAACGATATTATGTTGTGACTTTGTGATATAAAAAGTTAAATAAAGAGAGTTTCTTGCTATTATTTAGTGTTATCGTATTATACAGTTATATTTATTCATAGTGGCGACGAGAAAAATGGGTTTACTAGGCCACATCACCACATGCAATAATTTAATGCAGGAAAATAAGACTTCAACGATTATAGTGAAAGAATGGGACAGCTTTTTATTATAAATGCGGTGGAGAAAAATAAAAAGGTTGCAATGTTAATCACACTAATTGATCCGGAAACTTATAACGTTTTAAAGAACTTAGTTTCTCCAGTTTAGTATGAGACGGGAAGCAGTCGGCAATAAAGTGAACAGTGTTCTGTCCGCATTAGTAGGCAGTGTGAATATATCTAACTCAGCCAAAACGGCCGTACATAATGCGGTGTTGGTGCCAGCTTTATTTTACGGTAGTGAGGCCTGGATATGCCCGAAATCGAGTGAAAGTAAGATAAATGCAGTAGCAATGTGATCTCTTAGAAATAACTGCGGTGTCACCCTTGCGGACAAAATAAGCAATGAAGAGATACGCAATATGGCAGGATTGCACGACAGTGCTATTGTAAAAATGAAAAAAGGAATGCTAAGATGGTTCGGGCACATAAAAAGAATGAGTGATGAAAGACTGACGAAGAAAATCTACAGAGCGAAAGTGAGTGGTAAAAGAACCCTAGGAAGACTATGGCTGACTTATGAAGATCAAATAGCCAGTGTTAGCCGACGGAAATGTACTCGCATTCCTAGGCGAAAATGTGTGAGAATGAGATTTGAGGAAGCGAAAGAAGTATGTAAGGACCGCGACGCTTGGCGTTCCGTCCTCTCTGACTACCCCGTAAGGGATACAGCGTGAAGATATGTATGTAATAGTTTCTCTTCATGGCTTTTGAGGCCATGTACAAATGTTACTGTAGAATCTCAACTACATACTCAAAGTTTACCTAGTCTGGAGAGAAGATCTCGATCGAGAAGAAGGTATAGGTCACCAGCCCAAATTCCATGCAGAGATTCTGATAGAAAGGTGGATCCTCAGTACTCAAGTATTAGGGAAGGAAATTTTAGTTTTTTTTTTATAATTTATTTGCACAAAAAAAAGTACACAGAAACAGTAGTCAAAAAAAGTAACAATGACAAAAGGTAATGCTTATCTCTTTAAGAGATTTCTTCGAGCACACCTCAGTGATAGATAAAATGAACGAGGGTAGGATTTGCTTAAAAATAAATATAAAATTTTTAGGTACATAATACAAACATAAACATACAAATATAGGTACATAACAAATATAATACAATACATACATAACTGTTATATTATGCACACATAATTACTAACACTAACGCACACATAAGTATAGATAATACATATTATTATAAAAAAATAATTATGCAAATGACAAAAAGTGTTCTTTTAAGAGCTTTTTGAAAGATGCCAGTGTTTGACAATTTCTTATATATGTAGGAAGTGAATTCCATAGACTGACAGCTTTACAACAGAAAGAATCGTCATATGCAGTAATATTATGGATAGGCGATTTTAGAAAGGTACAAGTGTTGCTTCTAAGGTTGTGATCTCTGGAAAAGAGTGGATGGAAACGATCACGGAGATATGAAGGATAAGAGAGATTATGGATTTTGAACAAAAGCGTAAGGACATGAGTGTTCCTGCGAAGCCGAATGGGGAGCCATTTTAGCTGTTTTGCGGAAACTAGACACATGGTCATATTTACGTAGACCGTATATAAGCCAAATACAAAGATTTTGAAGGCGTTCCAGTTTATCTAGCTGCTCCTCCTTGACGTCCAGAAAACAAACATCTGTATAATCTAACAGTGGCAGAACAAAAGTTTGTGCCAGCGTAATTTTTGTTTTAATAGGAAGAAAATATTGAAGGCGTCTCAAAGAATGGCATGCATGATTCATTCACTTCGAAATGTCATTTATATGAGCCGTCCAAGTAAAGTTAGCATCCATTAAAAGTCCAAGACCAGACTGTACCAGCGTAAGGAATAGGAACTCCATATAAAATCACTGGAGGAATTAAGGAGTTATTTAATAATTGTAGACAAAACCGATGGCCAATTATCATCGATTGTGTTTTAGTGGGGTTAATAAGCAGACCGTGAGAATGAGCCCACTGATGGATGTTCAGCAGGTCATCATTCAATCCCGTGACAGCTGATTGTAAGTGTTCAATATGAAAAGATCGATAAATCTGAAGATAGTCTGCGTAAAGGTGAAATTTTGAAGAGATAACAGAAGTGATACGACAAATAAAAATAGAAAAGAGTAAAGGGGAGAGAACACCACCCTGAGGCACACCAGACGTTAACTCACACCGTTTAGTCTGATGACAATCTTCCGTACGTATGCACTGTTGTCGACCTTTCAAATAGGACTCGAACCAATTTACTGCACTAGGAGAAATATTAAACGACAAAAGAATATTCAACAGAATATCAAAATCTACAGTATTAAATTCACTGCTGAAGTCTAAAAGACAAAGTAGAGTGAGCTGTTTATTGCCCATTGCCAAGCGAATATCATCAGTGACATTTAGCAATGCGGTAACCGTACTATGCCCGTTTCTGAAACCAGATTGAAGAGGATTAAAAAGAGAATTACTGATCAAATAATCACTCAACTGTTTATACAAACAAGATTTTCGAATATTTTAGAGAGAATAGAAAGAATAGAGATGGGACGATAATGAGAGAAAGTAGAGGGATTATTGCATTTGGGAAGAGGAATAATATGAGCCTTTTTCCAAGTTGCAGGAAAACAGCCAGTGTTTAACGAAGCATTAAATATATGGACAATTAAGCCCTTCAGTTCATCTAATAAAAAACGAATCATTTGATTGGAAATTTTATCGTCACCTATGGCTTTTGAAGAGACAGTATTAATGCATTTTATAGTTTCCTCAGCGGTGACTTGTCTGAATTTAAACGTAATGCAGTCAGGTTTTGGTAGGATATGCAAATCAGCAATCGTTCGAGCCCTGGTCGAAGAATCCAGAGTAATAGGCGGCTGAGAGAAATGAACATTGAGAGAATCCAGATCAACATCATCATATATAGAGGACTGACACTTTTCAATACCAAATGTTTTAAGAAACTTCCAGATCTGTGTAGAATTACGACTTTCGATGGAATTAAATGTATAACGTCTTTTTGCATCTCTGCACGTTCTGTTGCAAGTATTTCGTAACTTCTTATATTTAACGAAATTATCTTCAGAAGGACATATTTTTAATCTAAACCTAGCTTTATTGCGTCTCAACATAGTTTCACGAATTAAAGAATTCAGGCAGGGAGCGGGAAGGTATTTAACTTTCACCCGCCTGAGAGGGACATGTTTGTCGTACAGTGTAAGTAGTAAACTAGAAAAGTTATTAACTTTTTCCTCTACGTTGGCACTGTCAAAAACCGAAGACCAATCTGTCTTATGAAAATCAGATCTAAGATCTTCCAAAACAATTCCATTGAAATTACGAAGAGTAAGATATTTAGATTTTGTCTTTGGGGGACGTAGATTGTATGACAGATAAATGAGATCATGATAGGAGAAAGGTGCCTTGAAGATTGACCATGCGCAGAAACTTTCGTGAGATCGGAAACTAACATACGATCAAGTAAAGAGGGAGGACAGTTAGGGGCATGATGAGTTGCAGATAATGGAAGAATGTGCATATTATTAGAGGAAACAAGAGAATGAAGTTTACTAGTACGATTATAGTTTTTAATAAGACATATATTAAAGTCGCCAAAAATCAGCGTATGCTCATATATGGGACAAAGATCTTGAAATAAAGTATCTAAAGAGAGAAAGTAATTATTGTGTACAGAGGGTCTATAGTAAACACCAATAAGTACTTTTGCATGATTACAAACAACTTCTAAAAAGAGATATTCCGATAAATGATTATCAGCGCCATTGTCAGAAACTAAAATAATTTTATAAGGTATATTAGAGCGTAGATATATATCAACTCCACCACAGCTTCTGGTAGTACGATCATTGCGTATAAGTGTAAAACCAGGTAGATTGTAAGATGTAGAGGGAAGAGAAGGCTTGAGAAAGGTTTCAGAGACAAAAATACCATCCACTTTGCTGTTTTCAAAAACTGTCGAAAGATCAGAATAATGCGCAGGAATACTTTGGGCGTTAATGCGTACCAAATTGAGATTGCGATCGAATTTCTGGAAGATATTATTCAGTTTATCATGTAAGGGAAGTACACACATGGAATCATCACTACCATCAAGCATTAACGAAGCACACAAAAATAAACTGTCGTTAAAATTTTAAAAATTGTCAAAACTATCCATGTGATCAATAAATTGAAGATCAAAATAATTAATATTATTGTACACAAACAGGTAAAATATAAATAACAATCAATAATATATACTTGTAATAACAATAAACAATGATAAGCCGTACTTATATATAAACAACAAAAATAATCTAAATTTACTCTAAGTGTATACACACTTTCATTTTCACTGAACCCTAAGACAGGCTGATACAGACAGGCAACAAAATTCATCGATAGGCCACAAATACTAAAGCAAAATAATAATAATTACACTTACAGAGCTACAGACTACACCAGAATTACACTTACAATGAATAACAATTAAAATATCCAATACTAAGAGAATAATAATGTAGGCATTTAAAAATATGCACTGTGATTTAATTATCACTAAATATGACATATGATTTTAAATTTGAATTTGACATTTTTCGATTCTTATTGTATTTGACATTCCAATATCCTATAATTGTAAATATTGACATTCCAGTATCCCATAATTGTTTAGTGATGTTTATCTTGATTATAATTTGAGAAACAGTGAAGGGGTTATAATTAATAACGATAATAATGTGCAAGAGGATGAGGGTCCGACATGACTGAACTCCTGTGGCTCCATCTCCTAAGTTGAGAAGATAATTTAGGACAAGAAAAGTTCCTCGCCGTTTAGATTTGTAAGTTAAAATTACGTCACTGACATAATGGCTATTTTAGAATATAGGTACGTCATTTTAGTTATTTTATTTTAGTGTGATCTTAGTAAGCTTTTATGATTTATTTGTAATGCAAAACGTTCAAAAAAAGGGAGTGTGGTGTATTGTGGCAATACTAGTTCCAGCCTTAATAATGACAAATTTAGGAAAAGGGCTATGGCTGATAAGAGCTGATTACAGAAAAAACGATATTATGTTATGACTTTATGTAATATAAAAACTTAAATAATAAGAGTTTCTTGATATTATATAGTTTTATTCAAGTATTCATTGGATACGTATGGTTGTTGCGTCAAATGTGAGATGGAGAGAGCATCTCGTTTAGACATTTATCTAGTACATAATAATAAAAAACAATGCACAAGGATAAGTTTTTCATGTTTGTTAGTTTAATTCCTTGTACGTATGTTGAACAATGATAACTCCGTATTTGAATGAATAAAATTATTTAGGCATCTAAGAACATTACACATTAATACATTCGTTTCTGCGATTTAGACATTTTCATATTTGCGACGATGTGAAGAACGAATTAGAAACAAACGGAAGCGGTCGCCCCGATTGGCGCTGCAATAATTGCCCATATTCGTCCAAAATATTGTCGTTGTGTGCGTGCCACGACGCGTGCGTATTAGCAAGCACACATATAAACCACATACGCTAGCTTTCTATGAAGACGTCCTACAGTTACGTGTAAGTATACTGTGGCGCTGGGCACTTTCAGCGCCAAAATTGACATAGCATTTATAAACTTTGTTTTCATGACTAAAAGACATAGAATCGCTCGAGGACGGCCGGGAGCAATACCTACCTATCGCAGCAGCTATTCAAGGTGGTTTATAGCTTAAAATGCTGCGTCTATTCTGGCACTTAAAGTGCTCGCAGCTTCTACCACTCTCGGAGGTGAATTGAACATATGGGTTCCTCTCTTAACATTTTGATGTGGAACCCTAAAAACAAGTACACAAAATAACTCCTCTAAGCTATGAATAAGTCTAAATTCATTCGTTGATGATTTAGTCACACAGTAACAGGTATACTTTTGTGTTCCATGAATATAATTAAAAATTGTTTTAAAAAAAAAAATATTTGTAAATCGCCTGACAAATAAATGAGTCATATCTGTTAGAACTTAGAAGCGCATTGCTAATTATTATTTTCAGGAGGAAAATAATAAAACTTATTTTTCCAATATTTTTGGTTTTGTTAAAACTTGTATGTCGGAGGTACACGACCAGGCAATACAGGTGAAACCGCTCTGTTGTGGACGCTTCCCTCATCGTCTCCGATGACGTCGGTTGGAGGTTCGTTGCTCATTAAAACTTAATACAATTAATTTATTACTAATTACTGATTTCAAAACAATAATCAATTAATTGACTAAACGTAAATCAAAGATACTAATTAATCCTTTTACTAGAAAGTAAATAAATTACGAATATAAAATATGTGGTTCAGGCGTGTTATAACAGACTTCAGCGCACAGCGACTTTGCCTTCCAAACACCGACGTCCGAAAGTGTTTGTTTTTTTTTTTATATTCTGAGAAGCCAAAAAATCCCCACAGACACTCAGCCGGACTCTACGGCGACTGAGTAGTGTCGGACTCGAACCGACTAAAAAACCCCTCTTAACTTTTAGTGGCTTTTAGTGGATGGTCGACCGCCTGAAGGTTCCTCCAGCCGAAGGATATCTCGTATGGAGGGCGAAACTCGAGCTCTAGGCGTCGCCAGGGAATTTTAACGGACTTCCTATTCTGCTGGGCCTCTATAGCGGACCCGGCCGGCGAGGCGGCTGAAGGCCGGTTGGTGTGACTAGTGTTCCGTGTGGCAGTTCAAAATGTATGATCGAATGTACGTGATCTGAGTTTCTAAACGTGAGATCTTACTGGTGCCGCGGGGGACGTCCTCGCCTCCGCCAGTGGGGGCGGTGCGGTCGTAGTGTGTAAGTGTAAGTGGGCATGTTCGAGTGTGTAATGTCGTCGTCGCTGTCGTAAAACGAGCATAATTGTGCACAAACTCGAGAGGTGGCCATTTGAGCAACATAATTTTTTCAAATTAATGACATCAATGTTACACCTTCAAATTTATTTTGAAAAAAATGAGCTTTTTTTTTTCATTTCTAACAAAATGGTAGCCAATTCACGTTATGACATTACTTTTGCCCACTTTGTACATGTGCATATGTACAAAGATTGTTTTTGAAAAAAAATCATACGTTTAGCCTACTTCTGCCTCTGAGCACATACTATTTCTATACCAAATTTCATCATAATTCAGCGGTTTAGCATTTCAGTTTCATCCCTCTTTTCACCCCTTTAGGGATTTATTTTTGATAAAAATGTAACCTGTCTTTTTGATAAAAAAAAGTCTACCACAGCACCAAATTTTATAATTACTGAGATTAAAATTTCCTATACAAAGTTCAATCCCTCTTTTCACCTTCATAAGGGTAGATTATTGATAAAAAAAAGTAGCCTATGTCCGTTCTCCGATGTCATACTATCTCTATGCCTTTCTATGGCTTTCTATAGATTTCTCATACAAATTTTCATCCATCCTTTCACCCCTTTAGGGATAGATTTTTGATTTAAAAAAAAGTAGCCTATCTTTTGCTCAATTACATGTTCTTACTATATACCAATTTTCATCAAGATGTGTCAAGCCGTTCTTGAGTTATAAAAGGACATACAGACAGACAGACAAAAATTTAAAAAATAGTAGAATCGAAGTCATAAAATGACTATTTATTACAAAATTTGACAGTAACATTGTAATTACAGACAGATGCTACAGATTTATATAGTATTATAGATAAAACAGGTATATTGTACCTATAGCTTTTCCTTAATTGTATTATTAACGAAAAATCGAGAAACGACGAAGTTAAGGCGATGCATTAATAAACAATAATTTAATCTAAAATAGACCTTCTGTTCTATGCAAACGTGCATGCACTAGCTTACGAAAAATACAAAAAAGCATTTTTCGTTCATTTTAAAAACTATAATTAATCTTAAAAAATCCAAGTGACATTTTGTAGATTATGTTTAGATTAAACTATACAGAAAATTTAGAAACATAAATTGGTCCCGTTACTCCGAAAAATGTAATCTCTGTTTTAAATGAGGTTTCTTCGATATTTTTTTTTGAGTTACAAAAGTTAACCAATCATGAATCGCAACTGACAAAATAAAGTCAATGAAATGGCGAGAGTTACAAAATATCACTTTCATTACGTTTTGTAGTCACTTAGAAAAATTTTATCCCTACCATCAAAGTTTCCAATGAGTCGCCTTAATAAGGAACTGGTTGAAGAAGTTTAAAAACAGCTTTAAAATTAAAAAAAAATTTTTTGAGATTATGAAGTTGATACAAAGAATGTTTTAAATACTTATTATGTCTGTAACATTTGGGCGTATTGTTTTTAGCTTCTTAAACCTTGTTAAGGTAGTGATTTCTCGATTTTTTTAGTAATTAAAGTTAATTACTTTTAAATATTAATTTATCAAAAACTGAATACAAGTATCATGCACCTACATATTGTCGCTTAAATTCTAACACTGCATAAGTTAAAACATGCAACTTCTTAGAAATAAAAAATATTGTCTCTTTTTGTATTACTTAAAAATTCATATTTATTTCCTTGTTTGAAAAATTTTAAAAGGGTTGCTTATTAAAATCTTACATGTATTTTATATGAAAATTAATTGTTTTAAATTTTATATCGAATGACATACTTAACTCGTACTGACTATTTTTTCAGTTTTTCGGCTTCAGAACTTAAACAATATGTGTTACTTTCTTTAATATGATTTAAAAATCATACTGGTAATACACAAAAACTATGATTTCACAGCAGCATGGCAGCAGTAGTACAACTGAACAGCGCTTAAAATATATTTATAAAATCACAATATACCAAAAGCTGCCTGTGACGCAGTGCTGTATTTAATTTATGTGAAATATTCATGTTTCTATTATTAAGGAACTACATTGACCCATCGGTCTAAGCATAACCAACCACAGAATGCAATAACATAAAATCATTATTCATGTCACCATCGCCTATCATTTCTGCATTGCAGCAACTTGTTCACTGATTTCTGTCAACATCTGAGCTGATTTGTTGATATTCTCAAACTGGTAGCCCATGTGTACAGAGATAAGCTGCATTTTTTTTAAATTTTCTTCACTGCTCTCCATCAGATTTTCTGAGGCAGCAAATTCACGGGCTGCTTTTGTTAAAAGCTAGGAAAAAAAAATTTTTAATTTTGTAAAGACAGTATGTATTGCACAAAATATAAATATTATTTACATAATCTACATGAATGTATGAATCGTTAAGATTAAGATATAATTATAATACTACTTGCCTATAATTATAATACTACTTGCCTCATTTGATTTTGATCCGCGTTGTATTTGTCTAGCAACTGAAGAAATATTATTCATATTTACTTGCACCCTTTCAGCCAAACGTTGCTTGGATTCAGCAAACAAAGAACGTGCACTACTTGACGATGCCGAAGTCATAGTGGCCTATTTTATATTTTATATTATGGATGGCTTTAAAAAGTATGTGTACCTACCCAAAATAACAATAACATTAAAAAAAAATTATAGTAAGTACTAGGTAAGCTACTTTACGCATCACAAACAACATAACATTAGGTTTTATGTAACAATTTTCACAGTAAGAAGTAATGTAGTAATTGTATGAAGTCTTAATTAATTTAGCAACTTAGCAATATTTACATTTTATATTTATAATTCTCATTGACACTTGAGCACATTTGACACTTGACACTAGGTAATAGGTAGTGCCATAGATAATACGTAGTGCTCTAATATAATACTGTGTGCTAGTAGTCTTTTCACGGCAGCGAATAGTGATGCATATTGGAAATATCGATAGACCAATAATATCCCCGCAACCACGAAAAAGAATCTATTAATGTTTACTTATGATTCTACTTAAGCAAACCTTTGGTAATTTATTGTTTGACGACGATTTGGTGTTTTGGTGTTTCTTCACCTTAAAATCGTCAACCTAGACAGGATCGAAAAATAATTTCCTCCTAACATTCATTAATACCCCATTTGTTGAAATTCTTATAAAGTTTATTGCTGAAAATAATAGCCGTTTGTAACATTCTCCATATTTCTAGTACTAATGTTAGATAAATAATGTGCACATTAACACCCGTCTTTGTGTAGATATGTAAATATCAGTGTCTTGTTTTTTTTAGTTTGAAGAATTGTATGTCGAATGTGCCGTATCCCATTTTTGTGTAGATATGAAGTGTCTTGTTTTTTGTAGTTAGAAGAATTTTACGTCCAATGTTGTGTCGTCTGTCTGTTTTAGGTTCTCAATGGAATCGTCACTCATAAATATTCCGTGTTCGTAACATATCGTACAGTGTCTTTTCCAAACAAGTCGTTGGCAAAATTATCTACGGGTAGTTGCCATTAATATAAAAAAAAAAGGATGGAAAAAAAGTTTCTATAAAAAAAATACAAAAACCCGTGTTTTGCGCTAAAATTCAACTCGTTTCCCAAAATTCAACAGAATTTTAGATTATTTTCCTGTTTTTTTTTTTTATTTTGGTTTCCTCTGTCACCAGTAGCGCTGGTGTTTTATGAAAATTGATGACATTCGGAGTGTGCCCCATTGTCTACATCACGGCATCACCAGAGCTGATTCCGCTTAATCGATTTCAACGTATACGATTTCATTGTATTCGGTTTAATTATGTGCTTATTATAATAGGGTGTACTACTACATCATTATACAGGTACTAAAATAAGACAAAATATAATATTCCTCTAAATGTAGAATGGTTAATTCTTGCGTGGCATTTACATAATCTTACAGTACATACAGTATACATCAAAATAAGTTCATTGCCATATCAAAATTAGTTCTCGAGAACTTCGAATTTCGCAACTGACACTTAAATTTGGCACACTAAATTAGCTGTCATTTGCTTCGTAACGTTTGTCCAGTGGTAATTTATACATGTCAGTGCAGAGAATGTAAAATTACTATGTGTCAGTGCTTCGTGCACATACATAGTAAACGCGCCTTAGTCATTCAACGGGAGCCGACATACGCGCTATTTCTCATACGAAACTTTGTGGCATTTTTTGCGGGAGGAGAGGTACTACCATAAGTAAATGGGTGCCAATGGGAGCACTCAAATGCAATGATGAGTTGTGTTTGTACGCTTACGCACACAAGCAATTCGACAAAATTCCCCTAATTTAACAAATACGTAGAAATAACTTGATTGAAATTTTATGTGCGATATGTTGTCTAAAATAAAATACTACCACGAAATGTTTTCTTTCTTTTGCAATTTAATTGTAATTTTATTCGTAATGAGTTAAGGTCTATAATTAAATGTTAGTTAAAAATGTAATCTCGCTAGGGAGTGCGTTTATGTCATAATTTGTACAATTCGGCAATTAAAAACTGTAAGATACGAATTTAAGCCAATTCAAGGTTCATTATTGTATAACAAACAGTACGATAAGACTTTCTAGAATGATGAAAAGTTAATGCAACATATTCGAATGAATCGAAATACATTGACGTCATCGGTAAATCGATCTAGTGAAGCGATTCGAAAAATATTAAAATTCAAAAATTATATTTACATGCAATATAATTCCGTCTTTGGCTAGATTAGATGTAGCAGATTTTTCACATAGCACATGTGGCTATTTTTTACTTATACCTTGACAGAGGGGAATGCCTATGAATCGCGATACTCAATGGCCTTAGCCATAGAAAATTACATTTAATGGAAGATTTTTAAATAATTATTGGTAGCAACACTAATCTGACTATTGTTCTAATACATAATCTGTGCGTGTTCTGACTTTTCGCTGGTCACGAAATAATAGTTTTGTGTTGTAGAAATTTCCTGTAATCTAATTCAATTACTAGCATTTAATTGAAATGTTTCTTAAAGAACTACATTATGAATTTCTAGTTTTTATTGTAGTTGTACTTTTTTGTTTCGTTCGGCTATAGTACATAATATGTTCTTTATTTACAAGACTGTGTCCCTAAACTTTTGACATTGTATTTACGAATAACTGCAATAAAACCAGTATTTTTTTTACAATGGATAGAGATGTGACGTGTGAACATCTAAATAAACTCGCTGACGTTCTTGGTAAAGAGCTGTGGCAGTCGAAAGAGGTGAGAATCAAGATATTTCACTTATACCTAACCTCAAATAATAATGACACTAATAGGTAATTAGCATTCTTTAACTATAGCTCTGTTATCGTTGTGCAACGCACTGACCAGCGAATATGCATGCTCCATAGGTGCGTGCGAGTTTTTGTAATTATAACTCTGATTGCCTGGTACCACTGTCCCCATTTTATTTGGCAAATTTACATTCTTGATTTCTTTACTGTTTAGGAGCATGCAACACCAATATTATGGAAACTAATATATTAATTTGCATTTTACAAATAAAGTCTATTAGGACTATTTTACATTTGAATATTATCCAAGACTGTTGAATATATTTGGAATTATTTGTGTTCAATAGTGTATGTATAGATTTATGTATGTATATATTTATAAGTAAACAACAAATGTAAACGCTTTATATTTAAATAGATTATAGTCGGCTAAGGTTTAGACTGTTATCGTATTAAAAGAAGATTGAGGAATTAGTAGGATGACAGTAAAATAAATAATTAACGCCTTAACACATTTTAGAACCGGTAATAACGAAAATCAATAGGTACTTTTTTTTTAAAACGTTTGTAAAATACATAAAATTGCTTACATTTTGCATTGACTGTTATTGAATAATTGAATGACACAGTTACTAAAAAAGGCATTTCCAATAAGTTTTCAAATTTGAAAGTCTTCTAAAAACTGATTAATAACTGTTTTTATTGTCTACATTTTGTAGTAAAATATATATGTATATTTGGTAAAAAAGGCACTGACATTAAGCCCAGTGTTCTAAAACAACACTCAAGTGTTAATATCTTTTCTAATAGTTAGAACGTAATACTTGCTATTCATCGCATGTAGTCATAAAGTTTCATTTTAAGTCCTTTCTACTTCAAAATGACTTCTGGCAATTAGATTAGAAGTCAAGCGAAGGGTAGCAGAGCGACCTTACACTTAGCTAGATATTTTTTAAATATTCAAAAATCTTCTAACATAAAATAAATTTTGTCATTGATCAGGTTATGCAATATATTTTGACCTCAATAAGTGTCAAGATATATTGCATAACCTGAAACCACTTAATCTAAAATGTAAATAAATTTATCCATCTTTCACAAAGCAAATATATTTCAGTCCTTACAATTCTGAACAGCAAAATGTTTTTTTTTTTTTAATTTTTAAACTGTCCAGTTTATTTTTTCTAATATCTTTTATCTTTTTAATTTCAGACACTAACATGTTTTGACTGTGGATGTCCTGGACCTAATCTTTGGATGTGTCTGCAACCCGAATGTCACCACGTTGGTTGCTCGGAAGTTAAAAATGACCATAGTACCACACATCAGAAGGTAATGATGAAATATAATTTTTTAGAATTTTTTTATTGTTTGAGTACATACATAGTATATTTGTTGTAAATACCATTAATTGTTCTACTAAACTAATAATGGGAGAAATCCAATGACATAAAACATATTTTGGTACTGAAATGCATATATTAATTACTAGCAACCTGCCCCGGCTCCACACGAGTAGTTTTTTTTTAAAAATAAAATACAGCTTATGTTGCTCGCTGATAATGTAGCTTTCTGTAGGTGAAAGAATATTTGAAATCAGTTGAGTAATATTTGAGTTTATCCATTACACACAAACAAACAGTTTACCTCTTTTTAATATTAGTATGAAATATATCTAAAAATGTGATCTGACACTTTTATAGTACCAACTTTACCACTAGATGAATTTTAATTAATATATGCATCACATGCAAGATAATACCATGTATAATATGTAATTTATGAAGTATTATTTTTTTAAATAATTTATTGCTTCTAATTTTAAAATTACAAGTTTTATCGATACAACTAATATGCTTTTGAGCATTTCGATCAATAAAACTTTGTTTTCAGTCTATACTTATAAATGAAATAAATTATTTTTATCACTTAATTTTTATTGCATTTACATTATGTAATTGATTACAATATAATCAATTTCAATGTTATGTCATCACTGATGACATAACATTGAAATTGTTAGGTTAGGTTTTCACACTATCAGTGATGACATAACATTAAACAATGTAGGTACAAATAAATTATCTTATTATAACAAACACCTTGCTACAAGTTATTTATTAGGAAGAAGTAAGTATAGAAATATTATGATTGTTCTATTTCAAAAATGATATTGTAGGCAGAGTTAAATGCAATGCAAACCCACCATTATATACATATAGTAATACCTAATGCTCTATACATATTTGGGGACAAATTAACTGTTAACCTAATATAATAATAATGCTCCAGACAATTATTATTATATTACGCTATTTTTATATTATATTATAACATGATATTGACTATCTAATGATTTACTGATGAATACTTAAATTCAACATTTCTCTAATTAAATAATATCCGAAATCAGTAAGTTAACAGAAAAACTGTTTACCTTAATTTTAAAGTGAAACATGATAATTTAAATTTTTATTGCATAAATATCAATCACTATCAGGTAAAAGAATTACATAATGTTATATGTGTTATACTTACATGTCTCTTTGTTTTAATTTTTACCAGTCACCACAACAAAACAAAACAAAAAGTACTAACTGAAATTTAGTCTGACATCATTCTGGACTTGAGCATAAAAACATTTATGAATGTGACATATCAATTAACATACAGTATTTAATAATGAATAATTTAAATTTATTTAATAAATACACTATTTGTTTTCTATATTTTCAGTTTACCAAATGCTTATAAAGTATAAGTAAAAAAAAAGCAAGTTTTAGTCTGGCCTCACACAAATTTCACAGGCACAGTGGCACATATATATGCATTTGACGCTAATGTCTCCATTTTCGAATTTCAATTAAGTTTATTTAGGAAACTATGTTTTTTTTAATTGTCTTGACTTCTTAGTGTTACTGAGTACTTCTCCTGTTACATTGTACAGTATCTATAGTTACAAGCCTAGTGCTTGCTGTGATGACTTTCAATTAGTGTAATTGCCCCAAGTACTTATTTAATACAGTAATACCCCAAACTTACGCGATAGGTGGGACCGAGCGATAACCGCGTAAGTCGAATTCGCGTAAGTCGGGGTATAATTTCGCATGTAAATACTTATAAATTATTTTTAATTGGAAAGCTAAAGAAAATAATAATTTAAACAAAAAATGTTTAATAAAATCTTAGATTACGTTAAGTTTACATTCCAAAGATAAAGTTTTTCTTTTTTTGTTTGATGCAGACGAATCAGTTTTATTCGTTTGGATGGCATTCAAGTCTTCGTAGATATAAAAAAAACATGGTATAAAAATATAATAATAAACACGCACTCCGTAGATAAGAAATAAATATTATGAACATAATCTATATATATAAAAGGCAATGTATGTATGTATGTTCCTTATGGACTCCAAAATGGCTGTATCGATTTCGATGGAATTTTCTGGATATCTTCGGATTGGCCTAGCGGGTGTTCCTGTAAAGTTTGGTAATGATCGGATCAGAAGATTTTTTTTTTTGCAGTATCAAAATAATTATAAAAACTGTTTAATTTATTTTAACTTCAACTAACGCCCAGTGAAACGGGCCGGGTTTGCTAGTCTATATATATATAAAAGGCAATGTTTATATGTATGTTCCTTATGGACTCCGAAACGGCTGGGCCGATTTCGATGAAATTTTCAGGGAATCTTCAGATTGGCCTAGCGGGTGTTCCTGTAAAGTTTAGTAGCGATCGGATCAGTAGAATTTCTTTTTTGTTCTTTTTTTGCAGTATCAAAATAATTATAATAACTGTTTAATTTATTTTAACTTCAACTAACGCCCAGTGAAACGGGCCGGGTTTGCTAGTATAAAATAAATTGTAACTATTCTGCGCGACAAGTCCGAACACTATGTACATTAACTGAGCAATAGTGTGGGGGCAGTAAGTCTATAATCGATAATCGAGAGTTGTGTGACGCTCCTACAAAAGACGAATCGACGAGATTTGAAAATCGCGTAACACCGACTTCGCGTAAGTCGGGGTAGCGTAAGTCGAGGTATTACTGTATCATTGTTATTGAAAAAATGTGTGAGGAGATTGAAGAGATTTGAGGAAGCGAAAGAAGTATGTAAGGACCGCGACGCTTGGCGCTCCGTCCTCTCTGACTACCCGTTAGCGATATGGTCTGAAAATATGTATGTATGTATTATTTAATTAGACATCCTTTCCAACAGATGTAAAGACTGCCTGACAGATGTACTGACTTGTTATTATGAAATGTTGAACCCATAAAGAACAGAAATCAATAACAAAATTTGAAGAAATATGTGCCTACAATAGTATAGAATGGAATGCTCATAGACTATTCAGCTATGGGCAGGGAAAGTCATTGTACCTGCCTAAAGTCCCTAGATTATTTGCAAACTTGGGTCACTTTTGTATGAACAGGGGTGAGTAAAAGTAATATTAAAGGGATATTTCTGATATTTCTAATAATTTAAAAATTGCATATTAGCTTCCTTATACCCTCACTGGTAGTGATTAAAAAATCATTTAAATTAGTGATCATAGGAGTTACATTCATTTGAAATGAGTAGTCAGAGTAAAAGCATGAAAATGGAATAAAACTAAATATCAGCTATCTCTCTGCTTAAAAAATGGCTATGAAAGACGTACTTGCTGACTTACTGAAAACAATGGAAGATTTCGCCTCCGTATTCTACACTCACTGAAGACAAGCATTGTGAAAGACGCTCAACCATGTCCCACGCTGAAGAAAATGTGAGATCCTATGATAGGTGATCGAAAACTGACAACAATCTCTGTGACCATGAATGAGACTTAGATCCATCATTTTGATTCTGAGACCAAACAATGTCATAGAACCCATTATCCTCAAAGAAACTGAAGAAATTAAAATCTTAAAATTTGACGGGAAAGTGCTATGGGATCATAATGGTAAAGAGAGCCATTATTATGAACTCTTACTATGCAGACCAAAAGAGATTGTGGGATGCTATCAAAGAAAAGATGTAGTAGCAAATTGCAAGCTGGTACCTGTTTCACCAGAATAATGCACCCGCAAACAACGCCCAAGTTGCAATGGCTGCCACATAAGAAATGAGGTTCGAAATTCTCGAACACACATCCCATTCTCCAGATCTAGCTCATAGCAATTTTCTTCGGCTTAGAGGCAAAACATTTAAAGATGATAGTGAAGTAATGGTCACTGTGGAGACCTTTTGGAAAGTTCAAGATACCTAATGATTTTTAGAAGGTGTCAGGGACTAAGAAAGCCATAGCATAAAATAACATATGTGTCAACCAAGAGACTATATTGAAAAATAAACATAATGGTCATTACCTTTAGATCACCCCTAAATTCTAAAATTATATTGATAATTCTGTAATTTTTCAGTTTAGTTGAAAAGTTTGAACTCGAAACATACTCATTTTTAAGATATTGTATAGACTCAGGTGTTATCTTCCGGAAATTCATTTAATGTCATGAATTCCTAAAATTTTTAGCTATTTTCCGCTCAAACTACAAAAACCATCAATCTACACGCGTTTCGCCTCTCAACGAATCATCCTCAGGATATTCCAGAGATCAGACTCGGTCAGCTAGCCAGCACCAAATCAACAAATGTTTATTATTGGAAGATAAAAAAACTTTGCAAGAGCACCCAATCGCTCCTCACGCCTCAGGAGAGAACACGAGGACCGGCCGGGTAGTGTCGGGCTCGAACCGACTAAAATAATCTCCACTCGCCACTTGACACTACAGGCCGTCGCAGTGAACCCAACGCGTTGGGGAAGAGCAGCGGAAGGCGCTCCGCCGGGAAAGGTCGACAAAGCCTGAGGGCCCCTCCGTCCGGGGAGTACTCGGGAATACTGATTCGTCCAAATTAAGTAGGCGAGGCCGTTAGTGGTGACCCAGTGGTAGGGCAATTAGTATAAATAGTCGTGCAGCTGACTCATTTATTGAATCAGAACCGATTCATGTGCAGGGCCACCGGTACCCTTCCTTACGTGCGCAACGTAAAATGCACGCAGGAGCGGAAAACTTCCCTGGCGACGTTTTGAGCCTGAGGTCCGCCCTCCATACGAGGTATCCCTCGGATGGAGGAACTCTCAGTTGGACGACCATCTGGCAGGGCGCCTTTAGCGCTCGCCGCAACGCGACCGGTGATGCTGTAAAAGCCACTAGAGCTAATAGCAAAGAAGGGTTTTTTTTAGCCGGTTCGAGCCCGACACTACTCAGTCGGCGTAAGTCCGGCTGAGTGTCCGTGGAGATTTTTTTCACCTCTCAGAAACAAAAAAAAAAGCAATTTGATGATTTGACCGGTTAGCTGACCGAGTCTGATCTCTGTAATATCCTGAATATGCTTAGTTGAGAGGCGAAACACGTGTCGATTGGTGGTTTTTGGAGTTTGAACGGAAAATAGCTAAAGATTTTAGGAATTAATCACATACTAATTTTTCATACTCCGCGTTTCTTAAACGTGTTAGTAAGCATTACTTATATCCCCTTTTCTTATGAAATTAAACAAGAATGACCCTTTCTTGTGTATTAATTTACGTCATTTACAATATTATATGTATGTAGTTAACCCTATGATGTGTTTTACATCAACATTATTTGGTGCAATCGGGTGTTTACTTCACTTTTACTGTATGAAAACGTTACCTATTTAGTGGCAGTACTTACCTGACCCAGTTTAGGATGTGAGCCAGTCTTGTATTGTGACATATTCTCAGACAATAATAATAACTGTCGTCTTCTATCAAATATTTTCAAAATTTAATACAAACATATCTTGTGTTTTACAAGTAAACAGAACTTCATTATTTACAAGTAGCAAATACCAATATACTTATGGACAGTAGCAACATTATTTGTTTTGAACTTTGGACTTGCTTTGTCTATATCAAATCGATTTATTGGCACTAAAAACATTCGGAGCTCTAACTCGGCGGTTTTTTATATTGAAATTTGTTGTTATTTAAGAAAAGTGCTATTGATGCATTTAATGGGAACAAATTGGCGTTAATCTAGTACCTAACTTGGCACCTTTTCGAATACCATTATCTTTAAGATATTGTATAGACTCGGGTGTCACTTTGCGGAAATCAATTTCATGTGATAAATTCCCAAAATCTATAGCTATTTTCCGCTCAAATTCGACCAATTCGAATCAATTCGGTGCTGGTTAGCTGACCGAGTCCTATCTCTGGTATATCCTGAGGATGCTCCGTTGAGGGGCGAAACACGTGTCGATTGGTGGTTTTTGGAGTTTGAGCGGAAAATAGCTATAGATTTTGGGAATTTATCACACTATTATCTTTGATGACACGTAAGAACTTTGCTTATGTTTTTTCGGTTATACATCACTTATAATATTTCAAGAGCGTAGTTCATTATAAATTTTACATTTTTGGGACATTTCTGTAACAAACGGCAGCAGTCCTCTTATCATTTAAATCACACAATAATTTTAACGTAATTTTGTACGTTATGAAAAATTCTTATATTTAACAGAGTTCAAAAAAAGGAGTAGGTTCTCGATTCGCTTGTATTTTTTTTTATGTTATTACCTCGGAATTCATGAACCGATTTGGAAAATTCTTTTTTATTTGAAAGGATACATTTCCAGATTGGTCCCATTTAAATTTCGCTGGTATTGGAGCTTGGGTTTCGAAGATACATCAAATAACACCAAGTAACGCGAACTGGTTATAGCATTTATTTATATTGATGATTCTTATATGTCATTGCGCTTCACAATTAGAAAAGAAGTTAATTGTAGACCTGATTAAATAGTTATTTAGACCAAGGTCACTCATAAGGGCGAAATAAAAAAAAATAATAAAAACATTGAACCGACTTTAAAAAAAACATTGAAATATACGAAATAACTATCTTCTACTAATCAAAACTTAAGTACAAAAAAATTAAACCGCCTTAAAAAAAACACTGAAAAGTATAAAATAACTATCCTTTACTAATCAAAACTCAAGTACAATTAAAATAACTTTATAAATACGAAACATATACCCATATAATTAAATTTGACTTATTGAAGTTGATGCCAAATCAATATCAACAACAGAAAGTCTATTAGTTTAGTAGGCTTGGCACCGACATCAGTAACTGTCAAATTTAATTATATGGATATTTGTATCGTATTTATTCATTTATTTTTGTACTTAAGTTTTGATTAGTAGAGAATAGTTATTTCGTACTTTTCAGTGTTTTTTTGAAGTCTGTTTAATTTTTTTTTTATTAGTATTTACTTTTGCTGGTAGTACAATAGTGTCAAAAAGTGAGCAATAGTGATTAGTTATTTGTGGGTGCGATCATATTCTTATTTATACTTACGGAAGTACAATAGTACTGCCACTTTCGTTAATAGATGAATATGAGGCCAATCACATACCGCAATGGCGGTATTTCGAGGCACAGCCATCTTTCTAAATACAAAATCATGCTTGAAGTATACAATATCGTTTATTTCAGAACTTTCCTTCCCACTGCGTGCATATGAACGTTTCTACAGAGCGAATATGGTGTTATCTGTGCGAAAAAGAGGTTCACGTAAGAGCAGCGTTAGCACAAGGGAGGGTAAGTAGACAGTTGCCTAAATATAGCTCACTTTGCCGTTTATTTCTGCGTAATTAAGAAAAAGTACTTAAGACAACTATCATAACTTGTTGTGCAGCTTAAAGATATTTTAATTGGTATGTAATACACATAAGGGTATGAAAGTATATCATAGACTATAATAATACCAGAGGCCATGCCCCGTACAGCAACGGAGAAGCAAATCAGATAAGCGGAATCACTTGCACATTGTACATACGACACACTTTATTATCAGATAAAGTAATCGGTCGCCATTTCGTTAGAAAACAGCATCCACATCCATCCATTTACATTTTATTTGTATCACTTCGTAGTATGAGGCAGGCTTCTGGAGTTATAGTCTTAATATCGTGTTAGGCTAACAGATTATGAGGCCGCTCCTTAAAACAGTCTCATGGTGAGTAAAAAAAAACGGGGTCCAAAGTTGAATTCTGCAATAGAATTAGAAACTCAGATCTAAAACAGAACATTGAGTAAGTCTTCCATACAAAATAAGTGAAGACAAAAAATGTAGACAGTTGCAATTAATATAAAATATTTTACGCAATATTTTCATTTCATCTAGTAACATTCTGTTTTACCATATTTTGAATACGAGTAATATGAAAATGTATATTATTCAAAGTAATCGTTAGAAATATTTAAGAATAAGTTATAATAGTCCAGGATCCACCGTCCATTTTTGCACTTGATTACTATCAAGCTAATTTTCCGTGAGTAGCTTCATTTTGATGAGACGCCCAACAATTTCCTGTACGAAAACTCTATTGTGGTAGGTAATAGGGGTAGCAGGGATAAAATATGTTGATTTGATGATTCTCAAAAATTTTTTACTAACTGGTTTTTTTTTGTTATATCTGATGATAATTATCTAAAGTATTCGAAAAAATATTTGTCCTACAAAATGTACGGTTTGGTCAAAGAGTCCCCTCCTTCCAACATGTATCGTTAATGAGGTCATAAAAAATGATTACTAACAAGCTTTTTTTTTTACTTAGTTAATATTAATATAATTTAACAATCATATTGTCCTACAAATTGCGTGGTACGTTATCCCGGTCCTACGCTCAAAAGTAGTAGTACAGATCCTTGATGTAAAAATAATTACTATCAAGCTGAATCTTCGTGAATAGCTTCGTTTCGATGAGACGCCCGACAATTTCCTGTGCGAAAATTCTCGATTGTGGTAGCTAACAAAGGTAACAAGGATAAAATATGTCGATTTGATGATTCTCAAAAATTTATTACTAACTGGGTTGTTTTTTGTAAAATCTCAAGATAATTATCTAAATAATTTGAAAAAATATTTGTCCTACAAAATGTATGGTTTGATCACAGTCCCCCCCTTTCAATATGTATCAATAACGAAGTCATTAAAAATGATTACTAACAAGCTGATTTTTTTTTACTTAGTTAATATTTATATAATTTAACAGCCACACTGTCCTACAAATTGCGTGGTACGTTATCGCGGTGCTCCAATTGAATACATATTTGAAATTCATGAAATTAAAAATGATTTTATTTTCTGTATTTTGCTACTACAGCTGAGTCACACCGGTGCACATGCGCAGAGCATTGCTTACTCCGTATTAGGTATTCCACGTTACTGTCGACCATAAACGTGCAAACATTTTTTTAGTTGACCACGTGTTTTATTTTGTCTCTCGAGAAATAATTTCAAGAAAAATGTAGTGCTGAAAATAATTATGGAGTGTTTTTTGTGTAATTTGCTTTGCGAAAATCCTACTTTTCGAGAGAAAAGAGAAGAAGTTAAGAAATTTAATAAAGACATTTGGCTTTCTTGCAAACTTTTCTATCTGCTCGAAAGCATCATGAACATAAATATCGAGATGTTGTATTGCCTGAAAATTGGAATGACGAAGTAATAGGTTATCATTCCTCTTGTTACAAAGAATTTCGAGTGAAATCTAAATATTTGTCTTATGAAAGGTAAGTCGATCGAATATTTTTTTACTTTATTATAAAAATAATTGAAAAATAATTTATTTTCATATTATCACGTAATTATGTAAAATCGAGCATTAATATTGTGAAATTATTGTTACATTCTTTAAACAATAATTTTAGACAGTATATTATATTTTTAGGCTTCAGGCTTTTATTCAACTCCTACGAATTGAAAATACAGCATTAACAACATCGAATGAGGTAGTTCAAATTATTGAAGAGTATGTATGCAGTGTATTCATTAAAAACAAAAAATGATATCGACAAAGGACGGTATGAGTTATTTGAAAAATGATATAAATCAAAAAACGAAAGTGAAGAAATTTTAAAACAAAAAATCGTAGAATGTGATCCTTCCAGTTTGCAACCAACCAAGCAAGAATTGTTGCAACAAATTGAAAGAACTGCATTCATTTGCAATGTATGGTGTAATGCACACATGCGGTGCCCCATGGAAAAATTGCCAGAAAATTTCGGATGGACAATAATTGATGGCAAATATGAATATAATTGGTTTAATGGTCCCCAAAGTCCATCTTTTGAAGAATTATCTTCTGACATACAAGGTAGCCTATTAATACTATTGTTATTTATTAATTGAATATTCATTATTATATAATTTACTTAATTTTTTCGTGTTATTACAGAGTCAGATATGACGAATGAGGAAAATGAAATAGATGATGACAGTGATGTTAGTAGCGAAGATAATGAAGATCTATCAGATGAATCTGATGAAGATTAATTTTTTTTTGTATGTAAATACACAAATTTTTGTACCTAGTTTACTAAAAAATTAAATTATTTAAATTTAAAAAAAGATGTTTTCACTATATCTTATGTTACAAATAGGAAAACGAAAAAATGACTATTCTTGTCGGACTAGTGATACAAACCTGTTTTCTTGTAGGACATTGTTTGATTTGGGCAGAGAACACACTAACCTATTATGCAATATTTTTGTCCTACAGTTAGTAATGAGAAAAATAGTCATGTGGTATTAACTATTTCTGAGCGTAGGACCGGTATAACGTACCACGCAATTTCTAGGACAATATGACTGTTAAATTTTATAAATATTAACTAAGTAAAAAAAAAATCAGCTGGTTAGTAATCATTTTTTATGACCTTATTATCAATACATGTTGGAAGGAGGGGGACTCTTTGATCAAACCGTACATTTTGTAGGACAAATATTTTTTCGAATACTTTAGATAATTATCATCAGATATAACAAAAAAAAACCAGTTAGTAATAAATTTTTGAGAAACATCAAATCATATACCCCTCATCATCATACCCCTATTACCTACCACAATCGAGAGTTTTCGTACAGGAAATTGTTGGGCGTCTCATCAGAATGAAACTACTCACGGAAAATTAGCTTGATAGTAATCAAGTGCAAAAATGGACGGTGGATCCTGGACTATAATATTTTTTGCAATTATATTAAAATTCCCTTAGATCGCGGAAAACACTGGTATCCCAATGTGATAGTATTGCAATACCAATTCGTTTACCCCAAAAAAAGGGTAACGCGAGTAGATGGTTTGTTATTAAATAATTGCTTTAAATCGTGAGTTACTGTCGCAGATTATTTAGGTAACAGCTTAAGTTATATTTACTATTATTTATATAATGACTAATGAGTTATAGTTTCAAAATTAATGAACATTTCATATAAATATGATTTAGGTTGCTAGTGTCCTAATTTTGTGTAATAAGTTACATGGATTTAGTGATTTTTCGATCTCCTTTAAAAATGTATATAAATCTTTAATAGATACATATTTTTATTTTGGATATTATAATTCTCTTATTTCACATATGGCCAAATTAATTATAAGTTAATATTTAAAAATTAATTATGTGTTATTTTTTAATCGCTGTAATAAATAGACTATACTACAAGCACAGATTAATTAGTTACTGACGTAAACTACAAGTATTAGGAAAAATGTAATAAAAAAAACAAAGCTTTTTTTAAATCATGCTGTTATTCTAAAGGTGAGTCCAGATCCAACATGTACGGATCGGTCCATCGCAAATGCTCGGCTCAACTCTGTTGGGTTGAACGCGTCACCTGAAGACGAATATGACATTGATGATATGGATTACAATGACGAAACACGTCCTAGAGGTATTCATATCATATTTTTTCGTTACTAGTTAGTGACAACTTCTTTAAATAAAAATCATATAGTTACCTATATAAAATAGTAGATCAGGAAAAGTCTTCCCATTGAAAGTTTTTATGACCAATCCATTGCCTCGCCTTATAAAAAAATATTCATTATGAAGCAATATTTTTTTTATTAGCGAATTGAATATTAGGTCTTTACCTATGAAATTGCCGTTTAGTATACAAAAAGTAATAAAAAGTGGGGCCATCGCTTTGTGGTCAGGAGTATCAAAAGTAGAAAGGAGATGCCAAGGAGTAGGTGTCTTACTGTCCTCTCGATTGGTTAAGCGGTTAAGGAGTGCATTTTCGAGGGATGGAAGATGTAAGTTGGATGTGGAGAGACGGGTAGCAGCCGGCAATAAAGTACATGGTGCTCTGTCCGCATTAGTAGGCAGTGTGAATATTAGGTCTTTACCCATGAAATTGCCGTTTAGTATACAAAAAGTTAAAGTATTATTATTATTTTTTATTTCTATTAATCAAAGTATGCTATGCTATCGATGCATCTCTGCCAGCGCAGTGGTAATTTTTCAATGCCCTTCTTGAACAAATCCGGTGTAGGGGAGGCAACAAACTTCAAAGGCATTTTGTATAGAACTTTTAGATCGGGTATAGAACTTTTTTCCTGCCAAGAAGTTGTCCAAATTTTGGAAAAAGTAGAATTCTGTCGGGGCAAGGTCTAGTGAGTACGGTGGACGACACAAAACTTTCAATCTTAGCTCTTGTAGCTTAGAGATCGTCTGTTGTGCCGTGTGAGGTCGAGCGTTGTCGTGCAGGAGCAACGGGGACGAGCGATTAACCAAGACTGGCCGGAGATTTGTGAGCTTCTCCATAATTGTGTCCAGTTTCTCACAATACACATCCGCAGTAATGCTCGTGCCATTTGGTTCGTCGAACTGACGATCGTTCAATTCATGCGGCACTTATCAAACTTTTTTACCTTGCCAATTTGACGCAAACGGACCAATATTGTTTGGATGCTAACATCTAAATCTGCTGCTAACTCTTCTTCTTCCTTCCTTCTTTAACTTCAGCTTCCATTATCGCCTTTAATTCGTCGTTGTTGACTTTAGTTTTCGGGCGACCACGGGGTTCATTTTTCAGATCAAAATTTCCATGTCGGAAGCGTTCAAACCCATAACGGGTCGTGCGTTCGTTTGTAGTGTTCACTCCGTACACATCGTTAATATTGCGAGCCGTTTGTGTCGCATTTCTACCGCGACGGAACTCGTATTCCGTAATTACTCGTATTTTTTTCGTGTCCATGCTGATGAAAAAGTTACAAATGTAGTGAAAATAAAACACTAATCAATAAACAAATGGCTGAATTTGAAAATAAAATTCCATATTTTTAAAATAAAATTCATTCGAATTTAGAATTTATTGCCAGCCATACACAAATTATATTTCAAATGGCCAGTATAGTAGAACGCCAACTTCATAGATAAAGACCTATTATTAATATTTTTAATATTTAAAGCAAAAGAAGTATGTAAGGACCGCGACGCTTGGCGCTCCGTTCTCTCTGACTACCCCGTTAGGGATACAGCGTGAAGATATGTATGTATGTATGAAGCAATATCATGTGTTTTATTTTACTAACACCGTAGATAGGGGAAGTGACATACTATTATGTATTGTAATTGTGATTTATACTTACCTACATTATTTGATTTTTTAATTGCTTTTTTATACTTGAACACTAGTCATTTTAATATAAAACTACATACTTGTATTATAACAAAAATCCTGTTCATAATACAGGTTTGGTGGGCCTTCAGAACATGGGCAACACATGCTATATGAATGCAGCATTACAAGCGCTTAGCAACATTCAGCCATTCACGTCATATTTCCTTGAGTGTGCCGCAGCCGTGTCAGTGTTGACAGCAGACAAAAAACCTGGACTAAGTCGGTTAGTATTTGATTTATTGAAATTCTAATTAAAGAAATAGAAGTACATAGGTACTTACATACACTTACGTCCATACATACCTTACAACATCTACATAATATCTAAATTTATTATACAGTACACTTCTTAAATTTTTTCAAAGTATTTCGAAACGAATGGAAGCACGCAGGGCAGCCTCAGGGGCAATCATATGAGGAACAAATATTTGTTCTCAGTTTTTTAATGTTAAATAATAGTCAAGTAGCATGGGTATTGTTAACCTTAAAATGTCAATTAATACTACAATTTTTTTTAAAGTAAAAATATGCAAATAAGTTTAAAAAATAAAGGTTAGTATATTGTGACAATGAAACGCTTGAATGCTCTGTAACAACTTATTTATATATTTCTTCCTACAATACAATATTCAATAATCACCTAGAGTTACCCACAACATCTTCCCCTTTGAAAACAAGATAATATATTTACATATTCCTTCACCCTTAAATGAAATAACTTAATTATAACTTAACATTATAATTCCAAACTACTCACATCTATCTATATGAAACCTATATGAAAATCTCCATTACTTGTTATTAATTTTATTAGCAATTTTTTTATCGTTTGTGCCATGCTCAATTTTGCCATTCGCTTGTAGATAATTAGGTGATGAAGTAATATGATCAAAGCCCCATTCGCTAGCAAAATTTTTAAACTGTCAACTACTATATTGTATTCTATTATCTGTAATATGACCTTCCGGAATTCCGTGACGACAAAATATCTCTTTTATACTTTGTATGACATAATTAGATGTAATACTAGTTAATTTTCCAACTTCGATATAATTAGAATAATAGTCTACAACAATTAGGTAATAATTCTTTTTAAACTCGATTATATCTGAGCCAACTTTACTCCAAGGTAGCGAGGGAATTTCTATTGGTATTATGGGCTCTTTGGCTGGTGCGTGTGAACTCTCCTGGCAAACATTGCACCATTTTACAAATTTCTCAATGTCACGTGACATACCGGGGCATTACATGACCTGTCTCGCTCGCCGTTTACATCGATCTGTGCTCATATGACCTCGTGTACGATATGCAACATTTCATGTCTTAATGTTGGTGGAATTACTACCAAATTATCTTTAAAAACATCGTTTACCTCAAATAACTCATCTTTCATAGACCAAAATATTTTAAGGTTAATTTAAAAATGTTTAATTAACAAATTGAAATATTTATGTACCCATTATAATAAATATTTATATGTAAATAAAAAGAAAATACATAACATACAATTGAGTACCTATTGCTCTAGTCCCCGCACTAGTGATACCCTGTGTCGTGGGTCGTGGGGTACTTGTGCAAGTCACAATTTCGTCTTGTTAAAGTGTTAGTTTTACTATACATATGTTTGAGTGTGTATTGTGATCGAGTGTGTTTGTCTGTGGATGTGTGCATGTATACATGTGTAAATATGTGGTTGAGTGTGTGTATGTGTGAGTACCCAATAAAGATGTGTGTGTTGGGTATAATATGTGCCCTGTATTCTGTGTACGATTGAAATTGTAATTAAAAATGATATTTTTAATAATATTAACTTTGTTGTTTCAGAGCATACCAAAAATTAATAAAGGAGATGTGGAGTAGAAAAACTAGAGGCTACCTTGTACCAAATGGCATTTTATATGGAATAAGAAATGTGAGTGTCACACGAAGTGAAATACAGTAATAAATACTCAAGTACAATATAATAAAGTGTTATTATTCTCATTAAGCAACAGAAAATAATATAATTATTAAGTCAAACCATATTCTGACTACAACTTGTTATATTTCAAATTGATAATTTCCACAAAAAAACTACTTTAACCATTAACCATTGTGACAATAACTATTTTTGTTACGTAAAATCATGTAAACCACGGATAAATGTCATTGATAGGACGACAGCAGAATAATAGCTCAAACTATTATTCTCCATTTTTTTAATTATTTTATATTGCGTTTTATATTTTTTAAATTAGTGTATTTTTAATAAAGTGGTAACATTTTGTTGTAGTGGATTCAATTATTTAGTGTAAAATAACATTTTTATTGTTATTTTTACCAATTATGAAGTGCTTATAAGTGCATCCCATTTCCAATTTGCAGGTGCACCCAATGTTCCGTGGTTACCATCAACACGACACACAGGAATTCCTTAGATGTTTCATGGACCAATTACACGAAGAACTGAAAGAACCTGTAAGACCTACATTTTTATCACTTTTATTGGGGCCACTTCTTAAATTATATCACATGTTAAAATCTTCAACATAGTGTGACAAGAAGAGTCATGATTTTTTTACAGACTTCAAAAAAAGCAGGAGGTTCTCAATTCGGTTATATGTTGTTTTTTATGTTTGTTACTTCATAACTCCGTTATTTATGAACCGATTTGGAAAATTCTTTTTTTATTTGAAAAGATACACTTCCAGATTGGTCCCATTCAAATTTCACTGCTATTGGAGCTTGGATTTAGGAGATACGCCAAATAACGCAAACTGGTTATAACCTTCATTTATTTATAGTGATGATTCTCTTGTATGTCGTCTGTTAACTATCGTTATCCCCACATGATATAATATAGATGGTACATGGTAGTAGGGAGAAGGTATAAATTACCTGTGATGTAATAAATTTGAGTCAGCCTTGTGGCGGACAGAGAATACGGCTGTTGGCTGTCATTTTCAGATTGTAGGAATAGTACTAGGGTGTAATTATGATGTAACCTTTTCACTGCTCTTTTATAACTGATCAATATTGATAATGGGTAATAATATCCCATGTTCGATCTGTTCGCATCTTTTATTGTGAAAGCCCACGGCTTGTGCTCTTCAATAGAATGGAAATTGACACATTGCGCTCCAGAATTAGAAAAGAAATTAATTGTAGACCTGCACTAGATATTTATTTAGGTCAAGGTCACTCAAAAATGAGAAATAAAAAAAATTAATAAATAAAATTAAACCGACAAAAAAAACACGGTGTCAAATTGATGTGGAACAACAGAATGTCTATTAATTTAGTAGGCTTGGTACCGACTTCAGCAACTGTCCAATTTAATTATATGGGTATTTGTATCGTATTTATAAAGTTATTTTTATACTTAGCTTTTGATTAGTAAAGGATAGTTATTTCATACTTTTCAATGTTTTTTTGAAGTCGGTAAAATTTTTTTATGTGACCATTACATACAATTTAAAAAAAAATTAGATTGACATTAAGGATGAAGGAGTAAGATTTTAAGAAAAACTAGTAAAATCATTATTGGATGATTTTACTTAAGGGCTATGGGACCACTCCGGACGTATATACCCTTTCAAATAAAAACGATCATAAAAATTGGTGCAGAAATTAAGAAAAATAAAAGAAAAATACAGAGAACCTCTTTTTTTGAAGTTGGTTTTTTTTTATAAAAGAACAAGCGAGTCACTTGAAAGATAGCGATCACCGCCGCCCATGGACTCCCGCAACGTCCGGGGAATCACGGGCGCGTTGCCGGCCTTTAGGGAAAGGAGGAGGAGGGGGTGATGTGCCACCGGCACTCTCACTCACCGAACGAAACATCAGCAATAAGATGCTGTTATTTCACTCTGATATTCTGCGAGAAGGTGGTATTTCACCGGGCGAGCCGGCCCAATTCGTCCTGCAATGTACCATGACTCTTACCACACAACATAAATAAGATCCATATTACAACACAGTATTTATATTGTTTATTGTTTTTCTACACTTTACTGTATTGTGTATACAGAATGTTTTTTTAACTGGGAGAGTATGAGAAATCCGAATCTAAAAGTGACAAAAACCTTTGTGGGCTAAAAAAGTGTTCCATATTTGAATTTTGTGTAGAATGTATCGAGATGTAATTCAATTGCCACTTTGAATGAATTGTTTTCGAGTAAGTCTACTACGATTTAGTACATTGAATTCATTGAATGAAAAAATGTTTTATTAAATTTGACCAGCGTCTGTCGTCCAGATTTTTTTCTTCATGTACAATGAAATCATTCTTACGTGAAACTGAGTCGATCTGCATTAAATAAAGAAATTGTCAATTTTACTAATTTTTATCGACAACTCACACTTTACCAAAAATGTATAATGCCAACATTGTTTTCAAGAAAGAGACCAAATGACCCATAAGACGTTTCTCCTGTATCTCCTATGGATTCGGACTTCCCCATACTATCCCATTTAAAAAACACTGCATATTATGTCCATATAATACAATATTATCAAGTTGGTCAACATTTACATTTTCAGTCTATTTTAAGTTATGCTTATAAAATAATGGGTGATAATGGTTTACGAGATAATACAAATTCGTAACGAAATAATGTATTTCAGGTATTGGACAATGCACCTGAAGATAAAATCACTTCAGAAGCTGATGGTGATCATCAAGAGAACAAAAACGTGGTATATGTCAGGCGGAGAGCTGCGTCGTCCGGCGGTAAGTTTTTGATAGCAATAAGTAATGCATTTCTCTTATTTCACAGAATAGAATGTTTTTAGAGAGGTCTTCTAAAAAGCAACAACAGTATTTTGAGTCTTTTGCTTTTAACCTATATATACCCTTAGGGGTGGAACACAGTGAACGGAATATGTATTATAATTTATAACACCATTAATACCTGTGATTCACATGTTAAATAAATAAATAAAAATAAAAAGAGTCCTTTCACATTTTTGTGTGAAATACTGATATTTTCACTCTAATTCTCAGAAACCTTAAGATTTTTTAATATTCTGCTGGCAGTTTATAATAAATCAATTTCTCTTCTTGAATATTGCTGTTACATATTTTCATATTTATTTTATAACGTCTTACAATAACTATTCTACGATGTCAGTTACAATGAAAATTCTTAGATGCGCTACTTTGACGTCCTAATTAACATTGTTTCGATGAGTTCAAACAGTGTCTAAAATTATGCTGAGATCAAGTACAATACAGTTGAATATTCGATATAAGGGTGTGAACTTGAGTTTTGATTAGTAAAAGATAATTATATCTATTTACGAATACGTAACTAGTGGTTTCTAGGTAACTTATCCTAATACTAATAGATAACAGGTAAATACTTAACTCTATTCAGTTTTTACTTTTAAAATAGTAAGTACCTATATTAAACATAACAATATGTAACTAAATATTTGTGTTAAAAGATTTAAAAGTATTAAAAAGAAAAAAAACTGTTAACAAAAATCGTAACTTTTGATTCGGAAAAGTATCAAAATTATATTTTGTACTGAAGTCACTTCATTTACTCACACTGCAATAAAGCTACTAAAGTCGCACGCGTACACGAGTGTCCTAGTGCACCAATAACTAAATTCAAGTGCTTACGATTTGTCATAGGGCTCTTAACCCTTCAGTCACGAATAATTTGCTTTCAATATCGTAAAAGTTCAGTAAAATCATACAAAAATAGATACAAATATTTTTAAGGATGTATGTGTATCAACTGGCACATAACTAGTTCTGATATTCACTTTAGTGCCTATAGTGATCTGACGATTGTTCCAATGAAGGACACGTTACTGGGTCACTGCAAATCCTGATATTTTATTAAAGATGAATAAATTGATTTGAACTTAACTTTCATGAAATGTTGTTTTTTGCTACAATAGGAATTTTAGAAAATATTTCCTTCAATAGCCATTTAAGAGAATTGTGAAATAATGTCTTTTTTTCAGCAAGTGACGCACCGTTCTTTGCGCGGATGAGACGAAAACTGCCGGGGTCCTTCACTTATACTGATAACAAAACAGATGGATATTTAAGGTAATTGTGTGTATTTTGTGTTTGTGTGTTTTTATGGTAACTGTTTCATCCCAGTTAACAAATTTAAATATTTCTAATTTAACATGATTTCAGCCCGCCATAGTTTTATGATCCAATATATGCTTTTTTTATATATACTTTTTTGCATACCATACCCGAATGGCAAAATGACGACATCCACGCCAAGTGCATACTTAACTCGACCGGGTTGTATGTATGTATGTAAAACCATTACAGAGTTAAGTGTTTAGTATGAAATCGAATTTTAACTAGAAAAATTTGCAAGCCAAGTGAGAACAGTCCCGATATCAATGCTGTCGCCGTAACTAGTTTCATATCAGCGTAATTCTCTGCTATTGACTGAATTATTTTTACACACAACATATCTCGCAGTGCAGGTACATCATAACAACTTTTAAATGTGATCAACACCTAGGGATTCTTATGAGAATACAAAGGTCTTTTTCACATGTTCCAATTTATTCTGTTTGCAGAGTTTCAAGCCAGGATAACGGCAATGTGAACCGTCACCGTCGATCTGCAAGCTTTGCCGGCACTCACCAAGTGTCTTACATTCATACTCATCACAACTTTAATAATAATAACTGTAAGTGTAGTTCATGAGTACATAGTATCGGCTCCATACGTAACAAGTTACGCTTTATTCACGCGATTGCGTCTATTGAAAATTATAAATTAACAGTTAAAAGTACAATTAGATGTATGTGATATTAATACTAATTACCTAATATATACTTACTACTTTAATATTAAGAGGTTAAGGATTAAAATGGAACTGCATATGGCATCATTCAAGCTGTAGTTCTTGATCAGGGCAAAACAGAATAATTTGTTGCAAAAAGTAAAAACACATGGTCATGTTTTAAATGCAATAAATTACGAATCCGCCTATGGCAGACTTGGGTGTGTTATCTCCCTAGATCTCGATATCTAAGAAGACTGACAGTTAGATATTTGGATACATACCACTTCAGCTCTTTGTCTTTCCTGTTACGCACAAAGATTCATGCATTTCATAAATTCTACAGAATTTTGAATTGATTTTCACTAAAACAGATAGGTGATGATGATATCTCAAATCTCTAAAGGCAGTTTTTAATTGGTAATGTAGTTTCTATGCAAATTACAATTATGTACAAAAACAAGTATCGAGATTTCTCCGCGCTAAAATATGATCAAACTGTAACTGCGGACATTAATTTATAGGTGCCATAAAGCGCCGGGGTGATGAACGAATTCGGTTTCACTGGGCTGCATAGGGGGGTTCTGCATAAGTGTGTAATGTCTGTTTTCAATTAATTTAAGAACAGGGATTTGGATGTGGATATGGATATATATATGAATAATATTATAACGGTTTCAGTTACGGTTAATATACATATATGAAATTATTTCGGATTATCCGATAATTTCGGATTGTTTCAGTTATGGATATTAGATTATTACTATGGATAAAGGTAACATTTGACTTTATTTCTAGTTTATCATTTGGTACTACAATCTACCGGTGATGAGTATACAATAGAATTATTAGAAACTGTCTGAAAAATGCAAGCGACGCGGCGAAATCTTGTTATAACGTGTCGCATTTAGACTCCGACCTTGTCTGAAATTATTTTAAACTTTTATGTTAGATTCGATTACGGTTTCGCGGGGTTATTACCTAAAAATTTGCAGACAGCGACAGCCACAAGATCATTGCGCGACCGGTGATTTGGGTTACGGAGCTCCATAAGATCCCCGATAATGAATGTAATAGGCCATTGGCCCCCTCCCGTGCGCAGCGGCGGCGGGGGGAGCGGCGGGAGGAGCGGCGGCGGAAGCGGGGCCGGAGGCGGGCTCGGAGTCCGAGCTGTCGTGGTCGAGCGAGGCCGACGAGCGCTACGAGACTTGCTCCAGCGGCGCCAGCGACGCGCCGGACAACACCACCGATCACGGGTCTGTACCACTTGCTCCATTTCTCCATCAAAATCCATACTATTATTGTAAAAGCGAAAGTCTGTCTGTTTGGTCGACTTTCATGGCTAAACCGCTGGATCGATTTTGATGAAATTTAGAATAGAGATAGATTAAGGTCTAAGGAAGAATATAGGTTACGTTTTTTTTAATTCCACACGGACGATCGCTTGCAATAGCAAGTAAAATTTATTTATTTATTTCTCAAAGCTATTTCTAATTCTTCATAAAAATTAATGAAGGAGACATCATTTTGAAGATAACGTTCTCTGTTGTTGACGAAAAATAAAAAATAGTTTTAAATTGAAGATTTCATTAAAAAACTTGTATTTTTTTCATTCATATGTTTAACTAGGCATAAAAGTTGAGAGCTACTGGTTGGTGACTGACGACGATACTGTGCGAAATATTCTTACAGATCAGTTGTACACTAATTTTTGCGTGTGCAAAACCAAAACTTTACATAAAAACAGTTTAGTGTTTTTAATCGCTGATTTCACTTAACTCTATCTAACTCATAACCCTATATAACACCTAAAATAATAGATCTCTAATAGTTTTAGTAGGAGACTAATAAAATAAATAATATTTAACAAAACGTAGTAATACCGGCATCGGGCCTTATTTCCTTTTTAGGTTATTATTAAAATTTTAGGGAACGAAACGAAACGAAATTGAGCAAAAACCTTATAACTTCAATAAATTCATAAATATCAGGAAAGGCTTTCGAGTCATGTGGCGTAGTGCCCTCCCACCCCTTTTTTTTTCTGACAGGATTTATCTATTAATGTCAAATATTTCCTGTTGCACACTTTTCAAAATATTGTTATATCAGGTACTTTTAGGGAGAATGATATTTCGGTGTCTGTACAACTATAGACTCTCGTGTTACTTTAATGACACTGTTACTACTGTTACTGTCCATGCGAACTTATTGCTAATAACAAGTACACTTTTGCTTAAATTACTAATTGTTGCAGTAAACAGTCGACAGCTTGCGGTAGTGGCGACAGCGCTTGCGGCGGTCTCAGATACAGAAGCATCATCTCGGACGTATTTGATGGAAAGCTATTGTCATCCGTACAGTGTCTTATATGTAATAGGGTAAATATAT
The DNA here is from genome assembly GCA_907165235.1 of Zeuzera pyrina. NCBI lineage: Eukaryota > Metazoa > Arthropoda > Insecta > Lepidoptera > Cossidae > Zeuzera > Zeuzera pyrina. The sequence goes on from OU015641.1 coordinate 8,221,395, forward strand.
TTTCGGGTGCTTTAGATAAAACCCCTTATTATTTTTAATTTTTTTTAATGTATGATTCTAATCATATTTACTTAAACAAGTGTGTAATAATGACTTTCCATATCTGCTTATATGATTTTACATGAGTTAAAATATGCTATTATAGCGCTTTCGCACTGCATCCAATCTAAATCGAAAGTAGTCGTAGTACTATTTGTATAAGCCCCTTCGCACTGCGTCTGATCGGTATCCTAGAAAATACGAACTGAATTTGGATGTCGCTTGTGCACTGCATGCGATCCGAGAAAATGCATGCACATGTATAATAATCTTCGTCATCATCATTAGCCAGAAGACATCCAGTTTTGGACATAGGTCTCCCTCATATTCCGCCAAAGCTCACGGACCTGTGCCGCCCGTTAATATGCACGCAGGTGCGGAAACATCCTGGCAACGTCTCGAGACCGAGATTCGCCCTCCATACGAGGTGTCCCTCGGCTGGAGGAACCCTCAGGCAGTCGACTGGCAGGGCCCCTTCTGTGTTTACCCCAAAGCAACCTGTGACGCTGTAAAAGTGACTAGGGCTAACAGCAAAGAGGAGGATTTTTAGTCGCTTCGAGTCAGACACTACTCAGTCGGCGTAGATTCCGGGTGAGAGTTCATGGGGATTTTTTCCCTACTCTGAAAGAAAAAAAAGGACCCATGCCGCGTGCCGTTTGGTTCCACCGATTTCTTCGCAACCTTAATAAGATCATCAGTCCAACTTGTGGGGAGCCCTCCTACACTGCATCTTTTGATTCGCGATCTCCACGATAGAACCTTATTTCTCCAACGATTATCGGCTTAAAAATAATCTTATAGTCACATTAATCATGAGTCATGACGTTATATTATCGTTCTTCGTAAATTGATAAAATAAATCAAAGCAAATACAATACCGACTGTGTTCAATTAAAATTACATAAGATCGTTGCGTTGGTTGAGAATGCACACCGATACGCTTTTCATGTTCGTAAAATTTTATTTCTTGTACTTATGTTCAAGAAAAACAACTATGATTCAAATAATTAAAATGATTTACACATCTGATTCAAATATTTTTGTATTTGTGACGATAGTAAGAACGAATTAAAGACAAAAGAAAGCGATCTCGTGCTTGCGTCACGTGCGACCCCGACTGGCGCTATAATATTCACCCATAGTTACCCTAAATATTATCGTTGTGAGCATGCCACGGCGCGTGTGTATTAGCGCGCACACATACAAGTCACATACACTAGCTTTCTATAAATATATCCTACTGTCATGTGTATACTGTGGCTCTTACACGTGCGCATAGAGCGAACACGATACTTAACTTCAAATTCAGGCGGATGTTGCTCCGGATTTGCTGAATCAACTTTCCACATAAAAGCTTATAAATCTGTATACTATATTTCACTATAAGCGTTAATGTTTAGGTCTCAACACGAGTGGAAACTTTTCAAGATCTATCTCTACCAATACCATCCAGAGAACACCTCGCTGTCTTACGATCACAGCAGCCACTGTTGAATCATCAGCCAGCGCACGGCTCTCAGGATTCTTGGGTGAGTGTAATTTGAAATATCAATTATAAGAGAAGAACTAGTCTCTGATTGGGTATATTTTTAATTATTTGTTTGTTTTTTGTCCATTTTATACATTTTGTTTATTTTTTTATGCTTTTAGGTGTTTTAAAGTACATATTGTAACGATAAATAATATATTATCTGTAATAATCGAGGAATAGTGCTCGTCGCGACCCCTGCCAGGAATCGCAGCCCTGAAACGGTTCAGGGCTGTAATTCCTGTGTACACCATGCAGGACAACGATAATGATAGGACGTCCCCCCAAAGCGACGTACACCGGTTTGTCCCCGCTGGTTTGAGCAGAGTGCAGTTCGGCGTTGGGGACCGCCACCCAACACGCTGTGCACCTAGCGGCGGGAAGTGGAGGGAGGAGTGCAGAGTAGCTGCGTGGAATGTGAGAGGTGGGATTGAAGAGAAGATGAATGAAGTGATAGATATTATGGAAGAAAGAACATTGGATGTGTTATGTTTAAGTGAAACCAAGCGAAAGGGCAGTGAACTTGCCGACTGATATGTGATGGTACCCTGGTAAACTGCCTTTTGTACGCTGACGATGCTGTGCTTATAGCCATAAGAAGCGGAGTTGCAGACATTAGTTACGTGCATGAAAGAAGACTGAAGTGAAAGGATTGAATATGAATGTGAACAAAACTAATGTTCTAGTGTTTGAAAGGGAAGATGTACAAAGTGTGAAATATGGGTAAATGGAAAATGTTTAGAACAAGTGAATGAAATTGTACATCTGGGGAGTGCGTTTACGAGGGATGGAACCCGTGAGTTGGACGTGGAGAGACTGGTAGCAGCTGGCAATAAAGTGAACGGTGCTCTGTCCGCAATAGTTGGCAGTGTAAATATATCAAATGCAGCCAAAATGGCCACTACACAATGTTATGTTGGATCCGACTTTATTGGCGGCAGTGAACAATTAAAAAAACATTACTGTTTATTTTTATAAATTCTGCAGAAAAGATATTTATTTGGAAATTAAAAATTTAGAGTCGTTATTGTATTCTTTTCCAGATGTGGTGGTTTTTAAGTTGGCTTAGGTCATGGTTCTATGGTCCAGTTGTCTCATTGCAAGATTGTCTCGCCGCTTTCTTCAGCGCTGATGAATTGAAGGGCGATAATATGTACAGGTACATACTATCTCATTGTTAGTACTTTGATGGTTTTCAGTTGAAATCCTCTAGAATAAAAAAAATAAAATGCATTTCATTTGAGACTGTAGCTGGCAATTTAACAGATAATTTTGTCTATCGATTGAGATATACATGTATAACGTAACAGCATTTCCCATTAAATGTCATCAGTGCATCAAGACACAGCATTTCACACTTTGAGACCACTTTTTACCTGACTATGATAAAGCAAAAAGGAGGATTATGTATTTAGTAGTGTATGTATGTTCATTTTATCTCTCACAGAGCCGAAACCACAGTTTTAACATATGAGATATCATATCATAGGATAGCCTAAAACATTACGCGTAGGTTTTAGGCTAGCTTATTCTTTTGAAAAATCCATTATGTTGTCTATAGTACAACAAAGTCAAAGTTTAAAAATGAATCGCACTCATTATAATGGGTATCAAATTCAAGAGCTTAAGTAGACAATTTCAAAAATAGATGTAACAAATGTAGCAAAGCAAAATATATAAATCAATAGTTATGAAAGTAACACTCGACCACATCTAATACCTAAAAATCAATGTTTGTTTGTTCGTATTCTATGGGCTGCCATACCTTTTATCTGATTGCGATGAAATTTGGTATGAAGATAAATTAAACCTCGAGGAAGGACATAGACTATTTTAAAAATAAAAAACGCGGATGAAGTCCCAGGCATTTATTTATTCAAAACTTCCAAAAATGAAATAGCTGTTGTTTTTAAATAGTTTCTAGTCAAAGGCCATATGCATGGGAAAGAATAATAGGGATGCGTTTCGGTCAATAAATTAAAAAAATTACAGTTGCTTCAACTTATTTACAAGGTTTTATTAAGAGCAAAAAAGCGAGTGCTATTCATTTGTTTGTATCAATTGTATATACAAATTTATTTTTTAAATTATTAATTTAGATCATGTAGTGTATATTATGGTTAAAGAAAAAGACAATTACATCATTAAGTTTTCTCGATATAATTTTTTACCAAAGTTGGCTCTGTTTTTACAAACTTTCGCTTAGCACTTTGAAATGGGAATGGTTTTATGTATATTTTTTGCTTATTGAAATATTAAGAACATTGTAAAAATGTGGTAAAATAATATATTCATTAGTTATTATTTTGTGGCTTTAATTATTCAAATTATTACAGGATTATTTCTTACCACATTATAATATACAGCTAATATTGAATTAGCGTAGCTTAATTATATGACGCTTATGTTTTTTAATGCGCGCCGTCTAATGCTTTCTTTTTTTTTCGCGTACGAATGTAAATGGAGCACCCACGTGTACAATTTCTCGTCATTTGCCTTTCATGTAAGGTCCTCGATAGTTAATCGGGTTATAGACTTATAACTTATATTTTGGCCAATGCCTAATTTATCTATCGTCTACACAAGTGCCTTATAATCATCCAGGAAGATAAGCAGCTGGCACGTTCTATATTTACTTTTTCTCCCAAACCAGCATGAAAGTATTTCTTTATAATGTACCTACAGTCCAACAACACTAAAATTATGTATAAATCGCATGTTAATCGCGGCGTGAACCGCGTACTTATAACTATGTAACATAAGTATGTATGTATATTTCATGTAGGTATATAGAATGTATGTACGGTAGCTCGTACAGTGCGAGATGGAGTTAATTACTATAGCTAACTGTTTTACTCGTGGCAACGCTCAATGAATAAAAGAGAGACATGAAAGTTCGTTTGACATACGGTGATAAGAACAGCAACTCTTAATGGATTCGTCCATCTTGATTCTGGTCCGAGATATTAAATTTAGACATAGTAAAGTATATAATATTTTGTAGTACAGTGTCTTAATATATCAAGAGAACACCGTTATCTATGAGATCATGTTGATATTTCAGTTGTTCACGGTGCAATAAGCTACGTAACGGCATCAAAATGTCTGGCGTTCTTCGACTGCCTGAGGTTCTGTGCGTCCATCTCAAGCGATTCCGACATGAACTCATGTTCAGTGCCAAAGTATCTGCAAGGGTTTCTTTTCCTATACACGATCTCAACATGGCGCCATACGCTCATAAAGGTATTCCATTTTACAATTAAAATTAACCAAGTCTGAGTTTAGTTCGGTTCATACGATAATTATAAAATGGTAAATATCCGAAGATCTATAAGACTTCGCTCGATTTTACCAGCATCCCTTAAGATTTAGGTAACCCGTAGAAAGACAGGGGATCCCTAACTACGTTTCACTAAACGCTAGAGGTCCCCTACAAATATCGTTTAATTTATGAAACGGTTTAGTTATTTTCTTTTGTTCTAGTTGACACAATTTAGTGTGAAAAAAATATTCGTATACTAACTGTGCCCAGTCACGCGTTCCTATGAGTCAGTAGGTTATTATTTATTATTCGTGAGGTATGGTCCAGAGTTCATACGAAAACCCCATAGACAAAATATTTTCAGTTTTTTTCCAATTTTTCAATTTTCTGGACAACGTTTCCAATTTTTCTTTCCATAAAAACCTTATTCGGACTATTACGAATATGTAAAATGAAATTTACAAAATCGGTCCAACCGTTCTTAAGTTTTGCGCTTACCTATGAACAAAAATGACATTTTTATTTATATAGAAGATTGTGGTTAGGTCACAAGTTAGGAGGCACTGATGAAATTGAACAAGTACTGTCTTAAATGAGCAAATGAGTTAGTAACTGAAACTAGAACTTATTACATTTAAAATTAATTGTATCTGATATAAATTTATTGTTAAATTAATAATTTGGGATTTTATCAACAAATTTATTATTTTTATCGTTGACTATATTGTATACTTTAAAAATAATAGTTTTAAAAATATTTTTTTAACTTTTATTATAATAAAAGCCGCGGACAAAGGCTACTACTGTTTGGCTGACAGGAATTATATCAGAAAAACAGAACTCGAAAAACTGTAAATCTGTCGAAAAAAGTAATCACAGATTATATTAGATAGATATTTATATAAATTAATACATACTTGTATTATTCATTATTTTTATTTAGTGCTTATATTAGTATAATATTGCATTATAATACAGATGGTGTTTACTTCTCTTATAGAATTGTAGTGTGCATGAATCATTTCTGAGAGAAGTTTTTTAAAGAAATAACCTTTTACTTTTCTTTCTATATATATCTATCTACTCGTATATATACATATGTTGTGTGTGCATTATATTATTAAATTATAAAAACGTATGTGTACCCATGTACACATGTAAGAAATTATACTTCATTGACAATTTTTAAGTAAAATTAGCCAGTTATAAAATTACAAAACTGGTCATATATAAAAAAATAAAATTGGTCTTACATCGGCGCGCGCAACTTCGTCACACGTTAAAAACTACACTCTGTTCTGTTTTTCCAAACCCACCAAAAGAAATATAGCTTCAAAGAGTTTTTAGTGGGATTTTACGGGGAGCAATTGGGCAGTTTATTTTGATTAATTAAAATTGGCGTAGTTTCGCGTCCCAAGTGTCTACACTGTTGTGCATTATGTCGAATTGTTGAAATAAGTATTTAGTAGTTGTAATGTTGAGATTTTTTGTGCCTTAGTACGCCTCCGTGGATCCTCTTAGAAATGTATTATGGCGATATTTCAATGAAATAATATGAAGAATATATCATTTTATTACTGAAAATGTCGGCTGTGATGGGCATATATCCCTGTGCCATCCTTCTCAAGGGAGAACTGTACAAAAAAAAAGTATAACTTCAAAATTGGGTAATGGTACCACCATACGTGCGCCCGCGCACGCACGCGTACACGTGTACGTGTGCGCATGTGTATGTGTGGTGTATGTGTGATGTGTGTGCTGTCAGAGTGCACGTCGTCGGTGCGGCGGTACGAGCTGTGCGCCGTGATCAGCCACGCGGGCACGGCGGGCGGCGGCCACTACACATGCGCGGCGCGCAACGGCCGCGCCTGGTACGGGTTCGACGACCACTGCGTGGCGCCGCTCGCGCCGCACGCGCTCCCGCACACGGAGGCCTACGTGCTCTTCTACAGGTGCGTGCACACCCACGCGTCTCTGTACACACATACACACACACACACACACACATACACACCTGCACACTTACGTACATACCTACACGCAAACATACGTGGACTTCAGGTGCGTGCACGCGTGCTCTACATACACACTTACATACATACGTACATACATACGTACGCGCAAACATACGTCGACTTTTTAGCGGGAACGGGAGGGGATTGTCACTTTATTTAAATTTTCTATTTTTTGCATTTTTGGGAGTTTTAAACTATAAAAGGGATAGTATATTGTGTTTTTAAGTTCTGTATAAGTGAAAAGAATGGAGTAGGTCTAAATAAACATGTGTAGCTGAAGTTCTCGCACTCTTCCAAGAAGTTCTTTATAACTTCAGTATAGCCCTACTATCACTTACCACAGGAGTTTTACGATAAGAAGAAAAAACGATTTTACTTCTGTGCTTCGATTCTACTTTTAATACCGTGACATTCGCAAATGCGCTAATCTGTGTGCCATGCCATGAAAAAAAGAAAAACAAACAATGCACGTGTTTGTTTTTCTTTTTTTCATACACATGCATACATACACGCATACACATACATGCACACAAACATGCATACGTACCTAATTACGTGCAGTGGCGTAACTATAACTCTGAGGCCCATAACAAATTCACATAATGGGGCCGTCCCTCGATGTAAGGAAGCTCATCCAAAGTTACTACAGCGCGGAGTCTACAAATGACGAGGATGTTATGACTACGTTCCGGACGCGTTATAAAACATGTGAGCGATATTGTTTTCTTGCGTGCATTCTTTACTTTAATAGGTAACTTTAATTAATTGAAAACAAAACTAAAATATTAAATTTTATAAGAATAAATGTCAAAATCCTCCCGTGCTTGCTGCCCTCTCGGGTCGAAGGCCTCCTCTGGACGGGGGACACTATGCCACCTTATTGTTACGCCATTGCTTACATACATACATACAGGCATACACACATACATACATTCCTACAACAGTATGATGTATGTACGACAATTAATATGTATGATTCCCTACAGTACAGACCGCAGGCACAGTATAGATTAACAGTAGTAGCGCTATTTGGAGTCACGCGATGCAAACATCCGCTTCCATTTGTCTTCAATTCGTTCTTCACATCGTCACAAATACAAAAATATCAAAATACCATAAACGAATGTATTATAATGTCCTTTGTTGTCTAAATAATTTCAGTTATTCGAATCTAGTTATCATTCTTCAACATAACTACTAGAAATTACATTTAACAAACATGAAAACTTATCCCTGAGCACTGTTTTTATTATTATATATTAAATGTATAACTAAACGAGATGCTCTCCGCATCTTACACCCAACGCAACAACCCTACGTATCGGGCCGAGAATAGACAATTCCGTTACGAACGAGGCGGGAGTGCTTTTTTTCTACATTATTCTCTGCCGCAGGGGACACTATCGGCTTATGTAGCTTTATACAAGATACATACGAAACGTGAGGCCAAAATCCATTCCATCATAATCTGTCATAGCCACCGACCACACTACTGCTCTTAACCAGTATAGCCGCTGACAGTGATCCCTAGAAACTTGTCTTTTCCGTTCAGAATGAGTTATTCTGTTGCCCAAGAAAAAAAATTAATTGTGTTGTGAAATTTCTCTGTCTACGGACGCGAGATTCAATAGGAGTTTGTCAATTAACAATCGATTTTTAAGTCACTACCGAGTAACTTCTTTTTTCCTCCTCGTAATATAGAATAGCAACAATAGTAAGTATTACCATTGTCTTCCAATGAAAGATCGATAATAATAGCGTCAAAGACACCAGACATCTTGCCTCGCCCAGTTCTAATTCGAATGCAACGATATCGACATGCGGTTGTCGTTCAAAATTCGTAGTTGTACTCTGTCTACTGATTCTATCCACAGTACAGTTTAGATTCTGGATTACTGGAGCCATTGAAATACTGGATACTGGAGCCACTAATTGTTAATAACACAAAAATGATCTACGTAATTGAAGTTTTCCAAGAAGTCCTTTATTATAAGTTCATTGAAATAAGAGAAAGATTATTTTTTATTATTATATATTATATTGTCTAAAATATTTTATTTTTTATTATCGTCTATTAACAAACACATTTCAAATGCTGAATTTAAACACTAATTATAATTTATTATGATTTACAGAAAAGTAAATCCTCAAATGACAGTGTTGAGACAAAAGGCCGCGGAAATATTACAGTGCAATGCAGAAACGAATGACGCCAAATATTATATATCTAGGCAATGGATCAACAAGTATGTACTAATTAGAGTTTAAATATTTTTTTAACCTTTTTTAACGTTTACTTTTAATTTCTTTTATACTAATAGCACTATACTAAATGTATTTTTTTATTGTGGTCGAATATAACTTTTTCATAACCTATATTAATGAAGCACTCAACCTATAGAGCCGAAATATCGGACCATCCCACTCACCCTGCTGTTTTTGAGACTAACAAATATCAACTCTCACTCGTATTAAAACAGTACATGACCAATACTGGTTCTGTATGTACATTTACCTATATTCCGAAAGATATTTAGATCTATTTGGTGGTGCGACAAAACCAGCAAAAATCAAACTTTAAAACAGACACTATCTCATTTCATCGGTAAGTAACTGTAAATATACAATTTTTAAATTGACATTAAATTTGTCATGGGTCAAGTTAAATTGAACAAACAATTGATGGGCTCAATGACGTATGTCTATGCATCTCGCTTTCACTGGTGCAACCTCTATTACGTTACTATTCATACACATGTTTGAGTCTTATAATAGTGTGTGTAGACAACCAATCGGAGCGCAGTAACCGCAGCAGTGTTTAGACTTAATTGATTTAAAAAAAAATGAAATTTCCTTTATGGATTGAGTGCTCCATGTCTATATTTTACGTTAGGAAACTAATTAATCTGTCTATATTATAGCAGTATCACAGATTAATTAGTTTACTAACGTAAATCAGTATTTTTGAACCAAGTTAGTTAAAATTTTAAAACAATAATCTTACTGTGAACATGAGGTGACCATATATATTTTATATTAAGACTTGAAGGGATAACTGTACCCCTTGCTAAGCATATTGCGCGCACGGAAGTGTGAAATTTGACATAGTGGAAGTTTATATGGAGAAGGAGTGCAGAAAGCAAAAATGACATTAAATACATTAAATGAAAATAAAATGTCGCACAAAGTACAGATTGTCGTTATAGAATTTTAAAATGTTGCCTACAAATTATTATTAATACTGACAGATCAACTGAATGAGTTTCGAGTTGTGAACTTTGTGTGATTTGTAAGCTGTGAGTCGTTACCGAGTCTATAGTGTACGTCAAGGGAAAAAAGCGTTTATTTTATATTTACGGTCGTATTTCGACCACGTGGCGACCACTTTTTGATAAACATCTGAGACATTTTTTAAAATATATATTAAATGGAATGGCAACACCGTCACAGATTCAACACGTGGGCAGAGCCCGGCCCCATAGACAACAGCGACTTTGTATGCAGCCACGGTGGTGTACGGCCAGACAGAGTGCAATACTTACATAATTTGGCTACTGTCATACCGCAGACTCTTTGGGATTACCTTCATGAGAAGTAAGTACTGTACTGCAGACGTTAAAAGTGATTTTAGGCATTGTTTTTTTCATGTTTGCTTCACAGGGAATGCCACATTTTTTTTGCAATTGATGTAATAACTTTCATTATAGGTACTTACTTAAATTCATTGCTGGAATGCTTTGCGAATGTCATGTAGTGAGACCTTATTTATACATATTCAATTTTTATTATATATTTTTAAATATAATATGTAAAACGACAATATATTAATAATACGAAAATAATAGGAGACATTGATAATTTCCATTTATCACTTTCGGCATATGTATAACCATACCTGCTATAAATCTGTAGTGTCTGTCTGTAAATACAATTTTTTGTCAAATTTTGTTTTAAATATTCGGTTTATGATTCTGACTTCAATTCTACCATTTTTAAAATTTTTGTCTATCTGTCTGCCTGTATATCCTTTTATAACTCAAGAACGGTTTGACCGATGTTGATGTCATCATTCGATTTTAGAATTGGTATATAGTACGCAAATGATAGGCTACTTTTTTTTATCGAAAATCTACCCCTAAACTATGTATGAGAAATGCTAAACCGCTGAACCGATTATAATAAAATAGAGAACGGACATAGGCTACTTTCTTTATCAAAAATCTATCTCTAAGAAGGTGGAAAGGGGATGAAAGTTTATATGGGAAATGCTAATCTGCTGAACTGATTGTGATGTGGCATGGAGATATTTTGACACTGGGGAACGGACATAGGCTACTTTTTTATCAAAAATCTGCCCTTATAGGGGGTGAAAAGGGAGATGAAACTGAACAGAAAATACTAATGCCTATTAACTGGAGGAACCCTCAGACAAGTCGACCGTTTGGCAGACAGCTCTCTGCGCTCGCCCTAAGCGACCTAGGAATAGTCACTAGGGCTAAAGCTTAGTTTGGACTAAGCGAACATTTAGTCGAGTAGCGAGTAATTTAGTAACTAAATTACTCGATACTGTCCAAAAAATCATTTGCATTACGGTCGTGCACAGTGATGGATGGATGATTTTTCGAAATTTTTCAAAACCTGGAAAAAAGTTAAAAATACGAAAAATTCTTGAAAAATTTCCACGACCCATCATTATGTACACCAGCGATTCCCAAAGTGGATTCTGCGGAACTCGAGGGTTCCGTGTAAAGTACACTTGGGTTCCGCGAGTGTAACATTGCAATAAAGTAAATAAGGTGATATAAGTCTTATGGTAATGACTATTTTAGAAGTTATGGAAGAAGAAAATTGAATAATAAAGATAAGAAAGTTATAGATTTGAAAATGGATCAATATCGATCGGAAATCGGAATCGATCAGAAGAGATGAACTAGGAGCTACGATTTATTTAATATTCCACAAGCACTTGTGTTCAATATATTTTGAAGTTGTTTGTTCGCTCCAGCAAAACGTCATTATTGCGGCAGCTAATGAATTCGACTAAAACGACAGGTTCCGATTCCGGCTTGTTTAGTTGATAAACGGTGAACCGAGAACCACCGAAGAATGTAGCGTGGTGGCGGCGCTTTAAATAGAACAAAAAAAATTAAACCGCCTTCAAAAATAAAAACACTGAAAAGTACAAAATAACTATCTTTAGTAATCAAAACTCAAGTACAATTAAAATAACTTTATAAATATAATATACATACCTATATAATTAAATTTGACAGTTACTGAAGTCGGTGCCAAGCCCACCTAACTAATAGGCTTTTTGTTGATGCACATTGATATGACACCGACTTCAATAACTGTCAAATTTAATTATATAGGTATGTGTATCGTATTTATAAAATTGTTTTAATTGTACTTGAGTTTTGATTAGTAAAGGATAGTTATTTTGTACTTTTCAGTGTTTTTATTTTTGAAGGTGGTTTAATTTTTTTAATAAAAAATTTTTATTTCTCCTTTTTGAGTGATCTTGACCTAAATAATCTAAGGCAGGTCTGCAATTAACTTTTTCTAATTCCGGAGCGCAACGATATACAAGAAAATCATTAATATAAAGGTTATAACCAGGTCGTGTTATCTAGTATATCTTCGAAGTCCAAGCTCCAATATCGGTGAAATTTAAATGGGACCACCTCTGAAGTATTACCTACCAAACGTAAAAAGAATTTTCGAAATCGGTTCATAAACGACGGAGTTATGAGGTAACAAACATACAAAAAAAAAACAACATACAGACGAATTGAGAACTTCCTTCTTTTTTTGAAGTCGGTTAAAAAATAATAAATTGTTTTACATAGGCGCGCGCAACTTCATGACACACTAAAAAATACACTGATCTGTCTTTCCAAACGCGCCCAAAGAAGTATAACTTTAAAAATGGACTTTTTGGCGGGAATGGGAGAAGTGAGGTTATCATTTTATTTAGATTTTCTATTTTTAATATTTTTTGGAGTTTTAAAGTACAACAGTGATAGTACATTGTGTTTTAAATTTCCGTGTAAGTGGAAGGAATGGAGTTGATCTAAATAAACATGTGTAGCTGAAGTTCTCGCGCTCTTTCAAGAAGTCCTTTGAAACTTCAGTAAAGCTTACTATCACTTTACTGGAGGGGTTTTACTATAGGTAAAAACGAATTTACTTGTGATTCTACTTATTGATACGTGATATTGGCAAATTCGCTGGTCTACGCGCCATGCTATGAAGAAAGAAAGAAGAAGAACATTGTTTCTTGAAAAAAGGGCGGGAAACTTCGTTTCCCTTACTTTCGACTCATATTACTTGGTCAATGGCTAAATGCAATCTGCGAAGCCAAAACAAAGAGAAAAAAAAAAACTTTAAAAATGGACTTTTTGGCGGGAACGGGAGAAGTGAGGTTGTCATTTTATTTAGATTTTCTATTTTTAACATTTTTGGGAGTTTTAAAGTACAAAAGTGATACTATATTGTGTGTTAAAGTTCTGTTTAAGTGAAAAGAATGGAGTAGGTCTAAATAAACATGTGTAGCTGAAGTTTTCGCGCTCTTCAAAGAAGTCCTTTATAACTTCAGTATAGCCTTTACTATACTTACCAAAGGAGTTTTACAATAAGAAAAAAAAAACGAATTTACTTCTGTGCGTCGATTCTACTTATTAATACGTGACATTGGCAAATGCGCTAATCTGTGCGCCATACTATGAAGAAAGAAAAAAATAACCAAACCCTGTGCAGTTTCGGCGGCGGGCGTGTGTGCGCGGCGAGCGCGGCGGGCGCGGCGGAGTGCGGCGCGTGCGCGCGCGCCGCGCAGCGCCTGCGCACGCGTCGCGCGCTCGAACTCAACGACTTCCACTATATTTTCCAGGTAAACGCCTTAGACCCATATATACAAAAATAACCCTATTCACGAGACGTCAGAAACGACTCCAATATTATAAACATATCTCCACGCTGTATCCTCAATGGGGTAGTCAAGAGAAGATAAAACGCCAAGCAATGCGGTCCTTATATATTTCTTTCGCCTCCTCAGATATCATTATCCTTATACACTTTCGTCTAGATTTGCGAATGCTTTTTACATTTCCGTCAACTAATACTTTGGCTATTTGATCTTCATAAGTCTTGGTATTCTATGATTTCTCCTATTTCACTTTCGCTCTGTAGATTTCATTCGTCAGTCTTTCATCGATCATTCTTTCGTTCATTGATTTAAGTATTCCTTTCTTAACTTTTACAATAGCACTGTCGTTCAACCCTGTCATACTACATATCTCTTCATTGCTTACTTAAGTCCGCAAGGGTAACACCGCACATATTTCTAAGAGATGGCATTTCTACTGCGTTTATCTTACTTTCACCTAATTTCGAATATGATTCAGGCCTCACAACCGTATGTTGGCACCAACAACACATTGTGTGTGACCATTTTGGCTGAGTTAGATATATTCACACTGCCTACTGACGCGGCCAAAGCACCGTTTACTTTATTGCCAGCTGCTACCCGTCTCTCCACATTCAACACATCTTCCATCCCTATAAAACGCACTCCCAGATGTAGTTTCATTCTTATAGACATTTTCCGTTTAGCCATATTTCACACTTCTGTATTATTTATAGAATTATTATACATTAATTGAGATTGAAGGAAGCAAAAGAAGTATGTAAGGACCATGATACTTGGCGCTCGATCACCTCTGACTACCACATTGAAGATGCAGCGTGACGTTGTAATTAAATATTCATCAATCATGCCTAAATATTATTTTCTGATGAAAAATGCCAAATTAGAATTTATTGCTTAATATTTCAAAACGAAAAAAGTTGGATGATTACTGTATGAATAATAAAAGTAGTAACAGCTTACAGTATAGATCTCACTATTCTCAAAAATGTGGAAAAGAGACTGATTATATCCTACCACGCAAACCCAGTACGGTGGTGACTAGCCTACTATCAGTTGTCTATCCCATAAAGATCCACTGAGTTAACAATAGCCAGCACCAACAGCTTAACATGCCTTTTGAAGCACAGAATGCACAAGTGAATATCACTAGGTCGCCGGGTCAGTAGGTGTCACCGGATGCCAATAGAGCACCCATCCAGTTGGTGAAGCTGCGCAACTTTCATCCTTCAAACACTGAAGCAGTAACTATATTTATGTTACGCAGTTACAATGAATTCATTAGTCTATCATAAGTTTCTTATTTTATTTTCTCCTTGTGCTGTATGTTGTCTCAAGTAAAATTTGTTTATATTTTTATTTCATTTCGCTTTACTAATATTTGTTTTTTCTACAAAACAAATTATTACATTATTTTTTTATTACAAATCAATTTTCATCTACTCGGCACCGGTATTTATACACTGATTACTATTTAAAATTAAACAAATAGTGACTGGTTCGGATTGTTTTATTTTCTTATTTCCATATTGCTTTTTCAGGAGCAAGAGCGGTCAAGAGAACGACCTGTATATGCGATTAGCATGCACTGGTTTAGACAGTGGCAAGCATTTGTGCGGAACAAGAGCCAACAACCACCGCCGCCTGTCGATAACTCAGGCATTGTTACTAAGCAGGTATATAATGATAAAAACAATGTCATCAAAGTTCAAACTTCCCCCTAACCTCCCCTTTTGCGAGTGGAATGTTACCAAAATGCACCCCCTCGCCCTCGACACCGCGCCATAAAAAAGTTACATATAAGAGCTGAATGTCAAGTCAATTGCTAAAGATTTTTATTCTCATACAAACTTTGCTTTTCACCCTTTTAGGGGTTAATTTTCGGAAAATCCTTTCTTATTGAGTCTTTGCGTCAAAAGGAAGCTACTGTTCAAATTTCAGGTTCCTAGCTTCAGTAATCTCGGTTGGACGATGATGAATCAGTCAAGTCAATTCATCCCACATTTTACACCCTTATTTTATTATTATTAAGTTTGATAAATGGTGAAATAGGTGTTCAATTATTTCGATTGAAGAGTATTTTTATCAAATTTCAAGTCAAAGAATTTTTTTCCTCAAACAATCTTTGCCTTTCCCTTTTTCAGCCTCCTAGAGGTTGATTTTCGGAAAATCCGTTCTTAGCGAATCTCTACTCAGTAAAAAGAACATGCCTGCCTTTCAAGTCTATATCCAATAGCTCCAGAGATCTCATAATGAATGAGTCAGTCAATCACTTTTCTTGTGTATACATCATATATACAATGTAGATTACAGATAACAAAATGTTACTAGAAAGTAATAGACTGCTAGTCCTTCACCTACACAAGTTCCTTTAAGCCTTGTCTCTTCGGTATCTGTAAAGGAAGATTAAAAATACATGGCACATTATATATTTTCCTTTCTGTCATAGATCAGCATAAAAGCAACATTGACATCGTTACTTATACATATATTTGTGCTCCACAGGAAATAGATGGCGTCACAACTTACACACTGAAACAGGGCTCTGATCATGCACAATTGAGCGAGGATCTGTGGAGATTCTTCATTGACATATATGGAGGGGGGCCAGAAGTGAGACTTAAAGGAGTCACACGACAACCTGTTCCCCACTCAACATCGCTAAATGACAATAGAGATAACCAAGTACTTGACAATCGGCGACCGTCGAAGAAATACTCCGAATCAGACAAAGAGGAATATTGCACGAAATCAACCTCTGAAACAAACATACGGGACACCTTCCACGGAGGGTTGCAGAAGAACCAATCACTCCAAAATATCAACCGCCGATACAAAGTAACTAGAACGACGGCCGATTCAGACGATGACGTCAGCTATCGGCATACATTTAGCTACAAAAAGCATGAGCCCAACGGAAACTACCAAGATTCAGACGAAGAGATGGATATAAGTCCACCACAGAGCTACAATACGGTGCGTATTGAGAATGGAATCGACAGTTCAGACCACGATGCAAACGATAATCCAGTGTTCTACACTAAGAAATGCAACTCCGATAAAGAAGTAGAACTACCAAATTTAGACAATATATCTCTTAAAAATAAGCCATCTAAGACTGGCAAAGTGAGAAAAATGAAGAGACGGACAGTGAAATGATTTTTTCTAGCTTTTCAGTTCGTTCACAGGTTGAAGCTTAAAGTTGCTTCCGGAAACCACAGGGACTATGTTTGAACATTCCTATTTATTGGTGTCTGGTGTTTAAATTATGTACATGCATTTATTAGGTACGTGCCTAACTAACCCTTGGGACTTTGGTCTCTTAACAAAGCGATATTGTTATAAATAATAATAGCAACCCTTGAGCCTCGTTGTTCATGGGAGGTTTGGTTAGTATTTAGTACAATTTTCATTTAGTTCAAATTCATATCTAGAAAATTTAGATACTTGAATGAAATTATTTAAAATAATCAATGACTATATTTTCATTATTAAATGTATATCTGTATAAAAAATTATGATAAAGTTATCTATAACTGTCTCGTGTATAGAATTCGTGTTAATAAGTTTTCTTGACTGCATTTCTTAAGTTGTGTTATACTGTATACCATGAAATAGGTATTTATTTGTTGTTTCTGGTTCTAAGTCTACGTTATTTGTTAATTAAATGAACAGCAATAAAGATATATTTCGTCTATATTTGCAGTGTTCGACATTACTGATTTCCATTTATCTTGTGTATATTAGGGACCAATTCCTTTTTATTCAATCACAAGCTTATTATCTTGTCATATACCTTGTAAAATTTGTAATAAAATCGTCGATTTCAGACAACTTGTAACAAAATAAATGTTTTAAATTTTGGCATATATACAATGATTATTTATGGTCTAAAATCCAGTATCCAAAGCCACAATGGCTTTGGCTACTGGATTAGAAAAGATTATATGTGACTAGCAGCTATTTTTTAAATGAAACCATTCCTTCAATGATACTGCATTGAAGGAAAGGCTTCATTTAAAAAATTGAAGCATCAAAAGTAGTTGAAAATAAACTAGCCACAGATAACATGATTATGTTTAACAAGAGACTTGTACATAACTTGCTAAACATTTTAATATGAAAGCAATAGTTGCAAATTTTAAAATACTTTGACACTTGGAAGAAAGTTATTAATCTGAGCTTTGACATAATTACAGTCGGAACGTAGTAATGTTACATTCTCTTTGGTCAGAACGAAACCAAACCTAATGTAATCTGATTGTCATCTTGATATCGCTTTACATTAGTAAACTAATTAATCTGTGATATCGCTTTAGTTTTTCAGGTAGAAACAAGGGTTTTACGATGATGTCACATTTCTATTCTGCCCACGAATGTCTCGTTACCCTTGTGGTATCTTGTTTACTCAAATTGGTTAAAGCGTGTGGCTTGCAGGTGTTAGTATTAAAATATCATATACGTACATTAACGTACATATACGAAATGTCTCTTTGATTTCGTCAAAACACACTTATATTACATTACATATTAACACTTAAAAAATAGAGTACAATGAATTTTCTTCAAGCATGGTTAGTGAATTATGCTTTTTCAGTGTGACCTACAGACTTAAACCCCTTATTTGCATTTTAAAAAAGAACATAAAATTGGAGTAGTTTTAACCTTGTTCTAAGGCCCTTTTCACCTAAAGTGAGTCCACTACCTGGTTAGAAAAAAATTATGTATCTCAGTGACTTGTGAACCACAATCATGTTATCTTTATTTAGTGAAACTTCTTTTAAATGTGACTGTACATTGTGATCTGTAATTACTGAGCGCTACACATTTTTATATTTAACGCAAAGAAGACTTGTGTATTCTATAATAATTGTGTAACGTAAATATCTGTCACAGAGTGGGATATGAAAATATTAAAAATAATTATAATGATGTTCAACATATTTATTACAGAAGACCAATTACAACATGTTATTATAAACCAGGTACAATGTTTATAATTATTTGTTTTTAAGGGCTATCCTGCAAGGGTGTGGTCGGTTCACATGTTAGTACTAATATCAAACTACCGTCAAAGTTAACGTTACAATCGTTAAAATTGGAAATAGACAATTTTAACATAGGTACCTAGTTTTTAAAGATTTAACAATGCACTCACTGTAACTTTATTTGGAAACTAATGAGACTCAGTATTTTCACATAACAAAATTCAGAGACCCTCTTGATTTTATTTAGTTTATTTTGAAAAAAAAATGTAGTATGTTTTCTATAAATGTTTATTATCCCGTAAGATGCAATAAAGTTACAGAAAATGCACAGATATTACTATTAATGTTGACAAAAACCCATTTTCCAACTTGAACATTAATTAGGCTTTGGAAATTACTATATTCACATCATACAATTTCAACATTGAATATAAAATGCCTTATTACTTGAAAAAGCGTAACAAAAATAGTTCGTTTCTATTAAAATATCATAGATGTCTAAAAAATATTTTTTTTATTTTCAATATAATTGAATATAAGTTTTTTATTAAGGCCCCTAAATTTATGTACCAAAATTACGTATATCAATGTCATTACTTTCACTGCTATTGACAACAAATACAAAATGTTAGAAAAAATACATAAAACTATATTAAAAATATATTCGAAAATTTTGCATAATGACACAAATACACAAATATAATATTTATTTGGTATTAGAAAATATTCTCCAATTATAAAAATATATTAACGAGTCACACTCATTACCTGACCAATATATTTATTTAATAAACTGGGGAATTAAAAACTCAACCAACAGTATGTAAACTATTGAAGGAAAATAATCTATAAACACTTAGTGTTACAAAAAGTCACATTTAATGTCGCTTGACAAACTGTCCAAAATAAATAAAATACGAGAGAGGTGAACAATAAACCAAAAAATTCAACAAAAGTGGTCATACAGCTGTAGTCTTTGATATGTTAACTATTCATACATTTATAATCTAAAACGTTACAAAAATATATTGCATTATATCGTTGTATATGTATCAATACTAATAAAATATGAGGAAAATTCTAGTTATTTTTAATAATAATATGCGAGTTACGTTTTGTACTCATCTGGCGTGCACCATGTTTTATGTTCAGTAATAATAATTGGTTCATACTTTCAATTGAATATATTATTAGATATTAAATATCACCCGGTACAAGCTATTTGAGAATATTTTATGTGCTGCTATTGTACATGACTAGGGTGCAAGGGAGCAGACTGAATACATTTGTCATTTACAGAAGGAATTATGTTGCATTTCAACATGAATAAAAATCATTAATGAATTCTACTTTTTACAGTCTACAACCTTGTAAACGATTTAGAAAAAATGTGTGTAGATAGTACAATCAAAATCTTTTAAATTCACTTGTAGCTCTTTATATTGAATATTGTACATCTAAAAACATTTTTTATGGGAAATCTTTTCTGATATTTGCATTCAGGAAATATGTATAATCCACCATTTCCTATGAATAATTAAACGGTATGCATGAAAAGGCCTTAAAATACACTTTTTTTGTATTTTACGATTTAACTAGGTATATAATATTTTAGTAACTTCGATATCCCAGATCTATTTCGATGGGAAACTATATTTTAAATTTTGA
Organism: Zeuzera pyrina; assembly: GCA_907165235.1. Taxonomy (NCBI): domain Eukaryota; kingdom Metazoa; phylum Arthropoda; class Insecta; order Lepidoptera; family Cossidae; genus Zeuzera; species Zeuzera pyrina. The sequence goes on from OU015641.1 coordinate 8,241,820, forward strand.
TTCGAACTGTAACATGAAAGGCAACTCTTACAGAGTGTAATTTAATAATAACAAAGCGTAATATAATCATACATATTTTAAGTATAATATATCAATAAAGATTTCGATATTGCAGCACACACTAAAATTAAACATAACACAACAAGTATGTTAACTGTGAACCATCCCATATGGTTGCTTTAGTTCTCAAATAGAAAAAAACTAACATTCTCACTAACCTAACAAAGTAATTAAATTTCTAGCCGTAAGAATAAGTTGCATTTTGAGGTAGATTAAATTTTTTACAGTCCTATTAACCTAAAAAAAGATTAGAAATATTTACATACATATATCTATGCAAGAAGCGTGTACAACATTGGATCTCGCCACATCTACCTTTCTTGCCATTACTAGACGCCAAACATTGAAAATTATTTATTATTATTAATTAAAGGCATTATTTTTATATATGTAACCTTTAAAATTACCAAATAGAAACTTAACATTTAAAAAATATAACTGTAGTGTCAGGAATGAGACAACCTGATATTAACCGTAGTATATCATATATATATATTTATATTTACTCACGTTGATAAGGAGCGTGCCTATTCTATGATAATAGCCTATTGCCATAATTGATATAATATGTAGTACCTACAGTTCTTTTAAGGATAACTGGTACTCATATTTCATATAAATTATATAACGAATATTACTACTAGGTACATGCATTATCAGTATGTAGGTTATCACTCCACCGTTACTACTACAAATCAACGTGAGAAACAGTATTAGGAATGGTTAAATATCTGAAATGATCCCATTCATAAGTGACGTTGATATGCAAGGCACCTAATAATCCAGCTGCATAATACATTTCATTCCTTTCATTCCTTTGAACCAAGTTGTTTAATTTCTCACTATAATTCATCAATCTTCTGACACTTCTTACACTCCACAAATCATATTAACAAACTGTATAATTTGGCTCATAATTCCAACTTGCATGCCAAGACAAATGCTCCGTTGCAGTGAATTTCAAGTAATTTTTTACAATCACTAATTACTCTATTTCCGACTGGTGAAAATTTACAAAGTTCAATATTTTTTCTCACAATGTATATATATACATAATTATACATATAATGTTATTATGATTTCGCTCACAATAGTATGTATATCTGGATATTATGTTTTGAATCCAATGAGCAAATTAATATGGTACTACTATATCTGGACACATTCTAGTTTTCTGCTGCAATCACAATTTTTATATATTTGGCACAATTTATTGAAACTGTACTTTTCACTACATCATTACAACATTTAACTACTGTACTTTGCTCATTAGACATAGATCCAATTATTATTGTCTTATATTCTAAGGAAGCACAAGTGCCTCTGAGGTATAGATTTTATTATTTTTTATTGCATTTTGTTGCTAGCTCCAGTCCTGAACCTGAGTTTTTGGATTTCAATATCATTCTGTACAGTAGAACAAAACTGAATCCCTTTAGCATATTAACTCTGTTATGAACACTTAAGGATGATATTTCATTCTAATTATAGACAGATCTGATGTTATTCCAGCAGAATTTCGATTAGCTTAGACAGTTAAGGGCATGCTCTTGATTTGTTATTATACTTTTACATCGAAGCAACACACTTCTCTAAAACATATTGTAATAGTGTGCCACTTTCAAGAGTAATACACCTCATTCAAAATTCTGCTATCATCACCCACAAACACATGATCACATAAAGAGTGCTCGCACCAAGAACTACACTAACTGTATCCCACCTAGCTCACAGAGTTGGTCCCATTTATACTCCAATAAACGTCATACATGTACGCTATAAATAATATACAATTCCGAAAGTACATACACGACTAGATCACATATTCATGTAGAATTCGGAAATATTTTGGTATACCGATACGTACAAAATTATAATTTGGCAATTAAAACTCGAGGGAAAGCCCTCCAGCTTCCATACCTATGCTTACAACATTTAAACATACAAGTCCATAAACAGATTTTTACTGCTAAACGTAATTGAATTACTACTTACTGCACTTTCCAGACTATATCTTACAGCTTAGACCAACCTTACCTAATGAGGTAGCTCGGTATTCACATAAGCTAAATGCAGGAATCTCTCGCCTAAAGGGGAGCGAGGCTAGTGCGGCGGCGGCGGTGGGGGCGGAGGCTTTGGACTTTGTGCAGTTTGGAAGGCCTGCGTGAACGCCGGAAGCCTCTGCTGAACGCGCCCTTGTCCCTGAACCTGCCCCTCCTCTCCAGCATAAGACTCGCTCTCCTCTAAAAGCCCTAGCATTTGACTTGACAGTCCCGAGGGTCCCTCGCCTGGATCCATTAACAGGGACTGAACATTTGCCGGATCGAGCAGATGCGTCTCCAGCTGCTCAGGCAGTGTCGGTGTTGTAATGTAAGGCAAGTCGGACGGCGTTTGTGAGTATGGTGGTGCGACCATGTATACCACAGGATACTCAACAGGTAGAAGTTCACAACCGGGCGATGTCGGCTCTTCCAATTTTATATCTGGTTCTACCTTTATATCAAGTTCAGGGAGGTCAGGTGGAATTTCTACAATTATGTCAGAGGAAGGCACTCTTGTTGGACCTTCTGATGTACCCTCTTTAGGTGAAGGAGGTCTCCATACACTAAAACCACTACTTTCTATGGGAAACTCAGGAAAACTTTCTTCAAATGAAGATGATTCAGGTGGTGGCTCACTAGATGTTCCAACTGCAGCAGACTTCCATGAATCCTCTGGATGAGCATTTTTTACATGTCTCACTAAGTGATCCTTTCGTCCAAATTTCTGAGGACAGTAAGGGCATAAAAAATCCCGTCTACCCGTATGTACGACAAGATGTCGTCGCACATCCTTCGCCGTAAAAAACCGCCTCTCACAGTAATCACATGTGAACTTTTTATCTGTCTCATTTTTTACAGTCCGACTTCCTGTATGTACTTTGAGGTGATATACTATGTCTTGTCGTGTGTTAAAAGTCTCATCACATATCTTACACTGTAAGTTACCCTCCTCCGCAGAGTGCAGAGCAGCATGCTTCCGATAGCTAAGCAGAGATGTATATGATTTCCTACAATCAGGCCTCTCACATGTATACAGCTTTTTAACGGGATTGTGTACTCGCACATGATTGGTGAGATGATCTTTACGGTTAAAAGTCTTGCCACACACATTACATGCAAATGCCCGTGCCTCACTATGTATCAGACTATGGCGTACAAGTTTAAATTTTGAATTGAAACGCTTATTACAAAGATTACACGAGAAGGGAAGCTCACCAGTGTGTGACAGGACATGTTGGCTGAGCTTACCAGGACTTGAAAAGCGTTTGTCGCAGGTGGTGCAGACATGGCGCTTGCTACGGTCGCGGCGAGCGCGGCGCTCGGGCTCAGCCGAAGGACCGGGGCGCTCGCCGGCCGCGCCCTCGGGTTCTCTCTTACGTGGCAGCGTGGGCACTCTGCGTGCAGCTTTCACCGTCCTGAAGCACTGCTTGATGCCACTAGGACCAGGCGCTCCCAGCGCCACATACTGCAGCTTGGAATCGATCTGTGAAGCCGGCGGTGCTATATACGTCTTCTGCGGGGCGGGCGCGCTTTCCCCGCTCGCTTCCTCCGGGAACTCGGAGCCGCCCTCCGCGCCTTCTTTAGGGTTCGGTGGCGGGCTGGCCATCTCGCGCTCATTTTTGACACGCTTGTCCTATATCGCCGTTCGTTTATCACGCGTCGTGGTCGTATCCGCTCCGCGATGGCGATGGCTAGTCTCGATGGCAGAAAACATTTCTGTCACATTGACGGTCTGGAATCCCTTTTTCGTATTCGTGTCACATGGTTCTGGCGGAATTTCTGGGGCTCATGGTCGTTTTCTAATAGAAGAATGCCACAGATCTGTCTCTCTATAGTTTTATTCCAGTGAAGAAAGTAAAGAAAGAATGAAAAACGATGAAAAAAGGACTTTTTTCGAAGAAATACGTAGCGCTTGACATCGAAATGTCAAACACAAAATAATGAAGCCAAGAGCCATGTCAATAAAAATCCGCCGAATTGACGACAGTCCGTGTTCACTCACCTCATTCATTTTTAAAAAATCATTCTGAAAGTAGATATGATTACTTATATTCTGTAATATGCTTGTAAATATATTATTTAGTATGTTTCGCTATTTAAGGCGATTAATACAACAATAATGAGTTACTTTAATAATCTATTAATCATGACTTTTGTATGTATTAGGACAATAATTAATTTATTTGGAAACAAAAGTATAATTTATAGAGCTTCTGACTCTACTTTCAGACTAATCACAGATCACTGATATTTCTAGTAGACACTAGAGGATACTACTGTATCACTATCTACTACTCGGATTAAGAACATAATAGACGGGGCCATAATATTAAGTTGCCGCGCTTTTATTTTCGTGTCTCTCTCTATCTCATTGAGCGAAATCACGACGAAAACAGTTGATTATAATAAGTATGGCAACTTCGCACTGTCAGTGTAATTCGTATCAGCTAACGAGCGACTTGCGTACACTCAATGAATTTAGATATATTATGGAAGTGTAATTCTGAACAATTCATTTTTGGCTGAAATAGTTTGTTCCTCGGCAAAGAGTTGTAATATTTCCTCTAGTCATCGACGTCCACTGGTAAATGAGCAATGAAACAAATCCGCGAAACCGTAGAATGTGGACGGATCAGACATGTCGTGGAAACAATGGCATGGGAGCAATTGTCGCTGATCCTCTATTGATATAAAGAGCGAGAACTCGGACAGGAGAGATAAATCACCTTCAGCGCGACCGACATGTAACGTCATTTTTAGAAGGTATTCACTATTCATGGCAATCACCTACAGCGCGACAACACAACATTATTTTTTGGTAAGTATTCACTACATTACTCACATTCAAGGAAACAACTACATACTACGAGTATCATGCCTACACCTAACGATCGACTGATGTGTAGTGACATCAAAGAAACCAAAACATAAAAGAAAGCCGCGCCGGCGCCTTTTCTTTGACAACATAATATGACGCACCACTCCGAATAAAGCCGCGCACTATCGGTTTTTCTTTGTTAATATATGACGCACCGCTTTGAATGGAAACCGCACCGGCGGTCTCTCTTCAAAATACACATGTAGTTACAATATCTTTGTCTACATTGTCTTTCATCTTAGGGGTCCGTCCCTAAAAGAGTGAAATAGCCGTAACGGTATTTCTATCGTAAGCTAATAAGAAACATAAATATTTTAACCGAAATTCAATGAAAACTGCAGTCTTCCGACGTTCGATATTGCTGCGTTTGACTGATATGAAAGTGAAGTGTAAAAATCTCACGAAGTATCCTGCAAAGAAAGTTCAATTACTTATTCGCGTTGTTCATTTTGTTCTTAGTAAACTGTAAAGGCCTCGCTGGTAAAAATCTTCTGGTCTAGTGAACGAAGTTCCATATTAAGCAATCCCGTTTGTATCTTATTTTAATTATTAAACGGAACCTACGTAGAAAAAATAAAAAGTTTTGAAAAAATTGTGCCAAATTCTAATTGCCTAAAAGATTAAACTACAGATGGGTCTGTGTGACAGCTGGATAATATGTGTTGCTATGTAATAGGTGCGGTATCGTTAAAAAGCCGAAGCGTAACACCCGTACTTTAATTTCCATCTTTTAGATATAATTAAGATAATTTGCAGAAAAAACTTTTATTATCTATTTTAGTGTTAGGCGTTCGTTTATTAGTCTTGCAACGGGAAAGACAGGCACAAACATCACATACCCACACTAAAAAAGTTAAAATAGTTCGTACAATACAAATAGCACAATTACATTTTGCACACGGAAGCTTAGGCAGAATTTACTTACAAATGTTCCCAGTCTGAAAAAATGTAATCTATGGTTTTGAAGTCGATAACCTTGAACTTGCTGAACAGCTGACCACTAGGGATGCCATTCTTTAAAAATTATATCGATTATTTTGTAAACCTTCGATAGTAATTATTTCAGAAATTCTAACAATTAAAACAAAAATAACCGCACATTTCGTTTCAGTGTTTTTAACATTTCGTCTTGATTCAATCATGACGGGACTTTTTGTAACACCTTGTATATTTAATATATAGTATTATGGGTAATATTGTGTTAATCTAAAGTAGACCTTACAGTCAAAGCATAAGGTTGTCAAAGCTCGTAAAATATTCTTGCATGACATTAAGACGATGATTGTTAAAAATAAAATATTTCAAATAAAATCCTATGCTTTGTGCTTAAAGTGTAATTCGCGTAATATATTTAAATCGCTATTAACATCATTTCAATTTGTTATGTGAACGTGACAAGGATAAGACATATTTGGATTATAATGCTAGACGAAGAACTAAATGTTGCACGTCAGGTAATGACATATTCAGACGTAATCTAGGAATAGAGAAAATTTGAGTTGCATTACTGCTATACGATTATTGATATTTTATTATTCTCAAGTGTGAAATTATATGCAAGTGGTTATTGAATATATCATGATTTTCTAGAAAACTTAACATTGATGAATAACAATTAAAGGATCTAAAATCAGTACAGACTTTGTGCATTTTACAATGAATCTGTACAAAGTGCAGTACGAAAGCCGGACTTTTAAACAAGCTTACGAGGCTTGACTGCAAGCCAACATGTGAGAGATTGACAACTGATACTCTAATTATCTATTGAGAGATTGTTAGTGTCTGTGGCCGGTTGTTGCCACCGATTGGTTGCAATTTTGGATAAGTACCTGTTTTTTTCTGTTATTTTCGTTTGACAAATAATTAACGGGAATGTTTAAAACCGTTTGATAAGCATTAAAGTTGATATCTATTCATCATTTATTCCTCACTGAGCATTTTAGAATGGCGACCCATGTTTTTGGGTTTGTATGAAGGAGCGGTTAGTGAAGGAAATCTATATTATTTTATCTATATTATATTCTATATTATAATCTATCCTTCCTTCCAGGCATAGGACGTCCACTGCTGGACATAGGCCTCCCCTAAAGATCTCCAATAAGACCGGTTGGTAGCGGCTTGCATCCAGCGCGATCCTGCGGTCCTAATGAGGTCATCCGTCCACCTTGTGGGTGGACGTCCTACGCTGCGCTTGCCGGTACGTGGTCTCCACTCGAGAACTTTTCGACCCCATCGGTCATCAGTCCTCCGCGCTATGTGCCCTGCCCATTGCCACTTCAACCTGCCAATCCGCTAGGCTATGTCGGTATATACCATATTATTATAAATGTTTATTGTCATTATAATCTATATCGTAAGAAAAATGTTACTGTGCTCAATAAACAATGTGCATGAGTTCATAATGAAGTACAGCAAATTCTTTTTTACCAACTTTAAATTTCCGTACCAAAAATATATTAAGAAAATCAAGCACCTGCAAGATTTAAAATTCGACTCTATTAATCAGAACAGAAATAAAATTATAACCCGAATAATTTAGACGGGAATGCGGTAGTATAATTCTAAATTTCTTATTCATGATTTTATATTTAGTGATGTTAAGGTCATGTCATTTGGAAAATATAATCACGAATTTAATAAAAAAAAACCCTGTACAACGTTATTATTATCACGAAATAATGAACACTTCAATAAAATGATCTTAATTAGTTGCCAAAAATAAGAATCTCCGGCTTTTTTTTAGCATTCTAGACGTGTTATTTTTACAATTTTTGAAAGAGCACTTTGACATGTTTGCTGTTAGCTTTTTCAAATATAACTAAAACAATAAACATTTGGATCGTACGTTTTTGAAGTGTTGACTGTGTAATTTGTTTTTTACTTATGATCGAAAGTAAAAAAGCTAATATATCATTATTTTAGAAACTGCAGAAATAATTTTCTCTTCGCTTTTTTTTACTGCAAGGGGAAAACTGGTAATAAAAAGCTGGTATCCCCAATAGTACGTACGAGATTATACCTAGCACCAAGAAACATACTGAACAGAATCTTTTCTCTAAAGCTGGACTTTGACGATCAATCCATCGCGTCAAATGGCGTGATATACAGCCAAAATTTGATCATGTGTGTCAAATCTTCAATCCAAATTTTGGCTCGATGACAATCTACGGATTTCTCGTGTCCATCATAATCCACAGCCCCAAGCCATTTGACGTCAAGTCATTTCACTCAGCGATTTGTGTTCATTACGCTCAAAGTCGTAGAACGAGTCGGTCATGTGCAAAAATGTCTTCCGGTCGCGCGGTTACTATTTATAGAAAAATATAAGGAGTTGGAATTTCTTTGAAAAATTATTGATAAAGATTACAAAAATATACTCAAAAGATTAAATGCCTTGGAGCAGGTGTTACAAATAATGAAGAAAACCGATGAGAACGCTAATTTGGACACAGTGACAAAAAAAAAGTTCTAATAGTCCATTCAACAAATTGACATGTTATGTCAATTCATGTATTTTTTTCAACCACTCTTTTGGCCATTTTGTTCTTGGTCTTCTACTGATTATATGGCAACAAATACCACCCGCAGAAAGTAAAGATGCATTTAACCAACTACATAATGGTTGGTGCAAGCAAGATGTCAGTTCTTTAAATCGAGTTTAAATAGTTGGCACAAGCCACTCTAAAAGACTTCTTCAGAATCCGAATCCACAGCATGCGTTTTAAATATGTAGTACCTATAATGTATAACGAGAGAATGTTCGTAGGCGTCACCGTCAAACGCGAGATGAAAGTAAATTGGACTGATAGTGTGTGGACTATATTTTTGGCGTCTTTCCATTTGACTTCAGTTGTTTGGAGCGACGTCAAATGGCATGACCGTGAGTGGTCACCTTAAAAGCGTTTCCGTTTTATCGTTGACGTTACGTCCGACTTGTACAAAAGTGCGAGACTAGAGACGAATCACAGTACTACAAAACAAAATCTTATCGATATAATTATATTGCGCTATCGACAAGTGGGTAACTGTAGCTCATCAATTCATTATTATAAGAAGGTAAACTGATGTTCAACTGGATGTATTATTTAAATGTTAATAATAATAAGAAGCTTTTAAGATAACTATGGAGGCGTCATTATTTTATTTTATTATATTTTCTATTTGTTTCTGCTTATTATTATTATTATTATTCCACAATCATTTTCTTCTTTTTTACTTTACAAGTATTACATAAATCCATTAAATGAAAGATAGCATTCATGTAGACAATTGAAAGCAATTTTTTGAATTGAAATTTTTTTAAGTTAATTACTATTTCGTTACATCGGCAAATGAAATTTTTAAGAAATCGGATTTTTGTAAATTTAATGAATGTATCAATATTTTAGAACAATCGGGATTACCGAAGAAGCATCATAAGTAGGATTATTTTGAAATACTAAGATGCTGCAGAATGAACTGAAGAGGTACTTCAAGACAAATTGTACTATCTCGAGTAATCTTTGAGCACTAACGTTACCTTTCTTTCTCCTTCTAACTCTTGGAAACAACCTATTAATGTACAGAAGTTATATATCATCAGAATAAGATAGGATTGGAGGGGTATAGAGATTTCAAGGTCAAAATTTTTAAATTGTAGCCTCCAGTTAATACTGCTCCATGATTGTACCTGACCTTGAAAAAACCGGCACGCGCTAATGGACAGAAAATACTATCGCTTTGTCACTTTCTCCTACGTTACATGTAGATCACTAACTTATCTTATTAGCTTAGTATTCTATGAATGAGATGAAATGTATAGCGTAGTCCATGGATTTCTCTATATTCGAGCGTAATCCATAGGTTTCTCTATCTACGTACCAAGCCTCTCTCAAGGGAGTTTGCCTACTCTATTAGCCGCCATTTCTGGTTCTATTTCTTTTCACTTTTCTCAGTCAGCTGTCATTTAACTTGATTTACATTTAACCTCAATCATTTTCAATTTATGTTCATATATATATATATGGAAAAATAAAATATAAACTTAATTCTTATAATTATTATTCACATCAGTAGTATATTATCTAACCCATAATTGCAAGATAAGGTAAGAATTAGTACCAAATTTTTTCATATAGAATTTTAAATTTTTAATGCGAAAAAGAATCCTAAACCTAATTTAAAGCGTTTTTCGTACGTTGTCCTATATTTTTGTAAAATTGTTTTTGTTAAATTCTTTAGTAGTAGGTATTTAATTGATTTTAAATTCACTTTAGCCTTTAAATTGAAATATTTGTCATAACAATACATACATAATGTTAGAATTTAATTTAAAATTAGATTGCTCTATGTATGCATATTGTTTAGTATAAGAATGTTACGATAGTAAAGAACAAGGGTGTGATAAATGTAATCAATTTGAAACCCTTTTTATGAAGATTTTGTTGTTGTGTTGGTTCATGAATTTAACTTTAAGGAAGGAAAAAATTGATTGACAAAAAGCGGTATGTTCGAAATTCTTTTTTTTACAAACAGTGTCACGCCATATCCTGTACCTACATGGTGAACAAGGGCTGGACAAAATAAGAAAAAACATAAAATACCTCTTTGCAGTAAACGTTTGACTTTACGAATGACAAAGCAGAACTAATTTATAAGATCAGGTTGTTAAGAGCCCTTTGACATTTTTGTGCGAAATAGTTATATTTTGACCCTCTAATTCTCAGAAACTAAGATTTTTTAATATTCTGCTGAAAATTTTAATAGCTTTATTTCCCTTCTTGAATATTGATGTTGCATATTTTTATATTTATTTTATAATATCTTACAAGAACCATTCTACGAAGTCACTTCACAAGGAAAATTCTTAGATGCGCTACTTTGATGTCCTAATTAACATTGTTTCGATGATTTCAAAAAAATTGTAAAATTATGTTGAGATCAAGTACAATACAGTTGAATATTGCTGTTGTGGAATTGTCATAAATTTCTTTCTTTTTACAGAAAAAAATATTTAAAAAGGCTTATTTCTAGGATAATGCGTCATGATTAAAGTTGATTTAGTTCTATAAGAAGCAATAACTTATAAAAAAAAACCAATATGAAATGAAACTTCATTCAATATACAATATGCGACAGAAATTATTCTTTTAAATTAATCATTGTAATAAATATGATAAACATAACAAAATCAGTAAAAAATATGCAATGTTGACGGTTGACGCGTGTATCTCAGACCCGCACGAGCTCTTGTAGAGGTAGCCTTGTACAAGACATTTATGCGCTCTTCATAAGGAGCGATCGTAAGCGAGAACATTAAATAGCTACTTATATATGCCGACTGGCTTGTTTTGATCCATTATTGACTTCTCTGTTCCACGAGTCTATTATGACTGATTTTCTGCCTTTTTTTCTTAGGCATGTAAACATTGTGTTTTAAACATCATCACTAGTAGTAAAATTAAATAAAAAAATTTTAAAGTAATGCTAGCTTACAAGAAGTATTACAAGCCAGTTATCAAGATGATATCTATTGCATTTATAACAATCTATACTTACATATAAATATAAATGAATTGTCTATTTATAATTTTGAAATAGACTTTCTTAAGCATATATGGTTATTTGAGCATTAACCAAACCCAAATGTGCATTTTTTTAATTTTTGACAGTCTGTTTATTTGGCCTTATCTTCAAAACGGCTGAACCGATTTTAATGTGACATTCACAGGAAGATGGAGAATTTTTCCATAATAATCTGAGCTTTCTATGTAAAAATTGAAAAGCTTTACAAATAACTAAACTGTAAATTGATCCGCACCTTGAGATACGTATAACTTTACATTGGTAACTAATTAATCTGTGGTATAACACTAATGAGAAACAAAACAGTTTTTTTTAGAATTTTTATGCTGCTGCAAGAAATTAAAGATGGTTTTCATAATACGAGGGCTGCTATTTATGTATCCGGAATAACAAAGTGAAACAAACATATAGCATTTATTATAGTTTTATTGCTTTTCAAAATATTCACCATGATGATCGATGCACTTTTGCATGCGTTGGAACCAATTTTCGTAGCACTTTTTCCATTCGGATTCCATTTGGAGGTATCTCCAAAACGTGCATTTTGAACGCATCAACAGCCTCTTCACGGCTCGAAAAACGCTGACCACGTAATTTATTCTTCATGGTTGGGAATAAATAGAAGTCATTGGGGGCCAAGTCGGGGCTGTACGGCGGATGACCCGTTAATTCGATCTTTTGATCTTCCAAATACCGAGTTGTTTCGGCCGATGTGTGGCAGCTAGCATTGTCATGATGAAGAAGGATTCTGCGTTGTCGGTTGTTCTTTCTTATTTCTTCAAAGACTTCTGGCAAATAAATGGTCGTGTAGCATTCAGAATTAGCCGTTTTACGATCCTCTAGTGGCACTATAGCTACATGTCCATTTATACCAAGAAAACAAGCGACCATTTGCTTCAAAGTGCTTTTGAACGAATGACTTTTGATGGGTTCGGCTCATCTTAGAACACCCAAACCGTTGATTGTTGTTCAGTTTCAGGATCATACGCATATATCCAAGATTCATCACCTGTGTAGATATTATAGACAGCTCTTGACGCACCCTGATTGTACTTTTGTAACATTTTTTCACACCAATCGACACGAGCCCGTTTTTGGTCAATTCTCAAGTTGTGCGGAATCCAACGTGAACAAATTTTTTTTACAGCTAAATGTTCGTGTAATATTTTATATATACTCGTCATACTTATGCCCAGAGACGCCTCTATCTCGCGATATGTAACATGACGATCTTGCATTATTAGTTCCCGCACAGCATCAATATTTTGAGGTACAACAACCAATTTAGGGTGACCTTCTTTAACTTCGTGCGTGAGCACAGACCGCCCACGATTAAACTCACTAAACCAGCGATACACAGTAGTTTTCGATGGTGCTTCGTCCCCAAAAGTCGAAGTGAGTTGATCGATGCACTGTTTATAAGTTAGCCCTCGCCGAAAATCGTAATAAATCATAGCACGAAAATTTTCACGACTTAAATCATGGTGACAAAGACTCGCAATTTTCAAAATGACGCCACAAAGGATAAACAAATGACAGCTACATGAAACAAATTGTATTCTTCAGCCAAAGAGTTCAATTTTTAAATGTTATAATTACTTTTTCAATATTGTTCTGTAACTGGCCAGTTCCGGATACATAAATAGCAGTCCTCGTAGCATCTCTTAGAGCCAAGTTGCACATTAGGTATGTTTTATTGTGATCCGCAGTTTAGAAGTTGAGATTTAAAATGAGCTCTCTTTAGTTAAGTTGCATCTGTAATATGGATTTATTTTATAGTGGTTTTCTGTTGATCCTATATTTTTTATTGTAAACACAAAAGCATAGCAAAGACCGTATATATTTTATTATAAAACATAACAAAGCCATGTCTGTACCTTGACGATTTTTTTTTAAATGAATGAACTAGGCATTTTGGAATTTTCTGATTTCAAAATAAATACTTATAGAATTGTTGTCTGTGTGTTTGTATGTTTATTTCTTCAAAGCTAAGAAACTGCCATTAAATTTATATGCGAATCTCTCTGTTTGAAGAACTGGATTCTGACTTACTTAATAAAGTGCATATCATCACATTTGTCTTTATTAGAAAGGTGCGAAGTTATTTATAATTAGTAAAGGATGCGAACTTGAGTTTTGATTAGTAAAGGATAATTATAGCTAATCATGACTATGTAACTAGTGGTTTCTACTAGGGATGTTGCGAATATTCGCATCCGCATCCGCAAATGCGGAGCTTCCGTATAGATTTGGACATCTGCATCCGCATCCGTATCCGCAATTATCAATGCGGATGTTCATGCGGATGCGAATGTAATACAAAGTTGCAACAAGAAAGAAATTGGACGGGGCCGGCGAATGGCGCGTGCCGTTCGCACGTGACAATGACCAATGGGAGCGAAAAAATTGATAACGAGATCCGACGCATTTGTTGTGGTGCATCATTTCTTTCTTGTAAATAAATCATTGCGTGTTTGTTTGCGCCGTGGATTACTTATCGTATATAGAGATATTTTGAGTGTATTGCGATACAGTGATCATTGTGTGTAAATAATTGTTTATTGAGAAATCTTTATATTAGTCATAGCTCAGTTTATTAAATTAAAATCGCCAGGTAAATGCCATTATGTTACACCGGCAATACGTTTTATTGAAGGTAAAGTTTATCGATTTATAACAATATTCTTTATTTTCCCAGCAATTCCCATTATTGATATTGTTACGAGCTGAGGGTAATAAGATGCCGGTTAAGGGTACAAAGAGTTTATTTTTCTTCGTACAAGTAAATGTCAAGAACACGCGAACTTAATTACGACGGTTCCTAATCTTCGTAGTCGCCCTCGAAGTAGGTACTCGGGTAGTAGTCACCGAAGGTACACGCTTCACTCAATAACAACGTTCCCGAATCGCAGAGTTCTTCTATCCAAGGTCGTCGCAGTAGTCGTCGTAGTGGTCTTCGTAATTCGCCTTGATGTCGCCTCGATATATCGCTTCGAACGATAGTTGAGAAAGACTGACTCGGCGGCGGACACGGAGAGCTCTATTTATAGTCTGCTAAAAAGAGGGTGGAACTTTCTAGTGAATTACGCTCGCTAACGGTAATTCGACATTGTTCTCGACGCCGCCTGTTTGCATGAGTCATAGGTACATGATACGTTATCGCTCGGGAATATTCGAGGTGCAACTTGGTTCTTCTTTCTTAATTTGACTTATACCATTCGATAGTAGGCCTTAAACCTAGCAATGCGTTTTTAGGTCATAACTCGATAAAGCCTAGGTCTCGAGATATAAGCACTAAAAGTTATGTTTCGAGTTCCACCAAAAATCGACCTTATTCCCTACGCATAAGGTCCAACTGTAACAATATATTATCTAACAAGTTAATTAACAATGCCACCACCGACACAAAGTATGATATGAAATTATTTTGAACCAAATATAGAGGATCATGATAAGGCTGATTGTAAAATATGCAATAAAAGCTACTCTCGCAAGGGTCGAACCACCTCGTCTTTAAAAAATCGAAAAGGCGGCAATATTACTCTTTATTAAGTATAATGCTTATTACTAATTACTTTATCATTGTTTTAATTCTTCATTCATATACTATATTTATATAAGATTTTAAACTTCCGCCTCCGCGGATGTGAGGTTTCAAAAATCCGCATCCGCATTCACATCCGCGAATGTAAAAAAATCAGCATCCGCAACATCCCTAGTTTCTACATAACCGATCCTAATACTAGTAGTGCTAGACAGTTCAATACTTACCTCTATTCAATCTTTACTTTTAAAATAATACCTATATTAAACATATTAATATGTAACGAAATACAATATTCATTTGTGTTAAGGAATGTTATTGTATTTCCTTTACATGCTTTCTCGCTCTCGATTACAAATATCACATGTATTTATCTAAAACGAAAAAATTTAATAACGAAAATCAAAACATTTCATTCGGAGAAGTATCTAAATTATATTTTATACTGAAGTCCATTCCTTACACTATAATAAAGCTACGAAAGTCGCACGCATACACGAATGTTCGTGCGTGCTAATACCTAAATTCAAATGCTTACGATTTGTCACAAGGCTCTTAAACTGTCGCCTACACAAACTTAGTATAAGCCCTGTGATATTTTAAGTAAAGATTACATACAACGATACTGTGTGGCTTTTAGATTTATTTATGTGTTGGTTACAACTTACAACAATGAATGCGAAAGATAATATGGAACAAATGATAATAGAAAGAGATAGTTATATGCCAAAAGTTGCGCTCGAAATATACCTATATAATCTGTCCCTATTGTACTCTAGTTGTCGACATTATTCTTTCTCTTTTTCAACTATCATTTCAAGTATTTAATATTTTTTTGTAATTAATTTAAGAAAGAAAATTTTACTATTTCTTATGTAATTATGTGTGATATGTAACTCCTTCAACCTTTTTTATCTTTGAATCGTAATTTTTACACTTCCTTAACACAAAACTTCGTAATTTAGAAATATGAAAAATATAACAGATGCGCTCACACACTTCCTGCTACTATGCAACAAAATCAAATCCTAATTTAACCGCCTCAGTTACCGCATGGTGGTATGATATAGTCTACCTCTTTTAATAATATAATATTGAAGCACTGTCCCTTGGCATACAACGTGAAAATGTTCATGTTTTATGTTTTCATGTTTCATGTGTGTTCATGTTTTACTTTTGTACATCACAATTTCGAAACATAAAAAATAGAAAATCTAAATAAAATGACAACCTCACTTCTCTCGTTCCCGCCAAAAAGTCCATATTCTTTTTTACATAGTATGTATGTAAAAAGAATAGATTAGTAATTGGTTAAACTAAGCTTTTATTATTTACTTCAGCAAACATGTCTGAACAAAATATTGGTTCTGCTGGTTCTGCCGCACCATCTGCTACCAGTGTTGCCGAGGAGCAACGCTCAGCGAGCACGGTGGCTGGATCAGGTACAGTAAAGGACTAATTTTTATTTCATTTTAACTAAATTGTATTTTCACTTTTTATTATTTTAATAATTTTGTTTGTGTTACAAAAAAGAAAACTCACCGAATGCCCCATTTAAAGTTTGTGTATAAATGTTATTATAATTTTACGTTATGTTAGTTATTCATCGAACTGAAAAATCTTTCAACGGTAGCAAAATTGCTTCTTATAATTTATGTAAAAAGACTACCTTATAATATTTAAAATCATAACAAATTTGAAAAGACCTATATCAACTTTATTCAATAATTAGTAATTAAATATAATTTCATTTAAATCTGAATGCCGATAAGCGCCATCTGATATTTTTTTATACCTATCTGTTAAATATTCTTTAAGTAAGGAAGGGAAAGTCACTAGAAATGGGTTAGAGGGCGCTAATAAAAAAAATAGGTCGCTAGCTCGTGTTATTCATTCAAAGTTAGAATATTTTTTTATGAAGTTACATGTTTTCTTTTGAATGTGTTAAATTAATCGTGTAAACTTTACACTAACAGTACATTTAACCAAAATTCAAACTATTGACAATTTCTTTTTACGGCGCTGCTATTTGCTAGAGGTGTCTTTTTTTTCTAACTTGTGTGCGTGTTTTAAGCTATGTCAGCATCACCACTACAGATGCACGTTCGTAATTATACGAGTCACGGTGTTAGAAGAGTTTTGAATGTGCGTAAATCGAGACATCCTTCGAATTTGCCTCTCGGGCGAACAGTCACGTGACACTTTCTTGTCGTGTTTTTATGAAGACTAGAGGTCGCCCTGTGGTCGAAATTCGACCGTAAATATAAACTTATAATATAAACTCTTTGGCTAATCTACTCTGTGCGACAGTTTCATCCAATGACGTTACATTACAAGTTTGACATTGACAGTCTTTTTGACATTGGCATTATGAACGTAAACAATGAACGTTTTACTTAATTTAATTTAATGTACTTATTTGCAACACATTACATAAAAATTTTAGCTTTCTCCAGTCCTTCTCCTTATGAACTTTAAGTGTACCAAATTTCACACTCCTCCGTATACGCAATTTATTTAAAAAGGGAACCAAAGTTTTCGTTTCACGTATTGATATATAATATAGGTAAGGCGAGAGCGGAACTTTTGAAAATATGATTTTAATTGCGATTTATTTATTTTTTTAATTTATTTAATTAGTAAATTGTTAGGGTAGACAGTGTTTATTTGTCTCGATGAAATGTACGTCACTGGTATAAGAATGGACGGCCACACAAGCATGTGCATTGTGGCCACGAAGTATAACAATCTGTGCTGTGCTGAACGTAATAGTGCTAAAATTGTCTCAATGTCTAATGATGTTGCCAGCTTTCGAGCTATAATTTAAAGAAAATTCCTAAACCCAATTTTTAATTTTATAATTTATTGTATTAAATTCAATTATACTTTTATAGTAATATAAAATTATATAAATAATTTTTTGCTGGAACTGATTGATGGTGACGTTTGTAGTAAGCGGCGGTACAGCAGCATCTGAGGAGAAAGTCTATGGTGGGTGCGAGGGTCCCGATGCGATGTACGTGAAACTGGTGTCATCGGATGGCCATGAATTTATTGTGAAACGGGAACATGCCCTCACCTCCGGAACTATCAAGGCAATGCTTAGCGGGCCAGGACAGTTCGCAGAGAATGAGGCTAACGAGGTTAACTTCAGAGAAATACCGTGAGTTTTATGTGTATTTTTGCTTTTTAATTTAATTTTCTTGCCATTTTACGAGGGATGAACCTTTTGGTTCATCCCTCGTAAAGTAAATTATTGATAAGTAGAAAAATATTTATAAAAATCTTTCTTCATTGTTACCAACGAATTCGGAAATACTATGGAACTCGCATTCATTTAAAAATATAACAACGCAAACCCCAATCAAGTGGGCGGGGCAAAAAAATGGGCGGGGCGCATTAGAAATGTTGACAGCAGGGATCGCAATTTTTCTTAGTGACTACAAAACGTATGAACGGGATATTTGACAACCTGATTCTTCATTTCATTGCCTTCATTTTGCCAGTTGCGATACACGATTGGTTAACTTTTTTAACACAAAAAAAAAATCGAAGAAACCTCTTTTAAAACAATTTAATCCTTATCCTCTTTTAATCCTTAGTGTGGGACCAAGCAAATGACATGTTCGTCTGGAATATTGACTATAAAAATTTTATTAAAACAAGTCTACATTAGCAACTTCCTCATTATAAAGTACGACATATTTTTGTTTCAGTTCACATGTTCTTCAGAAAGTGTGCATGTATTTCACTTACAAAGTGCGTTACACGAACTCCTCTACCGAGATCCCCGAATTCCCCATTGCTCCCGAAATTGCACTGGAACTGCTTATGGCTGCCAATTTCTTAGACTGCTAAGCAGAATTACTAGAGCAGGAATCATTATTGATTCATTGAGTTAAATATTGTCTCGTTGTACTGCAAATTGAATGAAAAATGAAATTATTACCAATCTTAATTTTATAGCAAATTACACAAAAAATCCATAGAAAAATTATCAGATTTCAAAAAAGATGAGATACATAAAATTTAAATGTAGGTACATATATAACACATAGAGATAAATAATACTGAAGTTTTGCCAATCAAAATGTTATGCGAAATGTCAAACTGCAAGTAATTATATACAATAGGTATCAATTTGTTTTTATGTATATATCAGTGACTCACTGTAAAATTGTGTGATTTGTCCAGGTCAGCGATTCTTTTATCGTTTTTTTCATACCACTCAATTTATATTCAGTATCTGTCATCTACCACATATTTACTTATTACCAAATATTTAACTAATATGAATAGTGAGAAATAGTAACTAATCTACTAGTTAAATATTTAATTAGGATAGAACTTGCAAGTATAGATTCATAAAACTATAAAATAATTACACAAATTCCTCAAATTATGGGAAATAAACATATATTTATGTATAGAAAAATGTTGGTATGTTCTAGCGACTTGCGTACCACTGAGAAATCCTGCATACCGCAAGTGTTACACTTTTGACTTAAGAGACTGATTGAAAAATCAGCAGTTTGAGAGCAGCTGGCCCTAGTAGTAAAAATGAATGTAATAAAAAAAAGTATAGTAATCATATTTAAATATGTTTTTACTGACTAGCAATGGCAATGACATTGGTAAGTATATTATTACAGTGAGTCTGTTATGAGAGGATTAAGCTTGCTTTCTACTTATCAGAGGCTAACTCTTTAATGTCTGAAAATATTAGACCTTAAAAATACGAAAATATTACTTTATCTGAAATGGAAACGATTCTAATGATAAACGCCCGACACGCCGCCAAATGTTTAAAATGATTTACAATGCTTACGATTTACCTACAGGTGTATATGAAAACGAGACAGTTACTTTAATGGATGCAAGGGGTGTAACTTTAGTATGAAGTTACAAAAATAATTATCGAAAAAAGCGTATCCGTTTAAGAGTTATAACCATTTAAACTTTCAGGTGTTATCACCACCATTTCTTGTAAAAGCAGGATGTATAAAATTGCAGATTTTAAATCTAACATTTTTTTTTATTTTGTAATAATTTCATCCCTTAAATGAAAACCAACTTCAAAAATAATACGTATGCTTCTTAACAATGTTTACAAATCGCTACGATCATGAACTTTAATTTAAAAATTTGTTATTTCCATATACACAAGAATATCGTTACATAAATGAAGGATATTTCTGTGGATTTGTGAAACGAGGTAAAAATTAAATTAAAACGGACAAAAACCACTTGTCCTGTTAAGGGAAGCACATCTGAAGTAAATTGTGTTTTGACCTGTATCTTTGTTATTATTACATAATAATACTTTATTAAAATTTATTTAACATGCGTTCTCAGTATACTATAACATGTTTAAAAAGGTGTTCCGTTTTCATATACACCCTGTATAGCTACTTACACGTAATTTGGTGCCGTGTGTATACGCCTCTATTGTATGACGCGCTACAGGAATACGAGGTTGAGAAAAATCAGAAAGCAAGCACACACACATAACTAATTTTTTGATATTAATTTTCTCGTTTTTACTCAAACGGGAATGTAATAATAATTAACAATACAGATGAGTCTGTACGTTTCTAGGGAATTAAAATATAGTTCAACATGATGTAGTATCGCAGACTTACCATTCTCATGTTTAGTAAGTTATAATAATTTCATTTTTCAATATTAATAAATTGATAATTTTTTTACTGTAATTATATTGTATTATTACTGAATAAAAAGTGACATAAGTTAAAATTTTCTCGTTGTGACTACTCAATGTTTTATTTTATTACATAATATGCAACATTGTTTAATTTAACAATGTACAATTTCTTCTATTTCTAATTTCCGTAATAATTTCTCTCACAGACCGTATTTTGTATTAAAAGCCCTGTGTGAATATAAAAGCTAATGTGGTTTTTATTATTTTTTCTATTCGTGGTTGCTATTACTATTTTTATAAAGCCTTATATACATACATATAATTAAAATACATAATAAATTAGAAAACTGTTTAATGTTAGTTATTTTTTTGGTCAATTTTAATCACACATAGCTTAATTTAATAACCTAAGATATAAGTAACTTGTAGAATTATTCTATTGAATGTAACTTAAAAAATATACGAGATATTTGGTATTTATTAGTTCTAAAATATGTAAAAACTTGCTATTTATTTTTCATTTATCACTAACAGACCATGGAAGTTTTGCTTTGTATTTTGTTAATAAAATATAAATAGAAATTGCAAATTCTTTTTCCTTTTTCATAATCACATTGAAGCGGTCGAGAAGCAAAGCGCCGAATTTTTCATAACTAAGGATGCGTTGCACCAACTAATTCCTATGTAGAGAAAACTTCAAACATTACTCTTACGAACTACAATAATAAAAGTATGGCTTTTCGAACTGTCATCCCTAACGTTCGTTAAAAAGTTACTTTTATTAATCACAGTGGTGGAATCATTGGTTAACGTCAATCCATAGTCAATTTTTGTGTTGGGGTCGTCGTAGCTCATTGCGATACAAACTCCTTTCCGGTCGTAGTATAAGAGCTATTTATTGAGAAATCCGGTTTATGGAATCTTAAAATAATCGCTTTTATTTGATTTTTGTGGTTCTTTTGATTGACACTTTTTATCTCTTAATTAGTTACTAATCTGAACGATAAAAAAATACATACATACATATCTTCACGCTGTATCCCTAACGGGGTACTCAGAGGACAGAGCGCCAAGCGTCGCGATCCTTACATACTTCTTTCGCTTCCTTAAACCTCTTTCTCCTCACACATTTTTCGATAAAATAATAGGTATCATAAAAAAAATTCCAATGTATGATAAACTTATATTTTGAATTTTGTTTTTACCTATTTATTGTAGCACTTTTGCACATACTAATCGCTAAGGAATACTCAATTCTCTAAAAAAAAATACATAACAGGTAAGAAAACAATTTAGTTCTTGACTTGTTCTTTATTTCATAAACAAAATCGGCCCAGTCAATATCAGATATATTTATACTGTAAAATAATCTCGGCTTGTAAATACATATCGACTATGTACCCATAATTGCTCACAATATCATAATTATAATAGGTAGGTACTTTGGAATGACATCCTTCCTGGCTTAAAACTAATAGCTACATAATATATCAGGAAAAACAACTTTACAAATAACCAAAAACACTGATCAATAAATAAATTCTGTTTAACTAATTTTATATGTAAATCTAGAAATTCCTTCTGAGATCTAAACTTAAAATAAAACTTTGGATAAAAATTAAAATAATTATGGACACAGTTTTGTACATTTTTACAGAGAAAAATAATTCAGTTAAATAAAATTGTATTAAAGTAAATGCGACTTATAATTTGTGACGGTTTAGACTCTAACTAAACAAATGTACACATACCAGGGTACGTAATACACTTTAAATAATACTTTATTATCATTTTAAACGATTTTAATTTGACATTATTGAGTTATGGAAGAGTTAGTCTTCATACACTACTTCGAGCAGCGCTCAACGGGCTCAGTATAAAACACTGTAACACTTACACCAAAAATATAAATTTTTACGAAAATAATTACAAAACTTACTAGTTAGGTGCAAATTTAAGGAATGTGCTTTTCTGTTCTGCGTTACTTCGCTGTTTATTACTATTATTTATAATAGAATTAGTTCGTTTTATTGGCAATAATATCACAAATCAATATTATCAATCAGTTTTTAATGTTTTTTCAAATAAAACGACAATAAAAAATGCACCAAACTTGAGCCACATTTTAAAGAAATAATGAGATTTGTATGAGATAATGATTATACATATCGAATATAATATTCCAAATAATATGCAACACGACATATTTATTTGAAGCGCAACAATACGATGATATGTCAATAAGTAGATATAACATTATAGTGAATTTCAACACAAACGGTTGTGTAAATAGATTTCAATTACGTTACGAAAATAAATGAAAAGCATGGTTAAAATAAATTTCATACAATTGCACAAAGTATTATATTCTTTGGAATAAATTCATTTTAACCTCGCTAATAACGAAGATACATGGATGGATATTTTTGTTAAGACATGTAAGGTAAACGCTACATTGAATATTGAGCATTCAAATTTTGTCTTTTTCGAACAAGCTTAAGTATCGCGGCGCACGTTGACAGAACAAAATCTAAGCGGCATTTTAATATTTCAAAATAAAAATTAAATATTTCAAAATGCTTTACTATCCTGAGCATTTTCCTGTAACTACTAAACTAATCGCTCTATCACCATAGCCCTAATTCTGTAAAGCTGTTGGACTCCTATTCGGAGTCAGTAAAAAAAATGCCACTAAAAGCGAACTAAGAGCAAGCTGGCAACATTCACTCCTGATCAGTGTGCCCTACATTTTGATCTAGAGGAACCATTTTCTTACTGATTGAGTATATAGGAGGCGAGTCGAGTTTTCCAGAAATTGCTTGGATGCGACTCTTGACCGACTCCACGGGAGCGGAATCCATTTTCTCGTCGCTGATGCTGGAAGACGAATGCTGGAAGGAACCACTTTGTACTTCAGTGTTACCATATATGTGTTGCGGCTCCCGAACGTTTCCGTAAAGGTTATAATTGTGGATTAGGGCAGAAACCCTGTTAGATGTAACGGGCAAGCTGCTATGTTCTTTCGGAAGATGTTCAGTTACGTTCAACTGTCCCGTGGTGACTGGTTGGTTGATTTTAAAATCTGGTTTTGGGGGATGGGCGTCGTCTTCTTGGACTGATGGCTGGTTGCTTAATACTGGGTTTTGGGGCGTAAAAATTTGGTTTTGACTGGCGTACACTTGGTTCTGTGAGGTCAGAGTCTGGTTCTCAGGCGCTGAGTTTTGCGTTTCCGCCTCTGCCGTTCCCATTTCGAGCGCTGCCCTCCAGTCGACTTCAGGATGCCTCTCTCGTATACAGTCTACAACGTCGAGTAGGTTCTTCGCGTCCATTGCTAGGACGTGCGCTGCTGCTAGCATGCTCCTACGATTGTGAAAAAAATTTTATATTTCATTTGATATTAAACTATAATTCTGGGAGATTAAAACTAATATAGAAACGTATTATAACAGTGCCGGCCCGAGATTTCCTGGCGCCCTAGACGAGACTGAAAATGTGCCCCTTTAAGAAAATGCGTGGCAAAATAAAACAATAATATAAAAAGATTAAGTGTAATTTTTAATGAAAAAATTAGTTCTTATTTATTACATAACGAAAAGTGTATACACATTCCTTTAAAGAGTAAAACTAAAAAAAACGTTAGGTTAGATTTATTTTTCTTGCCTTAAGCTTAAGATTTTAGTATGGAGCCTGGCCTACCTACCGTCCACCATTTTGATTTTTTTTCAAAATGGCGACCACGAATAATTTCTATAAAAATCGATAGCTGACATCAATACAAACAAAAAATATTCTTTAATAAAACTTTATAAAGTGTCAAACTTCGAAGATATAAGCAACCAAAGAACTGGTAATCTATATATTATTATATTCTATAATAAAACTGTACAACCACCGTTTCTGTACATTAAAATTATTTACGTGAAACTTATCGTACGAAGGGCTACCCTATACAAAAAGAACTAAAATTTTTGTCTGTTTGTACACGTTAATCTCCGAAACTACTGAATAGATTTTCAAGCATTTCACAGGTAGCTTCTGCTGAGCATCGAGCAACATATAAGCTTTATTTCATCAAGATCGGTGCACGCGAAGGAAAGATATTCGATTTTAAATTCTTGGGAATTCTGCACTCTATGAATTATTTCACCAATACAAAGAAGTTTCGTAAGTTAAAAACTAACACTTCACGTGTACGAAGTCGCGGGCACAACTAGTGAACAATAAAAATGTAATATTTGTTAATACAAAAATAAATTGCCGCTCTCCATTCTCCACCTCCACCTCCACACTCGCTACTGGCGAGGCCATAAAACGTTGGAGCGAGACAGCGGATATTGCGTGCTCTGTAGCACTTACGCGTCATAGGCGCAAAGTAGAGGCGCTCCACATTTTAAAAATGTGCAATGCCACTTCGCGCACACCATAGATAAGTGCACACATTTCTTTGAATCCTATTGTACAACCAATGCCACTGACTCACTTCGCTCGCTCTTGTTTACCACATTGTGTCTCACTGTGCGTTCGCGTTTATACTCGTATGTACCTTTTTTCCATAATATCTTTATTATTTTTGTCGAATTTGGTGTTATTCGTTTTGTTTTATATTTTATCGTTGACTATTGTTATTGTTACGAAAATGAGTGATTCTGGTAGTTCCAACCAAAGACAATGTTACCTTTATGGAGTTAGCACTCTTCGTGATCCACGGAGAAGATTTTGGGCTCCAATACGATCTTACCAGTTGACCGATGATTACTTAAATGTTTATCCATACATCATCTACCACTTTCGTCATATACACGGAGTTACACGACAGGTGAGTTGATTATCTGATATTTTAGGCTTTTGCTTTAAATACATAAAAGTATACTGGAGTTTGATTTTAGCAATGCACTTTATAATGTGAATTTTAGATACACAGATTACATAGAATGAAACAGAAGGCATGCCGTGCGTCATATCATAATATATTTTCATCAATTTAGACAACCACCTGATGATAAACAGCTTGATTAAATATTAAACGTGTGGTTTTCAAAATCCGATACCTTCAATCTCATTAGCTTCCTGAGCTAATGAGATTGAAGGTGAAAATACACTGACGTATACCAAGCGCAAGTAGGTAATTCTCCGAGGCAGACGCGTGCGACTCATACGCAAGGTTTGGATTGGATTTTGGCCGATAGGTGGGAGTGAGACGGTAAATCTTGTATTTTATTTGCACGTATTGAGCATTGAGCAGAACGAGACACTCTCGCGGCGGTTTATCAAATTTTATATAAAAGCTATAAAGGCTCAGCTAAGAGCTCTACCACATAGACGCTGAACGTATAAGAACGCTATTCCAGTTGTACAAAATTAAATATGTATGATTGTATAAAACTTATATTCTATTTAAGTGTCAAATTCTTTCCTTAACTTTTATACACTCAAAGATTTATTTTGATGTAAGGGATGTGGATGCAGGGCACGAGCTTTTAGTCAGTTAATATAAACTTAAATTATTTTTATGTAGTGTTGATGTCCTCTCAAGAAGACAAAGATTATCAGATATTTAAAATCACACGTTTAATCTTCGATCAAGACTCATATCCCTTATATTATAATATTATGTTTATAATAGGAAACATTACATTTTTAATATTGCACTCCATCCATTTAAAACACGACGCTCCAAATAATCTGTGGTCTGTCGAATTAATTAATAACAACCATTTTAATCAGCGCAGGGCTGCTTTTCACCGCATTGATGTAAGTGGAGGATTCCACCAATTCCCTGTATTGATATATGATGAGTTGGTCGTAATCGCCCTAGGACCGTATCAGATACAGCAAGCGCGTAGTTATTAACGCCGAGCATGTGAAAGAAGACGGTGCCTTTTTTATCGAAGTAGACAGAGAAATTGATGTTATTTTAAGACAATATCACATTTTGGCACCAGAACCATGACTCGTAAGAGCCAAGATTCAATTACGACACCATAACAGGCGCATTTATTTTGTTTATATTTTAATTGACATCTAATTGAGTGGTCGTAGCAAAATTACAGAATATTATTGTAACTACTTGGTGGGGAAACGTACCCTTGGATGCTGCGCCCACGCCATGTGCATTGTATGGTACTTGGCATGGGCTCGCCATCAGGATGCCCAACAGAACCTCCTGCTGAATTTCTAGATTGTTCGAATTATCTGACGAAGAGCAATAAGTTTATCTTTTCATGCATAATATGATTTTGTATTGATTTTTGTCTATTTTTGACATTTCATTGTATATCGTTAGCGGTAAAAATATTCCCTCTGTCTCTCTCTATATTTTTTATTCTCTCTCTCACTTTAAGAACTGAAGATATTATAATTCGCAATAATTCAAGATAATTACCACATTTCTTTATGCAACTTAATTACACACTAACTTGTTGAATAATTGTGATTTGTGTATTACAAATCACAATTATTCAACAAGTTAGTGTAATATTTGATGTACTACATGTTATATACTTGTGTAATGTAGACTGAAAAAAGCCACATCATAGTACAATGAGACGATTAACTGGAAAAAAAAATATTTTAATCCATAATTATGTTTTGTTCTGCATAATTAAAATCTTAACTTCTCCGCTCTAACAATTTAAAGTAGCTTTCCGATCGTGGCTTTGCTTGCGTGATATTCTTAGTTTAGCTTTGGAACTGAATTTCATACAGTAATTCCTACAGACTATTTCGTGACTATCCTATATTTTCGTGGTAAAAAGTAACCTATGTCCGTTTGTCTCCCAGGCTATTCTTATTGTATCAGGAATATCCATCATTTCGTTGCAACATAAAAGTGAAAACAACACTCGCTCATTGAAGGTGATTTAAAACTAGTTCACAAGAGTTCATGTCCTTTCTTATGTAATATACTTCTTATGCTGTACTCTGGTGAAACACAATGTGGTAACTAAAGAAGGAGTCAGGCGAGTCAGTGGCATTGGTTGTACAATGGGATTCAAAGGGAGGTTTGCACGAAGTGGCATATCGTTGCACGTTTTTAGAACGTAGAGCACCTCTATTTGCATCTATGATGCGTAAGTGCTGCAAGGCACGCAATCCGCTGTTCAATTTTTGCATTTGTAGTGTAGTATGTATGTAGTAGTAGTGTAGTATGTACAATGATCTATACTTATAACAAATGTAATCCAATGATAGTCAGTAATAAAAGGTAATCGATCGAGAACAGTTGTTTTTAATAAAACAATATCCCCTCATGGCGACCCATGCCATATTTAGAAGCATGACGCGACGTCGAGCTCTACTTACGGCTCCATAATATAAAATAAATATTTTTCATCTTCATATTAAATTCATATTAAATTGGAACAATCATCAGTGGAAAACGAAAAATCATGTGTACATCAAATATAGAAAAGGAGACGGTTTTCTTAAACCAGAATGCTGCCGGTGCGAATAACGCTCATGTCGAAGAATTGAAGATACACATGTCGAATATCAATATAGTGCTGTTAATAATTTGTTTGCTGCTGGGTCTTGGTTTTTTATATTTTTTGTGGAAGCAGTATAAGAAATGCAATGCAAATGCAAAATTATGTACTTATTTTTCTTGTGTGTGCTGTGCGGGTTTTAATTATTATAAAGTGAAAACATTGATTTGCGGTAGTGTAAAAATAATCAAAATAAAATATTGATGTGTCGTTATTTTAAAAGAAAAATGACAATGAAATTAAGGACATTATATTATTAATTTTTGAACTCTTTAATTTAGAATAGCATATTTGAAAATTGTGTTTTAGTTATTACTTAATGCATAGTGCACTAATATTCTATATTATTTTATTATGGAGAGTGACCGCATTCCATTTATAGTGTCATCTTACGCTCTGCGGCCCCTACCGTAGTAACTCACTGTGAGAATTGGGTATGTATTTTATTATTAATACATCTCAAAATAAGGAGAAATGGCACAAGATGGAGGAGGCCTTTACCCAAAAGGGATTCATATCTTAGAAAAATAGAAACACTAACAAATACTAATAATAGCTTTAATTAATAAGGTAACACTAATTATACTAACACTACATTTGTAATTTATAATTGTAAAAACTGGATATGAAATAAAAAAGGCTTAATAATAATAATAATTTATGTCTGGGTATGGAAAATGAAATAATTAAATATTTAGAAGAACTTAAATCAATAAAAAGATATTTAATTAAAAAAGGTAAATCGAGATTTAAGGGTAATGTTATAAAAAATAAATTATCCGAGACGGAGATCGTATATGAGAAATGTACGGAATTAATGCAACTGTTGTCTAAAAAACAGGGATTAAAATTTGAATTTTTACAGTCGTTAGTATCACTAAAGGATGAAATAAAATCTTGTTACATACAAATTATTAATTTATGTTCCGAAACCAAGCAGGATAGCAGTAGTGAAAGTGATTTTTGTGAAAAAAGTCGAAATTTAGAATTAATCATGGAATTCGATTTAAAAACGGCATGTAATTTGATTCCTGTAATGAATGGTAATGAGAATAAATTAAGAGTATCATTGACTCTATTGAAATGTATGCTGAGATGCTATCAGAGACTGGAAAGAATTTACTTATTAAATTTGTATTAAAAAGTAGATTATCCGAAAATGCCAAGTTACGGATGTTCAATGATTATACATCTACAAGTGATCTTGTTAGAGAATTGCGTGACATTTCTATAACTGAAAAGTCGTTCACCGCGATACAATCGCGATTGCAAAATATAAAACAAGGCTGGCGTGCAATCGATCAGTACGGTACAGAACTAGAAAAGTTATTTACTGATCTAACAATATCACAAACAGATGGTAATTCTCAAAATTATACTGTGTTGAGACCGATTAATGAAAAGTTAGCGATTAAACGATTCGCAGATGGGTTAAGACTCTCGGCTTAGTACAATCATAGCTACGCGTAATTATGATAGTTTAAAAGACTCAATCCAGGCGGCAAAAGACGAGGAGTTGACAGCAGCATCGACTTCAGCAAGTGATCGTGAGATCATGCAGTTCTCACGTCGTGGTAGAGGTAAGTCACAATATAATAACTCATATCAAGGATATTCATATCATCATGCACGTGGTCAACCAGGACGTTATCAACGAAATTCGAATAATTTTCAAAAAATGAATAATTTCAGAAGTAATTTTAAAAATTTTTCAAATAATTTTGGCAGAGGAAATTTCAATAATTTTTATGGTAGATCATTATTTCATTCCCGTGGTAATGGTCGAGGTTCATATATATAACATAACATAAATCGAGGACGAGGTTACCAAGTGTCGAATGAGAAACTCGCGGTAGTGGTAATACTAGGCATGCCTTTTAAGTTCTGTCGTTTCCATATTTCCCGGCAATTTTGAATTTAGAACTGTTCTATATTCGAATGTGTTTAAATTTTGAATCTCAAAACAGTTGAAAGTATTAGGATTAATGCTATTGTTTAGTCACAGCGTCGATTGGAATCTGTCAGGTTACGTATGAAAATGAATCTTTCTAAGGAAAATGTTCGTGCAATAATTTTCTACAACTTTAGAAGAGGCCTGACACGGCTTCAGTGTTTTGAAGAGCTAACATCTGTGTTCAGTGATAAAGCCCCATGTCTGCGGACTGTCGAACGCTGGTATTTAGAATTCCAGCGTGGACATACTAGTGTTAGTGACAAATCTCGCGAAGGACGCCCAAAATCCGCCTTCACTGAAGATAACATCATTGCTGTGAGACAACTAATTCTCGAAGATCGTCATGTGACGTATCGAGAGATAGAGGCTCTATTAGGCATCTCAGGGACAACCATTCAGAAGATCTTGCATGAAGCGCTTGATGTGAGAAAGCTAGTTTACGTTGGATACCGCATCTGCTTTCCGACGATCACAAGGCGGCCCGCGTCAGATGGTGTAAGAAAACTCTGCAAAGGTTCAACCGAGGAGAGTCAAATCACGTCTACGACATCATCAGTGGTGACGAATCTTGGATCTATGCCTACGATCCTGATTCCAAACAACAATCTACAATCTGGGTCTTTCAAGACGAGCCAAAGCCGACTAAAGTTGTTCGTTCTCGAAGCACTTCAAAGAAGATGGTGGCCACGTTCGTTGGAAAAACCGGCCATGTTGCGACTATTGCACTTGAAGATCGTAGAACGGTTAACGCAGAGTGGTATACCACAGTTTATTTACCACAAGTCATCGCCGAACTTCGAAAATCTAACTCAAAGCGACGCATCATCCTGCACCACGACAACGCAAGCTCACACAGCGCTCGTCAAACGATTGAGTATTTGAAGCAGGAAAAAGTAGAAATTCTTGACCATCCTCCATACAGTCCTGATCTAAGCCCTAACGATTTCTTTACATTTCCTAAAATTAAGAAAAGTCTTCGTGGTCAAAGGTTCCAGTCCGGTGAAGAAGCAGTCGACGCTTTCAAGTCAGCCATTTTGAAAACCTCCACTTTAGAGTGGAATAAATGTTATAATAACTGATTTGAGCGAATGGAAAAGTGTATTAAGCTATGTGGTGAATACTTTGAAAAACAATAAAAATTACTATAAGGTTCTAGTTGTGTTTTTTTCTTCAAGCGACAAAACTTAAAAGGCATACCTCGTAAACATCGAGTGTTTTATACGGATGAATCTCACAAGAACGAACCGATGAGCTCAAATACAAACGAAATGCAGTTTTTTCGATCCGAAACATAGAATTATGATATTGAATAGCAAGGCAAAATTTTTAGTTTTATATATTAACAATAAAAAATTCTTTTGGTTAGTAGATACCGGAACATCATTATCTGTTATAAAGAAAGATGCATTACCTATTAACAGTAGCATAATTAGAGATGAGACTATCATAAATGGTATTGGAGGTCATATTCAATCCAGCGGATTTGTTCATCTCAGTTTGATTCATCGTGATAAACAACATTGGGTGGACTTTGACATCAAGCTTCATGTTTTCAATAACATACCATTAAAGGCGGATGGTATTTTAGGTTTAGACTTTCTATGTTGTTATGCATCAAGCATCAACTTGCAAACTAACGTCATTGCTATGTCTAAATATGGAATGGAATATTACTTAGAACTCTGTGACACTGTAGATTATTCAAATGAAGTGTTACATATTCCTGCGCGAAGTGAATCAATTCATTATTTACTTTTAAATGTTGATATAAAGGGTCATTGCGTTATCCATAGCAAACAATTAGCGGAAAATGTTTTTCTTGCGGGATGTATTGGAAGAATAAAAAATAACAGATTACCAGTAAAAATTTTAAACACCAATGAGCATGATATTACTTTACCAATGTTACAACCTGAGATTTATTCAATTCAAGATTATGACTTATACAGTTTTAAACCTAATTTTAATAGTTTAGAACGGGCAAAAATCTTATCAGATATTTTAAAATTAAATCATCTTATTTTGGAAGAACGTAAATCTATTCAAGAATTATGTGCTAAATATTCGGATGTTTTCTTTTTACCCGGTGATAAGTTAACAACTACGAACGTTTATGAGTAATCGATAACTTTAAAACCAAACATAAATCCGATTTATGTTAAGCAATATCGTCTACCTCATTATTTGAAAAATGAAGTAAATAAGCAAATTCAACAAATGATTGACAACGACATTATAGAAGAAGCAAAAAGTGAATGGTCTAGCCCTATCTTATTGGTACCAAAGAAGAGTGCAACCGACAAAAAATGGCGATTAGTAGTCGACTATCGGAAACTCAATGATTGTATAGTAGATGATAAATTCCCGTTACCCAATATCACTGAAATTTTAGACTCACTCTCTGGATCAGTCTACTTCTCACATTTAGACCTTAATCATCAGGGATATTACCAAGTAAACCTAGATAAGCACAGTAGGGAGTACACTGCATTCACTACAAACACGGGACAGTACCAAATGAAGAGATTACCAATGGGACTCAAAACCAGTCCAAGTGCTTTTAGTAGAGTCATGTCGGTAGCTGTCAGGATTAACGTATGATAAATGCTTCATATATTTAGATGATTTGGTCGTATTTGGGAGAAATTTAGATAACCATAACAAGAACTTTTAGAAAGACTGAGAAAAATTAACTTAAAATTGAATCCGGGAAAATATTGCTTTTTAAAAAAAGAAATTATTTATTTAGGTCATTTAGTGTCAGTAAAAGGAGTTTTACCTGACCCGGCAAAAACTGAAATATTACAAAAATATCCCATACCAACTAATAAAGATGAAGTAAAAAGATTCGTAGCATTTTGTAATTATTATAAAATTTTGCAGAAATAACTAATCCTTTAAATAAATTAACAAGAAAATATGAACCGTTTCTGTGGTCTACTGAGTGTCAAAAAGCATTCGAAACATTAAAATATGCTTTGACAACTCCACCAATATTAGAATTTCCAGATTTTTCAGAAAATAACGAGTTTATAATTCAAACAGACGCTTCAGGTACAGCTATAGGAGCAGTCTTGTGCAATAAAAACATGAAACCAGTAGCATACACTAGCAGACCACTCAATAAAGCTGAACTTAACTATCCAACTATTCAGAAAGAGCTACTTGCTATTGTGTGGGCTGTGAAGTACTTTAGACCTTACGTGTACGGTAAATTATTCACAATTATGACTGACCATAAGCCTTTAATATATTTATTTTCAATGAAAGATCCATCAAGTAGACTTCTTCAATTTAGACTGGAATTAGAGGAACATAATTTTAAAATTGTGTATGTTAAAGGAAAAGAAAACAGCGTTGCAGACGCATTGTCTAGAATAACTATAACATCGGATACTTTAAAAAACATGAACGAAGAAATCGTAACAGTTATGACAAGAGGGCAGAAAAGGCGTTTAGACTTAGACAACCAATTAAATACACCTTGTTTTAGTAAACTCGCTGAAAAGTGGCCTGATCAACCACAGGTAGTTGAGGTGCTAAAAATGCCAGGTGATTTAGTGGAAATTACTTTTATAGGTAATGACGAATTATATAAATTAAGAAGACAAAATAACATAGATAAAGAAAAAGTTTGTTTTATTTACAGTCATCGTAGAAAAATGATATTTATTAACCTTAACTTTAGGGCACAATATACGCGAGCCGAATTTGTGACTAAGTTAGAACAATTTTGCAAAAATATGAATATAAATGAACTATGCATAGTAAAAAATAAAGAATATGACAATTTTATTAAAGACTTATTAAAACAAATAAAAGATAATAAGAAATGGACCGGTCCACGAATTTATGTATTAAGAGGAGTTAGAAGAATTGATGACGACGAAGAAAAGAAATATATATTGCACGATTTTCACCTATTACCCACTGCAGGTCATGCAGGTGTATGTAGAATGACTAACAATATTAAGAGAAAATTTTACTGGCCAGGCTTAGACAAAGACGTTAAAGAATTTGTGAGTAAATGTATTAAATGTCAGAAAATGAAGCATTGTAGGTATGTCAAGGCGCCCATGGAGATAATTACAATGTCTTCATATGCTTTTGAAAAGATCTATCTAGACATCGTAGGTCCTTTAGAGAAAGATATTGAAAGTAATTGCTACATTTTAACACTGCAGTGTGAACTTGCTAAATTTGTAGAAGCGTATCCTCTTAAAAATAAGGAAACTGTAAGTGTAGCGAAAGCGTTAGTTAATAATTTTATTTTAAGTTTCGGAGTACCAAATACCATAGCGACTGATCGTGGAACAGAATTCGTTTCTTCAGTAATGGAACAGGTATGTAAAATTTTGGGTATAAATAAATTAACATCTACAGCGTATCATCATCAATCTATCGGTGCGTTAGAAAATTCTCATAACAATCTAATTACATTCTTGCGAATACAGTGTAATGGTCAAAAAGATACATGGAGTCAGTGGCTACCATTCTGGTGTTACAGTTTCAATAATACTGTTCATACAGAAACAAAATACACGCCATTCGAACTGGTATTTGGGAGAGCTAGTGTAATACCATGTAGAGTAAGTCAATATGTAGAACCATTGTATAACCCAGAAAGTTATCCTTTAGATCTTAAGTATAGGTTACAAGTAGCACATCAAGATGCTCGTAATAATTTACTTTTAAGTAAACAAAATCGTAAGTGTTCTTAAGATAAATACATAAATAATGTGACATATAATAATGGACAATTAATACTAATTAAGAATGAAACAGCTAAAAAGTTAGAAAATCAATGGAATGGACCATTTGTAGTTTTAGAAGACTTAGGTGTTAATGTAAAAATTTAAAAAAATAATGATACTTATGTAATCCATAAAAATAGAACCAAACCATTTATATCATAAAATCATATTAAACATGTAACCTTTTATATTAAAAAAAAAAAAAATCTGTAATAACATTTTTTTTTTCTCTGTCACCCCCGAGGTGTAGTGTAGTATGTATGTAGTAGTAGTGTAGTATGTATGTAGTAGTAGTGTAGTATGTACAATGATCTATACTTATAACAAATGTAATCCAATGATAGTCAGTAATAAAAGGTAATCGATCGAGACCAGTTGTTTTTAATAAAACAATATCCCCTCACATTAACAAATATATTTTTATTATTCATTAACAGTTTTTTTTGGTTGCTTATATCTTCGAAGTTTGACACTTACGAGGTTTTGTGAAAGAATATTTCTTGTTTGTATTGATGTTAGCTATCGATTTTTATAAGAATTATCCGTGGCCGTCATTTTGAAAATAAATTAAAATGGCGGACGGTAGGTGAGCCAAAATCTTCAAACCCCTTTGGCAATTATTATTTGCGTTGCTCAGGCGCTGTCGAGTAGTGTTGCCAAACCAAGGAAAAATATTTTGGTAAGAAAGTGGGAGTATTTTGAAGTAGATAAATAAAAATAGAAATACTATATTATTTCTCAATTTTGATGCCGCCGATTGCCGGCTCCCTAATACGGGCGCTCTAGGCTGTCAACTAGTTCGCCTATATAAAAGGCCCGCCTTGTATTATACAATGTTACTTACTTCGTATACTCGTGCTGCAGTGTGGTATTGGAGTACTGTATAGCGAGTCGCATTGCTTCGACTAGTGCGGTCATGTCTTTACTGAGCACCTGGTGAGCCATTTCCACTTCACTGAAATTAGAAGTTACGTAATTTTGTGACTTTTAATTTTTTGGCTACTTATGCTGTATATGGAATTGTTTCCTCCAAATATTACACGACACAGTAATAGGGCGTTCTAATTCTAAACCAACATAGTAGTGTCGTTGATATCAAAAATTATGTGGTCGACCTTATCAAAGACGCTAGTGAAATTAGTGTACACCATGTTGATTTGGATTTCTTTTTTCTTTCTTCATGGCATGGTGCACAGATTAGCGCATTTGCCAATGTCACTTATTGTATTCAAGTAGAATCGTTATCGTAAAACTGCTCCAGTAAAGTGATAGTAGGCTTTACTGAAGTTATAAAGAATTTCTTGAAAGAGCGCGAGAACTTCAGCTACACATGTTTATTTAGACATAAGTCTAAAGTGCTTAAATTTTTATTTAGACATAAGTAATAAGTGAAAATAATGGAATAATCCATTCTTTTCACATACACAGAATTTTAAAATACAATATACTATCACTTTTGTACTTTAAAATTGCCAAAAATGTAAAAAAAAGAAAATCCAAATAAAATGACAACCTCACTTCTCTCGTTCTCACTAAAAAGTCCATGATTTGGATTTACAGATGTAAGAAAGTTTGATTTGTGGCTACTAAATCTATGTTGTTCTGTGCAGATCAAAATTTTTAAATATCAAGTTAGTATTTGATAAATAAAGGGCGCGGCCACGAGGTCGACGGTGGCGCACAGGCGGCGCGCGTGTGCAGTGTGGGGTGTGTGTGTAGTGTGTGTAGTGTGGGGTGTGTGTAGTGTGGGGTGTGTGTAGTGTGTGGTGTGTGGACAGTACGCACCGCAGCGCGGCGAGCGGGAAGGGCGCGGCCACGAGGTCGACGGTGGCGCACAGGCGGCGCGCGTGTGCAGTGTGGGATGTGTGTGTAGTGTGTGCAGTGTGGGGTGTGTGTAGTGTGTGGTGTGTGGACAGTACGCACCGCAGCGCGGCGCGCGGGAAGGGCGCGGCCACGAGGTCGACGGTGGCGCACAGGCGGCGCGCGTGTGCAGTGTGGGGTGTGTGTGTAGTGTGTGCAGTGTGGGGTGTGTGTAGCGTGTGGTGTGTGGACAGTACGCACCGCAGCGCGGCGCGCGGGAAGGGCGCGGCCACGAGGTCGACGGTGGCGCACAGGTGGCGCAGGCGCGCGCCCACGGCCCGCACGGCGGCCAGCACGGCGGCGGGCGGCGCGGCCCGCTGCGCCTCGCCCGCCAGCCGCATCACGCGCCGGACCACCTCCGTCGTGGCGCCGTACACGGGCTCCTCGCACCCGCCGCATCCGCCGCGAGTGCCGCGAGCGCCGCGCTCGCGCGACTGCCGACACACCGCGCGGCACGCATTAGCCTCCTCCACAGATGAGTAATGTGCCAGCTTCATATGCTGGCACGATATTTTCTATAATCTCGATACACGAATAATATGTCAACATCGTTGTAGACATTACAATAAAATCACGTAGATAATTCGTGTAAATAGTTTGTAAACATAGTAGGAGGTATGAGATGTAGACAGCTGCTGTATGGCGTTAACACGCTGCACAGTACCAATATATCATCTACCAAATTCCGCAAATTATTTACCAACATGAAGCCCGAGAAGAAGTATTGTAACAGATATCTCAGCAAGATTCCTTGCGACAACTCGGTAACTCACGGGTATCTCACTGCGTTGGAGTTTTGAGTTAACTCAAAATTGCGCCATATCGCAACAAAATGGTACGAATCGAATGAGTCGCAAAGCATGTTTCATCCGCACCCCGCGCCCGCTTACTTTTAGCGCAGGATGGGTGAAGTGTGCTATGCACCAATACATATTAAACAGGAAACTGAGCGCACCTCCTCTCTGGCGTTTTATGAACTAAATGACGCCGTGTCAGCTGTACGATCTTCAATTTCCACAATATCAAAATTAAATTTAATATTTTTTTTGATTCTTTGGCATATTGTTTTCAGTGAGAAAAGAAAATTATACAATTGTTAAATATTTAGTAAAAGTTCCAATTGTACATTTAAAAAGAAAGCTGTATTTACTATAAAAAAAGTACAGAAAAATGAAAACATTTGCTCGACTAAGTTACTATCCGCGACTTGTTCTGCGTAATATTGAATTTTTTCCAACATTACTTTTTAGCCTAATAAAGGAGAATTTTCAAAGATCACTTTTTAGTACCTTGTTACATTATTCATACTTACATCTTTGTGTAAAATTATAAGCTTCTAGGTCCAGTGGTATGGGCTGCGAGTAAATATATCAGTCATTAAGTGAGTCAGTTAAATTTCCTCTTTAATAAACAGAAAAAGAATGGCTGGCTGTTGCTCGCAAATTCGTCCGTGTGGTAATTATAGTTTTCCATGTTAAGTTTGATCGATCCATCAATATGTAAATATTTGATCTATCTGTCAGTCTTATACAATAAATACTGCATACATTGTTGTGCTTTGCTATACCAAATTCGAAAACTAGATCCTAATAACAATAGCGTTGAGTACTGTTAGATTTGATAATCGTTCCAAAACTAAGTTTATAGTAGAACATTTAAATCAGGTTGCAAGCCAGATCCTACAAACTACCGCCCAGTATCGATATTGCGAGCGTTGGGTAAAATATTCGAAATGCTGGCACATTTTAACATTTGCAGGACATTTCATGGTCGACAGTACGGTTTCACGAGATAACGGCAACGACACATGCGGGAGCAAGCTTGATTAAAAATGTACTAGAGGCTTGGGAGGATTCACGGGATGCCATTGGCGTGTTTTGTTATATATATATTTCCAAAGCTTTTGATTGTGTTTGGCACAAAACTTTAATTTACAAGCTGTAATACTATGGAAGATGTGATAAAGCTCTTGATCTCGTGATATCATATCTGGCTAATCGAAAACAAAAACCGAGTGTAAATGGTGTTACATCTGTTGGTTCTAAACTAAAGATGGGAGTTCCCCAAAGATCAAACTTGGGACCTTTCCTGTTTTTAGTTTATATTAATGATCTTCCATTTATGCTTAAAGACCTATGTGAT
Organism: Zeuzera pyrina; assembly: GCA_907165235.1. Classification (NCBI taxonomy): domain Eukaryota; kingdom Metazoa; phylum Arthropoda; class Insecta; order Lepidoptera; family Cossidae; genus Zeuzera; species Zeuzera pyrina. The sequence goes on from OU015641.1 coordinate 8,280,767, forward strand.
ATAATATTATTTGCTGATGACACGTCATTATTGTTTAAAGTAAATAGAAAAGACATAGATATTACCGGATCTAATAGGACCTTGGCGGATGTCTCGAGATGGTTCGCTGCTAATAATTTACTATTGAATGCACAAAAAAGCAATTGTCAAGTTTTCCTTATCTAATGTACCATAATAATGTAGAATCCATAATAGACTAGATCTGGGTGAGAAATAAATAAGATTAGCGAAATCAGATACTTTTCATGGTTTAACAGTAGATAATAAGTTATAGCGGGCGGACTGTGTCGGGATTTTGGCTAATAAGCTCAGTTTGACAATTAGACTATTAGACGCATGACACAGTTGACAGAGGTGGACACGGCTAAGCTAGTTTACTTTGCAAATTCCCATAGTCTTTTATGTCTTATGGCCTACTACTGTGGGGATCAGCGGCGCATATGAATTGTATGTTTATTTTACAAACGAGGGCAATACGTACCATCCACAGTATGAATGCACAAGTCGCTGAGAGATCGTTTTAAAGACAATTAATGTACTCACTCACCTTACCCTCGTTATACATCTTTGAAAACATAATGTAAGTACAATAGAAAAAATTTTGATGTTTTTCAAAATAAAGGTGTTATTAATGGTATGGAAAATGGTATGGTCGTGATCAGCTAGTTATTCCTAAATTTAAATTACGAAAGTCTATTGGGTCATTTTTGGGCAAATGTGTTCATTTTTATAATAAAATTCCTTAAGAAATCACTCAATTAAAGGAAGAGAAATTGAAGCTTGTTATTAAACGCACATTGATTGGAAAAGCATACTACAAAATTAGCGATTTCATTGAAGAAAAAACAATAGTTTGGAAATAACCCTCTCTCTGCACACGCATTTATTGGGTTTGTGAATATTGTATTTTAAATAAATATTTTATTGCTCATGTAGGATAAACGGTATCTAAACGCACATTTTTGCGGTTGATTAGTAGCTATTTTCTCATTTTACAATTTGAGTGCGACAAGTTTATTTAGTATAGTATAGTAATTTGAGTGCGTAAACAGTACGCACAGTGAGACACAATTTGGTAAACTGAAGAGCGAGCGAAGTGAGTCAGTGGCATTGGTTGTACAATAGGATTCAAAGAAATGTGTGCACTTATCTATGGTGTGCGTGAAGTGGCATTGTACATTTTTAAAATGTAGAGCGCCTCTACTTGGGCCTATGACGCGTAAGTGCTACAGAGCACGCAATATTCGCTGTCTCGCTCTCACGTTTTATGGCCTCGCCAGTAGCGAGTGTGGAGGTGGAGAGTGGAGAGCGGCAATTTATTTTTGTATTAACAAATATTACATTTTTATTGTTCACTAGTTGTGCCCGCGACTTCGTACACGTGAAGTGTTAGTTTTTAACTTACGAAACTTCTTTGTACTTCTTTGTTTGTTGTGTGGTGAAATAATAAGTAGTTGTGAGTGCAGAATTCCCAAGAATTTAAAATCGAATATCTTTCCTTCGCGTGCACCGATCTTGATGAAATAAAGTTTATATGTTGCTCGATGCTTAGCAGAAGCTACCTGTGAAATGCTTGAAAATCTGTTCAGTAGTTTCGGAGATTACCGTGTACAAACAGACAAAAACTTTAAAAATAGTCTTTTTGCGTGGGATAGCCCTTCGTACGATAAGTTTCACGTAAATAATTTTAATGTAGAGAAACGGCGGTTCTACAGTTTTATTATAGTAAATAATAATATATAGATTACCAGTTCTTTGGTTGCTTATATCTTCGAAGTTTGACACTTTATGAGGTTTTATCAAAGAATATTTTTTGTTTGTATTGATGTCCGCTATCGATTTTTATAGAAATTATTCGTGGCCGCCATTTTGAAAAAAAATCAAAATGGTGGACGGTAGGTACGCCAGGCTCCATACTACAATCTTCAAAGCCCTTTTAAATTAAGTCAGTTTCATTCTAAAGGTGCGATATATGGTCTTATTAAAAATAAATACATATAACAATTTCGTAAGAAAGTGCATCTTGGCTGAGGCCCGGTGCGCTTGTACTGTCCAATGCAATATGGAGAAACCGAAATCATTGAAGATACAAAGGAACAAACTTAGCGATCATTCGGTCCCTTTTGTAAAAACAATTTTGGCATTATAAATTTGTTGGCCAGGCATGAGTTGTCCATAAAAATTTGTAAAATTTTTCTACTTTTCATTGCAAATCGACTCAGTTTTACGTAAACGTCATTTCATTGTACCAGACGAAAAAACTTCTGACAGCAGAAGTTGGTCGAATTTTATGAAAAAATTTATCATGCCACGGAAGAATCCAATATACTAAATACGATTTAGGGCGTTTTTTCATTGGTACATGATAGCGATAATGTCGTGGCCGACACATCAAAGCGATACCGATATTATCATGAAGTTTTTTGATTCAACGACACGGTACTGATACCAATAGCGATAAAACAGAACTTTCATGTCTCATTACGACAAAACAAAACTGTACTTATTCGATATGACAGACAAATAATTATTATTATTATTATATCTGCTTACGTCGCAAAAAAAAATTGTTAAATAGTTTTGGTTACATCCAAAATCCAATAATTAAAGCACAGATTAATTAGTTTATAAGCGTAAAGTTAGATACGTTAAAGGGACTTATTTGAAAGGTATTTTGAATATTCGATCAAACTAAACAATAAACTGAATTTCGTGTCGATACGTGTTACACGAAATTCAAATATGGAACACTTTTTAGCACAAAAAAGTTTTTGTCACTTTGAATGAATTGTTTCCGAGTAAATCGACTATATTTTAGTACATTAACAGTTACTACATTTAGTAGTAACTTCTATTGCATGAAAAATTTGTCATTAAATTTGACCAAGTTCTGCTGTCCGGATTTTTTTCGTCGGGTACAATGAAATGACGCTAACATGAAACTGAGTCGATCTGTATTAAGAAAAAGAAATAGTCAATTTTACTTTTTTTAAATAAATTTTAAACTTCAATTTGCTGACTTTGTCGAGTCAATAAAACAGTCTTACACGGCAAATTCAAAGGTTTTTTAAACTGCTAAACATTCACATTCCGCGATAGTACATCTCATCCGCTTTACTGTTCCATCATAATATACGTTATGGATTTTTATCACTTACTCTCAAATAGAAATATAAGTATTTCATAACTCAATGTGAAAATGCTTGAATTGTGCAATTTCGAGTTACCGATTAATCACTAAGTATGTCCTTGTATCGAGAATATATTTTACGTATCTGGTGGTCAACAAAAATACTTAAAAAATCATAAAACAAAGAGACTGCTACAACTCGCTAGATGGAGGCAGAAACGCAACATAACATATCTTCACGCTGTATCCCCAACGGGGTAGTCAGAGAGGACGGAGCGCCAGGAGTCGCGGTCCTTACACACCTCTTTCGCTTCCTCAAAAGTCATCATTCTCTTCACACATTTTCGCCTAGGCATGCGAGTGCTTTTGATATTTCCGTTGCTAACACTCTGGCTATTTGATCTTCATAAGTCAGCCTTGGTCTTCCTTGGCTTCTTTTACCACTCGCTTTCGCTCTGTAGATTTTCTTCGTCAGTCTTTCATCACTCATTCTTTCCAAGTGCCCAAACCATCTAAGCATTCCTTTCTTCATTTTTACAATAACACTGTTGTGCAACCCTGTCATACTGCGTATCTCATCATTGCTTATCCTGTCCGCAAGCGTGACACCGGACATATTTCTGAGAAACCGCATCTCCACAGCATTTATCATCCTTTCACTCCATTTCGGGCATATCCAGGCCTCACTACCGTACAACAAAGTTGGCACCAACACCGCATTGTGGATGGCCATTTTAGCAGTGTTAGATATATTCACACTACCCACTAATGCGGACAGAGCACCGTTCACTTTATTGCCAGTTGCTACCCGTCTCTCCACATCCAACTCATATCTTCCATCCCTCGAAAACGCACTCCCCAGATACACAATTTCGTTCACTTGTTCTAGACATTTTCCATTAACACAAATCACACATTTCGTTTGTACCGCTTCTCTTTCAAACACCAGAACCTTAGTTTTGTTCACATTCATTTTCAATCCTTTTACTTCACAATCTTCTTTCATACACGTGACTAGTGTCTGCAACTCTGCTTCTGATGGTGCTATTAGCACAGCATCGTCAGCGTACAATAGGCAGTTTACCACTGTGTCATCACATACCATACCACTCATATTACCTTTCAATCTCTGGAGGCAACTGTCCAAATACAGCACGAATAGCCAGGCAGACATCACGCAGCCCTGTCTGACACCAGAAGACTTCAAACTAGGGCGACATGTCACCGTCTATCCTTACACAGGCTCTGTGGTCCCGATATAATGACCTCACAGCCTGCAGTAAGGAGCCCTCCACGCCATATTCAGGCAGAAGACTCCACAATTTCTTCCTCACTACTCTATCGAATGCTTTCTCTAGATCCACGAAAGCGCAGAAAACTTTCCGACCTAAAGCCAGAAACCTTCCCACGATAACGCGGAGCGAGAAAATCTGATCCATACAACCCCTACCGTTCCTGAATCCACCTTGCGCCTCCCACAAATATCTTTCTGAAACGCCTTTCATACGTTCAGTCAATACCTTAGTATAGACTTTACTCGCTAAGCTGACCAAGCTTATGCCCCTATAGCACGCATAGTCTAGATAGGAACCTTTCCCTTTATATAGAGGTACTATGACTGCCGTGTGCCAGTCCTCTGGAACCTCCCCCTTCTGCCAAGAAAGGTTGCAGAGTGCATAGAAGGCATCCCAGACCCTAGGACCACCATACTTGATCATCTCAGCAGTCACCTCATCATTTCCCGCAGCCTTTCCACATTTCAAACTTTTTATCACTTTCTCAATCTCTTTCATACTAATGGCATCCTCCAGTCCCTGGCCCGAGTGTGGCAATTCATTAGAATCGCTCTCAGTATCAGAGACGGAGTCGCCACTCTCATACAGTTCTCCATAGTATTCACTCCATCGCGCAGAACATCTTTTTTATTTGTAAGCAGGTTGTTTTCTTTCGAACGCACTTTATTCATTCTACAAGGTGCCGGACCACTTCGGTACTTACGTACTTCTTTCCAAAATAATTTGGAATTTTCCTCGAAGTTGTCCGACATCTTGTTTTCGTCTAACACCCTACATCTTTCACGCTTCTCTTTCACTAGTGCCTTCGTTTCTGCTATCTGCAGCTTATACCTGTCTTTTATCAAATTTTTCATACCACAGTCATTTTTAGTAGCAAGGTAGTCTCGCCATGCTTTCTTCTTCTTATGCACAGACACTTTCACCTCATCATCCCCCACACATCACGCTTTTTACCATTACCAATCTTATTCATTCCACACACTTCTTTCGCAGCCTCGATCATGCTATCCGTAAGGTTCTGCCAACATTCTTCAACATCCTCGCTCATCACTTTCAATCTATCATCAAGCTTACCGGATAATACCCTTTCATATTCATTCCTGGTGGTCGCATCTTGGAGTTTCCAGCTTTTAATGCGACAAAACGCTGCAGGTTTGGACACTACGCGATGTCGCCATGCCGCAAACAGACCCCTTATTCTAGTTACCACTAGAAAGTGGTCCGTTCCCAGATCGGCTTCTCTGTGTGCTCTAGTGTCCATAACCTGTTTTTTGAGCCGGCTGTTCACCTGGAATAAATCAATCATACTTCTTTCATCCTTCCTTTCCCACGTGTACTAATGAATCGTTTTGTGCTTAAATAAGGTATTAGCAACAAAAAGATCCTTTTCCACATACAGTCCTAACACAATCCTACCAGCATCATTCACTCTCTTATCTCCATACTTGCCTAGGTCAGACTCAAATCCTGTTCGAGCTGTCCCAACCCATCCATTCATGTCTCCACACACTATAATTCTCTCATTCTCCTCAACCGTCTCCAGAACTTCCCTAACATTCTCCCAAAACTGCTCTAGCTCGCCCAAGCCACTAAAACAAATAACTTCGTCAACCCTGTCTTGAGACGCACCCAGAGCAGTCTCGGGTTTACACACTTATACTCAGTTACACAGTTAACCAAACGAGAGGACAGTAAGACGCCTACCCCCTGGCATCCCCTTTCTTCTTGTGGTACACCTGACCACAAAGCGATGCCCCCTCCAGGCAAGTCGACAAGTTCACTGCCCTTTCGCTTGGTTTCACTCAAACATAACACATCCAATCTTCTTTCTTCTATAATATCAATCACTTCATTCATCTTCTCTTCAACCCCACCTCTCATATTCCATGCAGGTATTCTGCACTCCTCCCTCCACTTCCCGTCGCTAGGTGCACAGCGTGTTGGGTGGCGGTCCCCAACGCCGAACTGCACTCTGCTCACACCAGCGGGGACAAACCGGTGTACGTCGCTTTCGGGGGACGCCCTAGCATTCATATTTGCACTGTCCCGCATAGTGTGCACAGAAGAGGAATTGCAGCCCTGAAAAGGGCTGGCAGGGGTCGCGAAAAGCACGCTTCCTCAGTTGACCCCCCTCAACATCCCCCTCCATTTATTCCGTGTCCCCTTCACCCCGCATATTGTTACACTGGTTTGTATGGGGAAAATTCGTTACGGCATCTCTTCGTTTTTACTGCGTGCTAAGTATTAGACAAAGTAACAATGGACATTATTACATGCTATACATTTTAGTATAATACGTTACACAAAAATGTCTCAAACCTCGTATAAATGATGTTAATAATGTAAGAACATTAAAAATAATAATGATAATAAGTACATACCGTTTCTTCTCGTACTGGTTCTTCTTTGGGTTTCACTGTGTTAGCAGGACTCGTCTCTGATGAATTTGTCGCTAAAAATAATGGTACACAATAATCAGTAATTACAACATTGTATTCCCTGTTTTCCCAATTTGGACGAAGATATTCTGAAGCAACTTTAGATAATTCAGAATGATTCTTCTAGTTCACCGACTATGGTGAAGCCAAATAAAAAAGACTTGGCACAATGAAGAGAGTGTTCTTTTGGTAAAAGCGAATATCTGCCTCCTAAGCCTATGTTTCTGGATTCAATGGCCTATCGCGTCACTTTAGGAGGCAAGTCTCTGACCCCTTACTATTAGGGACTTATCTGATTTCCATTCTGGTCAATTAAAATATTTGATGAATACATTTGAAATTCGTTAAAAATACATTAGCGCTTAAACTTTGAGTGAGTTAGGTCAGTTTAAGAAACTTTTGTTAAATTGTCTTTGAGAAGAGTTGTAAGACTTATTATAGCATCACTTCGTTGTGTGGTATCCATAGTTCAAGGCCGATGTGTAGTTTGGGATCATACATTTGGTATAAATGTCTGAAGTATTACTAGTTGCCCAATGGTCGCAATGCGACCGTAAGTATAAAATGAACTATTTCTTCCCGTGACATACACTGCACAGACTCGAAACAGCTCACAAATCACACAAAATTACTCGACATACAATTCGACACCCATTGAGTCAATCTATCAGTAATTATTTGTTGGCATTACTTTATTTAATTTAATGTACGAGTATTTGTAACACACATAATTTTCTAGCTTTCTGCTCAATATGTACTTTAATGATGCCAAATCTCACACTCCTTCGTGTATGGAATATGCTTAAAAAGAGCTACAAAGTTTTCTCTTTACATAGATACAAAATTATTAAAAAGCTAGATATAGTGATATATAGAGGTCAGTTACCTGAGTGTGGTTGACTAGAAGTTTTAGTATCGTGAATTCCCATACTCTGTGCGGTCTCCACGAGTTTCTGTTCCGTGGACGGCTCGTCCGTCGAACAGTGAACGCTTGACAGACGTTTCTGAAGTAACATCAAATAATTCATATGTCGGTGTGCAGAACAGGGCTCTGAACGTCTTGAAATACGTGAAGTTTAAAAACAATAATATCATGAAAAGATATTGTAATAAAGACATCTACGTTAATAAACTTTATTGGCCTTTCAAAAAACTGCATTCTAAATTCAATAGTTTTTTTTACAAACTTTTCGGTTCAGAACGGACTGCTTCGTGAACTTTCAGTGGTTTGAATATCCAAATTACTAATACCATGTAATAATATATTGCTACAAAATAAATATGATAAATAAAATAAGACAAGCAACATACCAAGTTATCTTCTTGCATCTGGAGCCATCTCCTATCCTCTTCACTCTGATGTTGTTGTCTCGCCAGCTCGGCCAATAGCCGCCTTTCTACCGCTGCTTCCGTGTCCAATTCTGGACTCTAAACCGTAATAATACTTATCATTATGCTATTTAAATGAAATGGAAACAACTATAATATATAAATAAAAAAACGAATATCTTTGAATTTTATTTTGAAAAGTGCTATTTTTTACTACATTATAAGTATGTAAATGGAATAATGGAACTATTAAAAAACTGAATATACAATTATTATTAGAAATGACATTATGGTTAATTATTTTATGCTTATTTTTATATTACTTTTACGATTTATACAAGAGGCCAGCAATCCCTCTTTTGTACAATGACAGGAAAATTATTAGAAACAGAAAATAAACTCATTTTAGTAGACCAGACACAAATATATGTTAACTTTTACCCGCCAGACCAAATTATTACCAAAGACAAAGTATTAAAAAAAATTAAAATGTAAAAATTCATGAAAAAATTACTATAATATAAATACTTTCTTACACGACTAAAAATATAAAAAAAAAAACAAAATCTACCGGAGAACCCATTGGACACACAAAAACTGCAAAAAAGGGAAATAAATTATACACAAAATTAAAAGAAAATACTTCAGAAAATAAACTATGTCAAAAAATATTTACATAACTACAAACAAGAAAATCAAGAATTGGATTTATTATAGGTATGTACAATCATATTACATAACTGGTTTTATATTTTAAAACAGGGGTTCTTTGTTTGAGTCATAGGTATGTATGCACATAATATATACATTGTATTAAAAAATTAAAATCATTTTTGTAAATTTAAATGTTTTTCATTTACAGATAGTGAAAACGTCGTCAGAACCAACACAAACATGCAAATCTAATAAATTCTAAACACACAACTAATAAAAAATAAAATGTATCTACAAAAACGACCTAATTCATGCTGTTTTCTCTCAATCAAATCACCTGCACCGGTTGAGCGACATTCGGCTGCGGCTGTACGATGGGCGAGCATTCTTGACGGGACGCGTACAGACTCTGCGCGTCCATGGACTGTGCGGACGCGAACTGCGGCCTTTGACCTTGCCCTTGGTACCCGGGGATGGGCTGACCTTGACTATGGAACGGCGCGGACTGATAACTAGCCGATGCGGCGAACTGTCCGGCGGTCTGAGCAATCGACACCTGAGGTCGGTATAACATGGGCTGAGCGCCCTGAATATGAGTACTGTATATTTGTTGAGGAACGTATGATATAGGAGGTATAACACCCAACGGTTGCGTAACTATCGAACTAGGAGGGTACTGTAAAGGACTAGCGGATCTTTGAGGGTAGAACTGACTAGAATGAGACGAAGATATTTTCATTTGACCCATTTGACTAGCTTTTGGACTTTGGGAATAAGGTACACCTTGTACGACTCCAACAGGTACTCCGTATGTCATGGGATGTGACGCTGCCATACCAGACACTACTGGCCTGTATTGAGGTTTGGCCATCGCTTTCTGCGCAGCAATCGCCACGCAACTTTTAACGTTATCACCCCCGAAATCGTAAATCTCCTCCACTAAGGGTGGATCGGGTTGAGATCTCATTTTATTCATGACACTGGCAGCTAATTGAGCATTGATGCCTCCTTGGACAGAAAACTGACCGACGTCTTGCTCCCTACGACTTCGCGGGGGAGGAGAAGCTGGGACAGAGTGCTGTCGCGTGAAAGGTGCTATCGGAACAGGAGATCCTCTATGAGACAATGTTCCTCGCGGATTGCGTTCTAAAGAACCCATGCGAACAGGAGCTCTTTCTGCGGTAGATAGAGTACCGCGTGTATTTCTTTCTAACGATCTAACTCGGCTTGCATAAGGTTCAGAAGGCAGTTCTGTCTCACTTTGACTCTGTGAAGAAGTGTCAGTTCTTGGGGATATATTTTGCTCATTTTGACACAAATTATCGCAGCTCTCCCTCGCTCCTACGACAACTGTCAGAGTCTCGTCCGGCGGGTCAGAGGGGGTAGCTGTCGGGACGATCGGGTCTAACTTCTGAAGACTAGCGACGGGGATAGGCACCGTTTGCAAGGGAATATCGACTTTTTCGTCGGGTTTCGGGTTAATAATCTTATCAACGATGGTGGGGTCGTTCTCTGGTAGATTTTGCGCGAAGTCGACGGCGACGGTGTTGAATACCGAGGCGGGTGTGTTGTAGGCTTGCGGGTCGAGCGCGCGCGCCTGGTTCTCCCGCAGCAGGTGCGCCAGCACCAGCGGGTTCTGCGCCACGATGTACGTCTGCGGCCCGCCGCCGCCCCCGCCGCCGCCCGCGCCGCCCGCACCGCCCGCGCCGCCGCCCGCGCGCGTCGACGACTCTACTGCCGGACACAGAACGACGCTATCGTAACTATTTTGAAGGACTTTTTGGCGGGAACGGGAGAAATGAGGTTATCATTTTATTTAGATCTATTTTTTACATTTTTGGGGGTTTTAAAGTACAAAAGTGATAGTATTGTGTTTTAACGTTCTGTATAAGTGAAAAGACTGGAGTAGGTCTAAATTAACATGTGTAGCTGAAGTTTTTGCGCTCTTCTTACTAAGAAGTCCTTTATAACTTCAGTAAAATCTACTATCACTTTACTGGAGGAGTTTTACGATAAGAAGAAAAAACAAATTTACTTGGAATGTGTTTCATGTTGATTCTACCTATTAATACGTGACATTGGCAATCTGTGCGACATGCCATGAAGAAAGAAAAAAAAAAGCTACTTTTGAAGTGAAATAGTAGATTGTATAACAAGTAGTGATGTGCCATAAAAAAGATCTGTATTCGTATCCGCATCTTTTTAGCGGATTTTGAACGGATCTTTTACATTAATGAATTTAATTAAATGGAAATTAGAAAATAAATGACGATAAAATATAAATAACTTCAAATCGCTTTTCATTTCTTAAAATGATAGTACTTTTTATTGCAAAAATCAAGCAAATAATTATGATAAATATTATAATAGTAAGTTACCGCAGTATGTTCACATAAAGCAGGATTAATTTAATTGTATTCGAACGAACAAACGGAGTACGAAAGTTGAGGTCCGTATCCGTATTCGCGGATCTAGACATAAATAATCCGTATTCGTGTTCGTATCCGCGGATATACATTTTAACAATCCGGCACATCTTTAATAACAAGGGAGTAAATTAATATTTTACGACGAGGCGCTATTTTGAGTCCAAAGCGGAGCGAAGAATTCTAGAGTAGAATCCCGAGGAACGAACGGAAGTGTCAAAAGCACTCACATACCTAGGCGAAAATGTGTGAGGAGAATGATGAGATTTGAGGAAGCGAAAGAACTATGTAAAGACCGCGACGCTTGGCGCTCCGTCCTCTCTAACTATCCCGTTAAGGATACGGCGTGAAGATATGTATTTATTGAGATAAAATGATACTCAATCGTATATAAATGTGAATTTTGTTATTTATTTATTTATTTACGCCAATCGGTATAATACGTACATAGTAAACACATAAAATAAATTTAAGTGAGCATCATTTTGATTAAGTTAATTACAAAATAATTTTACTTTATTTTATTACAAAAAATATATTAATTTACGAAATCCAATTTTGAATAGTTTGTGATTGTTAAGTTAAAAAAATGTAATGACATGATTGAATTATACGTTACACTAGAATAGTGCATCAAAACAGTAATCGTGTCCCTGTTTTGATGCACTATTCTATGTACCAGTTAACGCGCTGGCAGAGTGGGGCGCGGGAACTGCCGCTTCGCCGTAAGTAAGAGTGAGACAGTGCTATCGTGTCGTCGCTCGGAATGGGCAAGACCTGCTCATGACTTTTTAATATTACGTATAATAAATTAAGTTTAAATAATTAAAAGCCCATTTGAAATGTATATCTTCCAGTCTTACATTAATTTGAGCATCGACTTTTTAATTAGTTATTGTAAAAGCATTACATAAGTGCTATAAATATGAAATGAAGTAAAATACGCTGTTGTTCACTACACAAGTGTCGAATTGAAACGATATGTGCACGTCTTACAATCCTAACTAAACGGCCTAATAACAGTTTTTATAATTTTCCATTGAACGTTTTCATCGGCACGTTTTTACCGTCCGGAATACAGTAGATAAGCAAAATGCTTACCTATTATGTCGTCGACAAAGACGCTTTTTCAACGTCTACGGCATGACGTTATCATGTACGGAAATCTTCGATCACAGATAAAAAACTAGATACACAGTCAACACTACAAAAATGTCCGAACCAAATTACGTATTAAGTGCACATTGAGTGAGTCACAGATTATGTGAATTATACTTTACGAGCTTTTATAATCTTATGGTTTGGCAGGAAGGTCTACTTTTGATTAACACAATGTTACTGATAATATTATACGGTATTAAAAAGATATACGAGTCGGACAATAATTTGTTTAGATTTTACAGAAGATTGTGAATCTAGTTGTTTATTTGTGATCGAAGACGGAAATATAAAAGCGTCTCCATACAACATTTTGCTTCCCCATTGTACCGTGGACGGAAAAAACGTGACGATAAAAACGTGCAACGGTAAATTATAAAAGCGGCCAATGTGCATGTGTGCGCGCGTGTGCGCGTGTGTGTGTGCGTGTACGCGCGTGTGTGCGTGTGTCGGTACCGGCGAGGTTGGCGGGCGGGCGGCAGGGCTTGGGCGGCGGCTCGTCGCCCCAGGAGGCGGCCGCCACGCGCCTGTTCTCGCGCCGCATCGTGTCCCACGCCGTGTTGCGCTCCTCCTGCAGGATCTCGCTGCGATCGACACCCCATACTTAGTATAGCCGTACAACTAGTGCGAGTGAGAATCTCATCTTTTATGATAGTGTCACGAGTAGGAAAGGGATAGCGAGCAAGACGCTATTGTACAATAACCGGCGGGGTTATTACCTAAAAATTTGCAGACAGCGACAGCCATGCGATCACTACGCGACCGGTGACAAATTGTAATAAAAAATTGATATCATGTATGACGATTGCGTATCTATTATTCTAAATCCGTAAAATGCACATGCAAATCGCGGGTGATTTAGCGCCACTATACAAATTACATTACACAAATTCTCGTTTTGACAGCAGATATCGCGCAATAATAGCTGTCGCTGCTGTCTGCAAGTTACGTAATAAGCGTACGGGGGGGGTTATTACCCAAAAATTTGCAGACAGCGACAACCACGCGACCATTGGTGACTAATTGTAATAAAAAATTGATATCATGTATGACGATTGCGTCTCTATTGTGAAAAATGTATTTTTCGCGGTGGATATGGAGCCACTATAAATAAATAAAATAAAAATAATAAATAATTTGACGACCTCCGTGGCGCAACGGTTAAGCGCGTCGATAAGTAAACGGGGGGTTGCGGGTTCGATTCCCGCCCCGAGTCTGGGTGTTTATGTATAATATGTATTTATTTACAAAAAAAAGTATATGAGTAGTATATCAGTTGTCTAGTACCCATAACATAAGCGCTGTGCTGCTTACTCTGGGTTTAGATGGCGCTGTATGAAATGTCTGAATATATATTATCATATTATATTATTATAATTATATTACACACATTTTCATTTTGGCAGCAGATATCACGCGATATTTGACTGTCGCATGCTGATTGCCGTGTGCTGATGATAATTGAATAGAAAAAAATGTATAAGACGCGCTTTTAAAATATCTTCTATAGCTTATCTTATACATATAATTGTTATCTTGTTATTTACAATAAATGTTATGCTGTAATAAGCGTGCCGTTTTGAATGACAGCTCGTAACAAATCGTCACGCTGTCGATATCACTGTTGGCTAATTTTATTATTTTGTGTTATACGTTTTATTTCAAAGTACTATATTTTTTGATAATGGTTACGTGTTCTGGATGTGATTGTGATATTACATATCGCAATAATCATTCATTTCATAAGTGATAATGACAAATTAAAAATCGTCATGCGTCAACGTCTATACGCCACTATATAACTAAGTTTATGGTCGACATCGACCGAACGACACGTTTGGAAGTTAAATACACTGTACTATAATGTGGTGTATTGTAACACACATGTAGATATTTCTTTTGTGGTTTCGAAGCTATTAATTTCACAGTATTAATAAGGTTGATTTTATTTTGTCCGAGATTATTATTTATGCCAAATAAGCCTATAGAGACGTGGCATGAAATGCGTAATGTGTAGTGTAAACTGTATTACAGCTACTATACTATATGCTGTAAACGCCACACCTCGTTATCTGTGTGTCTATAACGTGTGCAGCATAGTCTAGTGTGTGTGATAGGCGCAGTGTGTAGTGTGTCTTAAATCTGTGGTGTGGTGTGGAATGTAATATTTGTGGCGTATGTGGTAGGTGTGGTATGGTGCGTGTGCTGTATTGTGCGTGTGGTGTGGTGTGTGTGTGCAGTATGGTGTGTGTGGTGTGGAGTGTAATGTGTGTGGCGTAGTGGGTTATGTGATGTTTGTGAAGTGTGGTGCGTGTGCAGTATGGTGCGTGTGGTGTGGAGTGTCATGTGTGTGGCGTATATAGTGTGTGACTGCGGTGCATGCGGGGTGGTGTGTGTGCAGTGTGGTGCGTGTGGTGTGTGTGCAGTGTGGTGGAGTGTGCACACTCACAACATGGTCTCCTTGAGGTGGTGCGCCGTGGGCCGGTGCGAGGGCTCGTAGGCCCAGCAGCGCGACATGAGCGAGTAGAGGCGCGGCGGGCAGCGCGCCGGCAGCGGCAGCCGCTCGCCGTTCTCCAGTTTACCGATCACGTCGTTGTTGCGCACGCCGCTAAACGGTTTCACGCCCAGCATCAGGATCTCCCACATGCACACACCTGCGACCGTCACGACTGCTTCACAACAACCCTTACATCTTGGTTAAAACCTTAACTGGATAATATAACTTAACATAATAACGAGGAATATAGAATAAATAATAACGACGAATTTCGACGTATTTTTAATTAAAGAAGAATTTTTAAAAAACGCTGGTAAGGGTTAGGAGCAACTTACGTAATCAACATCTCTAACGTCTATATTTTCTCATTCGTGAGTAAGCACAATTGGCCTGGTTATTGGATTTAAACTTTGATTACAGTTTAAAAATAGTGACCTAGTTAGGACTTTCCGATACTATATCGAACATTTTGTCATTAGGAGGACAGAACATTTTTCATATACTATTTACAACGTTCCAGTTTTTACAGACCGTTACTACTGATAAATATGGGTCGTAGACATCGTCTATTTGATAGCCATTAGGTAAATATAAAAAATGAATAATATGAATTACCAAACATCCAAACATCAGATGCAGAAGTAAACCGTCTGAAATTGATAGATTCGGGCGCCATCCACTTGATTGGTAATTTGCCACGCGAAGCTTTGTAATATGATTTGTCTTCCACCATTTTAGATAAACCGAAATCTGCAAGCTAAAAATTAAATAATATGCAGTTTTCATAAAAATTTACATCTATAATTAAGAAATTACAGATAGAAATCCGACGAGATAAGAGTGAAATAGCCTATTATTACTACTTATAAAATGCGTCACAGCATACCTTAACACACGTTGGGGTGGACACAAGCACATTCCTAGCAGCAATATCTCTATGCACGAACTTTTTGCTCTCCAAATAACTAAGTGCGGTTGACAACTGATAAATATATAGGACTAGCGTACACGTCTCCAATCTAAAACAAAAGACTATAAATTAAGTATTACTACCAGATAACATTATTGTAATATTGTTGTAATTACAATACAGTATTGTATTGTAATTGGGAATTGAATCATAATTGAATAGAAAAAAATGTATAAGACGCGCTTTTAAAATATCTTCTATAGCTTATCTTATACATATAATTGTTATCTTGTTATTTACAATAAATGTTATTGTGTGTGTTACGAGTATAAATATGCACGCGCGTGTGTATGCGTATGCGTGTATGTGCGTGTGTGTGGATGTGTGAGATTTTGACAGTGTGTGTGTCTATATGTGCGTCAATACGCACCTGTGCGCATTTTGTTGCAGATAAGCCCTCATTTCCCCCAGTGTAGCCAGCTCCATTACGATCCATATGGGCGGAGTGCTGCACACGCCCACGAGACCGATTATGTGAGGGTGGGAAAACTGCTGCATTATATCTGCAATAATAACAAGAGTAGAGTAACTTTAATCACGAGCAAAATTTATTTTCTTCTGTAAAAAAGAAGAAACTGACTGACTGTCATCATCGTACAATCTAAACCACTGGGCCTAATAACTTGTAATTCAGTAGAGATGCTTCCTGTAAAATATAGGCAAGCACTAAGAATTTAGAAATTCATCCCCTGATATCTTAAAAAGTTGTGTCAAATGTAGTACGAAAAAAAAATGAAATGAATGAAAAACTTTATGTGAAGAATCTGTGAAAACACATATTTAGGTGATTTTGAACCAAACTGCTAATAGAGTAAAAATGAATGTCAAAATTTACGTTAGTAACTAATTAATCTGTGGTCAAAGTATGTATAAAGAAAAATAAATTTCACGCAGACCAAGTGTCGGGTAACAGCTAGCTAGGGTTACTAGAAAACGCTAAAAGCGTTGAATAGAAATATTTTTATTTTTATAAAGATTGTATTATTTTCATACTTTCCCTAACCGTGGTAAAGTTACTATGTTATTACAGAACCTGTTTCAGATGGTCCATAGTGATTGATGCTTCGGTGTTTAATAGTATTCCTGTGGTAAAGCAACGTTTGCACACGGTCACCTACTAAATGGATGTTATATTGACATTCAACATCTATTTCATGCGCCTCCTTGCTTCGGAAAGTATTAAGCCATTGGTCCCGACTATTGGTATACAGTTTTAATTGTTAAGCCAAGTCAGAGGCCATCCAGCTTAAAAATTCTTGACAGTAGGTAGTGAAGCATAGTCCGTGTCATTCTCACCTTATTTATAAAAAGAGATTGGTATCCAGCATTGGAACCTGTAGGTCCACTACTGAATTTTTTGTTTAAAGATTACATATAAAAGTTGAAAAATCGACTGTAAAGTTAATTCCGGAATCTCTTGCGTAGTTTGCTGCGGTTGCTTTTGGGTAAATATAGGTGAAGTTACTCACAAGCCTCCTCTAAGAACTTTTCGGTAGTGTCCAAGTCTGCATCCATCTTGCAAGTCTTGACAGCAACGGGCAACACGTACTCCCCTGCCGCGCACTTTCCCTGCTGCTTCTGTATCGCGAGTTGTCTTCTCAGTGATGGGTGATTGGCTGACGTCACACGACATGTGCCTGACGACAACATACATACATTTTTAAATGTGGTAGAGCCATCCTGCATTTCAGCATGAATGGGGCCAGCTCGCTCGGTGAAATACCACCCTCTCACAGAATATCGGCGTGAAATAACAGTATCTATTGCTGTTGTGTTTCGTTCGGTAAGTGAGAGTGCCGGTGGCCCATCAACCCTCCCCCTCCTTTCACTATTTCCCTAAAGGCCGGCAACGCGCCCGTGATTCTTCGGATGTTGCGGGTGTCCATGGGCGGCGATTGGGTACTCTCCATCAGGTGACCCGCTTGCTCGTTTGCCCCCTCTTTTATAATAAAAATAAAATACTAACGTAACCTTTTTTTATGATATAGCCCGTCGCGGTTATCACGTAAAAACGATATCAGCGCCGCAGTCGCGCGACAATTGTTTTAAATTGGTAATTACGGTGCCATGCGGTAAAATTTTTTTTTTGGTATAAATAGGGTCGCTAGCAGTAGTTTTTAGCTCACTCATTAATCAACAGAGGCAGCCATAGCGATTCGCGACATTATATCGTGCTCGATTTAACAACAAATCGCGATCCGTCGCGTTATCGCGTAAGATTCGGCTATCGCTTACCGGCTGCAGGTTGCACTTGCTGTTTTTATTTTGAAAGACTTTTCAAAACTTCATCATCTGTGTTAAATAGTGTGCTCTTATACAAGAACAATCTCTTTGTTATCAATGAATTGCTGCAGTGATTCTTTTATAGCAGCCCTTATTTTGAGTTTCGCAACTGATTTGCGTCCGGCAGTAATTATAGACCTATATTACGAGTAGCTATAGTATAGATATGATTAATTACTCCAAATTCTCGATTTTATTTAACATAAAATTATAAATTTTTATATATTTCATATATTTCAATGTATAGTGCTGGAATATAAAGTAAACCATATTAATAATTGTAAATGCGAAACTCCGTCTGTTACGTTTTCACGACTAAACCGCCAGACCGATTTTGATGAAATTTGGTACAAAGATAATTTGACACCAGAGGACAGATATAGGCTACTCTTTTTATGAAAATCAACCTCTAAAGAGGTGAAAAGAGGGATGAAATTTTGTATGGGAAATGCTAAGCCGCAGAAGCGATTATCCGCAGATACGGAGATAGTGATAGTGGTACTTTAAAAAAAAAACTACCTCTAACCCCTAAAAGCCACGGAAAAAATTTCCACGCGGATGAAGTCGCGGATACAGCTAGTATGTTATTAATGTACATTTATTTAATACAACTCCATTACCTTTATGTACATCACCGAATTGACCTTCCCCGATGATACCGGTCAGCTCAATTTGATTACGGACTAGCTCATAATCACGAACTGGAATGAAAGAAGTTAAATTGGATACAATCGGTAAATGTTATTCAAAAAGAGACTTTATGTCCTAAACAACAAGACTTACCAGCTGGCGTCGAGTAATCTGCATCGTCATCGACGATTTCTGCATAATCTTCTGAGAGAAGAGTCGCGGTGTTCCCTTCCCACGAGCTTGTCTTTCCTTCTGATGAACTGCTACTCATTTCAGCTACAATAAATAGTATTTAATGATATGATAATATTATGAATATATTACACTGCAATAACCTAAATAGATCTATATGTATATATCGTTACTAGACACTGTTCATGTACTTAATTTCTTTTAAATCGATGTCTTTTTTATTAATTATTTTTGCTTTGAAATTTTTTTTTTTATGTTTGACGTTTCTTTTTTACTTTTTTGACATGTTTTCTTTTGTGCTTTTATGTTATGGGTTTGACATACGATTGTTCTAATTCATTATGACATTCAAAATTATGAACATTGAGTCGAGTACTTGTGTTATGTTATTAATTATTATGGATCTCAATAATATGGATATGATATATGATGGATAATGATGAAAGTTGACAGAATAGAATAATATTAATGTTATGGTCTGAACCTCCTAAGAAGTTGAAATCTAATATTTGCATGCTTTTAGTGAGCAGTGTGTGTAAAGTGTCTATTTAATTCCATATACATCTGATTTTACTCGCATTCTTGCAAATAAATAAATATTGTTATTATTATTCAAAATTGCCCTGCAATTCATGCAATTTGATATGTTTACACTAGCAATTATTTTTAGCAATTTAGTAATTGTCTATGGCAACATTTTCTCTTCCCTTTTCTGCTCTGGCTCTGGCTACGTTCGTTGCATTTCATGGTTCGCATATAATTAAAATATATTATAGTCTATGCCATACTACTTAACGAATAAATAATTCTACATGTATATACTGTAATATAACATATGTAGCAGAATTAGGGACTTTATTTATTTTTAAAAATTCCTGTTGTTTGCACCCTCAAGGGATTCTTCAAGAAGGCTAAAAGTAATTGAACAATCTTCCACTTTAACAGGCACCAGGCTATTTTCACAAATAATGTGAGAAGATGGCCATATTGCATGCGCAGTGCAAATTGATGGAAGTAGATTAATGATCAGTGGACTGTCAGCTTTTAAGCTCCCTTTAAGGTCTCTGATCTGGCTTGCTGTATTAATTTATATGTTTGTTACAATAACAGTTTATAAATAAACAAATAAACTATAACGTTCCTAACCTTAGACTCAGTTGTCTAACAGACAAAATATACATAGATACCAGTTGAGCCAACCGAAAACATTTGTGGATTTCAGTGGAATGTTAACTATTGCACCACCAGTATAGAATATTACCGATGAATGGTAAATTATTAAAATATAAAAATAAACAATACAGCAACAATACACTCTTTTATCAAAAAATGGTTTTATATGAAATGTTTTCTAATTTTTAGAAAACATAAATTATAGAATATTACGATGAATATTATTACAATACCAAATTAAAGTGATTAAATCACAATTAAATTTAACATTTTATACACCACTATATTTATTCTATTAAAATAACTCACCACTTTTGCATTGGCAATTCAGTTGTTTGCATACGGTAGCTTGAAAGGATTTAAAAAAAAATAGTATGAGACATTTGAATTCGATTAATCAACTTTCTAAGATTACACATAAATATATAAGCTCAAGCTGTTTTTTAATGTTATAGTAACAAAGTCTAATAATTCTATTACGGTTAAGAATCTGCAACGAAAAGTCCAGATAATAGGCATGATGACGGTATTAAAGAATCAAATAATAAATGGTTTTAGAAAAAAAAAATATGTTGAAATGATTCTAAATAACAACTCAATTTTAATTTAGACATTGAGATTAATAGTATTTTTAGTAAAATAAAAGTATAAAATACTGCAATTGGCCCTGTTAACTGAAACACCAATCGGAGCGAATGACGTCACGCCTAGGTAAATATAACTTTTGTATTCTATCTAATTTGTGAATGTAACCCTAATAACGTAATGTAGAACAATATAGACCTAGGCGTGACGTCATAAGCGGACGCCATGACACTTCTAACGTTTTCGCGCTTAATTCAAATTACGTAGAAAAAATTGCAATGATTGGTGTTAAAACTTAAGTTTATTGCTGCAATAATATTTTCTTCGGAAATAATAGACGTGTACCTACACTATAGAAGGGGATTTCAAAATCTGTCATCGTGCCTATTATTTTTAGATTTTCATCATCGTAGCACCAGTTTCAAATCACGGAGTTATGTGTTTGTAAACATAATTTGTCGATAAGTTACGTGATTAATTTTCGATGTCATTATCAAATTCCACACATTTTCTACTAACGTAAACGACAGCAGCGATTTAAGGAGTACCAGCAAGGTGAAATATAATAATTAACTTTTATTTACTAATAAAAATAAATACTCACTAGTTCTATTCCATAGCGATGTCTGCGATTCCGTAACCAGTCTACAGTAGCCGTCTACTAAATCTGCTAGACTTTCTGCAGCCTATAAATATAAATAACACATTTTTTACACGACTGCGCGACGCAAAGGAGGGTAATGTGTTATACATATGTTTTATATATCTATATACATATGTTTTTTCCTCGTGCCGCTCTAGAGACCAAACGTGGGCCGATTTTAATGATTCTTACGTCAAATTACGATTTGTCTTAATCTTGCGAGTGTCACTAAAGACGTGACAGTAATAACATTCAACATAGCAACAACCAGACGCCATATTGTGAAAAAGATAAAATAAAAGTCCACGAACGCAATCTTTAATTTTCAGTACCGAAAATATATTTAAAAAATAAGTACCTATAAGATTAAAAATTCGACTCTATTATTCAGAACAGAAATAAAAGTATAACCCAAGTAAATTAGGTGTGAATGCGGTAGTATGTTTTAAATTTCTTATTCATGATTTTATACTTAATGGTGTTAAGGTCATGACATTTGGAAAATATAATTACAAATTTATTAAAAAAGAGCTATTTAACGTATTTTATTACAAAATAATGAACACGTCAATAAAATGATTTTAAATATTTGCCAAAAATAAGAATCTCCGGCTTTTATTAGCATTCTAAATGTGTTGGTTTTTACAAATTTTGATGGAGCAATTTGACATGTTGTATGCTGTTAGCTTTTTCAAATATTACTAAACAAATGTGCACTCAAATACTCATTTGAGTGCACATTTGGATCGGACATTTTTGGAGCGTTGATTGTGCATATTGTTTTTTATTTGTGATCGAAGTTAGTAACTAATTAATCTGTGATACTATTATTACAGTTGGAAAATGGCAAGTCAAGGAAAATTAGTAAGTAATGATTGAATTCGTATAGGGAATTATGAAAGAAAAGATATGGAGGAAAGGCGACGGCAAAGAATTATTCGCTTTTAAATTCAAGTAGTGGAAACAGAATGGGGATAAGTTCTGTCTCTGCTCTCTGTCACTCCAAGCACTGGGCAATGACACTGCGAGTATGTGAGTCATACTTCTGTAACGCCGTCTTCCTCTAGCTTATCCCCACTATTGAAGATTAAAACCAATAATAACTCCTTATTCTCGATGAATTCAAAATAGTTTATTTTTCACAATTGTATTCAAATGTCCTAAATGTCGCAATGATTTTGCGAGTTTATGACGCCATAGTTCTAGAACACCATCTCCTAACTTATCCCCACTCTGACCCCACCATTGAAGTTTAAAACCAATAGTAACTATTTATTCTCAATAAAGAGCCCAGCTCTACGTGCTAAAGTGGCTTAGTCGATTGTTATTCTTGTAAATGTTCTCTTTCTCAATAAAGAAAAAGAAGTTATCACTAGGTATTATACGTCGACTTACCTCAACACTGCTGCAGGTAATAGTGAGTGTTTCAGCCGCACCTTTCACTCTCAACTGTAAAGCTGCTTTACCACAAGCACCGGTCTGCAAGGATAATAACAAATAACTATAAAAAACATTTACAAAAAGCTAACTGTACTGCTAAATATTAACTGCTTATTTCCTGCAGGTAAAAGTGAGTCGAAAAATTGGGCTTATTGTAAGGAGAATGAGTAGGCGATGGGCTAACGATTTGTCTATATTTGGTTCTGCTTTGCCATCAGTAAGTAAGTAAGTATTTATCCACATTAACATTTTTTGCTAATAATTAATTAATCAGTGCTAATATTATAAATGCGAAAAAGGCTGTCTGTTTGTTACACTTTTATGATTAAACCGACAGTCCAACTTTAATGAAATTTGGCACGGAGCCAGTTTGACACCAGGGGACGGACATAGACTACTTTATATCAAAAATCTACCCCTAAGGAGGCGGTAAGAGGGATGAAACTTTCTATAGGTAATGCTAAACCGCTGAACCAATTATGATGAAATTAGGTACAGTATGTTATGCTCAGAGACAGACGTAGGCTACTTTTTCTTTTTTTTTAATTTACCTCTAACCTGGGTAAGTCACGGAAAAATTTCCTACAACTTTTCAATTTAACTTGTTTGGATACAAGCCCAACTTTTCGTTTTATTAGTCAAAAACCGTTTTTTGGTCTTTCGCGAATTTTTTAGGTTAAGTTTGCCATTGAAAATCCGGAAAAAAAACGCTATCTTAGAATTTATTGTTCTACAATCTATACGGTCATTTTTTTTTTCCTGCCCTCAATTATCTGGAGCATTTCCGTAGATTGATTGGACTAATAAGATATAATTGTTATTTGTAATGTAAGGGGACGTTCCAAATTTTCTGGTTTTCACAATTATAGTTTGTATGTCGTTCACAATAGTGTTCATAATCACCTGCGTCTGTGTTTGCGTCTGCTGCGGCTGTGTGCAGTTTGATTTGAGCGTCTGTATCGCTACGATATCACTAAACGACGCGATTTTGGTATATGTGGGTGGCTCACCCGCTCTATGAGACACGTATGATATATCTGGGAAGAGTAATAAACATTATCTGTAACGCAAAGTATATATTTATAAATCTAATCTTAGGTCTATGTAATTAAAAATTACTACATAAACTTAAATTACATGTGGTACTGTCAGCAGAAAAAAATAATTCTAAAAATATAATTCTGATGATTTTATTTGTTACAAACATGAATATTAAACAAAATTTTCATTATCATTTTTTAGCATAAGTTAGAACTAGAGTTGCCGACTCTATTCATAATTACATTAGGAGTTCTACTTCTTTTAATATACAAAAAATATTTATTTTATGCAAAATTCCTTACAGCAAAAACCTTCCATTTAAAATAAAATACAAAAGTAGCAGAGAATTTCGAAGCAGAGGTCTATTTCGACCACGGATCACATCCATTGTTGATGTATTATTTTAGTGTAACGTATAAATCAATGTTTTCAGTAATTAAGACAATAAATAAATTAAAAAAAATTTAACAAAATAACCGACCAATACTTAATAATAATAAATCCATATAAATGAATGACAATCATTATTTGATGGATTTACGCTAAACAAAAATAATATTTGAGTCGATAATATGTTAAAAACGTACCAATATCAGGCCCAATGGCCAACTCGACTGGAATCGACCAGCCGGTACCCAAAGCGCCGGTGAACGTCTCCCTGTCGTAGCCGTAGTGCGTATGCATAGTTTCCAGGTACTTCAGCATGCATTCTGTATCACTTAGATTCGCCACCTAGAATATAATAGTCATTTAATATTATAATAGGCATGAGATTCATTTAACGGCACTTCAAATTTAGTGAAAATATACACAAAAGGAGATGTTATATTTTCGGCTCACGCTTTGTACGCTATTTAGAAAATCGAGGAAAATCTAAAGATTGTTAGAAAAATAGTGAAATTGCAATTTTTATTATATATTTTTAGTACAAGAGCAATATTTTATTATTTAACAGGGCTATACGGACAACAAGTACGCCATAACGAGTTCGTTCCAAACTAAATGCGAACTATTCAATTTACTATCAAACTCATGTGATATGTAGGTATATTATTAACAAAGTAATCATAAAAAAATCTCATCCATTGATTTATTCTTTACTAAACAAAAATACCTACTTACAAAGAGCTTTCAGCGCAACTATTTTTATTTTGTTGAAAACATGTGTAGTTCAAAATGTCTTCGAGTTGTGATACTTTGAACTTCGCGCACGTCACGGGTCAAATCGGTCAAAACGCTGTCAAAAACTATGGAGCACAGATTAAGTACTTGTAGCAAGCTACATATGCGACAGTCGCTTTACCGTAATTGTTATGTATTTCGTTTTACTTAAATGTTCAGGGTTTTTTTTTATCACTATTCATATTAACCAAGCTTGATAAAATATAACACCAACTTTGATGTGCTGACTAAAAATCTCTACAACTCACACTAGAACTGCATATATAAAAAAAGACGTGTTTATTTCTAATTTCGTTTAACTTTGTTCCTTAACTTTGTAACCTGTTCCTCAAACGGGGTTATGTTTTTATTAAGTACTTATACTTTACCCATGTTATTTACCACGATTAATAAAATAGAACTTATTTAATCTGTTGACTTAACATTTGTTGTCGCTATATTGTATTTCTCAAAAGAAAAGTTGATTTGGTTGATCTGTTTCCCGAGGCGTCAAAGATTTCATTTCCTGTTAATTTTTTTATACCCTAAACTGCAGTGTGGATATGTTAAGGGGGAGATAGCGTTATATAGATGTGGCGTCACAAACTCGCAATGATACAGCGCTAGGAGTGACAGAGACGGAACCTATCTCCACTCTGTTCCCACTACTGAAGTTTAAAAGCGAATAACTCTATTGTTTCTCATTGTATTAAAATATTTTTTCAGTTTTATTTATGCTTACTAAACCTAACTTTTAACAAACTCGTTAAGAAATAGACATCTAGCCTATTGCTGGTGCATATTGTACCATTCTTTTTTCTATTCTACCTTTTTTATGAACTTAGAGATTGTCAGATAAATTAATTGTAGAACTGGAAAGTTAAAAATAGAATTTTTTTTTGGAAGAATGGAAGAGAATTTTTGGAGTGAGAAAAATAAATGAGGAGAAGAGGATGTGATAGGGGTAAAGAGAAGTTGATTTCTTAGATGTAAAAAGGAAATTTAAAAGAATTTGAAAAGAGATACCGATCAAGTCCAAACAAGGATTATGTAAAGAATTTAACATGCTGTGAATGTGTGAAAAATTAGTATGATTTGAAAATAATAATCAACAGATAATTCTATAATCAAGAATGGTATAATATTTATTATTAATGGTATAGTATATTTATTTTGCCACCTCGCCGTGATATGTCGGATAATCCAATTCAGAAAATTATGTAAAAAAGTACAGAACTACGAAAAATATGCCTAAATGCGAAGATATCATTCGCGAGTGGAATTTATGAATATGGAACAATAGTATCTAGCATAAGCCAGTGGTTAGTGTCTTTTCTAATTATATGTAAATTATAATTTCAAAGGTTAATTTAAAAGGTATTTATACCACACCATCAGACCACTTTCTATACATTTTTTATTCGTTTGTGAAATTATTATTGTTTTTTTTATTGTATTTGTAAATTTCATTATATGTAGGTATTCTTTTCCAAATAGAACTTTTATTTAAAACATTCCAAATTCCATTCAAAATTTATTTTATCCATTCCCTTTTCGTGGCATCCGGGCGAGAAGGGTATAATATACAATTCATCAGAATTATCTGTAGACCTCAGTGAAAATGATCTCTGGGGTCGTACTTCGCTGAATAAGTGATATGATTTTCTATCCCTTAGCGCGTGCCGATTTTTTCAAGATCGGCACAATAATTGTACAAAACAACACAAGAGTATAAAGCTAAATAATCTCGCCGTATTGGGGCTACCAGCTTTTTACGTTTCCTCATACGGTATAAAACAAGTGAAGAAAAAATGCCGTAGAAAATTATGTATATAGTTTCCAAATAATTAAATATAAATAATTAAATAATAATATATATCGGCTTTATTTAGTATAATAAATAAATATCGGCTTTATTTAGTATCTTCAAAATTTTTATGCCTTAAAAATTTCATCTGCTAATAAAAAAATGTTTAATTTTTACGCAAATTTCAGTTTAAAGAATTACTTTCGATTTGTTATATAAATGCCACCTTTTACTTATTTGATTTACACAGCATTTGTAAAGTAAAATCTTCGATCACAAACAAAGAAATAGATTCACAATCTCCTATAAAATTTAAACAAATTATTGTCCTATTGGTTCATACCGTACGAACGCCGGTGCCCGCGTACCCATGCGCCGCCTTCAATTGATTTATAATAGTCACTTCTCAGACTTGGATATTTTTAAATTAAAAAGTTAAGTTTTAGGAAGGCTGTCATTGAGCTCCTCCAAAGTTAAAGTTAATATGGTTTCGCTTTCGATTAACGTAACATTTTTTCAATTTTTCTAAGTAACAATTTTTTCTATAGGCGAGCACACACATTGCACCTATTAATAATCTGTGGACAATGTCGTGGGTTGTGCATGTACTAATTTTAATTATATGTAACAATTTTGTAATACTTATGTACAACTGTTAATTGTTCCAAATAAATAAATTAAAAAAAAAAGAATTGACGTATATATTTTTAATATCGTAAAGTATTATCGGCAATATTGTGTTAATCTAAAGTAGACCTTGATGTCAAACCATAAGGTTATAAACGCTCGTAAACGATTCTTGCATGACATTGAAACGAAGTTTATTAAATAAAATATTTAAAATGCAATCTTGCGTCTCGTGCATAAAATATAATTCAAATAATCTAATTGTGTTGCTATGTTGCTACGTTGATTTGTTACGTGAAAGTGACATGGATAGGACAAATATTGTCAGGCAATATTTAAAAATATGATTAAGAATTGAATAAAAAAGAGCTATGTAACGTTATTACTATAATGAAATAATGAACACGTAAATAATATTATTTATTTATTAACCGAAAATAAGAACTCGCATCTTTTTTTAGCGTTCTAGATGTGTTGTTTTTGCAATTTTTGAAGGAGCACTTTGACATGGTCGCTGTTAGCGTTTTCAAATACCGTTAAAACAGAAGTGTGTTCAAATACTCACTTGAGCGCACATTTGGTTCGAACATTTTTGGAGCAATAATTGTGTATCTAGTTTTCTATTTGTGATCGAAGAGTAAAATAGAAAGAAATTATTACGCAATGACATACTACGAAACAAACGTCAGAACACAGAAATAAATGTTATTTAACATTCATTTATTTCATGATTTAAAAAACACGACTTGTATGTAAATATATACCGAAGAATAAGTACTTCGTACTTCGACTGACCAGAGAACTAAATCTATAAAATCTCCAAAAAACAGCCATACAAATACATCTTATATATAACATTAACATTATAAATATGTTACCTTTTTAAACTGTTGTTGTATGGCCTTCTTGAGCACTTTCGGCTTAATCGCCTCCAGCACGGACTTAGGCAGGAACTTGTGTAGACCGAACTCCTTCTCGAGGTACTCAATATTGGACTTCTTGTCCATCGATATCTGCATGTCTTTACAGAAATATCTGAAACATCATGAATCATTCGACTTATATTCTCGTCTGTTCGTACTGATGAGCGTGAATGTATCAAAGATACTCTGTGGACGAGATATAAATATTAAAGCCTTTCGTTCTTCTAGGATATCGATGTGGGTAGAAACGTAGGATATATGTATAGAGATATAATGAAAAGACGGGCTTTCGCTAGCTTGTGTAATCCTCGATTTCCCATTTTTTAAAACTGCCGTTTAAAAATCTCGGCTGTCAAAACACGAATAAATTATCCTTAAGTGGCAACACTCACAAACGACGGTGTTGCCATCTATTAATGATCGCGACTGTACATTGTATTATATATATACATGATTCTATATTGTACAACAAAACTAATAAAAAAAAATACCGATATTTTCTACCCTTTACACTTGCTATCCTTTAATTTAAATAAATAATTGTAAATGCTCACGGACTCAAGCGTCCGTAACTTAATAGCTTGAGGGTGAGATCCGACGTCTAACATTCGAATGTTGCCAAATTATTGCTCAACAACTACGCATAATTTCATAATTATACTTTTATCTAAAGATCTATATAAAGAAGCATTTAATCGGTCCGATTAAATGCTCTCTTTGAGAATTACATAATTACGACCTTTGCACTCGAAACTTTGGAATCCTGGGGCCCCGAAGCCCATCGACTGGTTTCTGATATTTATAACCGCTTGGTCGACGCTTCGGTAGTCCATCGGGCTAGCAGTTTCTTCCGCCAACGAATCAGTTTGGCTCTTCAAAGAGGTAATACTGCCAGTCTGCTGGACACCCTAAGCAACAGCCTTCTAAGCGGCAACTTCGAAGAAATCTATTATATATTTGAGATATGCTTAGTAACTAAGTTTGTAAATATTAACGATAACACGTGTATATACTGATTTATTCCAATATACTATATCGGAGCAATTATCATAAAATTACTGACAGCGTGTTATCGATATTGATATTAAATTTTCTTATTGACAAAATATATTCCATTTTTATATACACTTACTTTATCTCTAAACAACATATTTGTATCGCCAAATCCTGGTCTACCATAGGATGATTGGCATTGAGGTAGTCGTGTCGCACCTGTAATTAAAAAAATAACATATCATTACGATTTATTATCAGTCTTATAAGAGGGAAAACTTTTATATTAATGTAATAAAAAAAAGCTATTTCATTTATTCAGTAAACATGAAACTAACAGCTTGCGCCAAAACATTTACATGTTAGTAAGATAATATAAAAATATTCCTTCAGAATAGTTATACAAAGAGCATAACATTATTTATATGTCTTATACATATAATAGCAATCACATCAAAATAAAATAAAAATACACATTAAAAAAATACATTACAATATTCGAATGTACAAATTAAATTATAATTTTAGTATGTCAAGTTATATTATTATACATTCATATTCATATCATTTTTAAATGTCCCAATGTCAGTGTCAATATTACAATTACCTTGTACAAACATTCAAATAGATAAAAGCAATCCTAATAAATGAGAGTAGACTATCAATAAAAATGTCGGTATCTTCGTGTCGAGTGAGCAAGTCACCGAGCAGTCCAAGTGCTCTGGCAGTGGGGGCATTGCGGGCGCGTTTAGTGCGAGCCACGGGTCGAGTAAATAGGCGAGCGCGTCTCCTTGGAGGCATGGTGATTCCATCTAATTGCGTGCCACGTTTTGGAACGGTCAGAGACATTTTCGCGAGAGCAATCGGGTTATCAATTTTATTTCGTAATAGCATATAATAATGCACAACGAGCAGCAGCTTCCTTCTGAGAACAAGTGTGTCCAAATCAACCATACCGGACACAAAAATGGAAGAGTACAAGTAATGATAGTAGCCATAGGATCGCTTGTATAACCATCTAGCGAATTTACGCTGTATTTTTTCAATGAGGAGCGTATATCTGTCCTCATAGGGATCCCAAACTACAGCACCATATTCTAAATTACTACGGACATAAGCATAGTATAGGAGCTTTGCTACCTTTATATTTTTAAATTGGGCCCCAATTCTCACGATGAACCCTAGGGTTTTGTTAGCATTCTTGCACATATTGGTAATATGGCTCCTAAAATCAAGGTTCTTGTCCAAAGTCAGATCTCTAATCTCGTCAACCCTCTCTAAAGTAGTGCCACATATGTTGTAGTTGGTAGTTACTGGTTTTCGAGCACGGGAAAATGTCACAGCCTTACATTTCAAGCTGTTTAGGGGAAGATGGTTGACTTCACTCCAAATCGAAACAGAGTTGATATCCTGTTGTAAGGCTTCGGCATCCGTCGGTCCACTCACACCCAGACACAGTTTTAAATCGTCAGCGAACATGAGGCACTTGGCGGTCTCAACGGTTTCAGACAAGTCATTGACCATGAGTAAGAACTGAGTCGGACCCAGGGTACTACCCTGGCTAACTCCCGATCTAGTGTAATATTCACCAGACTCGAATCCCCCCACTCTGACAAACTGGTTTCTATCTTGTAAGTAGCTCGAGAAGAACTCCAGCAGCTTGGGCGCGAAACCAGCGACAGCCAGCTTCCGTAGCAGTATGTCGTTATCGACCAAGTCGAATGCCTTACGAAAATCAAAGTAAGCTACATCAACCTGTCGACCGGCATCCATCTCTGCAGAGACATAGTCGACAAGATTTACCAAGTTAGTGGTTGTAGACCTAGCTACTCTGAATCCGTGTTGGCTGTCATGTAACAAGCACCCCACTTGCTGCCTAATCCGCCGGTCTAATATGGATTCAAAAATTTTTCCAAATATTGGCAGCACCGCGATAGGTCTAAAGTTCGTCACCTCCGAGTCTGAGCCGCTTTTTGGAACTGGTGTGACTCTAGATGTCTTCTACCGTGAAGGATATGTGGCCTTTTTAAGGGACAAATTAAGTATGTGTAGAAGTGGAGCTTCTAAAACCAACAGACAATCCTTTACCATGAACGGGGGTACACCATCAGGACCTGTACTCGTTCGTAGTTTTAGTCGTTTGACAGCCAGGAGAAGATCAGCATTATCAATAGCATTTACAGTGACGTGTGCAGAAGAGGGCTCTATGCCAGCGGCGGCTTCTATCGCGTTTAGGCTTGGCTTCTCGTTATGGAACACTGAACTATAGTAGCGCGCAAACTCATCAGCAGCATCTTGTCCAGTCAACTCTACCCCATTACTTATGAACGTTTTGTTTGGTCCCCTTTCTCAACGCTTGTCCTTCACATATTCCCAGAAGGCAGACGGTTCATCCAGAATTTTATTCTGAACAGATTCCAAGTGCTGCTCGTATACCCTGCTGATCAACACCTTAACACGCTGCCTATAAAACTTGTATAGCTCCCTATTGAACTCTTTCCTCTCAGATTTAAATCTCTTTAAATGAAAGTGTTTTTGCTTTATATTACTGATTACCTCAGATGTGTACCACTTCGGATAGACATATCGACTGACTCCATGTGAGGATGTCTTAAGAGGGATATGTTTATTTATACAGTCATATAACATCTCATATACAAGGGCTGCTATTTATGTATCCGGAACTGGCCAGTTTCAGAACAATATTAAAAAAGTAATTATAACATTTAAAAATGGAACTCTTAGGCTGAAGAATACAATTTGTTTCATGTAGCTGTCATTTGTTTATCCTTTGTGGCGTCATTTTGAAAATTGCGAGTCTTTATCACCATGGATTTAAGTCGTGAAAATTTTCGTGCTATGATTTATTACGATTTTCGGCGAGGGCTAACTCAAAAACAGTGCATCGATCAACTCACTTCGACTTTTGAGGACGAAGCACCATCGAAAACTACTGTGTATCACTGGTTTAGTGAGTGTAATCGTGGGCGGTCTGTGCTCACGGACGAAGTTAAAGAAGGTCGCCCTAAATCGGTTGTTGTACCTCAAAATATTGATGCTGTGTGGGAACTAATAATGCAAGATCGTCATGATACATATCGCGAGATAGAGGCGTCTCTGGGCATAAGTATGACGAGTATATATAAAATATTACACGAACATTTAGCTGTAAAAAAAATTTGTTCACGTTGGATTCCGCACAACTTGAGAATTGACCAAAAACGGGCTCGTGTCGATTGGTATGAAAAAATGTTACAAAAGTACAATCAGGGTGCGTCAAAAGCTGTCCATAATATCTACACAGGTGATGAATCTTGGATATATGCGTATGATCCTGAAACTAAACAAC
The DNA here is from genome assembly GCA_907165235.1 of Zeuzera pyrina. Classification (NCBI taxonomy): domain Eukaryota; kingdom Metazoa; phylum Arthropoda; class Insecta; order Lepidoptera; family Cossidae; genus Zeuzera; species Zeuzera pyrina. The sequence goes on from OU015641.1 coordinate 8,313,511, forward strand.
AATCAACGGTTTGGGTGTTCCAAGATGAGCCGAAACCCAACAAAAGTCATTCGTTCATAAAGCCCTTTGAAGCAAATGGTCGCTTGTTTTTTTGGTATAAATGGACATGTAGCTACAGTGCCACTAGAGGATCGTAAAACGGTTAATTCTGAATGGTACACGACCATTTGTTTGCCAGAAGTCTTTGAAGAAATAAGAAAGAACAACCGACAACGCAGAATCCTTCTTCATCATGACAATGCTAGCTGCCACACATCGGCCGAAACAACTCGGTATTTGGAAGATCAAAAAATCGAATTAACGGGTCATCCGCCGTACAGCCTCGACTTGGCTTCCAACGACTTCTATTTATTCCCAACCGTGAAGAATAAATTACGTGGTCAACGTTTTTCGAGCCGTGAGGAGGCTGTTGATGCGTTCAAAATGCACGTTTTGGGTATACCTCAATCCGAATGGAAAAAGTGCTACGAAAATTGGTTTCAACGCATGCAAAAGTGCATCAATCATCATGGTGAATATTTTGAAAAGCAATAAAACTATAATAAATGCTATATGTTTATTTCACTTTGTTATTCCGGATACATAAATAGCAGCCCTCGTAATTTATCAACTGCTGCATTGACATTCTGTACAGTTAAGATATCCGACCAATCCAAGTTACCTATAGCTACATAAAGTCCGACAATATTCCCCTTACGGAAATTCCAATGAGGAGCGCGGTTGGAATGAGCCTGGTTACCCGGGAGTGGCGGTGTTGTAGTATTTACATCTTGAAGTGACATACGCACCTCTAGAGGCGGGTGGTACTTGTCAGGATGTACTAGTGCCTCATCGGCTTGTAACACCTTTATTTTATCGGTTCCCAACTCACTCAACACAAAATCGAGAGTGCTTCCATACTCATTAAGTATATTACAATGCTGATAAAAATCACAAAATGCACAGAAAAATGAAATATTGAAGTTTTACATTTACACTTGCAGAATTTAGATTAAAGTCTCCCAAAACAACAAAGTTCAGATCTGAATATTTACAAGTAGCATTTTCAATGCACGTCAAGACATTCAAATATTGATCGTCCCTATAATTCGGTGGTAAATAAACAACACAACACATAAATTTTATGTACTTATAGTTCACTATTGCAAACAGTATTTCTTTGTCAGACGTTAAGCCGTCTATGTCATTGATAAGACGCAAGGTTGCAGGTGCACGCGCGGTCACAACGCAGCACAGTGTAGTCAGCAGAAAACAGTTCAGCATCGTGAACCGAACACGTCAAAAAAGTTTCTGTTAAGGCTATAACGTCATAGTTAGTTTCTAACAAGTTTTTGCTAAACTTTGCTGTCTTACTTCTCAATCCTCGCACATTTTGGTAGTAGAAAGTTATGTTGTTATGCTTTCTTGTTATTTGTGTAGGCACGAAAATTATGTCTCCAATACTTGATACAGATGTCCTCTGCCCAGTTTTTAGTAGCCATAACTCGATCTGCTAGGTTGGCGGGAACAGTCAACTTAAACGAAGCATAATTACCACGGGCTTTTAGCGCTTCCGCTGCACACACCCTATCTCCACAGATATGATCAAGATGCGCGAGTACCTCCTCAACAGTGGTGCCCTCCATTAGGTAATAGAGATGTAGATAGGTTTTTTTCCGCTGCTCGTAGCGTAGTTGTCTCCGGGGCAGCTGTTCCTCTCAGCACAATAGGCAAGGAAGCACGACCGCGTTGTTTGGTAGGTTTCTGGCTACCACTCACTATGACGCTCGGGCTTAGAACTTGAAAGCTCGCGCCTTCGCTTCACTTGTATCCACTGAATATCCTCTTGTTTTTCAGTTTTCCCACTGTCAAAGCTGCTGGTCTTCATGGCTGCGCTATCTTTCGTGGGCAGTTCATTATTGGGCAGTTCATTATTGAAACTTACGTGTTCGATATTCAGGTGTCGGTTTTACAGGCAGTGTGATGCTAGGAGTTATATTAACGGATTTCTTCTCCAGCGGCTTTTTCGTATTTTTCGTATTTGCAGGTGTTATATTATGGTCGGTGTTGTCACCATGGAGGCTTGAGGTTAGTTTTATCTCAAGTTCTAGTGCCTTTATCCTCTCGCCAACCTCTGATATTTTCTGAGATGCCTCTTTCTGGGTTCTTTCTATGTTTAGTAATACGAGGTTTTGTTCTTTGGCATTATCACGAGAGGTTAAAACACCAGGTTCCACAGAGACCTGCTTGAGTTGGTGGAATTTCTGTAATTCTGCCCCCAAGACAGCCTGCAGTTCTTCCCTGATGATAGTTCTTAATTTTTCTTCGTTGCCATAGATGCACCTATGATCCTCATGCTTCTCACCAGACATAGTACAGACGTCTTCACTTATCTCCTTACGTCCATTATGTCGAGTACTTCCTCGCATCAAATTAATGTTAGGATTAGGAGAAGCGGAATAGGTGCTGTTCAGTGCAGCACGTATCGGTGTTCGCTGGTTATCGCCTTTGGGATACTAGATTTACAAGTTGGACATAACCAAGAGCTCTTGAATTCTTCCGTAAAGTTCATGAGCACTTTTGAATTTATATTAAGGCAGTGAATATCATATAGCAATTTGCAATCATGGCATTCCAGAAATTCAATTGAAAGTATGTTTTTTCCACACGCATTACAGGCTGTTGCCATGATTTATCGATTGTTTATATTGATTACTTAATTAATTAATTAAAGTTAATGTTGATACTCAGCGAATAGACCAAGCAGACTGGAACTGATACGTACGATCGTGTCCGGCAAGTTTACTCGTCCGTCTGAATGCGCGATAACAGTACAGTACGTTTATGATGAGTCACCTCTGTGAGCGATGTCGCGAGTAGTCGTTATTCAAATATTTTATATTAATTTTCTTATATCTTTTTATACATCACGAATTTATGGATATGGTTTTCACCAATTGATAGAAAAACACTCAATCTAGACAACTATTATTATCACAGCACTAATACACAACTTTTTGCAGCACAAATCGTGGTAATTTAAGGAGCAATCAATCGTAGCACATTCGAGTTTTGAGACTTGTATAATTATACTTCATACATACATACATACATATCTTCACGCTGTATCCCTAACGGGGTAGTCAGAGAGGATGGAGCACCAGGAGTCGCGGTCCTTACATACCTCTTTCGCTTCCTCAAATCTCATCATTTTCCTCACACATTTTCGACTAGGTATGCGTGCTTTTAACATTTCCGTCTGCTAACACTCTGGCTATTTGATCTTCATAAATCAGCCTTGGTCTTCCTTGGCTTCTTTTACCGCTCACTTTCGCTCTGTAAATTTTCTTCGTCAGTCTTTCATCACTAATTTTTTCTAAGTGCCCGAACCATCTTAGCATTCCTTTCTTCGTTTTTACAGAACACTGTCGTGCAACCCTGTCATACTGCGTATCTCTTCATTGTAACACAAATATTGTTATTAAAAAAAAAGTGTGTATGGACACAAATAAAAAAAGATACCTGGTCGTAGTAGTAATGGAAGGTGACGCGGTCAGAGTTGCAGAGGTCGCGCAGGTTGGCTGGTAAGTAGCGCACGCGCAGCTCCAGACGCCACTCGCTCGCCGGCCAGTTCGTGAGCAGCTCTGAAACGGGCGTGTCCTGGTGGATCCATCGGATCTGAAACACCGATACGGTCATTGTTCTACTGATTAATCTTCGTTACAAATTAATTTATAATTTAAAAACGGTCGAGGTAACTATTTAATTAATTTTACTACTAAGTGAAGCTAAATCAGACTAAATATCAGGCTATATATGATTGTAGCTCATTAGCTTAGTAATTTTGTCTTACATACGTACGTATGTATCCTCACCCCGTATCCCTTGACGGAGTGTCAAACATCGCGACTAGGGCATGAATATCGGAATCTCGGAAGATCGCAATATCGGAATCTCGGAACGTGAGCTCCGATATTATAATTCCGATACCGAGTAAGCCAATATCGTAACATCGGAATCACTTTACTATTTGAGTTGTCAAATAAAGCTTTTAAGAGCGCCACAAGTTATTAATATAGCTATACCCAATGATGTAAATATGTAAATATAACATCAGTATGAAGAATTTGATGAAAGACAGATATGAACTGCTGAAAACAGAAACGAAAGCACTAGTGAAAAAGAAGCGTGAAAGTTGTAGGATGTTAGACAAAAACAAGATGTCGGACAACTTCGAGGAAAATTCCAAATTATTTTGGAAAGAAGTACGTAAGTACCGAAGTGGTCCGGCACCTTGCAGAATGAATAAAGTGCGTTCGAAAGAAAACAACCTGCTTACAAATAAAAAGGATGTTCTGCAGCGATGGAGTGAATACTATGGAGAACTGTATGAGAGTGGCGACTCCGTCTCTGATACTGAGAGCGATTCTAATGAATTGCCACACTCGGGCCAGGGACTGGAGGATGCCATTAGTATGAAAGAGATTGAGAAAGTGATAAGAAGTTTGAAATGTGGAAAGGCTGCGGGAATTGATGAGGTGACTGCTGAGATGATCAAGTATGGTGGTCCCAGGGTCTGGGATGCCTTCTGTGCACTCTGCAACCTTTGTTGGCAGAAGGGGGAGGTTCCAGAGGACTGGCGCACGGCAGTCATAGTACCTCTATATAAAGGGAAAGGTTCCTACCTAGACTGTGCGTGCTATAGGGGCATCAGCTTGGTCAGCTTAGCGAGTAAAGTCTATACTAAAGTATTGACTGAACGTATGAAAGGCGTTTCAGAAAGATATTTGTGGGAGGCGCAAGGTGGATTCAGGAACGGTAGGGGTTGTATGGATCAGATTTTCTCGCTTCACCCTATCGTGAGGAAGTTTCTGGCAATAGGTCAGGAAGTTTTCTGCGCTTTCGTGGATCTAGAAAAAGCATTCAATAGAGTAGTGCAAAAGAAATTGTGCGGTCTTCTGCCTGAATATGGCGTGGGGGGCTCCTTACTGCAGGCTTGAGGTCATTATATCGAGACGACAGAGCCTGTGTACGGATAGACGGTGACATGTCGCCCTGGTTCGAAGTCTGTTCTGGTGTCAGACAGGGCTTCGTGATGTCTGCCTGGCTGCTGGTGCTGTATTTGGACAGTTGCTTCCAGACATTGAAAGGTAGTATGAGTGGTATGATATATGATGGTACAGTGGTAAACTGCCTTTCGTACACTGACGAAGCTGTAGTTAGTGCATCATCAGAAGCAGAGTTGCAGACACTAGCCACGTGGGTGAAAGAAGAATGTGAAGTGAAAGGATTGAATATGAATGTGAACAAAACTAAGGTTCTGGTGTTTGAAAGGGAAGCGATACAAACGGAATGTGAGATTTGTGTAAATGCAAAATGTCTAGAACAAGTGAATGAAATAGTGTATCTGGCGAGTGCGTTTTCGAGGGACGGAAGATGTGAGTTGGATGTGGAGAGACGGATAGCAGCTGGCAATAAAGTAAACGATGCGCTGTCCGCCATAACAGGCAGTGTGAATATATCTAACACTGCTAAAATGGCCATCTACAATGCGATGTTGGTGCCAACTTTATTTTACGGTAGTGAGACCTGGATATGTCCGAAATCGAGTGAAAGTATGATAAATGCAGTGGAGATGCGATCTCTCAGAAATATGTGCGGTGTCACTTTTGCGGACAGGATAAACAATGAAGAGATAGGCAGTATGACATGGTTGCACTGCAGTGTAATTGTAAAAATGAAGAAAGGAATTCTTAGATGGTTCGGGCACTTAGAAAGAATGAGTGATGAAAGACTGACGAAGAAAATATACAGAGCGTAAGTTGGAGGTAAAAGAATCCAACGAAGACCAAGGCTGACTTATGAAGATCAAATAGCCAGAGTGTTATCGGATGGAAATATCAAAAGCACTCGCATACCTAGGTGAAAATGTGTGAGGAGAATGATGAGATTTGAGGAGCGAAAGAGGTATGTAAGGACCGCGACGCTTGGAGCTCCGTCCTCTCTGACTACCCCGGTAGGGATACAGCGTGAAGATATGTATGTATGTAAACATAACGAAACGTATACGTATCTTATATCAATTATGCCTACCAGTGTTGAAAGCGAGCGTGTTTTTTCGTCGGCCGTATATTTTTGCAATAAAATAAGAAGTTCACTAACCGACAAAATGCTTGACGCTTTGTTATTTTTGAGAACATACTATAAAGAAAAACATTTAAAAAATAATCTAGTGTTTTGCATGCATATTTTCAATTTTAAAAAGTTTTATTGATGTTGATTCTAAGTTAGTTTAATTAGTAAAAATAGTAGTAGCATAATAATGACAAAACTGTGATTTAACAAATTTTAGTATAACGACTGAGTTTTGTAGTACAAAATTTGTACCAAAAGTTCTTACCAAATTAAATAATTTTTCATTATAGACTTATTTTATTGCATTCAATCCCACTTTTCCAATGCATATGCGCAATTTTAAGGGAATATATGTAATTTATGATGAATATGACCAATTGCGATATTAATATCGGAATTCCGATATTACGGTTTAATATCGGAAATCAGTATCGGAATTGAAAACCTTCCGATATTACATGCCCTAATCGCGACAAATTTTTGTCCATAACCTAACCTAACTTATTATATAATATTGTTTCAATTTGGGGAAGCCATAAATATACAATTTCATAGTTTTAGTAATATATTCATACATATCCTCACGTGTTATCGCTAACGGGGTAGTCAGAGAGTGGAATGTCAGGCATCGCGGCCCTTACATACTTCTTTCGTCCGTGAATATTTTTGAATATTCATAGGAGAATTTAGGAAGTAAAAATGGATAAGCACTTAAACTGACGACCATTTTCTTCCAGTTATCTCCAATCCCAAGCTACTGGTCAAAGAATTGAAAAAAACTCGGGAAATGTATAGCTAAAGTTTAAAAAGTAGAATATAATGAGTCTTAGGTCTCATGCATCTTAAGAAATTAGATTTTAAGAGATTTACGATGTTAAAGAAAACAAGAACACGATGACTCTAAAAGAGTAGTTCACAATGATCTGACAACAACAACTGTCATTTATATGTAATAATGCCTCTTTTACATAAGTAAGCCAATCCAACAATGAATTTCTGTTGAAGCTGTGTTGGCTTACTATTGGCGCCAGTAAGTTACCAAAAAATAAAAATAATTCTATTCACTGGAACGGCTTGGAAATGAACCCAAAGACAATCCATTGTCTTGGAATGTTTACACGATTCCTATACTGGATAGTCTTGTTAGATTGACTTGCTAATTAGCATCGTGTAAAAGGCCCGAGAGCGTATTTATAACACGAGACCGGAATGACCAATCGATAACTGTTGAATTTTGATACCTTTCAAGCGACATTTAATTATTTCTATATTAAATTACAATAAATACAGATTTACTAAATAATTTAATACAATTTTAAGTGTATTTTCACGATATTTATAATAAAGTTAATTGGACAAAAAAATCACGATGTTATAAAAAAGAGTACAGAATCCACAGAACGCGATTCTGACTCGCGCTAGATCAATTTTTTTAACACCACCCATAAGAGTATGTCTAAAAGCTTCGACTCACTTTCCCCGTGGTGAGCTTCCTCGCTCTGAGTGCGTAGCACGAGGCGTATGTCCGTTCGCCTGACGCGAGCCGCGCGGCCAGACACCGCAGCACCGATCTGACGTCATCGTCAGCTGACGCTCTCACCACGTTGAAGCCGCCGTTCGGCAGGTGCACTTTGAGCGTTGTCTGATCGGATGATGTGCCTGTGAAAGTAAGAGACGTTGAGTTAGTTCAGCTAGTAAAGATATATCGATAAAAGAAAGAGAAAACAGATATATTAAAGAGAAAGAGCGGATTTTGAAAGCTTGTTTATATGTGGGGGGTAAACTACTGCACCTATTTGAAAAATTCTTCCATCGTTTGAAAGGTACATAATTCCAGATGGACATAGACTTTAGATATTATGTATTCAACCCGGGCGAAATCGGGACGGACGACCATTACTCATATAGTATAAGTATTTAATTTGTCAAAAATAGCTGCAAAATTAAAATATCAATCGAAGTTACAAAAGTTTTTCCAGTGATTATTTTGTTTCCCTTTGGTCTTATTTTATTCTTTTAGTGCTTGTTTTACTATCACCAAATACGCTCTAACCATAAGTAAGTTTCGAAATAGAACAAGTTATTGCATGAACGATATGTGTCAGTTAAGTTACGACTAGGATACCCCAAATACCACTGACGACAAAAAGTTGACACTTCTACTGCAGCTGTACCGAAACTCAGAAAAATACACGCGCGAAGGAACATTACTCAATTAACTAATGTGTCATGTAGAATTTACAGAAAAACTATATTTAATTAGAAATAAAATATATAATTTGACAACAGAAAAAAAGTTTCATTTGGAAGTTCTCGCTTATTAATCTTATCATTATCACACATATTATGCAGATATCTCATCTCGTCCATGTTACACATTGCCTACACAAGAAACCAACACGTACGAAATCAAACAAAGGTTGTAATACTAGACACATATAGAGCATACATATTTATCATTACGCCTTCCTGTGTTCGAAAAATAGACTAAAAATCTTTATAAACAGTAAAAATAGGCACATACTATTTGAACTAATACATAATAAGGATAAATCAGTCTAGCTATTACCAGCATCATAAAATGCATAGAAAGATTTGAGTGAGTATTTTTTCATGGTTATTGAAGTTCTCGTACATCGATCTTTTCCTGCAAATAACTGTAACGTGACGTTTTAGGACATAGGGACCGAAGTGCTTTTTTGTTTGTAAAAGTGTTCGCAATCGATATATTAGAGGTTTTATCGTTTTTCAAAATGGCGGTATTTTGAAAAAAAAAAACAAAATGGCAGCTGAAAAGTATGCCAAAATCTTCGAACCCCTTTCTTGTACAGGTCCTACCTCTACAAGCACTCGCGCGGGTCTGAGATACACGCGTCAACATCGCGTATTGATTGATACTGATAATTTTGTACTGATTTTGTTATTTTTATTATATTTATTACACTGATTAATTAAAAAAGAAAAATTCTGTGGTATATTGTACATTGAATGAAGTTTTATTTCATATCGTTTTTTGTATAACTTATTACTTTTTATAGAACTAAATCGACGTTTAATCACGACGCTTTATGGAAATAAGCCTTTTTAAATATTTTTTTTTGTAAAAAGGAAGAAATTTATGACATTTCCACAAAAGCAATATTCAATAAGAGTATGTACTTGATCTCAACATAATTTTAGAAATTGTTAGAATTCATCGAAACAATGTTAATAAGGACGTCGAAGTAGCGCTTCTAAGGATTTTCCCTGTAATCTGACATCGTAGAATGGTCATTGTAAAATATTATAAAATAAATATGAAAATATGCAAAAGCAATATTCAAGAAGATAAATGGATCTATTGTAAACTGCCAGCAGAATATTAAAAAATCTTAAGGTTTCTGAGAATTAGAGCGTCAAAATATTAGTATTTCGCACAAAAATGTGAAAGGGCCCTTAAGACATTTTAGATAGATAGATAAAATCTTTGTTTGCATCACTGCAACACAATACGAGTAGAAGTACATTTTACAGACAAAGCACATGCGTACATAGTTACTATCACACACATGACGTGCGTGATTAAGGGAACAAAACAAACATTTTCATGTATTCACGTCATGTAATGAAATATCTTGATTTGAACATATTACATGCTAGTAAATATTACTTAAGATTACAAATAACTTTTCAAATCGACACACACCATTTATTTCTCATACAATGCGACTTTATTTATTGACTTCGTAATCATTATTTTCTAAATAATGTACGCAAGTAAAACGTCAATTAACTAACACAGCTACAAAACGACACCCTCAACGAACTTGATTCAAAGCGTCGTCACAAAAAAGACTTGAAAAGGCTCTCATTACGCTCAGTGGGGAAAGCTTCCCTGTGGCTTAATTACGAACTATTGATTGAGCAAAATGGTGACGTGATGACCGTCGGTGTGACGAACGAAATTTGGGAATTTTCACGCAAATAAAATAACTACTTTATTTCTACAACACTGTACTGGAGTACAAAATAGTCTACATAAGACTGCTCTCTATTTATCGAATATATAAAAATCAATGTTTGTTTGTTCGTTCGTATTTTATGGGCTGCCATACTGTTCACGCAATTGCGATGAAGTTTGGTATGGAGGTAGCTTGAATCCTGAGCTAGACTATTTTTAAAACAAAAAACGCGGACGAAGTCGCGGGCTACATGTAGTCAGCGGTTTAATGAAAATATTCCAGACCGTTACAACGATTGTGCGACTCCAAACAAAATACAAAGTCCTATATATACTACGTAACGTACAATGAACTGGGGGAGCTCTGGGGCAGATTCCAAGCGAATTCAGAAAAGTTCGTTTCTTAATTTGACCCGTCCGGAAACGAAACCGAAACATACCATATTAAATTCAAAATCTTTTCATTATTAAGTAAACGCAAAAACTTTTCGGGTTCTGTACGTCTAAAGAAAAAATGAATCTCTTTATGTGTCGGCCGTTAGTAAATTCCAGATTTCCTGAAATTACTTTTATTCTACTTAACTCTAACTTGGCCAAAATTATAAAAGTCAAATCGATCACTTTTACGTATTTAAAGTTTAAAAAGCCAGGGGAAATTGTGCAGAGAGGATCGCATAGGATCGCATCCAGACTATTACTATTATCATTTACGGAATTGCCTCGCATCCTTCTATTTATTCTATCTAATTTCTAGAAACTTAATTCTCGATTTTTAAAAGTCCTAATCCCTAGAAAAGTAACCCACATTATTGCTAGAATGCAACTCCCATTATTGAAGACAAACAGACCTCGAATATCATCGCTACAATGTTTAGAAATTTTTCGACTTTAACAATGAATAATACTCGTATAACATTGACATACCAACATAACATCTAAAAATTACATTCCTACCATAGACAATTGGGCGCTTTATAATTTATAGTTGAACGATTTTACCGTTCACGATATAATAGGTAAGCAAAATGCGTCCTTATTGTGTCGTAGAAAAGGACGCTTTTTCGTCGAAAACAACGTCATGCCGTGTGAAAATTTTTCGTTCTTTTAGGATGTCGAAACGTAGGAATATTGAGGTATAATGAAAAGATGTGCTTTTGCTATAGCTCGTGTATTTCACGACTGCTTATTTTTTGTTACATTCAAAAGCACCATACATATTACTATTAAGTAGCAACAACCTCAAAATAATAGTGTTGCCATCCGTTAACAATTATGATTATAACAGTTAATCCCAAATTTTGATAATAGCTAACACGTGGACGCCCAAAAGCGTGTTCATACAACTGCATACATTTTGCTTCCCATTGCCTCGTGGACGGCAAAATCGTGGCGATAAAATCGTTCGACGGTAAATAACAAAAGCGGCCGTTGCCCTCACGTACTTCTGTTTCTTTTACATTCATGTTTTGAATTCAACGGAAATCCGAAATATCTGGAGCCGTAATTTATTAAAATTACCTTTTATTTTTATTCTCATTCCCTTTGACCATAAAAGCTTAAAAAGGGTCAAGACTCCTTTTTTACTCATATTTCAACCTTGTTTTAATACATTTTCTCGCGTTTTATATTACTTAATTTGCATATAATTATGTAAATAATGTGCGATACACATCGGTCTAATAATAAAGCCACTAATTTTACAGGGGATATAATAAAACCACCGAGCTTTCACCGTAGTGACCGTAGATTTAGACGCACTTTGTAAAAATATTCGAATCTGACCGGCGGGGATATTACCTAAAATCTTGCAGACAGCGACAGCCATGCGATCACTGCGCGACCGGTGACTAATTGTAATAAAAAATTTGTATCACGTATGACGATTGCGTATCTATTATTCTATGGCCGTAAAATGCACTTTTCGCGGTAGATTCAGCGCTACTATACAAATTACATTACACAAATTCTCGTTTTGACAGCTGATATCGCGCGATATTGGCTGTCGCATGCTGACTGCAAGTTACGTAATAAGCGTGCGGATTTAGGTTTTGGAAATTTTCGGCGGTAAATTAGTTTCGGTTTCGGTTTCGATAGTGAATCTATTGCAACTATGACCGAAATCAAAATTACATTAGTGAGTTTTTACACTGTCTTCGGTTTTTTTTTTTTTTATGATAACCAGGTCCGCGTTTGACTCCTACTGCACCTGATTTTACGTAGCAGTGGAGCCTAAGATGTAGCACGTGGATCTAGTAAGTGCCTATTCACTCTGGCCTTAAAAACATTTAGGTTATACTAGTCAGGAAACACAGACGCCGGCAGAGCGTTCCACTCCTTAGCCGTGCGTATTAAAAATGTTGAGGCAAAACGCTTAGTGCGAGTGGGTGGTATATCTACAATATAGGGATGAAAACCCCGCCTATGTCTGCTTGTCCGGTGATAAAAAGGGGACGGCGGAATCAAGTCATGCAATTCCGATGCACACTCTCCGAAATGTATCCTGTAGAAGACTGAGAGGCAAGCGACTTTTCTTCGGTGTTGCAAGCTTTGCAATTTATTGTTGACCAATTCTTCGTTATCTATCAATCTTTTAGCTCGTTTCTCCACCGAATCAAGGGCGGCAAGTTGGTACTTAGCTGCACCATCCCAAAGATGACAGCAATACTCCATACACGATCGAACTTGTGCGTGATAAAGTTTTAAGAGCTGTCCAGGTGTGAAGTAACGCTTGACTTTAAACAGGATGCTCAGCTTTTTTGCTGCTGTACTAGCCTTAGACTCAATGGAGCGACCAAAATTGAGGTCAGATGTTAGATCCACTCCTAGGAGATTAAGGTGGTCAGCTGTCGGCACGGATGCATTACGGAAAGTCGGAATCATGGTGACCGGACTCCGTTTAGCGGTAAATAGACACGCCTGTGTTTTGGTGGCATTAAACCTGACCAAGTTGGCATCTCCCCACTCGGAGACTGCCTTCAGGGACAGATCAAGACGCTTGACCATTTCCTCTCTATGAAGAGCGATATCAGTACAGCTGGCCCGTGCATTAGTATATATTAGATAAGTATCTTTCTGTTACTGTGCTGTCATCTGCATACCCAATAGTACCGGGCTTAAGTAGATCATTAATATGCAGCAGAAAGAGTGTAGCAGAAAGGACAGACCCCTGAGGAACTCCGGCGTTGATGCCATGTACTTTCGAAGAGCAGCCATCAATGACTACTCTTATCGACCGCTCACTCAGGAAGTCAGAGATCCAAGAGCACAGATCAGCTGTGTTACGATCGGACATATGTAGTTCGAAGTCGCCTCACCCTATACAAAGTATAATAGAAAGTATTTTACAGAGTAACGAAAATATACATACATATCTTCACGCTGTATCCCTAACAGGGTAGTCAAAGAGTGCTGAGCGCCGAGCGTCGTGGTTCTTATATACTTCTTTCGTTTCTTGAAATCTCCTCATTCTCCTCACACATTTTATCCTAGATATGCGAGTGCTTTAGACATTTCCGTCGGCTAACACTCTGGCTATTTGATCTCTATAAGTCAGCCTTGGTCTTCCTTGGCTTCTTTTACCACTCACTTTCGCTCTGTAGACTTTCTTTGTCGTTAAAGCAGTTATGTAAAAAACGGAAATATTTTTACATAAATGCTTTAACAACCACAAACTTTATTACTCTACCACCATCACTTACCTTTTATTTAACGCTTCAGAAATTGGCGCGAATGGCACGTCTACTTCAATTTATATAGAAGTCTTTGCCGAAGGATTGCAAGGGTGCCGAAATAAATTACGCTCCAGCACAATAGCACTATGTATGTTGTTGTGATCCCTAGTGATACCAAAGCTCCCAGACATGAGACGACAACGACTACGTGGAAATTGTAGTATTCTTAGACCGAACTAGTTCTTACAACCGAAACCGTAACTTATTTCTTTTGTTTGTTTTTTGTGGTTTCTATTCAATTTAGCTAATTGAAAATATATTTAAAGGCAATGATTCTATTTTAATAAATTAATAGTTTTTTTGTTATAAATTAAAATTACTTTTTATTTATGATATGGGGAGAACTGAGTTCGAACTATGCCTCAACACTACAGGCAGCATTCAAAGCCACGAACGTGGGGTTTTGGTTATAATTTCCGCAAGTTTGCAGACGAAACTACTCATTATATACACATCCAAAATTACAAACTTTACCTCTTTATATTAGTTTTTAGAGTTAGACAAATAAATAAAAGTAAAGGCAATTCACCGTGTTGTGGTTGTGGCGTGGGATGCCGTTTGGGCGACCCGCCCGGCGGCGCGGGCTGCATCGCGCGCGCTAACGGGCCCTCACACCTCCCGCCGCCCTCCGGCTCATGGCTGCAACCAAATAGACGCTGTTAAACACTGTTAGGATCATAAACGTAGTACATACTCGTGTATAGGCGAACATAGAGTTCGTTGACGCGTGACAATTTTTAATTTGTCAAAGGCCGCTTTTATAATTTTCCGTTGCACGTTTTTATCGCCACGTTTTTACCGTCCACGGTACAATGGAGAAGAAAAATGTATGTAGTTGGTGGGTGGATTAAAAATAAAAGACCGAATTTGTCTCCTCTTTTTTGTAAGAATATTTTAAAATATTCACCCGTGTATGTTAGCAACACCGATGAATAAACGTAAAAGAGACCACTGGCGCCCTCTAGCAGAGCGCGACGGTGTTCGTGATGTCATAGAAAAGAACGACTGAGGGCTTGTTCCCCACTACCCCTCGAGATTATATAAGTCAAAACTCGAGCGCTCCAGGCACTCTATTGCTTTTTACCTTCACAACTGCAGCACGAAGTGTTAGAATACAAATTAATTAATTATTAATCGATAATTTAAGTAAAGTTCGGAGGGTTTCATTGCTATAAGTATCTCACTTAGCATTTAATTTTATCGTAGCTAACAAGTAGCACATATACGGGCTACACTGATAGCCCATTTATCTTGGTGTGCGTGTGCCTAACATGAGATGAGAGTGTAATGATAGGACTACCACAACATCAATAGAGGAAAGTAACCAAATATGGAATAGCATCCGTAATTTGCAATATCGGCATTTCTCGTAAACGAAGACTCCTAAACGCAATAAGCTGTGATCGTCTATTCCTTTCAATCACTATAGGCGCGTTTAGATTTTGACGTGTAAGTCGAGCAAGTGCTTTGTCCGCGGTGAGAGTTTTTTGTTTTGTTGCTGTCAGAAAACTTTTTCAGGTACGTTAGGCAGATAATGATTGCGCTGGTGGAAAATTCGACACTTGTATTTGTGGTTATAACAATTAATTTAAGTTCTTTTTTATATTTGACCAAAGTTCGTAAAGAGTCAAATAGAAGTTAAGGTTAATTTAGGGTAGTTTTTGTAGTGTTCCATAATTGGATACCTTCATGTTGATTTTATTTTTGAGAAATTACAGCATTTATAACTAATAAATATAATACAAGACTGTTAATACATATGTAGAACGCAAAAAAAGGTATGCTTATTTATAATTACGATTAAGTTTTTGATTTTTAATACTTGTTTTATTAATGCCTAAAAAAACAAAACGGTTTCACATTTGGTTACTTCTCCTCTACAACGCAATACGAAGAGTGATATTTTCAATCTGAGATGTTGAATTAAATCAATATAATAAATAATAAACTACGGAAGATTTACTAAAGCTTGTATAAATACGTGTTCAGATCAAAGTTCAAATTCCACCAGTGGATTTTCATAATTACCTCCAAATATCAGTATTTACGTTTGATTAAAATAAATAGTACCCAAGAAAAATTAATGTTATGGTGTAGATATTCGTGCACTACCTTGTACTATAAAGATTTAAGAATACTTATCACAATATAAGTAAAAAACACCTTTGTAATAAATTAGGTGTTAACTGCAGAAGTTATTGACACCTCATTTAAAAGCGATTGGTCAGGCTTCGTTAAGGGTTTGACAAAAGATTCGAACAATAGTCCGTCCATGGCCACAGGCGCCGGCAGAAGGTTGTTGAAATCATTTATATGGGGTACGAAGCAAACAGACCGCGGAAAATGTAATTTGACATGGCGTACAACTTACAAGCAATACTTAAACAAAACTGTGCATAATTAGATTTTGGTAAGTCGTTTTTTGAAGACCTATAAAAGCACTTTGTATGTCGATTACTACTTATTCGAGAGTCTACTTGCCTAGTAGTATTGTGTACGTGAAAAATATACTATATCTTAATAAATCTTAAATGATTAAACTTAACTATTACTATTATAAACTATTATAAACAATTAAAACGATAGTGCAAGCGAGATGTCAAATCCTTAAATAGAGTTGGTGCAAGCCACCCTAAATTTAAAAATTCCTTATTACTGCTTGGCTCCATTATAAAAAGAATCTTTTATACAATTTCCAGTATCTAGATTACCAATATGGGTTGTGCGTTATGAATTGTGTATTACACATTTGAGTAATAATTTGTGGTGTAAAAACATTTGGCAACTGAAGTACGGTTACAAAACATTTACACACAAATGTAGTTAAAAAACGTAAAAATACCCATGTAAATATGCTTGTTATTGACAACGCTGACTAGAATATTTGTCTTGAGTTCTACAAGCAATTGAAAGGCGCCGAACAGGTGTGTTTATTATTCTATTATAGATAATAATAAGCAATATACATTTATATTAATCTATACTAATATTATAAAGAGGTGAACTTTGTTTGTTTGTATGAAATACATACATATCTTCATGCTGTATAATAATAATAATAATAATAATATACTCAGACATTTCGCACAGCGCCATCTAGTCCCAAAGTAAGCAGCACAGCACTTGTGTTATGGGTACTAGACAACTCATATTCTACTTATATACTATCCCCAACGAGGTAGTCAGAGACGACGGAGCGCCAAGCGTCGCGATCATTACATACTTCTTTCGCTTCCTCAAATCTCATCATTCTCGTCAAACATTTTCGCCTAGGTATACGAGTGTTTTTGACAATTCCGTAGTTTGACATTTTGTATGAAATGTAATGGATATAGTCAAAAATCAACCAATTTCAAAAATTCTTTCAGCAATAGAAAGCTACTTTACCAGCGAGTAACATGGGCTGTATTTTACTTTCAAAAGAACTTCTATCCGTACGAAGCCGCGGTGGGTCGCTAGTATATTATATTGCTAAATACCTATGAGGGAGAAAATATTTAATGTTTAATCAATACGGTGAGTATTTAGACATAACATCACGTGAAGTACCACTTTTAAGGGGAGAAAATACAAGTGTTTTAATAATGTTCAGAACATTGCGTGCATGTAGCAGCAGACTTAATTCACTCGCTACATAAGCCCACTTTCAGTTGTTTGTTGTCGAGTAGAAAATCTTGTACAACTAATAAGGAAATTACTGAACAATGTCGAACGCGGGAGCTCTGGTATAAGCTTCTTTACTGTTTAATATTGACAATTTCTTAAATGTGTAATTTCTGTGACGCGGAGAAACAAAAAAGTTCTTTCAAATCTTTCAAATGCATTCTCTTGATCGATTATGTATTAATTATGAGCAAAATAAATTAACTTTTATAAATCAGCGAAGAGAGCTTTTAACAAAGTGTTAAATAATTTTATCAAATAGTTCGAAATAACTGAACTACATAACGCAAATAAGTCGGAATCTTGGCTGCTCTCAATTTTCCAGATAGACTGTACGGCAGGGGAGATTTTAATTATCTTGAATCCGAATATCCGTGTGCTGACCACAGCCGATTGCAGGGACTCCCCGCGCCCCGCACACACGTGCCGCACGACGCATCGATTGGTGGCATTCTGCGAATGCACCAATGTACCACATATGCATAGGCAATGCACATCTACATATGTACAAGAAACAGATATGTTCCGGGAACGTGTTATACATATATATATAGAGGCCTCAGAGAAATTCATTGTTCTAAACTCTGAACTTGTGTTATGGGTGCCACACAACGAATCCTAATTTATACCTAGCTATACGGTCCTCCGTATGTATGTACGCAGAAAGGGTGTCTGTTTTTCTTTTTTAAATTAATGACAACTACCCATAGACAATTTTGTACGACTTATTTGGAAAAGACACTGTACAGTATATAGATATGTCTTAGTAGTGTAGGGTGACAATTTAGTAGACAACAGGGCGCTACGATTACGGTATAAAGCGAAGCGGTGCATCGTTTTGTATCTATAATCAGTGTCGGGCATTACGTCTTCCAAGGGCACCATAAACAGTACCGAAAAAAATTGTTCCTCACAGAAAATTTCAAAATCCGCGCGTCCGAAATACGTATTCACATGTGTTCACTCCGTAGTATACTATACTAACTTTATGGTTCGCTCGCGCTTGTGTGTTTTGAAGCGACGATGACCGACCACTTCCGAATTCACTGTCGCAAATCGCATTTCAACAAATAATAAAAATTTGTTTTTTTTTTATATTTATTATTTATTGAATTTACAATGTCATGTTGCAACTTATCTTTTTCGTACATATACTAAGCAATTTTTTTAAAAGAGCAATATTGGTTTGCTATTAGGATAGAGATGGATTGTTTAGGACATCAAGTATTAATCTCATTATTATTATCCGACACTGATGCTGTAATCGCAATAACTACAACTTATAACGATGCTATGCACCATAGCAATAATAGTAATAATTAAATTGTGACTTTCTATACAAAGTAACATAAACAACAAGTATCTTGCTATATAACATTTTATTATTAAAAGTGTTAAATACCTAATTAAGACAAATGCGATTTATCAAGACTGTACTTGTAGTACTGAATTTAGTAAAGAATTTATCAATACTCATAGTGATGAATAAAAAAATTAGGAGTAGTAAAAAGACATGTAAACATTTTACCTCTTTGTTTATTTATTTATCGCTCTCATTGGAAGAAAAAGAAACAATGAAAACACATTCTGAGGATGTTCTGACAATTTTTTTTTAAATAATAGAACGGGTATCGAAATATGAGGTATCTGTATACTAATACATAAAGAGAAAACTTCTATTATGCATATTGCGCGCACGGAAGAGTATGAGATTTGGCATAGTTACAGTTTATATGAAGGAGTGTAGAAAGATGAAATTTGAACTAAATGAAATTTGAAAAGATGGAAGATAAACTATCTGATGCTCGCGACTTCATCCGCATTTTTTATTTTTAAAATAGCCTGTGTTCTTCCTCAGAATTAAGCTATCTCCATACCAAATATCATAATAATTAGATCATAATAATAATAGATATCATAATAATAGCAGCGCATAAAATACAAACAAACAAGCAAACATTTATTTTTATATATTAGATAATATGTGTTACAGATACATTAAGTTTAACAAAACAGACATTGTTCACTGTCGATATCAAACACATAATAGTTATATTGCCAACGTCGAAAAAGTCGCACAGAGTAGAGATTGTGGCCAAAACATTTTAAAATGTTGCTCACAAATAACTACTGACAGAATGGAAATGAGTTTTGAGATATGAATTTTGTGTGATTTGTGTAATGTAAGCCGTCTCGAGTCTGTGGAGGCGTTTATTTTCACCCAGTGGTCGAATTTCGACCACTGGGCGATCACTAGTCATAGTAAATAGACAATTAGTATCGTAATCTTAATGGCGATCGTTGCATCCCTATTCAGAATCTAAAATAGATATAATTTGTGATTAAACTATGTACATACATCCCTATCCCTGTATCCCTAACGGGGTAGTCAGAGAGGACGGAACGCCAAGCGTCGCGGTCCTTACCTTCTGTCGCATCTTCAAACCTCATCAAAATAAGTATACTAATACATAAAGTATAAGTAATAATGAAAAGGGTATATTATGATAGAAATATGAAGGCCATTGTTCAATATGATAAAATTGAATGGACGGAATCTTTTAGACAGTATTACGGCCTCGAGTGACATTGTGCAAATCAATAAGTGGGCACGGTATGTAGGTGGGTACACATACATAGGTGTATTATGTAGAACACGGACAAGTCCAGACAGGATAGGCTATACTGATTCATACACACACATACATATGTATTGTACGTACGGGTTCGCATTATTCAAGTTTACAACATAGCAGGTAATGAACTTTATGTAGAACACAATGATTTGTGATAACATTGTTCAAATGTGTCATCAAAAATATAGGTATTAAGAGTAGAATCACTGTTTATGTACATTTGTGTCAATTTTTCATATTTCGATAGCAATAGCTTCTGTTTTTTATAACGCAGAAGGAACCCGCACAGAGATACCCAGCTCCCTGGGAGAGACTGGGCTTTGTGGGGCTTCTACCCACTAAACCGATTACGGTGGTGTACGGTGGTTGTGGTACGATGGTGGTGGTGGTTGTGGTGGGGTCACCGTGATTGTAAAACGTTTACCGTGGTAACGTTGCCGAAGGACTCCGATAGCTCCCACGAAATGCACCGAAGTCCTTCTCGCGCTGTGTCGAATCAGTTCTGTGGGGGCTCCTCGCAGTGCTACGACAACGCGGACCATACGCCGTGTTGTTCTCCTCGGGTTCATATGAATGAACTACTGAAGCCCCTATTCTGATTCCTCCCCCCCTCACCCCTCACTCTCTGTGGGGGGGCCTAAACCCCGGAAGAACCCCTTAATGGTCATTTAGTCGCCTTTTGGTCTATTACTTTTACTTTCGCAAATTGTTTTTGCGCATTCCTTTTTAAGCCTGACATAAGATCTATATAACTATAATAAGATAGAAATAAACAGGTACTGCGCAAAATGAAAAATCTAAATATAAAAATTCACCGCTTGCATACTGATATTGTTAATCTTTTTTGCAGTCACTAAAAAATTAAAAAATAAATAATTTAGAGTGTTCATCCAACCCCAAATACGGTAGAATTTCTTAATTTAAACGGACATTTCGATGGATTCGCAGGCGACCGAATGCATATTATAATACTTATGAATATTCAGATCACGACCCGACGCGACCGTCAATTTAACGCATTTATTATTTTAAGTATTTTTTATGTATCATTCAATACCTCCAGAAAGGGTGGTAGTTAATACACGTTTGCATATGAAAATTATTAAATGTTTACACTACACTACTTACAATACGACCGTAGAGAAAAAGTAAGTATGAATATACAACACGTGGTCTTATTGCTGAAAAATCATTTCTTCGCGCTACACGAAACAAAATAAGATCTATAAATATTCTTTTCTCTTGTATTTCTTAAATAATTTTTACGTACACCGATTCTAAGTTATGATCATCTAGATAAGACGTCTTAGAAAGAAAAAAGAATGTCAATGTTTTATTAAAGATTTCCAAAGATAAATAATAAAATATTATATGTAATTACTTTTATTTCTGATTTGTTTTTATCATACTGAAAATACCATAATTTCACATACAAATTTTGTACTACAATTGATTTTATAAAAAAGTCAAGGTCATAGAAAAAGAATTTTGTTTTGATTTCAAAATGACTAAATTAAAAAAATAACTAACAAATGTAGCCAGATGTAAATTATCGTATTGAGTTACTTCTAACAAAAGGTAGAGCTAGACAATCGTTTACATATCGATACAGAACAGGAAATAAGATCGCTTGTAAATCACATTTACGAGATTACGAGTAAAATGTGTTTGAAGTGAAGCTTGTTATAAAGTTACTCTCAAGATTTATTTCGTATTGTACTTTAAAGGGGTTTGGCAATGTTGACTTTTTGGCAGAATTGAACGCTTTTTGACGAGAAAAGAAGAAATGAAGGTTACGTTTTGATCGGATTTTTTATTTTTACACTTTGGGAGTTTTAAGGTACAATGGTGATATTATGTACATTGTGCGTTAAAGTTTCATGGCAAGTGCTGAAGAATTAAAAAAACTAAATAAACTTGCGCAAGGACTTTTTGGCGGGAACGGGAGAAGTGAGGTTGTCATTTTATTTAGAATTTCTATTTTTTACATTTTTAGGAGTTTTAAACTACAACAGTGATAGTATATTGTGTTTTAAAGTTTTGTGTAAGTGACAAGAATGGAGGAGATCTAAATAAACATGTGTAGCTGAAGGTTTCGCGCTCTTCCAAGAAGTCCTTTATAACTTCAGTAAAGCCTACTATCACTTTACTGAAGGAGTTTTAGGATAACAAAGAACTAATTTACTTGTGACTCTACATGGATTCTACTCATTCTGTGTCTGTATACTAATGCGTGACATTGGCAAATGCGCTAATCATCTACTGAATTGTTTTCTCGCTTTACTTGACGTTGGCAATGTACTTACGTACGGTGCCATTTAAAAAAAGGAAAAAAAAACTTGCGCAAAGAAGTTCACAGTGAAGTTTTCTTGGTTTTCCAAAAAATCTTTTCTAAATCCAATACAACCTACTATCACTTTATTGGAAATAAGAAAAAAGTACGTAGTTGAAATGTGTTTCCTTCGAAAATGTTTTTTATAAAATTGTTTTTTGAGTTCTTCGTATTATTTATGGCTAGGCTGATGGCCTAGTTGCCTATGCCTATAAATAAAAACAACAAACAAGCAGGACTGATTTCTTATTATGCGTATTCACTATAAATCTAACAAAAAGAGAGTAAAAAGCAAATACTGCTATGGACAATACTTTTTTAAACCTGTCCTTTTCTAATTTTGTACTTTGTAAAATATAGCTAAGCCGTTGGTTAATAAAATGATGAAAATAAATATACAATATCGATATTCCATTACATATATTCTCATTGATCTCTCGCGATATTTAGATATATTTCCGAAATGTATACAGGTTGAAATTTGGACTCGATGTCACTTTTCCTCTAATTACTATTCCAATATGTGCCACAAATCTATTAAATATGTTGAGCGTGGGTTATATACTTTCTATGGCGAAAGAAAAGCAATTTATTTTACGAAATATATTAAATACCTAAAATACTATTTACGGAAACCGATATTACTCAAAACGTTTCAAAAATGTAGACATGCCGGACAATTAATTATAATGAGATTTTTTATTCTTGATTGTATGAATAGACACCATTGTAAGTAATTGTATAGTACAATGACAAGACAAATACTAAAACACACCTAGTAAGCTGGCGTCAAAAATTGGCTAGATATAAATAGACAGCTGACATCGTCTCTAGGCGCCATCAAGGAATGCATAACTACGCTGATTCACTGCACGTAAATATGTAATAACGGACGGCGAACGGTCATCGAATCGTTAATAACCGTTAATATGTAGGTATATATTGAAGTTGAAGCAAAAATGTCGTTTAAGCACGAAAAGGTTGTTCATGTGCCTAAAAAGTTGACCAAACGCAAAAAAATTGTTCATGTTCAAATGCATTATGGTGGATGAAATTAAAAAAATCTGTTTTCCAGTGCAAGCCTTCTTCAGGCAATAGAACTTTCTAGGCCCATATTATAAGCGTTCATTTCACAATTTTTGTGAAGTCAATGAATCGACCTTACATACATAATTAGTTGGTTACAATATCGCTACACGTCGTCGTAGGCGTTGATTGAGGAACTGTAGATATGGTTTGACAGATTTTTGTAGGTCGCTACGATTATTTCTTGACGATTTAATCACGTTACCAGTATTTCGACATTTAGTTATTAGCTAGTCACGGAAAAATCTTTCGTTTTAAAGTGTAGAACTTACAAGTTACAAATGACAAGAAAATAACACAATTAACGATGTACTGGTTGGTGTAATTTTACTTTCGCCAGACTCAAAGTAATTTATGCTTTTTGATTCATGAGTGATGATCAAAGATTGCAATGAATAGAAGGGAATGGAATGAATAAGGGGAGGCCTTTGCTCAGCAAAAGGACAGAAATGTAGACTAAAAAAATGAATCGAAATCAAGTATCATGAGTAATTCATGATTTTATATTTGAGAATTTTATGTAATTATTTTACTCTTAACAAATCTTAATATTTCAAAACTAGTAAGACTCATTTTTATATTTAAGAAAAAAATAAAAAGACCCCATACCTACATTTAAAACATCATCATTTTTGTTACGTAGTAATTGTGAAAAATTGCCTTTCAAACGAACATCAAACACATTTGATGAGGAAGTTCCTGCAGTGTCTGTAATGTTTATTTTGTTGTGCTCATGTCACAGATTACTTAATGATTACTTCCAATACATAATCCAATTTAGTTACACAATACGGCATCACATCGTGTGGGTAGTCTGTGGGCGCGTTGTCACTAGCAACACCCTAGCGATCACCGTTTATCTCAAATATTGAGATGATCAGCGCTTTCGTTTTGTTACTTTCTGACATACCATAGACGTGGAGGAAAACTCTCGCATGAACTTTCCTACGTTTATTTATATGTAAAACCAACTAGCAAAATAAAAATACTTAAAAATAAAGCGAAAAATGTGTGAGGCATTATATTATGATACTTGTGATTAAAAATAATGAAACGACAAACTATATTTATAAAAAACCCTAGAATGTTATTAAAACGAATTAAAAATTAAAAAAAGATAAGATTTTTATCCAATTTGGCTTACATCTATATAAATTTTCCTATAAAACGATGTACGAATGTGACATTTAAAGTAAGAAGGTATAGCAATCTCATTGATTAAAATTCTCGTCGAACTCAATGAAATAAATTTCAAATTAATGTAAGTATAAAAATTAAAGCTTAAAATTTAAACATAGCATTTGAAAGTTAAAAGATAATAAAAGAAAATAAATTTTAAACAGGAAGCACTAATTACAGTATTAGGACACAGGAATATGACGTTCTATGTGAAATATGTTCCGGTCCAATTCTCCGCTTCGCTTTTGTTCCATTAAAAAGTGCCATTGTATTAACAACAATAGCAAATTATTGTGCAAATTTATAGTTAGAATTAGTGTTCAAATTCATTTAAAATGCATTAGAAATTGCGGTTGCAAACAACTGATGTTGTTTGTAACCGCATGATGATATTTGATTTGAAGCACAACGTAGTAGTCATATTGATAATTCAAAGCACAATCTGTTCATTGCAATCAAATTATTATTGCAAATTGGAATCGTATCTACAACTGATGATACAACTGTAAATATGTACATAGCACGATTAATGATTACAAATAACAAGCGGCAATGATGTCCCTATCTCATTCCCTTCTTCTTCTTTACTAAAAGTTAAATTATAAATAAAACAATTTATGACCATCATTATGTACTGTGATTGCTTAATAAATAGGTAGAAAAAAATATTCGAATGAAACTATTTTACTGTATCGTTTATTGATGACTATAAGCATATGGGTCACTTCTAATCACCTTAGGGCTTCGATCAGACTAAAATAAAATTAAATAGTGGGTTTAGTAAAAGAAACGTTATTTTATTAGAGCTTAGAAATCATTGTATTTAACTGTGATTAAAGCCTCACATTGATGACCAAAACATTGCATCTGAGATATTTGTTTATGATTTTAATTATTGATTTATGGTTCTTACAAACCTTCTCGATCGGACCCTGGTGTATCTCCAAGTGTTGCTGCTGTAATGACCAGAGCTTGATGGACACAACAAAAGTTGTAAGCTGTTTGGCCTTGGCTGCCTCTGCTTTTTTACTCTCAATTTCACAACTTCTTCTATCTTCTTCTCTTTTATTGGCGGCTTCTTTGAATCCACACTCCATCTGCTCTCTTCTTTTCTTGTCTCGTAAACTACTGTGGTGTAACCTTCTTCCAAATCCAAATGATCCAGTCTGTCTTTTATGAAACGTGATCTCAGTATATCCGGTGTATTACAGTTATTTTTCCTGATTTCCACGGGTGAAGTTGGCGGTCTTCTGGGTTCAAAAACCACCTTGGAGTATTCGTTACTTCGCCGCCACAAACGAGGCGATAGAGGCCAAAATCGCCCTATGTGCTGCGGTGACTCCATAACCATTTTTGAGAGAAAATTTTTGACCACTAAATCACACACATTTTATGAATAAATAATTCATAATAATGCGACAATATCAATGCTTCTGCACACACGGTTATTACAATACTTGGATCCTCAAGTTTATTATATGATTATAAAATTGTAGCCTTATAGATTATTAAAAAATATAAACTATTACCACTAACTTAAGTTCACTTAAGACATTAGTCTTTGAATTAAAGAAATTTAAAAAATTTTTAGTCATGAATAGTACAGTAGTAGAAAATCTTAATAGCGACGACACAGGATACGTCCGTATATCCGACACCGATTTACAAACTAATAAAAGAAATGAAAAGAGCATAACAATTCTCTAGATTAATCAATCATGCGTAACACCTACGATGAATTCCAGATAGACGCAGTGATAATATGAATGAGTCGAACGATAGGAAGCACTGAATACGTAATTTGAAAGTTATAACAGCTATCTGTTTTCATGACACGCGCATTGTTCTTATGACTCAGTTACATTGTAACAGAACTACATAGAGACTATATAACATTTAACTACGTCTTGTTAAATAAAAATCTACTCCAAAATAATAAAAGAAAACATTCAGACAATTTTTTTAACTTATGATTTTTGGAAGTAGTAAGAAATGTTCTTCGACAAAGATCTTAAAATAATGTAATTTTTTTTTAATAGAGCTCTGTTCAATATATATAATAAACCCTTCCCATAAGATAATTCCACTGAAAGAATCATAATAATCGGCCGTGTAGTTTTAAAAAAATCGCACATATACAAATAAATACATGGAAAAAATCGAGAACTTCCCTTCTTTGATGACGTTCAATTTTAATTCAACGATATTTAGTCGTAGAAAAAGAGGTGTGTTTAGACACATCTCCGTATCTCCGTATCCAAATTTGTATGTATTTATGAAATAAATATAATTTTTAAAAACAATTTAATATAAAGAAAACACTAACAAAATTATTATAATAAGATTGTGTGCGACTGATAGACACATTTGTCATAAAGACACTTAATAATGTTATGTGCCAGTTGTCGGATGTTGTCGCGTATTACTGCATACTAAAGTCCCCCCTAAGGAAGTTACGACTGTGTGTACAGGATGTTCTATCTGCACATATTATACAAATGCTTATGACAGTGTACACTGAAAAATATTTAATTTAATTTAATTTTTTATTTAATTCATACTCATTCTTATATGACTTATATAAGTGTGTAGAAATGTTACAGATACAAATCAAACCAAAACACAAAATGCAAGGATGCAATTTGACAGATTCTGTTAATTTTATTCAAACAATTTACGTGTCACAGTTCTCTAGAATATAGTACTTATTTCGCTAATTTCATAGAATATGCATATTATATACCATTTAATGCATAAAATAAAATGAAATCTTATTATTAAGAACTTTTCAGTCATTATTTTTTGTTCATTAATCAGTATTCAACAAAAGGAGTGGATTTATGACGAAATACGAATATTGCAATATACATAAATGCGCATTATCAAAAATTTTTGTTACTACAAAAAACCACCATGACTCATTATTTTTCGTACTGATAGTAAATGTCAGATCTACAGAGAAACAATAAAAAGGTCTATTACTTCCTGCTGTTTATGAACGTACAACTAAAATACTCATGTACTACATAATACGTATTGTTTATTAAAACAATGATTTTAATTCATTTCATTACATCTCATTCTAATTTTAATTTCGCGTTGTGAGTATGGTAATTAGACTAATAACATTTTATACTCTTTGTGTTATTCTTCACTGTTTAACAGTTTTATAATTTTATTTTAAATATACACATTTTACATCAAATTTCAAAGAAACGTTTATCAATTTTTTTTTTAAATCATGATCTAAATAATAAATATGTGTATTATTAAAATATACATTTCTTCGTCCGTATATATATATAAGCCGATTTAGTAACTATTCAGTAACTAACAGACAACAAGAAAAAACATACATAGCTGTAAACGGTGTATGATGGGTACTTTAAAAATGTTGTCATTAAAAAAATATTAATGTGTGCGCTACTAAAATTAAAAAAAAATGGGCAATCTAAAATACCTGCAAACATTCAAAGCACTTGAATCACAGGAAATATCTATAAGTCGTGTGTGTGTATAATTCCGTCTGGACCCTGACTCAACTAACTGCAGTTCTCGAAATTAATGTCGAATCAAGCCTTTGTTTATTTGTGTGACATTGCAATATCACGTGACACATTTGACGTAAAAGTGTTTCATTTTAAATACGAGTAAATTAAAGGAAAATTGAGTAACAAAAAATACCTGATCTTAGTAATTCAGTAAACCACAAGTTATGGTTTTTATTTCTAATCTAAAAAAATCTTTTACCATCTCTTCCGTTTGAGATAGACATAAACTTCGTTACCTACGTTGTGGTTTTAAGACCCGGCTGTCAGAACTTTGAGCGTTTTTAAATAAGTTTGCTGAGGCGAGCACACGTTTAACGAATGTGCAATTTAAATATAAATTTCTTTATACATTTTTCTAACGACTGCTTTAAACCATTACGCAATTTATGTATTTTCGTTCGATACTTTTTTTCTGCAATGTGATGCCATTTTGAGAGATTTTTAAGTATTTGTCCTAAATTACTTGAGTAAGTTACATTAAATTGCGACTAATAGGAAGACAGCACAGTTTACTAAATACTGGCTAAAGGATATTTTATTATATGAATTAATATTTCAGTTATAACGATAAATGTCGCGCTCGGGTGGCGGAGTGTGAGGGCGGAGCCTAGGCAAAAAACTTTTTTGGGAGTTTGCTCTTAAACTAGATGGAGTAAAATAAAGCATTGCCGTAATTACTTCATGAACCAGCGAACGTACAAAGTTATGAATACATTGGTATAGGTTCAACTGGAAGAGGATAACCTGTCAAAAAATTAAATGAAAAAAATGAAGGCCACTCTCTTGAAGTCCTGATTTTTTAACTGTAAAAAGTTGTGAGATCTCATGTAGAGCCAAATCTAGCTTCCTTATTACCTCGATGACAATAAAAATGAATATTTTGTTGATGAAAAAAATTTTGTTTGAAAACAGTTGTCAAAGATTACTACGAACTAAACATTTTTTAATAATAAAACAAGTCAAACAATATTTGATAAATATCTCTACATCACACTGGTGACAGGCTTTTTTCAGACAAATTGATATGGAATTGAAAAGCATAATAGTAGGAAGTAGTGACCTACTTTACAGCCGCAACGTCACAGATCAGTTTATGGTTACAATGTAACAGACGTTTCACTCCGTTGATATCGACAAAAGTTGTATTTTCAATACAAATTCACCATGGATTGTGCCAGCATTGACCATAAACAGTATTGGCTACGGTGTTATTCGACGCAAAACTTTTAAATATTTTTGAAATTTGAAATACAATTGTAGGCACTAATCTTTATACATATAATCGTTAGTGTGCCTATTAATCTAAACTAATATTATAAAGAGGTACAGTTTATTAGGTTGGATGAAGGAGGTAATCTCTGAAACTTCTCATCCGATTTCAAAAATTCTCACCAACAATTAAATCGCTAGGAATAGTTAGTTATCGTATAATTTCTGAACGACTTGACCGATTGAAGTCATAATGTTATGTCGAGAGTCCAGACGATAGTTTCGACAAGGCGATAGCTATACCAAGTAGTCAAATTACTAACAAATTATATATTTAACACGAGTGAATTTGAGGGGCAGAGCTATAGTATCTTACATATGTATTTCATTACTACATAGTGTTAGTCATAGAGAGAAGTTTCTGCTACGAACTTGTCTGTTTGATTGCGTTACTCTCGAATAAAACTAAATGGATTGGATGCGGTTTTACCGTTATTATCTGCATTTCTCAAGGTAGTTTCATATTTATTAAAAATTATTCTATCGGCTGTAGGAGCTGACCATTAACGATATTAGTAAATCAAATTAGAAAATGTTTACCGTCGTTGCGCTATCATCGAATATTAAATGTATGATCGTATAATATAAACTGCATCCGAGCGAAGGCGGGCTGGGTTGCTAATAATTATTTAAAACACAATACAATAAAAGTTTCATTAATCGAATAAAATTTTGCAAGATATCGATTACATCTTTCTATGTAACACCATCATTCGGCCTTAAATGTGTAAACGTGTGAATTTTGTGTATTCGTTACTGCAGCTCGCATCGGCATGGCCAATTTCCTCTCACCAGTGGCACCGGCCGGCTCAGAGTCATAGACAGGTATGTATAAGACCAACCATTTAAGGCATTGTGCGTCTGCCCACGCCTTGTGATGTACGGTGGCCGACGCGACGTGCCGTCTTCCGCTCTTTGTATTTAGTCAAGTAACAACGATACAGACACACGTTATACCTGGTTTACAATTTACAAACGAATAAAAGTACACGTACGCATATTTAGATTGAAAGTAAAATAAGTTTTTATACTGACGCGTCTGTTTCGCGTTCCTATCAGTGTTGGCAACACATAAATTTTTATCACCCTACGAGTAAGTCAAATATTGAAATTATCGAATCTACCTAACCTAACCTAAACCTCTTAAAATAGAATTGTAAGTAGGCGTTATTTTTCTTTAAGTTTTAAAATGTTTACATTATTATAATTTGGTTAAAACATCAAATTAAACATCACTTAAAAATTAAATTTTCTGTAAATTTTTTAAAACTCAGAAATTTTGTTATGATTACCTCGTTAAAACCCCCTTTGCATTGGCTACGCCTCTGAGTTTAAAGAGAAACCCTCAATTTGGCTACACTACAACTTGCGACACAAAAATGTGTAAGTTCAACCTATGTACTGTATAAGAACAAACCTTGTGTACTTCATGAGAATAGGAAATGTCAAAAGCACTCGCAAACCTGTAGACCAAAGTGTGTAAGGAGAATGATGAAATTTAAGGAGGCAAAAGAAGTAAGTAACCTTGTTAGGTATATAGCGTGAGTATTTGTTTGTATATATGTATAAGAACAAATCCCCTTGCTGCAGTTATTCCTAGTGATAAGTATATGGCTCTACAGACGGCAAAGAGGAGAAACATTAAAAATTACTTCAGTTGAATTCCAACCAACCAGACTAAAAAAGTTCACTAAAGAATTAACTATTTTTACAATATCACGAATGTTCAATTTACAAAATAAAAAAGATTGATTTGCACGTTCCAATATAAAAAAAAAATTACAAAATTTTATGCAAAATTTACTAGTTTAGTTTAAGAGTATATTGATGGTGTGTATCGGAACCTACCTTAGTTAATATTACTTAACAAATTTGTTAATTATACAAAACAGTTTCGTAAATATTTCAACATTTTAAGTTCAGTGAAATCAACAATTTCCGTGTGTTAATCCGAAATTAACCCGAGAGTTTAGTAAAACTTTTGTATAACCAACTATTTTTTCAGTACAGTGACCAAATAATGTCCGAATCAAAATACTTTTTAAAATCGAAATAAACTAAATTTCGTTTCTGTTTCAATTTGGGCCTAAAATACTATATATTGAGATATTCCTTCGACGATAAAAAGTCGACACTTGTACTGGAGCTATAAATTGAGAAAAAAACATGCTCAAAGGAAAAATACTCAAACAAAGCATTATATTTCATTAGAAATAAAACATAATTTAATAGCCGAAAATAAAGTTTCCTTTCGAAGTTCTTCTCACTTTTTCGAGCGACAATCATATTTTTTTTTGTCGAAAAAATCGCTAGCAACAGCTATTAGGTTATATATTAATATATAACCTAATAGCTGTTGTATACATTTTCCATATTAAGTTTATATTTTTTTATCTCTAGCACAGTATTAGCACCTATATTAATAAGTCAAAATCAATAAGATTACGAATCGGTTTGGCTATTCGAAGAGTTAATACTACGAGTCTACTAGGCACCCTAAGCAATGACAGCTTTCTAAGTGGCAATTTTGAGGAAGTCTATTGTTAAGGAAACATTTAACAAATGATAGATATAATGGCAACATTTATCTGAAGCAGTGACGTCACTGTGATGTGATGACAAATGGTCTGAAATCTGACGGATGGCATACATCAATCACTCATTATAAAAGGTATGTCTGATTGCCGCTGGATATTTGTACACCAGGAATAATCTATCAAATATAATTTCTAAATATAAATAATAATAGTGAATCCCAAATCGTTCAATAAATTGGAGCCCGTAGATTCTCAAATGTTTACCATCTGTTTTAAAATGAAACAAACAAACAGTCAAGCCAACGAAAGTTCTAAAAATGTTTTGTTTTGCTTTCAGGGTAGACAAAAAGCCTATCCCAATTATTAACTCAAAAACATCTTCAAAGTCTAGACATCTATGTTTATGTCTATGAAATTTCACGTAAAGTACTGGAAGAAGAAAATCAATTCATAACAATCTTCGTGTACGAATAGTTATCGCTGAATTTCGTGCCAACCGGGAGGCATGTAAATAAAGTAGGAAAACATCTAAACCTGACAGGTTCAGACACACACATACACAGTGTCATCCTCGACAAAGGCGCCGTGGTGCAACTCAGTTGTGTAAACACACTACAATAGCGTGTGATATTTACACACAGGCGAAGGACTGTTCTACGTGAGTTCAAACACCTCAGGATTATACGAGATTATCCGCCACAATGCGGAATCGAGAAAAATGAAACGAATCGTTATTGTTTCGCAATATTATGGAGATAAAAGTAAGACGGACTATCTTGCAATATGGGCGTTTAGTTGAGAATATGTCGACAAGAAAGCGATCAATAGTAACTCCATAAATGGTCAGAATTCAGCAGTTGGAAAGTAAAGTATGACGAGTAAAAATAAAAGCATTTATTATATCGTAAATAGATCAAATGTGAACAAATCAAATGTGAACAGATAATTAAAGATTTAAGTAAAAAGTGATAATTATTAAATATATGTATAAGTCGTTTCTGAACAGCAGTGCTATCTTAATTAGATAATTAGTTATTATCACATAGCATCAAGTAGTATATTGTATACATCGAGATAGTTTTTATCTCTATCTTGACGGATACATTGGGCAATAATAAACATTGACACAATTTTTTCAGGCAAAACTATTAACATAACATAACTTCACGCTGTATCCCCAACGGGGTAGTCAGAGAGGACGGAGCGCCAAGAGTCGCGGTCCTTACACACCTCTTTCGCTTCCTCAAATCTCATCATTCTCCTCACACATTTTCGCCTAGTTATGCGAGTGCTTTTGACATTTCCGTCTGCTAACACTCTGGCTATTTGATCTTCATAAGTCAGCCTTGGTCTTCCTTGGCTTCTTTTACCACTCACATTCACTCTGTATATTTTCTTCGTCAGTCTTTCATCACTCATTCTTTCCATGTGCCCGAACCATCTAAGCATTCCTTTCTTCATTTTTACAATAACACTGTTGTGCAACCCTGTCATACTGCGTATCTCATCATTGTTTATCCTGTCAGCAAGCGTGACACCGCACATATTTCTAAGAGACCGCATCTCCACAGCATTTAACATACTTTGACTCGATTTTGGGCATATCCAGGCCTCACTACCGTACAACAAAGTTGGCACCAACACCGCATTGTGGATGGCCATTTTAGCAGTGTTAGATATATTCACACTACCCACTAATGCGGACAGAGCACCGTTCACTTTATTGCCAGTTGCTACCCGTCTCTCCACATCCAACTCACATCTCCCATCCCTCGAAAACGCACTCCCCAGGTACACAATTTCATTCACCTGTTCTAGACATTTTCCATTTACACAAATCACACATTTCGTTTGTACCGCTTCTCTTTCAAACACCAGAACCTTAGTTTTGTTCACATTCATTTTCAATCCTTTCACTTCACAATCTTCTTTCATGCACGTGACTAGTGTCTGCAACTCTGCTTCTGATGGTGCTATTAGCAGAGCATCGTCAGCGCACAATAGGCAGTTTACCACTGTGTCACCACATCCCATACCACTCATATTCCCTTTCAATCTCTGGAAGCAACTGTCCAAATACAGCACGAATAGCCAGGCAGACATCACGCAGCCCTGTCTGACACCAGAACAGACTTCAAACCAGGGCGACATGTCACCGTCTATCCTTACACAGGCTCTGTGGTCTCGATATAATTACCTCACAGCCTACAGTAAGGAGCCCTCCACGCCATATTCAGGCAGAAGACTCCACAATTTCTTCCGCACTACTCTATCGAATGCTTTCTCTAGATCCACGAAAGCGCAGAAAACTTTCCGACCTAAAGCCAGAAACCTTCCCACGATAACGCGAAGCGAGAAAATTGATCCATACAACCCCTACCGTTCCTGAATCCACCTTGCGCCTCCCACAAATATCTTTCTGAAACGCCTTTCATACGTTCAGTCAATACCTTAGTATAGACTTTACTCGCTAAGCTGACCAAGCTTATGCCCCTATAGCACGCATAGTCTAGATAGGAACCTTTCCCTTTATATAGAGGTACTATGACTGCCGTGTGCCAGTCCTCTGGAACCTCCCCCTTCTGCCAACAAAGGTTGCAGAGTGCACAGAAGGCATCCCAGACCCTAGGACCACCATACTTGATCATCTCAGCAGTCACCTCATCAATTCCCGCAGCCTTTCCACATTTCAAACTTCTTATCACTTTCTCAATCTCTTTCATACTAATGGCATCCTCCAGTCCCTGGTCCGAGTGTGGCAATTCATTAGAATCGCTCTCAGTATCAGAGACGGAGTCGCCACTCTCATACAGTTCTCCATAATATTCACTCCATCGCTGCAGAACATCCTTTTTATTTGTAAGCAGGTTGTTTTCTTTCGAACGCACTTTATTCATACTGCAAGGTGCCGGACCACTTCGGTACTTACGTACTTCTTTCCAAAATAATTTGGAATTTTCCTCGAAGCTGTCCGACATCTTGTTTTCATCTAACACCCTACACCTTTCACGCTTCTCTTTCACTAGTGCTTTCGTTTCTGCTTTCTGCAGCTTATACCTGTCTTTCATCAAATTTTTCATACCACAGTCATTAGTAGCAAGGTAGTCTCGCCATGCTTTCTTTTTCTTATACACAGCCACTTTCACCTCATCATCCCACCACACATCACGCTTTTTGCCGTTCCCGATCTTATTCATTCCACACACTTCTTTCGCAGTCTCAACTATTAAACAAGTATCAAATGTTATTTTTGAGAACTTAATTTATGATATAAACATTGAACATTTATTGGGTTATGGTATTGATTTTACACTGTTTTTATATAAAAAAAATATTTCAAACAAAAAGATTTCTAATCGGTCAAATGTTCAATCTTGAATTGAAATACAAACAAAAAATTGAAATCCACCATTTTCCGTGTAATTTAAGTAAATATAATTCCATAATGTCTGTGAGCAATACATATTACGAATGCAATGTATAAAAGAATAATTAATGTTTACGAATTCCGAAAGTAAACGAAATGGCGTCTGTTTGCTTTTCTTTCATACGAAAACCAGTGAACGAATTAATTTAAAATTTTTCACAGTGAATATTTCTGGCCAAAACATAGGCTACGATTTGCTAGTATCACGCGAGCGAAGCCGCATGTTAAAGCTAGTTACAGTATAAACATAGGAATTCACTTCAGTAGGTACTGATACCTATAATATGTGTATTTAATATCATCGTCAATTATTGCATTCATACTATCCATACTAATATTATTAATGCGAAAGTCTGTCTGTCTGTCTGCTTGGTTTTCACGGCTAAACTGCCAGACCAATTTTGATGAAATTTGGCATGGAGATAGTTCGACAGCAGGAGGCGGACATTGGCTACTTTTTTTTTTTCAAAAATCTACGTCTACAAGGGCGAAAAAGAGGATGAAACTTTGTATGAGAAATGCTAAACCGCTGAACCGATTAAGATGAAATTTGGCACAGGG
Source organism: Zeuzera pyrina (assembly GCA_907165235.1). Lineage (NCBI taxonomy): Eukaryota > Metazoa > Arthropoda > Insecta > Lepidoptera > Cossidae > Zeuzera > Zeuzera pyrina. Next base: position 8,349,537 of record OU015641.1, read on the forward strand.
ATACCTTTACTGTTAAAAAACATAACTTCTTTTTTGATCAAAAATCTACCCCTAAACGGGTGAAAAGGGTGATAAAACTATATAGGGGAAATGCTAAACCGCTGAACCGATTAAGATGAAATTTAGTACAGAGATAAACATTTTCTAATAAACATAAACTTCTTTTTTTTTATCAAAAATCTACCCCTAAAGGGGTGAAAAGGGGGATAAAACTTTATAGGGGAAATGCTAAACCGCTGAACCGATTATGATAAAATTTGGTACAGAAATAGATGTGCCCAAAAACGAATGTAAGGCTACTTTTCTTTTCAAAAACTGACATGCGGTTTTTTATATATATGACATCATCATAAATCCAATATGGCGGATGTTCCATAATAGAAAATTACTTTATTGTTCAACACCTACAATATGGGTATCAAATGAAATGGAATATGCAAAGGAAGGTTTCTGTGTATGTGACGTCATCATAAATTCTATATAGTGGGAAATAACTTTTTGTTCAACATCAACAATATGGGTATCAAATGAAATGGAATACGCAGGAGAAGATTTCCGTATATGTAACGTCATCATAAATCCAATATGGTGGATGTTCCATAATAGAAAATAACTTTTAGCAACACCAACAATATGGGTATTTCGGGTCACCTCGGTAACCCGGAGAGATCACGGAAAAGTTTTCCACGCGGACGAAGTCGTGGGTACAGTTAGTAACCTATAAACTCAGAAATATTATTTGTTATCCAAACAACAAAGAATATAGGTATGATAAAAGAAGTTAAGCGAAAATTGTAATGGCAGAGCTATTGTTCAATAACTCATACAAAAGAAAAAATGTAGCGCACCACTAAAAATTATGACATACGCAATTTTTGTATGATACAAACGCGCACACACAAAGGACAGAAAAACACACAAAGAAAATAATATTAAGGCCGTTTTACAAAGATATTCATGCGCGTACGCATGTCAGTGATCGTTGTTAAGGAGATTGAGACGTGCCACTTTCCGGCACTGACTCACTTTCAGTCTAAGTCTTAAACTAAAATTGTAATTTCGAGTTCTTGGTTTAGTGTCATATTACAGTCACAAAGAACCACTGAAAATATTGATAATATTCAGTTGGGATCCTGCCAAAAGTAAAGTGATGGACGCAAGAAATAATTGGAAAGATTCCGAGTGGAACAGCGATGGCAGTGATGTGTATATTGTAAAATTCATTTGTATAATTCATAAACACTATGTATTTAACGTCGGTTATAATAACTGTTTAATGGAAACATTGTCCATTTTATTAAACTTAAAAAGTGTTCTATTTGCAATATTTTCGCAATTTTTCCAGGAAGTACAATTTTGAACTGGTAGTGCAAATAATTGAAAACGCAAGCATCTTTACAGCAAAGAAAGATAAAATACGTAGCTACATACATTCACATCATTTCGGGTGGACAGAGGATCACCGCGTAATAAAATCACACGACGCCACTTATAGGTTCTAGCATAGAGTATTTGAGCTTACAAAATAAATTGCAATGCGGAATCAGATAAGATAAGGTTGTATCCCTATTCCTTGGCCGACTTTTACCACCGGCGTGGGAAGATAAGCACTTGGCACATATTATATCGTTAAAACATGTTTTTAGTTACTTTCCACTCAACTTAACTTAAACTTATTTATTAACACGTTTTGTTCAACTAGCCACAGTGACAATTTTGTAGTATTTGAATAACAATAACGGGAATACAATGTGTAGCCTGCGCATAATGGAGCCAATTTAAGAGATGCCCGATTTCACCAATGTCCTCTAATATTTAGTGAACCCCTAAAGAGGGATAGGGGACCGGTAACTCTGATTTTATCCAGTTGTCAAGTAGACGTCCACCAATCATGTACAGTACCTTATCGTAAATTAATTTTATGACATTTCGCTAAATATAAGAATCTAATCTAAATATTGTTTTTTACGGAAAATAGATCTACGTTTGGCGACTAACTCACTTGTTGCTAACAGACGGTGTGGCCGAAGATGGATCACATCGATCTAGGTAAAATCTATTTACTCTAGCCCTGAAGATGGTTGAATTACAATTCTCAGCAAACACGGAAGACTGTGGGGAATTCCATTCTTAGGCAGTACGTATTATAATCATGGAGCCAAAGCTATGCGTACGGAATTTTGAAATTGCCACAAGGAACAAGCGATAGTGTGCCGTCTTCCTACTAGACCTGTAGTAGAAGGGAGAGGGTGGGATAAGGTCGTGAAGCTCTTGCGCGCACTCGCCGAAATGTATCCGATACAAACCAGACAGACATGCAACTTTACGGAAATCCGTACTGTTGGTTGCTAAGGAGGTTGTTGTCTTCCAGGTATGTTATGAGCTTGCTATTCAGTATACGCTCCATTATTTTACATAATATAAATGTGACCGAGATAGGTCTGTAATTATTAGGATCGGAACGGCTTCCTTTTTTGGGGATGGGTTGTATGTTCACAAGCTTCCAACGTTTTGGGATTATGCCAGTCTCCAAAGAAAAGCGGAAAAGTGGAGTCAAAACCGGAGACGATTCAGTTGCACAAGTTTTTAGAACGACACCCGGTATACCAACCGGACCACTTGTTTTATTCACGTCAAATCTAAATAAAACAAGGTTTATTTAGCGTAATTATCTCAGAAGAAGTAAAAATACACTAACACGAAATACCGACTGAGATGAGACTGAGACTCTTAAAGCAATCCCTAAAAAACTCCCATCCAGGATCACATGGCTTCGCTTCTAGTATGTTTGGTTTAGAGAATTCCATTCGAAGACCAAGAGAGTTCGAAAGCGAAGTGAGCTGAATTGTCGAGCGAGTCTCCCTTTGCCATCAGTAAATCCCAAATACTTGTTGATAAGTGACGTCAAGATATAATTTAATTGCGAGCTATCTGTACTGCCTCAAGTTGCTATGTCTGAGAAGGTATGTAGTTTCAAGTATATAAAAATACGCACCTTTTCGAATGCAACGTTGTGTCAAAATTTTAAAGTAATCGATGAAGATCTTTAGGAGATTTAAGATTTTGAATAAACGAACATTTGCATATTATTTATATAGATTGGTGAAACATCATGAAGTTATGTGTACGTATTATATGAAAATATAATAGATGTCAATTTTTTAATAACATTTATTAATTAAGGACAACTGCTCTTTTGCGCAACTTTACCTAAATGGTAAATATTTACCTATAAAAAATACTTCGTAGTCCGACCAGTTTGAAATAACTTCTTAACCCTTCTCGGAATGCAGGAATGCGTACAACGTCCATAATGGCAACGCAATCTATGCTTGTTATCTTAATTATAATATTTAAAAGTATATAAGTAATGACGGAGAACGACCGGAGGGTAAATGCAGAGAATTTCTCAGTAAAGATGCTTAAAATTTTTTGAATAAAAGTTTTTTTGGATTTATAACTGTACTTTTTTAAGTGATGTTTTTATTGTAGTAATATTATAACAATTACCGCAAATTATAATTCACAAAAAATATATAAAAGCATTGTAATAATAGCTACAAAAACTTTTTATATTATAGATCAAGATAGGCCAATACATATTCACTAGACTTTTTAGTAGAAAGAGAATAAATAAAACTTGTATGTCTTTTTAGTATTAATTATTTACTAGCTACTACTTATTACTATATACCACTACTAATTACTATACTAGTATGCTATCCCACTACTACTGTACTACACTACTACTTGTTACGTTCTAAAATTGGAAAATTGAACTCTTACGGTCTAGTGTTCGGAGTTGTGATCTCAGAGACTTCTTGATGTAAATTCTGTTTGGTACAGTCTGTTATAGTAAGTAATGGTCCAAACACAAAGGTGAACTTTAAAAGTTGAGTTTTGACTTCGGGGATTTAAATAGAAAGATATTTTTTGTTAGGTCAGTGTATGAATGAGAACTTTGAAATCACCAATTCAAAAATATAGACTATGTATTATTTTTCTAAAAGGTAAAGCTGAAAAATCGCTAAAATTACGAACATTGAGAAAAAGGCGTGAATGCACATGAAAGGAAAAGAATCCCATACTTTTTTATGTAAAAAGGTTGAAAACAAAACAAAGACAAACTTTTGTTTTATGGTTGGTAACGACCGAAAGAGCGCTATGAACAAAGTACACAAATAAGACTTGTATTTGTGAGGATTTTAAAATTTTTCTTATATTTAAATTGGATTAAATCATATATTTAGATTATATAACTACATTGTACAGTTATTTACGAACGTTTCATCATATAACTACTACATTTCATTTCTTTATAACGTTAATATCTAATGTACATTGAGCCTTTGTTATAATAAGAAAATATATATGATAATAAATATCTTTTATGACCCAAATACACAGCATATGACGTATATAGCATGAGTCATTCTATCAGCTTTAACAGTGTGATTTTAGCGGATTAAAATCTACCATTTCGTGCGGTTCCCAATTCGTAGCCGGGCGTGGCGAGGCCATCCATTAACTAAATTGATTTAACTACAATTTTTGGACCGTATCCTTGTTGGTTGTTGACCGTTTGCTCATACATTTTGTGTCAACCCTAATTTCAAAATAAGTAGGTAATTAAGTACAACGTAATATACAATTTAGATGTGGCAAACGTAAACGAGCATTTTAATTATTAATAATAATAATGATAATAATAATACTCCAGACAATTACATAGATTGTGTGACCCCAAACGAAGCAGTAAGCTTGTACTATGGGTACCACACAACGAACTCTGGGGGAGTTCCCAGTAACACCCAGACTCCAAGCCAATTTAGAAAAGTTCGTTTCCTAAATTGACCTAACCGGGGATCGAACCCGGGACCCTAGCTTGGAAAGCAGATGCATATGCCACTGCACCAACAGCCAATTAATTCTTAACTATAGTGATCTTACATATTATACATGTACATAGTTACGTACATTACTTTGTAATATTACTTATTCGGGATGGTCAGAGCTTCAAAATGCAATAAAACTACACATTAAACTTCGCATACCTGGCAGGCTCTGAGAGACCTACCATAGCTTAAAAACGATGACATCTTTTAAAATTGAAATCTACGAACGCCGTGATCTTGAGTAGCTTCAGGTCTTAGACCTTATTAATGGTTATTTTTGTAGAATGCATTCTCCTTCAAATGCCATGGGTGTAAAGTGTATGCGACTCTGAAGAACTCGATGATGTATAACGGCGCAGAGAACCGATAAGAAATTTTTCTTGCGGTTGCCATTCTCATTTATTTATTAATGGCGAATCTAAACTCTATTCACTAGGCGACAACATTCAAATGTCTGGGAATAAACCTTACCGCGCGTTCTAAAACTATCCCACCCTCGCATTCTATTCCTCTCTGGCCACTCCAGACAGAGAGAAGTTACTTGCGTCTGATATGAGCTTAGATATGTAAACATATAGTGTATTTTGCTCTAACAGCGTGATCTCTAGACACTGTATGTGGTGTCGGCGCAAAAAAATTCGTGTCGAATAAAAGTGCCCTAAGTAGGTACTAATAGATAATCGTTTTATCGGCGAGATAACTTTTAGGGTTCCAAAGTAATAAAATATAAAAAATGAATCCATGTGGTTTCATCGTGTCAAATAAAAGATGTAGCTCTATACTTGAGCTGAAATGTTTTCATCTTTCTATGACTGAAAATTAAAAACATTATCAATATTGATCGTACTAACCGCATAATTCGAAACAAGCGGAAAGTTCTTTATTTTTTACCCCAAAAAAGTAAATACGTGTTGTTCGCTTAACAAAAAAAGTGGCAACCCTACCCTTGGCCGAGTTTTACATCCTGCGCGCATATATTCTATTTTTTTCTTTGTCTCCTAAACCAACATATTTTTATACAATAACTACCTATTTTATTACCCAATACTACAAAAATTGAAGTTATAATAATAACAATTTTATCGGAAAAGAAAACACACAAATCTAAAATAAATAAATGAAATAGATATATAATATAATAGTATGCTATATTGATGACGTCGTGTAGATTATTCATAAATAAATAGGTTACTTTATTACAGTTTTACATTATTGACTACATAACTTGTTTATAGACGCAAATAAGAGTTTTATTACACGTCAAAATGGGCCAAAAGTTACTTTTCTAATGAACAAGACATTTTCTCGATTTCAGAACACGAGTTTGAACTAATAATTATGTTATTGTTACAATTGCAAATAATTAAATAATCTAAAATTATTGTTGGTTAATAAGCTAATAACAATAATTACAGCTCTCGGAACTCATAACAGTCATTAAAATATTCAAAACAACAATAACATTCACGCAATATAATTAATAAAATTGCGGAAATCCAAAAATACAGTTTTGAATGGTGACATAAATGTTACTAACAAAAGCATCGGTTACAGTGATTCCCTGTAACTTGACTCATCATCGTCCTTTGGATGCGTGCCAAGCCGTCTGTAATAACCCCTCTACTAACAAGTTCGCGAATAATAAATAATAACGCGTTAATGGCACAACTAACGTTACCACTGCTGCTGGTAATGAGGATGTTGCTCTTTTTTTATATTAATAAATTACATATTATGTATGTTATATTCTCAATTTCTCAACCAATTTTTGGAAAGATAGTTCCACTGACGTTGACGGTAACGATTCGCGTATTCAGTAATATGTTATATTTAAATTAATGAAATAATCAATGGTTAAAGTGTACCAAGTCTAAATAAGTTTTGAGTTCGAATCACAATGGATTAGTTTCTCATCATTCAGACTATTCAGATCATTCAGAATAACTAACAACAAACTGGTAATGCTTTTGTATAATAAAATGGAGTAGTGGAAAAGCTGAAATGAAGTAGTGGAAAGAAGTTTTAACACCAAAATAAATTTCTTTATATTTTATCAAGTATATAATAAAGCACGGTATTTAATAATATTATCACGCTTCGAGAAATACTTCTGTGAAATATACCTTACAAAATAATAGATATAAGCTACATGTGACTTTGAAATGTTATTGAAATTTTAATTGAGAGCAATACAATATTAATAAGATAGATTAAAATTCGGCAGTCATATTTTCAGAAGTCTTTGATTGACTAATGAATATTACGCCATAAAAATGCGTAACATAGACGTTTCATTGGTTGTAGCGCAATGGTTTAAAAATAAGAAATATGACAATAGTAACCAAAATACATTTTTACCGTAGAACTGTCGTACGCGTATACGGAATTGACAAGAAAATTTGTGAAATTTTAAACATTGCAAGCAATCAGAAACGTTGTACATAATTTTGGAATAAACCGTCATATGATTATTATTCGTTTACCTTCGTTTAAAATTCTTATGGATCAAAAAGACCAAAACAAATACAGAGCAGTGAATCACAGATAAAACTTTACAGAACTAACCAGTAAAGTTACCAAAACTCTGTTAGTGAGATTTACCGATATGTCCCTTCCCCGATCTTATATAAACAAACTCGTGTCTAAATAAAAAGGCGCTCGTATAAGAGTGACAGAATGTCACTAATAAGACAGTTAAAATTTCGTGGCTATTTCCGACTGCTGTATAAACAGACGGACACACACGGTGACTGTTCTGTTCTTGTAATAGAGAACAACATAGAAAGTTTGTTATCCATTTACTGATATTTTCGATTTATTTTTACTTTACGTTTGATGTGCTTACGTTTGGTCACGATCTTGCTTTAAGGAAAGCAATGGTTCGTTTCTGACGGTAATGATTTGTCACGAGTCATAACATAATTGGTAATGAAGGTTCAAGACAGGTGAAAAATTTTACATGTTTATTCAATGAAATTAAACATATCCTAACGTTAATATTTACAAACTTAAAACATTATCTTATATAAAAGACTTCCTCAAAGTTGCCGCTTAGAAAGCTGTCATTGCTTAGGGTACCCAGCAGACTGGCAGCATAACATCTTTGAATGGGCAAATTGATTCGTTGGCAGAAGAAGCTCCCAGCCCGATGGTCTCATGAAGCCTTGACCAGTCTTTTACTAATATCAGAAATCAGTTGATGGGAAATTAAAACTATTTTGTATAAATCTATAATTTGTCTGAGTTATCTTAGACGTTGTTGTGAAGGCTGGAAATCCTAAGTTTCTGTGCAATCTGAATTGAAATCCATTCAGTAGTTTTCCAGTAAAGTTCAAACAAATAGACAAAAATTGAAGAAACGATTGGTTTGGTTTAAGAGAAGCCTAATAAGATTAATCCGATATTGTTTTAATTACCTTCAACGTACAGGTTTACGTTAGTAAACTAATTAATCTGTGGTAGAGGCATGAGGCATGGCTCTGTTATGGTTTTAATATCTAGAATCATAAACAAAAAGGTTTTGTTCGTCAATACGTAGTATACATTTTATTTTAGTTTTAAAAATTAAATCTATGTCTGTAGGTAGGTACAATCTATAAATATTATAGTATACAACAAAGTCACAATCCACGTCTGTATATAGCCGCGTTCGCCTATAGCTACTAAACTGTTAAATTCATTTCAATGGAGTTTTCACCATTATTTAGTCTACGGAAGTAGAGAAAAATTGATTTTCGTAATCAAACCCCGTGCAAAGCTGGAGCGGGTAGCTAATTATAAATTATTGTAGCAGTAATGAAGCTATACCTATAACTGAGGAAACTTGTAAAAAAGTGTTAGGTTTAGTTAATTAAACTTCCATGAACCCAAAACTATTTTTTTTTAATTTTATGTTTATGACCGTTATTTGAGCTTCACCGAAAAAGGATCTCAATGCAGATTAAAGAAAAAATCTATTCCTTAATACGCATATAAATAAATATTATGTTACTATTACTTTTTGTTAATGTAAATAAAGTATTATGTTATCTTTAATGTGAAAGGTAGAGCTGACAAGTATGACATAGATAATCCTTAGAGGTTCTCATTTACTTCAAAATTTAAATGTTTAAATAAAACGTGTTTGATATTTAGTGCAGTTTAGGCTAAGGCTGTTACTATATTAGTGTTATTTTTATAAAATTTTGCACAAGTGTTCTTGTATGTTTGACCTCACTCGCAAATTAATCTTATAAGTAAATTTTATCGAATACGCGCGCAGCTAAAACGGTTTGCGTAAATGTTAATTAATAAAAGTTGTTATGAAATTATAATAGCTTTGCAATTCAGTTTTTAATTCTCTTATACTTCACTTTTTTTACTTAAATTCAGAGTATGATTTTAACTTCATCGAATTCATACGCCTTTTTCATTCAATTTTATAAATATAAATAACAGAGTACAGAACGTTACAATTAAAATTAAGTATAAATATAAAAAATAATGAATAAGGAAACATCAGTAAGTAAATTTTTTTCGTAAAGCAAAGAATAATGCTATGACTGTTTTCTAAATTCATTGAATTATAATTACATGTATGTATATTGCATAAAAGTAATTTTTAATAATGATACAAATGTAATATTGATATATATAATAATATTATTATTACGACGGTGTACGGTACGAACAACACAGTACCTTTTTTCTTATTTAAATTATAAATCATAATTTCAGTAAAAAACAAAATAAGAAGGCCTGTATGAGCTTGAAGATCCAAATACTAATAACAGTTAAAGTTAAATAATTAAAATTTCACCATTCACAATTATAGAACACAAAACCAAAAAAATATAAAATTCGTTTAAAATTTCGAATTCGAAACGATCGCGTCGATTCGTTATTTTGAATATAGAAACAACGCGTCGGAATAACAGACCGAGCCGCGTGCGCAACGGCCTGAGACTGGCTGGAGACGAAGCTCACCAAACACATCATTCACTAACATCTACTAGCTCTTTCTAACATACAAAGCTTCTTGTTAAAGAAAGAGGATAAATGCAGAAAGTTGGTTAACGATTTTCTTGATATTACGCGGGGGCGTCAAGTTTCGCAAGGTTCCGTTTAGTCAAGGACGATTTACAAACTATTTATTAATAAATAAAACTTTTTTTTTCTGTGAAATGTCAGTAGCTTTTATGGATTTATAGACGTGCACAGCAGCTGTAGGCGTTCTTTGATTTTTATTTTTAGATTTTAGAGCGTAACAATGTTTTACGAGGTCATTATCACATTGGGTAAGTTAACGTTTAAATAACAAACAAATTTTATGTAGGTAATCTTATACAAAGTTAACTAAAGCGAAAGTCGTCCTAATATAGGTAACAATACGATGATACTAATCTTCAAAGGTACAAGTACTGTTTTGGACATAAAAATAAAACTAAGTCGAATTCAATAACTATCAACCAACTTTAGAACTTCAAATCTATCATCGATTCAGAAAAAATCCGCACTGAGATGTGCCAGCAGAAAATTAAAATAAAGTGACGTCATACCTTCGCCATACCTATTATTTATTTGTACTACTCCCTTTGAAAACCATCACAACATGAAATTCAGTAATTCAATCAATACAGAAAGAAAAATGTATGACGGTCATGTTTTATCAATATTTTTTAGTAACAATCGTAAAATTACCAATACAAAAATATAATCCAATCTACAGTCTCTTTTTAAGTAGAATTAAAACATAAATTATCAATATTGACGACTACTAATAAAAATCTAGGTTTTATCAATAAAAAGCTTTGGTATGCGAGGTTTAAACCACGCCCTAGAAGCCAATAAAAAAGAATATAATATATGCGGTGTATATTTTTCGACTTGTAGGTATGTATGTTTGTTCGTAACCATTTTTCATTATTATTTTTCCTTTTAATGATAACCTTTGTTTTTTTAATAATTTATTTTTATTAGCTATAGTAACAGTACGGGAATGCTAGAACACTCCTAAGTTTTTAATTAATTCTACATAGGGCGCTCGAAAAATTTTGTCCTTCGCGGTTTCTAGCAATCGTAGCTCATTGTGATTATCATCTGAAGAAAGCGCGGGAAGAAGTAAAGTGGAGCGTGTTTAGTCATGTTCATGCGGTCAATCCTTTTTGAGTTCGCAAATGAATCACATCGAAAATGGCAAAGTGGACGAAAACCAAATATCGCACTGTTATCCGTTACAATTTTTTACGTATCTATCTGAAAACTAGTATGCAGACATGTCTTTTGTATTGGGTGAATACTGTACATCTTTAAAGACAATACAGCAGTGGTATAGACAATTTAAAAATGGAGATTATAGTGTGGAGGACGGCTTACGCTCCGATCGGCCAGCAGAAGCAGTAACGCCTGAAAACGCATTGCTAGTGTGAAGAAACTACTTAACGAAGACAGGCGTATCACTTACCGGCAAGTTCAAGAGCTCTTACACATTACTACATCGGCCGTTCATAACATCCCGCACAATCACTTGCGAGTAAGAAAAGTTTGTTCGCTTTGGGTGCCCCACTTAATGACAGAAGACTTAAAGCATGTGTGTGTAAAAAAATGATTCAACGCTTTGAAAGTGGGGCATCTAAGGATGTTAACAGCATCATAACAGGCAACGAAACTTGTTGTATTACTTCGAGGTGCCAATAAAATCGCAAAACAGTGTGGCTTTTCGAAGATGAGGATACACCGATGGAGGTCTGCAAATGACGCTCGGCGAAAAAACGAATGATTGCTGTATTCTTTGGTAAGCATGGTCTTGTGGAAAGAGATGTAATAGATAAACACCGATCGGTCACTAGTACGAGTACATGGCATACAGAAATAATATGCGACCAAAGTCTTAAAGCATACGCCTTAACAGCACATGGCTACTTCACAACGACAATGCTCCGATGCATAGAGCTAAGAACACAATTGCTTTTCTAGTCAAATCTAGGCTAATTATTTTGGATCATCCTCCGTATAGTCCAGATCTCACACTTTGCGACTTCAATTTGTTTTCTGAAATAAAAAAACCTCTGAAAGGAAGATGTTTTTCAACTGATAGAGCTTTCGGAAGCGTACGATCAAGAATTTGGCAATCTCTCTGAAGAAAGATGGAAGGATTGGTTTGAAGAATGGTTTCGGCGTATGTCGAAATGCTTTGACTGTGGCGAAGAGTATTTCGAAAGACTGTCAAAGATTACGGCAAAGGCCAAAACTTTTCGAGCGCCCTATGTATTTTCGATACAATTTAATGCGTCGTAGATATTTTAATGCAATTATGTTGTTCTTTCGACAAATATATTATTTAAACAGTATGCAAGCAAATTGAACATAGTTTTCATATTAAACAAAGCTTATATTCTTCAAACTAAATGAAATATTGTATAGACTCAGGTGTTACTTTGCGAAAATCTATTTCATGCGATTAATTCTTACGATTCTTGTTATCTTCCGCCAAAAATTCCAAAACTACTAATCGTCACAAGTGTCGCCTCTTAACGAAACATACTCAGGACATTCCAGTGATCAGACTCGGTCAGCTAACCAGCACCGAATTCGGATTATTATTCCGATATTCCTGATTCGGTGCTGCTTAGCTGACCGAGTCTGATCTCTAGAATGTTCTGAGGATGCTTTTCGTTAGGAGGCGAAACACGTGTTGATTATTAGGTTTCTAATTTTCAACAGAGGACAGTTAAAAAGTATAAGAATTCATCACAAGATACATTCCTTATAATTAATAATAGAGATCATAATATAGACAAAACCGTGGTAAAACATCGTCAATTAATATTTAGAGATCAACAAGGAAATCGTGTCGAACAACCTCTGACGATGGAGGTCAAAACGCTCAAACAAATGTGTTATGACTCATAAACATTGTTAGGTAGATTAATGTGCTTTTCTTTTTTAACAGTTGTAGCGTGTGATCGTGACTCGATTGTAATTGGCAACTGTTAATTATTTATCAATTTAATTTTATAGTTGTGAAGTGACTAGATCAAGTGAATAATTCCAATAATAAATGTAAAGTAAATCAATTAATTTATAGTGTACAATGTGGAAATATAAGTAAATAATTAAGGAACAAAATGCCCACAATTAACCCATAATATGTTAATAATACTATAATAATAATTACATATTCTATCGAATTATTTAAGAACGGTTTGTAAATATGTTCAATGTTCAAACACAATACACACACTCTATGAGTAATGATTATTATGTTATGTATACATAGTTGACTATACATGAAACCGATCTTGATAAAAGGAGAATCGACAGCTTCGGTATTATTTTGGGAAAAATCGTAGAAGAGGGTAGTCAATGATGTTATATTTACAAAAGAGGTAGATAGGTTACGTTAGTACTAATCCAAGTAAAACATTGTCTCGCACGCTTATTATGTAACCGGCAGTCAGCATATATGACAGCCAATATCGCGCGATATCTGCTGTCAAAACGAGAATTTGTGTAATGTAATTTGTATAGTAGCGCTAAATCTACCGCGAAAAGTGCATTTTACTGTCATAGAATAATAGATACGCAATCGTCATACATAATACCAATTTCTTATTACAAGTAGTCACTGGTCGCGCCGCAGTGATCGCGTGACTGTCGCCGTCTGCAAATTTTTAGGTAATTACCCCGTCGGTTTTTTATATTATAAGCTTAAGAAAAGTCTTTATTTCAAAATTATAGACAGATAATTCAATTTTATTTTTATGTATAGATTGTTATAAATGTAATAGATATTATCTTGGTACGCGGCTGCAATACTTCTTGTAAGCTAGCATTACTTTAGAAGTTTTTTATTTAACTTTGCAACTAGTGATTATATTTAAAACACAATGTTAATATACCTAACAAAAAATGAAAGAAATCAGAAAGTCATAAATCATATTAGGCTCATGGAAGAGAGAAGTAAACACTGGATCAAAACAAGTCATACGACATATACGGGTCACTATTTAATGTTCGCGCTTGCGATAAGCTCGTTAAGAAGAGTGCATAAATTTCTTGTACAGGTGCTACTACCTCTGCAAGCGCTCGCGCGGGTCTGAGATATCCGCGTCAACATCGCGTATTTTTTAATGATTTTGTAATGTTTATTATATTTATTTCACTTATTAATTTAAAAAAAATTATTTCTGTGGTACATTGAATGAAGTTCATTTAATATCGTTTTTTTTACAAGTTGTTGCTTTTTTTTGGGACTAATTCGACGTTTAATTACGACGCTGTGTCATTGAAATGAGCCTTTTTCAATATTTTTTCTGTAAAAAGGAAAAAAAAATATGACATTTCCACAACACTAATATTCAATAAGAATATGTACTTGATCTCATTATAATTTTATAAATTGCCAGAATTCGTCGAAACAATGTTAATTAGGACGTCAAAGTAGCGCGTCTAAGAATTTTCCAAGTAAACTTGACTTCGTAGAATGGTTATTGTATGATATTATAAAATAAATATGAAAATATGCAACACCAGTATTCAAGAAGGGAAATGAATCCATTATAAACTGCCAGCAGAATATTAAAAAATCTTAATGTTTCTGAGAATTAGAACATCAAAATATTTCGCACAAAAATGTCAAAGGGCTCTTATGCGCATCTGTTCAGCATTTTTAACCTATGTAATAACTGCATTTAAAAAGAAATTGAACGTACTAGTAGCATTTTACCAACGAAATGAGCATCCATTGCCTCTGTTATCTTTCAGACTTTACAATATTAGTAACAGTAGTAGTAGTACAATCGTAAGAAATGAGTTTTCGCAGTGGAACAACTTGGTTCTTTTTAACCGGCTCGAAAAAAGGAGGGGGTTTTATGTTCGTCCGTATTTTTTTATGTATCTTCACCAATAACTTCGTTAATTGTGCACCGATTTCGAAATTTTTTTTTTGTTTAAAAGGGTGTACTTCCGAGTTGGTCCTATTCAAATTACACTGGTATTGAAGCTTGGACTTCGAAGATACAGCAAATAACAACTAACCGTGATTCCCTTGTATGTCATTGCGCTCCAGAATAGAAAAGAAGTTAATTGTAGACCTGCTTTTAGATATTTATTTATGCCAATGGCACTCAAAAGGAAGAAATAAAAAAACTTAAGTAAAAAATTAAACCATCTTAAAAAAACACTAAAAAGTTCCAAAAACTATTCTTTACTTATCAAAACTCAAGTACTTACAATCAAAATACCTTTATAAATATGATACATATACCTATATAATTAAATTTATCAGTTACTGAAGTTCGGTGCCAAGCCTACCAAACTAGTAAACTTTCTGATGTTGCACATTGATTTGGCACCGACTTCAATAACTATTTTGTACTTTTCAGTATTTTTTTCTTTTGAAGGCGGTTTCACTGTTTTCTAATCTAAATTTTTTTTTGTTTCTCCATTTTGAGTGATCTTGGCTTTAATAAATATCTAGAGGTGGTCTACAATTACTTCTTTCTAATTCTAGAGCGCAACGATATACAAATGAATCATAAAAATAAATAAAGGATATAACCAGTTCACGTTATTTGGTGTATCTTCGAAGTCCAAGCTACAAGCTCTAATGCCGATGAAATTTAAATGGATGAATCGGAAGTATACTTCCGAGGTGGTCCCATTTAAATTTCATGCCTACAAAAAAAAAAGTTTTTTCAAAATCGGTTCTGATGATTTTGATAAAAATTTATGAAGTTATCGGTGAACATACATACAAAAACAAAACATACAGATGAACATAGCACCTCCTCCTTTTTTGAAGTCGGTTAAAAATGACTTTACCAATCGAAACTAAAGTACAAAAATAAGTTGATAAATACCATACAAATACCTATTAATTAAATTTAACAGTTACTGAAGTCGGTGCCAAGCTTACCAAACTAAAGAGAATTTCTGTTGTTGCACATTGACTTCAAATTTAATGACATTACTTGTATCGTATGTTTATAAAGCTATTTTTTTACTTGAATTCTGATTAGTAAAGAATAGTTATTTCGTACTTTTCAGTATTTGCTTTTGAAGACGGTTTAATATTTTTAATAATTTAACAAATACCCTACACATTTCATAGCCCACACTCTGGGATATATGTCTTTTATAGGACGAATACGTTCGCATATTTGATTGACACAAACGTAAAGAAACAGACACAAAACTAAACGGCAGGTGTCTTGCAACTGATGAATTATTTATTAATTACGTGTCCTATGAGTAAATGAGCTCACTAGGAACGAATACCGACTGTGTACAGACAGATACACAAAGTTGACATGACATATAGCGCGCCGAGCGTTACGTGACAGGGATCTGAAGATATGTATTCTAGAATTAGAATAGAATTAATTTCGGGTTAATGGCTGATTAAACAGAAAGTCTGTTGATTCAATTTTTTTTGTTTGATTTGATGTTGATTCTATGTATATAAGATATAATGTATATACTTGATCTTGGAAAGAATAAAAAATATAGAACCAGCCAGCTGCCCAAATTTTCTAGTAACTACAAGTTATAAGTCGGCCAAGGGATAGGATTGAGGGCTTATTATAAGAAACTGGTATAAAACTTAGTAATCAGTCTGCTATATGGTTCTGCTTTGTCATCTGTGAGACAAATTCTTTATTGTTAGAAGTTTAGAAATGGCATGAAGTTTTCACATGTGTTATATAGGAGGCGTAATTAAAAGAAAAATAATTATGATACAGAAAAATAATATGTTCTGAGTATTTCAATATAAATAAATAAGTTTCATTCTATCCCAAGTACCTACGATTCCATTCAAACATTTATTTTTAAAGTATAGTCTATTTTATAGTCACAGAAGCAGGGATCACCTGGTGCTAATAATCCGTATACTAAGCCACTGCACAAAAACAAAGCAACAAAGCGAACATCGAAGAGTATTAGTATTATATATACACTAACTGTACCCGCGACTTCGTCTGCGCGGAAAATTTTTTCGTGGCTTTCTCGAATTAGGTTCAGTTATATGTAAATATGCATAGCATGTTTAAACATTGTTTTTGAAAAAAGTCTACGTTTAAACTTACGTCTGTCTCCGGACACATACTATCTCTGTACCAAACATCATAATTGGGTCGGCGGTTGAGCATTTCCCATTCAATGTTTTATTCTCCTTTTCACCCCTTAGGGATAGTTTTTTGATAAAAAAAGTAACCTATGTCTGTTCCCATGTGTCAAACTATATCCATGCTACATTATAATCAGTTCAGCGGTTTAGCATTTCCCGTACAAAGTTTCGTCCCCCTCCCTCCCGTCCCCCTTTTCACAGATTCTTGATAAAAAAGTAGCCTATGTATTTTTGATAAAAAAAAGTCTTACCACCTCACCAAATTTTATCATTACCAAGATTTAGCGTTTCCCATACAAAGTTTCATACCCCTTTTCACCCTCTTAAGGGTAGATTTTTGATAAAAAAAAGTAGCCTATGTCAGTTCTTTGATGTCAAACTATCTCAATGCTAAATTTCATTATAATCGGTTCAGGGGTTTACCATTTCCCATACAAAGTTTCATTCCCCTTTCACTCTTTTAGGGGTAGATATTATAAAAAATATCATCATGAGCGCATTCACGTGTTCTTACGACGTCCCGATTGCCATTAAGATCAGTCAAGCCGTTCTTTAGTTATAAAAGGACATACAGACAGACAGCCAGACAGACAAAAATTTTAAATAAACACAGCAAAGAATAAAGAATATTCATACTAGTTCTCACGCTGTATCCCTAGGTGAGTAGTGTGAGAGGACGGAGCGCCAAGTATCGCGGTACAACATACTTCTTTCGCCTCCTCAAATCTCATCCTTTCTCCTTACAAACTTTTGCCTAGGTATGCGAGTGCTTTTGACATTTCCGTCAGCAAATACTCTGGCTATTTCATCTTCATAAGTCAGCCTTAGTCTTCCTTGGCTTCTGCTACCACTCACTTTCTGCTCTGTAGATTTTCTACGTCAATCTTTCATACGTTTTACATTTTAGTTAAAAAAATAAAAAAGCCTAAGTAACATGAGCTTTAAAACAGGTATAACTGCAAGCAGTAAACAATGTAGCCCGACTTGGAAGCGTAGATTAATACTACCTCGAGAACATTATCTTTAATCAACGCAATTCATCCTTGACCTGTCACTATAGAGCAACGCTGAGAAATCAAAACCTCGCATAGCCCTGTTAACGATAGATACTATAAACTAACTCATTAGAAAACAACAGACCACCTGGGCAAGGTTTGTTCCGAATACAGCCTGTGTGGCGCGCGCCCAATACGGCCGAGGCAACAATTAAAGCGGATAGGGTGCACTGACCGGAATAATATTGCTCTGTGAATTCCGCACTAGATTACATGAGGCATCAAATATGTCCTTAATAGTATGCTCGTAAATGTACACATATTAAAGTAATTATACTCAACTATTAATTACTTTTAATTACTAGATGTGTTGTACATAGACCTGAAGCCCGCCCTAGATAGTCATATATACGCATAGGCAATGCGTATGTACAATGTACAATATACATGTAGGTACAATATGTACAAAAAATACACATAGTATACAGGGATCACGTCATACATACTACATATTTATACTAATCTATATATTTATATATGTATACTAACATTATAGAGGTAAATTTTGTTTACATACATACATATCTTCACGCCGTATCCCTAACGGGGTAGTCAGAGAGGACGGAGCGCCAAGGGTCGCAGTCCTTACATACTTCTTTCGCTACCTCAAATCTCATCATTCTCCTCAAATATTTTCGCCAAGGTATGCGAGTGCTTTTGTCATTTCCGTCGGCTAACACTAGCTATTTGATCTTCATAAGTCAGACTTGGTCTTCCTTGGCTCCTTTTACCACTCATTTTCGCTCTATAGATTTTCTTCGTCAGTCTTTCATCACTCATTCTTTCCATGTGTCCGAATCATCTTAGCATTCCTTTCTTCATTTAAACTTTGTTTGTATGTAATGGAGAATATCCGAAACTACTTAACCGATTTCAAAAATTGTTTCACCTATAGAAAGCTATATTATCAGCGAACAACATAGGCTGTATTTTATTTGATATTTTATTCTTCCCCTGCAAAGTCGGGGCGAGTCGCTATTATAATATGTACATACAGAATTCACTATAGTCTCGATGAAGTTAGAAAAGTTAAAATATAACTTGAGTATTTAACGATAAGTCGATATAATTTGACTATAAGTCACGTGATAAAATAGCGACAGCTAACGTCAAATTCCATACAGTCTGCATTTTTTACTAAACATCTTGACAGAGAGTATCTTGAGCGTATCAATTTAATATTCGTTTACTGCGTTCGTCACTATACTACAAAGTATTATATTAACAAGTCCCACATTAGTGCACAAGATGTTCTATGAAGTGATGAGCTTAGCCTTATTTGAACAGGAGATACTGACCGAAACAGGTTGAACATGAACCTAATAAGGGATGTCGAAATTGACAAAACGTATCGATATATGTTTTATCATATCGTTTGAAAAATGTCGTTATTGAATTCGATACATCCAAAAAAATATGATAGGTACTTACTCGATATATCGATTAGATATCCATATTCTAGAACACACTCAGCCGTCTTTCTTTTAAGTCATGCAGCAAGATAAAGGGAACGAAAGCCTATAGTCATATCTGAGCTCTGAATATATATATTTTACGCCAGGACTCAGCATTCAATACACAAATAGTATTGGAAAAAATATTGTTGTTCACGTTTTCGATAAGCACTTGATATTTAATATAGACGTACTATGATGTATCGGATATCAATGAAAAGATTAATCTATCGAGAAATCCTTAGTATCTACCTAAGCATTATAATAACACAGAATATTCAAAAGTCATTCTTGCCTCTGAGCAACACGAATTCTTATGTTGGAAAATCTCAAATTGAACTTGTACTTATTTAAGAAAATTTAGAAAATAATGTTCATTGTTCAGTAAGCGCTTATACCAATATACGCAAATTAAACGAGAGGTTACCTTGTAATCATACGTATATAATAAAATTAATCACACAGACTGTGCAAAGATGTTTCTCCTGTCTCTAGGCAGTAAACGTTCTTGTGGCGGAGAACCCCGAATGTACTTATTTAGGTAGCAATGTTCAGTAAACGCTTTAACCAAGATACTCAAATTATTTCAGTGTACACCACTGTACGAAAGACTACGTTACAATCCTAATATGTAGATCTCGTCAGTTCAGACGGTAAGAGTTATTTACGTGTATTGCTTTAAGAAACAAGGTCGTATTTCTTGTAGATAACAGGACAACTTCCTCAATGATGGCTGCTCAAACGAAAATTATTAAAGCGAACAAACTATACGTATAGGTGAGTTAATCGGACTTTCTATAAATATACTAAGCCATCAAGTTCATATAAAAAAGGTACGGTACGACACAACTTAAGATGTAGCATCGGCAAAATTCGTAAAAACCGAACACTTCCGATTTACACAACCAATAGAAATCGCTTTTAGGTTTGCGTAAGAATCATTTTCGCCTAAAGCAGTAACAAACATTGGTGGATTTTGAAGTAGTACTCAGTTCGGTAGTGATCGGTTTTACGAATTTTGTCGATGCTACACCTAAGTTGTCTCGTCGTATAATAGAATATGCAAAGGGAAATAAAACCTTTTTTTTAAATGATTTTTATGTATTTACGTTTTTTAAAATTCCAGACTTTAAAAGGAAAAATGGAAATAAGGCATCTTATGCGTCGGTCCGTCGTCCGTCCATCCATTGAAATATAAGTCCTTACTCATAATTTACGAGAAAAATATAACGAAAGTTCTAGGTCTTATCTCTCTCTCTCTCCAGATCTCCAGAAATTAAATAGCTATAGAATTTACCATTTAAAAAAAAATATCGTACGGAACCCATTGTGCATGAATCAAACTCACGCTTGGCACGCATGCACGCATCTTTTTTATAAAAAATGCAATTACAAAGTGCCTGGTTTAGTTTTTAGAATTATCAATTTCTTTCTGTCATAAAATTCCGAAGCTAAAAAAAACTTCACATTAAAAAGTATATGTACCCATGTAGTGTATAGGTACCTAACAATATGCATTAAAACCAATCTTTTTGTTAATCTTTCGACAAATTATAACCGACACATAATATTATGTATGTGTAAAATATACATACTTTTCTTACTGTCGCATATTATATTTCTTTTAACAAATCGAATTACTTATTTACGTCTTCATTTCATTATAATATTGGGTCCTTACATATGAAATTGACGTTTTGTACGGGAGGAATATAAAGTCAATTTTTTTTTGTAAAATATATTTAATTAATCAAAGTATGCACCGTTGTTATCTATGCAGTTTTGCCATCTCATAGGTAGTTCATTGATCCCTTTACTAAAAAACCATGGGGGCGAGAATCAATAAACTCTTTGAAGGCGGTTTGGACTGCCGCATCGGAGTTGAATTTTTTTTTTGTAAGAAGTTGTCCAAATTCCGGAAAAAATGGTAATCTGTTGGAGCAAGGTCCGGTGAGTACGGTGGATGTCGCAGACATTCCAATTGTAGCTCATCTAACTTAGTGGTTGTTTGTTGTGCAGTGTGTGGTCTTACGTTGTCGTTAAGTAGCCGTGACCTAGAGCGATAGACCAATCTCGGTTGTTTAGCAGCTAGTTCTTCCTTCATGGTTTGCAGTTGCTGACAATAGATATCTGCCGTAATCGTTTGGCCAGATTTTAGAAAGCTGTAGTGAACGACACCGGCGCTAGTCCACCAAACACTCACAAGTAACTTTGTCTGAGTCAATTTTCGTTTAGGGCAGGATTTGGCTGGATCTCCAGGGTTCAGCTTTTGCGACGAGCGCTTCCGATTATCGTACAGTATCCACTTTTCATCACAAGTAATGATTCGATTTAAAATCCCTTCATTACTGTGTCGGTTGAGCAAAGTAACACAGCAGTCGACGCGTGTTTGCAAGTTCGATTCACTCAATTCATGAGGTACCCATCGTTCAAGTTTTTTTACTTTCCCGATTTACTTCAAGTGGATTAATACAGTTTTATTACTTACATCGAAGCTTGCAGCTACCTCTGAAGTGCTTTGTGATGGATCCGCTTCCACAATAGTCTTTAATTCTTCATTTTCCACTTTGGTCTCTGGCCGTCCACGGGGTTGGTTCTGAAGGTCGAAATTTCCAGAACGAAAACGTTGAAACAAAAAACGTACCGTGCTTTCTTTTGCGACACCAGCTCCGTACACATTATTAATCCTTCGAGCTGTTTCTGCAGCACTGGTGCCACGGTAGAACTTGTACTCGTAAATATACCGATATTTCATGTTTTCCATTGTGCGGTAATAAGCGACGACAAAGAAAAAAATAATGAAGAAAAAACAAATGAATGACTGTTTTCAAAACTCAAATGTACCAGCTAAATGAATTTATAAATTTGAATTTGGAATTCTTAACCAAAGAGGAGATATTTCAGATCAAAGTGGTCAGTACGACAAAACGCTAATTTCATATGTAAGGACCCAATACTTATATGCTGCAGAATAAAGTCTCGTCTATTATGTGGTATGTGGTAGACTTATCTAGTAAAACATAAATAAATAAGAATAAAGAAAAAAAAACACACCATCGCTAATTTGTTCCAATAAAGGAAAACACTAACAACCACGAATGAATTTCTTAGAAGCACATACTTATTCTTAATTTCCTAGTAAATTATTATTAGAGATAATAAACAAACTTCAAACAAACTTTTTGATTGACGATTTGATTGGATAGGAAGCAGTAATAAATATTGTGTTTTACATTAATTACAGATTGATTGTGAAAATAAAGAGTACAGACTAATCCTTAATTTAAAAGGGCAATAACATAATTTTCGTACTTTATTGGCTTTTAACAAAGAAATTCGATGTTATTTTACCTAAAAAAAGCAAATTAATTTATAAAATAATTAACAATCTCTAACTTATTATTCGTCACTAATGCATACATACATACATATCTTCACGCTGTATTCCTAACGGGGTAGTCAGAGGACGGAGCGCCAAGCGTCGCGGTCCCTACATACTCCTTTCGCTTCCTCAATTCGTCACTAACAGTGAAGAATATCTTAAAACTGGTAAACAATAAACAAAATAATAAATTAATAAAATGGTATTCGAAATAATGTCAGCCTTTATCGTGCTTTGTATTGTATCTATGAAATCTGGATGAAAATTTAAAATATTGTCTTATTAAAAAAAATATAAGTACTACCAGTATATTACCTACAATCACTATCAAAATATTAATATTAATAATGGGATATAGTATATAATGGAGGTATAGAATTAATAATTGTATCTACAAATCTCAATGTTTAAAATTTACGGTTTTCTCTATAAATTTGCTACTTTTGATATAAATCACATCTTCTTTAAAACTGATGGTCTTTGCTATAAAAAAATGGTAAACTTGAAAATTAACAGTTTTTACAATAAAATTTTGGTTACAACTTAAATCACTGAAACTTTAATGTGGTGTAATGGTGATAATGCATGCTTGGGAGGAAATTGTGAGGACAAATGCTGTTGGTTGTAAAAAATAATGTTTAGATTGTTTCACATTGGGTAAAATTTTGTAAATTTTTTTGTAACTTTATACAAACACGACGGTATATTTATAACACTTTTTTGTTTAGATTAGGTTAGGTTCGGTCTTTTTACCACTACGTGCGAGTCCAGCTTTTATTCGTTTATTGAAACAGGAGTCCACACTCTAAAGAAATAGTTGAAGTCGAGAAATTTAATCTCGAACCATCTCTACAGTACTCCATCTCTTTTCATCTTTTGCTGTTGGTATATCTACATATAGCAATCTTATATAAGATAGTACGTGTATTTCCGAGTTATTTCCAGGAGTTAGGAAGAGACGTTGCGCAATTTCACCAACTCCATCAAGGAATATAATATTCTAACTCCATTCACTGCGCCGGATATGCCGGCATTGTCAGGACGACAAATTGTCAAGTTCATTTATTTAGTTTACAGAAAATGTTATTTTAGGTAGCACAATCTATTATTTTAAATGATTGCTTATTTTTTTTATTAGCAATAATTATTTTACAGCGTCTTAAAATTTTTTTAAGCTAATATCGATTTAATGAAGGAGTAACATTTAATTGTATGACATTATATTTTTTATTAACAATTCATAGCAATGTTATCTATATTTTCACCAATTTTGAAGTGCCGTTAAATGTATCCCATTAATAATTATCAATACATTATTAGTATCAATGAGTATATTATTTTTGATAATGATTTTAAGTATTAATTTCTATAAATATAATGAACGATTTCGTTGAAGATAAAACAATAGTCTGGTAATAATCTTCTCTGCACATGCATTTACTGGCTCTCTGAATATTGTATTTTAATAAACCTTTGTAAAATGATGTTGATAAAATTATACCTGGCTGAGTTTCTTATCGGTTTTTCTCAGTGTCCAAGTTTTCTTTTCTCTTCTCTTTGAACCGAACTAAAGTAGATTTGACGTCCAAAAATATCTTGTAATTGGGTTTTTGAATAAATTGATTTGACTTGATTTGAAATAACTCGAATCTTTATTTTGGACCTTATTTGCCGTGAGATTAATAGTTACTCTCAAAGAATACAAATTTAAATTAGAACATGATTATTGGACAATTCACACGAACTAACTCCATATAGGACTTATCGGACAGTCGGTGATTAATTATAGCGTGTAATGTTCATGTACACGCACGACATACAACATATTCGGATAAGTTGACCAATCAAAAACCATCACTTAATAATCGAGAGATTTTTATTAGGTGGCCGGTTTCTTGTTCAATTGCTTTTGACTAAACATTTCACTGACAGGAACTGCAGCGAAAAAGTTATCATTTATTTTACTTTTTAGCAATTATAAATTAAATTATGTGTTCGTGGCTATCCCAGTTATTTTGCATAGAAAATATTTCCCTTGAAAATTGATTATTCTATTAAATGCTTTTAATTTTAATATAGCATTCGTGCATACCAATTATATATTTTGGTAGGGTTTGAACCTACATTTAATGTTTGAAAAAATAACTTTTACTCAACTTCGAAAAACGGAGGAGGTTCTCAATTCGTCGGAAATCTCACCTAAACAAAGGTTAAAAAAAGAAATCATAAATACGATACAGACACCCATAGAATTAAAATTCTGAGTAACGAAAATTGGTGCCAAGTCCACCAAACTTTCTATTGTTTATTGGTTTGGCACCGATTTCAATAGCTGTCTAATTTAATTCCATAGGTACTTGTATTGTATTAATGAAGTTTTTTTTTTCCTTGAGATTTGACTAGTACAGAATAATTATTATGTACGTATGAATCATCAAAATCGGCGCACAAAGGGCAAAGAAATCAGTGAACATACATAAAAAAATATTTCTTTTTTTTGAAGTCGGTTACCAAACAAGGAAGCATCGTTTCAATTATGCCTACAAAGTCAAAGTTCGCTTAGCTTCGTTCCGATTAACCGCCTAAGCAGTAGGTACCTAAGTTTAATATCACTTTTGACAAATCACTCAAACCAGTAAATGTGTCTTGAAAAGTAGATTAGCCGTCACCACTTTATGTTACTTAATACATTAAAATCAAATGAAGCGAAGTAAATACAACAGCAGAATAATTCCGTTTACTTGCTTCATTATTACAGTAGAAGGTGTCCGTATTTCTGTAGTCCAGTAATACAATAATAGACATAACAAATCAACGGATAGCAGTCGCACAGTTGCCATATACGGGATCAGCGATAACGGAAAATGTTGAAGGCGACTAATATACTCATATTTAAATAATAATCACATACAAGGTTGTATTATGAGCGTAAATTTACGATAAATTTGCATATAAAACATTTAATGTTGACGGAATTTCGTGTAATTTATTATGTTTTGTTATTTACTTATTGATATCATGTTGACATATGTGTTATGCATTATTTATATACTGTATGGTCAATAGAAAGTTCATTTATCGTAAACAAAAACGTCAGTTGTCAGCACTCACTAGATTTCTTATTCAAAGTAATATTAAATCTAACTAGATATGTAGTACTGATGTTTTTGCCAATTGATAGTTATCGACTGGTCTATTAGTGCGGTGACTGTAGTGTGTAATCTTCTTTCCAAGATAAGGGTCGTGGATTAGAAAGTCGTTGGTTCGAGGATTGTGGAACTCAATAGGCAGACGTTAATTTAGGAAAGAAACTTTTCTAATAAGACTTGAAAACTGGGTGTACTAGTTGTTCCTTCAACTCTTCGCATTGTAGAAGCCTACTGTATAGTGTTAAATATGAAATGTAACGGGAGCACTGGTCACTATGAACATGTTATCAATTCTTCATCACAACTATTATGTACTTGACTATTTACGGCTTCTCAACAACTGAACTCTTACAAGACCAAAATCAGGCTTTTATGCAGCCCCACTACACGCAGGAAATCCATTCTACCCTCGTTCTTGTTACTAAAATGTTACAAAATATCACACGTGAGTACTTCATATAATTAAAATTAATGTGGAACTAACAATAGTTTAGTATGACAGATGTCACGATTCGTATTACTGTCTGGATATTATAAAAAAAAATATATTATGTAAAGCATAAATTGCAAAAAAAAAAATTGAAATGGTGTAAATCTAATTTATCTCCATCGCACAGTCGGTGTTGTTATTTGATAGATTAGACAGATCATAGATAAGATATTCTACGCGTGAGTTCAACAGCCGTTGCAAATTGAAGCAAAGACCAACATACAGATGGGACGCATATAAACTTAGCCTTGCTATGAGTATATAAACAAATAGTCATAGAATAAATAGATACTCAGATAAGTCTTTGAACTTTCAAATCATTTAGGACTCATATTTTTTTCACACTTTTCATTCTCACTGACTTAAAAATTTCGACGTAACTTTACGTTTCATAATTTGATAACGAAATTGTGACTGAGGATCACTACTATTCTTTTGAGATATCATAAATTCGAATACTACGAGAACAGTAGCGTTAGAAATTTAGCTTTTTTTTTATTAGCAAGGTATTTAAAAGTACAAACAATATCTACATACGTGATAAGTGTTAATGTTCTAAAATCGTCTAAATCTAACAGGCCCGTTTTGACACCTGTCATCATGACTTAATTAAGGATGCGAACCACAAACGAATCGGTAACATGAGTATCTAATAATTAACACAACAAATCGATCCTAAATTATATGACCTTTTAATCATTGTTTCTTTGGATATTTAGTTAAAGTGTAGTTAGTTTTTTAGTTTTGAAGTGTGTTGAATGTGATAAAATGATACGATGGAACAAAATAGAGTTGCTAATTTAATTTTATTTACGGCTTTGGGTGCTGAGCTCACTTAGTAAAACATTACTCACGAACGCTTAGTAAAACATTAAAATTATTTCATTATATTATTTATGTTAATATTTTTCGAATCGAATATAGCCGGTGAAATCGGCGCCCAAATTAGTTACAGCACTATTGACGGAGAATATGTAGAAGAGAAGGCAGACTCCCGCCTCATGCGTAACGGAACTCCCTACTCTCGGTCGGATACATAGGTTTGATGCGTTGGGTGTGAGATGCGTAGAGCATCTCGTTTATTTATACAGTTAGTAAAAAACAATACATACGCGTAAGTTTTCTATGTTTGTTGAATTTAATTTCTTGTAGTTATGTTGAAGAATGATAACTCAGGATTCCAATAACTAAAATTATTTAGGCATCTAAGGACATTAATATACGTTCGTTTATACGATTTCGACATTTTAGTATTTGTGATGATGTGAAGAACGAATTAAAGACACACAGAAGCGGTCGCATGTTTGCGCCGCGCGCGACAGCGACCAGCACTACAATACATAATTATCCATATTCACCCAAAATATTGCCGTTGTGTGCGCGTCACAGTGCGTGCAGCGTGCATACATATAAACTGCGTACGCTAATTTTCTATGAAGACTTCCTACTGTTATGTTCATGTTATGATTAAAAAAAAAAAAGAGTGAGAACGTAGTTGTGTTTGAGAAATTTCATACCAATTCAAAATTACATTTTACTTTGGATCTCACGTGAAAAAAAAAGCATTTGAAATAATGTTCCCACACACTATTTAACGCGCGAAACGAATGTGTTTTTTTAACCTAAAAAATGAAGGATTATTTTTTTATTATATTGTTGATTTCATCCTGAGTTACATTCTATTGTCTTAACTAGCTGTTGTAACGAGCCTCTTTGATGTTGATGAATATACTATCTATACTAAATTTAAAGTTTCTACGTCGCATGTTTCTAAGAAAATCGAATGTGACAGACGAACGGACATATGAGTGAAGAGTTCTCTTTATTTTGAGGTACGAAACCCTAATTAGAAGAAAATAAACGGAATAAAAAAAAATCTAGTAACATCAGCTAACCTTCACGTCCAAAACAAATTAAAAATGTAGAAGGTGCATCTAAAATAGCATTAAAACTATTCTATGGTAGCAGCAATTGCAAGTTTGGCGTGTTGCCAGCTTTCGACCAATTTTATTTAATACTATATTACAGTCTGAGCAGCCTGAGCATTGTTAAACACGTGTCCTGCAAGTAAAGCCATAGGTGAAGGTTATCGAAGCGGTCATTTACTTTTTTATTACAGCTAATGACCTTGCATATTGAGTTTTGATTTGTATTTATAGGCGGCTAGGATATTCACATGCTTGTAGTTGTCACATAATAAATATTTTAAACCTATCAAGTAATAAATGTTTATTATTGAAACGAAGCTTCTATAGCGTCGTTACGTGCTGCGCTACTGGGAAATAACGCGAAAAAACATCAATGTTACTGTTAACTTAGATTAGTAATAAAGTTATATAAGTTCCATAAGAAGGAAATGTAATAAAATAAGAATTCGATAAAAGCGAATACAAATACAGATAAGAGATGATTACAAAAAAGAAAAACAAGAAAAGATAATAAATAGCAATGAGTGTAAACACCTAAAAGCATGGTACGTAAGACTAAGGAAAGTAAAAAAATACAGACGGACAAACACTGACGATAAACTAGTCAGAGGTCTTGATTCCCCAACAAACTGTCTAATGACGCTGTGCAATAGCGTGTCGTCTGAAATTGACTTTTTCGGGGACTCTGCTGTTGTAATGAGAAGAAAAGTGCTGGAAAAATGCTTAACTAGCGTGTTTTATAGATAAAAACATCTTAATGACGTAACTAACCCATGACTCACTACGTAGAGATATCAATAAAGAAATTTATTTTTATCACGGATACTCAATAGTGTTTTAAGTGGCAGTAAACCGTAAGTGGTGCTCGTGCCAATCTTGACTGATACAAATACTCGTAGTTGAGAGACCACAGAATATTGTTTAAACTATGTATTAATTTTAAAGTCTACGATAGTTATCGGGTAAAAGTAGTTTTATTCACATAACATAGTCATAATTAGTAAATTTACTAAGAAAACAATTAATTTTAAAGCCATGCCAATGCCAATATCTGCCCCGCTCATGGACAACAATACGTGATATACGAAAAATTACTTATTTTTAATTAAATAATTATCACGTAATTTTTGCCCAAGTTCACCGTGAGAAAATAAATTATATTTTATAGGATTTTTATTAACTTCCGGTAAATATCCGGAAATAATCGATTATCTAGAAGAACTTATGATTAAAAAAATATAGAAGAGGAGCTAGTTTTGTTACAATTATTGACAAAATATTCAAATAAAATATTTTCAACAGGTTTATAAATGTACATATTATAATGTTGGAAACACCCAATGCTCTTATGAATCTGATATTCTGTTTTCGAACGTTGTTGTTACGTCGTCCTACGTTTGAGAGGAAGTGTCAAATCAAATGTATCAAATAATAACCGATTTTTCTTTTAAACGTTGTGTACAAACTATGCTATAGAAATCACCTTTTTTAATTAAATATTTTTATCGCACAAAATGTAAATACATTCGTGTAGACTGCCTGAATAATTAGGTTGGCAGAATTAAAAATTAATTCGATTTCAGACCTTTACTAAAAGAGTCAAACTAAATTCGATTTTCTATTTCCTTCTCACTGTCGTTGACAGCCTATAGCCTGCAGTATGATATAATTGTAAACTTTTACAAGCAAAACCAAGATGTTCATGAACGGCGAGTGAATAGAACAGAAGTAGTAAACAGTAGATAAACTCCTGTTAAATCACTCATGTAATTGCTGCAAAAAAACAACAGGCGTTTACGCTATTTTTGTCAATTATATTGACGATCTCCCACATTGAAAATAATATTTTTTACACATTTTGTAAACTATAAGACCTAAGCTTTCAAATGTTATATTCGTTGTTATTCTTCGTGGAGATTTTTGAGTGGGGCACGGATTCATACAAAAGTTGGCATTGAAACGAGTTGTAGTTTGAATTACTAATTTTGTTGGTCGTTTACATATACATTAGCCATTAGAAAACAATTGCAGCTTCTTCTTTTAAATTTATATCTATACTCTATACTACTATATAAATCTCTAGCGTCTGTCTGTAATTTTAACTTTTCCGTCAAATTTTGTGATAGATAGTCATTTTATGACTTACTGACTTCGATTCTACCATTAATAAAATTTTTGTCTGTCTGTATGTCCATTTATAACTGAAGAACGGCTATACCGATCTTGACAAAAGTGGGTACGTAGTAAGAGCATGTAAGAGCACGTAGTAGGCTACTTAATTTTTAGAAAATCTACCCCTAAGAGGGTGAAAAGGGGGATGAAACTTTGTATGGGAAATGGTAAACCGCTGAACCGATTGTGATGAAATTTGGCAGGCAGATAGTTTAACATCAGAAAACTGACATGGCTTACTTTTTTATCAAAAATTTACCCCTAAGAGGGTGAAAAGGGGGATGAAACTTTAAATGGGCTAAATCTAGGTAATGATAAAATTTGGTGCGGGGTGATAAGACATTATTTATCAAAAATACATAGACTACTTTTTTATCAAAAATCTGTGAAAAGGGCGACGGGAGGAAGGAGTACATAAGATTGTACGAGAAACCTCAAACCATTGAACTGATTATGATGTAGGATCGATATAGTTTGACACCTGAGAACGGACATAGGCTGCTTTTTTATCAAAAAACTACCCCTAAGGGGCTGAAAAGGGGGATGAAACTTTGAATGGGAAATGCTGAACCGCCGAACCAATTATGATGTTTGGTACAGAGATAGTATGTGCTCAGAGACAGACAGACTTTTTTTTTTCAAAACAAACTTTAAACATGCTATGTACATGATCATATAATCTAATCTATTCCGGGAAAGCCACGAAAAACTTTTCCGCGCAGACGAAGTCGCGGGTACAGCTAGTATATATTATAAAATAGTGTGTATTACAACGAAATCGGAATAATATTTTCGAATTCGTTGGTGTATTACGGAGATATTAGTATTTTTCCTCTTCTCGAAAAAAATACTTTTATATCGTTATCATTGTATTAATTAATATTAAAATATAAAAAAGAAGTCGGTTAATAAAATGGGTTCAATTGTTTATTACTTATTAACTCCTATAGTAAACTCGAATGTGTATCATTATGTAGAAACATCAAAATATATTTCGACGTAAAGATAAACATTTTATATTATGATGATAGGAATTCATCAGTCGTTAAATTTCGCTTAGTA
This sequence comes from Zeuzera pyrina, assembly GCA_907165235.1. Classification (NCBI taxonomy): domain Eukaryota; kingdom Metazoa; phylum Arthropoda; class Insecta; order Lepidoptera; family Cossidae; genus Zeuzera; species Zeuzera pyrina. The sequence continues at coordinate 8,381,233 of OU015641.1, forward strand.
CCAAGTATAATATGTATGTATATGTTAGCCTATATTTATACCATACAGTGTACTAAAGTACTCAAGAACATCAAGATCCAAGATAATGACTTGCAGAGTTACTATCTCGTTTCGCAAATAATGCAACTTACATAATATAACCACAGTCAGTTACGTTGACATAAACTTTGAAACTTGCTTTATGCTTGACGTTAAGCACAAAACTTTAGATATATTTTGTTGGGAAAATAGGTTTATTAAAATTATTGTAAGTAGTACATAAATTATATCTAATTCATATAACAAGAATGTTTGTATAAGAGTATAGTTAAGGGTGACGATGATGGACATCCAATACTACGTCACCTGATTGCAATACTCATTCCATGATCATGCTAACTATAAAAAGAATTCATTGCAATTATGACATGTTTTTGTAAAATTCATAGAATAAAAACCTTATTCAAAAATGTTCTACTTTTAAATTATCTTTTGGTTTTTTTGGCGATATAGCTAAAGCTTATCCGAAAAATCTTTTAAACCATTAAATATTGGGTCTTTACATATGAAATTAGCGTTTTGTCGTTGATCTGAAATATCTCCTCTTTGGTTAAGAATTCCAAATTCAAATTTATAAATTCATTTAGCTGGTACATTTGAGTTTTGAAAACAGACATTCATTTGTTTTTTTCCTCATTATTTTTTTCTTTGGCGTCGCTTATTACCGCACAATGGAAAACATGAAATATCGGTATATTTACGAGTACGAGTTCTACCGTGGCACCAGTGCTGCAGAAACAGCTCGAAGGATTAATGATGTGTACGGCGCTGGTGTCGCAAAAGAAAACACGGTACGTTTTTGGTTTCAACGTTTTCGTTCTGGAAATTTCGACCTTCAGAACCAACCCCGTGGACGGCCGGAGACCAAAGTGGAAAATGAAGAATTAAAGGCTATTGTGGAAGCGGATCCATCACAAAGCACTTCAGAGATAGCTGCAGGCTTCGGGGTAAGTGACAAAACTGTATTAACCCACTTGAAGCAAATCGGGAAAGTAAAAAAACTTGAACGATGGGTACCTCATGAATTGAATGAATCGAACTTGCAAACACGCGTCGACTGCTGTGTTACTTTGCTCAACCGACACAATAATGAAGGGATTTTAAATCGAATCATTACTTGTGATGAAAAGTGGATACTGTACGATAATCGGAAGCGCTCGTCGCAAAAGCTGAACCCTAGAGATCCAGCCAAATCCTGCCCTAAACGAAAATTGACTCAGACAAAGTTACTTGTTGTGTGTTTGGTGGACTAGCGCCGGTGTCGTTCACTACAGCTTTCTAAAATCTGGCCAAACGATTACGGCAGATATCTATTGTCAGCAACTGCAAACCATGAAGGAAGAACTAGCTGCTAAACAACCGAGATTGGTCTATCGCTCTAGGTCACTGCTACTTAACGACAACGTAAGACCACACACTGCACAACAAACAACCACTAAGTTAGATGAGCTACAATTGTAATGTCTGCGACATCCACCGTACTCACCGGACCTTGCTCCAACAGATTACCATTTTTTCCGGAATTTGGACAACTTCTTACAAGGAAAAAAATTCAACTCCGATGCGGCAGTCCAAACCGCCTTCAAAGAGTTTATTGATTCTCGCCCCCATGGTTTTTTAGTAAAGGGATCAATGAACTACCTATGAGATGGCAAAACTGCATAGATAACAACGGTGCATACTTTGATTAATTAAATATATTTTACAAAAAAAAATCGACTTTATATTCCTCCCGTACAAAACGCCAATTTCATATGTAAGAACCCAATATATAAGGTAAGGTATAATGTGTATTACATCTATATAATTAAAACTGAAGTATCTGTATGTGATTTCGAGTAAAGGCTTACATTAAGATTACATAAGATGTGAGGCTTATGCTTGATTACTTAAGCTCATACAATTATTTACACGTAACCAAATACCCAAACATGCGTTTTTAAATTTATATCTGTCTGTTCGTTTGTCCGTTCTAATCTCCGAAACGGCTGAACTGATTTTGACGGAACTTGCATTAGCAGATAGAGGACTTTTTAATAAGTAAATAAGGCTACTTTTTATTTCGGTAAAATACCAAATTTAACGCGGGGAACCGCTTGGCACAGCACAGGGGACTCTAAAATATAATTATCTCTTTATATTCTATATATATATATATATCTATTATAGTTATTCCAAATATGAACGAATTAGAAATAATTGAAATACAATAATGGATATCATGTACAACGTATGTTGAAAATGGTGACAATTTCGGCTCTATCACGAAATTGTGTTCACAACACGACGTCAATGCCGTGCAGCCTTTAAAGGAATTAAGAGTGAAACACAATAAGCTGACATAAGAACACAAGTTACCATACTAATACCATAACGGCGATTAAAACACGTTAGCTCTAAAACGATTTGGTTTAAGCTGCATATTATGAATGTGTCACTATGTTCATCTCCAATATAAGCACATCAAATGTGATCCTAAAGAAGATATAACCTTATAGTCTTATAGATGCCATATAACGAACTACGAAATACCCAAAAACAATATTTATTTACTAATCTTCAAATCAAATACACAACTTTCAAGCTTTTAGTAAGAATGGGACCCCACACGACAAACTAGGGAATACCCAACCCATAAAACTTGGAAGTTAATAAACCAAACTCCATGACAAACTCACTACTAATTGTAGGTTCGAACTCCAAACATATGGCCTGGTAACCCCCAGTCTATTATCTATTGATCTAAAACTGGGAAGTAAACAAAACTCCATGACGAACTCACTACTTATTGTAGGCTCGAACAAAACTCTAGCCCTATGGATACCACACGACTATAGGGAATACTCAGTAACCCTCAGTCTATTATTTTTAAATCTTGAAGCAAATACACCAACTATGGCACACAATCAGTCCATTTGTTTATTAATCTTTAAGTTAAGTACACTAGTTGTCGGCTCAAATAAGACATTAAGCTTGTACTATAGCTGCGCAATGAACTAAAGGAGTATATAATAACACCCAGATTCCACTGAATTCAGAGAAATTTGTATCTCGACATAGCCAAGATCGAAGGAATGATCTCTCAGTTTCGGAGAAAGATTTTTATACCAACAGGCCATGAAATTGTAGTTGTAATTAATCTTTAACACTTTATGGCTTGTATTTCAGATAGTCCGTTAAGTGCTGTAGTGTCATATTAGCTCAATGTATTTCCGCCTTTAGGTAACTGTATGCAAACAATGCAGCGTGGGTGCGCGCGGCGCATCAGATACTCCATGGAGTTGCAGTGTTGCGTAAATATGCAACCAGATTTGTACAGGGTATTCATATTGAACTACTAGCTGTAGCCCATGACTTCGTCCGCGTGGAATTAAATAAGTAGCCTATGTCCTTTTCTAAAGCTTAATCTATCTCCATTTCAAATTTGATGAAAATCGTTCCCGCGGTTTCATATGAAGTTCAACCCCTCATCCTTTTATGAGCGAAATTTTACAACATGTGAAACATGTGGCTCTTTATTTTTAACAAGCAATATTTATATATTGAATTTCACAGTCGCAATTCGTTACATACAAAAGTTGCACACAAAGTTCAATCTCCGTCCTTTTTTTTAATTTACTTTATCTCACAGCATACAAAATTATATTAAGTACACCTAATACTTAATTTTATAAACCAATTTGAGATATCTTAAAACATTACATAAATACATACATTTTGCTCTCTAAAATGTAAATTGTGTAGATAATGTGAATTTTGCTCCTTAAAGTGAATGAAATTGTGTATCTGAGGGTGCGTTTTTGAGGGATGGAAGGTGTGAGTTGGACGTGGAAAGACAGGTGGGAGCTGGCAATAAAGTGAACGGTGCTCTTTCCGCATTACTAGGCAGTGTGAATATATCTCATACAACTAAAATGGCCAATCACAATGCGGTGTTGGTGCCAACTTTATTGTATGGTAGCGAGGCCAGGATAATGGTAAGATTAAATGCAGTAGAAATGCGATCTCTTAGAAATATGTGTAGTGTCACCCTTGCGGACAGGATAAGCAATGAAGAGATACGCAGTATGACAGGGTTGCATGACAGTGTTATTGTCAAAATGAAGAAAGGAATGCTTAGATGGTTCGGGCACATAAAGAATGAGTGATGAAAGACTGACGAAGAAAATCTACAGAGCGAAAGCGGCGGTAAAAGGAGCCAAGGAAGACCAAAACTGAGTTATGAAGATCAAATAGCCGGTATTAGCGGACGGAAATGTGTGAAGAGAATAATGAGATTTGAGGAAGCGAAAGAAGTATGTAAGGACCGTAAAGCTTGGCGCTCCGTCCTCTCTGAGTACCCGTTAGGGATACAGCGTGAACATATGTAAGATGTAAATTTCCAAAAATTTATCTCACCGGGCCGATGCACTCGACACTCTATCTGTGTGCGTTGAGCGTGGCTTCACGAATGGACATGCTAACTTGGTGCCCCTGTCCGTGTGCGTTGAGCGTGGCTCCGCGAATGGACATGCTAACTTGGTGCCCCTGTCCGTGTGTGCGTTGAGCGTGGCTCCGTGAATGGACATGCTAACTTGGCGCCTCTGTCTGTTTTTGCTAAACATAACTTGGAGAATGGACACCTCGGTCAGAGTCCATTCACAGTCAGTTTCACAATTGAAGAACAACCTGGGACTTCACACATCTGTTAACGAAAAATGTTTCTCACAATTTGGTTTGTTACAGCTTAGGAGGATGCTATAACTGCGACTGATTCGACAGCACGGAGAAGAGCCAGTTCATTCTCTGTCCTCGAAATCCAGCAGGGCGACAGACAACGCAGCAGTTACATAAGGCCCTAGAAGTAGTGGTTGAGGACGACCACATGTCAGGAGAGGCTGTGTTAGCCGCAAACTCAAACTGAAGAAGATATCCCGTGACATTATGCACACACACATAGATCACAGAGACTATATAAGCGGTCCGCCACTCCGCACCGTCCTTTTTCTTCTCATCGAGTGGTCGAGGCAACAACACTTTGCAACATGTCTTGTTGTGATTCTCTTTGTTGTAATCTTACACCTTTTATTGTTTTGTGTTCACTATTTCTTTTAATTTTATTGGCCATCGCTAATTATATAGATTCTATAATTTAAACCGATAAGCATTCTTCCGTTTCATGTGCAAATGCACAATTTCGAGGTTAAAACCTTCTTCGACTATGTTAGATTATGTCTCTGTTCAGCTTCTTCATCCTGATTGTATTGGACAGTTTGGATCAGAATTAACGATGTAAAGAAAATGGAGGTACGATTACCCTCCCTCACGTTCACGATATCATTTTTCCATATAATTCTTGATCTGCCGATTTATATTCTTCTGCTCCAGCATAGTCTCCGTTCTAAGCAGATTTGCACTACTACTATAATTTTACTCTTATGTAGGAAGTCCTATCTACCTCATTCCTGTTTCAATCCAGCACTCTGATAGTAGTTTCATTTGGAATGTATTTTAATTACGTGACTAAAACTAATAACTTTCAGTTGTTTGTTTATCAGAATGAGTAACTAGTACACAACTAAATAATAATTTTACCACTGAAATTTTAATGAGAATAAACCTCAGATCGTTTGTTGTAAAGTATATCTTTACTATGTAAAATACATATATTGGTATGCACATATACATTGGTATGTACATAATATACATAATAATGTATGATATAATTTGAATCACGAGTACGGCGTGGGCGGGCGGCCGCTACGGATAACAAATCGCGTGCCGCTTATGATGTGAAATTAGTGTTGTGAAACTTAGCAATATCGATAATCACACTTGTATTCGTTATTATATCACTGCAATTTTTAACTATACATGAGAACATTCTAATTATTCTTATATCCTCCTAGCAGTTATACCGCTACGAATCACATGTATGACTATGACTGTTTTGGTCTGTAATTCTACACCTCAAATACGAATATGAATAAAATACTGTGATTAAAACAAATATTTTCAAACCGTATAAAATTTTTTGACTTTTTAATTTTACGAATATTATTTTTAAAATGTAATTAATTCGTCATCGTATTTCGTACGCACTTCGGCGTGGTAGACCTACGTTTTAGCCACTAGCCAATCAATACCAATTACCGATTTTAACTTTGGAAAACACGGGAAAACACGAAGAAAAGGAAATTCTAGAATTAAGATCTAGCTAAGTCCGATTTTTCGTCCCTGCAAACCCCTGTATTGTAGATTTCTCCATTAATATTGCTCGTAGCGTATTATAGTATACGATATTACTAATAAACTAAGAAAAATGAAAAATATTTAACAAAAATTATCCCACATATGGTTGACAAAACTATCGATTGTTACTATCGATATTATTAGTATCACTAATCTTTAACTTATACCCGAATACGATACCAACAGCCTCGAGCAGTATATCTTAATCTACGGCGAATATCGATATACCGCCTCACTACGAGGACGTATGATAATTGACAGCCGATGTTTACAGCCTCTTTCAAAAGTTGAAACGTTGTGAAATAATTTTTGGGACTGCCATCATTTAATTTTATTACTTTTCGAAAGACATCTTGTGCCTGTTTGTTTAAATTAACACTTAAATACGATTTTCGTATTGACATCGTAAATTTTTCTGAAACTGATGTTACCAGTTTCTTTTTGTTAACAAATAAAAATTGAATAAATCGATATAATACTTATCACAAAAAAAATGTTTTTTTTTCGTTTATAGGCGTTTAGTGAAACGCACTGTTTAATTAAATTGCCGACTAATATCGTCTGCCTTTCCTTTCATTGCAAATTCCTTTAATGAGTCGCCGAGTTACAGTTGGGCACATCGGTTCTGTAGTGTTTAAAGTATCTATTATTAAACAAAAAATAATTGCAACTGTGTGGCTTACATAAAATTTCATAACTTCGTTAAAATGCATTTTTTCGTCTAATTCTTTGATTACCTCCATGTTTTGGTACAATGTTCCATTTCTTTTATTCTCCTCCTTATGACGCAGTCATCTTGCGCGCATGTAAATCAGTCGGAAAGCGCAGAGACCACCGATGTGGCGTAAAATAACTGTTCCACGTTATGCTCTGCCAGATCTTGATGATGTGTCATGGAATATCGGCAGGCGTATTACTCACATCAATGATTTGACATTTCTTTTTGAAATGGTGGCGTACAACATTATTTACGCAATTTCACGATACAATTTACAACGATATCTATACTACTTTAAAAAAAACAGTAACAGAGCTGTACCTGTATATACATTAAAGATACTTTGGTAAACTGATTGGTATAGTCCTTTTTAAATTTTTCAATCAGTTAGCTTGAGACCACGGCCGATGAAACTAAGTCGAAATGTTAAGCTGAAATAAAAAGGTGATCACGTTAAATTTCCCGTTTTAGATATTTTATAATGCAACGCGAAAGCTTTAAAAATTTATGGTTTCATTCTTATTATATTGTATAAAATATTAACGCCCTGTTGCAAGAAAATGCATTGAAGTTCTACTTGATTCAATTTTACTTCATTGTACTTGAATTAAGAATCGAAATGTATACTTTCAAAATGTATTTGAAAAGAAATTCAAATACAGTAAAAAGGCTCTTTAAGAGACAGGTCGAATAAATGTGAAGTACTTGCATGAACGAATTCTTTTGTAATCATTTGTAACTTCAAACAAACTTTGCGCGGATTGTGAAGGCGTCAGTAACAGAAAACCCGATTAGATATAAAATCTTTAGAATTATTTTGCGTAAATAAAAATACACCATTACTCGTGTATAATAATTAACAGATTTCAAAACAAGGAGGGTACTGTGGAGGAGGTTCTCAATTTATAGTAAACTTTTTTTTACATGTTTACTTGATTTTGTTGTATGTTGATTTTGATAGTTCTTTTTATATTGGAAAGGGTATATATACATAGTGACTCGCCCTGGCTTCGCACGGGTAGAAATTTTTTTGTAAATAAACTACAGCTTGTTACTCGCTGATAAAGTAGCTTTTTACAAGTGAAAGAATTTTTGGAATCAGTTGAGTAGTTTTTGAGTTTATCAATTACATACAAACAAACAATGTTTACCTCTTTCTAATATTAAGTATAGACATATGTTCAAGGTGATCTGATGATGGAGTACAATTTAAATAAAAGTAATCCTTAACGGTTCATATACTTTGATGATCCATTTATTTAATGTCCTGTTCCAGAATTAAAAAAAGTTTGTTGAAGATGTACCTTAGATATTTATTTAGGATAAGAAATAAAACCAGTGAATAAATTTATAAAAAAAAATTAAACAGACGTCAAAATAAAAACAATGAAATACTTAATTAGCCAAACCAATAACATAAATTCTACTAATTTGGTAGGCTTGGCGGCGACTTCAATGTTAAAAATTATTTAGATATTTGTATCGTATTTATGAAGTCATTTTTGTACTTGAATTTTGATTGGTAAAGAATAATAATTATTTTGTACTTCTTTTTTGAAGTCGGTTTTAATTTTTTCTTAATTTTAATTTCGAATGATTAAATCGCCTATAAGTACATTAATCACAAATGATTGGACACGGGAATGATCACGAGATCACTCACATGTCCAATCGTCTGACACAGACCCATCACAGACCACGGTTAGTTGATTTTCTCAGAAACCATGCTGCATAGAAGCTTAAAATATGCGCATAGAAATATATTATAAGTTTTATTGACCCACTTAATTTCTGTTAGTTAACTTTAAATATTCGAATAATTATAAAAGAGGAGAACAATTGAGTACTTCAACTAAACTACTCTCTACAACTAAACTCAACCATTTCACTCCTCATGTTAGAAACTACTGATCCTAACCCAGAATTTTAACGGTCAGAGAATATAACATTATTTTTGAAGTTTACAGTTAACATAACGAAAGGCTTAGGTTTATGGATTTGCTGAAAACAATTTTACGAACGTACTACTTTATAAAAAACCGTTTTACGAAGTCCTTTACACGCGTGTTGCACTTATTCATATTGTAACAAAAACAATCAGCCAAGAAGAAAATACACATTCAAATACTTCTAAACCACTCAATTCTATTTTATTTTATTTATAATACAAAATTGTATAAATAAAGCAGATAAAGTATGAAAAAACAATTCATTATCCTCTTTAAATACATTTTACAAGTATTTTTAAAATAACGTACGCAGATACTAAAATAAGATAAAAATTATGCTAAAACGAAGAAATACATGAACCTAAAAAAATATAAACAGATCTCAATATTTCCAGGCCTTTTAATTAATATGCAAATAGTAACCAGACATACTGAAACTGAGATAATATTATCTATTATTGCGACAACACCGCGAAGCCACAGCTATTCCGACTTTCCGACCCTGAATAATAAATAAATAATTACGATTGAGATTCGAACTGCAAAACGAACTGTCCAACGGCGAACATAAAACGTATATATAAAACGCAGACAATTATTAATGAAGTTGTAAGAGTAAACATACTTTGTTATGAAGATTCAGTTAATTGCACAAAAATTTGATTGAAAATGGTAAATATTTTTCAAACGTCAAAAAACCTATAATTATTTGTGTTATATTTTATGCTCATAAAATATAGATTTTGAAAAAAATGATGAAAACAAAAGTAATACATATTTTTTACACATAAATATGCATCTAATAAACAATATATTGTTACGGTTGGACCTTATGCGTAAGGAATAAGGTCGATTTTCAATGAAACTAAAAACGTAACTTTCCGTGCTTATATCTCGAGACCTAGGCTTTGCAGGGTTATGACCTAAAAACGCATTGCTAGGTTTAAGGTCTACTATCGAATGGTATAAGTCAAATTAAGAAAGAAGAACAAAGTTGTTACTCGAATATTCCCGAGCGATGACATGTCATATACCTATGACTCATGCAAACAGGCGGCGTCGAGAACAATGTCGAATTACTGTTAGCAAGCGTAATTAGGTAGAAAGTTCTACCCTCATTTTTATCCGACTATAAATAGAGCTCCGTGTCCGCCGCCGAGTCAGTGTTTCTCAACTGTCGATGGAAGCGATATGTCGAGGTGACATCAAGGCGAATTACATAGACCACTATACGATGACTACTGCGACGACCTTGGATAGAAGAACTCTGCGATTCGGGAACGTTGTTATTGAGTGAAGCGTAGCGTGTACCTTCGGTGACTAATACGCGAGTACCTACTTCGAGGTCGACTACGAAGATTAGGAAACGCCATAATTAAGTTCGCGTGTTCTTGACATGTGCTTGTAGGAAGGAAAATAAACTCTGCACCCTTAACCGGCATCTTATTACCCTCAGCTCGTAACAATATACTAGAAAATCTTTGCGTAATGTGAATAAGCAATAGAATTCCTAAAAGGGCACAAACAAGTTTCGAGAGATATTGACCACGATTATGTTGTATAATGTCAAATGTTTGAAAAGACAGACTCGATGAATAATAATCGAACGAATTATTAACATGGAATAAAGTACTTTGCAAGTACTTACAGGAATAAAAAACGTTAGGAATATCATAGTAGGTATTTATAACGTTTGGTAACAAAATTTAATAAAACTTAATAAACATATATAGGTATATGTTCGTTTTTTCAATCTCTTAAATCTCCGAAAGTTCCTCATGATGCTTTTGAAATTTTGACATAACGTTGCATTCGAATACGCGTGTGTTTTTATGTGCTAACTAGTAACCCGCTCCCACTTCGCACGGGTAGAATTTTTTTGAAAATAAAATACAGGCCATGTTACTCGCTGATAATGTAGCTTTGTATAATAACTATGTGCAAGAATTTTAGAAATCAGATGAGTAGTTCTTGCGATTATCCATTATATATAAACAAAATTTACCTCTTTATAATATTAATATAGATATAGGTACTTACTGAGCTACAGCTACGCATGACAGGGAACAGCTAGTTCATATTGGTTTATAAATAGATAAATAGAATCATCTTGATGTCTGTCAATCTGTCACGGAGGTTTTACTCAAAGACTAGCTGACTGTCACAGACTGTCAAAGACTGTCACTGTTATGTGACATAAACACTGAAATAATTGAAGTAAGTAGTAGTTCCAATAGAGATGCGACTTCAGAGACTAGATTTTGGAGATTCGTTTTTGAGTTTTGAACAGAAACTAACGAAAATGTTTCTTTTTGTAGTTCATTACGTTGGTTATCAGAATGAAAGCCAACACGTTACTTCATTTTAGTTTCTTTTAAACACTTTTCATAATAAATATGTTCTTTTAAGAAAATGCTAGTTAAAAAACACACAACTTAAATTGTAATTATAACAACTTAGTTTTAAATTATGCAAGCTAACACAGATATTATCACACCCAAAGCTCGTTGTGGCCACCACCATTAGACAGTCACAGTTTAAAAGATAATGTTATTCTTACCGTGGCAGTGCAAATGTAACGCGTCTACTTATCATGCCATACACACTAACAGTTGACTCTTACCTGAAACAAAATTTTCTTTACATTAATTATATTTCAAAAACAGTTTGTTTAGGCACAAATATTATATAAAATTAAGTACTTGTTTGTATGCAACACACAGCATGAGGCAAATGATTTCACATTGGACTTGGAACGTTTAAAGACAGAACCAACCTAACAAAATAAAGGTATCTCGAATTTCTAAATAGCCGTTTGCACGTATTGTATCATTTTTCATATCACCGTCTCATCTCATTTTAATACGCGCCCATCACGGGATTTACTCACGTACATATATATAAACATTGTAATGTAGGTTACGTACATAATATACTATATACGTACTTTTGGTTACGAGTCAAAGCCTAGCAGCAGCAAGCAGATCAAACTATGTGGAAAAAAACCTAACCTAAACAATAGAAAGAACAGTATTCAGAACAATGAAAAGAATGATTATGTTTATTTCACGCATAAATCTACGTTCGTTATTAGTGGATTTAAATAAACAATAAGTTCAAATACTTCAAACAGTATTTGAGCTTATTGTTATCACATTTATTAAAAAGATATTATAAATGCTAAAACTTATTGTTTATTTAAATCAGCAAACAACAAAAGCAAATGTGAGCCTGAAACAATTATACACCATATTATATCATGTTTTTCTAACAATGTCGCGGCCTTGAAATAATACTGTATTTATAAAAGAAAACTTAAAACAAGGACGCAGTCTTGTGTATATGAACAAAATCATTATCGTGGAACGGTGCGGCACCACTGAAAAAAAGTAAAAGACAGAAAGAAAAATATAGTTCTATAGATAATAAAATAGTTCTTGTAAAATGTTTACTGCATAAATCACTCAATTTAAATATTGAATTAGAACAGAAATTTGTATGATGATAAACAAATATATCTATTACGTAAAGTAAACATAAACATTAATGATAACAAGTGATGTGACCAGGAAAATTGAAAAAATTAGTAAGGTAATTCTCAGAAATATTTCCAAATGTCAGGAATTTTCCCGACTTTCCACTTGCTTTTTATTCTCTTTGGAAATTATACCATTGACGCAACAGTAATGATAATTCAATAATATTATTAGGAAATTCAACATTTAGTACTATAATAGTCATCGTAATAAGTAAATGTGGACTTCTTTTGCAGGACTCTTAATAGCGCCTCTAATGTTTTTTAGAACCGTACACGCCCTTCAAGTCCAATCAGTTAAATCCTTTATATATAGTACATATATACATGTAATGTATAGGTATACAGTTGATTCTTTTAAATGGCACAATATGGGCATATTTTGAACTATAAGACTTAGAGCACTACCGCTTTTAAAGACATTCCTTATTTTTCAATTCTAAGTGAAACTGTGAGAAGAAATTTTTTTATCAAGCGTGAACTTTTTTTTTAATGTTTATATTTTTCCAAAACTTCCAATGGTAAGATTTTTGATGTCTTAAAATGATTTAATAACTGGATCGATTTATGAAATAAAAAAAATTGTTATTGTTATTAAAAAAATTGTATTTCTGGGAAAAGTTCATGCTTGACAAAAAATTTTTTTTCACAATTTCACATACAAGTGAAAAATAAGGAATGTCTTTAAAAATGGCAGTGCTCTTAGTCTTATATTTCAAAATTTGCCTACACGTGTCTCATTTAAAAGAATGACCCGGTATAATTCTTCTGTACGTTTGTATTTCACTGAATTCCTCTTAAACGGCTGAAGCGATTTTGATGAAATTTTTTGTATTTGAGTGGGTTTCTGGATGGTTTAGATTCACCATTGGAGCCGGTAGGTGGCGTTGCAATCGGGTCCTAGGAATTTTGTTTTATTCACATGTTCGGACAGGACGTCTGTCAGATCTGCTGATTATATTATATAAAATTATAAAATGTATTGACCTAATTTATAACCAAGATTACAAAGGTAAAATTAATGATTTATTTTGATATAGTGTCATACTTTTTTGGTATATATAAAATATCGATTTACATTAAATAACACGAGTAGTAAAGCGACAGCAAGCACCCCATATTACTAATCTTATATAATTGTATCTTCAAAATCACGTCCATAATTTCATTCCCAGACCTTAGGTTCGAGTATTTCTAAAATATTCTTGAGCCAAGTCAACGCACGCTTAACGACTTAGAATCATTTATCGTAAAGTATCTCCAGCCTTACTGCTGCTAGAATATTCCCGACCTGACAATGTTTGCTTTCCATTTTTCTTATGTGCCCGGCGCGCGGCGTCAGGTTCAGTGCGAAAGCATGAAATATTGCAGGGTAATGTTTCACACTCACAACCTTAAAATAACACCTTAATAATAGCCTTCTTACAGTTTTTCAATACTTATTTCATTTTTATTTCTTTATTTTTAGGGTTTTTAACTCAAATGAAAAAAACGAAATCCTTATTAAATGAAAAAATAATATATTATTATGTTCTTGAACTCATTAAGTTCTACCGTACAGTGTAGCATAAATCTTATTAACCTACATATTTTGCAATAGTTAACATATTAAATCTTATATATTATCTCCACGCTGCATCCCCAACGGGGTAGACAGAGAGGATGGGACTCCAAGTTTCGCGGTCCTAACATTTTATGTAAATATTTTATATATTAAATATAAGAGTTACAAAGGAGATACCATACCCGAGACGTAATTTCATAACTTACATTATCTAAAAGACTATCAATTTAAATTTTATAATCATTGATGGATTTTCAAGGGATATCGATGATCATAAGTATTCGTTTTCGAATATTGGAACGGAACATAAATGAAAAGCAGAAAAATTTCCAACATTTTTCCATAATCTCAAAGAAGTTTGTAACGAAGAATGTCATTTGACACTTTGTCATAACAAGCTAACTTTTAGTATCTTAATAAATATTTAAAGCATGGCATTAAAAAACTCAAGAAGGCACGAGTTTCTCGTCACAGACCAGCGGCTAAATTGGCCTCTTCAACCGCTACTCTCACAACCAGCGGCTGAGTTACTAGGACTGTCTACTGAAGAACGTACAGTTAGCACAAAAATTTAAAAGTACTGATTAAAATAAATTCTCAAAAAGGTGATATTATCATGGTTCGTAAGTTATTATTAAGTATATTGTTACATATAATTTTCTGAACAAATGTGGATAACATGTTACGATATATTCAAAAATTTGCTGAATGTTACTATGTCATAATCATAACCTGCAAAAAACTTTGAAAGTATTGCCATCATATTTATCTTATTTATCAAAGCGTTATCTATGTGTGCAAAAAAGAAGAACACTTATAAATATATGTACTTATCATATATTTTGCGAACTACACTTAAAGTATAAATATCAATTTTTTTACAGAAAATGAATGAAAAAATTGAAGTACAGTTTAGAAAAAAAAAGAGATCAAATATTATTATTTACACGCATTTATTTTTGCTAACTCCACTTAAAGTATAAGTTTTCCAAAGGGTAGATAAAATAATGAAATATACTTATAAAGCTTTTCGTTTTTCTTGGATGTCGACATGGATGGAAACTGGAAACGTAGGATATATTGAAATATAATTAAAAAACGTCCTTTCGCTAGCTCGTGTATTTTTCGACTGACTTATTTTTTGGCATTCGAAAATACCATATTATTAAAGGTAAGGTAGCAACATCTTCAAAATAATAGTATTGCAATTTGTTAACGGTTATGACTATAACAGTTAATCACGAATATTATAATAATAATGCGTCAGACGATACACACCAATCATCTGATCTCAAACTAGGGTATTCCCTGTGCTATGAGAACCAGACGACGACTACTGAGGGCATCTTCCAGTACACCTAGACCCAAGACAATCTAGAAAAGTTCATTTTCTAATTTGACCCGACCGGGAATCGAACCTGGAACTTTCCGCGCTTGGGTTAACGTCTAAACCACTGCGCCGTCTAGGTCGTCAACTATTGACAATAGCTAACACTTATCGTTTTTGAAGGGTACCTGTTTTTTATTTTTGGTGTTGGGGTCTTACAAGTGTCTGCTTTACATCTAATATAATATGGAGCAGTAAAACAAGCTGAATAAAACTTTGAATCGTCAATTATATATTTTTATATTTTAACCGAATATAACCTAATTTAAAAACATAATGAAGAGTTAGTTATATATTAAAAAGAATAAGTGACTAATGTACGATTGACGAAGAATTTACAAAGTGAAAGTGAGTAGTAGCAGAATTCAAGGAAGACCAAGTTTGACTCATGAAGATCAAATAGCCAGAGTATATAAGCTGATGGCAATGCTAAAAGCATTTTTGAAAACTTCGGTGAGTGTGTGAGGATGTTATGTGCAGTTATAAGATTTAAGGCGAAAGATTCGGTGCTGGTTAGCTGACCGAGTCTGATCTCTGAAATATCCGAAGGATGCTTCGTTAAGAGGTGAAACAGGTGTCGATTAGTAGTTTTGAAGTTTGGGAAAGAGGATAGCTAAATATTATAAGAATTCATCACATGAAGCGAAAGAAGCATAAGACCGCAAGGACGCACACAAGGACCGCAGTGCGTGGCACTCCGTCCTCCCTAACTACCTCATCAGGGATACAGTGTGAGGATAATTATATTCATATGTATGTATTATGTAATAAAGAGCTATAGCATAATTATCATCTATCAACGACAATGCACGATAAATGAAAATTTTTACTGCTTTCCTGACATTCCGACGGCTAGACGACGACGTGATAAAATATGGAGGAGTTCCATACATTCAGCGGATTTCGAGAGTGGCTAGGCAATATGCAGGCTGAATGCAAACTAGGAACAGTAACGCCAGACGTTGAACGAAGATCAATAAATTATATTATTAGATATGTGCACAATGTACATACAGACATACATACATATACATGATGTTCTATTTAACGTAAAACGAAAATGTTTATGTAGAGAACTACTAACAAAACTAAAAAGTGGAATATCCATTATGACTGGCCCGTTGGCGCAGTGGCATATGCATCTGCTTTCCAAGCTAAGGGTCCCGAGTTCGATCCCCGGTCAGGTCAATTTAAGAAACAAACTTTTCTAAATTGGCTTGGAGTCTGGGTGTTATTGGGAACTCCCCCAGAGTTCGTTGTGTGGTACCCACAGTACAAGTTTACTGCTTAGTTTGGGGTCACACCATCTGTGTAATTGTCTGGAGTATTATTATTATCATTTTTAAGAATTATGGCCTGATCTATTAATTTATACCCTATTAAAAATATATGTTATTTACATGTTATTAAATATTCTTTTTTTAGTTTTTTAAGGCATTGTCCATTAGCCTTGAAAAACACTATACATTACACATAAATCACATACTTACAAATAAAATACAGTTTTCTGATTGTTCAATATATTCTAAAATATCGCATTACTTATCTTCTATTTATATCAATGAAATATCTATTTGAAGTACATAATATTTGTTACAATTATAAATAAATCATATTATAACTGAATTAATGACATTCTGTAAACGTTGTGTTAGGTAAATAAGTCAAATGAAATGTTTAATTTGATATAATTGAATGACGACGAAAGCGACCGTATGTGATTGTCGCTTTCGAAAAGTTACCGTAACATTCGTAAAGCGACGTCGTGTGTCATTCGTCGCTTTAGTCTACATCTCTAATTGTTATTAACAAAAAAAATTAAACCGACTTCCAAAAAGAACACTGAAAAGTATGAAATAACTATACTTTACTAATCAAAACTTAAGTACAAAAATAACTTTATAAATACGATACAAATACCCATATAATTAAATTTGACAATCACTGAAGTCGGTGCCAAGCCTACTAAACTAATATACTTTCTGTTGTCGAACATTAATTTGGCACCGACTTCAATAACTGTCAAATTAAAACAAACATTAAAAATTACAGATTATGTCACATTTTTAAAAGATTAAAGCATAAAAATAAGATTTTCAATACTGTCATCACGGACACCAAGAACTACTATTCATTAATACTACTTACTACTAACTACTAACACCCCACAAAAAAGAAAAAAATAATGATTGAGTACCTCAAAAGAAATAAGACTAGGAACAATTTAGAATCAGAACATCTTAAAGCTATACATATAGATACTATGTAAGTATCTTTGAGATTATATAAAATTAGAGGAGTAGAAGTAAAAACAAAAGAAAGATAAGTTTACATATGGTACATACATATAAACAAGTAGCTGCAAAAAATGACAAGACAAATGTCAGATCTACGTAAATACTTTTAGACAAGACACATCAGGGCAAAATAAATAGTAGTATTTTTATTATTTAATTTATTCTTGACCAGGGACAATGTAAGTCCTTCAATCGCAATATTAAAGATCAATTTTTACAAGATACAAATTTTAATGTTTCTTGGAGTTTCTGGCGACAAATATATTGCTGTTTTTCTAGTAGGATCGCTGAGGCAGACTAGGCCACTAAAAAATCTCAACATCACACTACTAAATAAGCACTTATTTCAACAATTCCACATATTGCAAAACACCGTAGATACTCGGGACGCAAAACTACGCCAATTTTACAACACAATGTCTACTAGAAACAATTTGCGAATAATTAAAATGAACGCCCAACCGCTCCACATAAAATCCCTTCAAAAACTCAACACAAATAGTAAAAGTTGTGGAGTAGCCAATTTAATAAAAACATTTGAATTATGGGATGAGGGAGGCTTTTGCTCAGAAATGGGCTAAATACTTTAATAAATATTGCGTATGTATACTATAACCAAATATTATATTGAGTACAAATGTATGAAATTAAAAAGGGCTATTATTCATACATATTAATTCGCAAATACCATGTAGGCTCATCCAGGTGTAATAGTACGACGATTATGTCTATGTATATCACTACCCAGAGTTTAATACTAGATCTAAGTACTATATATATTAACGTTTTGCATCTTAAGTTTATTGCCAGGTATAATACTGGAATCATCCAGCTGAGCGTGCACGAATTACTATTAAATCAAAACTGGGCTAGCCGCCAGCGGACGAGAAACCCCAGCTAATCCAGCCTCGTTACCGAACACTTGCGGCACAACTCTATTGTCGCTTAAATGAATATAGTTTATTAAAGCTGCTCGTCGACATCTGAACAGTGCAAAACATTTTTACGTTTAACCATAAGTATGTATATATATATTGCCACCCTCATATGCCTGGTTAACAAGTTGTAAGTTGATAAGTAGGAAGTCAACTAACTTTCACATGTAAACAGCTATGGATCTGATTCTCTGCTACTTGCCAAAAAAAACTAAAACAGCAACTCATGACGTGTTACTTACCAACCTGTTAATCACAGAAAAGTTGTCTCCCTACTTAACAACTTAAATAGTGTAAACGAGGCAAACAGTGATAGTGACAATCGAAAAAACTGAAAGAAGCTTTTCTTTTCAAAATAGGCCCATGGGTAATGGTTGTTTAATTTTCTGGAAATGACAACATTTCTACTTTAGGGTTTTCGAGTTTACGTCTGCACCAATTCTCAACATCAGTGGGTCTTATGATGACAGATAACTGACTAGTTCGTTGGAGCATTGCTTTTTGCAAATGTTTTTCAAACTAAAGGTCACAGTTAAATTTCCAGATTGGTGAAGAAACTAATTTTCGCTTAAATTGTGAATATTAGTAGGTACTCTCCCCAGTTCGTTGTGTGGTACCCGTAGCATCAACCTTAATACTTAGTTTGGGGTTACAGATAATTATGGAAAAACGGTCATGAGCATGTGGAACTTGCATTAACTTAGGGTTCTCCAACTTTGGACATTAGAAGATAAATTAAAAAAATAATTAAAAATTGGGTCCATACAAATATACATAATATTTTTGTTTTTCGTTTCTAGTTTTGGCTTACCCAATTACGTCTCTGTTCAGCTCAATAGCACAGTACAAGTAAGCAAACAGTATTCTATCTTCATACAAACGCTCCCAAACGACGCTCCTCGAAATCTCGGCATTTCTTGGCATACAACAGTTGCGAGTGCGCCGCGGTTGTCGTCTGACGGTGTGAGACGCTCCCGCGCATTTACTGACGAAATATTATGGCATCAACTTTTCGAGCAGATTGTTCAGTGTATGGATGTTTGAATTAATGTATTATCGAAACCGGAAATATTTCTTTGTTGCTCATTTGTAGGAAATATATTATCATAATGATCTAGTTACTTTGTTGCTGATTTTTAATTATACTGCACACAAAAAAAACATAAAATGCATTTTATTTTTGTCCATTTCCACCTCTTTGTCTCGCAAACTTTTGCAACTAGAAATAAAATACTAGTAGAATTATAAATAAAAATTTACGAAATTTGCAATAATATACAATAAAATGATAATATGACAATTTAATATAGTACCTATTATCAAATACGTAACCCAAGAAAAACAAACAGTTAGTCCCAGTCTGCAGCCCTATTGCGTGTTTACGTACCTAGCGACCGTAGGTAATTATCTCAAGGACACTGCCGAGATATAATATTGCTTGCTTACTTGTACTGTGTCAATAGGCATCAAGATGACAGAATAAATCGCATGTGACATACAAGCCGACGGACGGATACAGATAAAATGGCGAAGCTTTCGTTTTTCCTACTTTGACTACGGAATCTTTAAAATTAATATTCTAATATTGTGTCACCATAGAAAGTATCGATATCATATTTTTCAAGGAACTAATAGGTGACAATTATAATAGTAAAAATCTATACAAAGAAATAACAAAAACTTTAATTTCGGAATGTTAACTATAAATACTGCACGGATGTTCCATATCAAAACCTGAGAGAAAATTTTACAAGACAGAGTAAAAACAGTTAATTGTACACAGCTGTTATAAATCATTATCTTTTGCCCGCGACTTTGTCTGCGTGGTGGCGACCTACAACAAAGGGATACATCAAAATCTCTTCCATGAAAAATCATATAATTGGGAACTTTCATGGTGATCGGTCAAATTGTGTTGGAGTTTAGAGTGATTACATATAAACAAAACATTCATTTTTATGTATACAGATAAAATATTATTTTATCTCGGACCAAGAAACATAATGGACGGAGTGATATTTAGTTGCCCCTCTTACCACCGTGTCAATGGAATTATTTTCATGTCTCTTTCTACCGGATTGAGCGTAACCACGAGTGAAACAGCTATAGTATGACCCTATTTCACCAAATTCTACAAAATCGGGCATTACCTAATCAGTCATTAAAATTAACAGGCTTGTTAAAATATTATACTTTTCACAAGCAAAATGTAACATACCATTAGTAAAACAATCGTTATGGGAATGACTCGCAAAACTCACTCACTTTCCAAAACCACCCAATAAAATGTCTTTGTTTATAGATGTCATTGTTTCGGGGGTGCGTAATATTTGAACTAGACGCATTGTAAAATCTCGTGTTAGGTAATGCGACTGATTTTAAATACTATTCATTTCGAAGAATTTTAATGCAATTGAAATGACTTCACGCTTTGTTACCTAACTAACCTAAATAATGTCGTCTTTCTTTATAGGTTGTTGGTCATCGCACTATATTATCAAAATTACCTAAATTGTCTAAAACATCTTCATTTCCGAAAATTAAATTATACATCGCATTCATCCTGAATATTGACTGTTCAAAGTTTCAACTTCGACTAATCGCCTGTTATATCAATCTAACGAGCCTCTAGTGCAGTATTTAAGTTTAACATCTGATTAAGAAATATAATCATCCGTCACAGCATGTTAAAGAATTTAACAAGACATTTAACTATGTAACAGCGTATGGTGAAATCGGGTCTAATAAGTATGGCAACCTCGCACTGTCAGTATAATTCGTGTCAACTTTTGGGTCGGTCATGAAATAATTATTTGCAAAATACTCTTAGATCTTAATTGTTTTGTCTAATTAGTATTTACAAAAATAAAAATATGTCATGTTCAGCTGTGTATTGTTGTTGTGATCTTTTTTAGTCACGCACTTGAGTAAAATAGAAACACGGGCAACGAAGAAGGACAATTTAAGAGCACGTTCTTAGAGCAAACACTCCATCCATTGTGATACTTGCAAGTATTTTACAATGAGTTCTAATTTCAATATAAAATAATAAATAATTATTACAAAATATAATAGTGATTAATAATAATACATAATAACAGATAATTTCATATGTTAGATGTTTAGTTATTTAAAACAGTAAACAAAACTTTAAAAACGAAAAATGGACAATACTAGGTTTTTGATATGAAACAGATGTCCGTAGCACTTCTGTGCATTTCTCTCCCTTTTATTTACAGTAGCAGCCATGTTACACCCGACACGGACGACAATTGTTAAGTTTAACAGCTAGCACCCGAATGTTTGCTAAGTTTTAACGCCTTCCTTTCTTTTTGTGCGCTGACTCTTATACAATGAGCCGTACTGCGATTTTAGGATATCCACAAAACGTGTATTACGGAACTCATTAAATCTATTAATATAAATATAATGTGTTTTTAATACTGTGCGAAATAAAAACAAAGTTGCGTTTCTCTGAAAAGAGAATATTTTGAGTTTTTTTATTAGACATTAAATATTGCTTAACCTATTACATTATTTCTTTAAAGTAATAACATAAGTATTGGTATCTTACCTGAAAACAGAAACAACATTTAAAGCTACTATTTCACACTTTCCTTTTAATCCACTATGATATTTTGAATTGATTGCGTACAGTCTTTCAATCAAACACAACCTCTCTCTTCAATCCACAGAATACTCCTTTATACGTTCAAGCTACGTCGACAGAGCCGTCATGTCAATGCGCGGCAAGTTTAAATTAAATGAAGGGCGAAGAACTTCCTTTACATAAATATACATACATACATATCCTCACGCTGTATCCCTGACGGGGTAGTCAAAGGACTTAACAATAATAAAAATATGTTTCCCAATATTACGAATGATATGTGGTAGTAATCGAGTAACAGAACTGAGTGACAAAGACTAATAACTAAATGAAAGGAACTATCTCAATTTTATTAGGCTATATATTATATACTAGCGACCCGCCCCGGCTTCGCACGGGTAGCAGAGCCATGGACGGAACTTTTGTAAAATCCGTTCTTAGTGAGCGTCTACACCGCGAAAGGAGTAACTATGCTAAATTTCAAGTCAATCGGATCTGTAGTTACGGAGATCTCGTGATGAGTCACTCAGTCAGTGAGTGGTATTTCACTTATATAGATACTAGCTGTACCCGCGACTTCGTCCGCGTGGAAAAATTTTCCTTGACCTCTTCAGGTTACTGAGGTTATCCGAGGTACTCATATTGTTGGTGTTAAACAAAAAAGTTTTCTCTGTAATGGAAAATCCGCCATATTAGATTTATAATGACGTCACATATACAAAAACCTTCCCATGCACATTCCATTTCATTTGATACGATTTATGATGACGTCACATGTCCAGAAACGTTCCCCTGTGTATTCCATTTCATTTGATACCCATAATGTTGGTGTTGAATTAAAAAGTTATTTCCTGCTATGGAACATCCGCCATATTGGATTGATGATAACGTCACATTTACAAAAACCTTCCCTTGCGTATTCCATTTCATTTGATACCCATATTGTTGGTGTCGAACGAAAAAGTTATTTCCTATTATGGAATATCCGCCATATTGGATTTAAGATGACGTCACATGACTAGAAACCTTCCCCCGCGTATTCAATTTCATTTGATACCCATATTGTTGGTGTCGAACGAAAAAGTTATTTCCTATTATGGAATATCCGCCATATTGGATTTAAGATGACGTCACATTTACAAAAACCTTCCCTTGCGTATTCCATTTCATTTGATACCCATATTGTTGGTGTCGAACGAAAAAGTTATTTCCTATTATGGAATATCCGCCATATTGGATTTAAGATGACGTCACATGTCTAGAAACCTTCCCCCGCGTATTCAATTCCATTTGATACCCATATTGTTGGTGTTGAACGAAAAAGTTATTTCCTGCTATGGAACATCCGCCATATTGGATTTATGATGACGTCACATTTACAAAAACCTTCCCTTGCGTATTCCATTTCATTTGATACCCATATTGTTAGTGTTGGATAAATAAGTTATTTCATATAACGCCCCCGCAACCCTTTGCGGGTGGAATATCGTAAAATCCGTTCTTAGCTGACCTTTACTCGCCGAAAGGAATATCCCTACCAAATTTCAAGTCTCTAGTCTTATGGTTCCAGAGAAATCTTGATGAGTAAGTTCAAAATCGGGATCTCCTATATATATATAGATAGAAGATAGATGTACCTACATACTAATTATCTTGTACTATAATACGAGCAATATTTGTATGTTTATATTGCGTTCTCGAAAACGACTAACGATTTCGATGAATTTTACAATGTAGGGGTTTAAGGGGGTGAGAAATCGCTAGGTCTCAATTCTGGGAAAATTTGTTTTCTACGTGGTTTCACACATTAAATTTGTCCATGAAATATGACTAGTAAGCGAAAAAATTCGAATACTGCAATATGTGACAGACTTATTTTGTTTTTTTTTGACATACAATAGACGAGCAAAGCTCGGTAGCCCAGGTACTATATTATAATATCCTTAGCACTAAGAAGGGATACGAGTAAAACGAACAATTAAATAGAATAAAAAAGAAAGTCTCTTTTTTATTTTAATTATGAATTTAAATTACACCCAATAACACCCAGACCTGGGCAAGAATCAAACTCGGGACCCGTGATTTGGAAGAGAGATGCACTAACCACTGTACCAACGGCCCTGTTCTTTTCGTGTTGTTCTATAAAATATTTTCTGGTAATACCTTAAAAGTAATTAATGGTTTAAATAAAAGTTGTGATGAACTTCAAACCACCCTTTCTCGGGCATTGACCACATGAACTTTTTTAATTACGCGCTTTCAACACTGCTACAAAATTTATGAGACAGGAATTTATGCCAAGGTACGAATTCAATACATATTCGACTTTTAAAGAATTTATCAAGTATAAATTCGACCCACTATTTTCCGTATGATATTTACATAATTATTTTCTAAATTAATGGAGAACTATAAGACCTATGCGTACTGGAGATCTATTCTAGGAGTCAGAGCGCAACAAGTTCCAAAATGATATCCTGACGCCACATCAGAAATTAAAAGAATGCATGTAAAAGCACTATAAAATTGATAAACATAACAATAAAATGCTGTTTACTGCTATAAAAATACATTAAAACAAAATGATTACAATGATTATTTATTTACAATATTTACGATTATTATTATGATATTATTTATTTATTTCCTCATGTAAAGTAACGAGGTTATACAGCGGGCCGTGCACGCTGCTCGGCTGTTCGAATCTCGATACTTGCACACACCACACTAGTGTATAATAGAAAGAAACAGAAAGATCACTGTGAATAGTATAACTGTGAATATGTATAGAGTTAACGAACCTAGCACCGCACGGCGCGCGGGTCCCGCCCAAAGTTGCTCAATTAACGAGTATGTGTTAGGCAGAGGGAGAGAGAAAATCGCTGAGAGTCGAATGGAGGGGGCATAACGTTTTTTCGTTATGTGACGAATTCTACCAACTCACACCTCCCGCAAGCCGCGTGTTAAGGAACTTCTTTCCGATAATTTGTATTTAATTATGTCTACACTAAAGATACTTATAATGAATATATGTAGAATCTACAGAAACTGAGGTAATTATGTAGAAGCCAAGATCTAAAGTAGGCATAACGTTGAGATTTCGTGTTACGAGATGCGGTGTCCTAAGCAATAATTTACAAAACATTTATCCTTTTTGCTGGCACGCTTCGATGTAGTTTGCATAACGTGTGCCCGCATGACGATAAAAGCCTCTATGGACCGTCAGCTGCGCACAGATAGGCCAACATTGCTTTTTTATATTATTTCTATCTTTAAACGGCGGTGTGTAAAGAACAGTTGTTTTACCTAACTTTAACTATGTGGCTTCATTTACATTATGTATGTATGAAAAAGTTAGTATAGTCGTATCTATCTTCTATACTACTACTTTTGGCTTTATTTGATGAACTTTTTTTTATCAAAAAGACATCTAGGCTACTTTTTCTTATCAAAATCTACCTCTAAGGAGATGAAAACGGGAATGAAGCTTTGAATGAGAAAAGCTAAACCGCTGAACCAATATAATTATTATGAAAATTGATGTGCTTGGAGACATATACATTCAGTCAAGAAAGTATCGGGAATGGATGATTTGTTTATGGTTCCAAATTCAATTTTTTGTTTTTTTTGTTGTTGTTAGATTGGCACAAATGTTTTCCATTTTGACGCGGAGTTTGAGTTGCATTTGTAATTTAGATTAAATACAATGCTGTTTTTAGTTATATCATTCTAGTGTATATTGCGAATTTCATAATGGCCAAGAACATCAAACAAAGAGTTTGTCTTAAATTTTCCATCGCCAATGGAATTTCGTGTTCGGAGTCAATGGAAATGTTACAGAAGGCTTACGGTGAATCGACTTTATCAAAAACACGTGCTTATGAGTGGTACAAAGCGTTCAAAAGTGGTCGAGATGTGATGGAAGATTTGCCTCGCTCTGGTAGGCCATCAACTTCTGCAACTGAAGTTAACATCGCACACCGAAGGATGTCTTACCGTTGCAGACACCAGGGGTCTACAAAATAGATTGCAGTTGCGGTAGCTCATACATTGGCCAAACGAAGCGGACTATTGCTGAAAGGATTAAGGAACACATTGCAGCTGTAAAAAACCAGCAAACTACCAAATCAGCGATAGCGGAACATCTCCAATCGGATACGAATCATTGGATAGAATTTTATCGCCCACAAGTCCTTTCCACTGATCGCCACTTTTAT
The DNA here is from genome assembly GCA_907165235.1 of Zeuzera pyrina. Taxonomy (NCBI): domain Eukaryota; kingdom Metazoa; phylum Arthropoda; class Insecta; order Lepidoptera; family Cossidae; genus Zeuzera; species Zeuzera pyrina. Next base: position 8,407,715 of record OU015641.1, read on the forward strand.
CCAAGAGTCGTGCGTGAAGCAATTGAAATCAAGAGACACAAAAATTTCAATCGGGAAAGCGGATACACTTTATCAACAGCGTGGAATCCTGTGATTCAAATGACAAAACCTCGTTTTTCACATCCGGTTCAGTGTGTGGACACCGTGAGTGTTGTGTGTAGGAACCCTAATAATTATTTACAAATATCGGGGGTAGATGAAATAAAATCTGCCTCTGACACGGAGTGAAGCTTGCTGCTGCGACAGTTTACTTGAGACCACGGCCGATGAAACTCGGCCGAAACGTCAAGAGAAAATAAAAGGTAATCGCGTTAATTTCCCGTGTTTTTAGATATTTTATAATGCAGCGCGAAAGTTTAAAAGTTTATAATAACTAACATTTCGTGTATTATTGATCTTTTCCCGCTACTTTCTTGACAGAGTAGTATATTTACTTGTATATATAAAATACTTGGCACATACATATATTATACATGTACAGGCTAGACGAAGGCTTTTATTCAATAACAAATAGTTTGCACTTACATACATAAATACATGGACATGTAACCTAACTTAATCTGGAAAAGTCACGAATCAATTTTCCGTGCATACAAAGTCGCGGATACAGCTAGTATCTAAGAGACTTTTGATACTCGTCCGATACTGTACATAATTTAAACTTGCTTAGAAAATTCATTTCATCAAAATTAAGAATGTAGTCGTTCGCTGGCCTTAGTAAATTAGAATTATACAATTACATTATTAAATAAAATAATGTTAAAAAGATAATACCTGACTGTCTTATCGATTTTTCTTACAACCAGTGCGAATTCTTTCTGAATCACTAGCAGTGTTAGAAACGTTAAAAAATACCTCGTAATTTGGTTAAATTGAATAATTATTGCAGTAATTAACTGAACAGTTTGAATTGATTTTCATATATCATCATCGATCATATTCAACTAAAATCTATTTTTATACATCTATTGTTTACCACTCATTCTCTCTACATGGTCTAACTTTTTTCCTTTCTTCGATGCATTTCCTTCCTTATTTTGAATATGTCTTCCATGTAATTTCTGTCCGCTAGGTTGAGAACGGATATTTTTCTGAGATTTTTTTTAAACTTTATATTGTATACTTTATATTTTAGTTTACGTACTAGGTTTCTATATTAAAGTATAAAATCTATATGACTTATCCAATACAATTTTTTTTGGAAATTGGTAGCCTTCATTGTAGGACTGCACCTCATGTGATATTGGTACGCTGATTTTAAAGACATGCTACCACACACACGAAACAAATAAACATATTATAACATAATATGTGATTCTTAGCAAGAATAAAACGATTCGCTAACAAAAACACGAACATTTTTATTCGATGAAAACATAAAAGTACAAAGGTTAAAGAAATCGTGAAACAAGAAACCTTTTATTACAATATAAGCAATATCTTTGAATGGAGTTCGCTCAAACTCCGACGTCATTTATATTATCGTCTATACATACACACCATAAACAATTTGCGGATATCTATTTCCAGACAAAATAAAAGAGAAAGTGCAAATCGTAATAGTGTAATTTGTTTACCGTATATCGTATCGTATGTGTATCATCTTATCTTTGTTGTAAAAATTTCATTTAAAAAAAAAGTACCTACTTAACATAATGTAATCCTGCTAACTCTCCTCTCCACGTACCTACCTACCTTATTTAGTCCAGTACAAATTGAAAAAAATCGTAATAAGACATTTCTTTTCATAATCGTTACTACATATATATACGAATCCATCCAGAATATATGACGGCAAAATTAAAAACGTATTTATGTAATTACGATTTATTTGTTGGATTCACAGTTTAATCTCATAAAAAGGCGGCCTATGGAAATTGATAAGAACTATGGACCATTTTTTAAAGTTAAAAAACATATTATGTTCAATATTAGTATATTTTTAGAATAACTATTTTTACAAAATAATAAGTATTGTATTAATTTTTATTTAATATTTTTTAAAATTAAAGTACTTTTATTCATTAAATTTAAGATATTTCCATGTATATTTTTAAGTGGATTCACAAAATATTTAGTAGGTAACCTAATTTGATCTTTCAAACAAATAAAATAGAGTTTTAGCATTTTACCATACATAACGATGTCGTAACTTTACTGAGCAATTCTAAATATCGTCTTTAAAAGATATTTTCCGATTTTTAGAGCGATACTTTTGGAGATGTGGTAGGTAACGAGCAACGACAATTTTTAATCATTTCCTGAAAATGTCAAAAAAAAATAACACAAAGTGATGTGGTATTTCTTTTTTAATTTATGATTTTAAGAGAAAGATTCCTTATTTGATACCCCATATATACATACATACATATCCTCAAGCCGTATCCCTAACGGGGTAGTCACTTCACTAGTCAGAGAGAAATGATTGCCCCGCATCGCGGTTCTTACCATATACTTCTTTCACCTTCTCAAATACCCCACACAATAACCTTAAAAAAGGAATAAACCTTTTTGGTAAAGCTGTAAAACTAATCCTAAAGTTTGGCGAAAGCAACCGTTTACGTCCAATAATCTCTGAGAAAAACCTCTGTGGAAGACAGACAGTTAACAAGATGATTCCTAAATGTTCTATTTTTCCAATGTCAGTATACGGCATACTAAAAACACTAACCGAGAACCAGCGAGGAAATTCACTTTTTATATTTAACTTCTAACACTTACCAATAAAAGAACACTGGCGAAGACATCCCGTTCTGCAGAGAGCAAGATATTGGTATTGTACGAATGTAATTTCCACTATAGAAAATTGGCTTTCAGTAGCATTAGCAACGACTAGACAAGTCATTAAACGAACTCAAGTGATCCCTATTCACGCACTATCTCAATTATCTTAGTAATTTAAGTTCGAGTACTGTTCTAATTAAACTACTTGTATATTAGACTGGCCCGTTGGCGCAGTGGTAACAGTATCTTAAATTAAAGGAAGCCCATGAAATTTAACATTGAATTCCCTGTTCAGAAAATAGAATAATAGACTTTTCTCGTGACTTTTAGCCATAGACTTAATAAATGACAGAGCCAGACGCCGTGGCCGAGCAGCAACGGCGCGCTAAATCAGATAACCTGACTCACCTGCACATACGACACATTCATTATCAGATAAGCTGATGATCAGTCGCCGTTTCGTTAGGAAACAGCACCCACACATTTACATTTTATTTGCCTCACGCCGTCTGATACGGGATAGGCTGTCTGAAGTTAACATAGACTTCAATCAAAATTTTACGCTCTAGCCATTGTGCTATTCAGAAAGTAAACTCTAATGCAAAATTAAATATATGTAATGTTTAAGCTATATCTGTTATGAGGTAGACAAAAGATAAAACTCGCACCGTAAGCAAGTTTCGCAGTCGTTACCTAATTCTTGACTCCTTGAACCTTAACTGTCTCTCCACTAATCACGCAGACACAAGAGTTGAAATTCTCGTTAGCTAATACTGGAGCAATTTCACCTTTAGAAATCAGCTTTCATTCGTAGCTTCCAGACTACGAGTACCTTTTTAAAATATTGTCGAAATAGTTAAACCATTTGCGTGATCCTATCCAGTAACACTCAAATTCCAAGACAAATTACAAAGTCTAAATAAAACTAATTCATTCGAGCTAGTTAAAATGGCATCTACCTACGACTTGAGAAAAAAACCTTAACTGAGAAGAGCCAACAAGAAAGTTAGCCATGTATCATTTATCATCCTTTAGCAATAATATTATTACAATACAATATTCACGAAGCCAGTAATGCATGTGCAGGGAAGATTATTTTCAAACTATAATATTGCCTTTGGTGAAATATTTTTTATAGTATGATTTTAAAAACAGTATGCGTCGTAACAAGTTTAAATCTCTTTTTGTTATTGCGAAAACGAACGCAGTTATCCAAAAATAACGTACTTCAGTTTTTTTTTCTGTTGTTTTTTTTTACATAAACTATATCTCTATTGTAATCCTAGTTCACAAATGTTGTTTTAACCTGGATTTGAATCAAACATGCGACTCTCTGCATGGAAAGCAGATGTACTAACAATGGCATCAACTGACCAGTCGCACTGCAAAGAGATACAAGATAGACAAAGGTCTATTGTATAGTTAACCTTTGCTATATCAAACATTGAAATGACATCATCGTAAGAAACCTGTGATGCAACACCAGTGTTTTAACAGATTTATTCTAATATAATGCATGCCAATGTTTCCTCCAACGACTCCAACATTAGCAAATTCTTTGTTCAAATCTATGTCATGAAACAGTTAACAGTGCCATCTTTGAAGATACTGTGAAGACTGTTGAAGAGACACGTATTTAAGAAATGACTCGTGACTGAAATAGGTGTTAGTGTTCTTTAATTCCGTAACAAACATTATTGCAATTTTGTTTATTTGTATGTTCGTCTGTGAGCACTCATTAAATCTTATTTTATAACAACTAAAAACAAATTGAAGAACAAACTATGTTAATATTACATTATGGTTAATAAACCAAAACACTGAAGGAACGTATACATTTATGTAAATGCGTAAAATGTAAATATAATTATAATGCCATAAATTCTAAATTTGAGTTCCAATTTGTCCCGTGGCCGCTTATTTCACAATAGCCCGCAGCAAGACAGTTTTTCATTTATCCTCGAACAAACATACCATAAAAAACGTTGTATTAGGAACAACTGGCGAGGACGTGCCACCCCGGCATCGATTTACATGAAAGGGTGGCAGCCGGGGTGTCCCGTTAAGATAGGCGGCGAGATATTTAAAACGGTCTAGCTTTAAATATGTATCGCCATTTTGCGTTAAACTAAACCTACACTTTTTATTACAAAGCGAGAGAATCCTGAACCAGCCCCTTAGTGTAGAGATTGAGTTATGTGGGGTAACCTACTAATACTCATACGATGATCGTCCTCGGCGCGTTGTTGAGGGGATACCGCATCTCCTACGAAACCCATCGAAGTTGTACAGAAGCTATATTGAAGCTCAAGCTGAAGCTTATCAAAAGGGCAGCGACAGTGCCCTAGCAGTGTCCCTGCAGCGCGAACCAGACACGCTGTCATCCTCCTCAGAAATCGTCACATGAAGGATCCTCATCTGAAGGCAACTTCAATCGCTTTTCAAATTTTGCAGATGGTAGGACCTTATGTGGGGTCCGTTCGGATCACTCACTTCCATCTTCACACTTGGTAATCCTGCTGACAAACTCACTTCCAGCATCTCACTTGCTAATTCTGCCTTGAAACAGCACTGCTTGTATTGTTTTATTCCGATGTGGAGGTTAAGGCAGCCGGTGAAATTTCTGTCACATAAGGCACAACATCTTAATCTTCAGGGTTGACAACGTGTTTGCAACTGGAAACGCTTCCTCAGCCTTGATATTGTAAATAACCATAAGTCGCTCAGTCCACTTACAAACAGGTGGATTATTCGCTAGTTTATCTTGCCAGTAGCACAGAAACATCGCTTCTTTACAATAAGCAAACACAAGAAACAAATGCAAACAGGCAATCACAAGAAACGCAAAGGATACCACAATGTCAGTTGTTATTTATCAACCGCAGAACTAAATTTGGCATAGAGCTTTCTCGGTTTCATAGAGCCACCAATCGGATCCTAGCATATCTATAAGCAAATATACAAACGTACTGGGAATATTACCTCAATCGGTTAAGTAGTTCAAAAGTTAGACGAAACTACAGACGCACACAAGGCTTTTATATATAAAACTAGTAAAACAGATCTCGATTTATTCAAACTTACGGAAATAACTGTGGAACTGGATCGGAAATTTGTATTACCTAGACATGATCTCAAATTACCGATTCATGGACGGCCGTAGGAAATTACTCTCGGTAGATGGAAACTCGACTGCAAACGTACATTTTGTATTTGAAAAATTTTACGTGAATCAATAATATTATGAACGTAGGGTTCCAAATCGAACGTTACTTTGATCAAGGCTGTATTCACAATGGTGTTTAGATTAACCACGCTCCATCGAGTGAAATTCGATAAATCAGTCGATTATATTCTAATCGATTCCGACGTGTTGATATCAATTACGATTCGGTGGCATTGCTCCGTCCAGATTGGATTGCCTAATATGAATAGAAATAATATTGGGTGTTAATTGTCAAATTCAATTAGATACAGTCGAACGGTTGAAATAATTTGGAGACTAATTTACGCTTAGTCGTTATTTTAATGAAATGGCGTTTATGTATACGTATCTCAGTTATATTTAAAGAAAAATTGTAGACTAACGCTTCTTACGTGAAAAGATCTCGATTTCTAATATATTGTCTATGTAGACTAGTGAAGAGACATATCTAGTAGTTGAGCTATTTATAAATTTATTATATACTAGCGACCCGCCCCGGCTTCAAACATACTTGTTTTTTTTAAAATAAAATACAGCCCATTTTACTCGCTGAAATATAAATTTTCATAGATGAAAGAATTTTTTAAATCGGTATAGTAGTTTTTGAATTTATGCATTACACACACACAAACTGTGTTTAAATGAAATATGCAGATGTTGTAAACAAGATGTAAATTTATTTCTTCGAACCTCTTACACTAACACTGACAGTTTTTACTACTACCTACATTGCTACAAATATTAGAGACAAACGCTACCAACCTAAGAAATGTAATTACATTGCCATAACTCAACAGTTTACTGTTGAGTATGGCCACGTTTTCGAAATTTTCATATAGTGATAAATTACAAACCATGGCTAAAGGCAGGTGTGTCCAAGAGTCGCATTTTTATCAAAAGTCAGGTAGCTAATGTATCTTGAAATTATAATTCTAAATATTACGAACTGGCTGACAGGTTAGGTATCACGTACTAATAGTTTATTTTGTTTTCCTCGCATTAACTACATAATATAACAAATAAAAACCACTACGAAAAATTAAAGTAACGGAAACGTTGTCGCTCGTCAGTATTGCTGGATTAGTAAATATAATTATTAAAACTGTTGTTTTTTTTATATTTGTTATTTTAACTGCTTACCCTGTCGAAAAATCATGTGCATGCTACTGCATACTAACAAACAAAGTTTACCTCTTTATAATATTAATATACGAGTAGATAGTACAGACTAGCTGTGCCTCGCGGTTTTACCCACATCAAATTTGACATTTTACTGGTATAAGAAGTAGTCTATATTACTCTCTGAGAAGTCGTCAACCTGCTAATAAAAGTCCCGTCGAAATCGACTGACCCGTGTCAGAGATTAGCCCGGACAAACAAACAAACAGACAGAAAAAAATGCGTGTTTGGATTTTGGTTACGTGACATTAAAAATACACACTTCCATTTTATTTATTTTATTATGTTTAATTTGTATGTATGTATCTTTTAAATTAAAAAGGTATGCAACAAATCGGTTTTATAAACGAAAATGTAAGCTTTTATAAACGCGATTGTACGTTCAGAGTTCAGGTGTGAAAAAATGATTAAGGTTCAAGAAATGAAAGAAGTATGTCAAGACAACACAATTTGGCTTTCCATTTTCTTTGTCTGCCTCTGTTATGTGAACAATATAGTCCTTATTGAAATCGATTAATGTTTGACCCTGTATTTGCAAAATAAATAGTCAATAATTAAGCTAAAAAAGGGTTCATATTTTACAAACATCAAATAATTGCGATGTATAACATTCTAAAGCAACTCCATCAACTATTAATGAAAGCTTCTACGAATCTTTCTCATAATATCCAAGTAAAGGCCAAGAGGATGAACAATGCACGTTCGTAGCAAACTTACCCAACTGTTTGCCCACAAAGTTTGCGAGCAATAGTACCTAATGCATTGAACAGGAGACGGTTCGACGAGTGGTTTACACTTCATTGGGTTTTAGTGTACCCAATGGCTTTAGCTGTGTTCATTAGGGATGAGTCGGTGACTTTCATTTAGTCGAACTTTCTTTATGGAGATTAAAGTGGTGAAGATCGCGTCCTTATTTGGCAAAAATTTGTCGACATATACATACCTATTACCTACATATACTCGTATTTTTGTAGATTTTTCATCCTAACATCAAAGGCCACTGGCCCTATAGCCGGGCCAGAGGATAAGGCTACGGTCTTCCTCGGATGCCCTAAAGGACTTAAAGGTTGTAGCCGATCGCAGTGAGGGCTACGATGGTACATCCATGAGATCCCGAGGAGTACAACAGTGCGTATATTCCATGTGATTATAGAACTGCGAGGGTGCTGTAGTGGCTCTGGCGCAACCTTCCCGAGAAGTATATCTTCATACCATGTTACAATCACATGTTCTTTTTTTCTTTTCTTTTCCTTTTATTGGAGGGGGCAAACGAGCAAGCGGGTCACCTGATGGAGAGTGACCACCGCCTCCCATTGACACCCGCGACGTCCGATGTTTCTTATAATACGAGTAAGTAATGTACTGTCCCTTGGCCGCGCCTTGGCCTATTTTAAAGACTTGCGCGGGAAAATAATCAGCAAGTACGTTCTATTTTTTTTTCTCCCCCAGACCAGCATAGAAAAACTAAAATCATCATATAAAAATAAATTAATATATGTTCACTTTCAAGATACTTCAGACGTCTTTTCTGTGCATATGTACATTGTATAATATTCTCTACGGCATAGAAAATTGAATATTAACGCAAAAAGTGACTACAAAACTAACTGCCTTAGAAATGTGGACTTATAGGTGAGTGCTGCATATTTCGTGATAAGGTAGGTCTCGGACGCCAAAGTATTAGAAATAGTTAACATACTACCAGATATTGTAACCACAATAAAAATGCGAACGCTTTGTTACTTTTGACATATTACCATGAGAATTTAGAAGTACTGTCGTGTAGCGACAATAATTAAAGTTAAAAAAAGGAAATTGAGACAGATTAAATATGTATTCTCTAAAAATGTACACAATTTGATATTCTGTAAAAAATAAATATAATATTAATACTATACGGCGATGAAATCTCCATAGTCCCAAATGGAAGGCAGCTTCAATTATAGGGGTATCACGATAATAGATAGTATATAACGTTGGATCTTCGCGATGATCCTTCTACTTGATTTTAATGATATATCCACAGAGGTGTTCTTCAATTATATATATATACATAATTGAAGAACACCTCTGTGATTATATAAAATCAATATTAATAAAATCAATATTTATATATACATATATATATTTTCATTTATTTTAATTTTTAAAGAGAAGCGTAAGAAAACTCACATTCCTTCATACGATTCTCTTCTGCCACTTGCCATCTCCCCTTTTTCTTTTCTCCGCCTCCCTCTTCAAAATTACAAATTTCAATCTCGTTTTCTTAGTACTGACTCCGGCCAGTACCAAATGAAGAGTTATTATACAGACTTATTTTATATCAAGAGTTATTATACAAACTTCTTTTATATCAAGAAAATTTTGGCATAATACTAAAAAAAGTAAACACGCATGAATACCTATGTGAAATATAAATACTCAAAACACATAATTTAGTACACAATAATATAAAAAGTATTACACAAATAATTTAAAACAAAGGTACATTAATAAAGAGGATAATACAGAATTTAGAATGACAAACAGGATAAACAGACGTAAGCCTATAGTAAAACAATAAGTAACAAAGTAAACGGATATTTAACACAATATTGGACAAGGTAAAGACAATACATTATAATATATATTAACAGATAAGAATTAGAGAAATACATATTTAATATATTACCAGGTATTAAGACTGGTTATGCAGAAGATTATGGCAAAAACCAGGAACACGGAACCTTCGGAAATTATTTAGCCTACTAGGTGGTCGATTTGTGTTCAGGTATCTTTCACTCAAAGCATTAATTCTCTGAAATATACAAATTGACCTATTGGAATTAATTTCCGCAAACTAACACTCAATCCATACGATATATTGAGTCTTACATCTTTGTTTCCGACGGAGACTTCAAAGACTTAAATTGCTATGATAGTCACCAACCTCCGGATAAGAGAAGGCACGCTAAGACTAGATGAAGAATAGACTTCAGCGTTACGTTCCATACCTAGTTCAAAATTCTGTTGTATTTCACAAAACAGAGATTTTATAAAAAAAAACTAAGATCTATAAGATCCTCTAGCGACATCAGTCAAGAGGTATTTGAGTATGTAGGTATACAATTATACATATATGCATTCTAATATTTGCAGTACAAACAGAAGCCACGTAAGTTTACGTCAAAGATCAAAGCACTGAAAGCGAAGCTAAAACAAATGTTTACTCAACAAACTTAAGTAATTTGTATAACAGTAATCTACAAGTCTGACTGGCAATAAGGGTGGTTCACACGAACCATCGCGTGATATTCGCCAATCACTCGACTGCAAAAATGTACTTGAACAGACAGCGTCTGTCAATCACTTAACAATTACGATAAGAGTAAACAAGTTGACTGTTATGTTGACGGTAGACTTTTTATCGTAACCTATCGCAAACTTAATGATATCATTAAATTTTTTATTAAGACTGAGACAAGAACGGTTTCATGTTATCGCTTCATAAAATGCCAATTAAATATTTTCATATTTAATTAAATTTAAGGTTTAAAACTTGATTACCGAGAGTGGTAGAGTCATGCTGCATTGAAGAAGCAGGTGACTCGCTTGCTCGTTTGCCCCCTCTGACATAAAAAAAAAAGAATGAATTGAGCCGGCTTGCCCGGTGAAATACCACCCTTTCACAGAATATTGGCATGAAATAACAGCATATAATGCTATTGTTTCGTTCGGTGAGTTAGTGTCGGTGACCCATCACCCTCTCCACTTCCCTCCCTTTTTCCCTATTTCCCTAAAGGCCGGCAACACACCCGTGATTCCCCGGACATTGCGGGTGTCCATGGGCAGCGGTTGGTCACTCTCCATCTCCTGACCCGCTTGCTCTTTTGCTCCCTCTTTTATATAAAAAAAAGGTTTATAATTGGTTTAATTTTAGAATTCCATGAATCTATGGTTAAAAGTGTGTTTCCAGCTTTTCATAACTGTCAGAGAAAATCACAAATTGAACACTGATTTAAAATTAAATATTATTTAAACAAAAAATAAATACTTAGAACAGTTATTTAGATATGACTGCTGTTGAAGAAATTCCAACTAGATAAACACATATTTTAAACACATTTGAAAGAATTTGCATATGGCTGCCGCCTTTTATCTTACTCCTTTTACTGAGGGATTTTGAATATCTTAACAACTTTTAGAATGGTACAATCAGTCTATAACCTTAAAAGTCACAGACACGACAATTCAATTTATTTGTTTATACCATATAATATTCTATTTTATTATTTAAATATTTATTGCACACACATAATACACAAACAGAAAGTTACATGTAGAGAAGATGAGCAAAGGGCACAGCTTATTTCTATTAATTTCTTTCAGCAGACGCACGAGAGTGACAGTTTTTATATCGTACGAAAAACGTAAATTTTAACCTAATAGTAAGGCGAAACATAAGCATCTTTCGACATCTGTGGTTCACCTCAGTCGATATAGAATATACCTATATATCTACACAAAATACATAATATTTATAGGCAGCCGTGTGATATTACATGCTGGCGAATGAAAACACTTATAGCGTTAATACGATGCCCCATTATTCAAACTCATAACACCAGCAACTTTGCCTAGGTATGTACATAATTGTGGAGAGTAATAACTTTAAAATGTATTAGATTACTTGACACTTTCATTATGAACCTACGCTCATGTAAAAAATTATTATTACTCACAAAGATTTTTATAGAAATTGTAAAACAACCTATTCCAACAAAAACTTGATTATAATGAAACCTATGTATAAAGAAACGATTTGATTTCTAATCTACATATATAAAAATGAATGTTTCTTTGTATGTTTGTCGTCTATGCGTTCCACCCGGTTTTGATAAGACTTTGGTGAGCTGTCGTGCGTACAGTTGCAAAGGTATCTGAATTACCTATGAAAAGACTACGCGAACGAAGTGGCGATCAACAGTTAGTCTATTCTAATATTTAAATAGGTAAACTTTTGTTTATTTGTATGTAATGGATAAACTCAAAACTACTCGACCGATACTAAAATTCTTTCATCTAATGAAAGTTACATTATCAGCGAGTAACATGGGCTGTATTTCTTTTTTTTTTAAATTTCTATGCTAGTAGATAATAAAATAAAATGTTGTCCGTTTATTTTTCATGTAAAAACTACTTAACCATATAGCATTAACTCTGGTATCATTTTGCGGTAATCCATATCATATATTATATATATTACTTGTTATTAATTTATACATGTATCTTTTAGCTACATTCCGCTAAAATGTCAAACTTAATGAACGGATGTGTCGTAGTTTCGCCTGTATCTTTATGTATATAGTTTTACTTACATATATACAGGTTATTTAAAAATACTAATAACCGCTTAGTGCAAAATTTCTGTCAACATACCTAACAACTTTTGTTCTACGACTTTGTTCAAAACTCAATATGTTCCTCAAAAAATATTTGTTAAGTTTTGTTGTACTGTCTGAAATGTAATTACTCTGTACGTATTTCCAATGGTGCAGTGCAAGCGCACCGGGCCTCAGCGCCGCGCTGGGCGTGTGCCGATTTAGTAGAGTAGGTGCCATTTTCAGGAACATTTAATGTATTTTTATTTTTGTATGAAAGAAAAAAACTTATGAATACTTGAAAGTCGTAAAACAAAAGTTATTGGGGATAATGTTTAATACAAATACTAAGAGGTTATTAGTATTTTTAAGTTTTAAATTAATCCTGTATATAAATATTTACGGTCGAATTTCGACCACCGGGCGACCTTTAGTTATAAATAATATACCTACTAAGTACTGAAACAATCAACTTCAAATATTGCACATAGAGTGTTCAGGCTGTCATTTAAGAATGCCACACGAGCGAAGCTGCATAGCCTATTTTCAAAGCAAGTTTAATAATGTAGTTTAATAAGCAAGTTTGCTATAAAAATGCGTTAAAACAAGATGAAAGTGTACATTAAAGTTTAGATTAAAGTGTATATTTTATAATATGAATGGAAATAAAAATTAACCATAACTTTCATAAAAACAAAGTTCTGTGATAAATGAAGATATGATGTACGATATTTATATAAAAATATGATATATCTATACTAACATTACAAAGAGGTAAACTTTGTTTGTTTGTACGTAATGGATAAAGTCAAAAACTACTCAACCAATTTCAAAAATTCTATCACTTATATAAAGCAGCGAATAATATGGGCTGTATTTTATTTAAAAAAAAAATTGTACCCGTACGAAGACGTGGCGGGTCGGGGTCGCTCATCTATAAATAATTTGATATAATCTTATTTATCATGTTTCTCAAATCATTCACAAAACGATGAAAGGAATCAAACCTTAAGTTACAACGGTGAAATATCTAAATCCTTTATCTCTTTGAAACTAGAGAGATTCAACAAAAAGTTTCACAACACAGAACACAAATAATGTTTACCCTCAAACGTAAAATGCTCACCTTTCACGAGGCATGCAATTTCTAAGTTCTATTACTAAATTCTAGTATAATTTAACTTTAAAACGCTTGTGGAAAAATTTCAAACTGACTACTAAACATCAAACAAAATCAAAACTAAGCTAGTTGCTAAAAATCACACGCGATTTCTTAACATTTTTATAACGACTTGAGAGTAACAAATAAATATTATTTTATGGCGAGAACATTAAGATGGAGAAAAATAACACCGTAATCTCACTTCTAGAAACAAGTATTAGTGCTTACAGGTGATAAAACAGAAGAAGAGTGACAAGTTTCTGGTCTATTGGTCTAGTTTATAATAATCGCTATCCTTTAAAATATTAACGCTAAAAAACCTATTATGTTAACAAAATTGAGCCAATTTATTTGGAGCCATAAATCGTTGTTTGCCGGACAAGCACTTGTCAATCGCATCTCCAAAATAGAAAAAATGATAGTAATTACAGACAAATGATTTAATATCCAAATATCACAATACATTAGAAAAGCTTTAAAAAAATTAATATCGCAGTTAAGAAGCTATAGTATTATTTTTAACCGATACGCTGCTTACGCACACATATACATATAACTTCGTTTTTCATTTGTTCTGTATCGCTTGGTAGTAAACGCTCATTCTAAGCTTGTGTTCTAAATGTTATTATTGTAAGCTCTATCCTTTGGAACGGAGTGTCATTTAGGCAGAGGAAATCACTTTGTATGAACATATTCAACAATTTTATTTTGAAGTAGCGACCAGCTACGGCTTCGCGCGGGTAGAAATATTTTTGAAAATAAAATACTGCCCATGTTACTCGCTAATATGATAATGTAGCTTTTTATAGGTGAAAGAATTTTTGAAATCGGTTGAGCAGTTTTTCAGTTTATCCATTACATACAAACAAAAGTTACCTCTTTATAAGATTAGTATAGATCACCTACTTATACAGTAATTTACTTAAACGCCTGTTAACAATCAAATAGCAAAACACCTCGATGTTGAAACTCATCGCATTATATTTCTAATTAAGTAATTTAGAAAGTTTGGTATAAAATAGTAGTAAATATTAATATATTAGACATACAATAAACCATGAACTAGAAAAGTTATGAGTATTCTCTCATGCAGTATGCGTAGTAACAGACTAACAAATAACAATACATAGGATGTTACGATCGCCGTATACAGATGAGTACGTAGAAACGCTATCGCCATTTCTTACCTGACACATGTAACTTAGTCAAGGTAAGTGAGGTAAGTGACTGTCAAAAACGGTCAGAAACATTTTGAGTAATTTATTTGTTATTATTGGAATAGGCTGAAAATGACAATGCATAGGTATGTAGCTTTGATAACAATAGGTAATCTTGTCCTAAGGCTGTAGCCCAGGATCGTCTCCTAGAGCGATTGTTTCGTCATGTTTTATTGTCAAAACTGAACATGTTTACAAAATTTTAAATATGTATTGTCAACGGTTGAGGAGTTCCCTTGCGAGTAGATGATCCTCGCTGCAGCATTAAATGAAGGACATCATTTCATTACACTGTGTACGAATTTTCAGGTTACCTCGATTACTGGAAGCGCGTTAAAAACATTTTTGACCGTTCTGACCAATAATTCCAAAATAATTTCTGACGCTTAGATACTGTAACTAACGGTCATCTAGTGGTCAATTTACATTTCACGAATACGCATGATTACGAGAATAGTAACAGCTCATTCGCGTGCACTCGCTATTTATCATGAATCTCTAGTTTCGCTCGCCTTTGTGTCGTTTCGCGTCGATATAAGAATTTTCGTGTCATGTTACATATTTATGTACTATTGTATCTATGTTGTAGGTAGACCTTGACGTTTGTCAACGATGATTCTTCTATCACATCGTATTTCCTCGTATTACAGTGGATCTTCGTCATCCACCATCTAGGTGACTGTATCTTTAAGAGTTCCTTATCAAAACTAGAAAAACATCACGCTTACAGAACCACCTCAATCTGTCTGTCACAGACATTTTTCTCAAAGACTGTTTAATATAAACAGCTGAAAGGAATAGTTATAATAAATAATAAGCCCAAACACCCACGTGAACTTAAAAAATTGGAATTTTTATGAGGGTTCATTTCAGGGGAGTAAGTAGAAAGTCAAATAGATTTTTGAAGTCATTGTGTGGGGTACCAAGTAAAAGCCCTTTAAATTTTATTTATTTATTTAACAATTTATGTACATACACACACTTGTAGAGACATGAAATGTAACTTATGCACAAAGGTACTGCTTATTTCAAAATGAAATGTCTTCCAGCAGGCCTATGATAGGAATTTATTACCCTATGATATGTATGTACCCTATGATATGTATGACCTATAGGTCTATAGGTATTTTTAAATTATGAATTTTAAGATGTATATTACGTTACTTTGTTTACAAATCATAACCAAAGGTATCGTTAGATAAATCTAACAAGATCGGCATTAAGTATAAGTCATAGACTGTAGGAAAACCGTCAGAACGGCTAGACAAGTGGCTAACGTTTCGTAAAATCGAAACGATTGCCTTACGTTATCGGTCGTCAAAAGAGCCATTTAGCCTACATTTTATACGGAAGTTTTCACACGACTTTAGTTTTCATTTGATTTAATAGAAAGTTAATAACTTTTGACTATCAATTTAAAATTCGTAATGCTATATGTGGTATACGTGGTATTTGTCGTTCTATTCTACTAGCGTTTACGACAATTGAGCCACTTGTCTAGGCCCCCAGGATTGTATTATGTCTATACTAATATTATAAAGAGGTAAACTTTGTTTGTTTGTATGTAATGGATAAATTCGAAAACTACTCAACCGATTTCAAAAATTCTTTCACCTATAGAAAGCTACATATTTTAGTTATTAAATTCTACCCGTGTGAAGTCGGAGCGGGCCGTTAATTAGATATATTTTTACATCAAGCCTATATTCCGGGCCAAAGAATAAGGTTACGACATTCCTCGCCTGTCGTAAGTGCCAACTAAAGGGGCCTTAAGGGGTCGCGGCCGATCGGGATTGTGGGCTCCGGTCGTCCATCCATGCGACCCCGAGGAGGACGACAGCGTGTGTGGTCCGCGCTATCGTGGCACTGCGAAAGTACCAGGGGACTCTGTATCTGACCCCCTGAGAAGTGCTACGGCACAGCATGAGATCGGCTCCGGTGAGTTCCGTAGGAGATCCCGGAACCCGTTGACTACACTTCGAGGACGACCGCCGCAGGAGTTTTAGTGGGCAATGCCCCACGCAACACAGTCTCTCCCCCAAGAGTCTAAGTATCAGTGTGCCGATTTTCCAGCGTAACCAAAAAAAACATAGACATATTTTACATAAAACGACAACTCTTAAGACAGAACTTTTGGTCGGAATGGGAGAAGGAAGGTTGACATTTTGTTTAGAGTTTCTATTTTTTACATTTTTAGGAGTTTTAAAGTACAAAAGTGATAGTATATTGTCTAAATAAACATGTGAAGCTGAAGTTCTCGCGCTCTTCCAAGAAGTCCTTTATAACTTTAGTAAAGCCTACTATCACTTTACTGGAGGAGTTTTACGATAAGAAAAAACTAATTTAGTTGTGATTCTACTTATTAATACGTGACATTGGCAAATGTGAATATTTTGAGGTCACCATCAACTGACCGTAAGGAGTGAATTTCCCAAGTACGACATACACTTGGCGGTGTTTATTGCTTTAAAACAGCCGTAAAACTGTATAATTTAATTGGAATAAAAGCCGTAGCTTGTGATTGGACTTGATTTTATATTATACACGTTGGGAGCATTAATGTTGACTGAATACAAGCGTTTGTGTAAATAGACACTGTGTGGTAAAATACGTGCAGGAATTGTACAGCGAATGCATGGTTTGGTAAATACTTCACGTGTTACGCTATAGATATAGGTACTTATTATATGTATGTATAATATACTAATGTTCTACTTCTAACGTATCGTTTCTATGCTTTTTAATTCAAACAGATTGTATATTTTCAGAAACTATGTTCATACAATTTTCCTACCAACAAACAACATGCATATTACAACAAATAACAATAATAATCACACACTAGAATAAATCTAAAAGATAAATCAAGCGTGAAATCCAACACGTGTTCATTTCGCTCAAACTTACCCTTAGAGTTGTTTACTAGGGGGCCGTATTATTGATATAAATGCACTCCAAAAAAGACCCACTTCGCACGCTATTATACAGATAAAGTATTCGTGTGAAAAATCAACAATACATCACAAAAGACCCTTACTCGTACTAACAACGAATAATTGTTATTAAGTAATTGATTATAGTTTAGAGTAATAATGTAAATTAATAAATGGTTGCTTTTGACCCACCGAGTGCGTTTGACTCAAAAATAAATGCACATAATTTATACCAGAAATGCTTTCATGCAGGTCTAAGAGAGAGTATAAAATAAGCCCGCATAGAAATCTATGCTGCCAGTTGCTTATCATACTGTGCAGATCGTAAAACTCGGAAATTGATATAATATTCATGTTCATTGCGAAATCAAGTGAAAGTAAAATGAAGGGTGAAAATGCGATTTCTCGGAAATATGTGCGGTGTCACCTTCACGGACAAAATTATAGTAATTACGAGATATATATTATACAATAAGGTTGGAAGGTAAGATTGGATGAAATCTTATTGTAAAAATGAAGAAAAGAATGCATAGATGATTCAGACAAAGAAAAAATATGTATCCTTAGCGAGCTGTAGTGGAAGTCAAGGAAAACCTAAGCTTATGAAGATTAAATGTGCGAAAATGTGTAAGGAAAATGATGATGATCATGATCTGAGGAGACGAAGATAAAGACCGCCAAGTTTGCCGCTTCATCATCTCTGTTTACCACAATAGGGATAGGTATAGTGTGAGGACACGTAATGTATAATAGTTTCTGCGTTTCCATCGTAAACATCCATCTAACATCATCAATGAATCTTAAATATCAAATTGTTATCCATTTTTAATGAATGGATGTTACGCCGTTTGGCTTCACATCAGATATTAAATCAGTGACAGTCTGAACACCTATCACGTTGAAGTAGCGTCCGACTAATAATATTTTTTACAACCGATACAGAATGTAAGTTGCTGTCTCACTTTCGGGTGTAAACGAATTATTGGGTAACTTTTTTAGGTTTCTGTTCACTTTAGCTAATTTCAAATCAACGATATCTACCTAGTATTTATACTAGATTGAGTATTCGAAACAATGACTATGTTCCACTCAAGTTGAGTGATTAAACTAACGCTCGAGAACCACACCTAACACAGCAATCACATACGAATAAAGTTGAATTTAAATAGCCAGTGTTAGCCGACGGAAATGTCGAAAGGACTCGCATACCTAAGCGAAAATGTGTGTGGAGAATGATGAGATTTAATGAAGCGAAAGAAGTATGTAAGGACCGCGACGCTTGGCGCTCCGTCCTCTCTGACTACCCCGTTAGGGATACAGCGTGAAGATATGTATGTATGTACATAGGTATGTTTGCAAATTAATAAATGTCCGAATTACTTAATGTACTTTCTGTCTACTCCCGTTGAGGATTAAGGAAAATGTGAATTATAGTATTATAAAATTGCAGTTAAAGATACTCAAAAAACACCTCGTACGCAACTTAAAAAATCATTTTCCATTGGCTTACGCCAATGGAAAATAAGGGTTAGTTGATACCATTAAAACTTGGACTAGGGCGGGAGCACTATCGATCATGCCTACTGCAATAAATTGCTCGCGAGCTAGGGCATTAGCATCCTGCAGTTCTGTAATAACTTTACCGTATTAATGTAAAAGAATGGACAAATAAAATTGCAGACAAACTTCTTGGTCCAACCGACGGAGTTCTGCGTACTCTGTCTCAGTTTAAAATTAATGTTTTCACCTAAATTACTCTTAATGACTGTCTTGATTTTAGTGAGGAAAATTTTTATCTTCAGTAGCCGTTATTTGAATACTTTTCAGTTAATAGCAACCCTAACGTTTCGTAGTAAAGTTGAGTTCAATTACAAAATAGGTAATGAAAAAGCAAAGGAATTTGAAAGAATCCTTTTTTATACCAACCGTTCAGAACCTTTTAAACTCTCGTCAAAGAAGTTTTAAAGCAATAAATATAGTGGTAGGAAAAATTTAATGAAAGCTAATTAGAAATGGAGTTTCGGAATCCATTAACTAAATTGCCGGCAAACTCGATCTGTCTGTGCTCTTTAAAAATGTTTGTGCAGAAGAGGGGTCACGTGCGAGTGCGACAAAACATTCCCTTCGACGGATCACATTTACCAAATAAAAAAAGTTATATCATTCCAGCTACACAAGGACTTCTGTAGCGATATTATTATTATATTATAGTACAGTGTTTTTCGATATACATACATAAAAGAAGAAACCGACTAACATATCTAGACACTGCACAAACTCCTAAGTTTAGAAGTTAAAAAAAGTAGCAAAACAGGGTTCGTAAAACGAATTTCATACTCTGAAATTTTATGTAAAAACGGTTGTTAACTGTGGCTCGCTTCGTGAAAATTTCCATGATGAATTCTACCATAATGCCTTTTATTGCTATTATTGAGAAACATTTACATCATTAAAAAATTGTAATAGGTATACATTACATAGAAAAATATTTGGTATTGGAGGCCGGTCACGGGTTTTTACAACATACACAACGCCGGTCCTAGCCCTTGATCATTAGAGCGAGATTGTCTTTCGGCACCCTTTGGTGGAGGCTTTCACATCACATTAATCACGGCAATAATTTTTTTTTTTTCTATTATTTTAAATTCAATTTTCATTTTTACTTTGGGCAGCCCCGCGCTTCCAAAAGACGCCATCAACATTTTATTTTTCTCTAGAAATTGTTTTTCGCATTTGGCATTTTGGCGCCCTAAGTTGCCACCTGGCGCCTAGAGCTTCCGCTCCTATGTATCTACCCCAGGACCAGCGCTGAACATACAGAAATGCTATGCTAGATTAATAGACACGTTGATGGATTAAGTAGAAGTTATGGCATATTAGAAATTGTAACATCATGCGTCCTCTCTGACTATAATCACAGTGGATGGAGCGCTGAGCATCGCGATCCTTACATACTTATTTTGGTTTCTTACATCTGATTATTTTTCTCACACAGTTTCGCCTAGTAATGCGAGTGCTTTTGACACTTCTGTCAACTAACGCTCTGGGAATCTGATCTTCATAAGTCAGCCTTGGTCTTCCTTGGATTCTGCTATCACTTATTTTCGCTCTATAGATTTTCTTCGTCTATTTTTTATCACTCGTTCTTTATTTAACTATTTATTGCATATACAACAACATATGGTATAAACACAAAGGCATACAGAAAGAAGAGCAAAAGGCACCGCTTATTTCTATAAGAAATTTCTCCCAGCGCATCCACGAGAGAGACATTTATAAAAGAGATAGACACTGTGTCTACTAAAATATTATTATACTAAATATAAAGGATGAAGGGAAGATCATTCATTAATTTAACGGTATACAATGAAGGAATAAGAATAGAAAACTGTGGATAGAGAGGGTGTTTGAAAAGAAATGGCTAAATGAGTACATGAAGTATAGGTGGACGTAATAAATGGAACCGCTCCTTGAGGTAAAGTGGCGACGGCGAAGAATACAAAATGTTATAGAGAAAGGAAAGAACATGCATATTCCACAACGTAAACGGATGGGAAGCCACTTTAAATGCTTCCTAAATTTTCAGATATAGTCGAACTTAGGAAACATGTATGTAAGTATAAATAATCATAGATTATATCAAGTTAAGAATTTATCAAAGCAAATTTTTGTGCTGGTTTACAGAATAGTCATGCGTAATCTTTCTCTTATAAAATTAGTAATTAAACCCTGTTTCATACATCGGCGACCGTTACGTCTAACAATTATTAAGTTATATGACCGGTATTTTAATAGTAGTCTATTACGTACGTGTTCCACTTTCAGTCACACAAGTTGATATTATCGTTAATTTACCTAAACTTCTAAACAAAAACTGTCATAATTTTCAATTTTATCGGTTCAATTTATTAAAAGACTACAACACGTGAGCGTACGTATAAACATAACAAACTACAAAACACTTTCAAAACACTTAACTCCCCTTTGATAATGCTATATTTAAAACTGCGTTATGAAAACATTCTACCCTTTGGGGAGCTTTAAAAAAAGCACAATCACGTACAGACATGTATCTAGTATGAGAGCAGAGGTATCATCAAATATTATACTGCAAAGATTTAATAAGTCTTTAAAAAGGAAATAAATAAACAACAGAATTAGTAAATTCAAACTGCAAATTAAACTGCAATCAAAATTGTTTCCACAATAAATTTACTATCGCTGATAAAATTATGTAGGTAAGTACAATGAAATACTAATAGTTTCTACAATGTCTTTTTAACCATGGGCAGATGTCATTGCCAGCAAAAAATTTATTGAAAAAAAATACGTAAGAACGGAATTATATTTCAATAGTCACCAGACTATTATTTTATATTGCTTCAATTGTTTGATAGCCTATAATAATATTTTATAGCGTCATTATAAAAGATTTTTTTATATCAGTTAAAACCTATAAAAGTCACTCCATTACTTTAATTTTTCAATAAAATATCCTGCAATCTCTTCTACAAAATAGTAAAAGCACAGACACTGTGATAACTAAACTTATCACTGAGTTAACTATTGTTAAATATGAAATGTAACAGAAATACTAATCACTATGAACACGCTATCAATTCTTCATCACAACTATTATGTACTTGACTATTCGACGACTTCTCAACAACTGAACTCTTACAAGACTAAAATCAGGCTTGCAGCCCCACTACACGCAGGAAATCCATTCTAAAATGTTACATAATATCACACGTGGGTAATTTATGTGATTAAAATTAATGTGGAACTAACACTATTAACTTTGACAGTATAAACATAACAGTAGGATGTCTTCAAAGAAATTCAGCATGCGTGGTTTGTACCATATATGTCGCGCTTATACGCACGTGTTGTGGCACGCACACAACGGCAATATCTAGGGCGAATATGGGCAATAATTGTAGCACCAATCGGGGTCGCACGCGACGCAACATGTAACCGCTTCCGTTTGTGTTTAATTCGTACCTCACATCAGCACGAATACAAAAAAGTCTATCGTTTAAACTTCAAACTAACGTATTGTTATGTCTTTAGATGCTTAAATAATTTCAGTTACTCGAATCCATAGTTAGCATTCTTCGAAAATTCGAAACTAAAAGAAATTAAATTTAACAAACATGAAAAACTTATCCGTATGCATTGTTTTTCATATTATATACTAAATGTATAACTAAACGAAATGCTCAGAATCTCACTCCCAACGGAACAACCCTACGTACCCGGCCGAGAGTACACAAATCCGTTACGCATGAGGCGGAAGTCGGCCTTCTTTTCTAAATAATATTCTCTGTTAGTGGATTCAGCTAAAGATAAACAAATTCAGATTACACTAAACTACTTCTATCAGACAGCACATAGCGGGAGTTAGAATTAAACTATCTATGACTACCTTCATTCGACTACACTGTAAACGACCTCTTAGCGATTATTTGACAATTACTACACAACATTTTTTTTATTTCTGTGAACGGAAAAAATCCCCACTGACGCTCAGCCGGAGACTGAAGTCAGTCTTATATAGACTCTAAAGCAACTTATTTTATCCCCACTCATATGATTAAAATGTTACAAAAGTATCACACATTATAGCTGATATAGCTAATTGATATTATTAAAATAGTTGCAATACCAATAATACTTTCATTTTTTTTCTTTTGCCACATATTTATTTTTCTAATAACAATTGACATTAACATTTGGGTTTCAATCTTTAATAAAGAAAAACAAAGATAAACTTTTAAACTTTCAGATTTTTAAAGTTTTAAATATTAATGTCCGCTATAATCCAGTCTGACAAAAAAAATTGCGTTTTTTCAATTAATAGTTTTCAACATAAATCACATAAAATACACTTCAATAATTTTATTCTATATACCTCAACATGCCTATGATTCATAGCACCCCTTTTGTTTTATGCAAAAAGATTTAAAAATACTGCATACAAATTGGATTTATGCGAACCTAATTGTTTATTAGTATAAAGATTTCAATCTAAACAAACATAAAATAATACCATGTTTATATGGTAGTAATCTACCCTGAATTCCTATCTGGTTATTACACGTTGACTCATTAACGGTTCACGCTTCACATTTGAAGTGTGCGTACTTCTATTTCTTTAAAGTACTATACACTTAAACGACGTTGGAATTAGATAATCTTTCAATTATTAACAATAATTAAATTTTATGTTTTCATTAATAAATTTCCAATTACACAAAATTTTTTGGAAGAATAAACCAACTTCAAAATAAAACACTGAAAAGTACGAAATAACTATCCTTTACTAATTAAAACTTAAAACTTAACAAAAATAACTACAAATACCCACATAATTAAATTTGACAGTTACTGAAGTGAAGTTTGACAACAGTTTTATAAGGAAACTATAAAAAGACGTAAAGTATAAGAAACATATTAAACAATATTGATTAAAGATTTTTAGAATTTCTTATGACAAACCAGAAAATCACACCAAATTATCTGGCGTAGAATAAATTATTAATTTTATTATGATCGATACTCATCGATATTGTGCGTGAAAACATGTTTTATTTACCATCAATCAATTAGGACCACAAAACATCGAGACATCGATGTTGTGAACAAAAATATTGAAAATCGATTTTCTACATTTGCTTATTGCAGAAATCAAAATTTCGAACTTTGACGAAATTGTGGTTTATGCTATATATATATTATATGTCACTAATGTAATATGCTTTTATTCATATTTGATTTTAGCAGCAAAATATCGATGTTTTTAAAAATCAATGCATTTATTTCAATATTTATCAAATATCGATGTTTACTTACAGCTATTGATATCGATGTCAACATCGATGTTTTTCTTATATCGTTCATTTCTAATGAGAATACCACCTTATAATGAATTGACAAAATAAAATACCTAGCGACTATTAACTTGCGGAAATTGAACCATACCCTGAATTAAAAAGACATACATTACCTACACATCAAGGTATTCAGTAAGTAAAAAAAACGCATAATTTTATAATACACTTGGAAATAACAACAAACTCATGACAGGATATACAGTTATACACTAATTGTGTGTAGAACATCAACCTTTACAAAGGATACTGAGAATCCCCATGCATCAAATCATTTTCGTTATCGGCGAGTACTCTATTGTGAAGTTCGAAGAGGACTGTAGACAGATACTTGGAAATAAATGAAAAATATAAAGAAAGTGAACTATAATCATTCTTATGAAGAATATACAATTCTTTTGTTATATTTTATTTTTTTGGTAGAAGGTAAAATTTGACCCGACACATTTTATTAGTTATAATTTGCTACACTACTGATCCGGGAGTGAAAGAAAAATGTGAAATATCAGCTGCTTCTTTCACTTATTGAGTGACATATAACATAAAAACCTGATTTGTACACTCAAAGACCAAAATATTTGATAATTACTGCCAAAATATTTGTATTTTATAATTTTGTTCTTCATTCTAAGCACTTTTAAGAAACTTTTTCCGTCAAATGTCATCGAAATCTCAAATTTATTCGCAAAACGCATAAAAACAGTTTTTATTTGTATATTTAAGAGAATTTATTGGCAACATCGCATTTCAAATATCTAGAAATTAAATTAGGGCCGTTTTAGGGACCCGTTTTAGAAACTGTATCATTCCGCAAATGAAGTTTTGGTATTTATGTTCCCTAATTTCCGATTCTGCTTATGGCAGATAAAGTCAATCAATATCAAGAAGCTTAGTATTTTGATTACACGTATTGAAAAACGAAATTTTGATGCATTTACTGCAACTTCTGATTATATTAACAAAATTGCGAATTAAGAAAATTCAGTTATTGACCGCCTGTTGAAAGCATGAAAACGCATTTAGGTTAATTAAAGATTCAGTTACTAGAATATTTTCCAGATAACAACAATTATTTCTCGAAAAGATGGGTTCTCAATCCGTTTGATGAAAATATTGTTGCAGCTGCCAAGTTACGAACTCAGACTCACAATCAACTCATTGAACTATCGGCTAATAAAACTTTACAACTGGAATTTTTATCTCGAGATGTAGATAAATTTTGACTTGTACGATGACGTGAGTACGGAAACCTAGTAACGGAAGCTTAGAAAACATTGATACCCTTTGCTACTTCTTACCTGTGCGAAAAAAGTTTCTTGTCTATGGCGGCTTTGAAAACTACATACAGAAATTGTCTGTTATCACTCGAAAATAATTTACTTATGAGTGCTTACAAAGATGATCCAAGTATAGAAATACTTTTAAGTGAGAAACAAAGCCCAACCATTGCAGTCATTAATTAATGTTCATAATTAATCATTTTAATTAAACAAAGTAAGCTATAGTTTATTTTTCAGGTTGTTATTATGTGGTAATATTTAATTTTATAACAATACACTAAAATTCATTCCTTTAATAAACGAATCTTTTGTACATAGGTCTTATTTTTTTATCAGACTGTGATCCCCTTTTATAACAAACGTGAACCCCTAAGGGTCGCGACCCCTAAGTTGAGAAACTAGGTTTTAGACAATTCTGCAATAGTAACTACGCTATAAAACTTGACTGAAAATAGGCCGATATGCAAAGTCAATACAGTCAAAATCACATAGCCTGTAAGCGCTGTCATCTATTCTACAGGAGCTTAAATATTTAACAATCATGGCGGGAACGTGCACGGCTCATTAAACTTGCAAGCTCGTCTGACAGGGTCATTGTCACTTCAGAAGGAGCGATTGGTTCCCGATGAATGACGATGAACGTTTTGGACAAAAAGATATAGGGTAAATTAAAGTTCGCATCTCCAGATTTTGGAAAGCATGAGACGAAGGTGAAAGAGTTCCTGAGCTGCCGTTTTCGTTTCTCAAAACTTAATTGCAATAATGAGAAAATAAAACTCACGTATGATTTAAAACAAAAACTCGTCTGCTCGAATCTCTATACTCGTACTCACAGATACACTCGTACATAATAGAAAGAGAGAATATCACTATGAATCTATGTATAGTGGTTGTTGAATAAATTAGCGAGGGAGAGAGAGAGAGACAGAGTTGCTGAGAGTCAAATGAAGAGAGCATTACGTTGCTTCGTTACGTGACGATTGCTACCAATTCGTACCTCCCGCAAGCCGCGTTAAGGAACTTCGTTCCAAAAACCAGAACCATTTGGCGAAAAAACTTATTAAATTTAAAAACTGGACATAGTATAAAATTAGTAAATGGATCAATCGGCTATTTTTTGTCTAACTGCTGTCCCTGAATGCCTGACGAAAATCACTCGAAAATATAGATAAGTATTTATTTCATACATAAATATTGTATGCAATAAAAGCATAAATATCCATCAATACATTAAATTAATATTTTTCCCTGCTTTAGTGGTTGTCCAAGAGACAGCACTTTCAATTGTCCAAGGGACTATTCTTTGAGGTTTCTTTTCGATTTTAATAATTTCTATTCATAAAATTACGTTGCTAAGCACGGATTTATAAACATGAAAATTATTAATTATCTTTGTCAATCATCTTTATCTATATATATAATGAAGTTATGTTTTCTTTGTGCGTCAATCACGTTAAAACTACTGAACGGATCGACATGGGACCACGACCATTCGATGCGGAATCGTTTGTAGATGGTTTAAGTCTATTCATTTTTTCAATTTTATAGACCCTTCACCATTTTTCAAACAATAATGTACTATTACGTACAAAATATTCACTTACGCCCAGCGGAGCGGGCGGGAAACGGCTTGTAAATAAATCAATTACACAAAGTTTTATCAAACTGACCAATACAAAAATTTTTACTAACTGATCAATAAAATAATGTAAATTATGTAAACAGGGTCGCTGAAACGCATCTATATTTCAATTACTTGTAATTCGGATTTACCGCATTTAATGGAAGTGTACTTAAAAGTGCTATAAACCTTTGTTAAAATGCACTTTCGTTTCCCTATAATTTTGCAATTATAATGCCAATGCGGCAAACTTATGCCTTGATTACAAGTAACGAGTACGGCGGCCGGAAAGTGCGCTCGGTCGAGTGCTCGGTATGTATAAACTCTTGAGTGCCGAGCGCTCGGCCGAGCGCCTGGCCTAAGTGAGCGACAGTCACTCGGATCCTATTCTATTTACTAGACTTAGTGTCCACCCCCGCGCTTCCCCGCACTGACCGAGAACACTCGGTACTCGTCTTGTCGTTCGCTTCGTTTCCTGCGGTTTTTAATACTATTGTATTTTCTTCGAGTTCTTAACTCACAGACTGACTTAGTGCAAAGGTAAAAAGTACGTGTAAACACTCTCTCGTCCACATCACTTTCTCGGCCTAGTGACATCTTGCTGTCTTGCTATTGCACTCCTTACGTAATCAAGGCATTATAGTTAAAATAAATTTTAATAAATAAAAATTGTTACAAAATATATTGCAAATGTGGATATCCTTTGCCTCATTTAGCAATCGATTTTCAAGAACCGATATCATTCTTTGAAAAAAAGTCGCTGGCGGTAGAATCGTCCTCGGTACGCTTTGACATAATAATACGCATTCCATATACACAATATGATTATACCACAGCTATATAAATTACACAAACATTACGTGCGGAGAGAGATAAAAACGTGACATACGACTATTTTAATATTTATTTCTATAATCAAGTGAAATAATTCTTGGGTGTAAATTGGAACAATGAGCAACGAACTGATTTTAAACCATTATTATGTTTTAAACAATGTAGTCATAGTCAATGTTACTTTCAAATTTAGAATTTCTTACTAATTTGTCACATTGGAATCTGCCATTACTACAACGAACTGATTTTAAATCAGTATTATGTTTTAAACAATGTAGTCATAGTCAATGTTACTTTCAAATTTAGAATTTCTTACTAATTTGTCACATTGGAATCTGCCATTACTACAACAATCTCTAAAGTAATGTGATAAAACACGTGTCGATTGGTGGTTTTTGGAGTTTGTGGAAAATAGCTATAGATTTTGGGAATTTATCACAGTTTATCACATTTATCACTGAGTCTATACAATATCTCTAAAGTAATGTAAAGTAATGATCTCTGTAGTCCAGTTATAATGAAAATCAAAGCGAGAAATGAAAGGTCTCATTTCGACATAAAAATTTAAGATTTTTTTGGTAAAACATGTGTGAGAATGATGAGATTTGAGAAAACGATAGAAGTATGTAAAGACCGCGACGCTTGGCGCTCCATCCTCTCTGACTACCCCGTTAAGGATGCAGCGTGAAGATATGTATGCATGTATGTATCGGGTTTGGATGTGTCCTATTTTCAAAGTTAGTAACCGTCGGAAGAGACTGTTTCTTATTATCCAATAGCCTCAATTCTCCAAACAATTACACAAACTAAAAACTGAATATGAGGCTTGTTCTTCGGCTACTATAGAGATCGAACCATAAAATGAACTGAGGGAACAATAAGTAGCGCTCAGACTACATGACAATTTAAAAAAGTTGTTTTTCTCATTGGACCAGCATATGGGAATCGAACCTGGAACTTTGGGCTTAAAGGCTATTCACCTATCTTAATCACCGCATCAATGAACTAGACAAGTAGTTATCTGGAATGGCTTTATCCACCTGAGTGTAATTACCTTAGTTGCGAGATTGTGTTTCTAATAAAATATAGTTTATAATTATTACTCACGTTTCCAAATACTGGAACACTCGGTATACCGGCTTCCGGAACACCAAAAATCCGTCGCATCTCTCCATGACGACTTTTTGCTAATCTATGACCTATATTACACCACAAGCGCAGTCACTGCACTTCGATTCAACATATGTCATTGTTATAAAAAATCACGTACAAATCCTTGCACTATTTATACGTATATTTTCAAGCACTTTCATAATATCACTACACATATATGGTAAAAATATTAAGGCGTCGGTACACTAAAATGATTATAAAACACTAAACTTGGTCCTTTAAGGTGATTTTTAATAATAAGGCTGATGTATTGGTTACAAGGTATAAATATCTGGTAAAGAAGCACTTATTTTTTATCACCGTTACTATTTTTAACGCCGTTAAGGCGATCACAGTTTTAATCAGATTTTTTGGCAATATAACGAGCTACTTCTCTGGAAAAAAGTAAATAATATTGTATTATAAACAAGTAGGTATACCTTATAAGACGTATGTTTCCACAGTTTTAAATCCACAATAGAACATTATTCGATTTCAATGTTAATGAGATTCAGGTATCCATATAACTTTAGCCAACACAAGCTGACATGGTCTACCTATATCAATGTAAAGTCAAAACTAAAAGGATAACCCTTTTCTCGACATTGCGTCAGTTCTATATATAACCACTATAAGTATCTTACGTAAAAGATTTATTTTAACATACGCTTTATTATATTTAGTTTAAATTGTATTAAAAACAAAATTAAACCGACTTATATGACAAGCTATTATTCAATAATTTCCAGCAAACTTCCGGAATTCGTGTTACTGTTTTTTTGGTTTGAAACTGACTTCAATAACTGTTAAATGTAATTACGTATTTATATCGTATTTATTAGGTCATTTTTGTATTTTAATTTTGATTAGCAAAGGATATTTTGTACTTTTCAGTGTTTTTATTAGGAAATCAGTTTAATTTTTTCTTCAAAATTTATTATTTTTTTCTTTTTGAGTGGTCCTGTCCTAAATAAATATCTAGGGTAGGTCCACAACTAACTTTCCAATTCTTGAAAAGAACCTAAAAAAAAAGATCGTCAAAATATAAGAACCGTTGAGTTCTTTTGTTTTAATCAGTAAGTACTCTTTCATCAGATCTTAAATACACTTCTTTGAGACCATCCTGGACATATACCCTCACTCCTCACTCTTAACTTTGCAAATAAAAAAAGAATCATGAAAATCGGTGCACAAATGGCGGAATAATCAGTGAACACACAAAAAAAAAACAAAATTGACATCTTCCTTTTTTGAAGTCGGTTTAAAAATAGGTTTTCATCGAAATACACTTTATTATTTTTGCTATCATAAAACAACATTTTACTCATAAAAATACACTATTATCGTGAAAAACACGGCATCCGGCGTTGTCATTCCGGTACAGATAACGACCAATAGCGATCACACTCCACGAAACTTCGTTATAAAAAGAATAAAAAATTGCTATAAAAATGCATCAATAGCTGTCAGTTGACGCATCGAAAGCACTAACAAGACTGGCCAGTAATTGGTTGCGACGAACATTCCAGTGTATGGTCAGTATCACGTTCGAGTACGCGCAAGCTATTGACGTCCACATTTTTGACACTTCGCTTCATATTGTTGATTGATGAAGACTAGCCATTTTTTGTCAAAAGCGAACATTGAAAATTACCGTTTGACTAAACAAAAACAAACTGAGTAATTTTAGACTACTTGCATGAAATGCATAAAATGGGTAGGTAGATACAGCTACAGTACCAACAAAATTAAAATTATATTGAAGCCTGCTTTTTTATAAGAAACTTCTTGGAAAATCTTTTCCATAACCTTAAACTGTCCCAATGGAATACTAATACCGATATAAGTTTTATATGACTACGATTGTACTTCAGTTTTAAATAAATGAATTAAGAAAACAATTTCAGAGCTTATTTAAATATTTACCATAGTCACTTTATTTATAGTTCCTGACATTTTTACCAATGTCCCAATTAAAACAGTAAAATTCCATATTAATAATAACTCCAAAGCAATTGGTTCGTAATTGCTGTTGTTTTTAATAACACTTATTTCCGTACGAATGCAACTGAATGATGCGCTTGCGCATCACCGGAAGCAGGTGTCACGCGCGCCACCTGTATCACGTCGCGAATACCAAAACGATATCATACGATAGAACAATGACCTGTCTGTACAGTTACTAGCTAAAAATGGTTAATTGGAACTACTTTTGATACAATTCATCCAGAACAATAGTTTACATACAAAACTTATAACATATTGTATTTAACACATACGCATATAGGTACGTATATTCGTTACATAGTTACCGGTATAAAACCTTATTTCTTTAGTAAATTACGCCTTACATACCCATTTATGTGAATTCTGATTCTTTACACATTAAAATTTAAAAAATGCATAGTAAGGTAACGTTCACATTATGGTAACCAGTTTTATTGCATGTTACGAAGAATTTCCAAGTACAGCAGCGAAAGTTTCACTAATATTAATTAAATACTTAAGGCTACATGATACAAATTAATAACGATACTATATTCTAGAATTCCATAATTAATGTTATATAAATATAAAATAATAAATAAATATATATTATAACTAGCTGTACCCGCGACTTCGTCCGCGTGGAAAAATGTTCCTTGACCTCTTTAGGTTACTGAGGTTACCCGAGGTACTCATATTGTTGGTGTTAAAAAAAAGTTATTCTCTATAATGGAACCTCTGGCATATTAGATTTATGATGACGTCACATATACAAAAACCTGCGTATTCCATTTCATTCGATACCCATATTGTTAGTTTTGAATGAAAAAGTTATTCCCTTCTATGGAACATCCGCCATATTGGATTTATGATGACGTCACATATACCAAAACCTTCTCCTGCGTATTCCATTTCACTTGATACCCATATTGTTAGTTTTGAAAGAAAAAGTTATTTCCTTCTATGGAACATCCGCCATATTGGATTTATGATGACGTCACATATACAAAAACCTTCTCCTGCGTATTCCATTTCATTTGATACCCATATTGTTGGTAATGAACAAAAAAATTATTTCCTATTATGGAACATCCGCCATATTGGATTTATGATGACGTCACATGTCCAGAAACGTTCCCCTGTGTATTTCATTTGATACCCATATTGTTGGTGTCGAACGAAAAACTTATTTCTTATTATGGAACATCCGCCCCATATTGGACTTATGATGACGTCACATGTCCGGGAACCTTCCCCTGCGTATTCCATTTCATTTGATACCCATATTGTTGGTGTTGAACGAAAAAGTTATTTCCTATTATGGAAAATCCGCCATATTGGATTTATGATAGCGTCACATATACAAAAACCTTCCTCTGCGTATTCCACTTCATTTGACACCCATATTGTTGGTATTGAACAATACTCCGAGAAACCTAGAACATGACACCCATATAGATCTATCAAAAAAAAAAAAATTCGCCATCTTGTATTACAAAATGAACGTCATTTTCGTAATCAGTACCCCGAAAAACCTAGAATTTGATACCCATATCGATTTATCCAAAAAAAGTAATATTGGCCATCTTGGATTCGAAAATAAACATAATTTTCGTAATTAGCACCCCGGGAAACCTATAATGTGACACCCATATCGATTTATCCAAAGAAGTAATTTTCGCCATCTTGAATTTGAAAATGAACGTCATTTTCGTAATTAGCACTCCGAGAAACCTAGGATATGACACCCATATCAATTTATCCAAAAAAAGTAATATTCGCCATCTTGGATTTGAAAATGAACGTCATTTCCGTAATCAGTACCCCGAGAAAACTAGAACATGACACCCATGTATACTTTTAAAAAATAATAATATTCGCTACCTTGGATTACAAAATAAACGTCATTTTCGTAATCGGCACCCCGAGATACTTAGAATTTGACACATATATCGATTTATCCAAAAAAGTAATATTCGCCATCTTGGATTTGAAAATGGAAGTCATTTTCGTAATCAGCACCCGAAAAACCTAGAATTTGATACCCTTATCGATTTATCCAAAAAAAAAGTAATATTCGCCATCTTGGATTTGAAAATGAACATCATTTTCGTAATTAGCTCTCCGAGAAACCTCGAATATGATACCTATGTCGATTTATCCAAAAAAATAATAATCGCCATCTTGGATTCGAAAATAAACATAATTTTCGTAATCAGCACCCCGAGAAACCTAGAATTTGATACCCGTATCGATTTATCCAAAAAAGTAATATTCGCCATATTGGATTTATGGTGACGTCACATATGTATCTACCTTCCCCTGCGTATTCTATTTCATTTGATACCCATATTGTAAGGGGTTTAGCATTATAAAGTTCCTCTAAAAAGTTTCATCCCCTTTATCACCCCTTTAGGGGTAGACTTTTAATAAAAAAGAAAACTATGTTTTTTTAATGGAAAAGGTGTATCTCTGTACCAAATTACATTTTAATCAGCTCAGCGGTTAAAAATTTCCCATACAAAGTTTTATCCCCCTTTTTACCCCTTTAGGGGTAGATTTTTGATAAAAAAAGAAAACTATTTTTTTTTAATAGAAAAGGTGTATCTCTATACCAAATTACATCTTAATCGGTTCAGCGGTTAAAAATTTCCCGAACAAAGTTTCATCCCCCTTTCCACCCCTTTAGGGGTAGATTTTTGAAAAATAAAGTAGCCTATGTTCACCCCCTGGTGTCAAACTATCTCCATGCCAAATTTTATCAAAATCAGTCCGGCGGTTTAGCCGTGAAAACCGAACAGGCAGACAGACAGACAGACAGAGAGACTTTCACATTTATAATATTAGTATGGATTTACTCATCAAATGCAAAAGAATTGTATAGGATATTAGTAACCATTTCACGCTTTCGTACTGACTTGGAGGAGAAATAGGTATATAGAATGTATCAAATTCTTATTTGCCCATGCAGATCCAAAACGAGGACTAAAGAATAGGTGTAAGAATAGTGGAATAAGACTCAGAATACTCTTATTCTGAGTCTTATTCTACTATTATTTCTACTTGTATGGGCGATGGACTAGTATTATTATCGTATTCCACTTTGACATATGTAATATAAATGAGTAGATCTGTTATCTGGATGGATTAAAAGTACGCGGACGTTTTCAGAATTTATAGTTGTACATCCAAGTATAGACTGGATATACGAATCGTTAGATATGAATTGTTTGGCCAGCGGAGTAATAAATAATAATACTCTAAACAATTACACAAATTGTATGATCCCAAACTTAGTACTAAGCTTTTACGATGGGTCTCACACAATGAGCTGGAGGAGCTATCATTAACATTCAAGGGCAATTTTGGAAAATTCATTACTTGAATAACCTGAACGGGGTCGATCAGGAGCCTTGGCTTAGAAGGCAAGGCTAATGATTAGCCATCGAGGCGACGGGCCAGTCAGTGAAAGCGTAACGTGTATGTACTCTGTGGTGACCCGATTACACACTGTGAGCCACAATAAAGTACCTTGTAGTTGAATCCATAAGAGTACACAAGACACTGAACTTGCGTGTAGGTCCGTGGAGTGGATATACGACATCGGAACCAAAAGTATTAATTATGTGTATTCTATATAGTCGGACATATTATACAAATCCACGGACACGAAAGCTGGATGTACTAGCTCCGCGGAACTGGATGTACATCGTGTGGACCGGAGTTACAATGAAGTACCGTATGGTCAGACCTATAGAGTTCCCCGGACACGGAACCTGGATGTATGAGGTTTCGCGGAGCAGGATGTATATGCGTGTCCGTATCCTTCAAAATGGCGGTCAAGTTGTAAATATGGCGCACGTTGATATTCTATTCTAGTCCATTCCTAATTATAAATGACGTGACATGACAAATACAATATAAAACGGTGTCAGAGTTTCGACATAAAAATAAAAAAAGGCTTTTTTTAAGCATATGTATGGTTATTAGCACGTATCCGAAACTGAAACGCGCTATTAAAATTTTCATCTGGCTGTTTGGTTGTCCGGACTTATCTCCGAAACGGCTGAACCGATTTTAACAGGATTTTCAATGACAAGTATAATATTTTTCAGAGAGTAATTTACACCGGTATCTTTTATACCGGAAAAGAGCCAAATTTAACGCGGGTGAAATCGCGAGGGACTGCTAGTTAGTAAATTAAAATAATAGGGGTAACATTAAATGGCAACTACAAATTATGTAAAAAAACTTGTGAACAAGACTTACAAAGGACAATATTTTCCTGAATTCATTGCTGGAGTCGAAGGCCCACATCATTATATTTATATATACATACAAGCTATATTTGAAATTAAAAAAAAAGCGCGCGTTTAATTATGTGCATATAAGAAGTTATACTTTTTGGCGTGAAGAGAAAATTAAAACTGGCCGCTTGGAATGAATTAATTATAAAATTAAAATTAGTCTCATAATATCATAGAATGTAAAGAAAATTAAAACTTTCTTCGCTGCTATCTTCATGTTGTGTTACATCGATGACGTAACTTCCGTTGCCTGCTGAAATTACACACTGATCTTTTTCACCTAACACATTAAAAGAAGGATAACTTTAAAAACAACGCAACTTATGCATAACACGCGCGTAGTTGAATAGAATCCAATGATTTCTTATACATTGAAATCAGTTAAGTGTAAGATTTAATCTCTGCGAGAGAAGATATGGACATACAAATATAGATATACCTTTGCCATAATCCGGTAAATACACTTATATTATATACATGTAATTAGACTTGTAGAGTCGTAGCCTAAGGTCTACCTTACCTGACCGCAAAATGCATAACCAAAAATATGAAGTTTTATCAAGTGAAGTGGAATCCCGAACGAAAACAAATTTATTTTGCTAACGCATCTCAAGTCATATATATATATATATAGCAGACTGAATTTATGCGCCAAACAACTTTCCAAGTTGTCAACCGACGTTAATTGCAAGAAGCTTTAATACGACTTAAAATTAACACTGGGTTATTACTGGACATATTTTTGAATACGAGGAACTGCTGGCATGTGCCTGTTTGCTTTTTGATATTGCGCAGTTATTTAAATTTTACCTAGTATTTAATAACATTTCTGCTGCTTGGTACTGGAGAGACGAGTAACAGTTCGCAATAAAGTTAATAGTCCTCCGGCTGCATCAGTAAGCAGTATGAATTTATCTAAATCCGGCAAAATGACCATCCACAATGCGGTTGGTGCTTCATTATACGAATTTCTTCTTCATTCTTTCATTCACTTCATTATACGATAGTGAGGCCTAGATATGTTCGTAATCGAGCGATAGTATGATGAACGCAGTAGAAATAAAAATGTGATCTCTTAAAAATATGTGCGATGTCACCCTCGCAGACAAGATAGCAAAGATACGTAGTTGACAAGCTTGGAAGACATTGTTATTGTAAAAATGAAAAAAGGAATAATGCTTAGATGGTTTGCGTACACAGAAATAATGAGCGATGAAAGAATGACGAAAAAAATCTACACAGCGAAAGGGAGTGGGTAGCAGAAGCCAAGGAAGACCTCAGCTGACTTATAACGATTAAATTGTGAGA
Organism: Zeuzera pyrina; assembly: GCA_907165235.1. Lineage (NCBI taxonomy): Eukaryota > Metazoa > Arthropoda > Insecta > Lepidoptera > Cossidae > Zeuzera > Zeuzera pyrina. Next base: position 8,444,876 of record OU015641.1, read on the forward strand.
ATAGTAGCTGAAGGAAATGTTAAAAATACTTTCATACCTAGGCGAAAGTGTGTGAGGGGAGTTATGAGATTTGAGGAGGCGAAAGAAGTATGCAAAGACCGCGATGCTAGGGACTCCACCGTCTCTGATTACCTCATTAGGGAAACTGCGTGAAGATATGTATGTAAGTGTATAGGTAGTTAGCACTGTTAAAAATCATAGTACATGCTAAAGTTTATCGCAGATCCTATGATATTAGCTTGTACAACTAATTTTAAGTTAGAAGATATACGTCTGCATGTATATCTTCGTAGTGAAAAATGATGGATCAGCAGTTTTGTGTGATGGCGATAAGTATGCGAGCGTCGACAGCAGTTACTGCGCACTGACCGGTTAGTATGAACGTGATCGACATTGAGATTCAATTCGATAAATAAATAAATAGAGACTCCAAAATTCTGATCTTTCTTTATTCTGTCAGTAATTCCTAGCGTAATTCACGCTAACCTAATAACTTAAAGCATCACAGCTAGTATGATGGACAGGCCATTCTAGGTGCAAATAATTACATCTGGACGCCACTTTAAATTCTTGAAATTCAAGTCTATTAGTTCCAGATTCCAGTACTTCTTATAATGTTACCTGATGTTTATGTCTAATAGAGAAAAACGGTTGTAACAGAGTCTGTAAATATGTGTCCCTTTTTTTCAATTTTAGAATGGAACTAGGCATGAGAAACTCCGGATTCAGTGAGTGAAATAAACCAAATCCACGCGCAGAATCGAAATTCTTAATGATTCTTGCAAATTTTTATGGACTCCAAGGAGTTATTGGTTCTGAGCATTTGCTTAAGTCGGGTCGGACCTAGATCGTATTCGACGCCGCGTCAGCAGCATCGCATGTACGCCTGAATCGAATTAAAAAACTAAACTGCTGTGGTAACTACAAAAAATATATCTACTAAACTAGACCTACTAAATTTAAATATATTCACAACCACATCATATTATTAGTATAGATAAATACATACGGCGAACGCACTATGAACTATGCAAATAAATAGATGAGTCAAAAAAGTCAATGAATCATTAAGAGAAGTCGGATCCATGAATGGATTCAATTCACTTTCAGGAGTCGGGAACACCCATGTTTTAAACGGACCGCTAAAAATGTGATATATGTATTTTAAAAAATATACACATATTATTAACAAATAGTTTATTGCTCTTTACGTTATAAATTAGTCACTAGTTTATAGACACGATTTTCAAGCTTTCGTTACTACAAAGCAGCAGTCGCATGTGTACAAATGTAAAAAAACGAGCAAATGAACATTGCACACGCAACTCTACATTGCGATTAGACCATTGTACCCAATCGTAGATATGTTTAAATCACTTCAACCCCAACGAAAAATATGAAAGACCGTTTAAAAACAGAAGCCCTTTATTACATTAAACACGAATTTGGTGGATAAATAGAGATAAAAACCGTTGTAAATTATTTTGTTAAACATATTATTGCATATCTTTAAACACGGCTATTAGAAACTTCTTGTCAAGTTCGAGGTCGACTTGTGTAAAGGGGTCCCGTACCATTACATAAAACGATAAGTCTATAAAATTAATTTCTAGACTTATAAAACCGAAAATTCTCATTACTTTTTTCTTGTAAAAGGATAAAATAAGGCTTTATATTTCATGATTTTTTTTAATTGTTTGGACCAGTAGTTTCGGAGATAAGTTAGATAGAACGGTCACGTACCCTCTTTAATTCTCATAAACTATATCAAAATGTTAACCTGTTCAGAATAATGTGGGTTAAAAAGGTGTATTATAATGCTAAATTTCAAGGTTGCGCATCGCACTATTTCGGGGAAAATCAATTGTGAAAGACAAACGAACAAACAACTAATTTCATAAGTTTCAGTTTTTTCTTTTCTAGATACCGCACCCTAAAAACAACACGGAACAGAAAAGACATAGGCATAGTTACAAACAGCTTTATAAAAACAGATTCAGAATAGAGATTTCAAAATACAGATTATGTCGCGGAACTAATTAACAGAAGAATTACCTAAATAAAAAAAAGACGATTAAGCCACTTTGCAGCTAAATAATTGTGAACAAAAGATAAAAATAAACTGGCAGATGATAAACATAGACAATACCGCCATGACTAATTCTAGGAGTAACAATAACAATTTTATAGTTATCCATTAGTTTGAGGTTCAGCGACCCGGCAAGTGATCGCTAGACGGGACGGCGTGTTTGTACTGCTTTATATTCATTAACGGCCTCTATGACGTCCGCTAAATCGTGTCTAATAAAAGATGAACTAAATTGGCTACGAAATAATAGGACGGCCACGTTCCGTCATAAAACGCTTAATCAACTATCCTGCTTTCTATCTGATTAGGGTTTGTTAGTCATTTCTACACGATAACTGAGGGCTTTTACAAACAAATCGAAAACGTTAGAGTGAGAGCCAACCGTATTGTTTTTGAGTAAATCGACTATAATTTAGTACATTGGATTCTTCTATTGCATTAGAAAGTGTCCCATTAAAGATCAACTCCTGCTGTCCAAATTTTTTGTTTAGATACAATGAAATAATAGATAAAACCGAGACCAAAAAAAAATAGTCAATTTTACTCATTTCTATGGACAACTCACGCTTGACCAAAAAATTTATAATGCCAAAATTGTTTTCAGCAAAAAAAGAACGAATGTTTCCTGAAACGGTTCCCTGTATCTCCTCCTACAGCTTCGGATTTTTCCATACGCTCCCAGTTAAAATTACACTGTAAACACTAAACACTGAGCCTTATTCCCTTGGTGGACTTTTATAGCATATAATGCATGTGTACATTTGCATTCATAATATTATGTTTTTGCTTTGCCATTTGTCGGTAAACCTAGAAATATTTACTGCCAAAAGGGATGTCTAGACTAGTTTAGTAATGCCTTCGTATTCTGTACACCCTGAATGAGCAAGCGATATACACACAAGTAACACACAAGCTGAAATACTATGGAATAATAATCGTGGTAAAGCTCTCGATCTCGTGATTTCATATCTGGCTGACCGAGAACAAAAAGTGAGTGTAAATGGGGTTACATCTGACGGTTCTAAATTAAAGATGGGCGTTCCCCAAGGAACAATTTTGGGACCGTTCCTATTTTTGGTTTACATTAATGATCTTCCATTTATGCTTAAAGACCTTTGTGAAATAATATTATTTGCTGATGACACATCATTATTATTTAAAGTTAACAGAAAAGACATAGATATTAGCGGACAGAATAAGACCTTGGCGGATGTCTCGAGATGGTTCGCTGCCAATAATTTACTACTGAATGCACAAAAAACCAATTGTGTTAAGTTTTCCCTATCCAATGTACCCAAAATCCATAATGGACTGGAACTGGATGGGAAACAATTAGAATTAATGAAATCAGCTACTTTTCTTGGTTTAACAGTAGACAATAAGTTACAGTGGGCGGACCATATCGGGACTTTATCTAATAAGCTCAGTTCGGCGATATATGCTATTAGGCGCATTAGACAGTTGACAGATGTAGCTACGGCTAGGCTGGTGTATTTCGCATATTTCCATAGCCTTATGTCTTATGGTCTGCTACTGTGGGGATCAGCGGCGCATATGAAATCTATCTTTATTTTACAAAAGAGGGCAATACGTACCATCTACAGTATGAACGCACGAGAGTCGCTGAGAGATCATTTTAAAGACATTGATGTACTCACCTTACCCTCGTTATACATCTATGGAAACATAATGTACACTAAAAAAAATTTAGATCTATTTCAAAAGAAAGGCGTTGTTAGTGGTGTGGAAACTCGTGGTCGTGATCAGCTAGTTATTCCTAAATTTAAATTACAAAAGTCAAGTGGTTCATTTTTGGGTAACTGTGTTCGTTTTTATAATAAAATCCTCAAGAAATTACTCAACTAACGGAAAAGAGATTTAAACTTGTCATTAAACGCACACTGATTGGAAAAGCATACTACAAAATTAGCGATTTCATTGAAGACACAACAATAGACTGGAAGTGATCCTCTCTGCATATGCATTTACTGGCTTTATAAATATTGTATTTTTAAATAACTGTTGTAGAATGATGTTGAAAAAATGATACCTGACTGAGTTTCTTGTCGGTTCTTCTCAGTATTCAGGTTTCCTTTTTGAACCGAACTAAAGTAGATTTGACGTTCAAAAATACCTTGCATTTGGGTTTACTTGAATAAATTGATTTGACTTTGACTTTATGTTTAAAAACAGCCTGAAGCATTTTTTTGAAATGCGATGTTTCCCAGTACTGAAAAATGCGAAACATTATTTCTAATAAAACTAACCAATTTATGGATCACAAGAACATTTTGCCCAAGATTTTCCTTTAGAATTCTAGTCATGCGACACTGGCGTGTCGGCGGGCGTCCCTAGGGGAACGTCTACCATAATATAACATTCTATCAGGCACTGATGGGAGACATAAACAAAAGCCGCTTCGGTCAATAACGGGCGGCTCTAGATTTCACTGCGATGATATCATTAGTGAAGACTTGGTTTATTGGCGTTGAGTTTGATTAATTGTATGATTACGACCAGAACAATTATAAAGTTTCTGACACGGTTACGTTTGTTGAATTTCTAAATTAGAACTTTAAATGTTGTTACATAATTTCGATTCGCTTCGATAATAATTTGTGTAACGTTTCCTACAATCGATGAAGGTTTATTGACGGAACGACAATAAAATTGAATGTTAATTAAGCCATCAAACAGAACACTTTACTTTATATAGAAAACAACTGCGACAAATATAGTACATAATATAAATACTGCACATCTTTATGCTGTATCCCTAACGGGGTAGTCAGGAGGGACGGCACGCCAAGTGTCGCGGTCATTACATACTTCTTGCGATTCCTCAAATCTCATTATTCTCCTCAAACATTTTCGCTTAGGTATGCGAGTGCTTTTGACTAACACTCTGGCTGAGCTAACACTCTGGCTATTTGATCTTCCCTAAAAAAGAATAATGAGATTTGAGGAGGCGAAAGAAGTATGCGAAGACCGCAATACTTGGCTCACCGTCATTTTTGACTACTCCATGAATACAGCGTGAGGATATGTAGTATGTGTAAGGTATGTATAACGTTGCGACCATGGCGATTCAGCAGGCGATTTGTAGGAGATCGTGAGCTCCATGTACAGACGAACTTGGGTGCTTGGGTAAATCGGTGCCATGTCACCGTAACACGAGCATGTTTTATTTTAATTGGCGGTAGTAAAGCGAACATAATGGGTTCGACGATGTGACCGTTAAAGTAAATGAATGAATGGATACAAATAGTATCTTGTATCCCTCCATCCACATGTAGTAGCAAAATCGACACTAGCGCCAACACGACGATCTCTGTACACGACAATTGAATCATACAATCGCAAACAAGTTGTGCAGCTCGACTTCTATTTCAACATCAATTGACTTTTCTTTCGTATAAATAAAAAAAAATCAGAAAATATTTCTACTTCTCTCCTAGTGTAACGTAACACTATTTTGTAGGAACGGTGTTTTGAATTCGTGATTACTAATTAAATTTTTTATGCTAAATAAAATATGTTTTTAATAACATTTGAGTCGTGAGACGAAAACCTATCAAGCCTCTATCTTTTATTTTGCACTTAACTGCCCAAGCTTTTAGCGGAAATAATGGTATTCGCCGTTGCAGTCTAATTGTGCGGCACTACAGGAAAAGAGAAAAGAAATACGCAGAATGCAACTAAGTTGTTACGAAATATATTTGTGGACACACCATAAAAACAGATTATCATATCGTTTTAAATAACATACCAAACGGGTAACGAAATCTGTATCCCCATCCACAATATACGTATGCAAATCAGTATCATCTATACCTACTTACATATAAATAAAATTCAGGTGTCTGTCTGTGATTTTCCAGATAAAGAATTTTAATTAGAATCAAATAGTTGTTTACATGTTAACAAAATCCAAATACGCGTTTTTTAAATTGTTGTCCGTTTGTCTGTTTCCCGGGCTAATCTCTGAAATGGCTGAATTGATTTTGACGTGACTTTTATTAACGACTAGAAGATTTTTTAGAGTGTAATATAGGCTACTTTTTATCCCAGAAAAATATATAATTTAACGGAGATAAAGCCGCGGAGTATGGCTAGTATTGTAATAATAATAAAAAAATAATCAAAGAGACCAATAAATTAAACATTAACGTTAAATTAAAAATATGGCTCAAAATCTGATTTTTTAGGTTACTGCTTTACGTCAGATCTTTCAGCTCAGTGTACAGATGACAATAAATCTGCTGTGATCTACGTATAATATTGGCTGTACAAGATGAAACTATAAATATAATAACCTTATGGTTATTATATTTAACCAAAAACATGCCATAGCCATAAACAATAGAAATGATAAATTCAATAAAACTGCGAAAATATCTTTTAGTTATTTTTCCAGAGCAATTTTTTTATTTCTTGTTAATAATACCAAGACTTTAATGTTTTAATTAATAAAAGTTTAAATATTTTTTAAATACTTTTAGAAAACCGTTGTCAATCGTAATACCAAGGCAAATCTAATCTATATCTATATAAAATGTAACAACTGTCTGTAATTATAATTTAACTGTCAAATAAATATTCGTTTGATGACTCACTTGTCTAAATTTTTGTCTCTGTGTGTTTTTTATAACTCAAGAACGGCTGGACCGATCTTGATGAAAATTGCTATTTAGTAAGAACATGTGATTGTGCAAATGATAAGTACTTTTTTATCGAAATCTACCCCTAAAGGCGTGAAAAGGGGGATGAAACTTTGTTTGGAAAATGATAAACAGCAGAACCGATTATGATCAAATTTTTTTTTAAGTGCCATCTTCTACCACATCTGTCACAATATTGAACTATATTAACCGTTGTTAACGGATCGCTAAAGCTGATACAGTTTTTGAATTTATTAACCGGTGTTTATAAATGAATTCCGATTTCACTAATGAACCATTGTCGTAATTTCTCTAAATATAAGATACTTAGTTGGTTACATTAATTATAAAACTGAAACACGATCTAAAAGACACTTTCTAACCCCTAAGTGGCGGTTCCATACCTAATCATACATGCAAATGTTTCTGTTTACTCCCCGGGGATCCCGTTAGAAAGCGTAAAGATAGAGAAGTAGATACTTACTAGTGAACATGTAGCTGTAATAATACGATGCAAAACGAAATGTTAACATTCCAAATAAATTGTAAGTGCACAGAAGTTTGTCTAATACAAAATGTATTAAAAAATTTGAACACGAAACTTCAAAGAGCGTCGTTATTTCGATTTCGAAGCACGTCATGTCTCTAACAAACTTGGACGTCACGTAAAACATAACGAAACGTATGCATATATCTTATTAATTAGTAATCACTCGAAAACCGCACTGTACCGTTCTATAACGGGCAAAGGGCTAGCGGAAATTTGAAGTGATTTCTATGTAGGTGTGTATAAATATATACATATATAAATATGTAACCTCAAGCCGTATCACTGACGAGGTAGTCAGAGAGGATCGAGTGCCATGCATCAATACATCAGTGCATGCATCGCGGTCCCTGCATACTTCTTTCGCCTTCTCAAATCTCATCATTTTCCTCACACTATCTCGCCGAGATATGTGCGAGCTTTTGACATTGCCGTCAACTAAGATTGGCTATTTGATTTTCATAATCCTTAGTGTTCCTTAGCTTCATCTACAACTCACTTTAAGTAGGTATAATATTATTAATTCAACTTTTTTTCAGTGCTGCCAGTCTGCTGGGCACCCTAAGCAATGACAGCTTTCTAAGCGGCACGTTTGAGGAACTCTAATATTTTTCTCTAAGCTGTAGAGTACGTCTCCCATACACGCCGAAGTACCCGGCTTCAATTAATATAAAAATCAAAATTTAGGAATTTTAAATTGTCGTGAATTTGTATGTTCGTCATTTTAAATAAACAATATTTAGACCATTTGTATGACCCCAAGCTAGGCTCCAAGGCACCAAGCACTAGGCTCAAAATAACAACGCCTAATCGATAGTGTTTAGTGACAGGCGATATGAAAAAATAAACCAAAAAAGGTTACGCATCTGTGCGTAAGCAGCGTGGTAATATAAAATGTAAAACTTTTTGTTTTTGATCTGTTATGACATCGTTTTACTATACAGAACATCATTGTAAATTATTATCTAAAGGAGATGTTATCGACATCTGCTTGCCCGATAAAAAGATCCATTTATGGTTCCAGGTCAGGATTCCAAGGAAATTGCTTCAGTTTCGTACGCTTTCGCGTTTTCTAAAGTAACCACACAAAGAATGTTGAGATATTTCCAAAATCGACCTGGTAGTAGGAAATCGAATTCAGAATCCTCTGGTTAGAAAGCAAGTCTAACCACCGCACCAAGGGGCCAATTAATGTGTTATATTATGGTGAGTATTTAATCTAGGTCGATACAGTTTCTATGATTATGTAGACCAGTTAGAAAAGTCCATGAAAAATTAGATGTACCTTATATACAAATAAATAAAATGGAAGTGCCTGTTTGTGCCTTCGAAATAAAATCCTTTTTTAAAGGCTGCTAAAACTTAAATATGCGTTTTTTAATTTTTGTCTGTCTGTCTGTCAGGGCAAATCATCAGGGTAGGTATAGGACTTTTAAGAAAGTAATCTGCTTCTCTTTGTCGTAGAAAAATAACAAATTTAACGCCGGTGAAACAGCGTGGCACACTTAGTATTTAATATAATAATTTGTCTGCAAAATAACCGTATATAATACACATATATTACGCACATTAAATAAAGACAATTAAGAATGTATAGACACAATTGTATATCATTTGCCAGACCAATAGCAATAAATTAACATTTTTATTTAAGCGCATAAAATTGTTATATTTATTTATTACCACACTGCTTTCGGTTGAAATGGTATATAGATAAGCAATAAAAGAACGACGCATGATGCCGACATCGCAATTTGCAAATTCCCTGACATTTTCTTCTTTTGGTCGACGTGTGCGGAATTCTTTGACACATTACCCACTATGACGTCGCTCTAGAAAACCTTGAATAGACTTTGACATTAAGAAATCCGTAATAAATATACGACACAATTACCTTTATATTTAATTTTAACAATTATTGAAATCGGTGCCAAGTCTACTAAACCAGTAAAACTTCTGTTGTTGCTTATTGGCTTGGTATCGACTATAATAACAATCGAAAACGTATAAACTTTTAAACTTTCGCGTTGCATTATAAAATATATCTAAAACGGGAAATTTAACGCGATTACCTTTTTATTCTGGCTTGACGTTTCGACAGTTTGCTTGAGACCACGGCCGATGCAACTCGGTCGAAAAAGCCAGAATAAAAAGGTAATCGCGTTAAATGTCTCGTTTTAGATATAATCAAAAAGGTATTTGTATCGTATTTCTCAAATAATTTTTTGTACTAGTTTCGATTAGTAAGAGATAATAATTATTTTGTACTTTTTAGTTTTTATTTTGAGGTCAGTTTTAATTTTTTTATAAAGTTATTTAATTTTCTAACATCCTTGTCTTGTCTTAAAATCCTATATATCAAGAAGTCATTTGTATCTAATTTCGGAAATCATTTTTGTACTAGAAATTCGATTAGTAAGGGATAATTATTTTGTACTTTTCAGTTTTTATTTTGAAATCAGTTTGAATTTTTCTTTGAGAAGTATAGATAAGATTTATTTTCCTAAAATCTTAGCTTTGTCCTAAAATCCTATACAAATATCTAGGGTAAGTTTACAACAAATTTTCTTCCAATTCTGGAACAGAACATTAAATAAAAAGTTAATCAAAATATATAACCCGTTAACGGGATTTCTTTTGTTTAAGCAGTGCTCCATCCCTAACTTCCTAAACTTAGCACCCTAAACTTCTCTTCACCTCCTCTCAAATAAAAAAAATATTATGCTCCGACGCGCGACTGGAGTTTACTTCTTACGAACGATTATGATATATCATATATAGAATAAAATAAAGACTTCACAAAATGGTTGTTACTTGTATACATTATACAGGTATATAAATACTAATATACTACATATTATAACATATGAAGATGCTATACAGTATATATATATATATACCTGAGTTAACTGTTACGCAGCGTACTCTGAACAGGGGCCCTAGACAAGTGGCTTGAATGTCGTAAACGTTAGTAGAATTAACACTTTTGACGAGCAATAACGCCAGCGAGCGTTTCGATTTTACGAAACGCTTGCCACTTGTCTAGACGCTCTGCTCGGACGTATACAAGTAAACTGAGTATATTATACAAATACATGATTTCTATGTGAAAGATGCACAAAGTACGTTGCGCAGAGAAACACTACGCTTCACTTTTTTTGTTTACGCTTGATATTACTGTCCATAAAATTTCCTTACCGCAGGCTATATATGAAAATCGATCCTTAAATACGGAGTAAACTCCGAAAATCATTAAAATCTGTGGAAATGGCGGTGAATTTAAAACCTCCTCCTTTATTTTTGAGTCCTACACATTCAAAAGTTTACAGCCTAAAACCGTAGCACCATAGTGAAAACTACAAGCGAGCCTGGAATAAATATAAATAAAGCTAGAATATAAAATGTGCCAGAGATACGGCACGCTGGCGGTTGCAACGAAAAATATGAGGTTAATGCGTCCGAGCGTGGTCTACAGACATGATAGAAAAGCAACACGACAGCAGCACCTAAGTTCAAAATATAAGTTTTATTCTTAAAATTACGATCACGAAAAAAGCTACCGAGATAATCGCAAATATCTATCAGAGTCTAGCCAATTCCGATAGATCACATTGTTCAGTTTTACATAATTTTAAATTACAAATTGCTTTTAAGTACAAGACTTTAATTGACGAGATAAACTTTAATTATTATTAATAAAAGATAAACTTCATAAATGTAGTTATGTAAGAAGAAATTATTTTTTTAAAACGCTTAAAAGTAATAAATACTATCAAAAGATACCATAATATCCTACTTCTTTATTAATAAAGAAATGAAGCAACATACAACTTACAAACTTAGAATTAAATTGATGTTAAATTAAGCACCCTAAATAGGTAAGAAGGCTTCAAAGTGACAGTTATCTTACGATCCTTAAAACAGATTGACATTTTGTAAAAGAATAACTAAAACCACATTAAAAATTACGTCTAAGTAACATACATACATACATATCTTCACGCTGTATCCCGGACGGGGTAGTCAAAGAGGACGACGCTCCACGCTTCGCGGTCCTTACACACTTCTTTCGCTTCCTTTCATCTCATCTCTCCTCTCCTCTCCATTACTCAAATCTCATCATTCTCCTCACACATTTATCTAAGTATCATAATTTTAAATAATCCAATACGTGCAGTTTCCACTTAAATAATAAAATAATTGGATATTGACAGGATAAAAGACTTAAAAAACTTTTTGTGATATACTTAAACGCAGATGTTAACACAGAAAAGGTTAGATCTGAAGAATCACTTATAAATTGGAATAATAAAAAAACGGCCAAGTGCGTGTTGAACCAAGCGCAGTAAAGAGTTCCATAGTCATTAACATGAACAATATGCATTTAATCGACAGCAAAACAAAGGTTTCTCAATGATACTGCGAAAAAATAACTCCTGCGGTCACTGAGCGCTGAATAATTGGAAATGCTCCATATCCACGAAAAAACTGTTTAAAGTACTTTTTAAGTTCTATCTACTATCTTACATTTTTCAGAATATTTTATCCCGTAGTGAAAAAATTAGGAGAGAGGGACACACTTCTTACGTCTTCAGAAGCATATATCTCAGCAACTATTGACTTATGTGCATTGTAATTTCTTTCTTTCTTCAGATACATATATTATGGTGTGCCACCCCTAACTTTTTTTTTGCGAAATTTAATTAAACCATTTCATAGCGGTTCATATAATCCTTTCTTTCATCGATATAGTGCCAATAGTCGCCAAGTAAAATGGCGGTGACATACCGACGGACAGAAATTGTAAGGATACTGATTTCTGATATTTGGTTACGGAACCCAAATAGCTGAATCTCATCGTTAACGTAACATTTAAAACATAATCTTAGACGCGTATTTCTTTGCTTGCAATCAACTATATTTTACGTATCTTAAGTCACCATTCCATTCACCGTCAGAAACTTTCGACACTTGGATTACATTAAAGCATCGACTAAAGTGTATCTTCTCCATTCATTTGTAGTGTGAACCTGTTGTCAGTGCCTCGCCTCCAGGTGGAACCCGCAACGACCATTGAAAACTACTCGTCAAACAATACAAACAGGCTAAGTTAATTTACTGCACACCGAAGTGCCATTGTCGAACCTAATTGGTCTCTCTCAGAGAAGTAACGAGTTGAACGACATTGTCAGCTGCTCAAAATCAAATAATTTGACCACTTATTATTTCGATTATTATGAGGACACAATTCTCGTATCTAACTACCCATTAAAAAAAAGTTTAATAATGTTGTCTATCTGATTTTGTCTTTGTAGCTTTTAAAATTTTAAATGGATGAAATGTGTTTTTTTTTGCATGCGTTTCTTTTTGACGAGTTTTCGAAAACATTATTAGCTTTATTTCGTGGCACTCGACCCTCGTAGTTAGTAGTATTGGGAACTTAATTTTTGATATGAGAGTTCAGGTTTCATATAAAGTTAATAGTTAAAGTTATAAAGTTTCATATGGTTCTAGTCTACCACTACGTATAAATAATTGTATGAACAAAATCATCCATTAAATTTGAATCAAATATTTTTATTTCAAAATAATGATCCGTCCTCGCTTCGCCCGGGTGGGATTTTTGCCCTTTTTTATTGATATTTCCATACAAAAATACAATCCAAATTTTCGACTTTTCCGGTAAATTTTCCCAAAATTTTCTTTCACACAGACCTTGTCCTGACAATTACGAAATAAAATTAGCGAAATCGATCAAGCTGTTCTCAAGTGGTTCATACATGCAGTAATTGATTTGTATTCATATAAATAGATTTTTAATAGATTTTTCAATAAAAGACGTTCCCAATTTTCCAGTTTTCGCTTTTGTTTAGAGTCTCCAAAATTGAATTTAAATAGAGCAAATGAATCTGGACTCTTAACCTTCTCCTTTTCAATAAAGAGCGTTTCATATTTTTTTGCAAATGCTATGTTTAATTATATTAGTAATTACATTTAAATGTTATCAATATAAGCTAAATACATGTATAATATTACATTATATACATCACATCGGTTACAAAAATCGTTCCAGCTTTATCAACGTAGCGAAAACGCCACCAGAGAACAATAGCAGCAATTTGCTGAAATTATCAGAGTTAAGTAAAACCGCCGTTTTATAGGTAGATTATACGTTCACGAGCTCTCTGAACAGAAAATCAACGAAAATCACACTCTTTCACAGCAAATTAATTTCTCTCGAGACAGCGACGTGAAAGCAAATTGTCTTCTGCATCCCAAGCAGTAAGAATATTCTTGAATACCTACTTATACTATACAGCGTGAATAAAATTAATAGGAAAAAACTATATCAGAAAGTTTTCTGGCAAGCTTTTTTAAGCAACTGCAACTGCATAATTTACTAAAATATACTTAATTCAAGCTGTTACTGGACGATATTATGCTTGTATTAGAGAAATCTCTTCATCGTTATGAGTTAAAGAACCAAAATTCGTAATATTTTATTTTGACTATTATAAAAATTATCAATAACTATAATTCACTATGTCAAAATCACACCTCACAATATTGGTTTGTACTAAATAGCTAAGTTCATATTAATAAAGTCTAAAGTTTCCTCGACATCTGAGGCCATTTTAGACAGGAGAGCGACTCGATTTAAAGATAACAGAGCGAGTGCCCGGATGGAACCTCTCTTAAATTCATTTCCTCAATGGCGGTGCAGTGGCGTGTTTCAGCGATCGAATGTCAATCGTGCCAAGCTACCGTAATGTACAGAACGACTAAAGAGAAAGAAAAACTAAGTAAGCTATTTTCATGTAAAGGATCGGACAAGACAATGAAAAGCCAATAAATTACTTTAACGGGGATGTAATATTTATTTATGTAAGAGAAAACTATGAAAGGGTAATCTTATATGTAGAACAAATATAGCACAAAATATTGCATAGATCCAGGCGTAACTTCGCGGAAATCTTTGTAAATAATGTTTACATATTTTTAGCTATCTTACACACAAAGTTACTTTGCAATATATCCGGATATTGGCTCGCTGATCGAATCTGACCTCTGAAATCTAAAGAAGCTTTGTTGAGGTAACCAGCGTTGAATGCTGGGTAGCTGAGCGATGAACTCTAAGATTTCCTGAGGATGCTTCGTTGAGAACCCAAACACGTGTCAAGTAGGTACAATAAACAATATTTACACATAAAATCACCAATTATAAAATACACATTTTAATAGGCATACATAATTTATAACATGATATAGGTACTCAAACTGAAAAAGTAATAAATATGGCTTCACGGCTTCTGAAACGAGTTCCCACAACATGAACAAAAATACGTAATAGTGAGGCGAGGCTGTTATAAAATACATTTCTTCTTTACCGTAACGATAAAAAATTACATGACCGTAACAATTTACAAGTATTATATTCCTTACTATAATTAAGCATTGTCAAAGAGTCAAAGCTGTCACAAAAGACAGAGGTTTCACGAATATAATAGATTTCAGTTTACCTCTTATGATTGAGTGAACTAAACTTTTTCGCAGAGATGACATCTAACTATACTGTTATAAAACTAGATACAACAGAACTGTTTACAGTATATACATAAATTCTTATGGAGTAATGGTTAGGACAGCTTTGTAAGACTTCTCTAAAGACAAAACATTGATTTAGAATTCGTGTCTGTTCGATTGAATATCACTTAGAAACTACAAAGTGTATTTAATTGCATTGCAGTGTTTGAATGTTTGAAAAAGTCATTGAACTCTCAATTACGGCATTTTATCCATAATCACTAGTGATGGGTATGTCCAACAGTTTGAAAGAAACTGGTTCGTATGTATATCCGGATCCGCGAAACTACACCGAGTTTTCATGTCAACGGACCTCTATGGATTCGACCAGAGAGTATACTTTTATGATTCACCAAGCGATCCTTGTCATTATAGAGTACAATTGTGTCACGCTATCATTCACATGTCACAAGTTCACATATCACATTTCCACTCCGCCAGTCAAGAAATTCGTACCAAACAATATGTATGTATACATTGTACAATGTACATACATATTGTTGTATGTTCTGATGTATGTACATTCTTGTGTACAGCAAAAGATACGGGTCCGCGGACACGTTATAATATACACAAATGAAACCGCTAAAGACAGCTAATCAATGAAAACACGGACTAGACATATGTAGTTAGAAAGTCTATATGCAATATAAACTCATAAAACACAATCAGAGACCAACGCAGACGGTATGCAATCATTCCACGTTCGGTCAAACCACTTTGGAACATGTGCTGCTGGCCGCCAGCTGTCACGACTCGAGTCCAATGGCTTACCTAATGTGCATTGTCCACAGAGTTGACCCTACCTTTTGCAGAGCTTTGCAGACTGAAATAAGTAATTTTCGTTCCAACAGAAAGTTCCATCGAGGTAAATGAACCCTATTTTATTAACGGAGTCCACTTACGACATATCGAGCTTGTTATGGAAGAACATCGTAAGCGACAAAATGTAGGTATTTCACTTTTTCATTGTAATGTATAGCTTAAATAATTTAGATCCTAACGCAAAGATCCTCGTAGTCGTATCTGCGTAAACGGCAAAATTATAACCGAAAACAAATTTTATCGCAAGCCACAAAAGTAAAAGTAAAAAAAAAATGGAAATTTGAATTATCGCAACCGACTATCGTAAGTAACATTCGTCGCTTACGAAAGAAACATATATTTAAGATTTACCCAAAATCTATGTTATAATCTGAATATTTGTTTGCCTATTTATTTGAATAAAGTAAATATATTTTATTAGGTGTTTTTATAATAGATATATATCTCCACGCGGTAACTCTAATAGAAGTTACAGAAACTGGAGCGCCAAGTATTCTGGTTTTTCCATATTTTTTTTGCCTCCTCAAATCTCATCACTCTCCTTACACACTTGACATTTCGATCAGCTATCATTCTGGTCTGATCAGCTTAGTCTCCGTTGGCTTCTGCTACCATTCCTTTTCACTCTATAGATTTTCTATGTCAGTCTTTCGTCACTTCTTTCTAAGTGCACGAACCATCCAAGCATTCCTCTCTTCGTTTTATAATAATTCTTTCATACAATGTTGTCATATTGCATATCTCTTCATTGCTTGTTTGGTCCATAAGGGTGACACCGCACATATTTCTAAGAGATCACATTCCTACGGCATTTATGTTACTTTCACTCGATTTCGAGTATTTGCGGCCTCACTACCGTACGATAAAGTCGCGTCAAAATCTCATTGGGGATGACCATTATGACGGAATTAGATTACTGCCTACTACAACGGCCCGAATTCCATTCACTTTATAATCAGCTGCTGCCTGTCTCTCCACATCCGATTCATATCTTCCATAATCCATTCCTCAAAAACACTCCCTGCAGGTACACAGTTTCGTTCACTTGTTCTGGACATTTTTCATTTACCTATATTTCATCTGAACACGAGGAGGAGGAGAAGAGAGGTCTTTCACTTACTAGAACCTTAGTTTTGATCACAGTCATATTCAATTCTTTCACTTCTTTCTGACGCATGTCTAGTCTGCAACTTGGCGTATAATGGTGCTATAAGCACAGAATCGTCAGCATTTAAAAACAGTTTACCACTGTGCCATCGCACATCATACCACGCCTATCACCTATCAATGTATGGAGGTAACTGTCCAAATACAACATGAATAATAAATAGGCAGACTTCACGCAGCCTTGTCTGATACCTGAATGTACGTCAAACCAGGGCAAGACCTCACCATGTATTCTTACACAAGCACTGTGGCCACGATATAATGACCGTACACCCCAAAGTAAGAGACCCCTCATGCCATATTCAGGCAGAAGACTACAATTTCTTTCGCACTATCAAATCTCATATGCTTTTTCTACATCCATAAAAGGGCGGAAAACTTTTCGACCTATGGCCTAAAGCCTTCCTACGACCACGTGTAGCGAGAAATTCTGATACATGACATTAATCATGACTAAAATTGCCTTTTGCCTCCCAAAAATATTTTTCGTGAATGTCTTCATGTATTCATGTGGTCAACACCTCCGTTTATAGACTTTACTCACAAAACAACAGTCTGGAACTCTGCACATGCATTTACCGACCTTCTTAATATTGTATAATTGTTTTTTTTCTTTTCGAACCGAAAGTAAATTTAATGTTCAAAAACATATTGGGTTTACTTGAACAAATTAATTTAAGTTTTACTTGCTATGCTGACCAAGCTGATGGTTGTTACATGGCACACACCGACTATGTATGAGAACCTTTCCATTTTTAAAGTGGTGCTATAACTGCCTTGCGCCAGCCTTTCAGAACCTCTTTTTTATGCCAGCAAAAGTTACACAATTCTCAAAAGAAGTCTCTGACTCGAGAACCACCATCCTTGATCATCTGAGTAGTTATCTCATTATTCCCATAATTCCTAGCAACCTTTCCTCATTTGAGACTTTTATCGTTTTCTTAGTCTTTCTTATACAATGACTTCCTCCAGTCCCTGACCTGGGCGTAGGAATTCACTTTCGGTATCAGTAGCCACTTTCATACAATTGTCTATAATGTTCTTTGTTTCCGTCCATTGCAGATTGTTTATTTCGAACGCATTTTTTTCATTATACAAGGTGTTGGACAATTTGGTACATACATAATTAGGTATTTAGAAAGTAGTTTAAGGTTACCTCAAATTTGTTTGATATCTTGCAATCGTCTAACATTAAACTTTTAAAGCTTCTATTTCACTAATGCTTTCGTATCAGTTTTCTAAAGATTTTATTTCTATTTCATCAAATCTTTCTTACGAGAACTATTTTTTACAGAAAGGAAGTCTCACCATGCCTTATTATTCTTGTACACATACCCTCACACTTCACTATTCCACCACACATCACTTTTTTACCGGTCTTATTTGTTCTACAAAGTTTGTAACCTGAATCTCTAAGGTCTTGCCAACATTCTTCTACGTCCGCGCTTTTCACACTCATTTAGATGCACTAACCAACACCGTGCACCAGGATTCGGTGCCGGTTAGCTGACCGAGTCTAATCTCTGAAATATCCTGAGGATGCTACGTTGGGAAGTAAAACACGTGTTGATTATTGGTTTTGGAATGTTAGCTAAAAATTGTAAGAATTTATCACAACTACAATAGTTTTACACAAATAACTAGATTATAATATAGACAGAAAAATAATATCGTAAGCAACAAATCTTTTATCTTCAGCAAGTCTTTTATCTTAAGCGACAAAAGTACTCATAATTAACCCTTTTTGAAATAATTTAATTCATTATACATAGAGCCTAACCTAGCCTAACACGTTTTGCAATATATACAATAGCTGGATATCTTCGACTAACATAAAAAAAGTAATAAAAAAAAATCCAAGTAAAATTTCATATTTGTCGCTTACGATGTTCTTCCATAACAGGCTCGATATGCGCGCAAACACACAGGCACAGATAATTTGATTGGCCCGTAGGCGCGGTAGCAGGGAACGCATCCAAAGCCGGGTCCCGGATTCGATTCTCGGTCAAGCCGATTTAGGAAACAAACTTATCTAATTGGCCTGGAGTCTGTGTAGCACCTGGCATATTGGACATATTACTATCTCTCCCAGACCAACGTGCAAACATATAAGTTAAAGTGTTAAGATTACTTGAAGTTATTCTAAGTTATAAGTAAAATAATAAGTTTTCTACGTTACGGTAACAATAATTCATAAAATTGTAATAAATCCATACTTCTTTTCATAAAATCTAATAAATTTAGGCATATTCAAAGCTAGAATGAATAAGTATCTTTGGGCAAGCCATACCAGGCGAGGCGAGTGCCAAACGTTACTACGATACACTACGACAGAAAAAAGAAATGTGCGTTAAAAACACGTAAATATAAATTATCCCTTACACCAATTCATTTATGGTTATTGTTGTACACATTGCTTCTTGCTTTTCTTTTTTTTTATACATTCCTTTTTTATAGATCTTCGTTCGTCTTATTATGGATCTTCAGAAATTAATTTTGAAAGTTTACAATTTCATAAATATTGAATGCAACTAACTGCACTGAGTGTAACTAGTACATAATCGATTTTTTAAAACTTCATCTTATCATCTAAACTGTTATAAAAAATCACTAGACACATTTTAATGAAAGTTGGCTAAGTTTTAGCACACATTAATTAATTGCTAATTTTCGTTTACAAAGCAGGTTCTTATTTACGATATATTTTGACTCCAAATGTTACGAAAGTTCGGTCTCGACATAATCTAGTACGCTATTGTTAAGGACACGACCAATCAGTAAAATATTAGCTTGATAAATATTCAATATAGCTGATGCCTGCAACTTCGTCCGCGTTTTTTATTTTTGAAATAGCCTATGTCCTTCCTCAGGATTTAAACTATCTCCATACCAAATTTCATCGCAATCCGATGAACGGTATGGCAGCCCATAAAATACGATTATTAGTTGTCTGCGTTCGCCGTTAAAAAGTTTGTCCAATGTCCAGCCTTCGGCGTGCAAGTAGTACCTACAGCGATGTTATGGATATGAAATTTCGGATCTGGATATGGATATAGATATATGAATAATATTATACCGGTTTCAGTTACGGTTACGGATATGAAATTATTTCGAACTATCCGATAGTCTCAGTTACAGATATTAGATTTTATGGTTTTGATTATTATTATTCATTTAATTTAATTATTGATACATATTTATAACACATATACAGGAAACAAACAGGAACGATAATACCTGCAGAAGTATAAACCGTGTTGCGGATATCAACGTCCTCCTCTGAACATAGTAAGATTATACGTATATAAAATAACAGAACATAATGTTACATTCGTTAATAAGTTTGTGTGTAGATGAGTGTGTGCGGGAATGAGTATGAGTCTGAGCGTGGGCGTGTGTATGTGGGTGTGTGCATGAATGTGTGTTTGTATTTGAGCGTATGTACATACATATCTTCCCGCTGTATCCCTAACGGGGTAGTCAGAGAGGACGGAGCGCCAAGCGTCGCGGTCCTTACATACCTCTTTCGCTTCCTCAAATCTTATCATTCTCCTCGCACATTTTTGCCTAGGTATGCGAGTGCTTTTGTGCGTATGTGGTATATATATAATATGAGTACAAGTATAACATGGATGTCTGTATTTCAATTGAATTCAACCATTGTTTCGGTATCGTCGTAAGAAAGAAACAATAGCCAGGCAAGACACTTCTTTTTTGCACATGTGTTGAGTTAAGGGGTAGATGTTTAACTCCCTGTTTACTCTGTTATATAGCAGAGAACTAACAAAACAGTAATGACGACCCGCAGCTACAGTCCTGCATGTTTCTGTTTTACATATTCTGTCGGTACGACGCACTATTGACACGTAGGGTTCAAAAGTTATGTTTGAATCTTTTCGCAAAACGGTCTGCAGGACAAATAGTTGACGGAGTCTAAGTACTTCACACAGTGGGTATAATTCGCTAGTTGGAACTATAATTGGTTTCTCCAGAAGAACCTTCAGAACAGCTCTTTAAGCTCTTTCCACCCTAATCATCTGCGTCTTAATGGCACCCCGAACTGGAATACAGTACGTGATAATAGATTGAGCTAGTGCAAAATATACATACCTGAGACATTTAAATTCAGCAATATGTGTAAGGTTCATAAAAACGTAAATTAATTTTCTTAATCGAGTGACAAGTAAATCAATGTGCCTCTTCCAAGACAGAGAAATATCCACCAAAACATCCAAGTTTTTTGTATAAGTAGTGACATTTAAACATTTACAAGAACATATACAAGAAACAATATTTACATCACATGTATGGGCACGGATTGAGAACAACGAAGGGAGTTGGGAAGAATTAAGGGAAAAGGCTATTTATTACATTAGTTTTGTTTATATTGAGTGTGAGAAGATTGGATGGGCCTCCCTCCAATCCTTACCACGGATTCAAAGGGCAGTGTCATCAGTATAAGTCAATATTCTGCAATTTATTCAGTGTCAGTTACTTTGCATAAATTGCAGAATTTTGACTTATAAATCGTTTATATATGTAAGGAAGAGGATAGGACCAAGAACACTACCCTGGGAGACGCCAATGCAGAGAGATGCGTCCCTACTAGTATATCCATTAACAGCAACACACTGTGTACGATTACAGAGGTAACTTTTATAGATGTCAAGAGCCGGTCCAGGAATACCATATTGTTCGTTCAGTACAATAGGAATAGAAATAGTAACAAAAGCCTTTGACAAATCCAGAAATATGCCAACAGACAGAATTATTTTATAAAACAAGAATGGATGACTGACTATGCAATAGAAATAATAAAAACAATTTGAACAATGCAAGCGACACGGCTAATGTCTCGGCTTGACCAGCGAAAACCTGTCATAATGTGTCGCATTTAGACTCCGCATCTATCCAAAATTATTTGAAACTTTTATATCAGATTCAGTTACAGTTTTGGATAGATTTTTATTTCGGATTTCCGATACTTTCGGTTACGGTTACAGAGCTTCATAACAGCCCTGGTACTAATAACAAAATAACGTTGAAACGTCGCTCGGTAGCAGACGAGTAAACTACCAGTACCCATTATCTGAAATTACAATTTACAGTCCACTCGTAGACGAGTGCTTTTCGTAACAAATACGACATTGGAATGAGAATAAAGACCGTTCAAGTGTGCGATTCTCAATATAAAAACTAAAGATGAAAGTAATAGCGATTTCTGAGACGAAGAGTAAGACATTCAAAACTAAACTTAAAGTTTATGTCTGTGTTTGGGCCACCATTTTAACAGATACTTTACGAAGAAACTGTTAAGACAGACAGACAGACACCGCAATAATTCCATGTGTTCAGTTTTTTCAAATTTGAAACGGGAAACACAAAAAAATTGTTACAAAATCTAACTAGCGACAATAAAATTGAATTAAACAACCTCTTCAATACTAAAGATTAAAATTCAGGTAGCTCGTTAATGAACTATAAAAAATATACTTACGCTTAATATATGAGTATTTATATACATAAACTGCATTATCTTATCTCCTAAATGGACTCAATAACCAATGTCTTGAAAGGGACCGAGTGCGTTCTTCAATGCCCTTATCAAGTAACCAGGTAGTACGCGAGTTTAAAGGATCAACCCCTATGTTTACGTTTAATGTAATGCCTTTGAATACACTCTTAACAACAGGGAACAAAAGAAGCGGATAATTGGAAACAATCCAATCAGGTAATTTACTAAAAGCATTGTCTAACGACTTCAGTATCAATTTGTCGTAACAACTTTTTATACTTCGAATAGGTAAGTGACGCAATGCAATTTACAGACAACAGCTTAGAAAGTTTGTTGTCATAATAATAATAATCATAATACTTATGTCAAGTTAAAAGTCACTTTTTACATATCATGGGAAAGACAAACGAGCAAACAGATCCGCCTGATAGTAAGTTAATAGGGGCCCGTTTACAGTATCATGAGTCATGATACTGTAAAAATTGATAACTACGAAAGCATTTCAGATTGCAAATGCGTTGGCGACACTGAAGACTAAAATATTCTACTTTTTGTGCCAGTTTCAACGACTGTTTTACCCTCTACAGGGGAACACAACAGTGCATCACCGCCGTTTGGCGGTAGGATCAGCAAGTAACATGGTGACAGCGATCCGGTCGGGCCCCGCATTAAGTCCTACTACCCGCGGAAACCACTCATTATTATCGTTTAAATCATTCTCCTATTTCCGACCCCTTTATTAACACACTTCGCCTGGATTGAATATATAATATATAGCCCATATCTGTTTGGAATAATGTACCCCTCAAACGTATTATACAAATAGGTGCAGTGGCTACGGAGATTACCCTCCACATATACAAAAACTATAAAATCCGCTCTCTCTTTATGATATTAGTATAGATTATATAGACATGGAAAGTGTTATCGTGAATATTAATACATTAAAACTGTCAAAGTACCGTCTCTCTATGAAGGCGTTATGTAAGTTTAAATGGAGATTTTTTTAAAATATTGAGTTTATTTTGAAGTAACAATTTAGTTTTCACATTAACTTAATCCGATTAGTGAATCAAAAGAACATAAATTTTAAATTTTTACAAGTCAGCAACCCGAAAGCGAATAGAAATTTGAAATACATACATACATATCTTCACGCTGTACCCCTAACGGGGTAGTCAGAGAGGACGGAGCGTCAAGGTTCGCGGTTCTTACATACTTCTTTCGCTTCCTCAAACCTCATCATTTTCCTTACACATTTTCGCCTAGGTAGTGCTTTTCACATTTCCGTCAGCTAATACTCTGGCTATTTGATCTTCGTAAGTCAGCCTTGGTTTTCCTTGGCTTCTTTTACCACTCGCTTTCGCTCATTAGATTTTCTTCGTCAGTCTTTCATCACTCATTCTTTCTATGTGCCCGAAACATTTGCATTCCTACTAGACTTGACGTTGAACATAATAGTCAAAAACTAAAAATTGACGTCGTTACATATATCTATGGTCGTGCATAAGAAGCCACGGGCATAGTATAACTAGATAAATTCACCATGATATTCGAAAGTTCAGTAACGCTATTTGGAAGTGCGTAGCGTTGTCGTATTTATCTCAGACTTGCCATCGCTTTGCTTTTAGTTCCAATTCTTTCGTGCAGATTCAAAGAGATTTGCTTCGGATTCCAGTTTCCTTTCGTTCTTTGCACTAAAACCATTTAAATCCACAGAAACATCTATATTTCTGTAGATTTAAATGGTTGTAGTTCAAAGAACGAAAGGCCTATAGACGTGGGAATCGAGATCTATACACAAATGGTTTTGATAGTATCGCTTTGAAGGCCAGGTAATAGCTAGATTTACTGGTTGCGATAATACCGTTATTTAGCTCGTTAGCTCATTTTCTAGGTCTGTCTGATTATTTATCTTTGTATTTATTATACCCACTATTACTGTACAAAGAATGGACACAAATATTATTTTACTTTACAATGTATTGTGCACGGAACATTACAGTATAGAAATAAGATATGAGGTGGTACATATAAAATGTCAGGCTTATCTATCCAAAAGATTTCTTCAAACAATTTTAGAAAGTAAAGAGTGATGAGGAAGGATATTGAATGAGGACAACCACCAGTTCGCAAAGCAATCATTTCTGAACGATAATAGTCATTTTCGTGTAGGACTCGCGCAGAGGGATCCGTTTTGTTAAATTTATTTCTAATGCTAGTATGATATATAACAAGTCATATATCATAACAAAAATCGCCAAAATATGTAGGAAGAATAAGATGTTAAACTTCAAGTTTCTAAGACGCCTGCTTTGTGCGAAAATCATCTATTACAGAGAAAACGTGTGAGTAATCTTACAAAGAAAAAATAGCAGATTTTCCTTTTGAGATAGGAATCCTAAAAATATGGCGAAATACAAAAGGTTTTAACCTTCCATTGAATATAAATGTTAACTTACATGACAAAATTCACATAAAAATCTATCGAATGAATTATATTTCTTTTATTATATTATAGTTACTTCTTTTTTTTTCTCATTGTAACAAATTAATAACTGAAATTAAATAAATTTATTTGTAGGCATATTTATTTGCAAAGAATTGCCACAGACATTTAATATCACTAATATGTTATTATAAACATTCATATCATTATTCGTATCATTTCAATTAATATAATTGCGTTTATTGTGTATATTTTTATGTTAATACGCAATTTTTCCTCATAACACCAATAAAAAGGTCCCAAAACGATAGGATAATTAACGCTACACGAAGCAGATTCTCCTGCCGTATACTCATTTCAGTAATTAGGGAGCTTACAGACAAAACAAAGAGTTTTGTCACAGCTTTGTAATTTTAGTGATATGCTTGAAAGCTATTCCCATCTTTACCAAAGTAAATGAGACATTTAAGCATAAAGAAAGTAGAGTAAAGGTGTTTTTAAGTAGCGATACATCTCGAGTTTTTTACTGACATTCTTTGTGTTTTCTTCTAAAACTTACGCGATTCTTTTCTGCGTCGATTATAGAAAAAATATGTATTCAGAGGGCTTTTTTTTATACCTACTACAGGTAAGACAAACGAGCAAACTGAACAATCTGATTAAGTAAAATGAGATCCACAAACATTTACAATATGAAGACTGAGAAAGCACTTGAGATTGAAAATGCGTGTGCCACCCTTAGGATAAAATAGTGTCTTATTAAGTTTTTCAGTTATTTTAAATTCTTATTATGTATGAATACCTATGTGTCACAGAAATATTATAATACTATATTCTTATTACTAATAAAAAGTGAACTCGCC
This sequence comes from Zeuzera pyrina, assembly GCA_907165235.1. Classification (NCBI taxonomy): domain Eukaryota; kingdom Metazoa; phylum Arthropoda; class Insecta; order Lepidoptera; family Cossidae; genus Zeuzera; species Zeuzera pyrina. Next base: position 8,470,576 of record OU015641.1, read on the forward strand.
GTATCGCAAAGAAACCTATTTAGAGGTTTTAGCGAACAGGACTTACACACTCACAATATTATATTAATGAAAATATTTTGAACAATAAATACAAATAAAAAAGTATCAGACTTATCAATTCTGTAATAGAGCAGCGATCACATTAGCTAACAGTTAGTGGCAGTCATGCAGGTCTATTAGAAGCTGCATAGCCTCTCCAGTATGAGCCCATTGGCTAATTCATGTAGTGTGTAGAAAAAATAACAAATAAACATAATATAATGTACGCGTAGAGTGAGCGACACGGAGTGAAGCGCTTCAATCCTCTGCGTATAGCTGTGTCTGCGAAAATGTGTGTCTAAAAATGAATAATTGCGTATTTAAAGATTCAATCGTCCAACTTCAAGCCAATCAATATGAAAAAAGATGATTCGGTCAAAGATACAATCATTCGTTCACAAGCATTTTTGATTAACGTGAAAGACCGAACGATTGCGTACCTATTTAATCGATCTCATATTCACATTCGACTCTGACCGATCTATTACTATTTCGACCATTTTTAAAAAGTTTTTTCTTACTGTAATCGTGCTACATTTATAATTTTATTACATATTTATATTAGGTTCTTGCATCTGCTAAGGTTCATTTTACTCGGAGAATATTGGCACTATATAGATAAAAAAATATGAAAGGCATATATGTATATTCTATGAAGCGCAATACAATAGTGATGTAGTAAAATCACGAAAAAAATAAATAAATTTAGTGTGCAGAAGCGTGTGGGATATCTCTAGATAGTTCTTCATCTTTAAAGTGTAGATACGGCGCTGTTGCTATTTATAATAGTAGGTAGGTACTTACGATTCCCAGATCTGTTAATGTGTTTACTCTGAAATTAATTTATAAGATTTACTTAAAGTTTCCCTTAGAGTCTGGTACGCATAGGTCTAAGCATCTAGGAGTGTTAATTAGTGAATACAAAAGCTTTGCCTTCTGGAACAGTCCGTTTATAAACACAATACGTTAGCAATTAATATTACACGAGGAAAAACGCTAAAAACACTAGGGAAGGAAGCAAATTATGATCTAAAAATAAATTCTTGTGAGAGGGAAAATCAAAAGGATGAAATAAACTAAGCATAATCTTCAATAACCAAATAAGTTATTACTGGAATTTAATAATGCCCATTGGGAAATAAAAGTATGACGCGATCATAACTTTCAATAGCCACTCTTGTAAATTCTGAAATCAATTAGCTTATGTCATCGTCCTGATATGGGAACAAAAGAAAAATGTAGTATGTGCCGACTGCTTAATTTCCACGCAGATGGCAAAAATTAAGCAAAAGAGAATAGAATAGCGATGCATGTCCGACATTTTTAAGGAACGGATCCGATGTATATCAAGCTCTACAGACAGGCCTCGAGCCCGCGAATATATACGGTCCCGACCATAGAGAACTTTTGTTCCCGATGCGCGCTTTTCATGTCACGCTTTCATTAACACAAGTTCTATTCTATTCCGCTGACAAACAACAAACAACTTATAAAAGGATACATATCCGAATTCCGTTTGGATGTACTTACCTACCTACATACCTATATATCAGTACCGCAAGGGATACAGATTTACGGATGCGTATCCATCCGGATTCCGATTCGACCTATCTATACAAATAAATATAATTGAAATTTATGTAATTTTGAAATAAAGGTTACGCAGAGAGCACATTGCCAAAACCCAAACATGCATTTTTAAAGTTTTGTCTATCTGTCCGAGCTAATCTCCGAAACCGCTGAACCGACTTCATTAACAGGTAAAGGGACTTTTCAGAGTAATCTGGCCTATTTTTATCCCGGAAAATACGAAGTTTAACGCCAGTATAATCGAGGGGCACTGATTGTCTCTAACAAAGATCTCGTTCTAGTTTATACTAAGTTAGAAACGGAAAGATTAGGAATCTTCTGATTATCTATCTATCTTCCCTTTGCGAAGGTAAGTCATCAGACCTAGGTTACTATAAATCTAAAATGAAAAGACTCATTGCAGTCTGTTGTTACTTTTTATTCACTACGTGTGTTAATTATATCTTTTTATACACTATGTATCTGAATATTCCAAGTACTCGGTCTGTCTAGCTATTTTGTAATACCATCTGTCGTTGAGCAGCTAATATCAATGCACGAATATTTCTACCTACTGGAACCTCAATACTCTACCAAATGATAGAGATGGCGCTTGCAAAAAAATTTAACTCAATAATAAAAAATAAAAAAACTTTTGCATGAAAACGAGTTCTTTCAGCAAGGATAACAACCATATTAAGATAAACTTGGAAATAAAACATTAAATATACAGATTCATTCAAATCGCGAGAGCCGTTTCGGAGATACCGAAATATATAGAGGTAGATATAGATACACAAAAATTACTCCCTTAAAGTAATAAAATATTCCTGCGGGGCTTAGTCTTCTCTCCTGGCCTCTGCCAAGCCCCCTCTTAACCACGCCTTTTGCAACCTGTCAGTTCTACTTTACATTAGAGTTTTAAATAATTAATGAGCAAATATCTTGAGAACCATCAACCACTGTTAGAATGTCTAAGAACTTTCCTTCCCTAAGAGCTCGTCTAAATATAAAAAACTGCAAAGATCCGACGTGTTCTTGAAACAGTCACATCCTTCAAAGTTATAAGATCTCTCTTGCGTTGAAAGTTAAAAATTAACGTCTGCTCAGTAAATTAAATTTCTAGATGACGTTATGTACAGTATGTCCCAAAAATAATTCGCCAAATAATCTGGTGATAGTTCTATAGGTATTTCTATCATATATGAGCATTAAGAATTCGAGTATTTATTTGCACCTTTTTCATTTCTTTATGAATATTTAAAAATGTTAGCAGGCGCAGAGGTCCTATACTATAATACGAGCAATATTTGTATATTTGTAATCGCGTTCCCGAAAACGTACTATTAAATTTCACTGTTATTGAAGTCGGTGCCAGGCTCGGACCAAGTATTGAGCATTTGCTATAAGAGCGTGTCTGGACGGTGTCCTTTTTTTGTTGACCGAGTTTCTAAATTTTTACTAATGTGCGTGACGGGAAGGTCACAGTACAACGATACACAGCTGAACATGACAAATTTTTAATTTTGTGAATACTAGTAGCCAAAACACTTAATATTTACGATTATATGCGGCCGAGGTACACCACCCCTACCCCAAAAACTCAAATTTAAGTTAATGTTGATGTGTTTTATTAAAAAAAAAATGCATCCTATATGAAATGCACAGTTGGTCTTTTTATTGGCCGCAATTTACTGTACTATTAAGTAGGTGTCCCGTTTTCATATACACCCTGTATACGTATTTGTATCGTATTTATAATGTTATTTTTGTACTTGACTTTTCATAAAGGATAGTTATTTTGTAATTTTTAGTGTTTTCGTAAGTCGGTTTCATTTTTTTCTTAAAAAGTTTTTAATTTCTCCCTATTGTGTGACCTTGGCCTATATAAATATCTAGAGTAGGTCTACAATCAACTTCTTTTCCAAATCTGGAGTGGAATTATATACAAAAGAATCATTAATATAAATAAAGCAGTTAGCGTTATCTGGTGTATTTTCGAAGTCCAAGCTTCAATACCAGTGAAATTTAAATGAGACCACCTTGGAGCTATACTGAACCCAACGGAAAAAGAACCATTGAATTCGGTTCATAAACAAATAAACTATGCCCGTACATAAAAAAATATATATGAAACTTTTACTGAAGTTATTTTTTGATATAATTGAGCATAAATATGTGGAGCTGTTATCAGATTCCGTTTAATAAAAGGTTTCTTTGACACGCTGTATAAACAATTCATCTTGCTCCTTAAGTAGTAGCCATTAAACCTTGATAGCGGTGTTTTAATGTTCAGTAATTAATAACAGAAATAGAAAGCCGATAAAATTAATAGAAACAATAAACAGGCCAAATGCTATACTTCGTAATCAGTGGCCCGTATTGTCAGTTGTTACCAAACGCCAAACGTAAAACAAAGTTTGTTACAGAGCTTCTCAATACGTCGAATATTCAGCTATAACTCTTTACCTTGTGGGTCATTTTTTTTATTTGAAAGAGATTATTTGATATGTCCATGGTAGTCCCATAGAAATTTAGTTAAGATTTGATGTAATATTGGTTAAACAAATGAACTTCTCAAAAGCTTGTACATTTTAATGACCTTCATATTTAATCTTCCGTTCCAGAATTGGTAAAAGCTTTGTTTCTCTACTCTAGACATTTATTAGGATGAGACCATGCAAAAGGAACAAAATTAATAATAATTTTTTAAAATGAAACCGACTTTGAAATATGAAAAGTACCAAATTAGTTCATAAATACGATATAAATACTTACAACTATAATTAAATTTGATCGTTATCGAAGTCGATGCCATGCCAATAAACAAGAACAGAAAGTCTACTAAGCAAAGTCGACAAAATCTTAGAGGCCCCATTTGACAGTTAGTTATGAACAAAAAAACTATCAACTTTTTGAGTTCAAAAAACATTTATTTTTCGCGCGTTAAATAATATGTGACATATTTCAAGTACTTTTTTTTTCACGTAAATTACAATACAGGTGACGATAACTCCACACTCAACTGACATATTTGGCTCTTTTTCTGACGAAAATGAATAAAGATTATAATTAGTTTTTCAATTTTGCCATAAAACTTAGGTTTTTTTTATTCTGTTCCATTATAACATTTTATCACTCAAGTTTCAACTCACTTCAAAACTAAAAAAAACTAGTGTGTAGTTTTTTTTAGTTGTGTTCACCTGTTCACTTTAAAAGTCCGAAAGAACAAAACGATTAAAAGCTCATATAATTTATAAATCTATTTTTCGTTATAATCGGACACTCAAGTTAGCGGATTGTTTAGTTCACATCCTTATTATGTCATATGACAAGACAACTTTAGTTTGGTAGACTTGGGACCTTGGAGCCAACTTCAAAACTATCAAATTTAATTACATAGGTATGCATTTGTATTTATGAAGATAATTTTGTAATTGAGTTCTTATAAATAAAAGACAATTATTTTGTGCTTTTCAGTATTTTTATTTTGAAATCGGTTTAATTTATTTCATGTTATTCTCGCCACCCAGCGCGAAACCTTCGGAATACATAAAAATTTCAAAATTTTGTTGAACAGTCAATGGCAATAATAAATAATCAATATATGATACATGTAAAAATACCTTCGTGATGTATTCTTATCGAGCTATACGTCGTATAGTCATACAAACTAGCATGAATAGATTACTATGTAGAATAATGATTTATAGTCATTAACTATGTTCGATGACGAATTCAGTATTGGAATACACAATAGCTTCCAGATGACAACTATTTTCCAATCTGTGGCGATACCAGCACGTGTGCTCTCCTTAAGACCACAATGTTTAGAATGCCATATTGTAAGACACCAATCTGACAAGAAGCCAACACCTCTACCAATAAACTATAAACTCAGAAAAAAATTCGTACATAAGAAAAATAATCAATTAAGCACTTTATAAAATAGAATTTTCAAAAGTATTATATTTTATTAAAAATAAAATATATAGGTAATATAATTACCGAAAATAAAGTTACCTTTCGAAGTTCTCCTTTATTTGAGCGATAACCATACTTCTTCTTTATATATGAATTGAATACTAAATTTAGTTTAATTTTTTATTAAGTTTATTAAAGTAGTATATTTTCTCTAAGTTAACAAAAACATTTAATAAAACAAATCATTTATGTCCAAATACATATATTTCGCTCACTAATGTTGACTCAAATTTTGCTTAAAAAATCTCAACCCTATTTATTCATCTTTGACTCACCCTCTTAACTCGTTCATACACTGAGAATACCTACTCGATCTTAACGTTCTTTGTAGTCGAATAAAAATCTAATAACTTCTAGAATAGAGTGTGCCTAGACACGGCGCGGCTGTCGGTCACGCTTCGACAACGAAAGCGTGACGAACCCTGAATCGACGGTGACTGTCACATGCAAATTCGTGCTGCGATAGCGTCAAAGGTCAAAGGAAATCGACAATCAATGGGTACCGCAATAATATACACATCCCTCAACAACGATGAACTTTATATCCTACGACAATGCCGACAGTTTCTCTTATACAACTTTCGATTAGATAATGACACGATTCGATTCATTGATATTTGTCAATAACACTAGTAAACATACAAGTAGATGACAGCAGCGCTAATGTTACAGTAATTGCATGAACAATGTTTATTCCTCGGAACAAGAACAAAAAATGGACGGAACTTTTGCTCTAAGAGCACATCCGTTTTTTGGTTAACCTAGTTACTAGATTTTTACTAATGTGCACGAATAGGGAAGAGTAACGGTACAACGCTCAAGATTTACGAGTATTTGGCAAAAAAATATTTCAGTACTGCAATATTTTGTGCGTCAAGTCGATCATGAGCTGACATCAATTACACTGACAGTGCGAGGTTGCTATACTTACTATAGCTGTTTTAGTCGTGGTTACGCTCAATGAGATAGAAAGAGAGACGAAATTCGTTTGACACACGGTTTTTATATTTTTTATATGTATATATTTTATAGGTAGGGTAGGACGGGGTCAGTTGATCATGATTTTGTTTCAATCAGTGTACAGCGCATGTAACGAAGAAATAAAAATGTTTATATTCTAAATCAACGGTTTATTTATTTGATCTATGGAATGTATATCGAAAATCTTTAATAAGTGCGTTGTTTACAAGGCTAAAGATATCATAATATAAAAAAGTCAAATGGCTCAATGGAACCCTGCAGTGGGGTCTATTGAACAGCTCAAAGGGACTTGTAGAGCCAAAAATAATACCTCTTAAATTCTAATAAATAATAATCAATTGTAAAAGCACGTAATAAACTTCAAAACTAAAACCTGTGAGCTCGTTCATTTACTTTCATATATTAGCTATAATTATTATCAAATTTCACTGATGATTAAATGTCACAATCATAATCATTAACATATGGCAACACTGTCATTTGAGTATGTTGCTAGTAAACGATAATTAATTTGTAATGTTGACAGTATTTTTGAAAGTCCCTTTTAAAAATGAGTCAGTCGAGAATTACACGATGTAGCAAAAACATGTTTTTCATTACATCATTACATGATACTTTTCTGCTTGACGAAGATTGAGCGTTTGTTCTTACTTTTTCTTATTTATTAGTTTTCTTAATAGATTTTGTCACTTTGTCAGACACTGAGGAACTTTTAAATTTTGCTGTCTTCACTGTCTCTTTCTTGGCGATATCTCTTTTTATTAGTTTTGCTTTTTCCTAAACTTGTAGAGGTTGTATCTACGGCGTGTTTTATTTGATTTTTGGAGACATTAGCACATTACGATTTAAGTTTGCATCCTATCCTATTCTAAATAATGAATGTGGAATGATTTGTATGAGTTAGGATTTATCACCTTAAACCTTGGCAAGCAATTTCTACAATTGACATTTGACTGCAACAAAAATTCAAACTTAGAATACCGATCACTGCAACATGGCTCATTTGACTTCGATTATTTTGTCTCAAATGACGCCTTCCCGGAATTAGTTTTAATTTATTCAGTTAGTAAAAAACCATTGCGAATACTTTATTTTTGACATCGCAATTACTTAAAGATACTATTTTGAAAATATTTAATAATCATTAATTTAAGTAAATTATGTAAATGTATTTAATATTTACATAATTGATGTACCACCACAGACGTGAGTGTAAAACCAAAAATGAAACGAAGCGTTTTTTGTACTCTTGGTACCAAGATAATAAGAATGTATGGGCACAATCAGGTCGAACGATAACCGCCGACTAATGTAATGATGGCTTGTTTCCCTAACCCTCCCGCTTCATCCAGCGTTCTTCGCTTGTATCTATCATGCAGCGTTTGTGTGCTACTATAGATGGCGCACTTGACCCCGCGATTCAACAGAACCCTGTCTACTCTACTATATGCGCGAGTCAAACTCTCACTTGAGCCATTTTTCTTTTTTACGTTAAATTCCAATATTGAAAAAGTAGAACTTATGCAATCATCTTGGCGTCTGTCTACCTGTTTTTTCTGATACAGACGTTTTCCTTTGAAAATATTTGACATAAATCAATGAAACTTTGAACAATATTTGTCCCCCGAATTAAAATCCCCTGGGATTCCCCTAACGAAGCCATGAGCTGATATGAGATGAAGCCCATCCTCTATACGAGGTATCAATCGGCTAGAGAAGGCCTCGAGCTGTTAACCATCAGACAGGACGCCATCTGCGTTCGCTTCAACGTGACCGGTGACGCTGTATACTCACTAGGACTGACAGCAGAGGTTTTTTCAGTAGGTTCAAGTCCAATATCACTCAGTCAACATAAAGTCCGACTCTATTTTTCCTTTCTCAGAAACAAAAAACAATAATTACGTGGGTTACCTACCACCCTCTCATAGAATATCGGCGTAAAATAACAGCATCTATTGCTATTGTGTTCCGTTCGGTGAGTGATAGTGCCGGTGGTCCATCACCCCCTTCCCCTCTTTTCCCTATTTCCCTCAAGGACGGCAATGCACCCGTGATTCTCCGGACGTTGCGGGTGTCCATGGGCGACGATGGTCACTTTCCATCAGGCGACCCGCTTGATCGTTTGCCCCCTTTTATAAAAAAAAATCCTATCCTAAAAAGTCGGTAGTCTATAATGATTGAATTAGAGGCATGAGCATGCTACAATTGTTGAGTTATGAATTGTCTCCGTAAATAACTGTAATGCAGATATCATAGGTGATGTCACGATCTCGTTTCGAATGTCTAAAAACGATTGTTGACATGTCATTCGCGAAGGACGAAGGCCGAATTTCAATTTCAACGGCATTCAAACACGCATGCTATGAATAGGCTTGTCGATTCGTTTGTCATGCAAATTATAACGTCGGTACGACTATATACTTTAGTAATAATTTTAAAGCGTAGGAAACGACTGTGGCCTAGATATTTTTCATTTCCATTCGTGTTAACATTATATTTATGCTACAGGCATAAAATAAAAAATGTTAAAATGAATTCTAATAGAATAAAAAGAAAAATAAACGTAAATACAAAAACGCCAACATCAATTTTATTACATAAAAAGATAATATAGTTGTATGTACATACTACTGTTAGTTATGTGAATTTATACACAACACAAAATGTTCACGCTATTAATTAAATATCCATGCTTATAATACTATATATTTGTAACAAATTTAATTACATTATATTAATAAGATTACAATTAACGTGAATGTAATTAAGAGTGCGTCGCTAACAAGCGTCTAGGTACTTACAAACGACAAGTGAAATCAATAATGGAGACAGCTTTCTCCTTTGAATCATAAAAACAATGTAAGAACCAAGTTCAATATAGCGAAACACAATATTTCACAAGTTAGCACTTTACGAGCGCGCACTTACCGTAAACAGAGTGAAACAAAAAATAGAATTAAATATAATGGAAGCACCTACTACGCGTACAAGACAAAAAGTGAACAAGACACGAAAGATTAAGCTTACGTGTAGTCTGTTATTACTTTTAAATCCAAACCCATAATTATGATTACTTCACACACAGATATGACATAAAATACGTATATGAAGTATATGCATTAATACCGATAAATTACATAAAACATTGATTTTCTCACAATACATCCGCGATATACTACTCTATCCCGATATATACTTTTTATATTCAATAATTTTTAAAAAGGAGTTTTTAAAATTAAAAAATTATTCAAAAATGTACTACATCGTAGCCGCAGATTGTTATTCATTAGCAACTATGATTACCTAGTTATAACATGAAATCTAAAATCATCCGTAATTATTGCGATGCGCTGTGCCATCGATGGTAGTCACGCCTACCGCGCCCACTCAGCCCTCATAACATTTCCAGTTACGCTGTATTTATGTCTGGTGCATGAATGATTCATCATCACACATTAACTAATAAGCACCTATGCCTGAAGGATAAGTAGGTACATCAGCCGGTAGTAATTGCCAAGTTTGAGATATAAAAAACAGATAAAAGAAATATTATTGCGATGAAGTAGCGTTTAATAAATAACAGAAAATCCAAAAAGACCAGAGTATACATTTTTATTGTTTTTTTTCAATTTCTAAATTATTGCAAAAAAACCTATCGAACGGAAACGATTTACAAATCTTTTTCGCCTCATATTCGAAGTTTGAAGCGCACTACTTTATTTTACGAGTAATCAAGGAATAACTTTCTCAAACGTTAGGCTGTTAAACTTCGCAAAATACAAAAAAAATGTATATATTATAATAAATATATAGTATCGTTATTTCTGACAACCAACCACATTCAGAGTGCCATCTAAAGTGAATAAAAAGATAGCATAATTTTATTTATCGAAGTTGGATGTCAATGAACCTTAGCGGGGGTAAAACATATTACATGAACGTATTGTATAATGTATACGTATGTATTTACATGTTCATAATATTGCTGGTGATCAGTTCTTTCTCTACAATGGTGAATGACATCAGTTTTATTAGGTATTTGCGGCCAATAGAAACATTTTTATTGATAAATCTTTCACTTTCCAAATCTTTAATCTTTTAATAATTATACCTACATATTTTCTAAAGCTGTGTCGACATAACATTACTAATGTTTTGTTGAATTTCCTCAAATAAGTTTATATATTGGCGAATTACAACTAGTGATAGACAATTTTCCGAAATTTTTCTAAACGGTAAAATTTCAAGAAAAATTTGGGAAAAATTTCAAAAACAAAAAATATCGTAAAAATAATTGAAAAATATGAAGTTCTTGAAAAATTTTAAGAATTTTTCTTGAAAAATTTCAACCAATCATTACAACAGTCCTATAATGAGATCTCAAATCGAAACTGTCGCTTGAACTACATCTTCAACACGCTGAACTAAAGTAACTTCAATTATAGTTCTTTTGAATTAGGTAAGTAATATATTTATTTTAAAATAATGCGAAGGGTTATTTATTTTTATTTTTTATTTTATTTATTTAGGATTATTAATTATTATTAAATATATGTTCCTAAAAAAATATTTAAATTTTCATTTCTTAATATAATTAATAACCCTAGTTATTAATTATATTAAGAAATGAAAATTATATAATAATAATTAATAACCCTAGTTATTAATTATTATTAAGAAAAACAGGAGCGGAATATCCTTACTAATCCAATCCAATCTGTTTGTGTCGTCTGTCTCATCGGCTTTCTCGCCCAGTAAAGCACGACACCAGGCGACGTACATAGGCTACTTTTTTATCAAACCTATCCCTAAGAATGTGAAAAGGAGGTTGAATTACTTTGTATGGAAAATGCTAAACAGCTTAACCGATTATGATAGGTACGGTGATAGTATGTGCCCGGAGGTAGACCTAGACTACTTTTTTTTTTTCAAAAATCTACCTCTAAGGCGATGAAATAGGGAATGAAACTTTTTGTGGGAAATGTTAAACCGCTGAACAGATTTTGTTGAATATGGTACGCAAAGATTTTGAAACCTGTCGATGGACATATAAGCTGCTTTCATACAAAACTAATTTAACTAATTTTTTGTTATATGGAACGCTTTGATCCCGGGAAAGCCACGGAAAAATTTTGTACGCGGACGAAGTCGCGGGTACTGTTAGTGTCTTTATAAAATTACAAGGAAATAAGAAACATGTTCAATAATAACAACGTACAAGTGTAATAATGTTTAAACTAGTCAACCCACTAATCTTAATAATTACTCTTCATTTGAGACGTAATAATAAGGAATACAGTTATATCGCAAACTGTAGCTATTTTTAGATGAATCAACTCAGTGTATACTACAAAACATAAATAAACATAATGAATATGACAAATTACAGAGAAGACAGACTTAACCAGAAAGTAGGTAGTTTTGTTAATATTAACTGTGTCCGTAGCTTTTTAACCGACTTCAAAAAAAGGAGGAGGTTCTCAATTCGTCTGTATGTTGTTTTTTTTGTATGTTTGTTACCTCATAACTCCGTCATTTATGAACCGATTTCGAAAACTCTTTTTTTCGTTTGCTAGGTATTACCTCAGAGGTGGTCCCATTTCAATTTCACTTATATTGGAGCTTGGACTTCGAAGATACACTAAATAACGCGATCTAGTTATAACCTTTATTTATATTCATGATTCTCTTGTATATCGTTGCGCTCCGGAATTAGAATGTAGTAATTGCAGACCTGCCCTAGATATTTATTTAGGTCAAGATCACTCAAAAGGAAGAAATAAAAAAAAATTATTTAAAAAAATTAAACCGCCTTCAAAAAAAACACTGAAAACTATAAAATAACTATCCTTTACTAATCAAAACTCAAGTACAATTAAAATAACTATAAATACGATACACATACCTATATAATTAAATTTGACAGTTCTTGAAGTCTGTGCCAAATCAATATCCAACAACAGAAAGTCTACTAGTTTGGTGGGCTTGGCACCGACTTCAGTAACTGTAAAATTTAATTATATAGGTATGTATATCGTATTTATAGTTGTTTTAATTGTACTTGAGTTTTGATTAGTAAAGGATAGTTATTTTATACTTCAGTGTTTTTTTTGAAGGCGGTTTAATTTTTTTAAATAAAAATTTTTTAAGAAGTAAACTTTGTGTTTGTATGTAATGGATAAACTCAAAATCGGTTGAGTAGTTTTTGAGTTTATCCATTACACACAGACAAACAAAGTTTACATCTTTATAATATATGCATAGATAGTATAGATGAAAACCAAGCATAAGACAAAACAGGAAAGTTCGTTTCCTAAGTTGACTTAATAGAGACTCTAACCTGGGCTTCAAACCTACGACTTGGAAGCAGATATACATATCATCGTGCCAACAATTAGAATATTCTCCGCAGCAAGTGAAATGCGCCCGCGCACTAGCAGGCCCGTGAGTGCCATTGGTGAAAAAATGTAGCTAATAATTTATTATCAACATCGGTTAATATTTTGTTGCAAAAAAAAGTTTTACTTGATTTTACATAAATCCTACCGGTAGCTAATTAACGTACGTACGAACTTTTTGACGACTTTTTCTTTTTGAGCGTACTCATTGATCACTGTAACTCAGTACATTTCTTTCACTGTAGGAGTCAAAGTTAAGACAAGTTAATTAACTAAACCAAACAATTTGAAATCAAATTATTTTTTGGGATACTGCTAATGTTTACGACAAGAATTATATTTAAGTTGACCAAGGAAATAATTTAAAAATATTCTCATAAAAAAATAAATGAATTATAGGTTTTTTTGTACATAAGGCAGCGAAAAACTTGATGCAAGAAAGAATGTTTTCGATATTTAAAAAAAATCAAATAACCCAAACCGTTTAAATTCTTACTAATGGTAAGTTTTGATATGCTGGCAATGGTCCAAGCTATCACCTCCACAAGTATGTTGTACTATTTACTGAACGGCTGTATATGGGAACGTACTTATATAAAAATATCTTTCAACCTTAAGTTTAGTAGACAGTTAATCAATATCACATACAGCCGATCCTTCGTCAAATAAGCAATTAATTACGAAAACAATTCGTGGACATGCCGCATTCAATTCGAAGTCCTTAATTCTACATCGATTGCTGTTGTAGGCGAAATTATAAACGTGTATCTTCAAAACTTTACATCAAACACTGCTTCAGTAGCACGTACATACCTATTGTATAGGTGATGATATTAATTAGCAATAAATACATTAACTTCTTACATGGTCGTGAGAATTGCTGTTTTTGCGAATAACCGCAAGAATTTTTGTTGAGAATATATAATTACAGGGTTTATGACAGCAATACTGTTATAATATTCATTGTTGTTATATTTTTGGTGTTCCATCGCTTCAATAAAATTCTTATATTCTTCAAAAGAAAAAAGTGCAAGAAGTCTCAACCAATGAAAAAGTACTTACCTACATGATTAATAAAAACTTGCATTTTTAGTAAATGATACAATAGCTAGCACATCTTTACTTTCATCAAATCATATTCAAAATATCACATATATTTGAAAGTCAAACCTATCACCAATTTGGAAAAAACTCCACCGAGAAGAAAAGCCGGCAAGAAATTAAACGAAGTACCTATAGTTTCAAAATCAATAGTATGAACTATTGATTATATGAATAATTTCAATATGAAAATAATTCCGCGAGTACCAATTGAGAATACTCAAACATTCGTCTACGTTAACTAATCTAATGATACTTTACTGCATGTAGCATTACTTTATTTGTTTTTTTGCGATATCATAATGTAACTATTATATTGTGATGAAAAACAATCCAATAATATGACATTGTGTATAGATTGTGGAAACATACACCAGTAATTTTAAAAAAAAATCAAACTTTTATCATACAAACCGGTACAACGCACTAAACTTTATTAGGTAATATTTCAGTCACATCTTCACTATTTACTACGATAAAAAACAACAGTACGCAATATACAAAAACACCGGCAACCACAACGTGTTATTAGCAATGTTCAGTAATTAGATGAAGTAAAAAAAGTATTTTTTCACGTTATGTCCTCAACGAGCATTCGTCATGAAACCTACCGCAACGCGCCGATTATTATCGAACAGCTCGCGAATGTTCCCGAGAGAAGGGGATGCAGCAACGCGGGCAATGAAGCCGGCGTACGGCGCGGCACTGCGGCTGCCGGCCTCGTGTTCCCCGCGCACAGTGTCAAAAACCTTACGACCTATCTCCCTGTCCACTGCCACTAAACGTACACCCTATAGTCTTCAAACTTAAAGACTATTTTCACGAAGCAACAACAGAGAACGCCAATCGATGTTCCTGAAACAGGACAACAGATCTTTCCGCCTCCGCTCCCGTCACATGGTCAACGCAACCGATGCGAATTTTCGCCAATTTCATTTCACAACGTAAAATAATTTTAAACAACTCCTCGCATTAACTGTCACTGCCTTCTCAAATTTCATTAAGAAAGGCATTAAGTTCGGAAAGCAATAAACAGGTTGTAATACGTATAACGTGAATTTCATGAGCCGTAATTTCTCGTTTTTAATGCCAAATACTGCAACTTGGTACACACTTAATATCGTCGGGAAGAATATAAAATTCGATATACTTTTATCACAACATCGAAAAACGACAATTTTAACCATTTAAAAATTCGCATGCAATTGAATTTATTGGAATGAAAACAATATATTACGGACGTAAACATCGTAAAATCTTGCCATATATATACTCGCGAATCAGCCATAGCACTAAGTAAGTCTAAATGGTGACCACAATCTCCCTACACCCACCACATAAACCCACATCCAAGATACTAAACCTGTTCCAGACATACAAAACTGTCAATGCCGCAAAAGCTCGCCGTTTACTCGAACAGATAGCAGACAATTCGTAGTTCATCAAATAACCTTGTAAGGTGCCTGAATCAACGTATAGGTATTTTAAAAATACATTTTAAATTCCAAATTCTTTCTAATCTTGATTATGCCCTAATTATAAAAGTGGATTTTAATTTATACCATGCTCGTTTTTTTTTATACGTCGGCTTTTTTAAATCTGTATAATGTATGAAACCGTCAGGAACATTCGCATCACGAAGGAATGTTCTGCTTTCTGCATGTGATATAAACAATAAAGTTTAAACTCCCTTTTTGAGCTATACATGTACATCAAGTACACATTATGCAATAACATATCCTTTTTAGTAGTTATTCTACGAAATCTTGCAGCATAGTCTGAGTGGTAGAGCCATGCTACACATTGCAACACGAATTGGGCCGGCTCGCCCGGTGAAATACCTCCCTCTCACAAAATATCGGTGTGAAGTAATTGCTGTTCACAACAGCATCAATTGCTGTTGTGTTTCGTTCGGTGAGTGAGAGTGCCGGTGGCCCATCACCTCCTCCCCCTCCTTTCCCTATTTCCCTAAAGGCCGGCAACGCACCCGTGACTCTCCGGACGTTGCGGGTGTCCATGGGCGGCGCTGGTTACTCTCCATCAAGTGACCCGCTTGCTCGTTTGTCCCCTCTTTCATTAAAAAAACACATAGGCATGGAGATATATTTTATTAAAACTAAAGAAATGGCAGTAGATGGCAAAGGTTTCTCGTTTGCAGCCAGTCGGAACACTCGATCCCATTTCAATTTCAAACATGAGACGGTTTGGATTACTGAGACGTACACCGTATGTGGCCATTTGGAAAACAATTTACTTTGCAATAAAAACTATCTAATGTTAAAAAACTGAAATTTGATATGGTTACTATAGATATGTAATTATTACTTTAGTCGACCAACTTAATCATCGGACCCTAGAACCAGAGTACTTGTCAAGACAAATCAAACGAGTCCTAACTCGATGGGGTTGCGTCGTTGTATTACAGTTTCCATTGCCACCTTCCGGCTCCATCATCAGATCAGCTCCATATCATAATATCATAATATTGCATTGTTATCCGATTTACATGTGCATGTAAAATTTCAGCTCAATCAGAAATCGGCAAGTGAGTCAAATTTAACTTACGAGATTTAATTACAGACAAACATACAGGCACCGGGACAGGTGAAACTAAATAAAAGCTTGTAAAAAAATTTAGGCAGCAAAAAAGCGTAATGTTTGAAAGTTTCATTCAAAGATTTGCATGAAACAATGAATTACTTAACATGTGTAAACAGTTTGTTAACAGTAAACTCCGTAAATACGTTAACCTCGATAGCAAATTGTAAAGCGCATTAAAACGATGCCATGCCATCCGCAAACGCACAAAAGCTTCGCGTTCATCAAACCGTTCATTTAGGTACAGAACAGCGACCTACGTTCCGCTCGCCGCGCTTTGAAACCGTGGGAATATCTAGGCAACTAGACCACTGTTGTTATCCTAATAATGAAAATGCCAGAAAATGCACACCGTGTTAATTAACGTTTATATTTCATTATCTTGAAGAGCTAGGCTATGGTTCAAGTCCATTGTTGGTCGATGTGGCAGCGATTATCAGCTGTTCCGATTACGTTGTTGTATGTATTTAGATTAGAGATGCATCAAACGTATGGATAGAGATTTAAAACCAATTATTTAAAGAGTAAACAGTACTATCTACAACACGACGCCACATTTTTTATGCATCGTCTGGACGTTTTATCCCAAAACCGTTATCAATCTTGGTCGTAAATGTCCAGTTATATCAGACCGATAATTTATCTTGGCCTACTAATACGTCCTGACATGCCTTGAATAATATCATTAATGAGTGGTTGATACTTCTTTTAAAGATTTATACACGATTAATGTGTAAAATTATTTCATAATGATATTATGATTGATGAATGATAACGGACGATTGATTTTTAAGCTCCATATATTATTCTAAAATGATAGTCAAACATTCTAATAGTAAATATCATAAAGTACCCACAAACCTACTTAATATATGACAATAAATAAAAATCAGATAAATAATCAAAAACTTGTAATAAAATTATAAATAGATTCAGACTAAATAGAAAAAGAAAGACGTAACGCTGCGACCAACAAAGTGAGGCCGGATTTTTAGTCATGTGGTACGAAGGTCAATGTTGCCATTTGATTCCTAGTTTACCCGTTATTAAAGAAATAACGTTATCATCGATAAAATTATTCTACTGTTAACGTTATTTCATTAGTAACATACGTAACATAGTGTACATTGTACAAATACGTCCCTATACTGTTACATAAAATTACTAGCGGACATGACAAACGTTGTCCTGCACGATATAAAAAAAATCCTAGAATCCGATTACAGCGCCACCTACAGGACGCAATTGTGAATCTAAACTATCTAGGGACACGGTCACAAACGTAATTACTCTGTGTACCTATTCCAATGGTACAGTGCAAGTGCACCGGGCCTCAGCGCCGCACTGTGCGTGTGCAGCTTTGGCGACCGGGTAGAGTAGGTGACATTTCCAGAAACATTTAATGTATTTTTATTATTGCATGAATGAAAAAAGTTATGAATTTTTAAAAGTCGTAGAACAAAAGTTATTGGGGGATAAAGTTTAGTACAAAATACTAAGAGGTTATTAGTATTTTTAAATGAACCCTGTATATAACATTAGTAAGTATAGACATAAAAATCAGTTTGTTCGTTCGTATTTTATGGGCTGCCATACCGTTCATCCGATTACGACGAAATTTGGTATGGAGATAGATCCCGGGAAGGACATAGGCTATTTTAAAAATAAAAAATGCGGACGAAGTCGCGGGCATCAGCTAATATATAAAAAGATTACATAAAAAGATAGTATATAAAAAGATATATATAAAGATTAGAATTTGCGTGCAACTTGTACATAGTTGCACCTTGGAACAATTTGCTTTAAAACAAATAAAAACCTCGATAGCGCAGTGGTTTAAGCGTCATTTCCAAGCGCAGAAGATTCCGGGTTCGATTCCCAGTCGGGCCAATAAAGGCAACGAACTTTTCTAGATTGTCTCGGGTCTGGGTGTACCGGGAGAAGCCGCCAAGTAGTCGTCGTCGGTTCTCATAGCACAGGTACAACCCCAGTTTAAGACCAGATGATTGGTGTGTATTGTCTGGCGCAATATTATTATTATTAACGTTACCTTGCACGTAATCTTACCCAATAATTGGAATAATTAGATTAAGCCATTGTTATTTTAATTTATTGAAAATATGTGCTTTTAAGTTTATTTACGTACTAGCTGTACCCGCGACTTCGTCTGCGCGGAAAATTTTTTAGTGGCTTTCCCGGATTAGGTTAGATTATATTTACATGTGCATTGTATGTTTAATGATTGTTTTTGAAAAAAGTCTACGTCTAGGCTATGTCTGTCTCCGGGAACATACTATCTTTGTACCAAACATCATAATTGCTTTGGCGATTCAGCATTTCCCATTCAAAGTTTCGTCTCCCTTTTCACACCCTTAGGGGTAGTTTTTTGATTAAAAAGTAGCCTATTCCGTTCCCAGGTGTCAAACTATATCCATGCTACATCATAATCAGTTCAGTGGTTTAGCATTTCCCGTAAAAAATTTCATCCACCTCCCCTCCCCCCTTTTTACAGATTTTTGATAAAAAAGTAGCCTATGTATTTTTGATAAAAAGTCTTATCACCGCACCAAATTTTATCATTACCAAGATTTTGCGTTTCCCATACAAAGTTTCATCGTCTTTTTCACGCTGTTAAAGGTAGACTGTCTCCCTGCCGAATTTCATCATAATCGGTTCAATGGTTTACCGATTACCATATAAAGTTTCATCCCTTTTTCACCCCTTTAGGAGTAGATTATTTTAAAAATAAATAGCTTATCATGAGCGCAATCACATGTTTTTACTACGTACCAGTTATTATCAAGATTAGTCAAGCCATTTTTGCCTGTCTGTATGTACTTAGTTAACAATTGTATAACTTTTTGAAAAATTAACATAAAAATCTGTTTGCAATGGGGCTTTATTCTTTGAAGTGTTCTGATGACATCATATTTTTTTCCAATTTTAATATTGATATTTAATACTATAAAAAAATATTTTATGTGGTATACTCTATTCAGCGGTGGTGCGCCCATGCCGTACCGGTCGCGCGCACCTATTTTCAGCGTTAAATTAAAATTATATATAATGGAGGTAGAGTTCCGGAAGATGGGACTTTCTGTTAGCAAATTTCCTCCTCTTTAAGAACCTTTTTTTTTTAATTTCTTAAATATTAATAGTTTTTAAATTAGGCGAAAAACTACTTATCTTTTTTTTATCTTAATTTGTTAATTAATAACTTGTGTAATTTTTTACGTGCTGTAAAATCCTTAAGAAACATTTTTCTAGACATCATTCAGAATCCAATGAGCTATGGCACATATTTTTTGGACCTTTATCAAGGATTAACACCATTTTGGACTTGAGGAACAGACTACTTCATGTGTGTGTGCGTCGGTTTTTATGTACATGGAGAGGCATAGTTATCTCCGGCCTCACTGTGTTCTTCGTGGTGGCGTTGTCTTTATTTATTTGGTCTATGCCTTCACGACGCTTTAATTAAATAGTCCGTTACTTAATAGCTATTGATATAAAAAAGTGTGAAGTTCTCGTGTAACTTCTCTATAATTTCTAACAATAGTGAAACAACAGTAAACTTCGTAAGCGTTACAGAAAAATGATATTATAATCAAGTACATATTGAATTTATAGAAATATATGTAGAAATAAGTTCAAGAAAAAGACTGAAAATTATTTTATTCTCAAATAGTTTTATAAATTAAAAGTAATAATAATTACCACAATATTATTTACAATGTAAAACTAAGCTACACTTTTTCAATTAATTTAACAGATACAAGTTCTCAGTCTAAAAGATATATATAAGCTATGTGATAAATAAACACAGTAATAAAAAAAACTAGCACGTGAAGGCAATATCCTGTAATTACAGTTGACTGCCAAGTAATTTTGCACAACAAATGATTGATATGAACATCAACTAATATCTAAACAACACAGGCGATTGTTTAAATTGTAAAGTTATATTTTTTATCACTTAGCTGTTCCATTTCTAAATACATATATAATCTAAAAAATATTTTCTAGGTCTAATTAGCGAGAACGACAAACGAGTATATTTTGTTCAAAATATTTGTTTACACTTTTCTGCGATTATACAATAATGACAGTACCTACTTAAAGGAGTATTGTGCGTTCAAATATTAAATGCAAGTATGTACCTATCATCAATGGTATCTACTTAAGGCGACGTATTAAGGAACAATAATTTAAACTAAAATAGACCTTCTGCTCTACACAAACGTGCGCGCGCTAGCTCTCGAAAAATACGAAAATACAGTTATTTTCGGTTATTTTAAAAACTATAATTAATTTTTAAAAATCCAACTGATGTTTTGAAGAATATGTTTAGATTAAAACATGCAGAAAATTTAGAAACATAAATCGGTCTCGTTACTCCGATAAATGTAAATGTCTGTTTTAAGAGAGGTATCTTTGATATTTTTCCTTGTGTTACAAAAGTTAACCAATCGTGTATCGCAACTGCCAAAACAAAGTCAATGAAATGAAAAATCAGGTTGCCAAATATTACTTTCATACGTTTTGTAGTCACTTAGAAAAATTGAAATCCCTGCCGTCGAAATTTCCAATGCGTCGCCTTAAACACGAATTGGAGCCTAAATAAAAGTATATGCAACTGCAATCGTTACGTTCGTTTAAAAAGTCATATTAACAACTACAATTAACTCTACTATCACTTGTCCGGTGAATCGATATCACAACAAATACGAAACAGAAGAGTATAACAATTATTGTGGAATATATCCTTTCAGAAATCAAATAAATAGAATAGAATTCAAATAAATACGAGTTTAATAATATAAATTAAGAATTTATATTTGCATCATGAGCAACAGTAAACTAAGCGATTACTTTCGCGTGTGACATATAAAAAAACGCTTTTATATTAAAAGTTATAATTACTCTTTTATTTTTAAATAATTAATTTAAAACTTATTTGTATGTATTGCAATCTTTTAAATTGTATATTAATAATACACAAAATGTAATAGTGCAATTATATATTAGGTGGTATATATAATATTATTATATTCTCTATTTTTATAGCTTTTATGTACATAAGCTGGAATTTTGCAGTTTTCTCTTCACAGACTAGCAGATTTTCGACACTTCCATCCCTTTAGAACCTGTCTCGAAGGAACAAAGTTTAGCATGTAGGATTCTTTTCATTTAACTCTACCGTACGTGCTTAAGTATTAGAAAGAGCGACCTATTGTGGGTTACCCGGGCAACACGCAATTAGTCTATGTGGGATTTACTTGCATGCTGTACCTACTTCCCTAACTGTAGGTCAAAATAAACGCATAAAATATTTTAGGTTTTATTTACTTCACAAAATTTAAGTTGTAACGATAGTAAAAAAAGTTATGTTAGGAAGGTTGTGTAGATATTTTTATTTGTAGATTATTTGTGTAGATTATTTATTATTTGAAACTTATAAGAGTCAAGTTTCCAATAAAAAGTGAAATAAATGCGCCAGACAATGCACACCAATCATCTGCTCTCAAAATAAGGCATTCCCTGTGCTGTGAAAACCAACCGACAATTGCTAGGGGTGTCTCCTAGTACACCCAGACCCGAGACAATCTAGAAAATTTCGTTTCCTAAATTGATCCAACCGGGAATCGAACCCTGAAAGCTTTCGTGTTTGGATGCAACACCTAAACTACTGAGCCATTCACTAAGGTTGTCAAACCGACACTTTCGATTTGACACCTTTTGCATTCAAGGATTATATCAATAGTTTATACGAATTCAACGTGTTGCTGTGGCTAAGTCGGTATATTAGTTATTAAAAATACGCGCATAATCGAATGCAACGTCATGTCAAAATTTTGAAGTAATCGGTGAAAACCTTTAGGAGATTAGTGCCCGATTTCACCGAATTCCCCTAATACTTAATGAATCCCTAAAAAGGATATAGGATTATGCGTTCATGAAATGTTAGTAGCCCCTGTGTTAAAAGATCCTCTAAATGTAGAAACTCGATTTTTTAACCCCTATATAGTTAGAGGATATAGGATTATGTGTTTCATGAAATGTTAGGAGCCCCTGTGTTAAAAGATCCCCTAAATGTAGAAACTCGATTTTTTAACCCCTATAGTTAGGTGACCGTTTTATGTAACAAGAAGGTAGCTTTCGTGGAATCGGGCATAAGATTTTGAAAAAACGAAAATGTACGTTTTTATTTAAATAGATGACGTCAATCCAGTATTAAGTAAATTAGATCATTATAACTTATGCGTGCATAAATAATACTTTTTATTATGTTTACATATAAGAACAGTTACTGGGACAATTATTGAATTAAAATTAATATACAAACATTTGAACAATTAATAAATTACAACTTACCAACTCTGCCACTTTCTAACAAGGAAAAGGTCACCTGAAAAGAAAAATAGGAATTTAAGAATATATACATACTGTAGAGTATATTTTTTTTACTTTATGGAATAATGGTGACAGTATAACTTTACAAATGGTAACACACATCATGTTACCATTTGTAAAGTAACTGTTTGTAACAAACAGTAACACATATTCTCGCGAAAGTTTGAATAAAAATGAAGGCAGTCGAAGCTCGGTACGTGCTGTCATCCGATTTTTCCCGGAAAAAGGAATTTTACATTGTTTTCATAGACCATAATTACATTAATAATAAAAACTGAATTAAAACCAAATCAATAATTGTTAAACAGAAATGACCAAATGACTAGTCTATTGTAATTTGTAATTAATTCATGGGCGTATACAGTAAAGAGCAAGTGCCCTACTCGTTACTCGTTAATACAATTATAACTATCTGTTATAAATATGTAGTTCTTTTAATAATTACATAATTTGCCTAAGGGACTTATCCTGACCCCCTTCCCCTTACCACCTCCAAAACCAAGTTCTGGTTAGCCTTGTATTATGAATTTAATTTATGATACAAAATTATTCAATAATTATTATGCATTAACAAATTTTATTCATCATAATGGTAATATTTCATAAATTTTATAGGACACTAAAATATGAAATTAAAATAAGAAACTTCAAATAAAAGTATTGTTACGAGCTGAGGGTAATAAGATGCCGGTTAAGGGTGCAGAGTTTATTTTTCTTCGTACAAGTAGATGTCGAGAACACGCGAACTTAATTACGGCGGTTCCTAATCTTTGTAGTCGCCCTCGAAGTAGGTACTCGCGTAGTAGTCACCGAAGGTACACGCTTCACTCAATAACAACGTTCCCGAATCGCAGTTCTTCTATCCAAGGTCGTCGCAGTAGCCGTCGTAGTGGTCTTCGTAATTCGCCTTGATGTCGCCTCGATATGTCGCTTCGAACGATAGTTGAGAAAGACTGACTCGGCGGCGGACACGGAGCTCTATTTATAGTCGGCTAAAACGAGGGTGGAACTTTCTAGTGAATTACGCTCGCTAACGGTAATTCGACATTGTTCTCGACGCCGCCTGTTTGCATGAGTCATAGGTACATGACACGTCATCGCTCGGGAATATTCGAGGTGCAACTTAGTTCTTCTTTCTTAATTTGACTTATACCATTCGATATTAGGCCTTAAACCTAGCAATGCGTTTTTAGGTCATAACTCGATAAAGCCTAGGTCTCGAGATATAAGCACTAAAAGTTATGTGTCGAGCTCCATTAAAAATCGACCTTATTCCTTACGCATAAGGTCCAACCGTAACAGTATGAAATAACACTGGAGTGAAACTGGGGCAAATGGTTTCCTGTTTGTACGAGAAAATAGTGTATTCACAATACTGTAGTAGGTATATGTATGCTGAATAAAAATATCACAATGAACTACACATGAGAGCAATAAGTTGCGTTTTTTGCAAATACATACAAGTAGATTTAAAATAATATTACAAAGACGTAGTAAGTTTGTTAGTTTGTTAATTAGTTAGTTCCGCAACTACTCATACTATTTCAAAAATTCCTTCTCCAATATTTAGAATGGACCTTCAGGGTGTACATAGAACATAGGCCATATAACATCCCGTTTTTCACGAGGACGAAGTCGTGGGCAACAGCTTGTATAGTATAAACTATGTTAAATGATAAAGAGTAGTTCAGTAACGTGAGAACGAAAAAACAGAGCTTAGAGGTTTAGCCAAACAATTTTTTTTAAAAGATTTCAATACCATCATAAGCTCACAGCCCTCGATACCTTAGATTGGGGTTTCCCAACCTTTTAATTTTCTTTAACATTAGTACTAACCTCAATTTGTGAGTGGAATTTACAACTTTAAATGAATTTTTCTTCGAAAATGCAAATTCATTGGGTCCCCGCCACGAACACTACGCCCTTCTAGGGAGTAGCGCCTCATTCTAGGTTGGGCTTAAGGTTAGGAAGTCCTGCTCTAGATAGTTTCAGCCAACTTTGAAACCTATGATCTATAATTATAAAAATAAAAGCAGTCTATTACTACTGTTTATTTTTGTAAGACTAAATTATTGTTAGTGCACATAAATTGATAGTAAACTGATTCAACTACAGTTTTCCTGGTAGTTCTATGATTCATCATAATAATTGACACTTATTGCACTGCATCCTTGAACAAACATAAACATGCCACTGGATAATATTAATATTTTGATCATTAGAATTTTAGCAAAACCATAATTATATGGACAATCGTTACCAAACAAAACTAATATTAGGATGATAGTAAACCATTGCTGCAGCTCTGCTAAACTACATATTATTTCCATTCGCATGATTTTACACTCTCTATTTGGCCAGCTTCTATAATAATTCGCCAAGATTACTAAAATTAAAAAAATTGCCATACCCAGCAATACAGACCCATTTAAAATGGGTAAGAGGCAAGCGGGTAAAAGAACCGCAAAAATTAGAGGCAGCAAAACTAAAGTCAAGCCAAAAAAAGTGTTAGTTCAGCAGTTTATCCTATATCCGGTATAATATCTGGAGTGATGAAGATTTTTGAGGTTTCGAAGAAACCATTTCATCTTTTTAACACGCATGTTGAACTAGTTAACATTTAAAAATATTCAAAAAAGTATAGATGTTCTAGTCTTTGTGCAAACCCTTTACACAGTAATTTCTTTGACGTTTGTTTGAGGCTTTGTAGAATGGTCATTTTATCTTTGTAGCAGTCATCCTGTGACCTGTGACCTCTCCCAAGCCTGAAGTACAGTCTTGATCAAGCTTGCTCCCGCATGAGTTGTTATCTACCCTCTCGTAAACCCGTACTGTTGACCGTAAACACCTCGTGAATATCAAAATGTGCCAGCATTTGATTGAGTATTAGTTTTTCGAATATTTTACTCAACGGTGGTAATATTGTCAATGGGGGATAATTTGTTAGAATTAACATACAACCTGATTTAAATAATGGAATAATTTTAATGTTTCATTAAATTGGGAAATACCCCTTGATCGACACAATTTTTCTCTATATCATATATTTCTACCAAAATTGGCGATAATAAAGGTATTACGCTAGTTACTATATGAACTGATAATCCCCATAAATCTTCACTTTTCTTTTTATTTAATTGCTTGAAAACTTTTTCTATCTCAAGTGAAGATGTTTTATGACCTAAATTGAAAATTAGAGAACCATTTTCCAACATTGATTTCTCAAAAACGTCTCTGCTGTATGCCAAGACGATCCTAAACCATTAATATCTATAGGTCTCTTCGAAACATAATTTTCAAAAGCATTAGCAATCTCAATTTTATTACAAATTTGTATTGAAAAATCTTCGTTATTTCTATTGTTTATTACCAACTTAGTTATTAATAGTGTTCCATTTCCTTTATCGTATTTACTTTTTAACTTTATTCGTGACATAGATCGCTTTCGCGTTTATTGTATTGGGCGTCTATTACATTCGCGTATTGATAATTTAATAACTTTGAATAAAACTCCACTCTGCTACGGGAGAGAGAAAATATCGATTGTATAATACATGCAGCTTATCTTCACGCCCAGGTCAATAAAATTGTATGAGGGATAGGGGATTATTATGAGGAACTTGTTAGGCACTGAGCTGGCAACCTGCTACCACTGAATTATACTTTACACTAGAAGTACATCAAAACGATAATCATGGCGTTACGCGCTGGCAGAGCAAGGCGCGGGAACTGCCGCTTTATCGTAAGTCGCCGCTTCACCGTAAAGAGGGGTTTACACGGGTCGATTTTCGCCGTGCGGCTAGTTGCTTCACAAATCGCCTCACCAAGCTGCATCGCTAGCCCATTTACACAGGTGACTAAAGTCGCATGCGGCTCGGTCATTTCCTTCGAAAATGTTGAGCAGAATAGGTGTTCATACCGGAATTGAAATAGTTAGTTATTTAATTATTCGAGAATTGCTTGAAGAAAAAAGAGAGAAGAAGAAACTAAAGGAAAAAAGAAAACGTAAATTTTGGGTACGTGGATAGATTTCAAAACCTGTATGGTATTATTTTTATTCATGGTTGTTTAACCAAACGATCTGTACGTAGAATCGCGGTAGTGGAATAACGTGCGCGAAGCACTCCTTCATGCGGCGGGCGATCGCCTGCAACTGATCGTTTACACGGTCGATTTTAGTCACCAGCCGCATGCGGCCGGTCGCCGTGCGGCCAAAGTCGGATGCTACCCAACTTTGGGGCTTGCGGCTTTAGTCACTTGCGACCTAGCCGAATTGCCATTTAGACGGTCGATTTTCGACGCGCGGCAAAAATCGTGCGGCTATAGTCACCCGTGTAAACCCCACATAAGTCGTCGCACCGAATGACGACAAGACGCAGCTCACGACGTTTTAACTTTAACTTTATTTAAAACTTTATATATAATAAAATCAGTTTAAATCATTAAAAATCCATTTTAAATGTATATTTTACAGTCTAATATTAACTTGAAAATTAATTTTTTAATTACTTATTACAAAAGTATAACACAAATACTACATGAAATGAAGTAAAATGAGCTGTTTTATACTACACAAGCGTCGAATTGAAAGTGAGCCAGGTGTGGCCCTTGAGCCTTAGTTGAATGGAACATAGCAATTGTTTCGAACACTCAATGTCCGCTTTTATAATTTTCCGTTGAACGTTTTTATCGCCACGTTTTTACCGTCCACGGTACTACGGGGAAGCAAAATGCATGCACGATAACATCATTCCGTGGACGTTGAAAAAGCGTCTTTATCGCCAACATAATAGGGAAGCATTTTGCTTACCTATTGTATTTTGCACGGTAAAAACGTGGCGATAAAAACGTTCAACGGTAAATTATAAAAGCGTCCAATCTAGTACTACATAGATATCGTTGTCTGCCACTTATGAAGAACTTACGTAGATAGGCAATAAGCTGGCAACATGTCACTATTTAGTTCTGCTTTGCCATTTGTAAGGCCTAATATCACAGTACAAGTAAGCATACAGTATTCTATCTCAGCAGTGTCCTAGAGATAATTACCTACGGTCGTTTGGTACGTAAACGCGCAATAGGGCTACCGACTTGGACTGAACGTTTTTTTTGGGTTACTTATTTGATAATAGGTACTATATTAAATTGTCATATTATCTTTTCATTTTATATTATTGCAAATTTAATACGTTTTTATTTATATAATTTTACTAGTATTTTATATCTAGTTTCAAAAGTTTGTGAGTTAGTATGGTGGAAATGGACAAAAAAAATGCTTTTTTATGTGCAGTATAATTAAAAATCAGCAATAAATTAAGTAGATCATTATGATAATATATTTCCTACAAATTAGCAACAGAGAAATATTTCTGGTTTCGATATAGATGTATTCAAACATCCATACACTGAACATTGTGCTCGTAAACTTGATTGACATAATATTTAGTCAATAAATGCGCAGGAGCGTCTCATAGCGTACGACGACAACCGCGGCGCGTTCGCGACTGTCGTATGTCGAGATATGTCGAGATTTCGAGCGCGGTGTTTGGGAGCGTTTGTATGAAGATAGCATACTGTATGCTTACTTGTACTGTGCTAATATCATCCTATTTGTTAGAAGTTATTTCAAGTTTTGATTTTGTTGTACCGTCTATTCGCTACCATTCTATCCACCCCACATGAGAGATATATAACATAATGTACATATGTTATAAAATTATTAATCAAATTAAAATGTTTTCAATATACTTAATTATTATATTATACATATACACAGCAACAAGTGATCTACAGTAGAGGTACGCTATGATGGCCGTTTTGACACATTACAAGTGACGTGATTGTCAATTTATGGAAAAAAATATAATAAAATGCGAGTGGCATTTATAAGTCTTTGGATTTATAACTAGTATTGCAAGTATAGTATAAAGATTTATAACTAGTATTGCTGATTAAAAAGGTTTAATTAAACGAAAATATAAATGTTTACTTAATATATTTGAATGAACTGAATATTGGAATGAAAAGGAATATACATATAACTAGCTGTACTCGCGACTTTCGTGGAAATGTTTTCGTGGCTTTTGTGGTTAGATTATATGTACATGTGCATAGTAAGTTTAAAGATTGTTTTTGAAATAAAGTCTACGTCTGTTTCCGGGCACATACTATTCTGTACCAAATATCATAATTGGTTCGGCGGTTCAGCATTTCCCATTCAAAGTTCATCCCCCTTTTCACCCCATTAGGGGTAGTTTTTTTGATTAAAAAGTAGCCTATGTCCGTGCCCAGGTGTCCAACTATTTCCATGCTACATCGTAATCGGTTCAGCGGTTTGGCCATTTCCCGTACAAAATTTCGTCCCTCTCGATCCCGTCCTTCTTTTTACAGATTTTTGATAAAAAAAGTAGCCTATGTATTTTTGATAAAAAAAAGTCTTATCACCACACCAAATTGTATCATTAGCAAGTTTTAGCGTTTTCCATACAAAGTTTCATCCTTTTTTCACCCTCTTAGGGGTAGATTTTTTATAAAAAGTAGCCTATGTCCGTTCTCTGAGGTCAAACTATCTTCACGCCAAATGTCATCATAATCGGTTCAGCGTTCTAGCCATTTCCCGTACAAAGTGTCGTCCCTCTACCTCCCGTCCCCATTTTCACAGATTTTTGATAAAAAGTAGCCTATGTTTTTTTGATAAATAATGTCTTATCACCGCACCAAATTTTATCATTACCTAGATTTAGCGTTCCCCAGACAAAGTTTCATCCCCTTTTTCACCCTCTTAGGGGTAGATTTTTTATAAAAAATAGCTATGTCCGTTCTCTGGCGTTGAACTATCTTCTTGTCAAATTTGATCATAATCGGTTCAGTGGTTTACCATTTCCTATACAAAGTTTAATCCCCTTTTTCACCCCTTTAGGGGCAGATTTTCTAATAAATAAGTAACCTATCATGAGCGCAGTCACATGTTCTTACTACGTACCGACTTTTGTCAAGATCAGTCAAGCCGTTCTTCAGTTATAAAAGGACATACAGACAGACAGACAGACAAAAATTTGAAAAATGGTAGAATCGAAGTCAGTGAGTCAAAAAACGACTACCTATCACAAAATTTGACAAAAAAATTGAAATTACAGACAGACGCAAGAGATTTATATAGTAGTATAAATATTTACACACAAGAAACAAATTCATTCAAAAAGAGAAAGAAATAAAGGTGCCACAAAAGGCAATATTTAATCAGATTCGTCCATACTGCTATTTTCACTGTTGTCGCTGCTATCATCACCTACATTAATTATAAATTCATTTTTTTAAATATTATCTATTTTCACATCTCTTTCATAATCTTCCCTTATTAAATTAACAGTTCTATTCACAACCTTTTCCCAATCTCCTTTAGTCACATGTTCACAAGGTTTTTCCAATATTTTTAGCATTTTTGTTGTGGTAAATGGGGCTTCTGTATTGTGTCTTGCAGCATATCCCTTAGTTTGAGCCCACACCAACTCAATCGCATTGTATTCACAATGGTAAGGCGGTAACCTTATAACTCAGTGCCCATGTTCTAAAGCCATTACGTTAGTGATGTATCGAATCTTGGTTGGTTTGTTTTCTTTTAAAAGACATACTAATTCCGCTTTTAACATATTTGTTTGCATCTACTTATGCCATTTTTTTAAGCCATGCGACGATGTCAGCTTTCTTTTGAGATTGGGCTGGTAGCTTATTAATTTGAATCGAGTGGTATGGGGCGTTGTTCATAATTATAATAGATGGTTCAGGGGCTACACAACATTGAGGTAAACCATTCAGTAAACTTTTCTTCATTCATCTCTTCATGATAGTCTCCAGTGGTTTTCACACAAAAGCATGAGAGAACCTTCGACTAACCCGTTGATGATTCCGGCGTGACAAATTATAAGCCGCGATCCTTTTCCTTTGACTCTGGACATAGATGCTGCAGTGTCATTGGTCCAAGAACGGCTTACAGTATGGTTAGCATTAAGCCATGTTTCATCCAAACACAAAATTTTGGCAATTTTCAATTTCTTTCTCTTTCCATCAATATTTTGCGTTTGTAACACTGTTTGTATCGAAATCTAATGATCTTCAAAAACATCGTTGACGAACTTTCCCCACTGGAGAATATCCAGCTTCCTTCAGTGATTGTACTATCATTACGTGCCACTACAATAGTAAACCCAAAACTTGTACTAGTATGAGTACAAGTACCAGATTGACACCATGTAGTGTCTATATCACACAAATGTACTGATTAAAAACCTGTGCTACTCAATTATTTTATTTTACTGTATTAGAGCATAGATTATGTCATGAGTTGCAAAGTGGGAGACAGTGTAGAAGACGGTATCTACGTTGCCACAACAAAATACTCTGTTAATGTTGCTAACATACACAATTTATCACTTGGGTTTCTTACCGGTTCTTCTCAGTGAAGGTTCTTTCCAATCTTAAATTTTTACAGTAAGAAATAAGTCGTAATTAATATAAAAGGTTTACAAAAACAGTTATCTGATAATAAATGCCTGTCGATTGAAATTTTAAACATTT
Source organism: Zeuzera pyrina (assembly GCA_907165235.1). Lineage (NCBI taxonomy): Eukaryota > Metazoa > Arthropoda > Insecta > Lepidoptera > Cossidae > Zeuzera > Zeuzera pyrina. Next base: position 8,502,234 of record OU015641.1, read on the forward strand.
CGATATGTAATTAGACAGCTACTTTTTAGTAAATTTAAAAATATATACAAAATTATATGTACATAAAATATTTTTATAATTACAATGAAGAATTACTTTTCTTATTGGGTCTTTGGGTCGATTTAGTCTTCATTGACAATAATGATGTAACTTAAGATAGAAATTAATTTCAAACTGAAGTTATTACCAAGGCACAGTTATTAAAAATAACACCATAAGAAATACAAAAGTTAAAAAAAAAAATATTTACTTTTAGTTCACTAAGCTAGTGTTGTTGGAGAGTTTCGGTCATCAAACCACTTAAGATTCACTGACGACATAGTGATCTTTGCTGAAACTCCTAAAGACATAGAATACATGCTGACCACATTAAACGAACAAAGCTCCAAAGTAGGGCTAGAAATGAATGCCAACAAAACAAAATTGATGAGCAACAGTTTTAAGAGAATCATTAATGTAAATGGTAAAATATTCGAATATGTGGACAACTACATATATTTAGGAAAGCTGGTATCATTCTCTAAAAATAATAATGAAGAAGAAGTAACAAGAAGAGTGAACATTACTTGGAAAAAGTACTGGTCCTTGAAAGAGATTTTTATAGGAGACAACAACCTGACATAGAAAAAAATTATGCATGATACTTGTCTACTGCCTTGTTTGGCATATGGTGCACAAACATGGGTCTTCACAAACAAAATTAAAGACAAAATTAGAACCACTCGGCAAGTAATGGAAAGGAGCATGTTAAGAGTAATAAAACAAGATAAAATATTACACTTAAAAATTAGGGAGAAAATAATATCGCTGATGCTCTCACACACATACTCAATCAAAAGTGTAAATGGGCTGGCCATGTTGCTCGTATGTCAGACAATAGATCGACTAAACGAACTACAACTTGGCGAGGACCGGATGGCAAAAGAAATGTTGGTAGACCTCACAAGCGATGGGTAGATGACATTATACAAGTAGCAGGCAGACATTGGGAAACGAAGGGAAAAAACAGAGAAGTGGTTGAAATTGGAGGAGGCCTTCACCCAGAGAGGGATCCATGATACCTAACACAACTAATATAGAATAAGTTAAATTATACTAATAACACTAGCATCATTTGCATTGTAAAATTTATTAGAATCATGGAATAAAAAAGGCTTATTATTATTAAGCTAGTGTTGTTAAACTTATTAATACTGCAACCCTAAAATAATTTCGAAAATCCCTCAGGAGCTCCCGGTATATCCATTTATGAAAGAATCTAAACATATAATGTATTACATTCTATGATTTATCTGCACTAACAATTTCTCTCCAATGGTTGATTTAAAAAGGGTAAAAGAAAACTATACACTGTAATTAGGGCACAATTTGATTATTTTCATTTCATGTGTGAACAATATTTAGAAAAATTAATAAAAGCAAAACAAGCACTCTTTTCATTGTGCTAAATATAAGTACTAAATTCCAATTTTAATTTTCCTTAATATTTATTTCAAGAAAAATCTAATTTGAACGAAGTACAAAATATTTAGTAGTAAATAGGTATTCACTCTTAGGTAGCATTAGGTAATGCTAAATAGCTTGGGACTCCCTTTTAATATGGCATGACCCCCCAGGGGTGATGAACCATACTTTGAGAAATACTACACTATGTAGTAAGTAGCTCGCAAAATATAAAAAAAACTTATAAATCTAAAACTAAGCTATGTAGTTTATAAAAACTTGCAAAACAATATGCGCATATGTATGTATATAATTGGAATAAGTATATTTCAAATCTTTATAATTTTAATTTTCATTTGAATAGTTTTAATATAAAAAATATTGTCTTGTACTACATTTTAGTCTCATGTGTTGTAAATTTTTGAGAGCTCTCGAGTTTTTGAATTTGTAATCAATTTGTTGATGATGGGGTCAGATGAAATTTTTTTAGCCCTTGACTTTATGTCATATTAGTAAATAACCACATATCACTTTTCAGAAAACAGCAGCAACATAAATAATTGTGATGAATTCATATCATATGTTAATAAACAATCAGTTAAGTGATTTCGAGCCTGTGAGGGAACAAATGAATAAACATCTATAAATAACCCGCCTTTTTCCTTCGCCGTAACCGGGTAAAGTGTTTTGTTTGTCACTTCTCTGAAATCACAGAGTAATTTGAGCAATAAAATCTTATTATGAACATCACTCACTTTATTACCAATTGAATATGAAATTGTCTGTCAATTATTCCGTAATTTCTGAAAAAACCGGTCGCAAATTGCTAGTCAGTATGAAAGAACAAAACTAAGACCATTCTGTTAGGCAACAGAAAATTCACAACATTCGTCAAAACAATATCTCGTACTCTTGTACTTGAATAACGATTACACATAATTTGTAAACATTTTATCTTATAACCATGATAAAAACATAGAAATAAAATCAAGGCAGTAACAGTTATTTTACCATCGCTTTCATTGCGTTTCATTAGAAAAACAAAACAAATTACTCACCTTTTAAATCTGTTCACTAAATATGCACTTTAAAATGTAAATAATACATTAAAGCAATGTAATTAATGAAAATAATAAATATTATTACAAATTAAACCACAGACTAAGCAGAAGTAGTTACTCTATGATCTGAAGTCAGTTTAAATAATTTTCTCAATGATTAGAAGATAATGTATTTGATGTTTGTGTATTGCACATACTGAGTATGTTGAGTACTGCAGTTTATTCCATTAAAGTTAAGGTGAAAGGATCTTAGCTAATACAACTGATGTCTTCAGTAATAATTAAATAATTCTTCATATAACGTATTACATTTTAGATGTTTTTTGGAGTTTCTGGCGACAAATATATCGAGTCTTTCTAATGGGATCCGCTGATGCAAACCAAGCCACTAAAAAATATCAACATCACCACTAAATAAGCACTTATTTCAACAATTTCACATAATAGTACAACAGTGTGGATGCGAAGGACGCAAAACTACGCCAATTTTACATCACTATATACACTAGAAACCATTTTCAAATAATTAAAATAATCGCCAAACCACTACCCATAAAGTTCCGCCAAAAACTCACGAACTCACGCAAACAGAATATAACCACTACGTTAAAAAAAACACTACGTTTAAGCAATGCGTTAAAGTCGGGACCAAGGAGCTTAAGGGACTTCCCTACTTGCGTTAGCATCTATAGTAGTCTGTGCCTACCACAGAACACATAGTGCCTACTAGCGACTTGTATACATTCACGCTAAAAAACAGTACCAGCCTGACGGAAGTTAACTTTTTTTTTAAATGGCACCGTACGTGAGTACATTGCCAACGTCAAGTATACCGAGAAAACAATTCAGTAGATAATTAGCGCATTTGCCAATGTCACGCATTAGCGCAAACTAGTATACAGACACCAAATAAGTATAATCACAAGTAAATTAGTTCTTTCTTATCGTAAAACTCCTCCAGTAAAGTGATAGTAGGCTTTACTGAAGTTAAAAGGACTTCTTGGAAGAGCGCGAAACCTTCAGCTACACATATTTATTTAGATCTACTCCATTCTTGTCACTTACACAGAACTTTAAAACACAATGAACTATCACTGTTGTACTTTAAAACTCCTAAAAATGTAAAAAAGATAAAATCTAAATAAAATGACAACCTCACTTCTCCCGTTCCCGCCAAAAAGTCAAGTTACAAATTTCATTTACCAGCATTATGGTAGTGCCAACTGCCAGGTTTCGCAGTATAGAGATGGGACACCGATATATGAAAATTTATCTATATCGCAAAATATTCTGCCTAGAAATAAGCTTTATTACATTATAAAGTTTAGGTAAATAACAACAAATGAAATTAATTACATTTAATAAACGATACGTTAGCTTTATTATTTAAGAGACAGTATTTTGAATAGTTATTTGACAAGGGTTTACTGGCTTTTTTTTAAGTATACAAGGTGTTACACGAGTCCACCAAATCCCTAAAAGGTATTGTAGCATGTCAAGTAGGAGTCCACCTATGAGGTTACAAAAGTCCTCCTGTGATATTTTTATTTTGATAAAATTTAAATGATTTTAAAGATAAATGAAAATATCGACTAAACTGCCGGCATCACTGTTTTGAGTTCATGACCCATATACAACCCCAAGGAGTAGTGAATTACCAGCTAACTACCTCCTTTGCTAGGCATCTACCAGGCTACCAGTGGACCACGCCCACAGCTAGATAGGGATAGCTATATGTATTGTTAAATACAATGTGCCGTCGGCAAGCGGCTCGCGGTCGCTACATTTAGGCCTACTGTAAGCAATTAAATCGCACGTTACTTAACAAACAAAAAAAAATAAAAGATACTTCGCCTAGGTATGCGCATACGCAAGGAAAATGTGTGAGGAGAATGATGAGATTAGAGGAAGCGAAAGAAGTATCTAAGAATCGAAAAGCTTGGCGCTCCGTCCTCTCTAACCACCCCGTTAGGGATACAGCGTAAAGATATGTATGTGCAAAACCTACTTAATAAATAATAGGTGTGGTTATACTGTACAGATATGTGTTACTTAATAAATAAATAAAAGCTACTTAATAAAAATACGTGTTGAAATACTGTTCTGCTACGTTCCGACGGCAAGTGGCTCGCGCCCGTTACAAAGTACATATGTATCTACTGTTTAGGTATTTTATCGCGCGAATACAATAAATAAAAGCTACTTAATAAATAATAGGCGTTGAAATATTGTACAGATGCGTGTCTAGTAGCTCTCGCAATCTGTGCTGCTTGGCGACGGCACGCCGCGGCCTGCTATACATATCTACCTATTGCTTGCAATTATAACGCACACTAACCTATCGCTAAAGGTACATAGTTAATAATGTGAAATACATACTGAAAGTTTGATGACTCACAATGCAGCCGCTTTGAACCCATCCAAGGGAATTAGGCATCCTTTCGAAAGAACACGTAAGTTGCTTATATCTATCTGTTCTTCGAAGTCTACATTTGTGTGACAGAAAGTCCTTCTCTAGTAGAACTGAGAACACTATCAGCGGTATGCAAACGTTGTGTCATCTTACGAAACATTTCCAAAAACATAGAAGCAGCCTCCCATCTGCTTCTGATTTGTTGAGGCAAAACCGATATTCGTAAATTCGACAAGCGGTACACAAGTTTCCTTTAATGACTACGACCACAGCATCATGTCATAGTAGTCTCCTTTAGTACTATCACATTTTCACTCACAATTAAAATAAATAAAAATTAGATGTTTACGTAAACAGCTCAGAGCTCTGACTAAAATAATAAGTTCCGCCTTCCGGCAGTCAAAGGTGCCGACAAACAGTTGCGATTGGTCGAAGCAAACCAATGAAATTATTGTGCATATTTTGTGTGCAATTTGGTATTATAGTTTTTGTGTATTATAAGAAAGGGGAGAACTAATAATTTTTAGGGTCCCGTTTTAAATTTTTATAATTTAATTACATTCTATTTCGTAGTAGGCGTTCGGAACTAGAATTTCAATGATTAAAAACAGTAATGTAAAATTAACACGATGAGTACCATGACCCCGTTATAACCGTATTAACAATGGAACTACACATTTTAAAAATCTTTTCGAAAAACGAAATTTTTGCCGTTTTAGAGTTAAAAAACGGTTTTTATAAATACGATACAATACCTAAAAAACTCGAATACTAAAAAACTCGATACAATATTTTAAAAAAAAATAGAATCTTCAAAGATTCAAACTCATATTTCGTATCGAGTGCTTCATTTTTTTTTTATTTGAAAGCAACCATTGTACGTCTTTTTAATGTACACTAATATTATAAAGAGGTTAACTTTGTTTATTTGTATGTTAATGGATAAACTCAAAAACTACTGAACCGATTTCAAAAATTCTTTCACCTTAGAAGGCTACATTATCAGCGAGTAACATGGGCTGTATTTTTTTTTTTTAATTCTACCCGTGCAAAGCCGGGGCGGGTCGCTAGATGTAAATAAAAGCGACGAGAACAAATCATAAGTAAATATTAGAAATAAATAATAGCCATGAATAAACAGTCATCTATGAAAGAAAAAATTGTACGTCTTTTTAATTGTAAATAAAAGTAACGAGAAGAAATCATAAGTAAATATTAGAAGTAAATAATGTACAAAATGAACAAAATTAGAGGAGAGGTTCAAAGTGTCGTCCTTTGTCTTTTAAGTACAATCTCGCCTGTCGAAAAATGGCTGCGTTGCTGCGTTTGGTAGGTATTCACTGCTCTACTCACACTCAAGAAAACAGCTACAACAACGGTATTTCTATCGTAAGCTAATAAGATACGAAAAATTTTTTTACCGAAATGAAATTAAAACTATTGTCTTCCGAAATTCGATATTGATGCGTTTGATTGATATGAAAGTGAAATTTAAAAATGTCACAAAGTATCCTGCAATGTAACTTGGTTGCCTAATTGATGTTGCTGAGCAAAGAGAGTTCAATTACTTATTTGCATTGTTTATTTTGTTCTTCGTAAACTGTAAAGGTCATTCCTGGTAAACATCTTCTGGTCTAGTGAACGAAGTTCCATAACAAGCAAACCATTGTATCATATTTTAATTATTATACGGAACCCATGTAAAAAAATAAAAAGCTTTGAAAAAATAGCGCCAAATTCTAATTGCCTGGTATTTACAAAGATTAAACTACAGGAGATGGGTCTGTGTGAAACAGCTAGATAATACGCGTTCCTATGGAATAAGTGCGGTATCGTTAAAAGCCGAACCGTAACAATCCGTACTTTAATTTTCATATTCTAAATGTAATTAAGATAATTTGCCGAAAAATCTTTAATTACATCTTTTAGTGTTAGATGTTCGTTTATTAGCCTTGCAACGCAAAAGACACAGACATAACATCACATACAGACACTAAAAAAATCAAAATAGTTTGTTCAATACAAATAGCGCAATTACATCTTGCACACGAAAGCTTAGGCAGAAATTACTTACAAATGTCCCCAGTCTGAAAAAATATAATCTATAATTTTGAGGTTGATGACCTTGAACTTGACGAACAGCTGATCACTAGGGATGGGATTCCTAAGAAATTATGTCGATTGTTTTGTAAAACTTCGATAGTAATTATTTCAGAAATCCTAACAGTTAAAACAAAAATAATCGCACTTTTCGTTTCAGTGTTTGTAACATTCTATCGCGCTTTAAGCATTATCCGAACTCGTGTAACACCTTGGATATTCTTCGTAAAAATCAGCTATTTAACGCAAAATGTTTTCATCTTCTTAACCGAAACATGAAATAGCTGATTAAATTAAAAACTGTATTTACCAGTAGATCACACTCCCAAAGTATCTTTATTATTATTTTAATTTATTCTTGACCGTGGACAATGTAGTCCTTCAGTCGAAATATTAAAGACTTCTAGGTCATTGGGTTGGAACTCATACTACCATAGTAGTAGTGATATTGAAATTCTATCCTTTGTACTAAATTCTACCCAGTTCTGTGTATAGTACGCTAAAATACTACCATCGCAATTTTTTTTACAATTCTTGTCTAAGTGACTCTGCTGTCGAATTATATTTCAGATATTTCAATATGTCGAACTTAGTATCCGATTTCACAATCGAAAGAAATAAAAATTGGTATTTTAAAGTAGATATGTCTGAACGAGAGAGAGATGAATGCCGTTTGCCCGTTTCTCACTTAAGAGATTCCTCCGTTTGCTTTTTGACCAAAGGCGCTTTGGATAAGATAGAGAGAGAGGAACGCATGTTCGCAATATTTAATCAATGTATTCCGTTATTTTATTTTACTTTATTTATAAACAAGAATAAACAGCAGTTTTACATTTATCTTACCAAATTACATTTTTCTGTGCCTTTTGACAATTACTGATTCTAATCGCTACTAAAATATTAAATATTATGTGATGTAGGTAGTTATTATTTTCATTTATTTACAATTTTACAATTATAATATAAGGTAAACAAAAATTATTAATGTCACATCGAGTCGTGTGTGTAAATGTAATTGAAGTGAAGTATTAAATTGTGGTGGCATTGTGTTTTGTGTGATTGAGTGTCTCGTTCTTTTGTTACAAATGAGTGTGTTGTAATGGTGGGTTTACATGACGTTCCTCTTTAACTCTTTTTTTTTTGCGTTAAGAATATAACAATTGTTTTATTACACCTTTTTTGAATTTTATTTTTGACAAGCGAAAGATATCTATGTCCGAGAACCCCTTATTATACTTTCGTGGTAAACTTATTAGGGTAGGGAGGGTTATTAAATGCATAATTGTTCGAGAAATCGGTACATAGAACAACTGTGCGTGTCTAGTTCTTAAATGCAGCATATTTGTGAGGAGTTGCGGGCAGTCAAGTTTACCGGAGCATACGTCGTGCAACAGCAGCATCTCTCTAAGAGTACGTCGAGCGCACAGTGTTAGTATTTTGTAATCGTTGCAAGATACCCTGTAGTCTACGTTGAACATAAGGGTATGATGATTTAAATATTTAACAAATTCGATTTGTACTCGCTCTGTTGCATGTTCGTAAACAACATAATGAGGGTTCCATATAGTATTCAAGTGCACTTCGAACGTACCCAAAATACAAGGTTTTGATACAAGAAACATCTGTAAAAGGTATAGATAGGGCGGGATTAGAAGTGCTACAGCATCCTGGTCATGTAGCACGGCTAATTCTAGGTTGTGTATCTGTCCGGTGCACAATCTGGCGAATCGTCACAAGAGGAGCGCAACAGTCGCAGAGATACTTGGGACTAGGCCGGAGGTAATCCTTCCTGTGGTTGCTGCCTGTTATTGGCTTGATTCCTTATGAAACAAGCGTAACTAGAACCTCTGGTTGGGCCTATCCACAACCTATCCCTATCCTTTTATCCTTCCATTCAGCGGCGATGCTATTGTGGCTCTCGGCATTGCGGTCCTTTCCGTCCTAAAATATGGACAGAAAGGAGGGAGGGGGGGGGAGAGCCACCAACGTGTGAATGCCGTGCGTCGGGACCCGTACGGAGGGTCAATGGGATCCTGGCGGTTGAGGTGGGAGGAGGTCGGCAAATAGTTACCGAATCTCGCCAACACACCGCTTTGGCCCGGAGATCCACTTACACGGGCAGCTGTGGGCCGGCCACCCACAGTTAATCGGCAATTGGCAGGTCTCCTGGATTGGGAGGTCTACAGCCGGCGACGCTCGTGGTTCCTCGTTTCATTCGGGCGAGGTCTCGTTGGTGTCGTGCGGGCTCGTGGACAGTCCAATCTGAGGGGCTATACTTTCCTAGTAGCCCTGGCAGTACAGTGTACTGTCCCCAACGTTGCGGGCTCCGTGGAGGGTGGGGAGCTATGGAAAGTGAGAACGAAAAAACACTGTATGGATTCGCAAAAACCCGATTACAAAAAACACTCAGGACCGTGGAAGGGGAAACCAGAAGCGGTCCCACAAAAGATTGTGACTCGACGAATCGTGTTGAGTCACAAGAAATGACAAGATCGTCGGAACTTGACGCTTCCCCCGAGGAACCAAGTACCGGAAATCCATGGCAAGAAGTGAAGCCAAGATCCACGCACAGGCGCGGGCTCCGTCGCAAGACGGATAACAAACCAGGTGCGGCCACGGTGAAGGCGTCACTCGGAAAAAATGCCAAAAAAGGGAAACGGAGTGAGCCCCCTCACTCCGTTTCCCTTTTTTGGCATTTGGACCCGGTCCACGCTCAGTCGGTGCCCTCTGTCCGCCTTGCTGCGAAAGGGAGTAGTTCGAAGGAGGTGACTCTACCGAACACAACCGGACGCGCAGGTGTGGTGGAGTGTGGCCCCGAGCGGACGGATAGGAAATCCCAAGGCGCAGCTCCAGCAGCAAGCATTTCCCCACATAAAAGCCGGAGGTTCAGACGCAAGGAGGCCGCCCGGGCGTATACCGAAAGGCCTCCACACAGGCTGATAAGAGACAGCGCCAGAACTCCACACTCTCCCCTGAGAAGGAGTCTGAGAAGCCGCGTCTGGCAAACTCCGGGAGCAATATGGAGAGGTCTTTTGCGGAGGTTATGCAGTGTGACCTAGCAGTCGCAGTCACGACCACCCCAAGAAGATCTCTCACAGCAGAACAGATAGGTCAAATTTAAAAAGGACCTATCCCAGGCGATTTTGAGCACGCTCAAAATCGCCTCGTTGGCTCGTTGGCTGCGTCGAGGTTTGTGGGAAAGCCCATCATGAGGAATGGGGTCCTCAAGCTCTGGTGCGAAGACGAGAAGTCATTGAACTGGTTGAGAAGGGCAGTGTCCGAGATCGCACTTCCGTTACGGGGCTGCAGGCTAACGGTCGCGGCGCAGGTCGATCAAGATGAAAAGGATCTCTTTTTAATTCTTGCGATCCCCTCGTAGAGAGGCTAATGCAAAGGGATCGTAGGCTGAGCTTCGGTTTAGGCACAGTCAACGTTCGCTTCTTTGGTGACAAGGGTAAGCTCTTAAATGAGCCACCCCTTAAAACATCCGCTCCACCGGCCGCGGCCCCCATTGGTGAAGTAGCAGCAGGCCAGGCTTCGCAGCCGAGCCGCGGTGAAACACCAATGGAGACGGATGCGTCGGGAACCGCCTTGGCTTCGGTTTCGGCTGAGTTCCCCGCAAAAGCCACCGCTGGCGAAGTAGCAGCAGGCCAGGTCTCACAACCGAGCAGCTGCAAAACGCCGATGGGAAATGATGCGTCGAGAACCGCCACGTGTTCGACCGTGGCTGAGTTCCCCGCACAGGTGGACTTCTCACCTCCAGCCAACATACCAACCATCGACGTGCCTAGTACATCTACACGGGTGATGCCGACGAAAGACTATGGGGGCTGGAGGGGTGAAGAGGAGTTGCTTGAAGATACGGGGGAGTCGGACATCAATGATGACCTCCTCTCTTCCCTTGGCCATTAGAGCCATACAAATCAACCTCCAGCATAGTCAGACCGCAACGGCTTCCTTATGCAGAACCTTGCTGGAGGTCCCACAAAACCTTGCCCCAGTGGTGTTGATCCAAGAGCCGTGGATCAACAGCGACCGAATCTGTGGCCTCTCCAATACTGGAGGTAAGATAATATACGATACGTCTTGGAACCATCCACGTACCTGTATACATGTTACAAAACACATGCAATATGTGCCCCTAACACAATTCTGTTCCAGAGATCTAACCACCATCAAGATCCTAAACAACATTAGTTATGATATGATAATAGCGGCTGCCTACATGCAAGAGGACGCAGAGATCCCGCCTAATGAACTACCAGACCTGATAAAACACTGCGAGGACAATTCATTTGAGCTGATTGTTGCCGCAGATGTCAACGCACACCATCCTTTGTGGGGAATGAAAAAATCAAACAACCGAGGCGAGGAATTGTTTAATTATTTATTTACAACAAACCTAAAAGTTCTAAACATAGGTACTGAACCAACATTTGTAACTAGAAGGTCCAAAACAATAATAGATATAACACTAAGCACTGTCAAGGTATCTGATACTGTGAGGGGATGGCACGTATCCCGGAAGGCTTCGCCATCGGACCACAGATATATATTTTTGACATTAATACGCTTATAAGAGAGAAACCATTAAAACGCAACCCAAGACAAACTAATCGCACTGTTTATACGCAACACCTAAAAGAAGGATTCATTAAATTATATCCTAGTAAAGAGATAAAAAACGTTAATGAAATAGATAGAGAAGTAACGATCTTCAGTTCAACGATAATGCAAGCATATGAATAAAGACAGAGGCTGGAACAAACAGTTAGAAAAACTGAAAAAGATGGTAAGAAAACGTTTCAACCGGGCTATAAACACAGGTACTGAAACAGACTGGGATGCGTACAAGCTAAACCCAACGCGAGTACAAAAAGAGTATCAGACAAAATAGCAGAAGATCCTGGAGGAAATTCTGTACAAATATTGCCTCAAATAATGCTGCAGCAAAAGTAATGAAGGTTCTGTCATCTCAACCCTTACAAGAAATAGGTACCATAAAAAGACCAGATGGCTCGCTAACAACCCATGAAAGCGAGGTCAATGAGATCCTAATACAAACACATTTTCCCGGGTGTAACATAACTAATGAGTACACTTGGGGACTACAAACGGACATAGAAGAAACAACAATCATTGACTGGACAATCTCGAAAGAAATTGTAAACCAAGATAAAGTATCTTGGGCGATAAATAGTTTCCTCCCGTACAAGTCGGCGGGTCTTGATGGAATTTTTCCGGGCCTATTACAATAGGGAGAAAACATTATAATAAAACGGCTAACAAAAATACTACAATCATGCCTGGCAATGAAATATACCCCTACATCATGGAGAGAAGTAAAAGTCATTTTCATTCCAAAGCCGGGTAGAAGTGACTACACTGAACCAAAATCTTTCAGACCAATAAGTCTTACATCATTTTTGCTGAAGACACTGGAAAGATTATGCGACAGAGAAATAAGAAGCAAAGTACTCTTAGAAGTACCTCTGCACCCGCAGCAACACGCATACAGTGCCGGAAAATCTACTGAAACTGCATTACATAACGTAGTCAGCAAAATAGAACATGCAATAGAAAATAAATTACTATGCTTAGGCGTCTTCATTGATATCGTGGGTGCCTTTGACAAAACAACATTTACTAGCATCGACGTAACCTTAACTAGACACAAAGTGTGTCCCACAGTACGGTCCTGGATCAGCAATATGCTCAAACATAGAGCCGTCCAAATCACCCTGACCAAAACCACAAGAGGCATTGTTAACAAGGGCTGCCCCCAAGGAGGTGTAATTTCCCCTCTTCTATGGAACATAGTGATAAATGACCTGATCACAAAGCTTAACAAACAACTACTGTGCACTATAGGTTACGCAGATGACTTGACAATACTCGTTACAGGCAACTTTGTAAATATTGCCTGTAATGCTATGCAAAGAGGCTTGAACATCATTGAAAAATGGTGCAGAGAGAATGAATTAACCGTGAACCCAAGTAAAACTGAAATGGTAATTTTTACCAACAAAAGGAAACTGGGCAATTACAAACTACCCAAACTCTTCGGGAAAGAACTAAAAACTTCTAACGAAGTGAAATACCTGGGAGTAATACTGGACAGTAAACTCAACTGGAATTCACATTTAGAAGGCAAATTAAAGAAAGCATCTCTAAGCTTCTGGCAATGCAGAAGATTAGTTGGAAATAAATGGGGCCTAAGCCCTAAAAGGGTAATGTGGCTCTACATGGCTGTAATTAGACCTATGATAAGCTATGCAACACTAGTATGGTGGCCAAAAACCCTACAAACCACTGCTATTAATAAGCTCCAAAAAACACAAAGATTAGCGTGCACAACAATAACAGGTGGCATGCGCACCGCTCCAACAGCAGCGATGGAGGCCTTACTAAACCTTCCACCGTTGCACATGTACATACAACAAGAGGCAACAGCAACAGCTTTTAGACTTAAAGCTATAAACCTCTGGAAAACCAATGCAAACACGGCACATACACGCATAATGAAAATGGCAATTCAAGAGGTACCACTACTTGAAATGCCCACAGACAAGAAAGAAAAAGCCCTTAGGTTTAACAAATAATATCGCATACAACTGTATGAAGAACAAAATGACAGCTCCGGCATTCACGAAATCCGCATCTACACAGACGGATCAAAAACAACTACAGGAGCAGGTACATTCTCCGAAGACCTGAATATGCACATAACGACACCACTTGGCACACACAACTCCATCTTTCAAGCCGAGTGCATAGGAATAATACAGGCTGCTAAAGCAATAATAAACAGACGAATAGAGGGATACAACATCAGAATCCTCTCAGATAGTGCGTCTGTTCTAAAAGCCTTAAATAGCTATAAAACAAACTCTAAGTTGCTACAAGAGTGCCATGAGTCCTTAACAGAGGCATCAAAAAATAATAAAATATGCCTTCAGTGGATCAAAGGACACAGCAACTCTAGAGGTAACGATGAAGCAGATCTCCTGGCAAAGAGGGGATCAGACACGAAAATATATGGGCCTGAACCTATAGTGCCCATACCAACATATCAAGTGCGGTCATGGGTTAGAAACAGAACGCACAAACAGCACAAGGAATATTGGAAAAATATAGATACATGTAGGCAAGCAAAAGAAGTATTGCCAGACATTGACAAACGACTTTCACGTCGCTTCATAACACAAAGCCGGTCCAACATTAGAGCCCTAACAGGTATAATGACAGGACACTGCTCACTAAACAAGCACCTTTTTGACCTAGGGCTAACTGATAGCCCACTGTGCAGAGGATGTATGGAAAAAGAAGAGACAGCCTCACATCTGTTACTCGAGTGCGGGAGTGTTACCAAGGAAAGGGCAGAATATCTGAACAACCCAGAAACCATGTCCAACGCATGCAGCAACCTGGTGAACTTAACAAGGTTCATCAATGTAGTGGGTTGGCTACAATAACAAATATCCAGTCCCTCGCACAAAGGGTCGCAAATAAGCGGCCTAATTGCGAGCAGAAGCCTGCAAGTCAAGAGTCAAGAGTCAAGAAGGTATAGATACACGATAAATAAATCCTAGATTTTCGTAAGCTTTACCTACTATATATTGGATATGATCCGAAAAAGCTAGTTTGACATCCAAGATAACTCCTAGATCTTTTACTTTGTCGGTGCTTTGAATGGTCATTACATTTAATTTGTAGCGGTACTTCAATGGTGTACCTCGCGTAAAAATAACATGAGCACATTTCGACACATTAACATTTATCTTATTTTCAAAATAGTATTTAGAAAGTCTTCAGAAAGAAATAGTATTTAGGGGGTCAACTGAGGAAGCGTGCTCGTCGCGACCCCTGCCAGCCCTTTTCAGGGTTGCAATTCCTCTTCTGTGCACACCATGCGGGACAGTGCAAATATGAATGCTAGGGCGTCCCCCGAAAGCGACGTACACCGGTGTGAGCAGAGTGCAGTTCGGCGTTGGGGACCGCCATCCAACACGCTGTGTACCTAGCGGCGGGAAGTGGAGGGAGGAGTGCAGAATAGCTGCGTGGAATGTGAGAGGTAGGATTGAAGAGAAGATGAATGAAGTGATTGATATTATGGAAGAAAGAAGATTGGATGTGTTTTGTTTGAGTGAAATCAAGCGAAAGGGCAGTGAACTTCAGCATCGCTTTGTGGTCAGGTGTACCACAAGAAGAAAGGGGATGCCAGGGGGTAGGCGTCTTACTGTCCTCTCGTTTGGTTAACTGTGTAACTGAGTATAAGTGTGTAAACCCGAGACTGCTCTGGGTGCATCTCAAGACAGAGTAGACGAGGTTATTTGTTTTAGTGGTGTATGCCCCAGTGTCAGTGAATGTTAGGGAAGTTCTAGAGACGATTGAGGAGAATGAGAGAATTATACTGTGTGGAGATATGAATGGATGGGTTGGGACAGCTCGAACAGGATTTGAGTATGTCCTAGGCAAGTATGGAGATAAGAGAGTGAATGATGCTGGTAGGATTGTGTTAGGACTGTGTATGGAAAAGGATCATTTTGTTGCTAATACCTTATTTAAGCAGAAAAGGGTTCATCAGTACACGTGGGAAAGGAAGGATGAAAGAAGTATGATTGATTTATTCCTGGTGGACAGCCGGCTCAAAAAGCAGGTTATGGACACTAGAGTACACAGAGGAGTAGATCTGGGAACGGACCACTTTCTAGTGGTAACTAGAATAAGGGGTCTGTTGGCGGCATGGCGACATCGCTTAGTGTCCAAGCCTGCAGCGGTTTGTCGCATTAAAAGCTGGAAACTCCAAGATGCGACCACCAGGAATGAATATGAAAGGGTATTATCCTGTAAGCTTGATGATAGATTGAAAGTTATGAGCGAGGATGTTGAAGAATGTTGGCAGAACATTAGGGATAGCATGATCGAGGCTGCGAAAGAAGTATGTAGAATGAATAAGATTGGTAATGGTAAAAAGCGTGATGTGTGGGGGAATGATGAGGTGAAAGTGTCTGTGCATAAGAAGAAGAAAGCATGGCGGGACTACTTTGCTACTAAAAATTACTGTGGTATGAAAAATATGATGAAAGACAGATATAAGCTGCAAGCTGAAGGCACTAGTGAAAGAGAAGCGTGAAAGATGTAGGGTGTTAGACGAAAATAAGATGTCGGACAAATTCGAGGAAAATTTCAAATTATTTTGGAAAGAAGTACGTAAGTACCGAAGTGGTCCGGCACCTTGCAGAATGAATAAAGTGCGTTCGAAAGAAAACAACCTGCTTACAAATAAAAAGGATGTTCTGCAGCGATGGAGTGAATACTATGGAGAACTGTATGAGAGTGGCGACTCCGTCTCTGATACTGAGCGCGATTCTAATGAATTGCTACACTCGGGCCAGGGACCGGAGGATGCCATTAGTATGAAAGAGATTGAGAAAGTGATAAGAAGTTTGAAATGTGGAAAGGCTGCGGGAAATGATGAGGTGACTGCTGAGATGATCAAGTATGGTGGTCCTAGGGTTTGGTATGCCTTCTGTGTACTCTGCAACCTTTGTTGGCAGAAGGGGGAGGTTCCAGAGGACTGGTGCACGGCAGTCATAGTACCTATATATAAAGGGAAAGGTCCTATCTAGCTTGTGCGTGCTATAGGGCCATCAGCTTAGTCAGCTTAGCGAGTAAAGTCTATACTAAGGTGTTGACTGAACGTATGAAAGGCGTTTCAGAAAGATATTTGTGGGAGGCGCAAGGTGGTTTCAGGAACGGTAGGGGTTGTATCGATCAGATTTTCTCGCTTCGCGTTATCGTGGGAAGGTTTCTGGCTATAGGCTAGAAAGTTTTCTGCGCTTTCGTGAATCTAGAAAAGGCATTCGATAGAGTAGTACGGAAGAAATTGTGGAGTCTTTTGCCTGAATATGGCGTGGAGGGCTCCTTACTGCAGGCTGTGAGGTCATTATATCGTGGCCACAGAGCCTGTGTAAGGATAGACGGTGACATGTCGCCCTGGTTTGAAGTCTGTTCTGGTGTCAGACAGGGCTGCGTGATGTCTGCCTGGCTGTTCGTGCTGTATTTGGACAGTTGCCTCCAGAGATTGAAAGGTAATATGAGTGGTATGGGATGTGATGACACAGTGGTAAACTGCCTATTGTACGCTGACGATGCTGTGCTAATAGAACCATCAGAAGCAGAGTTGCAGACACTAGTCACGTGTATGAAAGAAGAAATTGTGATTGATTGTGTGTGTGAAATGTGAATTAAAAGGATTGAAAATGAATGTGAACAAAACTAAGGTTCTGGTGTTTGAAAGAGAAGCGGTACAAACGAAATGTGTGATTTGTGTAAATGGAAAATGTCTAGAACAAGTGAATGAAATTGTGTATCTGGGGAGTGCGTTTTCGAGGGATGGAAGATGTGAGTTGGATGTGGAGAGACGGGTAGCAGCTGGCAATAAAGTGAACGGTGCTCTGTCCGCATTAGTGGGTAGTGTGAATATATCTAACACTGCTAAAATGGCCATCCACAATGCGGTGTTGATGCCAACTTTGTTGTACGGTAGTGAGGCCTGGATATTCCCGAAATCGAGTGAAAGTATGATAAATGCTGTGGAGATGCGGTCTGTCAGAAATATGTGCGGTGTCACGCTTGCGGACAGGATAAACAATGATGAGATATGTAGTATGACAGGGTTACACAACAGTATTATTGTAAAAATGAAGAAAGGAATGCTTAGATGGTTTGAGCACTTGGAAAGAATGAGTGATGAAAGACTGACGAAGAAAATCTACAGAGCGAAAGTGAGTGGTAAAAGAAGCCAAGGTGTTAGCAGCCACATAGCCACAGTGTTAGCAGACGGAAATGTTAAAAGCACTCGCATACCTAGGCGAAAATATGTGAAAAGAATGATGAGTTTTGAGGAAGCGAAAGAGATGTGTAAGGACCGCGACTCCTGGCGCTCCGTCGTCTCTGACTACCCCGTTGGGGATACAGCGTGAAGATATGTTATGTTATTTAGAAAGTCTATTTAGGTCCTCTTGAAGCTTCAAGCAGTCTTCTTCATTCTTAACAGCATGATATACTTTTTTATTATCCGCATATAATAGAAATTTTGCGTGTTTAAAACACTTACCTATATCATACAAGTAAGCTGCATATAACAAAGGTCCGAGAATTGAGCCCTGCGGTACGCCTGAGGGCACCTCTACAAAATTAGATCGTAGCCCACCTATTACGACTGCTTGCTTCCTATTCGAAACATACTATTTTATCCATCTTAAAAGATCACCTCAAATGCCCAATTCTTGCAGTTTATGAAAGAATATTACGTGATCTACACGATTAAAAGCCTTTCCGAAGTCTGTGTAGATCACATGAACTTGTGACAGTGTCTCCGTACCCGTAAGAATATCATTAACAAACAGCGACAAGTTAGTATCAGTCGACCGACCCTTAACAAAACTGTGTTGTTCATCAGGGATTCCTTGTTTATGACCGTATAAATATATTCGTATACCAGTCTTTAAAAACATTTGCTAAAAATATTAGGTACAGAAATGTTTCTATAATGTTCAACGTTACACTTTGAACCTTCAAAGAGTGCAGAACAAAATTATAAAAATGCTTTTCCATTTTCCTTACCTTACCCCCAGTCTCCTGGTCTATAACAAAACCAATCTTATGACTATACAACAGCTGTACACTTATCACACATGCATACTCATTCGCAAAATACTAAATAAAACCATTCACACTTCTATATCACTCACACTATCAAAACAAATACAAAAGCGCACCACCCGACGGGCTAGTTTTATCGTTCTACCTAAGACAAGCGACAAATTGAGGCAAGAGAATGTTTACATTTGAGGGACCACAGCTTTTTAACAAACTACCATCAAATTAAAAAAAATTCAGTCTTTCGAAACGTTTAAAATTAAACTTGCTCATTACATCAGAGAATAATTTTTTGAATGTACTAATAATACAAATAAGTTATTTGAATTGCTGTTGCGATTGTATAAACTCAGTGCGTACGACAAATTAAAATTATCATTTATAATATTGTATTCTCATGTAAGTGACGATTGTATGTCTTAAATGGGAATAAAGATTTCTATAAACCTAATCTTTCTTGTGTATAGGTACAACATGAGCTTCTTTCCAGATCAACAGACGAACGCCCTCCCTGATTGAACGATTAAAGAAAATATTTATCGGGAATGCTAAAGAGGATGCACATCTACGTATACAAACTAGAGAAACCTGATCACTACCAGCATATTTATTGTCATCTATATCTACGAGAGGTTTCATTGTACGTTCCAAAGTAATGTCAAAAGTATGAATGTCATAAGCGAAATTTGAATGTGGGGAATCAGTACTGGAGTAATTATCAACAGGCGGTACAAATACACTTTTAAAAAATCTGTTGAATGCGTTACACATGTCCTCACCATTTTTTAGTTCCCTACCATTGTAAATCATCGAAGTCGGATAACCAGTAGCGTAACCAAGGGCGTCGCCTAGGCGGGAAGGGGGGGGCCGTTGCCCCCCCCCCTAGAGATCAAATGTAGCTAGCTGCAAAGCGACCAAAGTGCGAGCAATTGACTTCCTTATCTATTAATAAATTCCGCATCGCATGACAAAACGTAAATAAATTCACAAGGTTTAATGTATGTTGTAGAAAGTATTGAAATATTCAGAATAACATTAAGATTTTGACATCCGTTTTTAAAATCGCCGCCATTTTCATCACGACTATATCAGATTTGCCAAAACGCAAGGCCATTAAACAGTGTAAAAATATGTAAGTAGGTATGGTGTGTGTGTGCATTGCATTTCTTTCTACGACAGCCGTTCACCAGCATTCACGTTAGTTTTGTATAATTTGTATGCGGTATTGTGGCATACCTAAATAAAGTAGAACATACAATTTTAATTGGTTTTGTGGACAATGCCACCTGTAAGTGTTCATAAGAAACACCTACAGTTGAATAAATCGACTACAATCCTTGTAAAACCTAGTATTGCTACTTGACGCTAGATGGCGCTTGTTCAATGAACTCTGGAATTTGGTAGCAGTTACTAGACCAGGTAGAATGTTACCGTACATTCTAGTATGATGTTCGTTTGGGTAAATAAAGACGTGAGCCACTGCGAGCGAGTAACTTTTTAATTGGAAGCGATCAACGAAACAAGCTAAACAAGCGAATTGGAAAGCGAATATAAGACTACCGGCTTGCCTGTGTTAGTCAATATTGATTTATATTTATTAAATAATAAGATCTCAGTGTTGAATTGTGAAGTTTCTGAGTGTGTCTCCATTCATCATCTTATCAAAATGGACATCAGAAAGTTTTTTGGTACTGTATTTATGTACTGCTGTACTGTGGTTATGTACTGCTTTAATCTTGGACTTGGAGCTAGTATTTTTATTTTATTTGTCTTAGCTAATAGCTTTAAACTGATGGATCAAGTAGCGACAGCGATGAACAGGACAAAGTAACGACCATATCGTATGTGTCTTCATCGGTCACCACAACCACAACAGGTTATATTCAGCCGCAGGAACTACCTAGACCAAGTTCCTCTACATATCTGGCGCCAAATCCTGATTCAATGATGGATGACTGCAATGAAAATGATATCGGGCGGTATGTTGGACGGGCACACATGTTATCAACCGAAAAGAAGAAGGAATTGATTGAAAACTGTTGGCCACCTTCCGCGACCTATAACTTTGCGGAAGATGCAAAACATTTAAAGACAAAATTTAATTATTCTTGGTTGGAAACATACTCTTCATGGTTGGTATATTCCAGGCGCCAAAAAGGAGCATTTTGTAAATATTGTACGTTGTTCCCAGCAAATCCAAATTCATTTAGAGGCATATTGGGATTATTTACTTTTGTAAGTTCAAAGATATTCACGAGCAGTGCAAAAAGCACATTGAAATCCACTTCTATAAGGAAGCATTGAAAGCTGCTAAATCTTTTCTCGAAGGTGTGCCTGTCGATTTGCAACTGAACAAATATTCCCAGGGAATTATTGAAGAAAATCGCAAAATTATAAAATCTATTATTTCCTGCATTACGTTTTGCGGGTCACACGACTTCGCACTGAGAGGTAAACATTATGGTGAATGTATTCTCGAGGATTTATACAGGGCTGCGAATTGACGCGGGAGATTTGATTTTAAAGAAACACATTGAGCAAGGGAAAAAGAATGCAAGCTACCGTTCAGTGGATATTCAAAATGAAATTATTGATATTTGTGGAAGCGTTATTAAGGCTGATATTATGAAAAAAGTGAAAGAAGCAGCAGCATATAGTGTGCTAGCAGACGAAACGGCTTATATTTCTGGCACTGAACAACTATCGATTGGGATGCGATATTTTGATGAAGAAACACAGGAAGTCCAAGAAATGTTTGTCGGATTCATTGAGTTAAAAGATTTGGATGCGAAATCGATTCCACATAGCATAGATGAGTTTTTGACAAAAGAAGATCTGAATATAAATAAATGCGTTGGTTTTGGTTTTGATGGTTGTTCAACGATGTCAGGAAAAGACGGAGGGGTACAAGCGATCTTACGCAAAAAGTACACCAAAGCCCTCTACTTTCATTGCTCGTCCCACAAACTGAATCTAGTTATCAATGATCTAAATTCACTTCCTGAAATTAGAAATGCCATGGGAACCACCAAAGATACTATAAACTTTTTTCGGGAATCAGTTTTGAGGAGGAAGTTGATACCTAATGTTTCCAGACTTTGCGAGACAAGATGGAGTGAGAAACACAAAACCATCAGAGTTTTTAAAGAAAATCTTCCAGTAATTCTGGAAGCCTTACAAACATTATCTCAGGAAGGAAATAGTGCAACTCGGAAAAGTGCCTTCCAACTGCATGCGGCTACTTCCAGAATTTCTTTCATTCTCGGGATTATGTTGGTAGCCAAATACTCGGCTTTGATGGAACCCGTTGTCAACGTACTCCAATCTGTAGCTTTGGACGTGGTCCAAGCCTCGGAACACGTTAAAAGGATTTTACTTTTAATTAAAAACCACCGTGAAAATCCGGAAAAAGTGACAGACGAAATTATAAAGGAAGCTACCGCTGTTGCGGAGAGAGTCGGACTGGAGGAGGACATTACATCAATGCCGCGTATTACGGGGAAACAACGTCATAGAAGCAGAATCATCCAGCAGAAAGCCCTTCAGAATACTGGAAGAGGTCTTTAGTAATACCATACTTGGATTCAATTATCACCTCCCTTGAAGTACGTTTTGCTGAAGAAAACACGTCATCATTCGCATTATCTAAGTTACACCCGGCGCAGATGCAAAAGATGACAACTGAAAATCTGAAACAAACTTGTGAATCTATTGCCCAGTTTTATGATTTACCGAACATAAAGAATGAAATCGAACTTTGGCAGCAATTGTGACACGATAGGCTTAATCTAACAAATCTAACAGTTGTTGATGTCCTAAAAGAAACAAATTCCTTCTTTCCCGAAACGGAAAAAGGATTGAAAATTTCGATCGCTTTACCATGCACGACCTGTACAGTAGAGCGATCCTTTAGCAGCCTCAGAAGACTAAAAACATGGCTAAGAAGCACCATGGCAGAAGATCGCCTTAATGGTCTAGCCATGATGAGTGTACACAGAGCTATAATAAATAAAAACCTAAATAATTTTAATGATAAAGTGGTTGAAAGTTTTGCAAAAAATCCCCGCAGGTTATGTTTAATTTAAATATTATTTTTGTTAAAATAAATAATTATTACTGTGTTTAGTTTGATTTAGTTATTGTGCTGTCGAGGGCTTGTGAAGTTTTATACATTGATTTTAGAACCGTTCTTATTACAATCGTCATCGAGGCAAAGACTTCCAAAGTGTAACGATTCATGCTCTCGGCGTTCATATTTTTTATCCTCCATAATATTGCCCCCCTTAGTCATAAGCTAATGTAAGACCATAACAATTTTGGATTGCATTTTAAGGATTCTTGTATATTTGAGATGTAAGCATCATGACATTGTTTTTGCATAATTTTTAATCTCCTTCTGAGAATAGAGAAACTATTGTATTCAACTGATTTCTAAAACATTTCCAACGACGATGAACATTGGCTTTTTTTCTTATCAAATTAATAAGTGATCAGCTATACCATACCGGATAACGAGAAGAGCTTGTAATTGTACTAGTCGGTACACATTTATTAATAACATCATATAAAATTTCATATAATTTATTTGTTGCGTCGTCAACCGTACCAGTGTATAAAACTGAAACCCAATTTATACCATTCATTGTCGCTATAATCTTAGTGTAATCAGCTTTCCTAAACAAGTACTTACTGTGGCAACTTTTTGACAAAGGTGGTACTGTTATATCCGATGCATTAAATGAAATTGTAGTATGAAAAACTTTATCTTCAAAAACCAGCGGTGCACTACATTCAGAAACATCAACTTCAAAATTACAAAAAATCAGATCCAGTGTTTCCAGACGCATTAGTGAAGAAACAATACTGATTTAATCCGTGAAATTTGGTAATGTTTGTAAAATCAGTACTGGACTTCTGCAGTTCGATAGTTCCTTTCTTTAGATAAGTTCGCTCAGACCGACTCCATTTTATGTGAGGTTAATTAAAGTCCCCAGCTAACATGGAAAAATCTTTCGAAAAAGTGCCCAATGTATTAGAAAAAGTCTGCTAAATGATTAATACGTTACGGCAAATTTTAGTCCGGTGCCATATAAACCAATGCCAATTGCATATCACGCTCTGAGTTTAGTGCACGCCCCTCTATAGTTAACCACAAGTATTCAAAACCTAGTTTAGTGTTTCGCCACTACTCGCGCGCACGGTGTATAACACAATCGCTTAGAATAAAGCATCATTTCTAGCAAAAAATAACAAAATATACTTGTGAAAACGATAAAGTGCAAAGTATATACAATATAATAATTTAAATAATATTTTTTAGATCGGCTTCCTTTGGAATCAGTATAGGTGGCGATTTCTCGGTTTTTCTTAAGTATATAAATTCGACAGTTTTTTGTCCATATAAACGTGTTATTTTTTTCTCTAGCAATTTTTTTACATTTATTTAAAAGTTATTTATTATGAACTGTAAGATGTTGATTAACATATATGACCGAGGAATCTCCCTCCATCCCGATATAATTGGGTTTTAGGCTACGTTTTTTTCTTTAATGCTAACAAGAAAGTGTCTTTAGTAGAACGCTCCCGAAACCTTGCTATGATGGCTCGCGGCTTTCCTTTAATGGTGCGTTTAGCTTGAACTCTATGGGCAAATTCCAAATCTATATTTTCAAGTTTGAAGTTAGCGTGTTGAGCCATTTTGAGTACAATATTGATAGGTGACTCATTATGAGACTCCGGAAATCCAAGAATCTCAACGTTTTGCAGTCTGGCCCACTGCTCCTGTCGCAACGACGAGTCCTCCAGGAGACTCAGTCTACATTCCAATTTGCTCATATTATCTCGTAATCTAATATTTTCGGTTTGCAACTGAGTAATGGAAGACTTCTGACTGTTTATTACCTTATTAATGTCATCATACTTGTCGCTCATAAGCTTCACGGAACTTTCGAGTGCACTAAATTTGTCTGTAATAGGTTTTAACGCTGTATTTAGGACTTTACTAATATGTTCTGGTAGATCATTGTACACAGCACTTAAAATTTTATCATGCAAATTTATGAGAACCGCTGCATCATTTTCTAACAAGCTTGATTGATTAACAGATACTTTCTTATTCTCGTCAATATCAAAAGGGTTTTCAGAAGATTCGCTTACAGAACTTTCGGTATTTGATTTCACGGGTGATCCGCTGTTGTCACCTTTCCTTGTAACACTACTTTTGCATTGTGGACAAATCCAGGTCTTTTTGTCGATGGTAGTCTTTGAAGCAACAACACAAAGGATGTGGTACTGAGCAGAACATGAACGTTTAGAACGCTTTACGGCATCTTTATTTGATAAGTCGTTAGGACACGCATTACACTTCGCCATAGTACGAAAAGCGGTTACTCATCGTCGCTCGAAACTCACACCAATTATAGAGGAAATAATGTTTTTTGGAGCCTAAAAATTTGTGAATTTTCTTTTACGACACAGTTAAACTTTTTCATTACGATATTTGAGTTGATTGGGAAATATAAACTATTTTAAATTATTAAATAACAGTATAATTATAATAGCTGGTGTTATTCGCTTAACTACCCGCATACGTCCATGGATTTTGTTCGACCATAAAGCATAATTTAACATTATACATACTCGTACATGTAACATATCTTCACGGTGTATCCCTAACGGGGTAGTCAGAGGACGGATCGCCAAGCGTTACATGTAATATCGCTTTATTATCGTAAGGAGTATATTTGTTCTGTGATCGTAAGTATGAACGCTAGTATATTAGTATTCTGTGATCATACAACCGCAGTTATCTACAGGCCTGTTACAGTTTTAATTCCGAATGAGTTGTATTGGCACTGAAATCGCTTCTATCGTATTGACTATCCGCCTTAAAAGTCAATTGTTTGTCATTGTGCTGTCAGCCTGACTCATACTCTGACTCTGGTTACTCTATTTCGAGTTAAGTTTGGTTTATCTTGTTTTCTTCACATTCATGCTGGAATCGAGAATCTTAAAACGCCTATTCTTTTCAGTTATTAGATGTAAATAATCAATTCCGTATCGTACGGTATATCGTTATGGGACCCCATACATAAAGATATATAAAAAGTTACAGTTACTTACATATAGTACGGTTGCCAAAAAAGTAGGCGATAGTAGCGCCAAAATGAAATACATAGCAACTACAGTGAAGTGATTTTCGCAATTTCGCATCCGTAGCTTGCGATAAATACTTAATTTGTGGTTATTTATTAAGATATTGCGGGGACTTTTTGGCGGGAACGGGAGAAGTGAGGTTGTCATTTTATTTAGATTTTCTATTGTTTACATTTTTAGGAGTTTTAAAGTACAGCAGTGATGTATATTGTGTTTTAAAGTTCTGTGTAAGTGAAAAGAATGGAGGAGATCTAAATAAACATGTGTAGCTGAAGTTATCGCGTTCTTCCAAAAAGTTCTTTTACTACAGTTAAGCCTACTATCAATTTACTGGAGTGTTAGGGACTTAGTTTTAGGAAGAAAAAACGAATGTATCTTAAACATATGCTCTATGTGTTCGTCATTAATTATAACAAGCAATACTGTGACGTGATTATTATTTATAACAAGTATTCTCTAGAAGTTACGTTATTAGCCTGTAGTTTATTTGCGAATGCTTCAAGAAATTTAAAAAAAATGTAGGTGTTGTGGACTTTTTGGCAGGAACGAGAGAAGTGAGGTTGTCAGGACTTTTTGGTGGAAACGGGAGAAGTGAGGTTGTCATTTTATTTAGATTTTCTATTTTTTACATTTTTAGGAGTTTTAAACTACAACAGTGATAGTATATTGTGGTTTAAAGTTATGTGTAAGTGAAAAGAATGGAAGACATCAAAATAAACATGTGTAGCTGAAGTTTTCGCGCTCTTCCAAGAAGTCCTTTTTAACTTAAGTAAAGCCTACTATCGCTTTACTGGAGGAGTGTTAGGGACAGTTAATGTTTATCTAGAAGTTACGTCATTAGGCTAATGGTCTTGTAACCAATGCCTTAAGAAATATAAATAAAAAAAATAAAATAAGTGTGGTTGTCATTTAATTCAGTTTTTCAATTTTTTACATTTTTGGGAGTTTTAAAGTACAACAGTGATAGCATAATATATAATATGTGATATGTTATATCTAGGTATTGTATTTGAAAGTTCTGTGTAAGTGAAAAGAATGGAGGAAATCTAAATAAACATGTGTACCTGAAGTTTTCGCGTTCTTCCAAGAAGTCCTTTTAAGCTTCAGCAAAGCCTACTATCACTTTACTGGAGGAGTGTTACGCACCTAGTTTAAAGAAAAACCGAATTTACGTTAATATGTGCTCCATGTGTTCGTCATGAATTTTAACAAATAATATAATGTGACGTGATTAATTATTAATTATAACGTGTTTCTCTAGAATTTACGTGATTAGGCTGATGGCCTAGTTGCCAATGCCTTAGAAATGTAAATAAAATAGGGATGAGCGATATTGCTAAAACATCGATATTAAAATCGTTATTAATATTGATAGCTTTATATCGATATTCTGACATTATCTAGCATAAAATATCAATATTTTGTAATGTTGACAGTTTTTAACAGTTTTATTTAAATGCATACTTATAGGGGACCATGATCATCTGCAACTAAGGTAAGTGCTTATAATACAAAAAAAATAAAAATTAATTGATGTTCTCAAAAGTATTTTAATTACCTATATCCCAACATTTGCCTAGTAGATTGGCTACAGTAAATTAAAAATTTTGACGCGATGTGTTTTTTTTACATATTATTTATTCTAATATTGAATATTTTGTTAACTCCGTTATTTGTAAAACACATTGTTGAAATGATAAAGACATTATAATATTTTGATAAAAACGTCAACATTGCGATATCTTGTTAAAATTATCGATATTTCGATATCTTGTAAAAAATATCGTCACTATGATATAGGTATTATTTAAAATGTCGATATTTCGATATTTAATAGTCGTCATTAAAAAAAATTGTAGAATCGAAGTCAGTGAGTCATAAAATGACTATTTATCACAAAAATTTGACAGTGAAATATTGTAACTACATTAAAATGTCTATACCATTTTGCACATCGATATCGATATTTCATTAATATCAATATTTATCGCCCATCCCTACAATAAAATAATCTGTCTTCGAAAACAGTTTTAGTTTCATACACTTTTCCTTTCAAGTTATTACTTAGTGATATAAAGTGCTTTATTCTCAGTGATCAGTAACTAGTAATCCTTAAATCGAATGACATATAAAGTTTGTCTAACAATTTTTTAAAATATTTACGCAGTTTTTAAACAATGAGTGCACCAACACATCAGTTCAACGCTAATAATGATCCCACTTTATCAAACACGGCTGCTACTGCTGGTGTGAGTTCTTCCTTCAGAAATTCAGTCCTGTCGGCCTCTAGTGAGAATCAATCAACGTCCCCACCACTCCTGCCACCAAGACCCAATATGGGTATTCAATCTAACTATGCTATGTCCCCATATTCATACGGAGGCATGGGCTCTTATGGCATGAACAGTTACGGTGGATACGGCGCTGGTGGATATGGGGGATTTGGTGGAGGTTATGGGATGACTGGAATGGGTATGTCACCTTATAGTGGTTTCAATAGATATGGTGGAATGGGGCCTATGTATGGAGACATAGAAAACAGGTAAGTCCGCCCTTAATTAAAAATATTTATTTAAAAAGTAGTTGTTTTGAACAACAACATAACAAATTCCAATATTGTACAGTGTTTTTCTTTGTAATATTGTATACATAACGTTACTTTGGAGGCTAAAGATCCTATTCGACACAACTAATATTTTGAGAATGAAGTTTACATAAATATTGCCGTGCGTAAAGAACATTTTACTTTTGTATTCTGCTTATAAATAAATGTATATAATTTTTTCAGAAAATTCTTGAAAATTGCTAAACCATATAATTATGCAATTATGTGGCTGAGAACTATTGACTTTTTTCATAAATAATAATAATTTTTCATATAGGTATAATGCCAAATTTTAAAGTATGTATATTTTAGGTCAGATGATTATTAGACCTATTGTCCAATACAGGGTTTCAATTTTTCATGATAGATTAGTACACTTAAGTTTTTATAAGTTTAAATATTTTGCCAAAACTGTGGCTTAAACCTATTGACATCCAAAGCAACGACGTATGCAATTTTAATTTTATAAAATTACTAAACATGTGTCTGTCCTTGCTTAGTTATTGGGACACTTAATAAGGGTATATTTTATTTATGTTGTTACAGTCGTAGTGATATCTTTGGATTTAATGAATTGATATTTTAAGATATTTGAAATGTAAAACTGTGATAAAAACTATAGATGATTTATTTATTTGAAAAGTAAGAAACATAATTATGTATGTACCACCATATGGTTGTATTATGACATTTATACATGTCGCATAATGTTTAGGATTTACCATTATAATAATTTCTCGTATTTAATTTTGACATTTTTTTCTAGTAATAGGTCCAAAAATCGTTGAGATATTTTTCTAAAGTATGTTACATATTTTCCTCGTAAAGTCAGCAATTGTAATAACATTACTGATATTTTCAGATTTATTCAAATGGCAGAGGAAAATTCAAGACCTGCATTTGATTCCATACAGAGTGTTGTGAATGCTGTGGGCAGTGTTGCAATGATGTTAGAGAACACATTCTTTGCATTAACTAGTTCATTCAGAGCTATATTAGGTATTGACTTGTGATGTGCTGTTTTTAGAGTAGAAAAGTTAAAATATATGTATGTATATATAATATATTTAGTTCACACTTGTTTTTCTATCCAAATCCAATAAATAAAAAATAAATAAAAATTGGCCAAGACAGAGCTCTTTCTAAAGACTTGTGTATGTAATAGACTAGCTACCTGTTAATATCATGTTCTCCTTTGCAGATCTGAAAGCTCAAATACTCACTGCCAGTAATAGTGTATATTAGTAATTTTTTTGTCTCCATGGTCTGTACATACAATATATCATTTAATCTAAAATTTTACAGGTGTTGCTGAAAATTTTGGCAGATTACGGTCATTATTTGCACAATTCTGGTCGACATTTGCTGTAATTCGGTCTCTCAATTGGCTCATAAGGAAATTACTGGTGTTACTAGGGATCAGGACTGAAGCTGAATTTAAAGTTAGTAATTAATTGTATTTTTATATTACTTTAATTTGTAACTCATTTAAATTTTAAAATACGTTGAAGGTGAGCATTTCCTACACTTGTTCACTGCTGGGCAAATTACAAATATTGCTTTGAAAATAGTGATCACACAAAATAAGACATATAGTTAGTAAGCAAAGTATTTCGATCTATAAGAAATTATTAGGTGATATTGTTCAAATGTGTTCACTGCTGGACAAATTACAAATATTGCTTTGAAAATAGTGATCACACAAAATAAGACATATCCTTAGTAAGCAAAGTATTTCGATCTATAAGAAATTATTAGGTGATATTGTTCAAATGTGTTATATGGTGTCAATTATGATTAATGATTACAGAAGTGTACAATCTGAAATAACTTTTCTCTTCATTAAACAATAGTACCTACATATTATATCCTATTTTTTTCACTTTTGTCCTTAATGTAAACAAATGTGGTGACTGTGACATTTATAACATAACTAGGGATAGGCTAGTTCGCAAATGATTGAATCAGTTCTCAACTTGTACTACTAATACTTATCAGTTATTAGTAAAATGTTTTATAATTTTTGTCCGTTTGTGTGTTTGTGCTTCAATAAAAACTACCAAGAATTAAAAGAATAAACGTCCTGATAAATGTAAAAATTTCTATTTTTAAAAACACTTATAATTAAAAAATAGGAGATAATTATTATTTGCACATCACAAACAATAATATTCTTCTGTTATTATTCTGTCTTAAGTTTTGAATTAATCATGTCACTCACATATTAAGAGTGACTGATTTATGATACTAATTTGACCTAGGAACATAGGCAACCTTTAGGTAACACTACAAATTACAAATAAAATGCTTGACAAATAACCTAAATTTTTTCAATTCTGTACTACATTGAATTAGTGTTATTTGTGAATATTTCATAGTTTCGTGTATATAACAAAAGCAGTGCAATGTGTAATACGCCGGACCAGAGAACAGTGAAAATTTAGCAAAATTTTTGTGAGTTTCTTGTTTGTTTACATTAAAACCAAAAATTAAAAAGAAATAGGATTACAACTATTTGTTGCATGCAGGCACAAATTTAACGTGACATTATCAAGAATTATTAAGAAACATTTTTCCCTTACAATTGTCCACTGCTGGGTATTGTACACTTTTGTCATCATCAATCATAATTGAGATCATATTATTTAAATATTGTCACCTTATAGTTTCCTATAGATGCAAATACTTTGCTTAGTAAATATATTATGTCTTATCTTACATGATCACTGTTTTCAAAGTATAAAAACCAAATACGTGAGGAAGCTGGTTTTAGACAAAAATACTCCAAACTTGATCACATACACACAGTGAAACAAATTTTAGAAAAATATGATGAGTATAATAAGAATCTTTATCTATTGCATTCATCAATTACTGCAAAGCCTTCAGTAAACTATATGGGAGAACCTAGAACAGTAAGGGATACCTTCAAACTACATCAACATTATTAAGTATATCTACACAAATAGTGAAGTGAGGATCGAATTAGAAACCCTGAGGAAAAAGTTCAAGATCAAGAGGGGAGTAAGACAAGGGGACCACCTATCGCCAAAATTATTTATTACTTACTAATAAAGAAACTATAATGTAATATGAAATACTAGGCTTAGTAGCTAAATTTTAGCATAGGATCATTTTCAAAAAATTATAAATGTTAAGTACACAAAACAATTACAGAGGAATTTCTTAACACAAAAAATTTAAGAGTGCTTGCCACAAGCTTCCTTTGTCTTGTGTACAAAAGTCCAACAAGGGTTCTGTAGCAAGCACTAGCAATTCTACTCAAATCAAGCCAAACTGTATGGCAGTATGGCTTGGTTTCTTTTGTTTGTATGTTTGTGGTTGGTATAATTGGCAGTGGGTATATATAAGATTCACATGTTCGAATTGTGAACGAATTATCAAGTACATAATACAAATGTATAGGTACCATGCCATTATCATTGTATGTCAATATCCTACACAAAGATTTTATCATAATTTTTGTGACTATTGTTCCCAAACTGCGTCGGTAGCTATCTAATATTATTATGTTTCGATAGCATCCACTTAATGTGTGAGATAAGAATTTTATTGTTCGAAAGTAGGTAGCACTTACATATGTTTGTTATTCAAGTAATAATTAGGATGGTTTACAAAGCAATGTTCTTTGTCCATTTATATTTTTGACTTTTATTTTTTAGCACAAGTAAAATTAATTTTTTAATTTAAAATTATAGTAATTAATTGTCATATGACATAGTATGTAGTCAATATTACATCAATTTATAATTTTAATATTCTGAATCACAAGCATTTACGACAATTCTAGTATGTATTTCAGTTCATTCAATTGGTTCAACATACGATATTTATACATACATTCAGTCAAGAAAGTATCGGGAATGGATGATTTGTTTATGGTTCCAAATTGAATTTTTTGTTTTTTTTTGTTGTTGTTAGATTGGCACAACTGTTTTCCACTTTGGCGCGGAGTTTGAGTTGCATCTGTTATTTAGATTAAATACAGTGCTGTTTTTAGTTATATCATTCTAGTGTAGCGAATTTCATAACGGACAAAAACATTGAACAAAGAGTTTGTCTTAAATTTTGCATCGCCAATGGAATTTCGTGTTCGGAGTCACTGAAAATGTTACAGAAGGCTTACGGTGAATCGACTTTATCAAAAACACGTGCACGTTATGAGTGGTACAAAGCGTTGAAAAGCGGTCGATATGTGATGGAAGATTTGCCTCGCTCTGGTAGGACGTCTGCAACTGAAGTAACATCGCAAAAGTGCAGGAAATAGTGACTGAAAATTCTCATTCAAGTTTGAGAGAGATAGCAGCCGAGCTTTCTGTGTCTCACGAGTCGATTCATACCATTTTAAATAATCACTTGGGTATGAAATATGTTGCCGCTTGGCTAGTCTCAAAAGACCTGAATTTTGTCCAAAAACTCAATCGACTAAGAGTCGCTGAGGACATTCCGAACGAACTAGTCAATTCCGATCCAACATTCATGAAACACATTGTTATTGGTGACGAGACGTGGGTTTACGAGTTTGACATGCAAACTAGTCAACAAGCTTCGAAGTGGCGCCTTCCAACTGAACCGAAACCGAAAAAACCACGCCAAAGTCGATCAAAAGTCAAAGTCACGTTGACTGTTTTCTTTAACTATCGCAGTGTTGTGCACTCGGAATCCTTGCCGGAAGGTCAAACGGTAAATAAAGGATATTATTTGGGCGTTATGCGGCGTTTAAGAGAGCAAATTCGACGAAAAAAGCCAGATTTGTGGAAAGAAAATTCTTGGATTTTGCACCACGATAATGCGCCTTAGCACAAGGCCATGATCGTGAACGAATTTTTGACCAAAAACTCAACAAATACCATCGAGCAACCACCTTATTCACCAGATATGGCTCCAGCCGACTTCTTTCTTTTTCCTAAACTCAAATTACCACTTCGTGGCACCCGTCTTCATTCGGTAGAAGACATAAAGTAGAATTCGCGGCGAGCACTGAACTCAATACCGGAAAAAGCGTTTAAAAAATGTTTTGATGATTGGATTATTCATTGGCGTAAGTGTATCGTTTCTGAAGGAGCATACTTTGAAGGTGATAAAATAAATTTGGATGAATAACTAACATTTCGTGTATTGATCTTTTCCTGGTACTTTCTTGACAGAGTAGTACATACATATATATCCTTACGCTATGTCTCTTATGTCACTCACTGTGACACTCACTGTATAGTCAGAGACGGGGCGCCAAGCATTATGGTCCTTACATACTTCTTTCGTCTCCTCAAATTGGTTCAACATAATACATATGTATATACAAATGATTCAGCAATATCCATATATATAAATATCAATTGCTGTTCGTTAGTCTCGTTAAAACTCAAAAATGGCTCGACCGATTTTGATGAAATTTTTTATATGTGTTGTTATAGTGGGTCCCTAGATGGTTTAGATTCACAATTCAACCCGGTAGGTGCCGCTGCAATCTGGTTCTAGGTTTTATTTTTTATTTCGGGCAGGAGAACGTCTGTTGGGTTGAATAGGTCCCTGGATGGTTTAGATTCACAATTGTACCCGGTAGGTGGCACTGCAATCGTGTTCTAGGATTTTTTTTTTTTATTTAGGACAGGACAGCGTCTGTCGGGTCTGCTAGTATTGTAATAAAAATCGGGATATATGTAATGGAGCTATAGAATTAGTAATTTTATCTACTAATCTCAATATTTAAAATTGACAATTTTCTCTATAAACCTACTTTTGTTATAAATCACATCTTTAAAATTAATGGTTTTTGCTGTAAAAAAATGGTAAACTTCAAAATTAAGTTTTCACAATAAAAATTTGGTTACAACATCAATCACTGAAACTTTAATGTGGTGTAATGGTGATAATGAATGCTTGGGAGGAAATCGTGAGGACAAATGCAGGCTAAGGTTTAGATTGTTTCACATTAGGTAAAATTTTGCAAATTTTTTTGTTACTATGTGAACACGAAATATTTGTAACACTTTTTTTAGTTATGTTAGGTAAGGTCTTTTTACCACAACGCGCTAGCCGAGCGAGCGAAGCGAGCGTGCTGCGGCAGCGCGTGTAGCGGCCGGCGAAGCGCCAGATCGGGATCCGCTTTATACATGAAGCAGTATTGGAACAGGAGTCCGCACTCTAAAGAAATTGTTGAAGTCGAGAAATTTAATCTCGAAACATCTATAATCCTCAGTCTCTTTTCATCTTTTGCTATTGGTATATCTATAGCAATCTTATATAAACTAGTATGTGTATTTCCGAGTTATTTCCAGGGGCAGTATTGAAATAGGAGTCCGTACTCTAAGGAGATATTTGAAGTCGAGAAATTTAATCTTGAAACATCTATAGAGATGTATTAGATCTATATCCTTCCATCTCTTTTCATCTTTTACTGTCGGTAGTATATACATATAGCAATCTTATATATATTAGTAGGGGTGTTTCCGGGTTATTTTCAGGAGTTATGAAGAGACGTTGTGCAATTGCACCAACTCCATCAAGGAATGTAATATTCCTCTAACTCCATTCACTGCGCCGGATGTGCCGGCATTGTCAGGATGACAGCTTGTCAAGTTTATTTTTTAAGTTTATAGAAAATGTTATTTTACATAGTACAATCTATTATTTTAAATTATTGCTTATTATTTTTATTGGCAATAATTATTTTATAGCAACTTAAAATTTTTTAAAGCTAATATCGATTTAATGAAAGGGTAACATTTTATTGTATGACATTATATTATTTATTAGCAATTCATAGCAATTTTATCTATATTTTCACCAATCTTAAAGTGGCGTTAAGTGCATCCCATAAAAATCTGCCAAGCGCGAAATAACTCACGAATAGTGTCCCTACGATATTTATAATGGTTAACTTAGGAACTTGATTTCTCAAAATTTATTACACCTAGGCACAGATTAATTAGTTACCCAGGACTCGTCATAAGCCAAGTAAAAATACGATTTGGAAAAAAAATCATAATAAGATATTTCTTTTTACAATAGTTAAATATAGATAAGTACTGTATTTACGAATCGAAAGTTATGTTTATGCAATTACAATTTATTACTCACATGGATGGATTCAGTTTAATCCATCAAATAAAATAATAATAACAAAGATAACTATGGACAACTTATAAAGACTTTAAGAGAGGACGTCGCGAGGGTGGTGGTAAAATACAACCCAGGCTATCAACCCTTTAGCCTGAGCTAGAGAATAAATTCTACGGTGTTTTCCGCCTGTGGTAAGATGTGACTAAATGGGTCTTCAAGGTTACGGCCGATCGGAGTGGAGGATTCGGTCGTTCATCCATGCGACTCCGAACTCCGTCTACTCTGCCTACCACTTTTTAGGCATACAACGTGAAAATATGTATGTTTTAAACATTTTACACAAACTTTTCTTACAATTGATGTGGTTTTTTTTAATCCGTAGGCATGGACCGAAGCAGTGGCAGCTACCCAAGGCATTGACAACCCTGAACAGCCACGCGGCTCTAGCTGGCCAATCCTGTTATTCTTTGGCGTCATCACGGCAGCTCCCTACATCGTACTCAGAATGTTGAGCAGTCTTAACAATAATATACGTGAAAAATGTACGTATTTCCTTGAGTTAATAATACAGATTGAGGTTTAAGGGTTTTGACATATTAACATTTATTTTTATCATTTCGTCTTGATAACATAATTTATTGTGTAGGTAGAAGCAGATACAATCCAGTTCTATTTTAGAAATGAAACTATTGAACAGTCAGAACATTGATAGATTATTATTTCCTAAGCCAAAATTATAGTATATGTTAAGACTACGCTGATGACAAGTATGTTATCTCGAGTTGATGGACTATGCTTCTGTTTTGGAACGAAGGAAATCATCTTAAATTCTTTTATAATCGGACTCCAACATATGTTTTTACAGTAAATGATCCAACCACATGGCAGGACCCTCTACGAGCAGTGGCCCAACACGAGTTCCAAGCGACGTCACCTCAAGAACTCAGTTTTAACACTGGCCAGGTTTTGACCATCGCTCCCCAACATTTACAGACCAACCTGTGGCAATCAGGTTGGCTAATGGCATCTACAGATGGCCAACACGCTGGCTTAGTACCTGTAACCTACTTAAAAGTTTTTAAAGTGACCCACCAGGGTGGTCCCAATACTAACAATGACCAAAGTGTTAACCCAAGCAATCCAAATAATTCTGTTCCTGAAAAGCCTGTAGAACCAAATGTGGCCGATTTAGATAAATTTTATGGACAAGAATTATAAAGAAACTTATTGACAATATATTTAATAATAATGCATTTTATATTCGGAATAATAATAGTTACCTAATAGCAATATCCTACAAAATGTAGATACTTATATGAATTTAAATTGTCGTAATTATACTGAATAAAGAACTAATGTTATACGAGTATTACCGCACTTTTATAAGTTACACTCACAATGATGTATGTAGCTGCGCAAATATCTTTTCTTAATAACCACGGAGATAATTTAGCCCATTATAACGCGCGAAACGGCTTCATTCACTATTTGTTGTTACGTACGCGCCATATAGTGCACAAACGACACAAACCTTGAGCAAGGTAGCATGAGTCTTGTTTTTTTATTGCAAATCTAAAAGTACAGTCAAAAAAAGAAAGACAACGCCGTCGCGAACAACACATTGAGGCCGGAAAAACTATGCTTCGCCATGTATATTTACATAAAAAAACAACGCACACACATGCATCCAAATAATGCTTCGCATTATTAGTTTTAATTAGTCTGTTATAGGAGCTTGACGTAATTATAAATTACATTATTTTATCGCAACGATGCCAAATTGTATAGTTAAAGATCCAATATTCGAAAATTAATATTACCCTCCTTCGCAGTCGGGTAAAAAGCAGAAGGAATCACGTTTCATACGTAATTAAGCATAATTTCCGGAAATCATAATAAAAACTGCTTGGAACACAAAATGTCAATAAGTGTTACCATAAGTAGGTGTTGTAATTATTCCGATTATTGGGTAAATAAGGGTACATGCAAGATAAAGTTATTTGTTTGTTTTAAAGGAAGATGGACAAATTATTCCAAAGTGCGGCTATGTAAATAAATCGCGGACAAATTGTAATACTGCTAATAAAACTGTACTGGGACGTATCTGTGGAATGAGTAATCCGCGTCGTATTATTAAAATACTTTACTAATAAAATAAGTTATCAGTAGAATAGCGTAATCAATGATAACGTTATTTTTTTTAATAACTGGGGTAGGAATCAATATGGCTACTACACTGGTGTATAGTTTCACAGTACATATTTTTTTTATTTTTTTTTTATTTAATCATTAACTTTTGCGCACGCGGCCGCTTAATTTGGCCCGCGTTGCATTATTATTTACTATAAATTAACAATAAATGTCATATTAAACGGCCACTTAGGCCTCTCCAACAACAGCAGTCAACCAAGACAGATCAAGAAAAGATTTGGCACTTAACTTACTTATAACTTCCTTGTACTTAACTTATATAATAAAACCGAAATTTTACAACTGGACTATGTACCACTCAACTAAACCCCTGCCTCACTGTGTTATTCGCAGCGTTACGTCTCTTTTTTTATTTGGTCTGAGCGTACAGCAACAAGGCTTGTATTTCATTGGTGTTTACGAGTTTTCATTCTGCGTTAGATTACGCCCTAAGCGCTAATAATATTATAAATGTAACTTATATTTGTGGTTTTACTTGTACTTCTGTTGAAGTACTGCAAAGCATTTTTTAAGCCACTTGAAATGTAAAAATCAATGTCATAGATAAGGGCGTAGCCAGTGAAGTGCACAGATATTTTCAAAGAAAAAAACGAAAGAGTGAAAGAAAACTCACCAAAATCGCCACTTATAATTCGTATGTAATAAATGTTAATGTGATTTAATTTTACATTATTTATTTACTGGAACTACTTTGAAAAATATTTCAAGAGCTACTCTTACATACGAATTATAAGTGGCGATTTTAGTGGGTTTTCTTTTTGTCTACTCTTCTGAAAATATCTGTGTACGTCACTGCTAGAGACGCCGTCTCTTTATTAACTTGTGCGCGTGTTTTGAGCTAAGTAAACATTCGCCACCACTACAGACGCACGCGTGTAATTATCCGAAACACAGTGTTACAAAAGATTGGAATGTGTGTGTCGAGCCATGATTTGAATTTGTCTTTCGAGCGAACGGTTGCCGTGACAGTTTTTTGTCGCGTTTTAATAAGGTGTGCGCGGGAATTTTTAAAACATGTTTTTGGTTGCGTTATGTTTTCTTTTTACTTTATTTAATTAGTAAATTCTCAAGGTAGCCAGTGTCTATTTATCTCTATTATGGAATGCACGCCCCTGGGTGTAGCAGTGACTTTTTGCTGCCTGCGATAAAATGACTGTCGCCCCCTCCTCTCGCTACTTGTTGAAACACTTCAATTATTGAATTTATTGTAATAAGTACAACGCAATAGTTGTAAAGCTATAAAAGTGTATGCAAAGTAAAATTCAGATACTGCTGAAATCTATATTTTTATGCCTTCAAATTATTTATTTGAGATTATCAATGCCAAAGTCTATAGCTTATTTCTTGTGATATTTGTAAATTAATACCACAAAATGTTTGAACATAGATGCAACAAGATTTACGCATGTATGTATATCTATGAGTTTGGATGTATTCCAGAGACTATTGTAATGGTTCTATTGTAATAATCTGACTAAACCTAGAATTTATTTTCTACTACTTGAAACGTAACTGATTCGGATTAAGGCGATCAAAATTGAAATCTACTGGCTTTAGTCAAGATAAGTACACACTTGATGAAAGGAGTTTACGAGAATATGACTAATAATAACAATAATATTTTGCTTTTTGGGTAATATAAGGGTAATACTTTTACAATCACTAAGGTGGTGGTTTAAAACACGAAGTGTGTTTAAAGACAACTTTAATTCAATTTTTGATTTGGCGGACGACAAAAATTTTGATTTCTACAACGAATTATATTTGTACCTGTGTGTATAAAATATTTTATTTGGTAATATTCGCATTTTTAAGTCAATGGGAGTCAGTTAATGCTAAAACTATTATTTTTAAGTAAAATTTCTACAATATTGATTGTTTAAATAATTTTAATATGATTGGGAAGGAAAAATAAGCAATATTTATTTATAATACTATAATATTATCATTACATTCGTTGCTATTGCCATAGCCCTAAAGACTGCTTTTATTTAAAACGATATAATAATTTTAAAATGTGTCGCAAATAATGTTTAGTTGATTCTGTGTCAATTTGTTGCCATAAAGCTCTCTGGAAAGCAATATCAATGTAATTAGCAAAATTGACTTCATGTATCTACTAATGTTATATTACTTTGTATTCTAATTCGGGATTTTGTATAGTAGGCAAACTGGTATATTTCATACATTGTATCAAAATAATTTATAAATGTTAATATGATTGTGAAAAAACAACTTGAAATTCATTGATAGAAATTGAATTATTGGGTTTTAAACTTCTGTAATGGGAACAGAGTGGGGATAAACTAGAGGGAGATAGTGTTATATATATACTGGGGTCACAAACTGGCTTTCACATTGCCCAGCACTAGGAGTGATAGAAACGGAACTTACCCCAATATTCCCATTTTTTAAGAATAAAAGCGAATAATGCGCCTTATTCACTGTCCATTTTGCTACGTCCACTCAATGACGTAGTGCTGGATGTAACATCTATACTAACATGTGAGCACCTAGCTTGCTAGATGAAACAACGTTAACAACGAGTGTACTTATGTTTTTCTTCATTAAATGCTACTAATGCTATCGAAATAGCAGATGAATTTGCTGTACAGCAAGTATACGCACGATACACGACCGCTCTGAAGTACGTCCGGGCTACTCATTGTCCATCGGCACGATATTCACGGTGGTTGGAGACTTGCTGGATGTAAAATGAGTCGCGTCGGCGTATCCATCAAATTACATAGGTTATTAATAATAATGATTACTGACGTATAATCGTGCTTATTCATTATCGTTTTTCATCGTGCTTCGTTCGTGTATGACCATGAGTCGTACAGCAGTATGGAACGTGTATATGGCGCTTATCTCTTGTATTTTGCATTGTTTTTATATTTTAACTATTATGAATGTAGCCAAGAAGTATGAAAAATATATATATTATTCCAAATATTGTTGAGCTGTAAAACATTGTTTTTACAAGTATATGTCTTTGCCTTTCAAATACAGAAATTTTGACTAAACTGGACACGGTTAAAACGCTAAGAAAGTATATAAAACTATTTCCAACTATCAGTTTTATATATTGTAAATAAATTACTTAGAAGTTTAACCCAACTTTTCGATTTTACGATCGAGAATAGATTCCATTCTTATATTAATGGACAGACTGATTCTGTTATTTAAATATAAATAAAAAGGAAACCGATATGTAATCTTTTTTTGTAGAATAACCTTTCCTTAACAATTAAATTTTACTCTTTATAAACAGTTACACGACTGCTATGATTTAGACATGGGTAATTTACTTCAGAATGAATAAAATGAATTAATTCACTGGGACCATACTAGAACAAATTGTTTACTTTTGTTAATGTTTCATTCTCTGGAACCACAGACTACATACAAAATACTGATCAGTCTGGATGCTTGGCGTTCCTGTTCTTTATTTACCCCATTGTGTATTTATATTTGGAGATAGCAACATTTTTTTATTCTTTTCTTTTTGTAATTCTAGCTTGGCTGCTACAGATGATGCGTCTTTCTCACATTTAATTCATTTTCTACATTTACTTAATTAAAATTTAAATTACGCTTTGTAAAATAAACATATAATAGAACAATGTCAAGTAAGAACTTCCTTCTGTCGCATACGAACTCAAATTTATTTAATAATACATACATATCTTCACGCTGTATCTCTAATAGGGTAAGTCAGAGGACGTATTTAATAATAATATTCAGTTTATTTATTTACCAAAATAGGTTATTTTGGGATTAGTACGATGCAAATATGTGGAAGCGTACATTATAGGAACAATTAATGAAGTTTTTTTTAAATAGGTAACTTGTAGTTAATTATTTTAAATGCATTTTGTAAAGAAAACACTTGATATATTTTTATGTTTATTGTAAAGTTATATACTAAATTTACAAGTAGGGTTCGGGGAACTCGAATGTAACTTCGCGCCCCGTCAGCTTCTTGTACACAGATTGAAAAGTATCCACCTAAAACAATAAAATATAAATCAATACAAATCAATTTAGAAAAGAACTTGAACTCATTCCCATGACAAGTTAATGCTTTTCAGTGCTAGATTTACCATTAGAAGAGTAACCAATTTGTCTCAATTTCCAGTTGAACATTTATTATTTGATTGGTTGAAAGCATTAGTTAAAGTAACTTAAATTTGTTAAAACTTAACAGCTATGTACAATATTTAACTATAGTTTTCTTGAAATTGTTGCTTCATTGTCAAAAAAAACAGCTGTTACTATTATTCAGGATGCCAAGTAAAAAGGGACTTTTATTCATACTTTTTATAAGGATTTTTAGGGGAAATGTTAGTTAAGTCACTCAAAACGTCATTACATTCACCAATGACGCAATGACCAATGACAATTTTAGGATGCTATGTGGCTGTCGAATTCGTTTAACGATAATGATGTACTTTTTTCTGTTTGTAGAGAATCATAACCTAACGACTTTATTTTCAAAAGATTTATGAAAATGAGTGTATGTCGATATGCTATACTGTAACATAGTTTCCAAATATTAATCAATAAAATAAACTCTTATTTATAATACATAATTATGAATTCATGTAATTTATTCACTAGATACCTATACATTAAACAATCTTGTGTTATAGTGCATCTTATGTTATTCAGATTTTTATTCCAGTTTCTTAAAATTCCTCCTTCACTGGAATCTGACGATATATTCTTTTTCATGAAATAAATTGAAACAATATTTATCTTACAATACATGGATAGTTTAGTTTACTCTAATTATGATCATATTTCAGGTATATGTGTCTGTTTCTTTGTAACATCCTGTAGGCAAAACAGCTTTATGTATTTTGAAATGTGGGCTGTCATTGGATTGGTCTTTATAGCAGATGTGTCATAGGCTCTAACAAATACATATATATATTTTGATCTCAACTGAAATACAAATCTTCAAACTCTGATATAAGTTTGAGGATTTATCTAAACTGCAGGGATGCTACAAGGAACTTCTTATATGAACGGTGGGATTCGAGGGTCTTTTGAGTTTAAATTTGGCTGTGTTGGACACATCAAATATATTTCTAGGTTTCCGACTGTGTTAAGATTTACTAGCACGCATTTTTGAAAGCCTATGTGTAAATTTTCTCTATTAATATACTTAAAAGTTTTATTCACCTTATGTTCAATAGTGGTCTGCTGATTTTTGTCTAAGTGAACTTTAATCAATTGTGATCCGTCCAACTTGATCCTGATGCGCTTGCCGACAATTTCAGCAGGGAATACGAGATCTTCCAATATAGCATCGTACACTGACGTCAGTGTCCTGGAAACATTAATTATTACTTACAAATTGAATTTCCTATAATTATTAAAAATTAAAAACCTACAAAATGTATATAAAACTTAAAAAAAAAGAAGTTCACTGATTATAAAATATATCTAAATTTTGTTTTCAATTACTTAACAAATTCACTAGCTTTTACTTGCGAGTTTGCTTGTATGCAACTAGAATTATTAAACTTTCGTCCAGTAATACAACTAAAATTCTTCTGTGTATAAAATTTGTTTTAGTTGATTTCATAAAATTAAAAACAGCAAAATCCAAAATAAATGTAGAATATGTTAGCTTGGTTTTCCTTGGTGTAGTACCAAGTATTCATCATTCAACCATCTATCAATGTATTACATGTTTATTCAGTGCGATGGACCTGTTTGGTAACGCAGGAGATACTTTAGTCACCTCTTAAGACAGGCGGTGAGCACCGTAACTTTATTCTCTGGTCCAGGCTACAGTACTAAGTATTGGATCTTTTATTTACAATAGACTATTTACTGTTATTCTCAAATATATGTCAGAATACACCTATCTAGAACAGATAATCGTGTGCATGACCAAAACACGAAGGAAATTATCAAAAGAATAGAGAACAGATGGAAGAAGTTCTGGTCTCTGAAAGAAGTCTTG
Organism: Zeuzera pyrina; assembly: GCA_907165235.1. Classification (NCBI taxonomy): domain Eukaryota; kingdom Metazoa; phylum Arthropoda; class Insecta; order Lepidoptera; family Cossidae; genus Zeuzera; species Zeuzera pyrina. Next base: position 8,545,952 of record OU015641.1, read on the forward strand.
AAATCCAAAAAGCTAGAGCTAAGCATCCAAATAAAAAGGAAAGTCTTTCGACACAATATATACTCCCAGTCATCACTTATAGATGCAAGATCTGGTCACTCACCAAACACCACAGAGAAAAGTTGGAACGCTGTCAGAGAGCCATGGACAAAAGCCTGTTAGGAATAAGAAAACAAGGCAAAGTGGGAAGAAGCATAATAAGCGAAAAAACGTATGTAGTGGATATAATTACCAGAGTAGACCAACAGAAGTGTAGATGGACAGGCCACATTATCCGAGATTACCAAGACAAATAGAGCAAAATTGTCACTGACTGGTATACCAGGGACGAAAAGCGCAATAGACGACGCCAATAGACGCAGAGATGGAAGACAATTTAAAACTTACACCTGGACATCATTGGAGAAGGGTAGCGTGTGACAGAACCCATTGGAAATTGTTGGAGAAGGCCTATGCCAAGAGGCACACTGAACTATGGGACATATTATAGCAAGACCACAAAACATCCAGTATTCATACTTAAGCCAGACACTAAAACTTCAGTAGTGGCCATAGTCGGTGGGTTGTTGAGGGGCTCCAGGATCTCCTACGAAACATACCAGAGCCCCTCTCGCATTATGCTGAAGCACTTCGAGAGTGGGTGTATTAGAATTACTCTTATTACTGAAGCTGAGCTAGAGGCCAACTGAACACTCATTAAATGTGGCTGTGGGTTTAACTGACCACTAAAGAGTGCAACACAATTGCCTATTTCTAAATTGATGTCAAAATGTGAATCTGTTACATATTGATACTCTATGCAGTTCGAATGAGAAATGTTGTGACATTATGTATATGAATAACATTTCAAGATCAGTTAATCTTTGTTAGTATCCTCTCTACATGCTACCAGAGTAAAAAAAAAACTTAAATGTTTTCATATAAACAAATTAATGTATTAAAATTCACAAAAAACAGTTCTTATTACCTGGAACGAGGCCTTTTCTGCTTGTTAGCAACACGCGTTTTGTGGCTGGGCTTGGGCAGAATTTTGCGGTCACCAATAAACACAACATGTTTGCCACTGAATTTCTTTTCTAATTCACGAACCAGCCGGATTTGGATCTTTTGGAATGCCTTCAACCTGGGCATCGGCACATAGATGATGATGGACTGTAAGGAAATAAAAATTATAATTATTTGCTAACATTTAGATGATTTACGTTTATTAATTTTGATACTTGATCATAGACATAACAAATTCTTGGCAGGCAAAACTATGTCCATATAGCTGATATTTTTCAGATTCCAAAAACAAAATTTCGTTTTATGAAATCTTTTATACTCGAAATTTAGTCCTGTCAGATCACTGAAGTCTAAAGCAATTATGAAGTATAATGATTAGCTCAACCTTCTAACATTTTAAACTTTTCTTCTAATCTTAAAACAATTTCTGTCATTGATACATCAATAAGATATCTCAATAACGCCCATTTTCACTTATGTAGGCGGCTCCTAAGTAATACTTAATGTTAGGTTATACCTAAACAATCGCATTCCTTTACTCTCTTAGGTGTTACTAAAGGTTAGTGAAATACATTACGTTCTGGACAGTTCCTAATTCATTAAGCATTTACTTTAGGCGGCTCCTAACATTGGTGAAAACGGGCATTAGTATCAAAAACACATAAACCACAGTTGATCTAATTCAATTCAGACAAAGAAAAACATAGATGTGCTTGCTAATATTATTCCAAGAATCATTAGGAATCATCAGGGGAAGTCAAGAATGTCAACTCAAGAACAGAACTTATTATAAGCAATGAGACTAGAAAGGTCTTATTGATTATAGTGCTTTCCAGATGTGATTTTATTGCGCTTTTAAATTTTATGTTTGCACATCGCCAAGAATAATATTCTTGTCTTACATTTCGAATGAATTGTGTCATACATATTAGAGTGAACAGATATATGATACTAATTTGATATAGGAACATAGGCAACCTTTAAGTAACACTACAAATTAAAAACAAAACTCTTGACAAATAACCTCAATTGTTTCAATACTGTATTATATTGGATAATATTAGTGTTGTTTGTAAATATTTCATAGTTTTCATAGTTTCGTGTATTTATCAGAAAAGCAGTGTTATTACGAGTAATAAGTGTAATATGTCCAACCAGCGAGCGATGAAAACTTAGCGAAATTTTTGTTAGTTTCTTGTTTGTTTATATTATAGACTTTTGTCCTGTCCTTTCTTTTTTGTTCCTCATTTTTATGAGGAACACTAAGTACTTTAGATTACCTACTGCTTACGTGTTTCTATACATAATGAGGTGTATTATTGTCACATACATATAATTAGCTCTTTTTGCAATATCCTGCAATTGACCTGTCAAATTAAATGGTACGATTCTGTTCTGGCGCTTCGCCGGCCGCTGCCGCGGCACGCTCGCTTCGCTCGTTGTGAACACACTAACCTAACCTACCCAAAAAGTGTGTTCTTATAGAGCCGACTCTGTTCTGGCGCTTCACTCTCAAGTCGCAAAAACTGTATTTGAGGTTATTTTACGTAGTTCAGCTAAAGCTTAGCCATTGTTTAGTTTTTCTTTATAAATTATAATAACTAATCGTGCACATAGTTAATGTAATTATACATTAACTTTTGCCCAGCTCTAGAATGTTATATTTAACATTGTTGAGCCAACACACATACATATGCCCACGCTGTATCCTCAACGGGGTAGTCAGAGAGGACGGAGCGCCAAGCGTCGCGGTTCTTACATACTTCTTGAGCCAACAATAGGTACTAAATAGATAATGAAACAAAATACTTAAGTAAAAAGTAAATGAAAGTAGTAACTTAATAATTCAATATTTCGGTATGTTGTGTACTCACTTTTTTGTTGTGCAGTTCAATTTCTTTAGCCTTAGTAATGTAAAGCTCCCTAAGTTGCGCCTTCAGGTCAGAGTTGGTCTCCAACTCGACCAGGGCCTGAGAGATCGAAGTCTCGAAGGGATCGGGCTCACCGCCACTAGCTTTGATGATTTTCGTACTCATCTATAAAGAGTTTAAAAGCCATTATTATAACTTTTAGGTTAGGAAACTTTTCAATACAAAACTAGAGCATTATGCCACAACTATACTGAAAAACACTATTGTAACAACAACATTCAATAGAAATAAGGCGATGCATTGGCATAAGTAGAACATTAGAGAAATATTTAACTTATGACAATAAAAACGTTGAACACAATTGCAGTAATTTAATACCAAGTAATATCTATGTGATCATTACCGTAAATGACAAAGAATTATTCTATAGAAATACATAAACATTGAAAAAACAATAATATTGCAATATTTGTTTGCAGATATTATAGGCTTTTAGGAAAAATATTAATAAAGTTTTAAAAAACAAGTACCTCGAAAAATAACAGGGAGCAAAAGAGACAGAAAAGCAATTGATGTGACCAGCATACAAATATTTAGTTCTAAGATTCTACTCTTTTATATACTGGCAACTCGCTTCACATTGTTCGATGGAAACATTTCTGCCGTTCTCGTGTTAAAGTAGTTCTCCCTCTACGGTTAGAGTAGTTGTACCTTTAACGTAAAATGTCTGTCTTCTTATTACTATGTTCCTAACACTCTCCAGTAAAGTGATAGTAGGCTTTACTAAAGTTAGAAACACAGACAAATTAGCCTAAAGACAGGAAATGAAAGAGCACCGTTTTCTGCCATCGATGCGCACAAACGCTCATATAACTTCAAACATAAACGCGCGCTCCTTTAGTATTAACCAGAAAGCAGATCTGTGACCTGTGTCTAATTGTTTTAAAAAATATAGTATAAATTACGTAAACAATGCCAAATTGCGCTGTAAAGTGGTGTGGTAGTGACAGTCATAAAAATAGTTTCAAACAGGATAATATCACGTTTCATCGGTAAGTATAAAATTAATAATAAAAATTTATATCAAAAAAATGCAGAGTTCTCACTATACTGGTCCCTGGTAGCTTTGAGTCAGCGTTTGTCCTTGTCTAGCAAGCTATAATTACATTTTGCGTCCTCACTCTTGCAACATGGCACGTGTAAGTAGGGACGCGAAAAACGTATCGATATATCAATATATTTTCCATTAATTTTGAGAATTTATAATGACTACCACTCTTTGAAATTATATACCTAGTTCCACCCATACTATCCATACTATATAATAACATAATATATATAACATATAATTATATAATTTAATATATATATCGGCGCAAGAATATCTTGCGTTGAAGCAAAATAAAATTATAAGATGAAATTCACTGTCAATATTTAATTAATGCATTAATTAATGAACTATCGAAGGTATGCAATTTCTAATTGTAAAATAGACTAGACTCGTGTTGGTTTTGTGACGTCAGAGCAAGAAATAGGTAATTGAGGGTAAATGAACTATAAAGTGTCATTTGCTTGACAACTGCTTTTAATAATAGAAACATGAGGGTGATTGCGTTTTCTTGTACTGACGAGTAAAAAGAAGAGATCTCTTGTGCTCCAGCTCTCGACCAGTGCGGACGTGTGGTGACAACTTAGAGATCTCTCCTGTACATGGTGATATTTAGTTTATAGTTCATAAATAATATATATTGTGATAGTGAGTAACGATTGTAAATACAGTTTTAAATAAATTGTTGTGAGTTATTGTGATTGAGTGATTTTTGTCATGAATTCAAAAGGAAATACTACTTTATACTATTTTTAACCCTTCTGGTGTATCTGCTTCGACATATATAATATATAATTATATAATATTATATAATTGTATAATCCATATCCATACTAATATTATAAATGCGAGTCTCTCTGTCTGTCCATCTGTCTGCTTGGTTTTCACGGCTAAACCGCTGTACCGATTTTATTAAAATTTAGCATGGACATAGTTTGACAGCAGGGGGTGAAGATATACTACTTTATTTTTCAAAAATCTACCCCTAAAGGGGTGAATAAAGGGATGAAACTTTGTATGGGAAATTTTTAACCCCTGAACCGATTAAGACGAAATTTAGTATAGTACATAGATAAAACCTTTTCTATTAAAAAACATACTTCTTTTTTCCAAAAATCTAACCCTAAAGGGGGTGAAACTTTGTATGGCAAATTTTTAACCGCTGAACGGATTAAGATGTAATTTGGTACAGAGATAAACCCTTTCTATTAAAAAAACACAGTTATCATTAAAAAGATGTCACCGTTCTTTTTTCAACCGACGAAAAAATGATGGAGGTTCTCAAGTCGGTGCATATTTTTTTTGTATACGACCATGCGGTGCTTTTCACAGAGTAGTCTGATTTTGATGATTCTCTTTTATTGGATAGAGTATATCTCGAGTTTTGGGTTCAATTTAATTCGGAAAAAATTTAAGAATTTTACAGACTTAAAAAACACTGAAAAGTACAAAATAACTATTCTTTACTAATCAAAACTCAAATACAAAAAAAAAATTTATACATACGATACAAATACCTATATAATTAAATTCGACAGTTACTGAAATCGATGCAAACCTCCCAAACTAATAGACTTTCTGTTATGGCACATTAATTTGGAACCCAGTTTAATAACCGTCAAATTTAATTATGTACATACATGCATACAATCTTCACACCATATCCCTAACGGAGTAGTCAGAGGGACGGAGCGCCAAGCGTCGCGGTCCTTACACACTTCTTTCGCTTCTTCAAATCTCATCATTCTCTTCACACATTGTTGCCTAGGTATGCGAGTGCTTTTGATATTTCCGTCAGATAACACTAGCAAATTTAATTATATACGTATTTATATCGTATGTATAAAGTATTTTTTTTTTATATTTGAGTGGTAATTAGTAAAGGATAGTTATTTTATACTTTTCAGTGTTTATTTCTAGTAGGTTTAAATTTTTTTTTAATTTTTTTTATTTCTCCCACTTGAGTGACCTTGGTCTAAATAAATATATAGGACGGGTCTACAACTAACTACTTTTGTAATTATAGAACGAAATGACATAAAAATGTATCATCAATATAAATAAACCTTATAATTAGTAATTGTTATTTCGTGTATCTTCAAAGGCCAAGCTCAATACCAGAACAATTTAAATGGGATCACCTCGAAAGTATATCAAACAAAAAAAAAATTTTAAATCGATACACAATTGATGAGGTTATCGGTGAACATACATAAAAAAACATACAGACGAACATAGAATCTCCCTCTTTTTAAAGTTGGTTAAAAAAATACATACAGACGAAAAGGTTGGGTGGTTCTACCATCAAAGCTTTTCAGTTTCGTTTTTTGTCAAATTAATTTTTTGTTAAAAAGTTTTACATTAGGAGAAACACGTACTACCCAAACGAATTTTATTTGCATTTCCATTCCTAATTTTTGATTTTTTTGTTTCGAAATAAATAATCTTGTTTTGATTATATACACATATTATTTTATTATTTCTGTTTTCAAAATAAGCTTATGAAAATAATTTTTGTATTTATCGATATATACAATATGTACGAGTACATCACTATTTCGTTTAGTACGTGACGTTACCTTGCCGCCCGCTTAAGTCTCATTCCTCTAACCTTGACAGAATAGTTCGCTTAGAAATTCGTAAACATTTTAGGTCTCTAGGGTAGTTTGTCTGTGGTTAGAAAAGACTACCTTGAAAAACGAGAGAACTTCAGTTGAACATATTTATTTAAACTTTCCAGTGTTCTTAACACTTGTATAAAAAAAGTGCACTAGTTCTAACTCAATATACTATACTATTACTTTTATACTATAAAACTACAAAAACGCAAAAAATAGACAATTTAAATAAAATGCGAACTTTGCTTATTCCGTTCCCGTCAAAAAGTCCTGTAAATACATACGAGTAACAATATGTTGAAACGCCTAAATTCCTAAAGGCTCCAGCACCTACGCATTGGTTAAGCGCGGTCGGCGAGCGCACTCACCTAATAATGAAGCTGTTTACAAGTTGGCGTATTTCATTCTGCGTTTGCCATAACATGGACATTGAAGCGCCGCGTGACTCGTTGTTCAACTTGACATCAGAGCACCGTACAGTTTTGTTAGATTTAATCCACTGGTAATGGCGTGAAATGTGTATCTACTCTGATGTAAATTATTGGGGGCAGCAAAAAGCGATATCACATATTCCGCTTTTCTAATGAACAAGTAAGTGACCTTCAACTTCAAATTTTGGAATAAGATTCAAAATTTCACTAGGAATTAACCTAACCTGTAGGGCTATTATTAACTCTTATATCCAGTCAATTTACGCCCGTAAACTGAACTGCCTGGCAATAACGTATTACGACCGTACCACAAAGCAAGAAGCCAGCCAGCGGTCACGTGACCTAAGCCATTCAGCGGTCGGGAGACTAGCTGACTTGTTTATTTTCATATTATGAGGTGTCATTTGATGTTTAGTCAATTACAATCTTGCGAGATTACCTGTCAAATTAAGCAATTCAATAAACGCTTCTCTTGTAACTTTTTCTGAATTGTTTTATGTTTTTTTCTTGTTAAAGGTATTCTAAGTGGATTTAAATGATAAGTTTGTAACTTTTATCGTTGTTAATAACTTTTGTGCTTTTGTATTATTGTTAATTGTGAACTTATTATTGTTGTGTTTACCATAAAAAAATTATGTGTGACGAACATGTATTAATTGAGTTCTTGAAAAGCGACGCTGAAAATATTGAGGCTGAACGACAAAGGAGGACAATAAAGGACGCGACTCCGATTAAAAGGTAAGTTGTTACCATGGTTTTCCTATTTGGAAAATCATCAATCACTCATGTTTAAGAAAATTAAATTCATTAAATTCATGTTTAAGAAAAAAAAATCACGTCGGCCTTGCTAATTTAGGGTGCTTCTTACAGAATAAAAAGACGTGACATCTTAGTAGTTCGTCTAGCTGTCTTCAGTACAATAGGTTGTTATTCATGGGACACGTATGGAAAATAATAATAATAATCATGCGCCAGACGGTACACACCAATCTTCTGATCTCAAACTAGGGATCTCCCTGTGCTACGAGAACCAGACGACGACTACCGGTGGCGTCTCCCAGTACACCTAGACCCGAGACAATCTAGAAATGTTCTATTCCTAAATTGACCTGACGGGAATCGAACCTGGAACCTTCAGCGCTTGGTTCAACGTCTAAACCATTGCGCTATGGAATCGTTAATGTTTACTTTGCTTTTATGTGATACTGATTTTAAATAACTAAAAGAAAACAAACTAGTCCTTGGAATAACATATGTCTACTTTACTTCCGTACATTTGTATTTATGATAATGAATTCATTGTAATTTCATAACATGCATTCAGAGTCAAGCAGCTATTAATATCGTTTTCTTTTTATTCCAGCAATTACAACGGAGCGGCGCTAGATCTATGTCAAACATAGATTTAGCACTAAAACAAAATCCAAGTTGTTCACATACCAGAGGGCAATTGAAAGAAACATACTGAAAATAAGAAAAATACATAAAGTAAGAAGTGAACTTAAAAGATAAGACAGAGAACAAAGCTAACAGGTGCTTTAGAAAGAGATCATTATTATATGTACAAACATAAAAGTAGGTGAAATAATATATTTGGATGGATAAAGTGTTTTATTTATTACTTCCCTGTTGTTTTAACAAGTTTTGTTCATTAACAAAGCGTAGGCACTTTGATTATTTTTAGTTTAAAATGTTAGTGCAGGAGGGTATGTGTACGTTTGTACAGGGTATTCAAATTAACAATAGATGGCTCTCATCGTTTAGAAAGACTACTCTATTCTCAGTACCTATATATAATTTTCTCTTTGCTGACGAGTGCGTTCGAAACATCTGATTGTGTTGACAAATCGAGATATTGTATATGTTAAAGTACAGCTTTTGAAGGTACATATAGGTTTTTGTTCAAAAACAAAAAGTATGTGAAATGCAAAATAAAAACTATAAATATTTTTAGAGGCTATTATGAAACATATTTATACAAAGACATAAAAACCGTAACTTATCGATAAAATATGATACCTACCTTTTAAACGTCGATTCAAGTTGAATTAACAAGCCAAAGACAATAAGCAATTCAGCGAACTGTTTAACCAGGCAGGTTATTTGGCAGTTCATACTACGAATTTAAACAAGACAGTTTACGGGCTTATAATGAAAATTGCCTGGAACTTGAATGGTTTTCTAAAAGTTCATAATACGACTTCTGTTCCATTTCAATATAAACTCAATGTAGTAAGAAAAACACAAGGAAAAATAGTTAAAATCAAAATTTTTAAAATGTATGTATACAAATATAGCCGAATTTAGTGCTATATACGAGTACTTAAATATATACTATAAAATAGCTTATAAAATAAAATAATATTATATGTAGTGCTCCTAATTAAGCTGAATGTTGATTAAGTTTCCAATATTTATTGAGAGAACCTGACAAACGATCATTAAGCTAATTATTTTCTATATTTCAATAAAAATAACATGGCACGTACTTAGTGTGCAGAAGGGATAGGCACGCTTATTACGTAACTTGCAATCAGCATGCGACAGCCAATATCGCGCGATATCTGCTGTCTAAACGAGAATTTGTGTAATGTAATTTGTATAGTGGTGCTAAATTTACTGCGAAAAGTGCATTTAACGGTCATAGAATAATAGATACGCAATCGTCATACATGATACCAATTTTTTATTACAATAAGTCACCGGTCGCGCAGTGATCGCGTGGCTGTCACTGTCTGCAAATTTTTAGGTAATAATCCCGCAGATTAAGTGCAGCTTTACTAGATCTTCGTGATTCCTTTGCTCAATACAAAGACTTATTATTTGATATGCTTTCATGATTTAATTGACATACAATTTTGTTTTGGTTTTCGGTTTCCCTAGGAAAAAACTTTACGGTATATGTGGTCAGCCAACATGAATTTTCCTGCCTGGAATTCTGGTTCTTCTAGTGTTTCGTGTTCCAGACATTTTTAAAATTATTGGGTAGATTCGAGTCCTTTTTGAACATTATTTCGTCATGATGCAGTTCCAACTATATTTAATGTGCTGCTTCCTTCAACTTCAGTAAGTTCACAATTGCATGCATTATTAAGTATATTGAGTCTATAATCTTATTTTAACACTTTTTAGTTTACAAAGGTATTCAATAATTTCGATAATATAATTATTTGTTGCACAGAAAGTTATTCTAGTAATTATTTTATGCTACTATTTACAAAACACAAATTCAATTTTCATGATATTATTATTTGCCTACTGACAATGGTTAACAAATACATTCTCAATTTGATATTTAATGTAGGAGATATTTAAATTTAAATATTTAATGTAGGAGATAGTATTTGCAAATGTAAGTGAAAAGTTGTCTAGGTAGAGATGATTACATTTTTTAAATGTCGTTGTTTACAGAGTGAGCAACCAAGTATGTTCAATGGCTGTCTCATCTGTGGGAGTGAAAAAAATATTACGCACTTTTTGTCAAAGTCAAAGTCAAATCAATTTATTCAAGTAAACCCAATTACAAGGTATTTTTGAACGTCAAATTTACTTTAGTTCGGTACAAATAGAAAACCTGGACACTGAGGAACCGACAAGAAACTCAGTCAGGTATCATTTTTTCAACTTCATTTTACAAAAGGTTTATTAAAATACAATATTTTCATTAAGCCAGTAAACGCATGTGTAGAGAACATCATTTCCAGACTATTGTTTTATCTTCAATGAAATCGTTTATTTTATAGTACGATTGTCTAGTCAATGTACGTTTTATAACCAATCTAAATTGATTCTCTGTTAATTGAGTAATTTCTTGAGGAACTTTATTATAAAAACGAATGCAGTTACCTAAAAATGAAACATTTGACTTATGTAATTTAGACTTTGGAATAACCAATTTATCACGACCTCGGGTTTCCATACCATTCATATCGCCATTCTTTTTAAACTGATCTATATTTTTTCTCGTATACATAATAATTTCAAAGATGTATAAGGAGGGCAAGGTGAGGATATTAATGTCTTTAAAACGATCTTTAAGCGATTCTCGTGCATTCATCCTGTAGATGGCACGTATTGCTCTTTTTTGTAAAATGAAAATGGAGTTAATATGCGCCGCTGATCCCCACAGCAGAAGGCCGTAGGACATTAAACTGTGAAAATATGCAAATTACACCAACCTTGCCGTATCCACATCTGTCATTTGCCTAATGCGTCTAATTTCATATACCGCAGAACCGAGCTTACCAGCCAATGCCCCGATATGGTCCGCCCTCTGTAACTTGTTATCTACTGTTAAACCCAGAAAACTGGCTGATTTAACGAATTCTAATTGTTTCCCATCCAGTTCTATTTGATCATGGATTCTGGGTACATTAGAAAGGGATAATTTAATACATTTCGTTTTTTGTGCATTCAGTAGTAAATTATTGGCAGCGAACCATTTCGAGACATCTGTTAGGATCCTATTTACCCAAGTAATATCTAGATTTTTTCTGTCTAGTTTAAATAACAATGAGGTATCATCAGCAAACAATACTGTTTCGCATAAGTCCCTGAGCATAAATGGGAAATCGTTAATATATACCAAAAACAGGAAAGGTCCCAAAATTGATCCTTGGGGAACTCCCATTTTTAACTTTGAACCCACAGATGATAATTGGTTGGATTTAACATACAGCCCGATTTAAATAGTGGAATAATTTTACTGTATTTCATTAAACTGGGAAATACGCCTTGATCGACACATTTATTAAATATATCTACCAAGATCGATAATATAGGTATTACATTAGTTATTACATTAATTGATAGTCCCCATAAATCCTCACTTTTCTTTTTATTTAATTGCCTGAACGTCCTTTCTATTTCATGTGCAGATGTTTACCTAAATTGAAAACTAGGAAACCATTTTCCAATATTTTTGCTCAAAAACGTCTGTGCTGTATGCGAAGACGATCCTAGACCACTAGTAATTTCTATGGGTACATTTGAAAAATAATTTTCAAAAGCATTAGCAACCTCAATTTTATTTGTAACAATTTTATTATCAATTTTTATGGAAATATTTTCGTTTTTTTTATTTTGTTTACCCCCAACTTCTTTATTAATGGTATTCCATATAGCTTTTACTGCGTTATCTGATTTTCTGATTTTATTCGCAATATAGATTGCTTTTGCGTGTATTGATACCCTCTTAAATATTTTTGAGTAAGTGCGGACATAGTTATGAAAACTTTCATCCCCCGTGTAAGATTTCTCATCATATAACTCATAAAGCCTGTCCCTACTTTTTCTTATGCCCTTCGTCGCCCAATTCGCGAAACGTAACTTGTTATTAATAACTACTTTCTTTTTCTTTGCACAGTTCTTATTAAATATTTCAGATAAGTTATTGACTAATAATTCATACATGATATTTGGATCATCTACCAAAGAAGCAGTGTTTGCAAATTTTGCTACATCATGTGTAAAGTTTTTTAGCCTACTCTCTTCTAATGGCCTAAATTCAAATATTTGTTCTGATTTATGTTTCATGTCCTCTATTTTAATTAACTGTGCTTTATGATCAGATCGGACACCAGCAACAACAATACTTTCCATAGTTTCACACTTACTCATAAAAATATTATCTATACATGTCGCGGAATGGTATGTGACCCTGGTCGGTTCATTAAAAATATGCACTAAATTAAATGAGAGAAAGAGTGAAATGAGCATATCTCTTTCTCTCGAATTATTCAGTATGTCTACATTGAAGTCACCACCATTGAAGCTATTATTGACTTCTTACATTTGCTAAGTCTTGTGAGACTTTCCTCTACACAAATTAAAAATTGGCAAAAATCAGACGAAAGAGGTCGGTAAACACATAAAAAATGTGCTGATCCGTCTCTGCACACGACATTTCACATATACGTTCAATAGAACGAGCAACTATGTCTTTACGGTTCTTGACTTTAAGATAATTTTTACACAAAATCATGCTACCACCGCCATCTGTCGACGTTCTATTGAACACACTGGCCACATTAAAATTATTTATATTAAAAGACATTTTATCTGCTTTCAACCATGTCTCGGTGAAGCACAAGATGTCTATATTATATTTTTCAATGAATAATTCAACATCTAAAATTTTGCCAGAGAAACTATTGATATTTTGATGTACAAACGTAATGAAATTATTATGAAGTTTCTCCGTTGTCTGATTATTTAATTTAAATAATTTTTATCAGCAGTAATATTAGTATAACTACTAAAATTTGCTTCGTCCCTAACTAAGTTCTTAGTTATACTCCATATAACCGAGTTAATACAAGTGGCTACTGATGTAGCGAGTTTGTGTTTCGTCTTTTTAGGCAAGAACAAAGTACTTTTTGTCAGTCTAAAGACTTTTTTGATTTTTTGATTCTTTGATTCGCAAGACTACTGTTTGCAAATAAACTATTACAATTAAGTTACTAGCAGTTTAATTTTCTAAGTGCGGTCCTGTATTTTGTTCCTGTCAGATTAAGTTCTTAGTACGCATTTTCGCCACACAATTTAAAAATATGTTTTGTCTGCTTTTTTCTTTAGTCTGTGGCTCTATTAAACACCATTATATTATTAAGAACATTATTATATTTTGACTGCGTCTTATCATATAAAGAACCGTACACGGTACTCCCCACACGCTAATAAATATTAGATAACAACTCTTATGGCAATGTTACAGAACAGAATTCTATAATACATTTTTCATCTCATGTAGCTACGGACCTATGTACTCTAGTACATACTCCCTCTAAAGACACTAGAAACAACATGCAATAAGTTTTTGGCGGTATTTTATAGGGAGCTTTTGGGCGTTTATTTTTGTTGGGTCCTTACATATGAAATTGGCGTTTTGTACGGGAGGAATATAAAGTCATTTTTTTTTTGTAAAATATATTTAGTTAATCAAAGTATGCACCGTTGTTATTTATGCATTTTGCCATCTCATAGGTAGTTCATTGATCCCTTTACTAAAAAAACCATGGGGGCGAGAATCAATAAACTCTTTGAAGGCGGTTTGGACTGCCGCATCGGAGTTGAATTTTTTTTCTTGTAAGAAGTTGTCCAAATTCCGGAAAAAATGGTAATCTGTTGGAGCAAGGTCCGAGGAGTACAGTGGATGTCGCAGACATTCCAATTGTAGCTCATTTAACTTAGTGGTTGTTTGTTGTGCAGTGTGTGGTCTTGCGTTGTCGTGAAGCAGCAGTGGCCTAGAGCGATTGACATATCTCGGTTGTTTAGCAGGTAGTTCTTCCATCATGGTTTGCAGTTGCTGACAATAGATATCTGCCGTAATCGTTTGGCCAGATTTTAGAAAGCTGTAGAGAACGACACCGGTGCTAGTCCACCAAACACTCACAAGTAACTTTTTCTGAGTCAATTTTCGTTTAGGGTAGGATTTGGCTGGGTCTCCAGGGTTCAGCCATTGCGACGAGCGCTTCCGATTATCGTACAGTATCCACTTTTCATCACAAGTAATGATTTGATTTAAAATCCCTTCATTATTGTGTCGATTGAGCAAAGTAACACAGCAGTCGACGCGTGTTTGCAAGTTCGATTCACTCAATTCATGAGGCACCCATCGTTCAAGTTTTTTTACTTTCCCGATTTGCTTCAAGTAGATTAATACAGTTTTGTCACTTACCCCGAAGCCTGCAGCTATCTCTGAAGTGCTTTGTGATGGATCCGCTTCCACAATAGCCTTTAATTCTTCATTTTCCACTTTGGTCTCCGGCCGTGCACGGGGTTGGTTCTGAAGGTCGAAATTTCCAGAACAAAAACGTTGAAACCAAAAACGTACCGTGCTTTCTTTTGCGACACCAGCGCCGTACACATCATTAATCCTTCGAGCTGTTTCTGCAGCACTGGTACCACGGTAGAACTCGTACTCGTAAATATACCGATATTTCATGTTTTCCATTGTGCGGTAATAAGCGACGCCAAAGAAAAAAATAATGAGGAAAAAAACAAATGAATGACTGTTTTCAAAACTCAAATGTACCAGCTAAATGAATTTATAAATTTGAATTTGGAATTCTTAACCAAAGAGGAGATATTTCAGATCAAAGTGGTCAGTACGACGAAACGCTAATTTCATATGTAAGGACCCAATATTATGTTCGTTGAAGATACTTGTTCGATATTTCAGTGGACTGTATTATTTATTGCCCTTTGGGTAATATTATTAAATCCGATAATGGTCCGAGCATTAGTCTATCCCACAAACAATACACTTACCTTAACTTTATTGTTTTGAGATTGTGTCTGGCCAGACAAGTTCGCCGCCGTTTGTTCTGGATCCTGGATGGGTTTTAGGGATAAAGACACAATACACACACAAACACACACTTGTGTACACAATATTAATGTTTTTAACAGATTTTACGTATTTTAATTTTGTATTTTTATTTAATAAGAGGCACAGAGCTCTGACGCCATTTAAACCGACCGACCGAAGTGAAGAGAAAAATTAGTCTCTTTTGGGCTGTTTTATCATGCGCGTACACAGATTTTGTTACGCGTAGATGGCGGCATATTTTAAAATAAGGCAGTTATATTGCTGCCCGTGAAAACATAACAATGCTAGGACAATACTAAATAGATAAAGTCACTCACTGGCTCGTAAGTAGGTTTTGCGTCATTATGTGGAATTGTTAAAATAATAAGTGCTTATTTAGCAGAACGATATTAAAATGTTTTACGTTAACATTTTAATGAAATAATGTGAACATTGAGTACCTACAACGGGAGGCGACATACGCGCTATTTTTCATACAAAACTTTCTGGTACTTTTGCACTATCTGGAGAGGTACTACCGTACTACCACTAGTTAATGGGAGCACCAGGGAGCACTCAAATGCAGAGATGAGTTTACGCTTTCGCACACAAAGAATTCGACAACATACTAAAAATAATGCACCACGGAAAAGAATATGATTTCCTTTATTGTAATGATACAATATACATTTAAACGGCACATTTGTACACCATTTTTATTTACTGAGCTTATCCACAGATAACTAACTTTCATAGATAATGGACATTGGATACATTTTATATTCTAACACAACATTCCCCCAATTTAACAAATACGTAGAAATAACTTGATTAAAATTTTTTTGGTTATCAGTTATAATCTAAAATTAAATGCTACCACAAATTTTTTTCTTTCTTTTGTAATTTAATTGTAATTTTATTCTTTAGATGTTAAGGTCTATAATTAAATGTTAGCTGAAAATATAGTCTATAGAGTGCGTTTACGTCATAATTTGTTCAATTGGGCAATTAAAAATTGTAAGGTACGGAAATAAGCCAATTTAAGGTTCATTACTGTATGATAAACATTACGATACGAGTTTCTAGAATGATGAACAAGCTAGTGCAACATAATATTCGAATGACTCGAAATACGTTATAATCTTATGATATGACACAGATTTATAAATGGAAGCTCAAACATAATTCACTCACACATAGAAACCGTGTAAATAATAACACTGTCACTTTCATTGTAGTTTAAAATTGTATATCTTTATCCTTTTCTTTCATTTGTTGCAACACAATGGCACACATAGACAATTCCGAAACCGTGGCAGCCGTCCCGAAAATCACGTTCCATCGGTAAGTAAATCTGATGTTGCAAATTGTTTGATTACTGCATTCAGTTAGCTGATATTTTTGTATTTCGTGGCTCCGACACTTAAATATGTTGCAAACTATTAAAATTAGTTTCCTTATATTGTTTAAGGTTTCTTTACAGGTTTTTTAAATTTTTGTACCAAGTCACCTAACCTAACCAATTTTGACATTATTAGTACTTGTACCTTAAAGAGGGCCGAATTCAGAGAAAAGTGAGTCTCGTAATAAAATTAAATATTAACGGACAGGTACCTAAGCTGCATAAGCTTCTAACTATCTATTTTTTGCAACTATCTTTTGATTTTGATGTATACCTTGTTGATTTCGGGTTTCTAAAGGATGAAAATCTTCAAATTTTTTGGTTAAAGAAATACATAAGAAAGGCTACATAGAACAAACTGGCAGACCAATTCTGGCAGTGTTTTGTGTTCAAAACATTTTAAACCCCATTTATTATGTAAAAGAGATACCCTTAAAACCCTGTTGTTGTTTGACCATGAAATTTAACATACCTATTAAAAATGAACATGCTATCCCCTAATTAATCTCTAGTCGCTATGCTGAGCTGAACTTGGACGAGTGTTGTTTAGAAAAAAGCTAGTGCTGGAATCCATACTTCATAATTACAAAATTATTTTTAATTTATTTATAAAATAATACAACTTTCTTGCTTCAGGTAATCGAAGATGGACTTTATTATGCATAAATTGTGTGTTCACATGTAAAAATGGTGAAAACAAATATGGATATCTCGAGGCGAATAATGACAAATAATACCTACGATTACTTGCAATGGTAATTCTTAGCATATCTGACATTCTGCGCTAGTTACTTCTGGCACACATTGAAAAACAGTGAAATGATGTGGTTGATGCACATCTATAATGAGTTCATTGATAATGTAATAAGAAAACAATCCGATTAATAAATAAAAGACTGAAAACATTCTTTGTTTTATTGTGTAAGCTATTTTAGTTTTTATTCTCAATGTGATCGATCACCCATCGACTATCTCTCGATTTCTTTTAATTTTTGAGTTTTATGCGTAGTTTAGAGAAAATAATAATCAAAGGACAAAGCATAGCGATGAAGAGTTATTTCATAATTTTATAAAACATTCACTGACGCTTATCTCCTTAGAAAAATAGTTAACAATAACACTCGTCTGATATAAAACTTGTTCTATTTTCTCATAACCAAGTCTCTAACACTTACAGTAAAGCAATGGTAGTAGTGAACGAAATTCCTCCAATTCCTCTTACTCGCACACAAATTTAACGTACAATATACTTAATTTTTGCACTTAAAACTCCCAAAAGCACAAAAAATAGCAAATCTGAATTTTGAATAAAATGTCAACCACGCTTTTTTTGTTCGCGCCAAAAAGTCTAAATTCAAAACTTTCACTTGCCTATCAACTTTCTCGACTTTTAAAAATATATCGTTTATCTCATTAAACTTCATATACCCACATAAATCGAACCGCAAGCAAGGTCATCACAATGTACATGCGGCCCAAGACCAGCAGCGCACAGCCGTCAGGCCTCATGTACCGAACGAACAATCACAATATTGTATCGTGGAGCCATTGGGAACACTACAAATTACATCCTTCATGTGACAAAAACAATCTACAAAAAGAATATAATAAAGTAATAATCTCTAATACTAGTATATCAATTAATTTTATCCTTATTTACATTAACAAAAAGTACATACATACGTTATTATTTACAAACTTAAAACTACACATTATCTTTATTTTATCCTTATTTTATCACATGAAAAATATAATTTGGAGTGTCCCAAATAGTCCCGCTCTAAGATAATACACAATATAGATACCCACTCCTTAATGCGACCCTGAGTTCTGTATGTGTGTGAATATTTGTTAGTGATAAATTTGCCATGCATTTTGAACCGATAGGTATAGTCTGCTTCCATTTTAAAGTCTGTGTGATATGATGAGATCGGTAAATCGATTTAGTGAAACGATTCTGAAAAAATATATTAAAACCGAAAACTAATACTTAATACAAAAATTATATTTACTTATGGAAAATTATTCCGTCTTTGGCCTAGCCAAAGATTAGATGTGGCGGATTTATCGTTGCACTTCCTGACGGTATAAGTCGACAATTTTGCAGAGCACTTGATGCTGTGATGAATTCGATTATAGAAATAGTAACAAATCGGTTCAACACTATCATTTTTTCATCAAGTTTTGCAGTTGCTATTTTTTTTACTTATACTTTGACAGAGAAAAATGCCTGTGAATCGCGGCTCTCGTAGGTAATATCAATATCCGTTATTGAAGACATCGGGTGGTATCGGAGTAGATTCCTTTGCCTTTTTTCTTAAGGGAAAATCGTAGAAAAAAAAATTTGAATGTCACTGCCATATATTTTTATTTATTTACATTTTTAAATTTGAAATTGTAGTTAGAATCCATGTTAAACTTAAACAGAGAATTATATTAACAAATAAAAATTTTTGTAAATTCGAGACAAAGAAATTGTGCACTTCATTGTTCAAAATTTAAACTGCTGCACATAATTTTTCTATTTCAAAGTTTATTTCAGTCAGACCACAGCCGGGAACATTACTATACAAAATGTAGGTCTATATAATGTTCTATAAACAAACCTTGAATTAAAATGGGACATGTAAGAGAGTTAATGGTTAAGATTATGTTACTTGAAGATACTAAATAGATGAAGTCACTCACTAACACGTAAGTAGGTTTACATTTTGTAAGTAATTTAGAATTTGAATTGGCATTTCAATTCGATGGAAGACTTGAATAGTTGTAACCTCTCAAATTCAAGTGAAAAACATTGCTTAAAGTGAAGCTTTAATTTTAGAATTTGAATAATAATGAAAATGGTTAATAAAATTTTTTCGGCTAAGGTTTAGATCAAGGCTGCTCAACATTTTTAAAAGTCAACCGGACGATTCAGACATTTTTGGCGGGCTTCTGACAGTTACTATTTTAGTTACTTTTACTTGTGAAATAAAAACAATATTGTAAGGAAGAGGCATTAACCCATATGTTTAATTTGCTTCACTGCAGTATCTGTTGCAAAGAAATATAATTTGGAAAGGCATTATAAGCAAAATCATAATAAGTTTGAAAGAGTACCCTATTAGTAGTGCTATTAGAGAAGACTTTTTAAAAAGAAAAGGGGTCTAATCAACCAACAATATTTTCGTTAAAAGGCATGACGAGTTGGAATCTATGGTCAAAATATCTTATGAGATTTCGTTGCTTTTAGAAAAAGAAGAAATGTTTGATGGATAAATTGTTAAAGAGGCTTTGACCCTCACGGTCGCCCGTATCTATGTTCCTTACAGTCCCATTGTACACATTTTCAACTTGGCAGGAATTTTTTGACTTGCTTGTGTGGGCCCTTTATAGTTCGTCCGCAGGTCACGGTGTGGCCCGGGTATAAGGTTGAGCAGCCTTGGCTTAGATCAACCAGGTTTTAACATAGCTATTTTTAATTATACTTGGGAGGCAAAATTGTGCTTATATAGCTGAACTGAATGAAAAATTTTTGGTATTATTCAAATTCCAAAAGCAAAGTTTTAGTTATCGAATTACTGTGAAAAAGTAATTAGATAACTAAAAAACAATCGTAGTTATAAAAATACTTGCAAACAAGATGAAATATTCTTGTTATATTTATATAGTGGGTGTTATCTAGCAACGATAGATCTGCATTACAAGATCATCGGCATTGTACTTACTCAATAAACTTTCATGACAATATCTACAAAAATAGTAAACTGTTGGCATAATTTGCTCATTCTATTAGGTCTTTGGCTCCATCAGTGAATTTAAGAAATTAGTTATTTCATTCTCTTTGCAAATTTTTAATATAAACATTGCTTTATAAAAGTACATTTTTATCCCATTTGTTGTATATTTTTGAAACGGCCTTCTGGAGTTCTTAAATTGGATAACCTAATTGTAACTATTGCATGCACCCCACATTGTTTTTTTTAAGTCTTACAAGCATTTTCATTAGTAATTCTTATTTAAAATTTACTAGGCTAGGAGAAATTATTTTGTACTTTTTAGGCAGTTTTAAAAACTTTGTATATAATTTTTTTATATTTAAATAATTTTATTTTTTTATTTATTATTTAATGATTTGTCTAGTATTTTATTTTAATCACATCATAGAAATTACTCCCCTATTTCCCAATAACTATTATTATGGGCTAGGGAGGCAACACTTACTTAAGTGATCCTAGAACTCTTATTTAAATAAAATATTTTAAAAGAAAAGTAATTATTATTTTAATTTTTAAAATCATGAAAACATAAAATTATTAATACATAAAATATAAATATACATAATTTTTTATTGAAAATTAGAAATAATAATATACAACCTTCTTTTTTTCATAAATGAAATATGAAACTGTTTCCTCCTTGTTACATAATAAGATATATTTTGTATTATTTTTTTATCCTTACATAAAGTATGTATCTTTATTGATATGAATTTTTTATTAAATGAATATTGGAATTGGGATTTGCAATTTCAAGCAACATTTAAATAAAAAAACCTGTTATTTTTGAAAATGGAATGGCCATATATTTTGCTTTATTCTAAACTAGAACTAAACCTCTTATTATTCTAACTACAACATAGTTTATGAATATTTTAATATATTTAGCAGGTAGTTATTATCAAATCTAACAATAATACACTTGTGCAAATATATTAACATTAACAGTACAAGCCTCTGCATCAGACAATGTAAATAGTTTTATATTTGATCAAGCATTATACAATTTCTGTTTTCGAATTACTTGTCTTAAATAAATATTTAAAAAGATAGATTACAATTTTCAGTTTCTTTAACATCAATGTTCATTTACTAACGCACCCAATCAGTACCTACGCCTCAGCTCGAGTGGTTGGGATTTGTTTTGTTGTAATAGACTTTCAGTATAGTACAGGTAGCGTCACGAAGGTCTAGCGGTGGCCGTTATTGCGTAGGTCGAAAATAAGGTATCTTGGGGGGGTTTCCAGAAACGTGGCGGGCGTGCTTATCCTTCGTAAGCGCTGATTAGCTCTCTAGTCGTACTGTGTTTTTTCGTAAGCACCGATTGGCTCTCCAGTCGTACTGTGACCTTCGCACTGATATGATCAATGACTACGGAAACTAAAGAACATGAAACAAGTACAAAATAATCGTGCCACCTAAACTTCGAGTGTCGCAAACAATGGCCGCCGATTAGTGATGTCCCAAATATCTACTATGTAGATGTCGTTCAGTCAGTTGTTGAATTAAGTTTTGTGTCAGCATCAGTATTGAAATAAAAATCATTTTGTACGATGTCTTCAGAAAAAGGGAGGGCTTTTTTTGTGTCATAGACTTATACAAAAGTACTGAAATATTGTTCAAACTGAAAATAGCAGTCAACGTAGTTCGATGCTATCGGTATATAATTAGAATCTGCGCTTAAAGCGTATTTAAGGTGTTATTAGCAACGATAGCAACAGGCGCCTTCAAGGATAGCCCATCTCACGCTTGGCCAAAAAATTAATAATCCCAAAATTGTTTTCACAAGAAAAGATCTAATGGTTCCTAAGACAGTTCATCTGTATCTCTTATGGATTTGGATTTCCCTATATAGTTTCGATTAAAAAAAAACACTGCTTACATTAAATTTTTCATTCAATTTTTCTCGAAAAGTATTAGTTTTACGACAGAACGTCCGAGGTGGACTATTTAATTAAATTAAACCTATCGATTGGCATTAAAAAATTGTACAAATGGGTTAAAAAACGTAGACGACAAAAGAGACCGTTTGCGACCGAACCGTCGATCACTTATTTATGTGAGTGTCGTTGATCGAATATGACCGTCAAATTACATCACTACGTGCCGATCATGAATAGATCACACGCCGCCCGTGACTGATTCGCTCCTAGATTCACTATGTTGACCGTGTGGAGTCTACTTGAACGGCGGCGTCTACTTGTTGACCGCAAGACGTCAACACCGTTATCTAGTGGTCCAGACTATCGACCATCTGTTAACAATGAGAAGACGCCTAGTGGCGAGGTGATGCTGGTCGGTCGACCAACCATTTGGTCTTTTTTTGTCACAACAACTTTAGCAATTTCAATTTTTTAGTCAAGCATGAGATGTTCATATACATTAGCAAAATTGGTAAAAAATTGTTTTAATACGGATCGACTCAGTTTTATGTAAGCGTCATGTTATTGTATCGAAGGAAAAAAATCTGGACGTTAGAAGTTAGTCAAATTTAATAAAATATTTTTTCGTCTAATGCAGTATGGGGAAATCCGAATCCATAGGAGATACAAAGGAACCGTCTCAACGTCATTCGGTACCTTTTGTGAAAACAATTTTAGCATTATAAATTTTTTTGTCAAGCGTGAGTTGTCCATAAACATTTGTAAAATTTACTATTTCTTTTTAACAATTAAAAATAAATACGTTAAAAATTAGTAAAATTGATAATTTCTTTTTTTTTTATGCAGTTCGACTCAGTTTCACGTAAGCGTCATTTTATTGTTCGGACGAAAAAAATTTGGACAGCAGAAGTTGTTCAAATTTTATGAAAAATTTTTTCACACCTACGTGGAACTGAGTCGATCCGCATTAAGAAAAAGAAATTGTCAATTTTACTAATTTTTATGGACAACTCACACGTGACCAAAAAATTTATAATGTCGAAATTGTTTTCACAAAAGGGACCGCATGGTCCCTGAGACGGTTCCCTTGTATCTTCTATGGATTCGGATGTCCCTATAATGTATTATACAGGGAGTATATACAAACGGGACATATTTTTGAATATGCTATAGTATATCGAGAATTCATCTTGATTACGATTTAATAAAGTATTATTATGTAATAATAATAAAGATACAGGTTAAACACAATTTATTTCACTTATGCTTCCCCTTAACACAAGTAAAAGACACCGAAATTTAATTTTTACCGAAATTTATTTTGGAAAAAACGTGTTTTTAAATTAGATTAGAATGATAGGTAGGTAGTGTGCCTTTGTCGCCACGTTCTCGTCGTAATGATTCTGACCTCTCACTGCGGACGTACAAATGGTTATGAAAGAAATCGATAAAAAAACAAAAGATAGACTCTGACCTTAGTAATTACACATTCACAAGTTCACAAACGTAAATGTTCAAAATTGCGGCCTTGCGCTTCTATGCATGCACGTGCACGCCGCGATATCTCACTATGCACACAATGCAATACGTTTGACGTTTCTCGTTGTAATTTATTAAAGGTATCGATGATTTTGTGCTTCATGACCTCTTCTGTATCAGATTAGGTTAAAAGGATGGCGCAGATCTTCCTTCAGCACTTTATGGACCGTACTGTGGGGCACCTGTAGTAACCTTCCGGCCGACCTTGTACTATCATCGGAATGTTCATCAAAATGATTAAGAATGAGATCGCGGATGCCTTGGTTAGCATTACCGCCGAAATCTGTATTGCGCGGTGTAAAGCTGCCATAATCCCTTAACCGTTGCACCACTCGCGTCAGTATTCTACCACTCGAAGGCACGTGCTCATCATTACGATGTCCAAAATGGTCCAAATACAAACACAAAGCTTCACTAGAATTACCACTAGCCATACCATAAGCCAAAACCATATCGGTGTATTGCAGATTACTATACAGATAAAACGGCATGATTTAAACAAGAAAATAATTCGTAAGTAGTTAAAAATGAATTGACGATGTACACAATGAATACGTCTCACAGAGATCGTAACCCGAATGCAACTGAAAAAATTTAATTTGAACAGCTGTTCAATATGGCGGATTGGCGGTGTTACATCAAAGAAAGCCACCGTAAATCACACGTCGGCAAAGTCAAAGGCAGAAAGTATTTTAGTGACGTCACAAAAATGCCGACAAAATGTAAACGTGTGTACATACGAAGTACGAATTGATTTTTTAATGAATGAATATTTTTGAAAGTTTCTATGAAAGTTGACAAAGAGAATGAATTGATGAGGTAAGAGCATTTTTTCAAGGAAGCTCGGCTTCTCAAGATGAATTTCAGTAAGATAAAATGTTATCAAAATGTACCAAAGTAGTTCGACGGATGTAAGACACAACGACATTATCATAACAGGCCAGTAAATAACGGTTAGTAATAATGGTTATTGTTTTACATTGATGAAACATCTACTAGAAAGTTGTTTTTTTAAGAAGAGCTTCGTATATCGGTACTTACCTACAATAATTACCTATTTTCTTATTAATAAAAAGCTAATTTAATATTAATAAGTAATTTTAAACAGATAAAATAATGAAATCACTAAAAACAGTACCTAAATCGATCGAATGTTACAAAGAAATAAAAATGGTTCGTGATTGTTTATCCCTAGTTATTGTGATCCGACCTTTATCTACCTATGAATAATAAGGATTTTTTTCAAAAATTATTAAATTTTTTCAGTTGCATTTAACCTTCCGGCCGACCTTGTACTATCATCGGTATGTTCATCAAAATGATTAGCGAGCTTGAAACAACGCTCTTACCTCATCAATTCATTCTCTTTGTCAACTTTCATAGAAACTTTCAAAAATATTCATTCATTAAAAAATCAATTCGTACTTCGTATATACACACCTTTACATTTTGTCGGCATCTTTGTGACGTCACTAAAATACTTTCTGCCTTTGACTTTGCCGACGTGTGATTTACGGTGGCTTTCTTTGATGTAACACCGCCAATCCGCCATATTGAACAGCTGACAGTTCATGACCTTAGCGATTTGTAAACATTGTTAAGGGGTATACGAGGGGTATACGCATTATTTTCGAAAATGGTTTTCAGGCTGTATTTCAGTAACGGATGAAATTATTACAAAATAAAAAAATACGTAAGATTTAAAATTTGTAACTGTACACGATCAACCCAATTTTACGAGAAATGGTGGGGATAACATTTGAAAATTAAAACGGTCATAACTCTTAAACGGATACGTTTTTTTCGATAATTCTTTTTGTAACTACATACTAAAGTTATGCCCTTTCATCCATTAAAGTAACTGTCCCGTTTTCATATACACCTGTATAAAAAAATATTTTATTAAATTTGACCAACTTTTACTGTCCAGATTTTTTTCCTCCAATATAATGAAATAATGCTTACATGGAACTGAGTCGATCCGCATTAAAACATTTTTTTACCAATTTTACAAATTTTTATGGACATTTCGCGCTTGACCAAAAAATTAATAATGCCAAAATTGTTATCAAAAGAAAAGACCAAATGATTCCTAAGACAGTTTCCCTGTATCTCTTATGGATTTGGATTTCCCCATATTGTCCCAGTTATAACACTGCACAACAGTGTTATTGTAAAAATGAAGAAAGGAATGCTTAGATGGTTCGGGCACATGGAAAGAATGAGTGATGAAAGACTGACGAAGAAAATATACAGAGCGAAAGTGAGTGGTAAAAGAAGCCAAGGAAGACCAAGGCTGACTTATGAAGATCAAATAGCCAGAGTGTTAGCAGACGGAAATGTCAAAAGCACTCGCATACCTAGGCGAAAATGTGTGAGGAGAATGATGAGATTTGAGGAAGCGAAAGAGGTGTGTAAGGACCGCGACTCCTGGCGCTCCGTCCTCTCTGACTACCCCGTTGGGGATACAGCGTGAAGTTATGTTATGTTATGTTATGTTATGTTTATAACACTGTATATAATAATAGACATCAAAAGTTTACTCATAACGAAATTAATGGCTCCTCATTTTGAGATTTCCGTTCTACGAATATTTTCGTTCTGCTGAAAATCTATATTCCATAAAAGCGAAATACCAGTCACTCAACTGACTTACTTGACTGTTTAATCACGAAATCTCAAGAAGTACTACTATATTTTTAGTCTGATGATAGTTTGTGTAAAGAGGGGGCCCGCTAAGAAACGATTTTTGAAAATTTAAATTATTTAGTTTTCACGGCGAACTGGTAGGCCGAATTAAGGAAGGACACAGGCTACTTTTTTTATTCCATGCGGACGAAGTCGCAGGTAATAGCTAGTAGACAATAAAGGTGATTTGATGCTTTTAATATAGGAATTAATATCAATTTATAAAATACATCAATCATAAAATGAGACATGTTAGTTGTTATCGTGCATTATAACATAACAAAATGTTCAACAACTTGATACAAGTGTTGATAAGCTAATCACAAGAGAAGTGAACAATTTCATTAAATTCAGTTGCCATTACAGTGGTGTAGCTGGCACACATGTAATTTGTGATTGTCACGAAGAATAAAGTTAGTACAATTGTTTTTTTTTAACTTTTTTGATGTTAGTGAATAGAATGGACAGTAATAAAAATATTTATTAGATTTTAAGTGGCCGGTGATAAATTGGCTGAATATAAATAGAGAGTATATAACATAGTTAACTTCTAGTGGTAGATGTGGTTAACTCGTTTACTACATTCTATAACCGTAATTTTATATATTATACTACGACTCTGTTAGTAATGTTTAAGTTTCAATAATAAATATTAGAATATTACAAGGTCTTATACTTTTGTATAGCTTGTTATGCCGTCTACATTTTTCGTATTTAAGAATTAAGGGGCTAGAAATTTGACTGCTCAGCATCTTTGTTGCGAAACATAGGTAAGTTTCACTTCTAATTGCTTTGTCATAAAACATTGTCGTTATTTGTTTCATTTATTCTTTTACTGATAAACGAATGGCACACAGTACAATAAATTGAACTATATATACGTTATTGTTATAAACATAAGAAAATAATTTTCTCTAATTTCTTAGAGAAAATGTTTTAGATTTTTTGTGTGTATATTTATGCTACACTTAAGCTTTATTATTTATTAGACTTAATTTAGTTATATTTTTAATTCTAATTAGCATAATTTTTGAATGAATACTGCTAAAATTTCCATATGAGCTGACTCCGTTTTAATCAAGCAAAAATGATAAAATATTTGCCTATTGCTAAATTTTCCGCATAGGATTGACGAGGTAATCCTAATCCATTCCACAAATCCCTTTATTACTTGATAATGGAGTTGTAACATGTAAGTACCTGAATGTCTGAGATAAAAATATGCGATATACTTACATACCTAGTAACTATTTACAAGCACACAAAGCCTTTATTGAATCAGAGAATATTTAGAAAAGAAGGCCAACTTCCGCCTCATGCGTTACGGAATTACCTGCTCTCAGCCGGATACGTAGGGTTGTTGCGTTGGGTGTGAGATGCGGAGAGCGTCTCGTTTAGTTATGCTTTAGTATATAATAATAAAAAACAATGCATACGGATAACTTTTTCCTGTTTGTTAAATTTAATTTGTTGTAGTTATGTAGAAGAAAAACTCTGGATTCGAATAACTAAAATTATTTAGGCATCTAAGGACATTTTAGTACGGTCGTTTAAGTGATTTAGATATTTTTGTATTTGTGACGACGCGAAGAACGAAGTAAAGACACAGAAGTTGTCGCATATTTGCGTCGCGTGCGACCCTGTCTAGCGCTACAATAATCACCTATATTCGCCCAAAGCACATATTCCCGTAGGGTGCGAGGCACGACGCACGACGCGTATTAGCGCGCACACATACAAACCGCGCACGCTGGCTTTCTATCAAGACATCCTACTGTAATGTTTATATTGTGACTAAAGCATCGCTCAAATCTAATATTTCACAATTTAAGAGTAGCTTGCACCAACTATTTAAGCTCGATTTAAAGAACTTGCTTCTCGCTCGCACCAAGTATTAAATAGTTGGTACAAGCGAGATGTCAGTTTCTTAAATTGAGCTTAGGGTGCCTTGCACCAACTATTTAAACTCGATTTAAGTATTTGACATCTCGCTTGCACTAAGTATTAAATTATTGGTACAAGCGAGATGTCTAATCCTTAAATCGAGTTTAAATAGTTGGTGCAAGCCACCCTAAGAGTTGTATCTTTTATTTTTACACATCTTAAATTAGTTCCACGTGTATGTATTTTAGTTTTGAAAAAAATAAAAAGCTGAACAATGCGTTGATAGATTGGTGACATTATTATGAGCCTACCGATATGAATAATTCTCTCGATATGGCACTAATACTTCGCCCTTGTTGGTGCAGTGTAATAACTCTGTAACGGACCTCAGTAGAAATTGCAGGAGGCATTCTCTAAATGAAATAAATAAACTAAATAATTTTTCCTTAAATTTTTACGAAGACATGATTGACATGTCGTACTTTTTTGTGTCGCGGTTTCCTTTAAAGAGAATATAATGCGCTAAGGCGGTATCCTTGGTTCCCCTACCTCCACCTATTTAATTTTAAAATTTGCTGTAAAAACTTTCCAATTTTAGTATTGAATTTTAAGTCCGTGATGGGTAAAAGTCGAATGTGTGTCGGTAGGTCGGTACGAACGATTTATAAGTGTATGGTTCCGTGTATTGGAATTGTGAGTATTTTTGAGTGAAAAACTTTGAACTTTGAAACTTTATTTCCGCATGAACTCGAGTTTCCCGTGGGAATCACTTACTTGTTCACGGTGAAAGAAAGTAGGACAAACAAACGTTCGAGTTTATAATATATAGTTAGAATTAGTTTTGATCTAGTTCGTGAAAAATAATAATTCGAATTGACTATGTAAAAATATTCTCTGATTTTTTTGAGTGAAAAATGCCTCCTTGTTGCTTACGTTACAATGGTAACTATAAATCCCAACCAGATTCATTGGACTTGTTTCTTCCCATTGCAAAAATAGTAGGATACACCCAGTTTAACAATGCTACCATCAGTTGATTGTGACGCTGTATTAGTTTTATTTATTATCGAATCATAAATCGATACTAAATGACATAATCCGACAAAAAAAAATCACACTCGCTAACAACTAAATTTTTCGTCATTTGTGTTTGTTGTCTTGGCTGGCTTATCTTAGTTGGCTATCGGTATCCCGACCATCTAGTAAATTTTTCTTAGTATTAATTTGTCTATTCCATCCAATTAACTTAAAACAATTACCACAAATTATAAAGAGCGACTTAAAATTTTTTATTCGTGACCTAAAACCATATCATAAGGGTTCCAAGTTTGACTACGCATTCATAAATTTCAGCTAATTTTTATTTACTGTTCTTTGGCACATGTCGCTCTTTGAATCTCTTCATTCGTGTTAGTTCGGAATACGAAGATTACCGATTGGTATCTCGTACGTTTTTTTAATTTTAAGTTTAGAAATGACAAAGACACCAATAGAAACTTCAATTTGCTGACTTTGTCGAGTCGATGATACAGTCTAGTACACGGCAAATTCAAAGGTTTATAAACTGCTAAACATTCACTTTCCGTGATGGTACATGTGTTTGTCACTGAACTCCTAAACGGTTTGATCTACTTTGATGAAATTTTTGTGTGTGTTTGAGTGGGCCCCTGGATGGTTTAGATACATAATTGGACCCAGTAGTTGGCGTTACAATCGAGTTTTGGGATTTTTTTTATTCCAAAGTTTGGACAGGACAACGTCTGTTGGGTCCGCTAGTCAATTATAATTTTTAAGCACGATTTTTGTTTTTAACATATCGAGGGTTGCGTGGTCAAACCCGATAAGTGACAAAAATTGATAATTTTGGGTTTAGAATCCAATGTAGTATATTTCTGACGCTCTTTCTCGTGGTATTATCAGATAACTCGAATTCGGATTGTAACACTTGGACCTGCCGAGTTAATAATCCAATAAGTGCATATTTTAAATTTAATTTTAATAAATAATAATATAAGTACATTAAAAACTTAAATTTTCTTTTATATTTAGTGGAAAAATCAAATAACATACATTTAATGGTATTTAGCAATGTATGATTCTTACTATGCTGAACTTATCAAAAAATGTAATACCAAGTATTAGGGCTTAACTGGTTGAGTAATCCAAAACGATTCACCAGTAAAACGTATTTTACTAGGAACTAAAACAAATCAAATATCGTTGTCGGATTTTACTTCTAAGTCATTTTCATTTCACACAGAATTAACTAAATGATAAAATACATTAAAAATACATATACTGTTTGTCTGAAACAAAAGAAATAAATTTACCATACAAAACTTAGTTATTGGGTTCGCACGCAATTACTAAACAAGTTTATATCCACATATGATTTGGAGAAGAACCCGATAAGTACGATTTAGTGACCTCGCCCCCCATCCCGCCCGACTCGCACGCAGTCTGCTAACAGTTCCAACTTGTTCGCACACGAGGTGCGGTTGCGCGTGTTTATTGACGAAGAAATACTAGTTTTGTTTATTTATTGTGTAAATACTGAACAATAAGGGTGTGTGATGGGGGATCGAAGTAGAAAATTAGTGCAACTAGCTTGCAATAACAAACTGGATATGGGTAAGTAAATGTCTTTTCATAATTCATAAAGTACCTATCTTGTTTAGTTTGTTTGTTAGACAATGTTTAGGTATAGATGAAACAGTGTATACGTATGAGACAAATTAACAAAAATTACCGTTTTTCTTGATAATTTTGACACAACTCATGAAGGCTGTTGCTATCTCGTTCCATTTGAGGCTGATGGAAAGAAATAGCAACTCCCGCGTTTCGAAGAAAGCGACTTATTGGGTTTTACCATAAGAATAATTATTTGCTACAAATTACTTCTATTTATTAATATTATACCTAATAAATTTTTATTTAGTATTAATGTAAGCTTATAATACTTATTTCATATACTTGTTAGTGGTCTAATTGTTAATGGTTTCGTTAAGCTAAAATGTGTCCTCTTTTTCTGTTTTAGTACCTTCTACCAGTAAAGAGCCAGATAAAATTTTAGAGTTTTCTGATGATGAAGTATGCTTATTTGGCAGTGACTATTCAGATCAAGATCCTACTTACGTGCCGGATTCAGACAATAGCACACCAAAACAAATAAATCTTGATCATAATAATATAATAATTCCGGAAAGTCGGAATAATCAGCTACAATATGAGCATAATTCACCTGACGAAATAGTTATGTCAATTATAGATAATCTATTAGACCGAGTTTGGATCTCTGTTAAGCCATTAAGACGGCTTAAGAGATCCCAACCAAAGGAATGGAAGCGAAATTTGAAAAGATCAGAAAAGCTGAAGGGCTACCTTATGTTTCGAAAGGTATTACACGACCTGCCAAGGTCCCGAAACCTATCAAATGCGATAAATGCCTATTTAAATGCACTGAGCAGTTCACTTCGGAAGAACGAGACACATTTTGCCGACATTTTTACAAACTGGATTATAAAGCTAAGAAGAATTTCATTCTTTCTTGTATTCAAGTACAGCCTGTGAAAACGCGAAGGCTACAGAAAACGTCAAATAAAAGGGATCGATCATTCAGTAAGAAATGTTTTTTCCAAAAAAACAATGATAAAATTCAAGTATGTCAAAAGTTTTTCATGAGTACGTTGTGTATAAGCGTGGATGTTATCTCTGATGCTCTTAGTAAAGTGGGGAAATTCATTGGGACTATATACAGGAGATGATCAACGTGGCAAGAAAAGTCCTCCGAATAAAACAAAACAAGATGACGTTAAATTTGTAAAGGAACACATAGAGTCCTTTCCTGTTGTAGAATCTCATTATTGTCGTAAAGACAGCAAAAAGAAATACCTTTCTCCAGACGTGAAGTCGGTCCTCAACATGTACCGATTGTATGAGATATTGTGTAAAGAGACAAACAACAAACCAGTTTCAGAAGCTAAATACCGTGAAATTTTTAATAAAGACTATAATTTAAGCTTTTTCAAGCCTAAGAAAGATCTCTGTAACCTTTGCAAAAAATATGAAAAAGCCGAATCTAAAGAAGAATTAGAAGCTGAATACCAAGAGCATATAAATCGAAAAACAGTCTGTCAAGCGGAAAAAGATGCTGATAAAGTTCGCTCTAACACGGTTAATACATTCATGTCGTTAACTATGGATTTACAAGCGATTTTACAGATACCTAGTGGAGGGGAAAGTATATTATACTATATGAGAAAATTAGTTGTTTATAATTTTACCATTTACGAAGCGCGTCTTCCAAATAATGCTTACTGCCTCTGTTGGAGTGAAATAAATGGCAAGAAGGGCAGTAGTGAGATAGGGACGTGTCTCTTGTACTACCTATCTCATGAAATGCCAAAAACCGTGACAGAGGTGAGCATTTTCTCTGACACATGTAGCGGCCAGAACCGCAATCAATATATTTCAGCTCTTTTGCTTTGGGCTGTTCAGAAAATAGATAAACTTCAAATTATAGAGCAAAAGTTTCTCGAAAGTGGACATACCCACATGGAGGTAGATTCAATGCATGCTGCTATTGAAAATGCTGCCAAAAAAACCACATCAATTAATAGTGTCTCCGATTGGAAAAATGTGTTCAAGCAAGCCAGAAATAAAAAAACAAAAGTATTTAAAACTGAGCAGGGAAAGAAAGAAAAAGTAGAGGTGGATAGTTACAAAGTAAAAGAGTTTAAATATAATGAGATGTTGGACCTAAAAAAGCTAAGTGCTATCATTATGAAAAATAAAAATAAAGATGACATGAAGCAAGCGGTTAACTGGCTGAAGATTAAAAGAATGCGGTATGTAAAAGGCGATTTAAAAATTTATTTTAATTATGACATGTCAGAGAATTTTCGACAATTAACTGATATTTCTAATACAAATCCGAGCACGCGAGCTACAAGGCATTCAAACCCACCATTTGTTGCTGTGCAATTGCCAGATGAGTTAGAGTCCTTATATAGTAATCAATTGCCTATAAGTGTAGCTAAGAAGAAGGACCTGGAGACCATGTGCAAAAAACAAATCGTCCCCGAAGAACTCCACGGCTGGATAAAAAATATGAAAACATTTAACAGCAATGTTGCAAGCGAGACTGATGATGAATAGTAATAATACTTATGATAATAATAGTGTAGTAATAATAATTATAGGAGTATTAGATAGAAGAAAATTAAATAATAATTATGGAGCTATTATTACGGAAGTAATAGTAATAATAATTACTAAAGTACTTCCATAATTACCATAATATAAGTTAAAATTACGTCAGTTTTGTTCGCAAAATTGCCATTATATCGATAATGTAGCCATGTTTGAAATAATTATTAAAACCTTTAATTAATAAAAATCGGTCTTACCCCTTCGCAAAAACCCTATAAGTCGGCACCTTATGCCACAAATTATTTTTTTACAGAAATACTACATACAGAAAACATCGAAATAATATTAATACATGCCGATGACAATATATTTCTTCTAAAGTAATTAGTGGTAGGACGAATTTACTTATTTAAATATATTTTAATTATCCGTAAACTTTCATCATCGAATAACTCAAAAGTCACTTTTCTGTACTTAACGGGTTTGAACACGCAACCCTCGATATCATTATTATTCACGTTTTTAAAGGTGACTTTGAACAGTAGCTCATTGTGATGTCATTAATAAATATCTTTGCTACTACACTACTTAATAAATAATTAATTAAATTTATTTATCCTATCTGATTTCTATGTCGCTTAAAGTTAAAAAGGTCATTTGCATCGATAACCTTTTTCCGTGCTACGACTCTTCGGCTATAAACATTTACTTAAAATTATTACTATAGCTACTAGTCAAATTACATTCGGCACTATTTTGTCCTGCTATAAAAATATTTAACATTGTAATCGAAATAGGAAACTGGTAACCAATATCAACATTGTACGCAACACTTGGCTACATTTGGCCTATTTAAATACTTTTTTGACGTGAGCGTATCCAGACGTTGGCAGTACAGACTTCGGTCGTCCGAATGTGTAAGTAGTCCTGGATTCTAGATATGCTTTTCTTTCTCCTAGGATATCGAGGTTGGTAGGAAAACATTAAAGATATAATGAAAAATGTGCTTTCGTTAGCTCAGTCAGCTATATAAGTCAATCTCACTTTCTCAGGCCTGGGTCATAAAATGTGGGGGCACAAGAGTCAACCGTATGCGAATCATGTAACCTACCTAATATCACGATCGAGAAATATTTTTATAGATATATAACTGCATGTGATTTCTCAAATTCCCATTCGAAGTGGACAGATCATCCAGACGTAACAAATCGCCCATGCTTTCAACTAGTCTAGATACTCCGTATTGAAACGAATTGATACCAGTATTGATGGCTCTGTATCCCGGGTCAGAGAATAAGGCTACGATATCGCATGTAGTACAAAGGGACTAAAAGGGAACCTTCGGAGTCGTGACCAATTGGGGCTCTGGTCGTCCACTTCTAGCGACCCCGAGGAGGATAACGCGTGTGGTCAGCGCTATCGTAGCACTGCGAGTGCTTAGGCTCACCGCTAGAGGGGCTCTGATGAGTTAGTAGCAGATCTCGGATCTTCTCTACGTACGCTGAGGATGACCACTACGAGATTTTTTTTGAGTTAAACTCCCTCAGTTTCGCCCTTGGGGGGCTGGGTTAATGGTTGATGGTTTCTCCAGCGTTACCAAAACAAAAGTACTATTTATGACAGCTATTTAAAATGCTGTTGATATTAAATCATAGTTGTGGACACAATTTCAACCCACTTTTTATTCAATATGGATCCTGAATACGCTCCTGCATGTAGTTGGTGATATGTCGAACCTAATTATTTTTTTTTACTTCCCAGTACAGCTATGTCTCCGGCGATATTGGTGACGGGAGGAGCTGGGTATGTTGGCTCCCACACTGTTATCACTATTCTAGAAAAATCAACTGAATATCAAGAATACGATATTGTTGTTGTGGACAATTTAACTAACGCTCATCGAGAGGCAGGCAACAAGAAACCGGAGTCTATAAGAATTATTGAGGATTTGACGAGCAAGACGATACATTTTTACGACATCGATATTAGAGACGTGAATGGGTTGACCAGAATTTTTGAAAATGTGAGTTGTATCGATTTTTTTAGGGCGTCAGTATTGAGAATTGACTCTCTCTGGCTGAGGCTGCCTCACACTTTTTTGGCGGAAATGTTTCTAATAAATATGAAACGAGCTGCCAGCATATAAAAGAGAAGAAGAAATATCTATGGTTTTGTTGCTCTACAAATATAGAGCAACAAAGCCATAGATTATTTTCTACAGTATTTCACTCGTACTTTCTATTGTATTGGGTAAGGCTACACAATTAAGGCAACTTCTAACTAGATATGCCAATCGCTACCTAAGGCAGCGCGAAAACTCACGAACGTGGTTTATTGTCGTACATAGTTTCGGCAGATTTGTTGCCAAAACTGAAATTAAGACAAAAATCCAATTATTCGCCCAAACTTGCTGAAATCATAAAGCGTTGTCATTTTTTCGAAGACAGACGAACGGAATCACAGTCAAAAACTACTATTGTGTATAAAAAGCGATCTCTACTTTGTTTTATTTTCAGCACAATGTACACTGCGTCATACATTTCGCCGCGCTTAAGGCTGTCGGCGAGTCGGTACAGAAGCCGCTAGAGTATTACCAAGCCAATATAACAGGAACGTGTGTTTTACTTGAGGTAATAATGCCTATTATTTATAACTGTGAACGAAAATATGAGCGAAAGTGAGTGAAAATAGAAAAAAAATCAAGCAATTCATTACACGTTGTATGTAACATTCACGGAATCGACTTTGTGTATGTGGACATTTGCCGGCGTATCTACTACCACAGAGGAGAGCCATGCTGCATTGCAGCACGAATTGGGGCAGTTCGCCCGGTGAAATACCACCCTCTCACAGTATATCGGGGTGAAATAACAGTATCTATTGCTGTTGTGTTTCATTCAGTGAGTGAGTTCCGGTGGCTCATCACCCCCTCTCCGTCTTTTCCCTTCTTTCTCTATTTCCTTAAAGCCCGGGCAACGCACCCGTGATTCCCCGAACCTTGCGGGTGTTTATGGGCGGCGGTGGTCACTCTCCATCAAGTGACCCGCTGATTTGTTTGCCTCCTCGCATAAAAAAAAAATCTCCGTCTCAAAAAATTCAAAAAATAATTCGGATTTACACCAATGAAATTGGTTATTATCATACACATGTACACTGGCATTCTGTATTATGGTATATTCACAGTAACTTGGGCACATAACCTCACGCCAGCAACAACACACGTCAAGACTTTTTGGCGGAAACGGGAGAAGTGAGGTTGTCATTTTATTTAGATTTTATATTCTTTATATTTTTGGGAATTTTAAAGTACAAAAGCGATAGTATATTGTGTTTTAAAGTTTTGTGTGTTCTGGTCTAAATAAACATGTGTACCTGAAATTCTCGCGTTCTTCCAAGAAGTCCTTTATAACTTCAGTAAAGCCTACTATCACTTTACTGGAGGAGTTTTACGTTACGAAAAAACTAATTTACTTGTGATACTACTTATTAATACGTGACATTGGCAAATGCGCTAAACTGTGACCATAAGGAAAGAAAAAAAACACACATCAAAGACACCTTGACGCCAATAAATTCTAAGTTTCGAGTATTTGGGCTTACATAAAGCAAAGCGAAACAACAGTGACAGGTTGTCGCCTACATAAATTCTTTAAAATAATCTCTCTCCTCACTAACATGGTTGTGATTGTTATAAGTTCCTTGAAATAATTACATACTCTTTTATAATCTTTTGCAATTACGTTCTATCTTAGTGTATTTTTTACAAGTTTCTTACATTAATCTAATTCATTAATTTATTCTCTCCCAGATGAGCAAGGGACTATCTATATCAATACTAATATTATAAAGAGGTGGATAAAATTGTGTGTTCATTTGTATGTTGGGGGTAATCTCTGGAACTACCGAATCGATTTCATAAATTCTTTTACTCATAGGAAGCTACATTATCCGTGTCTAATATAGGCTATATTTTATTTCGGTAAAAATAACGAAAAAAACTATGAACCGAAGCGAAACGAGGACGAGGCACTATTTTTATATGTTAGCTATTACGATATGTATTTGTGTCTATTAAAGTAGGTAGGTACAAAGTAATTTCAATTTTTTATGTACATATATACATATGTTCACGCTGTATCCTTAACGGGGTAGTCGGAGAGGACGAAGCGCCAAGCGTCGAGGTCCTTACATACTTCTTTCGCTTCCTCAAATCTCATGTAAATTTTTATGTAATTATTATTCAAACACAATTCGCAATTTAAAACAAATATAATTAGTGAGGAGAATGATGAGATTCGAAAAAGCAAAAGAAGTGTCTATGTACATATGTAAGAACGGTGACGTTTGGCGCTCTGTGCTCTCTCCGTTAGGGTTCCGCATAAAGATATCTATGTACTTGTATAACTTGAACATATTGCGTAATGCCGGAAATGCATTATTTAACTATGTTTTAACACAAATCTATTTAGAAAACTTGGAGTGGTCACTCAAATCTGATTCCTCTGCTTGGTCTGAAGCAGTCTCTCCACCATAACATGGTCGGTTCTGTCACTAAATATTTTGGTTAATTGCAGGTTATGCGCAAATTCAACGTGTTTAAACTGGTGTATAGTTCATCCTGTACGGTATATGGGGAGCCGATTCGTCTGCCATTAGACGAATCACATCCGACCGGGCTCAACTTGGCCAGCCCCTACGGTAAAACTAAGTATTTCTGCGAGGAGATCTTAAAGGACTTATGCAGAAGTGATAAGGTTTTTAATAGCTTTATAATTAATTAATTCATTTACTTTATAAATAACTAGTTGTTGCCCGCGACTTCGTTCGCGTAGTCTATTTACTAAAGTAAGTATAATCATTCAGAAACTTTCACGGGTGTACGCAGAACAACTCACCAAAGATTCATCACAATCGGATAAGTGGTTTAGGAACGCATAGAAGACAAACATACAAAGCAGTGTTGGGCAAAAGTCATTGTAAAAACAATTACAATTAAAATTTGTAATTGTAATTATTTGCCTAAAATGCTTTTACAATTACATTTTGCCCATACAAAGAAACATTCATTTTTATTTATATAGATTTACGTTTTCAGTGTGTACCAAAAACCTTTCGCCAAACTGTATCTGACAATAGCATTGTTCGTGTTATCATATAATAGTTACGTAATCGTTGATGCGTTTGTTACCAACTTCTGTAACTTCTGAACGACTTGACCGATCGAAGTCATTTTCCCCACACTACATTCGTTTTGTCGAAACAATGCTTCATAACTAGCAATATCCGATAGGTAGTGTAGTGAAGTTATTATAATAAATCAAATTTGACGACCTCCGTGGCGCAAGGGCTAAGCGCGTCGGAAAGTA
Organism: Zeuzera pyrina; assembly: GCA_907165235.1. Taxonomy (NCBI): domain Eukaryota; kingdom Metazoa; phylum Arthropoda; class Insecta; order Lepidoptera; family Cossidae; genus Zeuzera; species Zeuzera pyrina. The sequence continues at coordinate 8,584,970 of OU015641.1, forward strand.
AACGGGGGTTGAGGGTTCGAATCCCGCCCCGAGTCTGAGGGTTTTTTATTTATTTAAATATTTATTGCATACACATAATACACAAACAGAAAGTTACATGTAGAGAAGATAAGTAAAGGGTACAGCTTATTTCTATTAGAAATTTCTTCCAGCAGACCAGTTTCGTTTAAGAAAGATAGACACTGTGTGTACATATTATGCATACTATAAATACACACATCAAAAAAGTCTAAGCAACACGCATCATTTACAGAAACTGCATGTTTTATTAATTGATACTTTATTTTTTTCTTAAAAAAGTAGATTGGTATACAATCTTATTTGTTCTCGGAAAAATATTATACTGGCTGATTTTAAAAATAGAACCTTTTAGGTTGTGTTTTGTTTTCATTAAAATAAAAGCTAATTATTTCTTCCCGATTTCATGTGTTTTCGTTGCTTGATAAATTTGGTATATATCGCACTTTTATCATTTTAGAGATATACAGTTTTTGAAAAATTGAGTAGTGAGTCATTTTTTATGTTATGGAGCGACGCCATTTGACTGCTGATGAAATGCAGAGAACTGTAGGAATGCTACAAGCGGGAAGAAATCAGTCCCAGGTGTTTCGGCATTTTGGTGTCAATAGGAGCGTGATTTGTCGTCTTTGGCAGCGTTACGTTAACACAGGGGATCCTGCTGAGCAGCACCCAGGACGTGGAAGGAGTACAACTGCTAGACAGGACCGATACATACAACTGACTGCAAGACGTCAACCGATGTACACCGCCCGGGAGATAGGTTTAAAGCTACAGTTCTCAAGCGGTGTTGTTGTTAGCCACCAAACTGTAAGAAATAGGCTGCATGAATACGGTCTACGAGCACGACGCCCAATTAGGTGCCCACGTATACGCCATGGGAATCGCGCCCATCGAAACCAATGGTGTAGGGAACACTTGACATGAACCCAGGAGCAATGTGATAAAATTTTATTTTGTGATGAGTCCCGATATGGATTTAGGCCTGATACGAGAAGAGTAAGAGTGTATCGTCGTCCCGGAAATGCTGAACGGCTGAGATTCGTCCAGGAAGTGCACCCTTACAGTGGCTCCACAGTGATGGTATGGGCGGGTATTATGAAGGCCAGACGAACTAAGCTCGTTTTTGTAGATGGTAATATGAACGCTGAAAGTTACGTTGAAGATGTCCTTGGGCCTTATGTTCACCCTTTTGCACAAAGTATTGGCTCAGATTTCACGCTGATGCATGACAATGCGCGTTCGCACACAGCTCGGTCGACCAGAGAGTACTTGGCAATGGAAAACATCCGGGTATTGCCGTAGCCTGCGCAATCGCCAGATCTCAATCCCATCGAGCACACATGGGACATGCTCCAGAGACGTGTTCTAGAGAACCTGGACGAAGTGTCGACAACCCAACAACTGAAAGACTTGTTAAAATTCCATTGGGACCGATTGCTGCAGGATCAGATAAACAATCTTATAAATTCAATGAAAAATCGCTGCCGACAAGTTTTAAACAACAGAGGCGGTCACACTTTGTATTGAATTACCAAATAATTAAAAAATTGTCGTTATTTAATTTTGCAAAACATGAAAAGTTTAGTTTCGTTTTAACTTTATTTTACCTATACTACGTATGTTACGGTACACATATTGTTAATTACTGTGATTAAATGAACAATTGAATGAAGGATTTTGTTGCTTTAGTCACTAATGCGTCAAAAAATGTTATTTATTATTTATAAAAGAAATATAAATATATTACAATAGTAAAAATCGTTCAAAGGTTCAAAATCGCACATTGCTTAGAGTTTTTTGATGTATGTATATAATACATGTACGTTCACATATGTATATAGAGTTTATGTATAATATGTATTTATTTACAAAAAGTATATAGGTAGTATATCAGTAGTCTAGTACCCATAACACAAGCGCTGTGCTGCTTACTTTGGGACTAGATGGCGCTGTGTGAAATGTCTAAATATATTATAGTTATCCCACCTACAGGAAATATTTAAAAAAATAGTCTCATTGTCAGTAAAAGTTTTATAAATTTCCTGTTATCCGCAGTTTTATATCATATTATTTTTTACTTGATATCAGTTATAAAGAATAATCCCACTAGAGGTAATAAAGAGCCTATAAGTTTATTCGATAGCAATACTTGTGGTTTTACTTTCCAGCGGTATTATCCAGAAAAGATATTAAAAAACAATTAACATAAAAATCGTAGCGAGATAAACATGTAGAGATTCTAAAAAAGTAGAAATGTGAATAATTGAAAATCCGTGAAACTTTTGTTTTAGCTGTCATGATATATTGGAAGATAAACATGGCTATGATCAGATGCGATTTGACTAAAGCTTTCTGGAATAAGTCTATATATTTACCTATGTATATTCTGTCTTTGATTCGGCTCTCGGTGCGAGGTAACCGACAAAGTGTAAACTTTCCTGAGGCTGCTTTGTTGAAAAACAAAATGTGTCTATTAATAAGTTTGAAACTTTGGCGGATTAAAATTAAATAATATGTACTTGTATTGCTTTTTCTCCAGAACACCAATGAAGTAGTAAAATATATATTATCCCTAATTTTTCATCCTTGTTGTTTTAATAATTATAACATATAAATAGATCCAATTTTTACTTTATTTTTTATATCTATTATAACATGATGTATGATAAGTGTGTATGTGTGTAGAGATGGATGGTGGTGTCTCTACGTTATTTCAACCCAGTAGGGGCGCACATCAGCGGACGCATAGGAGAAGATCCGGCCGGCATACCCAACAACCTAATGCCATACATATCGCAGGTATATACACATTTCTATTGAGTTTATTGTATATATATCTATACACATAGGTGGGCACGGTTAATCCAAAAGTTAACTTCGTTAATCGTTAATTCGTTAATTAAAAAGTTAACTTCGGTAATCGTTAAAGCGTTATATGTTCAAAAATTGAACGCAAGTTAAAGTTAACCGTTAAAACCATCCAAAACTAATGCTACTTTTGGACTGGAATACAAATAAATAAGACAAAAATAAGTGGGTAGATTAATTATTATAGGTAATGTAGAATGAATAAAATTACAATTAAATACACATTTATTTAGCTCTAAGATAGATAAAATAAGATAAGATAATAAAGTAATATGAATCTCTATATCAGCCTTTGATGAGCCCGTCTTTGGACATGGGCCTACTTTCTTTTTTTCCACGCCCGTCTATCTCACGCCACTTCCTTCCAATTCATTCCCACCTGTTGTCAGAGCCATCCATCCATCTCCGAGATTCCGCGTGTTAGCTCTTGTCTATATTCGTGATTAACTGTTACAATCATAATCGCTACTTAATAATAACATTAGTATTTTTGAATGTCAAAAAATAAGTCAGTCGAGAAATACACGAGCTAGCCAAAGCACGTTTTTTAATTATATCTCAGTATATCCTACGTCTCCATCCATGTCGACATCCTAGAAAAACCAATAGCTCTCACGCGGGTGTTAGCGCGGGGTCTCCACACCAGCCTTTTTCGCCCATCGACCACAGTCCATCCTGGTAATGCGCCCTGCCCATCTCCACTTCCGGCGCTCAATCTCCTCTACCACGTCTCTAACTTTCGTCTGTCTGATCCACTAATTCCTTATATGATGTATGAGTGTTATTCCAAGCATCAGTAGCTCCATCACCCTCTGTATAACTCGGATTTTCTCAGCATACCTGAAAAGTGGCAGAACACTGATTGATCACTTGTTTTAGGTGTAGGGAATCTTTTTTGATCGAAGGATCGAGCTATTTGTTCCAAAGGCCGGCCATGCTTTTGCGATACGTCTTTCAGCTTCTGCCACTTGGTCTTCTATGACAAGGGTGATATTATGGCTCAAATAAATATAATGGTCGACGACACCTACAGGCAGCTGATGATTTATCGCCTCTGGGATTTTTGTCATGATTTTAGTTTTGGACTTAATCATTTTCAATCGTATTTTGGGTGACTGACTCTGCAGGTCGCCGATTATAGAGAGCGTATCCTCAACGTGTGATATCATTCGCAAACCGCAAGTTATTCAATCTCTCCGTCGATAATAATGCCTCTGTCACTCCTATAGAGTCCTCGGAAGTTGTTCTTGGGGGCAGCATTGACCAATTTTGGCAACATCGTGTGTCGCCTTGGCGCACTCCTCTCTCCAGTTCGAACGGCTCTGTAAGTTTATGTAGACTAACCGATGACGTCCCATGCTGCTGTAGATGTTTCATAAGCTGGATGTATGTTTCATCAATTCTGCAGTCTATTAAAGCCCTCGCGACTGCCCATAGCCTTCACTGAGTCAAACGCCCTTTCATTGTCAACGAAGGTGATGATGATTGGCTTTCGGTATTCATGGCACTTTTGAATTATGTCTTCAACGTTTGCAGGTGGTCATTTGTACCGTATACAGATCGCAAACCGACCTGCTCCCTCGGCCGGTAATCGTCGTGTTTATTAGCTAGCTAGTCTATTTAGAATAACCTAGGTAGCTTTCGAGTGTCCTCTTTACTGTAGAGCAGGATTATCACTGCGTTGTGCCACCAAACCTTTGCGGTTTAATTTGCAGTTAGTAAGCAATAGTGCTAGAGCTCTCCATAGCGCCTCTGACTAGCTTCAACATCTCGAGGCTGATGTTATTTTGGTCTGGAGATCTTGTGTTTCTTATTTGGCTCAGCGCTAGCTGTATCTCTTCTACAGACACGCCAGGAATTTCCTTAGAACCGACATTAGAAACAGGTGGCCTGCAACTCTCGTTCTGCGATCCAGAAATTGATAGTTTACTTTTATACAGTGTCTCGTAAACATTTTTTGCTACTTGTAGCAGATGCTCTCTATTCGTGATAATATCACCTATTTCGTCGAATAACTAGAAAATCGCCTTTCTACAATTACATAATTCCACGCAGTAATAGTTTGCTGGTTTTCATTTCGATTGCCTTTGAAATTCTGTCTTCCTGGTATTGCTGCAAATCCTCTTTCAGCTTTTGGCGAATATCATTAAGTAGAGCCTGGTATTCCGGAGTATCTGTCTGATTATCCAGCCTCATCTGATGGCGTTTCTCTACGAGTATAGGAGTGTCATCTGTTCATTTCTTGAGCTTGAAATTTATATCGGCCGGTGTCACTATATTCAATGCTTAGATCATTACTTTTGTTAGGTGCTAATTTAGGGCATCCATTGGCAGAGATCTCATATGTACGAAGTCTTGCAGATGATTTTCAACGTATGAATTGTATTCCTCGGTAATCGGTCTGATAAATAATATAAGGAATAAAGTAGTATGAATAAATAGCTATTATTGTTCATAATTTCGAATTAGGTGCATGTTGCCCTTTATAAACATTCTCAACAACTCCACAACAACTCTAGTGTTCCTTCTCACAACCACGCAAAGCCTAGCATAAATAACAGTTGCGAATGCATCACACTCGCACGTACGCGCACTTTGCATAATATATCTTTGACCATTCAACTCGCCGAACATACGAGTTTGGCATGGCGCGTAATTCATACAAAAAATAACAACATGTCAACAAACAACCAATGTAACGGACTAAAGTTAACGGAAGTTCAGTTTAACGAAAGTTAACAAGAGCTTTAACGTTTTTTAAACTTAAAAGTTAATCTGTTAAGCAAATTGTTAACATCGTTAATTAACGGATTAACGAGTTAATGCCCACCTTTGTCTATACATAGCATAGAAAAGGCAATACGCAAGGTTAGCTCAGAGCTAAAAGTGACATGCAGGTCGTACCCTTCAACAACTAATGAGTTTAAAAGCTATTAATTTTGGTATTACTTGAGGTATTTTAAGTATTTTATCGCGTTTTAAAAATCTGTTCTATGTAGTTTAGGAGACAGCCAAATAATATCTTATAGGTATTCACTTGATAACTTAATAGATATAACCTTTACAGTTTTAATCTGTTTAATCTATTTGTGTACAGTCTAACTATACGTACATATATTCTCTGTGTGTCACTCATAGACGCGAATACCACTCGATCACTATATCTTAAATTTACGTGTTATGCTCGACACGTTACGGCAAAAGTTTAGTTTTGAACAATATAATTTTCAATTTATACTTAGAGAACAAAAAATTAAGTCAAGTTTTGCCCTAAAAACAGTCTCGAAACTCCCTAAAATCAAACAAAAATTCTCTAAACCAAATATTGTGACATTTTGATGAATTTTTTTCTTTTAATTACAAATCACTTTAAATTATCTCATGTAATTTGATTAACTCATTCACAAAATTAAATCTTCTGTTAATTTTAAAACCCCTAATGAGCTTATTAAGTTTTAAGAATTGAAAAAAATTAAAAAAAAAAATTAATAATATGTATAAACATCTATATAAGTTTGCTCACCAATAAATCCTTTTGCTTTAAACCTCTAAGTTGACGGCATTGCTGTTGGGGGGAGGTAGACTAACCCCCCTCTTGATTACAAGTCTGTGTACAGTCGTAAATTAATATAATTAAACCAGAAGCACTCTATTTTTATTGCAGGTAGCAGTCGGCCGACTCAAAGAACTTTTGGTGTTCGGCAACGATTATCCGACTGTAGACGGCACCGGAGTCCGAGATTATATTCATGTGGAAGACTTGGCCGAAGGACACGTGAAGGCTGTCAAATTATTTACTCAATCAGGATTTAGCGGTTTCCATGCTGTGAACTTGGGTATGTCAAATTAATTAAATAAGTGTTTGCAAAATTGTTATAGGTGGCTTCAATATTGCGATATTAGACTACGAGGACTTCTAAAATCAAAATTGACGAGGACCGTACTGACTACAATTTGTGACATGTTTACTTGTTCATCCTTCAGTCCCTTTGTCTGTTTGTAGTTTTTTTGTTCCAGTAAAAAAATTGGTGTAGTAAATATTGTAAAAAGCTTTTTTTAATCACCTACCTACTTTATTAAATAGTGACGTCAGACGAACGTCTTAAGTCATTGCCAAAATATACATAGATTAATGCAAATACATTATATAGTGCAATGCAATGTATTACATAGTCAATGCATTTTCTTACACTTATGGAAATGATGTGCTGAGATCGCCCAGCCTAAACTGCTGAAGCTAGAAACATGAAATTTTGACAGTAGTTTCCTTTTGTGATGCAGTGTCAAGATAAGAAAGCATTTTCCGAAAATCAACCTCTAACTCTCAATATTTAAAATTGACGGTTTTCTTCTTTAAAATTAATAGTCTTTGCTATCAAAAAATGGAAAACTATAAAAGTAACAGTTTTCACAATAAAACTTTGGTTACAACTTCAATCACTGAAACTTTAATGTGGTGTAATGGTGATAATGAATGCTTGGGAGGAAATCGTGAAGACAAATGCAGGCTAAGGTTTAGATTGTTTCACATTAGGTAAAATTTTGCAATTTTTTTTTGTAACTATACAAATACGACTTTGGTTAGGTTAGGTCTTTTTAACCACAACGCGCGAGCGTACTGCGGTAGCGGCCGGCGTAGCGCCAGATCGGTATCCGCTTTATACATGGAGCAGTATTGAAACAGAAGTGCGCACACTAAATACACTACAGAATTGATAAGAGGAATTCCTCTTTAAAATATTGAACTTTAAAAAAGTTTTAAAAGTAAACGTTTAAATGGTTTGAACGCAGCTCTGGCGCGTTGATTCTGCGTCTTGCTTCACACAATTTCCCATTTTAGGGCAATAGGGCTCTAAAGCCCAATAAAATCATGTCTTCATTTACTTGTTATCAATAAGTATTATAAAAGTATTATACGAACATTATACAAGTATTATACAAGCATTACACAAGTATTATACAAGCATTATACAGAAATGTGTAAGGACCGCGACATTTGGCGCTTCGTTCTCTCTGACTACCCCGTTAGGGATACAGCGTGAAGATATGTATGTATTATACAAGTTTTATACCAGTATTATACAAATTTAACGAGATAGTAACAGCACAGATTAATTAGTTACTAACGGTAACAGGTTGAAGAATTGTTACCCATGTTTCAGGCACTGGAACCGGCTATTCAGTCCTGCAAATGATAGCAGCCTTTGAAGCGGCAAGTGATAAAAAAATACCGTACAGAATCGTCGAAAGAAGAGAAGGCGACATAGCTGCCAACTATGCCGACGTCTCTCTCTCACACAGACTACTGGGGTGGCGTGCAACAAGGACATTAGAAGATATGTGCCGGGATACTTGGCGATGGCAAAGTAATAACCCTAACGGTTACAAAAAAAATTAATTTTATGTCGCAATGAATCGATTTCTGTTTGCTGTTAACTAATTAAAAAAAAGTTTTTAATTTTACAAATAATAACATCTTGTTTTTTGATTTATGTAATTATATATTTATGAAAAATTGCTTACCAATTGTCAAAATTCTTTACATACATATATATATGTTTTTTATCTTTTTTAATCCAAAGACAGTGGAAATTGAAATTGGAATTTTATGAACATGAATTTATTTTTCGAATTTGTTTAACATTTTAAATAGATTTATTTACTGTAAGTTGTTTCATAATATATACACTAATATATACAATATGTACACATTACATAAAGATGTAATGTCGTCGAATGGATCTAAAATTTTACTTTCCAAAGATAGGAGTTCCTGTATTGTTAATTAATATTTCTTATTTATTAATTTATTACTGTATTTGTAAATTATTTTACTGTCTACCAAATGCATTAAATGCTATATTATACCAAAGTATTGTCAGTGAAAATAAAGATTTTTTAGACGTTTACATAGAGTATGTCAGTGCCATTATTATTTGTAATTTTTAGTTAGACATGAATAATGTAGATTATTAGAAAACTGATTTTAAATATTCATGATAAAAAGCATTGCAGTTCAATTACACTGATTAAGACTTTTCAATTCATTCAATTAGACTTTACACTTGCCAAATCCAAGTCTTGTAAGTTGCAATATGTTTTTTTGCACTCCAATTTTTAAAGTTTATTCGTTGTTAATTGGAATGTTAGCTATAGAATTTTTGTTTAAGAAATATAATATCGAATAAAACTAGAATTTATTGAGCTGCGTTATTTTTAAATAAACGTAAAAAATCGAATTTGCGATGTTATAACTTATAAGGTTTTAAGATTGGCATTTAATTTATTGTCATTCCATTGTGCATTTTTTATCAATAAGTACAAATATTTTATTTTTTTATGGTGCTATTTTATTTTAAAATATTTCTTTGTGTTTAGTATACATATATTGTAAATATAAATACATATATTATTATTTGAAATATACGATTTTGAAAATTGCGATCTTTTAATGTATACTTATTACATGACGATGTATCCCTAACGGGTTACTCTGAGAGGACGGCGGTCCTTACATACTTCTTTCGCCTCCTCAAATCTCATCGTTGTCCTTACACATTTTCGTCTAGGTATGCGAGTGCTTTTGACATTTCCGTCAGTTAACACTGGGTATTTGATCTTCGTAAGTCAACTTTGGTCTTCCTTGGCTTTACTACCACTTACTTTCGTTCTGTAGATTTTCTTATTCAGTATTTCATCACTCATTCTTTTTTTTAATATAATGCAGGTAAACACTTAAGTTTTTGGGGTTTGATATTTGAAAAGGAAAGACGACATCGATATCCTGATAAAATTACCCATGATCCGTCTCTCACTGGTCACAGCCGGTTACACTATGTAACATTTAACATAGACTTGGAAAGGACAATGCCCAATTTATATGGGCTACACCACAGACACCAAATGTCCCTTCCGCCAACAGACATGAAGTGGGTGTCAGTCCACAAAAACATTATCTACATCTTTCACCTCTAAAATCAATGGTATTATTAAAAAAAGTGTGAAACATCAAAGGTGTGAGAGACATCTGCCATGCAATTCAAAGCAAGACTCGCTCTACAATTCACCCCACTTCGCATTCGAACTCACTTGACCTTCAAATGGAATTCTCTAAACCAAACATTCTAGGAGCGAAGTGAAGTGATCTTAGATGCGAGTTTGTCGAGGATTGCTTTAAGAGTAAACATCTCAGTCGATATTTCGTTTTAGAGGATTTTAACTTCTTCTGAGATAATTAAGTAAAATAAAACTCGTTTATTTAAATTGAATTTTACGATAGTACAACTCGCCGCCGCTACTCATCCAGGCGGCGTTAGTATCTCTGTCGACTTTAGAGAATACCAAATCACAGTTGACAATCTCACCGCGGATTCAGAAGTGAATTTGACTAATTTGCGTTAGAGATTCGCACTACTGTTTCTTATTTTTCATGAAATCAGCAAAATATTAAGCGAAAAATAATAATATAAATGAAATATAGTACAATTTACTTAGACCATAGAACATATAAAACAACCATACCATAACCTACCATAGACTATAAAACTACACACAGCCTGGCCCATACTACAAAGTGAGGCAAATAAAATCAAAATGTAGATGTGTGCATGCTGTTTTCTAATGAAATAGCGGCCGATCAGCTTATCTGATAATAAATATGCATCGTAAGCAAAGGCGGTTATTAACTCGTTAATCCGTTATTAACGAAGTTAACAATTTGCTTAACGGATTAGCTTTTATGTTAACTTCGAAAAATGTTAACGCTTTTGTTAACTTCCGTTAATTTGTCCGTTACATTGGTTGTTTGTCGTCATGTTATTATTTTTTTTTGTTTGAATTACGCGTGTTAGATAATGATATATTATATAGATATATATTATTACATAGATATAATATAGGTAATATTAAATTGAAATGTATGTTTGCTTGATAATAACGAACTATATATTGTTATTTCAAGATTGTTATATTAGTTATTTATGAAACAATAAAGGGTCAATATGATCATTGAGTCATAAGAGCTCCCTATTTTTATAACTGAAGCTTTTTGTTGCCTATGATAATCAGTATAATTATAAATAACATATTATTATCGCTATTGATTATGGATTACATATACCTAGTATGGATATATTTGTAAAGTACGAAAGGAATATAACTTACACTGATACGAGTTATGATTAAACAGGTGGGAAAGGTAGTTTCTAATAGTGATTGTAACTGCAGAATGACACATTGCTGTCCGGACATTAGAGCTAAGCAGATAAGTATCTAAAAAGAATATTAAGTTATTCATTTTGTTATATAGTATGATGTCATAGTGTGTACCTAGTATTGTGATATTTGCATTATGTATAATATGATGTGATAATAGAATATAATGTTTTAGAGAGACAATCTTTGTAATAAAAATTAGTAGTGTAATTGCTTATATTTCAACACTTCATTTAACAATAACACCTGACTTGAGTTTCTTGCCGGTTCTTCTCAGTGCAGATTCATTCTGAACCGTGGTAGCTTTTGCTTGAATAAAAATGATTGAATTCAAGCTTAATGATGTGTTTTCTTCCATTTACCCATTATTATTAATATTTCTACCCATTATTATTTATATTTTTTTTATAATTATATATTCCTATTTCTAACACGCGCCACGCCACGTTACGTTCGGCTAGTCGAATGGTGGAAGATATGCGAAGTGCGCGTGCGAGTGTGATGCATTTAAAACTGTTATGCTAGGCATTGCGTGGGTGTGAGCAAGAACGCTAGAGTTGTTGTGAAGTTGTTGAAAATATTTATGAAGGGCAACATGCACCTAATGCAAAATTATTATTAATAATACCTATTTATGCATACTACTTTATTCCTTACATTATCAGACCGAATATCGAGGAATACAATTCATACTTCGAAAATCATCTGCAAGAGCTCGAACATATGTGATCTCTGCCAATGGACGACCTAAATTACACTTAACAAAAGTAATGATCGAAGCATGGAATATAGTGATACCTCTTCAAGCACAAGAAATTAACATACTACTCTGTCAAGAAAGTACCGGGAAAAGATCAATAATACAGTTATTCATCCAAATTTATTTTATCACCTTCAAAGTATGCTCCTTCAGAAACGATACACTTACGCCAACGAATAATCCAATCATCAAAACATTTTTTTAAACGCTTTTTCCGGAATTGAGTTCAATGCTCGCCGCGAAATCTCCTTTATGTCTTCTACCGAATGAAAACGGGTGCCACGAAGTGGTAATTTGTGTTTAGGAAAAAGAAAGTCGGCTGGAGCCATATCTGGTGAAAAATTCGTTCACAATGATGGCCTTGTGCGAAGGCGCATTATCATGGTGCAAAATCCAAGATTTTTCATTCCATAAATCTGGCCTTTTTCGTCGAATTTGCTCTCTTAAACGCCGCATAACGCCCAAATAATATTCTTTATTTACCATTTGACCTTCCGACAAAAATTCCGAGTGCACAACACCGCGATAGTTAAAGAAAACAGTCAACATGACCGACTTTTGATCGACTTTGGCGTGATTTGATCGGTTTCGGTTCACTTGGAAGGCGCCACTCCGAAGCTTGTTGACTAGTCTGCATGTCAAACTCGTAAACCCACGTCTCGTCACCAGTAACAATGCGTTTCATGGATGTTGGATCGGAATTGACTCGTTCTAGCATGTACTCAGCGACTCTTATGCGATTGAGTTTTTGGAGAAAATTCAGGTCTTTTGGGACTAGCCGAGCGGCAACATGTTTCATACCCAAGTGATTATTTAAAATGGTACGAATCGATTCGTGAGACACAGAAAGCTCGGCTGCTATCTCTCTCAAACTTGAATGAGGATTTTCAGTCACTATTTCCTTCACTTTTGCGATGTTAACTTCAGTTGCAGACATTGATGGCCTACCAGAGCGAGGCAAATCTTCCATCACATCTCGACCGCTTTTGAACGCTTTGTACCACTCATAAGCACGTGTTTTTGATAAAGTCGATTCACCGTAAGTAAGCCTTCTGTAACATTTTCAGTGACTCCAAACACGAAATTCCATTGGCGATGCAAAATTTAAGACAAACTCTTTGTTCGATGTTTTTGTCCATTATGAAATTCGCAATATACACTAGAATGATATAACTAAAAACAGCACTGTATTTAATCTAAATAACAGATGCAACTCAAACTCCACGCCAAAATGGAAAACAGTTGTGCCAATCTAACAACAAAAAAAACAAAAAATTGAATTTGGAACCATAAACAAATCATCCATTCCCGATACTTTCTTGACTGAATCTATGACACATGTAACGAAGCAAGATGACGTCACTGTCACCGGGTCTGCCTACCTGACATCACATCCCGCGTGTCACATCTGTTGTCGCCGGGGCGTGGGAGGGGTGACGTCAGCAAGTCTATTATAACCTGATGCGTGCCGAGATCCGGATCATCCTACAGGATTAGGTTAATTATTCGTCGTTAGCTATCATTACAACATGATATACTTTGTAATTCGTTAATTATTGAGAAATTAAATGTAAGTGACTATGCGAGTGTGTGTTCTTAATTTGCATAACACACACTTAAACTCGTAGAGACACGCCGTCAGATGAGGCTGGATAATAAGACCGATACTCCAGAATATTGGGCTCTACTTAATTAGATATATTCACCAAAAGTTGACAGATTTGCAGCAATACCAGGACGACAGAATTTCAAAGGCAATCGAAATGTACCTATGTATTCCAGCCCAAAAGCAGTATTAGTTTTGGATGGTTTTAACAGTCAAATTTAACTTTGGTATAAGGCGTATAAGGCCTCTACCACAGACCAGTATGCTAGCGCAGTCTCAACACTATCAAAAGAATAATAAATATACTCGTATTCTTTATTAATCTTAAGACACTACTATAATCTGTTTTCTCATATTGAAATAACTACATATTATACCATTCCCACCCGGATGCCACAAAAAGGGAATGGATAAAGTAAATTTTGAAATTTATTGGAAATCTTTTTGAATAAAATTCTATTTTAAGAAGAAAATTGTAATATAATTTGAAACAAATAAACCAGGATAAATTTTGTAAATAAAATAGAAACAGAAAGATATCAAAGTGGTTGTGATGGTGTGGTGTAGTTTACAAAAATCAGATATAAATACCTTTCACCTTATAATTTACACATTATGATAAAAAAACACAAACCACTGGCTTAAATTAGGTTGTATTGTCCTATAATCCACTCTCGAATGTCATCTCCAAAATTATAAGTCGACTTTGTAAAATTCTGCAATCAGCATCGTCATTGTAAATATAACTTCTATAAACTCGTATGAAACTGGTGCGTCACCATGATTAATGTGCTCTTCATCCGATTGAAACCATTGCTCCCCTTATTCTTGTCGAGGGGTCCATTTGCCTTGGAAGTTTGGACGATATCAGTTTTCTGGTTCGAGCCTCTTTCTTTTTCACTTTGCCAACATCTTCTTTAATATTCGAAACAGATTTTACTTTTACAAAGAAATCAAATATCTTCTTTTTTGAGGAGAAAAATAATCTCCTTTTTACTCCATCACAACCATTATTGTTCTCTCTAAAAAAACACCTCCTCGCTCTCTTTTTTTTTCCATTTTTCAAATCCTGTTCTATTCTTCCAAAAAAAAACATATTTAAATTTTTAACTTGCCAGTTCTATAATTATTTTCTCTGATAACCTCTAAGCTCTTAAAAAGAAGGTACAATAGCGAAAAAATGTTACAATATATATCTACACGCTGCATCCCTAACGGGTTAGTCAGAGAGGACGGAGCGTCAAGTGTCGCGGTCCTTACATACTTCTTTCGCTTCCTCAAATCTCATCATTCTCCTCACTCATTTTCGCCTATGTATGCGAGAACTTTTGACATAAATGCTCACTGAATATGAAAACAATGCTTTAAAGGATTTACTCAATATTTTGAATGTAATAAGGTTTATAAAAAATAATGAATTACTAGGACATTTGATTAAATTACAGCATTATCAAAAATAATGAAACAAACGATCATAGAATTATTTTTCTGTATTTACTAAAATTACAAATCTTTCATTTTTTCAATCATTACAAACTAGTTTCCATGTGATTATCAGCACAATATTCTTTTATTTCATCTAAAAATATGAGATTTACATTTTTACAATATCTACTAACATTACTAAAATGTTTGTGTTGACATTATCTGTTGAATTGTAAATACATATTTACGATAACATATAAGTATTACATTATGCGCATTCATAATAAAAAATAATAGGGAAATTGTGCTGAAACATTGAAAAAATACAGAAGAAAAAAGTCGTCAAAGGTACTTACAAAACTAAACTTTATACAGCATGTTTTAAATCCATAACTATTCATAATGACATTCCATTTCATAATTACATCAAAACACGCTGTATATAGCGGAAAACAAAGATTGCATTCTAATAAAAAAAAATCAAAACGAAGAATGGGGAGCTGAGATATTTTGTACTACGATCCATAATTTTTCACATTTTGAAACAAACGCAATATACATTTTATTCATATCATAATGCCAAATAAAATATATCACTCACGCAGAGTTCTCATACATACACATTTTTAAGAGATATGTTCTAGAATTTGGAATTAAAAATAAAATTGATGAGTGTCATGTAAACGTAAATAAATTAGGATGTTATACTGACCTGTGTGCGATACATTTAAATGAACAAAAATGTTATTTCCGTATGAAAACTTCCAATTTTCAATGGGCTGTTTTGAACACTGGAAGTTTCTGTAATTGTGGAAACAAGGGCACATGGAATTATTACTTCTACACAGAGTAAATTATTGCAGTATATAAAACACCTAATAACGCTATAAATTGTGTCACACTATATTTTAATACAACACTGTATGTTTCATCTTAACATTTACTGATATCTTATTATGAAATCACCCAAATTGTTTAAACATTATTTATACAGGTCTCAATTTATCAGTGTAAGAAAGTCAAGAGGTCATTTACACTCTTATCTCTGTTCTTATTAGTGTAAATAAAGATTTATTCAATGAAGCTTCGTTCTGCGAATAGAGCATAAGTTGATTCGTGCGAATATCATACGAATGCATCGATGTGGAGAGCAAGACGAACAAAAAACAAGAGATAATAGAGAAGAGTAGAGATTATTACGAACGGACCAAAAAGAACCAGATTTATGCTAATAGACATACTATAACATAAAGGTTAATCCGCAAAAAAATATCACACACGAGTATAAGGGAGAAAGACCAACTCATTATTATGAAATTGTCAGGCGAATATTCGCTTAAACATACAAAATTTCTCTTGATATTTCCTTTCGCCTTTTGTACCAAAAGGATATGGACTGGGGGGTCATGTCTTAATCAAATCTTCCAAAATCTTCCACTATACAAGGCGGAGGAACTCATCAAGATAATACATACATATCTTCACGCTGTACCTCTAACGGGGTAATCAGAGTTAATAATAGAACAATTTAAAAAAAAACAGAAATAAAGGAAAAATCTTTATAAGGGGCGAGTTTGTATCCTCCCATAAATTATCCCATCATGCGAGGAAATCATAAAGAGCTGTATTATGATATTATGTCCTCCCGTAAAAATATTTATACAGGTCATCACAAATCCAGGAATGACTGTACAAGTGTTACAAAAATTTGTCTCTATTCAATTCTTAACATAAGCGTATAAAAAATAATGAATCCTGAGAAGGCTAATGACGTCAATGAAGAAACTAATACGATTTGCAAAATGATGAAACAATTACGATTAATCGCAATCGACGATTATCGACATTTCACGATTAATCGTATTCGTCGATTATCATTGCGATTATCTAGCTATTAAGTTACAAATATGTACGATATAAATGTTATATCTTTTAAACAAAACATTAAAATTCCTAGAAAAAAAAATTTATTCCTCAGCAAACATTATTTAAATTAGTTTATGGTAATCAATATTATGCTCCTTTATCGATAATAGTTTTTTTTTTTTTAAAAAAACAGAAATAATCACAATCGTAATCGACGATTATTAAGCGCAATAATCGTTAATCGTTATCGCTGAGTGACAATCATTTCATCACTAACAACTATTATTATAAGATAAAAGTAATAGAGCGAACTTAGCACCTGCAAAAGCTACTTTTTCGATTGCATAATACATGTCATAATCAATTTTTGGGAAACTTGATTAAATATGACAGTTTCTAATTAATGCATGCATGCAAAAGATTTACATAAAAAATCTGATAAAATATGTAAAGATGTAAAAGTATATATTCTTCATTTTACACTAATAAATTAAGATCTGTATAAACCCTTTTTTGTCTACAAATACATATAACACTGTGAAAAATCTTATATCAATACTACATTCATTTATTTGATCATCAACAATATTTTTTGAACCAATTTTCAAGTATTCGAAGAGAGAACACACGTTTGTATTAAAATATGTAAATTATAAGGCAACCGTTGGTGGATAGACATTTAGTGCATTGACTTGGCAGCCGAGCGGGATCCTTAGTCAAGTCTGAACAGATTACAATCTAAACACTTTGGTTGTTAGGTAACTTATGAAATTAGTGAATAAATTGTTATCTAAGGATAAGCCATTCAGCCATTTCAGGTCAATGGATTTAACTGTGTTTTGTAACAAGTTCTCAATTAATAACGAGTTAAGGCAAATCGAATATTGAGACGGAGCATGGTAACTTAGAAATACTAAGAGAACAACAAAAAAACGAATTGAGATGAAATGTTTAGTTCTATATTACTTTGCTTATAAATCTTAGGATATATTCATACGCGGATATTCGCAATCTGTATCCGCTGCGGTACTGATAGATGTACATACATCCAAGACTAAATTGGAGACGTATTCGACCGAGTACAATAAACGCATGTGGATGAAAAGCTGACACGATTCGATTGCACTAGGAGTCATAATCGTTAAAAATGAGAGACTCTTTGGTGAGTATTTATCAGTCCATAGCACATCACTAGTAAAAAAATCTAGAACCTAAATAATTAAACACGTAAATACGTGTTATAAAAACAAAAAAACTGGCCCAGAGCGTGTAGTATACGCATTAACTAAGGGTCATATAGGAATATCTGACATCCTTGAAATTAAGTATAAAAAAAATATATTAAGTATATTTTTTTTTTTAAAGTCGCAGATAACACCTAGTTTTGTTATGCCATTATTTTTATTGAAAATAAATACAATTTGTACTGATTTCATAATGATGTAGAAATAAAATTCATAGACAAGTAAATTTCAGATGTAGTAACAGAATAAAAATCCCGCAGGGTTATTACCTAAAAATTTGCAGACAGCGACAGCCACGCGATCGTCGCGCGATCCGTGACTACCATAAATGTAATAAAAAATTGATATCATGTATAACGATTGCGTCTCTATTGCGCCATGACCGTAAAATGCTCTTTTCGCGGTAGATATAGCGCCACTAAACAAATTCTTGTTTTGACAGCAGATATAGTGCGATATTTGGCTGTCGCATGCTGACCGCAAGTTAGGTAATAAGCGTGCCATTTTTACCGGTTTGAAAGCCAATACAGTTACAAAATTCGATTTGCCGTAACATCTTTGAAATCGGTTTACATAGAACACTATAACATATAAACATGTTTTCAGGTTAATTCGTATTATAGACAGTGAAAAGTAAAGAATTGATATGGTGAAGGATGAAATTATGTCAAAAGAAAATAATAATTCAATATTATTAACGTTATAAAAAAACACTTAAATTACAGTAAGGAAAAAACTTAAGTGGTGAATAAGGAACTTGAAGTAATTTACCAGCAAAGCTTGTTTTCTTATAGCTTGTCATATAGAAACCTGATCCAGTATGATTTTGTAAAACAAAACCTTTTTATTGCTATGGAATGTCTCGGACGACGCCTCCAGGCGTCGTATTTTAAAATAACAAATTTTTGCAAACACTGATAATTTTCTTACATTTCTTTGTTTTATAATAGTACACGAGGTTATTTTTTTTTTTCTATGGCAACAAAATTTTATGGTAAGAAATGGTTTACATTATCCTTATGACATAATTTCAGAAAAATAAAATAGTGACTCAAGATTCACTATAAAACAGTCTATAGTCTATGGTCAATTCAACATTTTGCTAATCAATGCGTCGATAATAATTAGTATACTATATACGACGTGATACAAGTACGATTCCGTAATTTAGATTCACTTTTATAAATATAGTGAATGTACAACATTGTGAAAATTACATTAAAGGCATCATTTTAATGCTATCAACATATAACCGAGTGAATGAAACAGCTGTAGTGCTATCCTAGTCACTCAATAATACTATGACAACGCAGAATCATCCTTATCACTAAATCAAACATAATTATGAAGTTTAAACCAGCATTTTTAATAATGAACCCAGAAATAAATGTGTTAAATCGATTGGTGCAATGTGTAGGTACCTGTACGTTATTGGTATGTTACATTGGTGTTTCATACATCACTATAGTCTTTAGGTCACTTGCACTCTGTTAGCCTTCCCGTTTGATGCTGGGCATTTGGGGCGGTGGTTCGGCCAGACCCTTCACCTGTAGATAATAATAATAACTTATTTAATTACTACTAGCGATGCGCACCGGCTTCGTACGGGTAGAAATTTGTATAGACTCAGGTATTGTATAGACTCAGGTGTTACTTTGCGGAAATCCATTTCATGTGACAAATTCCCAAAATCTTTAGCCATTTTCCGCTCAAACTCCAAAAACCACCAATCGGCACGTGTTTCGCCTCTCAACGAAGCATCTTCAGGATATACCAGAGATAGGATTCGGTCAGCTAACCAGCACCGAATCAAATTTTAGATTCGGTGGTAGACATTTTTTGATAATAAAATACGGCCCTTTTTACTTGCTGATGTAGCTTCCTATACATGAAAGAATTTTTGAAATCGGTTGAGTAGTTTCAATTTCTTTCGTTTTATAACATTAGTATAGATATCTTTAACATGTTGAGAGATGACTGGCCCGTTGGCGCAGTGGCATATGCATCTGCTTTCCAAGCTAGGGTCCCGGGTTCAATCCCCAGTCAGGTCAATTTAGGAAATTGGCTTGAAGTCTGGATGTTACTGGGAACTCCCCCAGAGATCGTTGTGTGGTACCCATAGTACAAGCTTACTGCTGTTTGGGGTCACACAATCTGTGTAATTGTCTGGAGTATTATTATATTATTATATAATTAACAAACATTATTACCAAAACTGTGTAAAAGATATACTATTTACTAGCAAATTCTAAGCGTAAGTTTACATCACAGTTGTCAATGAACATTATAATTAATATAGTATTAACATTATTTTTAATTTAAAAAAAAAAGAAACATAAAGTAAACAAAATTGATAAGGCAAACAAATAACAATAAATTCGTAAGTTAAAACATATAATATGAAAATGCAAGAAAAATAAAAGGGTATTTGTATATAATATGTTTAACGCGCACATATGAGTGAGAGAATTCTGTTTTTTGTTTCTGAGAAGGGAAAAAATATCCACCGACTCTCAGCCGGACTCTAAACCTACTGAGTAGTCCCAGACTCGAATTGACTAAATAAACCCTCCTCTTTGTTGTTAGGTCTAGTGGCTTTTACAGCATCACCGGTCGCGTTGGGTGGAGCGCAGAAGGCCCTTAAGTAGATGGTCTACTGCTTAAGGGTTCCTCATCATCCTATTCGGGAGCGGGCCGGACCTCTAAATCAATTTAAATTAAACATCTTATGCGGCGGGTCAGACCGGCTGGCGGCTGGCGCGTGGCGACGAGTCTCCACGCCCTTGTACTGCACTCGTATATCTATAGTGTATGCAGTGTTGCTATTCACTTCGGAAGATGTTGGCTGTATTTTATAAATAAAGAATATTTTTTTCTTTAAAAAAAAATTGATCATATTTATTTCTCTTGATATATAACATCCTTTCATACATACTTTCTATGCAAAACTGTTTCGAACAATGATTCATATCGGTCAGGCGCACCGCGACGGCTCATTTTTTTTGATTTTCTGGTAAATAGATCCTATTAACCACTCCCATATCTCACGCTTTGCTGTTAACAGGTCACTGTACACTAAACCGACACCTGTCACTATTCAGACTAACAATAGATCCTCTATGCAAACACTAATGGGGAGGAAACTAGTTTACACTTTATAGCTAAATGTAATATGTATGCAGGTCATTCAATACACTAGGGTCTGATATACTGGAAGAAGAAGAACTGAGGACAACCAAACTAAGGGATATCCTCATGTATTGTAGAAAAACTGGAAGATTCGCGGATGAAACCAGGGAGGGAAAACCATCAGACCAACTGTAACTGGAGCTCAACCGGGGAATAGGGCTGAATGTCGCCACTCGTGAGAAGCCGACAGCCCCTCTGCGGCCTAACGGACGTCCCTACTGGCAATCTACATCTACATAACAAGGCTGTATCAAAAAATATTTATTATTAAATGTCTATGCTCTTCATAAACAATAACTAGGAAATATATTAATTATTAAGTAATCTAAAATAAATTTACGTTTTGAAGACACTTTGTATTGCCACAAAGCGTTCTTTTCTTTTTATAGATTGCCTTCTAAATTTTTTTTATTCTCTTTGAACACAAAAATATAAAAAAAAATTACAAAAACTTTACTATCGTCTGTACTGTATCTGTGAATGGGAACCAAATATGACGTAAGATCGTATACCGCTAAACAGACCAATTAATCGTCTACCGTGCAATCACATCACATGTTGCCTCAAGTCTCATCTGTCATGGCACGTACTATATAAAAGGGAGTCACTATATATTCCTATGCTGTGCTCATACGATATCGTATGAGCACAGCGTGCCTGCCATATGGCAGGCACATTATGTATAATTCAAGTTCATTGTTGTTGTCAGTTCATTGATTTGGATAACTTTTTGAATAATTACACATAATTACCTTAAGTCTGGCTGCAGTCTTTAGGAAAGCGGGCAGTTGCTCTTGGGAGACGTTTACCTCACCTGCATACATGAACTCCAGGATGGCTTGAAGATGCAAGTATGATACATCCTTCAGTATTATAATGGGGTGTTTTGATGGGTTTTCCTGAAACATAAACAAATTTAAATAAATACTTCAGATAATTTCTGACAGAATTGCTGTGGTAAGATTTTGTGTAGGAAACTCAGACCAAGAATGAAACGGACGGAGCCATAATGAGTTCTCACTCTTATCACCGTGTGTCAACCAAATTTTCGTAACTCTCTTTCTCAATGAGCGTAACCACGAGTAAAATGCTGAGGTCATAGTAAATTTGGCAACTCCGCACTGTCGGTTTAATTCGTGTCAGCTCATGACCGACTCCATGTACAAAACATTGCAGTAATGAAATAATTATTTGCAAAATACTCGTGAATCTTAGGTGTTTTGGTTAATAGGTAATAGTATTCATAGAAATAAGTCATGTTGAGCTGTGTATTGTTGTACTGTGACCGTTCCCTAATCAAGCAAATTTTTTTTTTATTTCAATTAGTATAAGTATAGAATCTTGCACCAACAAAAAACAGACACACTCTTATAGCAGCACGAACTCACGCTAATCCTGTCGTCATAAAGCTGTGCTTGCACTATTGTGTTCAATTGTGGAGGGTAAAACAGACGGTGAAGTTTCTGGTATAAGAAGCACAACATCTTATGTCTTTAAAATTGCCAACACATTTGTATTCTGAAGTGTCATTTTAGCATTGACGTCTAAACACTATGGACTATAGGAGTAACACTTGGAACTATAGGAGGCACCCAGTAATACCCAAACATTAGGAGCAAAGCTGTAATAAAAGCATTAAATAAAATTGCGAGGTCGGTTCTAGTAATATGATAATGAGCTGGAGCAACTAGCGTATCTTGGTTAGAGCAATTACTGGGTATTGTTGCTTAAACAACCACATGGGGCTCTCCGAAACAAGAATGAATGATGAAACGCCTATGCACATTTTGTATGACTGAGGACCACTGATGTGCATTCGTCGATCCTGCCTCGGACGGTATTTTCTGAGTCCAGAGGAGGTTCAGCACATCACTCCAAGAGATATCCTGTGGTTTTTGACTGCAGTAGAACTTGGTGGTATTTTGTAGTGACAATCACAATATATTAATATTGGTCGCAGTGATACAGTTCTGGCGTGACCTGCATAGCAACTTTTTTTTTTTGATGTAAGTTGCTAAACTTACATCCAGGAAACTTACTCCAGGAAAATTTTGGAAAGTTTGTTACATAGACCTAAGAACGAATTGAAGCCGGATCTCTAGACTTAGAAGACAGATTCACTATTTAAATGTTTCATAACCTAGGAGGACACTTAACTGTTACTAGGATTGCGTAAGGCCCCATAAAAGTTTAAAGCATTAAATGTTAATTAATATAATAATTCATTAGTAATTCCAAGTCTATCCTAAAAAAAATGTGGTCATGGTATTCTTTATATAAGTAAGAGTTTTATATAAAATTAACACCCTATTCATGACGCATCTTGTCGAATTTCTTGAAGGTAAGTCTTGTACTGTTATTGGTAGTGAATGTATACAATAACAATACTGAGGTATTGCGTTTATGGTAACAACTGATGTTTACATTTAATATCCGTAATATGATTGTATTAGATATGCTTTATGCATTTAATGTGAGTTAAAAATAACAGCAGATTTTCCTTTGAGAGTGTATGATTATTGATGATGAAAGTGAATTCTTTGTGTGAAAGGGAGTGATACATTTCTCTTACTTTTATCGAAAATGTACCTCACCCTCCCTTATGGGACGAAAAGGGGGATGAAACTGTATTGGAAATGCATAACGCTGAACCGATTATGATGAACGGAGGGGTAACGATAAGCTAAGAAAATCGGCTCCCAATTTGGACAAAAACCACATAAGACCTTTTTCAAATAATTTCATGTAAAAGGATTGTTTATCTTTTTGCAAATTGGTTGGAAACAGACTATAATACTTAGTAATCTTTAGTTTTAAACACATAATTGAAAGGCATGCCTTATATATTATGTATTCACTTTATAGTCAACTTTATAAAGAGTGAGTAAACTTTACTTACTTCTAATAAACTTTTGAAGTATGGACTACAAGCAGAGAGTACCATTTTGTGTGCTTTACATGTTTGACCTTCACAGGCGAGCGTCACCTGTAAAAGATTAAAAAAAACAGATTACATTACGTTTTCTATCTTTCACAACTTGTGCACATCTTACTATCCTAACTGACTGTGTCTACCATTTTTAAGGATAATGCCTTTTTTATCCTGACATTTCTCGAGATGTTTCGGGACTATCGATTGTGCAGTCTACCTGTGACCATAGTGAGTGCAGTCTGGTCGAAATGTCAGGATAAAAAAGATATTAGCCTCAAAGTATTAACAAGACAGACGACCCAGTTAAAGATTGTAAGATTATATTATTACAATATGCTAGGGTTGTTACCAAGTTGCACTTAGAATAATTTTCCATAATTTATTCTACAGAAAACAAAAATACATGTAAGTATGGTTACTGTTTTTGAGATCAGGAGGTAAGAGAATAGCAATTTATATATAGACATGAAAAATATGTTGTTACATTATGTACTATAGCTAATAAAAAAATAAAATCTCCAGTCAATTACACCATCCAGTAATTTTGTGACCTATGGGTTGTACTACTAGCATGACGAATTGGAGGATTAGACTAACACTCAGATTACAAGTCAAATAGAAAAGTTTATTTCCTAAATCGATCTGACCAGGATTCGAAACCGGGAACAAAGCTTGGAAGGGCAGATGCCCTACCATTGTGCTAACAAGCTGGTAGAATTATATACAAATGCACACATGTGTGTGTACTCATTTCTTATTTTTTCAGTTTTGTGTAATCATCCAACTCACTTTTATCAGGTAACATGTTGGTGCACTAATTAACAAAGTTCTGTCAACCCTAAAATTGCTTTACTATGCTAATGGCTTTACTCATGTGGTACCGCTAAGTGGAAGTATGTGTGATTTGGACATAGGTATAACTACTTTGTATGCATTTTAATCAAACAAAGTGGCAACATTATTCCAATTTCTTTTTCCATTTCATTATGACACTGTATAAATTATTGGGATATACATACATATCAGCTTATATACACTTTCTCAAT
Source organism: Zeuzera pyrina (assembly GCA_907165235.1). Classification (NCBI taxonomy): domain Eukaryota; kingdom Metazoa; phylum Arthropoda; class Insecta; order Lepidoptera; family Cossidae; genus Zeuzera; species Zeuzera pyrina. Next base: position 8,610,141 of record OU015641.1, read on the forward strand.
CATTTTAATATTCGAACTTTATATTCTTGAAATAGAAATTATCTTTGTACCAATTTGAAATTATCATGTGCCATTAAAGTGAAATACAGAGATAAAACTTAAAAATTATTAATTGAGTCGTTTGATAATGAAAGTTCATTAAATTAATCTGGGTTTTAATACACTTTTAATTTGTAGTAATTTACATGTTTTAATATGAATGTTAACCATTATCAGTGTTATCACTTATAGTTTCATATATATGAACGTTTTCATTTTGTATGTAATTTACGATTCATTAGTATCACGGAAAAACAAATCGCTATATAAAATCTCACAGCACCTTAAATATTTAATCTTCCGTTATTATTGAGGCTTATTGGTGGAAGTTAAAAATGTCTGCTCCATACTATGAATAGATCTATAAGACAGAGCCATGTTATTTCGACTAAATTGATATTAAAATAATATAATCAAATAATAAACTTTATTGCAATTTTTTTGATATTTCTTTTACAGAACTGTGTAGTACATGTCTGCTCTACATTTTTTTTAATTATGAGATTTTAAAGTATGATGTGATAATAAAAAAAAATGTTTTGATAAAAATAGATTTAAAGACTTAAAAAAACTTACTAACCATGAACCTTAGAATATAAGTTAAGCACCAGAAGACATGTTTGGTTAGAAAGAATTTCGTAAAGTTAAATTTCAAATCTTGACTACCTACAGTGTACCTTTTATTATAAATTATAGTATAATCATTGTATTACCAAAGAGGGCATGAACATGATCTGAAGCACTGTAATTTTTGTTAGGAGATATACTGTCATTCTTAAATTTGTTACTTGTATGGAAATAAAATAAAAAATTACTGAAAAATTGGAATTTTACAAGCTTTTATTCAACTATACTTACTACTACTTATGTGTGGGTCAAATTCTGCAATTGTATTTTAAACCAGTTCGACATAAACAAATTGAACATAAAATTAATGCCCACCACACATGATCAAGTACGCTTAATCAAGCCTGTCCAATTGGTACGAAGCATTGTTTGGCATGATGCCCCTACAATGCCACACACAATCAAATCTACTTGATGCAAACTCCGCTTCATGCAAATTGGACGGACTTGATCATGCATACTTGAATGTGTGTGGCGGGCATTAGGGTGATGACAATATAGCCTAGTAATAGTTGGTTTTAAAAAAAAGTGTTTTCATTATAGAAAATGTAGATCAAAGACTAAAAGCGGAAGTACTTTACTCCCACTACCGCTTATCTGTTTTTATACTTAATGAGATATATTTATTGAGGCGTCAGTGATAGAATTTGTTTTTTGATAGAAGACTTTCGAATAGTTAAAAAACTTAACATCGAAGTCTAAGGCGATCACTTCGCTATGCTTCACAATCACCTTAAACTTCTAACTTAATGACCGGAAGTCGATTCTGGGTAGAAAAGATTTCATAAAGTAAAACTTTGTTTTTGAAATTTTATTAATACCAAAAACACCATCTATACAGGCATAGTTTTGGCTTCCAAGCCAAAATGGGTCAAAATGGGTAGCAGTAGTTTTTCTAAAGCTTAGCCCAGAAAGCTTACACAGAAAGAGTATTAAAATTTAGCTTTTATAATTTAGAATTTAAGTAGTATATTTACAATATTTTAAATAACAAATTACATACAATATTTTTTAATTATTTAACGAGACTATATATTTTTTTTTGCAGTAGGGTATTTAATAAAAAAGCTGTAAGAGGTTAGCTCTGAAGAAAATTAATCAAATGCTATAGCGGTCTGTATAGGTACTCACATCTGTAAAACTCTTTTCATCCCTCAAATGTCTAAAGGACGTCACCATATTCGTCTGGAAATCGTTCCATTTCAGGAAAAACTGCTGATCGCCCATTTTGCTCGTTTTTTACACACTAAAACCCTGCAATTGTGTTTATAGACTATGTTAATGTAAATAAAACATGTAAACAGAACGTGGTCACATCCACAGACAGCGGTTTAAGAAATTCTACAGATATTAAGAGTAATAGTCAACAATTATTTTGGAAGGCCACCAAATAGAAAAGTTGCACTCTTAGGCACTACGTCACTATGTGAAATGCATAGAAAACTAGCTAACAAATACTAGTTGCGTTAACTAAATATTTTTTTTAACGACCTTAACTGAAACTATGTTGAATAGTAATCCAAGGACACGGTATAATGTTTCGCAACTCTCACTAAAAGTTAGGCAATTTGAAGTCAAAATAAAGACGCCGTCTGGCATATATTATAGTTCTTTCTATTTCTTGAAATTCCTTCATTCACCTATTCGGATTGCCATGGGTTGCCAGTACTGTATAAAAATTTCACTTTTCTGTTACAAATTTACTAATGCCATGACGCAATGATAACTTACCAACATTGTTTTTTGAAAAAAAAAATTCGTTAGATGCAAACATTATTATTTAAAATATATTGCATATATTAAATGATGTAATTTCTTTAAGGCTAGGGTCATGGTTACCTACTAAGAGTGATTTTTCATGGGCTGATACGATACCTAACAATAATATTGCAGCCGACGCACCAGAGCGATACCGATATTATCTTGAAACTTTTTGATTCGACGACACGGTATCGATACCTACTGATACATGTTGAATGGAATAACCTTTTACTCCTTGATTAAGGGAAAAAGTTATGTAAGTGGGCATCCCTTCTCATTGATTGGTTGTTCATTTTAAGGATTGTTTAACAAATGCGTTCAGAAAAATATTTAAAAATAATCTAATAATAAAATTACTTTCAGCTTACGATTTTTTTTAAATACTGATTAAACTTAGCAACTCTTGTTAAAAATTTACAATACTGACGTGAACGTGAAATACAACAACAGGATATATTTTAATAAATTGTGATGTAACTTCTGCCATCTTGTGTTGAATAGATGAACTGCTATGCCGTTAAAAGTGATCCAAACCAAAAAATAGGTACCACAGAGCACATGTAGGTACTTTTTGGATATGGAGGGAAGAGTTAAGCAGAACCGTCTAATATGACGGGTTAGTTGAAAAAGTGTCAGAAAAGCGCTAGAGTAGCTAGAGAGCATGAACAAAAAATCGCTTTGAAACACGTTGAGAGTGATTTATAACAATCGTGAGCTTTCAGTATCTTTTAGTGATTTTATCGTGTTGATTGTTATAAAACTTTTGAAAATAATAGAACAATAATGGTGAAAGTTTACTCTTTAGCTATAGTAGTGCCACCCTTATTAGCGCCTTCCTACGGACACTTTTTGAAACAGAGATGGCTTTCCTTACCTCTACACTCCATATTATTCTTAGTCATTGATATTATTGGACAACTAGACCAAGGAGTATACTGTCTTTCTTTTGCAATTGCCAATGTCGTATTAATAAGTACAATCACAAGTAAATTAGTTTTTTCTTATCGTAAAACTCCTCCAGTAAAGTGACAGTAGGGTTAATGAAATTTTAAAGGACTTCTTGGAAGAGCGCGAGAACTTCAGCTACACATGTTTATTTAGATCTACTCCATTCTCTTCACTTACACGGAACTTTAAAACACAATATACTATCACTGTTGTACTTTAAAACTCCTAAAATTATAAAATTAGGAGATCTAAAAAAAATGACAATCTCACCTCTCCCGTTCCCACCAAAAAGTCCCTATACTTTTTTTTTGTAAACTAAACCAATTTCAAAAATTCTATCTCATTTGTTATACAATTTAAACAAAAATAATGACAAGGGTTATAAATCAATATGTTTATTTTTAAGCAACAATTATTGTATTAATTATTATTTAATTATTTATTTAATTTAATTTACAGAGTGAAAGTGAGAGTCAGCAGAGCCAAGACAGGGTTGACTCACGAAGATCAGGTTGCCAGTGTTAGCTAACAGAAATGTTAAAAATATTCGCATACCTAGAGGTGAAAATCTGTGAGGAGAATGATGACATTTGGGGAGACGAAAGTAATATGTAAGGACAGTGATGCTTGGCGTCCCGTCCTCTCTGACTACCCCGTTAGGGATACAGCGTGAGGATATGCATGTATTTATTGTATTTCTACTATGTTATAGCAATTTCAGTAAAAAAATATTAATTAGATCTATTCATTTAGTTGTATCAACAAGTGCAATATATTATTTGACATTTTAGGATGTGTGCTATCTTTGATTTAAGATTTGATCTCATGAGTGAAAAATAATAAATACATGTCTGTACATTTAAAGAAAATATTAAAATGTTTCTATAAATTATTCTATTGAGCCTTTTATGGTCTTCATAATTATTTGTTATTTACTTACTTAATTTATTCTAATCATGCGAAATATCGTCTTTTCTTTATTCCCATCTGTCATATCCTAGGCCCTAGGACTCTAGGACCTATGGTCCCATGTCGATGTACTTTTTTATAAAATAGTTTTGTCAGTCAGTACCTGCCTCGTAAATAGGCCTTACAAGCAGAGTCCACCGCAATTACAGGATTTTTCTCTTACTAAATGTAAATTCAGGCCCAAAGATTAATTTCGGTAAAACAAAGGTACCGATAGAATAGATCCTTACGTCTACCTAGGCAGTTTCTTTCGAAAAGCAAAGTAATTAATAAGAAATCGAAAGAAAAAGTTTTGGAACCTAACAGAAATTTTCAATGCCAGATTCCGGTAAAAATTAAGAGAAAGGTCAGGGATAGCTGTCTCCTACCGTCTCTCACATATGCTTGCCAAACATGGAAAGAGGTATGATGAAAACTAGAAAAGCTTAAAAAAATACGCCATTCAACTATAAGAGAAGCGTCAGGTGTAACAGATATAATATGATATATATATATATAATATAAATATAATACGATTTGGGATTTGTGAATCGTGTATAGGCAAAATCATCAAAAAAATTTCTGTCGGATACGGAAAGTTGAGTTTCCGACGTTTGTGAATAAGCCTGCAGATAGGCAGATGATATTGTAAAAATATCTAACTTATAATATTAAATTAAAAAAATAGTGAACTATACTGAAATTAGTCAATTTATATCAATCTTAATTATTTGTTCAGTTATATTAATTAGAAAAAAACTATTCGCGTATGAAATTATTATATTATTAATACGAAATTATGCAATTATTATAGTATTGTAATTATTATTGATTAATAAATTATTACTTCTATTTCTAAAAAAATTAATACTTTTTCCAATTGACGTGAAATAAAAGCCTTTTTGTTTTATTTATATATTTAAAAGTAAATTAAAGGAATAATAATGAAAAGTATGCAATGTAGTTTAGTATCTGTAATATTTCAAAATAAAAAAAGCACTCAGTAAATATTGTTATTATTAATAATGCTGATTAATAAAACGAAAAGTAATTTTCTTCGTTTGGCGGAATCTGCAGTTTGAGATGAACTTTTAAAGGATGTTTCGAGGGTAACGTCTGTTGTTATATTAATGTTTTTCTTTGTTGACCTATACTGTCGTTGTTACCATAGATAATACATTATATATGGTTGTTACCATCGAACCCTCAAAATGACAGTGTTGCCATCTAACAACAATTATGATTGAAATTATTGATATGCATCAACATCAAACCATCAAATCGAGCATCGAACCTCCAAAATGATAGTGTTGCCATCTAACAACAATTATGATTGTAACATCTAATCACGAAAATCAACAATGTCTAACTTTTACTATTTCTTTCGGGATTATTTATTACTTTCTTGTAGGTAGTGAATGTTTTTCTTTTCTCCATGACGCTCGAACATTCTCTTTTATCAATTTCAGGTACATAATTGACGTAATTTATTTTGGAGCCGATGCTCCAAAGTATATAAAAACAGCGTAATAATTTTAACTCGTGTGTTTACAGGAAATGAATAAAAGACATTTTATTATTTAATGTTGTCATATTTTATTTCACATAAAAGTTTTAAAACGACACCCATATTGCAGAAAAAAGAAAGAGGCAAAAGGTGAGAAACATCTAGTATCAATATAAAGACATGCATAAAGTATTATAATATTTGTTTAATATAAACTTACAGATAGTAACTATTTATTATAAGACACACTACACACAAACTACATTTTGAAAGGCCAAGCGGTGTTGCCACGATTCTTATGTCTATTTACTTAAAAAATATTTTAACCAGAGTTACTGTTATGTATCTAGGCAAATAGGTACATATTTATTGTATCTAATTATGTAACATATTTTAATCTTAACATTTTCCATTTCGAAAAGTAACACAGCGTCAAAAACTAATAATATGAACGTACAGACCGTTCAAAATAAGGAAAAATATTAAAATTTCGAAATTAAATATTATAATATCGAAATCATTTTTACTTTCTCTAACTATAATTGACATTAAGCAGGACTTCCTTTGTGAATTAAATTTACATTAGGTATATCTAATTGCTTTAGCTTACTTTGGTATTGTACCTATATAATATAATTTAAAGTTTTAAAAATCGAATAATTACTTCATAAATTAATTGTCGTATAGTATGACAATATTGCTTACTCCGTTAGAGCGTCTGTTTTCACTAAAATGGGGTAAAGGTATTACAGACTATACATTATTGTTAAGATAATCTTAGAAATATAGTCACATACTAAATATATTGTTTTTCATATTATGTTATATTTGGTATCTACATATTATAGCCTTCCACTATATATACAAAGCACAAAAATGGACTTAGGTATATTCTAGCGTATGATTCGTCAATCCATGTAGGAGACTGAATTCACTTAAAATTAGTTTTAATTTAGTAAATTGAGTTTACAACTCATTACACTATAAAATAATATTGCCGTACCAATAACAAAAGAAAGTTTTTTTAATAATTATGTAATTCGCAAATATCTAACGCGTATAATAATAACACCGTACGTAATTATTTTTCAAATTGGTAAACGAAAGTCCACCGAAAGCTTTGGTCTATAATAAAACAAGAATCATAACAATATGTGCATAGAGATCTTAATATTTTCCCTTAAAGTAATATTCTAACTTTTGTCATAAAGAAATGCCATGGATTTGAGCAAATTAATTTTAATACATTTAGGTAATTAAGTAAGTATAATATAAATTACATGTTTGTAATTAACCTCATAAATTAGGTACTTAGTATGTCATATGAATGTTTTAAAAGTAATTCGAATTAAAAATTATGATGAATTATGGAATCTTTTAAATTTCGATGTAGTGTCAAAAACTATTTTTAGTTACTTTAATTATCATTATTGAAAAGTAATAAAGTTTACATTTTATTCACGTTAATAAATTACAAGTTACAATTATAAAACTACAGTTACTTAGAAGTTTAAAATTATTGATATTTTGGTATTATAGCTTAGTATCGATTAAAGAAAACTCGTTGTTAAAAGAAATTGACTAGAAAATTTTGGATTTACGAATAGGTTTTGGCTGAGCGTTATTAGATATCTTTACGTATCTAAGAAATATACTTAGAATGATGAAAATGCACTGTCGGTTATGAGATAGATAATTAATTGAAGATGGGAATGGAAAATGTTCGACGACTAGACGGAAATGCAGCTTTCTGTATATAATGTGCAGTGTTGCCTGTGTACTTAATTATACGTTATGACTGACAACTATAAATACTTAAAAATAAAATATTAATTATCTACATTCTTGTTTTGTAACAAGAAGCTATCACTTAAACATTGAAACGAAACTCTATCATGTACTTTTAATCCTGGCACTAAAGAAATAGATAATTCGTTGATCGTACCCACATAACATTTATTTTTTACAATTTTTAAGACTAAGGCAGAGGACGGTTTACATTTTAAACTAAGGCATCTAAAGGCACCTAATTATCGAATAGCGAGACACGATATGTATTATTTACATAATATTTTATTGCATTATAATAATTAAAACAATGACACGAAATACACATAGAAACAATTATTAAATGTTTAATAATATGAATTCACGATATAAGTTTAGGTAGTACTTCTATTCGTCGATAGATTGCGTTGATTGTGTATTCGCAATTGCATTCGTAGAAGTTTGAATCCGCAGAGGTAGTTTTAGTCCTCGCGGGGCTAGAATTAGCCTGGCTGGCGCCACGAGGACTAAAGCGTACTCTCATTTATTAACACCTAAAAATTTAGCCGCTTCGTCAGCAGATGACAGTAATTTATTTATGATAGTCTTATCGGGTATGCCCAACAATTTTCCGATGAGATCACTACCGTTTTCACCGTCGTTTTCAGCTTCTGATGAGTATTTACGTGGGGTCACTCCTAATTTTAATTTCTTGTCGTAGGGAGCAGCTGGCGGCGAGTTGTTATTGTTAACGTTGTTGGGTATTTCATTACCTGAGCCTTCATCTTCCTGGTAACGGTATCTGGAAGGATAATTATTACTTATCAGTTTGTTAAAGTGTGAACAAATATGTAGGTAAGTTATAGTTTTAGAAACATAAATTATCATACAATTTTGTGTCATTTTTTTTCTGTGTGTGAGCACAATACAGAAAATATTGTTACATTATCTAAGATTTAACTATCATGTCACAAGCTGAACACATGGAAGATGTTCCATGTTTTGCATTTTGGAAATATTTGTAGTTACATCATGTAGGACATCATTTTAGGTCTGATTCACTCCTAATCCAATAGATATAATGAAAATAAGTCATAAGTAAAAATTCACAAGTTCACAAGACCTACAAAATACAATGACCTTTAGAGAAAGATACATATTATCATAATTAACATTTCTATAACATTCTTTATAAAAATAACATACTATATACACAAAAAACCATTCAAATTTACTCACACACTCGTATGGATATAAGTTTGAGTTTTCGGTATTTCGATAAAAATAAAATTAACGGATGAAAAACTTAACGAAAAAACGATTAAAAGCTTTATAAAGTGATGTACTACTGACCTGTTAACTTCTTATTATTGTAATGTCTTCGTTACAATAATAATAATAAGTAATAAATAAAGGATTGCTTTTTTACGCATACGCCCAAAAATCACAGTATATCGCATTAATTATGGACAAAGGATCGAGGCACAAACAAAATTATACATCGCCGCTCGCTACGCCACTTCTACCAATATAATTTGGAGTACAGATGGCTAAGCAGAATCGTATACCGGGTATACCTATAGACTATAATAGCAGCTCTAATTACTGGCTGACTTTTACTAGCTGCGTAGGAAGACAAGCAGCTGGCATAATTGTCTGTTTTTCTTTCTCTCTTAGACCAGTACTAAAATTAGCTTATTCAGTTAAATCAACCATAAAGAATAATATTTTTCTTACCCATTGGTAAGCTCTTCTCGCGGTGTATTGGGTGGCGATGCTTCTTCATCGTCTGTAACTTCTTCTCGGTGTTTCTTTCTGTGCCGCAGCATGCTGTGTTTGAGGGTGAATCGTCGCCGGCAGAGGTCGCAAGCGAAGGGCCTCTCGCCGGAGTGCGTGCGCATGTGGCGACGGAGGTCCTCCGCAGACCAGAAGCGACGGATACAGAACGCGCAAACCACCTGCAATATACAGACATAGTTCAAACTACATTGAAGTTACATCTAAAATGGATTGAAAGGAATTTTTTAAAACTTTACGTTAGTATTCAAAATACTAAATAACATCGATCACTTTCCTAAATGGAAAAATATAATATGTTCGTGTCAATTGTATCAAGTCATAAAATATAGTTGTAAACTCTACTAAGAATCAGACTAGTAATTAGGTAATTGTAAATAAAAATCAATACAAAGTGCAATTATAAATTATACTTTGTCTTACTATGCATAAGCCCTACAAAAATCAGAACGGTCAAATAAATAATATAAAAATTTATAAAGAATTTTGTAATTTCTTTGTAATTTGAAGCACAGTTAATAACGAAATATAAGAAAATGTTTTTTTTTTCATTTGCGATATTTTTCATTTAGACGTAAATATCTACATAGGTAGATATGATTTTTAATTCAGATGCACACAAAATTCCTATTGTTTGTTGGCTAATAATTTGATTTAGAATACTTTTGTGCACCTTTGCAAAAGGGATTCCTGTACGGTATTATGTGAATAATATACAAATACATCACTTGCCTTCCTGTTGGCGTGATCGGGAAATTTTCCTCGTTCATCGTCATCAGCGCTCTCACTGCGGTCGCTAGCGACGTCTAAAGCACCTTTGTTGACTAACTGCTCGTATTCAGCTGAGTGTATCGATGCCAAGTGACCCAACGCTCCGGTCCGGTCTCCGAATGATGCTTCGCATAAATGACACTTGAAAGCCAATCCGCCATCAGGATTGTCTTCGTTGCCTGTATTCCCTTCAGGGACAGGCGAACACGGCTCAGAGTCTCCTGCTCCATGCCGGGATGACATGTGCTTTTTTAATGTCTCCATTGAGGAAAACGTGCTTGTAGGACAAGAAGCGCATTTAAAAGGTCGTTCTGGGACCGATCGCGTTTCGTTTGCGGGTTGCGGTGGGGATATTGGCGTTTCAGGGATTGTTTCAGCTAAAATAGCTTTTGCCGAACCCCCATGCTTCCTGAGTAAATGGCGGTCACAGTTAGATTTTGTCGTGAAAAGGAGAGGACAGTGTGGACATTTGAAAGGCTTTTGACCCGTGTGCGTAAGCACATGACGACGCAGGGAGGATGACCATGGGAACTTTCTATGGCAGTATGGGCAGGACACGCGATTAGGGGCTAAACTATAGGCAGACTTCTTTTTCGGTGGTTGTGTTCCTGTGTCTGGTTCAGATCTGCAAAAAATCAATCATGATAAGTTTAGGTACTAATCTATACTTCTATACTAATATTATAATGAGGTAAACTCAGTTTGTTTGTATGTAATAGATAAACTCAAATATTACTCAACCGATTTCAAAATTTCTTTCGCTTATAGAAAGCTACATTATCAGCGAGTAACATGGGCCGTATTTGATTTTCAAAAAAATTCTACCCGTGCGAAGTCGGGGCGGGTCGCTAGTATGAATATAAATCAGTGAATATTTAGTGTTTAATAAAAGTTTTGAAACTTACTTATTTTCATCGCTTCCAGAGTTATTGCCCTCACTAGTAGAAGCCACTAGTCCTTCTTCATCTTCTTCTTCATCGCTGCGAGTCGGCACCACAGGGACTGTTAAATCCTGAGCAATTTCTGCCTTGGATTCTGTATTGTCAGTTGTTATTAGATGTGGTTTGTTAATGAGGTTCCCTGCTATTTTAAGATCGAAATCTTTGTTTAGTTCTTGTTGATGAGATGCCATTAGGATTTCAGCAGCCGCTCGATGTGCAGCGGTATGATCTTCCGACTTCGAATCAGATTCAGGTTCTTCGTCTATAACTAATGCATCATCTTCATCTTCTTCATTATCAGCTACTTCGTCAGAATCTCTTCGAATGGGTGACCTATCAGATTGCTGTAAAGGTCTTTCGAGATGGTGTGCTAACAAAGCGAATTTCACTCTGTCCGTTAATGTTTCAGAGGTCGGATAAGGTGGTGGTACTCTTGGAGCAGGCCTTCTTATGCTCCAGTGTTGTGGATGCTGCTGTTTAACATGACGTTCCATGTTGGAGCGGAGAGTAAATCTTGCCGAGCATTGAGAACATGAGAATGGTCTTTCAGTGCGATATCGTCTTTGTTTTTGCTTAGGCATGAGTACACCGTTCTTAATTACCATTTTGACCGAATCGTTTTGTGTAATGAGGTTGTTTGCTAATGGTCTAGGAGATTCGGGGCGAGGCGATGGGATAGTTAAGGTATCCTGAGGAACTATTTTTTGTTCTTCTTCCTCGGGTTCTTGTTTCGGTTGAGTCTCCTGTTCTGTTGTCACTAGCCGGCCTCCAGACATACTTAATCCACGAATTATTTCTTTCTGTATATGTTGCTTCATTTCTATTAATTCGGGAGTATCTGGGTGGGGAAAAAACGGGGGCTGAAATAAATAAGGGGTCAATGGAAATGTCGTTGGAATAGGGATACCACCCAAACCGGGCACTGTCCCCGTATAAAGCTGCGTAAGTTGCGATGCATAATATGAAGGATCGATTTTTGCTAAAGACGATTCGAAAAATCTTTGTTGTGTAAACAGCAATCGTGTCTTTTCAATTGCTGCAATTGTTGCTGGATCGGGCTGGAATGCAGGTCGTGAAGGTATTCTAGGTTCGTCGTCATCCGTGTCACGTTTCTTTTTACTGAGATCAAGAACGTCACAATTATTGTTATCGTTTTTACTGAGATCAACTGGAGCCTCGTCATTTTCCTCTTCTTCGATGTTATTTTCTTTGTAATTCACTTCGGACGATCTGAATTCAGGTATTTGATTCAACTGTCCTATACCCTTCACTTTAATCCTTGGCACAGGCTGTTCGGACTCTCTCAGAGTTAAATTTGGCGTGTCTGGCAGAGCTTTTGGTGTTAAAGCAGTTACAGGATGCCTTTCTGCAATAAAGGATGGTGTAAAATGAGACAGTGGTGTGCTTGTATCACGGCTTGCAGAATCACTGCGTCTTTCGGTATTAGGAGTATGGAAAGCTAATGATCTTTTAACTTCTTCTCTAGCTAGCTTAGAATTTACTTCATCATTGTTGGGATCTTCTGATGGATGATATATAATTGAGCGTTTTACATCTTCTCTGGTTACTTTAGCATGGCGATTGCGCAAATGCCTTTCGCAATTAGCTTTAGTAGTGAAAGCGTAGTTACACACCGCACACTCGTAGGGTCTATCACCATTATGACTACGCATATGACGCACTAAAGCTGCCTTATCCAACGAATAATGAGGACACATATTGCATTGATAGGGTCCGGGTCCCGTTCCACTAAGGTGTACTCTATTATGGCCTTTTAGAGCTCTGAGATTAGGAAATTTGGCAGGGCAAAGTCTGCAAGGAAATTCCCCTCGCTGCTTCATTCTCCTGAACTCCGCTACAAAGTTATCCTGTGCTTCCTCTGGTTCACGCTCTTTTGTTGTGGTATTTGGTGGTGTTAGTACGGCAGACTCGACTGCAACTCTAGTACCAGCCAATCTTAAAAGACTCTCTGTAGACGTGACGTTCAGAATGGACTGAATATCAGCTAAGTCTCTTGCAGCATCTATATGCCTAATACCATTCGTAGGAAAATGTGTATCTTCTAGCTTTGGTGTAAATCTTTCCATTGGTGGAGTCAGAGTGCCTGGTATGCCAAATGACCTGTTTCTTAAATCTAATTTAGCGAAGAAATCTTCTCTCCGATCTCTCTCAGGACTAGCAATTTGGACAGCGGGCACACAAGATTTTTTATGGATGTCCAACGCCTGAGCACACGGAAAATCTCTGGAACATACATCGCATCTGTAACGGTGTTCAGCCAAAGGAACGTAAGGATTCCTTTCACAGACACCTCTTGCTATCTCCGGGAACTTTTTACTTGAGAAATCTATAGATGTGAGATCTTCGAAACCACTTCGGACATCTTCACTATGTATTGTAAAGCGATGACTGTCAAAAGCGTTGACTGAATCAAATCGTACTCGACACTTTGGGCATTCAAATCGAGCGATTCTTTTGTCGATTGGTTTAGGCGAAGGAGACGTGGATGCGGCCCTTTTGCGACGTCTTCGAGAATCATCATCTTCGCTTCTGTCTGATCTATTGTCGCTATCGATACTTGTCGTCCGCGTAGATCTAGGGTCGTGTGTGTCGTTCCTAAGTTCATCCATGTTTATTTTTTGATTTTTCATTTCAACTTTGGCTTCACTTATGACCTCCTCTGTTTTGATTTCTGTAACAACAAAAGAACACTCGTTACAATTGATTGCGGATTGTGTATTTCAATAACGCAGGGCGCTTTCATTTTACTATTCCAAGAAAAGTCGACAATAGATGAGTCAGGCGGTTCAGTCGTAACATGAACGTATTCTGCAGTAGTTTTTATTTATATAACATAATGAGATGTCGCATTTCTTTGTGGGTACAACACCTCCCTCAATCAACTAATAGATAGACATTTTCAATTACAATTACACAAACTAATTTAATTGTTACCTTAACTGAACAACAGATGGCGGTCAAATCCACATATTTTATTGTAACCTAAATCCTAACAATAATTCGACTACCAAAAATCCCCATGTCCTTACTTAACCACAATTATAAAGGTCTTGTCTTGATATGTGATTCATACCATCTTCCTTTGTCTTAAACGTGTGAAACCAAGCATAATAAGAAGAGACTGTACGCCATTCGTAATAAAGTTATTTATCGATTGACTGACTGTTATTTGCATAAGTGCGTCCCGAGCGCGACGGAAAAATCAATAAGCTAAAACACCTAGTCTCGGTGCGGGCAGCCACTCTGCTTTGTACATAAATATTTAATAAATATAGTCTCTGGGCATGTTATTCAATGCGGGCTTCTAAGTAAAGGTTAGCCAAATTTCGGAGAAATACGTGTATTACGATCGTTTTTTTTTAATATCGTACATAATGTAGAGGTAGTACGTCCCACTGCTGGGCACACGCCTCTGAGAAATAAAGGCGCAAAGGGGAATATACATAAATAATATATTACGCAGAATATTATAAAATTTGTATAGATAGTGGTTTCTCTTAATCGATCGCAAAGACGTAAGATACTTTAATACCTATGAATTAAGTTCTACTGCTATTATTTTTACCTACGTGTTTAATTTTGTTTTTGTTTGTTAAGAAATATTGACATTAGTGTTCGATGTTTTGCTTTTGTTATAAGTTGCAAATAATATGTTTTGTATAACTTGAACCTCATTCATGTATGTGTGTAACTATTTAACTTCTAAGTTATAATTATAAATAACATATTGAATTTTTTATAAATACGCCTAATTGTTTACTCTCATCTTTAGATCTGCTTTTTCTACACCGTATTTTGTTCATAAACTTGCTTGTGTTTTTTACGTGTATTTTATGAGCAATAAAAATGAAGTTTACTTAATTTATATTGCTTCATTTTATTAATATAATATCTGAGCGAAAACATACCTACATAAACTCGTGCTATGGCAACAATTTAAAAAAAAATGAAATAATATACCTAGGTAGATACTTAGATACATAATACGTAACAACATGGAATACAGTGAAATTAAAAGATATAAGTATATAGCCCACATTAGAGTTACATTATTAATTATTACATTCTTAGTTATGTGTAGGTACCTACCGGTAGATATAACGTTCGTGCCGCTTCCCACTTGCGTTGGATATAGCAAGGGATTAAAGGCGCACTGAGTATTTAGGCTCAGGTACAAATATAGCAAAAAGTAACCAAATAGCGAAAGGTTATATCAGCTCATTAAGTTACCGGTTCTCGCCTATACAAGTTCCCCATAACAAGTTCTATCCATTGGCGTATTTTAGGACATGCAAAAAAACAAGTTAGTAAACTTATTCAATGTACCTAAGCATAATTTGCTTTCTCTTCCGAATTAGTGTGAAAGCATTGGTTTTGGAAAGGTAAATATAATAATAATTATTCTAGATACCTATTACTTATTAGTTACTGTAGTTACATTAATTACAAGTTTTTTTTACACTATGGAAAACGTACAGTAATGATTATAATATGTAGTTTCTTGCTAAATATTTATGATGATTTCTAAATACTAGTTCCTCGAATATTCCAATGTGATTTAGTTTACTGTTTAAGATAAATAATAGATAAAATAAACAGACATTGCCGGTTTATTATCAACAAATTATGATAAGTTCGTCCGCTATTTGACCTCTCTGTTAATCGGTTAATGATCATTAAATCCTTTAAAATCCAGAATATTAAAGAATCGGCCCAGAGTGTGCATGCGTACATGCATTAAGTTTACGAAGGTTGGTAAGCTGGGTTTTTAACTCATACTGGGAATGTCGACGTTTGTACATTTCAATACATCGCATAGCGATGTAATTCTAGCTTTGTTTGAGAGAAATCAAAAAAGAATAATTTACTAATTAGGTTAATTAGGTTTCTGGAACCATGAAGAAACGAAAATGCACTTTAACGAAAAAGAATAAGAATGTCTCGATTAAACGCGGCAAATCTTACTCAGAATTTGTAACAGAAATATTTGTGAAATATGAATTATATTGACTTTTATTTAACCCTGATTACACAGTTTACATTAAAAACAACATTTATTTAAATTATTATTTATTAATTTTATACAGTTTCCTATATTAAGCCTGATAAGCCTAGTTCTGGGTTTACAGTGTTGTCCTGCTTAATAAATTCTGGAGATGGCAACCCTAACATAATTACGTCTAATCAAATTAAATAAACTTCTCATAGTAAATCCCACTTCTGTGGACAATGCACTGCGTGATTCATTTGAATTGAAACGTCATATGACATGTCCTATTTAAGATAAAACGTCAATAATGAATTATTTCAAATAGGTATGCACCTATATATTTAAACCGGAAAATTAGTTGTAATAATATGGACTAGTTAAGTCTTTTTTTTGGAAGTTACTTGTAATGCTAGTTTAGTCTGGAGCTATACAATGAGCATGATTTATATACTTTTCTTCATTGCCATTTTCCTTTCGGAGTGGACAGAATGTGAAAGGTGTAACAAAATTACTTTGACGCAACTCTCGGCAATAAATTATAAATAAATAATAGTGGTAGGAGCCATGCTGCATTGCAGAACGAATTGGGCCGGTTCATCCGGTGAAATACCACCCTCTCACAGAATATCGGCGTGAAATAACAGCATCTTACTGTAGGACCTACTGTAGAATAAAAATCGTTCAGTGTTCAATAGTCAAAATATCCCAACAAATTAACGACGGCCATTTAACACTTGCGGGGAACCCTAGTGACTTTTACACGGAACCCTTGGGTTCCGCGGAACCGATTTTAGGAGTCGCTGTCCTAGACGACACTAACGATGTTATCTGCGACTGCCCACAGTGTAGTAATATATTGCTGAAAAGGCAAGCACACCCAAAATTCTCCGCCTCTGTGCTCTCGAATATTCGACTTTTGGTTTCGACGCGACCAATTATAACACAGCACACCGCCCTCGTCGTGCCCGTAAGATTTTGACACGTTCGTGGTCACTATAAAATTTCTTAATGCGTCATCTATGGGTAGATTAGTCTGAGGGGCTTACAAAGGTAAAACGAAATCAGATAAAGGCGACTTGCTAGCTCCTCGCCTATAATTAATTTCTATAATATATATATACATGCATACTGATCTTCACGATGTATCCCTAATGAGTATAGTCAAGAGGACAGAGCCAAGTCAAGCTTCGCGGTCCTTACATACTTTTTTTACCCATTCAAATCTCATCATTCTTCTCACACTTTCACCGAGATTTGCTTTTAACATTTCCGTGAGCTAACACTGGCTAGATGTAGAAGTCAGTCTTAGTCTCTCTTGGCTTCTGTTACCACTCAGTGTCGCTCTGTAGATTTTCTTCGTCAATCTTTCATCACTCATTTTTTCTATAATCTAAATGCTTGGCGCTCCGTCCTCTACGTCTGTTAAATCTGTTAGGAATAATACAGTGTGAAGAATATGTAGTATGTACGTAATGTGACTTACGAGTCTACAAGGTCACGTTTTTACCTAATGTTTTAATGCTATTTTAGTGAAGTTGGTTAAGAATTAAAAACAGCGTTTACGTGGCATTTGCTAATAAAAACCCGTAACTATCGGATCAGTGTCTTCGCTAATTAGAAACAGCTAAATTGCATTAAAAGGTATCTGTTTTCGTCGTCGCAAACGCCATCGCCACATAAAGATAACAACATCCGGCATTGTTGAGTTGATGATCGAATTACGCAAAATTACAAAAAACTAAAACCTAAAAGTACAGTGACTAAAATTTCGCAGGATAATGCAGGAATTTCCTGCCATGTCGAGGAAAATTGAAAAATAATTGAAATAGAATTTGGTAAAATATATTGACTGACATGTTGGCGCAGTTGTAGCGTAGATACCTACGCTTGACTTGGAATAAAAAGAGGGCTAGAGAGTGCCTCAATTGTCGTAAACGCTAGTAGAATAGAATGACAAATACCACGTGATCTAGCGTAACGAATTTTAAATTGGTAGTCAAACGTTATTAACTTTCTATTCAATATAACGAAAAGTAAAGTAGTATGAAAACAGCTGTATGAAACGTAGTTAAATGGCGCTTTTGACGAGCAATCGTTTCGATTGTACGAAGCGTTTGCCACTTGTCTAGCCGCCGGTGTTATTCCAAGTCAAGCGTCCCGGGTTCGATTTGTCCAGGTCAATTTAGTGAGACTTTTTTTGAACTGGCTTGAAGTCTCGGTGATAGTAAAACTATATGTGTTAAGACTAAGGCTTGTGCTAAGGTTACCACACAATTAACTTAAACAGATATTTTTTGATATGTATATTATTATTATTTATCCAGTAACACGTTGTTACTAGGTGAATCTCAATGTTGTCGTCATCGTTTTTTCTTCTGAATTACTTATTTTTGTATATCGTGTTTTTTATTCAAATAAAAAAACGAAACATGTCATTTTAGGTATTAAAAAATAAAATAATATCTACGTACAGGTTCGTTGTGTGGTAACCTTAGCACAAGCCCAGTGCTTAGTTTGTTGTGACGCAATGGGTGTAATAGCCTGAATTACTTATTACAGTTAATATTTATTTATTGACATTTATGTAGCGAACGTCTATTATTACTGTATTTTATATGATCATAGAGGCTATAGATAATATTCAGCACGACCACCCACTAAATAGGTGATCTAGTGGCATCCATATCTAATGTCTTCGTATTTTGGAAGTCACTATATGGCGGTGGTTATTAAGTCAGATATGTGATCTTATAAGTGGCTTGAAAACTGATAGTAGACTGGCCACTATCGAACCTCAGCTAAATGCCAATGGACCCGGTGGTGCATAGTACAGCACAGCATAGGTCGTGGTATAGTTGTGTCCAGCACTGGAAATATAAGCTGTTACAGACATAGAAATTTCTAACACAAGAAGCACAACATCCTAGTTCTCAGACTTACCATGTTGAATGCTTTCATAGTCTTGATATTGTACATGTCCAGGAATATATCATAATCTGTAACACCACCCTTGGCGTCACGGACGCGCGCATTATTTGCGCTTGCCCAGCTACATATTTATTCTTAACTTCCTACATCCTAACTTCTTATCCCTATACTAGGCGTTAGTATCCCACCTTAGGATGCCTAGATCTGTCTAGATTTATTACAATATAATTTGGCCATGGCGTGCTTGTCTATTTACCTCAATACGGGCCCTAATATTGCGAAATAATGCTTTTCATCTATCGTTAATACAACAAAATGTAGTATACACTTGTAAATTATAGGAGAAAGGAAAGCATGCATTTTTTCTTAGTTTTCCGAAAACGTATGTTCGATGTCCCGTTCTCCATTTTGGACACGTCTAATTGTCAGCCTCCTCGTGGTAGTCGATCCACGTAAACAAAAGTCTATTCTAACCCGTGACCGTCCACTTATTATTAGGTGAACTGTTGGTTTATTTGTCTATTCCATGGTAAAAAAAAAGAAAACTGGTGTTGTGAAATATATAATTTTAATGGAAAGCAGAGGTAAAATGACTATTATCATTTCAACTTGTTACTATTTATCAATGCGCGAGTTCTTTATTATAAGTTTCGTTGTAAGCAAATACCTTTAGACTATTCATTTTCAAAAAAGATTAACGATTGGACAATATGTCCCAATTAATATTTTAGGATTCAGTTCAAATCAATCAAAATCGAATCAAATCAAAAATCAAATCAAATTGTTTAAAATAGAAGCCTTACAGTATCCGTCATGTTTCTCTGTCTGTCTGTCACTTTGTCATGGCTGATTTATTCCATTTACACCTATTGAGTTGAAATTTGGTACAGGGACGTGAATTGGTAGCCCGCAATCACAGAAATAAAATATAGAATAATGTGTATTTTGTATACCATTTTTTATAGTACTTTGTTCGAAATAGTTTAGTGCGCGTGATCTGCTCGACACTCACATAGCTGGTGTTTTTTTAACTAGACATGAGCTTATATTTGGAGGAATAATGAATTAAGATAACACTCCAGTCGTTTTAAAATCTCTGTTGAATTATATAGTATTGAATTATAGTATAAACTGGAGAGAAAGGACCCAGATACTACCTGGGTGAACAGGATCGTGATCCCAACAGACGTCTCGAGATGGTTCGCTATTAATAATTTACTACTGAATGCACAAAAAACCAATGTATTAAATTTTCCCTTTCTAATGTACCCAGAATCCATGATAAAATAGAACTGGGTGGGGAACAATTAGAATTAGTGGTCTGCCAGTTTTTTTGGTTTGACGGTTAGATAATTAATTGCAGTGGGAGGACCATATCGGGACATTGGCTAGTAAGCTCGGCTCCGCGATATATGCCATTAGACGCATTAGACAATTTACGGTGTACTTTGCATATTTTCATAGCCTAATGCCCTATGGCCTTTTACTGTGGGGATCAGCGGCGCGTATTTACTCCGTTTTTATTTTACAAAAAAGAGCGATACATGCCATCTACAGGTGAATGCACGAGAATCACTAAGAGATCTTTTTAAAGATATTGATGTACTCACCTTGCCGTCCTTATACATCTTTGAAATTATTATGTATACGAGGAAATGCGATATTGGTGGTATGAAAACCCGAGGTTGTGATAAATTGGTTATTCCGAAATTTAAACTACATAAGTCAATTGTTTAATTTTTGGGTAACTGCATTCATTTTTATAATAAAGTTCCTCAAGAAGTCACTCAATTAACAGAAAATAGATTTAGATTAGTTACAAAGCGTACATTGAATAGACAATCATACTATAAAATAAACGAATTCGTTGAACATAAAACAATAGTCTGGAAATGATCTTCTCTGCACATGCGTTTACTGGCTTTCTGAATATTGTATTTTAATAGACCTTTTGTATAATTATATTGAAAAAATGATACCTGATACTGAGTTTCTTTTCGGTTCTTCTCAGTGTCCAGGTTTTCTCTTTGAACCGAACAAAAGTAGATTTGACGTTCAAAAATACCTTATAATTGGGTTTACTTGAATAAAGTGATTTGACTTTGACTTTGCGTTCTAGAACAATTGAGGCTTCATTCATACTTGATTAATTCACTTCTTAATTTTCGAAGACAAGGAATATCTTTACGCAACTTATACACAGAACCGTACATTTAACCGTTAAAATGTGTCGAAATCAAAGCATATCGATTCAAGGAAATTCTCTTGAAATATAGAATTTACTCGGGGAAACACGCTAGCGGTAGCGCCTCTTTTCAATCTGATGAGACTGCAAAGGCATTGTTTTGTAATTATATAAAAATTTAAACAATGATTCTGAAGAATTCTCAAAAGTGGAGTGGACATTCAGTGGACAACAAAATCATCAAATTCTAAGTCTATCGGGTTCATTCAAGTTCAAATACGGAGAAAAGGTGTGACATAGATGTGCGCACGTATCGTGACTTCCTCCTTCCCGCTTATTCGGAATTTAAATCGACCTATCGCCATCCCGGCAGCTACGGCTCCGTCGCTGCTGCTGTTACGACCTCAATTGGATATTCAACTGTAGTACATAATGCATCGTAATAAGATCTTTGAGCATCGGTCAAACAATAGCAACGGTAACGGACGCTAACGTATATTATAAGCGTTTTGATTGATATGGCGAGGACGTCGCGGGTACCGCTGCTTTCTTCCACACTCCAATGAGCCTCAACGGTACTGAATTACACCGTGTCGTATCTCCAAGCCCTCATTTATGGTGTCGCCATCGACAATTACCTACCTACCTATAACTTTCCGATTTCCAAACTCGATATACAAATGAATATGGATCTTGAGTCGTGAGTGGTAAAGATAGATTTCGCTTGAAGTACGGTATTGCTCGACGACAAAACTAAGCTGGTCTGACATGTGACAACCGTAAGACACAGCTATTGTCTAGAAATTGATAATTCATGTTCTGCAGACGGTCATTTTATTTGTAGTTGGAATTGCCTTGTATCTTTAGAGAAATTTCACAGAAATGTAATTGGGTATCAAACTGTATATACTATATACTTATGTGGAATTTATAAAACTATGAAAAATCTCGGCAGCGAGATTTTAGATATTAATTTTATAATCATCATGGAGGTTCTTATAGCCTTTTATGCCTAATTTTGTATGGACGGCTGTACAATTGACAATAGCATATTGATAATAAAGTCTAGCCATGTTTAAGAAATCATCATTCAGAAGACAGTAGGGCGGCCATCTTGTCAAAAGGATGGATATCATATATGCAAGTCAGGAGAGAGCCTTCCGTGCCATTTTAACGGTACTTGGTTATGATACTGTGATCATTGGTCATGACTAGCGATTAGCGATATGGAGAAACATAACGGTACTGTAATAAGTCGTGTCATAACGATTTCTCAATAGGTAATTTATTTTAATTTAGGTCATTGCATGGATCCATCTTTAATGCATATTTATGAATGAACTTTGTTGTGAAACAACTGAATGTTCATATCATATTTCCATCTTGCAAGCTAAACATCTCCTATTTCAGATTGCCTACAATATTCCGACCTCATTCGATTACAACGAATAATAATTATTTTAATATGGTGTAAAATATCTATATGTTTATATATTTTGGAAATTGTGAAATTGACAAAATAAAAACAGTTTTTATTTTTTGTGATAATATTTATGTCAGCCAGAAATGTCCAATGGAAAATAACATAATATGAAACTATTTGTATGTACCTATGTAGCTATGACAGTTATAACAGGCCTAATTTCAATAATTAGTAGTAACTTACATAAGGGAAGTTTTACAATAGAAAGAAATCTCTACCTACCTCTAGAAAATTTTGTATAGAACTTATCTAAGAGTTTTTAACATTATTATAAGTGAACTGCGTCATTTAAGTTTAAGTAACGTCGGTTGAAGGGTTTCTAGCTAATGACAACCCAAATCATTTCAATCGACATTATGATTTAGGTACTAAGTTACCGCCATAATATGGTAGGTACCTTTGATCTATTGCCAAGTTAAGAGCCTATGATTTCTTAGTTATAATCCATTGACTTTTCACGTAGGTATTACGAAACGCATTTCGAGCAAGTTTATGGAAACGTTAAAAGAACAATGGAGCCTGTTGTCCCATCTGAGTTTGTTCCAAAAATGTTTTCCACTTGATCGCTCGCTTTCTCTAAACGGAAAAGCGCCCCAATTAAGTAAGTGCGACAGCGATAAACCGACTGTTTAAAACGAAGTGCTTATGAATATATTAGCGTTAACTGTGTTACTAAAAATAAACAACAATTTGCCTAGAATTAACGAATGTAAATAGAGAATTGTGATGATTATTGTAGCAGCATTCATATATATAGCATTTATTTACCGCTTTTACTATAAGAAAAAACCTTATAATTAATAAGTACGTAACACCACAGTAAGTAATACTAAATCAATCTTGCCTCTACTGTACGATAGATGGCGGTAGCTATTATCTAACGAACTACACTGTTCACTCATGCGCAACTAAGACCTAATCAACAATAATAGCTTGTAAATAAGAGTAGCATTATATACACATTACGTGGACGAATTAAATTAAAATTAACCTGTTCAGTTTTCACCTATATTTGATATTACTTTATTTCGCTTAGATGCTCTGAACGGTTAGACAAGTGGCAAACAATTCGTACAGAAGCGCTTGCTGGCGTTATTGTTCGTCAAAAGTGCTACGTTTTATACGGCTGTTTTCACACGACTTTACGTTTCGTTTGATATATAAGACAGCTAATAACGTTTGACTACCAATTTTAAATTCGTTATGCTAGATGACGTGATATTTGTCATTCTATTCTACTAGCGTTTACAACAACTGAGGCACTTGTCTAGGCCCCTTTTTATTCATAGTCAAGCGTAGGTATCTACACTACAACTGCGCCAACATATCAGTCAATATATTTTACCAAATTCTATTTCAATTATTTTTCGATTTTCCTCGACATGGCAGGAAATTCCTGCATTATCCTGCGAAATTTTAGTCACTGTACTTTAAGGTTTTAATTTTTTGTAATTTTGCGTAATTTTATATCTAGGCCCCCTGTTTATCCCGAAGAGAAATGGCGTGAATTTGTATGCGTACCAGACATACGAAAAAAAAAGTTGTTACGTTTCTATAATATTATAATAATATTCATTTTTAATATTTTCATATATCGATGAATTCTTATTTTTTTTAGTTTCCGCTCAAAGTTTCAAACCAGTTGATCGACACTTGTTTTGCTTCTCACCGAATCTCTGGAATTTTCTGAGGATGATTCGTTGAGAAGCGAAATATGTGTCGAACAACGGTACTAATTAAACCAAACATAATTTCAACGGGTTTGAAACTAATCATACAACGGTACTAAATAGTAACTAAACCGAACATAGCTTCAACGGGTTTGAAACTAATCAAACAAGGGTCCTAACTAAACCAAACATAGTTTCAACGGGTTTGAAACTAATCAAACTAAACGGTACTAACTAAATTAAACATTTTCAACGGGATTGAAACTTTGGGCGGAAGATAATTAAAAACTTGCGATTTCATTTATTTTAAGTTGGTGGTTAAAAAATAAAAATATATTCTGCGGATATACCTAATATTACCTGTTTACAGCCAGGTATATATTTCTCGTAATTATTATCATATAATATTGTAATAATTATAAATTGTAAAATTTTGTGTAAATAAATTTATTCAAACAACTGTTAAACATAATGCACCTACTGTAATATATTACCTCAATAATATGACTAAAGCAATGATGACCTACGAGTCCGAGGTACGAGCCACTTTAACCCTTTGACCGCCACGCATTATGATTCAGTGATTAAGGGTCTTAGGGAGTTAAAAATTAGGGGTCATCGCTCAACGAAAAGAGATATCTTATTTTATTAATTCAAAACGTTGCGATGCAGTCCATATTATTGGCCATGTCAGTCACGTGTTTACCCTGCGAGTAGGTATTTACGTTTTTTGTAAGGTAAACGCAATATACATAGAGGTTATTTACCTTATTCTATTGAGAACAGTTTTATAAATATACCATTAGGTAGATATATAAAACAAAAGTATCCATGTGTAACTATTTCATGATTAGAGATAAAGTGCACGTAAACTTGAAATTTAGATTGCATTAAATAAAATTTGTATTACTTTTGTAAAGATAAGGACAATTAAGGTTTAACCACGAAGAGTTGAAACTTGTAACAATGTATTATGGATGAATGCAGTACCAATTTAATGTACATAAACAGTAACATAATTTTAAATACATGCTTCTAACAAAGAAAGAGAATACAAGCAGGTACTTGACATATTACAGGATTAATGTCTATACGGCCACAAGTGTTATATTTAAAACAATAGCGTTTTCTACCTTTGTATATATATTTTAATTCACTGACAATAATAAATATGTAGTTATTTCAGGTAATCAATCTTGTGATCTCATAGAATTTAAATTTATTCAAGTAGGGTCAAAACACATTTTCGGTGTAGTTAAATATACTCAAAAATGGTAATAAAAGACTATACTTTATTATTCCAAATGCCTGTGTCTGTAACATAATGTGTATATATATTGTAAAGTTATACAGTAATAGATTATTCCATTTAAACCGCTCCATTATTCCGCTTTAAACAAACACTCGACTTTCTAACTCAAGGATTTTTCCATGAAAGGATTGGACATTAGTAATTGTTAACACGTCATGGAGGTAAAATACCTGGTACATATACTACTATTACTCATCTCCATTATCAGTTCGGTCCAATTGACCAAATTAGCCAGTTTGCCCAATCGGGCAAACATAACAATTTAGGCCGGAACACACGGGGCATAAACGGGTTATCAGATAAGGGTACCGTTGTAATGCATACGCCTTCGACAAACCAAGATGGCTCTATAGAGCAAATTACATATACGTTTTTGATCTTTAACAATATTTCGATACATTTCGGCACATTACACAAAATGCGCTAGTATCCTAGTCAGTTACTCTAAATCATTTTGAAAAAAAAATATGATCCCGATTGAATGTCTTGTGTCATTAAAAATTTTAAGTCTTAGAAGTTCTTTTCAGTACAATTTTTTAAAAACTATGTTATGGGTATTTGAGTTTCAAAAGTAATGTGTTGAGGTTAACTTCGATAAAATAAATTGTATTAAAGTTTTGTCAATTTTAAAATTAAAGTAAATAAATTATATCGAAAAAATAGTTCCAAATTATTTAAAAAAATTTTATTTAAAAACTTTAGGCGCTATGTAGGAAGGGTAAGTACGACCCTCTCGACTTATTATCAAATAACGATATTTAATTCATAAGCGTTTGTATTAATCCGAATTTATGCGTCATAAAGATATACTTACATAAATTCATTTTACATCTTAATATCACAGGAAAATGAAGTGTTACTCAAAGAGCTTGATGTGTAAACACTGTTTTGCTTATCAGTGATGCAATCATTCTGTAACTGATTCTGTCGTCGTAAGTCACATTCTTGGAAACATCATGATTTCCTTTTGCCTTTGATAAACCGATCACTTAAACCGGAAATATACTTTTTTGTGAATAATCTCTTTCATTTAAAATAGATGAGTTATATCCCTTAAACATGACTCTACTTATAGTCATTATTTCGAGAAATATATAAATATTTCGTAGAAAAAAAAACATTTAGACGTCGCGATCGAAGGTTTAACCGACGTCATTGAATGCGTTATTAATTCTCATACAAAATTTTACGTCAATTCCGCAGTAATTGTACACGAGTTACCTCTTTAATCAAAGTTATTTTTCTTAGTGGTGTGCGTACGTGTTGAGATGTATTGACACAAGTGTAACCGCACAAAAAGATGAGCTCTTCTCATGAGATATCCGCCTCCTCGGCTGTGTAAACTAAATTCCGATTGTCTTAATGACTGTCTAATGAGATGTTTTGTCGTGTTGTATTACGAAATCCTTCTTGAACTCGTTCTTGTTACATTTTGAAGCTAATGTTTCTAACGAGTGGTTTTACGTTTTGATATTTAATAGGTCGAAATGAATTTGGTAACTAAATTAAAGTATTATTGAAAGTTATATGGGCCGCAAGACAATCAGTCAGGTATTATTATTTCACATTTATTAATATTGGTCAGACTATATTTCTAACTGGCCCATTTGTGTAGTGGTTAATCCATTTAGCTTCAAAGCTAAGGATCTCGGGTTCGACTCCCAGTCAGGGCAACTTTGGAAGCGAACATTTCAAAATCGTCTTGAACTTATTTTATTAGTGTTCTCCCAGTTCGTTGTGGCACTCATAGAACAAGTCATTAGAAATGGTGTAATTGCACAGAATCGTATATACAGTCGTTGGTTTTACACTTCAACCATTCCCAAAGTGGGCGATAACGCCCCCCTGTGGGCGCTGCAGCCCTAAAGGGTAAGAGACCCAGAAAAAAAATGGGGGCGTTGTGTAGAGGCCTGGGGGGTGATTTGTAATTTCATTTAGCTAGGAGGCATCTTAGATAACGACTGCATGAGCTCTCGACTCAGTAGACAAAATAAGTTTGGGAACCTAGATTCTACACACATCAAAAAAGTCTAAGCAACACGCATCATTTACAGAAACTGCATGTTTTATTAATTGATACTTTATTTTTTCTTAGAATAGTAGATTGGTATACAATATTTTTTGTTCTCGGAAACATATACTGGCTGATTTTAAAAATAGAACCTTTTAGGTTGTGTTTTATTTTCATTAAAATAAAAGCTAATTATTTTTTCCCGATTTGATGTGTTTTCGTTGCTTGATAAATTTGGTATTTATCGTACTTTTATCATTTCGAGATATACAATTTTTGAAAAAATTGAGTGGTGAGTAATTTTTTATGTTATGGAGCGACGCCATTTGACTGCTGATGAAATGCAGAGAACTGTAGGAATGCTACAAGCGGGAAGAAATCAGTCCCAGGTGTCTCGGCATTTTGGTGTCAATAGGAGCGTGATTTGTCGTCTTTGGCAGCGTTACGTTAATACAGGGGATCCTGCTGAGGAGCACCCAGGATGTGGCAGGAGTACAACTGCTAGACAGGACCGATACATACAACTGAGTGCAAGACGTCAGCCGATGTTAACCGCCCGGGAGATAGGTTTAAAGCTACAATTCTCAAGCGGTGTTGTTGTTAGCCACCAAATCGTGAGAAATAGGCTGCATGAATACGGCCTACGAGCACGACGCCCAATTAGGCGCCCATCTATACGCCAAGGGAAAGCGCCCGTCGAAACGAATGGCGTAGGAAACACTTGGCATGGACCCAGGAGCAATGGGATAAAATTTTATTTTGCGATGAGTCCCGGTTTGGATTTAGGCCTGATACGAGAAGGGTAAGAGTGTATCGTCGTCCCGGAAATGCTGAACGGCTGAGATTCGTCCAGGAAGTGCACCCTTACAGTGGCTCCACAGTGATGGTATGGGCGGGTATTATGAAGAAACGACGAACTGAGCTCGTTTTTGTAGATGGCAATAGGAACGCTGAAAGTTACGTTGAAGATGTCCTCGGGCATTATGTTCACCCATTTGCACAAAGTATTGGCTCAGATTTCACGCTGATGCATGACAATGCGCGTTCACACACAGCTCGGTGGACCAGAGAGTACTTGGCAATGGAAAACATCCGGGTATTGCCGTAGCCTGCACAATCGCCAGATCTCAATCCCATCGAGCACGCATGGGACATGCTCCAGAGACGTGTTCTAGAGAACCTGGACGGAGTGTCGACAACCCAATAACTGAAAGACTTGTTAAAATTCCATATTGAAAAATACCGATTGCCGCAGGATCAGATAAACAATCTTATAAATTTAATGAAAAATCGCTGCCGACAAGTTTTAAACAACAGAGGCGGTCATACTTTGTACTGAATTACCAAATAATTAAAAAAAGTCGTTATTTAATTTTCTAAAACATGAAAAGTTTAATTTCGTTTTAACTTTATTTTATACTACGTATGTTACGGTACACATATTGTTAATTACTGTGATTAAATGAACAATTGAATGAAGGATTTTGTTGCTTTAGTCACTAATGCGTCAAAAAATACTTAGTTATTATTTATAAAAGAAATATAAATATATTACAATAGTGAAAATCGTTCAAAAGTTCAAAATCGTACATGTTGCTTAGACTTTTTTGATATGTGTATTATATATACAATCGTGTATATATAATAAAACCAACTACTTACTATGTATACGTAAATTGGCTGGAGATAAGTACATATTTATTTGTACTTTATAATTACAATTTAATAAGGGCGAGAGAATGTAAGTGCAATTCGGTACATTCCGGACTTGATCTTGACTTCCAGATTATCACAAGTGTTTGAAAGACTTGTCTTCAACATATGTACCTATTACAGCCTTAATTTATGCTGAATTTTTGCGATTAAGCGATACCTTGCATTTATAAGAATTGATGGCAATGTAATAATTTAATATTGTACTATTTAACAGGTCTGTGTTAATAACATAATATAACATATCTTCACGCTGTATCCCCAACGGGGTAGTCAGAGAGGACGGAGCGCCAGGAGTCGCGGTCCTTACACACCACTTTCGCTTCCTCAAATCTCATCATTCTCTTCACACATTTTCGCCTAGGTATGCGAGTGCTTTTGACATTTCTGTCTGCTAACGCTCTGGCTATTTGATCTTCATAAGTCAGCCTTGGTCTTCCTTGGCTTCTTTTACCACTCACTTTCGCTCTGTAGATTTTCTTCGTCAGTCTTTCATCACTCATTCTTTCCAAGTGCCCGAACCATCTAAGCATTCCTTTCTTCATTTTTACAATAACACTCTGTGTTAATTGCATGAATATATATTTAAAACATTTTCAAAACTTCAAAACATATTATCTTTGTAATAGA
Organism: Zeuzera pyrina; assembly: GCA_907165235.1. Lineage (NCBI taxonomy): Eukaryota > Metazoa > Arthropoda > Insecta > Lepidoptera > Cossidae > Zeuzera > Zeuzera pyrina. The sequence continues at coordinate 8,640,190 of OU015641.1, forward strand.
AGAAAGTGTGGTTATGTAAGGTTATGTACAAGGCATTAAATGTTGCATTTCCATATTATGGTAATAGGCGATTATGACATTTCACAATTATCCCATTACTACTCGTAATTGAATTAGAGGACACACTGCTTATACTCAAAAAATGTTTAGATTTCAGTGTTTCTAATTTTTAAATTAAATTCACTAAAGCAGAATTTATTCTTTATTGTCTCTTTTATGTACTGGCAACTCGTTTGATATTTACTAAAAACATTCGTGCTATTCTTAACAGACTTCTTTGAAGAATACGAAAACTCAGTTGAATATATTATTTATACGAATTTTTCAATTCTTCAACACTTGCACAAAAACTTAAATGCACACATATCACTTTTATTCTGTAAAATTCCCGAAGCGTAAAATAAAAAACTTAAAAAAAATTAACTACTCCCTTTGCCGCCAAAAAGTCTCAGCAGAATTTTCTTCTTCTCTTTTATACACTGGCAGCTCGTTTCACATTTATAATACAAATTTCTGCCGTTCTCATGTAAAAAAGGTCTAAAATATCTGTTTTCTTGGAATTAAAAAGGAGGAAAAATGCGAAAACTTCAGTTGCTCATTTTTATTCAAACTTTCCAATTTTTAACATCTGCACTCAACTATTTTCTTGACTTTTGTACTATAAACTCCCAAAAACAAAATATGAACTTCACTTCTCCCCTTCCCACCAAAAAGAGTTTACGATTGGGTCGCTTTAGAAATTTTTTTTTTATATTGTCTCTGATCTGGATACCATCCAAACAACAAGCTGACCAAATATTCATCAATACAGATATCATGGGAATATACATCATTGGAATATCGAATAAATTGGTTAAAAGTTCAATTGCAATTCAAGTCAACCTCGGGTATTTTTAAACTTCGATCAATCACCGATTCGGAAAAAAATGGCATTAAAAAAATTGTTATGAAACTTCGCCAGATAACTTTATTCAATGTATTTTCTGCTATCATATTAGTAAATTTTGAAGGTGTTAATTGCATATCTGAAAGTACATTTTAAGACTGACTTAAACTAAGTAGGTAAGTAATAGACAATAAAGCTACAGGTTGAATGTAGTGTTGCAATGATACACAAGGCTTGCTTACACCGGATGCCTAGCCGTAAATATTATCAGCTCTAAAACGACACGATAAAATGAGGGTAGACGTATAAATACCACGGGTGTCTCGTTCGGCCGTTTTATGCGCGTGCGCACAGTTCCGTTGTCAAATGACCATCAAAATGGCGTCAGGTTGTCCCCGAGATGTGACAATGAGATGATAATCACATGTAATCTACCGTACTTCGCACATGCCTGGTATCGAATTGACATCCTCTTTTAAGTCTGGTATTACTGTAAATAATCCATATTTCATATTGTAACAGACGGTTAGTTACTTTCGTCACGAAAAGATTATAAAACTGGCCGGTTTACTTGCTTAGTTATATGTATTAACTTTTTAAATTATTATTCAAAGAAAGATTCTCATTTATTCAAAATAAAGTTCTCATTTATTATTTTAATTCAATGTATTTTATTCGAGAACTTGTATAGTATTTCCTAGTATATGGTATGTACTCATATATGTAAAAAATATGATATTTGTATTTCATGCCAATTCTTTTTAGTACTTATGTAGGCACTAAAAAAGAATTGGCATGAAATACAAATATATTTTTTAATTTATAACAAAATATAGTGTTGCAACCTTTATCTGAACTTAATATTATACAGAGGTAAAGTTTGTAAGTTTGGATGTAGGAGGTAATCTGTGAAGTCACTCATCCGATTTCCAAAATTCTTTCATCAATTTTTAGAATGGACCTTCAGGGTGGACATAGGACATAGACATTACATATTATTCCGTTTTTCACGCAGACGAAGTCTTGGTAACATTTATATAATACTAAATTAATTATTTTACGTACCTACTAGTTTACTATTAAATTATATAAGTTATTAAAATTATAGTTTCTTATTTTAATTATTTAAAGGAAAGACTTCGATTTAGAATAGTCAGGATTACAGTTATTATTTTAACCGATAAATAATTTGTGTACAGTGTATTTTAAACAGTTTATTTTATTATTTTAAATGATAATTAAGACCCGGCTGCCAAAATTTTGAGCGTTTTTAAATAAGTTTGCCGAGTCGGGCACACGTTTAACAAATGTGAAATTTAAATATGTGCTTCTTCATAAATTTTTCTATCGACTGCCTGAAACCATAACGCAGTTTATGTATTTTCGTTCGATACTTTTTTTTTCTGCAATGTGATGCCTTTATGAAAGATTTTTAAGTCTCCTAAATTACAGCTAACAGGAAGACAATAAATACACTTTATTAAATACTGGTTAAAGGATATTTTATTATATGAATTAATATTATAGTTATAACGATATATGTCGAGTTCGGGTGGCGGAGTTTGAGGGCGGAGCCTACGCAAGAATCTTTTTTTGGGAGCTGGCTCTTAAGGTGTACCGTTTATTTCTTTGAACGATAATTAATGCTACTTACGTTGTTGTCCTGGCGGCTCGGCTGCGGGAGCCGCGGGGGCGCTCGCCGCACCCTGCATGACCCGCGAGGGACGACTTCGACGTCGCCTGTAACGAAAATGGAATTTAATATTGCAAAATGTCGTATAATGGATAATTTTATGATATAGTGAAATATGCTGACGGTACTGTGGATTAATGAACACTTTTGCCACCTTTTGCTTATAAACATTTTTTTTGAAATACTAAATGAACCAGTAAAGTAAATTCTTTGAATTTCCTGAAAAATAAAAGTTATAATCCATTATTCTGCACTTCATATGTAGTAGTGTTAATTCATTGCAATAGATTTTTCGGATAATTTGTAATTGCTGCACTTAATACATGTAGGTATATTTTTTTAAATTATAACGTTTTGCGTAACTACTGCAAAATCATATCATCAACTTCTGTCAACTTATGGAACTGTTAGTTATACATACGTAATATTTGCAAGAAAAAGTAACACAATAGCCACAAGGCAGTTATTTAGTTCAGCGGTTATCTGTAACGTTACTTATACTACAAGTTAATCATCAAAAAGCAAGAAAGGATACCTTAGTCTATTTATTCACAGGTAGATTAGGTAAATGAGAATAAAGGTAAGTATTTGATCTTTTGTTCAACGAATGTAACCTAACAAGTAGGTACCTGTTTCTTCCATTTTTGTCAGAAATGCTTTGTTTGTTTCTGCATTATTCCAAAATTGAAAATTTGAGTTTAAAAAGAATTCTATTGTTGGATATTAAGGCTTTTACGTCTTAGGAATATTTATTTTCCTTTATTAAATGCGTTGATGCTAATTCATGTTTTATTGCTTTTAGCTGGTAACGTGTACTAGGCTTGCTTGACACCATTATTTGTTTAATTCTTAAATAAGTTTAAGCTACACATGGTCACCCTATTTAGATCGTGAGCCCAAATGCGCGTGCGCACTACAGCGCCCTATTATAGTCCAGACAATGCGTGCTAATAACCTGCCGGCTGGTATGCGACGATACATAATCACCAGACGTCTTCAAATGTATTATGTACTTGTTCGTTAGGTTTTACGTATTGTGTACATGTCTTAGTAAATCGAATAAGTTTTCACAATGCAACACTCGTGCGCAACGTCCAACGTGTAAATGAAAAAGTGACAAATGTGTCAATAAAATAAAAATAGATCCCTTAGTTTATTTTAAAACATATTCTAATTCAGAAAGGTATCAGAAATATACATAATTCTTATTTTTTATTATATATTCAAGACAAGGATTTTTATGTCATTAAATTCGCATTATTTTTCGTAGGTAATAATTATGTGAGAATAATAAAATAATACAATTTCGTATAAAGAAGAGAAAGAAAATTTTATATCGTTATTCTAGAGAAGTACCCATGTTTAAAATGAGGTAGGTACCTACTACTTTAGTAACTACTTACTACTCGTAATGCCTAAAAGTTTCTAAAATAATATCACCAAGTTGTTTTAAGAAAAATTTTATGAAAATTTGAACCGACTTTAAAAAAAACACTGAAAAGTACGAAATAACTATTTTTTACTAATCAAAACTACTTAAGTGCAATATTAAATTTATAAATATGATACAAATACCTACATAATTAAATTTGACAGCTACTGAAGTCGATTTCAAGCCTACCAAACTAGTAGACATTCTGTTTTTGCACATTGATTTCGCACCGACTTCATTAACTGTCAAATTTAATTACATTCCTTTTAAAAAAAATATTCCAAATCGGTTTATAAATGATGGAGTTCTGAGATAAACTTAAAAATACAAGAAAATATAACCGAATTGAGAACCTCTTCCTTTTATTGAAGTCGGTTAAAAAGCTTTTAGGCGCACCACTTGCATAATTCGACGCTGAAAGTTAACGATATCTTTTAAAACTTTTCTCAGTACTTAAAGATTTATAAAATATGTCAACACACATAGACATGCATATCCTCACGCTGTATCCCTAACGGGGTAGTCAGAGAGGAAGGAGGGGGCGCCAAACTTCTTTCGCTTCCTCAAATTTATTTAAAAATAGAAATTTTTATTGATCGTTTATATTTAATAATAGTCATTATTATACATTGAAGGTTTTTAGAAATAGCAAGTAAACTATTCTCGTAATTGTTCCCATCACTTTTCAGTTTTCAAGAAATTTGCTAACAAAAGGTAAAAGAAGCCGCCGTGTCGTCGGACCCTTTGTTAGTCAGGATTACAAATTACATAGAAATATGTAAGAATTGTAATATAATATTACTTTATTGCTTATCTTAACATTGTAGATAAGATGTTTGTATTGAGAGTATAAGAATATAATATAAGAAACATCTGTCATTTTATTATTTTTCAAAAATAATTCTAATCAATAAAATTATCACTTATAATAATTTATCACAGATTAATTAGCTCTTACTACAACGTGACGGAGAACGTTTTAAAAGAACTGGGAATATCAATATCTATCTATATATCTGCGAATATTCAGTCCAGTAGTCGAACAATTCGCAATCTCAGAATCATGAATACGCGATGAGATATATACTATAGTAATAAAGCTATCCAAAAATAATAACATTGTTTTTTCTTGGGTAAATAAATATATGCATGCATGTCTTTATATAACGTCATGGGTAAGTTTTTTTTATGAATAAGGAGACAAACTGGAAAGCGGTCCAAATGATTGTAGGTGTACGAAATCCAAACATTTACTTTAAAGGCTGAAAAAGCACTTCAGATTGATTGAGGAAAGCAGATTGTAAATGCGTTGGTAATCCTGAGGACTAAGACAATGTGCTTCTTGTACCATTTTCGCCTGCTATCCACCCTCCATACTGATACAAAACAGTACTGTTCTTTGACGATACGATTGGAAAGTGGCTAATAAGCAGTAGGTGGTAGGTCCGGACGGACCTCGAACAAAGTCCTACCAGCCGTCAACCTAAATAGATTCATTATTTCAATCACAAATCTGATGCATTCGATCACCGCAATTAGTAATCTCTAGGCAATTTTAGGAATCTAGAACTGAAATTAATCTAGATTTTCACTGATTTTCAAACAATCATTTTGAGTTACGAATTCAGTACAGTAATTCAGGAAATTATAGCATAAATTCTTCGAAATTTTGAATTTGATACCTATAAATATAAATACATACATACGTATCTTCACGCTGTATCCCTAACGGGGTAGACAGATTATAAATATAAATAAATATAATAAACAAAAAATAATATAAATAAATAAGGAAGAACTCGACGACGCATTGGTTTAGTCTATCATCTAAGCGTGGAAGGTTCCGGGTTCGATTTCCGGTCGAGTCAACTTAGAAAACGAACTTTTATAGATTGTTTCGAGTCTGTGTGTATTGGGCGAAGAAAAGTTGATTGAAGCGGAAGATGTACCGAGACGAAGTGATCGTCTGGTTCTCACACAAGGAATTGCCCTAGTTTGAGAACAGATGATCGGTGTGTATTGTCTGGCGCATTTATTATTATTATTATATTAATATTCCTTGATTAAATACGAGAATAGACCGCTAAAGAGGACAAGAGTCTATTCTCGATACCAGAGGTAGTGTGATTGGATTCATAGACCGTGCCAGAGGCTAAGCGTTTCAATTTTAGAATTCGTAAACATTACGGATAGTTTTATTAATGATTTACTATGAGTCTCCACATATCATAATAAATTTTATCATTGAATAGGTATAAATTATTAATCAACGATTCGTCCAGTGCTTATCACTCAAGGATTCTATTTTTATCAGATAGGTGTGTGAAGGTGTTCTAAAAGCGGTATTTGAAAAAGCATAGAGAATAAAGGATTTTGTAAATGTTATACAATAGTATCCTGCTGGTTTGGGAGAGAAATGAAAATACAGTACGCTCCTGCAGGTTCTACACTACGCAGACCTTAACAGTCAAGGGAGAAGGTTCATAAGGAATCCATATGAAGGTTATTATAGGCTAGCAAGTAGCAACCTGTTTCTATTTGGTTCCATATGGTCAGAAATCATGGCAAGGTGTTATTTACTTGCGTTCTCTCCACCCTTACATTATGTTATGTATATAAAATATTATCATTTTCAAACATTTTTGGATTTCGTGTTATGTAAATCTGTCTAACGATTTGTTTTCAAAGATGAAATACAGAGAGAAGAATATGTAGGTATAAGATAAGTATGTATAAGTATTATATTTTTATAGGCCAAATTATATATGATAAAAAGATAGATTCCGCATCGCATACTTCAAAAGTGAGGTAACCAAAATGAGCCAACCCGTCTGTAAAATTAGACAAACATTGTTTACACCAAATAAGCAGATTGTCGCCATTTCGCTAAAAAATAACGCAGCAAACAATAATTTCAATACGTAGCGCTATTTTTTAATGCGGCGGCCGATCAAAGCTGGCCCTTGAAATAAAACCATGCGAAATCTAAATTTTTATTAAGTCTGAGGTTAAAATGGTATTTTTACGGAGAGTCATTGTTATAATTATTGAAAAATCTTATATTTTAGTTTAAGTCACTTATTCTAAGATTGTATTCGACACATAAGTAGTAGGAAGTTGCGTTATTAAATATATTCTAAGTAAAATTGGCTATTACATTTGCACGGGTTTATAAATAATAGATATAATTAAGTAAATAATTAGCTTATTGCCTATTTTAGGATTTCAATAATAGACATCGATATCAGAATAGCCGCCGTAGTTAAATAGTTTAACAGTGTATATGAAGACACAATATTGTTAATTATTGTTGTCTTGAACCCGGGTCCATTAGCGCAGTGCCTTATACATATATTTTTCTCCATTGCGTCAGCGATTATTTTCACTTTCAGAAAATTTAACCAATACATGGTGAAAAAGAAATATTATCACCACACTATCAGAAACTCCGTGACAAAGTTGCTATAACATCTCGACATCAAGAGGCTGGATTGACGCAATCATCATTACACAGTTTAGATCTGTCGTGTCTAAGTTTTAAAGATAAACTTGTTTAATGATAACAGTAACGAGCGCATAATAGCTTTTTCTCAAGAGTACAAGTCCATTTTAAGCACTTGAGATATATGTATGTATTTTATCTGCTTTACAATATGTGTATGTTTACCTAAGGAGAACTAAATGACTCACTTGGAGATAATTTCGCTAATGTGTATTTAATTCTTAATTTATTAAAATTAACACATAAATAAAGCCATTTGCAAATTACTTTAGCTAACGCTTTTTATTACTTTAATTTCGAATTTTCTGGAAATAGTGGTGATACCAAGAGATATTTATTCCAGTAAGTGTTTATTATACTTTAAAATATAAAATATCGAATTTATTTGTGATGGTTTCGATTGCTTTTATTGAAAACGTAGAACATTTTAAACACTTAAAATGTATAAATAGGTATCAAATGTCAGGGATATGTTCTCGTGCTATTATGTAAATTAATTTACTATAATAATAATAATAATAATAATACTCAGACATTTCACACAGCGCTATCTAGTCCCAAAGTAAGCTGCATAGCGCTTGTGTTATGGGTACTAGACAACTGATATACTACTTATATACTTTTCTTTTGTAAATATATACATATTATACATAAACACCCAGACTCGGGACGGGAATCGAACCCGCAACCCCCGTTTTACTTTCTAACGCGCTAAACCGTTGCGCCACGGAGGTCGTCGTCGTTTTCATACTATGAAAACGATAGGTAATTTTTATTTTGTTTTATTATTTATAAGTACTTACATAGGTAAAAAGATAAGTGTAAGTAAATTACCAACGACGTCATTTACAGTTTTTATAAAAATATATAACTGGTACTTAAAGAACATTAAAAATAATATAATCGCTTACCTACATTTGTAGTTTATTGTTTTTGGCATGTAACTAGTTAAAAGAAAAATTTAAAATTTTATTTTTTAAGTTGTGACTAATGAGATTCTGCATACTAAAATTAACAAACTATGAAAAAAACTATGAAATGTTTTTTCAACAGATTATTGTTTTCGCTTTTTAACGAATAAATTCATTAAGTTTCATCAATTACGAATATTTGTGTATAGATATAGATTTCATTAATTTTTGTGTCTACTTTCAACGTTATCTCAAGATACATAGGTATCTAGTATATTCATTGTAAAGAAATTATATCAATAATTTTAAGCGATTCTTATAGGGATTTAGATACTCCTATCTCAATTTTATTAGATAATTATATACAATCTGTTACCAAAACTTGGAAATAATGTAATTTTAGTGAACTTGTTTTAAATTTTGCCTACGATAATTTCTTTTTCAAAGAAATAAAAATAAACAATTCTTCTTACTTGTATTAAACTTATTTACGACTTATGAGTTATGACACAGCATTGGAGCATGATTTAATGAAAAAAAAAACAAATTAGATATTAGGGCACTAGATTGATAGTGCCCTAATATCTAATTTACTGATAAAATTATGCTGTTATTTAATTAATGAGATTTACGAAAATTTCACGCTAATGATCGATGGTGCAATGAATGAGGTGATTAATAAATAGACTGATTATTGCGTGTACAATTGATAAAATGCGGTGATTAGATATTGTGAAAGTTTAATATCATCAAAAATCATTCATTAGTCCGACGGGTGGATAGTCGCTGGAATTGAGCGTTTTATCCATTTTTTTTGGTACATAATTGTAGAAAAACATGTAATAGTTACAGAGATTACTAAAATGAAAAGATTCATATTATTTGATAATATACACCAATTCTTTAAAGAAATTAACATAATTATTTTAGAAAATCGCGCCTTTTTATTTTCAAACAAATTATGAAATAGAAAAACATTCACTTTCTTTAAAAGTAAATTTTTTATTTTATTATTAAAACTCCTCTTATTTCCTATTTAGGGCACATAATAACAAAATTTTAATACTACAGATTTATTATTATTATTATTTGCATATTTTTAAGAAGAGTTCACAATTTAATATCAACACAGCGAGATACCTATTACAGTGAAAAATGCCTTTTTAGTACGCACAGGTACTGAGAACTGAATAGAAGCCTTAATTTGAAAAACAATAAAGCACACATGCGACAAGCTTTATATCAATATAATTAATTAGCTTTGAAATCTAATCGAAATAACTTACCCAATCGTGGATAATTTTTGCGCTACAGCCGTCGCCAAAAATAAAACGAAAGTCCAATTTTTCACCAATAAATTGTACAAGTCTTTCACATATCACTAATTAAAATTTTGAGCACAGATTTACAGTCTTAAAAGCACTAAAGTAATAATTCTAAGGCACTAAAAGATATTATTATTTAAATAAGTATATTGTGTGTATCGGTCGTGTTGCGTCTGTTGCGCATCTTCCGATCAAACAACAACCTCGCTCGGCGAGATGTCGTCTCGTTGTGATGACTTGATGAGAGTACGCACTGTCGCTCTGCTCTCGGGGGAGCAAAAGATGGTCGCCGATTGGTCGAGACTGGCTGTCGGGCGCGCGGGGAGAAGGAGAGAGTACATCTCACGTGAGACGCGAGTGAGCGAGATGGATAATTTCGTTCCTTTCGTCGTTCTGCTACAGATTACTTGGCATGCGAGTTCAGGTGGATCATTGTTTGAGAGCGCGTAATGATAATGTGGAGATTCCATTTAAAATCTTTAACTTTGTTTTTCTTTGTTAAGACTTACAAGATACATATATATATATTTTTTAAAAGAATAATCATATAATTGTTATCGACTTAATATTAATAATAATTATTTTATATATTAATATTAATGATTGTACATATTCTGTTACCTATGGAACTACGAGACTAGATTTAGAAGATTTTAATTCATTGTGAAATGGTCGGCATAACAAATATTAATTTTAAATTATTAGGATGTATGAGGTTTATTTTTTAAGTTGATTTGATTTATTTTGTACCAATGCTCTACACTTATATTTACCTACCTAATTCGTAACAAGAATAATATCAGTAATTATTCAATGTTGATAATTACGACGTAATTAATAAGTAAGATTCGTTTTATTAGTTCTCAATTCATTGATAAAATATCGTCTTTTTGTAGGGAAAAGTAATTGATATATTTGCTTGTGCTTGTTGTATGTAAGCGAAATCTAACGAAGGTATAAAACGAACATACACGAATCTAAACATCAGGTTTTTTCATATATTATAGTAGTATTTCATACTCATTAGATTATTATCTTACATCATTACACTTATTTCATAAGTCTAGAATAAAAGAAATGAGACTATAAAACTAAAAAAAAAATCAGCTGAAAATTCGGTATACTTACCTACTACTTAAGTATTTACGGAAACTATAAAAGGGCCAGGCTTTAGAATTTTGTCGTTCGCCCCGCCATTTTGTGTTTTCATTGGTTGTTTACAGCTATAGGAATATATATATATATAATACATATATTTTCATACATATACATATATTTTAAAGATATGTATTTATAAAGCAGACGGAAATGTCAAAAGCGTTTGCATACCTAAGCGAAAATGTGTGAGGAAAATGATGAGATTTGAGTAAGCGAAAGAAGTATGTGAGGACCGCGACACTTGGCGCTCCGTCCTCTCTGACTACCCCGTTAGCTATAAAGCGTGAAGACATGTATGTATGTATAAAACAAATACTTTAAGTATTTATAAATGATTTTTTAATTTGGATGGATGTGTCCACGGAAATCATAATATGGCGGGTTGGTTACTTATTAACAATTTTGATAAAAATGTATAAAATAAAAATAAATAAATGGATAATAAATGAAGAAAAAATAACATATTTACTATTTAAATTTTATTAAACTTAAGATACATTTATTATTTCCGGGAATAAGAATGAGAATCTTTATAAGGTTTGACACCCAATAATCGGTCAACCAAACTTAAGTAAATATGACGTCTGATCTGTCAACATATTTCTCAAAGTACTGGGACTTATTTTGTTTCCTTATCTCAAATAGGTACGAGGAATATTTCCATCTCGAAGACGTTAACATAACTTTAACCGAATTCATATTTGGTTTTTAAATAAAATAATAGATAAGTAATAGGTAATACCTATTTTTTTGGTTTTTTAAATTGTCTTGATCTGGATGTGCTAAGTCTACATTCTTGGTCCGAGGTCTACATAGACCAACTAATTGTTCCGAGTACAACTCAACCGAGTGCCCACTCTGTTCTTCAATGAATGAATGGTTAGAAAATCGAAAAATATGTGTTTTTTAAAATTGAAATCTTTGAAATATTGAATTTTGTTTACCCTTATAATGTCATTTAAAATTGGAGTTGGCAGTTGTTTACTTACAAATCTATCTTCTTCAATGGCCACATGTATAAATGGCTCGACGGATTTTTTTTCTCGTGTTCCTAATTGGCAGGACAAGGTTCGTATGAAAGAAAATTTAAAAAAAAATCGGAAATTTGGATGGTATTTTTGCATGAAAATCTCAATAAAAAATTTGGCGTGTTGCAAACATTCAACATCCTACCGGGGCTAAGTCGAGGCGGATTGTTAGTAAAAAATAAAGATACATTAAAGATACATAGTACTTTATATTAAATCAGACAACATTTTATTATCATTCTTCAATGACATCAGTGATATTTTATGTATCGTGATTAAACGGATCTACTGCTGTCCAAGGAGAAATACCTACCTAATTATTTTTCTTCGAATTATTTCGATTACGATAGCGAAAACATATCATAAATTTGAAGTTACTTTTAAAAATAGACTACAAGTAAACATATTTATGTATAGGGACTTTCGAACAATCCATTATCTTTATCTAGTAGATTATGCACTTTTTCTTTATTCGAAAAGTATTTACTCGTTTACTTATTGTTTTGTTAGAGTTATTAAGTAAGATTTTATATCAGTTAAATAATATTATTACTGACATGTCCAAGGAATAATAGATTGTTAGTGATCCTCTAATATATTAAGTCGATAGCAGACAGCGAGACTACAGATGCTCCCTTATAAAAAAAATGCGAAAATATAAATAAAATATAAAAAAAAGTGATAAATGAAAAATGAAAAAATGAGTTTCTGAAAACAATTGCTTTCGCAGTACCTACAGTGTTAAAAATTACACCTTACGAAACTTACAATTAACATTTTCGTAAGTCTATGACTTTCATTTGACAACATTAGCCATGAATGATTATTAAAAAAAAAAGTTCGATACTCATTCCGTTTTTTTAAACTTTCATATGTATTTTGTTTTGTGTTTTATGTGTTTGTGTATGGTATTTTGTTTGATGTTTTGTGCTTTAGATCCTGACTATGATTTGCTTACCTACTCTATGGTATGGGAATATTCCTACTATTTATGCACACATGGCAATACAGGGAATATTGAGAATTTTTTGCATGTTTTTTCTCCATCCAGTTCATATTTATGTACTCAGCGGAATACGTGAAATAGATATTTAATTAAAAGATTGTTGGTCTAATTTATGGAGATGCTAGAGGCTTATACGTTATGATACATAAATAATGTAGTAAACGCTGTGCCTACTATATAATGTAAATACTCATTGAGATATACGTTCTATAACAAAGATATTGTACATACCTCTTATCTTCAGTTACAATTTTTTACACTGTATCGATGCAGTTAGATCATATCATTATTTCAGTGATATATGTATTATTATATAGTGATATATGTATGTAATATTATTATTAAGTTTTTCTCGATTATTTCCTGTAGAAAAATATTAACTGAATTTGTTTTAATTAGTAGGAAAGTGATGTTTTATTTATTTATTCATTTACGAATACTGGCTACGACTACTGTAATGATTATATCATCCACATATACAAGTACTCGTATTTCAAGCACAAACTGATGTTAACATTTTTCACAGGCAGTATTAAAAAGTTTATATATTTATTTTATTTAAGTAGCTGTAGGTTTTAAGTAAATAATCTTAAAATCAGAAGATTTGAAGGCTACGAACGCCTCATTCTTCTTAAATAGGATGATATGTAAGTGGACTTCGCATCGGTACAAAAATTTTGGTAGTTTTGGTGATATCGGACATATAACTAGAGCATGAAAGCATTTTAAAGTTATTTTTTGCTGGAACATGTCTTAATACGACATCACATAGGCACTACATCTCCGCTATATCATATCTGAAAAATTGAAACAATGATCTATCTATATCGATATGGGGCCATCTGATTTAAGATGTCCTTTTCTAATTTACGAATTTTGCTTGAGGTGTAGAGAGACTTTATCTTTTGGTTTCTACGTAGTCAGATAAAAATAAATCAGATCTGATGTAAACTGCTGCAGTGACGTCACATCACTTTTACAGCTTGAACTTGCATTATTACGTTTTCTAACGAAACTGACACCTCATGTATTAACACTAGTTACGACTGTGCAAGGCATGTGTTCTTTTTATGCATGTTCAGAGTATTAAGTTGACTGTAGGTAAAAAACAACATTTCATGAAATCACTGCTCTTACAGGAATGTCAATTTCTAATAAAAAACCTATTGAAATGAATCTTCATCAAGATATTCTGTTATCACAATTCACAACATTTTATTACTTTGTTTTTCCTCAATTTTAGCTAGTGTAACGATAACTAAAGATTGACCGGAATGGATTTTATGTAAGTTAAAATCATAAGTTATATCTTTTTGATATACAGAGGCTCAATTGCGTATTTTTGAAAATGAAGATCAATTTCACATTTTATAGCTTATTGATGAAACGGGAACACCAGGATGAATGAACTATTGCAGCACATTTTTGGTCTATGGAAATTGAGCAATTTGGCTCTAGAACCTACAGTCGGACATCAGAAACAAGGAAATTTGAAATAAGTAATTACTTCTTATCAATTATCATAGATGATGGATTTCAACAAACAAAACACGTACGAATACAGAATCTTATCTGTACGTAGTGAGTCAGTTAGTTATTATATTAGATGAGTATTAGATTTAATTGGTCTAATATTTCATTAGAATTCCTTATAAATATATTAAATATTAAATTTTAAATTCCGAATCTCCTATCTCTCCGAAAAATCTTTATTCTCCCGAATCTCCGAATTTCAAAAGGGTAACCGGATTTTTACAAGATTAATTAAGAATCCTTTTGTTTGTACCTATTTTTACGACAATCATAGTAGAATTCTCTGAAATTATGAGTCGTATAAACTTGAAATTTACATACATACATACATATCTTCACGCTGTATCCCCAACGGGATAGTCAGAGAGGACGGAGCGCCAAGCGTCGTGGTCCTTACACTTGAACTTGAAGTTTAACTTGAAAATTAAAAATATATTTTATTTGTTTTGCACTACTTAGTTAACTTTTTAACGGTTAACTAACTTTTGAATATTCATAGAAGAGGAGTAGATATTCAAAATTGTTTTATCTCCGATACTTCTATTGGATCAAAAATATTAGATATTTGAAGGAATACATATACTTACTATAACTTTATAGGAAACATATTACGAGTCTTTCTTAGCTCTTATATATTTCTGGAAAATAATTTTGCAAACTAAATGTGATACAAAATCCTTACGCATTAGTGGAACCGGTAGCTGACTAAACATTATCTATTTTATTTATTGACAGTGTGACAAATTCTTATTTGTTTTTAGAGTAATTTATGTGGTACGGACCTGTAGTTACTGTTATCGAAGAATATTTGCTGTTATTATCTAATATTATATCTATGTCATAGATTAGGTCAGTACTACCTATGTGCGAGGCTTTTTAAGAGTCGTGTCTATTGGATCATGTGGATACTGAAGGCGTTTTAATCCTTTTGCCCAGAAGGAGGGTAGAAGAGGAAAGAATTCTAAACAACTTTTAGCATAGAATTGAGAAGGATTTTAGCAAAGAAGGTGTCAATAGATTCGTCTTAATCTTCGAAGTGGGAGTGCTATGGGATATATTATATATTCCTCGAAAAAAGTATATAGGCCTTGCCGCTTTCAGCCTTCAATTTTATAATAAATGCTAGAAAGTACGTGTAATTGTTTAACATGCTATATATTTTAGATCAGACATGTTACTCATGCATTATACCCACGGAGCTGTCCGATTGATTTTGTTTGGATTTTCATTGACGTATATGAATAAGTTGTATTATGAATATGTTTTCTCCTTTGATAGAGTAACGTTGAAGATTTGAAGCTTTCGAACTTTCTCTGATTTCCATCTCCATCAATCATAAAATTGTTAATTTAAAATACAAGCTTTGAAGTTTTTAAAATTAGTCTATGTTTTACCTCCATTGGAAGAGTAACATTGGAGACACAAACTTTTAAAGCCTGACTTTTTTGTTTTTTTTCTATGGCGGAGGGGGCAAATGAGGTAGCAAATCACCCGATAGAAAGTGATCACCGCCGCCCTTAGACAGTCGACGTCTGGGGAATCACGGGAGCGTTGCCGGCCTTTAAGGAAAGAGCAGTCTCGAAGGTCCCTAAATCATAACGATCCGGGGATACCGTCACTGTAAGCTGGTACATGGTAAGAAATGACTTAAAATTAGGCTGTTATATTTCTATCAGTTGCGTAACATTAAGGATACAAACTTTTGAATTCTGACTGAAAATTAGCCCATGATTCATCTCAATAGATTAAATAACATTCAAGACATTGAGCAACGGTCGAAATAGCTTTTGAAACCCGATTAAAATTCAGGCTTCATTTCATCTCGATTAACTTCAGTCAAATTTTAGAGTTAAATTATTTGTAATTATTTAACGAACTGTATAACGATTTGCAACTATTACAGCTAATCACACCTTTAACCACACCTTTATAAATAATTACATACTTATATCGATTTGCAGTTATTACAGTTAATCACTTTGGCCAAAATCGACTTCTATTTCATAAAAGAAACAAAATTTTAAAAAAGGAAACAGTGAGATAATCATGAAATGGTAAATTTCAAAATTCAAATTCCAGGTATTTCTAAGATATACTTAGAGTTTTGTTATTTTTTTCTGTAATTTTAGTTCAGTCCGGAAATTCTACGTCCAATAATTTCGCATATAAGTGGGGAAAATAGTGAAGTCCAGTTCGAGTAGGTACCTCTACTCATTTAGTCCGTTCTTTATATCTCTCACGAATATTTAATAATGCTAACTAATACAACGTATTATGTGGTTATAAGGTACCTGCGGCTAATAAGGGCTGTCGTCTAATAAGGCCTATGTGAGTAAAATCGTATTTACAATGGGCGCTCCCACTCAAGGCAACACTCACAGACGCCTAACACATGAAAATATCTTTATGAGTTTACAAACGCGGAATATCCCTCTTCCCGTCTCCAGGATTGTAACATACATTGCGAGAGACGACCGCGCGGCACGAATTATAAAAATCGGTCCGAATCAATCGCAAGTATTGATCGTCATGTTTCACTTATCTGTATAAATTTGCAGTGTAAAGTTCTTAATCATTTTAAGATTTTTTATAATAAATACTTGAATAACGTACTGTGATTCAAATATTTTTAATTTAGTTTATCTTACATACATAGTCGACGTCTATTAAGGCCTACCTAATTTAAACATAGATTTTGTTTTCCTCCTACATCATGAATCAAATTTTATTTGTTTCATAATACATTTTATATAAATTTCGAGGTTTTACGAATGTAAACAAGTGTGTGTAATTTAATGATAATTGAACAATCGTTAGTTTTAGTGTCTACGACCACGATGCCTGTAGAACGAGCATTTACTCAGATAAATGGTTGTTATGGGGAGAAAATTACAGATTTTTTAATAATTTTTATGTAATTACTGCGTTTATGCAATTATTGACCTCAAGTATTAAATGTATAACGCGTAGTTTGATTATTTAAGTACATTAGAGCTGTAGGCTTTATTACCATACCATAGTAAAATAAGGCCTATTGGCAAGATTTTCAATAATGTTTAATTTTGTTTTTGTTTATGGTAAAAAATGCCATTTTCCCTTTATATTTTATAGTAATTGAGCTTTTAAACTAATTATTATTATATATATATATATATTATAATTAATAAGTCTGTTGATTATATTGGTTATTTTTCATTTAATTTCAAATCTTCCTTAGCTAGGCCTTAATACCCGCAGGTACCTTATTCGATATCATAATTTTTAAGAAAATCGACTGCAATCTTATAAGAGTACTGTTTCTTCTTTTAAGACACAGAACTCTAGAAATCCATAGAAATGCGTTCCAAACAAATATCCCAATATTTTTTTGTACACTTAATCATTAAGGATAATATTAGTGTGTAAACATTAATGAGGTTTAAAAAAACCGATCATGAGTGTATTGCACACGCATCAACTTAGACGCTCAGAAGTTAATTTTTAAAAATTTGACTCAAAATTACGCATTACTCTTACCTTTTTTTTACACAGTAGGAACTGGCTTTGTGTTACTAATTTTGGTCTCAGTGTTAAATTTTCAACTCAGTACTGAGTAGGTGTAAAGATAACGAAATTCATTTGGCTGTGAGACATAGATAGACAAACGAGCAAAAAATAAAATGTCAATATAATATACCAAATACAACCAAAAATATACAAAAAATTTCTACACCTTTTGAAACTTCCGCTACAAATAAGATATTTTTAGGGAACGAGCGAATTCATTGTTAACCGTGATTAGACCTCGTTCGCCCTAGGTGAACGAACATATTAATATGCATCATATTAATGCGGTGAGGTATTAACTGTGGTATTAACTTTGACAACGCTAATGAATCAGCCGAAAGCGACTGTCATCACAGCCACAATTACATTTATCACCTATTTCCTTTATCTCCACTTTTTAACAATCACACTATTGCTAAGAATATAGTCAGGTTAATTTAGATCATTATTGCATAAACTAAAACGTCCAGTTATAAATAATTTGGTCTGATTTTTTGACATAAGGTTAAGGCTTCACGAGCCATTGGTTTTGGATTTGATTTCCATCTAGTCAATTTAAGTAATGAATTTTTTTAAATTGTCTACGAACCTGGGTGTAACTGGATGCTTCCCCAGTTTGTTCGCATTCGTAGTACAACCCTTGCGTTTAGTTTGGTATCACAATTGGTGTAACTGTCGTGTATTAATGAAAGTCTTCTTCTGATCGAATTATCAGTGTCTAAAAATTAATACGTTAGTGACTGATTGCGTCGATTTAGAATAGATAGGATAGAATACAATTTAAATTAATCTTACATTAAGTCTTGAGGGAGTCTTAATCTAAGACTATTTAAATGTATTTTTTAACTTCATTGGGAATCAAGCCAGAACAGGAACAATCGGAATAAAGTCAGCAAAATACCAATCGAGACAGTCTAAGGTAAAATTGTTAAGGAAATCCAATCTAAGAAAATTTCTTTGCGAGAATTGCATATGTGCCACGATTTTAAGTTCAAAGCAGAGTCTGCTATTATATCTTTAAAACGCAGATTTCTATACCTCTAGTGCTTATTGCTTTTCAATGTCTTCAATTCGCCTTATTTTCATGACCGTGGTGGTTTCATGTTTTAAAAACTTATTACTTTATTGATTTCATTGCTTTTGACGTATATACCACAAAGCATGGCGATGTAATATTCATGATTATCCTTATTATGTTTGATGAATGCTAGCTGCAAAGTATACGTCATGACATGATTAGTCAGCCCGATAAGCAAATGAAATAATTATGCTAAATTAATTGATTCCAAATGATGAGACACTACCATATTCGGAAAATGCAAATGCCAATTTAAATATTATTCTCGATCACGGACAATGTAACACAAAATTATAGTTCATTTTTCTTCAATGATTTAGTTGTATCTCGACTTTGCCTACAAAAAAGTGGTATTAGTGAAATGTATTTAATAATAATAATAATAATAATACTCCAGACAATTACACAGATTGTGTGACCCCAAACTAAGCAGTAAGCTTGTACTATGGGTACCACACAACGAACTCTGAGAGAGCTCCCAGTAACACCCAGACTCCAAGCCAATTTAGAAAAGTTCGTTTCCTAAATAAACGATTTGCCTCACATAAAGTTAACGTATTGAATAACTACATAAAAAATAGACGGTCAGGACTAACGAATCCATTATTATGAAGAACATAATATGGTAGAATATTTCGTTAACTTTTGGACTCCCAAAAATAGTTCACTATGTGTTAATATAAACATCGTTTTGTTTAATAATCTTCTCGCGCCAAATCGCGGAAACCACGCAAAATTCATTCACGAACCGACACATACATTTACAAACATGTAGTCGCCAACGGAAAAAATAGTTGGACGGGATGTTCACGCGATTAGTTTACAAAATATAGACCAGGGTGGCTGTAAATGCACTAAAACAATAGATGTAAACTAAAATTATCTTTCGGATGCAATAGACATATCGTAGAATATTACGTGTAGTGATGACTTTGTAGCTACTTTAAAATCTGTAATCGCGTCTCTTTTAATTTAAATTTTTAATTATAACATCTATTTTGCATGTTATTGCATGTTTATAGTTTAATATTAGTTTAATTATTTTTACCTACATAAGTTAGGTTGTTATCTAAGAAAAAAAATGTGACAAGTGACCACTTACAATTTGGTTACCCTAATGTGATTAGTTAAAACACAATAGATCGCTGCACACGCTCGTTGAACAATCATCTTGCATGTTACAAGTATTATCTACTAAGTGCGTAATTGCATAACATTCTCTTCTTTTTTAACTGCGGTAACTGACACTAGCCGGTAGGAATGTTTTGCTTGCGCTAACGATGTGTGAGCAAGAAAAAAGTTAAGATTCTATTTCGCGCTAATTCTTCCGCAAAGTTGGTCGCGTGATGAAAATGATGTATTGGTCATAATCGTTACAACTTTCCTTTACTTTCGTTGGAGAATAAATCGTGATACTTTTCCACGTTTGCTTGTCTTCCTTATTTTTCTTTTAGTTTAGTTTTCCCGAATATGTTTTTAATAATGAACAAATCTTGTTAGAATATAGTTGTGTTGAATATAATCATAAATATGACATTTCATGAAAGTACAATTTCAACTTCATCATTTTGACGTATTTTTTCCTTTACATTTAAATGTCATAAATACATTTGAATTATACGTATAACTGTAGGTGTAAATTCAAGATAACATTGACGTTTTAGTAGAGGATTCCGACCTTACCAGCTCGCGGAGTTTGTAACAATCCTGGCACACATCATCTATCGTATTTGGTTACGATATTTGTATGCGGCGATATCGGTTCTCTTGCTCGAGTCAATATTGTTAGAACGGTCGTTGACCCGACTAGTATACGCTTTTAAAAATGTCAGAAGAGCAACGAAAAATAAAAGTTAAGAATATAAAAAAATAAAAGAAAATCTATCATTGGGCGTATCCATGTTCGGATTACGAAATTCACGATGGTAGCTTAGGGTTAATGACCTTATTTTTGAGTTGCGTATGGTCCTTTGTTATCGTGGTTTTATTTTGTTTCTATAAAGATTCAATATTATAATTGACTGACCTGTTGGTGCAGTGGCATATGCATCTGCTTTCCAAGCTAGGGTCCCGGGTTCGATCCCGGTCAGGTCAATTTAGGAAACGAACTTTTCTAAATTGGCTTGGAGTCTGGGTGTTACTGGGTACTCCCCCAGAGTTCGTTGTGTGATATCCATAGTACAAGCTTACTACTTAGTTTGGGATCACACAATCTGTGTAATTGTCTGGAGTATTATTATTATTAAGAAAAATGTAGGATGAGAAGGATATGCGTAGTATTTTCCGTTGTTTCCTCGTGAATAGATGAAATAACACCTGCGCAAATGGCATCGGACAAATACCTATTTGTTTACGATCAATAGACTGGCTTCCACATCATGGACCAATGCGCTGGAGTGTAATAATTGTCGCATAAATCAAGTGGACGAACTCGCGGCTTCGGCTAGTGTATACCTACCTACTAAATATCTATACTATACAACTACTGTACAACTATATAAATCTCTAGCGTCTTTCTGTAATTACAATGTTACTGACAAATTTTGTAATAAATAGTCGTTTTATGACAGACTGACTTCAATTCCACCATTCTTTAAATTATTGTCTGTCTGTATGTCCTTTTATAACTCAACAACGGCTAAATAGATCTTGATGAGAATTGGTATACAGTTAGAACATGTGATTGTGCAAAATACAGGCTACTTTATTTTTTGAAAATTTACCCTTAAAGGGGTGAAAGGCGGATGAAACTTTGTATGGGAAAAGCTAAACCGCTGAACTGATTTTGATGAAATTTGGCATGGAGATAGCTTGACATTAGAAAACGGATATAGGGTACTTTTTTTTATCAAAAACTTTCCCCTTAGAAAGTGAAAAGTGGGGCGAAATTTTGTATAGGAAATGCTAATCATCGGTAATGATAAAATTTGGTGCGGTGTAGACATTTTTTATCAAAAATCTACCCCTAAAGAGATGAAAAGAGGGGTGTAACTTTGTATGAGAAATACTAAACCGCTGAATTAATTGTGAAGTGGCATGGAGATAGTTTGACACTTGGAAACTGATTTCGGCTACTTTTTAACAAAAACTTACCCCTAAGGTAGTGAACAGGGTGATAAAACTTTGAATGGGAAATGTTAAACCGCTGAATCAATTACGATGAAATTTGGTACAGAGATAGTATGTGCCCGGAGGCAGACCTAGACGAAGGCTTTTTTTTAAAAGTAATCTTTGTATGTAGGGATATGTACATGTACATGTAAACTAATCTAACCGGGAAAGCCAAGAAAAAATGTATCGCGCAGACGAAGTCGCGGGCACAGTTAGTCCATATATACATATATGTATATAATGAAAATCTTCTTTTTTGTCACGCAATATACTACTAACTGAACGTGTCGTTATGGGAGTGACTATTCGACGTGGAATCGTTTGTAGATGATTTTAGGCTATTTATTTTTTGAATTCCACAGACCTTTCATCATTTTTCAAGCAAAAATCGACTATTAAGCAGGTACAGAATGCGGTTGTTATTTTTCGGTATTTAACTAACATAATTTAACGGTACCGTAAATTTAACCATTATCATGCAAAACCCTTATTTAACACATATTCAATTTCGGTATCGTAACATCAAGTAGGTATGGCAGTTGGTAGGTAATTAAACCATACATCAAACGAACTAGAATTAACTTTGAAAAGTTTGTCTGAAGACTAGCTAATTGTTTGTGTGGTAGAGGCATGCTGCTGTGCTGATTCCCCGGACATGCGGGTGTCCATGGGCGGCGGTTGGTCACTTTCCATCAGGTGACCCGCTTGTTTGTTTACCCCCTCTTTTATAGGAAAAATTTTTTTATCATTGATAAAACCGGTATGGAGTCATCTAAAACGGAACTACCTAGGTGGTATTCTTTTGACTAAACTTAGTAAATTAATAAATTAATAATTAATTAATATTTTAATTTTTTGGTGCAAAATTATGAAATTTATTCATTTTATGATTTTTTTTAAATCGGAACAGAATCAGTAACAGATTTCACATTTATAAAAATTTAATTTTAAGTCAATATCTTTGAACCTCCGGTTTTAAGTTCCTTTACAAAAGAAATTGCTTTACCTCCTTTTGTTCCGTCATCAAGGTACCAAATATTAAATTTGGAATTTTTGAAAATTACAAATGGCAGGATGGGTAACCAAACTGAAGAAAGCTGGTCCGATTACCTTGTTGATAACCAACTTCAGAATGTAATAAACCATCTTTATGTATAATTATTGTCATTTTATAACAAATCTAAATCTATTGTCTATCAATTGAGTAACTTCCTGAGGAATTTTATTATAATTACGAATGCAGTTGTCCAAAAATTAAACACTTGACTAATGTAATTTAAATTTTGGAACTACCAATTTATCACGACCTCGGGTTTCCATACCATTAATATCGCCTTTCTTTTAAAACAGATCTCTTTTTTCCTCGTATACATAATAATTTCAAAGATGTGTACGAGTAAGGTGGACAAGGTGAGTACATCAATGTCTTTAAAACGATCTTTGAATGATTCTCATGCATTCATGCTGTAGATGGTAGGTTGCCATCCATTTGTGATTTTCGTCATTAATAAGTTTCGTCATCAATTATGAGAACTTTTTTCAAAGTTCTTATGTAAACTCTACGACACTCTCGCTTAGCTCGTACCTCCTGATCTTTGACGTACTTTGGGGTGGCTAATTTTACAAGAACCTTCATGCTTAAATGTTGAACTTTTCTTTTCGAAACACTTAGATATTTTCAGTTTATCAGCCCTGATTCTCACTAATGTTGAAGGTGCCTGGCCAAAAACTTTTTTTACTCTGTTAATATTTCGATCTGTCGTTACTGTACGTTGTCTTCCGGGAATCTTTTTAAAATCAGTCTCTTCCGTTTCTTCATAACGTTTTATTATTCTGTACAAGCTAGTTCTTATAGCTCCTTCTTAAAAAATATGACGCACTGTCTCAGAATTCCCATTACCCAGATAATATTGAATTACTTTCTTTGCATTTTTGGAAAATAGGAAAACATGCATACATACATATCTTCACGCTGTATCTCTAATAGAGTAGTCAGATAGGACGGAAAATAGGATTTGTTTTTTTTTATCATGGCAACCATTTTCGTAGCGCATCTGTCTCTAGCCCGTGCAACATTTATTTTGAAGTTTTCCAGTTATTAAACCTCGGAAAAAATGTCCGACTTTTTGCAAATATTTATAAAAAGGTATATAATTAAGATGCTATTAAAATTTCAGCATGAGTCAAACACTTCTTTTTTATTTTTTAAAAATACAACTTTGGGGTATTTTGATTCAATGTTAACCCTTAGAAAAATGTCTGCCTTACTTATTTAGTTATTTTAAACTAACTTAACTATCGAGAAATACTTGTTGGTTTATGAATAAAATACTTTTTTGTAAAAAATTTTTTGCACCTTTGTCATACGCGCAGTACCTGCCGTACCCAGGTAGGTCAAGCAAATAGTCCATTTCCTATCCACCTATTCCTCTATCCTATTGATACCACTACGCAAAATTTGTACTTGAATCAAACACTTCATGAAACGTGAGTCGCAGGCTCTTGGGTTGCATTGCATTGCATTCAGTCAGTCTATTTTCTGTGTCTTTGTCAAAATCGATTTACTCAATAACTGTGTGACGCAGATACCTGTTTGGCATTGTAATTTACGAGTCAACAAAATTACATACTTACATATCTTTACGCTGTATCCCTAACGGGATAGTCGAGAGTACAGAGAGCCATGCGTCGCTGTCCTTACATATTTCTTTCGGTTCCTCAAATCCCATCGTTGTCCTCACACATTTTCACCTAGGTATGCGAGGGCTTTTGACGTTTCCGTCAACTAACACCCTGAGTATTTGATCTTCGTAAGTCAGCCTTGATTTTCCTTGGCTTCTGCTACCACTTTGCTACCACACACACTCGCTCTGTAGATTTTCTTCCTTCATCATCCTTCATCACTTATTCTTTCTATTTGCCCGAATTCCTTTCTCGCTTTCATTCCTTTCTTCATTTTTACAATAACACTGTCCTGCAACTTTGTTATACTACGTATCTCTTCATTGCTTATTTTGTCCGCAAAGTATTGACATCGCACATATTACTAAGAGATCGCATTTCTACTGTAACGTGACGTCATAATTGAAGTTTACAGAAACATTACAACGAAAGTCTTGCGTCTTAAAGATCTAAAGTTATTAATTTTACAAATTACGACTCGATAAAATGAAAAGAGAACAATCTCGATGGCGCAGTAGTTTAGGCGTTGTGTCTAAGCGTGGAAGGATCCGGGTTCGATTTCTGACCGGGTTTATTTAGGAAACGAACTTTCCTAGATTTTCTCTGGTCTGGGTGTATTAGGAGACGCCCTCAGTAGTCGTCGTCGTCTGGTTCTCATAGCACAGGGAATACCCTAGTTTGAGACCAGACGATCGGTGTGTATTGTCTGACGTATTTATTTAGTTACTATTTAAAAATTAAAAATGTAACTTTAGATATTGAATACTGCGTGAGATAGTTATAAATATTCTTTAAATTGTACATGAGATGTTCCTTTTATCCACTAAACATATTACTGCTGCATATTATATATTGGTACTTGAGATGTTGCTCTTATCCAGTAAACATATTATTGCTGCATATTATATCAATATATAATATGCAGCAGTAATATGTTTAGTGGATAAGAGCAACATCTCAAGTACACTAAAATATTTTTCTTATTATAATGTTGTACAAATATTTGTGAACGTTATTAAGACGTAGTGCTTACGTTATAATATACCTACATAATATAGATAATACAGTAAATACGTGAACATTCGTTTTATAGGTAAATTAACATATACTATTGTTTTTCTTCGTGTCGTGGACTTCGTTGTGACGTATTTTATGGGTACTTTGCTAACTCGTTCGAGCGATTGCCTTGTTGATTTGGTACAAAAAGTTTACTATTGTCACTATTTTTTACTTATTTATAGCTTTTTTACTTCCCAGGAAACATATTATATAATTCTAGTTAATATGTTGGACATACCGCGTATCGAATATAGATAAAACAATTAGCATACAAATAAAATAACAATATCTAAGTAATCGCAAATTAAATCCTATGTAAAACAATATTACTACTTAATTCATAATTAAACACTAATACCCGAATGATAATGACAGATATTAATAAAATCGATTGAAATAACTTTTCAATATTTCACTTTTTGAACAAAATTGTTACTATAGACGTAAATAAAAGGACAGATTCCATATCACGTACAAAGGTAAAGCTAATAAATATAGACTGCCCGCCTGTAAATAAAACAACATATCGATTATCAAATAAAGCAATTATTTGCCATTTCACGAGAAAATAGCGCTGAAATTGTTAGTCATTGCTCTGTGGCCTGTTTTGTAAATTGGAGTTTGGGCACGAAACCACACAAAGCCAACAATAAAAACCAACAATATTTTCAAATAAAAATGTCATTTATCCATGTAATAAATGTAATGCCTTACAATAAAATGTTGCCACTTGATTAAAAATATTAACTTGGAAATAAGTAATATATATTCTATAAATAAGTATACTTATGCCATCAAAATCGTAACGATATAAAATAATAGTGTGTACTATTGAAATACAATTCCATATATTATAATTTTTTTTGATATAATTTCTTCTGTCGTCCTGACAATGATATTATGATATCTGCAACGTGGTTTAAATAATTTCCCTAAGTTAAAAAATTGAATGTGAGAAATAATTAATTTCAAAGTCAATGTCAAATGCTAAAATTAGTAACTTTAGAAATTATTAACTTTAATTCGTATATTTATAATTAAAGTCAGAGAGAGGCAGGACATTTATAGTGTACATTATTAATTTTAACTACAAAAACATACTTTGAAATATTAATTGCTTGCTCATTTGCATAACTATTTTCCTTTTACTATGTTAATAGTTGTTTTTATAATCTTTAAGTCACAATAAGAGAAGTGGTGGGCTAGGTTAATATAGTTTTAAAACTGGAAATTACGTAAATAAAAATACAGATGCGTAAAAAAAAACATGCAATATTCGAGCGTACTCAGCGGATCCGTTTCGCAAAATGCAGTTGAGATGAATTTGAAATTATAATTATTGAGGCTATGCGTAGACCTTGCCACTATTTAACGCAGACATGAGCAATACACTGATATAGAGAAAGACAAGAAGTGAAATACTTTTAACTAAACTAGCAATATTCTTTCAACCAGAGTAACAAGATCAATAACAATAGCGCAATGACTTGCATAAAGTGACTGGAAGGAACTGGGAACTGGTAAAGTCTAAAATTGGGCTTGATATTGGAACTTAGCGGTAGTCTATATATACGTGAACGAGTATTTAACGAAATTACGTAACTTTCTAACGCCATTTGTTTTATGACTAGTCTTTAATACAAAAGGATATTGGTGATTTCATAGTTACTAGGTAAGTACACTAATGCTCGCTTTTATCAATGATTTCTTATCTTTAAGTAGTTCCTAAAACAATTTAAGTCAGCCATACTCAACCTGCCACCTGCGGGCCGCATGTAGCCCGTCGAACTTTATTAAGTGGCCAAAAAAAAAGCTCATAGTATAGTAGAGAGGCTAAGCGATTAAAAAATATTTTCGTGCGATTGAACAGTATTATACTGACAACTGCTATTGTCGTATTTAGTAGTATTTCCTGAGTAAGAAAAACAGTCTTGTCACATTCTCAAGAAGTGGAGGGGGGTATGACGTCATAAAGATGGCGATTCTTGGTTTAAATTTAGTCGAATAACTCAATAACTACTTAACCTATTTGAACGAGTGAGGTCTCATATGAAAGGTATTAAAATGTCTAAAAAAATGTTAGGTAATCGTAAGTATATATTCAATATTTAAAAAGTTATTTCAATAAAAAATAAACATTGAAAAGTGTTAATTTTTTATAGTTTGAATTACGTGGGAAAATTGCCAATTACATCAAATATGGTTCAAATAAAAAAATATTGCTTTGTTTTTTATGTGTAATGTACGTTTTAAATTTTTAAAATCGGATAATAAATAAACAAACAACGACAACTTTAAACGAACGCGACGCAATGCTCAGGCGCAGGCGCTCGTTCGCTAGACACGGTCGGCCGAGTCGAAGTCGAGCCAACACGCGACAGTTTCTTGAAAACTGAATTACATAAACTTTTTAACTTTCGCGTTGTATTATAAAACATACATATCTTTATGCTGTATCCCTAACGGGGTAGTCAGATATATAGCGGAGCGCCAAGCTTCGCGGTACTTACATATGTACTTCTTTAGCCTTCTAAAATTGTATCATTTTCTAACACATTTTCGCCTAGGTATACGAATGCTTTTAAGATTTTAGCCGGCTAAAACTCTGGCTATTTGATCTTCGAAAGTCAGCTTTGGTTTTGCTTGGCTTCTGTTACCACTCATTTTAGCTCTGTTAATATTTGTTAGTCTTTCATCACTCATTCTTTCTGTGTTCGAACGATTAAATATACCTTTCTTCATTTTCACAATAATACTGTCGTGCAACCCTGTCATACTGCGTATCTCATCATTGCTTATTTTATCCAAAAGGGTGGACACCATACATACTTCTAAGAGATCGCTTTTCTACTGCAATTATTTTACTTTCATCTGATTTCAGGTATATCCAGGCCTCACTATCGTACAATAAAGTTGGCACCAACATCATATTGTGGGTGGCCAATTTGGCTGAGTTGGATAATACATTCACACTGCCTATTAATGCGGCTAAAGCACAGTTTATTGCCAGCTTTTACCCGTCTCTCCACATACAACTCACGTCTTCCAGATATATCATTTCATTCACTCGTTCTGGACATTTTACATTTACTCATATCTCACATAGATTAATTAGTTACAAGCGTAACGATCCGACGAAACTATCGCGTTTCTATTAAAAGTTGAAGTATGCGAAAAATACTATGGATACATCTGTATACATCTGGATAAACGTTTTACGAGTAGAATGTAGTAATCACAACCATGGTCTAGAGAAGATTGTTCAAGAGCTCGTAATTTCGAGGATTTCATTAATATTTCTTTAATAAAGCAATAAAACATAAAGTCGTTTAAGTATTACTATTTTAAATGTAATATGGCCCGCTTGAAATAGCTAATGTGTATAAATATTGAATATATGGCCGGAGAAAATAAAATGTTTATATGGCTGATTTAAGTGGTTCTTAGTGCTACGTTCCGTTGCTTAAAGGGAAAATGGAACAGTTTTATAATTAGTCAAGCTTTCATCCATCTGTCCACAAACTATTTGAAGTTTGACATAGTGGTAGATCTCGTTAAACCACACGTTTTGACTCAGGCACGGATGCACCTTTCACATGGGAGAGGTTCAATAATGCAAAAATGAAAACAAGTTTTTACCTGTGAATTCACGGCATAAAAGGACAAAGTTTTTTAAACGCCAATAAAATCAAGCAATTGGGAATTACATAGACATATCATCCAATTGTGTTATGGATAGAAAAGGTGGCTATTCTTAGAACGTAAACGTACATAGGCTAACGGAGGTCCGGATCCCCTAAACGCCTTCCCTCTCTATGTACGTCCGTGGACTCAGGGGTTACTCAGGCCAGGTGTTACAAATCCATTTTCTCCGCCCGAGCCTCCTATCCTCCGCTCACCGAAAAGTTCGTGCTAGTAACTGACCGAGTCTAATCTCAGGAATATCCTGAGGATGGATGATTCTGAATGAAGCAACGAAGTCAAACCCAATGTACTAATCGACACCGATTAGTGGGTTTGGAATTTTGGACAGAAGATAGCTGAAAATTATAAGAATACACTCATATATTCATAGGAGATCTAAAGAAGGGACAATTTGGGTAAGTATTTAAACTAGATTTGGCCTCAGAAGCTATCAGACCTATTAAAATTTAAAAAGTTAAGTTCTCAGGAAATGTAAAACTTAACCTAAATACGTGAAAAATGTAATGAAATCTTTTAAATCTCTTAAAATTAAGTTTAGTATAATACATAAATATCATAAATAAATACCCTTTGTGCACGAGTCGAACTCGGACTTGATTAATTTTTTTGTTATAATTTAGTTCAGGATTTATTGGTGAAAATGGGTATAAGTCAACAAAAAAAAAACAATTACTATATCTACAGTTATCTATAATATTTTATATTATCTGTAATAATATTTTTATATCCCATCCTCGTTTTTGTATGAATAAATAGCTGTTAGTTAATTAATAACAATTTTTATTAAAATAAAGACTGCAGGGCAGTATATACAGAATATACATATATACAGGCAGAGAGAGAGGTTTGAGGGGAAAGTGTTGCCCTAAGGAAAAACCAATTATTGTGTTACTAATAAAAATAAATATACATAAATAACCCAAGGTATAACATTAGCAAAGCTAATAAAATAAATTCTACCCTTTTTTGTGATAATTGTTATTTAACGAAATTTTGTGTTTATTAATTTTTGAAACGTTATGACTCTTCCAGTATTTTTCTAATCAAAACGTTTTTAGTACTCAACAATCAACAGTTGCAAAGATCGTAACCACTAACACTAGTTTTAATATTATAATTAATCTTTGTAATGTTTCACAATTATCTAACTTGTATTAGATTTATCTAACTTGTATTAGACTTATCTAACTTGTATTATAATTTATAACTATTAACTAATCTCTATTTGTACTTTAGTCGGTAATGATTACGTTTAAATTTTAGATATAAGATTAGGTATAGGTTTTCAATGATTAAGATTCGTTAAGACGTTTAACTTAATGACTTACTTAACAGAATTTTTTAGATATATTGAATTACTTACCTACATTTGATCAAAATATTTACCTTTGAACATCATAATACCACTGGAAGATACGTCGAAAGTCGAAAGTCTAAATAATCAATGAAATTAGATAAATACATACCTACAGACAATCATAAAAAATACTGAATAATTGTATTAAAGTGAAGTACTTACCTTTAGTGCCTTTGATATCTTAGTTACTCTCAATGAATACATAGAACTGAGGGTAGAGTAGGTTTTTTATAGGCCTCGCCCACTATATCAGACAGCCTAGCTCCGACAGCCAAGCTGTCAAGTGAAAGGAGTTTTTTTATGAATAAAGGTTAGAATGTTCCCATCGGCAACATCTCAGGAACTATCGGGCTTTTTTAAATGTTAGAGTTTGTGGAAAACCTGCTCTAGCCATGCACACATTTTTACCCTTTGGTTGTGGCGAGAAACAAAAGCCTAAACATCGATTTCTATATTTCTAACTTCCTAATCTAACTACTTAATCATAACTAAACAATCTAACTAAAAAAGACGCGAACTTCCATACAAATCAACCCCTATAATATAACCCTCTCAGATTAAAAAGTTTCAAAAATATTTTCTTAATGCTTACCTACGTTATTCCGAATACGAATTCCTTGCGAAATGTAATGCTTTTAGACCATGGAGCACTTAACCTATTAAACAGCACTGTCATTTATTTTGTATGAAAACAAATTACGTCTATGGTAAACACTGTTGCAGTTACTGGCGTTTTGCTTTATAGTTTGATTTTTTGCTGTTTTTGCCATAACACCGAATAGAACAATAAGCCATTACATAAATATTTAAATATATGTCCAGTTTTGGTTATGTACTGCTTAATGCGAGCGAGTGAATACTTGTTAGTGTAAATAAACTGAGCAGTGGTACATTTTATTTATAAAATGGTCCGATATTTCATCTCTATATGTTGAGTGCTCTATTTTCTAGACCCACCAGTTTAAACCGCGCAATGTGCATTGTTTGTCAGTCAGTAAGTGTAAAAGAGAGAGTTGGTTTTGTAAGTTTGTTCTTATGTGGAGGGTAATTTCTAGAACCACTTTGAAAAACTCTTTCACCATTTGAAAGGTACATTATTCTAGATGGACAAAGGCTATATATTATAACGGGCCGCTATAGTTATAATAATAAAGTACACTGTAATAGAGTCGCGCTCGTAGTATGTTATGTATGTACATTGAAGATCATGTATATATTTATGACGATTTAATTAAAATATAGTGCCGATAAATAATTTAAATTTGAAGCAAACGTTTTAGGAGTTTTTGTATATTTTTAATTTGCTCAAAAGTTATTAAATGCATTTGGATGCGGATTGAATTCTATTAAAGACTATGGTACCCCATTCTCATTTAATATTTAAACCTCACGCGGTCTCTATTATAAAATGCGGCAAATTATGTATAATGTCGATGTTAATTCAATCAATTAACAACGTACAGGTACATTCTGTTCCTTTTTACCAAAAGGACACGGGAATGAAACGAATTGCTGAAATCTGGTTCCATATATTAGTGTTAAACTAAATTAATTTTATTTGGAAAGCATTAAATTTTTAGTTAATGGAAGAAATAAAATATACGTAAATCACTGGATAGTTTCGTTTGGCTGTAACTGTACATTTCTGCCAAGGAAAATGGGATCAGTTTACAATTAATTCTGTCTGAAGTCTTAAATGTAGCTTTTGGCGAGTAAAGATATAATAGGTACACTCAATAGATAGATCAGCACTACATATATACTATAATGGAAACAAATACGTACCTATGTGTGTGCATTCTGTTGTTTCTATTCGTTTTTTTTCTTAAAAAGCTTTCTAACTATGCAAGCCCGAGGGCATCTGTATTATTAAGTGCTCCATGATATTGCCTAAGTATACACAGGGTACCTAGATTGTACTTTTTTTCTAAGATTCATGTATAAACGTGTGTCAAATATGTAGGAGTTTTAAAAAGATCCAAGAATTACTGTTAGACATATACATGCATATTCACACGCTTTATCCTTAACGGGGTAATCAGAGAGGAAGTTCTTAAGTCCTTACATACTTATTTTACCTCCTCAAATCAGATGATGAAAATCTCGCGTGATAAAACTATTTATTATCTAAATAGGTACCTACGTTGTGGTTTATAAAATATGATATGGCATTTTTAAGTTATGCTGTTTCAAATTATATCAAAGGATATGGTGATATGGCTCTGTTTTGATTGTGACAAGGTCAAATATACAGTACACGCCCACAATATATATAGATATATATATATCACGCCTGCATTGCTATAACCTTTGTAACAGAATATTATCAAACAATTGATAACATAAGCCTTTAAAAAATTCAAGAAGGATTTATGATCTGAGATTTTTGGAATTTGTTTTTCTGCACAATTACGAGTAGGACATTAACTAACTGTATGGAACACTGTAGGTTTGTGAGTGTTACGCAAAGTTACTGTGGGATCATTCAATGACGTCCAGTCTCTAAGACAATTATTTCGAAAAGTTCCTACATTCCTCAAACTCACCTGACTCATCCAAATTTGAAATCTGAACATAATGAAATCAAATCTTTTCTTTCCCATTCAATTTAAAAAGAAGTCACTTTAGAGAATAAATTATTCCTCACAAACTATAAATTTTTCTCAAATCGGGTTTTTGTTGACCTAACTTGATTATTTTCTTGTGAGAACTTCTCTATATACATATTTTTTAGAATTAAATTAATAATGTGATTGAAAAAAATTCAGTGTTGGATTTTATATGAGAAAATATAGTTTACAGTTTAAAAGTCATTTGCTATACTTGCACTATTGATCCGGATCTTTCATGTTTCAATATTTTAATCTTTTTACCTCTTTTTGTTATAGATGAGTTTTATCTGCTGATAGCCGAAAAATCGTAGGATAACGTCGTGTTATTTCATAATGAGTTCAAAGAAAAAAATCATGTCATTGGCTTGATCGAGAAAAACAACATCGTTACTTTTATCACATATATATTTTCTAATCAGCTGATAAAAATAAGAAAAATAGCACAACGTAATAAATATTTTCACCTGTTGCTATTAAGGTAATAATACCTAATGACAAATATTGTGTAGTCAGGTACTTTACATAAGCTGTACTAATCTGTAAAAAATATTGACTACTTTCCTACTCTTTATAATACAATTTTTGAATGATGCTTGATAAGGTCAATTGAAAGAACTCGTTTGGAGATGAATAATTATGATTTTGTCGACGGGTGTAATAGAGGTCCATAGTCTATCTATCTACTAATATTTCTCAGAGACTCTTACATCTCTTCAATCTCTACATAACACGTAATAATGTATTGCAAAACCTGTCAAGAATGTGAAAAATTTGTAATCACTACATAATATAATTTCAGCTATGGTTTCTAATAGAGTCGAGAGATATTTATCGTCGAATCATGTCAAATCAACGGTCCTCGCCAGCCATGGTGTCGGTAACGCCGTGTCCGCGAAAGCGACCGGATGACTGCGCGTACGCATCCCGCGCTGTGGCGCATGCGTAATGCATTGTCAAACTTTTCTCTAGAGGAATTTTCGATCAGTCATACAAAACAGTCATCTTTCGGTCGACGATGTATGTATGACGCAAATAAAGATTAACCGCTGTCGGGATTGGGTTACGTTCAGTAATGTCCCTGTGGAATTACAAGTTCATTTAAAATGTCACTGTGGAATGAAGCCCTGACGCATACATAGAACTTTTACTCCAGGGGGCCTAGACTAGGCTCAACTGTTGTAAACGCTAGTAGAATAGAATGACAAATACCACGCGATCTAGCGTAACGAATTTTTAATGGGTAGTGTTAGTTTGACATTAATTTTAATCACATAAATTACCCACGTGTGATATTTTGTAACATTTTAGTAAGAAGAATGAGGGTAGAATGGATTTCCTGCGTGTAGTGGGGCTGCATAAAAGTCTGATTTTGGTCTTGTAAGAGTTCAGTTGTTGAGAAGCCGTCGAATAGTCAAGTACGATGTAGTTGCGATGAAGAATTGATAGCGTGTTGATAGTGATCACTGCTTCTGTTACATTTCATATTTAATAGTAGTCAAAAGTTATTAACTGTCTTATATACAGGGTGTATATGAAAACGGGACAGTTACTTTAATGGATGAAAGGGCATAACTTTAGTATGTAGTTACAAAAAGAATTATCGAAAAAAACGTATCCGTTTAAGAGTTATGACCGTTTTAATTTTCAAGTGTTATCCCCACCATTTCTCGTAAAATTGGGTTGATCGTGTACAGTTACAGATTTTAAATCTTACGTTTTTTTTTATTTTGTAATAATTTCATCCGTTACTGAAATACAGCCTGAAAACCCCCATTGGGGTATACGCATTATTTTCGAAAATGGTTTTGAACGAACTTGATTTTGAGATCATCATACGGCTTACCTTACTATGCTCTATGGAGTCAATAAATTGTACAATATTTAAATTGTGATTAAAAGGTTAATTAACAGGTTAATAAACGAAAAAATTATCTCTCCTATTTGTCTTCCACAACAATTACCATATGGATATTATTTTCTTGTATCAAGTATACTTGATAAATAATGTGCGGCGAGCATTAGTTGGTTCAAATCCAACATTACTCTAGTTGAGTGTCCGTGGGAATTTTTTCCGTTCTCGGAAACAAAAAACAGATCTAATGCGTCGTTCTATCTCTTTTGACGCTGGAATATAGGTAATATCCATAAGGTACTGGAATGATCTTGTGTCTTTTTTCTTTATTAGGTGTACATCTGGTATATGTGTAGAGTACATACACAATGTTCTAGCATGTCATCGATAGCCTTTTATTTAATCAAAGAGCGACCTATATTTAGTGGAAATAGTACAGTAGCGTCGCTGTATGTGTAAAAAAAAAACATGGTCTATTTGCAGAGTATACAATGTCCTAACATACCGTTACTAGCCTTTCATTTAGTCAAATTCCGCAGATCATGTTGCTTACACATTCAATTGATGATGAATGATGATCCTCCTCGCAGTATCCGGCGACGGTACCTCTACGAAACCCTGTCGTGTGCCCATATGTTACTCACGTAATCAAATTTGGTTTTAAAGACTCGTCTACATAACGTGCAGAAGAGATTTCTCGTTACAACTATATGTGTTGGAGAGCTGAGGTTGAGATTATGTTGCTTTCACACCTGATGTCCAATTAGCATTGTATTGACCTAAATTAATTGCACAAGTCCAAGTAGTATTTAACATTCCTCTCTGCGACTGTCCAGATCATTAAGTAATACACTTTCTCTCAATATGCATTTCCGGTAATTGTAATTAAATGCCATTAGTTTAATGCATGATCAGGTAGACCTTTTGTAACGACAATTTAATTATATGCATAATATTTATGCAATTTCAACCTTGTAGGGGGAAATGTGTAAGTGTGTATATTTTTATTCTCTAAATGTTTATGTATATGTGGTATGATTTTGTTACATAAAATGTACCTAAAACACGATGTTATGAATACCACGATAGCAGACTAGATAGATCGTAAAGTATGGTGGAGCTTGTTCTTATCGTTTTCTCATAATTTATAAAAATAAATACACACATATTATATAACTTTATACCGCATTGTATTTGCAATGAATAAAACTTATGTCTAACCAAGTCTAGAAATGAGTAAGTGAGACTTATAGATGGTTAAGTTACTATACAGTAATAGGTTGTTAGCTCGCTAGCTAGTTAGTTGCGTATGTACTCTGCGACACTACCAGTCTATCTCCACTAGATATAGGCTAGGTTCTTGATTCTTTGATTAAATATAAAAATAATATTAAACAGACTTCAAAATAAATTTTGTTCCTTTCTCAAAACAAAAAATTCTTTATTAATCGAAACTCAAGCACATAATTAGCTTCATAAATACGATACAAGTACTTATATTATTGAACCCGGCTATACTCACATCCAATCGGTATAGGTACCGACTAGTTTCGGACCTATTGGAGGTCCTTCATCAGGGTGAGTGGATGAGTTCGCGGACGCGTCCCGTCTCGCAGTGATGATGAAGGACCTCCAATAGGTCCAAAAATAGGCGGTACCTATACCGATTGGACGTGAGTATACCCGTGTTCAATAATTAGTTTGTTAATAATGTCTCACGAAAGTTTTAATAATTTAAGTACCTATATATTAATAAACAATAATTTAATCCAAAATGGACTTTCTTGTTTATGCAAAAGTACGCGCGCTAGCTTACGAAAAATATGAAAAAGTAGTTGATTTCATTTATTTTAAAACCTATAATTAATTTTAAAAAATCTAACTGTCATTTTGAAGAATATGCTTAAATCGGTCCCATTACTCCGAAAAATGTAAATCTCTGTTTTAAAAGAGGTTTCTTTGATATTTTTTTTGTGTTACAAAAGTTAACCAACGGTGTATCGCAACTGGCAAAGTAATGTCAATGAAATGAAAAATCAGATTACCAAATATCACTTTTATACGTTTTGTAGTCACAGAAAAATTGAGATCCCTGCCGTCAAAATTTCTCCAATACGTCGCCTGAACGGTGTTTAAGAATTAGGGGGTATTTTGTTTTTGATTAAAAAAGTGAAATCGTATTTATGTTATTTTTTCTCTGTCTATTCAATTTTCTAACAGTAAGAGAAAGTTTTCTATACGATTAGTTAGTCTAACTAATCGTATGGAAAAAAATTGGAAATGTCAAATTACAAAACAGTATCGTGCGTTTTAGCGTTTTAGTCCATTCAAGGGTGTCATTTATTTACAGCGATCGGAACATCCGGGGGTCGCTATATTTTCTTAAAGGACAGTCCTGTACAATGTGGTTAATATTTTGAATATGCATAACAATACCAAATAGTGGTCACCCATAGCTGAAATTCGACCATAAATATAAAATAAATGCTTTTTTCCCTTGACGTACACTCTACAGACTAACCAGCTCACAGCTCACAAATCTCACAAAATCTGCAGCTAGAAACTCATTCGTCAATAATTATTTGATGGTGACACTTTAAAGTTCTTTGGCAACAATGTATACTCCGTGCGGCTGGACCAGTTAAAGTTAGTATTCAGTATATATGTATATATGGGCCGACCACAAATTATTTAGTTTGAAATTGACAGTATAACAATTATGTGTTTGACTTAAACAATGAACATTTTTCATACATACATACATACATATTTTCACGCCGTATCCCTAACGGGGTAGTCAGAGAAGACGGAGCGCCAACCGTCGTGGTCCTTACATACTTCTTTCGCTTCCTCAAATCTCATCATTATCCTCAGACATTTTTGCCTAGGTAAGCGAAATGAACAATTTATTTTATAATTTAATGTATTTATAACACATATTATATATAAAGTCTAGCTTTCTGTACTGCTTGTATCTCACACTCCTCCGTACGCACCATATGTTTAATAACATGTAAAAAGTTTTTTCTTCACGTATTAATATATAGATTGTGAATTTACGTCAAAAGCGTTTCTTGATAGGGTTTTTTTGATTAATTTAATACCTAAAGTTTAATGTTGAAAAGACGTAATAAAAATCGAAGTACCAAACACAATTAATAATAATGTGGACTCTTGTGTGGACTGGATCACCTATGACTTCTGTATCCGTTGTGATTGTCATGATCAAAACATGTACATAATCTTGTTAAATGGCGATCTGTGCCTACGACATTTTGTCTCTCAGAAAACAAAATGTTAATACCAATTCACGATTATCGTCTGTGATAGTGCAATAGTGCGTAACTAACTTTGGTAAAACCTATGGTAAAACCCGTGTAAGTGACGTGAACCAAATTTCACGAGCAGTTACAAACAATATTGTTATGTAAGTATTTTATGGCATCGATGTACAAAATAAAGCTATAGTTCTTAATCGGTTTTTTGAAAGTATTGTAGAGCTTATTTCTGTTAAAATTATTTTTATGTTAATATAAGATTTCCAAATATCTGTTAGATTTGGATCATTTTAGGTATTTATTAACTTACGCGTTATTGCGCTATCATTGCTTATTATGGTAATTATTTTACCTATTTTTATACCTATATAGATAATTCATCTGAACATGTGTTTGTCACTGAACTCCTAAACGGCTATTCCGGTTTTGAAGAAATTTTTTGTGCATGTTTGAGTGGATCCCTGAATGGTTAAGACTTACAATAAGACCCGGTATTATTTTATTTCTGGAACTCCTAAACGACTGGACCGATTTTGATGACATTTTTTGTGTGTTTGAGCGGGTCCCTGGATGTTTTAGATTCACTGTTAGACCCGTTACGTGGCGTTGTAATCGGGTTCTGGGAAATTTTTCCTTATTCCAACGTTCGGATAGAATAATGTCAAATGTGGCAGATAGTTGTAATGGATTTATAGTTTACTATTTTTCCTTTTAAAAACATCGTGTCATACAAGACTTTAAAGTCTTAAAAATCTGTCTTAAAAACTTCATACGAAGTATTATCTGCAAATAATATGTCTTTTTCTAGAACTCTCAGTGACCACATTCGATGTGAGAATGGATTGTCATGTCAGTCTGTCTCGTTAACATATTAAATGAGAAAAACAATATGCAAAACAGGTTCAAGCTTTTTTAAAATTGAACAAAAGTAAAATGTTTACAGGTAGGTATGTAGGTGTGTATGTACTAAATATGTATATGTATATTAAATACCAATCCCGAAAACATGGGTTCTATTAAAATTTAGAACATCGTATAATTACAGGTGTGGTAGAGCCATGCTGCTTTACAGCACGAATTGTGCCGGTTCGGCCGGTGAAATACCACCCTCTCACAGAATATCGAAATAACAGCATTTATTGCTGTTGTGTTTCGTTCGGTGAGTGAGAGTGCTGGTGGCCCATCTCCCCCCTCCCCCTCCTTTCCCTCCTTTCCCTAAAGGCCGGCAACGCACCCGTGAGATTCCTCGAACGTTGCAGGTGTCCATGGGCAGCGGTGGTCACTTTCTATCAGCTATTTTATAAAAAAAAAAATAAACTGAGTCTTACATTACAATATGAAAACAGTATTTTCTATTTTTAAAGTATGTGGCTTAAAAACAACTCTTGTCTTTAAGTAGCACCTAGCTTAATAATCCTATTTAACCGACTTCAATATGATTCGTTACTGTTTCGTTTTCTATTAGTTTTGCGTACTTATTGCACCTCGGACCAAGTAACATATCGGACGAAGTCATAATAAGTTGCCACTTTACCACCGTGTGTCGAACGATATTTCCTGTCTTTTTCTATCTCATTGATTGTATCCACGCGCAAAGCAGTTAGCTATAAAAAGTATGGCAACCTCTCACTGCCGGTGTATTTCGTGTCAGCTTATGAGCCGTTCATGAAATAATTATTTGCAAAATACTCGTAAATATTAAGTGTTTTGCGTATTACTATTCACAAAAGTAAAAATATGTCATGTTCAGCTGTGTCACGTTGTACTGTGACCTTATCTAGTCTAAATCTAGAAAGTCGGTCAACAAAAAAGGGACAAAAGGACACTTTAAGGAAACGCTTTTAAAGTAGATGCTCCGTTCATTGATACTTACTGGGTCCGAGTATTGTATAACAAATTTTCCTGTAAACATCAATAATATTCAATTTTTAACCAAAATTACTACCGTACCAACATGGTATAATTTTTTTCAAAGTATAGCTTTAAATACATAAATTAGTTTAGGTACATATCCATATTCTGTTTTTATAAAGCATTGTCACGTGATCTTTTGTCCGTTAGGTACAGATAATTGTTTAATTGTCGTGGAATTTTTTGAAATCTTGAAGTGAAGTCATTAGGATGAACAATGTGGAATTCTAAGAAGTACGTCTTTGCCGGTAGGTACACACAGAGAGTAGCGAGTATCGGAGAGTTTCACGTGTCCAGTGTTCCCACGCCACTGTTTACCAGAATATGTGAGATGATCTTAAATAGGGATGGGATTCATTATTTCTGGAAAATTAAAAAATAAAAACGACGGTAGACCGCTTTTCCGGTTTATTCCGTTCTTTAAAAAATTAATGCAATCACTGTATGAATAGAATTTTGTTTGTTCCGTTAACTTCACTGAATTCCTTAGAAAATTCTTTATTAAAAACAGTAATTAAAAAAGTAATAAATATGTGTTACATCAAAAGATTTTTTATTTTTAAATCTTATAAAAACTATGGTCTTAACTTCTTAAGTCTCTAATAAATATCTTTAAATTTCGCTCATGTTAGACGTAATAACAGCTAAGGTTTATAATTGTGGTCGAAAGGTTAAATTGGCATTCATTTCTAGGGTCTCTGATGCCTAAATATACTCGTGGAAATAAAAATTCTCTTAATATGTTCAGTTAGTTAATATTCAGTCGTACAGATAAATTTTTGATGAACTTTCAGCAGAACGCAATTAATTTCAGTTAATGTAATATATCTCCCCAGTGTAGTATTTCTTAGTTCATATATCTTAGTTAAGGTAGATGGTAAAACACGTGTATACATAATCAGCTAAAAAAATCAAAAACATCATAAGAAATTATATAAAGCTATACAAATACTTAATAGCGATTAATAAAAATTTCTAACAAATAAGTTGAGTTTTTGAGTAATCATGATTAATTAATTAATTATCGACGATCGCGGCTGATAACCCTGGTATTGTGCATAATCAACAAGCAGATTGCTGTAAATCGAAGAACACCTGACTTTGAACTATGTAAACATCGCTTGAGAAACGCGACGTTTACAGTATGTTATGGGTAATATTTTAGAATGAAATAAGTAAAAAACTTTATAAAATTCACACTAATAATTACAGACTTTAAATATTTTTACTGTCGACTACATTCAAGATAAAAGTTAAATTAAAAATTTTAAAAATCTTCCATACAAAATGTAATAAACCTATTCCTAAAAAGCGATAAATTTCAATTTACTAGATTTTAATAAGTTATCTGAATCATACTTGGCGGTACAATTATACCAACAAAATTGAAAAGTGTCTATACACTTTATAGTTATTTATTTGTTAATGAAAAGTAGGCCCATCGCGTTTTCAACAACTGGTTTCCAACGTTGTGGTAAAGCCTTGACGCTTCGATATTTAATAATGTGTGAACTTTTAGTAATTTCGATTTCTAAGGCTCTTATGAATTCTGCCCATGTTTCATAACGCTTGCCACTTAAATTGTGCTTCAATTCATGAAAACAGTTCTAGTGGCAAGAGCTGTAGTGTCGGTCTCTCAGACAATTGCGCAATAATAATCACTAGACATCTTTCATGTCGTTACAAAGTACAAACAAGAACACTTCGAAAAGTAGCGGTAAGTTTGAAATAGACAACCTATTACTTGTCCTCGGGACAGATTCTTGTAATTTTCAGCTACCTTCCGCTCAAATTCCAAACTTTTTAATGGATTCAGTGGTGGAGTCTGATCTTTGAAATATCCTGAGGATGCTTCGTTCAGAAGCGAAACACCTGTTGATTAATGAGTGCAACTTTGGGCGGAAGATATCTAAAAATTATGGGATGCATTTAATGGCACTTCAAAATTGGTGAAAATATAGACAAAATTGCTATGAATTGCTATTAAAAAATATAATGTTATATAATTTAATTTTACTCCTTCATAAAAAATATATTAGCTATAAAAAAGATAGTGCTATGAAAAACAACATTTTCTATACACTTGACAAGCTGTCATCCTGAAAATTCCGACAAATCCAGCGCAGTGAATGAAGTTGCTCCATTGCGCAATGTCTCTTCCTAACTCCTGGAAATAACTCGGAAATACACCTACTAGTATATATAAGATTGCTTTATATACATATAACAACAGCAAAAGATGAAAAGAGATGGAAGGATATACAGATGTTTCAAGGTTAAATTTCTCAACTTCAACTATCTCCTTAGAGTGCGGATTCCTATTTGAATACTGCTCATAAATATAACTTAGAAATAAACGTACTAGTTTATATAAGATTGCTATATGCAGGCTTCATTGAAAAATACTAATTAACCTCTTAGTGCAAAATTCCTGTCATCATACCTAACAACTTTTGTTCTGAGACTTTTTACAAAACTTAATACGTTCGTCAAAAAATATTTGTTAAGTATTGTTGTACTGCCTGCTGTGCACTGCTGCTGTGGTGTACGTTTTGCCAATGGTACAGTGCAAGCGCACCGGGCCACAGCGACCCCCCGCCCCCCGCGCCACGTCGTGCGTGTGCCGCTTAAGCGACCGGGTAGAGTAGGTGCCATTTTCAGAAACATTTTTATTTTCGTATTAAAGAAAAAGTTATAAATTTTTAAAGGTCGAAGAACAACAGCTATTGGGGATAATGTTAAGAACAAAATACTAAGAGGTTATTAGTATTTTTAAATTAACCCTGTATAGATATTCCAACAGCAAAAGACGAAAAGAGATGGAGGATTATGGAGATGTTTCGATATCAAATTTCTCGACTTCAACTAAGATAGTTCTTTAGAATGTGGATTCCTGATTCAATACTGCTCTTAAAAATAACTCAGAAATACACTACTATATATAACATTGCTATATATCGATATACCAACAGCAAAAGATGATAGGAGATGGAAGATTGTAGAGATGTTTCGAGATTAATGGTGGCTTGCACCAACGCAAACCGCTCTAAATTTCTCGACTTCAATTGTCTCTTTAGAGTGAGGACTCCTGTTTCAATACTGCTTTTGGAAATAACTCAGAAATACACCTACTAGTATATATAAAATTGCTATATGTAGATATACCAACAGCAAAAGATGAAAAGAGATGGCGGATTATAGAGATGTTTCAAAATTAAATTTTTCGACTTCGACTATCTCTTTGGAGTGCAGACTCCTGTTTCAATACTGCTTCATGTATAAAGCAGATTTAGATCTGGCGCTGCGCCGGCTGCTGTCGCGGAATGCTCGCTTCGCTCGCTCGGCTCGCGTATTGTGGTAAAAAGACCTAATCTAACCAAAAAAAATGTTATAAATATATCGTCGTGTTTGTACAAGGTTACAAAAAT
Source organism: Zeuzera pyrina (assembly GCA_907165235.1). Lineage (NCBI taxonomy): Eukaryota > Metazoa > Arthropoda > Insecta > Lepidoptera > Cossidae > Zeuzera > Zeuzera pyrina. Next base: position 8,684,283 of record OU015641.1, read on the forward strand.
TTTTTCTAAATTTTACCCTATGTGAAACACTCTAACTAAACTTTAGCCTGCACTTGTCCTCATGATTTTCTCCCAAGTATTTATTATCAGTTATCGCTATTACACCATATTAAAGTTTCAGTGATTGAAGTTGTAACTAAAATTTTATTGTGAAAACTGTTAATTTTTTATTTATTATTTTTTTTTATAGCAGACCATTAATTTTAAAGAAGACGTGATTTATATCAATTTTAAATATCGAGATTTGTAGATAAAATTACTAATTCTATAGCTCCATTTTATATATCCCAAAAATTATAAGAATTCGTTTCACGAACGTAGTGTTGATTGCATCACAGTTTCGGCAAGCTTGCTACCGAAACCGAAACTAAACGGAAAATACGATCTGACACTATTAAAGAACTATTTATACATGTATATTGTACAATGATATGAAATAAAAAATTTGCTTTAACTTTTTATTTAGGCCCCCGAAATTAAATCCCAAAACTCGACTTTTAAAGTCAACACTTGTTACAAGTGTTCATAATTGTTTCAAGTCTTCATTGTTTATATCAAGTAGTCGGTGAGAAAAAAGTTATGCCAGACGGACAATAACCTAGCAGAAAATATTTTATTTTGTATGTATGTATACTAATATAATAAATACACGAAACATGAAATCATTAGGATCCCAAACTTTTCTTGTCTTCAATGTGCTTAGACTTATGCATAGATAGAATACTGATATTTATATTTATTCAGATATCATTAATATATAAATAAATGGTTGATAACTTTGGATTGTAAGGATAGAATTTGTTTCGAATATGGTCAGTTCTTATCGATGTCGTTTTGCAAATGTATATTAGCTACATTCATATTACATTATAAATAGACCTTTCATTATAAATATGAATTAGGGGCAAATATTTAAATCTTTTTATACTTTTAACCTGCGACTTAGTCCGCGTGAAAATTTTTTCCGTGACTTTTCTGGATAGTGTTTCCTTTTCAATAGGTAAATTCATTCATGAAAAATAGCCTTTATCTCTTTGTTTAAAAAAGTCCATCACTGTCACTGACATTACAATCGGTTCACCGGTTTAGCCTTTTCATACAAAATGTTATCCACCTTTTAATCCCTTTCAGGGATAGATTTTTGATAAAAAAATGTCCTATGTTCGTCTCCTGGTTTCAAACCAGGAGACGTACCAAGTAAAATTTAATAAAAATAAGTCTGGCGGTTAATGAAAACGTAACAGACAGAAACATATTTTTGGATGACTAATACTTATTAGCATGGAAGTATGGATATAGATAGTATGGATCTAATGCCTATAGCATACGAGTACAATGCATATTTAAATGCACATTTTAGATTTAAAAATAGATGTTATTTTCGTAATCTGCACCGGGACCAGCTTCAAAAATGACACCCATATCATTTCACTAAAAAAAGAATGTCCGCCATCGTGGATTTCAAAATCAATGTCATTTTATATACAATACATACCTACTTTTCGTAATTTAAAATGTACCCACAAAACAATGATTCTACATTATAATCAAAAATCGAACCTTAAAATGGACGACAGTGAAAGCGCGGTCATTGGTCGTGTAGCGCGCTGCGTGCGCGTTGGTGACAATATCGCAAGTTTAATTTTGCCTTTTATATGTCTCTTAAATTTATGACGTTAAAGCTTACTTTGTTTTGTTAGTATTTCGGAAAAAGTTTGCCGAACTCTACCGCTTCGTCGCATGCGCATAAATGTCGATACATAATTACTCTTTTGTTCATCATTATAATTAATGTAAGTAAAAACAATATTATTTTATTTAAATATGATTTAATTGAACTGTTTATCTAATGTATATTACGATATGTTCTTTTTTAATAATATTAAAAAAAATATCGTAATTGTTACATTATATTTATTCAATGCAAGTTTAATTACTAAATTAAACTTGAAGGCAAAACCTTTCGTAATTTTATTATTGTTGCAAAATCTTATGCCAATATATTGTATGGACTCAGATGTTACTTTGCGGAAATCTATCTTAATTTTAAGCTATCTCAATGAAGCGTCAAGAAATTCCAGTGATCAGGCACGGTCGGCTATACACAGAAATCAAATACACATGAAAATATGAATGGTTAATTTTTTCATCCAAACTATCACTTTCTTTTCTACTCTACCATAAACTCACATCTCCGTGAAACAATACGCTAAGTAAATATGACTATGTAATTGTTTAATGTAATAAAAACGGTTATTACCGTTTTCAATCTCAACACCGCCACCATGACGTAAACCGAGTATAAATAATAATTTTAACGCTAGATATGACATATACTCGTACTTGTGTATAGCAGAATAAAACATGTACGTTTTTAAATTATTTAAAACACGAACACTTTAATTAATACGAAATATTTTATTTATTATGGGTAGATAAGAATTTATGTACGTTAACAAATTGAGCTCGGTAACATATTATCCGTTTGGTTTTTTAACTAGAAAACTTTTCGAACAGTCTACGGTTTGTTTACTCACAGTATGGCTACATCTTGGACCAAAACATTGACTAGATATCATTTGCTACAGTCTACAGGGCTCATAGATTATGGTTACTGTACCCACCGCCTGTTGTATTGCGGAGATTAAAGGGGCCTCCGGTCCGTAGCCGATCAGAGTGGGAGTTGACAATCATTTAATGATCCACGATCAAAAAGCAATGCAACTCCGAGAAGGACGATAGCGGATGTGGTTCGCGCTGTCGTAATACTGCAAGGGTACTGAGAGTAGTCGGCCCTTTAAGACATGGTTTAGCATAATATGAAAGGTGGCTCTGTGCGTTCTATAGGAAATCCTAGAACTTCTCGATAACGCGCATAGGACGACCACTGCAGATTTGGTGGGTAAAAGTCCCACATAGCCCGATATCACTACATAGGGGCTGGATACATTTGTCATGGTTTCTTCAACGTTATTAAAAAAGGTACCATTACCAAAAGGTAAGGTTACGTAGTCCATAATCCAACTATGTACATACATACATCCTTTGGTTTCAGTTTGCTTGTCGTTGTCAGTTGCTGTCTACCCTATTTCTTCACCTCTGCCTCACTTTTTCAACTCGTTCATTACCTGGAAATACCTGGTCTTAAGCTCCATTAAAACTAACCTCCAAAACACAAAACTCGACTTTCGAAGTTCTCTTTTATGTTTGGGTCTTTACTTACTATAATTGTTTTCTTTTTCATGTGTTTACATCAAATTATCTCTAAGATAAATTATGACAGTCAGGTAAGTGTTCCCTTTTCCTAATTTAAGAAAGAAATACTAAATTGTTGAAGAGAACGTTCACGCTCTGGGACCGTTTTATACGTTTAGTAGCGATGTCTTCTTCCCTGTTGGTCTGGGAGAGAAGTAAAACAGTACATGCCAGAACATGCCAAAACATCTCCTCGCACAAATCATAAAAGTTGATCAAGGACGGATTTATTATAAGGAGCTCATAGCACATGCGATAGGCTAGCAATTTGATCTAGGTATATTCCCTATACCATCTACAAGCCAAAATATGAAATTAGCATTAAGACGTTATTTTCTGCTCTTCGATGCTCTGTTCACTGAATAGTAAGTGGCGTGAAGACGTATAATAGAAATGTAAGGACTTTGTAGAATTTTTGAGAATGCGTGACGCTACGTATATAAATATCAAAAAGTAAAGAAACATGTACCAATTGTAATGAATTCTTGTAATTTTTTGCTGTCTTCCGCACAAGATTCCGAAACAACTAATCGACACTTATTTCGTCTCTCAATGCAGCACCCTTAGGACATTTCAGAGATCAGACTGGGTTAGCTAACCAGCACCGAATCCAGCCTATATCAGCAGGTTTGCTGAATGAATCTGATCTCTGGACGAGAAAAAAATTGCATTTTCATAACTTGCCCCGTTCGTACAAACGAGCAAACGACGCAGTTGAATTATTGTTACCTAATTCGGAGTTGCCACATTCATTTTCCAAGCACCATTTTTTGTACTTTTAATATAATAAAATTGCGTATAACGTAATCATTTTATTAAAATAGAAAACATATTTTTAAGCGTTATGTAGGTGGGTTTTATCTCTCATGAGACGTAATTATGGGATAAAAAATTTAATAAACATTAACTTGACAATCCCTTTACTCTCGCGTGGCGCAGAAGGGTGTGGATAGGGGTGTGCCAACAGCAATACGCTCGAAAATTGCGTTATTATTTCACCACTAATGTTACAGACAATATTTATAAACATTGTAAAAATAATTTAAATTAAGTTAAAATATCTAAGCAACTTTTGTGTATCGTATCATCTTTTTGAATAAGATTAGATACAATGTAAATAACAATTAAGAAATAAGTTCATTTGCGAATTCAGTAAAATTATTATTAATATAAGTAAAAATAGTACTTATTATTGAAATCACTTGAATGTGCGTTTTCGTTTCAATCTAATGTGCTAAAAAGGCAAATAAATAATTTTTGCACTCTTTTTAGATAAAATGGGTGTTATAAATAATAAGGTGATGTTCATACGAAAAAAATATAAAAAAAAATGTATTTCTATGGTAAGTAATTTATGTCAATAACTATTTTACATATATTTTAACGTATTCTTTAATTGAGTGAAACAACAAAATTTTATCTTTTCAGCAATTTGGATTCAAAATGGACATTACATACTATATAACACTTATTATATACATAATTACCGATGTGTCTTTTAGTGATTGAGGTTATATTCCTACAATATATTTATTTTATCGAGACTCTGGTTCACAAAGCTATATTATAATTCGTTAGGTGCTTCTTAGAAATGACAGCACCCCCAGCATTGCAGCTGGAAAGGTTTTGTATGTAGTGGCAACCCTAATTCGCGCACCACTGAAGATGTAGCGCGTCCACAGTCAGGATGCGCAGGCGCAGCGCGACACGCAACACGCCGCACGCTACGAACAACTCATATGGAACATTGCCACATACACTGATTGAGCAAAATGTAAATCTGAATAAGTACTGAACACGGGTGATTGATTGAGTCGAAGCCGATATCCGGAATTGATGTACAGTGAAGAATAATGTATGATATGGTAAACGGTACATGTAATGCGGATCTGTAGAGCCTGGCTTCAGCTAAGACGTTATAATTTACGACCAACTGAATAAAACATCGCAGAACTCTCAATTGCTAACTTTATGCATTCTTCATAAAGGTCATACATACTTCAGACAATTGCGATTGGTCTTGCAATATTGCGATCGAAATATAGAAAATAACAAATAATTTTATATATATGTAAGTCAGGCTGCCCAGTGATGCCCAATTAAATTATGTTGTTTATTTGTTCTAGTAAAAATTTCAATTAAGTAATGATTAAAGGCGTCAGTTAACCGGGCTTTGTTTTCAACGATCGCACTCATTTCACTGACCGCTGACAGGTGACCTGTCCGAGCCACACATTTGAATACAATACAGCGCATTGAAGGTGGATCGCCGCGCGGCCGCCTTTATACACGCATTTGAGACGATCTCTGTTTACTTTGTCCGTGCTTTGACTTTTACCCAGCTATGGCGAGGAGAAAAGGGTAATAAACTTTGCGGGAATGTGTACTTCTATGTATCGTATGCCTACAGCTTCTATGCTGGCCTGGGATATAGAATGTGCTGGCTGCTTATCTTTATGCTCGGGACGGGAAAGTCTGCCAAGGACTTGTTATAAGAAACTAGGCGGCGAGATAATACCTTGTAACTATCGGCTTCCATTTCGACATTTATAAGACCAAATATTGAATGAAGCATCATTAGAATGTGTCCGCTAAGTTGTTTGTCCTTCTGCGTAAGTTTTGACAATCATCCCAGGGATGTGATTTATTATAAAATACTTGTATGAGCGATAGGTAACGTTTCCATTTGCCGTCTGTAAGTCAAAATATTTATGCTAGAAGTAGCGACAAGGAATTATTTGTGATTATATCGTTATTCTGGCACTTATTAGGCTTATGTAGCCGAAATGGCTAAAACGGGATTCCCTTCTTTTTCGCCTTCTTAGCCTTATATTTCCGTCATGTTTGCCTGTCTGTCCGTGTTTTACAACCATTTTATAAGTCATTTCATCTATCTGATACAGACATAAAAAAAAAATTAAATCTAATTTGTCCAAAATTCTTACGAAACCCTATTTTAACCGACTTTAAAAAAGGAGGAAATTCTCAATTCGATTGTATTTTTTTGTTTTCTTTTTAAATGTTTGTTACCTCAGAATATTTATGAATCGATTTGGAAAATTCTTTTTTTATTTGAAAGGATATACTTCCAGATTGGTCCCATTTAAATTTCACTGGTATTGGAGCTTGTTTCGAAGATACACCAAATAATACCAAATAACGCGAAATGCTTATAAGCTTTATTTATATTGATGATTCTCTTGTATGTCATTCTGTTCTAGAATTAGAAAAGAAGTTAATTGTACACCTCCCATAGATATTTATTTAGGCCAAGATCAATCAAAAGGGCAAAATAATAAAAAAATTAAACCATCTTCAAAAAAAAGCACTGAAAATTACGAAATGAATATCCTTTACTAATCAAAACTCAAGTACAAAAATTAAATACCATACAAATGTAATTGAATTTGACAGTTATTGAAGTCGGTGCCAAATCAATGTGCAATAACAGGAATTTGATTGATTTGGAGTTTGGTAGGCTTGGCATCAATTTCATACTTTTCAGTGATTTTTTTTGAAGTCGGTTTAAAATTTTTATTAAATTTTTTTCTAGGAACGCAGACGAAACCTGAATATAAGTATCCAACCTCTTAGGGAAGAGACTGTGCAATATAGGGTTTTAATGCACTAAAACTCCTGGGATGGTCATCCTCAGCGCGTTGTTGAGGGAACACACCGGATTATCTATCGCGATGTGCCAAAGCTCTTCTCGGGAGTTAGTGACAGCGAGTCCCCTGCACTTTCGCAGTGCTCCGACAGCCATACGTGATGTAATCCTCAGGTCGCATTTATAGACGACCGGAGCCCCCACTACGATCGGCCTCGTCCCCGAAGACTCCTTTAGTTCCCGCTTACATTAAACGGTGAATTACCGTATCTTCGTTCTATACTATAGAGTTGTGCTATAGAATCCTATCATCGTAGTGTCTGACACGCCTTTTTATCAGGTTGTTTTCATTATAGTATAAGCTGTGTCTGCTGTGTCGCCCTGTGGTCGAAATTCGTTGTAAATATACACTTATAATATAAACTCTTTGGCGAGAATCTACTCTGTGCGACTGTTTGATCCAAGGAGGTTACATTACATATGTTCACAAAATTATGAGATTGATAATGACAGTCTTTGTGACATTGGTAGTATGAACGCAAACAATGAACTTTTTATTTAATTTAATTTAATGTACTTATTTTTAACACATATTACATAAAAATGATAGCTTTCTCTAGTCCTTCTCCATATAAACTTTAAGTGTACTAAAATTTCAACTCCTCCGTCCGCGCAATTTTCTTAAAAATGGAACCAAAGTTTTCGCTTTATGTATTACTCGTAATATATAGATTTTACGTAGGTATGTAGTTCATATGTAACTGGTTGATTGGATTGACCTATAATATTTCTAGTGTTGATGTTCTGTCCACCTCGTATCGCAAATGGCGTTAAGTTATGTACATATGTATGTAATCTATGTTTATGAACACCGGAACAGAGTTTTAATAGAGTTCTATTCATATTGAGTATTAGATACAGGTACAAGTGATAATCGCGTTAATCGCGTCACATGATTGATAAACACTAAATTCGTCTTTATTTTATTATGTATTGTATTTTAATCGACATTTTGTACCGCATATTATCTTTTGAGTGATATACATGTCTATCTATCATATAGAAATGGGAATACCCGGCGAAATACTATATTTATCTATAGGTAAATAAAAAGTCACTTTCTGTTACATAATTGACGTAGCTGTTTCGAATCTACCCTTATTTTTAATCTAGTAGTTCGAGCTTCGGAGACATAAGTACTTAAGATTGAGATTAAGTAAATAAAATTGAGTTAAATGAATTTCTTACGAAATTAAAAGTTGCCCGACGACCATCAGGACAATGAAAACTAGTGCTGCAATTCCAGCACAGAACAACACGAGTATTAACAAGTAACTCAAGTATAATTTCATCGTCATACTACAACAGTTTGAACATTTTTTAAATATTACGAATCATATATAATTTAAGATTCTATATTGTTGCTTACTGTCAATAAGCGTAGCAACAGCGCGTAGCAGCCTATATAATCAAAGAACACTACGTGTACAGTTCACAGAAAAAACTGTCTAACGACTTTCAAAATAAGGTCCATATCGACCGCGAGATGAGGTTTGAGGCATCCGCATCTCAGGAGCGACAAGGACGCAAGATCGGCATCGAGATTAGAAGCCTCGTCTAGAGTATTGATCGTTTTCCCGCCCGCCCAGGTGGCCGGGGGTGACGGGGTACGGAGAGGGGGAAGCTCGAAGCCATTTCGTTAATCTCGTGCTGTGTCTGTAGGGGGTGGATTTTAAATGGTTTTCTGTGAAAAGCTGATGTATCTACCTAAAGATCTCTATATACCCAATGGGTAGGAGGGCAGGTCCATATAGTATGACAGACTTTAAGACATAACATATTAAGATATGTGGTAAAACTTGTCTAAATTATGTGGGTACATATCGTAAATTACTGCATATAGTAGTAGCAAATATGTTTATGTAAGACAGCTTAGGTCTTGGGTATATTATAACAGAAGTAAAAAAGAAAAGAAAAAAGTAAGAAAAGAAGAGAAAATTATAGGATTACATAATTCATCACTGAACTGCCAAAACACATAGTGGTCCATTTTTTACTCTGTTAGCGTTTTCAATTTCAGAGTAAAATATTTTGTGCATTCGTACAGGTTTACCTAGGACATTTCAGTAGAATTTTACATTGTAAGTAATAATCTTTGACTAGCCGTCTATCATTAATTGATTTCTATTTATTTTGTCTCTAATATATCGAAATAGCGTCAAGATGTGATTTTATTTTTAAAAAACAACAGATTTACTTACATATATAGAAATACATAACATGGCACCTACTTCTTAGAATTCTAACCTATAGTTTTAAATCCATTGTAAACAATTTTAATTTAGGTCTGTCTGTACATTTATACACATACGTAAGTAATTACATAACGATTTCACCTATTTTAAAGAAGTTTAAAACTATACATACCTAATTTAAAGAACTTTAAATCTATTATATTTGAAAGAGGCTTAAAGTTAGTATTTACATATTACATATTATATACACATACATACACAACATCGCACTTATTTTAAAGAATTTTGCCCACCTACCTCCTATCTATACCTACTTATTACTTAAGAATCTATTAAAATATATACAATATACATAAAGTTACACCATTATCTATTTGGGGTGAACAGAGCATTAAAAACTGAATAATAATTCCGCTAAATAGTTTTTTTGTGCAAATTTATTTCAGTATTCAATATTTTATTGCTGACAGTACCCAGTTATAAATAAATGTGTTCCCGTTTAATCAATTCAATTTCAATCGTGATTATTAGATCGTGATAATTGTTATACCCATCAGGATGTAATGCAAGACATAACTCCTTTTTCGTAGCATTCGTGTTTAACATTTCTTCACTATTGTTTAGTAAATATTTGATTTGAAATACAGAAGTGAATTTCAGTTCCAATTCTGCAACTTACTACTACTAGTACTAGGTAGTAGTACTAGTCAAAAACCAATGGTTCACGTCAATATCAGTAGTAGCTCATAATAGTAGTCATTACTATTGCCAAAATCGGTTAAGAGTGTATCGGACACGAATTTGTGTTCCGTAGCATTTTCAGAGCAGTAAAAGTTAAATAAAAAAAATGTGGGTCTAAATTATCCCTTACGTAATTTTTTATTTCTCATTTTTGCTTTCGGGTTATTAATTTAAGTCTATGTCAAATCTAAGTTCAGTAAATGTAGAGGAAAGGACAGACATGACGAAAGTGTCAGTATTTCGCTTTTGCCATTCTGACTACCTAAAAATAGGTTCATGTCTGTAAAAAGCGAAATAAATATTTACATCATAGGACAAAGTAAACGCATTATTTAGATTTTACCTGGGAAAATTTATTTTGTACAATTTTAGTATCCATTTATTTACGATAGTATCATTTATTACATGTTCCAATAATCCGTTATTAAAATGTTATATTTAACCAAATACGTTATTGTTATATCTTTGTATTGTATTTCCCATAAAAACCCACAGAGAAAGCACGGAAGCGCTAGCTGGAATATTAATTATCACTTCGCCCCGGCCCCTTGGAGGGTGAGGGAGAATGTAGAAGAACAGGGGGTAGTTTCGTCTTACGAGTCAGCGCCTGGCACCGGTCCCGTACAGTCCAAGAGGCGGTATTTTCTTTTTTTCATAAATAGAAAACTTTTTTGCGTTCGGCCTTCTCAGCGTTCTTTTGGTTTGTTCTGAAATAAATTTTACTTTATATGTTACTGAAGAATTCAGATAAATTATAGAAATATGAAAAAGTATATTATGATATATAGTACATACATACTTACATATTTCTTCAAGCTATGTACATGATGGATAGAGAGACAAAACATTTATTATGTTATTTTATTATTTATTTATTATTGTTCGAAATTTCTTTGCTTTATTCTTAAAAATAACATAATTGGGTATTATACAGTCTGCAACGTTGTAATTTTCTTTTGTACGAAATATTAAGTATGTGAAGATATGTATGTATTATGCATGTATTTAGTAGATTTCATAAAGTATTTACACATATTTTATTTTTTCATTGTTAATTTAAAATATGTTTCTAAAAATTATTGGTTTCATTTCAAATTTTAAAAATAATTTGTTGTGGATAATAATATTGCTTATTATTAAAATATTTTAAAACTTATATGTACGTAACATATTTAGATATTTATAACTATTTTTAAGCATTCATAGTATTTTTCCACTTGTTATTGTAGGAAAATTTATCACCGTCTCTTAGACTTTTCGTGAGATTTTAACAATAAAGAATGGACAAAGGCTTTTGGAAAGAGGTTTTTGGAGTTGTATTCCATAGGATTTTTAGCATGTAGGTATATATATCTATGAGTATTGTTAGTTCAACGGCTTTGTGAGGATTCGTATTGAATAGAAGAATGTCGGAGGGAATAAAGCGTGACAGTAATATGTAATATTGAGGATACTTTGGTTTAGTTTAACTGAAGACTATATTATTAACATCCATCAATTAATTAGTATGGGAGCTGCCTTTATATGTCTCCGTCTTTTACTTTGACACTTTTTGAATAGAATATTTTGAAAGGCAGGTTTTTTTTTTACCCTCCAACGAAAATAGGTATGTTTTTGAAATCGTTGTCTGTTTGTCTGATTGTCTGCGTGTTTCTCCGTGCAATCGCGGCTCTCGAAGGGACGGACCTGATTATCATGCGGTTTCTTTTTGTTTGAAAGTTGCAGTTTTCAACAAAATATTTAGCTCGATTTCAACTGTCTCCTGTGTTAGTATTATTTGATGTCTTTTTAATAAAACTTTCAAAAGTCCATGAGGTCAAATTCAACTTTTAAAGTGCATCTTTATATGTGGGTTTCACCTATTTTCGTCAAATAATTCGACGGACGGTCTAGAAATGTGTAACTCAGAAGTGATAGGTAAAAAAAATGTACATCCGTGAAAAATAATGATTAAATCAGCTAATCACACGTTTCCCAAATACATCTGTAAACCGTTGCTACTAAATGCCTACTAAGCCTTATTTATGATCGATTAAGGTATGAAAAGATGTAGATCAAAACAACAGTTATACGATTTCATGATTTAAAAGAGAGAGTATGATTGAAAAAGTTTGTTCATGACTAAAAGAAAATTGAGGAGTATAAACAAAAAGTAAATCTAACATTAAATTAGTAAGGGAGTAATTATTATTGACTAGTCGCATCATTTTGTTTTTTCAAGCTTCGTATAGAAGTGTTTGTGTGTGTGCATTTTATATTCAAATCAAACCTATTACTCAAAGTAGACTGAGGATATATTGATACTGTGATTCAAATGATATCTCTTAGATAACTTAGTTATTTGCGATTTAATAAGAATAATTTAATTCGTCTGAACAAATAGATTTACGGATCTATTTTCCTTCAAAGTATTTAATTTGCGCATCTTTAAGACAGACTGACACAAGATGATTCCATAAGTATTCCAGTTTATCATATGATATAGAACTTCAAGGCTACATTCATGAAATAACGAGTATTAAATTAACATTGGTAACAGCGATTGTCGCGCTGTCTTATCGTCGGATCAGCGTGTTTTGTTATATTTGTAAGCATTCTATTTCTACCAAATTATTATCGTTATGTTATTTTTATTTTATTCATACGGTTTATCTACAACAATTGCATTATTACATACGTGTATATATTACATTAAAGTACATTGTACTTAAATTCGAATGTAAAGTTATTTACAGATAAATACTGCATACGTATTTACTACATAATACAATTATACATATAAATATGTAATATAAAATCTATTTTTAAAATATAAAATTACAGATTTAAAATATCTTTAATGTTTTAGTGAAATTCCAATGAAATCCCATGGGAATAGACACGTAGGTAAGGTGTAGAGTTGCAATAGGTACGTTCATCAAGACGAGATTTCCAGAAAAAAACAATCTGATGAACGTCGCATAGGTTTTGCGAGAGTTAATTATAATATAAAAGAATTGAAGAACCGCATTTTAAATTTCGAAATCGTGATTACAGAAATATGCGTCTATTCAATGACAATTATTTTGGTACATTTCTTAATGTTTTTATGTGTATACACGCTTTTGGATTTCAGTCTAGTTATGTTATGTTTTTCCGTTGTTATACTATGAATCTTTGTGCCTGTTGTGTGTACCAAATTAAAAAAAGAAAACAAATTAGACAATTGTTTGAGATTTTTTAATTCAGTGAATGAAAAGAGATCGTGTATCAAATGGCCGGCATTATAGTTACAAGAAAGATTGTTAAGTAACATACTATATTTTTATACATTTGAAATCTCTATGACTTGCGAATACAACATTAAAAACACTCTACCAGAGGTCACTCACGGGAATGCTTACCAGCGTTGTCAGATTTTTTTTCGAGAAAGCCGGGATTTTGAAACCTTTGAGTAAAAAAAGCGGGGTTCTTTCGTCAAAAGCGGGACTTAATAAAAAAAACGTAAATAATCAGTAGATTTTTATGATAGATAGCCATAGACATTGTTTTTAATGAAAATACGTTACTATACTAATAACAATAATAACTGTCTGGTTTACCCTGAAGGTAGTTAAATCTTCAAAGGAATAAAAGTAAGTAGTAATACATTTCAATGTATTTCTTTGAAGATTTAACTTCTTTTAAAGTTTCCTTTTTTTAATATATTGCAGTTGACGAACTCTGCACAGGATAGCTCCAGATTCAGAGCTCGGTGCTTATGTATTGAAACAGAACTAATAAATAAATGCAATATTTAAGTACGTAAATTTGTATTCTTTTATACGTAACCGTGCGTGATGGTGAAATATGTAGATTGCGAAATAGATCTTGAATAAGTCTGGCAACGCTGGTGCTCACTTTAAAGGAAAACATATACATATATCCTCACGCTGTATTCCTGATGGATACCCTTCGTTCTTCCGTCGAATACGTGAACAACTTTTTTAATGCACTTTTAGTAGTTATTTGTTTTAATTTTAAGCCATCCCTACTAAAAGCAGTAAATGACATTTTTATAAAGATTTAGTAATTACTTGTGCATCTATTTATATGATAATGATGAGATTTGAGGAAGCGAAAGAAGTATGTTAGGACCGCGACGCTTGGCGCTCGGTCCTTCTGACTACCCCATTAGGGGTACAGTGTGAAGATATGTTTATATTGGTCTCTTATTAATGTAATATTAATTAGTGCGAAATCTGCGAGATTACAAGATTTATAGCGCCATGTTTAATTCAATTTCGTACGTTACATATAGTACACCGAGAAAACGAAAATGACAAAATAAATTACAAATCCACATAATATTTGTACCTAATTATATAGTATGTACATTGCACGTTTTAAATATAGACCTTTTGAATTATATGATGAGTTAGTAGGTACATAAATAGAGTTTTCTAAGATACCTACGTGAGTGACACATTCATTTATTATGTACCGTCATCTCTACCCTCCGAGATTTCTAACCAATGAGACGTCTTCTCTCCATTGAATCGAATCTCAAAGTAATCATTCCTCTTTCAGAGATACAAGTTGCTCCCTGTCTAATACTTATCAAGCAAAAATGACCTTAATTGCCTATAAGAATAGGCTACTAATATTGTTTGACACTCGCTAAGTTTACTTACACTGTTTTATTATTAGAACGAGAACGAGATCGATTCTCTCAAAAGGGACGCATTATCGCGAAAACCAATTCTAAGTTTAAGGAATTTAAGTACAATTTTATTTGCGTTCCAAAAAAGGATACACCAATTTAAATATGGAACATTCAAAGATGGTTCTCTAGGGAAAACTCGTTGAGAGTGCATGCAATTTCGACCTCTGTTTTATTGTAAAATTAGGTAGATAAAGTCGAGATTCGTTTGAAATGTTACAGTTTTATGACGTTATTTATATGGATATCGTTTGTAAGATCGATTTACTCTGGTCTAGAGAAATGCGGTGGGCCACGTCAGATATTGCGACTCAAATAAGTTCTATGTGCGATTGATTATGCGTCATGTGACCTAACTTACTTTTCGTACCAACACTGTGCCGTTACACTAGTTTGAGATACGTATCTATTCTGTCATTTCTATTTTAGACCACATTTACAATAATTCACGTTTTTAAGCAGTTGTAAGCAGTAAGCATAGGTATTATATTTCTGTATGATTCTTTTACCTGAAATTGTATAAAAAATCGTGAATGACGATGGGTACCGATGGGACAAGGTAAGCTGGGAAGTTTTCAGGAAATACATCGAACTAAATGTTTTTATTATATGTATCTATACATATGATTTTTTTTACCATTTTCATTATTAACTAATATACTAATTATAACTGTATAAAATTATTATTTATTCTTTTTATTATTTTTTTGAGATATGATTTAAAGCAGTCATGTTATAATATGTAAAATTTCTCGAGCACTATTTTCCTTGACACGTAAATTATTTAGCGTCTTTATTGCAGTGATTTACAATAATTATAAAATTACGTAATGTTTTATGTAATATGTCATTGTAATTAGAGATATATATATAACCTTGGTATAATGCCTTCATATTGAACGGAAAGATAGAAAAAAAACCAGATGTACCTGCTCTTTAGAATACGCGCACGAAGTTATCACAAGCATATTTTATTCATTATTTTAGTTACTGGCCGAGCTAAATACATTCGTTGTTTTGCATTCACAAAGCTAAGGAGGGCGCCGCCCTCGCATCTGCGCGCTCTCGCGGCGGGCGGCGCCCTCCGCAGCGAGATACATTTATATGTACACCTCTTTATACTGGGTAGATAACAGAAAGCTATAACATCCAGTGACGTATAGTAAATACGTAATACAATACATTGATATTGTGTATTTTTATTTTAGATATCTCTCCGCGTCTAAACTATTATATCATACTTACTAACAAACTATTGTTTAAAAAGATTAATTGATAAATACTGTAAATTCTTTAGTATATGTACTTAAAACAAAACAATATTTTTTGATTCATGTCATATTTAAGAAGAAAATTTTGCGAGAATAGGATATCAGTAAGAAAATGGCACGTCGTTTTGCCGTTTGATTACTTATTATGTGCTTCTAGTTAGATTTAATTGTGAATTAAAACTTCCAACAACTATATTATTACAATATAAATGCACATATATCTTCACATCATATCTCTTTCGGGGTAGACAGAGAATCAAGACGTAACAAAATTATATCTTTACACTATTTTCAATAATAGGTAGTTTAGAGATGGTAAAATGGACCCGAATATATTTCTATGTATAGTCCTATATACACCTATATACATATGTAGTATGATAGGTAAAATAGATTACAATATAAATCGAGACTTATTACGTTCTCGTCTGGATATTCTTATAGGATCAAGATTGACTGAGAATGCTTCTTTAATTTTCCAGTCTGGTAGTTTTAGACATATTAGGGAAATGTCTTAACTAACTTACTAAATAACTTATAAATATTCGCCCCCTCATATATTCTTGTTAAAAAACATATTTTAATAACACCAACACAAAGTTAAATTTCAACTTTCTGCTTTAATGTAGTTAGTGGTTTTTTAAACAATAATTGATTGTGACAGAGGGTGTTACAATCTCCCTTGAAAATACCCCTATAAAGGAATTGTTTTATACAATTGTTGTCAAATACACATAAATATACTTTACATTTCTTTTTTGTTTTCAAAAATCGTCAAGTTGTGACAGAAAGCTTGGTTGATATCTCGGATCAAGTAACAATAGATGGAGCGTTTGCACTAAAAGCGTATCCTGAAGGTGTCCTTTTTTTTACTGACTTTCTAGATTTGTACTAATGTGCGTGACTAGGGAAGGTCACAGTACATCGATACACACCTGAACACGACATACTTTTATTTTCGTGAATACTAGTAGTCAAAACGTTTAAGATTTACAAGTATTTTGCAAATAATTGTTTCATGACCGACTCATTAGCTGGCTCAAATTACACTGACAGTGCCAAGTTGCCATATTTACTATAGCTAACTGTTTTATTCGTAGTTACGTTCAGTGTGATAGAAAGAGAGAGGAAAATTCATTTGACATATGGTGGTAAAAGCGGTAAATTATTGTTGTTCCGTCCAATGTTTTTTGGTCCAAGGTTGATACAGTCCATTTTCAAATTTCCCCAATCAGAAGGAAGGTGTACAAACAGGCTTCTGTAACTGCCCCCTAGAAGTGCTTCGGCGTTGCGCGAAAGGAGATCCGAGGCGTCTCTCCCCCAGGAGGCTGATGCAGGAGGATCTGTATGCAGATTACTTTTGCGTAACAAAGAAAAGGTGTACAGACAGCTGGACGCGTGAATTTATCCGATTTCCTTTTGAAGTACTGAACCCTAAAATCAAATTATACATTTCTATGAAAAATGTAACAGACGGACAGGATAAGCAATGAAGAGATACACAGTATGGCAAGGTTACACGACAGTGTTATTGTAAAAATGAAGAAAGGAATGCTTATGTACCAAGATGGTTCGGGCACTTAAAGAATGGGTGATGAAAGAGTGACGAAGAAAATCTACAGAGCGAAAGCGAGTAGTAAAAGAAGCCGAAGAAGACCAAGGCTGACTTACGAAGATCAAATAGCCAGAGGGTTAGCTGACGGAAATGTCAAAACCACTCACATACCTAGGCGAAAATGCGTGAGGAGAATGATGAGATTCGAGGAAGCGAAAGAAGTATGTAAAGACCGCGACGCTTGGCACTCCGTCCTCTCCGACTGCCCCGTAAGGGATACAGCGTGAAGATATGTATGTATGTGTATAATAGGTATAAATTAAACTTATGTACAAAACAATTGGTATTAAGTTACACAGAATTTTTGGTTCCAACAGCAAGTTGCTAGCTATAATTTAGATAAAGACTGATGCGAGGCGAGCCGAGGTGTGGAA
Organism: Zeuzera pyrina; assembly: GCA_907165235.1. Taxonomy (NCBI): domain Eukaryota; kingdom Metazoa; phylum Arthropoda; class Insecta; order Lepidoptera; family Cossidae; genus Zeuzera; species Zeuzera pyrina. Next base: position 8,702,082 of record OU015641.1, read on the forward strand.
CATGAAAGACACATCACACGTAACAACTATTACTAACACAAGCTTGTGAGTTGATAACGATATTGGGTTATTCTGCATAGAATCAATCGTAATTTTTACTCATCAATTAAAATATCACTGATTTTTTGATGCTGTTTTATTTAATTATAGCGAATAACAAATATAGTACAATGTACAACGTCGCTACGTTTAGATGCCTTCTCTACAGTGTAATAATATCTTACATATCTAATATCTTACATATTTTGTTATAATGCTTGGAAACAATTAGATTTTTTTTTGAAGTTCAAAAAATACATTTAATTGCATCAATAAAACATATTCAAAAAAACCTTCGGATAAATAAATTGCAGAGAAATATCAATAGGTATAGTCAGTTCAGAATTAATATATTTTAGTTCTGCGTTCTTAAGGATAAATAAGTTTTATTATGAGAACTAGCAAATAACTGAAATAAATACCTAATGACTATTTTAATTTTACTACTTTTTCGAAAAATATTAGCATACCTGCCTATTAGTTAACGTGTTATTTGACAATTAACATTTTTGTAATTAATAAGGTCAGTTTTTTGTACGTATAATAAAACGTCTTTAAAAATAATTTAAAAAATAAAAATTTTAATCCATTTGGTGTAGACAGAGAATCAAGGCACAATAAATGATATTTTGATATCACTTCTGGCAAGTAGGTGGAAATGAGAAAGCTAGTGACAGATTGCTAGACCATCACCTTTAAAAGTTTCTTTTATTAAGCCCTTGGCCAATTTTTGGTGTTGTTTTTGTTTTGCCGAAAAATGGCACAATCCATGGTTGTTTTTGTTTTTAAAAATTCTTGTGATTCTTCATAATCCTTTTTTATATTATTATTATTTTTTTAATAAAATTTATTTAAAATTTGCAGAATGCAGCAGCCGATAACATGAGCCGGGGCCGCGCCTGCGCAATGCGGGTTCCGGTGTTCCTGAGAAACATAGCTATTTACATATAGTTACAAACTCACGCACCCGTACATACGAGATATGAATACTTACCTATACATGCATATTAAAAGTAGCACACGTGTGTTTATTTCATTCCTTTAACGGTGACATACGTACATTTCAGTACTTTGTAACAATTGGGTATTTCGATACATGAACGAGTTTAAATCGTTTGTAACTTTCGATTTACTCTCGTACACGTACTGAAGGGTTACGTATATACTTAAAATCTACTTGCTGTTATCAAAAGCTTATCTTCTTCTACATCTATACTAATATTATAAAGACGTAAACTTTGTTTGTTTATATCTAATAAACTCAAAAACTATTCAACCGATTTTAAAAATTGTTTCCCTTATAGAAAGCTACATTATCAGCGAGCAATATGGGCTGTATTTTATTACAGCTGTATTAATATTACAGTACTAAAGTTATGGAGCTATATTAATAAATTATATCAGTAAATGTAAGTCCTAGACGCGGTAAAGTGATATTAGAACGAGATGTTTAAATTAGTATATAAACATTTTAGTACGTGCATGAATGAGTGAAGTTTAATTAACAATCGTCTCCAGTCGAGACTAGAAAAAAAGCTAATTTCAAATACAACTTTATTTACTCTAATGTGACTTCACTAATGACTAAATCATTAACGTCAATAACCCATTTGTGGGTTGTGTATCACCTCATTTAAGGAAGTCCACGTATTTTCATTGTGTGCTGACAGAAATGACCTCTATCCTGACACTAGTCGCCTTTACGATGTGCCGGAGCGACGGCTATTCTCCAATCACACTGGCGTTTTATTTAAATATTTAGATTTTGTCATTGTTTCACTTTTATAGATGATCCAATACTTTATGCTTCTATATTTTCTATATCTTCAGCATTTTGCACGAGTTTTGAGATAAGTAGATAACTACTTGTTTATGAATAAACTCGCTTTTGTAAGCAGTTTCGTCTGCTACCTAAAAAAAAAATGCAATTAGCCTCAGACTTTCAAAGTTCAATGGCTCTACTTTTCCACAGCTTAAGGATAGCATAACGTTATAGGTATACTTTATACTCTAAAGTAACTGCAATGTTAGTCTTTCTTACATATAAAAACACAAATCGACAAACGGACAAACGGACAAAAAATGGAAAAAATCTCAACATAAATAAAAATTAGTATGACGTGAACGATAAGTCATATTTATTTTAATTTAACTGTATTTTCAAGGACTGCTGACGTCATGTATTGACGGTCCGTCCCGACTTCGCCCGGGTTGAATACATAATATAATATAGCCTACGTCCATCTGGAATAACTTTACAAAAGGTGAAAATTTTCCAAACGAGTGTAGTGGTTCTGGAGATTATACCCTATGCCCTATGCATATGAACAAATTTACAACATCCTCTCTTTCTCTCGTTATAATATTAGTACAGATTATTTATTTGTAATTCATTAATTCATTGAAAAATATTGTTATTGAATATTTATTGACCTATGAATAATAGTAGAGAAGACGGAGTTGGCGGAATTAGAAAGAGAGAGATGATACTACCAGAATGTGACGTCACAAACTCGTAGTTCGTGGTCCACCGTTAAAAGTGCTTTTTTCAACACCGCCCCGAATAAAATACGTACCGGTAGTAGTAGTAGTAAAGTAGCTCAATTTTAAATAGTATTTTGAATATTTTTTACAGCGGAGTTCATTATTTATTATCAAGTTATCTTTAGGTAACTCAAGAAATGTTTTAAAACCAGTGGAATGATCTATTGTTGAAGTATGATAATATAAAAAATATGTAGCTAATCGCTGTGAATCAGTAGGCACCGACGACATACTCCTGTTGAGATAAAACATCGTATATCAAGAAATTTCCTTTAAATGATATCATTGGTCTTTTCGATCCATCAAAATCCACCTAAAAACTAATAACGAGTTTATCAAATCATAAGTAAACACCTTTTTATCGATTTCTTAAAAAATTGGCGCGGTCTTATCATTTAAAGACGTGATCACAGATTTTACATGAGTTGTAATCGAAGGCTCTTTATATTATCATTGTGAAATCGATGCCATAGCCGATAATTTATTGCGTTAAAGAGACAAGGTTCTATGTGTTACATTCTTTGTTTTGTTTAGGACTGTGTATATGTAAGATTTCTAGGTATGAGTCGACTCTAGGTATTTGGAGACGAAATATCACTCGGTATATCATTACGTGACAAGCGCTTATTGAAAATTGATCTTTGATTGGTAATTTTGTACGTAATAATGAATGTATAACATTTTATGGCTGATATATAGATTACAATGGGCTACATTAAAGGGAAAAGGTCTTTAAAATTGGTAAAAATATCGACAATTGCTATTTATTACGTTAAAAAAATATAATGCCGTACAATTCAATGTTACTCCTTCATTAAAAACGTAGTATTTAAAAAAAATTAGAGACGTTATAACCTTACCTTGGTTAATAAGAAAAATGGGAACTATTTAAAATGTTAATCAAATTGTGGTTTAAAATTAATAAAATTCTCAATAAAATAAATTCTTTATAAAATGTCAAGCTGTCATTTTGTCAATGACATCTGCCTGATTTACGAGATTACGAGCATCTCGCGACAGTTTGGATTTAGCTGCTACTGCTAGAATTTGTTTTTTTAGACTTTTCTTCCGACGAAAAAAAACCTAACAACCTACCAAACGTAAAAAGAATTTTCGAAATCGGTTGATAAATGACGGAGTTATGAGGTAACAAACATACAAAAAAAAAAAAAACCAACATGCAGACGAATTGAGAACCTCCTCCTTTTTTTGAAGTCGATTAAAAATTTATATTTTATTTATCGAGAATAATGCTGTGTTTATGTAATTTAGATATAATAAAAACTTAATAATTAATATAAGTTTATGTTTATGAAGCACAAAGTTAATACGTAGTTATTTCTATGATTTTAAAGACTAAATATAAATCTATGTTTAAAAACAGAATTAATGGACGTTCCTATTTTTTATGTTTACTTTGAATAATTTAATAATTAATTTGTCCTAACAAATAAAAAAATTCCTAATTTTATGACCTTGGGGCTTTTTTTTAACTATAAAACATTGAGTCCATCGGTCTCCACCCTACACTTGACGTAAGTTTTTCTCACCATACAAACCAAGGGTTAATTTAGCACAGTGAACGCTTATTCTACGCAATAGTTCGTTAAAAAGCAAAACATTGTCTATGGTTTCCAAATTACTTCTACAAACCACTGAGTAGAATATAGAGAAGGACTTTTTGGCGGGAACGGGAAAAGTGAGGTTGTCATTTTATTTAGATTTTCTATTTTTTACATTTTTAGGAGTTTTAAAGTACAACAGTGATAGTATATTGTGTTTTAAAGTTCTGTGTAAGTGACAAGAATGGAGGAGATCTAAATAAACATGTGTACCTGAAGTTTTCGCGCTTTTCCAAGAAGTCCTTTATAACTTCAGTAAAGCCTACTATCACTTTACTGGAGGAGTTTTACAAGAAAGAACTAACTTACTTGTGATTCTACATGGATTCTACTTATTCTGTGTACTAGTTTGTGTTAATGCGTGACATTGGCAAATGCGCTAATCATCTACTGAATTGTTTTCTCGCTTTACTTGACGTTGACAATGTACTCACGTACGGTGCCATTTGCAAATTAAAAAAAAAAAAACCACTGAGGAAGTAATCACTACTACAAACGAAATGTCACTTAGCAGTCCTCGCGCCAAGTGCGATATTTTGAAATTTAAATACATACGTACCTACAATTATTTTGTTAAATTATTATCTTTATATTATATCTATACACGTAGTGATTATTTACTCATTGATTTATACAATATGGCAGCAACACCACGAACTACCTCAGAGCAACGTGCAGTTCTTATTGAATTCATGGAGAAGTAAGTAGTTTCTACTTTGTGATAGTTTCTCTGTAATCTTTCAAAATTGAGCTTACCTAAAACAAGGGTATATATTTATTGTTTTGATTTGTTTATGTTATAAGATACGATGACCTCGCACGACCACAAGAAGGGCCTCAAGGACGCGAAAAAATTGACCAATTTTGGGAGAAATTGACGAAAGAGTTAAATGCTATTGGTGGTGGCGCAATAAAGTCATGCGAGCAATGGAAAAAAGTGAGTTATACATATTAATAACATTCATTTATTTTTATTTTAAAATGAAAATTATGGCAGTACAACCATGAACGAAGTGATAATCATAAAGTACTAAAATATCAGCAGAACAAACTTTTTACAGAATGTATGTCATTAACATACTTATATATTATTTCACTGTGCTAAAGTTAGTGAAGTAATGTTTTCAGTATAATATTACACCAAGTACCATTTTTATCTGCATTTATTACTACTTCATTTATACTGTATACATATATATATTTGGCTATTTATTTAGGTATGGATAGAAATGAAAACAAAAGCAAAGAGGAAAGCAACGCAAACAAAAAGCGCTACTGGTGGAGGTCCAAGTGTAAAGCTTTCTCTAATTGACCAACGAGTGCTGGCTATTATGGGATTTCCTGCTGTTGATGGACTAGCTGGAATCCGGGAGCAAAATTGTAAGTAGTTACATGTAAAGTCTGTATTATTCATAACTTTCAATATTACAAACAATATTTACGTATCCTTTATTGAAACATTTTTATTCCTTGTGTCCCTTGTTTTTGTTCCTAAAAAGTAATAGCATGCAATATTTCAACTTATGAATTATGGACTTTAGGTAAACAATAACGAAGAATTAAAAAAATAAATTTTAAAAGAAACAAAATGTAAAGAAGTTTAAAAATTATATAACATTTAAATGAAAACAAAAAGAATTCAACTTTAATTTATTTAAACCAGTAAATTTGTAAAAGATTTTATACTTAATTTTAACATTTATTGTGTGATACTAACAAATTACTGAATTGACACATAAACAGTAGTGTAAAGACTAGGTACATGGTTGTAGAAAGAGATAATATTGTAACACAACTTTGTTGTTGTTGACAGCAATTCCACTGCCCGTGGAGCGAGTTCCATCTCAAAATACGCTATCAGTGTCAGAACCCACCACGTCTGCCCTGCCACAGTCGGCTACCCCATCGAGCGTGGCGCCAACAAACCAACACCAAAATCCTCCGGCCGCAACTTTCTCGCCATCTTCCACTGCCACCTCTCCACAGCACCGCCCGCCAAGTATAAGCAGACGAGGGATGACGGAGACGGGCTTTGAGAGAGCGTGCAACGAGTTTGCAGCAATCGAACAGCGCCGCCTGCAGCAGGAAGAAGCCCAGGAAAGAAGGCTTCACGAGCGAGAGACAGAAAGACTGCGGCTTGAAGCACGGAGGATTGAAGTGCAACATGAAAACAACCAACTGCTCCATCGTTTAGCAGATATTGGTGACGAACTAGTAGATGTTTTAAGTAAGAAGTGACACTGGTTGTGGTTGCACCGGTTGCTATTGCCGCTATCTCCAATTCAGTGTTTAAATTTTATAATACAATCATAATGTTTTCTACAATTGTTATTTTTGTTTTTCATGTTTTCTTCTTTGTGTTCAATTTCCAATTGACCAGGGTGACAGAAATGTCAGCCGGAGTGGGAAATGTCAAAAACACTTTGCATGCCCCAGCAAATGTGTGTAGGGATTGATGAGATTTGAGAAGGCGAAAGAATATGTAAAGATCGCGATGATTGGCGAAATATATTTTTTACACCTGTATGTCATGAAAACCTGGACACTGAGAAACCGACAAGAAACTCAGTTAGATATAATTTTTTCAACATCATTTTACAAAAGGTTTATTAAAATACAATATTCAGAAAGCCAGTAAATGCATTGTGCAGAGAATACTATTTCCAGACTATTGTTTTATCTTCAACGAAATCGTTTATTTTATGGTATGCTTATCTAGTCTAATCAATTCACGTTTTATAACTAATCTAAATCTATTTTCTGTTAATTAATTTGTTGAGGAACTTTATTATAAAAACGAATGCAGTTACCCAAAAACGAAACATTTGACTTATGTAATTTAAATTTTGGAACAACCTTCGAGCACAAATAAAAAACTAGATACACAATCAACGCTCCAAAAATGTCCGAACCAAATGTGCGCCCAAATGAGTATTTCAGCGCACTTCTATTTTAATGGTATTCGAAAACGCTAACAGCGAACATGTCAAAGTGCTCCCTCAAAATTTGCAAAAATAACACATCTAGAACGCTAGTTCTTATTTTCGTTTAATAAATAAATAATATTATTTACGTGTTCATTATTTCATTATAGTAATAACGTTACATAACTCTTTTTTATAAATTCGTAATCATATTTTGAAATATTGCCTGACAATATTTGTATTATCCTTGTCACTTTCGCGTAACAAATCAACGTAGCAACATAGCAACGCAAATAGATTATTTGAATTATATTTTATGCACGAGACGTAAGATTGCATTTTAAATATTTTATTTAACAAACTTCGTTTCAATGTCATGCAAGAATCGTTTACGAGCGTTTATAGCCTTATGGTTTGACAGTAAGATCTACTTTAGATTAACACAATATTGCCGATAATACTTTATGATATTAAAAATATATACGTCAATTCGGACAATAATTTGTTTAAATTTTATATAAGATTGTGAATCTAGTTCTTTATTTGTGATCGAAGGGAATAACCAATTTATCACGACCTCTGTTTTCCATGCCATGAATATCGCCTTTCTTTTTAAACAGGAAAAAATCAAAATCTCTTTCTTTCTTTTAATTAATTTCTTGAGGAACTTTATTATAAAAACGAATGCAGTTACCCAAAAACGAAACATTGGACTTATATAATTTAAATTTTGAATTAAACAATTTATCACGACCTCGGTTTTCCATGCCATTAATATCGCCTTTCTTTTTAAACAGTTATATATTTTTCCTCGTATACATAATAATTTTAACTTACAAAATCCGCTTTTTGTCTTTATAATGTTATTATAGATATCCCGATTACATTGTGTAGCTTCACATAAGTATCTAATTTTTCCGTTCTGGCTGGATGCAAAAGAATTATATTTTTGATAATAAGTATTTCGGACTGCAGATGAGTAAACGGAGTATCATCAGTTCTTTGTAATAAGTCGCTTGGTCTACTTTCAGTCTGCGCGAGATAAGCAGCTAGCACATTGTACTTTGTTATTTCACACTGGCGTAAAAAGTTTTTATTTTTAAATGTATATCGGATTTATTAGTAACTAGTACGCCCCATGGTTTCACTTGCGTTAATTTCGACACTTTTCTGGGATAACAAATAGCCGAGATGACTCCTCCCGTCAAAATTGGTTTAACCGTTTGGGGAATTAACGCCGATAAATAAACAGACAGACATTAGACAAAAATGTATAAAAACGCGTGTTTGGGTTTTAGTAACGCGCTAATAACCTTATAAGCTCAAGAAAGTCTTTATTTCGAAGTCACACACAGACATTTCGGATTTCTTTATTTATATATATTAGATTGTATAGGTAATATGAAACATATTGAGTTGCAATGATCAGTTTAAGATGTTGAAAGAATAATAATACATATGTGCATATCCTCTTGCTGTATTTAACGGGATATTAACTTTCGCTCCAGATTTTCTTCATCAATCTTTTTGTCTTTCATCACTCATTCTTGAAGAATATTCACTATTATAAGAAACGAGCAATATTGCTCGTTTATTATAATAGTGAATATTCTTCAAGAATGAGTGATGAAAGACAAAATGATGGATGAAGAAAATCTGGAGCGAAAGTTAATATCCCGTTAAATACAGCAAGAGGATATGCACATATGTATTATTATTCTTTTTTATTTTTATTATTCGTTTCTTATAATAGTGAATATTCTTCAAGAATGAGTGATATCCAATATATATGTATTCAAATATTTGTATACATACTACTCTGTCAAGAAAGTACAGGGAAAAGATCAATAATACACGAAATGTTAGTTATTCATCCAAATTTATTTTATCACCTTCAAAGTATGCTCCTTCAGAAAAGATACACTTACGCCAACGAATAATCCAATCATCAAAACATTTTTAGACGCTTTTTCCGGAATTGAGTTCAGTGATCGCCGCGAATTCTCCTTTATGTCTTCTACCGAATGAAAACGGGTGTCGCGAAGTGGTAATTTGAGTTTAGGAAAAAGAAAGAAGTCGGCTGGAGCCATATCTGGTGAGTGGTTGCTCGATGGTATTTGTTGAGTTTTTGGTCAAAAATTCGTTCACAATGATGGCCTTGTGCGAAGGCGTATTATCGTGGTGCCAAATTCACGAATTTTCTTTCCACAAATCTGGCCTTTTTCGTCGAATTTGCTCTCTTAAACGCCGCATAATGCCCAAATAATATTCTTTATTTACCGTTTGACCTTCCGGCAAGAATTCCGAGTGCACAATGGCCTACCAGAGCGAGGCAAATCTTCCATCACATCTCGGCCGCTTTTGAACGCTTTGTACCACTCATAAGCACGTGTTTTTGATAAAGTCGATTCACCGTAAGCCTTCTGTAACATTTTCAGTGACTCCGAACACGAAGTTCCATTGGCGATGCAAAATTTAAGACAAACTCTTTGTTCGATGGTTTTGTCCATTATGAAATTCGCAATATACATACACTAGAATGATATAATTAAAAACAGCACTGTATTTAATCTAAATAACAGATGCAACTCAAACTCCGCGCCAAAATGGAAAACAGTTGTGCCAATCTAACAACAACAAAAAAAAACAAAAAATTGAAGTTGGAACCATAAACAAATCATCCATTCCCGATACTTTCTTGACTGAATGTATATATTTGATATCGCGTTCTCGAAAACGTCTAGCGATTTGAATGAAAATTACAATATAGGGGTTGAGGGGGGCGAGAACTCGATTTAGCTAGGTCTCAATTCTAGGAAAAATCGTTTCCTCCGTCTTTTACACACGTAAAACTTCTGAAGTCTACACTTTTTAATTTTGCAGCAGAGTTTACCTTTTCAATAATTCAATGGCTAGAGCGTAGATCTACCATGCCAAAGTGCGCAGGTTCGAATCCTGCAATGTGGTCTCAGAAGTTTTTTGTTTTATTTTATGGCTAAGTTCAGTTTAAGTACCTATTAAAAACACACATCACTTTAATAATGTACTTATAATAAGGAAATAAAATGAAAAATAATGATAAAAACATAGACTTCATAACTTCAGACTGTCTGCCTCGTACTACGAAGTGAGGCAAATAACATCAGATTAAATATGATGATGTGTGGGTTGCTGTTTTCTAATGCAATGGCGATCAGCTTAACTGGTAATAAATGTGTGTCGTATGTACAGGTGAGTCATCTGATTATCTGATTTAGCTCACCGTTGCTGCTCAGACACGGCGTCTGGCTTTGGAGTTATTTATAAAGTTTATGGCTAAAAGTCATGGAGAAAAATCTATTATTTATTTTCCTGAACAATAAATTTAATGTTAAATTTCATGGACTTCCTTTATTTTAAGATATTATTTAAATGAGTAGTATTATACAAGCAATATTTGAATATTTATAATCACATTCTCGAAAACGGCTCTAACGATTTTGAAGAAATTTACAATATGTAGCTTTACGGTGGTCAAAAATCGATCTAGCTAAGATCTAGTTCTGGTAAAATTCGTTTTCTTTATGTTCTCACACACTTAAAACTTCTAAACTCTAAACTCCTCTGATTTCACAAGAGTTTACCTTCTCAGTAGTATAGTGGCTAAAGCATAGATCTACCAAGCTGAAATACGTGGGTTCGAATCCTGCAATGTGGTCAGACTTTTTTGTAAGACACCGAGTAAAGCTCGGTCGCCCAGGTACCTAATAATAATTATACGTACGTACAACGTACATACCTACATATTCTCAAGCTATATCTCTAACAGAGATGTCGTGGGTAAAAACTAGTTATAAATAAATATTTCAAACAACTACGCCGCCATGAATTTAGGAAAGTTCGTTCCAAGACAACTTGGAGTCTGGGTGTTACATAGGCCTATTGACCACGGAAGCGTAGGCTTTAATGTTTCCACAGATCGTTGTGTCTCACCTAAGGTGAAAGCTCATGTAATTGGTATTGGTAGTAGTGGTAGTGGAGTTGGTAATAATGGTGAATTGGAAGCGTCCTCAGAAATTCCAGAGATCTGACTTGGTCAGGCACTCAACACCGAATGAGGAATGAAATGAATCTCGAAGATAGGTATCTTCGTAGAGAAGCAAAACTTTGGTCCGAAGTTAAATAAAAAACATAAGAATTCATTAATTGAGTTTAATTTCTACAAAGTTATAGCCAAGTACTAGCGATGGGAATAATGTTCGGTAATTATTCGGTATTCGGTTTGTATGACATATTTTTCCATGTTTCGTACGAGTATTCGGCCGAATATTAGCTAAATTGTCCAATAATATAATTGTCCAATAATATAATTGTCAAATATCGAACTAAATAATTTAACTTTTGAGTTTTTGTAATTTAATTTTTAATTATTTTAATTAGTAAGTCATCTGCCTGGCGTCAATAGATTTAGAGATATCGACCTTCAAAAAACTGGTTTTATACTTTTACGACATTGGTCTGGGAGAGAAAGACAGATCTTTAAGAGTGTCAGCTGCTTATCTTTTCTCTGAAGTCTATTAAGAAATAGCGCTTATTTATAATAAATTAGACGAACACACCGTCACTACTCAGTTCTTCTTTATCACCTGTAAGTCCGAAACCTCATGGTCATGAAGGTGTAAAGTTACACTTCGGTGAACACGGCGTGATGATGCTTATATATGTGAAGCACATGTAGTACGTCTGGAGGTATTTACGACAGTACAGGATTTGATAAAATCTACAAAAATGTGAGTCAGTACTTATTTAAAGTGTACCCTATCTTTGGGTTTTATCATCCAAAAAGAAACCGAAAATTGATTTTTCTAAAAAATTGTCACATACAAACACTACTATCTCGTAAACTAGGTTAGGCTCTTATCAAGATAATGGTACAATAATTCGTTTTAAAGATAATCTGTCACGACACGTACCGTGTTGTTTGTTGTACACTCGAGATGGCCACACTTTTGACTTCTGCCTTCAATTTACTGGTAGAAATCTAATCTCAATCAAGTATGATAAATTAATCATATTTAAACTTATTTCGGTAGTACATAATACTCCTATATTTTTTGTAATGTAAAATTTATTTCTTGCTCCGTATTAGCTCCATATTCGCTCCATTATTTGGTACATGAATAGGCGCAAGTGCTATGCAGCGTGAAGCATCTTTTTTTAAATAATGTTTAAGCGAAACTTTTAAAAGCATTGACACTTTTAAAAGTCGAAAACACTAGGTTATGTGGGACTTTTACCCCAATGTAGTTGTTGCATCGTTCATCATTGGCGTATGTCGAGGGGCTTAAGGATTCCACCCACCGCAGTCTTCTTAACGCTTTGTCCAAGCACAATCCAAAAAACTTATACGCGTAAAATAAATTGTACGCGTTTAGCACAGGATTGATTAACATTAGGTTAAGCAGTGCACATGGTGCATGGACCTTTCAGAATGGTCACCTGTGACGACAGAGGATATGTTGGTGATAGACCACAAATGAGACGGAAATAATAAACATGAAGCTAGAAGCAAGGACTGGAACCAAACTACTCAAAAAGAAAGAGATTAGTAGCCTACATTAAAATGGATGAAGGCTTATGATAGATTACCTATTCCGAAATATGTTTCATTTATTGCTCCGCCTAGATAAAACTGCCATTTGATTATCATAATCTATACGGCATTAGAAAAAAACATTTTCACGCTATACGACTACATTGTTGTTTCATTTACGCTGCAGATATTTAATTATTCATTTGCGAAGAGCTAATACAATACTTAGTTGGTGTCATATTTTCAGTTGGCCTTCACTTCCTTTGCGTTACATATATATATTTGCGTTATATATAGCGTTAACACGTACTCTCACTGTAAGTTTTCCTCACCAATCGTTCTTCATCCTGTTTCGTTATATTGTATGCCTACCTATGATTAAATTATTTTACTTATATGGGTATTCAAAATAATAAAACCATCATCGATAGCCATTATTGACAGAAGCTTTTCTTTGTTCAAGATAACGTCAGGAAATCTCGATTCTAATGAAATTTTCTTATCCCTAATAATGTGAAGATTATAGTTTAAAGACAAGGAAGACCGAAGGAAGAGCATGGTAAATATTGTCTTTGTACCAACAACTCATAAGTATCCCGCTAGATTTCTTCGAAACGATTCAATGGGCGGAGTGTTCATTCATTGGCATCCGATCATAACGGTAAAGTTGGTCTATCAACTTCGTGTCCAGTGTTGACTGAGCTTTCATTAATTACTGCGTATCTTCAGTTTGATCTATCGATGGTGAGACTGAAGGAGGCAGGGCAGGTCAACTGTGATTGGTCGATGTAAGAGGATGTGTTTGAATTCAGTTGTCGTCCGCGATGCTTCCTCGAAGCGACGCCATGTGGACAAAGCGTCAATGGTGAATGGATACAAAGTGCTGATGCTCTTATTTACGAGTGATTGAAAGTACACTCAATGTAATGGAGTTGCTAACTCAATAAATAAATAATTTAATACTTTAATAGAAATATTCTGTAATGAGGACAGAGATTATTTTCCTGGCTTCCAAAAGAAATTGAAAAACGTAAAATTAGGTTTGGGTATCATAAGAAAATACTTGACTATTATGAAATAACACTATTTAATTGAAGTTACTTGATTAGCCACGTCAATTTTAAAACAGGAAAGCAAGTTCCGAATTTAAGATTTTGTAAAAATAACATTAAGATTTTGTAAAAACTAACAAAACTCTTTCAGTAGAAATGTTTCCAATTTTATTAACAAAAGTATTAGGTATTGAAATTTACTTTTTGTCTAATTAACAAGTAGGTCAATTTTGTGTTCATACAATGTGAATAGTGTATATTTTACAGCATACGTGTAATTAATGATTAGCATGATAGAGGTCAACGTTCTTTACAAAAACAAGTCAAATCGAAGGCTGATCATGGTATATTATACCAAATTCCTTCTATTTAAAAACTTGTTGACAGATTCAACTAGTTTTTAACGAACGAAACAAACACACATCGTTAATCTTTTTGTTCGTCAATGACTTTCGTTACCGCTAATAAAATAGTGTAAAAATTAGACATTTTTTTATTCAAAATAAACGGTTGCATATTATAGCGTAGGTGTTCATTAATACTCGTCAGACAATAGACTTTCGGAGCGCTTACAGTGTTGCTTCACAATTAGTACAAAATAATTATTCTTTGCTAACCAAAAGTAGAGTACAAAATAAATTTTTTAAATACGATACTAATATCTACATTATGAAATTCGACAGTTACTGAAGTCTAAAAAGAATGGAAAAATGTAACAGGAAAAGAATAATTCAAATTAGTTCCCAAACAAAGAAATTATGCCTGAACTTACGCTTTGTTGAGAAATAAATACGTGTCGATAAATAATTTAATACTTCAGACGGAAAATAACTAAATCTTCTCAAAAATATTTTAAAATTAATTGCTATAATTGTTCCAAGCAGCTACGAGAAATAGTCTTTGAAGAAAACGAATAAAAGTCTTTTCGATTCTTTAATTGTTCTCTTTTTTTCTTTTTTCGATAGTTTTTTTTTTTCGTAACTTTGTTACAGATCACTAAAGAGGTGTATTCTCGTATTCATCTATGTGTATACAATTGTAACCTGATAAAACAGTTTTTACTGATTCGGGAGAGAAAGCTTGTTTATCGTCCTACACAGCTCCTAAATGTCTGCCAAGGAATAGCCCTTGTAATAAGGAACATATATACTCGGTGCGCTATAGTAATCTCTCAATAAATGTATACGTAATTATCTTTGACATTTATATGTGTGCGTGCGCACCTTATTATAATGTGTCACTATATTATAGTTCCAATTTGTCACCGGTAAGTCTTAATTGTAGAAAAAGAGTTTGAGGACATTGATGATCTGTCCATCCCGAATGGAGCAAACTGCGTGAAGTTATGTAATTCTACATTTAAGCAAAGGTAACAATACAATATTTCAGCGTCCACTCTTTTCTTAAACTGTGACAATAAAAAATCTACAAAAACAACCAGCAATTTATTTTGTAACGAAATAAAGAACGTACTTAAATCAAAATAACAAAAGGAAGTATAAAAAAATTGGTAAGCGCGGAAGCAGCGGGCGTTGATCTAGAGATGCGGTGCCCATACTGATGGCGCTCAGAGCACCTCAGAGCTACAAGTACCAACGGCTTGTACGAGATGCTAATGACGCGAGAGAGGAGTTGACTTCGAATTAACATAAACATGCGCGTGACTCGAAACTGTCTGCTTCAAACAGAGGACTTTATGAGTAGTGACCGGCACAGTGGCATCATTTTTTTTTAAAGAATTTTGTTTCATGCAGTCGGCATAAGAAACTTTCTAGAAATCTATCGAGATAGGGATTTCAATTCATATAGTCATAGAAAGTTTTCAGATTGAAAAATTATATTTTTTAGAGAAAATATTTCAAATATTTTTCCGATGCCTATTTTTGGAATATTTTTTTACTTTTGCCTATAGGTGTTTAGACCGTTATTGCATATAGGTACATAAGAGAATCACTTAAAATAATAGTATAGTATCTATCAATCTATATATATTTATTATTATTAGCATAAATAAAAATCAATTGCCACATGTATGACGGAGCATCACTCTGAGAACGGTGCGACCGATTTGGTTGATTTCTTTTTTGTTGTGTTCGTAATTGTTAAGACAAGGTTTGTATGACAGAAAATTTGTGGAAGATCCACGAAAAAGGTCGGAAATATTAATGATATTTTTATAGGAAAATCTCAATAAAAAACATTTGGTGTGATGCAAACGTTCAACATCGCACCCAGGCGACCGCGTAAGTTAGTAATATTTACAGACAATCACTAAAGAAAAAAATTATAAATTATTTGAATTGTAATTTACAACTGAATATTTATGGTAGATAACAAACATTTTTCGGGAATTTACGAGTATGAAGATGAAATAGCCGAAGTATTGCAAATGGAAATTTCAATAAAGCTACATTAGTCGCCACTTCTATCAAACTTATAATTTAATAAATATCGAATAGTCCTAGACAAATAAGTATATGTTCAATATAATAAGTAAGCATAGCTTGGCCGTTTTCAAGGCAAGAGTGAATGTTTCCTTATCTTCTAATATCGACTTATGACAGTAAACTAGTATAAGAGCGAGATGAAAAAGACAGGAAATTAAGAGAATTAAAAGACACGAGCATTAAATTAGATAAGGATAAAGTTTCAAAAATTAGAAACTAAGGAATTGTAATAAAATTAAATAAATAAATTATCAGAAAAAATAAAGTCTCTGATAGTCGTCGGGGAAAGCCGATAAAAAAAGAAAAAATATATCGACTTATAGTCTTTTCATTTCATTAGCCAAGACTATGACTAAACTTAATCCCAATCAAATGTGAAAAAAACAGTTGGGTTTATAGCCTATTATGTAAATTTTTTATAAAATTTTGTTCCTAAGTCGACTACTACGAGATACGCAGAAAGATAATAGATAAGTAAGTAGAAAATGATATATCTTACTTTCTCACCAAGACCAGCATAAAAATAAACATTATTACTAATCTTTTACGCAAATATTTGCAGTTAATATGTTTTTAATTAAATATGCCTTTCTAATTACATTAAATTCTTAGGTAACCTGGTTTACAATTTATTTCAATTTCTTTTAAAATCAAATGCAAAACAAAAGCAAAGAATTTATGTGCATTTGTTAAGATTTGCATTATGTATCGCCTCGATTTAAAATAAGAACATTTCGTGACCGCATTCTTACACACCTTTAAATTCTTAAATAGCAAGTGGGTACTATCGTAGCATATTTGCGACGGTATTAGCAGTAAACATATCGAATTTATTTTTTAAATAAAATAGTTTCTTTATGATAATACTACAGTTTCAAAGCAGGTTCAAAGTTGTTTGTATCGCTCTTCCAAAAAATATAATTTTCAACAAAACTAATGTGAAACTAAAGACAGGTACCGTCACTATAGTAAATATGTAATACATAAAATATTAGCTTTTACACATGGCTTTGTTCCTCTAGTATTAACAAACTATAACCAGCAGCAGCCATAAGGGATGCGAGAAAATTCTCTAATTTTAAATAAGACTTCGTTTTCAATTTAGCCCAAAAATATTGATTGTAGTTCTGTCGTTAAAAAAAATTATAATATTTATTAAATCAGTAGGGATATTTATTTATTTTTAGTCTGAAATATTTCGTATTAGTTGTAAATTTTCCAGTAGGTACATACTTAAAAATATGTTACATTAAATTTCGCGGTAAGAACGAAATTCAAGGAATTATTTTTTGTTTTTATTTTATTTCGGCACTTCAATAAAATATCTTCATTAAAATTTCGTAGTTTTTTAGATTACAAAAACAGTGGTTATAGTAGTAAGTAAATGTTGCATTATCATATTCTAAGGTTTTGTAGTTTATACTTAGTTTTGTGTTTTGTATTTAGAATTTTATTGCTCGTCATCGATAGTAAGCCCGGTGGTCAGTAAACATAATTTGAATTTTACGTACGTGTATCAACGATGAGATGAGAATTATCAATTTTATGCGAGACGCCTTAATATTGTATTCACAAACGCATATTTAATAAAACCATCATCGTTGTTATAATATTTCTCAGTACATTGCGCATTTTGAAAGTGTTTCCTAAGCGTAATTCATTTTCACGGCTCAGTGTAAAGTGATATAGCGAAAACTACTAATTTATCTTCACCGACAGGAACCTCTTGGAATGGAGATAAAATCTGCTTCAAAGGTATTATACAATTTCATAGAAATGTTATATTTGCGTATTGTTACGTCTTGTATTCTGATGAGAGCTTTGTGACATCTCATTTCAGGGTTATTCAATTTGAAAACGCTAAATTATAGTTATTCGAAGATTAAGATTAAACCTTATTGTTTACGAACGAAAATGTACCTATGGAAATGTAACACGATTTAGAAATGACATCTCATGTAGGTACCTAATGGTTATGTCAAATAGCTTCGGTAATAATTGTTGTTGTCTGAATTGTTAGTAGTTATTAGGTATTGATAAAATTGTCGCGAAGTGTTGTGAATATTTAATAATTTTATTTAAGTGTATAATGATGGTGGATGGTTTGACGCTCATTCCTTGGAAACTTGGAAGATCGTTGGTGTGGGATGCCACTTGTGTCGATACACTTGCTGTTTCCCATGTGCCGGCGACTTCCAAGTCAGCAGGTGCCGCGGCCAGCACTGCCGAGAACTTGAAGCGGCGTAAGTATGCGACTCTCTCTGACAGTTTCATATTTACGCCCTTTGCAGTCGAAACCTCGGGTCTCTGGGGCCACGAAGCCCATCGACTGGTTTCTAATATTTCTAAGAGACTGGTCGAGTCTTCGGGAAACCGCCGGGCTGGCAGCTTCTTCCGCCAACGAATCAGTTTAGCTATTCAAAGAGGCAATGCTGCCAGTCTGCTAGGTACCTTAAGCAATGACAGCTTTCTAAGCGGCAACTTTGAGGAAGTCTATTATTTAAGATAATGTGTAGTTTTAAGTTTGTAAATATTAACTTATGTATGTACTTTTTGTTAATGTAAGTGTATAATTATACTTAAATAAAATTATTAAATATAGTTCAAGAAGAACAATACCGTTATATTTATGCAGAAAAGTGTAATAAAAATAATAATAATATATCTGTTGAAACTCGCTAGGCTCCACGAGCGTCGATGGTAGATTTGGAATTGAAGAAATGCACTTTCAATTAACAAATTTATGATTGCCGAAATGTCTAGCCCATTAAATGACATTGATTTTAATACATGTTTAATATCTACAATCCAGTACAATTATAATAGTTTGATATTTATATTACAAATTAGATGACCGTTTGAGATTTTTTTTGATGTAGTGAATTAAAACAGATCGTGTAATTATGGCCGTCATAATTACAAGTGATTATTAGATAACATATATTTTTTAAAGTTTTGAAATCTCATCTCTGTGATTTGTGTTTGTGAAGATTCTTATAAATACCCTCTAACAGAAGTATTCTCGGGAATCCTCGTCTTAAACATGTATTTTGCTAGCTAAACAGAGAAAGTAGAACTAACTTACCGAGCAGCCACAACCTACCAAATTCCAAGGGGATCCCCAGTAAGTCCTCTACAGAACGGTTCGAACCATGGTTTGGACACTCTTGCGATTTGTGCTAATATCCTTAAGATTAGAGTTTGGTAGATGTAAAATAATTTCTTTTAGCATTTTTAGAACGAGCGCTCGACACGGTTTGCCATATTTTTTACGTGTCTGTTAGTGAGAAAGGAACCACTTAGATCTGTTCTTTTCAGAGTTACTAAACATTATGAAATATTTATAGAGATTTAATGAACGGGCTAGTAATGAACTGGATCTGACCATTCCCCTTATCTCCTAATCTAGTGAGGCTAGAATTATAAACATTTCAGATAGAGCATTAGGTAAGTACTAGAAAATCACAAGAAAAATACAACGAAAGTTATAAGTTGTATAGATCTTCTGAAATTAAAATTAGAAATTTAACATTTATGCATCGCGTTGCGTGCGATCGCATCGCGTATTTGATCAATTTTGTTTTGATTGAACAGAATTTATATTTTTATCCAATTTTTCAGTGTCGTCTATCAACATAGGTCTCATTTTATGCACAGAAAATATGCGGAGAACATGATCTCTATATCACGTTCGACTCACTCATTGACAAGGTATGAGATGCGACACAATGCCTCATTATATGTTACTGGGAATTTAGTGTTTACTTCATGTGATGAAAAGATATTATGCGGTGTCGACCTTCGCGGATTTTTAATACGTAAACTGATTCTTTTGCGCTTTCATTCACGGTTAAATTTTATAGCATTGCGCGAGATTTTAAATAGGGAATATCACAAACGTATAAAGAGGTGCCAACCAAAAATTATTAAGAAATAATTTTAGGTTGGCACTTCTTTATACGTAGAAAGATCTTTTTATATGTAGAAAGATCTACTTTCCTGTTACGTTATTAATTTGTATTCACTTGGAGATCCATTCGGACGAAGTCGCGAGCGGAAAGCTGTATTTTACAATGTTATTTTACTGAAAGATTACATTGTAGTCTAAGGTAGACTGTTCTTTTTTTAAACTTTTGCATGCAATTTTACAATTTTTAAATAATAGTATTTCATAGTTAAATAGATAATGAAATCATACTAGTTCATAGATAAATTCATGGTTTTATTGCTCTATAAAACACTTTTTGGTATACATATAGGTATGGTACAAGGTGAGGTAAATACCCGCTAAGCTGATCGTCACCGAAGGCAGCGTGAAAACTCACAAAAAATGTAATTTTGCTTTCAGTCTTAGTTTTGACAAATTTGTTGCCTAACCGAAATTAAACGAAAACTACAATTTTACGCCGAAACTTGCCAAAGCCGAAACCAAAACCGAAACTTCGGTTGGACCCTACTTTTGGTCACTTTGCAAGACAACTCTTTTGAAATGTAGGATTATGAAATTTTCCAGCAATAATGTTGATTATTTTGTCAAATGTTGCATATTCATGTGTTCAAAGATATATTACATAATATCACGTGGATTACACAACTATACAAGATGGGAACGAACTGTAAATAGATCTTATTAACAAATATTGATTTTAATACGGCGTGATCGATCTCTTATCGTCCGCTTATCTGTTTGACGATTGTAATAAATCCCTTCATTTATAAGACGGTCTCAAGGCTTCTAGCGATTTGGATCATTCAGTATCATCATGTAGGTATTGGATGATACAGACTCGATAAAGATTCAAAGAATACATTTTGTGAATCTCTTTTATTTAAACTATAAAAGTTTAGTGATGTTTAAAATCGATTTTATAGACCGGTACCGATTTTAGGATCTAGTTGCTAATGTTAAAGTTACACCATTACTGTCGTGAACTAAAGTACAAGTTTTTTTTTTAATTAAATAATTTGGATAACCTACTCTATTATCATATTTGTACAGTATTATTTAATACTCCTCTGAACTTCCACCATTCCATTCGTTACTCGTTCAGAAAAGGAAAAAAAATTAAACTGACCTCGAAATAAAAACAATAAAAATTATAAAATAAAATTATTACACAGAACTAACTATTTTCCACATAAATAAAACATACGATACAGACCCCTACATAAGTGAATTTGATAGTTACTGAATTCTGCGCCAAACCTACTTCAATAATTGCCAAATTTAATATTGGTATGTTTATCGTATTTAAGAAGGTATTTCTCTACTTGAGTTTTAATTAGTGACTGATAATTATTTATCAGATTTCGGCGTTTTTACTTTGAAGTTAGATATTAATTTTATGTTAAAAGGGGTAAAGTTCTTTCTTAATGATTTATTTATTTTCCGAATAAGTCTTACAATTAACTTTTTTAAATTCTGAAACAGAACATCAAATAGAAGGATCATCAAAATATATGAACCGTTGAGTAGTTCCTTTGTTTACATAATTCTGGACGACTTTGAACATATACCTTTTAAAATTAAAAATTCATCAAAATCTAATTGAATCTGATTCTGACGAATTAGGAGTCTCCCATTTTTTTAAATTTGGTTAAAATATAATGTACTATTTAAGTATGTATTTTTTTACGTTCACCGACATAGCCGGCCAAGAAGATGCTCGCTCTAGTTATATTGACCACTGTTTCACAAGTACTAAGAATTTAGGAGAGGGTGCGTCTATCTACAACCTAAAGAGAGTGATCTCGTTAATATAACATATGAAGAAAGGATCTTTGTGATTCTAAATTGTCAGCATTAGAAATCGAAGCTCTATGCTTACTTTTCCTCTTAATCGTAGCGTAGTGGTGTAGTTAGGGGGATGGCGAGGGCAGCCTGCACCGTGTTACCCGTTTAAGAGTGAAATTAATGGTAAAAATTAGCTATTGTTAAACCTTCATGAGTTAAAATGAGAGCTAATATAATCGCAAAAATTAGATAATTTCGGACGGCTGATTAGCCTTACGTCTTGTTTCGTTCCTATAGTATTGGTTGTCACAAGTGCGATGTTCAGTATTTGAATTACGTTTTATGAAATCACTGGTCGTTATAATTTTTTTAAATTTTAATTTGTTGTGTTTAAAGTTTTAAAAAAAGTATTTTTTTCAGTAATATCGAACATGAGGCAACACAAAGCATTAATTTCGAAGACGTTATCTCCGAGCTTGCAGCAGGGTCATTCTATTGAAATTTTGCGGTTGGTCCCGTCATTTTGTTACTTCCGGTTTTACTTCTGAGTCATTTGACAAAAACACGCTGATAAGCTTCAGTGATAATAAGAGTGCCCACAGGTCTTATCACTACTCTTTACTTCATCATTACACTTTATTTTAATATTTTCAGGACTTATTTTTTCAAAATGGTGGAAAAGCAAAAACCAGAGAGAAAAAAAGCTTTGTTTTTTCGACTAATATACGAGTACATCACAAAGAGTATGTGATTTTAAAAGGACTGAATGTATTTAAAAGCACTTTAAAATAGTTCAAAAATAGCTTAAAAAATGCTGTTTATCTCCATAACAAATAGAATGCCTTTCATTAAAATGTTTCTACTTCAATAAAGTATATTAACTTGAAAAAATATAAAGATTGTTAGCAACACCGACGAATAAACATAAAAGGGAACACTAGCACCCTCTAGTAGAGCGCGACGGTGTTCGTGACGTCATAGAAAAGAACGACTGACGGCTTGTTCCCCACTACCGCTCGAGATTATATAAGTCAAAACTCGAGCGCTTCACGTCTCCTTTGGAACACTAGGCATACTAACCGGCCCTCAGCCGCCTCGCCGGCCGGGTCCGCTAGAGGCCTGGCCTCACCCGCATAGGAAGCCCGATAAGATGCACGCAGGTGCGGAAAGCTCCCCTGGCGACGCCTTGAGCCCGAGGTCCGCCCTCCATACGAGGCATCCCTCAGCTGGAGGAACCCTCAGGCCGTCGACCATCTGGCAGGGCGCCTTCAGCGCTCGCCCCAACGAGACCTGTGACCTGTAAAAGCCACTAGGGCTAACAGCAAAGAGGGGTTTTGTTTAGTCGGTTCGAGTCCGACACGCCCCAGTCGGCGTAGAGTCCGGCTGGGTAGTCCGCGGGGATTTAATTTCGCCTCTCAGAAACCACGTCTCTTTATTGTTTTTACCTTCACGACTGCAGCACGAAGTGTTCGAATACAAACTAATTAATTATTAATTGATATTAAATATTAATATTAATCGATAATATAATTTAAGTAAAGTTTGGGGTGTTCCATTGCTAACTTAAATCTAACTTACCGTTTAATTTTATCGTAGCTAACAAGATGCTATAAAACAATTATAGGGCGTAAAAAAAACAATACAAAGTGATAGTTTTAAGATACATTACTATAATTAAATACCTCTACATAATTTGTTTATATCAACTTGCGACCTGCTCCGGCTTCGCACGGGTTGAAATTTTTTTGAAAATAAAATACAGTCCATGTTACTTGCTGATAATGTAGCTTTCCATAAGAAAAAATTTTTGAAATCAGTTAAGTAGGTTTTGAGTTTATCCATTACATGCAAACGAACAATGTTTACCTCTTTATAATTATTAGTATTTATGTTTTAATGTTTCACAGTTTCTGCTGTCATATCGACAATGACCAAAAATACCCGCGGTTTAAAATAAGATTTACATAAGTTAAAAAAATTAAAACGTGAAAACTATTACTTTAAAATTGGTAACAGATAATAGAAAAATGAAAAAGTAATAAATTAATAGCAGAAAATATTAACTTTCATTATATATTAAGATGCTTAGCAGTCTAATGTTGCTCATTTACGTATTTTCCTTTTTTAAATACATTTCAAAGCAGTATAATCCAAAAAGTAAATAAAAGAAATGAGTATATTTGGGATGGGATCTCAGTATGGGTACACGTATTGTTGGACCCTGGTATAAGTTCACATAACGCGTAAAACACGCCGCGAATGCTAATATGCGCTTGCGCGTTGGTTGTGCATTCAACGCAGGGACGCCTCTGGGCAACGATCTGAGACGATGCGTTGAGGAAAAGTATGCTGTGATTATGTATTTGATGCATTGTTGATCTGATTTATTGAAAGAGACCTAGAGTATTTTGGAACAAATAAGGAAAAAATGCAATAGTGTATTTATTATTCTATTTGTGTCTATATTAAAAGCTTTTTTTGAACAAAATAAAACCACAGTTTATAAAGTTAACTATAAAGAGAGCTCACGAAGCGTAATGGCGATTATAATGTTATAAATTATAATACAAGAATTTGATATCAAAAAGTTGAAAAACAAACAATTATTTTACTTCCACTTTACTAAATTATTGAATAGAAATCGAAATGGATTATGTTCGACAAATAACTGGAATGGTTTAAAAAGTACTTTAAGAGTCCGCCTATAAAGCCCGGCGCAACCGAACTCGTCCATTATCCCCGCGCCCTACGACGATAACAATAAAGTTGATATTCGCAGTTGCGGTTCGATCATATTTTAGCGCAGAGAAATCACCTTTGTTTTTGGACATAATCATAATTTACAAGAAAACTAGATTATCAATTAAAAACCTGGTTTTAGAGATTTGAAATATAATAAAAATATTTACTTTAATAAAAATAATTTTCAAATTTTGTGGAATTTCGGAGAGGCAACTGAATTTTTGTGGAAAACAGGATTTTATCTAGAATTTTTTTATCGAGATTTTTCTATCAAATCATGTTTCCGCGTTAAAGGATTTGAAGATAAAGAGTTGAAGATGTATGTATTCAAATATCTAACTCTCAGTCTTTTTAGATATCGAGATCCAGGTCACAAAACACACCAAATTCTGCACAGGCGGACTCTTAAGCAATTTTCAGTCATTATGAAATGTGGCTAGGTTCAATTAGTTCCGAAAAGTGAAAATAGAAACTGAATTAATCATACTTTAATACGAATCCACCACATAGGTATTTTATCTTTATTCATAGTCAGTCAAATATGACGATATTGTACTTAATTTAGGTATTTCAACATCTTATTTCTTGTATTACGTTGTAGAATAAGGCAATACACAATTTTTTTGCAACGAGGCTTACAAACCACGGAGAAATGGTAACGTTACGAAATTTTTATAAGTACCTACATTCTAAAGTTTTCCTGTCTACGTGTCCTAAATATGTCAAATAATAACGAAGTAAAGTGGAAATTCCGAAGGTAACAAAAGTTAACCAATTGTGTAACGCAACTGATAAAATGAAGTCAATGAAATGAAGAATCAGGTTACCAAATATCATTTTTGTGTGTTTCGTAATTACTTAGAAAAATTGAGATCCCTGCCGTCATAAATTCCAATTCGTTGCCAAACTAGCTGTGCTCGTTCGCGTGTTGCTGCGGCTCAGTAGGTATTATATTATAACTTGTGAGTTATGGTCTTGAGTTCATACTAAAATCACATAGAAAAAGTGTTTTCAGTTTTCCCCAATTTCCCATTTCGCCAAACAACTTTACAATTTTTCTTTTCATAAAAACTTTAGTCTATTAAAAACATGTAAAAAAATGCCAAATCGGTCCAGCTGTCCTCAAGTTTTGCGCATAGCAACGAACAACTCATTTTTACTTATTAGATGTCTTCATGAATAGGTATAAAGATCTCTGTCAAACAATATCAATGGATAAATTACGATTTTACAGAATAAGCACGAAGCTCTTTATTTAAGTAGAAAATTGTGGTCGAGTATTGTTTGAATTATTTTTTGGAATTTCAGTGAGTTTCTTCAGTGAGATTCTTCATTTCATTGACTTCATTTTATCAGTTGCGTTACACAATTGGTTAACTTTTGTAACAGAAAAGAAAATATCGAGGAAACCTCTTTTAAAACAGAGATTTACATTTTTAGACTAACGGAACCGATCTATACTTCTAAATTATCTATGTAGTTTAATCTAAACACACTCTTTAAAATTCCAGTTGAATTTTTAAAAATTATTTATAGTTTTTAATTTAAACTGTTTTTTTCGTATTTTTCGTAGGGTAGTCTATTTTACATTAAATTATTGATTCTTACTGTGTTATCATAACCTGTGGTTTTATACATAATATTTCAAATACCGAATATAGTCAATGAAATAAGAGAGAAGCTCGCCGTCTTAACGCGCCGCGTGCGTGACTAGAAAACAATTGGCACGGCTCGCATTTCTATCAAAGTCTGATGCTGAAGACTCGTTTGTTCACCCTAATTTACGTCCACCCACGACAGGGTGACTAGCCAGTCTAAAATTATTATATTTTACTATATTTTATGGTATTTCTTACCTAATTAATTTTTAATGTATACAAAAGAAATTGATAAATATTTATCCGTCTATTCTGTTCTAAAATTGAGTTTTCATTGCCAAAGGAATAATTGTTTAGGTATCTGTAGGCAAAATTATTAAAACGGAACTCTTACTTTCCGTCCGTCTGTCTCCTTAAATCACAACCGATATTATACTCCATATTTATACTTATTAAGCTTTTTGGTACCTACTAAGACGTAAATTGGTAACACTAATCTAGAAATGAAAAATAAAATAATCGGTATTTTCGACATTTCTTTGTACGAAATATTTGCACAATAGAAAGTTAATGTATGTCCAATACTTTTTAAACATGTTTTGTGATAAAATAAAAATTAGATAATCAAATTTTGTAAAAATATTGTAGTAGAAATGCCTATGGCGTTATTTTTTAATGGTAAATACGTTATAATACGACCAGAATAAGACCGCGGGTGTTGTCAGCAGCATCGATTGAGCCCGCATCCATTGTTGTCGGATTCTGCGTATCGAGAGATCAACGACGGTCTCCCGACGGTTGTCTGAATGCTAATCACTTGTGGTCGCTATGGCAAGATGAGTGGCCCAGTGTGGCATACCTGCATATTTGCGACACCTACGTCCTCAGTTTATTTTTACATTTACATTTGCAAGTAAGAATCCGGGTCAGTCAAAAATACGTATACATTATATTGCTCATTTTCCAAACGTCTTTCAGTACTAATATTACAAATGCGAGAGTCTGTCTGTCTATATGTTTGTTATGTTACCTAACTACGCCGTCGGCTAAGCAGCTAAACCGCTACGCGCGCCGGATTGATTCTCATGTTTGGTACAGAGATAATTTGACACCAAGAAACGGACATAGCTACTTCTTTTTAATCAAAAATTCACTCCTAAGGGAATGAAACTATACTATAAACTGTAAAGGGGGATGAAACTTTGTATGGGAAATGCTAAACCGCTGAACCTATTGTAATGAAATTTGGTACAGTAATAGACTTTTTTTTATCAAAAAGGCAGGTTACTTTGTTTGTCAAAAATCTGTTCCTAAGGGGGTGAACAGGTAGATCAAACTTTGTATGGGAAATGTTAAACCGTTGAACCGATTGACAGAGATAATATGTGCCCGAAAACAAACGTAGGCTACTTTGTTTCTTAAAAATGACATGTGGTTTTTATGTACGTGACGTCATCATTAATTCAATTAGGAATTAACTTCTATATTAGGAAATAACTTTTTTCTTCAACGAGACAGACGTAGGTTATTTTTTTTTCAATAAACTACCTGTAACCCATGAAAGCCACGGAAAAATTTTCCACGCGGATGAAGTCGCGAGTACTGCTAGTTTAATACACAATAAAAACTTTAGTAATAAACGTAGGTGATTAGCATATTGGATTCGATTCCCGACCAGGGCCACTTAAGAAAACTAATTTTTCTAAATTGTCTTGGAATCTGAATGTTACCTAATGTTACTCGTTCATTGTGATACCTACAGTACGTACAAGCGTCAGCGCTTACTTAATATAATACTGTAATTATCTGGCGATTATCCTTTCGATATTTATAATTACCCGAATTATTTCACTTCGTTGTATGTAATGTTGTTCATTTTTTTCTTACATAACTATTACAATGAATTTCTAGAACTTTAACTATTCGTAGAAAAAAATGACGTAAACAGAGCTCTTATATTTTTGCCATGTCGTCTATTCGTTTGTCTGTACATCTCTGTGTCCGTAACACACTCGAATTATTATCTACTTTATCCCTAATAAGCTTTTAGGTATAAATGGTGGACTTCGGAACGCACCGGCGAGCTGTCAAAATCAGGTGCTTATAAAATTTATTTAAAAATTAGTTAATTTCTATTAAATTAATCCTAAAGTACTATAAATTGATGTAAATAATAACAAATACGAAGAAAAAGTGTTGGTGATTAATTTGGTGGTGTATAAAGTCTGAAATTTTACTTCAAGTGGAATCGGCACCTGTCAACGGACATAGTGTTTGAATTGTTTTGAATTCGACGTAAACCCGGGGAGTATTGTTTTATGTTAATTAATACCTTAATTATTTGTATTTTAATACATATATGTAAGCACTGTACATAAAATTACTTTTGAACAAACACCACTTCCCAGTTCTCAATTGTGAGGCACGTCCAATATCACACATTTGGCAGGTTGCGATCTCTTTTTGCTTGACTATATGTGGAAGCAAAATTGGAGTATAACCAACATATTGCTGCAGACATTGTTTACCCCTGTACTCCACCCATTACTCAACAAACTTCTACTCAACAAAGCTATATTATATACTTATATTAAATAAAACACATTTTAAAGTTCACTGACCTAATATTAATTTTAAAATAAAACTTTTACGTATGATAACACATTGAAGCTAAACTCATAATAACTTGTAAATTACATTCCAAAATTTATTTGTTTATAAATGTAAATATATGTAAATGATAGACAATAATTATTATTGACCTACCTACAAAAAAAAAAAAAAGATTTAGTAACCGTTAACAATTGTAAACAAAAGTGAGTACAATATCATTGAGTACCAAGTTTGTTATAATAATATTAAATAATTTCAGAGTATAATAATGGCCACTACAACTGGAATGATGACACGTAAGACGGCTTCTCGTGACTTAGAAAACAAATTAGTCTGCACTCATGCAACTAAAAGAGACCCGTGATGTCAACGAAGAATTGCTGAGGGAGCGTGAGGAATATGAAGAAGAAGCTAAGCGTGTTGTCGACCAGAATTCAGCTCTAAAAGGTCAACTAGTGGAGTTATATGAACAGCTTGTGGAAATAGTTGAACAACGAAATCAACTCCAAGAGATGGTGAACAATTTTAATCAATGTAGTAACACCTACGAGCAGACCCTGGGAAGAGTTGCTGAATTAGAAGTCGAGTTGAATGAGTCCCATAGGCTCGTTCAGCAGTTACAAGATGACAAGAGAGAACAAGAGCTTTCACACACACAGAGTCTGTTCGAGGAGTTGGTTGCTGCTGACACAGCTGAGTTTTCTCCATTCAGACCAGATAGACTAATGTAGATAGATAGAGTAATAAGGTGTTCATTATAGACATACTTGCAATCATTTCAATGTTAAAGGTAAAAACAAGTTACGAAAATATATCAAAATTAAGAAATTTATTAAAAAAACTGAAAAAGTAATAAAAAAACATAAATTCTTTCATAATAATATCAAGTTGAGGAAAGATCGTAGGGATCTGTTAGACCAGGTGGAAAACTGCACACATCAGTTACATGAGAGTAGGGAAAGGTATGATGTGGAGACCAAAGAGCTGCATGGGTTCATAGATAGATTAAAAGAAAACATATCCGATATCAACAATAAGTACAAATTAGCTCAAAAAGAATATAATGATCTTAGACTTTTATCTGAAAGATTGGAAAGGGAAATGTTATTATATAAAAATTTAAATATACCTAAATCGTCACTCAGTAGCTCAGACATGTCGTACTCACAGATTATAACTAAGAGGTATGGTGACTCCAACCCACATAATAAAAAACTGACTGGCTATAGTAATGTGAAAAGTAGTGTTGCAATTTTTTCTGATAGACTGGGATTAGGGTTGGGCAGTCTAATTAATAATAATGTCAGTCAGTGCATCACTAATTACTGTTATCCAGATGCACCCATCTCGCAGATATTTAAATTAATTGTAAACAAAAAGTTTAATGTGAACACTACCATAGTACTTATATTATTATATATTTATAATATATTATATAATATATATTATATATATTTATATATATTAGGAAATTCTATAAACATATCAGAACAGGAATTAAATGATAATATAGATTCTTTGGCTAAATTAGCAAACGTGAACAAAATTATATTATGTGCGTTCCCTTATTCGTCATGGTTGCCAAAGAATAGCAATAATCATATTAAAAATTTAAATAATGTAATGAGTAGGGTGACAGTTTGTCATAGTAATTTTATTTTTTTGGACACTAATAGGTATATTAGTAATATTTTACTCAAATTTAGACTGACAAGAAGTATTTTGTACTTGTCTAAAAAAACAAAAAGTAAACTCGCTACGTTAGTAGCTAAATGTATTAACTCAGTTATAGGTACTATAACTAATGACATAATTAGAGACGACGCAAGTTTTAGTAGTAATACTAATAGTAATGCGGATAATATTTCTTTAAATTAAGTAATAAGACAACAGAGAAACTACATTGTAATTTTATTATGTTAGCACACCAAAATATCACTAGTTTCTCTGGCAAAATATTAGATACCGAATTATTAGTAGACAAATATAATATAGACATCTTGTGCCTCACTGAGACGTGGTTGAGGGCTGATAAGATGTCTTTTAATGTAAATAATTTTAAGGTGGCCAGTGCGATCAATCGAGCGTCGACAGATGGCGGCGGTAGTATGATTTTGGTTAAAAATTCTCTCAAAATAAAAAATCGCAAAGACATAGTTGCTCGCTCGGTTGAACGTGTATGTGAAAAGTCGTGTGCGGAGACGGATGATTACATATTCTTATGTGTTTACAGACCTCTCTCGTCTGATTATTCTCGATTTTTAATTTCTGTAGAGGAGAGTCTTAATATGCTTAGCAAATGTAACAAATCAATCATAGCATGTGGTGACTTCAATGTGGACATAAGAAATAGCTAAGGGAGATGCTAATTTCACTCTTTCTTTCATTTGATCTTGTGCACATTTTTGATGAACCGACCAAGGTTACATACCATTCGGCGACGTGCATTGATAATGTTTTTATAAATAAGAGCAGGATTAGAGAGCACAAAATTATTAGTGGTATTCGATCAGATCATAAAGCTCAATTAATTAAAATAGATTGCATGAAAAGTAAATTAGAAAGAATAATTGAGTTTAGACCATTAGGCGAGAAACAGTTAAAACGTTTTACCAACGAAGTAACAAATTTAACAAACATCGTTCCCTCTGTTGGCGATCCAAATGTCATGTATAAGAGTTTTTTGAAAAATTTAACCGACATATTTAATAAAAACTGCCCAAAGAAGAAAAAAATAATTACTGACAACAAGTTACATTTCTCTGATTGGGCGACAAAAGGTATTAGAAAAAGTTGGGACAGACTTTATGAGTTGTATGACGAAAAATCATACACATCGGGTGAAAACTTTCATAGTTATGTCCGCAATTACTCAAAAATATTTAAAAAGGTATCAAAGCACGCGAAATCAATTCATATCGCCAATAAAATTAGTAAGGCAGATAACACAGTAAAAGCGATATTGAACACTATTAACACAGAAGTAGGGAAACAAAATAAGAAAAACGAAGACCTCTCAATATACATTAATAATAAAATCGCTACTAATAAAAAACAGGTTGCTAATGGTTTTGCTAAATTTTTTTCAAATGCACCTGTACACATTACTAGTGGTCTAGCATCCTCTGCACATACAGCACGGGCACTATTAAGCCAAAATATAGGAAAGTGGTTCCCTAGTTTTCAGTTCAGGCACACGTTTTCATTTGAGATAGAGAAAACTTTCAAAGAATTAAAAAAAAAGAAAAGTGAAGATTTGTGGGGATTATTAGTTTATGTACTGGCTAATATAATGCCAATAGTAACACCGATTTTAGTAAATATATTTAATAAATGTGTCGATCAAGGTGTGTTTCCCGATTTGATGAAGCATAGTAAAATTATACCAATATTTAAATCGGGTTGTAAGTCAGATCCTACAAACTACCGCCCAGTGTCGATATTGCCAGCATTGAGTAAAATATTCGAAAAAATAATGCTCAACCAAATGCTGACACATTTTAACATTTGCAGGATTTTTCATGGTCAACAGTACGGTTTCACGAGAGGGTGGTCAACAACACATGCGGGAGCAAGCTTGGTAAAAATATACTAGAGGCTTGGGAGGGGTCACGAGATGCCATTGGCGTGTTTTGTGATCTTTCCAAGGCTTTTGATTGTGTTTACAAAATTTTAATTTACAAGCTGAAATACTATGGAATACGTGATAAAGCTCTCGATCTCGCGATTTCATATCTGGCTGACCGAGAACAAAAAGTGAGTGTAAATGGGGTTACATCTGACGGTTCTAAATTAAATATGGGCGTTCCCCAATGATCAATTTTGGGACCGTTCCTATTTTTGGTTTACATTAATGATTTTCCATTTATGCTTAAAGACCTGTGTGAAATAATATTATTTGCTGATGACACATCATTATTATTTAAAGTTAACAGAAAAGACATAGATATTAGCGGACAGAATAGGACCTTGGCGGATGTCTCGAGATGGTTCGCTGCCAATAATTTACTACTGAATGCACAAAAAACCAATTGTGTTAAGTTTTCCCTATCCAATGTACCCAAAATCCATAATGGACTGGAACTGGATGGGAAACAATTAGAATTAATGAAATCAGCTACTTTTCTTGGTTTAACAGTAGACAATAGGTTACAGTGGGCGGATCATATCGGGACTTTATGTAATAAGCTCAGTTCGGCAATATATGCTATTAGGCGCATTAGACAGTTGACAAATGTAGCTACGGCTAGGCTGGTGTATTTCGCATATTTCCATAGCTTTATGTCTTATGGTCTGCTACTGTGGGGATCAGCGGCGCATATGAAATCTATCTTTATTTTATGAAATCTATCTTTATTTTACAAAAGAGGGCAATACGTACCATCTACAGTATGAACGCAGAGATGATTTTAAAGACATTGATGTACTCACCTTACCCTCGTTATACATCTATGAAAACATAAGGTACACTAGAAAAAATTTAGATCTATTTCAAAAGAAAGGCGTTGTTAATGGTATGGAAACTCGTGGTCGTGGTCAGCTAGTTATTCCTAAACTTAA
This sequence comes from Zeuzera pyrina, assembly GCA_907165235.1. Lineage (NCBI taxonomy): Eukaryota > Metazoa > Arthropoda > Insecta > Lepidoptera > Cossidae > Zeuzera > Zeuzera pyrina. Next base: position 8,735,529 of record OU015641.1, read on the forward strand.
ATTACAAAAGTCAAGTGGTTCATTTTTGGGTAACTGTGTTCGTTTTTATAATAAAATTCCTCAAGAAATTACTCAACTAACGGAAAAGAGATTTAAACTTGTCATTAAACGCACACTGATTGGAAAAGCATACTACAAAATTAGCGATTTCATTGAAGACACAACAATACACTGGAAGTGATCCTCTCTGCATATGCATTTACTGGCTTTATAAATATTGTATTTTTAAATAACTGTTGTAGAATGATGTTGAAAAAATGATACCTGACTGAGTTTCTTGTCGGTTCTTCTCAGTATTCAGGTTTCCTTTTTGAACCGAACTAAAGTAGATTTGACGTTCAAAAATACCTTGCATTTGGGTTTACTTGAATAAATTGATTTGACTTTGACTTTGACTTTGAAATGAATAATAATCAATAGCAATTGGTAATTTGATATATATTTGATAAATAAAATTATACCTATTCTTTATGTCACAAAAACGTATTCATCAAAATTAACAAAATACAAACAATGACAGTTGTCTCATTTTTACTTATTCTTTCAACAAAGGGTTTTATACTGACTTTAATACAAAATATGTATATAAAAGATTTGTGTGTATATAAAATATAATATTTATAAAAGTAAAATATTAATATGTAAATTTGTGACCGTGAGATGTCTACAAGCTATTTTGAACCGAGATGCAGACCTACCTAATGAAAAATTTGAAATGTGAAATAAATAACAAATAAATGGTAAGTACTTTAGACTCACTTTTTTAATTAAATATCAATTTATTAAATTTCTACTTGGTCTAAAATTATACAGAACCCAAGTCAAAGCATGTCGGATATGTTCTGGGCCAATTTTCAAAATTATTTTGGTGTTGATGTGTCTTTATGCTGTAGCATAAAGCCTATTGTAATAGTCTATCCGTTACTTTCAATAACTGAGAATTTACTTATGTCAAATAAATAACTAAATAACCAGCGGCCCGTCCTGACTTCACCCGTGTTGAATACATAATGTATAGCCTAGATCCATCTGGAATAATGTACCTTTGAAATGGCAAAACAATTAAAATAGAATAAGTGCAGTGGTTCCCGAGGTTACCCTCCACATATAAACTTATAAAACTCGCTCTCTCTCTTCATAATAGTATAATAGATCACCTCTGACTTACTCTATTAATGTGTAGGCTGTAGGGTCCTATAGTCGTCTATTAGGTTCGTTCTATTACTCGTACCAAATAATAAAATTGACGGAACCATAATAAGTTGCCACTCTTACTACCATGTGCCAAATGAATTTTCCTGTCTCTTTCTATCTCACTCAGCATAATCACGAGTAAAACAGTTAGCAATAGTAAGTATCACAGATTTATAAATGGAAGCAGATCAAACATAATTCACTCACACATAGATACCGTGTAAGTAATAACACTGTCACTTTCATTAAAGTTTAAAATTGTATATCTTTATCCTTTTCTTTCATTTGTTGCAACACAATGGCACACATAGACAATTCCGAAACCGTGGCAGCCGCCATCTTCCGCGTAAGTCAAAATAAGCGGAGTATGGCGTCTGTTTACTTGTGTAGTACGTCACATGTTCGATGATTAAATATTTCTTGATGTGTAAACATTATTTTGGTTATTTAAAGTGCAAAAAATTGTACAAAAGTGTTGTACCCCCAATAGTTGCAACGCCTCATACAGAAAAGCCCCGAAAATCACGTTCCATCGGTAAGTTAATCTGATGTTGCAAATTGTTTGATTACTGCATTCAGTTAGCTGATATTTTTGTATTGCGTGGCTCCGACACTTAAATATGTTGCAAACTATTAAAATTAAAGTTTCCTTATATTGTTTAAGGTTTTTTTATAGGTTTTTTATATTTTTGTACCAAGTACCTAACCAATTTTGACATTATTAGTACTTGTACCTTAAAGAGGGCCGAATTCAGAGAAAACTGAGTCTCGTAATAAAATTAAATATTAACGGACAGGTACCTAAGGTTAAGCAACTATCTATTTTTTGCAACTATCTTTTGATTTTGATGTATACCTTGTTAATTTCGGGTTTCTAAAGGATGAAATTCTTAAAATTTTTTGGTTAAAGAACTACATAAAAGAAATACATAAGAAAGGCTACATAGAACAAACTGGCAGACCAATTCCGGCAGTGTTTTGTGCTCAAAACATTTTGAACCCCACTTATTATGTAAAAGAGATACCCGTAAAATCCTGTTGTTGTTTGACCATGAAATTTAACATACCTATTAAAAATGAACATGCTATCGCCAAATTAATCTCTAGTCGCTATGCTGAGCTGAATCTGGACCAGTGTTGTTTTGAAAAAAGCCAGTGCTAGAATCCATACTTCATAATTACAAAATTATTTTTAATTTATTTATAAAATAATACAACTTTCTTGCTTCAGGTAATCGAAGATGAACTTTATTATGTATAAATTGTGTGGCCCCATGTAAAAATGGTGAAAACAAATATGGATATCTCGAGGCGAATAATGACAAATAATACCTACGATTACTTGCAATGGTAATCCTTAGCGTATCTGACATTCTGCGCTAGTTACTTCTGGCACACATTGAAAAACAGTGAAATGATGTGTTTGATGCACATCTATAATGAGTTCTTAGATAATGTAATAAGAAAACAATCCGATTAATAAATAAAAGACTGAAAACATTCTTTGTTTTAGTTTTTATTCTCAATGTGATCGATCACCAATTTTTGAGTTTTATGCGTAGTTTAGAGAAAATAATAATCAAAGGACAAAGCATAGCGATGAAGAGTTATTTAATAATTTTATAAAACATTCACTGACGCTTATCTCCTTAGAAAAATAGTTAACGATAACACTCGTCTGATATAAAACTTGTTCTATTTTGTCATAACCAAGTCTCTAACACTTACAGTAAAGCAATGGTAAGTAGACTTTACTGGAGTTACAATGGACTGTTAAACGAAGTTCCTCCAACTCCTCTCACTCGCACACAAGTTTAACGTACAATATACTATAATTTTTACACTTAAAACTCCCAAAAGCACAAAAAATAGCAAATCTGAATTTTGAATAAAATGCCAACCACGCTTCTTTTGTTCGCGCCAAAAAGTCAAAAATTCAAAACTTTCACTTCCCTGATTATCAACTTTCCCGACTTTTAAAAATATATCGTTTATGTCATTAAACTTTATGTACCCACATAAATCGAACCGCAAGCAAGGTCATCACAATGTACATGCGGCCCAAGACCAGCAGCGCACAGCCGTCAGGCCTCATGTATCGAACGAACAATCATAATATTGTATCGTGGAGCCATTGGGAACACTCCAAATTACATCCTTCATGTGACAAAAACAATCTACAAAAAGAAGGAATATAATAAAGTAATAATCTCTAATACTAAGATATCAATTAATTTTATTCCTATTTACATTAACAAAAAGTACATACATACGTTAATATTTACAAACTTAAAACTACACATTATCTTTATTTTATCCTTATTTTCTCACATGAAAAATATAATTTAGTGTCCCAAATGGTCCCGCTCTAAGATAATACACAATATAGATACCCACTCCTTAATGCGGCCCTGAGTTCTGTATGTGTGTGAGTAATATTTGTTAGTGTTAAATTTGCCACGCATTTTGAACCGATAGATATAGTCTGCTTCCATTTAAAAGTCTGTGGTAAGTATAGCAACCTCGCACTGTCAGTGTAATTTGTGGCAGCTAAGGAGTCGGTTATGAAATAATTATTTGCAAAATACTCGTAAATCTTAAGGCGACGCATTGGAAATTTTGACGGCAGTGATCTCAATTTTTCTAAGTGACTACAAAATGTATGAAAGTGTTATTTGATAACCTGATTCTTCATTTCATTGACTTCATTTTGCCAGCTGAGATACACGATTGGTTAAATTTTGTAACATAAAAAAAATATCAAAAAAACCTCTTTTAAAACAGAGATTTACGATTTTCGGAGCAACATGACCGATTTATGTTTCTAAGTATTCTGTATAGTTTAATCTAAACGTATTCTTCAAAATTGTAGTTGGATTTTTAATGTTAATTATAGTTTATAATAAACGAAAACAACTGTTTTTTTCGTATTTTTCGTAAGCTAGTGCAAGCACGCTTGCATAGAACAGAAGGTCTATTTCAGATTAAATTATTGTTTACCAATGCGTCGCCTAAAGTGTTTTGCCTACTAGCATTCGTAAAAATAAAAATATAACATGTTCAGCAGTTATGTATCGTTGCACTGTGCTTTGCACCTTCCCTAGTCACGCGCATTAGTAAAAATCTAGAAAGTCGGTCAACGAAAAAAGGACAATATAAGGACACGCTTTTAGAGCAAATACTCCGTCCATTGTTACTTGGTCCGGGTTCTATTAGATCAAATTTGACGTTTCTCGCTATGCATGTCGCAAGAACTTTGTACGAATGTCTACACGCAGGAAATCGAATAATCAAACTTATAATGTCAAATAATTATAATCCTATCTATACTTTATGACGAGTATAATTTATAGACATCAACTTTCACATTATATTATAAAAATGTACTCGAAAACATGACATATCTTGGATTAATATTTTGATAGTATGACATTACAAATAACAATGTAGTGTCTCAGGTTAGGCATCGTAGTAGTACTGTGATCACTTCGGAACCGAACGTAATCGAGATTATTTAAAAAAATCTAATAATTTATACATTTTAGGATTAGAGAATATCATCACTCCCTTTGGAATGGAATGTGAATACATGAAGTTCATTGTGATTTTAATTATATAGGTAACAAAACCAATATATTACATTCAAAGATGTATCGTTTAAAATTAATACAAACTGCGCCACACGTTTTCACCCGCGTTAAATACTTCTATGTTGTGTTAGTGATGAACTGATGGCGTTGTTCATTCACGTAGGTAAATTTTTAATTTACAATATAAAAACTTAATTGGGGTTTAAATCTTGTTCTCGCCAAAAAGTCCAGCTTTTATAGCTGGACTTTTTGGCGAGAACGAGAGAAGTGAGGTTGTCGTTTTATTTAGATTTTCTATTCTTTACATTTTTGGGAGTTTTAAAGTACAAAAGTGATAGTATATTGTATTTTAAAGTTCTGTATAAGTGAAAAGAATGGAGTGGGTCTAAATTAACACTTGTAGCTGAAGTTCTCCCGCTCTTTCAAGAAGTCCTATATGACTTGAGTAAAGCCTACTATCACTTTACTGGAGGAGTTTTGAGAAGAAGAAAAAACGAATTCACTTGGAACTTGCTTCATGTGGATTCTACTTATTAATACGTGACATTGGCAAATGCGCTAATCTGCGCCATGCCATAAAGAAAAAAAAATATAAAAGCTAGGTGGTTCTGACTTTTATTGACCTACTGATTATTTTCACGTATATCCAAATTCCAGCCATTCAGCGCAAGCCAATAAAGCAAACCCGCGACCCTTTTTCTTCCGTCTTAATTTATGTAATTAAGATTTGGAGCTGTAAACTTATTTTTATCAAAATAAAATAAAGCCTGTATTAATTGCTTAAGCATAAACTTGGGGATAGTGTAGCTTTTTATTAGTAAAAGAATTTTTGGAATTGGTTCAGTATTTCCAAAGTTTACCCCCTACATACAGACATAAGTGAGAAATTTAATACTATTTTCACCGCCGATTCTGTAAAAAAGTGAAGAGCATTTTAGAATTTTATCGACATTATAAAATAACATTATTATGAAGTAAGTTTACGTTGAAGAGTTGTAATCAGTGAGCCGAAAAGGAGAGGAAAGTTTAGGTGATGGGATAAATTCGATAATATCGACAGAGTTCCAAAGATCCAAGACACTTTATATCTTTACAGAATAAGAGGGTTCTGAAAAGATATAAAAGATATCGCTGAAATTTTATCGACTTTACGAACCAACACTAAATTAGTAGTAAGATTATATTGATGAGAAAGTGGCGAAATGCGAGGCGAATAGGGGAGATGAATGTATGATTGGTCACTTCTAAATCTGTAAAGGAAATTGGAAGTTTATTGTTTATATAAAGTATAAACTAACACTAAATACTGATAAAGTTTTCGTTGCCACCCTCGACCTGGGATGGCAATTGTCTATGGGGAGCACTGCGTAGTTCATAAAAAAGTAAAAAATAGTTATCTTCGTTTGTTCATCCAGTTATAAAACCTATATAAGCACATTTGTGTTCATGTAATATAAGATATACCTGGAGTTTTTGACGGGATTTTATGGGGGAGGGGTTGGGCGTTTATTTTAATTATTTGCAAATTGTTTCTAATAGTAAAATTGGTGTAGTTTGACATCCCAAGTATTTACGCTGTTGGACATTATGTGGAATTGTTGAAATAAGTGCTAACTTAGTAGCGTGACGTTGAGATTTTTTTGGGGCTTAGTCCGCGTCAGCTGATAACACCAGAAAGACTGCCTCAATCTCGGGGCACGGCTGTGCCCCCGCCAAGTTGAGCACAGCCGTACCATCCTTTTCTCGAAGCAACACACGGCACTTTTGACCCCTCTGTAGCTTCGTTGCGGATAACGCTAGAAGTCAGAATTCAGTGACTAAGAGGGCATAATATTCCATTGAACCTGTAGTCAAATTGCAAGTCAAATTTCCTTAATTTTGTCACTGACACACTCACCGATCATCAAAATTCCAAGGTACTTCTACACAAACTTTAAATTTTGAATTTTAGTTAGCATTTAGCCTATAAAGGAAGGAAAGAATGAAAAATCCCGAAATTTCATTGTTAATTAAATGAAAAGTAATGATTTCATTAAATTAACATTTTCACTGATGCACTCATCGATCATCACAATTCTAAGGTACTTCTAGCAGTCTTACAAACTTCAAATTTTGAATTTTAGTTAGCGTTTAGCCTATAAAGGAAGGAAAAAATGAAAAATCCCGAATTCATTATTCATTAAATGCTGCGAGCGCCCACATGCTGTTCGGATGTGCCCCGAAACGCTACTTATACGTTCACGATTTTCGTTTTATAATTTCGATTGCTATAATTGGTTTGATAATTGGAAGGTTTACTTATTTATTTACTGATATTATTTGGATAACAAAAAATTGATATTACTTGAAATTGTTTGGATAATATTTTAGGGCATAGATACATTTCGGTGCTTATCTTCGCTTTTAGGTACAGCTGACGGACAAGATATATTGAGAAAAAAAAGGAGAATGAACTACAAAAAAAAATGAGATCCCATCAAAAACAATAAATGTAAAAAAATGCCAAGTCTCGTAACGCAGTTCTTCCACTACAAAAAGTTATGAGATCTCATGTAAAACCAAGTCAGTTATTTTAGTTATTGTCTATGGAAGCGCCTATTCAACAACTTTGTTATAAATTGTTATCTAATCAATTACCTAACAACATTTATAGTGACCGTATCAATATTAGACTCTTTATTTCTGTAATAAGTATAAGGACTTGGCAATAGCACGGCAATATAATAACATCTACCTAATATTAGCGATCTGAGTGCTTTATGCTTGTTTACATAGTGCATAAATTAGGCCTGCTAGCACTATGTTCGATTAGGAGTAGTTTAAATAGTAGATTATTCTTGTTATTATGTTGCCGTGAGATTGCCGAGTCTTGCGATTGCCAAGTCATTATATTTATTATAGAAATAAAGATGTCTAATATTGATACGGTCACTATAAATGTTGTTAGGTAATTGATTAGTTAACAATTTATAACAAAGTTGTTGAATAGGTGCTTCCATAGACAATAACTAAAATAACTGACTTGGTTTTACATGAGATCTCACAACTTTCTGTAGTGGAAGAACTGTGTTGCGAGACTTGGCATTTTTTTACATTTTTTGTTTTTGATGGGATATATTTGTCGCCAGAAACTCCAAGAAACATTAAATGTATTCCGTCAACATTATAATGAAATTATATGAAACAATTTTCTATTCATTACTGAAGAGAACAGTTGTATGGGCTAGATCCTTTTACCTTCCCCCTTAAATGAGAATCGTACTACTACTACTACTAAGATGTACCTTTGAATATAATGTAGTTACAGACAAAAATATTCGCACATACATACATATCTTCACGCTGTATCCCTAACGGGAAAGTCGGAGAGGACGGAGCGCCAAGCGTCGCTTTCTTTACATATTTCTTTCGCTTCCTCAAATCTTGTCAATCTTCTCACACATTTTGCGCCTAGGTATAGGTATGCGAGGCCTTTTGACATTTCCTTCAGCTAACATTAGCTATTTGAGCCTCGCAAGTCAGCCTTCGTCTCCCTTGGCTACTTTTACTTTCAGTTTCGCTCTGTAGATTTTCTTTGTCAGTCTTTCATCACTCATCCTTTCTATGTGCCCGAACCATCTAAGCTATCATTTTAACGACAACACTGTCGTGGAACCGTGTCCTAATGCGTTTTTATTACTCTTTTATTACACAGTAAAATATTCGTAACATCGAAAATTTCATAAATTAGTCCACATTTAGCAAAAATCAACAAAGTACCAGTTAGTATGATTTCTAATGATAATATTTTCTGTTCCATATGAAGCATTGTTCTACATGCCGTATTTTTAATTTACATAATGTATAAATCCGATCTATCTCTGCAACGTTCAGTTCACGCAACCTCTCCAGCATTATCTAAATGAATCAAACTCATTCGAGCGACAAACTATGTACGTATCTCAAGCCCTCTTATACATAATTTATTCCACATCTAAAAGCGTATGCGCAGGTTTCTCACGTTGCTTTTGTTAGTGTGTGAGTTCAGTGTGTATAGGTGTAAAGGTTATAAATTTTATCCTCCACGAAATATATTTTATTTGTTTTACAAATTGAGAACTAATTCATTTAAAATAGAACAGACAATATTTTTTCTTTCGTAGTTGTATTTAAGTCCTTTTGGGAAATAACGTATAAGTAATTTATTTCATTAGGAGCAAGGCAGGATACATGTCCCTCGATGTCTTCACGGCCCAGTGGTCGTCATGTCGAGACTGGAGGTAAAAAGTTAATGGGTCTAAAAAGCCCCCTACATCTTGCTGGCTGTTATGCGAAACTGTGCGTGAGCATACAACGCCATGGAAGGAACCGGTCGCTTTATCTTTATTTTACTTCCGCTGAAATTAATTGAACACTTGTTTATTTCATTGACAAAAACGAGCGATCAAATGCTGATGAAAATGGGGGACTTAGACTTAAATAATAATAATTACAATTTAATTTAATTTTTAAAGTGATTTTTATAATGATATGTACGAAAAGATTATAACCAAGCGGTTTCCTTCAGCCGTCTTGGTTCTAGATGTGTCACATCACCTCTCAAACTCATAAGTTGTCGATAAGCTGAAATTAATCCTAGGCGTATATTCTTAATTGCCTCATGATAACAGGAGCTTTTTATTTTAATAGTTACATTTAGGACGCTTCGCTGGAGAAAACGTAGGTACAAATACAATACCTAATAATGTGCTTTGCCTAAGCGTATAATAGTTACATTACTTTTAATTTCTATTCATTCATGTAACGGTTATTATAAACTTACAACGATATAATAAAATATTGTACGTTATTTCGGACAAACGTACTTCATATTTTATACATACATACATATCTTCACGTTGTATCCCTAATGGGATAGTCAGAGAGGACGGAGCTATAAATCAGTGGACGGAGCGCCAAGCGAGCAATAAAATACGTGAAAATAAGTAATTTTTCTTATTTTGACCTCGTATGGTTTTATTTTATTGTTTACGTAAAGAAACAAAATTCTTAAGCGATTTCTCCGTGTAGCAGTACGGATTGTATCGATAAATGATAATGAGCACCGATTTCGTTTTTGAATGACATTTAAAACGTCAGTGCCAATTCACCTCACTAAAGTGGCAAAATTTTTCAAAGTAGCATCAAAAAATACATACTTACGGAAAAAATGTAACAAGTCCAATAAAGTATGTAACACTTTATTTTCACATACTGTACTTTATTTTATTGCTTCAGTAAAGTAAATATAATTTATTCGCTCAACTAAAAAGACGGGAACCCTATAGATGGCACAGTGAAATTGGATGGGTATTGATACGTCGCTAGCCCATTGCTGTATCAGTTCACTATAATTAACTCTATACTTTGTGCCATTTCCAGACCGGCTCTTAGGGCCTGGGCGAGATGATACGCAGCTGGCGCATTATATTTTTCTTTCTCTCTCAGGCCAACACGAAAGTATGGTGGTAAATGTATACATGCCATGTAATTAAAAAATATAAATGTTAGATATATTTAACTACAATTTTATTACTAATTTATTTATTTATTCATTGTAGATGTAGTGAATGTGTTGAAAAATGCGATCCATTTATCATAATTTGAGACCAAATAACGTGAAATAAATTCAGAAAGATAAAGGTGTAATGAAAGAAACTGATGAAAATGAGTATCGCGTGACACTGTAGACTGTACACATTGAATTAAGTAGAAGAGAGTACATTAGGTTGCGTTTGAAAGTAATAACTAAAAGTATTAATTAAAATGTGGGTCAACTATCTGCATAATGTGCGACGTTAAACTTTAAACATAGAGCGATTAATTTTTATATATAGATATGCATTACATTTTTCTTTCGGGTGAATAGAGCATTAATAACGTAATTACACCTTTAAATAATAACAGAATTAATTACCTTTACCAATCAGCAACCATTATACATATTCTGTGGTAGAGTTTTTCTTCATGTAAAAAATGTTACCAACCGCAAAACAAAGTTCATCGCGGAGTTTTTTCTTTACGTAAAAAATACTGAAAACCGCAAAGCAAAATTTGTTGTAAAATTATCTCTTAATGAAAAACCAAATAACAAACATAATTTGTCGAAGAGCTTAGAACTCTCTTTACATAAAAAATATTGCCGACCGCAAAACGAAGTTTGTTGTAGAGCTTTCTCTTTATATAAAAATACTGCTAATCGCCTAACAAAGTTTGTGTAGAGCTTCCTCTTTATGTAAAAAATATTGCTAATCACAATACAAAGTTTGTGTATAGCTTTCTCTTTATGTAAAAATACTGGCAACCACAAAACAAAGTTGTTGTAGTTTTCTCTTCATGTAAAAAATACTGCGAACCGCAAAACAAAGTTTGCTGTAGAGTTTTCTCTTCATGTAAAAAATACTGCCGACCACAAAACAGTTTGTTGTAGTTTTCTTGCTATGTAAAAGATACCGCCAACCGTAAAACCAAGTCTGTTGTAGAGCTTTCTGTTCATGTGAAATATACTGTTAATTTCTTAAGAACGTTTGTCGTGGCGCTTTTTTTTTTTTTTTAAACAAAATGTTTATATTTTGTTACAATGCAAACATATAGATACATATCTAAACGTTAAAATTTACAAACTTAAAACTAATCAAAGGTGCCGCTTAGAAAACTTTCTTTGTTTAGGGTTCCCAGTAGACTGGCAGCATTACAAACTGATTCGTTGGCGGAAGGTCCTAGCAGCCCGACGGTCTCCCGAAGCCTCGACCAGTCGCTTACAAATGTCAGAACCAGTCGATGAGCTTCGGAGCCCCAGGGACCCAAAGTTTCAACAGCAAAGGGCGTATAACATAATATATTATGGTATATTTTGAATCTTCTATTCTTACAGTGTTGGTTGTTCACATTATATAGAAAGAAAATATGTTTAATAACATTATGTTCATAATAATTTTCTTTTTATATTTAATTATTAAATTAATTAGAATTATTAGCTTGTCGTGAAATTAGAAAAGAATATAACTTCTCACGATAAATTCTTTATTGTAAAATGAAATTAGTTACAAACCCGATGTTATTTATACTGCACGTCTCATAATGTTCACATTACTTTTATTGAGATCCTCTTATTTATATTAGATCGGTTTTACATGTGAAGCACCAATACTGTTAGAATTGTGGTAAGAATATTACTAGTTCTATATCTATTCGTATATTTTAAGTCTTCCGTTGTAGTAAAACCTTGTTATGGGGACTTTTTGGCGGGAACGAGAGAGGTGAGGTTGACGTTTTGTTCAGATTTTCTATTTTTTACATTTTTGGGAGTTTTAAGGTTCAAAAGTGATAGTATATTGTGTGTTAAAGTTCATTATACATTCAGTCAAGAAAGTATCGGGAATGGATGATTTGTTTGTGGTTTCAAATGAAATTTTTTGTTTTTTTTTGTTGTTGTTAGATTGGCACAACTGTTTTCCATTTTGGCGCGGAGTTTGAGTTGCATCTGTTATTTAGATTAAATACATTGCTGTTTTTAGTTATATCATTCTAGTGTATATCGCGAAATTCATAATGGACAAAAACATCGAACAAAGAGTGTCTTAAATTTTGCATCGCCAATGGAATTTCGTATTCGGAGTCACTGAAAATGTTACAGAAGGCTTACGGTAAATCGACTTTATCAAAAACACGTGCTTATGAGTGGTACAAAGCGTTGAAAAGTGGTCGAGATGTGATGGAAGATTTGCCTCGCTCTGGTAGGCCATCAACGTCTGCAACTGAAGTTAACATCGCAAAAGTGAAGGAAATAGTGACTGAAAATGCTCATTCAAGTTTGAGAGAGATAGCCGCCGAACTTTCTGTGTCTCACGAGTCGATCCGTACCATCTTAAATAATCACTTGGGTATGAAACATGTTGCCGCTCGGCTAGTCCCAAAAGACCTGAATTTTCTTCAAAAACACAATCGCATAAGAGTCACTGAGGACATGCTAGAACGAGTCAATTCCGACCCAACATTCATGAAACCCATTGTTACTGGTGACGAGGCGTGGGTTTACGAGTTTGACGTGCAAACTAGTCCACAAGCTTCGGAGTGGCGCCTTCCAACTGAACCGAAACCGAAAAAACCACGCCAAAGTCGATCAAAAGTCAAAGTCATGTTGACTGTTTTCTTTAACTATCGCGGTGTTGTGCACTCGGAATTCTTGCCGGAAGGTCAAAAGGTAAATAAAGAATATTATTTGGGCGTTATGCGGCGTTTAAGAGAGCAATTTCGACGAAAAAGGCCAGATTTGTGGAAAGAAAATTCGTGAATTTGGCACCACGATAATACGCCTTCGCACAAGTCCATCATTGTGAACGATATTTTGACCAAAAACACAACAAATACCATCGAGCAACCCCACCTTATTCACCAGATATGGCTCCAGCCGACTTCTTTCTTTTTCCTAAACTCAAATTACCACTTCGTGGCACCCGTTTTCATTCGGTAGAAGACATAAAGTAGAATTCGCGGCGAGCTCTGAACTCAATTCCGGAAAAAGCGTTTAAAAAATGTTTTGATGATTGGATTATTCGTTAGCGTAAGTGTATCGTTTCTGAAGGAGCATACTTTGAAGGTGATAAAATAAATTTGGATGAATAACTAACATTTTGTGTATTATTGATATTTTCCCGGTACTTTCTTGACGGAGTAGTAAGTGAAAAGAATGGAGTGGGTCTACATAAACATGTGTAGCTGAAGTTCTCACGTTCTTCCAAGAAGTCCTTTATAACTTCAGTAAAGCCTATTATTATCACTTTACTGGAGGAGTTTTACGATAAGAAAAAAAAAATACTTGTGACTCTACTTATTAATACGTGACATTGGCATTGCGCTAAACTGTGCGCCATGCCATAAAGAAAGAAAAAAAAAAGCGTTATAAAAAGCTTTTTTACTAATATAATATTATTTCCTTTTTAGTGAAAATTATGTTTTGTTATTTGATCGTAAAGACGTACAGACAGACGGTCAAACAGACATGACGAAATCAAAAGGATTCCGTTTTTTAAATTTGGCTTCTACGACACGCTAAAGACGAGCCAAAATATATTATACACGTGTAGGCATAAGGAATGAGTTAATTAAAATGTAATCCTTTGGTACTTATAAAATATTAGACATTTTTTCTGTTTTTGTATTATGTTATGACCGGTTATGAGATTATCTAAAATTTATTTATGGCCGGGGTTATGAAATCAATCATTCATTGCACAGACTATTTTTTATTTTATTTCCGGGTAATGCGATAGTTAAGTCATAAATGCGCTCTCCATGTAAAGGTAGTTGAATGCGTTCATGACTTGAAGTAAACCCATCACAGTATTTCGTTTATCTATTCTTTATTTATTTTCTATCGATAGTTTCAAATTTATTGATCGATGCGTGTTCACCTCTCAACGAAGCATCCTCAGTAGTATAAATTCCAGCGTTCACAGACTCGACCCAGGGCCAAGTAACTTACCGAGATTTTACTCTGAAAGTTCCTTAGAATGCTTCGTTGGGAAGCAAAACACAACATACACAAGAAATATATACAAAATCAATTAGCTTTAATGCTTCGCAATGACTATTTCTTAAAGTGAAAATTGCTAAAATTTCTTTCTAAAGCTCTCTAGTAAAGTTTAAAAATAACATAAACAATTTGAGTTCAATCAATGGAGTAATGTTCAATTCAAGTATCTACTTACATATCTTCACGGGGTAGTCAGAGAAGTCGGAGCGCCAAGCGTCGCGGTCCTTACATACTTCTTTCGCATCCTCAAATCTCATCATTCTCTTCACACATTTTCGACTAGGTATGCGAGTGCTTTTGACATTTCCGTACGCTAACGCTCTGGCTTTTAATCCTCATATGTCAGCCTTGGTCTTCCTTGACTTCTGCTACCACCCTTTCGCTCTGTAAATTTTCTTCGTCAATCTTTCAACACATTACTTCTATGTCATTGTGCTCTCTTGTAAGGTGTCGTAAATAACCTATAAATCAGAGCTCAATCGGTAGCAATCGGTGGAGTGATATTGAAATCTATAAGTGACACAAAGGCTGACATTAACTTTTTGTACATATATAGGTTACTGAGGAGTTCCGCAAATTAAATTTCGAGGCTATACTTACAAAACATTGAAATAAATTATTATTTCAGTATAGGGATATTCCATGATAGATCCCTCGTACCACGCTAGTTCATCGTCTTACCGAACGAAGTTCAGTCAACCTAGGTACTCTAAACTGCAACTACCGTTTGTCGCGTCAAAGCTTTGTTGAACAATATATTGTACGAGTATTATATTGACGGTAAATATACTTCCTAAAGTTAGCAAGCGGACCCCCGTCGTCAGCGAACCGTGATAACAAGAGATGGCCTGATCTTACCGCCGGCGATTGCTCCCAGACGACTGCATCGTTTGTAATTTTATGGGAATATCTGTCGTTGCTCTTGTAGTTTTTTAACTTTAAGCTACCTTTAAGTTACAGAATAAAAACATCACCTTTACCCTATAGTACAAGGCGTTGTGAAATTTAAATAATAACAAAAATGTCTATATGTTGTATTCCTTACAGGTAGATAATATTTTATGTGAATTATATGCTGAAAATTTCTACCAAAAATAAGATGTAACCTTTGTTAATTTTTAAGGTTCCGTATATTAAAAAAAGAAACCTTTATGGGATCACTCGTGTACGTACGTCCGACGATCTGTTTGTCTGATACAGTCGATTTCATTTTAAAATATGTAACGTACTAACTAGCATGGCAATTATAAGTGGTAGTGTAAAAAATGCGTACTTACTAAAACATTCGTAAAAAATAAAGTCCACGTTATTCTTGAGCACTCGAAATGAAAAAAATCTGTAACAATGAACGATACTCGTCTGGTGATGGTGATTGGTGGACGCGACGTTGCCGCTCTGGCATCCCGCCGAGATGCCCATTATCCTTCTTTGTCATACGCATGCATTTCTACAATAAGCTCTCCCTTTCAAAACATGTCCGCAGGATCGTTTCGCTTCAAGACGCAACCGAGATAATATTATCTGAAAGCTTTGAACTTCGAACGTGATTTCTTTTTTTAATCGAAGCACCAATGACGAAGCGAGGGAATGAAAGCCGACCGTAATTTTGTTGTCTATGGTCTTTATTTTTCCGTGTTAATGTCGTTTACATGTAATTTAACGTGTGGAACAGGCTGATAATGGTCTATTTTCCTTATCTGATCTCTCGCAGCGTCTGCGGTCGATGAGGTCAAGGTTAGCCATTGTTCATTGTTGTTGAGTTCAAGTTCAAGTCACTTTGGAGACAAAAACTCGGATGATATGATGGGAATTCTTTAATTATATTGCAAAATATTTATGTACTAACAAATTTTTATAATTAGTGTAACAATTTTTTTATTTTCTTTAATTTCCTGACAATGACTACATTAAAAATGTGCATAAAAGAAGCTGTGTATGTAAGTATAAGACAAAGACTGATGGTCCAATATGAACTTTGTATTTAAGTGAAATGCACACGCAAAGGTAACTCGACACCTCTTTTGACGATTCATATCGCGTATTAATTTTGTTCCTGTTTGTGATATTCACCTCGTAGTTCAACAAACACAGCCGTTGGTCATTCGTTTTCGTGTGAGATTATCTTTTGAATACCAACTGTATTTAACAAACAGGCAGACGTTTTTATTATCAGAGTTTTTTAATTCTCTATTTGTAAAAGTATTTAAAACAAAGACAATGAATTTATTTTCGTAATCACGCCATATTTTAAGATATGTATTTTTAACCGACTTCAAAATAAGGAGAAGGTTCCAAGTTCGACTGAATTTTTTTTGTGTGTATGTTACGCAGTATCTTCGCCATGTATGCACCAATTTTGGTGATTCTTTTTTTGTTTGTTTGGAAAGGTATGTGTCCAAGGTAGTCGCGTAGAAATTTAGTTAAAATCCTATGATAGCGTACTGCATTAACAAAAGAACATCCCAAGGGCTCATTTATTCTGATAATCCTCCTATATTTTAATGTTCTGTTTCAGAGAAAAAAGCTTAGACCTATCTTTGACATTTATAGGCCACTCAAAAGAGAACAATAAATAACTTAAATTAAACCGAGTGCAAAGTAAAAACACAAAAGTACAAATTAATTGTTCTTTACTAATCGAAACTCAAGTACAAAAATAAATTCATAAATGTGATACAAATATGTAGCTGATTGTAGCTACATAATTAAATTTGATAGTTACCAATGTCGGTGCCAGACCTAATGAACTAAGGTACCTGCGGGTTATAAGGCCTGCCGTCTAATAAGGCCTATCTGAGTAAAATCGTATTTACAATGAGAGCTCCCGCTCAAGGCAACACTCACAGACGCCTAACACACGAAGATATCTTTATGAGCTTACAAACGCGAAATATCTCTCTTCCCGTCTCCAGGATTGTATCATACATTGCGAGAGACGACCGCGCGGTACGAATAATAAAAATCGGTCCGAATCAATCGCAAGTATTGATCGTCATATTTCACTTATCTGTATAAATTTGCAGTGTAAAGTTCTTAATCATTTTAAGATTTTTTATAATAAATACTTGAATAAAGTACTGTGATTCAAATATTTTTAATTTAGTTTATCTTACATACGTAGTTGACGTCTATTAAGGCCTACCTAATTTAAACATAGATTTTGTTTTCCTCCTACATCATGAATCAAATTTTATTTGTTTCATAATGTATTTTATATAAATTTCGAGGTTTTACGAATGTAAACAAGTGTGTGTAATTTAATGCTAATTGAACAATCGTTAGTTTTAGTGTCTACGACCACGATGCCTGTAGAACGAGCATTTACTCAGATAAATGGTTGTTATGGGGAGAAAATTACAGATTTTTTAATAATTTTTAATGTAATTGCTGCGTTTATGCTCGCAAGTATTAAATGTATAACGCGTAGTATGATTATTTAAGTATATTAGAGCTGTAGGCTTTATTACCCTACCATAGTAAAATAAGGCCTATTGACAAGGTTTTCAATAATGTTTAATTTTGTTTTTGTTTATGGTAAAACATGCCATTTTCCCTTTATATTTTATAGTAATTGAATTTTTAGATTATTATTAGTCTGTTGATTATATTGGTTATTTTTCATTTAATTTCGAATTTTCCTTAGCTAGGCCTTAATACCCGCAGGTACCTTAGTAGACTTTCTGTTGCTGTCATTACTTTGTCATCGACTTCAATGAATGTCAAAGACTACTCTGACGACTTCCCCATTAGGGACACAGGGATATAGCATTCTTATTTATAACTTTTTTGTATTTGAGTTTTGATTAGTAAAGGGTAATTATTATGTGTTGTGTTTTTATTTTGAAGTTGGTATATATTAATCATTAAAAATTTATTCATTAATGTGAAAAAATATATTATTCAGATAAATTTCAAATGAGATCTCTTGACAAAAACATAACGTTTTTTTCTTCGTAAAAATTCAACATTTGTAGGCATTAGAATTAATTTTATTGTTATTAATAACACGTAATCTGCAATTTTGTTAAAGTTATGTTAAGCACATTCTTCACTTTATAATGCTTTTCATTATGTACTATTTCTTTCCGAACTGGCTGTCAATATTTTTTACCTAAATATGCCAAAAACATGAAAAAAGTTACATAAGTAGGTATCTCAGAACATTAAATCAAACACTGAGGCTTATATTTAGGTATGTACTTATTGAAATTGGTCATAGGAGAAACATAAAATATTGGTATTATTACCTCATTCACAGTAAGTAAACTGTAGATACTTTTATTTCCTGCAAGATAATAAATAACGGTCGGGTCGAAATCGGTCGAATACTAAACGAAGGGTTTCTTCACAACTGTCTGTGGAGAAAGGGCGCTGTCTATGTGTGCAGTGTGAGTGATATAGTCGCGTGCGCAAGGGGTCAGCGCAGTGAATACAGAATATATTAGAGACGACGATGTCACAACTCACAGCTCACAGTTCTAATGTGAATGTTTGTGAAAGCTTATAAGGAAAACATTGATAACTATACATATAATATGGTTGTATAAGGAATAAAAGACATCTCATTTACAATATTATTTATAAAAAAAGAATAATATAATAGATTAAAGAATTTTATATAGAGTTTAAACTGAATTTCAGGAAAGATTCTAAGTTAATTTATCACTGAATAAATAAGTGATAACTTTCGTCATCACAATTAGTTGTAGTGTCATGACTGAGATTGTATTTGATATTTTCAGCTAAAAGTATAAGATAGGTACCAAAAAAAAAGCTAAGCGATAGCACCTATATATTTTCCAGGAAACACGCTGACTTATTTCATGCATTAATGACAATATATCTCCCGAGAAATTGTTTAAAAATTTAAATCTAGATTTTCCAAGGTTTGTCGGAACATTCATTCATATTTCTACGAATTGTTTCATACGTTGCGGTGTTATGAGGTAGAGATGGTGCCTCTATTGTTCTTTAGCTCTATACCGACAGGTGCGTTAGCGCACGTCACCTTTGAGAAAAAATGACGGCCACGAGGGAGAGACCCTTACGTGTCACGATCGACTTTATATCGGGGATATAATCATCGGTAGGTGCTGTGGTAGTCACCCACTTGCGCAACTCGCACGATGGTATTAATTCGTAAGTTACTGTCTGTGATAGACTGTTCCAACTGACTATTTCGATAATAAGAGGACTACTACAACTACTTACATGTTTTTATACCTCATGAGGTGAGGTATTGAGGTGTCAGTGATAGAATTAATTTTTTGATAGATGAATTTCGAATAGTTAAAAAAAACATAACAGCGAAACTTTAGACTTTTAATCTTACCAAACCGTAATTGTTGTTTTTGAGTTGAAAAAATTTTGTAAAGTAAAGCTTTGTTTTTGGAATTTGATTAATACCGAAAATATGAGCTATAGGCGCAAAATTTTGGCCCCCAAGAACTATTTAACGAAATCTATTCTATTCTATCTATTCCTCATAACTGCAGGAACATACATACATACATATTCTCATGATGTATCCACAACGTAGTAGTCCGAGAGGACAGTGCCAGGTATTAACAATTAGTAGATATTGAGCTTTATAATTATTGTGTACGGTGTCACCCTTGCGGACAAAATAAGCAATGAAGGGATACGCAGTATGACAGGGTTTCACGACAGTGTTATTGCAAAAATTAAGAAAGGAATGTTTATTGGTTTGGGCACATGGAAAGAATGAGTGATGAAAGCCTGACGAAGAAAATCTACAGAACGAAAGTGAGTGGTAAAAGAAGCCAAGAAGACCTTGACTTATGAAGATCAAATAGCTAGAGTAGTAGCAGACGGAAGTGTCAAAAGCACTTGTATACCTAGACGAAAATGTGTGAGGAGAATGATGAGATTTGAGGAAGCGAAAGAAGTATGTAAGGACCGCGACGCTCTTGGCGCTCCGTCCCCTCTGACTACCCCGTTAGGGATACAGTGTGAAGATATGTATGTATGTATTATCAATAAATAATGCACTAGCAGCTCATTGAACTGATACGTGGACATCACTGCACAGTAAAACATTAACTTTCATGAAATTTAAAAGAGGTATTTTTAAAAACTTTTTTATTTTTTTTCTATTTAAAATAAAAAATATGTGTTTACTTAATGAGTTCAACTGCCCCTTATGAACAGCTATAATATGGAATACTTGTTGAAATATATGCAAAAAAAATATTATAAAGGAAATATATTGAAACGTGTTTATTATTATTTTCAGAAAAATTATACTCAATTATACTAATAAAACATGGTTTCAACTTGAATTAAAAAGAATCCAAATGTATTTAGCAAATAAATTCGGCAGAGCGGGTGGATCAACACCTTTACAGCATTAAGAGTACGGTATAGAATATAAATTGAAATTTTCGTTTGTTATGTGGTAATTTTGAACTTATCGTGAGTGTCTGAGCATCGCATGATAGTCATGCATTGGTCTTTGCAGCAGCTGATTGTATAATACTTGAATAACTATACAATGTATTTACGTACTTAATGGATTCGATTAGACTTTGGGACGGCCCAATTTAAAACCGCATGAATCAAAATTTTCCAAAAATTGTTTTTATTGCTATTTTATGCAAAATCGGAAGTCCGATTGAATGGAAGCAATCATTCTCGTCAGAAGTATGGTTTTCTAATATAATTATAGTAAAAATCGTTAGGGATACATCGTAAGATACATACATATGTATGAATGTATGTACTTATGTACAATTGTTAACATAGGGAACTGTGATAAAAGAGCGTTAGCTTTTTTCTTTCCTGTAAAATTTACAAAATAGAGGTAGCCTCTTTTATACTAAGGCGATGTTGTTTGTTCAAAATGATGTATAACATTAATAAACCAGAAATACATAAACGTTGAATCTGTATTTATATACTGTGTATAGAATCAGTATTTATATACTGCGTATATAATAAGTATTTTTCTTTATTACGCACTCCGAATCAAAACATTTGATACATAAAAGTGAAAATATTATCGGAGTACAATCTTATTGTGGAATTGTTGTGGCTACAGCTCGTGCCTTGTTTAAACATAACACGCAGGTATGTATTATATGTATATCTACACGAGTACTATATAGGTACATACAAACTGCATACGTAGAACAAAATATATATCATGTATATATAATATACACATATATAATTGTAATTCTAAGTCTAGTTCCTTTTTTTTGTGTCTAGTAATGATTTTCGAGACAGTGACTTCTCTTATTTACAAGCAGAAACCTGTAATTGCTTTATTCATATTTATGCATTATATCTGAATTTATTCAGCTTTTACTTTCATAAATAAACAATAAATAAATGTCTTATTTTAGACAGATCACGGTAGTGACGCAAGGTAGCCTGCTGCACTATCCAGTGATTCATGCATTCTATTCGTTGTGTTTTTGAGATATGAAACTTGATATATTAATGTAGCATCTTTGTCTAGTGTCATCAGTTTTAAAATATTTTCATTTAGTAGGTATCTACAGATTTAAAAATTAAAAATTGTGACGAAATTGTAAAAACATAATTATAAAAACAATTTTCATTGTGACAAATTCATTCAGTTTATTTTTCTTTAATTTTTTTGTTTCTTTTAATTGTGAAGTTGTTTCCAAAATCAACTACTACTCTATTCACAAAATTGTAATTTCTGACAAAAATCAACAATACACTATGGTAATAAAAAATTGTTAGTATTGCAATTCGTGAAAAAAAAAATTTTCTTCGCAGCCTATTTGCGTACACCTCCCCTAAAAAATGTTAATCAAAAAATCTACCTGCACACAATGATATAATCACCATGGCAACATTCCGGAATCAGCACTCCCCCAAAGGAAGGGGTTCTCGGCCCGGAAATGAGGTTTTTATCCCCCCGTGCCTGCCAGGAAGCCTGTCCGGCTTGATACAATGAGTGATCTTACAAATATGGAAGTCGCATGGCTTTTAATTATTTATGGCGTAATTTTCATCCGTTTGACAAAATCTAATCGATTAATTTGGGGTAGAATAATTACCCGTAGTAAGTTATTAGAGACTAGATATGACATAAAAAAACCTCGTAAATATCTCTTTGTCCATCGATCAAAGAAAATATTAATGTATTGTATAGACTCAGGTGTTACTTTGCGGAAATCCATTTCATGTGATGAATTACTAAAATCTTTAGCTATTTTCCGATCAAATTTTAAAAACCACCAATCTTCAAGATTTTAGTAATTCATCACATAAAATATTAATGCTTATGTCGCCTCTTGTAAAATGTTAAAAGTATATGTTTCATGCACGCAGTATTACAACAGTAATTCTAATTTCCATACTAAGATACCCTGTGTCATGGATATAGGTTTCTCCTGAGCTCACATTAGTCACTGAAAATTGAAATAGAATTACACATCGACTCAATAGGAACAATACGATGTTTATGGTGAGAGTGTGAACATGATATATAAATTTGTTCAAATCACAAAATAAACGCACTAGAAGAATTATTTAGTGGATGAGTGATTGTAATGCACGGGAGAGCACGTGCGCGAAGATCTGTCTGCAAAAATATGTATGTGTAAGAGTATATTATTAAATGACCGATTCATGAACTGACACGAATTACACTGATAGTGCGAGGTTGCCATACATACTATAGCTAACTGTTTTACGTGGTTACGCTCAATGAGATGGAAAGAGACACGAAATAAAATATCTATAAATAAGTTTATAAGAGACACGAAAATTTGTTTGACACACAGTGATAAGAGTGGCAACTTATTATAACTCCTTGCATTATCTTTCTTGAACCGAGTTACAAAGCCTAATGTAGATTTAGATAGAATACATTCAAAAATACCTTGTAACCTTGTATTTTATTGTACTTTGTACTTGTACACTTGTATTTGAATGAACCGAACTAACTTTTACATTGTAATCTCAAATGTTTATTCTATAAATCGCATTAAAATGGAATATTATTGCGCTTTAATGTTCTGTTTACCACGAAGAGAAATGGCATAATGTTATGAATGCATACATACATACAGAACCTGGTAGTTAGAGAGGATGGAGTGCGAAGAGCGCGGTTACTTACATACTTCCTTTGTCTCCTCAAAAATATCACCATCCTCCTCACATTTCTGAGATATGCGAATGCTTTTGAAAATTCTGTCAACTATCACTCCGGCTATATGTTCTTCATAAGTCAGCTCCATAAGTCAGCGTCAGCGTGTCAGCAGTCTTCCTTGGCTTATGGTACCACTCACTTTAGTTTTGTAGATTTTCTAAGTCAATAATTGTTCATCCTCGTTCTATGTGCCTAAACCATTTGAACGTTCCTTTTTGCACTTTTACAATATTTAGCTCCTAACCATACTGCGTATCTCTTCACTGCTTATTTTGTCCGCATGGGTGACACTACACACATTTGTGAGAGATCGCATCTCCACTGCATTAATATATCTTACTTTCAATTGATTTCTAGTATAGCTAGGCCTTACTACCTTATGATAAAGTAGGCTCCAACATCGCATCGTGGTTGGTCATTTTAGAGCGGATTTAGATATACATATATATGACTGCAGGCGCAGGCGCAAAACAAAAAAAAATATGAAAAATTAACAATAGGTTTGTCGATTTCATGTGTACAATTACTAGACCAAAGCTGACTTACGAAGACCAAATAGGTGCCAGAGATTTAGATAATGGAAATGTAAAAAGCTCTCGCATACCTAGGCGACAATGTGTAAGGATAATGTTCAGATTTGAGTAAGCGAAAGGACCGCGACGCTTGGCGCTCCGTCCACTCTGACTATCCTGTTAGTGATGCAGCATGAAGATATGTATGTATAGATTTTTTAATATATTCGTCACCACTCGCAACTCCACTTGCTTCGTTAATATCGTTCATAGAAATGTGTTAGTTAATTAATTCACCGTCATAATCCATCCTGTACATGTCCCCAAAAAAGTCGTTAGTTTAGTATATCTCATTATAAGTAATGACTTATAATTTAAAATGTAAATACATATCAAATAATAATACAATTCGAAAAGCAAAGGTTGAAAAAATGTGATTAGTTTTTCCATCCTTCATAAAATACAGACAAAACATCGCAAGATATGACCGATAAGCATCAATAATTTCATTTAAACATGTTTACTTAAAATAAAGGCCGATTTGTGTATAGTAATGATAATATTCTAGACAATTACACCAATTATGACCCTAGTTGTGACTCAAGCTCTAGGCTTGAACTTTTTTATAATTATTTTGTAATAAATACGCCAGAGAATGTATACCGATCATATTGTTAAACTAGGGCATTCCCTGTGCTATGAGAAACAAACGACAAGTACTAGGGGCATTTCTCAGCATACCCAGATCCCAGACAATTTAGAAAAGTTCGTTTCTTAAATTGATCCGACGTGGAATCGAACCTGGAACCTACCGTGCTTGGACACGACGCCTGAACTACTGCGCCATCGAAGTCGTCAAACTATAGGTACCGCAAAACGAACTGCGGAGCTCCAAGTCAGTGCCGGCTATATCTATGGTGCAGTGCGTGCGGCGCACACGGGCGCAGGATCTTAAAGGGCGCTGAGCGATACTCGCGACGTCTCCGAAGAGCCTGCGTCGTTGCTCAAGACACTCATGCAAAGACTCTGCGCCCGTGTTATAGCCAATACCAGCGGCGGTACAATTTATCTTGCCCAGGGGATCTTTTTAAGTTAGTATTAATTTTCGATAATAAACTTCCTGTAGCCTATAGAGATCGCGAAACTATGTAAAAAGTAATTTTGGATATTTTGCGTCTTGCTTGAAAAGACCTGATTAAAACTAGTTAAGTAAGTTATTCATGATTGCCCTTTAAGCTAACAAAGGTTTTGATATACATATTTTACAAACATGAAATTACCAATGTGAAATCTGTCTGCGAAATATCCATACCTATTACCTACTTTGTTCTGTTATATACATTTAGCTTTTAAATGAAATATTTTTGAATTAACGACAAAGTTGTGCTTTTTTATTCTTGTAAGCTCTCCCTTACTAAAAAAGGATTGTTACTCTCGAGTATATCCCGCGGGTCCACGGGGACGTACCTCAAGCGATGTAAACGGGCTATTGCTTCTCAACTTCGTTTATAATTGCACCATATGCACCTGAATTTCTGATCACTGGTGTAAATATAACTGTAAGTATTCCATTTAGATAGCGCGCCTATATACTAGAGGGCGCCAGGGTATTGAACGCACCCGGGCGCTACATGGGCTAGAGCCGGCACTGCTCCCAGTAACACCCAAATTACAAGTCAACATAATCATACCTTCTTCTAGAATTTTTTTATATTTTTTATTTGTTTATTCAGGTAATCAACAGCCATTTCATTAATAACATACCCTAACATAGATAATTTGCGGAAATTACAGATTTATTTTTTATCCATCCATCCATAATAAATATAATAAATAAACAGTTAGAGCGAAATTAGTGATGGGTCGTTAGCCGATCGCCAAAAGAAGTTTCTTATATCAGGCCTGATGAAATCAGATATGGTCCAACTTTCGTTGCCTGTACGGATATGGATCTGTTTATGAAAATCGAACTCGCGTTCAAGAATTGTACTCAATATAAGTATTTTTACCTGTCTTGTTTTATATAACGTCTCTCTCGCGGGTCCGCTGGGAGAAATTTCCTATAGAAATAAGCGGTACCTTTTGCACTTTTTTCTGTATGTATCTTTCTTATCATATATTTCTTATCATAAATTTCTTATCATATATTTGTTGTGCGAAATAAATTGTTAAATAAATAAAAATCCTCACGTTGTATCCCTAATGGGGTAGTCAGAGGACGGAGCGCCAGGCATCGCGGTCTTTACATCCTTTTTCGCCTCCTCAAATTAAATCATATAACTATAAAAGTATTTGTGTTATGTAATTATCAAGAAAATTGTAATTTATTTTATTCAGTTCTGGATCCTTAGCACGAAGGCAACTCAAACTTGACCGGTTTTAATTGTTGTTTTTTTTCGAGTTTTCACTATAGTCACACCAAGTTTGACGCTTATATATGTATATTATTATTATTACGGTAGAGCAAAAACAAAAAGAAACTTTGAAGAAAAACAGATTTCTTGTTTGGTGACAACCTTAATTTTTAACTTATTGTTTTTTATTTGTTAAGATATCCTCTATTTCTAGGATAGCTGCTCATATATTATGTTATATTATAATTTTATAATACATACCTCTATATCATATTACATTACACACTGAAAATTCTAACCAGCTACCTATTACGGCTCAAAAGATACAGGTCCTTTAAAGTTAAGAGGGCGTACAAAGGTACACTAGCGCCACTCCTTTAAAAAAATATTATCTCGTGACCGAGAAGGAATTATGAATAACGTCTCAATAACAACCCTCGGTAAGTGTGTCTAGAATTTTCTATTACCTTTTACAAAGTTTCATATTGAGACACGAAGCAACAAAATAGGATCTAGAGGAATGTGGCCGCTTTTCTTTAGATGTTTAGATCGAGTTTTCGACCCTGAAAGTGAATGGGAATTACGATAGAACGGGGTTATCGAGCTCCCAATCCAAGACTATGTTTTCAAAAGTTTTCTTGTTTTTGAATAACGTTCAAAAACAGTGAGAAAATTTGAGTATTGAATATAATATTTGAAAGAAATAATTTTTTTTTTATATGTCAGAGGGGACAAACGAGCAAGCGTGTCGCCTGATGGAAAGTGATCTAATTTTAAATGATCTGATTAAATAAAAGGCTCGATATTGTTACGTCATAGACAGTGTTACAGAAAGAGACCTATTACTAATAGATATTGCGTTAATGTGGCCATTGTAATTTTTTTCGCTTTGACAACCTGTGTTTGTTAAATCGGCCTTCGTAGCCTAAAATATTGCCTTCTACCATCACGCATAAAAGAACCTCTATTTCACACATATTTACAATAATTTTTGTATTAATTTTTCACTTGTAAAGTTCAAAAATAATTAAAAACTTAAAAGTACTAACAAACAAGGATTTGTTTGGTTAGTCTTAAAATATTGAGGATACCAATAAAGACGAAATACGTGTATTTCTATCCCTTTCTATTATATAGGCTTACGCCATATAATTCTTTCACTCTAACAATTCGTGACGTGTGAAAGACGATATCTAGTGGTAATTCTGTGTATTTGATATATCATTATATTATGTCGGTCCCAAGCATATGTAAAGATCTTTGCAAAGATGCACAAAACCTATGCGTGGAAGCCGTTTGCAAATATTTGTACAAATATTTCTTATTCACGTAATATATTTTGTATTTATTTAGACGATTTCCACACACTTGCAAAGAGTTTCTGAACGATGCGTTCGAAAACAAAAACGTTAACACCTAGGGGAAGTGTATGAGGAGGATGATAAGAATCAAGGAGGTGAAAGAAGTAAGAGTAAGATCAGCGATGCTTCACATTGCGTTTTGTCTGTCTACCCCGTTAGAGATACAGCGAAAATGGATTCGTATTAAACATGCTTTATCTGTTTTTCAAAAACTGATACAAAATATTTGCGAAATGTTTATCGCTCTTTGCAGATTTCGATGTGAAATAATTGCGAAAATATTTATATGAACCGTTGTGCATATCTGTACACATATGTATCTGGGACCGACGTTATATTTTTTTAAGGAAGGTAGGTAGGTTGAAGATGTTTAAAGTCGTTCCCAAAACCGACGAACACGTTGTCGCGAGCTAAAGTTAATGTAGTTAAACTTGTTATTCTTTAGGTATTGTGTTGTTTACAAGTATTACTACAAATTATAATGTGATAGGGACACGGTATAAAGAACGCTATGCAAAACATATACATTTATTATACGAATTCGTGTTAAAAGCCAGTATTGATTGATTTTCGTTGACGCTAAACATTGTTATTCCAGACAGAATGTGCTCGTCTCTGAACGCTCTTATTTATTTTCAAAATGTTATCACTTTTTTCGTTGTATTCCAACAAAGAACACAGTGTCAAAATAGCTGACTCTAAAGCCTCAAATGTTTTTACCTGAAAACTCAATGCAAACGTTTTTTGCACGGTTTAGAGCGTAGATAAATATAAAAACGTGTTTCATTTACTTATGTATGGTAGCTCTTCTGGGAAGCGAGCGCGGCGGTTGCTATAACAACGCGTCGCATCAACACGCCACCGCCACTACGCCCGCTCACACAAATAGACGTACACGTGTGAATATCCAGGTGACCTGTTTAAGTCTGGAACACAATGAGATCGACGTAGAACAATATTTATACCATTATAAAATATTAAACAGTACCAGAGAGAGCCGTGTCTAGTTTTTTAATCGACGAAAAAGAAAGGTGTGATTGGACGTCATTGTCTGGTTGTTGCCTGTGTGTTTGCCTATGGCATCGTAGCTTTAGAGGGCATGACCGAATTGTATGCATTTTGTAGTGTTTTGTTCCGAAATTGGAAAAAAAAACTTACGGAATCATTTCGATGTCTGTTTGTCTGTAACAGTTTTTTTACAAAGACTACCGTAAATTGCTGAAATACGGAAAAGTAATAGTCAATAAATCCGAAGCTTATTTTTTTTTGTATTCGAAAATTGAGTTCGGACTGTTAGTATTAGGTTTTCACTTTTTATCAAATGAAAGTTCTTGACATCACGAATTCAAAAACGTAAACACTTTACTTTGTTACTTTAAGTATTTCAACAGTTTTTTGATAAAAATCTTTTAATACAGCTCTCAGTAAGAAGTAAGGGTCAGTAGCTGACCCATTCGTTGATTCGGTGCTAGTTAGCTGGCCGAATCTGTTCTCTGGAATATCCTGAGGATGTTTTTTTGAGAGACGAAACACGTGTCGATTAGTTTTGGAATTTTCGGTAGAAAATAGCTAAATATTGTAAGAATTCATCAAGCTAAATATTGTAAGAGAATGGATTTCCGCAAATTAACACCTGAATCTATACAATATAGTTATCAACATGTTTGCTGGGAACCAGTTCAGATGTTTTGTCTAAAGTTTTTGTTACTTTCAAGTGGTTAATTTATCATATATATTGTAATAACGAATCTACCACGCCTGACACCGCCAAGTCATGGGGCAAATAACGGCAAACAAGTATATAAGTATAAGTAACACGTGAAGCATTCTTCAAGATTCGCTTTTCATTATTCGTTGATCGCGGTTCTTTACAACATAGGATATGATTTGTCATTAGTTAACGAGAATTTAAATGTAAAAGTGAGTAATTGTTTTACACCTGTGCGTTTTTTGTTGATATCAAATACATTTTTAAACCTATTCGAATTTGTCGTTTCTGGAACTTCCGTGTTTGTCTACGTGTTCCATTATTTGCTAAGCACATAAAAGTTACTGGAAGGATTTTTATTAAAACTTGGCATACTTCAAGTTTGTGTAGGTATTTGCCATTTATAATATAATTCCTCGCAAAGTTCCCGCAGTTGTCATATAAATACGTGTTGAGTCCATGTGAATAACGTCGCTGAAAAAACTATTGTAAAATAAAATCCCAATGCTATGCTCGATGTGCCTCGAGCTTTTTCAAGAGTATTTCAATGTGTGTGTGTGTTTCAGGCCGCTGTTTATCTGCTGCGGCCACGTCACTAATGTCATATAATACTTATATTATATATTTATGTCAAACTGACAAATCATACTATGATATTGAATAATTACGCTTTAATGAGAACGGAGCTTGCACACTAATTATGAAAATGTTAATAATATTTTATTGCACAACGCATGTTTAGAGATCTTTGATTTTTAATTTTTTTTCTAACTAGTAATGGCCAAAACCAAACCTTTGATGTATTTTTAAAGCAGGTAGACATTTACGAAAAATGCCGCAAAGCGATCAATTGTTAAGAGTCTAACGCAGTCTACTTTTACTACGATTGAAAAAAGCATCTCAAACTTATACATGATATAAATTATAATTCTTAAGGTTTTCCGGCAAAGAAAACCTTTTTGAAAGGCTAGTGTTACTTATATATTTTCTTCATAAAATAATTAGATAATCTAAAATCGGTAATTCTCTGAATCGATTTAACTTAGAAGTGAAATTACCCAGGCCAATCTTTCATAATTTGAATCAAATAGGTATTGTAGCGAATTCCGTTTCATTTGAGCAGTCCTTTAAAAATAACCTGCATTTTATGGTTTTCTGATTCAGTAACTTTTTTATCTCTAATGAAACTATGTTGAAGTTTGTGTCTTCGGCAATACGTGGGTATCTCATATGCGTCCGACGTTAGTTTTTTTCTACTGGGACGGTTTTATCTTCAATAGCCAAATAACTCGGTAAAAGAGCCTCCACTGTTAAGATACCGTCTCTTGATAGAGATGACACCACGTCATCAGGATCAATACCCTTAGGAAGGTGGAATTCGCGCACATACTCTCTGAAGACTGAGCTGCTGTCAGTTTTTTGTTCATGTTTTGCTGAGATTTGTAGAACGTCGTTCATTATTGCGACCTTTATCTATAGATTAGATCAAATGTAATATTATTTTATTATCTTTATTACGTCTTCTCAGAGAGAAAGCAAGGAATACGCTTTGGGATTTGTTCCTCATATGTCTGTTGTTGTTTTACAGTATCTCCGGAAAGTGCAAATATACCCATACGTCCAAGATTACGTAAATTACAAACATAAGAATCTTCACGCCATTTCCCATTTTCTCAACAAAATCATCCTTTGACGCCAAGAAAGAAGAAGAAATCATAGGACCTGGCTATATTATTACCGAACTGCAGTCAGTATGAGATAGCCGAATCTCACATGATAGTAATTCTTAAAACGAGCAATGGTGTCCCGTGATATCACGAATAGCTAGTGCTGTCACTGTCGAGCAACCAGTGATTTAAAACCTACTGCTAGAAGTGCTACGTATGCAACGAGAAGTCATTTTACCGTCATGACACCATAATAACGCATAACGCATAAATAACGCATTATGATACCAGCTTTCAGTCCGAACTTGTTGTACCAGCAACTGTTGCGACACTGCGGCGAGGCTGTTACCTGATAACTCTGATAATCTGGCAGTGAGTGACAGCAATCGCTTATACAAGTTCGTTGGTCGAATTTTATACTTTCGCGCGGGAAAACAGCAGATGGAACATTCTAAATTGTTCTGTCTCTCGCAAACCAGCACTTAAGTGTATGTAAGTATGTGCGTAAGCACTCGCATACCTCGGCGAAAATGTATGACAAGAATGATTGAATTTGAGGAGGCGAAGGAAGTATGTGAGGACCCGTTAGGGATACAGCGTGAAGATGAGTATGTATCTATGTATGTGGGCTAAGTATGTATTTTTAGTTTCTATTTTTCTATTTATGTACTAACTTCTTCAGGATCGAATTGACTAACGTCAAACTGTAATTTCAATTTCCTGTTTTCGCCTTCGCCCACCACTAATGGCGATTCAATGATATTCTCCCAATTCTCTAAGCTATTTTGTCTGGAAGTCACACTGGCTGTTTTTATTGCACTTGCATTATATAGACGGGTTAAATCCGTACTGAAAAAATAAATATATAAGTAAAACAACAGCGTTAATACGTATATACACAGATATAGAATATACTGTATGTTCCACTAGGGCCCAAGTGTCTTCTCGCTAATGAAATAGGTAAGATGGTCGTAAAGCTTTCATGATGGATAGATCCGATATCTTAAAGAAGTCGGATCTGGAAGTCTTAGATCCGTAGACTTATATAGACGGCTCGAGCAAACCTATGAGATCGAACTTCGTGTAGGTACCTTATTATGAATCCCGTTGCATGTGATCCCTGTCATCCTTTCATTCTCACCCGTTCCCAGGCACTATCGGATATTGGTTTTGCATTTGGATGTATGTCCATCAAGCAGGTCAATACACGTATCCATCCGAACAAACCTAACTCTGTACTGTTAACTGTATACCTTTACCAATTCTAACTCTGTACTGCTAATTCTACATTATACATTTAACAATTCTACAATCAAACAATTACAAGTAAAGGCAGTAGCGGCGTTAGGGCAGAGCGCGGTTGGGAGACCGCCCATGGGCGCCAGACACAAAGGGGCCTTCTGCGCCCCTTCGTTTTCTTATTCATTTCATTTCTTAATTTTTTTTAGAAAAGTTCAATTGAAGTGTTATTAAATTTTTGTTTTTTAATTTTATATATATATATATTTTTCTACATGTGTGAATTGGAGAGTACTATATTCTAGGAGCACCCTAGAAATTTCGCCCAGGGCGCCAGTAATGCTAAAAGTGGCACAGGTTAAAGGTATAGTAGGTATAAAGAAATACAGTAGGCTATATTGACCAATCTGCTTATAGAGTTTTCAAGTCCGATCTAGCTCAGTGATTACAACCAAGTAGATAGCAACAGTCAAGATCGTGAGCTAGCTAACATTATAGGCCAAGGTTCAGCACCTATACCTATTCAGCGCCTATACGCGCCCAACCATAATTAATAGGGTCTATGCTCACCTCAGTTTTTTCCTCTTGTTTACGGTAAGCTAAAAGACGGGTTAATTTTGGGGTTAATTTATGATGCGTATGTTCGTATGTATGTATGTTCGTCTGTTCGTATGTATGTGTGTTCATCTCTCACAGCGCTGAAATCACTTAACCACTTTTAACATAAAATGAGGTGTCATTGGATTCACCTCAATTACGCTCGCGACATAGGCAGTTAAAAAAAAAACCTTTTGTAAATCTGTGTTTATGCGTTGTGACATTTGAAGTAGGCACGACATAATATACTGTCAAGGGCAAAACAAAATTTTGTCGGATACATAACAACGGGTATCAACTTCAAAAGCTTAAGAAGGCTATTTCCACAATATTAAAGCATGGAGTTAAAATGCGATATGCGATTTGCGATATGACTGCAATGCAAAATATTTCGCATGAAAATAATATAGATAAAAAATATAAAACCCGGCTACGTAATTCATTGCCAAGAGTCGGAGGCCTATTATACTTTCTCTTGCTTATGGCCTCCGATTTCTGCAATGAATTCAAGATGATATAGTAATTCATTTTGTTTTTAAATAAATGTTGAAAATATAGTCGGCTTGTTTTTTTCTAGTATAGGTCTCGGCTTTTACTATATTATGGTAAACCATAGGCAGAGGCGGTTTTCTTTTAAGGCCGACTAGGCCCGGGCCAAGGGCGGCCAGATGTTAGAGGAGGCTAATCGTAGCAAAAAGTACACCGATGAGAACATGTAATATGTCTCAGTAAATGATGAAGCTGAGAAGGAGGCGGCTGGTACTACACGGCCTAGGGCGGTCAAAACTGGTAGTCTACCTCTGACCAGTGGCCGTGAAGTAGATTAACCAACAGCCTACCTCCACAAATATGCATTGGGTCCACATAATGCAGTACGTTCGTCTCTTTTACTTTTCTTTAGAGAGAAATAAAGTCAGTGCTCGGCAAAGAAGACCTATATAATATGCTACAGTAGTGCAAAAAAAGCTACATCACAAATATCTCACTTTCAAGAATTTCATTAAAACGGATTAGCTGCCGAAATGCATTTATCAGTATTCATAGTCATATTTCTCCGAATAATGGACATCAATTTCTTTGTAATATGTTTCAGCTATACACGAGTTTTGTCTGGGTTCTAACGACCTTGAAAGGTGAATACACTGCGCACTTACGAAAAATTAACCTTATTAAAAAAAATACTTTTTAAGATTTCGTAGCCGAAAAAGTTAACACAGAACCTTCATCATTTCGTCATTTCGTCAGTCTGTCATGTCATTTATTGTCATCTTTAATACCTACTGAATTGAAGGACATGGTGATGAAAATTGATAATTCATATCCAGAAGTGAAAAACAAAAAATTAAGTAGTGGGTATTTTAGACCCAATAGGCTTCTCAATTTTTTGTAAATTTGACTTTCACTCGTGTTTTTTTTAACTTTTTCTCTTTCCGAAACCATTATAAAGCCCTATTACGGTCTGTTATTTCTAATCGTTGATGACTTTTCTAACACAATATTGAGACATTGAGTCTCTTTCTATTCGATTTTTGTCTACAACTATTATACTAGTTCTATAGCTAATAGCTTTGTCGTTCAGCGGACTTTTGAAGTCTGGGTCAAGTTCAGAAATGTTCTCGTGGAAGTAGACATTCATCAGAAATGTCACTGCAGAAGTAAAAATTACCTTCTTGAACGCGTTTAAGAAATTTTTACTTTCGGGAACAGTTCTGCACTAGATCAAGTATGATAAGAAAAGCGACTAGCACATTCTTTCTGTTTTCTATCCTTTCTAGACCAGTATGGAGTGAAATAAATTTGTAAAACTTACGTAAATTTGTTCATTTGTTCTTCAATTCGTTTCATTTCTGCAGTGAATATTTCTTTCATGTAAGAGTATGTGTCATCAAATACAGAGAGATTGGTCATTTTGATAGGAATATAATTTCCGTTAGCAGATTTTTCTGTTATCTTATCGGACATTTTTGATTTGTTTCTCGAAATGATATTTTGTACGCGTATTAGGAAATGGTAAGAAAAGATATTATTTCAGGTTACTTAACAAACTTGTAATTTATCTGAAAGATTTAATTTTCTCTATGGATTACACTAAAGACTAGTAATCTGTCTATTGCCCATTGGTTTATTAGTTCACGTAATGAGGTCGTTATTAACGAAGCGATACCTACACGCATAAAAAAATAAAACAATGTTGCAAAAAAGTAATCTCATATAATGTATTGTGATAAAAATCTGATTTAAAATGTGATTGCAGCAACAGACTGTGAAATCCAATTAACCTTTGACTTTTGGAGCTGTTCGACCACATTTCTCTCATCAAACGCTAATGTTGCCAGATAACGTAACGTCCCCCTCGAGATGTGGTATTTAGGCGCCCCACGGAGGGCGTTAGATTGACATCCACCCTGCTTGCTATGGCAACCGAAGTCTAAACACCGAGCCCTATTAATCTCGAAGTGAGGGAGGGCGTGTCGAATCAGAGGGATGGGCAAGAAGGGTGACCAAAATATACAGATAAAATTTGCTTTGATTACTTTCACTTACAAACTACTAATAATGTTATTCGAAATAATTAAATATTGAAAAAAATAACGTTTTCGCATGAAATGTTTTTAACTGTGTTTACATCTAAAATGATTAAATTAATTAGTATTAATTAAAAACAAGTTTCAGATAAAGATTTGTGGTCAATGTTTTTACACATACGTATAATTGAATTAAAATGTTTTATTTGAAATCTTAAAACCACACTAAAAACAAAAGCGATTATATAATTATAAATAAAATGGTAACCCTAACGAGAATGAGGGCGCGAACTGCCGCCAAATTGGCGGGAAAGCTGCTCGTTTGACAGATCATTTTTTATTCCGTTCGGAAATTTGGCTTTCATTGTTCAACTGATTACCAGGTGGCCAGGAAGTGAATTACACCCGTTGTTAGTCAGATATAGACAGATTGTGATATTGCAATGAGAAGGTTCATAATATGTACTTAACATCACGCTAGTTCCTTTTCGGGATGGACAGTTTATTAAAACATAATAAAATCACTATATTGCTGCTTTTAGCAAGTCAATACTTGAGCTCATAAATGGCGAAACAAAACATAGGTTGCTAGCTCTCTACATTGTTCAAATTCCTTAAAATAAGTGCTTATCTTTTGACCGACTGTAACGTATCGCGTGAAGATAGTATAAGTAGCTGATATATTTTCTTTCTTATCCAGCACAGTATGGAAGGAACATCCTATAATACATAAATATAAATTGACTCCAATTGTCTTTTAATACGTATACTTTTGATAAACATCACAAGATCATGACTCATGAGATTCATGAGTTCATGACAGAACAAAAGGATTCCTACTTTACTATATTAAACTCACAACTACTGTAATTAATTGCTTATCTCCTCTACAGTCTCATCAACATTTCCCTAACAATATGTTTTTATTACTGAACAGCAATAAATAGTATATCAAAATATAATTCATTATCGGATTTTCGACTTTATTTCCTTCGCTAATATTATACAAGATTAGAAGCAGTTTTGTCTATGGTCATAATAAAAGGGGACGACGGGTACTTTTTAATTCACGTAAAACGCAAGGGTATATCTCGGGGGAGAGTGGGCAAACATCGTTACGCGTCAACGGTTGTTAGTGTGTTTGTTTGCGCGACCATGTCAAATAGAACTTGGGTGTTCAAGAGCACCTAAGTATTTTAGTGTAATGTAGCGGTTACTCGCGATATAACAAATATACGACAAATATATTAAAACCAGATACTTCTACAATACTACTCGTAAATTTTAAACCATATAACTATACGCATTACAGTTGTAACTCATGTCGTAAGCACTAAGGAGTCTTTATTTTTCGGAAAAGGTCACTTAAATTTACAGTATTAAATAATAAGAATGAAGGCGACACTAAAATGTAAATGTATCACTACTGTACATATGTATATTTAAAAATTTTATCGAAATTAACTCGACTTCGCGAGCTTTAAATAAAAATAAATAAATAAATCTGTATCAGTAAAAAATATCATTTCAAATTACATTATGGAGAATGATTTTAACGTTTCGTTCCGAATTTGGATAAAGAGAACATTAACGGAATCACTTCGGTGTTTATCTGTCTGTCCGTCTATATGTCTGCGTGTCTGTCTGTCACAGTCTTCTTTTTCAGACTATTTGACTTAAACAACTATTTGGAAACGTTATAGGAAGTAATAAGATAGAAACAGTTTTGTATTGACGTAGGTGTTATGTTGCTGATATATTGAGATTAAACTTTTTCACTTGGTGTGTAGCAACAGTTTGAGCCTAAATAAAAGTTTAAACTATCCATTCCTTAATAACCTCGTTGCGAAGCGAATCATGTATCGATTAACGAGTTTAAAATTTGATGGATATAAATACAAATTAGATAAATAAATCAAATTAAACGATAAGAGAAGCAGTTGCAAAAATAATTTGCAACGTCATTCTCATTTAAATAGAGATATACGCAAATGACTAAGTATAAATAAAAAGGTAATTAAATTCATTTAAAGTTATACATTCGTTTTATTAATCATATTTCATTAGCTCTGATTAAACCATGTTATCGTGATATTTTTCTCCCCATCGATTTGCTCCCATACGGTCGGACAATCAGTAAATTGGTGTTCATGAAACATAAACACTGGCGTATGCTCTATATAGCCCCAATAGGGGTCATGCAGCGCTACTACGAGTTTCAGACTGATTTTGTGAATTATAGTTGAATGTTATCGAATGGATATTAATCGACATGGTACACATAATAATAAAGATAATTTAACATCTCTGCAACAGCAGCTACTATAGTAGTTTATAAGATATATTTTATTATTTGAGGTAACACCAAAAGTCTGTTGTTAGTACAGACGAATTCAATATAATTTACTGTTTCCAAAAACTCATAGGTATTTGTATAATGAAATAATAAACAATGTAAATTTGTACACAAGAATTCATACGTTATCGTGCCTCGATAAATATTCTTCACCCGGCCTTGTTATTTTTTTCCGCCGAATTATTTTTCTTCAACCGGCCGGCCGCTTCACCGCGCCGTCCGTGGTTTGCTCGTCAACATCTGTGTATCATTTTGCATTGTGTACATAAAAAAAAAAGTACATAAAAATTATCTTTTTATCCATGTTCTCTCCATTTCCTCTAATGGTACTCACAAAGGATAATAAAACGAATTTTGTGCAGTAAGTAATTTAAAATATCTCTAACTTAAGTATTAATCATAGTTTTAGTATTTTAACTTCGTATTCAATCTATAATTACAGACATACATATAGACATATATGACAAGTGATCAGAGTCATTGGTGTAATTATTACAGAATTAAAAAATAAATAAATTGAAAAAAAGTATTTTAATTGTTTAATAAAAGCTATTGAATTTTGTTTATTTTTGAGAAAAATACAGACTCCAAGAATCATAATGATTGTTTTATTTACTTATTTTGGTAATCAATTTAGACGGATTTTAGAGAGAAAGATTTTGTGTATAAGCATTAGAATCATCTTCGTTCGGAATCCTAGTAATATATTTACACCTGCTACTAAGGTACCTAATCCTGGGACATCCCGGGAATGTTGGGTCATATCCATACTTGTGATAGTAATCACCACCGATGATTTCGATCATTGCTGATATTACTTCATAACATTAACAAGAGCCCCAAAAATCCAATCGGAAAGTAATAAACAACAAAAATCGCAACTTTATTTGAGTGATTCTACTTCTTTTCCCTTTTATTTAACTCACTTTTACAGCGGCAAGCTCGCGATTGGATCGAGAAACTATTTACATATGACGCTCCCAATGGTTCACTTATTGACTATTCACAATTTCGCTTTGCTTATGACGAATGCTTCTTCTAGTTACCGTAGTAACGCATTTTACGAGAAATGTATCAATATTATACACGCAAAGCCGTGAGATCGTATCGCTTTCAGAGAGGTGGGATGTGGCGTGCGTACAGGCAACGGGAAAAACGAGATGAGGTAATTGATAGTGAATTAATTTGATTAAAAAGAGATGTGAAGACTTATTTTGTTTTGATCGTTAAATGATTCGATGTATAATTATGATAAAACAGCAACAGAGCTCATTGTAAACTAGCAATAACTTCTTTAATAAGATAATCATGAACTTGACTATTCAGATTTCAAAGCATCTTATAAATTGTTAATGGATTTTAATGCAACTGCCACTTCTTTTAAGCATAGACGTAACTAAGGATTTTTCTTAGGGGAACAGCCGGCCAGCTGATCAGCTACCAAACACTTTCTATTTCAATAAATTCAATGATCGTTTTTTAGACAACCTCGATGGCGCAGCGGTTTAAACGTTGCACTCAAGCGCAGAAGATTACGGGTTCTATTTCTGGTTGGGTCAATTTAAGAGATGAACTTTTCTGGATTGTCTCGTGTCTGGGTGTACTAGAAGACACCCTCAGTAGTCATCGTCTGATTCTCATAGGTGTGCTGTCTGGCGCATTATTATTTATTATTATTCGATAATTCTTAGTTGATTATTTTTTGTCATGTGACATTCAGAGGATTTTTCTATGTAGAGCAAAGAATTTTCTAGGGTGAGCAGTGCCTCCTCCTAGCTGCGTATGTATACATATCATTACGCTATTTTCATTATAAGGGACGACTTTGAAAGTATAGGACGGAATCTTATGTTATACACGATGTTTCCTATAGTTCAACTGCAGAGTAGCTGCTTCGAAATATTTGTTTATAGTATTATCGACCACCGATTAGGTGTTCGAAACGTAGGTAAAATGATTTGGTGTTTTATACAACTTCTGAGGTAACACAGCTAATTGTAGTACCAGTCGTTGTGTATTATAATGATAACGACGAAACAGAGACACAATGATATAATAAAGTGGAGCGAGAGTGAGACAAGCAATCGTTATTCGTAAAATTGTATGTTGTTTCGATTTGATATTTTTCGGTATATGATATACACTAACAAGCATTGATGGATAGGTTCTATGTCATATATCAGTTTACAATCGCCTTTGAAACGTAGAGTTTTCTAAATATAGAGTCCAAGGTAACTATTATTTAATCATTTATCTGTGGTCTAAGTACCAATGGATGTTCCTCTGGTTCATTGCAGTCCATAGTAACTACAATTTTAGTATTTACTTTGGGGTAATACAATTTATTTATTTATTTGCAACATGTATGTGTAGGTGTAGTGTGTAGGTGTGAGGAGAATGATGAGATTCGATGAGGCGAAAGAAGTATGCAAAAACCGCAAAGCCTAATTATAATAATACTTCAGACAATTACACAGATTGTGTGACCTCAAATTAAGCAGTAAGCTTGTACTATGGGTACCATGGGAAAAAAGATGTTATGCCACTGCGCCAACGGGTCAGTCAATTGACATTTCCATCCGTCCTATCTGACTACCTCGTTAGGGC
This sequence comes from Zeuzera pyrina, assembly GCA_907165235.1. Lineage (NCBI taxonomy): Eukaryota > Metazoa > Arthropoda > Insecta > Lepidoptera > Cossidae > Zeuzera > Zeuzera pyrina. The sequence goes on from OU015641.1 coordinate 8,775,943, forward strand.
AACAACGTGAAGATATGTATGTATGTATGTAACATTTATTTTCTATTAAAACAAAGTACATATCACATTCAAACCACCACGAAGTTGTCGTCGGGAGAGTCTGGTGTCTGTACTAGACCTGAGTCTGTGGTTACGGATACGGTCCCTCCCCCGGCAATAACATTATTAAATACATTAGTTTTTTTTACCTAAGAACATGTTACATCATTTTATTGATAAAACAAAAAGTTTTGACAATATCAGACTGATAATATATAATATACGCGTGCGTGCTGCAGACACACAATTGGTTAATCGTCTGCAGTATTTATTAATTTGAAAATTAATTCGATTAAACATATATTTTCATATTGCCTGGGAACAAAAAATTAAAACATAAAATGTGCCAACTGCTTATGTTTCGGGCAGGTCGTTAAGTCCGCCAAGGATAGTGCTTATAATAAAAGGCTGGTGCAGGCGATGGGCTAGTATCCTATCTCCATTTGTTTCCACTCTGCCATAAGTACTAAGTCCAAATACTATGTTAGAAATAGTGTTAAGCCAAATATTTTTCTATAATGAACCCTTGAACTGGAAATGCGTATAATTATGTATTTACGTACCTAATGAAAAGTCAAAAAGTAACCAAATCAAACTAAACTAACGAGGTAAACCCCCATCCAAATAAAGGTGTACTGTGCGTCATACGAATCAGTTTCGTTAATGGGATGACGGTACGTTTTATGCGCACGCGCGTCATGAATGAACATTAATCACGATCAATGATCCACTTTAGCAAAGTGATTAGATAACTTTACCTAGAATACATATGTACACACGCTTTCTCTGTGACAAATTTAGTATTTTAAATGTCTATAAATTAATAGCTTTTTTTTAAATAGTTGCAAGATGTCACTCGTAGAAAGTTACAACAGGGAACTTCCACAAAAATTATAATAAAATTATATTATGTTTAAAGTTCACGATTCATTAATTAAAGCTGGAAAAAGTGGTTTAATGAAAAATCTATTCAACAATTATAAGTTTTTTTATAAAATGTCTTACTTCTTAATTATGTAAAACGGAACGTAATTTCGAACACCAAACCAAGTAGTGACGTCACTTCATCGCCCAACCATTCATGGTTACGTACTTTAGGGGTGTAAATACAGACAAATAAAAAAATAAAAAATTGTATTAAAGCCAATTTTTGAAACCTTCCTAAAGTTTATGCGGAGGTAAGGTGTTTATTTTTGTGGAAAATACTCTCGTGTTATGAACGAAATATGCAGCGACTTCACGTCACGTGATTCTGCCTTTAGGCGCGAATTTTTAAGTCGCAATGTAATTTCTGTTTTTTTAATTAGTATTTTTTCATATTTTAACTTTTTTTTACGCTTTTATTTAAGGGCTAAATCTTTACGAAACATCAAAAAAAAATTACATGCAAGTTCCCTCTTACTTAATAATTTATCTCCATATCTCAATTACAAAATTACACGCACTTACGTAGGTATTTATTTATGTGTGTTCATACGCGTGCATTCAACATCTTGAGTAACGCTTATAAAAAAATTAGCAGTATATAAACAATTAAGTTAACTAATAAAGTTAGAAGTATCTTAAGCAAGTGGGTCAATATAAAGAGAGGCTAACCGAGGACACATTGCGTGTTCATCATAAAAATGTTAATTAATAACTATGATGGATTAATATGTTGTCGTTTTAGAGGTCGAACGAGAAGAAATTTGACTTAATATTGTACTTATTTCGTGTAAAATTTACATTTGTTTGTAATATTTTTTTTTGTAATTCCGTTTGGTAAGCGGTCAAGAGATAATTTTTGATACAGTTGGTACACTTTGTATATATTTACAAAATTTATTTTCAAATCCACTATTATATTAAACGAGTAATATTTGTATAGGTATATATATATATACCTATACAAATATTATATATATATATATATTAAGATATGTATATATATGTTAGATATGTATATATATGTTCTTATTGTAATTAATATATATATATATTGATATAACTTTCTCGAAAACTGCTCTAGCGATTTTAATGAAATTTACACTATAGGGTTTGAGGGGGCGAGAAATCAATCCAGCTAGGTCTCAATTCTGGGAAAATCGTTTCCTCCGTCTTTTACACACTTAAAACTTCTGAAGTCTAAACTTTTTTCATTTTGCAGTTTACCTTCTCAATAACTCAATGGTTAGAGCGTAAGTCTACCACGCTAAAGTGCGCGGGTTCGATTCCTGCAATGTGGTCTCAGACCTTTTTTTTTAATAAGTTGAAATAATATGTCTAAGTTCAGTTTGCAACAAGTGCCTATTAAAAACACATATCACTTTAATAACGTACCTATAATAAGAAGGTAAAATGAAAAATAATGATAAAAGCATAGACTTCATAACTTCAGACAGTCTGTCTCGTACTACGAAGTGGCAAGTGAGGCAAATAACATCAGATTAACTATAGATGTGTGGGTGCTGTTTTCTAATGAAATGGCGATCAGCTTAACTGGTAATAAATGTGTGTCGTATGTACAGGTGAGTCATCTGATTATCTGATTTAGCTTACCGTTGCTGCTCAGACACGGCGTCTGGCTTTGGAGTTATTTATAAAGTTTATGGCTAAAAGTCATGGAGAAATATCTATTATTTATTTTCCTGAACAATGAATTTAATGTTACATTTCATGGACTTCCTTTATTTTAAGATACTATTTAAATGAGTAGTATTATACAAGCAATATTTGAATATTTATAATCACATTCTCGAAAACGGCTCTAACGATTTTGAAGAAATTTACAATATGTAGCTTTACGGTGATAAAAATCGATTTAACTGCGGTTCGATTCTGAGAAAATTCGTTTTCACTTATAACTTCTAAGCTCTAAACTCTTCTGATTACATAGCAGAGTTTACCTTCTCTGTAGTACAGTGGCTAGAGCGTAGATCTACCAAGCTGAAATACGCGGATTTGAAACCTGCAATGTGCTCAGTCAGACTTTTTTTTGTAAGACACCTTTAAAGTAAATCTCGGTCGCCCAGGTACTTATTTAATTATATGTATACGAGTATGTAACACAAGATAAGAGATTAATTCAACTCCCTCAGGAGGGTCGAATCCATACGATATTCATCTTTATAATACCTAGGTATATAATTTTTCTGTACATGTGTATGTCACTGAACTAAGCAATTGGACCGATTTTGTTGAAATTTTTTGTGTTTGACTGGGTCGCTGGAGGTTTAGATTCACAATTGGACCCGGTAGGTGGCGCAGTAGTCGAGTTGTAGGATTTTTTTATTTTAATTTCAACCAGCTAATAGTAGACAAGCCTACGTTTGGGCACGACAACATCTGTCAGGTCCGCTAGTATCTATAAAGATAAATTACTTAACTATTTTTTTTTTAACTTTATTAATAACAAAAAAGTACATACATACGTTAATATTTACAATCTTAAAACCACACATTATCTTAAATAATAGAATTCCTCAAAGTTGCCACTTAGAAAGCTGTCATTGCTTAAGGTACCCACAGACTGGCAGCATTGCCTATTTGAATAGCTAAACTGATTCGTTGGCGGAAGAAGCTGCCAGCCCGGCGGTCTTCCGAAGCCTCGACCAGTCTCTTACAAATATAAGAAACCAGTTAATTTCTTAACTTAATTTCTAGAGATTTATAGCTTAAAGAACTTTCGTTATATTTTCCCATGAAATATAAGTAAGTAAAGGGAAAAGATTAACATTGTTTTGAAATCTTTAAAATTGTAGAACCAGCAGTTTCGGGAACGCTCGTGACCTAGTATACCCGTGCCCATAACCGATTTTACCCTTTTTATAATTCTGCTGTGAATATTTTAAAATATTAACTATTGTAAAAATGTAGGTTAAGGTGAGAGTTCCTGAGAATAGAGACTTCTGGTAGAAGGTGTTTTTAAAAATGTTGTGTTCGCTAATCATAAAGATTTCTAATCTATAAAAGTATATGTTATTTTACAATCTTTCCTGCGATTGCCGGCCATTTCATACACGATCAATTTCATTCGCTGTATCGAAAAAATCTCAAACAGTTGTCTAATTTGTCATCTAAATATCATACCATTGGATTCATACTTGGTTATGAATAATAAATAAATAAGTAATAATTATGAATATTAAAAATATATGTACCGACCAAAAAAATTTACATGGTACATACATTATACATTTCGGAAATCATAATTTTTGTCAATTTAAAATGCATTTCTTTAATTCTATAATAGATACAGTAGTACACATCTTACATGGCTTACCGATATACCTGCGCAATATACACTATTTTAACAGCGCGGGAAATGGATGGACCAATCTTTCATCTTTCAATTCATTTATTGACAATAATAGTACGTAATTTATTCCATATTTAGCAAACTAATTATACTATTTCAAGTCATCATCATCAAATAAGTCTTCAAAATCTGTAATAAAACAAAATATTAGAATTTTATCAATCAGTTAGCTACATCCTGAGGCGAAATCAACAGGCCTTAAAATCATTGGTTGATTGATTTGACGCCTTGTCAAACTTTAATAAAAATGACGCATTTCAATGGACCGTAGTGTACAATATTGTGTGAGCGAAATAAAAAGTGAATGCACTGCAATAATTTTTCCGCCTTATGACCGTTGCATAAGACTGATTATAAAATGGGTTTATTATTTCGGGTATTTTCGTCGATTGTCTTTTCGTGTCTGCGCGAACGAAGATTAACGATGCGCCATATCATTTGTGTCTTACTGTACCTATCTACAATCGACTCTTGTGAAGCCTATGCAACGTTTTTGATTCAAATACGTTGCATGTTTTTGAGAAAATTGACTATGATAGACGGACAGATGGACAGGCAGACAGACAGACAAAAGAATAAATGTACGACAGTTTAAGATCTTATAGAGGTTCCATGGAACCCTAAAAACATGATAACTATTTTCAATTTAATTACTGCGTCATACAATGCAGAACGGCAGTATGCAGCACGCGCTGCACGCGGACTCATCACGACAGCGACAATGGTGTCGTGCTGGCCGCGCTGCTCAGCTTTACGACGCCACGTAATATGTGATATGAATCGATTATTATTTAATTGATTGCTACCTATATGAAGTATCACGAAAATACTTCCTTCGAAACAAAAAAATATTATTGGTCTTTCTAGTGAACACGTTTATGCCACACATAACCTTTATGGAATAACATCAATATTTTCATTATTTTTATTTTAGTTTTTAGCGTAACTCAATATATACATTCATACATATGCTCCTCACGCTATGTCCCTAACGTAGTAGTCAGAGAGGACAGAGCGCCAAGTATCGCGGTCCTTACATACTTATTTCGCCTCCTCAATCCGTAATTCTTTTTACGCACTTACGCCTAGGTTTGCGAGTGCTTTGACATTTCAGCAGCAGTAAGCCTTGGTCTTCCTTGGCTTCTGCTACCCCTCACTTTCACTCTCTAGGTTTTCTTTGTCATTCTTTCATCACTAATTCTTTCAATGTGCCCGAACCATCTAAGCATCCCTCTCTTCATTTTTACGATAACACTGTCGTCTGACCCTGTCAATCTGCGTGCGTAAGTACTTTTTTCTTCATTGCTTATTATCGCTGCGAAGTTGACACCGCACATATTTCTGAGAGATCGCATTTCTACTGCATTTATCATACTTTCTCCTGATTTCAGACATCTCTAGGCCTCACTACCGTATATATAACGTGTATAGTATATACTATATACGTATAACTACTTCTAAGTTGCTACATAACGCTTTAACCGTTCGTGGTGGATAGAGTAAAGCAACAAAAACAAAATCATACCCTAACTCCTTTTTTAACAAGTATTATTTGGCCTTATGCCCGATTTTGGTTATTATTAACCGAAACTCCAATTTTGTGCTAAAATTTGCCGAAACCGAAACAGAAAGCCGAAATTTCAGTCAGATATTACTAAGAATCTTAGAATCATACTAGATATTTCATTACATTACTAAATATTCTTTGAGACCAGAATATATCACCTTGAGGCCCTTCACATATGATTTGACTCTGTTGTTCACTGGTAGCAATTAAAACGTACTGCAGTGTGATGCTCTCAATTGGTATTATTTCAATTAGTATTCTCTAAAGTTGACAGAGATACTAGCGCCGCTTCAACGAGTACGGCGGCAAGTCGTACTATCGTAAATGATTTTTTAAATGTTTCGCTAAATATAACAATGTAATCTAAATAAAACAAGTTTGTTTTATCTCAGAAGAGTTTAAAACACACTGAGACGTAATATCGACTGAAATGTTTACTCTTAAAGCAATCTTTAACAAACTCGCATCCAAGATCAGTTCACTTTCCTTCTAGTATGTTTGGTTTAGAGAATTCTATTTGAAGGCAAAATGAGTTTGAATGTGAAGTGGAGTGAATTGTCGAGCGAGTCTCGCTTGGGTGATTCGAGTTTTCACAGAATTGCATGGTTTTGATGGTATTGGTTATGTGTACGATTCGTAGACGTTACTATAAATAGTGACAGATTGCCGACTATCGCCTAAGGTATTAGAGTCGATTCCTGGCCAGGATAATTTAGGAAATTTATACTCGTTTTACGCGCATGTAAATTAGTGTAATTATTTATTTATTTTCAATAACTATTTATTTATTTATTCTAAGAGGCCTAAGGATTTATTTATTTTATTTATTTATTTTAAGAAGCCTTTTAGGTGCACTAACTGAGCATAGAGTCTATATTAGTTTATAGTAATTGTTTGCTCACTTTATTTATATTTCTTTTTTGTATTTGTATATATTTTATAAGTTAGTGTATTTTTTTTAATGTACACGTACATAGTGTGGCGAAAAAATGTGTTTCTTTCTTTCTTTATTAAATCGTTTATTTTTCTCGTCTGCTAGCTATTCACGTGGTCTTCAATTCAATAAATTAAATAATTCAGGAACTTCCGCGAACGCACGCAAAGCAACTTATCAAAGTTTCATCACAATCGAGTGAATGGTTTTGGAACGCATAAAATAAAATAAATAAATAAAATAGATTTTTGTTCGAAGTAAACTTTGTAAGGTTTTTTTCGAACGTTAAATTTACAAAGACTATTTTACAGTATTGTCCTGTTCGTAAGTCCTAATATTACAGCTTTTTTTCATGGGCACAACAACCTGATCAGACCAATTTATCCTTAACAAAATCTTCAAATTTATAGTACCCTTTCGAGCACAAAGTAGCTTTAACAATTTTCTTATATCTAATGTCTGGTAGCGCGATTAATTCTTTAGGCAAACTGTTATAAAAGAGAACACTGTCTCCAATAAAAGATTTGCGTACCTTTGCCAATCTAGAGCCCTTGATAGCTAGTTTATCTCTAGACCTGGTATTCTTGTTATGAATATTACCCACCTTTCGGAACCTGTGTAAATTCCTACGGACATATATAATATTCTCGAAGATATACTGACTATAGACCGTAAGAATATTAATATCTCTATACTTTTCATAAAGGACAAACATAGAAAAAATATTCATTTTTATATGTAACAGAAGATTAAATACCATTCTGGTGGATATGTCATTCGGATGGCTAAGTGCACGTTAATTCGATACTTTCTAGATAATAATTGTTTTCTCAGTTTCACATAATTTAATCGCATCTAATCATAAATATTACTGATAACACTCAACACGCTAAATTCACTGGAAGATTATGTGTTTAAGTAAATATTTTCTCGTTATATATTATAGAATTTAAAACGCAATTTATGATAATGATTAATAGACGTGATATAAACTTATAAACAAGTCATGTTTATTATTCAAATCAGATACCGTACAGTTTTTATTGGACTAGATATGGCCTAGATTCTCCACTTTAACGTGCGTTGACATCTATTCTGTAATTTAAAAACAATGTTATAAGTATCGACTACTTTTAGTTTTCACCTCCCATAACTAATTTTGAATGTTATAGTCTAGGAGAAAAGGCACAATTTAATTTTATCATCGTTTTAAATAAGTTGTTGCAATCTGAAATGCTAATTCATAATGAAAAAATAAAACAAAGACGGCAGGTACCTTTTTTGACAACCTAATATTTAGCACAGTATAAAATATGCGTGATGACATGATAAGAGTTGACCAAATTGTACTATAAATCTTCAAAAGCACGGCGCTAGTTTTACAACTAGTATAAGTTAGGAGTACACGTCCAGTATTCGGTAAAGAACACAATGTAGTATCCAACGGAAACTAATTTTTGTAACCGAAACCCCGAATTTCGATCTCAGTTTCAGTCGTAAATACTGAAAGTTCACTTTACGACCAAGGTTATTTTAAAGATTCTTTTTAAGATTTTTATACTCTTGTTCATTTTAGCTAATCTTTAATCTTTTATTTAATAATATAATTCACTATAATTACTCTAAAAAATATAATAACGCTACGAAACAATTATAAGTCACAAAAAAAAATTTAAACAACATAAATTAATAGTTTGTACTGTTAAAATACGATTCTATATGCATTATTTCCAATATAGTTTCTACTATAATCCCAGCAATGACTTTTAGCCGTAGTTTAAAAATATTATTTAAACTATTAAAGTTCGCAACAATTAATAGTTAAAACTTACAAAATTGTAGTAATTATTAATTTTCAGTCGCATGTGATTAAAGTCAAAAAAAGTAAATTTATGGAGAAATATATTAATCTTAAATATGTATAACAAATCTTAGTTCAAATTAATAATTCTGTTACTCATTTCTATATTTCCCTAATGTTTCTAATCTTAAAGATATGAAAATTATACATACCTACATATATCATATCTTCACGTTGTATCCCTAACAGTTAGACATAGGGGCGGATCGAAGCATTACGATCCTTACACACTTTTTTCGTTTCTTCAAACCTCATACATTCATAATTATTTTCTTCATATATTTCGTCGAAGTATAACAGTGTTTCTAACATTTCCATCACTTGACATTCTAGCTTCATATAAGTCAGTTCAGGCCTTCCTCAGCTTCCGCCACCCAATGCTTTCCTCACTCATTCCCTCTGCTTTCATCGTGAAAATTATCAGCTCAAATAATTGATAATTTTAAATGTAATTAAGTATCATTCATGATGAAATTTATTTATTTTATACCATTTATTTTTATCTTTTTATCTACTGATAAAATGTATAATCGTAGGTATAATCCATTAAAATTTTAAGATTAAATGCTCATCATTTGCAAATTTGAAAGGAAGTTTATGACATTTCCATATTTGAATCGTAATAATAGTAATGATAATGATATAAATATAAACATATAGTATATTGTAATGATTATGTTCATTGAACACTTGTATTTTTCTCGGAATTGGTTAATTAGAATTTACTTAACTGTTTTTAATTTTTAATACATATACTAAGTATAATAAATTTATAGATAAATAATACATTTATAATGCGGATTCAGAATCGAGTGCATAATTTGATATAGACCTATTTCAGTACATCTTGCAGTCTCTAGAAAAATGGCGTTCAAAGCACCGATTAAAGTTAATTTACAATTTAATTCTGATTAATAAATATTTAAATATATGATATTTACAGAGACTAGACTAGACAGTAATGAAAAATATTTTTTTCTTGAAAATCAAGTAACATTTAAAACGAAAAAAACGCGATATATTTTATTTTCCTAGCGTGGATGTAATTTTTAAGTAAAAAGTAAGTGATATCATTTTACTTGGAATGTACATATTTATTTCAATAGCAATAATTTCTGTCCTGCAATTAAATTTTAAGTTACTCAAGTCAGTACTACTCTATTTATATGTCAGTGTAATGGACGTTCTTATATGTTCTGTTATTTTCTAGTAATAAACATAACTAGTTCTCAAAATCACAATTAATTCTAAATTCTAAAATTAAATTCCTCACTTGTTTACTTTTTCGGTCTATCGCATAGGAATGTAGTGAGTAATATTTACTCATCGAAATTGTTATTATTTTAGTAATTTTTTGGTTGCGTTTTTATAACAGTTGCTAGATTGCATAAATCCACTATTCACACATTTTTCGTTTTAAAGTAACGACAAGGCCGACAATATTAATTGTATATGCCCCGACGATACCTTCTTAATCTTGTTTGGTTATAGAATATTTTTTGTAACAATGAAGATTTTATTTGTAATAAATATAACATCGGCAACCAGAAACTAAGTAAAGAGATTAAATGAGCCGCGACTCTTGGACTATGTACAGTAGTTAGTATTCAATGCGCAGTGCGCACTGAGCGACCGTCTTCCACGAAGGTATCAGCAAATAATGCAAGATGCCTCACTGCATCGCCACCCATTTGCATATAATTTAGGCTAGGAGCAACGCACTGCTGACACGTTTAGTATTGTTTTTGGTAAGTAATGAGGCATTATTTTCATGTCGGTCCACTATTACTTTAATATTAGTCATAGAAAAATCATGGCGCAAATTTTTGCGGTCAAATACCTGATATTAGGATATGCTCACGACATCTAGCTGGTATGGGTCATGTTTTATAATTAATTAAATAGTATAGTTTACAATAAACCACTTCCGTGCCAGTCAGGAAAAATATAGAATATGTCAGATTCTATATTTTTTTAATCTGTGTTCATGTTCCCATGCAAGCCGTAAACGTTGATTTAACGTATTCTACTAAATTGGTATAGACAGTGGGCTGCAGCGACCATTCACAGACTAATTCCGCTTTGCCATCTAAAAGTCCAAATATTTATTTATAGGTATAAATGACATCAAAGTCTAATTTTGTTGCACATCGGTGTGCTGTCTACTAAGTCATGGATGTACTTATTATAAGCAATGATTATTTATCTAATAATAAAAGGAACTACGAAAGTTGTGCAATGTGCATCACATATTACGCTTATTGCATATAAATAAAACTCAATTGCAACATGTATGACGGAGGACCACTTGAGAACGGCTCTATCGATTTGGCTGATTTGTTTTTTGTTATTCATAATTGTCAGGACAAGGTTCCTATGAAAGGAATTTTTTAGAAAATTCACGGAAGAAATCGGAGATTTGGAAGGAATCTTTGTATGAAAATCTCAAAGAAAATAGGTGTTTTTCAAACATTTAACATCTTACCGAGGCGAAGCCGGGGCAGGTCAGCAGTATACAAAAAATTAAAATATGTAAAGCGTCACACACATACAGTTCCATGTACAACATTCTTGTTTGTACTGGTAGTAAGCCTCTAGTAGGTACACATTTTAAATCTCGGCGGTACAAATATTATCTTGCAGCATATAGGTTGGCACATAATGTTTTTAAACTTTCAGGACTTGTACACATCTTACAATTCTAAATTAAACGGGTCTATGTCAGTGTGTAGACGGCGTTCATGTGGTGTGTCGTAGTATCAACAACAACATTAATAAAAATTAACAAATGTGAAGAATAAGCGTGGGTACTTACCAGGAACCGCACACTACGAAGACGACGCCCGTCCTCATCAGTCTGCGCGTGACCACGCTCGGTGCAATCTGAATGAAACGTTCGGAATAAAAAAAGATATTAGCCTTGAAGTATTAACACGACATAGACCGGTTTAATTCACAATTGTAAGAACTATATTTATACGTACATACCTACATACATACATATCCTGACGCTGAATCCTTAACAGTGCAGTCAGAGCGAACGAAGCGCCAAGGTTCGCAGTCCTTACATACATCTTTCGCACCTCCGAATCACATCGTTCTCCTCACACGTTTTCGTCTAAATATGTGATTGACACGCACTGACACTCCGTCAGTTAACACTGGAAATTTGATCTTCATAAGTCACCCTTGGTCTTCCTTGACTTCTTTACCACTCACATTCGCACTGTATATTTTCTTCGTAAGCTGTCTATCACTCATTTCCTCTATGTATCCGAACCATCTAAGCATTCCTTTCTTCATTTTTACAATAACACTGTCGTGCAACCCTGTCCTACTGCGTATCTCTTCATCGGTTATTTTTACCACAATCATGACACCGCGCATATTTCTAAGAGATCGCATATCCACTGCGTTTATCTTACTTTCACCCGACTTCGGGCATATGCAGGCCTCGCTCTCGTACAATAAAGTTGGCCATGGCCATCCACAATGCGGTGCTAGTGCCCGCATTGTGGATGGCCATTTTGGCTGAGTTAGATAAGACGTTCACAGTACTACTAATACTACTACTGGTAGTACTAATTTAATGCCAGCTGCTACCCGTCTCTCCACATCCAAGTCACACCTTTCATCCCTAAATAACGCTCTCCCCGTATATATGTACAATTTCATTCAGTTGATGTAGACATTTTCAATTTACCCATATTTCAACTTTGTCTGTACGTCTTCTCTTTTTAACCAAATTCAAAAAAAGGAAGAGGTTCTGTGTTCCTCTGTATGTTTTTTTTTGTTCACCGATAACTTCGTTCTGCCAAGCCTACCTAATAAACTTTCTATTGTTGCACATTGATTTGACACCGTAACTCAAATTTAATTATATAGATATTTATTTATAAACAATTTTTTTTGTTATTTTTGTACTTGAGTTTTGATTAGTATAGGCTAGTTATTTTGTACTTTTCAGTAGAATTTTTTCTGAACTGCGTTTAATTTTTTCCTTAAAGAGTTTTTATATGGACATTATTATGTAAATGGCGTAATATTACATACCTAGTGTGTTTCTCAAGTGCATTTATGCTTTGAATTTCAGTACACATAAGTTTCTTTCGATTTTCTTTTAAACTTTTACATACTTATCATAGAATACTTATCATAGAATATCGAAGAAATTAGATTTTATTTTTATAATACCTATGTAGTCGTAAAAATTCGATACAAACAACTCAATCGGCATCTTCAATCTATTAGATTGCCGGTGTACTCTAATCTGCTATACTATAATAATCTGCTAACGCGTCATTGGATGGTTCACAACAAAAAAATTGAAGTTGACATTTTTGAGATAAATGGTTTATCTAAACGTGTTTTCGAAACATTTTAGTCCTTATCGTGCGTCTCCGCAGGCTCTTTGACGAGAATGTCGTTAGCTATCTCTCGAGCACGCGCCGGATAAAAAATGTGTACTAAGAATTATTTAGACAAGAACTTTTTTAAATTAGCCGCTGTCAATATTTGTGGTTAGGGCAGATTGCAGCAATATCATTTGACGTTATTTGACCTTTCATTTGAATTTTTTCACCTAATTTTCATAGAAATTTAGAGAGTTCGATTTAGAGTGTTACGAGTCAGAGAAAGCACGTGTTTTCAATGATTTCTTTAACTACGCACGTCGACAAACTAAAATGAACTTTACCAACTGATATTTCACTCATTACAACTCAATAAAAATTTTAGACGTTTGCGAAGTAAGATTATATTATCATGATAATAAATGTAAAGATAATAAATTAAATAGACATTTCATAAAGGACAGAGGAACATCTCGAGTCTGAACAATCTAACCTTGGGTACGATTTGGTACTGAACAAGCAGTTTTTTTGTGAAACCTTAAACCAAGTAACTATACTTATGTATACTCTCTATGTGCATATGTACATGTGCAAGTGTATAAGAAATATGAATACATTTTAGTGAATGCGTGTCTTATTTTAAATTCATTTTTTTTTAAATGTTGATACGAACACACACTATATAAAAAAAAAATTATACAGCAGGAATTAAAATTGAAAAACGAACGAAATTTCGTAGAATTAAAAAATGAATTATTTACTACACTTAATTTGTGTTCATACAGGTCTATGATTTTCTTAGTTCTATATGCCAGATGGATATTGGGTTCATCTCGACGTTATGTAAACTATTACAATGCTCGTTATCTTTAGAAAACTGGAGGCAGCATTTAACAATAGATTAGTTCTTCTAAAAGTTGTGTTTAGAAGGAATTCCTTGAACCAAATATGCCACTGTTTTGTTACAAAAACTCTTAAAGAATAAGTGTATTGTTGATGATGCACAACACGAAAAAACCATGTTCTAATCTCTCATTCATAAAAAAATCTAACGACTTAGTCTCAATTGTTAAAGACATATTTCTGATATTTTGCGGAAATCCAACCTAAGTGATCAATTTGTATGTTTTTAACTATCTAGCACCGAATTAATTAATTAATTCATTCGGTGCAGGGTTCGACCGAGTCTGAACTCTGGAAATTCCTGACGATCATTCCAAAAAAAATGAAAAATGACCAATAAGTTTGAAGCTTTAGACGGAAGGTATAAAAGAGGTAGATCAAAAGATATGAAACATTAAATTGGTTATTTATCAGTGCAAGGGAAGGTAGAATTTTTCAATTACATCTAGAAAACGCAAATTAGTACTTTTTTTTAAATAATTATTTTGGAGTTTGGATGTCGATGAGTAAAATCTCAGTTCGTTGTATTACATCTCTACTGACAGGCGCGTTGGCGCAGTGGCAATGCATCTGCATTCCAAGCTAGGGTCCCGGGTTCGATCCCCGGTCAGGTCAATTTGGGAAACGAACTTTTCTAAATTGACTTGGAGTCTGGGTGTTACTGGGAACTCTGCTAGAGTTCATTGTGTAGTTGGTACCCATAGTACAAGCTTACTGCTTAATTTGAGGTCACACAAACTGTGTAATTGTATGGAGTATTATTATATGTTATTATTATTATCTAACCAAAGAGACATCTAACTTCCGAGTTAAATGTCTTCTTGGTTTGCCAAGAATCAAAATGGACGGAGTATTTGCTCTAAAGGCATGTCAGTTTTATCTTGACCGGCTTTCTGGAGTAGAGTTAAGATCCAACAATACACAACTGAATATGACATTTTTTTTTTAAATACGAGGTAGACAAAACACTTAAGATTTACGAGTATTTTGCTATTATTTGCTAACTTATTATGGCTCCATCCAATATATTTTTGTTCCGAGCTATCTAAGGTACAAGGTGGCACGTTTATTAAAAATATTTTTGTTATTAACGGTGCCAGTAACTGAGAAAGAAAAATAATATAGAACATGATACCCGTTTGTCTTGCCGTGTAGGTCTAAGGAGTAGATGATTGCCGGTGGAAAAAGGGAGGTGGAATCCACCGTTTCAGGACTTGTCATTATCACATAATCCTCGTATATAATACAACTATACGTAACCTAATCTGTTTTTAAGTCAGAAAATATTTTATACATCTCTGTCCCGCTCGGGGGCGGTGAGTATACGCACTAAAACCAAACGGTGGTTGTCATCAGCGCGAAGTCGAGGATCTCTGTGACTTCCTACGGAATGCAACCGGAGCCCCTCTTACATTGTACTGAAGCGCACTTCTCGGGGGTGCCAGTTACAGAGCGCTTCTGAACCCTCGAAATGCTGCGATAGCGCGCACCACACGCGCTGTCGAAGTTCTCAGGATCGCGTCGAAGCCCCCACTCGAGTTCCTTCGATCGGCCGCGACTACGATTAGTCAGGTCTTACGGCAAGCGAGGAACACCGTAGTCTGATTCTTGGGCTCACGCTACAGGGCTGACGTAACCTAACCTACCATTTGAGCACCAGTATTACTGTCTTATTTTATGAAAAATATATAACAATCTTCTTTATAAAATAATAAGCCTCTATTATACGTAGAAAAATATCTCCAATTTCTCATAGATGTCATAGAGAATTTCCTCTAGAGCAATCTTTATACATTTATACAGTGGTCCAAAATTGCTGTCTTAACAATATGAAGGTAATTGTTGGTATTCTAACTACAGACTGCAGTTACTCGTGGGATCGTTTTTCGTCTTACCTCTAATTCTATTATCTTCCACTCTAAAGGATTTCTTGTACGCAGATAATGTATCCCTTACTTAGTTATTGTTTCCCGCTGCAGTCGACAATTCTTATGAGTATAATTATATTATATGGAGTACTTAATTTTTTTTTATATAATTTCGTTGTTATATACAATTCCACTAAATGTGTTTTGTAAGACGGTGGGCGACTTTAAAATGACAAATATATTTTTATCAATGCTTACGACAATACAACTTATTCATATTAATATTGCAAGCGTATTAGAAAATTCATAATAATAGAAATCAAATTCTGAGTTGTCATTCAGCTTTAGATAACACGTTCGAACAAAGTAACGAACACAGCGATGTTGCCTAACAAGTATCAAAACTAAAACACATACATTATGCTATAATATTCTTCGTTCACTTAATTTAACAAACAAATATTACTGTTAGATAATTTAGTGATTTTAAATATCTGTATCTTCAGTGAGATAATTAATGAAATCTGATATGAGTTTAGTTTTCTTTCATTACGCATTTTGTTCAGAATCTAAAAAAGGATTACGTATTGAAATATTTTATAAAAAATATTGAATATTATTTCTTGTTTATTCTTTACATCATTAACAAGTTCTTGCTTGTTACTCGTATGATATACATACGCATTTATACAAAATGAAGTCACTAATTTTATACTTTACTACGTTGAGTATAGCGGATAATGTTGCTGTTGCTTAAAATTAAAGTTATTTTTGCTTAAAATAATCCTTTTTTGTTAATTCCATTGATAATTCACAGTGGATTTTGGGACTTTTGGCGTAAATGCAATACATCGAAATCTGGATTAAATGTGTTGACACGATGTGTCGACATCAGCGGTAAGCGGCAGTAAGCAGTAAATAGCGTCATTTTACGTAAGCTCAGTGTGTCACTGTGACTCTGGCCACAACGAACTGTCATTTCATTGTTGTTTCATTGTTATACCTATTTATGCGACATATACATGTATCTACTATGTTACATATTTAAATTATTGAGTGATTTCATCATGAATATATCAAAAAATATTTACCTCTTAAAGTTAGTTCCAGTACCAATTTTCTTTTGGAACTCTTAAATTCGATTACTATATTGAAAAAACAAAATGGTGAAAGTACTTACAAAGAGACAAAATTTGTCAATTTTAGAAATCAAAATTAAAAATATCTAATACGCAGACCCCTTTTTTCAGTTACGAACATATAACTGACTGACAATACCGATTGAATTATAAAAAAGTGACAACACTAATATAACTACAATAAACTGGCAATACTAATATATTATCTGATACTGATATCTATCATGGACGTACTACCTAATATCAAAACCGTCGGTGTACAAACTGAAAAATTTGTAGGAATCTATAAGAAAAATGTCTGAATCGTTAACCCCATTTTTAAGTTATGAATATACACAGACCAAAGACATCTATGTATATCTAGAACGATCTAGGACGACAGGATAAATCGGCCTGTAAATATACTGAGGTAGATGCTCTCTACGCATTTCATTCTGTAACGTTAGAAAGGTTAACACCATGTCAAGCTTACGGTATTGTCGGTCTTACGAAGTGTTGTTTAAAATTTGAAAAAGCTTAGATTATTTTCTCTTTTACTCTTGCGACTGTCATATTATATTGCTTTCTAATTATACTTACATAAATATTATTTGCTTGTGTGTAATATTGTTTAATGTTTTAGTTCCAAGATAATGCATAAAATTGTAGAACGAGTCTACCTCAGTACAAAATATAATCTGTGACACAGACAAATAACTAGAAGATGACTACACGCAATATATTACTGAAACCGCGTCCACAGCTCTCCGTCTATCTGCTTTTGAATTTTAATGTCCGATTTTGATGTGACAAATCACATCACAGCTCCGGAAGATCGTTTTACAAGATTGTGGTCACACGTTTATTTCATTATAAAGTTAGTCAATCATCATCTATGGATTTATTGGTCTGTGTGAATATAATAATAAACTAATAAGTAATTAATAATTATAATAGCTTCCATGCTTCTTAGTATAATATGCTGGATAAAGAAAAATTATGTAATGTGTTGTTTTCTTATCTTCCCAAGCAGTCATAAGGGTCGACCAAGAGATAGGATCATAGGACTGGTTGTAAAGAACTTGTACAGTAATGAACTGAAAATCTCTCCTTATCGAGTTCTTCTTTGTCAGCTGTATTCTGATTACACTATTCTCTTCACTTGATTTTTTGCGCCTAGATGTGTCGAATGGACCTGAATGTATGCATACATTCATGCTTATATACGTACAGTACCTAGACGACCGTGCTTTGGTGGTTGATTGTATATCAAAAACAAAGAAGTCTAACCACTTTGCAGGATTTAAACACGCACGCTTTGGTGTGGTAGCCCTACGCTCTAACCACTATACAATTGAAAAGGTAATATCTGTTGCGAAATTAACAATCATATTTCGCGGGTAACTGTTAATGTGTGAAAACACGGAAAAAACGAGTTTTCCCAGAAGTGAGACCTAACTAAATCCATTTTTCGTCTCCGTAAACTTCTGTATTGTGAATTTTATCGAAATCGTTAGAACCGTTTTCGAGGACGCGATTACAACATATATACAAATATTGCTGGTACAATATTATAGAATAGGATATATAGTATGACTCACCGCTAAGTGAAGGTGTCTTCACGTAAATGATTTTTGTTTCGCGAAGATGAAAGAACAAACAATCCACTTAATGACAAGTAAGTAGATTAGCTCAGGAAATTTACAATATAAAACTAAGAAAGCATTTCAGGTTACTAATTCGTTGGAAACCTTGAGAAGTAAAAGATTGTGACTCTTGTGCCAGTTTCGCAGACTGTTTTTCCGTCATACCGGAGTACCGGACGCAACAACGCAAGCACTGCAGCTCGTCGATAGTATTAGCGAGCGATATGATGGTAGCGATTTAGATCACTGGTTCCCAAACTTATTTTGTCTACTGAGTCGACAACTCATGCAGTCGTTTTCTAAGATGCCTCCTAGCTAAATGAAATTACAAATCACCCCCCAGGCCTCTACACAACGCCCTCATTTTTTTTCTGGGTCTCTTACCGCCCCCCTTTAGGCCTGCAGCGCCCACAAGGGGGCGTTATCGCCCACTTTGGGAATGGCTGATTTAGATGGACCAAGCAAGAGGCCCTGCCACCCGCGAAAAGAAGACGAAGGAGACTGGTCGTACTTCATCATTACCATGCGAGCGGGGTAAGTGGTTTAGATTTCGCATTGTTCGTTCACTACTGTGATTTACCAACGCCTACTATTATACGAATAGTAGGTGTTGGATTTACTCGTTCTTAGTCACGCAATGTAATGAACTAAGTCATGTTCACTAAGTTCTGTTGTTCACTAGTATGGAATAAACTATCGTAATTTATCCTACTAATATTATAAATGTGAAAATCTGTGAGGATGTATGGATGTATATTACTCTTTCACGTAAAAACTACTCAATGTATTTTTATTAAACTTTACAATAATATAGTTCATACATCAGAATAACACATAGGCTATAATTTATCAAGATATTGTGTGTTTTTGAAATTCGCGCGAACGAAGTCGCAGGCGAAAGCTAGTATTAAATATATTAATATTATAAATGCGAGTACGTCTGCCTGTTACGTTTTCGAGGCTAAAACGATTATACAATTTTCATGAAATTTGGTATAGAGATAGTTCGAAGCCCGGGAAAAGACATTTATGCTACATTTTAAAAAATTCCACAGAAATGAACTCGTCTTCGTACTAATAAAATAACTAAATCTCTTATTGATTCAATAACCGGTTTAAAGAAATGTAAAATTGTCCGATAATTTTCCCTTAAGTCATTAAATAAGTTAAGTAATATAAAACAAACTCTTGAAAATTATATCATACGTGGTTCCATGCACTAGCACTAAGTGAAGTGACTAACGTTACGATAGTTCGGTCAATCAGCAGCGCGCCCAGGGAACAATGAAGTACAGAACTGCTATGAAGAGTGCGTCAGATCTATAACGCTCCTCCTTCAAAAGCATACCTATGAACAATAAACTACCGAGCTACTTTCAGGTTTGGGTTTGTCGAAGTTCCGTCAAGTAGACCAAAAAGAAACGGCTCAGTTAAGTCAGTTCTTTTCTAATGTGTATAGTTACTATAGTGCGGTATATAGTGCGGTAGTTACTTAGTAAGATGTATTCTTAATACTTAGTAAGATGTATTCTTAATACTTAGGAAGATGTATTCTTAATATTTAGGAAGACGTATTCAAGCAGCTTATAAGGTCTGTACCTCCTAATGATCTAATTTAAAATCTTTACCATTTAACCTGACTGAATGTCTACCACCATAAAGCCGAAACCAACGGCTTAACGTGCCTCACAAAACAAACTGTTCGATATGCTTACTGTTAGATCACCCATTGACTGGCCCGTTCGTTGGCGCGGTGGCATAGCATCTACATTCCAAACCGGGGCCGCGGGGCTTTCCCCGGTTAGGTCACTTTAGGAAACGAAATTTTCTAATAGTGTTACTGGAAGTTCACGCGGTTCGTTGTATAAGTTTAGTTTGGGGTCACGCAGTTTATGTAATTATCTGAAGTATTATCACCCGTCCAGGAAGTGACCCCGAGCTATATTAATCAACTTCACTGGAAGCATCACGAACGCCTCTACTACTAACTTAATCGAGTTAATTTTATTGATACATAACCTTGAACACAGCGCAAGAATATTAACTATTTACATACATTAATTTACCTAATTTGACTTGATCGCGTCCTTCGTCGATAATCAAGTCGATGGTCTCGAATCAATACTGTAAATCTCACGCATGGGACCATAAGGTCAAGGGTGAGATATATTACATGGACAGATTATACTCATAGATTTTCTAACAATGGAAGATCTATAATATAATTGACGTAGCTCTTCTACTGGTATAAATTCGGCTTAATACATATATTGATTTAAACAGAATATATATGTATACATGTATATTATTTCATACGTAAATATACTACCATGTCAAGGATACAGTGTAAGGATGTGTATGTATGTACTGTATTATGTATATTTGTGTCGATTTATATTATAAATATCTATGCCAATTGATGTGTAGAAGACATCGGAATTTTGTGTAATACAAGTACAAATAATAAATAATTTGGTAGTTTTTAGAAACTACCAAATTATTATTAATACCAAATTATAGTTTTAGAACTATAAAGGTGTAAAAATGATTAAAGATCGTAGTGATAATATAAAGTAATGGCCAACGGTAGTATTAAAGATGACATAACAAAATTGAAATAAGAAAAAAACTAAACTGACTTGGAAATAAAAGACTGAAAAATCTACTACAATAAAGATCCTATAATATTGAAACTTAAGTACAAAAATAAGTTCATAAACACAATACAAAAAATACTTGCATAATGTAATTTGACAGTAACTGAAGTCCAAGCGTTATTACTTATTACTCTATCGGATCTTAACTTACCTATATGGGCCTACCCCGGAAATATAATTATATACTTACTACAAGAATCCACAAATTCGTTTAACACTCAAGATATTTCTGTTGGAATTAAGTAAACAGTACCTCCGTTATTTTATCTACCTTATTAGTTTTATGGAAGGCCTCCTCCTTTAGGTTAGGCTTTCATATTAAACGTAAGCTAATCTTAAACAAATTACATAGACATCATAGGCTAACCATAATAATACTTTTATGATGAAAAAGTGATACATACGTAAACATAAGACATCTATTTTGTTAGCTATTATTTATATGATTTGTTTATGTATAGTAAAGTGAATACACACACAAATGTAAGTGTATGTTGTAGAAATAATGTCACATTCGAGTTATTGTAATTAACATAATAAGATTCGTAAAATATATAATTTATTTGCAGGCAAGTTAAGTCAGTACAAGAATGTCATTTGTCACTTGGGACTAAGGTTATTCACCAATAATAATAGTACTAGTTTTTTGGTGAATACTACTATTCACTAAGAATGATCTAGAATTATTGCAATTTTTTATATACCAACATACTTTTATACATACACACATATCCCACGAATTATCCCTAACGGGGTAGTCAGAGAGGATGGAGCGCGCAGCATCCCGGTCCTTACTTACTTTTTCGCCAACTCTTCCATTTATATCTATAGTTTAATGATCTGTACAAGTGTAATAATTGTAGCATTAATAAAAGACTGGTCAAGTGCGAGTCTCGGACTCGCGCATCGAGGGTTCTGTATCACTGTGCAATATCACCGAAAAAAATTTTTTTTTTCATTTAATTTGATTAGAAATATGTGCGATGTCATCTTTGCGGACAAAATAAGCAATAAAGAGATACGCAGTATGACAGGGTTGCCCGACAGTGTTATTGTGAAAGAATGAGTGATGAAAGACTGACGAAGAAAATCTACAGAGGGAAAGCGAGTGGTAAAAGAAGCCAAGGAAACCAAGTCTGATTTATGAAGATCAAATAGCCAGAATGTTAGCCGATGGAAATGTCGAAAGCGTTCGCATACAATAGCCAAAAATGTGTGAGGAGAATGATGAGATGTGAGGAAGCGAAAGAAGAATGTAAGGTCCACGATTCTTGGGGCTTTGTTCCCCCTAACGACCCCGTTAGGTATACTGCGTGAAGATATGTATGTATGTAATTTGGAAACCTTAGCGCGATACCGATTCAAGCTCGGCCAGTTTCTATTTCTTTTTAATTTTTGAGGTCGCACTTAATGACATCAATTTTAACGCTTATACATATTGTGTTATACGGTATTACCCTTTTTTCGATAATAAGTTCGTAATCGCATAAAACTTTTTTTATGTGGTAACTACGAATAAACGATTTTCGAATTTTTGCCTTTTGGTACTTATTCTGTGGGATCTGGTTTTTTACCAAAATTCATGATTCTAAGTCAATGGGATGTACCCTATAGATTGCGATGAGTGAGTGTGTGAGTATCAAGATATATGACATAAAAAGCTGACAAACCTTTCGATTGCATTAACTTAGAAGCTTGATTTTATTACCCCTCAAGGGAACGTAGACCTTAGTATTCGATATCGATATCTCGACTCGTTCCTGGGGAGAAGGTTCTCGACAGACCTGAAGAACAACGACGCGATCTAAGGATTATATTTTTCCTTTTGAGCTACAAAATCCTAATAAATCGAGCAGATGGGCAGGTATAGTATAACAGATTGCTAGTCTACAGTTGTTTTTAAGTAAATAAATTAAAAAATCCTACAGCAAAGCAAGTACAAGTAATCAATATGATTTTATTATGAGCGAAATACACTTTTAACAAAAACTGTGTCTCTGTTGATGCTATTTTCAACGCTTATTATTTTGTTTTTAGCTGATCATGAATGAATAAGCACATAACATAGTTAAGTAGTTGATTTCAAAGGCAATAATTTAAAAAATTCTAGGAATGAAACCGAGTTATAAATTATCTAAACAAAACCCGCGTTTATCCGGTTTTTTACGTGAACATAAAAAGAGCAAGCTCCCCTGTCTCCCCCGGTTAGGGAGAGTGCGCCAAATCGATATGCAAGTAAAGTGAACACCTGGATTGAGCACAAATTGTGATGATTGAGAGATTTTCCTATACTAAATTATTACATGGTTCTATAACTGAACATTAAATGCAAAGTATTTTTATTATAAACAATTTAAAAAAAATTTTTTTTTAATTAACATAAATTATAAGTGAATATAAAAATTATTCATTTTTATGTTCAGTGTGTAAGAAGAAAAATGAGATCTATGGAGACGAAAGCAGTAAGGACCGTGATACTTGACACTCCCGTTATGGATACAGCGTGAGAATATGTACGTATGTATGAGAATGTATGTATTCATTTAAATATACTACATACAAATAAAAAACAACTATTTTGACTGAAATCGAAAGTCCCTTTTTTAGTTGTGTTATATAAAAAGATGAGCAAAATTAAGCTATAATAAGTACTTATTTTTTATTTCTAACAAGTGTAGTAAATATAATACAGACTTAATATTATTTACTTCGGGGCAAATACAAATTATAGTTTACACCAATTTATATCAGTTCTTTATAATAAGTCGTATCCTTTCCTTTCCTCAGGCCAGAATGAAATCATACTATATGATCTCATTTACGCTCCCTAGGGATTTAGTGAAGACGTAAAAAATAATCTTACATGTTTTATGAGAATTGTCTACCTTTAAATCTCGAACATGGCCACCCTACACACACCCTTTGTCAGGTGAGTCACACGGTGCTATCTGTGTTCGTATATGTGGGCGGTGTGAGTGTGTGCGTGCGAGACACATTGGCGTCACTCGCGCTTGCCTATAATACGCTAATAGTGTTATTAAGAATTGACTACCTAACGAGATATTAACAAAAAAAAACGGGAAAGGATGTACAACCGTGCTTATTCGACTTGCCGAAGACGCTATTGTATCCTCTGGTATTTTTTGAAGCTGATACTGTTTCATCTAATTAAAATTGAAATATGTCTTAAATATATTTTGATTAAAAAAAGGTAGTACACAAAAAGTTAGATGGAAAGGTACTACATAAAAATGAGCATTGCTTTTACATTAATAATTTTCTCATCCAAAACTCTTGACTAATTTGAATGCAGTTTTCACTCTTGGGTAGTTTGGTACTTCGGCAAGGATTTAGGAAGTTCTATAGGTTTAGGCCACTACTTAATATAACTACCTGCCGAAAGCATAGCCAATAAATAATGCCTGTAATGTAATCGGTTGCAGTCTAAAATTACTTTCGTATTTCTGTAACAGTACGAACCATTTTTCATACTGCATTATTTAAGTTTTTTTTAGAAATCAGTTCAAAATCGTGCATATTAATCCGTATAGACTCTATAGAGTACGTCAGGTTACGCAATGAACAGGTCGCTATGTATTTGTTCGCACGCTAAAGTTTAACAGAATGAATATCGAATGTAACTATTCCAACAAATAAATAATTACTTGCTTACTTATGTAGGCTCAGTGTACTATGTAACTTACGAAATTGAATTAAACATGGAGCTATACATCTTGTAATCTCATAGATTTCGCACTAATTAATATTACATTAATGACAGACCAATATAAACATATCTTCACGCTGTATCTCTAACGGGGTAGTCAGAGAGGACGGAGCGCCAAGCGTCGCGGTTCTTACATACTTCTTTCGCTTCCTCAAATCTCATAATAATAATAATATATCTTATACATAATATGTATAATAGATCTTTACATATTTTTTTAAAACAATATTCCTTACTAGCGTACCAAGCGTAGAAGTAACATTATACGCATTTTATTTACTATTAAATAATACGGATTTAAAAATATTTCAAGATATAATTTCATCCTGTGCTATATTCAGTTAAAAAACTCAATCATTACGTTTCCGCATGTAATACAAACTGACCAATGCTACTCAGCAGCACTATTCCCTAGTGGTGACTGGCGACTGTGTTATTTTTTTATTTTACCGTATTTCAGACACGCGCCTCTCGGGGGAGCTCTCACCAACACACAGTAATAACAAGATAAATGTACACTTAACGCACACATTTACACGGTGCGTAAGAATCTTTAGGATATTTTGACACACCTTTATTTGCAATATAAGTGAAGTCAGAATAATTATTTTTATAAAAAAATATTAACGCTACAAATAACAATAAGCTTACTGTGAAGACTACATTAAGTTATGAGACGATATTAAGATGTTTTGAGCAACACAAGTGGTGTAATTTTCTAATCGAACTAAACGTATGTCCTGAAACTAAATATAAGTACTAAGTAGGTACACTAAGTATAAGTAGGTACTAGGTCTCCACTATGAATACACAACGAACTGGGATCTTGGGGAATATTTAGTGATATCCAGACTTTCAAGAAAATTATACTCTTATAAATGTACGATTTCCTGAACTGGTTTTTGTCAGGAATTAAATGCATTTGACTAATCATCGTAACAACAGGCTTAGCTTCCTATAGGAGAAATTTAAAATCAGAAATAGAAAAAGACCCAGCCAAGAGTGTCAGATATGCGTTAACTTAGGGTTCCATGGCAATTTCGGACCACTAGAAGTAAAATAAAAAATATTTTAAACGTTTAAAATTTAAAAATAAGAATGTTCTTAAGAGCCAAATAATAAAATGTCTACGAAATAAAAATGAATGAACAAAAAATTTTTTAGTTTTACCAAATTTTTCTAATATTAGTAATATTCCATTAAGTGAAAACACTCGCAATCTTAGCAGCAGGGGAGCGTCTGTATACACGTTAGTGTTTTCATGACATTATTTGAATATCTACCTCAAAGGCAATGGACCAATCAAAAAAGCAAATGTTACAGTAAAAACTAATCAATAGTGATATTTGATTGTGATCACTAAAAAATTAATTGACTACATTAATTAATCTATAGCAATTCTTAATTAGTGAATAATATTAAGTCTTTATTATATGTTAATAGTTAATAATTTAAAAATAAGAAGTAGTTTTATTCAAATTGATAGGTAATGTTTATTTATTTCTACAACATCACCAAAATTTTACCATTTTATATTTAACCATTTTTCCCGATGTCTCATTTTCCCATCTGACAACCCTAGGTACATGGAACCCTAGGTGCTTCCGATTTGCACTTGGCTGGTAAATAATTACGTAGTTTTGAGATAATTGCAACGTAAATAAAGATACATATTGTTACCGTTTCCTGTACATGAAAATAGAAACGGTTACATCATCGTCATGCAAGACTATTTCAGCATATGGCCTGAAGCGTTTGCTGTACCTAATCAGGAAGTTCACACAGTTCCCAAAAAGTCCTTCAGGAGGTATTTTGTTGGTTTGGTGCACTTTTGGAGTTGCATAAAGTAGGAATTTCGAGTCAGCATTATTCCAAGAAAAATTTCTTGGAATAATGCTGACTCGAAATTCTATTAATTGATGGGATTCTACTTGCTAACTACTTGGGATACACAAAACGCGTACAACACCAGGTCATCTACAATCCGATGGAATGGACGAGAGTTACGACTACCAGTTGATGCTCTAACCGGAAAACCACCTGATGCTCCAAAACCAACTACCAATTACGTGTCCGGTGATTATGAGAATAAATGACATTACTTATCGGATCAAGAAGGAGCCTAGGCGAAAATCGAAG
Source organism: Zeuzera pyrina (assembly GCA_907165235.1). Taxonomy (NCBI): domain Eukaryota; kingdom Metazoa; phylum Arthropoda; class Insecta; order Lepidoptera; family Cossidae; genus Zeuzera; species Zeuzera pyrina. Next base: position 8,803,051 of record OU015641.1, read on the forward strand.
ATCGTCCAATTGGATCGCCTAGCTCGCTACCATGATTCGAATCATGCTCGGGACGAACATGACTAACAGGGGGCAATGTTATGGTTGGACCTTATGTTTAAACAATATGGTCGATTTTTAAATAAATCTAGACACGTAACTTTAAGTGCTTATATCGCGAGACTTACGCTTTGCAGAGTTATGACCTAAAAACGCATTGCTAGGTTTAAGGTCGAATAGTATAAGCAAAATTAAGAAAGAAGAACAAAATTGTACTTCATAAATTTCGGAGCGATGAGGTGTCATATGACTCATGCAAACAGGGGAACAATGTGGAATTATTGTTAGCGAGCGTAATTAACTAGAAAGTTCCATCCCCTTTATTTCTATGTGTTATTATTACTAACATTCAGGTTTGCTCTAGAAGTTTCCACCCTCATTTTATCGGCCTATAAATAGAGCTCCGTGCTCGCTGCTGAGTCAGACCCGTTAAGACGCACGCAGGTGCGGAAAGCTCCCCTGGCGATATCTTGAGCCCGACGTCCGCCCTCCATACGAGGTATCTCTCGGTTGGAGGAACCCTCAGGCGGTTGACCATCTGGCAGGGCGCCTTTAGCGCTTGCCCCAACGCGACCTGTGACGCTGTAAAAGCCACTAGGGCTAACAGCAAAGAGGGGTTTTGTTTAGTCGGTTTAAGTCCGACACTACTCAGTCAGCGTAGAGTCTGGCTGAGTGTCCGTGGGGATTTCATTTTGCCTCTCAGAAACCAAAAAAAGAAAAAAAGTTGAGTCAGTTTCTCAACTATCGATCGAAGCGATATATCGAGTCGACATCAAGGCAAGTAGTAGCGAGAGTAGTGCGGAAGAAATTGTGGAGTCTTCTGCCTGAATATGGCGTGGAGGGCTCCTAACTGCAGGCTGTGAGGTCATTATATCGAGACCACAGAGCCTGTGTAAGGATAGACGGTGACCTGTCGCCCTGGTTTGAAGTCTGTTCTGGTGTCAGACAGGGCTGCGTGATGTCTGCCTGGCTATTCGTGCTGTATTTGGACAGTTGCCTCCAGAGATTGAAAGGTAATATGAGTGGTATGGGATGTGGTGACACAGTGGTAAACTGCCTATTGTACGCTGACGATGCTGTGCTAATAGCACCATCAGAAGCGGAGTTGCAGACACTAGTCACGTGCATGAAAAAATATTGTGAAGTAAAAGGATTGAAAATGAATGTGAACAAAACTAAGGTTCTGGTGTTTGAAAGAGAAGCGGTACAAACGAGATGTGTGATTTGTGTAAATGGAAAATGTCTAGAACAGGTGAATGAAATTGTGTACCTGGGGAGTGCGTTTTCGAGGGACGGAAGATGTGAGTTGGATGTGGAGAGACGGGTAGCTGCTGGCAATAAAGTGAACGGTGCTCTGTCCGCATTAGTGGGTAGTGTGAATATATCTAACACTGCTAAAATGGCCATCCACAATGCGGTGTTGGTGCCAACTTTGTTGTACGGTAGTGAGGCCTGGATATGCCCAAAATCGAGTGAAAGTATGTTAAATGCTGTGGAGATGTGGTCTCTCAGAAATATGTGCGGTGTCACGCTTGCTGACAGGATAAGCAATGATGAGATACGCAGTATGACAGGGTTGCACAACAGTGTTATTGTAAAAATGAAGAAAGGAATGCTTAGATGGTTCGGGCACATGGAAAGAATGAGTGATGAAAGACTGACGAAGAAAATATACAGAGCGAAAGTGAGTGGTAAAAGAAGCCAAGGAAGACCAAGGCTGACTTATGAAGATCAAATAGCCAGAGTGTTAGCAGACGGAAATGTCAAAAGCACCCGCATACCTAGGCGAAAATGTGTGAGGAGAATGATGAGATTTGAGGAAGCGAAAGAGGTGTGTAAGGACCGCGACTCCTGGCGCTCCGTCCTCTCTGACTACCCCGTTGGGGATACAGCGTGAAGTTATGTTATGTTATGTTATGTTACATCAAGGCGAATTACGAAGATCACTACGACGACTACTGCGACGACTTTGGATAGAAGAACTCTGCGATTCGGGAACGTTGTTATTAAGTGAAGTGTGTACCTTCGGTGACTTTTACGCAAGTATCTACTTCGAGGGACGACTACGAAGACTAGGGACCACCTTAATTAAGTTCACGTGTTCTTGGCATCTACCTGTACGAGGGTAAAATAAACTCTTTGCACCCTTAACCGGCATCTTATTACCCTCAGCTCGTAACAATGTTGACAAGCGTTTACGCCTTCCGTATGAGGTTAAGTAATTCGGTAAACCCAGACATTCCGCAATTATATCATACTAGTTAAGCTAATTTACTTAATTGTAGATGCTTGTATGTATAATATTTAGATACCTTAGATAACTAAAAACACGGGAAATTAACGCGATTACCTTTTATTTTCCCTTGAGGTTTCGGCCTAGTTTCATCGGCCGTGGTCTCAAGTAAACTGACTTACTTGAGACCACGGCCGATGAAACTCGGCCGAAACGTCAAGGGAAAATAAAAGGTAATCGCGTTAATTTCCCGTGTTTTTAAATATTTTATAATGCAGCGCGAAAGTTTAAAAGTTTATACCTTAGATACGTTTGAAAGATCAATTTATACTGCTCTGATTTAAAACTTATTTGTAAACTGAACAAATCATTAAGTCAAGCGAGGATCTTTGGTTCTCGCTATAGTTTTTTAGGCACAGAGTTACTTTGACAATATGTAGATAGGTACTTCATAAAAATTTACATTAATTTTCTACAATTATCATATTGTACTAAGATTGTATTGTGTTTTGTCATAAATAATGCATATGAAATCGTTACAAAACGTTGACTGTCTAGACTGGACAACACCTAAGGTCAAATGGAAAACAAAAAGTAAGGAAAGATTACTGCGTCAATATGCAACGTAGGTACTTACACGATGATAGCCCGACTTTTTTTTTATCATGGCATGGCGCACAGATTTACGCACAATGTCACGTATTAGTTTCTCATGAAGCATGTTCGAAATATATTCGTTTTTTCTTATCATAAAACTCCTCCAGTAAAGTGATAGTAGGCTTTACTGAAGTTATAAAGGACTCTTTGCAAGAACCTGAGAGCTTCAGCTACACATGTTTATTTAGACCTACTCCATTTTTCCACTTATACAGAACTTTAAAAGACAATATACTATTACTTTTGTACTTTAAAACTCCCAAAAATGTAAAAAATAGAAAATCTAGACAAAATGACAACTTCACTTTTTCCGTTCGAACCGAAAAATCGATTGCCCGACTTTATCTAATAAACAAGTGAAGATACATATTTGGGTAATTCTCACGAAATCCCGAAATTTCACCTTAAGTAATTAATTAACAAAAAAAAATTAATTTAATTTGTAATTATTTTTCGAGAATTTGATGGTACTTACATGTTTCTAGTATTTGATAAAATAGTGGTCCCCAGAATAAATGTTTTTCTAAAATTCATAGGACTTAATGTATCGTAAAATAAGGAATTTATGTGAGGGAATGACGGACGAGAAAATGACAAAAGGATAAATAATGAACAGAAACTCGCGACATAATCTTACATCAGTATTATATTTTTCTGTGAAATTAATTCTCTGAACTTATTAATACACCGAAATGAGGTAGTAACGATCAAAAATGTAACTCTTGAAAAATATGAATTAAACCTTTCCTTAAAAGAACCTCTAACACCCACAGATGAAACTACTAATATTTAAAAATTAATAGTACTGCTGTATCAGAAACAAATAGGAGCGTTAACGCATGATTAACGATGCGTTCGCAAATAGGCTGTGAGGATGTCACGGACAAACTACCCTAGAGACCTGAAATGTTTACGAATTTCTAAGCGAACTATTCTGTCAAGGTTAGAGGAATGAGACGTAAGCGGGCGGCAAGGTAACGTCACGTACTAAATGAAATATTGATGTACTCGTAGATATTGTATATATCGATAAATACAAGAATTATTTTCATAAGCTTATTTTAAAAATAAAAATAATAAAATATGTATATATAATCAAAACAAGATTCTTTATTTCGAAACAAAAAAATCAAAAATTTGGAATAGAAATGCAAATCAAATTCGTTTGGGTAGTACGTGTTTCTCCTAATGTAAAACTTTTTAACAAAAAATTCAATTGACAAAAAACGAAACTAAAAAGCTTTGGTGGTAGAACCACCCAACCTTTTCGTCTGTATGTATTTTTTTAACCAACTTTAAAAAGAGGGAGATTCTATGTGCGTCTGTATGTTTTTTTATGTATGTTCACCGATAACCTCATCAATTGTGTACCGATTTAAATTTTTTTTTTGTTTGATATACTTCCGAGGTGGTCCTATTTGAATTGCACTGGTATTGAGCTTGGCCTTTGAAGATACACGAAATAATAATTACTAATTATAAGCTTTATTTGTATTGATGCTAAATTTTTATATCATTGCGTTCTATAATTAGAAAAGTAGTTAGTTGTAGACCCATCCTATATATTTATTTAGACCAAGGTCATTCAAATGGGAGAAATAAAAAAAATTAAGAAAAAATTTAAAACTACTAGAAATAAACACTGAAAAGTATAAAATAACTATCCTTTACTAATTACAACTCAAATACAAAAAAAATACTTTACACATACGATATAAATACGTATATAATTAAAACTATGTTTGCTTTTTGCTAGAGTGTTAGTCGACGGAAATGTCAAAAGCACTCGCATACCTAGGCAAAAATGTGTGAGGAGAATGATGAGATTTGAAGAAGCAAAAGAAGTATGTAAGGACCGCGACGCTTGGCGCTCCGTCCCTCTGCCTACCCCGTTAGGGATATGGTGTGAAGATTGTATGTATGTATGTACATAATTAAATTTGATGGTTATCAAAGTGGGTTCCAAATTAATGTGCAACAACTGAAAGTCTATTAGTTTGGGAGGCTTACATCGATTTCAGTAACTGTCGAATTTAATTATATATTAATATATTATATAAGATAATTATATGTTATGTATATTATATTATTATATAGTATGGATAGTATGGATGGAACTAGGTATATAATTTCAAAGAGTGGTAGTCATTATAAATTTTCAAAATTAATGGTAAATATATTGATATATCGATACGTTTTTTCGCGTCCCTACTTACACGTGTAACCATCTTGCAAGAGTGAGGACGTAACATGTAATTATAGCTTGCTAGACAAGGATAAACGCTGACTCAAAGCTACCAGCGACCAGTATAGTGAGAGCTCTGCATTTTTTTGATATAAATTTTTATTATTAAATTTATACTTACCGATGAAACGTGATATTAACCTTTTGAAACTATTTTTACGACTGTCACTACCACACCACTTTACAGCGCAATTTGGCATTGTTTACGTAATTCATACTATATTTTTTAAAACAATTAGACACAGGTCACGGATCTGCTTTCTGGTTAATACTAAAGGAGCGCGCGTTTGTGTTTGAAGTTATATGAGCATTTGTGCACATCGATGGCAGAAAACGGTGCCCTTTCATTTCCTGTCTTTAGGCTAATTTGTCTGTGGAGGATGTGATGTAGTGAGGATGTGAGGAAATGATTTTTTTTGGGACACACATAAAAATTAATTTGTCAACTTCTTCTTTATTTTTTTTTAAATAATAGTACCTACTTTCGAAAAAAACTGTATTTTTTATCGATTTATAAAACTTCCAATTAGTGGAATTTATGAATTAAAAATTCGAATGTGTTTAAATCTGGAGTTTGGGACAGAGTGAGGGAATGACTTTCCGGACTTCAGCATTTTTTTTTAATTTTATTTACACATATGATTTAGAAATTATAAATGACACTAGTGACCACAGTAACTGAGCTTACGAGGAAATAATAGTTACCGATAGAAATTGGCTAGATTTTTATGAAATCTAAAAGGACAGATTTCATAAGAATTACCCATTTACTTTCAGTTTCCGTAGCTCAAAAGGAAAAAGAGAATAGAAATAAAAATGCCGTTCGTCTTCGTGTCTGTCATAGTCCAACTTGTTAGGCTTGTTGACCCAAATATTTTGCAAAAGTAAACATTTTAAATTATTTATGGCAGAAAGCGAATTGGGGGGTCAATTGAGGAAGTGATTGATATTATAGAAGAGAGAAGATTGGATGTGTTATGTTTGAGTGAAACCAAGCGAAAGAGCAGTGAGCTTGCCCAGTTACCTGGAGGGGGCATCGCTTTGGGTAAGAGGAATCACAAAAGGAAAGAAGAGCGAGGAGAGAAGAAAGGAGCAAGGGGTAGGCGTTTTACTGTCCTCTCGTTTGGATAATTGTGTAACTGAATTTACACAAGTATATGTGTAAACTCGAAACTGCTCTGAGTGCGTCTCAAGACAGGGTTGACGAAGATTTTTGTTTTGGTGGTATACGCTCCAGTGTCCTCTGTCGGTTTGGATGACCTAGAGCAGTTTTGGGAGAATGTTAGGGAAGTTCTAGCGACGGTTGAAGAGAATGAGAGAATTATAGTTTGTGGAGACATGAATGGATGGGTCGGGACAGCTCGAACAGGATTTGAGTCTGTCCTAGGCAAGTATGGAGATAAGAGAGTGAATGATGCTGGTAGGATTGTATTAGGACTGTGTATGGAAAAGGGTCTTTTTGTTGCTAATACCTTATTTAAGCACAAAAGGATTCATCAGTACATGTGGGAAAGGAAGGATGAAGTTCCTGGTAGACAGCTGGCTCATAAAGCAGGTTATAGACATGGGAGCACACGGAGGAACCGATCTGGGAACAGACCACTTCCTAGTGGTAACTAGAATAGGCGATCTGTTTGCGGCGTGGGGATGTCGCGTAGCGTCCAAACCTACAGCGGCCTGTCGCATCAAGAGCTGGAAACTGCAAGACGCGACCTCCACGAATGAGTATGAAAGGGTAGCATCCGGTAAGCTTGATGATAGATTGAAAGTGATGAGCGAGGCTGTTAAAGAATATTGGCAGAAACTTAGGGATAGTATAATCGAGGCTGCAAAAGAGGTGTGTGGAACGGATAAGATTGGATACGGTAAAAAGCGTGATGAATGGTGGAATGATGAGGTGAAAGAGTCTGTCTATAAGAAAAATAAAGCATGGCCAGACTACCTTGCTACTAAAAATGACTGTGGTATGAAGAATTTGATGACAGGGAGATATAAGCTGCAGAAAGTAGAAACGAAGGGACTAGTGAAAGAAAAGTAGGGTGTTAGACGAAAATAAGATGTCAGACAACTTCGAGGTTTCAAAATCATTTTGGAAATAAATACGTAAGTAATGAAATGGTCCGGCACCTTGCAGAATGAATAAAGTGCGTTCGACAGAACATCATCTACTAACAGGCAAAAAAGATTGTCTGCAGCGATGGAGTGATTATTATAGAGAACTGCATGAGAGTAACGACTCTATCTCTGACACCGAGAGTGATCCCAACGAATCGCCACACTCGGGTCAGGAACTACAGGAACCCATTAGTATGAAAGAGATTGAGAATGTGATTAGAAGTCTGAAATGTGGAAAGGCTGCGGGAAATCATGCGGTGACTGCTGAGATGTATGGCGGTCCTAGGGTCTAGGATACATTCTGTAAACTGCACAATCTTTGCTGGCAGAAGAGAGAGGTTCCGGAAGACTGGTGCACCACAGTTATAGTGCCTTTCTATAAAAGTAAAGGTTCCCATTTAGACTGGGCGTTCTATAGGACCATCAGCCTAGTCAGCGTAGCGAGCAAAATCTATACCAAGGTATTGACTGAACGTGTGGAAGGCGTTTCTGAAAATTATTTGTAGGAGGCACAGAGTGGTTTTAGGAACGGTAGGGGTGGTATGGATTAGATTTTCTAGCTGCTCGTTATCGTGGCAAAGTTTCTGGCGATAGGTCAGACAGTTTTGTGCGCTATCGTGGATCTTAAAAAGCATTCGATAGAGTAATCCGAAAGAATATATAGTATTCTGCCTGAATATGGCGTGGAGGGCCCCTTACTGCAGACTGTGAGGTCAATATATCGAGGCCACAGAGCCTATGTTAGGATAGATGTTACCTTACATAGGCTACTTTTACCTTTACCTGTTACCTTTCGCTCTGATTTGAAGTCTATTCAGGCGTCAGACAGGGCTGCGTGATGTCTACCTGGCTATTCGTACTGTATTTAGACAGTTGCCTCCAGATATTGAAAGGTAGTATGAGTGATATGATATGTGATGGTACAGTGGGAAACTGCCTCTAAGTATGTGCTAGTGGGAGGCGATATGAATGCGTGGAACCCGTGGTGCGAAACTGAGCGGATAAATGAACGTGGAGAGGTGTTGGCAAGTATATTCGACGAATGGGAGATGTAGATTCTGAACAGCGAGTTCGAGCCTACCTTCAACACGGTCAGGGGTGGAAAACGATATACCAGCTGCGTAGACCTGACGGTCTGTTCACCGACATGCTACGCTGGGTCAACAACTGAAGGGTAGAGTCGAATGAGGAATTGAACAGCAGATCCAAAAGCGAGCAAACGGTCTCGGTTACTAAGATATTCTTCCCTGATGCCACCAACGCCTACCCGATGGTAAAGAAATTAGGCATGAATCACTTTCTTATCTAAATCCTGACGGGGCACGGAGGCTTCTCCGAGTATCTATATCGTTTCAGACGCAAGGAGAAACCAATGTGCCCATGCGAGACGGGTAGGGCCGAGAGTGTGATTCATGTATTGGTAGAGTGCCCAATATATACTTACGAGAGGCATAAGCTAAAAGTGGAAATGGAGAGTAAGGTTGACATAAATAATATACATACAATAATGATGGAAAAGCAAAAGAGACAGAGATTATAAGATACAGCAAAGAAATTGTACTAAAAGTAATCAGGAGAAATAGATAAATATCAATAGATAAATGTAAGAATAAAAGTTGTAATTATACATATAGGGTAAGAGAATGAAGTAAATGTAGTACATATAACAGAAGAATAAGAAGTAGTGATAACAGTGCAATGTAATAGAATAAGGAAATTGTGATAAGTGTTGTGGTACTAGAAATAGGTAGAAGTAAGGAATTGAATGTATAGAATTAGGAAATATGAGTTAAGAATAGTAAGAAACATAATGTAATAGATAAGCAATGATGTAATAGAAATAAGGATAAGTAATTAATAAAGGTAAAAGTAGGTCAGATGTAAATAAAGAATAAGAAAGAATGGAAGGAGGAATGAACGCAGGAGAAATAAAAGATGAATAATGGAAAGGATGAAAAAGGACCCTCACCTTACATATGTCAGGAGAAGAAGATAACAATAAAAAAGGTAAACTGCCTTTTGTACGCTAACGATGCTGTGCTTATAGCACCATCAGAAGCAAAGTTGCGGACACTAGTTACGAGCATGAAAGAACACTGTGAAGTGAAAGGATTGAATATGAATGAGGACAAAACTAAAGTTCTGGTGTTCGAAAGGGAAGATGTACAGACAAAGTGTGAAAAATGGGTAAAATGTCTAGAACAAGTGAATGAAATTGTATATCTGGGGAGTGCATTTTCGAGGGATGGCAGATGTGAGTTGGATGTGGAGGTAACAGCTGGCAATGAAGTGTCCGCATTATTAGGCAGTGTGAATATATCAAACTCAGCCAAAATGGCCATACACAATGCGGTGTTGGTTCCAACTTTATTGTACGGTAGTGAGGCCTGGATATGCTCGAAATTGAATGAAAGTAAGATAAATGCAGTAGAAATGCTATCTCTTAGAAATATGTGCGATGCCACTCTTTCAGACAAAATGACCAATGAAGAGGTTCGCAGTATGACACGGTGGCACGACAGTTTTGTTGTAAAAATGAAGAAAGGAATCCTTGGATGGTTCAGGCACATGGAAAGAATGAGTGATGAAAGACTGACGAAGAAAATCTATAGTGCGAAAGTGAGTGGTAAAAGAAGCTAAGGAAGACCGAGGCTGACTTATGAAGATCAAATAGCTAGAGTGTTAGTCGACGGAAATGTCAAAAGCACTCGCATACCTAGGCGAAAATATGTGAGAAGAATGATGAGATTTGAGGAAGCGAAAGAAGTATGTTAGGACCGCGACGCTTGGCGCTCCGTCCTCTCTGACTACCCCGTTAGGGATACAGCGAAAAGATATGTATTTATGTCGAAAGCAAATTGAGTAACTTGAATTTGACTTGATTTTCTGCCCACCTTTCAAATTATATTATTGACCTACAATTTATTTTTTTCCGCGAGAGCCTTTCTAGCATCTTACAAGAAAAATGTAGCGAAGATATTAAATTGAAAACCAATTATTTAAGTAGCACGAATGATAGGATTTAAAATTAATTTACTTTATTTTATTTAATTTATTTAATTTATTCATTCGCGAGTTGAAGTCATTAACCATACACCATACATTAACCATAAATAAGAAAATGTAATGAACATTTCTTCGAACTATAAAAAACTCTTGCTAGATATCTATGACAATTTTCATACTGTATAAAAAACTACTAGAAAATTTAAGGTTTCTTGAACTAAGATGAAGAAAATTTACGAAGGCGTCTTGAATTATGTATTAAGATTTTCTTACTTTTTTATATTAAGTCAAACTGAACTAAATGAAAAGAACAATCAAAAGATAGTCTATAAAGTAAGACATGACGACTTTCTTGGATTATAAAAAAGAAAATCTAAGACAATTACTTCAATAATAAAAAAAATTAAGATTTGGAGGTTTTTCTCTATAAATATCTATCCTATAAGTTTTTTAAGCAAAACAACCAATCATTCATATTTTAAACATACAATTATCAAATCGCAAAAAATATGAAAATGACAAAAAAATTTACAAGCTGTTGAATTGTAGATATATGTATTATAATTATATATTTCTGCTATGGCCGTAATATTACATTATTTTTTATTTTCTTATATATTTAACAATTTAATGGTACATCTGAGTGACATATAAGTATAGACACTTTTGGACCGATGTGAACGGGGCCACCTTGTATAAAAATCAACGTTTATCTATTTGTCATCTGAGTTCAACATGTCATCATACTAAGTTTCTTGTCGGTTCTTCTCAGTGTCCAGGTTTTCTCTTTGAACTGAACTAAAGTAGATTTGACGTTTAAAAATACCTTTTAATTAGGTTTACTTAAATAAATTGATTTGACTTTGACATTGACATCTATAGACTCGAATACCACTCAATAGATTCAACTCTTTGTAGCTTAATTATACTTATATTCGACTCAATACTTAAAGGAATTAAAGAAAGTAGTTTGAGCAACTTTATTTCACCTGGATGAAGTCGCAAGCTCTCGGAAAGTTAGTTAATATTTCTTTCGCGTTAATCTGCTCGCACGTAAATAAATACTTAAGCAACTTCCGTACATATTTACACTTTTAGGAAAGAGTCAAACGACATTAATGGTGACGAGAATTATTTAATAATCAAGGGTAAATTAAGGTAACATAATTTCTAATTTCCCTGGAGGATGACAAGCGTGAAACTTCGTGTATGACTTGAACCGTGTTAGCAATTAAATATAATTTTATGTCACATAGCCTGTTTTATTTATAATATTTTTACATAACAGTGAAAACGAAGGAGTACAAGATTACTAGTTTAAATAAGAATTACAATAACGTTATGTTCAGAGTGCTTAAGTAGATACAATCAATGCATTTTGCATGTGAATAAGTTATTATCAAAATATAAAAATATTTTTTGTGCTAGGTACTACGGGGATAAAAAAATACTTAATTTTTTAAATATTGTATAATTTTTTTTAAGCCACAGGAAAAACAAATGTAATCCATGAATTACATGAATTATAAAAAAAAATTTTTTACAAAAACTGACCAAGAACAATAGAGTTTAGTTTATTATGAATAACGATTTATGAATTAGGTATTTTAACTGAACATTGAACATTGTACTGGAATATTAATTTTATAATCATAAAAATTCATTTTTTGGAATTTTTATAATTATAAAATTCCAAAAATCCAATAGGTCCGAAACTAGTCGGTACCTATCCGATTATACGTGAGTAAAGCCGTATTCAATAATTAGTGCGTTAATAATGTCTCATTAAAGTTTTAATAATTTAATTATAAAATTATTTCATTTAAGTTTAAGTGTAAATTGATTGAAGTGATTTTTTTATAATAGTAATTTGTATACATCCGTATTTAGTATTATGAATTCACTCATCGTAATAATAACTGCTGATAGCTAAAACATTCCCGAATTAAAAGGCACAGTGAAGTAATTCGGTGTCTAAGATTCAGTGCAAAATAATCTCCAATCGTTATTAGTATCACAAAATGTATAAAACGATAGACCATGTTTAATTTAGGCTTACACAAATGTATACTAACTACTAAAATATGCCGTGAAATTGTATACTTTAATTATTAAAAACATTATCACGTGACATGATATAACGTATAATCCTCGTCAGTGGAACTTCATATCAACAAATCCTTTGGTCAATATTTCTTCCTATCTTTTCAATATCCATTTAAAAACATGATTTCATGATAATCACTAGCCGCGTCTGCACTTCGCGATTTAACACGTAATAGCTACTACATCAACACCTATCAGATACTAGCATAGCAGTGCCGTTAATCTTCGTCGAGACAAAACAAATAGGTATATTGTGGAAACATGACCGCAATCACTCAAATCGTTCAAAAGTTATATGATTACTAACAGACGCACCAACTATTATATATGTTAAGCTCAAAGACCGAAAACACTCGTTGAATGAAGAAACAACTCACAACGCGTTGTGATCAATGTAAAATATCCACATCCCGAAATTCGTGTATGGCTCTTATAAAACGCCCATGAGACGTTGTGGCAATCACAGAAAGACCACGTCGTGACTAGTGACGGATAATTTTCCGAAAATTTTCAAAACATGGAAAAATTTCAAGAAAAATTTCGGAAAAATTTCAAAAATGGAAAAATATCGGAAAAAGAACGGAAAAATATAAAAATTTCAATGACACATCATTAATCGTGGCTATCATGCTAATTGACCACAACGCATTGTGGCAATGAAGAAATGCCATGACGCGTTCTGACGACGGACGTGTAGCTCGCAGAAATCTTTCCGGCGAAGCGCCAGAATAGATTTGGCTCTATAAAAACACTCTTTTCGGGTAGGTTAGGTTAGCATGTTGACCACAACGGGCGAGCTGAGCAAGCAAAGCGAGTGTGCCGCGCCATTGGCCGGCGAAGCGTCAGAACAGAATCGGATTAGACATTTACGTTCGTTTTGAATATTTTTGTAACTTGAAAGAATTTTCGATTGTCATAAAAATAAATGACATCAAATTTTCAGTCTGGTATTAAAATAATATTTCTCAAGGATATCTACCAATAAGTTTCGAGACAAATAACACCCATAACGCAAATGACTGTGTGTCGTATTCTATCATGGTTCCTTACGCATCATAGCTTTTCGTCATTGCCACAATGCGTTGTGGTCGTGTAGCATGATAGCTATGGCACAAATTTCGTTATACATGATTGCCACAACGCATCATGGGCGTTTGTATAAGAGCTGTAACACGAATTTCGGGATGTGGATTTTTAACGGAGATCACAACGCGTTGTGAGCTATTTTTTCGATCAACGAGTTTTCGGTCTTTGAGCTTAACATATACATATGATACATAATATTATATACTGACAGCCGCTTCAACCAGTATCTACTATGAATATAGGGTACATTATAATCAATATTTATAACAGTATGACAGGGTTGCACGACAGTGTTATTGTAAAAATGAATAAAGGAATGTTTATATTTAAGGTTCAGACGCAGAAAATCTACAGAGCGGAAGTGAGTGGTATCAGGAGTCAAGTAGCTAGCTAGATCAAATAGCTAATAGTATAAATAGTAATAGCTAAAGTTAGCTGACTAAAATGTCAAAAGCACTCGCATACCTAGTCGAAAGTGTGTGAAGAGTATGACGAAATTTGAGGAAGTGAAAGATGTATCCGCTCCGTCCTCTCTGTCTAACTCATTAGGGATGCAACATGACATGTATGTAATATTTATAACTTAATCAATTACGACGTCAAAGCAGGTAGATGTGAACCTGTATGTTCAGTACATTGCTTCAGTAAGTAGACATGTTTTAACGATAAGTTAAAGACGATAATACATTATGTGTGTAAATTACGTGCTACGTTGTTGTTATGAAACAATTCTCATTGCTCAGTCATCCGAATAGTGGACTAGATCGAAGTTGCGATATTGAAGAAATAGTTATACTTCTTGTATCGAATTTCAATTTTTTATCAAAGAATAATTAGGTATTTACAGAACGATACTAAATTCCTAGACATTTATAAGACTTACTAATTTCGTTATATTTTTTCATAGACTAAATAACTGTAGACATCATGTCCCGTACAACAACGGTGAGGCAAATCAGATAAGCTGACTCACTTGTACATGCGACAAACGTTTATTATCAGATAATCTGATACACTTCACACTAGACACACTTCATTTGATTTTATTTACCTCACTTCATAACGGGACAGGCTATGGCTTTTCAAGTTAATATGTCACATAATTTCTGGGAAAATCGGTTGTGACCTCTATGTCTGTCCCCTGATGTCAAACTATCCCCATGCCAAATTTCATCAAAATCAGTCCGACAGTTTAGCAGTTAAAACATACCAGACAGACAAAAAGACAGCTGTCTGTCTGTCTGTACAGACAACCTTTCACATTTGTAATATTAATAGTATGGATTAGTATGGATACTTCAAACTGTACTGACCTGGCGATGCTAAAATGCTGAATTGCATTTATGCATGTAGAATGATGCAACGTAAGGCTGACCGCACATTGGATACTATCGATTGAGCACTGGTAGATTGCGCGATTATGCAGTGTCAAGCACGACTAGCGGTCGCATTACAACAGTTGCTCAGATTCTACATAGTAGTTAACACATCTATACAGACGAGCATACGATCGATCACATCGCTTCAGCAGCTGATTTTTCGAAAGAAATCGAACAGTGTTGCAACCCATAAAGTTAAATTAACTTAGTTAAAATGAATATGAATATAGAAACAGAAATGAGTTGTCAAATGAAATGACACGGTTCACTGCGCCACCGGTGTTTAATTGTAAAAAAATTGGTATCATGTATGACGATTGCGTATCTATTATTCTATGACCGGAAAATGCACTTTTCGACGTAGATTTGTGTGTATGGCACATAACTTAGCATTCGAGCGTCACTTAGCATTACTTTCTTTTAAGCGTGATTGTGAAAAGTACTTTTTTTAAGTTGTTATGGAGTTTGTGTAATAAAATTTTTTTTTTTACTTTACAAGTTTATATACTGTGTAGTTATACAGTGCTTACATAGAACCGCGTGTTAGTGAAACGTGTGCTTTACAAACAAATGTGCCCAAGAAATATTATTGTACTTATTAGGATGGACTATTACATCATATTTTTTTTTACCCTATAATTTTTTTATAGCGTCATTATGTTATTCGAAATAAATTAATTTTTGACGAGGGGGTAACATCTTATCGTAGAGCATTGTAATTTGTTATTGAGATAAATATAATTTTTATTAGTTGTTTTCACCAATTTTAAAGTGCTTTTAATTACATCCTTTTATTATACCTTATTCCTTGACTTGGAGGGGAAGATTGGTATAATGCTTACGTTTCTTGGTTATCTTACCGATGTGGTCGTCGGTGTAGTGTATAAGTATGCATATAGGTGTAATTAGCTATGCCAGCATGTACTTACGACTTATCATTTAGAGCGAGCGAAGACACGTAATGACCGCGAAAAACGCAATAGATAGGTACATACATAGAGTTATGCAAAATTACACGCGTTGTTGCGTTACCTACTGTAAATTTTTAGATGATAATGAAATAATGTTTACTATGCGTGAGTTGAATGTTTTATTTAATTACTCGATTTTTTTAACGGCATCGCAGTATTTAATGTTATGTTTATGTATTTCTAAGCAGTTCGGTATACTTAAAAATAATACTTTAGAATATCGGTCGATTTCATTAAAATGATTACGATTCAAAAATATAAAGTTAAGTTTTACGTTTGTTTTAGGGTTCAACAGTAATTGAAAAAAATGTACATTCGCAAAAAGAGTGATTAAATCAGTCAATCGCTCGTTCCCCAGATAATTCTTTAAATCATTGCCGCTAAGGTTTCATAATAGAACTACAAAAATAGACGGCATCATGTAAAATTACTTGAACATGAAATGAGTTTATAGTATTTTTTTTTTTGGAGTAATATTTAGAAATCGGATTACTCTATCAAAATTAACTTCTCTCAGACAACAACACGAAACCGGGCGGGCTAACGCTTGGGGGCAAACGTCATTATAAAAAAAAATGGCTTTTAACAAGTCGTGGTGGCATAACTAACATTAAATCTAAATACAATATAAAACAATATAAATAAAAATAAAACTATATAAAAAACATTATATTGCATTTTTAATACAGCTTATTTTAATTCATAAAAAGCACAATACAATGAATTATATGAAAAGTTTATTCAAAGAAATTCATCCGTTACACCTAATCCTAACCCTACAACCCTTTACAAAAGACCAAGGTAAGAATTTACGTGCACCTAAATTAGAAGGGGTCAGTAATCCTTTGTATGAGAAGACCAATCGCTGTTTTTTCTGTAAGAACAGATGACCCTTGGTCACTCGCACCTTTGTCCGAATTGGTCCAGATGACCCCCGGTCCTGTTACAATGACATCTGAGAAGGGTCAAACGAATTCAAATGAGTGGTCAGTACAAGGGTTGGATGTAAGATTATTACCTCGCATTGAACGTGCCGTATGGTTATACTCATTAAATTATGCCTGAGTTTCCTTGTTACAATCTCTATTATTTCCTTTGAAATCAAAAATTGCAATATCTTTTTTGTTGTTTTCGTACTTGTTATGAATTTTACATTTCAGTTCATTCCTCAACTTTCATCTGTTTTATTTAATTCTTAAATCATCACAAGAATTCGTATACCAAAGAAAATGTATTTCGTTAAAAACTAGAATGGTAAATACTTACCTACTTATTAAATAAACTGTTCCAAAAATGTATTTCAATCAATTTCGTTGTCATTCTTTCTCACTGTATAGATAAATGTACCTATAATAATTATTTATGTAGTTACATAAGTACAGTATCTTTACATTTAAAATTTTATTAAAATTGAAAAAATATTACAGAATAGTAGAACTTAATTCAGTTTATGTTAACATTATTTAATAATATTTGAATTTTAACATGGTGGTAACATTTAGTACTTCATCGTTTAATATATTCTTCTTATTACGTTTTCTTTTAGCGTAGTGTATAGTTTTCAATACTTTTTTTTTAATGATACTATATCTTTTTTTTCCTACATTTTCATACAACGGTACCATAAGTCCTTTCGGACCGTTTGCCAGCGCAAAGTCGTCGTCGTAACCGAAACTCCTTGGTATTCTCTTAGATTTTTTGACACATAACTCGTTCTTAGATCCCAATTTCTCACAATCATGTCTAACACCTGAAAATACAGGTGTTAGAAAAATACTTTTAAAATCTCTTCCGTCTTGATATATAATTTTATCATTAGCATAATTTCCGTAAATTACTTCTATTGTTAGAATAGTTTTCGTTATAATCATAAAAATTAATACATTTATTATCATAGCATCAACTGAATATATCTCACTTAAGTCAATGAGATTTTTTAATTTCGCTTTAGCAGAACGTTTTAATTGATTGGTTTCAATAGAAAGAACTCTCAAATTAGGTATTATCAACGCAGCGTATATCAAACTCCATAGCTGTATTTTATCACTTAATTCGTGACTATGCGATGATGTACAGTATTAAGTTATAAAATAAACTTTAACTCAAACGGTGGAAAGATAAAAACTTATGGATATTATGGTTCTTAGTGTGTGACTTCATTTTACACCACCAATCAACTCTCTAAATACGTTAGAACAGTGTGTATCATTTTATTACTATTTATTTTTGGGTAGGTACTCTGAGAACAATAAAGAATCATTATATTTCATAAAACTCATCCAAGTCATCAAAATCACTAACCTGCGATATTATTACTATGATTCCAAGGTTAACGTTATAACGTTTGGCTATAGGTTCTTTTAACCAAACATACCGTCCAGCTGCAGTATACACGAGACAAAGGATCTGTAAAGTCCGTTACCTGAGAAGATTTAATTGCCAAAATTTGCATACACAAGGGTCTATGCAAAAACACATAATAGGGCAGTGAAAGGATGCGTTCATGATTGATTACGAGTGGTCATACCAGTTGGAGGAAGATTTAAAAATGGCGCTGTTTTTGGGACCATTTCAATTTCTAAAGCGACCATTAAAAGCGTAAAGAAAAAATATGTAAGCAAAAAGGAAACAGGCGTCCACTCAGCTTTTTGAAAAATCTCGTTTGTATGAATCTTGTTCTTAGTTTCCAGCATTTAATTTTATGAATAATACGTGTATTAAATAACATAATAACAAAACTGCTTTTTTAATTCGTGTATTTGAATTATTTTTTTAACATTTCTCACAAAATTCCTATAGTTCTACATATTTTCTTTGTTTTTATGATGAAGGGGCTTACCACCATCTCTTAGCATTATTATTTTAATGTTACTCGACTTGACTTACGGGGTAGTTAAGGTAGGTTTGACTGAAGGTGGACGGCTAAACATCACGGTTCTTATATATTTCTTTCACCTGCTAATAATTGAATCTCGAATGATAAAACTAACACTATCCTACTGTCAGAATTTCGAGCTAAGTCAATTAGTATTAAAATAATAATGCTTTAAGAGATGGTGGTAAGCCCCCAGAAAACTTTAATGATTTAGTCATAGGCATAGTTAATTAAACTAATAAACATATGTACATACCTACTTAACATATTTTTTAATTTTTTTATGATTACGTAGGTTTATCCAACAAAATTCAACAATAAAGATGAAGGAATGAAATAAAATGTAGTATACATTAGTTCTCTGATTTGCAATTTGATTCAAACATGAGCTTAATGACATTAATCTTAACGAATTGACATCGATAGTGAAATAACATAGCTGGGGTTATAACCTCAAGACTACAATTGTCGATACCTAAGCAATAATAACATTCCAATCTATTAATAATATTAGAAAAATTCAAATATGAGAACACGTAACGCTAAGCAAAAGTTTAATTAACAGATGTTTTACAAAAAGCTTACAATTTCTTTTGATCGATAATAATGAAGCTTCTTGTTCACATGACGGGCGACCAGTTTTTAAACTATCAAAACCACTAAACTCATTCCAGCATCCCTTAGTCCCACGATTAAGCAAAAAACAAACATCCCGACACAATAAAATCCCAAATTACCATAAACAACGCATTATGAGACGGCGGTTAACGGAAACCGGTCCAGAACCGGTTTTATCCGGAAACTGTCAGATCCTATAATTCCGCGACACCGTTCAACAATCGCCTTTTTGTTTTTTTAAACTTCGGGCCAATTTGACCGCGCCGTCCCTAGTTGAGTGTTAAGACGATTAACAGTGAGAAAGCAAAAGACTTGCACAGATGAATGGGATGGACAAATGCATAATACGAAGGGTTAAATGATTTTATGATCTTAATAGCAGGATGTAATAACTAAACTTCTTTTTAAAGACAAAAACAAGTAGTTCATTTTTAAAAATAAATATTAGCTCTCATGTTATTGTTATCTATTATTGTTATTATTATTACATACGCCGTTTATTGTTTAACATTTAATTGTCTATTATAAAATGTTTTGGGTAATGTTTAAAAAATTTTTTGGATAATGTTTAGAAAATTACAAAAATCTTGCTGTTACGTTTATAATAAAGATACATTTCCTTTTTTTTTTAACTATAAAGATATAAAGTATAATAACACTGGCTATCAGAAGTTTTTTTTAAATATGGTGTTAGTAACTGGCTGCGGAACTCCTTTTTTGTAAATTATAATTCCTTTTTTAACATTTATAATTTTTCAATTTAATTGATTTTGACATTGTCGTTCTGCGATAATAAATTTGCTGTGATTGTAAATGGTAGTGTTTGTAACTTAGTTTATTTTTTAAATATACACATTAAAACCAAGCTACGTGTTTTCCATTCCCATAAAGTAAATATAGTCCCTGCTCATTAATATTATGGTGTAATCAACAGTAATAGCATACTAGTAACTTTTTTTTAAATTTTATGCTCCGAGCTCCTAGTATCCATGATAATTAAAATAATAAAAAAGCTATCTCATAAAAAGTACAAACGTATCACGCGTACTCTCGTTTCTAAAATTTCCAAGTAATGTTAGTCATCGAGTGTGAGAAACAAAGATGCTGACAAGTTCTCTTGATCTTGACCTGTCATTCTCATGCTTTATAAAGCCGCTATGACTATATATGGAAACAAATATCTACCTATATACCGAACTGACTTTAGTATGCCATAGATACATTTATATTAGGTATACGAATCTGAGTGAATGAATGAAAAGTAATCTCCAGATTATTACATCCATTATGTGAACTCAAATTAAGCACTGAGCATGTACTATGAGTTCTATCATAGATATATTTCTCTTATCTAGGAAACTGGGATAAGTACACACTAATTGTACTGTGCTAATACCGAGACGATTTAGAAAAAAACATTCTGAGCTGACCAGAATTTGAACTTGTGATCCTCGATTTGGATTTCTTTTAGAACTGGAACTCTGTGTTTTGGAATAAAGATGCACTAACCATTGCACCAACGGGGCTTTATTAACCACTGTACGTGTTTGATGGGAAAAATGTTTTTTATGACAATTTTTTTTTCATAATAAGTAAGCGGTGCCACAGAAAAAAGTATTATGAGTAGTGCCGATCCCTGAATCTAAAACAATCACATTCTGTTCACTTGTTTGTTCATTTATCATCCAAAATTGAATGGACTCATGGATACGATTAGTGGAGATTCTACTAAAGAAGTTTATTTGACGTTCAAAAATACCTTGCATTTGGGTTTACTTGAATAAATTGATTTGACTTTGATTTTGACTTTGATTTTAACTATATTTATTGTATTACGATCAATTGGTATAACGCCTACTATGCCATAGATTAGGTACTTATATTTACTCATTTTTATTATAAGCATAGAGGACGAAAATTATTAAAGATTCCTACAATGTCGAACTTCAAGCAAAAATTTCATTCAAAAAATATAGTAATTTTTCACAGTCAAAGTCCTAGTCAAATCGATTTTTCGATTTCGATCGGTAAATCTTGTTGAAAGTTTTAAATTTAAAATCAACATTTTCGGTTTGAAAAGAAAACCTTCACACTATGAAGAGTCGACAAGAAATCCAGTAAGGTATTTTCGAGATTAACCTAATGAACCCTATCAATTTATAAAAAAAGATAACTACAAAAATATTTTACGATTGCAGAGTATATGTAGGTAGAACTACTTACCATAGACATTTTTTTTTTAGTTTAATTCTTCTGCGTAGAATAAGTATTAGTTACTAATTTTTATTAGATAGATACAAATATTTCCTTCAATTGTTACATTTTTTTAAAATACCTATTATAAAATCATAAACAACTAAAAATTCTAATAAACTATTACTACCTTTTAAATTAGGTACAAGCATATTTCTACAGATACTTCTTATAAATTTGTCCTGGGATCTTGCCCGCGTCTATTTCATTTATTTTTAAGTATAAATGAATAGATGATGTACAGAAAAATCGATCCAGTCACTATATTTTATTTATATACAGAGTGTACACATCTGCTGTGAACTTTACTGATAAGTTAGAAACACAAAGCGATAACGCACCGGGCGGTTACATAGTTACTCGCATTACAACATTCTAATATTTTTAATGTCACAAGCTAAAAACGACTTTATTGCGATACGATACAGTAAGCATAGCATGTAAAGAAACTTATGTTACAACGAAAGAAAAATACAGAATTTCCGTATAGACTTTTCTTTGTGTGGGTGATAATATAAACAGTTTTACGATTGTTAAAGATGATATTACGCTACTTTATTCGTGAACGCATAAAGTACAAACTTGAATGTATTATATTTTGCAAAATGATTTTGTTTTGTTTTTGAACGGAGGTCAACGTTTTGCTCCTGAGACATTATTATCAGTTAACGGGATTTAGGAAGAAAAAAATAGATATCTATGTATATACTTAAGTTACTATAATTAATAGTTGCTATAATAGTTCGAGTATGAGGAGAGGTCTGTCACTGCCCTCTGAGAAGTCCTTTGGCACATTGCGAAAGGGGCTTTAGTGCTTTAGTGATATCCCTCAGCAACGCGCTGAGAAGGTTTAATAACTCACAACACAGAACATAGGTACTCAGAACAAGTATTCTTGTGTTTAGGATTCTCCTGTGTTACCAAAACAGGGTTACCATTTGAAACTTTAATACATTTTTTTAAATGAACATCTATAGATATATAAATAAATACTATTATACTAATCGCATATCGCTAAACTAAGCCCTAGGCTTTTACTTGGGCACCACACAACAAACTGGGGAAGCTACCAGTAACACTCAGATTCCAAGCCAATTTCGTTAATTTCCTAAATTAACCTGATCGGAAATCGAACCCAGGGCCACAGCTTAGAAAGCAGAATACTCTAATATTACGTCAACGGGCCAGCCTACCTATAATGTTCACACATACTAAAAGGTAGAGCAGCACTTGAAAAATTTTTCGTAGAAAATTTTGTATGAGTACGTAACGTTATTTTAATTTTAGCATAATATGGAGAAATTGGGCAAAAAAAATACGAGACAGAGAACAAGTCTCAAGCATAGACTATAAAATAACTCCAGACGCCATGTGGCAGCAACTACGGTGAGGGAAATAAGGTTAGCCGTTTTTACTGCACATAATAATAATAATATAATAATAATAGCCTTTATTTCCAAAAAAGACAATCAAGTTAAAAAAAAATGTCAATACTTTACATACGTACACATTATCAACAACAAGTCAACAAATTAACAATCATACTCGTACATACCTATAGGTTTTTACTCTCATATGTTATACATAAGTTACCGTTATTAGACATCATACCATTTCATAAAATACACATTACATTGTTTTACATTAATTCAATGTCATAATTCATTATTTCGGTAATATTTGTCACATTTGATTATTTATCATTATACTACCATGTTATAAATTAATTCCTACATACATGACTATCGGATGTCCATGTCTGGACAAAGGCCTACTCCATATAATGCCAAGCGGTCCTGTCGCGAGACTACCGCGCGGCCGGCGCCCACCTCGTAGCCACCAGTGCACAACTCTTTCGCTCCACCTGTTGTCAGTCGCTCGCACCGTGTGTTCGGCCATCGCCACTTCAGACGACAAGCCATTACTGCAGTGTCTATTTCTTGCCCTGTTTGACATCCATAGAATAAAGTGGGCGTCACGACAGAATCGATAGCTTTCTTTTTAGTTTTGTATCCAGAGTAGATTTAAAAATATGTTTATATAATCAATATGCACTCAAAGCTTTTTTAATTCTTCTATCCACTTCTTCTATATAGTGTCCTCCAAACGAGATATTTTGACCTAGGTACACGTATTCATCAACATATTTGATGTTCCTATCCTGAATAAACGTCCTCTTATGTTTTCCTTTTGTCATGGTACAGGTTTTTTCAGGTTTCATATATACTCGACAGTTATTTATATTACGTGGGTCTCCTTTTTTATAGAGCAACGTTATTATGGATTTTTCCCATTGTTTTGATATTTTTTCTTGCTTAATAATGTTATTAAATAGTTACGTTAGGATTGGAGTTAACGGTCCTGCTATTGATTTGATAACATCATTAGTTATGTCGTCTTCTCTTGGACTTTTCTTCGTTTTCAGGTTTATAGGAAGTCTGTGTTTCAGAAGCTGTATTGCGCGCTGTATTTCTTTCTCTAATAGCATAGGGGCTTCGTCATTCAAGTAAATAGTTATTTGTGAGTCTTGGTAGTTTTTTTTTCATAAAATCTGTAGCTATTTTTACTATATCATCTCTATTTGTAGTAACCGTACCTGCACTAAACTTTAATGATGGTATATGCATTGCTTGGCGTCTTTTATTCGTTTATTTCCCATTTTGACTGATCTTCTTTTTTCTAGTTCCTCTTCAAATAAGTATTTTAAGCTCATACTTTTGTTTATTTCTTTTTATGTTTTTTCGAATTTTTTCATATAACTGTTTTAATCTTTTCTTTTCAGAATCAGCCTTATCCATTTTCTCTTTAAGTTCAATTCTTTTCAATATTAAATTCCTGGTTTTTTAAACTAAGATTTATTTCTATTTTCTCTTCTGTTTCTCTTGTACATATGATACACATTTATTATCAGATAAGCTGACCAGCCGTCATTTATTTACCCGCAACCCACCAACTCACACATTTTACTTCTACTGTTTAGTATAATGTACTGTACTTCTCCTGTAGTACGGGACGGGCTATCTGGAATTATGAAGTCTATTGTCTATGGCGATGAATTCTTATTATAGATGCCGGATTTCCGTAGGTAACACCTGAATCTATATATTATACAGTGTACAGGGAGTATACCTATGTCACAACAATATAATCAATAGAATTGCTTTTGAAAAAACAATATTGATTTTATAGCAGGCGGGTAATTAAAAACAAATTTTCCAGACGTGTTACACAATCAAATACATTAGCAATTAATTGCAATTTTTTTTAAGATTCTGTCCATGGCAATCACGACACTTTTATTTCAGATATAAAAAGCAAACTATTTCATACGAAAATATAAAAATTATAAATTTCTCTAACCATATTAAAAACGAAACAATTGTTATCTCAATGAGATAATTCAAACAAATAGCTAATTATGTAAACTAACAAATGCCACGAATTCTTTTATTCATCCATTATTTGTCAAACACAAGCTAAATCTCTGCAAGATCTCCATTGTCTGTGACCATCTCATTTGCATAACCCTGCAAAACGACCTGCAACAATGCACCGCTGTCTCTCATAGACGGGTCAAACTGACCTATTTCTGTTTCGCAAAGAGCCCTTTGAGTCTACGCAAAATTTCCCACTGTCCACAACAATGCGTTACGTATCTATGACCAAACCCTTTTAGCAATACAATTTTTATGGGAAACAGTTTTCTATGCTCCATTTTTTGCATTGTCCGAACTCCTTGAATAGTCCAACGGATTCGCCTTTGGCGAATGTTTATATGATTTTAATATAATACAGAATATAATAGAAGTTCTATTTACCAAGTAATTGTGTTGCGAGTATGACCGTTATACGTCACCATAATGTGGTCGACATAGTAAAGCTGGCCAATAATGTTGTTCACAATAAATTAGTAAAAAAAACCGTTAAGAATTATTAACAGTTAACTTTTGTCTAAAGAAAAGATTACATGAAACCATGAAAGAAGCAATTAAGCTTCTTACATGGTACTTTGTACTTAAGTTGAACAAATTTTAACAGCAGCGATAAATATCACTTCGACTTAAAAGTTATCACGAAGTTATCAAGAGGTTATCGCGAATTTTCTGTATTATAACCATTTACACGGCGATCTCGATTTAATAGGGCATTCATTGGGCAGGGTCAAAATGACCTGTCCGGTCCAGGTAGCCAACCCGCGCTGACCTTTTCACACAACGAAAGGGTCACGACAACCCTTTACGCCAATTTAAACACCCTGAAATCGGTGCAGCGTGAGCGATGGGGTCAATCCGATGACCCAACTGACCCTTTCTTACAAACCACCCCTTTCTTACAAGGCATTATTTGTAATCCCTTTCGCGAATCTATTTTATTGTTCGTCTTCTATTCAATTCCTGTATATTTGGACGTTTGTCTATCAGTGAAATTTTTGCGTGCGTGAGAACGTTCTAGTTTCTTTGCAAAACTGTAACGTCCGAAGGACAAAGCGATCGATGCTTTAGACTTTTATGGGAAAGTTTGGCCGTTGGGCGCTAGACAAAGCCGTGGTCTCTTTTTAATGATTCGCTATTATGTTGTGTAGGTTCTTTGATAAAGCTTTTGTCCAAATTTTGGTGACCGTTGACCAACGGATTTGCCGATAGTATTTAAGGCGGTGAAATGACGGTTGAACACCTCACTAGCTGTCCCGGGTTGTAGTAGACTAACAATTTACAGAGAAGACGATATAATTTAATAGAAAAGTTTACAAATTTCTTAAAAAAAACATTTATTTGTAAAAATATAAACTCAGTCATAATTTTGTATTAATAGGAACACAAATGGGTTCGATTTTATTGTTTAAAAATTAAAAAATCTGATGTGTACGTCTATATACCTACGTGACAAGTATTTACATACATTAAACATATTTTCACATAAAATAAATGAGAATTAAATTATAAAAATGATAGTAAATTTTTTAATTGTCCATACGTTTAACGAATACTACAGCTTTTATTAGATTACATTTCTTCAAGTTGAATAAATTATTAAAAAAGTATAAGTACCGTACAGTTATTGCAGTAACAGTAAACGAAGCAACAAGCGACGAGTAGATAATAATGATGTAAGAAATAAATAAACCTAATTTTTTCTTTCAGCCATAAGATTAATCTAGAGTCATAATAAAATTTTAAATTTAATGATGGAATTATCTTACGAGACCCTTTACAAATAGAGCCTCCACAAGTGATCAGCTCCCCGGATGCAGCGGAAGCAAGGGCGAGGGTGGGGATACGGACAGTTGGCACGTGCGCGGGCGCAGGTGCCACACTAGGCAGGGGTACAGGATTGTTATTTCTCGTTATAACTTAGGTTTTATCGGTTTGTCTCAATGCAACTTTTTCCCTAGGTTCATTTTCAAATATGCCTTCTAATGGAGTGTACTGTTATAAATGGTGTTTAACTCGACATTAAATTAGATTTTACGTTTAAATATCTCCTTATAACAAAAATATTGTGAATTTGAGTCATTTCTTTCCATACTTTTCTTGATAAATT
Source organism: Zeuzera pyrina (assembly GCA_907165235.1). Classification (NCBI taxonomy): domain Eukaryota; kingdom Metazoa; phylum Arthropoda; class Insecta; order Lepidoptera; family Cossidae; genus Zeuzera; species Zeuzera pyrina. The sequence goes on from OU015641.1 coordinate 8,830,175, forward strand.
AGGCTTTAATTTTCTTTATACAATATTTCAAACATACATATATACAGAAAGTAGTTGATTTTATGTAAAATGAATGAACAGCATCATTACAATGTTATCGATATCAAAAAATACCATTTAAAACGAATATACATCACATTAAGTATAGTATGGTACATAGAATAAAAATTTACCTTATCTAAAATGATTAAAAAAACGTAAAATTTAATGTAGAATTTTTCATTTCGTATAGCATAAAGAAATAGCATAGATATGAATATTTTTAAAAATAATTCTTAAATTAACTGCTAAAAATAAATGGATGAATTGAAAGTGAAATGTTGTGAACTTCTGAAGTTTCTTCTCAACCGCTGTTGCGCTTGCGCATGTGTTGATCCGTTATTTATTTTTTTATTATAATCACATCAAGATTAAAGTCCACAAACTGTTGTACCTACCTGTATTATTTATAAACATACAAGTGTCACACATCACACGACTTGTCTGAAATAAGATATTTGATTTTCGCTGCAACAAATACTGTCGTTTTTTTTAAATTTCAGGAAATATGTATACAATGTAAGCAGCATTTTACGCTTTTTACAATAGACGAGCTGTTGCCTGTTACTTGCATAGAATTTTTAAAAGTAGCCTGTATTATATCCTTCTCCAGGATTCAAGCTATATACCAGACATCAAAATCGGTTAAGTGTTAGTTGTGAAAATAGATGGACAGAGAACTATTTACGCAATGATTGGTACAATATTTAGTCTTCTTTGGCGTGCCGTTATGTAAGTATGTATTATCATTTGAGTTAATCAATTATTTTCTGTTTTATTCGGTCAGTTCAGTAAAGTATATCTTCTGATTCGTTCGAATAATTTTTTTATTTGATTTTATATTTTTTTTTATTTGATCTATCACTGTAACTGAAAACGATACATAATTTATGTATTTACGAACAGAAGTTATTACAAAATTGAAAAAAAAACAACTCAAAGTGTAATTAAATTAAAATACTTGTGTATTGTCTCCTGGACTACTACTATAAGGAAAGATATCTAAATATTATTAAAAATTAATAACAGATAGGTTACACTGACGGAATAGATTTCGCTGTAAGATGAATAAGCTTTTATCTATGAATTGTAAAAATATCATTGAGGTGCAATAAGAAGCTAAATAATGATAATGACGCTGTTCAACTAAAAACTAAATCAATCATGTTAACACTTGTAGGACTCTGATATTTTAATATGCTAAAAGATTATGATAATAATTATTACTATTTTAATTCAAATAATACGTAATTATTAACTTGTAATTAATAGTATCAAAACTGGTCAGTCATAGTACGCACAGGTGCCAGCAAGCCACAACTCGTTGCGCACACCCCTATCTCCCACGCTACATTTCCTTTGTCTCTACAATCAAGCCGAAACTGGTCAAGAGTAGTATAAAAATATATTCTTATTGGAATTGTGGAAAAAGTTTTTTTATCGCTTATTTAAGCAGCCATACGGCTGTTTAAGTAATTTACATAACGCAACACAGTCATTAACATTGGAGTTTGTCTAGAGTACTTCAGAGAAAATAAATCTCATTGTCATTTATTCTACCAAAACCGTTATTATCAAAAAAAAGGTAAACACTCGTTATAGGAATAAAAAAAAACAATTGTTTGTTTGAACATCACCCAAAAACCGTTAAATGGGTCTGAAATGAGAAAATTAACAGCGCTAAAATAAGGAAAGAATTTTAAATTGTGTGATTGTTTATATGTTGGGAATAATCTCTGGAACTACCTAACAGATTTCAAAAATAATTTCACAAATAGGAAGAAGGACCCGTGTCTAAAATATGTTATATTTTATTTTGATAAATATATATATATATATAAAACAAAACTCGAATAAACAGAAGCGAAGCGCGGGTCGCTATTTTAATTACATAGGAACCAAAAAAACAAATCTCAATACTTTTACAGTTACGTAGCCAAAATTGAGAAAATGGAGCCCTCATAAATTCCATCAATTCCAAAAGTTCAGGCGATCTACTTCGTCATCTTCACATCTATGAAACTTCGTAGGAGCTAGAATTTGGCCTAGTGACGAAAACCGATAACTCAAAAATATTAATGAATAATAAATAAAAAAATAAACAGATTTTGCCATGCTTTTACACTCGTTTTATTTACTTTATAATAAATTTATTAAAATAAGCATCTGCTTTATCAAAAATTGCCACGGATCTCTAACTTAATCTGTATTCAACACGCTTTTGGCTTGTATTTTTCAAAAATATTTTCAATGTTCGGTTCTGTTTATTATAATATCTACTCACATTATGAGTGTAAGTATATTATGGGGTAGGAAATGCTGTGGTGATAGTATGGCTTCCTCGATCTCGAATTACCTTCCGACCGGACATTTGGTGTTCTCGGACATCATTACCGCACCATCATTGTGGATTGGGGTGGCGTCAGCAAGTGTAATCGCGTTTGAACTGCTTTAGTTACTCGCTCGAATAAATAGTGTATTGTAACAATATGCGATTTGTTGCAGAGCAACAAGTAAAATTAAAATTTTAGAGCAAGTAAAATTTTGGTAATAGACCAATAACGTAACCCAAATAATATTACTAAATGATCGCGCTCGATCACTTTATGTTTCATGTAGTTATTATTCGTGTGCATATAATTTTCAATTCTAAGTAGACATAAATTAAAGGTACAACAGAAAACATAGTTTAAGGCTACTTATGGTAGAATTTAGACTTACGAATGGTAAAGCATAATTGGAATCTAATAACGGCAGATTGTTATAGCTGGCACGGTCTAAATTTTTCTTCATCTACCAGATCAGTGTGAAAGTAACAATATTTTGAAAATAAAAATTCTAGACACAAATACGTCTTATCGATTCTTCTCAGCGCAAGTTTAATTCCAAACCAAAGCTAGATTTGACGTTTTGATTTGAGTTTGACTTTAATATATGCTTGTGAATAATAAATAATATTGGAATGATATCTATAATTAACCCCTTGTTATACATGTTAAAATATAATATAATATTAAAACATAATATTAACCTCTTGTTATACATGTTAAAATATATGTGATACCAAATATCAATTATTGTTACTATATTTATGTAATAATTGACTAAAAAGTTAACCAATTCTTTACAGTGTTATTATTGTTGTTACTCCTTATTTTTATTATTTTTAATATTTCATTATTGCAATCCGGTGGTAGAGTATGACAAGCAAGTAGCAAGTGTCTTGTGAACGAAGCATAAAATATTTCTTATTTTAATGTGTACATGACAAATTTTATAACGCCACACGTATCAGATAAACGTATTTTTAGCAACATATGGCTATGTACTTTGAAAGTACGTTGTAAGACGTTAGAGTTGGTGGAGCGCGACGGAGACGCATGCAGGGGTGAAGTCAAGGCAGCAGATGCGCGACACATCTGGTCTCAGTCAGTGACCCTTTAGGATTCACTAGATAGCTGAAGGTATGTTACGATAACAACATAAATTAGTAATAACATATAGGAGCCTAGTGTCCGAACCAATTCGAGTTCGGTAAATTCCGGTACAAAATTGGAGTTACGGTTTTATCGGTTTAGTTTTGGACAGCAAACTTGCCGAAATTATAACACGAAACCGAAAATGCATTCGTGAGTTTTCGCGCTGTCTTCGGTGGCGATCGGCACAGTGACTACTTCTATTATAAATATATCATCGCACTACGACTAACACTATCGTAGACGATGTAAACCCTAGAATGCATTACTAAGAATTCTTTGAATATAAATTAAATGACCTTGAATTCTTCATGTATGAGTCTCACTCTATTGTTGACTGGTAACCATGGCAACGTACTGTTTGATGACATTAGTTACCATCAAAGATCAAGTACGTTACCATGGTCACCATTAAATTATATATACAGTAAGATAAACCTCATACGTGAAGGGCCACGAGCTTATATTTTCTGACTTCAATTTTTCATTGAACCTCATTGCAAGTAATACCTACTATCAAAGAACAGGGGCCGTACCGCGTAACTCCATGAAGTTCGGAAAATTTTATGAACATGAAGTTCATGCACATTTAATTAATATCATGTAATTGGTACCGGCTAACAACTCGATGGCGATTGAACCTTCCATGAACATCGTTATAGACAATAATAGTGCGGAAATTATTGAACGAACTATTTTAACCGCGCGTTTTGTTACGAAGATTTAGCCTAATAAGAAATTTAGTATTTGTACATAGAGGTTTTTAAAGACACAATGTTGATGGTGTATTGTAGAACAAACCTAAAAATTTGTGCTTTTTCTATTAATAAACATTATTTGAATGACTGCTTTTTATTTGTATTTTTATTGAATTTTATTACAAAATATAGTTTTGAATTAAGGTGGTTATTTGTCACAAGATGTGTTGGTGATACTATAGGATAATGTATCTGCAGTTTGTATGCACAGTAGAAAAAACTCAATTATGAATGTTGCGGTTAAGCATTTAATATTGAACACTAGTAAATAATTAGAAAGATAAAATTATTTATATCAAAGATGACATGCAGATGGTAATGGTAAGTATTCTACCTCATAATATACTCAAGTAATGTGTACTTTTACAAAAAATTTATGAGTTCCTAAAAAGCACAGTCCAAATTATTATAAATTGTAGTGTACCTATAGTACATGTTTTACTATGTACCTATGTTACAGGATAGGAAAAACTGTAAAGATAGACACGAAAGGATAATCATATACTTAAGGTTTCTTTTGTATTAACTAAGCTAATCCTTGTCATGAAAATATCAATATAATTCTATAATTTCTTTCCATATTTATTTCCCTTTTGATGTACTTATGGCGAAAGACCACTGTCAAATCACTGCACAAAGCTATAGAATGAGTTTCTGATAGCATGACTGCTCTCTGATAGGAACAGAGGCTGGCTGGTATCTCTTATCATCTCCTTTACTCCATAAGGTTGACATTCTTGAGACGTTCTTCTTGCGCAGCAAGATACAATAATGTTAACGCCATGCTCACTGTTTACAGTTTATAACACGGTGAATTGAGTAAAATTTCACTTTAGATACTTAAATGCGTAGTAGCATAGTGCAACAAAAGTAGAAGTGTATCGAAACTTGATTGAAACACGCAAAATAGTCACAAAAATCATTGTTTTTTATTGAAGCCCGGGACTTTAAAGTTGCCGGTTTCATCTGACAGTCATCAATCGACATGATTTTCATTAGATTAATATCATTTTTTTAGCCGGTACGGTTAGCTGTCAAAATGAAGTCCGCCATTCACTCAAGTTTCATCTTGATGAACATCGGAATTTTGACACATAAGATTTGCTTACGCGGTACGACGAAGTTCAGAATTAGAAATATTAATTTCATTTTACTCAAATTGTCATCGTCTTCACGTTACGCGGTAGGCCCGCAGTATGTTACCATTAATGATGGGTCGTTAAAATTTTTCAAGAAAAGTTCTTGAAATTTTTCAAGAACTCATATTTTTCAATTATTTTTCCGATATTTTTCCATTTCTAAAATTTTTCCTAAATTTTTCTTGAAATTATTACATGTTTTGAAAAATTTCGGAGAATTATTTATCTCTAGTTACCACGGTTACTTACTCAACAACAGAATGAGACAAAATTCATATTTGAAGGATTCAAGGTCATTTCAAATAGATTCATAGTAATGAAACAATAATGTTATAATACAAAAGAGGTAGATAGGTTATATGCACTCGAAAAGTGGCACCCTCAAAACTTTGCTAATTAGCCAACCGGGACTTGGTCAAAGAATATGAAAAGTAATGTTACAGAACCAACAATGTCATGCAGTACCTATTGCGCATTCAAAATTCTAAAATATTTTAATAGTCCAAACGTTTTTGAAATATACACGATCATGTGATGACGCAGGCACCCAATTTTAATCATCGTTTACATTTATTAAAAGAAATAATATATAATTCATCATTTTCAAATTTATAATTAAAAAATATTGGCAATCTTTTTAAATAAATATGTTCTCATGTACATGATTCAAGAAAAATGAAATTCGAAAAAAAGCAAACATCATTTTTACTGTCTAATCCCATTAGGTGTCAATCACATTTTTTTTAAATGTCTGTTCAGTGGAATTAATTACTAATATTCTATGAATTAGTCACGGATTCGCTTAAAATGTAGTAAGACATTGAAATTGACCAATCACAATGATTTAGAGAGCTATGTGATTTGTTAGTTTTAAATGCAATTATGTTTTACATTGCATAGCGAAGTAGTGTAACGTTGTAACTCGGACAATATTTTACTTGGATTAGTACTAAGGTAACAGATCTACCTCTTTTGTATTACAATATCATTGTAATGAAATATCCCTTGTGTGCCTTTGTGATATATCAAAGATTCTCGTCTCCTAATCTCTGTTCTTCTCTAAACATCATCTGTTATCTATAGTACAAATATTGGTTATCTGTGAAGCTTGTCATGTTGGTTGCGCTGTTGCGCATGGTTGGATCTATGTTATAAAGGTGATAAAGCTAATTATAGTAGTTTAATTAGTAGTGAAAGTATAAGAATATTAAAGATTAAACAACCAAGAAACTTCAACATAATAATAAAAGATATACGATACGTTATTAGCTATTTACGTAGGTACGTACAAGAGATCGCAATGTGAATCGAGTGGAAGCGGGAAGCTGCGGTGTACCACTTGATGTCCTCGCTCAGATAACAGATGATAGTAAACCTACTAACATGACGATAAATGGTGTACCTACAATACAATTCTCATGTGAAACCTGTTGCTATCGCGGTATTTAGGCTGGCAGTAGATATGCGGTTTACGTGAAAAAAATTACAAAATGATAGCTGACACTTGACACTATGAAAAATAACACAAACAAAAAAGCAACACGAGCTACTTGTGATTTTATTTGATAGCTCACAAGATGATTCCAAAAACAGTTTTTTTATCTTTCTATTTAAGTTCCCCAAAACTACGTATCTCATAAACTCAAGTTTTAAAGTTCAATCCCGAGTTTAAAACACTATTATAACTGTTATTTAGGTAATCTGTAAAACTTACTACGAGAAACAAACAGACATCGAAGTGATGATTGCACAAGTTTTTCGTTTTTCACGTTTTCGAAGAAGACAATAGAATATTGAAATTTAAACTGAAATTTACAGTTTTTTGCTAGTACATAGAACCCCTCACGCATTTTGAATCCTTCACCCTCATTCCTCAGCTTAAAAATTAGTTTCCTAACCTTTACACCAACGAATCAGCTAAACGAGCCATAATGATAGATAATTAGAAATTCATTTTGTCATTTACATTGAAATCAGATCGTGTCCTTTGAAAATTCGTTTCCAAATAATTGTTTATTCAAAAAGCTCTTAATAAGACAATTTAGTAACGGAACCCATGCATTTGTGAATTTAAAATCACGGCGACATACCAAAATATTCTGTTTATAAATACAGTACAAATTCGATGATTCAAGAGTTCAACGTATATTGGAGGTTGTACCAAAAGTCATCAATATCTTTTAAGGTGTAGATTTTTTTACGTGACACGTTCTTTGTGTTTCCGGCGGCGACGTTAAACGTGAATTAGAATTAGTTTGGGGATTTTATACATACAAATTATTAATTAAAATACCTTTTAATTTTTATGTTTTGGTGCAAATGTATTGGAAAAGGAAGATTTTTTTAAATTTCTTTATGGCATGGCGCATAGTTGAGCGCATTTGCCAATGCCACGTATTAATAAGTATAATAGAATCACAAATAAATTAGTTCTTTCTTATCGTAAAACTCCACCAGTAAAGTGATAGGCTTTACTGAACTTATAAAGGACTTCTTGGAAGAGCGCGAGAACTTCAGCTACGCATGTTTATTTAGACTTACCCCATTATTTTCACCTATACAGAACTTTAAAACACAATATACTATCACTTTTGTACTTTAAAACTACCAAAAATGTAAAAAATAGAAAATCTAAACAAAATGTCAACCTCACTTCTCCCGTTCCCGCCAAAAAGGCCGAAAAGGAAGATTACATTGAAATAAAGTATGATAACTACTAGGGTTGACAATAATTGTTTGACTCTTAAAATGAAAATGATAAAATGTTACTTTCTTATACGAAATTAAGCATTATACTACAATGACATGTTAATGAGCAATATAGTTAGTAACTCCAATTACACTTATTATATTTAAAATTACTTTTTTTTGTATTTGCTATACATTTATTATACCAATAAAAATTAATCGATTGAATGGTATATGATTAATGCGAAATAGTGCTCCTTTAACGATTATTTATTTATTGTAAACTTTAAATTTAATAGATTTCATATTAATTTTTTTTAAACTTAGGTAAATTATGTAAAGCACGAATAGGTATACATGGTTAGGATGAGCAGAAATGATACTGAAAGAAATATCGGTGTGTACAAAGAGTACAGTACAAATTATATCCCATATTAGTTTAGTTATCTTTTATTGCCTATAATTATTTTTGTATATTTTTAATAAAGTGGTAACATTTTACAGTAGGCGTTTATTTTTCAGCGATAAGTAGTGCTTTTATTGCTAGTTTTATCAAATATTAAGTGTTTTTAAATGCATTCCCTACACAATTTACAACTTTAAATACTTAGTATGCTCTTAATCTGCTTTGCTATATTACTGACTACTGCGGATGTTATTAATATATTTTTATAACATATAGCTGTACCCGGCCACGCCTTCCTGTGGCCCAGTTGATATAATATTAGGTTTTGGTCAAACGTAAGTACAGTTCGTAATACGTACATAATACAGACATATTCTCACGCTTTATATCCCTAATGCTGTTTCGTTCAAAAAGCTTTAATATTCCCCCAATTTTTAAACAGGGACAGGAGAATGATCTAAGTCGTACATTTCTTAAAATATTTTTTAAATATGTGTAATGTATATAACGAGATGTTACATATTTCATACTACATTATTTCATCTTTACTTTTAACATATCTGTATAGAAAAGTTTTAGAAAGTATTCGTTATATATGTGTATATCAAATTAATTTAAAATTTACGAAACTTTTTGGTAACCCTGGTGAATTGTAACAGTCTATATTTATGGTTGTTACGCTAATAAGAGATGAGAAACAGTGGCGATTGCTGGCCCGTGTCCGATTGCAAACTTGGCGATAAATTATTATTGTCACAGTGCCCATTGGGAATATGAACATATGAAAACAGAGGTACGAAGTTATTGTGTTGGAATACAAAGTTACAGTACTTTTATCTGCCCTATTACTTCTATTTATTGAACTAATAACTTGAGAAACTCTTTTACTAAATAAATGCCAACTCCAGACAATTAAACAGATTGTATGACCCCAATATAAACACTATGACTAAAAATAAAAAGCTATTGAGAATAATGTTACTTAGTAATTCTAAATTAATCCTGTATAACATTGCAGTGTTATTAGAGCGCTACGTGTAATACGTCGGACCAGTAACGGTGAAAATTTAGCGAAATTTTGGTTAGTTTCTTGTTTGTTTCCAAGGCGACGCATTGATAAACAATAATTTAATCTAAAATAGACCTGCTTTACAAAAATGAAAAAAATTGGGATACTATACGTAATTAAATTCGACAATTACTGAAGTCGGTGCCAAGCCTATCAATCTAGTAGAACTTCTGTTGTTGCACTTTGATTTGGCACCAACTTCAATAACTATCACATTGAATGATATAGGTATTTATATAAAATATAATTTGTAGAATAAAGCTTATAAATAGCGTTACTTGATGTATCTTCGAATTCCAAGCTCTAATACGAGGGCTGCTATTTATGTATCCGGAATATCAAATTGAATCAAACATATAGCATTTATTATAGCTTTATTGCTTCTCAAAATATTCACCATAATGATCGATGCACTTTTGCATGCGTTGGAACCAATTTTCGTAGCACTTTTTCCATTCGGATTGAGGTATCTCCAAAACGTGCATTTTGAACGCATCAACAGCCTCTTCACGGCTCGAAAAACGTTGACCACGTAATTTATTCTTCACGGTTGGGAATAAATAGAAGTCGTTGGGGGCCAAGTCGGGGCTGTACGACAGATGACCCGTTAATTCGATCTTTTGATCTTCCAAATACCGAGTTGTTTTGGCCGATGTGTGGCAGCTAGCATTGTCATGATGAAAAAGGATTCTGCGTTGTCGGTTGTTCTTTCTTATTTCTTCAAACACTTCTGGCAAACAAATGGTCGTGTACCATTCAGAATTAACTGTTTTACTTCACGCTTTGTAAGTGCTTTTTGAACGAATGACTTTTATTGGGTTCGGCTCATCTTGGAACACCCAAACCGTTGATTGTTGTTTAGTTTCAGGATCATACGCATATATCCAAGATTCACCACCTGTGTAGATATTATAGACAGCTTTTGACGCACCCCGATTGTACTTTTGTAACAATTTTTCACACCAATCGACACTAGCTCGTTTTTGGTCAATTCTCAAGTTGTGTGGAATCCAACGTGAACAAATTTTTTTTACAGCTAAATGTTCGTGTAATATTTTATATATACTCGTCATACTTATGCCCAGAGACGCCTCTATTTCGCGATATGTAACATGATTTAGGGCGACCTTTTTTAACTTCGTCCGTGAGCACAGACCGCCCACAATTAAACTCACTAAACCAGTGATACACAGTAGTTTTCGATGGTGCTTCGTCCCCAAAAGTCGAAGTGAGTTGATCGATGCACTGTTTTTGAGTTAGCCCTCGCCTAAAATCGTAATAAATCATAGCATGAAAATTTTCACGACTTAAATCCATGGTGATAAAGACTCGCAAAAAGCCAAAGAGTTCCATTTTCAAATGTTATAATTACTTTTTTAATATTGTTCTGTCCGGCCAGTTCCGGATACATAAATAGCAGCTCTCGTATTAGTGAAATTTAAAGGAACCACCTTGGAACTATTCTGAACCCAACAGGAAAAAGAATCAGTGAAATCGATCCAATTGAGAAAGTTGTTGACGGACAATTGGACATAGGTACATAATAGTATATTGTGCAACAAGTGCGTTAAGTTGTCGATAGCCCACTCGGACGAACTCATTCGCTCGAGTGGGCAATCGACAACACCGCACGAGTTGCAGATGCTATTTTTTATTACCAATGCGGAGATAATTTCGGTACAAAGAAAAATTATAGAAAGTAATAACTTTATTATTATTTATTATTTTATTATATAATTCTAAACCTTCGAAATCAATATTTTCTTTGTCTTTCACACTGATTTCAATGGGTACTAAAATTGATTGTTTTTTTTAGAAATTCATTTTACATCCTTTTCTTAAATCGTGAATTTGCGTGTGCCAAGCAAAATTTGCGTGCGACAAGTAAACTTGTCGCACTCAAATTGTATAATGGGAATATAGCTACTTATCAACCGCAAAAATGTACGTTTAGATATGGTTTATACCGCATGAGTAATAAAAAAAACAAACAGAAGAACATAGAATCTCCTACTTTCTTTACAATCGGTTACAAATAAGAACTGATGTTGTTTAGCAAGTCCGGAACTTAAAACCAATTTTGTATTACGTCATGTGTATCGTAAAATTACAATTATTATATGTAACATGTAATTGTTGCAACTAAATATACAGATAATACTAGATAATCGGATACAATGTACAACGTATCATGGATGTACATGTTTCCAATGTAACAATCTACGATATCCGATCTATTTTTTATTTGATTTTTAACGATTATATTCTATTGCTTTACTTGATATCGATTAAGTAAATAAGCCTGTTTTACTGGTGTTAGTTCGTAAAATAGATACATAGTTGCATAAGTAGGTATCTATATCACCTATTTACACATTAACGTTTAAACATGAATGAAGGAAAACTGAAATAAATCTTCTCATTTGAGTACCTAACATCAGTATTGTAATGATGGATGTCATTAAATTTAACAGTTATTGAAGTCGGTGCCAAATCAATGTGCAACAACAGAAAGTCTATTAGTTTGGTGGGCTTGGCACCGACTTTAGAAACTGTCAAATTTAATTATATAGGTATGTGTATTGTATTTAAGAAGTTATTTTAATTGTACTTGAGTTTCGATTAGTAAAGGATAGTTATTTTGTACTTTTCAGTTTTTTTTTGAAGGTGGTTTAATTTTTTTTCATAAATTTTTTTTCTGGTATCTACTGCAATAAGCTGAAAAGTAATGATTAAATTTAAAAGTGCCTCTTCCTCAAGATCTTTTACATTACTTTAACATATGTATTGGTGATCTCAATTGTAGAAGATGGTAGATAACAGAATTTCTTTATTTCTTGTATTTTGTAGTATGGCGGGAATATACAACATTTTCGTTCATTTGTCTAGTTTCTCAAGTACATATATTGTGTTTTTGTTAAATCGAAATCTATAAAAACACTCAATGCTTTCGCATCGCAAAGCATTTTTATCTGGCCTGTACAATTTCTTTTGGTTGTCGGCGTTCCTTAATGGTTCGACAATATGTGCGTCTGTATATTCACCTATGGCCCGTAGTCCCTGCACGTAGGCGTTATTGATATGCTTGGAGCCATATTCTTAGAGTAGAAGAGTGTTTTTCCTCTTTTTGGTAGATTCTGAGGAGTCTCCATAAGCCACGCACGGTCTTCCTCGTTGGCCAGAAGTTGAAGATGTAGAATATTAATCGGATTCTGGTAAATTCACCGAATACCAAAGTCCAAAGTGCTATTCTTCTGTAAAAATGTTTCTTTTTCCGAGATGCCAGGCCCCAGCGCTTGTTAAACGTACTAAGAATGTGCAACTGTAAATATGTCACTTAATATAAAACACAGGTTGTTTTCAGAAACATTAAATTTTTTCGTTAAAGCTTTGGACAATGATTCCACAGTTCTACGTCCCTCGATGTAGGAAAGTAAGAAATCTCGTTTGGTACAGCTGAAGGCAGTCATTTTAGAACTTCAAAATCTGCGGAAATTACAGGCGTAGGTGAGCTTTACTTCACTTGAAGTTACACTGAAGTGGATGATTGGTATAATTTTTACCTCACTTAATAATTATTATTAATGTAATGTACTATTTTACAGTACTGAATCGGTACCTACATCATTATTATCTCTTGTTTTCTCACGCATAACGGGTGCAAATTCGATAAGATCCCTTTGTTGTTACGAAGTAAGTCCTCGTGAAACCGCAAAAGATACCGAATTTCCTACTCCAACGTTTATCACATTTTTCTAATATCTTCTAAAACCGCAAATATCCGCAGCTGATTTTTTTTGCATCTTGTTTATAAATAGTTAGATTAATTAACACTAAAAATAGCGTATGGCGAGACGTGGGTAACAGTGATAATCTCCAATGAAAAAAAAGTGAAAAATAAGGTGTCACTTTTTAAGTACTTACTCAAAAAGTTAAAAATAATTTGGAAACTGAAAAACTGTTTTATAAAGTATATAAAACTACCTTTCTAAAAATGTATTATATTGCATATCTGTGCTAAATGTTTTTTCGAAACATTGTACACGCAGACTTGAGTTTGGCACCCCTATCTTATATGTACTTGTGACTATGAAAAATAATATTATTTTGCGTATTAAGTGACAAAATTTTATTGAATATTATAATTTTTCTATTAGAGTATCAATTAAAATCGACATATTAGCCAAAGTGTGATATTTGTGATATGCATTTTTGATATGCTCTTGTTCTACAATTTTCCATAGTGTGGCATTCTCCTTTCCTGACTTACACATGTAAACATTTATGTCATACGTGTTTCGAATTTAATTAAATTAATTTATTTTTCTACAGCAAAAAGAGGTAAACAATGTCACAGCGAAACTGAGAATAGTTACCTAATACTGTAAATTTGAAATATCATTTACATGTATTAGCATGAAGCATGCATTTAAAATGGCTGTTTAACAAAAGAGCGGAAGATCGATTCCAATCGAAGGTGTTTTTCAATAAAACTAATGTTTCAAAGACGAATTAATGTAATGACTTCGACAATTGATTCGAATAAATAATAGAACTATTTGCCTGATTAAAGTCTTTATGAAAGTAAGGAAACAACAAACTCTTACCTAAATAGTGACCAAAATAGGTCATGTGACAGTATTTTACGTAATGCTTCACTTTAATATTCTTAACTTGGCTTTTAGATTTGACTTTTTACTATCTATTAATATTCTTATACCTATTTGTCTAAAGGCGTATTCGACCTAACTCAGACCATTCAGTTTTTTTAACGTGATGTGGTAGAGCCTGCACCACGAATTGCGCCGGCTTACCCGGTGAAATACCACCCTCACAGAATATCAGCGTGAAATAACAGCAGCATCTATTGCTGTCGTGTTTCGTTCGGTGAGTGAGAGTGCTGATATCTCCCCCTGCACCTTCTTCTCTTCTTTTCCTCAAAGACTTGCGATGCACCCGAGCGGTTGCGGGTTGCGGGTTGCGAGTGTCCATGGGCGACAGTGATCAGTTTCCATTAGGTGACTCGCTTGCTCGTTTATTCCCTGGTCAAAATCTTTGTCAAACAACAGTCTGCGTGAAGACTCTCAGACTAATTGGAATCTTAGGACCTCAGTATCCTTAAGATCTTGATGTTCTTAGGACCTTGATGTTTTTAGGGTCTTAGTATTCTTAAGACCTTAATATTCTTAGGCTCTTAATATTCTTAAGACCTTTTTTTTTTACTCTTAGTGAAAACTGAGAAAGCTAAGATCCGAGTTCAGCCGAACACCCCCAATAAGTACCTATGTTGATCTGAATAAAATTATGAGAGTAACTTCAACTCTGAATTGCCTGTATTTGATTTCCTATATGAGTGGGTACCTACTTGATATATCCACACCATTGAGGTACAGCAGACTGTAGCTTCTTGTTGTTCTTGTTGTAGCTTGTTTTCTTAAATTACAAAAATCAAAAGATACTCTTACGGAATTACTGGTCTGTTTGTCGTAGAATTTAGGTACTCTCAGAGACGGTCGGCCTATACACCTTTGCCTAATTCGTTCTAAGGGAAAATGCCGACTGAGATATTTCCTCTTAAAGCAATCCCCTACAAACTCGCATCCAAGATCACTTCACTTCGCTCCTAGTTTGTTTCTATAAATTTCTAGAGGTTTATAGAATTCAATTTGAAAGGCAAGTGAGTTCGAACCCGAAGTGAGGTGAATCGTCGAACGAGCCTCGCTAGGGCGATTCTAGTTTTTACAGAATTGAATGTCTAGACACGTTTTTGGGAAAAGTGACATATATGTTATTTAAAAACATTTTGTCACGTTTCCTTCTCAAATTGTTATTTAAACATTATTTGTCGCTTTTCAGAAAAAACACTTAAAGATTGCTGTTCCCCAGTTTTTCCAAAAATCAAAGCTTTAGATGCATACCTATATTGAAGGAAATTTATCAGGATTGCGCTAACGTTTTTTTTACAATAAAAGGAGCTTCAATATTAGACGAGTTAATTCATATAAATAATATCAATCGCAGTTTCGCCCGTCTCATCGGAGTGCATTGACACGGCAGGTGTGTCGTCCATTGTACGTCGATAGGCGCGTGCGCAGTCCGCTGCCCGCCACCTTGCGCCCGCGCGCCGCTGCGAGATTCTAATAAGATTAACTACCTTTTACTGTATTCGTAATGAAAGGTAAAATGTATAAATTACAATACAAATACTGCGCACATAAATTGGAGTCTATTTTAAATATATCTTTATGTTATTAACCATCTCATGGAATAAAAAGAATGCAGAATGTTCCAGCTGCTAGGGCCCATGCAAGCAAAGTATTTAACCGCTCCGGGCAAAAATAATACTTGACGCGCTTTATGATTTATGACCATTTATATAGACGGTACATTACAAAATTTATTAATAACAAAAAAGTACATACATATGTTAATATTGGGTCCTTACATATGAAATTGGCGTTTTGTACGGGAGGAATATAAAGTCAATTTTTTTTTTGTAAAATATATTTAATTAATCAAAGTATGCACCGTTGTTATCTATGCACTTTTGCCATCTCATAGGTAGTTCATTGATCCCTTTACTAAAAAAACCATGGGGGCGAGAATCAATAAACTCTTTGAAGGCGGTTTGGACTGCCGCATCGGAGTTGAATTTTTTTCCTTGTAAGAAGTTGTCCAAATTCCGGAAAAAATGGTAATCTGTTGGAGCAAGGTCCGGGGAGTACGGTGGATGTCGCAGACATTCCAATTGTAGCTCATCTAACTTAGTGGTTGTTTGTTGTGCAGTGTGTGGTCTTGCGTTGTCGTGAAGCAGCAGTGGCCTAGAGCGATTGACCAATCTCGGTTGTTTAGCAGCTAGTTCTTCCTTCATGGTTTGCAGTTGCTGACAATAGATATCTGCCGTAATCGTTTGGCCAGGTTTTAGAAAGCTGTAATGAACGACACCGGCGCTAGTCCACCAAACACTCACAAGTAACTTTTTCTGAGTCAATTTTCGTTTAGGGCAGGATTTGGCTGGGTCTCCAGGGTTCAGCCATTCCGACGAGCGCTTCCGATTATCGTACAGTATCTACTTTTCATCACAAGTAATGATTCGATTTAAAATCCCTTCATTATTGTGTCGGTTGAGCAAAGTAACACACCAGTCGACGCGTGTTTGCAAGTTCGATTCACTCAATTCATGAGGTACCCATCGTTCAAGTTTTTTACTTTCCCGATTTGCGTCAAGTGGATTAATACAGTTTTGTCACTTACCCCGAAGCCTGCAGCTATCCCTGAAGTGCTTTGTGATGGATCTGCTTCCACAATAGCCTTTAATTCTTCATTTTCCACTTTGGTCTCCAGCCGTCCACGGGGTTGGTTCTGAAGGTCGAAATTTCCAGAACGAAAACGTTGAAACCAAAAACGTACCGTGCTTTCTTTTGCGACACCAGTGCCGTACACATTATTAATCCTTCGAGCTGTTTCTGCAGCACTGGTGCCACGGTAGAACTCGTACTCGTAAATATACCGATATTTCATGTTTTCCATTGTGCGGTAATAAGCGACGCCAAAGAAAAAACTAATGAGGAAAAAACAAATGAACGACTGTTTTCAAAACTCAAATGTACCAGCTAAATGAATTTATAAATTTGAGTTTGGAATTCTTAATCAAAGAGGAGATATTTCAGATTAAAGTGGTCAGTACGACAAAACGCTAATTTCATATGTAAGGACCCAATATTTACAAACTTAAAACTACACATTATCTTAAATTATAAACTTCCTCAAAGTTGCCGCTTAGAAAGCTGTCATTGCTTAAGGTACCCAGTAGATTGGCAGCATTGCCTCTTTGAATAGCCAAACTGATTCGTTGGCGGAAGAAGCTGCCAGCCCGGCGGTCTCCCGAAGCCTCGACAAGTCGCTTACAAATATCGGAAACCAGTCGATGGGCTTCGGGGCCCCAGGGACCGAAAGTTTCGACTGCATAGGGCGCAAATATGAAACTCTCAGAGAGAGTCGCATACTTACGCCGCTTCAAGTTCTCGGCAGTGCTGGTCGCGGCACCTGCTGACTTGGAAGTCGACGGCACATGGGAAACAGCAAGTGTATCGACACAAGTGGCATCCCACACCAGCGATCTTCCAAGTTTCCAAGGAATGAGCGTCAAACCATCCGGTCTCCTGCCGTCGCTGCACGCAATACCTACAGGCTCTAAGACTGCAGGAACGCCAGCGGCGACAAGAGCCCGCCGAATGACGTCATTCAAGGCAGCATGTCGTGACATGTGGCCCGCACTACGTAAACAGGATAAACCGTGGTGACCTAGTACATCGACGAGATCACCACAGCGGCAACGGTGAGGAAGGTTAGTCCTGGCCCCCAGACGAAGGGATACATGAGAGAAAGCGTGGTATTATCAATTAAGGTTCCTAGGTTTTTTGAAGGTATCAGTGTCCTGACTCCTTCTCAGAAACAGCTAGGAGGCGAGACCGATCTTTTTCAGTACTACAAGAATCTAAAAGTTGTAAATGAGCATTTTTGCATAGAGGCTCATCACAGTGTTTCTGAGAGAAAGTTGAGGTAGGCAGGTTAGTACTCGGACAAACACTTAACCAAGCATTTCGAGCATCAGTCATGCACGGCACCTCAACCGATCCTAAGGAAGGGCGAATAACAGATAGGAAAAGGTTTTCCATGGATGACGGCTGGCTGACGAATAGACGGTTACATTTTAATGTTTCTAGAAGACATGTTTCCGTGAATAAAAATATACAAACAAAAGATGTACAGTTGTCGGGATTGATTTAAAAATAAAATAATAAAGTTATTAAGCAGAGATACCTATTTAAAGTATTTGAAACACTTTCACATAGGGCACCTCGCACATTCTCCTGATATACTGCGGAGTGTCATATTCGATTTTAACGGCGAACTCGACACTTTCTGCCGCCTTCAGTTTCAGTTTTTTCGTTCTATTTATTTCCCATCTCTTGAACCGGGCTATTTGTTTATAATGAAGGACAGTTGCAATCAATAGCTGTTAAGCTATCTTATCATCCGTGAGTCCAAATACTTATTGCTAAGAAACGATATCAAAATTATTTCTTACGCCGTGAGGTTCTATCCAGTCCACTTCCACTTCAATGACCTGATCGGGTATCGAACCCGGGTTTTTCGGCTTATAAGTGCGCACGGGTCGGTAGAAATTATACCTACGTATTGTGACATTTAAAAAAAATTAAATATAGTCAATATCCCAGGTAACGAGCTAAACGAATATTTGTAAAATATATGTACCTATATGATGTAAGTATTCACATTTTGCGATAGGTACGAGTGTAAATAATCTAATTTACATTAACTATTAGATGGTTTCACAATATCTGATAAAATTATGTAATGTCTTTAATCATACAATGTTCATAAATAAAACACGACTATTCAAAGTAATCTCAATAAGTAATTTGAGTGTTTCTGACAATAATAATACCTATTGGGTAAGTACATATATGTAATATATACTTTATCCTTCGAAAGTTTGAATAATAAGTACACAAAGTACATTTTATTTTAATAAGAATATACATTATACATAATAAATAAAATATGATCACGCTATTTATTTTTCGAGATGTATTTATGCAAGGCAAAAACAATTTTGGGCTTACAGCATTAAAACGGCATACCTGGAGATTTTGAAAGCTCGCAATGTTTTTAAAACAAAGCATTTTTATAGTAGGAATTTATTTAATTTCAATTCATTATCCCATCTGGAGCACTGTTACTAGGACCAACTTTTTAAAAGAATTTCTAAAGTCACACTTGATTTATTTATCATTTTTCAGTAACTTCTTGCTGGAATTCTTTCAAGAACTTCAACAATTATTGACAAGTCATATTATCTATAATTAATTAACAATCGACTCTGAGTTGACCATGTCGATTAATATGCAATTTTGCTCGTTTGTCCATAAATAGAGTTATGCAGTTTTAAAAGTATCGGTACTTATTCGATACCAGATATCATATCAAAAGTATCGATTTCGATAAAAATATCGAAATCAAAAGTATAGATACCACTTGGTGTCTAGTACGTTTTTGAAAATGTTTTTTTTTATTAATCGTAAATTTTATATTATAAACACACGCGGCATAGAAAAATGTGATAAATGAGTAGGTATAGACGTAATGTGTTTGAAAAAATGATTTCATTAACCTTTTAGGGCTTTTAGTCATTTTTGATTCCAATCTTTAAACCCTAAAAGATCGATTCCAGATTTCCAGTCTCAAATCACCATCTTTAGATGTAATCCACAAAATATCGAGAATATTATTCAGTATCGATACCTGGTATTGTATTCAAACGTCGAAAAAGTTTCGAGTGTAAAAATGCTCGGTATCGTAACGATATTGGTAAAGCTCAATTTAGCGGATCACTATAATGAATAATATACTCCATAATTAACTTGTTCTATGAAGGCTCCCTGACGCGGCTCTTGCACTACGGATCCTGACTGACCCGAAGAAACATAACGTGAACCCGTAGCCCGTACATGCACGATTTTAACCATGAGATTCCGGCTCATACCCGATGCGATAGCAACTCTATGACAAAAAGGAATCATATAAGTCACAATTGCTAGCCCTTCGACTTCACCCCGTGTTGGACATAATTAACTTTTGTAATTTATTCATTATTAAATTACATTTGATTGTTATATATGTAGTTGAGATTAATCGATTAGATATATAATCGATACCTAATTGTAACTACATTAAAATGTAAGTACTGTGTAATTGTCATTAGGAATTGCACTTTTTAGTAATTTATAATTATAAAGCGTTTTGCTCAACAATAGCGCTACCTTGGGTTACCAGATGGCTGGAAAATCTGAAGTATCCAGAAATTTTTTTCTCTCTTGACGAATACTTACACATTGAAGTCCCGGAAATTTGTTTCTCACAAGTAAGTACAATGATGTGTATTAAAAATAGTGTCGTACTGATGTTTTTGAAGGAGACATTTTGAAAGGACTGTCATTCTCGCTGACACTAGAGTGCTGTCAATACAATATGTACAGTGTGAAAGAGATAGGGAGGATATCTAAAATATCCTAATTGATGAGTTGGGTACATCCTTGGATACATCAAATCTTGATTGTTACTTAAGTATAAACTTAATTAAGAGAGTTGTTACATTTGTTTCATTTTTTTTCCTTTTCGTATTTTTATATAAATTTTTATTTTTTACAAATTTGTAGAAACATATTCAATTTATAAGTAGCGTAATTGAATACACTACGAATTACTTTATACGATTTTGATAGAAGAAATGATAAGCCTAGATCTGACAACCCTAGCTACACCGCTGCCTAACAAATTACAGTTAACTCTAACCTGCACAGTCTGTACACACAATCTAATCTATTTGATTTTCCCTCTGAAACCAGCGCATGAATACAATTAACATGCAAAAATTTACCAATTTTCAGTTTATAAACAATGAAATGAAAAGTGTTTTGTTTGTTATGCGCCACTGTGAGTCACCGTCTGCAATGAGGAGAAATATATAAAAATATTCTAACTATCCAATGACGTACAGACATACAGACGTACATGACTCACTGTATGAAGGACAATGACATGAATCATTGTTGTCTGTTATTAGGGATACCTACACGAAGACTACGAACTAGAACTGAAACGTTTATAAAAATTAATTGAATGAAATTGACTTCATGAGAAGTTAATATAAATTAAATTTATGTATTTTAGAAGTCAGTACACTACATCGTTTTTATCGATAATCCGCAACAAATCACAATATTTAACATACTAGCTTTTGTCTGCAACTTCGTCCTCACTCACGACAAAGGCACAAAAACCATATACGTGCCAACTTTCATGGTGACCAGTCAAGCGTTGTTGAAGTTATACTATACAAATATCCATGCAGATAAGTAGCATACCTACACAATTTTTAGGTAATAAAATATGAAAATCAATATTTATTCTAAAAGTCCACAATTGGACTCACAGAATCCCATAGTCATTCTCACTCACATTCTCTTAAGATCACCACGCCACAAAAACATTAAATTTTATGTGGTCGAAATAAGAGTTGTTTCACTTTGAACTTGTTTTTGAAACAAAGGACTGTTTCTAAAATTTCAGGAAGTGCTTGCTAAAACATTTGTCTTGATTTTCATTAAATTGGATATGCAGTTTACAATGATAGTATAAAACTTGAATTGGACTGTGTTTTGACCTTAAAAGCAAATGTCTCGTCACTGAAGAATTAAAATTAAAAGTTTTGATCACATTTTTTTTTGAATTCATAAATAAAAAAATAGTCCAAACAATTACGTAAATTGTATGACCCCGAAATAAGCACAATGTTAATATTATTGTAGCGATCTGGCGATGCTAAAACGTTAAAATGCATTTATGCAGAATGAAGCAATTGAACGCGCAGTTTGATAGTCGCTTACATACCATCGCCCTGTCTGCTACTTGTATAATAACTAACATAGTACGTCTAAACAACTTTATTAATAACAAATCATTGAAACAATATCAGTACATATGTATATATCTTAACGTTAATATTTACATACTTTAAACTGAGTATTATCTTAATTGATAGACTTCCTCAAAGTTGCCGCTTAGAAAGCTGTCATTGCTTAAGTTGCCCAGCAGTCTGGCAACATTACCTCTTTGAATAGCCAAAATCATTCGTTGGCGGAAGAAACTGCCAGCCCGGCGGTCTCCCGAAGTCTCGACCAGTCTCTTAAAGATATCAGAAACCAGTCCATGGGCTTCGGAACCCCAGTGACTCAAAGTTTCGACAGCTAAGGGCGTAAATATAAAACTCTCGGAGAGAGTCGCATACTTACCCGCTTCAAATTCTCGGCAGTGCTGGCCGTGGCACCTGCTGACTTATAAGTTGACGGTACATGGGAAACAGCAAGTGTATCGACACAAGTGGCATCCCACACCAGCGATCTTCCAAGTTTCCAAGGAATGATCGTCAAACCAACCGATCTCCTGCCGTCGCTGTGCGCAATATCTACAGGCCCTGAGACTGCAGGAACGCCAGCGGCGACAAGAGCCCGCCGAATAACGTCATTAAAGGCAGCATGTCGTGGCGGGGCATGCGATTCGCACTACGTAAACAGAATAAACCTTGGTGACCTAGTACATCGACGAGATCACCACGGCGGCAACGGTGAGGAAGGTTAGTCCTGGTCCCCAGACGAAGAGATACCATGAGAGCGAGAGTGATATTGTCAATTATGGTTTTTTAATTGTAATGGTTAAGTTTTTTGCAGGTATTAATAATGTTAATATAGTTTAGTTGTTCATAAATTATACGGAACGGAAATAATAATTTGTCCTCAACGTAATTAATCAATTAATTAAACTTATAATAAATAGTTCTAAGATAAGACATCATCCTAGATTACCACCTAGTACCACACAACGAACTGGAAAGTAACCCAGGCTCCAAGATATTTTAGGTCGTTTCTTAACCTGATCGTAATAAACCTGAAGCCTTGTAAGGCAGTAACAGCTGCCAGCAGTAACCATCACGCCAATGGGTGAATCAATTTGTAGCCATATATTATGATAGATGACTATTTTTTACATACATACATATCTTCACGCTGTATCCCTAACGGAGTAGACAGAGAGGACGGAGCGCCAAGCTTCGCAGTCCTTGCAAAATTCTTTCGCTTCCTCAATTCTCATCATTCTCCTCACATGTTATGCGAGTGCTTTTCTCACTTCTTGGTCTTCTTTGGCTTTTTTACCACTCGCTTTTGCTCTGTCGATTTTTTCGTTAGTCTTTCATCACTCATTCTTTCTATGAGCCTAAACCATCTAAGCATTCCTTTCTTCATTTTTACAATAACACTGTCGTCCAACCCTGTCATGCTGTGTATTTCTTCATTGCTTATCCTGTCCGTAAGAGTGACACCGCACATATTTCTAAGAGATCGCATTTCTACTGCATTTATCGTACTTTCTCCCGATTTCTGGCAAGCCTTACTACCGTACAATAAAGTTGGCACCAACACCGCATCGTGAATGGCCATTTTGGCTGTGTTAGATATATTCACACTACCTACTAATGCGGACAGAGCACCGTTCACTTTATTGCCAGCTGCTACCCGTCTCTCCACATCCAACTAACGTCTTCCATCCCTCGAAAACGCACTCCTCAAACACACAATTTCATTCACTTGTTCTAGACATTTTCCAGGTAGGTACTCAAATCTCACATTTTGTCTGTATCGCTTTCCTTTCAAACACCAGAACCTCAGGTTTGTTCACATTCATATTGAATCCTTTCACTTTACATTACACATTCACATTTAATAACCTAATTAAAAGATTTTTCAGTTCAAAAAGTTAAAATGTGAAATAAAATTCGAAACACACTGAAAAATGGTTATTCGTTTATAAATATAAACTTTTGTTGTGGGAACAGGGTGGGGGTAATACCCCTCTGTCACTCCCAGCGCTGTGCAACGTCTCCGCGTTATTGTGACGTCACAACTATGTAAGGTTCCACTATCTTATCGCCGCTCTGTTCCCACTACTGAAATTCAAAACTCAATAACTCAATTTCTATCACTCAATTTCTAGTAGTTTTTTCGCCATTGTATTGTAAATTTTTAATTATTTTAATACAATGTATAAAATATACTAGTTTAATGAGCACTCATTTAGTGTATTATTGGTCGTTTGTTGGCGATTGCTGATATTCTCCGATTCATATTTAGTTACGAGTGTATTGGTATCTAGAATTCCAAAAAATAAAGTTAATATTTTGATAATACCTATATTATGTATATATAATATAAACAACTGCATTTAGCAAAGCACCTGTTGTTTGTACCAAAATTGTACCGTACTTCGACCTACAGACCTTAAGAGACATTGTGACTTTTTCGTCCTTGCAAAAAATATGGTAATTTTGCCCTCGCTCCGAATTAATTAGATACAATTTATAGCTAATTAATATGCAGGAAGTTTTATCGACTCCTCCAAAAATTTTAGTTACTTGTGAATCCATATTCGCCATAATTTTCACTTCTTAATTATACATACAATAATATACACATACTGATACTGCAACAAAGCTAGCGTGGCCTTTTATTATTTGATCCAGACTATATATGTGTGTAATGTACATGTATCTAATTGTTAAACTTAAGTTTTATATTATTCTTATGAAATATTTTTCTTTATGCAACTATAGGTAGATACTACTGTTTACTAAAGTCCATGTTTAAACAATTTTATTTCTATAATTATCGCCTATTACAATAAATCCTTTAAAACCAATCAAAAGGTAAAAAAGAAAGTCTCGATCTTGAGTAGCGATCAGCTGTTCAACGACAGGTTGTTCTGTATGTGTGCGTGAGAGGAGATGACCGCCTTACCTCTGTGTGAGTGGGAGGACAGATGCTGCGAACATCTGCCGCCGCGCGTGCACATACCATGGAATAACTTCGATACTCATTTTCATCTACCAAAATACCTATATTGACAAATAATGATTTATTCCAATTCCCAATACATTAATTAAATTAAGAATATATATATAACAACCAATATAAAGCAGGTATTACTGATTAAAAAAAACATAGTTATTTGTCAAGAACTTGATTCGAAATAATTTACAAGAATTATTTTTATTTACAAAATATTTTATTTAGAAAAATTGTATTTTCTGTTAAATAAATGAAATATTTATGTGTCCACTTGTTATTATTCAATAAAGTATCAAGAATTTTAGCCTCTCATAGACAACGGTCAGCTGCGCTTGAATCGACGCGTGCGCATCTCATGTCGTTCTGTGTGCGTAAAACTAATGAGAATGAGTCTGGTATTGTAACGATGACAAGGCACAAGAAAAATGCGTAAAAGTGTGGTTTAACGTCACATAATAAATTATTTTCATAATGTGTGTATTTACCTAAACATCAATAATTTTATTAATATTTTGAACAAAAAAGAAATAAATTGTAACATTCTTCGTACTTATACCGAACATACTACGAAATTCCATCTAGAAGTTTTAACAGTTATTAAGAAGTTATTTCCATCAAGAAGTTATAAATTCATTATACTCAACACAAAACGTTGAATATCATTAAAGATCTCTGAACCCATCGAAGTAAGTTCAAACTGGCGATCTACCATCTACTTACATCAACTTATTTATTTTATTCATTATTTATTTTTATTATTTTTCTCTCCTATTCATTTACATATTATTGCTACCCCGGATTAGACATGTGTACATATTTGTAAACCGCCTGTGACCGTCATTACTTTAATATAATATTGCCTGAGCGGTGACCGACACGCTTTCTTTACATCGGTTTTACTCCCCTGCATTATAAAATACTGTTTATGGAGCTATAGAAGTTTCATTTTAAAACAAAAGCTCTGAACTTGTAACTATGAATATTAATAAAAAGCAAGCACCGGAGTTAGTACAGTTCATTTTATAAATTATTGTACTCATAGGTCGCATATTGGATCTTAATTTGCTTAGGCAAATGTATTAATCTTCATATTAACGATCCAAAATATTAGTACTCATATAATAACCAAATGTTAATAGTCATGTAATTGTAATATTTAAAAATAAATTATGCACAAAATTGTATAGGCGATATCGCTATAACGTTACAGTTATACCACAAGAGATGACTCATCGATGACATTGACCGCGTAATCTTGATCTGAGCTACATCTCGTAAAAATATAACTTGCGCTTATTATATTTTATACATCTCGTATATATTATTTGATTATATATACGAGGCGTGTTTAATAGGAAATGAGAACGCGGCTTACAAACTCTTTGGAAGTTAAAAAAGTAAAAGCATGATTTTCTATTACATATCACAAAAGAAATGAATTATTTTTCTTTTGATTTTAGGGTTCCGTAACTAAAAAGGAAAAAACGGAACCATTGTAGGACCACTCGTCCGTGCGTCCGTGTGTCCGTCTGTCAAGATCCTTTATCTCCAGAACATAACTGTTCTGGAGATAAAGGGTATCTTTACAGGTATCAAGTTGACATATATGTCAAGGAATTTCTAGGTACTCAGTATGAAGAGTTCTTGAGAAAAGGAAAGGATCTTCGCACCTTTATCGAAAAATAAAATAACATTTAATAACAGTTAACTGTAAGCTGTAACATACTCATTCGCATTTTTATTGAACGCCCCCATTAAAAAAGAAATACCAATGAACATATACTCTGTTTAACAAACGTTGATAATAATTAATGCTTTAACGAAGTTCTTTACATCAAAGGAAAAGGAAGTTTGGCGCAGTTGTTTGTCTGTCTGTTTCTTTATCTGTGGCATCGTAATTGTCGAACAGATGAGCTTTTACATGTGTTTTTGTTGTTCGAAAGCTACAGTTTTCTGTAATATTCTTAGTTGTTTTGTGGAAACCATTCTCAGGATATTCAATTCTGAATCTTATATATGTGAAGGGATGTTTTACTGTTGCAGTAAAAAAAAGTAAAATTTGATCCCTGAATAGAATTAGATTATTCAAAATAGGTATTTAAACCTATTTAGTTATGTTTAGGAAAAATCATTTCAATCATTTAAAAAAATGGAAAACGAATTACAAAAAATAACATTTAGGTCGACCTTCCTTCATCGATTTTGTGATAATAAAGACGAAAACAGCGACGCTGATGATGACCTATATGGAGAGTTCCTGGAATGCACTGTATAATATATAATTATTAGGACGATCCAGGATTAAACAACAGGACGAACATAATATTATTGCAAAAAAATTAATGGATTTCACCAATTTACTTCTTCCTCCTTCCTACAATTAAACCACTTCAAGAACAAACCTTAAAATAAAGAAAAAAAATTCCTAGAGGAATTAACAAAAAATTTGTGACTCTTTCGAACAAACAATTTTATGTGGAACGACAAAAAATGACAGTTAGAAGACAATTCATGAGATGTCCCCATAAATCCTGTTGATCTGAAGAGGCAACAGAGCGAGACCAACTCAGTTTTTGTCACGAGACAGCACGCGCCATGGGAAGTGAACGATTAGGAACAGTTTTTTGAAACATCCTAAAAGCAATGAATTGAAGACTTAACACGTCTTCGAAACCCAAAAAAAATTTAATCCCTCTCACAATGAATTAACAAGTGTTACTGTAGTGTTTACTTTAGAGTTCTTCAAATGTAAGGTTAAAAAAACAGAGGTTTAATTTCAGAAATTAAAGTTAAATGTTTAAAAAAAGAAACAAAGTGTATCTACTTATTCTAATAAACGCAATGTGAATACACAATTGTCTCCTCAGGTTAGTTGTTAAGACCCCAGTACACGTCACTATTATTATTTTATATATCTACATCCTACTAATATTATAAATGTTTGTATGGATGTTTGTTACTCTCTCACGCAAAAACTACAGAACGGATTTTGATGAAACTTTACAGTAATATAGCTCATACATCAGAATAACACATAGGCTATAATTTATAAAGATATTGTGTGTTTTTGAACTTTGCGCGAACGAACTCGGGGGCAAAAGCTAGTATACATATAAGCGAAGTACCACTCACTGACTGATTCATCACGAGATCTCCGAAAGTATAGGTCCGATTGACTTGAAATTTACCTTAGTTAGTCCATTTGGCGATGTAGACGCTCACTAAGAACGGAATTTACGAAAGTCCTGTCCAAAATGGCACTGCTACCTGTGCGAAGCAGGGGCGGGGCGGGCGAAATAAATATTTTTGTATTTGTTTGTAATGATTTGGTAACGTTTTATTGCAGTGGATTATATTTTTTCATAATAATAAAATCTATTTTATTGTTATTTCTACCAATTACAGAGTACTTCAAAAGTATCCCGAAAAGAAATAAAACAAACACATTATCTGCTTAATTTTTGCTTATGTCTGTAAGCTGACAAAAGTCAGGAATCACGTTACATTTGTTTTTTAATGTATCATAGGATTCTTATTCCTTAGGTATTCAGCGTAACCTGGGCCAAAGTAACCTTGGCCTATCGTAAGAGGCAACAGAGGCAATAAAGGGGCTATTAGGCTCGTGGCCGATCGGAGTGGGGGCTCCTGTAGTCCATCCACGCGACTGCGCATGTGGTTGGCGCTCCGTGCAGGGGAGGTCTTTATAACTGCTTCCTAAGTGCTTCAGCACAGCGGGAGAGGGGTTCCAGTACGTTACGTAGGTGATCCGCGAACCCCTCGACAACGCATCGAGGATGACCACCGCAGGAGTATTGGTAGGTAAAAGCCTCAAATAATCCAGTCTTTCCCCCAGAGAATACGTATAAAAGAAGGGTCATGCGTAACTGAATTGACTACTCTCGGCCGCATACGTAGGTAGGGTTGTTACGTTGGCTGTGAGATACGGAGAGCATCTAATTTAGTTATACTTTTAGAATATAATAAAAAAAAACAATGAACACGGATAAGTTTTTCGTGTTTGTTAAACTTAATTTCTTGTAGTTATGTTAAATAATGATAACTCTAAATTTGAATAACTAAAATTATTTAGGCGTCTAAGGACATTGTATTTAATTATTTAGGCATCTAGGACTTTCGTTTAAGCGATTTAGACATTTTTCATTTTTATTTGTGGCGACGTGAATAATGAATTAAAGACAAACGGTTGCGTCGCGCGCGACCCCGTCTAGCGCTACAATAATTACCCATATTCGTCCAAAACATTGCCGTCGTGTGTTTGCCACGGCGCGTGCATATTAGCGCGCACACATACAAACCACGCACGCTGGTTTTCTATGAAGACATCCTACTGTTATGTGCTGTACTGTACTATGCCCAGTGGCTGGGTATCTGTGTGCAGATTTCTCCTGCGTAACAAAATAAAAATCAAGGTGCTGAGGTATTTCTTTGGACATCGAAACAGAGCAGTTCGTCGCGGCACCATTAGCCAACCGGTCGCCGTTCGATAAAGACAATTGAAGTTTTTACCGCTCCTCGCTCGTGCCCGTCAAAGACGCCTTCCCGTACACTCGTTAGCACAAGTGATCAAAAAATAAAAACTAATACATGTACTTATTTACTGTTAACTTAAAAATATACATACATACATATTAACTTCTTGTGTTTTCCTATTTGAGGTAGCCAGAGCATTAAATCTCAACATTGTGATAGGTGTCTATAGTCTATTATCTATAGGTAGGTACGTAGGAGGAAGCCAAAAAGTTGGATTTTTTTTTTCTCCCAGATTAACATGGATTAGAAATTTATCTTAAACCAGCTTTCTTAGA
Source organism: Zeuzera pyrina (assembly GCA_907165235.1). NCBI lineage: Eukaryota > Metazoa > Arthropoda > Insecta > Lepidoptera > Cossidae > Zeuzera > Zeuzera pyrina. Next base: position 8,860,061 of record OU015641.1, read on the forward strand.
ATATATAAGATACATAATAAAGATAAAATAGTTACGCGACCAAAAAATGGTAATTAAATCACATCGATATTATATTTTATAATTAAGGAGGTACATAAACTAACTCGCATATCTAGGCGAAAATGTGTGAGTACAATGATGAGATTTGAGAAAGCGAAAGAAATATGTAAGGACCGCGACACTTGGCGCTCCGTCCTCTCTGACTACCCCGTTAGGGATACAGCGTGAAGATATGAATGTATGTGTGCATGTATAAACTACTTTATGAATAGGTTAATATTTCTTCCATTTTTTATTCACAGCCAATATTTAATAATGATCCGCGGGGTGATTATCTAAAAATTTGCAGACAGCGACAGCCACACGATCACTGCGCGACCGGTGACTAATTGTAATAAAAAATTTGTATCATGTATGACGATTGCGTATATCTATTATTGTATGACCGTAAAATGCACTTTTCGCGGTAGATTTAGCGCCACTATACAAATTGCATTACACAAATTCTCGTTTTGACAGCAGATATCGCGCGATATTGGCTGTCTGTAAGTTTCGTTATAAGCGTGCCGGTCAATACTCTTTAGAGTTCTTTTATTTTCAATTACTATTAATTCGATTACTCGTATTCAATGATCTGTTTGGAAAATATTACAGGTACATTAGATACGCTGAATAATTTTTGTTCAGGAATATTTTGAATTTATATTTGAATAAAATATTTGCCCCGGGATGGATACAGCTAATGGGTATTGAACTCGTAATCACTATTAGATCAAAATATTTTAATATCGGTGCCGAATTAAAATTTGTATTTAAATAATACGCCGACTTACTGACTTTTTACATTTTTGAAATTATTACATTCCATAATACGTCGATAATAAGAAAGGTTGACTGTTCGCTCTTATTGTAGACAAATTAAAATAATTGAAACTTTTAATTTAAAATGTTTTTTTGATTCATATACTCTTCTTTAGCTCATTGTCACCCAATGCTGACTATAGATAGTCCTCTTGCAATGCACGCCATTCCCTTCGATCTAGAGTCTTTCTCGTCCAACATCTTCCTGCTATTTTCACCAGGTCAGGGACTGGGACACGCTTCTGCGCTTCGGTTTTGGTCTCCACATCTTTTCTCATCTTTCTCATAATTTTATTAATTATGTTTAATTATTTAAATTCAAATTAGTGTAAGAGTTATTACTTCTTAAACTCTAGCAGTGGGTATAAATTAAAGAGAGACTGATGACCCTACCGGACTTTGACGTCACAAACTCATACAGACATTGTCAGCGCTATGAGAGACAGAGACAGAGCTTATCCCCACTACTTGAGTTTATAAAACAATAACTTCTAAAAGCATAGTAATCAATACGTATATTTAATGCACTATAAAACTCGCTAATCACTCATTAAAACACTACGTATAAAACTCACTGAATAATTCATTGCATACTGAACAACTCAATGAACAAATGATAGTTATTTTACACTTTTTAGTGTTTGTTTTGAAGGCGGTTTAATTTTTTTAATAAAAATTTTTTGAAGGCGGTTTCATTATTTTTATTTTGGCTATATTTAACAACGACGGTGCGCGGATACAGCTAAAGATATACTAACACTGATTGCACTAAACTACTTCTATTTAATAGCGCATGCCGGAGGGTATAATTTTATTAAATTATTTCTGACTACCTCCATTCAAATAAACTACTCCATCGCTTGTTGCTACTTGATAACTACTACACAAAGACTAACACCAGATTCTTTTATAAAGCCTCATTAATACGTAGGCAAAGTATTTTGAGCCCACTATTGCTATCAAAACGTCACAAAATGTCATAAATGACTAATTGACGTGATTAGAATGTAGTGAAGCTAACACTTATTTACTTTTGTACTAACGTTCCAACAATTTTTAACACTTATGTTCATAATTAATATGGAATTTAGTTTAAGAAACAACGAAATAACCTTTAACCTATTATTATTATTAATATAGCTAATTTTAAAATATCGATATAGTATTTTCTTGTCAACTGTACACCTTTTGTCAGCATCTGTCGTCAGTTTTTTCGCCGTTCCGTCTATTTTCTCTCATTTTTTGTTCTATCACATTGTTTTGTTATTTTTATACATCAGGTACATCGAACAGATGAACTTTTACCTTTCACAAAAAAATAAAACATCATTTCCTGACTGACGACCGTTGTCAATTTCGTTAACTAGTGATGTTATAGAATAAATCGCAATCTACGGAAACTGATCTATATAAAAAGAGAGGAATCTATGCAAGTAAATAAAATTGAAGTGTTTGTCTGTAGTTTTGAAATAAAGGCTAAAACCTTAAAAGGCTAAAGTCCAAACACCTAATTAGCAAAATCGACACACGCATTTTTTTAAATTTATGTCTGTGTCTGTTTGTTCGTTTATTTGGGGTTTGTTTATTCTCTCCTGCTGATCCGATTTTGACGAGACTTTTATTGATATGTAGAGGATTTTTCAGACAGTATCGAAGCTCATTTTATTCCGTAGAAATATCAAATAAAACCGCTGGCACAGCTAATCTATAAATAAAGCTGATTAACACTGATTACTATTTTCACAATTTTAAGGGGACTTCCAGATTATACAGAATTATTGACATTTGCTTCCATGCTGGTGAGAGGAAGAATATATAAACTGAATCAGGCCCGAAACCAGGAGTTCACTTTGGGAGTGATCGAGCTCTATACCAAAGACAATAAGTAATAACTTTATTTCGAAATAAGCATAATACATTACACCTACATACATATCTTCTCGCTGTATCCTTAACGGGATAGTCAGAGAGAACGCAGTGCCAAGCTTCGCGGTCCTTATACATAATACCTTCGTCTCCTCGAATCTCGTCATTCTCCTCACGCATTTTCTCCTAGACATGCTGGTGCTTTTGACTTAATTATAACATCGTCAAGCGTCAGATTCGATTGGGGACGATTGACGAATGGAACCGGCATTAGATGGAAGGTCATACGACCTCCGTAACAAAAGTATTCTTCCCGGATGCCTCAGAGGCATACCGCCTAGTTCGAAAATCCAACTCAACCCCATCCTTGTACAGGCTATGACGGGGCAGGACGGGTTCTCAGTATACTTGCATCATTTCAAGTGTAATGAGATCCCGGCGTGCCCTTGTGATTTACAGAAAGACGAAACCGTAATGCATGTGATTACCGAGTGCCTCATATTTGGGAAAGAAAGATGTGATATAGAGATGCAAATTGAAATGAAAGCTGAAATAGAAAATATAAAAAATATAATGCAAAACAAAACATTAGGAACTATTTTATTAAATATTCTAAAACACTATCATAAAAAGTAATAAATAGAAACAAAACAAAACATTTATAAAATTGTATATAATGATCGAATGCAATGTATAAACGTAAGGTAAATGTAAAACAGATATAATTACATAAATAAGGAATAATAAGTACATCTATATATATAAAAGGCGATGTATGTATGTATGTATGTTCCTTATGGACTCCGAAACGGCTGGACCGATTTCGATGAAATTTTCAGGGAATCTTCAGATTGGCCTAGCGGGAGTTTGGTAGCGATCGGATCAGTAAAATTTTTCTTTTGTTTTTTTTTGCAGTATCAAATTAATTATAAAAACTGTTTAATTTATTTTAACTTCAACTAACGCCTAGTGAAACAGGCCGGGTTTGCTAGTACGTAATATATGAGAATGGAACACTCGGATTTGTGTGGAACAAAGCACGTATTATAACAGAAAATAATCATGATGTATATATGTAACAATAGACTAAAGTAAGAAAAGTAAATGTATAGATTTAAGAACTAAAGATGTAGTAATAGTAATTACCTAATATAAGTGAAGAATTAACAAAAAAAAGATAATAAAGGAAGGAATAGGGAAAGATGTGAAAGAGAGGAATGAACCAAGGACGATGAATATAAGAGAAAGATATGTAAGGAAAAGAGAAGAATAACACAGCACTATTGTAAACAATCGGGACGGACCGCTAGTCAGAAATAAAACGCGTGTGAAAGATCTCTGGATTGATCTGGACATCACGAGGAACGCTCATTAAGGCATTCCAGTCTATTTAATGATTCATTTAATTAACATATTAACAGTACATTACATTTCGATTTTACTCGTGCCGAAAAAAGTGTAATCCAAATATCGTATCACAGATACGAGAAATATGTAGCAGAAAATATTTTAGTAAATATGTATGTATAAAACGGTAGGTAGCAGGCTTGAGGCGCCGCTGGGGCAGCGGATGATTGCTGAAGCGCTTCTCTTTGAGACACCTGATGGAATAATTGCTGTTAATTGATAATGCAATGCTAAAAAAAATGTCCTCTGACGCCAATGATGTTATAATACAAATAAGATCATTGTCTGACGCCGCATAAAATTGATATAGTAGGTGCTGCAACTGAACAGGGAAAAATGCATTTTTAGAAAGTAAATAAAAAGAGCGAAAATATATATGTAAATAAGAACTGGTTGATAAAGGCTCAGGGCAGATGCATATCTGCAAGAAATCTAAATGTATATTGGCAGTGTGATATGAAGATAATAAATTAAAAACTGAAATTCTGCTAAAAGATGTTAAATTTTGGATTGAAAGTATTGAACCGATATTGACTAAATTTTATTTTGATTGTTTGTCATCTAAACTTGTGCATATGCATTTATAACAGAAATAAATGTAAGAAACCCGCGGGGCTATTACCTAAAATTCTGCAGACAGCGAGAGCCACGCGATCATTGCGCGACAGGTACTGTATTAAAAAATTGGTATCATATATGACGATTGCGTGTCTATTGCGCCATGACAGTAAAATGTACTTTTCGTGGTAAATTTAGTGCCACTATACAAATGACATTACACATTCTCGTTTTGACAGCAGATATCGCGCGATATTTGACTGTCGCATGCTAACTGCGATAGCTAATAAACGTGCCATAAGTTGCCTAGAAGAATAACAGCAGAAATAATGAAATTTTGTAGATAAAAAAAAAAACAGAAATGGAAATAGAATAAACATTACAGTTTAGCGACTGAACCCACTGCTAAGCCAAAAATATAAACTATTTGAACAAAAATATTTATCTATTTTTTTAAATTCTTTTCACTATACAATATTTATTTCAATGTACAATGAAAACTATTAGAACTTAGCGTCTCGAAAGAGTTTTGAAAGAACAATTGAGTTGACGTGACAAGAGCGATGTCCATATGGTAGTTTAACCGCCAAAGTAGTTTGTATTTCAATGTTTACCACATATCATACGAGAAAGCCACGCCCCCTACTGTTTCGTTTTTACTCGAGGTAGCCTCTTAACAGAGCTTTTCAAGTTTTCACTCAATTTATAAAGAAGAGATTTTATTATGAAAAGTCAATTCATTCAAAAATCATATATGTAGGTAATTAATTACGTATTTATTATTCATTTAAATAAAATTAACGATTTTACTGAAGACAAAATATAATATATTCTAGAAATAATCTTCTTTAAATCATGCATTTACCTACGGTACGTAAGTAAGTAGGTACCTACCGCTTATATTTCAAGAGGTAGAAAAGTGTATTGTAATGTCGGTCCCAGACGACTTTATTACTTCCAGTACTTATAGGTAATTAGGTACCTACGTAATCGTTATTTATACATACATATAGATATTATGTGTATATAATGGAGCGAAGAAATGAATTTGTATTGGAATTTACTAAACGAAAATAATAAGAATCAATTGTTTGGAACCGAAAAAATAGAAACTATACAAATCGAAATTCAGTGAACGAGGCATGCATTCGTACCTATTACTCGTACAAATGCTTTTTTTTCATAAATGATAATTTTATAAAAGGTAATTGCTTTTTGCTTTGCAAAAACCGATCCAATAATATTTATTGTGTTTCTTGTCGGTTCTTCTCAGTGAATATTTTCTTTTCGAACCGATGGCAGAATCCGCTTGGCGATTTGACGTCAAGCAGATTGGCGGAATGTCAGATTTGACGAAAAGTCAAGGAAATAGCCATAGTGTTAGCTGACGGCAATATTAAAAGCACTCGCATACCTGGCCGAAAGTGTGTGAGGAGAGCGATGGGATATGAGAAGATGAAGAGGTATATAAGGAAAGCGATGCTTGGCGCTCCATCCTCTCCGACTACTCCATTAGGAATAAACATACATATAATTTATACATATAATTTTAAATAAATACATAGTATAATTTAAATATATACATATAATTTATATTATATTAATTTTATACATAAATATGACGTACCAAGCCTACCAAGTCGGTGCCAAGCCTACTAAACTAATAGACTTTCTGTTGTTGCACATTGATTTGGCACCGACTTCAATAACTGTCAAATTTAATTATAATATGGGTATTTGTACCGTATTTACAAAGTTATTTCTGTACCTTAGTTTTGATTAATAAAGGATACCTAGTTATTTCGTAGTTTTCAGTGTTTTTTTTTGAAGTCGGTTTAGTTTTTTTATAATTTTTTTGTTTATGTCTCCCATTTGTGTGACCTCGGCCTAAATAAATATCTAGGGCTCATTAACAATAAATTTCTTTTCTAATTCTGCAGCGCAATGTGTTAACTTCCATTCTATTGAAGAGCACAAACCGCGCGAGGGCTCTCACAATAAAAGATGCGCACAGATCGAACATGGGATATTATTACCCATTATTAATGTCAATATTAATCAGTTATAAAAGAACAGTGAAAAGGTTACATCATAATTTCACCCTAGCATTATTCTTACAATCCGAAGACGATAGCCAACAGCCGTATTCTCTGTCCGCCACAAGACTGACTCGAATTTATTAAATCACAAGTAATGTATACCTTTTCCTTACTACTATTATACAATGTGGGGATAACGATAGTTAACAAATGACATTCAAGAGAATCATCAATATAAATAAATAAAAGTTATAACCAGTTCGCGTTATTTAGTATATCTTCGAAACCCAAGCTCCAATATCACTGACATTTAAATGGGACCAATCTACTGTACGCGACAGATCGACATGGCAATCGGGGTATGAGCTGAGGCGCGGGGGAGGGGACACCCCGCATACCCGCGCCGTCTTAGTCTTAGTGCTGCACGAGTCCGTATCGATCGCGTTTTCGATTTCGATCTCGCTTACATTGTTCTTTGTTATTGTGTATTAAAATGATTAAATTAAATAAATAAATATATTAAATTAAAAACCAGATCTATGAAATTAAAGGACATGGCCGTGACATTATAAGACTACCTCCATATATGTGTGTTTTTAATCCTATTGAATTATCCTGGGCTGCTATTAAACGTTTTGTAAGGGAACAGAACATAAACAGCGATTTGTGTTTGACAAAACTGAAAGAGGTAACAACAAATGCAATTTCGACAGTTACGGCAGAAAACTGGGCAAATTTCGAAAAACATGTTCAGAGACTGGAGAATGACTACTGGGAAAAGGATATAGGAATGGAAAATGTAATGGAAGATTTTATCGTAGGTCGGAGAAACTAGTGACGAAGAGTCACTAAGTACTTGTAGCGATGATAGTATGAGAAATATATATATAGAAATAATAAAAATATATAAAAAAATATTTTGATTTTTGATTTGTTGTCTGTGATGATTAAAATATGTAATCTAATTCATTTTCATTTTACTTATAATAAATCTCACTTAATTAATTTTACCGTTATTTTGTTGTGGGACTAAAAAAATTTCGATAACCTGGTCACATCACTAGAAAATTGCCATGTCGATCTGTCGCGTACAATAGAAGTGTAGGGGAGAGGTGGTATGAAAGGGACACGTATTGAAAGGGACAATTCAAATCACCGGTAAAATAAAAAACATTTCGAATCAACAGTATATTTGTTGCATGGCAACTCCGATGCACATTCATTCGCGCCTAACTTTACACTGCCGTCATTTTAAAGATAGCGGTGTTGCGCAAGTGTTTTTAATGATATCGAAAAGTAATTTTTTTGTTATTTTTTCGAAACGTTTTGTCAGTGCAGTGAATTGATTATTTATTTGTTTACCATTCATTATGATCGGCTAGATATAGACAGATAAGAGAACAAAAGGTCAGTACACTTTTACTTAAAATTGTAGATTTTGTGGTTACGTTTATCCTATGTGTATGATATTTATGAAAGGGACACAACAAACGGTTAAGAACGGGAAGTCCCTTTCATAACCGTCTCTTTCATAATGGCTGTTTTGTGTTGTGTCACTGTTTAATAAATTTATCATCTGCACAGATTAAACATGCCGCCTAAAAAGAGAATGCGTGTCGATGCACATAGGATTGAAGAGGCAGTGAATGAAGTATTACAGAAAGGGATTTCTGTAAGATCGGCTGACAAGATAATTAATATAAGCAAATCACATTTACACAGATTGGTTGCAAAAGCTAAAGCGTCTGATTCTACGTTTTTCGTTTATAAACCGAACATTGGTAATAAGGAAGTTTTCACTGCAGACCACGAATGTTTCCTGGTAGATTATTTGAAAACCTTCGCAAAAATATGCCATGGTTTGACAACTAAGCAACTAAACAAGCAAACTAGCATATCAGTATGCTATTCGTTTAGAATGTAGGATACCATCTTCATGGGAAGAAAATAACATAGCTAGTCTAGATTGTCTGAAGGGCTTTTTAAAAAGGCATGACTCGCTGAGCGTAAGAAAAGCCGAAAATACTTCAATAGCAAGATCTACAAGTTTCAATAGACACAACGTTCAATACTTTTTCGATAACTTGGAGAAATGTTATCAAAAGCATAATTTCTCTTCAAGTTTGATATGAAATTTAGATGAAACTGGGTGCACTACTGTCACTAAAGTACCCATCTTGGGTAGTTGCGCAAGCAGGTGTTAAAAGAGTTGGCCAAACCTGCTCAACAGAACATGTCTCGCTTGTAACTATGCTGGCTTTCGCAAATTCTTCTAGCGGAATTATTCCTCCTGTTCTCATATTTCCACGTGTTCATTTTGAAGAACCTATGCTCGCAAATAGTCTTACTGGTGCTTTAGAGCTCGCAAATGTATCTGGTTGGATAACCAAATACTGTTTTTTTAAATCTTTAAAACACTTCGTTCAAATCGTCAAGCCCAATTCTAATTCACCGGATTTAATAGTCCTCGACAATCATAAGACTCACATAACTATTAACGTACTGCTTTATGTCCGAGCAAATAACAATGATTCTAACCTTTCCACCTCATTGCAGTCACCACCTACAACTCTCGATGTGATCGTATTCGGACCATTTAAAGCTCGGTACAGAACTAGCATGAATGACTGGATGACTTCAAACACAGGCAAAACTATCACGATCTATAATATGGCTCAATTTGCTAGAAACGCTTTCTATGCTGCTTTTAACATAAATAATATAATGTCTGCTTTCGAGAACACTGGGATATGGCCAATCAATAAAAATATTTTCACTGATGAAGGTTTTTTACCCGCTTTCGTAACAGACCAACTGCAGTCTCTTCAAAACCCCATTAGTTCTGCTGGGAACTCTGACGAATCTTCCTCAAATGAAGATCTCCAGATCAAATCTTACCCTGTTGAGTCTGAACTTGATTCAAATGAACGAATAGTTTCACCTTCCATTTTAAATGAGTCACAACTTGAACTTTCTATAGTGAACGAACCGAGACCGGGACCCTCTACTTTGAATGAGTCACAAGCTGGATATTCCAATACTGAATCGTCACATTCTTGGAATTCAAACTCTTCTTACCCTCTGATAACTCTGGAACTCATGAGACCATATCCTAAAGCTCCATCTCGAAAACCTACTAAAAAGCAACGTAAAGGCAAAACCACAATTATAACTGAAACTCCAGAAAAAAATAGATTACTTATAGAAATCATGATGGATATCTTAAATAAGAAAACAACCAAGGCTGAGAAACAAAACTTAAAACATATAAAACAAATTTTTAAATCGATAGATGATATTTATGAAACTGAAGAAGTCGCTCCAAGATTAAGAAATCGCAGCCTAAAATCGCACAAAAAATAATATAGAAAGTGATCACTTTAATGTTCGTAAGAAAAAATATTCAAAAAGCACTGTAGATTGGTATCAATGTAAAATTTGCGCGAAATGGGCACACGAAACTTGTGGTATTAAAGGTATTTCTAATTTTTTTTGCTCATTATGCCACTACGAACACTTTAAGACAATTATTTTTAAGATGGTCAGTACCTAAATCAAACTTTAAGAAGACTGTTGATTGTTGAGTTTCATAATTATTTGTTACCTAAGTTAATTGTTAATTATTTTTAAAATAGTAAACTGACTTTAATAAGACTGTTGATTGTTAAGATTCATAATTACTATCTAAATTGATCATTTTATTTTCAAGATAGTCAGTAAATCATACTAAGAAGACTGTTGATTGTTAAGGTTCATAATTATTTATTATCTAAGTTGATAGTTGTTTCTTTTAAGATGTTACACCACACTTTAAGAAGATTGTTGATTGTTAAGATTGATAATTACTAAGTTGATTATTTTTAAGATAGTTAGTAAACCAAACTAAAAACGGTAGGACAAATATGGAACAATTCCAGTTACTTTCAAAATTTGATTTTGAAATGTACCTAAGTAGTTATTGTATGTATACTTATCTTATTTAGTGTATGTGTAGCAAAGTATAAGATAATTTTCCATAATATTGTGTACTGTCCCTTTCATAAATATTCGCGTCCCTTTCAATGCTGTCCATTTATGAAAGGGACAAAATACACATTTTTTAAGGTTGCGAAAATAAACAACTAAATATGAACAAATGATAATTATTGCATTTTATTTCAATAGTAAAATAATAGAGGTTTCCCATTTAGCTCCAACCTGTTCACGGTATTATCTCATTCGTTTACTAGAGCTTCTACAACAAAAATGTCCCTTTCAAAGCACCTCTCCCCTATCCTTTCAAATAAAAAGAGAATTTTCCAAATCGGTTCATAAATGACGACCTCGATGGCGCAGTGGCTTAGACGTTGTACCAAGCGCGGATGGCTCCGGGTTCGATTCCCGGTCGAGTCAATTTAGGAAATGAACTTTTCTAGATTGTCTCGGGTCTGGGTGTACTGAGAGACGCCCCTAGTAGTCGTCGTCTGGTTCTCATAGCACAGGAAATACCCTAGTTTGAGATCAGATGATTGATGTGTATCGTCTGGCGCATTATCATTATTATTATCCCGTTAGGGATACAGCGTGAGGATATGTATGTATGTATTATTATTATTATTAATGACAAAGCTATGAGATAACAAACACAAAAAAAATACAACTGAATTGAGAACCTCCTCCTTTTTGGAAGTCGATTACAAAGAGTTTGTATCATATGAAAAGTAAGGTGGTACTGTTGACCCTATGGTACAACTGACCCCTAAATTCACATTTGTGTTAACATTAACTAACAATCAACATTATGGCACAATTTTACAATTTATGATTTTGCTCTACAATTCAGCATAAATAGGTAGCTAGGTACTATTAATTATTAAAAACTAGAACAAAAAAAGAATATTTAGTGCTTTTGGTATTAATTTTCATAATTATAATTTTCATCATATTTTTACAACATTATGGGACAATTTTATTATTTGTAATTTTACTTCAGATATTGTTGAGGGGTAGAGCCACGCTACATTGCAGCATGAATTGGGCCGACTCGTCCCGTGAAATACCACCCTCTCACAGAATATCGGCGTGAAATAACAGCATCTATTGCTGTTGTATTTTGTTCGGTGAGTGAGTGCCGGTGGCCCGTATTCCCCTCCCCTTCCATTTCCTCATTTCCATATTTCCCTAAAGGCCGGCAACGCACCCGTGTTTCCCCGGATATCGCGGGTGTCCATGGGGGACGGTGGTCACTCTCCATCAGGTGATCCGCTTGCTCGTTTGCCCCTTTTTTATAAAAAAAAAATTGTAATGTGAAGTATGTCTTTGGCGAAACTGAAAAATTTGGTTTTGCTATTGTTATAAACAAGAAGCTCAATAAACTCTTATTCTGAAAGTAGATATCCATTGTCAGTTGTCATTCGAAAATTCACGCTTAGTTTAAAAAATCTTTACATGTGTCTACACATCGAGTGCGCATCATAGAATCGATGATTCTTTGAATTTTTTTTATGTTGCCAATTACATTGCGTAGTAACCAATATAATGGACAACAATAAAAAAATTAAAGAAAAATCCTAAACGACACAAGTAGAGCCGGCCATTTTGAATTAATTATTAAAATAAAAACTGTTCTCATTAACATAAACTTCTACATAAACCTGTGCAATAGCATCTCGAGATATGATTATTCATGTTAAAAATTGTAGATGTTTTCAATAAATACAAGAAAAACATAAATGAAGAGAAAATATGATATTTACTTTTGAGCGAGAAAATAAAAAAGGTCCGCTGTGACGTCGCGTCATCGTTCTGCTTGCGCGGCTTGACTGGTGAAAGGTCAGAACTTGTTAGATTTACACCCGATTTACATTGGTCAAGTGTTTAGCGCAGTAGATAAGTACAGTACGTTAAGCAGCAGTGGTGTTAATCGATCGGAACGTGCCGAGTCAAATTGGCTTGCAAGCTGCCTTGCAAGTTGATCCAAATAGAATCGCTTTCTATTTTTTGGGTAAGTGATGCACCTCGCGCGCGCTCTTTTTCCCCGCACGGTTCTTGACTCGCCACTTGGCGTCCTGTAAACGGTCAAATTTAGTACAGTGTATGAGTGACCGGCAACAGGACGGTCCGCGTGTACTGCTTTATGCGATATTGTAAACAAAATGACGTCTAAATGGTATACGTTCATTTTTATATATGAGAGAAGAAGATGACGTTTTCTCTCTGTTTGCTCCATTGTAATGAAAATAAGTCTGCGCGCAATTGCACGTAAGGTGACTGACCCAAATAAAATCTAGTTCCCAATAAGGCCTGTCTATTAAATATCCTACCTCGCGAGTTCAAATTACTGCCAGTCTGTAGCAGTGTGCGATTACATGTTTAAATCACACATGCACAGCAAGTGCCTCGTGCCACGAACGAGTCGGAACGTGAAGTGGAAAACATTCGCGACTTGGAGCGCACGTTCGTTTTTATAAAATTTTTGCGGAGACTGCAGTATTTTTATTTATTTGCATGCATGGTTAGTTGTCTTTTCTTTATCGTTTGGTTACACATTTAGAAACCTCTTCATACGCATTTATAAGCTATCTTATGGGTATAATTTATATGATAAGAGTTTTTCTTATTTATATTGCATGTCCTAATAAGGCCTATAAAATACTTGTGCAGGCCTTATTAGGACTCACTTTTAAGTTCATTTGAAAGTCATGATAGTGAAACATAAAACCTCTGTTAATTACATCATGGAAGAAAGAACAGCAGTTTCAATTACTTCTCGAACTTCTCGAAAGATGGAAGACGCTGATAGGATGGTACAATATTCCAAAAAGAACTGAAATCTACTGAGTGGTTCTACAACACGAAAGCTAGGTCGTTCGACCATTTTTACTACAGAACAAGAAGCTGGTCTTGTCAGAAGGATTATACGTTTGGCTGATGTCGGAAGCCATTCCTATCACTTCGTCTTTCATAAAAATGAGCGTAGAGTAAAACCGGGTAATGCCCGTTAGGAGATAATACCGGTCATTACGGTTTCTCTCATATTACTGCATTCCCGCGCAGGCACACGTACAAATCAGGTGCCGCGACCTCATCCCACGCCGAGGCACCAGCCCCCGCTGTTTTCCAGCCAACATCTAGGATGAACCCACGTCAATTGCTTTCGCGCTTACTTAAAGTCAATTTTCGACGTCATACAATAAGAGGTGAGTGTTTATTATTTCGCAATTCTTTAGTTGTAGCAGAATTATCAAGCATCCAGAGTAATAATAGATTTAGAATTTGTCTCGACAAGTTTTTAATCTTAAAATGTAATACAGAAATGTTTCTATGCGGGCAACGCCGGTCATGCTGACCGGTATTACCTGCAAGTAAAACTAATACTTAGTCATTTCTTTTTTTCATTTTAATGTTTGTTTATTATTTCTGAATGTCTAAAACAAGAATGATGTGAACTAGTGGATGAAGGAAAACCTATTAGAGAAGCAGCTCAATCTACTGGCGTGCCGTTTTCAACGCTTTGTAGAACGATAATCATGAGAGCCCGCAGTCGTGAAGAAATCCAGTCGTTGCAAGGGAACAAGAAGATAAAATGGCTTCCCAAGTTAAGTTCCTCAGTAACATTCTAACAAAGGAGCTCGAGTCGCGAAAGAAAATAGAAAAATGACAAAAGAGAAGAAAAAAAAGCAAAACTGAAAAAAAGACAAGGAAAGGAGAAGTAAAATCGATTAATGTGAAAAAGATTAAAAAACAAATGCTTCAAGACAAAAATAAGAATAAAGACGTACGAAATAGAAATGACAGACATGCATGAAGATGAAGATATTGACGCTGATGAGGATTTGGAAATATGGTCTATGGGCTCACGCTGAGTGCTCAGGATATGACTCTCCTGAGGTTTAAATCTGCGACTTACGCCTGAACAAAGTTTGACCGGTATTAAGAATCTAGTATTAGATACCAACTGGTATTACCTCTCAAGGAGTTCAATACCGGTCGAAGTCATTTATTTTTAAATATTGATTAGGCTTTTATTCTACTTATTGATTTCAATTATTATGATTTTGTTAGAAGAATGGTGAAAGTTTAATCAGCAAAAAAATTATAAAGAAATATTGATTTATTATCTGATTTGTGATTATTTCTCCTTATAATCTTACCTTATTTTTCGATGTCACAACCGTGACAATTCGACGGAATAATGTCGCTTAAAGGTCGCTGTGCCGGAGTTCGCCACTCGCCACTGTACATGAACATGCCACTCGCCACTGTCCTTACCAATGTAAATCGGGCGTTAGACGCCTAGGTGCTCGAGCGTTCCCACTTTTAGATAGGTACTGTATTTTGGAAGTTACATCCTTTGGTACTACGGCCCCACGCTACTTTTGACCTCGATCTCCCCTACCTATACTTTATACTCTCATAACCCAGAAAATAAGGTTAAATTAATTACGTATATGAGTC
The DNA here is from genome assembly GCA_907165235.1 of Zeuzera pyrina. Lineage (NCBI taxonomy): Eukaryota > Metazoa > Arthropoda > Insecta > Lepidoptera > Cossidae > Zeuzera > Zeuzera pyrina. The sequence goes on from OU015641.1 coordinate 8,875,228, forward strand.
GATTAATTTTCACACGTGTACCTACCTAAACGTTTACCATAATAAACGTCATATTCATTATACATTATTGGCCTATATATATGAATACAGCGAAATGTAAACGTTTTATGGTGTAAAATATTATTAGTCGAGTTGTCGATTTAAAAACGTTAAAACCTTATTCATTTTCCGTTACGCTTCTGTACCTAATACTTTTGAATAGTTATAATATACTATCTACATCAAGAACCAATTTTAACATCTCTATATAAAAAGCATAATACAAAAACGGCCACAATGCGCGAACAGCATTACACCTAGATGTCACAGAAACAAGTCCAAGCACCCTATCTCAAACTCGATACTGCAACTCAGCTGTCGATTGGATGCTGCGATGTACCCGACCACACCCATATTATGAGATTCACCAATCACAAGCTGCCATCTTAAATCTGTTGATACTTGTTATGATGTAGCTTGTGTAAATAATATTGTAGATAATAATAATTATGTACTAACAAAAGTAGTAATGTACCAATAGACACATATTAATGTTTTGAATAAACGTGCTTATAAAATACATTATGCAAATATTTCGTTTATTAGATAATCATTAGGCATTTACTAAATTAGAGGATTTAGATATTTAGATAAATAAAATACATAAGAGTAGTTAAGCAGTATATTCGATTAAATATTTTTAGATTTTGTCACTAAACATATTTGTTATGAAAAGATATTGCACTTAATACCATTATTTATAGGTATAGATATAAAAAAAACAATAATTATTTTGATTATAAATATTCTGTCAAATAAACATGTTACCTATATATACTCCAATAAAAATAATTCACACTGGTGTCTACTAATATTATTTTACACTTCACGTTGGTGTAATTTCTGTGATAATGCTGCTTAAATAAACAGTAGGTATGGTTTGGTCTGAGAGAACAATTATGTTGAAAATTATTTACTTGCTTACAAGTGTAATAATAAATTAAAAAATAATACATCATTAATTTATTTAAATAGAAATTGTTTTAATTATTCTAGTAGGACTACCGAGGTCACACTCCCACATCATTTCTAAAAAATGCAGTAGTAGTATCTACTACCACAAATTAGTAACTACTACTATAGTACTACTATGGTATACTCTATAAATTATTTACAGGTAGTAGTAACAAAATTATTTACGGGTATTCAAATTATAAAATATCATACTACCAACGCCATCTCTTAAAATATTTGTCTTTCATACTGAGAAATATTAGATGGCGCTGTAATCAATACCAAATCTAGTGTAATTATTACAAAAAACAAAATTAAATAGTAGATGGCACTGACCATTCTCAAAGTTCTACTCATTAATAGATGGCAGTATTGCGTAATTAAGAAATTATAAAATAAAAATTCTCTCTAGTGTTGTTTATAATTAGTTAATTAATGCATTATAGTTTTATAATTATGATTTTTCATTCACAACTATGTATATCACATATGTATTTCCTCGTAAGAGAGGACAACATACCTTACTTCGATCCCGCCTCATGCCATTGACTAGACACAGGAAAAGGAAATAGTATACAATAATCAAACTAATATGAATGTTATCAACATTTAATAAAAAAAACATTGATTTAAATAAAAATGCAAGAAATTTTTTAAATATTTTTGATTTATTAGTAACCATCAGTAGCCATAGATATAATGAAATGCGTAATAAAAATGCTTTTATTCTAAGAAAACAGAGAAAACTTTTGAAAAGAAAATATGGAGGCCAAGGTTTAAGAAAATACTTTTTTTTATTTTTTTATTTACATAGCTATTGAGTATCAACAATGAGTATTTATGTTTGGAAATTGGGTGAAATAGCACTTGCACGTGTGTGTAAAAAAGTATACGCAAAAGTTAAAGTTGTTAAAAATGAAGAAGGATTATTTCATGACGAGAAAGGTCTTTGTTTTATTGTTAAAATTATGTAAATTTCTTTGTAAATACGCCAAATAATGAAGTTTATAAATATAAAATAACTTAGTTCTAGGCATAACTACTAACGAAGATGGTAGCATTAAAGTCACCGAAGAAGTGTGTTATTATGTGGAAATTACCAGAAGGAATGAGAGGCTCTGGCTTCCATGTACCAGCCTTCACTTAGCTGAAAGGTCTAGACCATTTTATGGTCCTGCTGATAAAATCTCACCACCTAAACCAAGCCCACTTACTCCTAGAAAGGTATACCTATCTATGTCACATTATACCATTATGATTTTAACAATAAATCGAATAAAAATTTACCTGGTATCGCACTTTAAAATTAGACATTTTTTTATTAATTAATTAAATGCAATATCTGTCCGCTTATAATTCGACTTTTACTTATGCAACTATTGATGCGGTTTTCGCCTTTGAATAACCTTTCCAAGGCTTTAATTTAATTACGATTATCTTATGTCTTGAGGCTGTAATGATGTTTATAAATTTATCTCATTGACTTGATGGTTAGTAGGTTAGTAGGTAACCTATCCTACCAAGTTGAAGGTCCTGAGTTTAATTCCCAACTATAATCAATTTAAGATACTTAAATTCTCTCATAATATGGATGCATACACCCCCAGTTCATTGTGGTACTACCCTAGTCCTCAGTTTGCACACAATAATATTGTGGAAGTACTTGCATACATAATAGGTATAGTTACATACATACCTACAAGTTTTTGTTTTACTAATTATAGAGAAAAATTGTAGAAGATCATACTCTTCCCTTAGAAGTAAAGTTATCACAAAAGAAGGAACCATGTCTAAACATGTCATATGATATTCGCCACTTACCACTGAAACAAAGTAAATATGAAAATGCTTTTAAAGAGTTTGTTAGGAGAGGAAAAGAGATGATCTTTGATGAGTACTACTCAATTTTAGAAAAAGATCTTACAAGAACTGAAGACTTGGATTATTTACAAAATATTGATGCTAGCACTGAAGATAAACTTGAAGTGGTAAATCATTCATCTAAGTCTTCTTTCATTCTTCGTCATTCATTCATTCATCCATATAAAAATCATTATTGTTCTACTTTCACAGATACATTTTTTATTTCTAGAAGCTTGTTAGTTCTGTAGTGCATGAAATTAATTTTGTGACTTGAATTTTTTATTCAAAATTAAGGGGAAATAGTAACACCAAATGATCTACAAAGTTGAAATTATAATTATTATAATTTCAAATATAATTGTAAGTATTTAATAATAAAATTATAGCAAAAGCATTTTTGAAATGAATAGCATTCTTTATAAATTTCTATTTGTTTAATTTAAATCATCTACAATTATAATTAATAGTTTCTAATTTCATATTCCTTTCATCACTTTACTACACTACCTACTTTTAATAAATATTTTTTTATTCTTTAAAATTAATAGTTTTTGCACATTTTACACTTAAATCAAATTATTAACTATTAAATGTTCGCATTGCATTATAAAATATCTAAAACGGAAAATTTAAAGAGATTACCTTTTATTTTGGCCTGACGTTTGAACAAAGTTGCATCAGCCATGGTCTCAAGCAAACAGGCAAACAGTTTGCTTGTGACCACGGCTGATGCAACTTGATCAAAATGTCAAGCCAAAATAAAAGGTAATTGCGTTAAATTTCCTGGTTTAGATATTAACTCAAATTGTCATTGTAATTGATAGAAATAATTGGAAAATATTACAATGCATAGAATTGTGTTTTAATATGACAGTACAATCTATTTATAATTTCAATTTTTTTTTACACTATAATTATTTTATGGTGTTATTGTTTTTCTACGTTACTATACTTTTAACACAGTTGTAACATTTTATTTTTTCAGTAATTTATATTTTTTTATAGTGTTAAAAATAATTTTTATCGTCATTAACACCAATTTTGAAGTGTTTCTAAATGCATCTCAACATTAAGCTAGAAAATAATTGGTTTCTTTATCCATGATCATATCATAAATTTTTATGCTCACATTTACCTACATATATTTTATAATAGGTATGTGAATGTAGATTAATGATCCAAAAGCAGAATTTGTTTGTTTTTGTGAAATAAATGTTTTGACCCTCCCATATAGTGAAGTGTACTCAAAATTTTTATTTAAATTTTAAAAAAAATTGCATTTTCCTTTAGTTATTACTTTTGCTGAAAATTATAATGGCCATTGTAACAACAATAGTTCTAAAAAATAACTGAAACAAGCAAATTTATCGAAGTGAAATAGCTCTTGTTGCTATGAAATAAAGTTCAATGAACGGGTATGAGCATACTCAACAAATTTTTTACTTGTTTTACTTATTTAACCTTGGTATGTAGGTACTGAAACCAATTCGATTATATTATTATAAAATTATCAATTTGTTGTAAATAGGTGATTAAGAATATAGCGACAGAGAAAGAAATTGAAAGTTATTTGCATCAATGCTGGAGGTATAATTTCGTACATAAGCAGATGAAGAATGAAGTCGAAAATGTCGAAGAACCCGATAACTCGGTAAGTATATGGCTTATAGCTGTTAAATATTCTTGGCTGTCAGATCAGTACTCACAGCCACTAAGAGTGCCGACACCACACGACGTGAAAACTTTCTTGCGCGCGGTTGGGTAGTTCTCAGAAGTTCGAACGTTGTTGTCTAGTGAATAGTTTATATTCTCTTTTAGTAACTACACGATAATGTCAACCTACCCCGCTAGTGTGTTCTAATTAGGGTTGCCAAAATTTCTTCGGCTGACTATAATATTTAAAAAATTATGGAACATTTAAAAAAAAATTATTTTATGGAAAGAGTAAAAAATAAACCAATATATATTTGTTACTTATTTATTTTTATAAAAATTATATTTTTTTGCACTTGTATTTTTTAAAAGAGATTTACATTACACAAATTCTCGTTTTGACAGCAGATATCGCGCGATATTTGGCTGTCGCATGCTAACTGCAATAGGTAATATTATTGTTATTATTATTGTTGTTGAGGGACGTCTGCCAGGCCCAGACGGGTGATCAGTCCTCTTTTGGACCATTTCACCCATTTCCCTTACGTGGAGTATGGTCTACTGATAGCCTAGAAAACGTTCCCCATCAAACCTTCTTGTACGCCTACAAAATTCTATTATGTCCTCGTAGCTGAGAGATTTCAGTTCCTCCTCCCCAAGTAGGTCCATTCCTAAAATCTCCCATCTTATCCTTGAATACGTTAGACATTCCGCTATGAAGTGTTTGCTAGTTTCCTCTTTGTCACAGTGCGGGCACTGTGCACTTTCACTTCCCTTACTAATTAGTGCCTTGTGCCTATTTAGTAAGTTGTGTCCAGTTATTATTCCTGTGATCGTTCTAACGTTTGTTTTGCTCATACTTAGGATCTTTTGTACCTTCTTCTTATCTATTTCCTTTAGGAACATCCTTGACTGTCTACAGCCTACTTTATTCTTCCATGCTTTGATTGTTTCTTTCATAGCTATGGTTCTGATGATTCCTTTTATTATTCTTTCTGATATTGGGAGAACTGGTTCAGGTCTGGTGAACCTCCTTTCCGATCCCTCTCTTGCAAGTTCGTCCGCCTTCTCATTGCCCTCATTCCCTTGGTGTCCTGGGATCCAGGCAATGGTTGCTTCTATTGAGGATGCTAACCGATTTAACGTTCTTTTACATTCTAGTACTAAAGCTGATATGGTGCTAGGTCTATCCAATGCCTTTAATGTGGCTTGACTATCCGTGTAGATTACCACATCTGTGTACATACTATTGTCTTCTTCTAGCATCTTTTGAGCACATGTCAATACTGCGTATACCGCAGCTTGGAACACGCTGGTATATAGACCTAGCGATATGCTCATTTCCTTTTGTTCTGACTTGGGTGTGTAAGTGCCCGCTCCCGAGAGTTTTGTGCTCTCTCTGCGAGAGCCATCTGTATACCCTATAAGTGTTCTTGTGTTATTTCTTATTTCCCAATCGTCTCTTTCGCCGATGTGTACTCTGTATTTCTTGTCAAAAATTCTTAGTTTCTTTATTAGGTCATTGTTTTGTAATACCATTGACAGTTTTCCCGCATATATGGTATCTATTTGTGCATGTCCTTTATCTAGATCACTGGTTCCCAAACTTATTTTGTCTACCGAGTCGAGAGCTCATGCAGTCGTTGTCTAAGATGCCTCCTAGCTAAATGAAATTACAAATCACCCCCCAGGCCTCTACACAACGCCCCCTTTTTTTTCTGGGTCTCTTACCGCCCCCCTTTAGGCCTGCAGCGCCCACAAGGGGGCGTTATCGCCCACTTTGGGAATGGCTGATCTAGATGATTTGCTTTCCATTCTTTATATGTTTTCATGAGATACCATTGTTCTATTGCTTTCTTTTTAATTTCTATTTCGAGTGGATTCATGCCTAGGATAATTTCCAGAGCTGCCGTTGGTGTCGACCTTAGCGCTCCTGTCATCATCAGGCAGGCCATTCTCTGTACTCTATCTAGTTCCTTCTTATTGCTCTTGATTTGTGCTTTGTGTCACCATACCACCGCGCCATAGGTTAGTCTTGGTAGTATTATGGTTCTGTATGTCCAGTGTGTCATGTGAGGCTTTATACCCCAGGTTTTTCCCACCGCTCTTTGACATTGTATTGGGGCTGTTTTAGCTCTAGTACTTACTTCTTTAATATGACTGCAGAATCTTAGCTTGTCGTCTAGATTTATACCTAAGTATTTAATTTCTTTAACTATTTCTAGTTCTTTTCCTGATAGCACTATGTCTGGCATTATCATTATTTTCCTTTTCTTGGTGAATACTACCAGTTTGGTTTTGTCCGGGTGTATCCCCAGACCCTTATCCAGGCACCATTCTAGAATAGTTTTTATTCCTTCCGTTATTACTTCTTTAATACCGTTCAGAGATTTTCCCATCACTAGTATAACTCCGTCATCCGAGTATGCTTGCATATATATGTGCATCTCGTTAATCTTTTTCACCAGTGAGTCTAGCAGTAAGCACCATAGTAGTGGAGACAGACATCCTCCCTGCGAGAAACCTCTCCTCGCCTCCGCAGTATATGTCGTGTTTCCTAACTGTGCGGTGATTATTCTGTTTTTAATCATTTTTATTGTCCATTCTGCTATGCAGTCCGGTATGCCTTTCCTCTTCATCGATCTTCCAATCGTCTCAAAGGTTGCTCTATCAAAAGCTCCCTCAATATCGAAAAAGCATACTACTGCATATTCTTTGTCGTTACTTATTGCTCTGTCTATTTTTACAGTTAGACTATGCAGTGCTGTTTCTGTTGATTTCCCAGTCATGTAAGCATGTTGATGCTTGTGAATTGGGAAGTTGCTTGCTTCAAGTAGTGTTCGAATGTGATTGTCTATTATTTTTTCTAGTGTTTTTAACACAAAAGAAGATAGACTGATACATCTGTACGCTTTCACTTCTTGATATGTCTTCTTTCCAGGTTTCGGAATGAAGACAACTCTCACTTGTCTCCATGTAGCTGGAATGTATCTCAATGCTATACTTTGTGTGTATAGGTTCTTTAGTATGAACATAATTTTCTTCAAGCTTCTCTGTAGAATTTTGGGGAAAATTTCGTCTGGTCCTGCCGCTTTGAATGGCATGAACGACGTTACTGCCCATTCTATCCGTTGTTCTGTAATCATCTCCTCTGCTACTGCCCATGCTGGTTCTTCATACTGTTCACACATTATTCCTTCGGCATTGTATTCTGCACTATCTGGGAAATGTGTTTAAATCATTTTCTTTAGAACTTCTTTTGGTTCCGTGATAAGACGGTCACCATCCTTAATGCTGCTCAGTGTGCAGGCTGTGTTGCCCCCTAGCATTTTCATTATTCTAGAGGCTTCAGAGTGTGTGGAGATGCTCTCGCAATATGTTCTCCATCCTCTCCTACTTTCTTCTGAGCATTTCTTTTTAAAACTGTTTCTTTCATTCCTGTATACGCTCCAGCCGTTTTCGTCACCCTTATGAAGGGCTATCCTCAGAGCTTTTCGCGTTTTCTTCCTTAGCTTGCTAAGTTCTTTTGTCCACCATGGTTGTCCTTTCCCTACTTTAATTTCTCGTAGAGGACATGATTCGTGATAGGCTTGCTTTAGTAGTTCTTTAAATTCCTCAGCTCCTCTTTCAAGGTCCTGAATACTCCCTAATCCTGCAGTCTTGGGTATCCAACCGTTGATGATTGAATCAAATTTATCCCAGTCCGTTTTTTTGGGGATTCTTATTTTCTTTATTTCTACTTTACTATCTAACTCAAAAAAAGATTCTTCTATGGTCTGAGAAGGCATAGTTTGTATCCACTTTCCATCCCTTCACAAGTGAACTAATCTGTTTTGAGCTATAGGTAATGTCTAGTACTTCTTTTCTGTTTTTGGTAACGAAGGCAGGTTCGTTGCCAATGTTTAGGAGGTCTAATTCATTAACTAAAATGAAGTCTAAATATCTCTCGCCTTTCCAGTATGTGTCTGTGCTACCCCAAACAGTATTATGAGCATTAGCATCGCACCCTACCAGAATAGGAACATTCTTACCTTTGCATCTGTTGATCAGTTCTTGTACCTTCGCCGCAGGTGGGTCGAAGTCTCTTTCACTAGGAGTGTAACTTGAGGCTACGCCGATGCTCATGGCTCTGCCTTCCTCAGTTTTCGTAGGGACTTCTACAGCCACTAGATCTCTGTAACACATAATGGCCGTATAGCCTACGTTCTTTATGTTCTTACCAATATATATACATGCTCTGGGAGGGAGCTCACCTTCCGTGTGGTAGATGATTTCACCCCCCAGAGAACCGACTCTTACTACCCGGTTGTTGTACGTGTATGGTTCTTGTAGGAGAGCTATGGCAATTTTCTTCTCGATGTTGGTTTTGCAGAGGTCGTGCATCGCCTCTTTGCAATGGTGAACATTTATTTGACATATTCTTATTGATCTTTGTGTGCGTAGTGTTACTGTTTACGTGTTTGTCCATTTTTGTTCTTTGTTTTTAGTCCCGTCCTAGAAGCCGGACCCCCCCCCCCAGACGCACTGCCTTCGCCAGTCTTAGCACGGCCAGCACCCCCAGAGAAGCACCCACTCCCCGCCGGTTTCCTCTGTCCTTTGTCCGCCTGTCTCGGTCCAGTCGGAGTACTTAAAGTCCTGATGCTGTCACCCGCGTGAACCGGTGCTCACCCCCACTCGTAGATGTCTCACCCACATTTGAGGGCGCGCACCTGTGCACGCACTTGCATACGCATGTACTGCATTTGCATCCTGCCTTCTTGACTACTACACCTTTGGCCGCCGGAAGCTCACCTCCTCTCAAGCTTGACCTGAGTAGTCTCACCTGGACTTGGGTTGCCTGAAAGCTAAGCCAACGATGGTAGTCCTTCCAGCTTTCTGCATCTTCGTGAGGAATACCTACTATGAGTCGAGTTCCCAAAGGCAGTAGCTCCTTTGAGATCTCCGTCCAGTCGCATGTCTTCGTATCTGTCAGGTGTCTGTTCTGTCTCACCAAGACCCTGAATGGGTCCTTGGGGAGGTGTTCTTTTGGACCTGGTATCCACACCATAGCCTTGGCCCTATCGACTCTCCGCGCAATGATAGAGACGCCGTGGTGGTCTCCGAAGGAGCATGCCAAGAGCCAGTCCCTCGCCCCCTCGTTCATTGGGGTCACAAAGTAATGACCTTCTGACACCAACCCCGAGGTGGCAAAGGAGACCCCTGTCGTTTCTGCATCCTCTTCCTCCACCGCCTTCTCTATCATTTCGTTCAGTTTCATTTCATTTAGTTTTCAGTTCATTTAGTTTTTGTCGTATGACAGAGGCCAGGGCTTCATCTACCGGTTTCCCGTCTGTCCTTCCTATTGCGATGGCGAGTCCCGTCTGTCTTAGCGAGAGGCCGCGCGGTCCGTCATCGTTCTCGGCAGCTCCCCAGTTTACGCGCTTCGGCGGTGGCCTCAGCTCCGGGTCCGTGCTCTGTCTTTTCATCTTCATAGGTCTCTGGGGGGCAGAGGAAGTTGATGGTGCTGTTTGCTCCGCATCTCTGCTCCTTTCGGCTCGTACCTTCCTCCGACGCCGTGCCTTCTCCATTTTCTTTTCCTCCTTGGTGGGAACTCGACTGAAAGGTTCCCCCTCCTCCATAGTGTTACCTGTGGAAATGGGGCTTTTCAGAAGTGTTTCCTCTTCTATGTGCAGATCGGCAAGGGAAAGTGCATCCTCAACCTCAACTGTACTTGGCTTTGATTCTATTAGTTCTTTAGGAGGTACTCCCTCAGTGTCACCTTCGGGCTTCCTCTCCATTATAATATTTTTATTTAAATTATCCATACAATTTGGGTTTTTAATGGTGAGAAATAAAATAAGGCACCCCGGCAGAGCTCCCTTGCCCAGGTGCCGGCTACATTTCGCGGATACAGAGGGCGCCGCTCCCCTGTACTCAGGCTCGTACGACGCAGACGTTATGAGTGATGTGTTCCTCCTCGGGTCTGGAAAATTATTCGGCGAGTTTGACTCTCCGGATAATCAGTAGGTACCGGATAAGTAATACCTCTTATGGCCTCCTCTACTTTCCCTACCTTTCTCCAGATGTCTCCCTCCGAGTCGCTTCCCATCCCCGTTGACGAATCCAGCACTCACGACCCCCGTCTACGAAACGGCTCGTGAGCTGGATAGGCCAGCTCTCGAGCCGCGGGATCGTTGGCACGAGCTCTCCAACCGTGACCCCAGGGGGTGTGAGGATGTTGGGATTACACATCCGCCACCTCCTCGCTTTAGTGGCGGATGTAGGGACAGGATGAGGATGTGTTAGGATGGTTTGGATTGGATTCAGGAAGGTGCTAGGGAGGGGGATTTTGTACATTACATACGGGTTTTCCTCCGCAAGTGATGCACAGCTGTGAGGATAATATCTGAAGCCGGAATTTCGATATCATCCCCTGTGCCCTCCTCCTTTATCCGGGCTTGGGACCGGCACCATACTGGGGTTTTTGGTTGAGACATAATTCATCCCATCCAGAAAACCCAGCATCGAGGCGGAGTTGCAATAGGTAATAAGCATGCCAGTTTAATTAAGTTGTGTAGAAGAATAACAGTAAAAATAAATACATTTTGTAGATAAAAAAAAATCAGAAATGGAACCAGAAGAAACATTACTGTTTAGCGACTGAACCCACTGCTAAGCAAAAAATATATACTTTTTAAACAAAAATATTTATCTATTTTTTAAATTCTTTTCACTATACAATATTTATTTGAATGTACCATGAAAACTACTAGAACGTAGCATCTCCACAGAGTTTTGAAAAAACAATTGAGTTAACATGACACAAGTGACGTCCATATGGTAGTTTTTACCACCAAAAGAGTTCGTATATCAATGTTTACCACATATCATACGAGAAGGCCACGCCCATGCTACTTCTTTTTTTCTCGAGGTAACCTCTTAACTTCATGTCACTTATGGTAGAAAGAGAAAGATTGAACATTTGCATACTGATGCCTCTTCTGGTAAAAAGTGCACTTATAAATGGCATAGTGGAACCAGATTGTGACAGGTACCTGTACAGTTCCTTATAATTTCTATCCTTTGACTTTTTTTTTACTAGATACCCTCTAGTAAAAGCCTGACACACTGCCATATTTCAGCAATTTAGCAGTGTAAGCATTCAAATATACTTTTTTGTGTTTTTATCTACATGTATACAATGTATTTCCAAACTCTTAATTTTATATAATACTATCGAAATTTCGCCCCGCCTTAGCACGGGTAGAAATTTTTTTTATAAAATAAAATACAGCCCATGTTACTCGCTGATAATGTAGCTTTCTAGATTAGAAGAAATTTTTGAAATCGGTTGTGTAGGTTTTGAGTTTATCCATTACATACAAACAAACAAAGTTTACCTCTGTATTATTAGTATAGATAGGTATTTTTGATTTTTTGGTTTTTATTTTAATTTTTTTGTTACTTTTAATCACACGATTTAATTATTTTGTCGAATAATTATAATGAGTTATTTCAATTTCGATAGAAAATGATTATTGTGAAACAGAGAAAGTAGAATTAAATTACTAAATCGTAGTTTATAGAGAAAATGTTGTCTTTCACCATTTGAAAGAATTAACATTCATACATTAGAAAAATTTTTTGGAAATACTTCCCCTATCTCATATATACAAATCAACGTTTGTTTGTTTGTTCGTATTTTATGGGCTACACTACCGTTTATCTGATTGCGATGAAAGGTATGAATATAGCTTGAATCCTGAGGAAGGACATAGGCTATTTTAAGAATAAAAAACGCGGACGAAGTCACGGGCATCAGCTGGTTATTAATAAAAATTACAATGGTTAAACTTAAGTAAAATTTTTTGTCCCTTTCCTTCGTTTTCTTTTGTTCACAAACTCGACTATGACAGAAGGCTATGACTATGTCATAACTATTCCAAGTTTATTCTGGGTTTATTAGTAGGGTCGTTCAAATTTATAATGTTGAATTCCAGGAGTTATCTGCGGAGAAGCAACCGATAAATGTTCACACATCATGGTGTCTCGTTTGTGGGAAAAAAGAAAAGTTGCTTCAGTGTGTCAACTGCCCTTGTTCTTTCCATCTTGCATGCAGAAAGGAATGGCTAGTTACTGTTATACGTAAGATTTTTAAAATGTCTAATACCCAATATTAATGAAATCCTTATACAACGCCATCTCTGATACATGACAGAAACAAAAATAAACATGGCTTCTATGTTAGTTCTGGTAATGCCAGTAGATGGCGTGGTGTGCATTATCCTTTGACAGCTGATTCAGTTACGCGGGCCTTTCATTACATACCATTGAGCTTTTGATTTCTGTACATTTATTGAAATTAATTCATATTGAGTATTCTTAATAAAAAACTGAATTTAATTCAGCTAATAAGTTAAAACAAATTTGTTGATTGTGAGGCGGTACGAAGTTCGCCGGGTCAGCTATTAATCATATATAAAGAGTATGCTCTGTGGTTTGTCTAACATAATTACACCTTATAAAATAGCAAGTCTTTTATTTTAAATTTAATAGATGATTATATTATAATATTAATTAGAAAAACAATCTATTACGTGAATTACATACTATTAAAATACAATGTGTTATAATTTAAAAGATAATATTGTTTTTTGTAGATCGCAAGCACCCGCCGAAAAAGCCGCCAAAGCAGACAACCCTTGTTAAAAAGATCCTGTCCAGCACTCGCATCATCTGCTCAGTACACAAAGAGAAGGAGAATGTGAACTTCTGTCCCAGCTGCATGTGGGGTCCACGTGTTGGGTATATGTGCAAAATAATAGTAAAAATCTTTAGAAACGATTAGATTTGTAGTAGCAATGGACAGTGGAATGTTCCACCTGTCTTGCTTAGAAAGCAAGCATGTAACAAGATATGTGAATATTAAATAATAATATTCACATATCTTCGCGCCGTATCTCTAACTCCTTGGCCACGACCTCACCGCTTGGGCGTCTTGCGTTTTGCGTCTGCGATCGCGGAAGAATAATAATTTTAAGAAGTTATTTAGAGCGTGCCATGAGTCGCAGCGGCGAGAGATTAGCGGCGCGGAAGGAAACAAGCGCGCGACCGCGGCCGGCGGTGAGCGGGGAGGAGGCGTGAGTATGAAACAAATAAGCTGTAGCGCGGATGCCACGACTCAGAGCGGCGCGTATGGCGAGTGCGACCACAGAATACATATTCATACTCCAAGGAACGAATTTGGTATCGAGCGTCTTGAATAAATAATTTTGTATTTTCGCCGTTCAATAATGAACACAGAAATTTAAGACCTGCTACATGGCTTGCAAGTCATTCGCAACATAATTGTAAAATGTTATCAAGATATTATGGGACGAAATAAATCATAATTTTTCCAGGACGTGAAGGTAGGTATCTCTCTATTTGTTTTATTTATTTAAGCTATCAACACCTTTATTCCGAAAGTGGATACATATATATATATCTTCACGCCGTATCCCTAACGATGTAGTCGGAGAGGACGGAGCGCCAAACGTCGCGGTCCTTACTTCTTGCGCTTCCTTAAATCTCATCATTCTCCTCACACATTTTCGTCTAAGTATGCGAGAGCTTTTGACACTTGCGTCAGCTAACACTCTAGCTATTTGATCTTCCTAAGTCAGCCTTGGTCTTCCTTGGCTTCTTTTACTATTCACTTTTGCTAGTCATTCTATGAGACACCTTCAAAATTTTCTGCCTCAAAAAACTAAAATCACTCTGGCACAAACACTTCTTTTGCCACTGTTGGATTACGCTGATGATTGTTTTCTGGACGTCACTGAAGAGCTGTTGGATGAACTCTAGCGCCTTCAAAACTTTTGTGTTCGGTTTATATTCGAACTACGTAAATTTAACCATGTTTCCATTTCCCGCCAACAGTTAAAATGGCACCCTATCCGTTTTCGCAGGGACTCTCATATCTTTACACTTTTGTTTAATAGCCTTCATAATACTTCCTATCCTTCATATCTTCGTGATCGTTTTCATTTTCTATTTTCCTGTGATCATAATCTCAGAAACAGTACTTGTACCCTTTTGAAAACTATTCACGACACTGCTGCTTTTAATAGTTCCTTTCGTCGTAAAGCTGTCAGACTCTGGAATTCTCTGCCCATATCTGTACGGAATTGTCTTACATTGGCATCTTTCAAAAGACACTTGAAATCGCATTATCTGTCTTTTACATAATACTGATTTATTGTATTTAATGTGTACTACCTGATATAGTATCATGGTTTCTATATTTATAGATAGTTATGTTGTATTTTTTTTTAATGTATGTACATTCAGTCAAGAAAGTATCGGGAATGGATGATTTGTTTATGGTTCCAAATTTTCCAATTTTTTGTGTTCTTTGTTGTTGTTAGATTGGCATAACTGTTTTCCATTTTGGCGCGAAGTTTGAGTGGCATCTGTTATTTAGATTAAATACAGTGCTGTTTTTTAGTTATATCATTCTAGTGTATATTGCGAATTTCATAATGGACAAAAACATCGAACAAAGAGTTTGTCTTAAATTTTGCATTGCCAATGGAATTTCGTGTTCGAAGTCACTGAAAATGTTACAGAAGGCTTACGGTGAATCGACTTTACCAAAAACACGTGCTTATGAATGGTACAAAGCGTTCAAAAGCGGTCGAGATGTGATGGAAGATTTGCCTCGCTCTGGTAGGCCATCAACGTCTGCAACTGAAGTTAACATCGCAAAAGTGAAGGAAATAGTGACTGAAAATGCTGATTCAAGTTTGAGAGAGATAGCCGCCGAACTTTCTGTGTCTCACGAGTCGATCCGTACCATTTTAAATAATCACTTGGGTATGATACATGTTGCCGCTCGGCTAGTCCCAAAAGACCTGAATTTTCTTCAAAAACAATCGCATAAGAGTCGCTGAGGACATGCTAGAACGAGTCAATTCCGACCCAACATTCGAAATGAAACGCATTGTTTACGAGTTTGACATGCAGACTAGTCAACAAGCTTCGGAGTGGCGCCTTCCAAGTGAACCGAAACCGAAAAAACCACGCCAAAGTCGATCAAAAGTCAAAGTCATGTTGACTGTTTTCTTTAACTATTGCGGTGTTGTGCACTCGGAATTCTTGCCGGAAGATCAAACGGTAAATAAAGAATATTATTTGGGCGTTATGCAGCGTTTAAGAGAGCAAATTCGACGAAAAAGGCCAGGTTTGTGGAAAGAAAATTCTTGGATTTTGCACCACGATAATGCGCCTTCGCACAAGACCATCATTGTGAATGAATTTTTGACCAAAAACTCAACAAATACCATCGAGCAACCACCTTATTCACCAGATATGGCTCCAGCCGACTTCTTTCTTTTTCCTAAACTCAAATTACCACTTCGTGGCACCCGTTTTCATTCGGTAGAAGACAAACTAGAATTCGCGGCGAGCACTGAACTCAATTCCGGAAAAAGCGTTTGAAAAATGTTTTGATGATTGGATTATTCGTTAGCGTAAGTGTATCGTTTCTGAAGGAGCATACTTTGAAGGTGATAAAATAAATTTGGATGAATTTCATTCACCTGTTCTAGACATTTTCCATTTACACTAATCACACATTTCGTTTGTTCCGCTTCTCTTTCAAACACCAGAACCTTAGTTTTGTTCACATTCATTTTCAATCCTTTTACTTCACAATCTTCTTTCATGCACGTGACTAGTGTCTGCAACTCTGCTTCTGATGGTGCTATTAGCACAGCATCGTCAGCGTACAATAGGCAGTTTACTACTGTGTCACCACATCCCATACCACTCATATTACCTTTCAATCTCTGGAGGCAACTGTCCAAATACAGCACGAATAGCCAGGCAGACATCACGCAGCCCTGTCTGACACCAGAACAGACTTCAAACCAGGGCGACATGTCACCGTCTATCCTTGCACAGGCTCTGTGGTCTCGATATAATGACCTCACAGCCTGCAGTAAGAAGCCCTCCACGCCATATTCAGGCAGAAGACTCCACAATTTCTTCCGCACTACTCTATCGAATGCTTTCTCTAGATCCACGAAAGCGCAGAAAACTTTCTGACCTAAGGCCAGAAACCTTCCCACGACAACGCGAAGCGAGAAAATCTGATCCATACAACCCCTACCGTTCCTGAATCCACCTTGCGCCTCCCACAAATATCTTTCTGAAACACCTTTCATACTTTCAGTCAATACTTTAGTATAGACTTTACTCGCTAAGCTGACCAAGCTGATGGCCCTATAGCACGCACAGTCTAGGTAGGAACCTTTCCCTTTATATAGAGGTACTATGACTGCCGTGCGCCAGTCCTCTGGAACCTCCCCCTTCTGCCAACAAAGGTTGCAGAGTGCACAGAAGGCATCCCAGACCCTAGGACCACCATACTTGATCATCTCAGCAGTCACCTCATCAATTCCCGCAGCCTTTCCACATTTCAAACTTCTTATCACTTTCACAATCTCTTTCATACTAATGGCATCCTCCAGTCCCTGGCCTGAGTGTGGCAATTCATTAGAATCGCTCTCAGTATCAGAGACGGAGTCGCCACTCTCATACAGTTCTCCATGGTATTCACTCCATCGCTGCAGAACATCCTTTTTATTTGTAAGCAGGTTGTTTTCTTTCGAACGCACTTTATTCATTCTGCAAGGTGCCGGACCACTTCGGATCTTACGTACTTCTTTCCAAAATAATTTGGAATTTTCCTCGAAGTTGTCCGACATCTTGTTTTCATCTAACACCCTACACCTTTCACGCTTCTCTTTCACTAGTGCCTTCGTTTCTGCTTTCTGCAGCTTATACCTGTCTTTCATCAAATTTTTCATACCACAGTCATTAGTAGCAAGGTAGTCTCGCCATGCTTTCTTTTTCTTATACACAGCCACTTTCACCTCATCATCCCACCACACATCACGCTTTTTGCCGTTCCCAATCTTATTCATTCCACACACTTCTTTCGCAGCCTCAACCATACTATCTCTAAGGTTCTGCCAGCATTCTTCAACATCCTCGCTCATCACTTTCAATCTATCATCAAGCTTACTGGATAATACCCTTTCATATTCATTCCTGGTGGCCGCATCCTGCAGTTTCCAGCTTTTAATACGGCTAACCGCTGCAGGTTTGGACACTACGCGATGTCGCCATGCTGCGAACAGACCCCTTATTCTGGTTATCACCAGAAAGTGGTCCGTCCCGAGGTCGGCTCCTCTATACGCTCTTGTGTCCATTACCTGCTTCTTAAGTCTGCTATCCACCAGGAATAAATCAATCATACTTCTCGCACCCTTTCTTTCCCACGTGTACTGATGGATCCCTTTGTGCCCAAACATGGTATTAGCCACAAAAAGATCCTTTTCCATACACAGTCCTAGCACAATCTTACCAGCATCATTTACTCTCTTATCTCCATATTTGCCTAGGACAGACTCAAATCCTGTTCGAGCTGTCCCGACCCATCCATTCATGTCTCCACACACACACACAACAATTCTTTCGTTCTCTTCAACCGTCGCTAGAACTTCTCTAACATTTTCCCAGAACTGCTCTAGTTCAGCCAAACCGACAGAGGACACTGGGGCATATACTGCCAAAACAAAAATTCTTGTCAACCCAATCTTGAGGCGTACCCAGAGCAGTCTGGGATTTATACATTCATACTCAGTCATACAATTAACCATACGAGAGGACAGTAAAACGCCTACCCCTTGGCATCCCCTATCTCCTTGTGGTACCCCTGACCACAAAGCGATGCCTCCTCCGGGCAAGTCGGCAAGTTCACTGCCGCCTCGCTTGGTTTCACTCAAACATAGCACATCCAATCTTTTCTCTTCCATAATATCAATCACTTCATTCATCTTCTCCTCAATCCCACCTCTCACATTCCACGCAGCTACTCTGCACTCCTCCCTCCACTTCCCGCCGCTAGGTGCACAGCGTGTTGGGTGGCGGTCCCCAACGCCGAACTGCACTCTGCACACACCAGCGGGGACAGACCGGTGTACGTCGCTTCCGGGGGACGCCCTAACATTATAATTGCCGTTGTCCCGCATGGTATGCACAGAAGAGGAATTGCAGCCCTGAAAAGGGCTGGCAGGGGTCGCGACGAGCACGCTTCCTCAGTTGACCCCCTATATATATGCGTCTGCGTCAATATATATATATTTTTTTTTTTTAATGAGCACACTACTCATACATTTTCTTTTTTAAAGAGGTGTGCTGGTAGAGATCTCTTAAAGAGATAAGCATTGCCTCTTGTATATTACTGCTTCCAATTTTGTTTATTATATATTTTTTTGTGTGTGAATAAATTTAAAAAAAAGACAGTTATAATAATATGAACACTGCAATGTGGGTAATAAGACGTAAAACATGAAACAGTACGAACTTATCAAACGCCTGTAAGAAATTGAAATAGCCTATTTGCTACATGAGTATAGGTGAGGCGTTAACATAACTGACTTAATTTTTTTTCTTGATTCAATTTTTTATCAACTGATAATCGATAATTAAAATATAATTTTTTAGTTTGTACTTAATTTTTCTCTTTGATAAACACTACATTCTAAGTTAAGTAAGTGACTGCAAGTTAGGTAATAAGCGTGCGGCAACCAAATATCAAATCAATTTATTCAAGTAAACCCAATCACAAGATATTTTTGAACGTCAAATCTACTTTAGTTCGGTTCAAAGAGAAGAGAAAAGAAAACCTGGACACTGAGAAGAACCGACAAGAAACTCAGTCAGGTATAATTTTTTCAACGTCATTTTACAAAAGGTTTATTAAAATACAATATTCAGAGGGCCAGTAAATGCATGTGCAGAGAAAATCATTTCCAGACTATTGTTTTATCTTCAACGAAATCGTTTATTTTATAGTATGATTGTCTAATCAATGTACGTTTTATAACTAATCTAAATATATTTTCTGTTAATTGAGTGACTTCTTGAGGAACTTTATTATAAAAACGAACGCAGTTACCCAAAAATGAAACATTTGACTTATGTAATTTAAATTTTGGAACAACGAATTTATCACGACCTCGGGTTTCCATACCACCAATATCGCCTTTTTTTGTAAATCGATCTATATTTTTCCTCGTATACATAATAATTTCAAAGATGTATAAGGACGGCAAGGTCAGTACATCAAATCGCGATAGAATAGATATCGCGCGATATCTGCTGTCAAAACAAGAATTTGTATATTGTAATTTGTATAGTGACGCTATATCTACCTCGAAAAGTGCATTTTACTGTCATGACGCAATAGACACGCAATCGTCATACGTGATATCAATTTTTTATTACAATTAGTGGCTGTCGCTGTCTGCAAATATTTGGGTAATAACCCCGCGGATAAATGCCATACACACCGCCACACACGCTTATATATACTATTTTTTTCATATGGAGTGCCACAACTAATTTTATATTTTCCGTAATTTCGTTACACCATACCTCCTAAATTTCATCTACGTAGTGCCAATAGTGTCGTAGTAAAATGGCTGTGGCATACGGACAGACGGGCAGGACGAAATTATAAAGGTTTCTTTTTTGTCATTTGGATATACAGAACCCTAGAAAAGTATTTTAATTTTTTAACCAACTTCAAAAATAGGAGGAAATTCGCGATTCGTCGCACTTTTTTTTATGTAGGTAATATTATTTACCACGTAGACTGATTTCAACCATTTTTTTAATTCGAAAAGGCATGGATATAGAAATCCCATAAACATTTAGTTAAGAACTGATGACAGAGTATTGCGTAAACAAACGAAACTTCTAAATTGCTTGTATAATTTAAAGATCAGCTTAAAAGGGAAAAATGAATAAGTTTTTAAGAAAAACTTATACGGACTTAAAAATAAAAACACTGAAAAGTACAACATTATCTTTTGCTAATCAAAACTCAATTATAGAAATAAACTTCTTAAATACATACAAACAAACACCTATAGAATTAAATTTGACAATTATTGAAACATTATTTATTTATCATTTTATACTTTTCAATGTTTTATTTTGAAGTTGGTTTTTTTTAAAGTTATTTTAAATTATTAAATACATATATTTATTTGAACTTTTCTATTTAGCATGATTTAAAAAAAAAAGAAATCCCGTAAGTAAATGTACGTGCATTTATTTTTTTTAAATCGGTTCTATGCTTTGCATACCAGTGTTTTATAGATGATTGTCAAAAGCATGATCGAACACATTTCTGGATTAGAGATGACTGAGTGTTTACTCGATTTTGAAATATCTGCTGTATTCAAAAACTTTACAGCCCATTATTATTACATGTTTGTACCCGTTGGACGTTTTTATAATATTCCGTTGCACGTTTTTATCGCCAAGTTTTTTCTGTCCACAGTGCAATGGGGCAGCAAAATGTATGGAATTATATGGAGATGCTTTTATATTTCGTGCACGATAACGTTATTCCGTGTACGTTGAAAAAGCGTCTTTATCGTCCACACTATAGGGAAGCATTTTGCTTACATATTGTATTTTGAACGGTCAAAACGTGGCGATAAAAACGTTCAACGGTAAATTATAAAAGCATCCATTTTATTATTATATATAACAAATCCTAACGATCAGGTGCCAGATTGGACAAATTGAGCGGTGACCTTTAAATATGCTTTTCATAGTTGATAACCCTAAGTGGTAATACGACGGTTTCACTCAGGCCTCTCCTTAAACTTAGTATATACTGGCGTATAGACGAACACAGAGCTCGTTGACACGTGACGATTTTTAATTTGTCAATCTCACCTATGATATTAATGATTCCCTTAATTATTGCGATATTTAATATCACAATCACATACAGAACACTTAACCATTATTGAAAAATACAATATTGCACAGTGTATAAACAGGAAGAACACAAAATAAGTCAACAGCGTTCTCTTGACAGCTTGACGACATGTGACGACCTGTCATTCAAAAAGGGTTACCATAGCGTCATGTTAGCTGACCTTTTTCTAGTCTACGTCTATACGCCAGTATATACTAAGTTTATGGCCCTTCCCCCCAGTTACGATGACGTGGTGTGGCACAAGTTAGGCCCGTGCCCGTGGTGGCCGGCCCGAGTGCTCCCGCCGGGCGCCGCGCCCTCGTGCCTCCTGACGCGGACTCATCGACCGCAACAATGGCCGCTAAGGTACTATGGTAAGTACCATAACTTCTCAGGTCGTCAAAATCAGCCAATGGAGAGAGTGCACCTCTCAGTTCAAGATCCGTTTCCTAGTCAATTAAATTTAGAAAGCGACTTTTTATAAAACGTCTGGGTGTTACTGGGTACTCCTCCAGATTGTTGTGTTACCCATAGTACAAGCTTAGTGCTTAGTTTGGGGGTGGAGGACTTGCTGTAGTTTTGAGGTTTTTTTGGTTTTACCTTTATAGTAGTGTCGTAAAACTATCTATAGAACTAGCTGTACTCGCGACTTCGTCTGCGCGGTTAATTTTTTCTTGGGTTTCCCGGATTGGTTAGATTATATGTATATGTGCATAGTATGTTTAAAGATTGTTTTTGAAAAAAGTCTACGTCAAACCTACGTCTGTCTGGCACATACTGTCCTGTACCAAATATCATAATTGGTTCGGCGGTTCGGCATTTCCCATTCAAAGTTCAATCTCCCTTTTCACCCCATTAGGTGTAGTTTTTTTTATTAAAAAGTAGCCTATATCCGTACCTAGGTGTCCAACTATTTCCATGCTGCATCATAATCAGTTCAGTGGTTTAGCATTTCCCGTATATAGTTTCGTCCCCCTCCCTCCTGTCAACCTTTTCACACATTTTTGATAAACAAAGTAGCCTATGTATTTTTGATAAAAAAAGTCTTATCACCGCACTAAATTGTATCATTTCCAAGTTTTAGCGTTTCCCATACAAAGTTTCATCCTCTTTCTCCCTCTTAGGGGTAGATGTTTTATAATAAGTAGTCTATGTCCGTTCTCTGATGTTAAACTATCTTCTTGCCAAATGTCGTCATAATCGTTCAGCGTTTTAACCATTTCCCGTACAAAGTTTCGTCCCTCTCCCTCCCGTCCCCATTTTCACAGATTTTTGATAAAAAAAAGTAGCCTATGTATTTTTGATAAAAAACGTCTTGTCACCGCACTAAATTATATCATTACCAAGTTTTAGAGGTCTCATACAAATTTTCGCCCTCTTAGGGTTAGATTTTTTATAAAAAATACCCTATGTCCGTTCTCTGATGTCAAACTACCTTGCCAAATGTAATCATAATCGGTTCAGCGGTTTACCATTTCCCGTATAAAATTTCGTACAACCATTGTACAGATTTCTGATAAAAAAAGTAGTCTATGTATTTTTGATACATAATGTCTTATCACCGTACCAAATTTTATCACTGCTTAGATTTAGCGTACCCATACAAAGTTTCATCCCCCTTTTCACCCTCTTACGGATAGATTTTTTATAAAAAGTAGCCTATGTCCGTTCTCTGATGTCAAACTATTTTCTTGTCAAATTTCATCATAATCGATTCAGCGATTTACCATTTCCCATACAAAGTTTCATCCCCCTTTTCACCCTCTTTAGTGGCAGATTTTCTAAAAAATAAGTAGCCTATCATGAGCACAATCACATGGTCTTACTACGTACCAATTTTAATCTAAATCGGTCAAGCTGATCGGTCAAGTAAAGGACATACAGGCAGACACAAATATTTTAAAAATAGTAGAATCGAAGTCAGTGAGTCACAAAATGACTATTTATCACAAAATTTGACAAAAAAATTGAAATTACAGACAGACGCAAGAGATTTTCATAGTAGTAGGTATAGATGATCCAATCTTGATATTATAAACATATATTTTAAATCAAAATGTACCATTTTTAGGACAGTTAGGAGTTACATTTTTTTAAAATTTTTATCAACTAAGTACTTATGTTTGTACCATGACTTATCTATCTTGTTTATATGTAAAGAAAGTCTTTCTCTTTGTACATAATTACTATTGTATCAACATTTTTACATACATATGTATATACAAGGTTATTTCGAAAGGATGGGTAAATACGAAAGGGTATTAAAGTACCCAAGACAACGATAAACTCACGTTCTACAATTTCGCCAAAATTATATATTTCTAGTGTAAAACCTCAAAGTTAAAAATAAAGAAAGTTAAGGCAACCCTAATATTAGCATTTTTACGTCGCTAGCAAGCCTTTGGAATAGAGCATAATGACAGCGTTGTACATTTTTTCTTATTAATTGAATGTTTGTTTTTGTATGGAAAACAAAATAAACCTATTCCGTAATTATTACATCTTCAATATAACAGTCAACATGATATGTTGAAACCCCTGCGGATTTATAGCCCCTTTCAGATTAACCTTGTGTATATACATTATTAAATACATACATTAGTAAATTATATATATGTTAGTAAATATTTTCACTGTCAGTAGATAGTAGTAGCACAGATTAGTTACGTAGGTAGTAGCATAAGATCTTTTGCAATAAGTAATAAGTAAAAGCCTTTTTGCTTCAGTAGTACGAGGGCTACTATTTATGTACTCGTATCCGGAATAACAAAGTGAAACAAACATATAGCATTTATTATAGTTTTATTGCTTTTCAAAATATTCACCATGATGATCGATGCACCTTTGCATGCGTTGGAACCAATTTTCGTAGCAATTTTTCCATTCGGATTGAGGTATCTCCAAAACGTGCATTTTGAACGCATCAACAGCCTCTTCACGGCTCGAAAAACGTTGACCACGTAATTTATTCTTCACGGTTGGGAATAAATAGAAGTCGTTGGGGGCCAAGTCGGGGCTGTACGACAGATGACCCGTTAATTCGATCTTTTGATCTTCAAAATACCGAGTTGTTTCGGCCGATGTGTGGCAGCTAGCATTGTCATGATGAAGAAGGATTCTGCGTTGTCGGTTGTTCTTTCTTATTTCTTCAAAGACTTCTGGCAAACAAATGGTCGTGTACCATTCAGAATTAACCGTTTTAGTTCGCGCTTTGTAAGTGTCTTTTGAACGAATGACTTTTGTTGGGTTCGGCTCATCTTGGAACACCCAAACCGTTGATTGTTGTTTAGTTTCAGAATCATACGCATATATCCAAGATTTATCATCTGTGTAGATATTATAGACAGCTTTTGACGCACCCTGATTGTACTTTTGTAACATTTTTCACACCAATCGACACGAGCCCGTTTTTGGTCAATACTCAAGTTGTGCGGAATCCAACGTGAACAAATTTTTTTTACAGCTTAATGTTCATGTAATATTTTATATATACTCGTCATACTTATGCCCAGAGACGCCTTTATCTCGCGATATGTAACATGACGATCTTGCATTATTAGTTCCCGCACAGCATCAATATTTTGAGGTACAACAACCGATTTAGGGCGACCTTCTTTAACTTCGTCCGTGAGCACAGACCGCCCACGATTAAACTCACTAAACCAGTGATACACAGTAGTTTTCGATGGTGCTTCGTCCTCAAAAGTCGAAGTGAGTTGATCGATGCACTGTTTTTGAGATAGCCCTCGCCGAAAATCGTAATAAATCATAGCACGAAAATTTTCACGACTTAAATCCATGGTGATAAAGACTCGCAATTTTCAAAATGACGCCACAAAGGATAAACAATAGACAGCTACATGAAACAAATTGTATTCTTCAGCCAAAGAGTTCCATTTTTAAATGTTATAATCACTTTTTTAATATTGTTCTGTAACTGGCCAGTTCCGGATACATAAATAGCAGCCCTCGTATTCAGGCTTATTGCTATAAGCAATATCCAGCTTTTTGCCATAATTATTACAAGGTTTTTTGCTATCAGTACCATTATATATCATGTGACTGGGAAGTGCATGTTGTTGTTAGCATTTCCTTTATTGACACGAGTTCAATCTTACATAACACAGTAGCATAATAAAACTGTGACAGGCACTCTTAACTACTCATGGGGTGACGCCAGCCGTATGTGCCTGTTCCTACCGAGCCACGCAACTGCTGTGGACAGCGTAAAAGATGAAATATTTCAGCAAGCAGTTATGGACGCTTGCGATGACTACATCACAGTTTATTTGACGTAAGAAATACGTACACAGACATCCTTAGATCATCAGTGTAAAAACTTGTATGTGGACTGTATATTGCGTAGGTCTTTGGTTCTTCACACAAGATTAAAGAAAACTGGTGCGACTGTGTTTAATGATGGAAGAGAACACTTGATTTTAATTATGTATAATAAATATGAACAATAATCGGAATACAATCGGTTGACAGTTGCTTATTTGTTATAATTAAAATCAGTGTTTATTATGCATATACAGTCTACATACAAATTTTTACATGGTCCTTCGAGCCGGATTTGAATCAGTGTCCTATGGATATACAGTCCACAACAGTAACATAATCTATTTCAGGATTTTGAGTTATGTAGGTTTAATGAAACATCTACAATAAAATATTTTACTATATGTATATACAAAATATTTTATCTTACAAATTACATTAATAAAACTGTGATACATTTATAAGCGCTATATAATTGATAAAAATAAAGATTAAATTCATATTTTTCACTATAAGAAATAGAATGTCCTACGATAAAATGTTATAACGCTATAAAATAATAATTATAAGTTCAAAATAAGTTTAAAGAGTGCAAAATAACAGTTACACGAAAGTTATACAATGCTTTTCAATATATTATCTTTCGTCTCGGCAATTACATCAGTCATTTGAGAAAACTGTTGATTTTGCGTAGTACATTTAAAACAAAATTAGTGAATATAGTGTATAATATTATTTTTAAATACAATAAGTTATAATTAGATATACTAATTCTTTTACTCATTTTATATTTCTAATTAGCTATTAATTATTAAGCAAATACCGCTTTAACTCTGAAACCTAAACCTGAAAATAAGTATTTTTCAGTCGCTTCCTCTCCCCGCGCAAACTCCAAAAGCAGGAGTCAAACACATTCGCTACTTAATAAAGAGCATCCACAGATTCAGGAATTAAATGCATATCGAATATTTAATGTTTAAAGTTGGTACTCAAATTTATATTCATCTGACAATTCTGACAATATACCTGTGCATTTTGTTCAGTCTTTATGCTGAGACCTGTGGATGAAATGGATAATGCATCTAGGTTTATCTTCCATTTTGGAAATTTATCCCCTGATAGTTGATTTCATTCATAATGTGGTAACCCATAAATACAAATGCTCAGTTGAGGTCACAATTGTTATCTGTTTTAAGATTTTTTACCACTTTATTTTCCGTTTATTTCCAACGATATTATTTCCTCAAGACTCGCTTAGATATCGCGGTCATTAGCGGATAACAGCAATTGCAGCATGGTTCACTTTTGCCTTTAAATTTTAATAAAACAACCAAATGAAAAGAAAGTGAACCGTTTAATGCGATTGTGGATACTAACCTGCGTTATTTCTGCTCCTTCCAACCTACATTCGGTTAAATTGTATAATATAATTAAATAAATAACTTATTTAATACATACGCAGTGTAGAACAGTGGTACATCTGTGGTATCAACACTTGCCGGATAATTGTCTACTTATTTACTGGATACGACACTTAGCAACTAATAATGTGTAAACAGGACTTTGAGGCAACATCTCAAGTAGTCGGGAACCTATTATGGATCATTCAAGTATTGCGTAAACACGAAAAGGGGGCTGGGGGGGTTTTGCTTATTTTTGATGACATTGGAGACGGGTGGGTTTGAACGGCGATTACGTCAGCAATATTTATTTACTTTTCGAATTATCTATGATAGATACTTGTTCGTGAATAACAATAAAACTTGAACAGATTTTGTAAAAATTATACCAATACTTACGTAAGCATGTAGGAGCTTTGCTTACTTTCGCTGACAAGGGAATCATCACAATACTTGAACGGTTCCTTAGTATTTTTAGATTCTTATTATAACTCAAAATTCTGAATTGTATCAGGTCATGGAATTAATTATCAGGTATGTTTCATTTTGTTTTTGTGACATTGGACACAGAAGTTATAAAAATAATGTCTATCATTGTATACTTTGTTTTACAAGATTAGCTGTCTTCCCTCATTTTTTAGTTTTGTCTAAGCCTATGTATATATAGCCTATATTTATATAGGCTTAGACATGGACGAACAGGCTATTTTTTTTCTAAAACGGTAACAATTATACAAATTAATGCGATAGGATACGAACACCCCTAAAATTACAATTTCTTACGTTTCAGTCATAATGAGATGTTTGTGAATGAATATTTGCGATTTGGGACCCCGGTCTTGGATGTGGTTTATAAGATGTTTCAAAATAAAAATGCAATTTAAGCCCCCCATGTCTTTCTTATTTGGAGTTCTTACTCCAAATTTGGTTTAATAACCAAATCAATTATTATTCATAAGCGTGTCGTAAATGCGACAGTAAATTGTAACTAGGGGATTCTTTTTTGTATAAGTGTCATCTATCGAATGGCATTGATCACATACCTACCGCCGTTTTAGAAAAAAAAACAAAATGGTGGCGGGGCCCCACTTTATTCCAAAAGGTTCAAAACAGTACCACCAATTTTGCTTAGCATGAAAACTCGTACGGTTGTTTTGAATTTTTACTTTATTTAAATATAAAATCATGACTGTTATTGCGTAATCAATTTTATTATCTTGTTAATTTTATCGTTGCATAGTACGTATGCGCCACAAAGCGGTCGCATTATTTTATTGTGATAAAAAAACGTTTAAAAAACGATCAATCATTTCTTATATCTTCACTTGTATCAAACAAAGATAATAATATCTAAATTACCTTTTCTTGCAAAATAAATAAATTATGATAAGTGAGTTCCTACTATGTCAGAAATTATTTTGAAATAAATATTTTTATCTGGAGATCTTGTTTCTTTTGCACGTAGTATGATTAGAGATTACAAGCGGATTAGATTGTTGTGCACATTTAAAAGTTAATTTATTTACGTATGTAAAACATTATTAGATTAGATGTGTATGTTACATTATAAATAATATAAAAAACTGCAATTATTTACAAACTTTTATTCTGTTTTTACATAAAATAATACTTTTTAAAATTAATTATTCAACACAATAGCAAAAGCATCATTTGACGTGTTCCATGAGTAAAAACGTTCACATTTGTACTTATATAAAAATAAAAACTATAATTTCCATATACATACATACACAAATAATACAGTAAAATAAATTCTTATCACAATCTCTTAAGTTAAATGAGAAAAATGGAAAAATATTAACATTTTTGAGTTATGCTTTTAACTTCTTTAAATACAATTTTTTAATGAAGACCATCACGATTTTATTAAGTAGATACAAAATACACAATTAAGACGAGTCGTTGGAAATATAAATGAAAAAAATATCACTATGGCGAAATACGTTTACAGTAATTTCCTTCAAAGTTAAAATTAAAAAACTTAAAGGTAAGCCGTCCACTGAGGCGGAAATCAAGAGATAAAAACAGTATGAGATTCTTCTTATTCATATGTTATTCCCCTTTTCTGCTTTAAGCTCTTAAAAGGAACCTATTCTTATAATAGGTTCCTATCGCTACAATGGTCAATTACCTTCAGTCAAATTTTTAAATATAGCTAACTTAAAAACCGAATGCAAGTATTAGAAAATATGATAGCATTACAAAATATTTTTCCACTTTATACATTACATTCAAAATTAATATAGATGGGTTGATAACTATTACGTTCTTACTTTACCAATACTTCACAATCAAAGAACAATAATAACGAAATCGTCCATTACACACATAAAATAATACGACAAACATTAAATTTATTTTATGTTATATAAATATCATAAAATGAAATGATTTAAGATTAAGATAGTTACAAATTATATTGTTAAAATTACTAAAGCATCACAGACATCAACAAGTACAAAAATATATATAAACATTTTGAAACTAGAACAGAACCTTATGCATCTAAAAACGTCACTGGCGAAAACCATCTTTTGTGTCATTATTTATGTTTGTACAGATAGCATTAAAATCGTTTCATTTTTAACGACTATAATGTTGACTGTATTTAAATACTAAAATACGAGTATTCCATAAAAAGTCATAGTGGATTGTACGGTAAATTTAATTCCACAACGCCATTATAACAAAATCTTTTAATCCCACAGAGAATATTATCAAATAGTTTTTATTATCGAAACCTTCAACGTCATCAAAACAAAACGTTTTCAAAGGAAAACTAACAAAACTTCTTTATGTTCAAATACTATGTTTTTAATTATTATTATTTTTTTGGGCAATGACAGTGTTAAAACAAACGCGCAAGATGATATGCCAATACAAACACCATAAGTCACGTTTATGGCATTAGCTCATCGTCCAAATTATATATATTTTTATATTATAAATACGTTATATAGCTTTCCACACATCCAGATGAATAGTCTAAACAAATTTTTTGGTCAATTAACTACTTCACACGTGTACTAAATAAAAACTTATGCAGGATGCTAACTCCATATTTAAATGTAAAGCGTGGCATCCACCGCGAGCTTAGTATAGCTTAGCAATTTAGAACACAGCAACGAGTTCTATTCATACACTGTTTAGCTTTTAAAATATTTATGAGATGGAAAGTATGAAACCAAACTCAGCTCGCTGGTAGATGCCACACTTTAACGTTCAAATATTTTTCTTTAATAAAACTGTCGTTACAAAACTTCGACGACAAAATATGCCCCCCACTCCCTCAAACCCGGGGACAGAAAGTAATTTTGTTATAATATAACGCCTTTTGACAGTTTGACAGATAATTTTGATGGGTTCTAAGCCTGCCCACTTCTGAATTTTTACTCAAAGCCAAATGCTAAATATTATGTCATACTGTAAATGTAGACCTAAGTCAACTAATCTATATTTAACACAAGATTGTGTTTAATAGATGATTTCCTGAATTCTCATGAACTCGTTGTTTTTAAATAGACAACACGAACTCGTATTTTAAGCTATTCACAAAAATATTAGGTATATGTATTTTAAATGGTGAGAGTTAAAGCAAAGTCTTCTTTGTGATTATTCCCATTCTTAAACTATTAAATTTCAGGTATATGCCTTCATTTTGAGTAAATAAGAAATACTATGTGGTATCATAAATGCATACACCGGAAATATCTATGACATTGATCATCAATGATGAGAGAAGAGATGTATGATGATTCATCATATATCTCTTACAATCGTTACAGATAAGAAAGAGATAAAAACAGAGAAAATTTATAATATTCTAAAGTGGACCTAAGCGACAAACTAAAAATTACATGTTGCTGTAATTCTGTTAATTTATATAAATGCGTCCTACCCTCCTTTCTTCATCATAGACAATAATAAATACTTGCGCAAGGTTTTTTAAATCGAGTTTTACTTAATCTCAAAGTAACTAAGTTCTAAGAACTTCATATGTTTTAGTATCTATACATATAATTCAAATTATTCAAGACTGACATAAACAACTTTAATCCATGTAGCCCATTCGATGAAATCTAGTCCAGACTTCTTCATTGTTTCATTTTTTACTCTAATAAATAACTTTTACTTCAGTATAGAAGCGATAGTCATTTTTTTTATTGCACATATACGCAGAAACCATAAACATTAAATTATCAGCAACAGCGTCTTGTCATTGTCGTAAAGTGGCATTCTGTTTTGTTATCGATATTAATATTATAAGTATAAACAAATGAACATATATTAAATCTTCATGCTCTATCAAACGGGCTAGACCGAGAGGAATCAGCGCCAAGCGTTACGCTCCTTGCATATTACCTTCACCTCTTCAAACCTAATCACACTCTTTAAACACTTTCGCTGACGTATGCGAGTACTTTCGATATTTCTATCAGCTAATATTCAGGTTATTTGATCTTTATAAGTCAGCCTTGGTATTCCTTGGTTTCTACTACCATTCGTTTTTGCCCCGTAGGTTTACTTCGTCAGTCATTCGTCACTGATTTTCTACATGCCCGAACGATATAAGCATTAATAGCTTTATTTTTACAATAACAAGTACATATATAACAATAATATTAATTTATCTTTAAAATAATGCATTCATTTTCTAATAACTTTGTATAAATTGTCTTCCCACCAATGCCCTCTTTTACACAACAAGACACTGTTGCCACACTTCTTTTTTATCACCAAAAATAGTCGTAAAGTCATCATAAATACATAGCAATAAGCATGCATTTGTATGCAACGTCTCTATTCTTGAATCTTGTACCAGCAATGTACTAATTTTGCCACTTTAAGAAAGAATGACCTAACTAACCCTGAAGAATTCTAACAAAAAAGACATCTGTTTATGATGTTTTAAAATAACATTTTGTGTTAAGAATGTAGGCGTTACTTTTTCTAGTGAATCACTCTTTCAAAGACACTATTCTCCTCGTTTGTTTATTATAGCTACGCATTTCTTTCTTGCTGTGACAGTTTATTGTACCATTATTTTTCCATATTAATACAAACAATGACATACTAATTTTAAGCTAAACTTTATGATTCATACATATTGTCACTTATTTATATATTATACAACAAAATAGTGTTTTTAAAATCAGCCGTTTTATTCACCCGGAGCGATAAATAAAGCACTCACCGCGAACCCTAGGAACACCAAACCACCAATTATTGTAACTGAAAGAAATAGAAATAAGCGATTTAATAAGTTAATCTTTTGATTCGGATAATATAACGAAATGTTGTGGTTTCTAAAGCCTTTTTATTGCAGATAAGATTTAAAATAATATATTTATTGACAGAATTAAAGAATTTAGATTGCATGTTTTAGAAGACAAATCTAAATGTTTTTTTTTAAATTGATGATATTTTCTATTTTTTTTATTTGGAATGACGAACAGACGTGCATCATATTATAGTCAATTTATATATTTGCAACAGGAACAATAAATGCACAACCTGCAGCTTCACTCACATGTTACTAATGTGCCGAAGTACCATTTAGATGAAGAGATTTTTTTTTTAATGGGAATTATACATAAGGTGTATGTATATTTGAATTTTGGCAAATCTTATAAACGGAATATAAGTTCTAGGACATGTTGTGCTTTTATTGTCTGACGAATACATCTAAAACAGATTTTTTAAATTTCTCGCATGACAGTAATGAGATATCTAATTCTTGATTATATTTATTATAATTATATACATAATAAGGCGCAAAGGCATGCGCCGGCAGGCATTCGTACGGCTAGTGCCAGTAGCAAACAGCCGGCCGGCGGATTCCCTCCCGCCGATGAAAATTTCTGGGTACACTATATGACAGATCATTACAGTTCAATACAATCGTACCTGCCATGACATAAGCTATGCAAAAACATGATTTGATGTTTTTGCATAGCTCAAGTGTTTACATAGTATATATAGTATGGACTTGATTATTTGGTAAGTATTTATGGAAGCATTTGTAATGCATCGTGCGTAAGAAAACTTTTTAAACAGTTTCAAGTGTCTTTGTATTTTAGACAATATGGATCCCAGACAACAGAAGTATAAGAATATTGGTAGGGATTAATCTAGGCCTTATATAAACATAAGTATGTGGCCGGTTTATTAAAATCAGCAGCAGATCTAAAAACAAATCCATACATCTGGATGGTTTTATTAACTATTTTATCTATATGTTTATTCAAATGAAAGTTAGAGTCTAGACCACTGGTTCCCAAACTTATTTTGTCTACTGAGTCGAGAGCTCATGCAGTCGTTGCCTAAGATGCCTCCTAGCTAAATGAAATTACAAATCACCCCCCAGGCCTCTACATAACGCCCCCATTTTTTTTCTGGGTCTCTTACCGCCCCCCTTTAGGCCTGCAGCGCTCACAAGGGGACGTTATCGCCCACTTTGGGAATGGCTGGTCTAGACAATAACCTTCATTTGAATCAATGTGTGATTCCCAAAGTGGTCCAGGTGGACTCCCAGGGGTACACGGGAGACTCGACGGGGGTCTACGTTAGCGCGAAAAAAAATGGGAGTTCACAAGTTGTAAGTGGGGTTCATGAAAATTTATCTGGCAACAAAAATGTTGCCTTGGCTTTACCTATCAATGTTAAGTCAGTGACTGTTACTTGCAAAAACTTGCATATTTTTCGACGAGTTTTGGGAATATGGTAAAAATGTAGCAGCAGGGGGTCCACCGAAACCAGTAAAATTTAGAAATGTTTAGTTTAACTTTATTTGTTTCACAATAAGTTGTTAATCGATTCAAATCTTGTTGGAGGAGCACACAGTCATTACCATTATTAATAGCTTTAAATATTTTTTAATAATTTGCATATAGTAAAAATTTAGAATGTATAAAACAGGAGTTTATATCATTAATGATTATAATAAATAATAAAGACCCCAAAATAGAACCCTGAGGTACCCCAGAAGTACCTGATACAAAATCTGAATAATGACCACCCACAACCCTCTGCTGTCTGCTGGTAATATATGAAGTAAACTACCGTAACAGATTACTTCTAATGCAATTCAATGTTAACTTTTCAAGTAGAAGCCTATGATCTACTCTATCGAACGCCTTCGCGAAGACGGTGTAAACCGCGTCAACCTGTATCTTCTCATCCATACACTCAAATAAGAAATCAGAGTAGATAAGCCAGTAAGGCCAGGATATGCCCAATCAGAGTGAAAGTATTAGTCTGTTCGACAAGTGATCTTGTTTTAAAAAAAAATTTAGGGCAAGTAGCAAAAAAGGTTAGGCCAATTATTTAAATTTTAATGTCGGCCTTTTGTGAAAACGGAAGTCCGCGAAAAAATTCTTCTTTCTTGAAAAAATTCTTTGAAGTGTTCTGATGACATCATAATTTTTTCAAATTGTAATATTGATATTTAATACTACAAACAAATTATTTTACGTGGTAAATTCTTCAGCGGCGGTGCGCCCATGCCGTACCGGCTGCGCGGAGCCCTATTTGCAGCGTTAAATTAAAATTTTAAATAATAGAGCAAGAGTTCCGAGAGATGGGATTCTTTTTTAGGAAATTTCCTCCTCTTTAAGAATCTTTTATTTAATTTCTTAAATATTAATAGTTTTTGAATTATAGGCGAAAAACTAAATACCTTTTTTTTTCATCTTAATTTTAATAACTGTTGCAATGTTTTATGTGCTGTAAAATCCTTAAAATACGTTTTTCTAGACGTCATTCCAAATCCAAGAGCTGTCGCACATATTTTAGGACCTTTATCAAGAATTAACACCATTTTGAACTTGTCGAACAGACTATATATCCCGTGCACAATAACATGAGACATAACCCGCACGTTTATTACGTAACTTGTAGTCAGCATGCGACAGCCAAATATCGCGCGATATCTGCTGTCAAAACGAGAATTTATGTAATATAATTTGTATAGTGGCTCAGAATCTACCGCGAAAAGTGCATTTTACGACCATAGAATAATAGATACGCAATCGTCATACATGATACCATTTTTTTATTACAATGAGTCACCGGTCGCGCAGTGATCGCGTGGCTGTCGCTGTCTGCGAATTTTTAGGTAATAACCCCGCCGGTGACGTAACGTGTGGTTGTACAGTGCACACAAAAAATTCCCATAAAAATTTTTTTTATAACTACACATTACTGAAACAAAATTAAAATTGGATAAATAATATAAATGTGATGGAAATGCAATTTCTCAATTGAACGAGTCTTAACAAAATGTCGACTTGTTTGTGACGTGAAGATATTTTGTATGGTAAAATAATGACAGCAAATTAGGGCATATCCCCTTACTTCTTAGAATAAAATCTCTTATCCAGTCACTCAGTAGACCGTTCAAGAAAAGACCAGTGTTGCTAACACTACGCGGTCTATTTACGCAGTTTAAAGTGAGACTGGACAAAAATGATTTAAAAAGAGATAATAGTAACATATCAGTCTTAAACTTGAATTCAAAAATAAAAAGAAGAATGACTTCACCCAGAAAAATGTTAGGAAAGTAATTCTACAATTCCATAAGCTCTAATTAGGCATCTAATAAATATATTTACGGCAAATTATTTTTTTGCAAATCATTTAAAAATGTGTGGAGAACTTACCAGTTCTTACGGAAATCTTCTGTGCGACTATTCTGCCCCCTATGACCGCTAATCCTGTGCACAGCGCATGCCCCAAGGAGCCTCCCACTACTACGCCAATTGCGTCCTCCCTCGTTGCGAGCACAACTGTTGCTAGCTGCGACCTGTCACCCCACTCTGCT
Organism: Zeuzera pyrina; assembly: GCA_907165235.1. Taxonomy (NCBI): domain Eukaryota; kingdom Metazoa; phylum Arthropoda; class Insecta; order Lepidoptera; family Cossidae; genus Zeuzera; species Zeuzera pyrina. Next base: position 8,911,070 of record OU015641.1, read on the forward strand.
AGGAAAGTCAATGTCGCGGCTTGTAACAGCACTTTAATAATGGCATTTCTCTTCCGCCTTTTGTTTTCTGCTTGGCCCTGTTCCAGCATATCTAATGTTTCCTCTTTTTCTTCCTGTAATTTACAGATATAACTTGTAAATCGATGTTTATTAATAAAAAATCGAAATTTACGAAAAGAATATGTAGAGATTCATGTAACATATTCTTTTAAATATTCTTCGTAATTTAATTTACGTGAACATGCTAATCAGATTATTATCTCAAAACATTTCAGGAGAATACTGCAATGCTCAGTATTTTACAATCAATAACAATGTCGTTAAATTAGAGCAATTTCTTTGGATATTTCAATACAATTTTTGGCAAGTTACATGGGAAGAAGTCGCTCAAGCCGTCAAAGGAACTATCAATTTTAATGCAAATAAAACAAAACCAACATTACATAAACTGTGGAAAAAACGTTGTCATGCTAAGCATAAGATAAAAGTGATGCTATAATGGTACATTGAATGACTCTATACAAAGAATATGATGATGTACACTTAACAGCGTCCTGATTCGCTAAAATTCTGTTGTCTATTTACACAAGCAGTAACACTCATGTGATTAATTCTGTAAAAAAATATTGACAGAGATTTTTGAATAGACCGTAATTTGCTATGATAATTACGACGCGTTCTGAAATTAACATGTAATTTAAATTTTTGCAGATCTGGACGCAAATACTGAAAACATTACTCAGTTACAATTATTACCTAAACAAATGCTATATGTAATGAATTATGGTTATTTATAGTTTTAGGCTATAATGCTTGTCAACATCAAATAGATTAAGCAAAACAATTTCCAAATGCTGAATTCCTTTGCATTTTTATTACGAACACGTATATCGTTCGTAAGAAATTGATGATTGTGCAAAACTGAACGTAAATAAGAAGCTAGGCTAAAAGAAAAAACTAAGGTGTTATTCGTACTGCCAGGCATATAGACGTAAGATCACCCTCATCGTTTCTGTTTGCGTGGAGGGTCCCGCTTGGGGCTCCTCCGGCGACGCAGGAGCTTCGGTTACTGGTGACCTTGAAGGTCCAGGTATTTGAGATCGTACTGACGTCGTGGACACCGCGTCCGGTGACTCTGACCGCACTTTTGGTGAGTCCTGTTCAGTTTTCGAATTTTGAACTCATACAAATTGCCAATTCAATTCTATTTTATAATAGTATTCCCCTTCCCCTTTTATATCGAAAAATGGAACAAATACGCAATGTTAATGCCAAGGAATTTACTTAAAGAGAAAATCGCATGGGTTTTAACATAAACAAAGGAATTCAACAGTTGTATATAAATAATCAATGTTATCAAATATTTGTGAAAACTAAAATTGTTATTCGTGAATTCAAATTTTTACAAAATTTTCGCATAACATTATATATTACAGCAAAAACTAATATGACAGTTGTATACAAAGATCATCACGAAATCAAACGCGGTCTAACACGCGAAGGTAAGCTAATCAATAACGCTGTGGGAGATAGGGGCCTGTCAAGATAAACAGATTTAAAGGAATTATTTAAACCGATACACATCAAATTAAAAATATCAATTCTTCTTTAGTCACGCTGACAGTATTCAAGAAAAAATCGATTACAACTCGATTACGTAGATACGTAAATGTATCCATTACCGTAGTCCCATAAGTACATCATACTGACAGCACATTATTAAATGAAATATTTTACCCTAAAAATGTATATTATTACAGTGAGTAAAACTGTATATTCACTTTACACAATAAAATTTTTATAGACAGGTAAAAAAATTGTTTTAATTTTTAACGAAAGCCAATACAGCGTATTATACTGCACAAATTAATAACAATTTTTATATTTTTTTAACCTTCTTTTAAACCATGTACAGTTTTAATTGTTTTTTATTTAGTTTTACATAACTGTATCTTTGTCGGCTTGCGTAATCCTTACTGAGAGCTTTGATTTAAACAAGATTACTAATTTTATTATCCCTTGATAAGCGTATGAATGTTTCAAATGGAATTTTTTAATAGTATTATAATTATAACACAAAATCAAGTGTAGAGTCGGCATCAAAAGCTAAACTCTTATATCAGTGACGAGAAAAATTTGAATTAAGTTGTCGCTATCTATAGATTAAGAAAAATATGAGATCTGCCAGTCACTTTTGAAACAAAATCGTATACATTTTTTTAAAGTTTATTTTTGTCAACTGCTTTTAATTCTGACTGACAACACTTAATAAAAAAAAATGATAGCGTTTCTCTTTTTGTTTTTAAATACAAGATGAAAGCTACGTAAAAATACCCAATATGTTTTCTTATAATTATTATATCTATTTAATACGAAAATAAGTTTTCATCTCAATATCTTTACAACTTTCAACTATGTTTGTATTTATTCTCTAAAATATTTAAACTACCGGATATCGGAAATATCGGATCGATGATATCTAATAAAACTTGAGTGGTTTTATCTACTCCCACTGAGAACTCTTTGTCTGTACTACTTTTTAGTATTGATACAAATATATAAACGAAAGAAATATGTTATGACCGCGACGCTTGGCGGACCGTACTCTCGGACTACCCCGTTAGTGATACAGCGTGAAGATGTGTATGTATGTATGAATATGGTTACAATTACGTCAAAACCTTACCTATGTAATTACAGTCACGACAAAAGTTCAAAACCATTAATAGTTTTCGGAAAATTGGTAAAATTATAACACAATATATAATGGAACCTTAATGGTTTCATCTACTTACACTGAAAACTCTTTGTCTGTAGTACTTTTTAGTATTGATATGTATGTACCTACGTAGTACGTGATTAAAATCACGTCAAAAGTTCAAAGCCTTAGTTTTCGGACACTTGGTAAAAACATTTAAAAAATTTCTGGGGGGAATAAATAATCTCAAAATGTGTTAATCTTTAATATTTCTTTTCAGAACTCAAGAAGTACGTAAATTATCTAATATTGATTCATATATCACTTAAGAAATACACCGCTTAATGATTTCCTAACGTCAGAATAGTTTCCTACACGAGCGAAACCACGGATAAAGAGTGAATTTAAAGTATCAATCATGTTATATTCTCACACAATTTCTCATAATATTTTAAATACCTAAGGATTTTGTTATCCAATAACATCACTTTTATTTTATATTAAAACCATTGGAAATACAACTGAAAAACAAAGACTGTCGTTAAGATTTAGAAATTAAGGTCAAAGTCAAATCGATTTTTTTAAGTAAACCCAATAACAAACTGCTTTTGATAGCTTCAAATCTACCTTCTGTTCGAAAAGAAATCTGCACACGACCAACCGACGAGAAACTGAAATATAGTTCGCACAGAAAGGCCAAGAGGTTATAGGTATGGCATCTTGATTGACAAGTATTCAAAATTATACCGTTAATTTAACAAGAGGGGAAGGGGACTTCATTCGTAATTTATTTGAAGATTTATACCAATTTATTAGGTTCATTTTCTACCCTTCCCCGAAAAATAAGCGATTTCATCAAATCCTTTTATTCTGTTAAATATTTCTTATTAACATTTGAATTCCACACAATAAATACTCGTGAAATCTTGCTACGGATTCGACCAGTTCTTGCTCAGATGACGTTTAAAAAATAGGCCATAAATTTCACGTCTTTTCCCTTTAGAATTTGTTGTAGCATCAAGGCAGAACAAAATGTTACCTTGACACCACTTGCTAATATTTGAGCTTACAGATGACTAAGCGGAACCTAGTAGACAGATTGCTAGTTAGCCTATTACCTACAGGATTCCTTATAAATATTAAGAAAGTAATGCTGGCAGTTGTTGCATATAGTGACACTAAATCGATTAAAACCTAAACATAACATCCATAGTATGTACGTACGTATGTACATACAATACACAATCTTAATAACTATTTTTAAGAGGCACCCTGGAAAATTCCAAAAGATTCCTAGTTTTCCTTGACTTTCTCTGACCATTTTGCCATTTCTCATACAAACCATATTTTGTCATCAAAAATTACTTGCTTTAAAATGAAAGTGTATCGTAATTTTTTTTTTTTAAAAAAACGAATATATGATATTTAAATAATGCAAATATAATTTATTTTCTTTTATTATTTTTAAATTGTAATTGTCACCAATACTTATTAAAGCGTTTAAACATGTTTCCACTGACTTTCTCTAACTACCTTGAGCTTTTCGGTTTTTTCCGACTTTGCGTCGAATTTCCAGAAAATGGACATCCTGTTTTGACACCAAATATTAAATCCTGGACAAATGAGCTCTATATTCTGTCCAACATTCCCATAACATTAGAACTACTTCCATGCAAATTTAATGTTGCCATGTTAAAAAATAAAAATATTACCAACCTGGTCGTCTCTTCTTTTCAGTTCACTTTGTACTTCTTCTAATTCCTCTTGTCCTTCATTCGGGTTCATTTTCCAACCGTCTCTTAACATTTTAATGCCGAATATTGCGAACAAAGCAGCGCTAGCATAATATGTATAAACTCTGGGTATAACTGTCGCTATCCAACCGAAGGCCGCTGAGAGTATTGTCATGAACACTAAAGCCGATATGGCTCCAGCGAAGACTATGACTCGAGGATGCTTCATGGCCATTATAGCAGCTATGAAAAATGTTTTATCTCCTAATTCTGACACTATCACCACGGATAAGGATGCTAGGAAACCTTGCCAGAAGCTGCCTTGTATTGTCGCGCGCTGTAAAAAGGAAAATCAAGGTTTTTATTGTTTTTAGTGATGCTTATTGATTAACATTAAATTCTGTGTTTTAAATTCACGAATCACAGATAATATTACTCTCGATTATGTTCATAGACATTAAATTTTCACATTATCCTATTTTCAGTTAAACATGTTGGAGTATAATATAGCATCATTATTAAGTGATGGGTAACTTAATAGACAAAAATTTTAAAAATATATTTTCATGTACGTAGGTACACATAGTACTTATATTAGACTCCGATATTACTTGATTTAGAATCTTTTTTTTGCAGCATTTTGCAGCAGCATATTGTGCAAATCGCTTTACAGTGTACATTTGTTTTTACTCCGTGCACTGTACACCTAAAATGTTTTTAAAATCTTTGTCTATTTTCTCGTACGTCTTTAATTTTGTGAAAGAAAAATCAAAATTTGCTTAGACTAAAATGTTTCGAGCAGATTGTAATGAAACTCGCAGTGAGATTATTTCATATTGTTTGAAAAGTAGTCAAAATGTGGCTAGCTTGTTAGAAATGCTATTAAACAAAGTCATAGCTTTGTTTAGCTGTAACTTATAGCTAAGTCACAGCTAAACAATGGCCCCTTCTCGCAAATAAAGTAAGATGAAGACGGGACAAACTGCACGCAGACCAAGGACGTATTCGTAGATAAAAGTACACTAAGAAACTTCAAGTTTTAAGGACTCCATGAGTAAATGATCATCCAAAATATACATAAAAATTCATCACCTGAGATGGATTTACTCAAAATAATATCTGAATCTATTCAATAGGCGACCGTGCGCAACTACTTAAATACATACTCCTTGGTACTCCCAGATAATGAACGAGTTGAGATGGTGATGCAGAGATGAAGAAATGGTGAAGAGATTAGTAAAATAAAAATGTGAGCCTTTAAAATTTTGAGGACAAATAATGTGTTTTTAAATGTTCTTGTTAATTTAGAGAAAATGACAAACTTAATCAAAAAAAAATTGATAAATCATTTACCTCGGTAGTGTTGAGTGTATATTTCCAAAAAAAAAGTACGGTTATCGCATAAATAAACGAGAACTTCGAAAGGAAACTATTCTCGGCTATTAAGTTACATTTTTTTTTCTAATTAAATGTAGTGTTTTTGTAAGTTATCTATACTTCTATAGTAATATTATAAAGAGGTAAACTTTGTTTGTTTGTACGTAATGGATAAACTCAAAAACTAGTCAACCGATTCAAAAAATTCTTTCACCTATAGACAGCTACATTATCAGCGAGTAGCATAGGCTGTACTTTATTTTCTAAAAGTTTCTACACGTTCGAAACCTGGGCGTGTCGCTAGTATTCGATAATGTGTTTGATTAAGTATTTTTCCTTTGCGTGTATTTTTTAAGTTTATAGCCGCAGTACAAGTGTCGACTTTTTATTGTCAAAGTGGTATCTCCAATACAGTATTTCGAACATCCTGATCTTAATCAAGCTCGTTCGGTGATCACTGATCGTATCAAAAATAGAAACACCATAAATAAAACAAGTACATACCTTCAATTCAATTTCAAAGCGATTTCATTATATTATACTAGCTGATATCCGCGACTTCGCGCGCGTTTTTTATTTTTAAAATAGCCTATGTCCTGCCTCAGGATTCAAGCTATCTTCATACCAAATTTCATCGCAAAAGGATGAGAATAGCAACCCATAAAATACGAATAAACAAACAAACATAACCGACACGATTAAACATTTTATTGATATCTTCTAAACACATTAAACGTTCATATATTATGTTCATACACTGTAGATAGGTACTATATTTTTCTTCACACTTGTTGAAGCAATACTACAATAATATGTAATACTGTATATCTCCCGAAAATAGTTGGCGAGTGACAACTTTGCGTTCATTATTTTCTAATATTACGTAATATAAAACAAGTTCAAATTCAAGGTTCTTTAGTCTAGTGATATACAATTTTATTAATATAAAACTACGTAATGAATGTTTTATGTCTTTACAATATTACGATTCATTCTTTTTTATTTTTAAACCACTCTCAGTGTATTCGTGTGGCTGTAAATTTAACATAATTTAATACTTAACTTCTTGACACAAAGTTTATATTAATGAGTAGTTGTACTCCGCGGTTCCACTTTATTAAATTAGGTATTTTTCCAAGATAAAATATAGCCTACATTACTCTGAAAAGTCTCTTGCCAAATAAAGTCCCGCCAAAATAGGTGCGGTGCAGCCGTTTCCAATATGAACACGACAGTAAACAAAATTAGCGATGTAGCGTGAAATGTATAAATGTAAATCTACTAACAAAATGAGTCCTTAAAATATAGAAAAGTAGTAAGAAAATTATATAACATAACATATCTTCTCGCCGTATCCCCAACGAGGTAGTCAGAGAGGACGGAGCTCCAAGCATCGCGATCCTTACATACTTCTTTCGCATCCTCAAATCTCATCATTCTTCTCCCACATTTTCGCCTAGGTATGCGAGTGCTTTTGACATAAAAAGAAGAAAATTATATGAAGCCTCTTATTAGCGTTCTATGTTTTTCTGTTAGAATATTACTCAAATAATCATTCATGGTCATAAATATAAGTACAAGTTATATTTTTATAGTCGTATTGTAGAAACTGCTCGCACGTACTCGTATGTCATTTCAATGTTACTTACGCAGCGCCATATTTATGAAGTTTATCCGACAAAGTTAATAAATTAATATGTCGGTTTACTATTGTGTAATAGCATGAGTACACGCACACATAGTACTCATTGTTATAAATATTAAAATAACTGCATTTATTGAAGTTGTAAATTCGACTTATAGTTTTCGATTTGGTTGTCATAAAAATAATTGAGTTAATATTCGCTACTGTCATTTATTTTATAAAGTAATTAGAAATTGTGAGCTGCAAAATTAATGTCTCATTTAATCGCGCTCCAGTATTTTTTGTGTAGTTCATAAATAAATACAACGAGACAAAAGTATCACACATAGTACGTCATTTTTCCATCCGGGGGTGGACAGAATGTCAATACGCAACCAAATCGCATCTCGACAGCATTTACATCTATCGCTTTACAATCGATTTAAAATACCATATTCAGAAAGCCAATAAATACATATGCAGAGATTATTTCCAGACTTCTGTTTTATCTTCGATGAAATCTTTTACTTTATAGAAGTCACCTCACTCCATACCATGTAGGTACAGTAGACAGTCTCTTAAAATTTATTAATATTCAGTTGATTCTATGAACACAAATACATTTCCAACTAAGTATAAATAATGTCTAATCACGAGAGGTCTAGTGATTAGTGTGTTTTGTCGCAATCGTTGCTGGCAGAGAGAATTACATAGCAAAGACCCTCAGGGTTGCCAACGCATTTGGTATCTATAGTTCTTATCTGAGTCTTCATATTGCAAATGTTTGTTCTTTGGTCCACTTACCATCTGGTGGATTGTTTGGGCGACGCATTGGAAATGTTGACGGCAAGGATCACAATTTTTCTAAGTGATTACAAAACGTACGAAAGTGATATTTGGTAACCTGATTCTTCATTTCATTGACTTCATTTTGAGAGTTGCGATACAGGATTGATTAACTTTTGTAACACAAAAAATATCAAAGAAACCTCTTTTAAAACAGAGATATACATTTTTTGGAGTCATGGGACCGATTTATGTTTCTAAATTTCCTGTATAGTTTAATCTAAACGTATTCTTCAAAATGACAGTTGGATTTTTTAAAATTACTTCAAATTTTTAAAATAAATGAAAATAACTTTTTTTCGTATTTTTCGTAAGTTAGCGCGCGCACATTTGCATAGAGCAGGAGGTCTATTTTAGATTAAAGTATTGTTAGCAATGCGTCGCCTTGAATCTTACGTGAGTTTTATTGTCTCATCATTGCAATTAAGTTTTAAGAAATTGAAACTGCAACTAAGAAACTTCGTTCCTGACAGGGATCCCCCGACTGCACACGTTTTGTTGTTTTTTTTGTTTGGATCCGTTTTAGATCCATAAATACATAAATACGCTGTATTCGATGTTTTTATTAATGGGCCAAAGGTGTTTATCTTTTAATTTTCAAGGTACCTCCGATGACATTATTTGTTCTATTATCAACACATTTCGTTACACTTGACGAAAGTGTGTCTGTTTAATAATAGGTATCTCTAGATAACTCACACTGAACTAAAAAGATAAATCGTCATACAAATGAAATATTAACTTGTTTATACATGTGCATTTGCAATTCTTTTATTGTTATTTTCATTGCATTTTTTACTGTTTATGTACCGTTAACGACAATATTTATTATAGAATAATGTATATATTAAAAGAAAAGTTTGTTACTGCTCCAAAATTTTATGTATTTCAAAATATCTTAGTTAAAGTATTTTAAAATGTCTTAGTTAAAATATTTTAAAATATATTTTGACATTGATATTTTAAATCATTATATATCTTTATCTTACAGAACATGTAGTCGATCTTTCTAGCTGTGTAGGTTCGCAATTGCGTAGTTTGGTACTAATCAGTTGCCTTTTAATCATCTGTCAAAAACATAATATTGTGCGAGTAAGATTTTACATAAAATCTCACAAGTTTTGTAGTGGAAGAACTGCGTTGAGAGACTTGGCAGTTTTTGTAATTTTTTGTTTCTAATGGGATAGTTATTTACACGTTACTAAAACTAAAAACACGCACTTTTTCTTTTCTATCTGTTTGCCCGGACTAATCTCCGAAACAGCTAAACCGATTTTGACAAGACTTTTATCGACAGGTAAAGAACTTTTCAAAAACTAGGCGTACGTTTATCCCGGAAAAATACCAGATTAAACACGGGTGAAACCGCGGAGCACAGAAAGTTGTTACCATAATGAAGAGCATTATAGTAATAATTTCATATACCAGATGAAAACGAAATCTAAACGCTTCCATAATCTGAAAAAGACAGACAAATACAAAATGCATTAAGTACTTAATATCTTCCCGTTAACATTGTAAAATATGGCAAAGGATAAGGATAAAGCTTATTATAAGAAACTTGTCAAACCCAGTTACAAAATATTTTTGAACGTTAAATCTATCGTCAATTCGTAAAAAAAAACCTGCACACTAAGAAGAACCGACATCGTATTACAATAGATTTATTAAAATATAATATTCAGAAAGCCAGTTAATGCATGTGCAGAGAAGATTATATGCAGACTATTGTTTTGTTTAACGTTTAGCTTATAGTATGATTTTCAAATCAGTGCACATTCAAACACGAGTTTATTTGTCCGTTAGGTACTTGAATAATTACCTGAAAAATCATATTATAAAAACGAACGCAGTTTCCCATAAATGAACCATTTGACTTAATTATCAGGACCTCTGGTTTCCATACCACTAATATCGTCTTTCTTTTTAAACAGGTCTGTATCTTTCCGAGTATACATTATATTTTGAAGATATGAGGACGCCAATATGAGTATCTCAATATCTTTAAAACGATCTTGCAGCTACTCTTGCGCATTCATGCTATAGATGGCACGTATTGCTCTTTTTTGTAGAATAAATATGGAGTTCTCTGATCTCCACCGCAGAAGGCCACAGGACATTAGGCTATGGAAAAATGCGAAGTAGACTAGTCACTACCAATGTATAGGGAATTAATTAGAAACCTGTCATTATCATTTTGCCATCTGTGAACACAAATACTTATTGTTAGAGTGACGTTAAGATTATGTTGTGATTCAATGAATATGTATCCACACCGAAATGGGAGATGGCTAAAAGTTATGTATGTAGACTTAATCCAAAGTCGACCTGATCTTTCCGTGATTGCCTCGAGAAGTTAAATATAATTTGCAATTACGAGAAACACTACAAAGATTTCTAATGTAATCTTTGAAGAAATTATATAGTCACCTAATCATAGAACATTAGATGTTGAAATCACAAAAATGCAAAACACAAATTATAAATTGCAGTTACGAAATAACATGTTATAATCTCTGTCCGCGACTGTACCTGTTTCACTGCAACCGAATGCTAATGTAAGCGAAACGAGCACATAACCTCCTAGAGACTTTAATTGCGTCCTTGCCGACTATCTATATGTAAACACCTTACCGTGAAAGTTATGTTTTAATCTATGTTTACAAAAAAAATCTACTTATTTAATCGTCTTGCTTAAATTACTTACCTACTGAATAAGAAACTCAACGAAGAACATTTACATAAATACATTTCGTAAAGAGTACATAATATCGTACGTATCTGCGAGTATTACATGCATAATATAACTTTGTAAGTCATTTACTTTGGCATATCTAAGAAAATTTATTGTAATTTGTGGAGAAACATTCATACTATTTTAAAGAACACTAGATTTGACTTTGTATAGCTTTTTACCTACGCGTGTATACTGTATTTCAAAGTATGTAATTATAAATTATATCATAGCCAATATCATTTCTTTTAGAATGAAGTATACGCAGAATAGTTGAAAATGGGAATTCCCTCAGACAAAATAAAAAATTCTGAAGAAGAATAATAACGCGTAGAAACAAACTTAATGCACACTGAAGCAATTCATACGAAGCCATAAATGGCTCCATTTGCCGGGCAAGCACTTCCCTCAAATAAAATAGAATAAAATGGCTGTCTATACAGTGAAGTGCTGTTGTAACACAACAGAAAAACTTACAAGCAAATGTTTCTAATATTACATTCCACAGGTAAATATTACATTTTAATCGATGTTTTTTTTACGCACACATGTATAACTTTTTTGCTTCATTTGTTTGGTATCGTTTGTTAGCAGACTTAATATTCTAAGGAATATCTTCAGGAGTGCATTTTTTTAGTTTATAAATAGTTTCTCTAGCTGTATACTTTCATTTAATAGTTGAAATGAAAGTAGGTATTAGATACAGATTAAACCAATTTTTCAAATTATCGCCTGTTCCACAAGCACATTGTATACATTTTACATATTAAATATTAGAAAAAGGAAAAACAGGAAGATTTCTCTGGATCAAAAACAAATATTTTTAGATTTTCTATTTGTCTGTTCGTTAGCTTCATGATGGAACTACTGAATGGATTGGATCTCAATGCAGATTGAGGCGTATGAAAGCTTGGAGTCCCAATAACTTAAATCCATCCCTCTTTATAAAACTGACTCTTCCTAATTTGTTTCTTTCACGCGAATATTACTGGACTAATTTTTTGCAAACAAAATAGTTGTACTTCGACCAACACAAGGGTTATCTTTTATAAGCAGAACGCGAGCGAAACCGTACAATATAAAAGCTATAGGGTATAATATGGTAATACATGTAACATGTAAATTGTACACATCGCTGTGTTTACAAATAATGTTATAGTTTTCTGTTTTATGTACCTGACTGTCGATTCCTTTTAGTGCAGGTTTTTTCCGAACAAAAGGTAGATTTGTCGTTTAAAAATACCTTGTAGCTGAGTTTAATTATAATTATGGAAAACATCGGCCAAGTGCGAATTGGACACCGAGGGTTCCGTACGATCGTCCACCATACCATACCATAATGAATTTGTGTTATGTATTTACCAAGAAAGGATAGACGTATTCAAAAACAAACTTAAGCTTGAAATTGAAAGAAAGTTTTTCTTATACTCTCTAACCGCAAATGTAAATTTGCAATGGCAAAAAAGTGATTATTATGAATTTCCAATTTTCAGATTTTTCCCTTTTATTGTGCTGTGAGGCCTTGCTTCTTGCCAAATTTCAAGATTCTTGTAGGTTTTTGTTTGAGTACATAAATGCCCATATTTTTTGATTGCGTTGATTTCGAAGCTTGAATTTTTGACACCTCCGAGGGACCCAAGTTCGATATAAATTACAACTTATACTTCTACCCACTTTTGAGATAAAAGAGTCTTGACTAGTTGGGCAGACGGACACGTGGACAACTAAGTGATTCTATAAGGGTTTCGTTTTTTTCCTTTTCACACATTTCGCCCAGGTATGCGAGTGCTTTTGACATTTGATAATAATACTCCAAACAATAATTCGTAATTGTTTTTTTTTTCATAGATTGCTCAGACGAAATCGTAAACAAAAAATAGCAAAGATATAAAATATTTAAAATGTATCGCTGTTTCAGCAACTCCGAACACTTCTGGGGCCTCCGACTTCGATTATTTATATCCTCATGCGAGATCACATTCTACGGGATTTATTTTCCTGTAGTTGATTCACTACTATCTTTACTAGTCTATAATCAGTTAGTAGCTGTTTTTGTCTTTCAAATTGACTAACTTTTAGGGCTTCGCTCGCGCTGTACTGGCTAATAATAATATTGTTGTGCAAAGCTTAAGAGTTGATTGGTTCGGTAAATGCTATTATTTTGTATGAATAAGACCAGTAATTATAACATACATAAAAGCTCAGCCTTACAGTTAGCGAACAGTTTCAGAGAAAACGACTGTCGCCCAAATGTATGTTAATGTTATAGGCCTATAATACTCGTATATCCTTAAAGAGATATGTTTCGAAAGTAACTAGGTAAATGTTTTCTGACTAACATACTTTTTACGAGGGCTGCTATTTATGCATCCGGAACTGGCCAGTTACAGAACAATATTAAAAAAGTAATTATAACACTTGAAAATGGAACTCTTTGGCTGAAAAATACAATTTCATTCTTCGTTCATTTCATTTTGTTTCATTCGTCATTTTGAAAATTGCGAGTCTTTATCAACATGGATTTCAGTCGTGAAAATTTTCGTGCTATGATTTATTACGATTTTCGGCGAGGGCTAACTCAAAAACAGTACATCGATCAACTCACTTCGACTTTTGGGCGAAGCACCATCGAAAACTACTGGGTATCACTGGTTTAGTGAGTTTAATCGTGGGCGGTCTGCGCTCACGGACGGAGTTAAAGAAGGTCGCCCTAAATCGGTTGTTATACCTCAAAATATTGATGCTGTGCGGGAACTAATAATGCAAGATCGTCATGTTACATATCGCGAGATAGAGGCGTCTCTGGGCATAAGTATGACGAGTATATATAAAATATTACACGAACATTTAGCTGTAAAAAAAATTTGTTCACGTTGGATTCCGCACAACTTGAGTATTGACCAAAAACGGGCTCGTGTCGATTGGTGTGAAAAAATGTTACAAAAGCACAATCAGGGTCCGTCAAAAGCTGTCTATAATATCTACACAGGTGATGAATCTTGGATATATGCGTATGATCCTGAAACTAAACAACAATCAACGGTTTGGGTGTTCCAAGATGAGCCGAACCCAACAAGTCATTCGTTCAAAAAGCACTTTGAAGCAAATGGTCGCTTGTTTTTGGGTATAAATGAACATGTAGCTACAGTGCCACTAGAGGATTGTAAAACGGTTAATTCTGAATGGTACACGACCATTTGTTTGCCAGAAATCTTAGAAGAAATAAGTAAGAACAACGGACAACGCAGAATCCTTCTTCATCATGACAATGCTAGCTGCCACACATCGGCCGAAACAACTCGGTATTTGGAAAATCAAAAGATCGAATTAACGGGTCATCCGCCGGACAGCCCCGACTTGGCCTCCAACTACTTCTATTTATTCCCAACCGTGAAGAATAAATTACGTGGTCAACGTTTTTCGAGACGTGAAGAGGCTGTTGATGCGTTCAAAATGCACGTTTTGGAGATACCTCAATCCGAATGGAAAAAGTGCTACTAAAATTGCTTCCAACGCATGCAAAAGTGCATCAATCATCATGGTGAATATTTTGAAAAGCAATAAAACTATAATAAATGTGCTATATGTTTGTTTCACTTTGTTATTCCGGATACATAAATAGCAGCCCTCGTATGTAAGTACATTGTTAATCTACAATATATTAATCAAACTTATGACGTAGGCTTTACTGATTCCTAGACCGATGCATATATTCTTATCGCAAAAAGTACAAATTTAAAAAATTAAGACTAGACAGTGGCCAGTAACAATAAATATTGCATAAAAAAGTTGCGAAAACATTACCTCAAACATCAAATGACTTTTTGGCGGGAACGAGAGAAGTGAGGTTGTCATTTTATTTAGATTTTCTATTTTTTACATTTTTAGGAGTTTTAAAGTACAACAGTAATAGTATATTGTGTTTTAAAGTTCTGTGTAAGTGACAAGAATGGAGGAGATCTAAATAAACATGTTTAGCTGAAGTATTCGCGCTCTTCCAAGAAGTCCTTTATAACTTCAGTAAAGCCTACTATCACTTTACTGGAGGAGTTTTATGATAAGAAAAAACTAATTTACTTGTAATTCTACACTATGGATTACTTATTAATACGTAAAATTGGCAAATACGCTAAACTGTGCGCCATGCCATAAAGGAAGAAGAAGAAAAGAAAAAGAGCGGGAAACTTCGTTTCCCTAACTTTCGACTCATATTTACTTGGTCAATGGCTAAATGCAATCTGCGAAGCCAAAACAAAGAGAAAAAAAAACATCAAATTTATTTGTATTGGTTGGTTATTATTACATATTATATTAATTTCCATTCTAGTCAGTGAGAAAAACAAAATTAGAATGCTTTCTAAATCGCAGGCCGTTAAATTCAACCAAGGAATGGGATTTACGAGTAGTTATTATGAAGAACTGATACAGGCAATGAGCTAGAAACCTATTACTACGATTTTGATTTGATTTGAAATCCCTACTAGTTCAATGTAGCTCTACTATACTAGAATGTCAAGGCGTGATTTTGTTTTGCCTTGATGTTATGTCTATCTCGAATGGGAAATAGTGTGAAGTTATGAATGAATGTATGTAACTAATAAATTATTAGTATTTTTAATGTCAAAATCAAATTAATTTATTCGAGTAAACCCAATTTGAAAGGTATTTTTGAACGTCAAATCTACTTGAGTTTGGTTCGAAAAGAAAGGGTGTGCGAGGTCGGGCAACCTCCACGTGGTGCATCCTGGGCGCCGACCGGTAAATGCTCGTTGTTTAATGGGTTGTTACTGGGCGGCGACTAATAGCCCGACCGACGGGGTGGTAAGGGGTGTCCATCCGCGTGTATCCTGAAGGATGCACGTTGATGGACTTCTTTCTGTTGTGTCGTCACCTTACCCCTCTGCTTTCAGAGGGGAACGGTCGTCGAGCGCGAATGCGCTTCGTTGGGTTTTTGCGTCCTCTGCGGAGAACGCAAAGTCAAGGTGAAGACGTGAGGTGGAAAGAAGGAAAACTTTTAAAAGCCCGTGAGGAAACACGTAAAAATCAGAGGTGGAGAGAAGGAAAACTCGAAATGAAACCCGTGAGAAAACACGTTAAAATCAGAGGTGGAGAGAAGGAAAACTCGAAATAAACCCGTGAGACACGTTAAAATTAGAGATGGGAAGAAGGAAAACTTGTAAAAACCCGTGAGTAAACACGTAAAAATCTGGTGGGCGTGCGGATGCCCCTGCCGTGGCGTAGGCGGGGTGCGGAAGCCGCCACTTTGGAGGCCTGGGGTGTCCTTCGGGGGAAGGCGCCTCACCCAATGGCCTCGGAACGGTGCGCGCGGTGTTCCCGCGCGCCTCCCAGGAGAGCGGGCAGGTCAAACTGTCCGCACACGGAAAAGTGTCCGGGTTAGGCTGGGCATGGCCGTCGGGGCCGCGGCAAAGTGCAAACGCGTACCCGTTGCCCCGGCACTTTGGCCCCGTGGAGGAACACCGTCAGGTTTTAGTGGGTAGACTCGGCCTAGCACCCTAATGTCGAGGAGTCCCACATATCCCCCTGCCACCCCCCTAGGCGGGACGGGATGAGTAACGCGTTTCCTGACGTTAAAAAAAAAATGGTTCGAAAAGAAAACCTGGACCCTGAGAATAACCGACAAGAAACTCAGTCAGGTATCATTATTTCAACATCATTGTACAACAGTAATTTAAAATATAATATTAACAAAGCCAGCCAATGCATGTGCAGAGAGGATTATTTCCAGACTATTGTTGAATCGCTAATTTTGTAGTAAGTATGCTTTTCCAATCAGTGTGCGTTTAATAACAAGTTTATATCTCTTTTCCGTTAATTGAATATAATTTCTTGAGGAATTTTAACAAAAAAGAACACAGTTGCCCAAAATGTGTGTTTTGTGTATATTGATGATATTAATAATTTACTTTTTGAACTCCATTAAATTCATAATAATTACATATTTATTTCTATCATTTTTTCCCATTTTTCAGAAGATTAGCTATACCCAAGAATCTTATAATTACACCGGATATTTCGCTACTAATAATTCTTCGAAATCAAATTAAATGACTTTGAACCCTTCACGTATGACTTTTATTTCACTCTATTGTAGACTGGTAACCACGGTAACGTATTCGTTATTTGATTGTAACCAATACCATCAAAGAACAGTGCGTTACCATGGTTACCAGCAATAGAGTGAAATAAAACTCATAAGTATAGGACCTCAAGGTTACACATCGTTAGTAATGCAAAATCCAGTGTGATTACCTTTTTGTGTCTTGGTTACCTTTGTATTGAAATAGGTAAAAGTACGGACTCTTTATTTTATAGGAGATAATGTAATTTTATCGTAAGCACTTAATATTTCACTAACAAATAGAAAGCGAAATATCTGTACGTAAAAGTACTTGTATAAATACAAAAATGCCATCTCAACTTTCTAGGTTGAATAGGTCATACTCGCAGGTTATTAATGAGAGATTTGATGACTGCAGTCCTCAAATTAAAACCTCAAACTGAATTAAAGGAAGACTGTAGTACTATTAAAAATAATATTGCAATATTTTCTGACAGACTGTCACTAATTATTGTTTCCCAGAGGCACCTGTTTCTCAAATATTTAAACTAATTCTAAATAAAAAGTTTGATGTGAATACCTTAGTACTTATATTGGGAAATTCAACAAATGTAATGAAGCATGAATTAGCTGATAGTTTGAATTCTTTGGCTATAATAAAAAATGTGAACAAAATTATATTATGTGCGTTCCCCTATTCGTCATGGTTGCCAAAGAATTGCCAATGAATAGGGTGACACTTTGACATAGTGACAAATTTATATTTTTTGACACCAATAAACATATTGGTAACATTTTATATAAATTTAGACTGATAAAAGGTACTTTGTACTTGTCAAAAAAATCAAAACATAAACTCGCTACATTAGAAGTTAAATTATAACAATAAATAATAACTCGATTATAGTCTATTACTAAGATCGTAGTTAGGGACGAAGCAAGTTTTAGTAGTAATACTGAAAATGAATGCTGAAAAGAATTATTTAAATTAAACAATCAGACAACGAAGAAACTTCATAACAATATCATTACGTGTGTACATCAAAATATCAATAGTTTCTCTGGCAAAATATTGCATGCTAAATTATTAATAGAAAAATATAATATAGACATCTTGTGCCTCACCGAGACGTAGTTGAGGGAAAACAAAATGTTTATATAATGTAAATGTTAACAAAATGTAATAATTTTAATGTGGCTAGTGTGTTCAATAGAGCGTCGACGGATGGCGGCGGTATGTTTTTGTGTAAAAAAATTTGTCAAGAGTTGCTCGCTCTGTTGAACGTGTATGTGAAATGTCGTGTGCAGAGACGGATCAGTACATATTCTTAAGTGTTTACAGACCTCCCTCGTCTGACTTTAGTCAATTTTAAATTTCTATAGAGGAGTCTCACACCACTTAGCAAATGTAAGAAGTCAATAATAGCGTGTGATGACTTCAACGTAGATATATTGGATAGTTTGAAGGAAAGAGATATGCTTATCTCGCTCTTTCTCTCATTTAACTTAGTGCATATTTTCGATGAATCGACCAAGGTCACATACCATTGCGACGTGCATTTTTATGAATAAGTGTGAAATTGTAGAACATACTATTGTTAGTGGTATCCGTTCAGATCATAAAGCTCAGTTAATAAAAATAGAGGACATGAAACATAAATCAGAACAAATATTTGAATTTAGGCCATTGAGTAGGCTAAAAAATTTTACTCATGATGTAGCCAAATTTGCAAATACGGCTCTTCTGATTGATGATCCAAGCATCATGTATGAATCTTTAGTCAAAAACCTATCCAAAATATTTAATAAGAATTGTCCAAAGAATAAGAAAGTTGTCGTTAATAACAAGTTACGTTTAGCGGATTGGGTGACGAAGGTCATAAGAAAAAGTAGGGATATGCTTTATGAGTTATAGGAAGAAAAATTGCACTGCAGATGAACATTTTCATAACTATGTTCCCACTTATTCGAAAATATTTAAAAAAGTATCAAAACACGCGAAAGCGATCTATATCGCGAACAAAATTAGAAAGTCAGACAATACGATAAAGGCTACATGGAACAACTATTAACAACGAAGTTAGTAGTAAACAAAATAGAAATAACGGATTTTTCAATACAAATTGGTAATAAAATTGTTACTAATAAAATGGAGGTTGCTAATGCTTTTGAAAATTATTTTTCGAATACACCTATAGAAATAGGGAGCGTCTTCGCAAACAGCAGAGACGTTTATGAGCAATAATGTCGGAAAATGGTTCCCTAATTTTCAATTTAGGTACACATCTGCACTTGAGATAGAAAACATTTTCAAGCAATTAAATAAAATGGGGACTATCAGTTCATATAATGACTGATGTAATACCTATATTATCGCCAATTTTGGTAGAGATATTTAATAAATGTGTCGATCAAGGGGTATTTCCCAATTTAATGAAACAGTAAAATTATTACATTATTTAACTCAAGTTGTATGTTGACTCCAACAAATTATCGCCAGGTGTCAATATTGCCAGCGTTCAGTAAAATATTCGAAAAAACAATACTCAATCAAATGCTGGCACATTTTAACATTCACGGGGTGTTTCACGGTCAACAGTACGGATTTACGAGAGGCCGGTCAATAACTCATGCGGAAGCAAGCTTGATCAAGACTGTACTTAAGGCTTGGGAGGGAACCCAGGATACCGTTGGTGTTTATTGTGATCTTTTCAAGGTTTTTGATTGTGTTAGTCACGAAACTTTAATTTGCAAGCTTAAATACTATGGAATTAATGTTCTCGATCTCGTGGTCTTATATTTGGAGCGAAAAGTGAGTGTGAATGGGATTTTGTCTGTTGGTTCGAAGTTCGAAGTTAAAAATGGGCGTTCCCCAAGGATCAATTTTGGGACCTTTTCTGTTTTTTGCTCAGGGACTTATGCGAAATAAATTTAAACTGGACAGAAAGAACTTAGATATTTCCTGGGTGACCGGTATCCTGGCAGACGTCTCGAGGTGGTTTGCTGTTAATAATTTACTACTGAATATACAATAAACCAAATGTATTAAATTTTCCCTTTCTAATGTACTCAGAATCGACGCATTAGGCAATTAACGGATGTGGATAAGGCTAGGTTGGTGTACTTTGCATATTTTCATAGCCTAATTAATGTCCTATGGCCTTTTGCTGTGGGGATCAACGGCGCATATTAACTCCATTTTTATTTTACAAAAAAGAGCGATACGGGCCATCTACAGTATGAATGCACGAGATTCACTAAGAGATCGTTTTAAAGACATTTATATAGAAATTGTTAGATATGTATACGAGGAAAAATATACATCTGTTTATAATGAAAGACGAATTTGAAGATATGGAAACCCTAGGTCGTGATAAATTAGTTATTAAAAATTTAAATTACATAAGTCAAAGGTTTCATTTTTGGGTAACTGCATTCGTTTTTATGATAAAGTTCCTCAAGAAGTCACTCAATTAACAGAAAATATATTTAGATTAGTTATAAAACGTACGTTGATTAGAAAATCATACTATAAAATAAACGATTTCGTTGAAGATAGAACAATAGTCTGGATATATTTTTTTCTCTGCACATGCGTTTACTGGCTCTCTGAATATTGTATTTTAATAAACTTTATGTAAAATGATGTTGAAAAAATTATACCTGGCTGAGTTTCTTGCCGGTTCTTCTCAGTGTCCAGGTTTTCTTCTCTCGTCTCTTTGAAACGAACTATAGTAGATTTGACGTTCAAAAATACCTTGTAATTGGGTTTACTTGAATAAATTGATTTGACTTGACTATATAATTTAAAAGAAAACATGAATTGTTAAAAAATTACTTCTCACGGAAATAAACGTGATAAATTATTTATACTGCGAAATTAATGTAAACAAAATCGCGAGCAAACATTAGTAGAATATAAAAAACTCACAGCAAATTGTGAAATTGTGTTGGAAGAAAAAGCAACAATCATTAACTACTGATGAAAAAACATTTTAAAAAAAACACTAAAATTATTGGTTTGATGAGCAAAAAAGGAAAAAAAAATAATAGGTATATTTTTTGTCAAAATCACGACAGCTTCAAAAAAAAGATGACTCCTCGTTCGCAGTTTAACCACAGTACAAGCAAGCATTAACCTACTCACTTGTCACGTCGCCTATATTACAATAATATGTACTCATTACTATAGGTACATAAAACTACTTTGTATGTTTCTAAGTTCAGTTTTAATAACAGAATGCTTTTACTCTTTCTACTTACAATTTTAATTGAATAATTTTAAATCATTTTACGAACAGACACACTTACTTCACCGTTTTAACTAAAAAACATTAAACACTACTTTTTTTAATAATACCTATGTGGATGTCAAAAAGAAAAAGTAACCGTCCAGATATCATATGAAAAAATAACAAAAATTTAATTCTATAAATTAGCATAGACAATTTTTTTATTTACTTTTAACAAACTTATTAAAATATGAAAAGGCAGATGTTTCTTAATCTGTTTCATGACTATATTATAGTCGATCTAAACTAACAACAATGATGTAGTTACAGCAAAAAACCGGTCATCAGCAGTATTTTCCCGTCAACGTTTAGTCTTTTTTTTTTACTGTGACATAATTTCTTTGTTAAGTCTTCGACCCTGTACAACCTACTCCAATGCTTTAATAAAATATAACAATACTCATAGTAATACAATAATGTAAATACAATATAATATTGAACTATGCAAGAGATACACATGTTTTAAACAGCTTTGTTCAAGACAAGGCGAAAAATGCCGTGCTAATAAGAACTGTAATAAGAACTGTAGCCATACTTTCGGGAAAAAAGGTGCTAAATGGCATACAAATATTCTTCACAAAACGCTGTACAAAGATGAAATAAATATTAAAATATTCTGTGATATAGCAAAAATGGTTTTTAACCGACTTCAAAAAAAGGAGGAGGTTCTCAATTCGACTGTATGTTGTTTTTTTTTTGTATGTTTGTTACCTCATAACTCCGTCATTTATGAACCGATTTGGAAAATTCTTTTTTGTTTGGTAGGTAATATATCAGAGGTCCACCGGTATTAAAGCTTGGACTTCGAAGATACACCAAATAACACGACTTGATTATAACCTTTATTTATATTGATGATTCTCTTCATAGATGATGACGATGACTTCAGTAACTGTCAAATTTAATTATATAGGTATGTGTATCGTATTTATAAAGTTATTTTAATTGTACTTGAGTTTCGATTAGTAAAGGATAGTTTTTTTGTACTTTTCAGTGTTTTTTTTCGAAGGCGGTTTAATTTTTTTTCATAAATTTTTTTCTCTAATACGACATAGAAAATCTTACTCATATTGTACATAATATTTACAGTCAACAATGGTAAGTATAAAACAATTAAACGATTAAAAAAAATATTTTTGAATTGACAGTGGGAGTTTCAAAGTCAAAGTCAAATCAATTTATTCAAAAATTCCAATAGTCCAATGGACAAGTTGTATGCGAATACCCGATTTGCTCCTTCTTCATCTCCTATGGATATTTTAAAATATAAACTTGTGCAGCATTGTACGTAAGATAACCAGTGACCCGAATCATGGTTGTGATTACTATCAAAAGTATGGATATGACCAATAATTCCCGGGATATCCCGGGATTCGGATTTGTTTAGTAAAAGCTGTTAATTGAGCAAAATTAGACTCCAAGAATCACAATGTTTTTTTTATTTATTTACATTGGTAATCAATTTCCTGTCCTTAATTTTTATAAATGTGACATAGATTTTATAGAGAAAGATTTTGAATATAAGCATTAGAACCATCTTCGTTCGGAACCCTAGTACTAAGGTACTGAATACCGGAACATCCCGGGAATTTTGGGTCATATCTATTCCTTCGTAACACCCCAGATCCCGATCACTAGCGATAACATAAAACTTCGACAAATGGACTTTTTGGCGGAAACGGGAGAAGTGAGGTTGTCATTTTATTTAGATTTCTATTTTTTACATTTTTGCGAGTTTTAAAGTACAAAAGTGATAGTATATTGTGTTTTAAAGTTCTGTGTAAGTGAAAAGATTGGAGTAGGTCTAAATAAACAACTTTAGTAAATCCTACTATCACTTTACTGGAGGAGTTTTACAATAAGAAGAAAAAACAAAAACTTTGAGCTAGGATCAAATATGCTTCTTGGTCTTAGTTTGAACGTGTTTCATGTCGATTCTACTTATTAATACGTGACATTGGCAAATGCGCTAATCCGTGCATGAAGAAAGAAAAAAAAAACTTTGACAAATTACAATAACAGGCGGATAGGCGCGTAAATTATAAAGATTCTGTTTTCCCTAAGATCCGAATCTTCCAAAGTATCGTTACTTTGAAGAAAAACTATAAAAGATTTTATTTATTTTTATAAAAATTATAATTTTGTGCTCTGATTAATATTAGCGCAACGTAGCTGTACATAATATAGAAGTTCAATAAGTTTATATTAATATTATGTTGTAGCTTTCCGAAAAAATAATTTTATTTCTGTGTATTACAGCTAAATATGACATATATCAGTGTCACATTGAAAGTAACAAAATAAAAAAAATTCTTCACATATTTCGTACATTTTAAAACCATACATTACTAACGGCCCGTCCCGACTTCGCCGAGGTTGAATAATAATGTATCTTTCAAATGAAAAGATTTTTTCAAACTGGTGCATAATTCTGGAAATTACTCTCCACATATCCTCCGCAAACCTACAAAATCCGATCTCCCTCTTTGTAATATTATACATTTTTGCCGAATAGGTACGGAGAACTACCGACAAAGTTCTAGTTAATTCCCCATTTTAAAAATCGAATGTTTCCATTAGACCCTAAAAACGCGAATATCTTAGGAGCCAACCAGGGCAACCAGTAGTCTTATTTAATTATATTAGTCTTGTAATCCCTGTATGAGTTTATAATGTTAGAACATTAAATATTTCTTACCCCACCGAAAGTTTTCAGTTTTAAAACTGCAGGATCCTTCAATAATGTAATAATCCTTAACTCTATTAATTCTTATTAATATAAAAAATAACAGGTTTTTTTTTTCTACAAGCTTATGTATAATAACCGGCTAAAAACTGTAATTCGCTATTCGAAAAAACGCCGGT
The DNA here is from genome assembly GCA_907165235.1 of Zeuzera pyrina. Taxonomy (NCBI): domain Eukaryota; kingdom Metazoa; phylum Arthropoda; class Insecta; order Lepidoptera; family Cossidae; genus Zeuzera; species Zeuzera pyrina. The sequence goes on from OU015641.1 coordinate 8,935,318, forward strand.
AATATTACACTAGCGTACTAAGTTCGTTAAAGATAATAATATGTAAACAAATGTAAACATATTAATACTTAATTACAGTATACAATAAAAATATTTTTTTATAGCAGGTTTTATTGTAACCTAAATGAATTCGAAATATCAGGTAGAGCGAAGCGTGATCATAGTAGATTAATGTTAATTAAACACATAAATGACAGTGTCAACAGAGATTTTATGAACAACACAATTTAGTACATCTATCAACAAACCTTCGTGATTATATCCATAAGCCATGTCCTTACGTCCGTTGACGTTTCTGGCATCATCGTAGTGTTTGGCATCACGAAGTCTGTCATCATTTCTGGTGCCATTGTAGTAGACGGCATTATGAACTCTGTTACCACTTCTGGCAACATTGTAGTAGATGCCATAATAAAATCCGTTACATCCGTCACGTTCATTTTAAAAAAATAATGCTAGCCGTATAGGTACATTAATCGAAAAATATATTAAAAAACTAACTCGCTTCGCGCCACAAAACGAACTGTCAAGAAACACTCACGACAAGGCGCAATGAGAGAGAGCCATAAACTGATAAAGATATCATTGGAAAACATCAGATAAAATTAAAATATTTTATTGCGGCTACATTAGTTACGGACGTAGACCTACTTCTTTTGAGGTGATAACACGCGACCAGTCGCTTTGTGATACGCGGACAGACTACTTAGCAAATACACCTTGTTTTAAAGGAAAACTCAAGGAATAATTTAACAACATGCCAGTACAGACGATAACGTATTTAATAGAAAAAATGTCTATTTTAAATTTTGAACGCACGCCAACATTTTGGAAGACTAAAAAAGTGAAAATATTAGGTTTAAAATTACTTTGGCGTAGTAATGGTCTCGTGTGTTTGAATGGGTGGCGTGACGTCAATGAGTTATTCATAACGGCTGATAGTTGTTATGGTTTTATATTTTAACTATCACGATATTTACGATAAAAAAATGTGCAATATTGATTATCGAAAGGTCAAATCTGATACTGGGATAACTGGATGGTTTGTAACAATATTATCCCCTATTATACGAGTACGTATCATACCTATTATACTTTTCTCGACAATTGTACTTTTTCCTTCAACACCGTAATTCAAATATTAAAAGTTGAATTATTCTTTTGTTTCAGCACAAATGTGTCATACTTTAGTTTTAAAAGAGAGCTGAAACTTCTTATTAAACAGTGGTAATTTCAGATGTTTGTTGATTAACTATGTACACATGTAGACGAGGATTAAGGTTGTTTGTTGATCAACTATGAGCAATAAAAAAATTAGTGTAATAGGCTGAGTTAAAGCGACGCATTGACAAACAATAATTTAATCTATAATAGACCTTCTGCTCTATGCAAATGTGCGCGTGCTAGCTTACGAAAAATACGAAAAAACAGTTATTTTAAAAACTACAATTAACTTTAAAAAATCCAACTGTCATTTTGAAGATTATATTGAGATTAAACTTTACAAAAAATTTAAAAACATAAACCGGTCCCGTTGCTCCGAAAAATGTGAATCTCAGTTTTAAAAGAGGTTTCTTTGATATTTTTATTGTGTTAAAATAGTTAAGCAATCGTGTTTCGCAATTGTCAAAATAAAGTCAAAAGTCAATGAAATGAAGAATCAGGTTTCCAAACATCACATTCATTCGTTTTGTAGTCACTTAGAGAAATTGAGATCCCTGCCGTCAAAATTCCCAATGCGTCGCCTTAAGTCTGTCAGTATTTAATATCGTCTGATCATCATGTATAAGAAGATTGAAGGCTTTACAAATCGTATTCACGCACTGTACTTCTTGCTCGTGTGAACTTCGAATTTCGTATCATATATAAGTCCTCTATATTCTCATTGAATCGAGTAATAAATCGAGAATATAGAAAAACGTTCCGTTTGTTTTTCTTCCACGCAAAAAGTACTTAATTAATCAACCTTAAATGCCCATAAAGTGGCTGTATCTTTGACCAAAACAGGCCCAAAGGGGTATAAGCAAATCAATCTTAGCCGTCACTGACATTTAATAGCAGATAAAACGTCTGTTCTGTCACTAACCATTTGGTTATATTTTCGTCGGTTTCTCAAAGAAAATAGAACATATTATACTATGACAGCTAAAGCAAATTAAAGCCTCGTAGCACCCCGTATATTAGATGTTTAATCAAACCCCACTAGCCGCACCCACTTAGCCATTAGACTTTATTGTAGTATACCATCCTCGTTCTTGTAAGAATGTATGTAATAAACTGACGTCAGCAATCAAAAAGCTATCACGCGAGCAACTAACATACTAATCATGCAGCGACACTTTCGCGTTACATTTTTAAATTACCTATTAATACATATTATGCATATGACAGTAGATCAGTAATTTGTACGTAATATGTTGTACTGTCATATGTTTAATCTGTTTCCGCCTAAAATTCTTTTAATTAAACGTAGATTTTGAAAAAACGTTTCCTATTGTTTATTTTTAATTGAGGTCGAAGTATCTTTTGGTACTTAAATCAATGCAGTCGTGACAGACAGACCATGAATAATAACACGACAAAAAGCGTGAATTAAGTAAAGTAGGAAATTATCTAAGTCTTTGTCAAAAGATCGTTTAATTTTCTCCGAACAATGATTTGTTGTTTACGTTTCCCACGATATCTGTGACATTACCAATAACGATTAAATGAAAATGAGCAGTTATGGCAGTAAACTTAGGCAAAAACTAATATAGTACTAGAAATAGAAGAAATAGAAATAGCCTTTATTCTCTGACTCAAGTTTTACATAACTAGTGTTATTACAAAAAAAAAAATATATATTACAAAATTAAATTAAATTCATGAAAGAAGGTTTATTTGTCCCATTTGTTGGTTATTTGTCAGGTTGTCCTCCGACAAAGGCCTCCTCCAGATTGCACCAGTTTTGGCGGTCGAGGGCGATTCTGCGCCAGTTCGTGGACAGTTCATCCTCCCATCTCCTAATTTGCCTACCTCTGCTCCTTTTTCCATCTCTAGGGTACCACTCTGCAATATCTTTGGTCCACTTGTCTTTTTTTGAACGAAACATATGCCCACACCATTTCCATTTCAGTCTTAGATACTTTTGTTATATCTGCCACTTTCGTTTGTTCTCTTATTTTTGATAGTGTCCATTTATCTTTTAGTTTTATGTGTAACATGCTTCTCTCCATTCTGTGTTGGCAGGATTTGACTTTCTGGAGTTGTGTTTTTGTTAGGGACCAAGTCTGGCATCCATAATTCATCACGGGTAGTATACATGTGTTAAAGACTTTACTCTTTTCTGTCATCGGTATTGACTTGTTTTTCAGGACTTCTTTAAGTGACCAATATCGGGACCAACTGTTTGTTATTCTTCTTTGTATTTCTTTGTCCATCTGTTGTTTGGGCGATACCAGGTGGCCGAGATAGATGTATTCGTCAACATATTCGATTTCCTCATTTCCTATCCTTATTTTATTTTTTCTACTGTTTGTCATTACCTTGGTTTTTGTTAGGTTCATCATTAGTCCTGCTTTTGAACTTTCATTAGCGAGCTGTTGGAGCATTGTTTGTAATGTCTCTCGATTATCTGAGAACACTACTAGATCGTCTGCGAACCTAAGGTGAGATATTCTTCTTCCGTTTATATTTAAGCCGTAGCTATTCCATTCGAGGTTTCTAAATATTTCTTCCAACACGGCTGTGAAAAGCTTAGGCGATAGTGGGTCTCCCTGTCTTACCCCTTTCTGAACTTTGAATTCTTCCCTAATGTTTTCAAGTTGTATTTTAGAGGTAAACTTGCAATAAATTTGTTTGATTATTTTTATGTATTTTGTATCTATGCCTTGGTTGTGAAGAGATGTGTAGATATAATTGTGGCTTAGTGAGTCGAATGCTTTGGTGTAATCTACAAATGCAATATAGAATATTTTGTTGTATTCGTTGTATTTTTCTACTATTTGTTTGGTCACATATATGTGATCGATTGTAGAATATCCACTTCGGAAGCCAGTTTGTTCTCTAGGTTGTTGTTCGTCTAGACTTCTGCTTATTCTTGCAAGTATAATCTTGGAGAAAACCTTGTAAATATTTGACATAAGACTTATTGGTCTGTAGTTGTCTATTACACTCTTGTCGCCTTTTTTATGTAATAAGACTATTGTGGATGTTGTCCATTGTTTAGGTATAGTTTCAGATCGCAGTATTTCATTGAATAAGTCTGTCATTGGTTGTACTATGATAGCTACTGTTCCCTTCAATAGTTCGTTAGTTAGTCATCTCCTGGAGCTTTTCCACCTTTTTGTGTTATTATTGCTTTTTCTATTTCTTGCGTTAGGATAGGTGGTATGTACTCTTCATTTGATACGTTATTGAAAGTGATTTCATTTCCCATCTTTTCTTTTTCATCCTTGTATAAGTTACGGTAGAAGTCCGTAGCTGCATCACTAATTAAGTTTCTTTGTTTGACTTTCTTTTCTGTATTGTGTTTGTCTTTACATTTTAGTTCCGCTATCCATGACGAGTGTTCTTTTAGTTGCTTCAATGCTTTCTTTATTCCACCTGTTTTTTCAATCTCTGTCCTTATTATGTTGAGTCTTTTTTCTTTTCTATATTTTTTGATACTGTAACTTATTTTTTTTGAAATTGATTCTATTTTTGCCTTATTTATTTTTCTATTTTCGAACATCTTCTTTCTTTGCTCTATTAGTTGTCGTGCTTCATTACCTATTTATCCTTGTGATTTCTTGAGGCAGTGAAAGTTTTAGATAAATCTATCAGTTTTTTCTCTAGGAAGTTATATTTGGCTTGTATTGTGGGTTGGCTGTATAGGCTGCAAAAGTCTACATTGTACTCATCCATGTTTTCTGGGGATACTAATTGTTTGTCGAGTGAATCTGAAGGACGTATATGTTTCCTCGAGTTATTTTTTTGGATTATATTTAGTTTTCCTCTTACCATCCTATGATCTGTGCTAAAATTCAGTTTATTCAGTACACTAACGTCAGCAAAAGAGCTTGGAGTATTCGTGATTATGAAATCGATTTCGTTCTTCGTTTTTCCATCCGGTGATATCCATGTCCATTTCCTGCTTGGTTTCTTTTTAAAGAAACTGTTCATTATTTTCAGGTTATGTTCTAGTGCAAAATTAATTAGTCTTGATCCGTTTTTGTTTCTAATTCCGATACCATATTGGCCTAATATGTTTTCTTCTTTTTCCCGTAATCCTGTTTTGCTGTTGAAATCTCCCATTATTATTTTCTTTTTATGTGCTCTCTCCATTGTTTCGTTGAGGCATGAATAGAATTGATCTTTTTCTTCTTCTGGTGTAGTTTATGTGGGCGCATATACTTGAATGATGGACCATGGTTTTGTTTCTCCTGGTATTTTTATATTAAGTGTTGCAATTCTGTCATTATCACTCACAAATTCTATTATATTTGCCTTAAGGTGTTTTTTCACTATGAATCCAACCCCGTTGATTCCTTTATTTGCCCCTTTATGGTATAAAATATAGTTGTGATACTCCTTGATATCTTCGCCTTCTATTCTTGTTTCGCTTAATCCAACCATGTCCCAATTTATTGATTCTAAGGCTTTTTCAAGTTCAACCCATTTTTCCTCTGTCCTTAGTGTCCTGGTGTTTAAAGTGGCTATATATAAATAATCTGTTCTAGTTGTGTTGTTTTTTATTTTTGGTTGTTCTATTAATTTTGAGTTGTTTGTGATTATATTTTTATTGTTATTATTTAATTTGTGTTTTTGGTTCTCGTTCTTCTTGTATAATCTATCTGGGGGGTTTTGGTCTGTCGTCCCACGGGGACCAGCCGGGTTGGGACCTTCATATGTTGTTGTGTTTATTTTTAGTGTTGTGTTTATGGTTTTCCAATTGCTTTTGTTGTTACTTAATTGCTATTTGTTGTTACTTTTGTTCTCTGAGTATGAGTAGGATCTTGGTTTATTAAAAGCAGTTGTTTTCAGCACTTTGTCTCTGTTATTTGTTTCTCCTGACTCTAAGTTTAGTTTTGGTGACTTAGTCAGGGATCTTTTCCTCTTGTCTCCCCTCTCATTTTCATCCTCTGTTTTGTCTTTTATTACCAGCTTGTCGTACCTAATATACGCAATCTTTCCTCCCTTTATTGCTTCTTCCTTTTTAATTTTTAGCTCTTTTCTTATTTGCAAGATTCCCTTAGGGAAATCCTCAGTAGCATATACATGTTCCGGGAAAAATTTATTGTTCTTGAGTAGTGCAATTTTACGCCACTCCAGAGTCAATGTAAGCAGTATGGGTCTATGTTTCTTTCCGTTTTTTATGCCCAGCCTTTGGGCCTTGCTGATTTCCCATTTGTCCTAGTTTTCTGTATTTGCCTTCTCACTCATGGTATTTAGGACATTCACTACTAATTCTATGAGCTCTCCATTATTATTTTCCTTCTCCTCTAGACCATGTATAATTATATTATTTTTTCTAGTTTCCCGTTCTAGATTCTTTACTTTAGATTTAAGTGCAGTCACTTCCTTTTGGAGTTCCTGATTCGCATTTATTAATGGTTGCAGTTTCTCGTCGATTTTAATTGATAGACTTTTAGTTAGGGTGTCTGTCAGTGTTGGTTTGCTTTTGTAGTTCTTCTCTCATGAGGTTCAACAAAACTTTTGTTTGTTGGTCCATTATTTTTATAGAGCTTGGTTATCTACCATTTAGTATTTTTTCTTTGAGCTAGCAACACTTTTTGTCTGGTAACCCACGTGACACTTGAATGATTGTTAATGTTGGTCAACTTGCTTGCAGAAAAATATCATCTGCAGACATGTTTTTAGAAGAATATAAAATAAAAAAGAAAACTATGCTAATTTCAATTTGTTCAATATTCTCTCTCAAAAATAAACTTTTTTAAATTGATTTAAGTGTTATATCATTAGGATCACCCAGAATACTATACCACAATACAATATCATCAGTACTAATGGTTCTTAATATTTTTTATACATTATAGTAGGTGTATTTCCGAGTTACTTTCAGGAGTTAGGAAGAGACTTTGCGCAATTGCACCAACTCCGTCAGGGAATATAATACTCCTCTAACTCCATTCACTGCGCCAGATGTGTCGTGTGTCATTGTCAGGATGACAGCTTGTCAAGGTTATTTATTCAGTTATGTTAAATGTTATTTTACATAGCACAATCTATTATTTTAAATAATTGCTTATTTTTTTTATTGGCAATAATTATTTTATAGCGTCTTAAAATGTTTTAAAGTTAATATCGATTTAATGAAGGAATAACATTTTATAGTATGACATTATATTTTTTATTAGCAATTCATAGCAATTTTGTCTATATTTTCACCAATTCTGAAGTGCCGTTAAATGCATCTCATCCATAATTGCCAAAATGATAAATAGGTCTTCTTTGTCCAATCATTATGAAGCAATGTAGGTTAAACATCATCAAACATTGTGGGTTGCAGCTTGTAGGAGACTTTTTAGAACATATATTTGCTGAACTTGTTCGCTAAACATGTTTTGTTCGGAATACTAGCGCCTTAAGGCATAAAATGCTTAAAATTTGCAAGTAAGAGTTTGTGTTTTCACAACCATTTTCCACGATTTGAAGGAGTTTATTCTCAATATTTCTGATCACCGCTTTAAGGGAAAATGGGAAATACATTACCAGAGGTACCCAGCTAATTCGAATTTTTGAAATTTTAAGTTATAACAGTGAAAGTTGATCAGTTCCATAGGTACATACATATCTTTATATTATTGTCCTAACAGATCTTTTACGATAAACACATATAATATTTCTAGGTAGATACATTAACTCAAAATTCTGAAATTATGGATTGGATCACTTGCATTTTGAAGGTCTAACATAGTCCTGAATAATCGGTATCTTGTGTAAGGATTTTCGTGTAAATCTCAATGTACTAGGTACATACATATCTTTATATTATTGTCCTAACAGATATTTTACGATAAACACATATTATGTTTCTAGGTAGATACATTAACTCAAAATTCTGAAATTATGGATTAGATCACTTGCGTTTTGAAGGTCTGACATAGTCTTAAATAAGGGTATCTTGTGTAAGGATTTTCGTGTAATTCTCAATGTACTAAGTTTTCCTTATGAACATAATAGAAACACCATATTTACGTTGTATAAACAGAGGAAACAAATACATTACTTGATTAGTGACAACACAGTTTGTGTGTAGATATCTCCTTACATCACATAGCACTGACCTTCAACTTGCTCGCTTACATAATATGCTAGCAAGTCACCTCTGTTTAGCACCTGCGGATTATCGATTACAATTTTTTTTCTATTTATGGCAGCCCTTATCACTAGTACTCGCGTCCATTTAGTGTTCTAAGTAAAATTGCAATATCGAACACTTCTGTGACTTTCAGTGACCTTTTTCCAAATAAATAAACAGCTGACGTTTAGCACAATCGTAGTAAAAGTGGCCCAAATAGAGACGAAAACTTCGAATAATTTAAATTTTGACTTTGGGGTTTAATTTCATAAACTTACAAAGAATAGAAAGCTTAAAAAAATTTATTAAAAAAAATTAAGGTTGTCTTTCAAATTCACATTGCTTTATTTAAACTAATATTACACAGAGGCAAAGTTTGTAAGTTTGGATGTAAGAGGTAATCTCCGAAAGTATACCTACTCATCCGATTTCAAAAATTCTTTCACTAATATTTAAAATGAAGCTTTAGGGTGGACATAGGCTGTATATTCGGCGATTATATTTCGACACCCTTCTTGGTCTGGTGTTTTTGCCTGTGTTGAGAGTGGAATGGCGAGAGTGACGGACTGGCTGAGTCGCAACTTACTGACTCTTAATGCCTCGAAATCTAAATATTTGTGTTTCTACAACACCAAGCCCTCCAGTCCTCCTGCTCCATATCTTCTTAGGATCCACACGTGTGGTAACTATCAAAATTCATGTTCTTGTATGATCTTGGAGAGAGTTCCATATTGAAATTACTTGGGCGTGGAAATTGACGAAAGGCTCATCTTTAAGCATCATATAGACAAACTAGCCAATCGGGTGAGGATGCTGATACCGATTATAAAGCTCCTCCGCTGTGGTGCATCCAGGCAGATTCTTACATTGGTCTACAAAGCCCTGTGTCAGTCCGTTCTCCTTTATTGTATTACTGCCTGGGGTAACGCGGCTAAAACTTACATGGTCTCTGTGGAGCGAGCCCAGAGATCTATCTTGAAGGTGATGTTGGGTAAGGAGTTTCAATTTCCCTCGAGTTTACTATATAAAGAGGCACGGGTTCTCTCCGTTCGCCAGCTCTATATTTTCAGGGTCGCGCTGGGGCAACACAAATGTCTCACACAGTCGGACGATTCGAATTTAGATAGGGCGGGGCGACGTTTGGTGTTGAAAAAGCATACAGTGCGCACTGCGTTTGCACAGAGATTTAGCGCGTTCTCTTTCCCTTTTATCTACTCGAAACTTAATCGACTGTGCTCAATAAGCGACTTGAACATGTGCAGAGCTAGACAGAAATTGAGTGGCTTCCTCCTATCCTTGAGCTACACTGACACGGAATATTTGTTGGCAATTAATATATAATAATTTTGTAACATATCATTAGACGCACTTGACATTATTGTACTGACTCATTTTACACAATTTTGGACAATTTACAATTAATTAGACAATATTGTACATAAGAATTTTTTTTTTTTTTTTGTGAAGATTAATGAAACCCTCCTTTAATGGTCACCCGCGATACAGGTTCGCCTAGTGCGGGGACCACTGTGACAATGTGCTTTTGTATTATAATTTTTTTTTCTTTGTGTAATTAATAATAATAATGAATAATATTGCCCCGTTAAATTCCACGCGGGCGAAGTCGCGGGCAACAGCTAGCTAGTGTTAAATACATTTTAAGGTTCCCTAGCCAAATGGCAAAAAACGGCATCCTTATAATTCTATGAATTTTTGTGTAATCTTATGTATTTTTATCTGTCTGTCCGTATGTCAATTCTAAGACTATTGGCACTATATGTATAAGTGTTAGGAAAGTAAGTGTATTGAGCCGCTATACAACTAGTGGAGAGGCTAAGCGATTAAAAAAAGATTTTCGTGGGACTGAGCAGTATTATACCGACAATTGTGTCGTATTCAGTAGCGTTTCCTGAGTAAGAAAAACGGTGTTGTCAAAGGTTGAAAGGTGAACTATGACGTCACAAACATGGCGATTCTTGGTTTAATTTTTGTCGAATAACTCAATAACTACTTAACCTATTTGGACAAGTGAGGTTACATAGGAAAGGTATTAAAATGACTAACACAAAATGTCTGACAATCATAAGTACAGGTTCAATATTCAAAAAGTATCCGTTTTTCCGATCGAAATTTTTGCCGAACGCCACTTTTATCCGAGAGTCGCGTGAAGTTATGGTTTCCATAACTTCACGCGACTCTCGGATAAAAGTGGCGTTCGGCAAAAAGTACTTGCGGGCGATGATGTTCAATCCAATGATTGGTATCTAATTGGAGAACATGTTCCGCCAGTGCTGATTTGGGTGTTTGTCAGTTTTTTATAGCTGTGATGTGTTCCTTAATCCTTTTAGCAACAGTTCGTTTCTTTTAGCCACCACAGCTGCAATCTATTTTCTTTACACCTGGTGTAAGCCACGGCAAAACATCCTTCGATGTGTCCACTATTTTGTTCATCTTATTTCTCAGTGTGTACAATTTACTACTGAATGCACAAAAAACCAATTGTGTCAAGTTTTCCCTATCCGATGTACCCAAAATCCATAATAGACTAGAACTAGATGGGAAACAATTAGAATTAACGAAATCAGCTACTTTTCTTGGTTTAACAGTAGACAGTAAGTTACAATGGGCGGACCATATCAGGACTTTAGCTAATAAGCTCAGTTCGGCAATATATGCTATTAGGCGCATTAGACTGTTGACAGATGTGGCCACGGCTAAGCTGGTGTATTTCGCATACTTCCATAGCCTTATGTCTTATGGTCTGCTACTGTGGGGATCAGCGGCGCATATGAAATCTATCTTTATTTTACAAAAGAGGGCAATACGTTCCATCTACAGTATGAACGCACGAGTCGCTGCGAGATCATTTTAAAGACATTGATGTACTCACCTTACCCTCTTTATACATCTATGAAAACATAATGTACATTAGAAAAACTTTATATCTATTTCAAAAGAAAGGCGTTATTAATGATGTGGAAACCCGTGGTCGCGATCAGCTAGTTATTCCCAAATTTAAATTACAAAACTCAAGTGGTTCATTTTTGGGTAACTGTGTTCGTTTTTATAATAAAATTCCTCGAGAAATTACTCATTAACGGAAAAGAAATTTAAACTTGTTATTAAACGCACACTGATTAGAAAAGCATACTACAAAGTTAGTGATTTCATTGAAGACACCACAATAGACTGGAAATAATCCTCTCTCTGCACATGCATTTACTGGCTTTATGGATATTGTATTTTAAATAACTTTTATATTGTAGAATGATGTTGAAAAAATGATACCTGACTGAGTTTCTTGTCGGTTCTTCTCAGTATACAGGTTTTGTTTTCGAATCGAACTAAAGTAGATTTGACGTTAAAAAATACCTTGCATTTGGGTTTACTTGAATAAATTGATTTGACTTTTTTTGACCAATTACTCTTAATACCTATATTTGCAAAGGTATTAGAGAAAGTAATGTACACTCGTATCATAAACTTCTTGAATAAACATAATGTCATAAAAAAAGAACAAAATGGCTTTCAGAAACGAAAATCAACTACCTTAGCGGCGTTTTCACTTGTCCTAAAGATAACAAAATCTATTAAAAAACGCAAAAGAGTTTTGGCTATCTTTTTTGACATGAGCAAGGCTTTCGATTTTGTCGATCACAAAATATTATTAAATAAATGTAATCTTTACGGTATAAGAGGAAAAGCTTTGCAATGGATTGAGGGTTATCTGACTGATCGTGTAAAGTATGTGGAAGTGATGCATATGGATAATGAAAACACATTAACTTCATCTAGATCAAAATATCAAACCAAAAAGTCAGGAGTGCCGCAAGGAAGTGTTTTAGGTCCACTTCTTTTCCTTATTTATATAAATGATATACCGAACATAACAGTATACCCCTGTATTATGTTTGCAGATGACATTGCCGCTGTTGTACCGGACAAAAAATCAGAAGATAGTGATTATGAATCAGAAACAAAGTCTACGGTAGAGTCAATAATTAAATGGCTTAACAATAAGAACTTAACAATAAATATGAAAAAAACAAAATGAATACAGTTTTGTAATTATAATAAATTGCAAAAAAAAAATGACTGCAGAGGAGAAAAGATTATTGAAGCAACTGAAACAAATTTTTTTAGGAATAACTCTAAACAATCACTGCAGCTGGAAAGCTCATACGGATATTGTGTGTGCCAAAATAAATAAATTCGTATATGCACTTAAAAATTTAAAAAGAAATTCGGGCGAAAAACTGCAACAATAGCATACCATGGTTTCGTAGGATCAGTGCTTAGATATGAATTGTTGCTGTGGGGAAATTCAACTTATACAAATAAAGTGTTCCTAATTCAAAAAAAATGTATTCGAGCCATCTGCGGTGTAGGACCTCTAAAGACGTGTAGACCTCTTTTCAAAAAATTAAAACTGTTGACATTCGCTTCTCTATATATTATGGAAGTTTGTTAAGAAATATCCCGAATTATTTCAAAAGGCTTGTAGTAACAAAAAATACTTACCACGAGATCCAACAAAAATTTTAATGCCAGAGTGTGCGAGCACACTTTATCAAAGAAACTGCGATTATATGGTATGTAAAATATATAATAAAATTCCGAATACCATACGCATGCTACCTATGAGACAGTTTCAATTTAAACTAAAACAGTTGCTAATGGAAAAATGTTTTTACACAGTCAACGATTTTTAAAATTGTAAAAACATACATTCGATAAATTGAATATCTTATATATACATACAGTGAATGAATTTAAATATAATAATATTATGATACTGAAATAAAATCTTTCATGAAATATTTCTCGCGGGTCCGCTGGGGGACATTTCTTGTGGAAATGAGGGGTACCTTTTGCTCTTCTTTCTGTATGTATCTTTCTATTGTAAAATTATATGTTGTTGCGTGTGCAACGAATTGATGAATAAATAAATAAATAAATAAAAATATAATAGCGGTTGTAATGGTAATGTTACAACTTTATTCATTCATAAAAATATATGACTAACTCATGAAAATAATAATTCATAAAAAATCGATTTTAATAACTTCCGGTAAAAAGCAAAAGAAGACAGAACTGCACATTTGGTTTTTTCAGAAATAGATCTGTTTAAGTTTTTTGACGATTTCGATTATTTAATTTAAAAATGTTCTTTTATATATACACACATACATTATGTCTTCACTATGTATCCGTAATCAGGTATTCAGAGAGGATAGATCGCCAAGCATCGCAGTCTTAACATACATAGGTACTCCTTTCGCCTCCTCAAATGTCATAATCCTCCTCACACACTTTCGCCTGGGTGTGCGAGTGCTTTTGACATTTTTTTGTGGCAACTTGATCTTTCTTATCTATTTTATTTATTCTGTTTATGTGAAAAACTTACCTACAATTCAAAATTGTAAATTATAATTGCAATGAAAAACTAATTTAATAATTAATAATGTGCCACGGGAAATAAAGGAAATGCGCTACAATAAATTTAAAACGGCTTTACATAAATGGTTCATTGAAAAATCTTTTTACACATCACACGAATTTGTGAATTACAAATGGTGACTTATGTGTTAATTGACTTGTTTATTGTTATTGTTGTTTTATTTTTTGATTGTATAATTATTATTTCTGACAATTTTTGATTGACATAATCCAATAATAAATAATCGAATGTATGTTTTTGACTATAAGCGATAAAATAATTACCTAATGAATTGTAGTTCCAAGTTGTGTATTTGCATGCTAATATTTATTGGCAGAATAGGCTGTCACTAACTTCTAATCCTAAATACCAATGTATATGTATCTACTCTATTCAAAAGCAAATAAATGATTTATTATTATTGTTTTTTATAAGTTATTGCCTTTTTTGAAACCAAATCGACGTTTAATCACGACAGTTTATCCTGGAAATAAGCCTTTTTAAATATTTTTTTCTGTAAAAAGGAAGAAATTTATGACATTTCCACAACAGCAATATTCAATAATAATATGTACTTGATCTCAACATAATTTTAGAAATTTTCGAACTCGTCGAAACAATGTTAATTAGGACGTTAAAATAGCATGTCTAAGGATTTTCCTTGTAAACTGACATCGTAGAATGGTTATTGTAAGACATTATAAAATAAATATGAAAATATGCAACAGGCAATATTCAAGAAGAGAAATGGATCTATTATAAACTGACAGCAAAATATTAAAACATCTTAAGGTTTCTGAGAATTAGAGCGTCAAAGGGCTCTTAACGAAAAACAAGATTTGGAATTTTCCGAATTTGATTTAGACAGCAAATATCTAACATACTCTTACTCAGGCTAGTAACGAATTAATCTAAAGTCATGGGTTAAAAAAAAATTCGAATTTTTTGCTGTACTGAAGAGATCTTATTTAAAAATACCCAATTCAATAAAATTGAATATATTATTCAAAAGGGTAAATAAATAAAAATTTAAAACACGATACGGCATATGAAGGGGTCCAAGATTATTTTTCTTGGACACCCTCAATACCCCCTTATGTGTAAATGAGAGGATAGAACGGCTGTGAGATACTGGCAGACGAACAGACAAACCGAAAATATAAAGGTTCCTAGTTACCTTTGGAATCTTAAAGCAAATTGTATTAAAATATTATTTTGTACAGCATGACGTGAAAAAAAAGCTAATTAAGAATAAAAATAAATAAGCACTGTATTCCTGGTGAGAGGAAAGCCATGCAATGGCGACTTTGACCTATATATATATACTAGCCAGTTGGTGTATCGGTTAGTGCGTCTGGCGTACCCGATCGATTCCTGGCTACGTCGGATTGGAAAACAAACTTTTCTATATTGGCTTACAAATTTTGATACTCTCCGAGTCGTTGTGAGACACTCATAGCAAAAGCTTACAGCATAGTAAAAGGCCCGTATTAAGGTTTTATGGGGGCAAAAACACTGAGGGGTTTCCAGGGCGTAACAAATTCTGTTCATGAACATGTGATAACTAGATATTGTCATTGATTTCGAAACAATGAACCGTGTGTAGTTTTTTCAACAATTTGTTCAATAAAATTAGAAAATAAAAAAGGATGAAATACCTATATAGATTTTCAGACGGCTTTTAAATTTTAATCTTTTAAATTAGATACAACACATTATAATTATTAAATCTGTAATTTGAAGGAATTATATCTAAATTCTACGAAATGTCATAATGGTATTAAGTTCATGGAATTTTTAGTGAATTCTAGGGAATTTTTGGACTACCCTTAGGGAGAATAAAATCAACATTGGCAACAGTGAGATTGGTTATTTGCTGAGAGTAAACAGTCAGTCATATTTCGAAGCCTGACGCTCATAGTCATAACAAGTGAGGTATGAAGAGTATGTATATCGTCAATTTTTTCAGCAATGAGATGAAAAAACTTAAATAGAGTTCAATTATAATTAACCCAATTTGCTGAGTTAATTAGTAAATATTGTGTATAAATACACTCAATTACAATGGCCTGTGTGGAATTATAGTTGTGGGGAGGCGCAACGAGCATATTAAACCAGAACCCTTATGAGGTAGGTGTACTAAGCAGACATGCAAAAGTAACAGTCGCATTTAAATCTCTAATATTAGAGATTGAAAGTGACGTGAGTTTCACCTCACCTCACGTGACTTGCTTCAGGTACGTTTTTACTCTCTCACTTCACTCAAGTGACGTGACGGAGCGAATTAAAATATATAACGTACACGGAATAATACAATACATTAAATTAAATAAATAACAACAACGATAAGTATAAGTGATATTTAGCTATACTACTAACTAGCGACTTAATCAGGGCAGTATTTGTCTAATTAATTTCTAAATACCCTTTTATACTCTTATTACCTTAAACTCTTAACTTTATAACTTTCTAATTAATAAATAATGTAATTGTAAATTCATAAATAATAATAATTTAAAATAATGTAGATTTAAAACATTTCAATTATTAATGAACACAATGTATCAAATAAAATTCTAGTAGTTACTGTGCCATTTTCCCTATAGTAAGGGGATTTACCTTTGAAAACCTATGGTGTAAGTGTTTTACTATGCATATGACTAATGTTAGTTATCACAAACTTTAAAGTGGAATAGTAATGACTAAAATATAAATAAAAAAAACTACATTGAAAGTGTATTTATAGAACGTTGGTGCAAGATGACCTTCTGCATTAGGTAGTATTTAAATATAGGTGTTTATAAATCTATACCTACACATACATAGTATAAAACAAAATCGCTTCCCGCTGTCTGTCCCTCTGTACGCTTAGATCTTTTAAACTACGCAACGCATTTTAATGGGGTTTTCAACAATAGATAGAGCGATTCAAAAAGAAGGTTTATACGTATAGTTTAATATTGTTTTGTGTTAATTTGTTGAAATATAACGATAATAGTTCAAGAGGTCGGAAAAAATCAAGCCGAAGCTTTCAACGAAAATGCTCTTATTCCAAAACAATGTATGATGGAATTGTTCCTGTTTATTAGGACTACAAAAAGTCAGCGATGACATATGTCTATATTATACAGATAGCTTCCTATAACCATTTTAATATTTAAAAAAATTGAAACAAATTATGTGGAGTTTGGAAAGCTATTTAGACGGATACGATATTTGTCCTTATGAAATTCAATACGTTAGTTACCTTAAGCATTTCATGTACATTATAATTGTCTTTTACACCATACAACTTAAATCAATATCTTAGAATTAAAGCTATCGCCCAACAAAACTAAATAGGGCGTCGAAGGCCGCGCCTAGCCCTATATCATTATACGATTTACAGCGATTACATGCGTTTATCGGAGCTCTCCAGCAAGGAAAATAAGAATAAAAACGTGGTTTTCAGCGCGTCACTATAAACCGCACTTATTAGTGCGACTTTCAGAACGTTATATAATTAAGAAGATTATAACCTTTTTTTTCGAACACACCTATAGTATAGTCTAACGATAATAGTAATATTATTAATCACTCCACACTGACATCACATTAGTATCTACATTGCACCCGTGCGAAGCCGGGTCGGGTCGCTAATGTATAATATAATGAGAGATAGAAATAATATGTAATTAAATATTAACACACTATTATGTCAAAAATCATATATCATCGAAAATTTAATGTAGTGCAACAGCCATGCATATCGCATCAGTTCACTTCCATAGTATGTTAATCATCAATAGATAATAAGAAAGAAAGGTTGCCTGGAAAAAATTGCTGTTCAGCAATGAGGCCGCCTTTTGCACTATATTTTTATGTTTTTGATCATTTGTTTTTTTTTTGTATATTTATGGTCCAATAAAGTATATTGTATTGTATTGTAAGAATATTTCTCTTATTCTGATTAATGTACCGCAATCAGTGTAGAGAATTGCCTGATGAGACGACTTGAAAATCGTAATGGAATATTTTTATATTGTTCAATTTTTGCAATAGATAAGAATTGGGCTTAAAAAACAGATATTAACGTGGATGCAGGTTCCTTCATAGAAGTTCCTTATACTAGGTGCTATCTCTTGTTCTACTTAAAACACATACGCAGGAAGATAAACAGCTGATTATAATGTATAAATATTTTTCTTTTTCTCCCAAATCAGCACTGAAGTAATTACATATCATAAATACTTATCTATATATTAATAGGTGAAGAGGAAACTCTGTATCCTTTTTTAAAAAAATTGCGCGGACGGAGGAGTATGAAATTTGGTACTCTTAAAGTTTATATGGAGAAGGACTAGAGAATGCTAAAATTTTTATGTAATATGTGTTACAAAACAAATACATTAAATTAATATATAATTTTCTCTATGAACAAAACGTTCATTGTTTATGTTCATACTGCCAATGTCAAAAAGACTGTCAATGTTAAACTCATAATAATTTGTGATCATATGTAATGTAACCTCATTGGATCAAACAATCACACAGAGTAGGTTGTCGCCAAAGAGTTTATATTATAAGTTTATATTTACGATCGAATTACGACCACGAGGCAACCTCTAATTATATTAAATCGTTATACATTACATTAAAACATTAAGATTCTTAACATTTTACTGTGCTTAATTTTTAGTACCTATTTACCTATATAGTGAACTGCTTACATCCTAATCAAGCAATTTTCAAAAGGGATTGGCGATCAAGCATGACTAAAGTACTGATGGTGTAACACTTGAGTACAACCATTGTTTCTTGCGTAAGATTTTTTTTTGGGCATGATTAAATTGAAAGCAGGTCATAAATAACGATACTGTGATTCAAATTCAATACTTTAAGTGAGTGCCTTAATGTATTTAACTTTTATTTTTAACCATTAAAATAGTACTGACAGCACCATCTAGTAGAGAAATAAAGAATATTATCTTTTCAAGATAATCTTCTTTATGTATTTATACAATTCTTTTACATGCATGTTTAAACAGCTGAACCGATTATGATGAAATTTTTTGTGTTTGAATGGGTCCCTATATAGTTTAGATTCACAATTGGACCCGGTAGGTGGTGCTCCAATCAGGTTCTGAGATTTTATTTTATCTCTAATCTTCTAATAGCTGGCAAGTCAATGTTCTGGCAGGACAATGTCTGTCTGGTTCGCTAGTATACATATAAATTACAAACATTCAATAAAGCTAAATGTATTATAAGTATGCATATTTTACTTAGGTACCTGTTCCAGATTATGACTCGACTAATTATGACTTTAAATCATTAGGTACAAAAAACAATTAGACCCAAACATAATAACCTATTTTATAACTTTTCTAAATTGGCTTGGAGTCTGGGTGTTACTGGGAGTTCTCCCAGAGTTCTTTGTGTAGTACCCATAGTACAAGCTTATTGCTTAATTTGGGATCACACAATCTGTGTAATTGTCTGGAGTATTATTATTATTAACTCATGCCAATAAAAACTAAAACTAATTGTGAGTGTCCTGTGACATTGTTCCTTATTATTATACCCACGGTATATTGATATCACCATTTAGGTTAAATTTAGAAAAATACTTTCTAGCTGCAATGGGAGTTGGTGTATGTATTTTGTAATAATGGAGACCATAGTACAGTCTACTGAATTATTTTCAAGAAAAAAGTAGAAAAACATTTGCATAAAATTTTTCTTTGACTCTATAATAATTACATTTCCATAATGTCCTATAAAAATAAACACAATTTATAGGACAAATCAGTAATTGTCGCCAGCTTTATGTGTACATATTCGCAAACAGCATGTCAATGGTTTTGTCATTATTATACTTAGTTCAAATGCCGAAACTAGGAGAGAAACAACGAAAATAGAAGAGAAACATGCTGTATCAACATGTGTGTATAGTTAGAAACAATTGGCACCGCTGGCTTTTGTATCATTCTTCAGAATTTTGTGGTTGGTCCTGTCATTTTGTGCATTCCGGTTTTATTTCTAGATCATTACATTTGCAAAAATACACTGGAAAGATATTAAAATTATTTAATTGTAATAGCTTCAGTGATATGAAAGGTAACTGGCAGATTGTCATATCACCATCTCGTCATACTTTATTTCAGTACTTTTAGGATTTAATTTTGCGCGATCATAATTCATAATGATGGAAATACAAAGTCTAGAGAAAACTCCAAAGAATTACCTTCTCTAACAAAGGTTGATGCTGAAAACCCTACATTTTTACCATCACTCTTTTAGTCCTCGGCTTCATCCTACAGTTTTCAGTTTTCACATAAGGCAGACTACGTGATTACAAACTTCTAAATAGTCCTTAAACATTAATGTCATTAATTAAGTAGTTTAATCAGATTGACAAGATACAGATACAAGACATTATTTTTCACTTGAGAGACCAAAATTCAGCAGTGAATTATCACAAGGTATAGATTAAGACAATGACATCTTGTATTACAATAATCACAGATCTACTACTAATAGATATTGATGTGGCCACAAAAGGTGAGCATTAACTCATTCATCTGTTAACTGTTAATTAATGAAGTTAACAGTTTGCTTATTATACAGTTGCAGATTAACTTTTAAGTTCAAAAGTGTTAACGCTTTTGTTAACTTCCGTTAAACTGAACTTCCGTTAACTTAAGTGCGTTATTATTATTATTATTGTTGATGAGGGACGTCTGCCAGGCCCAGACGGGTGATCAGTCCTCTTTTGGACCATTTCCCCCATTTCCCTTACGTGGAGTATGGTCTACTGATGGCCTAGAAAACGTTCCCCATCAAACCTTCTAGTACGCCTACAAAATTCTATTATGTCCTCGTAGCTGAGAGATTTCAGTTCCTCCTCCCCAAGTAGGTCCGTTCCGAAAATCTCCCATCTTATACTTGAATATGTTACACATTACGCTATGAAGTGTTTGCTAGTTTCTTCTTTGTCACAGTGCGGGCACTGTGCACTTTCACTTCCCTTACTAATTAGAGCCTTGTGCCTATTTAGTAAGTTGTGTCCAGTTATTATTCCTGTGATCGTCCTAATGTTTGTTTTGCTCATACTTAGGATCTTTTGTACCTTCTTCTTATCTATTTCCTTTAGGAACATCCTTGACTGTCTACAGCCTACTTTATTCTTCCATGCTTTGATTGTTTCTTTCATAGCTATGGTTCTGATGATTCCTTTTATTATTCTTTCTGATATTGGGAGAACTGGTTCAGGTCCGGTGAACCTCCTTTCCGCTCCCTCTCTTGCAAGTTCGTCCGCCTTCTCATTGCCCTCATTCCCTTGGTGTCCTGGGATCCAGGCAATGGTTGCTTTTATTGAGGATGCTAACCGGTTTAACGTTCTTTTACATTCTAGTACCAAAGCTGATTTGGTGCTAGGTCCATCCAATGCCTTTAATGTGGCTTGACTATCCGTGTAGATTACCACATCTGTGTACATACTATTGTCTTCTTCTAGCATCTTTTGAGCACATGTCAATACTGCGTTTACCTTAGCTTGGAACACGCTGGTATATAGACCTAGCGATATGCTCATTTTCTTTTGTTCTGACTTGGGTGTGTAAATGCCCGCTCCCGAGAGTTTTGTGCTCTCTGCGAGAGCCATCTGTATACCCTATAAGTGTTCTTGTATTATTTATTATTTCCCAATCGTCTCTTTCGCCGATGTGTACTCTGTATTTCTTGTCAAAAATTCTTAGTTTCTTTATTAGGTCATTGTTTTGTAATACCATTCGACAGTTTTCCCGCATATATGGTATCTATTTGTGCATGTCCTTTATCTAGATGATTTGCTTTCCATTCTTTATATGTTTTCATGACATACCATTGTTCTATTGCTTTCTTTTTAATTTCTATTTCGAGTGGATTTATGCCTAGGATAATTTCCAGAGCTGCCGTTGGTGTCGACCTTAGCGCTCCTGTCATCATCAGGCAGGCCATTCTCTGTATTCTATCTAGTTCCTCCTTATTGCTCTTGATTTGTGCTTTGTGCCACCATACCACCGCACCATAGGTTAGTCTTGGTAGTATTATGATTCTGTATGTCCAGTGTGTCATGTGAGGCTTTATACCCCAGGTTTTTCCCACCGCTCTTTGACATTGTATTAGGGCTGTTTTAGCTCTAGTACTTACTTCTTTAATATGACTGCAGAATCTTAGCTTGTCGTCTAGATTTATACCTAAGTATTTAATTTCTTTGACTATTTCTAGTTCTTTTCCTGATAGCACTATGTCTGGCATTATCATTATTTTCCTTTTCTTGGTGAATACTACCAGTTTGGTTTTGTCCGGATGTATCCCCAGACCCTTATCCAGGCACCATTCTAGAATAGTTTTTATTCCATCCGTTATTACTTCTTTAATACCGTTCAGAGATTTTCCTGTCACTAGTATTACTCCGTCATCCGAGTATGCTTGCATATATATGTGCATTTCGTTAATCTTTTTCACCAGTGAGTCTAGCAGTAAGCACCATAGCATAGTAGTGGAGACAGACATCCTCCCTGCGGGAAACCTCTCCTCGCCTCCGCAGAACTCAAGTGCGTTACATTAGTTGTTTGTTGACATGTTGTCATTTCTTTTGCTTGAATTACGCGCCATGCCACACTCGTACGTTCAGTGAGTCGAGTGGTGAACGACATGTACATGTATCGACTTTGGCGTGGTTTTTTCGGTTTCGGTTCAGTTGGAAGGCGCCACTCCGAAGCTTGGTGACTAATTTGCATGTCAAACTCGTAAACCCACGTCTCGTCACCAGTAACAATGCGTTTCATGAATGTTGATCGGAATTGACTCGTTCTAGCATGTCCTCAGCAACTCTTATGCGATTGTATTTTTGAAGAAAATTCAGGTCTTTTGGGACTAACCGAGCGGCAACATGTTTCAAACCCAAGTGATTATTTAAAATGGTACCGATCGACTCGTGAGACACAGAAAGTACGGCGGCTATCTCTCTCAAACTTGAATGAGAATTTTCAGTCACTATTTCCTTCACTTCTGCGATGTTAACTTCAGTTGCAGACGTTGATGGCCTACCAGAGCGAGGCAAATTTTCCATCACATCTCGACCGCTTTGGAATGCTTTGTATCACTTATAAGTGTTTTTGATAAACTCGATTGACCGTAAGCATTCTGTAACATTTTCAGTGACTCCGAACATGAAATTCTATTGCCGATGCAAAATTTAAGACAAACTCTTTGTCCGATGTTTTTGTCCATTATGAAATTTGCAATATACACTAGAATGATATAACTAACAACAGCACTGTATTTAATCTAAATAACAGATGCAACTCAAACTCCGCGCCAAAATGGAAAACAGTTGTGCCAATCTAACAACAACAAAAAAAAACAAAAAAATTGAATTTGGAACCATAAACAAATCATCCATTCCCGATACTTTCTTGACTGAATGTATATAAAATATGTGTGTATTCCCATCCCTTTCTATTATAGGCTTATGCCATATTTTTGTTTTTGTTTAACAATTCATGACATGTGAAAGGCAATATCTATTATTAGTAAATCTGTGACAATAATATCTCAATTAGTCGTTTCTTTTATAATCTATGTCTTGCTGTCCATTATCTATAATGTACATAAAGTTTCTGATATAGTGTCATTCATACTAATAATGATGACTTCAATGTTTACCACACAAAGAAGATTAACTTGTACATCATTGTTTAAGTGATTCACTTACAATACATAATAGTCATATTACATACTTTTTTACACTGACTAAAACATAAATTGTAGTCTCTGCAACATATTCATTTATGTGGAAAATTATTTTTTATACTAAAATTATTAAATTATGAACAATAATTATAATTATTAAATTATAACTGATAATTACAATTATGAAATTATAATTGATAATTATAATTATTAAATTATAGCAAATTTCTAACTATAGCTAAACTTGTCAAACACATTAAGAATTTACATTAAACTTTATTTGTAAGAGCAATTAGAAGAATATTACTTCTACATATTTACAATTTTGATTAATTGAACAAGATTAATGCGAGAAATCCAAAACTCTATTGATAGAACTTCCAACATTACTAAAAGTTTACTGAGCATCATTTAGATGACTTATATTTTGGGTAATACTATACCAACATACAAAATATGCATACCTCTGGCGTAGGCGATGGTGACGGTGGCAATGGTGCCTGACCTTGTGCTGCTGACAATGTCCATGTTACTGCGAAGGCAGCAACTGCTAAACATATAGTCCTTTTTTGCAGCATTGTGATTCTGAAAATGAAATTTAAAAATTGTTTTTACTGTGACCTTACTTTTGTATAACAAGATAGATACCTTTTTCATTTGTACAATTAGTATCAAAAGTGATCGCTTAAAGCAAATTATTATTGAAATAAGGTGCCACGCTACCATGATTAGGGTTGACAAGGCATAGCATATTATTTACATAATACATATTCCATTTTCTTTGAATATTTTAAGAAAAAAAAAGGTTGGAAATCATTATAATCATCACTCACTTCCGAACCATAATAGTGTCCCTTTTTTGAGTTTATTTTGATTAATGACTTTTAATATTGACTGTACATCGTGTAAAAGTTGTACACCAAAAGATTTGAACTGTTTTGTGACTTCGTGAAAAATGTACATTTTAATGCTTGGCCTATGCAATCCATACAAGTAAACATGTAATGAATGAATTTATTTGAGATATCAAACCAAATGCAGCTCAGTCATACCGCATCGCATATGCTGCTATTGGACTGCATTTGGTGTGACAATTGACACAGTTCTATGCATGTCAGGCTTAAGCTCACGTTATATTTCAGCTTTCCTAAAGGGTTATGTATTATGGTTAATAATAAAGTAACAATAATAATTAGCAACAAAATGTTTATAACTAGATAGTAGTAGATAGTTGAACCAGAATCTGAAAAAAAATCTAGGTAATGAAATCTTTAAGACGTTGCGTCGCCGGCAAAAGAACGTGAATGTCAACTCACTTTTTCTAAATCTAAGGTCACGCTCCTTGATCTAATTCGATTTACAAACCCAAAAAAACGCTATTTAATCATTACACGCTATTAAAGTAAAACACAAGATTACAAAAAAATCACATTACTGATTTTATAATTTATACAATTAATTAAGTAACAATAATATTTCACAAAAAATTAATACAAAATACGAAAACTAGATATAGAATATCTGCCTTCTGACGTTGACAATTTCTGACAATTTTTTTTATTTCTATTTCTTAAGGCATTGGTAATTAGATCATCAGCTTAATGACGTAACTTCTTGAGAAACAGTTCCTCTAAACGCCTCCAGTAAAGTGACAGTAGACTATAATGAAGTCAAAAAGGACTTCTTAGAAGAGCGCGAAAACTTTAGCTACACATGTTTATTAAGATCTCCTCCATTCTTTTCACTTACACGGAATTTTAAAACACAATATACTATCACTGTCGTACTTTAGAACTCCTAAAATGTAAAAAATAGAAATTTAAATAAAATGACTACCTCACTTCTTCCGTTTCCGCCAAAAAGTCATTTCAGACAATTTCAGACTTCAGTGTGACCAGATTTAAATCTTCTTCTCTTTTATATACTGGCAATTCGTTTCAAATTGTTTACTAAAGAAGCATTTTTGCCATACTCAAGTAAAAAAGTGGTGTAGCATGTATGTATATCTCTTATGTAAAAAGTCTGTTCTCATATTACTAACTTTTAAACATTCAAATATAGTGACAGTAGGAGTTAAAAAGCAATATTTTTCTTTGTTGGTCTTATTATTACTTTTGATCTTATGATTTAGAGTTAAGGTTTCCAGATTTGAGGAACGCCATCGATGCGTACATTCCTCTAGCTCTTACTTGTGTGTTTTGATTTGATGTTTAGTTGATTGAATTTGGAATGCATTTAATGGCACTTCATAATTGGTGAAAATATAGACAAAATTGCTTTAAATTGCTAATAAAAAATATAATGTTGTACAATAAAATGTTATTTCTTCATTAAAAAGACAATAACTTTAAAAATATTTAAGGCGTTTTGAAATAATTATTTCCAATAAAAAAAAGAAGCAATCATTTAAAGTAATAGATTGTACTATAGAAATAACATTTTCTATAAACTAAATAAATAAACTTGTGACAAGCTATCATTCCTGACAATGCGGACACATCCGGCGCGCAGTGACTGGAAACGTCTCTTCCTAAATCCTAGAAATAACTTGTTAATACACCTAATAGTATACAGAATATGTAAGATTGCTATATATACATATACTAACAGCACAAGATGGAAGAATAAAGAGATGTTTCAAGAGGAGTATTATATCCTTTAATGGAGTTGATGCAATTACGCAACATCTCTTCCTAATTCCTGAAAGTAACTCGGAAATACACCTACTAGTATATACACAGACAAACTACCCTAGAGACCTGAAATGTTTACGAATTTCTAAGCGAACTATTCTGTCAAGGTTAGAAGAATGAGACGTAAGCAGGCGGCAAGGTAACGTCACGTACTAAACGAAATAGTGATGTACTCGTAGATATTGTATATATCGATAAATACAAGAATTATTTTTATAAGCTTATTTTAAAAATAGAAATAATAAAATATGTATATATAATCAAAACAAGATTCTTTATTTCGAAACAAAAGAATCAAAAATTTGGAATAGAAATGCAAATCAAATTCGTTTGGGTAGTACGTGTTTCTCCTAATGTAAAACTTTTTAACAAAAAATTAAATTGACAAAAAACGAAACTGAAAAGCTTTGATGGTAGAACCACCCAACCTTTTCATCTGTATGTATTTTTTTAATCACTTTTAAAAAGAGGGAGATTCTATGTGCATCTGTATGTTTTCTTATGTATGTTCACCGATAACCTCATCAATTGCGTACCGATTTAAAAGTGTTTTTTTTTTTTGTTTGATATACTTCCGAGGTGGTCCTATTTAAATTGCACTGGTATTGAGCTTGGCCTTTGAAGATACACGAAATAATAATTACTAATTATAAGCTTTATATATATTGATGATACATTTTTATATCATTTCGTTCTATAATTAGAAAAGTAGTTAGTTGTAGACTGTTGTGTACATATTTATTTAGACCAGCCTTTTCCAAAGTGGGCGATAACGCCCCCTTGTGGGCGCTGCAGGCCTAAAGGGGGGCGGTAAGAGACCCAGAAAGAAAATGGGGGCGTTGTGTAGAGGCCTGGGGGGTGATTTGTAATTTCATTTAGATAGGAGGCATCTTAGACAACCACTGCATGAGCTCTCAACTCTCAACTACAACTTGTGAACATCAACTAATATTAATTAAAAGATTGCTCAAACTCGGTTGGATATTTCTCTCCGCGTAGTTCATATATCTGTCCTGTTTTATTGAATATATAAAATAAAAATCATGTCAATCGGTCGTTCCGTTTAGAAATGAAAGTAGACACAAACAAACAAATAAAAAGGCAACAGACACACTTTCGCATTTTAATAGTTATTAGTACTCCCAGATAGATAATTTTCGTAGATAATAGACCGCGGGCAATCATGTTTTAACAAGTTTTTGTTAAATAACCCGAATTGTGCATTCCTGTATCAATCGGCTGGTTCATAGAATACTTGTTCTGACTTGTTGAGTACGATTGAGCGTCGAATGAGATAAACGAGTTTATGCATGTTTGTTTTATTCCTGTCGGTGCGTGCTGCTTATGCAATCCTATATAAACAACGTAATATTTATTTTATTTTCATTTGCGGTTTCGCGCGCAATAGATGAGCAGTACTTAAGTTCAACACTTACTTACGTATTTCTCAAAACAAAACAATGTCGGAAGTAAAAAAGAAGAGACGGCAATACTGTGCGGAATATATTAAATTCGGATTCATTGAAAATCCGACAAACCCATCGTCGCCTTTGTGTCTTCTATGTCTAAAAACATTTTCGAATGAAGCAATGAAGCCTTCAAGACTGCAAGATCGTTTGAATAAAATGCATCCAGATAAGAAAGACAAGAATGTAGCATATTTTCAAGACCTAGAGAAGAAGCATAATACTCAGCCAAGTGTAGCAAAACTATTTTCGGCGGCTGCTAAGCAAGATGACAACAGACTTCGAGCTTCGTACAATATCTCTTTGTTAATTGCTCAAAAAGGCAAACCACATAACATCGGAGAAGAGTTAATTTTGCCAGCAATAAAGGAAGTAATAACTACTGTGCTTCATAAACCAGCCGCAGATATTATCCGAAAAATTCCTTTGAGTAATAATTCTGTGCAAAGACGAATTGATGAAATGGCTGAAAACATTGAAGGATCATTGTGTGATCACCTGAGGACAAGTCAATTCTCAATTCAGCTCGATGAGTCCACTTTACCAACTAATGAAGCATTGTTGCTGTCTTACGTGAGGTTTATTAAAGATGAGAAAATATGTGAAGAACTATTCTTTGATAGAAATTTAGAGACCGATACAAAAGGCGAAACCATATTCAATACATTGGAAAAGTTTTGTGATGAGAAAGAGATTCCCTTGAAAAATATTATATCAGTTGCTACGGATGGCGCTCCGGCTATGACAGGGTGCCATAAAGGCTTCATAGCGTACTTAAAAAATAAAATTCCAGATATCCTTGCTAAACATTGCGTTATTCATAGACAACATTTGGTTGCTAGAAACTTAAGTGAACGACTATTTCAATCACTGCAATATGTCATCAAAGCAGTCTATAAAATCCGCAACAGCTCTTTGAATGATAGATTATTTCATCAGCTTTGTGTTACTAATGACGAGGATTTCAACCGTTTGTTGTTTCATACTGAAGTTCGTTGGCTATCAAGAGGCAATTGTGTGACTCGATTTTACAACCTGTTTGACTCTGTTATAGAGTTCTTGGAAACTAAAGATACAGAATTGCACAACAAGCTCATTACATCAAAGAATGATATAGCTTACATGACAGACCTGTATAAATTGTTCAACGACATGAATCTCCAACTGCAAGGCGATGAACTAAATTTAATTAAAACAAAAAACGTCGTTGCTGCTTTCACAGCCAAACTGCTTCTACACAAAAAGAATATGGGCAGACATGAGTTTCACAATTTTCCGAATTTATCAGTATCATGCAGTAACGACGAATTGTTTGCCTACTGCCAACATTTGGAAAACCTCCACATTGACTTCACCGAACGATACCAGGACATTTTGAACTTGGAAATACCAGACTGGGTGTTGGATCCGTTTTCGAAGTCAACACAGCAATGTCACCTCAGCTGGAAGAAGAACTTATAGAATTAACAACAAACGAGGAAATAAAAATCAAGTTCAAAAATGGTTACCAAGAATTTTGGCTACAAAAACCGATCTCGCAATTGTACCCTGGATTGTGGTCAATCGTTCAGCGATTCTTGATAGCATTCCCATCGTCATATTTGTGTGAACGTGGATTTAGTGCTGTGGCAACACTGCTAGCTAAAAAGAGAAATCCCTTGCATGTTACCAAATGTGGCGACTTGCGACTGTTCTTGAGTAAATTGGAACCTGATATCAACAAACTTATTAAACAGCATCAGATTCATCCTTCACATTAGTTTTTATATAAGGATCGATTATATTTGTTTTATTATGAATAAAAGATACTCTGTATAAATACTATAAAGTTGCGCTTCAATAATCATTCTCATTGGCATGTGCGGCCCGTAAGAGTTAACTTGAGACCTGAGCGCCGTTGTGTATTACCTACTGCGCTCAGGTTTCAAGTTAACTCTTGCGGGTTATTGTAAAAGTCTCGTTTCGAATTAATGTTTAATCTCCGCTAATATAGCTCACAATAATTAATTAATTTAATTTGAAGTTATAGTGGTTTTTCAGTAGGTGAAAAAATGGGGGCGCTAAAAAATAATTTATTCTTAAAGTGGGCAGTAGACCAAATAAGTTTGGGAACCCCTGATTTAGACCAAGGTCACTCAAATGGGAGAAATAAAAAAATTAAGAAAAAATTTAAACCTACTAGAAACAAACACTGAAAAGTCTAAAATAACTATCTTTTACTAATTATAACTCAAATATAAAAAAAAATACTTTATACGTACGACATAAATACGTATATAATTAAATTTGCTAGTGTTAGCCGACGGAAATGTCAAAAGCACTGGCATACCTAAGCAAAAATGTGTGAGGAGAATGATGAGATTTGAAGAAGCGAAAGAAGTATGTAAGGACCGTGACGCTTGGCGCTCCGTCCCTCTGACTACCCCGTTAGGGATATGGTGTGAAGATTGTATGTATGTAAGAATGAAGATGTAATTAATGTGCCACAACAGAAAGTCTATTAGTTTGGGAGGCTTGCATCGATTTCAGTAACTGTCGAATTTAATTATATAGGTATTTGTATCGTATGTATAAAGATTTTTTTTGTATTTGTATTTGTTTTGATTAGTAAACAATAGTTATTTTGTACTTTTCAGTGTTTTTTTTACGTCAGTTAAATTGTATTCTTAAATTTTTTCCGAATTAAATTGAACCCAAAACTCGAGATATATTCTATCCAATAAAAGAGAATCATGAAAATCAGACTACTCTGTCAAAAGCTACGCATGGTCGTATACAAAAAAAAATATGCACTGAATTGAGAACCTCCATCATTTTTTCGTCGGTTGAAAAAAGAACGGTGACATCTCTTTAATAATAACTGTGTTTTTTTAATAATAACTGTGTTTTTTTAATAAAAAAGGTGTATCTCTGTACCAAATTACATCTTAATCCGTTCAGCGGTTAAAAATTTCCCATACAAGGTTTCATCCCTTTTTCACTCCTTTAGGGGTAGATTTTTGGAAAAAAGAAGTATGCTTTTTATTAGAAAAGGTTTTATCTATGTACTATACTAAGTTTCGTCTTAATCGGTTCAGGGGTTAAAAATTTCCCATACAAAGTTTCATCCCCTTATTCACTCCTTTAGGGGTAGATTTTTGAAAAATAAAGTAGCATATGTTCACCCTCTGGTATCAATGTCAATAACTATGTCCATGCTAAATTTTTTAAAATCGGTACGGCGGTTTAGCCGTGAAAACCAAGCAGACGGACGGACAGACAGACAGACAGAGAGACTCGCATTTATAATGTTAGTATGGTATGGATATGGATTATACGATTATATAATATTATATTATATATTAATATATTATATTATATAATTATATGTTATATATATTATATTATTATATAGTATAGATAGTATGGATCGAACTAGGTATATAATTTCAAAGAGTGGTAGTCATTAAAATTCTCAAAATTAATAGAAAATATATTGATATATCGATACGTTTTTTCGCGTCCCTACTTACACGTGCCATCTTGCAAGAGTGAGGACGCAACATGTATTTATAGCTTGCTAGACAAGGACAAACGTTGACTTAAAGCTACCAGCGACCAGTATAGTGAGAGCTCTGCATTTTTTTGATATAAATTTTTATTATTAATTTTATACTTACCGATGAAACGTGATATTATCTTTTTGAAACTATTTTTACGACTGTCACTACCACACCACTTTACAGCGCAATTTGGCATTGTTTACGTAATTTATACTATATTTTTTAAAACAATTAGCCACAGATCACGGATCTGCTTTCTGGTTAATACTGAAGGAGCGCGCGTTTGTGTTTGGAGTTATATGAGCGTTTGTGCGCATCGATGGCAGAAAATGGTGCCCTTTCATTTCCTGTCTTTAGGCTAATTTGTCTGTGAGTATATATGAGATTGCTATATATACATATAAACTATATAAAACTATATATGACTATATAAAACTACATATAACTATATAAAAACTATATATACATGTAAGTTCTTCACTCTTCATTTAATTTAAACTTGCCGCGTATTGACATGACAGCTCTGTCGCCGTAGTTTGAAAGTATAAAGGAGTAATCTGTGGGTTGAAGAGAGGTTATGTTTCATTGAAAGACTGTACGCAATAAATTTAAAATATCATAGTGGATTAAAAGGAAAGTGTGAAATTGTAGCTTTAAATGTTGTCTCTTTAAAAAAGAATGTGAATTTATCGATATCATTGAAACGTATTTCGATTCATTCGATTATGTCGCATTAACTTATTCATCATTCTATAAAGTCGTATCGTAATGTTTGTTATACAATAATGAACCTTGGATTGGCTTAAATTTGTATGTTACAGATTTTAGTTGTCGAATTGTACAAATTGTGACGGAAACGCACTCCCTAGCGGTACTATATTTTTAGCAAGCATTTAATAATTATAGACCTTAATACGGTACTAATAAAGTTACAATTAAATTGCAAAAGAAAGAAAAACTACACACTCCCCACGCGACTATTTCGTGGTAGAATTTAATTTTAGACCTTAAAGAATCGCGAATAATATTTCAATCAAGTTATTGTTACGTATTTGTTAAATTAAGGGAATGTTGTCGAATTTCTTGTGTGCGAAAGCGCAAAGACACAACTCCACATTGCATTTAGTGCTCCTATTTACTTGTGGTAGTACCTCTCCTTCCATCAAAGGCGGTAGAAAGTTTTGTATGAGAAATAGCGCGTATGCCGCCTCCCGTGTAGGTACCCAATGATAGCCACGAATCTACGTACTCTACTCTAGTACATACTTTCTCTGCATGATACACAGACAAATTAGCCTAAAGACAGGAAATGAAAGGGCACCGTTTCCTGCCATTGATGCGCACAAACGCTCATATAACTTCAAACACAAACGCGCGCTTCTTTAGTATTAACCAGAAAGCAGAATGCGTGACCTGTGTCAATACTCATTGTTTTAAAAAATATAGTATAAACTAGCTGTACCCGCGACTTCGTCCGCGTGGAAAAATGTTCCTTGACCTCTTTAGGTTACTGAGGTTACCCGAGGTACTCATATTGTTGGTGTTAAAAAAAAAGTTATTCTCTATAATGGAACATCTGCCATGTTAGATTTATGATGGCGTCACATATCCAAAAACCTGCGTATTCCATTTCATTCGATACCCATATTGTTAGTTTTGAACGAAAAAGTTATTTCCTTCTATGGAACATCCGCCATATTGGATTTATGATGACGTCACATATACAAAAACCTTCTCCTGCGTATTCCATTTCATTTGATACCCATATTGTGGGTAATGAACAAAAAAATTATTTCCTATTAGGGTACATCTGCCATATTGGATTTATGATGACGTCACATGTCCAGAAACGTTCCCCTGTGTGTATCATTTCATTTGATACCCATATTGTTGGTGTCGAACGAAAAACTTATTTCCTATTATGGAACATCCGCCATATTGGACTTATGATGACGTCACATGTCCGGGAATTTTGCCCTGCGTATTCCATTTCATTTGATATCCATATTGTTGGTGTTGAACGAAAAAGTTATTTCCTGTTATGGAACATCCGCCATATTGGATTTATGATAGCGTCACACATACAAAAACCTTCCTCTGCGTATCTCACTTCATTTGACACCCATATTGTTGGTATTGAACAATACTCCAAGAATTCTAGAACATGACACCCATGTAGATCTATCAAAAAAAAAAAAATTCACCATCTTAGATTACAAAATGAACGTCATTTTCGTAATTAGCACCCCGAGGTACTTAGAATTTGACAGCCTTATCGATTTATCCAAAAAAGTAATATTCGCAATCTTGGATTTGAAAATAAAAGTCATTTTCGTAATCAGCACCCCGAAAAACCTAGAATTTGATACCCATATCGACTTATCCAAAAAAAGTAATATTCGCCATCTTGGATTTGAAAATGAACATAATTTTCGTAATTTGCACCCCGAGAAACCTAGAATATGATACCTATGTCGATTTAACCAAAAAAATAATAATCGCCATCTTGGATTCGAAAATAAACATAATTTTCGTAATCAGCACCCCGAGAAACCTATAATGTGACACCCATATCGATTTATCCAAAAAGTCATTTTCGCCATCTTGGATTTGAAAATGAACGTCATTTTCGTAATTAGCACCCCGAGAAACCTAGGATATGACACCCATATCGATTAATCCAAAAAAAGTAATATTCGCCATCTTGGATTTGAAAATGAACGTCATTTTCATAATTAGTACCCCGAGAAACCTAGAACATGACACCCATGTAGATTTAAAAAAAATAATAATATTCGCTACCTGGATTACGAAATGAACGTCTTTTTCGTAATCGGCATCCCGAGACTTAGAATTCGACACCTATATCGATTTATCCAAAAAAGTAATATTCGCCATCTTGGATTTGAAAATGAGTCATTTTCGTAATCAGCACCCGAAAAACCTAGAATTTGATACCCATATCGATTTATCCAAAACATTGAAAATGATTGAATAAGATTTGAAAATGAACATCATTTTCGTAATTGGCACCCCGAGAAACCTCGAATATGATACCTATGTCGATTTATCTGAAAAAATAATAATCGCCATCTTGGATTCGAAAATAAACATAATTTTCGTAATCAGCACCCCGAGAAACCTAGAATTTGATACCCGTATCGATTTATGCAAAAAAAGTAATAATCGCCATCTTGGATTTGAAAATGAATATCATAACATTCGCCATATTGGATTTATGGTGACGTCACATATGTATCTACCTTCCCCTGCGTATTCTATTTCATTTGATACCCATATTGTTAGGGTTTAGCATTATCAAGTTCCCCTATAAAGTTTCATCCCCTTTTTCACCCCTTTAGGGGTAGATTTTTGATAAAAAAGAAAACTATGTTTTTTTAATGGAAAAGGTGTATCTCTGTACCAAATTACATCTTAATCGGCTCAGCGGTTAAAAATTTCCCATACGAAGTTTTATCCCCATTTTCACCCCTTTAGGGGTAGATTTTTGAAAAATAATGTAGCCTATGTTCATTCCCTGGTGTCAAACTATCTCCATGTCTAATTTTATCGGAATCGGTCCGGCGGTTTAGCCGTAAAAACCAAGCAGACAGACAGGCAGATAAACAGAGACTCGTATTTAAAACATTAGTATCCCCTATAAAGTTTCATCCCCCTTTTCACTCCTTTAAGGGTAGATTTTTGGAAAAAAAAGAAGTCTGTGTTTTTTAACAGAAAAGGTTTTATCTATTCTCTTAATTGGTTCAGCGGTTTAGCATTTCCCCTATAAAGTTTCATACCCCTTTTCACCGCTTTAGGGGTAGATTTTTGATAAAAAAAGAAAACTATTTTTTTTTAATACAAAAGGTGTATTCTGTACCAAATTACAACTTAATCGGTTCAGCGGTTAAAAATTTCCCATACAAAGTTTCATCCCCCTTTTTACCCCTTTAGGGGTAGATTTTAGAAAAATAAAGTAGCCTATGTTCACCCCCTGGTGTCAAACTATCTCCATGCCAAATTTTATCAAAATTTGTCAGGCGGTTTAGCCGTGAAAACGGAACAGACAGACAGAGAGACTTTCGCATTTATAATATTAGTATGGATATGGATATGGATGGATTACGTAAACAATGCCAAATTGCACTGTAAAGTGGTGTGGTAGTGACAGTCGTAAAAATAGTTTCAAAAAGGATAATATCACGTTTCATCGGTAAGTATAAAATTAATAATAAAAATTTATATCAAAAAAATGCAGAGCTCTCACTATACTGGTCGCTGCACGGAGTAAAAACGAAGAGGAGGCGCCGTAACGAATTTTCTTCATACAAACCAGTGTAACAACATGCGGGTCGAGGGGGACGCGGAATAAATGGAGGGGGATGTTACGAATCTGCCGCCATCTAGCGAGTTGTAGCAGTCTCTTTGTGTTATCATTTTTCAAGTAGTTTTATTATTGACCACCAGATGAGTAAAATACATTCTTGATACAGAGACGTACTTAGTAATTAATTGGTAACTTGAAATTGCACCATTCAAAAATTTTCACATTAAATTATGAAATACCACTTATATTTGTATTTAAGAGTAAATTGATAAAAATCCATAATGTATATTATGATGGAGCAGTAAAGCGGATGAGATGTACTTTTACATTTGTAATTTTTTTTATCGTAATACAACGTATCGTTTGATCCAGCGTGAAGATATGTACGTACGTATCGTGCGTGTTGGGGACCGAATAACGGTCTAGAATAGCAATTTTTAAATTAACGTTTGTCCATTTGTTTTTATACGCATCATGCAACTGTTACTGTCTCTTTATTTAAATAGAATGATAATACAGATCGCGCCACGAAAGATGAGTCTTGACAAGCGATTGTAGTGGGGAATCTGTCTAGATACGCTCTTACGAAATTGTAATGTGTTTTAGGGATTTTCTTAGTGTCCATTCTCTTCATTTATTATAAATCCAAATAAATTAATTACATATTGGTGTCGAACTTTTATTTTCTTCTTACACAATTTAACTAGCGCGAAGTGGCATGGCGGGCGATGGTATGAAAGCGACTGGCGGCGCCACGCGTTCGAATTGGTTTATACATACATACATACATATCTTCACGCCGTATCCCTAAAGGGGTGGTCAGATAGGGCGGAGCGCCAAGCGTCGCGGTCCTTATATACTTCTTTCATTTCCTCAAATTGCTTTAGATTCTACTAAAATGCAATTCAGCACTTTTAGCATCGCCAGGTCGCTACATATTTATTATTAGTAAGACAAAATATATCGCATCTTTATAATGAAAGCGACTTAATTTAAAATTTCAGAATTTCGGATTAAAATAATAAACTTAAAAATACCTACTACTTAATTTAATAGATAACAGTACAAACTTGCCTGTTCCATTAGCAACATATCGCGTGAATATTTAAACATGTATTTGTGAAAAATCCATTTCATTATTCTATGTGAATTCAATGTCGGAACTTGCCAAAACAAAATCTCAAATTTCCCATTTCATTCAATGGTCTATGTATAAGTAGTTCCCATTATTATAAAACTGCTACACCAGTATATGCGTAATTTAGTATCGGTTAGTTATTTACTCGTATTACGTTATAACTTTGTTATAAAATACAAAATATGAGTGCATTATCAAATAATAGTTGTTATTAAATGAATTAGTTTATGAAAAGCATATAAAAATTATCCTTTATACAACAACAACATATTATCCTCACGCTGTTTTCCTACAGGGTAGTCAGAGTTACATACTTTTTTCGCTTCCTCAAATCTCATCATTCATTATCACTCCTCACAAATTTTCGCCGGGATATGCGAGTGTTTTTCACATTTCCGTCAGCTAACAGCTCTGGCTATTAAATATTCGTAAGTCAGCCTTGGTCTTCCTTGGCTTTAATTATCCTTTATAAAAGAGTATATTAGTATTAATACGTCTAGAGTGCGGTCCTTATAATGCTTTGTAAAGTAACTTCTATTCTATTCCCCAACAGAAATTATTCGTAACAAAAAAGATACGTTAGTATTATTGTAATATGTCTACCTCCTGCGTGCGGTCCTGCCACAGACAAACTACCCTAGAGACCTGAAATGTTTACGAATTTCTAAGCGAACTATTCTGTCAAGATTAGAGGAATGAGACGTAAGCGGGCGGCAAGGTAACGTCACGTACTAAATGAAATAGTGATGTACTCGTAGATATTGTATATATCGATAAATACAAGAATTATTTTCATAAGCTTATTTTAAAAATAAAAATAATAAAATATGTATATATAATCAAAACAAGATTCTTTATTTCGAAACAAAAAAATCAAAAATTTGGAATAGAAAAGCAAATCAAATTCGTTTGGGTAGTACGTGTTTCTCCTAATGTAAAACTTTTTAACAAAAAATTAAATTGACAAAAAACGAAACTAAAAAGCTTTGGTGGTAGAACCACCCAACCTTTTCGTCTGTATGTATTTTTTTAACCAACTTTATAAAGAGGGAGATTCTATGTGCGTCTGCATGTTTTTTGATGTATGTTCACCGATAACCTCATCAATTGTGTACCGATTTAAAATTTTTATTTTTATTTGATATACGTCCGAGGTGGTCCTATTTAAATTGCACTGGTATTGAGCTTTGCCTTTGAAGATACACGAAATAATAATTACTAATTATAAGCTTTATTTATATTGATGCTATATTTTTATATCATTGCGTTCTATAATTAGAAAAGTAGTTGTTGTAAACCCATCCTATATATTTATTTAGACCAAGGTCACTCAAATGGGAGAAATAAAAAAAAGTAAGAAAAAATTTAAAACTACTAGAAATAAACACTGAAAAGTATAAAATAACTATCCTTTACTAATTACAACTTAAATATATAAAAAAAATACTTTATACATACGATATAAATACGTATATAATTAAATTTGCTAGAGTGTTAGTCGACGGAAATGTCAAAAGCACTCGCATACTTAGGCAAAAATGTGTGAGGAGAATGATGAGATTTGAAGAAGCGAAAGAAGTATGTAAGGACCGCGACGCTTGGCGCTCCGTCCCTCTGCCTACCCCGTTAGGGATATGGTGTGAAGATTGTATGTATGTATGTACATAATTAAATTTGACGGTTATCAAAGTGGGTTCCAAATTAATGGGCAACAACAGAAAGTCTATTAGTTTGGGAGGCTTACATCGATTTCAGTAACTGTCGAATTTAATTATATAGGTATTTGTATCGTATGTATAAAGTATTTTTTTTGTATTTGAGTTTTGATTAGTAAAGAATAGTTATTTTGTACTTTTCAGTGTTTTTTTTAAGTCGGTTAAATTGTATTCTTAAATTTTTTCCGAATTAAATTGAACCCAAAACTCGAGATATACTCTATCCAATAAAAGAGAATCATCAAAATCAGACTACTCTGTAAAAAGCTACGCATGGTCGTATACAAAAAAAATATGCATCGACTTGAGAACCTCCATCATTTTTTCGTCGGTTGAAAAAAGAACGGTGACATCTTTTTAATGATAACTGTGTTTTTTTAATTGAAAAGTTGTATCTCTGTACCAAATTACATCTTAATCCGTTCAGCGGTTAAAAATTTCCCATACAAGGTTTCATCCCCTTTTCAATTCTTTAGGGGTAGATTTTTGGAAAAAAGAAGTATGTTTTTTGATAGAAAAGTTTTATCTATGTACTATACTAAATTTCGTCTTAATCGGTTCAGGGGTTAAAAATTTCCCATACAAAGTTTCATCCCCTTATTCACCCCTTTAGGGGTGATCTACCCCTAAAGGGGTGAACCCTTTAGGGGTAGATTTTTGAAAAATAAAGTAGCATATGTTCACCCCCTGGTGTCAAACTATGTCCATGCTAAATTTTATTAAAATCGGTACGGCGGTTTAGCCGTGAAAACCAAGCAGACAGACGGACAGACAGACAGACAGAGAGACTCGCATTTATAATATTAGTATGGATATGGATAGTATGGTTAAGGATTATACAATTACATAATATTATATAATTATATATTATATTATATATATATTATATAAGATAATTATATGTTATGTATATTATATTATTATATAGTATGGATAGTATGGATGGAACTAGGTATATAATTTCAAAGAGTGGTAGTCATTATAAATTCTCAAAATTAGTGGTAAATATATTGATATATCGATACGTTTTTTTGCGTCCCTACTTACACGTGCCATCTTGCAAGAGTGAGGACGTAACATGTAATTTTAGCTTGCTAGACAAGGATAAACGCTGACTCAAAGCTACCAGCGACCAGTATAGTGAGAGCTCTGCATTTTTTTGATATAAATTTTTATTATTAAATTTATACTTACCGATGAAACGTGATATTAACCTTTTTGAAACTATTTTTACGACTGTCACTACCACACCACTTTACAGCGCAATTTGGCATTGTTTACGTAATTCATACTATATTTTTTAAAACAATTAGACACAGGTCACGGATCTGCTTTCTGGTTAATACTAAAGGAGCGCGCGTTTGTGTTTGAAGTTATGTGAGCATTTGTGCACATCGATGGCAGAAAACGGTGCCCTTTCATTTCCTGTCTTTAGGCTAATTTGTCTGTGGGTCCTGCTGATAATGTCAGTTTTAGCAAGAATTTTTATTCCCCAACAGAGGTCACTTCACTCGGTGTAAATGAATCGATGTAGCTTTTTTACAAACAATTTCATGAATTAAATTAAAAATTGAGCAATGTAGGATTAAACAGGTAGGTTTTTAATATGCTTAGCGATATCTGAGTACAAAATGTGATTTTAAAGGGCGATTAAGTTGACATCTGTCGACGAATAGTAAAACCTACAGGAACAAGAAAACTTTCTAGAACTATCGATGTAATATTGTATAAATTGATACTTATACATGAAATGTGATATTTTTTAGAGTATCACAGCATCCATCTGAATGCGACTTGCATCCAACCACACGGCACTTCATTTTTCTATTGTACAATCACTGAAAACCTTTTTTTTTCGTAAAATAATACGCGTGACTGTCAGGATCGAACTGGCATACGTGCACTCGATACACCCCCTACGCTTTAAAGCTGAGCCTATATTTTTTTACACACAAGCTCAGCCCATTACAACGTCTCCTCCTTCCTTCATGGATCGCTGGTAGCTTTGACTCAGCGTTTGTCCTTGTCTAGCAAGCTATAAATACATGTTGCGTCCTCATTCTTGCAACATGGCACGTGTAAGTAGGGACGCGAAAAAACATATCGATATATCAATATATTTTCCATTAATTTTGAGAATTTATAATGTCTATCATTCTTTGAAATTATATACCTAGTTCCATCCATACTATCCATACTATATATAATAACATAATATATAATATATATAACATATAATTATGTAATATAATATATTAATATATAATATAATATATTAATATATAATATAATATATAATTATATAATATTATATAATTGTATAATCCATATCCATACTAATATTATGAATGCGAGTCTCTCTGTCTGTCCGTCTGTCTGCTTGGTTTTCACGGCTAAACCGCCGTACCGATTTTAATAAAATTTAGCATGGACATAGTTTGACATCAGGGGGTGACCATGTGCTACATTATTTTTCAAAAATCTACCCCTAAAGGGGTGAATAAGGGGATGAAACTTTGTATGGGACATTTTTAACCTCTGAACCGATTAAGACGAAATTTAGTAGAGTACATAGATAAAACCTTTTCTATTAAAAAATATACTTCTTTTTTCCAAAAATCTACCCCTAAAGGAGTGAAAAGGGGATGAAACTTTGTATGAGAAATTTTTAACCGCTGAACGGATTAAGACGTAATTTGATACAGAGATACAACTTTTCTATTAAAAAAACACAGCTATCATTAAAAAGATGTCACCGTTCTTTTTTCAACCGACGAAAAAATGATGGAGGTTCTCAAGTCGGTGCATATTTTTTTTTGTATACGACCATGCGTAGCTTTTTACAGAGTAGTCTGATTTTGGTGATTCTCTTTTATTGGATAGAGTATATCGCGAGTTTTGGGTTCAATTTAATTCTGAAAAAATTTAAGAATACAATTTAACCGACTTACAGAAAAACACTGAAAAGTGCAAAGTAACTATTCTTTACTAATCAAAACTCAAATGCAAAAAAAATACTTTATACATACGATACAAATACCTATATAATTAAATTCGACAGTTACTGAAATCGATGCAAGCCTCCCAAACTAATAGACTTTCTGTTATGGCACATTAATTTGGAACCCACTTTAATAACCGTCAAATTTAATTATGTACATACACACATACAATCTTCACACCATATCCCTAACGTGGTAGTCAGAGGGACGGAGCGCCAAGCGTCGCGGTCCTTACATACTTATTTCGCTTCTTTAAATCTCATCATTCTCCTCACACATTTTTGCCTAAGTATGCGAGTGCTTTTGACATTTCCGTCGGCTAACACTCCAGCA
This sequence comes from Zeuzera pyrina, assembly GCA_907165235.1. Taxonomy (NCBI): domain Eukaryota; kingdom Metazoa; phylum Arthropoda; class Insecta; order Lepidoptera; family Cossidae; genus Zeuzera; species Zeuzera pyrina. The sequence continues at coordinate 8,976,975 of OU015641.1, forward strand.
AATTTAATTATATACGTATGTATATCGTATGTATAAAGTATTTTTTTTTTATATTTGAGTTGTAATTAGTAAAGGATAGTTATTTTATACTTTTCAGTGTTTACTTCTAGTAGGTTTAAATTTTTTCTTAATTTTTTTTATTTCTCCCATTTGAGTGACCTTGGTCTAAATAAATATATAGGATGGGTGTACAACTAACTACTTTTCTAATTATAGAACGAAATGATATAAAAATGTATTATCAATATAAATAAAGCTTATAATTAATAATTATTATTTCGTGTATCTTCAAAGGCCAAGCTCAATACCAGTGCAATTTAAATGGGACCACCTCGGAAGTATATCAAACAAAAAAAAAATTTTTTAATCGGTACACACTTGATGAGGTTATCGGTGAACATACATAAAAAACATACAAACGCACATAGAATCTCCCTTTTTAAAGTTGGTTAAAAAAATACATACAGACGAAAAGGTTGGGCGGTTCTACCACCAAAGCTTTTCAGTTTCGTTTTTTGTCAATTTAATTTTTTGTTAAAAAGTTTTACATTAGGAGAAACACGTACTACCCAAACGAATTTGATTTGCATTTCTATTCCAAATTTTTGGTTTTTTTGTTTCTAAATAAAGAATCTTGTTTTGATTATATACACATTTTATTATTTCTGTTTTTAAAATAAGCTTATGAAAATAATTCTTGTATTTATCGATATATACAATATCTACGAGTACATCACCATTTCGTTTAGTACGTGACGTTACCTTGCCGCCCGCTTACGTCTCATTCCTCTAACCTTGACAGAATAATTCGCTTAGAAATTCGTAAACATTTCAGGTCTCTAGGGTAGTTTGTCTGCGGCATGATACTTGGTCCGAGATTATCAGCGCCACTGTACAAATTGTATTACAAAAATTCTCATTTCGACAGCAGATATCCCGCGATATTTGGCTTTCGCATGGTGATAGCTATACAAATTTAGCACACTATCTAAAGAATTGCGAAATGGTAATGACCTTAATCAATATCTCAGTTAGGTCAGTTAAAATCCTGTAATTTTTTTTTGGGTCTTCTATGGTTTTTGTAAATATTTTTTTTTATTTTGCATTAAAAAAATTGCATTTTAGCTCACTATTCAATAAGATACGGTTGATTTTGTTGCTTACATTCAAGGCTTATATTTTCATTCTTTTATTTTAAATGTTTATATAATAATTATCATAAAATTACATTCTGCGCATCTACATCGCGTCTATTGTAACTTAAGTTATATAGCAAGGAAATATAGAGTATTGCACGAAATTTGAAGTTTTCTTCCCGTTCTGTGTTAGACAATTTATCGATAAATCGATGAGCCTATTAAATAGTCCCAAAATGCTTAATCGAAATCCGTAATTGCTCCAATTATTACATTATAGTTTAGTAAGATATTTCATTTAAATCTATATAATTAAATTAATGATTTTTTAGGAGTTATTGTGGCATTATGCTAGCTTCTTTTTTAACAAAAGAGTTCCAATATCAAGAACAAAATCATAAAAACATTAAAAAATATTAACTTCGTTAATATGTTTGACCAATGACTTTGACACTTCGTCTACTTGTAGCGTGTCGCAAATAATGGCGGCTCGGCCAATGACTAAGGAAACTAAAGGACATGGCATGTTGATCTATATCAACATTTAGTTATATATCTTCTAACGCATGACATTCAAACATAGTGTTGTCTCTTTTTGACTTACGGCTTCTTGCGTGTGTAAGAGAAAACAACAGTACTTTTCTCAAAGAGTAATTTTTTTATGTGACATCATTGTAATGTCAAAACGTGCCGGTCCGCCATTTTTTGCGACACGCTGACAAGTACACGAAGTGTCAAAACATATCAATAAATTTAATGTTTTTTAATGTTTCTGTGATTTTGTGCTGCATATTGGAACTGTTTTGATAAAGGAGAAGCTAGCATAATGCCACAATAATTTCTAAGTGTAGTGTGTTAAGGATGCGGCTCGAGGAAAAGCAATAATCAACGAAATCTATAATTGCACTGGTACGTAACAGAAATTCATTAATTTAGTCTGATGTCGTGTATATTTTCATCGTAATTACTGTGTTTCTTAGTTTACTGATTATAGTCATGTATATTTTTAGTTATTAGCAGTTTTTATTCATATAATACGGTAAATTACTTCATATCAATTTTTGTTGTTATTGCAGTTAGGGCTGTCCATGTACCTATATTAAAAATATATCGATAAATACAGGTATCATGTTTATATGTCGTAATTATCTCGTTTCAGATTACCATCATGTATTATTAGAGGAAAAGAGTGGCTTGACGTAATCGGAAAAGAAAATTGAAACCTGTGTAAAAATTACATACATGTATATGATATATACATACATATCTTCACGCTGTATCGCCAACGGGGTATTCATGATATATGTTTATGTTATTTGCATTTCGAAGCAGCTGTTTTCAATAGAACATTAAGAAAATAATTTTACGGTATGATGCATTACCCTCGCAAAGATTATTGAGAATCAGAGACAATATTTACAGTGGTAATTAATTACTTTTTAATTTCCTGACTATGTAAATCCTCTATTGAGAAAAAGTAACAGGAAAATATTAATTGTTTACAGAATGTGGCTGAACTTTGATTTGATGTTTCTGAGAGAGAAAAATCTGCGCATAGTTCTAAATATCTGCTTCGGAATGATGTGAATCAAGACCACGCCGAGTTATTTTTGCGACAAATAAGAGCTTGTAGAAGTTTTACTAATAACCCAGATGTGGTACAATTCAAAGAATCTTTTAAAAAACTTAAAGAGCAGAATTAAGAGACGAAGGTGTCAGAAACTATTTTATTCTTTTCTTTTTTTATGTACAATGACTGCTTAAATTCAAATCTCAGTATTCAAAACTTACATCCAGAAATTATTTAATAAAAATTGTGCTATTTAGTTAGCTATATTTATTTATTTTGTAAATATGTTATTAAAAACTTAATGTACTTTATATAATTATTATTTTATCAACAATAATATTAACAAACAGTTCTATTTTTCAAACCCAGTAAAAATATGTTACTATAGTACATTAGATATGACTAGTCTAACATTGGTCACCCTTGTAGTGCATAGCAATTTACTATTTTAACTTTTAAAAGATTTATTCCAAAGGCCGATATGTTGTGGATTTTCTACGCTAGATAATATTATAAACTATAATATTACCTACTTATTTCTTCACAATGTAAAGAAATAAAATTTATTTATTTGTATGTACGGGGTATCCTCTGGAAGTCCTTAACTGAATTTGAGAATTCTTCAACTAATAGAAGTCCACAGTGTTTTATTCCTAATTGAAATGTTATTCCCAATTACTGTGTGATAAGGCCATTAATTTTTAGTAAAATTTATTATTCTAGTATTTAGTTTATCAAAGTGCTACAGTACGCCATGGCTATAGATTTAGTCGGTCCGTATGTATGTTTCTCATAGCACTTATTTTAATTTCACCATCACCTTTAGAAGAAGTAACGTTATGAATGTAAAGAAAAGAAAAACATTAAAAGGACTGTGCTGTTCTTTGACTACTGTGACCTATGTTCATTGATCTTCAACATTTATCAAAGCGCTTCATAAAATTACGGGTTTCTTTTAAAAAGCAATTTTATTTCTGTAATAATCATGGACGTACTATTAAGTATTACAAAAAGAGTAAAGTAATTTGTTTGTACGTAGGGTTCATTTAAAGGTCCATACAAAAATGATCGAAGAACAGAAAGGGGCTATACTTGAAGGTGCCTGTTGCTATCGTTGCTAATAACACCTTAAAATCACCTTAAGCGTAGATTCTAATTATATGTCGACAGCATCGAAGTACGCTGACTGCTATTTTCAGTTTGAACAATATTTCAGTACTTTTGTATAAATCTATAACACAAAAAAAGCTCTCCCTTTCTGAAGATATCATACAAATTAATTTTTATTTCAATACTGATGCTGCAACAAAACTCATTTCAACAACTGACTTAACGACATCTACATAGTAGATATTTGGGACATCACTAATTGGCAGCCATTGTTTGCGATACTCGAAGTTTAGGTGGCACGATTATTGCACTTGTTTCATGTCCTTTAGTTTCCTTAGTCATTGGGCTCGGCACGTTTTGTAAATTACGATAATGTCACATAAAAAAATTACTCTTTGAGAAAACTATTATTGCCTTCTTTTACACAAGCAAGAAGCCTTAAGTCAAAAAGAGACAACGCTACATTTGAATGCTATGTGTTTTAGTTTCCTTAGTCATCTTCTCCTTAGTCTGCTGCCTACATCTACTAGTGGTCACCAGTGTTTCCACAATGAGGGGAAATTTCTCTTCTGAGGGGAAATTAGGATCAAAGGGGAAAGAGATGAAAAGGGAAAATCGAGGGAAATCATGGGTAAAGCCTAACCAAAAAAATAAAAAAACCTAGCTATATTGCGGAAAATTTCTGTATGGACTATACTATACGTTACCGTATAAAAGATACAGTGGCGACACCAATGCAGGTTTTATATATTTCTGGTCAGGCTATAAATAAGAATATGAATGTTGAATTATACTTTATTCATGTTTAGTCTAATTTTTTTGGATTCGCTTGCAGTTGCATTGGGTTGTACAAACTTGAGGTGTGGTATTTCAAACTGATTTTTCATCAGTTGTACAGAGGTTGTTCCCGTTCTTTTCAAGCCAGATTTTACGCACAGGATTGATCTAACTGTTTCATTATCAAGCCTGTTGCGTTTATTTGTTTTAATACTTTTTAAATCACTAAATAGCCGTTCTACGACAGCATTCGAAAAAAGCAGTGACATAATACAGTTTACTAAAATTTTTTTTTTCAAACTTTAATACAGTGTGACTCAATGATAATTGACCGTTGAGCAGTTTTTACTACTAGTACCAAAACTATAACAGAATAATTTTTGAGGGGAAAAGAGTCCTGAGAATGGGAAATCTCAATTAAGGAGTGGGGAAAGGAAATCATTAAAGTGGAAACACTGGTGGTCACCTAGTTGACCTAGTTGTAGATCTGTGGTTTGAGTATATTAGTGTTCTGTGATTTGTAATTTGTATTCCTTTAACAAAAATCAACATCCAAAATGCCTCTCGATTATCGGAGATATAATGGACCAGAAGACAGCGTTTCTTACATTCGTTATACAAAAGAGTACCTTAAAAGTTACGATGAATTATTCAAAGAATTAGTAAACAATGAAGGAATTCGGAAAGATGGACGAACACTGGACGAAGCACGGACCATGTGTATGTTTTGTATGTGTTTACATTTCGCATCTTTTGGAAACGGAACTGATTAAAAATTTGAGAATAAACCTAAAATTATTATTAGTACAAGAATCCACGTAACACGTATCTGTGATACGTATGTTCTTAACTTATTATGTGTATAGCAATGATGTTATAATACAAAAGAGGAGATAGGTTACATGCACTCCAAAAGCGACACCCCAAAACTGCTAATTAGCCAACCCGAACTTGGGGTCAAAGAATATGAAAAGTAATGTTACAGAACCAACAATGTCATGCAATACCTATTGCGCATTCAAAATTCTAAAATCTATTAATTATCCAAACGTTTTTTATAATATACACGATCATCTGATCACGCAGCCACCCAGTTTTAATCATCGTTTACACTTATTAAAAGCAATAATATATAAATCATCATTTTCAAATTTATAATTAAAAAATGTTGGCGATCTTTTTAAACAAATATGTTCTCATGTACATGATTCAAGAAAAACGAAATTAGAAAAAAAGCGAACATCATTTTTTACTGTCTAATCCCATTAGGTATCAATCATATTTTTTTAAATGTCTGTTCTGTGTCATTAATTACTAATATTCTATGAATTAGTCATGGATTCTATTAAAATGTAGTAAGAATTTGAAATTGACCAACCACAATGATTTAGAGAACTATGTGATTTGTTAGTTTGAAATGTTTTACATTGCATAGCGACGCAGTGCAATGTATATTTGTCTCACTTTGTAACGTTGTAACTGGGACAATATTTTACTTGGATTAGTACTAAGGTAACCTATGTACCTCTTTTGTATTATAATATCATTGGTGTATAGCATGAAAATTTAGTGAAAATAATACATGTATTTATTTAAAAATTCAATATTTATTATCAGAATTCTAAAATTTACTAAGTCAATTTCATTGTGAAAGTGTGATAATGTATTCATTTTCTTTGAAGACTAATGTTCTCTTTTTCAGTTGCAAGAACGGATATGGTATCACAAGCAAAGGGTTCTGCTTATGTTGAACTGAAAAAAACTAAAGTTATTTGTTCAGTCTTTGCTCCTAGAGAGATACCTCACCAGAATGAGTTTAGGTCCGTATAAATAATTCTTTGCTTTTAATATAAAATGAAAAACTTGCAAAGAATGTGTTAACTCACAGTTCCATAGCAATTTCAAGCAGTTTAATAAATCTGTTAGCTATCCAATTTTTGATGACTACAAACAATCATGGCCAATCAGACAATTATGCCCTCTATACCATTGTGTGCCCATTAAGGCTGATTGTGAAGAAGAGCACTGTAAAGTATAGTATAAGTAATATAATTTGCTTTATTATTAATTTTTCTGTACAGCCAGCTTGGTCAAATATTCTGTGAAGTGAAATTCGCGCCATTTTCATGCCCGCGTAAACGTCGCCCACATGCACCAGATGCTGAGGAGAAAGCATTGTCTGTAGCTTTACGACAAGCTTTGGAACCCGCTGTATGCAGACATTTGTTTCCCAATTACCAGGTAATATATTATATCATTACCTGCTATTTTTCTAGTTGCATATTAAAAATAAAGCAAGAGCAATCTCCGAAAGAGGAGTAGCAAGATAGTGCCTTAAGGCAATCTACTAACTACAAGTGTCTTGTCTCATATAATACTGTCAAACGGTAGCCTGCTTTGTCTAGATTCTAGAGCTACCTGTATGCAACATTTGAGGTTCATTGATTCAGACATTTTCGTTTGAATGTGAAGCAGACAATTCATTTTATAATAATTAGTAGGTATTATTTATAATACACATTTAATAGTACCTATTAAATGTGTATTATAAATTTTTAAGTCATAATAAATGAATTATATTTGTTTTAGATTGATGTTTTTATATACATTTTGGAACATGATGGAGCATGTCTAGCAGCTGCAATAAATGCTGCTGGTGTTGCTTTAGCTGATGCTGCGGTCCCTATGTATGATATAATAACAGCATGTTCCATAGCTGTCATTGGAGAAAAAATGTTCATGGACCCTACAGAGTCAGAGGAACACTTGGCAATCATGAGCCCAGGAACACAAACAAATCATGGAATAATAACAATGTCCCTTTTATCAGAATTAAAACAAGTCTCAGATTTTACACAAATTGGCTCTATGGATATTGAATGTGTCACTAAAGCTATGGATATTTTAGAAAAAGAATGTGAAAAGATAGTGCCTGTTATACAGCAAATATTAGTTCTAAATGTTGTACAATGCTTTGATCAAAGAAAAAAGCTTGAGGAAGAAGCAAAAGAGAGAGAAAAATCACTTAACGCAAAAATGGAGGAATGGAAATTATTATTAAATGCAGGATGAAATTTAAAAATTATTTTATTTACCTCTTACATTTTTACATGGAATTAATAATACGGCACTATTACAAGTTACAATATGTATATATAATTATTACCTAAGAATGTACAATGCAGCATTAATTTAATAATTTATTACACAATTCTTGAATTCACCTTAAACGAAATCCATATATAAGCAGTGTTATGAATTATGATTCTAACAGCACATTCATCTGTTCTCCACAGTGCTGAAATTATAACAGATTTCAGGTTGTTTTTTGAAAAATTGAATGTAGCATCTGTAATATTACAGTCAAAGACTAAAAAAATGTTTCTCCATAGTGATACAAAAATGTGATATGGGGCAATATTTTTCATATTCAAAAAAATAGAAAAATTTAAATCCAACTACATGTTTAATGAAAACTTGCAAATATATACATACATATCCTCGTGCTGTATGCCTAATGAGTTAGAAAGGGATGTAGTACCAAGAATTGTATTCCTCACACAACTTAATTTCTTTCTTATTATCTTGAATTAGTTGTCAGAATCTGGATCTACACATCAATGAAAAAAGTTATTTTATCTTTACAAGTTTTAACTAAATGCAGGATACATTACATATAAAGTCAGGGTTTAAGTTTTAATGTTTTTTTTTCCACAAAGATTGACATTGCTTATGAGTAGCAATACCGAGTTCATTCTAAGGTATAAAAAGATTATAGGTATCTATAATAAATAATCACACACAATGGTGGAATTTTTCAAATTTAAATTATTGAACTTGATAAAGTACTGCAAGATGTGCTAATAATGTTATCAATGTTTTGATACTAAAAATTAATCTTCCGGCTTCTCTGGTGGTGGACCACAAGGTTGCAACATTCTTTCCATCAAATTGAATTTCACACGTGCTTTAGATTCGTTTTCTACAATAGCAAAGTAACCAAGTAAATCTGGGTGACCCATGTAACTGCAACATGAATCTCTATGTTGGTTCGTCAACCATTCGTATTTAGTTGTGTCCGCATGTCCTGTGCCGATATATTTGCTCTGAAGATGCTCTAATTGACTGTGAATATTATATCTCTCGCCCATTTTACTAAAACAAACAAAATTAAGGTTATGTAGCTACACAATATCTATATTTTGAAAGATTCAGTGGTTAAAAACGGAAATTTATATTTAAAAGCTTTAAATACATACCGATATTACAAATTCTGTGGCTCTGTTGCTGGATTAACGTAAATATCAAATATCTTAGAAGATTTAAGTTAAAAAATTTAAAGGTAATAGGAGGTAAAGTAATTATTTTTTCTTTATGGCTTGGCGCACAGATTAGCGCATTTGCTAATGTCACGTAATAAAGAATCAAGCACAGAACATTATTACTCCATCACAAGTAAATTAGAAGGTACATACAATCATAACAGAGTACAACAACAATCGTTCTAATTTATTTTTTGACTTGCTTTTGCTCGCGACTTCGTTTGCGCGAAGAGGCCCAAAGTTTAAAAGCACAATATTTTAATAATTTATAATCTATGTCAGGGGTAGCCAAGCTCCTTGATAGTCCGAGCCATTTTTCGAAATTGAAATTTTTCGTCAGCCGCCATTAATTACATATTAAAAAGGTATGCAAAAAAGGTATTAAAAAAAATTGTACGCCACTGTTTATGTTCGTTCGCGCAGTTTTCGATGAGTCATATCATTCTTAACTTGGATGGAAATGAAATTTGTTACAACATTGCAGTTAGTCTTTCATATTTGTTGTTAGTAATTTAAGACATTTTGAAACACATACGGAACGATAATATTTTTTTAAAAATATAATAGCACAAAAATAAAAAGGGAACTCGGGTACATTTATCGAGAGCCACAAATAATCCTTCAAAGAGCGGCATGTGGCTCGCGAGCTGCAGGTTGACCCCCCTGATCTATGTGTTATTCTGATGTATGAACTATCATATTGTAGTGCTATCAAAATCCGTTTAGTAGTTTTTACGTGAAAGAGTAACAAACATCCATACATCCTCAAAAAATTTCACATTTGTAATATTAGCAGGATTTTGTTGTTCCCTTTTGTTTTTTCCCTTGTCCAATGTACGTGTCATTGCAATGAGGTAACAATATCACGTAGATAATTAGTATAAATAGTTTGTAAATATATTAATAAGTATAAGATATTTACAAAATATTCCGCAATGTTATTCATCTCGAAGTCACAAGAAGAAATATTTTTTTGAATAGCACTTTAAATTATTGCTTTATAATTATTGTAATAAAGTTCCAATTACTTCCATTTAAAAGAAAGTCATTTATTTTCCATTAAATAACTAAAATAAAGCATATTTATGCATTCATTTTTTATATTTTATAATTTACATACAGTAGATCCAACTAGTGACAAAAGATGGCATTACTTTGTTCTATATTTCAGTATGGATAATAAATTACTTTGTGACACAGATACAAAATATTACAACGGCGCCATATTTAAGTGCATGTTTTATCAATAATTATATTTTTGTCGTAGACGTGAATTTCTTGAAGAATTGTAAAAGAGCCAATTAAATTATGGATAGTGTCGTTAATTTAACAGATTTGAAACAAAACGAAATAAATTTACGTAAAGAAGCTAAAAATATAATTAGACGAAAAACTCACGATGTGTACAGTAAACAAACACATTTGTTCATGCATGAAAAATGTCTGACTGAAATAGTGAGTTATGTTAGTTTAATATGTTAATTATTAGTGGATGTATCTTTTTGAACTTTTTAATACATTTTGTGTTATTTTTATTTTGGACTGTATTTAGCCTAGTAGCGTAAGTGTGTAATAATCTTATATATGAAACTTGCTTCTGCCCGCAATTTCGTCCATGTAGTGGCGACTTACAGCAAAAGGAATAGCTTAAAAACCTTTTTCCATGAAAAAATTTATATACGTACCAATGTTTATTGTGATCGGTTAAACGGTCTTGGAGTTTAGCGATTACGTGTGTATAAACAAACATCCATTTTTAAATATAAAGATTATGAAGCAATCTCAGCTTTCGGTCCGAAGAGGAAACATATTGTATTATATACTTTACGATTAATGTAACATTTTGACCGGTCATTATGCGTAATCATTTATATTTTCTGTCGGTCAATAATGTACAAATAGAACGTATATTCAAGTGCATGCCCCGCCTTCACATGGTCGCACCTGCGGGTTTGTGAACTCTGTAGGTCTGCAGGATCACTAAAGCGCTGTCTAAATAAGCGGGAGTTTACGTGTGTCCGTTTTTTGACGACAAGAACTGAGTTGCCCTTCTTTGATAGGTTTCATTTTCTATGGAGCCGTGCAGCACAAAACTGGGCAGCAGAGGCTTTTGTATTATTACGATTATTATTTCATTAGATAAGTCTCATACAAAACGGGCATGTATAAAAGCTATTCGCATTGCCTTATCATTAGTCCGCGCTATAATAATTATATGTAGTCATGAGCTATAGGTATTTTTCGAATATAAGTATTTCTTACGACGGTATTTTGTTACATTTTACAACCATTTATTATCATTACTCGTTTTTTTTTCAGCCTACACCTAAAAACGCAAATCACGTTATATATGCTTATTATCACAACAACCACATAAGAAAAATCGAAAATCTTGATCTTTTATACAATTTAACACACCTGCATCTTCAATGGAACAAAATCACGAAACTTGAGGGACTTGAAAATTTAAGTAAATTGAAAAAAATATATTTGGGAAACAACTGTATCAGTGTAGTCGAGAATTTAGGAAATTTGAAATATTTAGAGGAACTACACATCGAAAAGCAAAATATTGATGGCCCTGATGCACTTTGCTTCGATCCTATAACTATCATGTCGCTATCAGTAAGTATTCTTTTTTGCACGCCTTTTTTTGTTAATGCAGGAGAAACCTGAACACATACTCAGCCCCTGACAGTAAGAGTTGATTATGTGGTCCTTTTATCCACTAGAACTACTTTTACAGCCCACCTTTGCTATGACGATTTTTTTATATTCTACTGGTTTTTAAACGCTAAATGATCAGAATGAATTTAAATTAATTTTTGATCTAGGACGACTGGGCTTGTAGTCATTTCATATTTCATAAAATGAGAGTAATTTTAACGTTTCGTCTGTGATTAAATGACGAACATTTTTTGTGTTAAAAGTATTATTTATATATGAAAACGTTATTCATAGTTGTTTGTATTACGTCTTCCTATAGCCAATGTTATCTTTCAGCCCTGTTTAAAAATTTTGAATGTGTCTGAAAATAAAATTTCTGATTTGTCTTGGGTAAAACCTCTCCGACGTTTGGAAGTATTAATAGCGAAAAAGAACCGTTTAGAAGATTTTAATGTAAGTAATTTGAATACTTATAAAAAAATTTAAGTTGTTGAAACGTTTTTAAATTTTATTGCCTCATATTATCTTCTGCAGGCTATTGCCGACAGTCTTTGTCCGTTGCTATGTTTAGTGGACGTTAATTTTATTGGTAATGCGATGACGAAAAAACATCGATACAAAGAAGTTATTATTGCAAGATGTGCACGATTAAGTACGTATAACGTCGCTAAATAGTAATATTTTTATTTCGTAATGAGTTTTCCTGATAATTCCATTTATTATTAGTAGTTACTTGTAAAAATCTGTCCAGATTAAATATAATAAATTAATATACCTTTTTTTTATAAATAGATAAATAATAACCTTTGCGATTAAATGTATAAAAATGTTACAGGAGTTTTAGATACGGTAGTTATCCATAACACTTCAAAGACTTTTCTGCAAAGTTTTGATAGAGTAGTACGCCTTCGACAATTACATGAAAAGAACAAATTCAGTACATCGCGAGAGGGCGCCGATGAGTTCTTTGAAATGAATATGTTGCAAGGACCGAAGGCGCGAAGTGCTACTTTTATTTCCGAATACTCTAACCAAAAACCAAAAAGTAAGTTTATTATGATTCTGCCTATGTAGCACCAAAAATTGACAGGAACTTTATAAATCTTATGAATGTATATTATTGTAATACGTAATTATCTTTCACTCTTACCACATTATTATTTTTTTTTTTATTTAATTATGCTACAAATATTTTTATCTATCGAATATTGTGGAAATTTTAAATATTGAGTACATTTTGTACATTGTATTAAAATAATTTAAAATTTTGATACATTCATAAAACTACTTTATTCAGAATTTGGAAATTCATTGCGAAAATACAAGTTATCGGGTTTAAACATTAATAATGGGGACAGAGCGAGGATAAGCTAAAGGGAGATGGCATTACAAAACTATAGTGTTACAAACTCGTAGTACTATTGCCCAGCACTAGGAGGGACGGAGATGGAACTCATCCCTACTCTGTTCCCACTACTTGAGTTTAAAAGTGAATAACACTTATAAGTATGTTTTTTATCGTAGGAGTAGGTACCTAGGTACAAAAGATATAGGTACTCATTTCAAAACTTATTGCAGCTTCGTTCTTAATTATTAATCTTTTAAATTAAGTTACAGTACAGATTATTACACCACACGTGCTCGCGTGGCTCATATTTAGACAATTTAATGCATTTCGTAGAAAATTCGATGTACTGTTCTAAACTGTATCGTCTGGAGGTTCAGCGATTTTGTTTATATCTGGGTCATTGTCTTGGCTAACTGGCTAACTTTTTTTAATATTTTTTTTTTAAATGGCACCGTACGTGAGTACATTGCCAACGTCAAGTAAAGCGAGAAAACAATTCAATAGATGATTAGCGCATTTGCCAATATCACGCATTAACACAAACTAATAAACAGACACAGAATAAGTAGAATCACAAGTAAATTAGTTCTTTCATATCGTCAAACTCCTCTAGTAAAGTGATAGTAGGCTTTATTGAAGTTATAAAGGACTTCTTGGAAGAGCGCGAAAACTTCAGCTACACATGTTTATTTAGATCTCCTCCATTCTTGTCACTTACACAGAACTTTAAAATACAATATACTATCACTGTTGTACTTTAAAACTCCTAAAAATGTAAAAAATGGAAAATCTTAATAAAATGACAACCTCACTTCTCCCGTTCCCGCCAAAAAGTCCCAACTGCAACTATATTTTCCAATTTTTCAGTGTCGGCAGTAGATTCTACGTACACATTTATGCCGCGAGCTTTTTGGCGTACCCGACCAATTGCACCGATTACGTCTCAAGAAGACGCGACACCTCCAATGGAACCGCCACCGCCGCTAAAGCAACCCCTGTCACACGATGCTGCTATTCCGCCCATCAAAGGGATACTGAAGAGACCAATGCCTGTGAAATACATTTAACATTATTTACTTGGATATAATATCAATTACCTACCTACATTTGTTTGCTATGTACTATTAATATATATAATATACCTTAATATTGTTAAATTCATTGATTCCGTGTTTACGTAATGTTTATATTTTCCATTTCCTGCAGTTTTGAGAGTTTAAAGTTCAATAGTGATGTAGTATTTTGTGCGATAAAATTCTATACAAGTGTGCGATTGTTGTTTTCGTGATTCTTTTTTTACTCCAGTAAAGCCTACTTTACTGGAGGAATATTAGGAACTTAGTGATAGGAGAAAGGAACATATTTCATATATCAGCACGTGCTTAATGGATTACTCTACTAAAGAGTATAGGCATGGATCTCTGCTTGCTCTCTCAAGGGTTAATCTTACAAAAAACAATAGTGATTGTTTTTCCCACAGGTTTTTCCTTATGTTGATATTGTGATATAAAATTAGCACAGCTTGGCATTCCATTTATAATACTGAGTAAGCACTTATTTTAACAATTATAGATGTACATATGAGTGTGCACATCAGTGTAGATTAGTGTAGACACTTTTAGTAGTGCAACGTCGAGATTTATTTTCACCGGCTGTCTGCTTCGCCGGATCTACTAAAAGACTGTCTCAATGAATTTGTTGCCAAAAACTCTAAGAAAAATTAAAATGTATTAAGTACGCGACATTTTCAAATATTAAGAATAAATCCATCAATTACTAAAGAAAACGCCTGTATGGACATCGATTTCTTTGCCTTCTCTCAGGGATGAATCTTACAAAAAAGAGAGTTTTTGGCGGGATTTCATGGGGAGCGGTTAGGCGTTTAATTTATTATTCGCAAATTGAGTAGGTAAATTTCTATGTGCCACTTATGGCCATAACCGTGGACTTATCAACGGTCACCGAAATTTGATTTTTTGATTCGGCCTTATACGCTTTTTATATGTCGGTTTGCCAGCTCATTTCAAAATCCTATAAAGTACCAGTTATTCCCTTGGAGAAACCCGTTAACTATGTATGTTTTTTTCAAATCCTTTTAAGTCCACAAAGAGCATATTACAAATTCTCACAAGTTCATTGCGACCATATTACGGCTAACACAAACCGTCAATTTACTCAACATGGCGTCAGTATTGTAGTTTTTGCAATGACTAAGGAAACTAAAGGACATGAACAAGTACAAAATAAACCTGCATACCTAAACCTCGACTGTCGCAATTAATGGCTGCCGATTAGTGATGTACCAAATTTCTACTATGTAGATGTCGTTAAGTCAGTTGTTGAAAGAAGTTTTGTTTCAGCATCAGTATTGAAATAAAAATCATTTTGCATGATATCTTCAGAAAAAGGGAGGGCTTTTTTTTGTGTCATAGATTTATACAAAACTACTAAAATATTGTTCAAACTGAAAATAGCAGTCAGCGTAGTTCGATGCTGTCAGCATATAATTAGAATCTGCGTTTAAGGCGATTTTAAGGTATTATTAGCAACAATAGCAAAAGTCCCCTTCAAGGATAGCCCCTTTCTGTCCTTCGATCATTTTTGTATGAAACTTTAAATGAACCCTACATACAAACAAATTACTTAGGTACCTCTTTTTGTAATACTTAATAGTACGTCCATGATTATTACAGAAATACAATTGCTTTTTAAAAGAAACCCATATTTTTATGAAGCGCTTTCATAAATGTTGAAGATCAATGAACATAGGTCAAAGTAGTTGAAGAACAGCACAGTCCTTTTAATGCTTTTCTTTTCTTTACATGTATAACGTTACTACTTCTAGAGGTGATGGTGAAATTAAAGTGCTATGAGAAACATACATACGGACCGACCAAATCTATAGCCATGGTGTACTGTAGCACTTTGATAAACTAAATATTAGAATAATTAATTTTTTTTTAAATTAGTGGCCTTATCACACAGTAATTGGGAATAACATTTCAATTAGGAATAAAACGCTGAGGATTTCTATTAGTCGAAGAATTCTCAAATTCAGTTAAGTACTTCCAAAGGTTACCCCGTATATACAAACAAACAAATTTTATTTCTTTCCATTGTGAAGAAATAAGTAATATTATAGTTTATAATATTATCTAGCGCAGAAAATCCACAATATACCGGCCTTTTGAATAAATCTTTTAAAAGTCAAGATAGTAAATTGCTAGGCACTACAAGGGTGACCTATGTCAGACTAGTCATGTCTTATGTACCTATAGTAACATATTTTTACAGGATTTGAAAAATAGAATCGTTCGTTAATATTATTGTTTGTAAAATAATATTTATATTAAGTACATAAAATTTTTAATAATATATTCACAAAATAAATAAATATAGCTAACTAAATAGCACAATTTTATTAAATAATTTCTGAATGAAACTTTGGAATACTGAGATTTGAATTTAAGCTGTCATCGTACTCATCATGTCGCTGTCTTTTTTTGTATGTCAAGAAGAGAACTTCGTCTGTTATTTCTGTTCTTAGTTTTTTAAAAGATTCTTTTAATTGTACCGCATCTGGATTATTAGTAAAACTACTACAAGCTCTTATTGGTCGCAAAAATAACTCGGCGTAATCTTGATTCACATCATTCACAAGCAGTTATTTAGAACTATGAGTAAATTTTTCTCTCTCGGAAATATCAAATCAAAGTTCAGCCACATTCTGTAAACAATTAATATTTTTCTGTTACTTTTTTACAATAGAGGATTTACATGGTCAGGAAATTAAAATGTAATTAATTACCACTGTAAATATTTTCTCTGATTCCCAATTATATTTGCGAGGTAATGCTTCATACCGTAAAATAATTTTTTTAATGTTTCATTGAAAGAAGCTTCTTCGAAATGCAAATAACATAAATATATAGCATGAATACCCCGTTGGGGATACAGCGTGAAGATATGTATGTATAAATCATTTGGGTTCAATTTTGTTGTACAATTATGAGATTTCTGGAGTTACTGGCGACAAAAACAATTAAAATGCATTACGCCAACATTTTAATGAAATAATATGAAGAATTTATCTATTCACTGAGACATTGGTTTAATGGGCACAGAACCCTTTAACTCTCCTGTTAAAGGTAAACCGTACTAAAAAAAACAAAGAAAAAAAATAAATTACTTTTGTAAATATAACCCTAAAATTTATAATTTATGGTTTGTACCTTTGTAATTTTAGTAAAATTATTGTTAGTAGATTACATATATATGTCTGAAAAAATTAAAGAAGCTTGCGATGTTCTTCATAGAGAGTCGTCAGGTAACGCTACTGATAAACTTTAACAATTTTTATTTTGTACTGAATTACATTAAGTCTCATAGTTTTTTACTTTTGTTTTAGAATTATATTTGGGTTATGAAATACAAGAAAGTAGCGTTATAGAAACACTGCAGTTTTACAGGGATTACGTGTCAAAAAATATCCCACTAGTGTTCAGAGGTGGCTGTGCTAGTTGGCCAGCTGTTAAGAAATGGAATGCGGAATACTTCAGGTAAAGAAGACATACATACTTACTTTCTGGTGATAAGATAAAGCGCTGGGCTAAACCCTGCTAAGGTTTATATTATTTACTGTTTTGATAGTGCGATGATATAATAAATTGTCATAGAAGATAGTCACTCTAAGTAGGTACTCAAAAATTCATTTCATGAAGCCCTTTCTATTCAAAGACGATTTCCGGCGGATAGGTTAGAAGTTTCAATTTCGACGTTAGGTTTTTTAACTATTTGAGGAGACACCTGTGTTAGGTTTTTTTAAATATTCGACTAGACATTAACTATTCGAAAGTGTTTTATCATTGACGTGTCAATAAATGACAATATATCTAGGAAGTACATATAATTGTAACGTCACTGTTACCTGGTCTGCCTAGCTGACATCACATCACATTCTGCCTGCCACATCTGTTGTCCCCTATGCGTGGGAGAAGTGACGCTAGCAAGTCTATATAAGCTGATGCATGCCAAGATCTGGATCATTTCACATCATTCTGTGGGAGTAGCTGTTAATTATTCGTCATTAGCAATTCGTGCCAACATGCTATAATTTGTAATATGATATTAATTATTGATAAATAAAATGTGAAAGGGAATATATGAGCATGTGTTCTTAATTGCTGCAACATAATACATTTTTCAAAATGTGTAAAGAGTCCTGCACTCCTTTACATACGATACAGAATTAGGTAACTTCCCATTGTGTTAATTGCCATCAAAAGCAGTGCAGACATATTTGGTAATAGTTTGGGCAGCAATATGCCAATCGGAACCTCGCAATTTTGCGAGTTCCCTGGGCTAATGGAAGCCCTGAAATGCCGAACTTCATATCTCTATAATATATTATCTAACGAAATTAACGAATTAAATAATAAATGTTGCTGGGCTCACATCAATGTAAGTTCTATTTTCTTGAAAGATCACACCATCACACTTATTTGTAGAAACCTAACTGTAGTGTTACATTAGTAACTAACATAGGTGGGGACAGTTAATCCAAAAGTTAACTTCTTTAATTATTAATTCATTAAATAAAAAGTTTACTTTGATAAAAAATAAGTCAATCAAGATATACATCTCTATAGCTATACATCTCTATAGCTATACATCTCTATAGCTAGCAAAAGCACATCTTTTAATTATACCTCGATATATCCTACGTTTCCGTCCATGTCAACATCCTAGAAGAACAAATAGTTTTCTCGTGGTTGTTAGCACGGGGTCTCCACTCCAGTCTTTTTCGCCCATCGACTGACCGATCCTGGCAATGTGCCGGGCAATGACATACTCAGCAGGTTGCCGATCACAGTTAGCATATCGTCAACGCTATCCGCGACCAGTGCGATATCATTCGCACATATCTGTCACACCAATCGAATCCTCGGAAGATGTTCTCGAGAGCAGCATTGAACAATTTTGGTGGAATTGTCTTGCCTTGGCGTCTTGCTCGCTCCAGTTTGAACGGCTATGTTAGAGTATCTAGACTGACCGATGACGTCCCATGTTGCTGTAGATGTTTCATAAGCTGGATGTACCTTTCTTCAACACTGCAGTCTACTAGAACCCTCTCAACTGCCCAAACCTCCACCGAGTCTAACGCCCTCTCATTGTTAACGAAGATGTTGATGATTAGTTTTCGGTATTCATGGCACTTTTCAATTAGTGTCTTCAACGTTTGGTTTGCAGGTGGTCATTTGTGCCGTATCCAGATCGGAAACCGGCCTGCTCCTTCGGATGGTAATCATCGAGTTTATTAGCTAGTTCATTTAGGATAACTGGTAAATAATTTATAAATATGAGACAAGAGACTAATAGGGCGATAGTTATGGAGCTTTCGAATGTCTCCTTTCTTGTGGAGCAGGATTAACACTGCATTGTGCCAAACCTCAGATACCTTGCGGTTTAATATGCTGTTTGTAAACAGCGGTGTTAGAGCTCTCCATAGCGCCTCTGACCCTAGCTTCAACATGTCTGGTATGATATTATCTTAGTCTGGAGATCTTCTGTTTTTTATTTGGCTCAGTGCTAGCAGTATCTTTTCTACAGACACGTCAGACATTTCCTCAAAATCGACATTAGTAACAGGTGGCCTGCATCTCTCGCTCTGCGATTTAGAGAATGGTACTTAATTTTTGTACAGTGTTTCGCAAACATTTTTCGCTACTTGTAGCAGACAATGTTTAAAAAATGTTTACGCTCTCTATTTGTGATAATATCACCTTTTTTTCTCAAATAAGTGGAAAATTGCCTTTCTACCATTACATAATTCCGCGCACACGCAGTACTCGTTTGCTGGTTTTAATTTCGATTGCCTTTGAAATTCTATTCTGTCTTCCTGGTATTGCTGCAAATCCTCTCAACTTTTAGCGAATATCATGAAATGGAGCCGGGTATTCCGGAGTAGATGTCTGATTATCTAGCCTCATCTGATGGGGTTTTTTTACGAGTTTAGGTGTGTCATCTGTTAATTTCTTGTGCTTGAAATTTATATTGGTTGGTGTCATTGTTCAATGCTTCGATCGTCACTTTCGTTAGGTGCTAATTTACATCTTCCATTGGCAGAGATCTCATACGAATATCATGAAATAGAGCCGGGTATTCCGGAGTAGATGTCTGATTATCCAGCCTCATCTGAAAGGGTTTCTTTACGAGTTTAGGTGTGTCATCTGTTAATTTCTTGTGCTTGAAATTTATATGGGCTGGTGTCATTCTATTCAATGCTTCGATCGTCACTTTGTTAGGTGCTAATTTAGATCAGCCATTGAGAGATCTCATATGTTCGAAGTCTTGCAGATGATATTCCACGTATGAGTTGTATTCCTCGGTAATCGGTATGATAATATAAGGACTAAAGTAGTATGAATAAATAGCTATTATTATTATAATATTTTTAATTATATATTATTATTCATAATTTTGCATTAGGTGCATGTTGCCCTCCATAAACAATCTCAACAACTTCACAACAACTCTAGTGTTCCTTCTCACACCCACGCAATGCTTAGCATAAATAACAGTTTTAAATGTATCTATGCGTATGCCTATGCGTACTTCGCATAATATATCTTTGACCATTCGACTCGGCGAACGTACGAGTGTGGCATGGCGCGTAATTCAAACAAAAAAAATAACAACATGTCAACAAACAACCAATGAACGGACTAAAGTTAACGGAAGTTCAGTTTAACGGAAGTTAACAACAGCGTTAACTATTTTTTTATGGTTAACTTAAAAGTTAATCCGTTAAGCAAATTGTTAACTTCGTTAATTAACGGATTAACGAGTTAATGCCCTTTGGTAACTAATTAATCTGTGCTGTAGTGATTAACATGGTCATTAAACAAAATTAAGTACTTGAAAATTCATGACAAAAAAAATTATATGGGCTAATAATCACTAAACGAGCTAAGAATATTGTCGAAAACTGCAACTTTCATATAAAAGAAAACCACCGCATGCAAATCGGTTCATCCATTCAAGAACTACGAAACTTATAACACCTCTCTTTTCGGTTAAAGCGTAGATTTCGATGTTTTTATAAACGTATTATGTATTCTCTGTCTTTCTACAGGCCCACCAAACTCAGTGCCCAGGTATCAAAAGAGCACCTAATACCAGATAATGTGACGTTTGTTGAAGCTAATGACTTAACACGTCTTTCAAAGCACAGAGATAAATTGTACATATTAGCACAGATTTATTAGTTACTAACATAAACTATTAGATTGCCCATCCGCCCACAATGTGCAAAGTTGCTTTATCACTCTGAATATGTTTATATTTTAATAATCACATCATTATTTGTAAGGTGTAAACATAACAGAGAGTGATACGTGTGCGAGAGAGACGAAAAGATGTATTTTAGTGTATGTAAAAGTGAGAGAATGAATGAAGTTGACAAATAGTGTGTGAAAGGGACAGATGTATGCGAGAAGAATAGGGAGTGAGCGAGAAAAATGAAATAAACGTAATGGCTACGAACCGTCATTTCAATCCAACACCTTTACATATTTATATTATGTAATGCACCGAATTTTCTTAATGTTATAGAAAAACAATATCGGACAAAGCAGTGACAGTAGCAGTAACACCCAATGGACTCGCTGATGGCATAACAAAAAATGAAAAGGAAGTGGAATATTTTGTTACACCATACGAAATGGAGATGCGCATGTCCACATTCCTTGATCATTTGAATAGAAAAAGGTGACATATAGTAATATATTATATTTTATAAACGATATAATATAACTAAAATTGGTACAAAAAATAATAAGTTATTTTCGCATATTTCGCATTAATTTAATTCGCAGTTTAATACCATTATTAGGATATAGCAAAAAAGAAATCTATGGACAACTGATAAATACTGTCATCAGTCATGACAAGACTCCGAACACACTGCATCTAAATCTGTAGTGTACAACCCGGTTGAGTTAATTTTGCACTTGGCGCGGATGTCTTCATTTTGCCATTCGGGTATGGTATGCAAAAAAATATCAGTGAAAAAATCCTTAAACCTTAAACTCAATAAGTTTCTTTCTTATTTTATAAAATTTCTCACTCGCGGGTCCGCTGGGAGATATTTCTTATAGAAATAAGCGGTACCTTTTTCTCTTTTTTCTATATGTATTTCTCTTTGTATATGACGTTGTGTGTGCAATAAATTGTTAAATAAAATAAATAAATAAGTTTTTAATAACTCTTACTTAACAGGAATAATCTCAAAACAAAACAATAATAACAACAACAACAACGATCAACAAAAAACTTAAACAAAAATAATCCAAAACTAAACAGGTATGTAGGTAACGAAAATTAACACGCGCGTATCGTAACAAAGATGCAAACCGTACTGACGCCACTGGGCGAACGGGGGACAATCGCGGGGAAGCGCGAGAGGGCCTCGCATTCCAAGGAGGTGCAAACTTAGCTAAACCGAGTAATACATACATGTGTGCATGACATATTTAGTCTGTAAGTTTAATGTTTTTTAAAGAGACAACTTTATACCATACATCCAGCGTCAAAATTCAAATTTGACAGAAGACTTTCCCGAGCTGTATGAAGATGTAGCATCTGAAATACCATTTGCAAGTGAAGCTTTCAACAAAAAACCAGATGCTGTCAACTTTTGGATGGGTGATGAAAGAGCTGTTACTTCAAGTGAGTATTGTTATAGTTATATGGTTATACCTACCTCATACCTGCCTACCTTGTGTTAAGCCAATATGGGGCAATAAGGTCGAATATGGTCGAATACGCAAGTTCTGGGGTTTATATCTCGAGAACTAGACATAGCAGATGCAATGTTTGAACCGTAAGCCGTAATTTTATAATTAGAGCATGCCTCTTAGACCATGACCTTTAGACAATGGACTAGCGGTGTTGAGAACAGTGTTCTATTATATTAGCGAAGGGAATAACGGAAGGATTCAACACACTTCAGCACATAATACGCTGCTTGGCTGCGATATCGGCATTCGGCGCGGAACGTGGCGGTACGCGCTTTGCGACTTACTCGGCGCATAAGATTTTGCTGCGCCATATCGAAATTTTTAGTTAATTACGTGCGTAATTACGCGCCGGCGCAGTGAGATTCGCCTGACTCACTGAGTGGGCGGCGCAAGGAATTTGTCTGAGTTATTCATGCATAGTCTACTCGTTTTCTTGGCCTAGTCTACCGCCCATTGACTACGAATGGACTCCGAGTGGCAAGGCTACGTTGGGAGTGATGGCGTTAACCTTTATTGTCGAAATACATGTGAAATTATCATGAATAAATGTTTTATTTTTAGTGCACAAAGACCCATACGAAAATATATATTGTGTGGTCGATGGATATAAAGAGTTCATTTTAATACCACCTACGGATTTGCCCTACGTTCCCTATAAATTTTATCGGCAAGCGGAATTTAAGTTATCAGGGGAAAAATGGGATATAGTACCCATACATTCTATTGATGAAAAGAAACAAGAAAGCAAAACTGAAGATAATGAATGTAAGAGTTACTGTACGAAGGTGAAACATGTAGGAGTAAATGATGGCGATGAAGATGATGATAATTCTTCATCATCAATAGGTGATAACACAAGATTACCATGGATTTGCATAGGTAAGGGTGCAAAACAATATTTTTATTACTTTAAATATGGTGAAAACAGACTAACCATCCAGTTTCATGAACTGAAAAATATCACTAATTTTTTCTATTAGGCAAGCTGCTATGTATTATGTAATTGTGTACTTTATATCTCTTTATATGTAAAATTCCTGTACGCATGTGTTCGTTATTCTTCTCCTCCTAAACACCTTGACCGACTTTGATGAATTTTGTTCATACTTGTGTGGTCACCTATGGTTTTTAGTTGTAGTTAGAACCAATAGGTGACGATGTCGTCAATATCTAGATTTTTTTTTAATTTTCTGATCAAATTTTCTTTGTGTTTTTTTAATTCTCACATAAAATACATATAATCCCATTAATTCCATGTGGATCTGTGCCGAAATTTTTTCAATTTAAGTATAACTTAAGCCTAAACCTTGCGTAAGTAGTTTGAGTGGCCCTTGGCGCGGTAGCAGCACATCTACCTTCCAAGCCAGGGTCTCGTGTTCGATTCAAGATGTGATCAATTTAGGAAAATATTTTTTCTAAATTGCCTTGAAGTCTCGGTGTTTAATGAACTGGAAGCTTATCCAGCTATTAAAATCTACTTACGATCTATGTACCTCTGGTATGTTTTACTGAGATTCTTCTAATATTAAATACCATACAAATAAGTTATTTTTTAGCTTTATTGCAAATAAATATATTTCTATTGCAGATCCATTAATGCCAAATTATGACACATATCCTGAATTTCGTAAAGCGCATAAGTTCAAAATCCGGTTGGAAAAAGGCGACATTTTATACTTACCTAGTCTGTGGTTCCACCACGTCACCCAGAGTCATGGTTGCATAGCTGTAAATTACTGGTATGATATGGACTTTGATATAAAATATTGCTATTTTAAAATGTTAGAGGTCATGTGTGGCAAGGTGGATGATAGTAAATAATGTTTGAAGTTATGTTACAAAAATAAAATGTGATATTGTTATTATAATATTGATATAATCATGGCCATAAGAACTCTGCATCGCCTAATTCATAATTGAAACAACCAATGTAAACCAGTCCTTGTAAAAATACGAACCTCACACACACATTTACATTACAGTAGTAACTGACCGAAACTAGTTTTTACAATCAAAAACTAAACAGGATTTAAATTTCGACTTAATGTATTTATTTTAACATTTTTTAAGTATTTAAGCTAATTTCAAAATATACGTTTGTGTTCATAGAAGCAGTTGGTAAATTAAAATTTGTTTTAACAGTACTATCAAATGTAAGTATGTGATATGGGCGAGGTGACTTCCACTATGTTCGCCGCCGAAACCAGCGCGAAAACTAACCAACGTAGTTCCGTTTTCGGCCATAGTTTCAGTAGTTCCGTAAATACACCTAAACTAATTTCGCGTCGAAACTTGCCGTGACGTAACCAAAAGCTCGGATGGTATGGTCATTTTCGGTTGTCTTTCCTACCTTAAATTACTAACATATTTATATTCTAATGTGCAATTATGTCGTTACTAGCGTAAAATATACCTAGTTATGTTTTGGCGTCTATGTAATAGGCGATTCTAAGTACTTTTTTAAGTTCGTGTATGTAACAGGTTTTTGTTTTTGAAATGTACCTATTAGAGTAAAAGGTGAAATAAAAAATTCATAGTAAAATAAACATTGTTTATTATTTGTATAATATAATGATACATTGGAAAAAGCTGAAGATTTATTTCACGATGAATATACAAGGTGTTATTACTATTAATATAGTTGTTTTCAGTCTTATAGATGATGCTGCCACTTGGCTTTGTAGTTTAACATTCTGAAATAAAAACGAGCATGAATTATTAGCTTTTGGTAATTTAGGATAAGCGAGATGTCAAATCCTTAAATCTAGTATAAATAGTCAGCGCAAGCCCCCCTACAATTTAAAAATGCATTTAAATAAAAAGTTAATTAAAAAATATATGATATAGGCTTATTATAAGATACCCCGAAAACAAACAACTTTAAACCTTTTTCTCTATTTGATAATATAGTTCTTGATATAGATTCTAGATCGATATTGATCAATCTTCACTGCAATACTCCAAAATGGATCTATCCAAATTTCGCGGACTGAGAAGAGAAGTCTTATGATACCCAATTACAAAATCTTTATAATATATACTGTGTGTTGATGGATCTGTTAGTGATAATGTAACTTCTGAACAACTTCACCAATTGAGGTCATATTCCTACAATAAATTTTTTTTTTTTCTCAAGACAATGGTTCCTAGCCATGCCAGGATTAATGAGTCGCGGCCTAATTAATAGTTATCATCAGACTAGTTGTATCCGCTACTTCTTTTTCGAAAACTATAGGAATATGTAGCGATGCCTATTTTTAGTTATCGACTATAACTTGCAAGTTGCCAGCTTTCTGGTTGCTGACACAAGAAATTTAACTCGCATATCTACGTATATACATATCTTCACGCCGTATCCCTAACGGGCTAGTCAGAGAGTACGGAGCGCCAGGAGTCGCGGTCCTTACATATCTCTTTCGCTTCCTCAAATCCCATCATTCTCCTCACATATTTTCGCCTAGGCATGAGAATGCTTTTGACATTTCCGTCTGCTAACACTCTGGCTATTTGATCTTCATAACCCAGCCTTGGTCTTCCTTGGCTTCTTTTATCCACTCATTTTCGCTCCGTAGATTTTCTTCGTCAGTCTTTCATCACTCATTCTTTCTATGTGCCCGAACCATCTAAGCATTCCTTTCTTCATTTTTACATTGGTGACACTGCACATATTTCTAAGAAATCGCATTTCTACTGCATTTATCATACTTTCACTCGATTTCGGGCATATCTAGGTCTCACTACCGTACAATAAAGTTAGCACCAACACCGCGTTGTGAATGGCCATTTTGGCAGTGATAGATATATATACACTGCTTTTAATGCGGATAGAACACCATTTACTTTATTGCCAGTTGCTACCCGTCTCTCCACATTCAACCCACATCCTCCAACCCTCGAAAACGCACTTATCAGGTAAGACAATTTCATTCATTAGTTCTAGACATTTTCCATTTACTCAAATCTCACATTTCGTCTGTACCGCTTCCCTTTCAAACACCAGAACCTTCATATTCAATCCTTCCACTTCACACTCTTCTTTCATGAGCGCGACTAGCGTCTGCAACTCTGCTTCTGATGGTGCTATAAGCACAGCATCGTCGGCGTATAATAGGCAGTTTACCACTGTGTCATCACATATCATACCACACATACTATTTTTCAATGTCTGGAGGCAACTGTCCAAATACAGCATGAACAGCCAGGCAGATATCATGCAGCCCTGCCTGACACCTAAACAAACTTCGAACCAGAGCGACATGTCGCCTTCTATCCTTACACAGGGTCTATGGCCTTGATATAATGATCTCACAGTCTGCAGTAAGGAGCTCCCCACACCACACAATTCAAGCAGAAGAGTCCACAATTTCTTTCGCAGTACTCTATCAAATGCTTTTTCCAGATCCACGAAAGCGCAGCAAATTTTCTGACCTATAGCCAGAAACTTCCTCACGATAAAGCGAAGCGAGAAAATCTGATCCATGCAACCCGTACCGTTCTTGAAACCACCTTTCGCCTCCCATAAATGTCTTTCAGAAACGCCTTTCATACGTTCAGTGAATACCTTGGCATAGACTTTACTTGCTAAGCTGACTAACGGCCAAATACTCAAACGGTAATCAAATCTCTCTTCAAGTAAAGTCTTCATTAAAACTGATCGTAGGTTAAATTTAACTGGTATACTGAAAGCTCAATTAACATAAAGTAATGGTCCATTTACTAATGCCTTGTCAACGTGTCAACAATGGCAATATTCAAAATATTTCTGTCAAATTTGGGTCTTGCACAATACTTATCGATATGAACTGCGTTTCACGCAGTAAATTTTTAAATGTTTTCTATTTGTAATCTTAAATCGGATTTATGGAAAATAGCCACTTATCACATTTACGTCTGTTTTTTCTATTTCGCAAATTAAACAAGAAATTTAATATTAAGTTTAAATTACATTTGATCCTATTAACAAACCTTCAAACGGAACGGAAGGTAAACGGAACGGAACCGTTCCGTTTACCTTCAGTAAACGGAACGGTTTTTTCTGATGTCACGCGTCATATTTGAATTTTGATTTGTTAACAATTTGTTTTAATTTGTTTTTGTCTGAATCGATAATTACAAAATGGATAGTAAGAAAAAAAGAGGATGTAATTTATTACACTGCCTATGAAAAACATATGTTGCTGGAAATTATAAAAAAGCGAGTAATTTGTTATATACCTACACGATTTCATCGGGGACTCAAGTTGGTAAAATATATGTCTGGATAACTTTTATAAAAATCATGCTTTGTAGACATAATATAATATAATATCAAATAAGAAAACTAATGGTACGACAATTTAAAAAAAGCAAGGAGCGTGGCTTCATATAGCCTAATACTTTAATTCTTCAACTTCGAGTGGAAGACGAACGCCCGTACAACAAAGAATTTTGTATGATGATTTCAAGTAAAGGATAAGAAGAAGATTATCACAAGCAAATGTAAGTTATAATCATAAGTACCAATATCGAAATGTAAGTCGCAATTAAAATTACTGAGAACTTACAGCAAATCTATATTTTTTGTTACAAGCGATATTATTTTAAAATTACTATGCTTACTGAAGAGTTAAATGATCGGGTATGTTTTAAAAGCGAAGATTTTATCATATACCTATTTAGTTTTAATCACCTTTAAATATTAGCTTTTTATTATTGCTATTATTTGAATTTCAGAAAAAAAGAAATATTCAGTAAACGAGCAACATTTCTGCCAGAAAGTGGTACATTTAAAGGTTGAAACAAGATATATGATACAAAACCAGAATTGGGAATAAAATGAATACAAACTCCATTGCGTTTATGTAATGAACAGAGTGGCGAAAATAAAGTGAGTTGCGGCAATTTTATAAATGAGTGAAATAATATTATACTAAAGTTTATTTTACATTTTTATAAACATAATACTCACAGTATGGTCTTTATTACCTAAATATATTACCAGCGACACTTTCAACTAAAATGATTTATTATTTTATTTTTCAGGTAAGGCGGACTGTGAAAAGATTTGAATATATTAAAATAATAATTTTGTCTGTATCATGTATCTATATGATTGTAATACAAAAATAAAACATTTTATCCATTAGAATAACTGTTATTGAATTTTTTGTACTACTTATAATTTATTATTTATGTTATTTACGATCCATCTAATACCTCTGGTTCCATAATAAAATCTGAATCTTCATAACTATCGATCATTAATTCTATCAATGTTACAAATTAGACATTTTGTGTAGATGGATGGATATTTGTTACTCTTTCAGTAAAAATTACTGTACAAATGTTGATGGAACTTTACAGTAATATAGCTTGTACATCGTAATAACACATAACCACAATTTATAAAGATATATTATGTGAATTGAGAACTTTGCGCAAACGAAGTCGCGGGCTTTCGCTAGTAATTCGTACTTATAGCTATGTTATGAAGCACGACACAAGCTGTTATTATTGCAGGTACATTCTTGAGTTGTACTTTAAGCACTCCCAGTGAATATGTTTTACTTAATATTTAGAGAAAACTTAGGTAAATTTTTGAATTTTTTCCTGAGTTTTCATTAAAAGAAATCGTTAATGGAGGTCAAAAGCAACTTTAAAATTAACGGAGCTTCAAGTCATTTCACGTGCTGTCAGTGTTGTCAAACGTCTAATTATTGTTCTAGTATACCATTTAACGAGATAATGGTAGATTAGATTTGATGTTCATCAAATTTTGATGGGCCATCAAATTCGTATTTGGTTATTGTTTCAGTATGAGATAATGACAAATTAAGACTTGATCTAAGATCAAATACTTAATTAGCCTTTGAGTATTCGGCCGTAAGCTGATGGCCCTATTCACATATCTCTTGATAGTAATCCGTTGAATGTATTAATAATTATTATCTACGATGATGAATGTAGAGACGAAAAAGTGTGGTTTCTATTAAAGTTATGGCCTAAATATAGTAACTATATAATGTGTTACAATATTAGTTAACGACGTTTAAAGTACACTTTGTGTATGATCACATTTATAGATTAAATCAATGATTTAATCTATAAACCACGTTATCATCAGACTAGATAGAACAGACAGATATACCTTGTGTATGAGATCACATATATCGATTAAATCAATAATATTATATTTACAAAAGAGGTAGATAGGTTACGTTAGTACAAATGCAAGTAATATATTGTCGTAAGCCGTACACTTGGTTTATGCGCGCTAATAAAATTATAAAGTGTAAACAAGATAGTATGACAATTAGCATAAGCAAAGTGAGACAAATATACATTGCACTGCGTCGCTATACAATGTAAAATTTAAATTGCATTTCAAACCAACTTACTGCAGTATAACCAAATCCGTGACTAATTCATAGAATATTAGTAATTAATGTCACAGAAAAAAGGATTTATGTTTGTTTTTTTAAATTTCATTTTTCTTGAGTCATGTACATTTGGGAACAGATTTATTTAAGTATATAGATTTATGAAACAATTTTGTTATTTTGAAAATGATAGAAATAAAATAACTATTTTCATGTAAATTATTATTTATTATGCATAATTCACTGTGAAGGAAAAATATCTCGACACAATGTTTATCCATTGGTTACATCTTAGCTCATCTTTCAGAAACCTACAAAATAACGAATTCAAATAAGTATTTCATACATTTACTACAACTTGTGCTACATTATAGGATTTTTAAAATTTTAATGAAATTCATTCTCTGAAACGATTCTATTAGACTGCTAAAACTTCTGATACGTTTTAAAAAATACTATATTATGTCTTATTTACCAACTAAATAAACGTAAACAAATCTATAATAGGCACTGCACGACATCGACTGTTCTGTAACATTACTTTTTACATTCTTTGAACAAAGATAATATATCGCTCTCTGTCGCACTTAATAACGGGTATATATATAGCGTACCTGTCGTATTTTTTTTTATGATTTAATATTTCACTGATATTTTAGATTTTGGAAAAAATGGGGACACAAATTATTAAATAAGTATACTTAAGCATGGTATGTGATTGTTGAACCTTTGCAACCCTTGCTAGTATAGTTTCTGCAGTATAAACTTTTAAACTTTCGCACTTATATTACTTGAGACCACGGCCGATGAAACTCGGCCGAAACGTCAAGGGAAAATAAAAGGTAATCGCGTTAATTTCCTGTGTTTTTTAGATATTTTACTTTCTGCAGTATTTAATAACGCAGGATGATATTTAATAATAATATTGGAAGCTCACAAGCGAGTTGACATTGTTAAGTTGTTATAAAAATGAGCTTCAGGTTGGCTAATTATCAAAGTTTTGGGTGCCATTTTTCGAGCGCAAGTAACTCATCTACCTCTTTTGTAAATATAACATCATTGGAATAAATGAATACCCCCTTACACATTTTAATTTTTCTTTTAAGAATTAAGTGTTTATTTTAATTTTATTCTATAGCTATATATATAATAAAATACGTAGTAATGCAAAGTCTGAAAACACGTTAACTAATATTCTTACACATTGCTTATGTATATTACACATACTATTGCGTTGGGGTAAATGTTAGATCTAGGGCTCCTGTAGCCAAGTTTGCAGACACCTTGTGGGGAACATATTCCCACCTCGCTGTTCGTCACGCACGGCTCGTTGACCGGCCACGCTCGTAGCTCTACTATTTTACATGCATATTTTGTGCATAAGTTAATAGTTACGTTGGCTAAAATGAAAAAAAATGTGTGTTAAACCAAGTATCATTTATATATGTTTTTATCACACTTATTGAAAAGGCGAGATGGTGTCCAAAGACTAGGTACAGTTCACTAACAAAAACAAGAATCAAAGTCAAATCGAGTAAATCCAATGTATTCAAGTAAACCCAATGTATTCAAGTAAACCCAACGTATTCAAGTAAACCCAATGTATTCAAGTAAACCCAATGTATTCAAGTAAACTCAATGTATTCAACTAAAATGTATTGAAGTAAAGCAAGGTGTTTTTGAACGTTAAATTTACCTTCGCTTCGAAAGGAAATCTGCACACAGAAGAACTGACAAGAAACTCATTAAGGTAACATTTTTTCAACATCATTTTACAATAAGTGCTACATACATACATACATATCTTCACGCTATATCCCTAACGCTACATCATAATACAATATTCAGAAAGCCAGTAAATACATGTGCAGAGAAAATTATTTCCAGACTATTGTTTTCTCTTCGATGAAACTGTTTGTCATATAGAGTCGTTGAGTGGCTCGTTGACGTGGTAATATGTGTATCCGCCTTCCGAGCTGACGGCCCGGATTAGATTCCTGGTTAGGCCAATTTAAAAAGCGAACGGTGAACCAAATTCAGTCATACCAAGTCCATTTTTGGTTCCGCACTTCTTGAAAATACTTACGCCCTTCATATTCGTTGTCAGGCCATTTGTAAGGCAATTCTGATCCTTTGGCTAATATTTCCTTTGCCGCCATCTCCGCACTCATGCATTCTTCTTTGCTGTGCCGCCTTGGCATTCTACAGCAAATCCCACACATTTTGGCATTAGTCTTTCGGCTTACCTAAAAGAATTAGGTACTAAAAATGTTACTGCCTCTTGACGCTAAGAACATTCAAACAACCTTTCACAACAACATATTTGCACTCACAGACGTATATTAATAATAATAAAATAAATTGTATCTACAGGTATAACCCAAATATTAAACATAAATAATAAATAGTTAATAAATAATCTTTAATCCCAATTAAAAATATAAAATAAATATATCAGAATAAAATAATATAAAATCACCATGTTACACTTTTTCTTAGAGCTACGACGCACAGAACGCGCAGAAAGATAGGATTGGACATATCTTACAAATACTACCCCCAATATACCTACTGTTTCCAGACAATCGCATTCTCATCTAAACTCCAGCTTGATCTCTACGAGCCTGATCAATACAATAGATTCGAAATAAAAAACAGCATTAGCAAATCTCAGCCACACTGCAGAAACGCGGCAGTTTCATGAGAGCGTGGTAAGCGTTCTTGTAGTGCATTCTTATCTATGTATATGAATGTTTGAGTTGAGAGGCATAAAAATACTGACAAAATGCCTTGAATGAGTTTATCCTGACAATATTGTTACACCCATCACAAATCATCGCGCCTTTGTATTGCACCCTACTGATATCCCCCTCCATATTCGCGTTCAATATCTGCATCATCAACACCAGTGAGAGTGACTTTGAGATTATCTGTGAGTATATGTCCCAGGTAATTGAACTGTTTCACAATTCGAGCTACTGAACTATACAGATGCAGTTCTAGAATCTTCATCAGGCCCTTCCCTGCTCATTACACCATCATATCGGTTTTGATTGCATTACATTTCAACCCTTAGTCATTGGCATTTATAGGCGAGTAGGCTTGTTTTGGTCGTTCCACTCAAAAGCGTACTCCAAAAAGTAGGCAACGCGGAATCTTTCTTTTTTTGTTATATGTTTGTCTTCATTCCCGTCGTTCATAATTTCATTCACTATACAGATACAGTGCTGATTTTGAGTAGTTTAGCCATAGCTTATGGCCTACAGCGTAGTGATGTTAGCCGGACTCAATAAATCAATTCTAATGTAGTACCTATGTATTCATAATAGCTGTCCATAATACTAATTAATTAATGATAGTAAATATGCAAAATGGACATGGTAACGTATAATATTTCCATTTTGCAGCTTAAATCACAAAACAACCACAAGGTATGAAAAAAAAACTATCGACAACTGCTATAGGAGATTCTATAGGAGACTGGCTCTTGCCTCAAACTTAGTCCGCGTGGAATTCATTAGATTACATTTTTTATGTGAGAAATCTTAAAAAAATATAAAACAAAATTTGATGGAAAATTTGGAAAATTACAAAAAAACGTTGAAAAGTTACACCCTTTCAAAAAAAATAAAAAATTGAAATCGGTCCACAATTGACGAAGTTATCGGTGAACATACATAAAAAAACATATACAACCGAACATAGAACCTGCTCTTTTTTTAAGTCCATTAAAAAATTCTGGATCTCGACGCACCACCTACTGGGTCCAACTGTAGCTAAGAACCATACAAGCGAACACATAAATACAAAAAACTTCATCAAAATTGCTCAAGCCGTTCAAGAAGAGAAGAATTACGAAGACACGCACACCGGCATTTTATACGTAGACGGCATTTATATATACACGAAAAAAGTTTTTGTGCGTCGCAGTTAGCATTGTCTACAATAGTCTACATAATATAATATATATACTTAGCAAAAAATAGGCATGAATTACATACGATATGACAATTTTCATAGATGGTTAGATTAAAAATTACATGATTTTTTCGACACCTACCAGATGTTTTGTCGTACATTGGCATTCTTTTAAGCCTAATAGCGCGCACTCGGTCGCATGGCAATTCCCATCGTACATACAACGGCCACCCAACTTACAACGGCAGTCCGTAGAGTTATTATCGCAAGGACATTCTTCTTCCAGAGTTCTGCAATCCTTGAAAACATAATATACAATATTCTATTAATTTCAACGCTATATTGTTAATGCTGCATGTGACTGATATCCTGTATATCCTGTCAAACATACCTGCCATTGAAGACTAAATATTGGTGATCGCCATTTCTATATAGCTAAATTGAGTTAGCCGAAGCCCAAGGGAAAATCGATACTGCTTTGAGACCCGAAACAATCAAAAGAAAATGTAAAGAAGACAGACGAATAAAGTTGAATTTGAATTTGAAAAAATAGAGAGCAGAGGCGTATCAATAACTTTTTTCTGGTGATTTTTAATCATCGCTGCAAACCAATCACAAACATGAAGGTATAGACTTTTTAATAGTTCATTATTCATTACATAATTCTGCATGCGATCAGTTTCCAATGTAACTTTAACTCTGGATTAGGCCAAAGCCGGAAGTATTTTAGGGTGGGTTGGACCTACGCGGCCTTCCTCATACTCGACCCTCTATTTCCAGCCTATTTTTGCATATTATGCTAAAAAATGCCTATTGTAAATAATGCCACTGCGCAGATTAATTATTACAATTGTCTATTTGCTTTCTACTCATCAGTATGAGAATATATGTAAAATGTATCCGCTACTAACAATTCCACTGTTACTAAGATCAGCATACTGGCAGTTGTTGTTACAGCAGATTCCTTGCGATGGATGGCACATAGCTGTTGGCGCAACACTGCAGCCTTCCTTATGCAATGTTCTAAGTAGAAAACGATTAAATTAAATACCATATATTCTTCTTCTAACTACTTATATGTATATTTTTCTTCTACCTTCTTATATATTCTTCTTCTACCTATTTATATATTCTTCTTTTACCTACTTATATATTCTTCCTTTTACTTTATATTACGAGCTAACGAGCTATAACAGACTAGCTGCCTTTAAAGAAAGCCATTCATTACCTCTACGTTAAAAAAAATAGGATTCGCTGTCGAGAATTTATCCCGGCACTTAAATTACGTCATTTCGATATGTTTTACAGTTTCTAACCAGCGGTGTTAGATCATGATGAGCAATTATTGATCTCTTATGATCTTCATTGTGTAACAATGCGTAATACTGTAGCCAAGAAGCGCAAAATATTCCTTATGGTGACCTGCTTAAAAATATAAAAATATCTACTTGGACAAAAAAATAGTGCGAAAACGAATTTTTTCAGGGATAACAGCTATTATTTTAAATAAACTGAAATAAAATATCATCTAAATACGAAATATATTACAAATCGTTAAAGCCGTTTACAGCTTTGCGAGCATACCTATTCCTGACCCCGAGCAATCCTATTCACATAACATCCTTATCATTATTATAACCTATGGTTTTTCTGCATGGCATGGGTTATATTATAACCTATGGTTGTAATTACAGTTATGATCTTAGAGGGAAAAACTGGCAGCTGGTCCCTAAAGATTGCTCACCTAGAAACATGAAATTCACGGAGCGTGCGAATCCCTTTTAAATGTTTTAAAAATTAAAATTCTGGTGATTGTAATAATTTAAAAACTGCACTACAATACAGTACATACTAGATTGAATGTTCGGAACGTTATATTCTACACCACTGAGGCTCGAGGTCCACAGCTAGCTTGCTTTCAATTCGACGCTTGTGCAGTGAATAACTTAGCATTTTTATCTTTATTTATATTGGAAGCACTTGTGTAATATTAGGTTTTTACATATGGAATTGCCGTTTAGTATACAAAAAGTTAAAGATTTTTTTTTATTTTTTTATTTCTATTAATCAAGGTATGCACCCATGCTATCGATGCGTCTCTGCCAGCGCAGTGGTAATTTTTCCATGCCCATCTTAAAGAAGTCAGGTGTCGCAACAAACTCTTCAAAGGCATTTTGTACTGCCTCTCGGGTATAGAACTTTTTTCCTGCCAAGAAGTTGTCCAAATTTTGGAAAAAGTAGAAGTCTGTCGGCGCAAGGTCTGGTGAGTACGGTGGATGACTCAAAACTTCCAACCCTAGCTTTTGTAGCTTAGAGACCGTCTGCTGTGCCGCGCCAGGTCGAGCGTTGTCGTGCAGGAGCAGCGGGGACGAGCGATTAACCAAGGCTGGCCGGAGATTTGCGAGTTTCTCCATCTTTGTGTCCAGTTCCTCACAATACACATCCGCAGTAATGTTCGTGCCATTTGGTAAGAAGCTGTTATGAATTACACCGGCGCTAGCCCACCAAACAGTAACCATCACTTTTCTAGGGGTAAGTTTTCGTTTGGGGCATTGCCTAGGTGGTGAACCAGGGTTTAATCAACATGATGACCGCTTACGATTGTCAAAAAGAGTATTTTTCATCGCAAGTGACAATGCGGTTCAAAATCCCTTCGTTTCTGTGTCTATTAAGCAAAGCAAGGCCTCAACGCGTTTGTCGCGCTGGCGATCGTTCATTTCATGCGGCACCCACTTATCAAGCTTTTTTACCTTGCCAATTTGACGCAAATGGACCAATATTGTTTTGATGCTAACGTCGAAAGCTGCTGCTAACTCAACAGTAAATTGAGTATCGCCAGCTTCCACTATCGTCTTTAATTCGTCGTTGTTGACTTTAGTTTTCGGGCGACCACGGGGTTCATTATTCATATACAATTTTCATGTCGGAAGCGTTCAAACCAATAACGGGTCGTGCGTTCGTTTGTAGTGTTCACTCCGTACACGTCGTTAATGTTGCGAGCCGTTTGTGCCCCATTGCTACCGCGACGGAACTGGTATTCCGTAATTGCTCGTATTTTTATCGTGTCCATACTTATGAAAAAGATACAAATGTAGCGAAAACGAAACACTAATCAATAAACAAACGACTGAATTGGAAAATAAAATTCTATATTTTTAAAATAAAACTCATTTGAATTTAGAATTTATTGCCAGCCATACACAAATTACATTTCAAATGGCCAGTATTGTAGAACGGCAACTTCATAGGTACAGACCTATTATTTTTAAAATAAGTATTTAAAAAATTGATGCCCAATTTTACATCGGACTGCAAAATATCCATTTTAAATAAAATTGATTTTTAATGAATTACTAACTTATTTTATTATACGTAAAATTAAAATGTGAGCAAGTCTTGCCCATTCGGAGCGACGACGCAATAGCACTGTTTCGCTTTTACTTATGGCGAAGCAGCAGTTTCCAGTGCGTAGCGACACGATTATTGTTTTGATCTTTCGATATACTATTCTAGTGTAACGTACAATTCAATGCTGCACAAGGACAGTGTTATAAGACCTTAAAATAGTTACTGTTTAAATAGGTATCTAGTCTTGTACTTATGATGCCTACAAACACCTGTACAATTAAATGAAATCCGCTTATTTTAAACGTGGACTTATACTATATAATAACATACATAACAATACTATGTAAAGTGCACATATTTTTATGTATTCAAGAATAAACAATAAAGTAATAATTTGTAGTTCGTTCTATATTTTAAGCAAGGCTGATTTGCCTCTCATCTCTACTAACTATCCCGAGTAGGTACTATTCGTACTCAGTCGCTAGCCTTGCATCAAATGCAACAGTTTAGTAAAAAATGAAGTCAGTTAAGAGCCCTTTGACATTGTTGTGCGTGTATTAGATCCATTTCGCTTATATCGGTGTTGCAAATTTTTATATTTATTTTATAATATCTTACAATAACCATCCTACGAAGTCAGTTTACAAGGAAAATTCTTAGACGCGCTACTTTGACGTCCTAATTAACATTGTTTCGACGAGTTCTAACAATTTCTAAAATTATGTTGAGATCAAGTACATATTCTTATTGAATATTAGTGTTGTGGAAATGTCATCAATTTATTCCTTTTTACAGAAAAAAAAATTAAAATAGCCTATTTCAGAGATAAAGTATCGTGATTAAACGTCGATTTAGTACCAAAAAAAGTACTTATAAAAAAAACGATATGAAATGAAACTTCATTCAATGTATTGTACATTATTTTTTTAAATTAATTAATATTATAATAATATAATTTAATAAACACTATAAAATCAGTAAGAAATACGCGATGTTGACGCGTGATTCTCAGACCAGCGCGAGCGCTTGACGCGTTAGGACCTGTACGAAAAATCTATGCGCTCTTCATAACGAGTGATCGTAAGCAAGAACTATAAATAGTGAACCGTATATGTCGACTGCCTTGTTTTGATCCAGTGTTGACTTTTCTATTCTATGAGTCTATTATGATTGATGACTTTCTAAACTTTTAAACTTTCGCGCTGCATTATAAAATATCTAAAAACATGGGAAATTAACGCGATTACCTTTTATTTTCCACACACGCACAAAGCTTCACTCCGTGTCCGAGGCAGATTTAATTTCATCTACCCCCGATATTTGTAAATAATTATTAGAGTTCCTACGCACAACACTCACGGTGTCCACACACTTAACCGGATGTGAAAAACGAGGTTTTGTCATTTGAATCACAGGATTCCACGCTGTTGATAAATTGTATCCGCTTTCCCGATTGAAACTTTTGTGTCTCTTGATTTTAATTGCTTCACACACGACTCTTGGATAAAAGTGGCGATCGGTGGAAACTTGTGGGCAATAAAATTCTATCGAAAAAACCAGCTAACTACCAAATCAGCGATAGCGGAACATCTTCTCCAGTTGGATACGAATCATTGTATAGATAGATATACATATATCTAATCATGACTACGTAACTAGTGGTTTCTAGGTAACTGATCCTAATACTAGTAGTGCTAGACAGGTAAATACTTACCTTTATTCTCTTCTCTAATTCTATTATGACGTAACTAAATACAATATTTGTGTTAAGGAATGTTATTGTATTTCCTTTATATGCATTTAACGAGTCGAGAACACTTAATGCTAATTACAAATATTACATTTGTTTATCTAACACTGCAATAAAGCTACTAAAGTCACACGCATACATGAGTGTCCTAGCGCGCCAATACCTAAATTAAGTGCGTACGATTTGTCATAGAGCTCTTAATACTAATTACAAATATTATATGTATTTATTTTAAATGAAAAAATTTTTATAACAAAAGTCGAAACTTTTGATTTGGAAAAGTATCAAAATTATATTTTATACTGAAGTCGCTTCGTTACTCAAACTACAATAAAGCTACGAAAGTCGCACGCATACATGAGTGTCTGGAATAACTAAATTCCAGTGCTTACGTTTTGTCATAGGGCTCTTAATTAAAAATATAGTAACAATTGACATGTTTTCTGCTTCTAAATGTCGAGTGGTAAGCAACAAATTTGAGATTTTGAGACGACATTCTATCGAACAAATTACCCGTCTTCGAAGACCAAAGCACCTCCGGCTCTCGGGGTACAGCAAGGATCTCTGTGGTTACACCGTGAAGGTAGACCGCAGTCACATGCTTCGCCTTGCTCCACTATTCCTAAATCAAATTATTATAGTTAGTTTTTTAACAATATTGTTATTTTATTTCTATCTGAAGAACCAGTGGTTATTACATAACTAGTTCGTTATGTGACTATAGACAAGAAATTATTTTAGTGTTGGACACTTGTTATAAGTATGCATTATTAGAACCACTGGAGTATTGGAAATTAGATTTCTATTTATGGATATTAGGTTTCTACGACTGTCTAGAAGTTGCTGTTAAACTAAGTTTGTACAACAGACGAACTGGAAGAATGCATTTTTAGTAACACTCGAGACTCCAATACAATTTTGAGAAGGTCGACATTCTTGGCTTAAGAACGTACACAAACGGACCAGTCAACGAGAAAATAGGTCGTTACTGATAATATTAAGAATTATCATAAAATGCTATCAAAATATTACTTAATCTTTACCATTTCCGCAATAAGGAATATCTTGTTCGACAAGGCAATAACTCATACTGGTCAGCGTGGCAGCGATCAGTCTTTTGCTACAAATAGAGAATTCGAAGTGCATCACGTTGTCGACGGAGGAAGACTGGGAACCCATCAGGTACCCTTTGCATTCTGGGTTTGGAAAATTGTCATCATGATGGGCGCCAAAACTGTGACCTGCACACAATATTAAGCTTTCTATATAGTTGCGTTATTACAAAATATTTTGTGGCATTAAAACCAAATGTCCGCACAGAAAAGGTTGACTTCTATTTTGTTTTCAAAAAATGACTACCATATTCTATTACTTCTAAAACGCGCGTAATAATTTCATTGTTCTTAAAATCTTATCATAATAATAATATGGCCTTGTATGTTTCACCAAGTATTCGATACACTGCGCTCTTGAAAAAGTTAATGACTGCTGACAACTTTAACAGATATAGTCATCGTAAGAGTTCTGAAGATACTTTGTTCAGAGGTAAGTACGTTCAAAAATTGGTTAAACGGGGTTCATTGATTTCGTCCTTTCAACAGGGATGAATTTTATAATTTGAATTTAATCGACAAAATACACGTACTTATATGTACGTCATGTTCGAACGGGGATAAAAGAGCAGTGCATTTGCTGGTGAAATAAAATCATATGATTGTGATTTATTACGAGAATACAAAGATTTCATACCTATCTCGTGTGCTAATGTTAGCGCCGCAATTCTTTCTGGCACACGTTCTTTGTCATCAACAGTCGCGTGAGCTAATGCTAGTGTATTGAACGATCGTCCGTACGCGCGTCTATCGCACAACCCACCAGCAGCGCCACCAATGCCACCACCAAGCGAAGTGAAACTATCCAAGAACAATGAAAAAACATAATAAAAACTGAAATGAATATTTAAAGAAGAAGAAACTGAATAACAATATTCAACGCACAGTTAAAACCACTTCAGTCGAGAAACTTCAAATTTTACACAGATCTTTCTTCAGATCTTCAGATCTTCTATATCTTATCTTATTAAGTAAACCAAAATTGAGCAATTCTCTTGTGTATTGCAATTCTTTGGTATATTTGTGTATTCGTTTGTATAAACGAATTACAAACAAATAAATGGTGAAATATACACATGTATATATTTCTCTATTTATTGCTCGAACGATTTGGATCATTTTGTTTTTTTTTTTATGGCTGAGGGGACAAATGAACAAGCGAGTCACCTGATGGAAAGTAATCACTCCCGCCCATGGACACCTCTAAAGTCCGGGGAATCACGGGTGCGTTGCCCGCCTTTAACGAAAGAGTAGACTCGCTTCTTGAAGGTCCCTAAGTCATAACGGCCCGGGAATACCGTCGCTATAAACTGATTCCATAAAATTGCAGTACGTGGTAGAAAATGTCGTAAAAAACGCACAGTTGTAGACCGCCATCCGTCAAGATGGTGAGGATGGAAGCACAGTCGATTGCGTGACGTACGGTAATGGAATTCAGCTGCGGGCAGTACTCCAAACAATTCCTCAGAACATTCCCCATTATAGATGCGATAAAATATATTGAGGGACGCGACGTCCCTACGCAGGGCCAGAGAGTCGAGCTGATCAGAGAGTACCGAATCGCCCATAATCAGAACCGCTCTACATTGTATACAGTCAAAAGGAAAGAGTTGATACTGGGGTGCTCCAGCTCAGAAATGGGAACTATATTCTATGTGAGCCCTAACCTGTGTCTTGTAAAGTTGTAGGCGATCGGCGTGAAATACTGTCCCCCTCTACCGAACACACCCAGCTTTTTCGAAGCTAATTTAGCTTTACTTTCCCGATGACCGCGAAACTGAACATCGCTCGATATATCGACGTCAAGGACTCCAATATTCGGCTTAGCATGGCATCAAGTGGAGCACCTTCAAAACTGAGGGATACGATGAAGGAATATCTTTTTGCGGTTAACGAGCAAATTCGTGTCTTAAAGGGGTTGAATTGGACTAAGTTTAGTCGGCCCCAACTTGAGACATGACAACATTAACTTAACACATTCTCAATATTAGTCACTTTGTTCCCGTTCTCAATAACGTTTTCCAAAGAAATATTAGCACGTCCGGTATAACGTGCATCTCAAGTACTGTCATCTGCATAGAAATGAATGCCGCTATTGTTATGCAGCATGTCATTGATATGCAGAAGAAATAGAGTATGAGATAGCACACACCTGCGGGCACCAGCCTTCACGGGCTTCAAGTCAGAGCAACCATTTACTACGAATCTTATGCTACTCCCAGAGAGGAAGCTGACAACCCACGTGCATAACTTCTCAGGAAGCCCGTAAGATGGAAGCTTGGAAAGTAGAGCCTCGTGCCACACCTTATCAAAGGCTTTCGCTATGTCCAGACTTATTGTCAGGGCCTCCATTTTACTCTCGACTGCCTCCGCCCAGCGATGTGTAAGGTAAACTAAAAGATCACAAGTTGAGCGACCACGGCGGAAGCCATACTGGCGATCATTAATCAGCTGGTGCTGGTGCAGGTGGTGGTGATGGTGAATTCCATTACTTTGGAGAGTAAAGATGTAATGGCAATGGGCCTACAGTTGGACAGATCTGATCGATTGCCTTTTTTTTGCAT
Organism: Zeuzera pyrina; assembly: GCA_907165235.1. Taxonomy (NCBI): domain Eukaryota; kingdom Metazoa; phylum Arthropoda; class Insecta; order Lepidoptera; family Cossidae; genus Zeuzera; species Zeuzera pyrina. The sequence continues at coordinate 9,019,755 of OU015641.1, forward strand.
TGGGTGCACAAGGGCTGTCCTTCAAGAACTCGGGACATCTCCGGTGGAATTGGCTATTTATTACCTTTCATTTGATATCCATATTGTTATACTTTTCTCCCTCTAGTTTCTCTGTCTCGGGCACCATATTTAAATTTTATACCCTTCCACAATTAGATGAATATAATGACACATCATATGTTAAAATCCTACTAGCCATTTACGCCACAGTGCGTGCCAAAGAAATGGACATACATACTAACATATATACACACACTTGAAAAACATAACCCTCCTTCGGCAGTCGGGTAAGAATAATAAATAATTAAATACCTATTCGATTTTTGAAAAAACCAACTGTTATAGGGATAGAAAGGAGTGTCACAGTTAGTCAAAGTCCATGGTCAAATTATGAAAATAAAAAATTATACGCGGATGAAGTCGCGAGCAACGTCTAGTATATTATGCAAAACTTACCTTAATCCAAGGGTCCTGTTATGAAATGCGTGCCCAGAAAAAGCTACGCCGAGACAAACTTCGGACAAACGTCGTAGTCTAGCAAATCGCATGAGGTAGTCGCGGCCGTCTATAGTCCTATTCTTCAAGAGATTACCAAAGACACGTGTGTTGGTTTGTTCAGACGTCAGAACTAGAATGTACTTCACTGAAAAACCTTTAAACGACAAAATTTAACGAACGATTACAGGTCTTTTGTTGCTTCCAGAGGTGGAAACATAAAAATGTGAATTATTTAAATCTTCGTACTCACCAATATTGTCAGGTACACCGTCTTCGTCAAAATCAGCATTTCTAAATATAATATCAGCTTGGGCCACGGCATGCATCATCCTCCGCACAACATGATTCAAGCTGGCGTTTGCATCTTTTTCGAAGAACTCCTTATCAGCGAGGAGTAACAGGTCACAAATACGCGCTCGAGCGATGCCAGGTATTTGTGGACGGTCTTCGATTTTAAACGGGAAGAAGGGTAGTCCAAATATGTAATCTTGCTGTTAGAATAGAATTTTTGTTATTGATCTTTCAATAGTAATTTAGAGATATACAGCGGAGCCAGATATCGGTAATCGGTTGCGATTATGTTCGAGAAAGTCTAGCAACGCTTGGCAAAGTCTTAATCCAAACCATAGCTTGAGCACAGTCTAAGTCCAACAGTCAATTTGAAACAGGAGTTTGTGGGATGCTAACTTTGAATTATAGGATATTTGAAGTTGGGCAAATCCAATAACAGTTCGATTGTCTCGTTTATATAATAAAAACCGAATAGCGTTATTTTATAAATATTGAGGTGATTCAAGCTATATAATATCCATAATGAAAGAAGTTAGTCACGTAATTACATGGCAAAAAGCACAGCCAGTCCACTTCTTCTCAAAGGTATTACAAAAAAAGTTTTCACTAGTGTACATAAGATGTGTGTAAGTATTAGCACATTGCGATAATTTAGGGGAAAGGTCTAAAGTAGTCGACTATTGGCGACTATTATTATTTACTAGCTCTGCTTCGTTGACCCGTGTTAATTTCACTATTTTTCCTGTATATAAAGTAGCCTAGATTACTCTCTGAAAAGTCTTCTACCTGCCAATGAAAGTCCAGTCTGTGCAGGGTAATCTCTGGAACCTCTGCATCTATTTGAAAAATTATTTTACCATTTAAAAGGTACATTATTCCAGATAATATAATAATAATAATAAATGCGTCCTAGACAATACACACCGATCACCTGGTTTTAAACTAGGGCTTTCCTTGTGCTATGAGAACCAGACGACGATTACTAGGGGCGTCTCCCAGTGCACCCAGACCCGAGACAATCTAGAAAAGTTCGTTTCCTAAATAGATCCGGCCGGGAAGCCAACCCGGAACCTTCCGCACTAAAACTGTACACCTAAACCACTGCGCCATCAAGGAAATGGACATAGGCTATATATTATTATTATTATGTATTCAACCTGGGCGAAGTCGGGACAGCTGCTAGTTTATAACAAAATCATGCCTTAATGGTACTTTTACAAGGCCTTGCCTACAGATGTTAAACTGCATATGTAGTGACAGGTAACTAACCAAAATCGTCTATACAACTTCTTTATGATGAACTTGACCAATCTTTGCGACTTGAGCTAGAAGATTAGAGTTAGAAGATCTAGCACATTTTATAGTTTTATTTCTCCCCAAGACTAATTAGAAAGTCATAGGTTACCTATTGAAAGTTAGTGAAGCCGATGGCTTACAGTAAAATGCGTAAGTGCTATGTTAGTACTGTTTCAAATGAATTCACCTGATCACCTGAGCATGATCGCGACGTGGACGAACTGGCGCACTAACATTGTCGTTCTCAAACGCACCGAAGAATTTTTGTGGATCATCTTTGCCGTATGGATCAGCATATAATGTTTGGTCACCTATTAAGTAATTGCATTGCAAAGTAATTAGAATTATTTAGAATATACTTTTTACACCCTTCGAATATTTGTCTTGCACTACTCGATTTATAATGAGTAATAAGTGATTACTTAGGTGACATCTTGCTTTACATCTGGCGAGAATGGGATCAATTATACTCCAATTTAAAACACAGATCTTGCTTGTATAGTGCTGATTTTATTATTAACTTGTTTAGTTCCCATCTTTTCCCTATTACTATGTCTAATTTAATTTATCTATTGAATTAGGTTTACGATTTACATTACATATGTGTAAGTAGAGATTGTTGCTTTTCTACATCGTTTTACATGTCAAGATTCCAATATAACTCATTTACCTATATGTAAAACTCCATAAAATTGATGATCATCACCGATGTAGCCCTCGGCTGATCCCATCGAAGGATCCTCGACTGGGAACCCATAGGCCATCGTAATGTCAGCGATTGGAAACGTATTTATTAAATTGAATCCGTCACCAGCTTCAGGGTCCACGAGCAGGGCCGAGTTGCGCGTTGTGAGAGCTGAGGAACCTATAAGGAAATTAGCAGAATTCGATCCCGAAGGGTATACTCTAGTCCTATGGGTTAATAGAAAGTCACAATTACTTAAAATTTTCTTTGCTTTTTTTTCATATTTTATTTCCATGCTGCTCAGAGCAGCTTATGGAAAGATAGGATATAGCATATAGGAGCAGAGGCGAACTAGCAGTCTTGGCCGCTCAAGGCCGTGTAGTACTAGCCGCCTCCTTTTCAGCTCTATCATTTACTGAGACATGTGATATGAATTTACTTTATCGAGCAAACGGTTTTAGCACACAATGTTTTATTTAGTGTTGTTTCATGTCCCATTGGTGTATTTTTTTTTAACAATTAACCGCCCCTAATATCTGGCCGCCCTAAGCCCAGGCCTAGTCGGTCTTATGGGAAATCCACCTCTGTGTAAGAAACAGGAAATGCAAAACGTACCAGTTCGTACATTTTAGTCATGATATTTTCATGTTGGTTTGGGAGAAGAAGAAGAATATAATACTATGTGTCACCTGCTTTTCTCTCGCGTGTCTCAAAAGTCGACTAAAGGATAGAACTTATATGTGATGGGCTACGGACTAGCAACCTGCCACGCTACGGTCTAGTTCGGCTTTGCCACATATAAGCCCGACTAATTATTTTTAAAACTAGTATCAAAGTGTTCCCACTGGACACTCTGTCCACTCCATATCCACTCCGAATGAGGAATCTTTTATCCATGATATTTTAAGTATAATGCTTATGACACAGTTATATTCACGTTTGGATTTTCGAGTGTCCAAATCGGTGACAGATTATAGAAAATTTTTAAGTAAGTAAAATGTATAGTTTGAATCTTTGATTATCTAATGGTTTGAATCTTACCGATTTCTGACAATCTCAAACAAAGCCAATGTGACGCGTTACCGAATTTGCCTTCGACTAGTCTATAATCTTCTGCGCTGCAGATCTTGTTTCTTCTATGATGTTCCAGACCCGTGATCGTCAACGATGTAGTTAAAATGCTTGCGTATATATAAAGCCGATAGTACATCATAGAATTTTGAATTTATTTAAATGGTAATTTATGACGTTTATAATTGCTCATAACGTCATTTGCTTTATCGTTTTATAGAATTCTAGTTTTATTCTTACATGCCTGTATTCTTGATTGTAAGTGTTTACGCACGAAAATATTTTTTCATAATTTTAAATAAGGGCCACGGAAGGACGTCATTACTTTTATGCTAGCGTGGAAGAAAAGAATTGAATGTACCAGCCGCTTATAAGTATTCCCTCACTGTAATAGTCGGCAAGGGTAAAAACTAACCAGAATAGGGGATGAGCTAGCGACCCGTTAGGGTAAAACCCGGATAGTACCGCAGTGGGATAGGTGCCCCATTTTCAAAAACCTAACTTTCCCGAAATTGCAACAAATAATTTATATTTTAAATAAGGAGCACAGGGGCCACACACCTAAGTCCCCCGCAGACCATAGTACATATATTAGTCGTACTGGTCGTACCGAACAAATGCATTTCGTATATCCGTGCAGTTATCTCTGCGGCGAACGCGACGAACGCTTCAAAATTGTTGACGTAAGTATTTATTGTTTTATAACTTTGTAAGTACTAATAAATTCCGTTTTATTTTCATTTATATCAATACGCTGGCTCATTAAGTAGTAGGTACACACTTAGGTGTCCTTTTTCTTAACATTTCCCTTCCACATAATCGATCCTTTCTAATGCACTATTATTAACTATTATTTTATTAAAAACGGAGTTTATTGATTCAATTTCTATGAATTTAACGTTAAATAAACAGTGGTTTCGTTTTCAGTAATTAATTATGAAAACAAAACATAAATTATATTTGTGGTTTAATTAAATACAAATTAAAACAGATCCTTGATATAAATAAAGCTAAAAAATACAACTGAGTATTTATTTTAATATTTATAAGTAATTGAACAAAACTGCTCTCCCGTAAACATTTAATTAATTACATAAAGTTTTATCAAAGCGTTTTGTTTTGCAGGAAGTTTGAAACGAAAAAAAACTGATGGATCAAGTAGCGCCAGCGATGAACAACACAAAGTAACGACAATATCGCATGTGTCTTCATCGGTCACCACAACCACAACAGGTTATATTCAGCCGCAGGAACTACCTAGACCAAGGTCCTCTAGATATCTGGCGCCGAATCCTGATTCATTGATGGATGACTGCAATGAAAATGATATCGGGCGATATGTTGGACGGGCACACATGTTATCAACCGAAAAGAAGAAGGAATTGATTGAAAACTGTTGGTCCCCTTCCGCGACCTATAACTTTGCGGAAGATGCAAAACATTTAAAGAAAAAATTTAATTATTCTTGGTTGGAAACATACTCTCCATGGTTGGTATTATATTCCAGGCGCCAAAAAGGAGCATTTTGGAAATATTGTACGTTGTTCCCACCAAATCCAAATTCATTTAGAGGCATATTGAGATCATTTACTATAAGGCCCTTTTGTAAGTTCAAAGATTGAAACCCACTTCCATAAGGAGGCATTGAAAGCTGCTAAATCTTTGCCTGTCGATTTGCAACTGAACAAATATTCTCAGGGAATTATTGAAGAAAATCGCAAAATTACAAAATCTATTATTTCCTGCATTACGTTTTGCGGGTCACACGACTTAGCACTGAGAGGTAAACATTATGGTGAAGGTATTCTAGAGGATTTATACAGGCTGCGAATTGACGCGGGAGATTTGATTTTAAAGAAACACATTGAGCAAGGGAAAAAGAATGCAAGCTACTGTTCAGTGGGTATTCAAAATGAAATTATTGGTATTTGTGGAAGCGTTATTAAGGCTGATATTATGAAAAAAATGAAAGAAGCAGCAGCATATAGTGTGCTAGCAGTCGAAACAGCTGATATTTCTGGCACTGAACAACTATCGATTGGGATGCGATATTTTGATGAAGAAACACAGGAAGTCCAATAAATGTTTGTCGGATTCATTGAGCTAAAAGATTTGGATGCGAAATCGATTGCACATAGCATAGATGAATTTTTGAAAAAGAAGATCTGAATATAAATAAATGCGTTGGTTTTGGTTTTGATGGTTGTTCAACGATGTCAGGAAAAGACGAAGGGGTACAAGCGATCTTACGCAAAAAGTACACCAAAGCCCTCTACTTTCATTGCTCGTCCCACAAACTGAATCTAGTTATCAATGATCTAAATTCACTTCCTGAAATTAGAAATGCCATGGGAACCACCAAAGATACTATAAACTTTTTTCGGGAATCAGTTTTGAGGAGGAAGTTGATACCTAATATTTCCAGACTTTGCGAGACAAGATGGAGTGAGAAACACAAAACCATCAGAGACATTAAAGAAAATCTTCCAGTAATTCTGGAAGCCTTACAAACATTATCTCAGGAAGGAAATAGTGCAACTCGGAAAAGTGCCTTCCAACTGCATGCGGCTACTTCCAGAATTTCTTTCATTCTCAGGATTATGTTGGTAGCCAAATACTCGACTTAGATGGAATCCGTTGTCAACGTACTCCAATCTGTAGCTTTGGACGTGGTCAAAGCCTCGGAACACGTTAAAAGGATTTTACTTTTACTTCAAAACCACCGTGAAAATCCGGAAAAAGTGACAGACGAAATTATAAAGGAAGCTACTGCTGTTGCGGAGAAAGTCGGACTGGAGGAGGACATTACATCAATGCCGCGTATTACGGGGAAACAACGTCATAGAAGCAATCATCTAGCAGAAAGCCCTTCAGAATACTGGAAGAGGTCTTTAGTAATACCATACTTGAATTCAATTATCACCTCCCTTGAAGTACGTTTTGCTGAAGAAAACGCGCCATCATTCGCATTATCTAAGTTACACCCGGCGCAGATGCAAAAGATGACAACTGAAAATCTGAAACAAACTTGTGAATCTATTGCCCAGTTTTATGATTTACCGAACATAAAGAATGAAATCGAACTTTGGCAGCAATTGTGGCACGATAGGCTTAATCTAACAAATCTAACAGTTGTTAATGTCCTAAAAGAAACAAATTCCTTCTTTCCCGAAACGGAAAAAGCATTGCAAATTTTGATCGCTTTACCATGCACGACCTGTACAGTAGAGCGATCCTTTAGCAGCCTCAGAAGACTAAAAACATGGCTAAGAAGCACCATGGCAGAAGATCGCCTTAATGGTCTGGCCATGATGAGTGTACACAGAGCTATAATAAATAAAAACCTAAATAATTTTAATGATAAAGTGGTTGAAAGTTTTGCAAAAAATCCCCGCAGGTTATGTTTTAATTAAATATTATTTTTGTTAAAATAAATAATTATTACTGTTTGATTTAGTTATTGTGCTGTCGAGGGCTTGTGAAGTTTTATACATTGATATTAGAACCGTTCTTATTATAATCGTCATCGAGGCAAAGACTTCCAAAGTGTAACGCTTCATGCTCTCGGCGTTCATATTTTTTATACATACATACATATCTTCACGCTGTATCCCTAACGGGGTAGTCAGAGAGGGTGGAGCGCCAAGCGTCGCGGTTCATACATACCTCTTTCGCTTCCTCAAATCTCATCATTCTCCTCACACATTTTCGTCTAGGTATGCGAGAGCTTTTGACATTTCCGTCTGCTAACACTCTGGCTATTTGATCCTCATAAGTCAGCCTTGGTCTTCCTTGCCTTCATATTTTTTATCCTCCATAATATTGCCCCATTGCCCCCCCTTAGTCATAAGCTGGCGACGTCCTTGTGCGAACATACTCCTATTTAACTTAGCCAAAATGTCCATCTACAATGCGGTGTTGGTGCAAACTTGTACAGTAGTGAGGGCTGGATATGCCCGAAATCAAATGAAAGTAAAATAAATGCAGTGGAAATGCGATCTCTTAGAAATATGTGCAGTGTCACCTTTGTGGACAAAATAAGTAATACGCAGCATGTCGTTCAACTTGCACGACAGTGGTATTGTAAGAATGAAGAAAGGCTTAAATGGTTCCGACACATGGAAAAAATGAGTGATGAACGACTGACGCAGAAAATCAACAGAGCGAATGTAGCGGAAGCCAAAGGAAGACCAAAGCTGACTTACAAATATAAGATCAATTAGTAGACGGAAATGTCAATAGCACTCGCATACCTAAGCGACAATGTGTGAGCTGAATGGTGAGATTTGAGGAGGCGAAAGAAGTATGTAAAGACCGCGAAACTTGGCGCTCCGTCCTCTCTGATTACACCGTTAGAGATATATCGTTAAGATATATGTGTATGTACAAATGCTTAAACTTAATTATGGTTTAGCATGTTATAGGTATTAGAATTATATTCTAAAGATACAAATAAAACATTTAAATACTATGTATTTTAGGTACTTATTTTAATTCTGCAGGGTATTTATCCTTTATAACATTTTCATGGTGGGGCATCTATCCATATCCAAAAACTCAATTTCTGCACAATCAGTAATTTTTAGGTCAACAAAAACAAGTAATGCCATGTAAAAGATTAAATTAGCTATATTCACAGAAATAATTAAAGATAAATTATAGTTTTAAATATACATAGGAGGTCATATCAAAAAGTGGGGCATATGTCCCGGTTTTATCCTATAGCCTATAGTTACTGTTATGCCTATGCTTTATTGTCTGTAGGTAAGCCTAAAACTTAGCTAAGTATAGCGTCAAGTCATTTTGTGTTCCGTTCCAAAATTGGAAGCAAGGAACACTTATGCAATTATTTATTTATTTTTATTTAACAATTTATTGCACACAACATATGAGAAAGATATGTACACAAAAAAGAGCAAAAGGTACCGCTTATTTCTATAAGAAATTTCTTGCAGCGGACCTGCAAGAGAGACTGTCTGGTTGTTTGTGCTGTATTTGGATAGTTGCCTCCTGACATTAAAAGGTAGTATGAGTGGTATGATATGTGATGTGCTTATAGCACCATTAGAAGCAGACAGGACTGTTATTCGTTGCTAAGCAGAAAACTTGAGATCAGCTAGATCGAATTGGGAATTAGTTTTTACATGCTCGTAATACTCTGAGTTTTGGTTTCCATGGAAAGAAAATTTAGAAAAATTTACCCGGAAAATTGGAGAAAAACTGAAAGTACTTTTTTCTCTGGGAATTTTGTATGAACTCATAATCATAACTTACAAATAATAATATGATACCTACGTATACTAAGCCACAGAATTGCTTGGCTGGGCATAGTTAGTACCTAGTAAAAGAAATTAAAAAAATGAGAATTTACGCAAAAAATTATGAGAAATTAAACATAATCTATATAAATAAAAATCAATTGCGCCACATGTTTGACGAAGCATCACTTGAGAACGGCTCCACCGATTTGGCTGATTTTTTTTTGTTGTGTTCATAATTGTCAGGACAAGGTTTGTATAAAAAAAATTTTTGAAAATCCACCGGAAATGTCAGAAATTTGGATGATATTTTTGTGTGAAAATCTCAATGAAAAAAATTTTACATGTTACAAACATTCAACATACCACCCGGGTGAAGCTGGGCCGGGTCGCTAGAATAAATGGAAAACAGAAATCACAAAATAAATGGAAGATTTCTATTTTTATTGGCAAATCGCATGATAATATTTGAGACGTCTGGAGTAGGGATGTTACGGAAGTGGTTTCATCGGAACCGAAGTCGGAATCGGAGTTTTTAAATTTGATTTGTCGGAACCGGAACCGGATTCGGAATCGGAGTCGGAGGTGGAAGCAGAAGATAGACGAAGAGCAAGTCTAATAAAATAATACGAACATTATTAAGCCTCTTTAATTTTAGTTCAATAAATAATACACCTGCCTAGGCCTAGGCGTTGAAAATAAAAAAATCAAATCTTAAACAGTACTAGTAGTAAATCAAATCAAATGAAGTGACTCCAAAAGAAACATAATGTATTTAATGAACAACAGTTTCGCTTCGTACAAAGTTTACACTTTAATGAATTCGTACAAGCTTCATTGAAGCAGTTCCAAATAATACTTGTTTTTGGCGTCATTGCTTAATTCAAATAAATTTGTCACACATCAAATGAAACACACTAACACTCATCGAAAATTCGGATAAGTTTCATTAAAGCGCGAACAGAAAACACTTAAGGAGAAGGCTTCTCTTCAAGAGAAACATTCACTTGTTCATACGCGCTGACCTGTGCTTCGACCTCCGATTATAACCTCCGATTTAAAATTGTCGGAGCCGAAGTCGAAATCGGAACTGTAATATCAATCGGAAGTTCAGACTTTTCGGAATCGGAATCGAATCTCCGTAACATCCCTAGTCTGGAGTAAACTTTGGATGAATATTTTTGGGGGTCCAAGCAAAAAGAGTAATTGGGTAAAAGTATTTGGGTATTGAGTTAAGACTAGACTTCGGAATTTATTATAGTCAATTGATATTAAAAAAATATTCACACTGGCATGTATTTTTTTTATCAGACATTTAAAGTTAAAACTCTGCAAAAGCTTGTTTTGAGAAAAAAAATTTGAGAAAATAAAACATTTACTATATGAACTTGTAGATAATTGAGCATTAATTAATAATTAATTAAAATCGCGAAATGCCATTTTTTCACCCAACTTTACAAAACGGCGTATATCTCGAAGCAATGCCGATCGCTGGACCCTTTTTGCTTGGACGCCCACATTTAGAAGAGTTAAACCTCACCGCCTCTCTTCTAACGTGGTTGCTATCATTAAAGTTACAATGGCAATAGGTAACAACAGTTCAGTGTTGCCTCTGTATTCGAGTTTTGAAACAATAAATCAATCTTACTGCACCGAATAGTGCCGACGTGTTATACCACCGCGTTTCGCGCATTTTTTCAAAATTAGTTTGAGTAGGCACCTATTTTTGTTTTCATTATTTAGACGTTTTAAGCAGAGGTTAATAATTTATTTCATATTTTCCTAAATTGTGTATTTTAGATTTGTCAATTTGACGTGTATTTTGAGGGTGTCATGACTCCTATGGACCGCTCCTACAACCCCCTCTTCGGACCGCCACTGATACACACCTAGAAAGTTCGACTGGTTCCAGTAACTCGTGTTTGTTGTTTGTACTGGTATAATTTACTTCAAACATGTAGTGATACATACAAATATTCAGCTACAATCGAATCAATTACCTAATAATGACACAGTTCACTAATTGAACATTTAGGATTTGTCCTTGTCCTGTTTTTTAATATTTAAATATTTACGCATACAAAGCAGTACATTTTTATGTTAAAGGAATATTCATAATGAGATAGACAAATAATGGGGCACCAAGTGTTTGGGAACTTAGACCCACTTTTGCTTCTTGAAATCTCATCCCCCTGATCCTTCACATATTTATATGGAGAAATGAATGTTACACAAACTAGAAACAACCACAAAAACATTATTACGGACTCAGGTGTTAGGTATTCTATGGAAAACTATTCTAAGTAATTACTTTGTAAATATATATATTTTTAAGTTGGTTTTCGGTCGATGCTTCAAACATGTTTCGTTTCTCAACGAAGCATCCTCAGTATATTTCTAAGATCAGTCAATTGGTATACCTATACTATGCTTCTACCCTATGCTAATTTTACGGTATTTTAAAATTTATTTACCGCTCATAAGAATTGCATGCTTATAAAAAAATTGATAATTCACATGTATTTTAATAATGAATATTTTTATTTATTTACAATCCATTATTAAAAAATATACATTTACATGTAAATAAAATCGACGTGTCTGTCTGTGATTTTAAAATAAAGGCTTTTGGTTATTTTCACATTACCAAAACCCAAACAAGCTTTCTTTTAAATTTTTATATATCTTTCTGCCTATTTGGTTGTTCGGGCTAATCTCCAAAACAGTTGTACCGATTTATATAGGACAATTATTGACAGGTAAAAGGACTTATCAGAGAGTAATCTAAGCGAATTTAGGCTGTTTTTCATACCAGAAAAATAGCAAATTTAACGCGGCATGAACGGCAAGCCATAGCCGGTTATAAAGAAATTGTCGTATTCGTTACCATTGGAATATTCTAAGTTATCAACCGTCATAAAATGTCTATCAGAATAGAATATTCATCATTTTTACCGGACAGTAACAGGCACAGTACTATTGCCTAGTCATACCTGCTAAATTCTCAATATAGGTAATACATGCACGTATTGTATATTTAACGAGATTCCTGGACACCATTAGTGCTGCCGTGCATTCAACTTGAGTTTAGCATAACATTGTTGATTGGTACATTCTAAGTAGTTACCTACCTAAGTACAGCCTACCTATCACTTAAATCATAAATAGAAGAAAATACTCATTACCATTGTGCAGAAATGCAATGCGTCCTTTTGATTAATTTCTTTCTAGGATTTTAATTTCATAGGTAAAATGGCAAAAATAGAGCCCTTACGGCTTTTATATGTCTTTTTATTCGTCTGTCTGTCCGAATGTCACAGTCAGTTCATTTCGTCATCTTTACACTTATACTGAGTTGATGTTTAGTACAGAGAAGAACATTGGTAACCTACATATTTCAAGAAATTAAAAACAAAAAATTGAATAAATATTTTGAAGTTAGTTTTTTTTTAATTTAATCCAAAATTCATGTTCTTAGTTGTTTTTTTTACGTATTTAAGGCTCTGTGCTCAAAATGTAAAACGGATATCGATCATATGTCCATTTCTCACAGCCGATTTTCAGAAAAACTGCTACGTAGACTCGAAATTTCCCATAGTAATACGTTTTATTAACCCACATATTTTCATTAGTTAAAGTAAATTTTACTTTAACTCGATTTGACATTCCCACCCTCTCATCTCCTTAACTATTCATTTTATTTCATTTTTTTTTATTTTGTTATTTTTATTTATTTGGAAACTTAACAGCCTGACAATATAATTAAACTATAGGTACAATAGGGCAATTAAAAAGTTCACCAACATCAACCGTTTAGAATTTCAAACAATAAGTAACACTAGTTGAGAGAGCAGAAAAAGAGGTAAAAAGAATAAGAATACAGACAACTAATAAAATAAAAAATAATCATGTGAAAATAACTATGAAGTTGGAGAACCGTAATTATATCAATATCCAATTGTCTGATTAAATTATTAGCATAATGCTGTGCCTGTCAAAAGAAAGAAAGTAATTAGGATACTGTTACTGGACCTTAGACTGGACTTAAAGGGTTGGGGTCTTCGAATTTACAGAAAGATGAAGTACCTATAACGAAAGTTCCAAATCATAAATTCATTTCTAGACATTAATTTTACAAACTTGCCATTTTCTAACTTGACCAAATATTCTTTTATTCGAGGTTTTTTTTCAAGATCTAAGCATGTAATAAATTCATTTAAATAATTGTATGAAAAACAAAACAAAAAAATTCGAAAAAGGAATTTAAAAAGGGCGTGTTCTTGAACAGTCATTATTGGAACACAAGTTTAGATGTTCCATTAGAACAGCCTTTTACTCGTTTAATATTTTACGCGTAGTATAGGTCATGTATATATTTGTTTTGAGTAAACTGTGAGTGTACTGAATGAATTTTCTTTTCCGTCTTCATTTCCTATAACAAAAACGTGTTTTTATTATTATAGCGTATAATACCTAAATAACATTTATTTTATTACATTACTGAAACAATCTTGCACTAAAGAGGTTGTAATTTATAAAAGCTCTAGTCATGTAATTGTACTCATTTGAAATTCGAATACAGGCACGGACGCACGTTGCCGTGAATTTCAAAACAACATACTTTCTGTGACTAACTTCTTTTTAAACTATTTGTTACTTATGCTTTAGAAATAAATAGAATAATAGAATTTGGATAAAATGTTGAAATACACAGTGAAAAAATATTATTTTGAAGGAAGCAGAATCAACCAAATCCTTATGGCTGGATTTAGTGAGTATTGTCTTTCCACATTTATTCGCAAAACTATTTACGATATAATGAAAAAGTATGAAATATGTTATTCTCAATGAAACATTTTACAACAAATAATTCACGAATGTTGATTCTCTTTTTAAATGGCAATTAAATTATGGTTTTCGTGCTAGGTTCACCTTCATTTATTTTTTATCATACATTAACTTATTTATTAGACTTTTTGGCGGGAACGGGATAAGTGAGGTTGTCATTTTATTTAGATTTTCTATTTTTTACATTTTTGGGAGTTTCAAAGTACAACAGAGATAGTATATTGTATTTTAAACTTCTGTGTAAGTGAAAAGAATGGAGTAGGTCTAAATAAACACGTACCTAGCAAAAGTTCTCGCGCTCTTCCAAGAAGTTCTTTATAACTTCAGTAAAGCAGCCAACAAGAATAGTGATTAAATCTTAGATATCTATACCTTACCTAAAATTAGATTTCGCTAATTTAAAAAAGATCTTTAAAACTAAATAGTTACCGCTACCGCTACTTTAGCAAGTTAAAAAAATACCCAAAACCTTGTAAAGTATTTAAAAAATTATTTAGTATTAAGTATGTCTACAATTAGGTCTAAAAATATGTTTTTTAGTCTACTCAGATTATTTAAAGGCTCACTTAAAACTGAATGATATAACTGAAGTATCAGTTTAAAATAGCAAAGTAAAAATTGATTTTGCAGATAAAGTTAAGATAATCGTAACACTAAGTTCTAAAAACTGTTTTTCTGAAGAATATTTTATTCTTTTATCACTAAATTTAACAAAATTAAAGTAATAATAAGCTTTTAACGGGACGTTTTTTATCAAAATAGATCCAAGTAAAAAGATGAACAACAAAGATGACTCGAAATATACTTAGGTATAATAATGAAAAATCCTGAATTCACTTAAGCTTGATCAAACTTGGTTTGGTTTAAACACAGAATCTACACCGTGGAATGAATATTGGAAATTAAATTGATTTTTCTTGCATAAACATACGGTAAACTGGATGGTATAAGTTAAGTATAATATCTCTAAATCAGTACTACTTCAAATGCAATTCGTCTTTACTTTCTCTAAACTAACCTTACAAAATCAGTATCGTCTAGTCTTACTTCGTTAAGAAAATAAGGTTTAACGCCATTTTACACTTTAAATGAAAAAAATTTTTAAAATTTCCGACGCCACATCAAAAAAAAATAAAGTAGATTGAAGTTAGATTTTTGTAATAGCAATAATACCTACATTTAAATCTCAAACATTTATAGAAAAGTAATATTCTGCACTCTATGAAAGCAAATTTTGCAATATAATATTCTAAAATCGTATTGCTCTTTTTCCAGTATTTTGTAGGCCCGTCTGTTTTATAGCACTTTCTATCGATTTTACACGATGAACAATCATGCGTTTTAATTTTCCAATGCTTATCGGGACATAATAACAGCCTTTTCTAAACATAAAAAATCGTTATTTATTCGCTATTTTCGTAATAACAGAGTTCATCATATTTTTTAAAATACAATTACATGAGTAAAAAAAGTTTAAATTTTTCTTTGTTTAATGATGATCGAATCTGTGCATTCAATATTGATAGTTTGAAGTAAGCATTGTAGATATATAAGTCTACTTTATGTTTATTTCTTGGTCTGAAGTCAAACTTCAAGATATCTTATCCAAGTTTAGAACTGCAAAACCCCACTCTTAAGTAGGGTTAAAGTTTGTCTAAACAGTAGTATTAAATCTTTCTTAAAATTTTCTTATATACTGTGCCCACTTTAATTTAACTGAATGTTGAGGTATATTTACAAGATATCTTCAGGCACATAAGAGTTTTAGCCAACACAACAGCTATCTAGCTATTTGTCTACTTGCCTTCAAGATATCTACAATCCCTTTTTAAGACATTTGATTACTACTTGGATCTACTATCACTTTACTGGAGGAGTTTTATAATATCTTCATGTGTTCGTCATAAATTATAACAATAGTGTGTGCGTTGCATTGCCTGTTTAACTCATCAAGTAGTTCTAATTATTAATACGTGACATTGGCAAATGCGCTAATCTGTGCGCCATGCCATGAAGAAAGAAAGAAAGAATATATTTTTTTTACATGCATACCAGCCGCTATTATTTTCTCTATAACGCCACCTTGACCTGCCACTATATAAAAAAGTGGGATAAAACATGTAACACCACAGACGTAAAACGAATTATGAAACCAATCGTCTATTGCGTTTAGCACATATAAATATGTTGCTCAAATCCAAAAGGTATTTTTTTAAATTGTCATCAGTTAGTTACCGGAATTTACTAACGCAAATGTTAACATTTTTTATCGAAGATTTTAATTCAATTATATGCCTATGTATTATAATTAATTATGACAGGAAAATTCACAAATTATTTTGAGTCAACTTAAATAAGTATATATATAATAAATCGTATTTAGAAAGCGAAAGAAGTATGTGAGGACCACGACGCTTGGCGCTCCGTCCTCTCTGACTACCCCGTTTGGGATACGGCGCGAAGATATGTATGTATTTAGAAAAATACAAAATGCTTAACTCTTCTTCATGCAGGTTGTCAAAGTTAGTAAAGGGCATATTATAAGTAACTGTCACTGGTAAAGGCGATGCGCTCGTAATCTTTCTCTACATGATTTCGCTTTTCAATTTGTAAGGTTAAATATGTACTAGGTAAAAGTGGCGTCACACTGTGATTTTGTGGCGTCCATCATGAAAAGGTAATGGCATGTAATTCTGTATGTATGTGGTACTAATCGTAATAATATAATATAAATAATAATAGTAATGCTTTTTAAAGCGGATGCGTCAATTCGACGTATATATTTTTCACCTTTCTACATTTTTTTTGATTAGACATTTTCTGCATCGTGTATTCCGGGGGCAGTAGCAAGTAGCAACATTACAGCAGCGTACGGTTATGGGACCGGGAAGAAGACTGGAGGGAATCGCTTTGGAGACATCTCCAGAGCGCTTCAACCAGAACCTACCCTTTATACCATATACAGTTGCGGGCAGTGCGGACTGCCCCTTTTGCTTTGATTTGGTGCGTTCTGTAGGAGATCTCGGAGCCCCTCGATAAATACCGTAGACAAAATTCAGAATTTTAGTAGTTTAAACTTTTTAACTTTCGCGCTACATTATAAAATATCTAAAAACACGGGAAATTAACGCGATTACCTTTTATTTTCGCTTGACGTTTCGGCCGAGTTGCATCGGTTTACTTGAGACCACGGCCGATGCAACTCGGCTGAAACGTCAAGCGAAAATAAAAGGTAATCGCGTTAATTTCCCGTGTTTTAAGATATTTTAGTAGTTCTTCGTAACCCAATGTCAACCTTGGGGGCACGATTTAGTCACTGTTTAGAGCGTCTTATTTGACCGTACTTGCATATTCCGATAGGGTACAGTCTTGACGGTGACTGGATTTCTGAATAATCAAAAATTTATAAAATCTCGCAAGTTTTTTTATTTATTTATTATTATTTTTAGAGAATCCCCAATTTAGAGAATCTCGGACTAATTATGTGAATTGAAAAGCAGAGAGAAACAGCACTGTCTAAATCTTGTCCAAGATGTCGTCATTGCTAAAACTAACTGTTCTTTTGCTAAAACATCTAATTTCCCAATTGAGTCCAGGGGCTGGGTTCGATTCTCGGTCAAACCCATTTAGGAAATGGACTTTTTTGAACTGTCTTGTAGTCTGAGTGTTACTGGGTCTCTCTTAGTTCGTTGTTTGTTAACCACAGTACTCGCCTAGTGCTTAGTTTTGGTATAGCACAATAGATGAAATCACTGCTAAAACTGTGCTGTTCTGTGGTCAAAATCAGCACTGACTGTGGCGTTCATTTTTAATGTCTCAGTGCAACTTCTGAATCCCTTCTTCACAATATGTGAGAGCATAATTAGTTCTAAATTGCTTGTAATAGGTAACAGATAGCAGTGATGAGCCATACTTAACTAGCCACTAATGCATAAAGGCATAGACAATATTATCTTAAAGAATAATTAACTATTATCTATGACCATTTAGTTAAATATAGTTATCGAATTATGCCATTTAAGATTATATTCAAATTACGTTATCGTAATAATGTCTAATGACTCACCAACAAATTTCTAAACGGTGAGTTTAAAAAAGGATATAGTAATTGGCATATTTAGGAATATTTTCCAGCGGGGGATATGAATGTGAACTAAACTAAGGTTCTGGTGTTTGATAGGGATCATGTACAAAGTGTGAAATATGGGTAAATAGAAAATGTCTAGAAGAAGTGAACGAAATTGCATATCTGAGGAGTGTGTTTTCGAGGGATGGCAGATGTGCGCTGAATGTGGAGAGACGGGCAGCAGCTGGCAAGAAAGTGAAAGGTGCTCTGTCCCCATTAGTAGGCAGTGTGAATATATCTAAATTAAGAAAGTATAATGCTTAGATGGTTCGGCCACATAGAAATAATGAGTGATGAAAGACTGACGAATAAAGTATACAGAACGAAAGTTAGTGGTAAAAGAAGCCAAGGAAGACCAAGACTGACTTATGAAGATCAATTAGTATGACAAGGTTGCATAACAGTGTTATTGTAAAAATGAAGAAAGGAATGCTTAGATGGTTCGGGAACTTGGAAAGAATGAGTGATGAAAGACTGACGAAGAAAATCTACAGAGCGAAAATGAGTGGTAAAAGAAGTCAAGGAAGACCAAGGCTGAGTTATGAAGATCAAATAGCCAGAGTGTTAGCAGACGGAAATGTCAAAAGCACTCTCATACCTAGGCGAAAATGTATGAGGAGAACGATGAGATTTCAGGAAGGGAAAAAAGTATGTAAGAACCACGACGCTTGGCGCTCTCGCTCTTTCTGACTGCCCCGTTAGGGGTATAGTGTGAAGATATGTTTGTATGTATGTAAACAATAATATTTTTCTATTATTTTGTTTTACATTTCGGACGAATCGAATCACTCACATAATTAGAGTGAACTGATTTATTATTTGATCTTGATTTGATTTGGTGTATTTGATCTAGGAACTTGGTCAACCTTTAGGTAACACTACGAACTAAAAACAAAACGTTTGACAAATAATATTATTTTTTTAGATGCTGTACTGTACTGAACGATATTAGTGTTATTTGTAAATATTTCATTGTTTCGTGTATAGTACAGGGTGTATATGAAAACGGGACAGTTACTTTAATGGATGAAAGGGCATAACTTTAGTATGTAGTTACAAAAAGAATTATCGAAAAAAACGTATCCGTTTAAGAGTTATGACCGTTATAATTTTCAAGTGTTATCCCCACCATTTCTCGTAAAATTGGGTTGATCGTGTACAGTTACAGATTTTAAATCTTACGTATTTTTTTATTTTGTAATAATTTCATCCGTTACTGAAATACAGCCTGAAAACCATTTTCGAAAATAATGCGTATACCCCTCGTATACCCCTTAACAATGTTTACAAATCGCTAAGGTCATGAACTGCCAGTTGTTCAATATGGCGGATTGGCGGTGTTACATCAAAGAAAGCCACCGTAAATCACACGTCGGCAAAGATGCCGACAAAATGTAAAGGTGTGTACATACGAAGTACGAATTGATTTTTTAATGAATGAATATTTTTGAAAGTTTCTATGAAAGTGGACAAAGAGAATGAATTGATGAGGTAAGAGCATTTTTTCAAGCTCGCTAATCATTTTGATGAACATCCCGATGATAGTACAAGGTCGGCCGGAAGGTTAAATGCAACTGAAAAAATTTAATAATTTTTGAAAAAAATCCTTATTATTCATAGGTAGATAAAGCTCGGATCACAATAGCTAGGGATAAACAATCATGAACCATTTTTATTTCTTTGTAACATTCGATCGATTTAGGTACTGTTTTTAGTGATTTCATTATTTTATCTGCTTAAAATTACTTATTAACTTATTAATATTAAATTAGCTTTTTATTAATAAGAAAATAGGTAATTATTGTAGGTAAGTACCGATATACGAAGCTCTTCTTAAAAAAACAACTTTCTAGTAGATGTTTCATCAATGTAAAACAATAACCATTATTACTAACTGTTATTTACTGGCCTGTTATGATAATGTCGTTGTGTCTTACATCCGTCGAACTACTTTGGTACATTTTGTTTATCTTACTGAAATTCATCTTGAGAAGCCGAGCTTCCTTGAAACAATGCTCTTACCTCATCAATTCATTCTCTTTGTCCACTTTCATAGAAACTTTCAAAAATATTCATTCATTAAAAAATCAATTCGTACTTCGTATGTACACACCTTTACATTTTGTCGGCATCTTTGTGACGTCACTAAAATACTTTCTGCCTTTGACTTTGCCGACGTGTGATTTACGGTGGCTTTCTTTGATGTAACACCGCCAATCCGCCATATTGAACAGCTGTTCAAATTAAATTTTTTCAGTTGCATTCGGGTTACGGTCTGTGTGAGACGTATTCATTGTGTACATCGTCAATTCGTTTTTAACTACTTACGAATTATTTTCTTGTTTAAATCATGCCGTTTTATCTGTATAGTAATCTGCAATACACCAATATGGTTTTGGCTTATGGTATGGCTAGTGGTAATTCTAGTGAAGCTTTGTGTTTGAATTTGGACCATTTTGGACATCGTAATGATGAGCACGTGCCTTCGAGTGGTAGAATACTGACGCGAGTGGTGCAACGGTTAAGGGATTATGGCAGCTTTACACCGCGCAATACAGATTCCGGCGGCTATGCTAACCAAGGCATCCGCGATCTCATTCTTAATCATTTTGATGAACATCCCGATGATAGTACAAGGTCGGCCGGAAGGTTACTACAGGTGCCCCACAGTACGGTCCATAAAGTGCTGAAGGAAGACCTGCGCCATCCTTTTAACCTAATCTGATACAGAAGAGGTCATGAAGCACAAAATCATCGATGCCTTTAATAAATTACAACGAGAAACGTCAAACGTATTGCATCGTGTGCATAGTGAGATAGCGCGGCGTGCACGTGCATGCATAGAAGCGCAAGGCCGCAATTTTGAACATTTACGTTTGTGAACTTGTGAATGTGTAATTACCAGGGTTGTTACGGATGCAAAAATTTAGACATCCGCGGATGCAGATGCGGATGCGGATTATTAGAAGTTCACATCCGCGGATGCGGATTTGATGCGGATGCGGATGCGGATTTTGGGATTTTAAAAGGATAATTATTTAAATTTTAAGTGCATAAATAACTGAAAATCAATTTAATTTTAACTTTATTTATTTAATCATATTTTTAGAACAAAATTACACAAGTTTTTAGTTTTACTTATGACACAACAGAATTTTAAGCTTCGAGTTTCATAATTAAAAATCTTTGTTTAATAATTAAACTTAAAAATTGGTGAATTATATTTAATAAATAGCAATATTGCAGCCTTCTCAGCTTCCAACCTGTTTCTTAGTGGATTATATATTAACCCAGCTCCACTAAATAGTTGCTCGCTGGGAACACTGGCTGGTGGAGGTGATAAATATCTGCGTGCTAATTTGGAGAGAATTTTAAATTCACAACGGTTAACTTTCCACCAATTAAGTGGATTTTCATCTAAATCCAGTCTTTTTTTGTTACGATAAATAACTAATTCTTTGTGGAGAAGAGCGTCGGGGCTACTGTTGTCCGGTTCTCTTTCACCTTCATCTTCGCTTGATGAATCTAATATCATGGCAAGATCGCTTTTTAAGCAAGTCTGATTACCCGTACTAGACGTTCCTGGTTCAGGATCGAGAGAATCTCCCATTCTCATTCTTTTTGTTTTTTCCGCCGGTGACATAGGAGAATCAGTGACGACAGGGTCATTTAACATCTTTATTATTTCATCTTTTATTTTTTCTTCGGTGACTGGTTTGAAAAATTTATGCTTATAGCGAGGATCTAAATATGTGGAAATTGCATATAAGTTGTTATCTTCCAAAGAAGAAAATTTCACTGAAAATTGTGATTTCAGATTAGAGACTGCCAACCGAATAGCATCACTTTCTCGTGGTTTTGTTAAATAGTGGTCAAGTTTTTTCAAAAGCATTTCAAAAGTATGATAGGAATCACAGATGATATGAGTGCCTGAGAGCTGCTCATTTCACGAGTGGCTTCCTCAAACGGTTTCAATACTTCAAGACAGCATTCTATTATTTTCCACTCTTCAGGCAAAATTGATTCAATGTTATTGTCATTGGCATAAAGACTTAATGCATCTTTTATCTTCAAAAAACGCTCAAACATGTAGAACGTGCTGTTCCAGCGCGTTACACAATCCTGGAATACTTTAAGATGCGGTTGATTAAGTCTGTCCTGAATTTTTTCAAGTTGCTTTTGAGCAATGGTTGAATGGTCAAAATGAGTAGTAATTTTCTTACATTTTTGTTTGACGTCTTCTATGCTTTCCTGCGATCGTAAACCATGCCGAATAACAATTTGCAACTTATGAACGGTACAATCTAAATCATTTAGCAATGCTAATCGCATTCCTCTTTTCATGTTAGAGCCTTCATCTCGTATCATGCAATGCACGTTTTCATTTGAAATATTCCATTCGGCAAGCATTGTGTTAAATTTTTCTGCAATGATATCACCAGTATGACGGTCATCAAAAGTCTCGCATTTTAACACAATTGACGATCGTTGAAAGTTTTCTGATACTCCGTGGCAAGTTAGGCTAAGCAAAGAAACACCTGAGCTGGGATCTGTCCAAATATCAGTAGTGAACGACATGTAATCATATTCTTCAATTAGTTCTTTAACATTTTCAGCAAGTTTTATGTATAGCTTATTGCACACGAAATCAGTAAAAAAATTTCGTCCTCTAAAATTATATTTCGGTGCTAACTCTTGTATGAGACGACGAAATCCAAGTCCCTCCCTCCACAAAGTTAAAAGGTAAATTTTGAAGCGCTATCATTTCGCCAATGAATTTGTCAATCTTTTTTGAATTAGGATTGTTAGTATTCCACTTCTTTTCTTTTTGTACTACTTCCTCTAACGAAAGCTGTTTCTTGGCTTGTTGCAACGGAGTCACAATTGTACCTGTAAAAAATACAACATAATATACACAAACCATCTACTAAATAAAAAAATAAGTATACTTATCAAAATTTGATGTAAAAAAAACTAAAAGTAAATAATACGCATTATAATTGAAATTTTAAAAAATAAAAAAGGCCAATGTGGTGTGCGCTTTCAAATAATTAAGTGTTAAAAGGGCTGTAATTTGCTAACAATAAAGTTAGAATTGAAACAAGACAAGCATTTAATTTTAAACATAATTTGGAACTAACTTTGAATTCTTGTTAGTGCTAAAAAGCTTAAGAAGTGAATATTTTCACTAATACCATTTTTTTATTTTAAATTTAATATAGAAAGTAACATAAAATCATGTGACCAATAACAACAATATATTTTAGTCACACTACAATATAATAAAGTAAGGAAGGATTATAGATATTGGCCCTTTTAGCACCAAGTATAATTATCATGATTTGAAATGAAAACAGTAAATTATTAATGAAATTAAATTAATTTATCTAACCGTAACTAAGTTTGTAAATCATGATTGTAAATCCGATATTTTTGATACATACCTGCTTCATCATTTTTTTTCTTCAATTCCTTTTCTTTATTCGCACTTTGGAATAAACAAAACTCCTCCGGGTGTATTGATTTCAGGTGATTTTTCAAAGAAGTAGTAGTGCGTCCCTTCCGCGAGTAACTTTTATTACATAACTTACACTCCGACTTCTCCGGATCATTTTTGTCTATTGTAAAATAAGTCCAGATACTGCTTTTTATTGGCGGCGACATTTCACTTCAATATTTATATCAAAATATTCATTAAACACGCAAAAAACTATGAAGTACACAGTAAACACTCACTGTAACTATAATTTATTGACAATGAGAAAAAACACAACAAACAAAACCTGTAGGATCTTGTTACCAATGTGCGCCTTCCTATACGTCAGTTACCGAATGAAGTTAGAAATTACCAAAACAAACGCGAAGCACGTGCCACTCTGGCTCCGCCCACTTTCTTTACATGTAGTTACTTGTTGATGTGAATCTGCATCCGTAAAAACTCCGCATTGATTGATGCGGATGTGAATGCGGATGCAGATGTCTGAATTAATGCGAATATTCCGCATTTACGGATGCGGATGCGAATATTCGTAACACCCCTGGTAATTACTACGGACCTCAATACATATAGAAAAAAAGTGATGTGAAAAAGTATCAAATTGTAGCAGTGTTATAGTGCGACATTTTATGATTTACCCACATTGGTAATTTGCAGCCTGAATACAACCATTTGTACGTCCGCAGTGAGAGGTCAGAATCATTGCAACGAGAACGTGGCGACAAAGGCACACTACCTACCTATCATTCTAATCTAATTTAAAAATACGTTTTTTTCACATACACAGGAATATCAACCTTATTGATACATAAATAAAAGAGGTTCTGTGGATTTGTGAAATTAGGTAAAAATTAAATTTCGGTGTCTTTTACTTGTGTTAAGGGGAAACACAAGTGAAATAGATTGTGTTTTAACCTGTATTTTTGTTATTATTGCATAATAATACTTTACTAAATCGTAATCAAGATGAATTCTCGATATACTATAGCATATTCAAAAATATGTCCCGTTTGTATGTACTCCTTGTATAATAAAAAAGCAGTGTCATTAGAGTGCTACATGTACGGTTTTACATGCCAGCCAGCGAACCGCGACAACTTAGTTAAATGGTTAATTTTTTTTTTAAATTACTTTAAGGACAAAATGAAGAAAATAGGATATATGTAGACTTTATTTATTTGATTGAAATTGTTTTTTTGTGAAGTTATTGAAGTCTCCAGCCTAGAATTTTGAATCACTAACCCAACATCCTGGGGTGGGCACCAAACTATTATGGGGCAGGCACGGACCAGCCGTCCTCCCCTCTATCTACGCCTATGGATAATAATAGTATAAATGTGCAACAAAATTAATAATTTAAACTGCAAATATTTAAATCACAGAAAGTTTAAAAATAAATAAGTATTATTAATAAATAATTAAAATAAAAAGTTATTACTTTTATAACATAACATAACTTCACGCTGTATCCCCAACGGGGTAGTCAGAGAGGACGGAGCGCCAGGAGTCGCGGTCCTTACACACCTCTTTCGCTTCCTCAAATCTCATCATTCTCCTCACACATTTTCGCCTAGGTATGCGGGTGCTTTTGACATTTCCGTCTGCTAACACTCTGGCTATTTGATCTTCATAAGTCAGCCTTGGTCTTCCTTGGCTTCTTTTACCACTCACTTTCGCTCTGTATATTTTCTTCGTCAGTCTTTCATCACTCATTCTTTCCATGTGCCCGAACCATCTAAGCATTCCTTTCTTCATTTTTACAATAACACTGTTGTGCAACCCTGTCATACTGCGTATCTCATCATTGCTTATCCTGTCAGCAAGCGTGACACCGCACATATTTCTGAGAGACCGCATCTCCACAGCATTTAACATACTTTCACTCGATTTTGGGCATATCCAGGCCTCACTACCGTACAACAAAGTTGGCACCAACACCGCATTGGGGATGGCCATTTTAACAGTGTTAGATATATTCACACTACCCACTAATGCGGACAGAGCACCGTTCACTTTATTGCCAGCTGCTACCCGTCTCTCCACATCCAACTCACATCTTCCTATTCTAGACATTTTCCATTTACACAAATCACACATTTCGTTTGTACCGCTTCTCTTTCAAACACCAGAACCTTAGTTTTGTTCACATTCATTTTCAATCCTTTTACTTCACAATCTTCTTTCATGCACGTGACTAGTGTCTGCAACTCCGCTTCTGATGGTGCTATTAGCACAGCATCGTCAGCGTACAATAGGCAGTTTACCACTGTGTCACCACATCCCATACCACTCATATTACCTTTCAATCTCTGGAGGCAACTGTCCAAATACAGCACGAATAGCCAGGCAGACATCACGCAGCCCTGTCTGACACCAGAACAGACTTCAAACCAGGGCGACAGGTCACCGTCTATCCTTACACAGGCTCTGTGGTCTCGATATAATGACCTCACAGCCTGCAGTAAGGAGCCCTCCACGCCATATTCAGGCAGAAGACTCCACAATTTCTTCCGCACTACTCTATCGAATGCTTTCTCTAGATCCACGAAAGCGCAGAAAACTTTCCGACCTAAAGCCAGAAACCTTCCCACGATAACGCGAAGCGAGAAAATCTGAACCATACAACCCCTACCATTCCTGAAACCACCTTGCGCCTCCCACAAATATCTTTCTGAAACGCCTTTCATACGTTCAGTCAATACTTTAGTATAGACTTTACTCGATAAGCTGACCAAGCTGATGGCCCTATAGCACGCACAGTCTAGGTAGGAACCTTTCCCTTTATATAGAGGTACTATGACTGCCGTGCGCCAGTCCTCTGGAACCTCCCCCTTCTGCCAACAAAGGTTGCAGAGTGCACAGAAGGCATCCCAGACTCCAGGACCACCATACTTGATCATCTCAGCAGTCACCTCATCAATTCCCGCAGCCTTTCCACATTTCAAACTTCTTATCACTTCCTCAATCTCTTTCATACTAATGGCATCCTCCAGTCCCTGGCCCGAGTGTGGCAATTCATTAGAATCGCTCTCAGTATCAGAGACGGAGTCGCCACTCTCATACAGTTCTCCATAGTATTCACTCCATCGCTGCAGAACATCCTTTTTATTTGTAAGCAGGTTGTTGTCTTTCGAACGCACTTTATTCATTCTGCAAGGTGCCGGACCACTTCGGTACTTACGTACTTCTTTCCAAAATAATTTGGAATTTTCCTCGAAGTTATCCGACATCTTGTTTTCATCTAGCACCCTACACCTTTCACGCTTCTCTTTCACTAGTGCTTTCGTTTCTGCTTTCTGCAGCTTATACCTGTCTTTCATTAAATTTTTCATACCACAGTCATTAGTAGCAAG
Organism: Zeuzera pyrina; assembly: GCA_907165235.1. Classification (NCBI taxonomy): domain Eukaryota; kingdom Metazoa; phylum Arthropoda; class Insecta; order Lepidoptera; family Cossidae; genus Zeuzera; species Zeuzera pyrina. The sequence goes on from OU015641.1 coordinate 9,046,678, forward strand.
GTAGTCTCGCCATGCTTTCTTTTTCTTATACACAGCCACTTTCACCTCATCATCCCACCACACATCACGCTTTTTGCCGTTCCCAATCTTATTCGTTCCACACACTTCTTTCGCAGCCTCGATCATACTATCCCTAAGGTTCTGCCAACATTCTTCAACATCCTCGCTCATCACTTTCAATCTATCATCAAGCTTACTGGATAATACCCTTTCATATTCATTCCTGGTGGTCGCATCCTGCAGTTTCCAGATTTTAATGCGGCTAACCGCTGCAGGTTTGGACACTACGCGATGTCGCCATGCTGCGCACAGACCCCTTATTCTGGTTATCACCAGAAAGTGGTCCGTCCCGAGATCGGCTCCTCTATACGCTCTTGTGTCCATTACCTGCTTCTTAAGTCTGCTATCCACCAGGAATAAATCAATCATACTTCTCGCACCCTTTCTTTCCCACGTGTACTGATGGATTCTTTTGTGCCCAAACATGGTATTAGCCGCAAAAAGATCCTTTTCCATACACAGTCCTAACACAATCTTACCAGCATCATTCACTCTCTTATCTCCATATTTGCCTAGGACAGACTCAAATCCTGTTCGAGCTGTCCCGACCCATCCATTCATGTCTCCACATACAACAATTCTTTCGTTCTCTTCAACCGTCGCTAGAACTTCTCTAACATTCTCCCAGAACTGCTCTAGTTCAGCCAAACCGACAGAGGACACTGGGGCATATACTGCCAAAACAAAAATTCTTGTCAACCCAATCTTGAGGCGTACCCAGAGCAGTCTGGGATTTACACATTCATACTCAGTCATACAATTAACCATACGAGAGGATAGTAAAACGCCTACCCTTTGGCATCCCCTATCTCCTTGTGGTACCCCTGACCACAAAGCGATGCCTCCTCCGGGCAAGTCGGCAAGTTCACTGCCGCCTCGCTTGGTTTCACTCAAACATAGCACATCCAATCTTTTCTCTTCCATAATATCAATCACTTCATTCATCTTCTCCTCAATCCCACCTCTCACATTCCACGCAGCTACTCTGCACTCCTCCCTCCCCTTCCCGCCGCTAGGTGCACAGCGTGTTGGGTGGCGGTCCCCAACGCCGAACTGCACTCTGCACACACCAGCGGGGACAGACCGGTGCACGTCGCTTTCGGGGGACGCCCTAACATAATCATTTCCGTTGTCATGGTATGCACAGAAGAGGAATTGCAGCCCTGAAAAGGGCTGGCAGGGGTCGCGACGAGCACGCTTCCTCAGTTGACCCCCTAACTATTACTTACTATTACTTATATTACTTTTATCAACTAAATTAAATAAATTATTACTTTTAACAACTGAATATGGTAACCTTTATATTATAAACGTATTCACAACTAAATTATATTTTTAACTTTAATTACTTTAAAAGTGTTTCACAACATTTGAAATTTGGCTGCCACAACTGTAAATAAGGAAAATATACTACCCAAAAACGACTTCTGACGGTTAGGTTAGAAGTCGTTGTTAGGTTTTTTTAACTGTTCGAAAATCCTTTATCAAGAAACAAATTCTATCAGTGGCAGCTAAATTCTAACCCTAGATTAGAAGTATTAGCAGTAGTATTTTTGATATATTAATCAACCTGACTTGATGCAGCCATTTTTTGCGCATGTAAAACAATCGGGAAGTGCGAAGTCAGCGCCACTAGCTTACTAGTTTATCTGTATCTGTATTTTTACAAGGTGTACAGATTAAAAACAAATAATAGGAGGGTAATGTATGGTAACTAACTTCATTTAGCGTTGAGTCCGGTTTCTAAAGTGGATTAGTATAACAATAATAAACGAAATATCGACCAATACCTAATAGTACATTTTTTGATATAAATTCATATTTTAAAAGCCCAGTGATGTGACAACTGTTTCATATACATATGTATCTTATGTATTTAATATGTTTGTTCTATATGATATAAATTTAGACAGAACAATGCGTTCATTAACGTTCATTGAGCATGTTTGTTGACAAATATATTTTCGCATTCTTCGATTAAAGCATGCTTTATTGACTGAGTATATTAAGCATATATTTGCCTGTGGAAATCTAGATTTTTATTGATAAATTATTATTTCTTCAAATGTAGTCTAAACCTATTGAAAGAAAGTAGGACATGCTTATTTAACTTATTAGTTCAAGGAGGTTTTAATTAAGTAGGCAATATAGGCACTAGCATTAAACACTTGTGTATTTCATACATTTTTTCGTCCGCTATTTCAAACCCGTAATTAAGTATTCGATATGATTATGTAACTTTTGTGGTTACTGCTTCAATAAGGTTGATTAAAACTTCAATTTTTTTGTAGTTAACGCTGTAGTACTTAGTAATTATAACAGAAAGATTTAGTATTGTTTTAGGTTATTCTGCTCATGAAACTGAACAATTTTGTTATACCTATCGTTAAAAAAAAATAGCTGTTCCGTAGATATGACTTCAACACTTACTCACATATAACGCATAAAACACAGAAAGATTTAGTATTCTTTTAGGTTGTTCTGCTCATGAAACTGAACAATCTTGTTATGGGGCATCTTTGACATCGCGAAAAAAAATCAGGTGTTCCGTAGATGACTTCAACACCTACTCGCATATAATGCATAAAACCTCGTCACTACTTTTCTACAAATCGTCGGCGACGAGTGAAAACCTCGTAAGTGTCTAATACAAAACTTTACAAGAGGAATAAAAAACGTCTTGTGAAAAATTTTGTATGAGCCGTATCTTTGATTTCTTTTGTTTTATTTGCAATTAGTATCTACTTTTTAATATCTCTAGCCGATATTTTAAAATAACGTGTCTAAGAGTGTCAAATCTTAGTTACGAGGTTTTCCTTGGAAACAATGGTAGTTTGATAGCTATATATACGAGGTTACTAACGAAAACAACAAGTAATTAGTTATAAATGAAATTTATTTAAATACTTATAAAAACATAAAAAAGCTCACTGGCCGTAATAATTTATATCCAATTTGTATAATCAACATTTATAGGTACCTCGCGCGAGTTAACATACCAAAGTGGTTCATACAATTTTTTGTAAGGTTTTTAAATCATACCGCTTTGCCATGCTAACTTTCACGAGGACACATAAATTGGCATGTCCTGGGAATATCCGAAGTCCGAAGACAGGGAGAGGACACGGTAACCCTAGAATCAGGCCACCTACTCTACTATCGAGAGGGCGATAAGACGTCACAGGGCAGGGTTGGGCATGATGGTCAACAGAGTTCTCTCTAGCAACGTGATAGAAATTGGTAGCGTGTCTACGCGGGTAGCATACCTCATACTCAGACTTACCAAGAGATATACTCTGAAGGTAATCCAGGTTTATGCTCCCACGTCGACACACTCTGATGAAGAGGTTTAGGCCGTATACGAAGACATAACGAAGGCCATATATGATACCACCAAGACCCACTTCACTGTTGTTATGAGGGACTTCAACGCCAAAGTGGCAGTACAAGAACGCGGAGAATCTGTAGTTGGAGTGCACGGTATCGGCTGTAGAAACCAAAGGGCCCAAATGCTGGTTAACTTCCTCGAATCCCAGAGGCTATCCCTGATGAATTCATTCTTTCAGAAAAAGCCTCATAGGAAATGGACTTGGCGAAGCCCCGATAGGGTGACAAAAAATGAGATTGACTTTATCATGACGAATAGGAGGTATATATTCAAAGATGTCTCAGTGATTAACAGGTTTAACACCGGAAGTGATCACCGACATGTCCGAGCTACTTTGAATATAAACTTCCGACTTGAGAGAAATCGCCTGATAAAGTCTACGCTCCGTCCGTCACCGTGCCATATCGCTGCAGCATTCAAAGAATTACAGCTGGAATTACGAAACAGATTCAGTCTGCTGGAAACCACTGCGGACGTTGATCAGTATGTCAACAAGTTCACGACTGTTGTCCGAGAGGTGGGAGAGGAGTTCTGCCAACGGAGGCGAGGGAGTAATTGTCCAAGTTCTCGGCAGAAACAGTAGATCTCATGAGACAGAGACGGGAGATGTCGACGGAAGCGTCGGACTATCGCTTTCTCAATATGCGTGTAAAGAAGCAAATACGATTCGACATACGACAAAGTAGTACTCGAGCAATTGAAGATGCGATTAGTCGAAATAGAGGTTCGAAGGTATTTGCTAAGCAATTGGGAAGGAGTCATCTGACGAAACTTACAACATCCGATGCTCGAGTTCTCACAGCCAAGCCAGATTTACTTGTAGAAGCCGAGACGTTCTACAGACAACTATATTCCTCACACGCACCGAAGCCCACAACTCAAGTTACGGACGACAGACGTGCTAAACTAACCCGCTACTTTACGGACGAGCTACCGGATATAAAGACTTCCGAAATCGAGATGGCTCTTGCGCAGCTTAAAAACAACAAGGCCCCTGGGGATGACGGCATTACCCCTGAGCTTTTAAGAGCGGGTGGGTTTCTAGTCCTGGAACAGCTTCGGAAGCAATTTAATGCTGTCATCGAAAAAGGTAAAACGCCCGAGGTGTGATCTAGGAGTGTGGTCACCTTGTTCTTCAAAAAAGGCGATAAAACGCTTCTAAAGAACTACAGGCCGATATCACTTCTGAGCCACATTATATAAGTTGTTTTCAAGAGTCATCTTGAATCGTCTCGCCCGAAGATTTGACGAATTTCAACCTCCTGAGCAGGCTGGGATTCGAAAAGGCTACAGCAGCGTGGACCACATACATACGCTGCGGCAGATTGTACAGAAGACCGAAGAGTACAATCGCCCTCTTTGCTTGGCGTTTGTGGACTACGAGAAAGCTTTCGACTCCATTGAAACCTGGGCTGTTCTAGAGTCCCTGCAGCGATGCCAAGTCGATTGGCGCTACATAGAGGTGTTGAAGTGTCTGTACAAAGCCGCAAACATGACCGTACAAATCCAAGATTTCCAGACAAGACCAATCCTTTTGCAGCGTGGAATGAGACAAGGAGATGTTATCTCTCCGAAGCTATTCACCGACGCACTGGAGGACGTCTTCAAAAGACTGGACTGAAACGGTCTGGGCATAAATCAATGGTGAGTACATTTCACACCTACGATTCGCAGACGACATAGTTATAATGGGAGAGTCGCCGCGGGACTTGTCAGAGATGTTGCGGAGCCTAAGTGTTTCTTCCAGACTGATGGGTCTGGCAATGAACTCAGACAAGACGAAAGTCATGCTAAATTCATTCGTAGATCCAACCCCAATTGCAGTCAATAACGTCAGCATCGAAGTTGTTCAGGAATACATCTATCTAGGACAAGTTATTCAACTGGGTAGAAACAACTTCGACAAAAAGGTTGACAGAAGAATACGTTTGGGTTGGGCTGCATTTGGGAAATTACGTCAAATCCTTAAGTCGCCACTGCCTCAGTGGCTAAAGTCCAAAGTGTATGACCAGTGCATCCTCCCGGTCCTGGCCTATGGGGCGTAAACGTGGACACTGACAAAAGGCCTCGTCCACAAATTCCAAGTTGCACAGCAAGCTATGGAAAGGGCTATGTTCGGAGTTTCTCTTAAGGATATAATCCGAAACGAGGATATCTGACGGAGAACTAAAGTGACCGGCATAGCCTTAAGAATAAGCAAGCTGAAGTAGCAATGGGCGGGGCACATATGTCGCAGAGCTGATGGACGTTGGGGTAGACGGGTTTTGGAGTGGAGACCACGTTCAAGACACGGATGAACATTTACGTAGATTTGATACTTATTAAATCTATCATACGAGGTTATTTTGTAAATTCATGTTTAAAGATGCTGATGAATCTTTAAAAAGCGTCATCACACAATTTTGATATTAAATATTATTAGAGTATCCTTACGTTTTCACGAAACTTCACTTTTCACAGTAAATAAACCACTTTGAACACATTTTTTTTAATTTTTAAAGCCGCAGAAACGCGTACACAAAATGGCAGACTTTTAGTTTTACTAGGTTTGCATTCACAATCATTGGATGGCGTTGTAAACAATTTTACTGAATTTGGGTGCGTTCAAATTATGCGATACGAGCTTTTCTAACTATATAAAAAATAATCATATTTTGGTAAAAAATACGATATACGAGGTTTTCACTCGTCGCCGACGAAATACAAAACCGAAATGTTGCCTATTTGTTTTTTCAGCATGCTAAAACTACTTTAGGAGGGGGGGGGGGGGGGGGGTTTGGGGAAACCCATAGAGGAAGATGGAAGGGGAAGCTAGAAAACAAAGTAGTTTTAAGGGAGTGAGTGAGGGAGCGCAGGGCTCAGGAGGAGATGGCTAGTAATTTCTTTGCCTTTCTTGTCTTTCAGCTTTAGTTTCTCTTTATTGCCGCAGTCTGAGCACATGTCTTCAAATTCTGTGCAGTTTTCATGCACCCATAGCTTACATATATTACACTGCAGCCAATCTTCGACTAGTTGGGTCTTATAATAAGGTACCTGCGGGTAATAAGGCCTGTCGTCTAATAAGGCTTATGTGAGTAAAATCGTATTTACAATGGGCGCTCCCGCTCAAGGCAACACTCACAGACGCCTAACACACGAAGATATCTTTATGACTTTACAAACGCGGAATACCCCTCTTCCCGTCTCCAGCATTGTAACATACATTGCGAGAGACGGCCGCGCGGCACGAATAATAAAAATCGACCCGAATCAGTCGCAAGTATTGATCGTCATATTTCACTTATTTGTATAAATTTGCAGTGTAAAGTTCTTAATCATTTTGAGATTTTTTATAATAAATACTTGAACTGTACTGTGATCAAATATTTTTAATTTAATTTCTCTTACCTACATAGTCGACGACTATTGAGGCCTCACCTAATTTAAACATAGGTTTTGTTTTCCTCCTACATCATGAATCAAATTTTATTTGTTTTATAATGTATTTTATATAAATTTCGAGGTTTTACGAATGTAAACAAGTAGTGTAATTTAATGGTAATTGAATAATCGTTAGTTTTAGTGTCTACGACCACGATGTCTATAGAACGAGCATTTACTCAAATAAATGGTTGTTATTGAGAGAAAATTACAGATTTTTTAATAATTTTTAATGTAATTGCTGCGTTTATGCAATTATTGATCTCAAGTATTAAATGTACAACGCATAGTTTGATTATTTAACTATATTAGAATTGTAGGCTTTATTACCCTACCACAGTAAAATAAGGCCTATTGGCAAGGTTTTCAATAATGTTTAATTTTGCTTTTGTTCATGGTAAAAAAATGCCATTTTTCCTTTATATTTTATAGTAATTGAACTTTTAAACTAATTATTATTAAAGTCTGTTGATTATATTGGTTTATTTTTCATTTAATGTCAAATCTTCTTTAACTAGGCCTTAATACCCGCAGGTACCTTAGTTCTCGCCGCAGCCTCGCCAGTTGTCCATCTCATTTTCGTCTACTTCACTTCCAGAGGAGTCACGGAAATCTATTGGTTTTCTAACACTTTTTTTTCTCAGTTCTATCAGTCTTTCGTTCTTGTTTTACAATCCGCGGTTTCTTACATTTATGTTCCTTTGTTGATCTCTGGTTAATTTCCAGGTGTATTTGGAACTGAATCTGGCACTACGGAAACTGTTGCTGGTTGATAGGATCTTGTCTGAGGTATAGCTCCTGGATCCTGGATTGAATGGGTAAACATCTGTGGCTCTAAATGCAGTAATCGCATTCGCACAGGTAGCTGCTTTTCCTCAAGCTTCATTTAGCAAGACGCCAAATTGATGCCTGGTTAGACGTCGTCCCGCATTTCGCTTTATCCACATCCTGTTAGCTTCGTAGACATAAGCTTTTACAGCTTTAAAAACAGCAACATCCAGCGGCTGCAGATAATGTGAAGCGTGGCTTGGCATTGACAGTAAGATAATATTATTTTAATTTGCAAATTCCAACATCTTAACCGAGTTGCAGTGGGTAGAATGAACATCAAGAACTTTTCCTGGTGGTTTTCGAGGCAAAAACTGTTCCTTCAACCATTCCAAGAAAATGTCGATTGTTATGTAGGCGGATTTTTGCGATATAAAAACGCGAGAACCAGGCGGCAACTACTGGGGGCATAAAATTTCCCTCCGCATTACAACAGGCAATAACAGTAATTATCTCTCCTTTCTTTGTCGAGGTAGACATAGTTACAGCTTTGGAGCCTCTTTCAGCCAAAACATGTTCAGGACGATTGTTCAGCTGCAATCCTGTTTCATCCATATTAAATACATTACCAGGTTTGTCGAGTAAATCATTTTTGCTGAGGACTTTTTAGCATTTCAAAATAAGTTTTTACTTCGCTTTTGTTCATGCCCTGGCTAAAACAGCGTAAGATAAACCCTCAAACTTTCTCAAGAAAATGCTAGGGTTTCTTTTAAAAAATAGTTTCACCCAGTCATATCCAGCTTTTTAATAGCCATGTTGAATTTATGTTTAATATTTAATTGTTCCGCGACATTGAAAGTGATTCTTTTTAAGTCATCAATAGTCAGGGGAAAGCCATTAGACTGCATATACTTTATATGTTGGCACAATCTCTTTTCGTTCTCAATACCAATTGTACAAGATGGATCCATTGGCCTCTTTGCATTCCTGTTCAATTTGAGCCTTCTTTCCAAAGTTTTGGTATACCATATACAATCGATGCTCTGTGCACGGACATCGTCCGTTTATTTACTTCCTCTATGGCCTTTTTTAGCTTTTCTTCATCTCACATTCCTTTACCAGATATGGCTTTTCGCACGTAGTTGTTTAGCATCTGTAAAAAATACAAATTATAACCGATAGGAAAGATAATGCATGTTGAGGAGGGAAAGAATATATGCCAGGATCGTAGCAAGTGGAAATCATTGGCCTCTGCTTACCCCTCTGGGAGACAGGCTTGAGCGCATGTATGTAATATAAGCGGTGAAGCTAAAATACCACTTAAGATTTTATGGCCATCACTCCCAGAAAAATTTAGGCCATCTTTCCCAAATGTATGGGAGAGACAGCCATATTCATTTCCAAAAGTATGATGCAATCTCCAACGGTCATTTCAATGTTAGAATACGAAAAAAGTTATTGGCTTCACAATAAAACAAAGAGAACGAGCGAAATTAATAAAACATTTTTGTGACCACATAATATGTTAACCCCTTATCTTAGATCATGCATCTGTAATAAAAACAATGTGAAATTTACTAATTTTTTCAAATTTTTTTGCAATAAAAACACGCAGTCACTTGTCGCCAATCAAACAACGAAGCGGAGTAAATTACTATTAATGTCATTTGTTAGTTATAGCTCGCACTACTTTCGACTAGTCATCTCTCCCGTACGGCCATCATCCCCGAATTATCCTAAATTAATGTATATCAAATTTTGTACACGGGTGGTTTGTTTATTCCTTTATTCGGCTGATTTATGTATAAAATATGGTCTTTTATACAGGTGGTTGTATATTCCTTTATTATTATCTACCTTTGGTACCTCTGATGGGTGGCCAAAACATTGGACAGCACTATCATCTTCCTGCTAACTGCACGATTTGGTGTGACCGTGTGAATAGGTACTGTAGAAAAAAACTGGCTAAGTGTGTGTCGGGTCACACCAGTGTAGAGTTCCGTCGTAGCCGTTCATAGTATGCGTTTAAGTTTTTTGATCAATTTAATGGCTTATTTACCGGCAAAAGAACGGGCCCACATAGGACGATTGTAACTGAAGAATGAGTTATAAAATCCAACTTCACAAAGGAAGTTATAAAAAATGTTACCTATTTGAGTAGATACCTATTCAAGATTTTATTTCACAACTTCGTAGACGTGATTATTATGTATATCCATATCGAATTGCAGCTTTTTAATACCGTGAGGCTCCGAGTTAGACCACGGAAAGAAAGACAGACTTACTCGCCGAAACAAAATGATTATTATGTTATTTAAGATTCAGTTTTTAAGGTTTCTTTGTTTTATTACGAAATTCTAACAAGATATAACAGGCAAAAATGGAAAATATTGTCTAATAAAATAGGTACCTAATAAAACTGTTTCATCGAATGAAGATACACGGATACGTATAAACAAACACATTGTAAGTACCTATCTACGTACATACATATATTAGACGTTATGAAAACTAGTAGAGATCGACCGGAGTTTCGAATTTTGGTTCGACTAGTTTCGGCCAATAAATGGTTACTGAGGCAATTTTAAATTCGGCCAAAAATAAAAAATTGGCTAAACTTTCAGCTCGACCGAAACTAGTGTTCGTGAATTGTCGAGTAAAGTTGGCTCATAGCTGAAACGGATTCACTCATTCCACAGACTCATTCATTCGCCTGCATCGCTTAACCTCCTGATAGTGACATTCTTATTTACTTCAAAAACAATTTAATTTACCCGATATGATAATCAATCAAATAATGGTTAATTATCGCATAAAGCAAAAGATATTTACATAACATATCTTCACACCGTATCCCTAACGGGGTAGTCAGAGAGGCCGGAGCGCCAAGCGTCGCGGTCCTTATATATACTTCTTTCGCTTCCTCAAATCTCATTTATTCTTAATTTCTTATACCTGAATGATTATGATTGAATGGGTGAGTGTGACAGCAGTATAGATAAGGTGCTGTTATTTTCGTAATGTTTTGTATTTTTGTTTTCTTCTTTTAGAAGATGCAAATTTTAAATATACGTTGTATTATACCAAAACCATAGTGTTTTACTAATAAGTTGAAGTCTTATTTAACTTCATCGAAAAATCAGTTACGAAACTAGGAAAAAGATTAGGTTTCAGAGTAGGTACAGTGTAAAAATTAAATTTTTATTTGTCTGTTTAATATACTAAGTATCGATTACAGTTTCGGTAGCAACTAGAAGTTGAGTCGAATATATGGTTATTGTTTCGATTCCGGTTGAAAATCGTGTTTCGGTCAAATACTAAAAACTAGTTGTTTTACGTGTAATATACTATACGTCTAAGCATAGAAGTACAAAAAATTTAAGAAAAAATATCTAATGATAACGATTCATTTATCATTAGACATTTTTCTTCCATTTTTTTTTTAATTTCAAGGAACACTGCCTACTTCATTGCTCATTATATATCATAAATACATATCAAAATATTGTTAACATCATTAACAGAATACAATAAATTAATCACTTGTGTTTCTTCTCTAATTCGAGGTTGTTCGGTGTTGTAATACACGGCACTCTAGAATCGTCGGCAGACAGTTGGACGACAATCAATATAATCACGCGGCTATTGCGATTCATAAATTCGACCTTTGAACGGTCAATTGATCCGTTTGAATTGATAAACCAATTTCGTAGGGCCTTCCATTAAACGCAAGTAGTAATTCAAAAGGTTCAAACATTGGTTGGTCAGTCAATAAGATGAGCGTATCATATTTACGTAGCGATTAATAATTTGCTGCAGATTTAAATGAAACATTGTAAACAGACGAATAAACTGCAATTAAAGTGATGGTTGTAAATAAATATGTAATTTGTTATTGGGATACTTATTATTGGATGAAGTACATAATAATAAAGATTTGATCTATCGCTCGGGTGGTTTGAATAGCTTCTAAGTACCGACATAATTATGTAAGTATGTATAGGGAGGATTTCAGGGTGGTTTAACTTCCTCCAGACTGAAAAAAATCTAGATACTTGTACTGGTTCTACCTGGGCCAGTGGTCGTATAGAATATACTTATAATACAAAATGCAAAAGGCTTAATCAGATATTAAATAACAACAATAAGATGTTTATACTAGCTATACAATAATATTGTGATTAATATATTCAGGTTCAGGTGCCAATCTCACTCTACTTTGTTTAACTAGGTAAAGATTTTAATTTTTGCCCCAGATTTTAATTTTTGCCCCAGAACGAGAATGTATGTGGAATCATAGCTCTCATACGGATGAACCGACTTAAATGCAGTTTTCTTTGTTGGATAGTAGTTCACGTTATTTTTAATTTTAGGGATTTTTAAATGTCATTTCTATCATATTTATTCGTTTTTATTTACAGTGGTATTGCCAGTGTTTTCTTACGGCACGGCTGTTGGATGGTTATCCCCGATGGGCCCCAAATTAATGTCAAGAGACACTCCAGCGACAGCTCCGGTGGACTCTGAAGTCATATCTTGGATGGCATCAATACCGTATCTTGTTGGGACACCGGCTGTATTTTTATTCGGTTACGTAGTAGACAACTTCGGCAGGAAGAAAGCTTTAATGCTCACATCTTTGTCTATGGCTGTAAGAATTTCTTCCTCTCTCACTCTAGCCCACATTCTCTATCTTACGTGCAATAATTTAATCGCCAGTTTTACTGTAAGTCTTTTCACAGCTCTTTAGAACGAACCATTTTGAACTTTTAGGCGATACTTTTAGATCTATTATCGTATAATTTTGTTGCGATGACTTAATAAATATTGACGTAACTTCACTGCACACCTTAGAAAACCTGTCTCCCAAAAAAAATCTCGAAGGAATTGTTAGGCTTGCTTGGCTTATCATTTCGACTGCCCCCTAACCCCCACCCCTCCCCTCTAAGAAAAATTCCTAACTATTATAACAACAATAAGTCTTGTTAATTTTTAGACAAATCGATAGAATTAATTTAAAATTAAAATCTTCATGGTTACATATTCCCCCATTGTTCATATTACAAGACAGTTTCTTATTTCTATCTTTACAGATATGTTGGGGTCTAAAACTGTTTTCCACTGAGATATGGGCACTCATAACAGCACGAGCGATTATAGGCTTCGGTGTCAGCGGATCTTATGTAGTAACACCGCTTTATATCAAAGAAATTTCTGAAGATTCCATAAGAGGAACTCTCGGAAGTTTTGTCATACTGTCCCAGAATTTCGGAAACTTAATCGTATACATTATGGGCGAGTATTTGAGCTACCACGCAGTGTTGTGGATTTTGTTGGCAGTGCCTTTACTGCACTTGTTGTTGTTCACGACAATGCCAGAAACACCATCTTATTTACTGAAGAGTGGAAAGGTCGAGGTGAGTTACATACATCAAAATTAAAACAGATTAACATAAAATCATAAACACAACTGTGAATAAACGTTTTAACTAAAAAATATACCTAGGTCTAATTCGCTCTTAAACTTCAGTAGTGAGAACGAAGTGGGGATAAGCTAAAGAATGATAACGCTACGGTACTGTGACGTCACAATACATAGTTTCATTTCTCACCAATAGGAGTGACAGAGACAGAGCTTATCCTCGCTCTCCTCATTACTTGAGTTTAAAAGTGAATAATTCTTGAATATATGTCAATGTGTTTTGTATGTTTGTATGTTTTTGTATGTTATACACAAATGTCATCTGAATTTTATAGGTTGAATAGGTCATACTCGCTAGGTTATTAATGAGAGATTTGATGACTCCAGTCCTCCAACTAAAGGAAAACTTACTGACTGCAGTACTATTAAAAATAATATTGCAATATTTTCTGATAGACTAGGATTAGGCTAGGTAGGTAGGTAATTAACAATAGTGTCACTCAATCAGTCACTGATTATTGTTTCCCAGAGGTACATGTTTCTCAAATATTTAAACTAATTCTAAATAAAAAGTTTGATGTAAATACCACATTAGTACTTATATTGGGAAATTCAACACATGTAATGAAGCGCGAATTAGCTAATAGTTTGAATTCTTTGGCTATAATAAAAAATGTGAACAAAATTATATTACGTGCGTTCCCCTATTCGTTATGGTTGCCAAAGAATTATAATAATTGTATCACAGATTAATTAGTTACTAACGTAAAATTGTATTCAAAATTTAAATTATATTATAATGAGTGATAAATTTATATTTTTTGACACTAATAAGTATATTGGTAACATTTTATACAAATTTAGACTGACAAAAAGTACTTGGTACTTGTCTAAAAAGGCAAAACATAAACTCTCTTCATTAGTAGCCAAATGTATTAACTCGGTTATAGAGACTATAACTAAGAATGTAGTTAGGGACGAAGCAAGTTTTAGTAGTAATACTAATTGACTTTGAAAATTATTTCTCGAATACACCTATAGAAATAATTAATGGTTTAAGATCATCTTCGCATACAGCAGATACATTTTTGAGCAAAAATATTGGAAAATGGTTCCTTAATTTTCAAATTAGGTACACGTCTTCACTTGAGATAGAAAACATTTTCAAGCAATTAAATAAAAAGAAGTGAAGATTTATGGGGAATATCAGTTTACATAATAACTAATGTAATACCTATATTATCACCAATTTTGGTAGAGATATTTAATAAATGTGTTGATCAACGGGTATTTCCCAATTTAATGAAACAGTAAGATTATTCTATTATTTAAATCAGGTTGTATGTTAAATCCAACAAATTATCACCCGGTGTTAATATTACCAGCGTTGAGTAAAATATCGAGAAAATAATATTCATTCAAATGCTGCCACATTTTAACATTCACAAGGTGTTTCACGGTCAACAGTACGGGTTCACGAGCGGGCAACAACTCATGCGGGAGCCAGTTTGATCAAGACTGTACTTCAGGCTTGGAAAGGATCCCAGAATGCTATTGGTGTTTTTTGTATTTATGTTGTTTGTATCTTTCCAAGACTTTTGATTGTGTTAGTCACATAACTTCAATTTGCAAGCTTAAATACTATGGAATTCGTGATAACGATCTCGATCTCGTGGTCTTGTATTTGTCTGGACGGGAGCACAGAGTTAGTGTGAATGAGGTTTTGTCTATTGGTTCGAAATTAAAAGTGGGCGTTCCCCAAGGATCAATTTTGGGACCTTTCCTGTTTCTAGTCTACATTAATGATCTCCCATTTATGCTCAGGGACACTTCATTGTTATTTCAACTGGACAGAAAGAACCTAGATATTACTTGCGTGAACAGGAACAGACGTCTTGAGACGGTTCGCTGTTAATAATTTACTACTGAATGCACAAAAAACCAAATGTATTAAATTTTCCCTTTCTAATGTACCCAGAATCCATGATAAAATAGAACTGGGTGCGAAACAGTTAGTTAAGACTGCTAGTTTTCGTGGTTTAACGGTAGATAATAAATTGCAGTGGGCGGACTATATTGGGGCATTGGCTAGTAAGCTCGGTCCCGCGATATATGCCGTTAGACGCATTAGGCAATTAACGGATGTGGATACGGCTAGGTTGGTGTACTTTGCATATTTTCATAGCCTAATGTCCTATAGCCTTTTGCTGTGGGGATCAACGGCGCATATTAACTCCATTTTTATTTTACAAAAAAGAGCGATACGGGCCATCTACAGTATGAATGCACGAGAATCACTAAGAGATCGTTTTAAATACATTTATGTATTCACCTTGCCGCCCTTATACGTCTTTGAAATTGTTAGGTATGTATACGAGGAAAAATATAGATCTGTTTATAATGAAAGACGAATTTGAAGGTATGGAAACCCGAGGTCGTGATAAATTAGTTATTCAAAAATTTAAATTACATAAGTCAAAGGTTTCATTTTTGGGTAACTCCATTCGTTTTTATAATAAAGTTCCTCAAGAAGTCACTCAACTAACAGAAAATATATTTAGATTATTAGGTATAAAACGTACATTGATTAGACAATCATACTATAAAATAAAGGGTTTCGTTGAAGATAAAATAATAGTCTGGAAATGAGTCTTCTCTGCACATGCATACTGGCTTTCTGAATATTATATTTAATAAATCTTTTGTAAAATGAAATTGAAAAAATGATACCTGACTGAGTTTCTTGTCGGTTCTTCTCAGTGTCCAGGTTATCTCTTAACGAGCTATAGTAGATTTGACGTTAAAAAATACCTTGTAATTGGGTTGACTTTGACTTTTGACTTTGTTACGAAAATAATTCTTTCTTTTCTTTCTTTTAAAGCTTCTTTTTCTCAATGACCAATGACACATTATGTACCTACTTTGCCATTGCTTAGGGTGTTTAGCATACTGGCAGATCACCTTTTTGAATAGCCAAACTAATTCGCTGTCGGAAGAAACTAAGGTACCGGCGGGTAATAAGGCCTGTCGTCTAATAAGGCCTATGTGAGTAAAATCGTATTTAAAATGGGCGCTCCCGCTCAAGGCGACACTCACAGACACCTAACACACGAAAGTATCTTTATGAGTTCACAAATGCGGAATACTCCTCTTCCCGTCTCCAGGGTTGTATCATACATTGCGAGAGACGACCGCGCAGTACGAATAATAAAAAGCGGTCCGAATCAGTCGCAAGTATTGATTGTCATGTTTCACTTATGTGCGTAAATTTGCTGTGTAGTTCTTAATCATTTTAAGATTATTTATAATAAATACTTGAATAACGTATTGTGATTCAAATATTTCCAATTTTGTGTTTCTTACATACATGGTCGATGACTATTAAGGCCTACCAAATTTAAACATAGGTTTTGTTTTCCTCCTACATCATGAATCAAATTTTATCTGGTTCATAATATATTTTATATAACTTTCGAGGTTTAACGAATGCAAACAAATAGTCTGTAATTTACTGTTAATTGATCAATCGTTAGTTCTAGTGTCTACGACCACGATGCCTGTCGAACGAGCATTTACTCAAATAGTTGGTTGTTATGCGGAGAAAATTATAGATTTTTTAATAATTTTTAATATAATTGCTGCGTTTATCCAATTATTGATCTCAAGTATCAAATGTATAAACGTGTAGTTTGATTATTTAAGTATATTAGAGCTGTAGGCTTTGTTACACTACCATAGTAAAATAAGGCCTATTGGCAAGGTTTTCAATAATTTAATTTAATTTTGTTTTTGTTTATGGTAAAAAAATTATATTTTATAGTAATTGAACTTTTAGACCAATTATTATTAAATTCTGTTAATTATATTGGTTCATTTAATTTGAAATCTTCCTTAGCTAGGCTTTATTATCCGCAGTTACCTTAGCAGCACGACGCTCTCTCGAAACGCCGACAGCCGCTTTTAACGTAGTTTTATTTTAGTATAGTATAGTATATAATAAAAGAAGTAGGTATATATAGGTATATATTATATACCTATATATACTATTTTTATGGTTGTAATTTTGATCATAGTTCAGAATACGTCCTTGTGATATTTTATGAGTAAGTAGGTACCTATCTAAAATTCAGAAAAGCATGAGATTGAGAGAAGAAATACTGGTATTAAATGTATAGGTATACTGTGGTATGATAACAATAACAGTAAATGTCATTTTTTTCCCGACTGCTCCAAAAGGAGGTTAATGTTTTTAGAGTGTAACCGTATGTCGTATATCGGTTCTTTTGACACGTCCTTCAATCTAAAATGTCTCATGAATCGGATGGATTTTATTTATATTGTAGGAAGCAAGAGACACATTGGCGTGGCTACGATGTCGACAATGTTCAGACGCTATAGTCGATAATGAAATGCAAACACTACTGCTGGAGTTGGAACAAAATAAGTCTGGACGGTTTGGCTCTGCGATCAAGACGATTGGTATGTATAGTTAAATAAAACTTTCAAAGTTTACGTAAAGCCAATGGAAGAATATAGTAAATACGAATATTTTAATTATTTTATTAAATGATAATTCTTCTGAAAATTATATGTATGTATACGTAGTATCACTATGTATAGTCTGTGGTATGTATATATAGCATAGATTTGGCATGGATGGGCAATACGAAAGAGACAGAGTATAGTATTGCGTATGTTAGAGCGAGATAGATAGGCGAGACCACGTACACGCCATAATACAAAATAACTGGTGTCATCTACGAACGAAATTTATCCCGCTTATATTTGCGAAATCTCAGATAACATCATTTTGTGTTCTTAAAAGAAGTTAATTATGTTTCAACGTGTCCAACACTCGGATGTAACTCATCACAAAAAAAAACGCATAAATAGGGTACATGCATGTGATTCAAATAAGGGTCGAATATTTTTTTTAATAAACTTTATTACTTCAGAATTACGACTACATTAATATTTTTGATTATAATTTAATTTTGACTAAGCAATTAATTTTTAAAAAGTGCAAAAAAGTCTTTTTGGCGGGTACGGGAGAAGTGTTTGTCCTTTTATTTATATTTTTTATTTTCTACATTTTTGAGGGTTTTAAAGTACAAAAGTGATAATATATTGTGTTTAAAGTTCTGTATAAGTGAAAAGAATGGAGTAGGTCTAAATAAAAATGTGTAGGGTAGCTTAAGTTCTCGCACACTTCCAAGTCCTTTATAACTCAGTAAACCCTACTATCACTTTACTGGAGAAGTTTTACGATAAGAAGAATTAACGAAAATTTCGAACGTCGATTCTACTTATTAATAGGTGACATTGGTAAATGCGCTAATTTGTGCTCCACGCCATGAAGGAAAAAAAAGTGCAAAAAAATTGTGGGAAATTCAAATATTTAAAACGTGACACCATTGGTCAGAGCGAATGTGACGTCAAAGTCTATGACAACTGTCACCCCTTTGACATAATTTTATTAGGTGTTTTTTGAGTGTTTGCGATTTCATTGCACATTTAGAAGTAAAATTTCTTTTTTTTTTGTAAGAAATAATGATAGACTTTGGAAAATAACTGAAAATGGTTTTGTGAAGGCACAATCCGATAATTTGCCGAAAATTGATGTGTTTATGATGACCACATTTTTGACATCAAATCCCGATTTCACGTCTGCTGAAATCAAAGGAGTGGTAGCTTTACGGTAAATATAAATTGCCTTATTATATATTACTTTATCTTGCACACTTTTTCTGTAATAATTTGGATTTATTAAGCAAGATAACCTAAAACAAATAAAAGAATATAGCATAGGAGAATATCGAATTACATATTGTGTTATAGAATGTTTTTATACTACGAGGACATTGAAAATATTTCAGAATTAGGTATTTTATGTAATGTAGTCTTAAATAAGAAGCTTTGAAAGAAGAAATGAAAAGCTTTTTTGTTATATTTCATGTTTTTTTTATTTTTTTTAGATCAGAGAATTAAATGGTGATTCACTAGTTGGATATGTTCAAGTTAAATAAGAGGAGGATATACGTACGGTGAAAACTCAAACAACACCGGAATATAATGTTCCACAGAAGTGTTATTCTGTAACACTTACTTGTAATGAACCAGAAGAAACTGTCTTGTCTGTTCAATATGATGACTGTGCAGCACATAAATATTGCTGTACAAAAGTATTTTCACAAAAAAAGTTATTAGTGAATGTGCAAACTATGTGAATGAGTTATGTAAGTCTATTTTTTAAGATTTTTCTAAAGATATGAGCAATGCACCCAAGCCAAAACTTTTGCCAACACAGACTTCACAAGAAAGTTTTTGGACTGTTGTGAAAAAACACAGTAAGAAAGTTGGTGATTCAGAGAACCAACTGATGAAATACTTTAATTAGCCAAGCAATTCTGAAAAATTATCGATCCATCATTTGGTAAGCAGCATACTAAAGAAACCTGAAAACGCACAAGAGTTCATTCATTTCGTAAGATTTCAATGGACATTAAAGCATGCAAAGATGCTACACTTGCAACTATAGAACAAAGCCACTGCTCTTTATGGCATGAGCTCAGATATGCAAGAATTACAACTTCGAAAGCATATGAGGCTGCACATTGCAAAACATTAGATGGATCTCTTACGGAAGCCATTATAGGAGGCTCATAATTAAAAGATTCTGATGCCTTAGAAAGAGGTAGATTGTTGAAGAGTGAAATGATTATGGCAGAGAAGAAAATAAATATAAATAAATGTGGGATTATGGTAGAATTACCTGATGAGGATAATGATGTTTATAGCATTGAAATTAAATGCCCTATTTAAAAAAAATCTATGAGTCTTATCTATATTAGAAAAGATAATATAATATCTGCAAAATGCATGGCACAACTGCAGCACAGATGCTTTCTCGAAGAAAATGAAGGCACTTTTCTGTGTAACTCATAGCAATGTTAAAGATTCAAAAAATATCAATGTAGTTGAAGTAGACTATAATAAGAAATATTGCGAAAATCTTATAGAAAAATGTACCTTATTTTGGTGTGATGCCATTTTTTTTCTTTTATTTAAATAACATGAATAAAACAAAATTTAAATAAATATTTTTTTTTATTAAAACATTAAAACATCCTGCATGTTAATTAGACCACAAGTTACTACTATAACATCATCTATGATAGGTACTAAGTTATGGTCAACACAAGCATAGGGTAGTAACATGTTAAATTCTCTTAATCTATTTGTAACACTTTCTACATGAATTCTTAATGCTTCTGTTCTCTTTGACTGCTTTATATCTTCTTTTGAACTAGGAGTAGATTTGTAATCAGAAGGAAGTCTTATAAAAGTACAATCCTTTTTTTCTAATAAATAAGATAAATCTTTGAAGCCTCTGTCTGCCATAACTGCTGTTTTAGAAGATAAACATTCAAGAAAACCACTATCTTCAACAATCATAACATCCGTTGCCCTGCCACTGTATCCATCAGATATAAAATTAACCAAGCCATCGGGTGTACAAGAAATCAAATACTTTAATGTATTGCATTTCTTATATTGTGACCAAGTAAGTGACTGGTGAACCGCATTACACGGCTTTTCAATCTGAATTTCTAGGCAATCTATGATAGAAACAACATTGGAATATCTGGCTCTGAATGATATAGGCAATTTATTGAAAATTTCTGCAGGTGTTGGCCAAACAATTAAATTTTTCATTTTCTCTACCAATAAAAGTATACTTTTTGAAAAAATTCTACTAATTGTACTCTGTGTATACCCAAATTGTAAGGCTAATATACTGAAAGACTCATTTAGTTTTATTTTCTTTAATGTAATTAAAATATCTATTGTAGGGAGTGGAATGTTTTCGCTTAGTAATTTTATTAAATAGTATGATCTTTTTGGTAAACCTAACATTTTAGGCTCTTTTTCAACAGCTGTTAACATGCAACTATGCATTCGTTTTTTAAATTGTGTCTCTTTCTCGGAATCATCCTCTATATTCCAGCTTGATTCGGGAGAACTTGTATCTGATTCAAAAGAAGGTGATGACAACAGTGAAAGTTGGCTGGAGGATAGTGATGCTACATCAGCATTATTTTGAAATAATTTTCTTTTAATACCAGGTGCCTGAGCTATTTTTAAAAGAGATGTTGATGTTGTTTTAGATGAAATAGGAATCGGAGATATTGCTGTACTTTTTATCTTTGCACACAAATTAACACTGACACTTTTACTCCTATAATATATTTTACTATTAACTTTAATGGCCTTGTCAACGTGCAATTTCTTCTCACTGTATGCACTGGATAATGAAGTGCTGCAACCAGGTTCACAAGCATTTTTGATTTCAGTATCTTCTATACATACATGAGATGAAGACGAACTAGCACCTGCTTCTAAATAATTTTCTGATGATGAGTCACTAACACTGACACTTTGTTTAGCAGGGGACACCAATAGAGCGTCTGCTATTATTTTTAAATATTTTCTCTTTAAGAAACCTTTTCTCACTAGTGGTGGCTGCAACTCAGTATCCTTTTGAGATTGAAATTTGTGAGGAAGGATACCTTTCTTTAATCTTAATGTATTTTTTTGTCCTTCTTGCAAATTCATAATTTTATACTCCATATAATTAGCTGTATCTTCTTCTATCTGAAAACACAAACATAATAAATTAATTTTTGAAATGAATAGGAAACAGATTAGAAAGCAGTGTAACACATAACACAGGTACTACAAATATTGTCTTTTTGAAACTAGAACTGTGTAGGTAATGAGGTTATATTTACAAAATGTAACATAATTGTGTGTAGGTATAAAATATGGTAGGTTATTAGATGATTTTGCATGAATGAAGAAAAAAGCCTCAACACAAAACACTATTATCTCCACGGAAATAATAGTGTTTTACGGTGAGATCCCAATGACATATTTATAAGATCCTCACAAATCGTTTTACAAACAAGGCTATGATGTTGACTTACTGTCGACATCATGACCTTGTTTGTGTGGTATAAAAACAAAAAAAATGTTTAGGAGACGACTATACTTACGTCAAAGTGATCTTCACAACAATATAAACAAGTTGAGGGAGATACCATATCTCTTTTCATAATTTTACACCACTTTCTCCTTATGTCCGCACCTCTCGGTACAAGAAAAAACACTTTATCGGGTGCATTTTTTATTGTATTTCTGCACTTAGGCACAATGCAGTACCTGTATGTCGGTTTTTTAAATTGTTCTATAGAGGGAGAAGGTTGTTCCATGATGATGGTTTAGTCGAAAATAGAAAACACTGTACAATCGCAGCAGAACACAATAAATACTATACAACTATACAACTTAACCTCTTCAGCTTTCCACTTGTTTATTACTTTGTGTATGTGTTGTTATAGACTATGACGTCACATCAAGCGCGCCAATATGGCGGGCGTTTAAGTGCCCGTGTCGTTGACTTTTATTTCAGTTTAAAATGATAAAAAATACTTACGTTAATTCTGTTTTTAATAACCTCGCTTTTTAGTTATAATAATAGTAACATTCGAATATACAGTTTTCAGGCACTTATTTTATAGTTTATAAGCAGGAATTAAGATTCTAATTTCAAATAAGTACTAAGTATATTTATCTAGGTTTTTTTTATGTCTAGGTAAAGAGTAAAGTCAGTATGAAAAGTATATAGTTGATCTCAATAAACTTTCTAAAAGTTGACATGGTTATTGGTTACAACAGAAGACTTGTTTACATATTTTCCTAAAGATAATAAAAGAGTTGTATTTTTAGGGTTTCATATCATAAAATGAAAAAACGGACTTTATGGCGGGAATGAGAGAAGTGAAGTTGATATTTTGTTTAGATTTTCTATTTTTTACATTTTTGGGAGTTTTAAAGTACAAAAGTGATGGTATATTGTGTTTTAAAGTTCTGTACAAGTGAAAAAAATGGAATAGGCCTAAAAAAACGTGTGTAACTGAAGTTCTCGCGCTCTTCCAAGAAGTCCTTTATAACTTCAGTAAAGCCTACTATCATTTTACTGGAGGAGTTTTACGATAAGAATAAACTAATTTATGTGTGATTCTACTTAAATACGTGAAATTGGCAAATGCGCTAAACTGTGCGCCATGCCCTAAAGAAATAAAAAATAAAATGAAAAAACGGAAGCTCTATAGATTCACTTCGGTCCGTGTGTCCGTATTGCACTTGTCAACTCGCACTTAGCCGGTGTTTTTACGTTAAGACAATTACACTCAGACGGACTTTAAACTTATTGTCGTTGTCTGTTAGATAAATATAAATATACATATATGCAGTCTTTAACTCGTAAACCAATAATAAATAAGTTATCTTTCTTAGTACCTACTTCATTATTTTAATCAACTACTCTTAACATCGATTAGCCGAAATATAGAACAAAATATAAAGAGCTACCTAATATGCGTGTTTAGACGATACTTGATTACGCGAATGACTGGCCCGTTATAGCTCGGTGGCAGAGCATCAACTTTCCAAGCCGGAGTCCCGTGTTCGATCTACGGTTAGGTCAATTTAGAAAATGACTTTTCTAATTGGCTTGTAGTGTACGTGTTACTGCTCCCCCGAGCTCCCCCAGTTCGTTGTGTGGTACCCATAGAACAAGCCTAGTGCTTAGCCTAGTTTGGGTTCATACAATTTGTGTAATGATCTGCAGTATTATTATTATTACTTTATGCGAAAAACGAAATAATCTTGGTGCAAAATTCTTAGCCTTCACAAAGAAATTGGACATAAGGATTTCAGTGGAGTTACATGTCAATACAAACATCGGTTCAATTCACATTCGTTATTGTCACGTGACCGTGAGACTGTATTGTTTGGACGCTACTCCGATGTCTCGTTAACGTCTTTCACCCGCAATGGTACTTGTTTACTGAATGTAGTGTAAAATGGAAACAATTTTGCAACAATCACAAAAAAACATAGAATAAACTTCCACGGTAGTTTGGGAAAGCAAGACGAGTGATAGCTTGTGTTGCTGCGGGCTCAAGCTATCTCAGCGCCCTCTCTCAAGAATAATTTAGTTGCGAAATGTTTTTACTCAAACAATTTACTTTCATTATTATTCAAGCCAAGAAAAAACAATTGAATCCGAACACGAAATTCTCTATCGTTAGGCGGCACCCTAGCGTCGATTTTCTTGGCATTTACGTAACTTCGAAGTATCCAACAGGAAAAAAGTTTTACTAAATATGATAAATTTAATGTCAGTTAATTTGAAATAATTTCCGCCACACAAAACTAAATAAAACAAAAAAAAATGTTATCAAAATCTCAAAATGGAAAATTTGTCAAATGGACCCAGTTTTGAAATTCTTTTAAACAACCGAAATGAAACATATCATGTACTTAATACACACTTTTTTCATTATTTAATTCACATTTCACTATGTACTCTCCCAGTGTCGTAACTTGTTATACCGATGAGGCTCGTGGCAAATTCACAGGACGTGGACCTCCCTCAATTACTGGAGGTTCAAGGGGCGGTCGTAGAGGTCATGCCCCAGCTCAAAATCGTACACGTCGAATCGACAAACCTATTTATTTTATTTCTCATAATTTTTTTGTGTACCTAATAAATTTTCTCAACTTCATGGTCTACACTACACATGGCCACATATTCATGTGACCATGTGTTGTTTATGCTCGTTCAAATTTGTAGTTTCTTTTCAATAAATCACGACGTAAAGTACGTACAAAACGCTGGTATAATAATACTGGGTGGGAGACAATTAGAATTAGTTAAGTGTGCCAGTTTTCTTAGTTTAACAGTAGATAGTAAATTGCAGTGGGCGGACCATGCCGGGGCATTGGCTGGTAAGCTCGGTTCCGCGATATTTGCCATTAGGCATTAGGCATAGACATTAGGCAATTGACGGATGCAGATACGGCTAGGTTGATGTACTTCGCATATTTTCATAGCCTAATGTCCTATGGCCTTTTGCTGTGGGGATCAGTGGCGTATATTAACTCGATTTTTATTTTACAAAAAAGAGCAATACGTGCGATCTACAGTATGAATGCATGAGAATCACTGAGATCGTTTTATAAGACACTGATGTACTCACCTTGCCGTCCTTATACATCTTTGAAATTATTATGTATACGAGGAAAAATATAGATCTATTTATAAAGAAAAGCGATTTTGGTGGTATGAAAACCCGAGGACGTGATAAATTGGTTATTCCAAAATTTAAATTACATAAGTCAAATGTTTCATTTTTGGGTAACTGCATTCGTTTTTGTAATAGTTCCTCAAGAAGTCACTAAATTAACAGAAAATATTTAGATTAAGGTAGGTCTGTCGAATTATGCCTAGAGGCTAATTACGCCTGTGCTAAAAAACTTCAGTTACATTATAGATAAAATAAATCTTAATACCTACGCACTAAGATTAACAAACCCTGTAACAGCCCCGAACCCCGCCTGAGGCGTTCCCCGCTACGTGTGCTAGCAGTTGACTGAGTTTCGTTGTAAGCAGTGGTTGTGCGATTTTTACCAACATGAAGCAAGAAGTTCGTTACAATTTTAATATAACTTATGTGAGTTTTGTACAAAAATCTAAAGCTTGTTCGTTAGAATAACTATTTTCCCATTTATAACCAGGATTTCTTTAGTATTGTGTAATCGATTTTCGATTTTGTTTTAAATTTGTTAGAAGTGTTCTGGACTGGTAATTACGCCTAGGCGGTATTACCCATACCAAATGCAGCCGTAGGCGCTTTTAACCACCAGATAGACCTAAGTAAATAAACTATCGTTTTAAGGATCTCATATTTAAATGTCTCATATTAAAGTTTCTTCTCAGGGTTCCGTACCAAAAAAAAGTCCGCAAAATGTAATATGTTCATTGTTCGTAGGTTTAAAAAATATGTCAACTGAAAAGAAAAAGCATGCTTCGTGGACTCAAAACGACTTAGAAACAGCTGTTACAGCTGTTCAGACACACAGGCTGTCCAGTTATGGAGCAGCTAAAACATATAATATCCCGAGGAGGACACTGAGGGATTATTTAAAAAGTGGGATGTCAAAACAAAAGTTGGGTAGAAGAACAGTATTCACTAGCGAACAGGAGCAAGATTTTGTGAGAAGAATTATTAGATTTGCAGATTTAGGGATCCCATTAACAGCAAAAATGATACGCAAACAAGCATTTGTGTTTTGTTAGGCGTATAACATTATTAACAATTTTAACAAGCAATTACGCATTGCCGGGCGAGACTGGCTTAAACTGTTCTTGAAAAGAAATCACAATGTAGCGAAACGTAAAGCTCAATTTCTAAATCAAGCTAGAGGCCAAAAGCTAAACAAAGCTATCGTTTCACATCATTTCAAAGAAGTGGAAAAATTATATGATGAACTTGGAATCCATTACAATCCAGAGAGGATATACAACATGGATGAAAAAAGCTGTCGTTTAACGATGCACAAACAACCTACAGTAATCGCTCAGAAAGGAACAAAAAGAGTTCACATACAAGCTTCCGAACATGGCGAAAATGTCACAATCGTAGGTTGTGCAAATGCGGCGGGGAATCCAATACCTCCAATGATTATATTCAAAGGTGTTCGAAGGAAGCCCGAATTCGAATCAAATTTGCCTCCAGGTTCGATTGTCAGAATGGGCCCAAAGGGAAGCATGGCTTCAGAGCTTTTTATTGACTTCTTAAGACATTTTGCTAGATTCAAGACCTCAGGAAAATGCCTTCTAATATTTGACGGAGCAAAGTGTCATTTAGATTAGAGGATTGCCGAGGAAGCGGATATGCTTGGTATTACTCTATATTGTCTACCATCTAAACAGCCATTCCCAAAGTGGGCGATAACGCCCCCTTGTGGGCGCTGCAGGCCTAAAGGGGGGCGGTAAGAGACCCAGAAAAAAAATGAAGGCGTTGTGTAGAGGCCTGGGGGGTGATTTGTAATTTCATTTAGCTAGGAGGCATCTTAGACAACGACTGCATGAGCTCTCGACTCAGTAGACAAAATAAGTTTGGGAACCAGTGATCTAACACAACACATGAGTTGCAGCCGCTCGACAAAGTCTGCTACAAACCCTTCGAGAGTTACTGGGACCAAGAAGTTATTCAACATTTTTATAAAAGCCATGCTCAAAAATTAACTCGTCCAGACTTTAACAAGATTTTGTTGAAGATATGGTCAAAATGTATGACACATGAAAACATCACCAGCGGCTTCCGAGCAACGGGATTATATCCTTGGAATCCAGATGTTTTACCTGAAAGCGCTTTTGCACCCTCCGTGTTAACGGAACAACAAGCATCTGTGAATGAAAACATGGAAGAATCTCGCGGCAGCTCTTCAATGGCAGGACACGAGGAAGAGCTCAATCGTTCGGTGAATGCTTCGCAAGCAATTTCTACGACTGTATACTCTGCACAAGACATTTTGCATACCATTGACATTCAGTCTCTTAGTCTACAAGTTACTCCACCGCGTTCACAAGTCACTCCGCAGCACTCACTGATTTCGGGTCCAGCTCCACGAGTTACTTCACCATGCTCACAAACAGAATCACATAGTTCACAGTTAACTCAGTCACGAGAAGAATGCCAACTTAGTTACAGATTGCCAGTTCCTTCCCCAAGTAGCTTGAATACTCGAAAGAGACTAGTATGTTATAGTTCGTCTACAGATGCTTCCGACTATGAAGATGCTGCTGACAATGAAATTATTACTGAATTCATCACAAGGCCACGTATGCACCAACCGTTACATATTTATTCATCCGAATCAGAATCTGAAGCAAATTATGAAGATGATATACCGTTGGCTAAGTTACAGATAAAATCTCCGTTTCATATATTCATGCCTACACCAAAAAAAACCCCGCCGGAAGGCTTTGAATTATAAAGGCCAAAAAATAAGTAAAAATCTATTTAATGACACGAAAGACATGAAAAAGAAATTCGATGGTAGCGAAGTAACCAAAGATAAAACCAAATCAAAAGAAACTGAAAAGTACAAAAATAGCGAAAGATAAAATTAAATCAAAAGATAAAAGGAAGGTAAGTGATAAAAGAGAAACTGAAAATAAAAATTCACCTAGTAAAATGAAATTAGGAGAACTCAATAACATAGAACCAAAAAAACACAAAATAGGAAAAATGCAAATTAAAGAAAAAAAGGAATGAGCAAAAATAAGGCTAAAGAAAACAAAAATAAAGTCAATTTAGATACACAATAAACAATTTAGATGTCCCGATGGTTGCGACTAATTTTAAGGACCTACTTACTTACCTTTACGTAGGCGTTACTACCTCAACTGGGTATAATAACGCCTAAATGTTTTTTTTTTAATTTATTTTTGTTCGTTACTCTGCCTAAAGACGATTTAATTAAGTTAAAGCAATGTACCATTGAAAAAATGTAATAATTGATTTTATTACCTTAGTAATTTAGGATTTACGTTACCTGATTTTATTACTGTAAAAACGTTATCTAAAAATTAAAAAATCTATTGAATAATGATAATACAGCTAAGACTGATTATGTTCTTAATTAAAAAAGACTAAATCATGTTTGAGTAATGTTATTTTAACAAAACTGTAGTAGGCGAAATTAAACATGAGTAGTTTAATTCTGCCAAAACCACTGATTCAGAATTTCGTTGTTTTTTCTTTATTTTATGAAGAGATCATAATACTTTGCGTTTAATTAATTTAATTAATGTGTTAAAAAAAAGCAAAATAAATTAAAAAAAAAAATTAATAAACGAACCTTCGATACATACACTCTTTTCTTTTTCTTTATTTGTAATATTGGAGTAAATTTGCTTCAACCTTATGTAGGCGTAATTCGACAGACCTACCTTAGTTATAAAACGTACATTGATTAGTCAATCATACTATAAAATAAACGATTTCGTTGAAGATAAAACAATAGTCTGGAAATGATCTTCTGTGCACATGCATTTACTGGCTCTCTGAATATTGTATTTTAATAAACCTTTTGTAAAATGATGTTGAAAAAATGAAACCTGGCTGAGTTTCTTGTCGGTTCTTTTTAGTGTCCAGGTTTTCTTTTCTCCTCTCTTTGAACCGAACTAAGTAGATTTGATGTTCAAAAATACCTTGTAATTGGGTTTACTTGAATAAATTGATTTGACTTTGACTTTGAATATTGCGTGCATTTTTCGATGACATTCTGGTAACTCCTAATTTAAAAGGAGTAGGTATTGGATTAACTACGTTCTTTCGTTTTCTTACAAATGCATTTAAACCTTGATACCTTGAACCTCGTGTGTACTTTAGTAGATAACTTAAATTAATTGAAAATAAAACTATTTTATATTAAATTTTATAAAAGTAAATGTCAAGATTCTCACGTATTCGCGGCCCACTCGAGTCGGGGGCCCCTAGCATTCACCCGCTATGCCATGCTATTGTTACGCCACTTACTCTCCCTCCCCTTGTCACGCAACGAGCCGCCTTCAAATTCGAACGTCCTACGCTGTCGTCTAGTGTGCCTATATGGATAAGTTGGATTGGAACCGTAACAATGTGCTACAGCACTCGCAGTGCCGCTACAGAGCGGCCTAAAAATTTGCAGACAGCGACAGCCACGCGAACACTGCGCGACCGGTGACTAATTGTAATAAAAAATTGGGATCATGTATGACGATTGCGATATTATTGTATGACTGCAAAATGCACTTTTCGCCGTAGATTTAGCGCCACTATACAAATTACATTACACAAATTCTCGTTTTGACAGCAGATATCGCGCGATATTGGCACAGCATGCGGCAGCATGCTGTCTGCAAGTTACGTAATACCTCTTACTCTGTGGCCTACCCATTATGGTTTCATCTACGCCCTGCACAGGGAAAGAAGCAGCCGAGATTTCCTACATTATTCTTTCTTTTCCAAACCAATGGAAGTAAATAATATCATAACCTTTCTTTTTCATTAGTTGTAACTGCGACTTTGTATGCGCGCATATTAGGGATACATAGCGATAGTATCTTTTTTACTTTGCTTACGTGTAGCCACTAAATCTAAACTTAAAATTAATATATGACATATCTTTTGAGTGAGTATCCCTTTACTCTCTAAACTAAACTCTATCCAAACAACATTAAGTAATTTTTACATGCTGCCGTCACAGACAAAAAGATTGTTTAACGACCTTGAAAACAAAGAATTTTTATCATGTCACGAATACGTCTTACGTTATGCGTTCGTCTGTGTAATCGTTTGTAATTTCTAAACTTCTAAGTGGCAATATGCGCGGTTTTTGTTGACGCATCGTTTAGACTAGAACAATGAACTAAAAGGTTTATTACATTATATTTTATATTATGTTATAATTGCAGTTACCGACCCCATAGTCTGTCGCGCGTTTCGCATAACGTTGGTGATAACTATCGCCCGCGAACTATGCGGTTGCCTCGCTGTTTTGCACTTCGCTTCGCTTATCTTCAACGCAGCGAGCGGCGGCCAGTGGGTGTTGACCGCCAACCAGCAAGCAACCATTTTGGGAGCCGTCCAGTTAGTAGGATCTTGCACTGCATCCAGTTTAGTTGAAAGAACTGGCAGAAAGGTGACTAATATAAGAAATTAAATAATTATATTGCCATAATAAGACTGGCACTACATTGACGACCTGGATGGCGCAGTGGTTTAGACGATGCATCCAAGCGTGGACGGTTTCGGGTTCGATTTCCAGTCGAGTCAATTTAGGACACAAACTTTTCTAGATTATCTCGAGATTGGGTGTACTGGGAGACGTTCCCAGTAGTCGTCCTCTGGTTCTCATAGCACAGGAAATGCCCTAGTTTGAGACCAGGTGATCGGTGTGTATTGTTTAGCATAATATTATTCGGTTTAACTGAAAGAACTTGCAGGAAGGTGACTAATATAAGAAAAATAATTATCTTGCTATAATAAGACTTTATAACTCAAGACAGACTGTACCGTCCGATTAAAACGGTCTTGCACTGCATCCAGTTTAGTTGAGAGAACTGGCAGAAAGGTGAATAATATGAAAAAAATAATGATTTGTTACCCTTGATTATTTACTTGTCTAGGTGGAACTTTATAAACAATCAAAATGCACTAAAACGGCCCGAATTGCGGGTTATGTGTGCGAAACAGCGGTGTACTTATTTTCATAAAAGTGTTAATATGTGCGTAACTGGAGATCACAGCATATACTTATTACAGTATTTCCCTGTTGTTGTCTGTAACTTCTAGCAATTCAAACAAACTCAAAATGTACTTTTTATACATGTATATAATAAAGCTAAAAAAACAATATACAATTTATCTCATATGAAGATATAAATTAAAATCTCTTCGTTTGGAAATAGTTACTCTTTCTTTTTTTGGATTTCATTTCGTGGGTTATAAATATATTGTCTGATTTGTAAATATGGTGGCATCCTATTTGTAAATAACTCTTGATTGGTGATCTATATTCGTCGCTGATAAAAACAAACATTAATTATTACTTTTAAAAAATATGGTCAATTAGGTAACCTAAGGCTAATTTCACAATTTTTTAAATACACAACTAATATAGTCATTAATTACTTAGCCATCATTTTTTCCTTATAAATACCTTGCATGGTACAGATTCTTTTTTTAACATTCGTAATCTCCTATTTATAAAAAGTCATTAGCATTAAAATGTCTGTGGGATGTCCATTAATCTTCACTTTTCATTTTCATAAGTCAGCCTTGGTTTTCCGTGCCTTCTTTTACCACTCATGTCATTATTTTGCCTATTTATTTTAAATGTATTTGTATATGTTACATGCAAATATGTTAGGTTATTTTTGTTCCATAAACATACTTGTAATTTTTAGTATATTAAGTACCTATTATGAATAGGAAAAAATGATTACTAATTATTTTTATACATTTTATTTTCCGTCGAGCTGTTGCTGTATTACCAGTTTAATGTCAAGTGTGTATTGCAAGCTTTTCTTATTTATACCTAACGGATTCGTTTTCCATCTAGCCGTTACTGGGCATTACGAGTTTACTATCGGGTGTGTCACTGTGCGTGCTCGGCGCGTGGTTTTACCAAGGGACGGAAACGCACGCGTGGTTGCCGGTTGCGGCGCTCTGCCTCTGCATATACTGCGACGCAGCTGGACTGCAACCAGTACCGTTCGTTATCATGACTGAGATGTTTCCTTTTCAGGTAAGAAAACTTTAAATCGCTTGTCACAAAAGCGAGCTGAGGGCTAATAGGCGTAATGAACTATTTTATAGACGGTCTAACAATCAGTCGCTATATATTCTATCTGTAGGCCAATAATATTTTTTACTGTCGCGATATCCAAATAAACTGTTAAAAGTTCTGATTTTATTGCGCTTCGATGTAAAACCGTATGATTTTGTAGATTCGATCGTTTGAATTGGTATGGAAAAATATTATGTCAGGGTTCAATTTGTTCATTGTTACACACAGAACTATTCTTATAATTCTTCTGCATTAATAAATTCGATTCTAGGTATTTGTTTTTGTGTAGGTACTCAATGGTGTAAGTTTATCTTACAAAACATGAATTAGGTATACCTGTTTACATTACATATAGCGTACAACATTAATTAAATGGCCGACGGGGTTATTATCTAAAAATTTGCAGGCAGCGACAGCCACGCAATCACTTCGCGACCTGTGACTAAATGTAATAAGACGTTAATATCATATATGACGATTGCGTGTCTATTGCGCTATGACTGTAAAATGCACTTTTCACGGTAGGGTTAGCGCTACTATACAAAGTACATTACATACATTTTCGTTTTGACAGCAGATATCGCGCTATATTTGGCTGTCGCATGCAGACTGCAAGTTAGGTAATAAGCGTGCGAATAGATCACAAACAACAAAGGTCTAAAATGTTTGTAAAACTGTTTTTTTTTCAGCTTCGTGGTACAGTAACGTCATTGGTCATCGCTGTGCCGTGTTTGCTTGTCTCCATAGAGTTGCGTGTTTTCCAACCTCTAGCAACCGCCGTCGGTTTATACACTGTGTTCTGGATGTTCGCCGCTGTATGTCTAGTCAGCACGTTGTATATAATGTTCTTCGTTCCCGAGACGAAAATGAAAACTTTAGAGGAGATTTACGCAGAATTAGGGGGTAAGAGAGAGAACGATTGCGAAGCTAATGTGACTAAATTATGAATATCTTGGACATAGTATATACATATTCTCAGAGGATTATTTTAAATTGTTCAGCTTTACATTAATGTATGCTGTGATGTTTCATATATCTCAAGTGTTTTGTTTGTACAAGTTTTTGAGAAAATCGACTGCGAACCCCAGATAGCAATTTAAAGTTGACCAGGCGTGAGCAGTTTGCCATGCAACTGTATACCACTTAAGGCAAGTTAAAGTAGGACTTTTTAGTTACCATGCAACACAGATACGATACTGACGTAACATAGTGTTTTAAGCTGTAGTTACTTGAAGGTAACTGTGATAACACAAAAGCAGGAACCAAAATATAAACACAAATTTTGACATCTAGTAAAAATAAGATTGCAACAACATTGTCAAAAACTTGCCTCGTCATATTTGACTTAGGAATTTATGCTATCTGGGACGTAGGCAGTACAAGAGATTTTTTAAAGGGTCAATTTTTTCATTTGGGACACGGATTCGCAAAAACTTGATTTTCAAATGTGGTCAATTTGTATCGTAAATAGGTTTATTTTACTCTTATTGTAATTAACATGCTTTTATTAGCTTCACCTGTAACTATGTAAAAAATTAAATTTGACCCACTTCCCCGGTTTCCGATTGAGCTGAAATTAAGCATACACGTTTAGTTTGAATGACAATGCTTGGTTAGCTTGGTTAGTTAATAAAATGACGTCAGTCTAAATTCATTATGGCGGAGCAGTTATTTTTTATGCGCGTCCATGATATGGTTATAATTATAAATTATAAGCATTTGCCGAGAAGAATACGAAAAATATTATAGTTTAAAAAAAACTAAAAAACATGCTTTATCACGCACTAAAAATTAATTATAAAAAAATCTAAAAAACATGCTTTTATTACGCACTAAAAATTAAAAAATAATTAAATTAATAAACTTGTTTGTTACGATATATACACCATACGCTTGCCAATATTTTAACTTCATTGTAAACTAAACTCAAACATATATTATTTTATTCAATACGTGACGGATAATAGATATGCTAGGTAGTTATCAGTAAACTTATCACTGCTTTTATATCCAATGACTACTAATTCAAAAAGCGTGGAACGTTTTTAGTTATGTGTACTTTTAATTAATTCAGACAAAACGCGCCACGCTTATTGAATTAGTCATTGGACATAAAAGAAGTGATAATTTTACTAATATATGCATATATCGTAACAAATAAAAGATTATTTAATTTCATTATTTTTTAATTTTTAGTGCGTAATAAAAGCATGTTTTTTAGTTTTTTTTTGTAATTAATTTTTAGTGCGTGATAAAGCATGTTTTTTAGTTTTTTTTTATTTGGTAATCTTTCAGTACCTAGCGTACCAATTATTAAATAACGAATTATGTGGCGGCAAATACTTCTCATTTCAGTAGCCACTCTCCTAAGTGACGAATCTCTTTCATATCGTTATTCTAAGTACTATAAAAGTCAACCAGTCTCAGAACTGATAGTTATTGATTTTTTTTTTATCAAACTTAATTTTTAAAACTTGTAAATTGAAAAATTGTGCCATCTGATATTTTTATAATAAGTAGGTACTTAATTTATTAATAATTATTTAATATTAGAGTAGATTATGTTGGTATGTAATACTTACATTTATTGATGTACCTATGAGTAGTTTAATAATTAGTGCACTTTACTATAAATAAAAGACAAATCACAAGCAATGGAATGTTTATAATTGCAATGATAATAACTTCATACAAATATCATTACGTAAGTACAAAGCCTCAACAAGAAAGACAGTCTCACTTTGTCCTCGTGATTATAATTTTTACATGGCTACACAACTATCAACTTTTATAATCTGTGTGGATAGAACTCTACAATAAAACCTTTCGTTGAAATCACAACCACATACGAATTAGGAAGTACCAGTTAATTTTTGCCAAAAAAAATAGGCCATTGACAGTTGTTATAAAGTACAAAGCAAGACCACCTTTCGTTCTTACAATCAGTCCAATCGAAGCAGCATTCTTTATAAAGAAACTGCATGACTTGGTACATATTTTAATTGATTTCATATATAATATACATTAAGTATGTATATGTGTACTACACGTATACAACATGGATAAAAAACAATGTAGGTAAATATAAAACGACACGACATAATAGTGCTTACTTTGTGCTTTTCTTAATTATATCATAGAGTAAAATGCAGTATGTAACATAACCCTAAAATTAGTTTCATTAGACATAGAACTACATTGACTACTCTATTATAAAAACTATTTTAACTCGAATGGTATAAAAGATTATTGTGTACTTATTTT
Organism: Zeuzera pyrina; assembly: GCA_907165235.1. NCBI lineage: Eukaryota > Metazoa > Arthropoda > Insecta > Lepidoptera > Cossidae > Zeuzera > Zeuzera pyrina. Next base: position 9,082,251 of record OU015641.1, read on the forward strand.
AAGTAATCATTACATTACTTTAAGTAACTTTATTTTGTAATTGCATGAAACATACAATTGTTAATATTCCAGTAAAAATATACGCATCTCTATCGATTTTTTTTTAAATTTATGTCAACCATTGACAAATTGCAGTGTTAATTTAATTTTAAAACATTATTATATGCAGATATTTAAACTAATCACTTATAATAATTATGCTTTGGAGAGTTGAAAACGACGTTAATATATGGATAATGATTATTTTGACAATTTTTAAACTGTATATAGGAGAAATCAAGCTCATCACATTTCATCGGCAAGACCAATATTATGTATAAAAATATTGCACTAAAACACTTAAAAAGTAATTAATGATATGCATACACGTGCTTATTCTAATATATATGTGAAAATAATTGAAATTTGGAACCCGAAATAATTAGAAACCATAGACAAATAAACTTTTTTTCGGGTTTCACAAGAATGTAGATGTGAGCAAATTTGGATAAAATAAAGTATAATTATAAAGCTAGACAAAAACTGAGATATAAATCGATTTTCAACTTAAATATAAAAACTAAGATTTTGGTTTACAACAATTTGGCATTTCCACTTTATCGGTGGTAGATTTTAGTAGACAATGTTATTTATCAGTCTTTATTAGGGATGTGTGAGCAATTCATGATTATATTTGTGATATGTAAAGAAAATAAAGTGTAACTTTAATTTGACTTTTATTTTTACTGAAGAAAAATCTTTAAATTAGTAAGTATCACAAAGTAAGAAAAGAAAATATGTTATCGTGTTATTTGTTTATAATATATTTTTTTTACCGGTACAGTTTAATCGAGCATTGCAAAATCATGGAAGATTTTAAATACTTGTAACTGGATGAGTATACATTTGAAACAGTTTTGTGTATTGTGTAGACGAATAAAAATACCTATATAAATAGTAGTATTGGTTTTTATCATATAGATTGGGACCTAGCTAAATGAACGCGGTAGGAATGTAAGCGTTATGTTTCAATTTTTCATCGATACTCTTACATAAGATTGCAGTAGTAACCGTTCTCGATTTTTTTCTACTTCGTACATTTTTATATTTCTAGTTTAACTACGGAATGACAGCTTGATGCAACACTTATTTTAAGAAGTATAAAAGTAAGATCAAAATAACACGGTTTCTATCGTTAACATAGAATAGCATCATAACGAGTAAAGTTAGCAGAATGCCACTAGCTTCGCTAATACCAGTTAAGTGACGACTTTTTTCTATTCTTTCCACGTGAAGAGTTCATTTAGCTCAGTCTCCACTGTACTATGGTATTCCGAGATGTATGTAGGACACGTATCCACTGTTTAAACGACATGTGAATATGTAAGATTTAGAATAATTAGATTTTTTTTATGTAAACTGTTGTAGTGATTGGATAACTTACAAGAGAAGTTAAATGACAAAGTCAATATTTGTACACTTAGGTACATTTCACTGTAATAAATTATCTAAATAAATAGAAATAAAACGAAGCCATCGAAAAATAAATAATGCATATTGTACACTTAATATCACGTAATTAACAATGTAAGAACTAAGAACTTAATCTAGGCGTATATGAAAACAGACCGTAGAGTACAGACTTTTAAATATGCAATGCATTACTGCGTATTACGCATGTGGCAATAAATGTTCATATACAGTCTGTGTACGAACATATATTGCCACACAAGCAAGTGCCACGCAGGGACTTAGTAAATACAATTTGTGCTGAGCTGAACTGTGTTGCCTATGTGGACTCCATTTCCATATACAACTAGAGTTAATATTGCCATAGCAAAAAATAATAAGTTAATCTTGAAATAATGTTTTTGCCATAAATACATTCGTTTTCAAGACTAATCACTGAAGTTAAGAATAATACATACAGCAGTGAAAGGTATATGAATGAAGGCTACTTGGAGCGTGTTTCGTATAAGTTATCGAACAAAATACAAAACACATGTCGTTAGAGTGAAGTGACGAATCGAGCGCTTGAACCAGTAATATTTAATAAATTCCACTTACGAGGCAAGATTACTTTTTATATTACATTCAAGTATGAATATAAATCTCACTTCATTTAATCAATCTGCAATTGTGTATTCATAGGTTACTGAACGTATAACAAACTCAAACACGCAAGAATGGGAAGTTTCAATTGACATTTTTGTACATTTTGGAAGGAATTGACAAATGGAAGACAGAAAAGGAACACGTACAGACATAAGACGAAAGATAAAAATGTGTGTAAATTCAAAACATTGCATGGGACTAGACACAGTAAGCCGAATACAAAAAATAACTATTTACATAAATAATTTGGTAAGAACTGCTGCTGCAGTGTTTCATTAATGACGGTCAACGATCCGCAAACCCAAATACGAGATAATGACATATCCAAGACCCATAGACAATTTTTTTTTTAACCTTAAGTTGGTATAACCTCGGATTAAGAATCAAAATGGGCGTGTATTTGCTGTCAGAGCGTGTCCTTTTGTTGTTGACCCAGTATCTAGACTTACTAATGTACTTGGAAATAAAGATAAGTGATGATATAAACAAAATAAAAAGAATGAAGGAGGACTTAAAAGTTCCTAGAGAAGAATAAATGCGAATACGAAAGTATTAAAAGACAATTGGATAGGGATACATTTGGCCAGACAGCAATTATTTCAGTAATGTACGTGAAGTCCGTTTTGAGCTGACACGAATTACACCGACAGTGCGAGGTTACCATACTTAGTAAGGCTTACTATTTTACTCGTTGTTACGCTCAACGAGATACAAAGAGAGACGCGATAATTCGTTTGACACAATAAGAGCGGCACTTATGGCTTCGTCCATTGTTTCTTGATCCGAGGGTATAACCGTAATATTTAAAAAATGTACCAATGTAACGGAATCGTGATGTTTTAATCGTAGAGATATTACGACAGAGTAGAGATCGATAATAAACGTCTTTTTCTTTTGCTTACATTGTGCAGTTATTATTTGACATAAAGAGTATTAGCATTAGACAAAGAAAAGTGAAACGTTGTTTTTGTTCTCTTTTTTCCAAAGGTCGCCTAGTTCTACTCGTAATACCTCTATGAGTAGTAGCCTTACCATTTTCCGCAGTCGATACTCGATAGCGACCGCGTCGAAGTTTTGTATGACAATTCTTAGTTCACTATAGTAACCGCCAGGGGCGCTGCCAATTATTCATACAAAATTTTACGCTGTCGATAGCGAGTATCGACGTCGTTAACTCATGGTAGAGGTATAGAAACACTTTCATTTTTTAGTATATACCAACATAGGTTAATTTTTTGACTTAAAAGCTGCCATGAATTTTTGACTAGTTTACGATATTTTCAATTTATTATTATTTATTTAAGTACTAATTAAATGTATACTGTATAAAATAATGGTTGCTAAAAGACATTACTTTGAAGTAAAATTCAAATACTGCGTGACAGTTCGCATGTATTTTGTACAACAAAAAATATTGAGATTCTTATTACAAGGCTGAAATGTTTTTACTTTCAAAATTATATGTACATTCCACTACATCGTAACAATTGCATTAAAAGAAGACTTACAGATCCGTAGAAGGTGAATAAATATCACTTTCGGAAATTTAATTCTCTCTTTAGGAAACAAACCCAATATGTTAAGCGCAAGGAAACCAGGGATATCGCAGATGTCAGGATCGGCATCTGTAAAAGCAGGAACGTCCGCATAGTTTCTGTTGGAATTGGAAAAGATAAATTGGAAAAGTAGCCCGTAAAATTGGAAAATACGGAAAAGCTTTTTTTTTCTATGAGATATGAAAATCACAAACAAATGAGATTTGATAAAGCGAAAGAAGTATGTAAGGATTGCTACGCTTGGCGCTCCGTCCTCCTTCACTATCCCGTTACGGACACAGCGTAAAGATATGTATGTATGTACAAACAAATTTATTTAAATTTGAGCTGGACGTCTGAAGGGTCAGCTGGTTAGTAATATAACTCTGTGCTTCAGAAAGCACGTTAAGCCGTCTGTTCCGGCTCTTGTTATATGGCGGTGGTCATTAAGCCAAGCAAATAGGTTATATAACGGAACATTTATAGAATTTTAAGTCTTTTAACGGTTAAATAGGAGTGTTTCTGTATCCGCGAACACAACACGACCACTACTGAAATTTATAACAGCGACCGGAATACAATGCTTGAGGCCTTTTCGAGCCCTTTGGAGGTCTATAACTGCTCTATAACCAAGCTGTCAACGCAGTCTTGAATTCATAGATATTATGTGTCCGATTCCAAATTTTAGAAAACAAAGTTTCCGAAACTGATATTGTAGTGCACTTTAACCCTTAGTGGAACGCAGCATTTGTTATGTTGGTAGAATAAAAGTATTTATAATTTATGGAGTGTCAATATTGATAAGTTGGCTGTACAATAACGCACAAAGACGCCAACCAGAAACAACTATTGTACAGTATTACGCGGGTAGTAAGGACCGGTACGCGCTGGCAATGGAGGTGGTGTGTCCTGTAACATAATTATTCACAATTAATTTCAAGTTTTACTTATTAGGAGATCCAAGTGGGTGGACCGAACTTCTATAAGTGAAAGGCATAAAAAAACACAACTATGATTTTTTTATTGAAGTTTTATTTCTTTTGGCGCGTTTGTAAAAACAGATCAGTGTATTTTTTAGCGTGTTACGAAGTTCGTGCGCCGATGTAACACATAATTTATTGTTTTTTATTTCATTCATTTCAAGCGGTCAGTTTTATTTTTTTATATGTGACCAGTTTTGTTTTTTATATGTGGCCAGTTTTACTTAAAAACGTCAAAGAAGTATAACTTTTTACGTGCATACACGAGTACACGTATACTCTTTATTTTCTGTTAAGTTGGTACCTAGATGAATTGAAGTTACCGCGATACTAAAATTTATCTACTGCACAGGTATATCGGGGTGACTTATATTTTGGGTAATACTCACCTTACAGAATATTTAATCTTAACAGTTTCGTTTTATTAAAAAACATTACCCTCCTTAACTTGCGCAGTTGAGAAAAAATATTAAAGAAATGATAAATATGATGGCGTACTAAATAAAAAAATAAAGTAATACTAATTACATCTGGCTCGAAGGAACAACTATCATAGATTTTACAGCCATTGTTAATTTGCACAGATTAAAAATAATAATAATAAAGATTAAAAAAGAAAAACAAAACAAACCTCAAGCATACAGGGAAGCAAACTAGGATTGTGTTTTAACACTAGGCGTCATGCTCTGAAATAAAATGAAGCAAAAATCAAAGAAAAGAAAAAAAATCCAGAAAATTAATGGTATTAAATGAAAGCTGCATAGTTTAAAAACAAAAGGCTGTTGTAACGAAACCATTTTCGTTTGAGTATTTCTTCTTATACCATAATATACTCCAGACTGTATCATACATAAATACATAAAATCGTTAACATTTCATAGTAATGTACTGTATACAAAAAAAACAATGAAAACGTATTTAGCTACAAAAACAATTTTCATGACATATATATAAATCTATGTAATAAAAATGTAAATGTTCGTTTGTTCAAAATCTTAAATTTTTAAAGTTCTTCACAGATTGCTTTGAAATTTTGATACAATGTTGTGTTCGAATACGCACGCTTTTATGTATAATTATCTGTCACAAGTTTCATCACAATCACACAAGGATGAATTTAGGAACGCAGAGGACAAACACTGGTCGATTCAACCGAAATTCAGACATCCATATTATACTTGTACACATATTATACACTATATACGCACAAATACAAACACAAACATACACTCATTCTCATTCCCTCTCACCTATACACAAACTTACTAAAGAAAACAATATTGCATTCCTTTATTAAGTTACACTAGCTGATACCCGCGACTTAGTCCGCGTTTTTCATTTTTAAAATAGCTTATGTCCTTTCTCAGGATTCAAGCTATCTATCTCCATATCAAATTTCATCGCAATCAGAGAGTCGGTATGGCAGCCCATAAAATACGAACGAACAAACAAACATTGTCTTTTATATATTAGATAAGCATATATAATATATATAAGCTATAGGGCCATCAGCTTGGTCAGCTTAGCGAGTAAAGTCTATACTAAGGTATTGACTGAACGTATGAAAGGCGTTTCAGAAAGATATTTGTGGTAGGCGCAAGGTGGATTCAGGAACGGTAGGAGTTGTATAGATCAGATTTTCTCGCTTCGCGTTATCGTGGGAAGGTTTCTGGCTATAAGTCGGAAAGTTTTCTGCGCTTTCGTGGATCTAGAGAAAGCATTCGATTGAGTAGTGCGGAAGAAATTGTGGAGTGTTCTGCCTGAATATGACGTGGAGGGCTCCTTACTTCAGGCTGTGAGGTCATTATATCGAGACCACAGAGCCTGTGTACGGATAGACGGTGATATGTCGCCCTGGTTTGAAGTCTGTTCTGGTGTCAGACAGGGCTGAGTGATGTCTGCCTGACAATTCGTGCTGTATTTGGACAGTTGCCTCCAGAGATTGAAAGGTAATATGAGTGGTATGGGATGTGATGACACAGTGGTAAACTGCCTATTGTACGCTGACGAAGCTGTGCTAATAGCACCATCAGAAGCAGAGTTGCAGACAATAGTCACGTGCATGAAAGAAGATTGCGAAGTAAAAGGATTGAAAATTAATGTGAACAAAACTAAGGTTCTGGTGTTTGAAAGAGAAGCGGTACAAACGAAATGTGCGATTTGTGTAAATGGAAAATGTCTAGAACAAGTGAATGAAATTGTGTATCTGGGGAGTGCGTTTTCGAGGAATGGAAGATGTGAGCTGGATGTGGAGAGACGGGTAGCAGCTGGCAATAAAGTGAACGGTGCTCTGTCCGCATTAGTGGGTAGTGTGAATGTATCTAACACTGCTAAAATGGCCATCCACAATGCGGTGTTGGTGCCAACTTAGTTGTACAATAGTGAGGCCTGGATATGCCCGAAATCGAGTGAAAGTATGATAAATGCTGTGGAGATGCGGTCTCTCAGAAATATGTGCGGTGTCACGCTTGCGGACAGGATAAACAATGATGAGATACGCAGTTTTTTTTGACAGGGTTGCACAACAGTGTTATTGTAAAAATGAAGAAAGGAATACTTAGATGGTTAGGGCACATGGAAAGAATGACTGATGAAAGACTGACGAAGAAAATATACAGAGCGATAGTGAGTGGTAAAAGAAGCCAAGGAAGACCAAGGCTGACTTATGAAGATCAAATAGCCAGAGTGTTAGCAGACGGAAATGTCAAAAGCACTCGCATAGCTAGGCGAAAATGTGTGAGGAGAATGATGAGATTTGAGGAAGCGAAAGTGGTGTGTAAGGACCGCGACTCCTGGCGCTCTGTCCTCTCTGACTATCCCGTTGGGGATACAGCGTGAAGATATGTTATGTTTATGTTAGATAAGCATACTATGTTCGGAGTAGGGCGTGGATATCTGGAAAACAGCTAATACTTCTGTGGGTATCATCGTTTCTGTTTGTTTGTTGTATATGTGTTATAAATACGTATAAATAAATAAATAAAAAAACACAAAGTAACATTCATTTTTATAAATGTATATAGAATATAGATATACCTACTGAGTCACAGCAATGCATGGCCAGGTACACCTTTGTAGTTGGAATATATTTTTGATTAGGTCACTTTCATTTCCAGGGTGAGAAAATGTACTCTGCCTAAAAAACTCCTTATTATCTAAAGCTTGAGTGATTACCTGAACATTGTTGTCGTGTAAGTAGTGTCGGGGCTGCTGAGGACGCGGCATCGGCTCGTCACTATCGTCGTCTTCCTCGAAATCTATAATAATAAACATGACTTTTTGGCGGGAACGGGAGAAGTGAGGTTGGCATTTTATTTAGATTTTCTATTTTTTATATTTTTAAGAGTTTCAAAGTACAACAGTGATAGTATATTGTGTTTTAAAGTTCCGTGTAATTGAAAAGATTGGAGTAGATCTAAATAAACATGTGTAGCTGAAGTTCTCGCGCTCTTCCAAGAAGTCCTTTAAAACTCCAGTAAAGCCTACTATCACTTTACTGGAGGAGTTTTACGATAAGAAAAAACTAATTACTTGTGATTCTACTTATTAATATGTGACATTGGCAAATGCGTTAATCTACGCGCCATGCCATGAAGGAAGAAAGAAGAATAATAAACATTAAATAGATAATCTCCAGTTTATAACAAATGATATACTTCGAGGTCATACGTATTTTTATAACCGCACTCGTTACCTCAGATTAAGGTTATTTTACTGTTTTTAAATTGATATGTTTAATATATTTTTACGTATAATAGTATACTGTGCAACAAGTGCGGTAAGTTGTCGATTGCCCACTCGAACGAATTCTTTTTTAAAATCGTGAATTTGCGTGTGCCAAGCCAAATTTGCACTTTGCACTAATATTTTTATACGCAGTTTTTTTTATTGTTAAAATTGAATCGGTAATTTCAAATACTACCTACATAAGCCAAGTTATTTCCGAAGTGTTTTTTTTTGTTGCAATTGTTTCCATAAAGGTAGACCCACAATTTAGGTAAAAACCACCCAATTCAGTATATTCCTTTTTCTTCAAACAACACCGGGTAATCATTGTTAATTACTTAAGCAACATAAATCAGCGGACTTAAGTGATTCTTGCATGCAATACCAGGTGAGGATAACAGATATAACAGTGTAACTTATGTTGAATTGCAATGATTTGATTGGTTTGAAATATTAGAATTTATGAGTAGTTTGATGACAATGTTCTGGAGTCGTTACATTCTTCAAGATTTGAAATTTAGTTGTTCTGCTTTCGAAATATATCTTCAAAAAGCTACAAGCGAAACACAGACGTCCGATAAAGGATAATGGTACATAGAGGCAAAGTGCCTTTCGGTTTTATGTCGAGAAACATTTACAGTCGTAGAACTGAAAACTAAAGATATTTTGGACTTTAAAAAACGGTGGCCAAATTTATATAGAAAACATGTTCATTAAATGAACCATTTCGGTGAAGCGTGAAAGAAAAATATATTTAATAAGAAAAAATAAATGATTTAAAGAGAGTTCGGGACAGGACATTCTGAAGAGCATATGTTATTTTATCAAAACATATTTATTTGGCGAACTGCAAAATGTTGAAGACAGATCAGAGGAGAATGATGGAGAATATGATCATTTACCATAATGATAGAAAAACATGAAATCGTTAATGGCTAAGTGTTATTATAATTTAATTTTGATTAAAATTATGGTAAACATGACTGTTTTGTTTTCATTAAAAGTAACCTAACCCTGTTTCTTGCTTAGAACAACATAAACGTGGTTTTTCTTCTTATATTAATTAATATAAATAATATATCTTATATAAATAATAATCTTCTATTAACGAATTATAAAAAAATATCGATATTTAAAACTTTTAAGTCCAAACAGCCCAAAAAAATTCCTAACGAAATTATTTACTTGTAAATGACAGTTTCTTTTAACTGCTGAAAAATTGTAATTACTTGACTTATGTGGTTTTAGAAATGACCGATTTTTTTTATATACTATTTGTACGCAAAAATATGAGACTTTTAAGAAACGTGACAGTTACATGTCGCAAGTCCCCGAGTTCACGCGTGTTGTAACGCTAGCAACCCCATTGCTTTTATCTCTTATTTTTTGTTTCGGTTACCATATGCAAGGCGATACTATTTCATTTTTTACAAATATAAGAGGACATGAATGATTGTAGAAGTTTCAAAAGCTACTTTAATGATATGACTATTTTTATTAAGTAATAAATACAGTCGAAATAATGAAACTTCATTTTGATTAATTAATTTTGTATAAAATTAATATTGAGTAGTTTTTTTTTGTAGACCATACAAGTGCGAGGTAATGGCGTCACAGCACAGGGTTTAGGTCTTATGTTATTGTGCACGAGCAGTACTTTGTATAAATGGCTTCGTTATTTGTATAATGCAGCCATTCCCAAAGTGGGCGATAACGCCCCCTTGTGGGCGCTGCAGGCCTAAAGGGGGGCGGTAAGAGACCCAGAAAAAAAATGGGGGCGTTGTGTAGAGGGGTGATTTGTAATTTCATTTAGCTAGGAGGTATCTTAGACAACGACTGCATGAGCTCTCGACTCAGTAGACAAAATAAGTTTGGGAACCAGTGGTATAATGTCTAGCCGCTTAAGCCAAGCATTCCAAGAGAACCACTGGTAGAAGATGTTTTTAAGAATACTGTATTCGCAAATGATAGAGATTTCAAATCTACAAAAAATATATATATTCTACTATTTGACTTACACTTGGTTGTGAGTATAAAAACATACCAAAATAATTACCATTAAATGGGTGAGAAGTTCAACAAATATAATTTTGTTAATTGAAAATGCATTTCTTCAATTCTGTAATATCTAAGCCTATGTGACTTTTCCGTCCTCTTAAATCGTTTATATACTAGAGAACGCTTGTCTTAATAATAGAAAACACTTACCTCTCTTGTGATAAATTCCTAAAATCTTTAGCTATTTTCCGCTCAAACTCCAAAAACCAAAAAAAAGAATATGCCAGAGATAGAATTCGGTCAGCTAACCAGCACCGAATCCTATCTCTGCTATATCCTGAGGATGCTTCCTTGAGAGGTGACACACGTGCCGATTGGTGGTTTTTGGAGTTTGAGCGGAAAATAGCTAGAGATTTTAGGAATTTATCACATGAAATGGATTTCCGCAAAGTAACACCTGAGTCTATACAATAACTTACCTCTCTGTTGTCTGATCCCAATGGCTCCTTTCACAGTGTCCTCGGTATCGGAGCCTTCTGTAAAACATTCATGACGTAATTAAAACTCAAGATCGTGTTATATTTAGAAGAATATATGTTGTTAAATATGAAATGTAACAGAAGCACTGATCACTATGAACACGCTATCAATTCTTCATCACAACTATTATGTACTTGACTATTCGACGACTTCTTAACAACTGAACTCTTACAACACCAAAATCAGGCTTTTATGCAATCCCACTACACGCAGGAAATCCATTCTACCCTCTTTCTTGTTACTAAAATATCACATGTGGGTCATTTATGTGATTACAATTAATGTGGAACTAACAATGTATATCTATTTCATGTTATATATGTATCTTATGATGGAAATAAAAAGAATACGTATCACTCGTCCACCGGGTCAAACAAATAAATATTAGGTTAAAACAATGAAGCTGAATCACGTTGAATTGTATCCAGAGAATATTATTACTATCATATCTCTCAATCTGTACAAAGTTCAGTATGAAAGCAGAGATTTTCACTTCACACTAATTGCTATATAAACCTTAATAAAAAAGCTACAGCTATGACGAATTATGCCACTAGAGAGAAAGAGAGGTTGCAAGCCCCATTGCAAGTCAACACGTGAGAGTGAGACGATTGATTACTCTGATTTTTGCTCTGATTATTATGCCTTGAGTGGTCGTTAGTAATCGACCGACGAACTCTTTGGTCGCGACTTGGGGTCAAAACCTGTTTTATTTCCCTAAGATTCACACTGTTTTCGTTTGACAAGTAATTCGCGGGAATTTAAAACTGTTTGATATGATTTGAAGTTTTGAAGTTTATATTTATTACTCATTCTTAACACGTTCGTAATCTATGTTCTTGACTGAGCATTTTAGTAAGGCAAGTCGGGCTTTTGGGCTGGTATGAAGATACCGCCACTGATCTCAATATATCCTGCGTTTCCATCCATATCGACATCCTAGAAAAATGAATCGCTTTCAATTACGATAGTAATGTACCAACCTGAGTTTAATTCTCTGACGAGAGTCGACATTGCGTTAGTAACAGAGTCAGCTGCGTATAGAAGATCACTGCGAAGGTTACGGTTGTCTATGCCCACTGTAAAAAAATTTAGACGGAAAATGAAGAAATGGTTAACGTAAAATAATGAAAAAATTTGTAATCTTAATAATGATCAACTAATCATACTCACTGGTGGTGGGACGTTGGTTTTGATGGAAGCTTCTGGAATCACCACCCATGCCCTCTATACCACCTGTAAAGAAAACATTTCCAAATATTTAACGACACAAGGAAGACGAAACGATCTACCTATGTTTAACTTTTAATTCGAAAAAGTGATTTGAACGTTTTAATGTGTCAAAGTTCTAAATTATGTGGCTAGCAAAAATAGTGTTGTCAAGTGAGTCGATCGAGTCGGTCGAGTCGCAGTTATCAACTGAGTCGATATCGATTTACCTAAATCGATCGATTAGCCTGACATTTAATTAATTTAATTTGGTGCTGACATATAAGATAAGCAAGAACTGGTTACCCTGTAAACGTCATATCACTTTATCGATTTAAAACTTTACTTATAGGTAAATGGATTGTGGTCTATGGACATTTATAACTTAAAGGCTGAGAAAGCATTTCAGATACAAATGGGTTGGTAACTCTGAAGAATGAGATGTGTCCTTGTGTCAGAAACACCGGCCTTATTGATCTTGCCCTACACACGCATAACTGCTTCTGAAAATCAAAGACCTAGGACTCGTGATATTTTTATAGTGATATCAGAGATAAAGGGGAGGGGGGAATTATTAGGTAGAGTTCGAGTACCTTTTTTGGTCCTTCTTTAACTCTATTATAAATATTCGAAATGTTAATTAGTACAAAATATATGCGTCAATAAAACGTATCACTATGCTCGAGTTTGTAGGTCACGGTTTCTGAGGAAATTGACTGTGATAGACGAATGCATGAATCTTATAATCGTTCCGTTTATCCTTTCAACATACGGAACCGTAAAAATCGATATAATAGAATCGAGATCCAAGTGGAACAATACTCCAGACTCCAGCCAATTATACAATACAAATAATAAGTGGAACAATAGACAGGCAAACGGACTTTATGTTTTACGAAATATAGATAGGAACACAAGAAGAGAAAGAGAATATGAATAGAAGTTTTGCACTCACCCAGACTGTGCGTCATGTCGATACGCTCCCTTTCGCCCAACGACGGTGTTTGTGGTGCGCTGCGGACTATGCCTCGGGGGGTCTCTCTGAATTTACATACACATACATTACACAAATGATATTTTAAGTAAAAATGGCGAACACGCATACTGCGTGGCGTTTAGATTTTAGTTTAGGTGGCACGAATGATTTAGAAATAGTATGTTTTTACATTTTTTGAAGGAGCACTTTGACATGTTCGCTGTTAGCGTTTTTGAATACTACTAAAACAGAAGTGCACTCAAATACTCATTGGAGTGCACATTCGGTACGGCCATTTTTGGAGCGTTGATTGTGTATCTAGTTTTTTATTTGTGATCGAAGTATGCCTTACATAAATGAAAAACCTGGGCGATACCATGTCAGACATACGAGTACATTAACTTCGGATTTGGCAGAAAGTGACAAATTAGAAATTTAATTTTCTATATTATTATTATTATACGAACAATATTTGTATGTACATATGTATATACCTATGTCTGTAATTGTAGTCATTCGCGGAAATTTTTAAAAGTGATAAGTTTGAAGTTGATATTTATTACTTTATCTTGGCTGAGCATTTTAGTAGTCGGGCTTTGGGCTTGTATGAAAGTACCATCACTGCAGTTAAGTTTGTCGCAAACAGCTCAGGAAGTGTAAATACGACGGAATGAATCAGCTGTGACATACGGACAAAGAGAGACAGATATAACGGAACTATATTGAGTTCCACTTTTGCGACTTTGATTTCAGAACGCAAAAAAAAAAATCACCTCTCAGGAGCGGAAGGCTGTATTTGTGTCCCAGGCAGTGGAGGACTTTTAGTAGATCGCGGAGAAGAGTTAGGAGTCGACCGAGGTGAGGACTGCTGGGTCTAGAATGAAAAAGAAAACACATTTAAAGCCGATAGGCCACTTGATAGTTCTTAAAACTGTCTTATACATTACCAGCTTTTGCCCGCGACTTCGTTCGCGTGATGTTCAAAGACACATAATATCTTTATAAATTATAGCCTATGTGTTACTCTGATGTATGAGTTATATTATTGTAGTTTCATTAAAATCCATTGAGCAGTTTTTGCGTGAAAGAGTAACAAACATCCATACATCCATCCTCACAAACTTTGGCGTTTGTAATATTAGTAGGAAAGTTTATAATAGTAGGATAATAAAATCATGAACATAAGTATGAAAAAATATTTGAAATTGATTGAAAATTATAGGCGTTACTGTTTTTGAAGCTTTAATAGTGGTGATCAGCTCAAGGGAGATGACGCTATTGAACTGTGACTTCACAAACTCGTAGTACAATTAGCCAGCACTAGCAGTGACAGAAAAAGAACTTACCCATTCCATCCCACTACCTACTGCAATATAAAACTACTAGTGTTTTAAATGCTATCTTGTAATGTGTTTCGAATATTTTTTACTACTTTCAGTTACTATAAGAATATGGTTTAAGTAAACAGTAAAATAAATTAATATATAATACACATATGATAGACAGGTACTAGATATCATATTAAATTTCCATTACAAGAGTTCGTTTGTTTTCAATGAGATGTACATAATGAAATAATGAACATTTGTAATTGTGCATTGAAGTTATTAATAACGGGGATTCCCCTGATATAAACGATATATTTAAGTCGAGTCTGCTGCGGCATATCTTGCCTTTTTCGGACATCGAACATGTTTTGCGAACAAAAAAGGGCGTGGCCAAAATATTAGGTTTAACAAAATCAGGTGAACATATTTTCCATGGCACATGGGGAAAATACATTGCTTTTACAAAAACAAATACATTGCATTTAGTGAAATTAATGAGAGTTAACCGTTATTTGCCATACGTCGTCGGCGGATCAAATAATAAAAGACTTGACGCAATACAAGAAGCAGCGTAATCGGTATAAATTTCTGTATTTCTGTCATACAAGCTAACGTAAAGTGGAGTAGCGAACACGAAATTGGTTTCTATTTCTTCTTCGCAACGTAAATCCATTATTGCCAAAACAGTAAATACGTTTATTATCCAATCATTTTGAAACAATGTCTAGATTAAACATCAAACATTGTTTTCGAGGTACAGCTTGCTGAGACTGGTTGTTTTTTGAAACATGTTTGCTGAATATGTTCGCTCGCTTGAACAAGTTAGCCGCATATGTTCCTTTTACAGGACCAGTAGTTTCGGAAGATAAGGAGCGAGATAGAATGGTGAAATCGAATTTAGTATTCAATTTGTCTAGTATTTAATTCCCCTATGAATATTCTGCTAATCAATATACATATATGGATGTATTACTACGCCTAATCAACTTTGTACGTCGTAATAGATTCTGAGAATGACTGTATTTCAATGACCGTCATTCATTCAATAAACGACCGGCACTTTACGTCTCTAAGATAGACAGACAGAGTGATCTCTTAGGGGTATACGTTTGTCTTGGCGAGGTACGGAATCCTAAAAATCAAACACGGTCGTATTACAAAAAAAAACTATTATTCGTTGTTAAGTTTCATTATGTCAGCCATAATTAAACATAACTTCCTGCAAACAACTGAGTTCGCTACAGGCCTATTTTGCATTCAGTTATTACACTTTTATGAAGAGGAACAAACTTAGGAGACGTTTGTTTGTCACGATTACGATATCTTCACCAATAATTGTGTTCCTAGTAAGTGTTATTTATAATCAATTTTTTAAGAATAACAACTGTATAATTCTTATTTTAAAATATGATAGACAAGTAAAAACAAATGCAAGTGAGAACATTATCTAAATTTATAGGTATAATACATACATACATGTCATCACGCTGTATTCCTAACGGGGTAGTCAGGGAGGTATAATAGTTATATTTATATAGGAAAGAGACTGATTGATTGACATACTAACGAATATCCCAAACCAGTGGAGCTAGGAACTCGAAATATTGCACATTTCTTTAATAGTGAAGGTAAGTTGCACTAAACTCAATTCTTTGAAGACTTATGGAGTTTCCTGTCCAAAGGGGTTGAAAAGAAATGTCATAGAGTGGAATATGATAAATATGCGTTTAATAATCTAAATCTTTATATCACAATCTACCAAAAAAGGGTAAGAGTTTAAAGCTTAGTATAGAAAAAATAAATTGCAAGCATACAAAGTCAGGCAATAGCTAGTGTATAATAAATAATATCCGTAGAGTGTACGACCAACAAGTGCTAGCAGTTAAAAAAATATTTTAAGACAGTTTAAACTGATTTATGGTCATTGTTACATAAATCATGAATAGGTATTTCATATGAAAAATACTCATATAGCTTATTTATCGTTATTAAAAAGTAATAAAAAAAATATTTGCCATAGTTCCACGTGTAAAGCACATTACGACGAGGTATATAAACGCCTTATTAGAAATGACATTATAATTACAAATACGATTTTCACGTAAGTAAAAATAATACAAAATGATATCTATAATTTTCACAGTTTTCGTTATTTTGGAGTCAATTTTGGCTCTTCCAATTCATGAAGATTATTATGATCCTCCCATTCCTGAATCTGAACCTGAGTATGTTTCATTAACTAAAAAAATAACTGAATTTGCAAGTGATATTGAAAAGTGTTTGGAGTCTTCAAATACCTATACGAGATCACAAAACACAGAAGGTAAATAAATTTTGTAATATAGTAAGTATAGTTGGCGTTCATTTTATATACTCGTTTAAATAGCATTAGCGCTTTTTTACTTTTCTGATTTAGCCTCGATATCAGCTTGCACCGTGTGTTGCACCATATAACTTGAACCTGCGCGGTGATCGTTTCTTAGGCGTAACTGTTCAAAACCAAGCGAACTTTTGCTATATTGAGTACTAATCCTGGAATATAATACTATAATATTACATATTAATTTCATTGAAAATTATTTTATGCGAACGTTATATGCAAACGCACATAAGCTGTGCAAGTGTAGTCGACGTCATCTTTGGATCAAATTATGTGTCGCGGGCTGTACGATTGTAATTAGGTTTTCCTTACATCATTGTTGTTAGCCATATCAATACAGATCTTATACGATAGAATTTTATATGAATATTAAAAATAGTTACAGAATATATTTAATTATACAAATATTTAGAGAAACTGATGAGGTCTGCTCTTTAGAATTATGAATACCGATAAACGTTTTAAAATTTGTTTATGTTTCGTTTATTTTAGGTACCTACTGAAAAATTATTGAATTGATGCAGATTAGACTGTTTGTACGACAAGAACCCCAGTTATTTAATAGAGTATGCACTAAAGTAAACATGATTATGCTATATTTACAATAAAGGCGATAATGCCATGATCTCTGAAACCGCGATTAAAGTTTCAAGAAAATTAATGCATCTACAAGTACACAGTATATAAAAATAGTAATAAAACCGTTTTTGTGCTATACACTTTTTTTTAAGATTTCAAAATATCTTTTTTAGGATTCTTTTATATTTTCAAATACCGAAAGCTAGGTACTCCATGTATTTGAATGTGAATTGTGCTGTTTGAACAATGGAGATCATTATAGAATTTCGTAAATAAACTTCATTGTGTTTGAAAGATAAGGGTCTCTATTTGTCGCCATCATAGTTTGGAGTAGTCATTGAACTCTTGAAAGTGTGAGATTGATATTATCCTTTCAAGATTATGTTCATTTTGGCCAACAGAAATCAAACAATTCCTGTATAAAGAACTTTTTAGTTTATGGCATCCCTTAAATCCAACTGCTTTTTGTACTTTACGTGTTCCTAAACGCTACTGAAAACAAAATTAGCGCTAATAGGTATCACTTAAGTTGTTTTAGGAGTTGCTTAAAATCTAGGAAATGGTGGTAAAAAAGGGCATCTCAAAAAGCTAAATTATATAAAGACAAATGAAAAATAATATAATTGATTTTTAGATATCGGCGAAGAAGACACGGACGCGTTAGAAAAAATAATACAAAACTTCTTTTCGTGCTATCAAAATGCATCGAGAACTGATTATTTAACCACTTTAAAGAATCAGTATAAAAAGGTCTTAAATATTTTTTTCGATCGAGTGAATGTTGAGAACATGAGAAAGACCATATACATATTTGCCAAAGATACGTACACAGAATTACGAAACTTAAGATTAGAAGACGAAACTGACGGTAACATAACTGATGATTGGTTAGCAATTGTAAAGAATGGATTTAATAAAATAAACCAATGGATAAAGACTAAAAAGGACGAATCTTGTGAAAATTCGGAAAGTGCAAGTGAAGATTATTGAAACACGACTCGAAAAACATAACATAAATATGTATATGCCATTGTATTACTTAAAATTCTTTACATCTTTCAATAAACATAAAACAGAAGATTACATTTTCTGACTTTATTTTATGTAATAAATATGTTTCGTCGTAACAAAATTGTACCCACTATTTTTCGCTCAAAATTTTTTAATACTTGTAAATAATCGTGTTGAAAAACATAGATTTAACGACCTTGTCTTTTGTTATTAGTTATTCATACCTAATGATGAGAAGCTGTTGATAAATCAATTGGATTTATCCACATATGTGGATAAATTTTGATATAATACATAACCTAATTAACCCCATTTTCATATTTGACCATTTCTTATTTGGAAATTCAAAACGAATTAGTTAAACCAAAGGTTAAAATTGTCAATGTTTCCAAAAACTGTTTCCTTCTTTTTAAAAACCAGTTGACGGATTCAACTAACGGTTTTTTAAACTTTTAACCCTATTCTTAAACGAAACGAAAGCTAATCCTCGAACGAAACGTAATAAATACACATCTTTGTAATTATATTTTCATTTGTCAACGAGTTGAATTGAAGTTGCCAAAGTAGTTAAAAAATACATTACTTTTTGAAGTAGTTAACGATTCAACGAAAACGTTTGATTTGTTAACGCGAAAAACCTTAAAAATCCAGCTTTAGCCAACATAATCAAAGAACAGCTATACTTATAACATATTTATATTATTTTTTTCAGCTACACTTGAATCAGAGGACTGAACAATTACAACATGACTTTTACTACAACTACAATTCTCATGGCAATAGTAATGGGCACAATTTTAGCTGTTCCCTTAGAAGAAAATGAACGAGAAACAGAACACGTTATTGACAAGAACTTGGTAACGTGTCTAATAAACACTTTATTTGACTTCGTAAAATGTTTAATGCATCAACTACAGTTTAAGGATGCCGGAAAAGGTATTATTTTTTTAGTAACTTAAAAAACTAACTTGTATTTCAGCCATTACATCTTTGAATCTCTGTATTAAAACGTCACGTCTCTTTACGTATAATTTAAGCTCCATTATAGAAATTTTAACACTTTCCCTTTTATTCCAGTTTAGTTTTATTAATAAGCTCTTTCGACATGTCAATGAATTGTGTGGTCACAAATTAAATACTAGGCTTGCATTATGGCTTCCATATAAAGAATGGGGAAGCACCCAGGAATACTCAGACTGTGAGTTCAGAAAAATTCGTACACAGAATCGATCTGGCAGAGAATCGAACTTAGAACAGACTTGGAAGACAGATGTGCTAACAGGGCCGAGTCATGGTATTGATACTTTGACGTATTAATTAGCTTTATTTATTTATTTAATGTAACTGGCTTTGCAAGTCACACCAGACCTGTATCCCTGCGATTAAGTTTGATCTATGTTGGTCAACACGATGTTATAAAACATTACCAAGTCCCACTGCAGTCAAAAACTCTTGCACACTGGACTGCCGTAGGGAACCTCTTCTGGACTCAGAAAACTCTGGCCGAAAGAATATTAAACGCTAAGATAGACATAATATGTACATACTTATGTATGTATGTTTGCAGACGGTAATGTCACAAGCATTCGGATACCTCATCGAAAATGTGTGAGGAGAATAATGCTGAACGGATTTGTTCTCATTATTCATATTTATAATTGAATCGAGTGTTCTCCTCATAAACCTCATAATCATAGCCAAACCTTTTTTATTCCTGCGTGAAGAACCAGCATCAACAACGTATACAATATACAGCTCATTACAAACTTCACAATGTCCGAGTAATGTTATAAGGGTTTCATTTTTCCTTCTCGATACGGAACCCTAAAAATGTCTTTCTTATTTTCTTATTCTTCAAATAAATAACCTTTTTCGCAGGTCTCATAAATCGTCGTATTTATCTAAAAAAATGTGTTGAATATCAAACATGGTTTTCGTTTCTGTTAAATAGAATGTAGGTGATGTACGTACGAAATTTTATTTACTAGTATTTTTTTTAAATATGTAGATAAGAATTTGCGTGAGTTCTAATATTATAATTTATAACAAACTAGCGGCCCGTCTCGCCTTCGCTCGGGTTAAATACATAATATATAGCCAAGTTCACCTGGAAGAATGTACCTTTCAAATGGCGAAAGAATTTTTCTAATAGGTGCTACTTACATAATCCGTTCTCTATTTTTGTAATAACAAAATAGATATAAAGTGTTAATAATACTTTGTTTTCAGTGGAAGGTAATATAACAAAATGTATAACAGAAGCGTCAAAGGAAGCTCTGCTCTGTTTATTGCATCCATTATCTAACTCGAACAACAAGGAACCTGTTCATAACAAATATGATGCTGAAGTCAGTGTCATACAAATTAAAAAATAATTGTATACGATGAGAATAAAAGTGTGATGGGACTTATTTAAGTATTTCTTTAGATAACATGTATTAATCGAGCGAATCGAGATAATGTTTTTATTTCTTATTTCTAAGAGCGAAGATCCAGCCTTACCCTGGTTATGGAGGTTGTTGCTAACCAGTGTTTTTTCGAGACTTTTATTAGATTATCATTCTTGTAAATATCTTATTTCAACTTATTAATATTCGATTAGAAATTAATACGTAAAATACTAATTATAGGTAACAGTTTATTATTTTTGTTATTTCATTCTAAACATTCAAAAATACGTTTTTCTTTTCAGTGATCTCCCTCTAACTCACTGGTTCCCAAACTTATTTTGTCTACTGAGTCGAGAGCTCATGCAGTCGTTGTCTAAGATGCCTCCTAGCTAAATGAAATTACAAATCACCCCCCAGTCCTCTATACAACGCCCCCATTTTTTTTCTGGGTCTCTTACCGCCCCCCTTTAGGCCTGCAGCACCCACAAGGGGGCGTTATCGCCCACTTTGGGAATGGCTATTCTAACTCAAAGGCTGAATCCGTTCTTGTTTATTTTTAACAAAGTTTTAATTTTTAGGTTTTTTATTTAAATTTAAATTAGGAAGTATTTTAAAAAGGGGATATGTATTCCTTAGTATTGGTTTGTGGTTATTATAGATTAAAAAATTATTACGTATTTTTTTTTATTTGTTTTATATATATTTACTTATAATTTTAATATTCGGAAACTCCTAATGTTTTACTAATACTAATTACTGGTGTCCAATTGAAACTACTTTTATGACAGCAACTTCCTTTTATGACAGATACATGTCTTATGCATATTTAATTGGAGTTTAAACCTACGTTTGTAATTAATTTTAGCTAACTGCACATGTGCGTTGTTTAGTTTTCGGTTAGATACTGAAACTAAACCGAAAACAGAAATTACAATATTATTACAGACTTATATGAAACCATAGTGCTGTATAATAATAATCAAATGTCTGTTACATGTTAACTTTAATATTGAATTAATGAAGGTATATTCTTACATAAAAAAGTGTCTATACTATAGCTAAAGAACAATGTATTATATTATACTTTTAAAGTTATTACTTGTAATAGAACTCTATAACAATTATTCAGTGTTAGATCATAGAACATTTTCGGTGTGTTTATATTTTATACAAACAAACGCACACAAATATATAGTCGACATTCGACACTAACTACATCAGCAATGTTTAGCTTTAAAATAAATACATATACTTACACATATTATATCGAATCTTTATACTAAAATGCTTAAGTAAACTTTACATTGTATCTCTTTCACTATCTAAGACTTATAATTAGACTATTGAGAAGTACCAAGTACATTGTTATTATATTTGAGCGACATCCAGTTTTCCAGTACCGGACACACTGATGGCAAGATTCCGTAATGTTGATAGACGGTATATTATATCCTCCCAGTTGAAAACTAATTAGACTATTAAGAAGTATATTGTTATTATTTTTGAGCGACATCCAGTTTTCCGGTACCGAACACACTGATGGCAAGATTCTGTAATGTTTTACATCTTCCCGGTTAAAATCCAAGATCTTCAGTGTTGTGTAGATGTCGTTGGTAGAGTCTTAATAAATTGTTTTCGAATTGTAATTGTATCCGAAAACTACCATATTCGATATTCATAGTCAAAGTCAAATCAATTTATTCAAGTAAATCCAATTACAACGTATTTTTGAACGTCAAATCTACTTTAGTTCGGTTCACATAGAAAACCTGGACACTGAGAAGAACCCATAAGAAACTCAGTCAGGTATCATTTCTTCAATTTCATTTTACAAAAGGTTTATTAGAATACAATATTTTCATTAATCTAGTAAATGCATGTGCTGAGAAAATCATTTCCAGACTATTGTTTTATCTTCAATGAAATCGTTTATTTTATAGTATGATTGTCTAATCAGTAATCAATGTACGTTTTGTAACCAACCTAAAATTCTCTGTTAATTGAGTAATTTTCTGAGGAACTTTGTAGTAAACGATGCAGTTACCCAAAAATGAAACATTTGACTTATGTAATTTAAATTATGGAATAAAATTTATCACTTCCTTGGGTTTCCATACCATTAATATCGCCTTTCTTTTTAAACAGTTATTTATTATTTATTCGACTAATATACTAATTGGTCCACTGAATACCTACAATACATTATAGATATTCTAAATAATAATATTACTCCAGATAATCACACAAATTGTGTGACACATACAGAACAACACCCAGAATGAAATTCAATTTTAGAAAAGTTCGTTTCGTAAATGGATCTGACCGGGATCGAACCCGGGACCCCGATGGCTAGGTAGACAGATTCTCTGCCCTGCACTAACGGGCCAATTTCATAACTTAATATTTTTCTTATTACAATCAAACAAAAACATTTGATTAAACAAAAAATATTGAAGAGCAATGAAGCGCAATTTGAAAGTCTGAAGAGATAATATTCAAGTGACTATTCTTTTATGAGAATCAAGGATATATTTTAAAATAATACTCGAGTTCAAGAAAACAATAGATATTGCATTTTATAATGTACTAGCTAATGTCCGCGACTTCGTCCGTGTTTTTTATTTTTAAAACAGCCTTTGTCCTTCCCCGGGTTTTAATCATTCTCCATACCAAATTTCATCGCAATCGGATGAACGATATCGCAGCCCATAGAATACCAAGAAACAAAAAACAAAAATTGATTTTTGTATCAATGTAATTAGAAGATTATACTAACAATTTATATCAGTAATTTATATAAACTTTAATCTGTAAAAACGTATTAACTAAAACTGCGACGTTAGCGATATTGTACATGTTTCTGCATATCTACTGTCACCCTCTTATTTTAAAGTCTAACCTAAAAACTCTCCGCTTTTTTGTATGCAAAATGGTGTCAAAGTAGTTGAATATTACGCCAAAAAATTATAAGAAAAGTACATTTCAATAAAGCCATGGTTAAAAATGGAGTTTTATGCATTACATAATTGCATTAAATTTTTATTTACTAATACTTTGGACACCCTACAGAATCAATGTACCAAGCTATAATAGCCGGCAAATCATTTTGAATAATATGGCGGGAATTAGTTGGCTATTTAATGTGATGGTAGCGATTTACAGAGCGTCTAGGCACATTATGAACTGCCCAATTCTACGATAGTACCTACGACAGCACTGAATGGATCCTATGTATCAGAGTCAAATTACAAAATAATAAGACTTACAGGAGAGAAACCAAATGTTAATCACTGGTATACTTGTAAGTTCGTGAAGCGCACACTACGAAACAGCGCTCATTCTCATTAGTCTGCCCGTGACCACGATCTATGCAATCCGGTCGAAACATCCGGATAAAAAGGTATTAGCCTTATGTCTGATTTCACTAAAGTCATCGAACCCCTAATCCGCTAACGACGATTTTGCATTTCACGAAACGTTAGACGCCTCTAAGTTAAAAGATACCCTAAATTTAGAAACATAATTTTTGGACCCCATAACACTGGCAGTTTTGTATGTTAGTTTTCAAAACTATGGAGAATAATCGTAATATGTGGTGACTGGAATATAAATATGTTGGAGAAGAATGCACACAGTAAGGAGTTGACCGCAATATTAGCAAATGGTAACCTGAAAAATCATATAGTAAAACCTACTAGACAAAATAGTTGTATTGATCTTATTACTAGTAATATTGACGAGGCCACAGCAGGACTACATATACTCGCGCTATCTGATCATGAAACTGCCCAAACATTGACCTGTAACCTTAAGGGAAAAGAAATTCTTAAAAGCAAACCAAAAATCTGGTTCGAAAGAATAAGGGAATATAGCCAGTATAACATTAAAAAATTCAGAGAAAGTATCGCTTCCTTTACATTTGATGATATTTGCAGTGTTACAGATACAAATATCGCATTTAATAAGTTTCATAATATATTTTCACTACTTTATGACCTTTATTTTCCACATATTACTATTAAAAAGAGAGTTAAACAAAAAAAAGTGGATAACAAAAGGTATAAAAAGAAGCTGTATTAATAAAAAGAAGCTTTATTTAATATATAGGCATTCTACGTCAAATAAAATACTGCATTTAAATAATTACAATACCTATAAGAAAATATTTAAAAAATGTTTGTAAAAATCACAGCAGATCGAGAACACGAAATATATTATAAGATCAAAAAACCCTTGCAAAGCAGCATGGAATGTTATTAAAGAGAATATAGCTATTAATGACAACTTCAAAGATATTAATGAAACAGAAATTAATGACATAGAAATTAATTCCGTGACATATGACGACTCACAAGTGATTGCTGAAAAATTTAATGATTTTTTTATTAACCTGACGAATCAAAAGAAATGCATGACTAATAATAAAATAGATAGTTTAGCGCAAAATGCTTGTAGTATGTATCTTACGCTAACAATTCCTGAAGATATATACAGGATAATTATAAGTCTAAAGAACACTAATTCCATTGGTTATGACGGTATAAATACAAAAATTTTGAAACTTTGTGCGGTCTCATTAGCAAAACCCCTAAGTCATATAATAAACCAATCATTTTTAGAAGGTGTTTACCCTGAAAGATTGAAGTATTCTGTTGTAAAGCCTTTATTCAAGAATGGACAAAAAACAAATATGAATAACTTTAGACCGGTAACGTTGATTCCGGTAATCTCGAAAATTTTTGAAAAGATATTTTTTATCAAATTATACAATTTCATTTATGAACACAAAATATTATCTTCAAATCAATATGGTTTTGTAAAGGGAAGCTCCACAACATTAGCCTGTTTTAACATGATACGCTCAGTTACTGAAAGCTTAAATGATTCTACACCGGCCGTAATGTTAGATATGAGTAAAGCATTTGATTTTGTATGCCATAAAATATTATTAGGCAAATTATACACGATGGGAGTTAGGGGTACTGCTTATAATTGGCTAGAAAGTTACTTATGTAACAGAAAACAATGCGTTGAAATTGAAAAAATGGAAAATAATACTAAGCATACCTTCAGGTCTAGTTATAGAAGTAATAACAATTGTGGAGTACCGCAGGGAAGCATTTTAGGACCACTTCTATTTATACTATACATTAATGATATGGTAAAAGTGATGAAACATGATAGTGTATTGTATGCTGATGACACAACCTTACTCGTAAAATGTAAAAACAACAATAATTATGAAAGAGAGAAAAATGATGAATTAGCAAATGTAATTAATTGGTTAGAGGTCAATAATCTGAAAATAAACTTAAATAAAACAAAACTATTACAATTCCATACATATCAAAGCAGAAAAAATGTTTTAATGTTTCGTATAATGGAATAAATGTTGAGCAGGTTGATTCCGCAACATTTTTAGGAATTACTATAGATGAACACATAAACTGGAAAGTTCACATTGAAAAATTATGCATTAAATTACAAAGGTTTGTTTATGTATTACAACGTCTACGTGTCTCTGTATCCGAAAGAGCGGCAACGACGGCATACCACTCGTATGTGGCGTCTGTTCTCCGATATGGCCTTGTGTTGTGGGGAAACTCGGTTGATGCGGAAAAAGCTTTTATTCTACAGAAGAAATGCATCAGGGCAATAACTGGCGCCAAATTTTGGGACAGTTGTAGGCCTTTGTTCAAAAAGAAAAACATTCTGCCTTTGCCTACATTATATTTATACGACATATGTCTATTCGTGAGGAAACATAAACATTTATTTAAGTCACGGTGCAGTTATAATAATGATAGACAGATCCGGATACATATTATGAACAAATTATTAATTCCTAAAAATAAATTAACACTATACAAGAACAATAGTTACTGTATTACAATATCAGTATACAATAAGATACCTGATGAGATAAAGCGTGAAATATATTGTAGAAAATTTAAAAGGAACTTATTTAAATATTTAAATGCCAAAAATTATTATTCAGTGAATGAATTTTTGTATAGCTGAACTAGATTTTATTCATTATTGTTGTTGTTAATTGGTATTTAGTGTTTGACATGTTATTGTAAAATTTATTGACTAAGTGAACTTTGTAAATAATTGATCTTGACTAAGTAGATTGTTTAAATTTAATTTATTACTATAATAATTGTAGGAACAAATTATAAAAATTTGCACACACATTAAGGGTAGACATATGTACAACGCATAATAACAATGGATAGTAACATGTATTATGGATGACATCTGTATTATGTAATGACAACTTGTAATAAGTACTCATGTCAGCAAATAAATGAATAATAATAATAATAATTTATAATATTATGTAGAAACTTAGAAGTAAAACAATAATATCTGTTTTATTGATAAGTGTTCGGAAACGAATAGTCACTACGGAAACAGTAAAACGAAGAGCAAGTCGTGAAAGTTTAAAAACATTATTTACAGTTTAAACTTTTTTTTTTTAATTTTTGAGTTTGCTTGAGACCACGGCCGATGCAACTCGGTCGAAACGTCAAGCCAGAATAAAAAGGTAATCGCGTTAAATTTCTCGTTATAGATATGTTATTTATAGTATACTAATGACCCGCCCAGCTTCGCCCAAGTGGGAACCATTACAATGTAACCTACGCAAAAACCTTCCGGAAGAAATTCTTTAAACGATAGTGAAAAACGGTTTCAAAATCCGTTGCGTGGTTTAGAAGAAGTAAGCGAAGAAACAGACAGACGCGGACAGCGACTTCGTTCTACACTATTTAGAGATTAGAGATGTTATTTTTAAGAACAGTCAAATAGCCTATGGAATCAGTAGTTACCTTGAGCATCTTCATGAGCCCCTCCAACTGCGTCATGAGGTGTTTGCGCGACTCCTGCAGCGAGCACAGGTGCCCCTCCAGCTCGTCCTTGCGCTGGCGCAGCGCGCGCAGCTCCGAGACCAGCGGCGGAGCGCCCGCGCCTCCGCCCCCAGCCCCGCCCGCCACTCCCTCCGCCTCTTGCTGACGTCTGACATACACCGTTTTTTAGTTCCGTAATTTATATGGCTAAAGCGGACATTACATTATCCATGTGATAAATTCCTAAAATTTTTAGCTATTTTCCGCTTAAACTCCGAAAACCACCAATCAACACGTGTTTCGCCTCTCAACGAAGCATCCTCAGGATATACTAGAGATAAGATTCGGTCAGCTAACCAGCACCGAGTCTAACCGACCTAGAAACACGTGTCAATTGGTTGTTTTTGAAGTTTGAGCGGAAAATAGCAAAAAATTTTAGGAATTTATCACATGAAATGGATTTCCGCAAAGTAACACCTGAGTCTATGCAATGTATTACATTATCCAGTTTGCAGAGCGCTAAGTAACCTTTTTTTTACATCAGGAAATGCTTTACGCATCTCGGTCCCGCCTAGGGGGTGACGGAGGGTATGTGGGACTCCACGACTGTAAGGTGCAATGCCGGGTTACCCACTAAAACCTGACGGTATTCCTCGAGAGCATGTTAGCAATCTTCCGCGGCAAAGCGCTAAGTAACTTAGCACGCTAAAGAGGTTAACTTTGTTTGTTTGTATGTAATGGATAAACTCAAAAACTATTCATCCGATTCAAAGGTAGAGAGGTTATTCTCTCAGACGAAGAGTTTAAAGTTTTTATTAGTATTTACTTTGTAAAATGGTTTAAAACAATCAAACTCCTATCTTTCTTAAAACATATGTATTTCGAAAAGGGTCGATAACCTTAAACAAGACTGCGTTCAGGTTGTGTGACAGATACAAGTATCGTTTTATTTTGGTGGTTTTTTTTCTCTTGAAAGTGTTCTGTTGACTTGCTTTAACTTCTTATTTGTGTTACGTCCTTGTGTTCGTCCTATGGTAAATGTTTGTGCTGTTTTAATTGTAATGGATACCGACCCTCCTGATCCCGGGGGAAATCTCAAGGATCTTACCACACTCTCTTTACCTTCATTCTCTCAAGCCCATCTCTCAAATGTTGACCAAACTATTGGCAGTAGGAATCGCGCTCAAATAGATATAAGTTCTACACAACCCACGAAAAAAACTATCACTAACCCTACAGAGTCTTCGCCCGCCAAATTATACTAATAAAAAACCAAATACACGGAATACGACTCTTTTCCTTTTTTAGTTCATATTAGCAAACACCTGAGTGAACCTACATTTAGAACAACACTACGACCTATTAAATTTGACCATTTCCTTTTTTGGAACAAAACTAAAAATGTTACTCATGATAATTGATACGGTGTGAAGATATGTATGTTAATGATTATGAATAGTTTCTGCTTTCCAGTTAATTCTATTATTCCTTGATGCATGATTATAGTATCTTAGTTGTGTGTGTGTGTGTGTGTGTGTGTTTGAGCATGATGTGTTAATGATAGCAGTTACGTATAATTGAAATTACCTAAGCCTAGCAATCTCCCTCATTATTTCTCTATTTTTGGCTTCAAGCTGTGATATGAGTTCTCGCTGTTGTCGCGCTGCGTCCACTTCAGAACCTTCCGACGATGAACGACCCTGTGAAACCATATAAAAATGTAACAAAACCTATAAATATAATTGTAAAGGAAGTTCTTCGCCCTTCATTTAATTTAAACTTGCCGCGCATTGACTTTGACGTGACAGCTCTATCGACGTAGCTTGAGAGTTTGTAATTGTAAGGCAGAACGGAAAGGTTATTTTTTGTTGAAAGATTGTATGAAATAAACTTAAAATATTATCATGAAATAAGTGAAGGAAAATGTGTAAGGGTAGCTTTAAATGTTGTTTTTCTTTTTAGGTAATACCTATGTAATTAATTTAAAGATATAAATATAATGTAATAGGTTGAACAAAGTTTAATATTGTCGAATAAAAAATCTCTTTGCAATGCAATTTGGTTTTTATTTCGCACAATGTTAAAAACACATTATATAATTATAAAAATCATACATACATACATATCTTCACGCTGTAACCGTATCGGGGTAGTCGGAGAGGATGGAGCACCAAGCGTCGCGGTCCTTACATACTCTTTCGCTTTCTCAAATCTTATCAATCTCCTCACACATTTTCGCCTAGGTATGACATTTCCGCATTTGACATTTCATTTTCATTTCGCTTTTCACATTTCGTGCGGCTAACACTGGCTATTTGATCTTCATAAGTCAGCCTTGGTCTTCCTTGGCTTCTTTTACCACTTACTTTCGTTCTGTAGATTTTCTTCGTCAGTCTTTCATCACTCATTCTTCTAAGTGCCCGAACCATCTAAGCATTCCTTTTTCATTTCTACAATAACACTGTCGTGTAAGCCTGTAATACTGCGTATCTCATTATTGCTTATTTTGTCTGCAAGGTTTACACTGCACATATTTCTAAGACATTGCAATTCTACTGCATTTATCTTACTTTCACTCAACTTCGGGCATATGTAGGCCTCACTACCGAACAAGAATGTTGGAACCAACACCGTATTGTGTATGGCCATTTTGGCTGAGTTAGACATATTTACACTGCCTACTACTGCAGACAGCACCGTTCACTTTATTACCAGCTGCTACCCGTCTCTCCACGTCCAACTCACATCTTTCATCCCTCGAAAACGCACTCCCCAGATATACAATTTCGTTCACTTGTTCTAGACATTCTCCATTTATCCATATTTCACGCTTTAAATTGTACCTCTTCCTTTTTAAACACCAGAACCTTAGTTTTGTTCACATTCATATTCAATCCTTTCACTTCACTTCTTTCATGCATGTAACTAGTTATACACACTACACATTGTAACAACATTTCTGATGGTGAATAAGCACAGTACCGTCAGCGTACAAAAGGCAGTTTACCACTGTACCATCGATATCATGCCACTCATACTACCTTTCAATGTCTGGAGGCAACTGTCCAAATATAGCACGAATAGCCCGGCAGACATCACGTAGTCCTGTCTGACGCTTGAACAGACTTCGAAGAGGGTGGCATAAGAGCAGTAAATGAATTCATTAGCAAATAACTCTATGTAGACAAATGAGTTCTGTACTGTATGTACTGAGTTCCAGATTTTAGAAATCCAGAGGTACTGAGTGAGTAGCTGATAGAATCTGATCTTTGCTGCCGAATCTGAGCTTTAGCGGAAGAACACTTCACATAAAAGTCAAAGTAATACGCACGCAACTTTGCTTACCCGCTTACAATGGAACCCGGCCTTTCCCGCTAAAGGCGAATCATTTACTACGTAAGTCAAAATCATTGTGGTACCTCAGGTCTCATCTTTCGCGGCACATGTTATATTTATAAAAACTCTTTTTGATATTCTTCACTTACCAATTCGGGTGTAAGGGATGCAGATCGGCCAGCACGAGGCTGTAAAAATGACAAATATATATATACAAACAAAGTATATAAATTCAAGCCATTTTTCATTCTTGGTGGACAGAGTATGAAACCACAACATAAATATTTAGTTATACAGAACTACATAATGTAGGATTGATACGCCGTCACCTATACCAGTTCCTTATAACAATTCTTATGCTGACTTTTACGGACTTGCGTGGGAAGATAAGTAGCAGATACATTCAAAATTTTTTTGTCCCTCCTAAATAACTATAGAAGTCAAATTAAATTATTCAAGCAATCCAGTTATAAAGTAAATAATGTTAAATATACTATCGCTTCGGAAGAATACCTAGACTGAGAAAAAGCGACAAGAAACTCAGTGGAGAGTCTCAGTCTAGAAGGATTATAGAGAAGCAGTAAATGTAAAGTGAATTACACTAGAACAAATAGAGATCTATTTCAAAAGAAAGGTGTTTTTAATGGTATGGAAACTCGTGGTCGTGATCAGCTAGTTATTCCTAAATTTAAATTACAAAGGTCAAGTGGCGGGGTTATTACCTAAAAATTTGCAGACAGCGACAGCCACGCGATCACTGCGCGACCGGTGATTAATTGTAATAAAAAATTAGTATCATGTATGACGATTGCGTATCTATTATTCTCTGACTGTAAAATGCACTTTTCGCGGTCGATTTAGCGCCACTATGCAAATTACATTACACAAATTCTCGTTTTGACAGCAGATATCGCGCGATATTGGCTGTTAGCATGCTGTCTGCAAGTTACGTAATAAGCGTGTGGGTCATTTTTGGGCAACTGTGTTCCTTTTTATAATAAAATTCCTCAAGAAAATACTCAATTAACGGAAAAGCAATGTAAACGTAATAAAAAAAATTAATTAAACACACACTTATTGGAAAAACATACTACAAAATTAGCAATTTCATTGAAGAAAAAACAATAGTCTAGAAATAATCTTTTCTGCACATGCATTTAGTGGCTTAATGAATATTGTATTTTAAATAACTTTTGCAGAATGATGTTGAAATTATACCTGACTGAGTTTCGTGTCGGTTCTTTTCAGTGTTCAAGTTTTCTCTTCAAACCGAACTAAAGTAGATTTGACGTTCAAAAATACCTTGCAATTGGGTTTACTTGAATAGATTGATTTGACTTTGACACTTCTAACTTAAAAAACAATTCTAAGTTACGTATATCAAATGAAATATGGTGTAGATATTATTAAATAAATTTCTCTGACCTACCCCTTTATGGGTACAGCGTGAAGATATGTATGTATGTACGTATGTATATTATTAAATAAATAATTTATTACATACATGTAGTTCATTCACAATAACCACCAGCTTCAGGTCTCGAAAGCCGGTGACGCAACGTCACGGTTTCATGCTTGTACAGTGTACACAAAAAGGATTCAACTTCAATTTCGTTTATGATTGTGTTAAAAATGTTAAAATAGGGTGTGTAATATAAAAAGACATGATTATAACAAGAAAAAACACCATTTTCATATCTTACGTTATTGTGCATTAGTACAAAAAATATCATTAGAAAATATAGTGGCAATGATTGTGAAAGTCAGTTATGACTTCATTTTGAGTAACTTGATATAAGTGATAGCCAACAGAGTAGACATCTGTCACCATTGATTCTTTCTGTCATGTACAAGCTTAACTTTAAGAAGTGGCCTCAAGATATGTTATTGTAACTTGATAGTTTGTTCATCAAATAATGCGCCCCAATAGACAATGGCCTTAAGTTCTGTATGGCATTAAATAATAGTGGATGTCTTTGTACAAAGAAAATTAAAAAAAAAATACCATGGTTCTGTTTTCGTGCGCCAACCGTGCGGCATATCTCGCTATAAGGCGGTGTTCGTCATCGACTCCACGGGATAGGTGATCTGCTATACTGCGATGTGTAGACCTCGATGAGCGAGAATCCAGTGAGCCGGTATTAACGTAGCCACCCACATATTCAGGAAAACCGTTGTGAGCCGGCACCGGCGATGGAGGGACAATATGACTAAGGTTCAGTGTTCTCTCTGGCTGGTCTGGATATCGCGGCAGTTGCGGTCTAGCGCGTTCAGGAACGCAACGGAAGGACTTGCGTAAAGTTGCGCCTATTTGCTTCGAAGGCGATTTCTAAAATAAAAATAACAAAAAATAAATAATCATATAGTAAAAAAAAAATTATGATATTGTGAGAAAAATAGATAAGACTATAGAGCCCTTGGTTTCTTGTAAACGAAAGAGTCTTTTAACTTAGTACTCCTAGGCACCACCCAGTTGCCCAGCATTACGTATAGGCCTGTTACGATATATTATTACGCGAAAATAGGACAAGATAGCTTTTTCCTCTTCAATTACAGATTTTGCCTGTGTCTATTAGGAACCCTACACATTATTTTCTATTACATAATAATAATAAAGCCTTCTACTCGGACTTAAATTTAGTAGCATATTTGTCATTTGCTCGCTTTTTTTTCTATTACACTTCATTTAATTTTGAGTGTCAGTGTGAATATAACACAGTACTAACATATGACGCGTACTCCTTGACCTCGTGCTCGTTAGTGTGCGTGCCGGACACGCGGCCGCGCCAGAAGCAGTCCTGGCACAGCGTGTAGTTAGTGCAACGCGTGCAACGATAGCGGAACCCCGTCACTGAGCTTCGCCGGCACGCGTTACACGCCAGTGGGTGAACCACTGTAAATAGCATACATTTTTTATCAGCGGGTGAACTACTGTCAAAACTCTTTATCAGCAGGTGAACTATTGTCAGAAACTATTGTCGGAACTACTGACAGCCAGTTTTTTAATGAGTGAACCCACTGCCATTTTATTAGCAGGTGAACCTCTGTCAGAGAATCAAGACATTTTCAGTGTTAAAACAGTCAAACTTTATTAAATGATAAACCAATATTAGAGTCAGTCAAAACTTTTTCTTGTTGATTGAATACCTGTTAAGACAATAAAACTTTTTATCAGCAAGTGAATCACTGACGAGGCAGTCATAACTTTTTATCAATATCTGAACTATTTTAGGGAGAGTCATGTTACACACAGCCAAAACTCTTTATTCACTTCTGTCAAAATTGATAGATAAATACAAAAATATTTATAATAGCACATTTGAATAAAAAAATTACATTATACTTTTCCACTTACCATTTTCAACACTTGCAAGTCGATGTAATAATGGCAACCACACTAGACAAGGCGGTCCAGGGTCAGACATTAATGTGTCTAGGAAATCATTTACAGTAATTTTGCCATTCTGAAAAGAAATTGTTTTAGAATTGTAATCACTCTGACTTAAAAATTCACTTCAATATATTAAGAAAAAGACGAATATTAATTCAAAAATCAATTACTACATCCTACTTTCACAAAGTATGTACATATTTAACATTTTTGGTAAAAGTTAATTAATTTCACTGGGAAACAAAAAATTACTTATTTTCTGCGGCATTAATTTTTTTATTGGTTTCAATAAACGCTTATATTAGACAAACACCAAATGTATTTACTTTGCATGGATTGACTCTGGTTCTTGAGATAAACGACTTGAAAGCAATCATTTGGAAAAATATTAACCCAGCCTCCTGAGTTGTATTAATTTGAGTATTCCCAACCAAATTTTGTTTTCTACTCACATAGATTGTAAGAGGGTAGCTTAAATTAGATATTACAACTTAAAGTTATCAGTTCGTGCCCTATTTTAAAAACATAGTCCTTTTTCTCTTGAAAAATATGAGTTCGTCGCGAAAGTTTTGTGTCGACGATCCCGACAGTTTTTGTTTTAATATGTGGCAAATTTTATCAACACAAAGAAAAAAACACATAACTGAGTTTGTGAAACAAACCTACCATGCATACCATTTGGGATAAATCTTGCTCAAAAGAATAAATATTGGTTGCCCAATATTGTGTGTAAATCTTATTGTGTGTAGAATCTCTGCGACAATGGAGACAAGGAGGATGTAAAGGGCTTTAATTTGGAGTGCCAATGATATGACTGAGCTAATAAATCATTTCATGACTGTTATGAAAAAATTAAAAACATCTTTGAAAGATCGCAAATCCGTACCCTTATAAAAGACACCATATTTAACAAGCCATATGACACGAATTGAATCAGAAGCATGGCTAAGCTTTGTATTAGTAGTCAAACACTTTTTGGGAGTCACAATGTACGATCTCCAGAACTAGTTGCAAAAATGCTTGAGAATTTTAACTGCTTCGGAGCCAATATGAGCGTTAAATTACATTTTTTACATAGCCATTTGGACAGATTTGGACAGTCTAGAGGGCTACAGTGAGGAAC
The DNA here is from genome assembly GCA_907165235.1 of Zeuzera pyrina. Classification (NCBI taxonomy): domain Eukaryota; kingdom Metazoa; phylum Arthropoda; class Insecta; order Lepidoptera; family Cossidae; genus Zeuzera; species Zeuzera pyrina. The sequence goes on from OU015641.1 coordinate 9,117,698, forward strand.
AAGGAGAATGGTTCCATGTGGACATTAGAACAATGGAAGAAAGATGCTAAGGCCGATGGGACAGCCATATGATAGCAGTCTATTGCTGGACTTTAATAAGGGATTGTCCTGAACAAAACAAAATAGAAAAGCCTACAGAAAAAGTTCATTGTGATTTTGTTGTAATGGTTTGTGTTAACAGCATACGTATTTAGTTTCTTATTGTTATTATATAACCACTCCTAAAAATATATAATAAGTATTTGTATTTTTTATGTAGACCTTTTTCAATCTCATAAACTAGAGTCAATTTTACAAATCTGATATTTTTCTCGTATTCAGCATAATGAAGATATACAAAATTGACATTTATGAACCATTCTGCAAAATGACTGTTCCCCAGTGTTTTTATGTTATCTAATAACTGCAAGAAGCAACGCATTATCTTATTATTTGTAAAGGTGATTTAAATTATTGATGCTAAAGGATTATATAGGTACTTCAATAAGAAAGGAAAGATCATTCTATAATAGTAAGGTTATTCAATATGGTTAAATTAGTATCCCAGACTTATGACTACACTAGTATCCCAGTGTTAGTATTGTTGATATTAATGATTAAATGTTACAATCATAATCATTAATAGATGGCAACACTGTCATATGTGAGTGTTGTTATGAGTACTTAACGATAATTTGTGATTTTGACAGTTGATAATTTTGAACAGCAGTTTTAAAAATGGCCAGTTGAGAACTATATGAGCTATTCACGTCTTTTCTTTATATCTTTCTATATATCCTATGTATCCACCTACGCCGATATCCTAGAAGAACGAAAAGCTTTCACCATACTTGAGTTTAGACTTGATTTCTTTTATAACTTCATATGAAATCATAAAAGAAATTTTTGGGACAATCACTTTCAATAACAATTAATAGTTCATATTAAATTGTCTCACCTGGTTAAATATAGTGAGCGCTAAGGAGTCATTATAACTAAAGGAAGGTGACTCATAAACCGCAGCTGGCAGAGCTAGTACTTCACGGAGATAGTCAGATAAACGCTTCATCATGAGATGGCCATTGCAGTCTGATAGTTGAGAGAATATATCTGTATATAAAAAAAAAACATTTGAGTACTAATTATCATCTCTAATTGGTCCGTTACATAAACACTATTTTCAATTTTGTTAAAATAATGTAGTTACTAGTTATATGAGCTTACTAGTAAAAGAAAGAAAAAGGGTAGTACATTAAATTATATATTGAAAGACTCGAATTTTCCTGAAACTTCGAAACTGTGCCAACTGTCGATAATTTAGTCCTGGGAATCGAAATAGCATCGAGATTGGAAGACCTAAAGATTAGCTCTAAGATTCACCTGTAGTGAATTTGTGTGGGTACCATACACGCAATGGTGTTCATTTGATCTATACATGTGTACCTGGGCAGGAATAGTCTTCTCTAGTAGACCATAATGTGTAGAGCCACTTAAAAAGCAGTTAAATATCTTGCCAGTGACTCTTACTATATTATTACAGTTAGACCTTATGTCAAAGCGGTAAAGTCGATTATCGAATGACATGTGACACGTAACTTCTAGGGCGTATATTTTGAGACCTAGGCAGGTTGGTAAAGGCAGAATTTAAAATTAAAAACAAAGTTTCAAGATTTCAAGGATGAATGCGAAAACTAGGCACGTCTGTAATTGACTATGCATGTTCTTAATTCTTGTGTTGTGTCCAGACAGTCTTTGCACCCTTTACCAGCATTTAATTACCCACAGCTTGTAACAATACTTTTACTGACAATATATCTATAGACTCAAATAAAGCTTTAATTGCAAAATTAAATACTTACATCTCAATTTGTCCATTAGCTTCCCAGCACACATGGTTGCTAATGCCACTTTAATTGAAAATACTCTTATTTTTCCCACATTTTCACTAAAACAAATACATAAATAGAATCATTTTTAGCGAAGTATATGAAAAGGAAAAAAGCAGTGTGACCAATGTGCGTATGTATCAGTGTGCAGATTTCTGAAGCAATTGAAACTCCTGCATCAGACCTGTGATCTAAGATCTAAGCGTAAACTAACACAATGTGAATAAAACAATGTAAGGCAAAATTTTGCCACTGAGTGCAAAAATAATGTTTTGGTCAAATAACATACAAGACAATACAATATAAAGATATTATATTATAAATGAATGTTTGGAATATATGTATGTACGAGTATAATGCCCAACACATATGATCAAGCCCATTCAATTTACATGAAGCGGAGGTGGCATCAAGTAAAATTGATCAGGTGTGGTATTGTAGGGGCGTCATGCCAAACAACGCTTCATGCCAATTGGACAGCCTTGATCAGGCATACTTGATCATGTGTCGCGGGTGTAATGTATATAAAACTAAAAGTTAATAATAACTTATATATAGCACCTTTAGAATGAAAATGACCTAATTCCAAATTTTAGAATCTTGAGTTATAATAATAAACTCAACCTATCTAATATCTAGATTTAGTATCAATTTATCTGTCTGTCCACCCCATTAGCTATTTAATTTTGAATTAGGTCAGTTTAGGATCAGTATTTAATAAAAACAAAATGAAATAATTGTACTTTTGCTTGAATCTTGAAGAGGTGTACAATTTTAGTAAAATGCATAGCAGGAAAAATTAATACTGACCAAAACTAATTCATAATATCAAATATCTCAGGCGTTAGCTGTTAGGAACATAAAAAGCAAATTCCCCTTTTAGTATAAATACATGAAAAATATACCTGTAATTATGGATTTATATGGTATGAAAGTATGCATGTATCATGTATGCTATTATAACTTGGAACCAGTTTAAACAAAACAGTTTAAAACTATGCAAAGGTATTCAAAGCTATTCAAACTTTGTTACTCCATTCATATAAAAATAGCTAAACAACAGTTGACAGCGGAGAGAAAGAGAGAGATGAATTCGCTTTCCAAACATATCTACTGGCAGAGTGTAGGGGCCAGGCGTAGTACTGGAGGACTACCACCTTTTTGATTAAGTTTCCCATGTGGCTCATATCATACATACTGTGGTACAGGTAGTAGCTCCACCCTCTTGCCCACACACAGGTAGCTCTGGCACATCATAAGTTATGGGTGTTGCCAATGCGGTCGCATAAGTGTGAAAGTGTGAAATTCCAACAAAATGAAATCCGAAGAAAATTGTGAGATTTTAATGAATTTCTCAATTAATGAAAAATATTCATCGCCCCCGAAATGTAGCAGAGTTCATAAAGGATTTCTACACAAAAAAAGTTAGTAATGATTAAAACCAGTTGAAACCAGACTTACTAAACTGAAAAATCAGTTAATGGTGGTTACAAATAAATTGAACTGATTTAAACTAGTTCCAAGCCCTGATTGTAATGAGTGATAGATATGGACAAGCCTTAAAAAACCACAAAATCTTACCCAGTACTGTAAGCAGACAGTAACCAGTTCAATAACAGAGCAGAACAAGCTTCTACAGAGACCTGATGTGCTGGTGGTAGTCTCTTATTAAGGTTATGATATAATGATGAGACTAATGTCTCTAAACGAGTAACATTTACACATGCGTTAGGTTCTAATGTGTTAAGTGCATTCTCACGGAATGCTTCTATCACATTCCATATGTCTATAACGTGCACTGAAACACAGAATACAGATTAGTAATGAGAATATATCGCTCATTAAATTGTGTAATAAAAACGAAAGTGACCAATGAATTTCAGAACCTAAAATACTAGTTTAAGAAGAAATTGATACATTTGTCTATTCCGCATAATACAGTGAAGATATACATATGTTCCATGGATATAAATGTATCAAGAACAGTTTTTTATTAGTTCTAGGTGGATTTATTGTTATGTGGTAGTTATAAATTAATAACAGATTAAATCACTTTCATACTGAGGGTCTATACACCACCTTTCAGACCTAAGAATTAGTGATGACACAAATATGAATGTGATTAATTATGTATTGGCGAATATACATAAAATATATTACAATATTTATTATTGTAGTATTTATTGCAACATACTTTTATAAACATTGGTACATAGCTAAAATAAGAATGAAAAAATATTATCATAGTTTAACGAAGCTTGCACAAAAATATAATTTCACACGTCACAATTATTAGACTGAAAGAAATATATAGCGTAAGCCTGTAATAGAAAAGGATGGGAATATATATATTTCGTTTCTGTCGGTATGCTCAATATTTTGAGACTTATTTGTTGATAGAGCCCTCTTATGTTACATTTGGAGAAACTGTCCTCAACAGTTCAGTTGCTCCACAGTGAAACAGATTAAAGGGTAACTTAAATATGTTATGCTTTTTGAATAAGAACCTATCAATGTTAAATTACGAATACTAAAATTATAAAAAATAAACTAGTAATAATTTTTTATAGTGCTAATATGCCTACAGTCTCTTTAAAGGCAAAAATCCTAAAGCATTTGCATTACTATTCATAATCGTAATAAGAATTATAATGTATTCATTATTCATCAGTATCATAATAGCCATATTGTTTCATCACTACTTAGAATACATCAATTCAGAGTCAGAAATTATGAATGCAAGAAACTCCAATGCAATGATTTAGGAAATTACATGTTAATTTTTGTTTGAGCTCTAAAGTTAACAGGTGTATAATTATCTCATAATTTAATAAACAACAAGTTTTTAGCATGTCACTTTTAGATAGAAAAATAATGTTAAAATGCAGTCTTTCACAGACTAAAATATAATCCATTACCATAACAAAATGTATACAATTTTAAATGAGTTAATTTTGCTACTAATGATATTAAGTATATCAAGTTTTAGCAGTCTAGGTTTTTTACATATTAGTAATATAACATGTATTATTATAAAAAGTAATCATTACTCTATAGTAACTCCACCATGAGTATTATACAATATGTTCGCAGGGGATTATAACAATTGAATTTGCCAAATCATACAATTTCATCTAATGTAGTTTATCACTAGCAAACATAGTGCATGAAATTCATATAGAAGTCCAGATATATTATTATTATATTACACAACTCACGATTGCACTTCTTTTGAACATATCTAAGTTTACAGGCTGTTCTATATGAAGCGAATCTGATAAGGTCGAAGTTCTGCTCCCTCATCTCCTGTAGGAGTTGGGAGCGAGGGTCGGCGGAAGTTCCCACACTGCTCATGGCTACAGCACTCGATATCACGGCCGCGTCACGCTCTAAAGACATATTTTTGGTCCTAAAAGCAAAAAATAGAAATTATATTAAAATTGTATGACATAAAAGAAACCAAAATATGAAAACACCAAGTAATAGAAAACAAAGGACAAACTGTGAGAATTTGTAGAGAATAAAGTCAAAACGTCCACACCTGCCAATTAACGGCTAACTCATAATTTTGTTGACATAATGATAATGAATCCACGGTCAACTTCAAATATTTTTGTAATTATATCGATTTGAAGACATATCACTGATATTTTCACAATATTTATAATCTATATAGAATGCCGCAATAACGAATACAATTAACAAACATATATTTTACAACACATCCAGGGAAGAACGTGATATTATGATAGAATATGTTTCACTATGTAAAATTATAAATTAAAATAACAAAATTAAGAATCAACATGACAAGACTGCCATTTAAAATACGTTTCGTTTTATATATATTTTATTATTATCAATACGTGTTGAACATTTGGCAAACCTATTACATATTAATTTATTATTATAATGTACGTATATTTAAATTACATATTTATATACTTGTGAGGGTTTCTGTATATTAATTAGAGATAAGTCTTCTAACACATCGCCTTCGCAATTTTTTTGTAAAATGGAACGTAAACGATTAATGCTTTTTTTATACACTTATTTCATGAGAACAGGATTTGCATGATACAGCATACAGCCAACTCATTCGCATTTCAAGTTCGAGTTCGATTTGAAAATTGGGACAAGCTTATGGTTTATTTATATTTATGCGTCCTATATAGAGACAAGCAGAAAATTAATTATCAGTTTTTAGAATTAGATTTTTGTAGTTCCGTGTTTCTGAATTCTAAGTAATTTAAACTAAAGCACATTTTTATTTTTATTTTATTTAACAATTTATTGCACACACAATGTCATATACAAAGAGAGATACATACAGAAAAAAGAGCAAAAGGTACCGCTTATTTCTATAAGAAATTTCTACCAGCGGACCCGCGAGTGAACAATTTTATAAAGAAAGAAAGAAAGGTAGACACTGTGTGTAACACAATTTTATCAAACTAAATATAAATAATAATGAATACGAAATACAATAACACAAAACACATACAATCAATATATCAGTAGATATAAATATATAAATTTGATATATATAAATACAAATATATATACATTCAATAACGATATATATTATATACATGATAATTATACCCAAGTGAAAATATTCGTTTTGAACTAACTCTTAATATAATGCTCTTTAACTGCTCGTTTAAAGCCTACTAGGGATGCACTCTCCCGAACGCAGGGAGGAAGATCATTCCATAGTTTAACGGCAACTACAGTGAAGGAATGAGAATAAAAGTTTGTAGAATGGGAAGGTGTTTGAAGAGAATCAGATAAATGGCTACGACTTGAAGTTCCAGGTAAACTTAAAAATTGAAAACGCTCCTTAAGATAAGATGATGACGATGGGAATGCAAAATATTATTAAGTGAGGAAAGAATATGCATATTCCTACGTAAACGGATGGAAAGCCACTTTAAACGCATCCTAAATTCGGAGATATGGTCGAACTTACGTAAGCCAAAAATATAACGAATACCTGAATTTTGAAGTTTCTCTACGAGGAAACAAGCGTCAGCATAGTCGACGATAGACATGATTAAAGTTTGAACTAAATATATTTTGCTACGCAAAGGCAAAAAGTATTGGAGACGTTTAAGGGAGTAAAATGTTTTATGTACTTTTTTATTAATGTCGTTAATATGTGGAGCCCAGATATATTTTTGTTAAGAGTGATATCTACATTTTTAACTGAATTAACAAAAGGAATAGTGGTACCGTCATAAGTAATTTGGGGTAGAGAGGAGTAATCAATTAAATTGCACACATACCTACTGCCAATTATAATAGCTTGAGACTTATTGGGATTAACTAAAAGCCCATGAGACGCAGCCCACGCTTTCACACGTTCGAGATCCCTATTAATCTCAGCAACAGTCATATCCACATCTGCTACAGAGAAATGTCGATATAACTGCAAATCGTCTACATAGAGATGGAAGTTACAAGATAAAACGTTAGTGATAGTATTAATAAAAACAGAGAATAACAGAGGAAAAAGCACACCACCCTGAGGTACGCCCGCAGCAAGCTCGCATCAATTCGAAGCAGAATCATCCGATCGAATACACTGCGAACGACTACGAAGATAGGATTCAAACCGGGAAGAGGTTGAAGGAGAGACATTTAGGGAACGAAGAATACTAAGAAGAATATCCAAATTAACGGAATTAAAGGCGTTTATTTTCTAGAGCAAATCTGATATCATTAGTAACTTTTAGCAGTGCAGTGGCTGTACTATGGCCAGGTCGAAAGCCAGTCTGAAAGGAATTGAATAAATTGTTGGAAGTGAGATAAGACGCAAATTATTGATGAACAATGTGCTCTAAAACTTTAGATAGAAAAGGTAAGATAGAAATCGGAGGGAACTGTGATGGGGACGTAGGATTCGAAATTTTGGGGAGAGGTAAAACGTGGGCTTTATTCCAGATAGATGGGAAAGTATGAAAGAGTAAATAATGATTAAAAATGTGTGTTATAACAGGTAAAAGTTCAGGTAGAAGAATTTTTATCATTCGTGAGCATATTTGATTAAATCCTACAGCTGAAGAAGTAATAGATAGGATATGCTTTTTGACACCCTCTTCAGTCACAGTATTAAATGTAAATGGAGAAGAAGAGAAAACAAGAGGGAGGGATAGCTCTTTAAGAGTTCTGTCTTTAACAAATTTGTCGAGAAATACAGGTTGTTTAGAAAAGTGAGAATTAAGAGCATTGAGATTGAAAGTATACGAAGATAAAGTAAAAGACTTACCAAAACCTTGGGAACGAAGAAATTTCCAAAGTTTTGCAGAATCGAGATTTTGCATGGAATCATGGAAAAAGCGCTGTTTGGCATCTCTATACATACGGCTACAGATATTGCGAAGCATTTTCTATCGATCCAAATGGTTATCTAAAGGTTCTCTTTTAAATTTACTCTTGGCTCTATCACGCAATGCCATCATCTTTTTTATTTCAGAAGAGAGCCAAGGCGCAGGTGGATATTTCACTTTGACTTTTTTAATCGGTGCATGACGATCGTACAAATTATTTAACAAAGTGTTAAAAGTAAGCACCTTATCGTCCACACTGTTAGATCGTATAATCTGCGACCAATCTACTGCCATGGCATTTTTCCTCAACGCCTCCAAATTAATATTGTTGAAACTCCGTAACAAAAGATATTTATGTGCGCGTTCAGATTATCTGATTTTTAACCGACTTCAAAAAAAGAAGGAGGTTCTCAATTCGTCTTTGTTTTTTTTTTTTTATGTTTGTTACCTCATAACTCCGTCATTTATGAACCGATTTCGAAAATTCTTTTTTCGTTTGGTAGATAATACTTCAGAGGTGGTCCCATTTAAATTTCACCGATATTGGAGCTTGGACTTCGAAGATACACTAGATAACACGACCTGGTAGAACGACCTGGCAGAGATATAACACGACCTTTATTTATATTGACGATTCTCTTGTATATCGTTGCGCTCCGGAATTAGAATGAAGTTAATTGCAGTCCTGCCCCAGATATTTATTTAGGTCAAGACCACTCAAAAGGGAGAAATAAAAAAATTTTATTAAAAAAAATTAAACCGCCATCAAAAAAAACACTGAAAAGTATAAAATAACTATCCTTTACTAATCAAAACTTAAGTACAATTAAAATAACTTTATAAATACGATACACATACGTATATAATTAAATCGTATTTATAAAGTTATTTTAATTGTACTTGAGTTTTGATTAGTACAGGAACAAATATAAGATCATGGTAGGAGAAGGAAGAAGTAAGTTGACCGTGAGAAGAAATTTTATCTAAAGAACCTGTAACTATAAGATCAAGAAGAGGTGAAGAGTTGGGCGAATGGTGTGTCGCCGATGACGGCAGGATATGCAGATTGAATGACGAAAGCAGAGGTATACCTAAGCGATTTTGAACGAGAGTCATTTTTAATAAGACATGTATTGAAATCACCAAGAAATAAAAAGTCGTCATAAATTTTAATTACGTACAGTTTAATAAATTACTAATTTTTGGTTACACAGGTATAAATAGACATTGGCGGCGTTAGGCGTCGGCGATGTCTGCGACCGCCGTCAGTCTCGTGCCTGTAGAGGCCTCGTAAACAAGTTTTTCAAGTTGTAAAAAACGTAATTATTTATTTAACTTCGTGGTTATGTGAGTGAAAATTAGTGCCTTATTAGTGTATAATTTTGTTCATCCAAGTTAACATTTTCTTTCCCACCGGAAAACGAAAAAGGCCTCGCAAAGCTGATGTCGCCGACCTCCACTTTTCGTATAACGCCGCCACTGTAAATAGGCATACTCAGGCCCGCCGCTAGCTGTTTGTACCATAAAGTTACGCAGGAGAAATGTGCACACAGATACCCAGCCCCCTGGGGAGAGACTACGGGTTACTTATATGCGGGGTTTTTACCCACCAAAACTCTTACGCAACAAAACACAAGTCCCTCTCGCGCTGTGCAAAGCCATGTTTCGGGGTCAACTAAAAAGCTCTTCAGCACACCCGCAGTGTCGCGACAGCGAGGACCACGCGCACTGTCGTTCATCTGTCGTCCTCCTTGGGGTCGCGAAAAAGTTACTATACCTAGTGGTATGCCGCTCTATGTACAGCTCTACGCTGAACTTGAAATCGGCGAATCAGTAGAACGCTCCTGAACTGGTTCGATAATATCCAATAATGGCCGCTTTTATAATTTACTGTTGAACGTTTTGATCTGCTGTCAAAACAATAATTTGTTTAATGTAATTTGTATATTAGCGTTAAATCTACATCTAAAAGTGCATTTTACGGTCATAAAATAATAGATACGCAATCGTCATATTTACCTAATACCAATTTTGTATTACAATTAGTCATCGGTCGCGTAGTGATCGCGTGGCTGTAGCTATGTCTGCAAACTTTTAGATAATAACCCCACCGTTCAACTACCCCGAATAACCACGCTTATTACGTAACTTGCAGTCACCCAGCATGCGATAGCCAATATCGCGCGATATCTGATATCAAAATGAGAATTTTTGTAATGTAATTTGTATAGTGGCGTTAAATCTACAGCGAAATGTGCATTTTACAGTCATGGCGCAAGAGACACGCAATCATGATACTAATACATGATACTACATACATACATGATACTAATTTTTTATTACAATTAGTCACCGGTCGCCCAGTGATCGCGTGGCTGTCGCTCTCTGCAAATTTTAGGTAATAACCTGCAGAATATCAAATCGAATTTGAGCCGTTAATAAGGGGGCAAAAAGGTTATTCGGTGTTGTCTTTCAGAGTATGAAAAGGGAAAATAAATACGAAAAACTAACCATTATATTAGATAATACACTTCCTCAAAGTTGCTGTTTAGAAAGCGCTTAGGGTGCCCAGCAGACTGGCAGCCAAATTGATTCATTGACGAAACAAGCTGCCAACCTGACAGTCTCCCGAAGCCTCGACCAGTCTCTTACAAATATCAGAAACTAGTCGATGGACTTCGTGGCTCAAAGCTCAGACTGGAAAGGGCGTAAATATGAAACTTTTAGAGAGAGTGTCGCATACTTACGCCGCTTCCAGTTTTCGGCAGTACTATACCTACTATTATTACTGAAAAATAAATTTATGTTTATTATACGTTATAGGGACTTAGTAATTATGTCTTATAATTACACGATTGTTACACATTTCAATAAAACACAATTTAATGCTTTAAATCGCTTTTAGTTGATGTATTTCTAGATTTTAATTTAAACGCGACGTTTTTGCACCTTCCGTGATCGAATAACAACTAAGTAAATAGACGAATTTCAAATAGACGCATAACAACAACGAAGTCTAAAATGTGAAAAGGCTGCGGGAAGTGAAGAGTTAACTGTAGAGATGATCAAGTATGGTGGTCTTAGGGTCAGAGAATTCTTTTCTAAACAGTGCAATCTTTGCTAGCAAAACGGAAAGGTTCCGGAGGACTGGTGCACTGCAGTCATAGTACCTGTCATTTAGACTGTGCGTGCTATAATGGGTCCATCGGCTTCGTCAGCTTAGCAAGTATTCTGAAAGATATTTGTGGGAGGCACAAGGTGCTTTTAGGAACAGCACGCTTATCACCTAACTGGCAGTTAGCATGCGACGGCCAAATATCGCGCGACATCAAAACGAGAATTTGTATAATATAAATTGTGTAAATTTCCAGATTTTTAGCTATTTTACGCTCAAACTCCAAAAACCACCGACCGACATGTTTCGCCTGTCAACGAAGCATCCTCAGGATATATCAGATTCGGTTAGCCAACTAACACCGAATCCACGAAAAGTGCATCTTACGGTCATGGTGCAATAGACACGCAATCTATATACTTGATACCATTTTTTTATTACGATTAGTCGCCGCTGGTCGTGCAGTGATCGAGTAGCTGTCGCTGTCTACAAATTTTAAGGTAATAGACCAGTTTTTGCGCTTCGCATTATAGTGGGGAATTTTCTGGCCATAGGTCAGAACATTTTTGCAGTTTCATAGATCTAGAAAAAAACATTCGGCAGAGTATAACGAAAGAAATAGTGGAGTCTTGGAGTCTTGTGGACAAATTGTAGAGAAGATGGCGCGGGGGCCCTTACTACAGGATGTGAGGTCATTATATCGAAACCACAGACCCTGTGTAAGGATAGATGATGACATGTCGCCCTGGTTCGATGTCTGTTCGGGCGTCAGACAGGGCTGCGTAATGTCTACTGAGCTGTTTGTGCTGTATTAGGACAGTTGCCTCCATAAATTGAAAGGTAGTATGAGTGGTATGATATGTGATGACACTGTGGTAAACTGTCTCTTGCACGCTGACGACGCTGTGCTTATAGCACCATCAGAAGCAGAGTTGCAAACACTAGTCACATGCATGAAGGAGGAATGTGAAGTGAAAGCATTTAATAATGACTATGAATGTGAACAAAATTAAGGTTCTGGTATTTGAAGGGGAAGATGTACAGACAGAATGTGAATTATGGATAAATAGAAAATGTCTAGAACAAATGAATGAAATTGTATAATTGGGAAGTATATTTTCTAAGGATGGAAGATGTGAGTTGGATGAGGAGTGACGGGTAGTAGCTGGCAATAAAATAAACGGTGCTTTGGCCACAATAGTAGGTAGTGTGAATATATCTAACTCAGCCAAAATGGCCATCCACAATGCGGTGTTGGTGCCAACTTTTGTGTACGGTAATGAGGCCTGGATATTCCCAAAATCAGACGAAGGTAAGATAAATGCAGTACAAATACGTTCCTTGCAAACAAAATAAGCAATAAAAAGATACGCAGAATTACAGGATCGCAAAACAGTGTTATTGTAAAAATGAAGAAAGGAATAAATGCTTAACATGGATGGTTCGGGCACATATAAACAATGAGTGATAAAAGACTAATGAAGAAAATCTGCAGAGCAGAGTGGTAGCAGGAGCCAAGTAAGACCAAGGCTGACTTATGAAGATCAAATAGACAGAGCGTTAACTGACGGAAATGTTAAAAGCACTCGCATACCTAGGCGAATACGTGTGAAAAAAATGACGAGATTTGAGGAGGCGAAGGAAGTATGCAAGGACCGCGCAGCTTGGCGCTCCGTCTTCTTGACTACACCGTTAGGGATACAACGTGAAGCTATGTATGTATGTAGTCATTCATTAAAAATCCATTTTAAATGTATATTTCGCAGTCCGCTATAAAATTGGGCATCAATTTTTTAAATACTTATTTTAAAAATAATAGGTCTTTAAGATATGTATGTATGAATAACAACGCAGTTTCCCACGACCACGGAAGCTGTAAGGCAACCGAAACGTCGGACTTGAAGTAAATGTAGAAATACATAAACTATTATTTAAATATTTACGTAGTAACTTTGATACGATTGCATTTGTTAAGTTTTAGCTGGACCTTATAAGTACCTATAACTTTGGATATTTTTTATCAATCAATTAAAATCTATTTTTATTATATATTTCGATGGCTCGATTTGCCGCTCCCTAGAGGTGCCGCCCACGTGTGATGTACGCCTTGTATTCCTGCTTATGGCGGGCCTGGGCAAACTTATCAAAAAATAGTAAACACCGTGGGTATCAGAGTCTGTACTGTGTATTATAAATAAAACGAACACTACTACCACAGAGTTTTTACATGCCAATGACTACCACATATTCACATAATCCGTCTTTAGCAAACGTACCAAGCCTGAGGCTCTTGGTTGAGGGCCCCGAAATGCCGAAAATCACGCTCATATAAATGCGCACCTACGTACCTACCTGTTTTTATCCAATTAAACTAGTCAGATAAAAATAACATCGTTTTCACTCATCAACATAAGTTCCATTGAACGAGTACCTACCTAAATCATGTTAAGCTAATCATAATAACTGACAAGATCATTAAACAAAATTCAAAATTTTAAAAACCCCGCGACACATGAAATAGACTGGATCGATTTTCACCAAACACAGTTAACTAGGAATCCAGATAGCAATTTAAACTTGAATTCACAGAGTTGTCTGAACTTAAACCAGACGTGCGATAGGTTCGATGTATAAAAAAGATTTAAAAGATTTTACTTTCCAGTTACCACTTGACAAACTTGCGCGAGGTTCTTTTCTACAAAAAAGATACAATGTTGACAAACAAACTTGCATGATGATTTACAAAGAAGCTACAATATTGCCACAACTAAATAACGGCAAGCATTTGAGGTTGCGTCTGTAACATATGTTTGATTAGTTTTGCCCTGATTTCGTAAAAAATAGCCTTAAAGTTAATCAGTGCTGTTTAATATGTGGCTGTTTACTTGAAATATACGCATGTAGTACGGTGGGGTTATTACCTAAAATTTGCAGACAGCGACCACCACGCGATTACTGCGCAACCGGTGACTAATTGTAATAAAAATTGGTATTATGTTTGACGATTGCTATTGCACCATGACCATAAAATGCACTTTTAGCGGTAGATTTAGCGCCATTTTACAAATTACATTATACAAATTCTTCAATATTTGATTGTAGCCTGGTGACTACAAGTTAGGTAATAAATGTGCGGTATATTGAAGTTTATAACTGTATTCACTATTTAACTATATCGTCGTACTGTAAGGCAACTGTGCGGTAATGCACAAAAGTAGGTAGGTATAGGTACCAAAACTTGCCTCGTCATATTTGACACAGCAGTTTTTAAAAAATCTTATCAAAAAATGACTACTCAATATAATCAATAAACTTTCAAAATCTGTCTCATCACATTTAATGGAAATATGTCGCATGAAGATCAGACACACAGACAACGGAAACCTTATAAATTAATAACATCCCTCTTTTTCGTTGGGAGTTAAAAAGTACATTTTTATGTTCGTATTTACTTTCGATAAGAGCCCCCAAACTGTGTGTGCCCAAGGGCTGCCAAGCCTAAGACGGCATTCAGGTAAGTATTACCTACATATTATCTACTGTCACGGACGTAAAAAGAGGACTTCGCTTCGCGTAATTCACTTGGTGATTGTTATAGTTAGCCAAATTTAATCCATAGACCTGAAAAATACGAGTCTCATACACACATTTAAATATACACACTAGCTTTTACCCGCGAGTTCATCCACGTGGAATTAAGAAAGACTAGTCTGTGTTCTTCCCCTGTATTTAATCTATCTGCATTCTAAATTTCATGAAAATCGGTTCAATGGTTTAGCCGTGAAAGCCAACCGAACAGACAGACGGAAAGACAGACATTTATTATATTAGTATGTACATTCCATGCCCTCAAGAAGGGCTAAAAATTATATGTATAGATTTCTGTCCTTCAAATCATTCGCAAGGCGACGTCGACGCGAAGTTCTTTCATACTCTGCCATACAATTTTATTTACATTTTTTTTTATTCTCGTACCATGTAAAAAAACATTTCTTTTTCTGCGTTTTAAATATAATAAATATTGTCTAATTTATTTTATTACTTCTTTTATATTTTAACCTCCGACGCAAAAAGAGGGGTGTTATAAGTTTAACCTGCGTATGTCTGCGGCATCATAGCTCCCAAACGGATGGACCGATTTTGATGCGGTTTTTTTGTTTGAAAGGTGATTTCATCGAGAAGTTTTTAGCTATAATTCAAGAAGATCTATACAGGCGTTTGAAGATCGTCGATTCTTTTCCAGTTGTTGAAGGGATGCAAGCAACTTCTACTGGGTCTGATTAATTCGACTTCTGTGACTTGAATGACAGTTAAAATAACATGGCAACCTTGATCTGATACTGTAGCATCATCTGGAAAACAGGAGGATACTCAACTCCTCACCAACTTACAGCAGAGATAAAGTGTTTTGGCTCATTTGAGTGGTCTCAAAGAATAGTTTATAGATAGATAGATGGAGGATTAGGGTCTGAATTTTGTGTATCGTCGCAGATAATATTTGTGTGAATGTGGGAATAGAGTGTCGTAGCGTGTTCGAAAAAGATGAAATAAAATTTAAATTAAAAATTTAAAAAACCCCAACTCAAAGAAATGGCTAAGAAGTAAAAAAAATAATATGTACCTATTGGACCTTTAAGTTTGTGATAAGTCGTAGTACCTACAAAATAAATAGTAGTAGTTAATGTATCCAAGCGTCGTTACGTCGGGGGACCGCCAAGTGAATAAAGTACAAGCAGAATACAAATAAAAATGATAAAGTAGGAAAATTTAGCGGACCCCCGATGTAACGACACTTGGATATATTACTATTAGTATTTATACTACGACTTATCATAAACTTAAAGAGCCAATAGGTAAATTTTTTTTTTCTTTTTAAAGATTTTTTTGAGTTGGGGGTTTTTTATTTTATTTCGTTATTTTATTACGTAAGAGGAATAAATCAAACATTGGATAAGTACACTAACACATTTATTTAAGTTTATATAAATGAACACAGTTTACGTTAAATTCTGCTGCAGACAACGCTAAATCATATTTAATTATAAATAAATAACTATCAATAAATATTTACATTAATAGGTATATGATCATTAATACTTATAACAATAATAAACTCTTATGATTTTTACAATGTTTTTTTAACTCTCCTGGAGCATATTACATAAGTAAGTAAATACCTAAATTATCTAATCACTTCATGTTCGTTACGTTTAATTATTATTTCCATATAAGAAAAATATAATAAAGGTAGTTCTTTATATAATAATGTGAGTAATGCACTAATTATTGCACAATTTATTATTTATTATATTATTTATTATTACAATTTATTATCGCACAAGAGTGCAAGACGGGGCGCGGCCGCGAACTCATCCCACTCACCCTGATGATGGACCTCCAATAGGTCCGAAACTAGTCGGTACCTATACCGATTACACGTGAGTAAAGCCGTATTCAATAATTAGTGCGTTAATAATGTCTCACGAAAGTTTTAATAATTTAATGTGAGTAATATTTTTGGTAGATGGAAAATAAAGGATTTATTTAAAAACACTTAAATTAGATCCTTCAGACTTTTTACTAATTATTATTATGAAATAATGCGCTAACTGCCAACGAGTAGCTCATTGAAGAGCTGATACGCACATATCACTGCATTACTGTTAAATTTTTCATTTGTTTTTTTGTTCTGTTTGGATGTTAAATAATCATCGAATCTGCTTTTGAAACTGTTAACTGTAGGATAGTTCACTATAATCACTAATTCTGGTAATTTATTTTACTGCTTCTCTTCGCGATTTGGCAAAAAGTATGTTATAGTATTGCCAGCCCGTGAATACTTGGAAGCCTTGTAAGTTTCCTTGTAAGAGTGTCCTCTTATACTCGTGTATTTCGATTCATCGTATATAAGTCTTTGATATTTCTAACATTTTATTTACGGTAGTATTAACTAATTAACCTGTGATTGTAGCGTGTTGTCCACTTAATATTATAAATGTAGTACGTATATAAAAATAAATGAGGTATTACATAAATTATTTAGGCTATTCTGGTAATAAAATTTGATATATCTATATAATATATGAATATATAATATCAATAAAAATACTGTTTAATGTTATCTAAGTACATAAATATATACAAAATTATTGTGTTTGTCACAGATCTGTTTGCGAGTTTGGTCCTGTTCTAGGACTCTATATTTTACCTATTCGATTATAGCTTACCTTTTTAAAATCTAATTTAATATAATAAGTACTACGCCTACGTCTGTACATGGAATCATATGTAAATAGGCAGCTATTGCGTTAGTATCTATACGTACTAAGTACGTGCTTAATACTCATTAATTCCATGAATCTTTATTAGGTAAGCAGAAAATATTGTAGGTATATATTTTTATATATAAATACGCATAGGGATCGATAAGTAGGAATTATTTTTTCATTTAATTACAGCTTAAAAACTAAGCAAGTAGGTACTTATACCAAAAATTCCGTAAGACATAAACTGACTATACAACACGTCTTTTTAATACATAATTTCTAAAATTTTTTTTATAAAAATAATATTTACAAATAAATATAATAAGAGAAATCACAGAATATAGAAAACACCTTGGTTTACACTATCCACTGATGCATTCTACAATCCGCATATTTTTATTTTCTAATCAATGTAGTTAAATCTCACTTCTTTTACTTCAAGAGAGACATTTAAAACGTTTAGTTATTAAGTATTTTGGCAGGAATTCATACGTAATGATTTTTTCTACAATTTATAAACCAATGGCAGAATGGCAGGATAACTTTGTATCTAGAAAATTTTATATTCCAAACCAATTACATTCTCAACCGCTTTACAGAGTATGTAACTATGTGCTTACTACCTTTGATTATTTTATATTTACTCTCGTAGGTAATACATACATATTTGCTTGGAATATGAAATTATAAATAAGTAGATTTTAACAAAAGTTGCCAAAAAATTTAATTGAGAGTAAGCATCTACTTAATATTTTCATGTTTAACAGAGCCATTTTCAAGTATTTTGTAGATATAGGTTATACTCTGTAGTACCTATTTATTCTCATAATAAATTCTTGGGTTTTCCGTCTTCAGGTAGTAGGTAATTCTTCCAGACGTTCTAGAATTTTTAGTATTTTCTTCTATTTGTTTAAACATATAGCCAGTGCTGCCATGTAAAACGACTAACAGGTGCTCCATTTCGAATTGCTTCGTGTTCGGTTTCTGGTGAAATGCAGCAAGCAAGACGCTGGAACGAGATGAAATTATTTATACGTGATTCATACAATGGGTTAGTTAATATTGCGTTTAATCAACTACGCTTTCGGTTTAGTGTTGTGTATCAACATTATATGATATGAAATATTAAGAGTAATTTCCGAAGTCTAACACATGGCACAGACATTTTTTTAGAGGCTCAGAGGTCTGAGCTTAGAATTTGAAGTAAAGAAATAGAAAAGTCGTAAGGTTGATTATCGAGGTGGTTTTTGGAAATGAAAAAAATTAAAGAAATTCTTAAGTTATTTAAATAAGTAGGTAACAAATGGGTAAGAGGTTATCAAAGAGGTAAAGTTGCAATGATTGGACCAGAGCGCTTTAATTAGACTTCATAGGTTTCTCTAAAACCTATTTTTTAAGAAATCATTTGTTTAGCTGGAACGCTACTTATACTTTTATGAGTCCTCACCACAGACAAGTTTGTCTGTGGTCCTCACCAACCCCCTAGTTGCCAACATCGTCGTGTGCTTCGTTGAGGAAATATATTTGTCGCCGTGTTTCACTCGCTTCCGATGAAACATTTAAGCTACATATTTTACCTGCATGTAAGTACAGTTTCGTAATGTTTTTTAATGTCTTTTTTTATCAGCACACATTATTTGTTTGTTCACCTAATTTACATGAACACTTTTATTTACATATGTAGATATAGTACCTACATAAGAACACGTATTTGAATGCAATGTTGTGTTAAAATTTCAAATTAATTGAGCGAGTACTTTTTGAGTTTTGCGACCACAACCATACGAAAGTTGAATTGGCGGTCTTAAGGTTATTTTTGTATTTCTAATTAATACATCTTATATTTCTTGATATTTATTTATTTTAATATTCTTGTACATGAAACATTCTTCATAGATACATTTTACCAACATAGCTTTTATTTTTTTTTATTTATATTTCTTAAGGCATTGGTAACAAGACCATTAGCCTAATGACGAAACTTCAGGAAACATTGACTGTCCAGTAAACACTCCTCCAGTAAAGTGATAGTAGGCTTTACTGTAGTTAAAAAAGGACTTCTTGGAAGAGCGCGAAAACTTCAGCTACACATGTTTATTTAGATCTCCTCCATCGTTTTCACTTACACAGAACTTTAAAACACAATATACTATCACTGTTGTACTTTAAAACTCCTAAAAATGTAAAAAATAGAAAATCTAAATAAAATGACAACCTCACATCTCCCGTTCCCGCCAAAAAGTGCCAACATAGCTTAACACAGACTCACAGACTACTTCTATAACAACACTACAGATAAGACTGCACATAGTATTGCCATTCATACTAAAAAATAGTTGAATCCAGTTGAATCCTAACAGGTGGCGAATTAACACCAATGCGAGCCTCTTTGATCGTACCAATCCAATCATAGCAACTTCTAAAATGTAGTTTTTAATATAGATAAGCACGGCATAACAAGGCGGATATTACATCGCGCAACGGAAGCCAGGAGAAATCCTGGCCCAGAAACACAAGTATCGAATAGAGGCCATAACATGAATGCGCGAAGAGTATGCTTGTGTAAAAAAGGGTTTAAACTGAGGTTTAAAGGAAATATTTATGTCCAATATATTATCCCTCAATCCCGAAAACCAGAAATTGTATTAAATTAATATTTCTATTCAATAAGAAATATTGAGTTAACTTGTGTCGAAAGTTTTTGTCTACTGTTTTTCTGTTCTTTTTTTTTTGTCGTGGATCAAGTGAATGTCTAGGTTTTGAATTCTTTGTTTACTCAGTCATAATGTTAGGTTTCATACATTTATAATTGTGTATGCTTACCAAAAATATCCCATTACACTGAGTACCTACTTAACTAGTGGGAAAAAATTGTTAGTAATTTGAATCATCAGTATTTAAGAACATAAAACTGATTGATGTTCCTCATATTGGCTATGTTGTGTAATGAAGACTTATTTCATGATTATCTTATCTTTTATTCACTTAAATTTCCGTAGAAGTCTTTAATGGAACGGTAGAAAAAATATCCTAAGTCCAATGACAGCAACCCAGATTACAATTTAAACTTGAAGAACCAAGCCTGCTTCAAGTTTACCATACAACTGTATACACTTGAAGAAACTTTAAATCACTGTAGTTACCGCGCGACAAAGATACAATGTTGACTTAACGAGCAGTTTCGTACTGGAGTTATTGAGGATACTCCATCGTTGTACTTGAAAGCGATTGTGTGGTTGTTGATTGTACACAAAAGTAGGTACCAAAATATGAACAGAAATTTGATACCTGCTAAAAATCATAAATATGCAGCAATATTGTAAAAAAAATTATTATTTTTGACTTGGCAATTTTTTTTTCACAATAAATGAAAAATGAAGCACACAGCAGTCTTATAATTATAAGACTGCTGTGTGCCGCGTGTGAAGAACCTTATAATTATAAGGTTATTTTCAATATAATATTCCTTATTAAAGTTCCCAGAGCAGACAAGTCCAATCAAAGAGACAGTTACTGAAGTCGGTGCCAAGCCCACCAAACTAATAGACTTTCTGTGGTTGCAAATTTATTTGGCACCGACTTCAATAACTGTCAAATTTAATTATATAGGTATGTGTATCGTATTTATAAAGTTATTTCAATTGTACTTGAGTTTTGATGAGTAAAGGATAGCTATTTTATACTTTTCAGTGTTTTTTTGAAGGCGGTTTAATTTTTTTTAATAAAAATTGTTTATTTCTCCCTTTTGAGTGATCTTGACCTAAATAAATATCTAGGGCAGCTCTGCAATTAACTTCATTCTAATTCCGGAGCGC
The DNA here is from genome assembly GCA_907165235.1 of Zeuzera pyrina. Lineage (NCBI taxonomy): Eukaryota > Metazoa > Arthropoda > Insecta > Lepidoptera > Cossidae > Zeuzera > Zeuzera pyrina. The sequence goes on from OU015641.1 coordinate 9,139,091, forward strand.
AACGATATACAAGAGAATCATCAATATAAATAAAGGTTATAACTAGGTCGTGTTATCTAGTGTATCTTCGAAGTCCAAGCTCCAATATCGGTGAAATTTAAATGGGACCATCTCTGAGGTATTATTACCTACCAAACGTAAAAAGAATTTTCGAAATCGGTTCATAAATGACGGAGTTATGAGGTAACAAACATACAAAAAAAACAAAACAACATACAGGCGAATTGAGAACCTCCTCCTTTTTTTGAAGTCGGTTAAAAATAAAAGGTAATCGCCTTAATTTCTCATTTTTTAGATATTTATTTAAACACTGCACTTCCAAATATTTAATATTTTAAATTGTAACTAAGTAAATAATTTAATAAAGTGAATATTCAATATTTCTAACGATCTTACTTCTCGACAAGTGCCAGGCGTTGTGACGAGCTTATAAACACCTACAATTGGTATCATCAATATGGAGGAGCAAGCCAGCCCCCAACCAAGCACCACTGCCCACTGGGGATAAGTATAGTGCTGGTACTGCAGAGGTTGTTGGTATAATAACCCAAACACTACCACACCCTGAAATTTAAAAATTATTTCAATAAAATTTTAAGTACCTACTTAGATAAGTAGGTACCTACATATAGTCCAGTTAGTAGGAAATTTTGCCTCGTAGAAAGTGGGTAGAAATAATTTTTGGTACGTGTTGTACACCCTGATGAAAAATACAAGTTTTCCATCTTGGAGGAGTTGAAGGTAAACGCAGCCGCCATCTTGGGTTAAAGGTGCCAAGATTTGGATTTTACCGAAATTAAATAGCTCGGTTTCGATTTATTCTGATGTGTTCTATGTCGAAATAGAAGGCTATGACCAATAAATGATGGGTAAGGACTAAATTTAATAGGCTAGGTGTATTGACGATTTCAGAAGCTCGTAATTTTCATAATATGAACTTTGAAGAACATTGAAGGCGGTACGAGATTTTATTGATTATTATTTATTGGACCCTAACTTATTAGTCTAAAAGATATGTAGTTTCTTTCCTATTATGAATAATAATCGATTGGCATAATAGCAAAAACAAACCTAGATGTAGATACCTAAATAATAACTCCAGAAGTTAAAGATATTATATGTAACTATAATATTACATTACGTGTAAGATTCTATATCTATCTATATGTTTAAATTACTGTCAAGGAAAAACAAACGTAGAATTATATCTACTTACAATAATGAATATAGGACTGATGAATTTCCAACATATTCTCCAATATATTCCTGGTCTGAAACCAAGCATTTCCTCGACATCATCGGAAAACCTCTTAAGACCTGAAAATAATGTATTTAAAATATTATGCAGTAATTTATAATATTAGCAGCAAATTTATCAAAAATATTTACAAGATTGGTATGCACCTAAACTACTTTTTGAATCAAAAATGCGATTGTTATATTTAGTTAAAATAATGTTTTTCTTCTTTTAATTAACTTTAATTTACGTCATCAGAAGTTCATCATTTTAAAGTAGTTATGAAACCACATAATTTCATACAAAATAGAAAGAGAAAATGCAAGTTGCCAAATAAAATCCTTTAACTTTAATATTCACCGTAAAACCAGGAAACTGCAACTGCTTCGAAAAGCGCAGAACAAAGTAGAGATATACCAGCCGCATAAGTGTCTAATAAATGGAACATGTAGATACCACCCTGTAAAATAGGAATAATTAATTAGAAATATAAACTGACGTAAGCTATGCAATATCTGACGGTCAGAAATGGTAAATTACTAATATGTCACATCAATGACGGTCAGACATTAACAGAAATATTGCAAATGTAGTGTGTAATTGTATTGTAACGCAGTGTGTCGGAGCCCGCCTAAGAGGACGTCAGACAAGCATCGATTACGTTTTCGTAACATTTAAACATTTTCGGACAAATTACAATGTAATAAATTAATACATATGTACATACAATCTTCACGCCGTATCCCTAACGGGGTAGTCAGAGAGGACGGAGCGCCAAGCGTCGCGGTCCTTACATACTTCTTTCATACATACATATCTTCACGCTGTATCCCTAACGGGGTAGTCCGAAAGGACTTAGCGCCAGGAGTCGCGGTCCTTACATACATCTTTCGCTTCCTCAAATCTCATCATTCTTCGCACACATTTTCGCTAGGTATACGAGTGCTTTTGACATTTCCGTCTGCTAACACTCTGGCTATTTGATTTTCATAAGTCAGCCTTGGTCTTCCTTGGCTCTTTTACCATTTACCTTCACTTTTTCTTTTATACTTCTTTCGCTTCCCAAATCTCATCATTCTCCTCACACATTTTCGCCTAGGTGAGTAATTAATTAAATATTAAATAAATTAATGTTTAATAAAATTAAAATACCCAAAACCATTGTTCAATCTTTTGTTTTTCGTTTATGGTTTTAGGTTATGATTGACATCTCTGTCACGGTATAAACATAACTGTAGGATGTCTTCATAGAAATCCAGTGTGCGCGGTTTGTAATAATTTTGGGCGAATATGGGCTATTATTGTAGCACCATTCGGGGTCGTTTGCAACGCAACATGCAACCGCTTCCGTTTATGTTTAATTTGTTCTTCACATCGTCACAAATACAAAATTGTCTAAATCGTTTAAACGAACGTATTATAATGTCCTTAATTGCCTTAATAATTTTAGTTAATCGAATCCTGAGTTACCATTCTTCAACATAACTACATAGAATTAAATTTAATAAGCATGAAAAAAAAATTGACTTTTTGGCGGGAACGGGAGAAGTGAGGTTGTCATTTTATTTAGATTTTCTATTTTTTACATTTTTAGGAGTTTTAAAGTACAACAGTGATAGTATATTGTGTTTTAAAGTTCTGTGTAAGTGACAAGAATGGAGGATCTCTAAATAAACATGTGTAGCTGAAGTTTTCGCGCTCTTCCAAGAAGTCCTTTATAACTTCAGTAAAGCCTACTATCACTTTACTGGAGGAGTTTTACGATAAGAAAGAACTAATTTACTTGTGATTCTACATGGATTCTACTTATTCTGTGTCTGTATACTAGGTTGTGTTAATGCGTGACATTGGCAAATGCTCTAATCATCTACTGAATTGTTTTCTCGCTTTACTTGACGTTGGCAATGTACTCACGTACGGTACCATTTAAAAAAAAAATTAAAAATTTATCTATCTACATTGATTTTCATTATTACTTACTAAATCTATAACAAATGCTCTCCGTATCTCACACCCCACGAAGCAACTCTACGTATCCGGCCGAGAGTACCCAATTCCGTTACGCATGAGGCGAGAGTCTGTCTTTTTGTCTACATATTCTCTGTCGCTGTGTTGCAAAGAAGACTGAGTAAATCTCGAGTAAATCGCTGTGATAGATAATAATATAATAATAATATAGGTACTCAGACATTTCACACAGCGCCATCTAGTCCCAAAGTAAGCAGCACAGCGCTTGTGTTATGAGTACTAGATGACTGATATGCTACTTATATACTTTTCTTTTGTAAATAAATACATATTATACATAAACACCCAGACTCGGGGCGGGAATCGAACCTGCAACCTCCGTTTACTTCCGACGCGCTTAGCCGTTGCGCCACGGAGGTCGTCATAGATGTTTAGATAGAAATGTCAAAATTGTAAAGGCTCCATTTTCGACGTCTTGAACCTTTATATTGCTTTCACGATTTATCAGAAATTAGGTACAGTTTGGTACAATACGTAGAGTACTTCGTGATTAATTTATCGATTAATCATCCCTCGCAATGTTTAAAAGCTCGTTGTTTCAACATTCACATTTTTTTATTGTTTACCGATTATTTTTTAATTATTGTAAGTATATATATTACGAACCGCTGACGTTATATTAGCGTTAGTCATTTATATAAACAATTTATTGGTAATTTACTATGTTCTGACCGTAAATTATAGGTACACAGTGAAATAAAGTAAAAAATGGCGATTACGTCTCTAGCTATTATAAAGTGTGTAATAATTATAGATCACCGGTGTAACATTAATGCAAGCCACGCAAAATGACATGAAGACAACGAGCAACGTGAAGTGCTCTCGGCGCAACCAGTGCGCGCCGCTGGCTCGAGCCTGATCCAACAGTCCAGTAATCACACACTCCAAGCCGCCCATCTGGAAATATTAAACAATTTATTACTATTTTTGCCTGGATTACCTATAATTTAAATTATTTAATGTTACTTAAATATACGAATCTTGAATACGAATCATCGCATTCGAACCACAGGTTTTTAAAGCTTTTATTTACTTTCACCTGTCCCGCGTGGTTATTACCTAAAAGTTTGCAGACAGCGACCGCCACACGATCAATAGGCGACCAGTGCCTAATTGTAATAAAAATTTTGTATCATGTATGACGATTGCGTGTCTATTGCGCTATGATCGCCAAAAATGCACTTTTCCCCGTAGACTTGCGTTACTATACAAATTGCTATACAAATTCTCGTTTTGACAGCAGATATCGCGCGATATTTGGCTGTCGCATGCTGACTGTAAGTTAAGGTAGTAAGCGTGCCGGTGTCCGTCTGTAATTGATTACAGACTTGTAAGATTTGAATCCTACAAGTTAAATTTGACCCACTACCCGGTTTTTGATTGAGCTGAAATTTTGAATGCATATTTAAATCGGATGACAATGCAATATTATTATGACATAGAGCTAATCTGATGATGGAGCTGGAAGGCGGCCATGGAAACTCTGTAATGAAACGACGCAACCCCGTTGAGTTTGTGCTCGTTTGATTCGTCTTGACAAGTACTCTGGTTCTAGGGTCTGATGATTAAGTTAGTCGACTATTATATAAAATAATAAATACATAACTACAATAACTATAACAAATTTCAGCTTTATAAGATTAGATAGTTCGCTAAAATATAGGTACGCTTGTTTCTTCGAGCAATTGAACAAGCATACTTATATCTATTGAATACGTCTCCTGTATCATACTATGACTTGTGTAATTTGGCGAGATGGGCGTCATTAGCATTGGTTTACAATCTGTCTAGGAGAAAGAAGACGCTCCAAAATCAAACACGGAACTGTGTTTTGTTAGGCACAAGTAAACTTCAAGCTGAAAAAATTAATAGTAACAAACATTTTTAAAAACAAGCTTTTATTTAAATACTCTAAAAAGAAGAAAATAAACTTTAAATTAAATCAAACTTATCAATTTATTACAGTATACAATTTATATGATATAAAAGCTTGTCGCGAGATTTACCTGTGTAAATGAACAAGAATGCAATATGTAATTTGATCTTGACTGTGTCAAGATCAAGCGAAGTAATAAAGATAATCGTGGGACGCGTGAAATTTTATTTAATTAAACGGTTTTATTAGTCTTATCAATGCGGTGCCCTAGATTGATGAGGAGAGTGCTGTGATGACTGGTACCTAGGACCTACCTAATTATTTTTTAGCTTTTAGTACATTATTTACATCGTTATTATATTTCATTTTAATAAAACCGTTTAACTTAATTTTTTTTTTCATGTTTTTAGTTTTTATTTCGTTACTTAATATTTCTCATTCTATTTAGTGTATATATATGCCCTTTCATACAAATATAAAATCGCCATTTTGTACCGGCGGCCATCTTAGATTTGGAATTTTTCATGACGTACTGTAATCTACTAGTCAAGTCCTTTCATTTGATACCCATATTGAGGAGGTTGTGAAAAAATATGTAAACCGCCATTTTGTGGCGGCGGCCATCGTGGATTTGCAATGATACTGAATATACATAATTGTATTGTCATGAGAACTAAAGGTGCTTACCGAATTTCAGATCAATCGGTCAATAGGAAGGGGGTAAAATTTCAATTACTAGATTTGACCCAAACAAGAAACGGCAAGGCAAGCTAAATAAAACCGTTTAAAAGAAAATGTATGTATTTCATAAAATAAATTTACACAGTGAAATCTCGCGACAAGCTTTTACATCTCATAAATTGTATAAGGTAATATATTGATGGGCTTGATTTAATTTAAAGTTTACTTTCATCTTTTTAGTACTAATGGGGTCGCCAGAAAGGATGAAGCGCCAAACACCGCGGTCCTTACATATCTACTTCTTTCGCCTCTTGAAAACTGTTCATTCTCCTTGCGCATTTTCGCTTAGATATGCGAGTGCTTATGATATTTCCGTTAGCATTCGCTCATTTACACACGTGCTTTCCTAATTATTAAAATTGGAATTCTTCAATATTCTCAATATTTTCTCAATTTATTAATGTACTAGCATGTGTAATATATTTTCGTTACATTATAATGTTGATAAAACATAAAAATGATAATATACCCCAGAATCCAGTCCCAGCATGATGAGCATGAAGAAAAATAGCATTGCCCATAAATTTGCTCCTGGTAAAGTCGCCACTGCTTCGGGATATACTTGGAATACTAACCCAGGTCCTAAAAAACAAAATTGAAAATATCTGTGTAATTCATACATATATTTAAAAAAATTATAATTAAGAATTGGTTTCCTGAATAAGACGTTGTCGAAAGACTTTTTTCTTTAATCATACTCGGAGACAGAGCTCATTTTGCACATCAACGAGTCACACATTTCCCAATGAGAAAGCAAAGTATCAAAGCACAATAAAATCACTTCTAAACGCCACTTTCACAATAATTGGACTTACAGATGTCAAAGTGCAATTAGATGACGATGGATTGCTAGCTCATCACCCACAAAAAGTCATTGAATTGAACCCATGAAGCACTCAATCTATATAGACGAAATATTGGACGATTTCATTTACCACTGTTCAGTTTATTTGCACTCTCGATCGCATTAAGCAGTACATAACCAATCCTGGATCTGTGTGGACATCTCTGTATATTCCGACAGATATTAAATATTTATGTAATTGCTTTTTGTTCTATTTCGTAGTGTGGCAAAAAAAAAAACAAAAAATCAAACTATGAAATAGAACGCAGTAACCGCAACAGTGTTTAGACATAAATAGTTTTTATACAAAATAAATGACATTGCCACTCTATAGGTTGAGTGTTCCATGTAATGAACTCCATCGCTTGGCCGACTTTTACGATTTGCGCGAAAAGGTAAACGATTAATTCAGGTGTTACTCTCCCGAAATCCATCTCGTGTTATCAGCCTTTCGCGGAACCCAAAGAAGTTCGACTATGATACCACAAATCCGTTAATAATAAAACAAATGCAATAAAAAAATATCATTTTGTTTTTATTGTAATTACTTTTTATTGTATCCAATTTAATTATAATTTTATTTAATGTAAAGATTGATATTGCTTTTAGCAACTATATTAATAACATTCGGGTAGACGTTATCATTTAATTATATCCTCAAATCTGTGATTTTTACTTTTATTTTTATTCTGTCCCCGGACCCTGGATCATAAAACCCTGTCGTATATTATTTGTAATTAATTTATACCTATATTTTTTTTTTATTCTGCCAAAATTTCCAATTTATGTATCCACACGCGTTAATTCTCAACCAGGAAGTTTTCAATCTACAGGATCTTTAGGCTTGGTCGAATTACATGAAATATAGTGTATGTAACAGTTCAATTACATTAATTACAAAACAAGCATGAAAACCGTTCACTATTATAAAAATTCTTAAACGTAAGGCAATACCTTCAGTAGCCACAGAAGAAATCGGCACACCTTGTTTATGTGACATGAAACCCAAGTAAGTGAAGATCACAAATCCGGAAAAAAACGAAGTGAAGCAATTAACGAGGGTCGTCACCAAGCAATCCCTGTGAAAAGCATTTAGAATGTACATGAACTACGAAGATGTTGTATGACCGTAATGAATTTTTAAAAGAATCCGTCGTTATTATTTTACCTGTAACAGTTGTTATGAAAAGTGTTGTAACTAGCGTAAGAAAGGTGGACGCCAAAACCAGCGCCCACTGAATAAAATATTTGAACTGCGGCATCCACCCATACCTAAAAATATGTTATTATTTATTATAGTACGCAAACATTACTGAAAGTTTAGTAAAATAAAAAGTTAAAATTATATAGTTTAAATTAGACAATTAAATGCAATTTGTAATAATTTCGTGAGACTACTGCAGCAGTAGACCAGCTAAACAGCTTCATTTGCAGGTAAATCAATGCGTAGGAACCAAGAAAACATATTCTGCATGGTACTCATCTAATAAGTTTAATTTAGTTATTACAGCACTACTTATTGTCTATAATCTTTCAATAAATAAATGATTACATCGAATTACTGTGATAATCTTCTACTTTCCATAAATTAACGAATTAAAGTATATAATTATCTTCTCTGTACATGCATTTACCGGCTTTTTTATGTTGTTTTTCAATGTATTGTAAAATGAAGTTGTGAAAACTACCCGACTGAGTTTCTTGTCGGTTCTTCTCAGTGCAAATTTTCTTTCCGAATCAGTGATAGAATTAAAGTTCAAAAATATCGTGCATTTACTTAAATAAGCAAGCATTCGATTTACTTACATAAACTGTTTGAATTTTATTATATTGAATTAGGAATAATTTTTTTTTTCGTGAAATGCAAGTATTAAATAAAAGCCATCACTTTTATTTAGACCGTACAACATCAAGATTCTAAATCGTTATACATAACAGGATATCAGAGCGAATTTACCTGCGTATCCTTGAGCCTACTTAATTCTGGCTGTAAATAATAGGCAATGCCACTTGTAGCACCCGGCAAAAGTAGTCCTCTCGCCAACAAAATAGATAACACCACGTACGGCATGGTCGCTGTCAACCAAACCACTTTACCTGTTGGCGATAGCAGTGGTGGGTTAAACGTTAACACAGTATAGACATAACAGGATGTCTTCATAGAAAGCTAGCGTACGTGGTTTGTATGGGTGCGCGCTACTAGAATGCGCACGCGCCGTGGCACGCACACAGCGGCATTATTCTGGGTGAATATGGATAATAAAATTATTGTAGCCATTCGAGGTCGCTCGCGACGCAAACATGCGACCGCTTCCGTTTGTCTTTAATTCGTTTTTCACATCGTCGAAAATACAAAAATGTCTAAATCGTTTAAACGAACGTATTATAAAGTCCTTAGTTGCCTAAATAATTTTAGTTATTTGAATTCAGAGTTATCATTCGTCGATATAACTACATGAAATTAAATTTAACAAAAAATACGAAAAACTTATTATGCATCATTTTTATTATTAGATACCTATAAACGTATAACTAAACGAGATGCTCTCTGCATCTCACACCCAACGCAACAACCCTACCATATCAGGCGGCGGGAGTGGGCCTTCTTTTCTACATATTCTCTGGCATTACTGACGATAGGAAATTTTAAAAAGCATTTCAATGAAAGTTTTGAAAGTTTAAAGAGGAAATAATTTGTATCTGTCTGTGATTATATATTATACATATATATTACATATTACAACTATCTATTCGATGCAGCGGGATTAAAAGGAAATTATCACGACACTACATCTACTTTAATTTGTATTTTAAAAGTAGAAAGTCTGAACAACGTTTGCGATCTAGGTACCCAATGGCGGATCCAGCTTTCAAGTCGGGGGTGGGGGGTCATACAATCGAGGTCTAGTCAGGACAGGCTCCACTTCGATTACAATAATAAATGTAATTAAAAAGAAATAGTATTTTAATGCGTCAAAATAATTTTAAACAAATAACAAAATTTTTCTGTGACTTCCTCCACTTGAATGTGATGCTTTTGTTAACGTGGAGAAGTGCCAGTCCAGTTAGGCGTTAGGTGTAGGTATACAGCTTAAAAAAAAACTAAGGAGACTATTAATTAGCCTTTGTAAGACCTATGTAAAAAGAAGTATTTTCGTTTACCATTTTAATAAAATAGGCTTTCAAAAAATCGGTACATCGACAGCTTTATCGGACAATCTGTTCCTTATTATTATTTCTTTTCTAGTACTGCCTCCGGACACGGAGAAAATCCTCTCGTGAATATATATAATATTAGTATTGGTATAACATATTGTATGAATATTGTTTTTAAATTTCCTGACTCGAGTCTCGACTCAAAAGTCCCGGGACACGAGACGTGTGAAGTTGGCTAAAGTCCAGGGACTACTTTACCAGAGACCCGAGACATCCCGGGACCTAATCCCTAGTTCTAACGTATTATATCTTCTCCTTTTATTTAGGTACATAAATGGACATAATATATCAATAAGAGTAAATATACTTGCAATAACATATACGGTAATCTAATAAGTACTTAGTTTATTTATAGTGAGTACTTACCAGAACTTTTGACACCTTTAAACAGAGACAAGTAAAGCGTAACGTAGACCAAACCGAGGCAGACAGTAAGCTGCCATTTAGGAAGTCCCAAGTCGTTTAAACCTTCTGAATGTTGCATTTCAAGTACAGCACGGCTACAAAATGAGAATATCTTACATAAATCTTGTACTGATTAATTGGTACAAACTTAATTATTAATATAATTTAATAATAATTGAATAAAGAGCTATTGGCTATTCAAAGAGGCAATGCTGCCAGTCTGCTAGGTACCTTGAGCAATGACAGCTTTCTAAGCGGCAACTTTGAGGAAGTTTATTATTTAAGATAATGTGTAGTTTTAAGTTTGTAAATATTAACATTGAATAAAAGTATTAAAACTTTATGAATGACTATGAATGTGAATTACGTAATTCAAAAATTTTTAAAATTGTGTTATTATCAGGTAACATAATTCATGGGGTTCTAAAATAAGGAATGGTAGCAAAATACATATTATATTTTATTGAATCGTGTTGTTTTGTGGAAGGATCTTAAAGGTAAACCTATGTGGTTTATGCTTCGCCTCTCGATAAATCTTAACAAACTTGATGTGAGACCGATCAAGACTGAATGTTCCTTAACTACTCAGTTACGAAGGGAAACCCATGTCGAATAATAACTGTCGTTTCGGCAGAATGTAGTTATAAATATAAATTTATAGTCGGCCAAGAAATGTATATCGTTTACGCGTCATCATAGAGAAAATTATATATAGGGCGTCATAAAATTACAAGAACTATTTTCGCTTGCCATCATATTATGACATCTGTGACGTGTTCGTTTCAATTTGAGTGCAGAATGGAAAATTTGGGAAAATTACAAAATCTACAAACAAAATCAAATTTTCATTTTGACGGAATTGTCAGAATTTTATCGACTGAGTCACCAATAGAATTTTATTTTGTCATCCATTTGTAAAGGTGTATGAGATAGAAGCAAAGAAAGAAACAAGAGGTGGAAGTAGTGATGCAACTGTCAACAAAAAGCGACTAAAAATTTAGGCGTTTGATAAAGTTTATCATTCGTGTAGGCCTGCCACATTGCTACGCATTTACATTGCAAAAATTCTGCTAGATCTCTTTGATACATATCGCATAGATCGTACATTCACTACAGACAAGCCGTGATAACTGCTCAGTGGCCTAATTGTCTAACTTTACTCGTAATCGTAATCGAAATTGATACTGAAGGCGATCACGCTCAAAGCGATTACGTTTGGTAATAATAAATGGAATTGTGTATGTCACACGGACAACAGCTAATCGCCATCGTCTTCAATTTTATCGACTATTTATAAAGAACGAATGAAGTATTATACAACTAAATCGGCAATTAACTCATGTTATTGATTTTTCAAGCGCAAACTTACCTCTTCATTTTATTACTCTTTTTGAATGACAGTTGACATTATATGGTTATATTTAGATTTCGACGTCTTTATTATTTATAAATGTCTACCTAATTTAATAATTGAAAGTACCTATTTTTTATTTATTTTCATAAGTTAAAAGTTTAATTACGTTGTTTTAAATCAGTACTTAAATTATTAAAAATGTCAGCAAAAAGAAAAGTTAGCGACCAAGAAATCGCTCGCTCGCAAATTGAAGCTATGGAGAAAGACCAAACAGCGTGGTCGGTTTCCACATGGAGCTTAGAGCAATGCTACTATTATGTGAAATGCGATTGCTGCTAAGTTAAATGCTGTTGGCGTGGATGTCACGAAAGAAGGCGAAGAATGGCGTAAAGTAAGTAACGTATATTTCTATACTTGTGAATTTAATTACAAAGCATTAACTGCGCTAAAAATTCCTTGCATATTTTCTTGCTTAACATTTCAAAAGTAAGCGATTGACATGTTTCATTCTTTTCTTTAGTTTGGGCATGGTCTGAAATATACATACATACATATCTTCACGCCGTATCCCCAACGAGGTAGTCAGAGAGGACGGAGCGCCAAGCGTCGCGATCCTTACATAATACTTCTTTCGCTTCCTCAAATATATAATAGAAATATAATATCAGAAAAAAGTGTCCTACACATGCATGCTCTTAGTACTGGTGATGATGGTCTTCCAAAGAAACTACTCACTTAGCTAGAAAAGCGAATATTATCTATAATTGGTAAAATAACAATGTCTGATATTGAAAGTGTCCGAATATCTGTAAATGGAACGTTCGCTTTAACTAATTTCAATTTAAATATTAAATTAGGGAATGCGATTAATGGCGTTATTAAATTGTTGAAAATAATATTAAAAAAATGCTATTTATCGCTGTAATAGAAACACTACATATTATGTTATACAGATATACTATATTGCAGATTGATGAAATGCCTTCACAGGGGATGTCGAAGGTTTCTTTAGCATTAGCAAGAGTATATAATAGAGCTTCTGCACTTAAGATATATTTGAAAAAATAAAACTGATATAAAAAATTGTAAAACTAACAATATTTTACACAACAACAAATTAATATTATTTTGTATTTTGTAGCTTGATGAAATAATGCTGTCGCAGGAGGTGTTAGTAGAAGCGAGAGAAGAAACTGTAATTCACACATCTACGGTACATTTAAAAAGAAATTACGTAAACGAAAAATAGTAATGTTAACAATATTCTAGTATACATGGTTTTACACATTCTTGCAGATTGACTATTTTGATCCAGTAACGCCGAGCGTAATACAATGACACAGACAACGCAGAGTTTGTAAGTGTATTCATTATTTTGATATAATTTTTTATTAATCAGAAACTCATTGGTCAATACGCTTATAGTGGGAGTTAAAAACCACGACTTACGCGGAAATTAAAACCATTGAACCACTCGACCACCACAACTGTGATGGTATCATATATGAACAGACACATCTAAATTAATATTCTTTTGCAATTTTATTCCATTTTAAGCATAATATAAGATATCTCCTCTCATATAGAAGAAGAAGATATGTTATGTTATAAGATATCTGCCTGTAAAATGTCATCAAAATAGGTGAGAAATGAGTCTTAACTAATGAAAGAACAGACGGACGAACGTGACAAAATTAGCGTAGCGTTTTTGTCATTATAAAGCGCAACCCTAGAATAATTTACATTTAGAGACTTATTATAAGAGAAATTATAAGAGAAAACAATTTTATTTCAGACATTTGTTTAGCAGAAGCTCCTCCTACTTGGGATCATATCATCGAGGAGGACGACTTTGCTTAGAGGCCCAGAGTCAGAACTATATTAGATCGCTATTTGAATAAGCCCATATTATTATCATCTTAAATAAAAATAAATATTTAATTGTTGTTTTATTTCTAAGTAATGACAAAAAGTAACTTAAAGTAATCAATGTTGGAAACAATGTATGTTAAACAACTAATTAGTAATTAGGCGTTTAGTTTAAGTTCCTAAATTATTTTTTTATCTTTAAGGGTTAATTAATGATTAGATACTTATGTAAAATAAGATTTTTATATCTAAATTCACTACTAACTTTGAAGTTTTGTGATAATGGTTAACAATATTGTGACCATAATGAATTGATCGCAATCGAAATCATTTAATACGATTACGAGTGTCAAAATCACTACGCAATTGCAAAGTTTTCAACTTAATATGGTGTCACGTGGTATCGATAATTTTGTCATTCGGTCACAAACGTAATCGTTGTCGCGGGTGTTTTCGATTATGTTTGGTGCGTTAGACAATTCGGTGGATACAACTGACAACGTCAATTGCCTTCAAAATACTGATATCGATTACGAGTGGAGTTAGACAATTAGGCTGCAGCACAGCGCACGCATTTTATTTATTAATGAAATCAAATTTGTGATCACTGCGGCGCGGTACGCTTCTAATATGGGCCGTTACAATTTTGCAGTGCGTTGCTATGCGCCTCACCATGTTTGTGGTGTACGTTAATCTTAAAAGGACGATAATAAAACGAGTTTTTATATATTTCATTACTGTTAAATATATTCAATTAATATCCAGTATATCCACCATTAGCTTGAATAACCTCTGACAGTCGGCGCCTCATGGATTCACAAGTCGTGAACAAATATCCGTACCCCGCATTGAATTCGATACCTCATAAAGCAATGACTTTCAATTGCTTCACGTGTTCTTTAATTTCGGTTAGTCCATCATTGCACCATTAGTTTCCTGAGGTTTTCTATGGGGTTCAGATCAGGAGGACTTGAAGGCCATGGAATCAGTCGAATAATTTGATGTCGTAGAAACCAATTGCAGGTCAACCTAGCAGTATGTAACCTACAGTTGTCATGTAAAAAATTAAATTCAGGCAGCTCATTTTCCGGGTAGACGATCCGGACAGATGGTAACATTAAGTTTCCAAGGTTGTCAATATAATTTAGAGCGGTTGCTCGTGGAGGTAATATTGAGAGTTCATCAACGCCGTCAGCCGACATCCAGCCCCATATGTTAAAACGAATTTTTACCAGATTCCATGTTTGGAACTAAATTAGCTTCATCGTATCTTGTGTTATTGTAACCCCGCAGACTTAACTGGCCATGTTGTGCCATGGATGTGAACGTCTTCTCCTCAGTAAGTATTGTAGTTGACCAATCAAAATTTAAAAATTCTCTAGCAATATTCAAATCTGCTTTATGGCTATTCGTCAAATGAATCTTTTTGGAATGACGTCTGTCGTGCAATTCTATACTGTGCAAGTGCTGCCGTATAGTTTCAGTACTGACATCAAATTCTTCTGCAAAACGAGACGTAGGTGTAAAACCATTTCCTTCGTTGGCACGTCTCATCGTTTTTCTATGTATATTAGTTATGCTTTGCCGACGACGACTTCTTCTATGATGTTGAAGGTTACCTTCTTCACCTTGGTTCGAAATCCAAAAGGAAACGGTGTTTCGCTGAAATTATAAAACCGAGACATTGATATTATTGCATTTTGTATACTAAACCGATTACAAACAACAAATATAACATTCAGTCAATTACTTACGAATATATTCAAATTTCTTAAACTTTCACTGTTATTTTGACCATTTCTATGTAAAGCTATGATTTCTGCCCTTTCAGCTTAAGATAAATCACGTGCCATTATGTTTAATTAATCTTAGGTAAATTACAACGGTCATATATTTTTTTTGTACAATTCTCCTTTGAGAAGGAAGGCAAAGTGATCTATGCCCATAACAGCCGACGTCTTCAGTAAAGAAATGATATTCTTCATGTCATTTCATTAAAATGTCGACGTAATACATTTTAATGTTTCTAGGAGTTTCAAGCGACAAATATATTGAGGCAGTCTTTCTAGTAGGATCGATTGAGGCGCACTAACCCACTAAAAAAAACTCAACATCACACTACTAAATAAGCACTTATTCCAACAATTCCATATTGGTGTTACTAACAATCCTCTTTGCAGGGGTGTTTAGAGACAGACGGAACAGCCGCTCATGTTTTACTAGAGTACAACGGAGTGGCAGATTACCGGGCAAAACATCTTGGTTCGCTAAGATCGCTCTCCGAAGTCTTCGCTAACATTAAGAAGGTGCTGGGCTCCCTGGAGGAGCTGGCATGGAAGGAGCAGCGCCATTTCCCATCGTGACGCAAAATAGGCGCAGTAGACGTCTTCAAGTATCAAGTAATGTATTTTTATATACGAATAAAAAGTTATGAATTATTAAAGGTCGTAGAACAAAATTTATTGGAAATAATGTTAAGAATACACTGGTAAGAGGTCATTAGTATTTTTCAATTAACCCTAGATAAATGATACTTATTGCATTATATTATATTATAATTATATTATTTCAAGGAATTAGAAAAAAAATCACGTTGCACAAAAGAACAATGTAATTTGAAAAATATAATGTTATCAAAAACACTTACTGAAAGAACTCGGAGGCTGGCGTAAAATGTGATAGCGGACCCTGATATAAAATATCGGTCCTGTTTGTGGTATTTAACCTCATAGCGTCCCAACATTGTTCGGTGTTCCACGAATTGTCGCAGTGCAACCACGGCAATTCCGACCTTGCTGATGATACAAGAAAATAGAATGCCCAACCTAGGAAAAAATACGAAAAACGTTTTTTTAATAGTGAAAACTCAATTAAAATGTTTGATCTCGACTTTCATAGCATTTTATTTGAATTGATGTTGACTTTCAAATATCTTGTAGCAGGATTTAATCCTCTAACAAGGGTTTATTTATACTTTAACTGAGACATCGCTTTCTAAATTTCAACTGTTTATCTTAAATAGTTACCAAAAAAAAGACGACGTTTGAAGATGTTTATATTTTTATCTTACGACACATGACACAGTTAAAAATTAACACAAAATAAAAGATACCTATGTATATATTTAAGGATTACGATTTAGCCCTGTTTGGCACGAAACATCCCTTTGGATATTATCCAAGCTTACGGTACACGTCCAAACAGTAAATGGAAAATATGAAGACATTGCTATTTCAATATTTAATATATTCACCTATAATTACGTTGTAGTAAAACGACACATAAAAAGCTACCATCACTGCGCAGAACCCCACACCTGAAAATAATTACTTACATTAAAAATTTAAAAACTTCCGACACAATAAATTATACTTTGATTTGGTAATTCATAATTTATAACATCCACAATTACAGTTTTGTATATAAAACATTATAAAATATTGTACTTTGTATGTTAAAGGTATATAAAGCATTGTAAAAGTGTAATAAGTAATCGTGATACACAAAAAATATAATTATATTTTATTTAAATGATAAAAAAATTTAAACAATCGTTGCAGTGCCTTGCGATGTCAGCTTTTGCATGGCTTTTGCCATGCAGAAACATCAAAGGCGTTCGAACACTGTGTACTTTTTTTCTTACGCTGTGCTTAAACATTCTCGAAAATTACAGCTTTTAAAAGAAAAAACAGGCCAGGAGAGTGTTGGACGTGCAATACTTGGGTTTCGTACCAATTTGAAAAAATAGGCTTAAAATCTAATTTTTCCTTTCAATTTGTGTTTTGAGTTATCAGTTTAAATCTCTATGCCAAAGTCTCAATAGGCGTAAAAATGACGAAATAAATCATACATACATACATATCCTCACGCTGTATCCTTAACAAGTCATAAATCATCTGTGACAAATAGATATAACGAAATTTTATGGCTTCAATTTTGCCATTCCAGCTAAGGAATCCCAAAAACCGCATGCATATCAGTTTATATGTTCAACAACTACAGTGCCACTGACACACGCAGTCAGACAGACACATAAACAACTCATTTCAGTCAGGACTTATAAACGGATAAATTTATCTGTTTGTTAGGTCACAAATCTCAATCACAAATGTGAATGAGAGAAAGATCACTCGAGCCCAGTTAGAACTAGCGAAGCCAATTTTTTTTTAAATGGCATCGTACGTGAAAAGGAAAGTTTACGATTAACTTATTTTTGTTATGAACTCGTCCTGGCTTATCGACAACCAGTGGCAGTGGATATTCGATAACATTGTCACATTGTCAATGCACTAAATCATCCATCCATTAGGTGGTAACGCGCAAATTGTCTAAGTTTGGTGATCTCATCAATCATCAAAGCAATGAAATGCTTCTTAAATATGTACTTAGTTAACACGAGTTCGATACAGGGGCGTATATAAGGGCAGTGTCTAGGGGGTTCAATTTAGTACTCACGAGAAAACATATTCGTGGAATATTCACCTTTTGTATTCATCACGGACGGAAAATGTGATATGTGCACGCGCCGCACGAGTAGGTATATACGACTTTCTACTTCTTTACTTTTGCCATAAATAAACTGACATAAACCGGCTTTACCGACAGTACTTAAATATTTATTTTATTTCAAGGTACTTAGGTAACTATCGTTTGCACGTGGCTTAACTTGCGTGTACCTACTTTAATGTGGTTGTAATTTCTAATTGACTGAGAGTAGCGTTTAGATTTCGGACTTCTGCGTAAAGTACGTACAAAAACCAGTTCATCTTTGTACATTTATGGGCCCTTTGATCCCCTCATGTAAAGGCTAATATCAGCCCATGATTCGATATAATTGTAAATATTTACCGTTCAGTTCTGATGCCTTTGATATTATAATACAACCGTTAGAATTTTACCTAAGAATGCGAAACCTTATCTCACTGAATAAATATTTTCTTTACTAGAAACCAGTAAATCGAAAGTTCTAAGTAAATAATAAATAAGAGTGCCTACTGATATTAATTAGGTTGTTACTAGCTTTGAGAAATAAACGGGAAAATTCTTATTCATTTGACTTTTCAGGCATTCGTCATACGCTATACCAATTATAATTTACCAATACTCGAAGGCAATACTGTATTGTAATAACAACTATAAGGCAATAGATCATAAACAATAAAAATCAAAGTTTTAAACGCTTAGTGCTTTGTGCCGTAGTTCACTACGGCGCAAATTACATTAGGCCTCAAAAGTTACACGAGGTATCACAACTCACCTTTAAAAAGTGGACAAATTTTCCACAAAGTAATAGGTCCCTGTCGGTTATATTGACCGAGTATCAACTCCATATAAAATAAAGGAACAGCTCCAAACACCAGCATCAGTGTGTATGGTATTAGGAATGCCCCTGAAAACAGCAGATGGAAAAAAACTTTAAGTTTAAACTTTAAATTTATATAATCTTACTTTTAACAACATCTATTTAAAATTAATTTCAAGTAATCGAGTATCTATTTCAATATTCGATTTCAAATAATATTTTTAATTATTCTATATAAAAAGCAGCTACTCTACCGATTCATGTATTGTAGACTAGTTGTCTTTTGATTTCGCTATCCAATTCAAATGAAAGTCAGAATTGAGCATTTTTTGCGAAAATCTTTGGCAAAAATTAATCATTTAAAAGTAACATAGAGTTAAATACATATCATACAATTGTATCTAACCAGTAAATGGGTTAACGCGAGTTCTTGGTTACGAAGCTTAAAACAGAACTATTTGTTAAAAAATTGCTAACTTACCACCTCCATTCCTGTAACACAGGTAAGGAAAACGCCATACATTGGCGAGGTCAACAGCAAAACCGATTATGGATAGGAGAAAGTCAGCACCTGTACCCCACGTCTCGCGTCCGTCGTTTGTGTCTGATAACATTGAAGATATCAAGACTTTTACATATATTTTAGTCTTTTAATGGAGGTAAACTAGACTCAATCTTGACTAAGTAATAAAAAACCGAAAGTTAATAATGTTTGTCTAGAATAAGAATAAAATAGAAAACGTCATCAAGCCAGAAAAGTGGAATAAATGATTAGACTCTATTTTGATGTTACTGCTTGGTATTTAGTTTTCGCGGCTTTGGCACGGAAATTACATACATACTTTAATAAAACTTTCTTCAAGAATCTTGCGAACTAAAATTGCAAACTATTTCAAAATTCAAGCTATTAAGTTATGAACGAATAGAGAGACGTTAGATGTTAAGCAACTTCGATACGTTTATACGTAATTTAAAACATCCAGTTGTAATCGAATTATTTCCATTTAGTCATAATTTAGTATATACTCACATCCAAGGTAATTTGAAAAATAAATCGTCTAAATTCAAAACCAACTCGATATTACCAGACCTTTTTGCTTAGCGCCTCGGTCGTCTTAACTGCTGCGCCGCTATGTACGTCATCTATTAATTATATAATACATTGCCTAGACGTAAATGTAAATTTGCGGAAATCTATCTCATATTATCTTTTAAACTTTCGCGTAGCATTATAAAATATCTAAAAACACAGGACATTTATATCGCGATTACTTTTCAGTTTACTTGAGACCACAGCCGATGCAACTCGGTCGAAACGTCGATGTTGATCTCGATGTCGAACGCGATATTTTTTCGGTATAAAAGTAGCCTAAATTACTCCCTGACAAGTCCTCTACTTGCCAATGAAAATCCCGTCGAAATCAGTTCAGCCGTTTCGGAGATTATTCGACAAATAAACAGATAGAGATACAGACAAACAAAAATTTAAAAAAGTGTATTTGAGTCTTGGTATCTTGCAAAGAACCATCAAGAATAACCCTTTATTTCGAGATCACAGACACACACTTCAATATTATTTATATATTGATACATAATATTAAAATAAACTATCAAAATTTCAAACTTACTAATCAACACGTGTTTCGCTTCACAACAAAGTATTCTAAGAAAAATGTAGCCTCGATATTCCTGCAAATTGCTTCGTGTAGATATAGGGAACCGAAACATGTATCGAAATTTGAAAATCTGGCGATATATGTAACACAAAAAACTAAACATCCAATGTTACCATATCTTACCATTTTTCATACTATTACTTCTAATCCTTTTAGTAGATTCACTAAAGAAAACCTCTTCTTCTATTTGGATTTTAGGCTCCTCTGAAACCAAATAATTAAATAACTAAGTAATAATTAAATAAATCAAAACATATTACTTACCCTGTTTTATTTACTAATTTACTTCTATTGAATAAAAAACAAAAAGTTATCAATGATATAATAATTAAAAAATTGAAAAATTACCACAAACAATTCGGTTAAAAATTTGTGGGATATTGTAGAATAATAATTTAAAATAGAACAATTGGCATTATTTATTGACAAACTAGCGGCCCGTCCCGTCTTTACTCGGCTTGAACATGAACGGATGTTCAACCCGGAGGAGCGATATGACAGCCAATAAAATACGAACAAACAAACATTTATTTTTACATGTCTACCTGGAATAATGTACTCCTTTCAAATGGCGAGAGAATTTTTCAAATAGGGGTGCAGTGATTCCGGTGATTACTCTCCACATATAAACAAACTAAAAAATCTCTCTCTATAATATTAGTGTAGATAAAAATTACATATAAAATTAAAATTTTTCAAATCGTAAATAACAATTGTTATTGATTCGTAATCTTAAGAATAATTGAACTTATAATTTTAGACAAGATTAAATTATTAAAAAAAAAAACAAAAAACCGGGCTGCATTTCAAATTTTTTTTATTATTTATTATATATTTGAAATTGGCCATTAATTACTTTTAATTTACCCATATCGTTATACTTTATACCCTCTACTTTCTTTTTCTAGGGCGGCATATTGAAATTTTATACCCTATGTCCCTTCTACAATTACTTACTTATGAATTTAAGGACACCTCATATGTTAAAACCCGTTACGCCGTTTAGACTACAGAGCGTGCCAAAGAAATGGAGTTATATACTCACATACTTTATATACTCACATAAATACACTCGAAAAACATAACCATGTCATAACCCTCTTTCGCGTTGGGTAAAAATGACATTTATTACATAATTTTACAAAAAAGCGAGCATATCAGTAACTAAAAGACGATGCTTTTTGCTTAATTTATGATTATTAAAGGGTAACAAAATACTTACTTTTATAACATGACAAGGTAACAACCGATCCTTTCGTTGATTTATGTTCTGTGAATCAGAAAATATTTATTCGCTTTACACTTAGAAAACTTCACTAAAAAAGTCTAATATTCAACTTATATATTTCTTTTACACACTAAAAAGGATTTCAAAATATCGACCAACACTGAACCCCAATTTTACTAATTCCTATGAAACCTCAAGGTTTTTAAAGGTAAATTATGACTAACAAATAACGTCATCGGTAGGTAATAAATCAAAAATACATCATTTTCGCTGTTATTACTTATTATCATTATTACTTATAATTACTGATTATTAAGCAAGTGGGGAAATTCTTAAAAATAAGTTCATGGTGATTGGTCAAATGAGAACTTTATCACTCACTATGACTTATTTCCTATAAACATACTATTTGGCCCGTAAGTAATATTTTAATTATCCGTTAGTAGGCCACCCGTTAATAATCCATTATTGATCATGCTGGCAAGTTGAAGAATCCAGATTCGAATCCCAAAAATATCTACTTTTTCTAAAATGGCGTGAAATGTATAAGTACAGTGTTGAGTGCATTCTTATTTCATCGTGAAGCCCCTATAATACAAGCCCAAAAGCTTGCTTTATATTATTAGGCTCACGGTCTCAAATTTTACCACTTAAAAATCGAATTGACTCGGAAGAAGAACATTTAAAAAGTATTCGAAATAATACTAAATCTCTGACAACAACAGCCAGACTTCAGCGTTATCTGCATAACTTTCTCAAACAAATAAATGTATATATTGGGTCCTTACATATGAAATTAGCGTTTTGTCGTACTTACCACTTTGATCTGAAATATCTCCTCTTTGGTTAAGAATTCCAAATTCAAATTTATAAATTCATTTAGCTGGTACATTTGAGTTTTGAAAACAGTCATTCATTTGTTTTTTCCTCATTATTTTTTTCTTTGGCGTCGCTTATTACCGCACAATGGAAAACATGAAATATCGGTATATTTGCGAGTACGAGTTCTACCGTGGCACCAGTGCTGCAGAAACAGCTCGAAGGATTAATGATGTGTACGGCGCTGATGTCGCAAAAGAAAGCATGGTACGTTTTTGGTTTCAACGTTTTCGTTCTGGAAATTTCGACCTTCAGAATCAACCCCGTGGACGGCCGGAGACCAAAGTGGAAAATGAAGAATTAAAGGCTATTGTGGAAGCGGATCCATCACAAAGCACTTCAGAGATAGCTGCAGGCTTCGGGGTAAGTGACAAAACTGTATTAATCCACTTGAAGCAAATCGGGAAAGTAAAAAAACTTGAACGATGGGTACCTCATGAATTGAGTGAATCGAACTTGCAAACACGCGTCGATTGCTGTGTTACTTTGCTCAACCGACACAATAATGAAGGGATTTTAAATCGAATCGTTACTTGTGATGAGAAGTGGATACTGTACGATAATCGGAAGCGCTCGTCGCAATGGCTGAACCCTGGAGACCCAGCCAAATCCTGCCTTAAACGAAAATTGACTCAGAAAAAGTTACTTGTGAGTGTTTGGTGGACTAGCGCCGGTGTCGTTCACTACAGCTTTCTAAAATCTGGCCAAACGATTACGGCAGATATCTATTGTCAGCAACTGCAAACCATGAAGGAAGAACTAGATGCTAAACAACCGAGATTGGTCAATCGCTCTAGGCCATTGCTACTTCACGACAACGCAAGACCACACACTGTACAACAAACAACCACTAAGTTAGATGAGCTACAATTGGGATGCTGCGACATCCACCGTACTCCCCGGACCTTGCTCCAACAGATTACCATTTTTTCCGGAATTTAGACAACTGCTTACAAGGAAAAAAATTCAACTCCGATGCGGCAGTCCAAACCGCCTTCAAAGAGTTTATTGATTCTCGCCCCCATGGTTTTTTTAGTAAAGGGATCAATGAACTACCTATGAGATGGCAAAAGTGCATAGATAACAACGGTGTATACTTTGATTAATTAAATATATTTTACAAAAAAAAAATTGACTTTATATTCCTCCCGTACAAAACGCCAATTTCATATGTAAGGACCCAATATTTATATATAAAATAAATATTCAACACCCTATGTCCTTCAAGTAAATAAAATACCTTTCATTCACTCTCATCTGTGTAGTCTTAATAACCACACTGGCATCCGACCGTCTACCGATATAATGGGATGCCGATGCGAAAAAATTCCGCAATAATTCCTGCGAAGGTGCCAGCATTATTGGAATTCAAAAATGGAAGTCGTGGGGTACGGGCTAGGCCTTGGCACGTTGAGGTATTTGCGATTTGAATAATTGAACTCAACAAGTAGAGATATTATCTTCGATCACAGTTCTTTATTTGTGATTATATTATGTATATTAAACTTGAAGCTTAACTTTGAATCCTTCATTCGGCGTATATTAAGAAAATCACGCAGCTAGACGCATGGGTTCATAACGATTTACATTAACAGTTGGAGGCCTTTTTAATATTTAATATTTATTTAAAATAAATTAATATAGTGCAAAAAAAACTATTTTCTTATTACAAAAATAATCACGGAAATGGTCACATGGGGTCAAAACACAAGACGGTAACGGCAAATCAGCACCCGTGGACCCGTGAACTTCGTGAGGTGACTAATTTGAGTACCGTATGGAAAATCAGGAAGCAGAGACAAGAACGTGTTCCAAATTACACTTTTCTTTTCTCTAAAATTGAATTTACTCCATGCGCCCAACTAAGCGTTAAATTTGATATTCTTTATGGATAAGTTTAATAATAATTTATGAGGATATGTATTGTTAAATATGAAATGTAACGGCAGCACTGATCACTATGAACACATCATCAATTCTTCATCAAAACTATTATGTCCTTGACTATTCGACGACTGCTCGACAACTGAACTCTTACAAGACCAAAATCAGGCTTTTATGCAGCCCCACTACACGCAGGAAATCCATTCTACCCTCTTTCTTGTTACTAAAATGTTACATAATATCACATGTGGGTAATTTATGTGATTAAAATTAATGTGGAAATAACATTATAATTTAAAAATATGATGATTTTATGGCTATGGCTTACGCATAAATTCATTACATTTATATCAAATATAAAAACATCTACTAAAAACATCATTTTCAAAATCAGCTGAAAAAATAAGTTAGAAATTACTAGTGTCTTGCCCACTTTGTCTATAATAGATACGTCCGATTGTATGTTATGTGTACAGTAAACTATTAAATAAATAGAAAAATAACCTTCCTAAATCAATAACATATTTTAAATATTAACATTTTTTAAGGAAATATTATAAAACTACAACCTTACATCGTTCTACTGTACCGGTGTCTTAAAATCCTTTATAATGCCCGGCGAAGCAACCTTTTGAACAATTTTGATTTCAAAGTCGAAATCTTATAAAATGTAGACTCATCACAACCTAATCAGCAAGACAGACCACTGCGTACCGTTCGGCCCGTCCCAGGGGCACATCTTTCGATCCGTTCGATAACAAATTGACAAATTACTCTTAAAATCCTTTATCTCAATTCAAATGAAGTGAAACGAAACTGCTGATTGAATACCAAAAAATATCATTATTACAAAAGATCCGCTTTAACGATTCGAGGTTTTGACTTGTAAAAAAATTACTGAAGAACCTACACTGTAGCAAAGCACTGTAGCAAGTCCTATAGCATTTACGTTCTGCTTTGCTTTGAACATGTACAATAAAATTATTCAAGAACCTATAGTATTTACGCGCTGCTTTACTCAAGTGTTGGTCATTGGTAGCCTATATTTCAGTCAAAGATACAGGCAGAGTATACACTAAAAATTGATTGCAGTTCTGTAGTTATCCCATACAATAAAAATAACTCAACGGACAACGTTTCGTTTATTCTAATGTTCACATGTTGTTCATAATGTTCTTAATATTATCTAATACGGAAGTAAGTAGGTATAATAATTTGTTTTCAAAATACTGATAAATCCTAATAATTGGTTTCTTTGAATAACTGATTGAGGGCCAGGATTTTATGTGAGATTTATCCGAAACAAATCCTAGTTATTCGTTAATAATTTCTTAATAATTTGTTTACAATATATAAAATGAAATAAGACTTTGGTGTAAGAATTCGTAACAGTGAAAATTTGTGATAAGAATAAGGATTCAGGATGCGAAGGAATTACGTTGGGACCGAAACGTTTCGACTCCGTTCCGCCTGTCTACCCCAACAGAGATATAGCGTGAACATAGGTATGTATTTAACACGATTTGCAATTATATATAGACAAAATAAAATCTTACTAATCTTTGTACAAATTTTTTTATAATAAATAAGAAGTTAAACCATTTCATTAACACAACTGCTGATTAGATAACACTTATTTAGGTAATTTTGAAACTGCTCGTATTGTATAGACTTAGATGTTACTTTGCGGAAATCCATTTCATGTGATGAATTCCTAAAATCTTTAGCTATTTTCCGCTCAAACTCCAAAAACCACCAATCGACACGTGTTTCGCCTCTCAACGAAGCATCCTCAGGATATACCAGAGATCGGACTCGATCAGCTAACCAGCACCGAATTCTGTGGTGGTTTTTGGAGTTTGAGCGGAAAACAGCTAAAGATTGTAGGAATTCATCTCATAATTTTGAAACATTTGATACAGTAGTTATACATACATTATACATGAAGAACTTAGAAAATTAAGTTAGTCATTGTCTAAGCGTTGTTTGTAATAGTCTCTTTACACTTTACAATTATCTGGCATGCAATACGCATAGGATTTCTTAAGGCGTATACGCTTCGATTTCAAAGTATACACATAACATTGCCTTCATTCGCTTTAACTTTTTTCGTTAATAGAAAAGCGTTTTAACACATTTTCAGAGAGTATTTTTACCGCAACCCGGATATATATTTCAATGAAACTTTGTTAGTAAGTAAGAAATCAAGGCTTTAGAAGTGAGTATATTGGTACTAAAAAGTTAAACTTTTAGATTAGTGTGAGTGCATATACTTATACGGACTTCATTCGCGTGGTGGTTGTACTAATTCAGAAACCTTCCACTGTGCGTGCACAACAACTCACAAAAGTTTCATCACAATCGGATATATAGTATAGAAACGCATAGTGGATAAACATACATAGAAACATTCGTTTTTATATATGTAGATAGATTTATTAGTGTTAGTGACATTTTGTTCTAGTAATTATACTCCAGACAATTACGCAAATTGTGTGACCCCAAACTAAGCGGTAAGCTTGTACTATGGGTTTCACACAACGAACTCTGGGGGATGTCTCAGTAACTCCAAGACTCCAAGCCAATTTAATTAAGTCCATTTCTTAATTGACCTGATCGGGGATCGAACCCTATTTTGGAAGACAAATGCTCTACCAATGCGCCAACGGGCCAGTCAAATGGATCAGTCTAGTATAATTATATAGTATAATAATTGATTATTATCATTAATTATTAATTCGTACAAAACGAAATGCAGAGGGGACATTAGGGTCTTTACACACTCACCGATCGCTCGCGGTGTGCTGCCCGCGCTGCAGTAGCCATCGTCGCGCACACTGCGGCCCGCCGGGCTGTGTGTGTGCGAGTTACTAGCACCGCGGCTCAATAGTGCTGGGTTGGCGCGCTGTTCTTCATACGAAGGTGCCGTATGTGTGACTACACTAGCTCCTGTCACTGACACCTAACGAAGTATCACTTATTGGAGCTGGATTCATTTTAGCACTTCACCTATATTGCACTCTCAATTTAATCCTGCTTCGATATAAGAAGAAAAAAGTTTATTTTTGTTTCATAATAATGTACGAAATTCAATTTATACCCAATGGTATCGATACATTTCTTTTGATACCTATTCTAGTATCGATACCGGATCCCTAGTACCAGAAGCAAAGTGCTATCGATAGATATTATCGATTAGGTGTAAGCGGTTACTGATATGCCAGGAAGAAAATTTCCAAACAGGAAAAAAATTAAAAGCGGAAATTTATTGAGAGAATTCCCGACATTCAAGAATATTTTTCAGAATTTAATTACTAATTTTTAACTATTTTCGGAAGTGCATCTATATTTGCCGGATCAGTCCCAGATTATGTTTGTTATGGTACCATCGACAATGTGAATATTTTGCTTTTCATATAATAAGGAATATTTTATTGAATTAAAAAAAGATTAAAAGTGAGTCATAAGAAGAGCGCTAATGAATACTCTCAAATGCAAGTAATATTACATTTAACTTGATCTACGTATAAGGCATACGTAACGAGATGACAACGTAGACGGAACGGGAAGTTATAAAACCACAACAAAAATACCCAATTCCCGCCCTGTCCCGAACGCGCGTACGTACGTGCGTACAGTTTCTACGAACCGAAGGTTACAAAATTACTTATCCCAATCGTCCACTTTCTCACTTTGATACGCGTGCAACATTTTTTAGAATTCGATGCGTAACAAACAATATTTTTAAAAACATACGTAAATAAAATATTGTGCTCAAACATTAAATTTGATGTGTGTGTGTGTGTGTGATGAGCCTAATCCTAATGCAATATTATCATGTAGGTATTAAAATCGCTTTCGTATAGATAGATGATACAGTATTTTTAATATGAGTGTTTGTGAATATTTAAAAAATAATACTGTAATTATATTATAAGTACATAATACTTTGCATACAAACCATAGTGGAAATTTTGTTGTCGTGAAAGCAGTCATAATGGGTGGGACGTGTTCTTGGTGGTAGCGCATTGGTGAGGTCAGGCTTGTGGCTAACAGAATCTAAACTTTCTTGATCCTGGTAAAATAGAGTCAAAATAAGAGACAACGAATAAATTGTTAAATATATACATATATAACCTATGCGTATACTTTAAGTAAGCAATTAACTCGTAGGTAACTGTTTTTTTATTTTTCGAGTTTTTAGACCATAACCCTCTATATTGTAAGAGACGACATCGGGTTTTCGAATTTTCGTTAGTTAAGTAGATAACGAATATATCCTTAAAAGATATACCTAATTGTAAATACAATTATAACACAAATTAATCATTTAAAGCCTTTTTATAAATTTTTATTATATGATAAGCAAGAAAATAATTATTTAGACTTTAAATTTCCTGTATAGTGCGTTATATTAGGTACGTTTTACATCTACAGAAGGTGCGTTCAATAAAAAGTGAAGATGCGGTACTAATTCTTTTAAAATTAAAAACTAAATTGAAATGTAGATGAAAGTTATATGCAACGTAATCATTTTCACTTTTTATTCAACGCCCTTTCAGTAGTATATATTGTAATTAAATAATAATTAGATTATTATTGAAGTATTGACCGCAGGGTACGCAAACAAACATCGAAGCATTTAAACAATTATTACAGATACTTATTACAGGTTAGGGAGTCAATTCAGAAAGCATGCTCGTCGCGACTCCTGCCAGCCCTTTTCAAGGCTGCAATTCCTCTCTTGTGCACACTATGTGGGACAATGTTAATAATAGAGCTACTAGGGCATCCCTCGAAACCGACGTACACCGGCACGCTAATTACGCTTATGCGACAGCCCATATCTAGCGGGAAATGATGAGGTGACTGCTGAAATGATCAAGTATGATGTCCCTAGGGTCTGAGATGCATTGTGTAAACCATGCAATCTTTGCTGGCAGAAGAGAGAGGTTCCGGAGAACTGGCGCACTGCAGTCATAAGGTCTCTCAATAAAAGGAAAGGTTCCAATTTGGACTGCGCGTGCTATAGGGCCATCAGCTTGGTCCGCTTAGCAAGTAATGTCTTGACTGAACGTATGAAAGGCATTTCTGAAAGATATTCGTGGGAAGCACAAGATGGTTTTAGGAACGGTAGGGGTTGTATGGATCAGATGTTATCGCTCCGCGGTTTCGTGGAGAAGTTTCTGGCCATAGGTCAGAAAGTTTTCCGCGCTTTCGTGGATCTTGAAAAATCATTCGATAGAGTAGTCCGAAAAAAATTGTGGACTCTTCTGCCTGAATATGGCGTGGAGGGTCCCTTACTCCAAGCTGTGAGGTCATTATATAGGGGCCACAGAGCCTGTGTAAGGATAGATGATGACTTGTCGCCCTGGTTGAAAGTCTGTTCAAGCGTCAGACAAGGCTGGGTGATGTCTGCCTGGCTATTCGAATTGTATTTAGACAGTTGCCTCCTGACATTGAAAGGTAGTATGAGTGGTATGATATGTGATGGTATTGTGGTATACTGCCTTTTGTACGCTGACGATGCTGTGCTTATAACATCATCAGAAGCGGAGTTGCAGACACTATAGTTACGTACATGAAAGAAGACTGTGAAGTGAAAGGGTTGAATATTAATGTGAACAAAACTAAGGTTCTTGTGTTTGAAAGGGAAGATGTACAGACAAAGTATGAAATATGGGTAAATGGAAAATGTTTGGAACAAATGAACGAAATTGTGCCTGGGGAGTGCGTTTTGGAGGGATGGAAGATGTGAGTTGGATGTGGAGAGACGGGTAGCAGCTGGCAATAAAATGAACGGGGCTCTGTCCGCATTAGTAAGCAGCGCGAGTATATATAAATCAGCCAAAATGGCCATACGTAATGCGGTATTGGTTCCAACTTTATTGTACGGTAGTGAGGCGTGGATATGCCCAAAATCGAGTGAAAGTAAGATACATGCAGTAGAAATGCGATCTCTTAAAAATATGTGCGGTGTTTCCCTCGCGGACAGAATGAGCAATGAAGAGAAACGCAGTATGGCAGGGTTGCACAACAGTGTTATTGTAAAAATGAAGAAAGGAATACTTAGATGATTCGGGCACATAGAAAGAATGAATGATGAAAGACTGACGAAGAAGATCTACAGAGCGAAAGTGAGTGGTAAAAGAAGCCAAGGAAGACTAAGGTTGACTTATGGAGATCAAATAGCCAGAGTGTTGGCCGACGCCTACCTAGGTAAAAATGTCTGAGGAGAATGATGACATTTAAGGAAGCGAAAGAAGTATATAGGAACCGCGATGCTTGGCACTCCGTCCTCTCTGACTCCTTCGTTAGGGATACAGCGTATATATATGTATTACAGATACAAATTTTGTTAATATCTGTATTCGGCTTCGACATTGCTATGTATTTAACGTATTATATATATTGTAATGTATTTAATGTATGTATTTAACCCTACGTATTTAACGTTAATCAAATAATAGGTATTACAATTTAACCTAAACCTTTACGTAGATAAAATTGTTAGCGATTGAAACTTTAAATACTTCTCGCTTTAAGTACATATATGTATGTCATAAAAATTAACATTTTATAACAATACATAACTCTACAGTTATGTAAATTAAATTATATTAAATTCATATTATGTTCCTACGAACATAATATGAATTTAATTTTCGATAATTTCGAAAATAAACTTAGAAAGAAAGTTACAACGTAAGGAAAATATATGTGAACCTGTCTGTGTGGGGAAGAGCCGCGTCTGGATCCGCTACTCGATGACCTGTTGCTTGCGTCTGCAATCACAAACATGAATATAAGATCGTGCACACACAGCATTAATTAATTTGGTAGCAGAGAAAACAAAAACCAGAGAAGAGAACTCAGTATTTGTCGCCTAAAAAGCACGTAGTTGCTCTCCTATTTACAGGACATTCTGCGATTGGCGACCACAGCTGTCTTACAATTCATGATTATATTCTTTTTGGCGCGTGGCATCGTGACTGCTCAATGCACTTCTCGTGTGTTAAATACGTCATTGACAAAAGAAATCTACAATTATATAATACCCGGCCAAAGTATTACATTAATCACATTTGCCCAGTCCTCGAGTTTCATGGTATAGCTCGAGTTTCAATAATCGTGACGTATACGTGGGTACATATTATGTTTCTTTGTAACTCAATATAAAAATAAAGTTCAGGCAAATACAGTACCGAATAGTCAAATAGTTAGAAATAAATTCATAAGCTAGATCTTTCAAATTCATTAGCCACCTAAGAACAAAACGCTGTTGTAATAATTGGCAACCCTAGCACTTATACGTGCCAAGAGAGTAGGTATACACGCGGTATATAGTTTAAAGTCAGATGGATGTTTATCTTCACTGGATTTTATTTTCCCTGCTGGTAGTGTGGACTGTTATCTATTATGTGGTATTGATAATAGAAGTGTTAGGGATATTATGTGTTTATATCTGGCACCTTTACACTCTCTCCCTCTCAGCACTCTTTAAATGTCCGCAATTGTCTTATGTGTAAAATTGTGAAATAAAAATATTCATTGTATCTATAGCATATATCAAAACGAGTGTATTATTAAACGCGAACCCTCAATTTAATTCACAAGTGCATAGTTACTTGCACATATGTATATAGGAAAACAATATAATATGCAACACGAACGATAATTGTTAGGGAAAAAGTGTACCGATGTGCAGACCAAGAACGGGGAGCAGAAGCGTGGGCATGTAACTACAGAACTGAGAAAGACCCGAGAGGAACGACATCTATTGCAAGAGGCTACACTCTCGCATTGGGTGGCAATGAGTTGAAGAAGAAAAATATGAAAAATTTGCATTCTCAAATATATCACAAACATAAAGCTTTAAGATACATTGATCAAAGTTTACAACGTTATTAAAGCTGTTTCAAATGCTTATTACAATTATTTTTCAAATCGCTGCTGCACCGATTGACATTTAAATGTAATTCCCATCGATGACAAACATCTATAAATATTTTCTACGTCCCCTTGACAATTCCCAAGTAACACAAAATAGTTGCTCTAGGGCTTTGGAGCCTATTCTATTATTTCCTAAGGTGCTAGATGTAAGCGATAGAGCGTGCTCTACAGACCTAGTGCAGCAGCTTTAGCACCATTTTCGGCACAACTTTATGCAGTTCTCAGTTCGATTTCAACTGCATAACGGTGGCAAAAAAGTGCCACAACAGCTGCAACTAATGATTACCTCCCTACTACAGTTGTTGTGCCACTTCATCTGGAATGAGTTTGAACAAGTGAATGAACTAAACATGTTAAATTTTCTTTACATTTTATTAAATCTTTTTTTCGTTACAAAAATGTCAGTGAAGTGCTATATGATCGCCATATTTTATAAATTAATATACACTCATAATGTTTATGTACTTGATAATATTTTATATTCAAGCTGCTTAAAACGCAGTCAAGTTTACTGTGCACAAAGATGAATTTATTTGTGTAACTTTAAAGCGCTTTCAAAATTATATCAAAATATTAAAAAAATATGTAACAATTTTATGTGATATTCAAATTAAATATTTTCTTTTATTTTTTTACGTACTATATAGCTTTACTATCAACAAAACGTCATTTGTGTATTCGTTAATTAAAAGAAATGTTAGTAAAAGTCGTCTAATTTTGCTTAAAAATCATCGAATAACCTTTCAATTTTGTAAGTAAATAAATACTTTGCTAAAATAATCATGGCGTCTGTAGAAACAGCTTTAACCCGCAGTTTCAGCTCAAATACTTCTCCTATGCAGGTGGAAGCGTTAATTTTTACTCTTCTAAAGCTTTAAGTGAATTTTATTTCTCTAATACAGTTTAGATGCTCAAAAGAGTTGCTATTACATATTTTTTGCAAGTATAAGAACTAATGTGATGTGGTTTGCAGGTTTATGCTTTTGACTGTGTTATTTTAGGGATCAGTGAACTAATAAACTTATAGCGAACTGACAAAAACGTCCAGAAAAAGTACAAGATTTAAATAACAACAATGTGTCTAGAGTGTTTACCCAATAAAGATTAGTTTTTTTTTTAAGTTTTATTTGTATTTGTAAAAATTTGATTTGTTGATTTATTGTGTTTAATGAAACTAAAAATTATTACATTTAAATAATATTGTTTTATTAAATATCTGCATCACTTATACACTTAAAGGGAGTAGGGTAATTCTATTGTACTACTTAAGGTAACTTCTACTTCTTTTTTAAAGGTTAATGTGGCCTTTTGTAACATTGTGTTTGATTTTAAAACTAGTCGGCATAAGAGGATATAATTACTTCTGATAAGAAACTTTTAGAGCATAAATAGTAACTATTCAAACTCTTATACAGCTGCATTAAACGATCTGTAATTAACTCTTTTACGTAGGTGTGCAGCTTGTAATAGCGGCAATAGAAGCCCGTATACAGCTCAAAGTTCCAACATACGTTTTGTAACTCTCATTTAAAGGTATAAGCGGCGGTGGGTTCTAGAATGAACCGATATGAAGGTTAGGGTGGTATTTGTACAGTAATTACAGTACACTTACAGTAATTTTTGCAGTTAGAGACAACTGCAGAAGCAGTTATACAACTTCAAGAAGTTTTTTGAACTCTTACACGGCCATTATACAACCTAAAGTTACAAAACTAGCTGCTATTTCCACCAATGCGTTAGTTGGGAAGTAAGTCTGTGATATCAGAATCATGGTTAAAACAGAGTTAATTCTATGAATTCCGCCCTGTTTATTTCGATTCTGTACGTTATATGCACTGACCATATTTAAACTTATTAATTTTGCTTTAAATTGGGATTTCGTAAAAAAGTTCAGATATATAAAATATAAATTATGATTGAAGCACCTACTTCTGGTTACAAAGAAATGTTTTGGTAGTTGATTATTTCCATTTTCATTGTAGTTACGCACTGTATAATAAAATACAAAAGTTACGGTTAAATGTTATTACAATCTGAAAATGAAAGATTCTCCTTTTGAAGAAAACATTAACATTTGGATAAAACTTACAATATTTTTTAGATAATTTCGAAATATTCACCACTAGTATTTATTTAACAAGCACAGACATAAAAATAGCGTGTAATATGGTAATTATTGTTGTGTTATACAGGCAAAATCCTTTCCAATAACCTCTTATAGCACCTCGTGTGAATTTTAAATATCCACATATTTTAACAATCGATGTTGATAACACAGATAACCGCGAGTGTAATAAAGTATACATCTGTCTACTGACACCTCTAGAACATGGAATGAAAATAAAAACACGACTGAAAGTAACTAATACAACTCCCGGAGACCTAAACAAACAACCCGCCTCATCAGCCCGCATACTCCGCTTAAAGATAGAGTCGTGACTAAGAGACCTTTATTGTTTACGTATTAAACCGAAATGAAAATTTGAAGTACCTATACTTTCTATTATTAAATAATTAGTAGAGCAGACAGGCACGATGAAAGAATCTAGTAGGTGTACGTTGATACCTAAATCTTTAAAACTTTTCATTTAAAAAACCCCCAATCTAAGAAAATCATAAGCAGTTTTTAGTAATATGTAATCAAATATTTAAGATCTATTCACAATCACAATTTAAAGTTGAAAATCCAGAGAACTAAAATTATAGCCTTAAACCTTATAAATAATCTTAAAATAATCCTAATGTCAATATACATATACACATTATATATGTATTTTCAGCAATATTAACGGTTTTAAGATAATATCATAAATACAAATGTTATGTCATAATAAACACAAATATTAATATTTTTGAAACGTTTTTATTTTTAAAGGTCCGTAACTTCGATCACAAATATATAACAAGATACACAATCAGCGTTCCAAAAACGTCCCAACCAAATGTGCGCTGAAATGAGAATTTTAGCGCACTCGGTCTTAGTAGTAATTTGCGAACATTAAAGGAAACATGACAAAGTGCTCCTTCAAAAATTGTAAAAATGACACGTCTAGAACGTTAAAAAAAGATGGAGTTTCTTACTTTCGGTAAGTAATTAGGATTATTTTATTTACGTGTTCATTATTTCGTTATAATAATAACGTTATATAGCTCTTTTTTATTAAATTCATAATAATATTTTTCAAATGACAGCTACATAATACAATTAATTATACGATCGTGAATAAGACATTGAGAACCATACTACCGCATTCAGATTTCATTTATTCGGATGATACTTTTATATCTGTTCTAAAACTATAGACTGGAGCTTTTAGTCTTACATTTTTATTTCTTTTTTATATATTACATTTTATATGTGGTGACACAGTGGTAAACTGCCTATTGTACGCTGACGATGCTGTGCTAATAGCACCATCAGAAGCAGAGTTGCAGACACTAGTCACGTGCATGAAAGAAGATTGTGAAGTAAAAGGATTGAAAATGAATGTGAACAAAACTAAGGTTCTGGTGTTTGAAAGAGAAGCGGTACAAACGAGATGTGTGATTTGTGTAAATGGAAAATGTCTAGAACAGGTGAATGAAATTGTGTACCTGGGGAGTGCGTTTTCGAGGGATGGAAAATGTGAGTTGGATGTGGAGAGACGGGTAGCAGCTGGCAATAAAGTGAACGGTGCTCTGTCCGCATTAGTGGGTAGTGTGAATATATCTAACACTGCTAAAATGGCCATCCACAATGCGGTGTTGGTGCCAACTTTGTTGTACGGTAGTGAGGCCTGGATATGCCCAAAATCGAGTGAAAGTATGTTAAATGCTGTGGAGATGCGGTCTCTCAGAAATATGTGCGGTGTCACGCTTGCTGACAGGATAAGCAATGATGAGATACGCAGTATGACAGGGTTGCACAACAGTGTTATTGTAAAAATGAAGAAAGGAATGCTTAGATGGTTCGGGCACATGGAAAGAATGAGTGATGAAAGACTGACGAAGAAAATATACAGAGCGAAAGTGAGTGGTAAAAGAAGCCAAGGAAGACCAAGGCTGACATATGAAGATCAAATAGCCAGAGTGTTAGCAGACGGAAATGTCAAAAGCACCCGCATACCTAGGCGAAAATGTGTGAGGAGAATGATGAGATTTGAGGAAGCGAAAGAGGTGTGTAAGGACCGCGACTCCTGGCGCTCCGTCCTCTCTGACTACCCCGTTGGGGATACAGCGTGAAGTTATGTTATGTTATGTTATGTTATGTTATGTTATTTTTATTTCTTTAAATATATTTTTGGTGTTGAAATTTCAATTATGACTGCAGTATAAGATTTGCTGCTAATTATAAATTTTAATGTAATTTATGTAATTATGTATTCTTTTATAAACACTGCAAGTTATTGCAATATTTTTCTCGAACATATAAAAAAATATATAGCTTTCCTCGAGATCCTATTCGATGTCAAAAATAGACTTCTATAGTAGCACGCCAAAAATGTGATGAATAATTCATACCAAATGAACGCAGCGTAGTTTGCTCTGATCACTTTTTAGAAAGTGACGAATAGTCACAGCGAAAGGCTTAAAAAGGCTACACAATATTACGTATTTACTTAAACCTGCACTGCATTTCTATTTGGCAGTGTTATTATTTGTATTTTGGCATTATTAAAAGATTAACGTTGCCACTAAATCGTTTAAAACTAAGATTTTAGATCCTTTAATTGTTTTTTATCAAAGTTAAGATTTGACATATTTCTCTGATTACCCCGTTAGGGATACGGCGTGTTAATATGTATGTATATATTAAATAATGACTAGCAGACGATTTCCCATTAAAAAATTAAAGAAATATCAGCACTTTATTGCGACTTCGCTCTGTATTCCTAGATTACGTCATTGCCTGATATCCAACATTTTTTCCTTGTCTCGCCTAATCTAAATATTATTCTTATCCTTGACACATCCACGTAACAAACCAAAATGATGTAAACAGCGATGGAAATATATTACGTGAATTATACTTTAAGCACCAAACGTAAGTTTTTTTTTGACAAACTTCGTTTCAAAGCCTTACAAGGATCTAAACGAGCTTTTACAACTTCATACCTTTAAGGTTTACTTTAAATTAAAGAATATTACCAATAATACTGTAAGATGTTCAAAATGTATATGTCAATTCGGATAGTAATTACATATTTAAATTTAAAAAAAAATTGTGAATTATTATTTGTGATCGAAGAACCAAAAATAAAAAAATATTAATAACAATGCTGCTTCCTCCCTTTTTCTATTCTTACATTGCGTCTGAATATGTCATTGCATGACATGCAACACCTTATTCCTTGTCTAACATTATAATTTCTATGTGTCTTATGTCACTTTCATCTAACAAATTATAATGACGTAAATAGCGAAACAAATAAATTAAAAATAATATAAAAAGCAAGAAGCGTAAGATTGAATTTTAAATATATTTTTGTTAACAAACGTCGTTTCAATGCCATGGGAGAATCTTTTACAAGCTTTTACAACCTTTATATGCATTGACAGTAAAGTTTACTTTAAATTAACACAATATTGAGATAATACTATACGATATTAGAAATGTATATGTCAATTCAGACAATAATTTGTTTCAATTTTATAAAGGATTGTGAATCTGGTTATATATTTATGATCGAAGGTCCGTAACCAGAATTATGCAAAAAGGTACCCTTGTAGTTTTGTCATGTCTGCCTGTCCGTTTGTTCGTTTGTATGTGACAGTCAAAATTTACTCCATCATCATTAGACCTACAGAGCTGAAACGTGGTAGACAGTTTGGTAGAGAAACTCGAATTTAGATATGAATATAAAAATTAAATAAATTGTATTTGGACCCGCTTCTTCATAGTTTTTTTTTGTTTTAACTTTAATGTTTGATCGACACGGTCTTGGCCGGAATTTTTACTAAATTTAACATTAAAATTACAAAAAATCGCACAATAAAAAATAACCTACGTTATATGTTAAAATAACTGTATTAATTAAGTATCTACAAATATTTTATTAAAGCATGTCTATTTTCTTATTAAGATTTTATTTAAATAAAAGAGAAACTGTAAGTGTAAAATCTTATAAGTATATAAAAGCTAGCCATAGATTTAGTATTTTCAGTGAACGAAAATCGAGTACTATTCGTACAAATGATGGCTGTTCAGATTAACCACAACGCTAAACTCTTGGCGCGGCCCTTTCAAAAACTTTTCAGGTTTTGGTGAAATCATAAAAACCTCAAAGCTAAACGCATACATAAAATGAATGATGTGGTCCTATTGTTATGTATTGGTTTGAAACAAGTTTTAGTTAAATCCCACAACGGGTTCTACATGTCAATAGAAGCTATGGATAATTTTCATTTTTAAGGCGAGCCTTCCAAGAATGCCTCTGGTAGGGGATGTTTTTATTAATGTTGTATTCACGAATAATAAAGATTTCAAATCCGTAAAAAATATATGTACCTACGTTATACCTTTCTTGTAATTATGCTGGCCATTTGGTGCATGATTTGTTTCAGTTCATTACACTAAAAAAGTTAAAACAGTTGTCAAATTTATAATCTAAATATCATACCATTCGAGTTATACTTGGTTGTAATATTATATTACCAAAATAATTGTAATCGCATGGACCATTTCGGCATTCGTAATGTTGTTTGAATATGCAATTCTCAATTCTGTAATATCGACTTTTTTATCCTCTGTTCAATATTTAATATTTTTGTAGTGCCTCATTTTCATGTAAAAATAATTTGGTGAACGCATTAACTTACTAATATTGAAATTTTTAACAGAAAATTTATTTTGATCAAAATAGAATGTAATGTAATATATACTACATAAGGATAGCGTAGATTTGTACCGGTAAGAGAGTTTCTAGAGTTACCAAACAAACATACCTCTCGTAGATGTATATAATTAATGTAAAAAGTCGCAACACTCAGTCGGTTTTATCGCTTAGGGACTAGTTATAACAGGCGTTCGTAACGCGCGCACGATTCGCTACGTTTCAGTCGCCTTAAATATTGCACCAAGCGCTCCTTAAACGGTGATCGGATGCTCAACCGACGAGCAAGTGACGAACATGGCCAACTTAAGATACACGCGTCTTTCACACTTGATACGACCGCAAAAGAGCGCACCGAGGGCGCCCGGAAGGAGAGCGATCTGAATCACTCGCCTTACTACTGATGGGCGGAATCGATTGATATAATTCGTTATATAGATTTACATAAAAAATTTTAAAGCGTAACGCATAGTATTGGTCGCGCACCCTGTATGCCTATTATAACTAATCCCTCAGTGTAATCAAGTCAGTGTTTTTGGTTGGGGCTTACCACCATTTCTTAAATCATTACTATTTTAATGTTACTTAACTTAGAAAGCTCAAAATTCTAACAGTAAGTTAGTGATTAGTTTCATCATTAGACATTCAATCCTCAGCAGGCGAAAGAAATACGTAAGAACCGCGATGTTTAGCCGTCTAACCTACTATAACTACCCCGTAAGTCGAGTCAAGTAACATTAAAATAATAATGCTAAGAGATGGTGGTAAGCCCGTTGTCAATAATTAACAAAATGATAGTAACATACCGCGTGCGGCGTCCCGTAACTCGCCTGCGCCGACGCTGTTCCCAAGCACGGGCATGCCCGCCATGCCGCTCGCTACGGTCCTCCCGCGTTCATTGCACCACACACTAAAAGAAACCTGGTTTTAACTATTTTTAATGCATTTTGTAAACTCAGGTGTTACTTTGTGGAAATCCATGTGATGTGATGAATTCTTTAATTTTTGGCTATCTTCGGTCCGAGATCCCGGAGCCCTTCGATAACGCAGACCTACATAACCCAGTCTGTAGAGTAAGTAATAAAATAAAGATATTGTAAATTAAAGGTAAGAAATAGATGACAATGATATCGAAGTATGTTGTAATAAGTAAAAGATATGTAATAGTAAATAAGAGACGAGTCGTAACTAGGAAATAAAGAAGTCTATTCTATTAATAACTTAGTACTACTAATTAATAGACTTAGTAATTAAATATAAAACATAATTGACAAAGTTCGATGTAATGAGAGTGGGAAAGAGAAATTGGTAACTAGAAAATAAAGGTAAGAGATAATCGTAGTATACTGAAAAGAACTCTAAAAATAAAGTAGAAAATTTTGGCAAAGTATATTAGGAAGAAAGAGTGGAAAAACAGGACGCGAGTATGATTAAAAGAAGAAGAATACGAAAAATCAAAAGTTACGAAAGGTCTCTGACAATAAGATAGGAGAAGCAATAAAAAAAATCCAGTCTCTCCCCCAGAGTTACACGTAACCAAAAAAAAGCACGAATGCGAAGAAGGAATTTACTTCCATTAGGCGACATAGGCAGGTCTCTAATGAATTATATTGTACGGAACCCTCTTTGCGCCAGTAGAAATCTCATCTGGTCGATTTTTAATTTATTTTCTTTATTTTTTTAATAATATCATTTTGAAAACACATCAAAATTTATTACAAATGTTTATTACCTAAACCACTGTCGTAGAATGGCGTAGCACTTCGTAGCTAGGTGTAGCACATCGTAGCATGGCGTTGTAGCATGCTCTAAGAACAAGTGGTAGCGTAGGCCAATGTATGTTACTCGATTTTTTTCTTTCTTCATTTCATGGCATGGCGCACAGATTAGCGCATTTGCCAATGTCACGTGTTGTATTAATAAGTAGAATCGTTATCGTAAAACTCCTCAAGTAAAGTGATAGTAAACTTTACTGAAGTTTTATAGGACTTCTTGGAAGAGCGCGAGAACTTTGGCTACAGATGTTTATTTAGACCTACTCCATTCTTTTCACTTACACAGAACTTTAAAGCACAATATACTATCACTTTTATACTTTCAAACTCCCAAAAATGTAGAAAATCTAAATAAAATGACAACCTCACTTCTCCCGTTTCCGCCAAAAAGTCATTACTCGACTTCATTTTGCACAAAAACCGTTAACTGTGACTATCTACAAGATGTAACAATACCTAATATGAGTTATCACAACAGTATACAATATTCAATAGGTATATACATAATTAGATATATATTACATAGTTTCATATTATTCTACAGCACAAGATATGTGAATGATTAAACAAAATTTTAAAATAAAAAAAGGAATTTTGGATTGTAAAAACTTGCATTACCTAATTTATTCATTTTATTCATTTCGTTTCTGGGTTCCGTAATTTAAAAGGAAAAACGAAACTCTTATGAGATCATGATCTTATAAAGATCCCTTTGTCGGTCTGACCGTCAGTTACAGTAACGTTACAGTGGATTTTCTCAGAATTGGGTGACGTATTAAGTTCCAAGTTGGAATATGACATACGTCTTGTATTAACTTACATATCTTGAAATAGTAGGATTAATACAAGGACAAATTCAGTACTCAAAGTTTGAAGATTTCAGAGAATATTTAGAATTGCTTATTTAAAATTTACAAGAGAAAAGTATAACTTAAATCGCAGATTTTATAGATTATAATACAATAGAAATAAATGTTTAGAAATCTATCATTTCGTCTATTATTTCGAAAGAATCGTACAGAACACTTTATACGCGAGTCGAGGTCGCTTTAAATTGATTCTTTATTATATCGTTTGTGTTTACTTTATGTTTTTGTACCTGTTTTACTATGACCTAAAGTACTACTAATAAAAGTAATAACAAATATCCGTATTAACTTTTTGATATTAATAATTTGAAAACGCCGTAAACGTCTGTAATGTCCATTACTGTAAAAGTTCGCTAAAGAGAAGTCCTGACACAGACACCCCTGCTGCTAACAGCGCAAAACGTCATTTCTATTAGTTTGGAGAAGTCGATTACGAAATGAGGAGAGCAAAGAGAAATATAGCAAACTAACTTTGTTTAGACGAGTTCTGCGTAAATTCGTTTATTATACGTAAAATCGTTACAGTATAATTCATACAATTTAAAAAAGGTCGTTCTATTGAATCGACTAGGAATTGATAGATAGTACGAAACCATTGACTAGTTAATTTAAGAGATGTAAAAGCATCTTTTTCTTCCCTCAATTTGCAAGACAAAAAAGTTTCTCGCGTGCGTACTTCAAACAGGACATTACTGAAAGAAACCTGGAAGCGGAATGTCCTAGTACACGTGAGACGCTTGACAATTTCATAAACACTATAATATATTATGCTTATTGAGTATCTCAAGTTTCAATAGAACCTAGTTTTCCAATCATTCTAAAAATGTATTTCATTCAGGGACGGACCTAGAAAGGAGAGACCAGAGTATGTAAATAGTAGGTAATACCTAAAGAAGGGGGAGCGTACAAGGGTAAAATTTAAGGTATAAAACTAAATGAAAAAGTAAAGTATCTATAAATTTACAAATTGTTTTCCTATTTACATAATCGTAAAATACTGCAGAAATAATTATTTTCCAGAGTGGCAAAGGAGTTATTTAAGAACTTAATAGTAATTGTTATTACGTTATAAGTACATTTAATAAAATTTGAAATAACAGAAACAGTTCTTACAATTATATAAAAATCGAAATAAGAAAACGCTTTTCCAGAAATCGTAAACAATTTTATTATCTGTGCAATCTGGCTGACACGTGAAATATGAAATATGGGCTCACACTCGAGTTTTATGAGTACAGAACGAATATGTTTAGGATTAAATGATCGCAATAAAATCATATCAATTCTTTATTGTCGTCACGGAAGCTGACACAAAAATAAGAAAAAGTGAATTAAATCTGCATTAAATTAACACTATTTTGCCTTTACTTTTGAAAAAGTAAAGGCAAAAAAAATTAAACCGCCTTCAAAAAAAACACTGAAAAGTATAAAATAACTATCCCTTACTAATCAAAACTCAAGTACAATTAAAATAACTTTATAAATACGATACACATACCTATATAATTAAATTTGACAGTTACTAAAGTCGGTACCAAGCCCACCAAACTAATAGACTTTATGTTGTTGCACATTGATTTGGTACCGACTTCAATAACTGACAAATTTAATTATATAGGTATGTCTATCGTATTTATAAAGTTATTTTAATTGTACTTGAGTTTTGATTAGTAAAAGATAGTTATTTTATACTTTCAGTGTTTTATTTGAAGGCAGTTTAATTTTTTTTAATAAAAATTGTTTATTTCTCCCTTTTAAGTGATCTTGACCTAAATAAATATCTAGGGCAGGTCTGCAATTACCTTCATTCCGGAGCGCAAAGATATACAATAGAATCGTCAATATAAATAAAAGTAATAACCAGGTCGTGTTATCTAGTGTATCTTCGAATTCCAAGCCCCAATATCGGTGAAATTTAAATGGGATCATCTCTGAAGAAAGATTATCTACCAAACGAAAAAAGAATTTTCGAAATCGGTTCATAAATGACGGAGATATGAGGTAACAAACATACAAAAAAAACAACATACAGACGAATTGAGAACCTCCTACTTTTTATCGTTTAAAAATAGTGTTAGTTAGAGCTTTTTTAATCAGTGTAATTTTTGAAACACTAAAATTTGAGTTTGTTTGTAATAAAATCGGCAAAGAGCTAGTCGTATGTTTGTGTGATTAAAGTGCTGTACTGTCAGTTGTCATCAAACGTGAACTGTGAATTTCGTCGCTTTGGTCGTCGCTGATCTTCTTCTCGTGCGGCGATAGATTGATTCTGTAAATCTTCTTCTTATGGATATGATACTTCTAAAAAATTAAAATTAATAAAACTCACTTGAAAATGATAAGTAATTTTCGATTTTTCGATTTGGAGTTGAGCAAACGCAACGCAACATAAAGCACCATTGCAATAAATTAATAATTTTTAGGTTCAGTAGTAAAAGTTATAAAATATTATAATCAGTTTTAGTAAAGTTTATATTTTAATAATTATATATATTAAAAAATTATATGTATTTTTTAAATAGCTGTGCCCGGTCACGCGTTGCTCTGGCTCAGTAGGCATTTTTACATAATTTCTGAGTAAGAATTAGATCTCATAAATGGTAAAAAGGAAGTAGATACCATGTAGATACTAAATAGAACTAGAACTAAATCCTATCTCCTAATTCTATACGTTTATA
The DNA here is from genome assembly GCA_907165235.1 of Zeuzera pyrina. Classification (NCBI taxonomy): domain Eukaryota; kingdom Metazoa; phylum Arthropoda; class Insecta; order Lepidoptera; family Cossidae; genus Zeuzera; species Zeuzera pyrina. The sequence goes on from OU015641.1 coordinate 9,183,717, forward strand.
TGTATTTATTTAATCCTTTATTTTCTTTTTCTTTCTTACCAGCTAATTTTCACTCGTTTTATCTTTTTCATACACGTTATGACACCAGATTGACTTAAGTTGGTAGTATTTTACTATGACAACTGAATTTATCCGCTTTACATATTATTTTACCTCACATATTTATATGTATGTCGAAAACATATTGTGTTATACATTGAAAAATAATGACGTTATATATTATTATTCAAACGAAATAAAAGCAATTCACGGTCACCGTGTTTAAATCTAACTCCGTAACTACCCCTCAGGGGAGCTGTTCACACCTACTGAGTGCTCCATTATCTGAATTAATTTAAGTACATATTGCATTCACGCCCTTCACACATTAGGGTTGTCACTCACAGTTTAATTCATTTACAACGAAAATAGACATTTTGTACGTACAATGAAAAATATTGTATACAAATCTTTTGCCGAGCCATACATTGATTATATAGATAAATATAGAAAGACTGAATAAAGAACGACAGCCGAACAACTTATATATTCTAAGTGTGTGGGTAGAAGTAGGAATGTAAGGCTATCTTGGACAATACAATAATGTAGGTACATACACACATTTAAGGTGACAGCCCTATCTTTCGTAGGTAGGGCTGTCACCTACGAACGTGGTAATAGACAAATTAAAAAAATGTTAAAGTCACCATGAACGTTCTTATACTACCAACTAAGAAATTAATAAATAATTATGACTTGTCGTTATAACATCAAAGTACTTAGGTATTTTTTTAGGGCAATAAATTAAAATAATCTGTAATAATACATACTAACTAATAGGCCATTTAAGGCTATAATTTCAACTTATCGAGATTTCGATTTTTTCATAAAAAACGGTTCATAAAAAATTAATAGAGTAAAGAAATAAGAAATAACAATTGCGACGATTGTAGTGTGATCAGCAAACAGAATTAGACACTACAGTTTTATAACTAATACAGATGTTGTCAGCAATATAACGTTAGACCTTTACGATGTCTACAGTTGTACTATAAAATACATACCGACACTTTTTTTAGTATTAGGTACTTGTAATAATATTAAACTGGCGGTACGTCGCAATTTCGTCCGAGTAGAATACAAGATATATCCTATGTCCATATGGAATAATGTACTTTTCAAATGGTGTAAACATTTTTCAAATAGGTGAAGTGGTTATGGAGATTATCCTTTATATATAAACAAGCCATAAATAAAATCAGTTTTCTCTCTTTATAATATTAGTATAGATAACTGAAAATACGTAAACATGCAATAATAAGTTTTTGTTTACGGAACCAATGTATATTTGAGATTACAGATTTTAAATATTGCCACCTTTGTCTTTTGGCACCACCTTTATTTCAAAAGTCTACCATCTATATATTACCGCAGTTTAATCTCACAATCGGTGTGATCTTATAAAACAATAAAGCCAAACTCAGCTCTAGAGTGCCCATTTCAATGCTGACTCTCTTTGTACAGCATCTGTGTCTGTCTGTTGGCAAATACACTCTCGTTCAATTCTCAATTACGTCCCTGGCTATAAACTCAAGGCTTCGACAAATACCGGTTGTACACGTGCACATGTTGTCATTAACACTATACAAATTGCAATCGCATAAATTAATCAAATGCAGATACATATTAAGCTACCTGTGGCTAATAAAGCCTGTCGGCTAACAAGGCCTAAGTATCAAAAATCGTATTTAAAAACGACTGCTCGTGATGAAGGTCACACACGCGCAAACATATTACACGAACATGTCACTACAACTTTGCGGTGACTCGATCTCTTGCCCTCCGCTGACAGTGTTGCACCAAACATCGTAAGACGCGGCCGCCCGACACGAATAATAAAAATCAGTCTGAATCAATCGTATTTCTCGAAATATTAAATTTCGCTATGTGAAATCACAATATTTTTGTTTACGAATTCAATCTTAGATTGCTTTAAATGTTTGAATAACGTGTCGTAATCAAATTGTTTTATATTATAGTTATTCTGAACATGTGGTCGGCGGGTATTAAGGCCTACTCAATTTGGTCATAGGCCTTATTATCTTCCTAATATTTCGTTTATGTATTTTCATTTTACAATTTATGTTACGCTACTTATATGATATTAAGGATGTAAAATATGTGTACGCATAGGTGTAAAGGGTATTAATAATGATTTAATTGTTTTTAGTGCTTACAATCACAATGCCCAAACGAACGATGTGGTCAGAAGATGATCTAGTATCAGCAGTCCGAGCGGTACAAAGAGGAACATTACATACGAGGAACATACAAAGCTGCAGAAAGGTACAGGGTCCCTAGAAGAACTATAAGGAACCATCTCCAAAGTGGTAGTTTGAAAAAAACGCTAGGACGAAAGGCCTTACTTAACGATGACCAGGAAACTGAGCTAGTAAGTAGGATAACCAGATATGCCATATCCAGTGACACCACGAATACTCCGTCGCTTAGTATATAAATTTTGCGAAATGAATAACATCAAGCATAAATTCAATCATAACACTAAACTTGCTGGTAAAGACTGGTTCAAGGCATTTATGCGAAGAAATCCTGGCATATCAAAAAGAAAAGCTCAATTTATGAACCCAGCCCGAGCCCAAAAATTTAACAAATTTATTGTAGATGATCATTACGCAAAATTGAATGCAATTTACGATAAACTCGATCTGAAGACTCATCCTGAAAGAATTTATACATGGATGAAAAAGGTTGTTGCCTAACAATCCACCACCAACAAACTGTTTTGGCTCAGAAGGGGCTAAAAGAGTGCATTTACAGTCCTCGGAACATGCAGAAAGTGTCACCATCGCGGGATGCGTAAATGCACTTGGTACTGCCATACTACCAATGATCATATTTAAAGGAAAACGCTTGAAGCCTGAGTTATATGACAATTTGCCACCGGGATCATTGGTAGAAAAATCAAGAAAAGGGTATATGACTAATCAACTTTTTAATGAATTTTTGAAGCACCTAGGTAGATACAAAAGTGCTGGCAAGTGTCTCCTGATATTTGATGGAGCAGCTTGTCATTTAGACTTATCCATCGTCGAAGTCGCAGATTCACTCGACATATCTTTATATTGCTTACCGTCCAACACTACCCATGAGCTCCAGCCTCTTGACAAAGCTGTCTATCGATCATTTGAACATCATTGGGATACTGCAGTTTTGACATTTATAGAACAAAACCCAGATAAAAAACTCACCAAGGCGCGATTTAATATCATTCTTTCCAATGTTTGGTCCAAATGTATGACTCATAATAACATTACAAGTGGCCTTAAAGCAACTGGTTTGTATCCCTTGAATTCACAAGCTATTCCGGAGACAGCTTTCGCTCCATCTGTATTAACAGAAATTCTAGCACCTTTCGTATTTGATACTGTTGACAAAAAAAACTTGCAACCTCCTGAACCCTGCAAACCAATGACTCTAGAACCGTCAGCATCAACATCAGCAGAAAGAACTAGTGAGACCTCAACCAGATATACTGAAAGCCTTTATCGCACGATTTACGGTAGTTCTAGTTCCGACGATGATGAAGATAATACGCTACTTGCAGAGTTGAAAAGAACTGGATTTTATCAACTTATGCCTACGCCGGTTAAAACTGCAGAAAAAAAACTAACCGTTAGAAGAAAAGCCATTAATTACAAAGGCACTCCAGTCACAAAAGATCTGTTTGACAAAAATAGTGGAGGACAGAAAATAAATAAGAAAACCTTAAACACGATTGAAAAAGGGACGACTACTTTAAAAGAATCCTCCGCAAATAATAATAGTACTTTACAAGAGCAAGCGGGGTGGTATTGTCATGGCTGTGAAGAGGAAAAGATAGCTGACATGAGGCGATGTTCTAAATGCGAGAAATGGTATCATGAGGAGTGTGTAGGATTATCGGTGGACGATACTGATGAATTTGAGTGTCCTGATGGTTGTTAAGAGTGACAAAAGGAAGTATTTTTTTAAGAAGTTTAAGACTGATTACTGTATTAATGATTATTGATCTCAAATACCAAATATGTTACTTATAATTTGATTATTTAGTACAGGAAGATCGTAGGCCTTATTATCCTACCATGGTAAAATAAGGCCTATTAGTATGGTTTTGAAAAGGTTGATTTTTGTTCTTTTTTATGGTGAGAGTTGCTATTTTTAGCTTATATGTTTATAGTACTTGATCCTATAAAATGATTACAATTAAAATCTGTTGATTAAAGTACATATTTTTCATTTTATTTCAAATATCCCTTAGCTAGGCTTTATTACCCGCAGGTACCTTATTATACAATATTGTATTGCAACCGCATGACGATTGTATAGTTTTAATTGTCATTAACTAAAATAATCTATACATTAATACGTGAAGCGAAAACTTTAATTCCTTTTTAAGAAGATCATTCGATCATTCGATGGTTTGAGACTTTATGTTACCGAATATAACGGTCAAGGGCATTCAGCAAACGACGAAAAAGGTTTTACAAAAAATATCGTCTACAGAGAAGTTTTGAATCATTAAATGTATTGTCGAACTATGTATTTCAAGTTCAATGGACAACATTTATTTTTTAACAGCCCGAAGAAATGTGTAAATAAATATATTCTTTATTTAATTCTTCATTTTTTGGATTTATTTTTTATTTAAATCACAGATTAATTAGTTACTAACGTAAAATTTAAATTGTATATAATTTGAAAAATATAGGCAAATTAACTGTGTAGCTTTGGCGAAACCTGTGATTATAAAGGCTTAAGTCTTATACAAAAGAATATTAATCACGTTCAAACTTAAAAATTGAATGAATTACAGTCGAATTTCAACAACTGAGCGACCACTAGTTTAAAATAATTCCTCGTGAAGATGCACTCTGTTACATTTATTTTACAAGTAATTTTAATTTTAAAATTGGAACTTTTATCTGACCATTGACCAAGTCAAACTGAAAGTAATTTAATTTTGTGGCATATATATTTACGGGTGTACGTGCGATCGATGGCGTAACCTGTAGTTACGCAAAGGAAATGAAGTCATCGCAAATTTAATATGGTGAATTTAAGTTGACTTTTACTTATATCATGTTTTTCTTATTGTATTTAAGTAAAGAAATGTCACATGTTATACTGTGTTATTATATATATATATATCAGAGTAAGTTTATTTTTATCAAGCGTTACTCCAACAATTCAAAGAATCTGCTAACTGTTGAACTCAGATGCATGCGCTGTATATGTATTTTCTAGTTTTCTAAAATCAGTTCCTGATAAAGTTTCATAAAGCTTCTTTGTCAGCCTTTACCCGTTTTTTCTTTTCCTACGTTTTTATGTGCTTAATTGTTGCGAATTGCTAGCTGATATGCCAACTATTATTTTAGTTCAGACATGGTTAAGCGAAATTAACGACTTTCCATCTTGAAAACAAGTTCGTTCTCTTCTTTTTTGTAAATACAGTGGCTAAAGAAACCTTGACAACGGAAACACGACTTAAATAATTGATATACTCCGTCTTACTCCAAACAAATTCAAGTATTTTTGTTATTGCGTGGTAGGAACAAAACTAGTGTAATAATCCTACTAACCAACTAATATCATACTAATATTATAAACGCGAAAGTTTGTGAGGATGGATATAGGATGTTTCTTACTCTTTCACGCAAAAACTATTCAATGGATTTTCATGAAACTTTACAATAATATAGCTCATACATTAGAGTAACACATAGGATACCATTTCTAAAGATATTGTGCCTTTGAACATCAAGCGAACGAAGTCGCGTGCAAAGTGTAGTAAGTAATATTTTTAAAGACATCTAGTAATCTTTAATTTATCATTGTATTTTCTTTTCAAAATTCTTCAATAGAGCGTAAGTATATGCTTATAGGGTTGTATGTAAGATAAAAATTTCAATGTTTTTTTTTACACTCTACGAAAGATTTCTCCACGATCTTCATTTACATACGTTTAAGCATACCTCATGTACCTACATACATACATTATCTTCATGCTGTATCTCCAACGAGGTAGTTAGAAAAGATGGAGCGCGAAGCGTCGCGGTCCTTACATACCTCTTTCGCTTCCTCAAATCTCATCATTCTCCTCACGCATTTTTGCCTAGGTATGCAAGTGCTTTTGACATTTCCGTCGGCTAACACTCTGGCTATTTGATCCTCATATCTTATTTGACCGTACAATAAAGTTGGCACCAACACCGCATTGTGAATGGCCATTTTAGCAGTGTTAGATATATTCACACTGCCTACTAATGCGGACATAGCACCGTTCACTTTCTTTCCAGCGGCTACCCTTCTCTTCACATCCAACTCGCATCTTCCATCCCTCGAAAACGCACTCCCCAAATACACAATTTCATTCACTTGTTCTAGACATTTTCCATCTACACAAATCTCACATTACGTCTGTACCGCTTCCATTTCAAACACCAGATACTTAGTTTTGTTCATATTCATATTCAATCCTTTCACTTCACATTCTGGTACGTGACCAGTGCGTGCAACTCTGCTTCTGATGGTGCTATAAGCACAGCATCGTCAGCGTACAATAGGCAGTTTACCATTCTGTCATCACATCCCATACCACTCATAATACCTTTCAATCTCTGGAGGCAACTGTCCAAATACAGCACGAACAGCCAGGCAGACATCACGTAGCCCTGTCTGATACCTGAACAAACTTCGAACCAGGGCGACATGTCGCCTTCTATCCTTACACAGGCTCTGTAGCCTTGATATAATGACCTCACAGCCTGCAGTAAGGAACCCTTCACACCATATTCAGGCAGAAGACTCCACAATTTCTTTCGCACTATTCTATTGAATACTTTTTCTAGACTTCCGTCTACTCCAGCGACTTCAATAACTGCCATATTTAATAATACAGGTACATTACATACATTTATATCGTATTTATAAAGTTATTTTCGTACTTGAGTTTTAATTAGTAAAGGATAGTGTTTGGTATCGTTATGTCATTTCAATAATTGACAACAAACTTCGCACTTGTGGGTACTTTTTCCTAACCGCAACCATCCCTTTCCCACATGCACTCTTCGATCATCTCGCGAATGCAAATGCCGTGTGCTTGTGACCTGCCATAATAAACGCAATTAAATTATTTTCATCGTATAAATCTCGCATATTTATATTTCGCATATTTAAAACCGAGTGTGCTTGCTTTACCAAGGGATTGTGTTATTCCGTGTATTTGTTACGTTTTCTAGAAGCTTGGACTAAATCGCAAAACAAAGGACTGCAAAGAGAGGCAAGTAAGTGTGCATGTTTTTTCCTTCCCTTTGTCAGCTGTATTTATCAACTATCTCCAGCTCCTACGGCTGCATAGAAACACATCCCTTTTTGGAAGTGTCTTGCAAGTGCATTCGCGATAAATTACTAGTACCTATTATACAGTCCATTTTCTCGTACTCGACAAAGATGTTTATTAGTTTATTACATTGAGTACACCGCCCGAGAAATTTGGGAAGTTTGCTTTTCCAGATAGTTATTTTGTACTTTTTCAGTTATCTTTTTTTTGAAGTCGGTTTAATTTTTTTATTAATTTTTGTCTATATCTCCCTTTTGAGTGACCTTGGTCTAAATAAATATCTAGGACAGGTCTACAATTAACTTATTTTCTATTTCTGGAGCCCAATGACATACAAGAGAATCATCAATATAAATAAATAAAAATTCGTGCAAAGCAGGTAAAGCAGTTCGTGTTATTTGGTGTTATTTGGTGTATCTTCGAAATACAAGCTCTAATACCATAATAAAATATAAATAAATATAAATATAAATGAAATATAAATGGGAACATTCGGGAAGTATTTCCTTTCAAATAAAAAAAGAATTTTCTAAATCGGTTTATAAATAACGGCGTTCTGAGGTAACATACATTAAAAAAAATACAACCGAATTGAGAACCTCCTCCTTTTTGAATTTAATTAACAAATATTCTCAAAACCATTGCTATGGCTTTTGTCAATGTTATAAATACCTATCGTTAGCTTCGCACAAAGTATTACTTCCGCAATGTACAGACAGGAGTTATTTAAACACAGCTTTACAAAGTAATACCTGTATAGATTTAATCATACCAAACACGTATAGAATATTTTAAATAAAAAGTTCACCCTCGGATTGAAATGGGATAATTTGACAGCTTCCTCATCGGATGGCTCATTGTTAAGGTGTACTGTCCACTCAAGAGAACGATGAATGTAAGGGTCGCTGTCCATTGAGTTACACGTGCCTTCGCCAGTCGCTCAACAATGCAAATTCAAATTATAAAACATGTCTTCATTTAACACAACCACATAAAGCTAATATCTATCCCACCAGTTTATTAAATTAATTTCTAATAATATTTCGATATTTTTCCTATTTTAGTAGTCGTCCAGAAGAAAAGCATTTTCAGTTGACCAAGTCAAGGTTAATTTTCTACTTTATAATCATTTTTGTTCCTGAAAGTACGTTGTTCAACACGAATCTTCTATATATTTAGTTATGACAATAAATAAATAAATATTTTACCACATTAACCGAGCATAACAAGAATTAATTGAACAACGTAGATCTGTGATCAACCCAATAAACACGCCTATACATCTTTTAATAAATTAGTAATAAATGTTGCTAGTATAATGGAAATAATTTTTAAGGGGCTAATAAAACATTATATCGTAGATTAATCGTAGGTTTAATTTTACTATTTATTTATTTATTTACGTTTCATGCAAATCACACAAATATATCATATACCATATCACACAAAAATTAAAAATAACTGTAATAAAACAAATCGTATCAAAAAATAAAACTGCAAACAAAACGCTTTCGTAACCAAAAATCTATCCAAATCTTATAAACAACAATTAAAACAAAAACAATACTTCCACGTAACATATATCAAGGCTAATAATAAATCACGAATCAGTCTCCAAATGTTAAAACTTACAGTAAGAAAGTGAACATTTCTTTTAAGTATTGATTGTTGAAGATTTTTAATAGTAATAATTAATGAATAATAGTAATTTTAAGAACATTAGAAACATCTCGAAAATTATTAAAACAAAATAATAAAAGCTTGTACAAAGTACTTATGATATTTATCATTATAATTTGGTATGACACCTTCGAGATTAACAAATTTTAAGCATCACATTCCCTAGGAAAATAAAAAACAAAGGTCTATATTTTTGGTCTTTTGAAGACCAGACTGTTGAATTTATTTTCTGACGCCTAGTGATTATTAAAACTGATTTTCTTCCCAGCGACTTCAAAATGATATGCTTTATTCAGAGCTCTAAAGTTTTGTGTACTGGAAGACCTGTATTTTGGACTATAAACTCCCTCTGCCTCTGCAGGTCAGCTAAAGTCCAAAATGAATCAAATATGTTTCGTCTTATTTCTTCATCTATATGAGCATTACAACGCAGTCTTCATTTTGTGCTGCAAGGCATGCAAATACTTCTTTCAGAAACTATTTTCTTTGTTTTCGACAAAGATCGATAGGCTTTACCGGAATTCCTTAGAACTTTCCATGCTTATTCTTTTCTTAGCCTCTTCTTTCGTCTTTTAACCTCTTCATAGGTTGGCCATTGCAATCTTCAAAGACAACGTTCTGACTTTGCATAGCATTCTCAGTAAAAAGATCTTCGGGTCTGGTTTCACTTTCAGTATCAGAACTACTATTAGAATTTGAAGTACTAGGACGAGCTAGTACTAAAATTTGAAGAAGATGAAGACGAATTAGGAATTACATTAAGAGGTAATTTCTTCTTTTTCTGACAAATGTAATTCGGACCAGTATCAGAGTCATCAATTATGCTTTCATTACTTGATAAAATATAATAATCGTTTTCGATCAGCTGGCTTGGCATGGTTTGGTCAAAAATGTTGTGTTTATTGGCCTATTTTCTTTGTCCGTTTCTGGTTCAAAATTCAAAGATGTTGCCGACTCTTCCTTATTAACCGTTGGTGGACTTTCTTTAGACCTTTCTAGGATAATATTGACAAGAAAACGGTCTCGCTTGTTCATTGTGCTGTGAGAAAAAAAGTTAATTTCCACTTAGCCATCAATAATAAGTTAACTCAAAACAACTCTCTTATAAGAAAACAATAGGTAGTGTGAGTAAACACAGTATGATTTTTAAATAAACTCCACAATACCGTACCTACGTTACTTTTTTGACAAAATATGTAAAATCATGCGTTTCGTATAGAAAAAATATTTATAAATTTGTTTTAATATAAGTAAGTTAATTAGGAATACACATGTTAATTCATCACAACAAAATCAAGTCGAAATAGTAAAAAAATGTTTACGTACCTTTTCCATCAAAACTGGAACAAATCAACAAAACTCGGAACAAAATTCGGTGCTGGTAAGCTGGTAAGCCGAATTCGATCTCTGGTAGGATGCTTCGTTGAGAGGCGAAACACGTGTCGATTGGTGTTTTTTGGAGCTTGAGCGGAAAATAGCTAAAGATTTTAATAGGTAATTCATCACATGGAACTAATCAATATATCCCAAATCATTTTGAAGAACAATTCACGAACACTGTCAAATTAAGTTACGATATTTATTCAAGATATTCAGCGAAACTAAAACAATTCAAAATAACCTCATTTTTGTTTATTTTGACACGTGCACTGGTTTTAGCTAGTGAAGGTCAACTAACAATACACTTGTTTATAGGGCTCTGTCATGAGTAAATTCAACAAAAGAAAGTTAGCCCCATTTAGCGACTTAATTTATTAAGCTATAAAGCATTCGAATACAAGGATAACTAAAAATTCATCATTTTGAATTGTCTGAGTTTTGATCTAGGTATGCGATTTGTATTCGATATATCTTATTATTGATAAGAAAATTTAAATTTTATAATATTTTCACAGTTGTTTTATAAAGCTCTATGTTATGTATCACTCGGGATAAAGTGCGATTCCCAACTCATGTCTATGAAGGCCCCCGGCTTCGTCTCAAGCTACACCCTCGTTGGTAATCAGTCACGTTCACTCCTCGATGAACAAAATACCTAATAGGTATTGTGGCGCTGACTGTGGGAAATGTCGGGTAAAAACTAAAATTGTGTGCTTTTTTAGTGTTTACTTTATCTTGATAAAACCTACCCTCATTGGGTTCAAGCCCCTCCCAAACCAAAATCCTGGTTCACCACTGATTACCGTTTATAATTTTTAATTTCAAGATCTAAAAGGCTAGGCAGATCTGCCTCCTCTGCGAGCACAACACAGCCTTACTAAGTAACTTTTTCAACCAACTGTAGTCACTCACTCAGCAAAGCCGACTTTATGAAAATTATCTTGTGGTTAATGTAGCATATAGCCTAACATAATGTAGGACACAGATAAACCCAACCTTATAAGGTCCGAATTCACTCAGTTGTAACTTCTAACTGATAAGTTTTGTGATGTACTTAGTAAAATTGGTTAATTATGTGTCACATGGCCTCGATCTAGGTATGCATAGCTATAGTACGTATGTCAAATAATTACTAGCTTTTAAAACAATTTTTCAATAAAATTAAACTATGAATGTTTTTTAAATACATTCGTGAACTTTTAATTAATTTGTGGCTTCGTGTGAGAAATATTCTCTTTACCATCATTTTATTATACATTATATCTTTGTGACACGTTAAACACAGTGCGTGTAATTGTGGCTTCATTCTCATACAAGGGATTATTAAAATGTACGATTATTTTAATGGAGCTTTCGTAGATAGAATTTACAATGTCGATATTTATAATCGTGATTCGTATACTTTATTTCATGCGGCTTCTATACGGGCTTAGGAAACAAACAAGAAATATAGAGTTTCCGCTTTAATCATCCCACGCAGGTCTTAAAAGTCGGCCAAGAAATAGTTAATTAGGGAATATTATAAGGAGCTGTGTTGCGGTCAGAAATATTCTCGTGAAGGTAAAAGCTGAATGTGAACAAAAAAGGAAATTTGACCTCCACAGTAACATCTAAGTATTTAACCGACATCTAACCGACACCTATTTGAAAAATCTTTCACCATTTGAAACCGGGCGAAGCCGGGACGCACTGCTAGTTTCTGATAAACTGATACTTTCGCCGGAACATCGTTGAATGCTACCGTGTTATAGCGATGGCTATGTACATAATTCTGTTTTATCATTTTTATCTCCAAATGTTAATGGTGTTACTGGGAACTCCCCCAGAGTGTTGTGTGGTACCCACAGTACAAGCTTACTGCTTACTTTGGGGTCACACAATCTGTGTAATTGTCTAGAAAAAAATAAATTCCTAGTAAACTTTTGGATTGGCATGTATATGTTATTCCATTGCGTTGCGTTGCGACTCAAATGGAAGATGGCCTGAAGTTATGTATATCTCTACTAACCTATTTATTCTGGTTAATTATACGTGTCGTAAGACACAAATAAAAAGTGCCAACCTAAATGAGTATTAACAACAAAAATATTTGCAATTGCAAACGACATCGAAATTTCTAGGCTGCAATTTTAATCAGCCCCAAGATGGCCACCATAAAGTCTGTTACTTCATTAAACGGGCCTTTCTCTGCGCTAGCCACAATCTCTTTACCCTTTGTTACGAGCCCAAGATCCACCGCGAGATAAGCTATAATGGTGGTGAAACGTTTGAGTTGCGATTCTATTTCAATATATTCGTCAATAAAAGTACCTACCTATTTAATCAAAGTTCCACAATAAACATAATCATTTGTTCACTGATCTTATAGGATGAAAATCTCATGAGATTTTATTCGTCATGGTCATGACGAAAACAGGCACAACTCGATAGGTGCTGTAGAAAAGTCATAATATACACATTTCGCTAGTCTTCATAAAAATTAAAGGAATATACATACATACATATCCTCATACGTACGCATACGTATCCCTAACAGGGTAGTCAGAGAGGACGGAGCGCCAAGCGTCGCGGTTCTTAGATACTTCATTCGCTTCCTCAAATCTTATAATTCTCCTTACACATTTTCGCCTAGGTATGCGAGAGCTCTTGACATTTCCATCCGCTAACGCTATAATAATATACCTACAGATAATGCGATTAAAGATAAAAGCAAAGATCTTAGGATCGAAAATTATAAAAATTAAAAGTCAATACTTAAACGCATGAAAACTATGTAAGTACTAACATTTCACCTTGTTTGCATGTTTCGAATTTAGTATTCCATAAGTTTTATTATTAAATCCGTAGGATTATTTATTTTTCTAATAAATTAAGCAAGATACATAGCTACAATAATATTGCTATTTCTTAAAAAATATGAGCTTGTGTAGCATGTTATGAAAGAATGGATTTAATAAGGACAACCGCAACGACATTGGCATTGTTTGATGTTTTTCCGTCTCAATGAAGTTCTTATGCAATTAACATTAAAATGCTCATACCTAATTACAATCAAAGGTAAAATCAATATAACACATTTGGTGTAAGTAGTTAATTAGCTAATATTATTATTAAATATAGAAGTAATTAATTATTACACGAAATGTTATAATTTTTAAATTTGATGGTAATTAAATCATCGTAATATGTAAAATGGAAGACAACAAAATAAAAATAAACAATCGCCATTTCTTATTGTTATTTTTTTAACTGCGCTTTTTTATTTATTTATTTCGCTACCTTCATTTCATTCTATTAAAAAGCAGATAAAACTTTTTTTTAATTCAATGATCTGTAACAGTTTTTAGTTAATCGCTTTACTATTTTAGAACGATGTAGGTCGACTTCAATAGGCGATTTATTTAATATAAGTACAAACTATTATAAAAATGAATTATACCCATAATTCGTTTCAAAATGGCACTTGCAGAATGGAAGTTGCGTGGCCTAACCTCTATAACATTACATATAGCTACTTAAATTTAAAAAAGTTATAAACTACTTAGACGCTTTACAAACTACAATATTTTTAAAGTTAAACATGCGCGAGTTCGACTGGCGGATACAGAGTTCCGCACAACTTTTTAATAAATGATTAATTTCTAATCCTTACGTCTATTCATACATACTCATTTATTCTCTATTTCAGATATTTCAATGATCGCGTGACTGTCGCTGCCCGATTCGCGCTGTTGTTGAGATCCAGATTTTATTTAATTTTCTTTCAACATTTCTATTTATCTTTTTTTTGATATCTTACATGAAAAACATACAATCTCATTAATTTCACACGGACGAAGTCACGAGTAAAACGTAGTTATAAATATTCGTAACTACTTACGTTCAGTAAGACACAAAAAAAGACGATCGACGAAAATACCCGAAATGATAAATCCATTTTATAATAAATCCAATACAGCGGTCATAAGATGGAAAAATTATTACTGTAGTGCACTTTCTATTTCGCTTGTGCGATATTTATATACTACTTTCCTTTGAAATAGGTTATTTTTATTAAAGTTTACCTTATTAATAAAAAATTCGAATTGATAATTTTTATTCAAAAAACACAACTACATTTTTGAATCAAAATAATGACTTGAAGTATAGCTCTTTATTCAGTAATGGACTGCAAAAGCTAATAAATAAAATCAAAAGTTCTAATTAAAATAAATGTTTTTTTAAATGTACGACGTCTACCTAAAGACAAAAACAAAAAATTACTTAAATGTAAATAATACAATTTTCCGCGATTGTCTTTTTAAAGAACTTCCTTTTTTTAATTAAAACATAATGATTTTTATGAAACACTACGCTTAATTTGCAACTAAGTATAGTTTCAAAAAATCCACGTGCAGTTACAAAGACGTCTGTCTGACAAGGCGCCAAATAAATTAACCAATTACGGCACAGATTTTAACGCCCATTGATGTTGCCTCAGGATGTAGCTAACTTATTGGTCCATCCATTTCCCGCTTAGTTAAAATCGTGTCTACTGCGCAGGTATATCGGTAAGCCATATAAGATGTGCACTACTGTATCTATATCTATTCTAATATCATAAAGAAGTAAATTTTGTTTATTTGTATGTAATGGATACTACTACTCAACCGATTTCAAAAATTCTTTCGACTTTAG
This sequence comes from Zeuzera pyrina, assembly GCA_907165235.1. Taxonomy (NCBI): domain Eukaryota; kingdom Metazoa; phylum Arthropoda; class Insecta; order Lepidoptera; family Cossidae; genus Zeuzera; species Zeuzera pyrina. The sequence goes on from OU015641.1 coordinate 9,198,832, forward strand.
AAAGCTATATTATCAGCGAGTAACCTGGGCCTGGGTCGCTAGTATATTATATGAACTGAGATCTAAAAATTTTTCCCAAAAGTGTTATACAAGTCTACCAAAAATCACGTTACAAATATAAGAGCTACCCCCCCATTCACAAACCGTTTAGCTACTGAGCTATATCATATTTAACGTAGCCAACGCAGGCACAGGCGGTATTTGAAGGTTACGATGCAATTACAAATGTTAGGAAGCCGGAGGGTTATTAAGACGCTTGACGTAGTAAGGTGTTAGGTATACCTGTGACGCCTTAATTAACATTTGTACAACCGTACAGGGAACAGCCCGTGATAATGATTCAGGTAGTTAAGATATTGTGACTGTAAATGAAAAGAAATCCTTTTTGGGTACGTATACGGACCTTTGTGTCACCCTTGAGGAAGAAAAAGGCAACGAAGAGATACACAGTGTGAGACGATTGTACTACGGTGTTACTGTAAAATGAAGAAAGGAACGCTTAGATGGTTCTGGCACATTTAAGAATGAGTAAAGAAAGCGAAAATCTACAGAGTGGAAGCGAGTGGCAGCCGAAGCCAAGGTTACGAAGATCAAAAACCCAGAGTGTTAGCTGACGGAAATGTCAAAAGCACAGCACACCTAGGCGGAAATGCGTGAAGAGAATGATGAAATTGTAGGAGGCGAAAGAAGTATGTAAGGACCGCGAAGTATAGCGCTCCATCCTCTCTGACTATCCCGTTAGGGATACAGCGTGAAGATATGTATGTACGTATACGTACCCCAAAAGAGAAAACAAAATCCTTTTATGGTCACTGACACGAGCGTCTGTTCGTTAAAACCATCTTTTTACAAACCCTGCGACGTAAACATTATTAATCCACAAATGCACACGTTTATGTTTAAAAATCTTCATATAACGATTAAAGAAATAAATACAAAAGTAAATAGAATACCCATAACATTGTGTAACATTTTTAGGGGTCCATAGCAATATGGGAAAAACAGGACCCTATTGTAATTTCATCCTGTCTGTCTGTACGTTTGTCCGTCTGTTTATCCGTAATTCGCTAACTATTTTACTCAGAGATTATTGACACTACCTACATATAGATGAAATTTGGAAGGTAAATGTTATTCTATGAACGCTATGCAATGATGTAGTGTAATTACGTAAAAAGGAAATTAATGGTTGCCTATGAGGAATGAAAAAAAAATCCAATAAGAGTGGTGAAACTTTATACTTTTAGATAGTTCTTCAAAACTGATATTAAGGTTTCAAAATTACTTTCTCATTTATGTCTTTTGACTCGATTCAAAGGGGAGCTGTGAGAGTGGTTGACGATCCCAGGCTTATAAGCGGTCTCGAACACTAAGTTTGAGGAGAGACTTCGCCTCCCTGTGTGTTCTACCGTTTGTATGACGGGCCCTGTTCAGAGGAATTATTCGACATGATTCCCACGGCCACCTTCTACCATCGCACCGCTCGCCACCAGCAAGGATTTCATCCTCACACTTTAGAACAGAAGTGATCATGCACAGTTCGGTTTCAAAGGAGCTTTCTCCCTCGAAATTTGAAGTTGTGGAATGAACTCCCTGTCGAAGTTTTCCTAAGAGACTACAGCATGGGGTTCTTCAAAACGGTTTTTACAGGGTCGGCAATGCGCGAGTTATACTCCTGGTGTTGCAGGCGTCTACAGGCTACGGTAACCGTTTAACATCTGGCGAGCCGTATACTTGTTTGCCACCTTCATGGTATAAAAAAAAAGTTAGTAAGATATAAATATATGCACTTTTAAATTCGTATAAAGTATGTCCCCTCTCTCTAATTTTTCGATTACGAGGTTAGAAAATTCTGAAAAAAATAATGTATACACAAATACATACATATCTTCACGCTGTATCCCCAACGGGGTAGTCAGAGAGGATGGAGCGCCAAGCGTCGCGATCCTTACATACTTCTTTCGCTTCCTCAAATCTCATCATTCTCCCCACACATTTTCGCCTAGGTATGCGAATGCTTTTGACATTTCCATAGGATAACACTCTACCTATTTGATCTTCATAAGTCAGCCTTGGTCTTAAATTAATGTATAAGAACTATATTTACACTTTCAACGTAATATTTGAATAAGATACGCAGCGTAGTTTTTAAGATATGGAATACTTTAGGTTACGTGCTAAATGAAACGTTGAAATAATTTTATTGTTTACAGTATCTTTGAGAAATATGTAATACAAAACTTATTTTTGCTGGCGATTAAATTAATATCGTGCGTTCCAACTGCGGGAACTCTACACCACAGAATATGTAGAAAAGAAGGCTGACTTCCGCTTCATGCGTAACAACGCCTACTCTCAGCCGGATACGAAGGGTTGTTGAGTTGGGTATGAGATGCGGAGAATATCTCACCTAGTTATAAATTTAGTACATAGTAATAAAAAATAATGCACATAGATATAAGTTTTTCATGTTTGTTAAATTTAATATATTTAGGCATCTAAGAACATTATAATACGCTCGTTTATGCGGTTTAGACGTTGTCGTATTTGTGACAATATGAAGAACGATTTAAAGACAAACGAAACCTGGTGATTGCCCATATTCGCCCAAAATATTGCAATTGTGTGTGTGCCACGGCGCGTCCATATTAGCGTGCACACATACAAACCGCGTACGCTAGCTTCCGGTTACCGTGAAGACAACCTATTGTTATGTTTTTACTATGGCTAAACTGTACGCGGTCCGACGTACAATTAGAGGGGTGAAAGGGTGGGTTTATAATTGTTTTATAATTGAAAAATTAAACTGATTACTCTAGCGACTTCGATCTCAAAATCATTTTACATACCCTCTATTGCCAAAAGATACGTACCTAAACCTACACTTACTATCAAACTATTTCTAATAAATACATCGTATACAAGCTTTCGATAAATTGGACTAAGGAAATACCAATTACAGTGCACAAAATGTTAATATCCGCGTCATAATAAATGTCATAATGGTTAACCAAAAAATTGTAGGGAACACTTAGGTAACACCCAGGTATTATTAATATGGACACACAATTTAACGCTATTCGAGATGGACGAAGCAAAGGTACAAAAAAATCACACTAACGCCATTTCTAGAAATAACTACCTAGTATTTGAACATACAGGGCGCAGAACCATATGGTGCAGAATTATAGAGTGCAAAATTATATAGAGCGGAATAATGAAGAATCATATTATAGAGTAGAATCATAATTATACAGATCGCTAGTTTATCGTCTATTTGAGTATAAACAACTGGTTGTACATTAAAAATTAGTACAAATTATTTTGTTCGGTTTTCCCATTTTCCCTTGAGAGGGAAGGCAAAGAGCCGATGTCATCAGTAGTAGATAAATACATTCTTCATATTATTTCGTTAAAATGTCGACATAATACGTTTTAATATTTCTTGGAATTTCTGACGACAGATAGGCTGACGAAACCACTAAAAAAATCTCAACGTTACACTACTAAATAACCACTTGTTTTCACGATTCCACATATTGCACAACAGCGTAGACACTTGGGACGCAAAACTACGACAATTTTACATCACAATATCCACCAAAAACAATTTGCAAATTATTAAAATGAACGCCCAGCTGTTCTCCATAACATCCCACCAAAAACTATAAACTAGTATAATCACAGATTAATTAGTTACTAATAATGTTTTTTTTTTGCAATTATTGTGCAGCCAGAACAAAAAACCGAACTTTTCTAAATTTATTTTAAGTATGAGTGTAATTGGGAGTTACGTGCGTTATGTGTTACGCATAATACTATGCGTAACACATAACGCAAGTCTAGTGCTGATAATTTAAGGTCACACAATACACTACAATAAAATATTATATAGGTAATTGTCTGTAGCATTTTTCTTACGCAAAATCTTAGTGTGTCACTGCCTGCTTTTCTTTCGTCAGCCTACAGCACGGAAAACCTTTTGCTATCTGTTATACACCCTCTCTTAGGATCGGTTGAGGTGCCGTGCTTAACTGATGCTCGAAATGCTTGTTTAAGTGCTTGTCCAGGTACTAAACTAACCTGTCTACCTCAACTTTTTGTCAGTAACACTGGGATGAGCCTCTATTTAAAAATTTTCATTTACAACCTTTAGATTCTTGTAGTACCGAAAATATAATACCTTCAAAAAACTGAGGAACTTTAATTGACAATACCACACTTTGGCTAATATCCTTTCGTCTGGGGGCCACGACTAACCTTTCTCACCGTTGCCGTTGTGGTGATCTCGTCGATGTATTAGGTCACTACGATTTATCCTGTTTACGTAGCGCGGGCCGCATGTCACGACATGCTGCCTTGAATGACGTCATTCGGCAGGAAATTGTTACCGCTGGCGTTCCTGCAGTCTTAGAGTCTGTAGGTATTGCTCGCAGCGACAGTAAGAAACCGGATGGTTTGACGCTCATTTCTTGGAAACTTGGAAGATCGCTGGTGTGAGACGCCATTTGTGTCACTACACTTGCTGTTTCCCATGTACCGGTGACTTCCAAGTCAGCAGGTGCCGCGGCCAGCACTGCCGAGAACTTAAAGCGGCGTAAGTATGCGACTCTCTCTAAGAGTTTCATATTTACGTCCTTCGCAGTCGAAACTTTGGGTCCTTGGGGCCCCAAAAACCTATCGACTGATTACTGATATTTGTTCGACTGCTTGAGGCTTAAAAGAGGTAATCCTGCCCAGTCTGCTGGGCACATAAACCAATGACAGCTTTCTAAGCGGCTTTGAAGAAATCTATTAAGTATTTAAGATAATGTGTAGTTTTAAGTTTAAGTTTAAATATTAACGTATATATGTACTTTTTTGTTATTTATTATAATAATTATCATCCTGATTTTCTTAATAATATGAAACGAACACAAAGCGGCACTTTTCTATTCTAAATAAAAGACTAGAGCGGCTAGACAAGTGGCAAACGTTGCATCAACCGAAACGCTTGCTAGTGTTGTTGCTCTTAAAAAGTGCCATTTGGCTACCTTTTATATGGCGGTTTTCACATGACTTTACTTTTCGTTGAATTTGATGTAAAGTTAATAACGTTTGATTTCCAATTTTAAATTCGTTACGCTAGATCACGTGGTATTTGTCATTCTATTCTCTAGTTTACGCCAATTGAGCCACATGTGTAGGTCCCAAGCACTAATATCCGTTAATAAGTACCAAATTTGGCTCTCCTTTAACTCTTCTACGAATATTTTAAAATATTAACTCGGCTGTGGCACGTGAACAATTTGCTAAGACCGCCACTCTGTGTACAATACAAATAATTTTATACTAAAGCGAAATACCCAACATAACTATGAAATATCTTTTATGCAAATGTTCCCACGTGCAACACATTTCCCGCAGAGAATTACACGTGCATTCAACATGGAAATCTGAAATGCGATAACTGAGTGAACGTCGTTTTTTCAATATTTCAGTGAAAAATATACCATATAGGAAAATGAATTTAAAATTGTTTCCAAAAATTTTCAAAAGTATGTATGTACCTACATACATAATTTCATACTATTTTTCATTTAGAATGAACAGAGGAGCAAGTGTAACAAAATAACGTCTTGAAACACTTAGTAATAAATTTATTTATTTGGGTTTACCGACGGCTTACAGATGACAACTATGAATACTGACAAATGACAATGTTAACTGCAAGGTAGGTAAGACCATAGGACGTTTGCTTTTCAATCCCGGGCCCCAGGATAGATTCCCAATTTAGGGTATGAACTTTTCTAAATGGGCTTGTGGTCTGGATGTTTTTGAGAGCTCCCCAATTTCTTTGTGTGATACTACCAGTCTCCACAGTATACAAGCTTAGTAATGCTTTATTTGAAATCACATAATTGGTGTAACTGTGTCGAGACTCGAGAGTATTATTATTATTATTATATTATTATTAGGTTGATAGCCATTACCAATTCATACTAAGCCCTATTCCTTAATCCTTGACAGACTTTTTCTACTTGCGCGGAAAGTTAAGCGGCTTCTATATGTATATTTCTCTGCCTCTTCCAGACCGCAGCTAGCAATGGAAGCAAATCTCATATAAGCAGGTTATATGAGATCATTTTCAACCGGTAAACTCTGTGAAGAGTTATGTACGTAGATAAAATCATTAAGTTTTAATTTTTTTTATTTAAGTTTTATTAAATATAATTTGACTGACTTATTTTCTATATTCCCAATGAAAAGATTTTAGACACGGAAATTAACACAAAAACATCGGAAGCATGTTTACGTTAAACTGACTTCAAAATTTGTTTGATAATTGAAAATATTTCTTTCGTTTCTTATTACCCCTTCGCAATCTTTAAGAAAATATCGTCCAAGATATGTTTGAAAATAGAACAATTTATGTATATTATATAATAGTTATCTACTAGGACAGATAAGTATTCGCTTCAATCACAAATAAAAAACTAGATACACAATCAACGCTTCAAAAATATCCAAATCAAATGTGCACTCAAATGAGTATTTGAGTGCACTTCTGTTTTAGTAGTAGGTATTTGAAAACGCTAACAGCGAACATATCAAAGTGCTCCTTCAAAAATTGTAAAAACGACACATCTAGAACGCTAAAAAAAGACAGAGATTCTTATTTTCGGTTAATAAATTAAATAATATTATTTACGTGTTCATTATTTCGATATAGTAATAACGTTAAAAAGCTCTTTTTTATTAAATTCGTAATCATATTTTTAAATATTGCCTGACCATATATGTCTTGTCACTTTCATGTAACAAAACAAAATGACGTAAATAGCAATGCAAATAGATTATGTGAATTATACTTTACGCGCGAGACGTACGATTGCATTTTAATTTTTTTTTTAACAAAACTCGTTTCACTGTCATACAAAAATCGTTTTCGAGCTTTTATAACGTCAATATATATACGTCAATTCGGACAATAATTAATTTGTTTAGATTTTACAGGAGATTAATAATTCAACAAAAAGCAAGAAAAACACATAAACTCAACTCAACACGAGCCACGAACTCATCCGTAGTTAGCCGAGTGACGCACGTCAATTCACGAACACTGAATTTCGGCACGCCCGAAGTTTCGGCCGATGATTGGCCGAAACGAAAACTGAGGCCGAAACTAAATTTTAGATCGAAACTGGCCGAAGCTGAAACTGAATCTTCGGCTGGTCTATAAAGATTATATTAACGCAAAAATGAGATAACTAAGATGTGAGTGCTGTCGAGAAACTAACCACTATCATATCTACACATAAACGTATGAAGAAAATAATAATGAAATTTCAAGAAGCAGTTGTGTAAAGATTGCTTGGCACTACGTCCTTATCCTGTCACTATCCGAGCGGCTAGACAAGTGGCAAACATTCGCACGATCGCAACGCTTACTAGTGTTATCGCTCGTCAAAATTGCTACTCAGCTTCATTTTATACGGTGGTTTTCACAGGACTTTACGTTTCATTTTATATAATTATAAGAAAGTTAATAACGTTTGACTACCAATTTAAAACTCCTAAGATTACGTAGTATTTATCATTCTATTCTACTACCTTTTACGACAATTGCGCCACTTGTCTAGTCCCCCAGGTTTGATTGCTCAAACAGTCCACTTATTGCTACGATTGATTTCATTGCATCCACGTTCTATCCGCCCCTAATATGAAATAGTGTAACATTATTTATACACTTAAAACTCTGATAAAACGCTGACATTTAAGTATATGTAGTACTTATGAATTAGTACGTATACCGCAAAACAGAACTAAATGCTCTCACAGCGTTTGAATCTAATATGAAATTTTGTTCAAAATACACACGGCGAACATTCGCTTTTAACGCTATTGTCTCCAGTTATTTATTACAAAAGCCTTATGTACACTCGGACCTTAGGAACTACTGTTTTTGTGCAACAACGAACACAGAAACATCAGAGACATCATTCGTCACTGTCTGTCAATATTCAATTGAGTTCAGATACCATGAATTTCTCTAGTTCCTTCCCCAGGTGTATTGAATAGAATTTTATAACAGTTTATTTTTGTTCTGTTACTAAGAATTTCAACGTAAAAGTTACTCTTTTAAGGGAATTTAGTCTAGTACAATGTGTTTTCTCTAAAGATGATACTCAGATTCTGAAAGTTAGAAACGTTGGAATGTATGAAAGTGACAAAATTTGATCATCGTCACGTGATTGATTTTTTAAAGCTAGCGTCAAATATACTCGTATATCGTATATATATACTCGTATAAATTCCTGCCTTTTTAGAAGACGACAGTAGGTAGTAATTTTGTCTAATGCCTAGTTAACTTCTCATAAAACGGTAAGTCGATAAGTGGAAAAACAATAAAATTGCCACGTGTTAATCAGATATAAATCCCACTCTATTGTACTTGCCAATTAAATTAACTAAAGCAGCAACTTACTACTTACCGCACTGGCATTAACCATCATATCATCTGTCTAGTTTATCTCTATAAATATAAATAAATTGCCGCGTTTATGAAAGATCATCGCTCGAGAAACGCTAGACCTATTTTTATGTCGTTTTCATAATTGTCAGGACTAGGTTTATATGAAAATTTTGCGAAAATCCACCTCAAAAGTCGAAATTGTATTTTTGTATGAAAATCGCAAAAAAAGAAATTTGTGTGTTGCAAACATTCAACATCCCACCCGGGCGAAACCGAGGCGAGTCGCTAGTATATAAATAAAAATTGATTGCCGCATGTATGAAAGACCATCACTTGAGAATCAACCAATTTGGCTGATTTTTGTTGTTGTGTTCGTAATTGTCAGCACAAAGTTTGGGTGAAAGAATGTTTTGGAAAATCCACCGGAAAAGTCGGAAATTTGAATGGTATTTTTGTTTTAAAATTTCAATAAATAAAAATTAAGAAAAATTAAAACATTTGCAGTTCTTTATGTATCCACAATATAAGCATTGTGGTTAGTCTGGATTCACACTATTGGTATAATTGTCTGAAGCATTTATTTATATTTATTATACACACAGAACAGAACATAGTGGCACTATCACTCAAAACTACACATCTTTATCAAGAACTCACACATACACAAACACAAAACGCACGCATACACACGTACATGCACACATAAATCCACGCATTCATAATACACAATCAAGCGCACATATGGTAATTATAAATTAAGACTTTATAGCAGGGCTCGGTATCCGGTTAATTTTCCAAACCGGTTTAGGTCATTGATCCTGAACCGGAATCTATTGTGGTTTGGATTACGGTTACCGGTTAATACAGAAACCGGTTTTTCACATAGATTCTGTTAACCGAAATTAACTGGTTTTTCGAGTTGTTTCACGTATACTAGAATACATACTAGAATACATACTAGCTGCCTGCGACTTCGTCCACGTTATGGTGACTTAAAACAAATACAAGTAAACGTGTGAGAATGAGACGAATGAACCACAGCCTATAGTATATAGTGTCTTGTTTGTGTCTCTTTCCTCCTCGTGCTACTATCATAAATGATTACGTTTTCACTCGCACTCTTTGTACGTCTACACGCCAGTATATACTAAGTTTATGGTGTAGACAATGAGATGACACCTTGCGGTCAATGATAGACGCCGGTTAATTAACGAGATGCAGTGCGATTGATCGCACGGCGTCTCGAAGAAAAGTTTGTTTCCTAAATTGACCTTACCGGTAAGGTCAATCGAACCTGGGATCTCAGCCGGTAAAACAGATGCTCTGCCACTGCGACAACGGGCTAGTCAACCCTGGTACAAATTTAAACTTCATATAACAAACCCCCGCACTCAAGGAGAGGTGATGGTTCGTTGCCGGGTTAGTGAATAAGCGATTGTTGTTGCTTCCTGATACTTTGTCCATCCTGATGGTATACAATGTATATGCGTAGTAGAGAAGTAAGAATTAATGTGGTGTATGTGGTAAAAATGTTAAGAAAATAGAGAAAAGTTTTTGAAAACCCCCTTGATCAATATCTAAACTCATTCGTGCACTCCACTCCCAACGACGTATTACGAAAAGCGTTTTTTCAAGTTTTAAAACAAAAGTTAAAAAATATTCCAATGATGTTTCACGAAGATAAGATAAGGTGAAAAAGTTTTCTATCGACCGAGAAACTTTTTTAATTTGATTCTTTTATCGTTTTCAGTCAGAATTATGAACCTATAATGTTACTATAACGGATGCATATATTTAGTAACACAATCGCGTACGTCAAGAGTCTTAATAAAGTAACCATGTGGTGTAACCCACACAGGTCTGCAGACCCGAGACCAACATAACCTGGATCTACCGTAAAACTACGTCCGTGCATGGAGTTGAATTTACATCCTGACCTTTTGAAATTTTGGATCCGCCCACTACTAGCGGTTAACTTTCAAGTGAATATCGAAACTAATAAATATCGACGTGGGACAATGTCGTAATTACCTAAAACAGCCATTAATAAAGTGTGCTTCGCGAAGCCCTGGGTAGCCGTATGATCAAAAAATATGTAGAAAAGAAGGCAGCCTCCTGCCTCATGCCTAACGGAATTGTCTACTCTCGGCTGCGTATATAAGGTTGTTGCGTTGGGTGTCACAAGCGGAAAGCATCACGTTTTTGAGTTTGAGCGGAAAATAGTTAGAGATTTTAGGAAATCATCACATCTTGTTTACTTAGTACATGATAATAAAAAACAATGCACGCGGACATTGTCGTGTTCGTTAAAGTGAATTTCTTGTAGTTATTATTATATATATTATGATGAAGTCAGTAGGTGCCGCGGGAAGCCCTGGCGAGAACTCGAAGCGACATAAGTATGCGACTCGCTCTGAGAGTTTCATATTTACGACCTTTGCAGTCAAAGCTTTAGGACCCTGGGACCCTGGAGCCCATCAACTGGTTTCTGATATTTTTAAGAGATTGGTCGAGGCTTCGCTCGACCATCAGGCTGGCGGCTACTTCCGCCAACGAATCAGTTTTTCTAGTTGAAGAGATAATGCTGCCAGTCTGCTGGGCACCCTAAGCAATGACTGCTTTTTAAGAGGCCACTTTGAAAAAGTCTATTGTTTAAGATAACGTTTAGTTTTAAGTTTGTAAATATTAACTTTACGATATGTATGTACTGATTTATTTATAAGTTTAGATTACTATTTTTCGTCTATAAACAAAACAACTCCAACGCAAAAAAGGTGTAAAGATATGAAGAACGCTTACAATATCCATCTATTTTCCGAAAAATTCCAAAACTAATTGACACGTCGCTTCTCAACGAAGCATACCCAGGACATTCCAGAGATCAGACTCGGCCAGCTAACTAGGACCGAATCAACGAACGAGTCAGTTGTGAAGATGACGGGAAAAGGCTAAGCGTTAGATTAACTACGGTTTTCCGTTTTGACACTTGATTGTGTATGTTGTTAACTAGTTCTTAGAAGCCCAAACTATGTCTGTATAGCTGATATTTTCGGTATTAATCAAATTCCAAAAACAAAGTCTCACTTTACGACATCTTTTCTACCCAAAAACGACTTATGGGGGTTAGGTTACAAGTGCTAGGTTTTATTATATGTAGTATTTGAAAGTCTTCTATCAAAAAATAAAATCTATCGCTCATACCTCACTAATACACCTCATTGAAACCAAATCCGTCTGTACAAGTTGTAATATCTTATGTACCTACCTATGAGTTCATTCGCTCATAAAAAGGTCTCTAGTATTAAAAGACGTAAGCAGTATTTAATCTAACGTGCTTCCTCTAAGAAAAATTACTGTAACGTATGTACCGACATTTAGACGGACAGACAGACAACACGAAACTAAAACTATTCCGTTTTTACCTATTAGGAAATTGAACCCTGGAATTAACATGTAAAATGTCGCAATACGAACGCGATGACGACCTTGATGACCTCGACATAACGACATGACGACCTCAATGGTGTGCAGTGGTTTAGGCGTTGATTCTAAGCGCGGAAGGTTTCGGGTTCGATTCCTGGTCGGATCAATTTAGGAAACGCACTTTCCTAGATTGTCTTGGATCTGGCTTTACTGGGAGACCCCTAGTAGTAGTCGTCGTCGTATTCTCACAGCACAGGAATGTATTAGTTCGAGACCAGATGATTGGTGTGTATTGTCTGGCGTATTCCTTCTAAAATTATTTATTTGGAAAAAGTTGTTAAAACAAAATATTTATTTTAATTTTTTTTTTCAATTCTAATAATATTAAAATTAAAACCTACCTTCCAAACCTTCTTATTGTCACTGGCGCTCGTAAATTAACGAAACCACCGCAACAGTCCTTTAAAATTTACATTAATCTGGAATATAGTCTTCGGTTTGCGAGAATAATGCAGAACAAAGTTATCGAGTTGACGACAAAGTTCAAATAGCAGGAGAGCGCGAAACTACCAACCTGACGCGAGCTTAGCACGCGACTGGCGCGGTGTTTACTGGAGCTTTGAGAAAGCTTGGCGCCATAGCCACAGCTTACGGCAACGTAAAGGTACTTTCACACTATATTATACCCAGGGCTGCAAATTCGTTTAAAATTTTAAATCAGTTTTAATAATACCGGTTTTTAACAGTTATTGACATTTTTTGTGACACAGGACAAATCTTTTTTTAACCGACTTCAAAAAAAAGAGAAAGTTCTCGATTTGGTTGTATTTTTTTATTTTTTTTTAATGTTTGTTACTTTAGAACTCCCTCATTTATGAAGCAATTTAGAAAATTCGTTTTATATTTGATACGATATACTTCCAGATTCGTCCCAGTTATTATTGGTTACTGGTATTGGAGCATGGACTTCGAAGATACACCAAATAACACCTAATTAGGTGTTATTATATACGATTGCTTTCTTTATTCATTTATATTGATGTTTCTCTTGTCATTACGTTCCAGAATTAGAAAAAAAGTTAATTGTAGATCTTCCTGGATATTTATTTAGGTCAAGATCACTTAAAAGTAGTCGAAAGGGAGAAATAAAAAAAAATATTAAAAAAATTAAAACGACTTCAAAAAAATTACTGGAAAGTATGAAATAACTATCTTTTGCTATTCAAAACTCAAGTACAAAAATAACTTTATAAATAAGATACCAATATCTATATAATTAAATTTGACAGTTACTGAAATCGGTGCCAAATCCCATGTCCAATCCAACAGAAAGTCGATTATTTTAGTAGGCTTGGCACTGACTTTAGTAATTGTCAAATTTATTTATATAGGTACGAGTATTTGTATCACATTTATAAAGTTATTTTTGTATTTGAGTTTTAATTAGTAAGGGATGAGTCCAATAAATCTACGGATTGACTATGTCGATTTCCAGATAATTGAGAGCAGGACAAAAAAAAGATCGTGTAAAACAATAAATTCTAAGAAAGAAAGCATTTTTTTTCCAGATTTTCAATGGCAAACTTAATCTAAAAAATTCGCGAGTCTTTAAAACGGTTTTTCTCTAATAAAACAAAAAGTTGTGCTTGTATCCAAATAAGTGAAATTTAAAAGATAAAATTATCTTTCGATTGATTTCCTGTGAAATATCGATTTTTGTCAGCTTGGTCAGCTTAGCGAGTAAAGTCTATACTAAAGTATTGACTGAACGTATGAAAGGCGTTTCAGAAAGATATTTGTGGGAGGCGCAAGGTGGATTCAGGAACGGTAGGGGTTGTATCAGTATCAGATTTTCTCGCTTCGCCTTATCGTGGGGAGGTTTCTGGCTTTAGGTCGGAAAGTTTTCTGCGCTTTCGTGCATCTAGAGAAAGCATTTGATAGAGTAGTCCGGAAGAAATTGTGGAGTCTTCTGCCTGAATATGGCGTGGAGGGCTCCTTACTGCAGGCTGTGAGGTCATTATATCGAGACCACAGAGCCTGTGTAAGGATAGACGGGGACATGTCGCCCTGGTTTGAAGTCTGTTCTGGTGTCAGACAGGGCTGCGTGATGTCCGCCTGGCTATTCGTGCTGTATTTGGACAGTTGCCTCCAGAGATTGAAAGGTAATATGAATGGTATGGGATGTGGTGACACAGTGGTAAACTGCCTATTGTACGCTGACGATGCTGTGCTAATAGCACCATCAGAAGCAGAGTTGCAGACACTAGTCACGTGCATGAAAGAAGATTGTGAAGTAAAAGGATTGAAAATGAATGTGAACAAAACTAAGGTTCTGGTGTTTGAGAGAGAAGCGGTACAAACGAAATGTGTGATTTGTGTAAATGGAAAATGTCTAGAACAGGTGAATGAAATTGTGTACCTGGGGAGTGCGTTTTCGAGGGATGGAAGATGTGAGTTGGATGTGGAGAGACGGGTAGCAGCTGGCAATAAAGTGAACGGTGCTCTGTCCGTATTAGTGGGTAGTGTGAATATATCTAACACTGCTAAAATGGCCATCCACAATGCGGTGTTGGTGCCAACTTTGTTGTACGGTAGTGAGGCCTGGATATGCCCAAAATCGAGTGAAAGTATGTTAAATGCTGTGGAGATGCGGTCTCTCAGAAATATGTGCGGTGTCACGCTTGCTGACAGGATAAGCAATGATGAGATACGCAGTATGACAGGGTTGCACAACAGTGTTATTGTAAAAATGAAGAAAGGAATGCTTAGATGGTTCGGGCACATGGAAAGAATGAGTGATGAAAGACTGACGAAGAAAATATACAGAGCGAAAGTGAGTGGTAAAAGAAGCCAAGGAAAACCAAGGCTGATTTATGAAGATCAAATAGCCAGAGTGTTAGCAGACGGAAATGTCAAAAGCACTCGCATACCTAGGCGTAAATGTGTGAAGAGAATGATGAGATTTGAGGAAGCGAAAGAGGTGTGTAAGGACCGCGACTCCTGGCGCTCCGTCCTCTCTGACTACCCCGTTGGGGATACAGCGTGAAGTTATGTTATGTTATGTTATACATGAAGAAAAATGCAAAAAACCGTTAAAAATCGCGTTTCTTCATTTAATAATAACTATTTCATCAAAGCAACTTAGAAACTTGTTACTTTGTGAAAATGCTGGTTTTAGCTATTGAAAACTGTAGTTCTTTTTTGGCGCGATATTTGGAAGTTGTTCAAGAAAATTTCATTTCTGCGAAAAAAAGCGTTTTTGTAAAACTGTGTACAGTTCTCCAACATCGTACGTTTTTTGGAGCTCTATTTCTTTGCTAAGAGTTCTATGAGTACTATTATGCACAATTGTTTAGAATTTGATTTTTTTAATTTAAAGTACAAAAAATTGCACCGTAAAAATGTCGACATTTGGAGGTTAGGTTTTTCGCTGTGGATTTTTTTAATTCAACATTTTTCGAAACCAAACTGCTATTGAATGATAGTTCATATTTTTTGACGCATTTAAAAAAAAATTACCATACAGCCATCTGGAACTGAGAATTTTTTTTTTCTAAAAAACGGGAATTGAGGAAGTGTGCTCGTCGCGACCCCTGCCAACCCTTTTAAAGGCTGCAATTTCTCTCCTGTGCACACCATGCCGAACAAAGTAGATATGGGAGATAGGGCGTCCCCCGAAAGCGACATACACCAGTATGTCCTCGCTGGTGTGAGCAGAGTGGAGTTCAGCGTTGGTTACTGCCACCCAACACGTTGTGCACCTCGAGGCGAGAAGTGGAGGGAGGAGTGCAGAATAGCTGCGTGGAATGTGAGAGGTGGGATTGAAAAGAAGATAGATAAAGTGATTGATATTATGGAATAAAAAAAATTGGACGCTAACGCATCCAATCTTTTTTATTTGTGTTTGTGTGAAACCAAGTGCAAGGGCAATGAACTTGCTGACTTGACTGGAAAGGGCATAACTTTGTAGTCAGAGGTACTACAAGAAGAAATGGGATGCCAAAGGGTAGACGTCTTACTGTCCTCTCGTTTGGTTAATTGTGTAACTGAGTATAAGTGTGTAAATCCGAGACTGCTCTGTTCGAGTTCTAGAGACGGTTGAAGAGAATGAGAGAATTATAGTGCGTGGAGACATTAATGGATGGGTCGGAGCGGCTCGAACAGGATTTGAGTCTGTCCTAGGCAAGTATGGAAATAAGAGAGTGAATGAAGCTGGCAGGATCGTGTTAGGAGTGTGTATGGAAAATGATATTTTTGTTGCTAATGCCATATTTAAGCACAAAAGGATTCATCAGTACATGTGGGAAAGGAACAATAAAAGGAGTATGATTGATTTATTCCCGGAGGACAGTCGGCTCAAATGGGTTATGGACACGAGAGCACACAGAGGAGCTGATCTCGGACCACGGACGAACGGACCACTTTCTAGTGGTAACTAGAATTAGGGGTCTGTTTGCAGCATGGCAATGTCACGTAGCGTGCAAAGCTGCAGCAGTCCAGAGCTGGAAACTGCAATACGCAACCACCAGGAATGAATATGGAAGAGTAGTATCCGGTAAGCTTGATGATAGATTGAAAATGATGAGCGAGGATGTTGAAGAATGTTGGCATAACCTTAAGGATAGTATGATCGAGGCTGCGAAAGAAGTGTGTGGAACAAATAAGATTTGGTACAGTAAAAAGCGTGATGTGTGGTGGGATGATGAGATGAAAGAGTCTGTATATAAGAAGAAGAAATCATGGCGAGACTACCTTGCTACTAAAAATGACTGTGGTCAAAAGAATTTGATGAAAGACAGATATAAGCTGTAGAAAGTAGAAACAAGGCACTAGAGAAAAAAGCTTGAAAGGTGTAGGGTGTCAGACGAAAACAAGATGTTGAACTACTTCGAGGAAAATTCCAAATTATTTTGGAAAGAAGTACGTAAGTACCGAAGTGATCCGACACCTTACAGAATTAATAAAGTGCTTTCCAAGGAAAACCACCTGCTAACAGATAGAAAAGATGTTCTGCAGCGGCGGAGCGAATACTATCGAGAACTGTGTGAGAGTGGCGACTCCGTCTCTGATGCTGAGAGTAATTCTAATGAATTGCCGCACTCGGCTCAGGAACTGGAGGGTGCCACTAGTATGAAAGAGATTGGGAAAATGATAAGACGTCTGAAATATGGAAAGGCTGTGGAAAATGATGAGATGACTGCTGAGATAATCAAGTATGGTGGTCTTAGGGTCTGGGATACCTTCTATGCACTGTGCAACCTTTGTTGGAAGAAGAGTATCTCTCTATAAAGGAAAAGATCATTTAGACTGTGCGTCCTATAGGGCCATCAGCTTGGTGAGCTTAGCAAGTAAAGTCTATACTAAGATATTGACTGAACGTATGAAAGGCGTTTCAGAAAGACATTTGTGGGAGGCGCAAGGTGGTTTTAAGAACGGTAGGGGATCAGATTTTCTCGCAGATTATCGTGAGAAGGTTTATCGTGGGGAAGTTTCTGGCCATAGGTCTGAAAGTCTTCTGCGTTTTCGTGGATATAGAAAAACATTCGATACAGTAGTGCGACAGAAATTGTGACCTGAATAAGGCGTAGAAGGCTCCTTACTGCGGGCTGTAAGGTCATTATATCGAGGCCACAGAGCCTGTGTAAGGATAGATGGTGATATGTCGCCCTGGTTCTATGTCTGTTCAGGCGTCAGACTGGGCTGCGTGATGTCTACCTAGCTGTTCGTGCTGTATTTGGACGGTTGCCTCCGGAGATTGAAAGGTAGTAATGAAAGGTATGATATGTGACGGTACAGTGGTAAGCTGCCTATGCGGTGCGGGTGTAATAGACGTCATCAGGAGAGGGAGGGCGATACACCTGCATTGGGTAAAGGCTCACGCAGAGTTTACAGGGAACGAAAGAGCTGATGAGCTCGCTAAGTCAGCAGCTTTACATAAAAAGACACAGGCCGTCTACGATAAATGCCCGGTATCATTTACCAAGCGGATCATTAGATTGGAAACGATTGGCGAGTGGAACCGACGCTATAAACAAGGAGAGATAGCCAGGGTGACGAAGGTGTTTTTCCCTGACGCTATGGCGGCATATCCTCTCATCAAGAAAGTAAGGATAGAGCTCGTATTAGTACAAGTGATGACAGGGCACGGGGGGTTCTCCGAGTACTTGTATCGCTTCAAGTGCAGGGAGAGCCCAGCGTGCTCTTATGACCCCAATAAAGAAGAAAGCGTACTGCACGTACTGATAGAATGCCCTAGATTTATTAAGCAAAGATACGAGACAGAATATAAAATAGACACAAAGATAAATATAGAAAATATATATTTGATAGCACAAGACAAGGAAAAGAGAAGAGAATTTTTAAGCTATTGTAGAGATGTGGCATTCCAGGTTATAAATAAAAATAAAACAAGATAATATGGGAAGGTATAATTGTATACCAGCCATATTAAATTAAGTACAAATAGAAATCTGCAATGACATATAAAAGATTGGTAGGTAAATGAAACAAATTGGGCGAAACGTGCAGTACATTAGTTACTTAAAATTATTAGAATGTAAGGATAGTAATAAAATATGTAAATCAGTTAAGTAGAAATTTAAGAAGTTAAGTAGATAAGGCCAAATATGTACATATCCAAAGCATTGTGATATTAGATATAAGAAAAATATTGTAAATATAGGCATAAGACGAACTAACTGTGACAATAGATACAAGATAAATATGACGACCATGATAATAAATACAGTCCCAATCCAATTGTAACAAATGACAGGGTTAAAGAAGTGAGTTATATGTAAATGATAAAAAAGTAAATACACTAAATGAAAATGAACTGGTGATAAGGTATATGTCTAGTTGCCTTGTGTATATATATATATATGTATATATATATAATTGTGTATATATAAGATAATAAATAAAAATATATATAATGTAAATAATAAGATAAATAAAAATAAGTGAAGGGAAATAATATAAGACAGAAAAATGTAGAAAATGAATAAGGACAAGGAATGTACCTAGGGATGACTGAATGCGAATATGAGTAAGCAAAAAATAGAAATGACAAATTGGATAGGGACATATTTGGCTGAAATGTTAGAGAGAAATATATGAGAATGGTAAGGATGGAAGATAAAAAGGACGAAATGGGAAGACGAATACAATTTGCAAAAAAAAAAGCTCTGACACAAACCACGTCGGGGGATGCGGATTATTTAAGAACGGTAAGCTGCCTATTGTACGCTGACGATACTGCGCTTATAGCACAAACAGACAAAAGCAGAGTTGCAGACACTAATCACGTACATGAAAGATTGTAAAGAGAAAGGGTTGAACATGGATGTGAACAAAGCTCAGGCTCTTGTGTTTGAAAGGGAAGCGGTAAAGACGAAATATGACATTCGGTACATGGAAAATGTCTAGAACAAGTGAATGAAATTGTATTTCTGGGGAGTGCGTTAACGAGGGATGGAAGTCGAGAGTTGGATGTGGAGAGACGGGTAGCAGCTGGCAATAAAGTGAATGGTGCTCTGTCCGCATTAGTAGGCAGTGTGAATATTTCTAACACAGCCAAAATAGCCATCCACAATGCGGTGTTGGTATCAACGTTATTGTACGGTAGCGAGACCCGGATATGCCGGAAATCGAGTGAAAGTATGATAAATGCAGTAGAAACGCGATCTCTTAGAAATATGTGCGGTGTCACCCTTGCGGACAGAATAAGCAATGAAGAGATACGCAGTATGACAGGGTTGCACGACAATGTTATAAAAATGAAGAAAATAATGCTAAGATGGTTCGGCCACATGAAGGAATGAGTGACGAAAGACTGACGAAGAAAATGTACAGAGCGAAAGCGAGTAGTAAAAGAAGCCAAGGAAGACCGAATCTGACTTATGAAGACCAAATAGCTAGAATGTTAGCTGACAGAAATGTCAAAAGCACTCGTATATCTAGGCGAAAATGTGTGAGGAGAAAGATGAGATTTGAAGAAGCGAAAGAAGTATGTAATGACTGCGACGCTTGGCGCTTCGTCCTCTCCGACTACTCTATTAGGGATATAGCGTGAAGTGTATGTATGACGATTACGTATCTATTGCACCATGAACGTAAAATGCACTTTTCGGATTCTAGTTTTAACAGCAAATATCGGCGATATTTGGCTAAAAGTAATAAGCGTCCTCGCTCCGTTCGGGCGCGACCCCGAATGCCTCTTATTCTCTGGTCCATTTGTTAATCGGTACTAAACCGTATTAACGGGTTAACAAAGATTAAAATGGTATTTCGAATCATCCTATACTTTTCCAAAACAAAGTAGACTGTTGTCCTTTGTTTCTGAAACTAGTGCACCAAAAAATATTCCGAATATTACAGGTACCGAAAAGATGTTACAGATTTCTAGAAATTGATTTTGACTTTGTAATCTTTTATTAAGAAAGTATTACACAGAATCCTCTAGTGGTCTAGGGCGACACGAACTCATACTTGATTATATATTTATTTGTTTATCTAAGAACGGAAGCCTCTGCCTCTTTACTCAAAACGTATAAGCTACCATTTTCTAATACTACGCAAACGAGGCCATATAAGCCTAGTAATATTGTTCATTTTTAAATTATTCATTGGACTTTTTGGCGGGAACGGGAGAAGTGAGGTTGTCATTTTATTTAGATTTTCAACTTGTTACATTTTAGGAGATTTTAGGGAGTTTTAAAGTACAAGATAGTATATTGTGTTTGGAAATTCTATGTAAGTGAAAAGAATGGAGTAGATCTAAATAAACATGTGTAGCTGAAGTTCTCGCGCTCTTCCAAGAAGTCCTATAAAACTTCAGTAAAGCATATTATCACTTTACTGGAGGAGTTTTACGATAAGAAAAAAATAATTTACTTGTGATTCTGCTTATTAATACGCAATTAATACGTGACATTAGCAAATGCGCTAAATTGTGCGCCATGCCATAAAGAAAGAAAGAAATTATTCATTTGGAAAAAATTGTTAATATATAATGTTCGTTTAAATTTTTTTTTAATTTAATTCTTGTAATATTATAATTGAAACATATCTTCTTAAACTTCGTATTAATCACTGACACTCGTAATATTAACGAATAGAAAGGACTATGTCTTATCTGTATAAGATTATATATTCGTTATATATTCGTTAATGTGTATGTAATAGCCTAGTATTATAGCATAAAATTCTGAAACGCTGTATATTCGTGAATTTGACATGTTATTCGAAATTCACGCAAAGTCGCAAGCAAATGCTATATTACATTATGTAATTCTATGTAATTACGAGTGTACAAGTTATGTGCTACATATTACATCATTAACTACCAGACACTTGTCGGTCTGTCTATCAAACACTCCAAAGGGCACAGCCACGTGACAATGTGAGTGGACATGATACATCACGTTTCAGACCGCTCGAGACGATCGAGTACTGATATTACGTTACTTTATACATACTAGTTCATTTTATGGTTCTACTTGTGTTTTATATTTTGTACATAATGCTATATAATATTGACATACCTACTTATCTGCACACTATATGTTACGTCCCTGACGAGATGGACAAACGTGTCGAAGTCCTAAGTCATTGTTTTAGTTTTTACATCTAAGTACGTGTTATATGTATTTATCACGAAATATTTTTTATTTTTATAAATGTTACCATATAGATAAAGGAATTTCTTATCTAGGGTATAACTAAAACATTTTCCTACATCTATGTAAATATTTCTACTAAAGTTAATGAATTTAATTTTCGCTTGGGCTTAGAAAACATTTTTGTCTAAATAAACAAACTATTTAATGTACTGCCAGGCATCTTTACTACCATTTCATTAATATATTTTATATCTCTTTAGTTATGTCCCACCACGATTCAAATTTTTCGACACGTGCCTCTTGATATACAACATCCTCAGAAACCCTTAAACTTAGTTGCTCATTTACAATAACTAACAGATTCGGCATTCCTCAGGTAGCTTCCTTAAGAGACTAAACATATATTATATTGAAAAATAATTTTTTTTTTCGAGGAATTTAATCAATATTATGTAAAATTTTTGTTTGCGGAATAGTCTTTCCTTTAAATTCACGAAAATTAACTGGACCATGCTCATAGCAAAACAAACTTTATATTTACGATGTGATCTTATATAATCATTTGCTTCCAATAAGTCCATTCTTTCTAACCATTTCACGTAAAATTAATATGATAAAACCTTCACACAGTTCGCTGATTTTATTCGTGTACAATAAAGATTTACAAAAAGAGTCAAATGAAATATACTTTCAGATATTTTAGACGACCCTTTTGGCCTTGTCGTATGTTCCCGTATGTATACGTATCAATTCATTTAGAACAAGTTTTTCCTGAAAATTTTTAAGACTAGAATTGTATCTTAAATAGTAATCGAATCTATCGGAATTCGGAATCAAAAGTATGGATATGACCCAAAATTCCCGAGGTGTCCTGGGTTTCGGTATCATAACGAGTATAAGTACATTACTAAGATTCCGAACGGGAATGATTCTAATGTTTATATATATACAAAACTTTTATAAAATCTGTTACACTTATAAAAATGAACGACAGGAAACTGGTTATCAAAATAAATAAATAAAACTATCATACGATTCTTCGGGTCTACATTTTTCTTAAAAATAAACAAAATGTTACAGCTTTTACTAAACAATAAAATAAAAAATCATTGTTCAAACTTAATTAATATAGAATATTGGATTATATCGATACTTTTGAGTAATGAGTGTGACACCCATGATTCCAATCACTGGTCATAAATCCACTTGTAACAATCATGGACTGAGAAAATATTTATCAATAGATGTTAAAAATATAGAGCCGAGCACCTGCCCCGACCTACGTCAGAGTGGCTAAAAGAATTGATATTATCATAGCAGAATGGATCAAGATGATTATCCTATAGAAGGCTTTAATAAACCAAAACTTTGCGATTGGCCTTCTATGTGTTAATTACATAATTATGTCGACTTATAATTTACTTTGAATTGATGTAATAAGCTCTTGATCAGACTTCATAGTACGCCATAAACTTAAAAAGAGAATGCAAAAAATTTTAAGAAAAAAAATAAATCGACTTCAAAAAAAAGCACTAAAATGTACGAAATAACTATCCTTCACTAATCAAAACTAAAGTACAAAAATAACTTTATAAATACGATATAAATACAGACCTATAATATTTTGACAGTTACTAAAGTCGGTGCCAAGCCTACCAAACTAATAGACTTTCCGTTGTTGCACATTGATTTGGCCCCGAGTTCAATAACAGCCAAATTAAATTATATAGGTATTTGTATTGTATTTATGAAGTTACTTTTGTACTTTAGTTTTAATTATTGAAGAATAGTTATTTTGTACTTTTAGTGTTTTTTTAAATCGGTTTATTTTTTTTAAACTTTTTTATTTCCTACTTTTAAATGACTTTTGCCTGAATAAATATCTGGGGTAGATCTACAATTAACTTCTTTTCTAATTCTGGAGCGCAATGATATACAACAGAATCATCAATATAACTAAAGCTTACAAGCAATTCGCGTTATTTGGTGTATCTACGAAGTCCAAGCTCCAATACCAGTGAAATTTAAATAGGACTACCTCGGAAGTATACCCTTTCAAACAAAAAAAGATTTTTTCCAAACGATGTACAATCGAGGAGCTTATTGGTGAACATACATAAAAAAAATACATACGAAGGAACGTAGAACCTCCTGCCTTTTTCGAGTCGGTTAATGACGCTCTCATCTCCTCCTCGGGTGAAAGCGACCTATAAATACAATTTTGAATTATAATAACGAATCTACCTATCTATTTATATAAGGTTATTGTGAAAGCGGACACAAATCCGCTGGGGTTTCAAGGTGTCAATGTTGGCTGCTATTTTGCAGGTATAATAATTACGGAATACATTTATTTTGTTGCCCATAAAAAAAAATATAATAAAAAAAATATACAACCCTATCGTTATGCCCTATATTACAAATGTTTGCTAGCGACGTATAACCGCTGATATTAGGGTTGCCTCACATTTATTTTTTTTATAAACTAACACTAGAACTATTGACTTTTGGCAACGTTGTAGAATGCAAATTTTCCGTTGCCTTGGGTACATTGATACCCTTTCGAATTTATACATCCTTTCGAAATAACTTTATATACATACTTATGTACATATTCTCACGCTGTATCCGTAACAGGGTAGTCAATCTATTTATGTACTTACCTGTAAATGTAATTTTAATTACTGGGCCGTGGGCGCGATGGTTACAGCATCAGTCATCTAAGCCGAGGTGAAGTCAAGAAAAGTCTAAATTGTGGTTGTCTGAGATTGAGGCAGTAAACACTCAGACTCGGAGTGTTATACAAGCCTACTATTTAGTTCAGGGTCTCGTAGTTTGGTGTATTGTCTGGAGTAACTATTTATCATTTGTAGTGGATCAATAAATTCATAAACATATTTATTAATTATTTATAATTTATTGGAAAACCACAGCAATTACAATACAATACAGTTAAATAAAATACATATCACGATTTCATTAAATAACCCATTCATTGTTCAAATGATAATCAGTTTAACCATTTCGATAATGAAATAAAAGGAAACGACTATTGTGTTCCAAATAAAAGCTTAAATATAGTTAAAATAAAAATATTTTGTACCAGCTTTTGTCCGCGACTTCATTCGCGCGAAATTCAAAAATCTATCAAAAACACAATATCTTTATAAATTATAGCCTATATGTTATTCTGATGTATGAGCTATATTATTTCATGAAAATCCATTGAGCAGTTTTTGCGTAACAAACATCCATACATCCATCCTCACAAATTTGCGCATTCATAATATTAAAAAATTAATGGGAAATTGAGAGCAGAAAAGAAGAAGAAAAAATAATACAATGATGATATTGTAAGAAAGGTCCTAGGGCCATTGGAGATCAAAAATTATATTGTTTATATGTACATACCTATCTTCACGCTGCATCCTTATCGTGGTAGTCAAAAAGGACGGAGCGCCAAGCGTCGCGGTCCTTACATACTTCTTTCGCTTCGTCCAATGTAATCATTCTCCTCACAGTTTCACACACCTAGGTATACGAGTGCTTTTTCTCATTACTTATCGTAAGTCAAAATCCCTAAAGTGACAATGTTACGACGTATTCAATTTTATTGGACTTAATACCTACTTTTACCTAGAAAGATTTTACTTTCAACCTTGATTTCGTTCACATTGTAGGGACAAATTCTGTGAATATGCAAAATTTGAGATTGATTGATTCAGTGGGTTCCGCATGAAAAAAAAACAAGCAAAGAACAGTTTCATTTTTACGATATTACTACATATTACCGTAAGGATGATCTGGGGGCTTACCGCCTTCTCTTGTAGTATTATTGTTTTAATGTTACTTGATTTAAAAGCTTAAAATTATGACAGTAGGTTAGTAATCAGTTTTATCAATCGACATAATCATCAGTAGGCGAAAGAAATACTTAAGAACCTCGATTTTTAGCTGTCCAACCTCCTTAACTACCCCGTAAGTCACGTCAAATAATATTAAAATAATAACGCTAAGAGATGGTGGTAAGCCCCCTGATATTATTAACGGGATATTGTTAATTATACCAAAACGGGGTGATCGTTCACAACATTACTAACCACTATAGTCGATAACACTATATCAATCTTACTATAAGTAAACGAAAGATTATTAAAGTTTAAAATGAATCGAAATATACGTAGTAGGTAATTACGAAATTTGAAAACAATAAAAGGACACTTCATTTTATTAATTATACATCATAATACGACAGCTGCCTATTAGAAAGAACAAAAAGCGAGCTCTTGACTAATGACAGACATCAAGACGAATGTCCGAAGAAACGATGGCCCATTTTAAATGGCAACTTTTATTAATTGCAATAATAACTTACTCTCCTTGATTAGAGATCATCAAATCTCTCTTCTACTTTATCTTTGAACACTGTTTTTAAATGTTTTTCTTTTCCAAAAGAAATTTCAACATGTATACTAAACTACAAAGAAGTGAACTTTGTTTTATTTCAAAAATTCTATCGAAACCTACATTATCAACGTGTAACATAGGCTGTAATACTTTAGTTTCAAAAAAATTTCTACCCATGCGAAGCCGATGCGAGTTGCTAGTTTTAAATATATTAAATATATATATACACAAAATTTAAAGAAACTTATTAAGTAATATTAATAAGTAAATATTATATCTACTTCGTTGCATAATGTTTAAACACTATGTTTAAACACTGCGCTTGTAGCAGTGAATCTGATCGCTCGTAGCGCAGTGATATTGTGATACCACTGTGATACTGATTAGGTATTCCTATTACACACTGTTAGTAGGACTCGTAGCGCAGTGGACGATGTGATTGGTGATTGATGACAACTGTGGGGGTCTTATCACATTGGCGATTTGCTAACACGTTTTTAGCGAGGCGATTCGTGAACGTGTTAACGCTTAGAGCGCTTCTCCCAGTCAAATACTGTTTTGTTTGCAAGTTTTAAGCTGTCTTTTCGTTATTTGGAAAAATATAAAGAATTTTAAAAATATAGTAATAATCTTCAACATTTTAACAACACTTTTACCGTCTCATATACATATAAAATCCGTGTTCAAAAGAAAGCATAAAAATTTGAAATACGTATGTACATCTACTTCATAAGTAGAAGTTATACTTACTTGCGATGTACACCAATGTATAGATAATTTTATGATATAAAACTTGACCATTTAAATGTTTTCAAAAGACCCTTTTTTCGTAAGTAAAACCGATAATTACTAGTTTACATAAAGAATTTTAAGAATTTTAGAATAAAGGGTTCTATGTGTTTGCCTGTTTGCCTGGGGGAGCGCCTTATCAGCGAGTTCGGCGCGTATACGCACCTAGTTCACCGCGTGTGCTCAGTGAGTGCCGCGCACAGAACAAATACAGGTACTTGTGGCCTATACATGCAATATACGATCTCATCGCTACTAGTCATAACACTTCGCTACGCCGCGCAATTGCGCCAACTCCGTTCAGTATGGCGGATATGTCGGCTCACATATTCCAAATGTATTGGCGCATAACATTATTTAGCTCATAATACGTTGCCTGCGCTGAAAGAAAGCGGGCGCAAGATGCAGGAGGCGCGCGCTTTGCGACTTACTCGGCCCGTAACATTTACCTGCACCATAGCGCAATTTTGGGTTAACTAAAAGCGCCAGCGCAGTGTGGTGCGCCTAATTTACTGTGTTGTCGCAAGCAATTTTGCTGAGTTACCTATGCCTAATCGATACTACACAGTGTCTGCGTCACGATATGGCGAAAGTTTGATACGCTCATGCAACCACGTGGCAAGCTTTCGCGTGTGTTCACACATCATATCGCTGGAAGCACTTGCAAATCGTTACTATGATAATGCTGTGAAATTAAAGAGTTCATAGCCTGTGCCGTAGTTGTACTTCGGCGTATGTCGATTTTAAGCAATCATATTATCACTGAAATACCACTACGCTACGAGCTTAAAGCATCGACCCCATCGTAGACGCCCTAGGGACATTTTGACAGACCCGGACGACCTCATAACAGTGACGAACGACGCCCTGTTAAACAATAGAAACAACGCTGCGACATCACACCGCTCCCTTCGAAGGGGGCGTCGACGTCTTGCGCGCTAACATCAGGGCCTCTCATGTAGGTTCTCTCCGACGATCACATCACACATACTCAGATAGGGCCTCACTTGAGCGCGGGCCTTCAGGCCGCGCTGAGTCACACGTTAGGCACCCACCATTTCGAGCCTTCAGCCGATTGTACGCCGGCCGGTTAAAACCACTCTGGGACCGGCCCTCACCCGTATAGGTTTCTCGACGGCACGCAGGTGCATATTTTCCCGTCGACAACCTGAGCCGAGGTTCCGTCCTCCGTCCCGGATACCCCCGGACGGAGGGGCCCTCAGGCTTTGTCGACCTTTCTTGGGGGAGCGCCCTCCGCGCTTCCCCGCTACGCGTCCAGCTCGCTACGACGGCCTGTAGGGTCAAGTGGCGGTGGAAGGTAGTTTTAGCCGGTTCGAGCCCGACACTACCCGGTCGCGCCCGACGTTCTCTCGTGAGGCGTCGAAGGCGGTTGGGTGCTCGTGCGGAGTTTCTTCCCTTCCGATAAACAAAAAAAAAAAAGCTTAAAGCATATCGTAGAATAGTGTGTGCTGAATAACGACACAAATGTTCGTAGATTGTAGCGCAGAGGTATTACGATGTTGTAGAATTACTAATCATATATTATAATATTTTGTTGTGGCGATCACGTGTCTGTTGAGAATCTATCTCCTCCACAGATATTTGTTCGTATGATTTGGCCACGAGTGTCGACCGCGATTCGAACCTAATTCGTCAAAGGCACTGACGATAAGCGGTTGTTGACATACATTACTCTGTGTGTACATACGTACATACAGATATATGTAGTATATACGCAAATAGGTGTTTGATCTTTATTGGTACATTGGATATATACTACTTATCATATGAATATATTGATTTTGTACAGATGCTACGTAAATGATAAGATTTGTGCAAGGGTGAGCTTATCTCTACAATAGATATCTGCCAGTCAACTTCACAAAGTTTTAAACAATATGTAACGAGGATAAGAAGCGTTGGATTAAAAAAGTTGTATAAATTTGTATTTATACACAACTGTTAGCTGTTGCCCGCGACTTCACATCGAATAAAAAAAAGTAGCCCATGTCTTTCCACTCGACTTAATCTACTCCATTCTAAATTTCATCATAATCGGTCAAGCCCTTTACGAGGAGAAGAAATACGAACACACACGCACAAATACCGGAATTTTATATACGTATAAGGATATAGATATGTAAGTTATACATAAATGATATAGGTATATTAATATATAATATACAAAAACGTGGCAAACCATACACGTACATATCTCAGACATTAGAAACTGTATTTTGTATGAATGAATACAGAACATCAATAGATAACTTTTTAGATTTACTTTTCGAAAGAAATTATTTTTGCTAGTCGTTTATGGGAGTGAACCAAAAAAAGCATGTAAGGGTTAATATACATGAGATGCAATGTCTTCTGCAAGATTAATCCAAATAAAACCTGCAGAATATAAAAATTATGCAAATGTGAAAGGAACGAAGATAAATAAATAAATAATTGCAAAACCATGTACGTGCGTCATAAATATTGCCACCACAAACAGATGTCACGGAATGAAATATTGCAAACTTAACTATACAAATAATAATGATAATAAAAAAAAAAAAAATTCCCTTAATGTCGCAAAATTGAAACTTGAACTTGAACTATATGTTATCTGTATCTTAATGTAATGTCACTTCCATTTAAAATTATTTGCACTCGTCACTGTGTTTCAGTGTCAAATTGCACTCTGTCTGAGGTACGGGTATCCTTAACACTTGTCTTCTGCATTTTCTGTTACTTTGCACAATGGTCTGGAGTTGACAAGCTTCAATTTGACAAAGTAAAGTTGAGAACTCTTCGTATGTTAGGCGTTGTTCTCCAATTAATGTTTGAGATGGTATTTCATAAGTGGTATTTCATTGTAAACCAATAAGCGTGTACAATTACATTGCTTTTTTTCATTCTATTTCATCTAAATAACGTGGGTCAATAACGAGACCTAGATTTTTAGCTTCATAGTGTAAGGGATATCAGCAGTCGTTTCTTCTGCATGGCTAATCCTGATGGTTAAGCTAATTTATCACACTCCAGTATGGTAAAATACTTTAACCTATATCTGAGTTAGACTCATCCCTGCTACAATCACTTAAGATTTGGATGGGTTTACGAACAACCCAGGATCAATTTCATAAAAATTGTAACGTGACGAAAAAGAAACAAAAAAGAAAAATAGTTGTTTTAACAAAAAAAAATATAACGAAATGGAATTGTAAAGTCGGGAGCACACATGAAAAAATATACTATAATTTATTGTACTGATTGGTTTTATTGTTTTATTATGAATTAATAACTAAACAGCACAAACTTCTAGAATATAATCGCAGTCAAATCACATATAAATCTCCTTATTTTTGACTAATAACTAATACGCGGATATGTTGATTAATCAGCAAACTTTTACAGCAGCGCTAGTTACTATTTACTTATAACAATATATTTTAAACGTTTAATAATACATACTTTAGCTACTACAATGAAAATTCGAGAAGTAACTTTGGAAAATACCACGTTAACCCACGTTATAGTTAGCCTTTAGCTGTACATATATAATGCATATAACATAGATAATATATGAATGACACCTTAATTTAATTACAATTAAAAAAATTCCCGGAACGTAGCTCTAAAAGTGAAAATTATATCACAAACCAATCAGTGATTTTCTAGAGATAATCACGAAAAAACTCAAATACACACAAACAAAAATAATTCATTTCTCGAGGATGAACAGCAAGCACAATATAAATATTTTTCGGTCTAAATTTTTTTTATCGTATAGGGCGCATAAAATCATATATTTATCTTGGTCACTAGGTGTGACACTTCCCTTACGGTTCATTTTTGTTGCGTAACAAAAAAAATCGTCACAAAATGTAACAAAAAAGAATACAAATCACGTCTAGCATAACATAAAATTCATACATATTTGACATCATGAATGATAATACCATAAAATCTAACAGCATCTATCAACAGCTTAAAAACAACTAGAAAACTTAAGAAGATACTTGCTTTAGGCAGTAGTAAATAAAAGAGTCGATACTCGAAATTTGTCTAAATTATGTTGAAAACACTGTCACGCTCTTACAACTATTGCTCGTTTTGAGGCTCCATCTACTAGAGCAATGTCTTAGCTCTCAGTGTTACCAGTAGTAAATAATGCATTCTTCTGAAATATAAATGGTGAAAACATAACAAATTGGAATAACCAAAAAGGAAATAATGCGGAACAACTCAATAATTTTTTATTTAAATAGTTTTTAGATCGATAAACGAATTTTTGTATGTTTTTAAGTTTATTTTATAGTAAAGAAATGCAAAATCATTTTGTCCTAAATAAACAAGAGCATATTTTTATAATCTGTAAAGTTAAGTTTTATTCTAAAATGGGACAAATGTTAAAATGTTACAATGATAACTTATTTGGTAAACAAATAATAAAACTTCTAGCTTCTGGCGAAAATTTTTTATGTGTTATAATATAGTTATAAAGGTTTTTCTAACATATCAGAATAATATGTTGTCTACTTATTATGAACAAGACATGATCTACTTGAGACACAATACAGTAAAAAATGTAGATTTTTTTTAAATTGATCCCCGAACGAACTTGGCCTAAGAATGAATGACTCAAAGTCACTGCTAATTGCATTGGTTGCATCAGAAGATTAAAACTGTACCGGTGATATAATATCAACTATCCTTATATTATCCATAATAAAAATAAAGTCTCTCTGTCAGTCTGTTACACCGTCATAGCTATAAGCTGCTTAACGGAGTATGATGAAAGGTAGGGAGGAAGCAAGGACAAAGGTTAATTTTTTAAATTCCACGTACACGAAGCCGCAGGCGACATCTCGTAATACTATAAAACGAGATGTCCGTTTGTTTATTTATTTTTCTTTCACGCGTGAATTACTTAAATCAATCAACTTAAATACACACAAAGTAAACCAAAACATAGGCTACCATTTGCCTGTACCAAGCAAAGACAGTTTCTACAAGCTTTTATTTAAAGCACTTTCTCTAGTCAAATATTGTTTTCTTGCAAGTTATATTGGCTATCTTCTCATTATTTCAAAAAAATAATAAAAATATAGTAATAATTTCATAATTTTAACACTTTTGCTGTCTCATATTTTTCATTTAGATATATATATATATAATATATATAAAATCTGTATCATTATAATATGATGTATACATGTTACGTATAGAAGATATAAAGAAAAACGCTGTTGACTTTTTTTTCTCTAAACAGAATAAATGAAATTACGATGAAATATTTCATCAAAGTTAAATTAAAAAATTTCAAGCCAAGATGTAATAGCAAAAGTAGCAGTTATGTCTTTCACAGTATTATAATTTATAAAATCTAAATAATCCATTGCAGACTGCACCGCACCTGTACCTTCATTTACAAGCGAGGACGTCGTTAACACTAAAGGTATTGTCACGTCGTACCCACGCTCCATCCTTCCGAGCTAAGGAATTCGTACTCGTGCCTCTTGAAAGTCCTTGAAACTCGTTGCGACCGGCGTTATAGACGCAGCGTTTTTAGTGTTCAGCGTCAAAAAACAGTGTCTCATTATTATATTTTTATTTAATCAATTTTACCAAATGAAATGTATGTACATTATA
The DNA here is from genome assembly GCA_907165235.1 of Zeuzera pyrina. NCBI lineage: Eukaryota > Metazoa > Arthropoda > Insecta > Lepidoptera > Cossidae > Zeuzera > Zeuzera pyrina. The sequence goes on from OU015641.1 coordinate 9,231,172, forward strand.
ATCAATACCTAAGTCTAAAGTATAGCACTTCGGAATAGATTTTTCTTCGAATTTCTTTTAATTAGTTATAAACGTAAGAAAAACGGTCCAATAACTGTTGTAATAGGTAAGATCTATTCAAATTTCGAATTTTGAATTATCGAATAACTAAAGAGATGTACAAATTAATTACAAGAGATTATGAGATTATTTTATGATATAATGAAATAAAATGGAAATAAAGCAATTGAATGAAATGCACATTCAGTTATGTTTAACAAATATTAATTAATTGATTGCTTAGAAAATTATTAATTGCTTAGAAAAATCTTTACAAATTCAATAAGTGTGTTTATATTAAAAATATTTTTTTAGAGAAAATATCAGTACCTACCTACCTAACACATGTTTAGCAATCTTTTTGTATATTTAAAATTTAATTTTATGGTAATGGAATAGCAAATACGGAACATAATATATGAGACAGAATTGTACTTAACCACTTTTTATTTTGTTACAGGCTGCCAGAGCTCTAATTATCCGGTGTCTTGTTGTCTGGAGCGCGGATATGACGTGGTAAAATTGAAATTAAAGGGAAAGGTTTTATCGTGTAAGTATTTACATTTGTTTTACAAATAAGTATATAGATTAACATCAACGCCATTTTCCATTCACGATGGACGGAGTACGGTAGATCACATCTTGAGTCAAGAAGTGATTCGTTAAAAAGTAGAGTCAAGGTTCTTGATTCTACTTTTTGTGCAGTAACTTCTACTTCTCTTCTCTACTGTTCTTACGGATAGCAAAGCAGAGCCAGATAGAGACAGATTGGTAGCCTTTCGCCTATACGAGTTATTTGCTGAGCCCCTCGGAGCTTCATCTAATTAGCCCTTCAAATTAAGAAATTTGCAATTTGAAAACATAACCTCAATTGATCATGAAAAACCATTCACGGTCAATTGTTTTGCTTAATTGGTTAACCTTTGGTTAGCATTATATGACTATTTAAGGAGTGGTTAAAGTTATCAAGCTCTCCGTCACATGGTGGTGTTTCAAAATTAGAAAGAACGAAAGAAAGAAAGAAAGAGAATGATTTATTTATCGCCACAGAGCAACAAACACTTAAATAATAAAAACGAATACAGATATAAATTAACCAGTAGCTAATACCTGTTTTAACTAAGCTAATACACTGGAGGCACAGCGCTCTGTAACGACAAAAGGGCTTCGTCTCAGCATTAAGCGGTAACGCGAAACGTTACCGCGCTGTTTTTCAGCTTAGCCCAAAGTGACACACGGACAGACAGCCAGGTACGACTAAAATGTCTATACAGCCATTCCCATATGATGTGTTTCTCGGTTTGTTTATAATTAATTATCATATAATTACGTGCATTATAATGGACAACAAATACATTATTACTTACTATCTTATTAAAGCTAATTATTGTATACAACCGAATACAACCCACACTGCTCAAAGCTATTTGAATTGTTCACGATTTAGTTACAATATATTATACAAGTTCCTTAGAACTTGTAAAATATATTATTTTGTTTAGTAGTAAAGATTGAACCCTTTGTTAGCTAATGTCAATATTTGTGATTATCTGCTAAAATCATAATCGTTAACAAATGGCAACATTATTATTTTGAGGGTGTTGCTACTTAATATAAGTAGGGTATTTTTGAATGTCAATAACAAGTCAGTCGAGAAATACATGAGCTATCGAAAGCACGTCTTTTAATTATATCTCAATATATTTTACGTTTCTGTCCATGGTGACATCCTGGTGACAAGAACAAATAGCTTTTATCTTATAAAACATAATGAAAACCACAAAACTAAAAAGGCAAACTTAATTATGATTTATAAATTTGTGCCAAAAAGCGCGAGAGTAGACTAAATACCGAATTTCATGACATTCTACAAAAACAATGTAAATCTTGTACGAACATTTATCTTCTATTTTACCCCTTGAATGATAAATTTCCAAAAATTCGAAAACACTTCTTTCTTAATTTCTAACCGAAAAATCAAATACCAATTTTCACGGAGTCATTACACTGAATGACGAATTTTTGTACAAATTCATGGCCTGTATGTCTATCTAACGCATGGTTTATAGTTTTAATTTCCATAAATTTCCAGGTATACCTTCTTAGTACATCTATACTGTACTGTACTACCTAAAGAAACATATCTTCCGAATTTCATGTTTATATCTTCAGTGGTTTAGCCTCTGCGTTACCGATTAGGCAATCGGTCACTCCAAAGATCACCTGTTTGTATTCTATGTGGTTGTTGTGACAAACATGTTGTTTTTTTCGACTACGAAATTAGTTTATTATTCTCGAGCATTAGCATTTCAACTTCAGACTATAATTATGGAAAAAAATTGGTTTAAATTCGACTTCTATTTTTGCAGTTTAATACATACCAGATTCCGTGACTCGTTTATATTTTCATATTTTATGAAAACGCACATTTTTCATTGAACGGCAATGATATTTAGTTCGTCCGGCTAGTGTTCTCTTTTTTACCACGTCATGCGCTGCTATCATTTTCGTTCTCCCCACCAAGTAAATCACACTTACGTTGATGTAACTTCTATAATCTTTCTCGCTCCTATGTTTGTCAAACCGACCTTTGGGGCCTAAAATGATAGATTCTACCATTACGTCCAAAAGAATCTCTTATCACACATGTATATTTACAAAAATGTTGATGTTAATTTTTCGTTTGTAAAGTTCGAAAATAGTTGAAAAACTTGAAAGTACTAACGACCAAAGATTTGTTTTGTTCAGTGGTTTGTCAAATGCAACAGCATAACAGTCTTAAATTAAAACATTGAGCACATCGATAGAGACGAAATAAGTGTGTCCCTTTCTATTATAGGCTTACGCCATATATTTCTTTCAGTTTATCAATTCGCGATGTGTGTGAGGCGCTATCTATTAATGATCTATTAGTGGTAAATATGTGTTCTTAGTGCACCTGTACACCCCCTAAGGAAGATATCTTCCGAATTTTGTGTTTCGATCTTCAGTGATTTAGGCTCTGCGATACCTGACAGTCAATCAGTCACTCAGATGATAGTCAGTCAGTCACTCACTCAGATGATCACCTGTGTTTGTGTTCTTACTTGGTTCTATGTGGTTCTGAAACATGTTTCTTTTTTCGACAAGAAAATTAGTTTAATTACTTAGTTATTAAAACTGATTCTAGAACATTAGCATTCCAACTTCAGACTACAATAAAGGAGACATATTTGGTTAAGTTGACTTCTATTTTTGCATTCACTTATATTTTCATTTCGTTATAAAAACGCGCTGTTTTCACTGATGGTAGAATCCAGCATTTTAGGCCGCAAAGGCCGGTTTGACAAACATAGGAGCGAGAAAGATTATAGTAGTCACATCAACGCAAGTGTGATTTACTTGGCGGGGAGAACGAAAACGATAGAGGCGAGTGACGTGGTCAAAAAGAGAACTCTAACAGGACGAACTAAATTATATTTAGTTCTCACCACCAAGTAATTCACACCCGCGGCGTTATTACCTAAAAATTTGCAGACAGCGACAGCCACGCGATTATTGCGCAACCGGTGGCTAATTGTAATAAAAAATTGGTATCATGTACGACGATTGTGTATCTATTAATCTATGACCATAAAATGCACATTTCGCTGTAGATTTAGCGCCACTATACAAATTACATTACACGAATTCTCGTTTTGAAAGCAGATATCGCGCGACATTTGGCTATCACATGCTGACTGTTACGTAACGTAAGTTACATAACAAGCATGCCGGTCACCCAGCGAATGATGTAAACTATTATTTTAGCAATTTGTAAACGATTAAGTCGCAGCGTTCCTACCGCCCGTCCCTCTTTCATCCCCTAAGTCACTCTACGAGTATTTTGCGGCAATTCCAATTATACGTCTTATGAAATAGTTGTCTCGTTGACGATTCGGATGCCCGCAATATCGATGCGGCGGCTGATTGGAATTTTTAAGGTGCCGTACGCGTCGTGAGGCGCCTTCACGCCAAGGAATGGCGGCTATGGAGGGATTTTTAAATTCAGTCCAGACTATAAGGTTATTGGATTTTTTTCCAATAAGTTAAACGTTTTATTACCGAAACAGAAAATAGTTATATGGTTCTTTCTTCATCAATATTTTTCAATGAATCAGGTAAATATTAACGTAATACGTTACCTGTCTTCTGTCTCCTTTATATGAAACTTACGTAGATATCAACATACAGCCCAAGCCTTTGGCTCCACAATTTTAAAATATTGCACAGAGCAAGTTCTATATTTTTATTTTGCTTCAAACAGTACGGAATTCTGTCTATATTTTTTTTATATAACATCAAAATCTACACCTCTTTCAACACAGACTCGGTGGTTGCTTCACACCAAATGAAATTGACCACGAGTCAAGTCTGCGAGTGAAATAACTAACCGAGTCTGAGATTTCCTGAAGATGTTTCGTTGCGAGGCAAAACACATATTATAAATTATGAAATATAGTCAGAATACATACATACATATCTTCACGCTGTATCCCTAACGGGGTAGTCAGAGAGGACGGAGCGCCAAGCTTCGCGGTACTTACATACTTCTTTTGCTTCCTCAAATCTCATCATTCTACTCACAGATTTTCGCCTAGGTCTGCGAGTTCTTTTGACATTTCCGTCGGCTAACACTCTGTCTATTTGATCTTCATAAGTCAGTCTTGGTCTTCTTTGGCTTCATTTACCACTCGCTTTCACACTGTAGATTTTCTTCGTCAGTCTTTATCACTTATTCTTTCTATGTGCCCGAACCATCTAAGCATTCTTTTCTTCATTTTTACAATAACACTGTCGTGCAACCGTGCCATAATGCGTATCTCTTCAATGCTTATCCTGTCCCCAAGGGTGACACCGCACATATTTTCCGATATTTCTCAGAATACAATTAAAAATAAAACTTGTTTCTCTGCTGCGATAATGAATGAATAACTGTAATGAGTACATACACATACAACACATTGCAAAGATCTTTACAGTATTAAACTATGCATGTATAATGTACAATAATATATGTAAATATATAGTATGCATGTTGTATGTATGTAATAGCACAAACCATACTAAAGCTTAGACAATTTCTCTAATGGGCTAGATAGGCAAGTTCATACCTTAACTAGTATTTGAGGCAATATTATCTCTTCTCTTATCTCTTCTTCTCTATCTCTTCTTCTCTTCTCTTCTTCTCTTTTCTAATCTCTAAACAGTATAAAGCAAAATAACTTATTTCGTCTCTCCGTTTCTCCGCTAATTTCTTCTAAACCATGCAACAGATTTTGATACGGTTTTCACTATCCTTTAGAGACTTTTTTCCAGAAGGTTTATATGTATAATACATGCATATTATGGTAGAAAAAAGTCTAAAACTCCCATGATTTGTAAGGATGTCGTAAAAAACATATTTTTGGAAGCTTACATTGCTAATGCTGGCTAAACCTTACGAGATAGCTCAAAATAATGTACTACGGAATTATATATCTTAAAAAGGTCTACAGATAAGTCCGCAATGGTAACTGTCTATCTCCTAAGGATAACCCACAGTAACCATTTTTATATTTTACATATTACTAAAAAATAACGGGATATATATAATGGAGTTATAGAATTAGTAATTTAATCTACAAATCTCAATATTTAAAATTGACGGTTTTCTCAATAAATTTACTACTTTTGATATAAATCACATCTTCATTAAAATTAATGGTCCTTGCTATAACAAAATGGTAAACTTCTAAATTAACAGTTTTCACAACAAAATTTTGGTTACAACTTCAATCACTGAAACTTTAATGTGGTGTAATGGTGATAATGAATGCTCGGGAGGAAATCGTGAGGACAAATCCAGGCAAGGTTTAGATTGTTTCACATTGGGTAAAATTTTGCAAATTTTTTTGTAACTATATTTTTGTAACGACGATATATTTTTAATACTTTTTTTGGTTAGGTTAGGTCCATTTACCACAACCCGCGAGCCGAGCGAGCGAATCGAGCGTGCCGTGACAGCGGCCGGCGCAACACCAGATCGGAATCCGGTTTTATACATGGAGCAATATTGAAACAGGAGTGCGGACTCCTGTTTCAATATTACTCTAAAGAGATAGTTTGAAGTCGAGAAATTTAATCTCGAAACATCTCAATATCCTTCCATCTCTTTTCATCTTTTGCTGTTGGTATATGTACATATAGCAATCTTATATACTATACTAGTAGGTGTATTTCCCAGTTATTTCCATAACTTAGGAAGAGACGTTGCGCAATTGCACCAACTCCATCACTGAATATAATACTTCTTCATTCTCTGCGCCGGTTGTGCCAGCCAAAGAGTCTGTAACATTACTACGTGCCGGCATTGTCAGGATGACAGCTTGTCAAGTTTTTTTTTTTCTTTCTTTATGGCATGGCGCACAGATTAGCGCATTTGCCAATATCACGTATTAATAAGTAGAATCAGAAGTAAAGTAGAGTTTTTTCTTATCGTTAAGCTCCTCCAGTAAAGTGATAGTGGGCTTTACTGAAGTTTTAAGGGACTTCTTGGAAGAGCGCGAGAACTTCAGCTACACATGTTTATTTAGACCTACTCCATTCTTTTCACTTATATAGAACTTTAAAACACAATGTACTATCACTTTTGTACTTTAAAACTCCCAAAAATGTAAAAAGTAGCAAATCTAAATAAGAAGACAACCTCACCTCCCGTTCCCGCCAAAAAGTCGTTTATTTATTTAGTTTATAGAAAATGTTAGCACGTAGCACAATCTATTATTTTAATGATTGCTTTTTTTTTTTATTGGCAATAATTATTTTAGCGTCTTAAATTTTTTTAAAGTTAATATCGATTTAATGCATTTTATTGGATTACATTATATTTTTTATTAGCAATTCTATATTTTATCTGTATTTGAAATCCATATTTTAGCAATTTTGTCTGCATTTTCACCAATTTTGAAGTGCCGTTAAATGCGTCCCAAAAATAAGTATTAATTCTGATCCAGATAAATATGCTAGATACGTTGTGCAGTTAATGTAGATCAAAATTGTCCTGTACAGCATATCATTAAAGTGAATATCTTAGAGACTTAGAAGATATCACAGAATTAAAATTATTATTATTAATCGCACGCTGTTAAACGGAATCTGTTTGTATTGTCTAATGAAAAAAATAGCTCTGAACATTGTTTATCCTTTGTATATAAAGACATTCTATAGTTATACGACCTACGTCACACAAACTGTACAACCGTGCGAAGCCGGGGCGGGTACTAGTATATGATAATTCGAATTCTGGAATGATTTGTGTAGGTCAGTTTTGTTTTAAGAGTACAAATATTGATAGAATAAGATGGATTTCCGAAAATCGACCCCCGAGTCACACGAAACATTATTTTTTACACGCAATACTGTTAATCAATCTTCTGTTTTATTATACCTATTCCAGTTGTGCCTCAGAGTTTCACTTAATCTACTATAGCGTTACCTATTGGATCCGACCATAGCTATGAAACATTCTCTCGACAAAACAAATATTTATACCATACCATAGTTATGTTATAGCTATAACATGTTACTGAGATTGCAGTTTTTGGCTGTATAAGCCTATATCAAGACTTAGCTAAATGATTTCTAAGGTAATCTGTCCTGCAATCTTAGCTTAATTTGCGGGCACTGCCATCGAGGATGGCGAGAGTTAAAGCGGTTATCTCACTTATTAAAATAAACAGAATGAACATCTATATATTTTCAAACCTATAATCCAAATTTCATAACAAAAGTGATAGATTTAATCACCTTATCATAAGTATACTTACTGTTAATGTTGCTAACATATATAATTTGTAGTATTTCCTGTTTAGATTGGAGAGAACATCAAGGGATAACAAAATTACTCTTTCACACCACTTCTAACATTAACTACGTATACCGTTGCTTATAATGAGTAGGCACTGTCCTACCGAATCAAGTTTATATAACCCGAAACCAAAACCGAAACTAAATCATAACATCCTTGGTGTTTATTGTAATTTTTTTAAAATTTCTCATCATTTTAGCTAAATACAAAAAGCAGTTACTTAATAAATAATAATTTTGCTGTGTACTCTATTCGTTGTACGGGGTAAGGTGACTACTGTGGCGATCGATCGATCGACTTCAGTCATTGTAATATAGTTTCGGTAGATTTGCTGTTAAAATTGAAACTAAGTCGAAATTTCAATTTTCCACCGAAACTTTAGATGTAAGAGTTTTAGATTTAAAGTATGATACTTTAAATCTAAAACTAAGATTAAAACTGAGTAAAAACTAAAATTAAATAAGAATAGATTTAAAGTCTGATACTTTAAATCTAAAATTCTAGATATACTTTTTGTTCTTTGAGTAGGTATATCGACGGGGTGGATGAAAAGACGGGCTTTTGCTATCTCGTATAGTGATGTGCCGTGGAAATTTTTTTTTTAAATTCTTGAAATTTTTCAAGAATTTTTATATTTTTTCGACATTTTTCTGATGTTTTTCCAAACTAATAACTGTGTAATTTTTGATGCCTTTATTTGTGGTGCACTTTTTGCACCAGAAATCTATAAAGTAATAGCTTAAATTACTGCCAAAAAATTAACAACTGTCATAAATGTGATGAATTCCTAAAATATTTAGCTTTACTGATCAAACTCCAAAAACCACCATCAACATGTGTTTCACCTTTCAACAAAGCATCCTCAGGATATTCCTGAGATCAAAATCGGTCAGCACATTCGGTTCTGGCTGGTTAGCTGACCGACTTTGATCTCTGCAATATCCTGAGGATGCTTCGTTGAGGGTCAAACACGTCTCGATTGGTGGTTTTTGTAGTTTGAGCGGAAAATAGCTAAAGATCACGAATAAATTATTGTTAAGTAGCAACACCCTCAAAATGAAAGTGTTGCCATCTATTAATGTTTAGAATTAGGATTATTATATTTAATCACGAACACTGACAATAGCCAATTTAATGTTCCTTGAACCTAGAGCTAATTATTAAAAACGTCACATCTCTACAGGTAAATATAGTATTTATCTTCTTAAATGCATATAATCCCTTTTCTAGGTTTCTATGGAAAGAAAAATGGAAATGTTGCCCGGAAAATTGGAAAATTTAGGAAAAACTGAAAGTACATTTTTCTATGGGATTTTTGTATCAACTCGAAACCATACCTGGAATAATAATATAATACCTACTAAGCCACAGCAACGCGTGGCCTGAAACAGTATAGAACAGGGGTTCCCAAACTTATTTTGTCTACTGCCCACTTTGAGAATAAATTATTTTTTAGCGCCCCCATTTTTTCACTTACTGAAAAACCACTATAACTTCAAAATAAAGTAATTAATTATTGTGAGCTATATTAGCGGAGATTAAACATTAATTCCAAACGAGACTTTTACTATAATCCGCAAGAGTTAACTTGAAACCTGAGCGCAGTAGTTAATACACAACGGCGCTCAGGTCTCAAGTTAACTCTTACGGGCTACACCTGCCAATGAGAATGATTATTGAAACGCAACTTTATAGTATTCAAACAGAGTATCTTTTATTCAAAATAAAACAAATATAATCGATCCTTATATAAAAACTAATGTGAAGGATGAATCTGATGCTGTTTAATAAGTTTGTTGATATCAGGTTCCAATTTACTCAAGAACAGTCGCAAGTCGCCACGTTTGGTAACATGCAAACGATTTCTCTTTTTAGTAAGCAGTGTTGCCACAGCACTAAATCCACGTTCACACAAATATGACAATGGGAATGCTATCAAGAATCGCTGAACGATTGACCACAATCCGATTGGGTACAATTGCGGGATCGGTTTTGTAGCCAAAATTCTTGGTAACCATTTTTGAACTTGATTTTTATTTCCTCGTTTGTTGTCAATTCTATAAGTTCTTCTTCCAGCTGAGGTGACATTGCTGTGTTGACATTTGAAAACGGATCCAACAGTCTGGTATTTCCAAGTTCAAAATGTCCTGGTATCGTTCGGTGAAGTCAATGTGGAGGTTTTCCAAATGTCGGCAGTAGGCAAACAATTCGTCGTTACTGCATGATACTGATAAATTCGGAAAATTGTGAAACTCACGTCTGCCCATATTCTTTTTGTGTAGAAGCAGTTTGGCTGCGAAAGCAGCAATGACGTTTTTTGTTTTAATTAAATTTAGTTCATCGCCTTGCAGTTGGAGATTCATGTCGTTGAACAATTTATACAGATCTGTCATGTAAGCTATATCATTCTTTGATGTAATGAGCTTGTTGTGCAATTCTGTATCTTTAGTTTCCAAGACCTCTATAACAGAGTCAAACAGGTTGTAAAATCGAATCAGACAATTGCCTCTTGATAGCCAACGAACTTCAGTATGAAACAACAAACGGTTGAAATCCTCGTCATTAGTAACACAAAGCTGATGAAATAATCTATCATTCAAAGAGCTGTTGCGGATTTTATTGACTGCTTTGATATTGAATGCTGAATATTGCAGTGATTGAAATAGTCGTTCACTTAAGTTTCTAGCAACCAAATGTTGTCTATGAATAACACAATGTACAGCAAGGACATCTGAAATTTTATTTTTTAAGTATGCTATGAGGCCTTTATGGCACCCTGTCATAGCCGGAGCGCCATCCGTAGCAACTGATATAATATTTTTCAAGGGAATCTCTTTCTCATCACAAAACTTTTCCAATGTATTGAATATGGTTTCGCCTTTTGTATCGGTCTCTAAATTTCTAGCAAAGAATAGTTCTTCACATATTTTCTCATCTTTAATAAACCTCACGTAAGACAGCAACAATGCTTTATTAGTTGGTAAAGTGGACTCATCGAGCTGAATTGAGAATGGACTTGTCCTCAGGTGATCACACAATGATCCTTCAATATTTTCAGCCATTTCATCAATTCGTCTTTGCACAGAATTATTACTCAAAGAAATTTTTCGGATAATATCTGCGGCTGGTTTATTAAGCACAGTAGTTATTACTTCCTTTATTGCTGGCAAAATTAACTCTACTCCAATGTTATGTGGTTTGCCTTTTTGAGCAATTAACAAAGAGATATTGTACGAAGCTCGAAGTCCGTCGTCATCTTGCTTAGCAGCCGCCGAAAATAGTTTTGCTACACTTGGCTGAGTATTATGCTTCTTCTCTAGGTCTTGAAAATATGCTACATTCTTGTCTTTCTTATCTGGATGCATTTTATTCAAATGATCTTGCAGTCTTGAAGGCTTCATTGCTTCATTCGAAAATGTTTTTAGACATAGAAGACACAAAGGCGACGATGAGTTTGTCGGATTTTCAATGAATCCGAATTTAATATATTCCACACAATATTGCCGTCTCTTCTTTTTTACTTCCGACATTGTTTTGTTTTGAGAAATACGTAAGTAAGTGTTGAACTTAAGTACTGCTCATCTATTGCGCGCGAAACCGCAAATGAAAATAAAATAAATATTACGTTGTTTACATAGGATTGCATAAGCAGCACGCACCGACAGGAATAAAACAAACATGCATAAACTCGTTTATCTCATTCGACGGTCAATCGTACTCAACAAGTCAGAACAAGTATTCTATGAACCAGCCGATTGATACAGGAATGCACAATTCGGGTTATTTAACAAAAACTTGTTAAAACATGATTGCCCGCGGTCTATTATCTACGAAAATTACCTATCTGGGAGTACTAATAACTATTAAAATGCGAAAGTGTGTCTGTTGCCTTTTTATTTGTTTGTTTGTGTCTACTTTCATTTCGAAACGGAACGACCGATTGACATGATTTTTATTTTGTATATTCAATAAAACAGGACAGATATATGGACTACGCGGAGAGAAATATCGAACCGAGTTTGAGAAATCTTTTAATTAATATTTGTTGATGTTCACAAGTTGTAGTTGAGAGTCAAGAGCTCATGCAGTCGTTGTCTAAGATGCCTCCTAGCTAAATGAAATTACAAATCACCCCCCAGGCCTCTACACAACGCCTCCATTTTTTTCTGGGTCTCTTACCGCCCCCCTTTAGGCCTGCAGCGCCCACATGGGGGGTTTTATCGCCCACTTTGAGAAAGGCTGGTATAGAATAAAAACAGTTACAAACATACATAATACACTGTAACACTTAAGAACAATTTTTAAAAATTTCTCATATTCCCTATTGTGTCAAACTGACAAAATTTGTGACGTTTCCAAAAACAATAACTTCAGCCACTTCGCTGGGCTCTTATAAATTAAAGTTATATCAAAATTTTCGTTATTTCTTACTAATATTTATAAATCACAATGGGTGATAGAGGAAAATGTACTTTTGGCACTCGGATGCCAATCGACATTCACATGTTAAACGAAATTATTTATAGAGAGGTGAAAAACTTTAGAAACTACAAGATATACAGACCTAATTTTGGATGTAAGTAGCAACTTATCTTTATACTGACTTTGTCGGCGACCTCGTTCGCATCACTTAAGGTTACGTAGGACAAGATTTTTTGATTATTCCGCAGTAACTCCTTTATTTCTCGCAATAAAAACTGTTATAAACGTTGACCCACAATATAATCTATCATCATAATAGGTTTCATCTTATCGCGTGATGTTTGCATAAACTGTTAGTGAAAAACATCAAAAATAGCTGTTTTGGTTATTTTAATGATATATGATAATAATATACAGACCTTCTACGATCGATATTTTTCTGAAAATCTGTTATAATACCTAAATACAATATTATTGCCATAGTCTTTGTAGATAACTCCAGAGGGCTAGTCATAGCAGCAATGGTAAGGCAAATCAGATAAGCAGACTCACCTGTACGTACGACATACGTTTATTATCAAATAAGCTGGTCTGAAGTTATAAAGCCTATGAATATTACAGTCTAGTCTAATACAGCTGCGGTTCTCAAAGTCTTTTGGCAACGGAACTCTTTTATAACACCTAAATATTTTACAGAACCCTTACTATGAAAAATTCTGGTTTTATATTTATACTCTAAGTTTAATAATAATAATACAAAAATAAATATTTTACATGTTATAAAGCACTGTGTTGATGCCATTGTAAATTAAATTCTTTCAATTTAATGTGAGGAACGAATTAATTTTTTTAATTTTTCAATTTATTTTCGGCTATTATGATGTGACAAAATTTGACGTGATATTCTTATAATTGTATAATATATTCTTATAAAATACTTTTGGTATTTTTTGGTGATACATTTACAAAAAAACAGCAAATAATCCTTCAAAATTAGTGTTCTACTAATCATACTCATATACCCAGTTGAAATATATGGTAGGTACTTAGAATTAAAAAACAAATATTTTCATAACAGCGATACCAGTAACAACAAAGTTTTACGCGGCTCATGATCAGCTGAAAGCTGAATCCGAAGAACAGACCCAGAAAGTTGATAATTACCATCATAATGTCGCACAAACAAGAGCAAAAGGTCCGCACAGCAAATACTCTTCGCCCGTAACTGAAAACCAAGTGTAAGTACATAACTTAGAAGAAAGTAAAAAACACGTGTAGGAAAAGTTATGGCCACATGTTCAAATATCTACTAGCCGTGCGCACTAGTAGCATCAACCATCAAAGCCGTCCCTTCACTATTATGTAACGGCCTATCTAGGTCCCACCGCTGAACACAAGGCCCTTCTCAGAAATGAAATGAGTTGCCAGTTGGTTTTCTATATTCCAAGGGATGTGTACTTTCAGTAACTATTCTTCGCAAACGCCGATTTGGTAGGTGTAAAGCCTTCTCTTGATAGGAATGGTGCTGATGGGCCCGCATGCGGTCGGTTGATTCACTTATTCTCAAAGACGCGTTATGGTCATAAAAAAATAACTGATCACTAGAAAGGCTGATTGTAATACAGTATTACGATGTGAACAGTACCTATATGTGAACAGTGAAATGATTCGTCAGTCGGTTCACTAGATGTTGCCGCTAATAGATGCATTATGGTTACAAAAAATAAACAGAAAGACAGATGAGTGATACTAGTTTAGTATTAAAATAAAAAACTTACAATATTCATCAGTCGGTTTAATAGTTATATTCAATTTTAGAGCAAAAGTAAAAAGAATTTAGAAAAACTTGAGCTAGAAAAAAAGTATACCTAATGTAAGAAAATGCATAATAAAAAGATGAAAAAAATGAGCTCCAATCGAACTCTCCATACCAACGCAACGGCAGCGGTTCCATTGCAAATTATAGAAAAACTGTGCCTTTTACACATAACTATATCTCTCGCTTAATTTATTTTAGGTACTCAAATTTGGACAGTTATAGCTTTTGTGACCCTTAATATGAGGTTAAAAGTACAGACGATGTCATCAATTCGTTTTACCGAACTGTCGACTTTTTCAAAAAAAAGCTCGTTTGTAAAACATCCATAACATTTTTCGGGCTCGTTCATTCATTAATACAAACTACGACTTATCAAACGTTTATATTATGTGTATAGCCTGCGGAATTGTTAACAAGTATTAAAAAGTTTAATCCTGCAATGTGATCAGACCTTTTTTGTTTTTTTTTTAATATCTTGATATAATATGTCTAAATTCAGCTTGCGACAGGTACCTATTAAATACACATATCATTTTTATAATGTACTTATAATAAGGGAAAAAAATGAAAAATAATGATTAAAACATAGACTTCATAACTTCAGACAGCCTATTCCGTACTACGAAGTAAGGCAAATAAAATCAAATAAAATATACATGTATGGGTGCTGTTTTCTAACGAAATGGCGACCGATTAGCTTATCTGATAATAAATATGTGTCGTATGTACAGGTGAGTCAGGTTATCTGATTTAGCTCACCGTTGGACACGGCGTACACAGCGTCTGGCTTTAGAGTTATTTATAAAGTCCTTCATTCATTTTCCTAAAAGGCACGGAGAAAAGTCTTTTATTCATTTTCTTGAACAGTAAATTGAATGTTAAATTTCATGGGCTTCCTTTACTTTAAGATATTATGTTATTTAGAAGAATAGTATTATGAAGAATAGTATTATACGAGCAATATTTGTATATTTGTAATCGCATTCTTGAAAAGGGCTATAACAATTTCGACGAAATTTACAATATACAGATGTACGGAGGTGAGAAATTGATCTAGCTAGGTCCAATTCTGGAAAAAATTGCTTTCTGCATAACCGAAAGAAAGAACTTGCATAAGCGACGCGACGGACTAATATGCCGCATGTATCTGTGTCTGTTTTACAATCTGTGAGCTCAAATAATTATTATTACTGTAGCGTTAAGGTTTGGATTTCTTATCTGTGTAAAGCAATGAATTTGTACATTTTTTGTCATTTTCTGTCTAAAGTTACTTGTTGATCAAGACGTGTTTTACTTCTCAAAGAAGAATCCGCGGGAAATTTAAGAGATCTGATTTGGTCAGCTGACCAGCAGTGAAAGCTATTTTATTTAATTATTATTAAATATAATTAAAAATTTGCTGATTGAGCTCTAATTCGGGAATTTCCTGAGAATGCTTCGTCGAGAAATAGAACACGTTCTTGATCTATACTACTTTTTCAGCTACGGTTGGTATTTTAAACCGCTAGTGCCAATGGACCGTAACGATCGTCGTTTTTATCATCCGAAGAAAGAAAGCGAGCACACTAAGATAGAAGTTATCATTCGTATGTCAAATCCGAAGAACAGAGCATAATTTTTGAAAATACGAGATTATATATATTTGGCTAAAACTATTTGGTCTCGAGACCTCGAGACGAGAATTTTTGAAATGTATGTGTATTCGAAATAATCTGAAATGTACTTGACTCGTTTTAAACAAAAGAATCACTACTTTTTTTCCAGTTTTTAATAGTACTTCTGGACGGATAGACAAGTGGAAAGAGTTTCGTAAAATTGAAACGCTAGTGCAGTTATTGCTCGTCAAAAGTGCCATTTGACTTCGTTTTATACAACGGTTTCCACACAAATTTAATTTTCGTTTGATTTAATAGAAAGTTAATAACGTTTGACTACCAATTTAAAGTTCATTACGCTAGATCACGTGGTATTTGTCATTCTATTCTACTATCGTTTACAATTGAGCCACTTGTTTAGGCCCCCTATGAACGTGATGAATATTTTAGCAGTCGCAAGGAGTTTCGTAAAGACTAGTGACAGTCCTATTTACTATGTAATGAGCAATATATTGCAATAGACACTTAGATAATTCCTTGAAACTACGAACAGAATTTTGTATTTTAGTAAAACTAGATTAGATGAAACTGCCTCTGCACTGCAATCAGTTTTCGCGAAATCCCTAGTGAGTTTATTTAAAAACGGTTTATCTGACTTTATGACATCGTTTATATGTGATTTAAGTATATCTTAAGTATGTTTATAAAACTGAACGTAGACAAAACGAAAGGAAAAGCTATTTACTTTACTCACATACTACATTCTATTATATTGTTATTAAAATTAAGAATCCAGTCTAGGAAAGTGGATAATTTCTCGTCAAGCATTTTAATATGGTATGTATTTACAATTATTTTAAAAATGTAACGATGTTTTTTAATGCACCATTTATTACTTTGTTTAGCCTTTATTACTATTTTAACCACTTTTTAACATTATTCGCTTTGTGCGTTTTATACTCAAATGTACTAATAAAATCAGTAAGCATCCTATTCTTTGTAATTCTTTTCTTTACTTGCATATTGATTCCAACATTTCGAAGTTTTATTTTTGTAATCACTCTTCTCTAAAGGGCGTAAGTGAGCGGCTGCTACGCGATCCCTGAAAACAAATTAATAATTTAATTAATTTGGAATAACCTAAGAGTTTGATTAAAAGCCGGTTTTTAACTCAATATAAATTCGGTTTTATCATAACTCAAGAAATCCTAAAGAAAGAAAGAAAGTACTATGTTGATCAAACTCCTAAATTTTTGATAGCGACTAGAATTTCGTCAAACGTTATCCTAAGTCGCAGCTATAAAATTGTTAATCGTAATCTGAGAAAAGCCATAGGTTATCCCTTAACGATACGAAAGGTTTCGATTTAGGAATAAGTAAAAAATCACCAGTGATTTTTTAGTCAACCAGTTGACTTAAAAAATCTATAGGAGATTGATAATAGCTCCCCGTATTCGTTTCCTCGTTGTCCGATTATATTATGCCAATAACATCAACTCTATATCCAGCAATATATAACATCATTGGCAGCAATATATTAACGATATGCTTCTGGTATGTATTTAAAGAAGAACAAGAATACTAACGCAAACTCTTCATATGTCTTCGCCGTATATATAGCATCACATTTGACGTCATTAACTCTGGAATAACGTCGATCCTGCTCGACACACTCATGTAATTGAGATTCCATCGCCGCAATGTCCTCTTGACTCAGAGGTTTGTCCATTTTTTCAACTAGGTAATCTTATTAACGGAAGTACTCGTATGTATTAATAATTTATTATAAGTTTTAATGTATTTGTTATACAACTATTACAAAAATATATCCAGCCTGGATGTCTCGGAGAACATATACACTTCAGTAAATTGTCAGGTTGCTATTTCGTTTCCATAGCATCAGTCAAAGAGAATGGTCAACAGAGCAACGTGTGAATATGTTTATTTTTTATTAACATCACCGTGTTATGAGAAGTATTTTATTGCCTAATAAAAATTTATTAGTTAAAAAGTTACAGCAAGAACAATTCTCGAATAACTTATTCACATTATGTACTTATTATTTGTCTAACGAACATATTATCAGATACGCCGATCGGCCGCCATTTTGTAAACAGCACCAACAGAACTATATTTTATTCGCCTTACTTGGTAGTACGGGACAAGCTGTCTATGGTTCTAATATCTTGTTTATAATACAAGTTTTATTGATTGAGTTACTAGATAATTACGATAACACAGAATTACGATAAAATAGATGTAGTGACGTATTTGTGACCGGACTTAAAAAAAAGGAGGTTCTCGTTTCGATTGTATGTTTTTTTTGTTTGTTACCGCAGATAGTTATTTATAAACCGATTTGGAAAATTATTTTTCTATTTTAAAGGATATACTTACAGATTGGTCCCATTTAAATTTCACTGGTATTGGAGCTTAGACTTCGAAGATTACACCAAATAACGCGAACTGCTTATAAGTTTTATTTATATTTATGATTCCCTTGTATATGTCATTGCGTTCCAGAATTTGAAAAGAAGTTAATTGTAGACCTATCTAGATATTTATTTAGGCTAAGGTCACTCAAAAGGGAGAAATAAAAAAAATTAACTGGCAAAAAAAAAACACTGAAAAGTACGAAATAACTATACTTTACTAAACAAAACTCAAGTACAAAATTTACTTTATAATTACGATACAAATGCCAAATCAATGTGGAACAACAGAATAAAAGCAGTCTATTAGTTCGGTAGGCTTGTCATCGACTTTAGTAACTGTCGAAATCTAATATATAAAATTCTCGTGTCACAGTGTTTGTAACAAAACTCCTCAGAAACGACTAAACCGATTCTTATAAAATTTTGTGTATATATTCAGTAGATCTGAGAAAAGAATGTAAACTATTTTTCACACCCCTAAGTGATAAGGGTGGTCCACCCTTTTTTATTTTTTGGACAAATTTTAATGTTTTTATGATTCGGCATTAAAAAATACATAAAAGCCTAAATTTTCACTCTTCTACCACCAACCTATATTTTTTAATAATATATGGCAAAACAATGTTTGTCGGGTCAGCTAGTTATTTATATAAGTATTTGTACCGTATTTATATAGTTTTGCCGCCTCATAAATTAACAAAAATAATTTTTCTGATTTTTTTTTTATTGTGTTCGTAATTGTCAGGATAAGGTTTACATAAAAGAAAATTTTGGGAAAATCCACCAGAAAAGTAGGTGGACGGTAGATTTGTATGAAAATCTTAAAAAAAAAATAGGGAGTGTTGCAAACATTCAAAACATTCCACCCGGGCAAAGCCAGGGCGGGTCGCTAATAAAGAATAAATAAAGAATTCTATTACGTCTATGGTTGATAACTAGGCTGCTCAGCCATCCTATTTCCTTGTTAACTTAACAGTTAACAACCAATAAATAAAGAAGATGTACATACATACTAAGGTACCAACGGCCCTACTCTCCTTTTGTCTCGTTCTTATAAATTATAATGTTACACGACTTTTTCGCGCCAAATATGAAAATTGCGTTATCAAAGCTCTTTGTGCCCAGAGCCAGGCTGAATAAGCATTTTTAGTTCATTCAAAATTACGTTTGATGTCTATACGGGATTAAAGCCGAATGGACTTATACTGTTTATAAGATCTAAATGTAATGTTAAAATGTGAAAAATAAAAGCAGCATTAATACATTACATTAGTAAATGAGATCAAATAGCTAGAGTGTTAGCCGATGGAAATATCAAAAGCACTCGCATACCTAGGCGAAAATGTGTGAGGAGAATGATGAAATTTGAGGAAGCGAAAGAAGTATGTAAGGACCGCGACGCTTGGCGCTCCGTCCTCTCTGACTACCCGGTTAGGGATGCGGCGTGAAGATATGTATGTATATATTAGTTCTAAAAAGCACTCGCATACCTAGGCGAAAATGTGTGAAGAGAATGATGAGATTTGAGTAACCGAAAGAAGTATGTAAGGACCGCGACGCTTGGCGCTCCATCCTTTCTGACTACCCTGTTAGGGATACGGCGTGAACATATGTATATGGATGTATTAGTTCTAAAGAAATAAAAAAACCGTGTAGGTCTGTAGGTGCAAGTCAGAATCGTGCGCCGAGGGTTCCGTATATCACCATATATACAATGTATATGCGTTTTGTCATTACTACCAAATAAATAGTAGTCATATTCAAAAACAGCTCTGCAGTTGAAAGACACGTTCTTCCATACTCTCCAACTTCAAATGTAAGTATGTATAGCGAATAATGTGATATAATTAGAAATTCGCAAATTTTTGGACTTTCCCATTTATTGTACCGTGAGACCTCGGTTCTTGCCAAATTTCATGATTCTAGGTCTATGCAAAGTACCCTATAAGTTTAATACAAACTTTTCAACTTTCGCATTGACAAGTCAAAATAAAAGGTATATAATTTCGGTTAACTAAACGGCTAATTTCCCGTTTTTTAAATAATACCCTATAGGTTTATGTTTGAGTTTTTTTTTTTATAAAAGAGGGGGCAAACGAGCAATCGGGTCACTAGACGGAGAGTGACCAGCACCGCCCATGGTCACCCGCAGCGTCCGGAGAGTCACGGTTGCGTTGCCGGCGTTTAGGGAAATAGGGAAAGGAGGAAAAGGACGGGGAGTGGGTGATAGGCCACCGGCACTCTCACTCACCGAACGAAACACAACAGCAATATATGCTGTTATTTCACGCCGATATTCTGTGAGTGGGTGGTATTTCACCGGGCGAGCTGGCCCAATTTGTGCCGCAATTCAACATGGCTCTACCACGCCGAAAATATAAAATATGAGTACCTATGTAAACGGCTGTATCTTTTCATTACTTTATATTATATTACTTTGAAGCTGCAATTTTTTACGGCTCTAAAGGACCTTTAGACCTTTTACACCTCGAAAAACCTCAATATTTGATATAAACAACTTAATACCTCTAACTTGCAGTTAGCATGCGACAGCCAAAATATTGCGCGATAACGATATCTACCGTCAAAGTGAAAATTTGAATAAGGTAATTTGTATAGTGGCGCTAAATCTACCGTGAAAAATGCACTTTACGGTCATGACGTAATATACACGCAATCGTCATACATAATACTAATTTTTTTAACAGACTTCAAAAAAAGGAGGTTCTCAATTCGTCTGTATGTTGTTTTTTTTTTGTATGTTTGTTACCTCATAACTCCGTCATTTATGAACCGATTTCGTTAATTCTTTTTTCGTTTGGTAGCTAATGCTTCAGAGGTGGTCCCATTTCAATTTCACCGATATTGGAGCTTGGATTTCGAAGATACACTAGATAACACAACCTGGTTATAACCTTTATTTATATTGACGATTCTCTTGTATATCGTTGCGCTCCGGAATTAGAATGAAGTTAATTGCAGACCTGCCCTAGATATTTATTTAGGTCAAGACCACTCAAAAGGGAGAAATAAAAAATTTTTATTAAAAAAAATTAAACCGCCTTCAAAAAAACACTGAAAAGTATAAAATAACTATCCTTTACTAATCAAAACTAAAGTACAATTAAAATAACTTTATAAATACGATACACATACCTATATAATTAAATTTGACAGTTATTGAAGTCGGTGCCAAATCAATGTGCAACAACATAAAGTCTATTAGTTTGGTGGGCATGGCACCGACTTCAGTAACTGACAAATTTAATTACATAGGTATGTGTATCGTAGTTATAAAGTTATTTTAATTGTACTTTAGTTTTGATTAGTAAAGGATAGTTATTTTATACTTTTCAGTGTTTTTTTTGAAGGCGGTTTAATTTTTTTTAATAAATTTTTTTTTATATTGACGAATCTCTTGTATGTCGTTGCGCTCCGGAATTAGAACGAAGTTAATTGCAGACCTGCCCTAGATATTTATTTAGATCAAGATCACTCAAAAGGGAGAAATAAAAAATTTTTATTAAAAAAAATTAAACCGCCTTCAAAAAATGCACTGAAAAGTATAAATTAACTATCCTTTACTAATCAAAACTCAAGTACAATTAAAATAACTTTATAAATACGATACACATACCTATATAATTAAATTTGACAGTTATTGAAGTCGGTACCAAATCAATGTGCAACAACATAAAGTCTATATAAGTTTGGTGGACTTGGCACCGACTTCAGTAACTGTCAAATTTAATTATATAGGTATGTGTATCGTATTTATAAAGTTATTTTAATTGTACTTGAGTATTGATTAGTAAAGTATAGTTAATTTATACTTTTCAGTGTTTTTTTTGAAGGCAGTTTAATTTTTTTTAATAAAATTTTTTTTTTACAATATTATGACCGATTTCACCGAAGTTCCCGTAATAACCCCTAAAACCGGATATAGGTCCGCTAACGATGAAATTTTCATAGTAGTTCAGTTTTAGGGGTTTGCTAAGTATTAGGGGACTTTGGTGAAATCGTGTTAGTCACCAGTCGCGTACGTGATCGCGTGGCTTCTATTGTTGTCTGCAAAGTTATGAATAATAACCCCGTCGTTCTTGAAATAAAGTGTCTTGATTGGTCGGATAGACACTGTGAAACTCTCCGTCTTGAAATTCCTTCCCACACTACAAAGTTCTTTTCTGATTCCTACAGCGTTCAATCGGTTCGTTTATGGAACTCGCTCCACACTTGCTCAATTTCAACGTGAACTCAAAATTTACTATCTTTCTCTATAGCTTCTGGACATTGCCTTGCATTTACCTGTATAAAGGTGCAGGTGGATGCAGGGTAATGTCATTTCATTTGCAATGTGATAAATTATACTATGTTGGTAATTCATCATTATTAATTTTTATATATTTATATAATATTTGTAATGGATGTATGTGGTTATATTTATTAATATTTTTATTTTCGCACCACCCACAGGTTTTCCCTGTTTTTTTTCTCTTTACCTGAAGGTTGCCTGGAAGAGATTGCTCTAGCAATAAGGCCGCCTAAATTGTACATTTTTATTATATTTTTATTTGTGACTGTATATTTGTACTGGTGCAATAAAGTGTATTGTATAGTGTACTGTATAGACAGACACGGACGGCTAGCGAAGTGATTCTGTAAAGGTTCCGTTTTTTTCCTTTGAGTTACGGTACCCTAAAAATGTAGGGATAACTATAAAATTATAAAAGTATAACTAGGCTTACCCAATTTTACGTTTATAGCTTTATTTGTTTATAAATACTTATAACCATATCTATCAAAAAGGTTCCGCTACTTATTGCACCTTAAAAAAGTCCCTAGTAAAAAGGTACCTATGTACAGGTCTTAAACATAGTATACTGGCGTTAAACTAACTTTATGGTACAAGTATACAAAATATCACACCTATATCAATATGTAATAAGGAGCAATTTTATCAAGCTCACAACGTGTTTACAAAACAATTTGCTCCAGAAGGAAAACAAAATATTACATTTACTTAGCTTTATAAGTCGACCTACAAAATATCGTCAGTCTGGAATTTTTATAAATATTTCTATTAAATAGTACATACATACAAAATAGTACATTATTGTCTACCTACTACACGTTTTTATGTATAACCATTTTATTACATAACATAACATAACTTCACGCTGTATCCCCAACGGGGTAGCCAGAGAGGACGGATCGCCAGGAGTCGCGGTCCTTACACACCTCTTTCGCTTCCTCAAATCTCATCATTCTCCTCACACATTTTCGCCTAGGTATGCGAGTGCTTTTGACATTTCCGTCTGCTAACACTCGGCTATTTGATCTTCATAAGTCAGCCTTGGTCTTCCTTGGCTTCTTTTACCACTCACTTTCGCTCTGTATATTTTCTTCGTCAGTCTTTCATCACTCATTCTTTCCATGTGCCCGAACCATCTAAGCATTCCTTTCTTCATTTTTACAATAACACTGTTGTGCAACCCTGTCATACTGCGTATCTCGTCATTGCTTATCCTGTCCGCAAGCGTGGCACCGCACATATTTCTGAGAGACCGCATCTCCACAGCATTTATCATACTTTCACTCGAAACCATTTTATTAATTATATTAAATTCATACACACATAACGTTACACCATTACCGATTCGTGGTGGACAAAATTTTAAGACACAACAATATTACGTCTAAATGACGCCATTTCTAATTAATAGTAATAAGTCTAGTATTGGGACAAAGACACGGCAAAACGGAATCAGTGTCAGTGTCATGTTGCATGTTATACTCATCACCTATACTAATTCTTTATAACAAGCCCTATCACTTGGCGAACTTTTGTAGCATCCACTAATGGAATAAGCAACTGGCGCATTCCATATCTTTTTTTGTCTCCGAGATTAGCACAAAAGTATATACGAGCATTATTTTTATAGTAATAATAATGTCATAATATCAGTCAAAAAATTACAATTATCGTCATGCCCCAAACTAAGCATTAGGCTAATAGGTATTATACGACGTACTAGAGCAAGTAGAAAAGAAATTTAAAAAGACAATTTAGAAATTTCCTTTTCAATCAATCCTTCCTTCAATCAATCAATTCTTTCACAGGCAAATTGGAAAAACCAGTTAATTTTTCATGGCGAGTTAGGTAAATTATATTACGGAAATACGGAAACTTTATTGTTCATAATTACATCCATATTATCAGTTTATTTGTGGTGTGATTGTGCTGAAGTAGTCACGTTATACGTCTGTACGTGATCGCAGAGTCAAGAAGTGGATTTCCATAACATCACATTTGACTTCTTACATAAATGAAACTTGTAACACCATGTATACCAGTGAATACCATTTTAATGAATTTTACGAGTATTTATAGCTTAATACATATTATATAATACATACGGAAACATTATTATTCATAACTACACTCATAGTATTAGTTTATTTATGGTGCGATTGTGCTGAAGTAGTCTCGTTATAAGTCTGTACGTGATCGCAGAGTCAAGAAGTGGATTTCCATAACATCACATTCGACTTCTTACATAAATGAAACTTGTAACACCATGTATACCAGTGAGTACCATTTTAAGGAATTTTGATTTAACTTATTATAAATTGTTGAAATTAATAAGTTAATATTTAAACAATACAACGAATTATTGTTATTAGGTATTACGTAATCTATGAGTTCAAAAAATAATAAGCTTTTTTTAACAACAATTTATTATGTAACATAACTTTAATGTCATTAGCAAAGAAAAAATTTGCTTGAACGTAGGGTGTAGTTATATGTTTGTACTGAGATAAAAGTAAAACATAGGTAGACGACATAGCTGTTGTTCTTCCACTGTAGGTCGTAAATGGAAATCGAGGAATAGACCTTATTATAAGAAACGAGATTTTCTTACGCATACGTTTTTAGTAAAATTTCCTGCAATCGAATGTCCCTAAAAATGTTTTCTTATTTCATGGTGCTGTTCTGAAAAACGTAAATGGAAATAAATAAATTCTTTGATGCAGGTTTTATGCTCATAATTCTAAATGCACTAAATATAAACTGTTACGTTAATTACGAGATATTCGAAGGCTTTAACAAGGAGGTACAAATGAAGGATACCACACAATCGACTTACCCGACAAGAAATACATCAACCGCAAGTTCGGATTATTTTGAAGTGAATATGGTAAACATTGAACAACATTTTTCGTAAATATTAATTCTTTTAATAAGTATTAACCTTTGTAAGTTATTAGCTCCAGTCGTTTTACTTTATTTACTAACATAAATACTTCTGTGGTAATTATACGAAGTGTTCAATGTAGAGCTACGGAACCTGCTTCTATGACCTATGAGTGTGGCAAACGCGCTCTTTTAAATTATGGTTATTCTTTACCTTTAACCAGTTTTTATTCCTAGCTATAGTATTCCTAAAATATTTCTATTAAGGTGACGCATTGATAAACAATAATTTAATCTAAAATAGACCTTGTGTTCTATGCAAACGTGCGCGCGCTAGCTTACGAAAAATACGAAAAAACAGTTATTTTCGTTTAAATTACAAACTATAATTAATTTTGAAAAATCATGTTGTCATTTTGAAGTGTGTATTTAGATTCATCTGCATAAAAAAGAGGCTTTAATCGGTCCCATTTGTCCGTAAAAAGAAAATCTCTGTTTTAAAAGAGGTTTCTTTAATATTTTTTTTATGTTATAAAAGTTAACCAACCGTGTAATGCTATTGTCAAAATAAAGCCAGTGAATTGAAGATTATGATTACCAAATATCACTTTCATATGTTTTGTAATTGCTTAGAAAAATTTAAATCCCCGACATCAAAATTTCCAATGCGTCGTCTTAATTACATGTTAAATTTTTTAATTACATTTAAAATAAAAATTATAAGTACGTACTCTTCGTGAATTGATTGTAATAGATCGGCAGCTAGTGACAGATTTCTTCGACCAATCGAATCACGTATGCCCTTCAGGATTTTCATCATTTAGTAGCTATTGATTAACGATGCGTATAATATGCAAGATCGTGATCGTGCGACATGTCACGTGCAATCTAATTTTAAAATTGCTAAAAAAATCAATTTTTAATCAATTGAATCAAGTGTGCGATGGATGCTTAGTGAGTTTGTAAAAAATAAATGAAGCGGAAACCCATCGGTATACGTGTAAGACAGGTGCCGAGGAATATGGTCAACCGTTACATTTGTGTTTCATAAGTGTAATGGTAGACTAGTCTTCGGGAACCACCCTACACGTATGCTGTTGGCTTTTCGCTGAATAATATTATCAGAATGATCATTGGTACGCAATTACGCATGTCATACGTGATTCGATTCATTAAAAAACATTTTTTTATCACAAATGTAGGTAATGGTAGAGCATAATCCACGGGACCCGTTCTACACGTATGCCGATGGATTTCCGCTAGATTTATTTTTTAGAAACTCTCACTATGCATACATAGCATACTTGGCATGATTCGATTGATTAAAAATTGTTTTTTTTAGCAATTCAAATTAGATTGCACGCAACATGTCCCACGATCACGATCTCAATACACATCGTTAATCAATAGCTATTAAATGATGAAAATCCTAAAGGGCATACGTGATTCGATTGATCGAAAAAATCTGTCATTAATAATAATAATAATGAGTTTTTATTGACGGACAGAACCCAAATATCAAATATAAACAAACAATAGGTAACAATAAATTGACAATAAAATTAAATAAAAAATCAAATAAACATAAAACATAAAATCTTATGATGTTACTTTTTACTTCTTATTAGGGCCGCGATGTGCAGAAAGCCAGTGCTTAAAAATCGGATTGGACACATCCTCACAGACGGTCCGTAATATATTGTTTTCTGAGCTTCGTATTCTCATCCAGAAGGATGCTATACGAGCCCTGATCACCGCAAAATAATCTGGAACCCCAGCGTTAGCGAATATAGCAGTGGCGCTGCAAAAACGAGGCAGTCTCATGAGAGTGCGAAAAGCGTCATTGTACTGCACTCTCATGGCGCAATGCGAGCGTTTTAAATTATTAATCCAGAGTTGGGAGGTGTAGAAACGCTGACAAAATGCCTTAAATAAGCTTATCCTCACAGCATCACTACACTCACCAAATCTTCGTGCTATCATATTGGCCCTGACCGAAGTCGCCCTTCTCTTGCGCTCCACGACTGTGTCATCACTAAGATCGTCCGTGAGTACGTGTCCAAGGTATTTGAACTGTTTCACAACTCGAACTACCGAACCATTCAGATATACATCTGGAATCCTCGCCGGGCCCTACTATAATTTCAGTTTTGACGACATTATATTTCAACCCATGCTCATTGGCATAATGCTCACAGACTGAAAGTAATTTTCTAAGTGCACTGATCGAGGGACTGAGAAGCACCATATCATCTGCATAACTTAGACTATTAACACATACGCCACTAATATGACATCCAATTCTCGTGCTTCTGAGTCTCTATCAGGTTATTAATGTAAACGTTGAAAAGATCCGGCGAAGTTAATCCACCCTGACGAACCCCGCATTCTAGTCTATATTCCCTAGAAGTCACATCGGCCCATTTAACATAATTCATTTGGCCTCCGTACCAGTATCTCAACAAATCAACTACCTCAGGAACAAGCGAGCCGCGCAATTTGCTCCAGAGAATATTATAATTAACCAGATCAAAAGCGCGACTCAGATCTAAGAAACATGCATACACTGAGGTCTCGCGGCTAGTGTAATACTTAACAGTATGTTTTAAGCTAAAAGTAGCTGAATTAGCTGCCGGTCTATAACTAATAATGCATTGGACACACTCAGGTGGCTAGGTGTTACTTTCGTTTTTCACAAAACTGAAGCGCATATAATTATACGCACTTTATGTATGTATAATTAGACACACTTATGACTAATTAGCTGATACACTTACAGCTAATTAGCTGTAAGTTATTGGTAGAATCGAAAATCTTGCCGTGACCTGGGCATTTGGTACATTTTCCGTGCTAACTTTGGCGTCTTCTAAATATTTGCCACTGGACTAAATAATCAGCCGTAAATTAACCATAAAAAAAAATTTTTGGAAAAGGCCTGAAAACCGACTTTCTTGACATGCTAAACAAGGCATTCAGTTTTTCCGACTTCTCGGTTCGCGGCAAATTTTTTGGTTCCACGTATAATTTACGGACAATATGTTGTTTTTACCTCCTAATTCTGTCGCACCAACTGAAGAAAAATTACCTATATTTATAGAACCTTAGGTAAGTATTTTATTTAACGCTAAAAAGCAAATAAGGATGAGTGAATCCAATGTTTCTGACAGGCAATTGACAACAAGGTAACTGATTTACCTATCTACTTCTGTTTGCACGTTAACCCAATATACGTATATATATATATATATATATTCGATTTCGCTTTCTCGAAAACGGCCGAGCTATTTTGATGAAATTTACGATATAGGGGTTGAGTGGGCCGAAAAATCGATCTAGCTATATCACGAATCTGGGAAAAATCTTTTTCTCCGTCTTTCACACACTTAAAACTTCTGAACTCTAACCTTCTAAACTTTTTTAATTTCGCAGCAGAGTTTACCTTCTCAACACTGTCACTGTGCGTGTACAGAGGCTGAGTGTAGGTCTACCACGCCGAAGTGTGCGGGTTCGAATCCTGCAATATGTTCAGACCTTATTTGTTTTTTTTAATATTTTGAAATAATGTGTCTAAGTTCAGTTTGCAATAAGTACCTATTAAAAACACATATCACTTTAATAATGTACTTATAATAAGGAAATAAAATGAAAAATTATGAGAAAAGCATGGACTTCATACGAGGCATGCCTTTTAAGTTTTGTCGTTTGAAGAAAAAAACACAACTAGAACCTTATACTACTTTTTATTGTTTTTCAAAGTATTCACCACGTAGCTTAATACACTTTTCCATTCGCTCAAACCAGTTATTATAACATTTATTCCACTCTAAAGTGGGGGTGTTCAAAATGGCTGACTTGAAAGCGTCGACTGCTTCTTCACCGGACTGGAACCTTTGACCACGAAGACTTTTCTTAATTTTAGGAAATGTAAAGAAATCGTTATGGCTTAGGTCAGGACTGTATGGATGATGGTCAAGAATTTGTACTTTTTCCTGTTTCAAATACTCAATCGTTTGACGAGCGCTGTGTGAGCTTGCGTTGTCGTGGTGCAGGATGATGCGTCGCTTTGAGTTAGATTTTCGAAGTTCGGCGATGACTTGTGGTAAACAAACTGTGGTATACCACTCTGCGTTAACCGTTCTACGATCTTCAAGTGCAATAGTCGCAACATGGCCGGTTTTTCCAACGAACGTGGCCACCATCTTCTTTGAAGTGCTTTGAGAAGGAACAACTTTAGTCGGCTTTGGCTCGTCTTGAAAGACCCAGATTGTAAATTGTTGTTTGGAATCAGGATCGTAAGCATAGATCCAAGATTCGTCACCACTGATGATGTCGTAGACGTGATTTGACTCTCCACAGTTGAACCTTTGCAGAGTTTTCTTACACCATCTGACACGGGCCGCCTTGTGATCGTCGAAAAGCAGATGCGGTATCCAACGGCAAACTAGCTTTCTCACACCAAGCGTTTCATGCAAGATCTTCTGAATGGTTGTCCCTGAGATGCCTAATAGAACCTCTATCTCTCGATACGTCACATGACGATCTTCGAGAATTAGTTGTCTCACAGCAATGATGTTATCTTCAGTGAAGGTGAATTTTGGGCGTCCTTCGCGAGATTTGTCACTAACACTAGTA
Organism: Zeuzera pyrina; assembly: GCA_907165235.1. Lineage (NCBI taxonomy): Eukaryota > Metazoa > Arthropoda > Insecta > Lepidoptera > Cossidae > Zeuzera > Zeuzera pyrina. The sequence continues at coordinate 9,261,176 of OU015641.1, forward strand.
TGTCCACGCTGGAATTCTAAATACCAGCGTTCGACAGTCCGCAGACATGGGGCTTCATCACTAAACACAGATGTTAGCTCTTCAAAACACTGAAGCCGTGTCAGGCCTCTTCTAAAGTTGTAGAAAATTATTGCACGAACATTTTCCTTAGAAAGATTCATTTTCGTACGTAACCTGACAGATTCCAATCGACGCTGTGACTAAACAATAGCATTAATCCTAATACTTTCAACTGTTTTGAGATTCAAAATTTAAACACATTCGAATATAGAACAGTTCCAAATTCAAAATTGCCGGGAAATATGGAAACGACAGAACTTAAAAGGCATGCCTCGTAACTTCAGACAGCTTGTCCTCGGAAGTGAGGCAAATAAAATCAAATAAAATGTTGATGTGTGGGTGCTGTTTTTGCAATTTGCAACAGAGTTAACCTTCTCAATAGCACAGTGGCTAGAGTGTAGGTGTACCATGCTGAAGTGCGCGGGTTCGAATTCTGCAATGTGGTCAGAAGTTTTTTTTTTACATAACACGGAGTAAAGCTCGGTCGCCCAGGTCCTATATTATAATATAAGCAATGTCTTGCACACATATCGCTATATTTCACATCTTCAAAAAAGAAGGCCCAAACGAAGTTTCGAGTTACAATACCGATTCATTTAAAATACCATTTTCTTTATTTTAGTCCCTAGTTTCTCAACCTGGGTGTCGGTCGCAGTCTGTTAAAATAAATAAGACCTATATACAAAAGATTCGTTTATTAAAGGAATGAATTTTAATGTAGTGTTATAAAATTAAATATTACCATGTAATAACAACATGAAAAGATAAACTTGTAGCTTAATTTGATTAATTAAAATTATTAATCATGAACATTCATTAATTAATGCCATGGTTGGCTTTGTTTCTCACTTAAAAGTATTTCTATATGTGGATCATCTAATAATAATAATGATATAATAATAATATAATAATAATATAATAATAGTAATAATAATGCGCCAGACGATACACGCCAATCATTTTTTTTAAGTTTATTGGTACCTAATCATCTGATGTCAAACTGATGACAAAGGGTATTCCCTGTGCTATGAGAACCAGACGACGACTACTGGGGCGTTTCCCAGTACAACCTCCATCTTTTGTATTTAGTTTTCAAAGCCACCATAGACGAGAAACCTTTTTCGCATAGGTAAGAAGTAGCAAAGGGTACCTTTCAATGTTATCAAAGCTTCGGTTACTAGGCTTCCGTACTCATGTCGTCGTGTATGCCAAAATTTACCTAAATCTCGATATAGAAATTCCAGTTGTAAAGTTTTTTAGCCGATAGTTCAATGAGTTGATTGTGAGTCTCAGTTCGTAACTTTGCAGCTGCAAGAATATTTTCATCAAACGGATTGAGAGCCCATTTTTTCGAGAGATCATTGTTGTCATCTGGAAAATATTCTAGTAACTGAATATTTAATTCGCCTAAATGCGTTTTCATGCTCTCCAACAGGTGGTCAATAACTGAATTTCACGCCTTGAAATCGACATTGAATTGAATGACTTATTTGAGATCATTAAACACTTAGGGTTTTGTGTTATGGCAATGTAGATCCACCTATAAAAGTTAAAAAAATAGTCTTTTATGGCAATCATATAGGTAACATGTCTGCACATTATATTTTGAAGGGTAATGGTATACAAATAGATAAATGTCTCGTTATAACTTATTACTATGACTAGGTACATCCGTTTTTTATTTATTTGTAGACCACGGAACCATCTTTTACAATTACGATCGCACCACAACATTTAAAAACCAAAGTCCCTAAATTTGACTGTCCAGAAGAGGAGCGCCCTTCAAATTTAGGACCATACGAGGTACCTACACAAAGAGATTTAGTGCTACTGGTCAGGGAAGCATCATTCAAGATGTTCAACAGATATCATAAAAAAGCGTTATATTTTCTCAAAGATATCAAGGAGGTATGCTACAATCAAATACAACCATTATCTTCTTTCCATATTCATAGTATTTGATCCTTTTTTCTATATTTCCATTATAAAATAATTTATTTGGTTTGGTTTTGATCCTTATATAAAATTGTTTAACTTCCTTATTTTCGAATTTAGTTCATCGAAAATATTTTGTAAGTAGATAATATTAGATACTTACCTAATTTTGAAAAAATGTATGTATGCGGGAGACAGCGAGTCGGCGGCGGCTGTGTGGACACAACAAATAATCTGTTAGTGTTACTAACAATATCAAATTTAACGCAGGTGAAACCACGAGGTACAGCTAGTATTGAATAACTGTAAGCAATAGATAAGCACTAAGCATCGCATAAGATAGATTATTATACGTAGGTATCTATATTGTTATACCAGGCGACCAGAGCTACTAAAGATATGGAAAAAAAATGTGCAGGTTTCGACAAATTGGTTTACAGACAATGTGTAAAGAAGATAAGTACCCAAAGCGAAGTGTTAACTAAAACCGTAGTTACGTCACTCGAACGACTAAGGAAAGAAATTTCTGCTTTCATGGAGGTAAGTATGTACATATTACAGCTCTCTTACCTCTTCGTAAGTCTAAGCCCTCTAAGTGTACCATAAAGCTACAAAAGAAATGATGCTGACATTAGTTACAAAAAGTACATGTACCTATTTAAAATTAGGTCGATGCCTAAAATATAGTTTTTTTACTTACAGTTTTTTATGTTATTTTTTTGCAGGGAAAAATTTGTACAATGACTGCACTAAAATCTGACCCGGTAAAACTTATAAAAATACTGGCTATGGAAGAAGTATCTCTGGAGTTTGCTTTACCTGCATTTTTACGACTTTTAAACCAATGCTCTATTTATTGCTTAAAGTAATTAACGTCTTGATTATGAACAGTTTGTTAGATACCAACACAGACAAACTACCCTAGAGACCTGAAATGTTTACGAATTTCTAAGCGAACTATTCTATCAAGGTTAGAGGAATGAGACGTCAGCGGGCAGCAAGGTAACGTCACGTACTAAACGAAATAGTGATGTACTCGTAGATATTGTATATATCGATAAATACAAGAATTATTTTCATAAGCTTATTTTAAAAATAGAATATATAATCAAAACAAGATTCTTTATTTCGAAACAAAAAAATCAAAAATTTGGAATAGAAACGCAAATCAAATTCGTTTGGGTAGTATGTGTTTCTCCTAATGTACAACTTTTTAACAAAAAATTAAATTGACAAAAAACGAAACTGAAAAGCTTTGATGGTAGAACCACCCAACCTTTTCATCTGTATGTATTTTTTTAACCAAATTTAAAAAGAGGGAGATTCTATGTGCGTCTGTATGTTTTTTTATGTATGTTCACCGATAATCTCATCAATTGTGTACCGATTTAATAATTTTTTTTGTGTTTGATATACCTCCGAGGTGGTCCCATTTAAATTGCACTGGTACTGCAAGCTTGGCCTTTGAAGATACACGAAATAATAATTACAAATTATAAGCTTTATTTATATTGATGATACATTTTTATATCATTTCGTTCTATAATTAGAAAAGTAGTTAGTTGTAGACCCGTCCTATATATTTATTTAGACCAAGGTCACTCAAATGGGAGAAATAAAAAAAATTAAGAAAAAACTTAAACCTACTAGAAATAAACACTGAAAAGTATAAAATAACTATCCTTTACTAATTACAACTCAAATATAAAAAAAAAATACTTTATACATACGATATAAATACGTATATAATTAAATTTGCTAGAGTGTTAGCCGATGGAAATGTCAAAAGCACTCGCATACCTAGGCAAAAATGTGTGAGGAGAATGATGAGATTTGAAGAAGCGAAAGAAGTATGTAAGGACCGCGACGCTTGGCGCTCCGTCCCTCTGACTACCCCGTTAGGGATATGGTGTGAAGATTGTATGTATGTATGTATGTACATAATTAAATTTGACGGTTATTAAAGTGGGTTCCAAATTACTGTGCCACAACAGAAAGTCTATTAGTTTGGGATGCTTGCATCGATTTCAGTAACTGTCGAATTTAATTATATAGGTATTTGTATCGTATGTATAAAGTTTTTTTTTTTTGTATTTGAGTTTTGATTAGTAAAGAATAGTTATTTTGTACTTTTCAGTGTTTTTTTTAAGTCGGTTAAATTGTATTCTTAAATTTTTTCCGAATTAATAAACTCGATAATCGATAAAAGAAATCATCAAAATCAGACTATTCTGTAAAGAGTTACGCATGATCGTATACAAAAAAAAATATGCACTGACTTGAGAACCTCCATCATTTTTTCGTCGGTTGAAAAAGAACGGTGACATCTTTTTAATGATAACTGTGTTTTTTTAATAGAAAAGGTGTATCTCTGTACCAAATTACATCTTAATCCGTTCAGCGGTTAAAAATTTCCCATACAAAGTTTCATCCCCTTTTCACTCCTTTAGGGGTAGATTATTGGAAAAAAGAATAATGTTTTTTAATAGAAAAGGTTTTATCTATGTACTAACCTAAATTTCGTCTTAATCGGTTCAAAGGTTAAAAATTTCCCATACAAAGTTTCATCCCCTTATTCACCCCTTTAGGGGTAGATTTTTGAAAAATAAAGTAGCATATGTTTACTCCCTGGTGTCAAACTATGTCCATACTAAATTTTATTAAAATCGGTACAGCGGTTTAGCCGTGAAAACCAAGCAGACAGACGGACAGACAGACAGACAGAGAGACTCGCATTTATAATATTAGTATAGATATGGATAGTATGGATATGGATTATACAATTATATAATATTATATAATTATATATTATATTATATAATAATGTATTATATTATATAATTACATGTTATATATATTATATATTATATTATTATACAGTATGGATAGTATGGATGGAACTAGGTATATAATTTCAAAGAGTGGTAGTCATTATAAATTCTCAAAATTAATGGAAAATATATTGATATATCGATATGTTTTTTCGCGTCCCTACTTACACGTGCCATCTTGCAAGAGTGAAGACGCAACATGTAAGTAGCTTGCTAGACAAGGACAAACGCTGACTCAAAGCTACCAGTGACCAGTATAATGAGAGCTCTGCATTTTTTTATATAAACTTTTATTATTAATTTTATAATTACCGATGAAACATGGTATTATCCATCTTGAAACTATTTTTACGACTGTCACTACCACACCACTTTACAGTGCAATTTGGCATTGTTTACGTAATTTATACTATATTTTTTAAAACAATTAGACACAGGTAACGGATCTGCTTTCAGCTTTAATACTAAAGGAGCGCGCGTTTGTGTTTGAAGTTATATGAGCGTTTGTGCGCATCGATGGCAGAAAACGGTGCCCTTTCATTTCCTGTCTTTAGGCTAATTTGTCTGTGGATACCAACCACCTACATAATAGCTAAATTATTCTACATGTGAATTATATGCTTGTTTCAGTAACAACCACAAAAACGAAAAACTGATACAGAAACCTTTACGTCATATGACCGATCAGGATCTTCTAATAAAACATTCACTAACAAAAAAAAACTACATTCAACTCTTAAGAGATTCTAAAGTGTAACGTTCGAACGCATTTTTATTTGTGAACGCATTCATAGAGCTTTTATAGTTTACATTCCATTCGCAAGATGGCGTAGTAATCACTGAACTTTTGACGTGAACTTGATAGAAACTTAGCATAACTTAACCAAAATATATAAGCTTTTTATGTGCTTTGCATTATGATGAGTGTGGGAACAGAATAATATTACAGTACCGTACGCCAGAAATGTGTCTCTTATTATTAATACCATTAGAAAAATAGTGAACCTGTGTTTTTTTAAAATGTAACATACTCGTCCAAAAGGCATTCACATAAATTCCTTTGGATAAGGTAAGTTTTTGCTTGAATATTGTTTTTTTGGCAGCAAATTGGTTTAGGTATCTACTTAAATAAAGTAAAATTGTTATGACTCAATTATAACACAAAAATATCATTTAACTGTTGAAAAAGTGAAATGACTAAAGTTTCAGCCTACTTTCTATTAAACTTTCAACAGTAATCATTTTCATCAAATTCAAATTTACATAGCAAAGTTAATTTAGTAAAAATACCCAGAAACTAGGACACTTTTCACAAGTTCCGTCTAAATCAGATTAAAAATGTTTCATACTAGAGCAAAAAATTCTATGATTTTTTCTGCTATTTCAATCATTTTTATGTTTACGAAATTTTTAATTTCAGTTTCAAATAAAAACAAATTTGTATTTATAAAATATATTTAATTAAGTAGTAGTCGAAGATTATTATAAATTAAAAACTTTAATAATTATAAAATGTGAATACAAGATAATTTCATTCATTAAAAATGTTTCATTACTTTGTATATTTTAAAACACGAAAAAAAAAGATTTAGAAAAGTTTCTTAAATAAAAAATATTAAAAATAGTACAACATAAATGTTTACGTTTTAATTTATTATTTCGTGTAACAGGAATACATTTTCCAAATAAATAATGAATGACAGAACTGGTATCCTAATGTAATTTGTTACATAAAAATTATAAATGGCAACTATTTTTTACTCTTCTTTTTATCTTTGTAAGATTTTTTTGTTTTTTTAGATTTCTTCTTTTTATGCTTTTTCTTTTTGTCTCTTTCTGAATCACTGCTATCTGTGGATGATGATGATGATGAACTGCTGCTTGTTGATGAAGTGCTGGATGACCTAATAGCAATATAAAAACATTAACATGTGCATACACATATATTTATTTATGCTCAGAAAATGAGCATCCCTCCCAGAAATATGTAGTTGCGAGTTCATAACAGATATTCAATGTTTATATATTTTAAACATTAAGATTACAACAAAGCATTTAGAGTAAAGTAGTTCCTAAATGTGATATGTTCCTCAGTTACTTGTTTTTTAGAGTTTTTATTCTTCTGCGTAAGTTTTGTTTAGCTGAGTTTACTGCTAATCAATTATATTTAATACATTGATGTTATTAAATAAAGTGTTTACAAGTAAAAGAAAGCTTTTAAAATAGTCATAATAAACTTATTTTAATCCAGTGTTTATAATTGAGCACCTAAATAAGCAATTAATATTAAGGTAGATATTACAACAAGTCTCAACAATGGCTAGGCTAAAGTATGTTACATGTGCAAAAGCTGCAATTGCACATGCATTTGATGTGATGTGATGTGTCTCACTTAGTTTCATACACAAGTCCTAATTGCTGAAATGCACCCACATTCAGTCCGGCCCAATCACATTCATTTGAAACTGATTCCATAATAAAGAGATAATATTTTAAGATCCTGTTAAGACAATGTCATATAATTTATTTGTAAATGTAATCAAAACTAATAGTAAGTAATATAATAATTCAAATTTTTAAAAAAGTTATGTTTATTTATGGATATATAAATAACTACAAATGTCAACTCTGTGAAAAATGTCTATATAAATTTATGTGTAGTTTATAATTTAGTTTTACATATCCCACCTCCGGTACTACAGTGACTCAACTTACATTTAGATAAATTTACAAAAACATAATTAAAGTTTTATTTTCTGAATTTAGCAAAGAAGTCTAGAATGTTCCAATAAATTGAAAACAATAGCTTAGGCATCCTTGTAAAAAAGCATGATTTAGGAAAAAAATTTAACACTACATCACAAAAACATTGACAAAAATGAGTGATACTCCCCAGTCAGTTTCTCCAGAACTATGTATTTTTCATACACATGATACATTTCTAATTGATATTATTATAATAATTGTAATAAAACAACTTTCCTTTTTATTTGTTAAAAAGTAAACAACTACAAAAGATAACGGGAATCAAAATCTTATCAAAAATGTTGAAAAAGACTGAGTTTACCAACAGATGTGTCATTGCTGCACAACTTACAGTTACGACAAATAGCCCCTAGCTATGTTGACACTCAGTGGAGCTCCCCATGCAACTGGCCAACCAGTCTTTGTCGCACTAATATAAAGAACAATTTCGCCTGTATGCTACAAAGACACTTCATGCCCTCCAAGGGAAATCGAGGGAATTAAAAATGCGCCTTTGTTGCCCCATATAAATCTGCATTTTTAAAATATTCTGTCACTGTTAAGTCATTTTCATACTTTTTCGCAGTCAAGTCTCTGTAGCACCGGAGGTGCGAATATAATTGTGGTATCAACAAATATAACAAAGTCTTAAATTATAATGAAAATATAATATTTATGTTCTTTCGTAATATTTTTTCATGATTAGTGTAAATTATACATACACATCTTCAGGCTGTATATCCCTAATGGGGTAAATTATAAAAATCCAAAATTATTCTATCCGCTAAGTTTAAGGAGCTAGTAATAATTTGTTTATGAGATTGAGTATTTTTTCTTTCTTTCTGTTGGTATTTTTCTTTTTGTAATAGGTATAGTAACTAAGGAAAAATAAGCAATCATTGTAGGGTACATGAATACTCCACGTGTGAGGTGTTAAAGTAAATATTGGTGTTATACCTTGATCTCTTTTTACTCTTTTTTTTCTCTTTAACTTTCTTTAATTTCTGCTGCAGTTTTTGCTTGAGTTCTGCTTCTCGTAAAGTCTGTAGAGGAGTTGCATATTCCTCTTCACTATCACTGCTTGTACTGCTTACATCTAGAACTATCTCTTTATTTGGATCTACCTAAAAATTATACCACAAAATAATTACATTACCATTTAAATTCAATGCTCATCTAAAACTTTTGTCTCCCCATGCAAATTGTTATAAGGAACTTCTATGGCTTCTATGGGCTAGCAATTTAAACTTTAGGCCCTTACCAATATTGAATTTTGAAGATAGACATCATTAATGACTATTTCTTGCTCTTTACAAGTGTTTTTCAAAAAATTTCATATTAATTAAAGGAAAAGTTTTAAATCTTATAACATATACCTACTAGAGACCCGCCCTGGCTTCACACAGATAGCATTTTTATTGAAAATATAAATATAAATAAATAAAGCCCATGTTTACTCGCTGATAATGTAGCTTTCTATAGGTGAAAGAATTTTTGAAATCAGTTGAGTAGTTTTTGAGTTTATCCATTACATACAAACAAACAAAGTTTACCTCTTTATAATATTAGTATATAGATCTTTACAATCAATTTTTGAATGGCATACAGTCATGCAAATTAAAAATGCAGTAAAAAATTAAATAAATCTAATTTTAAACTATTGGAATGTAAGTATAGGAAAAATTACATTTTGATCGCTAACTAAAAATTTTTTTTTAGTTTAATCGAAACATTACTTTTTGAAAGAATTCAGCAACTACCTTATGGTTGATCTATATTTTAAGTAATATTTTAGTAAGACAGTGAAACAATACTTTCTAAAACTCAGTATTGCCTATACAAAAAAAAATAAAGTGTTTAAAGTGGAAAGGTTATGTTTTGTTCGCTCACTCCTCGCTATCTATTATTATGTAGCAAATTGCTACATTTTTTCATTTCACTATGACTACATTTACAAATGGTGTTTCCATTGTTTTTGCTAAAAAAAAACAACATATATTGATGACCTTGATGGTACAGTGGTTTAGGTCTTATAACAAAGTATGGAAGGTTTAGGTTTGATTCCCGGTCAAGTCAATTTAGGAAACAAACTTCTACATTGTCTCAGGTCTGGGTGTACTGGGGGACACCCCTAATAGTAGTCATCTGGTATAAACACACAGTCGCCTAAAACACAGGGAATGCCCTAGTTTGAAGCTAGACAGTTGGTGTGTATTGTCTGGTACATTTATTTATTTATTTACACCCAAGTACAATGCAAATGCAAAATTTTAGGACCAAATTTTTATAATGAAATTAAATTTTCATAAATTTTTAAGCTATCTAAAGTAAGAGAAAGATTTTAAGGTACATACACAAGCATATACATGCTACAGACCAGGGGTAGACCAATAGGTAAGCAGTATTGGGCAAAATGTAATTGTAAAATGTAATTGTGTGAACATTTTGTAGGCAAATAATTACAATTACAAATTTTAATTGTAATTGTTTTTGCAATTACATTTTGCCCAACACTAGCTAAGTTAACTAACAACTATTAATATTTTAAGTAGTATTTTCAAAAGCATTACTAACTCAAAATTCTGAATATTTTGAATCACTTTTTTTCAATTCAATTATTCAATTCAGTAGAGCATATTTCGCTGCATATTCAAGTGGGTTAATTCCAAACAGACATTTCAATTTATGTTAGAAGATAAACAATTTTTGAACACAGTATGATTTCAAGAGAACAAGGAAATATGTATATTATTTTCATAAAATTTTGTGTAGACAACATTTAAAGGTTTTAGTAAAGCAATTTTATAATTTTGAGTTTAAAGTTCGTACGAAAACACGACTTTTATGTGCTCTTGATACTTAAATTCATTATTCCACTAAATGTACAGGTAAAAATTTTTCATTATAATTATTGTCATACACTTTAAAATATAAACGAATTTAGTTGCTGTATTATGTTATTAATTCAATATTTACTTACTTTTATAAAGTTTCTGCATTGAAAAGTTAGGTGGCCAGCATAACCACACTTCTTACACGCAGCCCTAGACGAATCCTTGCCAATTTTACTCACTATATCGTAATTGGACATATTTATTCGCAATATTGTAAGAGAAAATGCTAGAAATAACACAAAACCATAACTAACATAAGCAAAACTTCAAAAAGCTTGGTTTACATCGCAACAAGTCGCTAGCTAATGGTCTACGTTCCGTTCATCACTTGTAGACGTCAACGTCAAAACCACAAAACTAATTCCTTGCATTTCGTCTTTATTTTTAATAAAATGTGTTTATTATAGCTTAGTTATATTGTATATAGATACAATAATTAAATGTAATTTCATAGATCTGCTATTTGTAGTTGTATTTGTACCTATTTGTATGAGTTAAGTTTTGTTCGTATTGGAACGTATTGTTCGAGACACTTCGTTCTACGCACAATATTCGATATTCGATTTAACCACCAAAATTCTGTTTGCTTTTTTATATTGATAAATACGTTTTTATATTATAGTTTATTTAGTTATGTGAAACAAAAATGAAGCTATTTTAGACAGAAATTTTAACCAACTTTAAAAAATGAAGGAGGTTATGTTTTTATGTAAAGAAAATTATGTTTTTATTACTTTAATAATAACAAAAATTATTTATCACATACATGCTTTTTCTTTACTCTTAATGTTCTTAATAAAGAAATACATGGATTTAAAGATACTAATAGGTATCTAAATATATCATAATTAACCCTATATCTCGAAATTTTTAAGGTACGGTAAGGTAAGATTTTATTTTTCGAATTTCTTTATTTTTGGCCTCCGTTACCTGTTCAGACATTTGGGTGCCTATGCCCAATGGGTACCTATTGCACAATGTTTTGTTATGTCTACGGGTCTACCCCATGAGTTCATATTTTATGCAGTGGCAGGCATATTGTACTAGAAATATAGCTTTAGATACAACATTTTCGTTTCATTCAATTTTTTTGGCCTGTTTACACTGGAACACGGTGTCTCTTCTCTTTTCTTAGGAGCTATTGTAAAATCTATTGGTTGATCGAACCAAGTTTGATAGAATTTAATAAATAAATCCAGACGTCTTTGTTTTTTCACCCACTTACACCGAATTTTTTCATATTTTAGTCTAAAAATAATTCGCTGAAGTGTTTCATTTTTTTCCTGTGTAATATTCTCCACATTATAAAACTGTTTAACGAAGTCAGAAACTCTCGTAATCCGAATATAAATTCAGTTGATGGAAATCAGTTGTGTTTTGTCCCTTGTTTCTCTATAATAATAGAATACAGTTTCATTACCTTATTAACTTAAATAAGTAGGTAATTATCTGTAGAATATGAATCCATCACAGAATTATCATAAACACTTCCGAAAACTCAAATAACATAGGTACGTACACTTCAGGCGTCGTGATTGCACTAAAAATATTTTTTACTCGCGCCTTGGGATGAGTACACTTTGGCCATTGTTTTCATACAAAAACGTGTACCCGGAACTTTACTATGCTTGTTTTTTGTACACTAGTTTATTTAGTATAAATAAATATAGCTTTGAAACTTATTAATAAAGTCGAATTTTCGATAGACTGGCCAAATCGAATACAGTGCTATGCAATACCTTGTTTGTAATGTGGTATGTATGTAGTACGTACACATAAATCTATTAGTTATTACTTATTATTGATTAATAATTGGCTGTTGCCCGCGACTTCAATCACGTAGTTTTATTTACTAAATTAAATAATTCAGAAACCATCGCGGACGTACGCAGGACAACTCGCCAAAGTTTCACCACCATTGGATGAATGGTTTAGGAATGTAAACATTCATTTTATTTATGTAGAAGATATTTATATATGAATCGATATTATGATTACCTTCTAATTAATGACCTTTGATTATAATCAAAGTTAATGTCAAACTCAGATAACAATTTAAATTTTAACCAGGCGTTGCCAACAAGTTTGAATTAGACCTTTAAGCTACCATGCGACAAAGATACAATGTGGAAATACCAAATAAAATGTTTTGTGTTGGTGTTAATTATGTACAATACAATGTGCGGAACCACTTATCTTCTTTACCACCACTTTCAGAAATATATACAAAAACTTAATACCTACTAGAAACGATGACATTGCCGCTACATTGGCAAAAACTTTGGGTGACAAATTTGAAATTGCACTTTTTAATCATTAATTGTCAAAAACTTGGCAATTTACAATCAAAGAAAAATCAAGTATATAGCAACCTTATGTGCTATCTAGGTAGTATTTGGCAGTTTTACCAGGTTTTACTTTAGATTTTTACTCATCATTACTATTTATTATAATAGTTCTAAAAATATCCAATTAAAATATAATGTCATGGTAATGGAAAATCTATTACCGTGTATAATTCTTACACCAACGCCATCGTAATTAAAATCAATATCTTTACAACGTATTTTTGTGAAGCGGTAAAGAATGACACAGACCAAAAATCTAGAAACATTAAACATACAAATCTTCGAATGTGATATCATGTAATACAAACATGTGGGTAGATATTTAGGTACTCGCATCACAGTTTCTTTAGAGAACATCATATCAATTAATGACGCCGATTGTCTAAATTCTCTCATTACATTTTTACTATATTAGGTATTTTTTTACAGTGATTGCAGGTAACAAATAAAAAGAAAATATTCAGTTAAAAACATTAGAGAAATGTACCGAAATGGCAGAATTCCTACCCCTTTGCGACGTGTTGTTCAACGTTATCTCCCTGGCGGGCTACTTCTGCGATGTAGTCTTCGACGTTGTAATGGCGTACGCTCTCCTCGAGCGGGGTTATAAAGGCACCTTTGCAGCTGCTATATCAATAGTTATCACATCGCTAGTCATATCACAGGTTCGTATTCAACAATGAGATTTACAAAAAGGTAAAGTACACAATAAGACGTTGATTAAACATATTTGGAGATTTGATCTAGAATAGACACAATATATATCAGCTAAATTCGGAAAAAAGTTGATGAAATAATGTTTTTATAGGTACGCGATTCATTTCGAGCAACTTTTGATCCCTTTTTAACTCCAAATTACCCAACACACTTAAAATTTCGCTTCAATTCATCACAACAAGTAATAAGTAGATATATAAAAACTCGATAATTCCTAAAGCTTGATCACACTCTCAAGGAGGCAAGACGAGGCGACGCGATTGCCGATTGCCTCGTTCTTGCTCCTATCAGTGTCTGTTTCTTGGCCCGAGTCAAAGGACACGAGCCACTTGGCGACCGGATCCACTGAATACATTCAAATTGTGGATGGTTAGAACTCTTTCAGTTTCCGCTCGCCACATCTCGTGCGAGAACCTTCATGAGACGTGTACGCGAGAGTGAAACATCGCTAACTTTAAGACTATTTTACTGATTTACATGTCAAAAATAGACCATTTCCAGTTGAGATAGAAACTTGATAAGTACAGAAATGATTGTGAGTATTTTATTATAAACTTATAAAATCTTCCATATTTATGTAGTTGTTTCTTCGTGTGTTTATGATGTCGAATATGCGCTCGTATAGTCAAATTTCTAAGACTTGTACTCGTCGAGACTGTTGACTTTATAACCTACTAGAAATCACAAAGCCCAATTTTATGGCGGACTCCTTTTTAATAATCCATCCGTGTATTATACCTAACAAAAGTATTGAACGTCTCTAAAACTACTCCGTATCGCTCTCCAGGTACTCTCCCTCCGGTGGTACCTCCACGTGTGCTGTTCAGACGAGGGTCGCAAAGGTCGGCCGCCGTGGCTCCCAATCGCACTACACTGCCTACAATTGGGCGTACTGTGGCGATACGCGCGGCTGCTGGTACCCATACCACTACACAGCGTGAAGCATCAAGTGCGGGATCTTTGTGAGTTTTGTATTTTTCAGTAAGGTAATGGTAGTTAAAAATGCCTTAAGTATAAAGTTTGATTGAATCTATTCTATGACTGCTCACGCATTTAAAAGACCAAGCAGCGGCCGCTTATTAAGTGCACCTCTTTATTTCTGTCCATAAATTCAAATGTAGTCATCGAAATGATCTCTTAACCAGATAGATGACTTAGGATGAGATGAGAGAGAACGAAATAATGAATCCGATCGACCGGCAAGGCGGCGTCGCCTCGACTTTGCAGTAGGTATATGTTTATTCTAAGTAGGTACATGAGGTCATTATATATATATAGTTAGTAGGTGAGGTCATAATATCGAGGCCACAGAGCCCATGTAAGGATAGATGGTGACATGTCGCCCTGGTTCGAAGTCTGTTGAGGCGTCAGACAGGGCTGCGTGATGTCTGCCAGGCTATTCGTGCTGCATTTCGATAGCTGCCTCCGGACATTGAAAGGTTGTATGAGTGGTATGATGTTGATGGTACAGTAGTAAACTGCCTTTTGTACACTGACGATGCTGTTCTTATAGCATTATCAGAAGCGGAGTTGCAGACACTAATCACGTGCATGAAAAAAACTGAAGTGAAAGGATTGAATATGAATGTGAACAAAACTAAGGTTCTGGTGTTTGAAAGGGAAGCGGTACAGACGAAATGTGAGATCTGTGTAAATGGAAAATGTCTAGAACAAGTGAATGAAATTGTGTATCTGGGGAGTGCGTTTTCGAGGGATGGAAGATGTGAGCTGGATGTGGAGAGACGGGTAGCAGCTGGCAATAAAGTGAACGGTGCTCTGTCCGCATTAGTAGGCAGTGTGAATATATCTAACACTGCTAAAATGGCCATCCACAATGCGGTGTTGATACCAACTTTACTGTATAGTAGTGACGCCTGGATATGTCCGAAATCGAGTAAAAGTATGATAAATGCAGTAAAAATGCGATCTCTCAGAAATATGTGCGGTGTCACTCTTACGGACAGAATTAACAATGAAGAGATACGCAGTATGACAGAGTTGTACGACAAAGTTATTGTAAAAATGAAGAAAGGAATGCTTAGATATTTCGGGCACATAGAAAGAAAGAACGATGAAAGACTGACAAAAAAAATCTACAAAGCGAGAGCGAGGGTAAAAGAAGGCAAGGAAGATAAAGCCTGACTTATGAAGATCAAATCAAAAGCCAGAGTGTTGGCCGACGGAAATGTCAAAAGCATTCGCATACCTAGGCGAGAAGAATGATGAGATTTGACAAAAGAAGTATGTAAGGACCACGACTCTTAGCGCTCCGTCCACTTGACTACCTCGTTAGGGATACAGCGTGAAGATAATATATGTATGTATGTAGGTACATGAGGTATACTTATACATAATATGTAAATGAAGATTGTGGAGAAATCTTTCGTAGAGTGTAAAAAAAACATTGAAAATCTTACACACAAACCCTACAAGCATATACTTACGCTCTATTGAAGAATTTTGTAAAGAAAATACAATGATAAATTAAAGATTGCTGTAGTCTTTAAAAAATCATTTTCTTACATGTTTCATATATCCTGGTCTAAATTGAAGCAAAGGCTACGACGGCATCTAATATTCTTCTGTTCTCTTCTTTGAAGTCCTCATGTATATTGTCAGGTATGCTTCGTTTAGTGCACGCGTTCTGCGAAGCCGCACCGATGCTGCTTCTTCAGTTGCAAGTTTTATTTAGGAACGAGGGTAGAGAGCAAGCAGAGCTAGCTGCCTCAGAACCCACGCTACATGAGCCCGCAGGTGAGAATATCTGTATATATGTATGTTTAAGACCTGGCATAACAACAAATCTGATTCCATCTGGGTCCACATTAATCACTAGAGGGTTGCCTGTCTTATATGAGGCGCTCGTAATATATCGTGCTTCAGTATTTAATACGCTTATTGAGATTAAGCAACGGTTACATAGTGGGTGAGTGATCTAGTTACATCCATGGTGTTTACTTAACTACCTATAACCTACGTCTATTGTATTGCCTGTGTACCTATATCTGTATTCGTACCACTATTAGTTGTACCTAAATCACCGCCCCCTTCTCTGCGTGTGCGACGTTATTAAAATTAATTAGTTATTCCCTGTGGAACCTTTCCTTGGACCTAAAAACGTGAACTTGAAGTTGTGTTGTGCTTTGTGTGTGCTCGTGATTAGTCACTGCGGAGGCGCTGAAAACGAACCGACCTACAACAGTAAGTGAAGTGATTTCAATGTACCTACCACTTAGACTGACATTTAGTACATAATAATTTTGTTTTCTCCCCTTTCGTATAATTCTTTGGTAGCAGAGTGGTTATTCCCCCTTTTTTCACATAGGAAAATTATCGGTTCTTTAGAAAATGCAGTAAGAAATAGGGCCAAGCGTTAGATTAACTACGTCACCGGCGTTTGTTTGCTTCGTTGTTTACATTCTGCTCATTCCGGCGTTTGTTTGCATTCTGCTTAGCTAGCAAAAATTACGGCCCCGTATGTATCGTATCGAAGAATTCTCCAAATTTTGTGTATTAGAATGGATTGCATCAAATCGAGCTGTGGCGAAGGCGAATTTTTTGGATAAAGAACGAGGAGAATCTCGAAAATTTGGTGATATTAGCTTGTGAAGTAAACACTTAATATGTACCTAATTTAATAAACGCACGTTCATTAATCAACCCCCTATATGCCAAAAGCTAGATATGCCCATGAACATTTCTAGAAGTAGCTGGATCTTTCACTTGAGTAATATATAGTGTCCATATTGTAGCTTATAACTCAGGTTTGATATGAAAAATAAACGTTAATCTGTACAATATAACCCATAACAGAGGGAATTTCTTTCTATTGCCACATGTCTTAATTTAAAGTTAAAAAATCAAACGTATAAATCAATATTTTATACCTGTTTTATTCTCTCTTGCAGCCAATAAAGCATTTGCGGAGTTAAACGTTATATCTGCGTCTCTGTCACTCTTCTCAGTGTGTTGGGCTCTGGCTAGCTTCAGCAAGAACGTAAGACTTCAGAATGTACATAGGCTGGTGCTAACATGGCTGGGAGTTATATTCCAGGTATTTATTTTTTCTAATAGTTTTTAAATGGCCGGTAATTGGTGCTGTGGTTAGTATATCTGACGACCAACCAAGATGAACCAAGATTCCAGGTAAAAGGAAATACACTCTTTAAAATTGTCTTCGAGTCTGGGTGTTACTGCTTGTTCCCAAGCGTGGTATAGGCAAGGAGTTAGGAACTCGTACTTGTACTTATTTGCCATCTGAGCCCAAATACTTGCGTCTAAAAATGGCGTCAGTGTGATTTTTGTGCTATACTTGCTCGTCGCAAATGATGTGAAGTTATGAATGACAGTAAAATTGTTTACGGTGATGTAGTTTACCTGTATCTTACATATAATACGGTATCTATGTTTCTATAGCAATTATAATTGGGATGCATTTAATAGCACTTCAAAATCGGTGAAAATATAGACAAAATTGCTGTGAATTGCTAATAAATAATATAATGTTGTACAATAAAATGTTACTCCTTCATTAACAAGATATTAGCTTTAAAAAATGTTAAGACACTATGAAATAATTATTGCCAATAAAAAAAAGCAATCATTTAAAATAATAGATCATGTTATGAAAAATTATATTTTCTATAAAATAAATAAATAAACTTGAAAATTTTATTGTGAAAACTGTTAATTTTGAAGTTCGCCACTTTTATTGGTAGCAAAGGCCATCAATTTTAAAGATGTGATTTATATCAAAAGTAGCAAATTTATAGAGAAAATCGTCAATTTTAAATATTGAGATTTCTAAATAAAATTACTAATTCTATAGCTCCATTATATATATCCTCTTATAATTAATTAAAACCAAATAATTTTTGTCTGTCTATTTATTTGCTTTTTATATTTCTTAGATTATAGCGATTTTTTCTACCTACAATTTATAATTACATTAGAAATCTGTATCCCGAGTAATTCTTATTGTATGCAATGCGCTGTATGCGTATTCGTTACCAGTTAACATTCCCCAAAGAAAATACCTACCCAGCTTATTAAATAGCCTTTTATATTCATGTTATATCAGAATACTAACTTTAATAATTGTTACAGTTCTTATGGCGTCTGGGCACCGTATCAGCTAGGATGTGTGCTCTCACCGTATACGCTCTAGTCTATGATTATTGGGTATTCTTAGTTATAGGTAAGCATGCGTAGCACTCAAGGCGTATAATTACAAAATGACCTCTCGTGTACTACAAGAGATCATAATGATTATACGCACGTAGTATGCAGATATATGTATGTACTATCGCGGGAAAAGGAATGTTTAGCAGGTTGGCCGTCATTTTAAATTGGCCGTATTATACAATGACGAGATAACACGATTGATTACAAATAGAAAGACACGAATTGCAGACGATGAGATGCTCAGATTAATAACTAAAGTCAATGGATGGCAGCTAAAATTTTGAAATTCAAATTTGTATTCGTTTCAAGCTCCAATTTTGAACGGGTGTTTCCTCATGTATGCAGAAATAAATAAATAAGGCTGCTTTCATAATTATTTCTAAATCATGCATTACATAACTAAAAAAATAAGAAACTAAAGCAATTAAGTTTGGTAATCGAGACCACACAGCCTGTGTAAGGATAGACGGTGACATGTCGCCCTGGTCCTGGTTCGAAGTCTGTTCTGGTGTCAGACTGGGCTGCATGATGTCTGCCTGACTGTTTATGCTCTATTTGGACAGTTGCCTCCAGAGATTGAAAAGTAATATGAGTGGTATGGGATGTGATGACACAGTGGTAAACTACGAACGAGTACTGGTAGCGAGGCCTGGATATGCCCGAAATCGAGTGAAAGTATGATAAATGGTGTGGAGATACAATCTCTCAGAAATGTGCGGTGTCACTCTTGCGGACAGTATAAACAATGAAGAGATACGCAGTATGACAGGGTTGTACGACAGTGTTATTGTAAAAATGAAGAAAGAAATGCTTAGATGGTTCGGGCACTTAGAAAAAATGAGTGATGAAAGACTGTCGAAGTAAATCTACAGAGCGAAAGTGAGAGGTAAAAGAAGCCAAGGAAGACCAAGGCTGTCTTATGAAGATCAAATAGGCAGAGTGTTAGCAAACGGAAACGTCAAAAGCATTCGTATACCTAGGCGAAAATGTGTGAGGAGAATGATGAGATTTGAGGAAAGAGGCTTATACGAATTTAATAAATATAATTAGAGACACCGTCAATAAGTTACCTCGAAGAGAAAATAAAAATAAATCGGAGTTCAAAAAACTAGGAATTTAATATTAGAAAGAACTAAACTTAAAGAGAAAACGATCAAGACTGGTTCAGATAAGAAAATATTAAAACATTTATATGAAAAAATTCGAGAAAATATAAAAAGAAATAAATCAAAGTAGGAGCTTAATATATTTGAAGAGGAA
Organism: Zeuzera pyrina; assembly: GCA_907165235.1. Lineage (NCBI taxonomy): Eukaryota > Metazoa > Arthropoda > Insecta > Lepidoptera > Cossidae > Zeuzera > Zeuzera pyrina. The sequence continues at coordinate 9,281,150 of OU015641.1, forward strand.
CTAAAAAAAAAGACCAGTAAAAATGGGAAATAAACGAATAAACGACGCCAAGCAATGGATACCATCATTAAAGTATAGTGCAGGTACGGTTACTACAAATGGAAATGATATAGTAAAAATAGCTACAGATTTCTACAAGACCTTAATACCTGCGATTTTATGAAAAAAAAACACCTAGACTGTATGTGTATCCGTAATCCTGTACGGTAATGAGGTCTGAGTATGCCTGAAATCTAGTGAAAGTATGATAAATGTAGTGGAGATGCGATCTCTCAGAAATATGTGCGGTGTCACTCTTGCGGACAGTATAAACAATAAAGAGATACGCAGTATGACAGGGTTGTACGACAGTGTTATTGTAAAAATGAAGAAAGAAATGCTTAGATGGTTCGGGCACTTAGAAAAAATGAGTGATGAAAGACTGACGAAGAAAATCTACAGAGCGAAAGTGAGAGGTAAAAGAAGCCAAGGAAGACCAAGGCTGTCTTATAAAGATCAAATAGGCAGAGTGTTAGCAAACGGAAACGTCAAAAGCATTCGTATACCTAGGCGAAAATGTGTGAGGAGAATGATGAGATTTGAGGAAAGAGGCTTATACGAATTTAATAAATATAATTAGAGACACCGTCAAAGAAGTATGTAAGTACCGCGAAGCTTGGCGCGCCGTCCTCTCTGACTACCCCGTTAGGGATACAGCGTGAAGATATGTATGTATGTAAATTTGGTTAATTTCCGATCATTTATTTAAATATCACAAAAATAAATGTAAGGGTAAAAAAAATAAAAACAACTTCATCAACTAACTTAGAAACTACACTCGATGGTAATGCAGAGTCGAAGCTCATCGAATTGAAACTCTTATTTTAAAAAAATTCCTAAAAAAAAAAATGCATTATCCACCGAATGCGCAAAACATTCAAAACGCAAAAAGTATAATTCATTTTCATTTGCGGCAACAGATTGTCCAATTTTTACGTAGGTATTCAATGAATTTACATCAGACATCCTTTGGCACATGTCGCTCTTCGATTCTCGTCATTCGTGTTAGTTCGACATACGAAGATTACCGATTGGTATCCGTACATTTTTCAATTTTGAATTTAGAAATGACAAAGACAACAATAGAAACTTCAATTTGTTGACTTTGTCGAGTGGATAAAACAGTCTATTACATATAATAACAGTCTATTACATGTAATAACACGGCAAATTCAAAGGTTTTTTGAACTGCTAACTTTCCGCAATAGTACATACCTACACTCCAAAACGGGTAATTCCCTTTTAGCTCGCACAATTGAGTAACCTCCTTCGCTTGTACAATCGGCTAAATACCCTTCTTGACTTGCACAGTTGGGGAATCACACACTTACCCTATACAGACGTGTAATTACCTTCCTTAATTTGCACAATTGGTTAATTACCCTCCTTGATTTGCACAGTCGGGTAATGATCTTCCTTGACGCTACACAGTTGAGTAAAAATGCACAATCTCGCAGGCCTCCACTGGGTTTCGATGTTCCTGTGGCTAATCTCGCCTAAGAACGTGTTCCACGGCGAAAGCATAAGTCGACCGCGCAAAGTGTGTCTATCTGCGCTCATAGCCTGCGTCTACGTGTTCGCATACATCAACTTGCAGGAGCTCAACCATAGACAAAAAATGGTAATTTTTTTGGTTCTATTAAGGCATTGCATTGACCATTGGCAATCAGTTTAATCATATAACTTAAAAACAATTACCTAAAATATAAAATGTTAGATAATTATGTAAATAAAAATGTCAAAAGCACTCGCATACCTAGGTGAAAATGTGTGAGGACAATGATGAGATATGAGGAACCGAAAGAAGTAAGTATGTACTACTCTATATATACTAAGTAGGCTATATATACTAAGTAGGCTATATATACTAAGAAGGCTATATATACTAAGTATGTATTACTCGAGTAGTACATACTTAGTATATATAGCCATTTCTGCGTAGCACCCTCTGCACATGAGCCAATTTCGTGCCCAGATGTTCACCATTACAAAGATCAACCGCGCGATCAACAATTGAGGCCATCATTGCATTAAGGTGTCGAGGATGATGGCGTGTGGTTGCATGAAGATACCTATCAGTTTGAGTAGGCTTCCTATATACCGTATTGCTGAACGTGCCATCACCAATTGTCACTATTTTTACATCAAAAGTCCTTTGTATCTCGGCCGTGAAGCGCATGTTCTTGTAGATGATGTTCAAATGGTGTAAACATTTTTGTATCTCTGTCTCATCGTCTTCTAGTATACAAAAGATGTCGTCGACATACCTTCTCCAACACTAATGGTACCGGAAAAGTAGTTGTAGCGCGACTCTCGAAGTCCTCCATCCACAGGTTTGCCACTACGGAGGCCACGGGGCTACCCATAGCTACACAGACAAGGCCGGATCTAGAAAAAGTAAATTCTGGCGAACTTTGTTACGATGCTCCAATCGGCAAATTTCGGCCGGATAACCAGCTTTCCGGTTTCAAAGTTGCCCGGATATCCGGTATCCGTCCAAACAGCTATCCGTTACGTCTCTAGTAGTTATGACCTCAGCTGCGCGTGCGCAGGTGACGTTCTACGCGGTGATGTGCGTGGAGAACGGGCTCCTGCTGGGCGCGTGGTGGTGGGCGGCCCGCGGCGCGCCCGCGCCCGCCCCCGCGCCCGCGCCCGCCGTCGCCTCCGCCTCGGCCTTCCTCGCCGGACTCGCCTTCATGCTGCTCTACTACAGGTACCGTCCTTTCTTTATGTACTATAGTCCGTGAGATTTAATAGGTCGGATTTTGACGTTTCTTAATTTTCATGCCGCTATAACTTTGTATCAACGTTCCTGATATCTAATACAAATTCAAATACGTAAATGCTGAATAAATAAACGTTATTTATTTTTCCCACTACTGATCATTACACAAAACTACTAACTTTGATTTCTTTTAGTTAAATACACAGATATTTCGTTATATATCTTCAAAAGAATTTTCTAAATGGACGTTGTTACAATGTTATATCACGAGGCGTATTGCTCTAGTACTGCTACCATTTGCAATCGTTTCGTTACCAAACGAAATCGATAATCAATTGAAATGTCGTAATAATCGAATAATTTAAAATTAAGATATTATTATATTTTTTAAATAATTTTAGTTCTGTATTGTTTTTTTGATGAGTTTACTGACAGAAGCATGTAATCAAATATCAAAAGATGACTGGGCTAAGGTGGTGGAGAAAACAAAAAAAATAATAAAGGAAGACTTTGAAAGAGACGTCAGAATAGACAATTTAATTGAAAATGTATTAATCATAATAGTGAGAGACGAAGATAGCTCTACGGACATGGATCCAAGCTCAGAAAATTATTAAATATTTATTTTTCACCAATATTACAGTCTGCCTTTATTTTGAGGAAGTTTTTTATATATTAGTCCCAAAAAATAAATATATCGAATTAAGTTTATTCATATACTTAAATATGTTTTACTGTAACAAATATCATATCTCAACAAACGTACTATGTAGCTAACAAACTAACAATCATAAGTGAAATATTATGATGTTATTATGTTATTAAACAATGGTATCGATTCGAAAAATAATCGAGACATATTTGTTTGGTCCCATAACTAGTCGCAGCTATGTGACAGATGTCAAATCCGACCTACTAAATCTTACGGACTATAGCTATTATTTATTTATACAGATATTAGTATATAAAAACACGCGCGTATTCGAACGCAACGTTGTGTCAAAATTTAAACAGTTTTTAGTCATTTTAGTATTCACACTAGAATATTCTGTGTCGTCGAAAACTAAATGCCATGTATGTCACATAATTCTTGTCGGGCTCTTCATGTCGGTAAATAATACTGCGGTCTTTGTGGTAGATATTATATTGGTACTGTGCGCCGTGTTAACGCCACAGAGCTGTCGTTTACATCTCATGTCTTATACTAATTCTTACAGCTATTTATATCGGAGATGTACGTGACAAGTTCCCTTGCAACGATGCAAATATTCAATTTGTAGATCGTGCACAAGATCACGATTTGCTGTGTCAGAGTAATATCTGCCACACAGTACACATTTAAAAAAACAATACCCACATCATTGTTCATCTTTTTTTTACTCAATCAAAGCAGAACATGTCAGCAACAATATCCAGCAGTACTCTTCACCCCAGTGACCCCAGCCTAGCCCATAGACTAGTATTCAATGTTATGTTCACTAAAAATTATAGGTTGGCTGATGAGTTGATTAACTTTCAGATATTTTCACGTTCGGAGATTGGGCTACATGTTAGGTGAGCACCAACAAGGCACAAATAGTACAAATGCATCGTCACATAATAAAAACGGTACGAAAACCTTCGTATGTATTTCCAGCCATTATCTCTCCCATTAAAATATAATATAAAAAACTGTTTTCAGGTAAACCATCAAACCAATCCGATAATCCCGTGATACCAGGGGTGTTCAACTGCCGCTTCACAAATCCAGTCAATAAGTATGAACCACGTCTGTTTTAATTATATTTTTTTATAGCTTGTAATTTATAGCCTCATATTTTTTGAAGTTAGTATATTTTTAATGAAGTGGTGACAATTTTTTGTAGTGGAATATATTTTTCTTTAGCGGAAAATAATAATTTTAATGTTATTTCTATTAATTATAAATTACTTTTGAGATTCGAGCAGGCCAAAAAAGTATGAAGGACCGCGATGTTTGGTGCTCCATTTTCTTTGACAAACACTTTTACAGATACAGCGTGAGCTAAGTATGAGTGTATTTTTAACCGACTTCAAAAAAAGAAGGAGGTTCTCAATTCCTCTGTATGTTTTTTTTTTTTGTTTGTTTGTTACCTCATAACTCCGTTATTTATGAACCGATTTCGAAAATTCTTTTTACGTTTGGTAGGTAATACTTCAGAGGTGGTCCCATTTAAATTTCACCGATATTGGAGCTTGGACTTCGAAGATACACTAGATAACCCGACCTGGTTAAAACCTTTATTAACCGACTTCAAAAAAAGAAGGAGGTTCTCAATTCGTCTGTATGTTGTTTTTTTTTTGTATGTTTGTTACCTCATAACTCCGTTATTTATGAACCGATTTCGAAAATTCTTTTTACGTTTGGTAGGTAATACTTCAGAGGTGGTCCCATGTAAATTTCACCGATATTAGAGCTTGGACTTCGAAGATACACTAGATAACACAACCTGGTTATAACCTTTATTTATATTGACGATTCTCTTGTATATCGTTGCGCTTCGGAATTAGAATGAAGTTAATTGCAGACCTGCCCTAGATATTTATTTAGGTCAAAACCACTCAAAAGGAAGAAATAAAAAAATTTTATTAAAAAAAAATTAAACCGCCTTCAAAAAAAACACTGAAAAGTATAAAATAACTATCCTTTACTAATCAAAACTCAAGTACAATTAAAATAACTTTATAAATACGATACACATACCTATATAATTAAAGTTGACAGTTATTGAAGTCGGTTTTTTTTGAAGGCGGTTTAATTTTTTTAATATTTTTTTTTTTATTTTCATTTTTTAATATTAGGTATGTTCTAGTATAAGTATCACATTTTTATTTTTGTTACATATTTTGTATACTCGTATTTTGGAAACTTTCTGGAGATTTATAAGACCGAGAATTCATTAAAAAAAACTGAAATACGGACATTTCATCCTGTTACAAATATTTCTTAAATATGTAGTTGTTATGGAAATGTAAAAAGCACTTGCATATCTACCTAGGCGAAAATGTGTAAGGAGAAAGATGAGATTTAAAGAAGCGAAAGAAGTAAGTACCGCGAATCTTGGCGCTCCGTCCTCTCCGACTACCTCATTAGGGATATATCGTAAAGATATGTATATATGTGTGTATTAAGTCCGATTTTAGTGTTATAAGTTTTATTTTTAAAATCTGTCGAGATTATTTAATTTGTAACAAATAATGAAATGACCAAATACAGCTACAATACTATTGCTAATTCTTAATAATTTCTTAATCTTTGTGTCCCATAATATGTGTCCCATAATGTAATAAGTGTCCCATAATATATCCGTGCGCAACTGCAACAGCGCAGCGAACGGCCGTAAGAAGAAGAAGCCCACTTCGTTCGTGCCCCCGCCCGCCGCGCCGCCCGCGCCGCCCGCGCCCGCCGCCCCCGCCGCCCCCGCCGCGCCCGCCGCGCCCTCCGCCGCCTTCTGGCGCCGGCCGCTGCCCGCCGCGCACTCCTCGCACCCCGCGCACCCCGCGCACCCCGCACTCCCCGCGCACACCCATCACGTGAGCCGCCTTCACTTTGTTCCACCACTTTTTTTTCTTTCTTCATGGCATGCCCCACAGATTAGCGCATTTACCAATGTCACGTATTAACATGAAGTAAGTTCAAAGTTTTCGTTTTTTATTCTTATCGTAAAATTCCTTCAGTAAAGTGATAGTAGGCTTTACTGACGTTATAAAGAACTTCTTGGAAGAGCGCGAGAACTTCAGCTACACATGTTTATTTAGACCTACTTCATTCTTTTCACTTGTACAGAACTTTAAAACACAATATACTATCACTTTTGCACTTTGAAACTCCCAAAAATGTAAAAAATCGAAAAACTGAATAAAACGACAACCTCACTTTTTCCGTTCCCGCCAAAAATTCCGTTCCACCACTTCGCTGTAGTTCCACCACCTTTTTTTTTTGTAAATATAATGACAACTACCATTTTTGCGTCTGAAGGAGTAGTGTGGAGTGCTGCTGTATTTGATAGTTACTGATAATCAATAAAACCACTGCTTGCAATTAAATATTTACTAGAACACAAAGAATAACGTACACATCGCATGGATGCCACAGAGTGAGAGAGCGGTGTTGCTAGAGCAATAAACATAGTACTTCTAATTTTACATTTTTATGTTGCCAACAACGTCTTTCTGTAGATGTGACCAAAACCCGAACTAAAGCCGCCATTTTATAAATGTCATTTCCCTGTCAATCTCTTTTCAGATGAATGTGCATTTTCAATTAATTTGCAAATATTCTGTGAGGAAATCATGCCAAAAACAATCAAATGTACAAGAAGTTATAAATTGTTTTTTGACGTAGAAGGAGCAAAAAGCCCCTATAAATCTGTTCGTTGATGTGCACAAACGCATTGCAACTGCCACAAGTCAGTGTTGCCACATTATTATTATGAATAGTCTACCAAAACCGCTGCCTAAGATCTTATACAATTTAACAAAAAAAAATTAATTTTATTTACTTAATACTAGTTTTCTCACTACGCGTTACTATGGCATATACCCTTCTTTATCACGACCTGTCTTTATAAAAGAAACACTTTAAATAGTTACTCATTTTTTTCTAGGGTTCCGTAGCCAAATGGTTAAAAATAAGAAACCCTTATAACTTCATCATGTCTACCTAGTAATGTCACGTTATTACACAACATAAAAATACCCCAGAGATTTTGATAATCGTTGAATGTTGGTAACCCTTTTAGATAGTGGCGTCCCCGCTACATTCTACAAATAAGTTGGTGGCACTATACCTCTCGCATAGCCGTCCGCATTGTAAACTAGCCATATAAAACACTAGGCATACCATAAACTTAGTATATACTGACGTATAGACGTACAAAGAGTGCGAGTGAGAATGTAATCTTTTATGAAACGAGCAAACGAGACGCTATTAACCCTTTTTGAATGACAGGTCGTCACAAGTCGTCACGCTGTGGATAACGCTGTTGATTTATTTTATTATTTTGTGTTATTTCTGTTTTATTTCAAAGAAGCACTGTATTTTTCAATAATGGTTACGTGTCCTGTATATGATTGTGATGGTACATATCGCAATAATCAAGAGAATTCATTTCATAGGTCACAATGACAAATTAAAAATCGTCACGCGTCAACGAGCTAGGTGTTCGGCTATAAGCCAGTATATTATACTAAGTTTATGAGCCACACGAATCGGTCTTCACCCGTCATGCCAGCCGAGCCCACTAGAGGCCCGGCCTCAAAGACTTAGTGCGTGCGAAACGCAGGTCACACAAAAAAACTTAAATTACAGGTAGTGGCACAAAAGTCTAGCAGTGAATGAAATGTGAAGGGATAGCTGCGCATGGGTACTGTCGCGCAAGTATCAGTATATCGTATCGAGGGAGACAGTACGACTGGAAAGTCAATCAGCGCTTACGAACGATACGCACGCACGTCCCGCTCCGCGCTAAATCCCCCAAGATATCCTATTTTCGACTTGTGCGCATTAACGGTCTCCGCTAGATTTTCGCGCCGCTACCTGCACCTTTCTTTTACTCTTGTTATCGTCATCTATATTGTTTTTTAATTACACTTAGTTAAATATTGTTAGTTTGTTCATTTCTTAGACTAGGGCATGTCTACCTCAATTTATATGGAAAGTCTTGCCCAACCCGCTTCTGAATAGTATGCCCGTAGGGACTCCCTCGACATCGCCCTGAACCCGAGATTCGCCCTCCATCACCTTCTGCACTCGCACCAACGAGACCGGTGACGCTATAAAAGCCACTAGGGCTAACAGCTAAGAAAAGGGTTTTGGAAATTTACTCCTTAAGAATCGATTTTCATATATGTTAGGCCACAATACACAAATTTAGTGATTAATTAATGTATTTTGTATTATTCAGTGTTTTATTTTGAAGTCTGTTTAATTTTTTTCTTAATAAGTACTAACTAACTATTTAATCAAAAAATATTTATAGGGCGGCTCATCAGAAAACGAAGGCTCAAGCGTCGGCTCACGAGTGAACATCCAGCAAAAACTACAAGAAAAGAAACAAAAACAACTAGCAGAACTACGCGTCATAGAGGAAGAAATAAAGCAGGGAAAATTAGCGAAAACAACGCCCGTTGCCGCCGAAGAAATATACAGCAGTCTACAAAGACAGCCCATACCGCGGGCGAAAACGCACGCGGAGCCTCCGGCGTGGCCTAGTATAGAGATGTCTCACTCGTACCAGAACTACCCAGTGCCTCACACGTGCAATTTGTATCCCACCTACACAGAAATAAAACCTGAATATAGCGCTCAGAACTTCCAAACTAACGAAAATGGTCCCGACCCATTAAAAATCAGAAGAATCTATAATCAAGATAGAACTTTCTACGAAAATCCCTCAAATATCCATAGTGATATAAGTAGAACGCCGTTACGCTCGCCGAACTATCTCGAAAACAATTACGATGTGAATCCCAGAAGCGTCATAAACAACAGCCCTAGGACGGCATACGCTGCAGATACAACCAATTACGACCCGACCATAGACAAACCTAGAATAGCACAAAACAACAACATATACTCGGACGACCATAGACAAACGCGTGAATATTCCGAATATTGCGAAAATAATAACCAAACGTACAATAAAGATGAGTATGTAACAGCTTTACATAACACTTTTAATGTTCAAGGCATAGACAATATTAGGGAAACATATGAGACTTGCGGCCAGTATGGACAGAACTGCGATAGGGTATACCCCTATTCAGGAATAGGGGGGAAAAAGATGGAGCAAATGAGAAAGGTTCAGAGATGTAGAACACCCGAAATTCTATTGGCGCCGCATTACTTAGAAGGATGTAATAGGCAAGTTTGCTGTCAATGGGGAGCGCCTTACACGTAAGTATCTGTATTAAGATTTTTGGCACTAAACCTACTTATTTATTTATTTAGACACACCGGTTATTTTATTTGTACGAATCAAGTGATCTCTAGGCTTTCGTAGCTAAAATGGCAAAATCAGAACCCTTGTAGTTACACCATTCGTTTCGCTAGTCTGTCCATATATACAACCGTTTCCGTCATCATCACTCCTCTTAAGCTTTGACAAAAGCTTTGATATTTACTTTCTGATATTATTACAATATTTACATACATACATATCCACACGCTGTATCCCTAACGGGGTAGTCAGAGAGGACGGCGCGCCAAGCGTCGCGATTCTTACATACATATTTACATAATCAGCTAATAATTGGTTGAGTACCATAGAGAACTACAAGGACTATTTTCTCTTGCAATCATACCGTAACTGACATATCTTGAATTTAAATGTAGAATGTATAATTATAAAACCATTATTTCGTTTTTTGAGAAATTATTATATTTTATGAGAATAATTATAAATAGCCAACAATTTAGACGTTCGATTATGTTTATCGCCACAAAGTACTCTATACATACAGAAAGTGTTTAAACTTACGATATTTCCAATGTTAGCGTAAGCAATAATAGATACATATCTTTACACGCTAAGCGTCACGGTCCTTTCGCTTCCTCAAATCCCATCATTCTTACACACTTATGGAGATGTGTTAATGTTTTTGACATTTCTGTCAACTAGCATAAGCTAATTGATCTTCATACTTAAGCCAGTCTCTTCCTGGGCTTCTATTACCATTCCTTTCACTCTATATATTTCCTTCGTGAGTCGTTCTTTACTAATTCTTTCTAGGAAATATTTTCATTAATTAGCACATCCAAAACTCAACCACTGAGCTTACATAGTAATGAATGATAGGAAGAAGGAGGGCGGCGGCAGTAGCGGTGAGGAGTCGAGCCCCGAGGGTCCGGCGCGAGACACGCCGCGCCCGCCCAGCGACATCGACAGCCAGGTACAGTCTACATCTACATCTACACTACCGAGATACCATTTAGGATTGCTTCATGTTTGATTTTTGTCTTTGATTCAAAATTGCCAAGTCAAATATGACCATGCAAGTTTTTGACAGTGATTAAAAACTGCTATGTCAATTATGACACTAAATGTTTTTGGCAATGTAGCTGAAATCTCGTCATTTTTAGAAGGTTTTTGTGTATATTTTTGTACCTACTTTTGTGTATTAATTACCTACCACATAATTGACTTTTAGTACGAAGATGCGTTGTACCTGAATAACTCCGACACAAAACATTTTATTTGCTGTCAACAATGTTGAGATAGCAATTTCAACATTGTATCTGTCGCGTGGTAACTAGAAAGTCTAATTTAAACTTGCTCAAGTGTATACAGTTGCATGGCAAACATGGCGTACGCCTGGTTCAAATTTTAATTGCTATCTGGGATATTAATATAGATTAAAACTCATACCCGTATGTGTGTGCTCTAATCTCTAAATAGTCATGTGAATACCGTGACCAGATATCGCTGCCACGGTCGTACACGTTGCCGCGCGAATTCCGCTACTGGCGGCGGCGGCCGCGGCTGCGAGACACGCACGTGCCCAGCAACAACAGCAGCGACGGTGAGTACCGGACACACCACGGACAAACGCTAGGTCTTAGTGCAGACTGTGTCCGTATCGCTATATGTACCGGACACACCACAGGCATGCGTTAGGAACTTGTGCGGACTGTGTCCGTATGCTATGTACCGGACACACTAGAGGCATGCGTTAGGAACTTGCGCGGACTGTGTCCGTATGCTATGTATCGGACACACCACAGACATTCGCTAGATTCTTGCGTGAACTGTGTCCGTATCACTCCAGAAACACCATAGGCCTGCGCTAGGACCTTGTGCGGACTGTCCTACGTATTGTGTATCGCTACGTACCGGAAACACTACAGGCATGCGCTAGAAACTTGTGTGCACTGTGTCCATATCGGTACGTACTGGAGACACCACAGGCATGCGTTAGAACCTTGTACGTACTGTCTCCGTATCGATACGGAGACAGCCCATCATCTTACTCGCTCATCCTGCCGCCAAACATGTTTCCGACAGCCGATGAAATTTACTATACTACTGTCATGTAGGCTGCTTGTTCGTCTTTTCCATAATATAAAAAGACACATTCATATCTACTAGAATGTACCTTGTCAGACAAGGCACAAACATACAATTTTCACATCTCCCAGCATGTACCGTGTCAGATTAGACATGGCAGATGGCATAAACATTTTCATACTACCAGCGCGAAACGTATTTGACCGTATCTGATCAAATACAGCACAATCATACATTTTCACGTCTACCAGGACGTACCGTATCAAACAAGGCACGGACATACATTTTTACATCTACCAGCACGTACTGTGTTATGTTATGGCCCATCCAGACTCTCGCCGAAACATCTAGTGAACACAGATATAATTCCATATTCACGCAGTGTTTTCGTTCCTATCCGGTGTGGACGACATTGTCAGTGTAGCGGCTTTGGTATTGCATGCATTAGCATACTATAACTTCTAAACATTGTAAACAGAGGTAAAATTAAGAAAAGAAGGTACAGGCGACAGGGGATGACGCAGATTACACGTGCATTCAACACTCCTAGATCGCACTGAGATCGAAACAGGAATGGTATAGATTCTCGCCCAAGAAACCCTTTGAAGGGAGCAAAAACGCCGACACTGATCGGAAAACAGACGAGCGAGAATGAGACGGTGAGCAATTACTCACATTCACATTTCGCAAGTGTTCTCTGGAGTTCTCGACAAGATTCTGGATGGGCCTTTAGACCCAATTTTTGATAGGGAAAATAGAGCATTGACGCGATCGCGCAATGAAACGTGATTTCTTCTAAATTCTAAAAATATTTATTGATATTACCAGGCGATGTGGACAGTGGAGACAACGACAGCGACGTCCGTTCCAACTGCTCTGAAGCTCGCGGTCGTTACCCGCTGCAGCCCCCCGCCCCTCCCCCCTCGCACGCCCCTCCCCCCTCGCACGCCCCGCCCCCCGCACACCCCCCGCCGCCCTACGACCGCCGCCGCCGCGCCAGGCCCGCGCACAAACCAGAGACTAAGCTATGACGACTAGTGTTACATGTACTATTTAATTTGAAGACTACAGGCTGAACTTAAATTCATTGGATAATGTCGTGTGGTTTATATCAATGCATAGTGAAACTAAACAAAGTTTAAGTAAATCAATTTTCTTTCGGCGCAATTGTTTGTAATCTTGAATTACTTAAATTAACATGGAGTACCTACAATGAGAGGCGCATACGCGCTATTTCTCATACAAAATTTTGTGGCACTTTTTGCGGGAGAAAAGGTACTTGATTGAAATTTTATTCGTGATCCGTTAAGGCCTAAAATTAAATGCTATCGCGAAATTTTTTCTTTCTTTTGCAATTTAATTGTAATTTATTCGCAACGTGTTAAGGTGTATAATTAAATGTAAGCTAAAAATATAGTCTCGGTAAGGAGTGCGTTTACGTCAGAGTTTGTACAATTCGGCAATTAAAAACTGTAATGTACGAATTTAAACCAATAGGGTAGATGACTATTTTTTAATAAACTGAAAAAATATTCGAAATATAATGAAAAATGTAAGAGTTATTCGCTTTCAAACTTTTATAGTGGAAACAGGGTGGAAATAAGTTCCGTCTTTGTCACTCTTAGCGCTGTCCAATGCATCTGCGTTATTGTGACGTCACAGTTATGTAATGCTTTCTTCATCTAGCTTGTCCCCTCTGTTCCCACTACCGAAATTCAAAACCCGATAACTCAACTTCTCTCTTTCAATTTCAAGTAGTTTTTTTAGCAATTGTATTCAAAATTTTTAATTGTTTTAATACAAAATGTAAAATACATTACTTTCGAGAGCAGTCATCTAGCCTATTCAAGGTTCATTATTGTATGACAAACATTACGATATGCCTTTATAGAATGATGAACAAGATATTCGAATGAATCGAAATACGTTATGGTGAGATCGATAAATCGATTTAGTGAAACGATTCTGTAAAAATATAATAAAATGGAAAACTAGTATTTAATTCAAAAATTATATTTACTTATGGAATATAATTCCGTCTTTGCCTAGATGAGATGTGGCGGATTTTTCGTTGCACTTCTGACGGTATAAAATGACAATTTTACGGACCACATGACGCAGTGAATTCGATTATAGAAATGGTAATAAATCGATTGAAAACTAGTTTTTATTGTGCGGTGGCTATTTTTTTTTACTTATACCTTGTCTTGTAAATTGCGCCTCCCGTTGTAAGTACTCAATGTAAATTAGTATTGTTACTCAGTTGTGCACGCGCCGTGGTTTTTTATACATGAAAATCAAGGCTTGAAATATTCTTTTTTATGTAATAAAATAACATGATAGTGTTTTTGAATTTGGAATTGTACAAAATCATACTTTAATATCATTTCTAAGATCATTTTGTGATTTTTAGGTGCTTAAATAACTGTCCTTTTTTTAAAGATTTTGGCTAAATTACAATTTAGAAGAGCTCCCCATTTAATTTTACCGAATATTCTAGGTTTCAACGGTTTAACCACCCTACTACATTCTGTAGTGTCCACCATGAGACTTGGTAATATGGCAACGACTGCGCAATACAATACGTTTGAAATAAGAATAGAATCACACGCGCAGATACCTTCACTCCTCACTTTTTATAGTAGTTGTTATCACACAATATATAACACTACTGTTCAGAAAGTTCATTCTGCAGACACTTAAATAAATAGCTAATTTTCGTGGCACGACAATAAAGAGCAATTTAGCTCGCCACCTGCCTAGAACTTTAATAACCTACAATTCAACGCACGCGCACGTGATGGTGAGAATGCACTGAATCACTGCGACCGAGAGCTTGTTTTACTTTGACCGTCAAAGCAGTCCTGTCAGTTTCACCCGCCAGAGTTGTGGTTTGCGATTGTGAATTTATTATAAATGATGTAATATGCGTTTAATAATATTACTTACACATTATAACGACAACTGTATATTGATAAATTAAGGCAATCTAACATCCAAGTTTGCCAGTCAAGCTTGGATGTCAGATCGCCTTAATTTATCAAGATATGTGATATCCTCACACAAAAGTAGGTTAAACTAATGTGTATAAATGTAAGTATATTAGATACTTATATATCACATTATGTACCGAAAGAAACTAGATATTCAATTGACCGATTAGATTCGGTCGAGCGGGCGACGCGATCAAAGAAGGAACCTGCATGATGCGTGTGCGTCACACAGACAAACTACCCTATGAGACATGAAATGTTTACGAATTTCTAAGCAAACTATTCTCTCAAGATTAGAGGAATGAGACGTAAGCGCACGGTAACGTCACATACTCGACGAAAAAGTGATGTACTCGTAGATATTATATATATCGATAAGTGGTCTAATGGTAGTCATCTCAAAATTAATGGAAAAATATTGACAATCGATACGTTTTTTCACATCCCTACTTACACGTGACATCTTGCAAGAGAGGACGCAACATGTAATTATAGCTTGCTAGACAAGGACAAACGCTGACTCAAAGCTACCAGCAACCAGTATCACTAGAGCTCTGCATTTTTGTGCTATAAATTTTTATTATTAATTTTATACTTACCAATGAAACGTGATATTGACCTTTTTGAAACTATATTTACGACTGTCACTACCACACCAGTTTACAGTGCAATTTGGCATTGTTTACATATTTATCTAATTCTATATTTTTTAAAACAATTAGACACAGATCACGGATCTGCTTCCTGGTTAATACTAAAGGAGCGCGCGTTTGTGTTTGAACTTATATGAGCATTTGTGCTAATCAATGGCAGAAAACGGCGCCTTTTCATTTCCTGTCTTTAGGCTAGTTTGTCTGTGGCGTCACATCAAGTCAAGCGCGTGGCACGGTAACACTCGACTGATTCTCTTTTCTTCCTTTCGCATGGCATGGCGCAACTGATTCTATGCTAGTGGCAACTATCGGCTATCCATAGCTACCATATATTTTCGTATCTAGACTACGGAGTGAATCAGTCTGGTACATTGTATTACAAAAAAAATGCAATATAAAAAACTTGAACATTTTTTTTTCAGCCTTTTTAAACTAAATAACATCGAATATTAAAAATATCAATAAATATGCAAGTATAATTTAAATGAGGACTGCCAGGACGTACTTCATGTTTTTATTTTTCGGCTACAGAACGCAAATTTAAAAAAAAAGTAAAATCCATAATGAATTACGTCCTTGAGCAATGATGTTATATTTACAAAAGAATAACATTATAACCGACTGACTGACTGAATAACTGTAATACGTAAATATAGTAAAAAATGTTGTTTACTTTATGTTCAAAATTAGTTAATGTCCATTTTATGTTGCTTTTTTATCATATTACATTATTGATGTACTTTTATCGCTTTACGTAATACAAAACTGATGTTGCATTACAGAATACGACAAAATGGCGTTTTGACAGTTCTATTCTTAATTCAAACGCATAGTAGTACCTACACGCAGACATGAAAAACATGTTATTAAATAATATTACCGAACTTACAATATTATTAAATACCATCGTTAAATACATATACATGAACCCAAATCGAAGATTGCCATTTGGAAGTGTTATATAGACAAAACACATATATACAGTAATAGCGCGCAGAGGGTTCCGTACAGTATTTTATAAAATGATAAATAATATATAAATTTCTGCAGACATGAGACCTAGTATTTTCGTTATAATTTTCCTGTTAACTTCAAGTACTTAAAGCCTTATATTCCCTAATTCTTTTTAAATACTGGGTTTAGGTATTTCACAAAATTGTTCACGGCCGAGATGAATAGTCGGGTCGAGTTTCATAAATGAACATTGTAGTATTAGAACTTCAATTTTCTGCATCGCAGTTACATGACACACAAGAGATTACATTTTTCCTTTTGCATTGACTCAACTTACGTACACTACACCATCGACAACACCTACCAATGTTCCTTTTCAAATCTGTTATGGGTTACTAGACGTTAGCTAAAATTTAATAGTTTCCGTGTCTCATATTTTGTATTAAATTTTGACATGTTTCTCGCATAAAATTTCTGAGAAAAGGAATAATAGTAACTAAGTCAAAATGTCCAAGTATTATTAAATTGAATCTAATTAACTTTTACATTCAGTTTAGTGAAAATAAGGATTTAAAAATAATAAAACTTGATTTGAATTTGAATTGATAATAAAAACACTTTTAACAAGGCACTGAGTCGCTATACGTGTCATACCACCTTCTATACAGTGAAACAGCTTTAAATATTTTTTCTAACAGTATTTTATAGTAGTGCATATTACAGTGTGTTTGAAGTCACATCCAGTAATTTAACTTGAAATATTGGTTGAGAATCCTTGTATTTTATTAAAATTATGTCGTAATGTTTTATGAATAATATTCCAGCCTCAAAAGGAACTGATCCGATTCAAAATTTCAAAATTTTTAATTACTAATGAACATACCTGAAATATATATCGTATTTTTAGATTTATTTTAGGTATTAAAATAAATAATTCTGAAATTTTAAATTAGGTTAATTTCGTTCTGAGGGTATATACATATTTATTCCAATATTGGATAAATTTTTGGAAGTAATTAACAAAAAGAGTTTTGTTGCATTCAATTCTGCAATCAATGAAGCTTCGTTAAATTATTTAGTAAATATTAAAACAATAATAAAAATAATTAGTTAAGAACAATTACTAACCTAAGCACATTATGTAATATTAATCACTGCATTTTCCGTCCTCAAAAGTATATTTTTTTAATTGGATCTCGTCTTCTCTATTTAACACTAGAATGTAATATGTAAAAATGTATTTTTGTACAATAATGAATATTTATATTTTAAATACTAAACAGGGAGTAAAGGAGAAATAAAAAGACGTTCTTAAACTTTTTATTTTATTTTATTATCTATATTCCAATTGTAAAAGGGGGAACCAGTCACTCGCTATCACGCCCGTGTCACTACTGCTACAGATCTCTGTCATTTATTCAAAGAAACATCAACCAAAATCAGGTTATAAATTCACAAATACACATTTAATGTTGTTTAAACTAACTTACGATAAGATGGTGCGGACGTGCCGAGAGACCCTCTATGTAAAACAAGAAATAAATGAACAAAAAATGAAAAAAATAACCCTCGTCTATAAAAAAAAAACCGTAGTATTATTTAAAGAGAAGGGTTATTTCGATCAATGCGACACAGTGATAGAGAATCAAATATAGACAAAAACAACTTCTCTATGGCTGTGCACATTGAACATTATCGGAGTGTCGCGACCCGCTCGCACCACTGTAATCTATGATTAGCTCACCCAACGGACTGTGCGACACGTTCGGCCACAAATTTTAACGAAATACAAAAATGCTATCAAGCACCCAAAATATAAACGATGCGAGTGATTAGTGAAATAAAATTATAACTGATGCAAGCTCAAACACGACCACTAAATATATTCGTTAGGAAAATGTGTCACCAAAACACGTAATCAAGATTAGCCTGTTGTAAATATGTATTAGGAGCAGACCACTCCTGGAAAACAATTGCAGTAAATGTGTACTTTGTGCAACAAAGACTTGTTTGCATTTGAAACTACGCGAGCCATCGACACTAAATGGAGTTAGTTGAACTACAGACCAGTGCGATAACTTCAGTATGACGGCTCACATAGTTTCAAATATTAACTAGTCCATCTTCTTGCTACACAGACTCCAAACTCACTCCACCGGCATTCAGTGTGACCCAGCCTTTAAATACAGCATTCTTATCTCTTCCATTACTCGTTACTTATGTGAATTAAAATAAGTACATACGAATTTATTTGTGTTATTCACACAAAACTTATAGAAGACAAATTACATTAGAACATTGATTACGCGATATTGCACTGACAATATGTATATTGTATGAGATGTAAAATGATATTATTTTATACAAAATCCACTTCATAGTTCCTACGTAATAAAAAGTAAGAAATTAGAGCAACATATGTGTATATTCACTGTGATCGTGTCTGCTCTATAATTCTAGACAAAAACAGTAAGTCGTTAAAACAAGATAAAGTGTTTAATAAAAGAATGAATGCCAACCAATCTTACAATTCTTCAACACGCATGAACACATAAGACTTACATGAGTTATGCTAACTTAGCGAAATAAAATGAAATTTACAATAAGGGAACTGTTTAATATGTAACATTTGGTGAAATCTCTTAATATTTAAAATATGCTGACATCTTTTAGACAGTAGACATTAAAAATAAAGAAATGTATTTATACGTCTACAAGAAATTTAGAATCACAATAATTAAAAATTATACACAGTATTACCAAATTGGCTCTAAAAATATATAATTTTCCTTACTAATTTCCCAATTCAAGTTACATACAACATATCCCCATACATTGCAAGTCCTGTGTATTTATTTACACTTAATAATATATATACTTAACCAATCTTACTCAAATAGGTTTTTATTATAATTTTTGCGACAGTGTAAGACTGCAGGAAACTCCAAATACAACCTACGTTATTAAAAAAATAAACTTATTCAAGCTCTTTGAAACATACAATAACGATCCCGAAACTTAATTTTAGCCAGTGTTTGTACAATCAATGGTGTTTGCAAATAACTAATATACTTAAATCATTTGACTGGTCAGCATGAGAACACAGCTCGTATTTTGTATGGAAACACAAAATATGGTCCCGAAAATCTATTAAGAATAATGCAATAAAACAAGCAAGAACTGCTTTAGATAAAAATAACCACGAGCTGTATACCTGTTTCAACGAATATGAGAAACTCACTGTAAAATATAGGCATGAGGAAAAAACATCACTTAACTAGAGCTGCTTACTTTGCTTATCCTTACTCTATAGGGAATTAATTATTCCTACAACATAAAATTACACGACCTCGCACCGCATACTACTGGCCGTATCCTATGACGATAATGTATTATTTATTTCACAATAAAAATAAATAACAACTTTGTTAAAAGCATTTTCAAATAATTTCAACCATACATTAATGTTCCGGGACAAAGTCTAAATATTTAGTATTGACAAAAAAAACATGTGAAAACATTAATTAATTTAAATCACAAAAAGCTTTTATCAAAATTGACAATTTTACAAAAGTCCGGCATCCAATAGCCGACATCATAGTTCATATATTTATCAAAAATATAAAGATACCTACTACAAAGACAATAAAACTGTATATAATTTTGATAAACTAATGAATAGATGTCATTAATTTGAAGTAAAAGGGAAACATAGGCCAGTAGAGGCGACGGGCATTATTCTAAACTTTTATGTGGTGTAGCTTACTTGACTATATATTTTGCGGCCGATGAGTCACTGCTCACGATGATATGAGCTGAAAAGTAACATTTACAGATAAAATAAAACGAATAAAGTTGTCAATATTTCCCATGCACTGCTTGTGGTGACTACAATATGAATTATAATAATATATATCTATTACTTGGATAAGTACTGCATTCAAAGATTAAATGATTCAGAAAATATTACAATAACTATGTTCAAAACATTAAAGTATTTGATACTAATACGCATTTCATAATAAAAGAATATTGAATCATATTTGATCAAATTCACTCATGCAAAATTACATGAGTAATAAAAATGTAGGTATATTAGAATAAATATTTAAACCATTGAGTAAGTTATCTATATACATATAGTACAATGAAAATGATTTTTTCTGTCTTTCATCACATGAGAACTACTGAACATATCAGTATGGGACTATGACCATTCGACGTAGAATCGTTATTAGGCTATTTATTTTATGAATTCCATAGACTCTTCACCATTTTTCAAACAAAAATCTACTATTAGGTACAACATTTTGCTTTACGGTCAGCGAAGCTGGCGGGTAACGGCTACTACACGTACATAAATAAAAAAAAACAAATGACTAAAACTGATTTATAACTTTGTTTTTCACAGACACATTTTGGATATAGATATAATGAAAACGAAACAAATAGTACACAAAAATGAACAGATAGGTACTACTTTAAAAATATAAGCAAAAAAATACCTTTTAAAGTAAAGCGGGTGTTTATCCAATCCGTTTCATGTCAGACAGGTATTTATTAATTCATAATATATTATTATTGTAATAATATATAACTATTTCCTTTATAAACTATAGGTCTAAGTATACTATGTAGACATCTACACTCCGCCCTTAACTCCTAACATCTTAAATACACTGCAACAAAAGAAAAAAGAAAAATAAATCAAAACAAAGAAAAAATTCAAACCCCGTGCTTGGCGTAACATGCGCTCGTGTGTTATTGAAACATGCGTAACTTCAGACATATTTTAATTATAAACTTTGATAAATAAATATTTTAATTATAGATTTTAATATTTATTAAAATTAAAATTATAAAAGACAAATCTTTTACACAAAAAAAAAATTAAATTCGTTCGCACATTACGCTATCGAATACTGCAAAACGAATATTAGACAGTTTAATTTTCTTTAAGTTGTAAATACTTGCCAGCTCTCTATTGTTGAGCTTTATTGAAAATTAAATGTAGATATTATATAATGCATCTAAATAGCAATACAAAAGAAATTGCATGTAAATTGTACATATTCATTTCAGAGATGGGCGATCTCACCATTTATTAAAAGATAGGTAAGACTCCTTCGATCACAAATAAAAAACTAGATGCACAATCTTATGTAAAATCTATATAAATAATTGCCCGAATTGACATATACGGTTTCTAATATCGTATAGTATTATCCGTAATATTGTGCTAATTTAAAGCAGACCTTACCGTCAAAGCATAAGGTTGTAAAAGTTGGTGAAAGATCCTTGCATGACATTGAAACGAAGTTTGTTAAAAAAAATAATTAAAATGCAATCTTACGTTTCGTGCTTAAAGTATAATTCACCTAATACATTTCGCATTCACCTAATACATCGCTATTTACGTCCTTTTGATTTGTTACGTGAAGGTGACAAGAATACGACATGTATTGTCAGGCCATTTTCGAAAAATACGATTACGAATTTAATTAAAAAGAGCTATGTAACAACATTATTATAACCACAGATTAGTTAGTTTACTACTTATAACGAAATAATTGACACGTAAATAAAATTATTTAATTTATTTACCGAAAATAAGAATCCCTCGGCCCTTTAAGCGTTCTAGACGTGTCGTTTTTACAATTTTTAAAGGAGCACTTTGTCATGTTTGCTGTTAGAGAATTCAACTACTACTAAAACAAAAGTGCACTCAAATACTCGTTTGAGTGCACATTTGGTTCAGGCATTTTTCGAGCGTTGATTGTGTATCTTGTTTTTATATATGATCGAAGTATGAATCATAAGAATAACTACTATCAAACGCGCGCGATTCGCATCGCCACAGTATACATTTTGTGTGACACTCAATCGCACACGTTTCATTCCACTTCACCGACCAAACAATTAGCAAGAGAGGATACTTGTTCAATTTGTGCTTAGAGTACAATTTTACGCTAGTAAATAATCTGTGGTAAAACCGTCACTATTTTGACGGATACAGATACGGATCCGCGCAAAAGTATCTAATTCTGTCTGGACCTACCCATCTCTTAATTTACTGATCACCCAATTAAAAAAAAAGGTGAAAATGATTTTTTATCATTATTATGAGCAAGTAGTCTTTTGCATTCTAAGATATAATAATAATACACGCTTAAGGCGAGGGTTCCAGAGAGTACTTTATAAAATATATATGATATTTAAAATCTTTCTTGTAATTATGTCAGTCATTAGATACACGATCTGTTTTAATTCACTACATCAAAAAAAATTGAATACTTGTATAAACTTTTAAACTTTCGCGTTGCATTATAAAATATCTAAAAACACGGGAAATTAACGCGATTACCTTTTATTTTCGCCTGACGTTTTTCGTTGACGTTAAACGTCAAGCGAAAATAAAAGGTAATCGCGTTAATTTCCCATGTTTTTAGATATTTAATTGAATACTTGGTTATGGATATTAAAAACTATATCAAAATAACTGTCATTGAACAGGTGAAACATTTCGGCAATCATACAATTGTTAATTGAAAATAATTTTTTTCAATTCTACCATACACTCGTGGAGCCTATGCGACGTTCTTCATCCTCTTAGTAAATTTCTCTGCTTGGGAACGCTCGCCTTAGGTTTTCATTGTAGAATCCTTCGATCACAAATAAAAAACTAGATACACAATCAACGCTCCAAAAATGTCCGAACCAAATGTGCACTCAAATGAGTAATTTGAGTGCACTTCTGTTTTAATAGTATTTGAAAACGCTAACAGCGAACATGTCAAAGTGCTCCTTCGAAAATTGCAAAAACAAATCAAAATGACATAAATAGCAACGCAAGTAGATTATTTGAATTATACTTTATGCACGAGACGTAAGAATGCATTTTAAATATTTTATTTAACAAATTTCTTTTCAATGTCATGTAAGAATCGTTTACGAGGGTTTATAACCTTATGGTTTGGCAGTAAGGTCTACTTTAGATTAACACAATATTTCCGATAATACTGTACGATATTAGAAATATATATGTCAATTCGGACAATAATTTGTTTAAATTTTATAAGAGATTGTGAATCTAGTTCTTTATTTGTGATCGAAGGTAGAATCCCATTACAAAAGCAAAAAAAAATTTAAGTCAAGGTAAGCGAAAAATAGCTGAATTGAACTACGAGAGAAAGCCAAAGGCACTCACCGACTTGACTGTGGCCTTGATGAAGTCCTTCTTGTGCGCGAGGTCGAAGTCCGGATAGTGGCTGTACACCTGCTTGCACACCGTCTTCATCGTGATCTGCTCCAGGTTCGCACCCTCCAGTATCTGCTTCACGTACTTCTTGATCTCTTCATCCTAAAGGAAAGTGCAACAAAATGTTTCTGTACTGGTCTGGATAAGAAAGTATAAAGCCAACTGCTTGCTTTCCTTAGGTTCGAATTTTCATCATAATCCATATAGTAATTTCCACGTGATGAATTCACAGATACCGACAGAAAGAACAATGACCACTGCCCATACATTGACCATACATTCATTTACTTTTCACTAACTTTTTTTATTAGATGATGTATACCGATTTAATAGGGCCGTAACTATTACTATTTCCTAAAGCAAAGATATTATTGCGCTTTGATTTGGCAATCAGAAAAAGAAGTTACATTGAAAACAATTTTGAAGTTATGATGTGCATTATAGTATATATTGTTGTTGTTGTTTGTGCGACTCTTCCTTGAAAGGGAAGGCATAGGTATCTATGCCGACGTATTCAGTCATTACTACACTTATTTTAACAATTCCACATATTGCACAACAGCGTAGATACGTGAGACGCAATAGTACGCTTATTTTAAATCACATTATCCACTAGAAACAATTCGCAAATAATAAAAATAAATGCCAACTGCTCTCCATAAAATCTCGTCAAAAAATCCTTGTAAATTAGAAATAGTCAAAAGTGAAAAAACAAATTATACATTCCGTTTCACGCCTGAGATCAAATAATCTGACTTTCACACGTGCATATTTGAGAAAATGGAACATATTACGTACTTTTAATATTATTACTATGTATATAAATCTCCGAAGATAATTTGTATTATATTTTGAAGAAGCAGGGAGAAAATAAAGTAATTATGCCAAGACAACGTCATATTTTCGATACCTCTAAACTAAAGGAACTTTAATAAATCCCTTTTTGATGCGTTTTAATGGTTGCATTCTTAAAACCTTAAAAATTCATTTTAATTTTTTCTAGATTGTAATTTTTCATTTTTGTTCTTATTTCAAAATAAAGAAAAAAATACTTTTTTTTTTTATAAACGTCACATTAATATACAAAACAAATGCTTCTACAGATTTGACAGGTCAAAAATGGTCATTGTTCTTCGAAAATTGCTGCATTGGCACGATCTAAGAATCTATACAGTCTGTCAACGGAGATGTTCAGACAGGCGATTGCCAAAGGACTCGTATCCAGCCATAAATAAATTTAAAAAAAAGAGGCGATTGTGAGGGGTGATGATACGTGGGGAGAGAGAGCCCGAGCTGCCCACGGCGCCGTCTTAGTAACTAGGGATTTGTCTTACAGGCTCAACGCGTGTTAGTTGTAAATCATTGAATTTTCTACACTATAAAATGATACATACATTTGTTGTGAAAGATTGAAAGTTGTTTTCTCGGTTAAATCGCTCATTTATAACAGATTAATTTGGCCATTTACAAATTATAACATTCGTAATTACAGTTTTGTATAAAACATTGTAAAGTATTTTACTTTGTATGTTATAGGTATACAAAGCATTGTAAAAAAATTATAAGTGAATGTGATTAAATACTAAAAATATAATTGTATTTTATTTATATTTAAATGATAAAAAAATGGAAACAACCATTGCAATCTTGCGATGTCAGCTTTTGCACATACATCAATGGCGTTCGCCCATTGTTTGTATAATTTTTTTCTTACACTGTGGTATAGGGTCCTGTATTGATATTATCTACTACGATTTTTACTTTTTTTAAATATTTCATCTACAACTCCCTTATAATGTTATTCTATGTATAGATACATATTTGTATAGATATAATAAACTCACGGTCGGCGGTCGCTTAGCTTTCTTGTCAGCAGGCGCGTCCGACTCATCCCCACTCTCTTCCTCGTCCTCCTCCTCACCGCTCTCTTCCTCGTCCTCCTCCTCGCTTCCTTCACCTGACTCTTCTTCAGAAGACGCCTTCTTGTTCTTCTTCGGCGGCCTGCCGGGCTTGCCAGCGACCTTCTTTTTACCTGCTAAAAATTAATTGCACACTCGAAACTTACTAAATAAATTAACAAAATACAGACGAACCATTTTACAAAATTTAAAAAGATTTGTCGAACAAGTAATTTGATGATATTCTTCCTAATATCAAAAGTTCTCATTTACAACATAATAACATTGTATATATATTAGGGTGTCTCAAAAAAATCAAAGTTGTTTTTTTAACGCATATCCTCTAATTTTATTTGTTTTACGTCAAAACAATTGTAAATTTGACTACCTCGTTGGGGATACGGCGTGAAGATATGTATGTATATGTATGTACAATTGTAAATAAAATTTCGTGCAATTTAAACCACTGCAACCCGTGCCGCACGCCTACGTCTTAATGAGCTTATAATCTCTTATTGTTTTGTCAGTTATATACATATTTTTTGATTAGTAAACGTGTCGGTAAAATTACGTACTTCAAAGAGAGATATATTGTACCTAATAGGTGATGCCAAACATCAATCAACGGGTTCGAAATTTCCTTCAAATAGACGAGTTCTTGCAGTATTCTTTTATAATATTCGTGAATTTAATCCAATTGTGAACAAAAATGCTTGTTAGAAAGCAATATTAGACTGGATTAGAGTCTGTGTGCTCCATGAGCAAAAGCTTGATAGAGAAATGCTTATTTTTGCTTGCCGCCATCACGTGTATAAAATGGTGTTAAAAGAGTATTCGAAGTAAAAGAAGTAAAACAAGTGACTATAAGGCCTGGCATATTACTCTTAAAGAGTTCAGAAATCATTAGTTCCATGTTCACAAGCTTTTTGTAATATTTTTAGCATTTTTGTTGTGGTAAATGGGGCTTCTGTTTTGCGTCTCGCAGCATATCCCTTAATTTGAGCCCACATCAACTCAATTGCATTGTATTCACAAGTAAGGCGGTAACCGTATAACTCTGAGCCCATGTTCTAAAGCTCTTTTACTAATGACGTATCGGATCTTGGATGGTTTGTTTTCTTTTAAAAGACATACTAATTCCTCTTTTAACATATTTATGTTTGCATCTACGCCATTTTTTTTTAAAGCCGTGCGACGATGTCAGCTTTCTTTTGGGATTGGGCAGGTGGCTTATCAATTTGCATCCAGTGATATGGGGCGTTGTCCATAATAAATAATAGATGGTTCAGGGGCTACACAACATTGAGGTATACCATTCAGTAAACTTTTCTCCATTAATTTCTTCATAATAGTCTCCAGTCGTTTTTGACGCAAAAGCCATGAGAGAACCTTTGACAAACCCGTTGATGGTACCGGAGTGACAAATTAAATGCCGCGATCTTTTTCATCGGTCCAAGAACGGCTTACAGTATTTAACGACTTACAGTATATAAAAACACAACATTTTGCCAATTTTCAATTTCTTTCACGGCGTAAAAAAGTATACCTTGCGATCACGATATCGAATCTTTCCATCAATATTTTGCGTTTGTTATACTATTTGTAACGAAACCCAACAGTCTTCAAACTCTTCGTTAACGAACTTTCCCCACCGAAGAATAATACAGTTTCCTTCAGTGATTGCACTAACTTTGCAAATGCTTTTAATCCAAATACTAAGCTTCTTGATTCTTGATTTATCTATCATAAGTAAAATGTTTTTGTTACGGCCTTTTAAACTCGTATTCAAGTCATTCAAATGTGAAAATATGTCACTCAAGTAAGCCATAAAGATTCTTTAACTTGTAAACATTCTTAAAATGAACTGTTTTTATCTGTAAAAAAGACTTGTAATTCATCCCACAATTCAAAAAGCCTTGTTAAAACTTTTCATGGTGATAACCATCTCACTTCAGTATGGAAAAGCACTGAATTGTTATAAACACCCCTTTTTTCATAGAGTGTGAAAAGCAATTTAGTTTGCAATGGTCGGCGTTTAATAAAATTAACAATTTTAACAGCTTTTGATAAAACATTTTGTAAATTGTTCGGCATCTTATTTGCGGCAAGCGCATGTCTGTGAAGAAAGCAGTACGTTCATTCCACATGTGACATAATGTCATTTAATTTTACTATCACGCCACTGTTTTTCCCCGTTATCGCTTTCAAGCCATCAGTACACACCGCAATGCATTATTCCAGTCCAAGTTTCCGTTTTGTGTTGCTTCAATGAATACGTTAAAAAGTCCTTTGCGAGATGATCGACCAGAAATTTATTTGAGAAAAGCATATTTTCTTTAATAGACTCCTCGCCAAATTGCGCCAAGTTCGACACATCTGTTGACTCGTCAAACTGAATGGCAAAAAATTCACTTAATTTAACTTTTTCGATTATTTGGTTGTGAATATCGATGGCTAATTCATTAATACGTCACGATATTGTATCATTTGAAAGGGGTATGTATAGTTTTTAATTTTTTAGCTTCTTCCCGACTTATCATAATATTGACCATATCAATGGCAGCAGGTAAGATGAGTCTTTCTGCAATAGTATGGGGCTTAGATTCCGTCGTGACTCGCAGTGCTACTAAGTAGGATGCATGAAGTGCTGCATTTTCATTACGGCTGGATTTTTTTGTAGCAATTTGTTGATTTTTCCAAACAAGTGAGTTATGCTCAAAGAATTCTAACGGTTTGCTTTGTAAAGACGGGTGTCTTGTTTCCAGATGCCAGAGTAATTTTGAAGGCTTCATGTTTTCTGCGGATAGGACTTGAAAACACACAACACACTGTGGCATAAACTGCAATAAATCCATATTTTAAATGTGTCGTTGTGTAACCTGGTGTTTTTCTTCACCTTTTCACCAGATGTAGAAGGCACATTTCGTTTTGTCTCCATTTTAATTTAACTTTTTTACTTTTATTTATAAAAATTAAAGAATGGGTGAGTAAGATAAGATCGTTGTTGTATGTACTTGCTTCCCTGTGCTACTTCCCTAAAAATGTAAATTTCAATGAAACTCTGCCTCGCATCCTTTTGTTTTTATAACTAAGGCATTTACATGTACGAACCTATATAGCGCACGTCTCACGGGATGCGCGGGCGGCTTATTTGACAAGTTCGTGCAAGTACAACGCAAGTTAAATCCTCGCCTAGACAGTAATTTTAGACCCTCAGACAAGCGGGCGCGATAGACACGATAATTTATATTTGTAATGCGCGGTTTAGCGTTTTTATCGCCTGAGGGAGCCTTGAAAATTTAAATTAAACGCATAAATAAACTATTAATTAAAATATTTATAATTATAATTTTATAATGAAGGGGTCGCAAGATTTTATACTTAATTTCCTGACTCTTTCGTGGGTCGCCACTTAAAAATGGTTGAGAAATAATGCGGCCTAATGTATATACCTCTACTTACATAACTTCGTACCATTTCTTAACCGAGGTTGATAGAGACCAAGACGCTCTAGCAACAAATACTTAAACTTACAAATGGCCAACCAGAATCAGTGACCAGTCACTTATTTATGCAAGTTCTTTACACTAATCCTTATTCCTAGGTTAACTTTTAACCCACACAAAAAGATAAGTAGCACATGCTTCGTTTTACTGTCTCAGATCAGCTACTCTCGTTTGAAATTTTGTAATCATTAACACATCAAAACATACCAGGAGGCGTTGGTGCTTTCCGTTTGACTGGTGTCGCTTTAGCGTTCTTAGCAGCGACAACAGCACCTTTGCGGGCCTTCGCCACTGCGCTCGGTCTGCCACGCTTTGCTTTTGGCTCCTAAAACCATTGTTTTTACAATATTATTCAGATAACATTATATTGCACAACAAAATACAACCCATGTTATAAAATGCTTTTATTTTAAATTGACACAGATTCAAAGTTTTATGAACTGAATATTAAAGATCATATATTATTTAATTCTTTGTAAAATTGTGGCCAAAACACATTTGCATAATATAATAATTGGACTGTTCCTTCAATATTTAACCACATACTTTACTTAAAAAAAAGTGGATTAAGTAATCTGAAATTTTTGCAAATATGAAAATTAATTAAACTTCATTTAAATCTTAATATGTACGTACGTACAGATTGTTCGGCCTGTATCTATACAATTTTATAATAAGCCTCAAACAATATATCAATACTTTTACTAAAGCATAAACTGTACTCACATCAGACTCTTCTCCCTCGGAGCCAGATTCCGCCTCGCTTTCGCTCTCTGACTTCTCGCTCTCGTCTTCGCTGTCCGACCGGGGTTTTCGGCCACGACCAACTTTCTTGCCCACCTAGATTTAAATAACATAAGTTACAGAAAAGTCTATTACGAAAATAATATTTCTTTTTGAAATGGACTGGTATGCATGGCCTTATAAAATTGTCTCTGTGAGCCCACATAACATACTCTGTAAAACTGTGAGCAATGTCTCTATGTTTGTACGTAGTCCTAAACTAGTATACAAGGTTAATTGAAAAATACTAATAACCTAACGGGGTAGTCAGAGCGGACGGACCGCCAAGCGTCGCGGTTCTTACATACTTCTTTCGCTTCCTCAAATCTCATTATTCTCCTTACACATTTACATGTGATGCAAACACATGCGAAAATACGTTAGGGATACAGCGTGAGGATATGTATGTATGTAGTAATAACCTCTTAGTGCGTAATTCCTGACATTTATTATCCAAGCTTTCCTTTCTTCATTTTTGCAATAACACTGTTGTGCAACCCTGCCATACTGCATATCTCTTCATTGCTCATTTTGTCCGCGAGGGTGACACCGTACATATTTCTAAGAGACCGCATTTCTACTGCATTTAACTTACTTTCACTCAATTTCAGACAAATCCAGGCCTCACTACCGTACAATAAAGTTGTAACCAATACCGCATTATGTATGGCCATTTTGGCTGATTTAGCTGCTACCCGTCTTTCCACATCCAACTCACATCTTCCATCCCTCAAAAACACACTCCTCAGATATACAAGTTCGTTCACTTTTTCTAGAGATTTTCCATTTACCCATATTTCACACTTTGTAGATCTCTTCCCTTTGAAATACTAAAACCTTAGTTTTGTTCACATTCATATTCAATCCTTTCACTTCACAGTCTTCTTTCATGCACGTAACTAGCGTATGCAACTCTGCTTCTAATGGTGCTATAAGCACGCATCGTCGGAGTACAATAGTACATCTCATATCATACCACTTATACTACCTTTCAATCTCTGAAGGCAACTGTCCAAATACAGCACTAACAGTCAGGTATCCCAGACTCTAAGATCACCATACTTGATCATCACAGCAGTCACCTCATCATTTCCCGCAGCCTTTCCGCATATCAGACTTCTTACCACTTTCTCTAATCTCTTTCATACTAATGGCATCATCCAGTCCCTGACCTGAATGTGACAATTCACTAGAATCGCTCTCAGTATTAGAGACGGAGTCGCCACAGTTCTCCATAGTTTTCACTCCGTCGCTGCAGAACATCTTTTTTTATCTGTTAGCGGGTGATTTTCTTTCGAACGCACTTTATTCATTCTGCAAGGTGCCGGACCACTTCGGTACTTACGTAATTCTTTCCAAAATAATTTTGAATTTTAATCGAAGTTGTCCGACATCTTGTTTTCGTCTTACATCCTACACCTTTCACGCTTCTCTGTCACTAGTGCCTTCTTTTCTGCTTTCTGCAGCTTATATCTTGCTTTCATCAAATCCTACATTCTACATCTATTTTTGGCAGCAAGGTAGTCTCGCCATACTTTCTTCTTCTTGTACACAGACTCTTTCACCTCACCATCCCCCACACATCACGCTTTTTATCATTCCCAATCATATTCATTTCACACACTTCTTTTGCAGCCTCAATTATACTATTTCTAAAGTTCTTTATAATAGTATACAAATAATATCTATTATTATAATTAACTATAAAAGTACATAAATAATATACATATAATTGTATGTTGTTTTAAATAATAATTTAACTCATTTTAGGTCTAGATTTTTGATACTGATTTACAAGTATATTGTGGACACTAACGATTCGTTAAATCCTGTTAAAATTATTCACATTTCGTGTTGTTACACGAAAATGGCCACACACACACACATCATTTTCTAAAAACGGTATTTGATATGTTTATTGTGCGTGTGCCGCTTTAGCGACCGGGTGGAGTAGGTGACATTTTAAGAAACATTTAATGTATTTTTATTTTTTGTACAAAAGTTATTAGGGATAATGTTTAGCACGAAATACTAAGAGGTTATTAGTATTTTTAAATTAACCCTGTGTACATTAGCATTTAGCATGCCCTATCTAACTCTTTGTTTAATGATTAGCAGTACCCGCGAAATAACGTGGAATTTTTTACGTAGTTTTCCTGGGTTAGTGATAGTTCTAAAAAAAATAGTAGCCTATGTCTGTCTCCGGGCACATACTATTTCTGTACCGAATTTCATCATAATCTGTTCAGCGGTTTAGGATTTCCCATACGAAGTTACATCTCCCTTTTCAACCCATTAGAGCAAAGATTTGACGGAAAAAAGTAAATCTTTCTTAGTCTTTCTGATAAAAAAAGTCAATTTCTCTATTAAATTTCAACATATTTGGTTTAGCAGTTTAGCATTTCCTATACAAAGTTTCATCCCTCATTTCAGCTCACCAGGGATAAAGTTTTGATAAAAAAGAAACTATGGTCAAACTATCTTCGTGCCAAATTAAATCAAAATCGGTCTGCCGGTTTAGCCGTGAAAACGTAAGAGACAGAATTTAGCCTTTTTAATATTAGTATGGATAAGTGAGGATGAACATTATAGTGATGAATAATGTTACCTTAGGCTTCTTTCCCTTGGCCTTACGTCCGCGCTTGCCGCCGCCGCCGCCGCCGCCGCTGGAGCCACCCTTGGAGGAGCGGCGCCGGCCGGCGCTCTTGCGCTTGCGCCCGACGCCGCTAGCACTCTCTCCCGCCTCGGGGTCGAAATCCGAGTCTGCCTCCTCGGACCCGCTTGGGTTGAATGAACCCTAAATAACCAGCCAATTTTATATTTTAGATAACACCGTCAAATGTCAACCACAGGGATATAAATGACTGATAAATTGATATAGTCGTATCGAATACACAAGGTGAATTTGGATTCATTGGCATCAATTCATCCCATTACTCTACATATGCGCTTGGTTTAATGTGAATTTGAAATATTTATAATGCAATCCAATTTCCGCCAGTAAGTGGTAACAGAGCGCACGGAACAAATTCCTGAACAATGATAATCGTCATGAGACCTGGAATATCAATTCAACACAGAGTGAAGGAGAAGAGGAATATCGCACAGGGTGGCGTCGGCTTTCATTATGAACGTAACTTTGAACTGTTTATTCACGGCTACACAACAGTTCAAGGTTTTCAGAGTTGAAGATTTATCCCTTTCTTATTATAATTGATTTATGTACATAATATAACTTGTGTTATAAATTTTATACTGTGTGAGTGACTCCAATTCACCTTGTGTATACTCAACTCCTAAGGGATATTTGCAGTCAATAAGGTCAGCATTAAAAATACTTTTATATCAAAATTATTAGTGCATATAGTGTTTATGAGTAACTATTTAGCTAACACTAGCTATTTGATCCTCGTAAATCGGCCTTGGTCTACCTTTGCTTCTTTTACCACTCGCTTTCACTATGTAGATTTTCTTTATCACTCTTTCATCACTCCTATGTGCTCAATCTTTTTAATGTAATTATATTACAGTGTAAACTCTCTATAACAAAACTCAAGGTACTCAGTGTTTTCCTTCGTTATCAAGACTTATCAAGGAATTTTAAAAAGAATGGACATAAATACACTTCAAATTTTATAACTGCGATAGGTACGTCAATATTTAAATCTCTGTGATTCTGTATAGCCCGTTATTTTTGGCTGAGGTTTTTTGCTAACACAAAACTTGGTTTGTATTTTCTTGTAAATTTTAGCCATGTCTTCAGATGGTGGGATCGTCTTCATAAAATAATAAAAACTCCCATTAGGACAGTAATGGCAAACAACAAAAGATAAGAACACTGATCTTAGAAAATGTGAAACAATAAAGACAATAAATTTATATTGGTGTCAAACCAAGGAAAAAAGAACACAGATTTCTAAACAAAGACGTATTGTCTTGTTATAGAGGTGTCCATTATGTTTATAAAGGGCTGTGTTGTATGGCTAACAATCTAAACCACCCATTCCCAAAGTGGGCGATAACGCCCCCTGTGGGCGCTGCAGGCCTAAAGGGCCTAAAGAGACCCAGAAAAAAAATGGGGGCGTTGTGTAGAGGCCTGGGGGGTGATTTGTAATTTCATTTAGCTAGGAGGCATCTTAGACAACGACTGCATGAGCTCTCGACTCATTAGACAAAATAAGTTTGGGAACCTAGAATCTAAACCAATCAATTTGAGCAATATCTGTGCTTTTTGTTTTAAAGAAGCTCGTTATAGAAAGTTTACACTGTATTTATTAACCTGTATATGGAATAGAGTAGCTAATATAATTTAAAGAGGTTAAAAACACAATACTTACATCAGAGTCTTCTGATCCCTCTTTGTTGGGCTTTGGTCCTTTGACTTTAGTTTCTGGATCGGTCTCATACTCTTCATCAGAATAGCCTGTTAAATTATTAAAGAACATTAGAATCACACATAGATAAGCAATTGAAAGCAAAATTTCCATATAATTTAAAAAAATTGCTGTACATTTTAATTTAGTTAATATGATAATACCCGGTATCTGGTAACCAACGAAACAACTATCCATTTCATCTTTAATATCAATAGTGTGGACGTTTCCATGTGTGTGCATGAGCGTGTAAGGTGCGTGTGTTGCTTTTTGTTTTTCCTGTTCTGTGTTTCACTTATTCCGAGAAAGCGCTATTGGATACGAGCGACTCTTGAGACATTACATTAAATATTGTTGCGCTTTATTTTGTTTTGAAATTCTCTAAGGGCTATAATGATTTTGATTATTTTGGTATAGGTACATATATATGATATATATACAGGGTTAATTGAAAAATACTATTATAGTAACCTCTTAGTGCAAAATTTCAGTCATCATAACTAACAACTTTTATTCGACGACTTTTTTCAAAACTTAATATGTTCTCCAAAAAACATTTTTTAATATCTAAAACGGGAAATTTAACGCGATTACAAACTTTTGTTCGCTAGAAACCACGGCCGATGCAACTCGGTTGAAATGTCAAGCCAAAAGAAAAAGGTAATCGCGTTAAATTTCCCGTTTTAGACATTTTATAATGCAACGCAAAAGTTTAAAAGTTTATAAACATTTTTTAAGTTTTCTTGCACTGTCTGAAACGTAACTACTCTGTATACATATTTCTAATCGTAAAGTGCAACCGCACCACTCGCAGCACCGTACCACCGCCTCCGCTCCCCGTTGTTTTTGTGCCGTTTTAACAACAGAGTAGAGTAGGTGCAATTTTCAGAAACATTTCATGTATTTTTGTATGGAAAAAAAGACGAATTATTTAAAGTCTTAGAACAATCATTATCATTGGAGATAATGTTAAGAATGTATTGCTAAAAGTTTATTAGTGTTTTTCCATGAAGTACAAACGAAGACGAGCTGCTCTAATGAATTTTAGCCCCGTACAAACTAGTGTAACAATATGCGGGGGTGAGGGGACACGGAAAAAATGGAGGGAGATGTTGCGTTTCTGCCTCCATCTAGCGAGTTTTAGCAAAGTCTCATTGTGTTATGATTTCTGAAGTAGTTTTATTATTGACCATGTCGGGCAATACATTCTTGATACAGGGAAGTACTTAGTGATTAATTGGCAACTCGAAATTGCATAATTCCAACATTTTTGTATTAAGTTATGGAGTACTTATACTTGTGTTTGAGAATAAGTGATATAAATCCATAATATATAACATTATGATAGAGCAGTAAAGCGGATGAGAAGTACATTATTAGATTTGCAAAAATTTGTATCGTGCATATTCGGAACCGTATAACGATCTAGAATTTTAAATTAACGTTTGTCGATTTGTTTGTATGCGCATCATGCAACTGTTACTGTCCCTTTATTTAAATAGGACGATGGTACAGATCGCGCCACGAAAGATAAGACTTGACACGCGATAGTAGTGGGGAGTCCGCCTAGATGCACTCTTACGAAATTGTTATATATATTTATTAGTAATAAGACTACATATCGCACCTTTAAAATGAAACTGACTTAATTCAAAATTTCAGATTTTTTGATTAAAATAATAAATTTAAAAATATCTATTTCATAGATATACACAGTCGGTCCATAAATACTGTTACGATAAAAAAACCAATAACTTTGGAATTGGAATTTGGAATCTGTTATTCTCATATAAATATTCATAGTGTTTTCTCATTTTCGCACCAATCTGTGTTAAATATTCTTGTGATATTTAAATGGAATCGGCTGATAAAGAGAACCAAATTGCTGTGATAGCATTACATACAGAAGGTATGGCGCCATGTGCAATTTTTGAAATTCTCCATCCGCTTGGTATTAGTCGAATGTTTGTGTACCAGGCTGTTGATAGGTATAATAAAACAATATCTGTTTGTGACAGAAAAAGGTCTGGCCATTTACATAGTATTTGTACTAAAAAGGCAGTCAAAGCAGTGAAGGAAAGAATCTGAAGAAATCCTGTCCGAAAGCAAAAGATTTTGCTAATTTGCCAAAACAAAATCACAAAATTTTTAATTAGACCAGTTTCATTCTATGTTCTATGTAAGCAGTTCCCATATCTATAGAACTGCGACGTTAATATATTCTTTAATTTAGTTTTCGTCAATTATTCATTATGTTATAAAATAAAAACTATTAGTGCAGTATGAAATGACATTTATTATTAAATGTAACAAACAGATATCACTTCACTCGGTTTATATGAATTGATGTAGCTTTCTTACAATTTTATGAATTAAATTAAAAATTAAGCAATATTAGGAGTTAACAGGTAGGTTTTTTAGATATATTTAGTGATATTTGAGTGCAAAATGTGGTTTTAAGAGGCGATTAAGTTGACATCTGTCAATGAATAGTAAAAATTAACGAACAAGAAAATTTTCTGGAACTTTCGATGTAATATTGTATAAATTGCTACTTATCTATGAAATGTATAAATGCAAATATTTTCTGGAGTATCACAGCATCCATCTGAATGTGACTTAACCACACGGCACTTTATTTTTCTATAGCACGGTTGCTGAAAAACTTTTTTTTAAAAGTAAGACGCGCGACTGTCAGGATCGAACTGGCATGTGTAGTCGATACACTCCTACGCTTTAATGCCGAGCCTTTCTCTATATGATCTGAACCCGTATCGTTACAGCGTTTCCTCCTTCCTTCATAGTATTTTTCAATTCACCTGTATAGTAATGTAAATATTTGAAGTGTACACATTAATAAAAGTGTATGTAAGTGTGTATAGTAAGTGTATATAGATGAACATAGAGCTCGTTGACGCGTGACGATTTTTAATTTGTCAATGTCACCTATAAAATGAATGATTCCCTTGATTATTGCAATATTTAATATCACAGTCACATAAGAACACGTAACCATTATTGAAAAATAAACCACCTTTTTGAAATAAAACAGGAATAAACAAAATAATAAAATAAGTCAACAGCGTTCTCCACAGCGTGACGACTTGTGACGATTAGTCATTCAAAAAGGGTTTCAATAGCGTTCGTTCGTTGTCCCTTTCCTACTCTTGGCACTATCATAAAACATTACATTCTCACTCGCATTCTTTGTGCGTGTATAGGCCAGTATATAGTAAGTTGACGGTACCTCTGTTGTGCACTTTGACAGCGGCGGAGCGGCGCGGACGGCCGCCGGCCGCGGAAGGCGCGGAGGGCGGCGCGCGGGCCACGTGCGCGCCGCGCGCGTGCGGAGAGTTGTTGGCCGGCTGCTGCAGGAACGCCACTAACCGCGCCGCCAGCTCCGACGGAGAGCCTGGGGGCAATGCTCACTCAATAGATATTGTGTAGAGTTAGAGATATGGCGAAAGAAATGGCGGAAATTTATTAGTAACGATTGATTATTCTCATAATGTCACCAGATTTCTCTATAATCAGCGTTCGAGATGCAACAAGTGCTCAGTAGCAGTCGACACCAAAATGTCCCATGTAAAGTCGGATAATTACACAAGTATTATACTCATTTATAAACCCACACATCACAATTGTAATAAAATGTAACAGCAAAATGTCAGCTGACGATTTTTTGGCGGCATTCGTTATTAAAGTAGTTGCGGAAGCCGATATTGCAGCGGCAGAAAGCAGACTCCAAGTATTATGGCGGATCGATGCCTTTGATTTAAAAGACAAGGCTTTTGAAAAAAACTTTCGTCTATCAAAAAATACAACTTAGCAATTAATGCAATTAATCCAGCCTGTTATACGTCTAATTACGCAGTATGATCTTAAAATAAAACCAAGTACCTACATTTTATTCTACGTTCTCAGCCGCTTCATATTTATTTATTTTTATTTTATTTTTTAATATTTTTAAACGAGATACTCAATAGCTTGAATGTTATTAAAAAACGCAATTGTTATATTTCTCGATTAAACCAACTTAATCCAAAAAAACGTAACGTACAGTCTGTAGAGATGAAGTAGGAGTGTAGAGATTAATGTCTATTGTCACCGCGAATAGTATTATTAGTCAGAGACATATTTTTCCACACTTTTGATAGAGATCGGAGATTCGTCTTCCATGTCGACTTAGACATTATATCGCAGGAACTGAGAATTTGCCCTCCTGACCAGGAACATGTATAAAAGAGGACCGATTCCTGCCTCGCGCGTAACGAAATTGTTTACTCTCGGTCGGATACGTAGAGTTGTCGCATTGGGTGTGTACTACAATGCACACGGATACGTTTTCCATGTTTGTTAAATTTAAATGTTAAAGAACGATAACTATGGATTCGAATAACTAAAATTATTTAGGCATCCAAGGACCTTACAATACCTTCATTAATGCGATTAAATATTTTTTTTTCGTGACGATATGAAGAACGAATTAAAGATAAACGAACGTGGTCGCGTGTTGCAGTCCTCCGACTGCCGCTACTATAATTACCCATATTCATCCAAAATATTACCGTTGTGTACATGCCACGGCGCGTGTGTATTATTACGCACACATACAAACCGCGTAAGCTAGTTTTCTATGACGGAATCCTACTGTTGTATGTGTACTATGGCCTGTGACACACATACGTACACTATATGAAACACTCGGTACTATTCACTAACATTAAAGCCTGATTTACACTACGTAAGTATTTAGTCGAGTAGCTATTAATTTAGTAACGAAAACACTCACTACTGCCCAAAACATCGTTCTCACTGCGGTTTCGATAGTTGTATAATATTATATGATTTAGCCTACTATGTCAACGACACGAAAAGCAAAACACGATGAAAGAGGGTGCTGGTATCGATATTTACTAAATTATATAGCAAATTTTTAGATATGGAGACTATAATGACATTTTGGCAGTGAGCGCAACCACGCAACTATCAATAGCATATCAAGAAAGATAGCATCATGTGTCATGACTTGCTAATTTCAGGATTTTTATCATTGACAGAACGAAATAAAACCATTTTACTATTCAATCAAATTGAATAAATGCTTGTAAAAAAAAATATATTGAAATATAACACTAGTGTTACCTTTTTTATCTAGGTCGAGCATTTCGCACATAGTGCGCAGTTGCTTGTTCTCCATTTTGGTGGTCTCTTCTAGTTTGGCTTTATAATCTGATGAGCCAATTGCCCACTCGTAGCCCTTGAACTTCTTGATATTGCGCTTCACATTGCGATCCAGGCACAATTGCTGTGAGGAAAAGTTTTTTTTAGTTAAATATTAAAACTCTAAAATAAATAATATACAATACTGAATGCTGACACGCCATTACCTACGTGCGTCACTATTTTAAGCATTTTTTTTATCGTGATCGTGTTATTCTCTACTGCTTAGCTTAGTCAATTTATCTTAGTGTGCGTGTGCCTACATCGTTAATAAGTGTATATATACCGCAATAGCACTACAATGCATACTTGCAGTCCGTCCAATTGTCAGGACAGAGTGTGAACATCTTCATGGATTAAACTATTGATACATATGCACGTGCCTGTGTGTGTATTGTATTAATTTCCTATACTTATCTCTTACGTCTTTATAACTGCAATACTTACCCCATACAAGTACTGATGTAAAATCTTCTGATCTTGGGTCTTAAATCGTGACAGTGAGATCTCAACATTGGCGATATGTCCGAGTGGTATGCCCTTCCCGGCTGGTAGAGGTACAGGTGGTTCTGTTGGCTGTTGAGTACAATACACAATACATACATTGTATAATTCGAAAATATTACAAGAACTAATGGCCGCTTTCATAATTTATCGTCTAACGTTTCTATCGCCACGATTTTACCGTCCACGGTACAAATAGGGAAGCAAAATGTATACACTTGTATGAAGACCCTTTCATATTTCCGTCCACGATAACGTCCACGGCATGACGTCAACGGAAAAAGCGAATTTTCTGCAACACAATTTTAGTTGTAACGTGGACAGTAAATCGTGACGATAAAATTTTTATCGATAAATTATAAAAAAAACTATAAAAACGGCCATTGAGTAACAATTATTAGATTTAAATTTTACATATACCTAGAGATAGATTTATAAATAGGGATGCATCGATACGCACTTTTGCCGATACGATACCGATATTTAAAAAAAGTATTAAAAGATAACGATACTGATGCGGACAGCGCAGGCTTCAAAAGGTGTAAAAAGTAAAGAGATGTGGGCTTAGGATAGGAAATATAGAAACAGACGACATTATACTGACTTATATAATATTTATTTAGAATGTTAACTAACGAAATTTTTGAAAATTGTAATGTAATAAAATATCAATTACGTTTTGAAAATTGTAATTTAACAAAATACCAGTTATTTTTTTAAAACAGTAATTAAACAAAATATCAATTTAATAATACAGTTCAGATTAAAAATTAATAATTATTAATTTTTAATCTGAACTGCATTATTATTAATATGTGTATAATGCGTGTGCTTATGAGATTTTTATTCAGGAAACACAAAATCCTTAAATTATTAGGTGAAACTCGATTTCATAAGTCCGTTTGAACGAGACCTACCGTTGAGATTAGCCTTTCAGATGCGACAGAACTCATTTGGAAACTGAAATATTTCATAGCCATTTTTTTCAAATTTCCCCCAGCTTCCCCGAGCGTACATAAATTGTGCCGCGTTTACATGTACGAACTAAGCGCGGGGATGACGCGTTTACACAAGGATGGGTATAGCGCGGAATTCGAAATGTATCGGTATATCGGCAAACCAATATCGCCGATTCCGATATTTCGGAAAACCAACGACATCGCCGATATATCGGTATCGGAGGCATCCCTATTTATAAGCTTGTAATAAATAATTTAATACATCACATTTTCTCGCAAATTAGTTTTTGCACTTGACTTCGCATTATTCGTATTACAGAAAAAATGTCTAATTACCAAAAGTAAGTTATATTTTGTAACAGATTAAAGCGAATGACATCAGGGCGCCAAAGCTAGCCTATGAAACATAAATAAGTGTATGCTTAAGATGTCAGTGAAATTGCGAGGTATTTCACGAGGTAAAGGTTGTCTCATTTAGTACGTATTAATTTCACGAAAACATAACACACAATGTTTTGCGAATCGAGTAACGAAACTGTTTATTTTTATGCTTTCCTATATTTGCGCAATTCCTTGTAATTACATGAAGATAAGGAATACGAGATCACACCATCGAAGTTTTATGTGTAAAATACATATGTATGTACTATGTTTAAATATTTTCACGACCAAAAGCGAGGTCCTACATACCTCTCTCTTAGGTTTAGGCTTGGGTGCCTCCACTTCTTCCTCTTCTTCTTCCTCCTCCTCTTCGCCTTCTTCATCACCTTCGTCGTCATCATCACCCTCGTCATCGCCGGCCTTGGACTTCTTTGCTGGCTTTTTAGGCCTATATAATTCCAAAGTAATGTTAATTCTATATTGTATGCTATTCTGATACTGTGGTGACAACACTACTTCCACTAAATTCGTCCTCACAAAGACTGCCTCCAAACTGCCACTACTATATAGTGTAGCTAAAAAAATGTTGATGTGAAAGGTTTAAAAAAGGGGAGATTTTAATATTCAAATCGGGACAGCAAGAAAAAAAGGCTCAATTTTTCATAAATGCATATAACTAAAAGCATTAACTTTCTAACTTGGTCCTTTACCATGGAGGTTGTTCCTCATCTACGTTTCCTCGCCCCCTCCCCCCTATAAACCCCTCATTTTATTTTTATGGCGGAAGGGGCAAACGAACAGGCGAGTCACCGATGGAAAGTGATCATCTAGGCCCATGGACATTAATTAATTAATAAGTGTAAGTGCTAACCTACTTCAGAAAAAGATCTTATTTATGTTCCTTTCCAAAATTAGAAAAACGGAAGACTTACAGCATTACTTCAACGTCTGTCTGTCAGCCACAGTCATCTTTCTTAGACTATTTGAGAAATGAAAAAGACTTATGTAATGACCGCGATACTTGGCGCTCCGTCCTCTCTGACTACCTCGTTAGCGATACAGCGTGAGGATACATACCTATGTATACATAAATATCCTCGCGCTATATGTATATACATACCTACATACATGGAACAATTATAGTAAATAATGGCCTAAAACAATAATGGTTTTGTAACTGTTGGGAGTTAGATTTTGAGGATCTATATAAAAAGTTAACTTTTATAGTTATTTTTTTCTCTGTCATCATGTCGGGTGTCAAATGAGAGCTCTGTAAATTAAACCACAAATTCAAAAATATTACATTACATACATATATCCATTATGTCCACGAGGGTGACAATGATCTGACTTTATTTCTTTTGATTTGTTTTGACTTTTAAAGTAAAATAAACGTTTAATTTATTTATTTAAAATTATTAAAGTAAAAAGCTTTGAAAATCACAGTAATTAAATATATTAAAGTAGAAAATAAACATTTTGCACTCACTTTTCCTTAGTAGGTTTTTTCACCTCTTCCTCCTCCCCTTCATCTCCTTCGTCATCTTCCTCTTCCTCTTCGTCTTCCTCATCTTCATCCTCTTCCTCAGTATCCTAGTACCAGATAGGCAATTATTTTTTAACGATCTTTTTTTAATTTCAGTCAAAACTGAGAGCATCAAAAAACAGGGACCGAGCCAAATGAATGCGGGTAAATATAACATTTTCTATCTGTACTGTTCAATAACCGAATATTGTGATAACTTTTTTCTTCTCGTCGCACTTCAGACACTATATTTATTTAGCTTGGTGGAAAACAATATACCGTTAAAAATTAACGAAGAAAGAATCACAAGTCCGATTCTCTCTCTCTAAATCTCAAGTGAACAATCCAATTATATCTTTACTGATTAATTCGTCAGACTATGAAGTCTGTATTTGCAATTCTCCACATACTCCACATGATGAAAATTTAATTTTCAGGTAAAATAACAAAATTAGGCCAATGTTGGCCCTCTGTACAAACATTACATAGGTGTAAAATTCTAAAACTAGTTACTTAACATATTTAAGTATGTAAAGGTTACCTCTTTCTTAGGTTTCTTTTTGGGCGCTGGTTTCTTGGCGCCTTTATCATTTTCTTTCACATCCTCCTTCTCATCATCATCATGGGTTTCCCCATTTTCCTCCTAAGTAAACATTTTTAGATTAGCCTCACAATAGTATTAATTTGAGTGTGAATAAGAGTTATGTAATTATAAATTTCAAAGTATTTTTTCTACAATGTTTGTTACAATATTAATTGAAATATACTCTAGTTTAGGCTACATTCAAGACTTCAGATTCTTGCTTTAATAGTTTAGAAATTAAAGAGGAAATGATGCTCCGGAATTAGAGACTTTGAAAGTGACTATTATCTTGTGACTAAAGAATCAATATCGAAAGTTTTTATTGCAGTTTACTATCTAAAGACATCTCATTTGATAAGTGAAAACTGTATGGAAAGGGAATGCAAAAATTTAGTTTTCCAAAAATCGGTA
Organism: Zeuzera pyrina; assembly: GCA_907165235.1. Lineage (NCBI taxonomy): Eukaryota > Metazoa > Arthropoda > Insecta > Lepidoptera > Cossidae > Zeuzera > Zeuzera pyrina. Next base: position 9,324,944 of record OU015641.1, read on the forward strand.
TTACATCAGTTTTTGGGTCATCATCAGTCTATGTATGTATACCAAAACTCCTATTAATCTGTATGTAAATACCTGTAACTTACGAACAGACAAACAGACCGAAACTATAAGGGCTAAACATTTTAAGGAAACCTAAAAACTACAATTTTCTAGTGTAAAAATCTTTTATGCTTGGTACCAGATACCATATACACAAAATAATTACACAAAAATAACTACCTAATCTATCTATATATATAAAAGGCTATGTATGTTCCTTATGGACTCCGAAACGGCAGGACCGATTTCGATTAAATTTTCAGGAAATCTTCAGATTGGCCTAGCGGGTGTTCCTCTAAAGTTTGGTAGCTATCGTATCAGTTGATTTTTTTGTTTGTTTTTTTTTTGCAGTATCAAAATAATTATAAAAACTGTATAATTCATTTTAATTTCAACTAACGCCCAGTAAAACGGGCCGGGTTTGCTAGTTAAATATAGAATAGAATAATATAAAAGAGAAAAATTACCTTTTTAGCGTCTACCTCGGCTTTTACATCTTTCCCGTCCTTGGAGTCGTCACCGGCTGCATCTTCATCTTTACCATTAGCGGTGGCAGACTTAGGATCTCCTATTTGACATAAAAAAAGAACTAAATAGAAACCTCAAATTTTGGCAAATCAAGAAAATATCACTACTGTAAAATAATTATTCATATATTTATTGGTTTTGGAGACAACGGTTTCTACAACCGCTTACCCTATTTACTGGTTTTACGTCTGGCCCTTCAGATATGATAAAAAGGAATAACGACTATTGTTTAATTAACATTTCTTTAATTAAAAATATACATATGAACTTCATGCAATGCGTAACTAGTTTAAATGTTAATATGCATTCCATCATTGCCGTCCATCTGGACTGGATTGGTCAATCGTTCACATAGAATAAAGAAAATAAATATGCTAGTATTATTACTTATTATTTATATAATATGTATTATTAATTATTATTTATATAATAGTGTAGAATGGCAATCTCGAATTAAGAAATATAATGGATGGAGTCATAATAAGTAGCCGCTCTTACCACCGTGAGTTGAACGAATTATCCTGTCTCTTTCGATCTCATTGATTGTAACCATGAGTAAAACAATTAGCTAAAATACGTATGGCACCTCGCACTGTCAGTGTAATTCGTGTCACCTCATAAGTCGGTCATGAAATAATGTGTTTGGTACTAGTAATCACAAAAATAAAATGTCATGTTCAGCTGTGTACTGTGACTAGTGACGGATAATTATCCGAAATCTACTCACGCACATTAGTAAAAATCTAGAAAGTCGGTCAACAAAAAGAGGCCGTTTAAAGACAAGCTTTTAGAGTAAATGCTCCATTCCAAATTTCTACTTATATTTATATATTTTTTATATTAAATGTAGATGATTGGCCAGTCTTACCAGATAGATAACAATGATGGCACCAAAGGAAAGGTGGAACTGAACGTTAACATTTCAACTCGCTACGCATACACATTAACAATGCAGCAATTAGAAATGGCTCACTTGTTTGAAGACAATTGGCAGAAACTCATTTAGTTGAATTACGAACAAAAGATAAAATACGTCACCTGATTTATAAAGTAAACATTTGAACATTAACATTAAATGTTGAAATAAATTGTGATTATTAATTAATTGCTTATTAAAATTATATTATGCAGTGCTTAGATCCTTTATTACATACTTAACGGCACAAAAAGTGGCCCAAACGTAAAAATTGCGATTTCTAACAAACTAGGTATCACATAACCTAACCTAACCGTCAGAAGTTGTTTTTAGGTAGAAAAGGTTTCGTAAAGAGAAACTTCGTTTATGGAATTTGATTAATACTGAAAACATCAGCTACACGGACATAGTTTTTGCTCCCAAGAACTATAAGTTAACATTAACATTATGATCAAGTGTCAAAATAAGAAACATTAGTTAATCTAACGATTAGCCGATTTTCTTTGTGAGAGACGCCTTTTAGAAACATTTACCCCAAGTGAATTTCATTGGTAACGATAATTTTTTGATAAAGCAAAATAATGTCTGGCCTCACATTGATTGATACATGATTTCGTACTTACTTCGGTGTGCGAAAAATAGACTCACTGACTTGTTCTGTCAAATTAAACTGATTTTACAATTAAATTTAACCTTAAATCTCAAATCTAATTTAGACCACATTTAGTGCCGCTAAGTATATTTTCTTATCATGATTTAATTATATTTATCTTAAAATAAGAACAGGCAAAGGCATCTTTTAATGTATCCTTCTCACTCACTCTTTACTACATCGTATGTCGTTCTGCCTCTCCTACTCCCCGCACTTACGTGGTCTGTGCTATGACAAAGTGTTTATTTTGAATTACGTGTCCATAAATATAAATATGTCTATGTTATGTTACGTTACAATTTAGGTCAATCAATATTTTTTCCTTAAAAATTACTCTTGTGTAATCAATAATCATATTGACTAAAAAAATATAGCAGAGAAGTTGTTCACCACAATGTTGTACTGTCTAACATTATTTTTAAGATACATTAAAGAGAAAATTCGCTTCAAGTATTTATTTATTCGTTTTACGTATTAATAACATACATATTATGTAGGTAGATATTATATAACAACATGATGCGTAAAAATATTAGCAGTATGTATTTACATAATAATATTAAAATTACTATAGAAATGTCAAAAGCACTCTCATACCTAGGCGAAAATGTGTAAGGAAAATGATGAAATTTGAGGCGAAAGAAGTAAGGACCGCGGCGCTCGGTGTTCCGCTTTCTCTGACTACCCCGTTAGGGATACAGCGTGAAGATATGTATGTATGTATTAAAGAAATTTTAAATATAATTCTTCAATGTTGGGCTAGCAGAGAAGGAAAATATCGTATAATATTATAGCTGCCTTCTCGTGCAGGTCATAAAACTAACATGAAATAAAAGGTATTATAAAGAACTGAATAGTCGGGCTAGCAACTTATGCTGTCACTAAGTATTCTGCATTGCCATCTGTAAGCCCAACTTTTAAGTGGCATCAAGGTGAGATTCGCTTCCACACCATATGGACATGCATGAACTTTTATATTATGTATTCAAGATTTCTTTATACCATGCATACATATCCTCGCGCCATATCCCTGATGGGATATTGAGAGGATGGAGAGCTAAGAATTGCAATCATTGAATTGAAACTTTGGGGGGTTGTTCTGCGTACCCCGCGAAGGTTTCAGATTTATTTCAGTAAATTGAAGACCACGCGAACGAAGTCGCGGGTAACAGATAGTATATAATAATAAAAAAAAGTCGATCGATCGGTCGTTTAAAATAAAATAACAAATCTATATAAATAAAAATAATGTTTCTTTGTAAGTTGGTCCTCTATGCATAATGTGACCATTTTTATTTTTATTCAAAACAAGACATAATCATAATTACAACCTGAAAAGTAGCACAAAGAAAAAATATTTTACTTATTTAAGTTTTGAATTACATATTTCTTTCACTTCTTCAAATTCATCATTCTCCTCACACTTTTGCCGAAATATGAGAATGCTTTTAAAATTTCCGTTAGTTTATACTCCATAATAATGTATAAAAATCGCTAATGGTCAATGCGGTGTGGTCCGTGTGGTAACGTAACAGATAGAGAATAATGTCTGATTAACGATATTCATCACGAAATTAATAATGCAAATGAAAATTTGTGTTATTAATATGAGTCCAAATTATGTAAAAATGTTCTGTTAATTTCATGTAAATGTATGTATCTGCGTATACAAGTTAAGATTAATCTTCAAAAGAGAATATTGTGACATCGAAACAAGACATTAAGAGAGTGTATTCGAGGCCTTTCTTTTCCACTGGCCACTCTGGGCAAGTGCCCAGGGTCCCGCGATGATGGGTCCTACTACTTATTAGCTTTTTTAATATTTCGATGAATTCGATTGAAATTGGATTCGATGAGGAGAAATAGTCTGACTGCCTACTTAAGATACCCCAATTTATTTGTACAAAGCTAACAGGGACGTAAAACGAAAACTAAATATGACCCACCCAAATAAATAGACTCGATGACCGGGACTTCCCCTGTGAACATAACATTCAGTCGGCAAGGATTTCCATATCATGTGCACTTTCTTTTCTTTCGGGACTGAAAGTTAAATCTTCGTGCGCCTGTTTTCTTTTATGTTTGCGACGTTTTCCGTGTAAGAACATAATAAATATCGAGTTAAAATAAAAAATGTTAAGGTTATATACTAGTCAATCTGAAAAAAGGAAAATGCTTCATCTGCGCATTAGAAAGAAATTATTAAAAAGTTAACAAATACAACATCATATTTAAATTTTAACACCAGGATCTTCTGTAAGTAGCAAACAAATAATAAACCTCCCACAGGATGTGGTATCGCCAACAAATTATACTTCTATCGTTGATTATTTAAGAAGAGATTGAATCAAATTTTATGTGATGCATTCTTATTCATGTAACCTAGAGTAACTATTTCGGATTATACTTATTATTTTTATCTAATCCTTTAATGTATAATAATGATAATCCATAGATAGAATAATAATGTTAAAAAATAAAAAGTTGAATAAATCTACTCCTTCTACTACTACTTCCTTATTTTGCTTATCTACTCCTTCTGCCTGTTTTAATAAAATAAACCTCTGTCATAATCATAGGGGGGCCCCGAATCCTATAGTGTTCAAAGGCTCCAATAGGTTAAAGACCGCCCTGAATATCTTATGTCTATCCCTCTATCTTCATATATAAAAATGAACGTTTGTATGTATGTTTGTCCTCAATGCGTTTCTAAACCATTTAACCGATTGCGATGAAACTTTGGTGGGTTGTTCTGCGTACGCCCACGAAGGTTTTTGATTTATTTAATTCAGTAAATTGAAGACCACGCGAACGAAGTCCAGGACCACAAATAGTATTTAATAAAAAAAACTGGATCGATCGGTCGTTTTAAATAAAATAAAAAAATCTATATAAATAAAAATCATGTTTCTTTGTAAGTTTGTCCTTTATGCATAAGTGACCATTTCTATTTTTATCAAAACGGGACATACTCATAATTACAGCTAGAAAAGTAGCACAACGAAAAAATATTGTACTTATTTAAGTTTTACTTCTTATCCACGATAAAAAAACACTTTACTTAGTATTTATATTACGAGTATATTGTCTTCCTACACTTCCTATTACCGTTCTTTGTATAATGCCAAATTTACATCGCTCAAGTGTTTAGCTAAATAGATAAGTACAGAACGTACGTACAGTGGTGTAAGCCGATCGGACAGTAGCGAGTCAACTTGGCTTGCAAGCTGCCTTGCAAGTGGATCCAAATAGAATCGCTTTCTATTTTTTGGGTAAGTGACGCCCCTCGCGCGCGCTCTTTTCCCCGCACGGTTCCCGACTCGCCACTTGGCGTAGTGTAAACGGTCGAATTTAGTAATGTATAAATGACCGGCAACAGGACGGTACGCGTGTGCTCAAAAATGACGTCTAAATGGTAAACATTCATTTTTATATATAAGAGAAGAAGAAAATAACACTTTCTCTTTTTTCGCTCTATTGTAATGAAAAGAATTCTGCGGGAAATTGTACGCATTTTTCGACGTTGCGCGTCCATTTCTACGGAGTAATACCACTTGACTTGTTGTAGTATAAACGGTCAGTCCAGGCGTTCGCCACTCGCCACTGTACATGCACTCGCTACTCGCCACTGTCCTTGACCAATGCAAATCGGGCATAGGACGACGAAGTCAAATCAATTTATTCAAGTAAACCCCATTACTACAAGGTATATTTTAACGTCAAATCTAGTTTAATACGAAGCCTTCCAGTTTCGACGAAACAGGTGTTCTTCAGCTCCCAAAGTTTTTCCGTGCTTAAGTACAGTACAGTGCAGCAAATAATGTGGAAAGACATTTGAATTCTTCACGCCTAATGTCGCAATTTTTGTGCTTTCTCGAACCGGAACAATTCTCTATACCAAATGTTTCCTCGGAGACACCGGGACGGAATAACGAAATGAGAGACTGTTCCATGAAAATGGGACGTATGGTCACATTATCTATGCGTTCTCAAACCATTCGTCCGATTATGATGAAACTTTGGTAAGTTGTTTTGCGTTCGCCCGCGAAGGTTTCTAAATTATTTAATTTAGTAAACTAAAGACTGCGATCGAAGTTGCGAAATAAAAAGAACTCGAAAGATCGTTTAAAATAAAATAAAAAAACAAGTCCATAGTTTTCAGGGCTTAACCAGAAGAGCATTGATATTAATAAAACACAGATGTACTAAAATTGTATCCGTGATGGAAGCGCTTTAGATAAATCTCTGTAAACATTCGTTTCAATATAATGTGAATAATCAGATGACACAATTACCTTTATTTATAGACAAAGTTTTTGAATAATACCTGACGTCATATTTATTATTAAAACTTTATTACCGGTTTGAATGCAAGCAACTTTTTCAACAATATTTTAATACATATTATAAAAAATAATGTCCATTGTCTGTCATTTCTCTTGCAACTTTTAGGCCTTTGTGTAGTTACACATAAGAGACGATTTTCGAAAAAACCACGATTCGATTTGTGTGCTTAAAATTATTATTTATCTATTGTACACTTCTTATGTACTTAATCTCATTTTGCTGTATAAACTATAAAAGTTGACTAATGTAAACCTTTGTAATGGTTTTAACTCTCTAAGATCTGACCTTTAAAAACTCAATGCCACATCCAGTTTTGCGCAACACTTGTGGTAACTTAAATAATATATAGTATGAACAATTGAGCATGTTAATAGATAACCTGATAGGTAAGTAGATGTACCGCTAAATATATCTACTTTTTATAATGCAAAGATAATTCGATGATAAAGCCATAAATAATCGATTAGAGTAAAATAAAACCTAAATAGACAAGAAAGTTAGGGGATAGTACATTTTTGCTATAATGTTCACCACATAAAGATGTATTTTAATAAATAAACATGATATGCTGTTGAAATATTATCATAAAAGAATTCTTCAGAAAATTTTTTAAAACTAACCAAAGACCAAAGGCGAAATGTAAAGAATAGGAAAAAATGAAGGTCCCACTTAAATCAAAATCGTTGTGTAAAATTTTTGCAAAAAATTAAGCAATTTCGAATCCGTCATATTTATATTATCGAGTTACAACGCGGCAGTGGTGTACACAGGGCAAGGTAGATGTAGAGATTTATTCATGGGAGATTTTATGGATATTCAATAATCTCCCGAAATCTTTAGGTGATATGATGACTATTAATTTAATCGGTACAAATGAAGAAGCAGACTGTGAACACATAAAATTGAAATATCATGTAGATTGTATACGTAGTTCTCGCAACGTGTAGTGGCGAATTTTAGAAATGTAAAAAAAAATATAACGAAAATAATTGTATTTGAGACGTATCAAAAACCAGATGTTGTTTACAGACTTTACTATATTGAAATAATGGTTATAGAATATTTTGTTTAATAAAACAATTATATTGTTAATGAACACGTGCTTTTATTTCTATAGCTATTTTGTGAAAATATCATTCATACCTCTAAACACGGATACTGGCTACGGTCCTGGGTATGTATATTAATTGAAACTAAATAGTGATGAGCGCGCAACTTGCACCTACTGTAATAAGTGTACAATTTCGCAATATTGAGTTGGTGTCAAAGTCAACATAATGCAACATTAATGATATTGAATATATACGATTAAGTAACAAAGGTACAAAATGCTTTCAAACAATGGATTAGAAAATAAAATTAATATCTTCAAGCAAATCTAATGTATGTAGGTAGTTATTGTACATTGTTACTTGTTATTTTAATTACGTAATTTTAAATAGTGTATGTGAATCCAATGGCACTTCGAGAGAAATAATTTATGTCACTGTATTTATAAAAAAAAATATTTTTATAGACTATTATCAATACTGGTAATGCAAGTTTTGTGGTAACTTTTTAAAATTGTGCACATTCAACAGACTCATGTCCATTTCTAGAAAGATTTGAACTTCATTTTCATGCCCAAATCACTGAACAAATTAATTCAATTTATGAAGTACAACCCAGCTTCATTAATATGCTTCTAAAATGTGCTTAATTATTGAAGTTTCAAAGTATATTTGTTATTCTTTTTGTAGAATAGGTACATTTCTACAAGAATTAAATAATTAAGATTTTTATAGATAAAGTAACGAAATGTAGTTAAAACTTCAATATAATTAATTATATAAACAAGACACACACAACACATAAGTAATGACAAAATGAAGGAACATTAGTATAGGCCCCACAGGTTAGTTGCGATGTAGATGAACATGGTGAACACATTTCAACACAAGTTTTTGCTATGACTCTGACCTGTGTCTGTTTTTTCTTCTTTATTTAGTTGATCTACATCGGCGTTACCTTGGACCTCAACCTTGGCCTCTGATTGGGCCTCTGTTGACTCTTGTGACAACAGGGACTCACCCTTAGAATCTTGCGATGACTCATCCTCTGTAGTCTGCCCGTCGCCTGCTCCAGACTTCTTGTCGTCATCCTAAGTTAGATAATTGTAAACATTAGATTTCTCAATTCTGAAAGATTATGGTGCTTTATATATATGTGGTGTATCTTTAAATATTGGATATTAATCTAGCAACAACTAGACGTCTTTTAACAATATAACATATATATCTGCCTACTTTGTAACGTAACTCATGTGTTTTATAATTTACTAAATGCGATTGAATTTACGTAATTTAAAAAATATAGTATGTTCACTGTTCATGTTATTAACTACAATTTCATGATAACCACTATTTATTTCATGTTTTTCTTAATAATATATTCAATCATAAGATTTTCTAATGAAAATTTATGTAATAATTTAGATAAGGTTAATTTCTACTTATTATTAAACAGGTACATACAAACTACATTAGAAAAAAATAGAAAACACATTAACTAAATATTTTGTGGGATAATTTATAGATTCTGGTTGTAATAACAGTGGGTTTGTTATTAGTACAATGGCATTCACAATAGATAAAAGTAGATTGCAGTGATATATTCCTGTTATAACTTAGACAAATAAAGAATTAGACTATATATTTGCCTACAAATTTAGTAAGTTGTAGGTGGTTAAATACTTATAATGAATAAGTTATTCTTAAGTATAGATTTGTACTACTTCCTATAAATATGCAAGAAATATAATATTAATCTCTATTGAATACATAAAAATGAACAGTACCTATGTACTTTATTTAATATTACACTGTTAAGTCACTAACACTATCATGTACACCTAAGATTTGCAAGTGGTGTTCTATCAGCGTCCGTTTGTGATACGTCAATTGAAACTAAACTTTCAATCTTCGTCATAAGGTATATAATTCAATGAATAACTATCGACACTGCAGAGTAGTCGTGAACTGTATACATACATATAATAGATACAGCATGTATTCAAGTGAATGTTCTATACGATTTCAGAACAAAATCTCTTCAATCCATATACAAATGTGCCGATGGGTTAGTTATTATTAAAATATATACCTATTACTTACGCTATTTAAAATAAGTATGACATAGAAACTATAAATTACAAAAAAACAAAAAATAAAGAGGACAGTAATAAAGGCCCCGAAAGGATACTTATGTTTATTTACATCGCGCGGTATGTTAGAAGCGTAAATAATGAAGCCTAGGGCAGCGCTTCGTTGGAATGACGACATTATCGCGTTACCTCTAAATTGAATAATCTTAAGAAACCAAATACCAAGGTCATGCGAATTTGCTATCAATGTCATATTGTATCGTGCACATTAACAAAGGCCCTGCAACGAAATGCAAAAGGGGCGGGGGTGGCGAAAATATGCAAAATACTGAAAGATATGCCATTAGAATCAGTTTCGATAACTGATCAAAATGGCATTCACAGTTTTTATTGCAATATATTGACTAATATCACAACCCTCCGTGGCGTAGTTCCCGCGTTTAGCGGGAAGCAAACGTTCTGTCAGCCATGTTGAGACGCAGGCAAACAATAGTGATATAACACGGAAATAACACCATTTCACCACTAAAAATATGTTTTTTAAACGCGCACTATTATATAGAAAATTAGTAGAAATACATATTTCACAACTATACCTGATTGTCACTGATTTTTGCTTTATCGGTATCACCCGACATTTTTGCTACGAAGAAATTGAAAGCGAATTCAAAGCGTCTTCAAACACCGGACAACACAAATGCATGCACGACATAAAAAAAAAATAATGCGTTTCGTTTCATTAAAATTTTTTATGTGCAATATTATATAGACAATTCAAAATAAAGTAAAATCTAGGAGTATAATTAAAGACTATTAAAATTAAACTGTATTTAAATTATTTAAATCGTAGATTATTTCCAAAAACAGCGTTGATAATAGGGATTGTTTAAGTTACATGCTATTGTAGCATTATAATATTATATCGTTAATCCTGTTTTATTCATTACTAACAGTTTTTACATTTCAGATTTAAATTATATATATTGTATTGATTGAATTCTGAATATATAAAATTATATTTAGAATTCAATCAGAGACTGGAAAGCAGAGACGCTAAATTTGAATCTCTTCGTGTTGAAGTTATTTCCTCGAAAGACCAATTGCATTACCAAAAGTTATCATCTCTGCGTAGCGAGATCGAATTAAAGGAAGTACGCAAATCCGAGAACGAGAGTTTAGTTCATATTATTAAAATTATGGCAACTAAGGTCGGGCTAACAGTTGAAGACACTGATATCGACTCGGTGACAAGGGTTACACCTAGGAGGGCATCGGTGAACCTAGGACTCGACCCCGCCCAATTGTTGTCAGATTCGTAGATTACTGAGAAATGAGTTCTTAAGGACTGTTAAACCGTGTAAATCTCTTTGTTCTTCTGGTTTAAATATAGGTGTTAAACTGACCAGTGTTTACGTTAACGAACGTATGTCTAAAGAAAACCGAATACTTTACAGACACTAAACGACATACTATAGAGGTTGTCTGTCGGTAACGTTTTCTGATTCTCGTGCTCTACTGGGTGTTTATCGTACTCCTTCTGTCCGACACTTGGATACATATCTACAATACGAAGTCTCAAGGTGGATAGTGTCATTTTGGCGGGTGATATCAACATTAAACTGCTTGTTAGAAATGACAACTCCGACACCTTCTTATGTTTGATGACTGAAATTGGATTCAAACCTGCAATAGATGTCCAAACGACGGGCCACTCTTACTTGGATCATGTTTTGTTAAGTATCAAAGTCCCGGCGGTAGGTATGGTTTCTCACACCGACATAACTGATCATGACATGGTATTGCCAGCGACACAGTCGGTTCCTGTGGTGTCGAAAACTAAAAGAACAATCACCAAAATGAATCACGAAGCTATGAATGAGGAGATGGGGGGATTGAACTGATCTGAGTTATGAATGCTCCTGATATGTTTGTCGCTACTCAACGTTTTATGGAGGTACTGGAAGGGGTATGCAGTAGACACTGCTCTGGTATCTATTAGTAGAACAAAATTTCATTTAGGGGAATGGATTACACCTATTTTAGTGAGATGTCTCCAGTACCGAAACAGTCTCCATAGGCGGTTTAGGTGTGTTTCGGACAACTTTATTCTGCAGCTTACCTATAAGAGATATCGTAATTTTCTTAGAGACCTAAAAAAACTTAAATCTCAATATAACGATGCCTTATTGACTGAGGACAGAGATAAATAAAAGTTTAAGGAAAGCAAACCAAACACTTTGTAAAATTCGTAACGCCGTAGGTTGGCACAATGACTTACTTAATTTAAAGACAATTTGTAATAAATACTTTTCAAACGTAGGCAGTGGTTTGGCTGAGCGAATCCTAAATTACACGGGTAAATCTGAGGAAGAGTTGATATGTATTTGATTGGTGAGTTTTCTAGAGTCACACAGTCTGATCTCGCCCAATCAGTTCGGGTTTCGCAGCAGCAAATCAACCGAGTACGGTGTGACTTTGCTCCTTAACAGGCTTTCGGGGGCTATTGATGAAAAAGAAGCGTGTCTGAGTGTATTCTTGGATCTCTACAGGGCATTCGACACATTATTCCACCCTATTCTCTTGCGAAAGTTCTCTAACTTTCAGCTAGGTGTAAGAGGGGTTTGCATTGCGGTGGTTTGCAAGCCATTTGGGGAATAGAAACCAAGTAGTTGCTGTGGGAGGTTATACTAGTGAACTTGCTAGGGTAGGGTTTGGCGTACCCCGGAAGAGCATCCTTGGATCGTTATTATTTAACGTACACATAGATAACATCTCTAAAATCTTCGTTGACGAGAGAAGCGTGGAAGTGATTGGCTACGCCGATGACACAATGATTATATTTCGACAACCTTCTTGACTTGATGTTTTCGCCTGTGCTGAGAGAAGAATGGCAAGAGTGACAGACTGGCTAAGTCACAACTTACTGACTCTTAATAACTCTTAGGATCCACACTTGTGGTACCTATCAAAATTTTTGTTCCTGTATGAACTTGGAGAGAGTTTCATGTTTAAATTACTTTGGTATGAAAATGGACGAAAGGCTCATCTTTAAGCGTCATATAGATAATGTAGCCAATCAGGTGAGGATACTGATACTGATTATGAAGCTCTTCTTACGTTGGTCTGCAAAGGCCTGTGTCAGTTTGTTCTCCTTTATTGTATTACTGCCTGGGGTAACGCTGCCATAACTTACATGGTGTCTTTGGAACGAGACCAAAGATCTATCTTTAAGGTGATGTTGGGTAAAGGATTTCAATTTCCGGCGAGTACTTTATGAAGAAGTACGGGTTCTTTTTGTTCATTAGCTTTATATTTTCAAGGTTGTGCTGTGGCAACATAAATATCTCACACAATCGGTCAATTCCAATTTGGATAAAGCGAGGCGACGTTTGCTGTTGAAAAAGCATACAGTGCGCATTGCGTTTGCACAATGATTTGCGCGTTCTCTTTTCCTTTTATCTACTCGAAACTTTGCTCAATAAGCGATCCGAAGTTGTGCAGAGCTAGACAGAAATTAAGTGGCTTCCTCCTATCCCTGAGCTACAGTGACACGAAATCTTTATTGGCAATTAATACATAATAATTTTGTAATGTATCATTAACATCATTAGATACATTTGGCATTATTATATTAACTCATTTTACACTAGTTTTGGACATTTACATTCAATTAGATTTAATTATTTTTTTGTGATGATTATTGAAACCCTCATTTAATTTCACCTAGTGCGGGGACCACTGTAACACTGTTTTTGTATTATAATTTTTTGCTTTGTGTAATAATAAATAACACAGGTGACCAAAGAACTGCCTCTGATTTTTCCACTGATTCTTATGGATTTATGGGTGCTTACAGGAACCATGAGACACAATTCTTACAGTATTTTAACAAAGTAGATGATTTGGTGTTCTGTTCTGTACGCAGATTGTTGAGAAATTATAAACTGAAGTATAGTCCTGCAGAATAGCGCCTGTTTATTGACTCTTCTAAGCTCAGCAAAAAAGCAGTTCTTCTTCATAATGGCAACACATATGCTTCAGTTGCAATGGCTTACTCTGTTATTCTTTGTAGAAAAAAGGGAGAATAACCACTCTGCTACGATGCTACGAAGAAACGATCCCATAAAGACAGCAATTAATTCCGGTCACTTTATATCCAAATTATGATTTTAAATTATATTTTTCGTTCACTAACTATATTTTAGAATATGTGTTTGTTTTTTTGTCAATAAATAAAAAATAATTTATTTTTTATTTTTGACGCCGAATCCCTCACTAACCCTAAGCAAAAAATCTGTACGTGATAGAATAAAATGGTTGACAGATTTGGATTTAGCGCGCTAAAAATCATAAATATTAGTCAAAACTTCCAGGGCAGTTATAAAATAATATTTTTTTGTATACCTGTGTAATAATTCAATATGCTTTATTTCAAATTTATATTTACGAAACGTGACCAGTGGTTTAGCCACGAAAACGTATCAGACAGACAGACTGACACATTTTAACAATTGAAACAATGTAGTATAGATTAATCAGAATGGTTCTATAGATTTTTTCTTCAGTTTCATTACCATTCCACGAAAAATAAACTCTAAAGATGTTATATCTATAAAGTATCATTAAATTCTTATCCTCTTATTATTTATAAAGTATATTACTGTGGGGTAAAGTTGTTGTGTGTTGAAATTTAGAAAGCCCGAATAAATAATATGAGCAACAGAAGTTATCGCATTATTTCAAGAAATCCTTATTAAATATTCACAGATCTGCTTATTATATTACCTACAATTGAATGTTGAGATAAATATGGGTAACATTGCGTTACGCCGCGCAATTGCACCAAATCAGCTCGCTTAATGTGTCGGCTCACAAATGGCTCACATAATACACTGCCTGCACTAAAAACCAGCAAGCGCGGCATGTGGTTGCGCGCGCTTTGCGGTCCACTCAACGCCTACTTGGTGCATAACATTTTGCTACGTCATGGAACAATTTCGGTTTAACTCAAAGCGCCGGCGCAAGTTATTTTGCTGGCTTACCCATGCCCATACTAAGAAATGTTAGTTACAGACTCAATAATAAGAAGACAGACATATTACAACTGTAGTATTATACTAGCAACTCACAGACAATAGCAACAAACTAGAAACTCTCCTGTCCTGCCTGTGACTGCCGTTCTCATGTTAGAGAGTATCTATAAAATGTAAAACACAGTTGTATAATTAATGTCTCTCCTCATTAAAAGAGTAAAAGAAAAAACGAAAAGAACTTTGTAAAAACTAAACGTTAAACCTTTGTGTTAAAATGTATCATAGACAATATAATTTTTTTTTTCTTTGTAACTAAAGTAAAATGGGACCGCCATCGTGTGATCACCAAGCCGAACTCCACAGATCTAACACCAACCGAACTCAGACCCTAACATTCTTAGACAGGAAACAAGAAAAATAAAAGAACTTTTTGGCGGGAACAGGAGAAGTAAGGTTGTCATTTTATTTAGATTTTCTGTTTTTTACATTTTTGGGAGGTTTAAAGTACAAAAGTGATAATAAATTGAATTTTAAAGTTCTGTGTAAGTGAAAAGAATGGAGTAAGTGTAAATAAACAAGTGTAGCTGAAGTTTTCGCGCTCTTCGAAGAAGTCCTGTAAAACTTCAGTAAAATCTACTATTTCTTTACTGGAGAAATTTTAACGTTTTAGATAACAATTCTACATTATTACAATACGTGACATTGGCAAATGCGCTAATCTATGCGCGATGTCATGAAGAGAAAAAAAAAAAGTAAAAATTAAAGCGGAAATACACGCTTACACTAAATTGAGATTTGACGATATTAGCGGTATTGCACTTGTGAATGCCATCTAGTGATGAATATACTTTCCGCGATTTACCGCATTATCGATCAATTTAAACTAAGATTAGTTACACATAATTGAAATTATGTACCGCGTACGCATGGTTGCTCTGGGCGCATGTAAGTATTAGGATAGATCAAGAAGGTGTTTTGCTGTTCCTACTTTAGTTTTTAATTTCTGAAATGTATTTACATCGCTATTTACATCATTTTATTTTATCATGCGAACGTGACCAGGATAAGATATACACGGATTATAATGCTAGACAAGAAACAAAATGATGTATACTGCAGGCAAAAACGCAATCTAGGAATACAGAGTGTAAAAGTCGCAAAAAATAATTGATATTTTTTTATCTTCAAATACCAAATTTTATGCGAGTTGTTCAAAGAGAATGTAACATTACTACGTAGTGTTAGTTCCACATTAATTTTAATCACATTAATTACCCACGTGTGATATTTTGTAACATTTTAGTAACAAGAACGAGGGTAGAATGGATTTCCTGCGTGTAGTGGGGCTGCATAAAAGCCTGATTTTGGTCTTGTAAGAGCTCAGTTTTTGAGAAGCCGTCGAATCACAGAACACATATACTCCAAGGAGAAGAATTACAACTCCATACAAAAAAAGTGTAGACTATGCGCCATCTGGTAATGCTTCCATAAACTAAAATGGCGGAGATTAAAATTATACTCTGAGCATATTTTCTTAGATGACTGAACTAAATAAAAATTAGCGAAAACTTTACTTGATAAAGTTAATGTTTCAACTATAAAGTTTTCGCTTATTTTTTTTTAGTTCAGTGGATAACAAGGTAATGAAAGTTGAAAAGTTAATAAAACAAACAGATTCGTGATAATCTTTTTAATTTTAAATCACGAGTACTGATTACAATTAAATGTGGATATAATAACAACAATCCTGTCAAAAGTCACTGTCTTGATCCACAATACTCAACCACACCGATGCGAGTTTCGTCAAGTGTTCACGGGGAAAATAGCTCGTGCGAAACACAGAGAAGCTAAAAACAAATAGAAAAAATAATCGACGGTTATGAAAAAAATTTTCCGATTTGTAAAGTCTTTGACATTTCATCGAACACGGTTGCTATATTGAATTCAATTAGTAGTTTATTCGATTATTATCGATAACAAAATGTGTTATTCTTGTTCAAATTATTTATAAATATCTTTGTTTAATGAAGTCAAATATTTGATTGTTGTCATTTTTATATGTAATACTTAAATAATTATAATAAATTAACGAAATAAATGAAATTTCAGTATCAATATCAGTACATTGATAAATAATATCAATAAATTATATTTTGTAATGATATCCCTGGTATTTTCTATCTTCTTTCTTTCTACATCTCTTGTCACTTTCATTTTGTTTCCATATAAAGTCTGCAATAGCTCCATACAAAGTTGACACATAGTGTATTCGAATAGTCAAGTACATAATAGTTGTGATGAAGAATTGATAGGGTGTTCATAGTGAACAGTGCTTCTGTTACATTTCGTATTTAACAGTAGATTAGATCGTAGTTAGTAATTATAATTTTGACAATAACAAGTAAAGAATCTAAAATCTTTAAAAATAAATAATTAATAGGTTAAGGTTTTAGTTTATTAAGTATTTAATGTAATTTAATATAAAGACATAGACAAATCAGGCAAAATCGCTTTGTGTATGTTTTATATTTATAAAAGTCTTTCATCTTTCTTTAATCCTTAAGCAAATGACAATTATGAAGAACGATCTGGGATCTTATTGGGCGTTATTCACATTTCACTAATAATAATGAGATACATATGTAAATATTGAGTGCATTTTACTATGAATCTGTAAAAGTTCAGTACAAAAGCTGGACTTTTCCCTTATCATTAGTTGCTGTCCAAACCTTAGCTGCTTAGCTTAGCTGTAAGCCAGTGCGTGAGAGCGAGACCACTGAATACACTATGTTTCGAGAAGTATTTAGAGTCCGTTGAATGGAATTGACTACGAATTGGTCATGGCTTCGTGTCAAGAACCTTTTTTCTCGGCTATTTTTGTTTGACACGTAATTTACAGAATTTTTGAATACTGATAAGTTTTAAAGTTGATAACTATTTCTCGTTTATTCTTAAATGAGCATTCTAATAAAGCAAGCCGAGCTTTTGGGTTGTGAGATGCGGCTATTGGAAGAAAGCTATATCTTCTCTTAATTATGAGAAAAATGTTAATGTGGTAAATTTGCAGTCTTCATAAGTCTATAATTAGGTATGGAAAGTCCTGTCTTATAATCTTAATTCTCAGTACCAAAAATATATTAAAAAATGAAGTATGGGACTGAAAATTCGACTCTTAATAATGAGAATAGAAACAAAAGTATTGTAAAAATGTTAATCAAAGAAAATATAATAAATTTTGAAAAATAATGAATACAATAAGTGTATTTATTGAGAAAACAACAAAAGTCTAAAACTATCACATCACAATCCTGCTGTTAGAATATTTTTTAAAAGACACAGCATTCGTAGTAGAACCAAAACGTACCGTATCTAAACTATCTAATAAAAAGTGTTACCCGAGTACATAAGACGCAAATGTGGTAGTATAATTCTAAATGTCTTTTATATGATCTTATACTTTATACTGGTAAAATAATGTCGTTTAAAAATTGTGATTACGAATTAAATAAAGAAGAGCTATGTAACGTTATTTTTATAATGAAATAATGAACACGCACGTAAATGAAATTATCTTAATTATTAAGCGAAAACAGAAATCTCCATGTTTAGGCGTTCTAGATGAAGAATAAAAACAGAAAATAAAATTCGCGTATTTTTATCATTCTTGACGAGCTCTTTTTACAATTTTTGAAGGAGCCCTTTGACAAGTTTGCTGTTAGTTTTTCAAATGTAACCAACGGACTTGTTGTACCAACCATGTATTGTTCGGACGTTTTTAGAGCGTACAGTAAATATTATTGATTTAGTTCATTTATATCCTGTTTTCCTTTAGCTCATTAAGTACCGAATAGCTCGTATCTTTTGCTGACTAATTACCGACTAGTCGCCGAGTATAAATGTAACCTGAACAGGATAGTCGGTTTTTTCGACTAATCGGTGACTAGTTAGTCCATCTCTAATTAAATTAGCAGCAAACCACCTTGAGATATTCGCCAAGATCCCTCTTGGCCAGTTAACTACTATGTCTTTTCTATCCAGCAATGGAAATAATAATGTGTCATCAACAAATAGAGCAAGAGGTCATTCTTCTTTTTTTTTCATCACAATCAATACAAAGTAAGAAGAATTTTGGATCGTGGATGCCTACCTACAATGAAAATATCCATCTGCTACCTACTTATAGAGAATATACCTGCTATCATAAAATAAATATAATATCAATGCATTAAAAATGCAATATTAATACAAAAGACCATGGACACTAGTGTTTTTGCAAACACTGTAAGGTCGTCGAACCTGGGCGACATGTCATCGTCTGTCCTTACCCAGGCTCTGTGGCCACGATATAATGGCCAGGTTCTGTGCTGTCCCCGACACTGTTTCTGCTGTGTATCAATGATATTTATTTATTAATTTTTACTTATTTATTTATACTTTATTGCACTAAATATTTGTATAAAGGGGAGTCAACTGAGGAAGCGTGCTTGTCGCGACCCCTGCCAGGCCTTTTCAGGGCTGCAATTCCTCTCCTGTGCACACCATGCGGGACAATGACAGCAATAATGATAGGGCGTCCTCCGAAAGCGACGTACACCGGTCTGACCCCGCTGGTTTGTGCAGTGTGCGTTGGGGACCGCCACCCAACAGGCTGAGCACATTGCGGCGGGAAGTGGAGGGAGGAGTGCAGAGTAGCTGCGTGGAATGTGAGAGATGGGATTGCAGAGAAGATAAATGAAGTAATTGATATCATGGAAGAGAAAATATTAGATGTGTTATGTTTGAGTGAAACTAAGCGAAGGGGCAGTGAACTTGTCGACTTGCCCGGAGGGGGTATCGCTCTGTGGTCAGGGGTACCACATGAAGACAGGGGGTGCCAGGGGAGGGCGTTTTAGGGTCCTCTCGTTTGGTTAATTGTATGATTGAGTATAAATGTATAAATCCCAGACTGCTCGGAGTGCGCCTTAAGATGGGGTTGACGAGAATTTTTATTTTGGTGGTGTGTGTAGGATAAACAATGAAGAGATACGCAGTATGACAGGGTTGCACGACAGTGTTATTGTAAAAATGAAGAAAGAAATGCTTAGATGGTTCGGGCACATGGAAAGAATTAGTGATGAAAGACTGACGAAGAAAATCTATAGAGCGAAAGTGAGAGGTAAAAGAAGCCAAGGAAGACCAAAGCTGGATTATGAAGACCAAATAGCCCGAGTGTTAGCAGACAGAAATGTCAAAAGCACTCGCATACCTAGCGAAAATGTGTGAGGAGAATGATGAGATTTGAGGAAGCGAAAAAGGTATGTAAGGACCGCGACTCTTGGCATTCCATCATCGCTGACTACCCCGTTAGGGATACCGCGTGAAAATATAAATGTATGTATTTGTATAAAGGCGAGCTTAATGCAATACAGTGTTTTCTTCCAACTAACCTTTAGTAGCTGAGAGCAAGCACAGTTATTTTGTTTATAGACATAACTTTGCTTGCTTACAAGATATGTTGTGTATCAATGATATATGTTGCTATGTGGACGACAGCACTGGGGATGCTTATCATACAGGTAGAGAAAATACTCCTCTTTCTATTGCGGATGAAAAGCGCGATGAACATGTATTAAATGCTAAAATGGAGAGCACTGGTCAGAGTATCCCATTGGGAACTACGGAACTAAGTCGAACTAAGTCAGACACGTCCCTTACCACCTATGAAAGTAATGGGATCCTTGGCGTCGATATATTTCGCGACTTTCAATTCCAAAGTCACTTTGGAAGACAAAGTCAGGCTGGCGTCCAAAAAGCACGTAGAAGCAGTACTTTACTTCGGAGCAGAGGCTATTATTGTATAAGTAGCAAGTTCGGCTCGATATGGAGTACTTCTGTCACCTATGTGCGGGGGCACCGGCATACCATCTTACTTCTTTTGACTCAATTTAAAGGCGACCTGTGAGAGTTGTCGACAATCCCAGACTTATAAACGGTCTCGAACATTTAAGGTTAAGGAGAGACTTCGCCTATCCGTGTGTGTTCTACCGTTTACATAACGGGCCGTGTTCAGAGGAATTGTTCGACATGATGCCCACGGCCACAAGGGCGTCGCCAGCTTATGACTAAGGGGGGGCAATGGGGCAATATTATGGAGGTTAAAAAATATGAACGCCGAGAGCATGAAGCGTTACACTTTGGAAGTCTTTGCCTCGATGACGATTGTAATAAGAACTATTCTAATATCAGTGTATTAAACTTCACAAGCCCTCGACAGCACAATAACTAAATCAAACTTTTAACCACAGTAATAATTATTTATTTTAACAAAAATAATATTTAATTAAAACATAACCTGCGGGGATTTTTTGCAAAACTTTCAACCACTTTATCATTAAAATTATTTAGGTTTTTATTTATTATAGCTCTGTGTACACTCATCATAGCCAGACCATTAAGGCGATCTTCTGCCATGGTGCTTCTTAGCCATGTTTTTAGTCTTCTGAGGCTGCTAAAGGATCGCTCTACTGTACAGGTCGTGTATGGTAAAGCGATCAAAATTTTCAATACTTTTTCCGTTTCGGGAAAGACGGAATTTGTTTCTTTTAGGACATTAACAACTGTTAGATTTGTTAGATTAAGCCTATCGTGCCACAATTGCTGCCAAAGTTCATTCTTTATGTTCGGTAAATCATAAAACTGGGCAATAGATTCACAAGTTTGTTTCAGATTTTCAGTTGTCATCTTTTGCATCTGCGCTGGGTGTAACTTAGATAATGCGAATGAGGGCGTGTTTTCTTCAGCAAAACGTACTTCAAGGGAGGTGATAATTGAATCCAAGTATGGTATTACTAAAGACCTCTTCCAGTATTCTGAAGGGCGTTCTGCTGGATGATGGCTTCTATGACGTTGTTTCCCCGTAATACGCGGCATTGATGTAATGTCCTCCTCCAGTCCGACTTTCTCCGCAACAGCAGTAGCTTCCTTTATAATTTCGTCTGTCACTTTTTCCGGATTTTCACGGTGGTTTTTAATTAAAAGTTAAATCCTTTTAACGTGTTCCGAGGCTTTGACCACGTCCAAAGCTACAGATTGGAGTACGTTGACAACTGGTTCCATCAAAGCCGAGTATTTGGCTACTCGTAGGTGTTTCTTATGAACATTTACGGATGGCATTGTCCACAAAACCCATTAAAATTGTATGTTCGTAAAAATAACTTCTACTTTATTTAGGTATGCCGCATACAAATTATACAAAACTAACGTGAATGATGGTGAACGGCTGTCGTAGAAAGAAATGCAATGCACACACACACCATACCTACCTACATATTTTTACACTGTTTAATGGGCTTGCGTTTTGGCAAATCTGATATAGTCCGATAGTCGTGATGAAAATGGCGGCGATTTTAAAAACGGATGTCAAAATCTTAATGTTATTCTGAATATTTCAATATTTTCTACAATATACATTAAACCTTGTGAATTTATTTACGTTTTGTCATGCGATGCGGAATTTATTAATAGGTAAGGAAGTCAATTGCTCGCACTTTGGTCGCTTTGCGGCTAGCTACATTTGATCTCTAGGGGGGGGCAACTGCCCCCCCCTGCCCCCCTTGGCGACGCCCTTGCACGGCCACCTTTTACCATCGCACCGCTCACCACAGGCAGGTATTACATCCTCACACTTTGAAACAGAAATGGTCACGCGTGGTTCGGTTTCAAAGGAGCTTTCTCTCTCGAACTTTGAGGGTGTGGAATGAACTCCTTGTCGAGGTTTTCCCATGAGACTACAGTGTGGGATTCTTTAAAAAGGGCGTAAAAGATTTTTACATGGTCGGCATTGCGCAGGTGATGCTTCGAGTATTGCAGGCTGCGGTAACCGTTAAACTGGCGGTGTGTATGCTTATTCGTCACCTTCGTGAAATAAAAAAAAATAATTGAATGCAAAGAATTGCTTTCAATCTGATATAGGAATCCCGCATTTTGTTTATCTGATTTATGCAATATTCTGTATAGACTCAGGTGTTACTTTGCGGAATTTCATTTCATGTGATAAATGTCTAAAATCTTTAGCTATTTTCCGCTCAAACTCCAAAAACAGTGTAATTCGTGTCAGCTAATGAGTTGCTCATGAAATAATGATTTACAAAATACTCATGAATCCTAAGTGTTTTGGTTACTAATATTAACGATAATAAGAATTTGTCACGTTCAGCCTGTGTATCGTCGTGTGCTTTTAGAGCAAATACTCCATCCAATGTTATTTGGTCCGTGATTTTATGAATGAAAAAAGCCACCTTGTATGTAAATCTATCTACACGTATGTGATGCGTTCTATTACTAAATACGGTCACACTGTCATAATATTATTATTAAAAACATTATTAGCTTTCGACCGTGTCGTTATGAAGAAACTTACTCCCTACCCCCCTACA
This sequence comes from Zeuzera pyrina, assembly GCA_907165235.1. NCBI lineage: Eukaryota > Metazoa > Arthropoda > Insecta > Lepidoptera > Cossidae > Zeuzera > Zeuzera pyrina. The sequence goes on from OU015641.1 coordinate 9,348,015, forward strand.
CGGGAATAAATATATGCTAGCAAATTTATTACTTTGCTAGCTTATATTTATTCCCTATATAGCTACTATATATAGCTACATTAAAATACTACATAGCTACATACTATACTATATAGCTACATTAAAATCTCTAGTATCTTTTTTTATTTCATGTTGCCACGGTCCTCCGTACCTAATAAAATTCTTCTTTTTCGTTATGAACGTAGAAGGTCAGCATAAAAAAAGGTCTTAACATCAAACAAGATCTATAACTTGTAGATATTTTCATAATTTTTATTTTATTACAAGTTAGCAATCTTGTTTGACGTTGAGACCTTTATTTATCTGTCTTAACGAGAACAGTAAGGTCTGAGTTCAGCCGAACTGGCCGAACGACGCTCTTGAAACCAATTTTTATAACAAAAATATTTTGTAATGTAAATCGTCTTGTTTATGTTCCTGAACATTCATAAATATATCTTCTATCAAATAATTTTATCAGCAAAGTTAATATTTATGTACAATTACAAAAATTATTACTCATAATTAATAAAAAAAAAGTGTGTCTGTGGTCGGCGTCTTTCTTTTGGACCTTCGTGTTCGTTTCTCCTTTTAGTTTGCCACTAGTTTGCCATATATCATTGCTAATTAATTTTCCTATTTCTAAAACTTTTTACATGGCTGCCGTATTAAGCAGTTGAATGTGCAGTCATTCCAAAGATGAGTGATTATTCTTCTATGGCTACGCTTCAAAATAATAGCCAAACGGCGGGATTTGCGGCTGCTGTACAACGTGCTAGATTAGTGAGTACAAAAGATCGCTATGCTCTAATGACGCCTTATTAATTTACAGTTAATCAAATATAAATTAAATTATCGTGTTGACATAATAGACATTTTTGTTTAATTAAACTATGGTACAATCTTTATATTTTATTTTACAATTTATCTAACCTTTATTGATTAGTTTAATATTCCATTCAATCTTTATCTTTGAATTTCATACATACATCATCTTATAGTTTAATAAGACCATGTATGTAATAACATGTGCAATTTCATTTTAACACAGTAAATGTGGCCTGGCAATTAATAAATTAAAACTTAATAAACTAAATTTTCTAGGTTGCTGCTAAGATTGAAGGAGGTGGTAGTAAACGACCATTAGAAGACGGACCTGAACCAAGCTCAAAAAAAATGGCATCTGCTGACACAGCTTATCAGCAACAACCACCAATGGGGTATGTTCAAATATATTTGTCACATATCTCTCGTCTGCACTTAGAATACAGAATAAATCCAATAGTGCAAATACATTTAAAACTGAGACAAAAACTACACTTTAGTGAAGTATCACATTTCAGCGAGAAGTAACATTGGAGATGTTGTATGGATAGTATTTCCGTTTACGTGTTACTTTAAACAAATTGTATTATAGTATTTGTGTATTCATGTTTAAGTACCTATTTACACAATTTTATATTAAAAGTTCTAGAAGATTTCCGTGTTAATGTAATACTATCCACCAATAGGTGTTAATAAAATTGACTCAAAACCACATTTTGTGTAAAGATATCACTAAACATTTTCAAAAAGCTACCTATTTACACCTAATATTGCATAAGTTTTAATTTAATTATGAAATTATTTGTATAAAACCTATTTGATGCTTATAAACGAGTAAAAATTGCTTTTTTAGACCACAAACAAATCAACATACATTAATTTAAAAATTGCTATTCTAGACCATACAAAAATTTTTAAAATTCTATGAATGTATATTACCCCTGCTTTTCTATTCCATCATCATATATACATACATATCTTCATGCTGTATCCCTAATGGAGTAACCAGAGAGGACGGAGGCCAAGCGTCGCTGTCCTTACATCTTTCGCTTTCTCAGATCTTTGGGGGAGATTTGAGGAAACGAAAGAAGTATGTAAGGACCGCGACGCTCTTCACTCTGTTCTCTCTCACTACATCATTAAGAATACAGTGTGAAGATATGGATGAATACTTTAAATTTTTTCTGAATCTGCAAGTATTTCATAATTTCAAAAGAAAGTTACTGATTATTCACTTAGTACATCTCATTTTTCGGAATGAATTGCCCATAAATAATATCACTCCAACAAAAATCCTAATCATAACACAAAGAGCCTGCTAAAAACCACTAGATGGAAACAGAAACACAACATCCCACTTCTTTTATTCTGTGTACCCCTCGCCCTGCACATTGACACCAATTTGTATGTGAAAATTCATTACAGCATTTCTTTGTTTTTTCTGCATGAGCTATGTACTCCAGGCTAGAAATGTTTGATTTTTAAGTCCTTGACTTTCTTATCAATCATTCAGATCAGAAAATGTTCTAATTACACATATCATACAACTACATGTGTGGACCTATGCTCGTATTGTCATGAGGGTCATGTCTGTTGATAATCGCCGTACAGTCTGATAACACAGGCGATTTACGAGCGTTTTTCTTTCTACTTGTGAACGTGCACACGGCCAACTCGGCGCTTATGCGTAACCAGCTCATAATAACGCGACGGGGATACTGTGTAATATCGACACAATAAATTGTACTGGTCTTATAATTATAATTTACCGGGTCATTTTAAGGCTAATACCGTCGTTGAGATGAAATGGTAAAGCCATAAAGTATTAAAGTATGTGTACAATTCGTGAAAGTTTAAAAACACAATATGATGTACAATAAGCATAATGACAGATTTTGAAATCCCCTTCTATAAATGTACGTGCACGTCTACTATTTCGAAGAAAATATTATTTCATCAATAAACTAAGTTTTAACGCCAATTATTGCAATTTTGTCTACGTAATTTGAATTAAGGGCGAAAACGCTAGTAGGTGTCATGGCGTCCGCTTGTGACATCACGCCTAATTAAATATTGCAATCTACATTACGTTATTAGGGTTACATTCATTAATTTGATAGAATACAGAAGTTATATTTACCTAGGCGTGACGTTATTCGCTCTGATTGGTGTTTCAGTTAACATGGCAGATTGCAGTATTTTACACTTTTATTTTATTAAAAATATTATTATTCTCAATTTGTAAATTAAAACTGAGATTTAGAGTCCTTTCAACATATATTTTTCTCTAAAACCATTTGTTATTTGATTATTTAATACCGTCATCATGCCTATTGTACTCGCCGTGTACGTGCGACGAACTCGCTGTGTACGTGCGACGAACTCGCTGTGTACACGCAGCGAATTCACTGTGGGCACGTTCACGAATCGCGGCGTTGGAAACACGCTTGCAAATGGCCAGTGTGATAATGCCCTTAATTCCTAAAAAAACAGTGCTTCGGCTGCGGCTCAAGCAGCGGCGGCGGCGGCTGCTGCGGCGGCGCGCATCGCGGCCTCGACCGCTGCTAGCGGGCCACCAAGCGCCCCACCTAACCTAATGCAAGATCAGACAATAAACGAGTACATCAGAGTGCCAGATAAAATGGTCGGACTGAGTAAGTTTCTTTTTAAGCCTAATTAATTAGCTTCCATGCCTCTCTTTTCGGAAATTCGATGGGCGTTAAACCCTGTAAATACCGTTTGTTAGTATTTGCAGCTTTTAGCGTTCCTTCATCAACGTCTGAGAGATTTTTTGATGCTGGTCTAAAAGGGAAAAAAATACTGGAATGCGCTATCGGTTTGCTTTCCCTCTAAGGTTGTAAAATCAGCGAAAGGATAGCCCTTATTTTAATTAACATGTAGAGATGATGGGTTAGTAACTATCACCTATACAGTTTAAATACTAACTAATTTCGCTTTAATGTCTGTATACTCAAATACTTATTTGCTATAAGTGGTGTGAATATGTAATTATATTGCACTTTGATGCTCTGTCCTCTTTGAATGGGAAACATTGTGAATTATATAAGCAAAATAAGCATGTATGCTAAAGTTGTTAAGTATTTTGTTATAAGTTTTCTTTTCATGTAAAGTAAGAAATTAAGTGTAAACATTACACTGAAATTAGTAAAGCGTAAATAATATACTTGTTCAAAAACTATATAATTTAGGTATATTTTATCAATCTTTAAAGGACTCCTTTACAGTGTGAATTTTAGAGTGACTGCACTCCACTGAGGGCAGGCACTTGCAGTAAATTGTTCTATATCTGTCTATCTAGATCTCTTTTACAGTGTCTGCAGTCACTACTATGGTAAATGTAAAAGAGATTAATAGGCAGTGAAGAACAAACAAATAATCTGAAATATTTTCTTCGTATAGTAATATTGGGGATTGTCAGAAGGTGGTCATTGTAATTAAACACTTTTTGTCTAGTAATAGGCCGTGGAGGCGAACAGATTACTCGCCTTCAAGCTGAATCTGGATGCAAGATCCAGATGGCTCCTGACTCGGGCGGTCAACCAGACCGTGTGTGCACCCTCACGGGCTCGAGAGAAGCTATTACTAGGGCTAAGTAATGTCTCTTTATTATTGCAAACTTTCGTTAATAATATAATCAATCACAACTTATTTCATGTGGTTTTTTGAATTTCGTTGGGTAGGATAAGTTCCTTAATTATCCTTCAAGAACCTTTTTACTTTCTGGAATAAAAATTAACCCAATATCTAAGCTGTCAGTATGATAACTCATCAAAATCCGTCCTATAATTGTGTTGTCTGCACAGACACTAAATATTGCTGATTTTACCTCAAATTATAATTTACACCATTGTTATTATGATTTTTAAATATAACATTTACAAATATACAAACACTCTCCTTATACAATTTACCTTTTACAGATTTTTATAGGTAGTTATTTTTTTATAGTAATATTACCTTGTTGTATCTTTGAAATTAAAAGAAACAATCTAATCTTTGTTTCAAGTTGATAAAAACCTATTTTAATCTAACAATTAATGACATTATTTTCTTCACACTTAATATTATTGGTCATTTTTAAATAATCATTTTTATCTTTGGACTACATATTTGGTTAGTATAATTTGTAATTACATTACATAGCTATCTGGTAAACACTTGTGCACCACAAACAATACAGAAATGTAGCTTTCTTTGCACTATCTCACTTTTCCCTTCAAAATAATTAAAATTTCCTATTGATTAAATTCCAGTTTCACTAATTTTTTGCTATTCATTTTTGGGGCCAAGTGTACTAGGTTGCATTAATGTATTAGATGTATTCATATGCTAGGTAGTAAGTGAACTAATAGTGACAGTTTTTGACATATACCCACATTATGAACTATAAACTTTTTGTTACGCGACACATTTTCAATGATTGTCGTTGATATTTCTGTCTGCCAGGGAGTTAGTTAATCAGATTGTGAATCATCGCGGGCGAGAGAACGCCCCACAGCACCAAGAACAAGGCGGCGGCGGCGGTGGCGGCGGCGGCGGCGTCGGTGGCGGTAATCCCCAAATGCCTAGAGGCGGTGGATTAGCTACCACAGTGAGTTGAACTTGAATGTATTTATACTGTGTTTTTACACTCACGCAACTCCACTTTCCTGTTCACAAAAGACGTTAACCAATCATTTAATAATTTATAATGTTCTATAAGCCTAGAGAAATACTTTAATAAATATAATTGACTGTTTTTGTTGATACAATCCATGATAATTCTACATATTTTTACTCTAGTACCCTATAACTGTTTGAAATTCATAAAAACAGTTCGAACTGTATGATTTAGAGCTCCATTCAAACCTTTTTTAAACTGCATATTGCGATCTGAAAATTATTATTCAATAAGCTTATATGCGATAATACAAACAATCCTCTAAAGTTTGCAATTGCAATTTCGTTTATATAAAGCACAAGGTCCACTCATATATGGAATATGTGTGAAAAAAAAGTAGCACGCATTAAGAGCCCTTTGACATTTTTGTGCGAAATACTGATATTTTAACGCTCTAATTCTCAGAAACCTTAAGATTTTTTAATATTTTGCTGTAAGTTCATCCATCCATTTCTCTTCTTGAATATTGGTGTTGCATATTTTCATATTTATTTTAAAATATCTTACAATAACTATTCTACGATGCCAGTTTAAAAGGAAAATCCTTAGACGTGCTACTTTGACGTCCTAATTAACATTATTTCGATGAGTTCTAACAATTTCTAAAATTATATTGAGATCAAGTACATATTCTTATTGAATATTGCTGTTATGGAAATGTCATAAATAGCTTTTTAAAACCAGGAAATTAGCTTTTCTAAATATTTTTTACAGAAAATTTTTTTTAAAAAAGCTTATTTCCTGAACAAAGTGTCGTGAAGGTCGGTTCATGTCTGGATGGCACATCAGACCACACCCCAGTGTTGTTATCCATCTCCACATCAACCTTTCTCAAACAAAACGAGTCCTTATCCAACCACAAAACCGATTGGACCGCATTCAGGGACTTCATAGATGATAACATCAACCTGCAAATTCCACTCAAATCTCCACAGGAGGTCGAGGATGCGACCAAATATATTTCGCACCTCATTCAAGAAGCAGCCTGGAAATGTACCCCGTCCATCGGAAACTCAAATTCCATTGTAAATGTGCCCACATCTGCCTTGAGATCACTGATTGTAGAGAAAAGAAGACTCCGTCGCGTTTGGCACACCAGCAGACACCCAGCGGATAAAGCAGCTTTTAATAAGGCTGCCCTGGAACTACACAAGCAAATCATAAGCTGGCAGGAGGATCAAACCAGGGAATACGTGGAATCACTGAGTGCCTGCAAGGCTACTAACTACTCCCTGTGGAAAGCAGCCAGCCATATTAATCGACCCCAACAACCGAAACCCCCAATTAAAACCCCTGACAATCAATGGGCTAGATCTGGCCAGGAGAAAGCGGAAACGTTTGCTGCCCATCTTAACAGGGTTTTCAGACCCAATGACGCAGATCCTGGCTGTGATGAGACTCGAATAAATCAAATTATGAGCCAACCTCTACAGCTGGACCCACTTTTGAGACTCGCAACACCTAGAGAAATTCGACGAGTTATCTCAAAGCTAAAAGACAAGTCTGCCCCTGGTTACGATCTGATCACCTCACGTGTTCTTAAAGAACTACCCAGAAAAGCTATCGTGTTCCTAACGACTCTAATAAATGCCACCCTCCGAACATCCTACTTGCCCAAACATTGGAAAGTATCACAGATCGTTATGATTCACAAGCAGGGGAAGCCAGCAAACATAGCGTCATCATATCGTCCAATAAGTCTGCTTCCTGTTTTGTCGAAGGTTTGGGAGAGAGTTCTCCTGAATAGATTAATTCCAGTCTTAACGGACCTCAAGATTGTCCCGAATCACCAATTTGGCTTCAGGCAGTGCCACTCCACCATAGAGCAGGTTCATAGAGTGTACGATAAAATCCGCTCATCCCTGGAGCAAAGGGAATACTGTGCATCCGCATTTCTTGATATCCAGCAGGCGTTCGACAGAGTATGGCACAAAGGACTCATCTGCAAAATAAAATCTCTGCTTCCACACGCTTTCTTCGGAATCCTCCAATCGTATCTTACCGACAGGATTTTCCAGGTCAAGGAAGGGGATGCCAGGTCGACCTTCTATGACATTGCAGCAGGAGTCCCTCAGGGATCAGTTTTGGGACCTTACCTCTACACACTGTTTACGGCGGATCTGCCTACCGACGACGAGGTAACTACAGCTACCTATGCAGACGATACTGCTATCCTGGCCAGTCACACCAAACCTGAAGTTGCCTCCGCTATGCTTCAAAACCACCTAGACAAGATTGATAAATGGCTAAAAACATGGAGAATCAAATGTAGCGCCTCAAAATCTCAACAGATAACTTTCACCCTTCGGCAAGGCAACTGTCCGGCGGTCGCCCTGGGCCAAGAACAACTCCCACACGTTGATTCTGTCAGGTATCTTGGACTTCACCTCGATCGTCGACTCATTTGGAAGAACCACATCAGAGCGAAGCGGGATGAAACCAATATAAGATTCAGAAGTCTAGACTGGTTACTCGGTAGAACATCGTATCTGTCCACGGAAAACAAGCTCCTCATATACAAGGTTGCCATCAAACCGATTTGGAGTTACGGTATTCAACTATGGGGAAGTGCCAGTCACTCGAACATTGAAATCCTCCAACGTTGTCAAAACTCCATCCTTAAGTGCATTCTGAGGGCACCATGGTTCATCACTAATTCAGAAGTCCACCACTTCGCCAATGTATCCACAGTCAGGGAAGAAATTGGGAAAACCAGCTCTAAATACAAGGCCCGCCTGGCATTTCACCCGAACGAACTGGCTCAGAAGCTACTGGTAAACAGGCCAGCAAAGAGATTGAAGAGAGCGAATATATTGGAGCTGGATAAGAGATTTGTTCCCAGCTGAAGTGTGGACTTTGTCATTGGACAAAGATCTTCCCACGCCCACATCCTACAACTCACCTGCTTATAGTACTTTTACTGATCGCAGATAGTCAATTAGAAAAAAAAAAAAAAAAAAAAGTGTCGTGATTAAACGTCGAATTGGTTCCAAAAAAAGCAATCTTCAATCTATTTATTATAAAAGGCAATGTATGTATGTATGTTGCTTATGGACTCGAAACTGCTGGACCGATTTCGATGAAATTTTCAGGGAATCTTCAGATTGGCCTAGCGGGTGATCCTGTAAAGTTTGGTAGCGATCGGATCAGTAGAACTTTTTTTTGTTTTTTTGCGCTCTATAAAACTAACGCGCAGTGAAACGGGCCGGGTTTGCTAGTGACTTATAAAAAAACGGTATGATAAAAAATGAAACTTCATTCAATGTATAATATATGACAGAAATTATTAGGACCTGTACAAGAAATTTATGCGCTGTTTATAACGAGCGATCGCAAGCGAGAACATAAAATAGCGACCGGCATATGTCGACTGACTTGTTTTGATCCAGTGTTTACTTGTCTGTTTCATGAGTCTATTATGACTCTAATTTCCTGGATTTTTTGTTAGGCATGTAAACATAGTGTTTTAAATACAATCACTAGTAGTAAAGTTAAATAAAAAAGTTCTAAAGTAATGCTAGCTTACAAGAGGTTTTGCAAGCCGGGTATCAAGATGATATCTATTACATTTATAACAATCTATACAGATTTTAACGTGACATTCACAGGAACATAGAATTTTTCAATAATAATCTGAGCTTCCTACGTAAGTAAAAATTGAAAAACGTTACAAATAATTAAACTGTAAGTTGATCCGCACCTGTTAATTAAAGATATATGAAAAAAAATAACCCGAGAGGTACGCATAACACCAATGGGAATGGTAATATGTGTCTATCTTATAGTGGGTTTTTCGTTGATTATGTATTTTTTACCGTAAAAATATATAAACATAGCAAAGACATCTATCTACATATATATAACTATACAAATCTCTAGCGTCTGTCTGTAATTTCAATATTTTTGTCAAGTTTTGTGATAAATAGTCGTTTTATGACTCACCGACTTCGATTCTACCATTTTTAAAATGTTTGTGTCTACCTGTATGTTCTTTTATATCTAAAGAACAGCTAAACCGATCTTGATTAAAATTGGTACGTAGTAAGAGCATGTGATTGTGCACTTATTTTTTAGAACGTCTACTCTAAAGGGGTAAAAAGGGATATCCAATTTTGTATGGAAAATGCTAAAGCGCTGAACCGATTAGGATGAAATTCGACACGGAGATTTTCACCCATTCCCCCTTCTTCATCCCCCTTTTCACATTCTTAGAGGTAGATTTTTACTTTGAATGGGAAGTGCTAAACCGCTGAACCAATTGTAATGAAATTTTTTCAAAAACAATCTTTGTACGCATGTACATGTGATCTAATCTATTCCGGTAAAGCAATGAAAAAGTTTTTCACGCAGACGAAGTCACGGGTACAGCTAGTTTTATTATAAAACAGCAACAAATCGTAATGTCTGTACATTGACGATCTTTTTAAATATGACATAATTAGGCATGTTAGCCTTTTTAAATAATATAATTAAAATAAATACATATAGAATTGTTGTATGTGTGTTTGTATGTTTATTTCTTTAAAGCTAAGAAACTGCAATTAAATTTCTATACGAATCTCTGTGTTTGAAGAACTGGAGTCTCATTTACTTAATAAAGTGCATATCATCACGTTCATCTTTATTGAAACGGTGCGAAGTTATTTATAATTAGTAAAAGATGTGAACTATAGTTTTGATTAGTAAAAGATAATTATATCTAATTATGACTACGTAACTAGTGGTTTCTAGGTAACTTATCCTAATTTTAATAGTGCTAGACAGGTAAATACTCAACTCTTTTCATTCTTTACTTTTAAAATAATACCTATATTAAACATAATATTATGAAATAACTAAATGTTTGTGTTAAGGAATGTTATTGTATTTCCTTTACATGCAATTAACGCTTCGAAAACACTTAATACTAATTATAAATATCATATATCTAGTATATATCTAGTATTTATCTAAAAAGAAAAAAAAAATACCAAGATTCGAAACTTTTGATTCGGTAAAGTATCAAAATTATATTTTGTACTGATGTCGCTTCGTTACTCACACTGCAATAAAGCTACGAAAGTCGCACGCATAAATGAGTATCCGAGCGCGCCAATACCTAAATTCAAGTGCTTACGATTTGTCAAAATGCTCTTTAAGTTCTTAGCAGGTGACAACATTTAACTTATCACAACACTTGCTTTTCTTGTAGGAGGAAATAATGTTGCCAGGTCCCAAAGTAGGGCTTATAATTGGGAAGAATGGCAAGACTATCAAGCAACTGCAGGAGCAATCTGGTGCAAAAATGGTTGTAATACAAGATGGGCCGAACACAGAATATGTAAGCATGATTCTATTACAATTTAGTTATTAATTTTATTATTGTAGATTGAAGTACTTATCTATTTAAAAACACCTAAAAATACTAATTAAACTAATGGCCCGATTTCTTCTTAAAAAAGGATTTTTTTTTTCTTAGCTATGTAGGCTTATGTAGAGATGTTTCACTTCATTCCTCAATTGTAATGGCTTCTGTGTTACAAAACTACAGAATCCTGCTGCAGTCAAATACTGCAGGATATTCTTTAAGGAGACATACTTAATCTCTTTTGTACTTAAAATACTGGTGAAATATATTCAATGAGTGTATCAATAGTCTGCAGTCACCAGTCACACACAATGTTCAAAAAACGATGATAAATTCTAAAGTTGTAATTAGGAGAGATAATAAAACACTTTTTTTAAAAGAAACTAGCTAACATATTTTTTCTACAAACATAACAGGAAAAGCCACTACGAATCTCAGGTGACCCGGCTAAAGTTGAACATGCAAAACAGCTAGTGTATGAATTGTTGGCTGACAAAGATATGCAAGCGGGAGGCGGCGGCGGTGGTGGTGGTGGGCCAAGACAGCAATATGACGATGGATACCCACAACAGGATCCGGGCAATGGACTCGCTACGAATTCTACCGAGGTAAAACAGAATATCCATTTTATTGTGTACAAGTTATGCCTGGTCACGCGTTAGGTAGGTATTATATTATTATTGATCAGTTATGGTCCCCTAACACAAAAATTCCCTACAAAAAATCACTATCAGTTTTTCTCGAATTGATCCGTTTTTCGGGTAACTATTTCAATATTTCTTTCCATGAGAACCTTACTCTGACTTCTTGGACTATTATGAACATGTAAATGTAAATCGGTCCAGCTGTTCTCAAGTTTTGCGCTCAGAAACAAGCAACATTTCATTTTTATTTATTATATTATATAATTTTTTTAGTTATTAATATGACTCTGTCCTTAGAGCGGCTGTTACTGCATCTTTACCCCGACTCGAGCCCAGGATTCGATTCTTGACCAGGTTAAATTTGGAAATTTAGCTTTTATGATTTGTTTTCCAAGTCTAGATGCCACCGGGGCTCTCTAGTTCCTCGTGTAGTTCCCATAAAAAACATCTGTAATTCAGTTTGTTGTTCTGTATTAAAATCGATAGTTAAATAAAGAACTTAGTATCTAAACAATGGTAGAGTGTCTGTACTCTGCATACAATTACAGGTACAAATGTTTAATGATAAATTATTTTTTTAATTTTAATACTATTTCGGATCTTAAGTATTTTTATATTATAGTACTACGCTGTAGTTTTGTTAAAAATAAAGAAATATTGCTATTGTTTCCATGTCCAGAAGAATTATAGAATATTTCAGCTTTTTATCTTGTCACATGTAGCAAAAGTCAACCAAGGGATAGCCAGAATAGCTCAAGTTATAACGAAGTTGCATAAGCAATGGTCTAATAAATAACCCATTACTAATATGGTTCAATTGTACAATCTGTAAGCCATGCTTAGGCTAAAAGTGTAATTAAGGTGTGATTTCGCTGTGCTGTAAGCTGTGACGTTCTGTCCACCGCAAATAAGAAGTGGCGTGATATAAATATATACTTAGGTCAAAAGTGTAATTAGGGTGTGGTTTGCTGTACTCTCAGCTGTGTCACTGTCCACCCCGAATGGTAATAGCGTGATAAAGATTAACGGTTTTCAAATTCACATAACAGGTTCTAGTACCAAAAATAGCAGTGGGTGTCGTAATCGGTCGTGGTGGCGATATGATCAAAAAGATTCAAGCTGAAACCGGTTGCAGAGTGCAGTTCCATCAGGAAAGAGACGACGGACCTGGTGACAAACGGTAACTGTACACTAATCTAACATTTACGTTTAAAATGAACTTACATTTATAAGTTGTCATATTAACTGTGTCTCGCGGTTTCGTCCGTGTCAAGTTTGGTATTTTACCAATATAAAAAGTAGCCTAGATTACTTTGTGAAAAGACTTATGTGCCAATGAAAGTCCCGTCAAAATTGGTTCAGCCGTTTCAGAGATTAGCTCGAACAAACAAACAAATAGAAAAATGGACAAAAATTTAAAAAAAACGTTTGATGGATTGTGTGCGGTGTCACCTTTGCGAACAAGACTGATTCTTGGCGTTCCATCCTCTCTGACTACCCCGTTAGAGGTACAGCGTGAGGATATGTATGTATTGGAGTGTATCTTTGGATGAAACCGTAATTGGAGCCGTGACCAGCATTTATGGCAGAAACTCCCCGAAACCTCAGTCGGTCTTTACTCATTAAATTTAAATGTTAAAATAAGGCAACTAAAATCTTAAAATGCCTGCGAGATTGCATATTGGGATTTATATATTATTAATTCTCATGAAATAAAAATATTAATGTTACATTTAACTATCTATGTACAAAAACTAGCCATTCATATCTAGAAATGTTACATTTTTCCCTAAGGAATCCCTATGCTTCTATGTGCTCCTACCCTACCTTGTATTACAAGGATACAATACCCTCAGAAAGAATTTGGGATTCGATTGGTGCACGGTATGAATATTACCTTTTAAAACATCTTTAAGTATTTAGTCACTGTAACAACCATTATTGAAGATTAAACCATAGACTTAGATTGTATAGACATGCAATTGCAAATGAAAACTGTCAGAGCACAGACTAAAGACTTATAAGTGCGGACGGTGGGAAAGGGAGAATGCGATTTGGTTTATGAAGAGTAAGTGAGAAGGATATGTAACAGAACGGCTGTGCCTGTTTTTATTTTGTTGAAAAAGACATGATAAATTATTGCTTGAAATAAAGCATGTGAACATTGCACAATATAACTTTGATAAGTATTTAAATAATAAACATGTTTTAGGTATAATATGCAAATCTAGTGAAAAGTGGAAATGTTTATTTTTCAAATCAGATGTGTTCTGTTATTAGTTCATGATCGACTTGACAATTGGCTTCAAACAATGTAGCGATTTCTAATTGCGGCATTGCTAGTCTGTATAATCTAAGTCTGAATTTTGAAACCATCGAAGTATTGCAGTGATACATTATAGCATATTTTTTTCAAACTGTAACTAATATAACTTTGAAAGAAAGTAACACGTCACCTGGTCCATTTAAACATACATGTATTAATATAGGATATACAGAATTTAATATTAGAGCACATTACATACACATCAGTTGTCCATTTGTCCCTATCATTAATTGTCCATAGTGTATAAAAAAACATGTCTGATTCGAAAGGGGCATATAGTTATTCCAATGATATTACCCGAAAAATCATGAAAATAAAACCGCGACGCTTAGCGCTCCGTCCTCTCTGACTACCCCGTTAGAGATACAGCGTGAAGATAGGTATGTATTTATGTAAATAAAAATATTGTCCCCGCGCCGTCTGGATTGCCATGTAAGTTTATTCCATATATATTTAGAGGTTATTTTTTTAATACCTCATAAATAGATTAGATACCTAATAATACCTTCACGGATCGGACAGGTTTGTTTTTAAATATTGTGTATTTTGGGACATTTGTAAGATCAGTTAGTTTTGTTAGTTAAAAAAATTATACCTATTAATAGTTTTAAAACATGTAGGTACATTATTGTAATAAATAATAGATAGGAAATTTCGATTTTTCAAAGCAGAATTCTTCACAATGATATATTGATGACAATCCAACCAACTATCCTTAAAAATGGTCAAAGGAACATTTGACCCTTTTGACTCCTTGTTTGGAGGCTTCCTAAATTGGAAGGCTTCAATACACTCTCCAGGCGTTTAGTTACGGTATTTGTTACATCCACACAACGATATCGGCAAAGAAATGTTATGTTAAGAAAAAAATGTGGCTGTTAAGAAATGACTAAATTACAAATGATAAAAAATTTTAGGTGTTACCTACAAGGCAAACCACATCAAGTTGAACAGGCCAGGCAGATGATTGAGGATTTGATAGCCAGCGTCAATGTAAGTACCTCCTCTTGCTTATACATCTGTGTAGGTAGGATAAGACGCTACGTCTCAGTATTAAAAAAGCACTTTTATATTTTTATATACATAACAATTTATGTAGAATAGGCAAAATAAATTTTAATTTATTAAAAACATTTTATATTATGTGCATATTTTCATTATTTTTCAGCCAGCTTTAAGTAATTAATTACCACCTTAAAAGTGCATGTCTTTAATGACCTCATATTATAATTAAAAGTTTTTTTTATGTTCAATTTGAAAAAATAGAATATCTTCTTTTTTTTTATTTATAAAGGAGTTTTGTAAAGTGACAGTAATGAAATTAATTAATGTAATTATCGTGTTGTGCGCAGGTCTCACATCTCCGCGAATTACAAGTGAGAAAATTAACTTTTTTATCACTTGTGCATGTCTTGTATTTGTAATAAGATTCTGAGCCATTCAGAAAAAATGTAGTCTTTATTATGCATTGACCACTGACAGAGTCATTTATTGTTATAAATGCATAATTTATATTTTAACAAGGATATAATTTATATTATTTTCGTTGTTTTTAGACTCAAAAAAATTAAGGAATAATTAAAGAAAGTATTTTAAACTAGTTTTTTGATGCTAAAAGATATTTTTCCACCACAAATTTGAACTTTCTATTAACCTTTTAATTTTACTAATCAGATTTCTGAGTGGCTCATAATAATTTTTTAATAATTAGCACATCTTAACCCTATTAGACTAAGCCTGATAATATACAATTCTAATTATGTATGGAGTAAACTATTTATATCTTTCATATGAACATTAAATTTGATTTCGATTGATTTCATCTGCATAGAATAATAAATTTTATTATAATCTATTAAAATAACTGATATGTTAATTATATCAATAGTTTGATCGGTCCTTAATTTTTCCTCTACATGTGGTTACGGGACATTTTATGAAGATAGTATTCTTAATACTTGGATATTTATTTGTAATTAATAATGATTTATATCAATGATATTTTATGAGGGCATGCTGAAAAAGTTCTCGGCTTGAAAAAAATTAAGCAATTTCATTTTTCAATATAATCTCATCGTTTCTCAATACACTTGTTTCATTTTTCCTACAGTGCTTTTATACCATTAAAAAATAGTTATTTCAGTTTCCCTTCAAAATGTTCATTCACCGCCGTCTTTATGTTTTCTTCATTCCTCGTATTTTTTAGATTACTTAATTAAAAGTAGTAGCCTAGGAGCTAAGTCTGAATTATAGGCCGGATGATTTAATATGATTTCTTCGAAGTCTGTTTCTTACAAGACGCGTCGCGCTATTGGATAAATGTGAACATCTTGTCTTGCAATAACAAACCGGCTTTGATGATTTTGTCCCTTCTCTTTTTACAATGATTTGTCGCACCTAGATTAAAAGATTAGCACAGTACTTATTCATCGCAGACCCTTTAGGAAGGTAGAGTTAGTAATAGGATCCCTTCGCAATCTCAAAAAATCATGGCCATGAATTTGGATGTCAACTTTTTAACTATGAGTTTATTTGATGGCTTTCTTATCCCTTTGAACCAAATCCTATTGTAGATAGGATACAAGATACAGAGATTAGTTCGCCGTAGATAGGCGAACTAATCTCTGCTTAGACGGAATAGATGACTCCGGCGTTTCTCCATAGAATACAAAGGTGAACACTTTTTTAAACCATAAACATCATTTATAACATGTTCTTCAGTGAATAATCACTGGAAGCTGTTTATATACTGATATGGAGGTACTCAACTAGCGCCATACATAACATGCAAATAGTTACTCATAGTACCCTTAAGCCGAGAACTTTTTAGCCTCCCCTATTGTGTAGTTTTCATTAGTAATGTTATAAATAAATCATATTAATGATGTTGTCTGTACTTCATTGTTTTGTGCACTAATGTAATAACAATGGGCTCATTAATTGCTTTGGATTTTAGTATATATCTATCGCTTTAAATATTTCATCAATACTTGTAGTTTGTTTTAATTGTGTTGGGGTAGGAAACCATATTTCTTTGTTATTTCCAATACAATAAAAACTCCTTTATGATTAATTTATGGTAGAGCTGCCATCAATAATAAGTTTAAATTAACACAGATAAAATATTAGAAGAAAATGTCTGTCAACATTTACATTACATTAACATTTAATTTCATGGTGTATCAAAAAATATGTGATAAATTTCTGAAATCTTTAGCTATTTTCCGCTCAAACTCCAAAAACCACCAATCGACTTTCGCTTCTCAACGAAGCATCAGTGTCATCAGCATTAGTCCGTTAACCAGCACCGAATCGGATTCGGTGCTGGTTAGCTGACTGAATCTGATCTCTGGTATATCCTGAGGATGCTTCGTTGAGAGGCGATAGACGTGTGGGTTGGTGGTTTTTAGAGACTGAGCGGAAAATAGCTAAAGATTTCAGAAATTTATCACATGAAATAAATTTCCGCAAAGTAACACCTGAGTCTTTACAATATCATAAAATAAAATTCATAATATTATTACAAAAGATAGCTGCATATTACTCTTGGCAACTGTACATTTTTCATCACCATTTTAAACTCAAAAGGTCATTTTTTAAATGAATTCCTTTTAACAGAGACGTGACCAAGAAGTAAGATCTGGAAGAGGTGGTCGAGGTGGTTCTAACCAGCGAAATGGAGATAGAGGCGACTTCCAACAGTGGCAAGACAATCCAGAGATAAAAGTCACTTTCACGGTGTCCAATGTGAAATGCGGCTTAATCATCGGAAGAGGTCAGTTTTAGAGCTAACTATCGTTTTAAGATTCAACTTGCATACAGTTGCAATATTAATAATATTCTTATTTGTTCATAAATTGTGTTACAAATTATTGTAATGGAAAACAATGTATTTTTCAATGCAATGATGAAACTTTTATAAGTGAAGTAAATTTTTTTTAAATTACTTTTTAATCATATTTTGTTAAGAGTCCACCTGTGCAGACTGGTATATTTTGTGACCTGGATCTCGATATATAAGAAGACTGAGAGTTAGATATTTGAATACATACACTTCAACTCTTTATCTTGAAATAATTTAACATGGAAACATAATTGGAGAAAAAAATCTCGCCAAAAAAATCCAGAGAAAACCTTGTGTACAAAGATCCAGTTGCATCTCTGAAATTCTACAGAATTTTAAAATGGTTTTTACTAAAATGAATAGGTTATTATAATATCACAAATCTCTAAAACTAGGTTTTTAATTAGTAATGTAGTTTTCTTGATAATTATAATTATGTGCAAAAACAAATGTTAATATTTTTCCGCGCTAAAATATGATCATTATCGCCGTAGGACGCGTCCTACGGGGTAATGAACGAATTCGGTTGTATTGGGCTGCATAGCCGGACTCTTAATTGCGATCTAAATCAATTATTTTGAATCATTTAGTTTCTAATGTGCTTACATATTTAATAAAGAGTATATGAACAATAATTAAACGTTTTTTCATATCAAATCTTACATCTGCTATATTAGGATATCTAGTGCTTAAATACATCTAGAGCATATTTCGATTAGGTGGTGAAGTGATAAAGCAGATAAACGCGCAATCTGGCGCACACTGTGAACTAGACCGTCGCGCACAGCCGGCAGACCGCAATAACCGCACGTTCTTTATACGAGGGCATCCCGATGCAGTTGAACATTGCAAACGGATCATCATGGAGAAAGTTGGAATGGTTAGTATAAGTACATTTTATCCAGCTCGAAGGACCACACATTAGAAAGACTGAACTGTTATAGTGACTTCATGGAGCACTCAACTTATAGATGGAAATGATATTTATTTTATTTGAAATCAATTTAAGTCGAAACACTGCTGCGGTTACTGCGTTCCAACTAGTAAACTACGTAACACACACTATTACAACTCCTAAACGTGTGTATGAATAGATTCAGATAAAGTAATGAAGGTTGCATCAGTGAAAGCGAGATGCACAAATACACGTCATCGAGCCCATCAATTATTTGTCCAGTTTAACTTGACCCATGATAAAATGAATGTCGTTTTGAAAATTATATATTTTCTGTTACTTTTGAATGAAATGAGATAGTGTCTGTTATATAGTTTGATTTTTGTTGTTTTTGTCAACCACTGAATAGAACAGGAAGCCATTATGTAAGTATCTAAATATCTTTCGGAATGAATATACTGAGATGTACAGTGTACACACAAGTCCAGTATTGGTCATATACTGTTTTAATACAAGCGAGAGTTGATATTTGTTAGTGTTAAAAAATTGGGCAGTGATGAGTAGGATGGTCCGATATTTCGGCTCTTAGACAAATAGAGTCTGTATTGACAATATACTAATTAGGATTAAAAAAAGAAATCAAAATAAGAATAATTTAATACTGGTTATGTTTCTAATTATAAATTGTTTGGTACTTTATTAGATATTGTCATGGTGTGTATATTTGCTTCTATGGAATGCACGCCACAAATACTGTAAAATATAAATAAAATGCCAACTTCACTTCTCTCGTTCCCGCCAAAAAGTATTGAATCTAGTCAACTATTTATTTATTTATGCAGCCAGTGAACTTCATCCAAGATGGCGGCAATAATGGTGGTGGAAATGGTGGCGAATACTATGGTGGCGGTGGTGGGGGCGGTGGCGGCGGCGGGGGCGCGGGCGGCGGGGCGGGGGGCGTCGGCCCGGGGGGTCCCCCCGCCGCCTGGGGTTATAACCCTCACTGGCACCAACCGAACGCTGGCCAACAACCGCAGGTTTGTTTATCCACTATCATATTAAACGAGCGATATTTATTTATGGTACTGGTATGGTTGCGTATTTTTTATATCTGTTGATTTTGTATTAAAAGTGTATACGTTTTTCAGCAACAAGTCCAAATTAACCCAGCGACAGGTCAGCCAGATTATTCACAGCAGTGGATAGATTATTACCGTTCTTTAGGACTCATGAGAGAGGCAGAAGCCATAGAACAACAGGCTAAACAACAACAGCAACAAGGTGATTTATTTTTTTGCTTGGAACACTACTAGCTTAAAAACTGTTGGATCACTGTGTTTTCAAACGTGTTGGAAACATGGATATAATTACAGCTTTTAATCCAGACTAGTGTTTAATACATAATGCATATGTTAGATTTTAAATTAAATAAAAATTTATTATGTACTTATAAAACTGTCAAATATGTAATTCTTCTTCTTTTTTATATACTGGCAACTAATTTCATATTTATTAGAAACATTTCTGCCATTCTGACACGATGGACGACCTCGATGACGCAGTGCTTAAGATGTTGCACCCAAGCGCGGAAGGTTCCAGGTTCGATTCCCGGTCGGGTCAATTTAGGAAACGAACTTTTCTAGATTGTCTCGGGTCTGGGTGTACTGGGAGACGCCCCCAGTAGTCGTCTGGTTCTCATAGCACAGGAAATACTCTAGTTTGAGATCAGATGATTGGCGTGTATTGTCTGGCGCATTATTGTTATTCTCATGTAAAAAAGTGGTCCATCTCTAATGTGAAATATCTGACTTCTCCTTACTAAGTCCCTAACATTCTCCAGTAAAGTAGACTTTACTGGAGTTAAAAGGACTTTTTGTGAACATGCAACTATTTCAGATGCACATACATATTTATTTAAACTTTCCCATTCTCAGCACTTGCACAGAACTTTAACACAACCTACTATCGCGTTTTTACCTTAAAACTCATATAACTGCAAAAAAAATAGAAAAACACTACATTAATACGTAAAACGAAAACTTTCGATCTCTTTTTAAGAATATTGTGCGCACGGAGGAGTGTGAGATTTGGCATAGTTAAAGTTGAATAAATAAATAAATAAATTAATTAAAGTTTATATGGAGAAGTGCAGAAAACTAAAAATTTTTATACTATGTGTTACGAATATATGTAACCTCCTTGAATCAAACAGTCGCATAGAGTAGAGATTGTCGCCAAAGAGTTTATATTATAAGTGAATATTTACGGTCGAATTTCGACCATTTCAACCTCTAGTCTAAATAAAATGCCATGCCAACTTCGCTTCTTCTGTTCCCGCCAAAAGGTCGAAATACGTAACCGATTTAGTACGTTTTTGCTAAACTACATTCAATTATGCACAGCAGCGAGTGCAAGCGGCCCGCCAGCGCAGTCCAATGCTCCCTCGGGCGGGGGCCCGGCGCAGGGCGGCGCGGGCCAGGGAGCGCCCGACTACAGCGCTCAGTGGGCCGAGTACTACCGCAGTATCGGCAAGATCAAGGAGGCTGAAGCCATTGAGGCGCAGATCAAACTTAAGGTGGGTTAGCCGATTAGTATATTCATTAGATAACTTAGGAATTCCACCTTGGCTTCGTTGTCTTGTAGTGAATCGACACGTTTCATTTTAATCCGACTTCAATGAATGGCGTCAAGGTGTAATTTTGTTGCATCTTGGTATGGGTATGCTCTGTCCTCCCGAAAGGAAAATGACCTGAAGTTACGAATGTCAATTGTATGAGTAATCTTTATGTAGCAGTAACACCTAGGCTATGGTTATGAGGGCACTCCACTGCCTATAATTGAGTAGTCATCATCAAAATGACTGGTCCGTTGGTGCAGTGGCATATGCATCTGCTTTCCAAGCTAGGATCCCGGGTTCGATCCCCAGTTAGGAAATCCTCAATTTAGGAAACGAACTTTTCTAAGTTGGCTTGGAATCTGGGTGTTACTGGGAACTCCCCCAGAGTTCGTTGTGTGGTACCCATAGTACACGCATACTGCTTAGTTTGGGGTTACACAATTTGTGTAATTGTCTGGAGTATTATTATTATTATAATCACTTAAACGCTGTTCACAGCTCTCGAATATTCAAAGTCTAATTTCGACGTGAACAATATCACAGCATATAACCCGCGCCCAGCAAGATTTTATCACTTGTTTTCATAGTTATAATAATAATCTTATTTCATAACAGTGCATCATTTAAAATAGTTGCAATTTTCTAGACCTCAAACTAGCAGAGAAGCTATATCTTGAGACCTAGTTCCTTCCCAAAACATTGTACGGATGTACACGAACACTACGAGACAATTGAATAAGACTATTAACTGAACAAGATTAGAGAGTGAGAGAAAAAGTAAAATATTTATAAAAACAACAAAGTAAATTGGGCTTAAGTTAGGGTATGGGCGCATTTTCTTGAAACTTAGGTAGGATTTGTTTAACATGTATATATGGCATGTGAATGAATATGTTATTTTTTTACAAAAGGTGTTTAGAGTTTTACTTATATTACATAAACTATAAAAGACTTTTTAAGGGAACGGGAGAAGTGAGGTTGTCATTTTATTTAGATTTTCTATTTTTTACATTTTTAGGAGTTTTAAAGTACAACAGTGATAGTATATTGTGTTTTAAAGTTCTGTGTAAGTGTAAAGAATGGAGGAGATCTAAATAAACATGTGTAGCTGAAGTTTTTGCGCTCTTCCAAGAAGTCCTTTTTTAACTACAGTAAAGCCTACTATCACTTTACTGGAGGAGTATTAGGGACAGTTAGTGTTTCTCCAGAAGTTTCGTCATTAGGCTGATGGTCTTGTTACCAATGCCTTAAGAAATATAAATAAATAATAAAAATAACCTATAAAAAATATTATTTTATAGGATTAATATTGACACGTGGATTTAAAACATTAGCCCTTATTCTTGCTCATATCATTACAATTTCATGTAGTTTTTAATGTGTGTGATTGTATGAGTGTGCATGTGTATGACAATGTGTGAGTAACAACACTTGAGTTTACTATACTACTATTTTTTTAAGGGTTGCGACTTCGCGATGTTTGTATCACATAGATATTTCATATATTGGGTCCTTACATATGAAATTAGCGTTTTGTCGTACTGACCACTTTGATCTGAAATATCTCCTCTTCGGTTAAGAATTCCAAATTCAAATTTATAAATTCATTTAGCTGGTACATTTGAGTTTTGAAAACAGTCATTCATTTGTTTTTACCTCATTATTTTTTTCTTTGGCGTCGTTTATTAGCGCACAATGGAAAACATGAAATATCGGTATATTTACAAGTACGAGTTCTACCGTGGCATCAGTGCTGCAGAAAAAGCTCGAAGGATTAATGACGTGTACGGCGCTGGTGTCGCAAAAGAAAGCACTGTACGTTTTTGGTTTCAACGTTTTCGTTCTGGAAATTTCGACCTTCAGAACCAACCCCGTGGACGGCCGGAGACCAAAGTGGAAAATGAAGAATTAAAGGCTATTGTGGAAGCGTATCCATCACAAAGCACTTCAGAGATAGCTGCAGGCTTCGGAGTAAGTGACAAAACTGTATTAATCCACTTGAAGCAAATCGGAAAAGTAAAAAAACTTGAACGATGGGTACCTCATTAATTGAGTGAATCGAACTTGCAAACACGCGTCGACTGCTGTGTTACTTTGCTCAACTGACACAATATTGAAGGGATTTTAAATCGAATCATTACTTGTGATGAAAAGTGGATACTGTACGATAATCGGAAGCGCTCGTCGCAATGGCTGAACCCTGGAGACCCAGCAAAAACCTGCCCTAAACGAAAATTGACTCAGAAAAAGTTACTTGTGAGTGTTTGGTGGACTAGCGCCGGTGTCGTTCACTACAGCTTTCTAAAATCTGGCCAAACGATTACGGCAGATATCTATTGTCAGCAACTGCAAACCATGAAGGAAGAACTAGCTGCTAAACAACCGAGATTGGTCAATCGCTCTAGGCCACTGCTGCTTCACGACAACGCAAGACCACACACTGCACAACAAACAACCACTAAGTTAGATGAGCTACAATTGGAATGTCTGCGACATCCACCGTACTCCCCGGACTTTGCTCCAACAGATTACCATTTTTTCCGGAAGTTGTCCAAAACTTCTTACAAGGAAAAAAATTCAACTCCGATGCGGCAGTCCAAACCGCCTTCAAAGAGTTTATTGATTCTCACCCCCATGGTTTTTTTAGTAAAGGGATCAATGAACTACCCATGAGATGGCAAAAGTGCATAGATAACAACGGTGCATACTGTGATTAATTAAATATATTTTATAAAAAAAAATTGACCTTATATTCCTCCCGTACAAAACGCCAATTTCATATGTAAGGACCCAATATTTACTGAATAAAACTGTATTCTTGTATTATTTTAATTTATGTGTATGAAACTGTATGTACTGTATGGATCACAAGGTGGGTGAGAGAATGTAATGGCGGTGGCTGTGTTGCCACAACAGAATGCCTGTTAGTATTGCTAACACTATTTATTATTAAACTATGACCTGGTGAACTTTGTATCACCTATAATACATTACAATTTTTGATCCGCGCTTACAGAGGCAGATTTCTCATAAGGCCGACTAGGCCCGAGCCTAGGGTGGCTAGATATTAGGGGTGGCTAATCATGACAAAAATTGTAGCAAAGTAAATTCATATCATATGTCTCAGTAAATGGTGGAGCTGAGAAGGGCTGGTACTACACCTACTACTACTACTAGTCTGCTTCTGCGCGCTTATCAATCCTAATCAACTTTCCAACTCCAATTCATTGAGATCAATAATATTGGCTGCATCGTGTACGGTTTGAGTTTCGTTAGGTTATTGGATGAAACGCAATCCTTTCTTCACTTAATTATAAAATTACTCATAAGCCGAACGGTCTGTGGTTTATAGCAACAACAAGTACAGCAAGGCCAGAGTACACCGCAGCAACAGCCGCCTCAGTCCACGCCGGCACCGAACCCTACACCGCCGGCCTCGACGCCCGGCCCGGCGCCCATCATGCAGCCGCAGCAATACGGCGCGCCGCAGTACCCCATGTACCCCGGCCAGATGTACCCGGGCTATTCGTACCCAGCGGCGCAGATGTACCCTGGCGGAAACGTGCCGCCGGCGTCGGCCCCTGACCATCAACAGCAGTAGACGTTAGTATAGTGTACATTCGATACAAATCGTAATTCGCTTAGTAAAAGCAGGCTTTGGAGTATTATATTGATTTATGAGGTGTTTAGGGTTGTATTTATGGTATGTAAACTATATAAAAAAATATAATTATTTTATAGAATTCATATTTACAAGTGAATTTAAAACATTAGCCCGCCCTTATTATTGCTTATTTCATTATAATTTCATGTAGTTTTATGTACCTATATAATTATTTATTCCCTAATTATTTTCTGGGTAATTGGTTTAATTGGAACATCGGTTTTACTAAACGTTTATAAAACACATAGTATATGTTATGACTGTAGATTAATCTTTATTTTACAGGATTTTATTATTGATATATTAAAATGCATGTCTTAATTTAATAATTCTGTTTCAGTTTCTTGCATGACTGAATTATTTTTAAATAAGAAATTATAATTTGTGCAATTATTGTTTTGTAATATGCTATATATACATTGTCACTTGTAGTAGATATAGAAATGTTTTCAAATCATTTGTTTAGTGTGTGTAGTGTTGCAGATGTAGGCTCGCGAGTGCCGGGGTTGCCTGCTCGAGAATGCAAAAATAAAAATTATTTTCCAACTGTTGCCATGTTCGTTTGTTTCTCTGATTGCAGGAAGCTGTTGGATGGAGCGTGCCGGTCGAGATGAACCTCTCCATAGTAGACTATACATTTTATTTTAAGTAAACTCGTTTCTACGACTAGATATTTGAAGATTGAACGCGCCCAGGACCTTCTATCCATGCCCACAATGAATAAATTATTAATTTTAACAATATTTATGATGCAGAAATGATTGAAATAAATTTATGATTATCTTACATATCAAGCAAAAACATTTATTTCTTGTGGGTTACCAGGAGTAAAAACTAGATCAAGTATATTTAATTTACGAAATTAATTTTACATATGTTGCGCCTACTTAACTTTAATTATGTCAAATTTGCGGCTGTGTGGTCTATTGGTATTATTCTGTGTATATTTCTTCTCATGTTTATAATTAATATTTTGAGTGGTATTTCAATATTGAATATTGTGCCAATATTTATTACATGCCAGTTTGTCCAGGTTATTATTAAAGCCACACTGCCTTTAAAGATGTAACAGAATCCGACGTACCACGGAGCTAATAAGAGAGAGAATGAGACAGAAAATGAGAACAAACTCATTTTGAAAGTGACAGAGATACTTCGCCGCTGCGAGGAATCGAGGTAAATGCACTGTATCGAGCAGTATACACTTGTATTGTGTTAAGATTTTCGCATACTGCATATATATTTTCATGTGTAATGTGAAGAAAAAATTTAAACTTTACGCTCCGTATTTTTGAAGTTAAATTGTACCTATTTACATAACCAATGTTGGGCGTGAAGTTTGAATGTAATAATTTATGTCTTCGTTAAATAAAATTGTCTAGGTGTAAGTTAGGACTATTACATCTATTTGTGAATCACAGTTAATTCATACATTTATAGTTACGCGGTTCACTCTCTTTACAGCTCATTATATTAAACCGTCTTCAAACACGAATTCATATACTGACATTGTAAATAGATTAACGAGTTCTTATAGTAAAGTTAATTCTTTTCTTAACTAAAGTCGAAATAAGTGTATTGCGAAATTAAGAAGGCAATGTAAATCGACCTACATTCCTTAAAAATTGTTCAATTATATACGTTCGAGAAAACCGAGGATTCGCTTGTGGGAGGGTCCCGAGTCATTGTATTAATATTTAAGACATAAAGTGTATGTTAATTGATATTGTGTGTTCATTTTATTTATAATCATGAATTCTTTCCACAGACCCCTTGAGGTAAGTTACCCTGAACACCTTGGAACTGTTTAAATATGCTTTTTGATACCACACATTTTTATTGTTAGTTGATGTTCACCAAATGATCACTGACATGACCCTCTGTAAGCATTTAAATTGTCTATATTGAATATGAATAATACATTTTAAAAGTGAGCCTGGAATGTGTGTGTTTGTTATATGAAATTGATTTCATCATATCATTACAGTATTTTCCATTGTCTTTGGTTTGTTATATTATATTGCATATTGTCATTATGTGATTTTCACAGCATTTTTATGAATTTCTATGGCAACTGTGGCTTTATTCATAAGATTATTCTTCTATAAATTGAAAAAAAGTATTATTACCTGTCTATAATGACCTTTCTTGGCATTTCGTTATTTACACATGTACCTTTTTATGTTTTAAGTACATAAATACTAAGTGTGTTGATTATTATTGCAATGTCCTAAATTTTTTCATCTTGTGATTATGTCACTGTTTCTATGTTGTCGGTCTGTTAAAGGTGAGAGATGAAATCCACAAATTACAATCAGTATTATTAAACGTTTTACTGGATACTGAAGGAATGAATAATAAATTATTCGACGCATTGATGCCTGCTGCTGATAAGGTGGTATTACTACTCTGAATTGGTAAGTTGAATAAGATCATCGCTTTTAAATTGAATTTATTGTAAGTATTAACAGCTTCATTTTGAGACCAGATAACTTATACTCTGACTGTTACAGCCTGATTATTAAACTCGAAACAAAAATATAAATTCTATAATATTATGGTAAAAGTTGGTCATTACATAGTACAACATGAGTTTATGTTGAATTTAAGACACATTTTTTACTGTATTGGTGTATGTACCCCACCTGTTTTTAATTCTCAATACGTTTGTGCTAGTTGGCCGACGCCATTTTAAAAATGCC
Source organism: Zeuzera pyrina (assembly GCA_907165235.1). Lineage (NCBI taxonomy): Eukaryota > Metazoa > Arthropoda > Insecta > Lepidoptera > Cossidae > Zeuzera > Zeuzera pyrina. The sequence goes on from OU015641.1 coordinate 9,375,560, forward strand.
GCCAAATCGTATACGTCAAAATATCACAATCACAATGATATGTTTCGCACGACGGCACGATCTAGGATTAAAATGGCGTCTGTTACCACTAAAATGCTTCGTGCGTTTTATTTTTTTATGGAAATATTTTCATAATCTGCTTTCACTACTTCGCTCTTCAATTGATATTTTTATCTTGACTACAAATATTTATACTATCTCGCGTTTCCGACAGGTGCAATAAATTGTACAAAACGAAATTGTAGTTTTATTTTGTAGCTATCCCAAGTCTAATGGTTGTATTTGATGTTAACTGTTCTCTTATAATAAAAAATGTGTCTGTAATATTTAACAACGTTATTAAATAAATAAAACAAGCAATCTTTCAAGAGCAGACATTTCGGTATATAAAAAAAATGTATTTGCAGTTTTAAATAAATTCATTGTGGTCCTGTTTTCACCCGAAACAAAAATTGACATACAATACATCTATTTTTTTTTAACATTTACATACGAGCTTCATAATTTTTGATCAAATACTACACCATAATACTAAAAATTGCCAGATTTATTTAATATTATCAATACACAATATTATTTACTTTTGAGAAGGATTAATATCTTCTAGGAGAGTTTTCTGCCGACGTATTAGAGGTAAGCGATGGCGATGAACTACTAGTAGAGCGAATTAAACGTGAAAGCCTTGAAAGAGGCGCAGTCGCCCATGGCTGCAATGGACTGCTCGTCTCTGGTACTGGTGATACTCTATAATAAATAGTTTTTCACTCTATAATAATATTTATTCAGCATATTTTCAACATAAAGTGGCTGATAGCTGATACTTTTGTACTCACATGCATATTTTAAAAATGAGGGCAACCACAAGTGTTTAGGTATGTATTTAAATACTAGTGTGCAACAGTACAAACTATACAAACCTATTACGGCGACATCTTGCCGTTTTTGGACGCACTTTAACTTTATTGTTTTCAATAACTGGATGAGGAAGGACAGCACTTTCTACATCTGCGCCATTTCCAGTACCTGCTCACGACATTAATTTAAAAGTTGATGTGATATACCTAAATATAATCTGTTAGTTCATTTTAAAATATTACCTTCCACAAAAATCGTATGTTCAACAGGAGTTTGTCCGGTTGCTTGTTGTATGCATAATGGACGAGCTGCTTTCATACGAGCGCTTTCTCTTCTACCACTAATAACTCTATAAATAAAAACAATGTTATGAAAAAATAAATTTTTAATGTCTTAGTATGGAGTAGGCGTTTAAAAATTATGTTTTTATTTATCAACATCAACTTAAGTATTCGTACAAGGTAATCTGTGATGAGTTGATAACCAACGACGTTGACTACTTTTTGGCGGGAATGGTAGAAGTGAGGTCATTTTATTATGATTTTCTATTTTTTACATTTTTGAGACCTAATATAGTACAAAAGTGACAGTATATTGTGTTTCAAGGTTCTGTGTAAGTGAAAAGATGGAGTAGGTCTAAATAAACGTGTAGCTGAAGTTCTCACGCTCTTCTAAGAAGTCCTATAAAACTTCAGGAAAGTCTACTATCACTACTGGAGGAGTTTTACGATAATGATTCTCTAATGAATACAATACGTAACATTGGCAAATACGTTAATTTGTGCGCCGTGCCATTAAGAATGAAAAAAAATGACGTTACTTTTGTGTTGTGTATTGGTCGCAAGTTGCGAATGGCGTACCGGCACGTTTTGACATAACAATGACGTCATAAAAAAATTACTCTGAGAAAAGTACTGTTGTTTTCTCTTAGACAGATAAGAAGCCGTAGTCAAAAAGAGACAACACTACGTTTGAATGTTATGCGTTAGAATATATATAATATAAATGTTGCTACAGATCAACATGTCATGTCCTTAGTTTCCTTAGCACAGAGTACTTTAGTACATATTGAAACTTAGTCATTGGTTGCGTACGTCACGGCAGCCATAATTTCTTGTTCTCATTGAGTAAGCGTCAGTATTTATTGATACTTAAACAGTAATGTCGGATGACGAAGTGTCTATCGTGAAATTAACCACTGATCGTTCAGTTTTAGAAGAGTTTATTAAAGTATATGAAAGCACTCGCGAACTTTGGGATCCTGATGATTTACATTACACCAATAAAACCCGTAGAAATTTATGTTATAAAACAATGGCGAAAATATTAAGAAAATGCGATAGTTCGGCAACTGAGTATACTGTAAGACAAAAAATTAATAGTATGAGGTCTAACTATAAAAAGGAATTAAAAAAACACTTATCTTCTGAATTGAAAAACGAAGACGGAAAGATAACTTACAAATATATACCAAGAACGTGGACGTTTCGAGCATTAGATTTTTTAAGAACAGTAGTGAAAATTAAAGAAAGTCCAGTAGTTACAGAAGAAACAAATGACATGTGCGAACCTAACCTTACTTTTGTCGTAAGTATTTATGCGTACGTCAATATTATCTATAATATTGTCAATCTTGGAATTCGTTTGTATTGGAATAGCTATAATAATGACAATAATATACCTACTATTTTATACTAAGTAACAGAAAAAGTTAATAAAAATATCTTACATCATTAATATATTTTTTGCTATAGCAGGTAGTACCTAGGTACCTACGCTATTACAGTTACCTGCACAGACTTTTAATGTAGTAGCGGTGACCTGTATACATACATAGTATAGATCTTACAAAATAATGTTCTATACTAATTTTACGGAACTAAACTTCCAAGTTCCAATTTATTATAAGATATAGGCATAACCTAAAATAAAGTTCAATGACATCATGATAATGTACCTACTTAGGTCTGATCTTACAATTGTTATCGATCCTATTACATACCTACGCTTATATAGGTGTGTTATTTGGAATATGTTAATAAATAACAGTTTACTGGATTCGTTACATGTTTATTTAGACACACTATTCTTATTATAGCTGTTACAAGCACTGAACAAGTTATTAGCAAGTTCTTTCTTCCTTCATGCCATGGCGCGTAGATTGCGCATTTGCCAATGTCACATATTAAATAAGTACAATCATAAGTAAATGAGTTTTTTTTATCGTAAAACTCCTCCAGTAAAGTGATAGTAGGCTTTACTGAAGTTTTATAGGACTTCAGCTACACATTCTTATCTATTCCATTCTTTTCACTTACACAGAACTTTAAAACACTATAAACTATCACTGTTGTACTATAAAACTCCTAAAAATATAAAAAATAGAAAATCTAAATGAAATGCAAACCTCACTTCTCCCGTTCCCGCCAAAAAGTCTACAATAGTGATGTCAAAAAATAATCGATTTTCATTTTAATCGATTATTATTTCTTGGTAATCGATTTTTAAAAATCGATTATATAAATTACACTTGTTTTTATTAAAAATATGAAGAAATGAAAAATAAAGAAATCCAATGCTGCCAAAATTACACATTTTAATTGCGACGAATGAAAAAACGCGAAGCAAGTTCACTACCATGAACAAGTCGATCAAAAGACGGCGCCATCTGTATGTATATACGTAAAACAGTTTCGTATTTGTTCAACAGTTTCCTTTCTTTCGACTGTAAATTTAAAGAAACGTCTTCTAACGGTAAAACGCCTAAAAGCGGCTGGCGGAAATATTTTTTCATGAAGAAGGATAATACCACAGCACAATGCAAATATTGCCCGAAAGAATTAAAAACATGTGGTAATACTACAAATTTAAAGCAACATACGGAGCGAAAATATCCCACTGTCCTACAGGCTAACCAGGTAGCATAAATAATTATATTTTATTATAATTATGGTCCTTACGACTACTAATATCTGTCAAGCGTTTTATAATCTCAACATTAAAATTTTTTTTTCTAAGTCTAGAATCGTTATCTAGATCGTTATCGTAATACTCCAGAAAAGTGATACTGATAGTAGACTTGACTGAAGTTTTATAGTTCTTGGAAGAGGGCGAGAACTACAGCTACACATGTTTATTTAGATCAATTCAATTTTTTTCGCTTACACAGAACTTTAAAACACAATATACTATCACTTTTGTACTTTATAACTCCCACAAATGTAAAAAATGAAAATTTTAAATAAAATGATAGCCTCACTTCTCCCGTTCCCGCCAAAAAGTCAACATTAAAAATAAAAGCACAGGAAGTTTTTAGTTAATTTTTTTCAATAAGCATTGTATCGAGACCATCTGCTCAAACACTTATTAACTAAAGTATTTTCTTTTCCTGAACCTTGCTTGCTTTTAGGGATAAATATTGTATTATTTTGAAACTAACGGGTCATATCTTTTAATTGATTTTTTGCTGTAGAACTCCCGTGAAGATGATATTCAGGATATCGGCTGATGTAAATAACTCAAAACAGCAAAAATTATATGCCGGGACAGTCTAACCTGTGGAAATAATTATTTTTAATTTTTTTTCATTGTTTAAACTTAGAAAGTTTTCAGAAAGATTTGTTTTGAAACCAGGTTGTCGTTTTGGTTATTTTTCGTACTTATCATTTTATATTATTTTTATTCTGATAAATTGTTAATCCTATTCTAATCTCTTAGTTTTATTACTATGTAGAAAAGCTGCTTTTTTTTCAATTAATACTAAAAAATCGATTTTTCTCAAAAATCGATTATTTCTTGTAATTGAAATCGATTTTTCTCAAATCGATAAATACCGAAAAGAAAACAATCGATTTTTTTCACTCAATGTCACATCCCTAGTCTACAAGCAAGTTACTTAAAAGATTTTTTTTTTAATTTATTTATATTTCTTAAGGGATTGGTAACAAGACCATCAGCCTAATGACGAAACTTCTGAAGAAATATTAACTGTCCCTAACACTCCTCCAGTAAAGTGATAGTAGCCTTTACTGTTGCACAAATTAATTAGTTTACTACCGTAAAACTGTAGTTAAAAAAGAACTTCTTGGAAGAGCGCGAACTTCATCTACACATGTTTATTTAGATCTCCATTCTTTTCACTTACACAGAACTTTAAAACACAATATACTATCACTGTTGTACTTTAAAACTCAAAATGTAAAAAATAGAAAATCTAAATAAAATGACCTCACTTCTACCGTTCCCGCCAAAAAGTTCCTAATCACTTTTAAAACACCTTACATAGTATATAACAAACATTACAGATTATGCCAGATACCCCATCTCCCTTGTTTTAAAAGTTTAGAGTATATTTGAACAAATTCAAAAATACATCTTACATTATGATCTGTTAGATATTATAATAAAATATACTTAAAATAATTTTAAAGCACTAGTTCAGAATATAGTCATTAAGATGACATGGAGGTCTAGTCGTCTTATTGGATCTTCTGGCAACAACAATATCGTAAATGAATTTTATGAAGTTACGGTAAATATAACAATCCAATCTAAATAAACGAGTTTATTTAACGTAATTATTTCAGAAGTGAAAATACTCTAAGACGAAATATCGACTGAAATGTTTACTCTTAAAGCAATCCCCGACCAACTCGCATCTAAGATCACTTCATTTCGCTCCTGGAATGTTTGGTTTAGAGAATTCCATTTGAAGGTCAAGTGAGTTCGAATGCGAGGTGGGGTGAATTGTCGAGCGAGTCTCGCTTTGGGTGATTCGAGTTTTTACAGAATTGTATGGCTGTCCATTCTTGTGAGACAGTAGACTGGGAATTGGACTAATAATTTTGTGGCTCGCAGTTTTTAGAAACTCGAGATTTCCCTTCTATATGAGAATCGCTAATCGTTTTAATAAACTGTATATTTCTAATTTTACTATTTCCTTCCTCATCCTTAATTATTATTATTGCGTGGGTATTATCAAGAATTTTTAACACTCCTACAGGTTTACATGCTTTTGAGTTTTCATTCTCTTTACTTATAGAAAACCTTTTGTCCCACCTGGAATTTATTTTTTTTTGGCTTTAGACCCCAAATCATAATATCGTTTATGTTTTATTGCATTTTCTAGCCAACTTTCACTGATATTAAAGACTACTTTAGTTTTTAATAACTCTTTGTATGTAATGTAGTAGCAACAGGATCTCACATTTAAAGTCCTGTATTAATTTTTATCAGAAGTTCATCAGATACATTGACTGTGTACTGTATGGTTGAGATCACTGTCATAATCCTGACCTGGTTCAGCTTTAGAGCAGGCACGACTTATTGCATCAACTATGTGCATTCGCATACCAGGGATATGTTTCAATTTAATGTCATACATACTAAGCTTAAGTTTTATTCTTTGAAGTCGTAACTGATGGAATGTTAGCAATATCTTTCTTTATAATAGACACTAAGGGTAAGTGGTCAATTTGTACCACTATTTGTCTACCATAAATGTATGGAATTTTTACAAGCATACAAAACTGATAAAAATTCTTTTTCAAATTGGCCATAATTTAATTTTGCAGATATCAGTGATTTTGAGGCATAATTTACAGGTCTATTTTCTTGTAGCAAAATACGACCTATACCTACCAGTTTTACTGGCATCAGATTGTATAGTTATTTCTTTTTCAGGGCTAAAACTATGTAGTACGGAATGTTTAGTTATTATTGTATTTATCTCTGTGAAACTTTCTGCCTGTACCTTTTGCCACTCAAATATGACATCTTTCTTTAATAATTCTCTTAAAGGGGTTGTTAATGCGGCCAAGTCTGGTATAAAGGGTCGAAAATAATTTATCAGACCTAAAAATCTTTTAAGTCCTTTTCTGTCGTCAGGAGTAGGTATTATACTTAATTAGGTACAGCTTGAATTATGTCAGGATCCGGCCGTACTTCACCAGATTCACAAAATGACCTAAATACCGTGTAAGCATGTACTGAAACTTGTCTTTATTAGCTTTGATTTGGAATTGTGCTCTAATGAATACCTTTTGTAAAATCTTATACATTTCAGACTTTGTTTCTGAAAATAACAAAATGTCGTCGATAAAATTGATAACACCATCTAAATCACTGGTTCCCAAACTTATTTTGTCTACTGAGTCTAGAGCTCATGCAGTCGTTGTCTAAGATGCCTCCTAGCTAAATGAAATTACAAATCACCCCCCAGGCCTCTACACAACGCCCCCATTTTTTTTCTGGGTCTCTTACCGCCCCTCTTTAGGCCTGCAGTGCCCACAAGGGGGCGTTATCGCCCACTTTGGGAATGGCTGATCTAAATCATTAAATATTTCTAATAAGTTTTTTTGAAAGACCTTAGAAGCTATGGTAATACCAAATGGTAAATGATTGAATTTATATGTACCAAATGCTGTAGAGAATGTATAGTATTTCGAGCTCTTTTCAGATAAAACTATATGCCAAAATGAGTCGTATAATACAGAAAAATATTTTGCATTTATTATTTTAGCAGACAAATCACCAAGTGTGGGTATTGTACAAAAATGTCTTACAATGAAATCGTTTAAATCTTTAGGATCTAAGCATATGCGAATGCTTTTATCATGTTTTTCAACAAGTACTAATCTATAACTTATTCTGATGGTCTATTTTGGCAATAATAATTGTTCTAATTTAATTAATTCACATTGCAATTTAGGTCTCAAATTTAAGGGTACCCTATAAGGCGGTTTTGATGTCGGAATCACACCTGCCTTAAGTTTTATGTCATATGGTTTATCAATTCTACCGATACCAGAAAATATATCTATCTTTTTCTGTATTGAATCTTCCTTATTTACGTCAGTCTTAAGTTCTTTTATCTCTGATATACGCATAATTAAATTCAATTTTACACAAGTATCATGACAAAGTATTAGTATAGCCTTATCACTTCCTGCTATGCAAAAACTCAACACTTTCACTACCATTCACTTATTTTCATTACTGCTATTCCTTCAATAGGTGTTGTATATCCATTCCAACTTTCCAACGAAATACTTGTCTTTCTCAACTCAAAGTAGCCACTGATACGTGGGGTTCTATTGAAGATGTTACATGTCTGCACCTGGATCTTGCTTAAATTTGACATTAATACCTCCAATGATTAGATCTTGATACCAAGCAACTAATCTACCGTTAAATTTGGTTTAATGCATATGGTTCCACAATAATATTCAGGCTCTTCGTTTATTGCTATTTCATCTATTTTCTTGACTGTACTAGAATGGCACATCTTTGCAAAGTGATTTTTCTTTTGACACTGCACATCTTGTCATAAGCTAGACAACATATTTATGCCTAAATCCACAATTCCCACAATTTATCGTTTTATAAACCTCATATTTCTGATTTGTTGATATTGCATTAACTCGAGGGTCTTCTTGTATATCCTTTATCCTAGTTCCAGTTAATTCTGTCACTCTGAAGGCTACTTCTAATGCTGGATCTCCTTTTTCAATCATCTTATTTTGGCAATTCGTGTCTGTAGAACCAAATACAAGGCGATCTCTTAACATTTCGTCCACTGAGTAAGTAATCACTACGTGATTTCGTCTCTTTAAATTCACAGTATTTGATAATAAGTTTCAGGTTCCTCATAGTTGTCAAACGATTCACTATCTTTTTAAAATCGATTATAAAATGAATATCTGGAGTCTATTATGTATTTTTGGGAATTGCAATAAGCTTGGAAGTTGTCAAGAACATTCTTTAATGTGGGATCCTTTGAAAATATGAATGTATTATATACAGATAATGCATCTTCGTCTATAATATTTAATAAAATGACGATCTTCCTAGCCTCCGCAGTTTCATCGAAATTTCCAATCTTTTCCAATTTTCACTTAAATTACCAGTGGGTCATAGTTTCGCTGGTATTATTACACGACATACTGGCCATTTTTAAGTTTATACCTACCGGCTACGCCTTGTGTTATTTGGAATATGTTAATAAATAACAGTTTGCTGGATTTCGTTATATTTTTATTTAGATACACTTTTTACTATTATAATAGCTGTTACAAGCGAGTTACATATTCCAAGCAAATAATGTTATATTCTCTTTGATTCCAAGATTCAAAAAGTCACAGATCACTAATGGACGTTTTTATAATTTTCCGTTTAACGTTTTTATCGCCAGGTTTTTACCGTCCAAAATACAATAGTTAAGCAAAATGCTTCCCTATAGTATCGGTGATAAAGACGCTTTTTCAACGTCCACAGAATGACGTTACGAAATGTAAAAGTGTCTATACAACTGCATACATTTTGCTTCCCCATTGTACCGTGGACGGTAAAGCGTGGCGATAAAAACGTTCAACGGAAAATTATAAAGGCGGGCATCACTTTCAAACACCTTACATCTTTTGTAAATATAACATCATTGCCTTACATAGTATTTATATACAAACTTTGCAGATTATGTCAAATACCACAACAGGTTATATTACAGTTGATTTGAGAGAGGATTTAGAAAACCGAATATAGAAAAGTCCGACATATTGGTTTATTGGATGAAAAACGCAGAATATTCAACATTTATAAACTGTCTTTAAAAGTACATAACGTTATGTATTGTTAATTGTTATAAATTGACACGCAGGTTGAGACACAGCCAACCCACAGCATAATAGTTCATAGTTACCGATTAAAATCAAGGCCAATATCTCTACCAAAAAATACTTTATTAGATACTGATTTCTACTTTCTTTCTTATTTCCGTTCATTTCACTAACAAATTGAGAATTTCAATTTCTACGATAGTTTTGTATTGTTTGTTGTGTAATTTGTATTGTTTGTAGGATGAAAGTTACAACGATGACGACGATTCAGTGTCGCATTCACGTTCATATTACTGTGACAACATCCGAGAAGATCCAATCACGTTAGAAACAAACGACGCCATCGGAATTAAAAGACCCCGCAGAATAAAATGTGAGGAGGAGGATGAATATGGACTCATTGGCGCGAATGTAACGTTTAAACTTAGGCGTATGGACCCCGAACAGAGGTGTTATGCAGAACTACTTATAAATAAAGTGCTTATACAAGGTCTGCAGAATAAGTTAACGGACGGCACAGATCTCACTGATCTTCATGTGTTAAACGTTAAATCAATGTTATAAATACTGGCTAATTATTAAATAATTTTCAAACATCTGCCTGTTCTTGAAATTAGTGGGTAATGTTAATGAGCGGATTGTATGCGCAAGCACCGTTGTGTTTTGATACTTCAGATATTCTTAAGCACTATGTTTTTTTCGATTTCATTTTGTGATTTTTAGGTGCTAAAAATTAGAAAATTTTTATTTGTTTTTTTTTTACCACGATCGACGCGTATGATTCGTCGGGTCACATTTGTACCTTTCACGCTTCACAGTGTTTTGCCACAAATGGATCATGAGTCATGATCATGAGCCTGTAGAGATCGCCAATTCAATTTATCAGATATTTTAGATTTCACCCAGTATAGAGGTACCTAGCACCTAGGTAATGGAGATATTAATAAAATAATTGAGGCATAATAGTACACTTACATTCTGAAGTTGTTACTTATTTGATTTCTAATTAGATAATTTTATAAGTTACCTATAGTTATGATAAATATTAAAAATAACGATACAGTTTTCGCCATTTTCGCAGTACAGCGAACAGACATGCGGGACTCGCCGCGTGCAGATAAATCGCCTAGTGCAATGTGCTCGATTTCGTATAAGCGCATTTACACCTTCCAATATGTTGGAACAATTTTTCTAGGAATGGCGATCTGAGATCGATTAATGGATGAATCGCTCATACGACCTCGAGTAGAGAATCGATTTAGTGAATTGATTGCGGACACCAAAAAATGGAGTTCACATTATATTTGTATTGGTAAAAACGCGACTTTAAAGTAATGAGCTAGCGTGGAAATTCTTAATAAATTATACATACATATATCGAACACTGCCGTCACCTTAGCGCTCTTGGAGCCAGATTTATCGCTTTTTTGAGTCCTCTTTTATCTATGCCATGCAAAATTTAAAAAACCCGTAGAATGATTTTTGAGTGTCTATCGTCTATTCACTGGATCGATTCACTGCTCGAGATCGAATTATCGATTCTTCCATTAATCGATCTCAGATCGCCATCCCTAGGAAAGTTGTAAGCGCTTATGTGCCAAGTAGTAAGCATATCTGTAATACACACATGCGGAACAGAGAGTACGATTTTTATGATTCGGTTGAGAAGCGATCCAATTAATTGGTTCCCTCTCGTATAATTCGAGGAATTCCGAAACCGTTTCGTTGATTTAATCCATTCCTACAAAATAAGATTAAGTCATGCGTGTTGAAGTTTGTTTGATGAGACTATACATCCCGTCGGTACGCTTATTACGTAACTTGCAGACAGCATGCGACAGCCAATTTCGCGCGATATCTGCTGTCAAAACGATAATTTGTGTAATGTAATTTGTATAGTGGCCCTAAATCTACCGCAAAAAGTGCATTTTACGGTCTACAGTAATAGATACGTACGGATACGGAAATACAATAATAGATACGCAATCGTCATACATGATACTAATTTTTTATTACAATTAATCACCGATCGCGCAGTGATCGCGTGGCTGTCGCTGTCTGCAAATTTTTAGGTAATAACCCCACGGATTTTCTTCGAACTTACTCTAAGTACTTTAAAATTAAAATATTGAAACACAAGTCTCAAGATTTTGCAAAATCTAACTTCTAAAGGGGTCAAATGTTATGATTTTTTATAAAATTCTATAGAAGTAGGTAAGTAGATAATTATAGTCAGTAATAACTATTTATAGAACAAGATAGGGAATAAATATTAGTCTCAATAACTTATTCAAAGATAGTAAACACTAATTAATTAACTATAAACAATGGAATTACACATTTACCGTATGCCGAGCAGTTTCACGAATGTGTAGATTGCCGTATTAGTCGCATAAGTATTCTTATTCGTACTCTTTGAAGCGTAGAAAAATATCGACAATAAGCCGAGCGCGGCGAGCACTGACAATCGTTGCTCGATCACTTACGAGCACCTAACCCCACTACTCACGATTCGGCGAATAATCGGTTCGGCACTTTGCGAGCCCCGCATATCTGGTCGCGCCTTAATATAAAGTAGCAAAAATGTACCTAACGTAGTTCTTAACACAAAAATAGGTAAGTACTCACGAATTATTCCCAGAGCTCCGTCGTTCTTCCCATGTTGCGTCGCTTTCCACTGCGCTGCTCTCTGACGCCACTAAATACATGGACCTAAGCACAGACCAACAGACGTGCGTTTTAAATATTTTCAACCGTCTTCCAAAAAAGGAGGAGGTTCTCAATTCGGTTGTAACTCCGTCATTTTTTGTAAACCGATTTGGAAAATTCTTTTTTGTTTGAAAGGATACACTTCCAAATTGGTCCCATTGAAATATCATTGATATTGAAGCTTTGGTTTCGAAGATACACCAAATAACGTGACCTGGTTATAACCTTTATTTTATTTGTATATATATATTTATATTATATTTTATTTAGAAATTAATTGTAGACGCGCCCTAGACATTCATTTAGGCCAAGGTGAGTGACCTTGGCCTTTCCTCGTTGAATGTTTTAAGTGATTGTAAAAAAAACAGTAGATGTCGTAATGACTCATTCCGTACAAATTGAAGTTTTATTTAAAGATTCAATAAGCATTATCTGGCCGGCGATTCAATATGCATTGCCTGGCCGGTGATTCAATAAACATTACCTGGCCGACGATTCAATAAGTATTACCTGGCCAGCGATTCAAATAAGCGTTATTACCTGGCCGGTGATTCACCTGGCCAACGACTCAACAATCATTGCCTGGCCGGTGATTCAATAAGCTTTACCCGATCACCGATTCAATGAAGTATTATTATCTGGCCGACACGATTCAATAAGCATTACCTGGCCGTCGATTCAGTAAGCATTACCTGGCCGGTGTATCAATAAGCATTTACCTGGCCGGCGATTCAATAAAGTATTATTATCTGGCCGACACGATTCAATAAACATTGCCTGGCCGGCCATTCAATAAGCATTACCCGATCAGCGATTCAATGAAGTATTATTATCTGGCCGACACGATTCAATAAGCATTACCTGGCCGGCGATTCAGTAAGCATTACCTGGCCAGCGTATCAATAAGCATTACCTGGCCGGCGATTCAATGAACATTACCTGGTCGGCAATCAATAAGCAGTACCTGGCTGGCACATAGAGGTGCGGGGGAGGAGGGGCGGCGCGGCGGGAGGCAGAACGTGCTCGACGAGCTCTCGCCGCTCTTCCTAAAACTACTGACTCTACGGCACAAAACAATAGTGATTACTGATTAGTGAGTTAAATATATCAAACTTTGTACGTACAAAGTTAAATACATTGAAGGATTTATAACATAGATTGAGCAAAAAAGACTAGTACAGACGTAATATGCTATACAGAAATGGAGAACAGTTCGAGTGTTAAAAATAGTGGAAAGTCTTACGGACTGTCTAAAAATAAAAATAGTTCAGACATGGTCTTTTGGTCTATTATGTACTTACATTCATAGTATAGTAATTATATTCTATACTACATTACTTCTGTAAGAGAAAAATAAGTAAATATAGTATGTACTGTATTTAGTGTACTGAATTTAAAAAATTGACCTGTTTTTCGCCAGGGCATAATCTATCTTCTCTTCTTCAAAATCGATCCAGCGGTTTAGCCGTGAAAACGTAACAGACTGACAGAGGCATTTTCGCATTTATAGTATTACTAACTTTTGCTCGCGATTTCTACGTGGAAAAAAAGTAGTTTATTTTTTTAAAGTAAAAAAAGTATCCTTTCCCTGAGTTTAATCTATCTCCATTCTAAATTTCATCAAAATCGGTGGAAATCAAAGTTAAATCAGTTTATACAAGTAAACCCACATACAAGATATTTTTTAAACGTCAAATCTGCTTTAGTTCGGTTTAAAGAGAAAACTTGGACATTGAGAAGAACCGAAAAGAAACTGTCAGGTATCATTTTTTCAACATTATTTTACAAAAGGTTTTTTAAAATAGGTACGATATTCAGAAATCCAGTAAGTGCATGTGGAGAGAAGATCATTTCCAGACTATTGTTTTATCTTCAACGAAATCGTTTATTTTATAATAGGTATTACTAGCGGACGCGACAGATGCTGTCCTGTCCGAAATGAAAAAATCCTAAAACCCGATTGCAGCGCCGCCTATTAAAGTACTAATATCGCTATTAAAAAATAGCGGTTGGTGGTAGAAGGATGAATATTTAGGGTTGTATCTATTTTTTAATGCCGAATCCTGAAAGAATTAAATTAAAAAATTTTGTTTAAAAATAAAATAAAAATTTTTGGGGTGGAGCACCCTTATCACTTAGGGGCATGAAAAATAGTTTACGTCCTATTCTCAGACCTACTGAATACACACAAAATTTCATAAGAATCGGTCAAGCCGTTTCGGAGAGGAGTTTTGTTACAAACATTGTGACACGAGAATTTTATATATTAAGATTGTTTAATCAATGTGCGTTTTATAACAAATATAAATCTCCTTTCAGTGAATTGAGTAACTTCCTGAGGAACTTTATTATAAAAACGAATAGATTTACCCGAAAATGAAACATTTCCAACGGTTTATTCGTGGCCATGATATCCGACCAGGCAGACAGACTGTCGCATTTTTAATATTAATATGGATTCTTAGCTATTATTGTTTTACCTGAAATGGGATCACTGTCGCTATGATCTTGTCTCTCACGTCGCCAGCCAGAATCAGGCGCTGGTCCATCTGCGGCGACTCCGAACAATCCTGATACTGCGCCCGCTACTACTTTACGAGCAGATTTAGCAGCCATCTGTGCAAAAAATATATAAATGAAAATAAATTAGAATACGAATGGCAATCGGTCCAATATATACTTATTGTGAAAGGGGGTATAAATCCGCGGGTGGTTTAACGTGGTCACTGTTGACTGCTATATTAAGATGAATATGCTGCTATATTGAAGAATAATAATTACGGGATACGTCTATTAAAAAAAACCACTCATTTAATAGAAAAAAATGTACAACCCTATCATCATGCCCTATATTCCAATTCCAAATAATGTACTATCACTGGTACTATGCTAGTTGCTAGCGATAGCGACGTATAAACGCTCATATTAGGGTTGCCTCAACTTCATTTTTTTTAAAACTTCGAGGTGTTACACTAGAACTATTGACCTTTGGCGAAGATGTAGAACGCACAGACAAATTAGCCTAAAGACAGGAAATGAAAGGGCACCGTTTTCTGCCATCGATGCGCACAAACGCTCATATAACTTCAAACACAAACGCGCGCTCCTTTAGTATTAACCAGAAAGCAGATCCGTGACCTGTGTCTAATTGTTTTAAAAAATATAGTATAAATTACGTAAACAATGCCAAATTGGGCTGTAAAATGGTGTGGTAGTGACAGTCGTAAAAATAGTTTCAAAAAGGATAATATCACGTTTCATCGGTAAGTATAAAATTAATAATAAAAATTTATATCAAAAAAATGCAGAGCTCTCACTATACTGGTCGCTGGTAGCTTTGAGTCAGCGTTTGTCCTTGTCTAGCAACCTATAATTACATGTTGCGTCCTCACTCTTGCAAGATGGCACGTGTAAGTAGGAAGGCGAAAAAACGTATCGATATATCAATATATTTTCCATTAATTTTGAGAATTTATAATGACTACCACATTTTGAAATTATATACCTAGTTTCATCCATACTATCCATACTATATAATAATATAATATATATAACATATAATTATATAATATAATATATTAATATATAATCATATAATATTATATAATTGTATAATCCATATCCATACTAATATTATAAATGCGAGTCTCTCTGTCTGTCCGTCTGTCTGCTTCGTTTTCACGGCTAAACTGCCGTACCGAGATTTTAATAAAATTTAGCATGGACATAGTTATTGACATTGACACCAGGGGGTGAACATATGCTACTTTATTTTTCAAAAATCTACCCCTAATGGGGTGAATAAGGGGATGAAACTTTGTATGGAAAATTTTTAACCCCTGAACCGATTTTTGTACATAGATAAAACCTTTTCTAATAAAAAACATATTTCTTTTTTCCAAAAATCTACCCCTAGAGGAGTGAAAAGGGGATGAAACTTTGTATGGGAAATTTTTAACCGCTGAACGGACTAAGATGTAATTTGGTACAGAGATACACCTTTTCTATTAAAAAAACACAGTTATCATTAAAAAGATGTCACCGTTCTTTTTTCAACCGACGAAAAAATGATGGAGGTTCTCAAGTTGGTGCATATTTTTTTTTGTATACGACCATGCGTAGCTTTTTACAGAGTAGTCTGATTTTGATGATTCTCTTTTATTGGATAGAATATATCTCGAGTTTTGGGTTCAATTTAATTCGGAAAAAATTTAAGAATACAATTTAACCGACTTAAAAAAAAACACTGAAAGAACAAAATAATTATTCTTTACTAATCAAAACTCAAATACAAAAAAAAATATTTTATACATACGATACAAATACCTATTTAATTAAATTCGACAGTTACTGAAATCGATGCAAGCCTCCCAAATTAATAGACTTTCTGTTGTGGCACATTAATTTGGAACCCACTTTAATAACCGTCAAATTTAATTATGTACATACAAACATACAATCTTCACACCATATCCCTAACGGGGTAGTCAGAGGGTCGGAGCGCCAAGCGTCATGGTCCTTACATACTTCTTTCGCTTCTTCAAATCTCATCATTCTCCTCACACATTTTTGCTTAGGTATCCGAGTGCTTTTGACATTTCCGTCGGCTAACACTAGCAAATTTAATTATATACGTATTTATATCGTATGTATAAAGTATTTTTTTTTATATTTGAGTTGTAATTAGTAAAGGATAGTTATTTTATACTTTTCAGTGTTTATTTCTAATAGTTTTAAATTTTTTCTTAATTTTTTTTATTTTTCCCATTTGAATGACCTTGGCCTAAATAAATATATAGGATGGGTCTACAACTAACTACTTTTCTAATTATAGAACGAAATGATATAAAAATGTATCATCAATATAAATAAAGCTTATAATTAGTAATTATTATTTCGTGTATCTTCAGAGGGCAAGCTCAATACCAGTGCAATTTAAATGGGACCACCTCGGAAGTATATCAAACAAAAAAAAAATTTTAAATCGGTACACAATTGATGAGGTTATCGATGAACATACATAAAAAAACATACAGACGCACATAGAATCTCCCTCTTTTTAAAGTTGGTTAAAAAAAATACATACAGACGAAAAGGTTAGGTGGTTCTACCACAAAAGCTTTTCAGTTTCGTTTTTTGTGAATTTAATTTTTTGTTAAAAAGTTTTACATTAGGAGAAACACGTACTACCCAAACGAATTTGATTTGCATTTCTATTCCAACTTTTTGATTTTTTTGTTTCGAAATGAAGAATCTTGTTTTGATTATATATACATATTTTATTATTTCTATTTTTAAAATAAGCTTATGAAAATAATTCTTGTATTTATCGATACATACAATATCTACGAGTACATCACTATGACGTTTAGTACGTGACGTTACCTTGCCGCCCGCTTACGTCTCATTCCTCTAACCTTGACAGAATAGTTCGCTTAGAAATTCGTAAACATTTCAAGTCTCTAGGGTAGTTTGTCTGTGATAGAACGCAAGTGTTCCGTGGTCTGGGTACTTTAATAACCTTTCGCATTTACTTATCCTTTCGAAATAACCTTGTATAATATAATTATAAAGAGGTAAATTTTGTTATGTAACAGATAAACTCAAAAACTAAACAACCAACCGATTTCAAAAATTCTTTCACCTATAGAGAGCTACATTGTCAGCTGTATTTTATTTTCAAAAAAATTTCTACCCGTGCGATGCTGATGCGGGCCGTTAGTAAAATATAAACCTTATTGTTTTAGACACTTCACCATAGAATATCCGTGATCTGTTGCTGTACATATCGACTTATTCACTGGCCTTGCAGATATCCCTAATTAAATTTCTTCTGTATGATTACGAGTATGTCACAAAAATGATGCCTGGATTGACATTTTTTCGGTATTTACGGGTTTCTTTCTTACCGGTAGTTGAATTTGAGTTTCGACTTCTTTTGTTATATCTATGATAATAACATAAATCATTTTAATGAATTGCAGGTATTTGAATTTGAAATAGATAGTAAGTATAACCCATGAGATATCATATGTTTTCTATCATAACGGGTAATTATTGGTCTATTATGTATGTTGGAATGGTCATCTCATCACTCTGATAAATATTTTTCACTTATTTTTCCTAACAACAATTATTAACCGACTTCAAAAAAAGGAGGAGTTTTCAATTCGACTATGTTTTTTTTCTATGTTTGTTACTCAATTACTCCGCCAATTATGAATTGATTTCGATGATTCTTTTTTTTTTTGGTAGGTCATACTTACAACATAGTACATACAAGTACTTATACCAAACTAATAAATTTCTGTTGTTTCACATTGATTTGGCACCGACTTCAGTAACTCAAATTTAATTGTATAGGTATGTGTATCGTATTTATAAAGTTATTTTTATTGTACTTAAGTTTTGAATAGGAAAGTATAGTTATTTTGTACTTTTTAGTGTTTTTTCGAAGGCGATTTAAATTTTTTTTTCATAATATTTTTTTATGCCCTTTTTCCGGTGCTCTTTTTGCACCGTTATTGCACCTATAAAAGAACAGCTTCAAATTACTGCCAAAAATTAACATTCAGAAAGTTATATGAAAAAACGTTTGTGTGCCTCAGTCAATCTTGCTGCAATTTTTAGGCACTAACTTTTTTGTCAATGCTTGTTGAAAGTACCTGGCACAACTTTATTTTCCTGAAAATAAAGTTTAATATCCGATATCATACATAGAGAATAAGATCGATTATGGAATGGCACGTGATACGCAACATTTAGGGGCTTACATAACGACAAGTAGGAATGAAAACTGACATTCGTATTAATACTATTACTATTATCTGTTACTATTATCACAAAGTGGTCAGAAATCATAATACGACTATCGTATGGTTGGTCGATTGTACTCGTGGCCAGCGCGCACACTAGCCCTTTAACGGTAGAGCGTGATCGTCTTTTGACACCCTCGGGCCGACATTTTTCAAAAGTTAATTTTCAGTTCCTGTTAAATAGTAATAAATTTTTCAAAAATTGACACTTATTGAAATTAAATGAAGTAGGTAATGTATGTAGTTATTGCACTTTTGTTTTTTAACTTCATCAAAATTCTTTTTAATGTTTTGAAGAATAATGAATTATTTTTTAATTATTTATTTCATTTTCTCATAATACATACTATTTAAATTTCCTTTTTAGTACATCCAGCTTGTCACTTGAGAGCGCTATTGACGATAAATACTGGGATGAAAGTTATTTCCATAGAGTAGAATACCTTGTTATTTCATTAACGTTACATGATAATGTTACTTCATTTAATCCTACTAATATTTTAAAATGTGAAAGTTTGTGAGTATGGATGTTTGTTACTCTTTCACGCAAAAACTACTGAACAGATTTTGATGAAACTACAATAATATATTTTATACATCAGAATAACGCAGGCTATAATTTATACGCGAACGAAATCGCGGCCCAAAGATATTTTTAAATATAATAAAAAGAAACAGCAATAATGTAACGCAATACATAATAGAACACCAATAATATAATATACAATTAATTTTTCCGCTTGCCACCTGGCACTAGAGCGTCCTGCACTTTTCGCTCTACTGCAGGGCCGGCATTGCCGTGTCAGGTACTGATTGTCACTGTATAGTGCAGTACGCAGTACTTTGTACTTACGCATATATTAATGTCAATTTCGGGTACGTTGTTCAAGTCTGCTGCCAATTCAGCAAGATTTCTGATATCCCTTACATTAGGTTTTGCTGTCTCTGCTAACGTCACCAGCTCGTATAAATAATCCCTATAGACTTCTTGTGTGTCAACTAGATAACAGAGGTAACAAATACGTAAGATCAACAAATATTATAATTTAAAATTCGATGGGAGCCTTAGCTTAGGTGCACATACTATACCTACTGAAAACTACGGATTTGTTTTATCTTCAGTATTTTACAGGCAAATAGCTATGACGATTTAACCAATGGGCAAGAAATTGAATCGTGAAGGGATCGCTACGCAAGTAGTTTTGTTTTATGTAAAAACAAACATAACTTCACACCATTTCTCGTTCAAAGTGGATAGAACAATAAAATTACACCTTGAGGGCTTATAATATGGCTGACAGATGACAAAGAGTGGGCATTGTTGTAAGCACATAACCAACACAAGCTCTCCAACACAAGAATGTGTTAGTACTGTCAAGAGTTGGAAAAATGCCTATGCATCTTCTGTGTTACTATTATAGACCACTAACACTAATATTTCCTGAGTCTGGGGAGATTCAGCATGTTGCTGACTGCAGTGGAACTTAGTGAGATCACAATAGATCAAAGGTGATTGCAGTAATAGAAGCCAGGCGTGGCATGCATGGCCACTTTTTATTAAAATGTTAGCATTATGCTAATTAATTCATTGCTTTTACAACTTCCTTGAGATAATACCTTAGCTGAATGTTATGATCAGTAAAGGACAATAAACACAGACATGTACCTATCTCTTTCTCTCCCAGACCAGCTTTAAACTAATGTTTTAAAATATGAAGACATCACAATTCACTATATCAAGGCTGCCTTCAAAACTCACCTTTAGGTATTTGACTTTGGTACTCTCTCTCTTTATTATCATCAGTTATTAGTAGATTTCCTCCTGTGGAGACTTCACTAGTAACTAATGTAGGTCCTGGAATGTTACTTTGCCCTGTTATATTCATTGTTGGAGCAGGGACTTTGTTTGCCAAATTAATTTTGACTACCAAAGGAATAGCACTCTGCTGAGTATTGGGAAGGTGTAGTTGATTTGATGATGTAGTAGTTTGGATTTGAGGAAGCGGTGCAGAGGCAGGTATACGCGATGCGATTTTGCCATTCACCAGTAAATCTGGTGTTGGTTGCTTCTGTTGTCCTACAATATAAAAAAAACTTGTATAAAATACTGTTAGTACTTCAATTTTATATGGTCACCGCAAAGTTGAATGGAGTGAATTTTATTCACGTCAGCATTGAAATAAGAAACGAAGCAATGTAAGATGAAACGTCAAAATGTGGCCAAAATGTCGTATACCGTCTCTCTTCTTGATCGGTGAGCGTTGCAGCCCTCGATAGTACCTATATTTTATTTCTCTATGGTGCAGCCTAAGAGTAATATCAATTCACATATAATAGTACGTATAACAACATTATACATCACTAGAGATTTGCGAGCGTGTTTCCAGCGATGTGATATTGCATACATTACAGACGAGATTGGGGGGGAGGGGAGGGGATAAGGGGCTTAAATATTCTAGGTACCTATGGTATATCACCCACTATCCTTATTTCCGCCTATTTCACTGCGAAAATTCAGTTCTTAGAACTTAGCTCCGCTTTACATAAGTGTCTATATAAAAATGATATAAAGGTCTCACCAATTATCAACTCTGATTCTGTGAAAGCCATAACATCCAGGGCTGAAGACAGGGCGGAACCGACCCCGGTGAGTACTTCGCCAGTGATTCCTACGTCTGCGCTTGCTACGCAGTCGGGCGGTGGTGGTGGTTGAACTCGACGTCTGTATAAAAGTCAATAATTATTAAAGTAAACCATTACGGAGTTAAATTAAAACTGTATAGACTTAGGTGTTAATTTGCGGAATTTCATTTCATGTGATGAATTCTTATAATACTTAGCTATAATATTTTCCGCCCAAAATTCCAAAACTAATCGACACGTTTCGCCTCTCAACGAAGCATCCTCAGGGTGTTACAGAGATCAGACTCGGGCAGCTAACCAGCACCGAATCTCATTTGTTGATTCGGTGCTGGATAGCGGGCGTCAGAAAATAGCTAAATATTATAAGACTTTATCACATGAAATTAAAACTTGCTAAGTAAATTAAACAAAATTAAATATCTACCTACGTTTAATTTCTATACTTAGGTAATTAATTGCCGGAGTCGGAGATCATGAGGAATACAATGATGAGTAGGTACTATATTCATTAACGACACAAATCTATATTTATAATATTATAGAGGTTAACTTGGTTTGTTTGTTCCGGTTTGTATGTAATGGATAAACCAACGAATTCGGTAATTCGTTAGGATAAACATAAAACTACTCAACCGATTTCAAAAATTCTTTCACCTGTAGAAAGCTACATTATCAGCGAGTAACATATGGGCTGTATTTTTTTTTTATTTCTACCCATGTGAAGCCGGGGCGGGTCAGTTGTATTAAACAAAAATTTATAGGTACATACACAAACCAGTGTAGTACATTATATAGTCTCCTTCTAATAGTATATAGTAGTCAGTTAAAAAGAAACATTACATACACAAACCTACCCTTTGTAATTTTTATCATAAAAAAGAAGTATTCTACATTACATAGACCTATGCGATTCGGTGAATCGCATATGTCTATGTAGAAGTAGATACTCATAATTCTTATAATCATGCATATATCATAGACTTTACTGTCCCATATTATGAAGTGAGACAAATAAAATGTAGAAGTGTGAGTGCTATTTTCTTACGAAATGGCGGGTAATGATAAATATGTCGTATGTAAAAATGAGTTCGCTTAATGCCGGCCACACACCATCCAGTATGCTTGATTAAGTCTGTCCAGTACGCATGAAGCGTCGTTTGGCATGACGCCCCTAGAGCGCACACACGATCCGTTGTACTTGACGTCAATCAAGTATGCAGGACGGACTTGATGGCTTGATGGATTGACGGAAGATGGTCAAAATGATTTCCGTCAAGTATAACTGATCAAGCCAAATTGGTGCCACACACGATCAATATGACTTGATGGAACCTCCGCTTCATGCATACTGGACAGACTTGATCATGTATAGTTGATGGCGTGTGGCGGGCATTATCTGATTTGCCTCACCGTTGCTGCTGAGACACGATTCAGCGGTATCTGGAGTTATTTATAAAGTCTGCGATATACATAGGTATCTACTATCTAATACATAAAAATCAATGGTTATTTGTTTGTTTGTTCACATTTTCTGTGCTGCCATATCGCTCATCCGATTGCGATGAAATTTGGTATGGAGATAGCTTGAATCTTGACGAAGGACATAGGCTATTTTAAAAATAAAAAGCGCGGACGAAGTCGCGGGCTAGTGCTGAATAAAAACAATACTAGCTGTACTGTTTTTAACTATTTTTGAATTTTCTTCATGAAATTTTGAAAATAAAACAATTAGGTATATAAAGATACATAGTAACACAGATTTATACTAGCGTAAAGCAGCAGTATGTATAAATGGGTACTAACGGCATCGGTGCTTTGGTGGGTGTCGATATTGATACCCTTCCCCACATTAACCTACGAAGCTCTTCGCCACTGATACCTCTCCTCCTCAACTCCGTTATGGTCACTTTTCCTACACGCTGCATAAATGGTAAAAAAGTTAGATATTATAAATTTAAAAATTGTATGTGCTATGCTTTTGCTACTATCCGGATACGATATTGATCGAATATGTATCTCGTATAATATATATTGTTTTAGGGTTGGTTCTTTTCCATATTTATTAAGATCGGTGGCCAATCACGCAATTTCTTTTGACCGGAAATTACCTAATGTAGTACTTAAATATGGAGTTCTTGTTATAAAAAATAGTTGATAACTATTCGATAAAAATTCGTTTTCTAAATTGACCTAACCGGGTATCGAAACCGTGGCCTTGGATTTATAACACTTGAATAAAAAAGTTTTAATTAGGGAACGGTTTCGGTTTTATTCAATTTTACTAACTTAAAATTACTGATTGGTGTCATCAGCTACCATTGGTACATGATGTACCTATTGAATATTGACACGTTTTTTGACATTCGCATTCGCGAATAACGGACACAAATATTCGTATTCGCAAATGTGAGAAATGTAATATTCATTCCGATTTCTTCAGTTTCCAGGTTTCGTACTTTCAATGCCGTCGTAATGAACGTTACCACATTGTGAATCAAGATGTCTCATGCAAGTAGGTACACATTTTATTACATTATCCCTGTAATCCGCGAATGGGATAAATAGGATTCAAATAAAATATATTTTTTGGTCTGGGTCGTTTTAGGACCCAAAGTACATTTTTATAATTTAATTTTGAACGTTTTTAACTTTTTACCGTCCACGACACATTAGGTAAGCAAAATGCTTCCCTATTGCGTAGCAGAAAAGGACGCGTTTTCAACGTCCATGGCGTGATGTTATACTGAACGGAAATTTAAAAGCGCCTTCATATAACTGCATACATTTTTCGTCCCTATTTTACCGTGGACGGTAAAATCGTGACGATAAAAACGTTCAACGGTAAATTACAAAAGCGGCCAAATATCAAAGAGCGGGACCGGAAATAAACAATCAAACAAGTGACGGCCGATCTTTTTTTTTGTATAATCATTCCATGTCATTCAAAGCAAACTTTTAACTAAACGTACTACTAACAATGGCATCAAACATTCTTTTTGCGTTGGAGGTTAAAAATAGATATTAATGTTTCTGTTTCAGGTCTTTCTTGCTTTTTATAAGGACCTTCAAACCCCGTGCTCAACTACTGACAACCCTACATTCATGTAAATGTATACACGGACATATTAAGTTACTGTTATATACATTACCTTCCAATTAGCTAGAGCTCCCTTTCTCTGCTTGGCTCTTGTTTTGGCCTTACTTTTTATAACCATTACGGCCCTCTGCTCGTAACGTGGGTCATCAGAAGGTCCGAGTCCTATAGAGTATTCCTGAAGGTATCTATGGGCATCTTCTTGCGCTACCGACCGTTCCAAAGACACTACGATTTTGGCCCACTGAACAAACCAACATTAGGTTAAATACACAATTAATTTTAGACAAAAACCTAAAATATCGACATGTGTTAATGTCCACCGGATATTTTTTCAACCTTAGCGGTATAGTACATACATAATATTCAGTTTCTATAATTCGGAAACACCTACTGCAGTCATTAAAATATTTCAATTACAGTTACTTAAATTGCGGTCATTAAATTAGATACTAACTATCCGTGCTCGGTTTAAAGCACGGTTTAAAGCTCAGCTAACTTCCGTATTTTTCCTGTACAAAAAGTCCTCTACCTGCCAGTGAAAGTCCCGTAAAAATCAGTCGTCGTTTCGAAGTTTAGCTCGGATGAACAAACAGAAAGACAGATAACAATGAAAAGAAACGTGTTGGTTACATACGTGTATATACTTAGACTTAAGAAAAAATTTTTATTTTGAAATCACAGACAGATACTTCAATTTTATTTATGTGATAGACACATAGATAGGGAACAACAACACCAACACAACATATCTTTACGCTCTTTATATCCCTAACGGGGTAGTCAGAAAGGATGGACCGCCAAATATTGCAATCCTTGCATACTTCTTTCGCCTTCTTAAATCTCATCAGCCATTAAAACTATAAAAAACGAGAGTAGGTACTCCCGTCGCGATTTACGCAAGACTGCGAGAGAACGTTGATATTTCGATAAGTATGAAACAATTATTAACTTATTATTAACTTTTAACGCTAACTTGCTTTGCAAATGCTTTTATGCGACAGTGATTTTAGATTTTACTCTGAGGTCTTAAGGAAATCACGTGATTCTTCACTTTTTTGCTCGACTTGTCGGATAGATGTGAAGTGGACGGTACGGTGAGAGTGCAAGCCGAAAATTATGGCGATGGTGTGTATTACCCATGCGATGATGATGATGATGATAAATTGGATAAGTGATAGTCTGTAATTGATATCCTTTACCAAGTAACATGTTGTATAATATCTGGGATATCCAGAGATGATGGTACAGTTGCGCTGAACATTGTATATTCAGTATGTAATAACACGAGTAAGATCGCCATGAGTACCTAAAATATTAGTAACGAAATGACGTGGAGTTTATACTCGACTGTGTAAATGATATATTGGGGAATTGTGTGGTCAGGGTAGTACTGTAGTGGAAGAAGAGGTCTTTAGGGGGCAAGAATTCCCATACTATCACTGGTAGCTCCTTTGATAGAGAACGATTCATATGGAATTATGAACCGTTAAAGAATACGGCTAACATGACTTGTAGTGGAATATAATACCAGGTACGGTGCAGGTACGATGCAGGTACCGTTATCTTTCGATTAACTACACCCTCGTTATTGTTCTAAATTGATCTATATTTTGTCTCTATGTACCTCACGTGCATAAACTTACTGAACGCTGAGACAACTCCCTTAGTTTGTTTTAATGTCGACTTCGAGCTGCTTGGGACACTAGAAAAACTAACGTTTGAAGATTTATTATTTGTTAAGTAAATGTCCAGTCGAAAATTGATCAATCATTTTAATTCAAAACGAGAACACAGAGTAAGTAGTTAATTTTTGCGATTATTGGTACAAAAATGTTGTTCTTAGTCTTACTGAAATCGAAACCCATTAATACATGCATGTACGAAACTCAGGTGAGACATGAGCGACCAAGATAGCACTTAAAATTGCTGTATGCTTGACTTTTCTTTGGTTTAAATTGCTTAATCAAATATGACGAAACAAGTTTTTGACATGTAATGATTAAAAATTGCTATGTCAAATATGTCAACAACGTTTTTAACAATATTGCTCCAATCTTATAATGTTTAGTAGCTTTAAGTTTTTATTTATGTGTTGGTATGTACTTTTGTGGATTACCACGCAATTACCTTCTGGTACGTCGATGGAGTATCATATCTGAATAACTCCAGCATAAAGCACTCTGTTACATCAACAAGGTCAACACGATCGACTAAAGTAGATTTGGCGTTCAAAAATACCTTGCGTTTGAGTTTACTTGAATAAATTGATTTGACTTTGACTAACTTTGAACGTTTTATCTTTGTCTCGTGGTAACTAGGAAGTCTAACTTAAACTAGTTTCAAGTGTACATAGTTGCGTCGCAAATTTGATGCACGTTTGGTTCAAGTTTAAATTGCTATCTGGGTACCTACTAATTTTGTTGTATGTTAACTATATACACAAAACGAAATATCTATTTATAAAATTGTTTGTGTGAGGAGAATGATGAGATTTGAGGAAGCGAAAGAAATATGTAAGGACCGCGACGCTTGGTGCTCCGTTATCTCTGACTACCCAGTTACAAGTTTACGGACCGGTTGACTACCCCGTTAGGGATACGGCGCGCAGCGTGAAGATATGTGTGTATGTAAAATTGTTTGTCTATTCATTCTAACATTGGCTTCGTAGTTTCATGATCCTGATGATTTAATAAACAAAGAATGTATGATGTACCTACACGTCCTACAATAGATACAAAAAATCTGAACTACAAATAAAAATACTGTGTAGTCTTCATCAGTCGCGTCCATTATTTGACAATAAAGCGATCATCTGTTACATAATTTTAGTATTATTCGAATATATAATACAACCAACGAAACAAAAAACAGAAGCGCAATTTATTTCTTCTTCACTTCGGTATAAAATCGAGAACGTCAATACGGTTATGCACACAAGCACACACATAGAAGTTTTTACTCAGTAAGTACTCGTAGACTTGTAGTGTAGGCTACACAGAGCAAAATACACGCACACAAGAAGGAGTAACCGGCCAATAGAAGGCCGCAGTGTCGCGTCTCCTCGACTTGACCTGTGCTATGCGCTGTGCCGCTAGTGATTTCACTCCGATTACACGTGCTTGTATTGTTGATGCAATATAATTATAAAAAATGAAGAATAAACATTACTGTTCGGTCTATAGTTGTTTGAATAATGACAAAGACAATAGTGACCTTGGATTTTTTAGTCTGCCGTCAGATCGGGATAGGTAAGAAGCTAATATTTTACTCTAAACTTCGTTCAATATCAATACGAGGTGAATTACGCACACATTCATATAGCTCGGTCGTATTGGGAGCAAAACAAAACGCAAGCGCTCTGACAAGTTGACAACTGACACAAATGCACACATTGAAGAAAATGAAATAAGCTCTTCGAGAACCATTCCAGTGTATGCTGTGTTTATTCTGATAAAAATACATCGTATCGATCTATATTTTGTCGAATGCTCAATGCTCGTTGGCGTGGTCTTGTACTAGTACAGTATATAACATAAGTAAGTAACCACGAATGCACTTTTCTACAAGATTATTATCGTAAAAATGTAGCGAAATAATTAGAAATTCTATCTTTGTTTCTATATTCGACGAATGAAATAGCACCTGTACACTTTTTTTTTGTATTCAGTCATGGTCTCATAATATTTTTGTTTTCTTTCTATTATATACGCAAAGTTGTTTAATAAGAAATATCGTTTAAGACGTGATGACTAGTCAGCTACCTACCTATTTATTCAATTTTGATTTTATTCATTAATTTCTGTGTTAAAAAAATATTTTTATACATAATACTTAAGCGATAAATTGGTATACATATATACAAATACAGAATCTTGGACATAAAATAATAATAACAAAAATTATGTTCATGTACGTTTATTATTAGATAGGTCGAATTGAGAACCTCAATTTTATTTTTGCGTCGGTAACAAAGAATTGGAAGCTAATTTGCGATTGTGACAGGAAGTTTTAGTTTTTATAAATATTTTACTCTTACGTGTGCATAACATATTTAACATACTTATGTACGAGGCAAATGCGTTATATTTTTAGTAACCAAAGTTTAACAGCTATATATAATTATGAGTTTTTTTTTAATGACATTAGAGATTTAGTATGATCATCAACCTACTGTCATTTATTTGTGGTTAAGATTCATAAGTCCATTACAATAAATTAAAAAAAACAAATAAAAAAGTCACTGTATCTCTTTTGAATTTTAATTATGTTTTTAACAATTTGGTAAAAAAAATAATCAACGACAAAGAAAAACTATGACGTTAGCGTATATAATCTTGATCACTTCTCATACAAAATTGTCAAAAAGACTTTTTTGGTAGATGATATAAATCTATTAATATATATAAATAGTATAACTGATTTGACTTGATTTGGTATCAAAGTAGTTATAGTCTCCGCCTAACTAGTTTCAAAACTAGGGGGCTACAAAGGGGCTAGCAAGTACCCGCCGCCTGGTTGTGAGACAGGGTTTTTTCTATATTTCCAAAAAACCAAAAAATCAAAAAATACGGTTATCAAATTCGAAAGGAGAAAATAGTTGCGTAGTTGTGAAACCGGTTATGTGGAGCTATAACCAAGGGCTAACCAAGGCACTAATGTCCGATTTCACCAAAGTCCCCAAATACTTAGCGAATCCCTGAAAAAGGATAGGGGCCCGCTAACCATGATTTTGTGTTTCACGAAACGTTAAGAGCCCCTATGTAGTTAAAAGATTCACTAAATTTAGAAACTCGTTTTTCGAACCCTATGTGGCAGTTTTACGTGTTAGTTTTTGATAATATAGGGAATAATTTCATAAATTATGTAGAAACTTACTTAGAAGTAAAACAATAATATCTGTTTTATCGATAAACTTTTGGAAACAAATAGTCACTATGGACATAAAACGTCACGTAACTTTGCCTGTCATTACTAGAGAACCATTACATTGATGAAAACGAATATTATGTAAGAACCGGTTTAGGGGTCCGTTTAATCTAGGGGGTACATAGTTATATGACGACATAGATGCCAGTCTGTACATATACATGTAATATGTATGTTCTCTTACCTGTTTCACCCATTCTTTTTCTGACTGCTCTATGACGTGGGCATATGTGTTACCCATCATAGCTATCAGCATATTCAGTAGCAGGATGGGTACAAATACCATAAATAACGCAAAAACTGCTTTCGCCAAGTTTGGATATGTTGTCAGTCCGAGGTCTGTGTACTGGAAATGATTGCTGAAGTGAATAACTAATCGTAGTGTTCTTTTTATAAATTGAAAACAAAAGTAATTATAATTCAAAACATAAACTTAGTATATACTGGCGTATAGACGAACATAGAGTTCGTTGACGAGCGATCATTTTTAATTTGTCAATGTCACCCATGAAATGAATGATTCCCTTGATTATTCCTGTATATAGTATATGTAATATCACAATCACATACAGAACACGTAACCATTATTGAAAAATAGAACATTTCTTTGAAATAAAACAGAAATAACACAAATTAATAAAATAAGTCAACGGCGTTCACCACAGCGTGACGACTTGTGACGACCTGTAATTCAAAAAGGGTTACAATAGCACACGTAACCATTAGTGAAAAATACAACACTTCTTTGAAATAAAACAGAAATAACACAAATTAATAAAATAAGTCAACGGCGTTTTCCACAACGTGACGACTTGTGAAGACCTGTCATTTAAAAAGGGTTACAATAGCGTCTCTTTTGCTGTCCCTTTCCTACTCGTGCCACTATCATAAAATATTATATTCTCACTCGCACTCTTTGTACGTCTGTACGCCAGTATATACTAACAATAAGATTTAAAACGAATTTTGTACTTACACTATAGTCTCCTAGTGTGATTTGAAACAAGGCCATCCATGTGCTTGGGTAGCTGGAGTATAAAGTCGATTGCACGTTAGGAAATCCTGAAAATATTACATCTCTCAACTGTTTTTAAAGACAGTTAATACTATAAAAATATTGTTATATACTTACCTTTATAAAGAAAATAGAATGATTGAGAGAAACCGAAGAGTATTATGCAATAAATAATTCCAAAGGTAAACATATCGCCAGTGATCATACTGTATATCATTGTTACGAAGGGTCCTGTCAGCCTCACTGCTCTGTGATATAATAACAATTTTAATAAAAAGAAACACAACAATATCTATACTTTTGTATATAATGGAGAAACTCAAAATCTACTCAACCGATATCAAAAATTCTTTCACCTATAGGAAACGATATTATCAGAAAAAATTTCTGCTATGCGAAACTGGGGCGGGTCACTACTACATAATACATATGAAATTGTCTTTGTTTTAATTAATATAGTCAGCATAATTTGTTATTCAGGTTATGTGACATGAAGCGCTTAATGTCGCGATCCCTTCCTTATGGCTCTTTATATAATTTAAATATATACATACATACATTAAATATTAAATCCTCACGCCGTATCCCTGACGGTGTAGTCAGAAAGGACGGAGGTGTAAGAAAGGTGCAACCTTTTAATAAATTGTTAAGTACCTATAATTATTTTTTCTATACTTTCACTTCTGTCGTATAAATAGGACAGGATGTTACAATATAAACTAAAAAGTGACCTAAAGTTGACGAATAGACTAAAATATGTAAAATGGGTTAGTTAAAACTACCAAATTAATTTTTATCGAACTTCAAGATTCATGTTTTGTCGCCTTAAAAAGGGGGAACTGGTTAATACTATGAGATACTCATTGGGATATATATAATGGAGCTATAGAATTAGTAGTTTTATCTACAAATCTCAATATTTAAAATGAACGGCTTTCTCTATAAATTTGCTGCTTTTGATATAAATAACATTATCTTTAAAATTAATGTCTTTGCTATAAAACAATGGTTAACTTCAAAATTACAACTGTTTGCACAATAAAATTTTGGTTACAACTTCAATCATTGAAACCTTAATGTGGTATAATGGTGATAATGATTGCTTGGGAGCAACGTGAGGACAAATGCAGGCTACGGTTTAGATTGTTGCACATTGGGTAAAATTTTGCAAATTTTTTCTAACTTTAAGCAAACACGACGATATATTTATAACAGTTTTTTTGATTAGGTTAGGTCTTTTTACCACAAAGGGCGAGCCGAGCGAGCGTAGCGAGCGTGCCGCGGCAGCGGCCGGCGAAGGACCAGATCGGTATCCGCTTTATACATGAGCAGTATTGAAACAGGACTCCACTCTAAAGAAACCTGCACTAGGTCCTACCACCCGCATATGTTATATATTACTTATACATCTATAGTTTTAAAATTCGCGTATTCCGTAATATTTTTTTTAATAACAGTATTTAATAACAGTAGTAGGTGCGTTTGATATCAGCGACAGCTGAATCGCTCTACCTATCGATTTGATAAAAAATAAATTAATAATTTTGTGGTTTTAACAGCTCCATAATGTCCCTTCCTCATCTTAAGATTTTTACATATATCTACTCCGATCACTATAATACCACATATTAATTAGTTACTAGCGTAAAATAATACCTCAAATTAAATCATACTTAATTAGATACCCACATATTACGTGTAGACTATCAGAAGTTGTGTCGAAATGGAAAAGACGTAGTGTCATTTTATTGTAATAGTAATGCGTCTCAATAATGAGAACAGGTTTTTTCTCTCAAAGATAAGAGATTTTTATGGCTAAAAAGGTTGAATAAACCCAAGCTAGCGGAAACTAGTTTATTTAAGGCTAACTATAGAAGGTTATTGTAAAAGGGGGTGTAAAGCCGCCGGGGTTCCAACGTGTCACTGTTGGTTGTTATATTGCAGATGTAATAATTACGGAATACGTTAATTTTGTTTTCCATACAAAAACAAACATTCATTTAATGAGAAAAAATGTACAACCCTATCATTATGCCCTATATTCCAAATTTTTGTTAGCGACGGAAAAACGCTGATATTAGGGTTGCCTCAATTTGATTTTTGTTTAAACTTTGAGGTTTTACACTAGAACCAATGACTTTTGGCGAAGTTGTAGAACGCAAGTTTTCCGTTGTCATGGGTACTTTCATACCCTTCCGTTTTTACCCATCCTTTCGAAATAACCTTATATATATTTATACTTACCCGGCAAAGAACATTAGCAGAAACCAAGAGCCAGGCAACACGAAGATTAGAATAGCTTCCTCTAGCATACTCTGCTTAGTAAACCTTGCTGGTATGCAAGCCAGGAGAAGAATATTTGATGACAGAAATATGAACTTTGCTGGTTCATGGATCTATAAATATATCATTAGGTAATTCCATATACGACCACTCATTTTTTTTCTATACCGAATAAGTCTTGGTTCACATAATTACTCCATCTTTGACTTTCTCGTGTTTCAGATGTTATGTTATGTTATGTTCATATCGCGCCAATATTCAACTAAGAACGCGGCTTAAAGCTATACTTGTAAATCGCGTAAGCACACTTTTCTTCTCTACTTATTTAAGACGCATCGAAAGCGGGCTTAATATGTGCCACATGAAGTCGAATAAAAAATGACAATAAACTTTACAGCGACGTAATGCTATGTTTTCGTGTTGTTTCATTACAGCGTGAGATGAAATGAGAGAATAAAGTGAATATTTCCATTATTTATCGTGTCATATATAGTTTGCCTACCAGAGTGATACTGGACTGAGGGTAGCAACAATAATGTGATAACCTTGTTAATAAGGGTAATAATGCATTAGACTTACCAACTGCTTGAAATAAGCTATAACACCTTGATTTTTGATTTCATCACCCTGCTGTAGTATAATATAACATAGTGTACTAGCAATAGTCCCCAATTCACTGGCTAATCTAACGCCACTTCTGGCATCACTGACTTCGAGTCCCCAGTTCGGATGTGCGTCAGCTTCAATGCCGGTGTGTCGAAGGTATACAGACACCGAAAGTAGAAGCAAGTGAAGCATTAAGATCATGAGTCGTTTGAGGAATTTAGTCTGAAAGAATCAACATGTTATCAATAGGCAATATATTAATCTTGATTTTTTACATTGGAAACTGTCGGGCCAACAATATAAGCGTATTAATGAAACATATAGTTGGTCCCAACTATTTGGAAATGTTGGTTCAAGCATTGGCCGCATAATTGCTAACAATTGGTAGCAGATTCATACCCTTGCAAATGTTTTCCATTTCTCTTCTAAAAGTCTTTGTATTATGCCTCCATCCAACATGTTTAAATGTTCTTGTTTTGTACCATTCAAGATTATGAACAACGCGGAGTTCCAATCTGAAAAACCATATTACTTTAAGACCACTTCAAAAAGGGTATACATTTTGAGCTTTGAGGTCATTACAAATAAACCGAATACTTCTTAGAGAGAAATAAATCTTATTTATCTTATTGGTAACTTGGGAATTCATGACTTGATGTCAGAAAAAAGTTGATACATACATACATATCTTCACTCTGTATCCCTAACGGAGATGAAAAATTGATGATTTCGTTAAAAACAGATGCTTACTTGTTCGTCCATCAGGCAGTAACGTATCAAGAGCATTCAATGGGTATGCAGAACACGTGATGTTAGAGTATCGCCAAAACTCCCTGGCAGATAGTTCTAACATTTCTCTGAACACTGAAGCTCTGCCCAATTGACATGCTAATGT
The DNA here is from genome assembly GCA_907165235.1 of Zeuzera pyrina. Lineage (NCBI taxonomy): Eukaryota > Metazoa > Arthropoda > Insecta > Lepidoptera > Cossidae > Zeuzera > Zeuzera pyrina. The sequence goes on from OU015641.1 coordinate 9,410,016, forward strand.
CAGTGGCGTGAATCCAGCGAGATTGGGGCGACCATTGCTTGCTGGAATTTTGGGATGGCGAAGAGCATAGCCGAACATATCCTACCAATGAATAAAATTTTCAATGTTATTTAAATGTAAATAATGTAGGAACATTATTAAGCTATACTAATATTATAAATAGAGAGAGCAGATTTTGTAAGTTCGTTTAAATGTGGAGGGTAATCTCCGGAACCACTGCGCCTATTTAAATAATTCTTTCACCATTTGAAAGGTGCATTATTCATTAACATACAGCCTATATGGCTATATGTTATGTATTCAACCCAGGCGAAGTCGAGACAGGCCGCTAGTGTTTATATACAACATAGATGTGCAATTTAAATTCGGTTTATGTGTATGGAAATTGTAATACTTATTAATAGATAGATTTACAAATAGCAATGGCAAGTTATCGTAAAACTTATAACTATTATAAATATTTACCAATTTATCACACACAACAACCATATGTAATATCATGTTTCCAAAAGAGTCTGGTGCATCCGGTTCTGCCCCAGAATCCAAGAGTAGGTTGTACACAGCTTCGTTAGCACAACATGCAGCCCAGGCCAAAGGGTATTCTCCCAAATAAGCCAACCCTTCGTAATTGGTTTGACGGGCCGGAGGCACACATTGTTGATCTCGCGGTAGAAAGAAACTACCTAGAATCAGATGTCAAGTTAGGTATAAATGTCGGAAACGATAAAAACATTACGTCAGGTGAGTTCGTTTTGCCCTACGAGTTATAATTTAAGATATTTGTTTTCATACTTCCAAAATTAGTTTTCCGTTTAGATTTTTACATTAATACTATAATACATACAGAGTTAATTTAAAAATACTAATAACCTCCTAGTATTTTGCACTAAACATTATCCCCAATAACTTTTGTTCTACAACTTTTAAAAATTCATAAGTTTTTTCTTTCATACGAAAATAAAAATGCATTAAATGTTTCTGAAAATGGCACCTACTCTACCCGGTCGCCAAAGCAGCACACGCTCAGCGCGACCACACAGTATTCTATCTTCATACAAACGCTCCCAAACGACGCGCTCGAAATCTCGGCATTTCTCGGCATACAACCATCGCGAGTGCGCGGTTGTCGTCGGACGGTATGAGACGCTCCCGCGCATTTACTGACTAAATATTATATCAATCAAGTTTACGAGCATAATGTTCAGTGTATGGATGTTTGAATACATCTATATCGAAACCGGAAATATTTCTCTGTTGCTAATTTGTAGGAAATATGTTATCATAATGATCTAGTCAATTTATTGCTGATTTTTAATTATACTGCACACAAAATGCATTTTTTTGTCCATTTCCAACATACTAACACAAACTTTTGAAACTAGAAATAAAATACTAGTAGAATTATATAAATAAAAACTTATTAAATTTGCAATAATATAAAATGAAAAGATAATATGACAATTTAATATAGTACCTATTATGAAATACGTAACCCAAGAAAAACATTCAGTCAAGTCGGTAGCCCTATTGCGTGTTTACGTACCGAGGGACCGTAGGTAATTATCTCTGGGACACTGCCGAGATAGAATACTGTTTGCTTACTTGTACTGTGGCGCGGCGTTGAGGCCCGGTGCGCTCGCACTGTATCATTGGAATACGTACTCAGAATAACTACGTTTCAGACAGTATAACAAAACTTAACAAATATTTTTTGACGAACGTATTCAGTTTTGAAAAAAGTCTTAAAAGAAAAGTTGTTAGGTATGGTGACAGCAATTTTGCACTAAGAGGTTATTAGTATTTTTTAATTAACCCTGTATATAGATAAGGTGTAATTTTAACTTTGTAAATATTAGTAAGGATAATAATAGAATAATAATACTATAATATAAAATTGTATTTATATTTTACTTTTTGTATGTATTCTCTATGGTGTTACCTACATATTTTTACACTATTTTTGGTTTCTAATACTAACAACTGGAATTTTGGTATATGAAAATAATTTTCTTTACCAATAGCTCTCTGATTGACATCAGCACCGGCTTCAACTAAATCCTGAACCAATTCGTTGTTGCTGTACGCAATAGCCAAATGTAGAGAACTTGCGCCTAGAAAATGGAAATTATAGTGAAATATCTCTTATCTTAAATATCTCTTAGTAAAAAGTATTTTTGCCGTAAGTAGTACGACATTTCGATTTTTAGAACTTTCTAGCAAAAGTGGAAACCAAAGTAAGAAAATTGTTGGCATATGCATAAGAATGAGCTCCAAAATGCACATACGCTTCATGTACTTAAATTCGCAGATAATAGTACAAATTCATTCGTATTTTTTAATATGTAGAGTAAAATAAAGTGGATGATATTAGTAATAAAAAATTTCGAAATGTTGGAGAAAGCAAGGTGGCTTACCAAGATATTCTTCTCCCTCTACAACATCTAAAGACAACTTCGGATAACATTTTACTAAAGTTCTAGCCAATCTCGTATGGATCTGAAATTAAACGATAGTTTTATGTATATTCATTTACATTTAACGACCCGTTGGGTTTGAGCTGAAAGTCCCGATTTCAATTAGGTCAAGATAAGAATCTCTATTACCCAGGAGCAGAAGAATATAAGACTACGATACACCACTTTTGTCGTACCTACGATGCGACTGTAGGGGGACCTTCAGGCTACGGGCGGTTGTATGAGGGCTCTGGTAATTTACTTCAGGCGACCCTGAAGAAGACAGAAATGTTGCTGAAGAAGATAGTAAGCCTCCTCGTAATGAGCCTCGGCACAAAAGGAGGTACCGCACCGGTGCTTTGAATTCAGAGTTCACGGAACGCCATGGTCGTCCTCCGCGGCAGGTTTAATGGGCAAAAATCCCACTAAAATCATATCTCTTCCTTGAGACTCAAATGTTTAAAAGATTGCTCTTGTGTCACAAAAAAGTCAATTTAGAAAACCGCCTTATTTAAATAAGTGTGGTTGTCACACTAGTTCATTGTGTGGCACCTATATTTGACATATTTGACATTATTTAACCATATATGAGTGCTTGACGCTTCGGCATATCTGTGTGTGTAATAATACAAGTGTTGAATATAGTTTGAGCTCATACAATAATTGTTGTTTGTTAGAATATTATTAGTATCTTCCACGCCCATTCCTCAGTACTTTTTTCTTATCGAAAAACGGAGGCGAGACCGGGAGTTGCCTTTAGCAGGAGCCTAACCACAGAATTTTCCTTGGAGTGACGTGCTGACGCAATGAATACTTCTCGAAGGAGATTCGACTAGTGTGATTCAGTCAACGCACACTGAATGTCTATATGTATACGGATTTCTTTCGTCTCTTGGCAGTACCGATCTCAGACCAAGAATGATATTGGACGGAGCCATAATGAGTTGCCGCAATTGTCACAGTGTGTCAAAGGAATTTTCGTGTTCTCTGTCTGTGTCTATCTCAATGAGCGTACCCACAAGTAAAACAGTTAGCTATAGTAAAGTTTTGGCAACCTCACACTGTAGGTGTAATTTGTGTCAGCTCATGAGGTATCGTCGAGTCGACGTCCAAAACATTGCATTAATAAAATAATTATTTGCAAAATACTTGTAAATCTTAAGTGTTTTGCTACAAGTATTCAAAAAATTAAAAACATGTCATGTTCAGATGCGTATTGTTGTACTGTGACTCTTCCCTAGTCACGCACATTAACACAAGTTTAGAAACTAGGTCAACAAAAAAAGGACACGCTTTTAAAGCCAAAGCTCCGTCCGTTAAGATTTGTGGTCAGGGGTACCGATACATTCTTGCGTCATATGTTGAACGCATGGTTATTTAATCAATAATGGCCAGTAAATGCTCTTACCAAGATACGTATCGATGCTGATTGGGTTCGGTTCAACCCGTTTAGCGTGACTACAACATTATTATTACTGATTATTTTAAGAGTATTATTCTATTCAAGTTCTTATTTTGAATTACCTTAGTATCACATATAATAAGAACGTGTAGAAGAGATTCTCCGAGTGCCCCACGATAACACATTTGCCAGCATGCCATATGATCTTCCCACTTGGCAAGAGGGTCGTGGGGTGAAAGAGATGCTTCGATTGGCAACACTACCTGATAAATTACAATAAATCCATAATAATATGTTAGAAGAACAATCTTTACACTTACGTATGTGTGCATACTACATACATAACTTTCTTCATTTGCCATTTGCAGATAACGCATCAAAATACAACTAAATAACTTTTTGCAATGCTCGTATTTACAGATAGTAAAGCGGAATCATTATTATAACGGGTAGCGGACCATAAAAGATTAACTTTACGACCTGCGCAAGATGTTTGTTATAAGTTGACTTATTCGATATTTTTCTTTCTATCTCAGAGTATAAATAATAAACTTGAAACTCCCTTTTAATTTTTTAAATTTATTATTGGTTTGGTTTATACTTCAATTCATTTATGTGTGCAATTACTTAACGACGACAATAACGACGACGACTTAACGATTAGTTAACAACAGTGATGGCATAAAATATCACCATACGAAATAGAATGCAAGTACATAAAATTCAATAACCTGTTCCTGATCTCTGAATTTCCACCTCAAGTATTCAGCCCGATTTATAACCCTGCCTTTCCCTCCTATGTACATGTAAGATGAGAATTCTTCCGTGATCAGTTTTTCCGCCGCTACCATTCCTCCTTTGGCGTATGTCTCTAACAAGAGTCCACCTTAAATCGTAACGTTTCGTTAATTTTTGCTTAAAATTCCGTTTCGGAAAATATTCAAAATTATTTAACGGATAAATTTTTTTCATTTTCAAACAACCAACTCGTTGAAGAATATGTGTTCGTTTAGGGGTAACAGATAAACTCTCTTTCTTTACACATAAGATGTTTTTGGTCTAATCATGTAAATTGCTTCTTACCACTACATAATTTCTTTTATATTTATTTTCTCTGAATTAAAAACGTAACATGAGATTTTATTTTAACCCACTCCCCCATTAATGAAATTAGTTTACTACTACTAGAACTACTACCCTCCATTTTCAGCTTATGTAATTAACGAATGTCCCCTAACACTATGGATACGTAAAGATGTAATGTAATAGGTGAGAAAAATGTAGAATGATTATAATAAGGATAGGTATGTATGAAGAGTAGGGAGAAAACGAAAGACGATGGAGGAGGACTAAGTATTGAAAGAAAAATGACAGATGGAAAGAAAACAGATGGACAAAGACCCTTCCATTACACAAGGTAGGGGAGCAGAAATAAATAAAAAAAAAAACACTATGGATACGCCAAGATTATATCTTACCATGAGGCCCTTACCTTTCTTATAATCTGCAAGTTTATAAAGGACAGTATGGTCTTCGCTACTAGGTTGAGATATGACCCGGTCGAGAACGGAGCCACCGCTCTGCACCGTAGTCGCTGAACACAACTTCCCTAAAGTTTCACCCATTTCACTATGAAACAAAATAAAGAGTTGCGTAACTCTTAAAATATACTTACAGAATATTTGTGTAATCATTCTGATTTTCAACATTCAAAACCATAATAAGCGTTCTATTATGTACAAGGTTATTGTAAAAGGGGGTATAAATCCACCAGGGTTTCAATATGTCAATGTTGCCTGCTATATTGCAGATATAATAATTACGGGATACGTTTATTTTGCTGTCCATACAAAAATATATAATAGAAAAGAATATACAACCCTATCGTTATGCCCTAAATTCCAAATGTTTGCTAGCGATGTAAAAACGCTGATATTAGGGTTGCCTCACAAAGGTAAGGCAACCCTAATATCAGCGATTTTACGTCACTGTCGCTATCGTTGTAAATCAAAGTTTAAAAAAAGATCAAGTTTTTTTTAAAACTTTGAATGCAAACTTTCTATTGTCATGGGTACTTTAATACCTTTTCGAATTTACACATCCTTTCGAAATAACGTTGTACATTACCGATTTCATCGACGCTAAACAATTTTTATTTCATGACTCAAGCGCTAACGTATGTCATTATGTAGGTATACTGACATAATAGCATCAGTGAACAGATCTTAGAAATAAATAACTGAATAAATACCGGTACTATTAATTTCAGTTGTATGGTGGCGTTTCGTTCCAAAATTAGAAAATCGGAACCCTTATAAAATCACTTAATGTGTCTCTCTGCCACAGTCTTTCTTTCCAGACTATTTATGATGTACACATCTGAAATTTGGAACATTTATTGTATGATCCCCGCATGTCGTTAGAGACGACTAAAAAGCCCATCGGGGTAGCGGCCGATTGAAGTGGGACTCAGCTCGTACATCCATACGACCCTGAGGATGACAAGAGCGCGTGCAGTCTGCGTCGTCTTAGCACTGCCAAGAATGCAGGGGGGATAGCGGCCCCGAGAAGTGCTTCGACACAACGTGATATAGGAGTTCCGGTGCGTGCCGTAGGAGATTCCGGAGCCCCTCGACCTCAAATCATATCAAACAGTTTTAAAAATCTGTGCGAATTACTTGTCAAACGAATATAGTATAGGAAACTTAGAGAAATAAAACCCCAAGTGCGACCAATCAGCGCGTCGGTCGATCGACATTAACAACCTTTCAGAGGCATAATCAGAGCAAAAATCAGAGTAATCAATCGTCTCACTCTCACGCGTTGGCTTGCAACGGGGCTTGCAAGCCCCCAAGAAAGGTTCTATTTAATGGCAAAATTCGTTATAGCTGTAGATTTTTTACTAAGGTTTATATAGGAATTAGTACGAAGCGAAAAGCCCAGCTTTCAAACTGAACTTCGTACAGATTGAGAGATACGATACCAATACAATTCAACGTGATTCAAATTCATCGTTTTTACCTAATATTTATTTATTTGAGCCGGTGGACGAGCGATAAGTATTTTTTTAATTTCCATCATAAGTGAGTTAATTTTTAATAAAAAATCCAATAAATTGTTGATTGTGAGACTTAAAGTGTCTACAAGTTCTAATGGGTGTAGAAAATGTAAAATCTTTGAACTTTGCTTAGAAAAAACAACTAATTGTTGCGTTATAACCTACGCCTGATTTGTGTATTTGTCGACTAGTAAATTGCATAAAAGACAATAAATAAGTGTACAAAACTATTTAAGTCATCGAATGTGTGTTTCCCTGACTAGTAATTCGCATAAAAGACAATATAACATATCAGCTTACAAAACTGATTGGATTTTTGTTTGTTCTCCCATCAAGTTATAGATATATAGGTACTTATTATTATCGGTGCTGTATAAATTATTCAAATGACGAAAATATTGAGAAATTTTCGGGTTATGTTGATTGAAAAACTATACTGACGCCACAAAGGACACATGAATTTACAAAAACACATGAATACAGTGATTTCTTTTAGTAATTTGGATAAGGGACCGTTCAAGTATTACGTAAGCAGAATTTTTAACACCCCCCTCCCCCTTGTCAACGAAAGTAAACAAAGTTCTTAACCCCCATTCTATGCTTACGTAGGAGGCGGTATAATTTTTACAAAATCTGTACAAGTTTCTTTGTTGTTATTAATGAGCAAGAATCTATAAGCTATAAGCAAAGCAAAGCCTTTTGAATACTAAATAAGGTACTCAATGCTTGATACCTTATGTTGGAGTCAAAATTTACATTATGCGTATTCGTGCCTCCGCGAACATTTGAAAGTTTCGATATGGTTTCGGATTTTCGATACATTCACGAGTCAATTTCTAGTCCATTAGTAACAAAAAAGTAATACACATACATAGTCCATTAGTTAATTCGCTCTAATATACTATTATACATTATTACAAATAAATTAGCTTCTTATACCCGTAACATATTACAGTATAATGCGAAGCCGTAGATAATAAAAAATATAGACCAATTTATGATTATGTGTTCTAGCCAATTAGTGGTTGATCGGCTGTGATATGTGTCATATATTTTCAAACTGACCAGCTTCCTTCGATTGGTTCATATTTAAAGTCTTTACGCAACACTGTCTTTTCATTATGTTAAGTGCTAGAAAAACTTACCCTCAAACAAAGTTACCTATGGTGTAGGTCTATAAATATGACATGTCGATTTTTATACATTTTATCATATTTAATTAATAATAGTTTTTGTATTTTTTCAGGTACATCATTTGGCTTAAAAATATAGGACGTGATGAAATAATAAATAAAGGCAGCAAAATAAACACATATAGAGTATGTGAGATTCATTTCGATAAAAGACTTATATCGATATCAACGAACGGCAAAAACAAAAGAAAATATCTAAAAAAATATGCTATACCTACATTAAATCTTCCAAATCTAACGAAAACTTATATTAAACCTGTTGAAAATACGTCTACTGCTAACGAAAGTACTGAAAATATAAGCACCGAATTCATACCAGTACCAGAAAATGTTGGAGATATTTTTTTAAATGAACAAAAACCGGTCTTTACTGAAGATCCAGTCGAAGTATCTTCAGATTCTATGGAAATGGATATCGAGGAACCAAAAGTATTTGAACAACAACCCGATCTATCTACACTTAACAATTTAAATCAAAACAATACAATTACTACTGAGAAAGTGATCCAACTCCATATAGCTCAAACTCAATTAATAGAAATAGTCCCAACTCGTGATGAAACGAAAAACGTAATTTCACAACATGTGCAAACACCTGCGGCATTATTTAAGAATATTCCACAAGAAAGAAAATTGAGACAAGAGTTATATGAAGTGAAGAAAGAATTAAAAAAGCTAAGATCATATCACGCAGAATTTGTTACTGATCCTCAAACCAAAGTTACTGCACGAGATAAATTTTTTAGGATGTGTGACAAATTTCTGAATAAAAATTTGGCAGATCTTGTAAGAGTTCAATCACAACTAAGAGACAATAATCCAGGCAATCGATACAATAGAGATTTCAAATATTTCTGTTTGAATTTATATTATAACAACCCAGCGTCATATGAACGTTTACAGGATACTTTTTGTTTGCCTAGTCGAGGCACATTGAGACGTGTAAAAATACCTTTAACATCAGAAATAAATGAAGATGTTGCGAGAACTTTAAAGGCTAAAATGGATCTGATGTCAGTTAAGCAAAAATATTGTACAGTTGTCATAGGTACAATAAACGTGAAAACTTACGTGTATTATGACTTGTACTATGACAAGCTCGAAGGACTTAATGAAATTGATGGCGAACAAACAGCTGAACCAGCAACGCATACTATTTTCGTAATGGCTAGAGGAATACTAGACGATTGGAAGCAACCTATAACGTATGCTTTGCTCGGTAAAAATAAAAACAATGAAGATGTTAAACGTTGGATAAATAAAATTCTAGTAAAATTATTTGACATCGGCTTTGATGTGAGAGCTTTAGTTACCGATCTCGACTCTGACTATCTAAAAGATCAAGTAACAGCCGAAAAACCCTTTTTTTATGTAAATAATAAGAAAATTTATTATATTTTCGATACACCTCATTTGCATAGGATTGTGCGCGATAATTTTATGTTGTATGATTTTAATTTTGAAGGCTTAGTAGCGAAGTGGGAACATGTTTTGCAGTATTATGATATTGACAAACGGAAACCTTTAAGACTTACTCCTAAATTGACAGACATTCATATGAAACCTATTAATATGGAAAAAATAAAAGTTGAAATCGCAGCACAAGTGTTAAGTCAAAGCGTGGCAGCCGCTATTTCTACTTATGTTGATTGTAATGTTCTCGACATGTCTGCCATGGGAACAGTAAAATTCATAGCTTTAATGAATAATATATTCGATGTACTAAACTCTGACACTCTTAAAGCAAAATACGAGTATAAAATGGCTTTTTCCGGAGAACCCTCGCAAATAAAGTTCATGTACGATATGATAACGTTTTTCAACGGCCTGAGACTAACAAATCGAAGCGGTTATGATATTACTGAAAATGTAAAATTTATCGAAGCCTTCAAAATAACTATCCTTTCTGTATTGTCGTTGCACGAAGATTTAAAAACCGAAAAGCATCCGCATCTTCTAACTAGACGCCTCAACCTAGACTGTATTGAAGACATATTAGTACGTATCAGGGAGCAAAATTTATTGCAATTTAGGACAGAAATACCGCCAACGTGCAAACAATTGGTATCATTTTTAAAAAGGGAATATATTGTGAATATAAAAGTTCCAGATGAAGGGAACAATAATACTAATGATTTGGATAATTTCCTCAATCAAGCAAGATATTTGGGTAACTTGAGAAAAGATACTAATACTACAGACACTGCGGATTCTGGACAAGAGGTAGACAGTAATTTCTCAAGAACTCTTGTAAGAATTACTGACTATTTAGATATGGAACTACCTGAGAAAGATAAATTGTGCTTCGTAGCTAAATATTTGTTGAAAAAGGGTTTAGAACATCATAAAGACTGTAGCAAAATGGATAACTATGTCCCCAAAGATAACAACACTTCACCTCCTGTGGGCTTTCTCCAATTCGTCGAAAGAATGGACGAAAAACTTCTATCTTATTTTTGCTGTGAAGAGTTAAAAGGAGAATTGTGTAGTGAGATTTTAAAACTTATTGATAGTATTTCCTTTGATGATAGTCCTTGTAAAGAGTTCCCTTTACGCTTTATAAAAATATTATTTATTCGTATTAGAATAAATTACATTATCAAAGAAAATAACAAACTGTTCAAGAGATTCAGGAATAGAGGAAAACATCGTTTCATTGTTAATAGTTTTACGTAGATTATCTAAATCGTTGTTTTTTCAAGACCGCTACCGACCTCCTTATATCTCCATGCGATTCAGTCATTGTCATTACTATAATAATAACTACCTATATTTTTCAGCGTCATTTTAAATGGGATAGTATGGACAAATTTTGAACTGTAAGTGAAACTTTCGATAATACCATGCAATGATTTGATCTAGAGATGAAAGTGGATTGATCTATGAAAGAAAAAAAAATGTAAGGTTTGCTGCGGAAAAGTTCACGCTTGACAAAAAATTTTTTACAGTTACACTTAGAATTGAAAAATAGGAATTGTCTTTAAAAGCAGCAGTGATCTGTCTTATATTTCCAAATTTGCCCTTACCGTCTCATTTAAAAGAATGACCCAGTAATATAATATTTATTACTATTATGATTGATAATAATTTTTTTGAGGCAGGGCAAAATTTAAAACAGCCGCTCATCCTTACGTATTTTTACCGTGCATTTTTTTTTTAATAAACGAGCATGCTAGATCTTGCTTATTGCTATATCTACGATACATGTATGTATAAGAATTAATTCACGAACCGGTCAAATTCGCAATATTTGAATCGAAAATGGATCTAATATATTGAGAATTCCCACATGCTACGTCGGCGTGCCATTTATATCACATTTGTCTTGAAATTGCTGGCTAGAGCAGGTTTCCAACTTACCTCCATCCTCAAATGCTAGGATTTTGTTTGTTTGTACAGGTGTAAATCTATTTGTTCTAATAGTACACATTTAATATAATAAAATAATCTTAGCTTCATTGAACAATAAAAACTATGTACATAGAGTTGTTTTGTTAAAATTGTGTTTTTCCATCCTGTTGTTAACTTCCCTTTTATACATACGTATACATAGCGATTTGTTCCTTAGGTACCTATTGCGAACTGCTCTGGGCGCCTAGACTGGCTCAACTGTCGTAAACGATAGTAGAATAAAATGACAAATACCACGTGATCTAGCGAAACGAATTTTAAATTGGTAGTCAAACGTTAGTAACTATTAAATCAAACGAAAAGTAAAGTAAAACCTCCGTATAAAACGTAGTCAAATGGCACTTTTGACGCTTGCTGGCAATAACGGCAGCAAGCGTTTCTATTGTACGAAGCTTTTGCCACTTGTCTAGCCGCTCAGTAGCCTTACCATGAGTTTACGCAGTCGATACTCGATAGCGACCGCGTCGAAATTTTGTATGACAATTCTTAGTTCACTATAGTAACCGCTAGGGGCGCTGGCCAATTCTTCATACAAAATTTTACGCTGTCGATAGCGAGTATCGACGTCGTTAACTCATGGTAGAGGTACAGATCTAGATTCAGGCGTCAGTTTTTCCATATTAACAATTTGTGTAAGTATTTTCTAAAATGGAAGTGACTTTTGGTAAAGGGATATATATAATGGAAATTTGGAAATTATTGAGAAATTTAATCTTGAAACATCTATATCCTTCCATCTCTTGCTGTTGCTATATGTATATATAGCAGTCTTATATGTATTAGTGTGTATATCCGAGTTATTTCCAGGAGTTAGGAGGAGACGTCGCGCAAGTGCACCAACTCCATATAATGCGTCAGACATGTCGGCATAGTCAGGATGACAGCTTGTCAAGTTTATTTATCTATATTATATATATATAATGAGTTTTTTTTCTTTGACCGCGATAAACTTGAAAAGTACTGGACGGATCGGCATAAGACCATGACCATTCGACGTGGAATTAGTTGTAGATGTTATAGGCTACTTATTTTTTGAACTCCATAGACCCTTCACCATTTTTCAAACAGAAATGTACTATTACGTACAAAATTTTCACTTACGCCCAGCAAAGCGGGCGGGAAACGGCTTGTTATATATATTGGGTCCTTACATATGAAATTAGCGTTTTGTCGTACTGACCACTTTGATCTGAAATATCTCCTCTTTGGTTAAGAATTCCAAATTCAAATTTGTAAATTCATTTAGCTGGTACATTTGAGTTTTGAAAACAGTCAATCATTTCTTTTTTCCTCATTATTTTTTTCTTTGGCGTCGCTATTACCGCACAATGGAAAACATGAAATATTGGTATATTTACGAGTACGAGTTCTACCGTGGCACTAGTGCTGCAGAAACAGCTCGAAGGATAAATGATGTGTACGGCGCTGGTGTCGCAAAAGAAAGCATGGTATGTTTTTGGTTTCAACGTTTTCGTTCTGGAAATTTCGACCTTCAGAACCAACCCCGTGGACGGCCGGAGACCAAAGTGGAAAATGAAGAATTAAAGGCTATTGTGGAAGCGGATCCATCACAAAGCACTTCAGAGATAGCTGCAGGCTTCGGGGTAAGCGACAAAACTGTATTAATCCACTTGAAGCAAACCGGGAAAGTAAAAAAACTTGAACGATGGGTACCTCATTAATTGAGTGAATCGAACTTGCAAACACGCGTCGACTGCTGTGTTACTTTGCTCAACCGACACAATAATGAAGGGATTTTAAATCCAATCATTACTTGTGATGAAAAATGGATACTGTACGATAATCGGAAGCGCTCGTCGCAATGGCTGAACCCTCCAGGGTTCAGCCAAATCCTGCCCTAAACGAAAATTGACTCAGAAAAAGTTACTTGTGAGTGTTTGGTGGACTAGCGCCGGTGTCGTTCACTACAGCTTTCTAAAATCTGGCCAAACGATTACAGCAGATATCTATTGTCAGCAACTGCAAACCATGAAGGAAGAACTAGCTGCTAAACAACCGAGATTGGTCAATCGCTCTAGGCCACTGCTGCTTCACGACAACGCAAGACCACACACTGCACAACAAACAACCACTAAGTTAGAAGAGCTTTAGGCAAACGTACTTTATACTTTGAGAGCAATAAAGTATGAGAAAATATTTTGTACCCTATTATAATAATAATTACAACAAGATTAAATTTAAGAACGTAGTTTTATTTCATTATTCACTAAAAAAAACAAAAGTGTCGAGCGATTTGTGTTAACGATACGGATCGCGTCGATAAATGATATAATGAGCACTATTTTCGTTTTTAAACGCTACCTAAAACGTCAATGTCCAATTGACAATTAAAATAACTAAAAAAATTTAATGTAGTAGTAAAATAATATTTTATACTGTGCGTACTACTTACAGGGAGTACAGTTAAAAAGTTACAAGTTCAGTAAAATAATACTTTATATTTATACGTTCTATTTTATTTTTTACCTTAGAAAATTATGGAAATATACATACTTTATTTGCTCAACAAAAAAGGTGGTAACCCTGTGATAGGTAAATGGGCATATACAGGGTTAATTTAAAAATGCTAATAACTTCTTAGTATTTAATATTATCCCCAATAACTTTTGTTCTACGACTTAAAAATTCACGAGTTTTTTCTTTCATACTAAAATAAATACACATTAAATGTTTCTGAAAATGGCACCTACTCTACCCGGTCACTAAAGTGGCACACAGCGGGACGCGGGGGAGCGGCGCGGCACCGAGGCCCGGTGCGCTTGCACTGTGTCATTGGAAATACGTAAACAGAGTAATTACGTTTTAGACAGAACAACAAAACTTAACAAATATTTTTTAACGACCGTATTAAGTTTTGAAAAAAGTCGTAGAACAAAAGTTCTTAGGTATATGACAGGAATTTTGCACTAAGAGCTTATTAATATTTTGTCATTAACCCTGTATATAAGTGATCTTATATGGATTCCGTCTTTCCTTTTGTGGTGCAGTAGATACCATAAAAAAATGTTAAAAAAACTTACCTCAAAACCGAAGCATAATTTCTTCGTCTTCTTACAACAAAAATAATAAGTAGGTAAATATTATTTAAACTTAGGTCGAAAATCACCTGTTTTTAAAGATTAAGACGGAATCGAAATGAAGAATCAGATTTTCATTACCTATTTAAGTTGACACATTAAAATTTAGATCATGGAACGTTAAAAATATTTGTAGAAATAACCTAAATACGTATTGTAATTTATAAATTATAACATATAAAATTCATATATTTTTAACTAAAGAACATATTGTTTAAAGTTACACGCTAAAGTTTAAAACTAAACATTTTGAAAACCAAAAAGCACTATATTTTTGATTACGTAGAGAATTTTGTCTACATCCAAAAAGATTGGTAAAATTCAAATTATATTCACAAACTTCACAAATAAGTCAATCACAAAAAATTACAAGTAAGAAGACAATAGGTAGGTGACTGAATTTTTTTAATAAAAACATGCAATTATTTAATTATGTTCTCTTGTTTACTGTTACTAGTGATTTTTTTGTGAACATAAACAATTTACCGTCGATCCGTCGTCTTGACAACCGCTAGAGTTTCTAATATTGAGATACTGAACTAGTTTCTCCCTGCAACTTCTCTTACGGTAATACATTTCTAGGAATGTATTCAAAATAGTTTAAACATTCTTATGTATAATTTTTTATTTTGAATTGGATACATTATGGTAAATCTATTTAAATATTGTTATTTATAACTACGTCACGATCATATACCAGACTAAATCTAATAAATAATGTGAGGCATAGTTTGGTTGCATGTGTGCGTATTGCTTTGGATATACACGTCGAAGCATAGTTTCGCCAGTTTCACTGTGTCGTTCGTAATGGCGTTTGTCTTTTTTTTATTTAGTCTGAGCTATATAATTCACTGTAGGTACAACATTTTCGTGGGTGAAGCATAGGTGTTTTTATACTTTTTACACATCCAGTGAAGAAAAGATATCCAGGATTAGACATTTCTTTTACAAACAATATACAAGTTTAGACCAAATAAAGAAAGAAAGACATAACACAGCGAACAATACAGCGAGGCAAGGCTTTTTCACATAATATGGTTTGCGTGTTATGTAGGACAATGTTGTCATTTCACACTAGTTACTGGCTGCGAGTAAATTCACGTGGAATTAAAAAAGTAGCCCATGTGCTTCCTCAGGGTTTGATCTATCCCCATATCCCTCAAAATTAGTCTAGCGATTTAACGACATGAAAACGTTAAGACACAAAAACATTAGACAGATGATAACGAGTATTTGACGAAATTGATGATGAATTCGGAAAGTGGATAATGGAATCCTTCGATGATTATTAGTAAACTCATCGATTCTTGGCGTTCAGTTCGTTACGAGGAGTCATATTCATTAGTATGTGTAGTAGTACCCTTAAGTGGCTACTATTAAAACCAGCATCTGGGCTAATTTGATCTGTTGCGAGGAGTCTTGTACATTGTGCACGATGATGAGGGTCCGATAATAGAGCTGGACAGTGTAGACGTTGGAACATTTCATTGATTACTAGTAGTCATCGAGTTTGAGTGCATTTGCTTTATCGCGAACAGTCTTATTTATTATAATTTACAAATCATGATGACAACGGTTTGATGATAGAGCCAGAAAATGGGCAATGAAATCCTTATATAGTTAGTAGTAAATTCGAGTTTGGGTCCGTTTGATACGTAATACATGGAACATAACACACGGTAGATACATAAATGGTAGATATTTTGCACATTAGGTAGGTACATACATAACGCGTAATACCATCCTTGCGTAAGCTGGGTACTGTTTGAAGGCTTCTCCTGTATTATCAAAAACAGGTGTTTTTTTTTTTATAATGTAATAGATCTACGTTTGGTCACTAACTCACTTGTTGCTAAGCGACGATGTGGCCGAAGATGGAGCACGTCGATCTACGAAATATCTATTCACTCTAGCCCTGAAGATGCCTGGATTATAGTTTGCAGGAAACACAGAAGACGGCAAGGAATTCTATTCCTGGGCAGTGCGTATTATGAATGTGGAGCCAAAGCGATGCGTACGGATTTTTGGAATTGCCACAAGGTACGGGTGATAGTGAGCCGTCTTCCTACTAGTCCTGTAGTAGAAGGGAGAGGGTGAGATAAGGTCGTGAAGCTCTTGCGCACACTCACCGAAATGTATCCGATAGAAAACAGACAGACATGCTACTTTACGGCGGTGCTCGAGGCTAAGCAATTTTTTGGCAATGAGTTTGTCATCACTTATCAACCTCACAGCACGCCGGTCAATTGACTCTAAAGCCTCCAGCTTCACCTTTTCCAGCCGTGGAAAAGGTGGCAGCAGTACTCTACACACGATCTGACTTGTGCTTGATATTAGATGAAGCAACTGCTCTGATGAGAAATACCGTTTAACCTTATTAAGGATTCCAAGTTTTTTACTAGTCAGTTTAGCTTTATTGTCAAGATAGGCTCCGTAGTTTAGTGTAGGAGTTAATATAAGTCCAAGTAGCTCTAAATGGTCTGACAGAGCCACGGACACATCCCGGAAAGTGGGAGAAAATGAAAACTGACTTCTTAGCGGAAAAAAGGCAAGCCTGTTTCTTGTTGGCGTTAAATTTGACGAGATTCTCGTCACATATGTATGTAGCTTGGGGATTAAGCAAATTTCAAAGCCAGGGCACTCTTTTGACAAATAAAAACAGAAAGACGTAATGCTGACAATAGCAGAGCGAGGCCCGGCCTCATTGTATTATTCGCTGCATTACATTTTTCTTTGGTCATGGCGCAATAGACACGCAATCGTCATACATGACGTGATAGACTTTTTTATATCATTATTATGCCCGTTTTCACATTAGTCACCGGTCGCGCAATGATCGCGTGGCTGTCGCTGTCTGCAAATTCTTAGATAATAAAACCCGCGGGTTTTTAGTTGTATGGTACGTAGGCCAGTGTTACCATATTGATGCTTAATATCCTAACACCCCAACTTTCAAATTACCTATTTTAATTATATACATACACATTTAAATTACACATTATAACAATGTAGGTACCTATCCCGCATAGATCAGTGTTAGCATATTGATTCTTAATACCCCAGTTTTCGAACTCGCTATTTTAATTAGGTACACATGTAATACTTATAACAATGTACCTACCTAGTTAATTTAGGAATAGGAAGATTAATAATACAGACTTGCTCATTGCTCATGTCTACTGCGACGGCTACCGAGTGACTATTAATATTCATAATGTGAAGAATTATGAAATAATAACAGTAATAGATAGTATCATTATTAAATTACTTAATAGTACTATTAATTATTTCATTACTATAAATGTAATAAGTATTTAGGTACCTTCTTCAATAATTTTTCAAAAACAATATACCTTGTAAGCTGATAGCGCTAAACATGTTAAAAACGCGAGTAAAACCGTAAGTAAATATTAGTGTAATACGACGCACACAGATGAAATTGGAATGGAAGTAGGTACATACAACACAGTCGCGCCTAGCCCTCGCGCGTGACGTGACCAACTGTGCATGTACAATAATTCTGATGCCGTGTGCGAAAAAGAGAAAGGGCTATAATATGAAAAAATACGACACACAAACGTGGTGAAGTAGGTGCGGGGGGAGACGAGGAAGTGGAGTTGGCTTACTCTTCCCCCGCACCCCGTCGCAACACTCCGCGGCCATGATAGCTATTCCCTGCCCCCGCCAATACCTCACGGCTCACGCTCACAGGCACAGCTCACACTGAAAATTATTATCGCCACGGCATTCGTAATTTCGTATCGTTGTGTCACTAAACAGACTTACGACGTCAATATTACAAATAAAAAATGTTGATAAAATTGTTTAATATTCATAAATACTACAAGTTTGTGTTAAACTAAGGAATCACAAGGATAACCTACATAATAGTGAAGAGTGACCAATACCTATTGACATTCGAGATGGATCGTACTCTTGGTAAGGATTTTTCGTTTTGACTTTTGGTATGTACGTTACATCTATCAAAACAGTATTTATTCTGTTTACATTGTGTTATGTACAGCATTATTTCTATGACCAAACTAAAATCAAAGCTGTAATCTGTGATATTAAGTAGGTGCCTACTTAAGTTTACAAACTATTACAAGGCACCTACTATGGTTACAAGTCGCAGAAATTAGGTAGGTACGCTTTTGCTAAGGTTAACTTATGATTTAGTTATTCGTCTTTAATTTTCTAGCTTTTATATTATTTATAAATTCTCAATACGTATGTACATTTTATCTATTTTTGTAACGTAATATGACAGATCTAAAGAGATAGTATTAAATATCATTGCATTAGATAGGTACTGAAGATCACAAAATGAGAACAACAGTGAACTTATAAACCATAGTACGGGACTTTTGTGTATATATTTTATAAACAAGAAAACATGTTAGCATCAGAATATTAGCAATTCAACTACAATTTATAGGTATTTAAAATTAATAGTTTGTACTGAGTATACGAACATTTTGTAATCTAAATTCATATAGGTACTCTCCTACGTAATATGATATTTTCTCAAGTCGGTAAACAGCTTTCGTTATGTTTTATAGTAGGGCATATTTTTTTTTTGTGGGGTTAAATTGTATTTGTAATCTTTGATTATTTAATATTTATAGTATTTATATGGTAGTTTTCACCAATTTTAAAGCATTTTATTACTTACATGTATTTTACTAGTCTTGGATGAAAAAATACATAGATAGACCTTTCCATACAAAATGAGTGAAGACCAAATAGTATGTAAAATTACATAATAAGAGCCGGCACTTCCATAGAGCTAAATAGACTTCCAAATGTCAAAAAAGGTACCCAAAATAGCCAATCTGACGACTTCAATACAATCACCTCAACCAACATACAGAACAAAATAGAGACGTGCCACCTTAAATTCAAATTTATCGATATGGATTATAATTAGCGCGACGTTCAGTACTAGAAATTAGTAAAAACATTATAATAAACACTGGTTTTGTTTAAGCACCACTTATACAAAGCTAGTAACATCATAACAATAACATGCCTATTCAATAAAAATATTTATAAAATGAAATATTTATTTCGTAATTTCGTGGCGGCGTCTATTGCGCCACACAAAAGTCCTGATTTTTACATCGCACTGGCAAACAAAAACAAATCCATACAAATATATGATTGTAACGCTACGCCTGCTATAGGATACTCCTTTGCTTTAGAAATCTTTCTTCTTCTCCCTGCCACTTTGATAGGTTCCTGACCAGTTTCTTCTTTCTAGGACTAAACGGTAGACTTTCAATTTTGTTTTATTTTGCTACACGTTTCTTCTTCGAAACTGTAAACACAAAGCGCTATTAGAAAATATTTTATTAATAATTTCAGATATTATTTAAAAGTCAAAGTCAAATCAATTTATTTAAGTAAAAACAACTGCAACTGGTGTTTTTAACGTCAAATGTAACTAAAAGTCGAAAAGAAAACCACACTGAAAAGAACCGATGAGAAATCCAGTCAGACCATATTGCCAACATTTTACAATAGGCAATATTAAAATACAAATTAAGGAAGCTTCCCTCAAAAAATTTTAGGAAAATCCGCAATTTTATCATCCAAAATTGATTTAGCAGTAAATCTCATTTTATTCTCTTTAAATTTTTGTCAATAAAATACTCTGTATACAAATTTTAATTAGTGTATGTAATAAATGTACCATTTCCCACAGTATTTTTAATGAACGAAAGTTATTCTCAAAACTAAATTTGAAATTTTGTCCCAGGTGTCCCAACTATATCCACGCTACATCATAATCGTCCCCCTCCCTCCCGTCCCCCTTTTCACAGATTTTCGATAAAAAAAAGTAGCCTGTTTTTTTGATAAAAAAAGTCTTATCACCGCACCAAATTTTATCATTACCACAGTGTACCATTATAAATTTTAGCGTTTCCCATACGAAGTTTTATCCTCCTTTTCACTCTCTTAGGGGTAGATTTTTTATAAAAAGTAGCCCATGTCTGTTCTCTGATGTCAAACTATCTTCTTACCAAATGTCGTCATAATCGGTTCAGCGGTTTAGCTATTTCTCGTACAAAGTTTCGCGCTCTCCCTCCCGTCCCCTTTTTCACAGATTTTTGATAAAAAAAGTAAGTAGCCTATGTATTTTTGATAAATAAAAGTCTTATCACCGCATCAAATTGTATCTTTACCAAATTTTAGCGTTTCCCTTACAAAGTTTCATCCTCATTTACATCCTCTTAGGGGTAGGTTTTTAATAAAAAGTAGCCTATGTTCTCTGATGTCAAGTTATCTTCTTGCCAAATGTCATTATAATCGGTTCAGCGGTTTACCATTTCCCGTACAGTTTCATACTCCTCCCTCCCGTCCCCAATTTCACAAATTTTTGATAAAGAAAGTAGTCTATGTATTTTAGATAAATAATGTCTTATCACCGCACCAAATTTTTTTATTACCTAGATTTAGTTCCTCATACGAAGTTTCATTCCCCTTTTCACCCTCTTAGGGGTAGATTTTTTATAAAAAGTAGCCTATGTCCGTTCTCTGATGTCGAACTATCTTCTTGCCAAATTTCATCATAATCGGTTCAGCGGTTTACCATATCCCATACAAAGTTTCATCTCCCTTGTCACCTCTTTAGGGGCAGATTTTCTAAAAATTAAGTAGCCTATCATGAGCACAATCATATGTTTCTACTATGTACCGATTGTCATCAAGATCAGTCGAGCCGTTCTTCAGTTATAAAGGGACATACAGACGGACAGACAGATAGACAAAAATTTTAAAAATGGTACAATCGAAGTTAGTGAGTTATAAAATGACTACGTATCACAAAATTGGACAGTAAAATTATAATTATAGATAGACGCTAGAGATTTATATAGTAGTATATATAGATAAGTTATAAGATTATAATTATTAGTGTAATTACCAATTTACCACACAACTCGGCATTTATGTTTTTCGAAATTCGAAATATTAAAAAATGAAATCTAATACGATTGTCACATAGGATCGCTGGCCAGCACGACTACTACCTCCGGCAAACTTGTGTCAATGCTCAATGCAAAACAAAGCAGTTTCGGCATGACGTTGCTTCAAAAAGAAGAAACTGTGAGTGCACCGCGATTGTGATGTAGTTGTGACCTGGCTTTGAATTTCGGATATTGATACTGCATTACTATTGACCGTTGCTCGTTAATTTGGACTCTGTTTACGCTTTTTGTTGTGAATTTTGTCGATACGCAGAGAACTGTTTTAAACAGTCAGACACGTAAGTTGATTATAGGACTTCGTAACTATTTCGAACGTGTCTTTAAATGGAGGGCCAATTTTACCTAAAACGTCAGTGGTCGAACGCGTAGCTGATGTGCTTTATATTGGATAACGAACTAAACGAATGACTAAAGAAAAATACGGCGAGTCTGGCACATAAGAAAATAAACTTCACACACCAAAAAAGAGAAAACGATCCAAACCAGTGTAAGCGTTGATAGCTTTGATGCCGATGCCATCCATAGACATGTGTACGGCTACTACTACGGAAGCAAGCTGGATTATTCTCCGGTGGGGAAAGTTCGTTAACTAAGATTTTGAAGACCGTTGGGTTTCGATACAAACAGTGTAACAAACGCAAAATATTGATAGAAAGATTCGATATCGTGATGGCAAGGTATAATTTTTTACGGCAAGTGAAAGAAATTGAAAATTGGCAAAACGTTGTATTTAGAAACATTTGGATGAAACATGGCTTAATGCTAACCTTACTTTAAGCTGTTAGGCCGATGATACTGCAGCGTCTACGTACAAAGTTCCTGCTCGAAAAGGATCTCGGCTTATAATTTGTCACGCCGGAACCATCAACAGGTTTGTCGAAGGTTCTCTCATGGCTTTTGCATCAAAAACCACTGGAGACTATTAGAAGAAATTAATGGAGAAAAGTTTACTGAATGGTTTATCAATGTTGTGTAGCCTTCCTGAATCATCTATTATAATTATGGACAACGCCCAATACTACTCGATGCAAATTAATAAGCTACCTGCCCAATCCCAAAAGAAAGCTGACATTGTTGCACGGCTTTGAAAAAATGGTGTAAATGCAAATAAAAATATGTTAAAAGCGAAATTAGTACGTCTTTGATGCGGGCTCAAATTAAGGGATATGCTGCAAGACGCAATACAGAAGCCCCATTTACCATAACAAAAATTCTAAAAATGTTTGCAGAAGCTTGTGAATATGTGACTAAAGGAGACTGGGAAAAGGTTGTGAATAGAACTGTTAAATTAATAAGAGAAAATTATGAAAGAGATGTGAAAATGGATAATATTTTAGAAAATGAACTTATCGTTAATATAGGTGGTGACGACAGTGAAAATAGCAGTATGGACGAATCTAATTAAATATGGCCTTTTGTGGCACTTTTTTTTCTGCCTCTTTCGGTATGAATTTGTTTCTTGTGTGCAAATAAAGCATGTATATTCATTTTCATTCCAATATATTAAGTAAACATTTAAATTTTCGTTGTAATAAAACTTTTTAATCAGCTACTACTTGCAATACTAGTTATAAAACCAAAAACTTATAGATGCGACTCGCATTTGATTATATATTGATTTTTCGATAATAAATTGACATTTCACGTCACTATTGTAACATGTCAAAACGGCCATCATAGCGTGCCGCTACTGTAGAGTACGTAGGACGACTTTTTGGCGAGAACGGGAGAAGTGTGACTGTAATTTTATTTAGAAATTCTATTTTTAAAGTTTTTTAAATTACAAAAGTGATAGTATATTGTGTTTTAAAATTCCGTGTAAGTGAAAAGAATGGAGTAGGTCTAAATAAACATGTGTAGCTGAAGTTTTCGCGCTCTTCCAAGAAGTACTTTATAACTTCAGTAGAGCCTACTATCACTTTACTGGAGGAGTTCTACGATGACAAGAAAAAACGAATTTACATCGAATGTGCTACATGTCGATTCTACTTATTAATACGTGACATTGGCAAATGCGCTAATCTGTACGCCATGCCATGAAGAAAGAAAAATGGAAACATAGGACCGTGACCACATGAGATAAAAAAAATGTACTACAGATTTCTTTGCTATTAGTGTTGCTAGGTAATATTTTTTATCGTGTGGGTAGTTTCTTTATAATGACGCAGTCAAAAGTTAATAATGTGCTTAATAATATGACGGTGTTTAGCAGGAAGTCGTGTTTTTTATATCACAAAATAAATTACTTAATGTCGGATAACATTTGTTTCTGTGTTCTGACGTTTATTTCTGAGTATGTTACTGCGTAATCATTCTTTTCTATTCTTCTTTACAAATACTGCATAAATAAAATAATATAAAAAGGTGGTATTTGTACAACAAATCTAAAGTAATTCTTTAAACTAGAGTTTGCGAAACATTAAATAATATTTTTTATCGGAAAACGACATTTTTAAGAAATTAAAAGAATATTGTAAAATTAATAAAGCTAATAGTATAATAAAGTAATTTTGGAAACCACAAAAATAATTTTCCACGGTATTTTCTCTTCATTTAAATAAAACAGAAGATAATTTGGCTACTAATGCGATTAGGCGCGGGCGCGCGGGCCTCTACAATCAATGTCAATGTTACCAACTGATCCTGATGAAGTAAGAAATGTAATCAATAATTTGCGTTGGGATAAAATATCAACAAAATTTATGGAAATTTACAGTAAGATTCTCTCGGTACCAATTTTATTGCTCATTTGATAAATCTTAGTTTCAGTAACGGAATATTCCCCTTAATATTTAAACTGGCTATTGTTACACCAATATATAAATCAGGTGACAAATCGATTCCATCAAATTACAGACCAATATCACTGTTGTCTGTGTTATCTAAAGTTATTGAAAAGCTTGTAAATAAAAGACTAGTAGAATATTTAGAAAGTGCCAATCTTATAGCTAAAAATCAATATGGTTTTAGATCTAAACGTTCCACCGAAGATGCAGTTTTGAAACTAACATCTTTCATTTCTACTTATCTAGATAGAGGTGATAAGTGCTTGGGAATATTCCTGGACCTACAGATAGCTTTCGATACAGTGTCAGTTCGAATACTTATTACTCGTCTAGATAATGGTACCCCACTAAAATGATTCAAGAATTATCTATCCGGTAGATCCCAGCGAGTAAAGGCAGGTGCCACTTATAGTGACTTAGCTAGTTGTACCTATGGAATTCCTCAAGGAAGCGCTCTCGGCCCTGCTCTATTTTTAATATACATTTATGAATTGTGTCTTATAAATATACACGGAGCGGACTTGATTATGTTTGCGGATGATACGGTTCTCCTCTTCCACGATGCTAACTGGGAAAATTTAAGAAATATTACAGAAAATAGTCTGCAAAGTAACAATCTAGTTAGAGGATTGTCTTTTGACGTTAAATATTGCCAAAACTAAATATATATGTTTCGGTAAAACTCGTGCTTCTCATCCAAAAAATAATATTATTGTAACTATACATGTTTATCCGTGTAATAGGAATATAAACACCCTTGCGTCTTGTGCATGTGAAAAATTAGAAAGTGTTGATGAGATCAGATACTTAGGGTTGATAATTGATAGCAAATTAAACTGGGGTGGTCATATCTTAAATATTGCTAAACGGATAAGGAAACTAATTTTTGTTTTTAAAATTCTCAGAACGCTTGCAAGTGAAAAGCAAATACTGCAAACATACAATGCTTTAGGTCATTTCCTAGTAAACTATTGCATTCATAGATGGGGTGGAGCGCCCAAAACATACCTAATTAAAATTGAAAGGGCACAGAGAGCAGTTCTTAAGGTGATGCTACGTTTACCATTTACACATCCTACATCTTTGGTCTACGAAGAGATACGTTTGTACAACATGATTAATAGTCATAAGATAGTTACTCATTTGAGCAATTATTATTGTAAGACAGAGATTCGACATTGGTTAAAAGATAAGGATTATGATTACTGTGAAAATTTAATCTAACGGCCGGAATGGAGATAAACTCTGTTATTGAACATACGCATACATTCACACACACAACACACAAATTCGCATACACATTCACACACAGATGCACGCACGCACGCACATACATATGTATATGTACAGATATGAGATATTAGAATTTTAGATATTATTGTCCTATTATATATAAAAGAATGTACTTACTTATTATGTAGATTGTACCTTGTATATTTCCATATTATCTATTTTTTTTTATATTTTATATTTTTATTTTTTATATTGACACCAAGTAGCATATTACGATTGTGAGGGGACTGTCTCTTGATATACAGGTAGTCCTAGTTCAAGAGACGGAACTCATTGAGCTGTTTTTTATTACAGTGTTCAATAAAGATTATTAACATTATTATTTATACCATATGGAGAAAAGTGGTATTAAAAAGCTAGTTTGTGTTGCTTAAAATATTAATTTGGTGACCTTGAAAAAACCTGCAAGCGCTAAGGGACAGAAAATACTGTACCTTCGTCACTTTCATCTACGTTGCATGCGGTAAATTAGTCTCTTTCTTGTGTGAATGAGATGGAATACGTGGCGTAATCTATAGATTTTTCTGTTTATCAATTAGACGTTTCCAGGGTAACAAGTTTTTACAATTTTTTAAATAGTGTTGCCCCTACATCGACTGTAATATTATTAGTCTGATCACCCCGCGCCAGGGTTGCCAGGTCTGCTTTAAAAAAATAATCTTTTTCTCATTTAATTTAGTGCATATTTTCAATGAACCGACCATGGTCACACACTATTCCGCAACTTGTATCGATAACATTTTTATAAATAAGTGTGAAATTATAGAACATACTAGTACTATTGTTAGTGGTATCCGTTCAGAACATAAAGTTCAGTTAATAAAAATAGATGACATGAAACATAAATCAGAACAAATGTTTGAATATAGGCCATTGGGAGAGAGTAGGCTAAAAAATTTTACTCATGATGTAGCTAAATTTGCAAACACGGCTCTTCTGGTTGATGATCCACACATCATGTATGAATCTTTAGTCAAAAACCTATCCAAAATATTTAATAAGAATTGTCTAAAGAAAAAGAAAGTAGTTGTTAATAAGAAGTTACGTTTTGCGGATTGGGCGACGAAGGGCATAAGAAAAAGTAGTCATAAACTTTATGAGTTATATATGATGAAAAAGCTAACACTGCATATGAAAATTTTCGTAACTATGTTCGTACTTATTCGAAAATATTTAAAAAAGTATTAAAAGATACGAAAGCGACCTATATCGCGAATAAAATTAGAAAGTCAGAGAATACAACAAAGGCTACATGGAACGCTATTAACAACGAAGTTCGTAGTAAACAAAATAGAAATAACGAAGATTTTCAATGCAAATTGGTAGTAAAATTGTTATTAATAACATTGAGGTTGCTAATGCTTCTGCAAATTATTTTTATGCTTCTGCAAATTATTTTTGAATACACCTATAGAAATAACTAATGGTTTAGGATCGTATTTGCATACAGCAGAGACGTTTTTGAGCAAAAATGTTTCCCTAATTTTCATTGTAAGTCTTGTCTTCACTTGAGATAGAAAAAAATTTTCAAGCAATGAAATGAAAAGAAAAGTGAAGATTTTTTCAAGCAATGAAATGAAAAGAAAAGTGAAGATTTATGGGGACTATCTGTTCATATAATAACTAATGTAATACCTATATTATCGCCAATCTTGGTAGAAATATTTAATAAATGTGTCGATCAAGGGGTATTTTCCAATTTAACGAAGCACAGTAAAATTATTCTATTGTTTCAATCAGGTTGTATGTTAAATCCAACAAATTATCGCACGGTGTCAATATTACCAGCGTTGAGTAAAATATTCGAAAAAATAATACTCAATGAAATGTTGGCACATTTTAACATTCACGGGGTGTTTCACGGTCAACAGTACGGGTTGACGAGAGGGCGGTCAACAACTCATGCGGAGCAAGCTTGATCAAGATTGTACTTCAGGCTTGGGAGGGATCCCAGAATGCTATTGATGATTTTTGTGATCTTTCCAAGGCTTTTGATTGTGTTAGTCACGAAACTTTAATTTGCAAGCTTAAATACTATGAAATTCGTGGTAAAGCTCTCGATCTCGTGGTCTCGTATTTGTCTGGCTGGGAGCAAAAAGTGAGTGTGAATCGGATTTTGTTTGATGGTTCGAAATTAAAAATGGGCGATCAATTTTGGGACCTTTACTGTTTTTAGTCTACATTAATGATCTCCCATTTATGCTTAGGGCCTTATGCGAAAAAGTATTATTTGCTGATGACACTTAATTGTTATTTAAACTTTACGGCAAGGACCTAAATACTACCTTTCTAATGAACCTAGAATCCATAATAAAATAGAACTGAGTGGGAAATTACTAGAACTAGTTAAGTCTGCCAGTTTTCTTTGTTTAACGGTAAATAGTAAATTGCAGTGGGCGGACCATATCGGGGTATTGGCTAGTAAGCACGTTTCCGCGATATATGCCATTACACGCATTAGGCAATTGACGAATGTGGATACGGCTAGGTTGGTGTATTTTGCATATTTTCACAGCCTAATGTCCTATGGACTTTTTCTGTAGGGATCATCGACTCATATTAACTCTGTTTTTATTTTACAAAAAAGAGCGATACGTGCTTTCTACAGTATGAATGCACGAGAATCACTAAGAGATCGTTTTAAAGACATTGATGTATTCACCTAGCCGTCCTTATACATCTTTGAAATTATTATGTATACGAGAAAAATTATAGATCTATTTATAAAGAAAGGCGATATTGATGGTATGGAACTCCGAGGTCGTGATAAATTGGCTATTCCAAAATTTCAATCACATAAGTCAAATGTTTCATTTTTGGGTAACAGCATTCGTTTTTACAATAAAGTTCCTTTAGAAGTCACTTAATTAACAAAAAATAGATTTAGATTAGTTATAAAACGTACATTCATCTTCTCTGCACATGCATTTACTGGCTCTCTGAATATTGTATTTTAATAAAGCTTTCGTAAAATGATGTTGATAAAATGATACCTGACCGAGTTTCTTGTCGGTTTTTCTCAGTGTCCAAGTTTTCTCTTTGCACCGAACTAAAGTAGATTTGACGTTAAAAAATTTCTTGTAATTGGGTTTACTTGAAGAAATTGATTTGACATTGACTTTAAGAAGTAAAAAAGTAAAAATAAAATTACAATTAAGTCATATATTTTCTTACGAACATTTTAACACGTATTAAAATAATCATTTCAAAACTTTACTTACAATTCAGAACATCAAATATGTTCTAAATATAGCCTAGTACTCATTGAACCTGATACGTTATTGAGTGTTCCAGAACTTACCTATCCAACTAAGAAAAAAGTTAATATAAAAATAATAGGTAAATGCGAATTAAGAAAAATAGTATAAAATAATTTTATATATTTTTATTAATTGTCTTGTGAAACAATCGTAGTATGATTAATAATTTTTTTGGAGAATCGAGTTCAATGGATATTCGATCTTTGTCTCATTCTAACTGCACTGGTTCCCAAACTTATTTTGTCTACTGAGTCGAGAGCTTATGCAGTCGTTGTCTAAGATGCCTCCTAGCTAAATGAAATTACAAATCACCCCCCAGGCCTCTACACAACGCCCCCATTTTTTTTCTGGGTTTCTTACCGCCCCCCTTTAGACTTGCAGCGCCCACAAGGGGGCGTTATCGCCCACTTTGGGAATGGCTGTTCTAACTTATGAAAAAAAGGGCAAAATGCGATTCTCCTAAAGCAGGGGTTCCCAAACTTATTTTGTCTACTGCCCACTTTGAGAATAAATTATTTTTTAGCGCCCCCATTTTTTCACCTACTGAAAAACCACTATAACTTCAAATTAAATTAATTAATTATTGTGAGCTATATTAGCGGAGATTAAACATTAATTCCAAACGAGACTTTTACTATAACCCGCAAGAGTTACCTTGAAACCTGAGCGCAGTAGGTAATACACAACGGCGCTCAGGTCTCAAGTTAACTTTTACGGGCTACACCTGCCAATGAGAATGATTATTGAAACGCAACTTTATAGTATTCAAACAGAGTATCTTTTATTCAAAATAAAACAAATATAATCGATCCTTATATAAAAACTAATATGAAGGATGAGTCTGATGCTGTTTAATAAGTTTGTTGATATCAGGTTCCAATTTACTCAAGAACAGTCGCAAGTCGCCACGTTTGGTAACATGCAAACGATTTCTCTTTTTAGTAAGCAGTGTTGCCACAGCACTAAATCCACGTTCACACAAATATGACAATGGGAATGCTATCAAGAATCGCTGAACGATTGACCACAATCCAGGGTACAATTGCGGGATCGGTTTTTGTAGCCAAAATTCTTGGTAACCATTTTTGAACTTGATTTTTATTTTCTCGTTTGTTGTCAATTCTATAAGTTCTTTTTCCAGCTGAGGTGACATTGCTGTGTTGACATTTGAAAACGGATCCAACACCCAGTCTGGTATTTCCAAGTTCAAAATGTCCTGGTATCGTTCGGTGAAGTCAATGTGGAGGTTTTCCAAATGTTGGCAGTAGGCAAACAATTCGTCGTTACTGCATGATACTGATAAATTCGGAAAATTGTGAAACTCACGTCTGCCCATATTCTTTTTGTGTAGAAGCAGTTTGGCTGCGAAAGCAGCAACGACGTTTTTTGTTTTAATTAAATTTAGTTCATCGCCTTGCAGTTGGAGATTCATGTCGTTGAACAATTTATACAGGTCTGTCATGTAAGCTATATCATTCTTTGATGTAATGAGCTTGTTGTGCAATTCTGTATCTTTAGTTTCCAAGAACTCTATAACAGAGTCAAACAGGTTGTAAAATCGAATCAGACAATTGCCTCTTGATAGCCAACGAACTTCAGTATGAAACAACAAACTGTTGAAATCCTCGTCATTAGTAACACAAAGCTGATGAAATAATCTATCATTCAAAGAGCTGTTGCGGATTTTATTGACTGCTTTGATGACATATTGCAGTGATTGAAATAGTCGTTCACTTAAGTTTCTAGCAACCAAATGTTGTCTATGAATAACGCAATGTACAGCAAGGACATCTGGAATTTTATTTTTTAAGTACGCTATGAAGCCTTTATGGCACCCTGTCATAGTCGGAGCGCCATCCGTAGCAACTGATATAATATTTTTCAATGGAATCTCTTTCTCACAAAACTTTTGCAATGTATTGAATATGGTTTCGCCTTTTGTATTGGTCTCTAAATTTCTAGCAAAGAATAGTTCTTCACATATTTTCTCATCTTTAATAAACCTCACGTAAGACAGCAACAATGCTTCATTAGTTGGTAAAGTGGATTCATCGAGCTGAATTGAGAATTGACTTGTCCTCAGGTGATCACACAATGATCTTTCAATGTTTTCAGCCATTTCATCAATTCGTCTTTGCACAGAATTATTATTCAAAGGAGTTTTTCGGATAATATCTGCGGCTGTTTATGAAGCACAGTAGTTATTACTTCCTTTATTGCTGGCAAAATTAACTCTTCTCCGATGTTATGTGGTTTGCCTTTTTGAGCAATTAACAAAGAGATATTGTACGAAGCTCGAAGTCCGTCGTCATCTTGCTTAGCAGCCGCCGAAAATAGTTTTGCTACACTTAGCTGAGTATTATGCTTCTTCTCTAGGTCTTGAAAATATGCTACATTCTTGTCTTTCTTATCTGGATGCATTTTATTCAAATGATCTTGCAGTCTTGAAGGCTTCATTGCTTCATTCGAAAATGTTTTTAGACATAGAAGACCCAAAGGCGACGATGGGTTGGTCGGATTTTCAATGAATCCGAATTTAATATATTCCGCACAGTATTGCCGTCTCTTCTTTTTTACTTCCGACATTGTTTTGTTTTGAGAAATACGTAAGTAAGTGTTGAACTTAAGTACTGCTCATCTATTGCGCGCGAAACCGCAAATGAAAATAAAATAAATATTACGTTGTTTATATAGGATTGCATAAGCAGCACGCACCGACAGGAATAAAACAAACATGCATAAACTCGTTTATCTCATTCGACGCTCAATCGTACTCAACAAGTCAGAACAAGTATTCTATGAACCAGCCGATTGATATAGGAATGCACAATTCGGGTTATTTAACAAAAACTTGTTAAAACATGATTGCCCGCGGTCTATTATCTACGAAAATTACCTATCTGGGAGTACTAATGACTATTAAAATGCGAAAGTGTGTCTGTTGCCTTTTTATTTGTTTGTTTGTGTCTACTTTCATTTCGAAACGGAACGACCGATTGACATGATTTTTATTTTGTATATTCAATAAAACAGAACAGATATATGAACTACGCGGAGAGAAATATCGAACCGAGTTTGAGCAATCTTTTAATTAATATTAGTCGATGTTCACAAGTTGTAGTTGAGAGTCGAGAGCTCATGCAGTCGTTGTCTAAGATGCCTCCTAGCTAAATGAAATTACAAATCACCCCCCAGGCCTCTACACAACGCCCCCATTTTTTTTCTGGGTCTCTTACCGCCCCCCTTTAGGCCTGCAGCGCCCACAAGGGGGCGTTATCGCCCACTTTGGGAAAGGCTGTTCTAAAGCTTTAGATTACGTACCATTTCATCATAAAGCTTTGGAATAAAAAAAAATTCCACTAGTCTCCGAAAAAAAAAATAGTGAACATAATGTGAAAAAAGCGGACCGTCCGCTCAAACAGTGGACACCTGGCAACCTTACCCCACGGCGCCATCCTCCTGCAAATATTCATATTATGAATATTTGCAGGATTAAGAAAAATAGGTAAAATAGTAAAAAGAAGAAAAATAAAATATGATGTTTATTTATTCCAAATAATTAAATACATTACGTAGGGGAGAGCAGGTAGGATTCGTACACTTTTTACTCTAAGCCTTGTAAAAGAAAAACTAATAATTATTTCAAAATCATTTTAATGTTGCTATATTACCTACATATTTGGCTGTAATAACAGTGTAGTTCAGTCTTGAAACCAATACAGTAAAGCTATGGTCGTTTTCCCAAAAAATGGAATACGTCCGAATGCACCCCATACGCGGGGTACCTTCCTACATGGTGTCGATACTTTCGTATATAGTGAGAAGCCTCCTTAAACAGTGATAAAAATGCCATTCATACGAAATATAAACATTTATTGAGATCTTAGATCAAAATTAAAGAATACGGTAATAATTATATTGTTTTATACCAATTAAAAAAAATTAACACTTCTAAAATTTTCTTTTAGCATCCTTAAAGGTACCAATCAACATTCTTGAAATATAACTTCAGAAAAATGAATAGCGATGGAATTGTGTTACTACTAACTGAAATATTTCATCCAAATGTAACGAGTTCGCGTATATTTGCTGAAACAAGTTGCCCAAAATTAACTTGTGGGTTTTCTCAGTCAATGCCTTTGGCATGCTCAGCACTGTGGGTATGTCTAACTCAACAAATTCGATTTGCGGTGAATTCATATTTTTACGGCCGTTTTGTTGAATTCATAAGATCTTGCTTGGACTAGTGTTTTCATGTTTCCTCTCTAAATCTCCTTATTATCTATCTTTCCCCTTCTATTCTTCTTTTGTTCGTATATTCGTGGCATGGTTTTGTAACAACTAATATTCTTGGTGAACAAACTTTTTCAACTTGAGCGGTGCAAATATATTCGTACAGTACGACTGTACGAATCTACCCCAGTCATAAATATATATAATATATACATATATATATAAGTAAGTAAAAATTCTTTAGCAATATTCAAACGAGCTGCTTTATGGCTATTCGTCAACTATTCGTCAAATGAGCCTTTTTCGAATGACATCTGTCGTGCAATCCTATACCGCGCAAGTGCTGCCGTATAGTTTCAGTACTGACATCAAATTCTTCCGCAAAATGAGACGTAAGTGTAAAACCATTTTCTTCATAGGCATGTCTCATCATTTCCCTATGCATATTAGTTATACTAGGCCAACAACCACTTCTTCTATGTTCTTGAAGGTTACCTTCAACTTCTTCACCTTCGCGCGAAATCCAAAGGGAAACGGTGTTTTCCTGAAATTATAAAAACGAGACATTCATATTATTCCACTTTGTATATTAAACCGATTACAAACAAAAAAGATAACATTCAGACAATCATACTTACGGACATAATTAAATGTATTGAAATTTCTATGTAATGCTATGATTTCTTCGCTTTCAGCTAAATATAAATTACGAGGCATTATGTTTTATTAATCTTAGGTAAATTACAACAGTTATATTATGGAGGGTAGAGGTAAGGAGAGACGTCTCTTTGTATCAAAAAGTGTCCGTAGAGAAGCGTTAAATAAGGGCGGCGCTACTATAGCTAGAGGGTAAATTTTCACCAGTATTGTTTTATTATTTTCAAAAGTTTTATAACAGTCAACACACTAAAATCACTAAACTAAATGCTGGCACATTTTAACATTCACGGGGTATTTCATGGTCAACAGTAAGGTTTCACGAGAGGGCGGTCAACAACTCATGCGGGAGTAAGCTTGATCGTGACTGTACTTCAGGCTTGGGAGGGGTCCCAAGATGCTATTGGTGTTTTTTGTGATCTTTCCAAGACTTTTGATTGTGTTAGTCATGAAACTTTAATTTGCAAGCTTAAATACTATGGAATACGTGGTAACGCTCTCGATCTCGTGATCTCGTATTTGTCTGGCCGCGAGCTGAAAGTGAGTGTTAATGGGGTTTTGTCTGTGGGTTCAAAGTTAAAAATGGGAGTTCCCCAAGGATCAATTTTGGGACCTTTCCTGTTTTTGGTATATATTAACAATTTCTCATTTATGCTCAGGGACTTATGCGAAACAGTATTGTTTGCTGATGATACCTCATTGTTATTTAAACTACACAGAAAAAATCTAGATATTACTTGGGTAAACAGGATCCTAACAGATGTCTCGAAATGGTTCGCTGCCAATAATTTACTACTGAATGCACAAAAAACTAAATGTATTAAATTTTCCCTTTCTAATGTACCCAGAATGCATGATAAAATAGAACTGGGTGGGAAACAATTAGAATTCGTTAAGTTAGCCAGTTTTCTGGGTTTAACAGTAGATAACAAGTTACAGTGGGCGGACCATATCGGGGCATTGGCTACTAAGCTCGGTTCTGCGGTATATGCAATTAGACGCATTAGGCAAATGACGGATGTGGATACGGCAAGGATGGTGTACTTTGCATATTATGTCCTACGGCCTTCTGCTGTGGGGATCAGCGGCGAATATTAACTCCATTTTCATTTTACAAAAAAGAGCAATACGTGCCATCTACAGGATGAATGCACGAGAATCGCTTAAAGATCGTTTTAAAGACATTAATGTCCTCACCTTGCCCTCATTATACATCTTTGAAATTATTATGTAAACGAGAAAAAATATAGATCTGTTTAAAAAGAATGGCGATATGAATGGTATGGAAACCCGAGGTCTTGATAAATTGGTTATTCCAAAATTTTAATTACATAAGTCAAATGTTTCATTTTTAGGTAACTGCATTCGTTTTTATAATAAAGTTCCTCAAGAAATTACTCATTTAACAGAGAATAAATTTAGATTGGTTATAAAACGTACATTGACTAGACAATCATACTATAAAATAAACGATTTCATTAAAGATAAAACAATAGTCTAGAAATGATGTTCTCTGAACATGCGTTTACTGGCTTAATGAAAATATTGTATTTTAATAAACCTTTTGTAAAATGAAGTTGAAAAAATGATACCTGACTGAGTTTCTTGTCGGTTCTTCTCAGTGTCCAGGTGTTCTATTTGAACCGAACTAAAGTAGATTTGACGTTCAAAAATACCTTGTAATTGGGTTTACTTGAATAAATTGATTTGACTTTGACTTTGACTAAAAGATATTAAAAGCTCATGATTATTGTAAATCACAACGTGTTTCAAAGCGATTTTTTGTTTATGCTCTCTAGCTACTCTAGCGCTATTCTGGACAGTTTTTGTACTGTCATTTACTGCTTACAGCTGGACACTTTTTCACCTAATTCCCATATGACACGGTTCTCCTTAAATCTATCCTCCATAAATTATATGTTAGTAGTGGTACGATTCTCCCTTAGTAGGGAAGGTAAAGGGATCTTTGCCCATACAACTCACGTCTTCAGTAATAAATAGATATTTTCTTCATTTTATTTCATCAAAATGTCGATGCAATACATTTTAGATGTTTCTGAGAGTTTCTGGCGGCAAGTATATTGAGGCAGATCCGCTGAGGTAAACAAAGCCATTAAAAAAATCTCAACATTATTCTACTAAATAAGTACTTATTTCAACAATTTTACATAACAGCACAACAGCGCAAGTACTTGGGACGCAAAACTACGCCAATCCCCACAAAATCCCGCCAAAAATTCTCCAACAGTTAAATATTTTCAATGAACCGCTGTCAAAAGAAAGCTTTTCAAAATATTTTTTTAAATTTAATTGTGATAAGCATGAAGGTAGTAAATCTAGCAAAACTTTTTTTATAGTATTTGATGGTTTCCTTTGACGTATTAGATTGCTTGTAGAAAATAATGTTTAATCCTTGTTAATAGAGGTCAAAATAGTATGCACCTTTACCTATGCTTTTTGATTGGATGCTAATCAACGAATCACGTCAATACTTGCAAAATTTCCAATTTCAGCCTTGCAATATTTTCATTAGTTAGAACATACTTTCAAAAGTGCTCAACCACTTTCTTGGTCGAGTGTACATTTACACTGGTCTGATGAATTCAATAAAATTACACGCACACTTAAATAATATAGAGGTAGCCTCGGCGGCATACATAGGATATTTCAGGCTGGGAGGGGAAGTAGTAGTAGGTATATATAATGCAACGTTTTGATACGCACAAAGGAGATTCCATTGTATAGTCGTATTAATTATTAATTTTATGGAAACATCTATACTTTGTTATTTTTAATAATAAAACTAAAGCCTTGTTACGTATTGAATAAAAACTTCGTAATAAATACACAATATACATAAATTAATCGCCGGAATACTAAAAATTACTGTCTTAGAGTTGTCATTTTTACCCGACTATGGCGTAGCTAAAACAGGGGTTATGACCACGAAACAAAAAAAAGAGTGGAATTAGCGTACCGAACTGTTATTAGGAAAACCAGTGTAAGCTGTTAAACACATGCTTACACATCGTAATATTTTCACTACATAGAATGCTGATCAGCTATTCGTCACGCACACAAACATTCGTCAACAGAATAACAATAATTAAAAAGAAACCTTATTCCAAAGCCTTGTAGACATATTTGCAACGCCTTTTACGACAATGTTAATGTGTTTTTTTAATTGCCTGGATAAAGAATTTTCATAATATAGCGCGAAATCTATAATATTAACATTCAATATAAGCATTAATAAATACAAGACTCCCGTTTGATCGATTTTTTGATTTTACTCCTAAAGAATCGATTTTTATTATGTAGGCTGCGATACGGAAATTCCATAGAGTAAAATTAAGCTTTAACAAAAAGTGAAGCGTAACATTTTACGTCATTTTCAAATCCAAGTCGGCGAATATTACTTTTTCGGATAAATCGACAAATGTGTGTTATATTCTAGGTTTCTCGGAGTGCTAATTGCGAAAATGACGTTCATTTTCAAATCCAAGATGGCGATATTACTTTTTTGGATAAATCGATATGGGTGTCGTATTTTAGGTTTTTGCCTCCCTGTTGCTTCAATCCACTTTTCTTTCTCATGCGGAGATTTAAGAAAATTGAATTAAAATAATATTCATGTATAAATAAAGATTACAGTAAATTATAATAGTTGTAATCATTTTCGATAACTAAATATGTTATAATAACAATCAAAAACCGTCAATTCAAAAGTTTGAGGGGAAAATAGCTAAAGATGTTAGTAATTCATCACATGAAATGAATTTTCGCAACGCCTCAGTCTATACAATAACAAATATATAATTTATTATTGGAAATGACTCGTATACATTTTTTATCTAATCGTAGTAACTACTTAACATATTTTATGGCAGATCTATAACTATTTATCGATATCATTACCTATTTTATGTCACTGTGTTACATCACTAATTGAGCGTTTGTGCAAACTTGGTGCAAACTGCATTTGTCTATGGTCGGAAACTAAGCTCGTACGAAAGTAGACCTTATGCCTAACTAAATAAAAATAGTTTCCATTTCTTTTGTCTTTGTGATGTTGAGCGCGATGAACTGAAGTAAGCAGATTAAAAAATTATCCGGTTTCTTGCCGTCGCTGCGCGCAATATCTACAGGCTCAAAGACTGCAGGAACGCCAGCGGCAGCAAGAGCCCGCCAAATGATGTCATTCAAGGCAGTATGTCGTGACATGTGATCCGCACTATGTAAACAGGATTTATCACAATCTTATATTGTGAGAAATATCAGGCGTGTTAGGCCGAACTAAGATCTTAGTACCTATTCTTAGTAAGATTGACAAGAATAGAATTTTTGATCTGAGTTCGACCTAATATGACCAGTTAAAAGAGAGTTTGTATCTTAATGACTGTATCATATTTTTTAATAACGAATGCGACAGACCTGTTATTGAAATATAATTTTGTCTTCGTTTTGCAGATTACCAGGTGGAAAACGAAAATAATGACGTGCTCATAGCAACACAACCAAGTAAAAACTCTTTTATTACACATATACCTCTCGTCTATACGACAAGATTAGAAGACATGCGTATTTTAAAAACCGATATGGAGGACATGAGTTATAAAGATGTAATAGATAAAATATTGTATGAAAGTAAGCCAAAATTTAAAAAAAAAATTCATCACATTTTGCTGCAAGATAAAAGTCAAAAAGTATATTATAATGAAATGTGTAAGAAATTGGATAAAATAAAACGAAAATGTTGTGATTATAGTGACCAACTTTCTGTCGCAGAATTGGATGATCAAAGTGATATCATTATTTTGAAACATAACACTCTAAGTAATAGTAAAACATTAGAAAATCGTATATTATTACAATTATGCAGACCTTGTAGTGTTGTTCTAGAAGATTGTGTAAAATATAAATATGTCAGTAAAAAGAAACACATAATTTCTCAGGACGCAATATTGATTTCATCCGATGATGATGATGATGATGATGATTATGATGATAACGATAATCAACCGTTGCAACAAATACGATTGAATATTGCACAGGATGACAAATCGCCTTTCACGAACGTGTTTTTAATTATGGAAGACGCATTTTCACACCTGTTTCACGGTTACCGTATAAATGAAGATGCTAAATTAACAGAATATTTCTCATTTTCTAATAAAATTAATTATAATAATTTCGTTTATGATTCGGAAACAAGTATGATTAGAAAAAGAAATTGTTGCTGGTATGCAAGAGAGTATAACATTCTGTTATGGTTACCTCACCGCCTTACCGAATCAGTTTCCAGATTTATGAGAATACCCCATCCTTGTACTCTCTCTAGGTGTTTGTGCTGTTGTCGTAGAGTCAGACATCAGAACTTACTAAATAAAAAAATAATGATGTCCACGCGTATAAATACTGAAGCTGTCGATAAAGAAATAGAAGATTTAGACAAAGAAATACAGCAGGCAATTCAAGAATGGAATATCAAAAACAAAGATAAAATAAGTAACACGTCGCCCAAGACTTTTCAAAATTTGACGAATGTGATAAGTGTTTATGACAAAACACATTCAATACATAACGACTTGATCGAAAAAATATTACAGTATGATTATTTACCACAGACAAAAATGAAAAATACACCATCTCTTAACACAAGAGATTATAGTATTTTTGAATCTAAATGTGTTATATCATTAACAAAACAATATTCGCAAAATGAAATAGAATATTACGTTTTATCTCTTGACGGGAAAATATCAGTTATAAATAACACGGACCAATCGAAATATATGGGACGATTGTTTCAAAGTTTGTACTCTAATTTTAAAAAAGGAACCGTATGTTGTTGGTTCAGACGTGAAGAATTTATTTCGAAGTTAAAGTTATTACCAAGCGTGAAATTTTTTTTAAGAAAACCACATTTATGCGTTTATAATCATTGTACATGTTGCTGTAAACGGGAACTTCGCAATGATAAACAAATTATGTTATATGATAAACAAATTATATTATGTGATATGGATTTACCACAGTGTGCGGAACACATGAAGTTGAATAAAATGACACAACGTAACATGAAACTACGAAATAATGTCACAGCAAAAAAGCAGTCCGATCTACTGGTTGCACAGAACGACACGACTAATAATTCAAGAGTAAAATCGAAATCTACTACAGAAACATATTACCGGAAGTCAAAGACACAGAGTGGTATTTTAGAGCCGTCGAATATAATACCAGACGCGCAACATCCTGTACCGAGAATTCCTAACATTATACAAAAACGATATAATCCTGTAACGAAAATTGCGGGAGTGGAACCGAATACACAGACACACAGTTCACAAAATCATGTGCCAACTGTTGTACCAAATGCTAAACCAACAAAAAATAGCCAATCATTATCTAGTAGTAGTAGTCTTAAAAATGCAAGACTGACTGTTGCGTCGACAGTCCCAAATCATGACATACAAAATAAACAAAATGCACAATTTAATGCTAAAACGAATCCCAATAACCATTTGCCAGCTATGAATATCGATAATAATGAGAGTATGTTGCAATCAATTTTAGCCGAATCATTAAAATGTATTGGTACAACTCAGACAAAAGAATTAGATTCACTAATTTCCTCAATTCTAGAAAGATTTCGTGATGTGCGATTGGTGGTAACTGCAGAAGGAAAAGTGGCTGCAGCTTTAAATACTCCGATAAATACATTAAGTAATGTTGAACTAAAAGTTCTAGCCAATATATTGTATTATGCACAAAGTCAGGTAGATTCAATGGGACTATTTAAAAAATCAGATACAACGACTACTAACGTAACTTCTACACGATGTTTCAATGTCGTTCCTACTATTACAAAAGTTCAAAGCGCAGCATTAGTAAATGTAATGAGCTCGAAAAATGAAAAATATATACAATCATACAAGTCTTACGAGTCAGCAGATACATTTCAAACACCTGTTATTCAAAATGTTTTTTCCTTGAATAATGCTGTAAAGGAATGTTCAATGAATCCTTCATCAGATCAAGTGAATAGTAATAATAATTCAAAACAGCCAATACTCTCAGTCCATACAAGTGATAACAGTGAAAATGTTACACAGAGTAAGCCATCGGTACAGCAACTTCCATGTCGACTATCAAATTACACTTTTTCAAGTAATGTAGACAGCAACTTGCGAACGCAGTTCATACCAGCTGCAGTTGCAAAACAGCAACCAGTTGTGGTTATTAATTCTGGGGCCATTGAGATGCCTAGCACATCGTTATTATTGTCCAATGTTGCGGCTCCTACTAATGAACTAGCGTTAACTGATAATGAAATAAAAAGCATATTATTACCTAATCATCAATTTCATAAAGCAATGCCAAGTACTGAGTCGTCTATTAAATCTATTCAAGGAATTCCTCAGAAAAGTTCAATTTTGCATTCCATATTGGCGAATAACATCACGTCATGGGACAATCCATCTATTGATCCGACAGGCATGTCTCGTAAAAGAGACGCTGGTACTGATCCTTTAGAACCAGCGTATAAAAAAAAGAGAATTATATCAGCTCATTCAGAAAGACAGAAAGATACTGTTGGAATGCCAATAATTGCATCGGTTTCGTCGATGCAAACCGTTTCTACACAACCATCAATAAATGAATCTTCGATTGAATATGTAAAATGCAGTGATCCAAATACCAGTGACTTTCATATAAGCCAAAATCATGATTCTGTTGTTTCTGAAACATCATCCTCGGTTGCGTCTGTCAAGGATGAAATATCTACTAGCGATGAAGAAGATTTATCTCATGTTGAGACAGAAGGAGATTCTATGTTTATTACGGAATCTGTTACAGAACATACGGAACTTATTACGGAAGATACGGAATCTATTACAGAAGATGCCAAAATTAAAAGACATTGTGTTGTTATGGACGAGGAGCCCCTAAGTAATAATGGTGTTAATATTTCATCACCACTGGTATCTCAAAATTTAGATGTAGATGATGAATGCATCTTAGGAATTTGAGAACATTTTTCCATTAATTTTGTTGTAGATAATGATTTATTGTTAGCTGTAAAATAGCTTAAGTACTTCTTT
Source organism: Zeuzera pyrina (assembly GCA_907165235.1). Classification (NCBI taxonomy): domain Eukaryota; kingdom Metazoa; phylum Arthropoda; class Insecta; order Lepidoptera; family Cossidae; genus Zeuzera; species Zeuzera pyrina. The sequence continues at coordinate 9,451,960 of OU015641.1, forward strand.
GAAATTGCATTACACAAATGCTTTATTAAAAATTGATCTGTAAAAATAATTACCGAGGTATTGTTGATTCATTGATAATTTTTAATTATCTCTACACAAATTATTTCATATTTGTTTGTGTTTTATATAATAATTTGTGTGTGAAATAACAGTGGAACACGTTAAAAATAAAAAATTAATTATTATTTTTGCCTTTTGTTATTATAGGATTATTATGATTACTTAGAATTTAGACAGAAAAAATATTTTGTAAACACATATGTAGGTACACAATTTCTCCACAACAAAGAAATAATACACTATACGGCAGTGTTGGATGAGTATTTTTGTAAAAATGAAGAAAGGAATGCTTAGGTGATTCGAGGACGTAGAAATGAGTGACAAACTGCGACCACAGCTACAACGAAGAAAATCCACCAAGCAAAAATAAATGGTAATTGAAACAAGAGAAGTAGAGAAGATTAAGTAGTCAGAACGTTAAATCACGTGAATGCTTTCACGAAAGTGTGTGTACAAACCCTTATTACGGCGCTCCCCCAGGCAAACGTATAGAGCACCACATACTAGAATTTGTAAAATTCTTCGTATAATCTAATAATTATTGATTTTACTTATGAAAAAAGGGTCTTTTGAAAATATTAAAATGGTCAAGTTTTATATCATAAAGTTATCCGCACATTAGTGTATGTCGCAAGTAAATATAACTTTTGTTTATGAAGTAGACGCACGTATTTCTAATTTTTAGGTTTTCTTTTGAATACAGATTTTATATGTATTTCATACGTAACTGAAAAATAGGAGACTGCAAAAGTGTTGTTAAAATGTTGAAGATTATTACAATATTTTTATTAACTTTCATATATTTTCAAATAACGAGAAGATAACCACTAAAACTAGCAAAAAAACAATATTTGACTAGGGGAAGCGCCTTAAAATATTCCTTGTAAGGTTAGCAATGCCTGGCTGTCCGTCCCCTTGACTATCAACGTAGTGCAATAGATAGGATGGAACGCCAATATATATTATAATAATAATATCCTCTATTTAAGACTTGCAATATATTAACGTACAATATTTTGCCCGTATTTTGTGATAATAATTACATTTTTAATAGTTACTTGCAAATTAACTGTTACTGTTATATTATTAATATTTACTATAATATTGTACTGTATTCTTTGAATTACTATTATACATAAAAATAATATATGAATCACAACACATTTCGACCAATATTGTCATCAATCTATTTGTATCTGTTAAGCTTTGTTAAGCAGCCTCTACTATCCTACTATGCTCAATTTAGTGGACCTAAGAGTAGTAGAAGGGAAGTTATCTAATGACAGTGTAAAAGAAGTTATTATGGCACTAACATTCTTTGCATACATACATATCATGTCTAACATTCTTTACATTACTCTAAATGTGTCTAATTCATTTAGTCCACTGAATAGAGCGCCGTGAAAACCGATTTATATAATATTTAAAAAAATACCTATTTATGACAAATGTCTGTATCTGTCGTATACAATAAGTCTGTGGCTATGTTATGTACAACCCGCGCAGTTAAAGTATAAGATTGAAAATGGCGGCTGACTTATCGCTGTCTATCATGGTCTATACTCGCTCCTGCGCGTACTGTTAACAAAAAAATATTCATATGAGGCTAGCCGCTAGCGATTAGCCGATATTGTGATGTCCGGTATAGAAGAATTAGCAGAATCGGACGATCCTGGAGAACGTCCAAGCACACTAACCTGTCCTGTCCTGTATATCATGACCAGATTGAATAAATTATTTTTGTATTATTTATTGATTTTTATTTATTTATTTCTAGGAAGATTGCAGAAAAATAACATCAATAAATTAATAAGAATATAGAGAATAATAAGATAGAGACTTAGAGGGGAAATAATGCTGTTAACAAATAATTTTTATCGATCATGAACTCGTAAAGCATTCAATAAAAGTTTTAAACTTTTTTGTTGACGATACAGACTTAGCCGCCATTTTCAATCCCATTTTTTAACTTGTTGTACGGTTGTACGGTTGTACGGTTAGCATACCGGGTTAGCATAGGTAAATCTAGTAAGTAGTAACCTAGGTAGTAACTATTTAATCTATATTAATATTATGTTTGTTGAGTAAAGCGAAAATGAGTGAATTTTGGTAAATAATTAAATAGGTAAGTAGGTAGGTATTTAACATTAAAATATTAGGATGGTGTATTTTTAGGTGCAGTGTTGTATGGTAAAATACAATAATCCTTGTTATTTATTTATGTTCTTACGCGTATGACGATAGGCAATGTCAAGGAAATTAATAGAAAAATGAAAAGAAAAGAAAAATGAAATGAGTGTGTAGTACATATTTATCTGTTAAAGGCCTTACTCACGGTGCAGTCTGACTAGCAATTTGTTGCTGCAATTTACTGCAACGCGGCAAATTGCATTGTAAGAGTTGCATGCGACCTGCAACCTGTCTATTTACGATGCAATTAGTTGCCTTGGAACAGCAACAAATTATTAGTCAGATTGCAACGTGAGTAAGGCCTTTTATAGTTTCACTTCTTCTATTTGTTGTTCAGCAAATTAATTATTGTATAAAATTATTATTATTATAAAAAATATTCACTGTGTGTTTGTAGGTAGGTACATATTATGTCGTTCGTAAGAATCTACATAGATTTTCAGGTGGATACTGGTTCCTGGCTCCTGGAGTTTTAGTGGAAATAATTTTATAAGCTGCGCGAAAGTAAACAGCACGTCAGGCAGTCAACGTGCAGACCACAGAAAAGGAAACGCATCTCTAGGTAATGTGTATAGAGTGCAGACAATAATCAACCTAATGGCCGCTTTAATAATTTACCGTTGAACATTTTTATCGCCACGATTTTAGCGTCCACGGAAGTAAAATGTATGTAGCTGTATGAACATTTTTTTTATATTTCCCTCGACGACAACGTCCACGGCAATGTTATCGTCACGGTAACGGTAACGGAAACGGAAAAAGCGACTTTTCCGTGACACAAGAGGTAAGTATTTTGCTTACCTATTGTATCGCGGACGGTAAAATCGTGACGATAAAAACTTTCAATGGTAAATACATATAAAAGAGTCCAAAAACTATCACGCAAAGTCAAGTTCTAGCTGATAAAAATGTTGTATTGTTTTTTTATTTATATTTTAGAGAACGTTATGGACCGTGTTTTTACGTAGAAAATTCATTAAAAACATCATAAGTATAATTATCAGTATTTTCATAATAAAAATAAACACGGTTATTCCCTTAAGAGGAAACCATTTTCAAAGTTTTCATTATAAAGATATGCAAGTATTTTAAAAAGTTTGTTAATGCAATTAAAGTTTTTTTAATTTTACCAAAGTACACGTTACCTTGAATAGCAATAAATCGCCAAACGTTTTCTCAATGAAATTCTATTATTAATAATTATACAAAAATTAGGAAATTCGTCATCACTGTTGCAGCAACGTCAGTTGTTTATCAAATGTCTATAATCTACCAAAACCATTTTCGAAAATAATGCGTATACCCCAATGGGAGTTTTCAGGCTGTATTTCAGTAACGGATGAAATTATTACAAAATAAAAAAAAACGTAAGATTTAAAATCTGTAACTGTACACGATCAACCCAATTTTACGAGAAATGGTGGGAATAACACTTGAAAATTAAAACGGTCATAACTCTTAAACGGATACGTTTTTTTCGATAATTCTTTTTGTAACTACATACTAAAGTTATGCCCTTTCATCCATTAAAGTAACTGTCCCGTTTTCATATACACCCTGTATATACATAGATCTATACATCTACAGGGCAGTGACCCTTAAGTCGATGTCGAAGTACATATTATGCAATATTCTGTGGAGGAGTTAGGTGGAGTCGATCACAACAAGTTGCTGCACGTAATTTTTTTTTTGCCGAATAGGTATAGTCGTTGTGAATATCTTGTCACGTTTTTCCATCATTACCAGTAACAGATAACATCTGATAAATAGGAATCATAGATTGCTCTTCATTCACTACTCTGCTTTATAAGTGTAATTTATAAAAATAGCGGACTGAGCCCATTGCTAATGATTATTATTTATGAGTCATAAGAAATCATTAATTATTCATCATTACCATCAACGTCATTACCATTTGATTTGCGTAAATGATAATGGCAAACTGAATAGTTAACTGAATAGATAAAAGACTTTATTGTCGATTCTAATACATATTACAGACATTAAAACTTTAGTGAGAACAAAAACAATCAAAAATACAAACAAAAGCAAGAAATGTTTAGATTAGAGTAAGAAAATGGGAAGCGATTTATTAAACTAAATACTTTTTTATATTCAAAAAAAATGTAGTACGAAATTACCATAGACTTATAAATAAATCCGGACGCCAGGTACGAGCAGCAACGATGAGGCAAATCAGATAAGCTGATTCAGCTGTAAATATGACACAAATTTATTATCAGATAAGCTGATCGGTCGCCATTTCGTTAGAAAAGAGCACCTAATACACAACTACATTTTATTTCATTCTATTTGCCTTATATACATAGAAGTACAAGACAACCTGTCCGGTTATCAAATCTATGGAAATTACCGGTAATGTGATGCTGAGACTTGTAATATATATTATGTATAATAAAAGGTACTCACTATAAGTAGGTACCATGTAGGTACTTACAATCCAAAATGTATTTCTCCAAATCATAATTCGTAACTTTATTTCTCAGTCCTGAATATTGTAGATGGAAACTAAAGCCCCATATTCGTCAGTACGGTCTAGTGGAAAGGAAGACGAGACGCAAGAAGACGTCGGATAATCGAAATGCTTGCTAGTATAGACATGCTGATATGATAATTACAAACGAAGAGGATTCTCCAACATTGCAAACGTGTTCAAGAAAATATAGACTCGATATTACATTTGTAAAATCAATTTTAACACAGAAGTTTCGGCTGGCATATTACTGGACAAAGAGACCATAAGTGTTTGTCGGTATTTAAGATTCCAAATAAACAAAAAGGATGCGACATTGCCAGCATAGCAAATTCTGGGATGGAGGCTAGACAGGGTAAATCAGGAAGTATTAGAGAGCGCCTTCGAGATAAGTGAAGTGGAGGCACCTGACGAGTGTTAGTAAAAGAAACCGTTAAGGTTTGTAACAGAGCGATGCCCTAGAAAGATCCTCGAAGAAAAACACCAGTGTAACTACTGGTCGAATAGGAAAATAGAACAGAAAAGAAAACACTGTGTACAGTGCTGCAGAAAGTATATCAGAAAAAGATTAAACTAAGAAAGATACGAGCAGAAAATAGCAATAACAAATGAAGATTATAAGACAGCGGAAAAAGCCCTGCAGCCCTGCATAGGCAAAAGGTATGCACTAACGAAAAGTCTGTGATGAAATAAACAAGAACGTATGAATAGTGGTCAAAAAGCAGAGGCAGTCTTCTGAATATAAACATGAATTAATATAAACAAGTTACTAATAATGGCGGAGTTATCCCTACGTATAAGTACCACAAAAAAGGTGTCACCTCTCTAGGCATGAAATAAATCTTTAAAAGAATGGTAGAGTAAATGGCTAAGTGGAGGAAGAGATTCATGAACCAGATAAATAATTAACGACCTTAAAAAATGTCACGAAGGGGAGCACGGACAGGTAAACCGCTGGTTGACGCAGGCCTTCAATGAACATGGAGTGTTTAAACCCACGACATATCGTGTTCTCCGTATCGAACCATCACAGGGATCCTTACTCATAAAATTAAAACACAATCGAATTGTATATTATGTAGACATTGCGTATTGTTGTTCACAGCGCTATTTTGGAGTAAGACGCCAATGCATCTTTGGCTCGGCTGATTGCGTTTCTCTTTTATTTTCGAGAATCATTCTTATGTTGTCTTCAAATCTCGACTTGGTGAACGGATTTTTTTTTTCGACTTTGATTTCAAGACAGTTTTATTACTGGCCGTTGATAATGTTCTAAATACATACTAATATTATAAATGCGAAAGTCTCTGTCTGTCTGCTTGGTTTTCACGGCTAAACCGCCGGACCGATTTTGATAAAATTATGGTGAACATAGGCTACTTTATTTTTTAAAAACCTACCCCCAAAGGGGTGAAAACGGGGATGAAATATTGTATGGGAAATTTTTAACCGCTGAACCGATTGAGATGTTTTGATGTTGACCTTTTCTATTAAAAAAAAATAGTTTTCTTTTTTATCTAAAATCTACCCCTAAAGGGGTGAAATAGGGGATGAAATTTTATAGGGGAAATGCTAAACCGCTGAACCGATTAAGACGAAATTTAGTAGATAGATAAAACCTTTTCTATTAAAAAACGTAGTCTTCTTTTTTTCCCTAAAATCTACCCCTATATGGATGAAAAGGGGGATGAAACTTTGTATGGAAAATTTTTAACCGCTGAACCGATGGAGATGTAATTTGGTACAGAAATACACCTTTTCTATTAAAAAAAACATAGTTTTCCTTTTTATCAAAAATCTACCCCTAAAGGGGTAACAAAGGGGATGAAACTTTATAGGGGACCTTGATAATCCTAAACCCTAACAATATGGGTATCAAATGAAATGGAATACGCAGGGGAAGGTAGATAGATATGTGACATCACCATAAATCCAATATGGCAATTGTTCCATAATAGGAAATAACTTTTTTGTTCAACATCAACAATATGGGTATTAAATGAAATGGAATGTGCATGGGAAGGATTTTTATATGTGACGTCATCATATATCCAATATGGCGGATGTTCCATAATGGGAAATAACTTTTTGTTCAACATCAACAATATGGGTATCAAATGAAATGGAATACGCAAGGGAAGGTTTCTGGACATGTGATTTCATAATAACTCCAATGTGGCGGATGTTCCATAATAAGAAATAACTTTTTTGTTCAATACCAAGAATATGGGTATCAAATGAAATGGAATACGCAGGGGAAGGTAGATACATATGTGACGTCATCATAAATCCAATATGGCGGAATCATTAGTTTTGCTTTGGTTTTGCGTTTTTATATTGCTTCATTTACTGCAGATGTAACATAATCTTTTTCATTATTTAAAAAAAAAAGTAATCGATTGAAAATAAACCATTGTGTGTGCTTTATAAAATGTTTATAATTTCTCTAACACACACTGTAATCAAAACAAAACCAGAACTGCCATTCTACTCAATGTGCGAAAACTATTACATTTAAATATAAATATATTTTATTGTAGACTGATTTACTAGTATTATTGTTCCTAAGTACTATTTTATAGACTCAAGTTTTACTTTGCGGAAATTCATTTCATGTGATGAATTCATAAAATATTTAGTAATTTTCCGCTCAAACTCCAAAAACTACCAATCGACACGTGTTTCGCCTCTCAACGAAGCATCCTCAGGATACCAGAGATCGGACTCGGTCAGTTAACTAGCACCGAATCAACTTCGTGCTGCGTTGATTCGGTGCTAGTTAGCTGACTGAGTCCGATCTCTGGTATATCCTGAGGATGCTTCGTTAAGAGGCTTTTGCATGCTGTTTATGTCGATAAGTTAAAAAAAAGTTAAAACCGTTTACTATAAAACTTTCATTTTTAGATAGTTTACCGTTGTAAATATAATATGTTTCGTAATAACCATTATTTTTACATTGCATATGATTAAAGTAGGAAATAATTAATGTATAGTTTAAACTATTAACTATAAGTATATTAAATTGTAGTTTGGAATACTGACTGCTGATTTTAATACTTCCCTTTCATATTGTTTAAATTTTTCTTCATAGTTTATAATTATTTTAAAGAGTCATTATATTTTTTTGTGTTAGCTAAAGTCTAGCCGCTCTGACCACCCCGTTAGGGACACAGCATAAGGATACGTATTTATGTGTGTTCCTATGTATTGTATTTTATCAAGTTAGTATATGTATAATGAATTGGATATATCGTATTGTAGTGGATTATATTAGGTATACAACGGAAAATAGCATTTTTATCGCTATTTCTACTAATTTGAAAGTGCTTTCAAGTGTACCATATCTTTCAGTATTTACGCAAAATGACTACAACACCACTATAACTAGTCCTTGCAATAAGCGGGACTTCCGCCAAAGAACGAAATTTGTTACGCATTGTTTGAAAAATTCAATTATTATTAAATGATTTCAGTATGTCTAGTAGTATATTATTACACAGACATTATATACTAGCTGTACCCGCGACTTCATCTGCATGGAAAGTTTTCCCGTGACTACTCCTGGTTACGGAGGATACCGGAGATACCTATATTTTTGAAGGTCTTGAAAAAAGTTATTTTCTATTGCGGAGCATCCGGCATAGCGAATTTATGATGACGTCAAATGTACAGAAACTCCTGTGTATTCCATTTTATTTGATACCTATATTGTTGGAGGTCTTGAAAAAGTTAATTTCTATTACAGAACATCCGCTATATTGAATTTATAGTGATGTCACATATACAGAAACCATCCCCTGCGTATTCCATTTCATTTGATACCCATATTGTTGGTGTTGAACAAAAAAGTTATTTTCTATTATGGAACATTCGCCATTTTGGATTTTTGATGACGTTACATAGACAAAAACCTTCCTCTGCGTATTCAATTTCATTTGATACCCATATTGTTGATGTTGTATTTAAAAGTTATTTTCTTTAATGGACCTTCCGCCATATTCAATTTATGATAACGTCACACATACGGAAACCTTGCCCTGTGTATTCCATTTCATTTGATACCCATATTATTGGTGTTGAACAAAAAAGTTATTTTCTATTATGGAGGAACATCAGCCATATTGGATTTTTGAAGATGTCACATAAACGGAAACTTTCCCCTGTGCATTTCCTTTCATTTGATATCCATATTGTTGGTGTTGAGCAAAAAAATTATTTTCTGTAATAGAACATTCGCCATCTTGGATTTAAGGTGACGTCATATGTACAGAAACCTTCTCTTGTGTATTCCATTTCATTTGATACCCATATTGTTGGTGTTGAATAAAAAAGTTATTTCCTATAATGGACCTTTCGCCATATTGGATTTATGATGACGTCACATATACAGAAACCTTTGCCTGCGTATTCCATTTCATTTGATACCCATATTTTTGGTGATGAAAAAATTTGTTTCCTATTGAGAAACATCCGCCATTTTGGATTTATTTTGACGTCACATACATAAAAACCACATGTTATTTTTTAAAAAACAAATTAGCCTACATTTATTTTTGGGTACATACTAACTCTGTACCAAATTTCATTACAATCGGTTTAGCGGTTTAGTAATTCTCCTATGAAGTTTCATCCCCCTTTTAATCCCTTTACGGGTAGATTTTTGATAATAAAGAAGTGTATGTTTTTTAAATTGAAAAGGTTTATCTCTGTACCAAATTTCATCTTAATCAGTTCAGCTGTTTAGAATTTCCCATACAAAGTTATATCCCCCTTTTCACCCCTTTAAGGGTAGATTTTTGAAAAAAAAGTAGCCTATGTCCATTCCTTGGTGTCAAACTATCGCCATGTCAAATTTCATAAAAATCGATCCGACGCTTAAATCAAAACGTACCAGACAGACAGACATACAGACAGACTTTCGCGTTTATAATATAAAGTATGGATTTAGAAGATTATCAGCGGCCGATAATAAAACTGTCTTGAAATTAAAATTGATAAAAATAAAACGTGGAGTGACCGAGTCGAGATTTGAACTCACAACACAATAATGATTTTCGAAAATAACTACAAAACACTAAACAAATGAGCTAAACATACATTGACTTAAATTGTTAAAAAACAATACACAATATTTACGTAACATTACATAATTCGGTTGCGTTTTAATTTTGTGAGTAAGATTTCATCCCAGAGGTGTATGAAAGACCTTAGCTTCAATACAAGAGACAATTATAATTTCAAAATTCAAGAGGAACAAGTGACACAAGTCTATTTAGCAACACGCCTCAGCGATCACTGTCGAGTCGCATAGAAGTGAAAGAGAAGGAACAACGCGACATCGCTCAAAATAGAATGGCTTGAGAAAAAAAACAATAAACCATGTATTTTCTTCTAAACTATTAATTTTATAGAAAATTTGACTAATCCAATGTATTTATATTCATAAAAGACATATATTTGCCGAATTTTATAAAAATATGTTAACAACGAAAACAGATTATCCTGATAAATTCTATTCAGAGGTTACTTTGGGATTTTTTTTTATCAAGAAAATTTACTTTAAATGCCATTTTTGAATCGGACGGATTATAAACAGATTAGTAGATTCATATTTTTTTTTCAACAACTTTAATGGTGTGGTTATTGCTAAAAAATCATCGTAATGAGGCCTAAAAAAATGCTGTTACATAATATTAATATTTTATAGGTGAAATCTTGTAATTGGCCTTGATTTAAACTTGTATGTAAATTATCTTTAGTCGTTTTAAGCTGTAAGGTTTCCTGAATAAATAAAATAAATAAAAAATAAAATAAGCAAAATTGGATCAAACGTAACCCTACGTACATGCTAAAAGCAATTATTATAAGTACAATGTCATCATATACACATAGATATTTTATAGATACCTAAATATTTAATTATGCAAATCACACTACGTAGAACCCTACGCATCCAGTTGAGAGAGTGACTAAGAGTAGGTAAATAAGTCACGTGCGAGGTGGGAGTCTGCCTTCTTTTATGCATATCCCTCCTCTGCCTATTATCACTTTTTCGTAATTACCATTGACTAATCGTCATTGCCGTTGAGAAAAATCAAAAGCCGCATTCCTAGTTTCATTGTGATTTTATTAAATAGGTTTGAGGAGTAATATGACTTAATCTCCTGATTTTGTAATAGTGATTTTTGTAGTTTTATCTTAAAAATGACGCTTAGCATGTATTCAGGAGTACGTGCCAAGCATCATTATTATTATTGTATTAGTTTTTCAAAACGTGAAAAAAGAAAATAGGAAATTTTTTGTACACGTCTAGGGATTGGTAGCTTGCTGTTAGGAGTAAATATGGTAGGCACGTAACTGAGTTTTCTCAACTACGTAACTTCTCCAGTTACGTAACTCGAATGAGTGCGAATGAGGCAGATTGATCGAGACAAGGACAATATTAAAAGTTAAAATTAAACACCCATGTACTTGTAAAAATAAAGTGAAAAATGCTACAATATGTATCGAGATATGTAGCAACCCAGATAGTATTGCCAAGACCTAGGCCAAGACAAACAGATGGCGCAAGTTCTTAACATTTATTGTTTAAAACCTGCTGTGAAATATAACGACAAATTTGTAACAATATTGCTGCAATCATACCAGAAAGAAGCATATCGTATCTAGACACTCCACAATCCTGCCTGTGCAGCTGTACATGCAGTGAAAATGAAATATTGTAGAGTAGTAATAGCAGGTCCATAAGTAAATAATGCATTATACCTATATGGTTTACTAAATTTAATTATGGGTAATATAAACTGTAGGTACAGTGTACAAAGGTATATACATCTACACTTAGTTCTAGTATTACTAGTACACCTATTTCATCGACACTTAGACACCCCTTAATTACTTTATAGTCTTAGTTCTTAGTCAATATAAAGTAAACGTACATAATGATGCTATTGTTCATAGTCCATACTTATATTATCATATTCTCACATGACGACGTATTCAAATGCATATACTTCACATTTTTACTTCTGTGTAGGAAAACACAATAATTTTCATTTACTTCAGTATACCTACTGAAGTAAATGAAAATTATTAGGTACTAATTATTTAAAATATAAGATGATTCAATTTTAACAGTAACCATTTAGTACTTTTGTATCGATAGCATCGAATTATCATTTTCATCAGTTACAATTTATAAAAAACGTCAATAGGTTGCAACATCCAATGCCAAAATGAAATAAAATAATAGTAAATACGTAAATTCAATAAATGAAAGTTACTCAGTACGAAAATGAAAGAGAAATCATTATTCCTTCTCACTCACACTTACAGAGCTTTGCAGCGTCGATCGCGGCATTGGAGCTGGGGACCATTTTGTTTTCAAACGTCATAGCGTTCAATCCATTGAACTGCTTCTGGCAGAAATAATGTAACCGTGATAATTTTACAACGTATGTGTAATCTTTTAGTGGCATAACCAAAGAAACAAGAGGGATACTCTTACCAGAACAAAGGTAAATTAACATTATAATAAGAATTTTATCAGTTTATTGCAAGCCTACGCATCGTAAACTATTCATTATAATATTAATATCACTAACATTACATTTATAATAGTATACATTTTAAATCAATATTTTTTTAATTATTTCAGTGAATCGAGTACAATTATTTTAGTGTATGTAGGCCTCTTTTATACCAAAGAAGAAATGTTCCATTTGCTATGTGATTGAAAATTATTATATTATGAAACGTGTAAGCGTACAGGCGTACACTACTCGACAGCCAACGTGTTTGTATTTTTTGACAGGGTTACCAGATGATAATGTCTAAATTTCCACATACCACATTTATTTTCCCTGAACAATAATATAAAAATAAACTGTTTTTAATAAAAAATGAAGTATTGGCTTTTAAGTAAATGTTAATTACTGAAGTGTTAAAAGAATTTTAATAAATTAGTGACAGTAGTAGTAGCATGAAACGGAAAGCAGATGTAAATGGTCACTTTTTTGTTGAGTTACAGTGAGATTTATTACAAATATAAAAAGCAGTCAATAGAGGTTTTTGTGTCATTAATAAAAATACATATTACAATTACGATAACAAACAGTAAAATAAAAGTTACAATAAAAGTTGTATCAAATTCGTAGAAGAAAGTAATTGACGTAGTTTATTACATAGATAGTGTATAAAATGAACAGTAAAATTGAGTTTGTCAAATAAAATGAAATGTCCGTAAAGGATTCTTTACATTTTTTCAATGAACCTTCGGTATCGTATTACATTTTCTGCTTTTTATTGAGCTCCTGTAACTTCGGAGATAAGGGGAGGAATGTTCTTTTGCATATTTTTCATAATATCTTTATGCTAAGTTTTAAAGGGTAGAAAAACAATACTGAATTCCTCACAGTACTTATAAATTGCAGTTTTAAATCACATGATATGTGAAACGATACAACAATTTTTTCGAGTTTACTTTCTCTTTATTTTAAAATATTTTGATGAAATTAACTCGCCGGAAAAAGACGCGATCAATTGACTTTTATAACTACTAAAGAACAATGGCAGGATTTTACATGAATGTTTTAGCGAGCGTCTTAGAATACGACATAATACAAGACTTAATTTACTCATTCATTTACTCATTTTACATATGAAATTAGTATTTCTTGTAAAAGCCGAGAAAAAATTGTATACTTTGAACGTCAGTTTATCGATAATGGATCGTTTCTGTTTTTATATGTGGAAAAACATTCAGTGTTGCCGCTAACACCTAGTATACCATACTTTTCACTACATTCGTCTTAATTAAAACATCGTAAAATCTATGCTTATTAATAAAGAAGGTAATCACCATTGAAATGAAAGGTACATTGTTCCAAATGGACAGAGGCTATATATTATTATGCATTATATTCAACCTAGGCGAATCGGGACGAGCAGCTACAAAGATATAAAAAAATTCTCGTCATATTCAGAGATTGTTGATACTTTCTTATGCTTTTGCGACTTTACTATTTACACTTTCTACTTGATTGCATATTCACATAACCTCAAAATGTAAAAACGTTAATATCTTTTATTTGTGGCTATTTCATAAAATAAATCTTGGTGATTATGTTTAGGAAAGGTAGCCCCTATGGTTTTGATATATTTTCATCATAAGACGAGAGAAATGGGCGTGACTTATGAAGTTTATGCATATATATACGGACAAACACTGAAGTGTCACCATAATAATTTGTTTTTGATCTTTTAAGTGTGGGTTCTTAAGATGTTCCAAAAGAAATTAATGTGTGTGGATAGTCATCCACAACAATCATATTTTTGCTTCATATGACTAAATATGCTATTTTTCGTGCCGCTTAAAAAGGTAACTCAAGAAATTATTTTTTCGACTAAGTTTAAATAAAGTTACAAACACAGAACAAGCTGACCTGTTTGTACAACATGTAATTAAAGTAATTTTAGATCAATCATCAATCAGAGAAGAAAAAATTAAAATACATGCTAAGGGACTTTACGGCAAAAGTGTCGAAGTTGATTCACTTTTTATTAATTAAGCCCGAAACGTGTTCACACACATTTCTGGCTTAATTAATAAAAAATGAAATAAAAGATTAACACAACGGTAGCATGAAAAGCATACTTCCACGTTGTTAAATAGATAGAGACAAGTATTTCTGATTTCCCTGTAACTCAACACTGGTGTGGATTATTTACAATATTAGGTCGCGATGTTGCGGGGACTTAGGCATAGCTATGAGTGTTTCAATGTTAATTTATAGACAGAATTTTGAAGTTATACTTCTTATCAAGTCAAGTAAGCATCAAAAGTTGCGCGCGTCAATCTAACACAATATGAAGTTAGCAACGAAGATAGTTTATTTTCTTTACATGTAACAAATGTGACCAGTTTTAATTTTTATTTCATTCATTTCAACTGATCTGTTTTAGTTTTCTATTCACGCCAAAGAAGTATCTCATTATTCATCTACATTTGTTCTACATAATAAAACTCTCTAGATTGATTCACTGAATAATTGACAAACAACACACGGCCTAAAGCACCGAAGATAGAAATATGTTTGGAATATATTTTCTTGGGGTCTACAGGTGCATTAAGAAGGGGTTTTTGGAAATTCAACCTCTGAAGGAATAAAACAGGTGACATAAGTTTTTATGTAAACTCGTTATTTTGAAACAAATCCATGAAAAACGATATTTGCTTTTTCGGTTAGAAATTAAGAAAGTTTTTCAGAAATCTGAACTCTAAGAGGGTTAAATAAGGGATGAAAGTTTGTATAGAAATTCCATTGTACTGGCAAAGATTAATTAGTTACTACCATAAGGGTGTTTACTTATTTAGCCTTTTAACTGGAAATTAAAAATCACGTGCTTCAAAATGTTTGAAATATCACTTCAAGGGAGGTATAATAGGGGATGACAGTTTACATAGGAGAAAAAAGAGAATACAACACCATAAACATAAATTACAAAGATGTGTTAAATTAAGATTATCACCTTATTTGTTTGTACTTTTTTATTTCGTTTTTCATATTTTCAAAATAAACTGAGATCCACACTGACGAAGTCGCGGACCATTTTTACCATGTACATAAATGTTCTAAGTAAATTCAACGATTTATTACCTATTCATGTTTTTAATTTTTTTATATTGACAACATTACAGTTACGATATTTGACAATGACAGTTATCGAAATAAGCAATTTTAGAAGAGAATCTGTAAACATTTGTAAATGTGTTAATGTAATTGTGTTTATGAATAAGAAATAAAAACGATTATGTTTACAGTAAATATAAAATAAATACTAAATAGTACTATCCCATACCTACTTAGCAAATTACCGTACAGTAATTATAATATATTAACACGAAATCACGATTATTGTGCAGTTTTAATATAATTAATAAGACTCCTTTATATTATGAAGTGAATTGTGTTGTTCTACTCGACCAATTAATATGTTTAAACTAATGTATGATGTTTTAACTTCCCCTTCGTTCCCAATTTACAAGTAGTATTTATTTTCATGACAAATTTAAATAATTATAATTTTATAATGAATCGTTTGACACAGATATGTAGGTAACCAAAATCACGGCTCTTTAATGTTATTTATTTACAATAATCAAAATGCTCACTAAAAATTATGTTGATATGTTTAAAAACACTCCTAAAATAAATGTATTCATATGCCAGTAACAAAAAGATAAAATTTTCTATGGGATTTTAAAAATTTGAATGAGACACTTATTTTTATAAGTATTACTTTAATGTAAGTATTTCAACCTGTAGATTCAATCCCATAATAATAAGTAAGCTAATATTTACATAATTTTCTGTTTTCATAGTGCGATGATATACATGTAACAGAAGGTTACATCATAACAACTCAAGGTTTAAAATTTCACTCCATGTAACCCTTATTACTCAAAAATGACTACTGGTGGTTTTGTTATAAGTTCTGTGTTAGGTTTTTTAACTATTAAGTTGTACATCACCTTACCAAATGGTATCAAATCTAGAATGGAATTAATGCATAATGCATTGGTTTATGGTCCTACTATATACTAATGCATTAATACTCAGGCTAATTTTGATCAGGCTAATTCTTTTTGATTGGAGTATGATATATATAGTACTAGCTTTTGTCTGCGACTTTGTGCGCGTATAAATTATAACCTATGTGTTATTCTGATGTATAAGCTATATTATTGTAGTTTCATCAAAATCTATTCAGTAGTTTTTGGGTGAAAGAGTAATAAACAGCCATAGATCCATACATCCATCCTCACAAACTTTCACATTTATAATATTAGTAGGATTAATAAGGGACCTTAGTCTTTAAAATGTGAAATCTGATTAGTTTTTTAGTCATGCTTGAATATAGTATAAAGAGAGAAATAGACAAACAGTCAATTCTATTAATGGCTTGGATTCAGAGTAGAAAAGCCTAAAGCATCACTATATTAAAATATTTTCAACATGTAAATCTCTATTATTATTTTGTAACATTATTATTCATATAAATATACTCATCTATTAACATAACTAGCATATGATTTCAGCTATTACATGATATAGATTCTAGACATGATTGAAAATACACAATGGGTTTAAGATACACAAAAAATGTATGTTTACCGAACAACTTATAATATTAAAAAAAAAACATTTTGAAGGTTGTCTTAACATTACAATAAAATAACTACAAATAAGTAAATGCGAAATACTTGTAAAATTTAGAAGAAAGGCTATAAAAATGAATAAACTGATTTTATGATTATAAAATTATTAAATCAGTGTTTTAAATTATTTAATCTATGTTTAAAATTATTTTTTCAGTGTTTAAAATAATTATGTCAGTGTTTCAAAGTATTTAATCAGGTTTAATCACTTTGGTTAATTATGTTACTTGTTGTGTAGATTGTCACTATTATTTGATCATTCAGATAACTTTGATTCATTACGTTGTTGTACTTGTATCATGTTAGAAAAGGAATGAAGATAATAATCTTCAAATAAGCACTAATTTTATAAACTCAAACTAAGCAAGCACTAAGTTGGTATTATAAATACAATAAACGCCAGAAAATTAGAACTTAAAAAAAATTGTTTTTAGAATGGACTGCACTGCATTCAGTATTATTACTGTACTGTACCCATATGTGGTGTAGCCCCACTTTTACTCTTACTCAAAATTGCCAAGTCCACAATTATCTGCTTTATTCCAGTTACAATGGCACACTTAGATAAATTTAAACGACGATTGATCCGGTCTGTAGCCCGTCTGTTGCTGCAAGAAAAGAAGCCACCAGATGTAGTGTGGGAGGAGTTAAAAAAAGAAACAGGGTGCGAATGCGAAATATTATGGTAAGGACAGTATTTTATCATACATTTTACCAAATAATTACAGAGTTCTGTTATGAGTTTCAATAAAGATAAATATGATTACACATTACATAACATAACATATCTCCACGCTGTATCCCCAACGGGGTAGTCAGAGAGGACAGAGCGCCAAGCGCCGCGGTCCTTACATATTTGAATCGCTTCCTCAAATCTCAACATTCTTCTCACACATTTTCGCCTACGTATGCGAGCGCTTTTGACATTTCCGTCTGCTAACACTGGCTATTTGATCTTCATAAGTCAGCCTTGGTCTTCCTTGGCTTCATTTACCACTCACTTTCGCTCTGTAGATTTTCTTCATCAGTCTTTCATCACTCATTCTTTCCTAGTGCCCGAACCATCTAAGTATTCCTTTCTTCATTTTTACAATAACACTGTTGTGCAACCCTGTCATACTGCGTATCTCATCGTTGCTTATCCTGTCCGCAAGCGTGACACCGCACATATTTCTGAGAGACCGCATCTCCACAGCATTTATCATACTTTCACTCGATTTTGGGCATATCCAGGCCTCACTACCGTACAACAAAGTTGGCACCAACACGGCATAGTGGATGGCCATTTTAGCAGTATTAGATATATTCACACTACCCACTAATGCGGACAGAGCACCGTTCACTTTATTGCCATCTGCTACCCGTCTCTCCACATCCAACTCACATCTTCCATCCCTCGAAAACGCACTCCCCAGATACACAATTTTATTCACTTGTTCTAGACATTTTCCATTTACACAAATCATACATTTCGTTTGTACCGCTTCTCTTTCAAACACCAGAAACTTAGTTCTGTTCACATTCATTTTCAATCCTTTTACTTCACAATCTTCTTTCATACACGTGTCTAGTGTCTGCAACTCTGCTTCTGATGGTGCTATTAGCACAACATCGTCAGCATACAATAGGCAGTTTAGCACTGTGTCATCACATCCCATACCACTCATATTACCTTTCAATCTCTGGAGGCAACTGTCCAAATACAGCACGAACAGCCAGGCAGACATCACGCAGCCCTGTCTGACACCAGAACAGACTTCAAACCAGGGCGACATGTCACCGTCTATCCTTACACAGGCTCTGTGGCCACGATATAATGACCTCACAGCCTGCAGTAAGAAGTCCTCCAAGCCATATTCAGGCAGAAGATTCCACAATTTCTTCCGCACTACTCTATCGAATGCTTTTTCTAGTTCCACGAAAGCGCAGAAAACTTTCTGGCCTATAGCCAGAAACCTTCCCACGATAACGCGAAGCGAGAAAATCTGATCCATACAACCCCTACCGTTCCTGAAACAACCTTGCGCCTCCCACAAATATCTTTCTGAAACACCTTTCATACGTTCAGTCAATACCTTAGTATAGACTTTACTCGCTAAGCTGATCAAGCTGATGGTCCTATAGCACGCACAGTCTAGATAAGAATGGAACCTAGATAGGATAGGATTACACATTACATTCATTTATAAAATGGTAATCAATATAGGTGCCAAATCAATATGTGACAACAGAGTCTATTAGTTTGATAGGCTTGGCATCGACTTCGGTAACTGTCAAATTTAATTATGTAGGTGTATATCGTATTTATAAAGTTATTCTTGTACTTGAAGTTTTGATTAGTAAAGGATAGTTATTTCGTACTTTTCAGTGTTTTTTTTTTGAAGTCTGTTAAATTTTTTTCTTATATTTTTTTGCTTAACAAATTTCAACCTTATTTCTTTACCTCTGCTTTACCCTTTCAACTTGTTCATTACCTGGAAATACCTGGTCTTCACTAAACCATTACCTACCTGCTTATTCTCAGAGTTATATTCAATTGATTACTTTTTGAATTCTATTCTTTAGTTAAATTGTTGAACAGTCAGTTTAACGCTTTATTTTTTATCCTAGGGCCATGGGGGCCACGGCTTGGGATGGAAGGCTGCGAGGGGCGGCGCATGCTGAATAGCCATCCTTAATAATAATCTGACTTAACAAAAACCGTTAATTATGACAGTGTCATCGACGAATTTGTCAAAGAACTTGTGCACTGCAAAAAATGTATAACGATTTTTGTCTTTTTTTTGTTTAATTTCAAGGGCAGTAAACTTTATAGGCTCATGACGCCAAATCTTAAAATACGCCACTGGTTAAACTCCAAGCATAACTACTGATTCATAGCATGTTTAAAGACTTTAAACTTGCGGTTTATATTTGACTCATTTCAGATATAATTTTTGATTCCAGGGGGCGTATGAAGGCATTGACGATAAAGAAACTTGACCGTCTAATAGCAGCGGACGACCGCACTGACTCCATTGCGGCCGTGGCCAGGCTCTCGTTGACGGATTGGTTGTTATTCGATCTGGTGCTGGTACACGAGAAATTGGATGTCATAGCTTCTGTAAGTGAACTAATTAATATTAAAAAAAACAGCCTTTTGCGAATTTGAATCATTGACACAAGATACTTATAAAATGATTATATAAATGATTTCTGAAAATCTTTATGAGAAGACTTTATTTTATCTGTAAACTTTGGGCAAGCCTTTATATTCTTTAATTTAAAATTCTAGGTTTGGTATTTCTAAAGATAGGCGAAAAAGCGTAATGGACGAGTTTAAGTACCTAATTTCTCCCTTTTATTCTTCCTATGAATATTCTGAAATGCTAATTCTATGCAAAATATATGGGTTAACAAAATGTACACTATACTTTTGGAGTCTATATGTATAATGTATATCTCATAGTTTCTGAGAAAGTTGGCAGTGACAGATAGACAGACGGATAGACGGACGGATGAATGAGTAGCGTTATAAGCGTTTTCTTATAAAGGTTTCACTATGAAACCTTAAGAATATTAAAGAATAAACAGCAATTTAACGAACCTAAACCCTATCTAAGCTCTAAGCTTGTAGATACCTGAATCCCACCATAATAAACTCGGTGTGTAACTCGAAAACCCAAAAATAATGTGGTGTCACATAAATAATAACCCCAAAATCAATTTTTCAGGAAAGGACAGCTCAAAGGAAAGTGGAGTATAAGCCGCTAATGGAATTGTTTTCGTTGGTTCAGAGGTTTGATATCGAGGGCCGCAGCGGAGACATATTAGCTAATGCCTGGGCGGCTGCCACTATATATTATAATCAGAAGTAAGTATAAATTGAAGTCTTTTTAGGTTTCAGTTTATAAATATAATATAATTGAAAATACCTTGAACAGTTTTGTTTCATATTTATTGTAAATATTCCAAAAAGCATTGGATACTGTATGGTACAAAACCAGGATTAAAGTCCAAAGAGGACAAGAGGACTCCTTTCTGGGTCTATGGGTAACTGGTGATTTTTCTTTGAATTTTCTGTTTTATATTCTAAATAAGAATAGTATTTTTACAAGATTACATTTTAATTCATGCTAGTAATTAACTAATGTGTGATTCATATTTAATATCTCCATAGTGATCCTCATAGTGACAAAGGGAAGGGCGTTAAAGGACAATTTACTCATGTTTCTGTAACTCTGGCCTACGACTGCGGCGACGATTTTGGTACATCTTGTTCATAGGGAAAACCCCATAGTTATTGGCTGTTTGATCTACCATGACTAACTCTTCTTAATAGCAAGATTAGGTATAATGGAGATAAATAAAAATGCTATTTAGTGAATCTTTAAAGGTGTATTTATTAATTAATTAATTTGAATTGATTAAGCACAAACATTTTCTATAACTTCAAATAAATTTATATCAAAAATAACAATGAGAAAATTATAGTTATTGACTGTATCATTACATTACTAGGCCTTTGCTTGTGTCAGTTATTAACCACAACAACATTAGAAATATATTATTTCTTTTTGTAATAAATAATATATTATCTCTTTCTATCTCTTTTTGAGATTTCAATGTATTTAGTTACATAATAATTTCAGTAAAATTTTCAAATGAACTACTAAAGTACTATAATCCTTTTTTTAGCGATAAAGTTAGTGTTCAATAACTACATAAGGATCATTAACTATGGTGTTATCTCTACTTTGTTATTTTGTTAGTTAGGTTTGTCGTTTATTTTAATACAGTAGAACCCACTTTAGACTATCATGTTAACATAATTTGCAGTCTCTCAACCGTCGTCTCTATGTTAAAAACTGAAATTGCAAATTTGATTTTTCATATATACATAATACATATGTATATTCTCACGCTGTATCTTTAATAGACAGACAGAGACGGACCAAGCGCCAAGCATCACGGTCACAATATGTATGTAACATACGCTGTCTGTAAGTGCGCGCGCTAATACGTACGCCTCGTGGCACGCACATAACGTCAATATTTTGGGTGAATATGGGTGTTATTACCTAACAATAATTTATTGTGCCGGTCGGGGTCGCACGCGACGCAAACATGCGACCGTTTCCGTTTGTCTTTAATTCGTTCTTCACATGGTCACAAATACAAAAATGTACATATCGCATAAATGAACGTATTACCACAGATTAATTAGATTACAGACAATCCTTAGATGCCTAACTAATTTTAGTTATTCGAATCCAGAGTTATCATTCGTCAACATTACAAGAAATTAAATTTAACAAACATGAAAAATATCCTTATGTATTGTTTTTTTTATTATGTACTATATTATGTATAACTAAACGAGATGCTCTCCGCATCTCACGCCCAACGCAACAACCCTACGTTTCTGGGCAAGAGGAGGTAATTCTGTTGCGGGAGTCTGGCTTCTTTTCTATATATTCTTTGTCACGGTCTTTACGTACTTGTTAACAATTACACTGCAGACTTAGGTTAGGTTTTCTATTTTTTACATTTTTGGTAGTTTTAAAGCACAACAGTGATAGTGTGTTGTGTTTATAGTTATGTGTAAGTGAAAAGAATGGAGGAGGTCTAATTAAACATGCGTAGCTGAAGTTTTCGTGCTCTTCCAAGATGTTCTTTTTAACTTCAGTAAAGCCTACTAGCACTTTACTGGAGGAGTTTTACTAAAAAAATTAATTTACTTGTGGTTCTACTTATTAATACGTGACATTGGCAAATGCGCTAATCTGTGCGTCATGCCATAAAGAAAGAAAGAAAAAAAAATGACACTGCATTATAATGTATTATATAATTTGTTTTGTAATGTAATTGTAGCTGTTAATTGTATTGTAATTAAAACAATTGTTGATATACATAGATACATATATAACCACACGCTATATCCCCAATGGGATAGTCAGAGAGGATTAGATATCAAGCATATAATGGTCGTATCTTTGTATCATCGACATATGAAAATTGTTTAATTTACTTAAACTCTGTACAGCATTATTATGCAGATTGATATGAACTACTTACATGATATCATCGAATGAATTGAAATTCACCTTGTTGTGAATTTGTTTCAGTGGTCGGCAGTGTTCCCCAATGCTGCTCCAACGTCGCTGGTATCAAATGAAGGAAGCCTCGCGAACTAGCTTCTACAAGTTTTGGGTGACCTATCGAGGGCAGTCGCAATTGCTGCCCAAAGCTAAAGAGCAAATGCCAACGAGACTACAAATGGCCATAGCTAGGAGGTATAATATAATCCTAATGATTACTATAAAATAACATTGTGACAGATCCGGGCAAGACTGCTGCGCAGGCTGGGCCCATTTCAATTTCAGCAAGATTACGACCGGGCCAAAACTGCAGGAACACCTGTCGCAATACGCCGCGATAAATAACAATAAAATCTACACAAAAATCGGCTATATATACCTGCCTAACGTCCTTGATCTTCAGGGTAGTAGATGTCAGAGGTGGCATCCAGTAACGCCGTAGGCGGGGGGCTTAAGGGTTTAACAAGGGTTGAGGGTTTAATTTTAAATTTTACACCCTTTTTTAACGCCTAAGGGGTTGTTTTTCCAAAAATCTCGAAGGTTTTCACAGAATAATGTAAGGAACCTGTGTTGAAAAATTGCAAGTTTCTAAACCCAGCAGCGGTTTGGGCTGCGCGTTAATAAGTCAGTCAGTCAGTCAATTTCTTCTTTTAAATGAAATGAATCCATACATTCTGCCAATGAAGACGTCTAGACAGGCCAATTGTTCGGGGCGTGAGAGGTAACGCGTGTAGGGCAAGTCCGAGCTGCCCACACCGCCGACTTAGTAGCTCGGGACTTATCTTCCAGGGATTTAATTTTTTACACAATTAAAATGGTACATACAACATAATTATGCTGTGAGAGATTAAAAGTCGTCATCTCGTTACATCTCCCATTTATTTAACTACTCTATGTGTTTTATGTAACTACTTGTATTCTGGCAAATAAAAATTATTAACTATTAAAAACTATATAAATTCACTAATTATAAAAAATAATTACAGCCTTATATTAAACATCGTAAATTATTGTACTTTGTATATTGTATGTTATAAGTGTATAAAGCATTGCTAAAAAAGTAACTAGTAAATTTGATTAAACGCTAAAAATAGAATTATATTTTATTTAAATAAAAAGAAAAATTCAACAACCCTAAGTGTGATCAGTGTCTTGCGAAGTCGGCTTTTGCACAAACATCAAAGGCGTTCGACAACTGTTTTTATATTTTTTATTTCCTACGGGACGCTTGGCGCTCCGTCCTCTTTGACTACTCCGTTTGGGATACAGTGTAAGATATGTATGTAATGTATGTCTTACAATGTGTAAGACAGACGGACAGTTGGCGTAGTGGCAGAGTATCAGCATCATTTAGTAAACGAACTTTTTTAAATTGGCTTGGAGTCTGAGTGTTTGGAGTATTATTATTATTTCGTAGTCGTTATTTATGTTGAGAAACGATATAAAATACTGTTTTTAATCACCTGTATGATATTTGAACATAGTATATTTTTTCCAGATATCCGCATGTAATAACCGATCCCTTTGCTGACTGGGAGGATCTCATCAGTAAAAGAATGGTGATATTGCCTGATAAATTTGTAAGTAACATGTAATTTCTTCAATGAAGCTATTTAGCATATTTTAATATAGCAGAAAATATAAAAAAATGTTTATTGTTAAATATGCAGTAAACATTTCTGAAGTACACTGTATATATTAAATATTATTAGTTAATTGTTATTACGTGAATTCACTGAATTCGAACAATTGTGTTAGAGAACCTAAATCGCAAAATCGATTCATTTCTAAGATTACCTCAAAAATACACTTGTTCTTTAAACATATTCGTAAACATAACAGCTAAGTAAAAGTAAAAGCTACATATAATTTTGCACATTTATTGCTTTTTATAGAATTTAACTAAGTTTAGTTATTAGTTATTAACAATTTAATTGTTTCAGGAGGGGAAAATGAATATGAAAAATCTTCCCAAACCTTGTGACGGTAGGTATTAAATTCTTTATTTTTTTGTCACCACTTTACTTTTTACACTTAATATTTTATGTCGCCGCGCCGCATTTAAAATTTTGGACTCCAACGATTATTAGAGTCTATGGCGTCCATCTCGAGCAACGTTCAGTTTCGCTGTCATCTGGAAAGTAAAGCTAAATTAGCTTCGAAAAAGCGGGGTGTGCTTGGTAGAGCGGGACAGTATTTCACCCCGACCCATCGCCTACAACTTTCCGAAGCACAGGTTAGGTCTCACATGGAATACTGTTCCAATCTCTGGGCTGGAGCGCCCCTGGCCGTATACAACGTAGAGCGGTTTGGGTTACCGGCGATCCGGTACTCTCTGATCGGCCCGACTTTCTGGCCCTGAGGAGGGACGTTGCATTCCTCAGCCTATTTTACCGCATTTATCACGGGAAATGTTCTAAAGAAATTGTTCGGAGTATTGCCCACTGCTGAATTCCAGCGTACGTCACACAATAGACTGTTCTTCCATTCCCAACACTTTGATGGATGGCGGTCTACAACTGCGTTTTTTTACGACATTTTCTACCACGTACGGCAATTTTATAGAACCAGCTTATAGCGGCGGTATTCCCGGACCGTTACGACTTATGAACCTTCAAGAAACGAGCCTACTTTTTCCTTAAAGGCCGGCAACGCTCCCGTGATTCGCTGGATGTTGCGGGAGTCCATGGGAGGCGGTGAATATAATATACTAATATTATAAATGCGAAAGTCTACAGACAGACTTTCGCATTTATAATATTAGTATGGATAAGATCAATTTATTTCAAAGGTTGTAATAATAAGAAGGAAACAAGATAATTTGGAACTAGGTATATAATTTCAAAGAATGATAGTCATTATAAATTTCCAAAATTACTTGAAACAGTATTAACATATCGATACGTTTTTCGCATCTCTACTTACACGGACACACGACGCGAAAACTTTCTTGTAGCCGCGCGGTTGACATTCTCATCTATTTATTAAAAGCAACAACGTTCGAATTTCTGGGAATTACCCAACAACAAATTTAAACTGTATTCACTAGGCAACAACATTCGAATTTCAGGGAACTACCCAACCGCGCGGTGACCGCGAGCGACCGCGCGGTTGGTAATTCCCAGAAATTCGAACGTTGTTGCCTAGTGAATACAGTTTACATTCGCTTTTAATATATACACGAGAAAGAACCCACCCCGCCAGTGTATTCTAATTAAAGTTGTCAAAATTTCTTCGGCTGATTATAGTATTTAAAAAATTATAAAACATTTCAAAAAAATATAGTGTTTTGATCGATGATTGATCGATCAATTTTTCCATTAATCGATCTCGTATCGCCATCCCTAGGAAAGTTCTTGCAACAAATTGTAAGGTGTGTAGGGCATTAATTTGAATGAATCGAAAACGGCTAGCAGTAGCGGAGTGAAGTTGTTTCAATGCTCATTTAGTTTAAAATGTAATCTATATATATAAAAGGCGATGTATGTATGTATGTTCCTTATTGACTCCGAAACGACTGGACCTTCAGATTGGCCTAGCGGGTGTTTCTGTAAAGTTTGGTAGCGATCGGATCAGTAGAATTTTTTTTTTGTTTTTTTTTTAAACTGTTTAATTTATTTTAACTTCAACTTACGCCCAGTGAAACGGACCGGGTTTGCTAGTTGTTAAATAAATAGAGCATATTTTGCTGTACAGCGCGAATTGTAGAACGCGGTAAAAGCGCGGTGACCGCGCGGTTAACCGCGCGGCGTCCGCGTTGTATCGGCGCGAAGGAATTCGTGTCAAATAAACGCGCCCTTTACACGCGCCGTCTTGAAGCCCGCGACACGCAACACGTGATTACAGCGTGCTAGACAAGGGCAAACGCTGACTCGAAGCTTAGCAGCAACCAGTATCACTAGTACACTGTTCACTTTTATTATAAATTTCTATTATTATTTTTGTACTTACCCATGAAACGTGATATTGTCCTTTTCAAAACTATTTTTACGACTGTCTTTACTACACCACTTTGCAGCGCAATTTGGCATTGGTTACAAACTTTATTCTATAGTTTTGATACCGCTTAGACACAGGTCACATATCTGCTTCCTGGTTACTACTAAACGAGCGCGCGTTTTGTTTGAACTTAAATGAACATTTGTGCAGATGGAATGCAGAATACGGCGTCTTTCTATTTCAATTCTCGTAGGCTAGGTTGTCTGTGATTGAGACAGTACCGCCATGTACGTTACCTCTACACCAGTACACAGATGTCTAAGGGCCGCGGGGTGATGGCAGGCGTGCGGGTTGTGGGGCAAAGAGATAAAGGGAAATGAATGCTAGACATTAACATATACTTCGAATTCGTTTGTACTACTTTATACAATTTGATTAAACTTACGCTTCGATTATAAAAAGCCAATTAGAAACATAAATACATTTTTTACAATACTAAATACAAATACCATTTTTATGTATATGTATACATGCTGTTTATAAGTATTATCTTTTTATGCTTATATATTTAGGTATAGTATTCCTTATACAAACGTCTACATACGCACAGATTCACACATACTTACCTCAACTCATACATAATAATATTGTTAAATTTCGCTGTACTGTGTAGTCTCTAATTGGTGTGATATTGTTTGTTTTCTGCTTAGCTTTCTGTTATCTTTATTATACATTCTGTCGTTTATTATTATTAAATTAAAAAAATAGTTCGATCTAAAATTTTGCAGGTTTTGATGTTATTGTTTATTGATTGATATTTGGTGAGCATATATTCATTTTGGGAAGTAAATTGAATATTTGTGTAAAGCGAATAATTATTCCGATTCATGTATTTAATAGGTTCTGATTCAAACTTGGTTCTACATTTCGAACTGTTCTTGTTTGTAGTGACATGTAAGATGTTTACTGATTATTATTGCGCAATTGTGTGAGACTACACCTTTTACAGCTACAACTGTTTTTATAAATTGAAATGTATTGTATAATTTAAAGTATTTCAGCGAGTATACATTAAATTTCGTTCAGATTTATCATTTTATTTTTCGTATTCTTCTTCTCAAGATTGAAAAAAGTGGTAGTATAACATTGTAAAGCCTTTTAATTTTTTACAGCAAACGATCCAGACCTCGTAGTTGTGGAACCAGTTATAGAAACAATAGAGATAAATTGTGATTCAGATTCTGATGACAAAAGTACTTTAACTAATGATCAAGATAATATTGATAAGGAAGCTGCGGGCTCTCTGCATGAATTAGAAATTATATCAACAGATATTGATTTAGGGATTACTGTCAAACAAGAGCCAGTAGAAGAATTCGATAAGCCTGCTTCAGAACTAGATGCAGTAGAACTCGTTGAAACAATACCTTTGAATAGTAGAGAAAAATTAAAGGAAACTATCAAGAATGTTGAAGATTCATTGACAAGGGCTAATATAAAAGTTGAAATGGGTGAACTTGAACCCATTGCAATCGAGAACGAAGCTGAATTACCTAATCCACCAAATACACTTGAAACGGAGTTGGTCGATCATAGAGATCAATTAAATGAAACTGCCAAGGATGTGATAGATTCATTAGAAAAGACTGTTATAAAAGTTGAAATAAATGAATTAGAACTTATAGACAATGAGGAAGCGTCTAGTAGTTTAGTGAATTCGTCAACAGCTTTCGATGTTGAAACTGAATCATTAAACAGTAAGGAAAAATTAAAGCAAAGTCTTAATGACGAACTTGACGTTAGCAAGGAAATATACACAGATTCAAATAAATCATCTACAATCGTAGAGTATGATCACAATCAAATTGACAGGTCTAAATGTTTAGAAAGGCGAATGAGCGACGTAGAAAAACCAAGAGGTAAATGTTTAAAAGTCACAAATGTTAGATCGGATGGTATGCTTCCTAAAATTAGTAATGTAATTGGCAATGCTAAATTTATTGAATCTCAAATCACAGTAACAGCAGCACCAAATAGTGTAGACTTGAAGAGATCAAGTCATAACAAAGCAAAAAAATCTCAAGTTTACGAAGTATCTAACATATATAACACAGAAGCATCTGAGGTGGCTTCTCAAATTAGTGATCTTTGTGGTAGTAGTGTTCAATTACCAAACAACGAAATAAATATTGTTGCACATAAACCTACGGAAATTGTAACTGAGAGTGCTATCGACAATAAATATTGTCAAAAAATAAAAGAAACATTACCTTTAGATGATAATATGTCACTTATAGATAATATTATTGAATTAAAGACTGCCAATTATCTTCAAGCACTTGGTAAACAAGCAGAGAGTTCTAAACGTGTAGATGATGTTAATATGCTTTTAGAAAATAAATTTGATGCGGCATCAACACCATATTCCGCTGATGTGTTACCACAAGACAATCTAGAGGACTTAGAAGATATTATAAAAATAAAAACCGAAAATTTTCTAAAAAAGGAAGGTCTGCAAGAGGGCGCGTCTTTTTTTGACTTGTCATCTGATTTGACTTTGGTCGATGATGGGATACAATTTGTTGACGATGGCATAGAATATGTCGAGGAAGGCGACAAAAGTAATTTTAAGGGAATTGATGGTGAGTTATCATTACAATACAAACTATAGTTCTTCGTTCTTTCCTTTATTTGTCAAAGATAAACTTGTCAACTATTGGATTTATTTATTAATATTATATTTAAAGAAAATCTACTTCTGCTAATACTACATAACGCGCTACAAAATATCAGACAAAGCGAGGGTAGTGGGGAGTCCGCGCAGATACACTCGTATTATAATTACGTACCTATACATAATATGTATATTACTAATAAAGCCATTCCTTTTGTATGTGACACACATGTTTAATATTACGTCTATGTAGGCGATTTCATTTTATCTATAGAACTGTTACGTCAGTATAGTTTAGTTTATGTCAATAGTAATTTATTATAGTAGGTATTATCAACAGAGATGGAAATTAGGGAGTATAAATACCTAAACTTCATTTGCGGATTGATATATGATGCTAAAACGGGTCCCTAAAACGGATTTACGGGGGCCCCAAATTAATTTATAGATATTGTAAATCTCTATACATTTTGCGATTAAATTTGAGATTTCGATGACATTTGATGTTGAAAACGTTTTGAGTGCTTAGAATGAAAAACAAAATTATAAAATACAAATATTTTGGCAATAGTTATCATATTTTGTTCTCTAAACGTACATATCAGGTTATTAGTTTGTAGTATTTGCATAGTGTTATGAGTAGGTAACCGTATGTATGTAATTCTATATATATAATTCCAAATAATCCATGCTTGATAACTGTTTTAAAACAGAGTTATTATTAATTTACATTGTTTTCTATTTACAGCAACTAAAACAGAATGTCTCAGTGATACCAATATAGATGAGACAAAACAGGGTTATTATTAATTTACATTGTTTTCTTTTTACAGCAACTAAAACAGAATGTCTCAGTGACACCAATATAGATGAGACAATTGAAAGTGAAGGCGAGGAAACACAAAAATTCGACATGAAACTTCTCATGAGTCCAGTGGTGTACACTTTAAAATTAGATGATATGGATGTTTTTAGAAATCGTCAATTCATTTCTGTTACCGATAAAAATATTATAGATAATGTTATAAAAGAGAGCAAACCTATTTCTTCTGAAATATCATACACAGAACAGGAAAAAGATTTTTATGACTTATACAGTGAAGAAGACCAAGATAGTCAGTTAGATAGCCCAATTACTGTAACCGACAAACAAAAAATTAAAATAAATAGTAATTTGTTACAAAAACCTAGAAACCGCAGTTACAATCCAATTCAACTATGTAAAAATCCTGATTTTAATACTAGGCTAAAAAGATTAACTGTTGGTTTTTTCAGTTCAATGCGCAACAGACTGTTACTTAAAGGTTGTAAACCAATGACCATTGACGTACACAAAGGCTTTGAGTCTAAACTTATAAATGGTACAATATACTTAAAATCTGTCGAAAATAATCCTGCATCGTCTGATTTAGTTGTAAGTGAGGATAACGATAACGAAACAGTGACTGTTATACCGTCCGCCATGCCTGTTCAAAGTCTGATAGATAACACTAAACTTCAAGATTTAATTCAATCAGAATCCGAGAAATACATGCAATCTAAATTAAATGAAGAAAATTTGTTTGTAGAGAGAAGAAAAGTAATAACTCTACCAGACATAGCAAGTGTACGTCGTATAAATCAACAACTTCTCACAGCTGAAGTAACTCCTATTAGGGTTCATAATAACGAAGAAACCACTCATAATAATGAAGAGATTAGGGTTCATAATATGATGTCAAAACAAGTATTGCCTACGACAGAAATGAAAGTAGTTGAAGATATAGCAGCAGTTGATGGAG
Organism: Zeuzera pyrina; assembly: GCA_907165235.1. Lineage (NCBI taxonomy): Eukaryota > Metazoa > Arthropoda > Insecta > Lepidoptera > Cossidae > Zeuzera > Zeuzera pyrina. The sequence continues at coordinate 9,483,398 of OU015641.1, forward strand.
ACATAAATGAGTGTTCTTCAGTAGGTAATGAAATCGAAAATAATCAACTTCAATCTCAAGCTAACAATGTTGATAGTAGTGATATTATTGAAACTCATCAAATTGATAGCACTCGTATAACACAACCAGAGCAGTTTCCAATTCAAAATGTTTTAGCTGATGGCAACAATGTTTCAACTAGTATGACACAAACACAAAATAAGTGTACGGTTGTTGATAAAGAAAAAAATACGGCTAAAGTAACTGAAGACAATCTTATAAATCAACGAAATGTTGCGAAAGACAAACCTGCCAAAGTGAACGCAATTGAGAAACCTAAAAAATATACTTCGAAACCTGTGACGACAGTACCATGGATAAAGCGTCATTTACGTAAAACTGAGAGCATGGATGACTTTCTTCTTACTGGAGACACACTGAATAAAATATTACATATATTAAATGGCGGTAAATCACAAGACGAAATGTCTAAAGAAGACAAATGGAGATTGAAAAAAGATAAAAAGGAGGTTAAATCGACAAGCAAAAAGCAAACAGTAAATAGTAATTCTGTTGGTCCGGTCTGCGACACCGGTGTTAAAGGTGTTGCTAAAACTAGAAGAAGCAAAAAATTCAAAGAATGTAGTACATCTAAACCTGAAGTAGAAAGTACTACAGTAAATGAGACCTTAAATACGATCAAACCTAGAGTTAAGATATTAACTACAGAAAAATTAGATAAATGCCAAGATAAACCAACTACAGAAAAGTTAGAAAAATACCAAGGGAACTCTTGTTGTTGGGCTCGTGATAGTATTAAGCACTACGAGAATGTTGAATTAGAGATGGCCCCACATACATGTCCATTTCCTGTTTGTCTTTGTTGTTGTCGAAATGCTCTTGTAAGACGTGCGTTACATAAAATTAATCATTTAGAAAATAAGAATAACGTTGCTGGTTGTATCGTTGTATCTGATGATGAAGACAATTTAAAAAATGCATGTAAATCAATCGAAACCGTTGTTCAAGAATCTCGCGAAATGTTTGAAACACCTACCGCAAGTAAAACTTTACATAATAGTTTGGCTTACAGAAAATGTCCTTGCAATACAGTCGATAATAGTTTAAATGTTTCGAATGATGTTGCAAGAGCAAGTACGCCAACTGATGAAACATTCGTAGCTGACGGATGTGTACTGGAAGTAAATAAAATTCAAATACGTCCTTTGAACTCGAATATGCCTGTCAATGATTCATCAGAAAATAATGTTAATGTCAATAATTGTAGACCATTACAATTGGACGATATTCCACCAACTTTATCAACACAGATTGACCCACAAAATTATGTAGATAATTCTTTTAAAAATATAGAACAAAACCGCCCTTTCTACAAATCGAAATTAAGACCACGTCGAAGGTTGACACACATACATTCATCTACTGTTTCTGATAAGCCACTTATCGCTTTGCAAGGTAAGAAGAGACAAATAATTATCGATGGAAGGGGAATTCCTACAGAGAACAAAAATAAAGTGCTGTATATGAATAGCAGCCAAATTACAAGTAATACGACAACTCCGATATTTGTGGGCAAGAATACAATATTACTCACTACTGTAAAAATGCCTCAGGCAAACACTTCTTTTAGTAATGTAGATGTTAAAGCTAATAATAAAGTTATTCCTACATTGTCGCTACCTCCTGGAGTGCAGTTGGTTCTATTACCTAATGGAGAATTGACATATGTAGTTGAACCATCTGTTGAAATTGATCCTGTTCAAATGGAAAATTTGCCTGCAATTTTGTCGGCGGTTCAAGAACAATTAAACAGTACACTTGTGTCTAAACAAATTAATATGTTACAAAACAAAGATTCTACTAATCAAGGAGTCGAAGATTCCACTTTAGAATCAGTTTCTACAGACGAAGCAGCAAATACTGATCATGTTAGTGAAACTGATAATATCGATCTTAGTACGAATAACTCTGAAGTAATAAGTAATAATGAGGTCCCAGGAGAAAGTTCATTACTTAAGGAAATTAATAAATCAGATGAAAAAATGCTGGATGTTACACAGGCTAACACAGAAAATAAATGTAATACCTATAATGAAGGTGTTCCTGAAGCCAATAAAAATAATAATGTAACATATTCACAAATTGTAGAAAACAATGATAGTATACAAAATAAAACAAACGCAGAAGAAGTTAACTCACAGTTATGTGATCAACCTAATGGAAAGAGTTGTGAAACGACAAAGGAAAATGAACAAAATTCGTCATCGTGTAATGATACCACAGAAAATGTAAGTAAGAAAACCATATTGTCAGATTTGATGGCAATGTCTGGAATATCAGAGGAAGATTCGACGTCAGTTGTTCAGGAAACTACATTAAGAATCGAAGATGTAGCTATTCCACAAGAAAGTTTATTTTCTAGTGAAATTCCTCAATACTGCCAGGATTTACCCGTAAATTTAGACTCCGATACAAACAATGTTTCAGAATCAGCACTGCTTAATTCACAAACAGTTACGAATCTCCAATCGGGCATTTTATCTGAGCTCACACCTATAACATCATTTGCTGAATTAAAATACGCATACGAAAATAATGGAAAATTCTTTAAACTAGACTTCGAAACGGGAGTAATAGTGCCGATTAAAGTATGTATTAAAAGAAATACGAAATCAAACAGAACAATGAGTAACTTTTCTTTGGACCCAAGTGCTGTAGTAGATTTAACGGATGAGACTAATATTAATGAAGATTCACCGCATGCACATAAACCAAGTGCTGTTGTGAGTTATACTATAAATACGCAGAATGTAAAACGTGGTCGTGGTCGTCCACGAAAATATTTCCCTATTGCAAACGCAAACATTTCTATTGAAACTACCGCAAAACAGTGTAAAAAAACTAACGCACAACCGGTAAAATTATTTAAAGCCGTGCATCCTATAATATTGAATAACAAACGTAAAATTGGTGATAAATACAGTGTTGGGCCTAAAAATATTGAAAATGGAAATAGTTTTAAGTATCAAAAGAGAAAACAATCCAAAATAGAAGCAAAGATTGATTTAGTGGATTCAGATGCACCTATGGAAGAGGAATATCTCGTGGACAGTACTGATTCTGATGACAACACGGCAGAGGAAAAAAAAGCAAAATTAAAAAGGAAATCTCTTGATGAAGATTCATCGGATGATGAACCTCTTGCAAAAATAATAAAAAAAAGAGATGAAGCAAAGGCCACTTCGGAACATAATGAGCAGCCCGTAGAAGTAAATTTAGAAAAGACTGTAGGCGGTATAGAAAACGATACTACAGAATTAGAAAGCGAGAATATAATCAAAAATAATGAACTAGAAAAAGAAACTTCTACGAAACCAGTAACACCAACTTTAGAATTTTTGTCAGATATCAGTGAAACCGAGGATAACTGCATCTTAGGAGTTTAAAATAATAATTGTTATTAAGAAACTGCAAATAAATCATGCACATTATACCTGTGGCTATTCAAATGTAAAAAATATGAGATTTTTGTTCTATTATGTTGTTTCCTTTCTAAGGAGTATTTTTTACTGTGTAAAATATTTATAAATATTATCAGATTTTTTGTTATTATGCAAGAAATAATAACTAATCGCCCCTTTTTGACTGTGATATACTTTAGCAAGTCTATAATATACTAGCTCAATCTCGTCCTATTAAAACCGTTTCTACTTTCTAGCAAATATTCCCAGATTGTTTTGTATTACGTTGTGATGATTATTTGATTAGTTCGAATTTTAGGTTCTGAAGAAATCTTAGGCTCCTAGCAAGAAATTGTTTTGATATTTTATCTTGTGACACAATTACTTGTTTTTAATTTATTACATTAAAGTTAACACACATACAATAGGGGATCACGAAAATCAAGACAACCCCAGTGCCATGGCTTAAATGTATTTTTCTTTAAGTAGGTATATAGTCGTAAGTTAGTATTGTTGAGTATCTTTTGTTTTTATTGACTCGCAGACCAGTAAGCCTATATATAACATTTTAATGAAATGTTATATAATAAATGAAAAATTATTATATAAAAGACTTATAGTGAAAGCAAATGTGTCAAAATCTTACGGGCACTGTACGATGTGCTGTGATTAAAAATGGACATTTTGCAAGAGTCGAAAGTTTGTGTTTAGGCATTTAATGCATTTTTTATAGGTAACAACACTAGTGTATTTTTAAATAACGTGTGATTAGTATATCTAGTGATTAATGTTACATGAATGATATTATTTTAAGCAGTGATTTAGAAATACGTTTACCTAATTGTAAATTTAAATTGTAAATTTTTTCACTTATATGAATATAGCCAGCATCAAGTAATTGATCCAGTTAAATTTAAAAAAAAAGGTTAATTTTTTTGTAGAAACGAGAATAAAACAGTTTCAAATAATAAAATAATGGTGTGGTCAGCTCCAATGCGCAACTGAATTTTACTATTAACGCCATACACACCTTCCAATTTGTTAAACAACTTTCCTAGGGATGACGATACTAGAACGATTAATGGAAAAATTGATCGATCGATCTCGAATAGAGAATCGATTTAGTCAATTGATTGTGAACACCTAAAAATGGAGTTTCCATTATATTTGTATTGGTAAGAACTCAACTATAAAATGAGCTAGTGTGGAATTTTTTAACAAATAATACATTCACATATCGAACACTGCCGTCACCTTAGCGCTCTCGGAGCCAAATTTAGCGCTTTTTTGAGTCTTCTAACTTTTATCTTTCCCATGCAAAATTGAAATAACCCGTAGAACGATTTTTGAGTGTCTGTCGTCTATTCATTGGATCGATTCACTGCTTGAGATCGAATGATCGATTCTTCCATTAATCGATCTCAGATCACCATCCCTAGGAAAGTTGATCCAACAAATTCGAAAGTGTGTAGGGCATTTTTAAGAGAACAGTAAGTTGAGTATAACACTATGTTTTTAATGCGTTCAGTATAAGATGCGCGAATATTTTGCGCGGAGAGGCGACATAACGACTACTTTTTTGTTAGCACTCGATTTCGCTCCCCATCCATTTGTGTACTGTGGGCTTGTAATATGAAAATGATTCTAATAGAATAAACTTCAATACACTTCAAAAAAAAAGTAAAACAAATTATTATTACATAATATCGTGTTACATTTTTTACTATCTACCTATATTTCGATCAACTGTCCTTGTTGCTGACTGTACATTGTACACGTGATAACTCCAATTTACTATTGTACATAATATTTTTACTTTTACCGGGTTTCACCGTAGTGTAATTGTAGGCGCTAAATGTACGTACAGCGCCGGCCTTAGTCATTCGGGTGGCCCGGATGAGATTTTCTTCAGCGCCGTTTAGTATTCGAATAGCCTATCGGATCAGTGTATTCTAAAACTTGCACCCCGGGCGACCGTCCTGGTCACTCCCTCCCACCCCTCTCAAAGCCGGCACTAGGTACGTAGCTATTTGTATGATACAGGTTAATTTAAAATAATGTAATATGTATTTGAAATAAAATTTACCTATGTGTAAAAATGACTCATGTATTTTCATTTATGTTTATTTATAATTGCATGTTATTGAAGGTGCTAGAAATATTTTTTGGATAGACCGCTAGTTCTTAGGCTACTAGGCAATTAGTTGACGCCACTCGATCAAAGCACGTTATAAACATAACAGTAGAATGTCTTCATAGAAATCCAGCGTGCGCAGTTTGTGTGCGCGCTAATTCGCACGCGTCGTGGCGCACATACGATGGCAATATTTTGGGCGAATATGGGCAATTATTGTAGCCAGTCGGTGTCGCACGCGACGCAAACTTCGACTGCTTCCGTTTGTCTTCAATTCGTTCTTCACATTGTCACAAATACAAAAATGTCTAAATCGTTTAAAATAACGTATTTTATCGTCCTTAAATGCCTAAATAATTTTAGTTATTCGAATCCAGTTATCATTCTTCAACATAGTTACAAGAAATTAAATTTAACAAACATGAAAAACTTATCCGTGGGCATTGTTTTTTATTATTATATACTAAATGTTTAACTAAACGATATACTTTCCGCATCTCACACCCAACGCAACAACCCTACGTATCCGGTCGGAGTAGGAATTCCTTTACGCATGAGGTGGGAGACGGGCCTTCTTTTCTACATATTTTCTGATCAAGGAATTATATACCTATATATAATCACCAACCACTAGGAAATGCGTGGTGCTAGACAACTAACAGGTTGAAGGTGAGCCTTAAACCCTAATTAACTAACAGAATTCTTGCCAAGAAAAATAAGGAACGTAAGGAAATGGAGAATGTCGAGAAAGGCCTGTCGGAAGATAAGCTGAGAAGAGGGAACATACGATGACTATACAGTTTACTTCTAAAGAACAACAAAATATAAGTATAACTTTGATTAAGTAAATAATCAAAGATTATAACACAGTATAATATAGTTACATATACAAAATATATATTTTTTTTAGTATTAAACAATATTGTTAAAACAAACAAACAATGGCTTAATTTACATACATATTTTCACACGTGACTTTAACAGAATATAGTTTGGAAATCAGATGCATCAACTTCTGCCAGTGAAAAAATAATATAGTCAATATAGATGTATCTATATGTGTATTATGCAATATAGGCAATTATCTAATAACAACATTGAATGTATCCACAAGTGTCGCTTCAATCTCCTTATGGACTTGATTCACTTCTGCTTGTGTTAGCGTACGTTCTAAATGTCTATAGACGATACTAAAACATAGGCTATGCTTCTTCGATTTAGGGTGAATGAACTTGTCTTTTAGTTTTACCTGAAAAGTAATTAATAATAAATACATACTTAATGTTATTAGTTATTACACTATTTGTATAGCACCAATCTAAGTACTACGATTGTGTTATCAGTTATGAGTAGCACAGCACACACCTAGTGATGGGCAGTCCAATATTTTAAAGATTATGAATGTGATTCACCCAGGTTCACTGTCCGCGGACTCATGTGGGTCAGTATCTTCGCGCTGTATCCCCCTAACAGGGTAGATAGATTAGTTGGAGCACCAAGGGTTATGGTCTTTACCTACCTCGTTCGTCTCGTACTATTAGTTAATTAGAATAATAGTTTATATAAACATAATTATCTAAAGCTATCAAACAAATCTATGGTATGTATGTATGTACGTGTGTAACGTCACATCTACCTACACACAAAAATCACCTCTTACTAGAGAAAGGAAACACGCCTGTATCGTATATGCTCTGAGCACGTAAATGCTAGTGCTACAATAATAGTATAATAGTGATAAGTGCTTAATTGAAAAGTATATTATGATAGATGATAACGATAGCTGTCGGGTACATGCATCCATTATTTGACAACTACTAAGTTTCCATTCTTTGGTACTTATTTTCTCTGGCTCTGGCATGTGTCTGCCTCAGAAGTCATTGGTAACAAACGTAAATACACGTTTCCCAAATACATCTTTAAATCGTTGTGATAAGGTTCATTTAAGATTAATTGAAGCATACACATATAAAGAAGTAGATTGAGATGACAACTGCACTACTTGATGAATCAAAAAAGATTGATTGAAAAAGTTATTGAAATCAGTTTCATTTTACTGTCCATCTTATGTCGTCTGAAGATATACTGTAATTTAAATCTTCTGAATCTTCAAAAGATTTAATGTGTATTTTTACTGCCTTTACTTTCAATCACAGTCAAAACTATAGATTCTAGGGGGGTGGAGAGAGAGCTATTCCCCCTTTATATATGTGTAAAGTCCGACTGAAACTATCTTTTACATCGGAAACCAAGTCAATATCGACCATAGTTTCGGTAGATTTGCTGCCGAAACTGAAACAGCCAAGACTCCAATTTCGTGTTGAAACTTGCTTAAAAGTTCAATCGGACATTAGTCTGCTCAACTGCAAGTATGGAAATTGAACTAGACTTAGAGAAGTACTAACTTGTTCAATTATATCGCCACCGACATCTCTAACTAAATCATAAAAATCATTTGCCATAAAAGTATCTATAGTTAGGTTTGGTGGCAACCAAAATGATATGTCGTTAGTACATTGTGGATAATGAGACACCATTTTATATGTAATGACATCATTTAAATTCTTTCCTTGAAACTGTGACAAGAAACCTGAGTCTGTACTCCACATCAGTCTTATATCAGGAATCTTGTATAAAGCCATTGCTAATCTCTCTAAACCCAGGCCAAATGCATATGCAATTGTATTATTGGATCCTGCATTAGCTAAAATTTCATTACGAACAATCCCACATCCCAACACTTCCAGCCAATTTTTCTCATAAAATATTTCCAATTCCCATGAAGGATGTGTGAAAGGAAAGTAGGCATCAACCCATCTATGTTTCACATTATCTCCGAATAAGGTTTTGACTAGACCAAATAGATGGTTCTTTAGCTGATTCTCCATGAGCTTAGTGGCTTCTAGAGTATGACAGCTCTGTTTTGTTGGATCAGATATTGAATTAATGAACTCGTGAGGATTGTTCACATCAAACATAGGTTCGAAAAGTTGTAACTCAGGATGATCTTGAAATAACTGCTCTTTTCGTTGTGATCGTACTGCATCTACCTGAAATAAAAGATTTTTATCCATTACTTAATATTACATAAATAACAACTAATACAAAATAAACATGTGTAAATTTAAATTTAGTTCTGTAAGAAATATTTCAAAGCTAAGTAAAGAGGGCACATTATAGAAAATTAGTCATATATTAAAGTATACCTGGTTACAAGTGTGTTTTGACTTCTAAGAAAAACGGATAAAAAATTGGTGTTAATTTTTCAACATCATCATATGCATCATCTTATGACTTAGTTTGAGTACAATGTTTTCCAAAGGTTAAGAGAATGTATGATTATTGATTACAGTGATAATTCCCAGTCTATGTTTCTATCTTTGACAAAATCTTCGACGCAGTAGCTTTTATATAATCAATGTACGCTTACTAACAATGTTAAAATTTTCTGTTTATTCGATACTAATTAATATAATAATATTAAAAAAATTTTGCCTCATTACCATATGCATATTACATATACATATTGATTTAGATATCAGAGATGAGTATGCTACTGTAGATAATAAACTAGACTTGTATCATATGTATTTGTGATAGATTTGATCAATTGATTGCAATTATTTGAAAGTATTCATGATTGATTGATGATGATGAGTACCTATTCACAATTGTATGAATATATTAATCACTTATTCAATTATTCGACAGACAAGAAATTGGTACTAAATCTCGATACAAGTTGAAATTGATTGTGAATGCACTGTAATATAAAAAACATAAAATATGGGCAAGTTTATACGATAAACTTACCCATCTACATTATATTTAAAAATGTATGCAATATAATACATAAATGCTGCAAAATTATTATGGTACACATTTTAAAAAAAACATAAGATCAGTCACATCAAATGTGAAGTAAATTACACATGCAATGCTTCACTTTCATGTGAATCAAAAAACTGTTTCTGTGTAACAACAAACATGAACAATTGGATCATAAGACAGTATGTTTTTCATCTTGACATACTTGAACTATCAAATTTTTGAGAATGAACGATTGCACAGGTCTATAATAAAGCATAGTTCCTAGAAGACTATATGAGCATATACAAAAGGGGTAGTGGATTCTAGACTTCACCCAGATTAAGGTTCATTTGTTTAAAACTTAGGAAAGTACTAGTGTAAATAATGAAAAAAGAATACAAGATAATAACAACAATGTAGAATATTTTTTAACATTTTATTTTACTGGGATAATTATGCATATCTTTTTATACCCAAAAAGATGAAAGAAAAGCGAGCAAAATTTGTTTGAATGTATTATTATTTGTTAGAATAAATGTCTTATAGGTACACTAAAATAAACCTTACTTGGTGGAACACAGGAAAATGTGTAGAATCTATTTCATCTCTTCTGTAAACATCTCCGATCATAAGGAAATTATCCAGTCCACATCTCAACAACTCACTTTGATGTGCTGTCATATGTGCTCGAAGTAGAGTAGTTTTATTTAAATAATAACAATCGGATTTTGCTCTACTTGGGTGATCACCAGGTATCAACAAATCATCAAAGTTTTGTTTAGTTGTGACTATTGGTGATAAATTATCGTATACACTGAATGTAGGATTACCTCGATGAGTGAAAGATTTGTAGAAATAGTCCACGATTCTCTGTCTTACTATAGATATAGGGTTGTTTTTTTGTAAGTGTAAATTGCGATTTATGTAGGACATTATTTTAGGCGTCACATTTGTGTATTCGTCAGTAATAAATTGTTTATCATTTAAACGCAATGTAGCTACAGATTTAGACGCTGTATTATATTTAAATTTAGAAATTATACAACAAAACGGACGATTAAAATTCAATATTTTAGTCATTGTTTTCATGATGTAAAACGATATCTCAATCTAAGATCTCAACAAAAATATCTTCCATTGAATATGTATTTTATAGGTTATTAATTTTAATTAGTAATTTGATACGAAGTAAATAATCTTTAGCAATTATGTGACTAATAACTTTTAATCATATAAAACGGTGCTTTGCGAATCATATACTTTATTAAATTTTAGTTGTAAATTTGTAAATAAAATGAAAAAGGTAGTAGTTTTTTTTTTCTTTATCATATGGCGCATAGATTAGCGCATTTGACGCTTCTGAAGTTTATCGTGAACGTTTTTATCGCGCGTTTTTTCCGTGGACGGCAAATCGTGGACGTGTGTGCAGAGGAACGCTTTTATAATTTCCCGTTATAAATTTGCCGTTTTCGCGTGAATTCTCTTTTATATGATATATTATGTATTATATATCATACATTATGTATTGTATATTATATATTACATATTTTATATTATGCATTATGTATTATTAATACATACATACATATTTTCACGATGTATCTCTAATGGGGTATTCAGAGAGGACGGAGCGCCAAGTGTCGCGGTCCTTACATACTTCTTTCGCTTTATCGAATCTCATCATTACACTACTCATTTTGTATTACATATTATACATTATATGTTTCTTTATTCTTATAATATTACTGGCAGCGTCCACTGTTAAAAGTAAAATATTTATAGTTCTAGTATTAGCTATTGTCAATATTCGCATTATTGTCAATATTGTATTTCTACTTAGTTATATAATATAATTATTGTTAAATATGAAATGTAACGGAAACACTGATCACTATGAACACGTTATCAATTCTTCATCACAACTATTATATACTTGACTATTCGATGGTTTCTCAACAACTGACCCCTTACAAGACCAAAATCAGGCTTTTATGCAACCCTTACATAATATCACATGTGGGTAATTTATGTGATTAAAATTAATGTGGAACTAACATTATACAATAAATGTAACGACATTGTATTTGAAGATAATCAAAAATTAAAACGTAATATAATAATGTATACACCACACGCTACGGCTTGCGAGTTCCGACTGTCGGTGTTCTCACACATTGAATTTTGTGTAGGTACACACCACACAATTCTCAACATTGGCGTGACGATATAACACGTATATGTATATGTAATACAAAATAAGTAGTACATAATACAAAATGATGAGATTTGATGAAGCGAAAGAAGTATGTAAGGACCGCGACACTTGGCGCTCCGTCCTCTCTGACTACCCCGTTAGAGATACATCGTGAAAATATGTACGTATTTATGAATAATACATAATGCATAATATAAAATATGTAATATATAATATATATATAATATAAAGTACATAATGTATGATATATAATACATAATGTATCATAGAAAAGAGAAATCACGCAAAAACGGTAAATTTATAACGGGAAATTATAAAAGCGTTCCTCTGCACACACGTCCACGATTTGCCGTCCACGGAAAAAACGCGCGATAAAAACGTGCACGATAAATTATAAAAGCGTCCAATGACACGTATTAATAAGTAGAATCTTTCTTATCATAAAACTCCTCTAGTAACACAACAACGGGTGAGACTTTTTGGCGGGAACAGGAGAAGCGAGGTTGACATTTTGTTTAGATTTTTTATTATTTACATTTTTGAGTTTTAAAGTAGCACAAAAGTGATAGTAGATTGTGTTTTAAAGTTCTGTATAAGTGAAAAGAATGGAGTAGTTCTAAATAAATATGTGTAGCTGAAGTTCTCGTGTTGTTCCAAGAAGTCCTTTATAACTTCAGTAAAGACTACTATCACTTTACTGGAGGAGTTTTACGATAAGAAAAACCTAATTTACTTGTGATTCTACTTATCGATATGTGATATTGGCCGTTTTTATAATTTTCCGTTGCATGTTTTTATCACCATGTTTTTTCTGTCTACGGTACAATAAGGAAGCATACAGATAAAATGTGTACAGTTGTATGGAGACGCTTTTATATTTCCGTGCTATCGTGCACGTTTTGCCGTGGACGTCCACGATAAAACGTGGCTCTATAAAATCGTTACGGCATGTTAAGTGTAGCGTGTCTTGTAGCTGGACACAGTGAAATAAACCAAACAAATACTGAACAGGATTTATTTTATATAATTTTTAACACGGAGAAGATAACATGTGTAGTCAAACCAATGACTACTAAGTTTCCTTAGTTATTGAGTCAAACAGACAGCATCACAGAATACTAATAAAAGCTACTTTATTATTTAGTGTTGCCACATACACCATTATTTAACACTTCCCTCATTCACAAAATGACAGTCAGATGCAGTCATGGAATCGATTCATGTAAAAATCAATTTTCAAAAGATCGAGTACTTAAAAATTGATCTACTGTTACTTTTAATTTTGCATGGGAAAAATAAAAGCTAGACGATTCGAAGAAGCGCTAAATCTAGCTTAGAAAGCGAGTAAGATGACGGCAGTGTTTTTTTTAATATGTGCATAATTTATTTTAAAAAATTCCGAAACTTTTTTCTTTCATTTTCAATACATACAAATAATGGGAACTCATTTTTTATGACTGATATTGATTCACTGCTCTAGATAGATTAAAAAGCTAGATCTTTGACTCTAAAATATCGTTTCTTCTATTAATTGTTCTCGGAATCTCAGATTGCATCCACACATTAAGTACCTACACAGAGCAAGTTCCTATTTGTAGCAAGCCACAGAAGTAAGTCAGTTTGCTGTAATTGCTATATATTTCGTTTTGGCGCTACTATCGCCTACTTTTTTGTCAATCAAAAGCAAAAACGAAGAGGAGGCGCCGTAATTTTCCTCATACAAACCAGTCTAACAACATGCGGGTTGAGGGGGATGCGGAATAAATGGAAGGGGATGTTGCGAATCTGCCGCCATCTAGCGAGTTGTAGCAGTCTCTTTGTGTCGTGATTTTTCAAGTAGTTTTATTATTGAATACCAGATGAGTAAAATACATTCTTGATACAGAGATGTACTTTGTGATTAATCGGTAACTCGAAATTGCACGATTCAAAAATTTTCACATTAAGTTATGAAATACTTGTATTTAAGAGTAAATTGATATAAATATATAATGTATATTACGATGGAGCAGTAAAGCGGATGAGATGTAGTTTTAGATTTGTAATTTTTTTTATCGTAATACAACGTATCGTTTGATACAGCGTGAAGATATGTATGTATATATCGTGCGTGTTGGGGACCAAATAACGGTCTAGAATAGCAATTTTTAAATTAACGTTTGTCGATTTGTTTGTGTGCACATCATGCAACTGTTACCGTCTCTTTATTTAAATAGAATGATAATAGAGATCGCGTCACGAAAGATGAGTCTTGGCAAACGATTGTAGTGGTGAATCCGCCTAGATACGCTCTTACGAAATTGTAATGTGTTTTTAGGGATTTTCTTAGTGTCCATTCTCTTCATTTATTATAAATCCAAATAAATTAATTACATATTAGTGTCGAACTTTTATTTTTCTTTTACACAATTTAACAAGCATGAAGTGGCATGGCAGGGCGATGGTATGAAAGCGACTGGTGAGCCGCGCGTTCGAATCGCTTTGTACAAACACACATACATACATATCTTCACGCTGTATCCCTAAAGAGGTGGTCAGAGAGGGCGGAGCGCCAAGTGTCGCGGTCCTTACATACTTCTTTCGCTACCTCAAGTTGCTTTATATTCTACTAAAATGCAATTCAGCACTTTTAGCATCGCCAGGTCGCTACATATTTATTATTAGTAAGACAATATATCGCATCTTTAGAATGAAAGCGACTTAATTTAAAATTTTAGATTTTCGGATTAAAATAATAAACTTAAAAATACCTACTGCTTAATTTAATAGATACAGTACAAACTTGCCTGTCCCATTAGAAACAGATCGCGATAATATTTAAACATGTATTTGTGAATAATCCGTTTTATTATTTTATGTGAATTCAATGTCTGAACTTGCCAAAACAAAATCTCAAAATTTTGAATTGGACCAATTTCATTCTATGGTCTATGTAAGCACTCTCTATTACTATAAAACTGCTACACCAGTATATGCGTAATTTCTTTTTGTAATTTTAATTCCGGTCAGTTATTTATTACGTTATTCGTTATAAAATAAAAAATATTAGTGCAGTATCAAATAATAGTTATTATGAAATGAATTAGTTTATGAAATGCATATAAAAATTATCCTTTATACAACAACAACAACATTATCTTCACGCTGTATCTAACAGGGTAGTCAGAGTTACATACTTTTTTCTCAAATCTCATCAGCTCATCACTCATTATCACTCCTTGCACGATTTCGCCTAGATATGCGTGTGCTTTTCACATTTCTGTCAGCTAACAGCTCTGGCTATTTAATATTCGTAAGTCAGCCTTGGTCTTCTTTGGCTTTAATTATCCTTTATAAAAGAGTATATTAGCGTTAATACGTGTGAGTGCGGTCCTTATAATGTTAGTTTTGCAAAGTAACTTCTATTCCCCAACAGAAATTATCCGTAGCAAAAAAAATACGATAGTATTATTTTAATACGTCTACCTCCTGCATGTGGTCCTAGTGATAAAGTCAGTTTTACCAAGTATTTTTGTTCCCCAACAGAGGTCACTTCACTCGGTGTAAATGAATAGAAGTAGCTTTTTTACAAACACTTTCATGAATTAAATTAACAATTAAGCAATGTTAGGAGTAAACAGGTAGGTTTTTAAATATGCTTAGCGATATCTGAGTGCAAAATGTGATTTTAAGGGGCGATTAAGTTGACATCTATCGATGAATAGTGAAACCTACACGAACAAGAAAACTTTCTAGAACTTTCGATGTAATATTGTAAAAATTGACACTTATACATCAAATGTGATATTTTTTAGAGTATCATAGCATCCATCCGAATGCGACTTGCAACCTACCACACGACACTTGATTTTTTTTATGTACAATCACTGAAAATCTTTTTTTTTGTAAAATAATACGCGCGACTGTCAGGATCAAACTGGCATACGTGTAGTCAATACACCCCTACGCTTTAAATCTGAGCCTCTATTTCTACGGACAGGCTCAGTCTCATTTCTCATTACAGCGTCTCCTCCTTCATCCATGGTAGGTACCAACACTTTTTATATAATATCATTGTGTAGGTATAATCTAGTGATTCCGAAAAACACCAACGCAGCGGTTTAGGGAATTACCTATTTACATCAAAGACTACAGAACAAAATATATTCCAAATCAAGACGGCAGAAGCGATTGCAGCGTCAATACAAGGCGTTCGGAACTAAAACCGTCACAGGCCCACTGCTAGGGATGTGACATTGAGTGAAAAAATCGATTAATTAAAAATCGATTGTTTTCTTTTCAGTATTAATCGATTTTTTAGTATTAATTGAAAAAAAAACAGCTTTTCTATATAGTAATAAAACTAAGAGATTAGTATAGGATTAACAATTTATCAGAATAAAAATAATATCAAATGATAAGTACGAAAAATAACCAAAACGACAACCTGGTTTCAAAACGAATCTTTCTGAAAACTTTCTAAGTTTAAATAATGAAAAAAAATTAAAAATAATTATTTCCACATTAGGTTAGACTGTCCCGGCATATCATTTTGCTGTTTTGAGTTATTTACATCAGCCGATATCCTGAATATCATGTTTACGGGAGTTCTACGGCAAAAAATCGATTAAAAGATATAATAATAAATAATAATAATAAACTCAGACATTTCACACAGCGCCATCTAGTCTCAAAGTAAGCAGCATAGCGCTTGTGTTAGGGGTACTAGACAACTGATATACTACTTATATACTTTTCTTTTGTAAATAAATAAATATTATACATAAACACCCAGACTCGGGGCGGGAATTGAACCCGCTACCCCCGTTTACTTTCCGACTCGCTTAGCCGTTGCGCCATGGAGGTCGTCGAATTAAAAGATATGACCCGTTAGTTTCAAAATAATACAATACTTATCCCTAAAAGCAAGCAAGGTTCAGGAAAAGAAAATACTTTAGTTAATAAGTGTTTGAGCAGATGGTCTCGATGGTTCACTAAAAACTTCCTGTGCTTTTAATTTTAATGTTGACTTTTTGGCGGGAACAGGAGAAGTGAGGTTATCATTTTATTTAAACTTTCTATTTTTTACATTTGTGGGAGTTATAAAGTACAAAAGTGATAGTATATTGTGTTTTAAAGTTCTGCGTAAGCGAAAAAAATTGAGTTGATCTAAATAAACATACGTAGCTGAAGTTCTCGCCCTCTTCCAAGAACTCCTATAAAACTTCAGTCAAGTCTACTATCAGTATCACTTTACTGGAGGAGTTTTACGATAACGATCTAGATAACGATTCTTCTAGATTTAATACAATACTTGACATTGGCAAATGTGCTGATCTGTGCGCCATTCCATGAAGAAAGAAAAAAAATTTTAATGCTGAGATTATAAAACGCACGACTCGCTTGACAGATATTATTAGTCATAACCGTCATAAGGACCATAATTATAATAAAATATAATAATTTATGCTACCTGGTTAGCCTGTAGGACTTGTTGCTTGCTTTGCTTTGTTGCTTTAAATTTGTAGTATTACTACATGTTTTCAATTCTTTCGGGCAATATTTACATTGTGCTGTGGTATTATCCTTCTTCATGAAAAAATACTTGCGCCAGTCGCTTTTAGGTGTTTTACCGTTAGACGTTTTTTTAAATTATTTACAGTCGAAAGAAAGGAAACTGTTGAACAAATACGAAACTGTTTTACCTACATACATACAGATGGCGCCGTCTTTTGATCGACTTGTTCATGCTAGTGAACTTACTTTGCGTTTTTTCATTCGTCGCAATGGGGTTGACGGTTGCCATATTTTACCACTAGCGGCGCCACTACTGTTTGTGCCACTAAAACGTAGTGATTACTTACTCAGTGGTGCCACTGGCTAATAAAGTGCTCTGTGCTTCTTACCTAAACGAGTTTACGTTTTCTGTGATTTTCATTGAATTTTAGAAATGTTAAGCAAATCGTTTCAAAATGGTGATGTGCAGTGCTTTCGGATGTAATAATACAGGCACACACTTATTTCCTAAAGAATCAAAGCTGAGAAAACAGTGGGAAGCTGCTTTAAGTCGAAAGAACTTTCACGCTTCAAAACATTCGAGACTGTGTTCTGGCCATTTCAAATCTGAAGATTATCACACGGAAGGCTGGTATTCAGGTAAAATATGCAAATTCTCTATACGCCCGTAAGATTAAACACTAACAAATTCTGAGAAAACATAATTATTTTGTTATAATATAACCTTAACCGTTGTAACATTCAAATTCCCCATATGTTAAAATACTTTAATTTGTGATACGTATTTATAATTTCAACATTACCTAATTATAAGTACTTCTATCATTGTTCTAGGTGTTAAATATCAAAGGAACATTTTAAGACATGGAGTGGTGCCATCAGTGTTTTCATGGAAGAAGTCTCTACAAGACCCTGCAGCAGAAAGACGGAAGAAACGAGCTCAGTCCCGTGCGATCAGACAACATGTGACCTCACAGATAAAATCAGTGAAGCAGTCTGAGGAATTTTTGCATGAAGTCAGCCATGAAATTGAAGTTTTTTCAGAAGAAAATGAAACATTAAAAGGTGTGGAAACCATTATGCAACAATACAGAACTAGGCATACAAAGAAACTATGCTTTTTACACGATAGAATCTTTCAGGGGTGATAATAAGGGTATCCGATTTTATACAGGACTGGAAAGTTATGAAAAATTCATGTTTGTATTTAGTACTTTAATTGCTGAGGCTTACTCCTTACAATACCGTTGGAAGCAAGTCCTGAATGTCAGTGCTGAAGATCAGTTTCTACTCACACTCATGAAATTACGAAGGAATAAACAAGACTATGAACTTACTCGGTTCTTTGAAATACATCAGTTTTCTGTGTCAAATATATTTGTAACATGGATTAACTTTATGAACCAGATGTGGGAGATGCTTGACACATGGCCTAGTCGGAAACTAGTGGATTTTTATATGCCAGAAGGTTTCGCAAAATAATACCCCTCAACTAGGGTTATTGTTGACTGCACTGAGATTCTAATCCAAAAACCTTCAAATCCTGCAGCACAACAAGTAACATGGAGCTCATACAAGAATCGCTCCACTGTGAAATTAGAAGTTGGTGCATCACCAAATGGACTATTGTCACATTGTTCGGAAGCATATGGAGGAAGTACAAGTGATAGGTAGATGATTGAACGCAGTTCACTTCTAAACAAATGCGAAAGGGGAGATAGCATAATGGCAGACCGAGGACTTAACGTACAAGATTTGTTTGCTACAAAAGGAGTAGCCGTGAACATACCAACTTTTTTGAAGGGAAAAAGCCAGCTGCCTGGCATAGCAGTTCTACAAGATCGGAAACTTTCATCAAAACGTGTGCACATTGAACGTGTCATCGGCTTAAAAAAAACATATAAAATGTTACAGGTGCCAGTAAACCATTGCCTTGTACCTTTAATGTCAAAAATCTACTTTGTTTGTCAAATGTTATGCAATTTCAGAGAAAGAATCATATCAAACAGAGCGTAAGGTGGCACACCACGAATATACGCCTCAAGTATAGGCATTCTTTTAAAAAACCTGCTATTTCGTTTTTACTTTTATTTTTCTATCATTTTGCAACTAATTTTAACATTTGCATACTCAAGGTGTTTCTATAAAAGTACAAAAAATTTTAAAATGTTAATGTGGAATATCTAAAAAAAAATCCTACATAAGTTTCTTGTGGTGAATTCCACCTTAATGCCTGACACACTCCTTATTGTGAAACTATTTGATATATGTAAACTAGTAGATAAAATGTGTGTACTTTTTCATCAAAATAAAATAACACATCACTGCTTTCATTTATATCTTTAATTAATATTTCCTTAAAACTAAATATTTATTAATCAAAAACTATAATTTTTAAATCATGCTAATGAGTTTACACAGCACTAGGCTGCTTAAAAAACCACTGAATAATTTTTGTATAAATATTTTTCGAGTAATGCAGTCTTTAGGTACTCATAGTAAAATGTTATCAATTTAGTTTCCATTTCAGTTATAAATTTGTCATTACGTGGCACATCAATTGTTTTCCAGTCAACAAATGTAAATACAAGTAAATTAGCATACTTTCTTCCGGTTATCAGTAACTGGCCCTGTATTTGAAAATAATACTGATGGGTTGGATCAAGACACAATATGCTACAGTCATTTTCATATAAGTATGGAATCGTTTCAGCGTCTATATCCGAGTTCCTCTGATTGTATGGGCATTTCACTTCTTACACAGCATCATCTCTAATGAGGCCATCAGGTGATGCGCCTAAGTATGGATTGTATTTCATTATGATCAATCCACATTACTTCACATTTACTCCAAAAGATTTGTACAATGTGATAGCCTTAGACTCACAATCTTTACCATGTTGAGTGCTTGCTTTTAAAGCTTGTCGGGTCAAGTATTCTTCGTGTCAGATTAGTTTTTGCTTGGTGTGAAACAGAGGTGCAGCAAAAATAAAAATTACTTGCTGTAATACGATGTCGTCGTTCATCCCGCCACCGCTGACATTCATTTTGCCCTCGGGTCAACTCTTCGATTTCGGCTTATCATCTGTTCTTCATCTGTTATATCAAACAATTTTAGTCCTTTTAAGACTTCTTTTTCTGCATTTATTGAGTAGTCATGGTCGGATACAACTGCATAAATGTTGGCTGGGTGAATCGTCTGCTTGAATGGCATTGTACTACTTGATCGGCTTAAGTAACCAATGCACAAATTACGTACCCTCTCCCTATACTTTGTTGCATCTATTTTATGTAATATAGGTCTGAAATTTATTGAATGATGTTGGTTGTGAGGTAGATCTTCAGCTTTTACTGGGCTTCCGAAATACATTTTTTTTGGTTTATGGAAATCTTGCAGCACCTGAGTACACGTACTATAGAGTGTGATCTTACACTCTCTTTTCATTTGCTCCAGCGCAAGAAGCAAGGCCACCACATGCTTGCAGTCAGCGTTGGGAGGTTCCCCAACAGCACAATCACACTGACAATTTTCAACAATGCCAGTGGATGTTATCTGGACATTTGATATATATATCACCACTTTTCATAGAGGCTTTGCATCTACTTTGGAAGAAATAATTTTATTCTCTTACTGCCATCTGAACACTTAATATGAAGTGATTTTCATACATCTTTCTTCCAGAATCCACACCGATGGTGAATCTAGAACAAAAAGTAAACTGATAAACAACATGACGATCATAGAACAATTGAGCTTTTCTCCTACGGGCTTCATTTGTAAGAGTCTGCCTTCATCATACACACACATAATTTTCATTTAAAGTACTTTTAGATTATTTTAAAGTTAAGTTAAAGTTGATAAAATATTGGCGAAAGAGATGGATGTTCGTTTAATACTATTATGGTCTAATATAATAAGTGCCTTCATATTGTTGCACGTATAAGTATTTTTAAATATATCACTGCATTGCACTGAAGTTGATTAAAAATATTTATGAAAAATAATTTGGCAGTTAATATGTACGAAAAGTGGAGCCACTGAAATTGCTTGAGTAAATGTTAGGTGTTTGAAGCAAACACAAACTTACCTGTCCAAGTAGTTCTGAATATTTGACATCGTCAGTGTCGGGAGATCAGAATCTGCGTTAATGTCCCTGTAGAAATTTAAATCTGGTGTAATCATTTCTGCCGGCCGATCATAATTGGAATTCAGTACGAACGACGTTGGTTTTGACGAAAAGTTATCGTTTTGGTCGTAGAACATTAACCTGAAATGAAACAAATTCATTTAAAGAGTGGATACGTATATGCAAATCATACTTTCGTTGATATATTTACAAAATATTAATCACATTTGGTTAAATATTAGCTTGAGACTTACCTGTCAATGAGATCTTTTTTCTTCCCCTTGAGGGATCCATTACGCTCTCGTAACAAAGTTTTTAGCTGTGGTACACTTAAAAGTCCATAGTTTTCGTCCGGGGTAGACATTTTGTCGTTTGAATCACAATAACTAACACGAAAATTAATAAAATTCAATGTAAATATAAATTACTAAGTATTCGTGTATGTCAATGTCACGAGTGCTGGCACAAGCGATGGTGGTGCCATCTACGAAAAGTTTTGCGCCGTCAACCCCATTAAAATGTGTAATTTTGGCAACATTGAATTTCTTTATTTTTCATTTCTTCATATTTTTAATAAAAACAAGTGTAATTTATATAATCGATTTTTAAAAATCGATTAACAAGAAATAATAATCGATTAAAATGAAAATCGATTATTTTTTCACATCCCTGCCCACTGCATCCCTAATTTTGACATTACTATTTTAACCTATTATTTTTATATAATTTAATTCTAATTCTTGTAACTTGTATTTCTTGACTGAACTGTGACATAAAACAATCATATTTATCCTCATAAACGCAAACATTTTAAGTGGAAACAATGTTTCGTAAAGGATTTATACATTTGTCGCAGTTAAGTGTAGTAGGTTTTGGCGGTTATTTCTTAGGCCAGTTTAGTTACGATAAAAACAATAGTGTATGTGATGATACGGCGGTTATCAATGGTAAGATTATTAGGAACATGCCGGGACTGCCTATCTTTGGAACTGTGTCAGCAGCTACGCCATATACGGATAGTGGAAATACGAGGGATAGGGTTAGTCTGGCATCCCATACGATTAACTTTTGCTCTCTCAAAAAGTAATTTTAATTACTTCAGATACTATTGGGCACCATTATAATACTTTTTCATTTTATTAATAATCATCATCAGCCAATACTTGTCCACTGAACATAAGCCTCTCTCTACCAGTTCCTCCAATCACTTCACACAGTAATAGGGGTCGTGCCAGGTCGTCCTACATTATGTTGTCTTACATATAGTTTCTATTCTAGAACTCAATAGTTAATATCTTCAACTATTGCCAGAACTAGATAGATAGAAACATCTTGTTGACATTACAGTTTGATAACTTTAAAGCTATGTTTATAACCTTGATTTTAAGTGGAAATACATCATATTGAGTTTCTTCAGATTGACACCACAGTACACACAACAGTAGGATATCTTCATAGAAAGCTAGCACTTGCGATTTTTACGTGTACCTGTTAACATGCACATTAGGGTGTCCCAAAAAAATCATAGTCCTTTTTTTAACACACCCTCTAATTTTATTTGTTTTATGTTAAAACAATTCTAAACATAATTTCGTGCAATTACAACCTCTGTAACCTGCCGAATTGCATTTGAAGTTGTCAGTACTTGATCACTTAAGTGCACACGCTTAGGTCTTGGTGAGTTTATACTTTCTTATTGTTTTATCGGTTATATACATATATTTTGATTAGTAAATATCTGAATCGGTTTCCCCGGTAATGAAAAAGTAAGTTGGTGTTGTCAGTCGTTCCCGCCTTATCAAATTATAACTGTGAAATCCTGTGCGCTGTTATCAAATAAATATCAAATTGCATTCTATAATTGTTAATAAGTGCTAAAAAATCACCAAAGCCATAGCAAAAGCAATGTCATAGCCATAGCAAGCCAAAGCAATACTGCCCATGTGAAGCGTAAAATTCGTAGAAAGTTAGTCAAAAATATTACAGGTTGGAAATATCTGTCAAAGCCACGGTGAATAACATAGAGAAAACTGTGATAACAACACTGCCAACATTGCAATTTAAGCTGCGTTCCGTTATACGTTTGCATTCTTTAGATACTGGTTCACGTTCCGTTATGCAAAATGTCCACTCAAATGTCACATGAAATGTCCCTTCTATTTGATAAAATGAAAGAAGAGTTACAAAAACAAACATTACAAATAACTGAAAATATAACCACAACAATATTAAAAACTATTGATGAGAAGATGAAACCATTGTTGGTAGAAAACGAGAAATTGAAAAAGGAGTGGGGGAACTTAACCGAAAAGTCGAACTCTTGGATGTAGGCGCTAGGAAAAACAACATGATGAACATGAACAATGAAAAAGATGAAAACTTGTAAACCCTAACATTAAAACCATAAACGAACTGGGTGTAGCGCTGGACATGAGTGAAATAAATCAAGTACAACGATTTGGCAAAAAGGGAAACAATGGAAAAACAAGACCGATTCTTCTTGCTACTACTACACTACAGAAAAAAATCTAAATTTTAAGAAACAAGAAAAAGATGAAATCTAACTCATATATAACACAAGACTACTCAAGAAAGACAATGGAAAAACACAAAGAAATATCCAATTTTCGTGAAAGTGAAAAGAGGAAGAGATCTAGAAATGAAACACCAAGCTCTGAACTTGGTGTTTCGTTGATCCTGACATGAAAAAAATGGATGCATTTCGTCTCATGCGGGAACGATTTTACTCCATGTCTGAAAAAATACATATAGATGTTAGATGAGATAAGGAACCAGAACTTAGAGAAACAAAACGCCAGACAATTACAACACATCCAGTACCCCGAAGCTGGCTGGTCATGTGGGGGAAGTTTTGACCAACACTCCATCCAAAGTTTTTATTTATTTATTTACTTTCCATACTTAAAAACTATCTTTACAGGTCATTCCCAATACGATAGTTAGCTCTTTACAAAAATCCCTATTCCCTATACAAATATATAAATTTATTTTAATTACTTATCTACTATTTACTATTTATTTATTTACTATAACAATATTCTTAAAGCCGTTAATTCATTCAAAGAGCAAGCGAATAAATCTATTTCGTCATGAAGTAACAGTAACAGTTAACATAAATAATAATAAAATTCCAGTCGAGAAACCAAATCGCTATACGCCAAAAATATAAGTTGCTACTCTCAATGTCCTTACTTTGAAATCAGAAGAGAACCTCATAGAATTGACATTTGCACTTGAAAAGGTCAACTGGGATATCCTTGGCTTGAGTGAAGTGAGGAGAATGGGAGAAAATATTATTGCACATCCAGACTGTATTCTACAACATAGGGGAGACTCCAGATAGGCATGGAGTTGGATTTATGGTCAAAAGCTATCTGACAAAATATATAGAAGGGTTTTATGGCATTTCAGAAGGCATAGCACTATTAAATCTAAAGTTACCAGAATATAAAGATCCATGGGCAATCGCACAAATATATTCACCTACAGAATAAGGAAATACTGAGACATTTGATAAATTCTACCAAAATTTGAATAAAACAATACAAACATATGCACACAAAAACCTGTTGGTGATGGGCGATTTTAATGGACAAATCGGAGAACGTCAACTAAAGGCAGATATAGCAAAAAAACTAGAAGCAGAAATGGAACAAAACTCATAGATTTTGCACTAGAAAATAACTTAGCCATTCTAAACACAATATTCAAAAAAAGCAAGAAAAGGATGTGGACATGGACATCGCCAGATGGAAAATCGAAGAATCAAATAGACTTTATATTGACCAATGAAATAAGATACGTTTCAAATATGAGTGTCATCAACAGACTTAATTTTAATACAAATCATGGAATGATCCGAGCCGAAATGAGGACAACCCCTCCCAAAAAACAAAGACCAAAAGAGAACCTAGACATTATAAAGCTGAAGAAACATCAAATAAACCAGATAACAAACTCTCTGATGACCAAACTAGCAGAATATAATAAAGAAACAACAAATATGGATATACAAGAAAAGTACAACTGGTTAGAAGAAACAATTAAACATACTATCCAACACTGGGTCAATGACAAAAAACAAACTAACGAATGGATGTCAACAAAAACTATTAATCTCCTGGATCAAAGAGCCGCTTTAATCAACATAAAAAACACCAGTGACAGAAGAAGACAAATATCAAAAATTAGTAAAGAAATAAAAGAAAGTATAAGAAAGGACAGATTGCAAAGGAGAATGGAAACAATAGAGAAGCACATACAACAAACAGGTGGAATCAAGAAGGCATACAAAGAATTAACTAACACAAAGGATTGGATTGTAAAGATGAAAAATAGAAGTGGAGTAATGAAAAATCGAAGACAAGAAATATTAGAAATTGCTACATCATACATTCCGTCAAGAAAGTATCGGGAATGAATGATTTGTTTATGGTGCCAAATTCAATTTTTTGTTTTTTTTGTTATTGGTATTGATTGATTGGCACAACTGTTTTCCATTTTGGCACGGAGTTTTGAGTTGCATCTGTTATTTAGATTAAATACAGTGCTGTTTTTAGTTATATCATTCTAGTGTATATTGCGAATTTCATAATGGACAAAAACATCGAACAAAGAGTTTGTCTTAAATTTTGCATCGCCAATGGAATTTCGTGTTCGGAGTCACTGAAAATGTCACAGAAGGCTTACGGTGAATCGACTTTATCAAAAACACGTGCTTATGAGTGGTACAAAGTTCAAAAGCGGTCGAGATGTGATGGAAGATTTGCCTCGCTCTGGTAGGCCATCAACGTCTGCAACTGAAGTTAACATCGCAAAAGTGAAGGAAATAGTGACTGAAAATGCTCATTCAAGTTTGAGAGAGATAGCCGCCGAACTTTCTGTCTCAGTCGATCCGTACCATTTTAAATAATCACTTGGGTATGAAACATGTTGCCGCTCGGCTAGTCCCAAAAGACCTGAATTTTCTTCAAAAACACAATCGCATACTTATGCGATATTCAAAAACACAATCGCATACTTATGCGATTGTGTTTTTGAAGAAAATTCTAGCATGTCCTCAGCGACTTCGCTGAGGACATGCTAGAACGAGTCAATTCCGATCCAACATTCATGAAACGCATTGTTAGTGGTGACGAGACGTGGGTTTACGAGTTTGACATGCAAACTAGTCAACAAGCTTCGGAGTGGCGCCTTCCAACTGAACCGAAACCGAAAAAACCAGGCCAAAGTCGATCAAAAGTCAAAGTCATGTTGAGTGTTTTCTTTAAATATCGCGGTGTTGTGCACTCGGAATTCTTGCCGGAAGGTCAAACGGTAAATAAAGAATATTATATGGGCGTTATGCGGCGTTTAAGACAGCAAATTCGACGAAAAAGGCCAGGCTTGTGGAAAGAAAATTCTTGGATTTTGCACCACGATAATGTGCCTTCTCACAAGGCCATCATTGTGAACGAATATTTGACCAAAAACTCAACAAATACCACGTAGCACCCACCTTATTCACCAGATATGGCTCCAGCCGACTTTTTTCTTTTTCCTAAACTCAAATTACCACTTCGTAGCACCCGTTTTCATTCGGTAGAAGACATAAAGGAGAATTCGCGGCGTGCACTGAACTCAATTCCGGAAAAAGCGTTTAAAAAATGTTGATTGGAATTGGAAAATTGATGATTGGATTATTCGTTGGCGTAAGTGTATCGTTTCTGAAGGAGCATACTTTGAAGATAATAAAATAAATTTGGATGAATAACTAACATTTCGTGTATTATTGATCTTTTCCCGGTACTTTCTTGACAGAGTGTACTATATAAAATTATATGAAAGCACTACAGATGAAAGAGAAATAGAACTGTTAGAGAACTCGACTATACCTAACATTATACGAGAAGAAATTATAATTGCTTTAGATACACAAAAGAAAGACAAATGTCCAGGTCCAGATGGCATAAACAACGAAAGTTTAAAACAAACAAAATCTACAATAGTGCCCATTCTTACAGAAATTTTTAATGAAATAATTAACACAGAGATTATTCGACAACAATGGACTCAATCTAATATAATCCTTCTGTTTAAAAAAAGTGACCAATTGGAAATTATCGTCCCATCAGTTTGGTGTCTAACATCTATAAAATATTTGCAAAGATTCTACTTAAACAAATAGAAAAAAAATTAGACGAACAACAACCAATAGAACAGGCAGGCTTCCGCATAGACTATTCAGTGCTGGAGCATATTCATGTCCTAAGACAAATCCTAGAGAAGTGTGCCGAATACCAGCTTACATACTACATAAAATTCATTGACTACAGAAAAGCATTTGACTCCTTAATACATATAAAGATCTGGGAAGCACTAAAAGCATAGGGGATTGAACGAAAATATATAAGGTTAATTAGAAATGTTTATAAGCATAGCTCAGCATGTATTCAATTAGAAAAGAAAGGTAATCAATTTAATATAAAAAAAGGTGTAAGACAAGGTCATGCTCTCTCCCCAAAAATTTTCTTAGCTGTTTTAGGAATAGTCTTTAGAAACCTCGAATGAGAAAATGTAGGGTTAAATATACATTGACACATTTGAGGTTTGCTGATGACATTGTACTATTTGCAAAAACGCCTGAAGACCTAAATAGAATGTTGAATGAACTAGCATCAGAAAGTGCGTAGATAATATTGAAATTGGTTATGTTGAAGAATACATATACTTAGGACAATTAATGGCACCAAAAGACACATGCATAAATAAAGAGATTGAGAGAAGAATAGCAAATAGCTAGAAGAGATACTGTGGTCTAAAAGAAGTAATGAAAAACAAAAATTATCACATAACAACAAAAAGTAAATTGTTCAATACTTGTATTCTACCGGTCTTAATATATGGATGTCAAACATGGGCTTTAATAAAAAAACATTAAATAAACTTGCCACGTGCCAACGTGCGATGGAAAGAAGCATGACAGGAACAAAGAAATTTGAAAAAATTAGAAACAGTAACATCAGGCAAAAGACCAGAGTCGAAGATATAACGGAAAAAATCAAAAGACAAAAATGGAAATGATCAGGTCATATGATTAGAGGGAGAGACAAATGGAATAAACTTGTAACTCAATGGTATCCGAGAGAGGGAAAAAGACAGAGAGGCCAGACCACAAAAACGGTGGGATGATATTAGACAGGTCGCAGGGACAACATGGAGTAGTGACCCAGGATAGGCTGGAATGGACAAGGTTAGAGGAGGCCTTTGCTGATTGGCAAACGGACATACGAAAAGCAAGCAAACATGAAATATGCAAATAAGTTTAAGTATAAGTCCGAATAAAAGGCTTTATTATTATTATTATGTTAAAACAATTGTAAACAAAATTTCGTGCAATTAAAACCACTGTAACCCGTGCCGAATTGCATTTGAAGTTGTCAGTACTTGATCACTTGAGTGCGCGCGCACGCTTAGGTCTTGGTGAGTTTATAATTTCTTATTGTTTTATCGGTTATATACATATATTTTGATTAGTAAACATCTCGGTGAAATCACGTAGTTCAAGGAAAGATATATTATACTTAATAGGTGATGTCAAACATCAAGCGACAGCTTGGAAACTCCCTTCAAATAGACAAGTTCTCGCAGTATTGTTTTATAATATTCGTAAAGTGAATTTAACTGTGAAAGAAAGTGCTAATCTCTATACATATATATCTTTACGGGCAAAGAACAGGCACGAGCTGTTTGGAAGCCAATATTAGACTGGAATGGAGTTTGTGTGCCCGTTGAGAAAAACTTGACAAAGAAATGCTTATTTTTGCTTGTTGCCATCATGGGTATGAACTGGTGTTGAAAAGCTTATTCGAAGAAAAAATAAAACATGTGATCATAAACCCTGGTATTCCACTCTTAGAGTTCAGAAGTAAGTGAGAAAAATCGATCCCGTTAAAATAGAATGCTACAGAGACAAGATAGAATCATGCCTAACCACTTCCGAGATAGAAACATTGCTTGAATTTTACCGCATTGAACTAACCAACGTAATTGCCAAACATGCCTATTGAGAACTAATAGAGCTTTTTGTAATATTTTTAGGTGGAGATACAGACAGAAAATTTAAAATCAGACCTCCAGGTGCCATATGCAAAACTCGAACGGATGGCTAGAGCAATTTATTCCCTAAAATATCATTACTCAGGTCTCAAATGACACTAACAACACCAAGTTAGCACTGTTAGACGTCTGTTTATTTATTGTGATAATCTATGTCAAACCGTGCCTTTAATACATATTAGCAGTTAAAGCACCCTACAAGGATTTGTGCTTTTAAAGTCATTGGAAGTTTATGAAAAAAGAGATAATATTATTTCCAAGGCTGCTCTGCAGAATTGAACCAACATTTATGGTATTTGATGAACTAGCAGCTTTATCACTATTTGATGATGACGTAAACCTTGGGACAAAAGTATAAATGTTGGGAAATTTAGCTAAAGAAAATGTCTCAACCCATGAAAAACGATACATTCTATCGAACGAAGAACTTTGTGGTTCATTGTATGGTATGTTGGTTTTATTAGTGTTGTGTGTGCCTAATTGTATTTAGCAGCAGTCTAATATAATTAATTAACGATTATTTATGTTTTACATATTTTTGTTTCAGACAAAAGTATCAATGATTTTATATCAATCGAAAGCAAGACATTGTTCTTTCGTTTGAAAATGGATGATAGTTTTCTAGACGATGTTTCTTCTACATGGCCGGGTAATGCTTTGTTTTTCTAAGCTAAAAAGACAGCATCAATACCTAGAGTAGTGAATGATACAGCTGAAAGAGCAGTCAAGTTGATGTAGGACTTCCATGGTTTGTTTGATTACAGTTGAGGAGCAACAGAAACAATGTTTACTACTTTGCATACTTCTCCGTCTGGTCACAAGAAGCTATGTCCGGACTGTAAAAAGCAAACTTTGAAAACAAATATCATCAGTAATATTTGTTTTATGTAAAATAATATTAAATACATTTTTTAATACAATTGAGTGTTATTTCACCAAAGAAACATAAAATCTTAAATAATTCCATAGTAATCCCTATACAACTAATTGACTTAAAGTTTAACTTCAAGTCGGCAGGGGTTATCATTATCCTATTGCAATAATATTTTTTATTTATGTTATTAATATCAAATAGAAAAATTAAGAGGGTATGCCTATAAAATTTAGCAAAAAAAGATTTTTCCTTATGGCTTGGGACACCCTAATACATATTATATACACATTTTATTAAAAAAATATAACAAACAAGAGCTTTTCAAAGAGCGGAGCTCAGACTGATTAAAAATTACTTTTAGTTGGGCCGAGTATTTTTTTTAATCTAAGGCCCGAGTAGTTAAGATTGTTTGTTCTCAAATTAAAAATATGTACTTTTAATAATTTTAAAAGGATGATAAAAGATTGTGGTTTTTAGGTTTCACAAATTATGAAATATGGTTTCCCTGGACTAGACAATGTTCGCTCATATGATGACTATGTATTGTCATATGACAGACGTAATAGAGTTGCTCACTGGGTGTTTGAGCATTTAACAAAAGCGCATATTACAAAGAATGAACAGGTTGACAGGAGTAAATGTGAATTTAAGCCTGATGAAAGTATTCATCCATTTTTCAGGTATAAAGTTTTTTCCATAGTAATTTGCTGAAATATTTAGCATCTAGTCAGTGATTTATTCTATATAATAGTATGTTTTCGAACTTCATTGAACAGGGTTTTCGATTATTATAAATTTGTGACGGTTGGAGTTGAATTGTTCTTAAGAGTCCGCCTATGCAGCCCTGTGCAACCGAATTCGTCCATTACCCTCGCACCCTATCGCGATAACCATAAAGTTGATTTTCCCAGTTGCAGTGTTATCATATTTTAGCATGGAGAAATCTCACAATTTGTTTTTGCACATAAATGTAATTTGCAAGAAAGCTACATTACCAAGTAAAGAACCGGTTTTAGAGATTTGAAATATTATAATTACCTATTCATTTTAGTAAAAATCATTTTAAAATTCTTTAGAATTTCAGAGTTGCAACTGGATTTTTGTACAAAACGGTTTTTTCTGAATTTTTTTTTATTGAGATTTTTTTCTCCAATCATGTTTCCCCACATTTAAGGATTTCACGATAAACAGTTGAAGATTTATGTATCCAAATATCTAACTCTCAGTCTTCTTAAATGTTGAGATCCAGGTCACCAAACACACTAAAATCTGCATAAGCGGACTCTTAAATAAATTGAAAGATACATTAACTAAAACAATATTAAATTCATTAAAATTCGTCCATTAGTTATGTATGGTGAGGACATGTGTGGTGAGGACATAATAGGACAGATAAACATATCAATAATTGTGTTTAGGACTTTTTGGCGGGAACGGTACAAGTGAGGTTGACATTTTGTATAGATTTTCTATTTTTTTAATTTTTGGGAGTTTTAAAGTACAAAAGTGATGGTATATTGTGATTTAAAGTTCTGTATAAGTGAAAAGAATGGAGTAGGTCTAAATAAACATGCGTAGCTGAAGTTCTTCGCTCTCTTCCAAGAAGTCCTTTATAACTTCAGTAAAGCCTACTATCACTTTACTGGAGGAGTTTTACGATAAGAAAAAACTAATTTACTTGTGGTTCTACTGGATTCTACTTATTAATACCTGATATTGGCAAATGCGCTAAACTGTGCGCCACGCTATAAAGAAAAAAAAAATGTGTTTCAATAATGTTGCTTTCACATACGTAGGCTGACAAAGCTCTCTTTTTTACACATCATCAGTGTATCGGTAAATTCAACCTCATTGCAGTTTTATTACAATTACAATATTCACCCGCGTTTTTGGTATTTTTCCAGTATAAAAAGTAGGCTAGCAATACTTTTTAAAAACCTACCCATCAAAATCGGTTCGGGTGTTTCGAAGATTAGTCTTGGCAAACAAACAAATAAAAATGGAAAAACACCGACAAATAACCATGTAGGTTTAAGAAAAAACCTTTATTTTGAAATCACAGACAGACTTATAGGTTGTATCTTGCATGCAATTTGCATGAAAACTTTACATACTATAGAAGTTTTTCTTTATTGTTTAGTCAGTATGCTCTTTGATACTTTGCATATTGCAAATCCAGAATGACAGTACTACTGTCATTCTGGATTCTGGTCAAATGTCAATTACTACTGTCACAGTAGTAATTGATATTTGACTTCACTAGACTTGAATATCAATTACTACTGTCACAGTAGTAATTGATATTTGACCATCAATTAATTATTATGTAAAACACATAATATCGTTACGAGCTGAAGGTAATAAGATGCCGGGCTAAGGGTGCAAAGAGTTTATTTTCCTTCGTACAAGCAAATGTCAAGAACACGCGAACTTAATTACGGCGGTCCCTATTCTTCGTAGTCGCTCTCGAAATAGGCACTCGTGTTGTAGTCACCAAAGGTACGCGCTTCACTCAATAACAACGTTCTCGAATCGCAGTTCTTCTATCCAAGGTCGTCGCAGTAGTCGTCGTAGTGGTCTATGTTATTCGCCTTGATGTCGCGTCGATATGTCGCTTCGAACGATAGTTGAGAAACACTGACTCTGCGGCGGACACGGATCTCTATTTATAGTCCGATAAAAATGAGGGTGGAAAGTTCTAGAGTAAACCCGAATGTTAGTAATAATAACGCATACAAATAAAGAGGGTGGAACTTTCTAGTTAATTACGCTCGCTAACAATAATTCGACATTGTTCTCGACGCCGCCTGTTTGCATGAGTCATAGGTATATGACACGTCATCGCTCGGGAATATTCGAGGTGCAACTTTGTTCTTCTTTCTTAATTTGACTTATACCATTCGATAGTAGACCTTAAACCTAGCAATGCCTTTTTAGGTCATAACTGCAAAGCCTAGGTCTCGAGATACAAGCACTAAAAGTTACGTTTCTAGTTCTATTAAAAATCGACCTTATTTCTTAAGGATAAGGTCCAACCGTAACAATATGTTGTTTCAGATCACAGAACAGTGATTACAAGGGTTCAGGTTTTGACCGTGGTCATATGGCAGCAGCTGGTAACCATCGTATAGCACAGAGACATGTTGAACAAACATTTTACCTGACAAATATGGCTCCACAGGTATTCTTGAAAATAAAAGTTTGCACTTTATAATATGGTTAGATTTTTTGGAATTGAAAAATTAGAGTTGAATCTTTAGTTTTGAGAACAAATTAAAACATCATCATATTACATATCCATTTTTATATAAATATTGAAACCTTCAAATGATTTGCACTCACTGACATCAATGCCAGCATCCTTGAATTGCTAGTCAGCTAGTGCATAGTTGTATGGCAATTTCAAGGTTTTAGAATGGAAGATGTATTAGATTTTTGTTTTGTTTGATTTATTTATTTTTTTGTCCTAATTTAACCTGTATCTTAGTCTAAAAGGATGACCATATGTTCAGTCACCAACAAAATATATCATGTTTAAGCATTTAAGTTGATTGATGGAGAATTTTTGTACCGACTGTAACAGTATCAAGTGGAGAAGCCATTATTGTGGAAATCAAAAAAGCAATCCCCAGTGTATTGAAATGTGGTTAGGACAATAACTATGAAATCTATTTTTCAGGTTGGCCAAGGCTTTAATAGAGATGCATGGAACAGATTAGAGAAACATGTTAGAAAATTAACCAAAGTGTATGATAATGTTTACTGCTGTACGGGGCCACTTTATCTGCCCAGGTAATCATTGGTTTAAACCATAGATTCCCAACGGGGGCGATACGGTCCCCATTGGGTGCTGGAGCCTTCGAAATAAAATAAAATAACTGTATTATATTTAATACATACATACATATCTTCACGCTGTATCCCCAACGGGGTAGTCAGAGAGGACGGAGCGCGCCAAGCGCCGCGGTCCTTACATATTTGAATCGCTTCCTCAAATCTCAACATTCTTCTCACACATTTTCGCCTACGTATGCGAGCGCTTTTGACATTTCCGTCTGCTAACACTCTAGCTATTTGATCTTCATAAGTCAGCCGAGTGTTGGTTTAAAGAGAGAGACCTTGACCTCGAGTTTTCCCTTTTGGAGGCCTATGGCCTAGAGCATAGACAATGTTTAAAAACATTTTTTTTATATCAAATGAATGCTCTTTATACTACGAATTCAAAAATGTACAACATGTTACTTATTTCTCATACTTTTTCGATTTGCGTGAAAATTATGGTCTCCCTACATTATCTCTAAAAATATCATTTGGAAAAAAGCATGAGCACTAATAGTACAATGTTTATCAGCATTGCATTATATACACTATTATTTTTTACATAAAAACAAAGTTTCAAGTGTTGTTTTGCAGTTGGCAGAATGTTTAGGGTTCCATAGTCAATAACGGAAGCCTTATAATTTCTTTCTGTCTGTCTGTCGTTTGACGTTACAGTCATTTCATTCGGAAGCTATTGGCACTATATATTGTAGATAAAAGGTAGGTAGGTGTTCCAACACAGATTAATTAGATTCTATGAACGGCTATAATAGCATAGTGAAATTATGAAAAAAATAAAATTATGTTGGGTGTCTAGATGTTCTTCAAAAACGATGTAGAGGTTTCAAAGCGACAAGTTTCTTAAGTCAATAGTTGCTGAAGTCGTAAAAATACCTCCCGCTCCTCTAACATAATTCTGAAAAAAATAAGGTAGTAGAATTACTTGTACTGTGGTAGAATTTAGAAACACTCAACGAAAATTGGTTTGAATGAGATATGTTGTGTAGTTTATTTTATATAAAGAGAAAGAAAGTCTGACAAAGATTTGGTAACAATGTAACTGCTATTTCTGCAAGTAAGACTTGCATTTAACTCGTTTTTCATATTTATATATTAAAACTTTACTCATGATTTCCTTTCTGGATGTATTATAAATATTCCTCGTAGGAAGGAATCAGACGGAAAATGCTACGTGAGATATCAAGTGATAGGCGCAAATTCAGTAGCGGTGCCCACTCATTTCTATAAAGTGGTTGTGGGAGAAGCGCTTGACGGATCTCTCGATATGGAATCGTATGTGATGCCCAATCAGAAAATACCTGACGAGACGCCGGTTTCTTCGTTTATGGTATGTATATGTTACTGTTGCAATTTATGCATATTTTCTTAACAGCCATAGTCAACCCAGCGGTTGATTATGTTTCGAATAAAGTATCTTGATATTTGTGACTTTCGTGATATCTGATATCTTCGTGGATATTGTGAAATTAACTAAACAGCCTGCAACATTGATAATGAAAAAACAATTTATAATTTTCGAAATTTCACTCTTTGTCGAAGTAACTGATTTAAACTTTTCAGAGGATGCCTCACTCAGAAGTGAAACACGTATATTGGTGGTTTGAATTTCAGTGGAATTTAGCTAAAAATATATGTATAGTTTCATTTTTGTCCACAATGTAAACAAATGTGGCGACTGTTTCACTTATAACAACTAGAGATGGCCTAGTTCACAAATGATTGACCAATTGTCATACTTATTAATAAATAGAATTTTTGTCCGTTTGTGTTTGTGCTTCAATAAAAACCACCAAGAATTAAAAGAATAATAAACGTCCTGATAAGTGTAAAAGTTTGTATTTTTTAAAAACACTTAAAAATGAAGAATAACAGATTATTTATTGTTCGCACATCACAAACAATAATATTCTGCTGTTATTATTCTGTCTTACATTTCGAATGAATCATGTCATTTACATAGAAGTGATTTATGATACTAATTTACAAATGAAAAACGAAACGCTTGACAAATAACCTCAATTTTTTCAATGCTATACTATAATGAACAAAATTAGTCTTATTTGTGAACATTTCATAGTTTCGTGTATATAACAGAAAAGCAGTGTTATTAGAGTGCTACGTGTTATACGTCGGACCAAGGAACTGTAATTTTGGTTAGTTTCCTAGTTGGTTACATTATGGACAAAAATGTAAAAAATAGGATAACATACATACATATCTCACGCTATATCCCTAACGGGGTATAAATAGGACATATTATTAATAATAATAGCCTTCGATCACAAATAAAGAACTCGAAGTAAATAGCAAATAAATTGAATGTTTGCACCGTAATACCTGAGTGTATATAGCATACCAAAACATTTACAATTAAAATGTTATTGCAACTGAAAAAAAAAATAGGTGATAGATTATTAACGCCCTGTTTGGCGTTGATAAAACATGAAGGTGTAGCAAAATTGTACTTTGACGCAAAATCTAGCAATGTACAAATGTACACACATCAAAAATATCTAGGGATCAAGCACTTTTTTGCGAATTACTTCAAATGAGGTTTCTTATATAGTTGTTTTGAACTCCTATAAATTCTTAAAATAAATTGCTTAATTAAAAAAAAAAGTTTTTGAATTTCGGTTTAAAGATGAAAATCTTCAGTCAAGTCGTATTTACTATATGAACTTGATATAAACCTGCAACAGATTTGAGGCCAAATAAGTAATATTTCTCCAACATTTTGACTCGAATCAATACAAAGGAATATTATTATGGAGAGAAGACGGCACTTGAGCCGAGAAATAATGATCAGAGCCGTAGGAATGTCGGAAGCTTGTTTTCGGCATTGTGCAGTGGCTATCGCCCTGGGCAGTATGCAGTGTTCTAAGTCACCTTTGGAACGCTACCGCATCATTGCGTGGCTAAGCGCCATGGAGAACAATCTCGCATCACCAGTTGCAGACAATATTGTTATAAACAAATTACTGCTTGACGGAATCTTCGCGATGATTTTGGTTACGAGGCTTCATCACTCTACAGGGATGTTAATATTTAATGGGATCAAACCATTCAAAATAGCTTGTAGGAAGTCGGTACCACGCAAACACAGGGTCTGTTTACAATAGGTTCATGAACACGGAAATTGAGCAGAAGCAGTAGCGGATTTAGGGAGGGGGTTAAGGGGCTTCCCCAAAAGCATCTGAGTCCCTTCATAAAAAATTTTAGGGTCCCGGAACGCCTTACCCTCATTGGGTTCAAGCCCCTCCCAAACCAAAATCCTGGATCCACCACTGGGCAGAAGGGTGGTATAATGTGTTTTTCTGACTGATCTCGCTTTGATATGAGACCATATACTAGACGTACGCAGTATTGGAGAACTCCTGAACACCAGAAACGCTTAAAATCATGCCAAGAAGTCCATGCATATAATGGTGGAACAATCATGATATGGGCCAATTGATTTGGATGAGAAGCACATCTCAATACACAAATTTACACTGAAATGATTGTATCAGATGTTGTCATTCCTTTGCAAACCCAATTGGGAGTTCCTTTCAGCTTATGCATAATAATGCACGTCGACACACCACCAGAGTCGTTACAAACACACTTTCCAAAGCTAACAACGTCATACATGGCCTGCTCAATCACCACACTTAAATCCCATTGAGTGCGTATAGCACATACTTCAACGAAGAGTTCTGCCAAGTATAGATGCAGTACATACATCCCAAAACCATTTGCACCTGTTACAAAGGAGATGGCCGGCCATTCCGTGATGTGATTTGAATAAACTCATATTGAAAATGTTGAATCGGTGCAGTTACGTTATACTATAAAAATACCTTTAAAAACTTTTATTTTTATCTTTACATCACATTTTAATGCCAGGATTAACTAAGGTAAAAAATCAGACAATTAGTAAAAATCGCAGTCTTTATTAATGCAAAAGTAGAAGTACTCCGTCAGGTCTAGCTCTACGACATACGAAAACATTTTATTTAAGCAATTTAGATATATTTATTTAGGGTAATATAATATTTGTAAAAACGCTTTGATCCCTTGACACTTTTGATGTGTGTATTTGAGCCTAGACGACAAATCGATGACAAGATATACAATACTGTTATAAGTATACATATTGTATAGTATATAACAGGATATACTCATTCATTATTTCATTCATTATGGTAAGCTGTGTTAACAGACTTTTATACGGTGAGAGTATAGAAGTAAGCGTATAGAATTTTATTTTTACAAATACATATAAATAAAATTTGAAGTGTCTATGATTTCGAAATAAAGGCTTTTCTGAAGTTATATGGTTATTTGCACGTATCTTAAACCCAAACACGCTTCTTTAATTTTTACTCGTCTGTTTGTTCGGGATCCGAAACAGCTGAACCGATTTTGATGTGAATTTAATTGGCAGGTTTAGATTTTGACATTGGACTCAGTGTAGCTAGGTTACTTTTTATATTGAAAAAATACTAAATTTAACGCCGGCGAAACCGCCGAAGCATAGCTGAATAAATAATTTTTAATAATTTTTTTTTTGCCAGGTACCACCAGAGACAATAGAGAAGGCGGCCGGATTATTGTTTTTTGACAAAATACATAGGAGTAAATTGAATAGAATAAACGGAAAGAAAGTATAATAAATAATGTTAGTTACTAGTGCAATGTTTCTTAATTTGTTTGTATGAACATGTGACGTTATAATGAAATTGAGTTTTTTAGTATAAAAGAAGTTATACGTAATATATTGTACAGTATTAGGGTACTTATCTATTTAAATAAATGTATATTTATAAATTTCTTTGTGACTATTTGTTATTTTTATTAGGTATTCAATGAACAATTCTGCGTAGATTGAAAATAAAATTTAAGACTTAAAATTTAAGATTATTAAGATAATCTATAACATTTATTTGATTAAAATACTTTGAATTTTAATAATTTTTTGTGAATGTTTATGAACAAGTGTATCTGATGGGTTATGTTTGTTTTAAGAATTATCAAAAATTTTATCGTAATAATAATATACACGTATGTGACAATAAGGCCCCAAACAATGCTCCAAGCGTATATGGGTGCCACATAACCAAGGAGTCTGCCCAGTAACATTTAGATTTCGAGCCACTAAGCTAAGGAGTTCTTTGCATAATCGAGAATAAAAATTGGGACCACTAGCTTAGAATGCAGACGTTAACCTTTATACTTTTCACTAAGAGGTTAGGTTAGGTTTATAGTCTGGCTAATGAAAACAGACACTGAAAAAGCGCGGCAAATTTAAAAAATATCTGCATGGCCACCCCGAAATTTATATAAAATACCTGAAATAAACCTATTTTGATACTACTGATTTTTTTTTTTCTTCTGAGTGTTAATTACCTAAGAATATTTATCAGTTGTATAGTTCCCCAACGCCTTATCTAGTTTGGGGCATGATAAGAGTTTGTAAAATTTGTTCCCAGATTTTTGGGGTAGCTAGTCTACCTAGGTGACATCCATCAAAATAAACCTACCATGCAGTTCATGATATAAGTATAATCAAAACTTGAATCCGACATTTCTACATGCATAGATTCATAAGAGTCACTGGTCTCACGTTTCTCAAATTGATTACAAAACTTTCTAAATTTTCTTCAGTAATTCTACCTCTTTGTATTTATTTTCAACGTGCAACGCGTGTTCTTTCAACCGGCAAATTCAGAAATTGACGTTGACGTTTGTATTAGCAATTGCCATGTAAAAAGTTTACAAAAAAATCGAGTGTCTACTTTCATTAGCCAGACAATATTTTTATACGGATGCCACATAACGAAGACGCCTGCCCAGTAACATTGATATTCCGAGCCTCTAAGCTAGAGAGTTGTTTGTCTAATCGAGAAAAACTGGGACCACTAACTTAGAATGTTACGCTAAGAGTTAGATAGCAACATTTTTTGAGCAAAGCTCCTTATCGTACGTTACACTCCAGACATTTAGCAAATGAGATCTAGGCCGAAAAAGTAAAGCTTTGACCGTCACGACAGTTGCTATGTGTGTGTGTCTATGTATAGGTATATTAATGCAGTACAGACATGTGTGTCCAAGTCATAATAGTTTTTTTTTTCCTTCGTGGCATGGCGCACGGATTAGCGTTTGCGTATTGTATTTATTAATCGTTATCGTAAAACTCCTCCAGTAAAGTGATGACTTTACCTACTGAAGTTTTATAGGACTCCTTGGAAGAGCGGGAGAACTTCAGCTACACATGTTTATTTAGATCTATTCCATTCTTTTCACTTACACAGAACTTTAAAACACAATATACTATGACTTTTGTACTTTAAAGCTCCCAAAAATGTAAAAAATAGAAAATCTAAATAAAATGACAACCTCACTTCTTCTCCCGTTCCCGCCAAAAAGTAGTCATAATACTTTATTAATAAACTCTCTTCACTATTTTCAAACTTGTTATTTTCATTAATAAAGAATGAATTGTGAAAGTGATTCAGTATAAGTTGAGGATAGTGTTGATGAAGTCAGGTAATTACCAGTGTTATAGTGACAACTGATATCAAATTTTATTTGCATCGACAAAAGTTTACACATAAACTAACTGATACCGAAATTAAATTATGCAATACTGTTCTATGGCAGTATTGTTCAATTAAAAAATGTTGCTCAGAACAGATTATATTCTCTTTGGCTCAGAACGCTTCACTGCTATTATTTCTTCATATCGTTTTTCATCGAATTAATAATAAACGTTGCTAATTTATTTAATTGTCTCTTAATTTTAATACTAGCGATCCGCCCCGGCTTTGCACGGGTAGAATTTTTTTGAAAATAAAATTACTCGCTGATAATGTAGCTTTCCGTAGGTGAAAGAATTTTTGAAATAGGTTGAGTAGTTTTCGAGTTTATCCATTTTTAATAATTTTTTTTTTGCCAGGTACCACCAGAGACAATAGAGAAGGCAAACAAACAAAGTTTACCTCTATAATATTAGCATAGGCATAATATATAGCGAAAGGAACTTCGTTCCAATTGACGGGGTTATTACCTAGAAATTTGCAGACAGCAACAGCCACGCGATCACTGCGCGACCGGTGATTAAGTGTAATAAAAAATTGATATCATGTATGACGATTGCGTGTCTATTACGCCATGACCGTAAAATGCACTTTTTGCGGTAGATTTACCGCCGCTATGCGCATTACATTATACCCTCAAATTCTCGTTCAACAAATTCTCGTTTCTCGTTCTCATCGTGACAGCACATATCGCGCGGTACTTGGCTGTCGCATCTTGTCTGCATGTTAGGTAATAAACGTGCCGATGTCCGACAACACCTCGTTTATTGAAAATATTTTAAACTGTCAGGGGTTAACTTAATAACATAACATATCGTCACGCTGTATCCCCAACGGGGTAGTCAGAGAAGACGGAGCGCCAGGAGTCGCGGTCCTTACCTCTTTCGCTTCCTCAAATCTCATCATTCTCCTCACACATTTTCGCCTAGGTATGCGAGTGCTTTTGACATTTCCGTCTGCTAACACTCTGGCTATTTGATCTTCATAAGTCAGCCTTTGTCTTCCTTGGCTTCTTTTACCACTCACTTTCGCTCTGTATATTTTCTTCGTCAATCTTTCATCACTCATTCTTTCCATGTGCCCAAAGGCCCGAATGATCTAAGCTTAACTCTAATAAACATAACATAACATAACTTCACGCTGTATCCCCAACGGGGTAGTCAGAGAGGACGGAGCGCCAGGAGTCGCGGTCCTTACACACCTCTTTCGCTTCCTCAAATCTCATCATTCTCCTCACACATTTTCGCCTAGGTATGCGAGTGCTTTTGACATTAACTCTAATAAATAACAATTATTTTGTATAAAATGTGTATATTAACGTATTATAATATTAGGCGATGTAAATATAATGTAAATGTAATATACAGATATATCTACATTCAATTTTCGTCTTCGTCGTCCGATGCGCCATTTTGTTGAGGTTCATCAATACCGGCTTCACCCATGCCTGATAAGAGAAAAGTACTTTCAAATAGTTACGAGTCTTCTTCTAGAGAAGTCAATAAAATTCTTAAAAGAGAATAATAATCACCTTGTTCTTCGTCTTCTTCTGCTGAATCTCCAGCAATTTCGGCATTCTCTGCCTCCGCCCGCTCCATCTGCCTCGCCAGCTCTGCTTCATCCGTGGCAGTGACGACTTTAGGCTAGATAGATGAATAATAATATGCAGTGTGAATGCAGTTAGCAAAGATTAAAATTCAATTTACTTATTAGCTGTTAGCGACCCAGCCCCGGCTTCGAGCGAATGGGATCTATTATAATACACCTTCACAAACCTACTGGAAGAAATTCTCTAAATTATGGTGTTCAGTATTCTGTTTGGTAGGCATTTTAGAACCAAATCCAGAAAGAATTCTATGTTCGAATTTCATATTTTATAATTAAAAAAGAGAAAATAAAGATAGTTCGCTTCCTACTCGCACTATAGGTGTAGCCAACACACACACGAAAAAATATGGCGAATCGTGTCGAGCGCTTGTTCCGCGTAGAAAAACAGAAAAATTAACTGCAACAAATTCTTTCGTCTACGGAACACTAATTCAGAAAAAATTGGTACTAATCAGAGGAGTGACCGAACCGCGCTCTGTGGAGGATTCGCTGGGGGCCCCTTGGAAGATAGCAAGTCGCAGCTGCTTGGTGAGTTGGTTCGACTTTCTCTGTTAACTCTTATGCTATAGAAGTACTTAATATACAGGGTGTATATGAAAACGGGACAGTTACTTTAATAGATGAAAGGGCATAATTTTAGTATGTAGTTATAAAAAGAATTATCGAATAAAATGTAGCCCTTTAAGAGTTATGACCATTTAAATTTTCAGGTGTTAACACCATTATTTCTCGTAGAAGTTGCTGGAACGTGTAAAGTTACAGATTTTAAATCGAACATATTTTTTTATTTTGTAATAATTTCATCCGTTATTGAAATAAAGCATAAAAACCAACTTCCATAATAATGCATATGCCCCTTAACAATTGTTTACAAATCGCTACGATCATGAACTAATTTAAAAATACGTTATTTTCACATACACAGGAATATAAACCTTATCTTTACATAAATAAAGGAGATTTCTGTGGATTTGTAAAAATTTGTAAATATTAAATTTCGTTGTGGGAAATAAACAACTTGTCGTGTTAAGGGGAAGCACAACTGAAGTAAATTGTGATTTGACCTGTATCATTGTTTTTATTACACAATAATACTTTATTGAAGCGTAATCAAGATGCATTCTCGGTATACTATAGCATGTTCAAGAAGGTGTTCCGTTTTCATATACAGCCTGTATAATACACACAATATTCTCTCCTTCAGATGGTAAAAATATTAAAATCTATCGCGTAGTTGAAAAATAATGAACGGAACGCACAGATAGATAGAAATAGTGATTTTATTTTATATATTTATAAGCTCTGAATTTTATATGTGATGAAATCTTACACACTTTGCAGTTAAAAACGACAAAACTGATCTGTACTCGCAACTGAAGGGCTGGTGAAAACCGGCGTGAGGTATTAATAAATAGGTTTTTTATTACTCATGTAGGATAAACAGTATCTAAACGCACATTTTTGAGGTTAATAAGTAACTATTTTCTCATTTTACAATTTGAACGCGATAAGTTGACTTGTCGCACGCAAACGGACGCGGGCGGTGATGCGGTGATGCACCTCTCCTTCCGCTACGCGGGGGAGAGGCCGGAAAAGTGGCGCGTAGTGCCGCGTCGCGTTACAATAATAAATAATAATAAAGTTATTACTTTCTATATTATTTTTAATATTTCTTTGTACCGAAATTATCTCCGCATTAGTAATAAAAAATAGTATCTGCAACTCGTGCGGTGTTGTCGATTATCCACTAGAGCGAATGAGCGTAGTCGCTTCGCTCGTGCGCTCAACTTCGTTCGAGTGGGCAATCGACAACTTACCGCACTTGTTGCACAATATACCATTGTTTTATCTAACTTTTATATTTCACTATTATCTGTCCTTTACAAGACTTATACCTTAACAGTAGGGTTATTAGCAAAGTAATATATGCGTCGCGATCGCTAAGATTCTTATGATATTAAACAATATTATTTTATAGTGGTAGCAGTAAGAAAATTAGGTAATCTAAAAGGGCTCCGTCATCAAAAATGTTTGAGAACCGCTGGTCCAG
Organism: Zeuzera pyrina; assembly: GCA_907165235.1. NCBI lineage: Eukaryota > Metazoa > Arthropoda > Insecta > Lepidoptera > Cossidae > Zeuzera > Zeuzera pyrina. The sequence continues at coordinate 9,527,709 of OU015641.1, forward strand.
AAAATTTGAAAATAAACTGAATAATAGTTATCATTGTGGATGTAGTTAACCTACAGTTCAGATTTAATTTCACAGAGTAAGTTCCATATGAAAATATTATATAATAAGTATATATATGTATATGCATGTATGTATATACAAAATGTATAAAAATAAAATTATTTTGTTATCTCCATAATGTTAATGAGTAACTTACCGCCATCTGAATGTTAAACACGCCGCCAGCATTAATAATAGTTTCTTTTATTTTGTCTATGGCATCTTGCAGGGCTTTCAGACCATCGGTTTTTTCAGGAGTGGAGGTTGTCATTACTGGAAAGTGTATTATAATTATTTTAACACTGAATTATGATTTATTACTATAAAAATCGAAATCTCCTTTTCTCTAATCACTAAAAAATAAATAGATTTAGTTTATATCAATTATACACCGCTATCCTTAATTTACAAATTATTAGATAGCAATCATTTTTAATTAAAACTGATTTTTTGTTTGAATCTAGAGGGATTCCAAAAGCAAATGAATATGTATCAAAATTTATAAAATGTTTTTGTTAGTAAACATTGAATACTAATTAAATATCTATAAACATATATTCATTTATTAAAAATTAATTCTTACATATTTTTTAACTCCTCAATAACATTGGACGGTATATGACTGAAGCGATGGTATACCTCTGTTTTAAGGAAAGTGACAGCTAAGCAACCCTTATGTGCGGGAGGTGTAATTTATTATGTAAGTGCGCTATTATACAATAATACATTTTACAGAGAAACTGGCGCGAACAAACATATCGAATAGTTTTTAATATGGGCAAAAAGTAAACAAAAGCACAGTTTACCATATAATGGTGGAGCAATAAGATTTATCTTGATTGGCATTTCAATAGATGATAATGAAAGGCCTGCTTTCAGAGCTGTCTTCACTGCATCAATTCCTTCATAACCGTAGCATGCACATTCTATATCTGCTCGGATTTTAACGGCTTGCGAGGTCAGCTTCCTCTTTATGTTGGCTAATAGAACATCTTTTGTTTTTTCATCTAGACCACATTCATTTAATACTGAGGGATCACTAAGAACAAAAAACATATAAATATGTATATGTACAGGAAGACAATTTTGCCGATAAATGGAAATATATTTAGAGGTTGTGCCAAACTTTTAGTACGCTCTGAGCTCTGAAGATAAGGTAATTAGTGGTGCACTCATACCATCTTTCAATGTATGGAGGCAACTGTCCAAATACAGCATGAATAGCCAGGCAGACATCACGCAGCCATGTCTAACGCCTGAATAGACTTCGAACTAGGGCAACAGGCATCATCTATCCTTACACAGGCTCAGCGGCCACAAAATAATGACCGCAAATGCGAGATCCACAAATGCACAGAAAACTTTCTAACTTATGGCCAGAATCTTTCCCACAATAATGCAGAGCGAGAAAATCTAATCCACACAACGCCTACCATTGCTAAAATCACCCGTGCCTCCCATAAATGCCATTCATATGTTCGGTCAACACCTTGGTATAGACCTTACTTTCTAAGCTGACCAAGCTGATGGCTCTATAGCCCGCAAAGTTAAGATCCGCACCAATCCCCTGGAACCTCTCCTTTCTGCCAGCAAAGGTTGCACAGTCTATAAAAGATATGCCAGACCCTAGGGCCACCCTAATTGATCATCTCAGCAGTCACCTCAACATTTCCTGCAGCATTTCCACATTTCAGCTTTCTCAATCTCTTTCATACTAATGACTACCTCTAGTCCCTGTGGATGAATATGCTTTTGTAAAAACGTGGGGTAGGTATTTACTGTCTCATGTTACTCAGCCCTACAGACAACTATAATTTATATACTTACACAGCAGCCTGCTTAAAGAAATCATATGCTGATGCCTTTTTTTTGTATTTTTCCTCGAAGAGCCATGCTGTCCTTTTGTACAATTCTTCTAACTGTTCAGAACTCTCGTAGTGCAATAATTCAGCTACATGACGAAGGATGGAGTTCACTGCTTTTGCTTTCGCATATCGTTCTGTACATTTATCTATGTCTTCGGCTGATACTCTGCGTTTTGATAAATCAATGTAACCTATAGGAGAAACCATACTGATGCATTATTTTCTGGGCACAGACAATGATTTTGCTCATTTTAATGGCTATACAGGTTGTAAAAGGTCTGTATCACTATAATTAACAGTGATCTATTGTTATCTTTGAACTTTCATGAGTTTTACTTCTTTTTTATTAAAAAGTAAGAAGGTGAAAAGTAAATACTAACACAATGTAGGTCTACATTGTAATAACTATAAATAACATTGTAATAATGATAATGTAAATAACTATATTTATAAGTGTAAGATTTGATCTATTCTGATCAACATTATGATACCTACAAGTCCCACTGCAGTCATGAACCACAGGACATACCTGGAAGTGTCACACTTAATCTACTCACACACAGAAAATAATAGCCGAAATGAGTTCAATGAGTGTGCATCAGTGGTCAGCAGTAATACAATGTGCAAAGGTGTTTCGTGTGCTTCTTACCAGTAACATTACATTATTGTGCGACATATAACATATGTATTCATTTAAGCAATTAAAAAAAAGTTACATGATATGTATACATATAACACTTACATTACCAGTATGCATTATGGACATTGTGGTTACTTTATTACATAGTTATGTAATAGTCATTCTTTGTCCAAGTAGTTTTAAAGGGGACAACTTATTGTAAATAGTTTAAAAATCATGAAGGTTTTTAGAAAACTTGAGGTGCAAGCAGTATCATTTCTACCATGAGGCAAAATAGGCACATCAGATCTCTGTATGTCTGGCGGTTAAGTTATAAGTCTATGGCTTGGCTGACTTTTAAACTAACCGCCAGAACTCGTTTTTGGGTAGAAAAGATTTTATAAGATGAAAGCTTGTTTTTGAAATTCTATTAATACCGAAAATACTATCTATACAGGCATAGTAATAGCTCCCAAGAACTAGTTAACAATATCTGATGTCAAGTGTTACCGGAAGTAGTAGTTATTGTAAAGCTTAGCCTGACTGACATATTTTAAGAAAACAATATTCATGTATTACATTTTTAGCCAAGTATTAATACAATACCTTTTTCTTTGTCCACTCTGATGACCACAACAGGCTCAGTTTTGCCTACTCTGATCAATTTATTGATGGACCTAATACGCCTTCTCGACAACTCAGATAGTAAGATCATGCCTTCTATGTTATTGTATTCTAGCAAGTGAACGTAAGCTCCCATCTCTGCTATAGACCTGACATTTACCATAACCACATCTTCAACTTCAGGGTATTTTTCTTGATAAAATCGACACGACAACGGCATCTGAAATTTTTCGACATAACCTATAAATATTAAAAATGGTAAAAATGATTAACTATAAAATATAGGCAATGGTTTGTGGAACTTGCCTTGTATGTGTTTTGAGTGTACTTTATTAAGAAATATCAATATTATTAAACTAGTTCAAAAATGACGAAATATGTTCACGTTGACTCGACCGACGACAATTTTTATGCGTTCCTTATGACACAGAATCACAGAACAAGCATTTTTGCTATTTGTAATTTTGCATTTCACTATTTTGTTTAAAAATACGATGAAAAGATCGTAACAGACAAACTTTTAATTAAAACTATATAAAATTAACTAGACATAAATTGTAGTATATTTTCTATACAAATCATTGTATATTTATTTATATTTAGGTGTAATAATATACATATTATAGCTACGTCTGTGACGTATTTAACGGAACGCAACGCAGCCGTTATTATTAATCCATGGCGGTATTTATAGTATTTATCTGATCTATGTGTCCTTTACATATAAAACGCATGTAAATATAAACGAGACTAGTGCCCGATTTCACCAATGTCCCCTTAGACTTAGCAAACCCCTAAAACCGGATAGGGGTCCGCTAACGATGAAATTTTCATAGTAATTTCGGTTTTCGGGGTCGCTAAGTATCAGGAGACTGGTGAAATCGGGCATTAGGCTGTTAGATCTTGGATGGACCCACTTTTAAAAGTTAGATACTTAGAAGGAACACAATTATTTGAGAAGTTTTAAAAAGAGTAAAAGGTTTTTTAACTATTTCCGCGTGAGTGAAGAAACGTTTTATTTGCTGTTAGGGAATTTGTAACAAAAAATTAAGAAGCGGGAAACTTTATTTGTAATAGCAATACCACCTAAGTGTTTTATTTTTGCGTGTTACGATACATATATCGTATTTGTCGGTATCGGCTATCGGCGGAGATAATCGCCGTGCCGTTACCTAGTACTCATTTTTCATACATTTTTATTTTCCTGGCTGACGGGCCGGTGTCGTCGCGCGACGCCGTGCAGGCGATGTCGTGCCATTGCCGGGCAATGTAAAAACGCTAAGATGTAGACAAGGTAATAAAATAAATACCCTTTGATTATTTGTCTTATCTGTTGTTTGTGTAAAATTCTAACTCTAAATTAGATAAATCCTAACATAAAACTTATGAAAAATCATTGTAAAATACTTGGCAGCTAGTTATTATATAGTTTTCAGCTTACACGTGTTGTAAATAGATTGTTATTATTTGTTGCTTTAAAATATAATTTATATATTTCCTCATGGGCTTCATTTTTAATTTTGAAATACATACACTTTAATTAAAATAGGTAAATATTTTAAAGAAATTACGTTACAGCACCATCACCATTTGATTATTTTTAAATAAATTCTTATTTCGATTGTTTTCCTTGGATAAATGCAAGTTAAATGCTATTTATGGGTCTGGTCTGGTAGCTAAATGGCAAAAAAGTGACCTGTTATATTGTTGTTTTGTCTCGGAGACAATTTTTTTTATCATTTTTCTCGGAGATGGGCACTCATAATTTATCGCTGAACGTTTTTATCGTTACGATTTTATCGTCCACGATACATAAGGTAAGCAAAATGCTTTCTTATCGTGTTGCAGAAAAAGACGCTCTTTCAACGTCCACGGTATAACGTTTTCGTAGACGGTAAAAAAGTGTGTTCATAGAACTGAATAGGTACATTTAGCTTCCCTATTGTACCGTGGACGGTAAAATCGTGGTGATAAAAACTTTCGACGGTAAATTACAAAAGCGGCCATTAGTACTAGATTTAAGATGAAAGGAAGGATGGAAGGAATGAAATTTTGAAAAAATAAAATTAGCAATGGTACAAAGTGTAACTGAGGGATGAAATAAAACTCCAATGCATATAAGGGTGTGGGTATCTTTAGGCATGGGCATGTAGGTCTTCAAAAATGATGTAAAGAATTCTAAGTGACTCTTTTTATTGAAGTAAATGCTTGGTGAGATCTTCCAAAGTCGTAGTTTTAGTCTTTCTTAAATGCTATGCAATACAAACTAATTTTTGCTGTCAATTAAATTAATATTGTACATCCCCATTAAAGAATCTTTCACTGTGTGTAGACCGACACGCACTTTGCCAGTTTTATTTTACAATAATTCTAAGCATATTATTTATTTTCTTTTTATTTTATTTTATTGCACACTAACAAAAATTATATATAATTGAAATTGGCAGCAGTAATCTACAAAAGGCAATGCTTATCTCTTTAAGAGATCTCTACCAGCACACCTTAAAAAAGAAAATGTATGAGGGAATTATTATTGTTAATTTTCACAGAAAATATTGTGCCACACTTACCGTGATATTGTAAGTTTATAGCCAAAAGGTTTTCTTATGTGCAAAGTTATTTATTAATTTTTGACATCATCACAGAATCACAGTATACCTACCTACTCTAAATTGGTAAGTGACGTATGCGTAATATAATATGTCATAACACTAGTACATTAAAAAGATTGTCATGCAAAGAATTAATTGATATATCACCGAGTACTGGTCGAAGCAAACTTGTGTTTGATTAACCGACGCGGCTCATTGCCTAGTATATTTTGATATTACATTTAAGCAAGCTCTTGGTCTATGACGCACGAACAGAGAAGAAAGTTAGCGAAATATGTCCGTTATCTCCTGTTTTGTTGTAAATATATATTAATATGAAGTGCCACTGGTAAGTACTTATAACAAAATATTGTTTTATTTTAGACAAGTTCCTAGAGAAGTTTGTAAAATAAAAATTGCGTTGACTTCTTTATTTTTCAATTTTTTTTCACTTTATGTTTCTTTAAGGTAATATTATATATTCCAGCATTCTAGCAAGTCTAATAAAAATACGAATTATTTTATAATTCGTAATATTTTGTTTTGTTCAAATAGGTTTACTAAGTATTAAATAAGTGAATACATAATTATAGTATCTACGTATCTATAGATAAAATAAATCTAGACGATTTTATTTTCGTTCACTATGCAGCAGGGGTTCAAAACCTACTCAAGATGCTAATAATTTTAACTGTTCATATGTTCAATGCATTTACATCGGCATTAATTATGATTTGTTCTAGTTTTTAGGTATAGTCTTAGTAACATACCTATCGCATATTTTTGCGAGCAATCAATTTGGTAAACAGAATCTTAAAACGAAAGTTTGCTACACAATTGGTCAATAAAATGATCTAGTAAATTTAGTTTTATTTGGGTATATTCGGCATTTATTTTATGAGCGTGTCAAATCACAATTGATTTTACTATACATATACTTAGATTGGTGATTTTTAAAGCTAATTCTAATAATTCGATTGTAATTTTATGCTATTATCGTTTTTGCTTTTCTTTTTTGAGGTAATTACGATAGATATACGTTGTAGATACAAGTATACTTATATAATTTGTAGTGGATATTTTATACTTCATCATAGGTAGATTTTAAAATAAAGTTATTATAGAATTAAAAACGATATTACGTTAAAAAAAATGAGTGTTTTGTTCTCTAGCTCTTAAAATTAATTATGTATTGTAGTAACGAGTTCCAAAATATTTAGGCAGATAATTGGAGTACCTAGGTAATTCTTAAATGCATCACAGTGTACCTACGTTGAGGTGATAAATATTAAATTACAAAATGGAATGACGCGCTCTTCATTTGCATAGTTAGCTAGACAGCAAAATTAACTCTAGGTACTTTTTGTTATTATTTACAATTAATATTACATAATTATATTATAAGTATTATTTGACGATTGATGATTAATGTTCGATTACAGGTACATTACCGATTACAGCTACTTAGACAGCTATCTAAGTCATCACATAATTATGTACCACCTTGAGTAAAAGGACCCCTAAATTTAGATAATATTCGTTTTCACCAATCGAACAGTTCCCTAGTATCTAATGTCAGACATAGTTATGCGACAATTTATTGTTTCCATAGTGACTATTCGTTTCCATCGCTACACTTTTAAACTTCCGCGTTGCGTTATAATTATAAATATCTACAAAATGGGAAATTAACGCGTTTACCTTTTATTTTGGCTTGATGTTTCGACCGCGTTGCATCGGCCGTGGTCTTAAGCAAACTGTTTTGAAAAATGAAATGAATGAAGAAATGAAAAAATAGTTAATTAAATAGTATTATCTTGTACTTTGATTACATTTTTAAATTCTTCCATATTTTCGTCACGTAAAGTTTTGGATGCGTCCGCACTAGGAACAAAACATTAACACATAATTTCAGAGCCTACAATTATGCATATCTTAGGCGTAAAGCTTAAAGCATCACTATTATCAGCTGCTTGATTGACGGTTGAAGGTCACTCGTTAAGTGGGACACAACGCATCTGTAGCAGTTATTTAATGCAGGATCAATTATTTGTTGACCCACTCTTCTATCGAGATTTCATGACCCTCCCGTCAAACTAGGACACTATGTCTGCAGTAGTTCATGTGATTTATCGATAGATTTCGCTTTGAATTTACAATCAATTGTTTCATATTACAATACATTGTCAATAATAAACGTTGGCAAAGTTGTTGAGGTTGGAAAACAAACATTTACTGATAATCAAGCAGGACAAATACGCAGAGCGGATTTGTCAAATTTAAAATGGTAAAAAAATTGTATAAAAATTAAAAACCAGTAGAAAAAGAGGCGATCGCGGGTAAAACCCGACAAAAGCAATTTTGCCGTGTTAAGAGATTTTTTCATAAATATTCCAGGTATTCATTCTTTGCGGTACTTGTATCTTTGCATCTTAAAAGTAATGGGGAATCAACGGACAAAAGTATTGGTAAGAAATTCAATTTGTTAATATATTTTCATAATTCATTGCAGTAGCCGTATTTGGTTTATTAATATCGCTATTGAAAGCGCTTGAAAAAGTAATATAGGTATTGTACTTAAGGGTACAACATCTCACTGCTAAGCTTAGAGGACTTTTCTTCACAAATGAGGCAAGAACTGATCGAGTTGTATTGTAGACTGCACCACGCGGGCTCGGTAGTTATGGCACTGATTAAATAATAGTTATTGTTACGGTGTACTGTTATTTTCATTTTTGTCTGTCTGTCGGCTTGTTTGTCTGGGTTAATCTCCAAACGGCTGAGCTGACTTTGAAATTTCATTAGCAGGTAGAAAGCTTTTCAGAGTAATTTAGGGTACTTTTTGGTGTAATCATGGGGCATAACTACTCTACAAGAAAAAGTTACAGTAAAAAAATATGTTATAATTTTATTGACTTAGTTTTATGAATTAGGCTGCGTCTGGTGAAATCAGAAAACGCTGGTACATGAAGTACTAATCGCAAAATTCTGAAAAATGGAATGATCCCTATTCTTATTCGAAAATCTATTTTGCGGATTGTAGGTGTCTGTGATACGTAAGACATCTGTTTTTAACTGACTGCCGAAGGAGGGTTATGTTTTTCGAGTGTATGTACGTATGTATGTTCATTTCTTTGGCACGCTCTGTAGCCTAAACGGCTTGACGTATTTTAGCACATGAGGTGTCATTAGATTCGTCTTAATTGCGGGAGTGACATAGGTATACAATTTCAATATGGCGCCCGAGAAAAAGAAACTAGAGGGGAAATGTATTACAATATTGGTATCAAATGAAAGGTATTAAATAGCCAATTCCAAACATACATATAATAACTAATAAAAGTTGTCAAAATATGTATATAACTAAAAAAAATTAATCAAAAATGTTAATGCGGTCGGGATTTTTGTTTTCTTTATAATTTCTGTAATTATTCCTAGTCTAAGTCCGATATTTTAAAAAAATCAGGTGCCATTATACAAAAAACTCTTCGGTCCTACATTAAACAAGACCCGTGTGCTCGGGTGGTTATGGAACCGAAATGTTTTCATTCCATGCGTTCCATTCTGATCCAACAGATACGTGTTCGATATTGGATCCAAAGTACCACAGGGGATATAGGCCCGTTGAAATAGTCTCTATTCGGGCCGACTCATCTCTATTCTATATCTATTAAAGTTCTCAATTTCTGCTTTTTGTCTGTTCGTTAACAGAGTTAACAACCGAAGACCTATTAGCCGATATGGCACCATGTTCTCCACTACGACCTGGTGATATAGACCTTCAAACCATCGATTTAATAGCAGTTTATAGACTTGACAGACCAGATACTACTGGTGTAAAGCTTGTTCAAGGGTCTCAGGACTTACAGAGAGCTTACAGGATCGGAGATGGCGTTAATCTAACGTTGCCGTTACTGTGAGTAGAATATTCATCAAAAAGTATGAGAATTATTAATATAAACTATAAAAATAATGTTGTACAACTAAAACCCGACTATATCTGACAAAAACTTGGAAAACGAGATAACATAACTGTAATTTTCGATTTCGTTCTCGGGGTCGGTGTCTATTATACTTGCCCTTGCTTTTGAATTATAAGTTACACTACAATAATAAATCAAAACCATAAACATAGTACCTATTCTAGCGTATCGAAAAAATGAGAGAGGCGTAACGTGCTGACAGAGCGTGATGCGTCTCATGATAACGTGTTGCGCTTCGCCGTAAGTAATGCGAGACAGTGCTATCATTTCGTCCCTCCGAACGGGCGAGTCCAATTCAATGTGCAACAATAGATTTGCCCACGACATTTATATTTGCGTATAATAAACAAAATTATTGAAATTTTATACATTATAGATATACAGGAAGATTTTTTAATCACTGTCCAAATTTTAATAATGTGATCTTTGGATAAAATAATAAAACACGTATTTTTTCCTTAGTATCATTCAGTACTAAAGTATTAAGATTTGGCCATACAAAGTTGTCTTTAGAAAAACTACGCGTGTTGTTACTATGCGCCGTACACGCTAGACGGCTATTCATCGCCGTCCGCCGCTCTCCTAATTTAATTTGACGTCCTCAATGGCGCAGTGCTTTAAGTATTGTATCTAAGCGCGGAGTTCCCGATTCGATTCCCGGTCAGGTTAATTTAAGAAACGAACTTTTGTAGATTGTCTCGAGTTTTAGTGTACTGTTAACGCTCCTAGTAGTCATCGTTTGCTACTCCTAGCACAGAGAATGCCCTAGGTTGAGACCAGATGATTGGTGTATTCCCCAGTCTCCCTAACTAGCTTATTATTACTAGTATTGTTTTGCGCATTTATTTATTGTTATTATAATTGACAATAATCAGTTCTAAATTTTCTATATCTGTGCGTCGCGTCGCCCAGCTGATTCAGTGCATGCCACGTGCCATCTAAAATTCTACTAAACGCAATAGTAGGCACATTTGATTTAGTAACTACACTTCATTGATAATCCTTTCGAAAGAAACATTTTATTGTAAAAATTTTACCAACCTAATTTTTTGAAAAATTTAGTTTTTGCATGATAGCTAATGCCTATAAAAAATTTGGAAACAGACTAAATAATCTTCCTTTATATTTTGCAATCTACAAATACTTATTTTTCTCATATGTTGATTGATTAATCGTTGTAACTATGAAGTAAAATGCGCTACATCTTTGACAGCACAAATGAATATAAGCTAAGCGGGGTTTCCGAACTGCAGTTGAGTGGAATATAGTAATCGTTTTGAAGTCGTCAATCTAGTAGGTGTTACATAGATATAATTGCTTATGGTTTAATTCTGGATTCGCTCTCAGGGGACATTATGTTCACAGTTACTTAACTACTACGCAGATTCAGTCAATAATGCGTGTTTTTTCAGACAAGTGTTCCCCAACGGCTTGCCTGATCAGTTCAGTATAGTGAGCACTTTCAACGCGCACGGACAACGTCATCCTTGGAGCCTTATCACGGCAAAGTCAAAGAACCTTCAGTTTTCTCTAACGCTATTGCCCGTTGTTAAAAAATTGGCAGTTTACGTACAAGGATCTCGAGCCGTATTCAAAAGTCACGACGTAAGTTAAAAACTTTGTTTTTAAGTAGTTAAGTTTTGTTATTAGCTTACCTGTCAAGTATTTATACAATCGGAAACGGTTATTAAATCGATTAAGTCAAATCTCGCTACTGCTGCAAAAATTTGTGAGATTAGCAAAGTAGAGTTTTAGCAAAGTCTAGCGTTGGGGCCCTCCAGGGGGCATCGCTATGTGGTCAGGGTTACCACATGGAGACAGGGGATGCCAGGCGGTGGGCGATTTACTGTCCTCTATTTTGGTTAATTGTATGACTGAGTATAAATGTCTAAATCCCAGACTGCTCTGGGTGCGTCTCAAGATGGGATTGTCGAGAATTTTTATTTTGGCGGTGTGTGCTCCAGTGTCCTCTGTCGGTTTGGGTGTACTAGAGCAGTTTTGGGAAAATTTTAGAGAAGTTCTAGCGACGTTTGAAGAGAATGAGAGAATTGTGTGTGTAGATATGAATGGATAGGTCCAGACAGATCGAAAATGATTTGAGACTGTCCTAGGCAAATATGGAGATAAGAGAGGAATGATGCTGGTAGGATTCTGTTAGGACTGTGTAAAGGATCTTTTTGTTGCTAATACCTTATTTAAACACAAAAGGATTCATCAGTAAAGAAAGGATGGATGAAAGGAGTATGATTGGTTTATTCCTGGTGGACAGCCGGTTCAAAAAGCGGGTTATAGACACGACAGCACACAGAGCAGCTGATCTAGGAATAGACCACTTTCTAGTTGTAACTAGAACATGGGGTCTGTTTGCAGCGTGGCAATGTCATGTAGCGTCTACACCTGCAGCGATCTGTCGCATCAAGAGCTGAAAATTGCAAGACGCGACCACCAGGAATGAATATGAAAGGGTAGTATCTGGTAAGCTTGATGATAGATTGAAAGTGATGAGCGAGGATGTTGAAGAATGTTGGCAAAACTTTAGGGATAGTATGATCGAGGCTGCGAAAGAAGTGTGTGGAACGAATAAGATTGGGAACGGTAAAAAGCGTGATGTGTGGTGGGTGGGATGATGAGGTGAAAGAGTCTGCGTATAAGAAGAAAAAAGCATGGCGAGACTACCTTACTACTAAAAATGACTGTGATATGAAGAATTTGATAAATGACAAATATAAACTGCAGAAAGCAGAAACAAAGTGTAGGGTGTTAGACTAAAACTAGATGTCGGACAACTTCGTGGAAATTTCCAAATTATTTTGGAAAGAAGTACGTAAGTACCGAAGTGGTTGCGTTCGAAAGAAAATCACCTGTTGACAAATAACAAAGATGTTCTGCAGCGATGGAGTGAATACTATGGAGAACTGTATGAGAGCGGCGACTCCGTCTCTGATACTGAGAGCGATGTATAGCGATTTTAATGAATTAACGCACTCGGGTCAGGGACTGGACGATGCTATTAGTATGAAAGAGATTGAAAAAGTGATAAGAAGTCTGAAATGTGGAAAGGCTGCGAGAAGTTTCTGGCTATAGGTCAGAAAGTTTTTTACGCTTACGTGGATCTAGAAAAACCATTCGGTAGAGTAGTGCGAAAGAAACTGTGGAGCCTTCTGCTTGATTATGTCGCGGAGGGCCCCTTACTGCAAGCTGTGAGGTCATTATATCGAGGCCACAGAGCCTGTGCAAGGATAGAAGGTAATATGTCGCCCCGGTTCGAAGTCTGTTCAGGCGTCAGAGAGGGCTGCGTAATGTCTGCCTGGCTATGGCTGTTAATTGCCTCCAGACATTGAAAGGTAGTATGAGTGGTATGATATGTGATATGTGGTGCAGTGGCGGACTGCCTATTGTACGCTGACGATGCTGTGCTTATAGCACCATCAGAAGCGGAGTTGCAGATACTAGTTACGTGCATGAAAGAAGACTGTGAAGTGAAAGAATTGAATGTGAATGTGAATAAAACTAAGGTTCTGGTGTTTGAAAGGGAAAATGCACAGGCAAAGCGTGATATATGGGTAAATGGAAAATGTCTAGAACAAGTGAGCGAAATTGCATATCTGGGGAGTGCGTTTTCGAGGGATGGACGATGTGACTTGGATATAGAGAGATGAGTAGCAGCCGGCAATAAAGTGAACGGTGCTCTGTCCGCATTAATAGGCAGTGTGAATATATCTAACTCATCTAAAATCGCCATACACAATGCGGTGTTGGTGTCAACTTTATTGTACGGTAGTGAGTCCTGGATATGCCCGAAATCAAGTGAAAGTAAGATACATGCAGTAGAAATGCGATCTCTTATAAATATGTGCGGTGTCACCCTTGTGGACAGAACAAGCAATGAAGAGATACGCAGTATGGCAGGGTTCCACGATGGAAGACTGACGAAGAAAATCTATCGAGTGAAAATGAGTGGTAAAAGAAGCCAAGGAAGAGACCAAGGCTTACTTATGAAGATCAAACAGCCAGAGTGTTAGCCAACGGAAATGTAAAAAGCACTCGCATACTTAGGCGAAAATGGGTGAGGAGAACGATGAGATTTGAAGAAGCGAAAGAAGTATGTAAGGACCGCGACGTTTGGCGCTCTGTGCTCTCTGACTAGTCCGTTAGGGATACAGCGTGAAGATATGTATGTCCGTAATATGTATGTATGTAAGCGGTAGTCATTAAAAGTAATCCATTACGCACTAACGGTAACATATGCCTTATAATATTTTCTTTTTCAGTTGTTCTCACCGGGATGGCATAAATTACATGTGGCCGTAACCAACGACAGAGTTCATCTGGCCGTCGATTGTGTCGAGGTATGAATTTGTTAATAAAAAATATTACTTATAATTCCAATTTATGATTCGAATTCGATTTTTAAACGAAGAAAATTATTATTTACCGTTGAACGTTTTTTATATCAGGTCCTTTTGCAAAAAAATAAGCAATAAATTAGTATGAAAAGAAAAGTGGTAAGTGTTCTACCACTTATCACTTGTGATAAGAGTGATTGTGATGTGACTTTCATAGTGATATTCTTATCACTATGAAAAAGTGATAAGAAGTCTGAAATGTGGAAAGGCTACGGGAAATGATGAGATGACTGCTGAGATGATCAAGTATGGTGGTCCTAAGGTCTGGGATACCTTCTGTGCGCTGTGCAACCTTTGTTGGCAGAAGGGGGAGGTGCTAGACAACTGGTGCATCGCAGTCAGAGTACCTCTCTACAAGGAAAAGGTTTTCATTTAGACTGTGCATGCTACAGGACCATCAGCTTGGTCAGCTTAGCGAGTAAAGTCCTATACCAAGATATTGATTGAACGTATAAAAGGTGTTTCTGAAAGATATTAGTGGGAAGCGCAAGGTGGTTTTAGGAACGGTAGGGGTTGTATGGATCAGATTTTCTCGCTTCGCGTTATCGTGGGGAAGTTTCTGGACATAGGTAAGAAAGTTTTCTGCGCTTTCGTAGATCTTGGAAAAGCGTTCGATAGAGTAGTGCGAAAGAAACTGTGGAGTCTTCTGACTGAATATGGCGTGGAGGGCCTCTTACTACGTGCTGTGCGGTCATTATATCGAGGCCACAAGGCCTATGTAAGGCTAGATGTGACATGTCACCACATATCACCCTGGTTCGTAGATTTGTTGAGTAGTTTTTGGGTTTATCCATTACATACAAACAAACAAAGTTTACCTCTTTATAATATTATAGTATAAATTATATGTATACATATTAAAAAAAATAATATACTATCCCGACACGCTGGTTCTAGAAAATCGAAATTTTCATTATAGTTTCTTATATAGAGTAGGTAACCACTTATTAGGGATTTTTGGAAATTTAATTTCCAAAGTGTTGAATAGGGGTGTCAATGTTTTTATAGAAAAAAAAATTTAGAATGCGTTTAATACCTAACCTTTATAGAATATCAAATGAACAATTAAACATATACATATATGGTTGATTTTGTATGATTTACCTATAAGCGGGTAAAAATTAAATTCCAGGCAAACGGTCACAGTTGGATAGCTTTATTGACCTAGTGCCGGCTCTAGCCATCTATCTAATCAATACTCTAGTATATAGGCGCGCGATCGAAATGGAATACTTACAGTTATATTTTCACCAGTGCCCGGAAATTCAGTAGCAAATGGTGGAATTATAAATGAAGTTGGAAAGCAATAGCCTGTTTACATCGCTTGAAGTACGTCCCCGTGGACCCGCGGTATAGACTCGAGAGTAACAATTATTTTTTAAGAAGGGTGTCGTTAATTCAAAAATATTTAATTTAAAAGCTAAATGTATATAACAGGACAAAGTAGGTAATAGGTATGGATATTTCGCAGACTGAGTTCACACTAGTAATTTAATGATTGTAAAATATGTACCTTTGTTAGCTTAGCTTAATGAGATTTAATCAAATCTTTTCTAGAAAGACGCAAAATATCCATAATTATTTTTTACATAGCTTAGCGATCTCTATAGCCTACAGGAATTTTATTATCGAAAATTAAAAATCCCCTGAACAAACTAAATTGTACCGCCTCCGGCATCGGCTACGAGTATTACACTGGCGTATAGTCTTTGCATGGGAGCCTCTTGAGCGACGCAGGCTCTTGGGAGGCGTCGCGATTTCGCGAGCAGCGATCAAAATCCTGCGCCCGTGTGTGCCGCACATCCTGCACCATAGGTAAAGCTGGCACCGCATAGACTATATTATTATATACGCTTATTGCGTCGGCAAATTTTAGGCTTCTACTTATATATTATATTTAAATCCACCCGAGTGAAGACAGGACAGGTCGCTTTCAATTACATATACGTATACCGCAAATCACACTATTAATTAGAAAAACATTTGAAAGCTGTAAAAATTTTTAAGCAATAAACTTCTTGGTTACGTAATATTCGAAATTGGAACTTGGAATTTTTTTTTATAATAAAACTTTTATTTCCAGCTAGAACCGGAAAGCATCAGTGAACATGACTTCGATAATGCTACATCAGTTACTATAGTGTCCAATAATGATGGGTCGCCGGCCCCCGTAAGTGTTACTAATATATTATAATTACTTTAAAACAAGCTGGAAAGATGAAATAGGTAATAAATTCCTTAATTAGGTATGTAAGAATCCTGTTAGAATTCAATAATTAATGAACCTAGGTGTTATTGGATTTATCACAGTATCGTGTGTAGGTTATAGGTACATACATTTACGTAATGTACCATAGCATGTATGCGACTTACCATAATAGTTATAACCATAGATAAGAGTGTGTTATAACATCAGCGCAAGGGATCACTTCGCTCCACAATTGATAATTTTAAGATTTGGCGCCCCGGGCCTAGGTTTGTCGCCCCATAGATTAACAAAAAAATGCAAAAACCTTTTATTAATGAAAAGAACCATACAAAAAATTAAACACCATTTATTAAATATTTAAAACATTGATTTGCGATGCACAAATTGGTTGACAAATTCTTCAATGATATTGTCATAATTAACATATTTTGTTGTCAGCTTTAATACCTATTGAGGAAGGCTATTCAGCATGCACTGCCTCTCTCAGCCTGCCGCCCCAGACCATGTCCCCCATGGCCCTAGAGTAAATACACGGATACTCCACTGGTTGATCTGTAATAAGATTCTTAACATATCAAATTAGGTGTCTGCCTACTATTTTGTGGGACAAATAAACTATATTATTATCACTACAATTGTACAACAGTATTATTATTATTACGAGATGTGATGAGATGATATAAAATGCATAATTAGATGGTGATAAAAGTGTATACGATACAAATAACCAATAGGTTTATCTATATGGAAACATATTCAGCTGTACAGGTGGCATTTCGTAGTATAGATAACCAGTCAGTGCAGAATGCCTTCTAAGGTAGAAGGCATTCTGCAGAAGTTCTACCACATGCCTCTTGTCTGTGACGTGCTTTCATGGCATATGTCTGTCTGTGTGCAATGTATTTACAAACACGAACTGTGTTGTCTGAGCGGCCTGCGCCTCTGTAAAAATCAGCACAAATGTATATTTTAGACAGCGTAATAGGATTAGAATTTATTTCCTTTTATACTATTACGAAAAGAAGTTCAAAATTTTCTGTTGCTTTTTTCAGATAGACCTTCAATGGCTTTCTCTAAGCTGCAATTTATATAATCTCACCGATGACAGTTGCGAAGAAATTGTAAGTATCTTTCATGTTTATATTAGGTCGAAAGTTGGAAAATATATGGAGCCGTGATTACGTGTCGCCTATTCCATTAGCAAGCATAGAAAATATGAGAAACAAAGATACGTCATGGGTGTCTGACTGTTGATCAACTTAATTTTTTTTATACGACTCTGAACACTAATGTAGTATACATAATAAATTAGTAATAAAATATAAAATAAAATATGTGAATAAATACACTAACGCGTGCGGTCGAAGCCTCGGCAGGAATGAAGTTCCTTAGCTGCAGTTTCCATTTTTCAAAACTTAATTACAATAATAACGAGACAATAGAACTTACGTACGATTTAAAACAAAACCAAAACAAATGTTTTAACAACATTTTCTCGTGTAAAGTAATGAGGTTATAAAGCCGGCCGCGCACGCTGCTCGTCTGCTCGAATGTCGATACTCGTGTGCACACACACACTCGTATATAATAGAAAGAGACAGAAAGGTCACTGCGAATCTACGTATAGAGCTAATGAACCTCGTGTCGTGCTCCACGTTGCTCAAGTAACAAGCGTGTGTTAAAGGCCTTACGATGCAATCTGACTAGCGATTCGTTGCTGCAATTTGTTGCAGTCGCGGTTGCCTTTGCTCTACTCACTTTAAAACACTTTTTTAATACGTAGCGATTTCTACCAAATCACACCTCCCACAAGCCGCGTTAAGGAACTTCGTTCGATAAAAGTAAAAAAAAATTTAAGGAAGAGAACTGAAGCCCATGAGGATTTACAAAATCAAGACGTAAGAAATAACTTCATATTGCAAATGCATTGGCAACCCTGAAAACTAAAATGTCAAAATGTCTTGTGTCAAAAATTTCACCGGCTGCCTTACTTTTCACATCGAAGCTCAACAGTGCCAGTTGTGCTATTTGGCGACAGAAATAGCGAGTAAGATGGTGGTAGCGATCCGGACGAACTCCAGACAAGGTCCTACCACCATATACTATTCTGATCAAACAGTTTGAAAGGGATGCGGCTATACGCGATGAATAGTAGTATTTCTTTCTAACTATTCACACGCAGAGATTCACACTTAAAGGGCAGATTCACATTTTTGTGGTGTGTTGTGTTGCAGAGCTTTGTGTTGTGGCGCCGAGACACACATATTTTATTGTTCTGTGAATTGTTAAAAAAGAGCAAACAAACGCAGCGACATTGGGTTTATCCTATAAATTAGTTTAGGAGAGCTGAATGGGAATGTTATAGTCTCATCCACACAGAGTTAAAGGAGGATAACGAACGATTTCAAATGTATTTTATATTAAATAAAATGCAGTTTAAGGAAGTTCATTCCGTGATTGAATATGATATTAAAAAAACTAACTCAAAATTTGTTTCTTTTTTGTTTTTGATCATTCAGCACTGCATGTTGTTTTACATATTGGATTAATATTTCGTCAAACATTTCCAGTAACAATATTTATTGCGTCGCGATGTGTCGTAGAATGCCAGATTCATATATTTGTGGCGTGTTGTGTCGCACGAGATCCCCTCTACACATCTGGCGCAGACTTGAGTTGAGATATCGAGAACACGCCACAAAGCGTCGTGCCACAACACACGAGAGAAATGTGAATTTAGTAATAGTAAAACCATAGTTTGGATATGCAACAGATGACGTCATAACGCGCCACGGCACACCACACCACAAAAATGTGAATCTGCCTTAAGTATCGTTCTGGAATGCGGATCTTAATATGTAATTAATTATAAGCGCATACCGAAATATTTAGTTCCTCCACAATTAAATTATGTGACTATGTCTTTTTTGTCTTACAAAAAAACAAAGTGCCTAACTATCATATGGGATTGGTATGAATTTAAAATAACATATTTTTGCAGGAAAAAGTTCCACTTGAGATCATCTCATCACCGATACCACCCGTATGTATTATGTTGTTTACTTGACATGCTTACTTTAGAATAATGTACACATTTTATCTATTTTTAGGGAATCCACGCTTTAAAAGGAAATACTGAATCACTATGAGACCACTCATGTGTCCGTCCCTTTGTCCGTCTATCCGTCTGTCATAGTCGATTTTATCAAATATATAGACTTGAAATATTTTTCACTTGTTGAACGTTTAAAATATTTATGGGAGAATTAAAGAAGTAGGTTCGCGAACTCAATTTATTAATTCCCTTCTCCCTTATCTACTGCATTTTAAATTTCAAAAATGGAGTAGGTATATATCAGCCTTTTTCGCCTATTCAAAAGTTTTGATTGAGTCCATTTCGGTATATTTATACGTAGTTCATGTTATCTTTATATTTAGACTAAATTAACAAGAAAAAAATAGCAAATCAAATGAAAAATCCATCAAACTTGGCATAATTGTTGTTTTTGCCATTCATGTGAGCATGTGACGCGCTATTGTTGCTAACTGTTGACTCCGCCAACGAATCAGTTAGGCTATACATGTATTCACGTAATGCTGCCAGTCTACTTGGCATCCTAAGTAATGACAGCTTTCTAAGCGATCACTCTGAGGAATTCTATTATTTATGACATCTGACATCGTTATATTACGTGGTGTAAATGCAAAAATTCAACGATTGATCTAATTTATGAAATAAAAGATTACTTCTTGAATTAGTCCGTACTAGACTGAACTGAAGATACATAGCTTCAGTATAGATGGACTACTTAATTTCGTCCGTTCATTTATTCAATACTCAAATCTATTTTTATGTGAATATTGAAATAATACATGTATGACTATTCCATCTCTATTTTCCAGTTATTTGGCGTCGATCCTTCTTCCAATGGCTATCCGTCTTTGGAAGTTTGCAATGTCACATGTCCTGCTGTAAGTAACTTATATACATAAATAACTTATTTCTACTACATGAATAAATATTTGGAATATTCAGATGGAATTATGAATTGTTGCCTTTGACATAGTTGCTGTGGTATTTTTGGTTTTTTAAGTAATTGTAATTATAGGGCCCTGAAGGTCCGCCTGGACCCAGCGGACAACAAGGACAGAGAGGATTTACGGGTTTGCCGGTAAGTGATAATAAATGCGTCTGTTTTCTAAACCGCCCTCGGTTTATTCGGACAATTCGATTTCTAGCAAGTTATTATTTAGAAAAACAGCTGTTGCAAATTGTTTTGGAGTGTGCATGTTTGTTGTATGGAACCCATCGTTTTGGAGTCACACAACTTGCTTTTTGACCCCTCGTTTCTCTTACTCGAGTCGGAATAATTTATAAATTATTCATGGTAGCGTCCGATAGGTACCTAGTATACATTCTCCTTCCGTAAGAAACAAAACATTGTCTTCATATCTAGAAATCCTTACTTCCGTAAAGAATCTTCTACACTAACGATAAAATAATTCGAAGGATTTATAAATAACCCACGTTTCATACAGGCTATGCTTTTTAATTATTACATAGTAAGCGTTATAATAATGTTTTAAATAAACATTAAAGTTTTGATTAGTATAGGTAGTATTATTTAATAAAATCATTATCCTTTCTATGGCAATCAACATTAAATGAGTAGTGTTCAAATTAAAATATCTAGGACAGTCCATGTGAGCCTAAATAACGCGATCGATTTTATGTGCATAGGGTGTGCGAGGAATAGCGGGTCTCCCAGGACTAACTGGTCAGCCTGGACTCAAAGGTGACAGAGGAGAGCCGGGGCCACCAGGACCGTTTCTCAATGTAAGTTATTAGGTATGACCTAATAAAAAGGGAACAGTTTGTTAAATTAGCAGAGTTATATTTAGCTGTATAAAAATGTAGCTCACATTTTTAAGAAAATGTACTGTCGTTTTAAAAAATCACATGTTCAGTAATAAGTAATCATTTTTGACAGTCTTTCGCAAAAATATTCAAAGTAAAACACATCGCTTATATAATAATAATAATAATAATAATACATACTCACGACATTTCACACAGCGCCATCTAGTCCCAAAGTAAGCAGCATAGTGTTTGTGTTATGGGTACTAGACAACAGATATACTACTTATATACTTTTCTTTTGTAAATAAATACATATTATACATAAACACTCAGACTCGGGGTGGGAATCGAACCCGCAACCCCCGTTTACTTTCCGACGCGCTTAGCCGTTGCGCCACGGAGGTCGTCATGCGACGAGGATGATACATATACCTACATATAAAAATCGGATTTTTGAGATGAGCACACAGTAAGATTAAACAGTATTCAAAGTACGTTCTCCAAAAATTTCATATCATTAGGCTTTAAAATGACAGTGTCACAGTGGAAATACATAGGGGAATATGTAAACGAGCAACAGTATTGCTAAAATATATTAGGACCAATTTTATTTAAAATTAATAGTATTCACTAATAATTTAGTGTTTCCGACTTTAATGATATGCAAAAGAAATTAATAGTGTCCACGAGAAATTTAATACTTTAACTTTAATATGAATTATGTCACCGTTGTCATAAATAAGTGACATGTCGACTAATAAAGAAACTCTAGGCGAAAGACACCGTACAACATTGATTAATTATTGTACTCGAACACAAAAATACTTAACTACAGTGCGATCGTGGAGCAGGAACAATTTCGTACAATGACCAATCATTACTTGTTTCTGACGCTCACGTACAAATTTATTCGCACGGCTATGGTGACTGCCTCCTCACAGATTTTAAACCTTTTCTCTTGCTATTAAAAATATTTTAAAAACAAATATGTAATTAATTTTTTTCTACTAAATGAAATAGGTTTTACCCACTAATAGTAACACTGCCTTTGTCAGCTTACAGAAATGATTAAAGAACCTATGAAGTAGTAGGTTCTTAAAGCCATGTTACATTTATGCCAAATTCAAAAGTTGTTACAATATATATATAGGTTACTCTATGGTCGTTACTCTATAAAATCGGTAGACGAACATAAATGGACGTACTTAAATACCTACGACTTTTTGGCGGGAACGGGAGAAGTGAGGTTGTCATTTTATTTGGATTTTCTATTGTTTCCATTTTTAGGAGTTTTAAAGTACAACAGTGATAGTATATTGTGTTTTAAAGTTCTGTATAAGTGAAAAGAATGGAGGAGATCTAAATAAACATGTGTAGCTGAAGTTTTCGCTCTCTTCCAAGAAGTCCTTTATAACTTCAGTAAAGCCTACTATCACTTTACTGGAGGAGTGTTAGGGACAGTTAATGTTTCTCCGAAGTTTCGTCATTAGGCTAATGGTCTTGTTACCAATGCCTTAAGAAATATAAATAAAAAACTTAAATACCTACACTACACAATATGCATAATTTTTATTTCAATACAAGATACAACATTTACACAAAACTCTTTTTACTACTTGGTAATATTTTATGGAATTGTAGAGTTACATTTATCTAAAATGTTTTTGAGTATTGACAGTAAGCCCAAAGATACGAAATTCTTCCTGCTCCGCGACCGCGTTATAGTTACTATAGCATAAAGCTCAGCCTATACAATATGAATCACAAGTTCATTCTTACTTTATTATGTAATTAAGATATTTAGAATTAGAATAAACAAAATATGTGAAAAAACATGTTATATAATATATTAAAATTTTATTTTTGTGTAAATTTTTTTAAATTATCTTGTTATTAATTTGCCTTTAGGTAATTAAATCTATTTTAATTTTCTGAAGTTTCCATATTATGTGATCGCTAGTTGGTACAAGTACATTAACAATAAAACATACTTTAAAATTCCTCGCTCATCAAGAAGACAATACAGAAGATAACAAAATATCGTCTTAACAGCGAATTAGAATGTTTTTCATTATTTTCGGGCAATTCAAGAAAAAGTTCATATAGGAACAAGTAATTTATGCCTTTATTTTCACTTTTAGAGAAAATGTAAATAAAGATTACAAACAAAAAATATATTTATAAATAGGAAAATAATGACGTTATCGCTATAGTAATGTTCTCCAAATATGAAGTCCAGACTACTCCTTCTCCGATTTGTATATCCGTTTCTGCTTATTTAAGGCAACTGTAGGAGTGATTGGTCCACCTGGCCAGCCGGGGCGACGAGGATTCAAAGGAGAGAAGGGTGACTCTGGCCAAAAAGGTACTTTTTACATACATACACATCTTAACGCTGTATTTATATCTTTTTTTGTAGTTTTTATTATTATTGTTATTATTTTTTTTAAGGGGTCAACATAGGCTACTTTATTTTTCAAAAATCTAAAGGGGTAAAAAGGGGGATGACGCTTTGTATGGGAAATTTTTAACCGCTGAACCGATTAAGATGTAATTTGGTACAGAATATACCTTTTCTATTAAAAAAAAAATAGTTTTCTTTTTTATCAAAAATCTACCCCTAAAGGGGTGAAAAGGGGGATGAAACTTTATAGGGGAAATGCTAAACCGCTGAACCAACTAAGACGAAATTTAGATAGATAGATAGATGTCTTTACTATGCTTATGCTAAAAAGGAAGAATTTTATGACATTTCCACAATAGCAATATTCGGTAAGAATAGTACTTGATCTCAATATAATTGTAGAGATTATTAGAACTCGTCGAAACAATGTTAGAATGTCGAAGTAGCGCGTTTAAGGATTTTCCTTGTAAACTAGCATCGTAGAATGGTTATTGTAAAATATTATAAAATAAATATGAAAATACGCAACAGCAATATTCAAGAAGAGAAACGGATCTATTATAAACTACCAGCAAAGTTTTAAAAAATCTTAAGGTTTCTGAAAATTAGAGCGTTAAAATATCAGTATTTCGCACAAAAATGTCAAAGGGCTCTTAAAAAGTCCTTCGCCATATACTCGATCACGAATTGATTTGCAAAACAGCATATCTTCTTTAATAGACTCCTCGCATTCATATCGGACAAAACATAAAAGTTGCGCCAAGTTCGACACATTTGTTGACTCGTCAAACAGAATGGCAAAAAATCTACTCAATTTAACTTTTTCAATTATGTGGTTGTGAATATCGATTGCCATTTCATACGTCTCGATATTGTATCATTTGAAAGGGGTATACTTTTTAATTTTTGAACTTCTTCCGGACTTTTCTATTAAAAAAAAAATAGTTTTCTTTGTAATATTGACTTTATAATATTGACCATATCAATGGCAGCGGGTAAAATGAGTATTTTCGCAATAGTATGACGCTTATATTCTCCCGCGACTCGCAATGCTACTAAGTAGGATGCATGAAGTGCTGTAGTCTCATTACGGCTGGATTTTTTATAGCGATTTGTTGATTTTTCAAAAGAAGTGACTTACGCTTGAAGAATTCTAACGTTTGGTTTGCTTTGTAAAGACGGGTGTCTTGTTTCCAGATGTCGGAGTAATTTTAAAGGCTTCCTGTCTTCCGCGGATATGACTTGTAAACAAATAACACATTATGGCTTGTCATACAATGCAATAAACCATATTTTAAATATGTGTCGCTGTATAATCTGGTCTTTTTCTTCACCATTACACCAGACGTAGAAGGGACATTTCGTTGAGTGAGCGCTTTTGAAAACCGTAATTAAATAACTAGTACTTAGTTCAATCTATAGAATGGTATTATTTTTTTGAAATTCCTTTTGGTTTTAAGTATTGACTACATGATATTTAAGTAGATACCTAAAAAGTGTAATTGTATAAAATTGGATTCAAATCCAGATTAATCTATATATTAATACGTGAAGCGAAAACTTTGATTCTCTTTTTAAGAAAATTGCGGGGACGGAGGAGTGCGAAATTTGGTACACTTAAAGTTCATATGGAGAAAGACTGGAGAAAGCTAATTTTTACATAATATGCATTAGACATCCATTAAATTAAATAAATCACTCACGATTTACGTTCATACTGTCAATATCAAAAAGATTGTCAATTTCAAACTCCTAATAGTTTATTGTCACATATACGTAACCTCCTTGGATCAAACAGTTGCACAGAGTAGAGATTGTCGCCAAAGAGTTTATATTATAAATTTATATTTACGGTCGAATTTTGACCACAGGACCTCTAGTTTATTAAATTATGCCTCTTTACAAGGTATTTCGAAAGTCAAATCTACCATCGGGTCAGATAATATTTGTATTTATCAACATTAGTAGGGATCTTTTCTGAACCGATGATGGATATTTGTTTTTCTTATCCTAAACCGATTTTCCTGGTCTTCTTGAAGATGAGCAGCAAATAGGTGCTTATTATTTTAGGGTTCCGTAGCGAAATGGCAAAAAACGGAAATTTCTATTTGTTAGTATGTCACTGAAGTAATTTTACTCGGAGGCTATCGGTACTATAGTATAAATAAAATGGGGATGTTGTATTCTACAAATCACTATACAATAATAAAAATAATAAAAATTAAATTAAAAAAAACCGAAAATATAATTAACTTTGAGAATATTATCTTATTTATTACACATTATATTTCTGTTTCTTTTTTTAATTGTCCTCTATCTTAAATATTTCGTGTAAAAGAATAATAATTCTTAGGCGAGCCAGGCGAAGCGGGTCTGGTGGGTTTGGCTGGATTACCTGGTGCAGACGGCAAAGATGTATGTACCAATTATTTATTTCAAACAAACGTCAATCTATATTGAACTAGTAGTGAAGTTGTTTTACATTGTTACAATGATATTATAATACACAAGAGGCATTGTTATCCACCTTATTGTACTTATATGGATAACTCGTTGAATATGTTTGTGTGTAGATACAATTTTCTAAGTATTAGTAAATAAGATCATGATTTTGGTACTTACATAACGTTTGCAAATATTACGTTGTCAGTTGTAACCAAAACTATAAATTATGTATACTTGATATTGATAGTAAATACATTCAGTACGTAAATGAAAAAAATCCTACATTAAAGGAGTACTACCACAGTACTACTCGTGCGCAATAACATGAGACATGAACCGATGACGCGTTGTCTTAGGCTTGTATCGATGACTAAGAAGAGGAGAGTTTGTTTCTCAATGTTTTGTACTTATAATAAAATTATTATATAGGTGTAATACCTAAAAACATAATATAGGTATAAAACCGTTCTAATCTGTCTGTATATAAAGTGGCCTTTCCACCTTCCAATTTGTTGGAACAACTTTTCTAGGGATGGCGATATGAGATCGATTAATGGAAGAATCGATCATTCGATCTTGAACAGTGAATCGATCCAGTGAATAGACGACAGACACTCAAAAATTGTTCTACGGTTTTTTTAAATTTTGCATGGGATAGATAAAAGCTAGACGACTCAAAAAAGCGCTAAATCTGGCTCCGAAAGCGCTAAGGTATTCATAACGGCAGCATTCGATATATGTCTGTATAATTTATTAAAAAAATCCACGCTAGCTCATTATTTTATAGTTGCGTTCTTACCAATACAAATATAATGGAAACTCCATTTTTCGGTGTCCGCCATCTATTATTTAAATCGATTCTCTACTCGAGATCGATCGACCAATTTTTCCATTCATCGATCTCGATTGCAATCCCTAGGAAAGTTGTTCCAACAAATTGGAAGGTGTAATAAGCGCTTAATAGTCTAGACTCTAGACTACACATCTATAATCTAGATATAACTGTTAGGATTTCACTTGTGAGACAATGATTTTCAGACGTTATTACATTTTTATCGTATAATAATGACATCTACATTTCTATTGGGAAATCAGATAATAGCGTTTCTATGTATCTACTGTATTTGTAAAATGAGAGTGAGAGAGAGTCGATATCAGAATGAAAACCATATCTAGTCTAATTTAAGCTTAATTACGAGAACAAATCATTTTAAAAATGCAACTAGCAGCCTATTTATATAATATAAAATAAAACAAATGTTAAGAAGCAATAATTTTAGGGGAAACCTGGTCCACCGGGTCCTATAGGACCACGGGGACCATCGGGCCTACCAGGACCACCTGGACCAGTTGTTAACGTGAATACTTCTCTCATTCATGGTAAGAAAATATAATAATATCTATGTCGTAAACTATTAATAAATTAATAAAATAATAAATATTTCATAAATATTTAGGAACTAAAGGCGAGAAAGGTGCTCCAGGCAGAACAGGGCCCGTTGGAGAACCTGGACCTAGAGGACTACCTGGATTGCACGGAGATATTGTAAATATCATTTTCCTATTATTTTTTGTACTGAATTTATATTTTTTAATATAATAAATAATTTAGAGTTACCATGTTTTCCTGTACGAAGGTGCGTAAATATATAGTTTTTGCAGTGTTTTAATGAATAACCAAGGATTTCCACCAAAATCTGAGTTAAGAAAAATGTAATTTTATTTTACTGTAACGCACGACAAATCAAGTTTTATGGTCAAAATCGTAGATTTTTGATAAAAATTCGGATTTTATTATAGCACTGTGAGAAACAAATATAATTGACGACTTCGATGGTGCAGCGGTTTAAAGGTTGCACCAAGCGCGGAAGGATCCGCGTTCGATTCCCGGTCGGGTCAATTTAGGAAATGAACTTTTCTAGATTGTCTCGGGTCCGGGTGTACTGGGAGACGCCCCCGGTAGTCGTCGTCTGGTTCTCATAGCACAGAGAAATACCCTAGTTTGAGATCAGATGATTGATGTGATGTCGTGTGGCGCAATTAAAAAAAAAAATTTCTTTTACTACTCAGGCTGGGAATATCGATCTGCAATAAAATCGTGTTAGTAGATCGCAATTGAGTATAGCTTGTACCCATACCAGCTCTTTATACCTTATACTTTGATAAACTTTTATGACCTGTGCAAGTAGATAAACGGTTATCTTAGATATCGTATATAATATATTGTTTTGCTCCCAGATAAACATGGAAGAATCAATATTTGTTACTAAAATATATATTTAAAAGTGAAAAGCATCCGCATACCTAGGCATAAATGTGTGAGGAGAATGATGAGATTTGAGGAAGCGAAAGAAGTATGTAAGGACCGCGACGCTTGACGCCCCGTCTCTCTGACTACCCTGTTAGGGACGCAGCGTGAAGATATGTATTTAAAAGTTCTAAATATAATAATTATATAATATTCTTTTATATTTTAATGGGAAGGGTTCAACAGGGCCGCAAGGTCCACCTGGATTACCTGGCACATCTGGGCAAAGAGGGTTGCCCGGTTTACAAGGACCAGCTGGAGAGCGAGGGCCAGAAGGACCGCAGGTATTCAAATATTAGGTCAAATTTGACTTTGGGCCTAAAGGTTCTGTGTTCTGAGCTATTCTCTACCATATTTAAAATTTATAGAATGCTAAGTTTCGAAAATTATTTTCCAGGAATCCACGTATAAGATTTAAAACTCGTTAAAATTCTAGATCGTTAGTTTCTAAGATGAGTTGAGTTCGAATATTGAATTCATGTAATTCTTTTACATGAATGCTTTAAAATGTTGACATGTTTTTAATTATGTTAAATTTAAAGTTTGTACGTTGAATAGGACAATTTACTGTGAGGATAGATCGACGAATGCGTGAGTTTCCTTTTGGGGTACGGAAGTAATTATTTTTACATTTATACCTTATAATATAATAATAATACTCCAGACTATTGTCTGGAGAATTATTGTTATTATTAATATAATAAGCATAAGAGATGGTCAGTACTAGCAGTAATTACATCGTTGACTTCTATAAAAATTAAATATTAATTCAAAATTAAAAAAAGACCGGATTTCGAACAAGGGAGCTCTTGAGTAGAGTAGGGTACGATAGGTAGGGTCTTGAGTAGGGTCTTGAAATATTAATGACTGAATTAATTTAGATGTGTTTTATGTATAAAAATGAAATATTCCTTCAGGGTCCAGAAGGTCCTCGTGGATTTCCAGGTTTCCCAGGTCTACCAGGATCTGTAGTCACGGCGGAAGTTGCGAGTGTTCCTGGACCACCTGGGCCACAAGGGGAAAGGGGACAAGTGAGTTTTATGCCATTTAAAAAAATCATGGCAACCCTATTGTAAATACGACATCCATTGACGAAATGATGGCCAAATCGGATTTCCTTATTATGTTTAAAAATTACTTTCATTATTTTTCATTCAGTTTCTTAGTTATAATCACGTCCTTTTGCAAAATTACTTCGTTTTCAAGGACGAGGGATTTGTACATTTTAGAAAGGCGATCCAGGTTTACCTGGTACTTCAGGTAGAGATGGAATAGACGGAATTCCAGGTGCACCAGGACAAAGAGGGCTACCGGGGCTACCAGCACCACATAACATGATAACCCAGGTAAGAAGTACACTGCGATTTTGATTTTGAATAGACCGGATAAGTTTCTTCGAAGTTCGAAGAATGATTGTTCAAACCATCATTGATTTTAGAAATATACAGCATATGATATTTGTGTCCCAGAGTCATACTGAAAGTCGTTTCGTCCCAAAATCTAATTTTTAATCGACTTCAAATAAGGGAGGAGTATTAGGAGACTTCGGTAACTGTCAATTTTAATTATATAGGTATTTGTATCGTATTTATAGTTGTTTTTGTACTTGAGTTTTGATTAGCGAACGGTAGTTAGGTATTTTGTACTTTTCAGTTTTTTTTAAACCGGTTTAATTTTTTTTGCATGAAACATGACTTTGCCACCACTAGAAAATTTTATTTAGTCTCATATTAATGAACATGTTTACATTTACACACTACACACAAATCACGTCTGTAATGAACTTAATAATGTAGAGACACCAACAGTCGCACACACTTCGACGTAAATGCACCAACATACCCATATTTTTTTTTATCTCAATAAATAAATATTATACTCCAATTTAAAGTTGTGTTAATGTAAGGAATCTTAGGGGGGCGGGGTACTGCGGAGGCTAAAACATGTTTTTAGCTACCTTTTACTTTATTTCTTTTAGTTTTAATCTTTCAGTTTTTTTATTTTAAACGTATTGTTATTTTCCTATAGCTAGTTATTGTGAAAAAAAAGAAAATACATCTAAAAATATGACTGGCCCGTTGGAATAATGGACTTTCTAAGTTGGGGTCCTGGTTTTAATTCTCGGTTAGACAGTAAATGAAAACAACTGTTCTAAAATAGCTTGAAGTCTAGGTGTCATTAGGAGCTACCGCAGTTTTCGAGTGGTAACTGTACAAGCATAATGCTTAGTTTGGGGCCACACAATTTGTGTGGTTGCATTTTTGTATTGCAGCATTTATTATTATTATTGCTTAAAAAACATTCTTCACACGTCACAGTTTTGTTATAATTCATGACGAACACATGAAGCATGTTCGAAGTAAATTAGGTTTTTCTTCTTATCGTAAAACTCCTTCAATAAAGTAATAGTAGGCTTTACTGAAGTTATAAAAGACTTCTTGGAAAAAACGCGTGAACTTCAGCTTCAGTTTATTTAGACCTACTCCATTCTTTTCACTTATACAGAACTTTAAAACATTACATACTATCACCACAGATTAATTAGTTTACTAACGTAAACTATCACTGTTGTACTTCAAAACTCCCAAAAATGTAAAAAGTAGAAAATCAAAATAAAATGACAACCTCACTTCTCCCGTTCCCGCCAAAAAGTATTTTTCACATTTTAATAATATCTCAAAAGTTTATTGGCATGAACTATGACCAACTATCGCAATATACTTGGCAACACTGTATCCCTATACAGTCCATTCTTCGTCCAATTTTACATTCTCTTCAATTCTCTTTGCTTCGTCCATTCGTGTCACATCTGCCTTTCTCCTAAGCTGTATTTATTGCTGAAGAAATAATTCACTTTTTAAGAAAAAATTAAACTGACTTCAAAATGAAAATACTGAAAAAAATCAACGAATTGAGAGCATCCTCTTTTTTGTGAAGTCGGTTCAAAATGAAAGTAGGATTTGAGTATGTTTTTATTGCACTGTTCACAGACATCATCAATAACAGAAAGAGAAATTAGGAACATTTGTGAAGATTTGTTAAGGGGTGAGTTCAAAAGAAAATATTTAGACCTTTTTAAGTAAAGTACATACTTTTAATTACTATCATGGCAAATAAATTCAAATTTACTTAAAATCTTCAAGTAAAGTTTTCGATCACAAATAAAAAACAGTAAAGTACATAGTTTAATTACTATTATGGCCACGCGTTGCTGTGGCTCAGTAGGTATTATATTATTATTCTTGAATTATGGCCTTCGGTTCATACAAAAATCCTACAAAAAAAGTGGTTTTAGTTTTTCCCCAGTTTTCCAATTTTCCAGACAACTTTTCCATTTTTTCTTGCCATAAAATCCTTACTCGGACTATTACAAATATGTAAAAAAAAGATTTGGCAAATTTTGCGTTTAGCAACGAACTACATTTCAATTTTATTTATATAAATATCTTTGAGAACATTTGACACTATACATACAAGAAAATTTGAGGAGCGTTAATATGAAATTCTTTGTAGATCATTTGAGGGATTTGGTGGCAGATTTGAAAGGCCCACCAGGACCACCAGGTGTAGGAAAACGTGGACCACCGGGCAGACCTGGAGCAACTGGCCCGCCAGGTAATTAACCAATGTTTGGGTCATCAGTAGTGATTGAAATCATGGTTGTGATTTACTATCAAAAGCATGGATGTGATTCAAAATTCTTGGAATGTCCCGGGATTCGGTACGTTAGTAATGGATGTAGGTAAATACATTACTAGGATTCCGAACGAGAATGATTCTAATGCCAATATACTAAATCTTTTTCAAAAAACTTTGTTACATTTATAAAAATTAACGACAGGAAATTGGTTTCCAAAATCTATATATTAATGTGAAACGAAAACGTTTTACGAACTTTTTAAGAAAATTGCGCAGGTAGAGGAGTGTGAAATTTAATGTGTAGTACGATTCTTCCTTAAGAGGGAAGGTAAAGGGATTTTAGCCCATACAACCGACGTCTTCAGTAATAAATAGATAAATTCTTAATATTATTCCATTAAAATGTCGACGTAATACATTTAGATGTTTCTTGGAGTTTTTGGCCACAAATATGTTGAGGCATTCTTTCTAATAGGATCCGCTGAGGCAGACTAAGGCAATAAAAAAATCTCAACATCGCTCTAATAAGGAACACTTATTTCAACAATTTGACATAACAGCACAACAGTGTAGATATTTAGGACTTAAGTCCCAAAACTACGCCAATTTTACATCATAATATCCACTAGAAACCATTTACAAATAATAAAATAAATGCCCAACCGCTTCCTATAAAATTCCGCCAAAAACTCCGTGTGAAACACGTGTGTATACTTAAAATCGTGCAGACGTTTATATGGAGAAGGACTGGAGAAAGCTTAAATTTGTATAAAATATGTGTTACAAATAAGTACATTAAATTAAATTAAATAAAACGTTCATCGTTAACGTTCATACTGCCAATGTCAAAAAGTTTATAACTTTATATTTACGGTCGAATTTCGACCACAGGGCGACCTCTATTAAGTAATAAAACAATCATTATGAATCTTGAAGTCTTCATTTTGCCAAAAAATAAACAAAATGTAACAGTTTTTACTTACAATCAAATAAAAAGTCATTGAATAAACTTAATTACTGTAGAATATTTGGTCATATCCATACTTTTGATCGCACCCATGATCTCGATCACAAATTAACTGATCATTAGATACATATTTACAAGGTATTTACTTAGACTTCCGCAGTAATTCCGGATAATAAAATGTTTTGATTTTGGACTGAATTTAATATTTTATAATTCTTTTCTTATTTCGGTTATGAATTAACGTCTCTGTACTAAACAGCTCAGTAGGTGTAAACATATATTTTATGTGACGCTTCGTTTTTCCTATTTTGGCTACAGAGTTTTAATAAAGTATCTACTTATCGCTTATAAAATTTAACATGCTGGTCAGTGAGAGAAAGAAAGACATGCTGTGTCAATTATTTACATTCTCTGAACTCTTTTCGGAGCGCGCAGGTACTCATCGGGGTAACTTCGACAGCTTCGTTTCAGGCCGTTGCAACGGTCCTGGTCACTATCCGGTGCGGTTGCACCTACGTAGGTCGGTCCTTCGTTAAGGCTTCTTCTCTCTTGCGGCTCATTTAGTCATCGTCCGCCTCTGTTGAGGGGTCGGGCAACAGCAGGAGCTCACGATGACCCAATTTATAGACGGTATCTGGTGGTCTGTTATGGAGTGGGGCGATACCATGTAGTTGGAGGTGCGGGCCATGGTCGGCGTGGGGGAACATTCAATGGGCCTGCTTCGTGACAAACTCCTCCACCGATTGGACTCCGGTATCCCTCGCGATTACGTCGTTACGCTAATACCGCGTGGCTCCCACTATTTGTGGTAGGCCGACGTTTTGTACGACTTACAGCCGATGACGTTGATGTTGCGAGCATAGTGCATACCAGGCTGGGGCAGCGTAGATAAGTCGGGAGCGAATGTAGGTCGTATAGACCCCAAGTTTCGTCTTCAGTGACAGTCTTGAAGATAGGACCGATCTCAGAGTAGCTCGGGCTGCTTTTGCAGAATTGATTGCATTATTGGCTTGTGGCACCATGTACAGTCACCGGTCAATTCAGCATCCTAAGTAGCGCACTGTGGGGGTCTAATCTATCGACTGGTTGTTTCTCAGCTAGAGCCCCGACGCTGGTATGCCCAGAGATCCCACAGTTAGTGTCATGTTGACGTTCACCAAGTACGCCACTTGTTGAGCCAACCGGACAGGAGATCAAACGCAGTCTTTACATCCGCTTGATGGCAATATCGAGGATTCTTGAAGATGTGAAACAGGCACTGTCGTCCACGAATAAGCCCAACATGGTATCCTCTTCCCATTCTTCTACGTGGCCTTCCAATGTTAGTATGTCATTTGTATACAACGCGTACAAGCGGGGTGACAACTACTTTGTAGAACTTCTGCTAGAATCGGTCGCAATCAAGACTGGGCCTCTTCCACTGTTACTGGATTTACATTCTCGCGCAAGTTATAAAAGGAAGCTGTATGTAGGCAACGTAGCGATCTTTTATGTCTAAGTTCCGCTATACCATCTGTGAGCCCAAATTCCAAAGTGACGTGTTATTTAGTTGCAGCTTTATACTCTGTCTTCCTAAAAGAAAAATGACGTGAAGATATGTACGTTATATTATGAAGATATAATATTATAGTTTCTATACATATATATTTTATGTACATTTAATTAAATTAAATTAAGATTATTAATTAACGACAAGAAAATTGGATTACCGAGCCACAGATGCTCACTGTAGTGTTTCTGCTAAAAAAAGGAACAAACCTAGATGACAGGTGCAACACACACCCGCGCCTCGACTAATTCTGGTTTTGCGCAACATTACTCAGTGCAGTAGGTTCGCGGATTTTGACAAACTATTTCGCTCTTTTAGTTCCTTAGTTCGTGGTTCGGTAGTGGCACTGACAATAGATAGTTCACTAAGTAGTTAAAGTTATCAGCGTATGAGCGAAAGCCGCTCATGCCACAGTATGCCGAGCGACATTGAACTCAGTAACTATGAGAGTCCTTTCGACGGAGTGATTTTTTGAACTAAGGTCATTCCAAAACTTCTTCGATATCATCTCGTCTCTTGATCATTGGCGCAATTACATTCGATGTTTAGAAAAAATCAAGAAGTAAGACGCTTCTTGAGCGGCCACGTCTCACACCGCATCAAAATCAAGAGGTAAGACGCTTCTTGAGCGGCCACGTCTCCACGTCTCACACCGCATCAACTCTATCAGTGTCCGAATCCACATTTTTGGATCTCGTTTCTTTTAAATAATGTAACAATTCTTTGGCTCTTCTTGTATAGGTGTGCCAGGAGACGTTGGCACGCTAGGTCCTCGAGGCTACCCAGGAGAGACAGGTGAGCCTGGCTCGCCAGGTCCTCAAGGACCCAGGGGCGAGAAGGGAGATAAAGGCGAGAGAGGACCAGAAGGCGTTGGATTACCAGGACTAGAAGGACCGAGGGGTCTACCAGGTATTTAGTGTTTGCAGTTTAATTTATTGAAATGACTTCTTATTTGAGATGCTTTGTATTTAGTTGAATGAATTAATAAAAATAACAGTGTCAGCTACATATCTTTCTGCGTATGTCCTAAATTCTTCAGGCGATGGCAAATTACAATCTGCTTCTTCTTTGCCATGGCTGTAAGATTTATCGCGAAAAGATGCGTCAAAGCGTAATTTGTATATTCAATGGTGCTCTGTTCAACTCGAATCTATAATAGAGTGACATTTTGTAGGTATTAGCTTTTGTCCGCGACTTTGTGCGTGTATAAATTATATCCTATGTGTTATTCTGACGTATAAGCTATATTATTGTAAAGCTTCATCAAAATCCGTTTAGTAGTTTTTGGGTGAAAGAGTAACAAACATTCATACCTCCATCCTCGTAAACTTTCACATTTATAATATTAGTAGGATTTTGATTACTATTTCGTGAAATTATATCTCTTTGTGACATCGTAAATGGGTGAAGCGTTAAATAGGATTTTTTTTAATCTACAACATAATCTTTCATTTTCAGGACCTGTAGGACCAACTGGTCCTGAAGGTAGGATGGGAGAAAGAGGAGACCCTGGACGTATAGGTAAGTTAATTCGAGTCATAATAGAGCTTAGAACTATAGTTTTACTTATTGCTGGTCTGGGGGAGAGAACAAAATAAAATTGTATAGACTCCGGTGTTACTTTGCGGAAATCCATTTCATGTAGGAACTCATATAACTTTTAGCTATCCTCCGACCGAAACTCAAGCCCTGAATCGGCAGGAGGTCCGCCTTTCATCTCACCTCCTACAAAAAAGGAAAGTTACATAAGCATCATCAGGATTTTTCTGAGATCTGACTCGATCCGCTAAACAGCACCGAATTCAAAATCCTAAGGACGCTTCGTTAGAAGCAAAATAGCGCCAATACCAAACCAATACCTAATTGAAAATCCTGAGGATGCATCGTTAGAGACGAAATAAGTGTCGATTAGTGAGAGTTTAGGGCGGAGAATGACTATATGATATAAGAGTCAACAGTTCATCAAACGAAATACCATTTGCCAGCTGCTTGTCTTCCTGCACTACCTTTAAAAGTTGCTTAAGGGCTTATACAAGGAATTCGTATAGGTGATGCACAAGTAAACTGTCGCTATAATATGGTTCTTTAGTTTTCTGTAAACCCAAATACTTATTGCTCACAGACTAGCAAGCCCACATATGACACTTTGAGTAATCTTCAATATAAATAAAAAATTGCTGCAATTGCCGCACGTATTAAAAAGATAAAGATCATCGCTCGAAAAAGGCTCGACTGATTTGGATGTTTTTTTTTGTTGTGTTTGTAATTGTCAGGACGAGGTTGGTGTGAAAGAAAATTTGAGCAAATCCACTGCAAAAATCAGAAAAATAGATGGTACTTTTGTATGTAAATCTCGATAAAAAATATGGTGTGTTGCAAACATTCAACGTCTCACCCGGGCGAAGCCAGGGCGAGGTTGGTAGTAACATCATAGTATTTCTAGGCGTAGAGGACGGTGTCCTGAAATATAATTGGACACATCGAAATTGAACGTTATATTATATTTGAGAGCGTTAAGGCGGAAAGCTGTAGGCGTGGTCGCCGTATAAGTAATAGGTATATTATTGAACTATAGGCAGTTGCATGCGTCTTTTTATTGTGTAAGTTGTGTTAAAATGTGACTTCGCTCCTTGATGTTCTGTTCAGTTCAGAGTAAAATAGTGTGAGGTTATGCCTGAGTCAATATAATGTTTATATTCTCTAATACACATATTTTTCAGCATTCCATTTAATTTATATACACATCACACATAAGAAAGCCTATTAAGGCTAATGTCTCATTAAAGATAATGCTGTCACTTTTTGACAATATCAGAATCAATAAAGCCAGCATGAATTTTATTGGGCCATTAACTGTAATGGATTTTCTTGTAACTGGATGTGTAGTCTGTTGTAATCGCATTTGACAAAAAAGGTAAAAATACTCAAAAATAATAATTTGAATCTTTTTTGATAAAACGATTGTTATGATATGAGGCAATATTTATCTATATTGTAAATAATATAATATAAAAATGAAAGTTTTTTGTTGTACATTTACCATTCAGCCAATTGCGATGAACTTTCGAACATTTTTTTCTGCAAACACACTTATTGCGGAAAATGTTCCGCAAGCTTTTTGAATTATTGGATACAAATCGAAACTCATAACGTCTCATAACGTCGTCGCGGGCAGCAACTAGTACGAAATAAAATTTATTCTTCTTAACATAAAACATAACATAACTCCACGCTGTACCCCCAACGGGGTAGTCAGAGAGGACGGAGCGCCAGGAGTCGCGGTCCTTA
Organism: Zeuzera pyrina; assembly: GCA_907165235.1. Lineage (NCBI taxonomy): Eukaryota > Metazoa > Arthropoda > Insecta > Lepidoptera > Cossidae > Zeuzera > Zeuzera pyrina. The sequence continues at coordinate 9,565,506 of OU015641.1, forward strand.
CACACACAATTCTTCTTATTCTTATTAAATCTTTTAACGGTCGGTAATTTAAGTCAAAAACTATTTTGTGCATTTTAATATTCCGTGTACGTAAACGAATCACTAAATGTTGTCAAATTGAAATTCAAATTTAAATTATTTATTTGTCTGTGATTACAGGTGGCTCATTATATAGATACAAATAAATCCATTGTTTACCATTTTAGCAAATTGGATAGGAAGGGACTTTATGGATGCTTCTTTAAGAGGCGATACAGGAAGTATCGATCAATAACTTTGATAACCATACCAATCTATACTCAGTACCTTGTAGGACACATACTTACCACACTACACTAACGATATATACTTACACTTTATTTATATTTTATGTAACTATTTATATTACAACAATATTAATTATTATACATACACACAAACTCACGCAAATATAAATTTTATATATTAAAATAATTAAATATAATTTGGACATGCAAACATTTTATATACGTATTTTATTTTACACCTACCGACACTTTTCAACATTTTACACGACACTGTGCACGCCCGTGCGAACAAAGAATAACGGTTGCGCCAACACAGTGTACGACACACAAAAAGACATTCCGCGTTCGTTCTCAACCATTATTACATGTTAAAATTGTGCTGATATATTCGCTTTGTTTATAATCCTTGATATCTGTTGTTCTTTCGTAATTATTGTAATATCTGCGTGTCGCTTGTATGTTATTGTAATTGTGACTGTAAATCGTGTTCCTCAAAATTATATTGTTGATTCTGTGAAGTGTTCGTCTCAGTTATTTGTGCTCGTCTACTAAGTGTCCTTATCTTTTTATGTGTGTGGTATAATTAGGTAGTCATATCTACACCCCCACAACCTACTATAAATGTAACAGAGTCTTTGTGTGTCTGTCTTTCTTATCTGTTAAGTTTTCACGGCTTGATTGCTGAATTGATTTTGATAAAATTTAGTTTGAAGTTTGAACCCTGGGGAAAAAGATAAGCTACTTTTTGAAACGCAGTATGACAGGCTTGCACGACAGTGTTATTGAAAAAATGAAGAAAGGAATGCTAAGATGGTTAGGGCACATGGAAAGAATGAGTGATGAAAGACTGACGAAGAAAATCTATAGAGCGAAAGTGAGTGGTAAAAGAAGCCAAGGAAGACCAAGGCTGACTTATGAAGATCAAATAGCTAGAGTGTTAGCCGACGGAAATGTCAAAAGCACTCGCATACCTAGGCGAAAATGTGTGAGAAGAATGCTGACATTTGAGGAAGCGAAAGAAGTATGTAAGGATCGCGACGCTTGGCGCTCCGTCCTCTCTGACTACCTCGTTAGGGATACGGCGTGAAAATATGTTATATTATGTTACTTTTGAAAAATTCTACATGAATTAAGTCGCATGCAACAGCATGTGACATGTATATAAATGTTTAAATAATGAATTACAGTTTAGTTTTAATTGTATTAGTTAAATAGTTGTATCAATATACCAATGTATTTACAGGTGCAATAGGTCCGCGTGGTTACCCCGGACCCAGAGGTACTTGCGAATGTCCCACGGCTGCATATTATTCATATTTGCCGATGGGAAACGATAAAGGACCTTAGCCACTTGCAGCTATGAAGTTTTTTAAGGATAAGATCACACCAAGATTACTAATTTATTTTTGAAAAACTGAAAAGATGCCGTCTGAACACAATCTAAATGAACTATGAAACTAAACGTCTCATTTTATATTATGATAAAATTACATTACAACAACGATATACCTTATGCTGTAGAACTATGTGAGAAATTAAAAAAGAATAAAACATTTAGTCTCAGTTTGAAAGAAAAATACAGAAGCCGTTAATTGTAGATAATTATGAAAGTGTAAACTTTTTAACTTTCGCGTTGTATTATAAAATATCTAAAACCGGAAATATAACATGATTATCTTTTTATTTTGGCTTGACGTTTCAATCGTGTTGCATCGGTGGTGGTCTCAAACAAAGTTAGTGAGTTAGTGAGTTTGCTTGAGACCACGGCCGATGCAACTCGGTCGAAACGTCAAGCCAATATAAAAAGGTAATCGCGTTAAATTTCCCATTTTAGATATTAATTATGAAGGTGGTCGAATTTCGTGTCATGTAAAAGTATTTCCGATTTCTCTTGAGGTTGCGTAATCAATCATACGAGTCAATCAAACTTCTTAATTAAGTGGCTCTGGTCCTCTAGGCTCTCGTTTATTTTTTAATTCGGAACTATGTAGATTATTTAGAAAATTATTATTAGAATTGTAAATTATCAAATTGAATTGAAAACAAATGTGTTTAGGTAATTTCTATTGGAAGTATTTTCGTACTTAAAATTAATTAAAAGATTAAAAAAATCATAACTTTTTATTAATATGTCATCTAAAACCTCGCCCCATGTTTCCCTCTCAAAGGGACATTACATTAAAAAAAAAGAAGCTGTTTCTTCAATCGCTCCCTCAGTTGCTGGCTGCTGGTTCTATTTCTCGCACGGAATCAATATCTGCTTTGCAGAAGAAACACTGTTTGCTATTTAAAAGATGTTGCATTATGCAGGCTCTGAAAGAAAGAGACTGAGTTGAATAGTTCTGTACCGTATCTAGGTATACATCGATAACTATTTTTATAGATCTCAAAAAGTAAAAATAGACTCAGTTTCGCTATAATTTAGGAAAGAAGAATGTTTGAGTTTTTAAACCCAATTTGCTTTATGTAGTAATTCTTATGAAATGTTTTTGTGAATTCGAATTAACATTTAAGACGTTATATAGGTACTGTAATCTAATATCGATGCTGCGATGAACGATGCTCAAAATCAATGTTTCGATAATATCAATGATTATCGATATCCCTACGGTTTGTCCAACTTGTCAGTGCTCAGCCCTCGGACCAATAATCATACTGGACGGAGCCATAATGAGTTGCCGCTCTTATCGCTTTGTGTCAAACGAATTTTCGCGTCTTTCTGTTTATTTTATTGAGCGTAAACCACTAGTAAAATAGCTATAGTAAGTTTGGCAAGCTCGCACTGTCGATGTAATTCGTGTTAGTTCATGACCGGCTCGACGTACAGAATTGCATTGCAGTGCATGCATTGCAGTGCTGATATAATTATTTGCAAATTATTCGTAAATATTAAGTGGTATTCACAAAAATAAAAAAATGTCATGTTCAACTGTGTATTGTTGTACTGTGAGCCTTCCCTAGTCACGCAAATTAATAAAAGTAGAACTACACACGGTCGCATCATCAAAAAACGAACAAGCTCTTGAAGCAAAAGCTCCGTCCATTACGATTCGTGGTCGAAGGCTCAGCCTCAGATGCTTGTGACGTGTATGTCAGATACTTGTAGGGAGTAGGGACGAGTGTCGAGTGATATTAGAAAAATATCGATGTTGACATCGATATCAATATCTGTAAGTAAATAATCAATATTTCCGATAAATATCGAATTAAAAACATCTATATTATGATGCTAAAATTAAACATAAAAAAATGCATGTTAATGACATTTGGCATCTAGTAACTTATTGCAAAATATTATGTAAGCTAAAAGTAATATGCAAACCAATTCATTCAAGTAAACCTAAACACAATGGTATGTTTGTACATCAAATCTGGTTGGAAAGTGTACTAAGAAGAACCGACAAGGAAATCTGTCAGATATCAGGCAGGTAGTTATCGAAGTTTCTGTTTCTGCGACGCTTAATTTCTGATAAAATTGACTGACAGACGGTTAAGAGAATGAAAGCGAGAGTACTTAAACTTAAAAAGGTCCGGGTATTCCTTTTGAGATATTCGTACTCGAGAAATTATAAAAATGTGAAATTATTTACATACTGATAAGATTAGAGGTTTTACACTAAAATTTAACGTTAGTAACTAATTAATCTGTGCTAAAACTATGGAATTGATTTATTATCTTTAAATTTTGTATAGAGAGTGGTTGCTTCTCTGATTAAAATATAGACTAATAACACACGAGCGAAAGCGCAGATAAAAGTTATGTGTAATAAATCTAGATTAAATTCCACCTGCAAGAATGATGTCCACAAGGAACGAAGGCAGTGTCTGCCGGTCTTGCGTAGCAAATAGTGCAGAGCAGTTCCGATTGAGTACCACTAGAGCCTGGTGATCGGGCCTTGAGGACAGCGTCACGTGCTGTTCGTAATCTATCCACCACTATTTCTAATGCCTTCAGTTCTTCAAGTGTTACATCATCAGGGTCTGACAACATTTGAAATGTATTATAAAAATAATTAAGTTTTGCTTCAACTGTATCGCAGCAAGCCGCAGGTAAAGCCAGGAATACGTCACTCCGCAGTTCCGGTCGGGGTGCCCCATGACGAGTGCCTCAAATAGATTTTTTTTTAATTTTGAAAACACGTGTTCAAAAATGATAAAATTACACCTATGGAGGTGTACCATAGGGAATAACGTGCTTATAACTAAGTTATAATATCTCTAACTCATAAAGCGCAATGTAAGGCCATAATTGTAAAGCGCTGGAAATACTTTTATTTTTGCTCCGAACAGCTAAATAGATAGTCCTGTGTAAATTTTTGGTGCGCTGCTGTTTGTTTCATGACTAAGCTAGACCTACAAAATTATTTAATTACTTTTAAAGCTGTTTTAGTATTATCTATATATCTATACGTGTAAATAAAATTGAAGTGTCCGGCTGTGATTTCGAGATACAAGCTTTAACTTACTTAACGTATATTATTTACACACTATCAAAACGTTATTACCGCCGCGTCTTTTTAAGCTTTGTTTGTCCGCCTGTCTGTTTGTTTGTCCTGACTAAACTATTTGATTGAAGTAATTTTGAAGGGATTTTCATTAGCAGGTAGAGGTCTTCTTAAAAAGTCATTTAGGTTATTTTCCGGAAAAATACCAAGTTAAGACAGGTGAAAATGGTGGGTACGGCTAATAGACTCATAAAGATATACTATAAATACCTAAATGCTTACACATTATTCCACCTTGGAAATTTCGGGTAAGTAATTTTTGAGAACTATTTACAATCTATAAATGTAGTATATGTAGGGATCGTAGGAAGACACCTAGGTAGTAGTGTTATAATGAAAAAAAAGTTAATTGTAGTAACTAGTGAGAGTACCTTGATTTATAAATGATACCCGTATACGATCTGAAGTATTTAAACAGGTTTTTGACGTCGACTTCCTTGCTAACTTTAACAGTCTCGATTCGCTCGCGTAAAGCTAATTTACGTTTATTAAAGTAATTTATCATTATGAATATTTTGTAAGAGTATTGATGTATTCTATTGTGAGGTGTGCATGGCCTTAATGGCATGGCGTGGCATTGGACACGCTAAGACCATGCAGACAAACTTACATAGGTTTTGCAAATAAAAAAATTAAAAAATTAAAATTAAAATAAGTGATATTATATTTTTTTCGTGTATTTTGTGTATATAAGTAATATTATAAAGTGATTGCGAAATTATTGAATACTAACATTTATAAAACGAGAAATGCTTATCTTTTGATATTCCAAGCATGAACTCGAGCCCGTCGATACGAAATAGTGGTTCAGTGACCAGGCATTTGGTGGCTTTTTCTAAATGCTATAAAATGCAAACATTATGTAATTCATTACACATTGAATCTGTGCGTGGTCTAAAAGTAATATTTTTCATACGTGTCTATGCTATAAAGTATGTAAGAAAATAATTACGATATTCTATAACGTGGTTTGTAGTCCTAACACAAAAAAAAATAGTTATGCAAAGGTTTCTAGTCTTTTTAATCAGAATTCACTTTTTCAGACTCAAAGCATAAGCAATGTTTTTAAGTTTAACGTCAGTGACGAATAATTTTTCAATTTATCGATAGCGTCGTGTTTTGGCAACATTTCTGTACGACAATCGCAGCTTCTAATTCGCTTATCGACTATACAAAAAAATAGAGTTTGTAGTAGGGATGGTTTCCGATTCTGAAAGGTTGGAACTTCCAATCGAGTTTACACCTCCGATTTCGATCTTTGATTCCGATAATTTTGAATCAGTTTGTAACGAAGATCAATACTTGTGCGAACGAAATATTACTTGTCGCCCGAGGAAACCCCTCACGCTCGCGTTTCTCGTTCAGTTGTCTGTTTTCTCATTTGTGTTAGATGCGTTTCGGGCCTCCACTGAACCTATTACTTCTGAATAGAAATTATTAGCAGCGTATTTAATATTGTCGACGGGACAATTTTATTCAAATACTAAACAATGAAGCCAAAACAAGTGTTATATGAAACTACTTTGTGAAGTTGATGCGAATGCGGCAAAGTGTAAAATTCTACTTCACTTCCGCCTCCAACTCCGGCTTCGTTTCTGACTTCGATAAATCAGATTTAAAACCTCCGGTTCCAACTCCGGTTCCAGTATCCACAACTCTGTCACATCCCTAGTTTGTAGTCCTGCATCGAGCTCAAAGTAAAACACTGAACCCCTATGTTAAAAGTGGTAAAATTGCTCAGGATCTTAGACAAACTATCTTATACCTACCATACAATTTGACTTGAACTCACATTAGCCGACAATTTAGGGTCAAACATCCTTATTAAGCAGCCAGCTACTGGCGCCAAAGCCACGTAATAATGAACGCGGTCTGTATCGGGCAGACCCCTAGCGACCAGGCGAGCAAAGCTGGCTCCGCCGCCGCCTCGTACACAAACACGAGAGACCACTGCCATAAGGATCTGGATAAAATTTAAGATTTATTTTTCTCGAAAGTGATTCTTGATTTAAGAGTAGTTAAATTTTAAAAAGAGTGATGTAACCCTATTTCGACTTCATTATTATTAGTCTGCAGCGGTCGCTCCGCGACGCTAACCGCATGAAATCTCCTTTTTGGATCTTTCCTTCATGAGATAGTAGTAGCGTCGAAAATATATGAATTTGATATTTACTAGTATCAAATTAAAAAGTAATGTTGTAAATGGACCGAGCATCTCTATTCAAAAGACATCTTTTGCAATATATTAGAAACAGTGAGTGAAACAGTGATCACAAAAATACCTGACATGTTCTTCCTAAAAGTAAATCACTCTGTTTATCGCATGCGTCGGGTTTTGTTAGCAGTTCTGGAGCCAAACATATGGTCATCTCAAGAGCGCGAGCCAGCCCATGGTATAAGTCGAAACAAGTTGCACAGAGTTTGATCTGACGAGATTCGAGGTGAGCGTCAATGTTGACACGATCCATCTAAATAATAAAAAAGACATTAAATTTTAAGTAGCAGAAATAATACATAATATACTCCGATAAGAACGCTGGATATAAAAATGGATATGGCACACACGCAATATTATTGGCAATTTTGGTTTGCAATAATATTGAATAATATATTCATTCCGCACACTAAGCAATATTATTGTCAATTATTCGTAATAGAAACTGACTCAGTAAGGCGCAGTTGATCCACGTGCAAGTCTTAGAAAAAATAAAACGGTTGCAATGCTTTAAATTTATTGGATAAAAAAAACTTAAGCAAAAAAACGATGGGTTAAAGACTGGATGAGACGCAAAGCAGATTTAAATTATTTTAATCTAATAAATGAACTACGACTTACAGAAGATAATTTTAAAAATTACATGAGAATGAAAGATGGCAACTTTCAAAAATTATTATCTTTAGTTTCACCCTTCTTGATTAAACAAGATAGACTGATGCGAAAATCGTTAACGCCGGAAGAGAAGTTAGCAGTTCGTATTCCATAGTTCTGGATACGTTTCCCAGGTTTTATTAAATTCCAACAAATATTGTTTTTCCTTGGAAGGATGATACTTTCATCCTACATTTTCGCATCGGCCTGCGCGTCCGCTTACCTTGAGATATTTTACTTAACTAAAATATTGTCGCGCTTCCGCACACGGCAATAATATTGTCAATATTCCTGCCTCCCCCCGATATTGTCGGAACGAAATCAGAATTTCTGGAAATTTCTGGAAATGGACGACAATACTGTCCGCAAACACAATACTATTGTCAATAGGTAAATTATTGTCAATAATATTTCGTGTGTGCAGGTAGACTTTCGATGTATTTCATGTGCCGTCTGTTTTTTTGAGTAGGTATGAATATTTCGGCTCGTGGTATCTAAAAATTCTATGAGATGGCGTTAAAATCAATACTCAAGTCAATGTATTCTTCGTGTATAAATGAGTTTTTTCAAGAATAACACCTATTCCCGATAAACTCGAAAATAAAATATTATATAAATACAAAATTTCATGTAAATCGTTTGCGATAAATAAGAATACACAGATACATAAAGTCGCTTAAAGTAATAATATGTATTTATAGTGAATATTGAATTTATTTATGTTAAATAGCTTGAGAAAAAGAAAAACCAACGCAACGTAGATTGCGGGCTTCAAGAACAAATGATCTGTTATAATGTGATCTTAGTTCCCCTTACCGCACACTTTCGCCCCATAAATCTTCAACTAAACTATCGTTCGATGTTCATTTATATTAAAGCTATTAGCGTTCAAGCTACTCGTATTTGAGTTTTCGTTTTTATTTTTATTACATTAAAAAAATATTTAATTCTATAATTTACTCCAGTTATAATTTGAACATATTCATTGCATATTCTTTCCGCTATGATTACCGAAATTCTAAGAGAAAGCATTCCTTATAGAAGAACTTAAAATTGAACCAGTTACGAAACTTTTTGTTTTCCAACTATTACGCAGAATATGAAATGTGCCACTGCAACACGTGCATTTCGCAAGTATAGTAGTGGAAAACTTTCTGTAGTATTTCACCATTTCCGACAACTATTCACATCACAAGGACGCTGTGAAATAAAATTTGATATGCGAAAAAGTATAGCGTTCATGTAATTTTCTTTTATGCATTCTTCTAGTGTAATTTTAATCTTCTAAATGAGAACTTCCAGATGGATAATATGTTATGAAGACATTATTTCGTCGTCCGTATGTTTCACGACCTTTATGCCCAAATGACATAAGATCAATAAATGAAGTCAGGATAGCAGCATGTAAGCTAGTACTAGATTCCTGGCTCGTAGCTTAAAATTCACTGCGTGAAGATAGTTGATATCTTCGAATCACTATTTACTAGCGTCGGACTAAATTTTCAGTTACCTATGCGATAAGTTTCAGCGTAAAATTGGAGTTCGAACTTAGTTTCGATTTCTGCTGCAAATCTGCCGAAACTCTAACCGAACCATTTTCGTGAGTTTTCGTACTGCCTTCAGTGGTGATTGCATACGTGGCAAGACAAGTAGCCGGCATATTCTATATTTTTACTTCTCTCCCAAATCAGTGAAGGTTTTTATTAATACAGGCTTATAAAATCGACATGCGTTAGCACTTATTCAAAGTTAAAATTTTTTTATCACTCATTACTACCTCTTGCATCATAGTGATGAATTCAGAAAACGCCCAATTTAATTGACTGAGGAGAGAATTAAGGAAAGAAGCCGCTTCTTTGGGATGACTTGCTAAATAATCTCGTACGCGGCTCTGAATAACTTCTGATGGACACGGACCTGCGAATAAAACTAGGTTAAGTTTTCATGTCAAGTAGTAGAGAGACAGATGCAGATGCATATCCAAAGCAAAAATTAAAGGCGATTTCATTTTTTTATTATTTTTGATAAGAAACAGACGTAATATTCGGTTAGCGTCTAAGACACGGGAAATTATGTAAGGCGATTATTTTTTATTTTGCCTTGACGTTTCGCCGAGTTGCATCGATTGTGATCTCAAGCAAACTGTTGCAACAGGCTTCAATCTGTGTCCGAGGCATTATTTATCATTTACCCCCGATTTTTTAAATAATTTTTAGGCCTCCTACACACTAGTCAGTGTCCACACGAGGTTTTATTACTTCACTGGATTACATGCTGTTGATAAATCGTATCCGTTTTTCTGATTGAAATCGTGTATGATTTCAATCGCTTCACGAGCACCACTTGGATAAAAGTGGCGATCGGTGAAAAGGACTTGATGAGTCGGAAAAAACTTATAGGTTTATGGTGAGAATAGATGAAAGCAAAATAGGTAGGTAATTAATGAAGTATGGATGTAAAGGAGTAACAATACTAATTATGTACTGACAATTCGTTTTGTTATTCCTTTACATCGCGTATTGTAGGTTTTCTCTTAAATTCCAACGCTACCTTTATATTATAGAGACGAAATATTTTATAAAAATAATAAGATTGCTGTAATATTGTCAAAACTTTATTGCTGTATTATTGTCATATGTGACAGCAATTTTTAAATGTCAATAACTTGCCTCATCATATTATGATTTAATTTGCAAAGAAGAATGGCAGTTCCAGGGTCGTTTTAATTATGGAATGCGTGTTAGAGAATGTGTATAGATTTTATAAAGCACATACAGTGATTTATTTTTAATTGGTTAGTTTTTATTTATTTATTTATGGCACTAACAGAAAAATAGTAAAAGAGGTTATATTATATCCGTATTGAATAAAGCAATATCAAACCGCAAAACCAATGCAAAACTACTGAAGTTGGCATACTTCGTAGTTTAGTAACTCTTTGATTTAGTATACTGATAAAATAGTGCTTTGTTCGTTCAAATATTAACAACAATATATTTTATTACATTAACAACAAAGGTAGATGATTGGAAAGTCATAGTCACATTAATGATACTGATTCATTGTTATGTCATTAAAAATTATGATTTATATTAATTTAACACGTAAAAGAAAGTGGATAATCGTACGTTTTTCGAAAATATCCTGGCGAAATTATAACCCAATGTCATGCTGTCATGTATCATTTGGCTGTCAGCAATCACCCCTGTTTTTTTAATGTTGTGTTGTGTATTGTCATTGTAAATTGCAATCAATTGGGATGACATACTACCATACTAGTCTGTGGTAATGATTAAGGAATCAAAGTAGAAGAGTTTGTACCTCAATCTGTAATTCAATTGTAATTTCTTTCAAGACTGCCTTAAAGACATTTATTTAAAAATCATAATACGAGTACAATAATGAATATGACACTTCATGGTACTCTGTCAGTCTATGTACAGTTATTATTTCATTATCATTGCTGCGATATGGTTGTATGTTGTAATGACTAAACGTGTGAGTTATGTCTTAAGTAAGAATTATATTGATACCTATTTTATTTATTACAGTTTACAATACTTATTACTCAATTGAATTATACATTGTTGACCATTACGTTACTCAATTTTGTATTCCTTTTTAAAATTACTTTAGTACTTTATATGTATACGCAAGGTTGTATATAGCCAAGTTTTTCAGTGAAACCCCATTTCGGAAAAATATGTTGTTATTACAGTTAATTTTATAATTACTTAGATGTTAATTTTTAAGATATCTTTATTAACAAACGCACTCTCTTTATGCGACACTGAAACTGCACGGGTTTCTGCCAATCTCTTTACAATCAAAGAAAAATCAAGCACCTATACGTATATATCTGAGTTAATATTTCCGTAGAACAAATTCTGTAGGCAATAATGCGCTTTGTTATAATATCAAGGGATTTCGTAGGCTTCGTAAATTAGGTTCACTGCCTTCCTCATCAATTTTTGTAAGTACCAAAGTAAACTTTGTTATAAGCAATGTCTGGTGAGCCTTATAATTAATAACTCCAATACCCTCAAAATTTAATAAGATTAATTTTTGAAGGAGAAAGTAATCTCCAAATAATTACATATCTACACCAATTATGTTACTTCAAATTAAACATTAGGGTTTACATTGTGGGTAACGCATAACCAACACTAGAAACACCCAATAACATCCAGACTAAAATAATTTAAAAAAGTTTGCTTCGGGTTGGCCAGGATTCAAATGCGGGACCCTCGACTTGGAAGTAGAGGCGTATTTTCCCTAGGGTCATGAGGGCCATGGCCTGGGGCGGTAGATGGCGAGGGCGTCGCATGCCAATTAGCCATGACTTTAAAAAAACCTTGAATTATAACATTGACGTTTTTGTAACCATTTTGTGCATAAAAAATGTAAATATTTAATAAATCGTATGGCATTTTCCGTTATTAAAAGATTATTGTCTTTATTTGTTGAATTTATGAGGCGGCAACCTTCTTACGCCCAGGGCACGGTATAAACATAACTGTAGGATGTCTTCATAGAAAGCCAGACTACGCAGTTTGTATGTGTACGCGCTAATACGCACGCGCCGTGGAACGTGCGCTATGCAATATTTTGGACAAATATGGGTCATTATTGTAGCGCCAGTCGGCGTGCTACCGCTTCCATTTGTCTTTAATTCGTTGTTCACATCGTCGTAAATACAAAAATGTCTAAATCGCGTCAACAAACTATCTTACTACTAATTTTAGTCATAACTATCTATTAATTTTAATCATTCAAATCCAGAGTAATCATTCTTCAACATAACTACAAAAAATTAAATTTAACGAGCATGAAAAACTTTTCCGTATGCATTATTATATACTATATGTATAACTAAACACGATGCTCTCCACATCTCACACCCAACGCAACAACCCTGCATATTCGGCCGAGAGTAGTTAATTCGAGTCGGCCTTCTTTTCTATATATTCTCTCTGAAGGCAAATCTTAAAATACGTCTCTGCTTGGAAGGCAGATACATTAACCGCCGTACCAGTCGGACGGTTTTACGGACACGGAAGTAAGGCACGAGGAAACTTCTATAAAACATATTTCAATTTTTTTAAACATTACCGAAGCATTGACTCATTAGTCCTGCGTCGACCTTTGCACCCAAATTGTTTACCGTTGGTTCTCTGTCGCCGTATCTGTAAAATAAAAAAAGGCGTTCGGTTCAAGTAGTCTTATTAATAGTTGTTCGATATCGATACTGCTAAGATTTGGAATGTCATGTTGATGGTGAAATTCCTTAGTCTAATAAGTTCAAGACAATTACGATGTGGATTTTAATGACGATTGCTCGTCTCTGAAAGACGCAGACGCTGGCGGTTTCGTTCATAAAGATTTGTATAATAAAACAAAATAAGAATACATACATACATATCTTCACGCTGTATTCCTAACGGGGTAGTCACAGAGGGCGTAGCGCTAAGTTTCGAGGTCCTCACATACTTCTTTCGCCTCCTCAAACAAAATAAGATAGTTGTAAAAAACTATTTTTTCCCTAATTAAAATAATTTGAGTTTGAGTGCACTTGCCATTTTTAGCACCGGGTTTTTTCTCCGGGTTGAATATTGAATGTTCTTTTTTTTTAAAATGTTTCACTTCCTAGTTTTCAAGGCTTTCCGCTTTTGTAATTGTCTCACATGGATTTCCGCAAAGGAAACAAAAAGTTTTTCTATTGGTCAAAGGCAAATACATGAGGCATTTTAAAGGTGGTAGAGCCATGCTGCATTGCAGCACGAATAGGGCCGGCTCGCCCGGTGAAATACCACCCTCTCATAGAATATCGACGTGAAATAACAGTATCTATTGCTGTTGTGTTTCGTTCGGTGAGTGAGAGTGCCGGTGGCCCATCACCCCTCCCCCTCCTTTCCCCATTTCCCTAAAGGCCGGCAACGCTCCCGTGATTCTCCGGATGTTGCGGGTGTCCATGGGCGGTGGTTGATTACTCTCCATCAGGTGACCCGCTTGCTCGTTTGCCCCTCTCTTATATAAAAAAAAAAAAAAAAATTAGTTACCAGGTCGCGGTAGCCATCCGACAAGGGAGGTACACAGTACATACCAAACTTTATTTGTTAATACGATACTTTTTTTGCCATAGTTTTATTAATTTCTTATCGTATAGTAGTAATTAACGATGAGATGAATTTATTTGCAGGTAAATAATATATGTTGTTTTTAGGGTATTTTTTGTTTGTTAGGAGCTTAAAGCGGAATTCCACTATATTGTACTTCAACGTGACAGGGAGGCAAGTTATCACATGTCGCTGATTTAAGGTAATTACACTGGGGGCAATTTAGGAAGACAATTTTCGAATGATTTATCCGTTAGGCATATAGCGTGAATATTTGTATATGTACGCATAATAATATATTTAGGTATCCGTTAATTAAATGAATACAAATTTACCTTTGATGTTTTAAATGTTACACTGGTTGTCGAGGATTGTACGTTCTCATTGAATACCGCAACTCTCAAATGATATAAAATCATTTCTAAAATATAAGTGTAGAAAAATGAGTGTTAACAACGTACTTGGCAGCGAGATGAGGCCACTGTCTGTGTCGAAACCCAAAGCCGGATCCGTGCCAGAAACGCACTAGGACCCAATTGGACTGTGCCCATGCGCGATTCTGATATGGTCGCAATAGTTCTTCTATCATGTACATCTGTCTGCGTTAACAAGTCGTCATTAGCAAATCTTATAAATCATAAAATTTATAAAATCTAATAAAGCATTAGACAACACTATTGTCATTCTAATTTGAAGAAAATGTAGAATATAAGATTTGACCTAGGATTTGACGTTAGCTATAGATTTTCACGTGACTTATCCTTAGATTACATAACTTTCATATAGTTTACACATATCAAGGTTAACGACGACAGTAATTATGGGTCAGTAACTACGTTTTGCAACCAAAACTAAGTAATTTTCATACTTACTATCAAAGAAAAGAAATTTAATCTTAGAGTGGAATACAGTGAAATAAAAGTTTAATTATCCTACATGATTTCTTGTGGGCTCTGTTTATTTTCGGCACAATTAGTTACTAACGTAAAGTATAGGTTTGATCCGATACGGTGATATTGACTTTTCAAAATACGTTGTAAAAATGATCACTTGTAGTTACAAGTGATCATTTTTACAACACACACATAGTTACGTGTACTACTTGTATCACGCGCTGTCATCTGACAGCGCGTGATTATAAGATTAAATCAAATATTAGTTCTGTCCTTACTGCTTTAAAGGCACTCTCTCTATAGCCCTCATTGTGGCAGGCTGTGTGGCGAAGGACGCTAATGTCTGTACGAGAGATTCTCTCGTACTGGCTAGCACTATGCGCTGATCAGCGAACTCAGAGCAGAGAAACGCTGCACAGGACACCATTAGCTCTTCCCATTCTAGAAAATTTATTATTTTTCGTATATTAGTTTATAATTTTCTTCTCCTATCACCGGGAGAGACGGGATCTTATGAGTTAAGAGATACGAATTCAGTTTCACATATCTAAGTTCCGTAACCGCAGACTTGTAAGGGACCGATCAAGGACTACTTTATTAAGGTACATGCTAGTGCGCGATTCACTCCCGCTCTTCTGGTACATACATTCTGAAACAGTGTAACATTAAAGATTGTACTATAAATAAATCAAATGAACTAATTTTGAATTTCTTCTCTCTTTAAATTACGCTGAGACAGAGAATATCCTAGCTAAAGTAGCCGAACTTATATATATATATATATATATATATATATATATATATATATATATATATATATATATACATATAAGTTCGGCTACTTTAGCTAGGATATTCTCTGTCTATTATATATATATATATATATACATGTATGTATGTATGTGTTGTCATGTTTTTGAGTTTCATTTGTGTAACGTTTTGTTTAGGTTTCTTTTGCTCTATTTTGTTTTCTGTACTATAAAGTGTCTCTTACTCTGTTTATTGTAATGTATGTAACTTTGTAAATTCTGCTGTGTAATTTTTAACTGGTTCCTCGTGAAATAGGCGAAGCCTAGTGGGAGAGTGTGTAGTGAAACCCCTGGTAATTTTGTTACAAATTGTGATACCAAATAAACGATTCTTATCTTATCTTATACCTCGTACCAAAGGATACGTATCCAATTTGGACTTAGATATTTGGATGGTGGATGAATACTTCCATCGGTGCCATAACAAATACCTATTTCCTATATATTCGTTATTTATTTTTGTTTAAAACACTAAGAATATTCAGTTTCATATTTGTTATTACTTCACTTCATCTGTTATTATCCAAATACCGTGTAGCCAAAATAAGGGTAATTAAATAAATCCTATTTTTTTATTTTGTCCATGTAAACAAATATGGCGGCTATGACATTTATTACATAACTAGACTAGGGCCAAGTACACAATGGCCGAAGCATTTGCCGTAAGAGCGTGTCTTTAAAGTGACCTTTTTTGTTGAGTGTTTCTAAATGTTTACTATTGTGCGTGATTAGGAAAAATCACTCAACGATAATGACATATTTTTATTTTCGTGAATACTAGTGAACGACTCATCAAGCTGACACGAATTACACTGACAGTGCGAGGTTGCCATATTCCTATTAGCTACCTGTTTTACTCGTGGTTAGGCGCAATTAGATCTTTCTTGGTCCGAGTAACTAGAGATGGGTTAGTTCGCAAACTCAGTTGTCATACTTATTAGTTATTAGTAAAATGAACATTTTTTTATTTTTGTCTGTTTGTGTTTTTGTGCATTAATAAAAACCACCAAGAATTAAAAGAACAATAAACATCGTGATAAGTGTAATAATTTGTATTTTTAAAAAACACTCAAAAATAATGAATAGATTTTTTTGCACATCACGAACAGTAACTAAACTTAACTCTAAACTCTTCTGTTATTATTCTGTCTTACATTTTGAATGAATTGTGTCACTCATATATTAAAGTGAATTGATTTATGATATTAATTTAATCTAGTAACATCGGCATATTTTATTTAACTTTACAAATTAAAAACAAAGCGCTTGACAAATAACCTCAATTTTTTTCAATGCTGCAATTTCCACAAGCTAAGGGATAAGCGGGATAAGGACAAAAATGAAAAAAATAGGATATACTTCACTGATTTTTTCTAAGATCTGATTGACAAAAAGCCATGTTAAATATAATCTACATAGGAAGTACAGCACCATTAAACATTAAGTGTCGTTTTCGATGTAATTCTGTATATTTTTCTTGCTTAGACGAACCTGGTAACTGGTGCACAGGGATTGTGGGATGCATATAAAGTCTCAATGTGTTGCAGAGTTCTAACATCGCATCGACGTGGTATTCTGGCACAAATGCGAATAGGGATTCGGCAAATTCTAAATTAGCAGATTCTGTTGAAAGAAAATTATAGTAGTGTTAAATTAAATAAAATTTTGCAATCACGTTCTAATTGAAATAAATATGGTGTATTTAATTTGTAGTTGTAATGACGTCTCAATAAAGAAAAAGGAAAAATATTGGAGAAATTCCAGTAAAATAAACGTTACAGCCCATTGTAGTTACTGTCTAGTGAAAAACTTAGTAAAAGGAGTTACGAAAAATCGACCAAGCGCGATTAGGACTCACGCACCGAGGATTCCGTACCATCAAACAATTTACTTATGTCATTTATTTACCAAAAAATATAAGTCAGATTAAAAAAAAACGTAACTTGGCATTTGAAAGGTAGGTACGCTGTTCCTTATGTATGTTCCTTCCTGTTGTATGATTCTAGGTAAACGGAACGCACCCTATAGGTTTTTGTTTGAATGTTTTTTTGTTTGAGTTGAGAGTTGAGTACATGGATGGCCGTGTACTAACTCCTTCCGGCCCACGACTTGGAAGGCAAATACTCTGCTGCCAGGCAAACGGGCTAATCTATTCATTATTTAATATTATTAGGTTTATAAAACAACAATCATAGAAAAATTTAAGCCCTTATTTTACATAGTATGTGATAAGTCCGTGTAAGAAAAAAAAATCGACTCGACAGTGCGACGGGGAGAGCGTCAGCGCGGTGGCGGGGCGAAGAGGTAGTAATCCTCTACTTAGCCTGAAACAATGAGACATTTTCGCTTGCAATATAAGTGGCCTTGAATATCATGTACACCACCACGTAATGTGTTCAAAGTTTACGAGTAGAAAACATTTCAATTTTGTTCATAGTTTTTTTTTTTTATAAAAGAGGGGGCAAACGAGCTAGCGGGTCACCTGATGTAGAGTAACTAACCGCCACCCATGGACACCCGCAACATCCGGAGAATCACGGGCGCGTTGCCGGCCTTTAGGGAAATAGGGAAAGGAGGGGGAGGGGTGATGGGCCAGCGGCACTCTCACTCACCGAACGAAACACAACAGCATTAGATGCTGTTATTTCACACTGATATTCTGTGAGAGGGTAGCATTTCACGGGGCGAGCCGGCCCTATTCGTGCTGCAATGGAGCATGGCTCTACCACCTTTAAAGTCCCATCAAAAGGATGACGAATTTTATAAAGACAATTATATCTGCTACAGAAAAAAAACATGTATTCTTTCATTTTTCTGTTGTCGTTTGAAAGTAAAAAAATAACTTACGATGTTGAAATCCACTTTGCGAATGAGACGGTGGTGTAGTGACTCTTGAAGTGGGACTTTGCGGACTAAAATATTGACGAAATATAAATTACTCATATGGAACGTTGGATGATACTTGTAAAGGTCAGATACAGTTCGAAGTGACCATTGAAACTTTACCTCTGGTTGGAGCTTGATGTGTATTCTAGTTGTAGAGATCCATAACTGCCACTGCCCAGTAAGGAACTTTTGTCTGGCAATATTTCTTTACTTGCTACCTAGAAATATTTTTGTATGTTGATGTAATGACATAGATCCTACTATTCCATAAAACTAAACATGCACGTCTGACTAGTCTAGTCTTTGAACTCGATAGGTAACCAAATTGTTACGAAATAGAGCATATTATACTTATTCAGACTAAAGTAAATTTAAAAAGTGTAAATTAAGTCTGGGAGCTGAGACAAATTTTTCGAGTCTATACTTTAAGTCTTCAAACGTGAAAGTTGATGTCACGCTTTAAGGCGCTTCCCCTACTCAAATACTGTTTTTTTGCCAGTTTTAGAGGCTTGCGATATACACTAATGTATAGATAATTTTATGATATAAAACTTGACCATTTAAATTTTTTCAAAACACCCTTTTTTATAAGTAAAATCAATAATTACTAGATTACATGAAGAATTTTACGAATTATAGTATGAGGTGCTCTATACGTTTGCCTGTTTGCCTGGGGGAGCGCCTTAAGGCTAAAACTAGATATAGTCTCAAATGTCACATTTTGAATGCATTCGAAAAGAAAAACAATTTAGAAAAAAATCATGCACTAAATCGACGCTGAACCAGAGGATGAGCACCAATATGATTGTCCGATTCCATAAGGAAGTTGTCGCCAGCAGTTTCTAACGAACTGACATGACAATCCATATCTTCACGTTGTATCCAGCGAATTGTTTGTTCTGTAAACAATACTACATGTGAAAATAACTCTCAGCAGTCTCGATCAGCAACAAAAACGAGAAAGAAGAAGAAATGTTCATTAGGCTATGTATGTAGTTATAGTTAATTTTCTCTGAACATGACAACTTTTCTTACACTTTTCTTTTCTCTTTTGACTAATCCAGTCTTAATCTTTGATCGCGACAGATCTTGTCAACTGGTCAACTTAGTATTGGTCTCGAAATTAGGCCATATCCAGATCTGAATCCTTATTTAAAGATACCACATAAAGACCATTTTTTAATTTTTTTATTTAATATTGAATAAATAACTTAATCGTTAATTAAATCAGGAGTTTCTCGTAAATGTATTGGTTAGTTTATTTAGAATTACGTCACAGAGGTCGTTCGTCAATGTCATTGTTATTAATTATTATTTATTACTTGTATTATATAAATCATACTTGAGTGTGAGCAGCATAATCAGGATCAGAGGCCAATCTTAATGAGTGGAGTGTACCAGCAAACTGTTTGGACAGTTCCATCTGTCTCTGTTTCGTCCATATTGCGCCGATCACCCACGCCATTTGTAGAGCTCCGGCTTCCAATTTCTCCTGCGAATAGAATTTCTTCAATGCAAACAATTTATTGATAAAAAGTACTATTATAGACGCTTACACACCTAAGCGCACACACACATATACATTTGTAAATTTTTGACACAAAAAAGTTTATACGTAAACTTACAATTACCGATTTCTGTTAAATATTTTTAATTGTTTTATGTCTTATTCACATTGTTACTAATTCATATGTATGGGACGTTTTCCGACAAATCTACAGTTATTTCTGATAGGTTATACATATATTATATTCGTATAGAAAGTTGTTAGAATGTTAGAATGTTGTAACTTTCTGGCAAAGAAAATTATTAATTATTTAATTATCGTATTTCGTTTTTCTGTATAACCATTGTGTTGTTTAAAACAATAAGTACTGTTAACCTCATATACACCTTTCGATCTCTCAAGTTCTTTTAAAATTTTCTCCATCAATTGCTTTCCAATTTTATCTTGTTCTGTTAATTCACCACTTGTTCCTGGAAATTTTAATATCTTTGTATAACATACTACTCTTTGCTCGCAACTTCGTTAGGAAATGGCAAAACGCTATTTCCTTGTTTGATCCATTTCAATGCAGTTTACCAAAAACGCAAAACATCCTTTTGAAATTATTTAAATTTAAAGACATCTTTCAATAAAAATTTTATATGAAATAAAACGTACATACTTTATGGTAACTAATTTATGACAAAAACTATTTTAGGCATTTGAACAGTATAATTATTTAATGAAATAAACTACCGAATCTGTTTAGCAAAATATTTTCGGAAAAAATTGGAATAAAACGGAAATTATATAATAAGTATTATCAGTAAAAAGCAGTTTTACTAATAATTAATTATCAGTAAAAGGCGGTAACGCAACCGTGATTCCCTGGACGTTGCGGGTGTCCACGGGCGGTGGTGATCACTTTCCATTAGGTGACACGCTTGCTCGTTTGCCCTCTCTGATATAAAAAAAAAGTTTGAAATCTACTGCTTGTAATATGTATTGTAGTGTATGCAGATATGTGTATACACTGTCTGGTGTGGTTATGATAAGTCGTTACGTTAGTGCCACGAAAACTGGCGGTGAGAGTGGTCGTAGTGCGACATTATACGTATAGCAGTGCTTTAAGGGTGAAGAAAGTGGACTCTACATATATAATAAAAACATAACATAGTATAGTATATGATAAAAACATTTTAACCTTTTCCGGCTAATATTTCTCTCTCCAGTGTAACGATTCGCTGCTCTATATCATGAAGGCAGTCCGCCATGTCTAACTGATTGTCTCTTAATTCACATAACTGGAAAAATATCGATGATAGTAGGCTTAAAGCTAGCAAATGAAGAATAGTAAGCTAGCGTCTTGGCTTAGGGACTAGCTTATAATCTGTCTACATGAGGATAGTTGGTAGCTTCTAGCGCAATTCCACTTTACTGTACAGTACTATCCAGGCATTGAGACGTTAACTTACTACATACATATAGTAATTTAGTTGCTCAAGGTTACAAAGATAGTTGCTAGCTTGCCAGTACAAATACGAAATTAGTACAACACAACGAAACGAAGGAGTTGCCCGTAACACCCAGATTACAGGCTAGTTAAGAAAAATTAGTTTTCTAAATTGACCTGATCGGGAATCGAACCCGTGGCCTAGAAAGCAGGTATTATGCTATCGTGTCGAACGAGCTAGTCATATGGTTGAAGTTATTGTATTTCGCAATACCTGCCTTAATTGGAATCTGGTAAGTAATTAGATCAATTACAGGCGGTATATCCGTAAACCAGCTGAGTTATCACGTAAAGAGCTGTAGCAGTGTCGCAGTAGCGTGACGATTGTTTTAAATTGGTACCACTTTGCTATGTGGTAAAACGACTTTTTGTAGCATATACAGGGTCGCTAGTAGTAGTTTTTAGTTCACTGATTAACCATCAAAGGCAGCAATAGGGATTCGTGACATTATCTTGCTCAATTTAACAACATATCGCGATCGGTCGCGTAAGATTCGGCTATCGCTTACCGGCTGCAGTTGCATAATAAGGTAGGTCTGCCTTTCGAAGTAATTTTTCACAGATGCCATAGAATAAGGCTACAGTGTCCCTTACTGTCGTATGAGGCGACTAAAAGGGGCCTTCGGGGCGACGGCCGATCGGAGTGGAGCCTCCGTACGCTTATTACCTAACTCGCAGTCAGCACGCGACAGCCAAATATCGCGCGATATCTGCTGTCAAAACGAGAATGTGTATAATGGAATTCGGACAGTGGCGCTATATCCACCGCGAAAAATGCATTACGGTCATGGCGCAATAGACACGCAATCGTCATACATGGTACCGTCTTTATTACGAGTCACCGGACGCGCTGTGACCTCATGGCTGACGCTGTCTGCAAGTTTTTAGGTAATAACCCCGCCGGTCATCCATCAATGCTACATTGATCAGGACAATAGCGCGTGTAATCCGCGCTGTCATAGCACTGTTTTAGTGAGTAACAATCCTATAAAGCTCACTCTCACACTCAGGGGGCCAGGTGTCTGGTAAGGGTGTCTGAGTTTAGGTTACTCCAGCGCTTAGAGCATTAATTACCAGCGATTCCAAAAAAAATTAGGAGTGTGTGTAAAGCTTCTAATTTTAAAAAATAAGCCTCGCCTCATAAGCGCTTTGAAAGCACTGAGGTACACACATTTAATCACCGACAGCACCGGCACTGGGAGTAGGATCGTTTGATGGGGACCTATGACAATAGTTAATAGAATAATACCTTTTCAGCATGTTTTATTGCAGCTCCATGGTATAATGCCAGAACGCCATCGACCAGTCTCAAATAAGCTGTCCTCGTATCAACTGACCCAGCGCCAGGCATTACCGAGCGGGTGCCTTTTAGTGCTAAAGCTGTCTCTCCTGTTGTTCTGTATAAGCAATTGGATTAGTTATTAAGTCTTTTACCTAACTATGGTGAACACAAAAGAAGGGAGATGTACGTAACCGTTCTGTACACCTACAGTATGCACAGACGTTCTGTAACTATTTCCATATCTATAAATTAATAATATTTGTCCGACTCCGTCCTATTACCTCTTTAAGGGTCAAAATTTTTCAAAATCGGTCAAATAGATACATGTTTATTTCTTTATGACAGATTGTTTATTCAAGTTTGTAGGTGATTAAATGTATTTTTTATTTTATATCCACATTTCATTTGACTTTCTTTTTATATTCCTGAGGGGTTGAATTTCCAAAAATGACGATTGCGGGTGTGGTTTAATTAGTCAGTTAGTCAATTTCTACTTCAGGTGATTTTATTTTTATTTTTTTTATTTCTCTCACACGTACTGGTGGTCGAAGATTTAAGTGCCGAGATGGAAATAACTTACATCTATTGTACGTATTTATAAGTAAGCGGTTTATCATATTTCATTTCGCTAAAGTAATCTCGTATTACATTTTGCAAAAGGTCCTTGAACTTACGGCAATTGTTATGTAAATAATAATAAATAATCAGTATGTTGTATAAATATATTCATTGTTAACAAATTCCAATACACTTCTTGGAAAATGTCTGCTTTAAACGATACAGACGGAAAGCATTTATAATAGGTAAGAACGTCCCTTATTGGAACTAAATGAGAATAGTTTTGTTTATTCAGTAGGGATTTTCATTCCATTGGCGAAATACTTAGATACCTTAAGAAATATTTTACTCTCACATATTTTAAGAAATTGCGATTATTTTGTCATCTTATTTCACGTAGTATGAGTTTATAACTCAAATAGAGAAAAGCGAAGTAGATGTATTGGTACAGGTATTATTATCCTACCAGTCATCATGGTGTAAGCCAAAGTTTTATTTATATGTAGAAGGGGGGAGATTGGCTGGTATATGATGGCTGTATGAGATTGTCTTCTTAGTCCTCAAATAGAATAAATCTTGTATGAATCGTAAAAAAAATATTCGGCTACTAATTTCATGTCTACTTTCGCCAGTCATGGAATTTTTGATTAGCCATTATAAATACAATTTATTTTTAATTTTTTAGATTTTTATTTTTTTCACTTTTATTTCCTAGTGATAGCACATTGCACGTTAAAGTTTTACAATACAACTGCACAGTTCGTATTCCCCTAAAAAGTCTTTTTAACTTTATTAATAAAGCTTTCAATCCCATTGCTGAAAAATCAAGTAATGATAAAAAATACAAATGACAAATGAGAAGTAGCTAAAAACAGAAAGCAATCTGTGAATAAGATGACCTCAGGATAGAAAAAACGATAAGAAAGTCCAAGTGAGCGGTACCAGCGTACCACTAGTAAGCCCTGTAATGCGCTCTTCGGTCTCCGCTTACTTCAGTTGAACGCGCATTTTAGTACGCTCTACATCACAAAGACAGCAAATGGAAACTATTTTTATTTAGTTAGGCATAAGGTCTAATTTCAAGCGAACTAATTAGGTAGTTTTGGAAGTTTCCGACCATAGACTGCAATTTGCACGAAGTTTGCCCAGACGCTCAATTAGTGATATAACACAGTGACATAAACTAGGTAATGATATCGATAAATATTATAGATCTGCCATAAAATATGCTAAGTACTACGATTACAAAAAATGTATACTTGTCATTTCCAGTAATAAATTATATAATTGTTGTAATATATTTAGTAATTGAAAACGACTACAACTATTATAGTTTATGTAATCTTTATTTCTACATGAATATAATTTTATTCAGTTTTCTTAAATCTCCGTATAAGAAAGAAAAGTGGATTGAAGCAACGAGGAGGCAATAACCTAGAATACGACAGCCATATCGATATATCCAAAAAAGTAATATTCGCCTAATTGGATTTGAAAATGAACGTCATTTTCGTAAACAGTATCCCGAGAAATCTAGAATATGACACTCATATCGATTTATCCAAAAAAGTAATATTCGTCATCTTGGATTTGAAAATGAACATCATTTTCGTAATCAGCACCCCGAAAAATCTAAAATGTGATACCCATATCGATTAATCCAAAAAAGTAATATTCACCATCTTGGATTTGAAAATGACGTACGACGTTACGCTTGACTTTTTGTTAACGCTTGATTTTACTCTCCATAAAATTTGCGTACCGCGGGTTACATGTGAAAATCGATTCTTTAGGAGTACCTAAACTCCAAAAATCTATCAAACGAGAGTCTCCAACGATATTTACAAAATGGTGAAGACTTTTTTACATTTTTCCTTTAAATGTTAGGTACGGTTTTACATTCCCCGAAATTTTTAAAATTCTCGATTCAGTAGTTCAGAAGATGGGGAGAGGGAATCGGAGAATAATCAAGTCAAATCCGATACCGAATCGAATCCGAAGCATTAATGATCTTACGAGATTTCGTTTTTTTTATTAAAGCATATTACCATAAAGGGCAAAAAAATGCAATGACGTATTGAGGAAACCCCCTTTTTAAAGTCGGTTAATAACTTTTTTGTGATACAGAAATGTAGAAATGTATTTAGAATATGGAAAGCAATATCTAGTATATTATATGAATGTGCGTGTGTATATAATGAATATTAGAATTAATATTAGTATAATAGATAATACGTGTTACAATATATATAGATATTAGTAAAAGAGAGTGCTTCATTCGCCATCAAACTGCAATAGCAGTTTGGCGAAATATTGTTAAGGTGTTTACATTGTAAGTTATTCCTTGAAAATAAATAAAAAAAAAAACAATATTAATTGTAGGTTATTAAAGCATAAACGTAACTAATTCAAACATTTGATATTTTTTATTAAGTTTCGATAAAATTGCTTTAATCGATAAACGAGAACATCTGTAGTCGCTTCCACAATGTGATACCAGTCAAAACTAGATTCGACAATATTATGCAACATTCAAGTGTAGTAATTTCTTCGCTAGGACACTAGTAATAATTTTGAATGAATAATGTTTTTAATTTAAAAAAAAATATGCACGTTGGTATTGATAATGTATTTTATTCTTTTTATATTCAATGTTAATATTATAGATTTCACACAATATTTATGAAAATTCTTTATCCTGGCAACTTTAATGTAAAGACAACATGTACACAAAAACACTGCCGTAAAAAGCATTACATATAAGTCTAAAAGTTTTTGGAGTAAGGTTTTGTTATAATTATTGTTGTTCTGTTGACGAATGTTTGTTTGCGTGACGAATAGCTGAACAGCATTCTAGGTATTGAAAATATTAGGTCTTTACCTATGAAATTGCCGTTTAGTATACAAAAAGTTAAAGTATTTTTCTTTATATTTTTTTATTTCTATTAATCAAAGTATACCCCCATGCTATCGATGCATCTCTGCCAGCACAGTGGTAATTTTTCAATGTCCTTCTTGAAGAAGTCAGGTGTACGGGAGGCAACAAACTCTTCAAAGGCATTTTGTACTGCCTCTCGGGTATAGAACTTTTTCCTGCCAAGAAGTTTCAAGAAGTTCCAAATTTTGGAAAAAGTAGAAGTCGGCGGAAAGTCTGGTGAGTACGGCGGATGACGCAAAACTTCCAACCCTAGCTCTCGTAGCTTCGAGACCGTCTGTTGTGCCGTGTGAGGTCGAGTGTTGTCGTGCAGGAGGAGCGGAGACGAGCGAATAATCAAGGCTGGCCGGAGATTTATAAGCTTCTCCATCATTGTGCCCAGTTACTCACAGTACACATCCGCAGTAATGCTCGTGCCATTTGGTAAGCTGTGTTGAGTTACACCGGCACTAGACCACTAAAGAGTAACCATCACTTTTCTAGGGGTAAGTTTTCGTTAAGGGCATTGCCTAGGTGCTGAACCAGGGTTTAACCAACATGATGACCGCTTACGATTGTCAAAAAGAATTCATTTTTCACTGCAATTGACAATGTGGTTCAAAATCCCTTCGTTTCTGTGTCTATTAAGCAACGCAAGTCGCGCTGGCGATCGTTCATTTCATGCGGCACCCATTTATCAAGCTTTTTTACCTTGCTAATTAAACGCAAATGGACCAATATTGTTTTGATGCTAACATCGAAAGCTGCTGCTAACTCAGCAGTAGACTGAGTATCGTCAGTTTCCACTATCGCCTTTAATTCGTCGTTGTTGATTTAGTTTTCGGGCGACCACGGGGTTCATTTTTCAGATCAAAATATCCATGTCGGAAGCGTTCAAACCAGTAACGGGTCGTGCGTTCGTTTGTAGTGTTCACTCCGTACACGTCATTAATGTTGCGATCCGATTATGCCGCATTGCTACCGCGACGGACCTCGTATTCCGTAATCACTCGTATTTTTATCGTGTCCATACTGATGAAAAAGATACAAATGTAGTGAAAACAAAACACTAATCAATAAACCAATGACTGAATTCGAAAATAAAACTCCATATATTTAAAATCAAATGTGATTTGAGTTTAGAATTTACTGCCAGCCATACACACATTACATTTCAAATGGCCAGTATTGTAGAACGGCAGCTTCATAGGTAAAAATCTATTATTACGATGTGTAAGCATGTGTTTAACAGATTACGCTGGTTTTCCTAATAACAGTTCGGTTTGCTAATTCCAGTCGTTTTTTTTTGTTCCGTGAAGATGACATGAAGTTATAAGCGAAATGAGAGATACGAACTATACAAAAGGCGGCGGTTGTATTGACTTCGTTATCTTTGCCTAGATTAAGAAAATCGTCAAAAAAATCTAGTTAACATCGGTAAAATAATGTGTATAATAAACATATCCACTTTAATAGAATCCTTTAGAAAAGCTACAGAAAAAATACCTATTAGGCATTGTAGTGACAGGAGGATGCATGAACCTAGCCATCGACGATATTACTTGAGGCAGCGTCGCCAGTCCAGGGGATCCAGCCGTCATGTCTGACACACCTGTCAACCATGATAGAACAAATCAGGTTTGCTTAGAACAGATTAATGAACAGTTAAAACCGGGCTCAAGGAGTTTGGAACTAATATGGGATTGCAGTATGTTGTTGTGTGTGGTAGAGGCATGCTGCATAGCAGCACGAATAGGGCCGGCTCGACCGGTGAAATACCACCCTCTCACAGAATATCGACGTAAAATAACAGCATGTGTTGCTGTTGTGTTTCGTTCGGTGAGTGAGAGCGCTGGTGGCCCATCTCCCCCTCCCCCTATTTTCTATTCCCCAGGCATTGCGAGTGTCCTAGGGGAGTGATGGTCACTTTCTATGAGGCGACTTGCTTTGTCGTTTGCTCCCTCGTCATAAAAAAAAAGTAATACTTTTAAAGACAAGAAAAATGAACTCGTTCGAATTTTTCTGATACTATTATCTGTCGGAGTCATCTGTCATTCGACAAATAAAATGTTTTATAATGTAGTACATTTTAATGAAATAATAATAAGAATATATTAATCTATTACTGAAGACATCGGTTGCTATGGGCATAGATATTTTTGCCATTCTTCTCAGGGAAAATCGTACAAAAAAGATTTTCACTTATTTCTAATGACTGAAATTTAGACTAGAATAATATGATGTGTTGTCAAGTCTGTGTTTAGCAGTGGGGTCGATATAGGCTGTTACATATATTCATAGGTTAGTTGGAAATTCATTTTCCCTCTAAGTAGCAAAAGGCGTAATATAACTTTGAGTAGAGTTAAGTTGAAGCTCTATAAATTACGTATCGAACCTGTGTCAATCCCTCCAGCTCTGTTGTAATTCGGTTCGAAACTTTGTATGAAGGGATTATCCTCTCCCAGCGTGTTGATGAGGTCCTGTCTGCGAAATTAGCATTCCTTTGTCAAAAAGTTTATTCACTCCTTCAAGATTATTACTTCTACTTACCACATTCATGATCTATATAACGACTAAGACCTTTTACTTTTTTGTTCCAATGAGCTATTATTCGAAGTTTGAAGTAGACTAGCGATTTATTTTTAAACTGAAATAATGATATGTTCGGCTATGACACAGGCCACAGATTAGAGACTTACACAGGCCAGCCTTATGAAAAACAATGACCAAAATGTTAGTCACGTTCACAGAAAAGATATCCATTAATTTCACATCGAAAACCCCCAAGCAGTGAATGAGAAAACACAGATGTTGAAATAATGTTACAACCCCAACATTACGCAAATGGGTTTGTGCAAATAAAAGGGACGTCAACAATACCACATTAGATAGCTAATTAAGATTAATTGGCATGACAAGAATAACACTATTTTATTAGAGGTAGGTAAGTACACAATAGCAACATGAAAACTTTTAAAAGCATTAAGCGGGAATAAAAGCAACCGATTTCTTTAAAATGGTTTATTTCGTACTTTGTTGAAGTCACTCACTGTTTCAGACAGTACAGCGTACCTACTGATTTAATATTTTTGTTTTAAATGATTACTAAATTTATCGTTATTCAGAGCATTGATATTATGCAAAAACTTAGAATATTGTGTACTCGACTGAAGGATCAAGATTGAAACAAGTACCTACAACACAAGAATTGCACTTGCACATGTGTTCTGTATTGTATACCAGCAGAGCAAAAGACAATGACGCAATAGACCGTAGCGAGAGTACGACATAGTATTATTAGAGTCCGTACCGAAATCCAAAGGCAAGGTGATCATATCATATCTGCTCTTTTTGTTTATATCAATACACAGTCTGCGAAAGTAATTTTGAATTATCGACATTTTTCGTTATTTCAGCTTTACTTAAGTTCCAAATCCAGATGATAGGTATGAATGTTATTAATAAATACCTAAGTTATGTCTTTCTGTTAGCAACAAACATACAAACCTACTAAATCTCTTATATTATAAAAATGAAACGTTTTACATTTTGTGTATGTTCTACTTTCATACGAAAACTACTTAATCAATGATTTTTAAATTTTGCACACAATGTAGTTGTGTCTCTGGCCAAATCTTAGGCTACTTTGTCAGTACCAAGCGAGCGAAGCAGTGTGTAAAAGCCAGGGGCGCAGACTTTTCACGAATCTCGTGGAAGCTAATTTGGGCTGCTTATAGCATAGTCTAGAGATGCATAGTCTAGAGATTTATAAAGATGTGTTCCGTAAGGTCAAGTAAGGATTTTTATAAATAAAATGCTTGTTGGACATGACAATCTTGTATAGTACATAAAAATCGATTGCCACAAGTGTGACGGAGCATCACTTGAGAACGGCTGGACCGATTTGGATGATTTCATGTTTGTTGTGTTCGTAATTGTCAGGACAAGGTTTGTGTGAAAGAAAATTATCGGAAAATCCACGGAAAAAGTTGGATATTTGGATGGTATTTTTATACGATAATTTCAATAAAAAAAATTTGGTATGCTGCAAATAATCTACAGCCCAACAGCGCACACAACAGTCGCAAGTGTTTCATAATAATATGTATATTACACTGTTTTTGCACTGATTTCTCTTTGGTTTACAGCTTACATGTGTCGATATTCTTTAGAAATTATTTGTAAGTTTCTTTGAAATTAGACTGTGTTACAATTAAATACATAATAAAATAAAGAATTTTTGATATTGATTTTAATTCAAAGTCGTACTGAATGCTAACTGTTGATCACAGTAACAGTTGTTTTTTTTCGTATACATACATACTTATTACTGTCAATTAATTATTTTTGCGCGTCTGCGGTCGTGGGTGCTCCATACCCCCTATTTACTTTCTGTGGACGGTGGAGCTTCTGAGCAACTACGGAACCGGTCCATCTGATAAAAGCTACCATTTAATAAAATAAAAGGTGATTAGTTCAGTCTTCGTTGATTTTATGGAATTAAAATCACAGGCTGTATTTAAGGGGTTTGTACATAAAAGCAAAATAAAGTATTTGTTGTCTGTCAAAAGCATTCACATTACCTAGGCAAAAATGTGTGAGGAGTATGATGAGATTTGAGGAAGCGAAAGAAGTAAAGAAGAGTGTAAGGACCTCGACGGTTAGCGCTCCGTCCTCTCTGACTACCCCGTTAGGGTGTGAAGATATGTATGTATGTACAAAAAAAGAGAATAGAGTTAATAATAAAATAAAATGTAATGCAATGCAATAAAATTCGGTTTTAGACTTACCGTAAAGTTCTCACTAAAAATGGTAAAACTCCACCTAGACGATCAACGTTATAGAAATCTAGTTCCCCGTCGATGAACGTCCGAGCCGGTATGTGGGGTGGTACGTGTCTGAAAGATCAATACTTGTAACGAACTTTAAGAAGTTTCACCGAAGACGTCCTCTGTGTACATATTATACCTATATTAATATCTATATGTATAAGCACAGTACAAGCAAGGTATAAGGTATACCTTGAGACTGCGGAGAATAGATACAGACTATAAATTATATAGAACTCGTGAATAAATCTGTAGACTAAATATGGAATTTTTGGGAACACTTAACACGGCTTGCAGGAGGTGTGTTGTTAGAAATCACCATGTAACAAAAAAGCGTTACGTCCCCTCTATTCGACTCTTAGCGACTCTCTCTGTCTCTTCCTAACACACGTTACAGTTAATTGAGCAACGCAGGCCGGTTCGTTAGCTCTATACATAGATTTACAGTGATCTTTCTGTTTCTTTCTATTATATACGAGCGTGTGTGCGTGCGAGTATCGAGATTCGAGCAGAAGAGCAGCGTGCTTGGCCGACTGTTATAACCCCATTACTTTACACGAGGAAATATGGTTAAAACTTTTTTTTTGTTTTTGTTTTAAATCATACGTGAGTTTTATTGTCTCATTATTGCAATTAAGTTTTGAGAAATGAAAAGGAACTTCGTTTCTGCATAGAATTTATAGACCGTGACCCAAGCTTATTTGTACTGTGCCCATACGGTGGTTAAACATAAGTTGCTTAACCGTTTCAAATACCAAACCGTAGCTACTACGTTACGTGATATAAGATTGTGTGATATATTTTTATTTCGGACGAAATATAAAACTTTCGCAAATTAAAATGGAGAACTCTTACTCATGATTAAAATTATTTCTGCATGATAATTTAGCAAATTAATATCTTAAAAAAATATACATTTGATTACCAAAATATCACTAAACGATCTTGGAAATGATATTAAAACGTCATTTTGTACAATTCCAAATTTAAAAACATCTACTTATCTAATAAAATAATATCTCAAGTATGTATTAAAATACTACGGCGCACACACACACTTGAGTAACGAAACTAATTTCGCCAAAAGTTACAAACAATAGGCTAGACGACTTCTATTAAATGTGATTTATTTTATACATTGTATTAAAACAATTAAACGTTTTGATTACAATTGAAAAAAAACTAAGGGTGGCTTGCACGAACTATTTAAACTCGGTTTAAGGATTTGACATCTCGCTTGCACCAACTATTAAATCGTTGGTGCAAGCGAGATGTCAAATCCTTAAACCGAGTTTAAATAGTTCGTGCAAGCCACCCCAAAGCGCATTCATTGACAGAAACTTAGATAATAGGTTTTAAATTTAAGTAGTGGGAACAGAGTGGGGATGAGCCAGAGGGAGATAACGTTACATAGCTGTCGCGTCACAAAGCTGATTTGACATTGCACAGCCCTAAGAGTGACAGAGACAGAACATATCCACACTGTTGCCACTACCAAAGTTTAAAAGCGAATAAATCTTATGTTTTTCATTGTATTTTGAATATTTTTTCACAGTTTTGTTTATGATGCCTAAACCTTTGTTTTAACGAGGTCGTTAAGAAATAATCATCTAGCCTATTGCACGTATGAACCACCTACACGGTTTTATCGAATGAATTTAAATTTCCCCCTTTGTGTTACACCAATTTTATCATACAGCTGTTTGTCTTTGTTTTCAGAAATAAATTATATCGGGATGTGTGAGTATTTTTTATGTAAATATAAGGGTGAGCGCTGGGCATGAAAGGTGCTAATACATACGGATTACCGATAGGGTTCTCGCTCCACAATTTCAATACAGCGGAGAGCAAACGAGCGTGACAACACCACGATATGGCTGGAGTGTTACGAGATATGTTGAACAGCCGCTGAAATATGCCATCCTGGTACCTTTTTATAAAGAATTTGAACACCAGTAATACTTCATAAAAATTAGAATAAAAATGCTTAGAAGTTGTTTGCCGGGCAAGCACTTGTCGATCGCACCTCCCTCAAATAGAAAAATGACAGTCCATGCAGTTAAATGATAACGTAACACATTAAGAAATCATGAAAAAGTTTCTAATACTGCATTCCACAGACTAGTATTATATTTTAGTGGAAACATGATTAACTTTTTTCGTTCTTTTGTTCACTGTTGTTTATTGTAAACATTCCTTCTAAACGTTATCACTCTAAGTTTTGAACTAATATTAACTTGAATAGTACACAAGAAGCTTCTTTTACTGATTCTTAAATTGTGTTGTCAAATTAATTCAACGATAAATTTATTAATAATGGACACGATTGTTGAGAAAATATTGGAATTCAATGGCAAGTAAAAAGTAAAAGTAAGTTTAAAAGTAGTTACAGTAAAAGTTAATCGTTTTTAAACTTAGTTTAAGCTCTATCTCCGACCCTTCTTACGCTGAGTTCAAACCTTTTTTCTCAAGGAGATTTAATATTTTTTTTACAATCAAGTTCATCATTTTAATTATTTTATTATCTATCTCAATATCATCAATATGTCTATTTATTTTTGTTACCTAACTACGACGAGTCAAGAAGGAGGATTATCATTGTAGTAGCTTCAGTATGTATTATTGTAACGCTCATAGAGCGTATTCATAATTATGTTTCCTTTGCTTATATCCTAATTTGTAGATAATTTTATACTCTACAACTTTTGTAATAAATGCGAATATAATTTAAAGCATAGGAAACAAGATATTCCCAAAAACCGTTTGTCGTGACCTTTGACCTTGAATATCTTTAGACGTGGACACGAGATCTCAAGAGACTTTTGAGCCAACTTTTAAGATGTCGAAACAAAAGTTACTCTTAAAGTATAAAAGTAACCTTTTAAGGCGACGCAGTGATAAACAATAATTAATTTAAAATAGAGCTTCATTCTGCGCCCATACATAAATCAGACACGTGGCTAGCTTACGAAAAATACGAAAAAACGGTTATTTTAGTTTATATTAAAAACTACAATTAATTTTAAAAATCCAACTGGCATTTTGAGAAGTTTGTTTAGATTAATTAGTTCGAAAAACGTAAATCTCAGTTTTAGAAGAGCTTTCTTTCATATTTTTTTCTGTTACAAAAATTAACAAAGAATGCAACGCAACACGAATCAAATTACCAAATATCACTTTTATACGTTTTGTAATTACTAAGAAAAATTGAGATCCCTGCTGTCAAAATTTCGAATGCATCGATCGCCTTGACAGACATTTTCTTGGAGAATCAAGAGATGTCGACAGAAGCTAAGCACAATAACAAAATATGTATGAAAAAATTTTACCATGTCCAGTATGCAGTTATCCATGATGTATCTTCGGAATTTCTCAAGGAAAATCTTACGTGTAGAAGGTATTAAGTTGGTGCCGTCGGAGTTATCCAAGAGCATAAGCAGGAACTCCAACTAATTCAATTAATAATTGCAATTAATAAAAACGAAAAAATGTACAGCAAAAATCAAATATAAAAAACACTGCTCGATCTTAACGAAACTTTCTATGTAGATAATAATAAAAGCTGTGAGAAAAATGTATGAGTTTATTTACTTTCTTACATATTAAAAATAATAATATGAGGTAGAAATTATCTATATATCTGTATGAAACAGATATGTAGATACGAATTTCAAATCATGTGTCCGTTTGTCTGTCAATTTATCATAGCTTCGTAGCAGATTTTTTCATAAACCATGCCTTTGCGTATAAACTTAAAAATATAGTACCTAATACTGACACATTTAATTAATTCACAAACTTTGTAATAATTAACACTAAAATATTCGCATAGAATTAAAGAGGATGTAAATTGAGCACTAGTATTTGACCCAAAACTCCCCCACTCTTTAACTCCACAAAAGCATTATGCCTTATTTAAAGCTCATAGAAACATTATAGAGAGTCCCAGGTCTTCGGAAATTAATTTTATAACACCATTTTATAGAAACTTGGTTACGGAGTCTACAGAGTTCTCTGCGCACAAGTTGAACTTGCACTTGACGAATTTTCAAGAATCCATAAACGAAATGACAAAGACATATTTCTTATGGTATCGTCATGTTTTCTCTCCGCATGTCCGTGTGTTCGTCGATGCGTACGTCTGTCACGTATGCGCGCTGCCGATTTTTTCCGAAATTAAAATTTTTCTAAATTAATTTATGACGAAATGTACACATACGTAAATTGGTAAGCCAAACCCAAAAATGAAAAAAAAATGGATGTTTTGGATTCATCAATTTTTTTTTCAAAATTCAACTTCTGTTTTCCAAATTGCTTACCGCTTTTAGCCGGATTTCTATCGTCAATACTTTTATAGTAATATTTAACTGTATAGTAAATTAACAAAATATATTAATAATATTTTAATTTTATTCCAAATCAATTGAGATAAGTATTACATAAAGTAAAAAGCAAGTCCTGAGAAAATTATCTGTCATGAATATACCTTAACGAATAAAGAAATCTTCGTCAACAAACCTGAATTTTTTCCAACGGTGCTACAGCTTTTGTTATTTTGTAGCAGTCCTCCCTATATTGCGACTCGAGCGCGGCATCGTCTTGAAACGAAGGAAGCAATTTAGAGATTTTATCTGGAATTAAATCAATCGCGAGTAGGTGTCACTGTCAGCAAATCTCTTTTATTTTTTTTCGTATTATTATTTTTGTAAAAGAGACTAGAAATGGCGATAAATCGTTCCTCTGTTGAATAGAGATCGATATCTGAAGAAATTCGTGTTCACTTTTACTCATTTTCGATCTCCAACCAAGGAACTACTTACAATCGCTTAATTGGTTTTTGGTAGAGTTCATATAACTAGTAACTACTGTAACAATTACATCTATACTAATATCACAGAGAATTTTTTTTATTGTTTGTATGTAATGGATGAACTCAAAAACTACTCAACTGATTTCAAACATTCTTCCACCTATATAATAATAATAATAAACTCAGACATTTCACACAGCGCCATCTAGTCCCAAAGTAAGCAGCACAGCGCTTGTGTTATGGGTACTAGACAACTGATATACTACTTATATACTTTTTTTTTTGTAAATAAATACATATTATACATAAACACCCAGACTCGGGACGGGAATCGAACCCGCAACCCCCGTTTACTTTCCGTTTACTTTACTTACTTACTATATAAAGCTACATTATCAGCGAGCAACATGGGCTCTATTTTATTTTCAAAAAAAATCTATCCATATGAAGCCGGGGCGAGTCGCTAGCAAAACATAGAGAAAAGAAAATCGACCCTCTCGCTTTCGCAACGGGAATGTCATTTTAGGTCTGTGATTCCTGTTTTATACGTTACTACTCGGCAAACTCGGCCCGTTTCACTGGGCGTAAAAACAAAAAAAAATTCTACTGATCCGATCGCTACCAAACTTTACAGGATCACCCGCTAGGCCAATCTGAAGATTCCCTGAAAATTTCATCGAAATCGGTTCAGCCATTTCGGAGTCCATAAGGAACATACATACATCGCCTTTTATATATAGAGATAAGTTGGTATGTCGGTACATGGAGAGTTAATTACCACGTGTAAACAGCTATAGATAGATACTATTCTCCTTGCAAAGCGGCAACTCGCGACTTGCTACTTACCGAGCTACACATGGAAATGTTGACACGGTATTTATACCTACTTACCAACTTATAACCAACCATAGTTTAACTCCAGATCAGACAGCCTGGAGGTGAGGTAAATTAAATCAAATAAATGTATATTGTGGGTGCTGTTTTCTATGGAAATGGCGGCCGATCAGCTTATCTGATGATAAATGTGTCGTATCTGTTTGTCTCGACGTCGCTGTATATGACGCTGTACGTCGATGTATTATCTTATAAAGTGTAAGCCATGCTTGATGTCAATCGTGCCTCCTTTATCGATGTAGACGTCAGCTCTATGCTATGTATATGTTATAAATTAAGCGCACGTGCTGCCTAACACAAACCATTAATGTACTGGCTTAGTGCCTAACGACTATTAAAAACACATTTTTTAATGAAGGCTGAAATATAAAAAGTGAAATATTTGTTACATTTTTCACAGGTTATTTTTGGATTCTCTAACAATACCTTATAAATACTTATACGACTTAAGCATACATAATATTGTAATATTATTACAATTATTTGGAATGCATTTAAAAGCACTTTAAACAACAATAACAATTCTATTTAATTAGCACTTTAAAAACTACTTCACTAAATATACATATCGACAGTGGACAGTATAATTGCTGTAACTCGAACCAATGCTAAAATGAGTTATAAGTATATGTATTATTATGTATCATTGGAATCAGAAAAAATAACTGCGTCGAATGGTCCTAGTGTTGTTCTTCTACGATTAAAAATAAATTAGATACGACGTCGACTTTTTACAGAGCTTGTCTACTAAACATTCCATAAAATATTGTATATGTTAAAAATACAACTATTTATCAAAATTGATCAGACACGTCAAAATAACTGCTAGGGTTATAATACTTCAAAACAGTTACACCTTTTTTCATATTATTAATTAATCATAATTGAGATACAGCAAATCTGCCGCTCGGGAATTTTGAGCTTGCCAGAAATACTGCATTTTACTTGCTTAGCAATGTGCGGTCTCCAGATTTACAACACGTCATTTAATACAACTCCTCTATATCGAGTCAGTATTTTGGACGGTAAAGAATTTATGAGGTATGAACAAATTACAAAGAATACCTGTGTTCGATATAGAATAGTTCTATAGTGTATGAAAAGACGAAATGTTTTGAATGCTTTCGTACATATGTCACTGTCCTGTTATTGACAAAAAAGACATGCACTTACCTCGACGTCTCCGCTATAGGATAATTAGTGACAAATACAGATATATAACACAAAACAGTCTATTATGGATATTTTCCAATTTGAAGCACAGTACACAGCAGATAACGTTCTTTTTAAACACAGGACGCGAATAATGGCGTTTTATTTCTTTTTAGGATTTTTTACGATCGAAGGTAGCGCCGCGCGCGGCGTATAATTGTACTTTTGTTATGCCCACGTTAGTGCCCACGTTTATTTGAACACGGAAGCGCCGGGCAGCCACACATCCATTTGACAATAACAGTACATTGACTTAACAACTTATTTTATTGGAACTTAAAAATATATATATCTAGATTAAATACCTATGGCCGCATTCAAAAAAACTAACCTGAATATAATGTTCATAAAAAAATCTATGGTACCATTACGCTAACATTATAGAGGTGCCTAATAATTCCCAAATATCATCTTTATCCAACAGAATTGATACGAGGGCTGCTATTTATGTATCCGGAATAACAAAGTGAAACAAACATATAGCATTTATTATAGTTTTATTGCTTTTCAAAATATTCACCATGATGATCGATGCACTTTTGCATGCGTTGGAACCAATTTTCGTAGCACTTTTTCCATTCGGATTGAGGTATCTCCAAAACGTGCATTTTGAACGCATCAACAGCCTCTTCACGGCTCTAAAAACGTTGACCACGTAATTTATTCTTCAAGGTTGGGAATAAATAGAAGTCGTTGGGGGCCAAGTCGGGGCTGTACGGCGGATGACCCGTTAATTCGATCTTTTGATCTTCCAAATACCGAGTTGTTTCGGCCGATGTGTGGCAGCTAGCATTGTCATGATGAAGAAGGATTCTGCGTTGTTGGTTGTTCTTTCTTATTTCTTCAAAGACTTCTGGCAAACAAATGGTCGTGTACCATTCAGAATTAACTATTTTACGATCCTCTAGTGGCACTGTAGCTACATGTCCATTTATACATAAAAACAAGCGACCATTTGCTTCAAAGTGCTTTTTGAACGAATGACTTTTGTTGGGTTCGGCTCATCTTGGAACACTCAAACCGTTGATTGTTGTTTAGTTTCAGGATCATACGCATATATCCAAGATTCATCACCTGTGTAGATATTGTACTTTTGTAACATTTTTTCACACCAATCGACACGAGCCCGTTTTTGGTCAAACGGTTGTGCGGAATCCAACGTGAACAAATTTTTTTTACAGCTAAATGTTCGTGTAATATTTTATATATACTCGTCATACTTATGCCCAGAGACGCCTCTATCTCGCGATATGTAACATGACGATCTTGTATTATTAGTTCCCGCACAGCATCAATAGTTTGAGGTACATCAACCGATTTAGCGCGACCTTCTTTAACTTCGTCCGTGAGCACAGACCGCCCACGATTAAACTCACTAAACCAGTGATACACAGTAGTTTTCGATGGTGCTTCGTCCCCAAAAGTCGAAGTGAGTTGATCGATGCACTGTTTTTGAGTTAGCCCTCGACGAAAATCGTAATAAATCATAGCACGAAAATTTTCACGACTTAAATCCATGGTGATAAAGACTCGCAATTTTCAAAATGACGCCACAAAGGATAAACAAATGACAGCTACATGAAACAAATTGTATTCTTCAGCCAAAGAGTTCCTTTTTTAAATGTTATAATTACTTTTTTAATATTGTTCTGTAACTGGCCAGTTCCGGATACATAAATAACAGCCCTCGTAATATAGTTTCAAAAATATAAAGATTTAAAAAATTAGTCGACAAACAAATTATTCCTAGAACAAACGCTAATAAATACTTTTTGAAGTACGATATGAAAGCAAAAGATGTTTTCATTAATTCTAACAAAGAAGAGTGTAATTAGAAATTACAAAAAAATAATAATATACTACCTACTAATAAAAAAAGAACGTAGCTGAAACTCAGTTCATAATATTATTATTGTTTCTCAATAATAATATTAGGGGTTAAAGTACGAAATTTCCATTTCGTATTGAATAATTAAAAAAATTTTTTGTAGGATGATATATATTTATTTAATCAAAAATATTTACCCTTATTATCTATACATTTTTGCCATCTAATCGGAAGATCATTGAAACCTTTCGATAGTATTCTGGGGATCTGGACTCCGCAAACTGCTTGAAGGTATTTTGTACTGCTTCTGCTTACTGCTTAAATTTTTTTCCGTGCAAAAAATTGTCCAAATCGCGGAAAAATTGGCAGTCGGATGGGGCTAGGTCCAGCAAGTATGGAGGATGACGGATGGTTTCTAACTGCAGATCTTGTAGTGTTAAAACTGTTTCTTGTGCAGTGTGTGAGGTCTTGCGTTATCTTGGAGCATAATGGTGAAGATCAATTGTCGAGTCGGGGCTGTTTTGCTTCGCCATTATTGTTCAGCACAGTTTCTCATCGGATCTGAGGAAGCTGTAATGAATTACATCAAGAAGTGACCACCAAACAGTTACCATCATCTTTCTTTAGGCATTGGTTTGGCGTTTGAACTGGGGTCAACCATTGCATTGTTCGCTTACAATTATTGTGAAGAATCTACTTTTCGTCACGTCACAATTCGGTCCAAAATCATTTCATTTCTGTACCGGCTTAACAAGGTCAGGAAAGCTTCAACGTGCGCTGCTCTCTGCAGATCGGTCAAATCATGAAGCACCCATTTTTCAAGTTTTTTAGTTATACCGATTGGCTGCGAATGGGTCAGTGTTGTGGGTATGTTAACGTCAAATCATGCCCCTAATTCCTTGGTAGTTTGATACAGATCGGCTTCCATCATAACCTTCAGTACATCGTTATTTACCTTAGTGGCTGGTCTTCCTCGTGGTTAATTCTTCAATTTGAGGTTTCCACTACTAAAGCGGTTAAACCAAAAACGCACAGTGTTCATTAGCCGTATCCTCTCCAAACACAGCATTGACATTACGAGCAGTTTTTGCTGCGTTCGTCTCACGTCGGAAATCGTATTAGAAAATTACTCCGATTTTCGTTGTATCCATCTTCACGTTAAAAGCTGAATGTAAAAAGTCGTGAAAGTCGAACAATCAAATGTCACGATTTTTAAAATTTAAAATGTTTTAGTTTTCGTGTGAAAAAAGTTCACTGAAATCTGACACCACTCAGGTTTAATTTAATTTAATTTAAAGCGACAAGGCTATTATAATTATTGCAATAAGAAGTCAGTTTAGTTTTGTTGATTATGCTTAATTAAAATTATTTTATTATTTCTTGAATTGGTTTGGTTGTATTTGATTTTGTTAAGTGTTTATGAGTTTCTGAAAATTTTACGTGATTCGTCTTTTATAATAACAAAACTACTGAAAGTTATATTGTTTTGTTAACAATTACCTCCTCTTTTAATTATTCAAATAACAATAAGTATTATGCATTACTGATTAATTTATTGTTTTATTTACTAGTAACTAACTTAATAATAGTTAATTTATTAATTCACATAATTATACCCACACTTTCATTTGAAAGAGTAATTAGAACATAAGAACATGTATTTACAACTAAAGTCAAGATTTTGTTTCAAAAAATCACATGTACAACAAAATATAAACAAATTGACATTTGCAATACATCGGTTACAGCAAGTTTACCGCTTGGAAATACAAAACGATTTTAGTATGTCATATAATATCACTTTTAGGTACAAAGTTTCTGCTGCTAAGAATTGAAAAACCAATTGCTGTAACTAGACAAACACTTGTCTTTAAGCCAACTTTAGAGTATTTAAGTTAATATCAGTTGATGAAGCTTTATTTAAAATATACATATTCTAAAAATTATATTTGTACGACCACCAGTTTACGAAATATAAATTTTTGAATCTGTTTTTTGGCTCTGGTGTAAAGTTGGATTTTTCGGAATACAGCAAATATGCTCTCCACCGTGGATATATGTATTATATATTATACTAACTTGGCAAAATATAATAACGCTATAAAATAACTGAGTTATAAAAAAATTTAGAAAAAATAACGGTAGTTCATGCTATTAAAATGCGATTTTGTAAGAAGTTTTTTCCGATATTATGTCTGCTGTCATCAATTCAATGACATTTTCCGTTTAAACTCTAGTTTAATATTTACAATAGATAATGGTTAAAAGTAGTAAATTGTTGCAACTATTAATATTGACTCTTAATTGTATATGATTAAAATGACAAATAGTTAATTTATTTATAAAACTATTAATTTCAAATAACAATTTAGTTTGAATTACTAATTTTGTTGCTCATTCATATATTTGTCGTTTGTCACAAGAACACGAATTTATATTTCTTTTTTATTTCATTTGTTCCTCTAACGAAGCATGTATCCTACTTGCGTCTGCAGTCTACAGCAGTAGTTCTGAATCGAGTTTCGATTACGTTCGAAATTTAAATTAGGAACTATGTACCTCTTATGTACCTACTTATATTATATTTATGTACTACGGAAACTTATCAGAGATGATATTACCTGTACCACTGGGTGCAAACGCTGTGTTCTTCATCGTTCCTTTTTCCGCCATTTCTATTAAAAAGAGATTTTGTTTCACTTTTCCAACCTACAATTATTGTTAGGTAGCTTATTAAACGAATAATTCTTGTACACATTTTTATATGTTTATGTACCAACCAAACTAGGGATGAGCGATATATATCGATATTGTTGAAATATCGATATCGATGTTTAAAATATCAACATTTTAATATCGATAACGACGACTTTTAAATATCAATATTTGTAACAATATACCTAAATATCGATATTTTTAACAAGATATCACAATGTCGATATGTTTACCAATATCATATTGTAATATCTTTATTATTTCATTTACAATGTGTGTTATGAAAATAAGAGAGTAACAAAATATTCGACATAATATCATAGATTAATTAGTTAGTATATTACAGATTAATTAGTTACTAACGTAAAATAATATCTTGGAATAAATGTGCAAAAAAAACAGATCGTGACGATATTACGCACTAGACAGATGTTTATGTCAATGCACTGACCTGCAATTCTAGGATCGGTCTCCCCGTGAACGGAGGTTGGTCGCTGCCACCAAGGCTTACGGATGACTGTACGTAGAACACTGTCGTCTGGACACTTGATGTTCAAGAAGTTGTCAAATCTGCATGAAATAATAAATAATACGCTTTTGAACCTTTCGCAAAACAAGACCTATATAAATTTTTGAGAATTTTGAACAATTTGAGAAATTATTGTAGTGTTCGATCGAAACCAATTCTTTGCACTGTACGTCATTCGATGCAATCAAACGTTTTGTTCCGCAGTTCAGGTATGAACATATTTAGTTCTA
The DNA here is from genome assembly GCA_907165235.1 of Zeuzera pyrina. Taxonomy (NCBI): domain Eukaryota; kingdom Metazoa; phylum Arthropoda; class Insecta; order Lepidoptera; family Cossidae; genus Zeuzera; species Zeuzera pyrina. Next base: position 9,608,650 of record OU015641.1, read on the forward strand.
GTCTACGGTTGAAGCATATAGAGACTAGCTGTGTCATCCAGTCAAAATATGTGTTGGATATGAGCGGTCGAATTTTAAAACAAAGATACAGTTTATCGAAACACTTGTTTTCATTTAACAAAAAGATGAATTTTAAGAAAGTGGCCCTTAAAATACAAAATTTTCATATTACAATCATTGAACTATGTTTTATTAATTCTGTACGTTAGGATTAACTTTCTCAGTTTTAAATTATAATTTGTCTATATTAGGTTTCACCTTCACAATAATTTTGCCAATATTACGAAACACCAATTTGGTTAATTCGACGTGTCCTTGTTCGATCTTCCATCTTTCGTAATATTATTAAAATGTTATAAAAATTGGGGATTCTTTGATACTGTAAAAACTAACGTTATTTTATTAAAAAAGACGTATTTGACGAGATGCTGCCTCGTCTCTCTGTGTTGCATGAGTCCACATATTACGTAAACACCTTCCAACTGCTGGGTGAAGTGCATGTCCTGAAAACATAATGTCATATAAGCAAATAACATTTAAAAAAAAATATCAAAATGTACAAATTACTTGTTTAGATCATTAACGATTATCTATTTCAAATATTTTTGACATTTAATTAATTATTATATTAAATTAAAAAAAAATATAAATTCTTCCCCAAGGCTTGATCTAACTCCATTCTAAATTTTAACAAAATCGGTCCAGCGGTTTAGCCGTGTACAAAAATCAACTTTTTGCCCCCCTTTTTGCTAGTGGAATTTTACGAAAATGTAAAACACGTGTCTTATTATTGTTTCATAGCATTACTAAATTCCATATAAAAGATTAATACAAAGTTTTATTCCTGTTTTTCCCCCTTAAAATGTGTATTTCCAAAAATCATTTTTTATTGGGCTCCGACATTGTACAAACTATCATCTGAGCAAATTTCGTGATCCTAGGTTTAGTAAAATATCTAAAACGGGAAATTTAACGCGATTACCTTTTATTTTGGCTTATAAATTTGGCTTATAAAGTTTATAGCTATGTTTAGTAGTTTTTGAGATTTTATAATTGTAATCAGTGAGTTTGTGAATGAGTGGTATTTTGCTTTTTAATCAATTCAAATCCATTATGATCACGCTAGGTGGTACAAGTACTAATAATAAGGATAAAAGCAAACCTTACGTATTGCCTGTGGTAGTGCGCGATGAGGCGCAATAAACCATACAAACAAAACAAACCTTACAAACATGTGTCGTGCGAGCTGTAGCGTTGACTATTAGTGCAATATGATTGGGCGTTTACAAATGTTTTATGTAAATATATTAATTATTTATGTAATAAACTACGACCGATCTATTAAAAAATTAAACGTGATAAATATTGAGTGCAAACATTGAGTGCAAATGACGATTTTACGTGAAAATTTATTATCGGGATTCACTTACTTAATACTTACATAAATTTTAGTGATGCAACATTAACGTTTACCTGATAATTAATATTAATTATATAACAAAATAGATAATATGTATGTGCTGCTTTATGTCAATAAAATTAGAGTCACATTAAAGAATACATAAATTTTCATTTGACCCTTCTGAAAATTTTTACATCTTTGACAACTCAAGTCACGATTTTGTCTAATGGTGGTCATTATAACGGAAATTGATCTATATTTCATAAAGTATTTGACCGATTTTTATTAAACCATTACATAAATGTTCTTCGTGTTCTCTAGAAATATATAAGGAACATTTGTAACGCTAGCGAAGTTACTACTAAAAGCTTTTTACTAAAATCTGTTAAAATCAGCTGAAGATGCAAATTTGAAACTTTATATTGTTATTATTATAAAAATATTTAAAAACCTCAAAGTAAAACATATTACTATATATACTATACACACTATATATACATATACTGTAATATATTATAGTTCAGTAGTACTATAATATATATAATATAATAATATGTTTTTAACATTAGTTTTTTGAAATCACATTTTTATGTCTACAATGAAAAATATTTGGTTCTTGTGTTTAACACTGTGACTCACTGGTGATACTAGGTCAAAGAGCAAACATTCTCTAACGATGCAATGCTCCAATATATCACATAGAGCAGATTCATCAAGAAACGTCCACAGAAGATCCAATAACATACAGAGGCGGGGCTGAGGCTGGCCGAGGAATTTTTTTGATAGATCTTTCTGCAAAGTGAGAGGCATTATGGCATTATGAAAAGCATATGACTGGCCCGTTGGCGCAGTGGCATATGCATCTGCTTTCCAAGCTAGGGTCCCGGCTTCGATCCCCGGTCAGGTCAATTTAGGAAACGAACTTCTCTAAATTGGCTTGGAGTCTGGGTGTTACTGGAAACTCCCCCAGAGTTCGTTGTGTGGTACCCATGGTACAAGCTTACTGCTTAATTTGGGGTCACGCAATCTGTGTAATTGTCTGGAGTATTATTATTATTTCTTTCGTAACTCTTTTTATTTTTCATTTCGCTTGTATGAATTTTTTCCTTAACAGCTACACGTACATGCATAATATGCAGAGCGACTACATACATACTTTCACGCAGAGCGACTATTTTTTAAAGGTGTTATATTTTAACTTGTATTTTCACTGTCTTAGATGTATCAAAATAAATTTATTATAGCATAGGCAATTACATACTTTTCGATGTTTCACTCTATTGCCGATCTAACAGTTCATTTTTTAATTTTTTATTCAGTTATGTGTAGAAAATCTCTCTTGTTATGACAAAGAGTTTCACAAATAAAAGGTTTTCTATATAGAATTACCTACGTATTATTTGAAGGAGTTATTGTCTGTTTACTTATGATTCAACATAAACTAAATGGATTTAATTCAAAATAAGTTCTATATCGCTCTTCATGTGAGCATTTGCCTTTTAGGTGAAATAACAACTTCAGATATTGATAAATAATCACAATTAAGTAAAGATCACTTACGAAATTGTCATCTCTAGTTTTATTGAAAAACTCTATCGTATATGGATCTGGATGAATGGCTCTACTTTTCAGTCCAAGATTCCCACGAAATCGAGGGAGTAGTTCAGCTACAACCACATAGGAAAGGCGGAGGGTGTTTCCTAGCTCTGATATTATCAGACGAGCGACGGACATCAGGAAAGCCTGTTAAATTAATCTATTAATAGTACTAAATAATTTTTTGCGTATATTATATTAAAAGAACTGCGTAAAAATCCTATGAAAAAGTATCGAGACGGCAAGTATAAGTTATACAGAAACTAACAGTAGGTACAAAGATGCACGAAATTTATTTAGAGCATTAACGAAATAACAGTCATAAAAGTAACCTTATGTGTACGACCTCTCCTCTAATTCCATTACACTACGGTTACGTAATGAAAATAAAATAAATGCTTCCGTGCGTGAACTTCAGTCCGATCATAAAAAATGTACTGCTAGAATATAACAATTCACTGCAATCGTTTTTATACGACTATCCCTTGAAATTAGTGATGGATAGGTCAGAGATTTCTAAAGATACGCGTCTAGATATACATCAAGCTTTGCGTATCTAAGAGTAAGTTCAAATTCTGTGTCTACTCTGTATTGGTGTGACCGTAGAGTAATTGAGGCTTCCTAAGCCGACGCGCGCGATTTATTTTTTCGGTAATTTCAAGTTCTGTGTCTACTCTGTATTCGTGTGACCGCAGAGGACTTGAGGCTTCCTAATCCGACACGCGCGATTTATTCTTTCTGTAAGTTCAAGTTCTGTGTCTACTCTGTATTGCTGTAACCGTAGAGTACTTGAGGCTTCCTAATCTGACGCGCGCGATTTATTCTTTCGATACTATACGTTATCAGTTATCGTGCTATATTCCAGTTTGCAAATAACTTGTAAAAATGGATACTGGTCCATTTGCGGATATGCGGACACTTACATGTTATTATTACGACAATAACTTGGAATTGTATTAGTTCTTCTAAGTAAAAAATGTCGTTCGTTTTAAGATAAAACCATAGACTTTGTAAATAACTTTAGACCCATGTCCCGTACAGCAAAGGTGAGGTAAATCAGATATGCTAATTCACCGGTACATACGACACACATTGATTGTCAGATGACCGGCCGCCATTTCGTTAGAAAACAGCACCTACCCTCTACATTTTATATGATTATATGTGCCTCATTTTGAAGTACGGTACAGGCTGTCTGGTGTTATGAAGTACATATATTTTATGGATAAAACTAGTTACTTTTCTAGACATTTTCTTAATTTCAACGTTTTGTGTTTCAACCATTGAGTCTGGGGACGATCGTGGACTGTACGCTGAATCGGAGCTATGAATGCGCAAAGCGACTTCTTCTTCTTGAACTTTAGAAGACTCAGATTTAGCCTGTAATAAGTAATAACTATATATAGTTTACTAATATTTAGGATCTTGTACTTTGAACGGAAAAGCCTTTAAAATATTATTCCCGTGTTCGCCTTATGTGTCTGTCTGTCCATCAGACACAGACGATTTTCTTAGAAAACATGGTATATAAAAATTTGAAATTGGGTACAATGTTACATATTATCAAACCATATATTTTGCACCAATTAATTCCTATGATTATAGGAGGATTAAAGAAGAAACTTGTTAATCGAACTCAACGATATCTGCGGCGATACCTCCTAACATAGCCTAGAATTTTAGAAATTTTAAGGAATATGATAAATGAAGCATTGTTTAAAGTTTACTGAAAAAATATAACGTAGTCCTGTGTTCAAAAATTAGTTTCGCATTTGTAAAAGCAATTTTAAAAGTAATTTTTACCATTTCATAAATATCGTGTGGAATCCTTTGCGCGCGAATAACACTTGCACGTGATCATTGTTTTTTTGCTTCTAAAAAGGGTAAAATTTAGTACGAACACCCAACCGCACCTTATGCCTCAGGAGAGCATACGCGAGGAGTAGTCTGGCTCGAACCAACTAAAAAAACCTTCTTCTCGCTGTTTGGGATCGAGAGTTCCCAGAAGTAATACGCGGCGTTCACGATCAAAGTGCTCGCGTGGTGAGAAGCAAACTCGAAGTAGCGCTTAAACGTCTCCTTAAGGCACTTTTTGATGGTAGGTAAAACGCTATGAAAGACTTTTTGGCGGGAATGGGAGAAGTGAGGTTGTCATTTCATTTAGATTTTCTATTTTTTACATTTTTGGGAGTTTTAAAGTACAAAAGTGATAGTATATTGTGTTTTAAAGTCTGTATAAGTGAAAAGAATGAAGTAGGACTGAATAAACGTATGTAGCTGAAGTTCTTGCGCTCTTCTAAGAAGTCCTTTATAACTTCAGTAAAGCCTACTATCATTTTACTGAAGGAATTTTACGATAAGAAGAAAAAACGAAAACTTCGAATGTACTTCATGTTAATTCGTGACATTGCTAAATGCGCTAATCTGTGTACCATGCCATGAAGAAAGAAAGAAAAAATCGCTATGAAGGTCTACATTGTGCATCTACCACGGCCTTCCCACGGCGGTGCGCATGAACCTATTCTGAAAGACTCGGATCACGTGATTAACTTTTATTTCTACTTTTATAATACAAATTATAAATTATTATTTACCTTACTGCTCTTAGCAGTGACAGTAGGCTTTAGGTCTGTTATTGGTCGAGACAATTCATTCAATAGAGCGTCAAGAGATTTGAACAACAAAGACGCGCGGGTGCAATCTTTTGACGGAGCTATTTGAAGAGGTTGATAACTCTCCACAGGAAATCTGTTAAATATGTAGATTATTAGTTTGCAACATTTTAAAATTTACTACATTTATATTAATTTTTTTTTGTATAAAAGAGGGGGCAAACGAGCTAGCGAGTCACCTGGTGAAAAGTGATCATAGTCGCCCATGAACACCCGCAACGTCCGGGGAATTACGAGTCCGTTGCCGGCCTTTAAGGAAAGGAGGGGGAGAGGGCAGATGAGCCACCGGTCCTCTCGCTCACCGAACGAAACAACAGCGATAGATGCTGTTATTTCACGCCGATATTCTGTGAGAGGGTGGTATTTCATAGGGCGAGCCGGCACAATTCCTGCTACAATGGGGCATGGCTCTACATGATAATAATAAAGATAATAAAGATGAGTCAAAGATATCTTTCTGTAGGTACCTCCATAAACTATAATAATTTATATTACCTATGTGTAAGTACTATATGTCTATAAAATATTCGTCATAGATATCAACAATCAAATATTGGCTGAAATTGAAATTTCGTCAATATGACTAAATTTTGTTTGTAGGTGTGTTTAAACATGCGTATAAAATTTAAAACCTTCCCTTGAAAAAAAATGTAAGAAAACAAAACCATTAGAGTCTCTATCATTCTCAATCATATACAGAAAGAAAGTTTTAAGAATAAATTAAAGAACGTAAAATTCTGCATAAAATGAAAAAAATTAACGGTAAAATTTGTAAAATTAACGGATTAAAAATAGAAGTGAGAGAAGCCTAAGAATGAAAAAAACCTTAAAACGTCATAAAACCGTAAAAACTAGTCAGATATATTTTTCGTAATCGGTATAAAAAAGGTTAGGGTTTGTAGCCAAACATTTTTTCAGTTGAATAAAATTTTTGTTATCGTTAAAAAAGATTTTTAGTCTATTTATTTTTTAAGTCAACGGGAAATAGTACGAGGTATTACTATGATAATTTATTATAAGGGGACTTACACGAAAGGCACATGGCCAAAATTAGCGTAGAGATGTTCCTGCATGGCTAAAGAAACCGCAGGAAAGTACGCAAGTCCTGCTCCATGTGTTACTTTGTCGAACGCTACTCCCAAAGAAACACCATTCCTGTAACAATATTATTGTAATCGCGTATATTATTTGTCTGTATATATCCAGCATTCAAATTGTATTAAAAAGATTATCATAATGCTTTGATGCTTATTGACTAGGCTTTATTGACGATAGGTTTTATTGGCGATGCTTTATTGACTAGGAACAGAGATAAACCAAAGAGCTTGTGGAAAGCAATCCAAACAATTTGTGAAATTCGTAACACCGTGGGTTGCCACACTGACTTACTTAATTTAAAGACCACTCCCGTTGAATCATTGTCGATGTGCAATAAATACTTTTCAAGCTTGGGCAGGGGTTTGGCTGAGCGAATCTTAAATGCCACAAGTAAATCCGAGGAAGAGTTGGTATGTGAGGTGGAAACCAGTTTAAGTCCGTCTGAGTCACTTTTCTTAAAGCCTACGGATGTGGATGAGGTGGCTTCGATTATTCGACAATCGAAACCGGACGGTGCCCCTGGCTTAGACGGGTTTGGTAATCGCCTAGTCAAGCTGATATGTCGGGCCATTGTGAAGCCGGTCACACACATATACAACCTGAGTTTATCTTCTAGGACTTTTCCAGATTGTTGGAGAACAGCTATTATTACTCCAATATACAAGAAAGGGAAAAAGTCGGATCCCGTAAACTATAGGCCCATTGCGCTGCTTAGTGTGCTATCAAAGATTCTTGAAAAGCTGGTCGAAAGGAGATTGGTGAGTTTTCTAGAGTCACACAGTCTGATCTCGCCCAATCAGTTCGGCTTTCGCAGGGGCAAATCGACCGAAGACGCTATGACTCTGCTTCTTAACAGGGTTTCGAGGGCTATTGATGGAAAAGAAGCGTGTCTTGGGGTATTCTTGGATCTCTCCAGGGCATTCGACACGGTATCCCACCCCATTCTCCTGCGAAAGTTAGAGCTGCTGGGAGTGAGGGTAGTTACTTTGCGGTGGTTTGCAAGCTATTTGGAGAATAGGAGGCAGGTAGTTGCTATGGGAGATTACACTAGTGATCTTATTCGGGTGGGGTTTGGTGTGCCAAGGGGAGCATCCTAGGACCGTTATTATTTAACATATACATAGATAACATCTCTAAAATCTTAGTCGAGGAAAGAAACGTAGAAGTCATTTGCTACGGCGATTATATTTCGACACCCTTCTTGGTCTGGTGTTTTTGCCTGTGCTGAGAGTGGAATGGCGAGAGTGACGGACTGGCTAAGTCGCAACTTACTGACTCTTAATGTCTCGAAATCTAAATACTTGTGTTTCTACAACACCAAGCCCTCCAGTAATCCTGCTCCATATTTTCTTAGGATCCACACGTGTGGTAACTATCAAAATTCATGTTCTTGTATGATCTTGGAGAGAGTTCCATATTTAAATTACTTGGGCGTGGAAATTGACGAAAGGCTCATCTTTAAGCATCATATAGACAAACTAGCCAATCGGGTGAGGATGCTGATACCGATTATAAAGCTCCTCCGCTATGGTGCATCCAGGCAGATTCTCACATTGGTCAACAAAGCCCTGTGTCAGTCCGTTCTCCTTTATTGTATTACTGCCTGGGGCGCGGCTAAAACTTACATGGCCTAACGCGGCTAAAACTTACATGGTCTCTGTGGAGCGAGCCCAGAGATCTATCTTGAAGGTGATGTTGGGTAAGGAGTTTCAATTTCCCACGAGTTTACTATATAAAGAGGCACGGGTTCTCTCTGTTCGCCAGCTCTATATTTTCAGGGTCGCGCTGTGGCAACACAAATGTCTCACACAGTCGGACGATTCGAATTTGGATAGGGCGGGGCGACGTTTGGTGTTGAAAAAGCATACAGTGCGCACTGCGTTTGTACAGAGATTTAGCGCGTTCTCTTTCCCTTTTATCTACTCGAAACTTAATCGACTGTGCTCAATAAGCGACTTGAAAATGTGCATAGGTAAACAGAAATTGAGTGGCTTCCTCATATCCTTGAGCTACACTGACACGAAATATTTATTGGCAATTAATATATAATAATTTTGTAACATATCATTAGACGCACTTGACATTATTGTACTGACTCATTTTACACCAATTTTGGACAATTTACAATTAATTAGACAATATTGTACATCAGAATTAATTTTTTTTTGTGAAGATTAATGAAACCCTCATTTAATGGTCACCCGCGATACAGGTTCGCCTAGTGCGGGGACCACTCTGACAATGTGCTTTTGTATTATAATTTTTTTCTTTGTGTAATTAATAATAATAAATAAATAATAATTTATTAATTACATATTACTAGAACTACCTATATAAAACTAAAACTTTGAATATGGTTTTTCTCATGTTAATTTTATATATTAAAAATGAATGTTCTTTGTATGTTTGTCCTCTATGCGTTCCTCAACCATTTATCCGATTGTGATGAAACTTTGGTGAGTTGTTCTGCGTACATCCGCGAAGGCTTCTGAATTGTTTAATTTAATAAATAAAAGAGTATGCGAACAGAGTCGCGGGCAATACCTAATTTCAAAAAAAATAATAAAAAAATTAAACTAAATGAAATCAATGTGCACCAACAGAAAGTCTATTACTTTGGTAGGCTTCGTACCGACTTCAGTAACTGTCAAATTTAATAATATATCGTATTTATAAAATTATTTTTGTACTTGAGTTTTGATTAGTAAAGGATAGTTACTACGTACTTTTGGTGATTTTTTTTTAGTGTATACAATTTTTTCATTAAATTTTTTTATTTCTCTCTTTTGAGTGACCTTGACCTAAATAAATATCTAAGGCAGGTCAACAATTAACTTTTTGCTAATTCTGGAGTGCAATGACATCAAGAGAATCATCAATATAAATAAATAAAGGTTCAGTGAAGCATTTCAGCAGCAAAAAGCAGTTCATGTTATTTGGTGTATCTTCAAAATTTAAGCTCCAATCCCAGTGAAATTTAAATGAGACCAATCTGGAAGCATATCGTTTCAAATAAAAAAATAATTTTCAAAATCGATTCATAAATTACGGAGTCCTAAGGTAATAAATATTAAAAAAAAAACAAAAAAAATGATACTTCTCAATTTTATTTTTAGCGGTTGTCCAGGAGACAAAGCATTTTTAGTTCTCCAAGGGCACGATATCATTATTTTTGAGATTTTTGGGATTTCATAATTATGCCTGTTCATAAAAGTACGTTACTCACGGATTAAATTAATATGGAAATCGTTAACTATCCTTTTCAGTGTTAGGACAATTATTATATTTTGGATGAATAAATAGCCGTAAATTATTTAAAAACAACTTTTATTATAACAAGATGTGCAGCACAGTACAGACATAGGCAGAGAGAGAGGTGAGGGTAATGTGTTGGCCTAATGGAAAAGCAACAACTAACAAAATAAACATACATAAATGCCCCGAGTTATCACAACTATAATAATATAAATCAATTTTTTAACAAATTACCCTAAAAATTACTATACCAAATTTCAAGTTCGAACGTAAAAAAACACTGAAAAATACAAAATAACTATCCTTTACTAATCAAAACTTAAATATAAAATAACTATAAATACGATACAAATACCTATACAATTAAATCTAACAGTTATTGAAGTCGTTGCCAAGCCTATCGTATATATCGAACTAATACACTTTCTGTTGTTGCACATTCATTTGGCACCGACTGCCATAACTATAAAATGTAATTATACAGATATTTGTATCGTATTTACACAGTATTTTTGTACTTGAGTTTTGATTAGTAAAGGCTAGTATTTTGTACTTTTTGGTGTTTCTTTTTTTGAAGTCGGTTTAATTTTTTCTTATTTTTTAATTCTCCCTTTTGAGTGACCTTGGCCTAAATAAATATCTAGGGTAGGTCTACAATTACAACATAAACAAAGTTTTATAAACAGCGTTATTTGGTGTATCTTCGAAGTCAAAGTTCCAAAGCAGTGAAATTTTAGGACCACCTTGGAGTTATATTGTACCCAACAGAAAAAGAATAATTGAAATCGATCCACAAATGACAAAGTTATCGGTGAACATACATAAAAAAAAACATATGCAGACGAACATAGAACCTCCTATTGCTTTAAAAGGTTGGTTAAAAACGACTTTGATCGACAGACAGAACTGAAGAACGCATGCGACTCCCTTGTGAACTGAGATATAATTGAATATATTTTGTAACCTATAGAATTCCATAGTTCCTTTATCCAAATCAATACACGATCCTATGACATCACCAGGCAGCCACCCTTGCCCATATAGCGACGTGGCCACGTTCCATTTCCTGACACGACCACCGTCATACGCGTATGACTGAGCCGTGTCCCCAACTCCTGTGTCCATAGAAAACATACAGGAGGCCGTACACCATCCGATCTGAAAGGATGGCGGAAGGTATAGTTAGACCATAAAATATTTTTTACCGCTACAATATTAGAATCTAAATCTAAAGACTAATACATAATTTAAATTTGGCTCGAATGGGATTTAACCAGCTTAAATCTTAAGCTTAATGAGTACTTTGAATTTGATTTAAATTGCTAATCTATATAAATAAAAATGAAATACTGTTCGTGGCTAAGCCTAGAATAGAGAATGGCTGGACTGATTCGACAATTTTTTTTACATGATTGTAATAGTCATCATCTTCGGGATCATTTGGAGTATCAGGCTGGCGTCTTACCTGCATTATTCCTTTTGTCCCCAGTTGCACTTCATACATCCATTTGCCAGCAAACACGCATGCAGTAGCTCTGATAGTAGCAAAGCTAGAAAGGCCTTGTACACTCACTCGCTCGTCACCTACCAAGACTAGACGACCTGTGCCTAGAATGGAAGACAACGAATCAAGCTGACTTAGAGAATGATTATACTGTTTTGATTCAGGTGTTATATTGCGACAATCTGTCTGATATATTATTTATATTTAATTTACATACAGTACATATTTTGTTTGGTCCATTGGTTCGGTCATAGATCATCTATCTTCCAAGCCAGGGCCCTAGATTCCATCCCCGTTCAGGTCAATTAAAAAAATGAACTTTTCTAAATTGACTTACGAGCATGGGTGCTTCTAGAAGATCGCCAGCTCTTTGTGTGGTAATCGTATCTACTAGAGATGGGTAGGTCCGGATGGATATGTGTCCGCGGACCCGTATCCATAGGAGTACTATTGGATGTACATCCAACGAAAATTGGACACGTATCCTTTTGAGCAGAAATGTTTGCCGGCGGAGTGGAATGTACGCTGAACACCGTACGATTCTATTACCTAGTACTACATTAGATCCAGCTCCGCCCATTCTGTAGGTCCGGTTCGGGAGTTGGTACCAAATAACCAATAGAGATCGGCGGACGCGGAACCTGGATCTGTTTTCGCAGAGCAGGATACACATCCAGGCCCGTTAAATTTTTGTCGGATACATCATCCACAAGCCTAGTGCTTTATTTGGAGTCACACGATTCGTTTTAATGTCTGGAGTATTATTATTATTTTAACTGTATTCCACTGATATTAGCCCTCACCACTAATTGGCGTCTTGAAACATTTCCAAGAAACGATTCGGTCAGTTACTTGGTAGTACGTATTTACTGATCAAGTCTAAACTTCCCGAAGATGGAAAAAATTCAACGAGAGGCGACATACTTGATTAGTAGGACTAAATCAATTTAAAAAAAAATACATTAAATCAATATTATATTGTTATAATCTTTATTTTTATTATTGTATTTTGAAGTAAAATATTTCATATTATGCATCAATTTTGTAAAAAAATTTAACGTATTTTTCATTTACACATACTTTATATTTGTTAATTATATTAGAACAGATAATTTTACCTGTAGAGGCATCAAAAACTACGATTTTCGGTCCAACTCGTCCAGATCTGTCATCCAAGGCATCTGTAGACTATAAGTTGAAATGTACTATAATATAACAGTCGAAAAAAATGATAAAATGAAATATATTACATAAAGCCACGCTGTTTCCCATTCAGAACGAATAGAAGATTATTAAATCACACCTTGAGATTTGGCAGTAGGTAGGTAATTGGGTTTACAGATGGCAAAGGGGAATCGTACACAGTGACAGCCTGCTCACCTATCAATCCAATTAATCAACCAATTATTCGTCAATCAACAAATTAATCCTATAACTACCAATCTAAGACCAATCGTCTATGAAAGTTCTCTTAATAAGCGCTAGGTATCCTTTAGTCGATTTTAACGTCTTGCACGAAGAGTAACTGGCATATAAAAAAAAATTTTTCGTTTTGTCTTTTTTAGACTAGTGTGGAAATTAATTGGTTATGTAATATGTATATTTATACAAAAAAGCAAGTAATGCAAATTAGAATGAGGGAAGCAAACCAAAAGTCAAATTCATAATTAAATCTCTTTTATATAAACACGTAAATAAACAGCGTGCAGTGTTGTCTGACGGCAATGTCACTCTCATGCCTCGGCGAAAGTGTGTAAGGGGAGTGATGAGATTTGAGGAAGCTAAATAAGTATGCGAGGACCGCGATGCTTGGTACTCCGTCTATCGGACTACCCCGTTAGAGTTACAGCGTGAGGATGTGTATGTACGTATGTAGTAATAATTTGCTCGACTGTTGCTCGACTTGTTATTACTGCCTCGTCGGCGGTGTGGCAGAGAATCAGCCTTCCAAACCGGGGTCCCGGGTTCGATCCCAGTCAGATCATTTAGAAAACGAACTTTTCTAAATTGGCTTGGACTCTGGGTGCTATTGGGAGCTCCCCCAGGTCCTTATGTGGTACCCATAGTACATAGTAGTAGTGCTAAGTTTGAGGTCATACAATTTGTGAAGTTGTCAAGAGTATTACTATTATAATTACTTACTTCTGTAAGAACAACAATTGGAGCATGTTTTTTCGTAGATTTGGATTTATGGCTAACCAATTTAGCATCCAAAATTTTAGGTAGATTTTCCTTTATGTGGTTTATGTATTTACTTCTTCTATAAATTGAATAAAAATAACTCATTACAGAATTACATAAAATCAACTTAATTATCATAGAAAACATTTAAACGGTTCAGAGGGATTTATTGCTTCAGTTCATAATTAATAGGAAATAGCCGTTTACAGGACCTTTTCAAAAGTTACTTTACTGAAAACTAAAATAGAAGAGCAAAAATGCCTCGTATTAAGATTAAATAATTTGTATTAAGTTACATATGTTTTTTAAACATTAAAATAAAATCAAAAACATGTTTAAATGTCACGAGAAAAACTTGCTGCTTTGATAAAAAAATATCTTCAGAAACTCTACAAAACATAATATTTAATAAAAGGTAATGAAAAAGATAAAAACAGTTTGGCTCCTCTTAAGAACACTTTTCTATAATTTTTGTCTGTACTTTAGGTAACTTGTCGTATATCTTGGTCGGTGATGACGACGATGACGAGGTCACTTCGGCGTAGGACATATTATATTATATATTAATGATTACTTGTGTATTTTACATACATACATACGTAAACTTACACAGTTCTACTTTGGAATAGACAGAATATCAAATACAATAATAATCACAAAAGTAATAACTACAATAATTATTATATAGGATTTCCCTAATGGAAAAGCCAGGACTAGTCTTTTTTTATTTTGATTTTTGATTTATTGAAAAAAATTAACAGTATACAAAAAAAACCAGTCGTTTGTGTCTCGGACCATGTAAAGCGAAGGGTTCCATAGTCGGGATGCACAATAAGTTTGTATTTCATAGCGTTCCACAATAGTACTATGAAAAACAAAGTTATTTCTGCGGTCATTGAACGTGTAGTTATAGAAAATACCCCATATTTATATAACTAAACACACATATCTTATTGAAACCAACTTTCGTTGAAATACTTTTCAAGTTCTACTATCATAAATTCTTTCAGAATTTTCCACCCTGTTACCCTGTAGTTGATAAAATAAAGTGGGCTTTACACGACTTTAGAAGCGCATATCTCATCTCATAATTATTTACTTGGATAAAAACGTCACTTTGAAACCTCTCTATCATTATTTTTGAAGACTTATCATCTAAAATTACTCCATACGTTGTGCACTGCATTTTTTTTCATCTCTTATCTATGTCTATGGAGCGTCATCTTTAATTTTATTTTTTCAAAATTCGCCTACACCACTGTAGCGGTTCGTTAGCTCACCTTCCATATCTATATAGTTAACGAGTAAAATGGTTGCGACATACTGACAGATATGAAATTATAAGGTCTCTGTTTTTTGCGATATGGCTGCGGCGGAACCTTGAAAAGAAGCTAAAAGTTTTGGTATTACGAGCCTTCTCTCTCACATTAGCGCGGTAGTCTTGGCTACAGTGATCGGTTTGCCTTAGTGAACCTTTATTGAGTTATAGACCATCTATTTCTGCGCGAAACTATAACTTTTGCATTAGCACAAAAACAAAGAAACTTACTGATTGTGTCGATCAGTGTTATCTTTAATGACCATATCGTTCCCGAATATTCTTCGTACAGTGTCGTGCACTTCTCCTTTTTCAGCAGAACTACTGCATACACCGAACATAGATCGGAGAACGTTCATGTTATTAGAGATATTTTTGTCCCTGTAAGATAATAATAAGGTTTATCTAGCGATAGCAGTATATGTCTGCAGGCGACCTGTGTTCGAATTATTAGATCTGTGTCATTCGTGATTGATTCTGGCATTTGAATGCGATAATTTTGCATGCAGTATTAATAACTTCATTCACAACTGTATGAACTTACCGTCATCGATTCAATCATTCGATAGACTGGATCATGGAAAAGAGGTGTAATTCAGACAGGTTTATAAGGCAGACTCACACATACAACAGAATTATAAGTGCAGCAAGATTTTGGAAAAAACAGAAATAATATTGAAATTGTAGAAAATCGATCAGATCATAAATGCGAGATCGAATACACACAATCGTTTGATCGATACGCGAGCTTGATTATTATCGAATGATTGAATTGTTTGACCGAATCTTTTCTATATTAATATTTGAATAATCGATTCCTTAAAAAAGAATGATTGACACAGTTCTACTTGTTAATTCGGTTAGCCAACGAAACATTGTTTGTTAATAACAATCAAATATCTAAAGACTATTTTTGGAACTAGCATCTAGCAGCATATTCGTCTTAGTATTCGTAATGTAACTGATTGAACTGTTGGTGCGGTGGGAACCTAATGCAGACTGGACTGGGCTAAGCGTTACATTAACTATTCTATCTGCTTTCCGTTTTGACACTTGATTGATATTGTTAGTTAGTTCTTGCGAGCCAAAACTACGCACGTATATATAAAAAAGGAATTTTCATTACGAAATATTTTCAAACCAAAAACGACTTCTGGTGGTTAGAAGTATTTAAGGCAATCGCGAAGCGTATCGGAGTATTATTAATTAGGTAACGGCCATTTCTGATCATGCAGGGTATTCTGGGTAATCTAAATTAAGGGGTCTTAATTTGTTTAATATTTTTTTTATACTATAATCAAGAAGTTTTTTTGTTTAGCTTAACACAATATAAGTAAGTTCCAATCAACTCCTAAATAGATGAAGATGTAGATACATTGGTAACTAACAGATAACGCTGTATTGTTTTGATATGTAATATATATAATTCACCTTTAAAACACTCAGATGCCGGATACGAAGGTAAACTCAGATACAAAAATACAATATAAATAACATCTAAAGTCAACAATGTACTGTCAAATAACCTACCAAATGGACCAATATACATTCAAGAACACAGTTAAATGTCGAATTTGAAGGATATGTGTCAAAATGCTGTGTAGAATTGTTGTGATCGTTTAACCTTCATACATACCTACTTAAATAAAATAAATTAAAAATAAACAATATAAAGTTTTATTTGTTAAAAA
This sequence comes from Zeuzera pyrina, assembly GCA_907165235.1. Lineage (NCBI taxonomy): Eukaryota > Metazoa > Arthropoda > Insecta > Lepidoptera > Cossidae > Zeuzera > Zeuzera pyrina. The sequence continues at coordinate 9,625,367 of OU015641.1, forward strand.
CTTGCGAACAAGATAAATTAATTGTAATTCTTTGAGTTCTTTGTCGGAGTCGAGTTATACTTGCCCATTTTTCCGTTGCTCATGGCCTCTGACTACAGAAATGTATTGAAATAATTACAGTTAATTTAATTTTTATGCAAGTTTGGGTTTTAGTTGTATAACTTCTTTTCATTTAAGTATATTTTATTTTTTTTCTATTCGAAAGGTTTTTGCTGACATAGATCCGCATATTTATATTTTTGTACATTATATCAATACTGTATCAGTTATTTTTTTACGATTTCTACAAATATTTTCTAATCTGCTTTTTAAACATTATACCTAGTATATCCCATATTTTTCATTTTTGTCCTTAATGTAAACAAATGTGGTGATTATGATATTTATGACACAACTATAGATGGGCTAGTTTGCCAGTGGTTGATTCAGTTGTCATAGTTATTAGTTATTAGCAAAACAAACATTTTTAGAATTTTTGTCCATTTGTGTGTTTGTGCTTCAATAATAAGCACCAAGAATTGAATGAATAAACATCATTGTGTAAATATTCGTATTTTCATAAAACACTTAAAATATCAAAGCTAACAATAATAATTAGACCAGACAATTAACCTGGTTCTTAGTGGTAATCTTTTACTTTTTTTCATTACTTTTTTTCATTAGTTTTTTTTTCTGGATTTAATGTAATTGATAAATATTTGTACATATCACTGCTATTTTAATTAAGTACATTTAGATGAACAAAATCTGAATCGTTGTATACATAAAGACATGTCTCCAAAATATAGAATTACTAGAATAAAGTGTAACAATGTAAATGCATAGTGATAAGGTCGATGGTATATCCCTACAATAAATAAAAATAAAAAAGAAATAGACATTTACACGCATTTCAACTTTTATTATAAGAAATATTAGCCCATAGTAAACTACTTGGTAAACAGTTCTAATTTATTCATAGTCTAAATAGCAGTTGGTCGCAAACTGCCGGCGAAAGTGTCGCGAACCCCGATACTGTGGCACTTCATTATTTCGCTCATTCCTACTAGCGTTATTTATTTCTATTTTCTAGGGTTCCTTAAGCAACTAATAAATAGTTCAATATATTTTACAGAATAGTTTGTTATCTTTTCCCGCTTTCGTGTGTTTTCGTTGCTTGATAAATTTGGTATTTATCGTTTATCACTGTATATCATTTTGAGATATACAGTTTTTGAAAAAATTGAGTGGTGAATCATTTTTTATGTTATGGAGCGACGCGGAATGCTCAAGCGGGAAGAAATCAGTCCCGGGTGTTTCGCCATTTTGGTGTCAATAGGAGCGTGATTTGTCGTCTTTGGCAGCGTTACATTAATACAAGGGATCCTGCTAAGCAGCACCCAGGACGTGGAAGGAGTACAACCGCTTGACAGGACTGATACATACAACTGACTCCAAGACGTCAGCCGATGTTAACCGCCCGGGAGATAGGTTTAAAGCTACAATTCTCAAGCGGTGTTGTTGTTAGCCACCAAACCGTGAGAAATAGGCTGCATGAATACGGGCTACGAGCACGACGCCCAATTAGGTGCCCACCTATACGCCATGGGAATCGCTCTCGTCGAAACGAATGGTGTAGGGAACATTTGACATGGACCCAGGAGCAATGGGATAACATTTTATTTTGTGATGAGAAACGTTTTGGATTTACGCCTGATACGAGAAGGGTAAGAGTGTATCGTCGTCGCGGAAATGCTGAACGGCTGAAATTCGTTCAAGTGCACCCTTACAGTGGCTATGGTATGTATGTGGCTATGGCGGGTATGATGTATGTAGTATGATGAACAGACGAACTGAGCTCGTTTTTGTAGATGGCATTATGAACGCTGAAAGTTACGTCGAAGATGTCCTCGGGCCTTATGTTCATCCATTTGCACAAAGTATTGGCTCAGATTTCACGCTGATGCATGACAATGCGTGTTGGCACACAGCTCGGTGGACCAGAGAGTACTTGGCAATGAAAAACATCCGGGTATGGCCGTGGCCTGCACAATCGCCAAACCTCAGTCCCATCGAGCACGCATGGGACATGCTCCAGAGACGTGTTCTAAAGAACCTGGACGGAGTGTCGACAACCCAACAACTGAAAGACTTGTTAAAATTTCATTGGGACCTATTGCCGCAGGATCAGTAGCGCGAGCACGAATCCTATCGACAAAGTATTCGTATCGTAGGCGTAAGCAAATTGTATGACTTTTAGTGCAGCGCCCCTATAGGACGTAAAAAGAACTATTTCGTATCGCCTTCGTAACGTAACGTAAAGGTAACGTAAGCCATTTCTATTGAAATAGAGTAAAATCACGAGCACGAACCTTATTTTGACGTACGGTAACGTAAATCTCGATGACAGACGCACAAATACTTTTTCATAATAATGATAATAATAATATTGTGTGGGACTTGTTTTCATTTTCATGTGATGAAATTAAAATCGAAACGTACACAAAAAACGCAATAAACTTTTCCGTAAGAATGTTTCAAGTCTCAATAGTGTTAACATAAAGAAATGTATTAACACGACAAGCAAGTAAAAAAACCGTCAAATCTAAGCCGTTCGAAACTATCAACCATAATATAAAAACTAATTTTATTTTGAAAAATAATGCACAATTGTAAAACAATAATATATTGTTTTAGATATTTATAAGTTATCAATATCTAATATTTTTTAAAGATTTATTCCTTTTTTAATAAATTTATTATAATAGAGTTTTACATTTCAAATAAAAATCTAAAACTTTCTCTGATTTCGTTTTAGGACGCACCCTTCATTCTATAAATTGTGTAGTTTACTCAAACTTGCCAGTCCCTAGTTACGTTAGGATGACGTCACCTTCGTAATCGTAACGAGCTCTCGATAGTTGGTAAAATGCGTTTCGCGCTGCGACTCTTGTAATCGTATAGTAAACTCGATACGATTACGTTACGAAACTGTTGAAAGTTCGTGCTCGCCTTACAGATAAACAATCTTATAAATTCAATGAAAAATCGCTGCCGACAAGTTTTAAACAACAGAGGCGGTCACACTGTATTGAATTACTAAATAATTAAAAAAATGTCGTTATTTAATTTTGTAAAATATGAAGTTTAATTTCGTTTTAACTTTATTTTATACTACGTATGTTACGGTACACATATTGTTAATTATTGTGATTAAATTAACAATAGTAAAAATCGTTAAAAAGTTCAAAATCGTTCATGTGCTTAGACTTTTTTTATGTGTGTATTACAAAAACATCTACAAACATAAATACTATTTACATATATTGAGATTCTATTATAAGATTCATGCAAAGGTGAATCATTTCCAAAATTTCTTTCAATTCAGAAGTGATATATATATACAACCAATTCTATTATACAGGGTGGGCCAGAAAGAATTGCGAATTTGAAAAAATCATTAAAAAAAAACTAAGTACAATTCACATACAAATTTTTATTTCTACAAAAATTTACATCTGGGAAATTCATTTCTTAAAAATAACATCATCCAGATGTGCACCATCGCCCTGCAAACATTCTTCGAATCTGAACCTCAAATTGGTAAAAACTCGCTGGCACATTGCACGGGGAATATCTGCCATTTCTTTCCGGATATTGGTCTTCAACTGGTCAATTGTGGCTGGGTTATTGGAGTAGACTCTACTTTTTAGGTATCCCCACAAAAAAAAGTCCAGTGGTGTAAGATCCGGACTTCTAGGAGGCCATTCAATGTCACCTCGGCGCGATATCAGTTTCTCAGCAAACATCTCGTTTACGACCGCCAAAGAGGCATTAGCTGTGTGGCATGTCGCGCCATATTGTTGAAACCATGTCGCACGATTATAGGCTTCAAATTGTTGCAGTTGTGGAAAGAAAAAATCCCTTAACATGGCTATGTATCGGTCAGAATTTACAGTGACAGATTGGCCTTGTCGATTTTCGAAGAAGTGGGGTCCGATAATTCCGTGCGCTGACATGGCCGCCCAAACGGTTACTTTCGGCGAATGTAGAGGCTTTTGATGTTTTGCACGTGGGTTCTCTGCAGCCCAGTAACGGCAATTCTGTTTATTCACATGCCCATTTATGTGAAAATGGGCTTCGTCGGAGAACAGAATATTGTTGAAACTCCGAAAGCGTTCCAGCATCGTTTCAACAAAAGCTCTCCGTAAAATTGGATCATTTGGCTGTAATTCCTGCACAAGTTGAATTTTATACGGGTGCAATTTCAGATCTTTCAACAAAATGCGACGCAAAGGTGTTCTGGACACCACAAGTTCGGCTGAACGGTTTCGAATCGATAGAGCAGGATTACGTTGAACTGAAGCTCTAACTTGTTCAATTGTGTCTTCCGTTCTTGTTGACCTTGGGCGTCCCGCAGGCTTCTGTTTGAGAGTCGAACCAGTAGCTTCGAACTTTCTGACCCACGATCGAATCACGCTTTCCTTCGGACACTGATTTAGGTCATGTAATCCAAACTCACGTCGAAATAAACGCCGAACAATAGCGCACGAATCGTGATTTTTATAATAATGTTTAACGCAGAATGCACGTTGCGCTCCGGCGAAGTGATCCATCGCGACTAAATTTCCGACAACCGAGCTACTTAAGCCCATCACCCGCGCAGTCCCCTCTCTAAAGCTTCAAACGCAAGAGTGTTTTTAAAATCGTACTCCTTTCTGGCCCACCCAATATTTGTTTCATTCATCTATTTGTTTTTGTAATATCATTTCAACAGTGCAATACACGTGCATATAGTGGCATCTAGTGTTAATTTGAGAAAACCATTGCGCTAAATTCAAGTTATTATTTAGAGATACTTTGAAATTTTCTCCAATAAGAGGCCTAATAAATTCATTACGACCCAGCTGCCAAAATTTTGAGCGTTTTTAAATAAGTTTGCTGAGGCGGGCACACGTTTAATGAATGTGAAATTTAAATACATATTTCTTCATAAATTTTTCAATCGACTTCCTAAAACCGTAACGCAATTTATGTTCGTTTGATACTTTTTGTAACGTGATGCCTTTTTAAGAGATTTTTAAGTATTTCTCCTAAATTATTTGAGTAAATTACATAAAATTGCGGCTAACAGGAAGACAACAGAGTTTACTAAATTCATACTGGCTAAAAGATATTTTATTATATGAATTAATGACCCAGTTATAACGATATGTTTGTGTCACGTGATATACGTAATATGTCGCGTAGGTGGCGGAGTGTGAGGGCGGAGCCTACGCGAGAAATTTTTTTTTGGAGTTTACTCTTTAAATGATTATGGACAGCACACAGCACGTACATTTTTTTATGTGCTACCATAATAGCCTGGTTCACAATTGAAAAACGTCTAGAAAAATGTGCGAAAGTTTCAAACCCGCAGATAAACAATAGCAAAAGTTACAAACAATTAAAAATTTCAAAAAAAGGGGATCCAGTTTCTTGGAAATAACTCGAACAATACTAATGTTAGAGAAATTTTATAGAAAGATTCTTAAAGAGAAATAAAGAAAGGAATGCTTAGATGGTTCAGGCATATTAGAAGGAATGGGTGATTAAAGATTGACGAAGAAAATCTATAGAGCGAAAGTGAATAGTAGCAGAGGCCAAGGAAGACCAAAGCCGACTTACGAAGATCAAAAAGCTAGCTGACGGAAATTTCAAAAGCACTTGCATAACTAAGCGAAAATGTGTGAGGAGAATGATGAATTTGAGGAGGCGAAATAAGTATGTTGAGACCGCGATGCTCGGCACTCCATCCGACTACCCTGTTGGGGAAACAACGTATGTATACGAATATTATAACAATTTTTTTTATATACGTACCCTTACGCCATATCTCTATCGGGGTAGTCAGAGAGATCGGAGTTTTTTTTACAATATTTTATTACTAATTGAATGAATGTAATAGAAATAAAATATACTTACTATTTCCAAAATTTTGGTCTGTTTGTACCTTTATTCATTTGTTATACAAAAACTAATTTATACAAAACGTTACGCCATTTCCCATTCACGTAGTAAAAAATCACACCTTGACGCTAATTTTAATAATAAGTAATAGTTTTAGAAATAGTAAAGCGGAACGAGATAAAAACATGACGAAAAAAATTAAAAAAATTAACCAAAAAAAGAAATAATAAGGGCTTACAGACGGTCAAATAGTCAGGTCTAAAGGATTTTATTGGTTTAGAATTTGTTTACAGTTCCTTAAAAAACACTGTCATTTTTGCCCACTTTCTTCATCAGTTGTTCTTCACTAGCATTGATGTTACATGAATATAGGACAATAGTTCAAATTGTTTCGGTATGCGGGATAAATAACTATGCGGGTAATGTTTTGTGGGCATTTACTTAACCAGAGATGAACTCGAAATAGTTACTCCGAAGTATTTGAATACAAAATGCGATCATTGTTTTAGTTTTTTAATTTCAAACATAAAATACAAAAACTGTTATTTTACTGTTTACATATAAAATGCAAAATATGTAAGTATTTTAAAATATTTTCTTGAAAATGAAATAATTGTTTACTTTATTATAAATATCCGAAAAAAGAATATGACTTTATTCTCAGCTGAATCACTTTATTTGGATTATTCATGTAATCGTCCTATTTGTTTCCAAGGTCTCTTCTACTTTAGTTAATCTATATATCTACATGAAGCGAAAACTTTGGTTCCCTTTTTGAAAAAATTGCGCGGACAGAGGAGTGTGAACTTTGGTACACTTAAAGTTTATATGGAGAAGGACTGGAGAAATCTAACATTTTTATGTAATATGTGTTACTTGTAACCACATTAAATTAAATAAAACGTTCATTGTTTACGTTCATACTGCCAATGTCAAAAAGACTGTCAATGTCAAACTCAAAATAGTTTGTGATCATATGTAATGTAACCTCCTTGGATCAACCAATCGCACAGAGTCGATTGTCGTTAAAGAGTCTATATTATAAGTTTATAATATGGTCGAATTTCGACCACTGGGCGACCTCTAGTATGAATTTAATAGTAAATAACTCAAAACTAACGTTCAATTAAAAAAAATTGAAACAATTGAAGCGAGCACTTCAGAGAGTATCTTTGGTAGAGGTATTTTTAAGAATGCGGTATTCGCAAAATTATAGAGATTATATTCAATTTAGTTTAGATTTTAGAATTTGAATTAACGTAGAGGAACCTATAAAAAAAAAAGAGCCGTCGCGGGACGCCTGGCAGATGTGAAAACGAAATTATTTTGTATAGATTTTCCATTTTTTTGCATTTTTGAGAATTTCAAATTTATTGTATTTCTGTACAAATGACAGGAATTGGAAGAGGTCTAAATTGCGTCTAAATAAACATTTACAGCTGAAGTTTTCGCATTCTTTCAAGAAGTAATTTTTCACTCCAGCAAAGTCTAGATACTACTAGTAGGTACTAGATAGCGTGGCGATGGCGACGTCGCCACGACTCCCGATTATGGTTCTGGCGCGAGTACAGCCTTGCGCGTGCGGCTGCCACTCTCACGCCGGCCGTCGCACTACACAGCTAAACGCTTTCAAACTAGACGCACGTCGCTTAGCCTCGTACTTACCTTCGCTTTGCTGTGTTTGTTTACGTAGTGTAATATTGCTGTATCACACTTCAATAAAACTTCATATCATATTCACTAGAGTAGTTTAATATCATATCTGCTTAACGTTGCCTCAACCGTGAAATACTACAGATAGTAATCTATCACTTTATTGGAAGAAAATGTAAAGGACTTAGTGATAAGAGAAAAGAACTACATGCATGTGCTTTACGAATTTTTACTAAAGATATAGGTTAAATGGACATAGATCTCTTTGCTTTCCCTCTCAACAGAGAATCTTACAAACAACAACAATAACTTAATTTATAAAAAATATTGTTTTTTCCTGAAAGCAATTATCGTTCTGAGGTTTTTTCATTTTAAGTGTCAACGAGATGGTGTCAATCGTGTGTCAACGTGCCAACCTTAGGTATCAATTTTTGGTCAATCTATAAAATGATCGATTGTATTACATGCTGCGGCTCTTTTGACTTTCAATATCTTGCGTTTAAATTTTAATTGTACAAAATGCATCCGATAACCATAGAACTACGACGTTCTTATATTACAATCAGTATTACGTTTCGGTTGTTAATAATGAGACCGACCGATATTGCGCTGGGCCTTTGGGTCGTTCTTCAGATAATTGCGGCTGGTCCCGGAATTTTGTGACTTCCGATTTTATTTCAGTCAATTTTCCTTTTACAAAAATATGACATGAGATATTGACTTTAATTGCCATACACTTATTAAGAAGTGCAGATACCCACAAAATAGGTTGCCTTTCATAATTTCATCGTATTTTATAAATCAGGGTTTACTTATGTAAAATCGTATTAACGGAAGTAAAAAGTCGAGAGAAAACCAACCGTAAAATGTTGAAAGTCATAAAATAAAAGCCACTTGAATTCTGACACATGACTCTTTTACATTATCAATCATTATGTCAACATAAAAATGTAAAGACTACGGAACCAAAGTTATGAGGTCTTCTGTCTCAAACAACTTTGTCACGCGTAATTTCGACAATAACAAGGTTAAGGTCGTACTATTGTAGTACATATTTTTATTTCAGTTTAAGTCTGTTTTCCAGTTACGAACACCGTGTATATGTACTGTGAAATTGTTTTAATATTTATGAAGCAAATACATATTAATATTGAATTTTCTTTTACATAATAAAAAGGTAATAATTACTAATAATAAAATAAATATCCACTTTTTACGGAATTATATTTCACAACTAATATAAAAATTTAAAGACAATATTTCTTGATAACGTTTCAGGTAAAACTTGTATATTTGTTTTTAATTTCTTCTCTGAATACATACATACACACAGTAGCGTGCACAAGGTTTTTCAACAGAGTAGGTAATCAAAACAACAGATATATAAAAAACTAACAATTTTATTACATAATTATACTTACTAATATAGCAATACTGACGAGCGAGAACGGTACCATTACTTTAATTTTGCGTAGTGATTGTAATTTGTTATATATATCGCTTGCTTGTATGAACAGGGTATTAACTCAAAAAAGTCGATTTTCCAGGAGAGCAATTTTAAGTTTTTATTGTGATATTCCAGCTATTCTGTATTAGATCGGTTAACCATACCTATTTTTTATGAAAGTTACTCCTTTTGTAAGGTTCCAGCCTACTTCATTTTTTGGAGAAGTTCGTAATACACGAAATAATAAGATATATTACTGAAGAGAGGTACATAATACTCACTTTTTCTGTATGAAATGATCAACAAACAAGGTATTATTTTAAGATACTGTCGAATTTCACAAATATGATATTGAAACTTACCTTTTGATCAATATAGCATTATTTCAGTTTAATACTTTGTTCAACAAAAAACCTACCAATTGACGAGAAAAAGGGGGCAAAACTAAATACGACTATATACGAAATGGGGCAACGAAAAAGTGCAAAAAGGACGGAGATACTACCCTGGCCGTAGACCGCCCTCTCATCGGATAATTATGCGACCAAATTCATTCGAAAGATCTTAAATTTTTAAGTAAAGGTAAGTTTTGAGATACTACTAGTATCTCAAAATCACATTTTTTATAGTTACTACCCTGTTCATCCAAGCAAGCGATATGTAGTTAATGGAAGGAAAACAAAATAAACTATTAGTATGTGCACAACCTGCCCACCAATTAAATGTTTCATAATATTTAGAATTAAAATTTCTTTTGAAAACGCAGCTAGTTTTAGATTTTGTAAAATACACACTACTAACATAATTAATTATCACAGTTAAAACATTCCATTCTTTAAAATACAACTGAAATTATCTATTATAAACCGATACTTTACTTCAAATACGAATTGTAAGATGAATAGATTTTTTTTACTAACTCATAGACCAACAAATCACTTGCACGAAGAAAATAAATATGGAGTTTTATTTTGATTCAACTTTAAATCAACCATAAACAAAGCAAAAACGAGTAATTTGAATTTAGATGCATTTAACTCTGTAATGTCGCTGATGTCAATGAATCAATGTCTCGAAAACACGCACACAAACTTAGTTTTCGTGTATAAAATAGCACACATTTCACGTTTTAAAGATTATTTCGTGTTCTGACATATGTGAAATGTAAACATGTGTGCGTAAATTGTAGGCGCCAGACGACGTACCTCCAGGGAAGTGTTATGTCGCGAATTTTTTATATCGATAGATGGCATGATTGTTAATAATGAAATACAGCGATACGAAATACGATTTCGAACAGATGGACGGAAGCATGGGGATGTTATATTGCGCTGTTTTTAAACAAATGTTGTTTAATTTTAAAATGTCTATAAAATATAAATGGTAGATATCGAAATAACTTTCATTTTAATCGTCAGGGTAGGCAGTGTCTCTGTGCCTATATGGGATGTACGTCACTGATACACATTTTCACGCTGTATCCCTAACGGGGTAATCAGTGAGGACGAAGCGCCAAGCTTGGGAGTCCGTACATACTTCTTTCGCCTCTTCGAATCTCATCATTCTCTCATACATTTTCGCTTAGATATGCGGGTGCGCTATCACTGGCTATTTGACTTTCGAACGTGAACCTTGGTCTTCGTTGGCTTCTTTTACCATTCACTTTTGCTCTGTAGATTTTCTTCGTTAGTTTTTCATCACTCATTCTTTCCATGTGCCCGAACCATTTAAGCATTCATTTCTTTATTTCTGAATATTTAAATGAAATTTTAATATTTCCTTAAAATTACGGAAAATAACTAGAAGAATGAGTGTAATAAGAAGAATTTAAATTATTGTCATTGTATCAAAGACAAAAAATATTTACTTACAATTAACGACATATTTTAAGAGTAAAACATATACCTATATACGAGCAAGACGACACGAAATAATAATAATATTACTCTTAAATTTTTCCACTTAAAAAGCTTTACGAGTATAGTACCCTTAATTTCGGTTCGATTCCCGGTTAAGTATTAACCAACAAAGCAATTCATAAAATCTAACTTTTATGTTTTAATGTTTGGGTTTTACAGGGTGCTCCCGCACTTTGATGTGTAGAACCCATAATACGAACTCACAGTTTATTTCAGGGTAACATAGTTAATGTGATTTTCTGGAAAAAATTTAAAACAGGACTATTTTATAGAGCCTGTAGGTACATAATTATACACTATTTAGTGTTTGTGATATCAAATAGTATTAGGTGATTTTTGAAATAAACCAACAATTTAGGTTTATTTAGAATATGTCGTAACAATTTTCTTTCGAATTTGAATAAATAGCTTTTTTTTATTATTTCACGACGTCGTCAATGGATTACGGCACAGTTTTCGTGTGTTTTCAATCAAGACAGGACCTAAGTAAACAAAGAACTCCTTGCTAACTCTAGCGAAAAGTAGTAATTTCTAGTCTAACAAACAAAAAAGCAATAACATTGTTTTCTTTAAGAGCGATTTTATTTGTCTATTTTTATTGTAGTATTTATTATCCACAACTTCGATTTTTAATATAAAATCACTATAAAACGGTTGCGCTATGAAATAGTTACGAAATCTGTATAAGTACCTACTTTAATACTTATAAGGTACCTCTTACTAGTATTATTCATTTATTTTCTTTTTTATAGGAAAACTTACAGCTATATGTACAATATACAAAATGGATAAGTAATAACATAAAACTAATGACAAGTTTTCACGCATAATTGACAATGTACCTACAACGTAAAATTGTATTAGGGGACAATCACAATATAGTAGACGCTTGGTATCTATATTTATATATGTATACACATATCTATTCGTATAGTTTACAATGTATGATATATCTAAGTAAATAAAAGTTATTTACTTGTTGATTCCGCATGCCAATCAATAATTTGTCTCCGTATACCATTGATGCTGCCATAGAATGAATCAATAAGGAGTCAACACTCAAAACTGACATTTTCACTCAAAAATTTGTTGAACTTGGAGCAAGATCTACAGAGAACATTTCTTTCTGTAATTGATATTAGTGTAAGGGATAGAGAATGTTGATTGTAAGTATTCGTAAATTTGGTACTTCAAAGAACACTTTAATTAAAAGCTGAGGACTGTCAACTTTACCATTGATTAGACTAATCAAATAAGCAAGTTTATATTATATTATCTAATAAGTACATACATATGTTAATATTTACAAACTTAAAATTACACATTATCTTAAATAATAAACTTCCTCAAAGTTGCCGCTTAGAAAGCTGTCATTGCTTAAAGTACCCAGCAGACTGGCAGCATTGCCTCTTTGAATAGCCAAACTGATTCGTTGGCAGAAGAAGCTGCCAGCCCGGTGGTCTCCTGAAGCCTCAACCAGTCTCTTACAAATATCAGAAACCAGTTGATGGGCTTCGGGGCCCCAGAGACCCAAAATTTCGACTGCAAAGGGCGTAAATATGAAACTCTCAGAGAGAGTCGCATACTTACGCCGCTTCAAGTTCTCGGCAGTGCTGGCCGCGGCACCTACTGACTTGGAAGTCGCCGGCACATGGGAAACAGCAAGTGTATCGACACAAGTGGCATCCCACACCAGCGATCTTCCAAGTTTCCAAGGAATGAGTGTCAAGCCATCCGGTCTCCTGCCGTCGCTGCGCGCAATATCTACAGGCTCTAAGACTGCAGGAACGCCAGCGGCGACAAGAGCCCGCCGAATGATGTCATTCAAGGCAGCATGTCGTGACATGCGGCCCGCACTACGTAAACAGGATAAATCGTGGTGACCTAGTACATCGACGAGATCACCACAGCGGCAACGGCGAGGAAGGTTAGTCCTGGCCCCCAGACGAAGGGATACTATGAGAGAAAGCGTGGTATTGTCAATTAAGGTTCCATCTAATAAGTATATTTATTTTTATATGTATAGGAAGGAGTACGTAATATGTGCTGTATACGTGGCAGTATTATGATGACATTCGAGTTTTGATCAAAAACTTAGGAATTTGAGCAAAATCCAGGTTTAAATAGAAACTCCATTTTCGATACATAACCAAGCAACCAATTCTATGAAAAGGTATTGTTTTCTCTGTAAGTAAATAGATATATATATACATTTGATACCTACTTTGATTATTTACCAAAGATTTGATATTATTAAGAGAAATGCAGTTCATCATGAAAATTATACATCAAAAAGCTTTTTTTGATTTGTCATTCCGACTTTGCTCTTATTTTTTTCATTATATAAAGACTACAGCAATTTCATAAATTATAGGAACGTATTATTCAAGTGAAGCAGATTGAGCAACACGAAATAAAAATGAATATCCCAGGCCATGAATAAGCATTAATTCGTCAACAACGTCCGAAATACGAATAATATTCAGATTATTACTTGCTGAGATGTTATACGGGCAATAAAACTCACATTACTGAAGATGCTTGAATGTGCTTAAACGCGTATTAATTTGGGCCGCCCGAAAGTGTTTTATAATTTACCAGCGATTTCGTTGTATGAGTACAGTCGCTACTACTTAGAATAAGCTTATTCTGCTCGATAAAAGGTAGCATCGAAAAAAACGGCCAAGTGCGAGTCGAACTCACGCACTGAGGGTGCCATCCATACCAGCACGTAATGTATTTGTGTCATGTATTTACAAAAAAATATAATTCGAATTCAAAAACAAACAAATTTGCAGTTTTAAGATACTCTTCAACTTTTCATTCTCCCATTCTCTTCAACTGCAAATTTAAGTTTGCAATCGCAAAAAAAATTTTTTGCACGTGATATAACTACTTAACAATTGGACTTTTTGGCGGGAACGGGAGAAGTGAGGTTGTCATTTTATTTAGATTTTCTATTTTTTACATTTTTGGGAGTTTTAAAGTTCTGAGTTCTACAAAAGTGATAGTATATTGTGTTTTAAAGTTCTGTATATAAGTGAAAAGAATGGAGTAGGTCTAAATAAACATGTGTATAGCTGAAGTTCTCGCGCTCTTCCAAGAAGTCCTTTATATCTTCAGTAAAGTCTACTATCACTTTACTGGAGGAGTTTACCGATAATAAAAAACTAATTTACTTGTGATTCTACTTATTAATACGTGAGATTAGTAAATGCGCTAATCTGTGCGCCATGCCACAAAGAAAGGAAACTTAACGGTTTTCCGATTTTTCCTTTTATTTGTGCTGTAAGACATTGCTTCTTGTCAAATTTCATGACTCTAGGTCAACGGAAAGTACCCTATAGGTTTGATTCCCTAGCGAGTGTCATAATATGCTGCATAAATGCTGCGTTGGCTTAGGAGTTAGATTTTTTCACAGCTCTAAGGGATTGCAGACCTGAGTACTGATATTAATTTCAACTTGATTCCTCCATGCGTTCTTAAGAAAAAGGGTCTTGACAGACATATAGACAGACGGACAACGAAGTGATCCTATAAAAGGGTTATTTTTTTCCTTCGAGGTACGGAACCCTAAAAAAGAGACTACATTTTTACAGGGAAGTTTTCAAGAAGTCGTGTAATAAACGTCTATGAGTTTATAATAATAATTAAACTACAAACCTTGACTTGTTTTAATTTTATTGTTGAGCGACGCTAATAAGAATGAAGAAAGTTTTAGGCGTTGAAAAACTCAAAGGAAATTGAATATAGCTACATAACAAACATATGATGTAGCGTCGCGTATATGGGTAGTACATTAGAAACTGAAGCAACTAAGATAAGCGAGTCCACTAATAAATTCGACGTACATTTACAAAAAAATGGTCAAGTCTGCGTTCGACTCTCATACAAAGGGTTCTGGATGGTATTACATGATTTTTTGTACTTCTGTATTTGTACAAGTATCTAAAGCTGCATTAGCAGGTTGATACCAGATTTGGCTGGGCAGGGAGAGAAACACTAGTAATGAAGGTGAGTGTTGATGTACGTCAGAAAGGGACTCCTTAAACCTACACCCATGTCACGGGAAGTCACGGGATCTGCTCGAAGTTTCTCTCTCTGCCACACGATGGACCGGCATCCGCACGGTGAATCCATGGAATGCTAAGAAGTTCGTCTCATACTACTTGCAGATTTATAAGACCTAGAATATAAAAACTATAGCAGAATATAAAAACTTGAAATTATTAAGAACTCTTCATATAATGCTCTTTAACCGCTCATTTAAAGCCTACTCGCGATCGGCTCTCCCGAACGCTGGGGAAAAGATCATTTTGTTTTTCCTGTAAACTGTAGTCAAGGCTTTACATTCTCGAAAATTTTTAAAATTCTAGATCTAGTAATATTTAAGATAAGAGGAGATGAATGGGCAAGTTGAGATCAAGTAGATAACAAATTCATTTCTTTATTTATTTCATTTATTTCTTTATTTCTATGAAAATTTTAAAATGTTAACTAGTGCAGATTGCGTATGTTAATATATGGGTTGATAAGATGTATCACTGCCAAATTTCCATTTTGTATGTCATATTAAATTAAACCGACGGCAGTATGAGCATGAGTAATCTAAAGATACCGTTTTCCCTTTTTACGCATAGACAACTTAACAAGTCTACGCGATTTTTTTACAAAAATGTCTCACGAAAGTTCTAATAATTTAATTACTTTAGAAACAGCTTATCTAATTCTAAAGTTATGTGTCTAATGCAATAGATGTGTATATAAGGTGTCAGTAATTTTAATTATTTTCGCAAGGTTATTGTTGTACCAAATAAAATCCAAATTTCTAAGAATTCTCTATTATTATTGTGCAACTCTAAAACTATAATATTATATACATACTTACATATATACATATCTTCACGCTGTATAACGGGTAGTCAGAGGAGACGGAGCGCCAAGCGTTAGGGTCCTTACATACTTCTTTCACTTATAATAATAATGTTTATAATAATATTATATGGCTTACAAAATTTATTGGAATTTAATCTATCTATATCTATATAAGCGAAATACCACTCACTGACTGATTGACTCATTCACCAGGAGATCTCCGAAAATTTAGCATAGTTACTCCTTTTAAGAACAGATTTTTACGAAAATCCTATCCAAAATGGCTCTGCTACCCGTGTGAAGCCGCGGCAAGCTGCTAGTAATTTATAAGAACAGTAGATGGCACTCGCAGATGTGTAACTTTGATGTGTTTCGTTCTAGTGCATATTACTAATTTTTAGATTTTGTAAGCAATATTGTAACTATAGGTACAACATTTACCTGCGTTCAATAAAACTCAAACACATCACAAAGCTTATAAACACTTGATGCCTGAACGAACCATTTCAGTTTGATTACAAACGTGACGCCCTCGTACATTTACGAAGCATTCAAATTTAGAATGCTATATTTATTACTAATGGGACTTACCACAAGACTGCAGAAATGTATAGACTGTTTGCAGTTGATCCTAATCCGACATTTTTAACTAGTGTTGCAAGGTGGAATGTTTTCAGTCGAGATTTTGAGTATCTAAACAAAACTGATATGCAAAAACAATCAAATCGAAATTGAAAAAACAATATGTATTCCGTAAAAACACTACCTTATAAATGTAAAATTTTCTGTGGAATGTAGATGTAGTGTAACTAGGGTTCTTCATACAAAATTAAAAGAAAATGAGTGTAATTTACGATATACGCTAGTATATTAGTATTCTGATCAGACTAACATTATAAAGAGATACACTTTAATTGTTTGTATGTAATAGATAAATTCAAAAATTCTTTCACCTATGGAAAGCTAAATTATGAGCGAATAACATGGTCTATATTTTATTTTCAAAAAAAATTCTACCCGTGCAAAGCCGGGGCTGATCGCTAGTCTGTGATATTATCCCTATATTCTCCACTTAGAAAAATAACCAACTGCAGTATAGGAGAAATTCCGTTGTTGAAAACGTACATAATGTTTAGCAATTATGTAGTTTTTTTTTAAATTTCTTATGGCATCAGCCTAACCACGTAACTGCAAAACACTGTATTGTAGCATTTTAGGTATTTGTTATATTGCTTGAAACTGTTATTTGTGTTAAATTCTCGTATACTAAACCGGTATGGCATCCCGGGATGCCATACCGGGATCCGTGGGATAATTATTTAAAAAACTTAAAATGGCTCCTATTACAAAGATGTCTATGAAAATTGTATCAGCATTTTATACACACGAATTAGATAACTATTTTAGTTCTGATTTGTTCACCAGTATTTTTATACGTAAAATGCAAATAAATATTGGCTTGATTGCGATCGATACCAATTACAAACGATTTGATTTGAAGTAATAAATTATGGTTAATTAACGTCTGTTCAAGCTTGAACGTTATCAAAGACCTATGGTACGAAACATTAAAACTAATAAATGGCCCTAACTGGGGGAGAGTGGTCGCAATGTAAAACGGTACCGGAGACGACATAATTATGAAAATAAAAACGTGCGAGGAGAATGACGATATTAGAGGAGGCGAAACACGTGTGTAAGGAACGCGACGCTTGGCTCTCCGTCCTCTATGACTACCATTAGGAAGACAGCGTGAGGATATGTATGCATGCACATAATGAAAATGGAAAACAATTTAGAATAAAAAGGATATATTATTATTAGTATAACTACAGTGTATATTCAATTGATTATTGAAATTGAAGATTGATTGAAGATGAAATTTCAGATTATATTTTGTTGAATGCGTTAAACATCGATTAAAAACCAAGCACGGTTTTTATAATAAAAAAGGTGACGTAATTAATTATAATAATTACATATCAAAAGCCTGACTTGCCAAGATTAAATAGCCAGAGAAAATTCAAAATCATACCTAGGCGAAAATGCATGAGGAGAATGACGAGATTTGAAGAGGCGAAAGAAGTATGTAAGGACGGCGAGGCTTGGGCGCTCTGTCCTCTCTGACTACCTCGTTAGGGATACAGCGTGTAGATATGTAAAACCTTGAAAATAAATTATTTATCATTTTCAAAAAAAAATATATAATTGTTATAATACACTTGGAAAGACGTTTTTATAAGTCAGAGGTCACAGCATTCGATTTCTATACATTTTAATTTAGAAACGAAATTTTCTGGAAAGCTAGGAGTGTAGGTGCTGCTGCGTGCACCCCAAGTTCATTGTGTGACCTAACTATAGTACAAACCTAGACCTTAGTTTCATATAGAGTCACGTAGTTGGTGTGATCTTCAAAAAAATAATATTAGTTAAATAAATATACTATTTTATGTAACGAAAATATATTTCTGAAGAACATGGAACATGTTTTTATTTGTCGTGTAGTTATTATAAAAATATTCATGCTCGGATTTTCTCCGCAAAAATTAGATATTTGAAAAGTGTAAATATTTTTAATTAATAATCAAGTTAGTACTTTTGTAATGTTTTATGTGTCTGAAGACACAGGCAGGTCGCAAATGGTAGACAAGCAATAACCCTTGACGAAGCGCTGACAATTTGATTGCTTCCGTGACACAAATCTAATTAAGTCGAGATATGCACGAACCACGAACAATGTGGAATGCTAGAAATGCCACGTGTAATGTTAAATAGGCGCCTCGCTCAAAGTGGTTCAAAGATTCTATTTACGTAAGACTTTTCAGGTAATTAGTAAAAAAATGAGGAAAGGAATGCTTGGGCTTGGTTTGGGCATATAGAAATAATGAGCGATGAAGGACTGACGAACACAATCTACAGAGCAAAAGTGAGTGGCAGCTGAAGCCAAGGAAGACCAATGTTGACTGCTTATGAAGATCAAATAGCTAGAGTGTTAGCTGACGGAAGTTCCACGAGAACTAATAAACTAATATACCTAAGCGAAAATGTATGAGCAGAGTGAAGAGATTTGAGGAGGCAAATAAGTATATAACGACCGCAAGACTTGGCGCTCCATACTCTCTGACTTCCCGATTAGGGATACAGCGTGAAGATATGTAACATCAGAGTCATAAAAGAGAATAAATTAAAATTTCATTATTTGCTGCTCAAGGTAATCATAGAAAGTCTAAAGCTAAACTGACCAGTAGAGTTCGACATCATCTATGCAGCATAGATGCATAGACTATGCTACATTTCACATTAATATTGGCAAAGCCACGTGCCAATGTTACTTTGTAAAATAACATTCCACATTCACCTCATAAGATCCACGGACGTTAAAATGACGTAATTTTCAAATAACCTGACCAATGATGCGAACTGACAGAAACATGTTTATTATCTCGTGTTTAAAATTCGAATCGTGCGCAACATCAAATGGTCGGCGGTTTCCGATTAAATCAAAGTGGTTATTTTTAGTGTCGCCACCTGTGATGCGGTGCATGTACATAACATGAGTATGATCTTCAATGTAATTAATCCATTTACTCCAATGTTTAAGTTACATGTAGAATTGTAGACGTTGTTGTTGTATCAGGGATGCTCAAATTTTTTAATAGGACCTCTTTTTTCAGAAAGTAATTACTAATTATAATAAATTTATTATTTATTACATGAATTATGAAACTTTATTAATAAAAAGTACATACATATGTTAATATTTACAATATATACATGTGCCGGCGACTTCCAAGTCAGCAGGTGCCGCGGCCAGCACTGCCGAGAACTTGAAGCGGCGTAAGTATGCGACTCTCTCTGAGAGTTTCATATTTACGCCCTTTGCAGTCGAAACTTTGGGTCCCTGGGGCCCCGAAGCCCATCGACTGGTTTCTGATATTTGTAAGAGACTGGTCGAGGCTTCGGGAGACCGCCGGGCTGGCAGCTTCTTCCGCCAACGAATCAGTTTGGCTATTCAAAGAGGCAATGCTGCCAGTCTGCTAGGTACCTTGAGCAATGACAGCTTTCTAAGCGGCAACTTTGAGGAAGTTTATTATTTAAGATAATGTGTAGTTTTAAGTTTGTAAATATTAACATATGTATGTACTTTTTATTAATAAAGTTTCATTATAATAAATTAAATACTACAAATTACTTTCTACAAATTATTTGAAAGGAAAGTTAATCAAAGTTGGCAAGTGTAGACGCTGACAATACGAATCAAATAAACGTCAATTTGAAGTCACTACACTATACGTGCTAAATTCACGCGCCAGAATGTTTCAGCCGACGGTGAACGTCCTTCTCTACCGTTCAATATTAGACATCTCTCAGGCATTCCTTAGTACATGCCGGAGGTATATAATTTTTTGCACAACAATTAAATTAAGCCTCCTTTAAATAATCATTACTCATATAACGTCTCATGTGTAATCACTGTAGCTCGGTACTAGTAGAATAGGGCTATACAGTACACTCAATTGTTGTATTAGAGATTAGACGAATGAAGATGGGGTTTCAGAGTCGCTGACGGTTGGAGTGAGGTCTCCGATGGTCCAATTCAGGTGATTGTGAGAACGACGGCAACCGAACTCTGATTAATTTGATTCAGCTTTGTGTGTTGTTTCCACGGGTTTCCGGATAGTCTTATTAAAAAAAGAATTAAAGAAAGTTTATTCTGATATCAAGTAACTTAATTCACTTAGAAAAAAATAGTGTAAATTGGTAATTATGAGCTAGGTCTGTTAAGTTCGCAGAACGGAATCAAACCGTCTGACTTATATGGAGAGTCTAAAAAAACGACAGAGTGCAGAAAAGGCGATGTCAGTGATATTACTTGGAGGCTGACACTATAACAGTTCGCCGTTCGAATCAATGTACTTACAATATAATAAGTTGCATCACTAAATGCGTTCTTTAGAAAACACCGTACTAGGTAACATATATCGAGGATGCCCTAATGTATATTACTCCGTTCCACTGCTTTTCAAAATATTTATTTAGTCCTTCCATCTATACTTTTTGTTTTATTTATAATATTGCTTGTTGTGTTTCAGTGTTTGTATACATTTAAACCGAAACATGTTTTAAGTGCTTAAAATGTGTGTATGTTGTAATATTAGCAAATTAAAAATATTAACATTTACGTGTTTTTCGAAGCACATCTGTCAATAAGTAATTTATTCATCCAAGAAATGATTACGCGCACAATCTTCGTGATTGTAAGAGATACTGAAATTAACACCATTTCAAATAAGATTCTGACAGCTTTCTCGCGTTATCGACATCCATCTGTCTTTGTATACATGTTCATCGACTTAACGGCTAGGTCAAACCGAATGTAGATGCAGCGCATTTGCAGTGCGTACAAATAATTTGTAATATTGGAAACGTCAAATTGAATACAGTGCACATGCAGCACGTGTAGTGTGGTGTGACTGCACTGCACTTAGTGTCATGTGTATTGTGTGTTACAAATCTTTGTGGTTGTTGCGAGGACTATCCAGGGCCTTGGTAAACTGGTGAATTGTCAGTGAATTTTATGCTATTTTTGTGCTCAATTTATCAAGTAAACGTATTATTTGTATATAGTTTAGTATTTGTAAGAAATTGTCATTAGAACTAAAAACAACATGTGTTTGATATTCAGTAACCTCCCTAGAGAGAATAGACTGGAAAGCCAGATTCACCCTTGACTTGTTGCACACACTGCAGACACACTGCATTTAGGTCTTTTTTATGAAGTCGCTAATACAATCAGTGTATAAGTAGCTCTATTTCTTTATTAATCTGTTCTCATTTATCTTTATTACTTGACCAAACCTCGATATGTCGATAAAAATGTCAGAATAGGATTCAGCTTCTGTTTCGTAGTTCACGAAGAAAAATGCTAAGAATTCTAAACGGCTGCCTCATGGCTATCTAATAGACTAATATATCTAATAGTTTATTACACGCCTACGCCTAAATATATACGTATTACGTAGGTATCAAAGGCAATCACTGGCAATGACAATAGGAACAAATGAACGTAATCGACTCAGAGAAACGAACTGCTACGATTAGAGATCCTGCTCAAATTACATAATGTTTGTGTGTTATATGTATATTCATGTTTTTTGTCGCCCTGTATGAAAATCGTCAAATGCGACACTTGTAAAATACTGTCATAATTTAGCTGAATGTCTATCCATTCGTCTGTTATTGACATAATTTTTCAGTAAGGGCTATTACTGAATTATATCATTATTAGAGGGGGGAGATGTTCACAAGATATTTATGACTTTTATTTATGTTATAAAAATGTCGACTGTATTTGCTCTGGCCGGTGCATTAAATTTTAAAAAAAATCTGTCGGAACGTATTTTCACAATATGTGACTATAGGTGAAAATTTATCAGTGTACATTATTACATTATATTATTTATTATTGTTTATCTATAGTTAAGCTTTTTGTCTTCAATAAAATTAGTGACCACAGTAACGACAAATCATTCATATGTATTAAACCAGACCGTACCAACCACATAAACAGCAATAAATCATGTAGCGCAAAGAGCTGTGTATCAACCACTTTCATTTATAGCTAGAAGTAAAGAACTTCTATAGAATAATAAAAAAGTAAAAATAATCTTTCAATAAATACCTACACATTTATGGGGAAAATGTGTAGACAAATGGGTTGAGGGTTGGTCAAAAATTTTTGGTCCTGGTGGTTAGTTCGGTAAAATATATTTTTTTAAATTTATTTATTGTCATAATTTGTAATTGAAAAGGATAAATAATAATTTACATGTCGGAGTTTTTTGGCGGGAACAGGAGAAGTGGGGTTATCATTTTATTTATATTTTTTTACATTGTTTTGAGTTTTAAAGTACAAAAGTGATAGTATATTGTGTTTGAAAGTTGTATAGTAATGGAGTAGGTCTAAATAAACATGTGTAGCTGAAGCTCTCACACAACAAGTCCTTCATAACTTCAGTAAAGGCTATTATCGCTTTACCGGAGGAGTTGTACGATAATAAGAAAAAATTAATTTACTTTGAACGAGCTTCATGTCGATTATACTTATTAATACGTGACATTGGCAAATACGCTTATCTGTGTGCCATGCCACAAAGAAAGAAAAAAAAATTACGTGTCTATGAAACATTATCGTGAATAATTATTATTAGTGATTATGAATTATTATAAAATCTAAGAAAACCTCAATCAATAGCAAAATTATTCTTAGGACAATTGAAAGTTCTTTGTTTTCTGGACAACTATTAACAAAGTGGGGAAAAGTATCAAAATATTGTTTAAAGTTAATTTAATAATTATATTAATGGGATAGATATTAACTTTATGATACATATGATATTTATGTAAGAAGTATAATATATTTTTCGAGCAAATTTTCCCAGTAATTTTTGTCAAGAATTCAGTCAGTAGCAAGATAAAAAATAGTTGATTTACCCCACAATGTCACTATGGAGCATCTGAAATAGACGTTAAGAAATATATGTATAATTGTATATATTCTGTTGATCCCATTTTTATACTGAAATATTAAACTGAAAATCAATTCGTATCGCCAACAAATAACATGTACATGACTCCCAAATAAAGACGAATAATCACGCTGAGAATCACACGGTTTTCATAATTCGAACAAATAGAAACGCCATTTACCCGGTTCGAGTAGATTTTTCATGTTGCCTTCTGAAATTGTCTGGGTTTAACAGCTGTGGCAGCCCCGCCCTCCGCGAGCAACCCCTGATTTTCATTCATTGGTAGCTTTTCGTTTGCGTTGGGTGCACGCGCTTAATCCTGACGCTTGCGTTAACGTGTCAAAGTTAAATAAACACATTGATCAAAACGCGTCGAATATATTTCGTTTTTAATTTAAAAAGAAAAGGACGCTGGCTGGTTTTGAGGTAAGCTTTTCCAAATTATTATTTTACTTGTATCTTTTCGTCACGTGTTATTGTAGTGTTGAAATGGGACGTCTCGGCACGGTTCTATTTGGAAAATGAGAGTTATTGTGGGCATTTTTTAAGGCCGTTACCGTGTTTCATTTTAGTTGAGAATGGTATAGATTTTTTATTCTGCAAATACTTATTATTTATGAAATATAAAATGAAGAAACAATTGCCTTTTTTTCCTTGTAGCTCGTAACTAGTAATTACTGATAAAAGAAAACATGTTTTAAACAAAGTTATTAAATTATTAATTAGGTAGCCGTAATTTTAGAAATCGCTGATATTAAAAACGCTATAAAATATACTGTTACTAAGGTAATTGTTTGAATTATTTGCGAAATATTTAAAATTTTAAAAACTATGTTGACTATTTACATTGTCTATTTAAATAACATCTACTTATACAACTTTTCAACTGTTCGACTTATGCGTAAAGGGTTTCACAGCACATTTATAAAATTATGAAGTAAACTTAATTTCTGGAAGTCTATAAATAAGTCTTTTTCTCATAAGTATTAAACTTCATGTGAGGTTTTATATTTCTCGAAATATTTTATATTTTAGGTCTAGTAGGTTTAGGGTTTGGGTTAGGGTGCCCTAAGCTATGGAAAAAAAATTTTTTTGCAAAATAATTTACACGCATACTTTCTTAATTTTTTCTATATGATATTAATAACATAAATAAAAAATATTATTACAATAGCATAACGATAACCCGTGCTGACTTTAAGTCAATCAAAATATAAAGTATAGGGATTGCTGTGAAATTATTTAAGATTTTATGTTTCTTTGGTGAAATAAGACTCAACTGTATTAAATAAGATATTTAATATTATTTTAAAACATAAAACAAATATTATTGAGGATATTTTTTTTCAAAGTATGTTTTTTACAGTCCGGACATAGCTTCTTGTGTCCGGACGGAGAAGTACGCGACGTTACAAACATTGTTTCTTTTGCTCCTCAACTGTAATCAAACCACGGAAGTTCTGCATCAACTTGACTGCTCTTTCAGCTGTATCGTTCACTGCTCTAAGCATTGAGACTGTCTTTTTAGCTTGTAGAAACAAACCATTACTCGCCCATGTAGAATGAACATCGCGAAGAAATCTATTATCAATTTTCAAACGAGAGAACAATGTCTTGCTGTCAGTTGATATAGAATCATTGATATTTTTCTCTGAAACAAAAAATAAAATAAACGTTGATTAATTAGACTGCTGCTACATACAATTAGGCAGATACGACACTAATAAATCCAACATACGATACAATGAACCACGAAGTTTTTCTTTCGATGGAATGTATCGTTTCTCATGGGTTGAGAAATTTTCTTTGACTAAATTTCCTACTATTTATGCTTTTGTCTCAAGATCTACGTCATCATCAAATAGCGATAAAGCGGCTGCTTCATCAGAGACATACTATAAACGTTGATTAAACTTTTGCAGAGCAGCCTTGGAAATAAATTTATCTATTTTTTCATAAGTTTCCATTGATTTCAAAAGCACAAATCCTTGTAAGGGTGCTTTGACTGCTAATATCCATTGAAGACACGGTTTGACATAGATTATCAGAATAAATAAACAGACGCTCAAGGTAGCACACCTTGGTGTTGTTAGTTAGTCTCATCTGAGAACTGAGTAATGATATTTTAGGGAATAAATTGCTCTAGCCATCCATCGAGCTTGGCGAATCGCGCCCGGAGGCCTGATTTAAAATTTTCTGTCTGTATCTCCACCTAAACATATTACAAAAAGCTCTACTAGCTATCGATAATTATCACTGGCAATTTCGTTGGTTAGTTCAGTGCGGAAAACTTCAAGCAATTTTTCAATCACGGAAATGGTTAGGCACGATTCTATATTTTCTCTGTAGCATTATATTTTAAGGGGATCGATTTTTCCCAATGACTTCTGAACTCTTTAAGAGCGAAATGCCAGGGCTTATGGTCACTTGCTTTATTTTTTACTTTGAATAAGCTTTTCAACACCAGTTCACACGCGTGATGGTGGCAAGCAAAAATAAGCATTTCTCTATCAAGGTTTTGCTCAAGGACCACACAGGCTCCATCCAGTCTAATATTGCTTTACAAAAAGCTTGCCCGTGTTCTATGCCCGCAGTTATATGTATAAAGATTAGCACTTTATTTCATAATTAAATTCACTTCACGAATATTACAAAAATACTGCGAAAAATTGTCTATTTGACGAAAGTTTCTAAGCCATCGCTTGATGTTTGGCGTCCCTATTAGGTATAATATAGCTTTCTTTGAATTACGTGATTTCGTCGACATATTTACTAATCCAAAAATACGTATATAACTGATAAAACAATAAGAAATTATAAGCTTATTAAGACGTAGGCGTGCGCGCTCAAGTAATCAAGTACATGCTGACAACTTTAAATGCAAGGCGGCACGGGTTGGAGTGGTTTAAATTGCACGAAATTTTGTTTACAATTCTTTTAACATAAAACAAATAAACTTAGAGGGTATACGTTAAAAAAAAACAAGTTTGATTTTTTGGGACACCCTAGTCTGTAGTAAATATAGGTTTAGAGTAAAAGAAAAGGGTCAGTTTAATAGCGAGTAACTAAGTTTATTATACAGACTCAGGTGTTACTTTGCGTAAGTCCATTTCATGTGACGAACTATTATTATTATTAGCTATCTTACACCAAACATTCCAAACTAGCTAATCGACATGTGTTTCGCCTCTTGCAGCATCCTCAGGATATTCTAGAGATCAGACTCGGTCAGCTATCAAGCACCGTATTCTGTACCTAGTTAACTAAGTTCGGTGCCAGTTAACTGACCCAGTCTATCTCTAGAATATCTTGAGGATGCTTAAGAGGCGAAACACGTGTCCATTAGCAATTTTCGAATTTTCCACGGAGGATAGCTAATAATTATAAGAATTTATCACATGTAATCTAGTTCGCCCACTGTTTACTTCTCTAGTAATATTTACGAGAGACAAAGTGCGAAATATTTGAGTTAATAATATATGTTTCTATAGCCAATAAAATTGTACTTCGCGTTAGCTTCTAAGAAAATTGACCGTGACAGATGGACAGCTGGACGAACGCATGAGTAATTTTATAAAGGCTCCGTTTTTCTTTTTTGGGTATGGATTATTAAGCTAGGCGCGCATTAGATACAATTTTTTTGCCGCGTGGCGAAAGAACCCGCGATATTTCCACATGCGGCAAAAATAATAAAAAATAACAGAAGCGCGATATTACATAACTTACATATTATTATTCATAATATTTGTAGAAATATTTCTTGTTTTATTTAGCTTATAAGCTGATATGTCCATTCTTATTTCTTATAATTAGAGCTCGCAAAAAAAAATGTTAAAAGATATTAATGTTTCTATCACTGTATTTTTAGAAAGTTATGTCATATAAAGTTGATCTACTCTCAATTTTAGTAACAAGCATTTAAATATTAAAATTTTCGTCCAGATTATCAGAACCAACGCTCAATATAGCCATCATTGCTTGTAAAATATATTTGACGAAACGACGCAGTGCGCGCAGTCAAAGCATAAGCTTAATGTTACAAAAAGACGATGAACCGCCGCGCCGCGAACAACTTGTCAACAACTTGTGACTTTTGGATGCCGCGTCGATTTTGTCGTTAAGTGCGTGCAATACAATTAAAAACTCTAAGTTGAAATACTGGGCGCAACGCTGCCGCAGCGCGTTTTTGCGATCAAAAACTCCTAGTGCGCGCATACCCTTATAAAGGTTTTATTTTCCTCGAAGTAATGTCGGAAAACTCGTAATAGAATTGGTGTAATCCTTACACATGTCTGTATACGAAGATTATTTCAGTTCTTAATAATATAAACAACACATTTAACGGTAGTAAAACCGCAGGGAATGTAATAAAATATAAAGTAGCCATTTGACTTTTGTAATAAGTATATAGTACTTACTGTTAAGAGTAGTTTTATTTAATCTGATTTTACGAAACGGATAATACAATCCATTAATATTGTAGAGTTAGGTAAATGTTATTTTAGGGAAATCCATTTCACATGATTAGTAATTTAGAGCTATCTTCAGATTCACCGATTCGGTGATAGTTCAGACCCAGTCTGATCTCCGGAATATCCAGCGGATGCTTCGTTAAGAGGCAAAAAACGTGTTGATTAGTAGGTTTGGAATTTTAGGTGGAAGATAGCAAAGTAACATCTGAATCTATACAATACATAAACATTGTATAATCAATTTCGTAACATCAGATTAAATAGAAATATATTAATTTTTAAACAGAATTCGCAGAGTGAATTATGATCCAGTATTTTCATTAATTATACATACATATCTTCGCGCTGTATCCCTAACGGGGTAGTCAGAGAGGGCGGATTACAGACAGGATTTTCATTTATTATTTTAACTAATTAAGTAGTTTCCAGGGTGGTTTGTGAAAGAAAAAAGTTTTTGAATTTCTGAATTGAAATTCTTCTCATAAAAACCCTAAAAAAGCAGCCACGGAATAGAAGCTTATTAAGGTGACGCAGTGCTAAACAATAATTAGTCTAAAATACATCTGCACCATACAAACGTGCGTGTGCTAGCTTACGAAAAATTCGAAAAAACAGTTATTTTCGTTTATTTTAAAAACTGTAATTAATTTTAAAAAATTCAACTGGCATTTTGAAGAGTGTGTTTAGATTAACCTACACAGAAGATTTAGAAGCCTAAGCCTCGGTCCCGTTATTTTGAAAAATGAATCTATTTTAAAAGAGGTTTCTTAGATATTTTTTTTTGTTACAAAAGTTAACCAATCGTGTAACGCAACTGGTAAAATGAAGTCAATGAAATGAAGAATTAGGTTGCCAAATATCACTTTCATAAGTTCTGTAATCACTTAGAAAAATTAAAATCCATGCCGTCAAAATTTCCAATGCGTTTTAATAGGCGATGGGCTACCAATGTAAGCCCAATCATTTATCGCTGGAAAGGTGGCTTTGATTTTGTAACGTGAAATTATGTACGAATATAAAATATAGAATTATAAGCTAAAGAGCTGTACCTACACGAAACTTTTTTCGTAGCTTTCCCGGATTAGATTAAATTATTTGTACATTGTACATGTATAATTGTACAGACTGTTTTAAAAAAAAAGCCTACGTCTGCCTCCGGACGCGTACTATCTCTGTACAAAATTTTATTGTAATTGGTTCAGCGGTTTAACATTTCCCATTCAAATTTTCATCCCCTATTTTCACCAACTAAGGGACAGGTTTTTGATAAAAAAAAAATAACCTATGTCTATTCTCAGATGTTAAACTATCTCCATGCCACATCATAATCAGTTCAGCAGTTTAGCATTTCCCATACGTTAATCCCCCTTTTCACCCCTATAGGGGTAGATTTTTGATAAAAAAAGTAGCCTGTGTCCGTTCTCTGATGTCAAACTATCTCAATGCCAAATTTTATCATAATGAGTTCAGCAGTTTAGCATTTCCCATACAAAGTTTCATCCTCCTTTTTACCACTTTAGGTGCTAAATTTACTAAAAAATAAGTAGTCTGTATTTGTGTAATTACATATTCTTACTACATATCGATTTTCATCAAGATAGGTCAAGCCATTCTTGAATTATAAAAGAACATGCAGACAGACAAACAGACAAAATTTTTAAAAATGGTGGAATTGAAGTTAGTTCTTTGTTAAAAAGTGAATTCAACCATGCATCATCAGGAAATTCCAGAGATCAGATTCGGTCAGTTAACTGTCTATTCGGTCAGATAACTAGCTATTCGATCAGCTAATGGCTATTCGATCAGCTAACTGGCTATAGTATTGTATTATATACTAGCGGATCCGACAGACGTTGTCCTATCCGGAATGAAAAAAAATCAGGACCCGATTGCAGCGCAACCTACCGGGTCCAGTTGTGAATCTAAGCCATTCAAGGTACCACTCAAACACATAAAATCGGTTCAGCCCTATAGAAGGACAAACACACGTACAAAAGAAATATATGCATAAAGATAGGATATAGGTCAGGATAGTATAAAATAAAAATGGATTAAAAGTGAGTCAATGTAGTACCACAGATTAATTAGTTACTAACGTAAATAGTACTTTCAGTAATCAACGTATTGGAAACTTTGACGGCAGGGATCACAATTTTTCTAAGTGACTACGAAACGTATGAAAGTGATATTTGGTAAATTGATTTTTCATTTCATTAACTTGATTTTGACAGTTGCGATTAGTTAACTTTTGTAACACAAAAAAAAATATCAAAGGAACCTCTTTTAAAAAAGAGATTTACATTTTTTGGAGTAACGGAACCGATTTGTGTTTTAAATATTCTGTATATTTTAATCTAAACATATTCTTCAAAACGACAGTTGAATTTTTTAAAATGAGTTGTAATTTTTAAATTAAGCGAAATTAACTGTTTTTTCATATTTTTCGCAAGCTAGCGCGCACATTTGCATAGAACAGAAGGTCTATTTTAGATTAAATTATTGTTTATCAATGCGTCGCCTTAACATATTTCTTCACTTTTTAGTTGATCATTCGAATATTTAAAGGTGTAGAGATAAAAAATTATGTTCTTGCTGTTTCTATAACTTAAATTTAGTATGACCCTTGCCTCAAACCCTATATTAGCAAAAATATTTTTATTTAGGTGTTAGCATGTCACATTCGCGTGTGAACCTTGAATGTGGGATGTTAATAATTTTACTTTTATCAAAAGTTCCGTGGCCACTGCTACTAAAGCACGCCGTAAGTCATTTAATATTTTAAACACACGCATGAACTTTGTTTAAACTACGCCTATGTGGGGTAAAATTAACCCACTTGTCTCTTATTTACAACTTGATTATGAATGAACTTTAATTTTATGCTCATAAATATGCTAAGCAATAATTATATGGAATATCATACTTCTAGACGTCTTGTAATGAATTTGTAATAATGCCTCTAAAGACATTACATTATGTATTGTTCTAGATAATATTATTGTTATTTCATTGTCGAACTGTAAGGGCAATATGTTCTAGATATTGTTAGTTATGAGCGAAATCCTCGTAATTGCCTAATGCATATTACAAATAGGAGAAAAAACCGTCTTTTAAAAGTGTTTATACAGGACTCTCCTATTGAGAGCTAGCAATGATCAGACCTACACATCGTATAAACCTTAACACTTGCAGACGGCATGCGACGGGTTTACACATAGTACAACTTTTAACAATATTAACGGTAGGTTAGTAAATTTAGGGATAACTAACTTTGAGTGGTTTGGGAGATATTAGGCAAAATGTGCTCCAAAAGGAGGGACTAACACGTCAAACTACAAAGTTTAATTTTTTTTTATGTTCAACAGGACAGTGATACAAGCTCGAATTTTCTGTTGTCATACTCAGACCATATAAAAAATCTGAGTTGACAGACACTTTTCGCGTTGGGTTCCTTAATCACCATAGAAACTACAAAATAATTGGTCGTGGTAATACAGTTGTAATAAAATCACAACTGTATACCCACAATACATCATTAGATTTATATTATTATGAGGTAAATCTGGCCGTTGCTAGGTGCTAGCTGTGTCTATGTGGTTTTGTTTTATTTTGTCATTTGGCTGAAGCATTATTCAAATTAAAAACTGGTTGGTTTAACTGTTGAGGCGTTCTCTTGCCAAAGACAGCACAAAATATTGTGACCAAAATTTTGATTAACGAGACGAGAGAAAAAAAACGATTGCGGCGTCACCTACCGGGTGCAAATGTAACACACACACACAAATTTTCATTAAAATCGCTCCAACCGTTTTATTTATATATGAAAAGATATTACGATGATATGCGTAACGGTAGTACGGACGCAATCCTATACAACAAGGCTGTGTAAATGGGTCATTGACCGCATAGCAAATTATTCTACCTAATACTTACTACCTGAATTCACCCGGTATTGTAAGGGCAGATGGCTATTCGTGCGTAGAGAACTTCGATTTATGCTATTATCTCAGCTATTACATTATAACTTGAATTTTCTGGCGAATTCACTCAAATACAAATTCGAATATTTTATTGTTTCAATAGGAACCTTCGCTTAATTAAACAGTCAAACAATAGTTTGTTATTTCACTGCTGCCCTTGTATTCCTGATATAATTACTGGATAAATATAGTTATTAGTTATATATTAATTTCATACATAATAATTATTGTATCTGTGAGAAAGTTAATTTTCCCTACTGCAATGGTTGTCCAAGAGACATTTATCAAGCACTTTCGTCTGTCGTAGCGACAAGTTTACTATTTGTAATGTCGTAATACGTTACCTACCACCGTTTATATGTAAATTATATCTATATTTTTCAGTTACTAAGACATGAAGTAAATTTAAAAAAAAATTACCCTTAGAAAAGTAGTTTATCAACCCAAATAACCTAACCTACGGGCCCGAATCGAACTCGGACTTGACAAAATTTTTAGATGGTCCTCTTGATATTATTTAAAGCTATAGAAATTTCAAATTAATTTTTATAAATTTAATTTAATACAATATGATAGTTTGTCTTATGGTCTGTTTTAATCGAAGTTATTAAAAATGTAAACAAACGTTCTCTTTGGT
Source organism: Zeuzera pyrina (assembly GCA_907165235.1). NCBI lineage: Eukaryota > Metazoa > Arthropoda > Insecta > Lepidoptera > Cossidae > Zeuzera > Zeuzera pyrina. The sequence continues at coordinate 9,657,807 of OU015641.1, forward strand.
TGATAAAATAAAACGGGTGATAAAATAAAGTAATGGTTTTATGAAAAATAAGAAATCGAAATATTTTTTCGTACTTCATAATATTTCACGATATATCCCTAACGGGGTAGTCAGACAGGACGGAGCGCCAGGCTTCTTGGTCCTCACATACTTCTTTCACTTCCTCAAACCTCATCATCCTCCTCAAATTTCTTTATGATAGGTAATTATTTTTTTCTGTTTTCTTTATCATCTACATATTTATTATGTAGGCTCTATGCCTTTGTGATTGTTTCTGTGTTAACATGTCACGTGCGCACATCTTGAATGAGAAATAGCATAAAGTTCAGTATGTAAGTAGTCTAATAACGCTAACCCATTATTGTTTCAATAAAAAACCAGAAAGTGCAAGTGCAGATATTGTTGCTCTTTTAGATCAGTACCAGCTGTACCTAACTTGCAGACAACATGCGACTGCCAAATATCGCGCGATGTCTGCTGTTAAGACGAGAATTTGTATGATGTAATTTGTATAGTGGCGCTATATATATCACGAAAAGTGCTTTTGCGATCACGGCACAATAGACAAAATCGTCATACATGATATTAATTTTTTTATTACAATTAGTCACCGGTTGCGGAGCGATCGAATGACCGTCGCTGTCTGCAAATTTTTAGGTAATAACTCCACCGGCCACGCGTTGCTCTGGCTCGGTAGGTAATTAATTTTAGGTAATTATCTACATAAATACTCGTAAAAACGCGCGCGTATTCGAATGTAACATTGTGTCAAAAATTTCAAAGCTCTTCACTGATTGCTGAATAATTTATGTTTTTATTAATATAGATAGATTACGGACATGATAGATGAAGCTAAAGGACTTTTTTATATTTTCGTGATTGGGTATTATAGTATGTTACTTTTGTTAGCGTAATTGCATTTATTTGTAGCGAAGTAAACAGCAAATAGATACTATTTACTTACTTCTTCGCTAATGCCACGGACGGATCACTTCAGGGTGGAGCGATCGATACATTCAATAAATAATTGGCGGTGATGTGTCTATAGATAGAGTCAAGTTTATATATTTCGTTCACAAATAACATTGTTCCTATTTTAAGCTACATTAATGTGTATTAATAAGTATCAATTTGTCTTATGGTTAGTTTTAATCTAACTGAAAATGTAAATAAACTGTCTCTTTGGTTTTTTTTTAGATAAAACTGGTGTTATAAAATAACGCAATGGATATACGAATAAAAAAGTAATCGAAAAATTTCTTTATTACTAATTTTACTTTTTATTTAGTTACCTATCGGTAATTAATTTATGCACACTCTATTTTGTGTGTTTTGACGTGTCTTGTTTAATTAAACAAAATATTATATCTTATCTATCTTTTTAGTAAATTTTATTCAAATGGATTTTACTAATGTTTGTTAATATTGGGTCCTTACATATGAAATTAGCGTTTTGTCGTACTGAGCACTTTGATCTGAAATATCTCCTCTTTGGTTAAGAATTCCAAATTCAAATTTATAAATTCATTTAGCTGGTACATTTGAGTTTTGAAAACAGTCATTCATTTGTTTTTTTCCTCATTATTTTTTTCTTTGGCGTCGCTTATTACCGCACAATGGAAAACATGAAATATCGGTATATTTACAAGTACGAGTTCTACCGTGGCACCAGTGCTGCAGAAACAGGTTGAAGGACTAATGATGTGTACGGCGCTGGTGTCGCAAAAGAAAGCACGGTACGTTTTTGGTTTCAACGTTTTCGTTCTGGAAATTTCGACCTTCAGAACCAACCCCGTGGACGGCCGGAGATCAAAGTGGAAAATGAAGAATTAAAGGCTATTGTGGAAGAGGATCCATCACAAAGCACTTCAGAGATAGCTGCAGGCTTCGGGGTAAGTGACAAAACTGTATTAATCCACTTGAAGTAAATCGGGAAAGTAAAAAAACTTGAACGATGCGTACCTCATGAATTGAGTGAATCGAACTTGCAAACACGCGTCGACTGTTGTGTTACTTTGCTCAACCGACACAATAATGAAGGGATTTTAAATCGAATCATTACTTGTGATGAAAAGTGGATACTGTACGATAATCGGAAGCGCTCGTCGCAATGGCTGAACCCTGGAGACCCAGCCAAATCCTGCCCTAAGCGAAAATTGACTCAGAAAAAGTTACTTGTGAGTGTTTGGTGGACTAGCGCCGGTGTCGTTCACTACAGCTTTCTAAAATCTGGCCAAACGATTACGGCAGATATCTATTGTCAGCAACTGCAAACCATGAAGGAAGAACTAGCTGCTAAACAACCGAGATTGGTCAATCGCTCTAGGCCACTGCTGCTTCACGACAAAGCCAGACCACACACTGCACAACAAACAACCACTAAGTTAGATGAGCTACAATTGGAATGTCTGCGACATCCACCGTACTCCCCGGACCTTGCTCCAACAGATTACCATTTTTTCCGGAATTTGGACAACTTCTTACAAGGAAAATAATTCAACTCCGATGCGGCAGTCCAAACCGCCTTCAAAGAGTTTATTGATTCTCGCCCCCATGGTTTTTTTAGTAAAGGGATCAATGAACTACCTATGAGATGGCAAAAGTGCATAGATAACAACGGTGCATACTTTGATTAATTAAATATATTTTACAAAAAAAAAATTGACTTTACTTTCCTCCCGTACAAAACGCCAATTTCATATGTAAGGACCCAATATAATAACACTATAATTAAAAGGAAAGTTTGTTGGTTACTTTTATGCCCGACAACAGGTTAAAAATGAAACCCAGGATACTCCTACCGTGGCTAATTTGTGCTAGTAAAGTAGTATCTTCGTTTCATATAGATTATAAAAGAGATGTGTAAATAGATAAGCATTGCCTTTTATCATTGCTACTTCCACTCTCCTCTTTATGTGAATTTTTATGTGCAAAGAAATAAACTAGTAAACTCGCCCCATCACTTGTGGCGTAACCTCGGCATACAGTTTGGTACAAAACTATAATAGCCCTTATATTTTTAACTAGCGACCCACCCCGGCTTCGCACGGGTTAAAATTTATTTGAAAATAAAGTACAGCCCATGTTACTTACTAATAATGTAAGTTTGTATAGGCGAAAGTATTTTTTAAATAAGTTGAGTAGTTTTTGAGTTCATCCATTACATACAAACGAACGAAGTTTACCTTTTTATAATATTAAGTGTAGATAACAAACACTAGCTTAGCAAACAATAAACAAGCTATGCAATAAACGAAGTAGTTAATTAATAATATAATAGGTAATCATGCGATGTCAAGTTGAAAAAATCGCTCTAAAATTGTTCATAATGATATAATCGCTATTACAATAGACATTAATAAATTGATTCTATATTTAAAATTAATAATTATTTACAACTTTAAAAAGAATGAGCCTTAAAAAGGAACGCGTATTCTAAAGCTTTTTGAACAAAGAAGAAATTGATTAAAAAATATGGAACCAAAATATTCATTTTTTTTGTTATTGGGTTCGAGCTATCAATATATTATGTGTATGTATCAAATTTCTGAAATTTATAATCGGCTCAAAATAATTGGTTGTGACTATGGACAGACAGCTAGACGGTCCGTCAGACAGACTATCTATAAGGATAGAAACTACAAGACTCTTTTTGGCACTTTTACCACGGAATCTAAAAAAGCAAATATTAGTTCCTTGCCTACAAGCTACATCTCCGTCATATTTCATTTTTTTGCCTTTCTCGGGATAGCCGACTTGGGCTTTTTTTTGAAGTAGGTATCATTTGCGTTGTGATTTCGCAATAAAAATGAAATATTTTTTATCGAAAAACTAGGTAGGTGTCATTTGTGTGATGAGCAGTGATCGGATAATCGGGCGCTTATATACCTAAACTTCTTTTCTTGAAAGAATAATATGGATATTCCTTCCTGAATTAATAAGTAATCCCGGATTCCCGGGATTAAACAATTTTGTAAAAACAACTATAAGTAACTTAATGAAATTATAGCAAGTTTAACAAGGAATAGCCGTCTTGAAAGTACGAGAGGGTCTGTAAGCATTATTCAAAGAAAATATATCGTTTTCACAACGAGTTCTAACTATTTTGATCGCAGCTAACATTTTTAGCAATCAGGAATTTCAAACGATTTCAGGATCCGGGATTCTAAAAGACATGTCAATATTATTCTTTCGTAGGCACAAAAATGAAGTTTAGGTATATTAGCGCCCGATTATCCGATCACTGGTGATGAGTATTGTTACTTTTTTACCTTAATTGATGTTACTTTAAACAAAAATTTTTTTTCAAAGTTAAATACACTGGTTAAATAATAATTAATTAAACCATCACAAAACGAGAAAAAAATTAACAAAAATTAAAATGAATGCCGGTATGTTGGTACGTGCAATTGTGTTCGTCATCTCCAGTCTTCATACATATACGATATACACACACATATAGACACATTGTGAACTGCTGAACTGTTTACCTGACTGTTCCAGAAAGAGGATAATATGTTTTGGATGTATGTATGCACTATACCTACACCCGAAAAACATTGTTATATGTTAGTTCCTGAAGCTAAACAAATCAGTTGTACATACAGACAAACAGATAGACGGAAATATAACGCTTTCGTTTTTGCAATTTCGGTTACGGAACCCCAAAAATCGGCTAAGAACGTGACAGACAATAACTTCGGGTTTCGTAATAATTTGGGCTAAAAAATAAAATCAAAGTAATGTTAAATTAAAAAAAACTAGGCAAGTGCGAGTCTAATTCACGCACGAGGGTTCCGTAAATTGTTCATTCATAAATCGATATACTTTGCAGTCAAATCTCTAACTCCAAGTGTTCGTTTGTACACAAAAAATATTAGTTCATATGATATAAATGCAAATGAACTATTTTCGGATTTTGTCCTTTATTTCTGTTGTGAGACCTTGCTTCTTACCACATTTTGTGATGCTAGGTATTGACCTAGCATCATAAAATAAAATCATGATTGATTTACTTACGAGTGTCAAAATAAAAACCACAAGTATCCTGCGTAGTTTTTGATTAGATTGACTTAGAAATTAGATTGCTTAGAAGCTTGATTTTTTTACAGCTCTAAGGGACCGCAGTTTTTGATATTAATTTATTGATATTAATTTTCCAAATTAATATTACTGATATTAATTTGGACTTGATCCCTTGACGCGTTCCTGAGAAGAAAGGTATTGACTGACTGACAGATGGACAGACAGACGGACTGATAAACAAAGAAGTGACCTCATAAGGGTTCCTTTTTTCTTTTGATGTACGGTACCCTAAAAATAGTTCTAAAATAGCCATCGCGAGTATTTTTAATTGTTTTGTTTCTTATTTCTGGTTTTAGGTTAGTAATTTACGATTTTGTGCCAAATTTCAGCACAATATGTGTATCTAAAGATGACAAAATAAATCAGTTGTCACAGACAGATTTTCTCCATTTTGGCAGAATCTTAAAAAGATAATATAAAAATATCTTACGCAAAAGATAAATGAATGACAAATGTACCTATTCATTATGCGAGAGGTCCCTCTCGTTCCCCCATTGAACCACCTGATCACAATCACTCACAGGAAGAGTTTTGATGATAAATTGAGAACTTTTAATCCCGAGAACTGAAGCTGCCAAACCATCAGAAAGTAATATAACAGGGATTTCATTGAAAGTTTGAGAAGGCTGCGTAACTTTCGCAATTGGCAGGTTTATATTTACTTTGATTTAGCGGAATGAACAAGTATTGATGGATGTTCACGATTTCGAAACATTTTAGCCAAAAATAGAGTCGGTCGATAAGAATATAGGTACATACTAGTGTCATCTGTATAACAAAGCTTGTCGTTGAACCACAGATTAATTAGGTTGAACTTTCATTCCGTGTATAAAATATTATATATGCTAGTTGTTACCGACCATGCGTTGCAGTGGTGCGAGTTGAAGAAACAAAACAATATTTAATTGAACAGTTTTAATTGTACAATTTAATTATACAATTGTACAATTTTTAATTGTACAGATATATTTATTTATTTTATCTTCTGTACTACTATAAATCTCTAGCGTCTGTCTGTAATTATAATTTTACTGTCAAATTTTGTGATAGATAATTATTTTATGACTCATTGACTTCGATTCTACTATTTTTAAAATTTTTGTCTGTCTGTCTGTATGTCCTTTTATAACTGAAGAACCGAAGAAAATCGGTATATAGTAAGAATATTTGATTGTGCTCATGATAGGCTACTTGTTTAAAAAAATTACCTCTAAAGGGGTGAAAAGGGGGATGAAACTTTGTATGAGAAATGGTAAACCGCTGAACCGATTATGATGAAATTTGGCAGGGAGATTTTGAACGGAAAATGCTAACCGTAGAACTGATGAACTGATTATGATGTAGCATGGATATAGTTTGACACCTGGAAACGGACACAGGCTATGTTTTTAACAAAAAACCGATTATGGTGAAATTTGCCAGGGAGACAGTTTGACATTAGATAACGGACTTTTTTTATCAAAAATTTACCCTAAGAGGGAAAAAAGGGGGATGAAACTTTCTACAGGAAACGCTAAATCTTGGTAATGATAAATAAAATTTGGTGTGGTGATAAGACTTTTTTTGTTAAAAATACATAGGCTACTTTTTTATCAAAAATCTATGAAAAGGGGGATGGGAGGGAAAGCGACGAAACTTTGTACGGAAAATGCTAAACCGCTGAACTGATTATGATGTAGCATGGATATAATTCGATACCTGAGAACGGACATAGGCTACTTTTTTATCAAAAAACTTCCCCTAAGGGGGTGAAAAGGCGGATGAAACTTTGAATGGCAAATGCTGAATCGTCGAAGCAATTATGGTTTGGTGCAGAGATAGTATGTTCCCGGAGACAGACGTAGGCTAGACTTTTTTAAAAACGATCTTTAAATATATAAGACTAGCTTTACCCGCGACTTCGTCTGCGTGGGAAATTTTTTCGTGGCTTTCCCGGATTAGGTTATATAATATGTACATGTACATAGAACGTTTAAAATCGTTTTTGAAAAAAAGTCTACGTCTAGCCTACGTCTGTCTCCGAACACATACTATCTCTGTACCAAACATCATAATTGATTCGACAGTTCAGCATTTCCCATTCAAAGTTTTATCCCCTTTTTCATCCCATTAGGGGTAGTTTTTTGATAAAAAAGTAGCCTATGTCTGTTTCCAGGTGTCCAACTATATCCATGCTACATCATAATCAGTTCAGCGGTTTAGTGTTTCCCGTACATAAGTTTCATCAATTTTAACAGATTTTTGATAAAAAAAGCCTGTTGTTTTGATAAAAAAAGTCATATCACCACACCAAATTGTATCATTACCAAGTTTTAGCGTTTCCCATACAAAGTTTTATTCCCATTTTTAGCCTCCTATGGACAGATTTTTGATAAAAAAAAGTAACCCATGTCCGTTCTCTGATGTCGAGCTATCTTCTTGCCAAATGTCATCATAATCGGTTCAGTGCTTTAGCATTTCCCGCTCAAAGTTTCGTCCCCCTCCCTCCCGTCCCCCTTTTCACAGATTTTTAGTAAAAAAAATAGTCTATGTGTTTATGATAAATTATGTCTTATCACCGCACCAAATTTTATCATTACCTAGATTTTGCGTTCTCCATACAAAGTTTCATCCCTCTTTTCACCCTCTTTGGGATAAGTTTTTGAAAAAAAAAGTAACTCATGTCCGTTTTCTGATGTCAAACTATCTCCCTGCCAAATTTCATCAGAATAGGTTCAGTGGTTTACCACTTCCCATACAAAGTTTTATCCCCTTTTTCACTCTTTTAGGGGTGGATTTTCTAAAAATTAAGTAGCTTATCATGAGCGTCATTACTTGGTTTTACTACGTACTAACTTTCATCAAGATCAGTCAAGCCGTTCTTCAATTATAAAAGGACATACAGACAGACAGACAAAAATTTTAAAAATGGTAGGATCGAAGTCAGTCACAAAACGACTATTTATCACAAAATTTGACAAAAAAATTAAAATTACAGACAGACGCTAGAGATTTATATAGTAGTATAGATAATAAAGATAAAGATAAGATCTTTAAAGAAAGAAAGCACATGTTCATAGAATCTAACCTAATCCGGGAAAGCCACGAAAACATTTTCCACGCAGACGAAGTCGCCGGTACAGCTAGTTATATTATAAAAATCAATCGCCGTGCGCTAGTCTCACAAAAACTCAAAACGGCTCGACCGATTTTGGTAGGTTGACTCGGTAAGTGGCGCTGCAATCGGGCTCTAGGATTTTTTTATTACGTACAGGAGAACATCGGTCGGATCCGCTAGAAAATATCTATCCGAAAATATCCCATATCTCAAAAACGACTTATTCATAGTCTTATTTAAAATAATTCGAATCGTCTATATCATTTTTGAAGACCTATCTAACCAAAACTTACGTTTATGTGGGCTGGAATATTTTTTCATCCCTGTTACAAGTATGGAGTGCCATCCCTAATTTTATTTTCTCAAAATTTCACTACACTGCCCTTTTTAGATAAAATTTGGAAGATACGTGTATTCTATGAATCGCTATGAATGATTCACAGATACACGTATCTTCCAAATTTTATCTTTAAAGTACCAATAGTCTCCGAGTAAAATGACTATGACATACGGACAGACAGACAGACGGACAGAACGAAATTATAAGGGTTAAGTTTTTTTCCCTTTGTTGCGGAACCTTAAAAACAGGAAAAATATACAGGTCAAAAATTAGTATTAACTCATATTTGCCGGTATTTTTTAAAACGTTACGTACGTTCTATGGTTTTAAAATAAGTTTGTATAATAGCTCTGGATATAAAATAAGTCTGTGTAATAAGTTAATAACTCTTCATTTAGTACTGGCCAGAGTCAGTACTAAGAATTGCATTGAAATTTGAAATTTTGAAGACGGAAGGCGGAGAAAAGAAAAAGAGGACATGACAAGTGTGAGATCAGAGAATGGTATGAAGAAAAGTGGAATTTCTTACGCTTCCCTGTAAAAAGTAAAATAATTAAGATATATGTAAATATATATCTTATAATAGAAGAACTTCTCTGTGGAGATATATTAATAAAAGCAAATATAAGAATCATCGTGAGGAATCCAACGATAATACTACCTATCACCGTGATACCCCTAGATTTCAAGCAGCCTTCCATTCGGGACTATCCAGACAACATCACGATCAGTAATAATATTAATTATATTTATTTTTATACAACTTCAACTTGTACATTTTAAGAATACATATTTAACCTATTCAAAATTTTCTTTTTACAATTCAATTATTGTCACTACACAACAGGGTTTCGGTTAAGTGCAAATAACCATAGAAGCTTAAGGAAAAACCTTGATTCCCAAATCGCTAACTAAACTTTATTTTATTTATATGTATAGATATGAGATTAATATAATACGCATTTTATTATTAAATACCCTCTGTTGTAAATCTTGATATTAAATCTTATCCGTATGGACGATCAATGAGCCTTCACATCAGAACTATTTACCCAATTTATAAGGGATCAAAGCGGCCATATAGGCCATTAGGTCTGATCTGGGCCCGTTGGATGTACGATAACCTAACATGAACGTAATTAGATCTTATACACAAGGGGGGTTTTAGGTTTGTTCAGGTACGTAGTCTGAGGTTAAATAGGTAATATAATAACAGTAAGCACTAAGATTTAAAAATCCGTATAAATTATTTATAGACGAACGATTCCTGGCCAGATAAATGAAAATAATCGTCTCTAAATTATTTGGAATCCCGGTATTTTTCTTTCATAGTCCTTATACATTTATAACTCTGAGCAAGTCAAGTTAACGATGCGAGAACAAATTCCAGTCCTAAATCCAATAAGGTTCCAATTTCACCACTTGATTTACGCTTAGTCGGAACTTAGAATGAACGATTTTACTGATTCCATTTTACCGAAATTGCTTTTTGTAAATAATTATTTTTCTCGCAACGAATTACGGTTTCTAACGTTATAAAATACACATGTATGGTAGTATGTATGTGAAATGATAAAGAAATAACGGAAAATAGTATAGTTATATAATAATATAGTACCTGCGTGTTCGAGTTTTGCTTAGCGTCTTTTAGGTTTGATGGATATACATCAATAAAAAAAAAGTCTGATCACATTGCATTTGTCGAACTCGAGCACTTCAGCTTCGTAGACTTAAGCTCTCTTAGGCTTGGTAGACCTACGCTCTCTTCGGCGTGGTAGACCTGCGCTCTCTTCGGCTTCGTAGACCTACGCTCTAGCCACCATGCTATTGAGAAGATAGATTTCGTTGCTAAATTAACAATTGTATTTCGCGGGAAAGTTTTAAGTGTGTGAAAACGCGCAGTAATCGAATTTTCACAGAATCGAGACCTAGCTAGATCGATTTTTGGCCCCCGTAAACCACTATGTTGTAAATTTCATAGAAATCATTAGAGCCGTTTCCGAGAATTTGATTATAAATATAGTGTATATATACGAATATTGCTCGTATAATAATACAGGATTTATAACATAATATTGCTATTTTTGTTATTAAAAATTAAAAGAATGTTCGTTCTGTAAGATTTGTATATATGTATTTATAAAACATGCATCAAATACGGTTATTTACTAAATAAAAAAATACGAGTGCCATTGTATATCTATGTAAATGATTACATATTATAAAAATAATTCAAAGTTCCCGCCCGCGTTTGTTTTCGTGCGCTCGCTAGAAACGCGTGAAATATCGAACGCATTTCGTTGCGAATTTAAATGTTGTTTACAACGTTTATCCAAAAACTTTAGTGTAACTCTATGTTTTTATCATGTGAAAATAACTGAGTAATCGAATTTGTCTAAAAAAAAGGTAGTAGCAAAAATAGTAACGAACACAAGCACGTCTAGCAAAACAGTTACAGATACATACTCGTACATGCTTTGCACTTGCTGCTTACATACATGCTTTTATAAATATAATGAGTGACAGGATTGTAGGTCGTAAAAAGGTTTATATGCATCCACGACTTCGCACAGATTTTTTTTCCATAGTAACTTCCATAAAGTTAGTATACCTAATGAAATGTCAAATGAAAGCGAAATTTAATTGCACTCGAGGGTGTCAAATTTGCCTATGACTGAGTGTTTTTAGAGATGTTTTCACACTATCGACGTTATATCGATGGCTTGCGAACAATCACACTCGAAATGATGTAAACGAATAGCCATAACTCTAATATACTAGCGTAATTAAATTAGTGTAGCATATCATAGCGTCACTTAGCACTACTTTCGTTTTAGAGTGATTGGGAAAGGTAGGTTTTTTAAATTGTTATGGAATTCGTGACAAAAACTTACACACAATGCAGTTTTACGGTGCATTCACTGCGTGATAGTGAAACAGGTTTTCAAACAAAAGCGCCCGTTGAAGTGTATAGATTAACGATAGCTTGCGCCAACTATTTAAACTCGATTTAAGGATTCGACATCTCACTTGCACCAACTATTAAACCGTCGGTGCAAGCGAGATGTCAAAAAAGTCAAAAAAGTATAATCAAGTAATTTTGACAGTGAATACATTGAAAATAGAGCATCGAAATTGGTACTGCGTGTTTGGTATTTGCCTGTGAAACGTCACGTTTATTACGTAACTTGCAAACAGCATGCAAAAGCCAACATCGCGCGATATCTGCTGTCAAAACGAGAATTTGTATAATATATTTTGTATAGTGGCGGCTAAATCAATCGCGAAAAGTGCATTTTATGGTCATAGAATAATAGATCGTCAAACAATCGTCATACGTGAGATCAATTTTTCAACCGACTTCCAAAAAAGGAGGAGGTTCTCAATTCGGTTGTATGTTTTTTTTTTTACGTTTGTTACCTCATAACTCCGTCATTTATGAACCGATTTGGAAAATTCTTTTTTTGTTTGAAAGGATATACTTCCAGATTGGTCCCACTGCAATTTCATTCACATTAAAGCTTTGGTTTCGAAGATACACCAAATAACGCGATTTGGTTATAACTTTTACTCATTTATGTTGATGATTCTCTTGTGTTACATTTGTTAACTATCGTTGTTCCCACATGGTATAATGGTAGTAGGGAGAAGATATAAATTGCCTGTGATATAATAAATTCAGTCAGTAGAGTCAGTCTTGTAGCGGACAGAGAATATGACTGGTGGCTGTCGTCTTCGGATTGTAAGAATACTGCTAAGGTGTCATTATGCTGCAACCTTTACACTGTTCTTTTATAACTGATTGATATTGATATGATGTTGATAATGGCCACAATGGACAATAATATCCCACGTTCGATCTGTTCGCATCTTTATTGTGAAATCCCACGGTTTATGCTCTTCAATAGAATGGAAGTTAACACATTGCGCTTCAAAATTAGAAAATAAACAAATTGTAGATCTGCCCTAGATATTTTTTTAGACCTAGGTCACTCAAAAGGTCAAAATAAAATTTTTTTATAAAAAAATTTAACCGACTTCAAAAAAGAACACTGAAAAGTATGAAATAACTATCCTTTACTAATCATAACTTAAGTACAAAAATAACTATAAATACGATACAAATATCCATATAATTAAATTTGACAGGTATTGAAGTCGGTGCCAAATTAATGTTCGACAACAGAAAGTATATTAGTTTAGTAGGCTTGGCACCGACTTCAGTGACTGTCAAATTTAATTATATGGGTATTTGTATCGTATTTATAAAGTTATTTTTGTACTTAAGTTTTGATTAGTAAAGGTTAGTTATTTCATACTTTTCAGTGTTCTTTTTTGAAGTCGGTTTAATTTTTTTATAATTTTTTTTTATTACAATTAGTCACCGGTCGCGTAGTGATCGCATGGCTGTCGCTATCTGCAAATTATTAGGTAATAACCCCGCGGATCTTTGTTTGGGTTATAGTTGTAAGTTACATCACAATTTAACACAGAAAACGATACCATTACTATTTTTGTTGCTGTTGCAATAACAGTCAGGACGATTGCGAAAAAATTCAACAAATACAAATGACTTGAAATTTGATACGAAATAACGGAGACTAAATAAGTTTCAAATTGGTTCTATGAACGTTTATTTTCTGACTCTTTCCTACACGTAGCTTTTGCGATAAGGACCGATTTGCTGTCGCACACTTTGTTCGTCTAGTAGCCGCTAGTATACTATTGTTAAAAATCTGGCTAATAAAAATTAAACACGTATCTGGCCGATTGGGAAAATGTAACCCTTAACGGGGTGATAGGGGGTTTCAAAATAGCATAAGTATTAATGGTTTCGCTGTTTTTGATGAAATACGAGTCACTAAATGCAAAAAAGGGAGCAAAAGGGGAAATTAATTTTTCAAATTTCGAAGCTCAAAAACAAATAGGGGATTTCATCGCAGAATTTCCCAACACTTACATAGGAATATTTCCGAGAATGTATTATCTAATTTATCGGTAAATTTTTCAAAACTTGAATTTACTTACTGATTTTCCGAATTCTTGAAATTTTGCTAGGAATGGCACATCTATCGGTAATCACACAGATGTGGCTAAAATACGGTAGTACAATGTAGTCTAAATCCTGATTACGTGTCTGTTTATTGCTAGCGAGTAGCGACTCAAGTTTCAGACGGGCTATGACCCGAATAAAATGTAGCCCTATTCCGTATAGAAGCGTCCTGAACAAAACGTTTTCTAAAAATGGATCCAAGCGATTAGTTAAACCTAACGTTAAGGTTTGCTTCTAAGTTTTTCTATAGAAGGTCAATAGGTATTATATATTAAATCTCTTTAAAGAGATCTTTAAGATTCGGCAGCCATGAGGTGGGAACATAATCTATAGTTTCTTTACGCTCATACCTGCCTGTTCATCTGTTCGCCCTTATGTTACAGCCGACTTCATTCCTTCACCTTTTACACCTGTTAAGCTGTAATTTGACACAAATACGTAAATAACCTAGAAATCTGAAGTGGGAAACAAAATATAAATAATGAGTATTTTGGACCAGAATAAGGCTATAAGCCTTATTTTTTTTTTCATAATTATAAGAAATGAAGTTTTTGTTTGGATACATAAATGGCCGTATCTTTTGAATGCCTTGACTTAGAAGTTTGAATTTTTCACACCTCCAAGGCACCATTAACCTTAGTGTTTTATGTAAATTTCAACTTGATACTTTTACTCATTATTGAGTTAAAGTGTCTCGTCTGGTTGGACACATGGACACACGGACAACAAAGTGAACCTGTAAGGATTCTGTTGTTTCGTGTACGTAACCCTAAAAACTGTCAATAAGCTTGTCGGAAACATGTGATTTGTAGCAGTTTTGGACAAAGTAGAAATGCATAATTTAATAAAACTCTAATGAACATAAATCAGTACATACATATCTAAACGTTAATATTTACAACCTTAAGACTAAGACTCGATTTAAGGATTTGAGATTTCGCTTGCACCAACGATTTAATAGTTGGTGCAAACGAGATGTCAAATTAAATCAAGTTTAAATAGTTGGTCCGAGCCACCCTAAGTATTATATTACGTCAGTAACTAATTAATCTGTGGTATAATCTTAAATAATAGACTCTCAAAGTTGCTGCTTAGAAAGCTGTCATTGCTTAGCGCGCCTAGCAGACTGGAAACATTACCTCTTTGATAGTACATCTACGGTAATTTAATTGAATAAATTCTTCGATCACAAACAAAGAACTAGATTCACAAACTTCTATAAAATCTAAACAAATTATTGTCCGAATTGATATTATATATAATTATTGTCCTAATAATTATATATTATAATATATAATAATATAATTATATATATAATATTGTATAATTATGGGTAATATTAGTGTTAATCTAAAGTAGATCTTACAGCCAAAGCACAAGCTTGTAAAAGCTCGTAAAATATTTTTGAATGACATTAAAACGAAGTTTGTTAACAATAAAATATTTAAAATTAAATCCTACACTTCGTGCTTAAAGTATAATTCGCGTAATATATTTGAATCGCTATTTACATCATTTTAATTTGTTACGTGAACGTGACAAGGATAAGACATAATTTAGATTATAATGCTCGACAAGGAACAAAATATTGCACATATTCAGACGTAATCTAGGAATAAAGAAAATTTGGGAGTTGCATTGCTACTATACAATTATTGATATTTTCTTATTCTCAAATGGAAAATTATATGCGAGTTGTTATCGAATATATCATGATTGTCTAGAAATCATAATTTGGATCAATAACAATTAAAAAATTTAAAATAATCATTAAAAAAAGTTTAGGTTCATTTAATTATTTATCTAATGCAATAATGTAATGTAATAATAATAATGTAATGAAAGACATAGTCAAACGAGATATAACTGTATCGCGTACGTTTTGTATTTATAAAAATCCTAAACCGAAGGGTGAAATAAATAAATATTATGAAGTATGAAGTTAAATCGTATTGAGCGCTATTCACATTTCTGTCTCACAGACTGTGTGCGTTTTACAATGAATCTGTAGGAAGTGCAGTACGAAAGCCAGACTTTTAAACAAGCTTACAAAGCGTGACACGTGAAAGAGAGACAACTGATCACTCTGATTATGTCTTGAGAGGTTGTTAGTGGTGGTTGGCTGGTTGTTGCCACTGATTAATTCACGGTAATTTTCAAAATCATTTGATAAGCTTTAAAGTTGATATTTATTCATCATTTATTCTTTACTGAGCATTTCAGTAAGGCGAGCCGTGTTTTTGGGCTTGTATGAAGGTACGGTTAGTGGATGAAAGCTATATTATTTTTATATACATATATACACACATCTTCACGCTTCACGTATCCCTAGCAGGGTAGTCATTACATATAATTTTTAATTATGAGAAGTGTTACTATGGTCAATTTACAGTTCATAAATGCATAATTAAGTACAGCAAATTCTTTTTTACGATCTTTAATTTTCAGTACCAAAAATATTAAAAAAAAATCAAACACCTGCAAGATTAAAAATGCGACTCTATTCATCAGAACAGAAATAAAAGTATAACCCGAGTAAATTAAACGTTATTGCGGTAGTATGGTTCTAAACTTCTTATTCATGATTTTATACTTAATGGTGTTAAGGTTATGTTATTCGGAAAATATAATCACGAATTTAATAAAAAAGAGCTACGGTAACGTTATTATTATTACGAAATAATGAACACGTCAATAAAATGATCTTCATTAATTGCCAAAAAGCAAGAATCTCCGGCATTTTTTAGCATTCTAGACGTGTTGTTTTTACAATTTTTGAAGAAGGACTTTGCCATGTTTGCTGTTAGCTTTTTCATATATGACTAAAATAATGTGCACTCAAATACTCATTTGAGTGCACATTTGGATCGGAGTTTTTGTGTATCTTGTTTTTTATTTGTGATCGAAGAATAATTCTAAAAAATGGGTACAAAATAGGTTCTCATTGTAAGAAAAATATAATTATTTATTATAATATTACACAATTATTTAAATTTTGAATAGTTTCTTTTAGTTTTTAATGT
This sequence comes from Zeuzera pyrina, assembly GCA_907165235.1. Lineage (NCBI taxonomy): Eukaryota > Metazoa > Arthropoda > Insecta > Lepidoptera > Cossidae > Zeuzera > Zeuzera pyrina. The sequence continues at coordinate 9,674,405 of OU015641.1, forward strand.
TATTTTTTTAAATAAATAAACAAATTGCAGCGTCAACCGAGATCATATTAAAAAACAGATTAAAAAATTATTTTGAGTAGCGCAATGACATTATTCAATATAACATTATAACACTGGTACAGATAAGATATAATTATTAGTATGGCGTAAGTTGACAACGCAGGTCATGAGTTACAGTTTTCGAACCAATATTGAGGATTTACGGCACCGATGTGCTAGATAAATACTTTAATGCTTAGCTTTAATGACATTATAGAGTTGTATTTTTGTGGTTGCGTAAATGTAACGTAACGTGAATGGTTACGTAATTATAAAGATATTAAACCATTAACAATCTCGACAGCACAGATTGCATGACACTGAAGCCTTACGCGTAATCTAATGCCGATTTTACACGTTAATTCACGCTTGTCCTCCGCTTAACTTTATTTGAAATCATATTATAAATTATTAAAATAAAGTTATAAAATATCACGTTTTTAAAGTGGACTAAAAAGTATAATAACATTTTGTGTGTGAATTTTTGCAATTTATACCGAATAGACAAACAAACATACACGAAAGTGAGTTAATATTGCATTGTCCCAAGTCCACCTTTTAATGAATGCAACGCAACGCTTTAAGATTGAACGCAATCTTGTACTTCCTCCACTTCTTCTTTCTCTCTTCTTACATTGACATCAAATTTTAAACTATGTTCGAAATTTCAAGTCTGTAGCTCATCGGGCGGGTTATTACCTAAAAATTTGCAGACAGCGACAGCCACGCGATCACTGCGCGACCGGTGATTAATTGTAATAAAAAATTAGTATCATGTATGACGATTGCGTATCTATTATTCTATGACCGTAAAATGCACTTTTCGCGGTGGATTTAACGCCACTATACAAAATACATTACAGAAATTCTCGTTTTGAAAGCAGATATCGCGCGATATTGGCTGTTGCATGCTGTCTGCAAGTTACGTAATAAGCGTGCAGGTAGTTTGAAATCAATTACAAAATTCCACCGGAATAGACATACAAGAATGCGACTTAATAAAAACGTGGTAAATTGTAAAAGCGGCTAAGACCGTGGTTTCACACAAACAGACGGATAAAAGGACGGATACACTGCGACTACAAGGGTTTTTTAAAGTACAAAACCCTAGAAATAGTGTTATTATAAGGTAAATTAATCTTATGGAAAACGAATATGGAGGTTACATACGTTTTGACTTAAAACAAGTTTTATTTTCTGCGTATATTATATTCATTATAGATCTCTGTCGTTCGTGATTTATTAAACCATTAGAATAAAATCATTTCAAAGTACTGATGATTGAAATCACATTTGAACGAACGTCTCGTTCATCGATTCAATCATTTGACAAATCTTGATACTAGTGATATTAAATTGTGATATTTATTGGTGATATTTAATTCATTTCTATGCTGTTTAATGTGATAAGCCAGTGATCGGATAATCGGGCGCTAATATACCTAAACTTCATTTTTATGCCTACGAAAGAATAATATGGACATGGCCTTTTAGAATCCCGGATCCCGAAGATTTTTGCTCTAATTGCGTCATTTTTGTTGGTCGTCTAATTATGTTGCCCAGGTAATATTATTTGCTGTCTCACTCATTTACTTGCACTTTGCATTTGAACGAATAGATTTTGATAAAGTCATCTACTCATACGTAGACTAATGTTTTTGTGTTGCTTGCTTAGAAATATCAATAATTGAAAAATACAACTGAAAACTTTTTTAGCAGTCGGATGACAGTTTTTTAGTTAGAAAAGTTTGCAATTTTTTTACGGTGGTTTTGGACAATTCAAGTATTCTATGTCACTTGGGATGACCTAAGGATTCTAACAATACCACACACTTAAATCGGTTCAGGCATATCGGTTCAGGCATTTAGAAGTTATAGTAAAATAAACAAACGGACAAACATACGTATACATGAAAAATATTACAATCCTTTTTTGGCAGTCGTGTAATAACTACAAGTAATATTTTTTAGTCTTCTATTCATATGAAATACAATAAATTAGTCTATTCGATCACTAAACTGTAAAAAAATAAATAAATCAATTTCCACTACTTGACCACATTGTGCACATTATCATTTTTTATTGAAATTCCATTTATTTAGAATAAAATAAAGATACTAAATCAAAATAACCATTGCCATAATTTCAATAAGTAACTTATAGTTGTTTTTACAAAATTGTTTAATCCCGGGAATCCGGGATTACTTATTAATTCAGGAAGGAATATCCATATTATTCTTTCAAGAAAAGAAGTTTAGGTATATAAGCGCCCGATTATCCGATCACTGGTGATAACCGATAAAATATGGACTTCAGAAAAGTTGACAAGATAAACATCACATGCGTATTATATTTCAAAAAACAAAAATAAAATTACGAATGTAGCAGGATTATAATAAAAACTTTAAAAAATATCAAAGTCGTAAAAGATTGGGCTACTCAATACTCATACGATCGTTTAATTTGTCATTTCAGTCAAAAGTTCATGGTCGTATCTGTGTATATCCACTGAATGATTGATTGGATCATTTGACTGAATCTTTTTTCTTAACAATACTTCATCTTTGAAATTTCTGAAAATGATCGTTTCACACAGGTCTAATTCATTACACTAATGGAAGGGTTAAGTTTATTCTTAGATGGATATATACATCCGCTTATCTGGGATGGGACGTGAGACTCTTAAGCTTGACTCTCCCACCTCTCTGTAAGGAAACCAGTGATGTAATATTGATTTTTCTACTCGTCAACTGAATGTCGTAATATGATTAGATTATTGTTTTAATCAACTATATAGAGTTCCGTTGCGAAACAGTAAAAAATCAACACTTATAGGCCCTTGAGAACGTAGTTAAGTGTGAATCTCTGACTAAGCACAGTTAGAAAGGGATGCTGCTAAATGTATATAGCTTTCATAACTATTCTCAAGCAAAGGAGACACACGTGAGTATCGTTTTGGAATACGAACCTTAGAATTACTTTGAAGCCTGTTTGCCTATCACAGCTGTTATTTGAGAAGTGTGAGATGTTCATCAACATTTGACACGGAGTGCGGACGTGGTTGTTAATATCGTTGTGTGATGGTCACCAATTTGATGGATAACGAGCGATGTGCATATTTAACACAATTATGTAATTCGGACATGAATATTACTTGGTTTAACCTAAATCAGAAACATTATGGAGTACTCTATCCACGGTCCCTATCGACTATCCCTGTACATTTTCATATTCCCCTTTTATCCTTTGAATATTTACTTGCCTAGATACCACATTGGTAGATCGGAAACGCTCAAAAAAATGTGTAATAAAAGTTGTTGACTCGCTTCTCACCTAATTCAACATTATTTAAACATTACGAGTCATCGAGGTTCTCAATAGTATTAGTATTATATTCGTGCTTCGTCCTCGAAATTAGCATGTTAACCACATATTACGAAGGCTGCTATTTATGTATCCGGAATAACAAAGTGAAACAAACATATAGCATTTATTATAGTTTTATTGCTTTCAAAAATATTTACCATGATGATTGATGCACTTTTGCATGCGTTGGAACCAATATTCGTAGCACTTTTTCCATTCGGATTGAGGTATCTCCAAAACGTGCATTTTGAACGCATCAGCAGCCTCTTCACGACTCAAAAAACGTTGACCACGTAATTTATTCTTCACGGTTGGGAATAAATAGAAGTCGTTGGGGGCCAAGTCGGGGCTGTACGGCGGATGACTCGTTAATTTGATCTTTTGATCTTCCAAATACCGAGTTGTTTCGGCCGATGTGTGGCAGCTAGCATTGTCATGATGAAGAAGGATTCTGCCTTGTCGGTTGTTCTTTCTTATTTCTTCAAAGACTTCTGGCAAACCAATGGTCGTATACCATTCAGAATTAACCGTTTTACGAACCCCTAGTGGCACTATAGCTACATTTCCATTTATACCAAAAAAACAAGCGACCATTTGCTTCAAAGTGCTTTTTGAACGAATGACTTTTGTTGGGTTCGGCTCATCTTGGAACACTCAAACCGTTGATTGTTGTTCAGTTTCAGGATCATACGCATATATCCAATTCATCACCTGTGTAGATATTATAGACAGCTTTTGACGCACCCTGATTGTACTTTTGTAACATTTTTTCACACCAATCGACCCGAGCCCGATTTTGGTCAATTCTCAAGTTGTGCGGAATCCAACGTGAACAAATTTTTTTTACAGCTAAATGTTCGTGTAATATTTTATATATACTCGTCATACTTATGCCCAGAGACGCCTCTTCTCTAGATATGTAACATGACGATCCGATTAGACCGATTAGACCGACCAACAACCGATTTAGGGCGACCTTCTTTAAGTTCGTCCGTGAGCACAGACCGCCCACGATTAAACTCACTAAACCAGTGATACACAGTAGTTTTCGATGGTGCTTCGTCCCCAAAAGTCGAAGTGAGTTGATCGATGCACTGTTTTTGAGTTAGCCCTCGCCGAAAATCGTAATAAATCATAGCACGAAAATTTTCACGACTTAAATCCATGGTGATAAAGACTCGCAATTTTCAAAATGACGCCAGAAAGGATAAACAAATGACAGCTACATGAAACAAATTGTATTCTTCAGCCAAAGAGTTCCATTTTTAAATGTTATAATTACTTTTTTAATATTGTTCTGTAACTGGCCAGTTCCGGATACATAAATAGCAGCCTTCGTAACACATATCGTGTCGCCATCTACCCTATATTTTAGTTAATTGTACCGGTGTTTATTTAGTTTTTGACAACGCACCTCGTCTCAGGCTACCAGCGCCAGCGCGGTCAAGTTCAATCGCATTTTAGTGCTCCGTCATTTTATACTCATTGTTTGATTTCATTTTAAAACAAAACATTGAAAATGCCAAAACGAAATCTTTCTAATAACGATTACAAGTATTATAAAAGTAAAAAAAAAGAAAATTAAAACATAGTAGGCAAAAGTGTAACAATACGATAGAAGACGACGATACGTCATGTTCATGCAAGAATTTTTTTTTCCGGGGTATTCTCTGTGTAGATCCGTACTACGAGTATATGTATACATTAATCGTACAAGTAGTATTAAATTATTACAAACGAACTAATTAGATACTTATAAACACTCACAAAAGAACTGGCAGTGGCTTGAATGTTATCACTTGAACGTTTTTGATTCATAAAACTTTAAATAAAGGCGTTCTTAATTTATATTAAAAATGAAAATAGTATTGGCTATAGTTTATTTTTATTCTTTGTTTAAACATCTTCTTATATTATCAATGTCTTTACGATTACCAGTTCGTTCAACAAAACAAAAGGATCAAGCATTATAATAGTTTCTACACACTTACTCAGACTCATATTAGCAGTTCGAGAAATTTTTACCATATACGACAAATGACGAAATGATTCTGCTCTAACTGGATGAATTATACCATAAAGTGAAATACTCAACTTTCTTTAAAAATTCATGGAAATAAAAAACATACATACGTATATTAAAAAAAAGGGAAGTGGGTTAACAAATTATATGTTGTATTTGTAATGAAATCATTTTTATCTGTGTTAGGGCTATTTGCCAAATAATACCAATTTGTTGCTCTTAAGGGAATCGTCTAAAACTAAAATTTATAATTGTTCTTGCACGAAAGATCGTAACAAACAGCTAATAATCTATATATTGATAATATCTATATATTGATATTGATTGTGTTAAAAATTATAACTGAAATAAATAAATAAATGAATAACAGATTGATCATAAATCATGATCATCTTTGTTATATGTATATACAAATATCTTAAAATTCATATATTTTACGATTATATGCTCTAAAAGTATACATGTGATTAACATGCTAATCTCGAGGACGAAGCACGAATATAATTATTGATTAAACGAACTTACCTGTACGTGAAGCTCTATCATAATTATATAAAGTGCTTCGTCCGAAGTATTTAGCAACCCGCGGGGTTGTTACCTAAAAATTTGCAGACAGCGACAGCCACGCGACCACTACGCGAGCGGTGACTAATTGTAATAATAAATTGATATCATGTATGACGATTGCGTATCTATTATTGTATGACCGTAAAATGCTCTTTTCGCGGTGGATTTAGCGCCACTATACAAATTACACTACACAAATTATCGTTTTGACAGCAGATACCGCGCAATATTGGCTGTCGCATGCTGTCTGCTAGATACGTAATAAGCGTGCGGCCCGCCCTTGCCTGTGGACAACCCTATGGCTATCGTAAAATATTTGTATGAAGCTCTGAACTAAATGAGCTTGACTGCGCTGGCGCGGGTTGCCTGAGAGAAGGTGTGTTGTCAAAAAATAAATAAACACCGTTAAATTTTATCTAAAACTAGCAAACCCGCGGGGTTATTATCTAAAACTTTGCAGACAGCGACAGCCACGCGATCACTACGCGACCGGTGACTAATTGTATTGAAAAATTGATATCATGTATGACGATTGTGTATCTATTATTCTTTGACCGTAAAATGCACTTTTCGCAGTAGATTTAGCGCCACTATACAAATTACATTACACAAATTCTCGTTTTGACAGCAGATATCGCGCAATATTGGCTGTCGCATGCTGTCTGCAAGTTACGTAATAAGCGTGCCAGCCCGTTTCACTGTGCGTTAGTTGAAGTTAAAATAAATTAAAGCCTTTATAATTATTTTGATAATGCAAAAAAAAAAACAAAAACAAATTCTACTGGTCCGATCGCTACCAAACTTTACAGGAACACCCGCTAGGCCAATCTGAAGATTTCCTGAAAATTTCATCGAAATCGGTCCAGCCGTTTCGGAGTCCATAAGGAACATACATACATACGTATATAGATATAGTGTAGAGGGCGACACGATATGCGTTACTACATGTGGTTAACATGCTTATCTCTTCGGACGAAGCACTTCATATAATTATGATGGAACTTCACCTACAGGTAAGTTCGTTTAATCAATAATTATGTCGATTTGTGCTGTGAAATTCTGTCGCAATTATGCAAATAAATATTTTAAGAACCCAAAGATATCTTTCCATCGGTAAGTCATAAAATTGATTCGTTTTTTTGAGAAAATTGATTACTTATTTTCATATTTTTTATGTCATTTGAATTAGCCAGGTGATATCACTTTTTTAAATGGGTAATTTTGGTTTTAGGTATAAAACAAACATTATTGCTGTAATTTTATTACATAATGCTCTGATTAGGTTTTTTCGATCGCCTTCTCTAGTTTGTCTTATCGACAGACTGAAACAATATTTTTTTTATTTGTTTGTTGTAATAATTATGATTTCAAGTCGCTGTTGCCGGATCAATATCAGAGTAACTAAAATCTGCTAAAAAATAAAAATTTTGTCAATACTAATTTCACAAATTATTAAATGTTTTAGTCCCTGTGGATCCTGTAGTGAGTAATAGCGGGATAAGTGTCATACGGCAAACAAGAGGTGAAGAAGAATATCTCACAAAACTTCTGTTCTGTGCTGTACATTTTAACATGCTAGTGACGTTTATGTTACAAATAAGGGGTTACGAATCCTAAAAAAAGGATCTGTATCGTGCAAATTATTTATAAGACAAAAGAAAAAAAATATGGCTAAGTAAAGACCATATTAGTTGTGTATCTAAAAATAGTGAAAATTGTGAAATTAGTCTTATTGAGTTACCGAAATACCGAAAGATTTTTTTTGCAAATATTAATCACCAAAACAATGGTTAGAAAAGTTTAGTTTGCGGATGATCGGTATGTATTGTCTGACGCATATTATTATTATTATTACTAAAAGCGAAGACCAACAACTATAGATGACTTTTCGCAATGTTTTTTATCCTCTAATCACGTCAAATACAAAAACGCTGTACTAAGTTACAAGCGCCTCTTGCAAGTCGCAATATCTTTGTAATAAAAATTATTTACTAGTGCTGTTTACAAATAAATTCTTCGAGAAAGATAATAACGATTTTCTATACAAAACAGTATTGACTAACTGAGCTATTAAAATAAAGTCTGACATTTTGAAAGGCAATAAATAACTTATGAAGTGGTCCGACGACCGTAAATCTCAGGCAGACCCGGCCCCCGTCCGGTGAGCATGTCAGAATCCTGTACGAACATAAAATAGAATACGAATATAATCTATATGAATATAATCGTTGGTGCGTCTGTTAATTATCGTGTAGCTTCTGAACGACTTGATCAATTTAGGTCATATTCCCGCAGCATATTTGCTTTTTGATAGGTGGTACTGTAATCAGCTTATTAACAGCGGATTAAATCCCAAATACAGCTTCTTTCTATACATGAAACGAAATGTGATATTTGGAGACAAATAACATTTCAAATGGAAAACAGCAAATAATTTGTCGAACATGTAACTTACACTAAATTAAAGAATTAATGTTAAAATAAAAAAAAATGATGTTTAATCGTAAAATAAGACCGTGTAATTTTTTTTTATGTCCGGTTTCGAACTATCAGTAACAATGACGGAATAAATCTGCTGTGACATACGTAGATACTTAAAGGCGAAATTATAATAACTATATAATATAGAATTTAATATCATTAGGCTTCTACAGGTATTGCAATCCAAATTCTGGTAATGGGTGAAACGCAGCGAACGCGACGAGTTTTCAATGCCAGGTGTCAAGGCATTTACTTAGACAATCGATTAGAGGGAGAGGTTGGAAATTGGTGTAGGGGAGGGGGATGGTGTTATGCTATTATTTGCAAGGGAAGCATTCACAGCTATACACATAAAGAGTTCCCGGTTTCGGAGTTGAAGATTTATTTTATTTCTATTGATTTTCGTATGTAATTTTCATCCTAATGTTATCTGTACCATGAGTGAAGTTTGTATGTTTTTATGTGTTTCCTTAAATTATTATTATAAAAGTAATAATTGTAACAGATGCGGGTAAACTAAAGAGAGCTCGAATTAAATCTTATCTTCTGATTACCATAAAACACACGTCTTCTTTTGATTTATACTCTAAACAATGTGCAATGTTTTGGTTTATACTCTAAGCAATGTGCGTGTAGAAATCCCATTAAATTTCGAACAGTAGTGCAACATTGTTTTGTTTGATGCGTGTGCAAACATAAAAATAAACATAAATTCTTAAAACAATTATACGAACAATTCTCACAATATTTTCAATGTACGTAAGGACACAGGTTATTTTCAGTTTTATTGTATACATATACTAAATATATACATTACATTTTTTTTTGTTGTGATATATTTATGTTCTGAGTGATATAGCTTTTGCAAACTGGAGTCCTTTGACGTACATGTTAAAATAAACTTGAAACAAATATGAAAATTTGAAAGGGAAACGGTGCAGACGAAATATGAGATTTGGGTATGTGGAAAATGTCAAGAACAAGTGAATGAAATTTTGTATCTGGGGAGTGCGTTTTCGAGGGATGGAAGATGTGAGTTGGATGTGGAGAGACGGGTAGCAGTTGGCAATAAAGTGAACGGTGCTCTGTCCGCTTTAATAGATAGTGTGAATATATCTAACACTGCCAAAATGGCCATCCACAATGCGGTGTTGGTGCCAACCTTATTGCACGGTAGTGAGGCCTGGATATCCTAAAATCGAGTGAAAGTATGATAAATGCAGTAGAAATGCGATATCTTAGAAATATGAGACTGGCTAAGAAAATTTACAGAGCGAAAGTGAGTGGTAATAGAAGGTAAGGAAGACCAAGGCTGACTTATGAAGATCAAATAGCCAGAGTGTTAGCAGACGGAAATACCAAAATCACTCGCATACCTAGGCGAAAATGTGTGAGGAGAATGATGAGATTTGAGGAAGCGAAAGAGGTATGTAATGACCGTCACGCTTGACGCTCCATCCTCTCGGACTACCCCGTTAGGGATACAGTGTGAAGATATGTATGTATGAAACAAATACGTTTGTCACTAATCTTTTAGATAATTGATATAATTCAATGAACAATCTACTTGAAAAATAAACGTGTTCGTTACTCGTATTTTCCAGACAGATGACTTATTAGAAAAGTAATTGGATATCTGTAACGTATTAAAAGTGAAAAATATACACGATTACAAGTATGATATGAAAAAATAATCTAATAAACAGAGGCAGAAAGTGTACTTATTTATTTATACATTTCTACCAGTACCGCGACGCTAGGCACTCCATAGTCTAACTACCTTTTAGGGATACAGCGTTAAGATATGGCGTATGCTACGAGCACATTTTAACCGCGGCTGTTACAAACACTTTGTTTGCACCCACTATCAGAATTTGAATTGCATTGCATATGAATAAATTACTTATTTTTTGCCAATTATTACTATTTCAACTTCTACAATGTAGATACATAAAAATATACATAATGTAGTTTCAAAAATTAATTGAATGTTTTACATGGAATTCTTTAAGATAGCACCAGAATAAATTCAATATGTTTATGTGTTAGTGTGTAAAGTTCGATAAAATCGTAATTTAACAATCTTATTCTTGTGAATTATTTACTTATGTTAATTTTTATAAATAATTTAGACGTAATTTAATTTTCGTAATTTATAGCGAGGTAACTTAGGTACACAATATTTCCTTGCATTTGTTTACAAATATTATCCCATGTGACATGGTAGTATTTATGCTCGCGTAGGATTTATAAACACGCCGTGCGGTTAATACGGATATGCTGGGTATTATACAAGCATTACGTAGTGCCTAGTGGTTACGTCCTGGACGTTTTCCACACGCAATAATAATAATAATAAGTGAAATTTCATTGTTTACACTGACTTTTGCCCGGCGGGGTTATTACCTAAAAATTTGCAGACAGTGACAGCCACGCGATCATTACGCGACCGGTGACTAATTGTAATCAAAAATTGGCATCATATATGACGATTGCGTATCTATTATTCTATGACCATAAAATGCACTTTTCGCGGTTGATATGGCGTCACTATACAAATTACACCACACAAATTCTCGTTTTGACAGCAGATATCGCGCGATATTGGCTGTCACATGTTGTCTGCAAGTTACGTAATAAGCGTGCGGTGCTTACTTAAAGTTACAAATAACAATTTTGTTTGCGTTAACTGTGATATAAAACTTACCACATGTCACACCAATTGTATGGTCCCAAAATAAGCATTAAGCTTATAAGCTCTCCAAAATAATCAGACTCCGAGATAATATAGGAAAAGTCGTATCCAAAGTTATATTGATTGGTATTTGAATTTTGTTCTTTTTTTCCATTCATCAAAAAAAAATTTATCCTATTTAAAAAAACACTGTGAAGTACGAAATAATTATCCTATACTAATCGAAACTCAAATACAAATATAATAATTGAAGATAGTTGTACCTACTGCAGAAGTCGGTGTCAAGCCTACCAAAGTAGTCGACTATCTGTTGTTGCGTTGTTGCATATTAATTTAGCACCGACTTCAGTAACTGTCTTTAAGTATATAAGATAGTATTTGTGTCGTATTTATAACACAATTTTTGCATTAAATGCCATTATTTTTCAATGTAATAACTTTAATTGCCTTTTAACCGCGACTTGGGATATTAGTAAATGGTAGTTATGCATAAAGTTTTATTATTAAAAAACAAAAAAGTACATACATACGTTAATATTTACAAACTTAAAACTACCCATTATCTTAAATAATAGACTTCCTCAAAGTTGCCGCTTAGAAAGCTGTCATTGCTTAAGGTGCCCAGCAGACTGGCAGCATTGCCTCTTTGAATAGCCAAACTGATTCGTTGGCGGAAGAAGCTGCCAGCCCGGCGGTCTCCTGAAGCCTCGACCAGTCTCTTACAAATATCAGAAACCAGTCGATGGGTTACGGGGCCCCAGGGACCCAAAGTTTCGATTGCAAAGGGCGCAAATAAGAAACTCTCAGAGAGAGTTGCATACTTACGCCGCTTCAAGTTCTCGGCAGTGCTGGCCGCGGCACCTGCTGACTTGGAAGTCGCCGGTACATGAGAAACAGCAAGCTATGGTTAGCTTATATTTTGGCAAGGGTTACAGACACTCTGTTTATAAAATGTGACATGTAATATTTCCGTATTTTTTGAATGAAAGAAAAACAAACAGATAATGTTTAAGTATAATATTAGCACAGATTAATTAGTTACTAACGTAAACTACATTTAGTCAAGAAAGTATCGGGAATGAATGATTTGTTCATGGTTCCAAATTCAATTTTTTGTTTTTTTTTGTTGTTGTTAGATAGGCACAACTGTTTTCCATTTTGGCGCGGAGTTTGAGTTGCATCTGTTATTTAGATTAAATACAGTGCTGTTTTTAGTTATATCATTCTAGTGTATATTGCGAATTTCATAATGGACAAAAACATCGAACAAAGAGTTTGTCTTAAATTTTGCATCGCCAATAGAATTTCGTGTTCGGAGTCACTGAAAATGTTACAGAAGGCTTACGGTGAATCGACTTTATCAAAAACACGTGCTTGTGAGTGGTACAAAGCGTTAAAAAGCGGTCGAGATGTGATGGAAGATTTGCCTCGCTCTGGTAGGCCATCGACGGCTACAACTGAAGTTAACATCGCAAAAGTGAAGGAAATAGTGACTGGAAATGTTCATTCAAGTTTGAGAGAGATAGCCGCCGAACTTTCTGTGTCTCACGAGTCGATCCGTACCATTTTAAATAATCACTTGGGTATGAAACATGTTGCCGCTCGGCTAGTCCCAAAAGACCTGAATTTTCTTCAAAAACACAATCGCATAAGAGTCGCTGAGTACATGCTAGAACGAGTCAATTCCGACCCAACGTTCATGAAACGCATTGTTACTGGGTGACGAGACGTGGGTTTACGAGTTTGACATGCAAACTTGTCAACAGGCTTCGGAGTGGCGCCTTCCAACTGAACCGAATCCGAAAAAACCACGCCAAAGTCGATCAAAAGTCAAAGTCATGTTGACTGTTTTCTTTAATTATCGCGGTGTTGTGCACTCGGAATTGTTGCCGGAAGGTCAAACGGTAAATAAAGAATATTATTTGGGCGTTATGCGGCGTTTAAGAGAGCAAATTCGACGAAAAAGGCCAGATTTGTGGAAAGAAAATTCTTGGATTTTGCACCACTATAATGGGCCTTCGCACAAGGCCATCATTGTAAACGAATTTTTGACCAAAAACTCAACAAATACCATCGAGCAACCACCTTGTTCACCAGATATGGCTCCGGCCGACTTCTTTCTTTTTCCTAAACTCAAATTACCACTTCATAGCACCCGTTTTCATTCGGTAGAAGATATAAAGGAGAATTCGCGGCGAGCACTGAACTCAATTCCGGAAAAAGCGTTTAAAAAATGTTTTGATGATTGGATTATTCGTTGGCGTAAGTGTATCGTTTCTGAAGGAGCATACTTTGAAGGTGATCAAAAATTAAATTGGATGAATAACTAACATTTCGTATATTATTGATCTTTTCCCGGTACTTTCTTGACAGAGTAGTATTAGTAAAGGATAAAAATATAAAAAATTAAGAACATGAGTATATGCATTCCAACATCACATAAAATGTTTCTTTAATCTTAATGAGTACACATTTTTATGAGAAACTCTTCATTGAACAGGAAGAATTGTATTAAACAAAAAAAAATCTGGGAAAGTGCATCATCATCATCCTGTCCTTAAATACTGAACTACGAATGCTCAAAAATCTTACAATTAAACAGAATTTCAGAATTTAAGATACTATACAATTCATCCACTATACATCCACTCATATGAATGTAGTAATTTCTTACATATACTGATCAGTTATAAGATAAATTCTGGGATTTGACTCAGAGAGGTGATTGGGGCCAGTGGGGCCAGGATAATCGGGATTACGGTCTAGTGCGGTTTTACGTTGTTATCCGACCTTTTTGGACTCTTCAAGAGGTCCACACTTACTCGTACTTATCACGAGATTTATACGGTTCACTTCTAGAAATCGGAAATTTTACGTTTTGAATTGCGTGTCGATTATTATATATTACATTATTTTTCATTAAAAGGTGATGAGATCATCAAGGCATCAAGAAATCATCTCGAAACTAATTTTTGTAGTAAGTATTTAGGCTTACAATGATAAAGTAGAACCATATACAGTAACAATTCGATATATCTTGATAATTGAGTTTGATATGAAAAGCGTGCGCGTATCTACTTACCTATGTAAGCACTTAAGAAATTTTTTTTCGTTTCAGCACTGACTGAAACAAAAATTATAAGTGGTCACCCATAGAGAAAATTAAAATCTCTTTGAATGACATTAAAACTGCATGGTCACATATAATGAAAATAGAATCTGGCCGCTTGAGATGAATGAAATAAAAATTAAAACTGGGCATTTAAAAAGAAAATAAACTCTCTTCGTTGCAAACTTCACGTTGCATTAGATTTGATTAGATCGACGCGTGCAACCAAAATATATAATAAGTCTTATTCATTATCAACTTTTAACCTGCGTGGAAAGATAAGCAGCTGGCACACTTGAATTTTCATTTTCCCGAACTGACATGGCAATATATTTTATGCATAAATAGCGACCCGCTCCAACTTCGCATTGGTTTTGTCAATTGATATTGGTTCGCATTGGATCATGTTGCTCAAACTACTTTCTAAACTGACTTTATAATACAGATTATAGTTGTGATTTTTAAATCTGCCTCAAATTAAAGTATTTAATTATAAGTAAACATTTTGAATTTTATAGTTCTGTTCTTTTATTAATGAATTTTTGGCAACGACAACTTATTCTCTGCAAACTCTTCACAATCTTGATAGCTGACAAAAAAACATTGAACACTGCTAATGACAGTGAAAAATAATTGTAAATACATTTTTCTTTTATAAACAATTCAAGCTTTTCCAAGCATCAATAAACTTTTACAGTTCGTATAATCGGGAGATCGACAATCTCTTAGATTAACGTTTAAGCTTCTAATTTCTTTAACAAGCACGCTTTGCTAATGTTTGACGTTAAGCTTAAAACCTCTTCTGCTTTTAATTTCGTAACAGTTTATAGGAGATTAAAATATTTAAACCGCTCTGGTACGAACGAACCTATAGATATTTTGCTACCATTCCTTAGTTATCTTTTATTGTCATTCTTTAAAGTACATTTAATATTTTACTAATTAAAATCGCCTTTTCTCTGAAATATTTATTATTATTATTATTAAATTTTTATTGCAAATAAGTGTTGTACACACATTTTTACAAAGTTATCATCAATAAAATTAACATAAATCGTATTATAAATCAACATAATCAGGATTTTTCTGTTGAGTGTCACAAAATCAATAATTATAAACAATTATCACACTAATTTATTTATTAATGTTAAAATAGAATAATAGATGTCAACAGTATAAAATAATAACAGCAACACAATGTGTGATTTACAAGAAATCCACAGTACCTACGCCATGAATTTGTCATAGATATAACCTAATAAGCACGTAAAGTTTGTGTTATTGTAGTAAAAATTAATATAGTATTTGTTTTAATCTTTGCCTGTAAGAGAAAGAATAATATAAAATGTACAAGTATGTCAGTTGTTCATCTTTATTTTAATTTTATTGTATCGATGTTCTATCCACAACATGAGAATTAGAGCACCATGACAACAAAATCACACGACGCCGCTTTCATAGCAAAAAGTATTATTATTGTAGTAGCTAATAACTACATAATATTTATATAATTTCATGAGATTATGTTATTTAATTGATGCAAACCATAATTTTGTTCAACGATTTCTGTGTAGTTTTATGGAATTCAAATCAATCTTTGTCAACCTTTAAATAAGCTAAAATTGTTTATGAAAAGAACATGTATAATTTATGTATAATTTGATACTGTTTGTTGTCGATATAAAAACAATTGTAACTAATAGTTTGATTTCATCAAATATAAACTGAAACTTTTACGTTGCATTATAAAATACCTAAAAACACGGGAAATTAACGCGATTACCTTTTATTTTCGCTTGACGTTTCGGCCGAGTTGCATCGGCCGTGGTCTCAAGTCAACTGTCACAGCAGGCTTCACTCCGTGTCCGAGGAAGATGTTATTTCATCTACCCCTGATATATGTAAATAGTTATTAGGGTTCCTACAACCCTAATAATTATTTACAAATATCTTACTAGGGTTTCATAAAAGCCAGCTCCATCCACCTGTACCTTTTATTTCTATGTTTTTATACTTACACACTATTTATACGTCTATTTGAATGATATTTATTTTCATTCTATATCTCTAATGAAGTAAACGAGAGATATAGCGTAAAATATTATTAGTTCTTCATCAAATGCTTTTTATATTCTTGTCAGTTAACACAATTACAAGTTGATAACCCTTTTCGACCTAAACTAAGTGTGTATTTAGTATATTAGAGACATATTAATTTGCAATTCGTGCATTAAGGGATGATATTTTGGTCTCTGACTATTAGCTTTCGAGATTCCCTTAATATACATAGAATTAAATATTATGTAAGGCTTAAAAAATTACTTCGCTATGTTACAAAGTTCAAGTTTCAGAGCCACAACACTCATGAATAAAAGATGAGGAAAGTGACGAAGATTGCTCCCTTTTCGAAGAAATGGGGAATAATGCGGTCGCGTCTCGAGGGACTCGATAGATTGATGTTAATCAAGTCGTGACAGTTAAAAGCAGGAAGTAATATTTTGATACGTCCAACCACACTCGAAGAGTTCGTAGCGAATGTGATGTGCTCATAGCGTCATATGAGACATCCCTAGCACCATATGAGGGTATCGTAGCGTCAGTATGATACTCGTAGCGTAGTGCAAAATGCTTGTAGCGTTTGCGTGGCACTCAAAGCGTAGAAGATGATGCTTGTAGCGCAGAGTAATGTGCCATTCCATTCGTTGTACAGTGTAGAGCTGTAGAGTGTACACAAATTAACCCACGAGACATGTAATAAAAAGGCGCCGTTGTCAGCCATGTATTTGCGCAAATGATCCTATAAATTTACCAGTTAAATGTTTAAATGTTGTAACCAGGGAGCAGATATGTGACCTATGCCTAGGCGGTATAAAAAAAAATAGTACAAACATAATGCCAAATTACGCTGTAAAGTGTTGTGAATGTGGCAGTCGTAGAAATAATTTTAAAGAGGATAATATCATGTTACAGCGCTAAGTAAAAAAAAAACATACTTTATACTAGAAGTAAGCAGAGTTTTAGTAATAATGATCGCTGCTGAATCTAAAATCAGTGTTGTTGTCTAACACGCTATAATTATTTGTTACGACAATCTCACGACAATCATTCTCTGAAATTAAGTACCTAGTTGACTAGTTCCAAACTATCTATCCTATCTATCTTCTTGCTATTACAAGCTTTTAATTCGTTGATACATATTTTTGATTTGAATTATTGTTCCTACATTGAAAATTTAATGCTTTAGGTCAGTTGATTTGTATTCTAATTTCAAAATAAAGAATAATATATGTATGTAATATACGGTAGTAAACTAATTAATCTGTGGTAATATGTTTCTTTTTACAAAAGAAACTCACGAAGAGAATTCTTGTACTTATCGATATCGACTAATTGATATACACAATATCGACATGCATAATCTCCTTTTTCCCTAACCTTGACCACAAAACAGAGAGTAAAGAAGTAAATCTCATGTATGTACTTCATTTTTTATACCTACTCTCAGGCGTAGTGTAAGGGTTGTCAAAATTGTAATGCAGAAATTTTTATTAATGCTATGTATAATATTATAAATATGATGTAATCTTTTAAATAGAAGTAGAATGTAATATACATGCTTTTGTTTAACTGGCTACGTTCATATTTATTAATTATTGGTACAAAAACTAGTGCTAACTTCATTAAAAATAGATTTATGGGGCATGACTGGGACCACTACATAAGAAGGAATACGCGGTACCTATCATGACGTCTAACAAAATTTACTGGTACTTATATTTCTGACACAACTGGTAGTTTAAAAAATGTGCATTCACTGTTTAAAGTGGAGTTCAAATATCCACTAACTGAGCAGTTATAATACGTTTTCTTTATTTGCTCCATTTGCCTCGATAATCGGTACACCTTCAGAAAGCAATCTCGCAAAGCGTACGACTGCAGCGCGCGGGCATTCGCGCGGGCAATCGCGCTCAGACTGTTCCGAGACGATCCGAGATTTCGTGTCCATGAACGATGTCTATGTGTATGTTGCTAAGCGCACTTTGCATGGAGATTTACTTCTGTTACTCTCTCCGTTTTGTGCCTCGACAAAATAATTTGCTTAAAAGCTCGTAAAATTACTTATCTCGTGGTAAGTTGTCTGTAGCAGTTGTAGGTACCCGTTGCGAGGTGCTCGTAGCTTTGTGCGTGATACTCGTAGCACTATGTGAGACATGTCATCTGTGAAAGTGTGAAGCACTCGTAAAGTAGTGGTGCTTTGGTGTTTACTGTTTACAATACGATACAAGGACTACGATAAGCCCATATTGTGCGCAGTCACCTCGTTATCGGATGATGACGTGTTCACATACACACGAAGCCTCACAGTTCTCTGTAAGGCACTATAAGCCGTTGGTCCTCGCTACCGCTATATGGTGATAGCCGTTCAGCCAGTTCGGATGTCTTATGGGGACGACTTGACAATTTTGCTATTAGGTTGAGCCCTGCCCAACCTCTGAAAATTCGCTCTGGCCCACTTGGTAGAACGTAATTACTAACGTAATTTACGTATTAGCGTAACTTGACTGGCCCGTTGGCGCAGTGGCATATGCATCTGCTTTCCAAGCTAGGTTCGATCCCCGGTCAGGGCAATTTAGGAAACGAACTTTTCTAAATTGGCTTGGAGTTTGGGTGTTACTGGGAACCCCCCCAGAGTTCGTTGTGTGGTACCCATAGTACAAGCTTACTGCTTAGTTTGGGGTCACACAAGCTGTGTAATTGTCTGGAGTATTATTATTATTATTAGCCTGCCTTTTTCTCGCCTTATTTGTGACAAAAGATCTCCACCTAGATGAGTGACATTTATGGGCCGTTGAAAATAAGAATTTTAAGTTTAAGGAGTAAAAATATCTTATTCAGTTTTAACGGCCAAATTATTGAAAAACAATGTTTGAAAATAAGTTATAAACGAAGTTTATTTTGAAGGTCTGCAAGCATGAATTCGTGATAAGATAGAAATATTGACTGGTCCAATGCCGCGGTGGCATGGCATGGGAAGTCCCTGGTGCAATGCCTTGACAGGTCAATTTAAGAAACGCACTCTTTTAAATTGACTTGGAGTCTGGATATTACTGAGAGCCCCAGATCGTTGTGTGATACGAGTATTTATAGTACTATCAGACATGGTAACACTGCACTAGGCCGCCCAATTGCACCAACACAGTTCACTGTGCCAGATGTTTCGATTCACTTATTTGAATCGTATTAGCGCATAACACACTTCAACGCATAATACCCTGCCTGCACTGAGAGCCATCGGTACGAGGTGCGGGGGTGTGCACTTTGCGATTTACTCCGGGCGTACCATTTTGCTGCGCCATGGCGCATACAATACACGGATTTGCTCCAAACGCCAGCGCAGTGCGATGCGCTTGAGTTACTGAGTTAATGCATGGAATTTTACTGAGGTACCCATACGTACATAGTACGAGCCTAATGCTTAGTTTCGGGTCACACAATTTGTGTGATTGTCTGGTTGTGATTTAGGAGGTTATTTGAAACTCAAATTGTGCAATACTCGCGCCCGAACAACAATTTTGTTGTAAAGTGACGCCATAGCTAAATAATATAAATTTTGTACGAATAAAGAAACAAGATTTATTGAATACCGGTATTAAGAGTTGTTATTTGTATAAGAAATTTCTTTTATTTAGACCCTCCCGCAACACACTATTCTGACCTTCTCTTTGCATACTTCTAAGAAAAAGAAATGTTATCTAATGTGCAGGTTGTATGTTTTTTTATTTTTCTTTAAACTAATGAATACGTGGTACAATTATTTATGTGAAATTCTGTATTATTACTGAATACTCTATAAAATATTTAGTAAAATTGAAACTATACGCTTACTCGTGTGTATCTATATGTCACCGTATGCTATTGTGAACATAATCTAATCTATAATCTATCTCACGAGATTGTAAACTGTCGATAAATCGTGAACTGTACCATTCTGCTTACAATATAATATATTAATTTTCGATAGTTTATAATCTATTGTTAACCGTAAAAAATACATTAGTTCAATAAATACATCAAATTCATCGCTTTTTAAATTATTTTAAACGTCCAAATATGTCTTCAACGTTTGCGATGTACCTGTTTTGCTAACTCGACGTTACTTTGTAGAAGTCCGTGTTAGATTGAATATAAACAACATTATTTCGGTATAAACAAGACAAGTACTTTGGGTCTTGTTTACCAGAGAAATATTTGTAGCAAATTAAATGTGTATTTACGACTATGTTAGTATATTACAAATATAATGACTCATAATTTTATATGTTACGTATTGAAATATGATATTTATTCGACTCGTTTATCTTAATACTTTCTAAGATATGATCAAAGCATCGTAACGATCGTTTAATGCAAATATGAAACCGAAGAAATATATTAAAATCGACACTCCGCTCCCGCAATATGATTGGATACACAAATTTGTAAACTCATCACCATTTTATAGCGAAACTCGTAAAAGCGCTACTGTAGTGTATATAAAGGTGATATTTATTTGCAATTGATCCAATTTCCGTTTCGAAGGTAAAACGAAAACAAACGAATAATACTACTCAATTTGATAAAACAATAACGTTTATTTTGGACTGAGTTTCCAATGGAGAACAATGGGAATACGCAATTGACGAGAGACTTTTGATTGCTGGACGTATGTAATCTATACATACATAATAAAGCAGTAGAAATCGTGAACAAATTTGTAAAAAATGAGTGTAGGCGATAAAAAAAGAGTAACCGAACCCAAAAAAAGCATTTTGTTAAATTTTTATCTGTCTGTATGTTCACGCTAATCTCCAAAACTACTGAACGGATTTTCTCGCGGCTTTCACAGGTAGATTAAGCTCAGCTTGAAGCAACATTTATATTATCGTCATTTAAAGATAATTTTAAATTCGCCGCTCGTCTGGTACACGTCAAAGGACACAATAGGGGTACGTACTAAAACTGAATTTACGCGGACGAAGTCACGGGCACCAGCTATTATACAATGAGTACACATAATATATGATGTTACGATAAATTTTATAAATTCTTGTTACCGGCAAATACCAATAATTAAGGCTTATGGTAAGGACCTTGTTTAAATACAAGGTTATTTCAAAAGGATGGGTAAATGCGAAAAGATATTAGAGAATTCACGACAGCGGAACACTTCCATTCTACAACTTCGGCAAAAGTCAATAAATAGTTCTAGTGTACCACCTTAAAGATTTAAAATAATAAAAGTGATGCAATCTTAATATCAGCGTTTTTATGTCGCTAGCAAACATTTGTAATATAGAGCATAATGATAGAGTTGTCCATTCTTTTTCCATTAAATTAACGTTTCTTTT
Organism: Zeuzera pyrina; assembly: GCA_907165235.1. Taxonomy (NCBI): domain Eukaryota; kingdom Metazoa; phylum Arthropoda; class Insecta; order Lepidoptera; family Cossidae; genus Zeuzera; species Zeuzera pyrina. Next base: position 9,696,074 of record OU015641.1, read on the forward strand.
TGTATGGAAAACAAAATAAACGTATCCCGTTAATTATTACATCTGCAATATAACAGTCAACAGTGACATGTTGAAACCCCCGCGGATTTATATCCTCTTTCACAATAACCTTGTATAAATGAAGTGATGGGCTAAAAACCCATTACTAGCAGCTTCCACGTTACCCACACTAAGCTCAATTATTTATTGCTGAAAATGGCGTCAAGGCAAGGGGTAATAGCAACTTACATCAAAATTGTAATGAGATATTTTGTTCGTAATTAATTAATAAAAGCTGAAAAAAGTGGTTCGTTGAAAGCTTTATTCAAAAATTATAACTTTTTTTTACAAAATATGTTACTTTTACAAAGCTTGGAGGTGATCGGATGATGGAGTCATAAGGTGGCCATGGGAACTTTGTAATAAAACGACGCTACCCCATCGAGTTTGGGTTCGTTTGATTCGTCTTGACATGGACTCTTCTTCTAGATGATACTTATCTAGGGTCTGATGATGGAGCCAAAGGGTTGCATCCTGGAAGGCGGCCATTGAATAGTAACACGATTTTCACCACAAACTGATGCTGCGGCTAGAATTTTCTCCTCATGAGGGCACTCTTCTACGATTATTAGTACAGATTCGAAAGTTAGCATATAAATTTAATTTTGGTAGCTAAACATGATCTTCACTATGACCTGATGCTGTGGCCAAGATCGTATGTAGTTTGGCGATAATGGCGTCGACAGCATTAGTCTGCAACCTTTCGAGGTGAAGAAAACCTCCATAATCAAGTCCAGAAACCGCCAAGAGGCATTACAACAATGATGTGCAGTAACAAATGGATAGGTTGTGCAACATTTTTAACTGAAATGGTGTAAATAAATTAAATGGAAAAAATAAACCATTAGACATTATGAGTTTTATGAACTCCTTCATATGACGTCACTTCATCGCTTAGCCGGTCGCAACTACGGACTTACTTACGGACTTACGGACGGCATAAACACGGAATTCCGTGCTCATATTGCTAAATTATTAATTTACTAATAATTTAATTACATTATTACAACATCTTTATTTACATTAACAAAAAGTACATACATACGTTAATATTTACAAACTTAAAACTACACATTACCTTAAATAATAGACTTCCTCAAAGTTGCCGCTTAGAAAGCTGTCATTGCTTAAGGTACCCAGCAGACTGGCAGCACTGCCTCTTTGAATAGCCAAACTGATTCGTTGGCGGAAGAAGCTGCCAGCCCGGCGGTCTCCCGAAGCCTCGACCAGTCTCTTACAAATATCAGAAACCAGTCGATGGGCTAAGGGGCCCCAGGGACCCAAAGTTTCGATTGCAAAGGGCGCAAATATGAAACTCTCAGATAATTAATTTAATTACATTAATTTACTAATTAATAAATTATAGCAAAAAGCTTTAATGAAACAGATTCGCTAAACCTTTCTGAGTTTTATGCGGACATGGTGAAGTGTATTTTGCGAATAATATTTTAGCGGTATGAACTAAATATGTAGCGACGTCACGTCGTTTTTAATATTTTTTGCTGTATTATCCTTGGACCCCACTTTTCAACCTTTACAGGTTGAATTTGAAAAACTCCTTTCATAGAAATTTCCTACATTCCTCATAGTAGTTTGAATTGTAGGTTAATCAATCAGTTCCTTTCCTTAAGAGTCCGCCAATGCAACCTAATTCGTTCATTACCCCCGCGCCCTATCGCAATAAGAATAAAGTTGATTTTCGCAGTTGCAGTTTGATTTTAGCGCGGAGAAATCTCAACATTTGTTTTTGCACATAATTGTAATTTGCAAGAAAACTACGTTACCAGTTAAAAAATTAGAGAGAGAAAATTAGGTTAGAGATTTGAGATATGTATTACCTATCCATTTTAGTAAAAACCATTTTGAAATTCGGTGAAATTTCGAGATGCAACTTAATCTTTGTGCAAAACGAGGTTTTTTCTGGATTTTTTTAGCGAGATTTCCTTCTCAAAGATAAAGAGTTCCAGTTGTATGAATCCAAATATCTAACTCTCAGACTTCTTAGATATCAAGGTCCAGGTCACAAAACACACCAAAGTCTGCATAGTCTGCATAGGCGGACTCATGATGTAAATATCTTTTTAATATAGACGTAAAAGATACACCCATCATGTTTTAAAATTAATTTAACAATACGAATATTGTATATTGGTCTATAAAAACCAATATAGCGATCGCGCAGCCCAAACCGTTGAGGATAGAAATTTGAAATTTTGGATGAGGTGTTGATTTTAAATTGTAGAAGGCATTTCTAATATTGACCACAGGAGATGTGAAAGAATAATATTTTTGTAGTCAAATTTATTCGAAACAGAGTTAATGTTACGCTAAGATGAGAAAGGGAGCGGCAAAGTCAAAATCATATTTTTCTGGTCAGATTTATTTACAACTCGGTATCAGGCTCATTGACACAATGAATAAAACACGTATTTTGACGTTTTTTAAAATTTTACTGACGATGACGAGGGGTGTAAAAGTTTGAATGAGAAAAGATATTTTTTTCACGATAAGATATCATGTGGTACATTTTATACAGAGTGGGCAGAAGTAATAACATATATAAAAACGATTAAAATCAAAAAACTGTACAAAGTCTACGCAAGTACAATGTTAGTAAAGTATAAAATAAAATTATACAACGTTAAGGTAAATATTTTCTTTGGCGCAACACACTGAAATAATCGTATTCGAGAATAATCCTGTTTCCCCTACAGGGTGCTTCGAACAATATTGACACAACGGAGAACAAGGTATTGTTCTAGAAAATGAAGAGAATTTAATTGTCTTCAGCAACCTATGTGCCCTCATTTTGTTTGTATATTTTCAAGTTGATAAAAGCAGTTTTCTTGTGATATTACTAAGGAAGAATTACACGAAAATTACTGGGTGTTTGGTATGACCAAGATATGACAAGACTGGACATTATTTTTAAGTCTAATGTAAGCCTTCTTACATGTGGGTAGAAAATAGAAATATTTTTGTAAAAATTCTAAAGCAATAACCCTATTTTACAATATATATTTTTTTATACATGTGATATTCTAAATTCTAAACGGTTGTGTTTTGACTGGCGGTTGTACATTTATAAATTATATTATAATTTTTACTAATTATATTTTAAATAATTTTTTGAAAAGTCCTGTACCTAGTGAAAGTGTTTCGAAACAGCTGAACCAATTTAAACAGGACTTTCACAGACAGACAGACAAAAATATTAAAAACGCATGTTTGCTTTGGGTTCAGCCTTTATTTCGAAATCACAGACAAACACTTCATTTTTATCTATGTCTATACCATATAGATGTATAGTTCAAATTTTGCGTGGCACTACTTAGTCAATTGAAGACATCAAAAAAATTCTGCATGGTATTTAGTCAGACAACGATGTCACAAAAAAGTAAAAAGGTCCACTCGGTACTTAGGCCATCAATATAATAAAATCAAAAATAATGGTCAAACACGGAAAACGAAATTTAATGCGGTTTTCATTATTATCGGCATTTAATGGGTGGGTTTATGTAGAGGCCTATTGCACTAGTCCCCTAATACTTAGTGAACATTCATACATTACATTCATAGTTTTTTTTTTATATACTCAGACATTTCACACAGCGCCATCTAGTCCCAAAGTAAGCAGCACAGCACTTGTGTTATGGGTACCAGACAACTGATATACTACTTACATACTTCTTCTTTTGTAAATAAATACATATTATACATAAACATCCAGACAGATCGAACCCGCAACCTCCGTTTACTTTCGGACGCGCTTAGCCGTCGCGCCACGAAGGTCGTCATTTAAAAGTAGAGAAATATTGAAGTCAATAGTAAATATAACAGAATTGACGAAATTCATTTCAATTAACCAAATTATGATTGCAGAAATATCTCTCCTATATTTAACGACGATTATTTCGTTTATTTAATACCCTCAACCAGGTAGTAACTACAACGGCTTGATATTTAGATTACGAATTAGACGACTATTTGAGATTTTTTTCACGCAATGTAGTAAAACAAATCGTATATGAAATGGCCAGCATAATTACAAAATAGATTGTTAAATACGTGTTTTTTATAGATTTGAATATAGTCTACGATTTGCGATATCAACATTCTTAAAACATCCTCTACCAGAGGTAATCTCGTGCATGCTCACCTTAACGCGACTTTCATCATAATAATAGTTCAAATCTTGTTTTTTCATTTTTGACTTTAATGTAAACAAACCAGAAACTAACCAATATTTCCCTAACTTTTCACCGTTAGCTGGTGCAACGTAGCACTCTAATAACACCGCTATTCTGGTATGTACACGAGACTTTGTAATATATACATATAACACTAATATTATCCAATATAGTACAGCATTGAAAAAATTGAGCTTATTTGTCAAGCTTTTTGTAATGTTGCCTAAAGGTTGCCTATGTTCCTAGGTAAAATTTGTATCATAAATCAGTTCACTTTAATATGTGAGTGACATGATTCATTCGAAATGTAAGACAGAATATTAATAACAGAAGAATATTATTGTTTGCGATGTGCAAACAAAAATAATCTCTTATTCTTTATTGTATGATGTTTTTATAAATATAAATTTTTACACTTATCATAAATGTTTACGAGTATTATTCTTTTTTTATATTAAACACACAACCGGACGAAAATTCTAATAATATTTGTTTTACTAGTAATTAATAAGTAAGACAACTCAATCAATAATTTGCAAACTAGTCTATCTCTAGTATGTTATAAACGTCATAGTCGCCACATTTGTATATATATATTAAGGACGAAAATGAAAAAATAGGATTATAGATCAATAAGGATCAATGGCTTGACGTGCCTTTCGAAGGGCCTTTACATTATGACTGTTATCAGTATCAGCCATGCAATTCTGTAAAAACTCGAATCACCCAAGCGAGACTCGCTCGCTCGGCCCCCTTCGCCTTCGAACTCACTTGACCTTCAAATGGAATTCTCTAAACCAAACATTCTAGGAGGGAAGTGAAGTGATCTTAGATACGAGTTTATCGGGGATTGCTTTAAGAGTAAACATCTTTAGTCGATATTTCGTCGTAGTGTATTTTAACTTCTCTAAATTACGTTAAATAAAATTCTTTTTTTTTTGGATTACATTGTCATATTTAGCGAAACGTCAAAAAATTCATTAACGATGGTATGACTTGCTGCCGCACTCATCGAGGTGGCGCTAGATCTCTGTCGACATTAGAGAATACCAGTCCACATTCGACAATGTCACCGCGGATTCAGAAGTGAATTCGACTAATTCGCTTAAGAGAATCGCACGGCGGATCACCCATCAACAAGGTGACTGCGCACGTCGTTACTAAATCTCAGTGACTACTAAACAACGAAGCGACATTACGCTAGGAGCGACATTCACCTCAGTCTAAATTTAAAATTTACTCGCTATTGTTCATTATAGTTAAAATTCACATAAAACTGACAGCAGTATAAACAAAGCCTAATCTAGATAAAGTTAGTATTGTTAGTCAACGAGTTTAGACACGTTTGATGGTTAAAGTGATTTAAAGCTCTCATTTGGAGCTCCATTATTACGTCAGTATTCGCGACTGTACGCCATTACGAGTCGACTTCACAGATATGAGCGAATACGATAAAATTTGACTACATCAAATTGAAATATTCGCGTTTGAAACAGGTAATCATTGTAAATTGTGAATTGTAAGTCTGTAATATTATCGCATTTATTGCTAACAGACTTAAGCTCGATTTCATTTGCATGGTAATGTGTTTTTAAGCGTAATTTACGTATTATATTTTAGATCCAATAGTTTTGTAGTTGAGGGATGAACTGGTTGAATCGAGTTTAAGTGTTAAATTTTCTCCTCTTTAATTTTTAAGGGCGGATACATCTCTTTTTAATGACATATAACTTACGCTAGATGCCGTTAACTTGTCGTATATATATTCACTCTTCCTAATTTTCTCCTACGTTTATACATATATTTTTTCGTAGACAACACATATGCAGTACGCTAATAATATTAAGCGTATATTTCATTCTTCGTTTCTCCACTGAGTTTTGATTTCATAACTATGGGAAACATTTACCTCATTATCATTGCGACAACTACTCATTGCAACAACCAACTGTGCATTTTTTACATTTCTTACTACGTACGACAATTTTATGGTACCAGCTTACAGCGGCGATATTCTCAGACCGTCATGGTTTAGGGACCTTCAAGAAACGAGCCTACTCTTTACTTGAAGGCCGGCGACGCACGCGTGCTTCCCTGGACATTGCGGGTGTCCGTGGGCGGCGGTGATCACTTTCCATCAGGTGACTCGTTTGCTCGTTTGCTCCTGCCGCCATAAAAAAAATACAATAGGTTTAGTAATATTATAACAGTATAGTAATAGAACTAGAATACATAATAAGCGAACAAAATATGTGAGTTAATAAAATGTATAACCGTAACTACGTCCAAGTTACTACGTCGGACTGACGAACGGATATTATTGGGATTATGTTTTAAAAGGGGCTTAAAGCACCCCCATACGACCAATCATGTAATAAAAAAGCGCAGTTGACAATAGGTTAAAAAGCACTGTGGTCGCTCCACGCTTACTTATTGGGTGCCTATTGAAAAAGGTTCACTTCGATTCAGTTGCTTCATTCCTAAAAAATCTATTATTATAATTGCCTTTTTTCTTGGCAAATTCCCCTCGTAGCGATTTAAACGGCAAAGAAAATATTCAGGGAATATTCCATTCGACCTTCATCGCTTAAAGAAACGAAAAAGAGACGCTAACTCATTGACTCCAGTATAAATACTTAGCTATTAACTACAAAGTGATCAGAGCAACTAGATGGGCCCCTAGGCAAGGAGGAAAGCTGGAAATCGAACGATTTACTTAATTTGTGCCTCGTTTAGCATTACATATAAATCTAAGTATTTAAGTATACTGTAATGAATTGCTACAATTGGTCTGATATTTACCCAAGGTCTGGGCTGTTAAATAATTTTGTGTAACGATGTTTACAATATTCGAGACTTTTATGTTGTTTCTGGCCACTTAATATTTCATGTAATCCTGTTCCTATGTTAAAAGAAATGTAAATCTTTAAATATTGACCCAAAAAAAGGCTAATTTTGAATTATATGATGTAACTTTATTTCTTAATTTGAAACAGATTAACAATAACAAGGTTCGCTAATCTATTTAGTGATTAGTGGACGCGTACAATATACTACGACTGCACTAGGAACGAAGTTCCGGATAATTTTGTATTATTACAATGAGCCTTGAACTTCCATGACTTTTATACGTAGCTTTGACTGATGCAACTCACAAGTGTATTGCATTAGACATAAACATTTTCTTACATTAAATAAGTAGAAATTCTGTTTTCAGTTTTTTACACAATATGGATGGACATAAGTCATTAAAGTTTTCTATTTGATATTTGATTTATTAAATAAATTATAGTAATTTTAAATTTGGAACTTTCAAAATTATCGACACAAACATCTGGGAAAGTGCACTAGAAAATGTAAACACATCACAAAGCCTACGTTTTCTGGCGTTTAGTGCCTGAATTTGTATGTTCCATTTTGATGAATCGTTAAATTACAACACGGTATAGTCATAAATGTTTGTTTATTGATTTATTTCGTTTTAAATATATTATTTATTTGATTAATATGTCTTCACGTTATTTCTTTTTTGCAGAATATAGAGTAGGTATCAAAATGCAACATTACACCTTGGCCCACTTTCTTGCGCAAGTGCCCAGTATTATCAGTTGTTAACTCCCAACATCAAATCAAAGTTTATCATAGAGATTTCTTTTTATAAAAAAAGTATCTTATACTATATAATCCTAATTATCTTCCTTTAATATACACGTCATTATAAAACAACTTGAGAAAAAGAATAATTTTAATAGTTTTTCAAAAGTGTTAATGAAAGTACATAACGTGAAGTTAATGCCTTATACGTTTTTAAGTTCATGAAGTAAAATACTTTCATTCAATATTTCACACGATAACCGTTTTTATATAATGCTTACCACATAAAGTACTCGCATACCTAGGCGAAAATGTGTGAGGAGAATGATGAGATTTGAGAAAGCGAAAGAAGTATGTAAGGACCGCGAACCTTGGCGCTACGTCCTGTCTGACTACCCCGTTAGGGATGCAGCGTGAAGATACGTATGTATGTACTTACCATAATATAATAAACTACCAAAATTAACTCTCAAAGATGAATACACAACTTTTCAATCTCACGTCTGTGACGTCTGTCACCTGTTGTGACAGAAGTCAAACAAATGCAACCGGTAGTCTTCACTTCGACCTCTAACTGATTGCGTTATACTCAGTACGTGACCAAGACCAATACAATTTGTCATATTATTTGTAGTGTGATAGATAATGTTTTAAAAATTGCTGTTTTCTAACGAAATGGCGATCGATCAGCTTGATAATAAATGTGTGTAGTGTGTACGGATGAGTCAGATTATCTGATTTAGCTCACCGTTGCTACTCGGACACGGCGTCTCGCTTTGGAGTTATTTATAAAGTCTACGGCTGAAAGTCATTGAGAAAAATCTATTATTTATTATCCTGAACAATGAATATTATGTTAAATTTCATGACCTTCCTTTATTTTAATATATTATGTTATTTTTTGTTAGTGGAGATGCGATCTCCCAGAAATATGTGCGGTGTCACTCTTGCGGACAGGATAAAAAATGAATGAGATACGCAGTATGACAGGGTTGCACGACAGTGTTATTGTAAAAATGAATAAAAGAATGCTTAGATGGTTCGGACATTTAGAAAGAATGATGAAAGACTGACGAAGAAAATCTACAGAGCATGAGCGAGTAGTAAAAGAAGCCAAGGAAGACCACGGCTGACTTATGAAGATCAAATAGCCAGAGTGCTAGCAGACGGAAATGTCAAAAGCACTCGCATACCTAAGCGAAAATGTGTGAGAAGAATGATGCGATTGGAGGAAGCAAGAGAGGTATGTAAGGACCGCGACGCTTGGCGCTCCGTCCTCTCTGACTACCCTGTTAGGAATTCAGCGTGAAGATATGTATGTATGTTATTTTTATTGTTACTGTCGTACCTTAAAACTTCTAAACTCTGAACTCTTCTGATTTCACAACAGAGTTTACCTTCTCGGTAGTACAGCGGCTAGAGCGTAGATCTACCAAGCTGAAATACACGAGTTCGAATCCCGTAAATGTGATCAGACTTTTTTTGTTATTTTTTTTGTAAAACACCGAGTAAAGTTCAGTCGCCCAGGTACTTTGTGTACTAATTATGTACGTAACTATGTATATTTTCCGAGAAATTTTATCAGTAATTTAGGCACAGCAGTGGGTCAATAAAATGTTGATCGACCCAAATAGTCTCTGAAAAAACAACTTCAGAAACAGACACTGAAACGATCCCATAAATGTTCCGATTTTTTCATCATTTGTTTTCCAATTTTGGAACAAAATATTAATAATAAATAAATAATAAATGCGCCAGATAATACACACCAATCATCTGGTATCCGGTCGGGAATCGAACCCAGAACCTTCCGCACATAGATACAATACCTAAACCACTGCCCCATTGTGGTCATTAAATAGACATAATTTTCTATAACTAAAGATTATAACGAAAGTCTAATGGAAATTAATAATTGATAAAGTCTGAGTATGTGATCAACCTAATGTATTAATTGAATAATCATGTATCCGAATGCGAAATACGTGTCTGATATTGTGCTCATATTAGTTATCGCAATTCACAACGGAATAATTTATCTAAAGCCTATCTGAAGCAGATATTTTATAACATAATATGAAAAATAATAGATAACATTTTAGAATGTATAGTATTGTACATATAGTACTAGAGCTTCACAGCAATGTTAATCACATCATAATTTGCGCCACCGCGACAGTTCTGTAACTTTTCAATAATAAGACCGGAAATAAAATCTTTGCCTACGTGATAAGAGCTTACCTATTCTTCATTCATTTCCGGTAGCCTATGGTTAGCAACAAGGTTGATTTTCGCAATTGTGATTTGGTCATATCATTCTTTAGCGGAAGTCTCGAAATTTGTTTTTGTTCATAATTTTAATTTCCAAGAACATAGATAACGATACTTTGATAATGTACTCGATACTTTTTGATACGTTACTTTTTGATACGATACGTCTAAAGATGATGTTTTGAAATTGATTAAAGATATTTACGTGTATTACGTGTATATTACTCAAGTATAGGTATCGATTAATTTTTTTATGCTGTGTGTTTATAATAAAAAAACGGTTAACAAAAAATCACTGTAAGTTAAAACCGTTTTGAAAAAGAAAGTTGATACCAAGTAGTACTAATACTTTTATCGGTATCGATACTTTTGATGCGATACCTGTTATCGAGTAAGTATCGATACTTTCAAAATTTTGCATAACATTACATACGGTCTTATTAACAAGCAAGTAATCCATGTCATCCTCGCTCTTGTTATTGAAATGTTACGAAATTATCATAGGTGGCTAATTGATGTTATTGATTTTATATGAAGTTAACACTTACATCAAGAATTTGTACCATACAAGCGACGGTTTAGTAATTAGTAATACTATCTAGTTCTGTTTCACCACCAGTTAGCTCCAATACGAATGTAATAACTATTGAAGGTGTAATTCTTTGTAACTTTGATATTGTGTCCATCTCGATAGGGAAATAAAAATAATCTACAAAAATAACGTGAAAATATGAATTTCATATGTATGTAAATCTTATACTTAGACATTACATAACATAAATCGTCACCCACAAGAGTTTCAGCGAAAACTTTTCCTGAAATATGTCTCGGATTCCACGACAATTCTTTAGACTAAAAGTGTTTCTGGAACTTCTGCGACCGCAGAGTAATTTATTAAACTTTAAAAGATTACGAGGTAATGTCTAAAAGTCTTAAGATGAAATGACAACAATGGTTGCTGAATTGAAAAGCAAATGTTTATTTGATTTCGACTCATGCGTCAAACTTTCTTTACCAATTTTTTAAATAATAAATTCATAAAGTCATAAGTTCATAAGTATTATTTAAGACAAGGTTTAGTTTTAAGTTTGTAAATATTAACGTTAAGATATGTATGTACCGGTTTATGTCAATAAATACTTTCTGTGATTTGAAAAAAGTTCATAAAATTAATTTCTGAATAGGTTATATTTTTTCTGTCAATTTCAAATAAATATTTTCACACGTATAGTTTTTTGAGCCACTTGATTGATGAAAGAAAAAGATAAACGATATTATGTTTACAGTGAAAAGGGATGAATATATTTCTCTGCTATAAGTCTTCGAATTCTTATTTGGCAAAGAACTAAACATGGCTTTCAGTGTTCTCATATACACACCTGGCGTCAGTGAGGGCGTGACAAATAAATTCCCAAATAAAGTTCTCCTTACAAATTTTGTTGCACGACTTGTGTGGAAAATAACGCAGAATTTTCTATACGTTTCACCAGGGACAGGTTCACGTCTAATCTTTCCGTTTAAGTAAACTTTAATAGCCATATTTTTTTTTTCTAAACGGGAGACCAGCTACTTCATTCGAATATTGATAGTTTTTCCATTAACTCTTACTGTGTTCGTAGTCTTTCATGCTGCTCTAGAAGAAAAAAATATAAAGTTTCAGCCTAGATCCTGGAACTAATGATTATTTACTATGCACGGAGCGACGGTTGCACAAAGCCTGTCCATTTTGTATGGGCGCGTTACCGTTTCCGTCAGTGTGTCAGTGTGTCAGTGTGTGTGTGTGTAACTGTGTGTTCATTATTATCTACTGATGTCGTCTATCGTATTTATTCCTTTTTTAAGTTTCGTTGTTGAGAGTTACAAAGTTAGCTGGCGACGCATTGGAAATTTTGACGTCAGGGATCGCAATTTTTCTAAATGACTACTAAACGTATGAAAATGATATTAAGTAATCTCATTCTTCATTTCATTGACTTTATTTTGACAGTTGCGATACACGATTGGTTAACTTTTGTAACACAAAAAAAATATCAAAAAACCTCTTTTAAAACAGGGATTTACATTTAACGGGATAGATTTATGTTTCTAAATTTTCTGTACAGTTTTAATCTAAACATATTCTTCAAAATGACAGTTGGATTTTTTAAAATAAATTATAAGTTTTAAAATAAACGAAAATAACTGCTTTTTCGTATTTATCGTAAGCTAGCGCGCGCACTTTTCTATAGACCAGAAGGTCTATTTTGGAAAAATTATTGTTTATCGATGCGTCGCTTTAAAAACTGCGTTAAACTACAGTACTTACAATAAAGTATAGTATACAATACAGTTTAGTAAAAAGTACCTACAATACATAATTATTTCGTTATTCACCTGTTATTAATAGTGCCATATAGATTCTAAATCTTCATGAAGATTTTTCGTTAAGAAATAAAACACGTGTTGACTGATCTAGAATTATGGTCGAATTTAGTTTAAAAAATATAATACATTTGTATGACAACTAATATGCCATTATATTAAAAAAATTAAAATGTTTTGATTTTAATTATAAACGTAATTTTTTGTTTCAGATGTGAATACAAGCAGGAAAATCTTTAGGGTTGCTCATAAAAACGTAATTTTAAATAAATTGTTATATTTTTAAATAACCTGACAATAATCCAAGCCAAATTGTTGACTAAAGTAAAAAATAAATCGTATTTTTTTATTAATCAAAGTGTAAATATTATAAATACAAACACATAGTACGTAAATAATCGAAAATTAAACAATAAAAATATACAACTAAAAAAGAAAATATCTCAAAATGAGTTTTGAATCCACGTCGTCAGCGAAAAAGCTGAATTTCGACAGAGCAACCAACTTTATGAGACAATTCAGAGACCCAGACTCAAGAGAGTTGAAAAAGCTGTCAGCGAACCAGTTTATGGAGGTATGGAGTCACTACGACAAAGATGGTAAGTACTCTGGCAGAATATTTAATACAGTAAGAAATTGTTTCATAATTTCGGAACTAAATACACCTTCTTTTTTTGGTAACACCGGAGAAACCTGAACACATGTTCCCAGTCTACTGGGATTGTTAATGGCGCGCTGTTGAGGGTCTCCGGAACCTCCCACGGCAAGCACAGGAACCCCTCTTGGTCTTTTTTTTTAATGATTTAATAAACAACCTATTGGTAAGATTTATGTAATGGCAACATTAAAAAATAAAACCGCCCTCTCTGTTTCCGGACTACTATGGATAACGTTTTTCATTTCTTCCCAATAAAAACTATTTCAAAGTATAGCAAATACTTCATAGGTATGATTTCTTTTTTGGCGATAGAATGCCATCTTCTCTTTCATACACATACACCATATCAGACGGAACTGTAAAAAGTTTGTTTCTAAATTGTGCTGACCAAGATCGAACTAGGGACCTTAGAAATCAAAATTATGGACTACCACCGCAGTAATGGGTCAGTCAAGTTTAACTGTTGTGATCACATTTTATATAACATACATATGTGTAAATAAATAATGTCCAGAAAAAGAGAACAATTATAGCTCAAAATAAGTGTAAAGCGTTTATAAGAGCCACATAGTGTTAATGGAGTACCCCACTCAGTAACATTCAGACCCCATGTCAGTTATTAAAGTTCGTTTCATAAAATAAACTGGCCTAGCTTACGAGTCCGTCATTATTATTACACAGTATGTAGTATGTTTGTTTAATTAAATATTTGTATTAATATCTGAGGTAGGTACCTAATTCTTTTTTCTATTTATTAAATTTTTTTTAATATTTTTCAAAACGATACCTATTGCATTTTATGAATGAATTATTTGTCCGATACGCTTCCGAAAATACTTGAGACTTTTTATGAATTCTAAGTTGTGAACTGAAATATTGTTTATAAAAATTATGTTAAATGAATGACTGAAAATATTGTTTATAAAAATTATGTTAAATGAATTCAAAAGAAAATTTAAAAAGTAATTGGACATCACTTCGCAATTTTTTTTTTATTCTACTTTTAGGTATTATGTAGTATGTTCAGTAATACACTACTTACATTATAATATTATAGGAATATATATATCCTCGTTGTCAACCCTAATACAAATTCATGTTTTCCACCGAGGGCGCCAACGCGTAATATCGACAAATTCCTACTCCATGGTAACACCCACGCTCTCTCAAGCTTGGTACGTGTCGCTAAAAATTGCCTTAACACCGTTACACATTGCGTCAATTTATTTAATTTTCTTCTAATAATATGTGACGCAAAAATATTTGCCAAAACAAAACAAAAATTCCTTTCCGGATATTAATTTCTATTAATATTTATTAAAAACACATCACATTGATTTTAGACTCTATTTATAAATAATATGTAATATAAAACACATTATATTTTGAAGTTGTCTAAGGACGTCTACTGTGACGTCATGTATGTATGTAAAATTTACAGTACACTATGATTTTGCCAAAAATAAGAAAAACTGTTAACAATAAGAATAATAACAATATTGTGTAATACAATCTAAGTAGGTATAATTTTTTATTAAACACCAATAAATTGTAGTCAGTAGTAGGCAGTCTTATTCATATGTTGCCTTTATGTGTCTAAAAATTCTAGGAGAGAATGACAATCTTCGTCTGCTAATTGGAGTACCAAAGCTTCAGTTATGTTTATACAGATTCCAATTATGGTTGTACTTATGTCAACGCAAGTATGTCGTCGCTATTGCATTATAAAACCCCATACAAAAATTATCAATTTGCTTCAATGGCGCTTCTGCTATTTCCACTAGTAAATAATAATTCCTGTACAGAACATAAAATGTATAATAATAGGAAATCTATTTCCTCAAATAACTAAATTCGTTGTACTTCGGCCTGGAGTTTAAAAAAAGAAGCTTATGTAATTCCTCAGAATTTAAGATGTCTCTATGCCTTTATCTAGCCGTGAAAACATTACTCGGGTACTCGGTACATACGTCCAGTGCTCTTAGAAATATTATTTATTACTAGCAAACCCGGCCCGTTTCACTGGGCGTTAGTTTCACTGAGCGTAAAAAACAAAACAAAAATTCTACTGATCCGATCGCTACCAAACTGTACAGGATCACCCGCTAGGCCAATCTGAAGATTCCCTGAAAATTTAATCGAAATCGGTCCAGTCCAGTCCAGTCTTTGCACGGGTAAAAATTTTTTTGAAAATAAAGTATAGCCCATGTTACTCGCTAATAATGTAACATTCTGTAAGTGAAAGTACTTTTGAAATGAGTTGTTTTTGAGTTTATCCATCACATACAAAGTTTACCTCTTAGTAATATTAGTATAGATCATAGTGATAATGTCTTCAAACTTCTAATGATGTTCCAAAAATAGTCTCTATACAGTACTATACTAATTCGCTCTCTCTAGTAATATTACAGTGAGAGAGTGAATGTTGTAAGTTTGTTTATATATAGAGGGTAATCTTCGCAACCGCAGCACCTCTTTGAAAAATTCTTTCGCCATTTGAAAACTACATTATTCCAGATGGACATTGGCTGTATATTATGTATTTAAACCGAGCGAGTGGGGATGGATCGCTTGTAATACATAAAACAAGAATGACATTTCTCATATAGGTAAGCTTGTGGTAACTTTTAATTACCTAATTAAAAACAAAACAAAATAATATTGTGTGTACTAGACTTTATGATCGTGAAGCCAAGCATCAGATGAAAAAAACGTATTAATTTGTCAAAGGATTGATTTCATGTAGGTGTAATGTACAAGTTCTAGTTGATAAAGGTTTTGTTAAAGATATTTTTGGATTTATCTTGTCATTGCGCGTCTTTTACTATGGTGTAGTCGTAGCAAAAGTCACAAGAAACACGATACACTATTAATAATGAACATTCGGATTTAATTTTTTATTCCATATATATACATATGTATAATCTTCATACAAATACACCCATCGAACCATATCAAATGGCCGCTTTTATCATTTTCCGTTAAACGATAACGATTTTATTGCCGCGTTTTTACCGTCCACTATACCGTACAATATGAAAGCAAAATGTATGCAGTTGTATGAAGACGCTTTTAAATTTCCGTCAACGATAACGTGACGTTAGCGTGACGTTATTATTGACGAGAAAAGCGTCTTTCCGCTCGACAAATAGGGAAACATTTTGCTTCCGTAATGTATGTAAATTATAAAAACAGCCAATATATACTTGTCATCAATATGTGATTCCTAATCCCTAAATGGCATAAAACAAAGTCGCTATCCGCTTTTGTGTATTCACGTCTTCTAAGCTTCTCAAGTAAAATTCGATGCGCTTTTCGCCGTCATTTAGAATGCTTAGCGACGAAAGATATAGGTACTCAAATGAAAGATATTGCTATATGGAAGCAGATAAATCAGAAATGAAGTATCGATTGATGTTTCGTAATAAAGTCCCCGTACGAAACCAGAGTACATCGTTAATGTGTAATAAACTGTAAAGTCGGTAAATTATATACTACACTAAAAGTATTTGTAAGATATTTTTGGAAGACTTTATGAGCAACAGGATGCCAAACGGTAATTTTTGAATTGTTTGTCCGTTGACCTCCTTGTCTGCTCATCACGCAAAGGTACTGAAGGCTTACCACCATCTGTTATAGCATTGTTATTTTAATGTTACTTGACTTAAAAAGCTCGAAATTCTGACAGTAGGTTATTGATTACTTTTTTTTTCTTTCGACATTCAATCATCAGTAGGCGAAAAAAATACGTAAGAACCGCGATGCTTAGCCGTCCAACCTACCTTAACTACCCCGTAAGTCATGTCAAGTAACATTAAAATAATAATGCTAAGAGACGGTGGTAAGCCCCTTGAACGTATTTTCATATGGTATAATTTTAGGTATATCTGAACATCAATAAGATGATGCAGGATTTGTTATAAACGCGCTGTAAGACGAAGAAAGATATTTTTGAAATGGTCTTTTCATTACGCATCTTTTACTAGGGTTTAGTTGTAATTAAAGTTGATATGCGATACATCAATAATACTGAACATACGGTGACTGTGAGTACTCTTCAGTGATATATTTTCAGGGTTCAGTTTCGTATAACAATAATATTACTTCATTTTGAGAAATATGAGAGAAGTAGGTATTGAAGGCTATCGAAACACAAAATAGAAGAGCGCTTACACATCCTACTAATCATACATAATATATAGCGAGCAAATATTCTATTCGAATTGATTAATTCACATTATTAATCATACCTTCTAACTTCGATCACAAATAAAAAAAATAGCTACACAATCAACGCTCCAAACTCTCCTTCCTTCAAAAATTGCAAAAACAACACAACTAGAACGCTAAAAAATACGGAGTTCCTATTTTCGGTTAATAAATAAATAACATTATTTACGTGTTCATTATTTCGTTATAGTAATAACGTTACATAGCTCTTTTTAATTAATCCATAATCATATTTTTAAATATTGCCTGACGATATATGTCTTATCTTTGTCACTTTCACGTAACAAATCAAACTGACATAAATAGCAACTCAAATAGATTATGTGAACTAAATTTACGCACGAGACGTAAGATTATTAGAAGATTATAAATATTTTATTTAACGAACTTCGTTTCAATGTCATGCAAAAATCGTTTACGAGCTTATGTTTTGACAGTAAGTTCTACTTTAGATCAACACAATATTACCGATAATACTACACGATATTAAAAATATATACGTCAATGCGGACAATAATTTGTTCAGATTTTATAGGAGACTAGCTGTAGCCGCGACTTCGTCAGCGCCGAAAATTTTTCGTGGCTTTCCTGGATTAGGTTTATTATTTGTACATGTATATATATTTATAAAGATTGTTTTTGAAAAAGATCCTACGTTTAGCCTACATTTGCCTCCGGGAACGTATTCTTATTCAAAGTTTCATCCCCCTTTCAACCCCTTAAGGATAGGTTTTTGATAAAAAGCAGCCTATGGCCGTTCCCAGGTGTCAAACTATCTTCATGCCACATCATAATCAGTACAGCGGTTTAACATTTCCCATACATAATTGCAATCCCCCTTTTCACCCCTCTAGAGGTAGATTTTTGATAAAAAAGTAGTCTGTTTTTTGATGAAAAAAGTCTATCACTGCACTAAATTGTATCATAACCGAAGTTTAGCATTTCCCATACAAAGTTTCACCCCTTTAAGTGTAGTTTTTTGATAAAAAAGTATCCTATGTCCATTCCCAGGTGTCAAACTGTATTCATGCTACATCATAGTCAGTTCAGCGGTTTAGCATTTCCCGTACAAAGTTTCGTCTCCCTTCCTCCCGTTCCCCTTTTCACAGATTTTTGATAAAAAAAGTAGCTTTTGTACTTTTGATAAAATAAGTCTTATCACCTCACCAAATTTTATCATTCCCAAGATTTAGCGTTTGCCATGCAAAGTTTCATCCCCCTTTTCACCCTCTTAGGGGTAAATTAAAAAAAAAGTAGTTATATGTCCGTTCTCTGATGTCGAACTATCTCCCTGCCAAATTTTATCATAATCGGTTCAGGGGTTTGCTATTTCCCATTCAAAGTTTTATCCCTCTTTTCACCCCTCTATGGGTAGATTTTGTATAAAATAAGTACTCTACATGAGCGCAATCACATGTTCTTACTATGCACCAATTTTCATCAATATCGGTTAAGCTGTTCTTCAGTTATAAAAGGACATACAGACAGAAAGACAAAAATTTTAAAAATGGTAGAATCGAATCAGTGAGTCGTAAAACGACTATTTATCGCAAAATTTGACCAAAAAAACTGAAATTACAGACAGACGCAAGAGATTTATAAAGTAATATAGATAGTATAGATTGTGAATCTAGTTCTTTATTTGTAATCGAAGCCTTATAAGTACACTAACCGTCACCCGCCCGCTTCGCTGAACGTAAATGAAAATTTTGTACTTATAGCACAGATTAATTAGTTTACTAACGTAAACCTATAATACATTTTTGTTGGAAAAATGGTGAAGGGTCTGTGGAATTCAAAAAATAAATAGCCTAAAACCATCTACTAACGATTCCGCGTCGAATAGTCACATCCCATACCGATACGGTCAGTAGTTTTCACGTGATTGAAGGACAAATAGAATCATTTTCACTAATATATATTGTAAATTATAGTTGTACCCGCGACTTCATCTGCGCGAAAAATTTTTTCGTGGCTATCCCGGATTAGGTTAAATTGTATGTAAATGTGCATAGCATGTTTAAATATTGTTTCTGAAAAAATAAAAATTTTATTAAAAAAAATTAAACTTCCTTCAAAAAAAACACTGAAAAGTATAAAATAACTATCCTTTACTAATCAAAATTCAAGTACAATTAAAATAACTTTATAAATATGATACACATACCGATATAATTAAATTTGACAGTTACTGAAGTCAGTGCTAAGCCCACCAAACTAATTAGTTATTTTAATTGTATTTGAGTTTTGATTAGTAAAGGATAGTTATTTTATACTTTTCAGTGTTTTTTTTTGAAGGCAGTTTAATTTTTTTTAATAAAAATTTTTTTATTTCTCCCTTTTGAGTGGTCTTGACCTAAATAAATATCTAGGGCAGGTCTGCAATTAACTTCATTCTAATTCCGGAGCGCAACGATATACAAGAGAATCGTCAATATAAATAAAGGTTATAACCAGGTCGTGTTATCTAGTATATCTTCGAAGTCCAAGCTTCAATATCGGTAAAATTTAAATGGGACTACCTCTGAAGTATTACCTACCAAACTTTTTTGAAATCTGAAGAATTTTTGAAATCGGTTCATAAATGACGGAGTTATGAGGTAACAAACATACAAAAAAAAAAACAACATACAGATGAATTGAGAACCTCCTTCTTTTTTGAAATCGGTTAAAAAGTCTACGTTACGGCACATACTATCTCTGTACATAGGGTTAGTTTTTTGATATAAAAGTAGCCTATGTCCATTCCCATGTGTCAAACTATATCCATTCTACATCACAATCAGTTCAGCGGTTTATCATTTTCCATAGTTTCATCGCCCTCCCTCCCGTCTCCCTTTTCACAGATTTTTATTAAAAAAGTAGTTTATGTAATTTTAATAAAAAAAGTCTTATTACTGCACCAAATTTTATCATTACCAAGATTTAACGTGTCCCATACAAAGATTCATCCCCCTTTTCACCCCTTTAGGGGTAGATTTTCTTAATAGATAAGTAGTCTATCATGAGCGCATTTACATTTTCTTACTACGCACCGATTTTTATCAAGATCGGTCAAGCTATTCTTCAGTTATAAAAGGACATATAGACAGACGGACAGACAAAATTTTTAAAAATGGTGGAATCGAAGTCATTGTGTAGTAAAATAATATCATTACCAAGATTTAGCGTTTCCCACACAAAGTTTCATCGCCATTTTCACCCTCTTAGGGATAAATGTTTGATAAAAAAAAGTAGCTCGTGTCCCTTTTTCTGATGTC
Source organism: Zeuzera pyrina (assembly GCA_907165235.1). NCBI lineage: Eukaryota > Metazoa > Arthropoda > Insecta > Lepidoptera > Cossidae > Zeuzera > Zeuzera pyrina. The sequence continues at coordinate 9,716,677 of OU015641.1, forward strand.
AAACTATCTTCCTGCTAAACTTGATCGTCATCGATTCAACGGTTTATTATTTCCCATACAAAGTTTCATTCACCTTTTCACCCAATTTAAGGGTAGTTAGCCTATGTGCGTTCCCAGGTGTCAAACTATATCCATACATACGTACACACATACATACATACATATCTTCACGCTGTATCCATAACGGAAATTGGAGAGGATGGAGCACGAAGCGTCGCGGTCCTTACATACGTCTTTCGCATTCTCAAATCTCATCATTGTCCTCACAGATTTTCGCCTAGATATGCCAATTGTTTACATTTCCGTCGGCTAACACTCTGGCTATTTGATCTTCATAAGTCAGCCTTGATCTTCCTTGGCTTCTTTTACCACTTACTTTCGCTCTGTAGATTTTCTTCATCAGTCTTTCCTCACTCATTCTTTCTATGTGCCCGAACCATCCAAGCATTCCTTTCTTCATTTTTACAATAACTATAACTATAACTAATAATCACAATAACTATATTCATGCTACATCATACTCAGTTCAGCTGTTTAGCATTTCCCGTACAAAGTTTCGTCCCCCCTCCCTCCTGTCCCCCTTTTCACAGATTTTTGATAAATAAAGTAAGCCTATGTATTTTTGATAAAAAGAAGTCTTATCACCGCATCTCTCACTATCAAGATTTTGCGTTCCCCATACAAAGTTTCATCCCCCTTTTCACCATCTTAAAGATAAGTTTTTGATAATTTGTTTTTGCCTATGTTCTGTGATGTTAAACTATCTCTCTGCATATGCATGCAAATTTCATCATAATCGGTTCGGCGGTTTACCATTTCCCATACAAAGTTTCATCTCTCTTTTCACCCTTTTAGGGGTAGATTTTCTAAAAAAATAAGTAGCCTGTCATGAGCGCATTCCCATATTCTTACTACGTACCGATTTTTATTAAGATCGGTCAAGCCGTTCTTAAGTTATAAAAGGACATACAGACAGACAGACAGACAAAAATTGTAAAAATGGTAGAATCGAAGTCAGTGAGTCATAAAATGTCTATGTATCACAAAATTGGACTGTAAAATTATAATTACAGACAGACGCTAAAGATAGTACTAGCTGTACTCGCGACTTCGTCTGCGCGGAATATTTTTTCGTGGCTTTCTCGGATTAGGTTAGATTATATGTACATGTGCATAGTATGTTTAAAGATTTGTTTGGGAAATGTTTTTGAAAAAATGTCTATGCCTAGCCTAAGTCTGTCTCTGTGCACATACTATCTCTGTACCAAACATCGTAATTGGTTCGGCGGTTTAGCCCATTCAAAGTTTCATCCCCCTTTTCACCTCATTAAGTCTTTAAATAAAAAAGTAGCCTATGTCCGTTCCTAGGTGACAAACTATGTCCATGCTACATCATAATCAGTTCAGCGGTTTATCATTTCCCGTAAAGTTTCGTACCCTTCCCTTCCGTCCCCCTTTTCACAGATTTTGGATAAAAAAGTAGCCTATGTTTTTTTGATAAAAAAAGTCTTATCACCGCACCAAATTGTATCATTACCAAGTTTTAGCGTTTCTCATACAAAGTGTCATCTCCCTTTTCACACTCTTAGAGGTAGATTTGTTATTAAAAGTAACCTATGTCCGTTCTCTGATGTCGAACTATCTTCTTGCCAAATATCATCATAATCGTTTCAGCGGTTTACCATTTCCCGTACACAGTTTCGTACCCCTTCCTCCCGTCCCCCCATTTCACGGATTTTTGATAAAAAAGTAATCTATGTATTTTTGATAAATAATGTCTTATCACTGCACCACATTTTAACATTACCTAGATTTAGGGTTCTCCATACAAAGTTTCATCCCCCTTTTCACCCTCTTAATTGGTAGATTTTTTATAAAAAGTAGCCTAGGTCCGTTCTCTGATGTAGAACTATCTTCTTGACAAATGTCATCATAATCCGTTCAGTGGTTTACCATTTCCCGTACAAAGTTTCATACACCCATTTCACAAATTTTTGATAAAAAAGTAGTCTATGTATTATTGATATATAATGTCTTATCACCGCACCAAATTTTATCATTATCTAGATTTAGGGTTCCCCATACAAAGTTTCATCCCCCTTTTCACCGTCTTAGGGGTAGATTTCTTATAAAAAGTAGTCTATGTCCGTTTTCTGATGTCGAACTATCTGTCTATGTATTATTGATATATAATGTCTTATCACCGCACCAAATTTTATCATTATCTAGATTTAGGGTTCCCCATACAAAGTTTCATCCCCCTTTTCACCGTCTTAGGGGTAGATTTCTTATAAAAAGTAGTCTATGTCCGTTTTCTGATGTCGAACTATCTTCCTGCCAAATTTCATCATAATCGGTTAGCGGTTTACTATTTCCCGTACAAAGTTTCATCCCCCTTTTCGTCTCTTTAGGGGAAGATTTTCTAAAAAATAAGTAGCCTATCATGACCACAATCACATGGTCTTACTATGTACCGACATTCATCAAAATCAGTCAAGCCGTTCTTCAGTTATAAAAGGACATACAGACAGACAGACGGACAAAAATTTTAAAAATGGTAGAATCGAAGTCATTGAGTCACAAAATAACTATTTATCACAAAATTTGACAAAAAAATTTAAATTACAGACAGACGCAAAAGATTTATATAGTAGTATAGATAATTATGATCCATAGATTCTATAACTCTAGACAGCCCGTCCCGTATTACTAAGTGAGACAAATAAAATGCAGATGTGTGGATGCTGTTTTCTAATGAAATGCCGGCTGATCAGCTTATCTGATAATAAATAACACCTTTACAATATTTCGCCAAACTGCTATTGCAGTTTGATGGCGGTAATTAAATGTCGAATATACAAAAATAATTGTATGTCAAATAAAATAAATACGTACTGAAAATGTGAATGCAAAACAATAAAACAAGTTTTATGTCAAACCAGTAAGCACCATTTGTGTCAAACATACATACACATATATACTCATACATCAAAAAAATTTAATAATGACCATTTTATTCCCGATTTATGAAATTGAATAACATCTACTTGTCCCAAATTCCTATGGAACTTTATGTTAATGCGTACGTGACACGTGTATGAGACGCTCTGAACCGGTTTTAGTGTCAATTTGTAAGAAAATATTGAAACGTTAGCATACTATATTCTTTTCTTTTTATGTAACCAAGTCCTGCGTCTGTTTCGGACAAGGTCACAATTTTATGTTATTTAAAAACGTATAGTATAGTACAACATGTTGTATACAATATGTTGTATTTAAATTCAGAATGATATGCAAACAGATAAACAAAACAGAAAACAGAAACACAAAACAGAAAAATGCACTCAGCCATCATGAAATTTAGGGATGTGCATCATGTTATATCTTACAGCACATTTCAATGTATGTTATCTTTAATATACATACGTACATATCTTCACGCTGCGTCCCCAACGGGGTAGACCGAGAGGACGGAGCGCCAAACGTCGCGTTCCTTACATACTTCTTTCGCTCCCTCAAATCTCATCATTCACCTCACACATTTTCGCCTAGGTATGCTAGTGCTTTTGATATTTCCGTCGGCTAACACTCTGGCTATTTAAATTCAACTTTCTTCTTCATAAGTCAGCCTTGGTGTTCCTTGGCTTCTTTTACTACTCATTTTCGCTCTGTAGATTTTCTTTGTTGGTCTTTCATCACTCATTCTTTTTATGAACCTGAACCATCTTAGCATTCCTTTCTTCAGTTTTACGATAATACTGTCGTGCAACCCTGTCATACTGCGTATCTCTCCATTGCTTATTTTGTCCGCAAGGGTGACACCGTACATATTTCTAAGAGATCGTATTTTTACTACATTTATCTAACCCTCACTCGATTTCGGGCATATTGTTGGCACCAACATCGCATTGTGTATGGCCATTTTGGCTGAGTAAAATATATTCACACTGCCTACTAATGCGGACAGAACACCGTTTACTTTATTACCGGCTGCTACCCATCTCTTCACATCCAACTTACATCTTCCATCCCTCGAAAACGCACACCCCAGATATACAATTTCGTCCAATTGTTCTAGACATTTTCCATTAGATTTTTTACCGTTCCCAACTTTTTTCGTTCCTCACACTTTCACAGCCTCGATCATACTATCTCTAAGGTACTGCCAACATTCTACAACATCCTCGCTCATTACTTTCAATCTATCATCAAGCTTACCGGATACTACCCTTTCATATTCATTGCTGGTGGTCACGTCTTGCAGTTTCCAGCTCTTGATGCGACAGACCGCTGCAGATGTGAACGCCACGCGACGTCGCCACGCTGCAAACAGACCCCTTTTTCTAGTTACTACTAGAAAGTTATCTGTTCTCAAATCGGCTACTCTATGCGCTCTTGTGTCCATAACCTGCTTCGTCTGCTATCTACGAGGAATAAATCAATCATACTTCTCGCACCCTTTCTTTCCCACGTGTACTGATGGATCCTTTTATGCTTAAATATGGTATTAGCTACCTCCATACACAGTCCTAACACAATACTACCAGCATCATTCACTCTCTTATCTCCATACTTACCTAGGACAGACTCAAATTCTGTTCGAGCTGTCCCGACCCATCCATTCATGTCTCCACACAGTATAATGCTCTCCTTCTCTTCAACCATCGCAAGAACTTCCCTAACACTCCCAAAACTGCTCTACCTCGCCCAAGCCGACAGGACACTGTGGCATACACCACCAAAATAAATATCCTCGTCAAGCATGTCTTGAGACACACCCAGAGCAGTCTCGGGTTTACAGGCAAGTCGGCAAGTACATTGCCCTTTCGCTTGATTTCACTCAAACATAACACATCCAATGTTCTTTCTTCCATAATATTAATCACTTCATTTATCTTCTCTTCAATCCCACCTCCACATTCCACGCAGTTATTCTGCACTCCTCCCTCTACTTCCCGCCGCGAGGGGCACAGCATGTTTGGTGGCGGTCTCCAATGCCGAACTGCACTCTGCTCACACCAGCGGGGACAAACCGGTGTACGTCGCTTTCGCTGTACGTAGCTCTCATATTCTCTCGTGCCAGACCTTAAACAGGCTGGCTGACCCTTAAAGAGTCGCGACGAGTACGCTTTCTGAATTGACTCCCTAATATCTTTAATATACATATTTTAATAAGAGATACTTATATAAATATCTTCAAAAGCGTCCGTAATATTTTAATCATGAATCAATGACACATTTACTAACATCAAGCAGTGTTGCTCGCATTCGCCAACTGCGTAGGTGACCTAATAATTCATATCGAGCGTCTCCGTGCTTCGGAGGGCGCGTCGTTACTTCCGGTTAATGCCGTATAACGATAGTTGAAAAGCCAGATAGATAACCGTATCAATAAAATTGAATTTGGCTAGTTTGAAGTGTTCGCCGAGCTTAGTACAAAAACATTTTAGTAATTCATTATTGTAATTAGAAAACATTATGCAAATTGATCTGTTTATTTTCATAATAACGGACTGTTTTGAGAGTTAATATAACATATATTATGCATATATATATATATTATTTTATCGGTCTGTTCACTCGTCCATTTATTTATTCGTCTGCCTGTCGCATCGTTTTTCGGTGAGACTATTTGACACAAACAGTAATAACTAGTGGTCCAGACACACACGTGCACTTTTAAAGTTCAGGTTTGATATTGGGAACCTTAAACTGGAAAAATCGTAACATTAAAAATAAGGCGTGGATTGCACAAATCTATCAGTGAACTTTTTGTTAATAGTGAGGATGGCTGGTGAGTAGTTTTAATTATATAAATATAAGAAAGTAAAGAGAACTGATTTTCTCAAAATTTAAAATTTACTTTACGAATATATATATATATATATCCGTAAAGTAAATTATATATATGTATGTATATATTCGTAAAGTAAATTTTAAATTTTGAGTAAATCAGTTCTCTTTACTTTCTTCGTGGGAGATGGTCGGCGTTTTTATTGCAGGTGCTGACCTTTTTTGTTATCGAGGCTGGCTGGTGAGAATATTTGTATTTGTGTCAGGTTTAGTTTTAGAGATTTTAGTTTAATTTTAAATTTTATTTCATATCTGAGAACAATGATGTTATATTTCCTCTTTTGTATTATAACATCGATAACATCATTGTCTGAGCAGGTATGATTTTCTGTTTGATTACTTATTAAATCTATTTTCTAAAGTATGGTTATTTCGATCTATATCTTTTATGATATGAACTAATTGTAAGTTTGAATACGGAGATGTGCCCCAATTCAAAATTACATTATTAAAGTCTATGATATTATATTCGAAAATTGAGTTATGGAATTACCTAAATAATTCATACCTAATAACTTTTATTCATAATGAGAAATTTCTAAAGCAAACTTTATTTTGTGGTTGGTACAACGTACGGAACACAGTAAGTACTTTACAAGTGTACAGTACTAATAGGCTTTCGTCGGTTTTCCTCATAGGACAGGCTCTTTTTATACTCAACATTCAAAAATACCTTTAATGAACTTAGCTTACACTTTCGAATATAGGTAATTATGTATAGAGACGATAGAGTCACTGTTCTCAACAACATTCTGAAATAGCTAATATTTAAATATTATAACAGTGACAGAACGTAGTATTAAATAAAGCAAACGCATTCTTTTCACTGGCTTGAATGTTATGAAATATTGAAATATCTCAGGGCAGAGTTGGAACGTCTCTAGAGAGATAGCCCTGTCCTCGTGAAACATCTCGCTACACGTAACTTTACTACTTATGCTGTAAACAAAATATGTATATTTAACAGACACAGTACTACAGTGTTGCTTACTAACTGCATGATTATTAAAATATACGTATTTACTATTTTTGAGACTGGTTTTAACCAAATTAACTTTTAAAATGTAGTTCTTTGTTATCATTGAAGCCGATGATATTGTTGGCATTGATATAACAAAATATAAACAAATAACATTAAAATTAAAGAAATTCATTAAGTCATGTTTGTTTACTTTCAATTCAAACCCAGATAAAGTGTTATTTATACTAAGAAAATAGTACGAAATATATATTTATTGTAATACTTTTTAGAGCCATTCTTTAAACATGAAGAGATGCGGCATTGAATTATATATAAAATATATAAGGTTGATATAAGGTATAAGGTTGATGTAAGGATTTCCAACACCCAGCAATACTCATTATTAAAATATATGAATTGTTGCTTTACTTCAATTAAGAGCTTATTTGACAAAATGAAAATGTTTTACATAACACTCTTTCTCAAGCTTTTCCTCGAAAATTCATGAAATGAAAATTATTTCATGACAGGTCATTTTCATTGAAGTACGTCTAATTTGTCATCATTTCTTCACATCTTGAAAAGATGTGAATAAATGATTCTCAGTATTACTCCGTATTAATGATGATCAGTATTACTACTGATAAAAATTATTTTAGGTAAGTACTTTTTATAGAACATACCAAACTTACATTGACTTTAAAAATAGGCGGAACAAAATTTCAATACGAAAGAAATTTTCGAGAAACGCTTATTAAGCGTGAGCGTCTACGAAATGACGGAGGATTATCGTAATCGAAAAATTTTGTAGTAATAAGAAAGGACTTAATCAATAACCTATAATTACTGCCGCTGCCCAAACGCTGGAGCATATCCCTAGTCTACATTAAAGTGGTTCCACGCTCCAAAGCTTCTAAGAAATAATTTATTACTTTTTAAAACAAAAGGTACGAAACAATGATAAACATATTTTTTATTAAAACAGGCTCCTAAGATTGAAAAAATAAAATTGATGGTGGCATTTTATGAATAAAAAGCCAATGAAAGGAGTAAAGAAAAGAGCTAATGGTGCTGCCAAAAGATTTTCTCGTTACTTTCAGCCAGTAACAATACATAAAACATTGAGTATATTGTTGCCACATATTATTTATTTATAGAATAAAACAGGATAACTTCTTACATTATATAACAAGCGTATTATAACATGATATTATCAGAATCAGGGATACAGCGTGAAGTTATGTTATGTTATATTATCAGAAAGAATCAAACTCGTGAGTCGTTGCTCGTGAGGTTGAATTTTTGAAACGGTTGAGTTTTATGTAATGAAATCATAATTTAATTATATTTTATGTTAAGAGCCCTTTAACATTTTTGGGCGAAATAGTAATATTTTGACGCTCTAATTCTCAGAAACCTTAAGATTTTTTAATATTTGCTGGCAACATATAATAGATTCTATTCCCTTCTTGAATATTAGTGATGCTTATTTTAATATTTGTTATATAATATCTTACAATAGCCATTTTATAAAGTCAGTTTACAAGGAAAACTCTTTGATGCGCTACTTTGACCTCCTAATTAACATGTTTCAACAAGTTCCAACAATTTCTAAAGTTATGTTGAGATCAAGTACATATTCTTATTGAATATTAGTGTTGTGAAAATGACATAATTTTTTTATTTTTTACTGGTAAAAATATTTAAAAAGGCTTATTTCAAGGATAAAGTGTCGTGATTAAACGTCGATTTGGTTCCAAAAAAGGAATGACTTATAAAAAACCGATATGAAGTTAAACTTCATTCATGTACAATATATTGTATAATAATTTAAAAAAAATAATATCTGTCATATGTTACAGATTTTTTTTTAAATTAATCAGTATAATAAATATAATAAACATAATAAAATTAATACAAAATACGCGATGTTGACGCGTGTATCTCAGAGCCGCGCGAGCGCTTGTAGAAGTAGGACTTGTACGAGAAAGGGATTTGAAGATTTTGGCATACATTTCAGCTGCCATTTTGTTTTTTTTTTTCAAACCTGTATATATCGATTGGGGACACTTTTACTAACAAAAAATCACTTAGGTTCCTATGTCCTAAAACGTCACGTTACAGAGTTATTTTCAGGAAAAGATGTACGATGTACGAGAACTTCAATAACCATGAGAAAATACTCACTAAAATGTTTCTACGTATTTTATGATGTTGGTGATAGCTAGACTGATTTATCCTTATTAGGTATTAGTTAAAATAGTATAAGCATATGTTCTTCTCCAGGATTAATCCGTTTTCATTCTAAATTTCATCAAAAGCGGTCCGGCGATTTAGGTGCGAAAGCCAAACCGACGGACAGACAGACACACATCGTATCGCATTTATAATATAAGTATGGATTCTAGACGAATTCTAACATCGCATATAACTTCAGTTTATCTAGGATTATTTGGAATAATGTCCCCCTATTTTGGCCTAAAATTACTGTCCTAGTAAGTATTTCATTAAGATACCTACCGATGTTTTTTCACATATATTTTTCACAATATCACGTAATGTTTATATTTTTTTATACTTTTTGATTCTGAATAAAATTCTGATTTTTGCTAATAGAAGAGATTTTTTCTCGTTACAATACGCATACTTAGCATAATTTTTAATTTATTGCAGTTAGGCCGATTTCCTAATAGGATTCAAAAAGGGAATGGCAAGACGCTTAAAATTAGCATTAGATTATTATGACCGCCTGCTGACTAATTTATACCTACTCAGCCATTAAAAACTTGATGGTCGATGTATCATCAAAACGTTCAGACTTAAGATAATTGTAAAAAATTGGTTTTGGAATCGATTTAACCCAATTAGACCGCAAATAGAACAGGCTATTAAAAATAAAAACCCTCAGTTACCTTCATAGCATGTGTTTTTTAGAATACAATCTATTTCTATGTATGTAATTTCTAATTTGGAATACACCAATTATAATAATGTTCAGCTAGCAAGTTACAGTCTCATAATCATAATTATATAACAACACATAATAGTAATAATATAATCATATTATTATATTAATACCAGAAAATGTAACTTTGCCCATATTATCTTTCTTTATAATCTGTAACAGAAGTTGTGAACAAGTTGTGAATGACGCCTGGCAGTGACACACTCCTTTTAATTTCACGCCTGTCTCTAGGAGAAGAGTGATAACTATCTCGATCTCATGTCACTCTCCCTTCACGCTTAAATTATTATTGTGGTGTGGAATTAAACTAGTGCTTCACACAAAAGTGACGTGAAAGAAGTGAGATTTTTTGGCGGGAACGGTAGAAGAAATTTCACATTCAATCATTACTCAATCCATTTAATTTCATAGTGACTTGAAAAGCCACTGCAATCACTTCGGAACTATGATACCATTATATAAAATTGTAGTATTATATAGATATGTGTGTACAATATACAAATACATACATAATACATAGTGTTTTTTAAAAATATAAAATATTATAATATATAATAAAATAATATAAAACATTTCATTAAATTTGACCAATCGGCTATCCAGATTTTTCTATCGATATAATGAAATAATACTTACACAAAACTAAGTCGACCCGCATTAAAAAAAATTTTGCTAATTTTATTAATTTTATGATCATATCACGCTTGACCAAAAAATTGATATTGCCAAAACTGTTGTCACAAAAAAGACCGAATGGTTTCTAAGACAGTTCCCCTGCATCTCTTATGGATTCGGATTTCTCCATACTGTCTCAGTTAAAAAACACTATATTTATCATAGAAATTGTACACAATATTATGTGAATCGTCTCTAAAGTTTCACAAAGAAATATTCTTGTAAAGTTTTTATACAGATAACAAAAATTAATACTCAAAACAGGCGGAATATATGTATTTATATGTTCAAATAAATAAAGACTTGCCAACAAAAAAACTGTAATCCTTTTGTTGAGTAGTATAAATCGTTTGTGTTTTATGACGCAACCTTGAGTCACCTCGAGGGCGATCCGACGGACAGACACGAACTCTCACTTGACGTAGGTACGTCAGATGTTCATGCGATAAGTGCAGTATCATTATGTTTAGTTAATCAGCCATGTTCAGCCTTTATTTTCCTGGAACCACATATGCAAGATTACTATCTATTCGTATTTTTATTTTATAAGAACTAAGAAAAGACAAATTCCGACGTGAAATCTTCCAGCCTGTTAAGTTTTATAGCTGTCTCTACTGAGCCACCCATATGTGTAGATATTGAGTGCGCATGTTTGGTTGCAACTAATCATATAACCATTTATTTGACTCGTCAGGTGGTCAATTGATAGATTAGTCGTTAGTCAGTAGGTCGGTTGTGGTCATTTAGTCGGTTGGTCTGCGGTTGCTTGGTTGGGTGGTTTAGTTCCGCAAATTAATACGTAGTAGTCCGCAAATTCTGAACTTAATAACTTTCACACGGGCTAGTGTTATATTGATCATTTATTTATATAGATGATAAATGTACAATGATCATTTAGTACAAATAAAAGTGCAATTGAATGACTGTTTGCTAAAATATGTAAACTATATGTAAAATATATAAACCATTTTCGAAAATAATGCGTATACCCCAATGGGGGTTTTCAGGCTGTATTTCAGTAACGGATGAAATTATTACAAAATAAAAAAAAACGTAAGATTTAAAATCTGTAACTGTACACGATCAACCCAATTTTACGAGAAATGGTGGGGATAACACTTGAAAATTAAAACGGTCATAACTCTTAAACGGATACGTTTTTTTCGATAATTCTTTTTGTAACTACATACTAAAGTTATGCCCTTTCATCCATTAAAGTAACTGTCCCGTTTTCATATACAACCTGTATAGTTCTCTCTAATATGAGCAACGTGACAATAAAAGAGATTATTAGGGTATTACGTTATTGGTTCAATAGTATTTACCGACGTGTGGAACAGTGTAATAAGCGCCTATTCATAATTATAATGATAGCTACTATTTAACAGATACGCATTCAGGATGTATAATTGTAAATAGTATGTTCGAGCTATAAAACTTAATTAACTTTATGTCTATCCATGTCCGTACATATTTTTTATTCTATCAAATTAGTCAATTAACTAACATTGCTGTCATACATCCACGTAAGTTCCATTCGCGAAAGAGCAATCATTTGTATTTGTAAATCAACAAGGTCACTAGGTCATTACACAAAAATACATGTTTTAATTAACCTTATTTTTGATTTCTAAAAGAGCCCCACGGCCCGCTACTTGGCCTGATATGGTCTTGGTTGTGTATTGTGTAGTAGTCATAGTGCTATAACTGACTAATTCGGGATCAGACTATTTGTGTTGTTGTGATAAGTAAAAAATACATGAAGTACAAAATTACATAATTGTAACAATAATCGTAATAGAGTAGAATAAAGTCATTAAATAAATAAAGAAATAAAAGGTCCGAGTGCCGTCAGTAACTAATGAACACACATATGCATTTCATTCATCAATCTCGTAAAAATGATTTATAATGTCATTTTTTACAATCGTTTTAGATGATAGTCGCTACAAAACATTTGGTTGGACGTGCAGTTTTTGCATAAGGGTACATAACAACAAGATTGTTATTTTTGACATATATTTGACAGTCAAAACTTTGAAGATAAATGTTTAGTTTACACAGGTGAGCATTAAAGCGTTAATCCGTTAATTGTTGATTAACGAGGTTAACAATTTGCTTAACGAATTAACTTTTAAGTTAACTTCAAAAAATGTTAACGTTCTTGTTAACTTCCGTTAAACTGAACTTCCGTTAACTTTAGTCCGTTACATTGGTTGTTTTTTGACATTTTATTTCGAGTTGAACGGTGAAAGACATATTATGTGAAGTCCGCGTACGAGTATGATGCATTTAAAACTGCCACCTGTTACTAATGTCGGTTTTGAGGAAATCCCTGACGTATCTGTAGAAGAGATACAGCTAGCTCTAAGCCCAATAAAAAACTGAATATCTGCAGAACAAGATAACATCACACCCGAGATGTTCAACCTAGAGGCGCTATGGAGAGCTCTAGTACTGCTGTTTACAAACTGCATATTAAACCGCAAGGTATCTGAGGCTTGGCACAACTCAATGATAATCTTGCTCCACTAGAAAGGGGACATTCGAAAGCTGGAAAATTATCGCCATATTAGTCTCTTGTCTCATATTTATAAATTATTTACCAGGGTTATCCTAAATAGACTAGCTAATAAACTCTACTATTACCAGCCAAGGAAGCAGGTCGGTTCCCGATTTGGATACGGCACAAATGACCGCCTGCAAACGTTGAAGACACTTATTGAAAAGTGCCATGAATACCGAAAGCTAATCGTCACCACCTTCGTTGACTATGAGAGGACGTTTGACTCGGTGGAGGCTTGGGCAGTTGAGAGGGCTCTAGTAGACTGCAGATTTGACGAAAGGTACATCTACCGTATGAAACATCTACAGCAATACGGGACGTTATCGGGCAGTCTTCAGATAATTACAGAGCTTTTCAAATTGGAGAGAGGACTACACTAAGGCGACACGTTTTCGTTAAAATTGTTCAATGATACCCTCGAGAACATCTTCCGAGGACTCGATTGGATTGACAGAAGCATTATTATTGACGGAGAGAGAGAGACTGAATAACTTGCGGTTTGCGGATGATATCGCACTGGTCGCGGATAATGTCGAGGATGTGCTCACTACGATGGGCGACTTGCAGAGTCAATCAGCCAAAATAAGATTGAAAATGAATAAGTCAAAAAACAGGCGTGGAAAGAAAGGAAGGAGGCCCATGTCCAAAGATGAGCGCATCAAGAGCTGATATAGATAGATAGAGACTCATACTACTTTATTGTTATCTACGATATCCTAGAGCTAAATAAATGTGTATTTAATTGTTCATTCTACATTACCTATAATAATTAACCCACTTAACTTTGTCTTATTTACCTATGTATTCCAGCCCAAGGAGCAGTATTAGTTTTAGATGGTTAACTTTTAACGGTTTAACTTTAACTTGCGTTAAATTTTCGAAAATTGAACGCTTTAATAATTATCGAAGTTAAATAACGAATTAACGATTAACGAAGCTAACTTTTGGATTAACTGTGCCTACCTATGCTGGTTTAATAAAACAATTATAATAATTATAATATGTATGTACAGTTTGTTCTTATATATGCAGATGTTGATTTTTAAAGAACTTGTTTATAAGATTCCTTCAAATATATCCATAGTAAAATAATGAATTTCTACTGATTACTATTGTTGTTTTAAGAGCTATATTGCCAATTAATAATTTTGCATCCTCGCGACCGTAGTATTCATTTTTTTTGGGTACTAGAGCTTTTGACGAAATACAGAGTTGGCTCCTGATTATTCAAAACGATACCATTTCATCTCTGTTAAAAACGTTAACGATGCCCTCTAACTGCTACTACCTGTAATTAACCCAAGAAGCCTTCCCCCATTATAAGTACCAAATCCGTGTCTGTTGTTCTTACGCGTGTATCCGGTGCCCTTCTCGCGAGTCGCGGGCGACGTGCCCAACTCGAGATTGACGACGGTGTGACAGAGCAATATATACTATAATTTACAGTACATTGTACGGCACATAATTTACTTACTTGTTTAGTATTTCATTACATTAACTACAACTGGAATGTTTACTCATTACGAAACCAAAAGGTGATGAGTTATTTTACGTCTATTATAGGTATATGTATCATCATTGTAATCAAATTTGATATCGTGGGGATCTGTCACCGTATGGTTGTGAACACCGTTAGTTTATATTTTATAATCGTTATAATCTACCTCGTGAGATTGTAAACCGTCAATAAATTGTGAACTGTACCATTCTGCTTACAATATAACGTAATAATTTTCCATAGTTTATAATCTAGCCATGTCAAACCGTCAAATTGTGAAGGAACCTGCACTTACCGACAGGATTCACAATTAGTCCGATTTTATCACCTGTAAAATTATGAACCGTTCCTGATTGGTGGGTCTTGGCGGTAGCTCGGTATAACTTAGATTATGTTTAGCGACTAACAGTTATTTATCACTGAAACTTCACTTGTTTAGATAATCGTAGATTTATTCTATTACAACTTTTAGCCATTTTCGACACGAAAACTATTAGGAACCACAAACACATCTGTTTGTATATGTTCGAATGACAGCCAAAGATGATATCTCGGGGCACATGACATGCAACCAATCAGCGCACAAGGTGCGTTCTATCGCATGTAAGTATGTTGCCAGTTTGCAATTTGACGGTTTTACATAGATTTGAAACTATGGAAAATAAATATTTATTTTTAAAATTAAAATGAAAATTAATTGGTGTAATACCTATATTATCGCCAATTTTGGTAGAGATATTTAATAAAGAGAGAAGTATGCTCAACATAAGGAAGATAGACAAAGTAAGGCATACTAAGATAAGAAAAACCACCAAAGCAACCGATGCTCTAACGTATGCACTAAAACTAAAATGGAAATGGGCCGGCCATGTCTTGAGATATACAGACCAGAGATGGACCTCGAGAGTGACATTGTGGAACGGCCCGACGGGCAAGAGAAGCTGAGGTAGACCACTAACCAGATGGGAAGACGACCTCAGGCGAACAGCTGGCTCAAACTGGACAGACATAGCACGAGATAGAGATGTATGGGCATCTTTGGAGGAGGGCTATACCCAATCCGGGGTTCTTGCTGACTAAATCTAAATACTTACAATGAGAACAACATTAAATTTAAAACTAACAAACCTAACTTTTAAATTACTATAATTTAACTAACTAACCTACTAGATATACTAGATTGGATTAGATATAATACTAATATATATTTTTAAGTTTCTAATATAATAATAGAATAGATTAGATATAATACTAATATATATTTTTAAGTTTCATATTGTAGTTACTTCACAATGTACTTACTTGAACTTATAAAAGCAAGAAATAAATGGCTTATTTATTTTTTATTTAATAAATGTGTCGACCAAGAGGTGTTTACCAATTTAAGGAAACAGTAAAATTATTCCATTATTTAGGTCAGGCCGGGCGATAATTTGTTGAATCCAACAAATTATCGCCCGGTGTCAATATTGCCAGCGTTGAGAAAATATTCGAAAAACTCGATCAAATGCTGGCACATTTTAACATTCACGGGGTGTTTTGTTGTCAACGGTACGGGTTCACGAGAGGGCGGTCAACAACACATGCGGGAGAAAGCTTGCCAAGACTGTACTTCAGGCTTGAGAGGGATCCCAGGATGACATTGGTGTTTTTTGTGATCTTTCCAAGGCTTTTGATTGTGTTAATCACGAAATTTTAATTTGCAAGCTTAAATACTATGGAATTCGTGGTAACGCTCTTGATCTCGTGGTCTCGTCCGGCCGGGAGCAAAAAGTGAGTGCGAATGGGGTTTTGTTTGTTGGTTCGAAATTAAAAATGGGCGTTCCCCAAGGATAAATTTTGGAACCTTTTCTGTTTCTAGTCTACGTTAATGATCTCCCATTTATGCTCAGGGACTTATGCGAAATAATATTATTTGCTGATGACACTTCACTGATATTTAAAGTGGACAGAAAGAACTTAGATATTACCTGCATTGGTGAACGGGTTGCTGGCAGACGTCTCGAGGTGGTTTGATGTTAATAATATACTACTGAATGCACAAAAAACCAGATTAATTAAATTTTCGCTTTCTAATGTACCCAGAATCCATGATAAAATAGAACTGGGTGGCAAACAATTAGAATTAGTTAAGTCTGCCAGTTTTCTTGGTTTAACAGTAGATAGTAAGTTGCAGGGGGCGGACCATGTCGGGGCATTGGCTAGTATAGTAAGCTCAGTTCCGCGATATATGCCATTAGATGGATTAGGCAATTGACGGATGCGGATACGGCTAGGTTGGTGTACTTCGCATATTAACTGATGTTGAAAAAATTATACCTGGCTGAGTTTCTTGTCGGTTCTTCTCAGTGTCCAGGTGTTCTTTTCTCTTCTCTTTGAACCGAACTAAAGTAGATTTGACGTTCAAAAATATCTTGTAATTGGGTTTACTTGAATAAATTGATTTGACTTTGACTTTAATACGTTATATTGTAATCAGAATGGTGCAGTTCACAATTTATCGACAGTTTACAATCTCGCGAGATAGATTATAAACTAACGTAGTTCACAACCATACGGTGACAGATACCGTAACCTAAAGACCATATGATGAAATTTCTGAGAAATTAATGTTTTGTAATGTTAGCTGTATTCAAAATTTTTCGGTTTTTTAATTTTTGCTAGGTTCAGATAGATCTAATTCTTCAATACTTCAGAAAAGTCTAATTGTATGATAATACAAAATTCTTTTAGATCAAATCATTCGATTTAAACTCACTCACGGGAATGCTTAATATGCTTTCAAAACGTTATCATATCATCGTTGTTACCTCTCCGATCTCTAAAATATTCAAAATTCTGACTAAGAGAATGTCGACTTTAGTTAGTGAAAATGCAATGGTTATCGAATAGTTATGGAACCCTACTTCTGTGAGAGTGCCTACCATTGGCCGTGTTTAATTTTATGTAGATATTTCAGTGTAATACACGGACATTATTAAGTGGTATTTTAGGGACAGTCCCTTATTCCCCAAAAGCCCGAAGCTTCATTTAATAATGTCAACGCAAGTAACCTCAGTACTACTCTTATTAGACTTCTAAATCAAAGTTTCTATGGACATAAAATATTAAAATTGAACTCTTAATTACGAATATATACTTTGCTTTAAACTAATAAATAATATGTAAATATTAATTTTATTCGTTATATTTTTCATTACATTTATATTGATGTACATTTATAACATCCTATGAGCCCGCAAAAAAGCTTTCTCTGTGTTGTGAGCTTGTATTCTTCTTTTTAAACCAGGATCAAGTTCATTTTTTAGACTCGATCGTTCAAATACTAATATAAAATATTCGGACAAATAAACCCATCATTAATTCAATGACGACCTCCGTGGCGCAACAGCTAAACACGTTGGAAAGTAAACGGGGGTAGCGGGTTCGATACCCGCCCCGAGTCTGGGTGTTTATGTATAATATGTATTTATTCACAAAAGAAAAAGTATATAAGTAGTATATCAGTTGTCTAGTACCCATAACACAAGCGCTGTGCTGCTTAGTTTGGAACTAGATGGCGCTGTGTGAAATGTCTAAGTACATATATAAATATATATTAGTTCATTATTACTCATTTATCTAGCTCGCATTAGCTCTAATCAAGTGATCTCTTACGGTTTTTTTTTTAAATTTTGCTACATTTGTGATTTTATCGTTTACATTTTTTAAATGTGTTTGTGAATTATCTTGTAAAGTTGACTGAATTACACCTTTTATCACATTATATGGAATATTGCATACACTATCAATTAAAAAATGTTGAATAATACCGAGGTTCAGTCTGTCAAAGATCGACTCGATGAATGTTAAGTTCCTACTATTACGAATGTGCAAATCATCTCTATACTCTCAAATTATTGCAATGATAATGATCGCTTATCTGTATCATAGTAACCACAGCTAATTGTCTGTTATCCCCACATTTGTTTCACTCTAGAATCCAGTAACAATAGCAATTAATAATAATTTTGGTTTATACGCAATACATTCCAAGCGTATCAGATTTGGTATTAGTCTCTGAACTCGCATTAATATAATTTATTCAGAGTAATTCGAGGCGACGTCATTTCTCGTCCTTATCTTGTAAACAACAATTCCTGTTGGCGATTTTTAGTATTCTGTTCAAGAATAGAAAAAAAGAACCAGCACGTGACAGCCAAATATCGCGCTGTCAAAACGAGAATTTGTTTAATGTAATTTGTATAGTGGCGGTAAATAAATATATAAATAAAATATTTATTCATTAACAGAAAGGAATTTACATCAAATTATTTAGGAATATTCTGTTAAGCGATATGTATGATATATGCTTGTGTTAGAATATTCCGCTTCTCCTCATTTTATTTTCCAGTTTAGTGAATTTAGATCAAAAAGTATTAATTATTATTAATAAAACAAAGCTTAAAAATAAAAATACTAAGATATGAAATTATACGCGTTGATGTATGTGATTGAGTGTTTAAATGTATGCGTGGGTGTTTAAGTGTGAATGTCTAAGTGCGAGTGTGTATGAGAGTAATTTAATGTGTAGTATATAAAAAAAGAGCTTTATAACTTTGTAAATATAATGTAGGATATACCTATTGCCTATACCTAAATAAAAGTGTGTGATAAGAACGAAATCCGAGGGAAAAATGTGCAAAATAGATTGTTTCAGTGGTAAAGAAGTGAGTTAGTCCTACAATCTTATCATTAGACTCGAAAGATGTTGTAGGTCAATAGATAGTTATATAGTATATGGTTATTATAATATGGTCAATAATAAATATTTCCACTAACCAGTGTTTGTGATAGTAATACAGTGAATAGTTGTTGGCGTAGCAGTAACTAATTAGCTTTCTTCGTGAAATTATTTTTGTACAAGACTTTCAACCTCATCATAGGTTTTGGACTTGAGCCAGGAGGACAGTACCTTTTTGCAGTCCCTATGTGTTAAGGGATAAATGCTTAACTCTTTATTAATCACATTGTGCAAATGAGATGATTGACTAGCGTATTGCCTTTTTGCAAATGTTGATTTTGCAGTAACTACTGGAGCAATAGAATAATTCCTTCTATTTTTAAGCAAAGAGGGATCGTAATAGAGAGATTTATGTTTTTTTTAAATTGTATTAAGTACTTAAAGTTTCCTTGATTGACTATGTACTTGATTTGCTTGGTCCTTGATTGACTTGATTGATTGACTAGCGTATTGCCTTTTTGCAAATGTTGATTTTGCAGTAACTACTGGAGCAATAGAATAATTTCTTCTATTTTTAAGCAAAGAGGGATCGTAATAGAGAGATTTATGTTTTTTTTAAATTGTATTAAGTACTTAAAGTTTCCTAACCGTTAGAAAGTCTGACAGTGAATAAAGATTTTCTGTTGGGAACCTAAAGGGCTTGCAAAACATGACCTTTAAAAGAGACCTTTGGGCTCTCTCTAATTCAAGCAATTTTGTTTTTGTTGCTCCTCCCCATACCGGCAAGCAATACATTAGTACTGACTGAACAAGAGAAATGCATAATATTTGTTGTAAAAGGCTTTTCGACGCTACATTACGCAGAGTTTTAAAAGTCCAGATCAGCTTTCTAATTCTTTTCATTAATAATTCTGTATGTATGTGCCATGATAGACGCGGATCAATGCCTAAATGTTTAATGTATCGAGCTTTTTCAATCGCCGCACAAGACAAGACCGTCACGCTTATTACGTAACTTGCAGACAGTATGCAACTATGCCAATATCGCGCGATATCTGCTGTCAAAACGAGAATTCAATTAGTATAGGGGCACTAAAACAATCGCGAAATGCATTTTATGACCATAGAATAATAATAGACGCATTCGTCATACATAATACTAATTCTTTATTACAATTAGTCACCGGTCGCGTAGTGATTGCATGACTGTCGCTTTCTGCAAATCTTTAAGTAATATTTGCCGACTAACACTTAAACATTTAAAATAAGTTATGAACTTGAATTTTGAACTTTGATTTGTAAGTGTTTAAGTTAAGTAGGTTATGGTCGAGCAAGGCAGCAATCTTAGTTTTTTTAATTTTTTTTTTGCAGGGAGATTTTTGAAGGTTGTTCCAAATGGTATCACTAAAAACAATAGCGGAATCGTCGTCGTATGAAAAGACGTGTCCACCTTCAATTTTTATATTACAGAGATTGTTTATATAGACCAGAAACAGCGTAGGACCGAGTACACTTCCTTGACCGACACCGTAGGTAACTCTTTCTTCATTACTTATGATATTACCGATTAAAACTTTTTGCTTGCGACCACATAGATAATCTTTGAGCAGAGCAAGCGGATGACCTCGTATACCATATGTCTCTAGTCTGTTCAGAAGTACGGGAACAAATCTCAAATCTCCCACGAAAAGTGCATTTTACTGTCGTGGCGCAATAGACACGCAACCGTCATACACAATACCAATTTTTTATTACAATTAATCACCGTCGCGTAATGATCCCGTGGCTGTCGCTGTCTGCAACTTTTTGTTAATAACCCCGCGGAATCCCTCTGTCGCAGTCGTTTTTTCTCAGAAATTCTTCAACACCAAAAAGGAAAAGTTATAGTAAACGATACCAAAACAGATATGAACTTATAAAGTTTTATTTTATCTTCTAAGGTCTAGTTATAGGTCTAAATAAAGTGTTTTTTATTTTATTTTATATATTTTTTTTATTTATCGCATTAGGTATTAAATGAAAGCTTTTTACGTCGTGAATACAAAAATGTGTACACTTTAACCGGAGAAATTGTAAAAATTCTGTCTCTCAAAAGCAATTATTTAAAGATATTATCCTTTCCTCCTAAAAGTATATCATGGATTAGTTAAAAAAAACGAACATTGAGAATAAGGTAATATAAAAATTGAAGGAAAATAATTAAGGTTGCATTATGTTATAGTTGTCAAAAAATAAAAGGCCCTTTTCAACATTTGTCATCGTGACGTAACTAGTGAAGTAACCATGCGACTCGCTACTCGATACTCACGTTAAATCGGTTCAAGTTTGTATGAGTATTTGATCGATTTGATTATGTATTGTAAAGTGCATTGCATTAAAGTTGTAGTTAGAAAGTTTAACTTAAACTTTAATATTGTAGGTATTTTGAAGTGATACAATGGTACGAAAGGTCAATTTTTTTTAGTTTTTTTGCCGATTCCAAGTGCTTCTGCGACGCGATCTTACACTTGCGTTACGGGCAATAAAGGTCCACCATTAACTGATTCGCGTTCGAAGTATTTGGTTAACTTCACAACCAATTCGCGTGACTGGCTGTTGATTGTACGTCCTCTTTTCGACATGTTGAAACAGTTTGTACGATATAACAACAAACACCAAAACCGAGTCCAAATCTCTATCTTTAAATCCACATAAACGAGCGCACAGTCACCTTCGCAAGATGGCGAACGAAAGACTGTGCAGTGCGCGCGTGGACGTTAACTCACGTGCCGCTTGGTCAGAGACAAGCCATTCTATAGAAACCAGTGTCACCAATTCAAAATTTTATTTACGGCTTTGAGCGCCAAGCTCATTCTTTTCAGTAAAAATCACTACACAATATTTAATTACTATTAAAATCGAATGAAGCTGGTGAAATTCAGTAATTAATTGGTTAACAACACTAGTATTTAAAAAAAAAGACTGAGAACGTAACTGTTTTTGAGACGTTTCGTACTAATTAGAAATTGCATGCTACTATAAAGTAAGCGCAAAAAGAATACTCGCAATATATTCCATCATATTATTTAACGCGCCAAAAAAATGTATGTATTTTTTTACAACACTATATAGTTAATTATTATTTTATTGTTTCTCTCAGTTTCGTTCCAAGTTACATTCTAGGGTCTTTCTCAAATATCGAAACGGGCCTTTTATTTTTTGACAACTATAGATATTTTTTACCTAAATAGATGGCTCTACGGTTAATTTATTTTCGAGTTGAGTGTTGGTAACAACTCATAGTACTATGGCACAGTGAAAATCTATATATTGATGAATACCTAATTGAAATACCCAATTTAGCCTTTTTAATTCTTGTATTAATATTTTAAAATCTTAACTATTGCAAAATATGTAGGTTAATTAGATTACTATACCAAATTTCTTTTTTACAACATACAGGCATCGTCTCAACAAGTCGCGAAATGACACGATTCAAAGCCATGTTCAAAATAAAAGTATCAACTTTAAAGCATCGATATTAAAAAAAATAAAAGAAAAATATTGTATAATGGCTGTTAATACATTAAATAAATTTTAATTTTAAATTTTAAAGTAAATTGGACAAATTTTTGCAAATAAAACCGCCTTCAAAAAAAATACTGAAAAGTACAAAATAACTATCCTTTAATAATCAAAATTCAAGTACGAAAATAATTATATAAACACGATACAAATACCTCTATAATTAAAGACAGTTACCGAAATCGGTGCCAAGCCTACCAAACTAGTATCTAGACTTGTTGTTGCACATTAATTTGGCACCGACTTCAATAACTTCTGTCAAATTTAATATAAATATTTGTACCGTATTTATAAAACACTTTTGTACTTGAGTTTTGATCAGTAAAGTATAATTATTTTGTACTTTTCAGTGTTTTTTTTGAAGGTGGTTTATTTTTTTCTTAATAATTCTGAAGCGAAAGATATGCAAAAAAGTCATTGATATAAATAAAGTTTATAAGCAGTTATTTGGTGCATCTTCGAAGTTGAACCATCAGTTAAACTTAAATGGAACTATCTTGGAGCTGTGCTGAACTCAACGGAAAACAATTATTAAAATCGATCTATAATTGACGCAGTTATCGATGAACATACAAACAAAATACGTATGAACATAGCACCTCTTTTTTCGAGTCGGCTAAAAATATCATTATTCTCACGAAAAAATATCTCACGAACAAATAGTACTGAACATTAACTACGAAGGCATTTTGCATTCGGCCAAATTTTTCCGGTTATGGCGATGACAATGTAAATAACGAGGGAGAATAGTCGATTTTGAATAGCCAATTGTCCCCATCTTTAATATTCTGCTATTAATGCCAGTGTTAAGTATGCAAAATATATGGATTAATAAATAATAATGTTTATCGCTATCCCATATTTTATTTTATAGCATACTTTTTGGGAAAATTAATTACGACAGACAAACGGACACATGATTGATATTTTAAGGGTTTCTTTCTTCCTTTTGATATACGAAACCCAAAAAGTTATTCACGAAAAAATCAAAGGTTTCAAAGACCTTTGATTTTCCTGTTCCCCTATTAAACTAAATAATCCCATCAAAGAGAGGGCACCAATAACTCGGTGAAAGAAAAATGAGCAAATTGATCCTTATCTTCTAATATCGAAACCCGCTTTTGTGACAAAAAGAAATTTATGCCTTAAACTTAATTTCACGTCTAATTGAAAAAATATTTTTTCGAACAATATCAGACAAGATCATTAATTTTATTATTTATTTATTAAAAAAGTACAGGGTTTAATTGCTCGCAAAGAGTAGAATTTTATACATCGACAATATAAATTGTATGATGTCTTTTTTAAGGCGCATAGGTATGATTTTTTTATTTAAAATCTGACTTAACGAAACTATCAGTTCTATTCCAAAATGAAATATTTAAAGAACAACACCATTAAAATACAAAGAAAGTATGTTTGTTTGTCCGTATGCCGCAACCGATTTATTCCATCATCTTTACAATGCTGAATTGGCACAAATTTGGCACAATTAACTAATATAGCGATTCTTAAAGTGGGTTCCAGGGAACCCAAAGATTCCGTGTAAAAGAAACTAGGGTTTCGCGAGTGTTACATTGGTTGTTAAATCGTTGGAATATGTTTGCTATCGTCATTTGTGGCAACATTATTTTTTGCGCGAAAGTTTGCGCGAACTACTAAACATAAAGTTTGACAAACAGTGACCCATTTTTGTTTTATACTAAGTCTTATGCAATAAAAATGTTCGATTTCAGACCTAATAATAGTTTTTATAGGAAGCAGTGAAATAATTTCATTCATCACATTAATCTTTATTTTAAATCTTTGTATTAAGGATTTTTACTCTTATTTTAAATCGCAGTAGATATTTTTTATTGTTATAGTTTGCTATAGGGTTCTTTGTTAAAAGAAATTTATCTAGTGTTCCAAGGCCTTAAAAGTTTAGAAACCGCTGAAATAAAGGATATTTTGAACCATTTCCATATTTTTTTGTCAGAAATCACTGCGTAACTCTAAGTTAAGGCGACACATTGATAAATAATAATTTAATCTAAAATAGACCTTCGGCTCTGCACGCGCGTGTTCGAAATGGGGAATATAGAGAGTTATAAAATAGGCAATTACTCAAAAGAATTAAATATTAATAGGAATAGAAATATTAATAATAATGGGTAAATGGAAGGAAACACATCATTAAGCTTGAAACCAATCCTTTTTATTGAAGCAAAATCTATCACGGTTCAGAATGAATCTGCACTGAGAAGAACCGGCAAGAAACTCAGTCAAGTATTATTATTAAATTAAGTATCGAAATATAAGCAATTACACTTTACTAATTTTTATTACAATAATTGCCTCTCTAAAACATTATATTCTATTATCATATCATATTATCCATAATACAAATAGCACAATACTAGGTACACACTATAACATCCTATTATATAACAAAATGAATAACTTAATATTCTATTTGGATACTTATCTGCTTAGCTCTAGTGTCCCGACAGCAAAAGTGTCATTCTGTAGTTACAATCACTATTAGAAACTACCTTCCCCACCACTTTAATCATAACTCGTATCAGTATAAGTTATATTTCTTTTGTACTTTACAAATATATCCATACTAGGCATATGTGATCCATAATTAATAGCTATTTATTAATATATAAATATAACTTATACTGATTTTCATAGGCAACACATAATTTCAAAGAGTTACGAAAATAGGGAGCTATTATGATTTTCAAGGATCACAATAACCCTATATTGTTTCATAAATAATTATTCGAATATTAAATCGATATATCAAGGTAAGAATATTAAAATAACAATTTATGGTTCATCATTATCAATCAAATATACATTTCAATGAAGTAATATATTATATCTATGTAATAATATATATCTATATAATACATCATTATCTAACACGCTAATAGAGATGCGAACGTACGCGCGAAAAATACGAATAAACAATTATTTTCGTTTATTTTAAAAACTATATATAATTTAAAAAAATCCTATTTGATTAACGTACACAGAAAATTTAGAAACATAAAGCGGTCGCGTTACTCCAAAAAATGTAAATCTCTGTTTTAGAAGAGGTTTCTTTGATATTTTTTTTCGTGTTACAAACGTTAATCAATTGTGTATCGCAACTGGCAAAATAAAGTCAATGAAATGAAGAATCAGGTTACAAAATATCACTTTCATACGTTCTGTAGTCACTTGTTCTTCAAAATGGAAATACGTGCCGTCAAAATTTCTAATGCGTCGCCCTTCGTTCTTGGCACTTTTTAAATTCTATACAAGGAATCTTGCATAATACATGTATTTACTATATTGTATTGCTTTATACATCGAAACGTATTTAAAGACGCGACTATAGTATGTATCCAGGAATGTCTATAAGTTCCAGAGTTAATCAACCTTTTCCGTAAGTAAAAAGTAAACCTTGATTTAAAAATAAAATATAGTAATCATGCAGGAAGAAAAAAACCTTATTAAAATTATAAATACTCACACAGAACCGCACATTGGTGTAAGTCTATTTTTGAGACATCTGGCATTGCTCGCATCACTTCGTAGTTTATTTTTTCAAACGCATGTATTTATTTACTGACGATAGAATTTATTGACATTACCCGGAACAGATATGCAACTCAATAAAATTACTAATAAATGTATTTTCAATAATATATGTTTACAGCTATACGTTTGCAATTTATTTATTTTTAAACACATATCTAATTATTATTGTTCTGAATTCCAGTTTTACTAAAAGAAGTCGTCAATGCGTATATTATGCAGTACAATATTATCGTTTTGCATTATTTGTCTTACTAATTTAGTCTCTTAACAGTACATAAAAATAGTAAAACAGATACTTCTTCTTCTGTAATAAACATGAAAATAGATGCTCCTTTTTTATAAAAACACGCAATTATATTTTTAGTGTTCCGTTTTAAATTTTAAAATAACACTTTTAAAATTGTATGTCTATCTGTCATGTTCACAGGTTTTTTTCTCAACGGCTATTTATTTATCTATTTATGTTTTTAAGTTCACCAGAGGATATAACATTAATTCATTATAGTACCAGTAGAAGTTAATAATAAATTATAAACTAAATGCATACTCTAGAACTGGAGATAAACACTGTTCAAGTTAAACAGCTGTTTAGAACAGTTACAGTTGACTGTGACCCAAAGACCGAAGTGAACTTATAAAGTTGAGTTTTGACTTCTAGGGGCAAATTCTGGACTTAAAAAGAAAATTAAAAAAAAATTTTTGTCGCTGGGTAAGATGAAATGAAAACTCTTTAAATTACGAATTCAAAGAACTTTGTGTTTTCGAGCTTTTTTAACACTTCCAAAAAAATTCTTAGGATTTTTTTTTTATTTTAACAATTTTTAGACATTGTTGCCCCCTACTATTTCCAAAAGTATCGCTTAGAATAATCAGAAAAAAGTCGTGTATATTGGGAATATTATGTATACTGAAGGATAAATAATAATCAGCAGTTCGTAACAACAGATAGTATGGAACCCTAATTGCACAACGACATACATTTGGCCAGTTTTTTAAGAGCCTGCTGTAATGTTAAAAAATTTAAAAAAAAATTACATTTTATTTTTAATTTTTATATTTATAATTTAATAGTAAATAGTGATGGTGAAGGTGAAGTACGGTATGGTTGTGTATATTTTAAAATTGTGATGAACAAAAATTAAAGTAACTAAAAGGTGCCGGATAAGAACATTGGACTGTTATATTGAAGTCTTCGATCTTGACTACTACATGAAAGTTAAAAAAACGATATCTATTAAAACCAAATTTTTTAAATAACAAAATAAAGCTCGGGCGCCACCTCGCGTTAAAACGAGGAATTAGTTTAAATTTTAAAAATAAATAGAACAAACGGATAACAAAATAAATGTTTATTCTAAAAACCATAAAGAGTTGGAGTAATATAGCTAGTTATATCTAAATTTAAATTATTCTAAATTGTAATCACTATAAAAGTTTTTTTTTAACAAACCACTCCTTGTTTTGATAAAGAAAAGTTGTACATACTTGAATGTCCAATAAATAGCACAAGAACATCAATCCAGCCTTCAAAACTTCAACAAAATTAGTCTCTCTCTAGAAATTTCCAAAAGCGCCGTGCAATTAAAATGATGAGCCAAGTGAGTTGCATCAGCACATGCCAATCGAAAGGGACGCCATTACGACGACACGTAGGCCGAACATGTCGGCTATTTATCAAAAAATATTCCAAACATCCGCGTAGGATTTTGGTCAAATATAGTATAATTTAAAACATTATTAATGCATAATGTAGCATAGTGCAAAATTAATCAAATAAACCGGACTATAATCCGTAAAATAAAATTCAAATTTTATGACATGTTGACGGGACCAAAATAAATCGAAAAGTGCCGGATCACGTTTCAGTTTATGCGGTGATCGACGCTTGCGCAGATTAAAAAGAAATATTTTGTGCATGATTGACACATTTCACTTTGCTATCGTAACAATATTTTTCTTACTTTTTAAAAATTACTTATTTATTATTTCTGCAATAAACAACAAAATAGGCTTGCTTACAAAAAGAATAATGTTTTCTTTGTAATATTAAAATAATAAATTCTTAATAAATTTGCAAATGAATAAGCTTTGGAGCAACAAATAAGTTATGTAAACGCGGTATTATAAATTTTGACAAAATATGAACATAATTTGAGGAAAGGATTCAGGGAATAAGGTCTAAATTTGGAGAAATAAAAGAAAACATCATGTAGCGTAAATAACACGTTACACTGCCTCTAAGCACCTCAGCGCGAGTGAATTTGTTCTTAATTCCCACACTCTGTAGCCGCAGCAATAGGTTTTTTTTCTTTCTTCATGGCATGGCGATTAGCGCATTTGCCAATGTCACGTATTGTAATAGTATAAGAGTAGAATCGTTATATAAATCGTTAAAACTTCTTCTTGAATAATCCAAATAAGCACTCAATTTCCTTAACTAGGATATATTTACTGTCATTTAGAATGAAATGAATACATATATTTTGGCAGCCGGGGTTACGAGAGGCAGTATCCATAGAACGCACATGCGAAATAGGTAACATAAATTCTATGGTTTACATTTATTAGATAGCGAGGTGGTAATTTAGAGACGTATCTATGTAATTTGATCCAAATGCAAATTACAGACAAGATATAGTTACAGAGTAGGAATAGGAAAATTAAGGTTTATGACTTAGATACTCTTCAAATTATATTATCAAAGCTGTGGGATATTGAGAGAATTCTACCTATGTACTTACATGCATATCTTTACGCCATTACTCTTTTGTGGTAGACATAGGGTTGCCAACATTTCTTTGGCAAATTATAATTATAAAAAATAATACAGTATCTTATGAAAAAAGTAAAAATTACACAACGGTATATTTGTTACTTATTATTTTTATAATAATTACATTTTTTTGCACTTCTTGCACTTTTTAACAATTTTTTGTGTACAATAAAAGTGTCGTAAGCCTTGTCACATTCCATTTTTAAATTAATGTAGATCAAAAGATCATTTTAAGATACAGGACGTTCGGTTACATTACACGCACGTCGCATCAGTAGAAACTCGAAAGATAATGTTAAAGCGCGTTAGAATTTGTTTGTTATTGGTTTCAATGTTGCAAAATAGAGATTTATGCCTGCTACGTAAGGTATACTATGTGCTTGCTCAATCAGTCATTGGTTACTGTGTGGGAATATGGGGAGGTGCGTGTAAGAGCTACATGATACACTTGGAAAGGGCTCAAAGATCTCTGTTGAAAACAATGACCTTTAGCCCCTTCTGATCTTCCACACAGATGCTATATCAAAATTGCCAAGTCCTAACTGTCAGGCAGCTATATATTGTGAGCATAATAACAAAACAACATAGATATATTAACTTCGATTCTGAATCTTATCACCGCAAGCGGACTATCCCAAATATTTGTAAGCATATTAAATGCCGTACTGCACATGCCAGAAGACAACAGCCATATCTTTGTGCATATATGTATAACAAAATTAATAAAAAACTAAACATAAGTCCCCTATCACGTCACGAATGTAAGACAAAGCTGCAAATGTGGCTTTTGTCTCTGTCATACGAAGAAACCAAAATTCTGCTACAGCCACATATAATATAACTATAACTTAACTTACCGTAAAATATAAGTAAATAATAATTATGTACGCTTTTATGATATTATAGAGATATATATACACTTTACATATATATTTTATATGTGTTATATTTTATATATATTATACTACATAAATATATATATGTATGTATATATATATATTATATTCGTATATTTTATATATGTTATACTGCATAATTTTTATTCAGTCACTACATACATGTAAATGAATTGTAATTCACTCACTCATCATTTTCATTGACAATTTTTGTGACATTTCTGGGAGAGGACGCTGACTCCTGAGATACAGGTTTTTTTTACCTAGTTTGGGAGTCAGAGGCTTCATAAAAATATATGTGAAAAAATTTTTTAATCAATAAAATATTTGATTTGATTTGATTTGATTCATCCATCTAACTGAAATATAGTATTTTTGCTTACTATATATTTCTTCGACAGTATATAATACGCAGACCCTAAATATATATACATACATTACATATCTTCACGTTGTATCCCTAGCGGGGTAGTCGGAGAGGACGGAACGCCAAGCGTCGCGGTTCTTATATACTTCTTTCGCTTCCTCAAATCTCATCATTCTCCTCACACATTTTCGCCTAGGTATGCGAGAGCTTTTGACATTTCCATCTGCTAATACTCTGGCTATTTGATCGTCATAAGTCAGCCTTGGTCTTCGCCTAAATATACATACATACATATCTTCACGCCGTATCCCCAACGGAGTAGTCAGAAAGGATGGAGCGCCAAAATATACGATACTATATAATATAAATATTACTGTTGGTAACCCTAAGTAGATAAGGCAATGGGCAAGTATTACAGTTGCACCCACAAATACATATCTATCTACAATTCTACATACATAAATATTCGCACGCTATAATATCCTTAATGGGGTAGTCAAAAAGAGATTGCAATGCCAAATGTCGCGGTCTTTACAAGCGCTTACTCCTTTTGTCTCGTCAAATCTCATCGTTCTCCTCGGACACTGTCGCCGAGATATGCGAGTGCTTTTAACATTTTCGTCTGTTAACACTTTGGCTATTTGATGTTCGTGAGCCAGCTTTGGTCTTCCTTGGCTTCTGCTACCGCATACTTTCACTCTATATATTGTCATCCCCAATCGTTCATCACATTCTTTTTATGTGCCCAAACCATCTAAGCACTCCTTTATTCATTATAACGCTGCAGTCCAACCTTATCACATACGCCTTTATTGCTTACTAGAGGCCGAGAATAATGTATCTTTAAAATGGTGAAATAATTATTCATATAGATGTATAATTATAGTGCTCCGCAATCACTCTCCCTTACCCTCCACAATCCAATTGTAAACAAAATTTACAAAATCCACTCTCTCTCTTCATTTTATTAAGTATAGCGACGCGCCCCGGCTTCGCACGAGTAGAATTATTTTTTGAAAATAAAATGCAACCCATTTTACTCGCTGATAATGTAGCTTTCTATAGGTGAAAATTTTTTTAAATAGGTTGAGTAGTTTCTGAGTTTATCCATTACATACAAACCAACGAAGTTTACTTCTTTATAATATTAAAGTATAGATAGATACAGATTTTGTGAGAGTGACAGCTCACATATTTCTGAGAGATCGCATTTCCGTACTAATCTCTTATATTAAACTCGTCTCATCTTGCTTTTCCTGTGCTAAAAGTTATAAGTAAGATATAAGTTACTAGCGGACCCGACAGACATTGTCCTGCCCAAACCTTGAATATAAGAACGTAAGAATTATAAATATAAGATAAGGGTCCGCTGGGAGAAATTTCTTATAGAAATAAGCGGTACCTTATCCTCTTCTTTCTATATGTGTCTTTCTACTTTATATATGTTATTGTGTGAAATAAATTGTTAAATAAAAAAATAAAATGATAAGACTAGTAGTAAGACTATACATATTTTATGTTTCCGTCCGTCTATACGTCTGTCACAATATGTCGATTTTCTTAGAAACTTGTCACATCCCAATTTAAAATTTGACATAGTGGAACATTTCGTTAGCCCATATTATCTTGCACTAAAATGTTAAAATATTCACGGTAGAATTTAAGAACAAAATATGAATTGGGTACATTAATAGCAAGGACATTTAATAGGTTAAATTACTCAATCAGTGTCAGAAGGTCGACAAGTTAATTATGTACAATGTAAGTAAAGAACATCCGTGTTTGATGAGATAATATCTTTAATTACCTATCTCCCTCCCCGACATTGGTCGAAACGGATTTCATATATTTTTCTAACGTTTCTTGTCCAGTGGATGTAATGTCACTGTTTAATAGTAACGATAATATTAAATAAATCCTCCAGATAGTAAGTAGTAATGCCAGTTGTTTGACTTCGAACTTAAGCATTTGGCTTGTATGGGTGCCGTTGCCATACAACGAACTGAGTTAGCTCCCAGTACCATTCAAACTACAAGACAAAACAAATTGGTTTCCTAAATTGACTTCCAATCGATCCTGGAGTCCCGGAAAGATGACCTTATCATCACCTGAACCGGTCAGTCACAATTCAAGTCAGTCATGTATGCATATAATTTATAAGGCCAGACGGTCTGTCCCATACTACGAAGCAAGGCAAATAAAATGTAGATGTGTGGGTGCTATTTTGTATTTTCTAACGAAATGGCAGTCGATCAGCTTATCTGATAAAATAAATTGTCGTATAGACTCATATGTATAGGTGAGTCAGCTTATTTGATTTTGCTCATAGTTGCGGCTGCGACACGGCGTCTACAGTTATATTTATAAAGTCTATGTATGTGTGAATTTCGAAAAAACTTGCGTAGTGAGTTTAAATTACGAAATTTGATATACAATGCTTCAGTCAGTCATATAGCTTTTTATATCTATACCTATAGATTAGTATTTACTTCTACCTAAACTTTTGCGATTATTCAATATCAAATTTATAAAATATGTTTATAATACGTGATACGCAACGACGATATCACTATCGATTACTATAAATGACATATACTTTTTATTTAGTAAATATTAACGAATCTTTTTTTTTTGTTTAAAAATAAAAAATAATAATAATGTATGGGATTTGACGTCGGCTGTTGAAACTGGCACGTAACTTATTAGTTATTATCGTCAGTGTTTAAAATTTAAACATTTTTGTAAAATTCCATTCGAAAAAGGGGGAGGTTTTAAGAAAATAGAATCACAATAGTTATCACATATACCACAAAACAAAAACAATTATTGAAAAAAAAAGGGTTACTGAGTAACGGAATATTTTCAAGTACACATCTCGAAGAATAAGTTTGTGTTAACTATGGCAGAAACTTGTCTATAGGTTTAAATGAAACAGCCGAAACCACTTTAAAAAGGAAATATGTTGGGCGCTTTAATTAAATTTTGATTTTTAATGAATAAAATGTATGTATGTATAAAATCAAAGTTCTATGACTTGACAAGAACTGTAGCTCAATTGTTTCACCATTCAATAATTTCTTCTTATTTTTCAAAAAATTTCGTACGAGAAATGCATCTTTTTTTATTTTAATGTCCCCTATTTTGGGATCTATTCCATAAATAACTACTTTTTTGTTATTTTGGTTGTTG
Source organism: Zeuzera pyrina (assembly GCA_907165235.1). Lineage (NCBI taxonomy): Eukaryota > Metazoa > Arthropoda > Insecta > Lepidoptera > Cossidae > Zeuzera > Zeuzera pyrina. The sequence continues at coordinate 9,750,283 of OU015641.1, forward strand.
CACAATTTCATAATGTAAATTAAGATTAAATGCGAAGATTGTTACTAAGTGAAATGAAGAGATATTAACTACTTACAATTACCATTAAAAGTTTTTATTTTGCGAGACTATTTATTTTCTCTCACTTTCCTCCTTTTCCTCTAATAATAAATATTAGAAAGTATGTATAGTTTTAACTAAATGCAGTTTTTTTTTATTTTCAAGGTAACGGCTACATCGAAGGAACAGAGCTCGACGGTTTTCTAAGGGAATTCGTATCCAGCGCAAATTTCATCGACGTAAGCCCAGAAGTAAGTACATTTACCTGTTATTGAAATTTATCACTTTTTTCCACATAACACACACATCCACGTTATGATGAACCAGCAACAAAGCAGAGTATGTTCATTGAAGTATATTAAAAAAAAAAATATTAGATCGAGTGTTTGATTCGCGTGTATAAGGTTTGGCATATTTACAAAATGATAAGTATTATGTTTTCTTGTAAACTTTACATTTCCAGAAATTTTGAATAACTTCTGAGATAAGGGCCAGGTAATGGTTGGTTTAAAATATACAATTATAAAATATTATAAAATAATAAATCACACATTTTATGTTAAGTCGTCAGTCTTAAAAAAGGTAAAACAATATTAAACTTTTACTAGTAAGTTAAGTAAAAATAACTTCGTAGATTGTAACTTATTGCACGTTTAAATCATTTTAAGTATCAAACATGTATTTAAAGTCAAAGTCAAAGTCAAATCAATTTATTCAAGTAAACCCAATCACAAGGTATTTTTGAACGTCAAATCTACTTTAGTTCGGTTCAAAGAGAAGAGAAAAGAAAACCTGGACACTGAGAAGAACCGACAAGAAACTCAGTCAGGTATAATTTTTTCAACATCCTTTTACAAAAGGTTTATTAAAATACAATATTCAGAGAGCTAGTAAATGCATGTGCAGAGAAAATCATTTCCAGACTATTGTTTTATCTTCAACGAAATCGTTTATTTTATAGTATGATTGTCTAATCAATGTACGTTTTATAACTAATCTAAATATATTTTCTGTTAATTGAGTGACTTCTTGAGGAACTTTATTATAAAAACGAACGCAGTTACCCAAAAATGAAACATTTGACTTATGTAATTTAAATTTTGGAACAACCAATTTATCACGACCTCGGGTTTCCATACCACCAATATCGCCTTTTTTTGTAAATCGATCTATATTTTTCCTCGTATACATAATAATTTCAAAGATGTATAAGGACGGCAAGGTCAGTACATCAATGTCTTTAAAACGATCTCTTAGTGATTCTCGTGCATTCATACTGTAAATAGCACGTATTGCTCTTTTTTGTAAAATAAAAATCGAGTTAATATGCGCCGCTGATCCCCACAGCAAAAGGCCATAGGACATTAGGCTATGAAAATATGCGAAGTGCATCCGTCAATTGCCTAATGCGTCTAATGGCATATATCGCGGAACCGAGCTTACTAGCCAATGCCCCGATATGATCCGCCCATTACAATTTACTATCTACTGTTAAACCAAGAAAACTGGCAGACCTAACTAATTCTAACTGTTTCCCACCCAATTCTATTTTATCATGGATTCTGGGTACAATAGAAAGGGAAAATTTAATACATTTGGTTTTTTGTGCATTCAGTAGTAAATTATTAACAGCAAACCACCCCGAGACGTCCGCCAGGATCCCATTCACCCAGGTAATATCTAAGTTCTTTCTGTCCAGTTTAAATAGCAATGAAGTGTCATCAGCAAATAATACTATTTCGCATAAGTTCCTGAGCATAAATGGGAGATCATTAATGTAGACTAGAAACAGAAAAGGTCCCAAAATTGATCCTTGGGGAACGCCCATTCTTAACCTCGAACCAACAGACAAAACCCCATTGACACTCACTTTTTGCTCCCGGCCAGACAAATACGAGACCACGAGATCGAGAGCGTTACCACGAATTCCATAGTATTTAAGCTTGCAAATTAAAATTTCGTGACTAACACAATCAAAAGCCTTGAAAAGATCGCAAAAAACACCAATGGCATCCTGAGATCCCTCCCAAGCCTGAAGTACAGTCTTGATCAAGCTTGCTCCCGCTTGAGTTGTTGATCGCCCTCTCGTGAACCCGTACTTTTGACCGTGAAACATCCCGTGAATGTTAAAATGTGCTAGCATTTGATTGAGTATTATTTTTTCGAATATTTTACTCAATGCTGGTAATATTGACACCGGGCGATAATTTGTTAGATTCAACATACAACCTGACTTAAATAATGGAATAATTTAATAAAATAAAAACTTTCACCATCACGTAAATTAGTATATACTACGTATAATTTTAAAAAGTTTAATTATTATTTTTAATTGACGCATAGTATACGAAGATCAAAAGAGAAACGTGTGAGTACCGATTGTATTAATTGTAAAATAACTTGTAGTTTTGATTTTTTCGATTAAAAAATTGTAGCTTCAACGATACATCACTATTGCAACGCATAAACTTCCACAGAGTACCCACTATTACTATGAGAAAGAAGAAACACTACAAGATGGCTGTACGGCTGTGCCTACGTGTTTCTATTTTTTGATAATTAAAAATACTATTTAATTGTGAAATACGTAAGTAATAAATTAGTTACTTACTTGAAATAAAGCATGTAAACATTATACGATATAACTTTAATAAGGAATTCAATAATTAACGTGTTTTAATTGTAGCGCTTACTTCGCTATTTAGATGACGTGTTCTGTCGCTCGCTCGTTATCGAATATGTTACTACCAATTAGCTTCTCACAAGTGAGCAATATCTCAGTGTTGCATTTCCAGTCTTGTAGGTCGATAAGATAGGCTTAATAAACTCCATCAAATCCAATAGTTACTAATCATTTCCACACGTGTTAATACTATATTTCACGAAAGGAAGAATCAGTCAACTGAAAATTTATATCAGACATTATTCTACTGTGGGAATAAAAGCTAATGAAATTTGAAAGCAAACGATGTTTGGTTACAAAAATAGAACATATTTCTCAATCAAAAAACTTTTTGATAAATATTTGATTATTGATGCGATAAAAATTTAATTATTGAAATATGTATATTTCTCCAAAAAGCACTTAGCAAATGTTTTAAATGTATTTATATATTTTTATACTAATAAAATACATGTTACTATATAAACTAAGACTGCAATCTAATCCTTCTTTAAACTAAAATTTATCCTGTACAAGCTGTTGCCCGCGACTTTGTCCGTGTAGCCTTTACTAAATTAAATAATTCAGAAATCTTCGCGAGCATACGTAGAACAACTCTCCAAAGTTTCGTCACAATCGGATAAATGGTTTAGGAATGCTAAGAGCGCAAATAGACAAAGAAACATTCATTTTTATTTGTATAGATTAGAAAATATTTCAATGTCGCTTAAACAAATAAATAAATGTTATTTGTCTCCGTTTTCTTACTTTATCAGCTAAATGAGGCGCAATAAAACACTTTTATAGAAGATAGGTACTTTCTTTTAGAAGTGCCCTTACAACTTAGCAGTTTGAAACAAAAAGCTTATTTCATGAAAATTTTAGATGAGTTTGCAAACAGCTGGCGTTTCATAAGTAAATGGTCTTCAAACTTATTCCTTACTTATTACTACAATTTCAATTCTTAGGGCTGGCGCTTTCAATTGAACGGATAACACTAATGGTCAAAGTCAAATTGTTTTTAATCAATTATACACTACGAGAGTTTTTTGAAAGTCTAACTACTACTTCGAATTTAAATCAATGTTAAATGGTTATTATTACTTACAAGACAGACACAGTGTACACATAACAGTAGGACGTTTTCATAGAAATCTAGCGTACGCGGTTCGAATGTGCGCCTGCTAATCCGCAAATCCGCACGCGCCGTGGCATGCACACAACGGCAATATTTTGGGTGAATATGGGTAATTATTGTAGCTTCCGTTTGTCTTTAATTCGTTCTTCACGTTGCAAATACAAAAATGTTCAAATCACATAAACGAACGCATTATAATCTTCTTAGATACCTATATATTCTTGCCATAAATATAGTTATCAGGAAAACATCGTATTTTTTCTATTACATCAAACGTTTATTACTGCAGTCTGCGTTACTTTCTACATTAATATAATAGCATTTTTAAAATATGAGGTTGGTCTTCATTGGCCTTAATACAACCCTTTAAACATTGTGGCTACTTATCGATTGAAACACGCACTTTCTCCATGGGAAAATTCGGCACTGCCATTCTTATGGAATGTTTTAGGGACCCCAAATTATCATGGCGTTTAGGGCAAAGTCAAAGTCAAATCAATTTATTCAAGTAAACCCAAATGCAAGGTATTTTTGAACGTCAAATCTACTTTAGTTCGGTTCGAAAAGAAACGCTGGATACTGAGAAGAACCGACAAGAAACTCGGTCAGCATGCCATACTCCCTAAAAGAGAACATAAATCATAATCAAGTGGATTAAGATCGGGACTAGGACGGCCCGTCTTTAGCTCTGATGAGGTCCGAAACATTTCTTTCCAGCCATGCTTGTGTGGATTGAGCTTTATGACCCGGTGCTGAGTCTTGCCGAAAGAACCACTCCTGGTTATAGAACATGTTTTGTTATTAACTACCTTCTCATAAATCGTATCTTGATATACCTGGGCCGATTTTTAGGAACCTTTTTCACAAAAATATAGCTCAGTCACTCCTTGATAACTAACACTCCACCACACCATCATTGAAGTCAGATAATGCCCACATTGTAGCCTTCTGACTAATTGAGGAGCTTTTCTAGAGCTTTGAGCATAAACTCGGTCATTCTAATATAAAAAAATTCTCGTCAGTAGATAAAACAATTCTCGTCAGCAATTATAGAAGCATAATCATACAATCGCGCTTAGGCAGCAGTACGAATATGCAGCCTCAGCAACTTCAGCTATTGCAACATACAGGAAGATATTATAAATAAGACACACTGATTACTTTGAAGTTAATCTCGTGTAATTTGTCTAATGATATGTTAGTATTAGAAATCAATGTAATTATATCAAATAAGTAAATATAAGAATTTACTACAAAATGGCTGTGTCTGTTTTTACTTTATAAATCAGACGATGTGCTCTGTCATTTGCTTGTAATAGACTAAATGAGTTGTTGCTAATTGGCCGCAAACAAATAGCAGTTTCTCAATGATTGATTCAATCATCCGCAAACAAATAGTAGTTTCTCGATGATTGATTCAATCATCCGAGACCTGGGCGTATCTTAACAAAGTTATGAGCAGAAGCTACAAGAGTTTTATGCAAATCACATAATTTCTCTTAATTTTTAGTTTTGTACCTCAAGAGGAAAATACGGAACCCTTATAGGATTACTTCGTTGTCCGTCCGTCTCTCCGTCTGTCAAGATTATTTTCCTCAGGAACGCGTGGAGGTATCAAACTGAAATTAATACTAAATACTTATGTCAGCAGTCTCTTGAAGCTATAAATAAACCAAGCTTCTAAGTCAACGCAATCAAAAAATATGGCCCGTACTACTCTGTCAAGAAAGTACCGGGAAAAGATCAATAATACACGAAATGTTAGTTATTCATCCAAATTTATTTTATCACCTTCAAAGTGTGCTCCTTCAGAAACGATACACTTACGCCAACGAATAATCCAATCATCAAAACATTTTTTAAACGCTTTTTCCGGAATTGAGTTCAGTGCTCGCCGCGAATTCTCCTTTATGTCTTCTACGGAATGAAAACGGGTGCCACGAAGTGGTAATTTGAGTTTAGGAAAAAGAAAGAAGTCCGATGGAGCCATATCTGGTGAATAAGGTGGTTGCTCGATGGTATTTGTTGAGTTTTTGGTCAAAATTCGTTCACAATGATGGCATTGTGCGAAGGCGCATTATCGTGGTGCAAAATCCAAGAATTTTCTTTCCACAAATCTGGCCTCTCGTCGAATTTGCTCTCTTAAACGCCGCATAACGCCCAAATAATATTCTTTATTTACCGTTTGACCTTCCGGCAAGAATTGCGAGTGCACAACACCGCGACAGTTAAAGAAAACAGTCAACATGACTTTGACTTTTGATCGACTTTGGCGTGGTTTTTTCCGCTTTGGTTCAGTTGGAAGGCGCCACTCCGAAGCCTGTTGACTAGTTTGCATGTCAAACTCGTAAACCCACGTCTCGTCACCAGTAACAATGCGTTTCTTGAATGTTGGGTCGGAATGGACTCGTTCTAGCATGTCCTCGGCGACTCTTATGCGATTGTGTTTTTGAAGAAAATTCAGGTCTCTTGGGACTAGCCGAGCGGCAAGATGTTTCATACCCAACTGCTTATTTAAAATGGTGGCGGCTATCTCTCTCAAACTTGAATGAGCATTTTTAGTCACTATTTCCTTCACTTTTGCCATGTTAACTTCAGTTGCAGACGTTGATGGCCTAACAGAGCGAGGCAAATCTTCCATCACATCTCGACCGCTTTTGAACGCTTTGTACCACTCATAAGCACGTGTTTTTGATAAAGTCGATTCACCGTAAACCTTCTGTAACATTTTCGTGACTCCGAACACGAAATTCCATTGGCGATGCAAAATTTAAGACAAACTCTTTGTTCGAAGTTTTTGTCCATTATGAAATTCGCAATATACACTAGAATGATATAACTAAAAACAGCACTGTATTTAATCTAAAATAACAGATGCAACTCAAACTCTGCGCCAAAATTGAAAATAGTTGTGCCAATCTAACAACAACAAAAAAAACAAAAAATTGAATTTGGAACCATAAACAAATCATCCATTCCCGATACTTTCTTGATTGAACGTATGCCTTACATTTTGACATTGACCTAGAATCATTAAATTTGGCAAGAAGCAAAGTCTCACAGAACAAGTAAAGGAAAAACTCTGAAAATTGCTTACTTGTACATACATACATCCTCACACTGTATCTCTAACGGGGTCGTCAGAGAGGCTGGCGCATCAAGCGTCGCGGTTCTTACATACTTCTTTCGCTTGCTCAAATCTCATTATTCTACTCACACATTTTCGCCTAGATATAGAGTGTTAGCAGATAGAAATGTCAAAACCTCTCACTAATTTGTAGTTTGTAGAAAATTGCTAATTATACAAACTTACATTTGCAGCTGGATAGCATGGCAGAACGTGTCTCCCAATTGCAAAGTGAAGTTTGTTTTTGAAACCGACATATATTGTCGGTAAATACATAATTATAATAGCGTATGACGGAACAGAACGGTTGGTGCGCAGTACGATTCACACTTGGCCGGTTTTTTATCCACTACTTTGAATAGCCGATAGAATAATAATTGCACCCAACTTAGCTGAGCAAATCGTCAAACGACTTGCTTTGAACAATATGGCGTATTGGTTGATTATTTCCTTCCACGGTCGTACAACGCCATATCCATTCTTACCTACTAATTTGAATGTAGCTCATACATATAATTAGAATAACAAATCTACTTTAATATGAATTAGGAGGTTTCAGCTTACTAAGTAGGTACTTTAGAAATAACAGATTGCTTAATTAATATGAAATTATATTACAGAGTCTTTTCACTGTTCATATTCTGTGTTTATTCATATTCACTTAAATATGCAATACAAATATACGTATTTCTTTGTAATACATAGTTTGTAATACATAGGTATGTATTGATAGAAAATTATAATTTCATTTTCAAGGTGACCTTAGCAAAAGAGTTGAAAGAAGGAAACTCAACTTCAAATCTCAAATTCACCACAATCAGAATTCCTACTAATACATACCATACCAGACATTCCATGTCTACGCATGTACTTGTATTAAGCATCGCAATGATTGGACTCATTGCTAATGTGCTATTTACTAGCGAAATGGCGGTCGATCTGCTTAACTGATATAAAATTCATACCTGACATTGTATGTGTAGGTCTGATCTAGAAATATATAATTATGCGTTTCCATTTTAACCGGGTCCATTTTTAGCGTATTACAACGTGTCTTAAGTGACATCCAACTGAAAAAAACTAGTCTTTTAAATTAACTTAATGTCAGTTACGTCACTTGACGCTTAACAGAGCAAGAGACAAAATGTCGAATGGCAGCGGGTCAGCTTATATTTGATGCTTTACTCTCGAAATACTTGAAGTCTATTATTTAAGTTCTGTAGCCGAAAATGCAAAAACGAAAATCGTATTGTTCCTTCATGGGATGAATTTCTAAAATCTTTAGCTATTTTCCGCTCAAACTCCAAAAACCACCAATCGACACGTGTTTCGCCTCTCAACGAAGCATCGGACTCGGTCAGCTAACCAGCACCGAATCCGATATATCCGAAAAGCTAGCACAGCTATAACCAGCACCGAATCCGATATATCCAATTTATCCGAATAGCTGACCGAGCCAACTTTATTGTACGGTAGTGAAGGGTGGATATGTCAGAAATCGAGTAAAAATATGATACATGCAATAGAAATGCGATCTCTTAGAAATTTGTGAGGTGTCACCCTTGCGGACAGGATAAGCAATGAAGAGATACGCAGTATGACAGGATTGCACGACAGTGTTATTGTGAAAATGAAGAAAGGAATGCTTAGATGGTTCGGGCACATAGGAAGAACGAGTGTTGAAAGACTAACGAAGAAAATCTACAGAGCGAAAGCGAGTGGTAAAAGAAGCCAAGGAAGACCAAGGCTTGACTTACGAAGATCAAATAGCCAGAGTGTTAGCTGACGAAAATGTGAAAAGCACCCGCATACTTAGGTGAAAATTTGTAAATGATAAGATTTGAGGAAGCGAAAGAAGTATGTAAGGACCGCGAAGCTTGGCGCTCCGTCCTTATGACTGACTCTCTCTCCGATTTTATGACGACTTATGACCATCGATGTCTGTTTTCATATAGAATTGTAATAGCAATAAAGTTGCTATGTTATCTATCAATGTCAGCGTTCCTATCTATTAATATTGAATTATAATGACTAAGGCTATTTCTAGATTTTATCACCAATAATCCATTTCGTGAAATTATTACAGTGACTTGAACTTTGTCTGTTTACGCAGGGGTGTGTATTTATAAATAAATATAAGGAAATAGGTAAGTATATAGTTTTTATTCTTTCATTTATTATTTACTTTCAAATAAGAAGCAGATGATGAATTAAAGAAATGGGCAAAAACGCTAAGTAAAGAATGCTTTCTTTCAGTAAGACAACTGCTTCGTTGGTATCAATTAGGTTACGATTTTGAGAAAATTAAAAATATTAATTATCTATACAAATCATCAAAAAGTTCATAACGAAACATTCCAATTATCCTTGGAAATATTTCTTAAAAATAATTGCACATTATTTGTTTTAAGATTTTATTTATATAAGAATTTAGTGTCTCAAATTTATTTTTAACTATTTCTGGCTTCAAACCAGTGGATACTCTATTGCTCAAATTATTTTTAAACCTTTTTAGTAAATTACTGGAAAGGTTTGAAATAATAATGTATCGAACAAACTCAATCGACCAAGTGGTATTCGAGCTTATAAGCGGAACAGATAAACATTAATTTATATACACATAATACAGATATTGAAACTAAAGATTGTACATTGTAATACATATATATGAGTTTAATATACATAATCATTTGAGCGAGAAGAGAAAACGGAAGTATCCCTAAAACTGTTCCGCTGTCCTATTTCGGTTGAGTGATCTTCGTAAACAGAACGATCTCGTAAATTGTCAAAAACCTAGTTAGTTACTCGTACAACCGACAGGGTTAACTATGATTAACTTGTATGGTTACTGCGAGAAATAGACTATTTAACAATCATTTTTTGAAATACCTCTATGGTAAATAAGATTGTAACATTTGTCTAAACGTCAGACCAAATACACACATACCTACATATCTTCACGCTGTATCAGTAGTCAGAGGACGGAGCGCAAAGCTTCGTTGTCCTTACGCTTCCTCAAATCTCATCATTCTCCTCACACATTTTCTCCTAGGTATGCGAGTGCTTTTGACATTTCCGTCTGCTAACACTCTGGCTAATTGACCTTCATAAGTCAGCCTTGGTTTTCATTGGCTTCTTTTACTCACTTTCGCTCTGTAGATTTTCTTCGTCAGTCTCATCATTCATTCTTTCCATGTGCCCGAACCATCTAAGCATTCCTTTCTTCAATTTTACAATAACACTGTCGGTTCATCCCTGTCATACTGCTTATCTCTTCATTGCTTATCCTGTCCGCAAGGGTGACACCGTAAATATTTCTAAGAGATCGCATTTCTACTGCATTTATCACACTTTCACTCGAATCCAGGCCTCACTACCGTACAATAAAGTTGGGACTAACACCACATTGTGGATGGCCATTTTGGCTGTGTTAGATATATTCACACACCTACAAATGCGGAGAGAGCACTGTTCACTTTATTGCCAGCTGTTACCAGTCTTTCCACATTCAACTCACATCTTCCATCTCTCGAAAACGCACTCCTCAATACACGGTATCATTCAGACTATATAAGAAAAGAAAGATAAATCCGCCGCAAATAAGGAAGTGAGGCCGACAAAACTATGCTTTGCCGTGTACATACAAAGCAATGTCACGCACACGCATGCAAACAAACTGCCTCGTATTATTAGTTTCAGCTAGTCTATTATAGGAGTGACGTAATTATGAATTACGTTATTTTACCGTGAAAATGCCGAATTGTATGGTTAAAGGGTGCAAGAACCAGTCCTCGAAAAATAAAAAGCAGAATATAATCACGTTTCATACGTAAATAATCTTAGAAAACTCATATCAATTAATCAAAATAAAAACATCTTGGAACACTTACATATGTCTTTATTTATTTATTTCATCTAAGCTCTATTTATAAGCTTATGTATTTATTAAAAAATAAATAATCTATACTTGCAAATAAATCAAAGTATCAGTCTGTGAGTTATTTGCGTGTGACCAATACCCAAACACGCGTTTTTTAAATTATTGTCTATCCGTTTGCTTGTCCTGGATAGTCTCCAAAATGACTCTAAAATGACCGATTTTGACGGGTTCACCTTTTATCCAGGAAATACAAAAAAATTTCAATATAATTTTTTTAACGAGGTATGCTTATAGAAATCTATTACGGATTCTAATTTGTTTATATGTAATTTTATCCGTGTGTAATTAAATAAGTAATAAATAAATAAAACTTAACATAATGAAATCGCGGGGCACTGGAAGCAATTTATAATAAGTAATAAATTTCATTGCTTCATAAAAGTTAAATAGAAGATATTGTGTAAGAAAAATGTTGTCGCAAGCGAAACAACGAACTACAAATCTACTAAACTACAAATTGGGTATCTGTTTATTTAGCAAAAAAAATAACTTTATGCAAAACAAGCTTCTCTCGCAGCACACTAATATGCATTGGACCTAGAAATGCGACACAATTATAATAAGCCTTTCAGTCTGTTTCACCAGAAATCCCATTGATTTTGAGCAAGCTCGTTAGTGCAAGCAAATCTATAAAATGTTAAAAACTTGGTAATTTTTATTGAATTATTTTTGGCCCATCTATTGTTATTGTATAGACTCAGGTGTTACTTTGCGGAAATCCATTTCATGTGATGAATTCCTAAAATCTTTAGCTATCTTCCGCTCAAACTCCAAAAACCACCAATCGACATGTGTTTCGCTCTCAACAAAGCATTCTCAGGATATTCCAGAGATCAGACTCGGTCAGATTCCCAGCACCGAATTGATACTGGGTAGCTGACACGTCGTCGATTGGTAGTTTTTGGAGTGTGAGTGGAAAATAGCTAAAGATTTTAGGAATTCATCATCATCTACTGCTGACCATCTACGTGGTCAACTAATAATTGAATTTGTTTTTATTATATGTATGACATAGCACACTGATAAAGGTATGTCATGTCATATTAAGGTGTGACGTTACACCGCAGTAAACTAATAACCTCGTCAATATATATTACAACAAAATCATCATCATAATCAAACTATCATTTGGTACGATGGGTATATCTTTTGTGATGAAAGGGATATTAATTATTTTCTTGCATTATAAGTAGCCTTTATGGCTGATAGAGTTGTTTACAAACTACAGGTTATGTCTTAAGGTCTATAGCACACAATTGGCACTGATCTAAAGTGGACAAGAAAAATATGTCCTAACAAAATTAAATTATAAAAGTTAAATTGTAAAACAGCTATGAATAACAGCGAACTTATTGATGCCCCAATAAGCAAAATAACCAAATAATCCCTGATAGCAATAATAACGCATTTATTTTTCAAAAACTCACAATAATGGCACATTTTTACATTCGACTTATTCCGACGAAATATTATCGAGCACTTATCACTTAGAATAATCTAGAGTTATCAAACACGATAGGCTAAGCAGTAACTCATTGTTGTCTTTGTAGATAACATACTTTTCTTATTTTACTATACATTTTCCTTATTTTACACAATGAAACTAACAATTATTGGATATACTTATTTCTGGAAAACGGTTGTAAAAGTTTCAATAAAAACACTGATTAGAGGATTTTTGGGCCTAGAAATAGATTCTTCAAGTTAGTCCGTACCCACAGCGATACATAGCCGTCTATCTAAACTTTCTATTAAATTTATAAAACAAGAATCAACAACAGAAATAATCTTTCGTCTAATTCCATTCATTTTAATGTTTATCTCGTACCGAGAGCATTCACTAGATGAGCCTCGCACCGCACCCCACGCCTTACAAATCACCGGACAAATCTATCAACGGAGTCATCGCTAATACACTATAGAAGTGCTCAGTCGCAGTAGTCGCTTGTGAATTTTTGTGACTGAACGTCTCATTGTTAATTCTTGATACTAACACCATCAATTTACTTACAGAGCACTCTAAAGTTGTTTTTAGTAGACGACGCAATACTTTTAACAAAAAAAGCAATATTTTTCTTTTATGATCGTCAAAAATTACATAAATTTGGAGTAAGCTTGGTATACCTACTCAAATAAAATACAACACTTCGCGAAGGTTTACTGTTAAAGGCCATATGGACGTCATAATTTGTCGGGACAATTAGCTGACCAATCCTATACATTGTTACTTTTGTAGCACAGTTGGTCAAACTTTATTATCTAACTAATTAACTATATTATAAATATTATCGCCCCCCCAATTTGCCGGAATAAGTTGTCCGGACAAATTGAAAATCACAAATTGAAACAAAGCATGTGGTGATTAGCGCGTTTGAATTTTGGTAGAATATAGCTAAAAATGTTATTTCTAATAAAACCAATGTATTAATAGTACATTGTTACCCTAGGGATGAAAGTAACTTATTTAGGCCCGACACCGGGGTTTGGCGCCCGAGCGCAACGAGGGCGCCAATAGTTCGAGGGACTAAATAAGTCTTTCACCCGAGGTAAACATTGTGCTCTTCATTACGAATACGAGGAAAGTAAAAATAAAAACATTAATTAGCTAAAGAAAAAATGAGTGAATTTTATTTTACATAAATCAACAACTTTGGTGAGATATTTATTTCCACTACTACTTTAGCCTCTTCTTTTATGAAATCAGGCGTTAAATCCATATCTGAATCTGATGAACTCATGGTGTTAATACAAATCTCTGCTATACGGAAGTATAAACAAAACTACAACTCGAAAAAACGAATGAAGATGGGATTGTCGCTTTCCCGCCTATTTTGTTTTTTTTTTTCTGTGGCCGGCCATTGTTATTACTACTTAATATTATTTATATTCTTTAATTAATACTTTCTTATATATACCATATTCTTATATATACTATATTCTTTAATTAATACTTATCTTTACGTTATTTCAATTTCACATCGCGCTGTAATTGATTGGCTGTATAGAAAGTTGGGACATCATTCAATAGAAATGTGAAAATAGAACTACTTACTTTTTTTTATAATTTGACAGCTGTCAGTTGAAAACGATTCTCCCTAGGGCTGAAAAGTACTATTTTCATCCCGCTTCTCAGGCAACTTCAGGCCTACTTTCCGAGTATAAGTAATGAAAAATGTATTAAATGTTTTAGGAAAATAGCCTGAGTGAATACTTTATAATATAGTTAATTTCAAATATTTTATTCGTTAAATCATTTCGTAAGGTCAGAATGATTACCTCGTTAAATATTAATTAAGTTAGCTATTAAACTATAATAATAATAATCTCAGATATTTCACACAGCGCCATCTAGTCTCAAAGTAAGCAGCAGAGCACTTGTGTTATATGGATACTAGACAACTGATATACTACTTATATACTTTTCTTTTGTAAATAAATACATATAATACATAGACACCCAGACTCAGGGCGGGAATCGAACCCGCAACCCCCGTTTACTTTCCGACGCGCTTAACTGTTGCGCCACGGAGGTGGTCAAAAACTAACTCAATGGTTAGGTTATTGTGCGCAGGTTCTTGGATAGCCAAATACGTAACATGTAAATAATAAATATAGGTAATAAATAAATTTAGTCCCGTGCCAACTTCAATTACATAAGCTCACATATCCGAAAAGGTGGAACGAGTAAGCGATAGGTAGCTTTGATGCGTAATTGGAAATATGCCAAGCATTACCAAAGTTAACCCTGATGTATGCGTCTACCTTGCAAACTTCGCTACGCATTTTGATATATTTTCTTTTTGTTACATAAATCATTAGGTAACACTTACATTCATTTCGTCCTATATTATGTATTTATATTTAGATATTAGTAGTTACTTATCCTAAGTTTTCAAGTTATATTAAACGATTAAATCTTTTATAGTCCAACAAAGAATGGGTTTTACATTACATTTTCGTCAAATATATGCGTTATTATCTCATAGTCTCACTTTTTTTTCTGTTCCGCTAATTGTGCCGGTGTGTATATAATTCGAACATTTGTCATAGATGATAAAAATATATACTCCACATCGCGTACTCTCTTCAAAATCAAAAACAAAAAGTGAAAACAGAAAAAATATAAATCAGACATAGAGAACACTCGCCTGATTTTATAACTATGTACCGCATACTGCGTCAAATGAATTATTATTTATTGAATATCTACACATAAAATAGAACACTGTAGCAACCATAGCAACAACGAAGAATAAGGCCCTTCTTACATTACGATACTTATAGACGACTAGTATATCCTACACGAGTCTCCAGGTTGAGTCGCCGTAGAGTATCTCACGTACATTTGAATGGTGACGCGGACACTTCGGTACCGGTATACTATGCGTCCACGATTAGTCTCGTGATACCCGTCGCGTCAATCGCCTTCAAGTCGCGTTTCTTACGAATCTCGTGAAAATGGCGGCAGAGCATGAATTAAACAACTAGAAATCGAATATTATTACTATCGTCAAATACGATATTTATGTTTACATGATTGAAATAATAGCATTCTGTATACAAAAGAAAGACCAAGCCCTACAATTTATATTTCTATCAATGTAAGGATGAGTCCAGTGTATTTTTTTTTCTCGCAGACGTCTCCTGCTTATAAAGAAGAAAGAATTCAAGAGCTTCCTCGTCACTGGAATCACTCGACGTGATTCCAGTCACTGCTTGAAAAAAAGCGACTTTATAGTTATAAAGTCGCCTATTTTCAAGCTTGGAATGACGAAATTTTCTTGAATTCCAGTAGCGTAATGTACGAGCCTCGAGTTGCGAACAAGTATTAAATTGATACTAGACTGAAGTATCTTAACTTGAGTATCGTAATCTAAGAAGGGCCTAAAAAATAAGAGAACACTGTTGCCTTCTAGCAGAGCGCGATGGTGTTCGTGACGTAATCAAGAAGAACGACCGACAGCTTGTTCCCCTCCCCACTAACGCTGCGAGATTACATTATTCAAAACTCGAGCGCGCCACCTTTCTCTTGCTTTTTACGTTCACGACTGCAACACGAGGTGTTGAAGTAAGGTTTTGAGTGTTTCCATTCCTATAGATGATTAATTCTATATAAGTTAGCAATTATATTAAGTACGAACGCGTACCGAGAGCATATACGATACATAGTTTCAAGGTCAGGCGAATGTTTTCATTCTCTGGCTCTTCTGGAGAAGGCGCGGAGTCTATCTTTTTATCATGTCTACGACTCGTTTCCTGAATTTCCATATCACAGACTTTAAAAAGTCACTCTTTGTATATTTTTTTATATTTATTGACGTTAGAAACGTTTAATTGCAAGGAATTGAATTAATTTAACGATAACTCACATTTTTACTCTTTTTACTAAGGAACGGGATTGTACTAAGTCTCGCGTGTATTCTAGTGAGCAGAATTTACTATTACAAATTAGGGGTAACGTAGTAATAACAGGAATAGTTGTAATTAGAATGCGCATGAAATAACTAAGAATAAATTAGGAACCTTCTAATCTACGTTCCACCGAATACGTGATAGGTGCGAGTCGCCCCGTTACGAGAGACAAGAGAAAAGGGATGCTGAAAAAATATCGATGTATCGATATTTCTTTTTTGATATATCGATATTATCAGACGATATATTGTTATTCGATATATCGATGTAAAATATCAAATATCGAAAACGTATCTAATACGATATTTTTTAATCTATTTACTTTAATTACTAAATACAATCAAAATACGAAATAAATTAAATACGAATATCTTTAAATACAGCATGTAAACACTGCGCTTATTAAATATGCAATTGATACTAAATACGTTTTATTTAACATTCAACGAAACAGTAAAATGGTTATAAAATCTTAACAGTAAAATAATATCGATAAATCGATATTATTTTTTCAATATATCAATATCGATATTGATATTAAAAAAAATATCGATACGATTTGTATCGATACTTTTCGGCGCTTCCAACATGCCTTCGAGAGAATGATCGTATCATCATAGACCACAAGTTATAGTGACAGCTGACAGCTGAGTGACCATTACAGTGTTCGATGTAAGGTCACATAATAGTTACGTTCAAAAATCATTAATTCGAATCGAAACGTGTCGCTCAGAAATTGAGTCTGACAGAACAGAAAACGACGCGAGCGAGCCGATTTTGTCGACGCGCCGACATATTGCTTACTAATTACATTTACATAGTATTGTTTACGTGTGTAATATTATTAATGTTTAGTTCAAAAATTCGTTTCCTAAAATAAAAGCAATTGAAATTTCAAATAAATATCAATATTATCATCACGCTATAAATTTAATGGGGTATAGGTAAATTCATTCTATTACTAGTGGGTGTTAAGTTTTCATTTTTAAATTTATTTTATTGTAATTTATAACTTAACGTTCTGAAATTTTGAATTAGATGGCTTTTATTTTGTGTCTGAGTATGGCGTGACCTTCTCCTCAATTAAAACGCTCTAAGTGTGACTCGGTCCCCTAAAATTAATGTAGCTTCAAGTACAATCAAAATTTAGGGTCACCCATTTTAAGAACATTGAAAAAATTCCAACAAAAAAGAAATGCTAAAATTATTTAAAATTAATTAGTAATGTAACGTCTATATTTTTATCAATACATACATATCTTCACGCTGTATCCCTAACGGGGTAGTCAGAGAGGACAGAGCGCCAGGAGTCAAAGTCCTTACACACCTCTTTCGCCTCCTCAAATCTCATCATTCTTCGTCAATCTTCAAATTTTCGCTTCGGTATGCGAGTGCTTTTGACATTTCCGTCTGCTAACACTCTGGCTATTTGATCTTCATAATCTTCATAATCATAAGCCTTGGTCTTCCTTGGCTTCTTTTACCACTCACTTTCGCTCTGTAGATTTTCTTCGCCAGTCTTTTATCACTCATTCTTTCTAAGTGCCCGAACCATCTAAGCATTCCTTTCTTCATTTTTACAATAACACTGTTGTGCAACCCTGTCATACTGCGTATCTCTTCATTGTTTATCCTGTCCGCAAGCGTGACACCGCACATATTTCTGAGAGACCGCATCTCCAGAGCATTTATCATACTTTCACTCGATTTCAGACATCACGCAGCCCTGTCTGACATCAGAACAGACTTCGAACCAGGGCGACATGTCTCCGTCTATCCTTACACAGGCTCTGTGGTCTGGATACAATGACCTCACAGCCTGCAGTAAGGAGCCTCCCACGCCATATTCAGCCAGAAGACTCCACTATTTCTTTCGCACTACTCTAACGAACGCTTTTTCTAGATCCACAAAAGCGCACGAAAACTTTCTGACCTATAGCCAGAAACTTCCCCACGATAACGCGAAGCAAGAAAATCTGATCCATACAACCCCTACCATTCCTAAAACCACCTTGCGCCTCCCGCAAATAGTCCAGTAGAATTAGCTCAAAATAAGGCATGATTTTGCATTAATTGTGGTACTAATGATTTTTGGCACATCGATAGTTATGTCTGTGTATGATTACCTTAAATTCGCAACAGATTTGGAAGTGCGGAAAATGGTGAAATTTGAGAAAATTTTGGATTTTTGAATAATTGCAAAACAAAAATTGGGGTACTAGCTGTGAGAATACCACGTGTTTGGAGTACGAATACCTACCTACTCAAGCAATTTGGACCGGTTGCGACATACGGAACATACCTAAATTTAAAAAAAGTGATTTTTCGTCTTTATCTCCTAGGCAAAATTTGTGGTACTAGTTGCGAACTCATCGGACACTTGTTTTAACTTAATATACTTAGTTTTAAATTTGCAACCGGTTGCGACCTACGGAACCCTAAAAAAATACTTTTTTCAAAATTCTACTTCCAGCAAAATTAGTGTAGTCAATATTATTGCTTATATCACATTTATAGGTCGTATTCAAACTGTTTTGTGATTGCAACCTCTGAAAACACTACGGAACCTAGTCTATTTTGTAAATAAAAAGTACGTATAATTACGAGTCTTGCGAGGGGAATGCGGGCGGGGCGCGGCGGGCGGTACAGGTACGGGACAAGCGTTGAAATTAGCGTTGCGTATGATAACTGTTTTTAATATTTGAAATCCCGTCTTAACTAAATTTTTATTGGAAATATATTCCAATAAAAATTTAGTTAAGACGGGATGTCGGTGAGTGATGAGTACTGCTTAAACAAAAGACTTTTTATGTCTTCTTTTTTTTCGAAAAATAATTTAGATTTTTTTTGTTTTAACAAAAATTCAGCGTATCTGTATTTTACTGACTATACAGGACAGTGATTTAAAAAAAAGCGATTTATTGTCCTAACTATAGTCTAACGTTTTTACAGAGCTTAAAGAGGTATCATTTAAAATAACAATTAACTCTTTTTATATGCGTATTTGAGGAAGCCAAAGAAGTATGTATCGATGGCGAAGCGTGGCGTTCCGTCCGCTCTGACTACCCCGTTAGGGATACAGCGTGGAGATATGTATGTATGTATACGTGTATATTCATTTTAGTTTACGTTTATTTTTATTATCTTTTCGTACATCTTTCAATATGCAAAATTTAGTAATAATAAATTGACGTCCAACAAGTCAGCTTGAAATAAAATTAAGTAATTGAAACAGAGCCCACTTGCATCAATTTTTTTTGAATAATCTATACACGTAATAAAACCGTAGACTGTCTTCATTTGTAATCACATCACGCATATACCACTTATTGAATTAAAAATCTATTTTCTGAAAAAAATTAACCTTCTATCTGAGTAACATATAGTGTCTATTTTATCGAAATCGACCCACTCAATCAAAAGATTAAAAAAAATCGAAACCTCACAGACCACCGTGCAACACGTCACCGGGAGGAAGTGCTTTTTTTTCGTATATGTATGTACAATGAAAATGTAGTACGTACAATAAAAATATATTTGGAAATAAAATTGAGACGGCGTTATGCTTTGTCTAAATCGAAATAAATAAAAAATTATCTACATCCATACTAATATTATAAATACGGAAGTCTGCGTTTTCACTGTTAAACCACCGGACCGATAGATAGTTTGACATCAGAGGACGGACATAGGCTATCTTCTTTTTTTTTTTAAATCTATCCCTGAGGGGATGAAACTTTGTATGGGAAATGCTAAACCGCTGAACCGATTATGATGGTATTTGGTACAGAGATAGTAATTGCCCGAAAGCAAATGTAGGCTATTTTTTCAAAAAAATTCATGATTGAACAAATGATATGGTTTTTGTATGTGTGACGTCATCATATGCAATATGATATGCCAATATGCCCGAAAGCAAATGCCGGCTATTTTTTCAAAAAAATTTATGATTGAACAAATGATATGGTTTTTGTATGTGTGACGTCATCATATACAACATGATATGCCAATATGGCGGATGATCCACAAAAGGAAATAACTGTTTTTCAAGACCTCCATCAATATGGGTATCAAATGATAAGAAATACACAGAAGGTTTTTGTATATGTGACGTCATCATAAATCCAATATGACCAACTTTTTTGTTCAACACCAGTAATATAGGTATCAAATGAAATGGAAGACGCAAAGGAAGATTACTGAACATTTGACGTCATCATAAATTCAATATAGCGGATGCTACGCGAAAGGAAGTAACTTTTTGTTTAAGATTTTCTATAGTATCGGTATCCAATGTAATGGACAACACAGGAGAAGGTTTCTGTATATTATGTGAACTGCGCACGTGCGGCATTGCAACACATGCTGGGTACTCGGCCGAAATTAATTTTTTGTATAAAGTGATAATGGGTGAAAATTCCAGGTTCTTCGGGGAACTAATTATGACAAAGAATTTTCAAATCGACGTCTTTGTCATAATTAGAAAAAATTAATAATGCATGGTAATTTTTTTAAATGATATGACATGGGTATCATTTTCAAGGTTTCTCGGAATACTGCTTACAAGTCTATTTTCAAATCTGAGATGGCAGACATTACTATATTCAATAAATTGATATAGGCGTCATTTTTAAGGTTTTTCGGGGTGTAGATTACGAAAATGACGTTGATCTTAAAATCCAAGATGGAGGACATTATTCTTTTAGTAAAATATGGGTGTCATTTTTGAAGACGCTCCCGGTGCAGATTACGAAAATAATATTTTTTCTTAAACATAAAATGTACATTAAAATGTGCATAGTATGCTTTACGATCCATACTATCTCATAATAATAAGTATTATCTTGCCAAAGTATGTCTGTCTGTCTGTTACGTTTTCACGGCTAAACCGCCAGTTCGATTTTGATGGCATGGATCTCCGTGCCATCAAAATCGAACTGGAAATCGAAATCGAATCGAACTTCAAACTATCTAGTTTGAAACCGGGAGTCGAACATAGGCTGCTTCGTTTATCAAAAATCTTTTCATAACAGGATGGAAACGAGGGTAAAACTTTGTGTGAGAAATGCTAAACCGGTGAATCGATTACGATGTTTAAGACAGTGATAGACTTTTTAAAAGGAAAACACAAAGGCTACTTTTTATGAAAAATCTACCCATAAAAGGGTGAAAAAGAAATACTAACTCGGAAAAGTCACGGAAAATTTTTCCACGCGGAAGAAGTCGCGGGTACAGCTAGAACATCAATAATACAAAAACAAAGAAGAAGTAGAACCCAAAGTCATTAAACCTTAATCGATTTTTTTATTAGATCTTTACCTATAAAATCGATTTTTAATACCTATGATTTCAGTGTGAATATCGGTGTCTTTCATTGTACTTAGAATTCCAAATTTAAATTAAATTTTGAATGAGTATAATTTTATGAGTTCGCGTCACGACATGATATTTATTCTTTCTTTTTATATTTGACCTCTGCTATTGCATTATGCTTATAAGTTATTGCACTAATGTGGTAAAACAAATTTCTATGTGTTCGATAATATTTTTCTCGTGGATATTAAAATTAAAAAATCTATTAAATTTTATAACAATTTTAAATTTATATAATAAATTTTCAGAAATATAGTTACTAATGCAAAGTTATTGTTTATTACCTTATATTATACAAATTTTAAACTGAAAAATTTGCAAAAAAGCCTTAGATGTTCAATTCAAACCTAAACTGACGTTCATTTCTAATTTAGGGTTTATTAGCAAATACTAACGACATTTCAGGTAGAAAAATATATGTAGGAATATTTGAAAATAAATGTAATTTGAATTGAAAATGTATAATAGTCTGACTGGACATAATTTTTTACATTATTTCATAATTTCAGGTTTTTACTTCTGTCGGCAGTAATGACTGCCTATTTTTTTTAACAAAAACTAATCGGTGTAATTTTTTTTCTACTGTCAAAAGTTGTTAAGATAAAAATTATTACCTATTTCTCATAATTATAAAAAGAAAACACTCCACCATTCCGACTTTTGGGTCTACTACGTCCATCTATTTTCAATTTGAAATTATAGCTTGCTAATGCGTTAATGTTATTTAACAATGTATGAATCAACCGCACGGCGAGTCGTAGTCGCTCGAGCCGTACCCTGTCTCCCGCGCCGCTCGCGTTCCCCTCGAAATATGCGTAATAAGCGTATATTTAATTTACAAAATAGACTATGTTCCATAGTGTTTTCAGAGGTTGCGATCACAAAGCAGTTGGAATACGACCCATAAATGTGATATAAGCAATAATATTGACTACACTAATTTTGCTGGAAGTAGAATTTTGAAAAAAGTATTTTTTTAGGGTTCCGTAAGTCGCAACCGGTTGCAAATTTAACACTAAGTATATTAAGTTAAAATAAGTGTCCGATCAGTTCGCAACTAGTACCACAAATTTTGCCTAGGAGATAAAGACGAAAAATCATTTTTTTTTAATTTAAGTATGTTCCGTATGTCGCAACCGGTCGAAATTGCTTGAGTAGGTAAGTATTCGTACTCCAAACACGTGATATTCTCGCAACTAGTACCACCATTTTTGTTTTGGAATTATTCAAAAATCCAAGATTTTCTCAATTTTCACCATTTTCCGCAATTCCAAATCGGTTGCGAATTTAAGGTAATCATACACAGACATAACTCTATCGATGTGCCAAAAATCATTAGTACCACAATTAATGTAAATTCATTCGTCGGCAAGTTCACTGCCCCCTCGCTTGGTTTCACTCAAACATAACACATCTAATCTTTTATCTTCCATAATATCAATCACTTCATTCATCTTCTCCTCAATCCCACCTCTCACATTCCACGCAGCTACTCTGCACTCCTATTGGGTGGCGGTCTCCAACGCCGAACTGTACTCTGCACACACCAACTGGGACAGACCGGTGTACGTCGCTTTCGAGGGACGCCCTATCATTGTCATTGCCGTTGTCTCGCAATGTGATGTGCACAGGAGAGGCATTGCAGCCCTGAAAAGGGCTGGCAGGGGTCGCGACGAGCACGCTTCCTCAGTTGACCCCCAATTTTTTTATTAATATTAAATTTTTTATCAATGTACTTGTAAATGGTATAAACCCTATCAACAGCATTCTTAATATTTTCTAAATTAAAGTTTATAAAGTCGGTGCAACAATTGATGATATTTCTTTTTAAAAATAATATTTAGGTAAAACTATTTACTTAATGTTTTTAAACTTTCACGACTTGTACACATCTTACAATATTTACTAACGGGTCTATGTCGCGTTTATACTTTAAGGCTAGTTACCTATTTTATCCCGACGTTTCGACCGGATTGCACCGATCATGGTCACAGGCAGACTGCTGAGGATGAATGACGTCTTCGTAGCGTGCGGTTTTTTGCAACTACCCACACTCATTCAACGCATTTCTTAATTTTTGTTATTGTCACTGTCGGTACTTCGACACACTACACTAACGACATCTGCACACTGGCGACGTCCGGTTTTCCGGCTCCGGACACACTCACTGATGACAGGATTTCATGATATTGATAAGCGGTATCCATCTTCCCGGTTGAATTTATGGTATTTCTTGATTTCAACCGCCTCTCGTGCTATTCTGGAATAATAGTGTCGATCGGTGGAAAGGACCTGTGGCTGATGCAATTCAATCCAGTGATTGGGTCCTGACTCCAGCAAGTGCTCGGCAATGGCTGACCTATTTGTCTGTCGTTTTCTGACAGCTGTGATATGTTCTTTGACTCTTTCTGCTATTGTTCTTTTCGTCTGTCCGATGTAGGAACTACCACAGCTGCAATCCACCTTGTAGACACCAGGTGTCTGGAAGGGAATGACATCCTTTGGAGTACGCAGGTGCTTTGCCATTTTAGAGTGCGGACTATACACAGTCTTAATGGAGTATTTCTTTAGTGCTGTTCCAACTTTGTCCGTTACTCCTTTTATATACGGCAAAAATACTGGCACTCTGCGGACCTCGGGGCGACGCTCCCTTCTCTGCGGACGTCGTATGTTTCCTCTATATCTGTTTTGCTTTAGTACCTCCTGAACATGTGCGAGTTCACTCTAAATGTTCAGGGTCACATAGGTCATACGCTCTGTTCACCAGTGAAGCTACCACGGACTGAAGATGTCGCATCCGCAGACACTAACTAGCCTTAAAGTTTAAACGCGACATAGACCCGTTAGTAAATATTGTAAAACTATTTACATTTTTATTTTTTACATTTTACGTTTTTAAATTCGACATTCCCATAATATGTCGTTTGAGATATTAAACCTGTGCAATCACCTTTGAAAACTTTTTTTTTTTATAACGCCAACAAAGAACGGTCTGCGTTAGGCCTATAAACGTTGTTTTGTTCAGGCTTTTAATAGCTATTACAGCTGTCATAATCTACGGGTCCCAAGTATAATAATCTACTTGTAAGTGCAAAAGCATTATTTTATGGGACAGTTCTAACTTTTGTGATATTTTCATATATTTATTAATAATACCCAAAATTAATTAATACTACAATATAACTATAATATACAGTATTATCACTTGCTTCTATGTATTTACTATAGTTTTCATTTATATTGTTAGAAGTAAACTGATTTAATTATCGCTTGCTCCAATTTACAGTTCACTGTTCTAAATATACCTCGTTTACTCTTTAGCTTGAAAATCGTAACATAAAAAGACAAATTAACGTACATAAATGTATCAATATGCCATAATAAACTTGAGTATACCTTTTCACTTCGCTGTAGTTGAGTAATTGATGTAATCGAAAAATATAATCATAGTAAACCTAAAACACGCTACTATTTAAAAAAGTTCAAGCTGTGACCACCGCGCCACTGAATGCAATTCCACTCACAGTCTTACGTCAAATGAAACGCATAGACAAAACTTATGCGAGTAACCAATGATATTATAATATAAAAGAGGTAGATAGGTTACCTTAGTACTAATCTAAGTAAAATATTGTCCCAGTTACAACGTTACAAAGTGAGACAAATATACATTGCACTGCGTCGCTATGCAATGTAAAACATAATTTCATTTCAAACTAACAAATCACATAGCTCTCTAAATCATTGTGATTGGTCAATTTCAATTTCTTACTACATTTTAAGCGAATCCGTGACTAATTCATAGAATATTAGTAATTAATGCCACAGAACAGACATTTAAAAAAAAAGGTTGATACCTAATGGGACTAGACAGCAAAAAATGATGTTTGCTTTTTTCGAATTTCGTTTTTCTTGAATCATGTACATGAGAACATATTTATTTAAAAAGATCGTCAACATTTTTTAATTATAAATTTGAAAATGATGAATTATATATTATTGCTTTCAATAAATGTAAACGATGATTAAAACTGGGTGGCTGCGTCATCGCAAGATCGTGTATATTATAAAAAACGTTTGGATTATTAAAATATTTAGAATTTTGAATGCGCAATAGGCATTGCATGACATTGTTGGTTCTGTAACATTACTTTTCATATTCTTTGACCAAGTCCGAGTTGGCTAATTAGCAAAGTTTTAAGGGTGCCACTTTTCGAGTGCATGTAACCTATCTACACCTCTTTTATATTATAACATCATTGCGAGTAACTCACAACAATATGGAAAGTTGGCTAGTAAAGAAGCTAGATTTTGCTCTTGATATGTTCGTCTAAAATAAATATATAATACATACCCATAGTAAATATAACCGTAATAAATATCCGTAAATGAAAATATATAAAAATGAGATTATATATAAATAAGTATGAGTGTAAGAATATAAAAATATAAAATATAAAAATATTTTTATCTTTGAAGTAAATATATTATTTCGAACTAATTATAACGGTACGAGTCTAATGGATTTATATACATTTTTATAATGAAAAAAAAAACAACATTTCGCGGCTTGCACCAGTATACATAAGACCCGTCAATATTGAGTGACCTAGACAATTCCTCGGTAACGTTGCATTTGCAAGCTTTGCAAGCCGAATGTTAACCATGACCTTAGTCGATAGTGCTCTGAAACACGGCTGCATGCCAAAGCGGTTTAAGTTTTTTATGACAACTAATGGAGTTCTCGAGACACGTAAATTTTTTTAAACCTCTAGATTTTCAGTTTTATAATGATTCTTTTTTCTTTCAATATGATGCAAAGGGAAAGACTTGCGTAAATATGTAATAGAAAATTTTTAAAAATACTTCATTGTAATTTTAAAGATTTTTGTATTTGATGGTGTAGGTTTTTACAAGAGAATATAAAATTACTACATATTATTTTTAAATGGCATTACGTATTATTATAATACGATAAATATACATAAATCCATTATTTACAAAACAATTTATTTTCCGATAACCTTTTACAATTTTTTTTTTTAACTGACTTCAAAAAAAGGAGGACGTTCTCAATTTGACTGGTTTTTTTTTGTATGTTTGTTACCTCATAACTCCGTCATTTATGAACCGATATTAAAAATTCTTTTTTTGTTTGGTAGATAATACTTCAGAGGTGGTCCCATTTAAATTTCACCGATATTAGAGCTTGAACTTCGAAGATACACCAGATAACACGACCTGGTTATAACCTTTATTTATATTAATGATCCTCTTGTATATCGTTACGTTCCGGAATTAGAAAGAAGTTTTAGGTCAAGATTACTCAAAAGGGAGAAATAATGCATTTTTATGAAAAAAAAATTAAACCGCCTTAAAAAAAAACACTGAAAAGTACAAAATAACTATCCTTTACTAATCGAAACTCAAGGACAATTAAAATAACTTCTTAAATACCATACACATACCTATACATAATTAAATTTGACAGTTACTGAAGTCGGTGCCAAATCAATGTGCAACAACAGAAAGTCTATTAGTTTGGTAGGCTTGGGACCGACTTCAGTAACTGTCAAATTTAAGTATATAGATATGTGTATGGTACTTAAGAAGTTATTTTAATTGTACTTGAGTTTTGATTAGTAAAGGATAGTTATTTTGTACTTTTCCGTATTTTTTTTGAAGGCGGTTTTATTTGCAAAAATTTGTCCAATTTACTTTAAAATTTAAAATTAAAATTTATTTAATGTATTAACAGCCATTATACAATATTTTTCTTTTATTTCAAAAATCGTTACAATTTATTTACTTACAAATAAACAGCCTTTTTACAAAAATGTGAGACATGCTTAGACTTTTACTCATTATCAAACGTCAGATGTTAACGGCCCCAAATGCTAATCTGATAATAATATCCCCATCCTCTCGCAGATTGGACCCTGATCGTAATGTTGTTCCAGTTAATTCCACCAGAGATAATATAAGGATAGGCGTACTGTGTGGCGCCTACTTCGGTAACCTGAACGGCCGTAATTCTGGTCGTAGCGTTACCACGATAAATGAAATCCTCCGATTGTATAGCGTTAGGTATTGGTTGGCGGTACAGGTACGACCTGAAAAGATAATTAATATTACTATAAAAAATCAAAAATAACTGTAAAGTCTCAGGCAGTCGCCCGGAGGTTTTAAGCTGCTCCACCTCACATCGTCGTTTAGATTAGTCGAATATTATATCGATTTGTATGCAATTTCATCTTCTAGTGAATATTACGCAAAAATATATTAATTTGTCTGTTAACTTATCGGAAAATCGTTATCTTAGACCGTATCATGAATTCTGCCCGAAGAGATAAAGTTCGGATGAGATTTGCATTTTATGGCGTATTGTTATTATTTTTTTCAAAATAAAACGTTTTGATATAGTACCAGCCATATCTAGCGCCTTCATCCCCGTGGATTTGAACTCATCGAATCCATGATATCATTCAAACAATATAATATTTAAGAATAATAAAGATTAAATTACCTGTGGAGTAACCTATCGCCAGCAATAACAGATCCCACGTTCAGGTTAGCTCTAGAAGTTGCCGACTTGAGCACAGATCCGCTGTAGCCAGCCACCAGGGCAGTTAGTACAACAAGCAAAAGTGTAACTTTCATCTGAAATAAATGGTAGGATGTTCTGTATAATATATTTTTTTATATTATTTAGTGTAGGAGTATAATAGGAGACAGCCCAATAAGAAAAAAGAGTATACATATAGCGTCGTAGAGTATATTATATGTTTGTAACCACGATCACTATGTAATTTAAATGTGTGGCTGTAACACGACCACTTTACAAACTGTTATATTATTCAGAATTTTTTCACTTCATGTAGACGTTTATATACCTGCTATAATAAACAACGCTGGCAGCGTCCCAACCATAATTTCGCTATTCGTATTAATATTATAAATACAAAAGTCTTTCGATCTCTGTATCTGTTACATTTTCATTGTTAAACACTAGACTGATTTTGATGAAAGCAATGTTTTTTACATTGTTTAGAATTTAATTAAATATATATTCGTTCATGGATTTCGACATTTCGGAGCCCCCGTCCTACCAGAGGCCGTAAGCTCATGTGTAATGTCCCACACGTCCTTGAGATAGAGTATTATCAAATAAAATAAAATAAAAACAGCTAGCATTCTTAGAAAATATTTATTCTATCGCTCGCTGTAAAAACCAAATTGTACCCAGACAAAGATGGCCCAAATCGCAAGTTACATAATACCACAAACTGTGTAGATCTATTTATACTCGACTACGACAACAAAAACAAAAAGGGCCGTATCTTCTCATGAGTATCTGAGGCATCTTATGAAATTCGAGGCATCTTATGAAATTCGAGGCGTTACGTTCAATAGTAAAATTAGGAGACAGAAAGCTGCAGTCTTCAGTGCTCTCATATCAGCTACGTGCGGGGAAATCGATCCAGAGTATTTTTTAAATCAGAGATTTTAAAATTTGAAATGTTCATGTTTTACATACATACATATTTTCACGCTGTATCCCTAGGTAGTACGGGGTAGTCAGAAAAGACGTCACTGTCCTTACATATTTCTTTCGCTTCCTCAAATCTCATCATTCTCCTCACACATTTTCGCCTAGGCTTGCGAGTGCTTTTGACATTACCGTCGGCTAACACTCTGGCTATCTGGCTATTTGATCTTCATAAGTCAGCCTTGGTCTTCCTTGGTTTCTTTTAATACTCACTTTCGCTCTGTAAATTTTCTTCGTCAGTCTTTCATCACACATTCTTTCTACGTGTCCGAACCATCTAAGCATTCCTTTTTTCATTTTTACAATGACACTGTCGTGCAACCCTGTCATACTCCGTATCTCTTCGTTGCTTATTTTATCCGCAAGGGTGACACCGCACATATTTCGAAGAAATCGCATTTCTACTGCATTTATTTTACTTTAACTCGATTTCGGGCATATCCAGGCCTCACTACCGTACAATAAAATTGAAACCAACACCGAATCGTTTATGGTCATTTATGTTTTGTTTGTCAATAAAGGTGAGTACAATGGTGAGGTTATAGATGATTGCACATACTTTATAATTATGTATGTCATTCGTAAAATTTGACGTTAAAATGTAAGCAACTATTGGTTTATTATTTTAATCGAAGACCGACTGCCTCTCAACCCTATCGCACCATGGTCGCTAGAGCATAATTCTAGCTATGCCAATGTGGACAGAACAAAGAACAATAAAATCACAATTGACAGCTCAGCACTTGTGGAGCCCATCGCTTACACCAATTACTTATGAGACACCCTTACCTATCGCCATATAACAACGAATCGACTCAACAGCTTGTGCTATCCGAAATATAAAGACACGCGATATGGTACACCCATCCAGTAGGTACTAACCGAACAGTACTTAACCAGACATTACCGAATCAAACACCGAATCGCCATTAATACGAATGCCAATTCGATAACATTTTAGAAATAGTAAACTTACCTTCAATTTTGTTTTTTACGTTTTCTTGAACTGCTGAGATAATGTCACTTGCTACTAAGCAAAAACTAATAGTGGTGAAATATTGCTACCGTGATATATATATCAAGCAGAAGAACACTGCTGTCTGATAAGATTGTCACCTTATCAGTTTATCAAACAGGATGACTCACTATAAGAAAATAGTTCCACACATTGTTATCAACAATCATTCTTAGAATAACTAATCAATTAAAATTAGTACATATCATTATATCGGTCATTCAAGAATTTTATTTTATTTTTACTAACTGATGCCCGCGACTTCGTCTGCGTGAAAATCTGCTTTATCACGCACCTCCGTTTGATAATCAAAAAATTCAGTCAGCTTTGTTTGTAAATATTTACAGTCCGGATTTCATTAGTGACTAAGAGAAACCATTTAATTGCGATCGACACGATTTGATTAACTTCAAAATTAAAGAATATC
The DNA here is from genome assembly GCA_907165235.1 of Zeuzera pyrina. Classification (NCBI taxonomy): domain Eukaryota; kingdom Metazoa; phylum Arthropoda; class Insecta; order Lepidoptera; family Cossidae; genus Zeuzera; species Zeuzera pyrina. The sequence continues at coordinate 9,780,965 of OU015641.1, forward strand.
TATACTATACACGACATTAACGGCGCAATTAAACGACGCGAACATTTTCTAGCGGCCGCCGCGGGACGGCCGCGTGGTTACCATTCTCATGTATTTATTAATGGCGAATGTGAACTCTATTAACTAGGCAAGAACATTCAAATTTCTGGGAATTACCTAATCCCGCGCCTGCTCGCGGTCGCCGGGCGTTCGTTCGCGATCACCGCGCGTTCTAAAACTATCTCACCCTCACATTCCATTCCTCTCTGGCTACTCCAGACAGTGTGGAGTTACTTGTGCAAAACATGAGCTTAAATATGTAAAAATATTGAGTGTACTTTGCTTTATTTTGCGGCGTCCGCTTAGCGACCGCGTGGCGACCGAGCGGCGACTGCGTGTGGCGACGTAAAGAAATTCGTGTCGAATAAACGCGCCCTAACGGTTTTACCTGCTGGGGCTAACATACATAGATTGTTAGCATTACTGACCCGCGAGCAGGCCACGTACATTTGGCAGTGGTAAAAACAGTTAGACCTTAGATTGACAGCAGCGCGAGCGGCGAATTTAAAATTATTTTAAATGATGTTAACTTTTTACACTGTTGTCCAATTTCAATGAAACAAAGCCGAGTGTTGTTCCAAGCTAAGCTTAATCTACCTGTTAAATCTATAAGAAACTCCGTTGAGTAATTTCGGAGATTAGCGTGTACATACAGACAAACAGACAAAAATTAAAAAAAATGCTGTTCTATGTTCTGTTACTCTTTTTTTATCGCACACATTAATTTTTTTATAAATTTGATCATTGTACAGACACTCGGTTTCTACGGCTTTATTATGTGTATAGGTGTAAGTACATAGAGATTAGGGATGTTACAGAAGTGGTTTTATCGCAACCAAAGTCGGAGTCGGGAGTTTTTAAATTTGATTTGTCGGAACCGGAACCGGAGTCGGAGGCGGAAGCAGAAAGAGATGTGTTAAGGGCAAGTCTAATAAAATAAAATACAAATATTATTCTGCATTTTTAATTTCAGCTCAAAATATAATACACCTGCTTAACTAGACGTTGAAAATAAAAATAATCGATTTATTTTTAATCTTAAACAGTACTAGTAGTAAATTAAATCAAATGAAGTGACTCCAAAAGAAGTATACGAGTATGTATTTAATCAACAAAAGCTTTACCATCCCATCTATTTTTCAATGAGTCATATATTAGGCTAGCACTCTAGCACCACTAAAAAGTTGTTCGCTTTCTATTGAGCCTGGTGGAACAAAAGGCGACGCATTGCAAATTTTGAAGGCAGGGATCTCGTTTTTTGTTTGTGACTACAAAACGTATGAAAGTGATATTTGGTAACCCGATTCTTCCTTTCATTGACTATGTTGCCAGTTGCGATACACGATTGGTTAACTTTTGTAACACAAAAAAAAAATTATAGAAACCTCTTTTAAAACAGAGATTTATATTTCTCAGAGTAACGGGACCGATGTATGTTTCTAAATTTTTTATATAGTTTAATCTAAGCATATTCTTCAAGATGCAGTTGAATTTTTTTTAATAAAATAACTACTTTTTCGTATTTTTCATGAGCTAGCGCGCGCACGTTTGCATAGAGCAGAAGGTCTATTTTAGGTTACATTATTGTTTATCAATGCGTCGCCATAATCAACAGAAAGTACATAGGGAGGGTGGATCTCCGCGCGATAAGCATAAACTTGTTCGTACGCGCGTACCGCGGCAGCCGCCGCTGCTGTACTACGACCTCCGATTATAACCTTCGATTTAAAAGTGTCGGAGCCGATGTCGAAATCGGAAGTAATATCAATCGGAAGTTCGGAATCGGAATCGAACCTCCGTAAAATCCCTAATAGAGATAAGTAGGTTTTGTAGCTTTTAGTCGTGCATTATAAAAAGTACTTTGTTTTGATGATCTCGATGGCGCAGTAGCTTAGACGTTGCATCCAAGCGCGGAAGGTTCCGGGGTCGATTCCCGGTCGGGTCAATTTAGGAAACGACTTTTTCTAGATTGTCTCGAGTCTGGGTGTACTAGCAGACGCCTCTAGTAGGCGTCGTCTGGTCCTCATAACACAGGGAATCCCCTAGTTTGAGATTAGATGATTGGTGTGTATTGTCTGGCGCATTATTATTATTATTATTTTTGTATTACTTAATCACAATACTGAAAGTATGAAAATTTAAAATATGGAGTTCCAAAAAAAATTGAGAATTAAATGCATAGATGTAAATAAATTAAGAATATTAATTAAATATTTCCATGTACATACTTTTCGTCTAATAACAAAGTTACACGTATATAACGAAATACAAGACATAATACCTCTATACTATTATTTATCCGTTATGTAATAATTAATTGAAATAATTCTTTTATATAAAAGTAACGCCATTATCAAACTCGGCCATACTTGTTATTGAACATGTATTAAAATTAATAAAAAGTTTTGACATTAATAATATTAAAATTAAATTACCAAAAATCCCAATAATGTAAAAAAAAACGTAAAAGACTGACAAAAGTCGATACAGTCAAAGATCTCTAACAAAGGTCTATTCATTCCTGGCCCTGGCCAAGGCCTGGTTATAATAAACAAACTTAACGAAATTAACTTTCATGCTGGTCTGAGAGAGAAAAAAAAAATTTAGTTTGTAAAGAAGTAAAGAATGCAACGTTCATAATCTGGGTATAAACGCTTCCAACTTCCTTGCGCGGCAAACATAACAATGTAAGATTTACTAATTAGTTTGGGTTTCATACAAACGATGTGGTTGCCTAGAGATTTATAATTAAAAAGGATCATTGCAACGTCCGTAGCTCTGTAATTATAGAAGATAAATCGTGTAACAACAGGGGTTTGAATCTCTACATCTCGTATTATTATCTCTTGCTTGTATCATAGCAAAGGGAAAATGAACCAATGTACTACAGAAATTAATTGGTTTATAAGCAAATTTAAACAAATTTTATGCCAACTTTAAGTAAGTTGAAACAATTTGATCTTTCAAAGTTACAATACAACAATGGCACAACGCTTTTTATTTTCAAAATTTACAAAGAAATATTTGTTTTTCCGCGAAGAATCGCCAAAAATAAAAAATCGCTCAGTTTTAGGATAGCCTCCAATGGTAATGAAATGAAGCATTATAAAAGTAACTTAACTTTAACTTCTAGTAGCTTATTCTTTCGATTACAACACAACGTTTAAAATTACATACTATAGACTACATTTTTTTTTCTCAAACAAAATCCCCGTAAAATACTAGGTTCTTTCCTACGAAATTGTCGTTTTATGTATTATGGAATAAAATCAAACCATTTTGTTATGAAAACTCGATGTCGATAAAAAAAAAGGATTTTTTTTATCGACTGTTTATTATCCAATAATATTTCCACGTTGAAGGATTTCTAGATATAGAACTGAAGTTGTATGTATCCAAATATCTAACTCTCAGTGTTCTTAGATATCGAGATCCAGATCACCAAACACACCAAAGTCTGCGGAGGAGGACTCTTAATGCAAAACAATGTTTTTTTTGGATTTTTTTTATCAAGATTTTTTTTTCCAATCATGTTTCCACTTTTAAGGATTTCAAGAATAGAGTTGAAGTTGTCCAAATATCTAACTCTCAGTCTTCTCAGATTTGGAGAACTAGGTCACCAAAACCACACCAAAGTCTGCATAGGCTGACTCATAAATAAAAAAGCAATGCTAGGCTTTTTTAAAAACAATCTTTACACGTACCTATTCAAATCCGGGAAATTTACGAAAAAAATTTCCGCGCAGACGAAGTCGCGGGTGCAGTTAGTTTTATTATAAAACAGCAACAAAGCCATTGACGATCTTTATAAAAATGATTTAACTAGGTATTTTAGGCTTTTCTGATTTTAAAATGAATACTTGTAGAATTGTGGTCTGAGTGTTTGTATGTTTATTTCTTCACAGCTAAGAAACTGCCACTGAATTTTTATACGAAGCTCTCTGTTTGAAGAATTGGAGTCTCATTTACTTGCATAAGGAAAGTGCATATCATCACGTTCATCTTTATTAAAACGCTGCGAAGTTATTTTTAATTAGTAAAAGATGTGAACTTGAATTTTGATTACTAAAAGATAAATAATATATCTAATCATGACTACGTAACTAGTGGTTTCTAGGTAACTTATCCTTTTACTAGTAGTGCTAGTAAAAGTAACCTTAAAGTAACCTTACCTCTATTCAATCTTTACTTTTAAAACAGTACAGAATAATGTGTAACTAAATATTTGTGTTAAGGAATGTTATTGCATTATATATAATTTCCTTTACATGCATTTAACGCGTCAAAAATAGTTGATATTAATTACAAATATTAAATGTATTTATCTAAAAAGAAAAAAATATTAACAAAAATCGAAACTTTTCTTTTGATTCGGAAAAGTATTAAAATTATATTTTATACTGAAGTCGCTTCGTTACTTACACTACAATAAAGCTACGAAAGTCGCACGAATACATGAGTGCCCGAGCGCCCGAATACCTAAATTCAAGTGCTTACGATTCGTCATAGGGCTCTTAAATCGTACCGTTAGGCCCTAGTTACCGAATGGGAAATAGCTAAAGATTTTAGGAATTTATCACATGGAATGGATTTCCGCAAAGTAACACCTGAGTCTATAAAATATCTTAAATAGTTTTCTTTCAAGCCTGTTTTAAAATTAAGCGGCATAATCTTAATATTAATTAAATCAAAAAATGTAATCACAGTAAACCTAAAACATTGAAACGTTCACATTGTGACTACCGCGCCCCGCACTCTGATTTCAGTTCCACTTACACTCTTGCGTCAAATGAAACACTTCGACAAAACTTATGCGAGTAACTTACAACAGTGTGGAAAGCTGGATAGTAGAAACTAGGTTTTGCAATTGATTCAGGTTTGAAGATTTTATCGTCGAAATTACTTATTTTTAAATAATTTTAACAGGGTACGAGTAATTGTGATACGCACATGCATACATACATACTTATACACACCCACACACATACATACACACACACACACCCGTACGCACACAAACACTCATTATTACATACATGTGCACATGTACACGCACATAAATTATTGTTTGCTTTTGTGTATTATTTTCTGTCATAAAATGCATTTTTTGCTGGGAACATGTAAAAAAAATGTAACTGGGGGTGGGCGTTGCCTTCTGCAACACAGTTTACAACTAGTGCAATTGGCATCGTTTCTACTGTGCTTCATGTAACCTTCTTCCCTATGAAATAAATAATAAATGAATAAATAAAATAAAAATAAAAAATATATACTCGTACTTAATTATATTATATTTATACAAATTATATACACACCGGCACAATTAGCGGAACAGAAAAAAAAGTGAGACTATGAGATAATAACGCATATATTTGACGAAAATGTAATTAGACACAAAATAACAAATTGATTAACATCTTTTAACAACGACTTTGAAAAGTCTTCGTTATTTTTTATTGAAAAATAAAGAAATTTGAAATAAGTGAAATTTTTAGATGATTATGAACCATCACAAAAAATAAAAAAAAGTAAGCATTAAATGATTTAACAATAAAATTAAAGCAAAATTAATAACGAGTGTTTCCCCCTCTTGCTCTGATTACGGTTTCCATTCGTCTGGGCATGCTACAGATTATGTTATCGATGATTTCTTGAGGCAACCGCTCCCACTCCTCAAGTAATGCGTTTCCAAGTTCATTCACATTGTTGGAGGGTGGCATTGTGGATTTAACCCTTCTTTTTAGCAAGTCCCAGACATGCTCTATCGGATTCATATCGGGGGAATTTGCTGGCCACTGCATCACCGGTATACCTACGTGGCTCAGATATGCCTGTACCGATTGTGCACTATGAGCACGAGCATTATCTTGCATTAGAATAAAGTCGTCACCAATAAATGGGGCAAATGGTACAACATGTTCTTCTAAAATGTCTCTGATGTATCGATCTGCTGTCATGGTCCCTCCTGTGACTATCACTAACTCCGTGCGAGCTCCCAAACATATCCCTCCCCAAACCATAATCGAGCCGCCACCATAAGCCACTGTGTGTTCAAAATTAGACTGTATGTGGCGTTCTCCTTTGCGTCTCCATATTCACTGTCTCCCATCGATCTGTTTTAAAAGAACTCTGCACTCATCAGTAAAGAGAACCTGCTGCCATTCGCTCAAATCCCAATGACGATGTTCTCTCTTAATCGGTTTACGCGGTGACGTCTCTCAAGTTTTGGGCCTTTGGCAGGTATATACGACCCTAAACCAACTTCTTCAAATCTCCTACGAACTGTACGCTCACTTACTCGTACTCCTCGAACGTCTTCCAGTTCATTTCGAGCTTGTACAGCCGTTAATCGCGTATTCCTACGAACTCCAAGTTGTAAAAAACTGTCATCTCGCCTCGATGTACATCTTTTTCTACCTTGACCCCTCCTCCTCACAAGAGAATTAGACGATCTGTACCGCTGGATGCTGCGATGAATCGTTGATACTGGTCGACGAAGCCTTGAGGCAATCGATCTGTAGGTATGGCCATTTCTTCTCATTTCATCAGCCCTAATGATTTCCAGTGATGTTAAGTCAGGCATAATAAAGAGCTTTTAATAAACAAAATTGCCTATAGAATAACAAATTTATAAAAAACCATTAAGTGCAATTTTTTAAAAAAATTACAATTACGTAGTTATTACTCGAACAAGTTGACAAAACGTATTGTTCGGGAAAATAAAACAAATGAATGAAAAAAGTGTATGTCATCTAATTTTCTATTTTCAAATTTGACAATAAATTAAAAAAATATCATAACTGGCCAGTTCCTCAAGTAAAAGATTTTAAAATCCTGCTTTTTTTGTGTTCCGCTAATTGTGCCGGTGTGTATATTTATACAAAATGCAAAGTAATGAACATCATCAATTCGCGGCTTGCACCAGTATATCTAAGATCTGTCAATATTTATTGTCAATTTTTGTAAACTTCACAAGCCGAACGTTAACCATAACCTTAGTCGATAACGCTCGGAAACACGACTGCAGGCAAAAGCCGTACAAGTTTTATATGACAACTTGTGGAGTTGTCGAGATATGTAAATTTTTTTAACCAATTTTATTTAGCTTGACCTCGTACCTATATTTGTAATATCTCTGTTTCAAATCTCGCGACAACTTTTTCAAGTACTTCTACTACACCGAATCTTATGAAACTTAGCGCACTCTTTGAGCTCCCTTGACAATATACCATTATGGTAATTTTAAGTTGGTAACGAGTGTCTGATGACGGAGGTGGTACGTGCAACTCTTCAATGGTTACTAGTAACCCCTTCGAGTTCGGGCTCATTTGGTTGAATTTGACGACTGTTCCATAAAATTCACTTGGTGATAAGGGTCTAGTGATGGAGATGGACAGTGGAATTCTTTGACAAACTATAGTAAGTTCTTCGAGTTTGAGCTCTTTTGGTTGATTTTGAGTAGTATCCCATACAATACGCTTGATGACGAGGGACGGATGATGGAGGCAGGAGGTGGACAGTGGAACTAAAAAAAAAATAATGATCCGTCATTTAAACAATTATTGATTCTTTGAATCCACTCAAGTTAAGGTTTTTGTATTGTGCCGAGCATCGAGTCGCGTAAGGTCTTCGGAAGGACTGTGTATTGAGAAGCTTGATTGTGAAAAATTCACAGATAAGAAATCGTGCAACCAAAGATGCAATGAGATAATTGGAAAGGACGAGAAGTTTGCTGGACCTTCTTTTGAATTCAGTTATGCGTCCCACGTTTTTATTTTAGTCTCTTAGAAGTCCGAGATTATTACTTATTCCGCTGAGACAGTATTGCACGATTTCTTACCAGACGCCAGAATCTCAAGAATTTTCAGGTTTGCGTTCTAATTATTTTATAGTATTTGGTACAGCTAACGATATATAATAAAACCATTTAACTTTAAAGTTATGTACCTATGTTTTCATACCGCCTGATTAACAGTTTTATAATGATTTAATATTGATTTACGATTCTTTTTTTTTTAATAAATAGCATGATGCAATAAATTAAAAAAAACTTGAAAACTTCATTATTTTTCCTGAGAGTTTAAGAGTGGTAGAATCATGCAGTGTTGCAGCACGAATTGGGCCGGCTCGTCCAGTGAAATACCACCCTCTCACAAAATGTCGATGTGAAATAATAGCATCTATTGCTATTGTGTTTCGTTCGGTGAATGAGAGTGCCGATGACCCATCATCCCCTCCCCCTCACTCTCCATTAGGTGACCTGCTAGCTCGTTTTCCCCCTCTTTTATAAAAAAAAGAGATTTATGTAAAACGATTTATTTTCAAATTAACCACTTTTTTACTATGATTCTCTTTTACTTGAAAAAATATTTTTAATTCATTTTCAAATTAACAGTCTGTTTACATTATTTACAATATTATTCTTTTATTTTCAAAAAACGTTCCAATTTATTTTCAAATTAACAGCTTTTTTACAACATTTAACCTTTTATATACAAAATATAAAGATATATTTACAGTTACACTTATTCGCCAAGCTTCAGATTTTAACGGCCCCAAATGCTGATCTGATAAGAATATCCCCTTCCCCTCGCAGATTGGATCCTGATCGTTACATTGTTCATGCTAATGCCACCAGCCATAATATAAGGATTAGCGTATTGAGTGGCGCCTACTTCGACAGCCTGGACTGCCGTTATTCTGGTCGTAGCGTAGCCACGATACATGAAAATTTCCGATTGTAAAGAGTTAGCAATTGGTTGACGGTACAGGTTCGACCTGGAAAGATATTTAACACTGTTGTAAAACAAGTAAAAATTACTGAAACTTTTCAGTTTTAAGGCCTCTTCTCCACATCCTTGGTTAGCTAGATTAGTCAAATAGTATATCGCTTCCAATGCAATCACTTTTAGTCTTCTAGTGAATGCTGCTCTAAAAATGTTCGTTAATTATCGGAAAATCTTTATCTTAGACCTTGTACTGAATTCTGCTCGAAGAGTTCGGATGACATTTGCATTTTAGGTCGTATTATTTGTCATCGTTAGAAAATAAAATTGTTTTAAATAGTACCAGCCGCAGCCAATACCTTTATCTGGATTTTTATTAATAAGTAGCCTATATCTACTGTCTATAATACACTTAATATACATAAAAATATATATACATACATATATAACTTCACGCTGTGTCCCCAACGGGGTAGGCAGAAAGGACATAGCGCCAAGCGTCGCGGTCCTTACATACTTCTTTCGCTTCCTCAAATCTCATATATATAAAATCATATATACAAAATCTAAAAAAAGTAAACGTAGCCTAATGTATGGTATTTTACGAGAAATTTTCACGAAAATAGCCTAATACGTCCTTTCTTAGGTTACAAGCTATCTCTGTACCAAATTTCAGCATAATCAATTCAGCGATTCAGTTCAATATTACTTAAGAAAGAATGGACAAACAGCTCACTTTTTGTAGTGTAATGTATCCGTGCAGCTCGTAACTATATCGCACCAATCTTTCTTTACAATGACATACTACTGAACATTACAGCAATTATACCCCAACTAAGCACTAGGGGATATCACACAATAAATTACAGCAATTATACCCCAACTAAGCACTAGCGGATACCACACAATGAATTACAGCAATTATACCCCAACTAAGCACTAGGGGATACCACACAATGAATTACAGCAATTATACTCAAACTAAGCACTAGGGGATACCACACAATGAATTACAGCAATTATACTCCAACTAAGCACTAGGGGTTACCACACAATGAATTAAGGAAAGTCGATTTTCTAAATTGACCTGAGCGGCTAGACAGTGGTAAACGCTTCGTACAATTGAAACGCTTGCTGGCGTTATTGGCTCGTCAAGAGTGGCACTTGGCTACGTTTTTTTTTTTATTTTTAAATGGCACCGTACGTGAGTACATTGCTAACGTCAAGTAAAGCGAGAAAACAATTCAGTTTGAATTCAGTAGATGATTAGCGCATTTGCCAATGTCACGCATTAACATAAACTAGTATACAGACACAGAATAAGTAGAATCCATTTAGAATCACAAGTAAATTAGTTCTTTCTTATCGTAAAACTCCTCCAGTAAAGTGATAGTAGGCTTTACTGAAGTTATAAAGGACTTCTTGGAAGAGCGCGAAAACTTCAGCTACACATATTTATTTAGATTTCCGTTCTTGTCACTTACACAGAACTTTTAAAAAAAATTTACTATATCTGTTGTACTTTAAAACTCCTAAAAATGTAAAAAATAGAAAATTTAAATAAAATGACAACCTCACCTCCCGTTCCCGCCAAAAAGTCCTGACTACGTTTTATACGGCCGTTGTCACACGACTACGTTTCGTTTGACGTATAAGAAAGTTAATAATGTTTGACTGCCAATCTAAAATTCGTTACGCCAGATTACGTATTTGTCCTTTTATTCTACTAGCGTTTACGACAATTGAGCCACTTGTCTAGGCCCCCTGATCAGGACTCGAACCCAAGACTGTCGACTATTGAAATTATAACCTAAATTATTAAATGATATGTGTATATTGTCCTCATCAGAGATACAGAGTGAGGATTTGTATGTATGTGTTAAAACATAACTTGTATTTCATTCGTTTTCATGAAGTCAAGACGTACTACCACAAATACTACTTTTGAACACTTCAAACTTCATCATCAACATCGATAGCTTCTCATTCAAGCAATATCATATAAAATAACCATTAGATTACCTGTGCAGTAATCTATCGCCTGAAATAACAGATCCCACGTTCAGGTTAGCTCTAGAAGTTGCCGACTTGAGCACAGATCCACTGAAGCCAGCCACCAGGGCAGTTAGTACAACGAGCAAAAGTGTAGCCTTCATCTGGAAAAAATGGTAGGATGTATGATACTATATTATTTTTGTATATTATTTAGTGTAGGAGTACAGTAAAGGACAGCCTAAAAGGAAAAAATGTTATACACATACATATATCAAAGAATTTATTATATGATCCTGTCTTTTAACTGTTATATGAAACAACGTGTTCCCCTAACCACGACAACTATGCAATTGTAATATATAGCCATGACTAACACGAGTACGCGACCACTATACGCCAACTGTTATATACCTACTGTTATAACCTAACCTAACCTTTTTTTTTTGTTTATAAAAAGGGAACAAATCCCCACGGACACTCAGCCAGACTCTATCCTGATGTCTGAAATCGGACTCGTACCAACTAAAAAACCCTCGTCTTTGCTGTTAGCTCTAGTGGCTTTTACAGCGTCACCGGTCGCGTTGGGGCAAGCGCAGAAGGCGCCCTGCCAGACGGTCGACAGCCTGAGAGTTTCTCCAGCCGAGGAATACCTCGTATGGAGGCCGAACTTCGGGATCAGTGCATCCCCGGAGAAGTACCCGCACCGCGTGCATATTAACGGGTTCCTATTCGGGTACGGCCCGGGCCTTTAGTGAGACACAGGCGGCGTGACTGCTGAAAGCCAATTCGTATGCCTAGTGTTTTTTATAGCACGTTTACAATGTGGCTAAAGACCGTGACGGAAAATCATATTTGACTTTTCTATTCCAGCTCATATCCTATACGAAAAGTGTAACCCTACGTAGGGTATTAGCGTGGCGCGCACGACTGGTTGTTGTACCCCTGTACATGACGGCGCTTTTCTCGGGGCTAGCCTTGATTCTACGACTTTGGAACCACTCGCCTAGACTCGTGACCGCGATTTGGAGGAGTTGAGAAACTTTGAGGCGCTTACGGTCGGACGTAAATAATGCGGTATCATCCGCGAATAAGGGATAAATGTGTGGTAGAGCTATGCTGCATTGCAGCACGAATAGGGCCGGCTCGTCCGGTGAAACACCAAAATATCACCATCTCACAAAATATGGGCGTGAAAGAACAGCATCTATTGCTGTTGTATTATGTTCTCTGAGTGAGAGTGCCGGTGGCACATGTCCCTCTTCCCCCTCTTTTCCTTAAAGGCCGGCAACGCGCCCGTGATTCTCTAGACGTTGCGGGTGTCCATGGGCGCCGGTGATAATATACTATCAGGTGATTCGCTTACTGGTTACCCCCTCGTTTATAAAAAAAAAAGTGGAGCTCTACACCGGGTGTTTTGGGAATATCGTTCATGTAGAGCGAGTAGAGAGTGAGCGATAATATGGAGCCCTGTGGGAGGCTTGCACTGACGGGGCGAAGAAAGGAGAGCACCACTTCAACTCTACAACGAAAAGAGCAGCCTGACTAAAAGGCCCGTACTATGTGTACCAGATCGTCTAGCAAGCCGAGCTGGCGCAGCTTATACACCAGCCCGGCGTATCAGACTTTGGCGAAGAAAGCCCCGTACCTACGTGGTGACACGGGCAATTCAAGCCCTCTAGGGTGTGCTTCGTGAGGATGTGTACTTGCTGGACGAATGTTTAGCTTGAAGCCAAATTGCTCGTATATGTGAAGACCGGAAATGTCTAAGTGGACTTTGAAACGGGCCAGAAGCATCCGTTCATAAACCTTAATAGGCTGATGATTGATAGCTGACTGACGATGATTAAAGACTGATGAGACAGTAGTTATTGGAGTTTTTGTGTTGGTAGTAACCGGTTTTGGGATTCCGATAACGATCGCCTTCCACGCGGCTGAAAAGAAAATTTTCGCCATGGCGGTATTAATAATAGCTATTAAGAGCGCGAATGGACGCATCGAAAGTAGTTTAAATACTCAGTTTGAGATGCCGTCTCTCCAACTAGCCCTCCCCTCTATCCGCTACGAGAGAATAATTCTAGCTGAGCCAATGTGGACTGACCAAAGAACAATAAAATTGCAATTGACAGCTCAACACTTGCACAACCCATCGTCTTTACAACTTAGTTATGAAACACTCTCGTCTATCTCCATGTAACAATAAGCAAAACTAACAGTATAATATGCTTTTGAAGTACAAAGAGACTTAATATGGTTCACCTATCCAGTAGGTAACCGAACGGTACTTAACCTCAGATGATAGTAGAATAATATTTTCGTAATAGTAAACTTACCTTCAATTTTGTTGTATTATGTTTTCCTAAACTGCTGTGATAATGTTACTTGCTACTAAGCAAAAATTAATTGTGGTGAAATTTAATATTGCCACCGTGATATTTATATTGGGCAGAAGACCACTGATGTCTGATAAGATTGTCACTTTATCAATTTATCAGACAGTAAAACACATTATACGAAAATAGTTCCAAAAACGATGTTATCAGTAATCCTTCTTAGAACAACTAATCAATTCAAATTATACTTAATTATACGTAATGCAGCTGTACAAAAAATAAGGAATAAAATGCAAATATATAATTAAAATAAGAAAAGTAAATTGATAAATTTAGTCAAGGTTTCGTTACGTACATATATACAATTATATATGTACATAACAAAATATACTTATCTATTTCGATGTAATTTATTTAAATAATTGTAAAAAAATAAAGTAAAAAACATACAAAGGTTCGTACGGTCAAAGTTCTTGGTTCTTGGCTATGGCCAAGTTACAATAATTGAACTTATCGAAATTAACTTAACGACACAGCGCTTTTTATTTTCAAAATTTACAAAGAAATGTTTGCTTTTCTGAGAAAAATCGCCAAAAATAAAAAATTGTTAAGTTTTAGGATAGCCTCCAATGGTAATAAAGCAGTTATATATGTAACATAGGTATATAATTATATAACGACATAATCTTATCTTTTATGCAATAATGAATTTAAATAATTGTTTTATAAAAAAGTAACACAATAAATAAACTTAGTCAGCAAAGTTATATAATATATGTGACATAGGTATATAATTACATAACGACATAAACTTATCTTTTATGCAATAATGAATTTAAATAATTGTTTTATAAAAAAGTAACGCAATAAATAAACTCAGTCAGACTAATAAAAGTTGAATATCTATTAAAGTTTTAAAACTGATAAAATTAAAATTAAATTACCAAAAATTGCTACGATTTCAAAAATACGTAATACGAGCAAGAGACTGACAAAGGTTCGTAAGGTCAAAGATCCCGAATTTATTTCCTGGCCAAAACGTGGTTATAATAAACAAAGTTCATCGAAATTAACTTTCATGCTCAAATGAGCAGGAAATTCTTTTTCTTTCCAATGAAAGAAAAAAAATGTATAACATGAAGAATGAGACGTCATAATCTGGATGTCATTGAATCCTCCCAACTTCCTTGCGCGGCACACATAAAAGTAATTTTACACAATAGGGTTTCACACAAACGATGCACAGAATTTGATTGCCTACCGAGTCAAGTAAGCAAATTTTGTACCAACTTTAAGTTAAAATAAGCAGTTCAATCTTTCGAATACGACAACTCTTTTTATTTTTAAAATTCACTAAGAAATGTTTGTTTTTTTTTCTGAAAAAAATCGCCAATAACCAGAAATTACTTAACTTGAATTCTCTGAGATACAAGTATTAAAAGCACTTCAGTCTTTGCATTTTGCTGACGAAATAATTAAACTAAAATGGAACAAACGTTGCTCTACCACGATTCAAAAACTAGCTCCGTTTTTAGATGAAAACAATTTAATACGTGTTGGAGGTGGTTTATGTCACGCTGATTTACCATATGAGTAGCGACACCCAGTATTATTACCCCACAAAGACCACATAGTGGAATTAATTATTTATTACTTATTACCACCGTAAGAACTGTCATACTGGACCTGTTGAGTTGATGTCAATTTTAAGACAAAAATATTGGATCTTATCGTACAGGGATATAGTTCGTTATATCACTCACAAATGCAACTTTTGCTTTAGAGTAAAACCTAAACTGTCGTTCCCCCTTATGGGAGACTTACCGCCTTGTAGAGTAAACGAAGCCAAGGCTTTTACACATATTGCTGTCGATTACACGGATCGCATACCTATCATATCATATCGAAAGAGAGGTGTACGTTCTATAAAGTCTTATTTGTGTATTTTCGTTTGCATGGGTACTCGCGCAGTTCATGTTGAAATAACTACAGACTTAAGCACTAATACTTTTCTTTCTGCTTTCAAACGATTCGTATCAAGGCATGACGCTGTGTCTTGTATGTATTAGATAACGCTACTACTTTTATCGCCGCTGAAAATTTAGTTTCAGACATTCATAATTTAATAAATTTGGAAGAATTTAAAACCTCTTTCGCTAATGAGTTGGCTAATAGTAGAATATCTTGGAAATTCGGCCCTCCTCGTAGTCGCATTTCGGACGACATTTTGTAAATACATTTAAAACGCATCTTCATAGGATCATTGGTTCGCAGCTACTCACCTACAAGGAGTTATCGACAGTTATTACTTAGACAAATCGAATGTGTTATTAATTCGCATCCGCTAATATTGTTGAGTGAGGGTCCTTCTGAACTCACAGCACTCACACCAGCTCATTTTTTAATGTCTACACCTCTAAAAGAAATCCCCGCTTATGGTTTGCTTAACGAAAATCAGAGTCTATTATAACGCTACGCTTTAATGGACCAAATGGTTCGATGTTTCGGAAAACGGTGGAAGCAAGAATTTCTTAAATTATTACAAGCAAGGCAAAAATGGAATGTGCCCGCTAATCCGATCACGGTTGGTTTAGTGATGGTAGTTGTGACCGATAACACTTTGCCACTTTGTTGGCCCTTCGGTGTCATCCTCACTACCTATCCTGGTGACTTGGTGTGTGTCGTGTAGCTTCCATCCGGACGGCAACTGGAGTCTATAAGAGACCCATTGCTCGTCTATAGATGTCCTTTCCCTTCTCAATAAACATCTTTTCATGCCCCCCGCTTTCTCTCTCCCAGCTTCCTCTCATGTTCAATATTTGTTTTGTTTGTTTGTTTTAATTTCTCTTTCTCTTTTCTTATTAAAACCGATGATTTTAAAGCCGGGGGCAATGTTAAAGCCAAATAATATATGTTTTATTTTGTCCTACCTTCAATAGTTTTTGTTATTATTCTGTCCGCTGCATCTTTCCTGCTAATTTTTATTAGCAGTCTACGATCGACCTCTGACGTCGCCGCGTATTGGTCGTAGTACCATCGTCACCGCTCTGGTCACCATTAACCACACCCATATTGTTTGGGTTCCGCGCCGCTCCACTCAGTTAATAAATACGTAACAAAAATACAGTCCACTTTATAAAGAAGAGCGCTGCACAAGAAAGCCCAAGAAGAAGCGCTGTCAGGCCCAGGATCACGACAGGAAACGTCATCCACACCTCCGAATACCTGAGATACCGGGTTGTCTGCTGCAGCACTTTTGAGCTTTTCTTATCATAAATATGACCAGCACCTTGCCTCCCCGAGTACATCGGTGTTACCGGCTGTATTGCTCAGCCGCTACTGGCGCGCACATTTCTTTTGGTTCCTCGAGCCGCTGCCGGTGCGCACAAATTCGTACACCTATTTCTATTTCTTTGAGAACACCATCGGCAAGGAAGTTACAAAGAGACTATCCCATAAGACTAATCAAAAATGTAGATTCAAAAAGGATGCGAAGGTTTTACAGGGTCGGCTACGCGCAAGTGATACTTTGGCGCCCGAGGCTACGGTAACATCAGTGAAGACGTGCTCGTTCGCCACCTTTGTAAAATAAAAAAAACAAGAGATTGTTATTTAATATTTAATGTCTTTCCAGTTTTTAGTTTGTGTGGTACTTTTATTTTAAATGATCAATAAATGTTTTCTATAACTATCCTGAACAAACAAGTTTTCTTTTTTAAAAGATAGGTTGGTGTTTGATCGCTCGCAAACTTCAACAATTCTGGCGCGCGTCCAACACGCTAAGTCGTGAAAGCGACCACCTATTGCAGCAATTTACTTCAGTCGAGGGTGTTGCATAAGCTTTCACATAACTAATTCAAAATTTATGCTTTAAGAACTGGATTTTATAAGTGCTATAATTAAATCTAATTTCCATTTTCGAAAACCCTAGTTTGGCTAAATTCCTAGATTTTAGGTCAAATCAATTCGTCATATTCATCGAATCACTGCTACATGTACAATTATATAGATTTTCTCATTTAATAATAATATTTGATTTGTATGTATCGCCTAAATACATATAAACGCCTCTAACGATTTGAAGCAAAAGAAATATTATTACAATCGTAATAGTCCAGCGACTAAGATAGGATATGGAGTGTCATCTATATCCAGTGTGATGGATGACCTAAGATGACTTACAATTTTTCTTTAGGACCTCGCTAAATGTGGAAATCAAATCGGTAAGGCGAACAAACTGCAAAATACTGTGTTTTTTACACATGCTAGCCCAGTGAATATTGTGGTAATTGAATAATTGAAAAACCTACAAGTAAAATGAAATGAATAACTTTAGTAACATCTAAACAATATTGTAATTGCCGAGGGTGTCATATACATAATATATTAATATACTTGTATTAAAGGAAAGTAATTTTTTTAACGCACACCTTTGAATATTATAAATGTTGTCCGATCGAACTAGTTTTATTAACAGAAACCGAATTCCTGTCCACAATCAGCCTCGGCCGAAACTAAAACCTCCTTTTAAAACCAATATGTTCGAAATACCGTATTTTAAGACACCACTGACGATGAAAGATTGCGCGCAAAAATACTCAATTTAATACTTTATCGAACAGAATTTACAAAAGTAGTATGTTTAATTAGGTATGATTAGGCATTTATTTCATATTCATACTATTGAAATAAACGACTTATCAATGACATATTTTTTCCAAATTAATAAAAACATTTTAATAAAACAAAATATTCATCCTCCAAATGTTAGACTCACATTTTGCTTTACAAGTACCTCTATTCCTTCAGCTCTGTCTCACCTTCTCAGTCCATTCATTACTAGTAAATAATTATTCTTGAGGTAATTTTTTACACATTTTTTTAAATTTTTGTTCAATAAAGGCAAGTGAATAATTTCTGGATTCAATTTTATTATTAAGTTCCTCCTGAAATCTTCCAAGTACTTCTAAACTATATCGATTTAGATTCTAAAGTCCAAGATTCTAAAATCCTGAGCGCATCGAGGGATCAAAGTACGTCGCCCGAGATAAATAGCGGATTGTATAAAAAGGGAGTAAAATAATATTTTTTGGCCAGGCGCTATTTTGAGTCCAGAGCGGAGCGAAGGACTACAGTAGAATTCCGAGCGCAGAGAGGGATTCTAAGTAGAATTTCGAGCGCAGCGAGGGATTCTAAAGTAGATCCTGATCGCAGCGAGGGATTCCATGTACGGCGACTGAGGTAAAAAAATAATTTTACTACCTAGTGATGCACTCTACTTTTCATTCGCCTCTATGAGAAAAATAACCAAAGACGCTATTCGATATGCAAAATGGAAATTTTATGTTCATAAATTTTTAACGTATTTTCTTTTTTGGCGCGCGGCTACCGTCTTCCGGGTAATCATCAGGATTTTTTGGCGGGAACTGGAGATGTAAAATCGGCATTTTAATAAATCTATTAAAGTACAGTAAAGTAAAGTAAAGTGATGATACGTAGTATATTGTGCGTTAGAGTTCTGTACAAGTGCTGAGAATTGGAAAATTTGAATAAATATGTGCAGCTGAAGATTTCGCGTTTTCCCTAGAAGTCCTTTTTAACTCCGGTAAAGCCTACACTATATCTTCACTGGGGAGTGTTATGGAGTTAGTAATAAGAAGACATATTTGACATAAGAGATACACCACATTATTACATTAGAATGGCAAAATGAGTTGCCAATATATAAAAAAAAGAAGAAGAAAGTAATCATCAGCCACTAACATTCTTTATAAATACAATATTTTCATGGGGCTTCTTTGCTCGCAAAACATTAAAAGATCAATTTGTATTTCTTATTCGAATTCATTTTTGCCCTCTGTAAAAGTCTTATTTTCTTAGTTCTTAGAAATTCCATATTTTAAAATTTTTATTTCTTTTTTCTATGGCGCGTAGCTATCGCCGACCAGGTAATTGTCACCCTGTAACATTTTTTATACATTATTTGAATTTAAACTCTTTGCTCGCCGACCATTAAGGATCAACTCGTGTTCCTTAATCAAACTCATTTCTACCCTCTGTGAACGTCTATAAAAGAAAAGACCTATTTTAGTCGCACTTTTCAAATAACTAATCATCATTTTCGAATAGATGGAACGAAAAAGAAAAAACTTGTTGTGAAACGTACACTGATTGGAAAATCATACTATAAGAGTTTATTGAAGACAAAACAATAGTCTGGAAATAATCTTCTGTGCGCATACATTTACGGGGTTTCGAAATATTGAATTCCGAATATTTCTGAATAATATTGAGTTTTAATAAAGTTATTGTAAAATGTTGTTGAAGAAATTATATCTGATTGAGTTTCTTGTCGATCCTTGTCAACGTGCAAGCATTCTTTTCGAACCGAAGGTGGATATGACGATTAAAAATACTTTGCAATCAGGTTTATTAAATAAATAGATTTCACTTTGACAAACCGAAACTAAGCCGAAAATAAAAAAAAATTGCCGAAGCTTATAAAGACCGAACTGTTTACCGAACAGTTTTTTTTTATTTTGGTAGCAGAAGCCAAGGAAGACTAAAACTGACACAATAAGATGAAATAGCCAGTGTTAGCCGACGGAAATATCAAAAGCACTCGCATGTCTAGGCGAAAGGTGTGAGGAGAATGATTTAAAGAGGTGGAAGCAGTATGTAAAACAGCGATGCTTGACGCTCCATCCTCTCTGACTACCCCGTGAGGATATGTATGGTACATATTACATACGAATGAATGTATTTTTCAGTTAATACAATTGGCGTGTGACGTTGTGGCGATACTGTCTCGTAAACATAATAAACAAAAAAATAAAAGGATTAAACGAAAATAAATTAACTATGTCTTTACTTCGTGAAAATGTGATGTTTATTGTTTACTTTCAACTTTTCAAGTCTTTTTACGCTTCGTCATAGATTAGAGTATCTATGTCTTCGTTCCTAAGGAAAGGCCACATGAGTGGATATAATTTTATTAATGAATCGTGATGTCGTTTTAATAAAATATTAAAATTATGTATAATGGAACATGATTATCACATCACATTTTGTGATAAAATCACGGTAATTTATGATTTATCAGATATCGTCTAATACAAATAAAAACAGCTTATTCGATTGCAATCTAATTGTTTCAATAATTTCCCAATCATTAGATAAAAGTACCATATACCTACTTATTTTTTATAAACACTTAAATTGAAATCTGTTAAAGATATTAAATGTTATTATGCAAGCGTATGTGTATTTCGACTCGTAAAAGGTATATTATATGAGTGTCAATGATTTTCATACTATTTAGATTCATACATATTCACACGCTGTATCCCTAACGAGAGTAAGGAAAGGCATCGCAGTCCTTACATACTTCTTTCGGCTCCTCAAACCTGATTCTCCTCACACTTTCAAACGTGTGCCACCGTGTGTCAAAGGAAATTTGGTGTCTCTTTTTATATCGTTGAGCGTAACGACGAGTAAAGCAGTTAGCTGTAATAGTAAGTATGACAACCTCGCACTATCAGTGTAATTCGTGTCAGCTTATGAGTCGGCCCTGAAAAATACTCGTAAATCTTTGCGATTTTGGCTACTAGTATTCACAAAAGTAAAAATATGTCTGTTGGAAACATTAAAATTTTATTTTGTATAATGGCAACTCGAGAGAGCGGATGTGCGCGTCACGCCATCTGGCTATTTTTCTTTCTTCTGTATAAGCCACGCGACCTGTTGTGCACATACGTGGCATCTTGTAATTTACTGTATATTGTAGAACAAATAAAAAAAGCATGATTAATTGTTTCCTTTTAAAACTAATAAACAGTCCACTGCCTAAAGGGTTAAACAATGTCACGTTTGGCTGTATATCGTTGTACAATGACCTTCCCTAGTCTCATACATTAGTAAAAATCTAAAAACTCGATCAACAAAAAAAATGAATGAAACTCACGTGTTTGCAAAACTACAGGTATACTAACTGGACTCTGGACTTTTTGACTTTCACAGTAGCGGGCGGAAACGGGAGGGGGCCTAACATGTGCACTACAGAGTCTGCAGGTCTGTATGCTGGCGTGCTGCGCCTCTTTGCTTTAAATTTTACTTTAAATTTTGTTTAGGGGAACTCAAAGAGCCGCAATTGTCTATAGAAAAAGCGATACGGCTCGTGTGCCACGTTTTGCCCACCCCTATTCTATAGAATTATTCTGGATTCTCGTGTTCTGATAAGCCGCCAACATGTAATGGAGATCGAACTATTTTTATAGCGAATTACTTTCCTTTTCAATTTACCAAAAATACAAGCAATCTTTTTAAATAAAGGTAAATTATTAACGAATGTTCTTGTCCAAATACGGAAGATTTTTTTTTCAAACCGGACTCGTGTCTAGAAAAATGGCTTTTTAAACTCCAAAGGACTAGCGTCTAGAAGATTTTTTTTAAACTCTGGACAATTGCAGCAATTGTATGATGCCAAACTAACCACTAAAAACTCATTTCCTCAGTAGACCTGACCGAATCGGATCGGGAATCGAACCCGGGGCCCCCGAACTACAGATGCTAATAACGACACATAGTCCAGTAACAATATTCCAAATTAATTACGTGTGGTTTCCACAAACTTCAGTTCAAGTTTATATACTGCTGGTAATTGTGAATGATTAATTATTCTAATACTTAAGTAAGAGTTTAGGACCAAACGCGGGCGTTCTTTGTATGTTAAAGAGTCTTTTGTAGATTAATTAAAAAGCAATTATGATCTAGCCATCGTTAATAAATACTTAGGTATTAGGTAGACTACTTCGATGTATCATACTTTTAACCCGCTAACGAAAAGAGAAGTGCTGTAATATGTGTGACGTCATTGTCTATGATTATATTTGTCTGTGACTTTGACATCGTAACTCTCGAACGTACCGATTTGAATGAGTTTTCTCTCGTTTGAGAGTTGAAAACTATGTTAACTATTGTTATACAGTTTTTTTTTATTTTATTAAACAAACAGTTCAAAATTTTTGAAATGTTTTTTTTTTCTTAGCATACAATTTCTAATCTACCGGGCCCAATAATGCCCAATATAATTAATTTTTAAAGCTGATTTATGAAGATCAAATAGACAAACTCTTAGCTGACACAAATATTAAAAGCGCTCGCCCCGCACCGCACACACTCCGGTGAAAATGTGAAGAGATTGATGAGATTTGAAGAGGAGAAAGAAATATGTCAGGATCGCGGTGCTTGAGACACCATCCTCTCTGACTAACCCGATAGGGTTATAGCGTGATGATATTTATGTATTTGTAATTAACTTTTACTTTCTAAACTATTTTAAAACTCGCCTGAGACAATTATTTAATAGAATTTTATAATATTTTATTACTTCTACATCAATACTGAAGTGACTTATTTAATTTTAAAATAAGATACTTTTATACCCTGTATGTCGCGATGTTTGAGTCTTCGATGAAGTAGATAAATAAATTAATAAAGAAAAATATGGATGTTTTAATTACAAGTCCAAAATTAAATAGTTCCCTAAAAAAATCCTAATTCGTATGACAAATACTTAGATCAAACTTCAAATTTTTCAAGTCATTCGAGTTGTCCCAAATATTTATCAGTTTTTATTTATTCCCTATTTATTTACAATTAAAAGTTGTTTTAAGCTCTGTTTTTTTTCGTATCGTCTTAGACATTACTTAAAACGTGTTTTAATCTGTGTTTTCAAACATTTAAAAAAAAACATTATTTCAAACCGTTTTAAATAATGTTTAAAACACGTGTTTTAAAACAAGTTGACTAAATCGTGTCAACCCTGCTTTGGAGAACTATGTTCGAATGACGCAGATCATGTAAACGAATGGCTGACGGTGCCGAGAACAATGTTCTAGTTCCAATAATTTTTGCAAGAATCTTGTCATTTATGTTTTTAGTTCGAAGGTAAGTTCGTAAACCTCATCGAAATTGATATGTACAAATATAGGAGAGCAAGGAAGGCCTATGACGTATATATACAAATTGTCCATTGAATGATTGAGCCAACGGACAGACCAAAATTATAAGATTTCTATGTTAGACGACCTAAAAATGATTTGTCTACGGAAAGCCTGAAAATTATTTCAGATTTTTTCTAACGTGTATATTGTTTAAGGCTTCTGTATTTTAAGAGGAATATGGAACCATTATTTGTCGGTCTGTCAGTATCTCCGTTTACTATAATCGTTATTAGCAAAAATTATGCAGGTACTAACGTATAAACTTGAAATTCGGCATAGTCATATACATCTTGTTGTATCCACAGTTGTTTCTATCCACAGTTGTACCCACAGTTATTATACGTAACATTATTCATATGTAAAAGAGACATTTTAAAATATGCATAAAAAATTCATAAGATTTATGAAAGGGACATGTTAGGTACTCAATTTGCATTGACTATTCTCGCCCTTATCTCCGAAACTGCCTATAATTTTCCTACCTATAATTATCTATAAGTGTCTATAATTTTCAAAATTTTTGGAAATGTATCTTACCTAAAGTTTACAGGAAAAAAGATTTAAAACAGAAATCCCAAGTTATATAGGTGTCCAAAAAGTAAGTCTATCATTTTATAAATACCATACAGAACCCGCTGTGCGACTTAGCTCACGCTTGACGATTTTATTTACAGCACTTTTTCACTTTAGTTAATCTTATTAACAGGCCGTCTCGGATGAGATGCTGATGGAGCTGAAAGCCTGTTTCATGGAAGCCTACGACGACAACCAAGACGGGAAAATAGACATCAGAGAGGTAGCGTTGTATAAAATCTTTTATTATTACAATAGATTACAATGTAATTAACAATGTTAATTTAACATATTGTAAATTAAATAACAGAAGATTTGTAAATCATTGATCAACAATTTTTGTCCATATTTTTTCGTTTATTTACTGTCATATACTTCAAAGCGCAGTAAAATTGTGCCCTTGGACAACGAAGTGTTTCAAGTCTCTTGGACTATCAATAAAAAAATCGAATTTTAACTTTAATATTTTAATGTTAAAATTCATTCATGAAAAAAAAATTATTTCTGAGTAACTTTTATTAGGAATTCAGTTGACGGTTAAACTCAGTCGACCGATCCAAATTACATATTACATTACTTCACAATTGATGCTAAAAGTTGGCGTTGAAGCAACTGCAACGATCCTGTGTTTCATAACTGAATCATCGACTGAAGCATCAAATCTGCAACATTACTATCTAAATACTATAATCTATCTAAATTCAAATGTCGTTTTCTTTGTATAAGACGAAGACTTAGAAAAAGTGTATTTTATTCCAGCTAGCACAATTACTGCCTATGGAGGAAAATTTCCTACTGCTATTCAGATTCGACAATCCCCTGGAATCCAGCGTAGAATTCATGAAAGTAAGTCTCGCGCTCCATTGTTCGACATAACAGGAAAAGATTTTGATAAAAAGCTTTAGATATAACAAACAATCTGCGTATATTTGTAAAACTGAAACTTTGCAATTAGTACAATTACCTTTGTAGACAGGATTTCTTTTAATGTATTTGCTTAGTTAACCCAAAAATTCATGAAAACTCCGTGAATTTATCGCAATATAGAATTTTCAATGTCAGAACTTATTATATCTTAATTTTCCTTACTTACTTATATCTTAATTTTCCTATTAATTTGGAATATAGATGATGGCAAGCTAATTCGATTACGATTATAAACTGATTCTAAACTTTAACAAAAAATTGCAAAATAAATGATAAAATGTATCATATCATTAGACGAATGTGATTTCGATCATGATAAGTTTTGACGTAAAAATGGCTTGCTAAAAAATATGACGTCACATTTAATATTGCGGGCACAAACAGCATTTTTGAGGTTACAGCCAGGTTTTAATTTTTATAACCTTACATTCTTTACATTGAAAACCAAAATAGAAGTTATATTGTTATCAATCTATGTATTTTTTATGTACACATATACCTGTGTACATAAAAATATTGATATATGTTCCTTCGTTGTACCTACACTACTAAATCAATCTTGACTTGACAAATGAAGTGTTTATTGATTCGTTTGGACTTTAGAGACACGCGTGTCCATAACGTATGTATATTAGGTCAGCACGAAACCAATATGACAGCGAATTATTAATATATAATTTATTTGTACTATAAAACTGTGAAAGCAAATTTTAGTTTGAAAACTAAAATCGACTTATACATAATGACTAGCGACCCGCCCCGGCTTTGCACGGATAGCAGAGCCATTTTGGATAGGACTCGTAAAATTTGTTCTAAGTGAGCGTCTACACCGCGAAAGGAGTAACTATGCTAAATTTCAAATCAATCGGACCTATAGTTCGGAGATCCCGAGATGAGTCAATCAGTCAGTGAGTGGTATTTCGCTTATGTAGATATAGATAACAATTATTTTCTGAACACAACGTAATACTTATATGGTAGATAGTATCTATCATATTTGTGCCAGAATAAATAAACGATATCTACCGGATATCGATACTGAAGGAAGCATTCTTGTCATAAACATAATAAAAAAATAAAAGTTCACATCGCATTCTTTAAAAGTGAAACGACCAAAATAAGCCACCTTACCTACAAATACAAAACTTTACATTAAGTAAGCATTACTTTCTCTTGAAAACAACATCGCATAATTGTTGAAATCATTACTGGATCACAAATTAATTAATTACTAGGCTGGGTGCATGTTCTCCAAGTCGACTGCTGAACGCTCGCCGGATGACGGTCAATCGCCGTATTTGATGTTAACGAGTATTCCATTGACAGGTGGATCGGCTTATTTTAGTTGCTGCAATTTTGAAGTACACGACACAGAATATATCTTCTTATTGTCTGTGGTTTACGTTTGATTTAGATTTACTTTATTTCTGGGTATCAAAAACAGAAAAGAAAAGATAAAAAGGGTTTATTTCATAACCAACAGTCTATCACAGTCATAGTACCTACCAGTCTATAAAGGGAAAGGTTCTCATCTGGACTGCGCGTGCTACAGAGCCATCGGTGTGGTCAAATTAGCAAGTAATGTCTATTAGTATAGGCTTTACTTAAACAGTACCATTAAAAATTGCATAAATAGTTAAGAAACACAGCGGATATTTGTACTACATCGTTTATATTCTCTCTGCTTGCGACTCTGTCTCCGATACTGAGAGCGATTCTAATGTGTTGCCACACTCAGGGCAAGGACTGGAGGATGCCATGAGTAGGAAAGAGATTGAGAAAGTGATAAGAAGTCTAAAACGTGGAAAGGCTGCAGGAAATGATGAGATGACTGCTGCGATTATCAAGTATGGTGGTCCTAGGGTTTGGGATACCTTCTGTGCACTGTGCATTGTGCAACCTTTGTCGGCAAAAGGGCAAGTTCCAGAGGACTGGCGCACCGCGGTTATATTACCTCGCTATACAGGGAAAGGTTTTTTTAAGACTATGCGTGCTATAGGGCCATCAGTTTGGTCAACTTATCAAGTAAAGTCTATACCAAGGTATTGACTAATGAAATGAACACATGAAAACATTTCTGAAAGGTATTTGCGGGAAGTACAAGGTGGTTTTAGGAACGGTAGAGGTTGTATGGATCAGATTTTCTCGCTCCGCATTATCGTGAGAAGATTTCGGGCTATAGGTTGAAAAGTTTTCTGCGCTTTTGTGGATCTAGAAAAAGTATTTGATAGAGTAGTGCGGAAGAAATTGTGGAATGCACCTTACTACGACCTGTGCAGTCATTATATCTAGGCCACAGAGCTAGTGTAAAGATAGATGGTGACATATCGCCCAGGTTCGAATTCTGTTCAGGCCTTAAATAGGTCTGCGTGATATCTGACTGGCTATTCGTACTCTATTTGAACGGTCACCTTAATATATTGAAAGGTAGTATGAGTGGTATGATATTATGTGATGTCACAGTGATAATTAAACTGTCTTTATACTCGTAGCACCATCAGAAGCAGAGTTGCAGACACTAGTCACATCCATGAAAGATGAATGTGAAGTGAAAGGATTGAATATGAATGTGAACAAAACTAAAATTCTTGTGTTCAAAAGAGAAGATATACGAACGAAATGGTAAATGGAAAATGTCTAGTACAAGTGAATGAAATTGTATAAGGAGTGCATTTCGAGGGGTTAAAGATGTGAGTTATATGTAGAGTGAAGGGTAGGAACTGATGATAAAGTTAACTGTGCTCTTCCTGCATTAATAACATTGAAATTTACGTGTGTGTGCGTGTGTGTGACTTTTTCGTTTTGTGATTTTCTTAGGTACGTCCGCATTAACAATAAAAACCGGCATAAGCGTGTCAGAAATAAATTATCGTGGGTTTCATAGTAGTTTTGAAAACTTTGTGATCCAAAATATTCAATTTATTGTTTTTTTTTTTCTTGAGTTACCAATTTACATCTGTACCAAATTTCAGTTTTTAGTAGGTGTTAGATTGACGGAATAAATTGGCTCTAACATAATATATAGGGATAGGTGCTGCGAAATGAATGTACAACGTTCAATAAAATTATATTACAAGTTTTCTAATCAAAGTAAACTTTAAAAAAAGCGATTAAAAAGATATAGAAAATGTCCCTTTCAAGACAAAGTGGTTTTGAATGGGAGATCGTCTTGAACGGGACACAGGTAATAACAACATCTATAATGACAAATACGAATTGTACAATAAACATTTTCTAGTATCTACATTATAAACTAGCGCCCCGCACCGGCTTCGCAAAGGTAGAATTTTTTTTTTTAAATACAACCCATGTGACTCGCTGATAATGCAACTTTCTATAGGTGAAAGAATTTTTGAAATCAGTTGAGTAGTTTTTGAGTTTATCCATTACATACAAACAAAGTTTACCTCTTTATAATATTGTTTGCCTATTTATAAAGTTATCTATTGATAATAAGTATAGATACGTCTGTATAACCCCTATGTTATATATTGCATAATTTTTTTTTTGTGTGTTGTGAGTTTATGTGAAATTATATTAGTCTTCTCATCGTTGCCAAGCACTGGCTGAATACCACTGAATAGACAGCCTTCGACGGCATCTAAATTTAGACGAATCAATAGAACAATACCTGTTTTCAGATTTGGCGCGAATATGACACAGATGGCAGCGGATACATTGAAGCTGACGAACTGAAGGTATTTTTTATACTAGCTTTTGTGTTTGGTTTCACTCGTGTAGTGTTAAGAGTAGATACAAGAAATTGATCAAACACAAGTTTGGCTCCCGCACAGAAAGTTTCATGTGATCTCATACCAAATAGAAGAAGAAGACGTAACACCGCGAACAACACAGTGAGGCTGGGTTTTTAACTGTGTGGTGGTCAGTGTTGCCTTATTGGTTCCTAGTACGTACCCCAATTATTGTCAAAATAGCGTTAGTATTGATAACATTATTCTACCGATAACGATATTTTATTAGTAACGTTTTTAATAATACGACGTTGCGTAATGTATACTATACGTCCTCGAATACGTCTTTCGATATTCTGTGTTTGTCTTTTTTCCATTGTACTCCGAACAAATTTATAATAGTATTAGAATTTGCGCGCGACTTACCTACTTACAGAGTTGCTCTTTGGCACAATTTGCCCACCATCGTTTAAAACAAATAAGGAAACAAGTAATGTCACCTCACACATAACGTTGCTTACCGAGTAATCGGAATAATTTTAACTAATGTCAACACTTATCAAGGTTTTATGTTCTAAGCAGTTTTCATTTTGATTTCTTGAAAATACGGGTTTTGATTCCATCCTACTTTTTATTTTTCGAAGACTGGTTTTTGCACCCTTTAACTATATAATTTGACATTTTCGCAGTAAAATAATGTAATTGATAATTATATCGCGCTTCTATAACGGACTAGCTGAAACTAATAATGCGAAGCGTAGTTTGTTTGCATGTGTGCGCGTGTTACATTGTATGAGTACATGGCAAGGCATAGCTTTGCCGGCCTCACTGTGTTGTCTTTTTTTATTTATTTGGTTCGAGCGTACGATACGTTAAATTCTAACTTAATTTTTGGAGATTTTTATCTGTTCCGAAACTTTCTTTACATTATTCATATTTACTTTAAATAAAGCTTTGTATCCCCGAAATGTTTAAAATTCCACGTCGAATAATACCTTCGGAGATAAGGGGAGAAATGACCATGGACAGTTTGAGTAGGTACACATTTTGCCCCTTCGTTAAGATTCCGCCTATACAAATCAATGCAACCGAATTCGTTCATTACTCCCCCGCTCTATGGCGATTACAATAAAGTTGACTTTCGTAGTTCGATCATATTTTAGCGCGGAGATATATCAATATTTGTCATTGCACATAATTGTAATTTGCAAGAAAACTACATTACCAATTAAAAAACTGGTTTCATGGATTTAAGATATTATAATATCCTATCCATTTTAGTTAAATTCATTTTAAAATTCTATTTGATTTTGAAGCTGCAACTGAATCTTTGTGCAAAACAGGGTTTATTCTGAATTTTTTATGGACATTTTTTATCCAATCATGTTTCCACGTTTAAGGATTTCAAATTAAAGAGTTGAAGCTATATATATCCAAATAAGTAACTGTCAGTCTTTTTAGATATCATGATCGAGTTTACCAAATACACCAAAAAAGTCTGCATAGGGGGCCTCTTTATTCTCAAATGAATATTTTTAAATGTTAAACCGTCCAATACACGAGACGTCACGTTTCTGATAAAATGGACTTTTACAAATGGATGAATGTATAAATAAATGGTCTTTCAAAAGTTGCATTATTCTCTTTAAGACATGAAACCCTAAAAATATACAAGGTTATAAGTGCTTACATATTCTTATGTAGGAGTCATTAAACATGGGTTTCATAACGAAACGACATATATATAATATACAAGATGTTACCCGCGACTTCGTCCGCGTGGAATTAAAATAAGTAGCCTATTACCTTCCCCAGGGCTTAATCTATCTCCATTTTAAATTTCATGAAATCGTTCCAGCGGTTTAGCCGTGAAAGCTGACCAGACAAGCAGACTTTTGCATTTGTAATACTAGCACAGATTAATTAGTTACTAATGTAATACTAGTATGCATGTATGTTGTATAGCTATGTAGTGTGGTATATTATTGCAATTCTGTACGTTTATAATAATGATATAAGGGCTCTGCAAGTGCGAATAAGTTTGCCATACTACTGACCTTTTCGTGTTTAATCTAAATTCACAATACGTCTGTACTTAAACTAAATTAAGACTAAATATGTAACTTACACAATTTAAAACTACCTACATTTAAAATTATCCCAAACTCATTGCATAATATTATTGTCTTAATAGGACTGTTAAATGTATATATTTTTTATATTTTACTATAGTATACTCACATAAACAAAATGTATTATGTTTTTACAGAATTTTCTTCGTGATTTGCTAAAAGAGGCCAAGAAAATCAACGACGTGTCTGAAGATAAATTGAT
Source organism: Zeuzera pyrina (assembly GCA_907165235.1). Taxonomy (NCBI): domain Eukaryota; kingdom Metazoa; phylum Arthropoda; class Insecta; order Lepidoptera; family Cossidae; genus Zeuzera; species Zeuzera pyrina. Next base: position 9,811,585 of record OU015641.1, read on the forward strand.
AGAATACACTGACACAATGGTATGAAATAGAATTATTTATATTTCTACTGTAGCAACACATCTGCGCTCATCGTGGTGATAAAGTTTGGAGACCTTTTAGAAATTAAGTAAAAAGTATTTTAAATAAACAGTACCATTAAAAATTACATAAGTAGTTAAGAAATACAGAAGATATTTATATATATACTACATCGTTTATATGAAATCTACGACCTTTCTACTAACTAGATGCAATACCCTTGCATTCACTGAAAAAGAAAATGCAATAAACCTATTTCACTCTCCATACAATAATAAGATGACGGTAGGTAAATTTTAAATTAAAAAAAAATTACATAAATTATTTCAAAAAAACTTAAAGACCTTTTAATAAAACGTTACGAAGGGACATAAAACATTTTCAATTATTTTTTCATCACATTGTCATTGTTAACATTATTCCTCATTTCTTTTTTTTTAATTTCAATAGTTGTGATTTAATATTGTACTGCGACAAAGCTCATGATACGATAAAATTATATCACAAAAATTGTTACTTTTATTTAAACAAAATAATTTCTGATCTTTTTTCCAGCTACAAGTGTTCGATTCGAATAAAGACGGCAGGTTACAGCTTTCAGAAATGGCAAAGTAAGTGTTATAAGTATCCATCGTTAACGAAAGACACGTTAGTAAGAAATAATATTATAAATAATATTAAATAGTATTATTTTATATTATTTAGAAATAATATTTTATACAACAAATTATGAGCAAAAACCTTGTATTATAATTCCCTGTATTATTATCCTATTTATATCAAATCCAATTAATTCGCTTTTAAAAGGCCTGCAGAGGCACTTCTGGCAGAGGCAGAGGAAGTTAATAACCAGAGCACGACGATCTCATTTCCGGTGGAACAATTTATTTTTTCTACAAACAAAACAGTTTTAATCAAGTGAAGCTACAACCATTTTTTTTATAAAAGAGACATTATAATATTAACTTACAAAAAACTTTAAGAGTTCTATGAAAGCAAGTACCTAAAAGCAATATTTTTGTTCAATCTATTTTTGTTTCTAATTTAAATTTTACTTAAAAGCCCTGTTAATCAATCCTGTTTTTGATGTATGGCATTAAAAAAAATTTATAGCTAATGCAATACCACGAAAAAATTTATAATAACCAAAGATAATAAGAGAGTGCGAATTTTGTGAATTTTTGTGTATGTAGAGTAGTATGTAATCTTCGGAACTATTATTTGAAAAACTCTCATCATTTAAAAGATACGTTGTTGCAGATGGACATAGGCTCTTTTTATGTAGTGTATATATCATATAAATAATATGTATTCAATACGCGCAAAGCCAGAACGGGCTGCTAGTACATTTATAATAATGCTTTTAAATATTGTTGTCTCTTTCAAAGATATTATACCTATATAGGTATACTTTTATATTAATTCGTTGGAAAAAAATTGCAAAACTCTTCCATTTATTTTAATTAAATTGCTTAACATTTTCATATAGTATGAGCAAAATAAGTTATAGGTATATAAAAATAATAAGTTACGAAAATATAGAAGAATCAGCAAGGATCTGGTTTCAGGTTATTACCAGTCAAGGAAAACTTCCTATGTAGACAAGTATTCAAGGTAAGTGATATGTGATAAATTCAGCACTTAATATTTCACGCATTGTATTCGTTCAAACCAATCACAAATAATTACATATCTAGCGTAATTTAAATAATTTAGCGGTATTTTAATTCCTTTAGTAGAATCTGTCTAATACATAATGATAATAGAAGAATCTTACTTAATTTAAAATATTATACTATACTACCTATCAGTGTTAGAAATATTTTTCATAGGAATAGTGGTTAGAGGTATACATAAAGCAAGAATAATATTGGAATTTCTTCTCCTTTCATTGTCCATATCATGAAACAGGACAAAACCGAAAATCGCTGTATATTTTACTAGAACATGTATTTACTATAATATACATTACATCTAAAAAGCAATGAGGCCATTAAAATTCTGGTACATATAAATAAAATTTAAATAATTTAAATGGAAAAAAGATTGAAGTGACATAATGTACCTATTGTGTAATTCCGTCTGCGTCATAAATTATGCGATTATACGCTACGCCGTAGAGTTGCCTACCGCAACGTCGCGTCGCTACGAATTTGCTACGTCATCACATTCCCAAATGAAAATAATTTGAACAATAACTTTGAGATTAACACTTTATTTCGAAACCTATCGCCTATCAAGAAATTCTCATGTTCTTTTATGTAGTGTATATGTTACTGTAAAAGTCCGAATATTGGTATATCTTAGGTTTTACTAGTAAATCTTAGAATTTACCAACGTGTGTTGGTAAATGTCAGGATTTTATAAAAAAAAGAGATAATTTTTCGGGTTTTTACTAGGGATGTTACGGAAGTGGTTTTATCAAAACTGAAGTCAGAATCGGAGTTTCTAAATTTGGTTTGTCGGAACCGGAACCGGAATCGGAGTCGGAGGCGGAAGCAGAAAGAAATGTGTTAAGGGCAAGTCTAATAAAAAATAATAATACAAATGTACAAATGAAAATAAAAACAATAGAATTTTCTTAAATCTTAAACAGTACTAGTAGTAAATTCAATCAAATGAAGTGACTCCAAAAGAATCATATGCATTTAATTAACAAAGTAGTTATCATAATCCCATCTATTTTTCAATGAGTCATGCATTAGACCAGCGCCACTAAAAAGTTGGTCGCTTACTACTGAGCCTGGTGGAACAATGAAAGAGTAATCAACAGAAAGCACATAGGGAGGGTGGTTCTCCGCGCGACAAGCATAAACTTGTTCATACGCCCTAACCACGGCCGTTGCCGCTGCTGTGCTCCGACCTCCGATTTAAAAGTGTCAGAGCCGAAGTCGAAATCGGAAGTGTAATTTCAATCGGAATTTCCGACTTTTCGGAATCGGTGTCGAACCTCCGCAACATCCCTAGTTTTTACCATTAGAGTTTGGTACATGCTAGGTTTTACCAATGACGGTTGGTAAATGTTGGATTTTTTTTGATGAAACAATGAATTAATTAACTTAATTTAATAATTTATTTCAATTATCTATCAGTCAAAACCTTATATATTTTTAATTATCATTATGATAAATTTTTAATTATCATTATTTCTTCATTTATTACAATATGATTACCCATTAGGTAAATCTTTACATAGTTTAAATTATTATAGTTTGGTACATTTATTAGTAACTAGTAAAACATAATTTTAAAACACCTTCAAAAAACTTTTTAAATAATAAAACACAAAAAACAAGAATGAAATACCTTGCAATATTTTTCTATTATTTGCTATTTTTTAATAAACAAATTTAAAGAATGCAATTAATAAATTGTCATTTACAGTAAAAAAAACATTTTACTTGTTACAACATGAATTTAGAATTACACAATCATCCTGGTGACTTGCAAGCGCATTTCTTCGTCAAGCATATTTTGGGGCAGTTACATTTTTTGAATCTATGTCCTTCGGTCAGACAATTTTCTGACAACTTCTCGAAGACTCACTTCTTTATCTTTAACAACTTCTTCTATCTTTATAAAGTCTTCAGGGCCTAAGATAAACTGATTCTGTATATAAAGCTTCGTTTCTTACTGACAGGACGAATTCTATCTTTTTCGGTATTGGCTCTATTGTTACAAGAACTTTGGAATCATCGCTCATTAGTCTTCTCGATAAGAATCATTTCAGTGTTACTGTTTATGTCCTCTTCTGACTTATTCTCAACAATGCTATCTTCTGTTTAATTGCATTTTCGGCGTTAATATTTTGCTCCATATTTTTTTGCTAATGCAACAAATTCTCTAAATCCTCTTCAGATCTTACTACTCCAATTATATCTCTAGAGATTGCTGACTTTGCAGTTCCCATTTTCATTACACTACCAAACATTGCTTCGTAGGGGAAACATTTCATTCCTTCGTGATATGCTCTGTTTTTCAATACCTGGATGAATTTCAAACCCTCTGATCACTTTGATAACTGATTGGTTTTCATCCACGTGTTCAGCATATTTTTTATATCTTGTTTGGCACGCTTGATCAGTGAAGCATGGCTTTGGCTATGTCTAGGCTTTCCATTTACGATTTTAAGATCCGGCCACATAGAGTACAAACTTTTAATAACTTGGTTACAAAATTCTCGACCATTATCGGAATGAAAGGTGTTCGGCGGTCCAAAAGTGGTAAAAATATCCAAGAGATGGTATGCAACTTCTTCTGCACATTTAGACCGAAGTGCACGAAGAATCATAAATTTAATAAGATGGTCTTGTTAAACTAAAATGAATTTATATAATTCCATCAGGGTTAGTCTGTAGATCGATTAGATCTACTTGACAAAGTGAGTTCATTTCATTATGAAGAATAGGCTTGATAACAATCCCCTTCTGCAGTCTTCTGTTTTTTTTGACAAGGTTAACAAAGCTTCAAACATGTCAACTGTTACATTTTTATACTTGCGGTTACATTCCTTAAGCATTCTTGTCCTTGCACCGTGTCCAACAGCAACAAGCTTTTCTTCGAGAATGTCGAATAAGACGTCGTAACAAACTTAATACCTGATTTCTCCATTCTCTTCTTTTATCAACACTATTACCTTTGCTTTGCCGCCTACAGTCAAAATATCATAACACTTTATACGTCTGTAATGAAGGGCTTCCTTCTTCTTCACGTTCTTTGCAGTTTTTACTTCTGCTAAACACTGTGTATTTGTTCTTATCTAGATAAAAGTTATTACCTTTCCTGGTTGCCACGAGCCCATCCATTATTTCATAAAGTCTCTGTTGTACACTCATTTTGATTCATAAGTTACTTTTAGACAATAAAAACACAAACAGAATCGAATTAACGGGCCTGTTCAAACTTTACTACTTACAAGTTACATTTAGACAGTAAAAACACAGACAGAAATCGAATTAACGTACATGTTCAAACGTGTCAAACAATTGACTGACGCGAGTGGAGGCGACGGAGGGAAGTGATACGGGTAGTGGAGGACTGCAGTCTGCTCACAAGGACCAGACTATGCGCCGAACACGTCTAGACATGTCTATTTTTCAACATTTACCGTGTTTCTGAGGTAAAACCTAAGGTTTACGGAGTGAAAGGTGGTAAAAGTTCGAAATGAAGGATGATCACACAGCAGTTTGGACATTTACCATTAAGAGTTGGTAAATCATAGGTTTTATTGGAAAATCTTAGGATTTACCGAAGTTTGGGGTCTTACAGTAACATATATATCATATAAATAAACACAAATAAAAATTTAAAAGCAGTTATATCGAATGAGCAAACGGTACATCAAAGAAAAATAATAATGTTAAATGTAAATAATAATAAGCTAATTTTTATGTTAATTCATAGTTTGAGGCTTATCTATACTAATATTATAAAGAGGGAGACATTATAAAGAAGATTTTGTAAGTTTGGTTATATATGGTACATTGTTCCAAACGGACATAGTCTATATATTATGTATTAAACCCGGGCGAATTCGAGACGGCCCGCTAGTATATTATACAGTTAAGTAGAATTCGGAATATTGGATACATCCAAGATACATCACGAAATTGAACTTTTATGTACATAGTAATACATATAAAAATCGAGGTAGGTTAGGCGGGCCTACTACCGCGGGTTTTATTATGTCATTCATGAATGAATTTGATCCATTCCGATCCACATCTGGTCCAATGTAGAAAGCTGCGAAGCTGATGATGTCTGTTTTTGTTATTGCCACTCACCGTCTTGGTTTACCTGCTTGTTTTATTTTTCCGTCCTTCTCGGTCGGGTTTTTCTCGGTCGCAAACGGGATCGAATTCATAATTTTTTGATATGGAATCGATGCTAGTTTGTTAAAATTGCAAATTGATATTGTTTAACATCAAACCATTGCGTATACTGTAACTGTATTCTTTGAAATATAATGTCTTTGGTCCAAATCCAAAAATTTTTCATGGATGTCTCTTTTACCCCTTAACCTATTACCCCATAACCTTTTACCATTACCTCATAACATTTTTTTGGTCACACCCTTAACATAACGTAAAACGATCATCGACGTAACGTCACAGCATCTTTTGTGCGATATATTCCTCCCAAATATGAACCCTGAATGCGTCTCTGTGTATATCTGCCTATTCGGAACCAGCTGTCATGAGCAAGCAACCTTAAGTTATGTTCATACTGTCAATGTAAAAACGTTTTATATTGAAATCAAGGATCGAACAGTGTGACAGACCTCTTTTACATTCAAATCGCGTTATACTTACGTTAGTACGGCGACTATTGGATTCGAATACATGTAAAAAAAGTTGAACAAGAATAAGCTTTAACAATTCGTGCATACAATTCAGTTTTGAATGTTACTTTTTTTGAATACTAAACAAAAACACTGTCCACATAGGTATATTACGAATTGTGTTTTAGAAGAATGTCGTCACGTCTCGCTTCAATTTTCGTAGTAAAGCATGATGTAATATCACTGTAATATTGTTTTTTTTTTGGAGCTATCTTAGAAGATTCACAGCGCATCAAATATCTTTCATTCATTTTCACTATTTCCATTTCATTTATAACCCCAACACAAAAAAATATTAATATTTAATGTGTTTGCATGTGAGTCTTACGTGTTCGTATTTCTATACTTTTTTATTTAAAAAGAATACGAACACACATTTTTAAATTAAAACATATTTCCAATATTTCAGTTCATACTACTCCTTATTAATATTTTTATCGTATTGACTTAAACCACGGTTTATATTTCACTGTTCATAAATAACACATTACCCTAATCTGATGACAATGTGAAAATCTTATTATTCATTTTCATCAATGAACATAAAATCCTTCAATTTTAATCCGCATAAGACGTATGATTTTATTTATCTACTGACTGGTACACTTGTATTTCTTGTATCTATATTAATGGTTTTCAGAAAAACGCTTCATGTTGAACGGATACAATTGTATATTGTTTGTCGTTCACAATTGCAATATTGTGTATCAAATATTTTTTCATTTTAATGATTAATGCTTTTGCCTATTCATATACCTACGTATAAGTATGTGTATTAAGACTGTATTTGAAGCATAAAATTTGCGTTGAAAGTAGAAATATTTTTTATTCGACATTTCTACTTGTATAAAAATGAAATAAATATTTTTTTCTAATAGTTAAAAAGAATTAGGATAAACGTAATTGTTAATGAAAAAAATAACCGTAATATAATTGCACACATTATAAAAATTCGTTAATAATATAATTTTCTTACATAAATATAACTTATATGATATAATTTTAAAGTTAATATAAAAATAACTTTTTAATTAGTTTCATGTTGATGGATAGTTACTTCAACAAAATTTTTAATATATACACAATCTATCGCTTGACCTATCATTGATTTGCCTGTTTGTCTGTCCGTCTATCCTAACACTTACGCTTGTGTCCTGCACTCCGCACACTAGGAGGGCATAGAGGTGAGTCCTCGAAAGTACACCTTAATATTGATGCATCGATACCTACACTCAAATAGTGAATTTTAGTTTAAGCACAGCCAATATTTCTATTCGAATACCTACTTACTTATTATAACTCAATAACACTAACACTATTTTTTTCGAGTTTTTTTCATTATATTGATCCCCAAATGAAAATCATCGCAAGCGACAGATATAATATACATCGTTATTATACTTTGGTTATATTTATACCTACCTACCCTATATTATACCTTACAATACTATATAATTCACAGGAATATAAAAGTGTTTTTTTTAATATGTCGTAACATACTTAATATTATAACTAAAAAAGTGTGTTTTGTCGCTTACGATGTATTTCCGTTTAGAGGTCGATAATAATATGTTTGAAAATAATACACGGAAATGCATCAGTATTAAACTAGATTTTAAATATTAAATTATAAAGTCATTAGTGACTATTTAGATAGAAAAAAGTAGTAAATTCTAGTAATTACACAAACGATAAATTTGGTAATAAATAAAAATGTTAAAAGAAATATCAGTTAAAATCCTTTATAATTGTCACCTAAAAACAATATATATATAGATAAATTGTTGTGGTAAGGCTTTAAAACATAAAGTAATCATAAAGTAACGCGTGTTTGTTCACGCACGCAGGTCACCTACTTCGCATGTAGATTTTGTCTCTCGCCTTACGTGCGGATATCAAGTCACCTTTGAAATTTGAACATAACTTATGCCACGTGAATTATTAATGTCACGTGACACGTCTACGAGCGAATCTTATTCTGTCTCTCTCTTCTAGACCTCTCTGTGCTAAGAATATGATCATGCGCTCACGCATTAACAATCCATCGTTCGTGAACAAATACGCGTAATTGCTAAAACCCTTACACATTTTAATAACAAAAAATAAAGCCTGCACTTTCGTGTTTAGAAATTGTCTTTCCAGCGCTTCAAGTAATAATATTTAATTCTTCAGTGAGAACTTGTTTTATGTTTTAGCTATTCAATACAAGTATATATGTATACATGTATATACTTGTATAAGTATATATGTATGTACAAGTGTATATGCATGTGAATAATTTAAATATAGACACATGACACAAAGTTACTACAATTAATGATAAACTCGTCATTGACGTAATAGCCAATAGGTCCTTTTTGTCCAAAATGGGGCGAGTTGTCAAGCGTTCAATATTGTAACTAAAATATGTATAGCATTCTGTTCACAGGGAGCGACGAAGCTGACCAAAGACGATATAGAAAGAGTGTTTTCGCTTTACGACAGAGTAAGTTTATTTACACCAAGCATCAATGTTTAATATACATTATACAATAAAACTGTGTAAATACATCACGTAATAGGTACTAAAGCGACTTAGTTTTGAAAAAATTTTGGACTTTCTTTAGATATTATCATTTAGTTTCAATTTCAGTGCAATTAGATTACTAAATCTAAATATGTTACTGTATACAAATTTTTTCAATTTGGTTTCAACAACAGACGAGCATTGAAGTAGGCATCATATAACTTTACATTAGTAAGTAATTAATCTGTGATATAACTATATGCACTTAATTAGTTACTATAGTTCGCGCGTATGAAGTTGCGAAAACATCTAATATTTATTTATTCCTTTAAAATAAACGACTTGTATTGTTGTGTATTAAACTTTGATTATTTAAGGTTAGAATTGTTAGAAATTATGAGATTACACATTAAATTTGATCGGATTACTATCGATATCCCTATTCTAGGTATAAGAATGATGGTTACGGTGATGAATATTATGGTTACGACTACCGAGCTCACAACATCTTTAATATCTATTAAATTATTAGCGAACACAGAAACTAGACAATAGAGTTAAACATGTAATTCATTTAATTACAATATTCTCATTTAGGCGTAATTATATAGAATGACAGGAAGACAGATCACAGAGTGGTTCAACGTTGTCAGCTAAGTTAGAGGTATTACCACAGATTAATTAGTTACTAACGTATAGTATTACTATGTATTTTATTTTCAAATAATGAGTGAAAACACGGAAACATCACAGTTAATGGCCGTTTAAACTACACTGGCCAACAATTTGGATGAATTGCAAATATATTTTATAATTACAAAATAAATTGATGTCAAAAAGTGTAATGAGAAAATTACAGTAATCGGCCATTTCGTTACATTACTTCAACTTAGTTTTTGGTAGCTATTAGCCACAAAAACACAATAGGAATAATACTCTTCTTTATGATTTGACTGTATTGTTACATAGCTAATCATTTCAATTTAATTTCCAATTTAATTTTCAAATTAGCTACTGTTAAATATGAAATGTAACGGGAGCACTGATCACTGATCACTATGAACACGTTATCAATTCTTCATCACAACTATTATGCACTTGACTATTGGACGGCTTCTCAACAACTGACCTCTTACAAGACCAAAATTAGGCTTTTATGCAACCCCACTACACACAGGAAATCCATTCTACCCTCGTTCTTGTTACTAAAATGTTACAAAATATCACACGTGGGTACTTTATATGATTAAAATTAATGTGGAACTAACACTACACAAGTATTTTATTGTTTATTTTTTAAACGATAGAATAGAAGAGTCCAATAACTATATAGGGGCCAATAACTGTACTGTTTCCTCTATATAGTTGGAAGATAGCGCCTCGTTCCATGGCAATGAGCCAGAATAATTTATCTTGTTAAAAACACTCAATTTCTATCATCTGTTTCTGTCTAATTCAGGCTTTCTTACATAATAATTTGCCGGTACTGCCAAGAGACGGAAAAAATACCTTTGCACATTCTTTGTAATTGGTCATTGATTAATCGTCGAGCCTAATTTAGTCAGTATTGTCTGTCCACAATAAGAGAGAATGTCACTTCAACTGTAGTTCCTGCCTGCAGTGGGACTTGGTAGTGTCCTTAATAGTGGCAAATGGCAATTACAATATATTATCAATAGTTTTAATTTCTTTTTATTTAAATTTTAGACACACAACATACACATAAAGAATTTGAACAAAGGGTAAATAAGGCTTATTTCTAATAGAAAAGTAATCCAGCAAACCAACGATAATGAAGTTCTATGGAAGAAAAACACTAATAATAGCACTCACAATAAAAAATAATAAATTGAAAGACCTATTCTCAAATTTTTATTTTTATTTTTAGGATAATAACGGCTCCATCGAGAATGAAGAACTTCGAGGCTTTCTTAAAGATTTATTAGAACTAGTTAAGAAGGTTAGTACATAAAATAATCAAATAGATATTATAGAAGTCAAACCAAAGTAATTCTAATTGAAACCATGAGGCGACGCATTGGAAATTTTGACGGCAGGGATCTCAATTAAGTGACTACAAAACGTATGAAAATGATATTTGGTAATCTGATTCTTCATTTCATTGACTTTATTTTGACAGGTGCGATACACGTTTGGTTAACTTTTGTAACACAAAAAAAATATCAAAGAAACCTCTTTTAAAACAGAGATTTACATTTTTCGGAGTAACAGGACCGATTTATGTTTCTAAATTAGTTAGTTAGTTTTAATCTAAACATATTCTTCGAAATGACAGTTGGATTTTTTGAAATTAATTACAAGTTTTAAAATAAACGAAAATAACTACTTTTTCGTATTTTTCATAGCTAGCTAGCGCGCGCACTTTTGCATAGACCAGAAGATCTATTTTGGATTAATTTATTGTTCATCAATGCGTCGCCTTAACAACAATACCTCTTTACAAGTATATACAAGTATAAGGAGGATTCATATCAACAGACACAGCGCGTCCAGCAGCTCCAGCATGTACCAGCACAGACATAATAAACATCTTTCTTTGGTTCTTTAAGAAAAGAACTAAGCAGCGAGCTTCGTGAGCCCCCGCCACCCTCATATTCTAAATATTACTAATACTAAAATATATTAAGGCATTCACATTAAAAAGAAATATTGATTTATTTACAGGATTACGATGCTGAAGACCTACTCGAATTTGAGGAAACAATCCTTCAAGGTGTCGAATATAGCAGTGATGGTAAAATTAGCAGGAAACAACTTACGATGATACTGCTTGCTCTTGCCAAGCATCATCAAGAAGAAGAGGCTACAACGCCATAAATTGTTTCCAACGTAACCGCCACTCCGTCCTGTTACCGAACGAATTATTAGTGATGCGACTTTGAGTGATTTATCAATTTTATTATTTGTCGTTTCTGATTAAAATCAGCAATCAAACGGACTAAAGTCCGTTTTAAAGTTATCTGTAATAAACTCAGAGTTAACAATTGATATTTAATATCTTAACCCGCGGGCAGTGCTTTGTTCGTATATGTTAATAAAAACAAAAAACAAAATGTTACATTTACTGGAAATAAAACTAACCGTAAAATATTCCAATTCAGTCCAATGATCTTCGCCCTTATTTATGTTTGTTCCCTCATATTTAAAACACTTGTAATTTTAAAATATGAAAATGTTTGTTGTTATATTTTATAAAAGATTAAAGATGAGACTCGGTACGCTGGAATATAAATTACATTGTACAGCGATGAACTAAATATACATGGGTAAATATGCGAACGAGCTTTCTTCCCAACTTTGTTCATTCAGCTTCTATAACAATTTTTAATACTTACACATAAACGTTCCTCATGAAATCAAGATTATAATAGCAAAAACCGCATCCGAATCCGTTAAAGCGACACATTGATAAACAATAATAAATAATTTAATCCAAAATAGACCTTCTGGTCTATACAAAAGTGCGCGTGCTAGCTTACGAAAAATATGAAAAAGTAGTTATTTTCGTTTAGTTTAAAAACTATAATAAATTTTAATAAATCCAACTGTCATTTTGAAGAATATGTTCAGATTAAAACTATACAGAAAATGTAGAAACATAAATCTGTCCCGTTACTCCTAAAAATTTAAATCTCTGTTTTAAAAGAGGTTTCCTTGATATTTTTTTGTGTTACAAAAATTAACCAATCGTGTATCGCAACTATCAAAATAAAGTTAATGAAAGGAAGAATCAGGTTACCTAACATCATTTTCATACGTTTCATACTTATAAAAATTGAGATCCCTGCCGTCAAAATTTCCAATGCGTCGCCTTAAGTGTTCTCGAGATTAGTGCTACACACACATTTCACTCAAACACGCACGCACCTTTAAATACATTTTTTATCATTAACATTTTTAATCGCACCATTATTAAACGCACCATTATTAAAAAGCTATATCTATGTTACGCCATTATTCTTTTAGGGTGGACTTAGCAACAAAGTACACTAAAATCATACCTTAAGACTACTTTCAGATGGCATAAACAAAACCATCGGCTTACTAGCTCATCGCCTATACAAGTCATAGCCCATCGCCTATCCTCCTTGTAAATAAGCCCTGTTCCTCGATCGATTTTACACCATCATTATCCAATTTTTAGTAAAAATGTATATAATTATTATTGTTCTAATTAGATCAAAGATTTGTGAGATTTTGAATCTTACGTAACTCTGAGTTTAAAACTATCGAAATTATTATTTCAAACGAGCACTAAATTGTAAGTACCTATAGTATATTTTTTTCTATACATTGAAACAGTTATTCAAAAGCATCTGCTTCAATGTTCCTAGTATTTGAATATCTTGTTTTGACTAGCATTACAAATAATAATTCTAATTACAAAAACAAGTAACATCACAATAAATTAACAATAAGTATCTTAAGAATTTTTGTACATGAAGTCCATAAAATACCTGCTTTTGTAAAACGAGCCAAAAAAAATGCCAAAGATTTTTAAAATGTTATAATATATTATATGTACAATCTATATCTATTTTCATAAACTATAGTAGCCGTTACTTTTAATAATATCAGTGTAGAAACGTAAACCCTACATATCATTCCGACTTTTTCATAAAATTAAAAAGTACCTAATTAATTAATAATCACCTACAATCTACATCACATATAAAATATGTATTACTTACGCTATCATTCGGGATTTTATGTGTAATATTTAAATGTCAAAAGCTCCTATAATTCTATCTCTTATCAATAATCTGTTATCTTGAAATAGTTACAATACTAATACTTCGCATTTACTAATGAAAAAATTAAAAAAAAAAACAATTTAAACAAATCACATCCTAGTACAAACTAATCGAATGCAATATTTAATTTTTGTTATGATAATAAATCCACCTAACATAATAAAAATTGATTTTGTATTAAATGTATACCTACTTGATCTGTACCTTCGTTTTTCACGTTACATCCTAATATTCTTAGCTTTCGAAATAATTACAAATCAAAAATACTGAAACTAAGTATGGTCCGTTTTGTTCTAAGCGTGAAATGTAGAAATTTGTCGACTCTTATTTTGTTATAGATTTATTGATTAAGCAGATTAGGAAAATATTTTGTTAAACTATTTGCAAGCGTCTATCAAGATCCAATATACTTAATTACGTATTATATTATGCTCACTACAATTGTTAGTTGTGTTGTCTATGTACAAATAAAGCAATGAAATTTTATTAAAGGTCCTAAATGTATCCGCTTTATCGACATTATTGTTCTATGTAAATAAATGAATTTAGAAACGCACGATGAGTCCTAAAAGATATCAGTGTCATAGATATTGTTGATAAGAATGAAATGAATGTATAAAATATTTTAAAATATTATATTTAATTAAAAAAGTATAACCTGTATATAAAATCAAACTGTAGATCTGTGACTGTGTTGATGTGTTCACACCATGATTTTGAATATTAGACTTTATTGTTGATTTTCGAACTCTTTGTTATTTCTTGCTCTCATGCAAATACACGCGTAACGTTTTTTTTTTCTAAGAAAATCTGAGTCAACATAGCACATTTAAATCGATTTCAAAATTACTTTCTTATTCGTTTCATTCGTTTTTTTGTATCTCAAGTTTCATTGACTTCTGCGAGACATTGCCCATGTACCATGTATATAATCGTTGATGCGTCTGTTAGTTATCTTGTAACTTCTGAACGATTTCTTTATTTTGTTTTGTCGAAACAATGGTTAATCAAAGTCAAAGTCAAATCAATTTATTGAACTAAACCCTAGTAAACCCAATTACAAGGTATTTTTGAACGTCAAATCTACTTTAGATCGGTTCAAATAGAAAACCTGGACATTAAAAAGAACCGACAAGAAACTCAGTCAGGTATCATTTTCGCAGTTATGCTTGGATCCGATAGGTGGCACAGTAGTCAGGCTATCAACAAATTCTATACTTATTTAACCGAAACCATACCGAAACCCAACTGTGCCGGAAAGGGCAGAACGTCTGCTGGGTCAGCTAATAATAAATAACCCAACTCCCACTGGGCCTTTGTGGCTCTCACTAGTTGCTTGTATATTCCTGTGGCTTTGCGGCACACATTAATGACATGGGTGTTAAGCAGTAATTTGTCGTCAACTGTGAGGCCCAAGATCTTAATTTCTCGGGACAGTTCAATGCCATCCAAGCTCAAAACCGGGGCATCAAACTTCACCTTCCTGATAAGCACTATCGCATTTGTTTTCTGCGCTGCGAACCGAACCTTATTCTGGATACCCCAGTCCCAAACATACTGAAGAGTTGCATTGGCCCGTCCCTGTACCTCAGCTGTGTTGTCTCCGGAGAAAATCAACACCACATCGTTGGCGATTGCCGAACAGTGGTCTCCCCGTCCTTCTGACCCTTTCAGTAGGGGGTCCAATAATAAATTCCATAACGTTAGGCCCCCTATAGACCCTTGCACGCATCCTTTCGTAGTGTCTCTTATCCATTCTACCCCGGCATATCTCAATCGCACTCTCCTTTCAGAAAGATAGCTGTCCAGCATTTTCCTTAGATTTATCGGGCACGGTAACTCGGCCAATCTGTATGGTCTATAGCAGCCATTCCCAAAGTGGGCGATAAACGCCCCCTTGTGGGCGCTGCATGCCTAAAGGAGGGCGGTAAGAGACCCAGAAAAAAAATGGGGACGTTGTGTAGAGGCCTGGGGGGTGATTTGTAATTTCATTTAGCTAGGAGTCATCTTAGACAACGACTGCATGAGCTCTCGACTCAGTAGACAAAATAAGTTTGGGAACAAGTGGTATATAGTATGTGCTAAGAAAAAACTGTTAAGAGCCCGCCTATGCAGCGCAGTGCAATCGAATTCGCTGATTACCCCCGTGCCATATGGCGATAACAATATATATGTAGTACATTTTCGCCTTTGCGGCGATTGATCGTATTTTAGCGCGGAGAAATCTCAACATTTGTTTCTGCACATAATTGTAATTTGCAAGAAAACTACGTTACCAATTAAAAAGCTGGTTTAAGAAATTTGAGATATTGTAGTTATATACCTCTCCATTTTAGTAAAAATAATTTTAAAATTTTTCAGTTTTGGAGATCCAGCTGAATTTTTTACAGGGTTTTTTGTGGATTTTTTTTATCGAGATTTCTTTATTCAATAATGTTTCTACGTTTAAAGATTTCAAAATAAAGAACACCGAGATAAAGATCACCAAACACACCAAAGTTTGCATAGTCAGTTTTTACATTACACAATACTTAACACATGATTAGACGTTGTGATCAATAAGTAGCTTTAAATAATTGTAATTTGTATTTTGCACAAAACGCCAATTTGTTATCTAAGATAATATTACCCAACTAAAAAATATATTTAATAGCTCGCAAAATTAAAAAAGAAAAGAAAAATGCTAACATCTAAACGTGATCTACACACAAACCAGTAAGCCCATGACACATTCAGTAATTTTATAATAAAAACAAAGATGTCAAAATCTCGCAGTACGTGGGTCAGTGTGCTATAATCTGATTGGTCATTTCAAGACCACACATTGAATATTCGAGAGCGGATAGGTGGAGAGCTATGGGCGTGATCGTCGTTTAAGTAATACTATTGGCACTAATAAAACTGGTCTTCGTCTAAAAACGTTTAAAAGATTTTTATATTACCATGCCTTTTTAAAAAAAAAGTCAAGTTACTCATCATGAATACTTACCCTAAATACGAATCGAAATATAAAATATTGTACGATGTTTGCTTTTGTTGTGAAAAATATTATATTATATCCACGGATATTAGATTTGTCTAAAATATAATTGTAATAGTACCTAAGTGTAAACAAGAAGTTTGTATTAGATAACTTGCAACAAGAGTCTTACTTGCAGTAATCAAAACAAATATTATCTATTACTGTGTGTTGTTAAATATGTTTTGTTACCTACCTACCTAATTATGAATTATCCTGACAAAAAGGTATTAAACTATCGATATCTATATTGTACAAAATTATAAAACGAATATGGAAATTATAAAAACAATTTGTATTTAGTGCTTATATCGTAAACATTTATTAATGAATTATAATTATGTACAAATAATTTTCTAATAAATGGACGATTTTTCTGAATAATTTCTAGCTAGTACCTACTACGTGTTGACATGACGATATTTGTTATAAAATGTTTATATTTGTAATTAGTGTTTTCATTGGCACCCTCACCGATTCTTAAAAATAATAATCCTTAATAATAATAGCACGTAAAAACCCCACATACCTGTCTCACCTATAAAATATTATATCTACTCTACCTCGCATTCATTCCCGTTAAAATGCACGCAGGTGCGAAAAACTCCTCTGGGAACGCCTTGAGCCCGAGGTCCGCCCTCCATACGAGGTATCCCTCGGTTGGAGGAACCCTCAGGCGGTGGATCATCTGGCAGGGAGCCTTAACCGCTCGCCCCAACGCGACCGGTGATGCTGAAAAGCCACTAGGGCTAACAGCTAAGAGGGGTTTTTTTTTAGTCGGTTCGATTTCCGATACTACTCAGTCGGCGTAGAATCCAGCTGAGCGTCCGTGGGGATTTCTTCCACTCTCAGAAACAACAACAAAAAAACTCGCATTCATCTCATTAAGCGCTGGCTGGATATCTTTTGAAGATTTACCCACGCTACCAAAAAAAGAACGAACATTTATACGAAGACGAAGAGTCGAAGATGAGCATTCTTGACGTTATTACTATGTAGATATAGATACTACACCTTTAGAATGAAACCTAATTCAAAATTTCAGATTTTTAAGTTATATAACTTCATAGTATTCATTTACCTATCTGTCTGCCCTGTTAGCTACATATCGTGAGAATATTTAAACATTTATTTGTAAAAATCCACTTTAATAATATTTTACTTGAATTCACTCTCGTAACTCGCCGAACTTCTCCAAATTTTGTAGGTCAGTTTCATTCTAAAGGTGCGTACGGAGACTGGATCTGCCATGCAATTCTGTAAAGACTCGAATCGTCCAAGTGAGACTCGCTCGACAATTCACTCCACTTCGCATTCGAACTCACTCGGCCTTTAAATGGAATTCTCTAAACCAAACATACTACTGGGAGCGAAGTGAAGTGATCTTGAATGCGAGTTTGTCGGAGATTGCTTTAAAAGTAAACATGCCAGTCGATATTTCGTCTCAATATATTTTAACTTATTTTAAGACAATTAAGTTAAATAAAGTCTGTTTTATTTAGATTAGTGTTATCGTAAAAATGAAGAAAGGAATGTTTAGAAGGTTAGGAAGTGATGAAGGACTGACGTAAAAAATCTACAGAGCGAAAATGAATAGTAAAAGAAGCCGAGGAAGACCAAGACTGACTTATGAAGATGAAATAGCCGAAGCATTACCCGACGGAAATGTCAAAAGCACTCGCAAACCTAGGCGAAAACGTGTGAGAAGAATGATGAGGTTTAAGGAACCGAAAGAGGTATGTAAGGACCGCGACGCTTGGCGCTCTGTCCTCTCTGACTTCCCCGTTAGATACAGCGTAAAGATATGTATGTGTATTTTGATTAGATTTTTATATTTAGTGAAACGTCAAAAAATTCGTTTACGATAGTACGACTCGCCGCCACACTTATCGAGGCGGCAGGCTCGCGGCGCTAGTATCTCTGTCGACTCTAGAAAATACCTATTCACGAATACGACTAATTTGCGTCAGAGAATCGCACTTCTGTTCACAGTGCCGTACACAAATAAACACATTTGTAAAAGAACTTAAACATGTTATTGCAAAAGATCCTAATGATAATTTCATAACGATAAGAGATATAATGATAAATCTAAAAAGCAATGACACAGTGCAACGATCTTATTTAGACGTCATATACGGTTATGGTTTTGTATGCGGGATCTCTGATTACACCAGGATGAAAGTTTCTAATAATAAAAGTTTTATTGATCATATTTTCATAAGATCACGCTTACAAAATGTGTACTGGATTGGTTAATTATTGTGCTGTCAATGATGATAATGATTGTAACTGCGAATCACTACAACAGGTAAATCAAAAAAATACTTGGGTCTCATTATTGACAATCGTTTTCACTGGAAGGCACATATAAACAGAGATGTACAAAATAGTTTACAAAAAGTATTTAAATACGAAAAGGAAGTAGTTTCTTAATTTACTAATTCAAATGCAAAATACAAAATAATTTTGCTTTTTGTATTTTAAATACTAAATGCAAAATAGATATTTTCAAAATACTTTATTGAAATAAATTACTTTTTGATGAAATTATTGTTGTTTATTTATTAGATTTTAACATTACAATTTGTTCTAAAAGACCATCAGACATGTTGCGTCCGTGTGGACGCATGATCATACCACCACATGAAAAGAGTCTTTCCACTGGTGCAGAACTTGGTAGCCAATATCTGCTAGTAACAATTTGCAAATAATTAAAATAAATGCACAACCGCTCCCCATAAAATCACGCCAAAAACTCCTCTAGTTAAATAAGGCATCATGTTCCACAGACTGATAGCGTTCGTTTTGTAACTTCACTAGGCAAATTCGCAAGGCTTGCAGCGCCCTATTTGTCGAGTCGCCGACCCATTACATAAAAATTTTAATGATAATGTTGGCGAAACTTAGCAGTAAAGTATTATGCATTTTACAAATAGAAAATACGTCTCGAAAAGTATTTCAAATAAAATACAAAATACTTTTTTTAAAAACTGCATGTAAACATGATTTGCGACAAACTTAGGTCCATAATGGCTAAATTCTACATCATAAGAAAGAGAATATCTTTTCCTATATTATTAGATTTGTATGTAGCACTAGTAGAAAATAGCATATCTTATGGACTCAGTAGCTATGGACGCACTTTCAAACATATTTAGATGACTTATTTGGAACCTGTCTAACATAAATTGTACCACGTCGGACTCAGCAAAATTTAAGACCATGCTGCTGCACACGAAGTCTGGATATACGAAATAAATGGCGATGTTTTTTGTAAGCCTTTCATTCACGTAAACATTCTTGGGGAGGCATCAACAATGCCGTCAGATGTTAGGCCCTTTCTAGATCTTGCGGCCTTCAATAGATCCACACATTTAGCCCGTCTTATCTGACTACAATGAAACGGGCGGGTGAATACTTAAATCCGTCATGTCCCCCAGAATTCAATGACAGTGTTTCAGCGAAACGGTGACAGCCCACTCGAGAAACCACATCGAGATCAGCTTCTTGAATGTGAGCTCGAATTTTCTTGGACAAAAGTAATACTAAATGGGTTGTACTCTCATTTTCGGTCTCAGGGACGCCAAATATGTCTATCTCATTTTTGAATTGATCTTGGGCCTAGGAATCCACAACATCTTGTAGTACACACAACAAAGGAGATAAGTTACCACCTCACACCACTATACTCTTTGTGTGCGTAATGACACTATGTAGCATGAATTATCGCTAACCTATCAACACTAAGCTTTACCTGTTGTAACATTTTTTCGCTATTGTACCTTCTTTTTAAGAGCTTAGAGGTTGTCAGAGAAAATAATTGTAGAACTGGCAAGTTAAAAATTTAAATATGTTTTTTTTTGGAAGAATAGAACAGGATTGGAAAAATGAGAAAAAAAAAGAGAGCGAGGTGGTTTTTTAGAGAGAGAACAAGAAAGGTTGTGATGGAGTAAAGAGATTATTTTTCTCCTCAAAAAGAAGATATTTGATTTCTTTGTAAAAGTAAAATCTGTTAAGAATATTAAAGAAGATGTTAGCAAATTGAAAAAGAAAGAGGCTCGAACCAGAAAACTGATGTCGCCCAAACTTTCAAGGCAAATGGACCCCTCGACAAGAATAAGGGGGAGCAATGGCTTCAATCGGATAAAGAGCACATTAATCAAGGTGACGCACCAGTTTCATACGAGTTTATAGAACTTATATTTACAATGACGATGCTGATTGCAGAATTATATAAAGTCGACTTATAATTTTGGAGATAACATTCGAGAGTGAAGTATGGGACAATACAATCTAATTTAAGCCAGTGGTTTGTGTTTTTTATCATAATGTGTAAATTATAAGGTGAAAGGTATTTATATCTGATTTTTGTAAACTACACCACATCATCACAACCACTTTGATATCTTTCTGTTTCTCTTTTATTTACAAAATTAGTATTGGTTTATTTGTGTCAAATTATATTACAATTTTCCTTTTAAAATAGAATTTTATTTAAAAAGATTTCCAATGTATTTCAAAATTTACTTTATCCATTCCCTTTTTGTGGCATCCGGGTGGGAATGGTATATTGTGTAAGAATTGCTTCTTCATATAATACACACCTGCATACTACTATCACTTTAAAGAGCCTGTGAAAATAGTAAGCAGTAAATAGTATTCCTAATTTTACGCTTTGTTATCAATCCTACTGTAGCTCAGTGGTCAACGCATGCTAGTTAATTTACGTCTCAAGCATGAGTGTTCGAGTTCAATCCTCACCCCCCGTGGTCTAATGCGATTTTATTTTATTTTGTTATTTCGTTTATAATAACGTAAAAATATAGGTTTTAATTATAAATGCCTGCTTGTCGGAATAGAAATATTCCTGGTTAAAATATCGGCCTAGCTACTGCCCACAATTGAGTTACAAAAAACACACAAAAAGTTGAGGGTAAAAATAAGGTGTTCTGTATCTAAATAATAGATTTAGATTGCTTTCCGAACTCGTAAACCTTAAGCTGACACAGTTTACAACAATCAGAAACTATGTGAGAGAGCTTATGACTGTTGCTCAGCAGCTAAGTGCTTTAGGGAAAACAATTGATTATTAGCCACCTTTATGTTACAAGACTTACCAAAGAATTTTCAAGCAATGAAGTTAGCTATGGAAAATTCTAATATTGAGTTGACAACTGATTATGTCAAAAGCAAACTGTACCAAATGGAAGACATTTCAGTCGTTACTGCTGTTGTTTTACAAGCAACAGCAGTAACGACCAAGTACTTACTAGCTATCAGTTCCAATCAAAGTAAACCTGCAATTAAGAAACATTTTCAAAGAAAGAAATTGAAATGCTTCATTTGCGATGGACCGCGTAAAACGAAAGATTGTCCCGATAACAAAAACAAGAAGAGTAAAGCATCTACAGTATTAGCGATGGGAACTTTCTGCGATGAAACCTGGATTATAGACTCAGGCGCATCCAATCATATGACATCAAGGCGCGAATGGCTGCATGATATGGAGATTTATGAGAAGATAGTGTCTGTAGCATGTGCGAATGGTGGCCGACTGGAAGGTGTTGGAAGTGGCACAGTGGTAAGGAAGAATACAAACTTTACTATTAAAGCGATGTACATATATCCCAGGTTTGTCTTCGAACTTATTGAGTGTAAGTATCATAGTAAAGAAAGGTTTCAATGTGTTATTTGATAACAAAGGCTTTAAAATACTGAGAGCCAATGACTGTCAAATTCTAGGCGAAACTTTACCTACAGGTATAGAAGAAAGCGGTGTGTACAAGATTAAATAAAGTACAGGAGATATCGCACTGGCAACTACTGTCATTGATAAGATGGAGCTTTGACACACACGAATGAGTCATCTTGGAATAAGAAAATTAAAACTCTTACGTGATACGATGGCTATAAGAGTGAGTTTTTCTAACTGTTCTACTACACTAAAGTGTGAAACGTGTCAGAAGGGAAAACAAACCATTCAAACGTAGCAATAATGCCACGGAGCAGTCAAAGTACTCGGGTTAGTACATTCTAATGTTTGTAGACCTATGGCTGAGGTGTCATACAGCGGATTTAAATATTTTCTCACTTTTGTCGATGATTTTACGCGAAAAACTTTGTATATATTCTTAAATGTAAAAGCGAAGTATTTTCAAAATTCATAGAGTTCAAGAGATTTGCGGAGTCACAGACTGGAAAGAAACTGAAGATTCTTAGGTCAGATTACGGCAAAGAGTTTGTAAACGATCGAATGAATTAATTTATGAAGATTTCTGGTATTATACATCAGTTTACTGTGGAATATACACCTTAGCAAAATGGAGTTGCTGAACGAGCAAATAGAACAATTATCGAGAAAACCAGAAGCATGATCCAAGGATTAAGCAATAAAATTTGGGCAGACGGCTGTTTATTTGAAATACAGATCACCGACAAAAGCCGTCAGGAATAAAACACCTGAAGAATCATGGAGTGGCAATAAACAGTATCTGAACTTTGTTCGAGTTTTCCAATGTAAAGCATTCATGCGAATACCAGATGAAAAACGCGCAACATGAGATCCAAAGAGCAATGAGTTTGTTCATGTTGGATACAGTGAAAACTCTAAAGCATATCGCTTATTTCGTATAGAAACAAAATTAGTACATAAAGCTAAAGATGTGATATTTTTTGAAAACAAATATCATAGAAAAGGATCAATAATAGAGAGTAGACAAGTACAGCTTATTTGTTTATCAGAACCAAACGAACAATCTTGTGTGGAATCAGAGGTTCATAGAGATGAACCACAATCATTTGAAGAAGAAAATTAAATTCATATTAATCATTCTAAACCGATCTCGATGATAGAAGAATCCAGAAATAACGAAATGGAAAGTTGTGGAGAACGGGCATCCGCTAATCAAAGAGATGAAGATGAAGAAAATGAAGATTCTTCGCAACTAGAATCTTCCAGAGAGAGAGGATACCCATTAAAAAATAGAAAACCTAAGGAGTTTCCACATTATATCACGTATCAAGCTGTTGAAGATGATATTCCACTTACTGTCAATGAAGCCCTATCTGGAAAAGACAAAAAGAAGTGGAGACAAGCAATTGAGGAGGACCTCGAAGTTCTTAGAAAAAATAATATTTGGACACTGGTGAAGTCTCTAAGAGCTTTAATAGCTTTAGCTGCCAACCTTGGTTTGAATATAGATCAAGATGTCATGTCGATGGATGTCAAGACTGCGTTCCTTAATGGAAACTTGGACGAAACAGAATATATTAAACAACCTGAAGGAATGAAAGAAAAAGGGAAAGAGAACTTTGAATGTTTATTAAAAAGATCTCTTTACGGGTTAAAACAAGCTCCAAGAGCCTGGAACAACAGATTAAATAATGAACTAGAAAGTCTGGAATTTAGAAGATCAGTAAATGAGCCATGTGTCTACACTAGAATGAGAGGAAAAAATATTATCATTCTTGCAGTATAAAATATGTAGATGACATTCCGATTTTTTGGAACAATGAAAACGAATTGAGACATGTTAAGGACTTAATGAGGAATCCGAAATGAAGGATCTTGGCAGAGCAGAGTTAATGTTAAGTATTCAAATAAAACAAGGATTAGAAAGTATCAGCCTCAACCAAGAGAAGTCTATAGAAAGATTGCTTAAACAGTTTGGCATAGAAAATCCTAAGGCGGTTGCAACACCAGCAGTACCTGGACAAAGGCTAGAGAAGTCACTACCGGAGTATAAGTCGAATGAGGACATACCATATAGAGCACTTATAAGATCTCTTATGTACCTCGCAGTGTGCACTCGCCCGAACATTTCGCATGCAGTGAGTAGTTTAAGTCAGTTCAACGGTACTTATGATGAGCCTCATTGGTGTGCTGCTAAGCGTGTTCTACGCTATCTATAAGGAACTAAGAGCCATTGTCTTAAATATGTCAAAGGACAATACATACCAGTTGAAGGTTATGCAGATGCAGATCATGCTCGAGATAGTGATAGGAAATCCTACTCAGGTTCTGTGTTTCTATTTCAAGGGGGTCCTATTAGTTGGAAAAGTAAGAAACAGAGGACTGTTGCTCATGGTTTCTACTACGGTCTTCGACATATTTGACATCATTACAATGTTTACCTATTCTTCAGCGCTAATTTTTGCAAAGGCGGTTTCTATTCTGTGTTCTATGTTATTTGAAAAACCAGTCACATTTGATTCGGCAAATATTATTTTGAAGGAATTCCAAATAAAATCAATTGCGTTAAAGTCACAGTAATAGGGCGGTAGTCTGAGAACCTGTAAATAATAAAAAAATAATCTATTAATAATCTTTTGTCTTTTTAACCTTCAAAAAAGGAGGAGTTCTCAATTCGACTGTATGTTGTTTTTTTTTGTATGTTTGTTACCTCATAACTCTGTCATTTATGAACCGATTTTGAAAATTATTTTCTTGTTTGGTAAGTAATACTTCAGAGGTAGTCCCATTTAAATTTCACCAGTATTAGAGCTTGGATTTCGAAGATGCTCCAAAGAACACGACCTGCTTATAACCTTTATTTATATTGATGATTCTCGTGTATATCGTTACGCTCCGGAATTAATTGCAGACTTGCCCTAGATATTTATTTAGGTCAAGATCACTCAAAACGGAGAAATAAAAAAGTTTTATGATAAAAAATTAAACCGCCTTCAATAAAAACACTGAAAAGTACATAATAACTATCCCTTACTAATCGAAACTCGAAATAATTAAAATAACTTTATAAATACGATACACATACCTACCTATATAATTAAATTTGACAATTATTGAAGTCAGTGCCAAAGCAATGTGCAACAACAGAAAGTTTATTAGTTTGGTAGGCTTGGCACCGAACAGAAGAAGAAACAGAAAAGGAACATTTGGTATAAAATCCTTTTCACTTCCATCGTTGACAATAAGTCATCTCTGACCTTCAGACACTGCAGTTAGGACACCTTCAGTGTCTGCAGACTACCAACAACGTTTTACTTTGTATCCAGGATGCAAGTATGTCTCATCCAAATACACAATTGGTCGAGGATTCTCACTGTTCTATTATTCTCCATTTCCATTAAAAATCTTGACAGCGAAGCGACAATATCATTCCGTTCCATAAGAACTTTTTCCTTACATTTATTCTTGATATACAGGCAGTCCTCGTTTTACACCGTTTCGTTTTACGTCAGTCAACATTTTTACACTATTTCTAGTTTTAACGTCTCTATGATTCGCTCTAATTAACTTCAAAAAAATTCATCGAAGCTTTCAATCACATCCAATCTGCAACACAAATATTTGAAGCAAATGCTCCCAACTTTGAAAGAAGCTTTAAAGTTTATTTATTTATTTATTTATTTGATCAATAGATACTCCAACAGCATTATCACAAAATTACACCAACTAAAGTATCGAAAACATCTTAAACAGTGTGAAACACTTTTACAGGAGTATACAGCACTTACAATTATTATACAGTGAGAGTGATACCAACTATACTACACTAACAAAGCATTACAATTTTTGAATTTTGTAGATACAATAAAATAAAACAAAACAATAAAACAAAACATGGCAAAATGAGACAAAATATAGCTAACTTATCACAATATAGCAATAATTTTTTTTCGAAATTTGTTGAGGGGTTCATGAAAAATGTCAACATTCTCTGGATACAGATCATTATAGGTACGCATAGTTCTATTCAAAGGAGAGAATTTTCCTACATTTGTTCTGAACTGAGGTATTGAGAAGCATTTAGTGATAGGATAACGTGGTATAGTTCGCGGAACTGTCAGGTTTATTTTGTTTAACAATTCAGGTGCGTCCAATAAACCGTTTACAATCTTATGTAAAAATGTAAGGTCAGTAACTTGTCGGCGCTTCTCAAGAGTATCCAACCGGAAATATAATAAACGTGCTGAATAATCAGAACGGTAAGGACGGCCCTGACATTTATAAACCAAAAACTTTGTTATGTTGTTTTGGATTTTTTCGATTCTGTCACTATGGAGTTTGTAGCATGGATTCCAGATAAAACTTGCATACTCCAAATTGCTTCGAATAAGGCTGTTATACAATAAAATTATGGTTTGAGTATTTTTAAAATCTTTGCAAATCCTTTTTATGAAGCCGGTCATTTTCCAAGCTTTTGTCACCATACTATTAATGTGACTTGCAAATGTTAATGATCTATCCAAGAGAACACCCAAATCACACGCCTGATTAACTTCCTTGATAACAACATTCCCCAGCAGATATTTAGGAGCCATGATATCTTTTTTCTTTTTTGTAAAATTTATCGAATGACATTTTTCTGCGTTCAGTGTCATTTTATTCTGAATACACCAAGATTGAACAGAATTTAAGTCATCCTGGAGAAGAATAATATCCTGGTTAGACTTGATCTGCCGATATAATTTTAAGTCATCAGCAAAGAGCAAGTATCTACTATTACGGATGCAGCCAGTGACATCGTTAATAAATAACAAAAAGAGCACTGGACCTAGGTGTGAGCCCTGAGGTACACCAGATGTTACTGCAAACGTTTTAGAACTATAAC
This sequence comes from Zeuzera pyrina, assembly GCA_907165235.1. Lineage (NCBI taxonomy): Eukaryota > Metazoa > Arthropoda > Insecta > Lepidoptera > Cossidae > Zeuzera > Zeuzera pyrina. The sequence goes on from OU015641.1 coordinate 9,838,824, forward strand.
CGTTAACAGTTACTCTTTGCATCCGGTCCCGAAGATAGGATCCAACCCAAGCCAAAAGATGACCATGTATTCCGTAGTGTTCTAATTTAGAAAGCAGGATATCGTGATTGACTTTGTCGAATGCACTACTGAAGTCCGTATAAACCGAATGGATTTGAAGACCAGAGTCTATTGAGGACGAAACATCAGAAACATAACTAGCAAGGTTCGTAATAACTGATTTATTCTTTCGAAATCCATGTTGGCAGTCGCAGACAAATTGATTAATATAAGATGCAAGGGTTGGATAGATCACACGTTCAAAAATCTTTGAAAATGTGCATAGTATTGAAATAGGGCGGTAATTTCTGATGTTAGATTTATCACCTTTTTTGTGGATAGGGACTACATTGGCTATCTTCCATAAAGATGGATAAACAGATGTCTGAAGTGATCGTTCGAATATCATTTTTAAAGGTAATGTAAGGTGATTATAAGTCATTTTAAGAAATAGTGGAGGGATACCATCTGGACCTGCCCCCTTGCTTGCATCAATTGACTTCAGCAGTTTAGCTATGCTGCGTTCATCCACTACTACAGCACCCATTGATTGTTGCGTATGAGGTCTAAGAAAGTTTGGCTTACAAGACATCATTATGTTCGGAGTATACACTGAAGCAAATTGTTTAGCAAAAAGATTACAAATATCCTCGCCCGAGTTAGCAGTAGCAGAATCCAAACTCATTAAACCCGGTATTTCAGACGAGGAACCACGGCGTTCCTTGACAAATGACCAAAACCTTCTGCTATTATTACGGATAGCGTTCTCCACGTCACGAATATAGTCAGAGTAACAAATCTTAACTAAACCATCAATACGTTTATTCAATAACCTCAGTTCCAATCCATCTCTGGGATTACTGTATCTTTTAAACTTTTTTCTAATTTTTTCTTTCTCTCTAATAATTTTGATTAAATCACGTGTGAACCATATAGGGTATTTAAAGTTGCGTAATTTACTTTTCGGTACATCAGACATTATAATAGATTCGATAATAACATAAAATTTACCAACCATATTGTTGACATCTCCCTCAGAACCTAATTCCTCTGTCCAATTCACTTGTTCTAATTTTAAATTAATTTCTTCGTAATTGGCCTTCCTAAAATTGTAACCAGAAAATAATTTTGGTTTTAAAAACTCTTTACCATTAAAATTAAAAATATTAATTTCTAAAGCAGGATGATGAATATCGATTTTTGCAATAGAATCTAAGCTTTCCTGAACATGAATACCACTTAAATTTCCCAGAATTAGGTCTAAAACTCTTTTGTTGTGGTTTTTAACAGAGTTAAATTGAAAAAAATCATTTAATGACATAAAATCTACTAACGAGTAACCCAGGGTATTCTCGTAACCACTAGGTTTCAGTTTTCCTGAGTCATTGTCACCATCCCACTGAATAAAACCTAAATTAAAATCACCAAGTATAACAGTATCAATAAAACAAGACTGCATTACGGTACTGATATTGTCTAGAACAGAGTCCAACTTAGTAGAAATAACCGGAGGAGGCAAATACAGAGCACAAAATAATATTTCTTTGACGACATCACCCGCCGCTGTGGAAACTAACACCCACAGGTCTTCGTGTGTACTCTCAAAGCATTCAATTCTTTTGGAACGAAATCTTTTTGAGACCGCTATTAGCACGCCTCCTCCTCTCATGCCCGTTGCATTAGACGTGTGACGATCTCGTCTATAAACATTGTAACCAAGCGTAAATAATTCATTATCGTGAACAGAGTCATCCAGCCATGTTTCAGTAGCAACAATAACATCGTATTCGGTCTTCAGTGTTGCCAATCTAATGTCATTAAGCTTAGTTTTCATTCCTCTTAAATTTTGGTAGTAAACTATGAATTTGGAAACAATCATTACGGTCCAATTGTCCTTTCTTCTTTTTTTTTTTTTTTATTGCAAATTTATCAAAGATTCATACGACTTTATTTGCTTGGCTGGTGATCTATCATCTTTACGTACAAAAATCCGTCCACTTCTAATCCACACATATTTGATATTTTTTTCTCGTGCCACGCTCCTTGTACGAGCATGAAGTGCCTTGTAATGTGGAGATAAGTGCTCCGAAACAAACACTGCCGACTTCTCACCGCCGTAACCTAGATGTGATGAATTTAGTTTTCTGTCAGAATTCACCCTGTTGAATTTGGAAACAGCTGCAATTATGCCGTCTCTTATTTGTGTGTTTGGTAGCTTTATTATAATAGAACGTGGTCTTTTATTCGAGTCATTTAATTTACGAACTCTAGTGCAAGAGAGCACGTCTTTATCTGTAACAGGATATGATATCACAGAGCACAACTGTTTCATCACCGATACTAGGTTTTCAGATTTATTTTCTGGAACACCGTTCAATTCTATATTGTTTTCACGCGAGTGTTGTTCCATTATATTGATTCTAGTAGACAGTTCTTCAATTTTATTGTTTAGCATCTGATTATCCTTAACCAAACAGTTAATTTTAACATTATATTCCTTTATATCAGATATGAGGCGGTCGTATTCGGAGCTCATAAACTCAACACCTGACTTAAGATCCTTTAATGTAGACAGCTCTTCCCTAATGAGTGAAAATTCATTAGCAAAAAGAGAATCAAAGGCCAGCTTCACAGTTCTTGACACCGCCGATTCGATCTCAGTTCGTATCATAGACATCATCTCTGAATCTACTCCTCCGGTAACAGTCGGACTTATAGCGCTCAGTGGTTTTTTGCGCCATGTTACATTAGACTGTGCGAGTTCATTATCACTGACATCAGAGGCGTCGACTTGGCGATTCAGCGGATAATTACTCGTTTGTGAATGAACAGGAGTATCGGCGTTATTGCCCTTACGCTGCTTATTTTTACATCCAGGACAAGACCATTTATTTCTACTTTCTTTCGACATAAGGTTAAACCGCTGCAGTGGAACAACAGCGCATTCCATATCATATACATCTTTACAGAGACAGCATATTAAATATTCACGGTTCTTAACCTCATTCAAGCACCCGGCACAAGGCCTAATTTTAGGTGCCATTCTCTAAGCAGATACTTTATACTATTGTTGTATTAATCTATGTATTGTGATATGTTGTTCAGAAAAAAAGGCAGCTACAAAACATTGCATAAGCGGACAGGGGAAGCTCATATAAGATAATTATTATGATAAATGCACCTCATCTACCTTCAAAACTCAACGAAATATGCAGCTAGAGGCTGTGAGATAAAGGTCGTAAGCGCCGTGCTAATCGCGTCGCTTACGCGTTTTCGTCAACACCAAGTAAAAATTTTTAAATTTTTGCACTATATCACAAAAAAATATGCAATTATTATTGATAGAAATAATTACACATAATTTCAATAACTGTAAACATTAAACACAACTTTGACAACCGCATACACAAGACCAATGCGATAAAATCTCACTTAAAACAATTTTGCCGATTTTAAGATGTAATGTTCTAACTATAGTAGCGGCACACAGTTCACACCGTCAACGTCACATTCAGGTCAACAAAGTTAATAATAACATTTCTATCGCATATAAATGTGATAGAGAAATTTACGAAAATAAAAAGAAAGACGCAAAATTAATGCATTTAAAAGACTTTTTTGCAAAAAAACATAATTTTCATATTCCTGTGTATGTACGTGCATCATATTTATTAAACGTGTCATTTTCTTAATAAATAAAAGTTATTGATATTTTGAAAATCTTGTACTTTTTCTACACCCTAATTAATTTTTTTACATATAAATATATGAAACAATATGACTCGTTTTACGTCATTTCGTTTTACGTCTCTATTTACTGGTACCTAACATGACGTAAAAACGAAGACTGCCTATATTTAAATCCCAAAGTGTGTACTATTTTCTTAAATGATTCGACACTCTTTTTAAAGTTTATATTTTCTTTCAAATCATGGTGTAGTTTTCGCAATGTTGGCACTAAGTTATTCAAATAATATTCTCGGACCTTTCGTCAATGACGCATAGGTCGAAGTCATTCAAATTGTAAACAGTCAATTTGCGCTTTCTGTGGTTTCCTGGCGTTACTGTTTTAACCAACCTAATTATTTGGCTGCAGCATGCCACCCGTGAAGCTTCATGAGAGTTTTCTGGTTCTATATTTTTACTTGAAGCATTTTCAGTAACTTTGTTCTCAGTCTTTATCCGATATACGGTTCTCTCAGATACACCTAATTTGAAACAATTAATATTATGTATATATTACCTCATGATAAAGAAACTAGCTAGTAGAAGCTACATGTAATTTTATGAACACAAAAATTTTGTTTTACCCCAAATATGAGGAATCAAATAATAAAAAACTGACAACATTCTCCTATCAAAGCCGCTGTTTGACTTTTTGGCGGGAACGGGAGAAGTGAGGTTGTCATTTTTATTTAGTTTTTCTATTTTTGTACATTTTTAGGAGTTTTAAAGTATAACAGTGATAGTGTTTTGTGTTTTATAGTTCTGTGTAAGTGAAAAGAATGGAGAAGATCCAAATAAACATGTATAGCTGAAGTTTTCGCGCTCTTACAAGAAGTCCTTTTTTAACTTCAGTAAAGCCTACTATCACTTTACTGGATAAGTGTTAGGGACAGTTAATGTTTCCCTAGAAGTCTTTAATATTTCGACTGAAGGACTACATTGTCCTTGGTCAAGAATAAATTAAAATAAATAAAACAAAGCCACTGTACGAGTAATCACGTTATGAAACGGAATTGTTGGTCCATTATTAGGTTTTTCTTGCTCGCAATATGATAAAACTGCAAGAATAATTTCTCTTAACTGCACTCCGTATAACTTTCGCCTTAATTATTAGCAGTTTTACTAGACACAATAATTAATAAAATTACCCACGACAAAAGGTAACTGAACGGCAGTGACAAAAATATTGTCAAACATAGTTCGTTTTTTTTTTGCCATCTGCCAACTTATACTTGACGCACTATAGTTCAACTTTTGCACAGCAATAAAGACCCACTGTGCAAATCACAAATGTATCCACAGAGTGTATCCAAGTCTCGACAAAAAGGTCGTAAGTGCTGGACAATCCGCGTCGTTTACGCGTTGTATTCGGGTGGCAGGAGCCGTCAAACCATGGAGCAATTAAAGACACAAATTTTTTACGCGAACTCAAGGTACAGATACATTAGATAATTTTTTGACCGATTTAATGAACAAAAGCAACAACTGTGAGTTTGGTACCATGAAGGATGATCTAATAAGAGATGTACTAATAATTGGCATTAACAACATCGGTCTAAAAGAAAGATTGTTAAGAGAAGATATTCTCACGCTCCAGAAGACCATATCAATTTGCAAAGCAACTGAATTGTTACAGAAACACCTAAAAGAGATAAATCCCGATAATGAAGTACTAAATGTTAACAAGAAAAAATTTGTGAATAGATAATGCTACACTTGTGGTTCATCATGGGATCCAAATCATAACTGTCCAGCTCGAGGCCATACATGTAAGATATGTAAAAAGTACAACCATTTTGCTAGAGTGTGCCGAAGCAAGACCATTGATCAAGTTAATCAGCAAGATGAGGAAGAATTTTTTATAAGAAGTATTAGTGAGTATAATGACAAAAATGTATGGTTGATTTTGCTCTTTTTCTTTTGAGAAATGCAATATAGCGACAACAAATGTTAAGTCAACACATTAAATAAGTTCTTTTTATTAATCTTGGTAAATAACATGGGCAAAGTATAACTACTTAATAAAAAAATAACCCCCAACCGTGGAGAGTGGAGATTATCTGTCAACGTGGAGAAGACAGCTGCACTACTTGTCAGCCCACAGAGGGTGCCACCACCAGAACTGCTAATCAGAGACGAGCCCATCGCTTGGGTTCCTACAGTTCGCTACTTAGGCTGCCATATAGACCGGTCCCTCAGGATAGTCCCACAGGTCAATAGCGTGGTAAATTCGGCCAGGGCTGCGCGAGTCATGCTGAGGCCGGTACTCAACTCCAAACTACCGATGCGAACCAAGTTGAGTGTCTATAAGACATACATAAGGTCAAGGTTGACCTATGCAGCCCCAACGTGGTACGTGTTGTGCTCTCAACGCTATAGACTGCAGAGGATCCAAAATGTCGCCCTATGACAGGCCATAGGAGCCACGCAGTTTGTCAGTAATGTCATTATCGCCCAAGATATCGGTACGCCCTCGATAAAGGAGTTCGTCGTTGAAATGGCGCCCCGCATGTTCAATTGCGCTGATCACAGCCCTCGTCCCCATCTTCGAAGAATTGCACCGCTGCACACTAAACCACCAGAGACCTCATCCAAGCCCACTCCGCGCGAACTCCTGCTGCCTAACCGACAGCAAGAAGGCCAGCCAGAAGGGGGACAGGAAGTGACATTGATGCCTTAATGAAGGTCAATCTTGCGTAGAAGCAACCACATCTGAAAGTGACCGGGTACGTTGTTATGGTGCGAGAAGAAGTCCTCAAAAAGAGGATCACCTCAAAAGAGTACCTGCGCGCCCCGGAAAGGGCAGCAGAAGATCCAACGAAGAAGAATTGGTAGATACCGTTCTACCACCCAATTGGTCGCAAAATTCTGTTATCGTTTCCCACTTATTGAAATCGGTCCATGTCGAATAAATACGGGACCGCTATCCGACGCAAGCCACTTCGACTACAGCAATCGACTGAGCAACAACAAAAAAGGAAGAAAAGAAAAATGAAGAAGTCCTTCGACGGAACCCGCATTTCATTTACAGCACTAGTCATCGTCATCGATGTGTCATCGTCATCCTGTACATATTGATGGTCCTTGGAGCCGGATCCAGAGCAGCCACCTGCTGATCGAAAATGCCAGTTACAAGAAGCACGTCGAGTTGCAAGCAAGAACTCAAATTACCAGAGATCCATAACCGGGAGATTCAGAGTGAAATCGAGTTTATTGGCGCCTAGCGCTGTAGAATTGTTTGGCTCTTCGAGAACCGAGAAGACGAGTGCAACGCGTACCAACACAATGGAAACCATCGCTATGGGTACTACTGCAACGGGTACTACTACAGTGACTGGCACCGCTGGCATTACGGGGAAAGCCGAAGAAATCAAGCGAAATCGAAAAAGACGTCATTTTTCTCAAAAAAAACGTGAATAAATTTATAACTTACCGATGGAAATATATCTTTGGGTTCTTATGAGATTTTTTGCATAGTTGCTACACGAATTCACAGCACAAACCTACAAATAATTTATTATTAACAACCTCAATGACGCGTGAGAAGTGAATCAACTATTTTTGGTTCATATTTTTTGAGCGTTTCCAAGCAACCATGGTAGTATCTAGACAAGTAAATAATCAGTTTTTTATATATAATTCTTCTGTACGCGTAAATCACCGAATTCCTCCTATACGGCTAGGCCGGTTTTGATGAAATTTTTTGTGTGTTGTGGGTAACTCCGGGTGATTATTGTATTTTGTATTGTAGGTAGAAATATATAAGTCAGTTGTTACAGAGCATTCGATCGTTTCATTACACCACAGTGTGTATTTGAGTGGGTCTCGAATGATTTAGACTCACAATTGGACCCGGTGGCGCTGCAAACGGGTTCTAGGAGTTTACGCTAATAACAGGCAAGCCGATGTTCGGGCAGCACAATGTCTGTCAAGTCCGCTAGTGAAAAATAAAATTTGTTTCATTTTAATCAAAATGAGGGTAATTTTTCACATGAACTCAAAATCTAGAGTAAATTGAAGTCAAGGATTCCATTACCCTAGTAATGGAAAATTAAGACCTGGCAACATGCGGTAGTGGCGCCGACGGGTGGCCGCTAGCAGCGGTGGTGCCGGTTTAGGGTATTTTGCCAGGCCAGGCAAAAATTGCATAGAGAAATAGCAGTTGCAGAAAAATATGAACCAAAAAATAGTCTACGTAAAAGTTGTGGCGTATTTTTAGTAACTAGAAATTTATCTGTTCTGAAAGCATTATTATCATCGGTTGTTAAAAGAGGGATAAGCTGTCAATGTAAGTCAGGACGTAATTTGTAAATAGCGTCGTTATCATGAAAAAATTTAAAATATTTTAAATTTATTTCGTTTGAATCTAATTAAGGTAATTTTTCAAATGAACCAAAAACTAGTGCAAATTGAGATTAAGGATAGGGTAAATAAAAATTAAGACTTGGAAACACTGAGTGGTGTCGTCTGGCTTACTTCCCGTCACAGATAGGGATACGGTATCGCGATGAAAGTATCGATATTGTATTTAGTACTAGTATCGTATGAAATGTATCGATGTTATGCAAAGCATCGAAAGAGAAGTATCGATACCTCAATGTATCGAATACTTTTGGATTTTATTATTAAAAAAAATAGTATTCAAGCTTAATTGTAAGTTTTATTCAGATTTAACAATCAGATATATAATGGAGGCGGTATAATAAAAGTACTAATTTATTTCAATCAACATTAACAAGAATATAAACGTAATATAACATAATGGATAATGAAATACTAAATACCTAAAAACAATTTTCAAAAACTGCATGACATGCGAGCCAAATGAATCCAATGTTGTTACTTGCTCTTGACAATATTGTTACTTGTTACTTATTCTTGAAATAATTACCATCAAAACACCGACAACTTCCATGAAAATATATAAATTTTTTAGCTTACATTGTTCGCATTGATTTTTTACGCTATAATCAAATCAAATTATAATTCCTGTTTTCCTTTTACTAAAGTTACACAGTCACATTAATGCCAATATATTTGTCCGTAGTCATCTCAAACAAGAAAATTTCCGCAGCGGTAAACTTTTATTTGGAGATTCTTCGACAGATGTGTCATAAAAATTAAAAGTTCAAAAATGTAATATTCATATAACAGCAATACTTGCAATTGTATAAGAATATTAACACTCATACTTAGATTCACAAATCTATAAACTATTTATAAATGTATGTGATTACACGCATTAATTAATTAATATATTCCTTGGATGTAAGTAGAACTGACAGTACGCACAATATAAAAAGAGGTTACAAAGGATCGATACCAACGAATAGTATCGATACTCGGTGCAGTATCGAAAACAAAGTATCGATGCTTAAAATACTTGGTATCGCAAGTAAAGTATCGATACCTTACAGGAATCGATGCCTTTTCCGTATACCTAGTCACACTCACAGAACAAATGTACTCTATGAAATATATTCTTCCTGTTCGCGTGGTTTCTAAAATTATTTTTTCTTAATCGTTTCTCTTGTGTTTGAAATCTGTAAATTAAACAAACATGGGTGTTACTGTTGAAACGATATCCCCTGGAGATGGTAAGTTTTCATCAGGAAATGGTCTCTAATCTCTTATGTTATTTACGAAATGTAGTATATGTATATGCTAGTATGTACAGTGGTTATAGGTTTATTTTGGCTATATTTTGTAATTTGAATGAACAAATTACCAAATATATTTTTATATATAATTATACGGAGATAATTCGCCAATGATAATTGGTAATGTATTTACTGATAATAAAATTAATATTCAATAAATTCCAAGGATGCTATGAAAGTAGGTATATTCTTTATAAAGTTAATGATCTAATTATATAACGATGAGGTTATGATTTATAAGCCTAAGTACTCGTAACCGATTTTTTATCCAGGCAATCGGCTACAAAAATTGTAAATAACTCTGCATACGTTGACAATGTGGTGAGTATAATTAATTATGCAGTTTGAGGAGGCAAAAAAACGTAGGGATCACATTTCATAGCATTCCTTCCTGTCTACTACAGATGATCAAATAAACATGTTTCATTCACATACCATTAATTTTGTGTCTAAAATTATCAATATTTCCTTACGTCCTTGTCTCATAACACAAACACGCGTAGACAGATCTGTTAAGTACATGTCAGTAGTAATACACAGTATATAAGGATTTAATGCAGTAGAGCAGAGGTTCCTAAAGTTTTAAAGCCATATGGAACATTCAATAAATCCCTTTTATTAAAAAGAAATAACACTATAACATACATATCTTCATGCTGTATCCCTAATGGGGTAGTCAGAGAAGATGGAATTCCAAGCACTGCGGTCCTTACATACTTCTTTTGCTTTCTCAAATCTTATCATTCTCCTCACATGTTTTTGCGTAGGTAGGCGAGTGCTTTTGAAATTTCCGTCAGCTAACACTGGCTATTTGATCTTCGTAAGTCAGCCTTAGTTTTCTTTAGTTTTTTTACCACACTTTCGCTGTGTATATTTTCGGTCAGTCTTTCATCACTCATTCTTTCTATGTGCCCGAACCATCTAAACATTCCTTAATTTTTACAATAACACTGTCACGCAACTTATTTTGTCCACAAGGGATACACAGCACTTTTTTTGCCGCTTCACTTTATTACAAATTTTTATTTAAAAATTATCTGGTAAATGAAATTATTTCATTGCTTCCTATAAAAACTATTAATGGACCTAAAATCAGGAATTTTTATTGTGTAGGAACTATTATAGAATAAAATGATTCAATGTTTTTAGTTTGTATGTTTAGGTCAAGTTCAGTGTAGTAGCCAAAATATTCCAACAATTTAACAATAAATGCTACATTTGCTTCCGCAAGTGTTGCATTTATTGTTAAATTCTATCTCTAACTAGTGTCTTTTAGACGGAACCTTTGGTTTTCGTGGAACCCACTTTAGGAATTGCTGCAATAGAGTAAATATGACCTGAACTTAAACATGTAGACCTAGGAGAAAATGTACGCTTGCAATACGCTTCGTAGACAAACTTTAATATGCCAGGCTGCACCAATTGCATGGCATATTTTGAAGTATCTAGGAAGTTACGCCTCCATGGATAGTAGGCCTTAGTTAAAAGTTTGTTATTAATAGACATTATAGTTGATTATAATAGATGGGCTTCTTACTTCTAATTTTTTCTAGTAACCTTTTAGGTCATAGATTAATATGGTAGAGTATCAAGGCACAACAAATAATACACCTTGACTAATTTTGGCAATAAGTTTTCAAGAGCTTGCCTATTTATAGCAAATAAAATAATGGTTTTATTTATATTACCTATCCATTATTCTATACTGTAAAAATAATTTTGAAATTCTGTACAATTTCAGAGATCCAATGGAATTTTTGTGCAAAATTGGATTTTTTTGAATTTTTCTTCATTAAAATTTTATTTCAATTGTGTTTTGGATTTTTATGATTTTCTAAAAATATTTTTTTGCTCTTAATTCAGTAAAATATTGTTTTCTTACCAGAGTCTACATACCCCAAGAGTGGTCAAACAGTGGTGGTTCATTACACGGGAACGCTGACGAATGGACAGAAATTTGACTCCTCCCGTGACCGTGGCAAGCCCTTCAAGTTCAAGATTGGCAAAGGAGAGGTCATCAAAGGATGGGATGAAGGTGTTGCTAAGGTAATATTACCAAAATATTCCTATGGTAGTATTGCCATAAGATTACTATGTTAATATTTCAATAATATTGCTATGGTAATTTTAATGTTAACCCTACCGGAATCAAATTATCTTGGCAATCTTCCTGTCCTTTTTTACTCCTCTCTTCATTCATGCACCAAATTCTACTAAAGTTAAAGACGTAAAATAAACATAAATAAAAAACTGCTCTCACTATAAAAAGGTGAATATGAAAATATGTAAAAGTTTTGATTATGATTGCATTTAAGAATGCAGCTACCATTTTATTTACCATTTTGAACATTCATTCAAATTTATGATTAAAATCTAGCATTTTCTTTTCATTGTAGAAGATTCCATTATAAAATATAATCTTTACAATCAGTACTATCAATTATTGCTTTAAAAACTTGTGATTTTTGCGAAATAAAATTACCAAGATCGAATCTTGTGTCCTGATTGTATAATGTGTTTTTTTTTTTACAGTTTTTCCTTACTCTAAAATCAAAAACATGATTCCTTTAACATAGAGTTTGAAGATTTTTGTTCAGACTCCGGCACTCAACGGCCGACATTTTCTTTTTGTCTTTGAAAATAACGACGCACGATAAAACCTATATAAATCGAGCAACCTCACTAATTTTTTGCTAGTATAAGATATAGGCGGCTGATAAGTATAGTAATATCTTCAAACTCCTTTCTTTACCTTTAATGGTTTCAGATTTTTCCATGCTGATTCATCTCAAAGGATCACCTCTATATAGAGAAACCCAACAACTAATTATACTATAAATATAGCCTCATATATGTACAATGTGCATACAAAAATTAAAATTGAAGTATCTGTGATTTAGAAATAAAGGCTTTTTCCTATGCTCATACATCTATGTGCACGTTACCAAAACCCTAACACGCGTTTTTTTTAAATTTTTGTGTCTTGTCTGTTCGTCCAGGCTAATCTCCCAAACGGCTGAACCGATTTTGACGAGACTGTCATTGGCAGGTAGATGACTTTTGAGAGAGTAATCTAGGTTACATTTTGTACCCAAAAATTACCAAATATAACACGAGTGAAACCGCATAGCACAACTGATGGGTAAAGATATTATGTAGGTGTTTTATAGAAAATAAAAACATTATTTTTTGATTATTTTTATCAACATTGATCCTCTTCAAATTACTTCAATTGTTTAGAACGGTTGGACTGAGTAGAGAAATTTTTTCACCTTATTCATAAGTCCCGAGTAAGGTTTATACAAAGAACAATTGGGAAAGTTGCCAGGAAAATTGGAAAATTCGGAAAAACCTGAAAGTGCCTTTTTCTATGGGATTTTTGTATGAACTCAAAACCATAACTCACAAAAAATAATATAACACCTAATGAGCCACAGCTACGCGTGGCACACGTACACAGCTAGTTTATAATAATAATACAATTTCATTTCAATCATGTTTCCAGATGTCTGTAGGTGAGCGCGCTAAGCTCACCTGCTCACCCGACTATGCGTATGGACAACAAGGTCATCCTGGTGTCATACCACCCAACTCCACTCTTATCTTCGATGTAGAACTTCTCCGTCTTGAAAAATAAGAGAAACCCACCTTAAAAATAACATTTATTCTGTAATACCAACTACACCACCTATGCACCAACTTATATATTATATGTATAATATGTTGTATGGTTGTACCTTACAGCCAAATATCTCCTAATGTGCTCGAAATATGTCCAAGTCTTACGTAACATGTCTGATGATTACGCATGAAATATTACCCATCGCCACTTAAATTAACCTTAGCTATTGAATTATATTTGAATCGAAAAAAAAAGTAATTTGAGTTCATATTCAAACATGATTGTGAACATAATAAAGTTGGTGTACAGGCCCAAAGTCAGCCCAGGCAGTAGTAACTACATCACAAGCTATTGTTAAGTAACATGAATAACACTGCCAGTTTAGCATTATATTTCTGACTTTATGTATGTACATTTTAATGTCTAAAATTCATGCCACCTCACCGAGCCACCAAACTACATTCCAACCAAAAGCATTTACAGTCAATATACGTATTTTAGATAATATTCTTTAATGTATTAATAATGTCGCAAATAAATACTTACAGCATTTTACTTTTTTAAATTAAGAATCATTTATATTTTTCATAAAAGTATGAATATTCTTCCTCCATAATGTATTTTTAGTCAGTGTGTTGTACAAGTGTAGGTTTTTCAGCTTTATTTAAAACTAAGAAAAATAAATTTTTCAAGTCATAATAATTTGAATTTTATTTTATATCTTCGTTACAACTAAATTCATTGTTTCACATAATTATGTCGACAACATCCAACAAAAATTAAACATGAATAAACATATTCTTTGTATATAAGTTAGAGATATTGTAAAATAAATACAATATTTGGATTGTGGTAATAAAGAAATATACTATGAACGTGCAAGAAAAATAATTAAAACTACAGCATATATTTCAATCTATGTAAGTGCCCAGTTACTTAAACCATGATTACCTATACATTTTAAAATAGTTTTAAAAAAAGGCTTAGGCTTTGTTATTTAATATCGTCATTGTATTTAGTGTATTGTTTTATAGCGATAAACACTATTTCTATTGTTAGTTTTACTAATTTTCAAGTACTTTTAAATGCATTCTATCGACCTACCATAATTTAAAAAAAATACGTAGACGACGATACATGTGAAATATGAATCGTTAAACATTTAATTCACGGTGAGTGATAACGGCTGAAAACGAAGCGGTGAGCAGTTTCAGAATCAAAATTGATAGCGTTTTAAACTAACTTCATTATTACTACAGTACATAGAATCGCTTGATCGAGTTAAAGTGCCGTGACAACCGCGAAACCCTTTCGTCCTCGATAAAGCGATTTTATATTATTTAATAATGACGAGAGTTTAAAAAGCTGTGTCGATTTTGATACTAAAACTGCTTGTCGCTCTGCTGCCACTAACTATGAATTGCGCACAAGCATATTAAAATAAATTTATAAACAAAGCTTTGCATAAGTAAATAAAACATACCTATATCATTTGTATAATTATTGTAAAGAAGTCAATATTTCTACACAATGGTTTGGCGTAAATAAAACTATATCATTTGCTTAATTATTGTGTATTCGTAACTTACAACTCTTCGTTACTCAATCTCAAAAGATTCTTTTCTTATAAACACAAATTATAAAAAGTTACAATATCTGTTTCATTATCTTTGCTTAGCTATATTAGATGTATTATACCTATGTACTACAATATTATATTAATAATGCACCGAAATACGCGTATTACAAAGCATCAATCAGTTACTGAAAATAGATAAATTCTAAACATTTGTAAATAAGTACTACATTATAATACAAAAACAGTAAGTGTATGTTGAACGCGTATTAATTTAAACGCGTATAAAGTATAGTTTTTCGTTTCCTGACGTGTTAATTACATGTAATGTAAAATTTATAAAGTAAACTAACTTTTACACAACAAAAATACACTTTCCATAATTTCTTTTGTATGTTATAGTTTAAACGAAATGAATTATGTAGACCTTAAAGTTATAAAATCGAAGTTTCATCATAAAAGAATTTGGCATTAAACGCAAAAACTTGAATTCGAGATCTAATTACAATAACAATAATTTTATTTGAAAGAAAGCTGTTTTAATAGTGGTTAGATAATTTATTATCACAATAATTTCAAAGTATTTCTGTGACTCAAAGTACTCCGCATTAGGTAAGAAAGTAGTAACAAAGAAAAGTTTACATAACTATAGAATTAAATTAATTCGTAGCAGTCTTTATGAAAATAACACTAAATCTAAATCTTCGAATATTAAACTTATAATAATTTAACAAAATTTGATTGTGACACAAATCCAATGATATAAATTTGTAGACTGCAATCAATAACTCGAAACTATTAGATACTACTGCATTAAATAAGATAAAAAATCATTCCAGTACACTTTCAATTTCATTCAATACCATATATAAAGTATAGTGCTCACAGTATCATCTAATTTCCTTACTACATATTATGAAAACAGAAATTATTTTCCTAAATCTGGTTACTTATTTAAAAATAGGCTAGATGACTGCTCTTAAATGTGGTATATTTTGTACAGGGTGGATATGAAAACGGGACAGTTACTTTAATGGATGAAAGGGCATAACTTTAGTATGTAGTTACAAAAAGAATTATCGAAAAAAACGTATCCGTTTAAGACTTATGATCGTTTTAATTTTCAAGTGTTATCCCCGCCATTTCTCGTAAAATTGGTTAATCGTGTACAGTTACAGATTTTAAATCTTACTTTTTTTTTATTTTGTAATAATTTCATCCGTTACTGAAATACAGCCTGAAAACCCCCATTGGGGTATACGCATTATTTTCGAAAATGGTTTTCAGGCTGTATTTCAGTAACGGATGAAATTATTACAAAATAAAAAAAAACGTAAGATTTAAAATCTGTAACTGTACACGATCAACCCAATTTTAAGAGAAATGGTGGGGATAACACTTGAAAATTAAAACGGTCATAACTCTTAAACGGATACGTTTTTTTCGATAATTCTTTTTGTAACTACATACTAAAGTTATGCCTTTTCATCCATTAAAGTAACTGTCCCGTTTTCATATACACCCTGTATATTGTATTAATATAATGAAACAATTTGAACACGATTCGAGACAAAATTAATCGTCATTCACGGACAAAATGAGTTATTGAATTTTAAAATTCAGTAGTAGGAACAGTGGAGATAAGCTAGAGGGAAATAGCGTTACATAGCTGTGACGACGCGAAGTCGCAATGACATGGTGCAGCGCTAGGAGTGACATAGATGGAACTTTTCTCCACTCTGTTCCCACTATTCATGAATAAAAACAAATAACTAATGTTTTTCATAGTATTTCGAATATTTTTCCAGTATTGCTTATGATTACTGAACCAACCTTTTAACTAAAGCTGTTAAAAAATAGTCTTCTATTGGAATCTTGGGATTTTCACATCAATGCACAAAATATAAACACTAGATTTGTGCCCAAGTTTTTCTATTAGTAGGTATAATAATAAAAAAATGTATCTAAATACTTTGAAACATAGTTCAACAACACATTTTATAAAGTCTACATACTTATTTAAGGTATTTACAATTGTTATTTAGATCATACATATCTATTACAACACTGTCATTTCTTACCTTCCTACAAAAATATTAAATAAAAATAACTTCAATTTCATATCACTCACATTACACAGATCTTCATCGTTAGAATAATTTTACTCACTTATAATCACAATATATAATACATACATAGGTAAATATTTTAAATTCGTGAAGTTGCTCTACTAGAGTATCGGCTGACTACCGCTTTTTTGCGAATGTCAACAAGATGTACTTCACTTCTCTTACTGCGATTTTGAAATACTAACGCTTTAAGAATTTGGTAAAGGCTTTAAAGGCCCTAAACTTAACAACCCATCAGCTCCTAATGCCTGCAAACTGCTTATCATACCATTCTGAACATTGTGTACTGAGATGACTGGTATACCAAAACATCCATTTGCCTGTTCCCTATTTGCCAAAGGAATAAAACTGTAAATGCCGAGATTACTCAATCGTTTCAAATTATCCTCTTGTGATAAATCAACTACGGGTAAACCTAACTCTCTGTTGGGTCCAGTCACATTGTGAAATACCCTTTTGTGGTGCTGCAATTGTAAAGATTTAGGGTACGAAGCAGGGCATTCGTCGCATTTGAATACAGGTATTTTACTTTGTGGATGAGCGTTTGCCATATGAACTGTTAACGAAGTATTATTACCAAACATTTTTTTACATATCTTACATGATAGCATACCATGCCCACCAACTTTTGCTTCAGGGATAGTAAAATTACTCGATTTTGACGTATGTTTGATGCTCACACCTGAACCTAAATTCGGTATATGAGGTAAAGGTCGTTCGGGAGATGGTGATCGACTTTTCTGCTTTTGCTTCACACTAATACCCCTAGAAGCAAGTACGCTGGCCATAGCATTCGCTTCCTTGTTCACAGTTTTCTTAGTTATAGAAATTTGACTGCCTAGATTCAACTTATCTTTAGCTCCTTGCACACTTTGTATCATAGGGAGACCTTCACGCTGCTTCTGCATAGCCATAACCTGGCAATCCTCATTGTCATGTTTTCCTGGCAGCAACATATCTGGTCGTTTCTTTTGAAGTGGAGCGCCAGCCATTCCACCTGGTCTTTTCATTGGCATCCTCGGTCCACCTGGCTTAGCTCCTCGTATTTGCCCATGAACTTGTATTCCCGGTCTAATAGTTGGTCTTGCACCTCTAACGGTAGCCATACGTGGTCGCTGACCTGATACATTCACACCTGCTGCCATTCTAATTTGATTGGGTGAAGGCATCTGATTTCCACCTTGACCTACAGCCTGTCCAATTTGTGTTCCCGGTGCAATAGGTGTCCCAGGCCCAATATTAGTGCCGGGCGCCATAGATGCACCAACCATATGACCCGGTGGGAAAGTCTGAACGTTTTGTATTTTAATACCACTACCCGAATTCGTTGGTGGTTTCATACTTCCTCCGGGACTTGTAACAGGTGCATAGGGACTGCCCATAGACCCAGGAGGACCCATCTGACCCATCGATTGCGACAAACTAGATGGAGGCTGTCCATAAACAGACTGTTGCATACTCTGGAGGGGTGATTCGGTAGAATAAGGAGTTGATGCATAAGAATTTGGAGGAATAGGCCCAGGGTAACCAGACTGTGACATAGGCGATTGAAATTGTTGCCCATATCCTTGAGATCCCATATAATTCTGCCCTGAATATGGACCTGGCATTGTTTGTCCTGTACCATACATATTACTAGCAGATGTTTGTGGAAAACCAGGATGCATGTTAGCGCCAGGTGGATATGTACTGTAAGGTTGAGGTGGCATCATTCCACTTGCTCCTGGATAAGCTTGTATATTGATCATCACATTCTGTTGATGAGTGAACCCTGGACCAGTGCCTCCTATTCCAGAAAGTTTTCCAACCTGTTCTGCTAGTTGTTTTACTGGCAATAAAGATTGTAAAATATTGCTAGACGACTGGCCATATGGAAGAAGACTAGAAGACGATGAAGCAACAAGAGATTTTGAATGACCCATTGTCCTTCTGTGCTCTTCTAAAAGATTCACATCCGTAAATCGAGTATTGCAAATATCACATGAGTGTTGAGGCCCTAACGTATCTAAAGATATGTATTCGCTGGCATCCGATAATGACGACATATTGCTTTCTTTTTTTGAAGACGATAACAGACTTTCAAAGATATCATCTGCACTCTTTTCTAACATATCTATAGGCGGTTTTGAATCGGGAGCGTTCCAGTCGAAACTATGCTGTTTCTCTGTAGATGGTGTACCATGTGACAAAACTGAGGAAGTGTTATAACTTGCTTGTGAGCTCGGGTACGATGCAGGTGGTGGATAGGACGGCGTTGGTTCTGTTTTAGGAACTATAGGTTTAACATCTGGAGCAGGAGTAGCAGACACAACACAACAATCATCATCTTCATCATTGGAATCTCCATTTATTTCTATTATAGTAACTCCAGTGTCTTCTTTCTTTGTGACTGGTAATAGAGGTGTAGGACAAGAACTTGATGGTGTCATATTCTCATTATAAAATAAAGGTTGAGTGGTGGTGACTGGTGTTGATTCAGCCTCTGTTTTCACTCTGACTGTCATATTGTTAGAAGTATTTTTGGAGTCACTTGGTGGCGGAGAAGTCCTCTCAGTTTTAATTTGTCCTGAAAATAATGGCATGTTTACATTCGATAACTGCAATTCAGTATCTGTATTCACTTCTTGTTTCACTGTAACATTTCCCATATTTGTATTAAGTGATTCACGCTTTTCTGCTGTTGAGGTGACTTCCTTGGCTTGTGTAGGCATTTGTCTATATTCTCTAGAAACTATAGGCAAATTAGCGCCTCTTTTTGGAGTTTGTTTTACCACCGGTCTTCCTGATTTCACTGGAATTTTAAGAGGTGTTGGTATTTTTACAGAATTTTCAGGTTCTGTTATAGGTTTCACTACTTCCCCTTTTATACTTTTAATGTTAACATCTTTTTTGTTTACTTGTGGAGCTTTATCAGAATCATCACTTTCGGAATTTTTGCGACTACTATGAACTGTTTCTTCAGTAGATTCCTTTTCCTCGTCAGATCCCTGTTCTCCTGATTTGTCCTGTTCATCGTCGAAATCACCTTGATCTTGCTTGTTTTCATCTTCTTCTTCATCATCCGAAGCATTAAAATCTTTTAATCCATTTATAACTTTAAAAGTATTTGTATTACTTCCATCCGATTTCAATTTCAATTTAATTCCACCTAACTTATCTAACTTTTTCATAATATCATTTTCATCATCCGACTTTTCTTGTTTAATTGGTGTCGAATTCTTCTTAATTGTGAATCCCAAACCACTTAGTTTACTTAATGCTGAATCAGAACTACTTGTTTTATTATCAGCAGGTTTTTTGATTGATAGTCCAGGATTCTTTAGTATCTGTGATATATCGATTTTTTGTGGAACTTTTGTTGTTGGTGATGGCTCCTCCTCCTCATCGCTCCAATCATCACCCGATGGCATCTCCTCATCATCCGACGGCAGTTTTGTAAGAACTACAGATGGTGAGGAGACATGTGTAATTAGATGATTTTCCAACTCCTCCCAGTTGAGAAAGTCTTCATCACACGTGTAACACCTATACTCCTGCTTTGGCTTCTTTATGAGAGCTCCAGAAGACTGTAGCCTTTTCAATAAATTTGCCACATTATTTGCAGCTGGTGGTTTTGATTCTTCCTTCTGTTCAACAGGATCTTCTGCTTCGCCCTCTGAAATATTAAAACAAACTTTTAGCCTTTATTCAGTAAAACAGTACTAACAATAATTAATTTTAATAATAAGCAAACTACATATCCATTTAATCAGGAAATTTGAAATGTTTGATCATGATTCCTTACAATACATATAGCATAGTACAGGTACAGCCATACTCAAAGTGTGTTCTGCGGAGCCCCGGGACTCTGTCAGAGGCCTCTGAGAGGGCTCCGTCAAAATCATTTCATAAAATAAAAATAAAATCTAATATTATTAAAATAAAACCAAAAGAACATCAACATCAATATAAGATCATCACATCAAGTCGATTTCTGACGTAATTTCACGAAATTTATATGACATATTTTCATTACATTTTTTTCTGTAAACTATATATAATAAGAGAAAATCAGAACTATAAAGAATTTTAGTAATTTACAATACCATCAATACAGTACTTTAAACTTGTATAAAATATATATTTTTGTATGACTTTTATTAAACATAAAACCAGGATTTTTTATTTTAGGACTCCATAAAATATGTAGGTGTTCTAAAAGGGTTCCGTTGCCAAAACAGTTTGAGAACCGCTGGCATAGTATATTTACATTTCTCAGTATGTATGTAAAAGACCTAAGAGGATGACATCAGATATAGGGAAGTGTATTTCGTGCAAAATTCATTAGTTAAAGAATAAGTCATTAACATGCTAAGTAGAAAACATATTAACTAATGTTGGTAAAAAGTTTAGTAACACTGATGACACTGAGTTTCCCAGTGACATGGTTGTACCAAAAGTTCAATAGACTAATCATCTTTATCATTAACATAACATGCATAGTGTTTAATTTTTCAAACAGTGCAATCCATATTCAAAGCCATTGAGTAGTTTTTGAGTAATACACAAACAGGTTTTCCACGAATATTTATTTTTGATAGAAACAGCTAATAACTTACTAATTATGATAATCGCAAAGTATCTTTAGTGTACAGACACAGTTTTGGTGGTATTTTGACAGTAACAAACACAAAAGTAAATCCCTAAACTAACATTAAGTGAGGCATGCAACACACTGGAAAATACCCAATGTAACTCAAGTCTTAAATTAATTCAGAATTTTTTTTTAAATTGACCTAACCGAGATTTTAACTCGGGGTCATTTGATTAGAAGATAGATGCACTAACCTCAGTATCAGCAGATCTATTAAAAACATAATAATAATAATAATATAATGACTTGAAATATTATTTTCATACCGATAAATATGTTACTGTGAAAGTTTGATATTCGTGAATGTTAAGATGTAGCACTATGCTGACTAAATACCAATTTCAATGGTGTAAGTCCAAAATTGTTTAATTAGTCTTGTTAATTCAGACATACTCTGGTTAATGTCAGAATTCACCAAGACAATTCATCAATCTTAGAGGTATTAACACACTAATTTTATTTACAGCCACTGTTTAGTTCCATTAACCAATTATGCATTAATAATTTTATTATGTCTGTATTGATAGCTAGTAGGTATTGCCGATTTTGTTTCTCTCATTTTGATGAATGAACAATTTCTATTTTATTGTAACAATTTGGGACATCATTTTACACCTGCCCGGAACTTCTGATTGTGTGCTTGTAGTCACAAATAAGTTTTTTCTAAATTATTTTATTTTTTAATAGTCATAATTTTACTCATAATGAACATTAACCAAGTCATCATAGTGTATGATAACATTCACTGGTATACGATCAAAAATGTCATGAAAATAATAAAAAACGGACATTCATGGGTTAGCTTGGCAGTTATTCACATAAACAAGCGTATTATACGATCACTGTGCTTCGGACATTCATTGTAACATATAATATAGGTATATATAAAATAAAGAAGATTAACCATGTCATTGTAGTGTATGATAACATTCACTGGTATATGACCAAACCTGTCATGAAAATAATAAAAAACAGACATTCACGGGTTAGCTTGGCAGTTGTTAACATACACAAGTATATCATAAGATCACGGCGCTTCAGACATTCATTGTAACATATAAACCAGGTACATATAACCCAAGCGTTAAGTCGCATGCAGTAGGTACTTATTCATAAAAAAATTATATTCATTTTCACTCACACTAATAAAGATATACATGCTATATGCTTTTAATGTCTTGTCACATGAAAAATGATAACTTCCATCTTGATGGATAACAAAAATAAACAATAAAACCAAATATTTTGGTTGGTTACTTCTGTTTATATATCAATAAATATAAAAACAATTAAATAAAATGATGAATTAAATTTTTCTCATTTAATATGTCACTATCCCAATAAAATTTATTATTTTTATTAAACAACAATAACAATAATATTAATATGTTACAAAATTGTTAAGTACATGTGCATACCATGAAAGGTATAAAGTAACTACTTCAATTGTTTTATGTTACAAATGGAAAAAACAAAACAATTTTTTCATTTCTATTTCTAGTAGGTACCGATGTATATCTCAGAAACTAGAGTAAATATTTAAGACTTAAGACTGGTAGTTGTCTTAGTTGTTCAGGTAAAAACTAGTAAAAATAAAACATTTCTAACCTGACTCATAATTATCCGGCGAAGGTGAACATTCAGATTCAAATTTAGTTGCCATGTTTTACCTGAAAATAATTGAAAGTACCCATTAATAATACTTTTGCACAGTTTAGAAAATAGAAACTGTTTTTATAAAAACTTGAAAAGGTAATATTTGTATTTTTAATAAAAAAAATAAGTTAACTTTTAGTTAAGTATTATAAAACTTTATTTTCTTGGTCCCCCATGAACAATTTAGCGTTTCTTTAGAGAAAAATTAAAATGTTTAGAAACTGCTGTTATGTTACAGTAAAATTTTATATAAAAACAATATTTGATAGAAAAATATGGTACTTGTTACTTAAAAAAAGCTGTATGTACATAATAGTAATAAAATACATATATATTCATATATATATTAAAAGGTAGAAGGTTTAGTCTAACAATAAAGTAAGCATACAGTATAAATATAACAAAATCAACGAGTTTCTAAATTTACACATACGATTCGCTCACTACATATATACTGCTAATTTAAATTTACAAACTGCTGTACAAAACATAACAACTTAAAGTACCTAGTAAGTTTGTACTTACGAATACCATCCAAAAAGTTATAATAATAAAGTAGGTAGTTTTTCTATTATATCATGCGAAAAATTGCATTTAATTTGCATTATCCATCACAACAATACAAAATTAGCGTCTAAATTCAACTTTGCAACTTAGGATGGAACGTAACACAAACAATCACTTCTGTCACCAATTTCCATAATGTGACTTCAAAATTTGCAGTAAATTAAATAAATTTAAGTAGATGTCGAGAATTTTCCGCAAGTTTTTTCACTCACTTTCATAACTGCATGAAATACAAAATGGCCGGCT
Organism: Zeuzera pyrina; assembly: GCA_907165235.1. Lineage (NCBI taxonomy): Eukaryota > Metazoa > Arthropoda > Insecta > Lepidoptera > Cossidae > Zeuzera > Zeuzera pyrina. Next base: position 9,862,678 of record OU015641.1, read on the forward strand.
AAACAAACGAGCACAAACGAAAGACGAGACTGTCAAAGATGCAGTGAAACGAAGCGTACTAAGTAGTAATTCAATATTTCGAAATGTAATATGAACTATTACAATTGTAATTAAATTATGCAAATAATGTGTACATATGTATTACAATTGTCAGATTATCAGAATAGGTGTGGAACAAAATGCGCGAAGTCGCTGAACAAGGTCGATACGATAACCTACGCGAGAACTGAGGACCAGTGCCCGGATTTATCCTAAGTCGGACTGTCTCGGCAACTCGGCTCGGCACAAAATAATTCTGTTCCGTTCACTCCCAGGCACAAACGCAGATGCCAGTTCAATGTGCCAGTCAATATCGGCTGAGTGGCAAATTCCTAGCGGCTGAAGTTGTTCTTTCTCTTTCGCACATACGATACAGCTAGACTATCTGTCTCGTTTTTACTTTTAGAAGAAACGCCATTAGCTACATACCTATAATTCACTTGGCCCCATTATAGGTGTAGTCGACAAGAATTTATTGTTGTCGAAACGGCTCGGATTATACTTTTTGTCCTCGCTCGACGCTCGAGTGGCAACGTTGCTTAATGTATCTAGAGTGTACATAAAGCACTTGATGATATTAATCTTAATTGAACAGTCATAATCTGAGAATGGCATTGTCATTAAATATTAATTACTTACAGATAAGCATTTATGTGACTTAGAAAAGATAGTTTTAGATTGTCGAATTCGTTGGTTTTAGGAAAGATTATTTTGTAACTGTAATTAATTTAAAATTTACCTAATTTCAAGCTCTTATTATACCACACGTACAAACCAATATTAATTATTTCATTGCTGTAGGTCCTAGTATTCAACCTAAGGGTCGAGACTCGCGACCCTTGAGGGGTTGCGTTTGTTATTATACAGGGGGTCGTTTATTAAAGGAATGAATTTTAGTGTAGAGTTATAAAATTCAATATTAGGTACCATGTAATAACAACATGAAAAAATAAACTTATAGCTTACTTTGTTTAATTAAAATGATTTATCATGAACATTCATTTATTAGCACGATACCTAATTAATGGATCATCTTTGCAATCACTCATAGGTAAATTATTTTCGAGCGATAACAGACGATATTTGGTTTCAAAGCCACCATAGACGAGAACCTTTTTGCCACAGGTAACAGGTAGCAAAGGGTATCAATTTTTTCAAAACTTCCGTTACTAGGCTTCCGTGCTCACGTCGTCATGCAAGCCAAAATGTATCTAAATCTTGAGATAATAATTCCAGTTGTAAAGTTTTATCAGCTGATAGTTGATCGAGAGTCTCAGTTCGTAACTTGGCAGCTGCGGCATATAGTCCAGTAGAATTAGCTCAAAACAAGGCATGACTTTGTATTAATTGTGGTACTAATGATTTTTGGCACATCGACAGAGTTATATCTGTATATGATTACCTTAAATTCGCAACCGAAATACAGCAATTGGTGAAATTTGAGAAAATTTCTGATTTTTTAATAAATTCCAAAATTAAAATTGTGGTACTATTGCGAGAATGCCACATGTTTGGAGAACCAATACTTTGGTTGTGGTTTACAAGCAATTTGGAGTGGTTGCGACATACGAAACATATCTAAACTTAAAAAATGTGATTTTTCATCCTAGGCAAGATTTGTGGTACTAGTTGCAAATTCATCGGACACTTGCATTAGCTTATTATACTTAGTATTAAATTTAAGTTTGCAACCGGTTGCGACCTACGGAACCCTAAGAAAATACTGTTTTCAAAATTATACTTCCAGCAAAATTAGTGTAGTCAATATTATTTCTTATATCACATTTATAGGTCGTATTCCAACTGCTTTGTGATCACAACCTCTGAAAACACTACAGAACATAGTCTATTCTGAAAATAAAAAGTACGCATAATTACGGGTCTTATGAGGGAAATGAGGGTGGCGCGCGGCGTGTGATATAGGGACAGGACTAGCGTTGAAATTAGCGTTGCGTAGGATAACTTTGCTTTTATTATTTGAAGGGATATAATTATATTCCAATAAAAATTAGTTGAGATAGGATGTCGGTAAGTGATGTGTACTGCTTAAATAAGAGTTTTTTTTTTCGAAAAATAAATTTTTTTTTTTGTTTTAAAATAAATCCGGCGTAAGTATCTGTATATTACTTACTTTACAGGACAATTATTTAAAGAAATGCGATATATCGTCCTAACTTAGTATAGTCTAAAGTTTTTACAGTTTAAAGAAGCATTATTTAAAATACCAATTAACTCTTTTCATACGTGTATTTTTCTTAGTATACGTTTATTTTTATTAACTTTTCATATGTCTCCTTGTGATATGCTAAAATTATTAATAATTAATTTACGCCCAACAAGTCAGCTTGAAATAAAATGAATTTAAAGTGTCCGCTTTCATAAAATTTATTGATACGAAATCTAAGTACATAATAAAATCATAGATTGTTTGTAACCGTATCACGCAAATACCACTTATTGAATTCAAAATCTAATTTCTGAAAAATATGAATCTTCTACCTGATTAACAGTGTTTATTTAATCGAAATCGACACAATCAAAAAATTAAAAAAAGTTTCTTGGAAACCTCACAGATCACGGTCCAACACGTCGCCTGCAGGAAGTGCTTTTTTCGCGCCGTAATATGCATGTATAATGAAAATGTAGTATGTACTACAATGAAAATATATGTTGGCGATACAGCGTGAAGATATGTATGTATGTATTAAACTGAGACAGCGTTATGTTTTGTCTGAATCAAAATAAATAAAAAATTATGAACATCCATACTAATAATATAAATGCGAATGACTGTCCGTCTGTCTGCTGCGTTTTCACGGTTAAACCACCTGACCAATTTCGATGAAATTTGGCATGGAAATAGTTTGACACCAGAAGAGCGACATAGGCTACTTTTTTCAAAAATCTACCCCTAAGGAGGTAAAAAGGAGGATGAAACTTTGTATGGAAAATGCTAAACCACTGAACCGATTATGATGACATTTGGTACAAAGATAATATGTGTCCGAAAACAAATGCAGGCTGTTTCATTTTTCAAAAATTGCGATAGGGTTTTTGTATATGCGACGTCATCACATATCCAATATGGTAGATGCTCCACGATAGGACATACCTTTTCTCAAGACCTCCATCAATATGGATTTCAAATAAAAGGAAATACACAGAAGAAGGTTTCTGTATAAGTGACGTCATCATAAATCCAATATAGCGGATGCTCCGCGATAGGAAGTAACTTTTTATTTGAGACCTCTTGCAGTATGGAAATTGAATGTAATGAAATACAATAGTGTCTGTATTTTACGTGACGTGCAAATTGCAACACATGCTGGGTACTTGGCGGAAATTCATTTTTTGAATAGTGATAATGGGTGATATTTTCGTGGTCCTTCGGGGAGCTAATTATGACAATGATGTCTATTATGAAATCCGAGATAATGTATATTAATTTTTTGAATGAAATGACATGGATATCGTTTTCGAGATTTCTCGGAATACTGATTACAAAAATCATGTCTATTTTCAAATCTGAAATGGCAGACTACTTTTTTCAATGAATTGATGTAGGCGTTATTTTTAAGGTTTCTCGGACTGTAGATTAAGAAAATGACGTTGATTTTGAAATCCAAGATGGAGGAGGACATTATTCTTTTAGTGAAATGATAAGGATACTATTTTTGAAGTTCCTTCCGGTGAAAATTACGATAATAATAGTAATTTTTTAATATAAAACGTAAATTAAAAACTCCATTGTATGTATAAGGTGCTATAGGTATTAGATACATACTATCTCATATCCATACCTTCACACTAATAAGTATTATTCATTCAAAAACATCTGTCTGTTACGTTTTCACGGCTAAACCGTCAGACCGATTTTGATGAAATTTGGCATGGAGATAGTTTGAAACCCGGGAACAAGCATAGGCTGCTTTGTTATCAAAACGGGATGGAAATCTCTAACGGGATGGAAAGGTGGATAAAAATTTGTATGGGAAATGCTAAACCAGTGAACAGATCACGATGTTTAGGACAGTGATAGACTTCTTTAAATAGAAAGACATAGGCTATTTTTTATGAAAAGGAGACTGGCAAAATCCCATAGTACTTTGGGCCAAAGATGACTAAGAATGAGAATGGTCTTAAAAGAGAGGTATAATGGAAACAAATAAATATTTGTTACTTTAAATTTAATTGGCAATGGGAGAAAAAATATATATGAAGTTGAATTTTGTCATAAAAGTGAGGTTATTTCATATATTAAACGACATATTGATACGATCTCAGTCTATAATAAATATAGAATTTCACTCAGATTTCAGAGGCAAATGTCTAAATTAAATAAATCCACATTAAATATCAAAATCAGTTTTATTTAATAGGTATAATAGGTATTTATCTTGTTTAAAATATGTGATTGAACATTGAAGTGTGTAAATAAAAATAATACATTTTATAAATAATAATTCCTTTATTATACCTCTCCATCATCACATACAATCAAAATGGCATCAAGGAACTGTGCAGGGGGTGCTGTATTTTCTTGGTACCTTCCCCAACCGAGGTACCATATTACCGACATAATATGAGCACAACAACCTACTGTTCTACTACTACTGTTCGTTTCCCAACAATACAATTACAGTAGTAATGTATTATTGCTGCTCTACCGTTTAGAGAGCTATCTACTAAAATATAAATGAAATATATTTTCCTATTAACATGCCCGCACTTAATTCTGCCTCGCAGAATACATTAGTATTTGATGTAGATAGCTCTTGCAGTAGATTGCTGTCTACCTCCCTGCACACTTCTATTGTGTAGGTGCCATTTGCCCTTATGTGCTCTCCATAATAAGAACGCGCCTGTTTTATTTGATATGTGCCCAGCGATATTAAAATTAATTCATTAAATGTTAGCTTTGGAAAATCTGTAACATTATTATTTTCTACAGTGATGCTACAAAAATCAGCTCTTCGTCTATTAACATTATTTGAAATTATAAATGTTGCAAATGTGTTATTTGTATTCATGTTTTCTGTTATAATCCTCATGATTTCCTCTGCATCAACACGATTCGTTACAGGAAAATGAAACACATTGATAAGAGTGGCTGCTACCTCAAAATCTTGCATTAAGTGCTTTGAAGCAACATTAAACTAATTTTGCCAGAACAATTTGTAAAACCTTGTATATCTACCATTGACAACTTTTACAAACCATCAACAAATGGTGACTGCCCTTGATTTTTACCTTCTAAAGTTGAAAGCTGCGTTTCACATTCCTGTAATGTAGCTGGCACATAATTATGTTCTGTAACCACATTTGTTTAATTAGGGTAAGGCATCTCTAAAGCCCCTATCCAGTATAAAGGCATCTCCTGCTTGAAAATAAGTTCGTAAAATATTATTTTCATTTTGAAATTCTCTTTACATAATGTCAGCATCAGATGTTGTTGCTGGATAGGAGCCGAGAACATCAATTATATAACATCAGTTGTGACCATAAGAAATGGTTTAACTAGGTTTTGATATTTATGAAGACTATATGAATTTTTTTGATACAGGTAATTTGAACTTTTTTGAACATAGCAATAGGTTCCGACAAAAATTACTACTGGTTTACATTCACCATTGTGATTTCCAAATAGACCATTTGGTAACAAAATATTTCGTTGGACTAACTGTTGTCTATTATTATGGTTTAATCCTAAGTGTTTAGGAACTAAATGCTCAGTCAACATGTATCATGCTCTTGTCATCATTGCCTCCAGTGTTCTCCTCGGCGTTTGGGATAACGTGGATAATCTTTAATTAGAATCGCCAGTTCTTAATTTAAATAGATATGCAGCTAAAGCATTTTTAGCTCTATGCATTTGAGCCAGTTATGATACTTTATTTAGTATTTGTATAAATTGCTCTTTATGCAAACCAACCCAGTAACATACAATTTGATTATCTAAAATGTTAATATTTGAAAAGTTAACAGTGGTCATATTTAGATTTTTTAAACTCAGCATGTCTTGAATATGTTTTGCAGTGAATGCATTATTATAGTTTTTTAATACTTCATCTAAAATATCCCATGTATCACATCTTAAGTGATTACTGCACACACGATTATTTTCTGGCACATAATAATTATACTCATTCAGCAACATCTTTCTTGTAGATATAGGTATTCTATGCCTTTCATCACCTTGATATCCTTCTACAAAACATTTGGACTGTTTCAACAGCTCTTATGTAATCGAGCAAAACAATAGTAGTTTGATTTATTGGCACTTGTGATACCTCCGGGTCAGGTGGTGGTAATGGCTCTGGTACAGAAGGTTCTCTAAGGCGTTGCGGAGCTGATGATAAAGATTCATCTTGAATTGTAGAGTTAGATGGTCCAGAGACAAAATGGCGTGAGGGTCTGTCTGCTCTCTCCCAACAAGGAGCTCATATAAGACTCGTCTTTCCACCTATGATAAAAGACAATTTGATAAGCTATATATATATATATCTGATATTCAATTGATATATATATATATATATATACCAATTGAAACATATTTTAACCACATCACTGTAATAATAATTTAATATATTATATATAATAAATTACGGTTTGACGTATTATCCATTCTGAGATTACGTTGTGTGTTCTATGTTCACGTTCATTGCTAATGTGGAGCAGATGGGACTGTGAACGTAGTAACGTTCGACCACAATAATTACAAACACGTAGATGACCAATAGTGTTTGTAGTTGTCAATTCTGTATGCCCTGATTGTACTACATTATTGTCCAGCATGCTTGGCACAAATGGTCGTTGCTGGTAACCTATAACAAACATTTATTTTGTTCAAGAAACATAACATTATACACGGCACAAGCATATAAGAAGAATCTAAGTATAACATTAAACACACTGTTTTTTTTACGTAATACAATATTGGAAATAATATTTTTTACACTTACAGTACGAGGGGCAATCCATCCACGAATAACATTCAGAATAGATTCATCCTCCAAGTAAATCTCATTTTATTACGATTGGTTGCTATTCCACAATTAATACAAAGACGATGATCCATGTTGCTGTGGCACTCAGTCCAAATTAACGAGTTATGGTCTAACAAGTTAGCAAGGTTCGAGGTTCCAGTAAGAAAGAAGCTTTAGTTGCTTGTAAAGGCGATATAGCAAGCAAAAGTCGTAAAAATCCAGTAAACACACAACACACAAAAAATATGACAGCAGAGGCGATATACGAAACAGAATCAAACCAAAAGTCTGTGATCAAACCCTAAAAACTAAACACAATGTACGAAACACAGAATACTATCACGAAGTTCCTTGACTATCACAAAATCACAGATCACTAATATCTAGGATTGGGTAAATATATTAACACACAATATATCGATATTTTTTAATCAATGAAACATTTTTTTTTAAATATAATCGATAGACGTCGTTATGACGTCGTGTTAACATTTTTAATCTCGATATATCGATATCCGATATTTATTTCCGCGTAATGGTAGTAATTACTAAAACTAAAGGAATTAAATACTTAAATCGATTTGTCTGTAATCGATATCAACTAAACTTGTAATATCGTTCTATTATATCTATGGCTAAGTCAGAAGAGGTGCGTTTTCGAATATCGTTATAAACGATCACATTAAAATATATTTTATTCCATTTCTTCAATTTCCCATTGCCAAATAATTCAATATTTCTACATTATAATCACAAAAAATAACCTTTTTTTTAAGGTATATTTCATTTTTAGGCATTCAAATCATTATAGGCCCAATTTCGCCATACTCCTTTACCCATAAATTTACCCAAAGTTGTTGAGATAAAATGATTTCCTATCTCTTATAATTATAAAAGAAAACACTCCACTATTCAGACTTTTGGCCTACTTATGTCCATCTATTTTGAATTTGGAATTATAGTTTGCTAATGCGTTCATGTTTAACAATGTTTGTATGCATATAATACATATAATAATACAAATAATATATTATAATTGTATGAATGAACCACACGGTGAGTCGTAGTCGCTCGAGCCGTACCCTGTCTCCCGCACCGCTTGCATTCCCCTCACAAGACGCGTAATTATGCGTACTTTTTATTTACAAAATAGACTATGTTCCGTAGTGTTTTCAGAGGTTGCGATCACAAAGCAGTTGGAATACGACCTATAACTGTGATATAAGTAATAATATTGACTACACTAATTTTGCTGGAAGTATAATTTAGAAAACAGTATTTTCTTAGGGTTCCGTAGGTCGCAACCGGTTGCAAACTTAAATCTAATACAAGTGTCCGATCAGTTTGCAACTAGTACCACAAACTTTGCCTAGGAGATTAAGACGAAAAATCACTTTTTTTAAGCTTCCGTATGTGGAAACCGCTCCAAATTGCTTGAGGAAATAAGTATTGGGTCTCCGAACACCTGGTATTCTCGCAACTAGTACCACAATTTTTGTTTTGGAATTATTAAAAAATCAGAAATTTTCTCAATTTTCAACATTTTCCGTACTTCAAAATCGGTTGCGAATTTAAGGTAATCATTTTCGATCACAGATAAAGAACGTATAATCCTAATACTAAGCTTCTTGATAAAGGCATTGATTTTATCTGTCATAAGTAAAATGTTTTCGTTACGGCCTTGTACACTCGTATTCAAGTCATTCAAATATGAAAATATGTTACTCAAGTAAGCCAACAGCAATAAAAATTCCTTATCTTGTAAAAATTCGAAAAATGAACTGTTTTTATTTGTAAAAAAGGTTTTTAATTCATCTCGCAATTCAAAAAGCATTGTTAAAACTGTTCCTCGCGACACTTCAATATGGAAAAGCAGTGAATTGTTCTTGACACCCATTTCTTCATAGAGTGTGGAAAGCAATCTAGTTTGCAACGGTCAGTTTTTAATAAAAGTAACGATTTTAATAGCTTGTGATAAAACATTTTGTAAATTTCTGTTTTTAATCAACAAAAATGTCAAAAATTTACAATCAAAGTAAAATCAAACATGCAGCAACCTTACGCGCTATCTGGTTTTCTAGGCTTGGGCTTTATCAAACCCGATCGTTTTTGAACATTAAATTCAAATCTACCTTCTAAAAACCGATAAGAAAGTCAGGTTATTACTTCAACATCATCAGCGCCCTGTAAACGATGAAATTATTATCAAATTATTTGTAAAATTTTAAATGTTTGTCAAATTATTTGACAATGTGTTGCTTTTTTTGACGCGTTTGTCAAACAATTTACGAGTTCGACTTCTTTGATAAAAATGTTAATCGATAAACAAGAATGAAAGACTGCGGCCTGCGATCACAAATACTGCGGCTGTGTTTCACTAACACAACACTACTTCCGGTTATGACAAGAACAGTGAAACTACGGGCAAGTTCAACAAATTTGTTTGATTTTTGGTTTGATGGTTAGCGCTGATATTTAATAAAAACACGAAATTTGACAAATAAAATCAAACAAAGATCACAGGGTGCAACATAAGGTATTTTTATTTTAAGCGTCCTGTCTCCTGTAAACGAACGAATTGTCTATCAAACTATTTTTCAAATTATTTGATAGTGTGCAACTACGTTTGTCAAACGATCTACATGTTTGGCGCGTTTGATGAAGGTTTGATGGAAATCTTGATTGATGGCGTATTTGACAAATGTCGCGGCTATGTTGGTCATGTCAAAAAAATTTCAGCCGTCGACAGGGCATCATCATAATTATTAAATTTAATGAATTTAATTTGTTGTACGTACTTTTTTGTTATTAATCAACGTATATTTAATTAAAAAATTATTATTATTTTGATTAATTTAAACTAGTTATTGTATTAAATTTAATTAATAAATCAATTTCATTACGGTAATTAATCTAATTAGTGTAATTAATTTCATTGCTAGTTTTATTAATTCAATTATTTTTTTATATACATATTTAAATAATTTAATTATAAAATTATACTTTATTTATTTAATTAATTAATTTCATTCATTCCATTTAATTTTAATTTTTTTTCTTAATTCATAGTGTTACTTAACGCCAAAAAGGCTTTATCTGTATTATCATTTATCTCAGTGTAACACGGTACGATAATATAAGTCACGACAAGAACTAGTACGTAGTAAATATTTTCTTTGATAAGAACAGCGAAACTACAGGCAAGTTTGATAAAGTTCGACCTTCTGTTTGATGGTTTGCGCTTATGTTCGAACTTTGAGCTATGGGTAATCAAATGCCGGTTAAGCGTCGTTAAGAGTTTATTTATACGGTTCACTTATACGGGCGTCCTACTTTTCCACATAATACCTAAGGTCCTTAACCTCTGTAGGCAGCACCTAACACTATGAACTTACAATCCATGGACCCCGAGATATTTTTCATTACCTTAGCTTCCGCGGCTTCCATAGGTTTTCTACTAGCTTCTGTAGCTTCCATTATCCTAGCTTCTGTCGCTTGCTTGCACCACAGTACAAGTATTGCGCTGCGCTGGAGCTGGCCCTAGAGCCTTCCATGGGGGCGATAGCGGATGGAGAGGAAAATAGGGAGGGGGGCGTTAAAGCAGTCAAGAGGAATGGTCAAATAAATTAAGTATTCTTCATTTCTTGTTGATTCTATGTTTATTGTATTCTATATTTGATTGTCGTTTTATTCATTTCTGTCTAATATTTTTTATTTCTTATTGATCTGTGTTCAATTTTAAAATTTTAATGATGGATATGTATACTAAATATATATGAGGGAACAATCTTTAAAATTAATGGTTTTCTAAATAAATTTGCTACTGTACTCAAAAAATTTACTATTTTAATCCGCTAAATACGATAAATATCAAAATTTATAGTTTCGCTATAAAATTTTGTTTATGACTTTTATCACTGAAACTTTAATGCAGTGTAATAGTAATAAAAAATGCTTGGGAGGCATTTGTGAAGACAAATAAAGGCCAAAGTTTAAATTGCTTCACGTTGGGTAAATTTTGAAAAAATCTTTTGCAAAATTATGCAACAAATTATTATACATATACTATTATATATGAAACATATGTATATTGTATATTTATAACACAAGCATTCGATATAAGTATTCAAGATTTAAAGCTAAACTGTTAAACTTTTAATTTTTTAAATTTAAGTTTTTTACGATATTTTGTAATTTCTATATGAATAGTGAACATACTTTAAGGTTAGGTTATGTTAGGTATTTTTACAACACGCGAGCCGAGCGAGAGAAGCGAGCGTGCCGAAGCAGCGGCCGACGAAGCGCCAGATCAGAACCGCTTCATAAATGAGGCGCTATTTAAATAGGAGGCCGCACACTGTAGAGGTAGCTGAAGTACAGAAAAATCTTGAAACGGGTTCTCCTCCACCTCTTTTAATTTTTTGCTGTTGGTATATCTACATATAGCATACATCTTACATATATCTTATAATACTAGTAGGTGTATTTCCGAGTTATTTCAAAGAGTTAGAAAGAGACAAAAATGAACCGTTTGTGATCAAAGGTTACTCGAGGTTATACAATTTGTCTTCATCTACCTCTTTGGAGTACGGTATCCAGCTAGATTCAGATTCTTAGCGGCAGCCAAGTTCGAACTGTCCCGAGACGTTCGTAACTTACGGCAGACGTCATTGTCAGGATGGTCAGGATAACAGCTTGTCAAGTTTGTTCATTCATTTTATAGAGAATTATATTTTTCATTGCAAAATCTAATATTTCAAATGATAACTTTAATTTTTTTATAGATGCTAAGACTATTTTACAGCGTCTAAAATTTTTTTAAAGATAATATACTTTTAATGAAGGAGTACCTAACATTTAATTGTGCGACGTTATATTTTTAAGTAGCTATTAATAGCAATTTTGTCTACATTTTGACGAAATGTGAGCGATGTCGCGTTGTTTCTTCTCTTTCACTTCTATGCGACGACAGTGATCGCTGAGGCGTGTTGCTGAACAGGTCTGTGTCACTTGTTCCTCTTAAATTTTGTAATTATAATTGTCTCTTGTATTGAAACAGGTCTTTCATACACCTTTGAGATGAAATCTTACTCATAAAATTAGAACAACAGAATTATGTAATGTTACGTAAACGTCATGTATTGTTGCTCACAGCGTTTTAAATACAAAATTTTGGCAATTTAAATCGATGTGTGTTTAGCTCATTTGTTTACTGTTTTGTGTTATTTTCGAAAATCATTATTATGTTGTGAGTTCAAATCTCGACTCGGTCACCACATTTTTTTTTTCAATTTTAATTTCAAGACAGTTTTTTTATCGGCCGTTGATGTTCTAAATCCATACTTTATATTATAAATGCGAAAGTCTGTGTATGTCTGTCTGTCTGATAAGTTTTGACTTAGGCGTCGGACCGATTTTTATGAAATTTGACATGACGATAGTTTGACACTAAGGAATGGACATAGCCTACTTTTTTTTCAAAAATCTACCCCTAAAGGGTTGAAAAGGGGGATGTAACTTTGTATGGGAAATTCTAAACCGCTGAACTGATTAAGATGAAATTTGGTACAGAGATAAACCTTTTCAATTAAAAAAACATAGGCTTCTTTATTATCAAAAATCTACCCGTAAAGGGATGAAAAGGGGGATGAAACTTCATAGGAGAATTACTAAACCGCTAAACCGATTGTGATGAAATTTGGTACAGTTAGTATGTACTATGTACTCAAAAACAAATGTAGGCTAATCTGTTTTTTAAAAATAACATGTGGTTTTTATGTATGTGACGTCATCATAAATCCAAAATGGCGGATGTTTCTCAATAGGAAACAAATTTTTTGTTCATCGCCAAAAATATGGGTATCAAATGAAATGGAATACTCAGACAGGTTTCTGTATATATGTGACGTCATCATAAATCCAATATGGCGAAAGGTCCATTATAGGAAATATTTTTTTTGTTCAACACCAACAATATGGATATCAAATGAAAGGGAATACGCAGGGGTAGGTTTCTGTTTATGTGACGTCATCAAAAATCCAATATGGCTGATGTTCCTCCATAATAGAAAAGAACTTTTTTCTTCAACACCAACAATATGAGTATCAAATGAAAAGGAATACGCAGGGAAAGGTTTCCGTATGTGTGATGTCATCATAAATCGAATATGGCAGAAGGTCCATTACAGAAAATAACATTTTAGTTCAACATCAACAATATGGGTATCAAATGAAATTGAATACCAAGAGTAAGGTTTTTGTATATGTGACGTCATCAAAAATCTCATTTGGCGGATGTTCCATAATAGGAAATAATTTTATTATCCAACACTAACAATATGGGTATTAAATAAAATGGAATACGCAGGGGAAGGTTTTTGTATATGAGACGTCACTATAAATCCAATATGGCGGATGTTCCATAATGGCAAATAACTTTTACGTTCCACATCAACAATATGGGAATCTAATGAAATGGAATACGCAAGGGAAGGTTTTTATGTATGTGACGTCACCATAAATCCAATATGGCGGATGTTCCATAATAGGAAATAACTCTTTTGTTCAATACCAACATTATGGGTATCAAATGAAATGGAATATGCAGGGGAAGGTTTTTGTATACGTCATGTCATCATAAATCCAATATGGTGGATGTTCCATAACGGGAAATAACTTTTTTGTTCGATACCAATAATATGGGTATCAAATGAAATGGAATACGCAGGGGAAGGTTTCTGAACAAAATTATTTCCTATTATGGAACATCCGCCATATTGGATTTATGGTGATGTCACATATGTATCTACCTTCCTTATTATTTTATTATATTATTTATTCCTTTTCATTTGATACCCATATTGTTAGTATTGAACGAAAAAGTTATTTGCCATTATGGAACATCCGCCATATTGGATTTATTTTATTTTATTTATTTATTTATTTATTGGGATAACAAAGATCCATGGTGTTAGTAACAAATGAGTTTAAAAGTTTAGTGTTAGTATTAACTTATCTAATTAACAATTTGATAAAATGGTAAAATATAGGAGAGTCATACCTCTCCGTTATGGTACGCAGGATACTGTTGGGGGACGATCGCACTCTTCTAAGTAGTGATGCCGTCTTCTTTCGAATAACGGCATGAAAACCGTCCGTGTGTGCCTGCACGAACATTTCTGAGGCACTACAATAGGGAGGCAGTCCCAACAGCATCCTGAATCCAATATTATATTGGACACGCAATGTCTCTATGGCCTTTTTCGTGTAGTTGGTCCACAGGTTGCTGGTATAAAAGCTTTGACAATATGCCTTAAAAAGCGTGATTTTTACTTGTTCAGTACACCGAGAAAACCTGCGGGCCAACATATTACACCGCACGGCCAAGGCTCTGCGTTCTCTTTCAATATCTACCTGATCCTTAAGGTCGTCGGTAACATAATGTCCTAGATATTTAAAACTGTGAACTCGTTTTAACGTATCTCCGTTTAGAGAGATTACGGGACTGATTTCCGGTGATTTACCGCCTGCCCCAAAGATCAAGTAGACGTCACATACATAAAAACCTTTCCCTGCGTATTCCATTTCATTAGATTCCCATATTGTTGGTGTTGAACGAAAAAGTTATTTGCCATTATGGAACATCCGCCATATTGGATTTATGATGACGTCACATATACAAAAACCTTCCCCTGCGTATTCCATTTCATTTAATACCCATATTGTTAGTGTTGGACAATAAAATTATTTCCTATTATGGAACATCTGCCATATTAGATTTATGGTGACGTCACATATGTATCTACCTTCCCCTGCGTATTCCATTTCATTTGATCCCATATTGTTAGGGTCTAGCATTATCAAGTTACCATACAAAATTTCATCCCTCTTTTCACCCCTTTAGGGGTAGGCTTTTGAAAAATAAAGTAAAACTATCTCCATGCTAATTTTATCAAAATCTGTCGGGTGGTTTAGCCGTGAAAACCAAGCAGACAGACAGACAGAGAGACTCGCATTTATAATATTATATTAGTATGGAATATGGATATTAATATAGATTTAGAACATTGTCCATGGCCGGTAATAAACCTGTCTTGAATCAGTTGAAAAAAAAAAATGGTGGAGCGACCAAGTCGAGATTTGTACTTACAATCTAAGAATTATTCTCGAAAATAGAATCACAATCAACCGAGCCAAAGATGCATTGATGTCAGTCTCCAAAATCTTGTATTTAAAGCGCTGTGAGCAACAATATCGGTTGTGTTTTAATTTTATGAGTAAGGTTTTTGTAATGGTTTGATACGGAGAACACACGATATGTCGTGGGTTTAAAACTGTTTAGAATGGTTCTTACCAAGTCATGAATAGCATTTTTGTTACCAATAATATAATATTGGGTCCTTACATATGAAATTGGCGTTTTGTACGGGAGGAATATAAAGTCAATTTTTTTTTTGTAAAATATATTTAATTAATCAAAGTATGCACCGTTGTTATCTATGCACTTTTGCCATCTCATAGGTAGTTGATCCCTTTACTAAAAAAACCATGGGGGCTAGAATCAATAAACTCTTTGAAGGCGATTTGGACTGCCGCATCGGAGTTGAATTTTTTTCCTTGTAAGAAGTTGTCCAAATTCCGGAAAAAATGGTAATCTGTTGGAGCAAGGTCCGGGGAGTACGGTGGATGTCGCAAACATTCCAATTGTAGCTCATCTAACTTAGTGGTTGTTTGTTGTGCAGTGTGTGGTCTTGCGTTGTCGTGAAGCAGCAGTGGCCTAGAGCGATTGACTAATCTCGGTTGTTTATCAGCTAGTTCTTCCTTCATGGTTTGCAGTTGCTGACAATAGATACCTGCCGTAATCGTTTGGCCAGATTTTAGAAAGCTGTAGTGAACGACACCGGCGCTAGTCCACCAAACACTCACAAGTAACTTTTTCTGAGTCAATTTTCGTTTAGGGCAGGATTTGGCTGGGTCTCCTGGGTTCAGCCATTGCGACGAGTGCTTCCGATTATCGTACAGTATCCACTTTTCATCACAAGTAATGATTCGATTTAAAATCCCTTCATTATTGTGTCGGTTGAGCAAAGTAACACAGCAGTCGACGCGTGTTTGCAAGTTCAAGTTCAAGTTTTTTTACTTTCTGGATTTGTGGATCCCTTTACTAAAAAAACCATGGGGGCGAGAATCAATAAACTCTTTGAAGTGGATTAATACAGTTTTGTCACTTACCCCGAAGCCTGCAGCTATCTCTGAAGTGCTTTGTGATGGATCCGCTTCCACAATAGCCTTTAATTCTTCATTTTCCACTTTGGTCTCCGGCCGTCCACGGGGTTGGTTCTGAAGGTCGAAATTTCCAGAACGAAATCTGAATCCAGTGTTTCTGCAGCACTGGTGCCACGGTAGAACTCGTACTCGTAAATATACCGATATTTCATGTTTTCCATTGTGCGGTAATAAGCGACGCCAAAGAAAAAAATAATGAGGAAAAAAACAAATGAATGACTGTTTTCAAAACTCAAATGTACCAGCTAAATGAATTTATAAATTTGAATTTGGAATTCTTAACCAAAGAGGAGATATTTCAGATCAAAATGGTCAGTACGACAAAACGCTAATTTCATATGTAAGGACCCAATATTTATAATTGCATCCCTTCATAAACATGTTTTATTTTATTCTTATTTAACAATTTATTTTATTCTTATTTAACAATTTATTTTATTCTTATTTAACAATTTATTTTATTCTTATTTAACAATTTATTTTTTGTATTTGCCAACTAAATTTCACAAATCGTAATTTTATGAGGCTTATAAAAATGACAATCTATGGTAATGTCAAAAATTGCCGCTAGGCCGCGATTCATGCACGCACTGTTTTATTGTGAAGTGTCGCATCGCGGACTTCGTTGCGAAAAGCATTTGGCCACGCCCCCTCAGCTTGATTCTGGCGCGATGCTCAAGGTCTTTGACGACTACACGCGCCTTAATAAACCATTTTATAGTACCTACGTTTGGTGGTCGTCTTATTAATTTATGATTTTTAATACACAATAAATCTAGAACCATGAAAACAGGTAAATTAGGCACGGATAATACGCGACAATGTATCTATTAACTGTTATGGACATTATGGACTAGAGACTAATGTTGTAATTTTTATCCTCTTTTAGAGGTGGCAAAGCACGGTGGTCCAGAAAAGGTTAGGAATCTACCAATGTAACGGCCTATAAATACTGTCATAATTTTAAAGCCACTTTTAAGGCTTTCGAACCTGAAGGTTTACTCTGATACTTAAAAGCGAAACTTCGCACTCGAACGATATTTAAACGAAATTTCGTCAATGACGCTACTCTAATTTGTTTGCGGATTCGCAGATGAATTTAATTAAATTATTAACTGTCCCCCGCGCCCTCGTCCTCTCTCTCCCCTTTGTGAGTCGTAAGAAAAAACCGATAACGGACGGACGCGCATCAATCGCGGAAGTGTTCCTGTGCACAAAATTATTCTCATTCGGGACTCGAACTCAATATATGTGTTTTGTGTTGTGCATGTACTGTAAAGGAATCCTCCAGCGGAACCCAAACCTACACAAACGTACATAATGCCATATGACAACAAGACATTGGAATTAATTACGAACATAATTCTTTGGTTGCAGAGCGTGCTTGCGTCCCCCCCTTTGTGTTTTCCAAAACATCAAAGTACAAACGAAAGCTGTCGAAAGTCTCATAAGGATTTATATATTTTGGGTAATATATTATACTTACTCTTAATCTCTGCTGCTTCTGCCGGTTTCGAGTAGGTAATTTTTCACTGATTTTAATGTGTGGACACCGTAAATAAATAAACACTGTGAGTCCACGACTCACTGACTACAGTGAGTAATTTCTCGGCGCCATGCCAATACTGACGCACGTAAGATTATGTAGATTTATTAGTAGTAATAGTGACTGGTGACAAGTGAGTAAAAGCCATAGGTCTTAACTCTTAAGCACACTGTATGAAAAGCATGACCTGGCGGGCTGGCATGCATCGGCCTTGCACGTCATCAACCCTTACGTATTACTGATAGTATAAAATAAATTTAAAAAAAGTGTCGCTGTATGATTTATTTTATGTGGTTTAGTCATTGTAAGCCAATGATGTCATATTGTAAGCTATAAAAAAATCTACAAGTGATTTCAATGAGCAAACGTACGTACCTACCTAACAGGTGAATCAAAAAATATGGAGCAATATAGAAAGTAAAATGAATTTTGTTCTGTAAAATGTAATACATAATCTTAGATTCCTTGTAGTCATTGACTTATAGACGTAGGTACCCTAGATATTTAGGACAAAACCACTCAAAAGAGAGAAATAAATAACTTTTTAAGAAAAGTAATAACCGACTTCGTTAAAAAACACGAATAGAACTGTGAAAAGTAGAAAATAAATACGATTTACAAATCAAAACTCAAGTGCAAAAATAACTAATAAATAATTGAATACGAATACATTATGTGGAGTGGAGCTTCGATAATAATAATGATTGTGGGTGATAGTGACTCGAGACATTATGGAGTACTTATCCTCCATAGTAGAGATCTACCCTTAGTACAGTTTTAATATACATATGGACATAGGTTCATTCGTAACGGACAGCGTGGGGGTGACCCGCGTGTTATAGGCACATTTAGAGATATTATAATAAATATTACAAATAAACTACAATTTAATATTATTTATTGAGATAAAATTAGAGAGTATTTTAACAAATGAAGAATAAACTAATGACAATAAGAGTTTAAAATAGGTCGGACAAGGAACATCAGGTGGAAGAACGTCATAGAGGGAAAATAATAGTCTGGGGCAGTTAAAAAATATGTAATCGCAGGTGTACCCTCCTCTAAACCACACTTACAGATTGAATGGTCTCGGATACGTAATTTAGCCAGATGAACTAGTGTACAAGCGTGGTTCAACCTGTCTGCAAATAGTAGAGGTAACCTTTTTGCTCGCATCTCTGAATGAGAAAAACCAGGGTTTGAGAGGAATTTCATTTTGAATGACGCCATATAATTTGCCCTTAACTGATTTAAAAACTGACGATGCGCGATTCCATGCCTCCGTCAGTCTAAGTTTAGCTGAAGGCCTTTAATCGTGACAGTAAATAGTATAATTGTCAGTAGAGCCTTGGGTTATTCCGTGTTTTGCACAAGAATCCCCGGATTCATTGCCTGGGATAATGGCTAGGAATCCAAGGAAGGACTATTTTCAAGTTTTTTTGAAAACAATGGCAAAGTTCCTATTTGTTTTTAATAACAATTGGAAACCTTGATTTGGATCGTAAAAGATTGGAGATAATAGATTGGAGGTAGCTAATGGAATCGAGAAAAATAATAGATTTACCAAGATTGTGAACATTGGCTTCCAAGATAGCCAGCCAGTCCTTCCCAAGTAAAACAGAGGATTGAGGAGGGAGCTTATAATTCAGGATAATTCGAAATGATGGGGTCCAGACGGCAGCGTTAACACAACTGATTTTCGATAATTTCGAGGCGTCCGTGTACATTGTTGTCCGGCCACTCCAATCATTGGACAGATTTTCAAAGAAAGTCGTAGAAGCATGGGGAGAATTCTTCTTAAAATTTCAAAGTTTAACAGAACGGAAGGACGGAAAACAAGGACGTCAAAAGGAACTGAAAAAGAGGGTTACATGGAAACTGAGAAACCGTACAGAAAGATAGGAGAAATAAAGATGGCTTTCTGCTAAGCATGGCCAATCATCACTTGGGACGATGAAGCTCACTTAAAGAGTATTTAAGAAAATTAAGCTTTGAGAGTAAATGATGGGAAGAATTTTCTAATATTTTATAAAAAAATCTGTCGCATAAGTATTGGCTACAAAGAGAAAGTGAAGGATCTACACATTCCACCTGGAAAGCGTTCACTGGAGAGGATCTCATCGCACCTAATATTAAGCGTAAAGATTTAGATCGGATACGATTCAACTATTGTAGGGAAGTTTTATTGCAAGGCGACTGAAGAAATAAGCCATAATCCATGTGACTGCGAATTAAAGCATTGTAAAGATTAAATTTCTCGACTTCAACTTACTCCTTAGAATGCGAACTCCTATTGCAATACTGCTCTTGGAAATAACACAGAAATACACCTATTAGAATATATTACATTGCTATATATAGATGTACCAACAGCAAAAGATGAAAAAAGATGGAGGATTACAGAGATGTTTTAAGATTACATTTCTCGACTTCAACTATCTCTGTAGAGTGCGGACTCATGTTTCAAAACTGCTCCATATTTAAAGCAGATTCCGATCTGGCGCTTCGCCGGCCGCTTCGCACGCTCGGCTCTCGCGTTGTGGTAGGAAGATCTAACCTAACCTAACCGAAAAAATATTATAAATTTATAATAAAAAATATAATAATTATATATAATATAGTATATACGTCGTGTCTGTATAAAGTTACAAACAATTTGCAATATTTTACCCAATGTGAAACAATCTAAATCTTAGCCTGCATTTAATTTTGTCCTCACCATTTTCTCCCAAGCATTTATTATCACCATTACACCACATTAAAGTTTCAGTGATTTGCAGTTGTAACCAAAATAAATTGTATTGTGAAAACTGTTAATTTTGAAGTTTACCGTTTTTTTACAGCAAAGACAATTAATTTTAAGGAAGATGTGATTTAATATCAAAAGTAACAAATTTCTAGAAAAAACCGCCAGTTTTAAATATTGAGATTTGTAGATAAAATTACTAATCCTGTAGCTCCATTATGTATGTCCCATTAGTTATTACAATTATACGTTATACCAACACATTAAGGTTTTAGTGATTTAAGTTGTAAACAAAATTTTACAGCGAAACTGTTAATTTTCAAGTTTACGTTATTTATTGGAAAAAAGGAGTAAATTGCGGAGACTATTAATTTCTAAATATATGTCATTAATATGAACAGCAGCAAATTTATAGAGAAAACCATTAATTTTAAAGATTGTGAGTTGTAGATAAAATGATTGAATCTTAGCTCTATTATATATCCCTTTTATATATTATTGTTTTAACTCAGTAGGTCAATGATGTTATATTTATCTTTTGTATTATAACATCATTGCAGTAGGTAATAATATGTATGCGAGATGTCATCGTATTTGTGTTTGTCTATAAAATGTGTTGTCTTGTGATTAGTCTGTATTTTATGCTGTGATGTTTTCTTTTTAGGTGTGGATATCTGGTCAACTCTCCAAATTATAAACAAAAGAAAGATGTTATTGATCCCCATTGTGTATTTTCCTACATCAATTGCTGGAATGTTCTTAAAGTTTGTCATAATTATCATATTTCATATAAAATAGATATATATTATACCGATTTAGGTAAAGATGGATAACAATAAATAACAATTACAGAAAGAATATAACTCGATATATATAATTACAAGCAGTTTCCCGCCCGCTTCGCTGGGCGTAAGTGAAAATTTTGTACGTAATAGTACATTTTTGTTTGTTTGTTTTTGAAAAATGGTGAAGGGTCTATGGAGTTCAAAAAATAAGTAGCCTATAACCATCTACAGACAATTCTGCATCGAATAGTCATGGTCCCATGCCGATACGTTCAGTAGTTTTCACGTGATTGAAACACAAAGAAAAAATATTTTCTATCTAATATATATATATATATATATTGACGGGTCTTATGTATAAGGGCCAAAGAGACAATTTGGTCATTTTTGCTTTTTTGTAATAGGTAAATACTTTCTTTCAGTAGTTACAATTTTTAGTGAAAATGTATTGTAGTATAACGAATGAACTTTATAGTAAATATACAAAGTTTTATATGCTTTAACTTCACAATTTCAAAAATATATCAGATTTTAACTTTTCTCCTTGAAAGTTTTTTTAACTTTGACCCTTATACGTAGGACCCATCGATATAGACAAGCCGTTTCCCGCCTGCTTCGCTGGGCATGAGTGAAAATTTTGTACGTAATAGTACATTTTTGTTTGAAAAATGGTAATTGTTGATGGAATTTGAAAAATAAGTAGCTTAAAACCATCTACAGCTAATTCCGCGTCGAATGGTCATGGTCCCATGCCGATCGGTCCAGTAGTTTTCAAGTTTATCGCGGTCAAAGAAAAAAACTTTCATTATATAATTACCTTTTTTAATTAGATTACCTTTGTTTGTTACATTGTTTGTTACTTTCACAGACTTTTAAATGGAAGCAGACTATACCTATCGATTCAAATCACACTAACAATTATTACTCACACACAT
Source organism: Zeuzera pyrina (assembly GCA_907165235.1). Lineage (NCBI taxonomy): Eukaryota > Metazoa > Arthropoda > Insecta > Lepidoptera > Cossidae > Zeuzera > Zeuzera pyrina. Next base: position 9,885,000 of record OU015641.1, read on the forward strand.
GCAGAACTCAGGCCCGGATTAAGGAAAGGGTGCTTATACTGCGTATTATCTTCGAGCGGGACTATTTGGGACACTCCAAATTATATTTTTCATGTGATAAAATAAGAATTAAATTAACTAAGTAATGTACTAGTATTAGAGATTATTACTTTATTATATTCCTTCTTTTTGTAGATTGTTTTTGTCACATGAAGGATGTAATTTGGAGTGTTCCCAATAGCTCCACGATACAATATTATGATTGTTCGTTCATGTACATGAGGCCTGACGGCTGTGCGCTGCTGGTCTTGGGCCGCATGTACATTGTGATGACCTTGCTTGCGGTTCGATTTATGTGGGTACATGAAGTTTAATGACATAAACGATATATTTTTAAAAGTCGGGAAAGTTGATAATCAGGCAAGTGAAAGTTTTGAATTTAGACTTTTTGGCGAGAACAAAAGAAGCATGGTTGGCATTTTATTCAAAATTCAGATTTGCTATTTTTTGTGCTTTTGGGAGTTTTAAATTATAATATATTGTACGTTAAAGTTGTGTGCAAGTGAGAGGAATTGGAGGAATTTCGTTTAACAGTCCTTTATAACTGCCTACTTACCATTGCTTTACTGTAAGTGTTAGAGACTTGGTTATGAGAAAATAGAACAAGTTTTATCGTTAACTATTTTTCTAAGGAGATAAGCGTCAGTGAATGTTGTATAAAACATTAAATAACTCTCCATCGCTATACTTTGTCTTTTGATTATTATTTTCTCTAAACTACGCATAAAACTCAAAAATTAAAAGAAATCGAGAGTTAGTCGATGGGTGATCGATCACATTGAGAATAAAAACTAAAATAGCTTACACAATTAAACAAAGAATGTTTTCAGTCTTTTATTTATTAATCGGATTGTTTTCTTATTACATTATCTAAGAACTCATTATAGATGTGCATCAAACACATCATTTCACTGTTTTTCAATGTGTGCCAGAAGTAACTAGTGCAGAATGTCAGATAGGCTAAGGATTACCATTGCAAGTAATCGTAGATATTATTTGTCATTATTCGTCTCGCGATATCCATATTTGTTTTCACCACTTTTACATGTGAACACACAATTTATGCATAATAAAGTCCATCTTCGATTACCTGAAGCAAGAAAGTTGTATTATTTTATAAATAAATTAAAAATTATTTTGTAATTATGAAGTATGGCTTCCAGAACTGGCTTTTTTCTAAACAACACTGGCCCAGGTTCAGTTTAGCATAGCGACTAGAATTTAATTTGGTGATAGCCTGTTCATTTTTAATAGGTATGTTAAATTTCATGGTCAAATAACAACAAGGTTTTACAGGTATCTCTTTAACATAATAAATGGACTTCAAAATGTTTTGAACACAAAACACCGCCAGAATTGGGCTGCCAGTTTGTTCTATGTAGCCTTTCTTATGTATTTCTTTTAGGTAGTTCTTTAACCAAAAAATTTGAAGATTTTTATCCTTTAGAAACCCGAAATTAACAAGGTATATATCAAAATCAAAAGATAGTTGCAAAAAATAAATAGTTGCTTAACCTTAGGTACCTGTCCGTTAATATTTAATTTTATTACGAAACTCAGTTTTCTCTGAATTCGGCCCTGTTTAAGATACAAGTACTAATAATGTCAAAATTGGTTAGGTACTTGGTACAAAAATATAAAAAACCTATAAAAAACCTTATACAATATAAGGAAACTTTAATTTTAATAGTTTGCAACATATTTAAGTGTCGGAGCCACGAAATACAAAAATATCAGCTAACTGAATGCAGTAATCAAACAATTTGCAACATCAGATTTACTTACCGATGGAACGTGATTTTTGGGGCTTTTCTGTATGAGGCGTTGCAACTATTGGGGGTACAACACTTTTGTATCATATTTTGCACTTTTCACCAAATATTTACTTAATTTTCACTCAATAACCAAAATAATGTTTATACACCAAGAAATATTTAAACATCGAACATATGACGTACTACACAAGTAAACAGACGCCATACTCCGCTTATTTTGAGTTAAGCGGAAGATGGCGGCTGCCACGGTTTCGGAATTGTCTGTGTGCCATTGTGTTGCAACAAATGAAAGAAAAGGATAAATATATACAATTCTAAACTACAATGAAAGTGACAGTGTTATTACTTACACGGTATCTATGTGTGAGTGAATTATGTTTGATCTGCTTCCATTTATAAATCTGTGGTTACTTTAATATCACACCTTTATTACACATGGAAACGTATCCATAAATCTAAAATCAAACAATGACAGTTTACCATTTTAATTTGTTTCCAAGCAGAGTTTTTTGCTGGCTCGCGGCATTGAAATGTTAAACAGTACTAAAATAAAATATGTATGTCAGAAAAGACACGGGGCAATTCGTGCTTTTGCAACCCAGCCATGAGAAATAGGTACCTAATCTTACAAGAGGCGAACTACTCCATAAAAATACAACGTTAAGACAAAGTTAAAGTGCAAACGACAGAAAACTCTTCATAACAATTATAACGTAGGTAATTGGAAATTTAATAATGGCAAACGATCCGTCGGAGACATGCTATCGCACCGGCCGCCGTAGTCTAACAGACTCTCAGTGCCGGCCCTGACATCCCGTTAGCGCGTCATCGGAAGTCGCGCTTTGCCATAGTATAGTCAAATGAGTGCCGTTTATTATTTCCACCGACACGGCCTTCCTGACAACACGCACGTCCTCGTGCGTTCTTCATCTCATTCTCATTCAAAAAGAAATAAAACGAAATCAGCACGTCTCTGCAACAAACATCTCTTCATTCTATCACGGACACCCTAAACGTCTTCACAAACACCCTAAACATCTTCACATACACCCTAAACATCTTCACATACACCCTAAACATCTTCACATACACCCTAAACATCTTCACATACACCCTAAACATCTTCACATACACCCTAAACATCTTCACAAACACCCTAAACATCTTCACATACACCCTAAACATCTTCACATACACCCTAAACATCTTCACATACACCCTAAACATCTTCACATACACCCTAAACATCTTCACAAACACCCTAAACATCTTCACATACACCCTAAACATCTTCACATACACCCTAAACATCTTCACATACACCCTAAACATCTTCACATACACCCTAAACATCTTCACATACACCCTAAACATCTTCACATACACCCTAAACATCTTCACATACACCCTAAACATCTTCACATACACCCTAAACATCTTCACATACACCCTAAACATCTTCACATACACCCTAAACATCTTCACATACACCCTAAACATCTTCACATACACCCTAAACATCTTCACATACACCCTAAACATCTTCACATACACCCTAAACATCTTCATAAACATCCTAAACATCTTCACAAACATCCTAAACAGCTTCATACAAGGTACGCAATCACAAACACCCCGAACATGCTAACACAAGGTACCCAATGACGAAAACCCTAAACACCCCCATACAAGTTACGCGTATAACACTCGCTACAGACCTGCGCCTTGCAGTCTGTCAACAAGATGCTACTTAACGTACCTTCATCACGTCGTCATAAATTACGCGTATAGCACTCGCTACAGATCTGCGCCACACGCTGGGGACCGACGCGCATATAGCACGAGGCAGGCCAGCGGCTTGCAGCTAGTCAACGAGATGCTACATAACGTACCTTCAACATCTCACACGCCGAATGGTCCCACGACCACCGCGTCACTCTCGGGCTCCATCTCGCCCACCGACTCCTCTCTGAACAAAAACACTATAGCCGACGTGAACTCGTTTTACTCTAAAGCAGACTACATAGTGCTTTCATCGTCACCATGAGTCCTTCACTCCCTTTAGGTACCTTATGCAAACTTGTGGGGTACACGATACTTCAAATTCTTAAAGTTTACCCTTGAACACTCATCGCACACCTCATTCGCTTAGTAAGTTTTAAATCAGAATTTCCAGCTCCGACTAAGTCAAAGTCACTCCAATCCACTCAAGCAAACCCAGCCACAAGGCGTTCCCGAACGCCAGATCCACTCCGGCTCGAATCGAAAAGAAAACCCTGACACCGCGAAGAACCGACAAGAAACCCAGCCAGGCACCACTCTTTCAACATCATTCCACAACAGGCCTACCAAAACGCAACGTTCAGGCCAGTGACTCTCTCGTAACTACAGAAGACGTAGTTGTGCGGCGTACTGAGAATTGATTAGATAATAAACCCAATTGCCTACCTAATGTTAACTAGTTTGTTTGACCTACTCCCCTAGTCTATACGTTACCTATCTATCTGTTCATGGGGTACCTAACCTACCTACCTACCTACACGCTTCTTCGTGACAACAGAATGAACCGACAGTGATGTCACGCAAGGACACCTTTGCCAAGGATGTCAGACAACCGAAAACGAATGATCGCTGCCACATACAATAACTCTGTCCACGCGGCCGCCATATTAACTGACTCATTTTCACTAACTACATTATGCAGCAGATTTTAACAATGACGGTAACATAATAAAATCAGTTCGATTACAAATTCTCGCTTAATTATAGCTCGCTACTACATAACCATACAGACGTATCACAGGACTTCATGTGTTCCCGCGAATATAACAAAATTCAACTGCAAGTTGAGGTTATTACAGATTTGGCCTACCTGACACGTTGGCACGTTGCAATCATTAATCGGAATGAGGAGAAAAAAGCAGAAAGCGCAGTAAGCTTTTGGTATTCTTTAACAACTATTTATGCAGATTTATCAATCATCAGTCATGAACACACACACACACCAACAATCATGGCCCAGTTGCTACCAGAAACGTAGTGACACATGTCACCCAGGTCATCGTCACATCACCAGCCGCCCAACGCACTCTGGACAATAATTCAGAGCGCAGTTACGACTACGCTTAGTGTGTGTATCGCGACCAAAGTAGTTATCGTATAACATAACCTCCTCCACTCTCATTAACATCGCACGAATCTAACCGAGAATTTTACCTAGTGACCTTTTACGAAAACGTTCATGAGCGTAGGTACTTGTAGATCCGACTACTAATCAAAGATTTCAAAACTTAACGGTAACCTTCAAGCAACTAACTTTAAATGGACTCCCAAACGGAATATTGCGTTAACTTCAATTACTTTCGTCGTTATTTTTCAACACAAAACCACCAACGTTAAATTTAATCAATTTCGATTCATTGCCATCCATGACATTAGTCTTAACTAGCGTTCTCTTCAATATTCGTTACCACGTGTTCCGTCGCATTCGCAACATCGGGTTCATTTCCTATCCGTTCTCAGTTTGAAACATTTAGCTACTCTACTTTAAGAAGAATTCATAGCGCTAGCATTGTTTAAACTTGTTTCGCTCATAATGATAATAAGGTTTTAGAATTTTACGGTTATTAATTAGATTACACCTTCACAATCGTCGGGTACGACATGAAATAAAATTTTCACACCACTAATTTAAATTATAACCTCCCACGATATTTGCTCGGTACTATACACTCCTGAATCACCAATGCCAGTAATACTAAAACTAGAATCAACACACAGAACATTGGGCGCTAGAATCAGAATAAAATGGCTACGACTCACCGGGCTGTAGTTTCAGTAGTTAACGTTATCCTTGCATCCCGCAAGCGTCCACATGTCGATCAGTAGCCGAATTCTCCTTTTACAAAAGACCGTGGATGCGACGAGTAAGGGCGTTAACAATGTGGATAGACTTTAGCATTTTGTTCACTCGCGATTACACCTCAATCAGACTCACTGGTCCCGTAATCCCACTTCTGATGTCGGAAAAGACACGGGGCAATTCGTGCTTTTGCAACCCAGCCATGAGAAATAGGTACCTAATCTTACAAGAGGCGAACTACTCCAAAAAAATACAACGTTAAGACAAAGTTAAAGTGCAAACGACAGAAAACTCTTCATAACAATTATAACGTAGGTAATTGGAAATTTAATAATGGCAAACGATCCGTCGGAGACATGCTATCGCACCGGCCGCCGTAGTCTAACACACTCTCAGCGCCGGCCCCGACGTTCCGTTAGCGCGTCATCGGAAGTCGCGCTTTGCCCTAGTATAGTCAAATGAATGCCTTTTATTATTTCCACCGACATGTATATAAAACGTTTGTCTGCATAATATTTAGAAAGTACCGTGAGGTGCCTAGTGCTTACAACGATAATAAAATTTTTATTTAATTATTTACTTCAGTTAAAAAGGTTTCTACTTTACTGCGGCAGCTCTTCGGAGAAAAACGCAGTTTACTTAATACTGGATTTATTTCTAAATGCATACAATAAACGAATACAATTAGTATTACAGTTTTTAAGTATATAGCGGCAAGGGCGTCGCCAGCTTATGACTAAGGGGGGGGCAATGGGGCAATATTATGGAGGATAAAAAATATGAACGCCGAGAGCATGAAGCGTTACACTTTGGAAGTCTTTGCCTCGATGACGATTGTAATAAGAACGGTTCTAATATCAATGTATAAAACTTCACAAGCCCTCGACAGCACAATAACTAAATCAAACTTTTAAACACAGTAATAATTATTTATTTTAACAAAAATAATATTTAATGAAAACATAACCTGCGGGGATTTTTTGCAAAACTTTCAACCACTTTATCATTAAAATTATTTAGGTTTTTATTTATTATAGCTCTGTGTACACTCATCATGGCCAGACCATTAAGGCGATCTTCTGCCATGGTGCTTCTTAGCCATGTTTTTAGTCTTCTGAGGCTGCTAAAGGATCGCTCTACTGTACAGGTAATGGTGATAATGGTAAACCGATCAAAATTTTCAATGCTTTTTCCGTTTCGGGAAAGAAGGAATTTGTTTCTTTTAGGACATCAACAACTGTTAGATTTGTTAGATTAAGCCTATCGTGCCACAATTGCTGCCAAAGTTCGATTTCATTCTTTATGTTCAGTAAATCATAAAACTGGGCAATAGATTCACAAGTTTGTTTCAGATTTTCAGTTGTCATCTTTTGCATCTGCGCCGGGTGTAACTTAGATAATGCGAATGATGGCGTGTTTTCTTCAGCAAAACGTACTTCAAGGGAGGTGATAATTGAATCCAAGTATGGTATTACTAAAGACCTCTTCCAGTATTCTGAAGGGCTTTCTGCTGGATGATTGCTTCTATGACGTTGTTTCCCCGTAATACGCGGCATTGATGTAATGTCCTCCTCCAGTCCGACTTTCTACGCAACAGCAGTAACTTCCTTTATAATTTCGTCTGTCCCTTTTTCAGATTTTCACGGTGGTTTTTAATTAAAAGTAAAATCCTTTTTCCGAGGCTTTGACCACGTCCAAAGCTACAGATTGGAGTACGTTGACAACGGGTTCCATCAAAGCCGAGTATTTGGCTACCAACATAATCCCGAGAATGAAAGAAATTCTGGAAGTAGCCGCATGCAATTGGAAGGCACTTTTCCGAGTTGCACTATTTCCTTCCTGAGATAATGTTTGTAAGGCTTCCAGAATTACTGGAAGATTTTCTTTAAAAACTCTGATGGTTTTGTGTTTCTCACTCCATCTTGTCTCGCAGTCTGGAAATATTAGGTATCAACTTCCTCTTCAAAACTGATTCCCGAAAAAAGTTTATAGTATCTTTGGTGGTTCCCATGGCATTTCTAATTTCAGGAAGTGAATTTAGATCATTGATAACTAGATTCAGTTTGTGGGACGAGCAATGAAAGTAGAGGGCTTTGGTGTACTTTTTGCGTAAGATCGCTTGTAACCCTCCGTCTTTTCCTGACATCGTTGAACAACCATCAAAACCAAAACCAACGCATTTATTTATATTCAGATCTTCTTTTGTCAAAAACTCATCTATGCCTTGTGCAATCGATTTCGCATCCAAATCTTTTAGCTCAATGAATCCGACAAACATTTCTTGGACTTCCTGTGTTTCTTCATCAAAATATCGCATCCCAATCGATAGTTGTTCAGTGCCAGAAATATCAGCTGTTTCGTCTGCTAGCACACTATATGCTGCTGCCTATTTCACTTTTTTCATAATATCAGCCTTAATAACGCTTCCACAAATACCAATAATTTCATTTTGAATATCCACTGAACGGTAGCTTGCATTCTTTTTCCCTTGCTCAATGTGTTTCTTTAAAATCAAATCTCCCGCGTCAATTCGCAGCCTGTATAAATCCTCGAGAATACCTTCACCATAATGTTTACCTCTCAGTGCTAAGTCGTGTGACCCGCAAAACGTAATGCAGGAAATAATAGATTTTATAATTTTGCGATTTTCTTCAATAATTCCCTGGGAATATTTGTTCAGTTGCAAATCGACAGGCACACCTTCGAGAAAAGATTTAGCAGCTTTCAATGCCTCCTTATGGAAGTGGGTTTCAATGTGCTTTTTGCACTGCTCGTGAATATCTTTGAACTTACAAAAGGGCCTTGTAGTAAATGATCCCAATATGCCTCTAAATGAATTTGGATTTGTTGGGAATAACGTACAATATTTACAAAATGCTCCTTTTTGGCGCCTGGAATATACCAACCATGGAGAGTATGTTTCCAACCAAGAATAATTAAATTTTCTCTTTAAATGTTTTGCATCTTCCGCAAAGTTATAGGTCGCGGAAGGGGACCAACAGTTTTCAATCAATTCCTTCTTCTTTTCGGTTGATAACATGTGTGCCCGTCGCACATATCGCCCGATATCATTTTCATTGCAGTCATCCATCAATGAATCAGGATTCGGCGCCAGATATCTAGAGGAACTTGGTCTAGGTAGTTCCTGCGGCTGAATATAACCTGTTGTGGTTGTGGTGACCGATGAAGACACATGCGATATTGTCGTTACTTTGTCCTGTTCATCGCTGTCGCTACTTGATCCATCAGTTTTTTTTCGTTTCAAACTTGCTGCAAAACAAAACGCTTTGATAAAACTTTATGTAATTAATTAAATTTTTACGGGAGAGCAGTTTTGTCCAATTACTTATAAATATTAAAATAAATACTCAGTTAGATTTTTTAGCTTTATTTATATCTACTACTTTATTTTAAGCTAGCTAGTTATATAAGCTAGCTACTTTATTTTAATTTGTATTTAATTAAACCACAAATATAATTTATGTTTTGTTTTCATAATTAATTACTGAAAACGAAATTACTGTTTAGTTAACGTTAAATTCATAGAGATTGAATCAATAAACTCGTTTTTAATAAAATAATAGTTTTTCTTAACATTTCCCTTACACATAATCGATCCTTTCTTTCCACATCAAAAATATGCCAGATAAAATTAAAAATGATATTCTTAACGATTATTATACGTCTCTAGCTAGTATATCCGTTACCAAAGCTATTGGCTAAGAGAAATAAAATAAAAATACTAGCTCCAAGTCCAAGATTAAAGCAGTACATAACTTACCAAAAAACTTTCTGATGTCCATTTTGATAAGATGATGAATGGAGACACACTCAGAAACTTCACAACTCAACACTGAGATCTTATAACTTAATAAATATAAATCAATATGACTAACACAGGCAAGCCGGTAGTCTTATATCCGCTTTCCAATTCGCTTGTTTAGCTTATTTCGTTGATCGCTTCCAATTAAAAAGTGACTCGCTCTTTTTTTTTTTTTTTGGTTTCTGAGAGGCGAAATTAAACCCCCGCGGGCTACCCAGCCGGACTCTACGCCGACTGGGGAGTGTCGGACTCGAACCGACTAAACAAAACCCCTCTTTGCTGTTAGCCCTAGTGGCTTTTACAGCGTCACAGGTCGCGTTGGGGCGAGCGCTGAAGGCGCCCTGCCAGATGGTCGACTGCCTGAGGGTTCCTCCAGCCGAGGGATGCCTCGTATGGAGGGCGGACCTCGGGCTCAAGGCGTCGCCAGGGGAGCTTTCCGCACCTGCGTGCATCTTAACGGGCTTCCTATTCGGGTGAGGGCCGGGCCTCTAGCGGACCCGGCCGGCGAGACGGCTGAGGGCCGGTTAGTGTGCCTAGTGTTCCGCGTGGCAGTTTACAATGTGGCTTAAGGCCCGCGTGTGTGCGTGTAGAGCTAAGTGATCGAGCTTCTAAACGTGAGACCCTACGGGTGTCGCGGGGGGCGTCCTCGCCTCCGCCGGTGGGGGCGGTGCGGTCGTAGTGTGTAGGTTGGCATGTTCGAGTTCGAACGTGTAATGTCGTCGTCGCTGTCGCCTAACACATGTCTAGGTCTACGATAGCGTTTGCGGACGCGGCGTTCGGGGGTGTACGATGACGCCCTGACCACTAAGGGATTCGGGTGTAAGGAGGAACGGTGAAAGAAGCGTTGGGACGCCTCTTTTAGATATTGAGTTATAGAGGGTAATTCTAGGTCGTAGTGCAGATCTACGTTGCGCACGTAAGGAGGGGCACCGGTAGCCCTGCGCATGAACCTATTCTGAATAACTTGGAGGGAGTTGATGTGAGAGCGCGCAGCGTGAGCGAATGCTACACTGGCGTACGTCACGTCTTATATAAGGTAACTTTATGTCTGAGGGACATTTTGCTTTTAGCGCAAATGAGCATGTTGAGACGTCCGAGGACGAACGCGGCGCGGTCGCGGACCGTTTTGATGTGTTGGCCGAAGGTCATGGCACTGTCAAGGGTGACTCCTAAGTATTTGACTTTCCTAGTCCAAGGGATATCCTGGCCGAAAAGTGTGATTGTTCTGAGAGTGTTAGCGCGGCGGGCGCGGCTGGTCGTCGTTCCCCTCGAGAAATACACGGCGGCGCTTTTCTCGGGGTTGACTTCGATTCTCCAAAGACGGAACCACTCGCCTAGGCTCGTGACCGCGACTTGGAGGAGTTGGGAAACTGAGGCGACTCCGGTCTGATGTGAACAGAGCGGTATCGTCCGCGAATAGGGCGAGCTCTACACCGGGGGTTTTGGGGACGTCGTTCGTGTAGAGCGAGTAGAGCGTGGGCGATAAAACGGGGCCCTGTGGGACGCCTGCCCTGATGGGGCGGGGAGAGGAGAGCACCCCTTCGACTCTATAGCGGAAGGAGCGGTCTGACAAAAAGTCCCGTACTATGCGTACGAGATCGTCAGGCACGCCGAGCCGGCGCAGCTTGTACACCAGCCCGGCGTGCCAGACTTTGTCGAACGCCTTCGCTACATCGAAGAAGAGGGCCCCCGTGCCTATAGTGCGACTCGGGCGGTTAAGGCCCTCCAGGATGTGTTCCGTGAGGCGGTGCACTTGTTGTATGCACGAGTGTTTGGCTCGAAAGCCAAATTGCTCGTCTATGAGGAGACCGGAGGTGTCTAAGTGGGCTTTGAGACGAGCCAGAAGGACCCGTTCGTAAATTTTCCCTAGCACGCTAAGGAGACTGATTGGGCGATAGCTATTGGGGCTACTGCGGGGTTTACCCGGTTTCGGGATTCCGATGACGATCGCTTCCTTCCAGGCGGCTGGAAAGACGCGGTTCGCCATGGCGGCATTGATAATGGCTGCTAAGAGCGCGAGAAGGCGCATCGAGAAAATTTTGACTACTCGGTTGGAGATGCCGTCTCTACCGGGGGCTTTTCTAGGTTTGAGAGCCTTGACAATGTCCTGAACTTCGTCAACCGTCGCGGGTCTGAGTTGGCAGGGGGCGGTCGCGGGCGGTAGGGAGCCTACTTCGCGATTGACCATGTCTAAATGATTCTGATCTACAGGCTGAGAGCTAGGTGAGCATTGGGCCTCCAGAGTGTCGGCCAAGAGTTCGGCTTTATCTACATCGTCGAAAGCTGTCTGTTCGTTCGGTTTCGTCAGGGGCGGCATTGTTTGGAACGTGTCCGATTTGAGAGATCGGGCCAACTTCCAGTAAGCCTGGTGCGTCGGCTCGATCTCTCGCATGAGATCGCTCCACCTGTTATCCCTAAGTTCGCAAATTCGGTATTTGACTTCGCGTTGGAGGGCGCGTAAGTTGCGTTTATTCGTTTCTGAGGGAAACGAGTCGTAAGCGCGGGTCGCGGCGTTCTTGGCTCTGATCAGCCGACGGATGTCTCCAGGGAGCTCCCAATGGCGGTCGTTCGCCGCCGGGACCTCACGGGAGCACGAGGAGACCGATTCGCGGATGTGGGCGGTGACGCGTCTATCGCCGCGGTCGCGTCCTCGGCGGAACGGATAACGTCCGGTATCGCGTTAAGCCGCGGCGAATTCTCAGAGTTTAGCGTTTCGTCTAAACTCTGCCAATCCTTCACGGTTTTTGTGAGCGTCCTAGTGTCTATCATAGGTCCTAGTTTGAGTAATACCGGCCTATGGTCAGAGTCTAACTCGTGTAACGCCTCTATTGAGTGCAGCGTTAGAGCTACGTTCTTTAGAAGCGCTATGTCGAGTACGTCCGGTCTGTGTGTTGTAACTCTGGGATAGTGGGTGGGCGTCATGGGGGCGATAACGTCAAAGTTAAGGACATCGGTTAGTTCGTCTAAAGCTCTGCCATTTCGCGAGGTGGTGTGCGAATTCCAGCAACGATGTTTAGCGTTGAGGTCGCCGGCGAGTATGACAGACTCGTCTAAATTTAGGAGGGCCTCTAGATCGCTTCTAATTAGCGCTTTACCGGGAGGGAGATAAACTGACGCGAGTGTGACAGGCGCGTGCCCCGTGAGGGCCACCCGGCACACCGACGCCTCTATGTTGGTGAGGGCGGGCGTATCGATCGGAATGCAGTGCAGGGACCTTCTGTAGTAGATAATAGTGCCGCCTTTGGGGGCGAGCACCCTATCGTTTCGCACGATGTTAAGCCCGGAGAGGTCGGGGTCGCGATTTCTAGGTTTCAAAAAGGTTTCCTGCACTAGCATTATATCTATTTGGTGGTCTCGCGTAAACTCGTGAAGAAGATCGCGTTGCCTGCGGAGTCCGTCCGCGTTAAAGAATGAGATTGAGAGCCCGCGCGGTTTGATGCGCGCGGAGGGAGTTGTCTCGTGGGTGCCCGGTTTTATAACCTACGAGGGGCGCCGTGAAGCGGCTTAGGCTGTCCAGAAGGGACGCGTGTTCGGCAAGTATGATGAGCCGTCCCATCCCGTCGCTACAGTCGCGGATTTTATCCGCGACTAATTTAATTTCGTTGAGGTTAATGTCCTTAACGAGGTCGGCGAGCATTCGGATGTCGCCGAGGAGATCGGACGCCGGCGCTGAAGGAGCCGGCGCCACTGAACGCGCTTGAGGCGCGGGCCCCTTACGCCGCGATGGTTGTGCTGGCGTCGGCGCTATGGTCTCTCGGGCCGGTAGGGCGCGCGCGGGCGCGGGTTTGGTCGGGGCTGAGGGCGCGGGTTTGTTCGGCGCTGAGGGCGCAGGTTGAGTTGGCGCGGAGGGCGCGGGTTGTGGCGGCGCAGAGGGCGCGAGTTGTGACGGCGCGGAGGGCGCGGGTTTGGCTGGCGCAGAGGGCGCGGGCCGTGTGGGTGCGGAGGTCGCGGTAGGGGCGGCCTTAGGTTGGGCTTGGTGCGCAGGGGGGCCGCGGCGTTGGCCCTGATGTGCTCCGCCGGCTCGGCGCGACTTACCCCCGCGGCGGCGACGGCGCGGAGCTCTCGGGCATCCGCGATAGTTCGCGGGATGTCCGAGCTCTCCGCACAGTACGCAACCGGGAGGGTCAGACGTCTCCGGCGTGCGGGAGCACTCGGGGGTGCCGTGGTCTCCGTGGCACTTGACGCACCTAGGCCGTGCGAAGCAGTTGCGGGCCAAGTGCCCGTACAGTTGGCAGCGGTGGCATTGACCCACCGTGCCGCGCTTGTGCGGGGCCTCTACGGAGAGGCCCGAAATCCTACACACTGATTTTATATTGAAAACGGCCTTTCCCTCGGGGGAGAGGTCGAGTACGACTAACACGAGGTCAAAGGCCTCCTTCGAGCGGGGCTTGTAAAGGCGGTGGACTTCACGCGCCGGGAGGTTTTGCGACTTAAGGTCGCCGAGAATGAGCTCTTCCGGGAGCTCCTTGGGGAGGCCGCGGATGACCACGCGAAGCTGGCGCTCCTCCGGGAGCGCATAAGCGTGGAACCCTATGCGCTCCGAGCGTAGGAGCGCTGTGAGCTCCCGATGGTCAGCCGGGGTGGGGACCTGCACCTTAATGCCCTGTGCAGTGTTGCGGGCGGAAACAAATTTGATGCGGCGCGCGTCTAAGGCCCGAGAGACCCTATCCCACGACGCTTTTTCTTGAATAAACACCGGCGGCGGTGTTTTGATTTTGTCGGCCTGAGGGGCCTGGGTGGCCTGTGAGGCAGGCGCTTTTTGTTCGGCCAGAGGGGCCGCGGGAGCTCCGGAGGCCTGAGGGGACGCCTTCGTCGTTTTGGGGGGCGGGCTAGGCGTGTCGCCTTCCCTCGGGGAATTCGCCCGCTTCCTCTTGACTACTAAGCGCCAATCGGCGCTCTTAGTGGCCTCGTCCTCCGAAGAGGAGGGAAGCGCTATGTCCATTTCCTCTTCGGAGTCCGAAGCCTCCGTCGGGTCAGGGGAAGCGGGCGAATCGCTAACGGGGGCCGGCTTGGTTGGTTCGCGCGGCGGGGGCTTCGCGACTGTAGCGGCGGCGGAGACAACGGCCGAGTAAGACGCGGGGGTGGGGGCGCGGGGCGCGGGTGAGACCCGGTGGTCCCACAGGTCGCGAATATGGGAGTGTGATGACTCGAGTTGAGCCATCACGAACGCGCGGAATTGGGTGTCCGTCAGCGTGTCCATGGCGCTGGTAGAGCCGCCAAGTTGTATGAGAGGACCTCCCTGCCGGGGATAGGCAGGGGGGAGAGTGCCTACTTTGTAGCCCTGGTCGTACTGTGCCTGTCTTATTGTGCACAGATGTGTACCTAACACCTAGGTCTTATATAAACTTCACTAACTTAACATTAACACTTAGCGATACGAGTTGGCGCGGCCGCGACGCGACGCGAACACACTATTAATTACTACGCACGATGCGCAGTGAGTACAGCGGTGGCAGCGCACGCGGGCGCTCGGAGAAATCGCAACGATTCGAGTTGGCGCGGCCGCGACGCGATAACCCGGTCAGCGCTACGGGGAGCGCAGGCGCGACGCGATAACCGGTCGGCGCTACGCGGAGCGCAGGCGCAACGCGACACGACACGACACGAACGCACTAATTCGCTACGCACGATGCGCAGCGAGTAGAGCGATGGCAGCGCAACGCGGGCGCGCGGAAACGGCACTGAGCACTGAGAGGCGAGGCGGGCGAGCGAGCGAGCGACGCGTGCGTCTCGTACGGCGGCCGAGAGCAGACTGTTTTTTCTTTCGAGTTTTTTTCAGTGACTCGCTCGCAGCGGCTCACGTCTTTATATAACCAAACGAACATCATACTAGAATGTACGGTAACATTTTACCTGGTCTAGTAACTGCTACCAAATTCCAGAGAGTTCATTGAACAAGCGCCATCTAGCGTCGAGTAACAATACTAGGTTTTACAAGGATTGTAGTCGATTTATTCAACTGTAGGTGTTTCTTATGAACACTTGCAGATGGCATTGTCCACAAAACCAATTAAAATTGTATGTTCATAACAATAACTTCTACTTTATTTAGGTATGCCGCATACAAATTATACAAAACTAACGTGAATGCTGGTGAACGGCTGTCGTAGAAAGAAATGCAATCTACACACACACCATACCTACCTACATATTTTTACACTGTTTAATGGCCTTGCGTTTTGGCAAATCTGATATAGTTGTGATGAAAATGGCGGCGATTTTAACAACGGATGTCAAAATCTTAATGTTATTCTGAATATTTCAATACTTTCTACAATATACATTAAACCTTGTGAATTTATTTACGTTTTGTCATGCGATGCAGAATTTATTAATAGGTAAGGAAGTCAATTGCTCGCACTTTGGTCGCTTTGCGGCTAGCTACATTTGATCTCTAGGGGGGGGCAACTGCCCCCCCCCCTTCCCCCCTTGGTGACGCCCTTGTATGCCACGCCACGTGATCACTGCGCAACCGGTGACTAATTGTATTAAAAAAATTGGTATCATGTATGGCGATTGCATATTTATTATTCTATGATCGTAAAATGCACTTTTTGCGATAGATTTAGCGTCACTATACAAATTACATTACACGAATTCTCGTTTTGACAGCAGATATCGCGCAATATTGGCTGTCGCATGACTCGCATGTTGACTGCAAGTTACGTAATAAGCGTGCCGGCTATACCAAAATTGCAGTGCAAAGTTCATTTAAATTGTTTCTATGTTGCGCACCTTTCGGTTCACCTATTTGGTAGATTATTTAAATTATTATTAACTTATTATATATATTTTAACTTCGGTTATTCGATTTGTCAGGTCTACCAACGGTAGATATCCGCCTACTTTTTTCTTTTACAATTTTTTTCATAATTTTAGCTAGTCAGAGACAGCATCTATAAATATGTATATTAGAGTACATTACATCCCTAGATGTAATTCTTACCTTATAGAATTCTTAAATACACGCACAACAGATAATGTATTGTTCCTTGATTATTTATAAATAAATCAAAGGTCAATGTATTTTCTATTATGTATATCTTGCCCTTCAACCTTTCGTTTGACTGGTGTACACGTAGTAGGTACATAGATGTACCGGCTGCGCATGTTCTAGCTGCTAAGTCCTTGCAGGTGTTCCAATTTTAATAATTAAATTGAAATAATTAAATTAATAATTTTTTTTTCTAGTAATTCCTAAATGGAACGTAATATACGGAAATGTATTGAGTATGGAGATGAGATAATATATTAATATATTTATAATTTCTTATCGCTCGGTATCTATGGATACGAAGATGTAAAAACATTTTGAGTGCACTTGCATCCCTCTTTCAATGTGACAAGCGAAACTCCCAGCAATGATGCGATGCATATTCGAATACCCGCGCGATTTGAATTTGACCTTAACTTAATTGACATACAAAAGCACCTCTCTGAAAATAATGCTGACAGCGCCCATGGTAATAGTGTGTGGTATCTTGAAGGGTCTCAAGGAGTATTGAAATATCTATGTCGTGATTTAATGTATCTATACGTTATAGCTGTCGTCTGTGACACTGTGACGAATTCTCAATGTTATATTGTACACATGCGTAATAAATGGTCAGGTTCAGAGAACTTACCTACAAATCAAGCAACAGCTTCGACTTTCAACCGGTTTATTCCTTTGTGTTATTATTACTTATTGCCTACCTCTATCCATCTATCTCTTTTCAATTTATAGGCCTTCTATTATTATTACTATTATGACATTATTATTATTAATGTTGTTTGACACTAAACCTAAGTATTGGATAACCTTTTTTTTATAACATCGTTACACAATTTACTACATTGTTCTTGGAGGTTATTATTTTTTCTAGTGTCGTCATAGTAATTAGTAAATTAGGTATTATATAGTAAATTAGGTTTTAGGTAATACATATATACAAACATACTTACATATATTCACGCCGCATCTCCGACGGGGTAGTCAGAGAAGACGGGAGCTCTTTATTTACATGATTCATAGTATCCTATTAGCCTAGAATAGACAGCATTGTCAGTATTTTTAACCGAGTTCAAAAAAAGGAGAAGTTTCGTCTGTATGTTTTTTTTTGTATACATTCCCCGATAACTTCTTGAATTGTGGATCAATTACAATTATTATTTTTCCATTAGATTCAGCATAGCTCCGTAGTGGTGCCATTTAAATTTCACTGATATTGGAGCTTGGACTTCAAAGATCCATCAAATAACGCAAACTGCTTATAAACTTTATTTATATTGATGATTCTTTTGTATGTCATTCCGCTCCAGAATCAGAAAAGAAGTTAATTGTAGACCTTCCCCTTGATATTTATATAGGGTGAGGTCACTCAAAAGTAAATAAAAAACTTTTTAAGAAAAAAATTAAGCAACAAGGAAACTACTTAATTGAAAACAACAAAAAAAATATATTTTTTTCGTTTAGTACTTATTAATTCATAATATAAAAGGCATAAATAACAATACTTTTCAACAGTATACTATAATTTAATGCAGTCGTTAATGAAATTTTTTGATGTGTAACATCTTTCCTCTCGCTTTCCTGCAATCTGTGGGAGTGATTTCGTGAAAAGGGTCGGAAGTGCGTAACAGGAAGCCGGGGAAGCGCGCGCTGTTTGATTTGATCAATGAGCGCGCGCGGAGTTGACCGTCAGATGGTACAAACCCATTTTCCGATAATTATTTTTTTTTATTTTGAGGTTAATTTCTGTCGCTGTTCAATTGATATTTTTAATTTTGATTAATAAAAAACAAATTAATTAATTACACGGATAATTTCCTTGATGTGACTTTTTGATTGATTTTCTAGTTTTTACATTTTTGGGAGTTTTAAAGTACAAAAGTGATAGTACGAGGGCTGCTATTTATGTATCCGGAATAACAAAGTGAAACAAACATATAGCATTTATTATAGTTTTATTGCTTTTCAAAATATTCACCATGATGATCGATGCACTTTTGCATGCGTTAGAACCAATTTTCGTAGCACTTTTTCCATTCGGATTGAGGTATCTCCAAAACGTGCATTTTGAACGCACCAACAGCCTCTTCACGGCTCGAAAAACGTTGACCACGTAATTTATTCTTCACGGTTGGGAATAAATAGAAGTCGTTGGGGGCCAAGTCGGGGCTGTACGGCGGATGACCCGTTAATTCGATCTTTTGATCTTCCAAATACCGAGTTGTTTCGGCCGATGTGTGGTAGCTAGCATTGTCATGATGAAGAAGGATTCTGCGTTGTCGGTTGTTCTTTCTTATTTCTACAAAGACTTCTGGCAAACAAATGGTCGTGTACCATTCAGAATTAACCGTTTTACGATCCTCTAGTGGCACTGTAGCTACATGTCCATTTATACCAAAAAAACAAGCGACCATTTGCTTCAAAGTGCTTTTTGAACGAATGTCTTTTGTTGGGTTCGGCTCATCTTGGAACACCCAAACAGTTGATTGTTGTTTAGTTTCAGGATCATACGCATATATCCAAGATTCCTCACCTGTGTAGATATTATAGACAGCTTTTGACGCACCCTGATTGTACTTTTGTAACATTTTTTCACACCAATCGACACGAGCCCGTTTTTGGTCAATTCTCAAGTCGTGCGGAATGCAACGTAAACAAATTTTTTTTTACAGCTAAATGTTCGTGTAATATTTTATATATACTCGTCATACTTATGCCCAGAGACGCCTCTATCTCGCGATATGTAACATGACGATCTTGCATTATTAGTTCCCGCACAGCATCAATATTTTGAGGTACAACAACCGATTTAGGGCGACCTTGTTTAACTTCGTCCGTGAGCACAGACCGCCCACGATTAAACTCACTAAATCAGTGATACACTACTGTGTACTGTGTTTTGGATGGTGCTTCGTCCCCAAAAGTCGAAGTGAGTTGATCGATGCACTGTTTTTGAGTTAGCCCTCGCCGAAAATCGTAATAAATCATAGCACGAAAATTTTCACGACTTAAATCCATGGTGATAGACTCGCAATTTTCAAAATGACGCCACAAAGGATAAACAAATGATAGCTACATGAAACAAATTGCAAAATTGAAAAATATTCTTCAGCCAAAGAGTTCCATTTTTAAATGTTATAATTACTTTTTTAATATTGTTCTGTAACTGGCCAGTTCCGGATACATAAATAGCAGCCCTCGTATATTGTTTTAAAGTTCTTTTCTTAATCCTAGTCTTTTTCTTACCCCGACTGTACATAACCAATTGAAATATTACCTCGTCCCCGTGTAATACCTTTTCCAACATTCAAGTTATATTTATATATCAATAGGTATATATTTTGTTGAGCAAAAGTAAACATCGCATTGTGCATTATATTGCTCTTACAATTATTTATGGATTTCAAGGCTTGTTTTAAACTTTCCAATAAAAAATGTTAATGCATTCGGGTTTTTTTTCTAAATAATTTAGTTTATTTAACCTTACATTCTTTAGATCAAAACCAAAATAGAAGTTACATTGTGATAAATCTATGCACTATATATGTATGTACATATGTATGTACTTTTTTGTTATTAATAAACTTACTACATATATATATTGATATATGTTCCTTCGTCTACCTAGACTACTAAATCAATCTTGACTAATGAAGAATTTATTGATTCGTTTGGTGGCACGCGTGTCCAAAACGTACCTATCTATGTAGGTAGTGTATTAGGTCAGCACATAGCACAAATCCAATATACATAATTTATTTATAGGTACTACAAAGCTTTGAAAATAAATTTTACGTTTGAAAACTAAAACCTATTTATGTATAAACTTCATCTTAATTGTGGGAGTGACATAGGGTATAAAACAGGGGTTCCCAAACTTATTTTATCTACTGCCCACTTTGAGAATAAATTATTTTTTAGCGCCCCCATTTTTTCACCTACTGAAAAACCACTATAACTTCAAATTAAATTATTTAATTATTGTGAGCTATATTAGCGGAGATTAAACATTAATTCCAAACGAGACTTTTACTATAACCCGCAAGAGTTAACTTGAAACCTGAGCGCAGTAGGTAATACACAACGGCGCTCAGGTCTCAAGTTAACTCTTACGGGCTACACCTGCCAATGAGAATGATTATTGAAACGCAACTTTGACGATGGGACGATGGGAACAAACATGACGATGGGAATGCTATCAAGAATCGCTGAACGATTGACCACAATCCAGGGTACAATTGCGGGATCGGTTTTTGTAGCCAAAATTCTTGGTAGCCATTTTTGAACTTGATTTTTATTTCCTCGTTTGTTGTCAATTCTATAAGTTCTTCTTCCAGCTGAGGTGACATTGCTGTGTTGACATTTGAAAACGGATCCAACACCCAGTCTGGTATTTCCAAGTTCAAAATGTCCTGGTATCGTTCGGTGAAGTCAATGTGGAGGTTTTCCAAATGTTGGCAGTAGGCAAACATTTCGTCATTACTGCATGATACTGATAAATTCAGAAAATTGTGAAACTCACGTCTCCCCATATTCTTTTTGTGTAGAAGCAGTTTGGCTGCGAAAGCAGCAACGACGTTTTTTGTTTTAATTAAATTTAGTTCATCGCCTTGCAGTTGGAGATTCATGTCGTTGAACAATTTATACAGGTCTGTCATGTAAGCTATATCATTCTTTGATGTAATGAGCTTGTTGTGCAATTCTGTATCTTTAGTTTACAAGAACTCTATTACAGAGTCAAACAGGTTGTAAAATCAAGTCAGACAATTGCCTCTTGATAGCCAACGAACTTCAGTATGAAACAACAAACGGTTGAAATCCTCGTCATTAGTAACACAAAGCTGATGAAATAATCTATCATTCAAAGAGCTGTTGCGGATTTTATTGACTGCTTTGATGACATATTGCAGTGATTGAAATAGTCGTTCACTTAAGTTTCTAGCAACCAAATGTTGTCTATGAATAACGCAATGTACAGCAAGACATCTGGAATTTTATTTTTTAAGTACGCTATGAAGCCTTTATGGCACCCTGTTATAGCCGGAGCGCCATCCGTAGCAACTGATATAATATTTTTCAAGGGAATCTTTCTCATCACAAAACTTTTCCAATGTATTGAATATGGTTTCGCCTTTTGTATCGGTCTCTAAATTTCTAGCAAAAAATAGTTCTTCACATATTTTCTAATCTTTAATAAACCTCACGTAAGACAGCAACAATGCTTCATTAGTTGGTAAAGTGGATTCATCGAGCTGAATTGAGAATTGACTTGTCCTCAGGTGATCACACAATGATCCTTCAATGTTTTCAGCCATTTCATCAATTCATCTTTGCACATAATTATTTCTCATAATTATTCCTTTTCAAAGGAATTTTTCGGATAATATCTGCGGCTGGTTTATGAAGCACAGTAGTTATTACTTCCTTTATTGCTGGCAAAATTAACTCTTCTCCGATGTTATGTGGTTTGCCTTTTTGAGCAATTAACAAAGAGATATTGTACGAAGCTCGAAGTCCGTCGTCATCTTGCTTAGCAGCCGCCGAAAATAGTTTTGCTACACTTGGCTGAGTATTATGCTTCTTCTCTAGGTCTTGAAAATATGTTACATTCTTGTCTTTCTTATCTGGATGCATTTTATTCAAATGATCTTGCAGTCTTGAAGGCTTCATTGCTTCATTCGAAAATGTTTTTAGACATAGAAGACACAAAGGCGACGATGGGTTTGTCGAATTTTCAATGAATCCGAATTTAATATATTTCGCACAGTATTGCCGTCTCTTCTTTTTTACTTCCGACATTGTTTTGTTTTGAGAAATACGTAAGTAAGTGTTGAACTTAAGTACTGCTCATCTATTGCGCGCGAAACCGCAAATGAAAATAAAATAAATATTACGTTGTTTATATAGGATTGCATAAGCAGCACGCACCGACAGGAATAAAACAAACATGCATAAACTCGTTTATCTCATTCGACGCTCAATCGTACTCAACAAGTCAGAACAATGATTCTATGAACAAGCCGATTGATACAGGAATGCACAATTTGGGTTATTTAACAAAAACTTGTTAAAACATGATTGCCCGCGGTCTATTATCTACGAAAATTACCTATCTGGGAGTACTAATAACTATTAAAATGCGAAAGTGTGTCTGTTGCCTTTTTATTTGATTGTTTGTGTCTACTTTCATTTCGAAACGGAACGACCGATTGACATGATTTTTATTTTGTATATTCAATAAAACAGGACAGATATATGAACTACGCAGAGAGAAATATCGAACCGAGTTTGAGCAATCTTTTAATTAATATTAGTTGATGTTCACAAGTTGTAGTTGAGAGTCGAGAGCTCATGCAGTCGTTGTCTAAGATGCCTCCTAGCTAAATGAAATTACAAATCACCCCCCAGGCCTCTACACAACGCCCCCATTTTTTTTCTGGGTCTCTTACCGCCCCCCTTTAGGCCTGCAGCGCCCACAAGGGGACGTTATCGCCCACTTTGGGAAAGGCTGGTATAAAATTTCAATATGGTGCCCGAGAAAAAAGTAGAGAGGGAAAAGTATGAAAATGGGCATGAATTTACGGCTCTCCCCGCATCGTTTGTGCTTTCTTTGGTCCACAGCAGCATGTGCATGCAACACAGCTCTCACTATACGCTCCGTCCGAGGGAGCGTCATTCCGTGGCTCTTAATTTTGGGCTCCGGATTGCTTGGCAGAGTGACATTCACCCTTTTCCCAGTTCATGAAAGTTCTCCCATCATCACCACCTCGGCAATTATACTGCGTAGTATATTTGGTTGTCATCCGCAGGTAGAGTTATTTCCCCAGGTAGTTGCGTTGACTTCTGATTTAATTCTAGCTGCTCCTAAATTCTCTGTTCCTGGTTATGTTGATGTGCTTTTGGGCTCCGATGTTATTGGAACTCTCCTAATGGGGATTGGAGATTGCAGGTCCAGCCTGGTGGTTAAGTGTATTGTTTGGTTGGATTGTGTCAGGTCCAGAGCTTTCAACTTCTCCGTTGACTGGCCCGTTGGCGCAGTGTTCGATAGCGCAGGGTTCGATCCCCGGTCAGGTCAATTTAGGAAACGAACTTTTCTAAATTGCCTTGGAGTCTGGGTGTGACTGGGAACTCCCCCAGAGTTCGTTGTGTGGTGCCCATAGTCCAAGCTTACTGCTTAGTTTGGGGTCACACAATCTGTGTAATTGTCTGAAGTATTAACATAACAAATCATATCTTCACGCCATATCCCCAACGAGGTAGTCAGAGGGCGGAGCGCCAAGCGTCGCGATCCTTACATACTTCTTTCGCTGCCTCAAATCTCATAATTCTTCTCACGCATTTTCGCCTAGGTATGCGAGTGCTCTTGACATTTCCGTCTGCTAACACTAGCTATTTGATCTTCATAACTCAACCTTGATCTTCCTTGGCTTCTTTTACCACTTACTTTCGCTCTATAGATTTTCTTCGTCAGTCTTTCATCACTCGTTCTTTCCATGTGCCCGAACCATCTTAGCATTCCTTTCTTCATTTTTTCAATAACACTGTCGTGCAAGCCTGTCATACTGCGTAGGTATTAGGGCATGCAAACCCATAATTGATAATCGATTATTAATCGATTATCGGTCCATTTTGAAAAACGATAAATATCGAAAGAAAAGTCGATAAATATCAGTATTCGATAAAAAAATATAAAATCATATTAGAATTATTTCCCAATCATTAGAGCTGATTCCGAAATACCACACCGATTATTCGGGAAGTGTTAAAAAAGATTAACTTAAAAACTGAAAAATAACATTGCGTAGGTCATGTGTAAATAGTTCGTATTAATTGTGTATCAAATTCTTTCTGCAAATTATACGTAAAATATAATATTTTTCTATAAATCTAAGTTTCTACATATTTTTATGTACTTTTAGTTCAGTAAATTGTTTTTACGTTAAAATAAAATTAGATAAAATTAAAACTACCTACTGGTGGTACGAGTACCTTGTGATCACGATATTATAATAATATTAAAATAACTAATGATTATAATAATTCCAAAATGTTGATTTCAATACTTTGTATTTAATTTAATTCTGAAATACAATCGTTGATTTAAAAAATACTTTATTTTTTAAATATTTATTTTTCAGGATGTAATAACGCACTGTCCACTTTGAATTAAAATTAAACCTGCGTAGTGTCAGATTTCAGTGTAACTTTTTTTACACGAAAACTATAACATATTATTTTTTTAAAATCATGAAATTTGACTGTTCGGACTTTCAATTGTTTTTACGTTCAGCTTTTAACGTGAAGATGGATGGATGGAAAACCAGAGTAATATTCGAATACGAGTTCCGACGTGGGACTAACGTAGCAGAAACTAGCTTGTTACATCAATGCTGTGTTGGGTCGTTACATCAATGCTGTGTTGGGAGAAGATACAACTAATGAACGCACCGTGCGTTTTTGGTGTAACCGCTTTAGTAGTGGAAACTTCGACTTGAAGAATGAACCACGAGGAAGACCAGCCACTAAGGTAAATAACGTTGAATTGAAGGTTATGGTGGAAGCCGATCCGTATCAACCTACCAAGGAATCAGCGGCATCGTTTGACGTTAGCATACTCACAATATTGACCCATTTGCAGCCAATCGGTAAAATTAAAAACCTTGGAAAATGGGTACCTCATAATTTGACTGATCTGCAGTGAGCAGCGCGAGTTGATGCTTGCCTGCCTTGAACTTGTTAAGCCGGTACAGAAATGAAGGGGTTTTGGACCGAATTACGACGTGTGACGAAAATTGGATTTTTTACGACAATCGCGAGCAAACAACGTAATGACTGACTCCGGGTCAAACGCCACACCAATGCCTTAAAGCAAAGCTTACCCATAGAAAGATGATGGTAACTGTTTGGTGGTCACGTCATGGTGTAAATCACTTCAGCTTCCCCCGATCCGGTCAAGCAATAACAGCAAATATCTACTGTGCAGAACTCTGAACAACGATCGACTCGTCAATTGATCTTCACCATTATTGTTCCATGATAACGCAAGACCTCACACTGTACGAGAAGCAGTTTTAACACTACAGAACCTGCAGTTAGAAACCATCTGTCATCCATCCTCCATACTCCCCAACCGACTGCCATTTTTTCCGCGATTTGGACAATATTTTGTACGGAAAATATTTTCTTCCCTGGAAGCAGTACCAAATGCTCGTCCACAGTTTGTGGAGTACAGTTCCTCAAAGTTTTATCGCAAAGGTTTAAATGAACTTTTGATTAGATGGCCAAAATGTATAGACAACGATAATTATTTTGATTAAATACATATATCTCGTCCTGCAAAAAAAATTGTTTAATATTGTGGTTAATTTTAGGTAATTGTGTAGTAAACCTACATGTGAAAAAACAACTTTTTGTAAAATATTATAAAAACCGGTAATTATCGGTTTTTATCGGAAAAAAACGACAATTTTTTTTTATCGATTACCGAAACATTACGATAATTGCATGCCCTAGTAGGTATCTCTTTATTGATCCCTCGAAAACGCACTCCCTAGATATACAATTTCGTTCACCTGTTCTAGACATTTTCTATTTACCCATATTTCACACTTTGTCTGTACATCTTTTCTTTCAAACACCAGAACCTTAGTTTTATTCACATTCAATCCTTTCACTTCACAGTCTTCTTTCATGCACGTAACTAGTGCCTGCAACTCCGCTTCTGATGGTGCTATAAGCACAGCATCGTCTGAAGTATTATTATTATATATTCAACACCGATAGCTCCTCACCCACAGTGTACGTTTGTTCTCTGTGTGTCACTGTCCGATATCATACCACGATTTTGTGAGTCCGAGGAGCCACCTTCGGCTCCAGGGGTCGACCCCTCTCATACGGAGTGCGAAATGTTCTGTCAGAGCAATATGGGACGTCTCCGTTCTGGTCGTCTAATAACCCGTGTGCCCTTATTGGCTTCCAGGCTCGCGCTTGGCGACTCCCGCTCTCTTGCCGAAATGAGGCTGGAGACTCGGTGTTCCGCGAGAAGTATATTGACTTCATGCACGAGTATTTGGATTTGGGGCATATGTCGGTTTCCACGCTGGATTTGAATTCCGTGGAGCATTATTTTATATCTCACCATGCTGTCTTTATGACGCCTGGTGGGAAAATTCGGGTTGTATTTCATGGTTCAGCGCCCATTTCCACTAGAATTTCCTTGAATCAGTGTTTGTTTTCAAGTCCTGCTTGGCTATCTCAATCCAGTCGCAGTCGAGGCGCATCATTAATTTGTATGCTGGTGCTGATGGTACCCTTAGAATTGCTGAGGTCCGGGTGGTCGACTCGGTGTTGAAGAGAGGGGTGGCAACGCTTTCTCGGCTGCCGATTAATTGGACTTCTTGGCTTGGATTGACAGACTATTTTGGACAAAGTCCCTTTGTCCCGGGGCGGGGGTAACTGTTAGGAATAAAACATGTTATTGTTTCTATTGTCTTCGATCTTGGCGCTAGTTGTCCCGCCAGCGCCGGTTTAGTTTATTTTTTTGGTATGTGGGTAATTTAGTGTGTAAATTGAAGTTGTTATGGAGCAATCTTAAAAAGGGTCGGACGCTTTGTGATAAGAAAAAGGAAAAGTTTTTGGAATATTGGTTGTAAATCTCAATTATCTTTTTTGTTTTGAAGCTAAAACAAATTCTGCCGTGTCGTGTTTACATGTTGTGTTCGCCGACTGGAATTAATATTTGACTTTGCATTATACTGTTATTATATAATTCCTGAAGTGGTAGCCTGGTTCCTGAAGAGGTTAGAAAAGTGATAAGTGGATTTATCTTCCATTTTCTGGCTTTATGGCACCGGAAGCCGCCTTCGACTACCACCACCCTGAAGACCAACGTACATTAAAGACATTTAGCCTCTCTTATTTGTACAATTTTGTTTATTAGCAACGCGTATCGCAGTCGATGTCGGCGCAGTTCCCGGCACGTTTGATACCCTGCCGAAATTATAAAGGGCTCAGCACGCGCATTGGTCGTGCCTGGAGCTGTACCGCAACCGCACAAAAGAGAAAGAAAGAATAAGAACAAAGAAGTCGAAACATATCAAAAAGCTTCTAAAAATACAGGAAAGAAAATAATACCAAAACTTGATGAAACATTGAAGTCGAAGCAGAAGAAAAACAGGAAAACAAGCAGTGACGACGAAATAGAAACTATTTCTTGCTGGTAAAACATCTTTGAATCTTTGGAAGAAGAATCTTTCGATAAAATGATGTCACTCTTATAGATAAAAATTTGAATCTGCAATTTTGTGCTAATCAGACACCAAAAAATTGTCTAACACTAAGTTGGGCGAATTGAAGAAGTTTGTGATTCGATGGTAACTATCAAATTTATGCATATGAGTAAGATAAGAAGTACATTTAGGTATTTATTCAGATATCGAAGACATAAGTGTTTCATTGAATGACATTAAATCTAAGTCAAAAATATGGATCGAACATGGCAGCTCAAAATAGACGTTTGTTATACCCCTCCGGCTCATTCCGAATCTTAGATAAGTTTTATTACTTAAGTACTTACTTAACTACTTATTAAGTTTTTGGAGTATATTCTATTAGAAGTTGATTGTTTCAAATAAACAACAAGTTTTAAAAGTTATGTCGTCGACGATAGTGTAACACAGCATATGAACACTGTAAATTCCACGTATCTGTATAAATAGCAAGTTTGCCATTTCGCGCCTACAGGTTTGAAGAGCCGATTTCCTTATTTTAGAACTCACGGAGTCCTTGTTAGCTGATACCAAAGAGAATGTAACATTACTGCTGACACGAAACTGCCATTTTGCTAACGAAACATCCTGTCACTATCGTGAAGTTGACTGCAAAACCGCGCATTTAACATAATGTAATAGCAATGCTGGTTGTGATAATGTGAGGTAGTTAAAATATTATTAATTTTTTTGGTATTGTTTAAAATTCTTTTTTCACGAAATTAAAGCTAAATATAAAAAACTAAATTTATTTTCTTAAAACTTATATTACATAAAAAATATATACAAAATTCTTCACAAACATTTGGCGACCGTGACATATATTGTTTGCAATCGTAAACGATATAAGATTCCTGCAATATTCGAAAACGACAGTTCGTCGACACGTCTAAGTTTGTTGGCGCTAAACTACGAGCAAAAGACGAGGACATTGGAACTATTCGTGGATGTGGATATCGGGCAGCGACACTACTAAAGTATCGCACCGTATTGCTGCAATTCAGACGAAATACAACGAAGGTTAAGTGTCCCTCCTTTGTCCTTCTAAGTCATTTCCATTTTTGTATACGACAAGGTTAACGTCCAAAGTACCTACATAGTGTCCAAATTCAATTACCTAATTTACTTCAAAAAAACCATTTCACTACATAAATAGATAATTTTATTTCCATATTTCTTCATATTTTTGCTGCATTTTGCATATTCACTATTATAAACTACCAACAAAAAAAAAAGTTATTAATAAGTATATTTGTTTCATAATAGTTCTTTCTGATTGTGATTTACGCACATTCTACCGTTTATCCACGTGATTACTCGTTCTTCACCCCATCTGCCGAACGATTCCAGGCGCTTCGCATCCTGTCGCGCGGCCCCAGAGGTTACCGCTGCGCTCAATATTCTGCTAAGTCTTAAGCCGTGTTCCTGCGGACCCAGCTCCTGTTGTTGTCGTCGACTGGCGAGGAGCGTGAGCCATTTTAATTTTATTTAGTATTTTTGTTCGATTGCTTCACTCTGCGGTAAAGTTTGCAATTTATCAAAATGCCGTACGGAGACGAAAAAGCTTCATCTTCTAAAAACATCTTAAGGGATTTAGTTACAAAGCGTAGCTCTATTAAGGGTCAAATTACAAAATTTAAAAATTATATTGATAAAAAAGTAACCAAAACACTACTCTTGAGTTAACAGAACTCACTTTAAAAATACAAAAATTCGAAACACAATCATTAAAGTTTGATGAATTGCAGACTGAAATTGAGGTTCTGAATTCGGATAATCTGGATAAAGAAATTCAGGAGCGAGATGACATTGAACAAGATATTATCATCAGTCTTGCGACTGCTAAAAGTTTGCTCTCAAAAAATAATGATGCTCTTGAAGGAGTTAGGCGTGAATCTATAGCTCATACAATTCAATGTCATCACGATAATGAAAGCATGGGGTTCAAGTTACCTCAAATGGAAATATCAAAATTTGATGGATCATATTTTCGATGGCTTGAGTTCCGCTATACATTTTCTACGGTCGTTCACAACAACACACACATACTTGCAATACATAAATTTCATTACCTAAATTCTTACCTGGAAGGCGATGCGGCGCGTTTTGTTTCCAATCTTGAGGTCTCAGAGGCTAATTACAGTGAGGCCTGGAAGTTACTTTGTGGCAGATATGACATTAAAAGATTATTAATTAATCATCACCTCAGTTCATTGCTAAATATTAAGTCAATTACACACGAGTCAGAAAAATCGCTGCGTTTTTTTGTCGATCACGTCACCAAAAATCTGCGTGCACTGACTACCCTGGGACAACCCACAGACAAATGGGACGCGTTGTTAATTTTTTTACTATCTTCTAAATTAGACGTTCAAACTCTTACTAAATAAGAGGAGTTACGTAATACTTTTGATGACGATGCTCCCAGTCTGAAGCAATTTTACAGATTTTTAACCAATCGTGCTGATGTATTGGAGGCTTTAAATTGCAGTAAATTTGATTCGTCCTTCAAGCAGACCTATACTGGCTCGCGTGCTTCGACAATTAGCAGTGGTAGTAATAATTATAGTAAACAACAGCAAACATCTTATACTAAATCTCTAGCCAACACAAGTCAAAACAGACCTATTGTTTATTGTTGCGTGATTTGTAATGATAATCACAAAATATATGATTGTCCAATATTTAAGTCAAAAAATATACAAGAACGTCTAAGTGATCAAAATATGAACGAAGAGCTTCAACGTATGTTTGCTTACGTAAAACGTTTTATACATAATACCAGAAATCCGGGAACGAAGCATTGTGGTATTTTAACATTAGCAGAATTAAATGATTCACTTAATTCTCTTTATTTTTTAGCTCAACAAGAAACCTTCTTACCTGAATACAAATTGTTATCTAAAGGCAAGCCTTTACATCACAAGTCTAAAATTTTACCGCTGTCACCTTGTTTACAAGACAACTTAATTAGAGTAGGTGGTCGTATCGATGCGTCTAACTACACTTACGAAAAGAAACATCCGGTTGTTCTTGATTCCTCTCACCAGCTAACTAAACTCATATTTCGTCATGAACATTTGACTCACATGCATGCCGGGCCTCAATTGTTGCTTGCTACAATCAGAGAGTATGTCTGGCCAATAAATGGCTGAAATCTCGCTCGACGTACTGTGCGTAGTTGTGTAAAATGCGTGCGGTTTCAGGGTAAAACGTTATGTCCAAAGATGGGGGACTTACCGACACAAAGAATCACACCTGGATATCCTTTTCAAGCCGTTGGGATAGACTTTGCTGGTCCTTTTAATATTTTAAATCGTAAAGGGCGCGGTGCCAAACTACTTAAATGTTATTTGTGTCTGTTTGTCTGTCTACGTTACAAGTGTTTGCATTTGGAGGCTATGAGTGATTTGGCAAAAGATGCGTTTATAATGACCTTAAAACGTTTTGTAGCTCGTCGTGGAAATCCATCGGAAATATTTTGTGATAATGGCCGAAATTTTGTGGCAGCGGCTAGAGAATTGAATAATTTTTTGAAATCGAATTCAGAACTTTTCCCTGAATTTGCTGCGGAGAGAGGAATAAATTTTAGTTTCATACCTGCTTATGCTCCTCACTTCGGCGGCATCTGGGAAGCTGGAGTAAAATCCGCGAAATATCATATTGTTCGGGTAATAGGCAACACCCACTTAACATATGAAGAAATTTCAACATTATTTGCTCAAGTCGAGGCCATTCTCAACAGTCGACCCTTATGTCCCTTGTCGTCTTTCCCTAACGACTTTCAAACTCTTACACCTGGGCACTTTCTTATTGGAAGACCTCTCACTGCAGTACCAACACCAAGACTGGAAAGAGAACAAGAATGGACTACGGCGCTACGCTCGTCTTAAGCAGATCCGCCAGCACTTCTGGCAAACGTGGCAGAAATTATACATTTCGAAGCTCCAGCAGCGTACTAAGTGGAAATCAAATACAGCCATGCTAAAATTTTATGACATTGTTGTTATTCAGGAGGACTTCGTACCTGCGCTTAATTGGAGAATCGGTCGGGTGATTCATTTGTACCCCGGCCCTGACGGCATCTCCCGAGTAGCAGATATTAATACCCTTCGAGGCTGTGTGCGAAGGCCATTGATTCGTCTTTGTCGTCTTCCTACTGAAGAAGAACTTGAAGAGCAACCTCACTCACAAGACTGATCAGCGTTGAAAGATGGGATCCTTCAACGGGGGGAATATGTAAACGCCTAACATAATGTAATAGCAATGCTGGTTGTGATAATGTGCGGTAGCTAAAATATTGTTAATTTTTTTGGTATTGTCTAAAATTCTTTTGTCACGAAATTAAAGCTAAATATAAAAAACTAAATTTCTTTTCTTAAAACTTATATTACATAAAAAATATATACGAAATTCTTCACAAACACCACTATTATTAAGAAATCACCATGCTACTTGTGCTTGTATTCTTAATAGACGAAGATTCCATGAACTTTTTGGTTGAATGAAAAATAACAAGCCGACACTACGGTGTACGACGGCAACCCGGATCGCGTGATTTTTCAAAACCATTTGTACGCCGTTTAAGGGGGAGAGTTGAAAAGTGTGTTATATGATGACACAAAACGTAATTTTTGCTAACAAGCCGAAAATGCGAAATTCGTAAAGATATCAAAAAGTTTTGTTCTGAAAGTGCAAGTTTCGGCCGGTTTGAAAGTGTGGCTGAGGATGTAGGTTGAATTTAGCATTTCACCTAAACTTGATATTTTCTAACAAGCCGAAATTTATTCTAATGTCATGCTCATGTCACAAGACACCTATAAAAAAATATCGGCTGAATCTAACGTGGAGAACAGTGTGTACCGACGAATTTAGGGCTACAGCAGACTCAGCAGAGACTTAAAATTATCTCACAAATTGTCTAAAGTTTCAGATGACATGCTAAATTCAACCTACAGCCTCAGCCACACTTTCAAACCGGCCGAAACTTGCACCTTCAGAACAAAACTTTTTGATATCTTTACGAATATCGCATTTTCGGCTTGTTAGCAAAAAATTACGTTTTGTGTCATCATATAACACACTTTTCAACTCTCCCCCTTAAACGGCGTACAAATGGTTTTCAAAAATCACGCGATCCGGGTTGCCGTCGCATACCGTAGTGTCGGCTTGTTATTTTTCATTCAACCAAAAAGTCCATGGGATCTTCGTCTATAAAATAATTATTTATTGGGAAAAGCGCTCATGTGTTTATGAGCTAATATCCTATCATTGGGAATATTATAATGCATTAGCAACTTTACTATTTTTGTAATTCATGAAGTTGACTAATGTTCTTAGCCCGTTCAATTTGTTACTGTTACCAAAGATTAATTAGTTTACTACCGTAAATGTTACTATGGGAATTTAATATCACAGTTTCGTTATTTTTTTTTTATTTCTGCAATATTGCAATATCCAGTTATTACAAATAGATGTTTTTAAATTATAAAACTTTATTTTAGTCTCTTTATGCCTTTATGTTCGTTTATATTTGTTGCATCCCTTTCAAAGGAATTAGGACATGAAAGTTTGATATAACTGCCCTAGCAATAATTGTCTATCACATAGACTCTATCTCATAAGTACAGCAAATAAGACCTCCTTATACTTATATCTAATCTTATATCTAATAAAATTCATAAATACATCAATAAATATTATGTACAAGATGTAATTAGTAATTATACATGCCGAAGATAACGAAAATATCATTAAATCTTTAATGCTAATATAATAGAAACCTAGTAAAATGATAGTTTCATCGGACAATTCTTTTAAAAACGACTACTTGGGAGTCTATTATATCAGCAGAGACTATTGTGAGTGGTTTCCCGAAAGAAAATTTTTAAAAAGTCAGTAAAAATATGTTCAAAATGAATCACAACCAGCAAGAACAATTGATCCATTATGTATGTAATACTTGTCGAGTTTAAGGAAACCTTTTTATAAAAATTCTATAGAACTTCTAGATGAAGCGGTAGAACTCTTAGGTGACTTTTAAGTCGTTTAATGCTAATGGCCTATCTCTTATCGCATCAGATTTTCAACGATTTTCATTTTTATATTATTACATAAAATTCGGATAACAGCTGTAAGTTCATTCAAATTAAAATTTTTATATTAATATTTTTTTACTATTATTATTAGTTACTATCTCACTGTACTATAGTACCTTTTAACATTTCGTTTTTACTATTCTTGTGAAAAATGAAAATGTATAACATAGCTGTAAGTACATTCCAATTTTCATATATGTTCATTATTTTTTTTAAAGAATTAAAAATAATATTATGCAAACAAAGTGTACATTATTTGAAAGCATATATATTCAAGTTTCAGAAAAAAAATCATGTAAATATCTTGACAAAAAAAAATTATAGATTTATGACACGAAAATAACCGCACGTCAGTGAGTCGTAGTCGTAGATAAGAGTGTATATAGTTGCTCGAGTCGCGTCCTGTCTCCCGCGCCGCTGCATTCTCCTCGAAATATGTGTAATAAGCGTACATTTTATTTATAAAATTGAATATGTTCCCTGATGTTTTCAGAGGTTGCAATCACAAAGCAGTTGGAATACGATCTATAAATATGACATAAGCAATAATATTGACTACACTTATTTAGCTGGAAATAGAATTTTGAAAAAGTAGGTCCGTAGGTCGCAACCAGTTGCTAATTTAAAACTAAGTATAATAAGCTAATACAAGTGTCCGATGAGTTCGCAACTAATACCACAAATTTTGGCTAGGAGATAAAGACAAAAAATCACTTAGGTACGTTCCGTATGTCGCAACTACTCGTAAATTTCTGGAGTAGGTAGGTATTGGTTCTCCAAACGTGTGGTATTCTCGCAACTAGTACCACAATTTCTGTTTTAGGATTATTCAAAAATCAAAGATTTTCTCAATTTTGACCATTTTTCGCACTTCCAAATCGGTTGCAAATTTAAGATAATTATACAAAGACATAACTGTCGAAGTGCAAAAAATCGTTAGTACAATTCTACTGCACTAAACTGCCGCTTCGCCGTAAGTAAGAGTGAGACAGTGCTATCGCGTGTCGCTCCGGATGGGCAAGACCTGCTCACGTTTTAATATTACGTATAATAAGTTTAAATCATTAAAAATCCATTTTTAATGTTACATATTAGTCTTATAATAATCTGAGCAATTGAGCATCAATTTTTTAATTAGGTACTTAAATATTGTAAAAGCATTACATAAATGCGAAGGTGGGCATTAACAATAACTCATTAATCCGTTAATTAACGAAGGTAACAATTTGATATACGGAATAGTTTTTAAGTTAACAAAAAATGTTAACGCTCTTGTTGACTTCCATTAAACTGAACTTCCGTTAACTTTAGTCCGTTAAATTTCGTTCGTTCGTTCGTACGTTCGGCGATCGAGTAGTCGAAGATATATTATGCGAAATGCGCGTGCCAGTGTGATGCGTTTAACTGTTATTTTAACGTGTGGTGACGTCTATAATTAAGAAAATTAATGTGGAAACTATTAATTTTAGGTTTAACGTTGTTAAAAATAGTAAATTTGTATATGGAATGCGCGACTCGTATCTTCAAGTAAATTTCAAGAAAGGGTAATTAACAAGAGTACAGTTATTGAAAAAATACTTCCCTATTCCTTTATTACTGTATTTATACATGTAGTTTTAATATTAATACAAAATTATAATATATCATTTGCATCATTTTAGATATTCAAGTTCTCTAAATACAAAGCTTCGTAATACCTAAAGGACTTTCCTTCAACAGTTCTTGTAGAAGAAATATATTTCGGAAACGTGTTTTTGGACCACAGTTCTAAGTTCTCGTTAGCTACGTCTAATACTTTGTCAGTCTTCTGTAGGCTAAGAAGGCCGTTGTTGAGACGTTTTTTTATTCTGTCCACCTTACCCTTTTCTTCTTCAGACTTTGAATTTATATCTGAAAAAATTAGTTATTTTGTTAAAAACATGATCATACTGTCGACGGTTCGTTATGAAAATTTTTCAGTTTGATAACTTTGATAAATAAATTAGTACAACAACAATTCAACGCAAAGCTTTATTTTTTTCAAATAATTCTTATGAATTTCAATAAAATCAACTTCGCGAATGCAATGAAATTGTACCTCCTTGTTAAAATAAACATTGCCAATTCTAAAACTACGTTTTAATAGAATTTAAGAGTATTCTATTTACTTTGTAAATTTTGTAATTGTTTGCTGATCGAGTGCATATATCACATTAACTTCTATGTTTAAATGTGTTTTAAATGGAATTATCTATTTTTGAACTAGAGGGGTATAGACGAAAATGCTGACATATATTGTCCTAACATTTAACCACAGATAACCTAGCCTACGAGACTTGAAATAAAAAGGCGCCGTATTCTATCATCCATTTGCACAAATGCTCATATAAGTTCAAACACAAACACGCGCTCATTTAGTAGTAACCAGGAAGCAGATATGTGACCTGTCTCTAAGCGGTATCAAAAACTATAGAATAAAATTCGTAACCAATGCTAAATTGTGATAGTTGTCAAAATAGTTTTAAAAAGGATAATATCACGTTTCGTCAGTAAGTACAAAATGAATAATAGAAATTTATATCAGAAGTAAGCAGAGTTCTAGTGATACTGGATGGTGCTAAGCTTCGAGTCAGCATTTGTCGTTGTCTAGCACACTATAATTACAAGTCGCATCTCGCTCTTGCAAGTCAGCACGTGTAAATAGAGATGCGAATAAACGTATCGATACGGCGATTGTTTCAATTAATTTTGGAAATTTATTACCACTATCATTCTTTGAAATTATACACCTAGTTCCAAATTATCTTGTTTCCTTCCTACTATTACAAGTTTTACTTATCAATATGTACAATATCGACATACATAATCTCTGTTTTTTATAGTACTTACACAAGGCTACCCGTGCCGCCCGCTTGCGACCCAGTATTCTGACATTGACAAAATTGCTTAGAAATTCATAAACACTTCAGGTCTCATAGGCTAGGTGTCTGTGTTTTTAACCAATTCATGAAAACAAAAAATTTATTTATGACAAATTATATATTTTAGCTTACCAATCACGGTATCAATCTGTTTCGTTTTATCCAATTTAATCGCTAACATTTCCAACGCTTCTTTAATTTGAATATCGCAATGCAAGCGTTGTAAATTCTTAGATAGACTAACACAAGGACTAAGGAGTGAGCATGATACGTCGATATCCAACCATTTTGTGTAGAGATGATCTAATGATGATTGGAGACTCTCGAATATCCAAATCTTTTCACCGCTAAAACAAAAAAAACATACAGATTACAAATAAAGAAATCTATGGCAAAAACCTGATATGAAAAAATGATATGAAAAAAATAACTGAAAATTAATTAAAAAGTTATAGAGATAAATAATAATTCTAAAGCAGATCTAATCAAAAGGAAAAAAAATATGCTAATTTAAGAAAGCAAAAAAAAATTTTTTCTATTTAAACATAAGTAAAATATTTTAGTTTATTGTATCAAATAACAAAAATAAAGGTAAAAATATGCAGTAATATACAGTAAAAAGGCGACCTTATTGCTGTACAGCAATTTTTTCCACACAATCTTCATATTTTTCATGTTGGACCAAAATTGATAGAATGGAGCTGGCTAGAATACTACCATTGAATGACAGTTTTCGTGATTCACATGCTGTATAATAAATAATGAACACACTGTATACTAATTAATGAACAAAAACGCACCTTTCCAACACAAGCTTTCTGTTCTTCTCCAAGTTGAACTTTTTCAAATAAATCCTCAACTCATCAGTATACCTCATATTGTTATTGTCTGAAAACATGGATCCAGTTCAGTGTCTTGTATTCAGTGCATTGCATGCCTTTACAGTCAGTAACGGACAGTAAAAAAGGCTTATAACATCAAAAGTTTATATTAAAAAAATGTTTATTTTAATATACGATGCTTACGTGAAGATAAAAACAAGAAATCATTCAATTTCCCTCGATTGCATTTTTAAAGGACGTCCTCCTCTTTTTAATGAGGACATAATTATAGTAACATAAAAGTATATAAGAATATTCACCAAGAGTTTCTGCAATTGAAGCCCCTGAGAAGTCCAAGTCTATACTCAATTCAATTTTGTTTTTCCTCTTCTCTTGTCTCTCTTCGTAGAACTGACGCAGTGTCGTTATTGAATCATGTGGTATATCTAACTGTAAATCTGAAAGAGGTATGGAAATCTCAAAACAATATCGGAGCAGTTTTGACTTATAATAAGGACAGCTAAAGAGAAAAACTTATATCAGTATGTCTTATTGCAAAAGCCAATAAGAGGTATTTACAAACAAAAACAATGTTACGGCAGTTAGTTTTGACTTATAATAAGACAGATAAAGAGAAAAACATGAAGCAGTACATCTTAATGCGAACCTATAGGAAGTATATAAAGACAAAAACAATGTCACAGCACTCACTTTGACTTATAATAAGACAGATAAAGAGAAAAACATGAAGCAGTACATCTTAATGCGAACCTATAGCAAGTATATAAAGACAAAAACAATGTCCAGCACTCACTTTGACTTATAATAAGACAGATAAAGAGAAAAACATGAAGCAGTACATCTTAATGCGAACCTATAGGAAGTATATAAAGACAAAAACAATGTCACAGCACTCACTTTGACTTATAATAAGACAGATAAAGAGAAAAATGTATACCAGTAGGTATATTATCTTATCGCAAACTTAAAAGTTGTACTTAAAATTGGAAAGAATATCACGGCAGTCAATTTCGAATTATAATGTAATGAGAAAAACTTATTACATCAGGCGTAAAATATGGATCAAATCTAAAATGAATATAGTGATTATTTCCCTTTAAACTCACTTGGATCATACAGATAACTAGTTGTTCGCGGTTTCACTTGTGTTAAACATAGAATTTGTTAAGAGCATTTTGACATTTTTGTGCGAAATACTGATATTTTAACGCTCTAATTCTCAGAAACCTTAAGATTTTTTAATATTTTGCTGGCAGTTTATAATAGATCCATTTCTCTTCTTGAATATTGGTGTCGCATATTTTCATATTTATTTTAAAATATCTTACAATAACCATTCTACGATGTCAGTTTACACGGAAAATCCTTGTAAACTACTTTGACGTCCTAATTAACATTGTTTCGATGAGTTCCAACAATTTCTAAAATTATGTTGAGATCAAGTACATATTCTTATTGAATATTGCTGTCGTGGAAATGTCATAAATTTCTTCCTTTTTACAAAAAAAATATTTAAAAAGGCTCATTTCCAGGATAAAGTGTCGTGATTAAACGTCGATTTAGTTCTAAAAAAAGCAATGACTTATAATAAAAACGATATAAACGAAACTTCATTCAATGTAGAATATATCGCTTGCTTGGATGAACAGGGTAGTAACTAAAAAAAATGTGATTTTGAGATACTACTACACCTTTACTTAAAAATTTAAGATCTTTCGAATGAATTTGGTCGCATAATTATCTGACGCGAGGGGGGTCTACGGCCAGGGTAGTATCTCCGTCCTTTTTGCACTTTTTCGTCGCCCCATTGGATGTATATAGTCGTATTTAGTTTTGCCCCCTTTTTCTCGTCAATTGGTAGGTAGCGACAGAACGTCAGTTTTTGTTGAACAAAGTATTAAACTGAAATAATGCTGTATTCATCAAAAGGTAAGTTACATTTGAATAACACATATTTGTGAAATTCGGCAGTATCTTAAAATAATACCTTTGTTGTTGATCATTTTATACAGAAAAAGTGAGTATTATGTATCTCACTTCAGTTATATCTTATTATTTCGTGTATTACGAACTTCTCCAAAATATGAAGTAGGCTGGAACCTTACCAAAGGAGTAACTTTCATAAAAAAATAGGTATGGTTAACCGATCTAATACAGAAAAGCTGGAATATCACAATAAAAATTTAAAATTGCTCTCTTGGAAAATCGACTTTTTTGAGTATTAACTCAATGTATGCTTGTATGAACAGGGTATTAACCCTGTTCATACAAGCAAGCGATACGACAGAAATGTCCCCATGTTGTGTTCCCCGTCCTCTGGGTGAGGGCGGGGGTCAGATGTCGGGGTCACTTGCCCCTCTTTCAGGAAGGGTATTGTGGCCCCGGAGGTGGAAAGAAGGAAAACTTTTAAAAACCCGTGAGGATACACGTAAAAATCTGAGGTGGAGAGAAGGAAAACTCGAAATGAAACCCGTGAAAAAACACGTTAAAATCAGAGGTGGGAAGAAGGAAAACTTGTAAAAACCCGTGAGTAAACACGTAAAAATCAGGTGGGCGTGCGGACGCCCCTGCCGTGGTGTAGGCGGAGTGCGGAAGCCGCCACTTTGGAGGCCTGGGGTGTCCTTCGGGGGAAGGCGCCTCACCTAATGGCCTCGGTATGGTGCCGCCCAGGAGAGCGGGCAGGTCAAACTGCCCGCAAACGGAGGAGGGCTCAGCTCAGGCTGGGCAGGGCCGCCGGGGTCGCGGCAGAATGCTAAAGCGCCCCCGTTGCCCCGGCACTAAGGCCCGAGCAGTAACACCGTCAGGTTTTAGTGGGTACACTCGGCCTAGCACCCTAATGTCGAGAAGTCCCACATACCCCCCCTGCCACCCCCCTACGGCAGGACGGGATGCATAAAGCATTTCCTGACGTAAAAAAAAAAAAGGACCTGTACAAGAAATTTATGCGCTATTTATAACGACCGATCGAAAAGGAGATGTTAAATTTTCGGCTCGCGCTTTGTACGCTATTTAGAAAATCGAGGAAAATCTAAAGATTGTTAGAAAAATAGTGAAATTGCAATTTTTATTATATATTTTTAGTACAAGAGCAATATTTTATTATTTAACAGGGCTATACGGACAAGTACGCCATAAAGAGTTCGTTCCATAACTAAATGCGAACTATTCAATTTACTATCAAACTCATGTGATATGTAGGTATATTATTAACATAGTAATGATAAAAAAAAATCACCCATTAATTTATACCTTATTAAACAAAAATACCTACTTACAAAGAGCTTTCAGCGCAACTATTTTTATTTTGTTGAAAACGTGTAGTTGAAAATGTTTTTTTTTTTTTTTTTTTTTTTTTGGTTTCTGAGAGGCGAAATGAAACCCCCGCGGGCTACCCAGCCGGACTCTACGCCGACTGGGGAGTGTCGGACTCGAACCGACTAAACAAAACCCCTCTTTGCTGTTAGCCCTAGTGGCTTTTACAGCGTCACAGGTCGCGTTGGGGTGAGCGCTGAAGGCGCCCTGCCAGATGGTCGAGCGCCTGAGGGTTCCTCCAGCCGAGGGATGCCTCGTATGGAGGGCGGACCTCGGGCTCAAGGCGTCGCCAGGGGAGCTTTCCGCACCTGCGTGCATCTTAACGGGCTTCCTATTCG
This sequence comes from Zeuzera pyrina, assembly GCA_907165235.1. Taxonomy (NCBI): domain Eukaryota; kingdom Metazoa; phylum Arthropoda; class Insecta; order Lepidoptera; family Cossidae; genus Zeuzera; species Zeuzera pyrina. The sequence goes on from OU015641.1 coordinate 9,926,247, forward strand.
GGTGAGGGCCGGGCCTCTAGCGGACCCGGCCGGCGAGACGGCTGAGGGCCGGATAGTGTGCCTAGTGTTCCGCGTGGCTGTTTACAATGTGGCTTAAGGCCCGCGTGTGTGCGTGTAGAGCTAAGTGATCGAGCTTCTAAACGTGAGACCCTACGGGTGTCGCGGGGGTCGTCCTCGCCTCCGCCGGTGGGGGCGGTGCGGTCGTAGTGTGTAGGTTGGCATGTTCGAGTTCGAACGTGTAATGTCGTCGTCGCTGTCGCCTAACACATGTCTAGGTCTACGATAGCGTTTGCGGACGCGGCGTTCGGGGGTGTACGATGACGCCCTGACCACTAAGGGATTCGGGTGTAAGGAAGAACGGTGAAAGAAGCGTTGGGACGCCTCTTTTAGATATTGAGTTATAGAGGGTAATTCTAGGTCGTAGTGCAGATCTACGTTGCGCACGTAAGGAGGGGCACCGGTAGCCCTGCGCATGAACCTATCCTGAATAACTTGGAGGGAGTTGATGTGAGAGCGCGCAGCGTGAGCGAATGCTACACTGGCGTACGTCATGATAGGCCTGACGCACGTCTTATATAAGGTAACTTTATGTCTGAGGGACATTTTGCTTTTAGCGCAAATGAGCATGTTGAGACGACCGAGGACGAACGCGGCGCGGTCGCGGACCGTTTTGATGTGTTGGCCGAAGGTCATGGCACTGTCAAGGGTGACTCCTAAGTATTTGACTTTCCTAGTCCAAGGGATATCCTGGCCGAAAAGTGTGATCGTTCTGAGAGTGTTAGCGCGGCGGGCGCGGCTGGTCGTCGTTCCCCTCGAGAAAGAAATACACGGCGGCGCTTTTCTCGGGGTTGACTTCGATTCTCCAAAGACGGAACCACTCGCCTAGGCTCGTGACCGCGACTTGGAGGAGTTGGGAGACTCTGAGGCGACTCCGGTCTGATGTGAACAGAGCGGTATCGTCCGCGAATAGGGCGAGCTCTACACCGGGAGTTTTGGGGACGTCGTTCGTGTAGAGCGAGTAGAGCGTGGGCGATAAAACGGAGCCCTGTGGGACGCCTGCCCTGATGGGGCGGGGAGAGGAGAGCACCCCTTCGACTCTATAGCGGAAGGAGCGGTCTGACAAAAAGTCCCGTACTATGCGTATGAGATCGTCAGGCACGCCGAGCCGGCGCAGCTTGTACACCAGCCCGGCGTGCCAGACTTTGTCGAACGCCTTCGCTACATCGAAGAAGAGGGCCCCCGTGCCTATAGTGCGACTCGGGCGGTTAAGGCCCTCCAGGATGTGTTCCGTGAGGCGGTGCACTTGTTGTATGCACGAGTGTTTGGCTCGAAAGCCAAATTGCTCGTCTATGAGGAGACCGGAGGTGTCTAAGTGGGCTTTGAGACGAGCCAGAAGGACCCGTTCGTAAATTTTCCCTAGCACGCTAAGGAGACTGATTGGGCGATAGCTATTGGGGCTACTGCGGGGTTTACCCGGTTTCGGGATTCCGATGACGATCGCTTCCTTCCAGGCGGCTGGAAAGACGCGGTTCGCCATGGCGGCATTGATAATGGCTGCTAAGAGCGCGAGAAGGCGCATCGAGAAAATTTTGACTACTCGGTTGGAGATGCCGTCTCTACCGGGGGCTTTTCTAGGTTTGAGAGCCTTGACAATGTCCTGAACTTCGTCAACCGTCGCGGGTCTGAGTTGGCAGGGGGCGGTCGCGCCCGGTCGGTTAAGCCCGGAGAGGCCGGGGTCGCGATTTCTAGGTTTCAAAAAGGTTTCCTGCACTAGCATTATATCTATTTGGTGGTCTCACGTAAACTCGTGAAGAAGATCGCGTTGCCTGCGGAGTCCGTCCGCGTTAAAAAATGAGATTGAGAGCCCGCGCGGTTTAATGCGCGCGGAGGGAGTTGTCTCGTGGGTGCCCGGTTTTATAACCTACGAGGGGGCGCCGTGAAGCGGCTTAGGCTGTCCAGAAGGGACGCGTGTTCGGCAAGTATGATGAGCCGTCCCATCCCGTCGCTACAGTCGCGGATTTTACGCGCGACTATTTTAATTTCGTTAAGGTTGATTTCCTTAACGAGGTCGGCGAGCATTCGGATGTCGCCGAGGAGATCGGACGCCGGCGCTGAAGGAGCCGGCGCCGCTGGACGCGTTTGAGGCGCGGGCCTCTTACGCCGCGGTTGTTGTGCTGGCGTCGGCGCTATGGTCTCTCGGGCCGGTAGAGCGCGCGCGGGCGCGGATTTAGTCGACGCTGAGGGCGCGGGTTTGTTCGGCGCTGAGGGCGCAGGTTGAGTTGGCGCGGAGGGCGCGGGTTGTGGCGGCGCAGAAGGCGCGAGTTGTGACGGCGCGGAGGGCGCGGGTTTGGCTGGCGCAGAGGGCGCGGGCCGTGTGGGTGCGGAGGTCGCGGTAGGGGCGGCCTTAGGTTGGGCTGGGTGCGCAGGGGGGCCGCGGCGTTGGCCCTGATGTGCTCCGCCGGCTCGGCGCGACTTACCCCCACGGCGGCGACGGCGCGGAGCTCTCGGGCATCCGCGATAGTTCGCGGGATGTCCGAGCTCTCCGCACAGTACGCGACCGGGAGGGTCAGACGTCTCCGGCGTGCGGGAGCACTCGGGGGTGCCGTGGTCTCCGTGGCACTTGACGCACCTAGGCCGTGCGAAGCAGTTGCGGGCCGAGTGCCCGTACAATTGGCAGCGGTGGCATTGACCCACCGTGCCGCGCTTGTGCGGGGCCTCTACGGAGAGGCCGGAAATCCTACACACGGATTTTATGTGGAAAACGGCCTTTCCCTCGGGGGAGAGGTCGAGTACGACCAACACGAGGTCGAAGGCCTCCTTCGAGCGAGGCTTGTAAAGGCGGTGGACTTCACGCGCCGGGAGGTTTTGCGACTTAAGGTCGCCGAGAATGAGCTCTTCCGGGAGCTCCTTGGGGAGGCCGCGGATGACCACGCGAAGCTGGCGCTCCTCCGGGAGCGCATAAGTGTGGAAACCTATGCGCTCCGAGCGTAGGAGCGCTGTGAGCTCTCGATGGTCAGCCGGGGTGGGGACCTGCACCTTAATGCCCTGTGCAGTGTTGCGGGCGGAAACAAATTTTATGCGGCGCGCGTCTAAGGCCCGAGAGACCCTATCCCACGACGCTTTTTCTTGAATAAACACCGGCGGCGGTGTTTTGATTTTGTCGGCCTGAGGGGCCTGGATGGTCTGTGAGGCAGGCGCTTTTTGTTCGGCCAGAGGGGCCGCGGGAGCTCCGGAGGCCTGAGGGGCCGCCTTCGTCGTTTTGGGGGGCGGGCTAGGCGTGTCGCCTTCCCTCGGGGAATTCGCCCGCTTCCTCTTGACCACTAAGAGCCAATCGGCGCTCTTAGTGGCCTCGTCCTCCGAAGAGGAGGGAAGCGCTATGTCCATTTCCTCTTCGGAGTCCGAAGCCTCCGTCGGGTCAGGGGAAGCGGGCGAATCACTAACGGGGGCCGGCTTGGTTGGTTCGCGCGGCGGGGGCTTCGCGACTGTAGCGGCGGCGGAAACAACGGCCGAGTAAGACGCGGGGGTGGGGGCGCGGGGCGCGGGTGAGACCCGGTGGTCCCACAGGTCGCGAATATGGGAGTGTGATGACTCGAGTTGAGCCATCACGAACGCGCGGAATTGGGTGTCCGTCAGCGTGTCCATGGCCCTGTAGAGCCGCCAAGTTGTAAGAGAGGACCTCCCTACCGGGGATAGGCAGGGAGGAGAGTGCCTACTTTGTAGCCCTGGTCGTACTGTGCCTGTCTTATTGTGCACAGATGTGTACCTAACACCTAGGTCTTATATAAACTTCACTAACTTAACACTAACACTTAGCGATACGAGTTGGCGCGGCCGCGACGCGACGCGAACACACTATTAATCACTACGCACGATGCGCAGTGAGTACAGCGGTGGCAGCGCACGCGGGCGCTCGGAGAAATCGCAACGATTCGAGTTGGCGCGGCCGCGACGCGATAACCCGGTCAGCGCTACGGGGAGCGCAGGCGCGACGCGATAACCGGTCGGCGCTACGCGGAGCGCAGGCGCAACGCGACACGACAAGAACGCACTAATTCGCTACGCACGATGCGCAGCGAGTAGAGCGATGGCAGCGCAACGCGGGCGCGCGGAAACGGCACTGAGCACTGAGAGGCGAGGCGAGCGAGCGAGCGACGCGTGCGTCTCGTACGGCGGCCGAGAGCAGACCAGTTGAAAATGTCTTCGAGTTGTGATGTATAAATATACTTTGAACGTCGCGCACGTCACGGGTCAAATCAGTCAAAACGCTGTCAAAAAACTATGGAGCACAGATTAAGTATTTATAGCAAGCTACAGATGCAACAGTCGCTTTGCCGTAATTGTTATGTATTTCGTTTTGGCGCTACTATCGCCTACTTAAATTTTCAGGTTATTTTTTTTATCACTTTACTCATATTAACCGAGCTTGATAAAATACAACACCATCTTTGATGTACTGACTAAAAATCTCTACAATTCACACTAGAACTGCATATATTAAAAAAGGCGTGTTTATTTTTAATTTCGCTTAACTTTGACCTGTTCCTCAAACGGGGTTATTTTTTTTAAGTACTTATACTTTACCCATATTATTTACCAAGATTAATAAAATAGAACTTATTTAATGTGTTGACTTAACATTTGTTGTCGCGTCAAAGATTTCATTTTCTGTTAATTTTTTTAAACCCTAAACTGCAGTGTGGATATATGTTCAAACTGTGAACAGGTTTGTTTGAGATTTTAAATAGGTTTCAGCAGTTAAGACCTGCTATATAATTTGTTACAAAGTGTACTATTAATTAACTATTAAAAGTGGAATACGTCAAATATGTCATTGACGCCATTTTCTTTAGGTAAGGTGTTGCCAATGATATGTGCATATAATACTTTTTGTACAAAGGAACTAGGCTAATATATAGAATATATACCGAAACCATAATTAAAACACTTTTATTTAATATTAGTTTCTAAATTATAAGTGTACAAAGTGCAAGCCGGAGCTCCATACATTCGTGGAACGTCTCCTTTAGAATAAAGATAAATTAAACCCAGGGAATGGACATAGGTTAATTTTTTTAATTCCACGCGGACGCGGGCAAAAGCTAGTAAAGATATATGTCAAAATCTCTCGCATATCTCTTGTTTGAGGAGAATGATGAGATTCGAGGAGACGAAAGTAGTATGGGGGCCGCAATGTTTGGCATTTCGTCCTCTCTGACTACCCCGTTGGACATACAGAGCGTGAGCATATGTGTGTATATATATAAAGAATAAAGATACATTCGAGTAAATACAATAACGTCAATTGTAGATACAGGTACAGTTTCATTTAGAATTTCAGCTCTTTGGTACATTTGAATTTATAATAAACATCAATTTCACGACATTTCCCATTCATGGGTGGACAGCAACAAAATATATATTGGGTCCTTACATATGAAATTAGCGTTTTGTCGTACTGACCACTTTGATCTGAAATATCTCCTCTTTGGTTAAGAATTCCAAATTCAAATTTATAAATTCATTTAGCTGGTACATTTGAGTTTTGAAAACAGTCATTCATTTGTTTTTTTCCTCATTATTTTTTTCTTTGGCGTCGCTTATTACCGCACAATGGAAAACATGAAATATCGGTATATTTACGAGTACGAGTTCTACCGTGGCACCAGTGCTGCAGTAACAGCTCAAAGGATTAATGATGTGTACGGCGCTGGTGTCGCGCGAAAGCACGGTATGTTTTTGGTTTCAACGTTTTCGTTTTGGAAATTTCGACCTTCAGAACCAACCCCGTGGACGGCCGGAGACCAAAGTGGAAAATGAAGAATTAAAGGCTATTGTCGAAGCGGATCCATAACAAAACACTTCAGAGATAGCTGCAGGCTTCGGGGTAAGTGACAAAACTGTATTAATCCACTTGAAGCAAATCGGGAAAGTAAAAAAACTTTAACGATGGGTACCTCATGAATTGAGTGAATCGAACTTGCAAACACGCGTCGACTGCTGTGTTACTTTGCTCAACCGACACAATAATGAAGGGATTTTAAACCGAATCATTACTTGTGATGAAAAGTGGATACTGTACGATAATCGGAAGCGCTCGTCGCAATGGCTGAACCCTGGAGACCCAGCCAAATCCTGCCCTAAACGAAAATTGACTCAGAAAAAGTTACTTGTGAGTGTTTGGTGGACTAGCGCCGGTGTCGTTCACTACAGCTTTCTAAAATCTGGCCAAACGATTATGGCAGATATCAATTGTCAGCAACTGCAAACCATGAAGGAATAACTAGCTGCTAAACAACCGAAATTGGTCAATCGCTCTAGGCCACTGCTGCTTCACGACAACGCAAGACCACACACTGCACAACAAACAACCACTAAGTTAGATGAGCTACAATTGGAATGTCTGCGACATCCACCGTACTCCCCGGACATTGCTCCAACAGATTACCATTTTTTCCGGAATTTGGACAACTTCTTACAAGGAAAAAAATTCAACTCCGATGCGGCAGTCCAAACCGCCTTCAAAGAGTTTATTGATTCTCGCCCCCATGGTTTTTTTAGTAAAGGGATCAATTAACTACCTATGAGATGGCAAAAGTGCATAGATAACAACGGTGCATACTTTGATTAATTAAATATATTTTACAAAAAAAAAATTGACTTTATATTCCTCCCGTACAAAACGCCAATTTCATATGTAAAGACCCAATATTACATGGGTATTGGTGTAGTATTTATAAAGTTATTTTTGTACTTAAGTTTTGATTAGTAAACGATAGTTATTTTGTACTTTTCAGCGTTTTTTTTGAAATCGGTTTAATTTTTTTATTGCAATCATTTGTACATACCATGATACATGTTACCATGTGGTAGGTCTTCATGGAAAGAGTTGAACATAGACACCAGACAGTCTCTCACATTTAATATTTTCCGTTCAGTAAAACACAACGATGTTAACAAATTCTTGAGCTCGGATTTTTTGCTTTTCTGTAACAATAACATAGAATTAAAATGTTAACGGTACACTATCTATTATCTAATACATATTATAAAACTGTTACTGAGCTAAAATTGGCTGTTAGAGATGTAGATATTGAAAATATTTTTATAAAAATAACTGAGATAGTTATTTTAGGCGTGTCTGATTCCAAAACATTTTTAGAACTTTTGTCTGTTTGTGTATTTATTTTTCTAACTCTACCTAGCGCACAGAAACTAATAGGATCGCTGAGGCAGACTAATCCACAAAAAAAAACTCAATATCACGGTACTAAATACGCACTTATTTCAACAATTCCGCATAATGCACAACAGCGTAGACACTTGGGACGCAAAACTAAGCCTATTTTACATCACAATACCCACTAGAAACAATTTGCGAATAATTAAAATAAACGCCCAACCGCTCCGCATAAAATCCCGCCAAATAAATCTCTTATTTTTTTTTAAATATTTCTTAAGGCATTGGCAACAAGGCCATCAGCCTAACCACGTACATTCTGGAGAAACGCTTGTTATAAATTATAATCAAGTCACACTATTGTTTGTTATAATTCATGACGAACACATGGAGCACATGTGATAAACTCCTGAACTCTTTAGCTATTTTCCGCTGAAACTCAGCACCACCGAACAGCACCCATTCGGCGCTGGTTAGCTGACCGAGTCTGATCTCTGGAATATCCTGAGGATGCTTCGTTGAGAGGTGAAACACGTGCCGATTGGTGGTTTTTGGAGTTTGAGCGGAAAATAGCTAAAGATTTCAGGAGTTTATCACATGAAATGGATTTCCGCAAAGTAACACCTGAGTATACAATAACATGGAGCACATGTGTAATGTAAATTCGTTTTTCTTCTTGCAGCTAAGTCTGTAACACTCCTCCAGTAAAGTGATAGTAGGCATTACTGAAGTCAAAAAGGACTTGTTTATTGAAATTTCCATTCTTTTCACTTATACAGAACTTTAAAACACAATATACTATCACTGTACTAAACTCCCAAAAATGTAAAAAATAGAAAATCTAAATAAAATGACAACTTCGATTCTCCCGTTCCCACCAACAAGTCCAGTCTCTCTTATACTTTAATAGTCAGTGTTGCACACTCACTCAACACTCAAGTACATTAAAACTACCAAAAAGGTAAGACTCACGATGGCCTTGTCTACGGCAAGCACGTGCGCGGCGGAAGCGCATGGGGGCGCGGTGGAGGCGCGAGCATCAAAGGGCGCGGCGCGTGACGTCACGTCCTCCAACAGCAAACGCAGCGCTCGCACGCGAGCTTCCGCGCCCCCGCGCTCGCACCGCAGCACCAACAGTTCGCACGCTTCCTCCGACGGGAGTTCCTGCGGAGTTTCTTTTCATTATTGACTAGCTGTACCCGCGACTTTGTCCAAGTTAAAAATTTTTCCTGGCTTTATCGAATTAGAGGTAGTTTTTTTAAAAAAGTATCCTACGTCTGTCTCCGGTCACATACTATCTCTGTACCTAACATCATAATCGGGGGCCGTACCGCGTAACTCGATTAAGTTCGGAATATTTTATGAACATGAAGTTCATGCTCATGTAATTAATATCATGTAATTGGTACCGGCTAACAACTCGATAGCGATTAGACCTTCCATGAACATCGTTATAGACAATAATAGTGCGGAAATGATTGAACGAACTATTTTAACCGCGCGTTTTGTTCCGAAGATTTAGCCTAATAAGAAATTTAGTATTTCATCTTAATTTCATATAAGAATATTATAAATTGTATTACCTATAGTACATGTTTTACTATGTACCTATGTTACAGGATAGGAAAAACTGTAAAGATAGACACGAAAGGATAATCATATATTTAAGTTTTCCTTTGTATTAACTAAGCTAATCCTTGTCATAGAAATAAAAGGCATTTCAATATAATTCTATAATTTCTTTCCATATTTATTTCCCTTTTGATGTACTTATGGCGAAAGACCACTGTCAAATCACTGGACAAAGCTGTAGAATGGGTTTCTGATAACATCACTGCTCTCGGATAGGAATATAGGCTGGCTGGTATCTCTTATCATCTCCTTTACTCCATAAGGTCGACATTCTTGAGACGTTCTTCTTGCGCAGCAAGATACAATAATGTTAACGCCATGCTCACTGTTTACAGTTTATAACACGGTGAATTGAGTAAAATTTCACTTAATTACTTAAATGCGTAGTAGCATATTGCAACAAAAGTAGAAGTGTATTGAAACTTGATTGAAACACTCAAAATAGTCACAAAAATCATTGTTTTTTATTGAAGCCCAGGACGGTAAGGTTGCCGGTTTCATCTGACAGTCATCGATTGACATGATTTTCATTAGATTAATATCATTTTTTTAGCCGGTACGGTTAACTGTCAAAATGCAGTCCGCCATTCACTCAATTTTCATCTTGATGAACATCGGAATTTTGACACATGAGATTTGCTTACGCGGTACGACAAAGTTCAGAATTAGAAATATTAACTTCATTTTAATCAAATTGTCATCGTCTTCACGTTACGCGGTAGGCCCGCGGTTCAGCGGATGAGGTTAGTTTGAGGCCGGTTTTTATTACCCTTAATACATTCCCCTCATATCCTTCTTTTTGCTTCGCCATAGTCGGACAAAAATGACCCTTAAGATAAAGTACTTACATTTGGGTGGTTAATAGCACTGAGGAACTTCTTCGTAAACTGTTTAATATGTATATGATTTTTCTTTGCCTCCAATCCCAACGTACATTGTAAAGCCATAGTATGCGACAGAACCGTCTGTGGCAAGAGTCTACAACAAACGGAAAAATATCCTTAATTATATTCAAAAGAAGAAGAAATAAAAATTAAACTGCGGACGAGCAAAAAAGTGGTGTCATATTTTGACGCTACCTGTCACTTTATTTAAATTCCACACGGACGTAGCCGTAGGCAACCACTAGTAATAAATTAATCTAATTAATAAAACCGACTCGCAGACAGGTAACAGACAATGCATAGTCTATCTAAATCACTGAAGACAGAAACAAAAAAGGAATAACTTTTCACCAAAGTCCCCTAACACTTAATGAACCCCTACAAAAGGATAAGGAACCGCTAACAGTGATTTTGCATTTCATGAAATGTTAGAAATCCCTATGTAGTTAAAAGATCCATTAGATTGGTGAAAACTGATATTATCTAAGAACCGGTACTATATTTCATATATTTTTTTCTAAAACTAAAAAAAATTACAAAAACAACCATATGTAACAAAATAGTGAACAGAAGCCTATATGATATATAGGTTACCAGCTCATTCATTTGTACTTTTATTTGCGTCTTTTTGGATACATTTCAAGATCCACGTGAAATCACGGCTTTTACACCCGTAAATAATAGAAATACGCCCCTACCGTGGAGCGCGAGCTGGCGGGATTCCGTTGGCTGACGCTAGTGCTGCAGTGAGGGCCTCGCGCCGCTCGGCCAACTGCGCCCACAGTGCTTCGCTGCGGCAGCGCATCAGCGACGACAACTGCTCCTCTGACACGCAAAGACATACATGTATACCAGGCGTGCACTCCGTAGAGACTAATAGACTCTGTCTACCCTAGCAATTTGTTAATTAATTAATGTAAGAAAAATAAATAAATCGCAACCGAAAACATTTTCAAAATTCCCGCGCTCGCCTTATTTTATCGTTCGCCCGAGAGACAATTCGCATCAAAGGCTGAATTTACACACATGCAAAGATTTTCTAACATTGTGTTTGGTTATAACCAAACTAGATTCTAATGTGCTCATTTCCTTCCTAAAGTCAGAGAGTCAGGGTCCAGTGGGTCCTTACACGCGTGCATCTGTAGTGGTTTTGATTGTTCTTATCCCAAAACACGCGCACAAGTTAAAAAAGAGACGCAGTCTCTAGCCAATATACCAGGATCGGACAAAAAAATCATCAATAGTTTTAATTTTATTAGTTAATATTGTATGCGCCTTCATTTCGCTGAAAGCTGAAAGAAAGAATGGGTTAAAATTGCGTGCCGTCCTTTTCCTGATATCTTATAGGTTAACATCAGATACAACACTTAATGCACCCGATTTCAAAATGCGTTCATTTGTATTATCTACGAGATTTGGATTTTCCGATGACTAAAAGTTTATAGAACTAACTTAAGACATTAAGAAAAGTAATATATAACTTCATTAGAAAATAATCCAACTTCTTTGAATGAATAACATGAGCCAGAGACTCTTTTTTATAAGCGCCCTCTAAACTATTTCTAGTGACTTTTTCTTCCTTACTTAAAGAATATTTAACAAACTGGTAATAAAAATAACAGATGGCGCTCGTCGGCATTCAGATTTAAACGAAATTATTGAGTAAGATTGAGATAGGTAATGACTTTTCAAATTTGTTATTAAATATTATAAGATAAATGTTTTTACAAAAATTATAATAAGCAGTTTTGCTATCATTGAAATATTTTTTAAGTAGTTCCGATGAAATATTAACATGACTTAAAAAATAGACACAAACTTTGAATGACGAATCCGGTGTTATTTTTTTAGGCTACCCTATTGAAATTGTCTGTGCACGTCACTGATGTATAGTTACGAGCTATGGGTAATAGCCGGTTAAGTTCAGTTTGTTTTGTTAGACGGACGTAGATAACAAGTGCACTCAAACTCAATTATGCATTCCCTAGTTTTAGTAATCATATTTCGAAAGCGTCGCGTTGTAGTCACCGAAGGCAAAGAATGTGTAGAAAAAAAGGACGACTCCCGCCGCATGCGTTTATTGCCTACTCTCAGCCGAATACGTAGGATTGTTGCGTTGTGTGTGAGATGCGGAGAGCATCTCGTTTAGTTATACATTTAGTACATAATAATAAAAAATAATGCACATGGATAAGTTTTTCATGTTAGTTAAATTTTATTTCTTGTAGTTATATTGAAGAATAATCTCTGGATTCGAATAATTAAACCTAAATAAGACATTATAATACGTTCGTTAAACCGATTTAGACATTTATGTATTTGTGATGATGTCCAGGACGAATTAAAGACACTGTGCCACAAAGATACTGTGCTGAAGGTGATACAGTACACACTTCACACTTAACGATTTCGAATAGCAGTAGTCTGTTCCCAAGAATCGTCGCTGTAGCCGTCATTGTAGTCCTCGTAATTCGCCTTCAGTATCGCCTTGTTCTTATTTCGTTAGTTAGTTAAAAAACTCATCCACTCGATGAGTGGATATCCCGCCCTTTATAGCTGGTCCTGGAAAAATGAGGATGAGAGATCCTAAAAGTAGTCCCTTCGTTAATAATAATAAACATTGCTCAACACCGCCATAGCCAATATCATTTTTAACCGATTTTAAAAAAGGAGGAGGTTCTGTATTCGGCTATATGTATGTTTTTTTTGACTGTATAGAAGAGGGCCGAAGACCGATCCTTGAAGAAGACCTTTCCTTTCCATGTGTAAAAGCAAGAAGGGAATTTTGATATCTAATTAATATCAACCTGTTAGAAAGAAGATTGAATATGAAACGTACCATCCTCGCAGGAATACTCAGCTGTAGCAACTTGTGCCTGAGAAGAAGAAGGACATTGTCATATGCTGAGGCAATATCTAGGAATACACTAGCTAAATAAGCTTTATTATGGAAGGCTAAGCTAATATCATTAGTCAAGATAGAAATACTGTCTAATGTGTTCATTTCCTTCCTAAAGTCAGAGAGTCAGGGTCCAGTGGGTCCTTACCTGGTTTAAGTAAAGGAATAACAATGTGATGATTCCATGATTTGGGAATACAACCAAGTTCATAGAAATCATTAATTAAAAGTAGATAAAACCGTGTACACTGGTCGCTGGACTTGATGATAAAAGAATAAGGGATACCATCAATACCAACATAATTTTTCCATTGTCATAGAATTGTTGTACATACGTTCAGCAATTTTACGTTGATGTACCACTTCTGAGCATTCTGAGTCCCATCAGAGAGGGGATCCTGCCATAGTTTCTTTTTTTTATGGGAATAAATTCGGCAGCCGCGGCTTTTAAACTGGAAACAAATTGAGTATAAAGATTAAAGAAGTTTGTTTCAAAATTAATATGGGCAAAAAGACAATCTAATTTACTAACTAATAACATAGAATATTTTGACCCGTCAGCCGCTGGTAATCTATCATTTAGTAAGGGAGGGAGGGGGTCCGAGGAAATGGAAGAATAAGACGGAAGAGAAATGAGAATAAGAAAGTGATCACTGCCAAATGACAGAACTCTCCAAGAAATAGCAGATGTGAGACAGGGGGAATATAGAGTTAGGTCAAAAACACTATAAGGGTTTTGAGTGGGCCGAATTCTTCTGGTTGGGTAGCCATTATTAAGAAAACATAAATTGGGATCATTTAAAAGGTCTAATAAGTGAGGAGAAAAACTGTCGCAAAAGTGAAAACCCCATGATACATGGTGGGTATTAAAATCTCTCATCATCATCGGAAAGTAAACGGCGGTTGCGGGTTCGATTCCCACCCCGAATCTGGGTGTTTATGTATAGTATGTATTTATTTACAAAAGAAAAGTATATAAATAGTATATCAGTTGTCTAGTATGGGTACTAGACAACTATATACTACACAAGCACTGTGCTGCCTACTTTGGGACTAGATGGCGCTGTGTGAAATGTCTGAGTTTATTATTATTATTAATAGGAGGAGGATGGGAATTAAAGATAAATAAGGGATCACATATTCAAGAGAGGTGAGAGTGGGGGACATATATAGATAAAAATGATATATTCAATGCTATTATGGGTACAGCAGTAAATTCCTGGCTGTGAGTGGTAAGAGAGATCTGACAAAAGGAAAGATAACAACTAATAAAGATGGCACAACCAGCATATCCATCAGACCTTTCGTCCCGGAGACATGAAAAGATAGGAATCCTAATGCAAGATCCAGGAACTAGCCAGGTATCCGAAACAGCAAGGACGACAGGATTATACTGGTTGATAAGCTTAAATAATTCCGGCTTTTTGGGACGAATACTCTGTGCATTCCATTGGAGAGCTACTAGATCCATTATTACCAATTGTTGAAACGATTGTTGACAGTCTGCTGGCAACGTTGGACGGTAGGCAATCTCTGCGTTTAGAAATAATATTTTCAAAAATCGACAATAATAAATCCAAAAGATTATCATTTGGAGTAACGGAATTGGAGTAGAGCACTACCATTAGGTAAAGAGGAGAAGACATTATTGATAAATGCTTGATGGGCTACTTTGTCATAACCATTTTCATTAGAGAAAGGAGTGGGAGGGTGAGGAGGACGAGTGACGGTTTTGAAATATGACATATTTTGAGACTACTGGATCGATTTCGAGGAGAAGGAGAAGAAACTACTTTTTGGAGAGCAGATATGATAGCCTCAGCGTAACTTCTGCGAACAGCAGGGAACTGAGATGAAGCCTCGGCGTAGGACATGTATTCCTGTGACATAAACAACTTTATACATTTCTGCCTAGATTGCTCCGGGCAGCACTTGTCAGTAGAGACGGGTTGACTGGTTTTCAGGGATTTCACAGCTGTCTTCAGAATGAGATTGGGCACAGCGAAAGCATCTTGATTTAGAACGACATTGTGCACGAACATGGTCAAATCTACGGCAGTTATGGCATTGAATATTATTATAATGTTTTCTAAAGTAACTTCTATTCTATTCCCCAACAGAAATTATCCGTAACAAAAAAATAATAATTTAGTATTATTGTAATACGTCTACCACCTGCGTGCGGTCCTGCTGATAATGTCAGTTTTAGCAAGAATTTTTATTCTTCACAGGTCACTTCACTCGGTGTAAATGAATCGATGTAGCTTTCTTACAAACAATTTCATGAATTAAATTAACAATTGAGCAATGTTAGGAGTAAACAGGTAGGTTTTTAATATGCTTAGCGATATCTGAGTGCAAAATGAGATTTTGAAGGGCGATTAAGTTGACATCTGTCGACGAATAGTAAAAGCTACACGAACAAGAAAACTTTCTGGAACTGTCAATGTAATATTGTATAAATTGATACTTATACATGAAATGTGATATTTTTTAGAGTATTACAGCATCCATCTACCACACCACACGGCACTTCATTTTTCTATTGTACAACCACTGAAAATCTTTTTTTTTCGTAAAATAATACGCGTGACTGTCAGGATGGAACTGGCATACGTGTAGTCGATACACCCCTACGCTTTAAAGCTGAGCCTATATTTTTTTACACACAGGCTCAGTCCATTACAACGTCTCCTCCTTCCTTCATGGTGTCCACAGCAAGAGATGTATGGTAGGCATAGATGTGAGACGGAAGAATCTTACCCTGAAATGTTAATACAACGGTTTGGGTAGGAACCCAGGTGATAGAACCATTGTCTATTACGTTCCTATTAATGCGCCTGGCTTTAATAATAGGTCCGCAGTTCACAGGGAGGTCCAAACGCTACAAATTTTTCGATTCCTCAGTCAGTAGGCACACCTTTAACTACGCCCATTCTGGTGCTAATATATGTTGGAATAATTGCTTGGTAATTATTACTTTCAAGATCAGTTAATGAAACAAATCTGCAAGCATCTTCAGCTGTTTTACTGAGATTCTATTATATTCTTATTCTGACAATTCTACTGAGATCTTATTCCGACTTACTCCTTTAACCCCGTCAGAAACTATATTTTTAATGTTATTTTTGAATAAAAATAGGCCGAATTTTATTGGACAAATAGATGTGAAAGAAGACACATGCACGATGAAAGGTCCATTATCCGCCATTCCGTAAAGCTTTGGACCGGCGTGGCGTTAAGAGATGAATGCGTAGAAATCGTTTGTACGGAGGCAGACGGATCTACTGCACTTTTTTTATTGATACCAGCTTTCACTGGTAGAGTCTCACTACGTCTTTTCAATGGACGACTCTGGGAGAGATTAACTGAATGTGAAAATTGATCAGAAGAATGACTTATTTCCATGATTTTCGACGAAATATCGGGAGGGTCCGCAGGCTCAGGTGAAAAATGGGAATTCATTATTTAATTTTTAGTGATATTGAACTTACCTGTATTATTACGGAAACCACAACCACACAACTAGAACACTTAAATAAGACACGCAGCTCAATAATTTAGCATAAAATCTATGAAAAACCAAAAAATTTGCTAAAAATCCCACGTGTGGATAAACCACAACAACACAAAATGGAATCTAGTCATAACTCATACCGAAGTACAGCATAGTGAGAATTGTTTGTAACATACCTGCATCAACAGCATCTTCACAGCTAGTAGACACCACTGAGGAGCAAGCGACGGGATTCGGGCCGGACAATAGTGAGGTGGAACCAGCAGATGGATACTGACCCTTTACTTTGTGCAATAATGACAGACATTTATCAAACTTGTTCTGAAAAGAAAAATTTTTCATTAAAACTAACAATATTTCATATTCCTATAGAAACTACATTAAAATAAACAAACATTTAATATTGCAATATTAGTTGTTTCTCTTAAAAATAATTAATATTGTTTCCTTATTCTGTGGTTATGTCAGTTAAGTAAGCAAATTCGTAGGACCACAATCCTCGCACAAAAAAGAGGCATGAGGCATAGACGTTATCAAGAGCAGAGTCATAATGTCTATAATGCATTTAGAATGAAATGAAATAACAAAATGCCTACTATCACTTTACTGGAGAGTGTTAGGGACTTCGTAATAAGAAGACCAAGAAGACATATATGTTGCATAAGAGATACACCACTTTGAAACGAATTGCCAGTATATAAAAAGAAGAAGAAGAAAAGATAATTTTTTAATTCAAAATTACCATCATATCAGAGTCATCATTTGTGGTATTACAAAGTGAATCAGCAATGGATCGAGTCTCTTGAAGGTTGTTCTTTTTGGTCTGTAGCTCATCGGACACCAGCTGGAGGAGCCACACACGCCGTTGTAAGTCTTGTAGACGACGACGCGACAGATCTCGTTGACATTCTAAGTAAATATAATATATATAATATAAAAATAAGGTTTACAATTCACAAACAAAAAAATAAGAAACCTCACTACACATATAACAAAAAGAGAAATTGTAATTGGGATTATTATTTATGTAATATACTTTTTACTCCATTTCTTCAGTTTTTGTAGAACGTGTGGAGACAAATAGTACAATACATTTCCGGTATTCTACTAATCAAACCCTTTCAATCTTTCATATCTATATCAGAGTCCCATTTAAAAAGTAACATATATTCTTGACTCATCCAGCCATCTATATTTGACGATTCTTTCATGATTATGCCATACCACACAGATAAGACAAATCAAATACATTAACCTCCCCCTCCTTTTGGCTTTGCCTAAAAAAATAATAAACTTTACCAACAACTACTGGCCCGTTGGCGCGGTGACAGCGCATCTGCCTTCCAAGCCGGTACCCCGTTTTCGATACCCGATGAAGTCAATATATTAAACGAAATTTTATAAATTGTCTTGGAGACGGGATGTTACTGGGAACTCCCCCAGTTCATTGTGTGTTGATCATAGTGCAAGCCTAATGCGTAGTTTGAGATCACACAAATTGTGTAATTGTCTGGAGTATTATTATAAACTTTAAAGCACATTTATGTGACCATGCCTGGCAACACATGCTCTGGAATTATGGCTACGAAGAGAAGTAAACTACTGTACCATGTTACTTTGTTAGTGCATATCTTTGATCACATATAAGAAACAAGATACACAACCAACATTCCAAAAATGTCCGAACTAAATATGCACTCAAACGACTATTTGAGATTTTGAGTGCACTTTTGATTTAGTGGTATTCGAAAACGCTAAACATGTCAAAGTACTCTTTCAAAAATTGTAAAAACAACAAGTCTAGAACGCTGACAAAGGCCGGAGATTCTTATTATTGATAAATAAATAAAATTATTTTATTTACATGTCCATGGTTTCTTGCAATAATAACCAACCTCTTTTTTATTAAATTCGTAATAATATTTTTCAACTATTGCCCGACGATATAATATGTCTCATCCTTGTCATTTTCACGTAACAAATCAAAACTACGTAAATAACGATGAGAATATATTATGTGAATTCTACTTTAAGCACGCAGCGTAAGAGTGTATTTAAAATATTTTTTCTAACAAACCTCGTTTCAATATCATGCAAGGATCTTTTACTAGCTTTTACAATTTTATAAGCCCGTCTTCGCTGACTACACCGTTAGGGATACAGCGTGAGGATATGTATGCTTCGACAGTAAGGTCTACTGTAAATTAACATAATATTGCCAATAATGCTATACGATATTAGAAATGTACATGTCAATTCGGACAGTTATTTGTTTACATTTTACAGAAGATTGTGAATCTACACACATCAAGAGTCTAGGGATCGAGTACATTTTTAACTATAAAAAATTATCTAATTAATATTTATCAAATCTAGTCTTCCAGACTGGCTTCTTACTTTAATTCCTATGTTTAAGTTAACAACTTATCCCTATATTTTGTAAAAATTAAGAAAAATTACAATTTTTGCAAATTGTGGGAAATTAACCTAAGTTAATGTCGTCAATTAAATGGCAAAAAAAAGCAAAAAATGAGGATTTTTTAAATTTTTATTATAAAGATAAAAAAATTAAGAATCTGTGTTTCCACCATTGACACTAATTACACAATCACAGCGATTTGGCATTCTTAAAATCAATTCATCAAAATCACTTTGAGGAATGGCCGCCCACATTCTTTCTAACAAGTCAAAAAGTTGTTGTGGGGTATGCACTGCATCCATACTCGGCACAGCTATTCTTTGGAGCATATCCTATGCGTGCTCAATTGGGTTGATATCTGGCGATTGAGCAGGCCACGACAGAACGTTGATACGAGCATCGGCAAGAGTGCGTGTTACGACTCTAGCCGTGTGTGGACGTGCGTTGTCGTGCGTTAGTCGAAACGAATCATCCAACCGGCTTCGCAAAGGGATGATCACGTCTGAAACGATCCTCTCCGCATAAATCTGAGCATTGAGGTTGCCCCTGATCCAAATGAGATCGATTCTTCCACCGATCCAAATACCGGCCCAAACCATTATTGTTCCCCCTCCATATGAATGAACTTCCTGACAAAATTTCAAACTTTCTTGACATCCAGAGGTCCTCCAAACTCGAGTACGTCTTGTATCTGGCGTCATACCGAAACGAGATTCATCGGAAAAGCAAACACAACGCCAGTCTTCTTCCTCCCAATTTCTGTGTTCGCGAGCCCATTGTAAACGGGCCCTACGTTTGCAGGGTGCTATAGGCGGAACTCTCAGCGACCTTCGGGAACGCAGACCCACTTCACGTAAACGATTTCGGATGGTTTGGTCGCTTACCAGCAAGCCTGAAGAGCTGTGGAGCCTCGTAGCCAACATCATGGCGGTCATGGTACGATTCTGTCGAGCAGTATTTTGGATGTACCGGTCCTGTGAGTGGTGATGCGAGATCGTCCTCCATATCCCTTGGCCACGCTGCCCGTGATACGATAGCGTGTCCAGAGACGGCTTATGACGCTCTGTGTAATGCCAAGAGCGACAGCCACAATACGTTGCCTGGAACCAGCTTGCAACATTCCGACGGCTCTCTTCTCATGTCAAACGATGTCGTCGCTCCATATCGATGCAATTTTTTTCAGTTCCGATGCAGAAATTGTAATGGATTTGTAAAAACGCTATTACACACTTTTATAGGAATCCTGAGTGACAGTTGATTTTCTATTTTTAATCAAAATTTAAAGAAAATTCTTTATTCAAATAGTGAAAATCACTAAAAATAATTAACGATCCAAAAAAGTAAAAATAATAATCCTCAATTGCGGTGATACTCTAAAACGTACTTGATCCCTAGACACTTTTGATGTGTGTAGTTCTTTATTTGTGATCCACGGTGCACACATAAGGTGTGTACAAACCATTGAGTAATAATGTACAAACCTTCGTTTTTACTTCATGGTACAACCACAGATTAATTAGTTTACTACCGTAAAGTACAACTATGCAAGATCGCGTAACGTTCATATCATTGCTTTTTTTTGTCTTTCTAGAGAGAATTGCTCGCAAATAAGTCTAAAATATCTTTTTTTTTTTTTTTAATTTTCGCCTCCCCTGATCTTTGTTCAAAGACTTTCTTAGACTATTAACATTTTCCTGACACAATAATTTAACACACCTATTTCTCCTAATCACACCCTTTCTCCATTTATTCTCCATTTCTCTAGTGCATTTCTTATTCCTAAGTCTAAAATATATTATAGGTATGGACATTCAACAGGAATCAAACTACAACTGGATAGACAGACATTATCTAATGTATGTTTACATAGAAGTCAAAATATATAGGTAATTGTTTGTTTGTACTTACTCTTAGTAGAAATTTTATCTATGAGCTGTTTAAGCTTCTGATGAGCCTGCATCACTTGGTCTTCTATTTCAACTACTTTCTGTTTTATATTGTTATGTCGATGCCACAGTTGCAGTTCTTCTGGCACAGTGACATTTGAATTATGCTACAAAATATAATGTAATCATTAAATAACATTATACCCACTCAAAAAATCAAACAGAATAGACAAAAAGGCACAGAGTACCAAATATCAAAGTCCTTGGCACTTTTCTCTTCTTATTGTTAAAATTTTCTAAAGACTTTTTTATAGTGGAGCAAAAACTCAAAACTTTCATAACTTATCCTACAATGGTCTAATTTTATGTATTTAATATAAACTCAGAGGTTTCTACGTCAGTATGCCACACCTAAAAGGGTTAGAAGATTTTTGTTTGGAGTACTCAACAGCCGAAATTTTTTTTTAATTACTGCGGACGATAAAACCTATTTCGATGATTGGAGACATTTAAACGAATAAAAAGGTGACTAAGGTTATAATATCGTGTCATGTTACATAGGTAGTTATTTGCAATATTTTTCTTGTAAATAACTTGTAAGATGTCGATGTACGAAAATTTCAAACCGTGAAAATATTACACAATAAATATTTTTCGCATTTAAGTATATCGTATTCAAATAGCAATTCCTAGATAGATTAATCTTTTTACTATAAGTATTATTACATTCAAAATAGTAATAGTGGGTGCATATTTTTTTTATGGTTATTGAAGTTTTCATACATTGATGTTTTCCTACAAATAACTCCGTGATGCTTTAGCAAATAGCAACCTTAGTAATTTTTTCTTCGTTTAAGTTCCCCAAACGATATACATACTCGTATATAGGTTACGTAGTGCGCCGCCATTTTCGAAAAAATTAAAATGGCGGCTGATGAGCACGCCAAAATCATTAAACCCCTTTGCTGCGCATTGAATTACCGTCCCGAGAGGAGCTCTGTAGGTATCTGTTAGGCTGCCTATCTTACCTAGTGGAAAACAATGACTTAACTCTTGTTCTAAGTTAGAGGATTAACATTAAATAGGGACAAACACAAACCTCGTTAAAGGTATTCTTCGTCTTATACTTATGAATATCATCACAGAACACCTGTAACCGTTTATTTCTTATTTCATCCTTCGGCTGTACATGTTCCATGAGACTACGCCAAACCATGTAGTACTGACCTCGACATAATCTATAATTTAAAAAATTAAATATCCTTTGTTTAAATGTGTGTATAAAAAAGACTGACTGACTTCTTTACTGATGGACGGTCAACATACAGCCAAAACTCATGTGTCCATAAATATGAATTTTTGCAAAGGAGCTCCTTACATAACATAGGCAATTCTGTTTTAGGGTATGCCGGGGCCCTTGGGCACACTAGAATTTGGGACCCCGTTGGAAATGGAAAGTAAAAAAGTGAACGACAAAAAAAACATTTTCTTTGAGTTCGCTTCTTAGAAAAAAAAAAATAATCTGATTTGATGTCCCATTAACATGTAGATTAAGAAATGTTAACGGTGATTCTTTGTACGTGTCTAACTAAAAATAGAAAAAAATTGAGCTGCTTTTTTCGTGTAAGGGAATACATCTGCTTTTCTACTCTTCGGGTCCAGTGAGGTCGAGGGTCCTGGGCACGTGTGCCTTATGGTCAATACGGTTCTTAACATAGAGGAGTGCTAAAATAGGAATTTTGAAAATTCATCCCTTAAGAGAGATGAATAGGAGTCGAGTTTGTACGGAAGTTTGACATTTTTGAAGCTATATTTTTGAAGTTTTCTAGAAATAAAGGTCAGTTGTATTAAGAGTTTTTGGAAATTCATCCCCGAAGGAGGAAGGAAATAAGAGACTAAAGTTAGTATGGAAGTTTGTCATTGAGGATAGAAAATTACTTCTATTCCATGAATTTCATTCTATATTGTATAAACTACATCAGAAATACTTCAGTTTTGTGCATGTTAAAATATCTAAATATTATTAATATGAATTACTTAAAACAAAAAAAATATATACGAGATGAGGAATAATTTGATGCTGCGGTAATTACAGTCAAATGATTTTTTTTTATTTAGAGTTCCACAATTTTTTGTTAAAAAATACTACCTAAAACACAAACAGTTATAATCCTATGGATACTTTGACTTTGTTGATCCATCAGAGATATAGCTTGAGTATAAATAATGTAGTGTGCAATTGTTCAATACGTAGGAATGGTAACTTCAGATTCAGTGAGTTAAATGATTCGACATACCTGGATTCTAAACTCTTAAGGATTCCTTTATAAGATGATTCATAATTCAGAGAAGTAATTGATTTCAACCATTTGTGTGAGTTTGATCACATTGGTATTGTGTTCGGCGTCGGCCACACCAAAGTCCCTCTACCAAAAACTAGATAAACCATACTAACTATAAATCTATCTACTAGTACAACATTATTACCTGTATCTAGTGGCGAACCAGGCCCATTGTAGGCCTGATGCGGAAAAACGCAAAGTTGAATGGGATTAAGTCTCAGGTTTGTAGCTCAGGCCCGAGAATATGACTACGGTGTTCCCTGCCTGTCATAAGAGGTGACAAAAGGGGCTCCGGGTCTTTTTGGCGGGAACGGGAGAAATGACGTTGTTATTTTGCTTAGATTCTCTATTTTTTAACTTTTTTGCAAGTTTTAAAGTACAAAGTGATAGTAGGTATATTGTGGTTTAAAGTTCTGTATAAGTGAAAAGAATGGAGTAGGTTTAAATTAACATCTGTAACTAAAGTTATCGCGCTCTTTGAAGAAGTCCTTTATAACTTCAGTAAAGCCTACTATCACTTTACTGCAGGAGTTTTATGATAAGAAGAAAAAACGAATTTACATGGAACATGGTTCATGTCGATTCTACTTATTAATACGTGACATTGGCAAATGCGCTAATCTGTGCGCCATGCCATGAAAAAATAAAAAAAAGGGGCTCGTCCTTCCACACTACCCTGAGGAAGACGACGGCGAGTGTTGTCCGCACTGGCATTATGAGGGTGCAGGAGGGGCTCTGTAATAGCGTCCCCAGAGAAGTTTGCTTCGGCACAGCATGAGAGTGGCTCCGATGCGTTGTGTAGGAGATTCCGGAGCTCCTCGACAACGCTCCTATGATGACCATCGTCAGGTGTTAGTGGGTATAAAAAAGGCGCCCAGTCTGTGCAGAAATTGATGTACTTGGAGATATTGTTGTACATGTAAAAAATTAATAATATAGATGTATAATTGACAATTAGCATGGCCTGATAATAGGTGAGTACCGGACTACATTTGTATGTATTTTATATACATATAAATGTAGTCCGACACTGATGACACTGATTGTACCTACAACATACTATATACAGATAATCTCTAATCTCTTCTCTAAATAGTATATAACAAAGTCGCTATCCACGTCTGTCTATTTCTCCACTTACTTCTTCTAAATCATGCAACAGATTTTTATGCGTCTTTACAATCAATTAGAGAATTTCTTCCCGAAGGTTTATTGTATAGATTCCACTCGTGCGAAGCCGGGACGGGTCGCTAGTTAGATATAAGGAACATAATTATGTACTATGAATTATTCAAAGCTGCTAATGAATCATTCAGTATTAGAAAAAGAGGAAGTGAATCAAATAAGTCAGAGAATCATTAAGAGGAGTTGAATTTGCGGGACTTGGATTAAGACGCTACAAGAACAAAATAGTGAGATCTGTTCTTTAGTCATATGACAATTGCAGATATATTAGAAATTCAATTTTTTAAATTATCCTAGATCATATCATATATTTAGTGAACATTCTGATAAAAGGAAATCACAATTTAAATACATTTTCCCAATAGAATATTTAACAAAGTAGACTGTATTTACAAATTTTCGCTTAGTAATTTGAAATGGGAATAGTTTTTGTATAATTTTTTTTGCATATTGAAACATTACGAACATTAGAAAAATCTGGTAAAACAGAATAATATTTCGTTCATTCGTTTTTTTTCTAGCCATTTTATTATTTGGCGCTTATGTTGCGTGCCCTCTGATGATTTTCCCCACGTATAGCATTAAGGTCAGCACAGACTCAGCACATGTATGCATCGTATTATGAAATCAGATTTTTATTTTGTATACAGTTATGAATACACTTGTTACATGCAACAGTCACATGCGGTCCATGCAACGTCGAATTGCAGTCTCCAGGTCTCTAGATCGGCATGGGAAGGTGGAGGGGATGACGATTCATTGTTCCACACATATAACCAGTGTCTTTCTAGAACTTACATTCTCATCACTTTGATCACACAACATTGATCCATGTGTTTATACTTAATTTACGATTCCAAAATAAGGGATAAACAAGAGATTGAGTAGTAAGGTGATATGATGTTTGATATCACACTAAGAGTTAGCGTTAATGGTCAAAATTATTATTTATTTGTTAAAATAATTGGTAAATATTGTCAGTTAAGTTTAATGTTTGAAAATATATATATTTATTCAAGTAGGTACTAAAATGAAGTAAGGGATAGCTGTATTAACGGACTCCTATTCAATAAAAATGTCGATCCTATAAGACTATTCAATTAAAATAAAGACAGACACATGTCCAATTTCCATACTTTTTTCTTTCTTTGTTTGATGAACTTAATATTTTCTTTTGTCAACTTTTTTGTTTCTGTGTTGTAGACATATTCATTTATAAACAACAAACTGATTAAATTGCTCTCAAACTCACTCTCGGAATCAGAAAACATATTATTGTACAGCAGTTGTGCAAAATAGTAGTGTAACTTCTGTGAAGTGACAACAGCATCTGATGTCAATTTGCATTGCATATGTAGGACAAGTGTGCACACAGACATAGGAACGTTGCATTGTATATGTTGCATAAGTGTGCTCTGTCTGTCTTTACCTTGGGGAAGAGTTATCCCAAGACCCGATAATCAACAGTTTATAAATTGGTTTATTAAAAAATAAACACAAGTTAAGAAGCTTACAAAATGGAGTTCACAAGCTTATTTGAATCGACGACTTACAAATCGGGTGTTTTTAACTAATGATTGAATGGTACAACACGAATACATAAAAAGGTTGACATAGTGACAGTAACGGTCACCAGAAAAGAGGACTCCAAAATCATTATATAATACAAACAACGACAACATTTTAATATTTTGGTGTATAGAAGTAAGCTACACTGCACTATAACAATGTCAAGATCTATTGTCAAAAGTATTCCAACAAAAAATAAACAAGGATGGAAGCTCAGAACAAAATGCAACATATATATTTGGATTTTTTTGCGTTTCTTGTAGAATTCATGACTGCATAATAATGTGTAAAAATTTAAAATTTAAAAAACCCCCAAGTCCCCCAACACAAAAACATATAAAAAGTAAAAAATAAAATTTCTGGGCCTGGTCCTTTAACTTTAATACTTAAATAATTAATTTGTAATATTTTGTGATTCAAGCGTCGTCGCGTCGAGAAACCGCTAAATAAAAAAAATAAAAAACTGAATACAAATAAACAGAAGCTTGGTAATGACATAAAAAAATATGCGATTATAATATAATTGTTGAATACAAAATATTATTTTGCGACGGTACATACAATATTCTGCCATACATATTAAAAAGTCTTTGGGCTACCAGTAACAAACAATTTCAGAATAAAGCCGGTGGTGAAGCCTCTGGAAAATTATAACAGTTTATATCTACTTACTGAGCAATTTTCTCCACAGAAGGAACTTTTTCAGAAGGACATCCCATAGCCAAAAGCCATTCCGCAAACTTTTGTGGAACTTTGCTACTACTCAGCTTTTCTTCATTTCTACTAACCTCTTTCTTAGACATATTTTAAAGGCAATTGAAACTATATTTTTATAAAATAAATATTACAAGCTTAAAGCAATTAAAAACGTTATTTCGAATCAATTTTGAATCACAGATTATTTTGATTGATTATTTATTTATATTTCTTAAGGCATTAGAAACAAGACCGTCAGCCTAATGACGAAACTTCTGGAGAAACATTAACTGTCCCTAACACTTCTCAAGTAAAGTGATAGTAGCCTTTACTGAAGTTATAAAAGACTTCTTGGAAGAGCGCGAAAACTTCAGCTACACATATTTATTTAGATCTCCTCCATTCTTTTCACTTACACAGAACTTTAAAACACAATATACTATCACTGTTGTACTTTAAAACTCCTAAAAATGGAAACAATAGAAAATCCAAATAAAATGACAACCTCGCTTCTCCCGTTCCCGCCAAAAAGTTGCTTTGATTATAGAATTAAATCAGAAATTAAATCAGATTAATTTGAATCAAAGTCACAGAGAGCAGATTTAGCAAAGGTACTGTCAGTCAGTGTCAAACTGTCAATGGACTTTTTGGCGGGAACGGGAGAAGTGAGGTAGCATCAATCAGCATCATCAGCATCAATATGCATGATATCATCAGAAAAAGGGAGGGCTTTTTTTGTGTCATAGGTTTATACAAAACTACTGAAATATTGTTCTAACTGAAAATAGCAGTCACGTAGTTCGATGCTGTCAGCATATAATTAGAATCTGCGTATAGGGCGATTTTAGTTTCTCCAAAAGTTATGTCATTAGGCTGATGGTCTTGTTACCAATGCCTTAAGAGCAATAAATAATAATAAATAAATAATCCTAATAGTATAATTCTTTTCTGTTATCGACTTGTGATTTTTCTCCTTGTCCAACAATGTTAGGAAACATTAAAGATTTTATTTCCGTAGTTCAAGACGGCCTTAGCACTAATAATAACTTGAGACAGACGCTTCAAGAAGTTCAAAAAGTACGAAATATTTTCAAAGATAAACAGAAGTCGACAAGCGAAAGCAAAGTGGACTATGGAACTGGTAGCGAATTATTGCAAATATATCAAGAACAGTGGGCTGAGATGCATCAAAGCGCTGATCATAATGCTAAAGCGGCTGAACAAGTTGACAAATTGATAATTGAGTTACATGAGACGACAAAAATTCAGCTGCAAAGAGCAAATGATTTGGCGCATAATCTCGCGTATTTACCCACATTGACGGGCACGGTGGCTCAATGCATGAGCAGTTTAAAGAATGTGGAGTATTTGATGAAGACAGTAGAAGAGGAACTTGTGGAATTTGAAGATATTGTGGAAAGGAGCAAAATGGAGAAATGGAAACTAGACCACCATTATCAACTCTGTTTGTACAAAGAAAAGAAGATGGGTAAGAGAATTTAGTTACTTAAATTTATAACTAAATAAACCAAAAAGGGAATATTGTTTGATAACCTCTAATAAATAGCTATTGAAAGTGGTTGGACAAAGTTGTTATGACACATGTACACAACACAGACCAATTACTATTTACGTATTTAACACTTGGGCCTAGGTATTTTTTGGATTCCTTAACCAAATAGCAAAAAAAAATCATAATCTCATCTTGTTTGTGTCTGTCCATATGTCATAGCTGGAGACTATTGGCATTATATAAATGAAATCTGTAAGTTAGTTGTAATTTATGAACCACTATACAATGGTGTACATGAAATTTTGAAAGAAGTCAAATTTATTAAGAATAATATTTAAAACTTTGCTTACCACTCCATCCTCTTTGACTGTCCCTGTCAGGAATGGGACATGATTATATGTATGTATATGATTATGGGTGGGCACTCCATACTTGTAACTTATAAATAAAACAATTCCAGTGCACATAACCATATGAGGTATCTTTAGATAGGTTTTTCAAAATGATATAAAAGATCCAAACTGACTTTCTTATTTAAGTCAATAGTTAGTGAGATATTTGCTTCTAGTCATAAAAATTGAACCTTGTCTTTTCAACCTAATATTTGACAAGGTAGAGGTCTAAAAAATTAGTTTGAATAAGATTTATCATTGTTTTTGAGATGTAGTGTATTTTCAGTAACAAACTTAGTGACTGCAGAATTAACCGTTTTCCAGTGTCATTGAGAAACATGAATAAATACAAACTTAATTTTACTGCTGATAAAATTAATGTTATTGTTCATTCTCACTATGGACCCTTCGCTGTGCATGGTTCTAAATGTACTTGGCCAATTTTCTCAAAAAATTCCCAGGAGACAAACTATGTTCAAATAGCTAATGTTTTTGTTATTTTTCAGAATCTAAAAACAAAGCATTTCTTTACAAAATTTTTTTAAGGCTTAAGGCGATCTTAAAGTGCAGCAGAGCAATCACCTTAGTCTTTGGTGTTAGGTTTTCAACTATTCAAGTCCTCTATCGATTAACCAATTTTGCTGACACCTTAATCATTGTCAAATCACAAACTGTAGTTGGTCAAAGATTAAAATCACTCTTTGCAGGTTCCTATTCTGTGTAAACAGAGGGCATCAAGGTGCAACAAAATTATGCCTTGAAATGACTTTATAATGAGTATTTGGCAGAGGAATCTTCTGTTTTTCTTTTTCCCAGACCAGGGGCTGCAGTCCCGACATAGCGATTATTTTCGTAAACTACCGATCGATAAAAATAACGAAAAAAATCACTTGCCCTAAAGATAAACACGAATACTTTGCGAGCTGTCAAATTTGATCATAAAAACATTATAAGCAATCGTAAAGTTGACAGTTAGATTCGATATGATTCCAATCACAATCGATAGTTTTAATGTAGAGACTTTCAAAAATCGTTAAAAATTAATTGTTATGACTTATCAACCGAAATCGGGTCGTAAAGCGATCGCTATCTATGTCGAGACTGCAGGGGCAGCATGGAAGCAAAAAAACTGATACATTAGTTAATAAATTGTTGAAAATTGCTATTGTAAAATGATGTTGAAAAAATGATTACCAACTCTTCTCAGTGCAGGTTCCTACTAAACTAGTGATAGACAATCATAATTACCTCTGCATAAGGTTTACTTTTGAATAACAATGGTATAAAATAAATTTTATCTGCTGATTAAAACTAATATTGGTCACATTGATCTCTATTTAACTTTGTATTCTATTCCAGCTGCCTTAGAAGAAATCAGATATAAACTTGCTAAAGAAAATACAATGAACAACTATGAAAGTGAAAAACAGCAGCTAGCCAAACTACAAGCAAAGAGAGACCTAAGTGCAGTGGCATTCCAAAATGATGTAACCAAATATTTGACCAGCGGAAATGTTCCTTCAGGTAAAGATAATCTATTTTATTGTTGTAATGTGCCGATTGTATATAAGAACATTTTTTGTGAAATATTGGTCTTCCCCATAGTCGTTTATTTATCTGCATTCCCAGTCTGATGCTCCTCAACAGCAAATTTTTTAAAATTATGATTACCGTTGTAACAAACATTTTAAAGAATTAACAGAAACCAATGCACACATTGCAGAAAAGACTATAGACATGACAGTCATAATTATGTACTTTCTTCTCCATTTCTAATTGCTCTAATCCTCTTTTGAGCTCTCTTATTTTTCTATAGAACATGAGATTATTACTTAGTGTACTTCAATTCCCATTATTTTAGTTAGTAGTACTCACACTGGACCTTGCTTCAGTGTGAGTGTAGAAACTAAGAAGTATCAAGATATTGTTTTTCTGTTTGTGGGTATTAATACTATGTTTGAGATACCCTATCAGTGGACTATGTTGCTGTGAAGTGTGTGAGTGAAAAAGTACAAGATTTGTGGAGGCGAAAGCATGTATGGATTGCAGTGCTTGATGCGCCATCCTCTCCGACTACCCTGTCAAAGATACAGTGTGATGATACATATTTATGTATATTATGTTTCATCTGAAAGAGTCCTCTGGAATAATTGTAACACTAATTGTACACCGGCTTATTGAAAATAGTTAATCGAAACAGTGTTTTTTTAACTGGGACATCCGAATCCATAAGAGATACAGGAAAACTGGAAAACTGTAGTAGAAACCATTTGGTAATTTTTTGTGACAACAATTTTGCCATCGTCAACTTCTTGCTCAAGTGTGAGGCCCATAAAAATAAGCAAAATTGGTAAAAAAAAATTTTAATGCAGATTAACTCGGTTTCATGCAAGCATCATTTCATTGTATTGATGGAAATAAATCTGGACAGCAGAAGTTGGCAAATTTAATAAAATATTTTTTCATGTAATACAATATGGGGAAATCCGAATCCATAGAAGATACAAAGGAACCGCCTTAGAGATCATTCGGCCCCTTTTGTGAAAACAATTTTGGCATTATAAATTGTTTTGTAAGTGTAAGTTGTCCATAAAAATTGAAAAATTTAGTATTTCTTTTTTTAATGCAGATCAACTCAGTTTCACGTAACTGTCATTTTTATTATTGTATCCGGCAAAAAAAATCTGGACAGCAGAAGTTGGTCAAATTTTTTCATGCGACTAAAGAATACAATGTACTAAATCAGTCGACTTACTCAGAAACAATTCATTTCAACTGACAAAAACTTGTGTGTAAGAAAAGAGTTCCATATTTGAATTTCGCGTAAGACACATCTATCATCATCATCATCATCTACGACTATGATTTAGTGCATTGAATATTCTTCTACTGCATGAAAAATTTTTCATTAAATTTGACAACTTCTGCTGTCCGGATTTTTTGTGCTGGATACAATTAAATGACGCTTACGTGAAACTGAGTGCATCTGCATTAAGAAAAAGAAATTGTCAATTTTACTCATTTTTATATACTACTCACACTTGACCAAAAAATTGATAATGACAAAATTGTTTTCACAAAAAGGACCGAATGGTACCTAAGACGGTTCCTTTGTATATCCTATAGATTCGGATTTCCCCGTACTGTATTGGATGAAAAAATATTTTTAAATTTGACCAACTTCTACTGTCTGGATGTTTTTCCCCTGTATAATGAAATAATACTTACATGAAACTGAGTCAATCCGCATTAAAAAAAAAATTGCCAATTTCACTCATTTTTATGGACATCTCACGCTTGACCAAAAAATTGATTGGGTACTAAGACAGTTCCCCTGTATCTCTTAAAGATTCGGATTTCCTCATACTGTCCCAGTTAAAAAAAACGCCTGTGTAGTGAATAATAATTTTGTTCAGGTATATTGATATAAGATTAATGTGAAAAAATTTACATAATTACAGGTGCATCATCCTCATCAAAAATAACACTGGAACAGGTGCAACTAGATGAAGATCAAAGTGACTTGGAAAAGTTCTTAGACAGTTGATATTTTCAGTTTTGGCTAATGCATTACAGATTCTATTTGAAGTAGGGATATTACAATGTCCATTCCATATTTCTTAATATATTTATAACTTTGTTGAGTTTTAAGTGTTATTGTGATATTTTTAGCTTATCAGATACATATTATCCATAAAATAACAACCTGATATTTTAATGATTTATATAAAATTTATTTTTTTCTTTTTGTTGAAATACCTAAAGAATTTTATGTTTGTATTGTTAATTTTTTTAAAAGAAATGGAATTCTTTTCTTATTAATATCATTAATAAAGTCAAAAATACAAAAACATATATACAAACACGTTTATGACTAGTAATATAAGCACATTGCTGTGGCGCTTCATCAAAACACGGCTATAATAGCTGGTCAGGATATATAGTTCGATACACGTCTGCTCTTGACTCTCACAAACATTATTCAATATTCACCATTCAATAACAATATAAAAATATTTCTGACCATCGAAAGTTCATTGGCATGTACATTGTACATACAAAAATTATGAACGCCACATATACATACATTTATTTAATTGATTAACAAACAGATAGTTTTGTGCTCGTAACCAGCGATATTTAATGTTTGCCTACAACTTTTAATGGTCAGATATTTGTAAAGTTTAAAAATAAATGAGTTGTAATCATGATGTTTTTGTGTTATATGACACCACATTTCTTCAACGACGTTACTACGTTTTTCTCAACACGGGATGTAGATCGCCCCCACCGTGCGCTGACAATTTCATTTTCCCTGCAACATGGTTTTTTGTACAAGGTCTAGCGTCTCTAATCGAACCACTAGCATCTTCCATTTCCTCATCAGTGGAAAAGTCTGAAACACATACTGTCAAATGCCTTTTTTTCGGCGGTACTACATGAGAAGTCCATCGCACTGAGCCTTTATGATTTCCTTTCATGTTATTTTCGTCAGTGTCTGACGCAGCTCTTTGAGACTCATTTTTGAAATTTCGTGAATTTTTATTAGATCTATGAATTTGCTCCTTTTTTTCCCCCCTCGGGGGGGTGTGGAAGTTTTTTAAATTTACACCTGTATGAGTTTTATTATTGAGGTCAGGGAAATTTTGTGAATAAATCACGACACTGTCGACCGTCTTTTCCTTGTGAAATTTTGGTGGCTGTTTTTTATTTGGATCGCTTTCAACAACTGAAGGATTGCTCGTTCTTTTTTCTGCAGAATTTCCACTACTGCAACTTGTGTTACTATTACTTGTGCTATATTGTTCAACTGCTTGCTTCTCCAATTCACGAAATTTCGTGTCTATGCTTTCGTCTGATGCTTTGTATTGCTCTAACGCCTCCTTCTCCAACTCTTCGAATTTGTTGTCAACGTTTGGTGGTCGCAACCTCGCTGTAGGTAGAACTATCTTGGAATTTAATTTCAACAGTCCAGGCGGCATCAGCTTATGTGGTAATCTAACGCATCCGACCGCTGCTAAGTTGATGGGAGTTGGAGCACTCATACTGAGCACTGTGCTGTACAAACGCTTCTTCCTTATTCCTGCATCTATCGCCGCTCCACTAGTCGAGGGCATTTGTCCATCGACTACGATTTTCTCCTTTTGTGGTGATTTGAAACCTTCCGATTTTTCTGTGATCTGCTGTTCGGATAACGTCGTTGGTGTTACTGCTTGTATTGCGGTTTCTTCGCTGTCTGTATTTTCTTGTGGTTCTTGTTTCTGCTCTTGAGGTTCTGGTTTAGGAGCAATGTTTTGAATAGGCTTTTCATTGGTACTGTAGTGGGTAAGATGGAATTTATGGTCGAGCCGCGGCGAAGGATGATCTCTTGGCCACCACACACCATAACGCCTTTCGGGACAACGCACTAGGCGCTGAGTAGTCGGCGTGTACCGACCCACATTGGTTCCGCGATATGGTGGACAACGCGCTGCTGTTGCGCGCATCACTGCCTGTACACTTGCTGATAGTCGACCCATCGCTCTTTGATATTCCGTGATTTGGGGTGGCCGCGGTGAGTCGAACTGAAACTGAAGACAATAGTGATGCATGCAATAATTAATCAAATAAGTACCTACATCTTTAATTAATTGACTAGGCGTTTTGGTCAATTTAAATATGCACCTTGCAAGTTGGATCGCAAAGAAGTTGCGCCGGCGCTTCGAGGCAATATGCAGGCGGTGGTGGCGCGAGCGCCGCGAGCCGGCGCGGTTGTCTCCGGCGCGCGCGCATCTTGCGGGGCGCGCTCGGCGGACTGGGAGCCCTGGGGTGGCGATTTGCTGGCGCAGGTATCGCCTGAGGCGGCGACCATAAACAGCGCACACTGTGAAGTCTCGCTGCTAAAACTGCTTCTTCACCCGCAAGCCGCGCCGCTCCAATCGGGCCCCAGCGCTCGCTAGCTGCCGATGGGTACCAATTAATTTCACTGTTTATTTAGCTAAAGGAAAAAAAGCTTCGATTACGCACAAGGGCCTTGCCTCGTCGGTACTATGTAGTGATCCATGCATCCATGGAAATCACTTTAAATGATTGAAGACTATGCGCTTTCATTTCACTTACATATTATGTCATTCGATTTTGAGTATGGCAGTGCCGTAATTAGCCTTTTATGCCCCCGTTGCGAGTTGTATTTAAGTTACTACCATGCATGATCCAAAACTTGGTCCTGGTCATTTTTGCATCCCTCTAACATCTGCGCCCTGTATCGGCACCGCTGGCACCGCCTTAGTTACGGCACTGGTCAATAATAATTAGATAAAAGTTGTATAATATGATACTAGCACGCACAAATCCTCGTCTGTAAGCATCTTGTACTGACGGCGACGTCGTGGGAGCAAATTCCGATCGGAGGAATCGTCTAATAACTTGCGAAACCAGTATTCCACCTGGAAAAGGTTATACTAATCAGGTACTATATATAAGAATATAATAACAAATGCCTGCCAAAAAATTCCAGAAGAATTGTATACCATTATTGTTACAATAACAATGTTTTCCAGACAAAACTAAAAATGCCGGTCCCGGCAACTAAATTCCCTAAGGTCTTACATAGTAATAAAGATATATATATATATATATGGTAATACAGCAGTATTTTATAACGAAATTATTTGTATGATGTCCACTGTTGGCCAATGCCGGTGGTTAGTGCTAAAACAACTTTAATAATATAACGAATTTTTGTTAGATTTAAATTTAAATTCGATTGAAGACTTACTGACAACAGTCCCTGTATTTTATTGTCGATTATAGCGCTTCTCCTAGTTAGACGCTGAACGAGACTGTTTTTTTCAAGTTTTAAGCTTTATTCTTACTATTTCAAGAAAACATAGAAAGTAATAAAAATATAGTAATGTAATCTATACTAGGTACTATATAAATCTCTAGCGTCTGTCTGTAATTACAATTTTTTTGACAAATTTAGCGATAAATAGTCGTTTTATGACTCACTGACTTAGATTCTATCATTTTTAAAATTTTTCTCTGTCTGTATGTCCTTATATAACTCACGAACGACTTGACCGACCTTGATGAAAATTGGTATATAATAAGAACATGTGGTTGCACAAATGATAGGTTACTTTTTTTATATCGAAAACGTACCCCTATATAGGCGTGAAAAGTGGAATGAAACTTCGCATGGGAAATGTGAAACCGCTAAACCAATTATGATGCAATTTGGTGCAGCAGATATTATGTGTCCGGATACAGACGTAGGCTAGACTTAGACTTTTTTTCAAAAACAATATGTACATATAATCTAACCTAATTCAGGAAAGCCACGAAAAAATATTCCGCGCAGACGAAATCGCGGGTACAGCTTGTTATAATAATAGTTCTACAGACAATTACCCGAATCGCGTAACCCCAAACTGATCACTCGGCTTGTACAACTGGGGGAGCTCCTAGCAACACAGACTTAAGCAGATTTAGAAAGGTTCGTTTCCTAAATTGGCCTAATCGGGATCGAACCCGGGTCCCGACTTGGAAGGCAGATACTCTGCCATCACGCCAACGGACCAGTCAATATTTTAACAAGAGCTGTGACTATCCCATTACCGTTAGGGATACAGCATGAGTATATATGTATGTATGCATTTTAACAACACTTGCCATCTTATATTTTACTTTTTACATGTCTGCGGTTGTACCTATTTGTTTTCTGTGGGTGCTGAAACTGAACGCCCTCAAAGTCGGCGCTCCTGTTTACTTACCTATTCTTAATACAATATAACACCAGAAGAATCCATTTTATACTTTTAGTGTTCCGTATCCAAAGGGTGATTACAGGAATTAGCTAAATTTGAAAGGCTGTATTTTTTACACCGTACTAGGTAGCCGGTTGAAATTTGAACAAAATAATAAGTAGTTATTATCATGGCCGATATCCTAATCTATACTAATATTACAAAGAGGTAAACTTTGTTTGTATGTATTGGATAAACTCAAAAACTACTTAACCGATTTCGAAAACTCTTTCACATATGGAAAGCTACATTATTAGCGAGTAACGTGGACTGTATTTCCAAAAAATTTCAAAATTCCGTGTGAAGCCGGGGCGGGTCGCTAATGAACAACAAAAAAGTAAAAAATTAAGGGGGTCCCTATAGAAGAAACGCAATTCTTTTGGTTTCGTTCTATCGTAAAAATGGTAAAACTCAAGCGTCAAAATTCGTGGTATTGTAGTGCAAACTGAGTAAAGCAACCTCGGACCAAAAGACGTAATGGACGGAGTCATAATAAGTTGCCGCTTGCCGCTCTTACCACTGTTAAACGAATTTTCATGTCTCTTTCTATCTCACTGAGCGCAACCACGAGTAAAACAACTATAGTAAGTATGGCAATCTCGCACTGTCAGGCTGAGATTTATAGATCGTACTTACACTTACCTTGGACTTTTCTTTACACGCACTTTGCTGAGTTCCTGCTAAGCTTAATTTTACCTGTCGAATTTATAGTCGTAATAGAGCTAAGTAAATGCTCAGCAAAAGCTTAGCTTATGTGAAACTTTGTCTGTGATCCGATCTATAGACGTTCCATTATATGTAAGTAACTGCTTTTACTTTCATTGGAGTTAATGAAGTGATTGTCCTATTTTAAATCACAGACTATGCACCAATCACCTATTAATTATTAGACAGAAATAAGAAATTCAAATTGTACAGCATTTTGTACTGAGAAACGATTTTCTACAATTATTACATAAAACCATAGCCTAAAACGGAACGCGCTGTTGTCAAACGCAGAACACAGAGTACTGTCTGTAACCTTACTCTTTTCTACTATCTTTTTAGTCGATCTATACTTAAGTTTTTCGTAAGTCACCGATATTGACGACTTAGCCTTTGCTAAGCTTAAGCTTATCGTGAAGTCGTACTTACCAGACTATAAATTCGATTTTCGTCTAAGTTCAAACTTAAGCTTGAGTAAAGGCAAAGTACGCTCTATAAATCTCAGCCTCGTGTATTTCGTGTCAGCTTATACGTCGGACATGAAATAATCGTAAATCTTAAGTGATTTGGTTACTAGTATAAACAAAAAACAAAATATATCATGTTCAGCTTTGTATCGTTGTACTATGACCTTTCCTAGTAACGTACATTAATAAAATCTAGAAACGCGGTCAACAAAAAAGGACACGCTCTTAGAGCAAATACTCCGTCCATTGTAATACTTGGTCCGAGCAAGCAACGATAATAAAAACCGACCAAATATGAGGCGGGCGCGCGCCAAAGATCCCGTACATTTTTACAACGAAATAAACGTCTTAATAAATATTATACATAATACTAGGTAGTGATAAGTATGAAACTCTGTGCGCGAGTTCAATTCACACTTGGCCGCTTTTTTAAATAGGTAACTAAGAAAGCGACAAAATTTAATTTACTTTAAAACTGTAGTTTTTCAAAATGAACTTTTACCTACCTATATGAAATTATTTTGATCTAATAATAATAAAATCCAACCTCAGGCAGCATCCAACATTCAGTGAGGTCAGAATTTTCGCAACCTTGAGCATTATTGTAACGGCCATTGGCTTTCTCGTTTGTGTTCGTGTAACATTTTTCTCTGAAAAGATTACACCAGTTGTATGTAGGTAACTACATGTTCACTTATGTCTTTTCCCGCCAGAATTTAAACGCAAATTTTCTCATTTTATTGCCAGAATTTAAAAATATCTCGGTTTTAGTGAACATCTACATATAACAACATGTTATTAACAAAAAAATGGAAAACCTTATTTCATCATAATAGAAATTTCCATAAAATTGTGCCAGTCTAGATTGTGGTATAACATCTTTTACGCTCTTCCTTCCATTTTCTTGACAACACGAAATCGGCCGTTTATCTGAAAATTTCCAACAATAAATAATCTTTAGGTAGGTACTTAGTTATATATAATGTTAAGATATTAATGTAATTAATAAAGTTTAATATTAAGATATAGAAACAAATAAGAAAGCACTTCATATTTTACCTGATAGTTCGCACTGATTATTTATTTGTAAGTTTTGAGACTCGATAGTAACCTCTTGCAGAGCTTGAGACACGCGGCAGTGTTGTGTCCAAAGTCTCTGTGATGCAAAGTTTTTGTAAATTGGTGTTACTTTTAGTCGTAACTAAACATAAAATTTCAAGATAATTGGATTAATTATTACTAATTAAGAATGAAAATACCTGATTGGCTATAATGAATTCATCAGGAGGTTCTGCAGCCCATGTGAGATCCGCACAAAGGGCGATATGTGCCCAAGCAGACGAGTACCGATCCACTTCGAAGCTCATTCAATGTGACATTTCACACATACAATTAATTATTTTTAGAATAAGAAACGAACTAATATAATAGTTACTAAATTTTAAGAGAAAAATTAACGGTAAAATTGTAAATAAAAATGACGACAATTTGAAAGACATTGGTGGTTAAATCTACAATAACAAAATTTTCCTCTTTTTTGATAGATACATGATATTTATTTTTTTCTTTTATTTCAGTCGCTTTTTGAATTTCGTACCAAAATAACGAGACTGTCATCGCGATGGCTTGGCCGGATGTTGATGTCAACAAACTCAAGTACAGGCATTTTTATCTGCAATTTTATGATGTGTTGACAACGACTTTTCGGCGGGAACGTGAGAAATGAAATTAGCATTTTATTTAGATTTTCTTTTTTTTTCATTTCTGGAAGTTCTAAAGTACAATAGTGAGAGTATATTGCGCCTTAGTTCTGTATAGGTTTTGAAGATTGGAACACTGAATAAATGTGTACAATTGAAGTTTTACTTTCCTTCAAAAAGTTCTCTGGAAGAGTTCGGTTAGGTTAAATTGCCAATATATAAGAGAAGAAGAAGGAGAAAAGTTTCTACAAACCGAAGCCATGAACGCATGATATTCATGATTATTTATGCTTCACTATAATCGAATGTCAATATTTCTGTACCGTAGAGGGAGTATTACTAGAGTACGTAGGTCTGTGGCCACGTGAGATAAAAAATTTACTGTAGATTTCTCCATATAGCTAATAATTTCTATAATAGTTTTACTATTAGTGTTGCTAGTTAGTATTTACTACCATGTGGGGAGTACCTTCCTTTATCATGACCAGTGATCGGATAATCGGGCCTATATATACCTAAACTTCTTTTTTTGAAAGAATAATATGGATATTCCTTCCTGAATTAATAAGTAATACCGGATTCCCGGGACTAAACAATTTTGTAAAAACAACTATAACTTAATGAAATTATAGCAATGATTATTTTGATTTAGTATCTTTATTTTATTCAAAATAAATGGAATTTCAATAAAAAATGATAATGTGCACAATGTGGTCAAGTAGTGGAAATTGATTTATTTATCTAACAGTTTAGTGATCAAATCGACTAGTTTATTGTATTTTATATGAATAGAAGACTAAAAAATATTACTTGTAGTTATTACACGACTGCCAAAATAAAGAATTGTAATATTTTTTATGTCTACGTATGTTTGTCCGTTTGTTTATTTTACTATAACTTCTAAATGCCTGAACCGATATGCTTGAACCGATTTAAAAGTGTGTGGTATTGTTAGAATCCTTAGGTCATCCCGAGTGACATAGAATACCTGAATTGTCCAAAACCACCGTAAAAAAATTGCAAACTATTTCTAACTAAAAAAAACTGTCATCCGACTGTTAAAAAAGTTGTTAGTTGTATTTTTCAATTATTGATGTTTCTAAGCAAGCAACACAAAAACATTAGTCTACATATGAGTAGATGACTTTATCAAAATCTATTCGTTCAAATGCAGTGCAAGTAAATGAGTGAGACAGCAAACAATATTACCTGG
This sequence comes from Zeuzera pyrina, assembly GCA_907165235.1. Taxonomy (NCBI): domain Eukaryota; kingdom Metazoa; phylum Arthropoda; class Insecta; order Lepidoptera; family Cossidae; genus Zeuzera; species Zeuzera pyrina. The sequence goes on from OU015641.1 coordinate 9,966,230, forward strand.
CCAACATAATTAGATGACCAACAGAAATGACACAATTAGAGCAAAAATGCGGCTGCGATAACGCTACGAAGGGATGAGCGGGGACTGAAGTAGGGAGGGGCGGGTGTTCGTTCGTGTGTGTTCATTCGTTGCTTATCTGTCTATTCATGCGTTCGGGTGTTGTGTTGTGTTTTGCTCCTTTATCTAACGACTTGGCGTTCCCACGGTTTTTGATTTGCATAGTTATCTGGATATATGTATTGCTTGGAACGACAACTTTATGCTACGAATCACGGACTCCGTCACTCTCTGCGACCTGGCTTGAATTATTTGTTTTTTTATAAGGTAAGAAATGTTTACTTCTTATTTTCTACGGTGCAATTGCAGTGTCACCAAAGTTGTTTTTCAGTTAACCCTGTAGTTCGATGATTTACCATTTGCGCTAAATAATCTAGAATAATGCGTAACTAAATGAAAACGAAATTGATTTGTTATTTTGAATTCCTTTTTTATTTCAGTCTGCGATTACTGCATCTTGGTTGGCTATGTCCTCGATCCTTTTTGTAAAATTAAAATGGCAGACCCGATTCCAGTCGAAGACATTGCCCAGTCATGGATAAGGGATATTCCTGAGATGATTTACGACGCAGCAAGTAAAACTATATTTTGCTGTAAGTGTGAAACTACTATGAAGGCAAAGAAGAAAAATGTTGATCGGCACATAAAGTCACAGAAACATCGAAATCTTCAAACAGATGATTTTTATTTTTATTTTGTAGATTTTCTGATAATCTGCAACATACCTTGGTCAAAGCTAGAAAATCCCACATTTCGAAACTTCTTTCAAAAATATATTTGTAACTGTAAACAAAATCATACTATTCCTAGTGAATCTTTATTGAGAAAAACATATTTAAATCGTGTTTTCCAGGCTAAAATGAAAAGTATTCATGACGATGTAAATAATTGTAAATTATGGATTTCATTAGATGAAACTACAGATTTTATGGGTCGAAATGTGGTGCATTTTTTAGTAAAACCATTAATTGAGGATGAACTTAAACATGTTGGCCTGTAAGACTAGACGCTGTGAATGGACAATCAATATCTCAATTCGTCATTGAATGCTTGAAGAATTTGTGGGGAGACTTATTTGAATCTAAAGTTAAAAACTTGCTTATGATGTGCACCGATAGTGTAGCGTACATGATACTTGCTGGCAAAATATTGAACAAAACTTTCCCTAACATGAAGCATTTTACTTGTTTAGCTTATGCATTGCATAGGTTAACAAAAAAAAAAATACGTTTAGATTACGAGGACGTGGATACGCTTATATCAAATGTAAAAAGTGTTTCTGAAATCTCCCAATAGAGTAAAAATTTTAAGGGACATGTATCCAGATTTACCGTTGCCTCCACAACCCGTTATTACTAGATGGGGTACTTGGTTGGAGGCGGCATTATGTTATGCAAAATATTTTAATGAAATCTCTTGTACTGTATAGTACGGTCTGTAAGCACCGTTACACTCTGCTCTCTACTACACGTCCGTTCCCTGCGGCGGTCCGCAACCAAAGAGACAGCTTGTAGGTAATTATTTCTTTTATATAGACAGCCGCCGTTGTGGCGCTGTCACTCGTGCGTGGGGGAGGACAGAGTATTTATTTCCCTTTCGCACCTGTACACTACATCTCTCCCTTTTTTTAAATTAAAATTAGTATTAACATTTAATCAATGAATTTTAAACTGTCTTTGACGTGTAAATATAATCATTTCGTTCGAGATCTTTTTCATTATGGCCTTCTTAAATCTGATTCTTTTACCATTAAGCTTTCTACATCTCGCCCTATAGATTTCCTTTAAATAACTCAAGCAACAATTTTATCTTCTACTCAATTAAAAGCATATACGCATTTCACTATCATCAGTACTCGTACTCACTTATAAGCAATGGCCATGCTGGGCTACAATTTTTTTATAATAGCTCTATCTGACAGAAAGTCAGACCGCTCCTATGTCTTACTGCACATGACAATGGTTAGAATTTACCTGTCTCTAACTACCTCCATTTGACTACTTTTTCATTACCATTTATTATGCGACTTACTATTCGTTATGAGACTGTTCATAATGTGCGACTTCTCTTACTCAAGTCATCTTTACCTTGCCGCTCTTAGTACCCAGCTGTCTTGGCATCTACTTGACTACTACTTATTACAACGACTAAACTCAGACTCTTGCATACAGCGCTATTAACTCTACAGGTTTTTGAATTGTTATAATACTGAGGTGGCTTTCTTCTGAAGCTAACAAATGAACTTCAAATTTAGGCAAGATTTCTTGTAAGTTTAATGTGCGATCACATATGCTATGATTATTTTCAAGTTCTATTTATGATTGACATAACAGCATGTATGTTGTGTCTATATAATAAAACTTCGCTGTAAGTAAGTAACTCATTAATTCTCATTCGGGGGTTGATGATGTAGTCCTTTCGCTTCTAATAATCGTAGACGAAGATACGCCAACCGAAATTAGTAATTGGGAGGACGTTATCAATTTTTCAATTTGTTTACATTTCTGATCTGACCTGGAATACATATTCTTCGTATTTCTCGTCAAAGTTATTTGATAGAACTTTCTGGGACTTTCTCTGACCTCCATTTCTTTTCTTTCTTTTTTTTTTTAAGTTAGTTGCTATGTAGGCCGTACTAGAACTGTAACACCACTACCTCCAATATAGTACAACATTGTCTCCTCATGTATTAAAGCATAGATTTGTAATAGGAAGATTTCTCAATGTAATGAATGTAAATTAACATTAACATTATCAGTTACTAGCCTGTTTAGTGAAATACTACATAGACATATATGCAATAGATGTATTATCTATCCATATCTATCTATCTTCTATATCTATATCTGTAAATAGTTAAAGCAAAGTCGCCGTTTTCGTCTGTCTGTTTCTCCGCTAGTTCACTATAATTTAGAGAATTTTTCCGGAAGGTTTATATGTATAAAATATGCATATCATAGTAGAAAAAAGCCGAGAATTTCTATGATTTGTAATAATGTCGCAAAAACATATTTTTAGGGGCTTACATTGGTAGTGCTGGTTAAACCTTACGAGCCAGATCTAAATAATGTAATACGGAATTGTATATCTTAAAAAAGTCTATAGAAAAGTCCACAACGGTATATGTCTAACTTCTAAGGATACCCCATAGTAACAATTTTAATTTTTACATATTACTTAAAACTAATGGGTTATTTACGGAAATTTCTACCCCTGCGAAGCCGGGGCGGGTCGCTTGTATCTAAAATGTATTTCACGCAAAATCACGAGCGTATCACTGCCTGGTCTTCGTTCGTCAACGTACACAAGGAAAATCTTTTCCTGTTTATTATTCGCCCTTCCTTAAGATCTGGTGAGATGCCGTGTTTGACTAATGCTCGAAATGTCAATTTTGTCCAAATATTAACCCGCCTACTTCGGCCTTTTGTCAGAAACACTGGGATGAAACTATGCAAAACATTCATTAACAACTTTTCGATTCTCGTAGCACCCAAAAGAGATCGGTGCCTCCTCCTGGCTGTTGTTGAGAAGAAATTAGGACACTGGTTTCAGGTAATACCTTCAAAAACTTAGGAGCTTTATTAGACAATATCAGACTTTTATAGTATCCCTTTGTCTGGAGGCCAGGACTAACCTTCTTCACCGTTGTCGTTGTGGTGATCTTGCTGATGTACTAGGTCACCACGGTTTATCTTGTTTGCGTAGTAGGGGATACATGTCACGTCATGCTGTTTTGAATGCCGTTATCCTGAAAAAATGTAATTGCGACTTTCTATGCGAATTTCGTATTTACGCTCTTTTCAGTGGAAGCTTTGGGACCCTGGGGCTCCGAAACCCATAGACTGGTTTCTGAAATATTAAGAGATTGGTCGAGGCGGAGACCGTCGGGCTGGCAACTTTTCTGCCAACGAACCACTTTAGCCGTAAATGTAAGGTAATGCTGCAAGTCTGATAGGCGCTCTAAACAATAACAGGTTTCTAAGCTGAAACTGAAGAAATTAATTATTTTAGATAACACTTAATTTTAAGTTTATGCATCGATTAATTGCACAATATTAATTGAAAGATCATACTTTCAAATAAAAGTATTCATCCATAACGAGACTGGCCTTCTGGATATCTTGTTTCAAAATATTGTAAAATGATATTTAAGAAAATCCTCCTGACTGAATTTTCCGTAGATTCCCTCTCAGAAGATCAGTTCCGAATTTGCGTTAGATTTTACGTTTACAAAAACCCCACAAAGGAGCTTATTTTTATTCACTTTTTTCAATTTAAATTTTATGTTCTGAATATTCTGGTCAACCAGTATGTACAATTTGTCAATGACCATTTATACTGTTATTATGAGTTGTCAATAATAATTGAATAATTAGCCAAATAATGCTTTATGTAAGCGTCGTTTCCATATTTGTCAATTTAACCAACGGTGACCAATCATGCTGCTAACAAAGTATTTTTTTTCACTTTGATCTCAATTGAATGACCAGCGTTGTGCTAGTATGTTGTTGTTTTAAACTTTGTTAATTTAATGACCAGCTGTGCTGCTAACAGAAGTGTTTTTACACTTTAATGTCAATTCAATGATCAGCTGTGCTGCTAACATGTGTTCTCTACACTTACTTGTCAATTGAATGATCAGCATTGCTGCTAACACAAGTGTTTTTACTTTTTGATGTCAATTGAATGACCAGCTGTGCTGCTAACATGTGTTCTCTACACTCACTTGTCAATTGAATGACCAGCATTGCTGCTATCACAGGTAATGTCAGCACCTTGTACTAGTTTACTTGTAGAATTTTTCATATCTGAATGCTAACTTGACGGTGGTATCTGTCGCATTCAAGTAATATAACTGTAACAATGTTATCAGCTATTTATAGCTACTGAAACTTCAAAACTTACCTGTTTCACAATTTCAGTGATATAGTTGATGTATTGTACGCAGTGTCTCGTAATTTATTTGTCTACCAGACCTCGGATCACTTGAGCAGCTGACGACTTCCAATTTAAAACAGACAACGTGTTCTCGCATGTTTTACCAAAGACATGTTACGTGTTTTTAGAAAAATCTTTTGAAAATCACTTACGCAAAGCAACACTTTATAACCATTGTGCCATTTCGCAGGTAGTCTCTAATAAATACTCTGGTTACTTTTCACATAGCCAACATCGAATTGCATCATTTCGCAGGTAATCTCTAATAAATACTCTGGTTACTTTTCACATAGCCACCATCGAACTTCATTGCGAACGGGTAACATGTCATATTCAAGATTTTTTCTTCGTCGTCACACTCTTGACAGAGTGGTCGTGGTCGTCACATCAGGGGCGGTAGCGAGTTTAACAATCCCTCGCCATTCTTCCCGTACTGTAGCTCTTCTTGTGCATTCGTGGAGTGAATCATTGAGTGCAGTCATGACTTGGTCGGTCCATCGCTCGGTGATCTGCCGCGCGCTCTAGTGCCTTCGACTTTCCCCTGCACCACAAGTCGTTCTACAGAAGTGTCTTCTCGACGTGTGATATGTCCGAAGAAAGTAAAATACGACATTGGACGATGGAAGAAAGACGCTGTTTAATGCAGAGTTCCTGGATGATTGAGGCATTAGTTCGGAACTATGCCCAAGATACTCATAACATTCTTCTCCAGCACCACATTTCTAGGGCGTCTATCTTCTTTATCTTACTTTTTCTTAAAATCCACGTCTCTGCACCGAAAGAAATATGGCAAACACTAATGCCCTGACAAGTCGCATTTTAGTGGCCTTAGTCATGTTTCTGTTTCTCCATATTTTCTTGAGCCAATCCATGGTGGACCTGGTGATAGCCATGCGCCGTTTGATTTCATCCGCACATCCACTTCTGTTTGTTATCAGTGTCCCAAGGTAGGTGTATGATTAGCGATTCGAGATTTACTTAGATCAAGTTACAAAGTATTCAAAGATATTTAGCGTTGTTTACGTCTAACCAAGTCACTTCGAATATAATTATTTCGTTGCATTCTATTACCTATTACCTATTTCCTTTTTTCGCTTCTTGTACTTTTTTTTTTTTAATAATCCTACAATGAAACGTGGTTGCAAACGTGGGTACGTGGTACTTACAGGTCGTCGCCAATATGTACTGTATAGTACGGTCTGTAAGCACCGTTACACTCTGCTCTCTACTACGCGTCCGTTCCCTGCGGCGGTCCGCAACCAAAGAGACAGCTTGTAGGTAATTATTTCTTTTATATAGACAGCCGCCGTTGTGGCGCTGTCACTCGTGTGTGGGGGAGGACAGAGTATTTATTTCCCTTTCGCACCTGTACACTACATCTCTAACGTTATGTCTTCGTTAAATAGCAATGATTTTCCATCAAATATTTCCATCAAACATGTTAAAAATGTATTAACTAAAAAAAACTTGTCACCCGATCTAAAATTTATAAATGAGCATTTTAAAATTATTCAGATTGCAATAAAAAGTTGGAAACATATGACTTGTCCATATCCCAGGCTTTCGAAATATTTGACTCGGTAAGAACGCTAATTGAGTGGACATCAAATAATGAATTGACAGATAAGTTAGAACAACTCATGAATAGAAATCCCGATTTTGACGTAGTCAGGGAAATATCCCTAAACTCTTTGGAAGTTAGTGACGCTAATCTTTACAAGTTTGCGCCACTTACTTCCGTGAATGTTGAAATTTCATTTTCAACATAGAAGTGGATTTTAAATGTTAAGAGAAATAGGTTATTTTAACTCAATGAATGTCCTAAGTGAGAGTACTTCAAAGCAAGTAGAATCAGACGATGACGACGTTAACGTTTCTGCCTCATGTTCACAACAGCCTGACACAGAAATGCTAACTTCGTGCAACGTACGATCAAATTAATTAACAGGTGTAAGGAACAGCTATCCTTAAAATGAATTCAAACCACCCTTGTAACTATCAGACAATAATAATAAGGATAACCGTTCCTTATACTCTGTGTAGTATAATTTTTAAGTACATCTTTAATTTTTAATACTTTTTGTGAAAGATTTTATAATTTTATAATTTGCTTTTGTACGAAAATAAATGGTGCTACACATAAAATCAAAATTGTTTCAATTCCATACATAGTTTAGATTGCTGGCCTGTTACAAATCCAGTTTTCATAAAAACTTTTATTGTAAATTAAAAGTTCCATTAGAATCGGCTTTTTAAATCTAAATAAAATTACAATGAGTTTAACAAGGAACAGCCGTCTTGAAAGTACGAGAGGGTATGTAAGCATTATTCAAAGAAAATATATCGTTTTCACAACGAGTTCTAACTATTTTGTATGCAGGTAACATTTTTAGCAATCAGGAATTTCAAACGATTCCGTGATCCGGGATTCTAAAAGGCATGTCCATATTATTCTTTCGTAGGCATAAAAATGAAGTTTAGGTATATTAGCGCCCGATTATCCGATCACTGATCATGACGTAGTCAAAAGTTAGTAATGTGTATGCGTATGAATATGTTTAGCAGTGGAACGTATCACATATGTGTAGGTATATACTGTTTTTTAATTTATAAAATAAATTAATTTTTTAACATTTATTTCTGCGTTCTGACGTTTGTTTCTGAGTATATTACTGCATATTTAATCTGATGAGATTTGAGGAAGACTACCCCGTTAGGGATACAGCGTGAAGATATGTATGTACATATTTATTCTTTTCTATTTTACTTTACAAATACTGCGTACATCAGATAAGCAAAAGATAGCATTTATATAGCATATTGAAAGTAATTGTTTAAACTGAAATCTGCTTAGAATTAAATGCATTTATATCGGCAAATAAAATTTTCAAAAAACAAATTTTAAAAAAGTAATAAAGCTAATACATTATTATTTTGGAAACTATAGAAATAATTTTCCACGGCATTTTCTCTAAACTTATTTTATATCGTACGGAAAATAACTTCCGCTCATAAGGTGCAATTTAGTTACAACCTCTACAACTCGAAGTGTGAGACACCCTACAAAAATCTTCATGCTGTATCGTTACCCTATACATTTTGTAGGAATTTTCGTGATGTAACGTGATTGGCAGAAACATTGACTTCATTCTTTCATTTTTTAAGAATAAACAATTACGTCTACAATTGACATAAATACAGAACACAGTTAATGACACCATAACACATACATTAAAATTGGTGTAATGGGAATCGATTGCGCTAAATGGCGCTATGTTAGTACAGCGGATTATAATGATTACATATTTTTTTAATACATGCTGAGTAATTTTATATAAAAAAAATTGAGAACAATTGAATTATTTATTTAAAAAAACAGTAACAGATACTGTCAACTTTTAACACCTTAAATTGAACCGAACTTAATATCATCTAAATAACTAATTCTTTTTAATAAAACAATACCGAAGACGTGTTATTAGGAACTTCTAAATATTAGACTACATAAGTAATAATTTTAAAAGACAAAAACGATAAAAAAAACTTACGGCCTCTAATCATCACAACAAAAATTGCAATGTTCAAGACATAATGGTGGCGGACATTTCTCGCAGACATAATATTTTGTTTTCCCATCTTTCTTCTTAGGGCATTTGAAACATTTCTGGATATCTTATGTCCTTCTTAGAGATGATAAAAATGATGGTTCGTTCAAGCATTCCCCAACTCGTACGCGCAAATCTTTTGGCATTCTTTCATTTTAATTTTCAATTTTTCTAATGTTCTTCCACCAAGAACAAGCCCAACTTTTTGATAAAATGTCGCCTATAGTTAGTTTTTTGGTTTGGATGTTATTATCTATACTAATCTATATGTAATATTATACAGAGGTATTTGTTTGTTTGTATGCAATGGATAAACTCAAAAACTACTCAACCGATTTCAAAAATGCTTTCACTTATAGAAAATTACATTATCAGCAAGTAACATGGGCTGTATTTTATTTGCAACAAAATCTATGCGTGCGAGCCGGGGCGGGGTTCAGCATATATGTTATCATAGCGTTTATGCCTGGATGATTAAGCAACGAAAAGAATATGGTAAGTGACCACAGCTTTGAGTTGCGAAAGGTGTCATGGGTTCTGGAGAGTTTGTTAACCATATCGACGCCGCTTTTTATTTTGTTATGAAACGTTATAACTTCCGGTTTTCGTTTATCTCCAATTTTTTCGTCTATTGCGCACTCCAAATAGAGCGAAGACATCAAGTAAATATTTTTATTTTTATTTTGGCACGTTAGAAACCAAAGTTATATCCAAAAGGAAGCCAAATATTTAAGTACTGTTTTCACATTGTGCTTTAAATGCAGTAGACAGGCGAGTTTTGTTTGCTCGCAAGGTCACAACGACAGTAAGATTGTGCTTCCGGAGTAAATTTTTAGTACTCACAAGACTCGTGAAAAAATGGTCCATTGTTATGTTACGAGTACTACCTGAAACGCATATCGCTGTCCTGTCTACAACATCTTATGGTTTATTGCTGACGTTATAAGGGCTGCCGACAGATTGCTGCCCACAGTAGACTTCTCAATTTATTATATAAAATGTTTTACATTTAACAAGTGCGTAGATTTTTTACACCATTTGCTGGTTTCGATGGAATGTATTGCATAAAACCACAACTTTTTTTATTTTAAGCAATACATGTAGCAATACACAATGTAAGGTATTCGTAGGGTGAATATATTTGTTCGCAGTTGTGAACAAAATATACGAATACCTCTCAAACGGACGCGAGTTTATCTTTTGTAACTCTTTCTGTTCTCGTTAAAAATTATCGAGAAGAAAAGCAAATCTATTTCTTGTAATGGTACAATGGAATATTTCCAACCCGATTCTATCTTAACTCCACAAATTCTCCAAATGTTCTCTTCCTGAATCATAAAGTAGCTAGCCCAGCTAGTAACAAGAACGTAATAAATGGCTTCAATTCGTCTGTCGTAGTTTCAGATCTTGTAAAATCTGACGTCTCATCAGTATTGTCCCTTAGTAGTGCATTTGACCGAATTCTGTCATTTATGTGTCAGAACTACTTAAAGTATTGATTCATATAGATAATTCAAAGCATTGTAAAAGTCATTTTATATTTTTTATGTGTGACTTCACACTCGGAGTTTCCGATATAATATTTTACTTCTTTTTCGTACGTTACTTCGAGAAGGAAACTTCTTCCATTTTATTCCGTCTTTACCAATAAGATGATAAAGACGGAAGATGATGAAGACTGGAATGATATTCTGGCTGTATCGATCACCTGATTTTGTACTAAATGTGAAAGTGCTATATTATCCTTAAAATCAAATTCTGTATCTGATGCTGACTGCTCGTTCGAACGATCGGGAGCCTGATTATTGTCTAAAAAGTAAATGACATCTTCAGCTTCCACGTCACTTCGATGATCTGACGGCTTATTCAAATGATCGAGTTCACAGTAGTTTTCAGGCTGAATAGCTGAATCACTAGCGCTTTCGTCTGTATCTAATAAATAGCGTTCAATAACTGCATCTCGCAAAAAGACATTGTTTTTACCTACGATCAGACATTACAATTAATTAAAAGACAATAAATATGATTATAAGTATTACGGATATGTAAAATAACTTCTTTCACCATCACATCCGCAGCGCCTACAAGGTGGGGTGTGAGACATCCCAAACATGTACGTCGTCTGTGGTATCAAGCACATTTCTGAATTGACGTCAGCAAATGGTATAGCAACGTCGCAAACTCAGTTACTGTAGGCGGCAACTCCCGCGTGTCATTATTTCAAATGTTGTAACAAATTTTAACCGCTCGGGGTTTATAAATCTCACCTAGATTAAAAAGCTTGTAGCCTCAATACAATGACATTATTTAGATTTATACTTTGTGTCGTTTAGCACGTCGTTGGGCCTGACCTTGAAAAAACTGACCGGCCCCGGCATGTGGTATAGGATATAAAATACTACAGCTTTGTCCCTTTCTTCTACGTTGCATGCGGATAAGTTAGTCTCTTTCTTGTGTGAATAAGATGGAATATATGGAGTAGTCTGTAGGCTTCTCTATCTACGTAAGGTCTACGTTGTGTACGAAAAAGAAATGTCGACAAATACGAATTTTAAAAAGATATTGATTATGTTAATCACATTTTGCAACTATAAACGTTAAAAACTATTTATAATCTTACGCTATCTAAATCGATGTTCGAAGTAAACTATTTGTAGGGAATTTTGAAATAAAATGGCAGCCCAGTGTAACTTCACCAGTTTTCTTGGTCAAAGGACTCGTATCCAGCCATAAATAAATTTAAAAAAAATCAGCAGTTTTCATTGTTTTGTCAGCTGTCACTTGTATTTCATGTTTGTCAGTTTCAGTTTGCTTAAGTCTCTGGGACCAGTTCTGTGAACTGTAATCGTCAGGTGGCGCTCAGTAACGCAGGCGCTCACACAACTTTGAATTTAATGTTCACTGACAGTTTGAAGGAGTATTGAAAGAAATGTTTTTTTGTAAAATGAAATTACATATAGTTTTATTTTAAAGCAATATTTTAACGACTGCGGGGATTTCGACTATACATTTAATTAAATTTTAAATCGAGTTTTTCTAATTTCTAGTTGATTTTCTTATTGTAAATCAGCTTGAAGTGGTTTTTTATTTATTTGTCACAGTGTTATAATTGCTTTTGCAACAAGTACGAAGTCTATTTACTGCTGCGCTGGTATTTCGGAACAGGTTTTCGGGAACCGTTGGCTTTTTGTGTTGTGTTTACATATATTGGATGTATAGATATTTCGCGAGTGATTGTGCTGCGAGCGTGACCTGTTAGTGATGCTGCAATCTGGTGCAAACATTTAACTGACTCGTCACCAAACTTTGTGGTAAGTAGCTTAAACTATCCTTGGGTTCATTTACATTGGTCACCTATCTGCTGACTAATTTGTAGGCACATTTGGTACTTACTTTTATTTATTTTTTTTACATTAACTTTCATTTAAATTACTTTCATATATTATCTTCGCATCACATCCCTAACAGTGTAGATAGAGAAAATAGAGCCCTTAATAATTGCGATCCTTAGACGCTTATTTCAAATAATCTATACTAATATTATAGAGGTAAGCTATTTTTGTTTGTATATAATGAATAAACTCAAAAACCACTCAACCGATTTCAAAAATTCTTTCACCTATAGAAAGCTATATTATCAGCAAGTAATGTGGGCTGTATTCTATTTTAAAAAAAATTCTACCCGAGCGAGGGTCGCTAGTATTAAAAAAATTCCTAAATAAATTGTTCTTATCTAAACACTTGGCTTGTTAGTTTAGGAACATTAATTCTAAATTGGCTTGACCAATATTTTTGGCACCTTAGGCTTGAAAGGCAAATCTGACTACCAAGCCATTAATCCATTTATGTAAAATTACTTTCATATCATTACTTGATTACCTTAAATCAGCCATTCCCAAAGTGAGCGATAACGCCCCCTTGTGGGCGCTGCAGGCCTGTGGGGCGGTAAGAGACCCAGAAAAAAAATGGGGGCGTTGTGTAGAGGCCTGGGGGGTGATTTGTAATTTCATTTAGCTAGGAGGCATCTTAGACAACGACTGCATGAGCTCTCGACTCAGTAGACAAAATAAGTTTGGGAACCAGTGCCTTAAATCATTAAATATTCTTTTAAACATTCAAACAAATTAATACAACTTTTTAAAGTATATGAACTAATGTAGAAACTACCTTCTTATGTAAGACGTACCTATTTAGTCCTTAAGTAATATTTTTAGAATAACTTCATTATCTCAATATGTTACCTACATTAGATAATATCTTGTGTTATCGAAAATTAATGATAGGAACTGGGTTATTAGGCTGTATTCAGTAAAACAATATAGTAAAGCACAGAAAATATTACTTAAAGGTGTTTTGAAGAGTGTTCATTTATAGTAATTTAAAAAATTGTAATTGTAAGCTACATTATAGCATACATTTAACTGATATATCTGTTAGAATTGTAAATGCAAACCAACCTAAATATTGACACCCCGAAATAAGTAGTGCTTTTCAAAATTTGTCTGTAGAGGCACAAGAAGATTATTGATTTATCTATACAAAATAAAAATACATTATTTTTATTAACCTAATTTAATTTCCGCAGAGTGGCACCCATGCAACATGTTAGCAACCTGCTTTTTAAATTTGTTTATATTTATTAAATAACAAAGCAGGCTTTGCTATTACAATTTGACCCACACTCCCTGTCCACTTTTATGTGCGATATAAATTAATTTTGTAAATAAAAATAAAAAACATTTTATTTTTAAATAGGTACTTAAGACTGCCACAAATACATCATGACCACAAATGATGTCCTTTCCCAGAATTCAAGTTATCTCCATAACAAATTTTGTCAGTTTTGTCAGAGACGCTTTCACACATTTGTAATATTAGAACAGATTAATTAATTTCTAGATATTAATATATATATAGATATAATTGTTGTAATGTATGTAGGTGTTTCATTAAATTATTATTAGCTAGCAATGAACAATGGTTACAATTGTTTTATGATATGACTACTTATTTTTCAATGACCTAATATTTATTGCTTTGTAGTATAAATGGGAATAGTACCCTGCCAAAATAAGACTAATATCTAAAAAAGCAGTCAAGAGTGTGTTGGACATGCAATAACTTAGGGTTCAGTGGCAGTTTTAGGTGAAATAGAAGTTTAAGAAATTAATGTTAAATTTAAATAAATACCTATTTATTTATTTTTTGTTTATCATTTCTGGTTTTACTAATTTATATCTATTTTAAATATCAGGTCAGTAGGTGTAAAGATGACTGAATAAGTCAGCCGTCACATAAGAACAGACAGACAGATAATTATGTAGCATGATGAAATTACTATGTTTCTGTTTTTGCCATTTTGGTTATGCATCTATTAGAATAAGATGATTTCAACTGTCGTCTAGTCAGTAATTTCTGTGACTACCTTGGTTTATGTTAAATGTTCCTTGACTAAAGAAATCTCTAATATAAATTGCAATTATTAATGAAGTAAGTTGTTACTAAAACACAATCTATTTATTTAATGATCTCCTAAAATGTTTGAATTTCAACCTCTGAATGTTGTAGGGTACTGCAGTGACCTTGGCCCTATTTCCGTGAAAGATAAATGTTCCCCCAAGGGATGTACTGCTTTAGTTTTGTTTGTGTTAGAAACAGGAAGAGTTTTATTTGTTAAATATCCCCAGTTACGTTTGCATGCTTGTTATCAATGTCACTAGGATTGATAAAGAAATCAATTCTAGCATGAGAGCTAGAAAACTTACAAAAAAACCAAAAACATTATATATTAATGCATATATGCATTTGAGTATCTATTGTTTATTTCTAATTTTGCCAAAAAGGTACATAAAAATTTAATGTTTCATTTACTTATGTACACAAGAGAATATAAAATAGTTTTTCATATGATATGAATTAAATGAAATAAAGTTTATTAAAAATATGAAAAATGTCTACCAAGACATTTTTCAATAAATTTTATTTCATATCAAGTACATCTTGTATGCTCACTATATCTCTAAGGGGTTTGTCAAGGAGGTTGGGCTATCAAGCATTGAGGTCGTTACATACTTCTTTCTTCTCCTTGTTGCCTTATTTAATAACACCTATTTTATCTAAAATCATATTTACTATTTTAGCAAATTAAATGGAAACGGATTGTATGTATCTGAAATGTTATCTACAGTTTTTAATTGCAGATACATTGAAGTTGTAGTACTTATTCTTACTATCTTTGTTTAAAGTTACTATCGCCGTTAAAGGTTCGTTGTTTATTTACTGCAATATTAATATAGAATTCAATTCAATAATATACTAATTAGTGATAGTTTATTCTCCTTCTAGTTAAGAACACAGTTTGCGGGTGTCCATGGTTGGCGGTGACTCCATCAGGTGACATCAGGTGACGCTTGCCCCTTCCACCATAAAAAAAAACAAAGTAACGCGTAAATATTTAATATGCATATGTATTTTTTATATTTCTTTTGGATTTTAAAAAATCAGCAATAGATTTGGAGTACATCAGAATAAATGTCCTAATTTTTTAAACTAAACTGGATCGTCTAACATTTTTCCTTGCCTGTACTGTGTTTGGAATTCATAGGTGTACCCAAAACCGCCGAGGTCTAACCCGCGTGACCTTGGCCCATTTTCGTTACCGTACTTACCCCACGGGAAGGGTGCCTTTTTTATGTTACTGTCGTTTACATAAATTAATCTTTTGCTTTGGATGGTACGTGTATACGAATTTCTAGGGTTTCATAACAAAATGGCAAAAACTTGTAGTTTTATCATGTATGAAAGTCACTGCCGATATTTATTTAAATGCCCTTATCTTTTAAACCTATTAGCTGTTTGGCACAGAGTCGAAAATTGGTAACCCAAACTAAAAACGAGAAACGAGAAATTACTATAATGGATATTATAATTACTTAACCTAATTTTTGTTTGATTATTATTTTTTAAATATGTATTAGCTATAGTTAGATCTTTTGTACGAATTTACTACGGAACCCTAATAATGCATATAATGCATGTCCGATACGCTCTTGGCCGGTAATCAGGGTTCCGTAGCCAAAAAAAAAACGGAACAATTATAATTTCTTACTGTCCGTCTGTCAATACATATGTGTCACTGTGACAGCCCCTTGACAGCCATTTTACTCGGAGACTATTGCTACTGTATTAGATGAAAGGAAGTTAGGTAGGTGTATATTCTATGAACCGTTATACAATGGTGTATTGAATATTTAAAAAATAAAATTAGGGATGGCACTCCATACTTGTAAGTAACTGAGGGATGAAAATGAAAATTCCAGTAAATACTCATAAACGTGCCGGGTATATTTAGATAAATCTTCAAAAATTATGTAGGAGTTTCAAAGCCAGTTTTTTATTTAAGCCAGTGAGAGTGGCTTGCACCAACTATTTAAACTCGATTTAAGGATTTTGACATCTCGCTTGCACCAACCATTAAATCGTTGGTGCAAGCGAGATGTCAAATCCTTCTGTGACGCTGTAAAAGCCACTAGGGCTAACAGCATAGAGCGGTTTTTTTTAGTCGGTTCGAGTCCGACACTCCAGTCGGCGTAGAGTCCGGCTAGGTAGTCCGCGGGGATTTAATTTCGCCTCTCAGAAACAAAAAAAAAATGTCAAATCCTTAAATCGAGTTTAAATAGTCGGTGCAACCTACCCTTAATGAGATATGCGCTTCTAAAGTCGTTAAAAGTGTGTCGTCCTTTCTAACTTTTCAAGTATGGGGTGGAAAATTCTGTCAAAATTTCAAGATAGTAGACCGTAAAAACCATTTTCAACGAAAATTGGTGTGAATAAGGTATATTGCGTACTTTTGAGATGTGGAGTAATTTCGGTTACACGCTAAGCGACCGCAGAAACAACTTTGTTTTTCACAGTGTCATTTGGAAACTCTACGAAATACAAGCTTATTTTTCTTGTCTATTAAATGAATATCGTCCATCCCGATTACGGAACACTTCAATGTATGTGGTGCGACACGCGCTTGGCCGGTTTTTTATTGCTTACACAAATTAGATCGGTAATGTGCATTTGATTGCATTTTTTAATTAGATATTTTGTGAATTAACTTAATAATGAGTTGTACGTTGATAAAAACTATATAATTTAGTTAATAAATGTACAGTTTTCAAAAAACCCACTTTCTTTTTTTTAGTGAGCGTATAAACTTATTTAATATTATATTATGGTATTTCTGTGCCTCATTATCTTTCATTTACTGTATGTTCCAAGTCAGTCGTTTTAACTTGGTTTTACGCCGATCGTAAAATTAATAGTGTTTCTGTTTGCGCGGATATATGCAGTTTTGTTTACTTGTAACCTCAATTTCATGTTGTTACTATTTCATTTTACTTATCTTGAAATGGGCTAAGGAAGTAATAAAATTTTTTCAGCAATTAAAAATCTCGACAAAAAATTTTAGATGACAAAAATCTAGCTAAATTTCAAAATGATTATTAGTATTTGAATTTCAATTTTCACAATAACAGTCGTAACATGTTTTTGTATTTGCTTTATGTAACAATTTTTAATTTTATTAGTAAACATAACTATGTGACGTATATATATATATATATATATATATATACATAACTTTATTGTACGGTAGTGAGGCCTGGATATATCCGAAACCGAGTGAAAGTATGATAAACGCAGTAGAAATGCGATCTCTCAGAAATATGTGCGGTGTCACTCATCATTATTCTGTAATCATGAAATACACTTTTCGCGGTTGATTTAGAGCCACTATACAAATTACATTACACAAATTCTCGTTTTGACAGCAGATATTCCACGATATTGGCTATCGCACGCTGTCTGCAAGTTACGTAATAAGCGTGCCCGAGTGAACATCACAATGAGCTCTTTGATGATGAAGCTGAGATAGAAACAATAATTCGGTTTTTGTTCCAGTTTCGGCTGTAAAAGCTGGTATCGGTCGGGCATTATCGTTATCACAGTTTACTCCTATCATAACATAATACGAACACTCCATCGTGAGTGAACATCATAATGAGCTGTCCTATTCCAATCACATTATGTACACTATATTTTGGTGTTTATTTTGTTTTCAAGTGCTCTATAAGTTATGAAGACATCGCGCCAACAGATATACGTAAATATTTTCGTCTTGTAAAGTAAACATACTGAAATCTCCGTCTGATATTTTTACCTTCTAACGTGAATAGATAGAATCGTGAGGAGATAAGAGATATAGTAGTACATATTATAGCAAAAAAATGGAAGCCCATATTTTAGTAAAGATGGATTCAAAACCCTGAAAGTGTAGGGTATAAAACAGAAAAATAAAATTACTTGTAGCAATGTAGTCGTAAATTGATTGGCCGATAGTGATGGTGTCATCACTTCTTAATCCTGAAATAATATTTTTAAATGGTTACGTAATAATAATATAGCTGTTTATAAAATAAATTCAACTTTAAAAATATTTAAGTACTGAGTGTTTGAGCAACTTGAACTTTTCATTTAACCTACAGTATAAAACAAAAAATTTGTTTTGAGGGAGGAACAAATTATTATATCGATATAATATAACATATTACGAAACGTCGGCCTAGTTAAAAAACAACTTGATTCCATTTTATCAAATTTTATTTTTACCATAAAATTATTTTAAAAATAATATTTATAACAATGAGAGATGATAAGATTCAAGTGTTCCCATTGATTCTGAGTTGGAATTTTACAAGGATTTTACATTAGGCAAGTAACTACTTAAAAGGCAATAAAAAACAATTTTTGGAAAATTTTGAGTTACTAATTTTATATTTAATCGATATTGGTACAAGACTACCATACAACAAGTCTATCATATATATAGTATATAATACGTTAACCTAACCTTAGCAAAATTTCACTGATTTCCAGATATCTGTCAGTTTTTTAATTTTTTTAAAACTTCTAGGTTCACAAGTATCAGTTATTAAAAAAATGATAGTATTAAAGGATCCCGTCGAAGATATAACTTTATTCGATAGATAATATGCTTTCCAAGAAATTTATTCAGAACAGAGATTAAACAAATATTGTCTGTAGATATTGTAGTGAATAAACAATCATGAACTGCGTTAACATCAGATTCAGTTTGGCTAAGGGACACATGGTCTATGTTTTGTAGTATATGTGTTTCTATTCGACTGACTATGTCTCTTTCTAATCATTCTGCCAAAGATAATTTACTTTTTACTTATTTTTTACTTATTTATTTATTTCAGACAATACAGTCCATAAATTAGATAACCATAATAACGGTCGTATCTTTACGCATAGACCGTGCAATTGAATGTTTACGTAAAACATACATAAACTCAAAGCCTGTATTATATTATAATACAAGAGTTCACAAATAACAACACAATAAAACTTTGTACATAACGTTAATTAAATAATTAAACTTAGTAGATAAATAATTGTAATACGAATACAAATCCCACGCCATACTGTTTCCTTTTATTCTCATGCTCTAATTACGGTTCCAGTTATTATTATCTAAATATATATACAACTAGTTTTTAATACAGTTCCATATATGTAGTTATATTATAAATTATCATATACAAATATTTACTTTTAAGAGCTTATGCTAGTTAATCTATATTTTGTGTACTTACTATTTTTTATGGATATATGTAATTCTAAAAAAATGTGTGTCGACTTCATATCAGACAGACGAGAAGATTCGATTGTAATCATGATGAGATTTTATTTACTTTAGAGATTATTGTGAGATCCTTAGCTATGTATGAACCTCGGGTAACTCGGGTTAGGGATTACGAAATTATTTGTTATTTTATTATTATGTTTCGTCTCGCGCGAGAATATAAAATTGAATACTGAATATGTAAACGCAGCTTGCCCAAGTAGCAAGTACCAAATATATTAATCGGACGATAGATACCTAATCGATTGGTGTAAATAAATGAATAAAAATCGGTTATCTTTACTTAGTATCTCCTTTCTCAGTCTTCAACTCTTCACGTTCCTTACAAGTACAAACGGAACGGTTGTCGTCTAGTTATAAACATTATCGAGTCATTGTTTTTTATGCAAGAGGTATTAAATGAAAGTGAGGCCTATTGTGTTTCGTATAACAAAAAAGTAAACTTCAGTTACGTCGAAGACACGTGTAGTGTCAATGCCGGTGGCAACTTGACGGACGCATCCGCCGGCCGACCCGCCTTGACACGATGCTATCTATGTATTTGTATTGTGCCGGTTAACGACGGCGGTGGTGACATTGCCAAGGAACTAAGTTGTATCCTGCCATTACTTTCATCGTGTTTTGCTTGGCATTTGAATACGATCTAGCACTCCCAGTTCGTTTAAACGCATTGCGAAATTAACAAACATTCACATTCAGTTTTGGACTAGTTTGTTGTAGTTGTAGGTAAGATTAAAATAGAAGTTGTTTATCAAAATTAAATACTTTTAATTCTTATCTAAAATTGGTGCCCACTTTTTAAAAATTCGGAGATTCATCTCAAAGAACTCATAATAAGGAATTTTGTTGTAATTTTGTTGGTTCTAAATAGCAACAATTTTTAAATAGCTTCACAAGTTCTTTTATTTCCTAAATGAAATCATTGTACTTGTCCAAAAATGCTAGAAATATTATTACAGTAAATAGATAACTATGCTTAAAAGACAACAAACTTGTCTATTGTACAACAATAACAACATATTCACGCTGTATCTCTAATGAGGTAGACAAAGAGGATGGAGCGCCAAGCATCGCAGTCCTTACATAATGTACTTTTTTCGCCTTGTAGTGTGTGCATGTAATTTTTTTTCTATGGCGGAGGGGTCAAACTCGCGAGCGAGTCATCTGATGGAAAGTGATCACCGCCGCCTATATACACCTACAACGTATGTTATATATGTACTAGTATCGACAGTCATAATTAGAGCTTCAATAAAGATGAACATGTCAATCAAATTTATTTTATTCAATACACGTCCAATAAAACTAATACAGCCTCTTCAAATCTTAGCATTTTCCTCACACACTTTTGCCTAGGTATGCGAGTGCTTTTGACATCTGCGTCAGCTAACAGTCTAGCTATTTGATCTTCTTAAGTCAGCCTTTGTCTTCCTTTGCTTCTGCTACTTCTGCTACTTTCGCTCTGTAGATTTTCTTTATCAACGTCAAACGATGAATCCTTTGACGTGTATTTCTCTGTACCCGAACTATCTAAGCTCGTACCTTTCTTCATTTTTATAATAACATTACCATCCAACCTTGTACCGCGTATTTCTTCACTGCTTATTTTGTCCACAAAGGTGATACCGCACATATTTCTAAGTTTAATTTTTGTCTTATTATGAAGAGGAACTCTTAATTAGAAAACTTGGCAGAAATTATGTCAATAGGCGATCTAAGATTCCGTCGGTAGTAACAAAAACAAATAGACCGCCCACATTTTCCCTTCATTCCGTTTCTATGGAGCTTTATAATTAGAAACTTCCTAATTAAGACATCGGAAGCAAATTGAGTCACTCATTTGTAATAATTATTATCTTCAAGATCTTTGTCGGAGTTAAAAATCAAAGTGTCAGATGATAAATATCTTTTGTCGTTTTGATAAATGAAACAGCGAATAATCTCTATTCAAAGACAAAATCGCGATGATTTTCGTTCCATTTTCAATATCCTTTAGCAGGGCCGTCTTAGGCCTTAGGCACACAGAGTTTGGGGTTACAACATCAACATTTTTAACCTTTGACGGAAAAGAAGGATGTTACAATTTTAATGCTGTTGTTTTTCTGTGTCGCGTAACTCTTAAACATTAATGTCCTTATCTATGTTTGATGGAAATCAGTCCAGAAAGTCCAGATAATTTTTGTGTCAGAAGTTTTTAAAATTTAATGTTTCTTAATATCCTTGTGGTGTATTATGATTAGCTTTTGTTATACAACCTTAGTGATATAATTACTCTTACGTGAATGGAATTTACCTTGACGTGTACCTTTTGTTTTTTTTTTGCGTCAGGAAATGCTTTATGCATCCCGTCCTGCCGTAGGGGGGTGGCAGGGGGGTATGTGGGACTCCTCGACATTAGGGTGCAAGGCCGAGTCTACCCACTAAAACCTGACGGTGTTCCTCGAGAGCCTTGATGCCGGGGCAACGGGAGCGCGTTGGCATTCTGCCGCGACCCCGGCGGCTATGCCCAGCCTGAGCCGGGCCCTCCTCCGTTTGCGGGCAGTTTGACCTGCCCGCTCTCCTGGGAGGCGCGCGGGAACAACCGCGCGCACCATCCCGAGGCCATTGGTGAGGCGCCTTCCCCCGAAGGACACCCCAGGCCTCCGAAGTGGCGGCTTCCGCACCCCGCCTACACCACGGCAGGGGCGTCAGCACGCCCACCTGATTTTTACGTGTTTACTCACGGGTTTTTACAAGTTTTCCTTCTGCCCACCTTTGATTTTAACGTGTTGTCTCACGGGTTTCATTTCGAGTTTTCCTTCTCTCCACCTCTGGTTTTAACGTGTTTTCTCACGGGTTTCATTTCGAGTTTTCCTTCTTTCCACCTCCGGGGTCACAATACCCTTCCTGGAAGAGGGGCAAGTGACCCCGACGCCTGACCCCCGCCCTCACGCAGAGGACGGGGAACACAACTTGTCCGCATAAATGGGGACATCCCCCCCCGGTCCGGGCCAGGCCCTTTCGGCACTGCAGCCTCATCGGCCCCGACCCGGTACTGAGGGCGCCGCCGAAGCACCACCCTCAGGAGTGTTTATCGACTCTCCAGTCTAGATCCGCAGTGTTCAGTAGAAACAGGGTCACCTCGAGAAGGATGTAGACATGAAGTCTACGCACTGCGGTCTTGGGATGGCAGGCTAAGGCTCCACTTAATGGGAGCTATAAGCGCCTGTTGGTCCACCCCCTGTGGCGGGTCACCCACCCACTCGGCCCCCCTTGACGTGTACCTACAAACAAACGAAAAATGTTTGGACATGGATTTCGTCATTACTGGGTCGCCATAAGGCCGGGACCGTGGGCTCATGCTCCACGTGTCCTTAGGGTAAAGACAGAGCAGCCCTTTAAAAATTGCTTATCAATTATAATTAATTTGTTTGTATTGAACAAAAGTGAGAATAATAGCGGAAATTGTGTTTGAGTTGATTATGTAACGACACCCATTATCGATTCTAACGTGTAGCAGCTACACGTTAGAATCTACAACAACAACAACAATGAGCTACAGTGTAGCTCATTGTTGTTGTTGTTGAAACGACTCATTGTTCCACAACTTTGAACTGCTATTTTGGCTTTGTGGTTATTTAATAAATTGTAGGTATGTGTAATGTATAATACATACTATTAAAAATATTCCTACTGACAAAATTATACTAGAGTTGAATTGATGTGCCTCAACTTAGCCAAACACTCTTCTCAAATCAAAAAGTTGACCCGCTCATAATTTGTTGCTAAATAGTTGCTAATTAGTTGTAGAAAAAAAAAATTTGTTGCTCTCAATTTTAAAAAAACATAAGGTGTTCTGCTAAGTTCAGCTGAAGTTAGCAGAACACTTTTATAAAAATAAGTTTACAGCATCGGGGCGATGCCTAATTAATTCAATGAATTTGTTGCTAATTAGTTGTAGAAAAAAAAACATTGTTGCTCCTAATTTAAAAAAAACATAGGGTGCTCTGCTAAGTTCAGCTGAAGTTAGCAGAACATTTTTATAAAAATAAATTTACAGCATAGGGACGATGCCTAATTAATTCAGTGAATTTGTTGCTAATTAGTTGTAGAAAAAAAAAATTTGTTGCTCTCAATTTTAAAAAAACATAAGGTGTTCTGCTAAGTTCAGCTGAAGTTAGCAGAACACTTTTATAAAAATAAACTTACAGCATCGGGACGATGCCTAATTAATTCAGTGAATTTGTTGCTAATTAGTTGTAGAAAAAAAAATTTGTTGCTCTCAATTTTAAACACCCCGACAACAGGGGGTGTTTTGCCAGAAATGTCGAAAAAATGATCTTTACGGGGATTTCCGCGTTTTTTGCATTACTAAAAATTTCGCAATGCAATAACTAATTCGCGGGAGGCGCACAACAAATTCTCATGCTCATTTTTTGACCGACAAGGGCGAACCACCCTGTCAACAAGGGGTGCTTTGCCAGAAATATCGAAAAAATTATCTATACGGGGATTTCCTCATTTTTTGCAGTGCAATAAATTTCTCAATGCAACAACTAATTCGAGGGAGGCGCACAACAAATTCCCATGCTCATTTTTTGACCGAAAAGGGCGAAACACTCTGTGTTAACAAGGTTTGTTTAGCCAGAAATGTCGAAAAAATAATCTTTACGGGGATTTCCGCGTTTTTTGCATGCTCTCAATTTAAAAAAAACATAAGGTGTTCTGCTAAGTTCAGCTGAAGTTAGCAGAACATTTTTATAAAAATAAATTTACAGCATAGGGACGATGCCTAATTAATTCAGTGAATTTGTTGCTAATTAGTTGTAGAAAAAAAAAAATTTGTTGCTCTCAATTTTAAAAAAACATAAGGTGTTCTGCTAAGTTCAGCTGAAGTTAGCAGAACACTTTTATAAAAATAAATTTACAGCATCGGGACGATGCCTAATTAATTCAGTGAATTTGTTGCTAATTAGTTGTAGAAAAAAAAATTTGTTGCTCTCAATTTTAAACACCCCGACAACAGGGGGTGTTTTGCCAGAAATGTCGCAAAAATGATCTTTACGGGGATTTCCGCGTTTTTTGCATTACTAAAAATTTCGCAATGCAATAACTAATTCGCGGGAGGCGCACAACAAATTCTCATGTTCATTTTTTGACCGACAAGGGCGAACCACCCTGTCAACAAGGGGTGTTTTGCCAGAAATATCGAAAAAATTATCTATACGGGGATTTCCGCGTTTTTTGCAGTGCAAAACATTTCTTAAGGCAACAACTAATTCGAGGGAGGCGCACAACAAATTCCCATGCGCATTTTTCGACCGAAAATGGCGAAACACCCTGTCAACAGGGGGTGTTTTGCCAGAAATGTCGAAAAAATAATGTTTATGGGGATTTCCGCCTTTTTTGCAGTGTAAAAAGTTTTTCAATGCAACAACTAATTCGAGGGAGGCGCACAACAAATTCCTATGCTCATTTTTCGACCGACAAGAGCGAAACACCCTGTCAACAGGGGGTGTTTTGCCAGAAATATCGAAAAAGTTATTTATACGGGGATTTCCGCGTTTTTTGCAATGCAAAATATTTCTCAATGCAACAACTAATTCGCCGGAGGCGCACAACAAATTCCCATGCTCATTTTCCGACCGAAAAGGGCGAAATACTCCGTCAACGGGGGGTGTTTTGCAAAAAATGTCGAAAAAATAATCTTTACGGGGATTTCCGCGTTTTTTGCAGTGCAAAAAATTTCTTAATGCAACAACTAATTCGAGGGAGGCGAGCAACAAATTCTCATGCTAATTTTCCGACCGAAAAGGGCGAAACACCCCGTCAACAGGGGGTGTTTTGCCAGAAATGTCGAAAAAATAATCTTTCCGGGGATTTCCGCATTTTTTGCAGTACACAAAGTTTTTCTATGCAACAACTAATTCGAGGGAGGCGCACAACAAATTCCCATGCTCATTTATCGACCGAAAAGGGCGAAACACCCTGTCAACAGGGGGTGTTTTGCCAGAAATATTGAAAAAATTATCTTTAAGGAGATTTCCGCGTTTTTTGCAGTGCAAAAAGATTTCAATGCAACAACTAATTCGAAGGAGGCGCACAACAAATTCCCATGCTCATTTTTCGACCGACAAGGGCGAACCACCCTGTCAACAGGGGGTGCTTTGCCAGAAATATCGAAAAAATTATCTATACGGGGATTTCCGCGTTTTTTGCAGTGCAATAAATTTCTCAATGCAACAACTAATTCGAGGGAGGCGCACAACAAATTCCCATGCGCATTTTTCGACCGAAAATGGCGAAACACCCTGTCAACAGGGGGTGTTTTGCCAGAAATGTCGAAAAAATGATCTTAACAGGCATTTCCGCGTTTTTTGCAGTGCAAAAATATTTTCAATACAACAACTAATTCGCGGGAGGCGCACAACACATTTTCATGCACATTTTTGACCGAAAAGGGCGAAACACCCCGTCAACAAGGGGTGTTTTGCCAGAAATATCGAAACAATTATCTATACGGGGATTTCCGCGTTTTTTGCAGTGCAATAAATTTCTCAATGCAACAACTAATTCGAGAGAGGCGCACAACAAATTCCCATGCTCATTTTTTGACCGAAATTGGCGAAACACTGTGTTAACAGGGGGTGTTTAGCCAGAAATATCGAAAAAATTATCTTTACCGGGATTTCCGCGTTTTTTGCAGTACAAGAAATTTCTCAATGCAACAACTAATTCGCATGGGGCGCACAACGAATTCCCGCGCTCATTTTTCCACCGAAAAGGGCGAAACACCCCGTCAACAAGGGGTGTTTTGCCAGAAATCTCGAAAAAATTATCTTTATGGGGATTTCTGCGTTTTTTGCATTACCAAAAATTTCGAAATTGTTCGCTATGCAAAATACGTAGAAATTTCTGTATAGATCATTTTTTCGACATTTCTGGCAAAACACCCCCTGTTGTCAGGGTGTTTAAAATTGAGAGCAATAAATTTTTTTTTATACAACTAATTAGCAACAAATTCACTGAATTAATTAGGCATCGTCCCGATGCTGTAAATTTATTTTTATAAAAGTGTTCTGCTAACTTCAGCTGAACTTAGCAGAACACCTTATGTTTTTTTAAAATTGAGAGCAACAAATTTTTTTTTTTCTACAACTAATTAGCAACAAATTCACTGAATTAATTAGGCCTCGTCCCTATGCTGTAAATTTATTTTTATAAAAGTGTTCTGCTAACTTCAGCTGAACTTAGCAGAGCACCCTATGTTTTTTTTAAATTAGGAGCAACAATGTTTTTTTTTCTACAACTAATTAGCAACAAATTCATTGAATTAATTAGGCATCGTCCCGATGCTGTAAACTTATTTTTATAAAAGTGTTCTGCTAACTTCAGCTGAACTTAGCAGAACACCTTATGTTTTTTTTAAATTGAGAGCAACAAATTTTTTTTTTCTACAACTAATTAGCAACTATTTAGCAACAAATTATGAGCGGGTCAGCTTTTTGATTTGAGAAGAGTGTTTGGCTAAGTTGAGGCACATGTTGAATTGGAAAGTTCAATCTATCTTTAGATCTTCTCATATACTTAAATAAAATCGAAGCATCTGTCCGTCATTTCGAAATAAAGGCTTTTTCGGCTTTTTCTTAAGCTTATATGATTATTTGCGCGTAACCAAAAACAAAGAAAGCTTTTTTAAATTTTCGTCTGTCTGTCTGTTTGTCTGGACTAATCTCCGATATGGTGAACCGATTTTGACGGAGGTTTCATTGGCAGGTAGAGGCCTTTACAGAGAATAAAGTAGGCTACTTTTCATGCAGGAAAAACACCAAATTTAACGCGATTGAAACCGCAAGGCAAGCTAGTCTAATATAAATCTGGTATGTTTAAAACGATTTACTTGACACAGTTATTAAGCAGTATTCTAATACCTATTATTCAAATCAAAGTCTACAGTTAGATATAGTTGTAGTTAGATAGTTACTGTAACTAGCATCATTTTATGTGTTTCATTATTTTAACATCTTTTATTAAGTCCACTGCTGAACATAGTTTTCCCTCTTTGTCCTCTCCTTCTGAACGCCCGCGCCGCTGAGCCCGATCCTCAGCCTTTCTCATATAGCTACTGCCAGCCACTTTGTGCAGATCGTCGCACCAAGTCGCTGGAGGATTACTTGCACTATGTTTGCCCAAACGCGGTTGCCATTCTACAATTAATATCTGTCCTTTTGCTATCCTTGTAGTTATCAGTCACATTCTCTGTCTCGTTTCAAACTATTTTTGTCCTACGCAAGTAGGGTTTAGCTCAAAGAGAGGATGTAAAGCGGCAATGCATGCAGCGCGCGCTTTCTTGATGAATGATGGAGGTGAGGTACTCCTCAAAGTAGACATAAAAAATTCATTTAATTCTATCGATAGGTCTACCTTGTTGACACAGATAAAACAGCATGTTACGAACATATATCCCTACCTCTGGCAATCTTACAGCAGTCCTTCAAAATTAATATATAAGGATAATTTATTACATCCCAAAGTTGGCTGTCAACAAGGTGATCCTCTCGGACCAGCTATCTTCAGTTTGGCTATCCATTCTGCCATTTGTAATTTAAATTCCAAATTTAATATTTGGTACCTTGACGACGGAACAATAGGAGGTAAAGCAATTGCTGTTTTCGATGACCTTAAAACTCTCATTAAAGATATTGACTTAGAATTAAAATTTTCTAAATGTGAACTCTTTGTTTCCGATTCTGATCTAGTTATTAAAAAAAATAAAACAATTAATAAATTTAACAATATGGCACCAAATATTAGTCTCGCCAAAAAAATTACTGTACCTCCTAGGTGCTCCCGTTTTAGATGGCTCCATACCCTGCTTTATCAATGATCAAATACAGAAAATTAGCCAGTCTTCACACAAACTATTCAAAATTAATTCTCACATAGCTCTCCTCATTGTCCGCTTTTGCCTTGTCATTCTAAAATTTCATATGCTCTTCGTGTTCTCCTTTGTTGGCGAAAGGGTCTGGAATCAAGCCTCACTTACTATCCATTATGGAGGCCTGGGCATACGCAAAATGTCGAGTGTGTCACTGCCTGCTTTTCTTTCGTCAGCCTACAGCACGTAAAATCTTTTCCTGTCTGTTATGTTATGCGCCCTTCCTTAGGATCGGTTGAGGTGCCGTGCTTGAGTGATGCTCGAAATGCTTGGTTAAGTGTTTGTCCGACTACTAACCTGCCTACTTCGACCTTTTGTCAGAAAAACTGGGATGAGCCTATATGTAAAAATGTTCATTTACAACTTTTTAAACTCTTGTAGTACCGAAAAAGATCGATCTCGCCTCCTGGCTGTTTCCGAGAAGGAGTCAGGACACTGTTTGGAGGTAATACCTTCAAAAAACTTAGGAACCTTAATTGACAATACCACACTTTCTCTTATAGTATCCCTTCGTCTGGGGGCCAGGACTAACATTCCTCACCGTTGCTGCTGTGGTGATCTCATTGATGTACTAGGTCACCACGGTTTATCCTGTTTACGTAGTGTGGGCCACATGTCACGGCATGCTGCCTTGAATGACGTCATTCGGCGGGCCCTTATCGCCGCTGGCGTTCCTGCAGCCTGTAGGTATTACGCGCACGGACGGCAAAGGACCGGATGGTTTGACGCTCATTCCTCGGAAACTTGTAGAATCGCTGGTGTGGGACGCCACTTGTGTGGATACACTTTCTGTTTTCCATGCACCGGCGACTTTCTAGTCAGCAGGTGCCGCGGCCAGCACTGATGAGAACTTAAGCAGCACAAGAATGCGACTCTCTCTGAGAGTTTCATGTTTATGCCCTTTGCATTCGAAACTTTGGGTCCCTGGGGTCCCGAAGCCCTTCGAGTGGTTTCTGATATTTGTAAGAGATTGGTCGAGACTTCAGGAGACCGCCGGTTTGGCAGGTTTTTTCACCAACTAATCAGTTTGGCTATTCAAGGAGTTAATGCTGCCAGTCTGCTGGGCACCTTAAGCAATGACAGCTTTCTAAGCGGCAACTTTGAGGAAGTCTGTTATTTAAAATATTGTGTAGTTTTAAGTTTGTAAATATTAACGTATGTATGTACTTTTTTGTTATTAGTAAAGTTATTTATGTCTGTGTCTTGGACTAGAAATCAAAATTAAATTCTCATTTTAGCATTATCAAAATATATATTCTGTTTATTTTCAGTGTTGCTTGTTTTTCAAATTAAGCAATAGTTAAAAAGGCAGGGCTAAAACGTAATAATATTGTACTTATTGGTACACGGTTGGAGTAACCCGCACTTTACTTTCCTGCGCTACTGGTTGATAATGGAAAAAATTGTTGGAAAGTTAAGACAGGACGAGTCATAATCATAATAAACTAAGTATAAAGCGCGATATCTTTTATTATTTCTAAAAGATTATTCGAAAGCAATATGAAAAAATTAAAAAAAAAAATGCACCTATTCAATTGCTGGTAGCAAGTATTAATTTCATTATTTTTAAGTTTAATAGAATTCTGCCAAATATTCCTGACGAGACATTAGTTCTTGGCCCTGTGGAGAAAATTACATTATATTATTTATTATTTTCGGAAATTTAAAATGTGTATATGTTATGCATATCATGTAATATTATGTATTTTAAAAATAACACACAGTTTTGACGTTTGCCTTATAATCATATATTTTCAATGTGATATTTTTAAAGGCTTTTTAATCAACGAAAACTACAACACAATTATAGTGAGTAATCGTCTGGGATTAGTCTATCTGATAATGCATGATTTGAAGTGTATGTAAACAATGGGTTGCTGTTTATTCCGTTATAACACCTATTTACACTTACAAATTGTTTACAAAAAATCTTCCAAAAACTTCAACCAATTGCACGCTTTCGTGCATTCCAAATTCCAATGCTATATACCAAGACCTTTTTTTTGACGTCCCTTTAACGTTGTACAGATTCGTCAATTACGGTCATAAACACGTAAGTAATTCTTGCGAAGAAAGAATTTGTTTGCTTTAACCTAGCAATTTTAAAATGGAGCGTGACGATTTATTAGAGTTTTTAAGATTTTGAATGATGTTTCGTAATTACTTTAAAGATAACCTTTTATTTTAATATCATGTAAATGACTGTGCAGGTCCTACCAGACCTGTATCACTGCGACTAAAATATGTTACAAAACACTACCAAATCCCACTGCAATCAACAATGTATTCCATAGAGTGATATGCTGAACCTCCTCCGGTCTCCGAAAATACTGGCCGAGGCAGGGTCGACGAGTGCGCATCAGAGGTCCGCAGTCACTCAAAATGTGCATGGGCGTTTCATCCGCTCCTTGTTAAAAATCTGCTTATTTAAGCAACAATGCCCAGTAAGTGCTCTAACCAAGATACGCAAGTTGCTCCGGCTCATTGCCGTGACACTAGAAGCCACCTTGCGATTATATGGCTTTATTAGGGCTTTGGAATGCTCCTGGCCTGGACTATTTTCCAATACTCGCAAGAGGCTATAAACAGGATTTCCACAAAATCAGTTGAGCCTGGCTTTTGGGAATACCACAAAAAGGTTCTAGACCAATAAATGTGATTTTGGTGTCCTTGCGAGTTAGTAGGCATTTTCATTGTCTACGATGCCCGCATGGCCAGAGGAACCCATCTTAGAATCACTCTGTTTTACGCTACCTTTGTCACAAAATGCAAGTAAAACGCATGTTGTCTTGGTCTTTAAAAATTGCAAGAAAAGTCGTAGTATGTAGCTTTCCATGATTTCGTCCACATAAAAATTCAGTCTGCCAATAAATAATCTGTATTGTAATTTTATTTTCATAAATATATAAATATTAAATATTTGGGATCGTAGTCTTAACAAGCAATCTACATTCAAATCTATCGAGTAGGTAGGCTTTTGAGTGATGCTCGGAAAAATATATAGATATTAATTTTGATAATGATCTTCGGGAATTCAGAAAAATGTTGCCTATCGTAACCGTTTTTTTTTCATTAATCGTTTCAGTAGATAGACACCGTTATGTTATATACTGTCTTTGTACTGTATTATGTTAATACAGACCAAGTACAGCCTGGTTATAGTCGTCACTACACTGGTTTTCGTTTTAGAGACAATCTTATTCATATATATAATATATCAAATTATAATGTGAAATGTGAAACGTTACAGATTTTATTATTGCTATATTATTGTACACCGGAGATCAGTTTATGCATCTCTGCCTCTGGTTACGACAGAAGTAACTAAAATCTGGAAAACAATGGGTGATTCTTTGACAAATATGTCTTAAAAGAATGTTCCATTGTTTTTTTATAAGACGGATCTTGCTGTTTATGTATTTATGTATTAGTTGGCCAGGTGTTATGGGCACACGTCTAACTGCTAATTCAGCAGACCGTGAATTGTGTAGGATGACCATAATTTTATTATTTCACTAGTTTTCTAAGGTAATGATTTGTTGAAATAAAAAATTTCAAGGGCTACTTTAATTATAATAATAGCCTGTATGCAATGCAAGGAATGATTCAAATTATTAAAAAACTATTATTCCATATTTTTTAATACGACATTTACAACAAGAATGCATTTTTCCATCGTTTTGTTATTTTACGATTATACAAGGTTATTTCGAAAGTATGGGTAAATAGGGAAGGGTATAAAAGTACCCATGACAACGACAAACTTGTTCTACAACCTCGGCAAAAGTCAATAGTTCTAGTGTAAAACCTCAAAGTTTAAACAAAAATAAAGGTGAGGCAACCCTAAAATCAGCCTTTTTCCGTCGCTAGCAAACATTTGGAATATAGGGCATAACGATAGAGTTGCCCATTTTTTTTCCATTAAATTAACGTTTCTTTTTGTATGGGAAACAAAAACGTATCCCGTAATTATTACATCTGCAATATAACACTCAACAGTGACACGTTGGGACGGTGGATTTATACCCCCCTTTTCACAATAACCTTGTACAGTCCGATTTTACTGCGTTTATTTCTATAGATTTACAAAAATTACAGGTAAGTAATAAGAAAGAAGTTGTTAGATTAGAATGTGAGTTACAAAACATTGCTTATTAATAAGTAAAATACTTCATTCGTATTACTTTTTGGTCACCTTATTGCTTGTAATAAGTAGCACGATTCCAAGTCAGAGTGCTGCATTGTTCACGGTGTGGTGAACACGTGTACATGGATAGACGGACAGACATCTGTTACACTTATGATGAACCATACAAGTACATAAAAAATAAGTACTGCAGTTATTTGTGAAGAGTTTATTGTTAGAACAATGAACTCTAATAAATAAGACTAAAATAAAGTAAGTGCTTGTAAAACAATTTTTACTTAGATTTGGTTTACTCTACTCTTTAATTAAATTCCACATCAAATAAGATTGTTATATAATGCAATTGATTTTTGCTGAAAAAAACCTTTTGTTAAAGAGTAGATAGGATCTTAAATCAATTGTGCTCATCAATAATGAATAACTCTACACAAATAATAAGGTAAGTCATTGATTTTGCTGTAGCGAAAGGTTGCAGGTAAATACAAAGATATTGCTTGCATAACAGTTACGGTAGTTATAAAACGCAATGTCACTGAGAAAAGCAGAGAACAGTTTCGTA
This sequence comes from Zeuzera pyrina, assembly GCA_907165235.1. Classification (NCBI taxonomy): domain Eukaryota; kingdom Metazoa; phylum Arthropoda; class Insecta; order Lepidoptera; family Cossidae; genus Zeuzera; species Zeuzera pyrina. The sequence continues at coordinate 9,999,170 of OU015641.1, forward strand.
CATAGTTGCATCGTGGAACATTAATAGAGAGAAGTTTATGTTAATTATGAAGGTTTACTTGCATTTTTAAGTATTGATTCGGGCATATAGAAATAATGAGTGATGAGAGACTGACGAAGAAAATCTACAGAATGAAAGCGAGTGGTAAAAAAAGCCAAGGAAGACCAAGGCTGACTTATGAAGATCAAATAGCCACAGTGTTAGTCGACGGAAATGTCAAAAGCACTCGTATACCTAGGCGAAAATGTGTGAGGAGAATGACGAGATTTGAGGAAGCGAAAGAAGTATGTAATGAACGTAGGTAAAGCGAAAGTAGGTAATGACCGTGACGCTTGGCGCTCCATCCTCTTTGACTACCCCGTTAGGGATACAGCGTGAATATATGTATGTATTGATTACGGATTGTTTTTTGATTTGTAACCAGCCATGACGTCCTTGTAACTAATGTTACAATTGGTCAATAGCGCCATTATTAGCTTCCATGTTGGTCTGGGAAAGAACGAAAAACGTATCATTGGAAAAACATAAAAAAGTTTCTAATGCAATTGCATTACACAAGTTCCATTTACGTTTTAATCGAAACTCGTGTTACGTACACATGCATAACTGTTGTGCTTCACTTGTTAGATGCTTGTTACAAAACACTAAGGAGTATTATTATTCTTAACACATGTTTAATTGTAACACTGCCCATATAGAGTGGTATCGACTTAATATTACCGGAGACAGGAAACTTATTTATCACTGCTTGCTTACACGACATTATTTCAGTGACCATCGGTCCCGCAGTTGCAAGTGTCATTGAGTGCTCAAGGCATTCATGCAAGGTGTTCCGCGTGTTTGTGCATTATTAAGCAACGGAAATTGACGGAAACTGATTATGCATAATAAAATAAGATATCGTGGTAACACTTTCGACAGTCTGATCCCATTCTGATGGATCACATATGTATGTAATATTATGCACAATAGGTTAGTACTTATAAGTAATAACCTATTGTTCATATTAATCGTAACGTATCTATGTTTTTCGTGCCTAAGTAAGTACAATACGAGTACTAACTGCGTCAAATAGATTGTTAAAATAACTATATAGTGGACGCGACAGACGTTCTACCCGAACGTTGGAATAAAATAAAAATCCTAGAACCCGTTTGCAGCGCTACCTTCCAGGTCCAATTGTGAATCTAAACTATTCAGGGACTCACTTAAATACACACAAAAAATTTCATCAAAATCGATCCAGCCGTTTAGGAGGAGTTAAGTGGCATACACACGTACAGAAGAATATAAATAATTCTTCTGTCCGTGGATATATAAACTTGAAATTCATTAGGCACGTTGTTCACGTATTAAATAAAACATGGTAGCAGCCCTAGCGCTCACACGTGCCGAGAACGTACACGGTACATAGCTTCAAGATTAGGCAGGCGAGGCGTTTCACTTCTGTGGTTTCTATTTTCTCTGGTATACCGTATAACTTAGTCCTAGTAATTAATAGTAGGTACGTAGAAGTAATAATCGGGAAACTGCCAACAAATTGGAACATTTTTCGTCAGCAAACATTCACATAACTTGCTTATCTAAGTATCCTAGAGCTACGCACAAATCCATTGACAACCGACTTCTCCAAAGTCGCCGCGTTTACTATGATTCTCTGGCCTTCGTTTCATCCTAAAGTTCTTTATTATTCCTTTTATTTTATTTACTTTCCAAAAACTAAATTGTAGATCGAATATTTAAAAAAATTATACATTATAATATATACATTAATATTGCCATTTTTGTAAAGTAACATCTGAAATAACTAATTAATTCTATACAGAATGCCAAATTATGTTAGTCAAATTTGCCCAGTCGGGCTGCGGTTTGGCCGCTAGGTGGTACAAAATTCACTCAACCAATTTTCATATTTTTAGGTTGTTAGCGTTTTAGAATAACAATATAAGTTTCTACTTTCACATTTTCGTAGATCGCACTATACTTGCTTTTTCTATAGACTTATCTTGAATTAAACATATAATTAATATCTTTACACCATTTCAATTCGGGGTGGACAGAGTATTAAAGTGCAAAAAGACAACACTACCGCCATTTTCACGCCACTTCTAGCGTGTATTTTGGGGTTACGTATACATATATAAAAACAGGACGCTAACCCATCGCCTCCTATGCATGTTGTTTATAATAAGTCTTAATTATTAGCCGACTTCTTGGTATATTCTATTCTTCTTGTGCATGCGGCGTGCGTGCGAACTTGCATGCAGGCGTGCGTGTGCGCTTGAATGTGTATATGTGTGTGTCTAAAATCTATCTATGTAAGTATAGATGCATAGTGGTTCTTACTCTTAGGCCCGCTTTCCTAACCAGCCATGAATTTTAGTAAGAGGTTCTTAGTCTAAAGCCTTCACTCACGTTGTATGCCCAACGGGATAGGCAGAGAGGACAGAGCGGCAAGTGTCGCGGTCCTTACATACTTCTTTCGCCTCCTCAAACCTCATCATTCTTACACACTTGCCTAGGTACGCGAGAGCTTTGACATTTCCGTCAGTTAATACTGTGGCTATTTGATCTTCGTAAGTCAGCTTCGGTCTTCCTGGGCTACCCTTAAATACAAGTATATCTATTACATACTTAATTGCTTTTTTAAAAAGAAAATTGGGGCTAAGTATTACTTAAATTGTCTTAGGAATTATCTAAAATGTAGAAAGTGTTGACCAATTTTAGTATCACTATTACTGAATAAAATTTTAAATAAATTGTGAATATTACAGACAAAGACACTTATTACTTATTATTAACTAGGCGAAAGCGTGTGAGGAGAATGATGACTGTTGAGATGCGAGAAGGCGAAAGACGTATGGGAGGACGGCGATGCTTGGCGCTCCATATCCTTTCTGATTGCCGCATTAGGAACATAGAGTGAAGATATTTATATAATATATAATTACATATTTGTTATTACTTATTACTACACATTCACTATTATATTTCTTTATTTTAAGTTTACTTGAACTTATTAGGTAATTAACGATTATGTTCATTGGGTTTCACTTCTCAAGAGGGCACCGTGCTTACTGAAGGGAAGCTTGCCCGTTTCCGTATGTACAGCAATGTGTGACTTCAAACCGAAAGCGAGATCCCCAAATCCTTTTATCGCTAGGTTGTTATAGGTGGTTTCCACAACAAAATAGGCGAGTTCCCAGTTATCAAGTTAATATATTATGTTATTGTTATTAGACCAAGGCATTATTACGAAGATCAAATAGCCAGTGTTAGCTGACGCAAATATCAAAAGGTCGCATACTTAGGCGAAAATGTGTGAGGAGAATGATGAAATTCGAAGAAGAGAAGGAAGTATATAAGGACGCTTGGCGCTCCGTCCTCTCTGACAACCCCTTTAGGGATACAGCAGAAGATATGTAAACTACATTATATTTCATCATTGATCAAGTTTTAATATTGATATTTAGATAATGGACATTTCGACTTGCATCTTTGAACATGTGAACTCCAAACTAAACTATGCATAATACTACGTATTTATAATGCATGTTATTATGTTTATTCATTGATTATTTATTATTTATTATTTATCGATAAGCATTATGCGTAAGTGCATAGCGCAGTAAATAATAATGTTTGTCAAATGTTTTAATGGTAATGATTTAGAGAGCACAGAGCGCATATCGTCTTTACGCTAATGTACACTTAATTTACTCATTAAGAACGATTTGTACGATTAATAACAGTAATTAAGAATTTATTATTGATGCAATAGGCTGTGTGATTATTTCTTAGCAACCTAATTAGAAGATAGATCTAGTAATCACGAACAAAACTACAAAATATTCAAAAACTATAATGAAAAATAAAATAGTTATTCGCTTTTCAGGTGCGACCCGACTGACACTACGATAATTGCCCATATTCGTCGTTCAAAAAAGTTAGAACGGTCTTGAAAACTGCAGCTTTCAATAAAAAATTTTTAGGAACTACGGTACCACAATAAACACAGACACACAAACAATTTGAGAGTCAAATTTATAACATTCTTCTTTTCAGTCGTGAATTAAAATGGAGGGTTATGATCTTATGATTTTAGCAGCGTATGTATCCATTGTATGTATGTACGTCTGTTGTCTCACGGAGCCGAAACTTGTTAACCGTATTCAACTATAATTAGTTATTTTTGGCTTAGATATTTTACACTGATGTAATTGTAATGTCTAATGACAAGAGTCATCAAATCTGGCTGACCTTGAGTGGTGCTAATTCGTTCCAATACAAATAAAGTCAAGAAGCAGTCTAGCGCAAGTCAATAACGCCAAATCGCGATGTTTTATTTTTAAATTTTCAAGTTCTTTCAATAAATGTCACCGTGTCCAAACATTTTAACGAAGACAAGTCAACGGCATCTGGTTTTTTTGAATAAGAAAAACTCGTTTTCTGTAGATTATGATTGAATCTAAAAGTGATGCTATCTTTTTATCTCCTTTTACCCGAATCAATCAGTTCTGTGAACTTTTTCGTGTCTACCATTAATATAAGCAAAGGCATCTATTGATCGTGTATCAAGAGTTCGTTGAACCGCAGTTTAGCTATTGAATTGTCAGATGCCGCCGCTCGAATTTTGTATGACAAAAAGCTGATCGCTAGTTGATCGTGATTATAATCAAAATCGGTTATTATTTTTATTTAAACTCTTCGTCATATTGTTTCGTAACATACCCTTTCGTTTTCAAAAATTCTTAGGGTGGCTTGCACCCAACTATTTAAACCCGATTTAAGGATTTGACATCTCGCTTGCACCTACCATTAAACAATTGGTGCAAGCGAGATGTCAAATCCTTAAATCGAGTATAAATAGTTGGTCCAAGCCACCCTTAATATTTTGATATTGAATCCCCACGCATTTGATTCTAACATGACATAGTTTACAAAATCTTATAATTTATCTATCTTTTATATATCTATTATTATTATTATATTTATTTTTTCTATACTTTATATATCGTTTACATATATTTATCTTTAAGAAACAAGTCATGAAGAGATACGCAGTGACAGGGTTGCATGACAGTGTTATTGTAAAAATGAAGAAAGTAATGCTTAGATGGTTCGGCCACATAGAAAGAATGAGTGTTGAAAGACTGACGAAGAAAATCTACAGAGCGAAAGTGAGTGATAGCAGAAGACAAGAAAGACCAAGGCCCCGTTACGAAGATCAAATAGCCAGAGCGTTAGCTCACGGAAATATCAAAAGCACTCGCATATCTAGTCGAAAATGTGCACGGAGAATGATGTCATTTTAGGAAGCGAAAGAAGTATGTAAAGTCCACGATGCTTGGTGCTCGTCCTCTCCGACTACCCCGTTAAGAATACAGCGTAAAGATATGTATGTATATATCTAATATTTTTGTATAAGTTATAGTAACATTAGGGAAAGTTAGTAAAATTACTAATTCTTGATGTTTTATTAACAAACCACAATAATGTTAAATTAAATGCAAGTCTCTTGAATGCTAGAATATTCGGAGCGTGATATTTTCAGATAAACAGAGTACGGATTATGGAATTCCTTGTTTTTTACTAGTGAAATTTACTTGAAAATGACTAGGAACAAATAACCTTTTCTGCTAAGAAAGTTTAATGTATGAAGTTTTGAAATACCAGCTGTTTAAAGAAGACTGAATCATAAACATAGCTGAACCTTCCAATAATTCAGTCGTCCTTGCCGCGCCAATTGACTGTGACAGAACAATTGCGTTTGACCCTCGTCTAATGTGTTCACTAATACCACAGTATTGGTCACAAAGTTCTTGTTTTGTTTGAAGCCATTGTTTTACAGTTCATAATGCATATTTAACACGCCAATTTCGAAGGGGTTATATTAGTAACAAGACATACTTTGTAGGTAAACTATAAAGATGTAGTCTGATATACCTGGTCGTTAAGCGAATTTGAAAACCATCAATTCTACGTATAATCCACAATACGGCGCTGGTGCCAACTTTATTGTACGGTAGTAAGGCCTGAATATGCCTGAATACAGGTGAAAGTATGATAAATGCACTAGAAATGTGATCTCTTAGAAACATGTGCGGTGTCACCCTTATGGAAAAAATAAGTAATGAAGAGATGAGATATGCAGTATGACAGTGTCTCACGACAGTGTTATTGTAAAAATGAAGAAAGGAATGCTTATTAGATGGTTCGGGCACATAGAAAGAATGAGTGATGAAAGACTGACAGAATAAATCTACAAAGCGAAAGTGAGTGGATGCAAAAGCCAAGGAAGACCAAGGCTGAAGAAGATACGAAGATCAAATAGCCAGAGTGTTAGCTAAGGAAAATGTCAAAAGCACCCTCATACCTAGGCGAAAGTGTGTGAAGAGAATAATTAAATTTGAGGGGGCGAAAGAAGTATGTATGGATTGCGATACTTGGCGCTTCGTCCTCTCTGACTACCCCATTAAAGATACGGCGTATGTATGTACGCATCGTCTTTCAACATTTAGAATACATGTGATCAATACATATAATTTTCATTTATTTTCCGCCCAAAATTCCAAACCTATTAACCAACAACAGCACCGAATTCAGCGCCGATGCGGTGCTAGTTAGCTGATTGACTGGAATATCCTGCGGATGCTTCGTTAAAAGGCGAAACACATGTTGAATAGTAATTTTGGGCGGAGGATACCTGAAAATTACAACAATTCATCACTTGAAATGCATTTCCACAAAGTAACACCTGAATTTATCTATACTTAATATTATAAAGAGGCAAACATTGTTTGTATATAATGGATAAACTCAAAATCTACTCAACCGATTTCAAAAATTCTTTCACCATGGAATAACATGGGTTGTATTTTATTTTCAAAAAAATTTCTACCCGTGCGAAGCCGGGCGGGAACGATAGTACAATATGTATTTGAAACGGGAAATCAACGCGATTAACTTGCTTGAGACCTCTGTTGAACTGTTGAAACGTCAAGCCAAAATAACAGGTAATCACGTTTATGTCCCGTTTTAGATATATTTCAAAGCGAAAGTTTAAAAGTTTATTGTACAATAAGTATTTAGAATACATCCTGCATAGAATCCATTATAATTAAGTGTTGACATGTAATTAATGTGCTATCATGTGCTATCTCAATTTACAAGTTAATCAGATAATCGGAAATTTTGTAGTTTTATCGTGCTTTGTGTCACCGGCTAGCAGAAGCTCAATTAGGGTATGAATTTATACGGTGTCTGAAAACGAAATCACTATACACGTAAATTACAGTTTTAAGGAAGCCGGAAATACCGAAACTTCCTTCATCTGAAATTCGTTATAGAGCACTATAGCACGCTATACGTACTTATTACTTAAGTATTTGCTTTCGAGGCAAATCGAAATCGTCTGGAAACGTAACGATTATTCGAGCATAAAAACCGATAGTTACAGCTAAACGGAGCTGTAGGCGTACGTGACGGCTCAAGATGGGCGAATAGCAAAAAATACATGAAAATTGAAGTTAGCAAGAGGAAGTTATGTATTATAAGATATAAGTATTGCTTTTTGTGTCTTTGTTTTTCGTAAGGGTTCTTAGAGAAGATTAATTACAGCTTTAGACTACAGTTATTCGACAGATTATTTTTTTAAATGAACACACACTACCCTCATACATTTTCTTTATTAACTTTTATAGGTGAATGCTTCCAATTTGTTTATATGTAATTTTGTATATATGTGCAATTAAATAAATAAATCTGTTAGAATTTTTAGGTAATTCAAAATTTGCTCATTGTTCAATCTACTCCGAATGTTTTAGATGATCATTCTATCATTAAATTAATACATTATTAAAATTCATTAACATAAAGTTTTAAAAAAGATCTTTCCTTTTCTTCGACTAAGGAGGAAGTCGAGAAATGTAGCGTAAATGTGAAAGCACTAACCGTGTTTGATATTTGTAAGATTCATTATCTTAAGTTTATTTAAAGCTTAAAACAAAATTATGTTTGCCCTTATTCCAGTGATTCAGAAAGATGACGCTATGCTATAACATATGAGTAAGTTTGTTATACTCACAAAGTGGAGTCATACCTTTTGTTGCAATAATATTATTTTTGTTCGTATTGATGTTAAATGTAATCTACTTTTAATCTTTATCAGCCGTTATAAAACTGCTTCACTAGTTGATGTGATTTTTTTTGCCTTCAAAGCTGAGGGGCTGAGGAACATGAGTGTTCCTATGTTCAATTCAAAGACTTTTCTATTTTTAATTAACTAGAAACTTGGATGATAAGTGCAAGGTATTCTCCCAATTTGTTATGTGGCGCTTATAATAGGTACAAACTTTGTATCTGGGGCCACTGGCAGTGCTCCTGCCAAGTCGAGCAAAAGGAAACAAACAAAAACACAGTCGTACTACCATCTTCTTCTCGAAGTCACTCAGGCCACTTTTAACCCTCCCGTAACTTCGTTGTGGATAAAGCTAGAAGCCTAGATTTTGCGTTGACCAAAAGCACAATCATATTATAACTAGCTATATTCGAAAATTATCTACTATCGTCGGTAGTCGAGGTTTTTTAATTTTGTCAAGGACCGCCTGCGTTGCGAGACTCGCATTTTTGTACATTTTATGTTTTCTTTGGTTTAATTTAGGGCTTGGTGATATAATATAATAATTGGTGTTGGTTTAAAAAAGTTAATATTTTAAAGTATCATTGACGATGATTGAGACGTTAGTACTTCACTACTCACGTGAGCTTTTATCCACATAAAAATTGTTAAGGGAAGAAGAAGATGATTTCACAATAACAATTCATTAACGTCTTCGCCGTCGTGAAAATTGCTCGTGTTCCAATCATTTAAACATAGTCAATCAGATCAATCCAGTTGTATCCAGTAGATAGAGTAAGAGTTACTGTTCAATTTACGATCGCCATTAACTGAGTTTAACGAGTAATGTGTGGTGTTAGGTCAGTGACCGACAACTAACTGTCCAGTCTTTGTTTGAACGTTATCAGGCAGATCCAATATTTAAAACACGATTTCCCACAAAAATGAGAAATTATATATGTCAACCGCTTGCTATAAAGATTGTTAATTAAAATGAAATTTTCGGGGCATAGACGAATTAACTACTAATTTTTTTGTGTTTTAAGCTTTTGTATTACATTGTTATTAAATTGTGTATCTGGGGAGTGCGTTTTCGAGGGATGGAAGATGTGAGTTGGATGTGGAGAGACGGGTAGCAGCTGGCAATAAAGTGAACGGTGCTCTGTCCACATTAGTGGGTATTGTGAATCTATCTAACACTACTAAAATGGCCATCCACAATGCGGTGTTGGTGCCAACTTTGTTGTACGGTAGTGAGGCCTGGATATGCCCGAAATCGAGTGAAAGTATGATAAATGCTGTGGAGATGCGGTCTCTCAGAAATATGTGCGGTGTCACGCTCGCGGACAGGATAAACAACGAAGAGATACGCAGTATGACAGGATTGCACAACAGTGTTATTGTAAAAATGAAGAAAGGAACGCTTAGATGGTTCGGGCACTTGGAAAGAATGAGTGATGAAAGACTGACGGAGAAAATCTACAGAGCGAAAGTGAGTGGTAAAAGAAGCCAAGGAAGACTAAGGCTAACTTATGAAGATCAAATAGCTATAGTGTTAGCCGACGGAAATGTCAAAAGCACTCGCATACCTAGGCGAAAATGTGTGAGAAGAATGATGAGATTTGAGGAAGCGAAAGAAGTATGTTAAGAATCGCGACGCTTGGCGCTCCGTCCTCTCTGACTACCTCGTTGGGGATACGGCGTGAAGATATGAGTATTACATTGTTCGTAAATGTTTGTTAGTCAAATCTTCCAAGTTATAGAAATAAAATTCGACATCGACAAAGGATTATTTATCTAAGGAGGACCTAATAAATTACAATGTTATAAATCTATTTTTTTTTGTAATTCTTCTTTTTACTTGTTCTTTATCTGCCAGTGACCACTTTCTTTTAATTATTGTTCTCCCATAACCTATTCTTATATTTTTCCATAGTTGGTTGTCAATAGAAATGTTTGGAATCTGTAACTCAAATATGCGAATACATTGTTGACTTACAGTCTTATATAATACTGTTATCGTCACCAATTGTAAGAAATACGCGGTGAAGTTCCGGAGATCCAGAATATATGTTATATAAGGAATAAGGAAAATACTTAAGATTCTCGTTCATTATTAGTATGTTAAAACTTGACTAAATGGTAAATGTATCACATTTATGCAAACCCGATTTAAATTATAAGTACCTAAGAATTTTTACGATGTAAATGTTGGCGTCTGATTCCGACGTTTATTCATTACAGTCAATTTGCAGTCGTCTCCTTTCGGGTATACTCGGGCTTGGGGTGACTATTGATGAAAATATTCCCGTTTCCCATGAATGAAATTATAATACATCGGTTATTTATCTTGGTCTGATCGGCTGCTAACGACAACAATCGATCGATGCTGCATCTAAAATAAAACTTTTTTTTCTTATTTTAGAAAATGTAAGATTATATCTGCTTAATACCTGCGGTTTCGTAGATTAATCTTGTAATTCTAATATGAAGCTCGTCGAGAGCTTCTCTAAATAAGTATTTTTGCACATAGTTTTTTTATATGAAATCTATAATATTTCAATAAAATCAATTGCAATATGTATGAAAGATCATCACTTGAGAACGGTTTGAACGATTTGGATAATTTTCTTGTGTTCATAAGACCTTGTCAGGACAATGTTTGTATACAAGAAAACTGGGAAAATTGGCCAGAAAACTCGGAAATTTAGATGGTGTTTTTGTATGAAAATCTCAATAAAAAATGGCAGAAATGGCGTCACGATGTGAATTTCAGTGCCCGGCCGAAGCTGGGGCGGGTCGATAGTATTTAATATATCTTCTATGTACTATACTTTATATCGCAAATACTAAAATGTCGATTACCTTTTATTTTCGCTTGACGTTTCGGCCGAATTGCATCGGCCGTGGTCTCAAGTAAACTGTCGCAGCAAGCTTCACTCGGTGTCTGAGGCAGATTTTATTTCATCTACCCCCGATATTTGTAAATAATTATTAGGATTCCTACACACAACACTCACGGTGTCCACACACTTAACCGGTTGTGAAAAACTTCCCGTGTTTGTAGGTATTTCATAATGCAGTGCGAAAGCTTAAAAGTTTATACTAAAATGTCTTTGTCAGTTACGTTTTTACGGCTTAAGCATTGAACCGATTTTGATAACATTGGATATGGAGATAGCTTGAAAATCCTTGGGAAGGACATATGCCCCTTTTTTATTTCACGCAAACGAAGTCACGAGTAACAGCTACTACTATATACAATTTTGTAACTTGATACAGTGTAATCATTCGATCAACTTTTCACTGCATTAACATTTTTGTGCAATAATTTCATATTTAGCGATTATAAACCTCGGGATAACATGAAAGAATATACCTTATTGCCTATACAGACAAGTAGTTTCAACAGACGCCGTCAAGTCTGAGACGTGGGTGTCAGTGGGTAGTTACATTTTGGGTTTAAGACTAAAGTCATTAGTGAGATAGAATAGATATTCTAGGATTGATGCTTTTGGATTTGGTCAGTCGACCGTTACTAATGATTAATTGCTAATGTTTTGATCAGTGCCATACCGATCGGTTGACTTGAACGGGAAACTCCCGGCTGTATTCTATATTGAATAAAGATAAAAAATACAATAAATAATTCTATAAAGATAGGAGATTAGATTCTGATATCCGAACATTATCGATTATATGTTTTCTGCTACAAATTGTTTTAGGGATTTGTTTTCAAATTAACGACATGGGCTTTCTTCGTTTTACTTATAATCTTCTTACCAGTTTTATTTCTCGCAAATATGAAATTTGTAATATTCTTTAAATTTGTATTGTATGCGGTAACCTGTTCTCGGTTCGTAATGAATTATTAATTAAGGCTATTATATTAGCAATGATATAGTATAATAATATTAGCAATGATATACAAATTGACTTGGCGCGGTGGAAGCCTAGTATATTAGTTTTATATTTGGTCTAGCCGTGAAAGAAAAATATTAAATGTGCCATCAACAGCTTATCTTCCACCGCAACTTGTAAAAGTAGGCCAAGGGATAAGGTGTATTATGAGAAACTTCTATGGATGATGAGTTAACATCTGGATGCCCAAAGCAAGAAAGAAATTACACAAACTGTGGGACGCAAACGCAACGCAACACAAACGCCTTTGATGTTTGTGCAAATCACAGATCACAGCACCTAGGGTTGTTCAATTTTTTTATAATTTAAATAAAATTAAATTATGTTTTGTTTCATTAAATTTACTTTTATGTACTATATCTACGACGTATGAAGTATTATACTTTATAATGTTTTATATGAGATTACAGTTATGGATATAATAATGATTTTTGAATTGCCGAATCAGTCTATTATAAATGGGCGATATAACTACTTTCGACGCGTTAACTCCGGAATACGAGTCCCGACCTACTAATATGGTGGCGTCTGGCGTGGGTAGCTCGGGCTCTACCTGCGTATCACACTTCACGCCCCGCGCGATTAGACCAGGGGGTGCTAACTTTGTATGGAGCTATTGCAGACTTTATATGGAAACAAAATGAAAGTGACAAGAGATGTAGAATGAAAGAAGATAGAAAATACCAGGGATGTCATTACAAAATATAATTTATTGATATTATTTATCAATGTACTGATATCGATTATCGATACTGAAATTTCATTTATTTCGTTAATTTATTATAATTATTTGAGTACTACATATAAAAATGACAATAATAAAATATTTTACTTCATTGAACAAAGATATTTATAAATAATTTGAACAAAAATGACACATTTTGTTATCGATATTAATAATCGAATAAACTACTAATTGAATTCAATAATATAGCAATCCTGTTTGATGAAATGTCAAAAACTTTACAAATCGAAAAATTTTCTTGATAACCGTCCATTATTTTTTCTATTTGTTTTTAGCTTTTCTGTGTTTCGCACGAGCTATTCTTCCCCTGATCACTTGAGGAAACTCGAATTGGTGTGGTTGAGACTTGTGGATCAAGACAGTGACTTTTGAAAGGACAGGAAAAGTAGACTTTTGTTCTCCATAATAAATAATTAGAAATTGTTGTTATTATATCCACGTTTAATTGTAATCAGAACTCGTGATTTAAAATAAAAAAATTATCACTCATTCTATTTGTTTTAACTTTCCAAATTCCATTACCTTGTTATCCGCTGAACTAAAAAAAAAATAAGCGAAAACTATAGTTTTCGCTAATTTTTATTTAGTTTTGTCATCTAAGAAAATACGCTCAGAGTACTATTTAAATCCCCGTCATTTTAGTTTATGGAAGCATTACCAGATGGCGCATAGTCTACACTTTTTTTGTATGGAGTTGTAGTTCTTCTTCTTGGAGTATATGTGTTCTGTGGATTAGACGTCCCTGTCTAGACGTCTCCGCGGGCCGACTATACGAAATCTTAAACTGTGCCCAATGTGTCCACAGGCTTATGAGTCTGATCTTCCTCCGGTCCTTTATATTATTACGTGCGTGATCCGTGTCACGCTTTCATTCACACACGTACCATTATGCACTCAACAACTCATACCAAAGTATACGTGTTTGATTTGCACTTGGGATATACACACGTCAGTATCGTAAAGGATATGGATCCGCGAACATATATTTATCTGGATATACCCATCTCTAGTTAAAATGTTTTAAATCTTATCAAAGCTCTACGTATTTGTGTCCATAGTTTAGATTTTACGCAATGAACTGTATCCATTATTCAAATTAAACCAAGAGCTGTCTCGTAAAATATACCCACACTGAAGTCAGAGTTGTGTGTACAGTCAGCTCATTATGAACTACGATTTTAATTTGAATATGTTGTAGTTAAACCAGCGATAACTCTCAGAAGTCGCATTAATAATATGTATTTAGATAATTTTTAATATTTCCTATAAAAATTAAATAAATCTCTAAAGTATGTTTCGAACCACGCACGGTGAGGGATTCCGTATTCATTATGCACAATATTCATTTAATTGTATAATATGTCGTAGCGTTTCGCAATGACACTGAAAAACAAAGTCAATTCTGCGATCATTGAACGGTGACCGAAAATATCCCATACTCACCTACTACAAACTGTACATAAAACTGTGCGTGGTCCGATACATACTTGATCAGTTGAGATTTTATGTTGCTAGTGTAAATAGTGAATAACTTTTTCTATATGAACAAGGTCAATGATAAGTTGATTTAAGACATAGGAAGCTGTCTGTCTAGATAACTGTCTAGATGTGTGTGAGTATTCGCTGTGCAATTCAATCTAGTGTCTAACCTGTTGTACCAATTTGGATAAAGTTTATTCACCTCGTATTTTCAAACTGAAACGCCTTTCTCGTCATGTGCCACACTTAAATAATGTACAGGTTGCACTAGCAAACACGCAATTGTTTTTTAATGTTCCTGAATTCTTATAAACAAAACCCTTATAAAGTCAGTATATACAAACTTTGGTAGTGTTTGGTTACCGGGATCTCTTGATACTTGATACTACCCTAGGAAACTGTAAGATATGTGGATGTATTAGTGACCCACCTCGGCTTCGCACGGGTAGTATTTTAAAAATAAATAAATAAATAAAGAGCATGTTAGTCGCTGATAATGTAGCTTTCTATACAAACAAAGAAAGTTTACCTCTTATAATATTAGTATCTATGTATAAAACCTTTATCACACACAATTGAAGCAAGAATTTAGATTAAAAAATCCAGAAAACACTGTTTTGTACAAAATTCAATTAGATTTCCAAAATTCTATAGAATTTCAAAACGATACAATGGATAGGCAATAATAATATCTTAAACGGCTCAAACCAATTTTTTAATTGGTACCTAATATAGTTTTATTGCAGTGTTTTTTGATAATTTTTTTGGGATAAAAAGTGGATTAATCTCCGAAAAGTCCTTTACATCCCTGCTAATAAAAGTCCCGTTTTATAAGTTCGTGATTTAAATCAGAATTAGTGGATTTATAGTGGAAGCTATATCGATTTTATGTAGGTGCGATATATACTCGTAATTTGTATTTCCCTTTGAAAATTTCTGTTTTAATGTAATTGTGTGCGTGTTTTACATAACTATCAACTAACTTATGAAACCTCTGTAATATTTTGGAGGTATTTATAGTTATTATAAAAGGCCTTGTGGTCAGCAGGCTTTGATGACGTACCCCTTTTTGCGGTAATAGTGTCTTAAGAGTTGAATTCTTATGAAATTAGATAATGCGAATTTTGAAATTACACTTTTAAAATTTCTATATACCTACTACTACTATTTTCTACGATTTCGACTAATTTTAAGTTCAATTTAATATAAGCCCCTAATGCTCGCTAATAGGTCTCTAATACCTATAGTTCTGCTGCGTGACTAATGCAAGGACAAAGAGTCTTTCCCCCACGCAATTCAACCCTAGTACAGAAACTAGTGACGCTTCACCACATTTTTTGCGTTACTGAAAACAGCATAATATAACACATAACCTATCGTAAATGTACCTACATAATAATATTATGTAGGTCATTCATTACATAATAATATTATGTAGTCTTCTTCATGAAACAAATCGTCAACGCAACTTAGTCACATTGTTCCTGCTTTCGTTCGTCAACCAGTTTATTCGTTGACGTGAATTAAGCAGAAGTAACCTGTTGTTAACTAGTTGTCGATTGAAATCAACAGTTGCGTTTCAACGACGCTATTCAATGTACTTACTTCACTTGTTAAATACATATGGAGCTTGTAATAACGACGGGCTTGCAACGCATCACTAGATAGTCCTGCCGCGCCATGTATATGTCCAAGGTAAAGGTGGCGTTAAGGTGTATTTTTTTATATGTTGATTCCCTATTCACTCTAGAAGATTATGGAGGTATGTATGTATGTACAATGTATGTAGTGTAAGCATCGGTGATTAGCAATTCAAAAGCTCGATATCGCCATTATCACAAAGAGTCGCCAAAATGCAATGCAGTTTCGACGCAGTTGAACTCGGGAATTTGATACCTCAACAAAGCACAACAAAAACAGACAGACAGTCAGATGACAGATGATATTACAAATAACAGAGTGGAATCAAACCAGTAACAGATTTTTAACTCGTCGCCTATACGAGTTTCTCATAACAAGCAGTGGCATAGCTCTAGCCCTAGATGGGTCCTGTATCAATATTTATTGGGGTTTTACTCGAATAAGGCAAGGTCCAAAAGAAGATTAACGTTTTTAATAAAATAACCAAAAACACTCGCATTAATAAAAGAAGTACCTATATTTCAAAAGTTTAAGAGACTAATGTACAATAATTATATAGGTATGTATTGTAGAACTTATAAACTTGTCTAAGGTTCCTTGGATCCAAGTTAAATGCTATTTGCAAATAGCCAAATTTTTGGTTACACACGTCGGGACCCCTGTAGTTAGGGGGCCCCTTATCATTGATACGGGCGATACAGCAGTATTAAGCGCCTGATAACAGCCCCCTCTTTTCGTGGTGCACCTGAAAATTGGAGAAATCAGAACACAAGTATTCAGACCCCTGGGGTGATACAGTGAGGGTAGATTATGTGGGGCTTTTATGTACTAAAACCATTTAAAGTGTGTTATGGTGAAATTATGTACGGCGAAAATGTTCTCTTCCCCTCGTTTCATATCCAAAACAACTAGATTCGACTTTCATCCCACTCGTTTAACAACATTGAATGACTTAATATCCGCGCTTGTCCACGTTATAAACGACTGGTTACTTCTCACTGTTTCCCACGCCGTATACATACCTACACCTAGAAATATATCCTGTCCTGTCTCGACCAACCCACTTTTATTTACTGTGTAAGGGCCTAAGCGCACTGACTACTATTAACGGCGAATATCGGCGATTTAATCTCTTTCGGAAGCTCTCTGAAGCGAGTTAACTCTAAACCTACTCTCTACCTATTCTTTAACATTATTTCCTGATGGTCCGGGATATTATGCCATGCTGCTAAAAACGTAGAATGTACCAATAATTTATTTTCCCGGCGCAGATGGTAAAAGTCGCCAAAAATGGGATTTATTTTAAGAAACTCTTATATCATATACAATGGCTAACCTGACAGCTGTCAGCTGTCAACTAAGCCCACCTCTCCATGTGTAACCCCAAATATTTGTTGTTGAAAGTGGCATGTTGTAATTTTATTGCGCCTTTATGCTCTGTACACCTTGGAAAGAAGTGCGTGGAGATATGTACATGTACTGTGTAACGTAGAAATATTTGTTACATGAATAATATTTATAATTTATAGCTTTTTTTTTTCAAACTTTGTTATATTACTAACATATACTTAATGATCATAATAATTTCCTTCTAAACAAATCGGAAATTAACCCAATACATCACATTACATAGTATATATTCTCACGCTGTATCTCTAGCGCAGTGGTCAAAGAGGACTGAGCGCCGGGCATCGCGATCCTTGTGTGTTTCTTTTACCTCCTCGAATCTTATCATTCTCTTCACACGCTTTCGCCGGGGTATGCGAGTGCTTTTGACATGTCCCTCAGCTAACTGTCACACTCACTGTATTAACTTATTAAATTTTTATGAATCGATTTGTGTGCAAAAAGTTAGACCTACGAAATTTATTTATTAAATGTGTAGACATCTCACGGTCACAAATTTACATATTTAATATTTTACTTTTCTAAATATTATATTTTATATACACACAAATCTTTTATATAAATATTTTGTATTAAAGTCAGTATAAAACTTTTTGTTGAAAGAATAGGTAAAAATGAAACAACTGTCATTGTGATTATTATTCATTTATACTTAAAAACGATGGATTCGGGAAATATCGGCTGTGTTCGAATGGTGTGAGCGCGACGTGAATGCGCCGAAATATGACCTTGTTCTCACTCTCGGGACTTTTGCTGCTACTGTCTTGTGTTGTGCACAAATTTTAGGTAATAACCCCCCCGCGGGGTTATTACCTAAAAATTTGCAGACAGCGACAACCATGCGATCACTGCGCGTCCGGTGATTAATTGTAATAAAAAATTAGTATCATGTATGACGATTGCGTATCTATTATTCTATGACCGTAAAATGTACTTTTCCCGGTAGATTTAGCGCCGCTATACAAAATACATTACATAAATTCTCGTTTTGATACCAGATATCGCGCGATATTGGTTGTCGCATGATGTCGGCAAGTTACGTAATAAGCGTGCAGGTCACGCGTTGCTGTAGCTCAGTAGATAGTATATTACTATTCATACAAAAATCCCATAGGAAAAACTACTTCCGATATTTCCTCAATTTTCCAATTTTCCGGGCAATTTTTCCACTTCTTTCCACAAAAACATTCCTTGGACTATTCGAATATGAAAAAAAAAAATAACGAATTCGATCCAGCTGTTCTCAAGTTTTGCGCTTAGCAAACGAACGACATTTCATTTTTATTTACATACTATTGACTCACCCCAGCTTCGCCCGGGTGCGATGTTGAATGTTTGCAACACAGCAAATTTTTTTTATTGAGATTTTCATACAAAAATTGTTTGAATTATGACGTTGATTGTTGAAGATGTCGGAAAAAATTAAGCCGACTAGGAGCTTTCATCGAAAACGCTGCCTAATCCCTTTAAGATATAACAAATCATTGTATGGTGGAATTGTTCCTCTTTTATGGGTCTACAGAAAAATCCGCTACGGCATATGTCCTATCTTTTAAGGATAGCTTACTATACCCATTTTAATGTTTAAAAAAATGGTCACATATAATGTGGTAATTGGAAAGCTAATATAGACGGATACGATAATAATTCTTATCAAATTGAAAAAAAATGTAGGCATATATTATGTTCTGCTACCCGTGTCAAGCCGGGGAGGGTCGTTAGGTCTATTTATATAGATGCAGATATCTGTTAACTTCTGTTGTTAGTTTAGAATTATGAAATATGAGTATATATACATATCTATATATGTATATATATACTCATAAATATTTAATAATGAAACCAAACATTATAAAATATTACAGGGCGCAGGAGCTCTAGGTTTTAGGCTTTTATTTATGTACCCTGTGTGAACTGGGGCAGTTATATGTACATATGTATTTTAAATATACGAGCCTCTTATTCCTTACGCTTTTATGAACTAAGTTTTATCAAATTACACGGAAGCCATATAAGTTTTGCTCTGGAACTGGATTATCTTTTAAAACTAAAGCCAGATTTATAGGTTAATGTAAAAAACGTTGTCATATTATACTACACAGACATACGGAAGCTAAATTTTTATATTTAAACACTCTCCTGTTCAGAAGCTATGTTGTGAACAAATTTCAAGTCAATACATCGGCTAGTTTTTGAGTTTTGTGGACACAAACATACGGAAGCAAAATTTTTATATATATAGATTATGACAACAATTGCTAATAGGTATTCAAAACGAGTGATGTTTTAATTAGTATGGAAAATTAATTTTATTTGATTAATACAAAATCACGCCTACAAAAGCGATAAAAAAGACCAACAGGAAGTCTACATTTCCGTGCTTCGTGGTTTAAAATAAAATAAATACCTTTAACGCGGTAATCTTGAGAATTTCGAAATAACTTTGTAAAAAATAAAACTATGTATGTATGTAATAAAAGCGCAATATAAGTACTTTCTCATAAACTCCAGTATAGTTAATTTCAATTATAAAAATGTTTAAAATTGACCCCACCCGGAAACGAACCCGGAACCTTCCGCGCAACTCCTAAACCGCTGCGCCATCGAGGTCGTCAATGATATTCAAAAAGAATTTCTTGCAGGTTCTTCTCAATAGAAAATATTGTATAATATTAGTTTACAACCGACAAGAAACCCGAATAATGTTCCAAATTAGTTGTAATCAGAAACATACTCGCTTTCCCTGTGCGTCCTTCACTCACTATACAGTAACTACATGTAAAACTCAGTAAACATAAAAATACGTCCTCATACTATTAAAGATTGTTGACTATGATAAGAATATTAACCAATGACAGCTAACAAATAAAATTAAGCTAATATAAGTATAGATATTAGGTACTTATTCAAAAAATATGGATAAGGTAATATCCGGTCTAGGTTTGTACCATGAATTAGAATTTGATTATTTGTGGAAAGGACAGCTGGCAGATATCAACTTTTATTGATATTGTTATGTAAAACTGTATTAGTTACAAAGATTTTCTTTAATTTAAATTATCGTATTTTATTTATTATTGCCTAGTTATATTAAAGAGTTTAAAGGAAAATAGATTTTTAACCGACTTCAAAAACGCTTATGTACCTACCATATGTACACCGATTTCTGCTCTATTTGCGCACTGACTGATAATTTTTTTTTAATTTGTAATGGTCCTTGTACTTCAGTTAAAATCTAATGATAGAGTACTCTATAAACAAAAAAAACTCCTCTACGATTTATACATTTCGAAGATCTTTTATGTAATGTTTCGTTCCATAATTGTACAATTGTTACTTGGTACCTCAATCACTCGTAAGGGAAAAATAACTTTTTATGGAAAAACTTAAACCGACTTCGAAATAAAAATAATTAAAAGTGCAATATAATTATTTGTATAGGTAAGTATTTGTAACATATGTATTTATGAAGTTATTTTTACACTTGATTTTGATCAGTAATGGATAATTATTTTGTGCTTTTCAATGTCTTTATTCGATTTTTTTAGTTTTCCATTTTACTGTTCCATTCAACGGAAATTTTAAACTTTTACAAGGCATTGTTTCATATTTTTTACCGTTATAGATCTCTTAGATATAGTATAATTAATTTGACTGTTTTTTCAATAAAAACCTCGAACTTCCAGCCGCTATATCTCTGTAATAGATTCACATACCTAGCTAGCGTTACTTACCATCTTGTCTAGACGGACATCCGCTGCCCATCGGTTACAGAGTCCTTTCGAATTAGTCAGGACAGACACTGAATAATACAGTGGAGAGGCGCCTTGTTCTTTTTCAGATGAAAGTGAAATAGAACAGAACTGAATGAGGACAGAAGAATCACTTCTAATAAATTATTGAATATTTTTATGTCCATTTGATTAGAATCATTAGAATTCTTATTTATTTATTTTATTTAATTATTTATGTACAAACACACACTTGTAAAAGAGACATGAAACGTAACTTATGCACAAAGGTACTGCTTATTTCAAAATGAAATTTTTTCCAGCAGACCTATTTTTTCGTGGCTATCCCGGATTAGGTTAGATTATATGTACATCTACATTCTACATAGTATGTTTAAAGATTGTTTTTAAAAAAAAATCTGCGTCTGGCCTACGTCTGTCTCGGGCACATACTAACTCTGTACCAAACATTATAATTGGTTCGGTGGTTCAGCATTTCCCATTCAAAGTCTCATCCCCCTTTTCACGCCCTTAGGGGTAGTTTTTGATATAGAAGTTACCTATGTCCGTTCCCAGTTGTCAAACAATATCCATGCTACATCATAATCAGTTCAGCGGTTTAGCATTTTCCATACAAAATTTCGTCCCCCTCCCTCCTGTCCCCCTTTTCACATATTTTTGATAAAAAAAAGTAGCCTATGTATTTTTGGTAAAAAAAATCTTATTATCGAACGAAATTTTATCAATAAGTCATAAAAAGACTATGTATCACAAAATTTGACAGTAAAATTATAATTACAGACGCTAGAGATTTATATAGTAGTATAGATAGAAGAAGATATAAATATGTCCTCTTTTTAAGTCATAAAAGATTGGGTTGTATCTCAAACCGACTAGTATGTTCCACATACCACTCTGACGACCTCTGAATATGACACGCACATTCTTGTGCATATTTCAATATTTTTAAACAATAGTTGGCGCTCCTGCTCCCGTATTCCGGTACTCCCAAGCTGTTTGAACTGTATGAAGCGTCCGAAACACCATGTACGATCTAATATAAGAAAGTACACATGTTTGTCGCGCAATGTGAACGAACCTCGATGCGTGCCTTGAATTAATAATGTCTTTAAAGTACACTCATCGCAAGTTTTTATGCATCCCCCGGGCTGAAAGGGGTGTGGATTCATATACTAATTGTTACATACATAGACGAAATATCCATGATGACACATGATATACGATTGAGGTAAAATAAGACATTGAATATGTACGTCAAAACACTGACATGTCTGATATATTTGCACACACTGGCGTAATATCAAAATTCAGTTAAGAAAAGGATACATTTCTATTATACCCACTTCTTTTTGGAAGGCGAAAGGGAATAAATACCTAAAACGTATATTGTTATCTTAAAAAGATTAACCTCAGTAATGGAATTTTTAAAAGTTGTTTTTAGTTTTTATTTATTGAGAAAATGAAATCTATTTATTATTTAGTTACTAAGTACATATGAAATCTATGTATTATTTACAAGCATTCATTATAATGTTAATACTCAGTTGCCTTTGCAACCTGATCACGTGTTATGCATAATATGCTTCATATTATGCATAACACCTAATGTACCTAATGCTTATTTTATTGACATTGTTAATCAGTCTAAAAAAAACTTCTTATTTTACGTTCTACAGTCAAATATTATCTGTGATATACATATTATTCTCTAATGCCAGCTTTCTGTATTTTTCTTCTGCACATACACACACACGTTTCCCTTCCGTGTTGGTCTGAGCCTCTGAGGCAAAGAGAATACGCCCGTTACTTTTCTTCCCATGCAGGACGTAAAAGTTGCCAGTTGCAAGGAAGGGACTTATTATCAGACTTATATTATAGGTGACGTGTTAATACTTGACTTTCTGCATGCTTATTACGTATCTTGCAGACAGCATGTGACAGCCAATATTGCGCGATATCTGCTGCCCAAACGAGAATTTGTGTAGTGTAATTTGTAGTGGCGCTAAATCAACCGCAAAAAGTGCATTTTACGGTCATAGAATATTAAATACGCAATCGTCATACATAATATCAATTTTTTATTACAATTAGTCACCGGTCGCGTAGTGATCGCGTGGCTGTCGCTGTCTGCAATTTTTAGGTAATAACCTCGTTGGTTCCGTTTTGCGATGAAAGTATGTAGGTTTGTATGTAAAGTCCATTTTTTCAACATCATTTTACAAAAAGTTTATTAAAATACAATATTCAGAGAGCCAGTAAATGCATGTGCAGAGAAGATCATTTCCAGACTATTGTTTTATCTTCAACGAAATCGTTTATTTTAAGTCTAGTGTACAATCTCTTTATAAATAACACAGAATTATAAAACTGAGTATAATTTTAGATGTGGCAATAAAAGTATCACCAGATGCGGGGAGAGTGGTCTATTTCTATTTATGTCATACTTAAATGTGAATGTGGCATGTTGTGGTCCTCAGTATGGTTAACCGTTGAAACAGTTAACTCCGTCATAGTGTATTATATAATATACACATGTTACATATGTACAATGTACATATCCTGCTAGAGCTTTCGTTTAAATGACATACTTACGTAGTATATTTAAATATAATTACAAGTCAGTGTTGTTAACGATGGTTAAAAGCTAAATACAGTTATCATTAGCTTTTACTATAATCGGATACTGTTACAGAATGAAGATAGATTAGTAACTCATTGTGATAGCGATAATTTTTTGAACACATTCTTTCACTAATGATTTTAAAAGACTTTACAGATAAAATTAGAGAAAAGTAGAGTAGTAATTTACGAAGACGAATGAAATCTTAATGAGTTACAGTGAGTGGTAGCAGTAGTCAAGGAAGAAGAAGAATGCTAAGATGGTTCGGACAAATGGAAAGAATCACTAAAAGACTGACGAAGAAAATCTATATAGCGAGAGTGAGTAGTAAAAAAAGCCAAGGAAGACCAAGGCTTACTTATGGAGATCATGTAGCAAAAGTGTTAGCTGACGGAAATGTCAAAAGCACTTGCATAATAGGTAAAAGTGTGTAAGGAGAATGAGATTTGGGGAGGTGAAAGAAGTATGTAAGGACGGTGATGATCCATCCTCTCTGACCACTACGAGGGATACAGCGTGAGGATATGTTGTTATATATATTGTTGTAAGATTTTCTAAGTAATATGTACTTTAAAGCTAAGGTGCTAAGTAAAGCTAAGTGAAATGTGTTTGTAAGCAAAATGTGAATGTATTTAATGTCGCAAATATATTTCCTTTTACCCACTGTTATGATGTTATGTTTGGTAAATCGGCCCGTTGGCAGTTTAACACGTCTGCTCTCCAAGCCAACAATCCCAGGTTCAATTTCCGGCCAAGTTTTTTAGGAACTTTACAATGTTTTAACCATAGTTATATAACGTACTATATTTTTGATCCTCATGTGAATTAATACAGTAGATTAAAAATAAATTGTTGATAAATAATAACAGAATGTAACAGAAGGGCTTTTTGGCGAGAACGAGAAAAGCGAAGCTGGCACTTTATTTAAATTTTCAATTTTTTGCGTTTCTGGGAGTTTTAAGGTACAAAAGTGATAGTATATTGTGCGTTAAAGTTCTTTGCAACTGCTAAGAATTGTAAACTTTGAATAAATATGTGCAACTGAAGATTTCGCGTTTTCCCAAGAAGCCCTTTTTAACTCTTGTAAACAATGATGTTATAATACAAAAGACGTAGATAGGTTACATGCACTCGAAAAGTGGCACCCCCAAAACTTTGCTAATTAGCCAACCTGGACTTTGTCAAAGAATATGGAAAGTAATGTTACAGAACCAACAATGTCATGCAATGCTTATTGCGCATTCAAAATTCTAAAATCTTTTAATAATCCAAACGTTTTTTATGATATACACGATCATGTGATCACGCAGCCACCCAGTTTTAATCATCGTTTACATTTATTAAAAGCAACAATATATAATTCATCATTTTCAAATTTATAATTAAAAAATGTTGGCGATCTTTTTAAATAAATATGTTCTCGTGTACATGATTCAAGAAAAACGAAATTCTTAAAAAAACCAAACATCATTTTTACTGTCTAATCCCATTAGGTTTCAATCATATTTTTTTTAAATGTCTGTTCTGAGCAATTAATTACTAATATTCTATGAATTAGTCACGGATTCGCTTAAAATGTAGTAAGAAATTAAAATTGACCAATCACAATGATTTAGAGAGCTATGTGATTTGTTAGTTTGAAATGCAGTTATGTTTTACATTGCATAGCGACGCAGTGCAATGTATATTTGTCTCACTTTGTGACGTTGTAACTGGGACAATATTTTACTTGGATTAGTACTAAGGTAACCTATCTACCTCTTTTTTATTATAATATCATTGCTTGTAAAGCCTACTATCACTTTACTGGAGAGTGTTAGGGTAATAGGAAACATTTCCGATACATGAAAGAAAAGAAGAAGAATATAACAGAATAACTTTTTAATCTTTGTTCGTTGTTTTTAGTGTTCCATTTTTAAAATAAGGTTCAAAATGAAGTTACACAATTATGAGAAATTATAATTATATGCGGCCAGAGCTTCGTATCGATGTGGCCTCCCCTATAAACGTTTATCGCACTGCAGCTGTTGTTTGACCGATAAGTTTCCACAGGCAATAATAACTTAATTAATGTGACTAACAATACAGTACTAACCTACAGTCGGTGGTGATTATATGCACAGATTATAAAGTTCTCGGCTAACTTCAATTATATCAAATCGCATCGTTTTAGTAATTTGTGCTTTGAAAGCTCATAAAAAGTTAAGCAAAATATAAACTACTGTTTTGAGTATAATCTACTTTCCAATAATTTTATTTTTATTTTCAAATCCCACTCAAAAATACATTATACTTAACTGTCTTTATTGACATGCTAGGTTTTATCCCTCTCAATTTCGTTCACTTAAAGATGTTACCTATTTTATTAAGCAGAAAAAACGTTGAATTACCATTATTATATCAGTAAATACTTTTTGATTGTCTCGAACAAACAAATGTGCCTGCCTAACATAAACTGGCTCTTGCTGACAGCTTTCGTTGTTTAAAATATTTGTTTCTCTTTTATTAAATCATCCAAAAGATTTTTGTACATCTTTTTCTTATTTTCATGACAGTGCTCCAACGCTATAAAGTTACTGTGAAACGGTAATCTCACGGCAATAATATGATCGATAAATCGATTACAAACGATCCATTCAGTATATATTTAATTGCTCGCCCATCGGAACGATTTTTAAACTTTGACCTTGTAATCAGAAAGCTAGCAATACATTATGTACATCACACTGAGTGAACTTGGAATGGTAGTTAATGAAAGCAGATATACAAACATAATATTTACGTATACATGCACTTATGCGAACATTAAGAATAACTAATTATTATTTAGATTTGTATACTTTAAGCAGACGCGAAATATTGCCGTTTAAAAATAAAAATATTTTTTTCTTTTTTTTTTATTATTTCTTGCCTCAGTTTTGAGTTGTCTGTACATTTATCGTTGATTTTGTAAACTTGTTTTTTTAAAGTTTTGTTAAATTTTATGCTTTTCGCTTTAAAAACAAATTATTTCAACTAATTAAGTATTAAGTAGTAGCAATAATTAAATAGCTGAGAGCGTCATGTTTCAAACAGCGAAATCAGCACTTAAATCATTAAGCTCGAACGAAAATTCTAAAAATATTTATATATATTTAGTTCAGACAAACCTTATTATGTTATTAGCACTTAATATTTTAAGTTATTTTAATGTTTAAATATAATGTGTTATCGTAATCTATCTATCTACCTATATATATAAAAGGCGATGTATGTATGTATGTTCCTTATGGACTCCGAAACGGCTGGACCGATTTCGATGAAATTTTCAGGGAATCTTCAGATTGGCCTAGCGGGTGGTCCTGTAAAGTTTGGTAGCGATCAGATGAGTAGAATTTTTTGTTTTGTTTTTTACGCCAAGTGAAACTAACGCCCAGTGAAACGGGCCGGGTTTGCTAGTAAGGGATAAAAATCAATGAACGCTAAAGATGAGATACTTAATACTCGTATTTTTCGCGATTGTTTTAACGTGGTGACCTTATACGGTGTATAATATACAAATATTTAAAGTAGACTACAGTGTCAGCGGCCCAACGTCACTAATTTTCTTAATTCACGATAGACCAGTGGTTAGATTTGACCCCGAGGTCATTGTTGTATAATTCCTATCCTCCAAACACTGTTATGAATGTTTCAAATATATTATATTTATCACTGATGCATGTTGTTCTCGCGTTAAGTGATACAGAAAGTTAACGGTGTCGAAGTTATGGGATCAATGAATTCAAATGAAATTAATGCTATTGCTATTGCTTTGCTTCTGAAATAGAAATGATATGTATGTAATGGTTTTATTTGAAGAATTACTGTTACTGTATGTTAACATGTACTTGATTTATATAAGTATTTAATTTCTTTTTCTTAAAGAAAATAATCTTCTTATCTACTTTTAAATGTTTCGTATCCAGAGGGTGACAGAGTTAGAGTCGGTGTTATAAAAATGAAGAAAGGAATGCTTAGATGGTTCGGGCACATATGAGAATGAGTGATGAAAGATTGAAGAAAATCTACAGAGCGAAAGTAAGTGGTAGAAGAAGCCAAGGACGACCAAGGCTAACTCGCAAACCTAGGCGAGTGCGTAAGAAGAATGATGAGGATTGAGGAGACGAAAGAACTATAAGGACCTCTATACTTGGCGCTTCGCCCTCTCTGACTATCCCGTTAGGGATACAGCCGATAATGATATGTATATGTGAATGGAAAGGGGTTGAAACAGAAGATAGAACCCCTATATTGTGGCTTCATTTCTGTCTGTTAGTTGATTTATTCCATCATCTTTACACCTACTGAGTTGAAAGAGAGATCCCTAAACCAGAAATGAGATACAAGAAATTAAATCATATTTTATTTAGTGTGGACCTAACATTTCTTAATTTTTTAAGTGAAAATTTCTACAGGCACGTTGAGCGATTTTTGGATGGCTATAAATCTTATGAGTTCGCGTCACCGACATAATATTTATTTTATTTTTTTTTTTTTTTTAAATTAACAAATGTGTTTGTATATGATGTACCTAGTTTTTTCCTAATTTTTGGTTACATTTCTTATCTTCGTTGTTAACCTAAATTCTCTTTTTTTTGCGTTTGTGTGCAATTAATTAGTGGAAACTATTTTTTGATTTAAGTGGTATATAGTAACATATATACATACATACATACATACATACATACATATCCTCACTCTGTATCTCCCTTAAATAAAGGTAAAATAGAATAAATTAAAAATTTGACCTCTGCTATATATTATGTAATGAGTATTTCATAGTGGCTTAGGTGTTATCTTATTCACGTAGTAAAACAAATTACTAGTTGTTCGATAATATTATTGCCGCGAATTTTAAAATTTTATGTGATAATAATTTTAGTTGAATTTTGAAAATATGGTTAATAATGCAAAATTATTGTTTATTAGTTCATATTATCGAAATTTCGGATTGAAAAATTTGCAAATCAGCCTTAAATTTTACAATCCAAACCTATACATGCAAATTGACTTTTATTTCAAATTTAAGGTTTATTAGCATATTATACTATCGAAATTTCAGGTTTTTGTTAGTATATATACAGAACCTACTACCGAAATTTCAAGTTGAAAAATATATGGTATGTACTGTTTTGACACAAGAAAATAATGTTTTAGCTTGTTTCATAGTTTTAAGTTTTTACTTTCGTCAGCAGTCCTCAATCACTTTTTGCCTATTTTTTTAATTCAACATCTACTTTGTCTGAACAGAACCCTTAAGTTATGCACGTTAACATGCTCTCATGACCGGATATTATGTAATCCACGCAAACGAAGTGGCGGGCTGAAACTAGATAATGGTTAAATGTGACAATATCGATTGTTATCTAGTTCTGTAAGCTAAAAATATGCTCTGGAATAGTAGTTACATTTTAAACAATTCATGTCACTATTCAATCATGGAATTCAATTTCGATTAAACCCTAACTTAGGTACTTAGAATTCAGACTAGCACCTAACATAGTACCTACCTAGGCTTTCTTGCACACGTAATCACCGACAACCTGTCACGCTTCATACTATTATTTTTACTCCGTTTTTGTTGCGTTTCTCCTTTAACTCTAGTAATAAGATAGAAAATATGTATATACCTATCGTTTTTTCAAATGTACTTGTAAATTGTGAAGTAGATAATAATTTGAAAACGAAAACTATACGCTTATAGCAGAACACGAGTATGTTATAGAACGATAAAACGTCATATTATAGATGATATTACGTAAGTAATTGAAACCAGATTTTTTGTGAAACGCTTTCGTTTATCTTATAATTATAATATAATAATATTCAAGTTGCTAGTAGTGATTAAGTAAAATGTGAAAATATTTACATATTGTTAAAACGGATTATTACATGAGCTACGTATGCACACAATTGGAAATAACAAGATTTTCACATAATATACGTATCTATATTCTCCTCTTTATGTGTGTGTATATGTGTGAAAATATGTGTAAATACGCATATTTTCCTATTAACTATATACTGTCGTTTCTAATTCAAACACAGATTGCCAAGTTAGCATATAAATAAGTTCTGTAAACTAAGCTAGAATGTCTGGTCGGATGCGCCTGCGCCGACAACGCCTCGATGTGGTGTTTCGTTTCGCAAGATTTACAGTTATCGGCTAAGCGCAACCGCAGCTTGTTTGTACGCGATCTGTTTGTGTATTAGCATATTTTATTACATAAATACATGGACGGACAGTTCTACTGTATTTTGAAACATTAAGGACGTCGTTAGTTTAACACAGAGTGGCTTAATTGTTATTTACTTGCAAAAAATGTTGATAATTTTAATAAACAAGTTTTTAACCAGTCTACAGTTATGAACGGATTTGGTCAATTGTGATTTTCTATTCAAATTAAAATCTAGCTATAGATACGGTAAATACAATAAATAAAATTCAAAAAATGAGATTCGAGGAGGCGAAAGAAGTATGTAAGGACCGCGACGCTTGGCGGTCCATCCTCTCTAAATACCCCGTTAGTGATACAGCGTAAAGATATGTATGTATAGTAAAAAAATATTCGTTATGCTTGTTATATTGTCATACAAGCTAGACGCAGTTTAATGGAATTAATGCGTTCTTTTAATTTATTATACGTTCTATTATTTGTTATTGAGATAGTTTAAAGCGATGATCTAGTTGAACCAATGTAATCATGGCGTTGCCAAATTGGTTACAATTTGGCAAGGAATTTGCATATAGGGTTGTTTCAATAAATTGCTTAAGCAATCCATTTATACATACCATAAATTTTTCTGGAAAAATTCACGTTTAAAAATTACTAGAGGTCGCCCGGTGGTCGAAATATAAATATAAACTTATACGACCGTAAATAGAACTATAAACTTATAATCTCTGCTTTGTGCTACTGTTTGCTCCAAGGAGGTTACATATATTTTTAAATGTACTTGTAACTTGTGAAGTAGATTATAATTTTATATTACTAGTCAAAGTATTATGAGTATAACATTGACAGTATTTATGACATTGGCAGTAGGAACTTAAGCAATTAGTGTTTTATTTAATTTAATGTATTCGTAACGCATATTACGTAAAAATACTCGTAGTAGCTTTCTGCACTCCTCTATATAAAATTTAACTATACCAAATCTCACACTCCGTGAGCGCAATATTCTTACAAAGGGATCCAAAGTTTTCTCTTCACGTATTAATTTTTAACGATTTTCTGACCCGACCTAATATGTTGATCATTACTTAAAAGTCTTAATGAATAATTTATGCACTGACCTTTTGCTCAAATATATTCATAAATTGTGAAAAGGTGCGGTGTATGCTATATACGCATGAACTAATCGCTCGTCTGTGGTGATATGTCGTCCAAATAATCAGAAATGCTTGTAGTCTTCATTATAAAATTGTATGTATGTACAACATCTATGGTGCTTCATATTAACTGTGATTACTCGTTTAGTTTGGCGACTAACCACCTTCAGTTTTGCCAGATTAATAATTGATACGTTGACTGACCGAATGATGATCTAAATGATTTAATATAATAAATAGTAAATTCTGGCAGAAGATACACATCTTAGTCGCCAGGGTTGCCAACACATTTGCAATTTGATTATGAAGAGCTTTTTGGCCTTGATATTGTAAATTTCTATTCTGTCCATCAGGTGGATTGTTTGCTCTTATGTTTCTCCCGTGGTATAAAAAAAATTAAAAACAACTGACGTTGAATTGAACGCGTAACTTCTGTTAGAATTTTACCAGGTCTATGGCCGTTGAAATGTCGAACCGCCGATACATACATATATTTACGCTGTATCCCTATCGGGGTAGTCAGAGAGTACGGAGCGCCAAACTTCGCGGTCCTTACATACTTCTTTCGCCTCCTCAAATCTCATCATTCTCCTCACACATTTTCGCCTAGTTACTTACCTATCGTCGAGACGTACATATAATGTAAACGAGTTCTGGCATCGACACACGTGTAACGTGTTATTTCAACTTGTCTATCTAGGTGCAATCGGGCTGATGTCATTCGTTATTGTTCATAGTACAGTGCTGGTGACCTAGAAAGTGCTCGACCATTTTCTCACAAATGACACTCAGTTGTTGTGGTAGTTAATGCCTTCTTTCTAAGCAGAAAACCCCAGGTTTGAACAAGTTAATTTTAAGAGAATAACTTAATCTATCAATAAGTTTGGTCGGAACAAATAAAACTTAATTTGTGGCCATAAAATTAGACCATCAATAAAGCCACAACTGTTCGTATCATAGTATCTTCTCACATGTGGGACGAAAAATCTTTTTATATTTATTACCAAGACGGCTTGAGCATGACCCCATTGAAAAGAGAACGCGAATACAGAATCACAGATAAAGAAGCTTGCCAGAAAGAGACAGCTACATAGAATAATATTAATAACTTTAGTAAGGGAAGTTCTTTTCTGTGTGTCTTTATAAAAATTCATTCAAAGCAATGTTCACCTAAATATTTTTATATTCTTATTACCTGAAGTGAAGTAAAATAGTGCTGTGAAAGAATTCAATATGAATGGTTTTATTGTTATTGCATTTTTCGCATACAAAAGAATGTAAAATCTATATGAATTCTGAACTTCAATAAATCTTGCTGTTAGTTAATTTCGCAATAAGATGTTCCAGAAAATTCTCCTATTGGTATGCCCTAAATTCTTATTGCATATAATAATGTTATTTTATTTCTCGCCTCAGTTCATTATTTGGGTGCAATAACACAGACAAACTATCCCATTGATATCGATCTTCAACCATTCGTTTCTCAACACCACCTCTCTTTGAACTAACCCGTTACACGGTGTTATTCTTTTTCTCTTTCAATGCAACACGGTCACGAACTGTTCAGCTTTAAGAACTTATATTTCTTATACGTACTCGTATTTGCCTAAATTGATTTTATGAAGCGCAGGAAAGTCTCTGTCTGTTGTTTGTAATAATTACAAGAGTAAAAGCTAACATATATTTTGGACACGTTCAATTTAAAAGGTCAAAATTTTTCATCCAACTTTGTTTTTTGCATAAAGGTCTACTCGCTCTTTTGTTATGTGCTACATTAAGATAACGGTTTTTAGTCAGTTAAATGTTAATATATTATGAAATAATAATATATTTAGATCAGTAATTTGCTATTTGTATATTTCGAAACTGCAGATTTTAAGTGGAAATGCGTTTGATTGCGTTAATTTTAATAACAGTAAACGCAACAAGCATGACGACCGTGATTTTAATTTCATTATTTTGTAAATGAATCCTATGAAACAATTTGTCTATTTTTTAGCATTTTAGAATTTGTTTTTGTACGGAAATATTTCTCCAACAAGGCCGTATGAGTATAGTGTAAATTGATAATATGGAGGTACTTATCTATGTAGCATTCAACAGAAGATCTCTGTAATTTTAAAAAGCCGGACAAACAGACTGGAATTACAAAAATTATCGCTATTATTATTGAAGCATAGAATTTCAGAAATATCAATTCAATTCCACTTCGTGCGGTCATACGTATACAGGGTTAATGGGGATAATGTTTAGTACAAAATACTAAGAGGTTATTAGTATTTTTAAATTAACCCTGTATATGTATACATAATATTTTATACCTAGTAAGAGCATAATTATAATGTATATGTATTCATATATATATCTCGATAATTTTGTTAGTCCTTTTTCAATTAATGCGAATAATATATTGGAAAATGGATACGTTTTATTTATTATAACAATGGTGGATTATTGCATGTTATAGACTTTAGTCTATAGCATAATATGAATAGTGACACGATGAGGTGACAACGTAGTTAGTACATACATACATATCTTCACGCTGTATCCCTAACGGGGTAGTCAGAGAGGACGGAGCGCCAGGAGTCGCGTAACGTAGTAATTACATAGTAACATAATATCATAAGGAAAAGGTTAACATAGCAACCATTTGGCCTTAATATATTACTTATTTCAGCTATTCTAGTTTTCACACATAAGAAGCAAGTCAACATAAAATGATATCGCTTTGACGTAATTCCAGTGTCCAATTAAAGCTCTGTTGCTAAATTAGCATTATTTCATCGTTGTATATTTGATTGTCTGTACAGGTATGTATAATATGTCTGCGCTAGCGAAAAAAAAATTGATGCGTTCACGTTTCAGTTAATGATTTTATATAATTACTAGCGCCCGACTTCGCTTGGATTGAATACGTAATATTAAATAACTTATGTCCTATCTTTGACGAATGCCTTTCAGACGGCGACAGGATTTTACAAGTAGGTGCAGTTCAAATATATCTGCGCTAGCGAAAAAAAAATTGATGCATTCACGTTTCAGTTAATGGTTTTATATAATTTCTAGCGACTCGACTTCGCTTGGATTGAATACGAAATTTTAAATAACTTATGTCCTATCTTTCACGAATACCTTTCAGACGGCGAAAGGATTTTACAAGTAGGTGCAGTTCCGGAGATTGCCCTCAAACAAACTTACAAAATCGGCACTCTCTCTTTACAATGTTAGTATAGATATTGATCATTGTTATTGTCAGAGATAATACCTTGATGGTCAAAATCGACAAGTTTAAAATCATTCAACAAACTACGTAGAGAGTAATGCTCGGAGTTTCTTTTGGTACATGAATTTGAAATGAACAAACTCTACGAAAATCAAAGTGATCAATATAGGTCATAATCACAGAATAGCAAGTTAGTGGCAATAGCAGGCGTTATCTTTCGTAGGCAAGATGGAGCGATGACCTCAAGTAGGTTGTAGGCTTGTAGGTAGTGGTAGGATGAGAAGAGCGGAAGATTAGGTGAGGTAGAAAGCTTCGGGATGACTTTATCCATCAGGTTTAGATAGGGGCTAATGGCGATCGCTGTGGATTATATCGTATAAAAAAATATAACTTAAAATACCTAAATAATTTTCCTTTTAACTGTAAATCAACGCTTTTTACGTTAAAGAGGCGTACCTAATAGATGTCGTTACCGTCAGACTAAAAGTAGAAACATTGAACACCATAAAATTTTAATAGATGCAATTAAATGCCATGAAATTACAATAACTTTACGAGCTAATTCAAATACTTTGAATCAAATACGTCGCCAAGGAGGGTAGGACAAACAGTTCTTCTTTTATAGGTTTTAAAGAATGTAGATAGAGGAAAGAAAATGAAATTCTAAAGTTGTCGTTTGGAAAGGATGCTCAAACATAATACATTGTAGTTGGTAATAATTTTTCTAGAAGTTCACGTCATGTAGATCTCGTAAACTGAGTACACCTCAGTAGTAGGTACACATTACCTACAATTCGTATTTCTCCCATGATGCCATCCTCTTTCTCATCTAACCCATATTGACAGACAAATCCTTTAGTATCAAAGATAATTAATATGAACTGATAGTGACTTCACTAAAGATACAGTCAGTAGAATAAATCAATATTTCTTATCGTAATTAAATAAATATCTGAAGTTTTAAAGGGTATAATTTTTGTTTTTGATTATACTTTATATGCAGTTCATTAGCCTCTCAGGCTCGGACGTCGTATATGATTCAAGCGCATATATACTAGAAAGTTAGTCTTCGCGGGAAAATGAAAGTACAATCTTGACTAGTTTTTACTCACCGACCACTTTATGTGGTAGCTAATTATGATGTGATTATGAGAAATTATTATAATACAATGAGTGCTGCGCGTACGCAGCGTTGTTGTGAACAGCTCGTAGTGAAAATTATAGTTTAGAATTAGTGAGAAAAATTTTATTTTTTATTTTATTAAATTAGCTTTAGGAAAAGATTTGTGTCTATTAAAGTTTATGTGCAGCTTAACTAAAATTGAATATTTAAAAAATATGTCATGTATAATTTATAAACAAAAATATCAATTTAATTGTATTAGAATATTGTTTGTTATTTTTAAATGTCGTCTATATTTAAAAATTTGATTGGTTGTTTTCCATATTATCAAAAATATAATGTTTTATCTGAATTTATGACATTGTTTTCGAAAGTATTTAATAAACTCGTTCCTACCAATGCCATAATTAGTACAGTTTAATAACCTGTTAATTTAGGATCCGGCCAGTTCACGGCCCATTGTTCGTATAATTTATTCAAGGAAATTATCTATTATTATGGGCATGCCTAAATTAAGCAAGTGTACCGCGCTCCGCATATTAGTTATCTAGGACACCTGTATATAACAAACATTATTTATATCAGTCAAAAACACAAATAATTTCACTTATGTTTGTAGATTTAGCTCATTACCTATGTATTGCATTTAATTAGCAATAAAATCTTCAACGTACATATATACTTACTAATTAAAGCGTTAATACAAATGCATGAATGTTAATTATTATTAAAATGATTTCGTTTTATTACAGTTCCTTATTTTTTGCATCAATTCTAATTTACAGTTATTTCTTTTATTTATTAATGTGATTGTGAAAGAGCTTTTCATTCCTGTGTCATTTATGGTAACTGTCCTCAATTCCTCATATTTTATATCTGAAGAATTTTTCGTATAGGATCTCAGTTGTTGAATATAGCACACTAACTGTTGCCCACGACTTCGTAAGCGTAGTAATTTATTTACTAAATTAAATAATTCAGAATCCTTCGCGGGCGTACACAGAACAACTCACCAAAGTTTCATCACAATCGGATGAATGGTTTAGGAATACATAGAGGACAAACATACAAAGGAACATTAATTTTTATATACAACTAGCTGTAACCGCGACTTCGTCTGCGCGGCATAGTTTTTCGTGGCCCGGTTTAGGTTAGATTACATGAAGATTTTTGAAAAAAAGATTACGTCTAGCCTACGTCTGCCTCCGGGCACATACTATCTCTGTACCAAGTTTCATCATAATTGTTTCAGCGGTTTAGCATTTCCAGTACAAAGTCTCATCCCCCTTTTCACCCCTTCAGGGGTAGATTTTCGATAAAAAAGTAGCCTACCATTTGCGAGAGCACATGTTCTTACTATACACCCATTTTCATCAGACAGCCAGAGAGACAAACATTTAAAAAATGGTAGAATTAAAGTCAATGAGTCACAGAACGACTATTTATCACAGAATTTGACAGTAAAATTGTAACTACAGACGCTACAGATTTATTTAGTAGTATAGATATAGATAATGTGACTAAGAAATAAGTCAGAATTTTCGAAGATTTTTAAATTAAGGTTTTACAGAATAATAAGAAAACACAAGTCAACACTGTTTCAAAACGCGTGCATAGCAATATAATTCGGTTACAATGAAAAAACTGATTAATTATTCATTGTTTCTTTTTTCAAATATTGATCGTTTAATAACAAAGTACATACATATCCTAACGTTAATATATACAAACTTAAAACTACACATTATCTTAAACAATAGACTTCCTCAAAGTTGCCGCTTAGAAAGCTGTCATTGCTTAAGGTGCCCAGCAGACTGGCAGCATTACCTCTTTGAATAGCCAAATTGATTTGTTGCTGGAAGGAGCGGTCAGCCCGGCGGTCTCCCAAAGCCTCGACCAGTCTCTTACAAATACCAGAAACCAGTCGATGGGCTTCGGGGCCAAGGTAATAACCTCACTGTTGCCGCTGTAGTGATCTCTTCGATGTCACCACGGATTATCCTGTTTACGTAGCGCGGGCCGCTGGCCACAACACGCTACCCTGAATGACGTCATTCGCCGCTGGCGTTCATGCAGTCGTAGAGCCTGTAGATAGTAGAGCCTGCAGCGACGGAAGGAGACCGGATGGTTTGACGCTCATTCCTTGGAAACTTGGAAGATCGCTGGTGTGGGACGCCACTTGTGTCGATATACTTGCTGTTTCCCATGTACTGTACCGGCGATTTCCATGTCAGCAGGTACCGCGGCCAGCACTGCCGAAAACTTGAAGCCGCATAACTGTGCGACTCTGAGTTTCATATTTACGCCCTTTTTACAGTCGAAACTTTTGGTCCCTGGGGTCCGGACGCCCATCGACAGGTTTCTGATATTTATTGTATATCTTATTGTTATTCAAAACTGATAACTTATGACATTGAAGAACTCCTATTTCCAGCTACAGCATCTCACTTTAATTCTGACAAACAAGTAGGTACATAATCTCTGGCTCTGTCTTCTGTTCTGATGAAACCACTTTCATATTTCGTTACATCCCTATTTCAGTCAAATCTTACCACTAGACTGCTGTCATGAATTCCATCAGATACTGGAGTTTACCAACTTATATTATTTCTATTTAAAACAATCATTATTATTTAAAGGAAATGAAATAATTGTCATAATGCTTGTTAACAATAATATTAGATTTCTAAACGCGGATATTTTTTTATAAAGAAAAATAATTAAAAGATATTCTTATAGTCAAAAAACAGTCTACGTCTATATTTATATTAATATTAAAAAGAGGTAAACTTTGTTTGTTTGTGTGTAATGGATAAACTCAAAAACTACTCAACCTATTTCAAAAATTCTTTCACTTATAGAAAGCTACAGTGTCAGGGAGTATCATGGGCTATATTTTATTTTCAAAAAAATTTCAACTCGTGCGAAACCGGGGCCGGTCGCTAGTCTACCTATACAAATGTGTATGCATTGATACTATGTCAAATATGAATGATGTAAGTTTTTTAACCCCGTGTAAAACTCTTCATGTAAAACGGTCGCGGTATGTATCAGTGATTGTAATGCACTATTTTATTAAATAAATAATATAATAATTATATTGTTCCAGAACAAGTTGTGAGTTCTCCGCGCGGTGTTCACCACTCGCTGGTACCGTGGTCGCTCCGCGAATGATGTGCGGTGCCCGGCGCGGGTCCAGTGCGCGGCTGCCCCGGCGACATGGCCGCATTATCATGCTACCAGCCTTGTCGGTCGCACCTTGCGCAACCCGCTAGGTATGTACCTTTCTAGAGATCCGTAACTAAATGCCAAAATCTTAAACCTCTCTACAGAATTTTGCAGTGTTCGTCAATCCGCACCTATGAAAAATATATCGGATTTATAACTCCTCCATCCTTCAATGGGTTCTATTATTTTGAAATTTCTTAGCCAGTTTTCTTATGTGAACTTCCATACAACTGAATATTTAATTGTACAAGAAACCGATATTTTATTACGCTTGTAACAAATTAATTTGTACTAGTATTTTTAGGTAGGTATACCTTACATGTGGAAAAAATATTTGTTTATTAGAAAATGTTGGAATTAGGTATTTGCTATTAAGCTCAAGAAGTGGAGACAGACTGGGAATAAAGGTCGTCGATCGTTAACCAACCCGGCACCAGTATGATCTCTCCTTCAGTAGTTGGGATTTGTTATGTGGACTTTCCATGCACAACATCTCCATATCGGCACCATATCGCTTCGCTCACAACTTGTCCGTATACGGACGGCGAGTAAACCGCTCCATGACAACCCGCCGTCCACTCGCTTACAACGCTTCAGTAGCGTATCTAGAGGATTCTATCCCGGGATCCCGGGATTAACGAAATCCCGGTATTAGAAATAAGATCCAGGATCGAATTTTCTAGTACTAACTGGGCAAGCCGTCTCGCGAAGCCAACACGAAGAGATAAATCGTACGCGTAGTATCAATTTGATACCTGGCATTACACACATTTTGGACCAGCTTTTCCCCGCTGTCGACGTTGGTTTTGTAGTGCGGCAGCTTCGCGCGGCATACAGCTGAAAAGGCGCGAGGCGGCTTTGTAACAAATTATTGACAATTCGTCGACCACACGGCGTTCACTGACCGCGCGGCGACCATTACTCATGGTTGACAGCGAGTTGACATCTCATGGGTAACTATAACCATGAGATGTCAACTCGCCTTCGCCTAGTTGACCACATGTTGACGAATATAGCCGGGGTATTAAATTAGCGTTGACCTTTAGCTAAAGGGTAATGACAGTTTTCTAACTATGACGTCATAGTTTCATTGCTAAGCGCTAGAAGTGACACAGCTTATCGACACTCTAGAAACCGATATAAAAGCCAATACTTTTTATTTTTTTCAGTGTATTTTGACTGCAGTTATAAAAACTAACCTTAAAATCCGACATCTATTCCCATCTTTATTCTAGGCGTATATGGAGTTTACAGAAACACAGGTAGCACAGGTAATACTGCACAGAACAGGTTGTATGTATTGTGTTTACTGTGTCGCGTATGTATCCTGCGTCTCTGTATAGACATGAGTTTAGACCACGAATGGACGGCTGTCTTTTCAGTTACTGCCGGATATAAAATAAACAGATGTCAACTTGTCTAACAAGGCGACGAAAGTCATTCCAAATCTGTTTTTGATGGTGACTGCAATTATTTTCATCGACGTCAATAAATCAATGACGAGTTGGTTCGTTGTTCGCCGTCGTCCTTCATGCCAATGAAAGCGAGCCGCTAAAGATACCAGTCAACGGGCTCCTTATCATAAATTAACTGACTCTAGCAAAAGCGACATTCCACCTCTGTTCCATGTACTCATTGGCAAACAACGATAAATTGTCGCACGTCGCGACAACAAAAAGACATCTATTCGTGATCTTAGATATTTTTGCTGTTGGCAGGTGTTTGGACGAGGACTGCGTGCCAACTGCATCTGCAACACTATCACTACGTCGTCGTCAGTTCATCGAGCGATGCCACGAGTCCCGCGGGCCGCGCCACCGTGACGTCGTGCTGGAGGTCTCCGTCAAGAAGGTTGCTTCTTTTTTATTTTAATAAAATATTAGCACTATATTTTTTACGTTTAGTCTCGGACCTAGAATCAAAATGGACGACGGAGCATTTGCTGTAAGAGCGTGTCTGTCTTTTGTTGATCTAATTTCTAGACTCGTAATAACGTGCGTGACTTGGGAAGGATTACAGTACAACAACGCACAACTAAACATGACATATTTTTATTTTTGAATACTAGTAGGTAAAGCACTTAAGATTTACGATTATTTGCAAATAATTATTTCAATACTGCAATGTTTTGTACGTCAAGCCGGTCACGAACTTACACAAATTACACCGACAGTATGAGGTTGCCAAACATACTATATAGCGAACTGATTTACACGTGGTTGCGCTCAATGAGATTGACAGAGAGGCACGAAAATTCGTTTGACATATCATGATAAGAGCTAGCTCCGAGCATTTAATACATACCATAGACTAGTGAGACCATAGATAACGCTTTGAGTAATTTTATCAAAGTCCTGTGGAGCACGGGACGGTTTGCTGTGATTTGATTGGTCACATCGAGATCGGACATGGAGTATTCGAGAGCGGATAGGCGCAGAGCTGTGACCGTGCTCGTCGTTTAGGTAATATATTACTAAACTATGGACAGTCGCCCTCATAAAATAGTTTAGATTACATCTGTACGTAGATAGACAGAGACTATCTATCCCCTTTTGTTGTAATTAGTCTTGAGTAAATCCTGAACCAGAGACAAAAAAGTCAAAAAGGCAAAAAAATAATACCCGTTTTTAACAACAATTTTTTAATTTTATGTTGCCCCTAAGACAACTGATGCTGTTAGTTTTGAACTTACCAAAGTTTAGAGGAGACTTAAGATATGAAAGGGATGTCTTCAATAAGAGCTTTTTACTAAAGGTACAGTTTAGGGTTATTTGATGAAAACCATCACAAAAACGTGAAAGAATACCTATTTTATTTTAAGATATCGTAAAATAATAATTACTCCCAACAATTGCACTAATCATGTGTTGTGTGTTTTGTTATTCTAAGCCATTCCAAGAAGCATTAGACACATAACTAACTAACGTTGTTTACTCAACTTCAGCAAAGCCAAAAGGAGAGTAGTTTAACATCTTCGATTGACTAGGCATCTTACGGAATTTAATCTAGTAAAAAGTACAGTTTAGAATCAAAAGATTAGTTGTCGACGTCACTTGTAACGCATCTGTAACGGCTCTTTTACTTACAGACGAGGGAAGAGTTAACCAAATATGCGTCACAAACTATACCTCTGAACCGGCGGCTGAACGTCGAGTCCGGCTGGTCCAAGGTGGAAGAGGTCCGCAAGAAGTTCGAAGGGGCGGCCGCGGCACAGTCCTACTCTAGATCGTTTGAATCACCGCCCAGGT
Organism: Zeuzera pyrina; assembly: GCA_907165235.1. Lineage (NCBI taxonomy): Eukaryota > Metazoa > Arthropoda > Insecta > Lepidoptera > Cossidae > Zeuzera > Zeuzera pyrina. The sequence continues at coordinate 10,041,033 of OU015641.1, forward strand.
TAGATCCTCTACTACATTTTTTATTGATAACATGGGCGTAGCTTTCAAAATGTGTCCATACCCCGGGGAACGTTCTGGTTTTTGTGGAACTAATCCGCAATAACTCCCATGAAACATCACGGGAGTTATCGTGGATAAAGTCGAGGGCTAACAAGTCCTCATCGCATGTCAATGAGCGTCGAGATCTCCTATGGAATGCATTGGAGCCCCTCGAGTGCTATACCGAAGCATGAGCAGAGAGGCAGAGCGCCCCCGAACACTGTCAATGCTGCAGCAACGCGGACCACACGCGCAGATGTCCTCCTCGGGAATATCTTGTACTATGTACCATAACGTAATCAAATGTCGTCTAGGAACATGGCGCTCAATTCATCTACGGCCATTGATTTCTTTTTTGAAGTCAGTTAAATATAGCAAAATATTGTTTATATCTTTCAATCAATAAGAAGTAAGAATGCCCGACAGACACATAAGCAGTAAATAGTAATCTGCATGGTACATTTGGATAAAAAAACCAGAATTAAGCACCTTAGCACATCGACACAGGTGCACACTCGAGTACAAGAAAACAAATCTCATCAATTCTGATGACTATTTTTTTTTCTTTATGGCATGGCGCACAGTTTAGAGCATTTGCCAATGTCACGTATTAATAAGTAGAATCACACGTAAATTAGTTTATTCTTATCGTAAAACTCCTCCAGTAAAGTGATAGTAGGCTTTACTGAAGTTATAAAGGACTTCTTGGAAGAGCGCGAAAACTTCAGCTACACATGTTTATTTAGACCTATTCCATTCTTTTCACTTGTACAGAACTTTAAAACACAATATACGTGCATACACAATATCACTTTTGTACTATAAAACTCCCAAAAATGTAAAAAATAGAAAATCTTAACAAAATATCAACCTCACTTCTCCCGTTCTCGCCAAAAAAACCTGATGACTATTTCTTACTTCATTTGTTATAAACCAGGCGTCGTCTAGCGGACTCTCTATTCGCGAGCTTCAAGCTGCCCCGCAAGAAGGACGGCATGTCGGCGCCCCGTTCACTCGTACCGCAGCAGCAACCGAAGCGCAAGTCAGCGGTCGAGTTACTCGCCGAGACTAAAGCGTTCTACGTGAAATCGGAGACAGTGCTGGACAGAAAACAGGAGTTGCCACTGAGAGTGAGTCCTCCTTTTACTTCTGCTTTTAACATGCACAAAATTATAGTTACTGTAGAAAAAGTAAAAATACCATAGATTTTACAGTATGATATTTTCTTTAATGCGAAAATGTTTGAGGAGAATGATTCGATTTGAGGAAGGGAAAGAAGGATGTAAGGACCGCTACGCTTAGTGCTCTATCTGACTATCCCGTTAGGGATATGGTGTGAAGATATGTATGTATGTATGTATATTTTCTATAGTATTTTTTTTTCCTTTTCTTTTTATAATTGTTCTTTCTATAAATACTGTAAATATATTGTAAATATATTTACAGTATTTAGAGTTAAAGAGAAAAGAAAGAAGAAATATCTAGGTTCAGATCTAGAAATTAAATATTTCAGGCAATATAAAACCTTGCCTAAATTTTACAAAGAAAAATGTAACAAAGTTCTAGGTTTTAAATTTCTTTAGATTTTTTTTAAATTTACCATTGCAAATATCTTACAAAAACGTATTCGAGTCGAATTACGTATTGGCTGAATTTTTTTTATCTATAATGGGCACATGTTTCGCCATAGTCTTGCCTGGCTACAAAAGAAAAAAGTCATGTGCTTTAATTAAAATTCAAGTTTAGACAAAATGGAGCGAAACTCGACTACGTATTTAAAGAGAACTTGAAAAAGAGAGGAAATATCTGTAGCTACATGAAACGTAATCCTACTAATATTATTAACGCGAAAGTTTGTGAGTATGGATGTATGGATGTTTGTTACTCTTTCAAGCAAAAACTACTCAATGGATTTTAATGAAACTTTACAATAATATAGCTCATACATCAGAATAACACATAGGCTATAATTTATAAAGATATCATGTGTCTTTGAACTTCACGCGAACGAAGTCGCGGGCAATAGGTAGTCACATAATAATAATAATATTTCAAACAACTACACGAATTGTGTGACTCCAAACTAAGCCCTAGGCTTCTAACACAATACATGTCACACATCTAGACTCAATCTCAAAGTCAATTTAGTAAAATACGTTTCCAAAGCTAATCTAACCAGGAATCGATCATGGGAACTCCAGTTAGACCAGTTAGGCTTATACTTTGCCACCACGCCAATGGGCCACTCTATTATAGATCTTTATCTAATAGTTATATCTACACCACAGATTAATTAGTTACTAGCGTAAATCTACACTAATATTTTAAAGAGAAAATGCGAATTTGGTGAGTTTGTATGTATGTGTAGGGTAATCTCCGGAATCACTGCACTTATTTAAAAATTTCTGTCAACATTTGAAAGGTATTTCAGATGGATATATATGTATGTATTAGTGATGTGCCGGATCGTTAAAAATATAATCCGCGGATTATATAATAAAGATCCGCGGATACGGATACGGATCTTGACTTTCTTACTCGATCGGTGTCGGAGCGTGTTGACCTTGAAACGAGAGTTGACGCCACTGGACGCTTTGCGTGACAGGACATGTTTCAACTTATATAGAAATTAATGTATGTATGGAAAACTAATAAGGTAAAAGATCCGTAAAAGATCCGCCAAAAAAGTAACGGATACGGATCCGGATCTTTCTTCTCCCTCGGATATCGGCGGATACGGATTCGGATATCCGTGACTATGTACTACTCTGTCAAGAAAGTACCGGGAAAAGATCAATAATACACGAAATGTTAGTTATTCATCAAAATTTATTTTATCACCTTCAAAGTATGCTCCTTCAGAAACGATACACTTACGCCAACGAATAATCAAAACATTTTTTAAACGCTTTTTCGGAATTGAGTTCAGTGCTCGCCGCGAATTTTCCTTTATGTTTTCTATCGAATGAAAATAGGTGCCACGAAGTGGCATTATCGTGGTGCAAAATCTAAGAATTTTCTTTCTACAAATCTGGCCTTTTTCGTCGAATTTGCTCTCTTGAACGCCGCATAACGCCCAAATAATATTCTTTATTTACCGTTTGACCTTCCGGCAAGAATTCCGAGTGCACAATACCGCGATAGTAAAAGAAAACAGTCAACATGACTTTGACTTTTGATCGACTTTGGCGTGGTTTTTTCGGTTTCGGTTCAGTTGGAAGGCGCCACTCGGAAGCTTGTTGACTACTTTGCATGTCAAACTCGTAAACCCACGTCTCGTCACCAGTAACAATGCGTTTCATGAATGTTGGGTCGGAATTGACTCGTTCTAGCATGTCCTCAGCGACTCTTATGCGATTGAGTTTTTGAAGAAAATTCAGGTCTTTTGGGACTAGCCGAGCGGCAACATGTTTCATACCCAAATGATTATTTAAAATGGTACGGATCGACTCGTGAGACACAGAAAGTTCGGCGGCTATCTCTCTCAAACTTGAATGAGGATTTTCAGTCACTATTTCCTTCATTTTTGCGATGTTAACTTTAGTTTCAGACGTTGATGGCCTACCAGAGCGAGGCAAATCTTCCATCACATCTCTACCGCTTTTCAACGCTTTGTACCACTCATAAGCACGTGTTTTTGATAAAGTCGATTCACCGTAAGCCTTCTGTAACATTTTCAGTGACTCCGAACACGAAATTCCATTGGCGATGCAAAATTTAAGACAAACTCTTTGTTCGATGTTTTTGTCCATTATGAAATTCGCAATATACACTAGAACGATATAACTAAAAACAGCACTGTATTTAATCTAAATAACAGATGCAACTCAAACTCCGCGCCAATATGGAAAACAGTTGTGCCAATCTAACAACAACAAATAAAACAAAAAATTGAATTTGGAACCATAAACAAATCATCCATTCCCGATACTTTGTTGACTGAATGTTGTATTCAACCCGAGCAGAGTCTGGACGAGCCGTGAGTAATTTAATATAGTCAGTAATTAGTCGAATTCATGGCCAGAGACATCTAAATCTTTCTCTATTAAAAACATCTCTTACCATTTTTTTTTCATTTCAGAGTGTAAGGATATTGTAAATAAAATTCATTTTTAAATTAATTGTTTTGTTCTTAATAGTATATATGTACGTATATTTATCTATTGCAGATGAGCAGTGGTCTGGGTCAGGCAATAGCTGCGGGTGGATGCCATTTAATCAGCTCCGGAACATTCACCAACGACGCATGTTGCAACCCATGTTAGTACAAATACCTCTACAAGAAAATATTATCAAATGAGAGGAACCATGGCTAAATATGGCTAGAATAAAAATAAAATAAAATAAATAGCTTATAAAATGTGTTGTCGTCAGACTACTACAGATATAAAATGTTGAAAACTTTAAAAAAAACCTGTTACCTCAAGGAAACAAGGCTATAGATAATTTTCAAATGTAACTGTATTAAAGAGTCTCAGCAACCAGAGCTAGCGACTGTACAGCTTTTTGACGCTGCATTGGCGAGCATATTAATACGTTTTTTCACATCTCTATTTAGACGTGCCAAATATAAGAGTATAAGAGTGAGATGCAACATAGCGTACTAGACAAGGACAAATACTGATTTGAGAATTAACAGTAACCGTTATCACTAGAACTCTGCTCACTTCTATCCTTTTATTATACATTTATAATATTAATTTTGTACTTTCCGATGAAACGCGATATTAGATTTTTCGAAATTATTTTTGCGACTGTTACTTCCACACGACTTTACGCGACTTTACAGTTTAGTATTGTTTATGACTTTTTTGATACTGCTTATACACAGTTCACGTCAGTTCTGCTTTCTGGTTCCTATTGAATGCCGCGCGATTGTTTTTATAGGATCATTTGCGCAAATATATAGCAAACAGCGGCGCCTTTTTATTACAATTCTTGTGGGTTAGGTTGCCTGTAACTTGCGCAGTAGCTAAATAATAACGCGGGCAGTTTAAATCACCAATGACACGAGCATTTCTCGCGCTAAAATCTTGCGCTGTTATTGGTCGATTAACTGTCCGTGCGGCATGCGCCATCTTGTTTAATCAGTGACAGTTATAAATACGTAACAAGAAATACTCAGTTATTCGCTGTAACAAATAAAGTTTAATATAAAATTACGCGTTCGGCAAATTCGGCTACAGTCTGGAATAGGTTGCACTTTTATGTGGAAGCGAAAACAGTTGACAGAAATGATATTCTGAGTAATACTGAACATACCTGTCTTATATATATATTCTGAGTATATATTCTGAGTAATACTGAACATACCTGTCTTGTACAGATGGCACGACGCGTAGTGCGGGCGGCGGGGGGTGCGTGGTGGGAGGGGGAGGGGGAGGGGGAGGCGCGCGGCGAGCGATCAGCGCCGGCGAGGGTCTACAAAACACTCTACGGAGGCTGCTGGAGCATGCTGAGAGCAGGGAGAACGTTTACTCGCCTGCCTACGCTGGTGAGTACATTGTTGCCTGAGACCCGCCGGTTTATTACGTAAAGAACGATAGCAGCGCCACAATCGCGCGACGATTGTTTTAAATTGGTAATTATGGTGCCATACGGTAATATTAACATTAAAACTTTCTGTAGCATAGAGAATATAGTTGCAGCAGTAGTTTTTGGTTCACTGATTAATCAACAGATCGCGTAAGATTCGGCTATCGCTTACTGACTGCAGTTACGTAATAAGGTAGCCGATAGCGAGTCGGGTGGTTTAAATTAGTTAACAATTTTGAATATATTTTTTGTTTGTTTTCCTGCACAGTAAAAGTCGGCTAAGAGATGTATATGGTTTATTATACTCGTAAGGAGCTACAAATAATGATATAGCAAATTATCACGTTTTGTTCCGCTTTAAAATACGTATAATTTTGTTTTCTCTGCCCGGAAAAGGAAATGATGTGCAGATATCAATGTTTTTGGGATAAATGCATGTTATTAATATTATAAATAAAAATTCCAAATTTTTTTTTTCTTTTGTAGCCCATTTTAGCTCGTATTTAATTTAGCCTTTTATACTTCTTTTATAGCCAATTCAATTTTATCAAATAGATTACGTCAAAGTTAAATCATTAGATTTGTTTTAATGTTACAAGAAAAGGTGACATCTAAAAATATTCAAATAAATTAATAACTTGAGCATTACAAATAATATATTAAAATTAAAAAGCAATAAAAACCCTCCTAATAACATAAATAAAAAGATGATATTAAACAAAAAAATATTATATAAAGTTTTACCAATGTCAATGACAATACGTTACATATAATAACTATCCCAAAATTAAAGCAACTCAATATTTTCCAGTTCACAAAATCCTCCCAGAATCTCGTCGTGTCAAAGACCCGTACCCAGAACGTGAGAATATCCGGTCTCAGCACAATTCTGGGACATTCTCCGGAACATCTTCTTCCGGTACTTCTGGGTCAAAAGCTCAGAAGTCAGATCAAGATTACAGAGACAAGATCAATAGACCCCTCAGCTTTGGTGACGCGAGAGTGTTCTTCCCAGAATCTTTCGTAATACCGCGGCAAAGGCCAAATGAAGTGGTCATCAAGAGTGCTTATTCAATTCGTAAGTAACTCAATAAGTAAATAATTATAGTGACAATGATATTGTTATCAGTCATTTGTGGTAAGAAATGGAATTTTATCTGTGAATATGGCGCCACTAGGACTGTAAACCATAAACTTAGTATATACTGGTGCATAGACTTACAAAGAGACGAGTGATTATGTTATCTTTTATAATAGTGATACGAATAGGAAAGGGGCAGCCAACTAGACGCTATTGTAACCCGTTTTGAGTGACAGGTCGTCACAAGTCGTCACTCTGTGGAGAACGCTGTTGACTTATTTTACTATTTTGTAGTATTCCTGTGTTATTTCAAAGAAGTACTGTATTTTTCAATAATGATTCTGTGTTCTGTATGATATTACGTTGCAGTAATCAAGGTGACATCGACAAATTAAAAATCGTTACGCGTCAACGATCTCTATGTTGGTCTGTACGCAGTATATACTAAGTTTATGCAGTAAACCAACAGTAACCAATAAATTGACTATTGCAATATCGTAAAATCTATTAGAAACTATTGAAAAGAACATTTTTTTTACAAATAACCGCCCCCGCAAAATAAAAATAAAAGTGTATCTAACCCTGCTGTTAAAGCGAAACCACAAAGAAAAAGTAATATTTTTTTCCTCTAGCGAGTTCCCATTCGAGTCCTGAGAATATAAAACTCCCTGAACCAGTTTTGAGTGGCGAAGGCTCGCCAACTGCTGAACAATTAGAGACAATAAGTCCACCTGCACAATACGCCCATTCTACTCCCAGATATATCAGGTAAGGTACTTACTTCCAATAGTTGAATCAGAGATTAATTAGTTACTAATGTATAGTTGAACTATTCACAAAGCGTATATAATACGTATATTTTATATAACATATTTGAACTAGCGTAGTATACTGTATTTCATTTTACATACTGTTTTTTATTAGTGAAAAAAAAAGTAAACCGCCTTCAAAAAAAAAAACACTGAAAATATAAAATAACTTTCCTTTAATACTCAAAACTCAAGTATAATAAAAATAACCTTATAAGTACGATACATATAACTATATAATTAATTTTATTAGTTACTGAAGTCAGTAACAGCCAAGCCTGCCAAGTATCAGTTCTTAAAAAGTTATTTTTGTTGTACTTGGGTTTAATTAGTGAAGGAAAGTTATTTTGTACTTTTCAGTGTTTTTTTTGAAGGCCGTGTAATTTTTTTTCTTAAAGTTTTTCTATTTCTCCCTTTCGAATGATCTTGGCCGAAATAAATATCTAGGGCAGGTCTACAATTATCTTCTAATTCTGGAGCGCAATGATATACAAGAGAATCATCAACTCTTACAAACTTATGTCAAACAAAACGCGGAAGGAACAAATTGGTCATTAATACCACAGATTAATTAGTTAGTAACGTAAATTAATACTATACGCCAGTAAATGTCAGTAAATGTAAAATGATTTCAAAAATTAAAAACATTAATTTCGTGAGTAGAAAAGGCTTTAGGAGTATTTTGTAAAACTATATTTGATGTCATTAATCAATGTGGCCGAACTGAAAAAGTAGTAATTTACTAGTTAGGCCTAATTGATTTTATATGAATATTTAAAAACTTCCAAAAAATAGACAGGTGCCTTTGATAAGTTTTGATAGCTTTGATAGCTACCATATTATGATTTAGGTCTGAAGATCCTAAGAATAGCTGTACCAATTTCCGCCATATATAGTTAAGGCAAGACAATCGATGCAGCTTCAAACAAAACAACCACACGAAAATTGGTTTATCTCATTTGAGAGCTAAGATGCGACACACAAAAATATACATATAGAAATCATACATTGTTGTCAAAGTTAAAAACGTCTTTTTCTATCGAGGATTAAAAGGGTTGCTTTTGTGTTTTTTTACAGATCCAATTCACATTCCCAACCAAGTGTCCGCGATGAAGACGGCTGTATCAATATCAATAGTCACAAGTCATTACCAGATTTACATACACAAACGCGATGTTACACTGAACAGTAAGTAAAAATATTCTTTAACTATTAAAGAAAGTAAAAATGTGAAACTAATCCAATAAATATAAAAAACATTCTCGTCCGAAATAAAACTTCAAGGAAAACCTATATATTTATTGTATATTTATTATTTATACATTTATCATGGTATAAGAAAAAAATTATACAAATTGTGGGCCTTTGATGTTTGCGCATAAGCCGACATCGCAAGACACTGTAAGAGTTATTTCAATTTTTTTATCATTTAAATAAAATATAATTTATATTTCCAGTTTTTAATCACTTATTACCTTTTTACAGTGATTTATTTACCTTTATCATACAAAGCACAATACTTTAAATGTTATTTAATTTAATATAATATTTTATCGTTTTATACAAAACTATAATTATGGATATAGTAATTTGTGAATCGCCAAAGAATCTGTTATAAATATGCGATATGAGCGAGATGCTGACTTTCAATATCTCGCAGCACATTATATGTACTACCTTTTTTCATGTACACAAAAAATTAAATCACATACAAAAAACACGCGTTAGGTAATCCTGTAAGACAAGTCCCGAGCTACTAAGACGGCGGCGTGGGCAGCTCGGGCTCGCCCTCCCCCGTCTCACCATCACGCGCCGCACTATTGCCTTATCTGAACGTCACCATGTGTCAAACGAATTTTAATGTCTCTCTTTCTATCTCATTGAGCGTAACCAAGAGTAAAACAGTTAGCTATAGCAAGTATGGCAACCTCGCACTGTCAGTGTAATTCATATAGCTCATTACACGTACAAAAAATTACAGTACTAAAATGATTATTTGCAAAATACTCGTAAATCTTAAGTTTTTTGGTTACACTAGTATTCCGAAAAATATGTTATGTTCAACTATGTATTGTACTATGACTGTCCCTAATCACGTATGTAAGTACATTAGTACAAGTCTAGAAATTAAGTCAACAAAAAACGGACACGCTCTTAAAGCAAAAACTTCGTGCACGTTGATCGTTGGTCCGAGGTTACATCATTATTTATTCGTCATCTTAAAATACATACAATACAATAATTGAGGAACTCGAAAAAAATGTTTTATACGAACTCGACCTTATTTTCAATCCCTATAGTTTAAGTTATAAGTATAAGTTCATATTAGATGCATGTTATGAGTACATTTATATATATTCACAGTGTGAACGTAGGGGGTACAGACACGATAGGTCGGTCCCCGCGCCGCCGCCGACATTCGACCCATCAACGTACCGCCTCATGTTCCTCTAAAGGGACAAGGTTTGTACTAACATTTATACTTAATTTTCATACAAAAAATCTTTCCTGTTAATCAAGAGAGTATTACAATATTGTAGTCTACAATGCTGTGATAAATAAATAAATAGTAAATAAACAGTAGAATAGACCTAACAGAGACTAATTAGTTACCAGCGGACTTACAATTTGTAGGGATATTCTACTGTTTATTTATGACTAACCCCCTCCGGGCTTCGCACAGGGACTTGATACAAAACATCAATATTTCTTTTCTTCTATAGACTAAATGTAAATATATGGATTTATAAAATTTTCCTTGTTAAATACTCTAAATGTTTATTAAAAGCGCATTGAAATCCATTTAAAAGTTCGAAACATATAAGCAAATACACAAACACGCAGATCGCGTTTTCATTTTGTACAATTCATAGTCCAACGACGTAATTATCTTTTATAACAGCCTTCCAAGCCTCAGGCTCACTTTCCGTTCATTTCAAAGGAAAATGAATTTTTGTTAATTGTCTCTGCAGACTAGTGTTACGGGGTACTCCATAGTTACCCATGTGCTTAGTTTGGGACTCAGAATTGTTGTAAAAATTGGCTTGGAGTCTGGGTGTTACTGAGAACTCCCCCAGAGTTCGTTGTGTGGTACCCATAGTACAAGCTTACTGCTTAGTTTGGGGTCACACAATCTGTGTAATTGTCTGGAGTATTATTCTGGAGTATTATTATTAATTATCTACACTCTAGACCAGTGATTCTCAACCATTTTTTTGTCGCCGCACACTGAACAATTTCAAAATTTGGCGGCACACAAAGAAAAAGGTAAGTTTAAAAGTTATTTACCTACCTATAATACATTAAGTAAAATAACTTATGATAACAATTTTGTATGTAAAATAAAGTAATATGTACTACAAAAACAATAGTACGTTTATTAAGGGATTAATTACAAGTAATAAAAAAAAGCATAATAATCTTTACTATATATATTTTTTAAATTTGGCGGCACACTAAGAATTTGGCGGCATACAAAAGTGGCGCGCCATAGTGGTTGAGAATCACTGCTCTAGACCCTTAATTTATCACTAAATTATTTATAAATATAGTAATTGTATACATGTACTGCTTGTATCCATGCGTGTATTTGTTGTATCGTCTTCTACTGATCTAAAAATGTTCTTGTTTTGATATCAGGTCCAACCACTCGTCACTTATATCATCATGTGAAGCTTTCTCCGAACACCCCTCGCCTGGTGATGATAACTATCAGTCCTATAACAGGTATGTTTGAGATACAAAAAGACACGTTGCATTAACTTAACTTTGATGAAATGGCTATTGCTTCGTTTCTACAGTAAAAATTATACTCATAACGATCGCTATCATAACGATCACAGAGACTACTTATATATAGCAACAAATGGTGGTGGTTAGGATTAAACTATCTCTGACTACCTCCATTTTACTACACAATTGCACTATAAATAACTACTGAACAAATATATTTTTATTACTCATATATATATATCGTATATATAAGTAGCTATTTTCTTATTTTACAATTTGAGCGCAACAAATTTACTTGTCGCACGCAAATTTTGCTTGGCACACGCAAATTCTCGATTTAAAAAAAGAATGTAAAATGAATCTAAAAAAAAGCACAATCGATTTTAGTAACCATTAACATCAGTGTGAAAGATAAAGAAAATCTTGATTTCGAAGTTTTAGACTAATATAATAATAAAATCACTGCGTTCCTCCACTCGACTGATGCTCGGGCCCCACAAGTAGTTCACTTTCAATTCGACGCTTGCGCAGTGAATAACGTAGCGTATTTTATTTCATTCCATATTTAAAACACTCGTATAATCCTTTCATAATAGTAATTAAAAATCGATGCTCAGTTTAATATTACGCTGCAAAATATATTTACATTTAAATTGATTTTTAATGGATTAAACTTTTTTATTATACGTACAATTAAAACGCTGTGAGCAGGTTTTGCTCATTTGGATTTCGGAACGACACAATAGCACTGTTTCGCTTTTACTGACGACGAAGCGGCATTTCTTATAGTTCTATAATTGCGAACCTAACGCTTCTTTTAAAACGTCCTATTTAACTTCATCAGTCTGCTATTACACTATATGAGTAATAGGAGTAAGACAACCTATTTATTTGTTTATGACATTACTGGTTTATATGGGCGTACCCAGCTTTTGGCCTAATTGGCACAAATCAGGAACGTGCATTTATTAAATTAGGTACGTATTAAGTACTTATTTCAAAAGTAAATATACCCAAACTTTTGAAATTCTCTTTCCCGTTTGTCTAAAAACTTCGCCTGAGCTCGGCTTCTGACGCAATACTCTCTAATACATAAAATTTAGAGACTTTTTCGATACGAATTTAAAAATTGGAGGTTGCTAGCTGAGCAAGATGCAACAATGACAAAGTAAATGCTGGCGGTTGATCTTGACTAAACTTCACTTCCAAAAAGATAATAAACAGTCCAAATAGGCCATGTATACCGAGCACATAATGGGACAGCTGATTTGCTCTGTAGTTTTCGAGCATAATGTTATTTATATAGATAGATAGATAAACAGTTTATTACAGGACTACAACACACAAGGTAGGTACCTTTACAGACATAAACATTATTAAAACAAAGTACAGAATAAAAAATAATAATAATAATAGTAACAATCTTAAAAGTAGCTAAAGATACACAAACAATGTTACAACGACATAAATATCAATGCATGTCCCATGCATGATGAAATGCATGGACCATGGACAGGTGATTAAGTATAAGCAAAAGCCCAGGTGTGTTGCAGCACTGCAAAAGGTCGTAGCTCAGAGTATAACATTACTCTAACAAGAGCAAAACTCTGTTATTCTGTTGTAGCCTAGGAGCATTTGCGAGCTAAAAAGAAAAAGGAAAGCAAAAAATTAATATAAATATTTGCTACGTGTGCGTTCAGTGTGCTTCATGTCGTGTTTGTTTTGTGTGCGGTTGCTCAATAAAGTAACACTGTATAGTGTCCAGACAATGTAATGTCCATTCCAGATATAATCAGAATAATGAAGATGAAGATATGAAATAATGATAAAATAAAAGGTATTAACAACAATAAATTGCACTATCTACACAAACTCAAATTTGATTGGTTTAAACTGTATACCAAAATTATTTCACATAAAATTAATAAATAAAATTGAAATTAATAGATTTATCTCACTATGATATTGAAGCTGCTGCTGTCAAAGAGCTGGCTGGAACTCCAGATTGTTGTTGGTCTAGTAAATATTCTTTAAGTTTTTTCTTAAAAATGAATTTTGACTGAAGGAGTCTTAACGGGGGCGGGATGTTGTTCCAGCATTTTGTTGCTTGGTAGCGAAAACTACCCTTGAAAGCAACAGTTTTATGAAGATGTGCAGCTAGTAATGGTGGTGATGGTCTCACATTATATCTGCTGTGGAATGGAGAGAATTGCACCTTCTTGTACAAATATTCGGGTGTCCTATATTTAATTACGTCAAATACCAAACCAGCGAGGTGCTGATGCCTTCGGAACGCCGTATTAAGTGTGGAGGTTTTGTTTAGATATGGTGTTATATGAGTGCAGGGTGGAATGTTGTAGCATATAGCTTATACAACCGATGTCTTAGTAATGAATACGTACATTCTTCATATTATTTAATGCTTCTTGGAGTTTCTGACGACAAATATGTTGAGGTAGTCTTTTTAGTACGATTCGCTGAGTTATACTAAGCCACTAAAAAAAATTTTACCGTCACACTACCTTTATACGCACTTATGTCAACAATTCCACATATTGCACAACAGCGTAGATACTTGCGACGCAAAACTACGCCAATTTTACATCACAATATCTACTAGAAAGCAAATAATTAAAATAAACGCCCAACTGCTATAAATCTCGCCAAAACTCTGTGTAAATGAATATGAACCCATATGTGACATGCACGATGCGTGTACAGCCGGTGCGGCTCGTCGTTCGCGCGAGACTCGGGCGGCTCCAGCGGCCACTATACGCAGCGCAGCGCGCCGCCGCACCACCAACACCAGCACCAACACCACCAGCACCAGCACCAACATCGCACCGACTCCGGCTCCTCCACTCAGCACGAGCACGCCAGGTCAGTACTACCATAAAGGGGTACACTCACGGCCCTACAGGGAACTGTTTCGCGGGTCGGGAGTTCGAGACGCAACCTTAGCCGACGCTAGTACTCGCCCAATATCCACCTTTTGTATCTTTTATAAATTAGTAGTTGCACGATGGGATAGTATGATTACGTACACTCCAATTGATTGTTTTTGTTGGCGTTTAGAACTCTTTTCTTTTTATGACGTAAAGTCACGGGCAATATCTAGTTTACGTTTGTGCATTGTTGCTCCCCCCCCCCCCCCTTACCCTTTGGAAAAGATATTGCGTTCGTAGCTTTACTACGCCCCTTATTATTCGACTATGACGGTGTGAAAAGAAAAGTTATGTTTTTAGCGGCTATATGTTTGTTTGTGAAAGAACTCACAGACCCACAATCTTGACTGATTACGACGTATGAAGTGTTATTGGATTCGTCTCAATTACGAACAGGATATCGATTTGTTTCTTTTTTTTTTGAAATATTGATTATGGGCTCTACAGTAACACTGATAATATAAAGCCAAAAAGTAAAAAATATTTCATTGTACACGATTTTTACTACTAAAAATATTGTTCAAGTTCAGTCAATTCATTTTATGGGGAGCGGTTGGGCGTTTATGATAATTATTCGCAAAGGGTTTCTAGTGAATTTTGTGATGTAAAATTGGCGTAGATTTACGTCCCAAGTGTCAACGCTGTTGTGCATTATGTGGAATTGTTGAAATGAGTGCTTATTTATTTGTGTGTATATTGTGATGTTGAGATTTTTTTAGTGGCTTAGTCCGCCTCAGCGAATTCTACTAGAAAGACTCCAGGAAACATTTAAAATATCACACCAACATTTCAATAAAATAATATGAAGAATTTATCTATTTATTGCTAAAGACATAATTTGTACGGACTCTGATCCATTAAACCTTCCCTCGTAAGGGAAAATCGTAGTACTACTACCTTACGAAAATAGATATTGTTACGAGCTGAGGGTAATAAGATGCTGGTTAAGGGTGCACAGAGTTTATTTTCCTTCGTACAAGCAGATGTCAAGAACACGCGAACTTAATTACGGCGGTTCCTAATCTTCGTAGTCGCCCTCGAAGTAGGTACTCGCGTAGTAGTCACCGAAGGTACACGCTTCACTCAATAACAACGTTCCCGAATCGCAGTTCTTCTATCCAAGGTCGTCGCAGTAGCCGTCGTAGTAGTCTTCGTAATTTGCCTCGATATTTGCTTCGATCGATAGTTGAGAAACACTGACTCGGCGGCGGACACGGAGCTCTATTTATAGTCCGATAAAAATGAGGGCGGAAACTTCTAGAGTAAGCCCGAATGGCAGTAATAATACCGCATAGAAATAAAGAGGGTGGAACTTTCTAATTAATTACGCTTGCTAACAATAACTCGACATTGTTCTCGACGCCGTCTGTTTGCATGAGTCATAGGTATATTACACGTCGTCGCTCGGGAATATTCGAGGTGCTTTGTTCTTCTTTCTTAATTTGACTTATACCATTCGATAGTAGACCTTAAACCTAGCAATTCGTTTTTAGGTCATAGCTCTGCAAAGCCTAGGTCTCGAGATATAAGCACTAAAAGTTACGTTTTTAGTTCCATTAAAAATCGACCTTATTCCTGAAGCGTAAGGTCCAACCGTAACAATATAAATGCATGCTATATTCGACTATTGACCGCTGTGCTCCGCAGCCGGTACAACTCGTACTACGAGCCGGGTCCGTGCGGGGGCACGGGCGGGGGCACTGGCGGGGGCACGGGCGGGGGCACGGGCGGGGCCCCGCTGGAGTGCTACGTGTCTGCGCCGCCGCAGTTCCAGGACGGTGCCCCCTCGCCGCCCGCGCCACCGCCCCCCGCCCCCCCACCGCCCTGCCACCACGCGCCGCGCGTCGGCATACACTTCCAGGTGAGTACCGATCATGGAGCATTCAACCTATAGAGTTGCAATATCATTTATTTTGTATGAAAACAATTTACATATAAACATATAATGATCTAAGTTTCATAAACATAAAACTCTATAACAAGTTTTCAGTTAAAAGGCTAAAACCAAACATGATAATTAACTACAAAAATAATGAAATATACAAACATGGAGCACTCAACCTTTAGAGTGGCAATGTCATTTATTTTGTATGAAAACAATTTACATCTAAACACTTGCGGTTCCTGCGTTCTGTTTTATAGTTGGATTTTTTGCTGTGTTAGCCACACCACCGAATAGAACAATAAGCCGTTACATAAATATTTAAATATCTGTCGCAATATACAGAGATGTACACACAGGTCCGGTATTGATTATGTACTGCTTAATGCGAGCAGGAGTGGATATTTATTAGTGTAAATAAACTGAGTAGTGGCGAATAAAATGGTCCGATATTTCGTCTCTATAGGTCACGTGCTCCATGCTCCCGAACCATAGACTATAAACACCTCAGTTCTCGGACCACAAAACGTAATGGCCGAAACCATAATAAGTTGCCGCTCTTATCGCCGTGTGACAAACGAATTTTCGTGTCTCTTTCTATCTCATTGAGTGTAGCCACGAATAAAACAGATAGCTATAGTAAGTATGGCAACCTCGTACTTTCAATGTAATTCGCATCAGCTCATGATCGACTTCACATACATTACTGAAATAATTATTTGCAAAATACTCGTAAATCTTCAGTGTTTTGGCTCAATTGCAAAAGTCAAGTGGTGCATTTTTAGGCAACTGTGTTCGTCTTTCTAATAAAATTCCTCAAGAAATTACTCAATTAATGGAAGAGATTTAAACTTGTTATTAAACGGACACTGATTGGAAAAGCATACTACAAAATTAGCGATTTCATTGAAGACACAACAGTAGTCTGGAAACAATCTCTGCACATGCATTTACTGACATTATGGATATTGTATTATAATTAACTATTGTAGAATGATGTTGAAAAAATGATACTTAACTGAGTTTCTTGTCGCTTCTTCTCAGTGTAAAGGTTTTCTTTTCGGACCGAACTAAAGTAGATTTGACGTTCAAAAATACCTTGCATTTGAGTTGAATAAATAGATATGACTGTGATTTTGACCGACTAGTATTCACAAAAATAAGAATACGTCATGTACTGTGATCAACAGATAGTATAGTAGAGAGAGTATAGTAGAGATAGTAGTACTGTAACTCGAGTCACTCACATTAATAAAAGTCCAGAAAGTCGCTCAACAAGAAACGGACACACTTCTAGGGCAAATGCTCTATCCATTTTGATTCTTGAACCGAATCACGGACTCCTCTCGGACCGCCCTCTCTGACTATGTAATAATAATAATAAATCATTTATTTGCTTTTGAATAGGGTAGGTACATATACATTGGTATTTAGGATTAGAAGTTAGTGACAGCCTATTCAGCCAATAAATATTAGCATGTAAATACACAACTTGGAAGTATAATTCATTAGGTGATTATTTAATCATTTAAAGTCAAAAACATACATTCGATTATTATTAAATTAAGGCAATTAAAAATTGTCAGAAATAATAATTATACAATCAAAAAATAACTACTACTCCGTCAAGAAAGTACCGGGAAAAGATCAATAATACACGAAATGTTAGTTATTCATCCAAATTTATTTTATCACCTTCAAAGTATGCTCCTTCCGAAACGATACACTTACGCCAACGAGTAATCCAATCATCAAAACATTTTTTAAACGCTTTTTCCGGAATTGAGTTCAGTGTTCGCCGCGAATTCTCCTTTATGTCTTCTACCGAATGAAAACGGGTGCCACGAAGTGGTAATTTGAGTTTAGGAAAAAGAAAGAAGTCGGCTGGAGCCATATCTGGTGAATAAGGTGGTTGCTCGATGGTATTAGTTTAGTTTTTGGTCAAAAATTCGTTCACAATGAAGGCCTTGTGCGAAGGCGCATTATCGTGGTGCAAAATGCAAGAATTTTCTTTCAACAAATCTGGCCTTTTTCGTCGAATTTGCTCTCTTAAACGCCGCATTATGCCCAAATAATATTCTTTATTTACCTTCCGGTAAGAATTCCGAGTGCACAACACCGCGATAGTTACAGAAAACAGTCAACATGACTTTGACTTTTGATCGACTTTGGCGTGGTTTTTTCGGTTTCGGTTCAGTTTGAAGGCGCCACTCCGAAGCTTGTTGACTAGTTTGCATGTCAAACTCGTAAACCCACGTCTCGTCACCAGTAACAATGCGCTTCATGAATGTTGGATCGGAATTGACTCGTTCTAGCATGTCCTCAGTGACTCTTATGCGATTGAGTTTTTGGAGAAAACTCAGGTGTTCAGGTGTTTGGTTTCAGGTGTTTTGGCACTAGCCGAGCGGCAACATGTTTCATACCCAAGTGATTATTTAAAATGATATGGATCGACTCGTGAGACAGAAAATTAGGCGGCTATCTCTCTCAAACTTGAATGAAGATTTTCAGTCACTATTTCCTTCACTTTTGCGATGTTAACTTCAGTTGCAGATGTTGATGGCCTACCAGAGCGAGGCAAATTTTCCATCACATCTCTACCGCTTTTCAACGCTTTGTACCACTCATAAGCACGTGTTTTTGATAAAGTCGATTCACCGTAAGCCTTCTGTAACATTTTCAGTGACTCCGAACACGAAATTCCATTGGCGATGCAAAATTTAAGACAAACTCTTTGTTCGATGTTTTTGTCCATTATGAAATTCGCAATATACACTAGAACGATATAACTAAAAACAGCACTGTATTTAATCTAAATAACAGATGCAACTCAAACTCGGCGCCAAAATGGAAAACAGTTGTGCCAATCTAACAACAAAAAAAAAAACAAAAAATTGAATTTGGAACCATAAACAAATCATCCATTCCCGATACTTTCCGAAATAATAACAACAATAACAATAAACAAGTCAATTAATACATAAGTCACTATTTGTAATTCACAAATTCTTGTGATGTGTAAAAAGATTTTTCAATTAGCCATTTATGTTAGGCTGCTTTAAATTTATTGTAATGTATGTATTTCTAACACTCTCATGTAAAAAAGTATTGTATCTCCGATATAAAATGTCTGTCCTCTTATTAAGACCGTAACACTTGCCAGTAAAATGATAGCATGTTTTGCTGAAGTTAAAAAGGAGATCTAAACATCTAACAGCTTGGCGCTCCGTCCTCTCTGACTACCTCGTTAGGAATACAGCGTTAAGATATGTTATGTTAAAAAAGAGATCTTGCACATATCTATTCATACTGTTCAATTCTTGTACAGAACTTTAACACACAATTTAACATCAATTTTATAATTGTAAAATTAAGTAATTGTGTACCTGTATTGGTAATTGCCACAAGTCTTAACAAATAGTTTACCCTCGTGTATTTGTATTCCATTTCACATATGAAGTCCACCGGACATAATATGTCAATTGTACACTGGTAAAGAAACATTTCAAGGGAAGATCATTTGATAAGTCCGCTCAGGCATCAGTCTGTCTCACAAAAATCACAAACAATTTTATCAGAAGCCATTAGAAACTTAACATTTAGAAGGGTCTTCTTCGAGTGAAATAATATACAAGGGCGTCGCCAAGGGGGGGGGGGGGGCCGTTGCCCCCCCCCCCCCCCCCCCCCCCAGAGATCAAATGTAGCTAGCCGCAAAGCGACCAAAGTGCGAGCAATTGACTTCCTTACCTATTCATAAATTCTGCATCGCATGACAAAACGTAAATAAATTCACAAGGTTTAATGTATATTGTAGAAAGTATTGAAATATTCAGAATAACATTAAGATTTTGACATCCGTTTTTAAAATCGCCGCCATTTTCATCACGACTATATCAGATTTGCCAAAACGCAAGGCCATTAAACAGTGTAAAAATTTGTAGGTAGGTATGGTGTGTGCGCGCATTGCATTTCTTTCTACGACAGCCGTTCACCAGCATTCACGTTAGTTTTGTATAATTTGTATGCGGCATACCTAAATAAAGTAGAAGTTATTGTTACGAACATACAATTTTAATTGGTTTTGTGGACAATGCCATCTGTAAGTGTTCATAAGAAACACCTACAGTTGAATAAATCGACTACAATCCTTGTAAAACCTAGTATTGCTACTCGACGCTAGATGGCGCTTGTTCAATGAACTCTCTGGAATTTGGTAGCAGTTACTAGACCCAGGTAGAATGTTACCGTACATTCTAGTATGATGTTCGTTTGCGTATATAAAGACGTGAGCCACTGCGAGCGAGTCACTTTTTAATTGTAAGCGATCAACGAAACAAGCTAAACAAGCGAATTGGAAAGCGAATATAAGACTACCGGCTTGCCTGTGTTAGTCAATATTGATTTATATTTATTAAATAATAAGATCTCAGTGTTGAGTTGTGAAGTTTCTGTGTGTCTCCATTCATCATCTTATCAAAATGGACATCAGAAAGTTTTTTGGTAAGTTATGTACTGCTTTAATCTTGGGCTTGGAGCTAGTATTTTTATTTTATTTCTCTTAGCTAATAGCTTTGGTAAAGGATATACTAGCCAGAGACGTATAATTAATCGTTAAGAATATCATTTTTAATTTTATCTGGCATATTTTTGATGTGGAAAGAAAGGATCGATTATGTGGAAGGGAAATGTTAAGAAAAACTATTATTTTATTAAAAACGAGTTTATTGATTCAATCTCTATGAATTTAACGTTAACTAAACAGTGGTTTCGTTTTCAGTAATTAATTATGAAAACAAAACATAAATTATATTTGTGGTTTAATTAAATACAAATTAAAACAGATCCTTGATATAAATAAAGCTAAAAAATACAACTGAGTATTTATTTTAATATTTATAAGTAATTGAACAAAACTGCTCTCCCGTAAAAATTTAATTAATTACATAAAGTTTTATCAAAGCGTTTTGTTTTGCAGGAAGTTTGAAACGAAAAAAACTGATGGATCAAGTAGCGACAGCGATGAACAGGACAAAGTAACGACAATATCGCATGTGTCTTCATCGGTCACCACAACCACAACAGGTTATATTCAGCCGCAGGAACTACCTAGACCAAGTTCCTCTAGATATCTGGCGCCGAATCCTGATTCATTGATGGATGACTGCAATGAAAATGATATCGGGCGATATGTGCGACGGGCACACATGTTATCAACCGAAAAGAAGAAGGAATTGATTGAAAACTGTTGGTCCCCTTCCGCGACCTATAACTTTGCGGAAGATGCAAAACATTTAAAGAGAAAATTTAATTATTCTTGGTTGGAAACATACTCTCCATGGTTGGTATATTCCAGGCGCCAAAAAGGAGCATTTTGTAAATATTGTACGTTATTCCCAACAAATCCAAATTCATTTAGAGGCATATTGGGATCATTTACTACAAGGCCCTTTTGTAAGTTCAAAGATATTCACGAGCAGTGCAAAAAGCACATTGAAACCCACTTCCATAAGGAGGCATTGAAAGCTGCTAAATCTTTTCTCGAAAGTGTGACTGTCGATTTGCAACTGAACAAATATTCCCAAAATCTATTATTTCCTGCATTACGTTTTGCGGGTCACACGACTTAGCACTGAGAGGTAAACATTATGGTGAAGGTATTCTCGAGGATTTATACAGGCTGCGAATTGACGCGGGAGATTTGATTTTAAAGAAACACATTGAGCAAGGGAAAAAGAATGCAAGCTACCGTTCAGTGGATATTCAAAATGAAATTATTGGTATTTGTGGAAGCGCTATTAAGGCTGATATTATGAAAAAAGTGAAAGAAGCAGCAGCATATAGTGTGCTAGCAGACGAAACAGCTGATATTTCTGGCACTGAACAACTATCGATTGGGATGCGATATTTTGATGAAGAAACACAGGAAGTCCAAGAAATGTTTGTCGGATTCATTGAGCTAAAAGATTTGGATGCGAAATCGATTGCACATAGCATAGATGAGTTTTTGACAAAAGAAGATCTGAATATAAATAAATGCGTTGGTTTTGGTTTTGGTGGTTGTTCAACGATGTCAGGAAAAGACGGAGGGGTATAAGCGATCTTACGCAAAAAGTACACCAAGCCCTCTACTTTCATTGCTCGTCCCACAAACTGAATCTAGTTATCAATGATCTAAATTCACTTCCTGAAATTAGAAATGCCATGGGAACCACCAAAGATACTATAAACTTTTTTCGGGAATCGGTTTTGAGGAGGAAGTTGATACCTAATATTTCCAGACTTTGCGAGACAAGATGGAGTGAGAAACACAAAACCATCAGAGTTTTTAAAGAAAATCTTCCAGTATTCTGGAAGCCTTACAAACATTATCTCAGGAAGGAAATAGTGCAACTCGGAAAAGTGCCTACCAACTGCATGCGGCTACTTCCAGAATTTTTCTTTCATTCTCGGGATTATGTTGGACGCCAAATACTCGGCGTTGATGGAACCCGTTGTCAACGTACTCCAATCTGTAGCTTTGGACGTGGTCAAAGCCTCGGAACATGTTAAAAGGATTTTACTTTTAATTAAAAACCACGGTGAAAATCCGGAAAAAGTGACAGTCGAAATTATAAAGGAAGCTACTGCTGTTACGGAGAAAGTCGGACTGGAGGAGGACATTACATCAATGCCGCGTATTACGGGGAAACAACGTCATAGAAGCAATCATCCAGCAGAAAGCCCTTCAGAATACTGGAACAGGTCTTTAGTAATACCATACTTGGATTCAATTATCACCTCCCTTGAAGTACGTTTTGCTGAAGAAAACACGCCATCATTCGCATTATCTAAATTACACCCGTCGCAGATGCAAAAGATGACAACTGAAAATCTGAAACAAACTTGTGAATCTATTGCCCAGTTTTATGATTTACCGAACATAAAGAATGAAATCGAACTTTGGCAGCAATTGTGGCACGATAGGCTTAATCTAACAAATCTAACAGTTGTTGATGTCCTAAAAGAAACAAATTCCTTCTTTCCCGAAACGGAAAAAGCATTGAAAATTATGATCGCTTTACCATGCACGACCTGTACAGTAGAGCGATCCTTTAGCAGCCTCAGAAGACTAAAAACATGGCTAAGAAGCACCATGGCAGAAGATCGCCTTAATGGTCTGGCCATGATGAGTGTACACAGAGCTATAATAAATAAAAACCTAAATAATTTTAATGATAAAGTGGTTGAAAGTTTTGCAAAAATCCCCGCAGATTATGTTTTAATTAAATATTATTTTTGTTAAAATAAATAATTATTACTGTGTTTAAAAGTTTGATTTAGAAATTGTGCTGTCGAGGAAGCCCTCATAAGCTTCATAACTTCATAAGCATGAAGTTTTATACATTGATATTAGAAACGTTCTTATTACAATCGTCATCGAGGCAAAGACTTCCAAAGTGTAACGCTTCATGCTCTCGGCGTTCATATTTTTTATCCTCCATAATATTGCCCCATTGCCCCCCCCCTTAGTCATAAGCTGGCGACGCCCTTGATAATATACATTTACATGCATTATATATTTTTAATTATTAGAAATTGAGATCATTTTTGTCTTTACAGGCAAGCGCTCCACCTCCCCAATTTCAAGACGAACCTCCTGTATATGATTACGGTGATTACGAATGCACGTATAAAACACCATTAAAATGTCTGAATGTAGGGAGAAAGGAGTATAGCAACACTAGAGAGTATACCAGGTAAAATATTATTCCAATGCTTTGTATAAAAGATATTACACTGTAAAATTTAAGAGTATATAGTTTTATTATAAATCGGATTAGTGCCATAGAATTGAATAGTTTACAGATTAAAAACATTTAAACATTAATTAATGCATCTTATTTGAAAATACCTGTATAGGTTACTGAACATTTTCCATATTAAACAAAAGAGCCTAGCTACTAGAAACTAGATCTTATGAATTCCTACAGTTAAATATGGGTTTATGCGGTCGGTTTACGGATGAGATTTAAACTTGGTTAATATTGTCAGAAAATTTTAATTTTACAACTTTCATCAGATATCATGAACCGAGTACGGAGTTGGTGAATAAGCAGCCTCAATATGCAGAAGTACGTATGCGGTCTCGCGTTGACGATACGCAAGAATACGTCAATACTGCACAGGTATCTTCTTCTCTTTTGAATAATTAATCTTGTTTAAAATAAAACGGGACTTATTGGTATATAGTGATATCAAAACACAGCCCAAACCGCTGGGTCCAGAAACTTGGCAATTTTGCACACAGATTCTTTATCATAATACTCTTGACAGTGAAAGTTTTTGAGCCAGTGCGACAATATGAGCAGCTATATCATATATTACTTTCTCTCCCAGTCTTGCATGGAAGTAATGAATTAATAATTAATATTTTTTAGCTATTCATGTTGATGCGTCTGATGCCATTCTTTCGCTTATTTTTTTTTCCAACTGATAATCAGCGTCATGTGCGTGTCATATGACAGTTGGAAATCCATTTCACTGCTACAGTGCTTCTTGTTAAAATGGTACAATATAAAATTAAATTTTAATATGACAAGACAATTGACAGCTAACAAAAAGTACATACATACGTTAATATTTACAAACTTAAAATTACACATTATCTTAAATAATAGACTTTTTCAAAGTTGCCGCTTAGAAAGCTGTCATTGCTTAAGGTACCCAGCAGACTGGCAGCATTGCCTCTTTGAATAGCCAATAAAATAAAAAATTAAATTAAATTATACAGGGTGTATATGAAAACGGGACAGTTACTTTAATGGATGAAAGGGCATAACTTTAGTATGTAGTTACAAAAAGAATTATCGAAAAAAACGTATCCGTTTAAGAGTTATGACCGTTTTAATTTTCAAGTGTTATCCCCACCATTTCTCGTAAAATTGGATTGATCGTGTACAGTTACAGATTTTAAATCTCATGTTTTTTTTTATTTTGTAATAATTTCATCCGTTAATGAAATACAGCCTGAAAACCCCCATTGGGGCATACGCATTATTTTCGAAAATGATTTTCAGGCTGTATTTCAGTAACGGATGAAATTATTACAAAACAAAAAAAAACGTAAGATTTAAAATCTGTAACTGTACACGATCAACCCAATTTTACGAGAAATGGTGGGGATAACACTTGAAAATTAAAACGGTCATAACTCTTAAACGGATACATTTTTTTCGATAATTCTATTTGTAACTACATACTAAAGTTATGCCCTTTCATCCATTAAAATAACTGTCCCGTTTTCATATACATCCTGTATAATGAATAAAATTATTTATTTATCTATCTATTTTCCTCCCCCCATTGGGGCATACGCATTATTTTCGAAAATGATTTTCAGGCTGTATTTCAGTAACGGATGAAATTATTACAAAACAAAAAAAAACGTAAGATTTAAAATCTGTAACTGTACACGATCAACCCAATTTTACGAGAAATGGTGGGGATAACACTTGAAAATTAAAACGGTCATAACTCTTAAACGGATACATTTTTTTCGATAATTCTTTTTGTAACTACATACTAAAGTTATGCCCTTTCATCCATTAAAATAACTGTCCCGTTTTCATATACATCCTGTATAATGAATAAAATTATTTATTTATCTATCTATTTTCCGCATAAAGTTTCAAACTTATTGCTCCACACGGAGTACACACATCCACATTCTGGTTCTCAATTAACCATCCTCAGATTTCATGACTTGTCGAGAAGAGAAACAAGTGTTGATTACTAAATTCGAAACTTCAGGCGAAAATGGTTAAAAAACATTTATACATTGATTATTATTGATGGACTTCCACAAACACCGGAGTCTATGCAACATACAAACGAATTAGTTTTACAGTGAAATACATAATTATTGTACCGTGTACTTCGTTCGTATCATTTCAGATATGTCCGCCGGAGGAAGTGACGTCACCGCTGGGTACGTTCAAGCGTCAACGTTGTCTGCGGTATAAGCAACGCAAACCGAGGCCGATACTGCGCTCGAAATCCGACATCTCTGATAGGTATTGTAACATTTATAGCCAAAGAAAGGGTACAGAAAAGGCGTATAACATGGTTTTTTATTTGTGATCGAAGATAACATGTCATAATTTTTGTTTTTGGAATTTAGAATAAAAAAACACTGAACAATTCGTAATTGTTTTTTAAGAAAAGTCCTAAAAGGAAATTCAATTTAAACATGAAAAACATGTAAATGTTATTGAAGAGTCTGTTTGTGATTTCAAATAAAGATTTTTTCTTAAACTTATATGATTATTTGCACGTAACAAAAACTCAAACACCCTTTTTTTTCTGTTTGTTTGTCCGCGGTAATCTCTGAAATGGCTGAACCAATTGTGACGGAGTTTCATTGGCGGGTAGTGGATTTTTCAGAGAGTAATCTAAGCTACTTTTTGTATCGGAAAAAGATCAAGTAGAACGCGAGCGAAACCGCGTTTAAATATTTTTAAAAACATTCTGTACCAGAAGTATTATGGAACTCTCGCTTTAAAATTTTTTCGCATATTTTTCAGTGGCACGTTTTCTCTCTGTCTATCGATATTCCGTCTCTCTTTCTTTCTTTTGTCTCAACTTTTCTTCATTGACTATATTCCCGTATACATTGATCGTTGCCCTTCAGGTACCGTCGCTCGGAGGGCCGCAGCTCCGCGTCAGCCCCGTGCGAGGGCGAAGACTCTCCCGACAGCCCATCGGAGGGTTCAGCGAGATTGCGGCTGTTCTTTGAAAGACTCGGGCTGGAGGCTCGCCAGTATGAGGCGCTAGTGAGGGACAGCCCTCCAGAGAGCCCTGTATTCTTCTCATCTGCCTCCACAGTCGATTCTAACCAGTTGGCCAATGCTGCTGACTACACCGTGAGTATTTCAATATTACTGTTTTTTATTCTTCAAAATTTAAGGATCAGTATGCTATCTATACCTATTATAAAATCGTAAATATAAAAGTATCTTTCTGTCTGTTAAATTTTCACGACTTAACAGCTAAACTAACTTTGGTGAAATATTTTATGGAGATAGCTTAAATTCTAAGGAAGGCAATAGGCTACTTTTTTTTAACAGGTACCGCTTTATGTAATTTTTATTATCGTATATTTTTGTTACATGCAATAGCTATTATTTGATTCAATTACATCAATAGCAAGCCATTTGGGTGCTAAAGCTTACTCCATACGCTTAACTCTCAATTTGTCTATTTGGATAATATACCAACATGCATTTTATATTTTACTACTTGTTACGCGTGACTTTATACGGATGGAATTTAAAAAAAAGTAGCCTATATCCTTCCTCAGAGCTTAATCTGTATCCATCTAAATTTCATCAAATTCGGCCCAGCAATTCAGACGTAAAATGTATGAGAAAGAGAGGCATTTTAGCGTTTATACCTATAATATTATACGGCTCTAACGATTTTGAAGAAATTTACGATATAGGGGCTTACGGGGTGAGAAATCGAGCTTCTAGGTCTCAATTTTTGGGAAAATTTTGCTCCGAAATATGAAACTACCTTCTAAATAGCCCAGTGACTAGAACATATGGCTATCACACCAATTCGAGGTTCGAATCCTGAATGTGGTCGGATTTTTTGTTTCCTTTTTTTATATACAATCAACTTAAAGATACGGAGCAAAGCTCGGTGGCCCAGGAACTAATACTAATATGGGTTACAAACTTGATATTCAGATTACTCGAGCGCGTCAGATATTCAGAGATGTTAAGTAAAACCGAACGAAGCTCCCATTCAAAAGACTGACGATCCGGATGTGACGCAAGGTCGTGGCAGCATTTTGAAAATGCAAAAAAAAATCGCCATTTTGAAATATTCGATTGCGTCAGATTTTCATACAGATGATTCAGATTGATATCTTGGTTGTGCTGATCCATAATCTGACGATTATCTAAGGGATTTTGGTAAATGTCCATGGGCAACTGAGTTCACCGACCATTAGGTGTTCGTTTTATCTTCTCTGTGGTATGAAGAAAAGCGAGAAGAAAAATCTGTTCGTCTTTTATATTGCTATACAACAGGAATTACCAGTTTCATTGCGGAACCGTTTTTTTAAATTATAAGATTGTTGTGATCTGTTTGGTAGATGATGACTAGCAATCAAGATTTGATATCATCGGATACTAAATCTTGGTTGAGTCATCGCTTGTCGTATAGGCAAGATAAGATACAAAACGCGGGCTATTTTATTTTGATATTCTTAGATCGTAAGATCCACATAAAATGCGTTGGCGGTCCGGACCCCTGCATTACAACAGTGTATTATTTATCGGTTCAGTTTATGAAAAGAGAACTGTTTTCCTTACAGGTACAAGGCCCAGGTATCCAAAAACAAATATATCGTAACACAGAACCACCCAGTGTGGTGGAACGTAACGCGCGCATCATCAAATGGCTCTGTCAGTGCCGTAAAACTCAGATGCCGCCGCCTCCACAATAAAACAAAGAGAAATAACGTAAAGGTGAACTTAGATGGAGATAATATTATTTATCTCTAATGGTGTCTGTCCTGTCAGTGCTTGAAATATTAAGCCACGTGACACACACGCGCACGAATATGTTTACGAAGCCTGCTATTGTTTTCTGTGGCACATGCGTATAGTCTGTCTCATAAGTTACTGAACAATGTACATGGTTATGTTTTAAGGAAATTCTTAAATATATTTAAGAAACCCTCTGGTACTATAAATTGTCCAACACTTATTATTATTTTATAATAATGGCCGCTAATGTTATTTGTGAATGATAATTATTCCTTTTGCGTCAGTTACAGCAGAGGAATGGAAGATATAAAAAAAAATTGAACGGCATAATTTTGTCGTCGCAATGAATAGTGATAATATAATAATTTGTTTTGGAGGAGATGATATGTAACATCAATAGCCATTTTGATAGCTTTAACAGTTGTCAAATTGGAATAACTGGAAAAACATTTGCTTGGGTATACGTTAACAATGTAATTCTATACGGCATGCACGGGAAATATCGAGAACGCACCCACATTGTTCTTACGGTGACACAGACTACATGATTCGTGCGCGCGCGCAAGTACTAACGACATTTTCTTCGAATCAAGCATTAGAAGCAGGACTGAATATTGCTTATGAAAACGCGGGAGAAATAATCCTAACTCATTTATAGCCTAGGCTCTTATAATTTCTATTGCAAACGGGCCTGTGTTCAGACTTGACGTCATTTCGGTATCGACTGTTGTAACATTAAGCTAATTTAGTTTGTTAATTAATTCTACAGTACACGTCTAAGCTAATGATGTTCTAAATCATCTGATAATATCGATAACAATTTAGAACATTGAGAAAAAGAATTTGATTTGAGAATGCAGTTTTATTTAACTCCCAAAGTGACGTTCAATTCATATAAATTGTTAAAATTATTGATTAGATTATTGATAGTCATGAATAATACAAAGAAACTTAAATCAACATTGCGTTTGCGAATAATTTAAGAGTTTATAAGTGGTTATGCCTTCAAATGCTAATGAAAATATTCAACCAAATAGTATCGTTTGGTTTAGAACCGCATTTTATATTAACATGCGCTATTTAGGGCTTGCTGTATGAACTAAATTTGGTTTCTTCGTTTCTTTTTCATTGCCAAACATAAGCCGAATATTTGAACTATGTACAAGTCGCGAGCTTAGTATAACGAAAAATTAAATATTTTAAGAAATGCGTTAAATGGGATAAATGGGATAATGTGATTATCTTGATGGTTTCTACTGTTAACTGTTATTTACTGTTGCAAAACCGTTATTGTGAATTGCGAAGTATTTTTTACAATTCTATAAGATGGGTCAATTTGTTTTTGCTCGTAAGTATATATAATTGTTCATGTCCAAGAGAATCTTTGAATCTAGCTGAATACCGTACTCTGAAGAGATAGTAAGATAAATTATATGACCGCGAGTAACCTTTGATCACCAACGTTTCATTTGTGTCTCTTTCTAACTCCTGGAAATAACTCTGAAGTACACCTACTAGTATATATAAGATTGCTATGTATATGTAAATATACCAACTGGAAAAGATGAAAAGAGATGGAATGTTATATTGTTTCAAGGTTTTTCTCGACTTTATCTACCTCCTCTGAATGCGGCTTCCAGTTTAAATACTGCTCCATCTTCATGTCACACCTTCGGGGCGAAACTACCTTATGTAAATTTTTAAGTTTGAGTTATGGAAATTAATCTATTTACAATAAATAAACATTACATTTTGGATTAAACGCGTTCATAAATATCTTCACGCCTGTATCCCTAAATCTAGTATTTTCTAGATATTCTATTAAGAATAGTATTTTCGTTAGTATTTTTATGATTATTATTATGTCTGTTAACTTGTGAAGTTATGGATTAGGTAATTTCATGCCGAAGGTGCGATATGATGACGTCATTTAAGACATTTTATATAATATTTTAATAATGTTGCCAGTATAATCTATTAATTGTTTATTCCTATCTCATTATATTTCAAAAATTAAAATATATTGTAGTTTGCTTTTCATATTATTATATTCAGTAAAAACCATAGCAGCGTGAAGTAATTGTATATAATAATGTTCCTGTTACGGATTTGTCATTGTTCATAGTTTTTAAAGTATTTTCAATCTATTCTAAACTACGTAACGTACATAATAAAATTATTGATATTAGTTGTGTAAGATAAGGTACTTACATATTTACGCTATTTGGGAGCACAAAATGGATCAATTTAGCAGATATTGTGACGAAGTTGTGCCAAATAACAGCAAAACCAGTGGACCTTTCATTCAATACTTATTAGCAATTAATTAGTATTATAGATCTTTAGCTAACAATGTTCTATATCAGAAGTGTTATTATTAGATGTCAAGGAATCATTTGGAAAAAGTACTATGGAAATGTTTGTGTCACAGAAATAAAATTAGAATCGAGGGCTTAAAGGGTTATGTGAATAACCCTTGTGTTTTATTGTGAATACAAAGGGTTAATATTGGCAGCTAAAACAGCGATTTTCATAACGAGAATCGAAACCTAGATTTGAAAATGAACGTCGTTTTTTAATCAGCACCCCGAGAAATCCTAGAATATGACACTCATATCGATTTATACAAAAAAGTAATATGCGTCATTTTGGATTTGAAAACGAATGTCATTTTCATAATGAGCACCCCGAGAAATCTAGAATATGTCACCTATGTCAATTTATTTAAAAAAAACAAAATATTCAGATTTTCCTAAATAATTAACAACACTGCTACGCGCTTGTACTGAGCTAGTATACCTATACGACGCGTTGCTAAGTCACCATGCCAACAGCTGGTCTGACCCGCTGCATGAGATGTTTCACATCAAAACTTAAATATCTTAAGAAAAGGCTATAAGGTTTACTAGTTTAGTAACATTTAGCTAAATATTGCAAAACTACATAATGTTAATTTTAGACAGCTTTTATTTCAAAATTATTTTTAAAATAATTGAAGAAATGAAAACACCCAGATATTTACCCAATTGGGTGTTTTCACGGATATTTACTGGTAATGAACCCACAGTTGGGAATTTACCCGGGTAGAATCCCATCTCTAGTCAGAAGGCATTGCTCGCGAGCTTTTACCATAATTCTATTTATAACTTTATTTCTGTGACTATCAAAGAAAATGATAAAACGAACGAACTTAAACAATGACTTTTGGCAAACATTTACAAGCAACCAAGCATTTTAAAGGCAGAAACACACCAAGCTGAAGTAACATTGAAATATTACGCAATCGTGATCAGTTTGACATATTGATGTGTAAAATTTCTAACGGGAATAAACGTAAAAGGGGGCATTTATTGAGAAAATTCTTGGTATTTAAGAATATTAGCAGGAATTTTCTATTTTCCCCAATTTTGGGATTTTTCCCAAGAGTAACGCGTCTTTGACATTGTAGTTTGTACTAAGGTCAGTTTGTTTCCGCCTTTACTTAAGTAAAAGCGTTGCCGGTATGGTTTGATATTAAAGACAATATTATTAAAAGCAAATAATGTATATGTAATTATAGTACCAACTAACGCAACAATTATGGTAGAATAATTAAATAATATAAAATGTAAATACATTAACAGGGGCGTATCCAGACGGGGGGCGAATGGAAAGAAAAATATTACAAATCTACATAATGTATTCATAATATAAACAAATATGTAAATAAGTACTTAATTTTTGTTATGCCAAAAAGGTACGGTACGTTAGAACATTCTAATCTCGCTTGAGAGATCAAATAAAAAATACCCTACTGACTGTCTCACACAATATACTATCATATGATCATACAGTTTACATCACACCAGAGACAGGGACAGATTGGCGCAATAGACTGTAGCTAGAGCAGGACGAGATATAGAGCGGCATTTATGTGCAAATCTCGTACCATCTCTTGCCTTTTTGTGTATATCAGTGTCTTATAACAAATATTTTATTTATACGATAAATTTTGTAGGGTTTTGTAAATCTGCCCCCCTCCCCCCTCCTTGTCCTGAATACGCTCTATGAATACGCTATACGAATATGAAGTAGACTGTTTTTTTTTTTTTCAAATATTTAGATTGAAATATTGGCAACAATTTATTGTGAATGTTGTTTTTTTCTCAGTTGTTATCTAAAACAATTCTCATTTGTTATCTAAAACATTTAATAGAGGACAAAATACCATTCTCAAAACAATTTGTGTGTTTATCTATATTCTCATAAGACTGTCATTGGTTTCTCAATTTAATTGTATATTCTGTGATATTCTACAATCTGTAGTATGGTATAAACGCATTGTGTCCTTAATTTACTAGTTACGCTATGAAAAAGATGATTAGATTCATACTCTTACCAAAGTGGCGCAAATGTGGATATTTAAACTAATCGCACACTGTCAACTATTAATATCACAAAAGTATTGTTTGCAATGAAATTTGCATTGTTTGAACACTTTGACCTACAAAACAAGCAATTGCAAACGAAAAATTTGTCACACATCAGACATCGCAAGTTAATTATCATACTTGAAATAAAGCACATAAATATTGCACGATAAGTAATTTAACAATAAACTCGTTTTTAATTAAACTATTCAAATATTAAGCTCACAAATCAGACAACCTGTTCCGATAATTGCATGTGATCAACTAAATGAGTTGTAACCAATTGACTACTCTTTAGATGGGCAAATTTTTAGTTCTACATAGCCTGTCTTGTAGGTCGATGTTTGAACAACATAATTCCATTCATGATAATTCTCACAATGTTTAGATATTTTGGCGTGATTTGCCCAATTTTTAAATTGTATTATCTAGTAATTAAATTAATCTGTGGTATTATTATATAATATGACAGTGTGTTGTAGTCCTTAAAATGTAAGAGTTGTGTGAAAATCGTTGAATTTCTGTTGCTATTATGAGAACTAATTTCATTAATCGACATGACTTATTTGTTGAATAAGTTATTACAACATTTTTATTTGAAGACATTCAACATCTACCGCACATGTCGGAACAGTGAAAAAGTATACACCAAAAAGTACCTATTACCTAATTGATGTCCCAAATAAAAATGTAAAAGAATGATATATAAATAACTTATAATAATTGTATTTAAATTTAGCGTACAGTATTAGATCATTTAGCATTGGATGCTTCCATTATTTGTGTAAATAAGATTTACGTAAATTGTTAGAGGTTTATCGTGAAGAATGAATTTTATTGTGGTCTGACAAATATGTAGTTTTATTTTTGAACAATTTATTTCCCCAGACCATTTTAAAATAAAAATATGACGTTATAAAATTCATTGTAATGAACCCTAGAAACGACTGAGTTATGCTGCGTCCTTTTCAGTGTGACCTGAAGTAGATTTCAGACAAATAATTGGAACTGCAAACAAACCGCCCCGCGTCCTCGAAAGCCCTCCTTCGATATGTCGATGTCTATATACTCAATACTTTATATAATTATTTTGACGATCACTTCATTTAATGTTCCGTTCTAGAATTAGAAAAATAACCTACTCTAGATATCTAGGGTAGGTTCTTTTTTTGTTCTTCTTGTTCTTTATTTAGAATAAGACCACTCTGAAGGAAAAATGAATAACATTTTAAGAAAAAAAAAATTAAACTTACTTAAAAAAGTACAAAATAACTTTTACTAATTAAAACTCAATTATACAAAAACGACATTAGAAATACCATACAAATACCTTTACAATGTGACAGTTATTGAAGGCGGTGCCAAACCAATAAGCAACAACAGAGTCTACTTAGTTTCGTAGGTTGTAATGTTTTTATAAAAGAGGACATAATTTCGATTATCGTTTTCCTTTACTATGTCAAAGACTTAGAACGACAAAGTCTTACACATCATTGGCATATTTTGATAACAATGTCAGAGCAACATTTTAGTCACATTTATTTCTTTTCAAGTTTCTCTAATAAAATTTTTATTGTATTCATTTTCCTTTTTAGTCTGCGATTTGCTTCACGTAGACGTTTTATTAAAATATCTTTATTTTTAAGTTTAGTTTGCAGAGTATAAATTGTTCTGCTCAAACGTTTTTTTTGTAACATGTTAAAATTCAACGATGTTGGCGCCACATCTTCAGGTAGTTCGGTAGTTGATGAAGGCAGAATAAACGAAGGACTGTTGGGTAGAATAAACGTAGGACTTTGTTTCATAAAGTCATGTTCGATATGGCCTTTATCTTGAGCCAAATCCTGCAAAAAAAAACACATGTAGTACACTAAAATGATAGAAATGATACTGCAGCCAGAATTGTCTCCTCACGAGGGTACATCCTCGACGATTTTTAGTAGAGATACAAAACTGCATGAAGATTTAATTTTGATAGCTAAATATGATTTTCACCATGACTTGATGCTACAGCCAGGATTGTCTCCTCATAAGGGTACTCCTCGACCTCATAAGGGTACTCCTCGACGACTAGTAGTAGAAATAAGAAACTTTGCATGTAGGTAGATTTAATTTTGACAGCTAAACATAATTTTCACATAAGCTCATGCTGCAGCCAGGATTTTCTCCTCATGAGGGTACTCCTCGACGATTAGTATTAGATATACGGAACTTTGCATGTAGACTTAACTTTGATAGCTAAACATTATTTTCACCCTGACCTGACGATTAGTAGTCGAAGATACGAAACTTCAACAAAAAATCTCCATGGACACTCAGCCGGACTTTACCCAGACTGAGTTGTGTCATTTTCGAACCGACTAAAAAAACGCTTCTCTTTGCTGTTAGACCTAGTGGCTTTTACAGCGTCACTGGTCGCGTTAGGGCGAGCACAGAAGGCGCCCTGCCAGACGGTCGACCGTCTGATGGGCAAACTTCGGGCTCAGAGCGTCACAAGGGGAGTTTCCGCACCTGCGTTCATATTAACGAGTTTCTTATTCGGGTGCGGGCCGGGCCCCTAGTGGACCCGGCCGGTGTGACGTCTGAAGGCCGATTCGTGTGCCCAGTGTTTTACAAGGCAAGTTTGCAATGTGTCTTAAGGCCCGTACGTATGCGTGCAGTGCGATGTGATCGACTTCTTAACGGGGAACGACAACGCCGGTAGGGGCGGCGCGATTGCAGAGTGAATGTAGACATGTTCGAGCTCGAACGTCTGTCGTTGTCACTGTCGCCTAATACATGTCTAGGCCTACGATGTTGTTTAGAAGCATCGGGCTCGGGGGTGTTAGATGACGCCCTGACCACTAGGGGATTCGGGTGTAGGGAGGAACGGTAAAAGAATTGCTTTCACAGCTCTTTTAGATATTGAGCTATTGTGGGCAATTCTAAGTCGTAATGCAGATCTATTTTACGCATGTAAAAAGGCGCACCGGTGGCTTTGCGCATGAATCTATTCTGTATTATTTGAAGAGAGTCGATACGGGCGGGCGTCTTATACAAGCTTACTTTATGTCTAAGAGGCTTTTTGTTTTTCGTATAGATGTGCCCATCTACCGTCTTAATATGCTTATTAAGACGGCCGAAGACGAACGCGGTGCTGTCGCGGACAATTTTGATGTGGTGATAAAAGGTTATTGTACTGTCAAGGGTGACTTAGGCGAATAGGACGACCACATCGGACTACATCGGAGGTTTAGGAAATATGGTTTGTATAGAACGAGTAGAGTGGCCAATAATGTGGAGGACGCCTGTCCTGATTAGAGAGTGGGTAATAATGTGGAGGCCTGTGGGACGCCTGTCTTAATGGGGTGAGGAGAGCACACCTTCAATTCCATAGCGGAAACAGCGGTCCGACAAAAAGTCTCGTACTATGTGTACGAGATCGTCTGGCATGCTGAGTTAGCGCAGCTTGTACACTAGCCAAGCATGCTAAACTTTGTCGAACGCCTCCGCTACGTCGAAGAAGAGAACCCTCGTGCCTACGTGGAGCCCATGCGATTCAGGCACTCTAAGACATGTTCCATGAGGCGGTGCACCTGTCGGACGCACGAGTGCTGGTGTGCAAGCACGAGTTCGAAAGCCAAGTTGCTCATTGTCTTGTAACCTTTTTAGATGAAGGAAAACTACAATTAAACCTGAAAACCGCCAAGATACCTTACAACAATGATGTGTTACTTGATATGAATACATTAACCAACATTTCTAACTAAAATGGTGTAAATAAAAGAAAAGTAAAAAAATATATTTAAGGAACAAGCTTTTATTACCAAACCTACAAAATGGTTGGTGATCTGCAGAAGTGTCATCAGCAAAATTATGATAAATAGACACGTACTATCTATAAACAGTATGTTCATGTTCCTATGCGATTTAAAAGCTAGTAGCGTAATTTCCGATACCTACCCCTTACTTGACGACCTTGACGACCTCCGTGGCGCAACGGTTAAGCGCGTTGGAAAGTAAACGGGGGTAGCGGGTTCGATTCCCGCCTCGAGTCTGGGTGTTTATGTATAATATGTATATAATTACAAAAGAAAAGTATATAAGTAGTACATCAGTTGTCTAGTACCCATAACACAAGCGCTGTGCTGCTTAGTATGGGACTAGATGGCGCTGTGTGAAATGTCTAAGTACATTATTATTATTATTACTTTCTTATTGAAGATGAAAAAAGTAACAAAACAAGTACATACCACTGACAATAATGCAGGGTTTTCACTGTAGTCACTCTTTCCTTCTAAAAATAAATATGTACTCGTATCAGGTTGGCAAATCATGTGTTGTACCGTTGGAACAGGTTCATCTTGAACGGACATCTGAAAATTGGAAATGTATACAATGATAAATCCAGTTCATTTGCTATACCTCATATTGGAGTATCTTCAACATAAATTTAAATAAATACATACCACCATTGGCAGATAAAGTGTTGGCACAGCATTTTCAAACAAAAAACGGTGTTTTTTTAAAGGCTTAAAACAATCCTCAGTGAAGTGACGGGAACATATAACGCTATTCTTAGTAGGAAACCAATTATCATCATGTTTAGCGGCTTCGATCCATCTCATTTTCATATTTGGACACTTCGGAAATCTTTGAAAAAATTGTAAAATATTTAATTAAAATAAAGACAAAAAAACGCTTAATTTAATGTTGAATGATTTTATCGCCACGATTTTACCGTCGACGATACAATAGGGAATCAAAATGCTTCTCTATTGTGTCGTGGATATCGTCATACATATCTTCACGCCGTATCCCTAACGGGGTAGTCGGAGAGGACGGAACGCTCACCTTATAGATTAATTATATTATGTACTTATACTGTACGTACGGTACCGTACATATATGTATAATCGTATATCCGTATATTTATAATCCGTATATACATATAATATAATCGTATAACCGTACGTAATGTACGGTAGTGAGGCCTGGCTATCCCCGAAATCTGGTGAAAGTAAGATAAATGCAGTAGAAATGTATTTCTTAGAATAAATATGTGCGGTGTCACCCTTGCGGACAGGATAAGCAATGAAGAGATACGCAGTATGACAGGGTTGCACCACAGTGTTATGGTAAAAATGAAAAAAGGAATGCTTAGATGGTTCGAACACATAGAAAGAATGAGTGATGAAAGACTGACGAAGAAAATCTACAGAACGAAGCTGAGTGGTAGCGGAAGCCAAGGAAGATCAAGGCTGATTTATAAAGATCAAATAGCCAGAGTATTAGCTGACGGAAATGTCAAAAGCACTCATATACCTAGGCGAAAACGTGTGTGAGAATGATGAGATTTGTGGAGGCAAAAGAAGTAAGGACCGCGAAACTCGGCGCTCCGTCCTCTCTGACTACTCCGTTAGGGATACCGCGTAAAGATATGTATGTTTGAATATTTTGTATATAAGATTTTACATAGTAACCGAGCCAAAGTGTTACATGACATTTGTCGAGTCTAATGATAAGACCTGCATAAAAACTTATTAAATCACATTTTTCTTGGTATTATCACAGATTAATTAGTTACTAACGTAAAGTATTACGATGTTTCTTCGTAACTATAGATTTAAAAGGTAACTTCAAATCAAGTACAAAAAAAGTGCGTATCGGACACACTATGAAGAATTCCGTAGTTGGAAGAACGTTCACAGTAAAATAAATTGTTTATTACACAAGCGGGATAAACACTATCTAAACGCACATTTTTGCGGTTGTTAAGCTATTTTCTCATTTTACAATTTGAGTGCGACAAGTTTACTTATCGCACGCAAATTTTGCTTGGCACACGAAAATTCACGATTTAAAAAAAGAATGTAAAATGAATATCTAAAAAAAAGAATCGATTTTAGTAACCATTGACACCAGTGTGAAAGGTAAAGAAAATCTTAATTTCGAAATTTTAGATTCAATTTCTACAAAAAACTCAAAAAATATCAACATTGCGTTTTCAAATTGTTCAAATATAACTGTTTATTTAAATGAAAAAATAATTAATTACTCTTGTAAAACGACATGTCCATTGTTTGCAATAAAGTTATTACTTTCTATAATTTTTCTTTGTACCGAAATTATCTTCGCATTAGTAATAAAAAATAGTATCTGCAACTCCTGCGGTGTTGTCGCTTGCCCACTCAAGCGAATGGTGCATTTGCTTCGCTCGTGCGCTCAGCTTCGTTCAAGTGGGCAATCAACAACTTACCGCACTTGTTGCAAAATATACTATTACCTGTTTACGTAATACGTACTTTGTCGGGTTTAGAGTGGAATAAAATACTTATTCATGTATGCAATGCGAAGTATGTAAATACCATGATGCTTGGCACTCCATCTTCCCTGACTACCTCATTAGGGATACAGCGTGAGATATGTATGTATATTACATAATTTTTGGAAATTTATCCTATAAGGGGGTCAGATAGGTGATGATACTTTGTATACATGGGGCACTCAAACTATAGACGAAATATCGGACCATCTTAATCACCATTGCTCAGTTTATTTATTGATTTATTTACACTAACAAATATAAACTCTCGCTTGAATTAAGCAGTATATAACCAATACTGGACCTGTCTGTACATCTCTATAAATTAATACAGATATTTAAATATTTATGTAATGGCTTATTGTCAATTCGGTGGTGTGGCTAACACAGCAAAAAATCCAACTATAAAACAGAACGCAGGAACCGTAAGTGTTTAGATGTAAATTGTTTTCATACAAAATAAATGACATTGCCACTCTAAAGGTTGAGTGCTCCATGTTTGTATATTTAATTATTTTTGTAGTTAATTATCATGATTGGTATTTACTTTTAACTGAAAACTTGTTATAGACTTTTGTTTATGAAATTCTAAGATCATTCCATAAGAGGTGTAAAATAGAGGATAAGCTGTTTAAAAGGGAATACCACTACATATCAGCCCATTCCCAGATAGCAATTGAAACTTAAACCAGGCGTGCGACAAGTTTGTCATACAACAGTATACACTTTAAGCAAGTTTGAATTACACTTTGTAGTTATTGCGACAAAGATACAACGTTGACATAACAAATAAAGAGTATTTCGTCCTGCAGTTATCAGGTACAACACTCCATCGTGCACTCCATACAGTAAGTACCAAAAAATAAACAAAAACCTACTAAAAATTATAAAATTGCAACAATATTGTCAAAAACTTTGTTGCCATATATGACTGCCGTTTTTAAATCGTTAAATGTTAAAAACTTGATTTTTTGATGATTTGACTTAGCAATTTACAATCAAAGAAAAACAAACATGCAGCAACCTTATATGCTATTTGGGTTTAAACTTTTTTCTTAATTTGTAATTATTTAATAATTCCACTTTTGCACCGCCCGGCGGAATTTCCATATACTTTTTCTCCTTCACCCTAAAGTTACCTGGAAGAAATTGCTTTAGCGATAAGGCCGCCACTTTAACTCTTTTTTCATTGTTTTTTCTTCTTTTTTGACTGAATATTCTGTACTGGTACAATAAAGTGTTAATATATACATATATTGTTTCAAAGTATACGTCGCGGGCGGGAAGCTAATAAAATAAATAAAATTTTAATAAAGTTAACTCAATTTTATTTCTAATATTCACTTATTTTTATTTTATAACTATATCTATATAGTATAGACATATTAACTACCTATTTAGTATATACATAATAAAACAAACTGCGTCCAGTACTTCTAAAGTCAAATTACCAAAGAAATAACGCAACAAAACCGGTCGGGCCGTAAATACAAATATTTAATATAATGATTCGATTCGGCGCGGCTCAAATAGACGCGTTTGACTTAGTGGACGCTTGGCTTTAAATTAGATGAAATATACTAAAGCCTCCATAAACAAAAAAAATAGAACGCCCAAAACAAAGAAGGCTTTTCCTTCTTTGTTTTGGGCTTTCTATTTTTTATATAGTGCAAGACATTAACGTGCAGTCTTTCATAACATAACGCAAAGAACATGAATTTTAATAAAATGAATTATTATTAAGTTGTGATATTTATGAAACGAATGAACTTACCGGTGGTACGTAATCCCATCTGTTTGTAAATTTACGTTTTTACTGTTGTTTCCACATAATTTTACGGAGCAAAAAGGCATCCTAAAGAGAGAAAAATTTATATTACTGATAACAATAACGCTATGAACTCAATCACAGAGCAGAAACGCTTGTGGAATGAGATTTGTGGGCGTGGTTTTATTTTAAGTAATATATCACTAAAGCTCATAAGACATAAGTCTGTCTAATCTGTGTCAAGCTCAAGTACACAACATATAATTGCTTAAGCAAGCGGGAATCGGCCTTACACATAGCAGAGCAGGCAACGAATAATCGCTATTACCCTTACTCATGCTATTATTTCTTAAGTTAGAATGAATACAGTATACTTCCACTCTTCTTATTTTTAAAATCAAATGTGGTCTCTTCATGGAGGGTCAATTTATAAACAGCTAAATAAAGGCAAAGAGTACTATACCTATGCAGTCTTTCATGTTAACTATTCGGATTTCAATAGCACTTAGTTTGATGTAAAAACTCTTATGTACTGTTCTTTTTTCTTGTAACGCTTATAACTGAATTCCTAACTGTCCTTCAGTAAAGTGATAGTAGGCTTTACTGAAATTAAAAAGAATTACTTCGAAGAAAGCGAAAGCTTCGATTGTACATATTTATTGAAACCTTCCAATTCTTAACACTAGCACAGAAGTTTAACGCACATTATGTATAAATATGTCACTTTTGTAGCTTAAAACTCACAAAAACGCAAAAAATTGAAAATCTAAATAAAATTGCAACCGCTTCTCCCGTTACCGCCAAAAAGTCTATAGCGGGTTATTTTCATCCTAGGACCACAGATTAATTAGTTTAGCTAGGACGAAGAGATATATCATAGTAAATGTGAACTCCTTGTCCAAGGACCAAGATGTTCATGAAAGACTACCATTTTCACTCATTATTCTTCCCATCTCGTAATACTCCCTCTACGAGGAATGAGTGACTGTTAAAATATCGATATTAATATTGAAAGATTAATATCGATATTCGGATATTACAACCACAAAATATCGATATAAAATGTCGACAGTAAGAGTCTGACTAATAAAAGTAGACACTGGATTTTTTTGTAAACTTTGTACATGACAATGCTAATACAAACGTCAATGTCAATTTCTGAATTTAACGGTTGAAAACAATGACTAAGAAAACTAAAGGTGAACGCACACTTATCCGAGTCAAGCAGATAGAACGAGTCGAACGAAATGAATTTTAAAATTCTTTAAGAAATCCTATGAAACCTCGCACACCTGCCCACATCGAATCGTCCGAATCGGAGCGGATATTTGTGTGAGGCCTCCTTGACTTCGATTGACTTGACATGAAACAAGTACAAAATAAACGTGTTGTCTAAACCTTAACTGTCGCATGCAATGGCTGCCGATTAGTGATGTCCCAAATATCTTCTATGTAGATGTCATTAAGTTAGTTGTTGAAAAAGTTTTGTTTCCGCATCAGTATTGAAAAGTGTATTGAAATAAAAGTCATTTTGCATGATATCTTCAGAAAATGGGAGGGCTATATTTCAATAGCACTTATACAAACATTTATACAAAGGTGCTGAAATAATGTTCAAACTAAAAATAGTAGTCAGCGTAGTTCGATGCTGCCGGCATATAACTCTTAAGACGATTTAAGGTGTTATTGGTAACAATAGCAACAGCCACCTTCAAGGATAGAAAGGGGTTCGAACATTTTTGTATGGAATCTTGAATGCTTGCCGTCTGCCATTTTGCGCCAAACTTTGCGCGTGTGTAATTCACATTTGCGGGAGTGTATATCATAGCACAATTATTATGGTTAAGGTCGTCCTAAGTCTAGGAATAGATACATATATTATGACGGCAGCTATACATAAATCTAATTTTATCAAAATGAAACGTTAGGCCATATTGGACAGGGATAGTAATGTAGAGCTTGCTATTACTGACTTTTAATTTGTATTGCAGTTTCAGAAATTTCCCCCTACATACAAACAATTTACTTATCTCTTTGTAATACTTAATAGTACGTCCATGATTATTACAGAAATAAAATTGTTTTTTTATAAGAAATGCTTTATATTGAAGATTATATCGTAGCTCAAAGTAGTAGAACAGCACGTAGTCCTTTTAATGCTTTTCTTTTCTTTACATGCAGAACGTTACTTTTTTTAGAAGTGATGATAGGAAAATTTTATATAAGTGCTACGAGGGCTGCTATTTATGTATCCGGAATAACAAAGTGAAACAAACATATAGCATTTATTATAGTTTTATTGCTTTTCAAAATATTCACCACGATGATCGATGCACTTTTGCATGCGTTGGAACCAAGTTTCGTAGCACTTTTTCCATTCGGATTGAAGTATCTCTAAAACGTGCATTTTGAACGCATCAACAGCCTCTTCACGGCTCGAAAAACGTTGACCACGTAATTTATTCTTTACGGTTGGGAATAAATAGAAGTCGTTGGGGGCCAAGTCGGGGCTGTACGGCGGATGACCCGTTAATTCGATCTTTTGATCTTCCAAATACCGAGTTGTTTCGGCCGATGTGTGGCAGCTAGCACTGTTATGATGAAGAAGGATTCTGCGTTGTCGGTTGTTCTTTCTTATTTTTTCAAAGACTTCAGGCAAATAAATTGTCGTGTATCATTCAGAATTAACCGTTTTACGATCCTCTAGTGGCACTGTAGCTAGATGTCCATTTATACCAAAAAAACAAGCGACCACTTGCTTCAAAGTGCTTTTTGAACGAATGACTTTTATTGGGTTCGGCTCATCTTGGAACATCCAAACCGTTGATTGTTGTTTAGTTTCAGGATCATACGCATATATCCAAGATTCATCACCTGTGTAGATATTATAGACAGCTTTTGACGCAGCCTGATTGTACTTTTGTAACATTTTTTCACACCAATCGACACGAGCCCGTTTTTGGTCAATTCTCAAGTTGTGCGGAATCCAACGTGAATAAATTTTTTTTACAGCTAAATGTTCGTGTAATATTTTATATATACTCGTCATACTTATGCCCAGAGACGCCTCTATCTCGCGATATGTAACATGACGATCTTGCATTATTAGTTCCCGCACAGCATCAATATTTTGAAGTACAACAACCGATTTAGGGCGACCTTCCTTAACTTCGTCCGTGAGCACAGACCGCCCACGATTAAACTCACTAAACCAGTGATACACAGTAGTTTTCGATGGTGCTTCGTCCCCAAAAGTCGAAGTGAGTTGATCGATGCACTGTTTTTGAGTTAGCCCTCGCCGAAAATCGTAATAAATCATAGCACGAAAATTTTCACGACTTAAATCCATGGTGATAAAGACTCGCAATTTTCAAAATGACGCCACAAAGGGTAAACAAATGACAGCTACATGAAACAAATTGTATTCTTCAGCCAAAGAGTTCCATTTTTAAATGTTAGAATTACTTTTTTAATATTGTTCTGTAACTGGCCAGTTCCGGATACATAAATAGCAGCCCTTGTATGAGAAACATACATACGGACAGACAAATCTAAAGCCATAGCGTACTGAAGCACTTTGATAAACTAATTACTAGATAAAATAATTTTAT
Source organism: Zeuzera pyrina (assembly GCA_907165235.1). Taxonomy (NCBI): domain Eukaryota; kingdom Metazoa; phylum Arthropoda; class Insecta; order Lepidoptera; family Cossidae; genus Zeuzera; species Zeuzera pyrina. The sequence goes on from OU015641.1 coordinate 10,085,684, forward strand.
TAAAATTAGGGGCCTTACCACATAATAACTGGGAATAACATTTCAATTAGGAATAGAATACTGTGGATTTTTATTAGTCTAATAAATAATTTTCAAATTCAGGTCAGTACTTCCAGAGGTTACCCCCTACGTACAAACAAACGAATTTTATTTCCTTATATTGTGAAGTAATAGGTATTTTTATAAGGTTTATAATATTATCTAGCGCAATCTACAACAGTTCAGCCTATTGGATAAATATAAATCTTATAAAAGTTAAGGTAGTAAATTGCTAGGCACCACAAGGGTGACCAATGTTAGACCAGTCATACTTAATGTTTAGTAACATATTTTTCACTGGGTTTCAAAATTAAAACTGTTTGTTAATATCACTGTTTGAAAAATAATTATTATATTGAGTACATAAAAGTATTAATAATATATTCACAAAATAAATAAATCTAGCTAACACAATTTCTGTTAAATAATTTCTGAATGAAGCTTTTGAATGTTGAGATTTGAATTTAAGCAGTCATTGTCAGTGGCTAGACACTTCATACATTCATACATTCTGACAATGTTTCATTGCATAGCCACAGTGAAATGTAGCCAACTATTAAAAAAAAAATATTTCATTACGTTGCCTGCATTATCTGTCATTATTTGACAAATTTTCAAATTCAATTTAGCTTGAAAATTTTCAAGTCGTGTTCTTGTTGCTATCAATACGGTGAATCGTTTTAGATATTGCTTGTTTCATGATACGTGATTTATTCGTCGCTGCATTACAAATACATAGTAAGTAAATACCTAATTGCATACTTTATATTTATTCTATGGGGGCGAAGTCACCACTGAGGAAGCCACGAGCTCAGCTAGTGGTATATAATAATGTTGTGGATTTGTTTTCGTTTGTATTTGTATTGTAAAAATATTATGTTTTTTTTAATCAACACTATTTTATTCCAGCTTTGCAAAATACCCTATACTGAGTGTGTTTATTCTCAATATGAGTACCCGATCATCAAATAAATGTACTATTTGTAATAAACGGAGAACGACTAATTCTGGCGTATTTTTGGCTCGTTTGCCTATTGAACCTAAAAGGTATTTTTGTTCGTTTTTTTATTAATTAATTACTATCTACGCACATTATTGGCACTTGTGGGAATGATAAATGAGATATATATAGTTAGTGATAGTTTGGTATGTCTCAGGCTGCCCGAGTTTGATTCTAGGCCGGGCCATGTATTTAATGATATTTTTTTTTACATACACTTTATGGATGCTTTAAAATAAAACAATACAACATGATGCGATGACTATGGCCTAGAACAACTATTCGAAAAATATGACATCTACACTTCAGACATGTAGAGTTGAGTTGAGTTGAGTTTCCGACGTTTGTGAATAACCCGCTGGTGTCTCTTGATAGAAATGTATAAGACAGATTATGATTATAATTACTTTCAACAATATTTTTTAACTAAATGCCTCTTACAGATGTAAATTGTGGGTACAAGCAATTGGACAAGAGGATTTGGTGTATTTACCAATTGAAAAGTTACATGAGTTACATTTAGACATGCTAACCACTGGTACCTTTTTACTTAACTTTTTTTTTATAAAATTTGCTACTTAGAAACATCACATAAAGTTATTTACTATATGAACTTGTAGATAATTGAGCATTAATTAATAGTCTATTAAAATCGCGAAATGTCATTTTTCACTTTACAAAACTGCATATATCTCCGAAACTAAATGCCGACCACTGGACCCTTTTTGCTTGGACGCCGACATATAATATCTTCAAGCTGTATTCCTAATGGGAAAGTCAGTCATGTTTATGTACATAAATGTGTTTTTGTAAATATTAATACATATGTACTAGAAGTAATATCTCTTTTTGAAATAAATATTACCGTACAAAGGTGTGTTTTATTTAATTTCAAAATAACTATGAACATAATTTAGTACGTTTATAATTATCAATACCTTTTTTTAATTCTATCGACTTTTGCGTCACTATTATATCGATAGCACGCTCTTTGTTTGTGTACATCACTGTCTCATTTGCTTATGTTGGTATTACGGTTATTACGTAGTCATTGTGTGAGGTTGGTTATAGGAGCCTTTATAATACGAAAGCTTCAAGCAGTCTTCCCGAGTGCCGTCTCTTAAAACGTAGTGATTACTTACTCCGTGGTCATAAATATATTATAATGTATTATCTATGGTCATAATCATAAGTGATCTGTGTGTAAATCGCTGTCGTTTTTTTTGCTACGTCAAGGAAATAATTTCTTTTTGTGAAATTATTCTTTGTTTTCGCAGGATCCATCCTACTAAGACAGATTAAAACGGCTATTTGTTCCAAAGGAATAGAGTTTTCACTCGTTTCGTTTCTTATTGTTCTTGTTCGTTTCTTATCACTTCGTTTCTTATTGCTACTGTTATTTAGTCTTTTAAAGAGTTCTTTAAATTGTACCGCAACTGGGTTATTACTTTTGGTAGTAACAAATTGCTCGGCGTGGTCTTGATTTACTTCATTCAGGAGCATATATTTTGAAATCTTACATGATATCGTAATAAAATGGCGATAAAGCTCAATAACACTGCTCATATCAATCGATTTTAGCGGCCTCATAAAACCGATTAAATCAATAAACTCATCTCTCTGAAACATTAGTTTTAAGTTCAGCTGCACTCTGTAAACAATATATAACGTGTATTAATTTTTTTAAAACAATGTGTTTGACAATTGATAATATTTAGGGAACTTATACGGCCGAATACTCAAACGGTAATCAAATCTCTCTTCAAGTAAAGTCTTCATTAAAATTGATCGTAGGTTAAATTTAACTGGTATACTGAAACCTCAATTAACATAAAGTAATGGTAATGAGATACGCAGTATGACAGGGTTGCACAACAGTGTTATTGTAAAAATGAAGAAAGGAATGCTTAGATGGTTCGGGCACATGGAAAGAATGAGTGATGAAAGACTGACGAAGAAAATATACAGAGCGAAAGTGAGTGGTAAAAGAAGCCAAGGAAGACCAAGGCTGACTTATGAAGATCAAATAGCCAGAGTGTTAGCAGACGGAAATGTCAAAAGCACTCGCATACCTAGGCGAAAATGTGTGAGGAGAATGATGAGATTTGAGGAAGCGAAAGAGGTGTGTAAGGACCGCGACTCCTGGCGCTCCGTCCTCTCTGACTACCCCGTTGGGGATACAGCGTGAAGTTATGTTATGTTATGTTATGTTAATGGTCCATTTACTAATGCCTTGTCAACCGTTGACAAGGCATTAGTAAATGGACCGTTTTTTAGTAAATAAACCGTTTTTTACATGGACATCCCTATGTCAACGTGTCAACAATGGCAATATTCAAAATATTTCTGTCAAATTTGGGTCTTGCACAATACTTATCGATATGAACTGCGTTTCACGCAGTAAATTTTTAAATATTTTCTATTTGTAATCTTAAATCGGATTTATGGAAAATAATAGAAATTATTAAATATTGTGTAAAAAGCCACTTATCACATTTACGTCTGTTTTTTCTATTTCGCAAATTAAACAAGAAATTTAATATTAAGTTTAAATTACATTTGATCCTATTAACAAACCTTCAAACGGAACGGTTTTTTCTGATGTCACGCGTCATATTTGAATTTTGATTTGTTAACAATTTGTTTTTGTCTGAATCGATAATTACAAAATGGATAGTAAGAAAAAAAAGAGGATGTAATTTATTACACTGCCTATGAAAAACACATGTTGCTGGAAATTATAAAAATGCGAATAATTTGTTATATACCTACACGATTTCATCGGGGACTCAAGTTGGTAAAATATATGTCTGGATAACTTTTATAAAAATCATGCTTTGTAGACATAATATAATATCAAATAAGGAAACTAATGGTACGACAATTTAAAAAAAGCAAGGAGCGTGGTTTCATATAGCCTAATACTTTAATTCTTCAACTTCGAGTGGAAGACTGAAACTTTAATTTGCAAGCTGAAATACTATGGAATACGTGGTAACGCTCTCGATCTCGTGATCTCGTATTTGTCTGGCCGCGAGCTGAAAGTGAGTGTTAATGGGGTTTTGTCTGTGGGTTCAAAGTTAAAAATGGGAGTTCCCCAAGGATCAGTTTTGGGACCTTTCCTGTTTTTGGTATACATTAACGATTTCCCATTTATGCTCAGGGACTTATGCGAAACAGTATTGTTTGCTGATGATACCTCATTGTTATTTAAACTAGACAGAAAAAATCTAGATATTACTTGGGTAAACAGGATCCTAACAGATGTCTCGAAATGGTTCGCTGCCAATAATTTACTACTGAATGCACAAAAAACTAAATGTATTAAATTTTCCCTTTCTAATGTACCCAGAATCCATGATAAAATAGAACTGGGTGGGAAACAATTAGAATTCGTTAAGTCAGCCAGTTTTCTGGGTTTAACAGTAGATAACAAGTTACAGTGGGCGGACCATATCGGGGCATTGGCTAGTAAGCTCGGTTCTGCGGTATATGCAATTAGACGCATTAGGCAAATGACAGATGTGGATACGGCAAGGTTGGTGTACTTTGCATATTTTCACAGTTTAATGTCCTATGGCCTTCTGCTGTGGGGATCAGCGGCGCATATTAACTCCATTTTCATTTTACAAAAAAGAGCAATACGTGCCATCTACAAGATGAATGCACGAGAATCGCTTAAAGATCGTTTTAAAGACATTAATGTCCTCACCTTGCCCTCCTTATACATCTTTGAAATTATTATGTATACGAGAAAAAATATAGATCAGTTTAAAAAGAATGGCGATATGAATGGTATGGAAACCCGAGGTCGTGATAAATTGGTTATTCCAAAATTTAAATTACATAAGTCAAATGTTTCATTTTTAGGTAACTGCATTCGTTTTTATAATAAAGTTCCTCAAGAAATTACTCAATTAACAGAGAATAAATTTAGATTGGTTATAAAACGTACATTGACTAGACAATCGTACTATAAAATAAACGATTTTATTGAAGATAAAACAATAGTCTGGAAATGATGTTCTCTGCACATGCGTTTACTGGCTTAATGAAAATATTGTATTTTAATAAACCTTTTGTAAAATGAAGTTGAAAAAATGATACCTGACTGAGTTTCTTGTCGGTTCTTCTCAGTGTCCAGGTTTTCTATTCGAACCAAACTAAAGTAGATTTGACGTTCAAAAATACCATGTAATTGGGTTTACTTGAATAAATTGATTTGACTTTGACTTTGACTTTGAAAGACGAACGCCCGTACAACAAAAAATTTTGTATGATGATTTCAAGTAAAGGATAAGAAGAAGATTATCACAAGCAAATGTAAGTTATAATCATAAGTACCAATATCGAAATGTAAGTCGCAATTAAAATTACAGAGAACTTACAGCAAATCTACATTTTTTGTTACAAGCGATAGTATTTTAAAATTACTATGCTTACTGAAGAGTTAAATGATCGGGTATGTTTTAAAAGCGAAGATTTTATCGTATACCTATTTAGTTTTAATCACCTTTAAATATTAGCTTTTTATTATTGCTATTATTTGAATTTCAGAAAAAAAGAAATATTCAGTAAACGAGCAGCATTTCTGTCAGAAAGTGGTACATTCAAAGGTTGAAACAAGATATATGATACGAAACCAGAATTGGGAATAAAATTAATAGAAACTCCATTGCGATTATGTAATGAACAGAGTGGCGAAAATAAAGTGAGTTGCGGCAATTTTATAAATGAGTGAAATAATATTATACTAAAGTTTATTTTACATTTTTATAAACATAATAATCACAGTATGGTCTTTATTACCTAAATATATTACCAGCGACACTCAACTAAAATGATTTATTATTTTATTTTTCAGGTAAGGCGGACTGTGAAAAGATTTGAATATATTAAAATAATAATTTTGTCTGTATCATGTATCTACATGATTGTAATACAAAAATAAAACATTTTTTCCATTAGAATAACTGTTATTGAATTTTTTGTACTACTTATAATTTATTATTTATGTTATTTACGATCCATCTAATACCTCTGGTTCCATAATAAAATCTGAATCTTCATAACTATCGATCATTAATTCTATCAATGTTACAAATTAGAAATTTTGTGTAGATGGATGGAAATTTGTTACTCTTTCAGTAAAAATTACTGTATAAATGTTGATGAAACTTTACAGTAATATAGCTTGTACATCGTAATAACACATAACTACAATTTATAAAGATATATTATGTGAATTGAGAACTTTGCGCAAACGAAGTCGCGGGCTTTCGCTAGTAATTCGTACTTATAGCTATGTTATGAAGCACGACACAAGCTGTTATTATTCCAGGTACATTCTTGAGTTGTACTTTAAGCACTCCCAGTGAATATGTTTTACTTAATATTTAGAGAAAACTTAGGTAAATTTTTGAGGTTTTTTGAATTTTTTCCTTAGTTTTCATTAAAAGAAATCGTTAATGGAGGTCAAAAGCAACTTTAAAATTAACGGAGCTTCAAGTCATTTCACGTGCTGTCAAAGTGTTGTCAAACTTCTAATTATTGTTCTAGTATACCATCTAACGAGTTAATGGTAGATTAGATTTGATGTTCATCAAATTCGTATTTGATTATTGTTTCAGTATGAGATAATGACAAATTAAGACTTGATCTAAGATCAAATACTTAATTAGCCTTTGAGTATTCGGCCGTTTGTGTTTCTCCCAATTTCTCCAGAAGTTACGCCATTAAATTTGTTGTTACCAATCTTGTTACCAATGCCTTAAGAAATAAAAAAGAAAAATTATATTTGGTCCAAGTTTTTTTTGTATTACGTATTTTTTCTGTAGAAGTAACAAATAGAACGTAAAGTTACCACTTGCCTTATCCAAGAAGATTATTAGCATTTGTGTTCTGTGTTTATCATCGATCTCATAGAAAAATATAATATACATCTGTCATCCGTTTTAAGTTTTTACTTTCATGAAAGTAACTTATTACCTAAATTATCAAACTGGTATCTACAACTTTAACTGGTAAAGTATTAACATCTATAGAATTGATGATCATTGAAAACACGAAATTACATCATATTTTAGTCACCGAGTGATTGAACTCTTAGATTTTAGTAATAAAAAAATTGTTTCAACCACAGATGTTTCAACATATTTCATAATTTAAGGTGTCTACTATTCTTAGATACTATCCATAGAAGCTGGAAGATTTGTGTGAAAGTGCTTAGACTAAAATACCGATAAGCTATTTTGATGATATTGGACGCAAATTTCGATACGATGCCTCCTGTTAAACGCGGGAGACGGGGCGTTAGCGACGCCGACGATGAAGAAGAAGACTATAGAAAAAAGAGGGATAGAAATAATGAAGTAAGTCAATTTAATATTATTTAAATAATAATAATACTCCAGACAATTACACAGATTGTGTGACCCCAAACTAAGCAGTAAGCTTGTACTATGGGTATCATACAACGAACTCTGGGGGACTTCCCAGTAACACCCAGACTCAAAGCCAATTTAGAAAAGTTTGTTTCCTAAATTGACTTGACTGGGGATCGAACTTGGGACCCTAGTTTTGGAAAGCAGATGCATATGCCATTGCGCCAACGGGCCAGTCGAAAAATGCTTCCATACTAAGGACAACAATGGTTAAGAGTGTTAACTTTTTCTGTGCCTACTATGAGAAAACTCATAGTTGGCATACATGCAATAATGCTGGCTACAATTATTCTCACGAGTTTGTATTGACATTTATAAGGAAAGTTGTTTCTTGGCACTAGAAAGAAGGTTGAACTTAGATAGGCCAAAGAAAGCACAAAGTAAAATCACGATTGTAAGTTTAATTTGAAAAAAATATGACCTTATATACTTAACTCAATCTCGTCATATTTTTACCATAAATTCTTTAATTATGGTGGCTGTTAACGGGTTTTTTGGCCATAATGTGCAAAAGAATCTAGTTTCTTTACAAACCTTATTTATTTAAAAAAAGCAAATATTTGTCCAGTGTGGAAAGGGTTAATATTGCATCCCACAAGTATAATGTTTTTCTTAATATGCTGTAGAAGGTCTGTAGATTAAATTCACTTCTAATAGCATACATAAAATATGTGTTTTTTCACAGGCAGTCAAAAAAAGCAGGTTCAAGACTAAACAGCGGACACAAGAAACATTCACACGCGTCAACAAATTGAAAGCCGAAAACCAAATGCTTGAAGAGAAAGTCAAAACTCTCACAAAAGAACTGCAGTTCCTTAAAGAACTGTTCCTTGCTCATGCTTCTAATACACAAGGTTCGAAGTTTGAGGGTATAGACCTTGACAAACTTCTGGAAGATGTACCAGATGATGAGAAAAAGGGTAGTAATAGCAAAGTGTAGTAAGTTTAGTAATTAGTGCTTGTTTTAAGCAAAGACTTCTATATATACTGAGGTAATCCTACTCCTAACATTTTTATGTAATCCTCTTAAATTTTAGAGTCTAAAACGTTGATAGTATTACACACACATATTTACATAACTAAATGTATTTAGAAAGCAATATACTTACAACAAGAGGAAAAGATCGCATAACAACTTCCAAACTCATGCAAACATGAAACAAAATTTCACAATACACCGAGTATTATGTTGCCAAAGAGCGAAGATTGCCTATTACATACACTGGGCGAGTTAAATACTCAGGCTTACTATATAATTTGGTGTTATTATAGTGAGATTAATGTTTACAAAATTAAAACAAATTACATAATTGTGGATTAGTAACAAATAAACGTAAATTACTGAATGTAATTCACATCTATGATAATAATTTTAGCCTTTTTTTAATTTTAAAGTACACTGTTAGAATGTATAATGTACAATGCTGACATTCAGTGTGAACTGAGTGCACTGGTACTAATTAGCTTGAATTTAAATTTCAATGCCAGTGAAATACCACTTTCTAACGAATATCTGTGTGAAATATCATCTATTGCTGTTGTGTTTCGATTGATGAGTGAGAGTGCTGGTGGCCCATCTTTCCTCTCCTCCCCCTCCTAAAAGGTCAGCAACGCACCTGTGATTCCCCAGACATTGCAGGCGTCCATTGGCGGCGGTGATCACTTTCCATCAGGTGATTTGCTTACTCGTTTGCCCCCTCTTTAACATCTATCTCATTTTATATTGTAGTCTTTGATTTTAAGAAGCATGGGTATGATAGACATTTTTATGTTTGGCTTTATGGTCAAAGAAATTATCTTATTTACAATGAACTGATCACTGAAAGTATCTGAGTTAAGAATTCATAATAATATTCAGTTATTATAATGTAGGTATATATAAATAGTTATAATTACTGTTTCTTTGGCACTGTGACTACAGGCACAGTTGCAGACAAAATTTTGGAAATCAACTTGGTTTAAGTACAAAAACAGTAAATCAATATAAATAGGCATAGAATGGTTTTCCATATTTTATTTAAAAGAGAACACCACTCGATTACAAAACAAATTCAAGTCCCTTTATTCATTAAATCAGCTATTATTCTTTTATTTGGGATTATTATGACTCTCCCATTAAACCCCATCAGGGGTAGCAGTGGGAAGTAAAACAAGCGTCGTCACTGTTGTCACTTGTCACGCTCTTGTATTGCTCTCCCCTTTACTCACATTGTTTGCACGTTTGCATGCTCACTTCCCAAACAGTGCATACTTGAAAGGGTTCTCTAACTGTGAAAAATATAGACATCAATAACCACCATACTGGAGATCGAGATTTGATTCTGATAATTAGAAATATTATGTATTTAAGGTGTTCTAAGTTGACACACCAACCACCTATTGTATTATAAATTAAAGTATTTTATAAATTGTAATACATCAATATCCACTCTTCTATTACATGAACCTAAATAAAATGAAATGGTGTTTGACCAAGGGGTTAGTTTTTGCTTAAAGTCGATTGTTCTGCTCTTGTTATAACTTTAGGCTTCCGATGATTCAGTCTCACTTAAAATAACATATATTACTGTAAACTAAATAATAATATGTGGATTCACAAACTTGATTGATACAAAACTTTTATCTCACTCACTCGCAACGCGCTAGATCAGCAGGAGCGCTGCACTGATGTCATTCGTTTTTCATTCATTTTTGCTGGATACAAAACTGTCTGCTACCAAACCAGCTTATTTTTCTTGAAGTCCAAATGAAGATCCTCATTTTGGCCGGCAGTGTGCAAAGTCGAAGCTTCGGTCGAATTTTTAAGTAGAAGACATGACTTACAAAGAAATTAGCGATGTTGTGATATATATTGTTAGTCTTCATTTGAAATAACAGTGTTTCCGTTAAGATATTATTAAATAAAATGTCTTTTATAAGTTATATAACCAATCCCAGTTTTACTAGTTTTCCAAAAAGGATCAAAATGTAAAAAGTAAATAAGATTGTAGTATATTAGGGGTACTTTAATAACGTAACTTCGTTTAATAATTAATCAGCAGTGAAACTGCATTTATGTTAGTTTTGTTTAAGTTTTCTTAGTGGGTTTTCTATATAATTATGTATTTTATGGGCTATTTTCTATAATAATAGTTTACAAGTTCATGTGTAAGGTTTTACAATTAAGTAACGAATTTATTGTTCAAATATTGTTTTATATACATATTAACTCCTGTTAATTTCTACAATTTTATTTTACAACTCTGTTTACTTGCATTTTGTTGGCCAATAAATACATACTTTTGTAACTTGTAGTTTTTTTATAAGTAGCGCTTCAAATACAGTCAAAAACACTCAGAAAGGGTGTATAATTGTGGTTCACAAACAAGTTGACAATATACACAGGTAATTTTTGATCTTACTATTAAGTTCTTAAAAAACCATGAGTAGTTTAATTTTCTAGAGTATATTTCAACATAATTAGCATGTAATGTCCCTCGATTTGACTTTATTTTTGTCTACTTCTATGTTGACTACTATACCATGCAATCTGGGTAATTATTGTTCTTGCCACATCTAATAAACACATATGGAAAATGAACTTTGGCAAGAATGGGAGAAGTTGCCATTTTGTTTAGGTTTTCTATTTTGCGCTTTTGAGAGTTTTTTAAATGCAAAAATGGACTTATATTATGTGTTAAAGTTCTGGGCAAATGAATAGAATCGAAGTTCTGAAATTCTTCTAAGAAGACCTTTCTAACTTCAGTGAAGCCGCTATCACTACTTGAAGAGAAGGGGGACCTAGTGACAAAAACAGAGAACTAATTTTACATCAAACATGTGCTTTATGGTGATGGTGAAGAACTACATCAAACAAGTGTTACTGGAACCTGAATAATAAACACTGAAGATATGGGGAGAATACCTATTAAAAAAAAAACCAAAAAATATTTTAAAATATTTTTATTGAAAATATTGTCATTATTAAAAAATTTCAGGAAAATATTAGATAATCATTACTTTAGTTAAAATTAAAAGAATTTATATAATTATTTATGAAAAAATTTCAGAGAACATTAATCTAGGGGTTCAACTGATAGGAACTTTGTAAATAAAAATCATTCCATAGAAAAAAATCGTAATAAATTCACGAATATAAATATAATTATTTGAATAGTGTCACGAAAAAGGGACACCTTCTATGTATTAATTTCCAAAATACGGGAGATTCTGTCGTGTATTAAGTTTTTGTAGATTATGCAAATGCAAAAACTCTTGACAGAAAATACAGCAATTTTTATGACTTTTTTCACTTACATATAAAATATCACGTTTTAATACATTCTTCATCTGCCATACACTCTCAAGACCACATATATCAAATCATCTTAGTAAACTATCAGATCAGGCGTGAACCTGATGAAGGGGAAGGGTGAATCATCGGTTAAGTATAGTTTCAAGATTCAACTTTAACAGTAAACCAATTGAAGTAAGCTAAGTATCTTTCTATTTACAAAGGATGTTTTCTATTTGTTTTAAGAATAAGGATTATAACCGCTGTTATGCCCCCCTCCATCTGGGACTATGCCTGAATATAGTCTGTGTTAGAATTATACAAACTGTACAGACGATACGCACTGATCTTAGTAATAAATGACATTATAGTTATAAATTCTAACATTTTATTACTAAGATAATTGCATGTTACTTTAAAAAAAAACAAAAATCAGACTAGATACCGCCGCTGATTTTTAATTTACATCCAGTCTATAACACTCGAGCCAATTACAATTTTTAAATTCGTCAATATTTTACATGTACAGGTACTAGAGATAGGTATGTTGGGATGGATACGTGTTGGTCCCTTTACACTTGAACGCCGAATTGTCCTCGCCGGGAACCATGGAGAGGAACTAAATTATAGGTCCACAGAGTTTGATGAACATACGTCTAAATCCTACTCCATTAAAATATCAGATATATACATCATTAATACTTTTCCTCATTAACAGGACGTCCATTTGCTAAAAAATCAAAGAAAGTCAAGGAACAGAGCAAGTCTGAAATCGAGGGATTTATTTTGAAAGTCAGGGAAAAAATGATATTTTTCACTGCCCCACAATTTCTCGGTGATTGTAAAATGAGGGATATATTTCATACTCTAGTCTGACCCTTAATCTATACAATTGAAGCATTTGCAATTATAACAAAAATAATTCATTACATAAGTACCATTGTCTTTCGTTATTTTATAAATAATTTATGAAAATGACAATGCCCAAATTTACTACCACTGATCTCAGAGTAACCGTTATATTTAAAAAAAAAAAATTTCTTACGATTTTCTGTGTGATTTATTCAAGTATCAAATATTCAAGATCAAAACAAAAAGTATTATAGTAACTATACATTCATTATGGCTGAACAAGGCTGTAATCATTGACATTTTTTGGCAGGCGTTTTTAATTTTTTTTTGTAATATCCCTAGATTCGCTTGCTATTTCGATTTTGTTACTATACTATATTCAATTGCTCTTAATAGCCCATACAATAAAATAAATGTTAATACTAGGCATGCTTCATAGTTTTTGGGCATTGTCATTTACTTTAAAATTATTATGTTTATTCAGAGAAAAACAAAATAGTCAATTGTTTTAGCGTTTGCAGTAAACACTGATTAAGTGAGGGTCGGCGACCCAAAGTGATATGAACCTACCTGGGTTGCAAGCGTCCATAGGCTACTCTTAACTGCTTATCATCAGGCGGGCCGTATGCTCGATTGTCACTACTGGTTTGTAAAGAAAACTTACTCCATCGGTTCTTAAAATCTGTACCTACTTGTCTTTGCAGTAGTCGAGTAAAGCTACGTTAACTGTACCTCATCTCAAATAAATAATTTTATCAAGTGATTATAATACGATCAGTCAGTTCAGGGCCGTAGCTATGGCCAGGGCAGTGTCCTGTGCTCCGTACATAACAAGAACAAGGACTATTCGAAGGTACAATAATAGAAATGATATGGTAGTCCCTAAACAAATTGATCAGGTCAACTCTATGAACGCCGGTTCTACCTTTGACGGTTCAAAGGCTTTTATGTTTTCATAAGATCGCACGCACTTTAACATTTTGGTTTGGAATTCGAAGTAACAATTCTTGCCAAACAAAAAATGGAGAACTTCATAGTTAGCTAGTAACAGGAAGTGATTGATGAGCCTTTCTTCTACAGCACTAAATGCACTTGATGCCCCGTCATCCTAGAGCAGAGTTTCCCAATCTTATCTGAACCACTGCCCCCTTCTTTAGATGAAAAAAAATTTTAACGCCCTCGCTTTGAGTAGTCCCAATAAAACATACGTATACCTAATGCTAATTAAAATTTTTAATGCTTATTTACGCGACAACGATAAGATTAAAAATTTCGATAGACAAAACATTTATTCCTGAGAACAGTTTTTACAATGTTATAATATTATAATTTTCTAGGTAGGTACGCCACAGCCACACCTTTTTAACGTCTTAACGCCCCCCAGTTGTCTCTGAACTTGCTACCGTCCTCATAGAAGTTTCCAATGGTAATGGGGGGGCGTTATCGCCCCCGTTGGGAACCTGTGCCCAAAAGCCTAGCTACGACCCTTCATCAATAACAATCGAGTCATAAGTATAGATGATGCTATTTCCACACATTGATAACGCCGTCCGCGGCCGCACTGACTAGATAGCACTTGTTCCCCTCGACCATAGTGAGGTCAGTGATTGGCGCCGTGTGGTAGAACGCCCGAGACTCCACACTGCGGTACACATTCTCTTCGAGGATGGAGACTGGCGCCGTAGGGTTCACTTTACAGCACTCCTGCAGCACTGTTGTACCGTCGATGATACAACTCCTGAATGATGAGGTTTGTTTAATACAGAGGTATGAAATAGAGATGTGATGAGAAAACAGATTATCGGTGCTTTATCTAAAAGTTATTTATCTACCAGTGCTTACGTCGATTTCACAAACATATTATACATAAATTTGAGATAACTAACAAAAGACGTAATTTTTGTCCAGTTCCATTCGCTAAGAGTACCTTTGCATGAAGACACTATAACTATGTAACACCACGTAACTATAATACACTAAATAAAAAGATAAAAAACTTAAGTACCTATACCTCTCATCAAATTAAAGAAAAAATTAGGAATACTTTACGTTCATACGACTATGAAGGCACGGAAAACCTATTGCAAATTATAAAATAACCAAAAAAGTTAAACTTAAACATACAGTGTATTATATAATGGCTTACTACAAAATTAAATGCTATAGTACGCTATACACTTACTTAAAACATTTCAATACCCATCGTATCCACACATATACAAACACACACGCATTGTACACACACACACGCACACATACACACACACACACACACACTGCTTACACTACTAACTTGTTCTACTGATTTTACTTATTTTATTAGACTACCTTTCTTTCACGTCCCTTAACAAAATATAATCTACACATAATTACAATCTCTGGAGGCAACTGTCCAAATACAGCACGAACAGCCAGGCAGACATCATGCAGCCCTGTCTGACACCAGAACAGACTTCGAGCCTGGGCGACATGTCACCGTCTATCCTTACACAGGCTCTGTGGCCACGATATAATGACCTCACAGCCCGCAGTAAGGAGCCCTCCACGCCATATTCAGGCAGAAGACTCCACAATTTCTTTCGCACTGCTCTATCGAATGCTTTTTCTAGATCCATGAAGGCGCAAAAAACTTTTTGACCTATAGCCAGAAACTTCCCCACGATAACGCGAAGCGAGAAAATCTGCTCCATACAACTCCTACCGTTCCTAAAACCACCTTGCTCCTCCCACCTTTCTGAAACGCCTTTCAAACGTTCAGTCAATACCTTAGTATAGACTTTACTCTCTAAGCTGACCAAGCTGATGGGCCTATAGCACGCACAGTCTAGATAGGAGCCTTTCCCTTTATATAGAGATACTATGACTGCCGTGCGCCAGTCCTCTGGAACCTCCCCCTTCTGCCAACAAAGGTTGCACAGCGCACAGAAGGCATCCCAGACTCTAGGACCACCATACTTGATCATCTCAGTAGTCACTTCTTCAATTCCCGCAGCCTTTCCACATTTCAAACTTCTTACTACTTTCTCAATCTCTTTCATACTAATGGCATCCTCCAGTCCCTGGCCCGAGTGTGGCAATTCATTAGAATCGCTCTCAATATCAGAGACGGAGTCGCCAGTCTCATACAGTTCTCCATAGTATACACTCCATCGCTGCAGAACATCCTTTTTATTTGTAAGCAGGTTCTTTTCTTTCGAACGCACTTCATTCATTCTGCAAGGTGCCGGACCACTTCGGTACTTACGTACTTATTTCCAAAATAATTTGGAATTTTCCTAGAAGTTGTCCGACATCTTATTTTCGTCTAACTCCCTACATCTTTCAGGCTTCTCTTTCACTAGTGATTTCGTTTCTGCTTTCTGCAGCTTATATCTTTCATCAAATTTTTCATACCACAGTCATTAGTAGCAAGGTAGTCTCAGCATGCTTTCTTCTTCTTATACACAGACACTTTCACCTCATCATCCCACCACACATCACGCTTTTTGCCGTTCCCAATCTTATTCGTTCCACACACTTCTTTCGCAGCCTCGATCATACTATCCCTAAGGTTCTGCCAACATTCTTCAACATCCTCGCTCATCACTTTCAATCTATCATCAAGTTTACTGGATAATACCCTTTCATATTAATTCTGCAGTTTCCAGCTTTTAATGCGACAAACCGCTGCAGGTTTGGACATTACGCGATGTCGCCATGCTTCGAACAGACCCCCTATTCTGGTTATCACCAGAAAGTGATCCGTCCCGAGATCGGTTCCTCTATACGCTCTTGTGTCCATAACCTGCTTCTTATGTCTGTTATCCACCAGGAATAAATCGATTATACTTCTCGCATCCTTTCTTTCCTACGTGTACTGATGGATCCTTTTGTGCTTAAATATGGTATTAGCTGCAAAAAGATCCTTTTCTATACACAGTCCTAACACAATCCTACCAGCATCATTCACTCTCTTATCTCCATATTTGCCTAGGACAGACTCAAACTCTGTTCGAGCTGTCTCATGTCTGTATGATTCTTGGTCCGAGAGATAAACATATTTATTAACAGGTCTCGTACTCACCTGTATTTGACGGCATTGGGCGTGTATTTGAGTTGGTCCGAATGCGCATGCACGAGTATGTACGAGTCTTCAGGATGCTCCAAATCCCAGTACCGTATGCGCTGGTCCGACCCACCTGTCACCAAGAACCTCGAGCCCTCGCGAGATCCGTAATAAAGCGAGCTGATGTAGTGTGACGGCTGATGGTGAAAATATATACATTCTCAATTAAAGTAGAGTTCAAAGAAAATTTTGATATGTGTGTATGAATTATTTGTAATTTATTATAGAAGCAAATTGAAGTTATGTTATTATATATAACGGTATATAACCGATCGGGTTGCATCTGCGCATTAAATATATTTTTGGCAAAACAATTATTATTAAAATTCAAGTTTTTTTAAATACAAAAGGGTTCAAAAGTTTTGATTTCCGGCTAGGTTAATTTAGGAAATGTTTTCTTTAAATAAATTTGTAATCTGAGTGTTACTTGGTGCTCCTTCATGCCTATATCAGTGTGTATACGAGTGTGTGTCTGTATATCAGTGTGTGTACGAATGTATGCTAGTGTATCAGTGCGTATACGTGTGGCGTGTGTACCTGTGAATCAGTGTGTGAGCCTGTGTATTGGTGCGTGTTCATGTGTATGCCTGTGTACCAATGCGTGTACGTATATGTGCCTATATATCAATGCGTGTAAGTATATATGGCTGTGTACAAATGCGTGTAAGTATATGTGCCTGTGTATCAATGCGTGTAAGTATATGTGCCTGTATACCAATGCGTGTAAGTATATGTGCCTGTGTACCAATGCGTGTAAGTATATGTGCCTGTGTACCAATGCGTGTAAGTACATGTGCCTGTGTACCAATGCGTGTAAGTATATGTGCCTGTGTACCAATGCGTGTATGTGGCTGTGTACCGGTGTGTTTACATATATGATGTGTCTGTACCGCTGTGTGTACGTGTATGTGCTGGTGACTACGTGTCGTGTGACTCGTATATGTGTCCGTGTCCGTGCGGGTGTGTGGACGTGGAGGCGGGCGGCTCACCGCGGCGCTGTAGTGCAGCGGCTGCGGCGAGTTGTAGACCGGCCACAGCGCGTGCGTGCGCTGAGTGGACTCGAGGCACCACGCGGCCGCGTCGCGCCCGCCCGCCGCCCACACGCGTGACGGCTCCCCGCACCAGCCCGCTATGCGCCGCACGCGCTCCGCTACCGCACACGTCACCACACGTCATCGCACATCACCACACATCACCACACGTTTGTGTTCAACAAACCACGTATTATAACAGAAAATAGTCAAGATAGATACACTCGTATGTGAAAATAGATTAGAGTAAAGTGAACTAAAGATGTAATAATAATAATTAATATAAGAATTTAATAAGAATAATAAAGGAAGGGATAGGGAAAGATGTGAGAGAGGAATGAACCAAGGAGGATGAATAGTAAGAGAAATATATGCAAGGAAAAGAGAGGAAGAACATAGTACTATCACAGATTAATTAGTTTACTAACGTAAAGCACTATTGTGAACAAAGTCCCTAACATAGATGTAAGCCAGGGGAAGCTGAAGAATTTAAAAAAAACATCGTTCGTAACGAGTACAAAATGGCTTTTTTATCCTCTGAATGAAAGCTTTATTTTATCAGAGTAAAATCAAATATGATATTATTCAAAAATATATCTTAAGGTAATTCAATGAGTGTCCAACTTTGTATTCATGCTACGGTATTGAACTTTGTCGGAGAAACTTCTAACGTAATATTTTATGTTAGTAACTAATTAATCTGTGGTAATATGATACCATCTTACCGTTGGGATGTTTGACTGTGGTGACGGGCAACTGGAAACGTAGGTCCCACACGCTGATTATTCCATTGCATGTTCCCACTGCCAAGTAGCCCGAGTTATCCGCGTATAGGCACGTATATACACCGTGTTTCAGATCACCTTGCAGCTTCCATGCATTACCTGCAAATATTTAGAAATTTTAATATGAAATTGGTACGGACTTGTAGATTAGCATGGTGGTGTTTTGATATGATCACTGAAATAACGTGTGCGTGTGTGTTTACGTGCTTACGTCAGTGCCTAAATAATAATATACTCAGACATTTCACACAGCGCCATCTAGTTCCAAAGTAAGCAGCACAGCGCTTGTGTTATGGGTACTAGACACCTGATATACTACTTATATACTTTTCTTTTGAGTGTGTATTAGTGCGGGTAGCAGTATCATTGATATCTATTGATGCGTGTTTGTATTTGGGGTTTGCTCACGTGCGTGACTATATATTATGTATTAGCGCAAACATACGAATGCGTGCATGTGTGTACAGAAGTGTTAATATCTATGATAGGAGTACCTATTGATGTGTGTTTGTGTGCACGTTTGTATATGCGTGTGCGTGAGCATGTATGCTCAGGACTGTTTGCGTGCACGTCTATATTAGTGGTTGTGCAAGAGTTCATGTGCCTGCGCATGCATGTTTAAGGCTGTTTAAATGTGCGTGACTTTTTGTGCGCATGCGTGCGTGCGTGTCTGTATTAGAGAGTGTAGTGTAGTTAATGCGCGTGCATGTGCATGTACGGGCCGGGGCTCACCGGGCGCGCGCAGATCCCAGCCGACGACGGTGGCGTACACGGTGGCGTACGAGATGACCCCGGCGTGGGGCCCCGCGGCGCTGGCCACGGCCGCGCAGCCGCCGCCCTCCGTGCCCCCCGCGGCCCTCTCCAGCTGCCGGCACTGGGACAGCGTCATGCGGGACGAGCCGCTCTCCAGCCTACGGGACACCCACGGAGGGGGCCATTGTACAATAATGTCATCGTAAATTAACCATAGAATGGTTTCAATGACATTTGAAACCATTCTAATCTTTGTTTCTTCATGGCATGGCGCACAGATTAGCGCATTTGCCAATGTCACGTATTGTATTTTAATAAGTAGAATCGTTATCTTTAAACTCTGTAAAACTCCTCCAGTAAAGTGATAGTAAACTTTACTGAAGTTATAAAGGACTTCTTGGAAGAGCGCGAGAACTTCAGCTACACATGTTTATTTAGACCAGCCTTTCCCAAAGTGGGCTATAACGCCCCCTTGTGGGCGCTGCAGGCCTAAAGGGGGGCGGTAAGAGACCCAGAAAAAAAATGGAGGCGTTGTGTAGAGGCCTGGGGGGTGATTTGTAATTTCATTTAGCTAGGAGGCATCTTAGACAACGACTGCATGAGCTCTCGACTCTCAACTACAACTTGTGAACATCAACTAATATTAATTAAAAGATTGCTCAAACTCGGTTCGATATTTCTCTCCGCGTAGTTCATATATCTGTCCTGTTTTATTGAATATACAAAATAAAAATCATGTCAATCGGTCGTTCCGTTTCGAAATGAAAGTAGACACAAACAAACAAATAAAAAGGCAACAGACACACTTTCGCATTTTAATAGTTATTAGTACTCCCAGATAGGTAATTTTCGTAGATAATAGACCGCGGGCAATCATGTTTTAACAAGTTTTTGTTAAATAACCCGAATTGTGCATTCCTATATCAATCGGCTGGTTCATAGAATACTTGTTCTGACTTGTTGAGTACGATTGAGCGTCGAATGAGATAAACGAGTTTATGCATGTTTGTTTTATTCCTGTCGGTGCGTGCTACTTATGCAATCCTATATAAACAACGTAACATTTATTTTATTTTCATTTGCGGTTTCGCGCGCAATAGATGAGCAGTACTTAAGTTCAACACTTACTTACGTATTTCTCAAAACAAAACAATGTCGGAAGTAAAAAAGAAGAGACGGCAATACTGTGCGGAATATATTAAATTCGGATTCATTGAAAATCCGACAAACCCATCGTCGCCTTTGTGTCTTCTATGTCTAAAAACATTTTCGAATGAAGCAATGAAGCCTTCAAGACTGCAAGATCATTTGAATAAAATGCATCCAGATAAGAAAGACAAGAATGTAGCATATTTTCAAGACCTAGAGAAGAAGCATAATACTCAGCCAAGTGTAACAAAACTATTTTCGGCGGCTGCTAAGCAAGATGACGACGGACTTCGAGCTTCGTACAATATCTCTTTGTTAATTGCTCAAAAAGGCAAACCACATGACATCGGAGAAGAGTTGATTTTGCCAGCAATAAAGGATGTAATAACTACTGTTCTTCATAAACCAGCCGCAGATATTATCCGAAAAATTCCTTTGAGTAATAATTCTGTGCAAAGACGAATTGATGAAATGGCTGAAAACATTGAAGGATCATTGTGTGATCACCTGAGGACAAGTCAATTCTCAATTCAGCTCGATGAGTCCACTTTACCAAATAATGAAGCATTGTTGCTGTCTTACGTGAGGTTTATTAAAGATGAGAAAATATGTGAAGAACTATTCTTTGCTAGAAATTTAGGGACCGATACGAAAGGCGAAACCATATTCAATACATTGGAAAAGTTTTGTGATGAGAAAGAGATTCCCTTGAAAAATATTATATCAGTTGCTACGGATGGCGCTCCGGCTATGACAGGGTGCCATAAAGGCTTCATAGCGTACTTAAAAAATAAAATTCCAGATGTCCTTGCTGTACATTGCGTTATTCATAGACAACATTTGGTTGCTAGAAACTTAAGTGAACGACTATTTCAATCACTGCAATATGTCATCAAAGCAGTCAATAAAATCCGCAACAACTCTTTGAATGATAGATTATTTCATCAGCTTTGTGTTACTAATGACGAGGATTTCAATCGTTTGTTGTTTCATACTGAAGTTCGTTGGCTATCAAGAGGCAATTGTCTGACTCGATTTTACAACCTGTTTGACTCTGTTATAGAGTTCTTGTAAAGTAAAGATACAGAATTGCACAACAAGCTCATTACATCAAAGAATGATATAGCTTACATGACAGACCTAAATAAATAAATTGTTCAACGACATGAATCTCCAACTGCAAGGCGATGAACTAAATTTAATTAAAACAAAAAACGTCGTTGCTGCTTTCGCAGCCAAACTGCTTCTACACAAAAAGAATATGGGCAGACGTGAGTTTCACAATTTTCCGAATTTATCAGTATCATGCAGTAACGACGAATTGTTTGCCTACTGCCAACATTTGGAAAACCTCCACATTGACTTCACCGAACGATACCAGGACATTTTGAACTTGGAAATACCAGACTGGGTGTTGGATCCGTTTTCAAATGTCAACACAGCAATGTCACCTCAGCTGGAAGAAGAACTTATAGAATTGACAACAAACGAGGAAATAAAAATCAAGTTCAAAAATGGTTACCAAGAATTTTGGCTACAAAAACCGATCCCGCAATTGTACCCTGGATTGTGGTCAATCGTTCAGCGATTCTTGATAGCATTCCCATCGTCATATTTGTTACCAAACGTGGCGACTTGCGACTGTTCTTGAGTAAATTGGAACCTGATATCAACAAACTTATTAAACAGCATCAGATTCATCCTTCACATTAGTTTTTATATAAGGATCGATTATATTTGTTTTATTTTGAATAAAAGATACTCTGTTTGAATACTATAAAGTTGCGTTTCAATAATCATTCTCATTGGCAGGTGTAGCCCGAAAGAGTTAACTTGAGACCTGAGCGCCGTTGTGTATTACCTACTGCGCTCAGGTTTCAAGTTAACTCTTGCGGGTTATAGTAAAAGTCTCGTTTGGAATTAATGTTTAATCTCCGCTAATATAGCTCACAATAATTAATTAATTTAATTTGAAGTTATAGTGGTTTTTCAGTAGGTGAAAAAATGGGGGTGCTAAAAAATAATTTATTCTCAAAGTGGGCAGTAGACAAAATAAGTTTGGGAACCCCTGATGTAGATAGATGTCTTTCTTATGTTTATGTATGTTTATGGTAAAAAATATAAGATCAACTAAAAAGCCACTATAAGATGTACACACTGCGATGCAACTGAACTAAAAAGAGCTCATTTTAGATCTCGACTTCTAGATGGCGGATCACAATAAAACATACCTCATGTGCAACCTGCCTTTAAATTCTTGCAGCTCGTTATAGTGGTTTTTCAGTAGGTGAAAAAATGGGGGCGCTAAAAAATAATTTATTCTCTAAGTGGGCAGTAGACAAAATAAGTTTGGGAACCCCTGATATAGACCTACTCTATTATTTTCACTTACACAGAACTTTAAAACACAATATACTATCACTTTTGTACTTTAAAACTACCAAAAATGTAAAAAATAGAAAATCTAAATAAAATGACAACCTCACTTCTCACGTTCCCGCCAAAAAGTCGAAACCATTTTCATTCGTTTCAATGATAAATTAGGTATTGACCTGACCATGATTAAGTCGTTACTCCTTAAAAATACAAAAATCAAACAAACGTTTTTAGAGGATTCGTTTATCCCCTTATGGCGACCTAAACGAAGAGAATGTGTGTTCCACACTGCTGTAGGTCTGAAACTACTAGGTACTAAGAAGTCTTCTGAAACCTGCTTCGGCACAGACTGAGAAGGCTCTGATGTGTTCCGTAAATCCTGCGGTCGCTCGATATGCGCCCAGAACGACTACGCGGGAATTTTAGTGAGTAAAGTTCAAAAAACCAAGCCCTCCCTTAAAGTGTCTATTGAAGGTTTCTCCCGCATTACCAAAAAGGTATTCTTTCTACATTATAAATATCAGTTACTAAACTTGTGTTAAAACAAAAATTATGATTTTTTATGTATTAGAACAAAAGTATATTTAAGTAATAGAAACACAAACAGTTATGCATCACCTGAGTACAAATATCGAGCCTTCTTGTGTAGCGGCGACCAGAGACTGTCCACCCTCACAAGCAGCCAGGGACACCACGGGACCCGCGCTTCTGTTGTACATCGACTTTGATCTGTAAGAAGTCGTTAACGATGAATTTGGCGTATTATGATAATAAAATTGAAAATTCCTTTTTTTCGATAACAATATAAGACTTCTCAATAATCTTTTGTACTTATTAATAAGATCTTATTGTCTATTTTTCTTGTGTAAGAAATGTTTATCGCTCACATAACCTCACCTAATTCATAAGTCGCACTCTTGTCGCACTACTCTCAGTTTCATTGTTATGAAATGACATGACGTTGTTATGACGACCTCCGTGGTGCAACGGCTAAGCGCGTAGGAAAGTAAACGGGGGTTGCGGGTTCGATTCCCGCCCCGAGTCTGGGGTTTATGTATAATATGTATTTATTTGCAAAAGAAAAGTGTATAAGTAGTATATCAGTTGTCTAGTACCCATAACACAAGCGCTGTGCTACTTACTTTGAGACTAGATGGCGCTGTGTGAAATGTCTGAGTATATTTACTCTTCTTGTGCGAAACATTACAGCAGGCATACTGGTAATGTATGAGAATGTCGTTTTGGGTTGTGCATTTATTGTACTGATTTCACGTAAATGTCCGTTTATAACTATTGTAATTCCAAATATAATAAGAAAAAACCGGCCAAGTGGGAGTTGGAATAGCTGACTAAAAGTTCCATACTACCACACAATATTATATTTGTGTTATATGTATTGGGTCCTTACATATGAAATTAGCGTTTTGTCGTACTGACCACTTTGATCTGAAATATCTCCTCTTTGGTTAAGAATTCCATATTCACATTTATAAATTCATTTAACTGGTACATTTGAATTTGAAAACAGTCATTCATTTGTTTTTTTCTTCATTATTTTTTTCTTTGGCGTCGCTTATTACCGCACAATGGAAAACATGAAATATCGGTATATTTACGAGTACGAGTTCTACCGTGGCACCAGTGCTGCAGAAACAGCTCGAAGGATTAATGGTGTGTACGGCGCTGCTGTCGCAAAAGAAAGCATGGTACGTTTTTGGTTTCAACGTTTTCGTTATGGAAATTTCGACCTTCAGAACCAACCCCGTGAACGGCCGGAGACCAAAGTGGAAAATGAAGAATTAAAGGCTATTGTGGAAGCGGATCCATCACAAAGCACTTCAGAGATAGCTGCAGGGTTTGGGGTAAGTGACAAAACTGTATTAATCCACTTGAAGCAAATCGGGAAAGTAAAAAAACTTGAACGATGGGTACCTCATGAATTGAGTGAATCGAACTTGCAAACACGCGTCGACTGCTGTGTTACTTTGCTCAACCGACACAATAAGAAGGGATTTTAAATCGAATCATTACTTGTGATGAAAAGTGGATACTGTACGATAATCGGAAGTGCTCGTCGCAATGGCTGAACCCTGGAGACCCAGCCAAATCCTGCCCTAAACGAAAATTGACTCAGAAAAAGTTACTTGTGAGTGTTTGGTGGACTAGCGCCGGTGTCGTTCACTACAGCTTTCTAAAATCTGGCCAAGCGATTACGGCAGATATCTATTGTCAGCAACTGCAGACCATGAAGGAAGAACTAGCTGCTAAACAACCGAGATTGGTCAATCGCTCTAGGCCACTGCTGCTTCACGACAACGCAAGACTACACACTGCACAACAAACAACCACTAAGTTAGATGAGCTACAATTGGAATGTCTGCGACATCCACCGTACTCCCCGGACCTTGCTCCAACAGATTACCATTTTTTCCGGAATTTGGACAACTTCTTACAAGGAAAAAATTCAACTCCGATGCGGCAGTCCAAACCGCCTTCAAAGAGTTTATTGATTCTCGCCCTCATGGTTTTTTTAGTAAAGGGATCAATGAACTACCTATGAGATGGCAAAAGTGCATAGATAACAACGGTACATACTTTGATTAATTAAATATATTTTACAAAAAAAAAATTGACTTCATATGTAAGGACCCAATATTTACAAAAAAATATTTTTTTATTCAGTTCGGGTTCCTTAGCGCGACCCCCACTCCCACTTAACCTGTTTTTATTATCTGTTGTTTTACTTTAGAATCGGCACTATAATCACACTAAGTTGACGCGTGTATGTTTTTTATGATAGAGCAAAAATAAAAAAAAACATTTTTTTTTATGTGACATCAATATAAATTACCGTTTCGTGGATTTTTCCCGTTACATGTGCTTCCATACTTCTTGTCAAATTACATGATTCTAGGTCAATGGGGAGTACCCTATAGGTTTCGTTGAGTAAGTTAACGAATATCAAACTATATGATATAAATGGCAGTATCTTTTGATTGCATGACTTAGATCTCAGAAGCCTAAATATTTTACACCGTGAAGGTACCTCAGACCTTGACATAAATTTCAACTTGATACCTACTACCCGTTCCAGAGAAAACGGAGTTTTTACAGATGGATAGCTAGACAGACAACAAATTGTTCTGTTTTTATCGACTGAGGTACGGACCTCAGTCGGTAAAAACAGAACAATTTCCGGGTTCAACTTCAAGGGTTCCGTAACCCTAACAATTTATATGTATGCATACGTGTGTCTATGTTATATGGGTTCTGCAGATATGTATGCATGTCTGGGGCAAACGAATGGTCTATATGTGTTCTAAGGTGTCTCTGCGTTTATATGTATGAGTTCCTGTGTACGCGATGCATATCATATGTTTATATATTGTGTATGCTGTGTGTGTACGATCATTTGTTGTTGTGTGTGTGTGTGTGTGTGCGTGCGTGCGTGTGTGTGTGTATGATACCTGTTGACGTAGGCGTGTCCGTGCAACCGCGTGGCGTCCCAGAGCCGCACCGTGCCGTCGTCTGAACAGGACCCGAATAGGCCTCGATGCGTCGGCAAACGGACCAGTTGGTTCACACGGGCTCTGCCATGACAGTCGTATTGTTTCGTTTATTTCATAAGGAAATGACCAGATTAGTGAACCACACTGAACCACACAGCACTAAATTCACGTAATAATATTTTGTTTTTTATCTCTAATTCTGTTAGGTGTGACACCTTGTAGTGTCTGTATCACAAAAGTTTACTAAATAAAAATCTGTATTATTGAATAATATTAATTTATTGTTTAAAAGCGTACATTATTGAATTGAGTTGCAAGGTAGGAGAGAGAGAGAGTTGGCGGCGGCAGTGTTGCCACAACAAAATACTCTGTGAGTTTTGCTAACAATTCACTTTGTTTCACTTGTTCAAAATATTTTTTTGGAAGAATGCGAAAACTCAGTCACATATTTTTATTTACTTTCTTCAATTGCACAGGACACAGAAGTTTAACACAAAACTACATATTAATTAGTTACTAAAGTAAAACAATACTATAACTTTAGTAACTAATTAATCTGTTAGCACAGATTTTAATTTTAAAATTTCCAAAAGTAGTAAAATGGACTTCTTTCCACGTTTCCGTTAAAAATTACTCATAAAACTAAAAGTGAAATGGATTATTACTGTTTTTATACCCGACTGTGCGACGCATAGGAGGGAAATTATCAGCCTATGTATGTATCTTTGTTTCTTTGTGACTCTCTAGAGACCAAACGTGGGCCGATTTTTAAGATTCTTACGTCAATCGAACTGTCTTAATCTTGCGAGTGTCACTAAAGACATGACAATAAATTCAATATGATGACAACCAGACGCCATTTTGTGAAAAAGAAAAAAATTAAAGTCGACGTTAAGTGGGGTACCATTAAATAGGTATTTACAAATCATCTACAGGTTTCACTTATCATTTTTCATTTCTAAAGATCATTTAGGATCTAAAACGACTTAAAGTTGATTAGCAACCATTCTCAATTAACATTTTCAATACTTACGATAAAATTGTGATAAAGTTTTTATATAATCGCATAATAGGTTTTACTAACGCGAAAAATAATAATCATAATTTAATACAATTCTTCAAATCTAATAACAAACCCAGAATTTTACTGCTTTGAAAGATAATTTTTACGATCGTTACCAAAAGCGTTACTTACTAATTAGGTTACTACATAACCAAATTAGGAATAAATAAATAAGGTACAGTATTATACGCTACTGGTCGGTAGCCGTAAGTAAAAATGATCACACTGGATGTGAGATTGGGGACAGAAATAGGTCATTTCGTTTCCATCTTTTTTAAAGTTCATTTTTTTACGCAGTTTGGGTTTTTTGATTTTTTTCTTAATTCTATTACCGCACTGGCTGTTAGCCATCAACGTAATTATTTAAAAAAACGTACACAAAAGTTTGGTAAATGAAACTGACTTGTGTTCGTGTAAATATGCCAGCAGATGATTGCCTGGCCTCCACCCTTGCGGAGGCAGAGGTTCTTCGGAGGTGTCCTCTTGGGTTCGCAACGAGCGAGCGAACTTCTGTTGCATGCGCGCCGTCAAATTACGTAGCTCCATTCGACAGGGTGCCATGCTGTCTGGAATATTACATAATAATGATGATCTGCGGTCAAATATTAAGTAGATAAGATATTGAGTTAAAAGTTGATATAGAGTAGAAAGAAAAGGTGTTATCTGTTGTTAGAGATTAGGTCAGATATTAAGTCATAAGTTGTTATAGTCTAAGTAAAGTATTAAGTCATACGCTATTACAAAATAAGAAGTAGAATTTCACATGCGGAGTTTAAACTCAGAAGCAATATCTAATATGAAATGAGACTTTTTGGCGGGAACGGGAGAAGTGAGGTTGTCATTTTATTTAGATTTTCTATTTTTTACATTTTTAGGAGTTTTAAAGCACAACAGTGATAATATATTGTGTTTTAAAGTTCTGTGTAAGTGACAAGAATGGAGGAGACCTAAATAAACATTTGGAGCTGAACTATTCACGCTCTTCCAAGAAGTCCTTTATAACTTCAGTAAAGCCTACTATCACTTTACTGGAGGAGTTTTACGCTAAGAAAAAACTGATTTACTTGTGATTCTACACTATGGATTCTACTTATTAATACGTGACATTGGCAAATACGCTAAACTGTGCGCCATGCCATAAAGGAAGAAGAAGAAAAGAAAAAGGGCGGGAAACTTCGTTTCCCTCTTTGACTCATATTTACTTGATCAATGGCTAAATGCAATCTGCGAAGCCAAAACAAAGAGAAAAAAAAAACAAATATGAAATAAATTAACAATATAAAGTATTATACCAGATTTTTTAATTTATTCACCTTCCGAATATCACATAACGTAGGTAAGTAATCTTGTAGTAAGCGCTATCTACCTACTAGTTCTGGTCAAATTTATTTGATTTCCTGGTAGTAGGTGGTAATTTCTAAAGTACGTGCGACAACACAGAACAAAAATGGCGTCTACCGTGATATTGTTAAGTTGACAAATGAAACGTCAGTACAGTTACGTTACTGATGTTTTATTATGATTCCAACTATTGAACTATGAAAATAGATGATGAGGAACGCGTAAAATCTTCATTTTTTTATAAATTTTAACAGTTGAGCAGATATGCACACCTAAATGGAAAATAACGACATAACATTTTATTTGTTTAGATTATGACAGCTGACGTTTCTTTTTTTATTTTCTTAAGGTGTCAATGTCATAAAGAAATTTAAAAAAAAGAAATGTAGATGGCTGCTGCAGTAGTTTGCAAGTAGTTCTAAAAATATTTTACTACCAGTGAAATCAGCAATAAATTAATATTTTATTGGAATAACCTGTTCTCAGTATTTTTAACCGACTTAAAAAAAAGGAGGAGGTTCTATGCTACTCCGTATGTATGTTTTTTTTTATGTATGTTCACCGATAACTTCTTGAATTGTGAACTGATTTCAAAAATTTTTTTTTTGTTTGAAAGGGTATACTTCCGTGTTGGTCCCATTTAAATTTCACCGGTATTGGAGTTTGGGCTTCGAAGATTTGGAGTTGAGTTATAACCTTTATTTATATTAATGATCTCTTTTATATCGTTGCGCTCCTGAATTAGAAAGAAATTAATTGTAGACCTGCCTTGCCTATATTTATTTAGGCCAAGGTCACTCAAAAGGGAGATATAAACATTTTTTATGAAAAAATTAAACCCCTTCAAAAAAAAAAACACTGAAAAGTACCAAATAACTTTCCTTTACTAATCAAAACTCAAGTACAATAAAAATAACTTCATAAGTACGATACACATACCCATATAATTAAATTTCACAGTTACTGAAGTTGGTGCCAAATCAATGTGCAACAACAGAAACTTTGTTATTTTGGTAGGCTTGGCGCCGACTTCAGTAACTGATAAAATTTAATTATATAGGTATGTGTATCGTAGGTTCTGGTGTTTGAAAGAGAAGCGGTACAAACGAAATGTGTGATTTGTGTAAATGGAAAATGTCTAGAACAGGTGAATGAAATTGTGTACCTGGGGAGTGCGTTTTCGAGGGATGGAAGATGTGTTGGATGTGGAGAGACGGGTAGCAGCTGGCAATAAAGTGAACGGTGCTCTGTCCGCATTAGTGGGCAGTGTGAATATATCTAACACTGCTAAAATGGCCATCCACGATGCGGTGTTGGTGCCAACTTTGTTGTACGGTAGTGAGGCCTGGATATGCCCAAAATCGAGTGAAAGTATGTTAAATGCTGTGGAGATGCGGTCTCTCAGAAATATGTGCGGTGTCACGCTTGCTGACAGGATAAGCAATGATGAGATACGCAGTATGACAGGGTTGCACAACAGGGTTATTGTAAAAATGAAGAAAAGAATGCTTAGATGGTTCGGGCACATGGAAAGAATGAGTGATGAAAGACTGACGAAGAAAATATACAGAGCGAAAGTGAGTGGTAAAAGAAGCCAAGGAAGACCAAGGCTGACTTATGAAGATCAAATAGCCAGAGTGTTAGAGAAATGTCAAAAGCACCCGCATACCTAGGCGAAAATGTGTGAGGAGAATGATGAGATTTGAGGAAGCGAAAGAGGTGTGTAAGGACCGCGACTCCTGGCGCTCCGTCCTCTCTGACTACCCCGTTGGGGATACAGCGTGAAGTTATGTTATGTTTATGTGTATCGTACTTATAAAGTTATTTTTATTGTACTTGAGTTTTGATTAGTAAAGTTATTTTGTACTTCTCAGTGTTGTTTTTTGAAGGCAGTTTAATTTTTTCTTGATTCCTACGTACACTGTACATAATGATGGCCAGAAATGTAACATTTCCTTTTAGTTATATGTTGAAAAATAAATTGAAAAACTGATATAATAATTTATTGTTTAATCATATTATATTAGAATTTGATTCAGAGTTCAAAATCCGTGTCGAATTTTAATGCTACATTAATTACCAGCTTACTACATGTAATTCTAATAATATGGTTTGGTTGGTTTTGTGTACAAAAAAAACATTGGAGTTATTCATTGTTTATTCGTTGTTCGTTGGCTCGTTATGATCTTATAGAATAGAAAATTTAAAAAAAAATTAGCACGTTATTACGGTATGAGGTTTATGTAATAATAGGTGATGTGAATAAAACGTCAGCATATGCTTTTACTTACATTTTTAAAGCAAAACCTGAGTTTCGTGTGAACATACTTTAGCAAAAGCTTATATCAAAGCTTCTTCTATTTTTACTTAAGTAAATGTTAGCCGAATCTAGCTATTGCTAAAAAAGTGTGAATACAATTTAAGTAGTATCATTAAAAGATTATTCACTTAAACCAGGGCTGTCCAAACCACGGCCCACGGTTTTTTTTGTGCGGCCCGTGACATGGATATCTACCACGAATATGAAAATTTTCCTTCTATAAAATAATTTTATTTTTATGGCATCCCAAATGAATAAAATATTTGTTCGTATGGAAACAAGTTTTCTATCACTGCTATTCGGGTAATTTGTCAGACGGAATGAAACTTGATCCGTACCAGAGGTTCACGTGATTGGTCCGACAATCGATGTTCGTATTACGCTCGTAAATTTTTTTTTTTTTTCAAATAATTGAATGAACTGTCTCCTTCCTCATATGGTTTATTTCTGTTGGTTCCTAAGTGAATTAAATTACGCTCGTAAATTAGGTATTTATTTCTGCGGCCCTCCAATCTATTTAATCATTTGTATTGACCCGAGATCGTATCTGGTTTGGACAGCTCTGGTTTAAACGAAATAAATTGCTATTTGTAAGACCATATACTAACTAACAATTGCTAACGCTAATACTAGTAGCAAGTGCTTTTGTTTTGTTCACATCGCCCAATATGTACGTACACTGTACGTAAGTGGCGCTGTGCCCCAAGTGCGCGTGCGCATGCGGCGGTACCGACAGCGCGCTGGTCGCGAGCGGGGCCCCGCCCCCCGCGCTCGGAGGGCCCATCGACACGCTCTGTGTCGACTCCACTACTGCACATACATTATTACCACTTTTAACCGACTTCAAAAAAGGGGGAGGTTCTATGTTCATCTGTATGTTTTTTTAAGTATGTTCACCAATAACTTCGTCAATTGTAGACCAATTTTGAAAACTCTTTTTCTGTTTGAAAGGAATACTTTCGAATACTTTCGAGGAAGTCCAATTTAAATTTCACCGGTATTGGAGCTTGGACTTAGAAGATACTCCAAATAATATTTAGTTATGTACCATATATTTATTGATGATTCTCTTGTATGTCGTTGCGCTTCAGAATTAGAAAGGAGTTAATTGTAAACTTGCCCTAAATATTTATTTAGGCCAAGGTCACTCAAAAGGGAGAAATAATAAAGAAAGATTTCATAAAAAACATTGTCTTCACTCCGTACAGCATTATTATTGTGACTACATTTTATGCCGGGATACCGATATGTTGAAATATTCGTAATATCACGAGACTATGTTGTGCCTTTAGTAGATGAACATACCTACCTAAAATGTTTAGAAAAATGTAGAAATCTACCCATTTACCATGTAACACATTTGTGTTATTGATTGCGTTATAATTTGTAGGTACGTATTAGTGATGTGCCGGATCGTTAAAAATGTATATCCGCGGATACGAATCAGAATACGGATATTTGGTGTCAAGATCCGCGGATACAGATACGGATCTTAACTTTCTTACTCAATCGGTGTCGGTGCGCGTGACTGAAACGATTAGTTAGAAACGATACTTGAGGCCACTTGACGCTTTGCGTGACAGGACATGTTTCGACTTATATAGAATTTAATTTAATTAAAAAAAAATTAATATATGTATTGAAAATTAATAAGGTAAAAGATCCGTAAAAAATCCGCCAAAAAAGTAACGGATACGGATCTTTCTTCTCCCTCGGATATCCGCGGATATGGATACGGATATCCGGCACATCACTAGTACGTACACAGATTTACCTACGTATTATGTAAGAATGCTTTCTTATGTACTTACAAGTATTCATTATAATAACTCAAAATTCCAAAATTATGTCATTCGTTGCAAAGGTGTGATAGATAAAGTACAATTTATACGATGCAAAAAAACTTATTTTATGTATTGGAGATAATAGTTACTGGCTGTCTCATATCATACGTAATTTTGAGATACGATGTTGCTATGCTGCTTGATTCTGATAATGATAGTATGTTGCAATCTGACATTGTGTTGCCACGCCACAATGCAAAATCAGCTTTAGATATATTTTTATTTTATTTTACAAATAGAATTAAAACCATAATTTTATCATCGTTAGGGTCACCTCTCATAGAATGCTGCTCATGCGATTGTCCGAACATATGTTGCCACTCGGTGTTCATGTGAGACTCGTGTGACAAAGACGTCTTGTGAGTTCTCCTGAAAATTATTATTAAGGTGTAGTAACACCTGATTAATTTATGGTATAGGAATACATCACGTTTCGTAATGAAAAAGGGAATTATCGTGCTAAGGGCGATTGCTGGATCGTTACCTATTTAAATAACAGTAAACGGCGCAAATATAACCGTTCTTGAGATAATAGGGAATATGCATATAATCCAAAAGGGTCCAATATTTTTATACAATATTTATTGCTATGGCATTATGCCTATATTCATATTTTTATTCATATTGTATAGACTCAGGTGTTACCTTGCGGAAATCCATTTCATGTGATGAATTCCTTTAATCATTAGCTATTTTCCGTGATCGGAGTTTTGATAAACTCCAAAAACCACCATTCGACACGTGTTTCGCCTCTCAATGAAGCATCCTCAGGATATTTCAGAGCTCAGACTCGGTCAGCTCACCAGCACCGAATCAACAATTTTTTTTTGGATTCTGAGAGGCGAAAAAATCCCCACGGACACTAAGCGGGACTTTACGCCGACTGAGTAGTGTCGGACTCGAACCGACTAAAAACCACTCTTTGCTGTTAGCCCTAGTGGGTTTTACAGCGTCACCGGTCGCGTTGGGGCGAGTGCTAAAGGCGCCCTGTCAGATGGTCGAAAGCCTGAGGTTTCTTCCAGCCGAAGGATATCTCGTATGGAGGGCGGACCTCGGGCTCAAGGCGTCGCCAGGGGAGCTTTCCGCACCGGCGTGCATCTTATCGGGCTTCTATTCGGGTGAGGGCCGGGCCGGCCGGTAATGTGTTTGAGTCAGCTGCACAACTATTTATACTAATTACCCTGCCCTCGACTGTAAAACGAGTCACCAATCAGAACTCTCCACTAGTGGCCTCGCCCACCTAATTAGGATGAATTAGTATTTTGTTGAATCTAAACTCAATTGGCAAATGTATATATTTATAGGAATATAATAGATTGTAGGAATTCATCATATTTTTATTTCTATTTATTATCAAGCGATGTTAATCCTTTAGATTATTTTGTTGAGGCTATCTCAAAGACAAGATTGATTAGAAAACTGAAGAATCAAATTGCTTAAATAAATGAGGCGGCCCAGGAAAATGTATTTGGTGAATAGTGAATAAAGATCAGTACGGAAAAAGACAATTTTCTGATTGGTTTGCTTTTGAGGACCAAGACGTCTAGGCATCTGTTTGAAAAATGAAATTTTATATTACTCACCTGTTCTGCACGGACGCGTACAATTTGTCGACAGCGAGGGCTGCGTCTACGGCAGCAATGTCAAGCTGCACTGATTTGGATGTATTGCCATTTTTCAATACCATACGACCGGGTGCCTCGGTTATGTGCTGCAAATAATTTTTTTTCTAAATAATTCCATCAATTGTATAACTTGCACTTGGCTTGTACGAGTATCACACAACGAACTGAGGGAGCTACCAGTAACATCCAGACTCAAAGGCGATTTGGGGAAATTCGATCCCTAAATTGAACTGCCAGAAATCAAATGAGAGTCTTGGCCTGAGAGGAAGGTGCACTAACCTTCGCGATGTATATGGAGTATGTAATGGATGATGATGTTATACCTTGCCGTAAGACCAATAAATAATTAATTGGTCCGAGGTCTACATTATCGAACACTGAGTGGACGCGACATTGTTCAAGGTCTTTAGCTTCACTTTGAAGAGTAATAAGACTCGTCGAAATAGCCTATTACATAAGATCACAACAAATTAAAATCGTATTAATCATGCTAACCTGTGTGGAGGAACCCTGTATTTTGATGAGGTGTGCACTCATAGCCAGAAGCTGGTTTTCTACGTGCTCAGTCATGCCTGTAGTTACATAAAAAAATTAAATATTCGGTCCTCATAGTATTAATACTCAATAAATATTGAATGCGTTGGTTACCATCAGAGACCAGTCTTCTAAACAAATTCCTAAGTTGCTGACCCATCTCGCTGTACTGCGGCATCACACCTTGCTTCACCTGACACATAGCGTAATAGTTTTTTTTTAAAGTCCTATCTATCATTAGATGTAAGAGTAAATGGAGGCGAAGAAAAGAATTACTTCAGAATAATGACATTATCTTAGAGAAAAAAATTATTTCTTCAGAATAATAATAATAATAATGCGCCAGACGATACACACCAATTATCTGATCTCAAACTAGGGTATTCCCTGTGCTATGAGAACCAGACGACGACTACTGGGGGCGTCTCCCAGTACACCCAGACCCGAGACAATCTAGAAAAGTTCATTTTCTAATTTGACCTGACCGGGAATCGAACGCGGAACCTTCCGCGCTTGGGTTAACGTCTAAACCACTGCGCCACCTAATAATGGCATTACATAGAAGCCGGTTAAACAGTTCATTCTATTACTATTTATAGCATTAACATTAAATGCAGCATGCCTCTACCACACATAAACTTGCTTGCTAAAGAGCTCCGGGATTTCTTAGGGAACGCTCCAGAGTCCCTTTTAGGCATTGCCAAAGTACGTTTTGAGGGAGAAGGGGCAAAACCGCCCTCCCACTCTCTAAATACTACTATGCAGCAGAAGATACCGCAGTCTCATTCTGTTCTCGGGCTACAGAGTCAGATGATCCTACCTTAAGCCTAGCGTTTCTTCTTTCCCTAAGTGTCTGCACTAGTCTGTCCACATCGCCGTGTCTCAACACCGCATCCAGAACTTTCCTTGGAATTGGATCCGCTAAACTCTCTAATAGTAATTCGGCTCTCTCCACCTGCCAGCATAAAAAAAATCTAAGTGTATTTCTGTTGACACTGCACCACCAGCCACCACATTAAGATTTTAATATGTAAATAGAGAAGGTTTTGCTTTTTATTCAAAATTCTCATAAAGAAGACTTACAATTTCTGGGCGGCTAGACAAGTGGCAAGCGTTTCCTAAAATAGAAACTAGATGGAGTTATTGTTCGTCAAAAGTACCATTTGGCTTCGTTTTATACGACGGTTTCCACTAATTTAATTTTCGTTTGATTTAATAGAAAGTTAATAACGTTTGACTACTAATTTATAATAAAACGTTACGCTATATCACGTGGTATTTGTCATTCTATTCTACTATCGTTTACGACAATTGAGACACTTGTCTAGGCCCCCTGTAATCAAACAACTAATGTTATTATTAACTAATTATGTCTGGCCAGGCCTTGCTGTGGCTCAGCAGGTATTCTCTTATCATTCGTGAGTTATGGGTCTCGAGATCATACAAAAGCCCAGAGCAAAAAAAAACTCAGTTTTTACCAAATTTTCCAATTTCTTCGAGAAATTTAAAAATTTTCTTAATATAAAAATCTTATTCGAACTACTACTACGAAAAAGTTAAAAATAAATTGCCAAATCAGTTTAGCAATTTAACTCTTAAAAACAGTAGGTGGAAAAAAGATGACCTGTATGAGTTTGTGTTTGAGATGTGGCCACACTAGCGGCAGTATTTTGCAGTTGACATCAATTGGGTTCAACAAGCTGGCCACACATGATACCAGGCCGCACACCTCGTGTCTAATCTGAAAATAAATATTGTTGGAAGGTTAGGTATCCCCAATTACTTCTTGTTATTGCATAATTAGTTCTTGTGTATTGCACTATTAGTTCTTGTGTATTGTACAATTAGTTCTTTTGCATTGGACAATTATGTGGACATGATTAGTATGCCATTTTGATCAATATTATTAGATATCGATTTAAAGCTGAGCCCCTATCAATTGAACTTTTAGTAAAATTCATTTAAAATACAAGACTTGAATAAAACAATATCTTCAGTTTTTGACCTTATTCTTAAATATTTATAATTGATTATAAATGGTATAATTGATTGGCCCGTTGGCGCAGTGGCATATGCATCCACTTTCCAAGCTAGGGTCCCGGGTTCGATCCCCAGTCAGGTCAATTTAGGAAATGAACTTTTCTAAATTGGCTTGGAGTCTGGGTGTTACTGGGAGCTCTCCCAGAGTTCGTTGTGTGGTACCCATATTACAAGCTTATTGCTTAGTTTGGGGTCACACAACCTGTGTAATTGTCTGGAGCATTATTCTGGAGTATTATTATTATTATTTACTAATTCAAGTCTTTCTTTCTTTATGGCCAATGTCACGTATTAATAAGTAGAATCACAAGTAAATTAGTTTTTTCTTATCATAAAACTCCTTCAGTAAAGTGAGTAAAGTGAGTGGCTTTACTGGAGTTATAAAGGACTTCTTAAAAGAGCGCGAGAACTTTAGCTACTCATGTTTATTTAGACCTACTCCATTCCTTTCACTTATACAGAACTTTAAAATACAATATACTATCACTTTTGTACTTTAAAACTCCCAAAAATGTAAAAAAAAGAAAATCTAAATAAAATGTCAACCTCACTTCTTCCTTTCCCGCCAAAAAGTCCCTAATTCAAGTCGTTGTACTTTTCAGATCAGTATATATTGGCTACGTGCACGACAGTGGCGCCATGTAGCATGCACAACTATTCGCAATTATGCCAAAAAAAACATACAAATATTTTATTGTTTTCTAATAAATAAAGTAATTAAAAGATACATAGAAAGATGACAAGTAGTATTTTGTAGAGGAATTTGTTAAAAACCTTACTTAGGCAAATGTATATTATTATAACAACAGGTTTTTAAAGTATAAAACACAATATAAGTTTCCAATCTCAAACTGTGATGAAAGGAAATAAAATAATTTTAGCACAACATGTACGAAATGTTGAAGAGCTACGAAATAATGGCGATAGTTATTTAAAATGAAACCACATCATTTGTTAAACATCGCTGACATTACCTACACCCTATAAAACAAGTTTTAACGTAAGTACTCTCGATAAATTTAACCGGAATGTAGCACATTTAATTTAGTATTTTACGGTAGGTAAAGTATTTTAATTAACATTATAATTCATTTATTACAGATCAATCATTCTCGTGTTGTCATTGAAGTAAATATAAATAAATTGACTATCCCGAATTGATGCAGATTTCTGCCACGACATACGCTGCGATCGCTTTACTATACCCCCACCATGCACCTCGCACATAGCTAAGGTGATGGAATAAATTAGCTGTGCAATGCCGACAGACAGACACGATGAAGTTACATACAGATATTAGTATACTGTATTCGCTACGTGCGAAATGCATGGAGGGGGTATAGTAAAGCGATCGCAGCGCATGCCGTGACAGAAATCTGCAACAATTCGGGATAGTCAATTTCTTTATATTGTGTGATTTTTGTAAGTGGGATGGGCGTTGCCAACTGCGATACAGTTTTAACACAGTACAAGTAAGCAAGCAGTATAATATCTCGGCAGTGTCCTTGGGATAATTACCTACGGTCGCTCGGTGCGTAACCATGCAATAGGGCTGCCGACTGGGACTGACTGTTTTTCTTGGGTTATGTATCTGATAATAGGTACTATCTTAAATTGTTATATTATCTTCTCATTTTATATTATTGAAAATTTCATAAGTTTTTATTTATAATTCTACTAATGTTTTATTTCTAGTTTCAAAAGTGTGTGAGTTAGTATGGTGGAAATGGACAAAAAAAATGCATTTTATGTTTTTTTGTGTGCAGTGTAATTAAAAATCAGCAACAAAGTAATTAGATCATTATGATAATATATTTCCTACAAATCAGCAATAAAGAAATATTTCCGATTTCGATATAGATTAATTCAAACATCCATACACTGAACAATATGCTCGAAAACTTGATGCCACAATATTTCGTCAGTAAATGCGCGGGAGCGTCTCACACCGTCCGAAGACAACCGCGGCGCACTCGCGACTGTTGTATGGCGAGAAATGCCAAGATTTTGAGGAGCGTCGTTTGGGAGCGTTTGTATGAAGATAGAATACTGTTTGCTTACTTATACTGTGGTTTTAACGAATACAGTTGTCATCGTTACATCTAATGTGATTGCAATATGTAGTTCCTGTATATAAATAAATAAATAGTATACCCATAAGTTGGGATGAGCCAAGTAGACGGCGGCCTCAGCGACGAGGTCGCACAGCGGCCGCTTGTGCAGCAGGCCCAGCTCGGCCAGGCTGGCCGTGGCGCGCACCGCCGCCGCGATGGTCCACTCGCACGGGTCCGTCAGACCCTGACCCCACAATCATCATAATAATAATATAATAATATACTCAGACATTTCACACAGCGCCATCTAGTCCCAAAGTAAGCAGCACAGCGCTTGTGTTATGGGTACTAGATAACTGATATACTACTTATATACTTTTCTTTTGTAAATACATACATATTATATATAAACACCCAGACTCGGGGTGGGAATCGAACCCGCAACCCCCGTTTACTTTCCGACGCGCTTACCCGTTGCGCTACGGAGGTCGTCAAACAAGGGGCCACACATT
Organism: Zeuzera pyrina; assembly: GCA_907165235.1. NCBI lineage: Eukaryota > Metazoa > Arthropoda > Insecta > Lepidoptera > Cossidae > Zeuzera > Zeuzera pyrina. Next base: position 10,125,332 of record OU015641.1, read on the forward strand.
ATTTGACTGTTTTTTAAACTATATACTTAAGTTCTTAAACTAATTAAAAGATGAGTTTATTCGTCGTTAACACAAACGGGTATTAGTATTTCGTGAAGCCTTTTTTTTTTTTCATTTTTTATTAATTTGTCCGAGTTGACAACACTAATAAAGTATAAAGTAGGTAAGTAAACGGTTGAGTGATGAAGTGACGTCACTACTTGATGTTTGGTGTTTGAAATTACATTCCATTTGACTTAAGTTAAAAAGTAAGATTTTTAAAAAGCTTTCAATAAAGCAGTTTTTTCAGCTTTTATTAATAAACTAACCGTGCCTCACGGTTTCTTTCGGTTTCGTGGTAAAATTTATTTTTCCGGTATAAAAAGCAGCCCAGACTACTCTCTTAAAAGTCCTCTATCTACCAATGAAAGTCTCGTCCAAATCGGTTCAGCCGTTTCAGAGATCAGCCCGGACAAAAACACAAGCAAACAAAAATTTTAAAAAGCATGTTTGTATTTTGGTTACGTGCAAATAAAAGCTTAAGAAAAAGCCTTCAATTCGAAATCATAGTTTATCATATTTTTTGAATTCCATAGACCTTTCACCATTTTTCAACAAAAATCTGGTATTAGGAACAAATTTTTCATTTACGCTCAGCGAAGCGGGAGGGTATCGGCTTATCTTATAATTTTAATGCAAGTTTCCTATAGGAAAAATAGTAATATGATATTGGTAGTGTGGAGTAAGCAGTAATAATGACAATAAATTAAGACTCGGTTTCCAACATTTTGAGCAATTTTAAACAAGTTGGCTGAGACCACCACACGTTTAATGAATGTGAAATATGTATTTCTTTATACATTTTTCTATCGACTGCCCAAAACTATAACGCAATTTATGTATTTTCGTTCGATATTTTTTTACGTAAGTTACGTAAAATTGCAGCTAACAGGAATAATATACAATTGACTAAATATTGGCTAAACGATATTTTATTACATGAATTAATATTCCAGTAATAACGATATTTGTCGCTTTCCGGTGATGGAGTGTGAGGGCGGAGCTTACGCAAGAAGCAAGCTTCAAGCTTAATGGGTTACCTGTTGCAACAGCGGCAATAGTATGGGTGCAGCGTGATGGCCCACGTAGGCTGCGACACCGACGACTCGCTCAAAGAAGCAGCTGCGGAGTGCGCTCTCCTCCTTATCGTTGAGGAATGTCACCATGTGTGACAGAATCACGTCGTTCGCTGTACACGTAAGCACTCTCACTATACATATCATAAATTTAGTGTTTGTACTGGCGTATAGACGAACGAATGCGACTGATAATGTAATATTTTATGATAGTGCCACGAGTAGGAAAGGGACAGCGAACGGGACGCTATTGTAACCAGTTTTGAATGACAGGTCGTCACAAGTCATCACGCTATGGATATCGTTGTTGGTTTATTTTATTATTTTGTGTTTGTGTGTTGTTTTGTGTTTTATTTCAAACAAGTACTGTATTTTTCAATAATGGCTACGTGTTCTGTATGTGATAATGCGATTGTGATATTACATATCGCAATAATCAATGAAATAATTCATTTCATAGGTGACATTAACAAATTGAAAATCGTCACGCGTCAACGAGCTCCATGATTGTCTATACGTCAGTACATACTAAGTTTATGATACATATACATACAGTGGTTTTTTTCACTGGGACAGTATGGGGAAATCTGAATCCATAAGAGATACAGGGGAACTGTCTTAGGAACCATTCGGTCTTTTTTTGGTTAAAAGAATTTTGGCATTATAAAGTTTTTGGTCAAGGTGAGATATCCATAAAAATTAATAAAATTGGCTATTTTTTAATGCAGATCGGCTCAGTTTCATATAATCATTTTATTGTATCAGAATTAAAAAATTTGAACAGCAGAAATTGATCATATTTAATTAAATATTTTTTCATGCAATAGAAGAATTCAATCTACTAAATTGTGCTAAAAAGCGTTGCATATTATAATTTCGTGTAGGACATATCGACACGAAATTCAGTTATGGAACATTTTGAGCGAATTGAATGCATTAACAAAAAAGGAGAGAATAATCCTTAAAACAGTTTACCTGTATTTAGATTCGGATTTTCCTATACTGTCGCACTTAATTAATAATATGCTTATTTTTTTATTGTAAATTTTATTATCGTTATGCATAAATGAAAATATGTATACAATTATTTAATATGCAATGTTATACATGTAATACGTTGTTGCGTGTATTGTGCATAAATTATAAAACAATCCAATATAATAATTGTATCCAAAAATAAAAATTAACGTACTTTACAAAAAATATTTACGAGCAATGCGATTCTATGCGACTTTCGCCGTCACTAAAATGTCTGTCAACTACAGACTCTAATAACGAAGACACACTAATAAAGAATAAAGTTGAATCGTATTGGACGCTATTCACATTTGATTCTTACATACCGTGCGCATTTTACTATGAACCTTTGAACGAGCTGACAAAGTTTGGCTGCAAGCCAGCATGTGAGAGAGAGACAACTGATTCTGAACTCTGATTATGTCTTGAGAGGTTGTTACTGTATGTTGGCTGGTTGTTCCCACTGATTGGTCGCCACTTGGGGTTAAGTACCTGTTTTCTTCCGTTATTTTCGTTTGACAAATAATTCACGAGTATTTTTAAAACCGTTTGATAAACTTTAAAGTTGATATCTATTCTTAAATTATTCTTCAAATTCAAATTTCAGTAAGGCGAGCTGAATTTTCGGACTTGTATGAAGTACAAGGTACGGTCAGTGGAGAAAAGCTATATGGTTTTTTATTATGAGAAAAATAATACTAGGGTCACTTTACAGTATTCATAAATTCATAATTAAGTACAGCAAATCCTTTTTTACAATCTTTAATTTTCAGTACCGAAAATATAATTAAAAAAAATTGTATCTATAATATTAAAAACTCGACTCTATTAATCAGAACAGAAATAAAAGTATAACCCGAATAAATTCGACGTGAATGCGGTAGTATGATTGTCAAACTTCTTATTCATGATTTTAAACTTAATGGTGTTAAGGTAATGTCATTTGGAAAATATAATTACAAATTTAATAAAAAAGAGCTATGTAACGTATTTTATTATTATGGAATAATGAACACCTCAGTAAAATAACATTAATTATTGCACATTTGTATCGGACGTTTTTGGAGTGTTGATTGTGTATCTAGTTTTTTATTTGTGATTGTTTACAGAAGGGCCGCATAGTAAAAACGGGGATTTTTAACTGATTTAAGATTAAATAACAGTTAAGTGTTATCCACGATATAAAATTAAGTGTAATTTGAACATAAAATTGTTGTCTGAAAATTATGAATAATAAGAAACGTAAATAAATACCAACCTACATACCTAGGCGAAAATGTGTAAGGAGAATTACGACATTTGAGGAAGCGAAAGAAGTATGTAAGGACCGTGACGCTTGGCGCTCCGTTCTCTCTGACTACCCCGTTAGGGATACGGCGTGAAGATATGTATGTATGTATGTAAATAAATACCTTTTTGTTTCCCAAAAAATACGCAAAGCTTTGTTATTCCGTTTTCAACTAAGGCACGTTTGACTACCGCTTGAGAGTCTGTCAGTAAATATGACACTGTTGAACGAACCTGTAACAGAAATACAGAGTAGTATAATATATGTATTGTGTAAAGTATACATATAAAGTGGTAAATTTGGGAAACGAATTATTTTAAATTGTCTTGAATCTAGGTGTTACTGGGTGTTCCCCCAAATCGTAGTGAAGCCTTGCTACAAGCCTAGTACTTACTTTGGGCACAGATTATTTAGTTGCTAGGTTTGGGGCCACACATCAGTGTAATTGTCTGGAGTATTTCAATAACACCTGTTTAATTTGTGGTAAAATATTGACTGCCAACTATATGGTCATGACTACTACTTTACAATAGTAACTAATTAATCTGTGCTTCTACATAGTTACTTTCATTGTATTGGAATAATTTTGCTGTGATTAATAAAAATAATCCCCGACTTTTGGAACGATAGCATAACAAACGCGAAAAGTATTCAAATCGTCACCAAATCTGGACACATGAAGAAAAAACAGACGAATTTTATTATAACAGATGTCCTAAAATTCACGCAAGATTTGAATTTTGCGCCATTTGTACGGGAAAGTGTCGCCAATAAAAAAAAAAGACAGCGTGACAGCTGTTCAAGGTTATTAAGAATAGAGCGTTACACGAGGGCATGGCACGTTTTCATTCTTGGACAATATTTTAAAAATAATGAAGATTTGGCATCAACCGTTCGCAATTTTCGTACAAAATATGGTCGGATTACAGCGTTAACTTCATCAACTGTGACGAGATAATTTGAAAAACCCAGGGAGAGCCTTTAGGCTTTTTTCTTGAATTTTTCGAAGTCTAAGGTTAATGCCAACAAGTCGTCCACCATAGTCTTGAAGGAAGAAATTGGGCGCTGCCTGTATCAACGAAATTCGGCAGCATTTAGTCATAAAAATTTCGACAAGATAGCGTATGTGCCGGCAAAGCCGCGGAGACCCGATGTTATTCCATAACATAACCCTATATAGTATAATATATGAAACGATAACAAAGATTTAAATTTTTATTAAACACTTGTATCTTGCATCGAAATTACTTTTTGCGTACACATTGTGTATAATAAATGTGTATAATTATTTATTATACACAAGTAGCACTTTAATACTCTCTTCCAATGACAATATGATGAATAAGTGAATACTAGGTAGCTGAAACCATACAAATGAGAATCTTACCATTTCATGTAATGCTAATAATTCAGTCTCGTAATTAATATTAGCAGATTCTTTATCCACCATGCTTTGTGTCTGATCGAGGAAGCGCACTGCTGTCTCTGCTAGCCGAGCTATTAATATAAATGAAATATTATTAATTAGAGCACGCATTTCTTTTCAGATTTTCTAAATTCTCAATGTTTTAGAATTCATTACTTCACAAAAATATTCCTTTCGCTCTTATCGCGTGTTTAAAAAAGCAATATGTTGAGATAGTAGTAGCACGTCGCTAGTATTAGTAGTTGATAGTAGTAATTTATTTATACTATTTCGCTTTTGTAATTTTTTCATAATATGGTTTTACGTTAGTAACTAATTAATCTGTGATATGGTGTCATAAAACATATTTTTTTGTATTTTGTCTGGTCTATTGGCGCGGTGTTTAGTGCATTTGTTTTCAAGTCAAAGGTCAGATTTGAAAGGTCACCTTTGACTTTGATTTGATTTCTGGACAGTCAATTCAGATGACAAACTAAATTATTGTCTTGTACTAACCGCTGGATCAATTTTAAGTCTACTCCTCCATACTCCAGACTATTATACAGATTGTGTGACCCCAAACTAAGCAGTAAGCTTGTACTATGGGTACCATACAACGAACTCTGGGGGAGTTCCCAGTAACACCCAGACTTCAAGTCAATTTAGAAAAGTTGGTTTCCTAAATTGACCTGACCGGGGATCGAACCCGGGACCCTAGCTTGGAAAGCAGATGCATATGCCACTGCACCAACGGGCAAGTAAATTTGGTATTTTGGAATACTTTATAATTCACAAGTGTTTTCTTAATTTTATTCTAAGTTCAAAATTTACGCAACTTTCTTAGATTAGTTTTTTTTTAAAATGACGATTTGTTTTTTTATTAGTATCCCATAAAGTCGACGACTTGACAAAATTAATTGCACACGATCTTACACAGAAGGCTATCATACTTCCATAATAAAGTGTATAGAGCTGTTGCATTGTTTGTTTTTGCAACATTAAAAACTGCGGGGTTATTACCGAAAATTTGCGACAGCGACAGCCGCGCGATCATTGCGCGACCGGTGAATAATTGGAATAAAAAATTGGTATCATGTATGAAGTTTGCGTGTCTATTGCACCATGACCGTAAATTGTACTTTTCCTGGTAGATTTAACGCCACTGTACAAATTATACTATACAAATTCTCGTTTCAACAGCAAATATCGCGAGTTATTCGGCTGTTGCTGCTGACTGCAAGTTAGGTATTAAGCGTGCTGGTTTGTTGACGCGGTGGCAGAGAATCTGCGTTCCAAGCCAGGACTCCGGGTTCGAACCCTAATTAGATCAGTTTAGGAAGCGAAATAAGCTTAGTGGTAAGTTTGGGGCATGGAGTACTCAAACTATAGTAGTATAGTATAGTAGCATAGTAGTATAGTAGCAATGTCATTTATTCTGTATAAAAACAATTTACGTCTAAATACTGCGGTTACTGCGTTTTGTTTTATAGTTTAATATTATGCTGTTTTTGACAAATCACCGAATAGAACGATACATAAATACATATTTAAATATCTATCGGAATATACAGAGATGTACACACAGGTCCAGTATTGGTTACTGCTATTGGTTACTGCTTAATGCAAGCGAAAGTTTATACATATAGGTTAGTGTAAATAAATTGAGCAGTGGTGAATAAAATAGTCCGATATTTCGTCTCTATAGATTGAGTACTCCATAGTTTGGGGTCACGCAATTTGTGTAAGTGTTGAAGTATTATTATTATTATAAGTACCTGGGTGACCGAGCTTTGCTCAGTGTCAGTCTTTTAGGTTCAGTTACATATCAAAAAAACAAAAAAGTCTGGCTATTTGCAGGATTCGAACCCGCACAGTTCTACGTGAACGTAGTAAGCCTACGATCTGGTCACGCGTTATTGAGAAGGTAAAATCTATTGCGAAATTACTAATCATATTTTGCGGACATATTTTCAATGTTTAAGTTTACGTTTACGTAACTAATTAATCTGTGGTTTAAGTGTGAAAATACAAAGAAAACGAATTGTCTCAGAATTCAGACCTAGCTAGATAGATTTTTCGCCCTTGTACACCCTTATATTGTAAATTTCATCGAAATAATTAGAGCCATCTTTGAAAATGCGATTACAAATATTGCTTATCCACTAATACACTGGGTCCCAAACTTATTTTGTCTACTGAGTCGAGAGCTCATGCAGTCGTTGTCTAAGATGCCTCCTAGCTAAATGAAATTACAAATCACCCCCCAGGCCTCTACACAACGCCCCCATTTTTTTTCTGGGTCTCTTACCGCCCCCCTTTAGGCCTGCAGCGCCCACAAGGGGGCGTTATCGCCCACTTTGGGAATGGCTGCACTAATATATTAAACGAGTAACATTTGTAAATGTATATATATTTGACATCGCTTTTTCGAAAACGGCTCTAGTGATTTCGATGAAATTTACAATATATTTAGGATAGGCATTAAAGGGCGCGAGAAATCGATCTAGCTCGGTCTCAATTCTGGGAAAAATCTTCCACACACTTAAAACTTCTAATTTTTTTAAATTTCGCAGCAGAGTTTATTTCCTCAATAGCACAGTGGCTGAGTGTAGGTCAAATACGCGGGTCGAATCCTGCAATGTGGTCAAACTTTTTTTACTTTTTTTGTAAGACATTGAGTAAAGCTTCGTCGCCCAGGTGCTATAATACTATAGGAATATATATAGGACTAACAACCCACCCTGGTTTCGCGCAGGTAGACATTTTTTTGAAAATAAAATTACAATAGAAGTAATCATAAAGTATTCTATCTCGGCAGTGTCCTAGAGATAATTACCTACGGTCGCTCGGTACGTAAACACGCAATAGGGCTACTGACTTGGACTGAATGTTTTTCTTGGGTTACGTATTTGATAATAGGTACTATATTAAATTGTCATATTATCTTTTCATTTTATATTATTGCAAATTTAATACGTTTTTATTTACATAATTTTACTAGTATTTTATATCTAGTTTCAAAAGTTTTTGAGTTAGTATGGTGGAAATGGACAAAAAAATGCAATTTGTGTGCAGTATAATTAAAAATCAGCAATAAATTAACTAGATCATTATGATAATATACTTCCTACAAATTAGCAAAAGAGAAATATTTCCGGTTTCGACATAGATGTATTCAAACATCCATTCTATGAACATTATGCTCGTAAACTTGATTAACATAATATTTAGTCAGTAAATGCGCGGGAGCGTCTCATACCGTCCGACGACTTACTTGTACTCTATAAAATACAGCCCATATTACTCAGTGATAATGTAGCTTTCGATAGATGAAAGAATTTTTTAAATCAATTGAGTAGTTTTTGACTTTATCCATTACATACAAACAAACAGTTTACCTCTTTATATAATAATATTAAGTATAGACTAGCGACCCGGCCCGGTTTCGCATGGATAGAATTTTTTTTTTAAATAATATATGGTCCAGGGTACTTGCTGATAATGTAGCTTTCTATAGGTGAAAGAGTTTTTGAAATCGGTTGAGCAGTTTTTGAGTATCCATTAAATACAAACAAAGTTTACCTGTTTCTAATATTATTAGCAGATGTCTGCGACTTCGCTCATTTTTTTAATTTTTAAAATAGATTGTCTTTGCTCAGGATTCAAGGTATCTCCATACCAAATTTCATTGCAATCGGAGGAACGGTATGGCAGCCCATAAAATACGAACAAACAAACAAACATTGATTTTTATATATTAGGTAATGAGCACGCCAATATTCCTAACGTGAGCGTGTTTAAATTCATGTAAATAAAAGCTGGTTTACATGTGATTAAAAAGAAAATGGAAGCAAGGACTAGCGTGGATTGTGGATCGATAATAGGTATATCTGGCTCCTGCGTTCGTCCCGTGATCTGTGCACAAATCCCCTGGCGGCGCCTCTTCTTGAGGGTTGATTTCTTCCAACTTACACACAATTCAGTCCGGTCACCATAGCACATGGACCACAGGGTCAAGGAAAGCGTGGTGGAATAGGTTTAACAAATGGTAATAGATTTAGCGTATTAATTGAATTAAATTTGTTTTGTAGAGAAGCGATTAAGCGAGCGAAGATAAAAACGGTAAGTAAGTTAAGTCACTGTTCCTGATTAGCACACGAACAGTGACGAAATAAAACGAAGAAAGCCAAATCTATTAGCGGCAAAATAAAACTACATAAATGGCGTGAACAGATAAGTACAGGTAATAATAATGAGCTACCTATATTGTTAGCGTAGGCGAGCCTAACGGGCACGGCGGGGTCCGTGGCCCTGGGCGCCAGTTCGGGCAGGATGTACTCAGGGAACACGTTGCAGTCGGCTTTGGGCAGGCCGCGGACCAGCGACACGCAGCGAGCCGCCGCGCCCACCGCCGCGGCGCGCACGCGCGGGCTCGCGTCGTGCGACAGCTGCACCTGCGTACGTAGTAGTAGAGGTAAAGGGATCTTAGCCCATACAACCGACGTCTTCAGTAATAAATAGATACATTTATATTATTTCATCAAAATATCGACGTAATACATTTTAGATGTTTCTTGAAGTCTCTGATGACAAATATATTGAGGCAGTCTAATAAAATCCGCTGAGGCAAACTAAGGCACTAAAAAATCTCAACATCACTCTAAATAAACACTTATTTCAACAATTTCACATAACAGCACAACAGCGTAGATACTTGGGACGCAAAACTACGCCAATTTTACATCACGATATTCACTAGAAACCATTTGCAAATAATTAAAATAAGCGCCCAACTGCTCCCCATAAAATTCCGCCAAAAAAAAAAAAACATTAAATTGTAGTTTTTTTTTCTTCTTCATGGCATGACGCACAGATTAGCGCATTTGCTAAAGTCACATATTAATTAGTAGAATTGCTGATGAATTACACACTTGAATATATAGGCAATGCAATGCACAATTGTTATAATTTATGACGAACACGTGAAACGCGTTCGATGTAAATTCGTTTTTTCTTTTTATCGTGAATCTCCTACAGTAAAGTGATAGTAAGCTTCACTGAAGTTTTATAGGACTTCTTGGAACAACGCAAGAACTTCAACTACACATGTTTATTTAGACCTACTCCATTCTTTTCATTTATACAGAACTTTAAAACACATTATACTGTCACTTTTGTACTTTAAAACTCCTAAAAATCTAAAAAATAGAAAATCTAAATAAAATGACAATCTCATTTCTCCTGTTCCCGCCAAAAAGTCTGTTAGGAACTAATACATTAAAAAAATAAAACAAATGGATATCAGACAAGTGCTTCAGGAATTTGAATATTATTGGAAACATTGGCTGTATGGGCACAGTTCCCTATACCACAAGAATTAGAGAACTATATATAATAAAAAGTAATATTTGAGAAAATAAACAATCAATAGTTTTCAGTATGTAGATAATAGAACAGTTGACAATTAGGAGGGATATTGAATCGCGTATTTGCGTAATATTGTATGTACGTAATGTGATACAAAATTATACATACAAACAATCTGCACGCTGTACCCCTAATGGGGTAGTCAGGAAGGATGGAAAAGTACATAATTATTATTTTAATCGCTAGTGTAGTCTGCAGCAAAACTGGTGGTCAATATAAATTAAAAAAGGAAGTACCTACTTAACATGATCGCAGTGCACAATGAATCAGATTCCTTTTCTATAATTATATGACGAAGATCGGTATCTCTGACTACCCCGTTGGGGATACAGCGTGAAGATATGTTCACATACATGTCATATGACGAACATTTTAATTTTTTTTTATTCTTATTGTCATGATTTGTTTAGAAAAATAGATATACCAGTCGTTTGTGAACCAATTGGTAACTTTCGATGTTAACTGTACTGTTAATATTTACTTAGGTAGTTTCGAATTTCCCTTGCTGGTAGCAAATATCTAAATTAAATACTTACGATGTAAGGTAATATCCTGTCCAATATTGTTTCAGAGTTAGAATTTTCACACAACAGTTGTAATATTTCTAAACTATATAGTTTTGAGGTACAGTGATGAAGTCCTCTTATGCATGACGTCACCAAAGAGGTTATTAATATTAACCCTTCGCCATCTGGTCCCAGTTCCTTCTTTTCTAAACCTTTTTCTTCAGATTCTTCTTCAAACTCAGCAGTATTTATATTCATAACTTTGAAATTGTCTTTTATAAGTGAATCAATATCTGTATTGTGGCTATCTGTTGTTTCTTCAATCAAATCCTGGTAATTCTTAGTGTCAGATGGCTGTGTGAATATTTTTATTATATTCTTTATGTCTTGATGGATCCTTAGGATTTTTTCGTCTGGCGGCAGGATTGGTTGTGCGGAAAATATAAGCATGTATGACTGTAGAAATGAGTAGAAATATTCTGGGAATAGTCTGAAATAGATTAAATGATATCATCATCTAGATAAACAAAATTAATGTTAAGGTCAAAGTCAAATCAATTTATTCAAGTAAACCCAAATATAAGGCATTTTTGAACATCAAATCTACTTTAGTTCGGTTCGAAAAGAAAACCTGAACACTGAGAAGAACCGACAAGAAGCTCAGGTATCATTTTTCAACATCATTCTACAATAGTTATTTAAAATACAATATTCGTAAAACCAGTAAATGCATGTGCAGAGAAGATTATTTCCATACTATTGTTTTTTCTTCAATGAAATCGCTAATTTTGTGGCATGCTTTTCCAATCATTGTGCGTTTAATAACAAGTTTAAATCTCTTTTGCTTTAATTGAGTAATTTCTTGACGAATTTTATTATAAAAACGAACACAGTTGTTCAAAAATGATCCACTTGACTTTTGTAATTTAAATTTAGGAATAACTAGCTGATCACGATCATGAGTTTCCATACCATTAATAATGCCTTTCTTTTGAAATAGATCTATAGTTTTTCTAGTGTAGATTATGTTTTCAAAGATGTATAACGAGGGTGAGAGTACATCAATGTCTTTAAAACAATCTCTCAGCGACTCTCGCACGTTCATACTGTAGATCGTACGTATTGCCCTCTTTTGTAAATTAAATATAGATTAGTAGCAGGCTATAAGACATAAGACAGCAAACATGCGAAGTACACCAGCCTAGCTGTAGCCACATCTGTCAACTGTCTAATGCGCCTAATAGCATATATTACCGAACTGAGCTTATTAGTCAAAGTCCTGATATGGTCCGCCCACTGTAACTTATTATCTACTGTTAAATCAAGAAAAATGGCTGGTTTCGCTAATTCTGATTCTTTCCCACCCAGTTCTAGTGTATTATGTATTCTGGGTACATTGGATACAGAAAATTTGACACAATTATTTTTTTGTGTATTTAGTAGTAAATTATTAACCATCTCGAGGCATCCGCCAAGGTCCTATTCTTTTCCTATTAAGGTATGTTTGTTCTCTATGCGTTTCTAAACAATTCACCCGATTGTGATGAAACTTTGGTGAGCTGTTCTGTGTAGGCTGGCGAAGGTTTCCGAGTTATTCAATGTAGTAAATTGAAGACCACGCGAACGAAGTCATGGGCAACAGTTAGTTAAATCATAAATCTGTCAGTATTTTGTTTCTGCAAACGGTTAAACATGTCACTCTCAGGAATAGTTGGTAGTTCATTTTTTAAGTACTATTGCAAAATGCAATATCAATTTTTAACATAATTTATTAGCTTAAAGGGCCAAATTTGGCACTCGAAACTAACTTGATCAGTCCTTATCCCCTTATATTAGAAGTAATGGACTTACAATTTCAAACATTTCAGGGAATGAAAGTCCTATGTCTTATAGAACTCCAGAAATTAATAATAATAATAATATACTCAGACATTTCACACAGAGCCATCTAGTCCCAAATTAAGCAGCACAGCGCTTGTGTTATGGGTACTAAACAACCGATATACTATTTATATGCATTTCTTTTGTAAATAAATACATATTATATATAAACACCCAGACTCGGGGCAGGAATCGAAATTTTAAATAACTGAGATTAGCTTTAGAAGTTCACTATTTAATAAAAAAATCAAATAGATGCCTATGCGAGCAAGTTGAACATGTAGTAGGCTATTTTTTTTTATTTTTTTTTATTGCAGTTCAAGAACCAGGACTATATTTATTATTACAACACAATTATTATTATTGTCAGTAAATCATCATTATTATGAAAAAAATTACTTACTTGCCCCGCGCTTCGTCTAAGTATATCTCAGCGCTACGACGATCCTTCGGGTTTCTCTCTGTCATAGAATGCAGTAAGGCCGAAAGCCGCGGGTCACAGTCGGCCGGTAACCGCATGGTTGCGGGACGCTCTTCCTCATTTCTGTATGCAAGTAGCCCTGGTAGGTCTAGCGCTGGGGTACCGTCGTTCCATAGTTCGTATAACGCACATCTGAATACAAATTTAAAATCTTTGATTCTTTTAATCAAAGTTTAAAATATTACAACAAATAAGTAAACAGAAATTTTTGGAAGAATAGTCTACTAGTGACGGTTCCGAAAATAAAAACCGGTTAAAAATACGTAGGACACGCCATAACCTTATGGTATCGTAGCGGACAAAGTAAAAATTAAATTAGAAAGAAATTTGAGTTGGAAATATACACATCGTTGGATTTATTTTTTAATTTCTGGATTGGAGTTACCGATTTATTAATTATTTCTCTGTTCCACATTTAAGTTCAGTAGGTTAAGAGATGACAATAAATCAGTTGTTCTATGGTTGTGACATACGAACAGATGGACAGACAGACATGACGAAACTATAAGGGTTTTGTTTCAGTAATATTGGCTACGAAACATTAAAAACTTGCTCTGAAAAGAACTGGCGAGAAACGCAAAAAATATCTTTACGTAGAAAGTATATCACATAGAAACTTGGAACAACATATGTTTCTTAAATATAAAGAGTACAGTTTTATTTATTTGAAAATGAAATAAAATTGTAACATTGTCCTTAAAATCAAAGTTGCGTTATTATTTATCAAAGTTATTATTAGAATCTCATAGGTACATTAGTTTAGAGCAGGGGTTCCCAAACTTATTTTGTCTACTGCCCACTTTGAGAATAAATTATTTTTTAGCGCCCCCATTTTTTCACCTACTGAAAAACCACTATAACTTCAAATTAAATTAATTAATTATTGTGAGATATATTAGCGAAGATTAAACATTAATTCCAAACGAGACTTTTACTATAACCCGCAAGAGTTAACTTGAAACCTGAGCGCAGTAGGTAATACACAACGGCGCTCAGGTCTCAAGTTAACTCTTACGGGCTACACCTGCCAATGAGAATGATTATTGAAACGCAACTTTATAGTATTCAAACAGAGTATCTTTCATTCAAAATAAAACAAATATAATCGATCCTTATATAAAAACTAATGTGAAGGATGAATCTGATGCTGTTTAATAAGTTTGTTGATATCAGGTTCCAATTTACTCAAGAACAGTCGCAAGTCGCCACGTTTGGTACCTAACATGCAAACGATTTCTCTTTTTAGTAAGCAGTGTTGCCACAGCACTAAATCCACGTTCACACAAATATGACGATGGGAATGCCATCAAGAATCGCTGAACGATTGACCACAATCCAGGGTACAATTGCGGGATCGGTTTTTGTAGCCAAAATTCTTGGTAACCATTTTTGAACTTGATTTTTATTTCCTCGTTTGTTGTCAATTCTATAAGTTCTTCTTCCAGCTGAGGTGACATTGCTGTGTTGACATTTGAAAAGGGATCCAACACCCAGTCTGGTATTTCCAAGTTAAAAATGTCCTGGTATCGTTCGGTGAAGTCAATGTGGAGGTTTTCCAAATGTTGGCAGTAGGCAAACAATTCGTCGTTACTGCATGATACTGATAAATTCGGAAAATTGTGAAACTCACATCTGCCCATATTCTTTTTGTGTAGAAGCAGTTTGGCTGCGAAAGCAGCAACGACGTTTTTTGTTTTAATTAAATTAAATTTTATTTTTTAAGTACGCTATGAAGCCTTTATGGCACTCTGTCATAGCCGGAGCGCCATCCGTAGCAACTGATATAATATTTTTCAAGGGAATCTCTTTCTCATCACAAAACTTTTCCAATGTATTGAATATGGTTTCGCCTTTTGTATCGGTCTCTAAATTTCTAGCAAAGAATAGTTCTTCACATATTTTCTCATCTTTAATAAACCTCACGTAAGACAGCAACAATGCTTCATTAGTTGGTAAAGTGGATTCATCGAGCTGAATTGAGAATTGACTTGTCCTCAGGTGATCACACAATGATCCTTCAATGTTTTCAGCCATTTCATCAATTCGTCTTTGCACAGAATTATTACTCAAAGGAATTTTTCGGATAATATCTGCGGCTGGTTTATGAAGCACAGTAGTTATTACTTCCTTTATTGCTGGCAAAATTAACTCTTCTCCGATGTTATGTGGTTTGCCTTTTTGACAATTAACAAAGAGATATTTGTACGAAGCTCGAAGTCCGTCGTCATCTTGCTTAGCAGCCGCCGAAAATAGTTTTGCTACACTTGGCTGAGTATTATGCTTCTTCTCTAGGTCTTGAAAATATGCTACATTCTTGTCTTTCTTATCTGGATGCAGTTTATTCAAATGATCTTGCAGTCTTGAAGGCTTCATTGCTTCATTCGAAAATGTTTTTAGACATAGAAGACACAAAGGCGACGATGGGTTTGTCGGATTTTCAATGAATCCGAATTTAATATATTCCGCACAGTATTGCCGTCTCTTCTTTTTTACTTCCGACATTGTTTTGTTTTGAGAAATACGTAAGTAAGTGTTGAACTTAAGTACTGCTCATCTATTGCGCGCGAAACCGCAAATGAAAATAAAATAAATATTACGTTGTTTATATAGGAGTGCATAAGCAGCACGCACCGACAGGAATAAAACAAACATACATAAACTCGTTTATCTCATTCGACGCTCAATCGTACTCAACAAGTCAGAACAAGTATTCTATGAACCAGCCGATTGATATAGGAATGCACAATTCGGGTTATTTAACAAAAACTTGTTAAAACATGATTGCCCGCGGTCTATTATCTACGAAAATTACCTATCTGGGAGTACTAATAACTATTAAAATGCGAAAGTGTGTCTGTTGCCTTTTCATTTGTTTGTTTATGTCTACTTTCATTTCGAAACGGAACGACCGATTGACATGATTTTTATTTTGTATATTCAATAAAACGACAGATATATGAACTACGCGGAGAGAAATATCGAACCGAGTTTGAGCAATCTTTTAATTAATATTAATTGATGTTCACAAGTTGCAGTTGAGAGTCGAGAGCTCATGCAGTCGTTGTCTAAGATGCCTCCTAGCTAAATGAAATTACAAATCACCCCCCAGGCCTCTACACAACGCCCCCATTTATTTTCTGGGTCTCTTACCGCCCCCCTTTAGGCCTGCAGCGCCCACAAGGGGGCGTTATCGCCCATTTTGGGAAAGGCTGGTTTAGAGTTAGAAGTTTATTATAACAAATCATAAATAAATTATGAATTTATAACGCGATTTAAAAAAAAAATGTACAATAAAAATCTGTGTCTTAAAAATGTGATTATAAAGTTTTTGGCGGGATTTCATAGGGAGCAATTGGGTGTTTATTTTAATTATTTGCGAATTGTTCTAGTGGATATTTATAGTGGATGTAAATTGGCGTAGTTTTGCGTCAGTTGTGCATTATGTGGAATTGTTGAAATAAGTGCTTTTTTAGTAGTGTGATATTGACATTTTTTTAGTGGCTTAGTCCGCCTCCGTGGATTGTACTAGAAAGACTGCCTCATTATTTGTCGCCAGAAACTCCAAGAAACATTAAAGTGTATTACGTCGATTTAATGAAATGACATGAAGAATATATCATTTTATCACTGAACACGTCGGCTGTAATTGGCATAGATTCCTTTGCCTTCCCTCTCAAGGGAGAATTATACAAAAAAAATTATAAAAAGATTGTGTTTCACCAAAAAGTAAGTACACACAGCATCAGGCAAATGGTTACGCATTTGACTTTGAACTTTTAAAGACGGAACGAACCAAACGAAAGAAATGAATATCGATATTCTGTGATAGCTGTCTGCTCGTGTCACGATTATGTCATTTAATCTCAGCTGTCATTTAATAGGTATTTACGCGGGCGCAGGTACAAGCATGGTACTCTTCTTATTTGATTTTGGTATAAATACCTAAAAATAGTGTAAGCATTTGCCTGACCCTGTGTGTAGCTACAGTGGCCAAATCAATTATTTATTACTAATCATTTCGAAATGAACATTATACAGGCTGTATATGAAAACGGGACAGTTACTTTAATGGATGAAAGGGCATAACTTTAGTATGTAGTTACAAAAAGAATTATCGAAAAAAACGTATCCGTTTAAGAGTTGTGACCGTTTTAATTTTCAAGTGTTATCCCCACCATTTCTCGTAAAATTGGGTTGATCGTGTACAGTTACAGATTTTAAATCTTACGTTTTTTTTTATTTTGTAATAATTTCATCCGTTACTGAAATACAGCCTGAAAACCCCCATTAGGGTATACGCATTATTTTCGAAAATGGTTTTCAGGCTGTATTTCAGTAACTGTACTGTGTTTCAGTACTGAAATTCAGCCTGAAAACCCCCATTGGGTATACGCATTATTTTCGAAAATGGTTTTCAGGCTGTATTTCAGTAACGGATGAAATTATTACAAAATAAAAAAATACGTAAGATTTAAAATCTGTAACTGTACACGATCAACCCAATTTTACGAGAAATGGTGGGGATAACACTTGAAAATTAAAACGGTCATAACTCTTAAACGGATACGTTTTTTTCGATAATTCTTTTTGTAACTACATACTAAAGTTATGCCCTTTCATCCATTAAAGTAACTGTCCCGTTTTCATATACACCCTGTATAATTACCAGGAATTTATATCACCTTTACGGTCTTTACCACTTACCCTGCCGAGAAAATGTCCATAGTTGGCAAAAGATCACCCACTTTACAGGGTGATTCACTCAGCAACAAACCAGCTGATTTATCATCGCTCTGTAAAGAGGGTTTATATTGAAAATGTGTACATTCTAGTTAAAATACAGCTTCATTTAGACTTATAAACCACCAACCACATTGCGGCGTGCCATTTCAGATAAAAAAAAACAACATAATAAAACTTTATTAGGCGCCATTTACCTAATAGAATTTTATATCCTTTAATAAAAGCACATTTATTTCAATAAAATTAATATACGCATACCGTAGGCCTGTCAGGTGCCCTAACAAATCTCTCAGGGGCAACATAGCAGAGTCTTCTTCGTGATGTATCAAAAAAATAGCTGAAGTCTGCCGGATTATCATCAGGCAAGAAGGTCGGTTTAAATGATGCTATATCCGTTAATAGCACCCACAACCATGATGTCACCATAATATTTTCAAGCTGTGTCAAAAGCAGAATAAGAAAAATCACATCAGATGTAATATTAAAAGGGTTTTCAAGGGTAAATCTTATTTGACGGATTTTTATATCATATTTATACTATTTATTAGATAAAAAATAGTCAAGCATGAGGTCGACTCACACCAGAGGGTTCCGTATGGTCTTATTAAAATGGTACTTTCCATACTTATTTTCTGGAGATTGTATGAGACCTAGGAATATCGTTACATTTTTCTTGTGAACTATAAGTACCTTCTTTCTGGGAACGGATTAAAAACCTGCATACAGGTACCCTCTAGCCCCATCTGGGACAGTGATTAAATGAACGTAGAACTTTTCCCGCCAAAACTCTGGCAATGGTTTTCCTCGGTGCGTTGTAAAGGGACCCCGGCATCTTCTACGGAAATCACCGGTGTACCCTCCACACTGTGCCAAAGCGCTTTTTGGGGGGCAATTACAATACCCCTCCCTTAGGGTCAACATTTCTTCGGCTGATTTTCCGCTGATTTTATATTTAATAATAAGCTATAAAAAATATAGTACACTACAAAGAAATCTAGTATTTTATAGAAAGAGTGAAAAACAGACAAAGTTACAATTGCTACTTATTTATAATTAAAAAAACTATATTTTTTTGCACTTAACAATTCTTTGTCTTTGTCAATTTGTTATATATGCTTCATCACATTCAATTTTTAAATTAATGTAAATCAAAAGTTCATTTCAAGACAGAGGAGCATTAGGTTACATGCACGTCTCATCAGTCGAAACGCGAAAAGTAATCTTAAATGTGTTCATAAATTAAAAAAAGTGAGCAATTTATTTGTCAACTGAAATTTTGCGTACTATATATTTCTTCAACAGTATAGTACGTAGGCCCGGAATACAGTACAATACTAGATATCCGCACGCGCTATCGTCCTCCTCGTAGTTGCGTGGATGGACGACCGGCACGCCTATTACCTAACTTCCAGTCAGCATGCGACAGCCAAATATCGTGCGATATTTTCCTTTTTCATCAAAACGAGAATTTGTGTAATGTAATTTGTATTGTGGCGATAAATCAACCGCGAAAAATGCATTTTACGGCCATAGCGCAATAGACACGCAATCGTCATGCATGATACCAATTTTTTATTACAATTAGTCACCGGTCGCGCATTGAAGTCATGACTGTCGCTGTCTACTAATTTTTAGGCAATAACCCCGCTGATAGGTTGCGACGCCGAAGGTCCATTTAGCCGCCTTATGAGAGGGGTGACCACTGTTAGTTAGCCTTACTCTCTAGCCCGGGCTATAAGACTGAAACTCTAGAAAACTAACACATACAGTATACACATACCATAAGCCGTATAAGTTAATTGCTCCATAAATAAAACACGTCTACTGTTATTCGAGACCAAAAGTATATCTTTAAACACGCCTACCCTTTAAACACGCACTTCATATTCACTAAAATTTGTAAAATTCTATTTCCTTTTTTATTACTTTATTTACTTTATTTCTTTATTACTCCTATGAATATTTGGAAACTTATCTAGTGTAACAATATATGTTTCACATAGCATATCACTATATTTTTCTCGTTTGTATCACATAATTTCTGAGAAAATTTATTGGGAAAGATGGATGCAAGATTGTTGTTATAAGGGCTTTATCACGCTGGCGATTTGCAATGCACATAAAAGAGCGTATAAAAGAAAAAAATATTGTAGTTTTAGTATCGCTAGACACAGAGGGGGCCTTCGATAGCGCGTGGTGGCCGGCGATTAGGTGTAGGCTGGCTGAAATGTCTTACGCAGTTAATCTAAGGCGTTTGGTGGACAGCTGTCTCACTGATAGGAAGATGAGATTGAAGTATATGCCGGGAGTGAAAGTGAGAGACTGGCAACTGAAGGAAGTGTGCAAGGATCTATAGGGGGCCCGACATTATGGAATGTATTGCTGTACCCCCTATTGAAAAAACTAGAAGGAAGAGAAGACTACTGTCAGGCATTTGCCGATGATGTGGTTCTGATTTTTTCGGGTGACAACACTACTCAGGTACAGGGTGCCTGGGGTTGGGGGGGTCGAAATAAGCTTCGCTCCGCGCCACATTAAACCAAGGCGATGGTTTTAACCAAGAAGCTGAAGTTCGATAGATAACCCAATCTTGGACATGGGCGGGGAGGGCATTGAACTGTCCTGAGAGATTAAGATCCAGGGTTTCACAATACATAGTAAGCTGACATTCGACACCCACGTCGCTAACGAGTGCCAAATGGCCACAAATTTGCATAAGCAATTGATGAGAGCCGCAAAGGCCCAGTTGGAGCCGGGGATAATCAGAATTATATGTATATGTGGCAGTGGTCGAACCGAACATTATGTATGCGGCGAGCGCATGGGCGGAAGCGACTGAGAAGAAATGTGTGAAGAGACGGCTGGATGCAGTGCAGAGGGGTTTCGTTCAGAAAATCGTTAAAGCGTAGCCTATTCTATGAGGTCAGGAGGGCGTATTCACGGGCGGTGCTGGGAGATGGAGATGCCGACCGACGTACAGAGTACGTCTCATTCCGCGCTGAAACTGGCGCTGAAGTTCCAATGTCTGGAGGACGGGGCAGCGACTCTTCAGGGAGAGCAACGGCTTGCCATCGACACAGATGGCAGCCGGATCGAGGGGAAAGTCGGCGCGGTACTATCCATACGGGAATGGCGGCACGGAGACCGAAACCAAGAAGCTCAAACTGGGGAGTTTGTGCGCAGTCCTTCAGGCGGAAATTCTGACGCTGGCCGAGGCAACAGAGAGAGCTCTACGGAGCGAGTGGCTCTAAATTAAATAAAAACAAAAAATACATTTGTAATATATACATTATAATAATATAATATATAAGATTATTAATGTACATATATGAAGAAAACAAGAAATAGAAAGTAAGATGGGTATAAAATATGTGTAGGGTAATTAAAACGTATTAACAAGAATAGCAATAATAATATACTGAGTATATATAATAATATATATTAACTATATGTTTAAGTATATTATAAGAGATGTAAATAATAGCGGATAAGAATATAATAAATACTCTAAAAGTGCAAAAAAATGTAATTAATAAGTAATTAGAATAAATAAAGATATGTTTAGTAGTAATAAACGTAAGCAATAGTATAGTACAGTAGAGGAAATGGAATAAATTAAGATGTAATTAAGCGAATATAAGAATAGATGTAATTAAGCGAATAGAATAAGAGAAAAACGTTTAAAAGTAGAAATTAGTATAAGGAAAGAATGTTATTAGAAGAGTATACATAATTAAAATTAGATAATAAAGATAAAAAGGCTAACAAGAGTCCTGACCAGTGTTCGTCAGGGGAACAAGAATAAATAAACAATAAATAAAAAAAAAATTACTTGGCACTTAGGCATAATATGATTTATGTTAAGATTTCTTGCTCCATAAATAAAACACGTCCAAAGTTGTTCGAAACTACTCGTAAAAGTATTACACTAATTGTGAAAATTTTACATTAGTTACAATTGAAAATCACCATAATTTTGAAACTACATGCTGCCTACCAACTACTGAATCCTTGGTTCAGTCCCGTATAAAGCCAGACACATGTCGGCACTGACATCCAAATTTTTTCATTTGATTTTCACGCTTAACTTAAATTACTAAAAACACTAATTGAAAATTCATGCTCACATAAATATGTGGTTAAAAGTAGAGTCAAGTAACACAAAGCAATTTCTTGAATTTTAAGGAAAAAAATTCCTTTTTAGGTGCATACATCTTAAAGTTTAATTCCTGTCTCTAATGTATGCCTACTGTTACTGTTATGTTGCATTTTAATTAATAATTACATAACTCTTGTTGAATTTTTTTGGGCATCTCCGAGATTTTGGCAATGAAAGAATTGTAGATGAGTTTCCTATGGTAAACACTTTTTTTGGCTTGTGTAATAACTGCATGATGACTTTGCGGACCACTTTGGATGCTTTTAGGGACCACTAATAGTCCGCGGACCACAGACTAAGAACCACTGTTATAAAACTTATGAATGAACTTCAATGAACAATGCATTGCTAGATAGATTAGGCTCCCAGTCACATACTATGATATGCGTTAAGTGTTAGCTATATTTTAATGGAGTAAGTAGTACGAGTAGCACTGTATGATAGGCGTCATTAGAGCAAAGAGAGGACAGCTGACTCACCAGCGCCACTAGACATTTGAAAATATATATTTTTAATAAAGGGGTTCGAAGATTTTTGTTCCGAGCCTGACACCACCCGGTGGCCATTTTCTTTTTTTTCCAAAATGGCGGCGCACGAATAAACTTATATATATCGATTAGGGACACCTAAACAAACAAAAAATTACTAAGATCGCTATGTCCTAAAACGTCACGTTACAGAGTTATTTGCAGTAAAAGATTGATGAACTTCAATAACTATGAAAAAATTATTCGTTAAATGTTTTTACTCAGTATAATGTATTCAAACAGCAATTCCTAGATTGATTAAACTTTTAACATAAGTATTAGTATATTTACTCAACTGCGACGGAGCCCAAAAGAAGGATAATGTTTTCTAAATAGTATTCGTAAATACAATACATATTTTGGGCTGTCAATGTTATCGTGGTGTACTTTTAAGAACCACAAACAACTATTTTCACTTTAATATTATGGAAATAAACTAGCACCATCATGCTCCCATACAAACAACAACAGTGGCAAACAAACAAAAGTGGACAGTGTGACATCGCGTCTTTAATATAGGTACCTACTGAAACTGAATTTAATGTACTGTAACTTACCTACAGTGCTTACTATATTTAGAAATTTCGCAAGTATCTGTCTATCTCTGTAAGTATCTCCAACACTGATTAGTTGTTCTCGTCTTTGAAATAGGACCAAAATGTTTGAAATATTAATCAATATTACAAACTCATCATTTATTGTTATTGTTTCAAGATGCCTCATAGGAGAAGCAAATCACGAAAACTACACTACTCCACCAAAACTGTAGATTATTCTTATGTATAAATATATATACAGCTGATGGTTGTGCAAATAAAATGTAACACAGTTACCTATTTACAGTTTATATACGTATTAAAGTTTTGCTTATACAAAACATTAAAATACAGTTTTGTGAATGTTCATCATCATCATCGGATAAAATAATATTATCCAAGAAGACGGCTGGTGGTTGGACAGGGGTCTCTTCAGTGACGTGCACATACATTTTCAGCAGGGTAGACAAAAAGAAAATTCGCCAAAATCCACAAAATTGCCACGTGTCATATAATTAATATGTAATAAATAATATTAATGTGATAGAATTTTAAATTATTTATTCACTGGAACTACATTGAAAAATATTTCAACAGTAGCAAAATTGCTACTCGCTATCTTATAACCTTATAAGGCTACAACACCAAAGAAAAATTAAATATATTATACATATACATATTATACTTCCTAATTTTGTTCAAAATTGAATGTACATATCTATTAAAAATTAAATGTTATGTCATGTAATCTTATCACAAATATTATGCAGATTTTTCGTCCATATTACACATTGCCTACACAAGAAAACAACACGTGCGAAATCAAACAAAGGTTACTGGTTGTAATACTAGATACATACATAGCATACATATTTATCACTACGCCTTCCTATGTTCGAAAAATAGACTAAACATCTTTATAAACATTACAAATAGGCACTTATACTATTTTAACTAATACCTAATAAGGATTAATCAGTCTAGCTATTACCAGCATCATAAAATGCGTAGAAACATTTTAGTGAGTATTTTTTTATGGTTATTGAAGTTCTTGTATAAAGATCTTTTCCTGCAAATAACTCTGTAACATGACGTTTTAGAACATAGGGACCTTAGTGACTTTTTGTTTGTAAAAGTGTCCCCAATCGATATATATATAGGTTTTATCGTACGCCGCCATTTTGAAAAAACAACAAAATGGCAGCTGAAAAGTATGCCAAAATCTTCGAACTCCTTTATAATTTGTAATCCATGCAGATGAAATCTGTGGGAAAAGGTATTTCAATACAAACCTTGATATCCCCATGGCATATACCAAGCTTGTGCATACGGTGTAGTGCATACAACACTTGAAATGTAATCCATTTCTTCTCCAATACTGTGAGGAATGGACGTGTTGACACCCGATCATATACACTGCATTTACAGTACTCTCGTATTATTAGACCCGCTTTGTCTGTTAACTGTAAAAAATGGTATCACAAAGACTTGGTAACAATTCATTTTACGATTTAAGAATTTTTAAAATTATGGCTTTTTAGATGTATGCTTGGACTACGATGCTTGGCGCTCCATCCTCTCAGACTACCACATTAGTTACACAGTGTGAGCATATAATAGTGGATACCATTTTTAATTATAATTTTTAAATCGTCTGAAAATAAGATAAGGAATGCAATTGTTCCATCCTCTATGGCTACCCCCACCAGGGATACAGTATTACAGCATATATTTTGTTATGCATTTATTTCTCATTATCCCTTACTACAACCACAGATTAATTCCTTACTAACGCTACAACTATGGCAGCTAAGAACTTGACTATTACTGACACGTTATTCTGATGCCTTGCCCATTCAAAATATCATACTCTTGGGTCATTACTGTGTATAATATAGTATAGGTAAAACTAATGATACACCAAAAAATTTGCTAAATAGGGTAATTGCTCTAATATCTTTGAAAAATAATCGATTTCAAGCCCAATGAGCAAGTTAAACTACCCTATTTATTCATTTTATTATATATTTTAATGATTTAGAGTTTTTAGAGGAATGTATTTATTTTATTTTACAATAAAAGCAAATACAGTAGAAAGTACACTACATATTAGAAACAACACTGAATACATTTCCTTAGATAAAATAGAAATGGAGCTTTATAGATAAACAGTCATTTTAAATAAACAATTTTTTCTTAGCTTCTACAAGGAATAATAATCTATATATAAAAAAACAATTGCCACATGTATGACTGAGCATCACTTAAGAATGGCTCAATCGATTTGGCTGATTTTTTTATTGTGTTTCTAATTGTCAGGACAAGGTTTGTATGAAAGAAAATTTTTGGAAAATTTACAGAAAAGTGGGAAATTTGGATCGTATTTTTGTATGAAAACATCAATAAAAAAAATTTGGTGTTTTGCACATTCAACATCGCCCCTGGGTGAAACCTGAGCAGGTCGCTAGTTGTGTATAAAAATGTGTCAATTAAATGATTAAAATTTGTATGTATGTCATATTCTAAGGCACTCGTGCTCAACTTCACAAACATCTATGATTTATATGAACCATAACAAGGCACAGGGGATCGCCTAAGGCTTTTTGTCCATGGTAAGAATTTCACAAAAGTAAGGACCCGCATATGAAATCTGTCTTACATCTTTGTCATTGATAAGATTTTTGCTGGAAGTAGCAACGATGAAGGCAGAATCAAGCGCAGCCTTTGTATAACTATTTTAATTGTCACCATGACATGTATTAAAATGACTGAAGATGAAAAAACTTGTGGTGCATAAAATATTATTTGCATGATACTAATCAGATACATGTATGTTGTTGTGGATTCAATCCAATACTGTTGTTGATGACCGCACATAGATATGACAAAGCTAGATTCAAAAGTGGGCAAAAGAATATATATACCAGTGTACCACCGTCATTCTTACATAGGCTCAGTGATTTCACAGTGTCTAAATATTTCGCTGTGGACAAGAAGCCTACTTTTTACATTTCACCAAACATTAGAGGGCCTTCTAGAAATATGACAATGACACATAGGTTATAATGACACAAGTTAGGAAGTGTTGGTGAAATCAGGCATCAGATACTCAGCTAAAACATTCAGATAAAATTCTGCTATTGTTTTTTTTATACTAGTTTTAAAATAAGTTATAGATAAAATTAACAAAAAGTTGGTACAGTTAGTTTAGGACATTACTTACAATAACTCTTTGAAATGGTAAACAGTTGAAGGCAGATGCAAGCTGTTCTTTTATTTTTAATATCTTCTCTTTGTGTTCAGCCAATGGCAAAGATGGGTCATGGACTGCAAACACTTTCACAACAACTAAGCCTTCACGTGAGCGTGCACGTGCCACTTTGAAGAATCTTGTAGAACCCAAACTAAACATAAAATATCAGTGTAATATCATTATTTTAAGATATAATTATTGCTAATGTACATAAATGTAACTACAAAAGAAAAGAAACTCAATAATTAGAAATATTGATTCAAAGTTTTTGTAAATTAGAAACATTATTTGTAATAATTAAAATAGGTACCTTATTGTTATCCAAGTATAATTTACAGGGTAATGTAATCACTCACCTTTGATCAAATGATATATCAACGTGGTCACTTAAATAATGTTCCACGGGGTATATCTGCGATGGGGCTATTCCTACAAGTTGGTTACCCATTGTGATTTTAAATAAAAAAAATAATGAAGGAATGCCAGCAACTTGTCTACGCAATATTTACGTTAAAATAAAATATTATTCACATAGCGTAATAATCATTAAAAATACTTGGATTAGTTAACTCTTCTGGCTGAATGTAAATTGGTAGAGTATGAAATTTTTTGCTAATAGTTTTGCGAAACAAAGGAATAGAATACATAACAATCAGTAGGCACCTGTTTTGCAATTTTTTGGCATTTTGATTTGACATGTAATAATGTCATTGTCATCGTTACATTCATAGTGACATATTACGATTCTCGTTGGAGAGGGAAGTCAAAGAAGTCTATGTTCATACAGCTAATGTCTACCGTAATGAAGATTATTTCATGAAAATGTCGACGTAATATAATTTATTGTTTCTTAGTTTCAAGCGACAAAGATATTGAGGCGACCTTTCTAGTAAAATCTGCTGGTGCAGACCAAGCCACTTCCAAAATCTCAACATTAGTACTCAGAAATCCATAGTCATCGTAATCTACTACGAACACTATATTCGCTACAAACGATTTACAAATGAAATGAACAGCTCTTCTTAAAATCTCTTCAAAAACTCCTTCTGAGCATAGACACCTCATCAATCTGCTGTCAATTTTTTTCTCTATGGACCTTTTTGGCAAGATTTTTTATAGAGGTTAGGTCGCAAATTGTTTTTAGTGGATATTGTGGTGTAAAATTGACGTAATTTTATATCCCGGCTCAAAAGTATCTACACTGTTGTGCAATATAAGAAATTGTTAAAACGAATTCTTAATAGTGTGACGTTAAGATATTTTAGCGACTTAGTCTGCCTCAGCGGATCCTACTAGAAATATCGTTTCAATTTATTTGTTGCCAGAAATTCCAAAAAACATTAAAATATATATTGTCGACATTTTAATAGAATATTATGAAGAATATATCTATTCATTCTGGTGTTTGAAAGAGAAGCGGTACAAACGAGATGTGTGATTTGTGTAAATGGAAAATGTCTAGAACAGGTGAATGAAATTGTGTACCTGGGGAGTGCGTTTTCGAGGGATGGAAGATGTGAGTTGGATGTGGAGAGACGGGTAGCAGCTGGCAATAAAGTGAACGGTGCTCTGTCCGCATTAGTGGGTAGTGTGAATATATCTAACACTGCTAAAATGGCCATCCACAATGCGGTGTTGGTGCCAACTTTGTTGTACGGTAGTGAGGCCTGGATATGCCCGAAATCGAGTGAAAGTATGATAAATGCTGTGGAGATGCGGTCTCTCAGAAATATGTGCGGTGTCACGCTTGCGGACAGGATAAGCAATGACGAGATACGCAGTATGACAGGGTTGCACAACAGTGTTATTGTAAAAATGAAGAAAGGAATGCTTAGATGGTTCAGAATGAGTGATGAAAGACTGACGAAGAAAATATACAGAGCGAAAGTGAGTGGTAAAAGAAGCCAAGGAAGACCAAGGCTGACTTATGAAGATCAAATAGCCAGAGTGTTAGCAGACGGAAATGTCAAAAGCACTCGCATACCTAGGCGAAAATGTGTGAGGAGAATGATGAGATTTGAGGAAGCGAAAGAGGTGTGTAAGGACCGCAACTCCTGGCGCTCCGTCCTCTCTGACTACCCCGTTGGGGATACAGCGTGAAGTTATGTTATGTTATGTTATATCTATTCATTACTAAAGACATAAGCTGTATGAGCCTTAAGTTCTTCTGCCGGTCTCTTGGAGGGAGAATTATATAAACAACAACGACGTCTATGGTAAGCTGTCTTCTTTTTGGTCAATATTTGGCAATCTTTGGTCTTCATCTTCAACAAACATTTTATTTTCATCCATTTTCACAACATCCCTCAACGTTTACTAGTGAATACCTAACAGAAATGTCTACAAAAAGTGAAAAAGATCGAGCTAAACAAATTCAGGATCGATGTCAGAATATATTGATACAAATGTTGAAGGATGAAGACAACAAATATTGTGTCGATTGTGATGCGAAAGGTATACGAATTTATCTTCTATAATAATATATATAATAATAATAATTGCTTCATTTAGAGTACGCTATGCATGCTAACGTCGTCTGAATAAGTTTATCTTACCTTGAAGTAAGTTTTCTCACACCCAATCAGGTTCTTGAACTCTATCAGTGAGGTGTCGAGTAGATCCGTAGATCTAAATTGCATAGCAAATTGTTATGGCAATGAGTCACCTTATCTGTTTAATTGTCCTGTTATCATTTTTAGTTTAATTTATGCACCTTAAACACACATTGTCTTTGCGTTGCTAGTGGAGTTTTGCAGTCAATAACCTTATTGTATAAGATCTTTAATTAATAATATGTGTTTTGGCTAAAAACAATAGGTACCCACTTCCTAAACCCACTGAGAATTTCCTAATGCATAAATTATATGTTAATTAAACAACAAAATATTTCTTTATTTTAATATAATTTTTTAGTGTATTCATTGTTTTCATAAGTATTTACTTTTTCTTCTTGATACTACACATGCCCCCAGCGTAAGTTGTAGTCCTTGCATTGTCTTGGAAGAACAAATATAGTATTTGCATTTAACACAAAATAAAAAAAAGGCGTAACTAAAAACATATCTGTTAAAGCAAACAGAAAATTTATCTTATTTAATAGCTTTAAGAAGTTTTGTTGGTTATCAGTTACGCAATGTATTCTTTTTTTAAATATTTACCTGTGATTCTGAATTATAAAACCTAACACAAACCTAATACTTAGTTTGGACTCACACTATTGGTGTAATTACCTAATATCTTTTTTTATTAAAACATCAGTACTAAAATACTTAACAAAATCCACTCTATGTAATAATAATAATAATAATGCACCAAACATTATGCATCAATCATTTAATCTCAAAGTAGAGTATTCCCTGTATTATGAGAACCAGATGATGACTACTGTGGATGTTCCCATTACACCCCGACCTGGGACGATTTAGAAAAGTTCATTTCCTAAATTGACCCGACCAGGTATTGAACCCAGAAACTTCCGCGCCTAAGTGCTACATGTAAACCACTGAGCTACCGAGGTTTCTCTCAAAGTACATATAGTTTCTAATTGTAGGTTCTTCTCAGAGGTAACTTTTTCCTTTTACCTTGTAATTCTAATAAAAATATTTTGAATAATTTTAAGACATATACATATCTCGTTATAAATCAATGCTGTATCTGTATGTATGTATATGATAGCTTTTACTAATGGCGTTATTTGACATATGACATGGTACAGGCAAATTATAGGCATATTTAATAAGATTTTGGTCAGAGGTCCAGCACTGACTAAATATAATATAAATACAATTTGATTGATTCAATATTTTCTCATGAAAGAAAAACAAGTAGTTTAATTTTTGTAATAATATTATGAATTTATTAAAAATTATGGATACTTATATATTATTATGGAGGTATATACAAAATAATTGTACAAGGAAAGGTTGAAGGAATTAGGATTGACAACTTTGAAACAGCGGAGACAGCATGGAGATCTAATTGACCTACAAAATACTAACAAGATATTGTAACGTACCCGCATTGAGCGACATATACATGTGAAACAATACTGAGAGGCTGAGAGGACACTCTCTGAAGTTGATTCATACCTTGACCCCTAGCAACCCCAGACAATATTTCCTTACTAATCCAATAGTAAAAGTGTGGAACTGTTTGCCTGAGGCAGTGATCAGTGTACCTTCAGTAAACTTCTAAAAATAGATTGGACAAATACCTAAATAATAAAATAAACAAGTGGACAATGGTATGCATCTGTCAGCTATAAACTGCCTATGCATTAATAATAATAATAATATTAGCTACCTCTGAATTCTTATTTTCAAAAGGTTTTATATGTTATATGTCACTGCACTAGTTGAATAAGTAGTTGAATAGTATTGTGTAATAGGAGATTGTTAATCGCTTTTTCCTGTTTAATAATCGTGAAGGTTATAGCATCAAAAAACTTAATCACTTCCTTGGCATTGTACCATTATAGTTTTGTTTACCTACAAAATATAAATACATTGGCTGCTTCTGACCATGCATTGCTGTGGGGCGTTTTGCATAAACAACCATTTTTAACCCAGTTGTTACTGAATTCCCATTTTTTGTCAGATCCTTGTGATTTTTCAAATTTGTGGTAATTGAGCCTTTTCTTCAGTGAGAAAAATACCAACAAAAATCTGGGTGTAGTCAAAAAGCCGGAAAATGGTGTTTGATATACAGAACGCTAGTAAAATACACTGTTTTGTTATGTTTCTAGTAAGTCTTATAAAATTCTGTATATATTCAACTAATTTACAAGTATAGGTAGTGATAAATTATAGTTATAGGAAAAAGAAACAAAACTAGGTACATAATGCATAGATACATAACATAGTTCATGTTAGAGCCAAAAATGTATTACAAGATTCAAAGTAAATTTTTTGATGTAAAAAATGGACGTAGTATTATGTTTTTACAGAGAAATATGATATTCTTATGATGCACAACACATTTTAATTTTTTGTTTTAAATTTGATTGTCGTATATTGTCTTTGATTGTCCTATATTGTCATAGTATGAGATTTCTCAAAAACTATGATGTGATATCTAACAAGGGATTTGAGATATATTTAGGGACTAATACATAAGTTGAAAACTTATGGTAAACCTCAAACCTTACTCCTTCGGAATATGCGCAAGTTCTTCTTTTTGGTTTCATTTTGTCAAGTTTCTAGTCATAGTGTACTTTTACTACTCTTGTTTGGTTTGCAATGAACCCTATAAATTTTATTTGTTGTCATGGGTTTCTGTTGGATTTTGACATCTCGAAAGTTAGACAACCAATGTTTAGCCAGCTGTGGTAACCAGACGAAGCAGTATTCATCATCATCATCGGACAAGTCGTTATATTGATATGCTCTGCAAGGGTCCATGGTTCTGAGCCAGAATAATTTCGTGAGGTCACTATATATATATTTGACTGGCCCGTTGGCGCAGTGGCAAATGCATCTGCTTTCTAAGCTAGGGTCCCGGGTTCGATCCCCGGTCAGGTCAATTTAGGAAACGAACTTTTCTAAATTGGCTTGGAGTCTGGGTGTTACTGGGAACTCCCCCAGAGTTCGTTGTGTGGTACCCATAGTACAAGCTTACTGCTTAGTTTGGGGTCATACAATCTGTGTAATTGTATGGAGTATTATTACTATTATAGTTATTATTATTATATATTCATCACAGAAGACTTCGTCTGTGATGTCAGGTTGTAATCGGAAAATCATAATATTGTCGAGCACAGACTCATCCTGATTATATTCTATTCAATAATTTCATTCAAAATCAAGAGGTAATGTGACCTAAAATGACAAATCATAACAGCAGCGTATATTACTAGCGTCTGATACACGGAACACCAATTTTATTGTGGAATTACTGCCATTTTTTTTATTAAAATTGATAAATATATTATTATTCCGTTAAAAGAATACTATAAACTTTTAACTTCTTACAAGAAATATTTTAAAATAAATGCAATATATACATGTACTTACCTCGAAATATTCATGATAAACATTAGCAAAATATGTATACAATATAAATTTCTTAAAGGAACACAAACCACTTCTGTCCCACAAAGGGATCTTACATCTAGCACCTAATGTGAACAGAGTAACTTGAAACTACTTACTTTGTTTATAATAGTTTTAATTACAGAATGATCTGTATATCAAACCTATCAACTAGGTTAATATATAAAAACACTCTTATATAGAAATGCAACATTGTATAAAAATTTCAAGTCAATTGATCACTATTTTTCGTGTTTTTTGGACACAAATATGAAAAAAGTGAATTTTATCATATTAGATTGTTTTAAAACAAAATCGTAATTTTTTCATTCTAAATAAAAATAATTTAATCTTGTCCTCATATTCTATAAGAATATTAATACACAGGTAGTCCAAATGTTTATTTTTCTTTTATATTGAAACACTGAACCAATGGTTCCAATTCAGATTGTCTTTAACAGCCATACTGCTGGTAAAACTAGGATTTCTACTAGGATCAGATTTGTTGATATAAGGTGTCATTGAACAGTATTATCGTATGTCCTAAAGGTGCCACTTCACAATATTATTGTACAATTAACTAAATAAGAAAAGTGTATAAGACACTTTTCACTCACAAATTTATATTTATCACCAGTCAAGTAGTCTATCTGTAATGGAAATCAAATTTTGTGTATTTAAATTGTAGTTTGAATCATTAATTTTATTGCTCATTTAATAAAAGAAATGTCCAATGTCCTCTATATGGTTTTCATTGCCTTCTAGGTCCTCGTTGGGCATCATGGAACTTGGGTATTTTTCTTTGCATCAGATGTGCAGGCATTCATCGGAACCTAGGTGTGCATATATCCAAAGTGAAGAGTGTTAATTTAGACTCCTGGACACCGGAACAAGTGGTAATAATAATTACTGAGTTACATCTTACATTATGTAGATTATTTAGCATAATTTATTAACTAGATGTATACTATGATTTTAAAGTTTATCACATAACTTCTAAGAAATCTACTGTGAGAGACAGACAGACAGAGAAATAGATGCACGAGTGTCTTGCAAGAGTTCTGTTTTTACTTTTGAGATATGGAACTTAAAAAATAAATAATTATGTAGGTACTTACCTAATGTTATGTGTATTCTATTAGTTATGAAGTATGTAATTTTGATTAAAGGTTTCACTCCAACAAATGGGCAATTCCCGTGCTAGAGCTGTCTATGAGGCGAACTTACCAGACTCATTTAGACGGCCACAGAACGACACATCATTGGAAGGGTTCATACGAGCCAAGTATGAACAAAAGAAATACATCGCTAAGGAATGGGTGCCTCCGGCTCTGCCTAAAGTTAACTGGTCAGTGTAAACACATTAGAAAACCATTAATTAAAATACAATCAAGTAATAACGACCTCGATGGCACAGTGGTTTAGGTGTTGCACCCAAGCGCGGAAGGTTTCAGGTTCGATTCCCGTTTGTTAGGTGTTGCACCCAAGCGCGGAAGGTTTCAGGTTCGATTCCCGTTTGTTAGGTGTTGCACCCAAGCGCGGAAGGTTTCAGGTTCGATTCCCGTTTGTGTTAATTTAGATAAATGAACTTTTCTAGATTGTTTCGGCTCAGAGTGTACTCGGAACGCCCGTAGCAGTCGTCGTCTAGTTCCTATAGCACAGGGAATACCCTAGTTTGAGATCAGATGATTGGCGTGCATTGTCTGGGGTATTTTATTTAAAAAAAAAAGAAAAAAAATGAACAAAGTTGCCACAAATTAAAAGTTACATTAGTACAATCACAATCAACTCGTCAAAGGTGACGTGTTTATGGTTCAAATTAACTGACAGGTATATTACATATAGGTATTTTTCTAAACAGGCGAATACAAGAATTGCAATAATTTTTTTTCAATGTTGTAATGTAAGTAATAATATTTTTTCATAATAAAATATTTGCAAAAATATGTATGTCAGTCACTTGTGAAACAAGTGGCCTTTTTAGAAAGTTTCTATTTTAATAAATTAGTATTGATACTGACTGTAGTTCTTTTAAACATTAATTAACTAATAAATAATATCAGTCAGATGTAATAAGATGACACAAGTGAGGCTATGTATATATTAAATTATAGGTATGAATAAATTTATAATTAAATTATAGGTATTAAATTATAGGAAATAATTATAGGTACAGAAAAATAATTGAATACAGTTCAAACAAAATCCACATTGCTATTTATTATAATCAATAATTGTAATTAATCATCACAGAAATGTTATATTGGAATGTGATACATAACCCATCTGTTTTTTTGCCTTGCACATTATACTATTGTGTTATGTAACATTATAGGTCCTTTTCTGATAAAGCTTAGTGCTCTAGCTAATTGAAGTGTACTAAAATTAGCTTGCCCTTTTCTGCAGTGTTTATTATTCATTTAAAGCAGTGGAGCATAGTGGATTGTGTATTTATAAAATTTGTTTTTATAATTTTCAGGGATAAGGAGATAGATGAGGAAATTGAGAGACAGAAACGCAAAAAGAAGTCCACTTCATCCGTGTTAGGACCGTTGCCTGCACCAACCACTGATAAGAAATATAATGTAAGTGTCTACTTATATAAAACTAGTTCTTACCAACAGCTTTGCAAATTTAATTTGGTTGATTTAATTGGCAAATTGTAAAGGTGTCTCATACATACATACATATCCTCACGCTGCAGCCCTAACGGGGTAGTCTGGGAGGACGGAGCACCAAGCGTCGCGGTTATTACATACTTCTTTCGCTTCCTCAAATCTCATCATTCTCCTCGCATATTTTCGCATAGGTATTCGAGTGCTTTTGACATATAAATTTTAGTTTTTGATTATTATTTTTTAATTATTTCAAATATTAGTTCACATATTAGTTTTTAATTATTTCAAGAATAATATGAAGACATATACGTAGACGTATATATCATATATCTATGAATATGTCTTCAGCATCATTATTATCTAGTTTTAATTAAAATATTTTTTTTTCCAGAAGTCAGATGTGATACCAAGTTTACCAAAACCCAAGTCCTCAGTAAGTCCAAAACTAGGAAGAAATACGCCTGCTACTAGTCAAACAGAAACAAAATCGTCAAATGGCTCAACAGACCTTCTCGGCTTAGACACGAAATCCGAAGTTAAGACAAACAGTGATGACATATTCTCTAGTTTCTTCTCGGCCCCCCAAGAAAAGACAATAGAAGTTAAACCAGAAGAACCCAATCCAGATTTGAAAACAGAAGAAGAGAACTTCTTTAAACAAGCAGCTCCTACAGAACAAGAGAAATCAAAATTAACTAAAGACAGTATATTAGCATTGTACAGTCAAACGCCATCAACTAATCTAGTTAATCAATTTAATCCAGTACAACCTGTTCAGCCAGCATACCCTTTTGGTGCATACCAGGCATCAGGGTTCAGTATGCCTGCACAGAATGGCATGCAATCACAGTTCAATCAGTTTCAAGGCATGAACAGCCAGTTCCAGCAAACATTTGGATCGCAAATACCTCAACAACCTTTTCCAGCACAACCTCAGTCATTTACTCAGAGCAATCAATCGTTTTTCAACCAGCAACCTGTACAACAATCACAGCAACCACAGGGTCAACTGTCCCAACAATTTGGGGGTATGAGCTTAGGCCAGAGTTTTCCAAACGCATTCGCGCAATCTAATACAAATGTAGCTGGCAACACTACTTGGCAGTAAATGGTGTTACCATAATATAGTTTGTTTTTACTATGATGTGAATTGATTTTCATTTAGCTGTAAATAGTGGTTGATGTGAGCGCAACGGCTCGCCTCCTTAGCGCTGTTCCTATTTTAATCAAATGTAGAGATAATGTTCATTCTTTTCTGATTTATGGGATACCAATGTATTTTTTCTAATTACCATTAAACTGATAAATAATGAAAATCAAACCGCATCCAGTTTGTGCAATTTTTCTGTGAGATTTGATCACATAAAATATTATTTTTATGTAATTTAACTTCTACTTTGTGGTATGTACTTTTAAATGTATAATAATTTGTCTTGTGATGATATTTTGCAATTTTTTTACACTATAATGATTATTTATGCACATAATATTTCACATGATAATTTTTGTATAATTTAAATTGAGCAAGTTAATGTTTTAAACTTTTAATTAATAATAATTCAATTTATTATAAGTAGTCATTGTTTTCAATTTGAATTTTACTTCAATCTTGAAGTTTGATGTAATTATTGGTGCGATCATTTAAATTTATTTTATTGTAGAATTAATGTAATTTTTCTTAAGGAGCTATTTATAAATAATGTTGTAGAATGTAAACAATGTCGCCACTAGGTACACAATTTAATTCTCGTATTATCGTATCTTTTCATCTCATGTGCATTTAGAAAATATTTTTTTATATTTTGTTGCTACGACTGAAGTATTAGTGGCATAGATTTTGTATTTATAATTTATATTTTTGAAGATCATATTGTACTTCTGTCAATAGTGAATGTATTTTTTAAAGGCAAATACACTTAAAAATTCCTCGTAATTATTTTAATTTACTAGACTCGTTTTGGTCGTAAAAGACTGATATTTTGACAAATTCTTTTAAACAGGGTCATTATGTGTAACCATCAGTAATAAAATTGTCAATTTACCCTCATGATATTGATAGCAAATATGTTATATCGACCACTTATATATTTGTATATTTAGGCAAGCAATGATGTCTTTTTTTGCTATCTAAATGGTTATTGTGGAAGGTATGTGTTTATAAAAGTTCTTTTAGTATATTGGACCAGAAAGAACGTTTAATGGAAAAACTGCAGTGGTTCGATTGATTTTATAAAAATGACATAATACTATGATTAGCGCAAATAGCAAGAGGCAAGATTTGACTGATGGATGGTATAGAACCTGCAGCTTGTATAGTTGTTTTAAATAAAATGCATACTTTTGATGTATTTAATTATTCAAAAGTGATTGCATAAGATAACAATATTGTAATATAAATTATGCATAAAATTAACCAGGGCGTTAGTCATATTGGCTTGGGGCCCTTGAGTTATTCTGTATTTCGTTTACATAAATAAATATTATTCAAATTAAAGTTTTATTTTTATAATCTAATCTATGTAAGTATACAAAAAAAATACAAAAAATGGACACTACATAATTTATTATACGTTTTTCTGATTTCATTGTTACTATTGTACCTTATCTCGAAGTAATGAAAATGAAAGAAAATTTATAATAATCCTAAATAATAACGGAAAAAATTATGAAATTATGAATTATGTAGTTACTGTTACTGTAAGTTATCTTAACATTTACATATAATCCTACTACAATAAACTAAAATTTACAAAAAATCATCTTTCTTGTAACCGGAAGTAAATATTTTTTTTTTAGTAGTGATAGTAGGCTTTACTAAGTCTTCCGTCAGCTACACATGTTTATTTAGACTTACTCCATTCTTTTCACTTGTACAGAACTTTAGAACACAATATACTATCACTTGTATTTTAAAACTCCCATAAATGTAAAAAAGTCCCTTGATAATGTTGCTGAAATCCTATAATTTTTAGTAGGTATCAGTTTTTGATTATATATTTTGACACCTAGTTTTGTGTATTACCACACAATCGCTTTCTGATACGATGATGGAGTGTCGTACCTGAATAACATTGTATCTTTTTGGCATGGTAACCAGGAAGTCCAATTTAAACGCCTCAAGCAGAGAATATGTAGAAAAGATGCCAGACTCCTGCCTCGTGCGTACATTAACTACCCATATATTCACCCAAAATATTGCCAATGTGTGAGTGCATTGGCGCGTGTATATTAGCGCGCACACATTAACCGCGTACGCTAAATGCTTATATCACTAGAAAATGTAAATCAACGCGTGAGTGATTTATTTTCAGGTTTTGACACTGCCGATAATTTTTCCCCGAATGCAATTTACCTGAAGTGCACGAGTACACACCTCAGGAAGCATGGTCAAGGTCACGTGCGCCCCTCTCCCCGCATGCACTTCGCGTTTGCTCTGTGCGATCTATGATGGTAGAGCTGGTTCTAATATATTAGTATTCTGTGGAGCTGGTAAGCCGATTGATTTGTTCACCAACATTATAGTTTAGAGGCATAGAATAATATAATAAGCATTAGGTATTTCCCTTAATATATTGGTAGAAATTGAGTGGAATTATGGACAAACACTTGAAGTTCACGCTATTGTCATATGACAGACATTAACGGCCCGTTCCGATTTCGCCCGGGTTGAATACGTAATATAGCCTATATCCATCTGGAATATTCTGGATTAATGTGTACCTACCTTTAGAATGGCGAAAAATCCACTCTCTCTCTTTATATTATTAGTATACATTATAGCATAAAAGCGTAATTATAAATACGTTATGACGCCTTTTACAACATGGAATAATCATTTTAGTTTTAGTAATTACTCTGTTAGCAAATACTTAAGTACATCCAATAAGCAATCATCACTACATTTTAGTAATTACTCAGCAAATAGCAATAATCAAACGTAATAATTTTACATTCTCTTTGATATTTGATAATCAAAGCAATAATAAAACGCATAAAAGGACGTCCCCTTGTGATCCACTGCTCCGCTTATTTAATTTTCTAGTATTTTTATGTTATTTTTGTTGATATTGAGAATTTAACTTAGCATAAAGTGGCAGTATGGATTACTGGTAAGTTTCCATACAGATTGTACGACTTTTTCTACTTTGAGATACATGAATTAGTGCGTTTTTCTTTGTGTACATATTCAACCAAACTTTTATTTTGCCGCGCGCGGCCATGTTTGTGAAACAGCTGTTAGCTGTGCGTCTTCCCTTTCCATGGTTGTTTTTACTTTATCATTTTCAAAAAATGATTTTATTCCAACTTATTTACATTGTAGCAGTGAAAATGTAGTGTGGTCTGTGTTTATTGTAAAAGTTATCAATTTACCATTATAGGTATGTGTTTATATTGTCATTGAATAACCATGGCGTGCGGACTGGAGAGTTACGAAGACAACGATATTCTTATGGAAGAAATTGAATTTCAAACAAAGTGGAACAGATTTTCTGAATGGCTTCATTGTATTTGTGTTGTTACTTTCGACCTAGAGCTTGGACAAGCTATGGAAAGTGTGTACCCTCCAGGCGTCAAGTTAACTGATCAAGAGAAATGTAATATTTGTTACTTAGCGTTTCCCGATTCTAATTCGGGTTGTATGGGTGACACCCAGTTTCACGTTAGATTACGTTCACGTGCCCCACTGACAGAGAAACAATTGATTTACAATGAAGACAGTGTGCCAACGTTGCGAGCTGATTCTACGCACTATTGGGGCTTTGTGTATTTTCGACAAGTTAAAGATCCGTCTTTACCTCGAGGGTATTTCCAAAAGAGTATTATTTTACTAACCAGACTGCCATTCATAAACTTGTTTTATAAAGTTGTTCAATTAATAGCACCTAAGCATTTTGAAGAAGGTGAAAGCAGCTTGGAAGCTGCATGTCACGATATTAACAGATGGCCAGCTTTAGAGGCGGGTCAAAATGTAATATTGCCTGTATTGGGCACAGTTTTCCAAACATATATTCCCAATCAGCAAACTGGAAAAATAACTCGATCAGATGTCGTTAGACAGAGCCAAACTGCAGCAGTACCCCACATATTAGCCTCTATACAGGATGTCAATGTATTTGATGCGTTGTCCAGTCTTGTGTCTCATTTACATTTATTATGGGAGCTCGTTTTGACAGCAGAACCTATTGTAGTTATGGCTAGTTCTCCTACAGAATGCTCTGCTCTAGTGCAGGCACTAACATATTTAATTCAACCACTTCCATATGCAGCGGAGTACAGACCTTATTTCACAATTCATGACAGTGAATTCAAAGAGTTTACAAGAAAGCAATATAACCCGCCTTGCGTTATTTTGGGCGTGACAAATCCATTCTTTACGAAAACATTACAACATTGGCCTCACACCATCAAATTAGGCGATTCAACTACAATAAAATCAAAGTTGAGGAAGATGGGCAATATAAAATTACTAGATACTGCTCCTGGTGTATATACACAGTATAAATCATTCCTGGAAAAAGATAAAGCTATTATTAAGAAACTTCACAATGGTATGAGAACAGATCGCCCCTCTGAAGTTCAAACGGCTATGGTTAAGCGTCACTTATTAGAGCTGACACAAAGTTTCATGATCCCATTAGAGCGGTATATGGCATCATTAATGCCTTTACAGAAAAATATATCACCATTCCGCGCCCCTCCAGTTCCCAATCCATTTAACCCAGAAGATTTTTTTGCTTCTTTACAACAAGCAGGTCCACAACTTACTTCAGGGATTAAAGGTGACTGGATCGGACTATACAGAAATTTCTTCAAAACTCCCAACTTCAGTGCCTGGTTCCATGAAAGACATAGCAGTTTGACGAATAAACTACATGCTTTACAATTAGAGGCTTTAGCAGAGAGTGACTTGAAAAAATGGTC
Source organism: Zeuzera pyrina (assembly GCA_907165235.1). Classification (NCBI taxonomy): domain Eukaryota; kingdom Metazoa; phylum Arthropoda; class Insecta; order Lepidoptera; family Cossidae; genus Zeuzera; species Zeuzera pyrina. Next base: position 10,166,239 of record OU015641.1, read on the forward strand.
AGTTGGCAAGAAAGAAGTTGAGATAGTGGACATGGTGCTCAAATTGAGAGAGGTTTTGAAGAACAATCCGCCTGTCAGTGATAATACACGGACATTGTTGGCAAGGCGATTGGAAGATCTCAATTGTATTTTGCCAGAAGACATGAAGTCGATATTAAATGTTGCTTCGTGACACAAAAAATGCTGCGCCTCAAGCCTAAGAGGATGCGGCGATGAATGTAAATTACAATTAAAATGTAACTACAGGTCCTTAGCCTGTGCATAAACAGATTTAAGTCCTTTATACTTGTAATCAATTTTTATTTTTACATAGACCTAGTACATAATTGTTGCAGTTTAATGTAAATAATGACAAGAGCATATTTTAGCTACAATTATGACATCCTAGTTAGTATTATGTATAGTATTTTATATTATTTTTTCTTTTTTATTGTAATAGTTGAAAATAGAATAGGCCAGAGTAATGGCTAAATCCAAAATATGTGAAATAATATATGTAGTAGCCATATTTTTATAGTTTTGTATGATTTTTTGTTGAACTTGATTTTTTTGGTACAATAGATTCTTATGTGATGTTCTGTATTAACATATTTTTAATGTACACAAACTATGATATTGTTTTTCAGTGATTTTAAAATGTGAAATAATGACTAGCATAATTTATTAAATAATATTGTTTATAAATTACATTTAAGTCAGTAATCATTGTTTGTAATTGATTCCAAAATGAACTTACTCAAATGTCTTTTGCTTTACAGTGGTTACATTTAGGTATAGAATCTCGAATTATAATTTCACAAAATCCATCCACTTTAGATAATATTGTGTATATATTAACTGCTGCTCTTATTTGACATGGTTGTATATTTAAGATAAAGTTAAGGGCGCCAAGATAAAATTGTTATCACTTCAGTAAATAATAATAATTTTGACAGACACCATCACTGTTTATCGAGTACAGTAAAAAGTATAAGTAAAAAGTATACCACAACATTTGGTGCCAATTAAAATATATTTTTCTGGCATATTGTAACTCATTAAAAATATTGGTATATACTATATACATATTGTAGTGATTGAGCTATTATTTAATGTCATGAAATATTCAAATTGACATCTTACTTTCATTTTATAGTTTTATTGTCATGCTGCTATATACTTTTTTATATGTTTAATTGCTCAATACATAGAGTATAGGGGTATTTATATATTGTATCTCCACTATCCATATAACATATCCCATCGTATGATCATCATGTTCATTGATTTTGATGATTTGGTGCCAAGAAAGAAAATTATAAGAGCCACTATATTGAAGTAAATATTTCACGACAATCGTTTTGATATTACCTTTGAAGAGAATATGGTATTACTTGCAGATTTTAATAGATTTGCCACTGCGATTTGTAAATAAGAAATACATTATGTTAATATTATGTATATACTATGAATGGAGAAATAAAGTTATAATTTTTCAAATAATTCGTTTTATTTTAATTTAATAATTAATTTAACAAGCTTATGTATAACTGTAACACCTGCATTGATACTGGGCCACGATCTGACAGGGCTACCACTTACACATAATAAATGATCTGAAACGCACCGAACATGGTTTTTAATAAGTTGGTGTGTTTGATAGATCCTTTGGTATTGATTGCTAATGTTAAATAATCTAATTATAATATTTACAACTAATAGTAGGGGAGGCCACAATGCTAAACGGGGATTTACTCGAGCGTCGTGGGGATCTATTGGATTTAGAAGATTAGTTGGTAGAAAGAAAAAAAGTTACATGATGCATACCCTTTCACCGGTGGGAGGAGCGTCTACAGGGTTTTGAAAATGTAAAAAAAAAACAGCCACATAGAAATACTCGAGCGCGTCAGATATTAATAGTGTATATGCCCCACGTGTCTCCGGTAACGGAGGTATGTTAATCTACCGGTTTGCATGGTGAGGGCGGCCGTACGGAAGGGTTAAAAATGAAAAAAAAAGATAGAAAAGATATTCTGAGGGGATGTTAAGTGAACCCGAACGAAGCTCCCATCCAAAAGACTGACGATTCAGATGTGACGCAAGCTCGTGGCGACTTTTCGGAAATGCAAAAAAAAATCGCCATTTTGAAATACTTGAGCGCGTCAGATTTTCATACAACTGATTCAACTTGATGTCCTGGTCGTGCATTCATAATCGATTATTTGGAGGGATTTTCTTAATCTGGCGGTTAGAAAAATTGTTTAAATCGTTTTTACCAATTTTCAGTTCTGCACGTCGCGCTAATTATAACCGATATCGGCAGATTTGAATATAAGGCGCTACGTCTCTATTTTGTTCTTTATTTTGATAAAACTGATTGTTTTAGTCTTCAGATTGCGTATTTTGGGTTTTTTTTTGACATTTGGACATCTATTTAGCTTTATAGAAGTCTCGACTCTTATTACGTAGTAATTTTATACTCTCTTTGACCACGAGCGCTGTGATCAGCTGATGGCGCAATGGCTGACGGAAAGTATAGTGTTGAATTAGGAATTGGAGTATAGTGTGAGGACGGTGCGAAAGAGTAACAGAAAGAGTGAAAGAGAGAGGCGCGGAGTGGAGCGGAGTTACAACTTTATTGACGATTTTTGTTACTTCGACTTGTGGAAATCGGCAGATTATTATTATTATCCTTGAATTATTTCCTTCAAACTATAAAAAATTCTACCGCGCTCGAGATGTTGAGATGACTCTTTTTTTGCAACTTTGTGACTCCTCTCTTATGTCACGCTCAAGTCATCAGATTATTGAAATGCACGCTTTTCAGCATGTAACTAACCCATCATACCTTAATCTGACGCGCTCGAGTATTTCCGACTATCGATTTTTTTTTAATATTCTGATCGGCTGCCCTACACGCGCGGCCCCATATAGAGAGGTCAGATATGGTGGAGGTACTCAACATGAACAGGGTGCAAGATACCCCCCATATCTTAATCCATCGCGGTGGTAAATCCCAAAATCCCCAATTGGACTCCCCTACTACAATAGGCGGTAATCACTCACAATCGATTATATCTCGCTTTACTCCATATGTTATCATTATCTGTTACTAATGTGTATACTCCTGCAAGTGTTAACCCTACTACTGCGCCCAGACCCATAGATCGGAGCCCTGCAGTGCTTTTGTATATGATACCAGTGGTTGCTGCAGCAATAAAAGTGTTCGTCGTGTCTTCTTTGTCACGAATCCAGGTCACACCAAGGGCAATACATGAGTAGAATGATGCGATTATGCCTAACGTACAGCCTGTTGTGGTTCCTGGAATTTATTTCAATTGTATAAGAATATTTTTAATACAGTGCTCTCTCTGTGGAAGAAGAGCTGGCATAACACATTTACACAATGCACTTTTGTAGTGTTTGTAAATTCTCCAAATTACTCACACTGTGCAACAAAAAATATGTCTCCTTCCTGCACCTACTCGCTATGGGCGTTACAGGCATTACCTTATTTTATTAAAATAGGATTAAATATTATCCTTGTTAGTTTATTAAGTTGATCAACCGTTGTTTATTCTGATCAGGTTAGTCTTTGTACTTACCTTGTACCTAGTATCTACAATTTGTGTGAATAAGCAGGTATAAGCGTTTCTGTTGACCTATTTATTGTAACTGTAATTGAAAAGGATTGATAATAATTTATATATTTGCTATCTGTGCTAAGAAAGTATATCTATGTGCAGGAATTACAAAAATGAAAAAATGTCAATGAATAATTTTTTTCATGTTGAACAAAGTCCTTTGTTTTTTGGACAACCATTACTACTGTACCCTACTGGGTAAAACCTTGAAATATTGTTAAAAGTCAGAGTAAATTATGTAAGAAATTCAGGGTGAGTAGACAATTAATAGTTGATCGATCCATAAATCTCAGTAGTAACAAGTAGATTTACAAAATTATTAGCACAATTTCTGCGAATGTGAATCTTTACTCTGCACACTGAAAATAGTTTTGTGTAAGTAATGTGTTCATGTCAGCTCTTATTAAGACCATATATTATTATTATATATGTTGGCTTTTTTTCTTATTCTATAAAAATATCTTAGTAACTAATTTTATAAGGAATTATGAACCTTGCTTCATAACATAGTTAACAACTTGAGTTCGCCTCACTTTGCCTGTTTGTCCTGCCAATGTGGTTGCTCTTAATCCTTTGTATAACCCAGTCATACCTCCTAAACCTGAAAATATTTGAACAGGATTATGTAATTTTTATATGTTAATAATAATTGATTGACTTTTGTACTTCTATACTAATATTATAAATAAGTAAACTTTGTTTATTTGTATGTAATGTCAAACTCAAAAATTACTCAACTGATTTCGAAAATTCTTTCACCTATCGAAAGCTACATTATCAGCGAGAAACATGGGCTGTATTTTATTTTCAAAAAATTTCTACCCCTGTGAAGCCGGGGAGGGTCGCTAGTCTTAAATAAAATGATTTGATTATGCGATATTTAGTGAACAAGGCTTTTTTAATATTTTTTGTTTCGTAGTTACCAAGCTGATTTTGAAAATAAAATTTTCTAGTTCTATTTTCGTTTCATAAAACTTGATACACTGAAATGTAGTCTATATTCAAATATAGTAGAGTCTCACTAATCTGGCACTTTAATAGTCTGGCATATCCAATAATCCGGCCGCCCACGCTTCCCTCTTTGCAAAAAAAGTTGTTAAACAAGGACTACAAGTTGGAAAAAAACAAACCTCAATTAAGGATTATTTTAAGACTAGTTAATTGTAAGATATCTCACTGTTATAAAAAAGTGTGTAGTACATGAACACAAATATATGTATTCCCTTTATGAAATGCTTTTTTATTCATTATGAATTTTTCTATACAATCCAGTAATCCGGCATCCCCTAGTTTTAATAGTGTCAGATTAGTAAGACTTCTGCAGTGAGTTTTACAATGCTTATAATACTAAAATCTTTAAAATCTGTCCAATAGTTTCAAATTGTTTCTAAAATTATCTTCGAAACATCTTTTGATAAAGTGCAAAATTGAAAGATGACTCTTCACGAATAAAAAACTACTGACCAATCAAGCGAGGGTAATACTTATGACCAAAGAGAAGCTGCCATTTGCTAGTACACTGCAGTGTTGGGTACTTTTTTTTACTATTCCAACCTTTTGTCAAAAATCTTTTTTTTCGAAAAAGACATTTGTAAATTATAACTTTAAGGTTATGGTAATATTGTAATACCTATGTAATATGTACCTGAACCAGTCATGAATGACATTCCAATGATGGGCAGAGCAACATTTGATCTTCGAGCGGTGGTAGCCATGTGACTGTCGTCAGGATATATGAATTCTGGTTGCATCTTCGGTATGTAATGAGGATCGAAGTTCAGATACGGGGAGAGACTTGCGCTAGCGGCCTGCTTTTTTTGATCCTCATTTTTGTTCAAAGGAAGTATATCACCAAATAGAGACATTTTACGTTTTTAATCTAAATTATACTAAATATAAAATTAAATTCTAAGGTCCTAAATCACATGAGAATTTGTGAAAATGAAATGTCAAGTAGCAAACAAGGAGGCTAACCGGTTGACAGATATATCTGGTGTTGCCATATAAATAATTTGTTTTACTTTTTCGTTCATACCTTTTTTCATTTTGTATTTTAGTGAAGAGAGGACATCAGAAGATGCAAGAAAAATTATTAAGACCGCTAAGCTTCACGAATCGGAGTTAACTGAAATCACTCAAGTATTGAGATTCCCGGATTCCAGTCAAAGAAATGATAATTTGCGATTAATGCTATTGGACGATAATCTGTTAAAAGAAATAGAGACGGGAAACGAACTACTGTTTAAAGGTAGGCTGTAATACCCTCGGTAGTACCCAAGGGTGTTCCTAATAGATTCAGTCATGTTATGTGTTCTATATATATTTCTTTATAAATATTTAAAACATACTAGCAACGAAAAGACGGATAGAAATTTTATCGTTTTAGTTCTACCCGAACTATGTTCGTATGTAATTATTCATGTCAATATAAATTATCCTTTTTTTTGTATCTTAAATAACTCTAATTTTTTATCGACTTTCTGTGATATACGTACATTAGGGGTGTATTGTATGTACATTTATTTACAAGTCATGGGGTTTACATTACTATGTAACTAATTATCTTGTCTCATCATAGGTGACCTAGAGGAAAATGTAGTCCTTTGTACTAATGATAAAACTTATGATGTGAAGGAAGCGGAGACATCTAATAGTCTTTTATTAGTTCCTGAATTATTATTTGCTGAATCTACAGGTCTGGATGAAACCATACAAAATGATTCTATGGAATGTAATTCTGATTCTTCATTTAATAAATCTGATACAAGTCTAAATAAATCTACGGATTCAGAGGACGGAAAACAAACTTCAAGAAAAATCGTACATAAGGATATAATTAATACATTTTTTACGTATTTTGAAGTGAAACCATGTAAACCACGTTTATCAAAATTACAAAAACTCTTAGAGCCATCTAAATATCAAGGTGTTGAATTAGAATATACTGTAGATAAATCTAAAATGTTAAGTTATGAATCAATATTTGATCAGGTACAAGCATCTCAAGTCGAGTTAGATGCAGAACTTGAAAGGATTCAAGCAATTAAAATGGGTAATCATTACCGTTTATTAGAATTTGATTATGAGTTTAGAGTTTTGTCATATATGTTGGACTTGATAGAAGAGAATTCGTGGCCTTTGGAGAAAATATCGAAAGAGATAACATTAGATAGTTTAAAAGATCTAATACCATTAACTATACTAGAGGCGATATTTCGATTTTATGCTACACAGTCGGTTGTAGAGAATGGTGTATGGTATTATGAATATAAACAGGATAAGATTTGTAGATTTCTAGCGAGAGTTTTATTAAAAAGTGCAGGAAAATTCAATTTAATTGAATTTATGCAGGCTTGGCGAGATTCCGTACCTGAAGGAATGGTTCCTACTGTAAGTATGTAATGTAATGTTAAATATAGCTTAGTGATACAACAATTACTAATTTCATTTTCTTTTAGGAATCCTTATTATCAGGAATTGCGATTGTGGATAAATCTAGTACGCCTCCAGTAATTTGGGGATTTACAGAGAGTGATTTGCCAGAAGACATTAATGAACGCTTCAAAATTTTATTTCAAACAAAAGCTAAGTGGTCTGTGGATGAAATTTCACCATACATCGAGTAAGTTTTATATAGTATTGCTATAAGTATTGTGTTTTGTATAGTTTCCTTTCTAAATTACCTCGATTATCAACTTTGTTTTCAGGTGTTATGCGACTGAAAAACTAAATGTTAATGCTTTATTGACAAAATATGCACGTGCGTCTACTCTGGATGGTGTTAGAGTATTCTCAGCAAAACATATGAAGTAGGCGTGTCTAAAAATTTTGTAATATAAGTACTTACCTAATATTCATGTGTAAGGGAATAATTTAATACACCATTTCTACGACTTCTCGATTTATTTATTTTTAAATGGTTTTGTACATTTTTGGAATTTATTGTGGTCATTTTACAATAATTCTATCCTTACAACTAATTACAATAAAGCTTATTTATCTAATTAACACAGCCTTCATTAATCAATTTCTTATAAACTTCAAATTTAAATTATCAATACAAATTTTAAGATTTTTCAATATTCGGCACTTCGTCATACAAGTTATTATTTATAAAAATAATTATAATAGCAATAAAATACGTCGAAACGTGCTTTTTCGAAATATTTCATGTAATAGGGAATGATAACTATGATAACTGAAAATATTATATTTTATGAAACTATTAAGTCATCGTGCATCTACTTTATTTTATCCTTAAAATTTTTGGTTTTACTTATCTAATGATTGTTTAATATTCCTTCTGAGCTTGTCTAATTCGTCCCACATTTGCTTTGGTAAATCATCTCCAACTTCATTTGCAAAATACTTTTCTATAGCGTCAGCCTGAAAAATAAAAGGCGAAATTGGAATAAGAAGATTAAATTCTTCATTGACTACCTATTCTCATCTTCCAATCATATTAATAAATAAGTACCTAAGTTATTTTAATGAAATTACCCTGTTAATTATTGTTAAACAACTGAATTTTGTAAAGAGTTACAAAATCTGCAATTTTATTAAAACTGACTTGACAAAATACGTACTTCCTGAATCCAGAAGTCCTTTGGTATGCTGAAGAGCTCTTTTACGTTAACGTCTCCTAAACCTTCAAGATTTAAAGCATCATCTTTTGGTATATGTCCAAGGGGTGTTTCTTTGTAACAAGGTTCATTGTCGCAGCGACGGAGTATCCAATCGAGTACACGAGAATTCTCGCCGAAACCGGGCCAAAGGAATTTACCCTAAAATTATTATAGTTTTCATAAATTAAGAAAAGAATTGTTGAGAAATACATGAGTACCAACTTTTAAAATTTATGATATCGCTAAACAAATTACCTGTTCACTCTTCCGGAACCAATTAACGTGGAATATCTTAGGCATTTTACGACCAGGTTGTGGCATTGAGAGCCAGTGCTTCAAATAATCGCCAAAGTTATATCCAAAGAATGGTCTCATGGCGAATGGATCATGCATCACTATTTTTTCACAATGTTCGGCAGCAGCGGTAGCTTCAGAACGCATAGAGGCTCCCATAAATACACCATGGCTCCAATCCCTCGATTCCACTACTAAAGGCACTCCTGCTGGGCGGCGGCCGCCAAGTAATATTGCGGAAATTGGCACACCTTCTGCACTTTCCCAGTTGTCGTCAATCATTGGGCATTGTTCAGCAGGAGAGCAGAATCTAAAAAGACAAGTTTTTATAACATTATTGTCGCCATTATAATTCCCTAAGCAAAGGTATCTCTTGTGTTTATGGTAACTCCATACTTTTTTGTTTTAATTTACAAGTTAATTCGGGCATCGTAAATGAACATACTGCCACTGTACCTTGAGTTAGGATGAGCAGCAGGAGACTTTTTACTGGGATTCCATGGTTGTCCTTTCCAATCGATCAAGCTTTCAGGAGCAGGGCCCATGCCTTCCCACCAAACGCCGCCGTCTTTGGTCTCAGCTACATTGGTGAACACAGTGTTGTGGAATACTGTTGCCATTGCAATGGGGTTTGTCGATGCGGATGTTCCTGTGAATACGTATTAACAATTTGTATGATAACTCGTGATTCGTAAAACATTATACCTACACTTTTGAAAGGATATTAAATATTGTATGATTCTCGCAGTGTTTCGAAATGCCATTATGCCATTACGGTAAGCAGTAGGTAATATAATGTGAAATTGAAAAGAACGTATTTTTGTTAAAAATAATAATTACTTTGAATATGTTATTTTTAAACATACCAGGTGCCACCCCAAAGAAGCCATTTTCTGGGTTAATCGCTCTTAAAACACCGTTCTTGTCGAATTTCATCCAAGCGATGTCATCGCCTACACATTCCACTTTGTAACCAGGCAATGAGGGCGTCATCATGGCTAAGTTGGTCTTTCCACAAGCTGATGGGAAGGCTGCCGCGATGTAGCGTTTTCGACCTTGAGGGTTAGTTATGCCGACGATCTGTAGAATTTTATTCAAAAATATATAAGTATATCATTCATAGAAAATTCTTATTAGGTAGTACCTGAACAATATTTTCTATTCACTGGTAATTAAAAATAGCATTATCTGGAAATATAAAGGGTATTAACTAACAAAGTAATTTGATAAGAAACTTTCGATATAATTTCTTTGCTTGGACCTTGCTTTTAAGGATTTATGAGGATACTTAGTGTGTAAATACTTTAAGAGATAAATAGAGAAACAAAAGTTTGGTATAAAATATTGTAATTACCAGCATATGTTCGGCAAGCCATCCTTCACGACGTGCGATTACTGATCCCAAACGAAGGGCGAAACATTTCTTCCCTAATAGGCTGTTGCCACCGTAACCGCTGCCTAAAAACAGAAAGAAACGCTTTTTAGTTTTATTTCGAAACTAGTTGATGTCCGCGACTTCGTCCATGTAAAATAAGAAAAAGCCTATGTTATTCCGTAGGGCTTAATTTATCTCCATTCAAAATTTCGTTGAAATCGGTCCTGCCGTGTACAAAGTTCAAATTTATAAAAATGCGAAACACATGTTCCTTTATTTTTAATAACCAATATTCGTACTCAATATTACAGCCATATAAAAGTTTCATACAAAGTTTAATCCCCCCTTTTTCACTCTTTAAAATGTAATTTCCAAAAATCCTTTCTTAGCGGGTCCAGACATTCCGCAATTATGCCAATTTCATGATCTTCGCTTTAGTAGTTTTTGAGATTACCTGATTAATCTGTGAGTGGTATTTCGCTTTAATGTAATTATATAGATTTCTATATAGAACCTAAGTGAAAGTGTGTAAGGAGAATGACGAGATTCGAGGAGGTGAAAGAAGTATGTAAGGACCGCGATGCTTGGTGCTCCGTCTTCCGTTAGAGATACAGCCTGAGGATATATATATGTATATATATATACGTTTTGGTGCCGGTGTTACCTTTGATCTTTAATTTAGAAAGCAATAAAAAAGAGATTGACATGAATGTTAACTAACCATAGCTGACGATCTCGTTGTCTGCCGGCCGGTGCAGTATGATGGTGCGAGCTGGGTCACAGGGCCAGCCGGCAGTTCCTCCGCCGGTGCCCACAGAGTGGAGGCACCTCACGAACTCTTCGTCTTTACGGAGGGCTTCTAGTACTCGGGAACCTGTTTCATAAAGAACATTTTACAAGTCTGCTTTGAGTTTCAAGTGCAAAGCGCTTAAATTTTTTTAAGATGGGTAGGTACTTCTATGCGGTAATTTTGTTACCTGCCACGCGTATTTAAAACTTGAGATTTTAAACTTACCAATCCTGGTCATAACTCGCATGGAATATACGACGTAAGGCGAGTCAGTGACTTCAACGCCGATCTTCGACAGCGGTGACCCAACAGGACCCATTGAGAAGGGGATTACGTACATCGTGCGACCTAATACAACAACAAATGAAATATTATGGAGTACTTATTTAGAAGATAATTGTAACAGGATAAGAAAATTTGGTTTTAGACTCAAGAATTCGAGTTAGGTCCGTTACCGATATCTGACCATGCTTCCCTGTACAGGTTGGAGGTTCATTCATAGTGTATTAGTGTTGGAATGTGAATAGAACTTTAGAAAGCTTGATTAGCTTTAAAAGTGTGAAGCCACCAATGAGCACCGATTTCACCGCGGAAGTCTTGAATTTCTATTATCAAAAACTATATTATTTTCATTCTCACCTCGCATACATCCTGGAAATCTGTCAGATACCGCCTTATCGTAATCGGGTGGTGGGATAAAGTTCCCAAGAGCTGATTTCTGGCCAGCTCTGGCAATCGGGACGATATCCCTTTCTCTTTCGGAACAGATGAATGTTCGAGACTCCACGCGGGCCACATCCGCTGGATCCGTGCGGGCCAGCCAGCTATTGAACATATGTGAAACTGTTAAGAATTCAATGAAAGTTAACTTAAACGGTACGTGAATTGTATATTATACGTGTAATATTATTTTATTATATTACTACCAGTGTCCGACCACGCGTTGCTGCAGCTCAGTAGACATTAAATTATTGTTCGTGAGTTATGATCTTGAGTTCATACAAAAATCAAAAAAGTACTTTCAGTTTTTCCCCAATTTTCCGGTAAATTTTTTTAATTTTTTTCCATAAATATTTTACTTGCACTATTGCGACATGTAAAAAAAAAAAATTGGCAAATCGGTCCAGCCGTTTCAACTTTCGCTTAACAGCGAATAATATTTCATTTTTATTTATTTTTTTTAAGCTTATTTGTAATTTACTTCATGATATTAGCGATGGAATCTCATTTCACTTCAAATAGAAACCTACGTAAAATTGTGTAATTCTCCTGAAATGTCTTTAACGTATCAAAATAGCTAGATAACAAATCATTACACACTTTTTGAACATGGGAATATTTTTGAGTGCCTGTTTAAATCAGATTGTAAACTGCTACATAGTGTCATCAATCCATTATCGGCTTACTTTTTTCGCTTATGGATTCTGATACGAGCGTCAAAGTCAAAAACATAAGATGTTTCGAAGGCTTCTTTGTTAAAAAGAACTTTATGTACCAATTCTCGTATTTGGGGAGACGCTTCAATGTTCCCTGTTGCTGCATAAGCTGCAAAAGCGCGCTGGCTTCCGCTTCCGATCCGTCACATACGTGCACGTGCTCGGGCTGACATAGTGTGATGCTCCGTTCAACGAATGCTCGCACCTGAACAAAATTTGATACTCATGACGAGAAAAAGTATTAAGGAGAGTTTCAAAAGCAACGCGAGATCAAGTTAATCACAGTCGCTGTGTGTATGTTTGGCCTGTATATGAATGGCCTAAACTTTATCTTGTCACAAAGGTGACACAAATAATGATGTTTATTAACACATACATAATGACACGTCATTTCGCATTAGGAGTGAACAAAGCAACAACAAAACAATCACACCTCGATGACATTTTTCTTATTACATATATTACTTAGTCTTAGAGATGGTAAAGGGGAACGAGAATGGTCAGATCATGATCAGATACATACATATCTTCACGCTGTATCCCTAACGGGGTGATCGGAGAGAATGGAGTGCCAAGCGTCGCAGTCCTTACATATTTCTTTTGCTTCCTCAAATCTCATCATTCATCTCGCACATTTTCGCCTATGTATGATCTCAAGTGATTATTTATTTATGATCGTTTTCGTATTTAATTATAAAATATATAGATGCATATATATTTAAATACTCGTTTAGAAAAACGTAAATATATACAATAGTTTAGACTTGAAAGAAAGACACTTTGATTTATAATAATACTAGATTTTGCCTGCGACTTCGTTCGCGCGAAGTTCAAAGACACACGCTATCTTTATAAATTATAGCCTATGTGTTATTCTGATGTATGAGCTATATTATTGTAAGTTTCATTAAAATCCATTGATTAGTTTTTGCGTGAAAGTGTAACAAACATCCATAGATCCATCCTCACAAACTTTCCCGTTTATAATGTTATAATACATAGTAGGATATGATTACAAGAAACGTGTTATTTATTTCAATAATTTATTAGCTTCTTCTCTGTTTATCTTTTAATTTTAATATTGAAGCGAAACTTGTTATAATCGTTATAATTAAAATGAATCTGTGTAATTCACATACATACGTACATATCCTCACTTTGTATCCCTGACGGGATAGTCAGAGAGAACGGTGTGCCAAGCATTACGGTCCTTGCATACTTCTTTCGTTTCCTCATATTTCATTATTCTCCTCAGATACTTTCGCCTATGTATGCAACTCCGGCTATGTGTTCGTCTTCTCTGACCTGCTAATATCTTCTGTGTAATATGTAAAATAATAAACGACGAACTGTGAGTTCGTAGAAGATAGTCGTACCTTAGGTGTGAGTGCAGCGATTTGCGGATTATGCTTAGTCAAACCACGGAGAGCTGTTTGATGAGCCGCGCGGCTGCATCCGAAGGCCACTTGAGCGCATCTAATAAAAAATACACATTTTATAAGGTAATTTTATAAGTATTATGATCATCCTTTAAAGCGCATTTACACCTTCCAATTTGTTGCAACAACTTCCCTAGGGATGGCGATCTGATATCGATTAATGGAAGAACCGATCATTCGATTTCGAGAAGTGAAACGATCCAGTAAATAGACGACAGACACTCAAAAATCGTTCTACGGGTTTTTTAAAATTTTGCATGAGAGATAAAAGTTAGACGACTCAAAAAAGCGCTAAATCTGGCTCCGAGAGAGCTAAGGTGACGGCAGTGTTCGATATATGTATGTATAATTTATTAAAAATTCCGCGCTATAGTTCATTATTTTATAGTTGCGTTCTTATCAATACAAATACTGGAAGGATGATGGAAACTCCATTTTTGGGTGTCCGCAATCAATTCACTAAATCGATTCTCTACTCGAGATCGATCGATCAATTTTTCCATGAATCGATCTCAGATCACCATCCCTAGGAAAGTTGTTCTAACAAATTGAAAGATGTAATAAACGCTTTATTGTTAGCCCTGGATACACAAAGGTTAAGCTGGAGACAAAAATATTAAAACCATACTGAATTTGTAATACTAATATTTTCTTGAAGATAGAAAAATTATTTGTGTGACGTCATCTGTTTTAAGTCTCACTTATTCTTTATAAATTATTTAATAAAGAGATAGTAAACGTACGTGATGTCTTCAATCGCTAACTTTTCCTGTCTTCAAAAAATTTTGGTACCTACTATGTACTACAAAATTCAATATATAATTCTAAAATTCTTGGTCAGGGTTCCGGTTCCAAGTGGTAATTTCAGTGAGCGACGCATTACTTCTCAATTATTAGGTATTAATCGTGTAATTTCTTGGCATAGATTTAGTAAATAACCACAGATTAATTAGTTACTAGCGTAAAGTATAACTATAAAATAGGTTTTACGTTTCATTCGAAACTCGTTTGCTCTGTTTAAATTACTTGTTGTGGAATTTAATAAGAACATGCTAAGGACAGCCTGGACAGGACAGACGAGTGTCAGTTGTAAAATTTTTGCCCCCTTTGAAAAACAACATCCGGTGCTGTTTTGATAAATAACTAAAAAATTTAAGGTTATAAAAAATAAATTAAAAGATTGAAAGCAGAGACATATTAACTTAAATTTTTCTAGTATTTGTTACACAGTGAAGTACTTATAACTTTGTTGTCTGTTTATCTAGTTAAGGTTGCGTTGGTATTTCTTCAAGGCTGTCTTGTCCTGAACTTTGTACTGATCGTAAGAGTTCCTTTTGAATCAGCATGTGTAGTAATGATTGGACTAATTTAATAGATATGTAATTATTATAACTTTAATTAAATTGTATTAATGAGGAAATGTAGGATTTTTTCATAATAGTTTTGCATTGTTTTTAAATTTTCTGTTCTAAATAAGCTTTGTGTAAGTGTTAAAATTATTTTTTGTATTTCATGGCGTTTTCTCATTTCTCAACGTGGGCTTGAACTGAACTGGCTTTCTTTTAATTTCCACTCTAAAACCACAAGCTATGGACATTTCAAGGACGTTTTAATTTTATTTTTTTTTATATTAAGAGAAAATAATACTTAATGTTATTTTCATTTCTTCTTAGAATTTATTTCTAACAGTTGGATTAATTATTATCAAGTAATGATTACTTTTCTCTGTTTATAATTATTTTAAACTTAATTGATTACAACGCATATAGTATCAATAAAATTACATACTTTAACGTCGAATTTTGATTCACTGTACACTATGGTTTATAAAAGTATAATTTTTGTATGTATCGAGCGATTACTGCTTCGTTTTACGTAAAAGCAAAGTATTTTATGATTTGATAGATTATTTTTATTGCCTCCCCACGAGGTTTCCATTATATTTTGTTACCTATAGAGTATTTTTCTTATCAAATGATTTAATTTATTTCTTACCATGTTTGATTTAAGTCTTGGGAAGTTTTATTTTCATACCTATATTTTAGATTTGTATGGTACATTTGACGTTCAATAAAACCATAAATATGTTTACTTGTAAAAATAAATTTGAAATTCGAATATCTTAAATTGAATAAATAATAAATTATATAAATAATAATAATGAAATAAAACTCACTGTGCGGCGTTCCTTACGTAGGTTTCAGGAATCGTATTGAGGTGCAACATTTTAATAACAACTCTTCAGTAATCAATCGAAAAAAAATTAATTAAACTAAGCAAATAAATAATTACTGGGTAAACTGAACGAGTTACTAATACTTTTTACTGGAAATTTTAAAATGCTAAAACCTAAATGAATGCTAAATTTTATCCAAATTACTGAAGCTAAAGAGAAATATCAGCCATTTATAATATCTGATAATATTTAATCTATCACCCATTTAATGTTATAGGCGTGAAACGATTTAGAATTGATTGAAATGTTGCGCGCGCGCAGTTTATATACTAGAGGAGTGCGTACAGGCCTCACGCTGATTGGCCGGAATTGCGGGCGGGTCATCTACGTATGATTTAATTTCGTACACTTACAACTAGTTTTTACTGATAATAACAAGATATTTTTAACTTCGACCATAAAATCACTACTGTGAACAATATTTTTTTATTTTCTAAATGCATTTGTTTGTCCAATTAAACATACTGTTATGATGTCGTCAGAAACTGTCTCTACACAAAGCTCAAGGTGTGTTGCGTCAGACTGATCGGTGTCTTCTACAAGTGTATGATTGCATACAAAAAACATCGATGATGCAAATAGACGGATAATAATGACATTTGCGAATACCAAAAAGAAATTTAGGGTGGCTTGCACCAACTATGTATTTAAACTCTATTTAAGGATTGACATCTCCTTTAAAAATTACTTCTGTGCAATATACATGTATGTAATTATAATTATAATTCAACTAGTTTAGAAAACAGTCATAGCATTATCCTTTGCTTTACGAAGGAAAAATTGACTTACTGATAAACATAACATAACAGGAGTTAGGAGTCGCGGTCCTTACACACCTCTTTCGCTTCCTCAAATCTCATCATTCTCCTCACACATTTTCGCCTAGGTATGCGAGTGCTTTTGACATTTCCGTCTGCTAACACTCTGGCTATTTGATCTTCATAAGTCAGCCTTGGTCTTCCTTGGCTTCTTTTACCACTCACTTTCGCTCTGTATATTTTCTTCGTCAGTCTTTCATCACTCATTCTTTCCATGTGCCCGAACCATCTAAGCATTCCTTTCTTCATTTTTACAATAACACTGTTGTGCAACCCTGTCATACTGCGTATCTCATCATTGCTTATCCTGTCAGCAAGCGTGACACCGCACATATTTCTGAGAGACCGCATCTCCACAGCATTTAACATACTTTCACTCGATTTTGGGCATATCCAGGACTTACTGATGTTTCCTGTATTCTTCTTCAAATGGCGGCAACGGTCCGCAAGTATTTATTTCCGGTACGTATCAGTTGAGAATTTCAACTTTCAATATTTTATACTATATATGAAGCTTATTTGACAGTTTCAGCCTAGTTTTGCTAGATGGCACTAGATTGAGAATTTCAACTGATACCTCTATTTCCCTATATAATTTACTCAGTGTGCCAGTATTTTTGGCTGACGCCGGTCCGCGAAATATTTTTCCTACTTTCGCTGAGCCGCGGGTGCTAAACGGTTGAAGAACACTGGGCTAGAGTAGTAGCAATTTGTCACTATTTACTTCCAGTTTGCCATCTGCAATCCCAAATATGATTTTGTTGTCTTAACTCTACATTTTTCCACCTCTAGTAGCTAATATAGTGTAATGTTATGTGCATATATAGTTACATACATACATATCTTCACGCTGTAACCCTAACGGGGTAGTCAGAGAGAACGGAGCGCCAAGCGTCGCGGTCCTTACATACCTCTTTCGCTTCCTCAAATCTAATCACTCTCCTCACACATTTTATATTCTCCTCATACATTTTAGGTATGCAAGTACTTTTGACATTTCCGTCTGCTAACACTGGCTATTTGATCTTCATAAGTCAGCCTTGGTCTTCCTTGGCTTCTTTTACCTCTCACTTTCGCTCTGTAGATTTTCTTCGTCATGTATATGTATAGTTACATGCATAAAAAAGTCGATGCGTCTGTCTGTATTTTTTAAAAAGAAGAAACAGCTCTGTTCTTAGAAACTATGGAAGTTCTCCGTTGTATTCCAGCAAAATGCAATCACAAGATCAAGACGATCCACTTCCATTTCTGAGATGTAAAATGTAATAGAAATGGATTGTTTGTTTTTGTACATAATAAACACATTACGACGGAGGTAGGTACTTCCCAATCGCTTATCAAGAACCGTACAAGTATAACTACTGTTCAAAGTTTACGTAGGATTTCAAAATGAGTCACGTGTTTCCACACGGTCTTTGTGATTTTATAAATCATTTGACTATTGGGCAGATAATGTCCATTGCTATTTACATTATTAACGTTAATTGTTATATAAATGGATGTAAATAGTACCTACTACATCTAGACACAAGTTAGATAACTAAGTGTTCTCAGAATAATGTTAAGACATTTAAATCAACACGTACCTTATAAACTAACAAATGCAATAATTTCTGGGTGTTATTAAAAGTACCTACCTACCTTTTTTTTAGAAACGCAGGAGAAACCTGCAGACAGATACCTAGCCAATGGTGGATTCAGGATTTTGGTTTGGGAGGGGCTTGAACCCAATGAGGGTCGGGCGTTCCGGGACCCTAAAATCTTTCATGAAGGGACTGAAATGCTTTTGGGACTCAAGTCCCTTAGCCTCCCCTCTAAATCCGCTACTGTACCCAGCACTTTGGGAGTGAGTGGGTTCTTGAAGAGCAATTTAAAATTAAACCAAGCGTGCGTCAAGTTTGTCATGCAACTGAGGCTATACTGAAGCAAGTTAACATGAAACTTCATAGTTACCACGCGAAGATGCAATGTTGACATAACAAAAAACAAACAGTATTTTGTGCTGGAGCTATTCAGATTATATTATGCAGATATTTGTTAACTGCAACGCCTTCAAAATCTTTGTATTCGGCTTATATACGGTCTACGTAAATATTACCATGTGTCTAGTTTCCGAAAACAGCTAAAAGGGCTTCCCATTCGTCTTCGCAGGAACACCCATGTCCTTACACGTTTGTTCAAAATCCATTATAATCTTTCTTATCCTTCATACTTCCGTGATCGTTTCCATCCTCTCTTTTCCAGAGATCCCAACCCTAGAAGCGACACTTGTACCCTTCTAAAATCGCCTATCCATAATACTGCTGCGTATGATGATTCTTTCTGTTGTAAAGCTGTCAGTCTATGGAATTCACTTCCTACATATATAAGAAATTGCCAAACACTAGCATCTTTTAAAAAGCTCTTAAAGGAACACTTTTTGTCATTTGCATAATTACTTTTAATATGTATGTATGTATACTTATGTGTGCGTTAGTATTGGTAATTATGTGTGTATAATATAATACGTACGTACGTACGTAGTTATGTGTATTATATTGTTTCTTATGTACCTAGATGTGTATCTCTATGTATGTAAATATTTTATATTTGTTTGCCTATAAATTAATTTTAAATTATACTTATTATTTTAGTTATTTCGGTGATATTTTGTTTTCTTACATTTATTTATATTACTGCCCTCGTTCATTTTCTCTTAAAGAGATAAGCATCGACTTTTATCATTGTTATTTATTTACTACTGTTTCTGTGTACTTTTTTGTGCAAAAAAAAATTAAGTATCAAAATATAAACTTGATACCTATACTAAAAATAATGAAATTGCAGTGTCAATTCAAAGCTTTATTGTCACATTTGACATAGCAATTTTAATCACTAATTTTTAAAAACTTGCCTCATTATATTTGACTGCGCAATTTACGATCAAAAATAAATCAAGCTTGCAGCAAGATTATGAGCTATCTGGGCTCAGTAGCAATTTAAACTTGAACCAGGGGTGTCCCATGTTTGCCATGCAAATGTATACATTTGAGGATGGTTAAATTTACACTTTCTAGTTACCACGCGACAAGGACACAATGTTGATATAACGTACAATGTTTTGTATCTGGAGTTATTCAGGTCCGAGATTCCATCGTCGTACCAGAAGGCAATTTTGAGATGACACAAAAGTATATACATACATAAACAAAAATTAAATACCTAGTGAAAATTATAAGATTGTAAGCAACGTTGTCAAAAAGTTTGTCATCATATTTGACATAGCAGTTTTTGATCATTATCACTTGCTGCGACATAATTGATTTGGCAATTTACAATCAAAGAAAAATCAAGCATGCAGCAACTTTATGTGGTATCTGAGATACAATTTTTGAAAAAATACTGTGTCAGGCGGGTATGGGCGGACGCAATAGAAATCTTATAAGGGTTCTGTTTTTCCTTTCGAAATCCTAAGAGTATTAAAAACAAGAAAATTGGACTGATAATGATGTTAAAAGTAAGAACATTTTTATTTTTTATTTTTTGGTATATTTCTCGCTCTCTGTATTTCGAAATTTATAAAATTGGTGAATTATATTGCAGTTTTATTTTCTAGGCCTGTTATTAGAGTTTACTCAATACGGAATGCAGAACTCTGTCATTGGTCATTGCATACAGAATGCGAAACAAAATTTTGGCAGCCCTATCCTTAATTCAAACGCGTAGTAGGTATTATGTGGTATTACCGTCAAAAATTATGAAAATATATGACGTTTTGTTTTGATTAACGACTAGTTTGATGGTGGCTGTACGGTGTACCCACGAGGTGTACCTAGCTTCCTTCTAGACGTCCAGTCACCTCTCTCAAGCAACTCTCTATTTTGTTAAGAAATAATAAATCTATTTTATATTTTATAAAACGCTACAACTTTACAAACGCTACCTTAGATACTATATGTATACTTATAAACATTAACTAATAGTTTAATCAATATTTTATGTGGACAATTATCTGTGATGGATATTAGTAGCCCTAAAGCCCTAAGTCGATATAATATAATTTTTTATACAGAAGCTATTATATTACTTAATAGTTTATAGGATCCATATTAATCCATAAATCATTATTTACTTTAGTTTGTTTTTTTCGTTGAGATGACTGTGAAAGTAAAGCTGTTGTATTATTTGTTTATAATAATTTTTAATGACAATTAATAAGTAAATAATTACTAATTAGATCATTTTAAACGACCTGGGTAGCTTGTGTTTTACATATTATGATTCATAAAAAAAATTAGTAATTATATTTACAGATTAAAACAAATTACATATTAAGAGGGCGTACAAAGATACACTAGCGCCACTCCTTTAAAAAAATATTATCTCGTGACTGAGAAGGAATTATTAATAACGGCTCAATTAGGACCCTCGGTAAGTGTGTCTAAAATTTTCTGATACCTTTTATAAAGTTTCATATTGAGACACGAACCAACAAAATTCGATATAAAGAAAAGCGGCCACATTCCTCTAGATCCTATTTTGTTGCTTCGTGTCTCAATATGAAACTTTGTAAAAGGTATTAGAAAATTCTAGACACACTTACCGAGGGTTCTTATTGAGAAGATATTCATAATTCCTTCTCGGTCACGAGATAATATTTTTTTAAAAGAGTGGCGCTAGTGTACCTTTATACGCCCTCTTAATCGACATCGACAAGGAACAAACATGAGGTACACAGCTGTGTTACTTAGAAAGTTTAATGAATGTAGTCATTCATTGCACGTGTACATGGTACAAACAATAACATTATTCCTTTTGGATTTTATTGATATGATTTGGAGAATCTCAAGTAAGACGTCATTATATGTATTTTACTAACTATTTAGACTTACGGAGTCTCCTTTTTGAAATTCGAGTTATAGAGTATATTCGAGGTATCAATACCTCGCAGGGAAATAACATTATGTTCGAGTTACAAAGTCTAAATAATTCGAGATACCGCGTATTTAGGGGTTCAGCGGAAGGGAATGGCAATTTTTTTCGACTTACTGAGGATTACGACTTAACAAGGTTCGAGTTATCGAGATTCCACTGTATTTTATTTTTATCTATCTGCAGTAGCCGCATTATTATCAAATTGACGCACAATAATATTTACAAAATACGAAAGCCATGATAGATTGACGTGATCGCGTCGTGTGCTCGTGCGTTTTTATGAATGAAAACATTGCGCGTAAGCATGTTATTACGGAACAAAACAATGATAAATTAAAGAGGAAAAGGAACTATTAAACGGTCTATTCTTGTACAATTTGTCCACAAATAGCACAATGACATGAAATTATGTTTTATAAACATGTTGTTTACGACTTGTTTCTTTGTAGTCTGTAGCCCAGGCTACCTAGGGACCCAGAAACAGTAAGAGATTGAGACTCTAGAGCAGCCTTTCCCAAAGTGGACGATAACGCCCCCTTGTGGGCGCTGCAGGCCTAAAGGGGGGCCGTAAGAGACCCAGAAAAAAAATGGGGGCGTTGTGTAGAGGCCTGGGGAGTGATTTGTAATTTCATTTAGATAGGAGGCATCTTAGACAACGACTGCATGAGCTCTCGACTCTCAACTACAACTTGTGAACATCAACTAATATTAATTAAAAGATTGCTCAAACTCGGTTCGATATTTCTCTCCACGTAGTTCATATATCTGTCCTGTTTTATTGAATATACAAAATGAAAATCATGTTAATCGGTCGTTCCGTTTCGAAATGAAAGTAGACACAAACAAACAAATAAAAAGGCAACAGACACACTTTCGCATTTTAATAGTTATTAGTACTCCCAGATAGGTAATTTTCGTAGATAATAGACCGCGGGCAATCATGTTTAACCAATTTTTTGTTAAATAACCCGAATTGTGCATTCCTGTATCAATCGGCTGGTTCATAGAATACTTGTTCTGACTTGTTGAGTACGATTGAGCGTCGAATGAGATAAACGAGTTTATGAATGTTTGTTTTATTCCTGTCGGTGCGTGCTACTTATGCAATCCTATATAAACAACGTAATATTTATTTTATTTTCATTTGCGGTTTCGCGCGCAATAGATGAGCAGTACTTAAGTTCAACACTTACTTACGTATTTCTCAAAACAAAACAATGTCGGAAGTAAAAAAGAAGAGACGGCAATACTGTGCGGAATATATTAAATTCGGATTCATTGAAAATCCGACAAACCCATCGTCGCCTTTGTGTCTTCTATGTCTAAAAACATTTTCGAATGAAGCAATGAAGCGTTCAAGACTGCAAGATCATTTGAATAAACTGCATCCAGATAAGAAAGACAAGAATGTAGCATATTTTCAAGACCTAGAGAAGAAGCATAATACTCAGCCAAGTGTAGCAAAACTATTTTCGGCGGCTGCTACTCAAGATGACGACGGACTTCGAGCTTCGTACAATATCTCTTTGTTGATTGCTCAAAAAGGCAAATCACATAACATCGGAGAAGAGTTAATTTTGCCAGCAATAAAGGAAGTAATAACTACTGTGCTTCATAAACCAGCTGCAGATATTATCCGAAAAATTCCTTTGAGTAATAATTCTGTGCAAAGACGAATTGATGAAATGGCTGAAAACATTGAAGGATCATTGTGTGATCACCTGAGGACAAGTCAATTCTCAATTCAGCTCGATGAGTCCACTTTACCAACTAATGAAGCATTGTTGCTGTCTTACGTGAGGTTTATTAAAGATGAGAAAATATGTGAAGAACTATTCTTTGCTAGAAATTTAGAGACCGATACAAAAGGCGAAACCATATTCAATACATTGGAAAAGTTTTGTGATGAGAAAGAGATTCCCTTGAAAAATATTATATCAGTTGCTACGGATGGCGCTTCGGCTATGACAGGGTGCCATAAAGGCTGCATAGCGTACTTAAAAAATAAAATTCCAGATGTCCTTGCTGTACATTGCGTTATTCATAGACAACATTTGGTTGCTAGAAACTTAAGTGATCGAGTATTTCAATCACTGCAATATGTCATCAAAGCAGTCAATAAAATCCGCAACAGCTCTTTGAATGATAGATTATTTCATCAGCTTTGTGTTACTAATGACGAGGATTTCAACCGTTTGTTGTTTCATACTGAAGTTCGTTGGCTATCAAGAGGCAATTGTCTGACTCGATTTTACAACCTGTTTGACTCTGTTATAGAGTTCTTGGAAACTAAAGATACAGAATTGCACAACAAGCTCATTACATCAAAGAATGATATAGCTTACATGACAGACCTGTATAAATTGTTCAACGACATGAATCTCCAACTGCAAGGCGATGAACTAAATTTAATTAAAACAAAAAACGTCGTTGCTGCTTTCGCAGCCAAACTGCTTCTACATAAAAAGAATATGGGCAGACGTGAGTTTGACAATTTTCCGAATTTATCAGTATCATGCAGTAACGACGAATTGTTTGCCTACTGCTAACATTTGGAAAACCTCCACATTGACTTCACCGAACGATACCAGGACATTTTGAACTTGGAAATACCAGACTGGGTGTTGGATCCGTTTTCAAATGTCAACACAGCAATGTCACCTCAGCTGGAAGAAGAACTTATAGAATTGACAACAAAGGAGGAAATAAAAATCAAGTTCAAAAATGGTTACCAAGAATTTTGGCTACAAAAACTGATCCCGCAATTGTACCCTGGATTGTGGTCAATCGTTCAGCGATTCTTGATAGCATTCCCATCGTCATATTTGTGTGAACGTGGATTTAGTGCTGTGGCAACACTGCTTACTAAAAAGAGAAATCGTTTGCATGTTACCAAACGTGGCGACTTGCGACTGTTCTTGAGTAAATTGGAACCTGATATCAACAAACTTATTAAACAGCATCAGATTCATCCTTCACATTAGTTTTTATATAAGGATCGATTATATTTGTTTTATTTTGAATAAAAGATAGTCTGTTTGAATACTATAAAGTTGCGTTTCAATAATCATTCTCATTGGCAGGTGTAGCCCGTAAGAGTTAACTTGAGACCTGAGCGCCGTTGTGTATTACCTACTGCGCTCAGGTTTCAAGTTAACTCTTGCGGGTTATAGTAAAAGTCTCGTTTGGAATTAATGTTTAATCTCCGCTAATATAACTCACAATAATTAATTAATTTAATTTGAAGTTATAGTGGTTTTTCAGTAGGTGAAAAAATGGGGGCGCTAAAAAATAATTTATTCTCAAAGTGGGCAGTAGACAAAATAAGTTTGGGAACCCCTGCTCTAGAGGCTTTTTATATTTTCTAGTTGATTTTCAAATAATGATGTGTCATTGGTATTTGAAAAAAAGTGGAAATGAAGTGTTTTACAATTAAATGTTATATTATATGTGTTTTGAGGGCCATTTATTTTGCAACGGTCACGAACCATCGGAATGATAGTTTTATTACTAGGTATACATACGTTGGAGTTGCGGCTTGGTTTTACAGGCGGTACTACAGAAATGCATCACTGTCGTTGGATGTCTTTTTAATGTGAAATAGAGGGCTCTTTGATAATAATGTTATGAGTACAAAGACAAAAATTGTACTTGATGAACGAAAAAAGAAATGTAAGTGGTCAAAATAACATATCAGAATTCAACACTCACGCCACCGGTGTGAACGTGTATTCCCGGGAAAAAATGTTCAGACATGGCCATGCCTGTTCATGTATGGTCAGATCTGAAATTTGGCATCATCATGCCTGTTAATGTTTGATCAGGCCTGAAATTAGCATGGTCATGCCTGATTAGGTCTGTTCATGTCCAATTATTTTTTATGTATGATCAGGTCTGAAGACTCATGTCTGTTCATGTATGATCAGGCCTGAAATTAGACATGATCATGTCTGTTCATGCATGATCATGACTGAAATTAGACATGATCATGCCTGTTCCTGCATGATCATGACTGATCAGGTCTGTTCATGCCCGGTCATTTTTCATGTCTGAACATATCTGATCAGGCCTGATCATTTTTTGCCGGGTTCATGTCGTAAGATTTGATGACTATTTCAACGGATCTGCCACATGATTGGTCGTAAGGTCCGCTTTACGACCAATCCATTCGAATCACACTTGTCGCATACGACCGAAGTCCGTGAAACAGTCCGTGCGACCGTTGAAATGTTGATAAGGCAATTGTCGCAAATGTTGCAATAGTGCTCATTTCACGCATGGTATAGATGCGGCAGGGTTTTCATCGCTGTTCCATTTTCTTCGGCAATTTTGGCTTGTCTAAAACTGCAAACTGACTTGTCTTATTAGCAAGTTTCTGATTAATTGAAATATACTGCAATGTTCATAGCAATTATCTTAAATAATAGACTTCCTCAAAGTTGCCGCTAAGAAAGCTGTCATTACTTAGGGTGCCTAGCAGACTGCCAGCCTACATCTTTGAATAGCCAAGCTGATTCGTTGGCAGAAGAAACTGCCAGCCCGACGGTCTCTTGAAGCCTCGACCAGTCGCTTACAAACATTAGAAACCAGTCGATGGGTTTCTGGGCCCTAAGATCCCAAAGTTTCCACTGCAAAAGGCAAAATATGGAACTCTCGGAGGGAGTCGCATATTTACCCCGCTTCAAGTTCTCAGTGCTGGCCGCAGTAATCGCTGACCCGAATGTCGTGGGGACATAGGGAACAGCAAGTATAAGCCTTATTCAGAAATTTGGTAATTTAAATTTTTAATTACAGCAATTCAGAATTTCTTAATGACAACACTACGTTGTACTTAATGATGGGTCATTGAAATTTTTCCGATATTTTTCCATTTTTTAAATTTTTCTCAAATTTTTCCCTAATTTTACTTGAAGTTTTTTCTTGTTTTGAAAAATTTCAGAAAATTATCCGTCACTAGTTGCAATTTCTTGCATTTCAGAAACGGCGGTAAGTTTAATTTTCTAAAGGAGTGTAAACTTCTAAACCGGCGGCGGATAAAAAATAGTAAACATGTCGTGTATGTACTGCATTATACATATTCCGTTTCGGATTCCGTTTAAATATCCGTGGGAACATTTTGTAATGTAAGTTATGTTGAAAAATTTTATGTTTGGAGTACACTTACTATTTATAACGTATTATGATTCATAAATTAATAACACAAGTAATCGAACTTACTTATTTTGCAACTTACTTATTTCGAGGCAACAGACAGCGTTTCAAGGTACAAAAAAAACATTATCACAGTACAAGTAAGCAAACAGTATTATATCTTGGCAGTGTCCTAGAGATAATTACCTACGGTCGCTCGGTATGTAAACACGCAATAGGGCTACGACTTGGACTGAATCTTTTTCTTGGGTTACGTATTTGATAATAAGTACTATATTAAATTGTCATATTATCTTTTCATTTTATATTATTGCAAATTTAATATGTTTTTATTTATATAATTCTACTGGTATTTTATTTCTAGTTTCAAAAGTTTGTGAGTTAATATGGTGGAAATGAACAAAAAAATGCATTTTGTGTGCAGTATAATTAAAAATCAGCAATAAATTAACTAGATCATTATGATAATATATTTCCTACAAATTAGCAACAGGGAAATATTTCCGGTTTCGATATAGATGTGTTCAAACATCCATTCACTGAACATCACGTTCGAAAACTTGATTGACATAATATTTCGTCAGTAAATGTGCGGGAGCGTCTCACACCGTTCTCTGCCTGCCAGACGCTGTCGTAGCCAAAGACTTGTAATAATACAAAAATATTATGAGAAATTAAATAGAGGTTTAGAGGTTTGTCGAATTGACGATTTTGGGGTACCCTTGCGTGTTGTTGGCTTGGCGGGCGTGGCGACGCGTCGCCACGTGCTCGCGCCGAGCTTGTATGTCTATAGCGTATACAGTATGTTGTATGTTGTTATTCATTTTGGAACATGTTGCCTGTTTTTTTAAGCAATGAATTTTTTTTTTTTTAATTTGAATAAGTACCTATTTTGTTTTTGATTAAGCCATATTTTTTGTTTATTTCCTTTAATAAATCATCCTTTTATGCATATTTTATATTAAAAATAGTTTCGATGTTTCACATCTGGCAGGACGATGCCTCTTTTTTTAAATGAAAAGAAAGCTTGGTAATCTTTGTCTTAGTGTTGGCACTTGGTAGTATTTTTACATAAGAAAAGCCTCTGTGACCTCGGATTGGTTCGTGTCTACGACAAACTTAGTTTTGCTATTGGCGGTTAGTAGTACGAAGTGACAGTACAATACACTAATCGCACGAGTAAGACTTACACTTACTTTTATTCATTCTTTCATAAGTTTTTTAATGTCAATAAATTAGTTGTGTACGAGCAAGTTCGATGCATTAGTTTTAATAATGCGCGACCTTCATTTTTTGACCACTGTCAAACTTTTAGGATCGACCAATGAATAATCGTTGGCTTTGACCAGTCCGATTTTTTTTTTCACAGTGGTAGTACATTTTTGGACAAATTACAGAACACTGCTTTTTCAAAAAAACTATTCTATTTTTGGGACATATTCTGAAAGATGATCGTCCTATTACCGAGCACTAGACTGCTCTTTATCGAATTAAAATATTATAAGTATAAATAAATAAATAATTCATAAATGTATACAAATCGCAAAATAAATTGTTCATAAGAAACACAAAAGAAACATTTAAAATAGCTACCTACCCATGAATGGATAGTCAGGAATAGACTGAATAAAAATAAACAAATTAAAACTTAAGGTCGAGTTCAAACTATTGTTGCATAATATGATGCAATAAGAGGCTCGATTTATTCAGTGTACAAAATAGTCTTGATAAAAACTGCTTGCGTATAGACCTTTCTCGCTACAAGCTCGTTAAATTTTGTTTTTAGAAGATATTAAAGATTACGCTTGATAACATCATTGGCTTGAACGTATCTCAGTCACCCCAGTTACATTTTAAACATCATTGTTATATTTAGGCACGTAACATTAAACGAATCTGACTCGTTTGAACTTAAAACGTTATAAGTATTATGTAAACAAATGTTGAATAACACATTGTTTTATCAAGTGTAGCAAAATTACAAACCAATCAAGCCAAGAGCGTGTAGGCTATGCTCACTTTCGTAAGGTTCCGCAGCATTAATTTAACCTTATTACGTCGTAATATGAGCTGTTTCATCATGTCCATTTTTACATCCGAAAACGGGTTATTTATTTTTTACTTTCTCAGATTATTTTTGCTAATAATGTTCGCCATAATCTAATACTATTTATACATATACATTATACATGTATATTTTTATAATAAGCAATGACAACTTTTCGAACGGTGACTTAGAGGAAATCTAGCATTTAAGATAATACGGTTTTAAGTTTGTAAATATTAACGTTAAGATATTTGCATAATTAATGTTTTCAATAAAGACATAGGTAACCTATGCTTGTTAGTTTTTTAGTGCATTAACGCCCGATTGCACCGTGATTGCACCGATTTAGGACATTAACCGTACTGATGACGTTGCGCTTGCACAATTTATTTGACTGATAAATACGCAAGTACCTAGTTTTTTTGTAATGTAACTCGTTAGGCACTATGCGCCCTTTCTGAACAGTGAACGGAACTGAACCGTCACGCTCGGGTCGCTGATGCTTGGATGACACTGAATCTGTTATACTCGGTTCCAGTCGACATAAAGCGCGCTCGTACATATATTTTAAAAATAGAAAATCAAATAAGTTTTCACTTCCATCGTGTGGTCATAAATACACAAGCTTTTTTTATGTAGTATGCATCGTGTCAGCTGCTTTTCTTCCCGCGCAATTTCTGAATTAGTATAGATAGGTGGGCAAATTGTAGCCGGGAGATGGGCGTGTCCGGCTGAACTTAGACCTTATTATTTTTAGTAAGATGCTAGAGACTGTTTAAGAATTCGGACACGCTCTTTTGTTGTTCTGTTGGTTTCGTCATCTGTAATACTTATTATTAGAAATGGTGTCAAGGAGCTATTTTGTTGCGATTTGATTCTCTGTACACCCCAAATAAGAAATGGCGTGAAGTTACATAAGTATATTATGCAATTTCCTCGATTAATATAATTAACATGTCATTATTGTCATTACGTTCACATCATTTTATCATCTCTAAATAGAAAACAACGAGGTCGTAATTCATGTTTGTTTGTGCATTCGAATTTCTAAACTTGTAAGTGGGTTTCGGTGTAGGTTTCACAGTACTCTACCTTGTAGAACATACATCGAGGAAGGTTTATACTTCATATGTTTATCACATATTTATATTTAGTCTGTAGAAGTAGCGAAATATTGACGTCTCGTAAGTCGAAATGCAGGGGCGCCGACTAAGTACGTATGTGCTCAGGGGCTCGGCGCTCACAAGAATCATTAGTGGTGCGTTGCGGAGCACCCACGACCCGAGTCATACCAATATAATTAATCAGCGATATAAATCCAAAAAGGTACATCGACGATATAAAGCCTTGCATATAAATCATTGGCAAAAGTTTGTTATTTTATTAAAACACTGTCTAACTTTCAACAGTGGAAATCTTACAAATCATTTCTACAGAAAATACGCATCTGTAAGCTATAAAAGAAAAAGCGTATGACGTTGATCGTATTAAAAACATTGTATTATTTGGATAGGAACTTATTTTCAATTTTGGATTGCAAAAATTGTTATTCGTATTATTGAAGTGAAACTTTTATTTAGGCACGGTGGAGAAAATTAGCCTGGATCCCAAGGTGAAAAACTTCCTCTTCTTTGATTTCAACCGGTAGTTGAAAGGAAAGTGGGAGAATCGTTCTTACTCTCTCTGTCAAATGCGTCATACCCACTCTACAACATTGAATACCTACAACGGGAGGCGGCATACGCGCTATTTCTCATACAAAACTTTCTTGCACTTTTTGCGGGAGGAGAGGTACTACCACAAGTAAATGAGAGCACTCAAATGAAATGATAAGTTGTGTATACGCATACGCAACAAACAATTCGACAACATTCCCCCAATTTAACAAATACGTAGAATAATTTGATTGAAATTCTATTCGTGATCCATTAAGGTCTAAAATTAAATGCTACCACGAAATTTTTTTTCTCGAATCGATTCAAAACTAGTTTTACTGTCCGCTGGCTTTTTTTTTACCTTGACAGAGAGGAATGCCTGTGAATCGCGCCTACCGTTGTATGTACTCAATGCTCTACAAGCATGCTTAAGAGGTAAAGAGAAGGAAAACTAGGAAGGAATAAAAGGAATAAGTTGAATAAAATAAATCATAAATAATCATTTCCTAATCCTAAAATAATAAAATCATCTACGATGACTAGACCCTAAATAGTTCAATTTCTAACACGCGAGTCTCGCGCATTTTTGATTTTTTTACGAATTTTTTATGTGAAAATTGAACCTCTGTCGTGGGAGGGAGCTCTCCTTTCCAGGGAGGAGCCGTTCTTTTCCCTATTTCCTTAAAAGCCGGCAACGCACCCGTGATTCCCTGGACGTTGCGGGTGTCCATGGGCGGTGGTGGTCACTCTCCATCAGGTGACCCGCTTGCTCGTTTGCCCCCTATTTTGTAAAAAAAAGATTACCTTACTTTCATAGGTTATGTTTTCCCTCAGGTACAAATATTTTTTTGAGGAACAACAGTTATTAAAAGATTACCTTACTTTCATAGGTTATGTTTTCCCTCGGGTACAAATATTTTTTTGAGGAACAACAGTTATTACTAATTTATTACTTGCATTACTTTGCATTTTTTCCAACCATAGAATAGCAACAGTTAAAAAATATAGTATACTACCTGTACCCGCGACTTCGTCTGCGCGGAAAATTTTTTCGTGGATTTCCCGGATTAGGTTAAATTATATGTAAATATGCATAGCATGTTTAAATATTGTTTCTGAAAAAAAAGTCTACGTTTAAGCTTACCAAACATCATAATTGGTTCGGCGGTTCAGCATTTCCCATTCAAAGTTTTATCCTCCTTTTCACCCCCTTAGGGATCGTTTTTTGATAAAAAAGTAGCCTATGTCCGTTCCCGTGTGTCAAACTATATCCATGCTACATCACAATCAGTTCAGTGGTTTAGCATTTCCCGTACACAGTTTCATCCCCCTCTCGCCCGTCCCCCTTTTCACAGATTTTTATAAAAAAAGTAGTTTATGTAATTTCGATAAAAAAAGTCTTATTACCGAACCAAATTTTATCATTACCAAGATGATTTAGCGTTTCCCACACAAAGTTTCATCACCATTTTCATCATCATTATAGGGGTAAATTTTTGTTAAAAAAACAGTAGCTCATGTCCCTTTTTCTGATGTCAAACTATCTTCCTGCTAAATTTGATCGTAATCGGTTCAGCGGCTTACCATTTCCCATACAAAGTTTCATTTCCCTTTTCACCCCTTTAAGGCTAGTTTAGCCTATATGTGTTCCCAGGTGTCAAACTATATCCATACATACATACGTACACACATCTTCACGCTGTATCCCTAATGGAGCGCTAAGCGTCGCGGTCCTTACATAACCTCTTTCGCTTCGACAAATCTCATCATTGTCCTCACACATTTTCGCCTAGATATGTGAGTGCTTTTTACATTTCCGTCGGCTAACACTCTGGCTCTTTGATCTTCATAAGTCAGCCTTGATCTTCCTTGACTTCTTTTACCACTCACTTTCGCTCTGTAGATTTTCTTCGTCAGTCTTTCATCACTCGTTCTTTCTATATGCCCGAACCAACCAAGCATTCCTTTCTTCATTTTTACAATAACACTAACTGTAACCATAACTAATAATAACAATAACTATATTCATGCTACATCATAATCAGTTTAGCGGTTTAGCATTTCCCGTACAAAGTTTCGTTCCCCTCCCTCCCGTTCCCCTTTTCACAGATTTTTGATAAAAAAAGTAGCCTATGTATTGTTGATAAAAAGAAGTCTTATCGCCGCACCTCTCACTATCAAGATTTAGCGTTTACCATACAATGTTTCATCCCCGTTTTCACCATCTCAGGCATGAGTTTTTGATAAAAAAAAATTTATATGTCCATTCAGTAATGTTAAACTATCTCCATGCCAAATTTCATCATAATAGGTTCAGCGGTTTACCATTTCCCATACAAAGTTTCATCCCCCTTTTCACCCCTTTAGGGGTAGATTTTCTAAAAAATAAGTAGCCTATCATGAGCACAATCACGTGTTCTTACGACGTACCGATTGCTATTAAGATCAGTCAAACCGTTCTTTAGTTATAAAAGGACAGACAGACAGACAGACAGACAACAATTTTAAAAACGGTAGAAACGAAATCAGTAAGTAATAAAACGACTATCTATCGCAAAATTTGACAAAAAATCTGAAATTACAGACAGACACAAGAGATTTATATAGTAGTATAGATAAGCTTTTTATTACATAAGTACATTGGGTACTTTAGTTAAGATTCTATTGATGATTGATCCCATTAAAGTAATTTTATAAACATACTTGACTTGAAGGTATTCATTTCTATGTCTGGCGAGCGCTAGCGAGAGCCGCGAGACCGGTCGCGAAGGTCGAATCGAACACTAGTGAACGGTGTATTCACATTGTATGCACAAAGAAATGGAATCAGGAAGTTATTTAGGATGCAGGGCAATGTTAAAAAAAAATATTGGTTTGGTGACAGAGGAATCTAAAATTAGTTTTTTAAAATAGTGGTCAGCGATTTCCAACCTTTTCTTGGCTCATTTATTGGCTATCATGATATTACTAATTGAGTATTCTCGGTTGTAAAATAAACTCTTTTAAAAAACTTAAACTTCGCGTTTCGAATGTAGCTAACTCATAACTCAATTTAGTAAAAATACTAAATTTGCCGTCTCTTCACATATTTTAATCGAAATAAAAACAGACTCAAACTCAAACTTATGAAAACTCAAAACGACGACTCAAAATTATCACATATTACCTAATTACTTTAATTTATAAATTAATACTTTATTAACATGGTTATAGTTATCATCCTGTAAATGTGCGATTTATGAGAATAACAATTTCCTTCACAACGTAGTCAGATTTTTTTACGAAGTAAAATATCGTTTATGCTGTACCTGCCACAGGCTGTACTATAGTCTAATTTCGACCGAACTTAAACGTAGACACAGGCTGACAGTTATACGACGGTGGTTTTGCAAATACGCTATCTCTGATGGTGGCACTTCACATGGCTATTTGTGTTCCCTATTGGGTGTTTGTTGTATTTGGAAAAATATATGACGTACTCGCAAACTTGCAAATACAGGCAAATACGACCATCCATACATGGCAGCCAAATAACAAACACACAAACATTTGGCAGCAGAAGGAAATGTGTTCACCAAAACTATGGATGTGTTTAACTTGCAGCGGGATTTTATTATTTAAATGCATGTAACTATTACATACAGTGCGTGAAAAAATACAAAGTAGTGAAAAGACCATGGAGAGCAAGGCGCTGGTGGATGCTGACTATGCATAAAAATTTGCATTTTCAATAATTGTTCCAGTTCGCGCTCACAACACAGACACAAAATAGACGTAGACGGTTTATTTGCGTATTTGCCTATTTGACCCCTTTGATGTGCGTCGAGAAACCGACAAACGCACGGTAACGCGTATTTGGTATTGGCCATATTTGTCAAATAGGCAAATAAGGCCAATACTTTGCCAAATATACTGTCCACACGTGGTAATTGTTTGCCAAATATGCCAAATACGCAAATACAAATAGCCATGTGAAGTGCCACCTTCATACTATACTGCATACTCACTAAGTTTGTACCCTACTGCGTAAAGAGGGTAATATTTCTACGAAAAGTGAACATTTGATAGAAATCTAGTTTGGATCAACAATGAAGAGATCCTTTTTTTTAGAAATATGTAGTTCCTTTATTTCCACCCAATATATGCGATAACCACCATTTGAGAAACACCGATTTAGAACAAGTTCAATACTGACTGACTACGACGTCCGCACCCACCTTTGACGTTTGAATTCGACAACGCAATTATTCAGACAGACTCGGTCAGCTATTCGGTGCTAGTTAGCTGATCAAGTCTGACCTCTGCAGTATTCTGTGATGTCGAATAGTATATTTGTAATTATGGGCGCAGGATAGCTAAAAATTGTATTCATTAATCTCATGAAATGACTAAACATAACTGGAAACAAGAAAATATATTTGTCAACATCTAATATTATTGTTAATAAATACATATTAACTTCATTTGTATGATCAATGTTTGAGGAAAATCACCAAGTATATTGAAAAGGGGAATCTGCCAGAAAACTGTATTATTATTGTTTATTACTAATAAGTTCAAGAAGGTTACAGATAAACAAACTTATTGTAGTGTTTATTCTTAGTCGTTAAAAATTATGTTTTATGGTCATTGTATTTGGTTTGTAAACAATTTTAATTAAATGCGTCACATCCCGTCAGTTTCAAAAGGTCATAACCTAGGTCATCATAACTCATAACACTTCGTCTTTTACTTTTTCTATTTATTACAAAATGTAAACTTATCAAATTAAGCACGAATCAAGTTAAATGGAAGAAACCGAGGATCGCAACCTTTGTGAGACGTGTTTACACTTTACACGTAATATTAACGTGCAATGTATGGAGTAGCTTTGAAGAGTCAATTTATATACCTATCGTACAATGAAGAATTTTACATAATTATATCTTTCATTTCCAACGGCAAAGAAGTATTGTAAGTTTGACACCGTTGTCTGTTTGTGTGTGTCTGTGATGTCATAGTACGTAGTAGAAAGAAAGTTGTAGTTTTTGAGAATGTTTCAAGCTAGTTTTCATCAATCGGTGTCAGAGTCGTCAGGGATATAAAATTTATTTTTATGTAATCTCTTCCTGTATCTGTAAAACTTGTATACTACTCGAGCTAAATTCTTTCAATAGAAAAGGATCTAATCTTGTATACTCGCCAAGCTCGAAATTATAAAATAATTATATTATAAAACGATGTGTGAAATCGATTATCAACAATCGATTACTCGATTATTACAATAATCAACTGCAATCGATTATAATTTGAATAATCTATAATGATCGATTATGAAAATATTCTACCACACTACCAATTTCTACTTTTGTTGATTGTCGTAGTTCAGTATGGCAACCCTGTCATTGCAAAAAAGGCATTCCCTTGTTATTATCTATGAACCTCTTCATGTTATTACTAACCCACGAATTTTTATTCGTAGGTAATTCTACGTTTCAAGGGAGATTACAACGAGACGGCAGTGCAGTGTATTGTACCTACTAATTAAATTAGATTGTATTTAAAACGACTGAACCAATAGCATATTGGTACGTTTGTGGAATAAATAAATCTTAAGATTTATGACTTATTTTTTTAAAGAACTATCTAAAAAGTCAATACCTTTATTTAGTGAAAATAACGCTTTACGAAGATCGTTTTGGGTAGTTTCTTAAAAATATCTTGCCTTTTTCCACAAAAATGAGAAAGAACTACCTTCATAAATCATAATCGATTAATCGATTTGTAAAATATTCGAATCGGCACATCACTAATATTATACATACCTTTGTTTATATGCACAATATACTATGTTATTTGTACAAGGTTGTAATACTAAACGGCTTTTTCTTTTTATAGAAAAAAACTTGAACTCTGAATTTCAATTTGGCAACTCTACATGAGATTTCACTTTATTCACAAATGATTATGTAGGTATATTCATTTATTAATTTTCTAGTTTATTCGGTTAGTGGAGGTGAATACAATTTGAAAAGTTTAAACTTTTCAAAATTAATACGTTACTACGCTATATCTTATAGGCGATGAACAAAGAGTCAAGGCATAATAGAATAACACTTCGGTTTCAGCAGTAAATATTCAGGTTACGTAGTGATAGATAAGTTACAGAATCCCATCGCTTATACAAGTTTTTTCATAAAGTTATAAGACTTACCCCTTGGTCATTTCCACGACTTGCGTGGGAGATAACCACCGGAAATAAAGTGCATTTACACCTTCCAATTTGTTGGAACAACTTTCCTAGGGATGGCGATCTGAGATCGATTAATGGAAGAATCGATCATTCGATCTCGGGCAGTGAATCGATCCAGTGAATATACGACAGACACTCAAAAATCGTTCTACGGGTTTTTTTAACTTTGCATGGGATAGATAAAAGTTAAACGACTCAAAAAAGCCCTATTCCAACAATTTGGAAGGTGTAAATGCGCTTATAAGCAGAATATCTAATTTTCTTCATCTTTAAATCTGACAATGAAAGAAAAGTAGGTAAAGATAAGTAAATTGCGATTTCAAACCATCAAAAGATTGCTCTTGAATTTATAGCACGTTGTGTACAGTAGTTATTGTATTGGTGACTGTAGTAAATATCTAACTAGAGTAAATACAGAGTCCAATTGATATCTTTCTTTATAAATGCGCGCTATTCGACATGTCATTGTACGTATACAGTTTGAATGTCTGTAATTTGCCGTTAATTAATTAAAATATCGATATAAATCTAATGCGGAACTGCTTGAATTCTAGAAATATTGATGATGGCAAAGGACAAAGTTTTAATAAATAAATTATAAATCCGCTATGTGTTCTTGAACAACAATTAAGTCATTATTTTAAAATAATACGAATTAATTTTTACGTAAATATATATAAAATGTACGCATTATGTACTTATTAGTTATTACATTATTATTTATTATTATTTTAAACGGACAGATTTTAACTTGATTATTAACTCAAACTTATGTATTGTATGTACCTACAATACATACATACGGAACATGTTTTGTTACTTTATCTATACATAATGTTTATAATGTAAGTACATATACATAGGTAACACTATCAACTCTTTAGATACAAGTTCCATGTTCATGGCTTACTGAAATTTAAAAAAAAATTCAGTAAGTAGGTACAAAATAATAATTTAAACTTTTTTGGCGGGACCGGGAGAAGTGAGGTTGTCATTTTATTTAAATTTTCTATTTTTTTACATTTTTGGGAGTTTTAAAGTATAAAAGTGATAGGGTGATAATATATTGTGTTTTAAAGTTCTGTATAAGTGAAAAGAATGGAGTAGGTCTAAATAAACATGTGTAGCTGAAGTTCTCGCGCTCTTCCAAGAAGTCCTATAAAACTTCAGTAAAGTCTACTATCACTTTACTGGAGAAGTTTGACAATAAGAAAAAACTAATAATTTACTTGTGATTCTACTTTTAATTCGTGACATTGGCAAAGCGCTAATCTGTGCGCCATGCCATAAAGAAAGAAAGAAAAAGGATAATGATTTATAACATTATTTACTAAGCCAAGGGTTAATTTTGGATTTCTGACCAAAATGATTTAGTACCCGCACTATTTTTATTTGTATAGTATTTATTTTGTCTAACTTTAGTCATTCATGTAAACATAAACTGATTTACAGTTCAATTACATTACTTCAGCATTGGAAAAACGGCGTTTGTTTCGCAATGAATTTTAGTATAGGTTTGAAATTGACGGAGACATTTTATAATTTTTAATTTAGCTATTACTATGACTGTCTCATCGGTAAATATTATTGTGGAAACAATTGAGTAATACAATGGAACGGGGGTGTGTAGCCGCGCCTCCGGCTCGCGGACCTTTGCTCTTGATAACATTTTTATCATCACTGGCCGAACAAAGATGTCAAAACAAGTGAGAACACGCAATAAAAAAGAATAACTATAAAATAAGCAAAAACAAAATTTTATTCTTTAAATCAGCAATACTTTTCCGGGACTTTTTGGCATGAACGGGAGAAGTGAAGTCGTCATTTTAATTAGATTTTCTATTTTTTACATTTTTGAGAGTTAAAGTACAAAAGTGATAGTATCTACCTATATTGTGTAAAGTCCATATAAGTGAAGAATAGAGTAGGTCTAAAATCTACTTAAACACGTGTAGTTGAAGTTCTCGCGCTCTTCCAAAAAGTACTTCATAATTTCAGTAAAATTACGATAAGAAGAAAAACCTATTTTTCTTAACAATACTGTGACGTGTGCATTGCATTGCTTGATCTGTGCGCTATACCATGAAGAAAAAATTTTTTTTTCCAAAAATCTAGTATTTATGTTTTGCCTTGTTATTTTCAATTTGTAGGTAATGTATTACTGTAATTTTAAGGCACATAATTAAAATGATTAATTTCATAGTTGCTTTTTATTATTGATATTTTATGTATGATTATTATTGGCAGTAATAAAAATGTAAGTTCCTTCCTATTTTGTGAGCTTTTTGTGCGTATTGTATTGTGTGAACTAAGATAATTGACCTACAATATGTATCTTAAAAACTAGAATACGTTCTATACAAAACATAGTTTTGTTATAAGGTAACGTACTTACTGCACTCAATAAATAAAGGAAGGTCATATACGAAAAATTAGCTATATTTATTTAAATATCTGTTATATAATTTTTGTTTTAGTTCACCGTGGGAAAATAAATTACACGTATTTTATTAGATTATTGGTTTATTAGTAGCCGTCCGTCCGTAGTAGGGCTCCGTACCTAAAATAGTAAAACGGAATTCTTATTCGTCTGTCTGTCCGTCTGTTCTTATCTCACGATTGCCTTATTTCTTCACCTTTGTAACTAATGAAAAGATCTATATTTGTATCCACTAACATTTGGTACAAAAACGTACAATCAAACCAAAAACCTACCAAGAAACATTTCGGATCTAAGTACTTTCGTTTTCATTCATTACATCAAATTTGTTATAGTTTGTCCTAAATTGCTATGGAACCGTTTGAATACATTATCGACACGCTATTAGGTGGTCTTTATTTTAGAAAAGACGCTAAAATATTAAATGTTCTCATATATGCGTTAGTGATGTAATAAATATTCGCGAATATTTACTAGTTTTAATACATATTATGTATCTTTATTTTCATAAGACATACAAAGATTTACTTCTTTACAAAGGTATAAAATATATAACATTCAGAAGTAAAACGCAGACTTAGTTATACTATAGGTCGCCCTGTGGTCGAAATTAGACCATACATATAAACTTATAACTTGAACTATTTGGCGACAATCTCTAATCTGTGCGACTGTCTGATCCAAGGAGGTTACGTATATGTGATCACAAACTACTATGAGTTTGAAATTGACAGTCTTTTTGACATTGACAGAACGTAGTGATTACTTACCAATGACTAAGGAAATTATAGGACATGGCATGTTGATCTATAGCAACATTTAGTTATATATATTCTAAGGAATGACATTCAAACGTAGTGTTGTCTCTTTTTGACTTACGGCTTCTTTTGTGTGTAAGTGAAAACAACGGTACTTTTCTCAAAGAGTAATTTTTTTATGTGACATCGTTGTAATGTCAAAACGTACCGGTCCGCGATTCTTTGCGACACGCTGACAAGTACACGAAGTGTCAAAACATAACAATGAATTTAATATTTTTTAATGTTTCTGTGATTTAGTGCTGGATATTGGAATTGTTTTGTTAAAGGAGAAGCTAGCATAATGCCACAATAATTTCTGAGTGTAGTGTGTTAGGATGCAGCTCGAGAAAAAGCAATAATCAACGAAATCTATAATTGCACTGGTACGTAACAGAAATTCATTAATTTAGTCTGTTGTCGTATAGGTATATATATTTCCATCGTAATTACTGTGTTTCTTAGTTTACTGTATTATAGACATGTATATTTTTAGTTATTAGCAGTTTTTATTCATATAATACAGAAAATTACTTCATATCAATTTTTGTTGTTATTGCAGTTAGGGCTGTCCATGTACCTATATTAAAAAGATATCGATAAATACAGGTACCATGTTCATATGTCGTAATTATCTCGTTTCAGATTACCATCATGTATTATTAGAGGAAAAGTGTGGCTTGACGTCATCGGAAAAGAAAATTGAAACCTCTCTGTAAAAATTACATACATGTAATATATGATATATACATGCATACGTATCTTCACGCTGTATCCCCAACGGGG
Source organism: Zeuzera pyrina (assembly GCA_907165235.1). NCBI lineage: Eukaryota > Metazoa > Arthropoda > Insecta > Lepidoptera > Cossidae > Zeuzera > Zeuzera pyrina. The sequence continues at coordinate 10,206,897 of OU015641.1, forward strand.
TATTAATGATATATATTTATGTTATTTGCATTTCGAAGAAGAATAGAACATTAAGAAACTAATTTTACGGTATGATGCTTTACCCTCGCAAAGATTATTGGGAATCAGAGAAAATATTTACAGTGGTAATTACTTTTTAATTTCCTGACCATACGTAAATCCTCTGTTGAGAAAAAGTAACAGGAAAATATTAATTGTTTACAGAATGTGGTTGAACTTTGATTTGATGTTTCTGAGAGAGAAAAGTCTGCGCATATTTCTAAATATCTGCTTCGGAATGATGTGAATCAAGACCACGCCTAGTTATTTTTGCGACCAATAAGAGCTTGTAGTGGTTTTACTAATAACCCAGATGCGGTACAATTTAAAGAATCTTTTAAAAAACTTAAAGAGCAGAATTAAGAGACGAAGGTGTCGGAAACTATTTTATTCTTTTCTTGACGTACAAAAAAACGACAGCGACATGATGAGTACAATGACTGTTTAAATTCAAATCTCAGTATTCAAAAGTTTCATCCAGAAATTATTTAATAAAAATTGTGCTATTTAGTTAGCTATATTTATTTATTTTGTGAATATGTTATTAAAAACTTAATGTACTTAATATAATTATTATTTTACCAACAATAATATTAACAAACAGTTATATTTTTCAAACCCAGTAAAAATATGCTATAGGTACATTAGATATGACTAGTCTGACATTGGTCACCCTTGTAGTGTCTAGCAATTTACTTTTAAAAGATTTATTCAAAAGGCCGGTATGTTATGGATTTTCTACGCGAGATAATATTATAAACTATAATATTACTTATTTCTTCACAATGTAAAGAAATAAAATTTGTTTGTTTGTATGTACGGGGTAACCTCTAGAAGTACTTAACTGAATTTGAGAATTGTTCGACTAATAGAAGTCCACAGTGTTCTATTCCTAATTGAAATGTTATTCCCAATTACTGTGTGATAAGGCCACTAATTTTTAGTAAAATTAATTATTCTGGTAGGTATTTACTTTATGCTACACAGTACGCCATGGCTATAGATTTGGTCGGTCCGTATGTATGTTTCTCATAGCACTTATATTTTAATTTCACCATTGCCTTTAGAAAAAGTAACGTTATGCATGTAAAGAAAAGAAAATCATTAAAAGGACTGCTGTTCTTCGACTACTGTGACCTATGTTCATTGATCTTCAACATTTATCAAAGCGCTTCATAAAAATATGGGTTTCTTTTAAAAAGCAATTTTATTTCTGTAATAATCATGGACGTACTATTAAGTATCACAAAAAGAGATACCTAAGTAATTTGTTTGTATGTAGGGTCCATTTAAAGTTCCATACAAAAATGATCGAAGGACAGAAAGGGGATATACTTGAAGGTGCCTGTTGCTATCGTTGCTAATAACACCTTAAAATCGCCTTAAGTGCAGTTTCTAATTATACGCCGACAGCATCGAAGTATGCTGACTGCTATTTTCCGTTTGAACAATATTTCGGTACTTTTCTATAAATCTATGACACAAAAAAAAGACCTCCCTTTTTCTGAAGATATACAAAATGATATTTATTTCAATACTGATGCTGAAACAAAACTTATTTCAACAACTGACTTAACGACATCTACATAGTAGATATTTTGGACATCACTAATCAGCAGCCATTTTTTGCGACACTCGAAGTTTAGATGGCACGATTATTTTGTACTTGTTTCATGTCCTTTAGTTTCCTTAGTCATTGTTACTTACTCGGTGTAAACGTAAACAATGAGTGATTTATTTAATTTAATGTATTTCTAATGCATATTATATAAAAATTATGTAAAAATATTAGCTTTCTTCATGTAAACTTTAAGGGTGGCTTGCACCAACTATTTAAGCTCGGTTTAAGGATTTGACATCTCACGTGCACCAGCTATTAAATCGTTGGTGCAAGCGAGATGTTTAAATAGTTGATGCAAGCCACAGTGTACCAAATTTCACGCTCCTCCGTCCGCGCAATTTTTTTAAAGAGGGAACCAAAGTATTCGCTTCACGTATTAATGTATAAATAATTCTAACAGTTCAAATTATGTATAGGTATAGGTATGTACCTATATATAGAGTCAATATTCGCATTCGCGGATAGAAATCATCGACACGTAAATCTTTGAGAGTTCGTGGAACGCCTTGCTCTCTACAACAGTAGCGTATTTTAAGATTTAGCGCTCTGAGCCGAAGTTGCTGCCCTATAAATTAACATAAAAAAATCAAAAATCTTAGGTCATACAAAAGAATGAACACTATTATTTACTAAATATTTATAATTTTGTGCGATGTGCAAAATGGTTGACTAATTCGTCAATGATACTGTCATAATTAATGGAACAGAGTCAGATGGCTATTCGGCATACATCGTCCTTCGTAGCCTGCCACTCCGGGCCATGACACCATGGCCATATGATAGATACGCCACATTGATTATTCAAAGCAACTACATAATATTGAAATATATTTAGGTAGTATGTTTTACACATATTTTCAATTAGGAAATCATGCAGTAAAATGAATGCAATTATTAGCTTATTACTTACGTTTTCGTGATTCGTTTTATGAAGAATACCATCCTTATTTTTCTTCGTATAAAATATTGTTATAAGTCCGCGCTAACGTCGTACTCTGAAAATAAAGAAATACTTATTGACTGTCATTTAGAGACATCGTTAATTATATTCTAATTATTATTGACTTTGTAAATAACATCGTTAAATATGATATCGTGTTTATTTAAACAATAAATTATTAAAAAAATTATTCACTTATCGCTTTTATACATGTAATTGTGACGAGGTTTTTTATGCTTTATCGAATAAAGATGTCTCAGAATTACGGATTCGAACATTATATACAAGTTTGTAAAATACCTATATGTCTATATAACATATAGTATAATACATAAACAATATGTATAATTATATTATGTAAGACACTACCAGATATGTGTATGCATAATAAAATGTATTTATAAGAATATTATCGAAATAGGCTTTATAGGCATTTCTAACTCAAAGAAAGAGGCATTTTTAGACTGTGTCTAGAACTTTTGTCTGTTCTAATATTGTGTTTGATTGTTCAAAATTTTCCTTCTTTTCTCACCCAGACCAGCGTGGAAAACTTCACATGTTACTATATCATTTATTTTTATATTGTATGTACTTATATTATACATATGTCCAACACATATTTCGCTATCGGAAAAAATAGGACGCCTTGATCCATCAAACTTGGCACATTTGTTGAATTTTTGCCATTTTCAACGTCTTTTCGATATTTTATTTTTATATTATAATTCTTCTGTACGATTGTATGTCACAACTCCTCTTAAACGGCTGGACCGATTTTGATGAAATTTTTGTGTATGTTTAAGTAGGTCTCTGAATGGTTTACATTCACAATTGGATCCGGTAGGTGGCGCTGTAATCGGGTTCTAGGAATTTCTTTTTATTTCAGGCCGGACAACATCAGGTCCGCTAGTTTACGTATAATATACTATCGACCCGCCCCGGCTTCGCACAGGTAGACATTTTTTTTGAGAACAAAATACAGCCCATGTTACTCGCTGATAATATAGCTTTCCATAGGTGAAAGAATTTTTGAAATCGGTTGAGTAGTTTTCGAATTTAACCGTTAGGTACATATAAACAAACGAAGTTTACCTCTTTTTAATATTAGTATAGATATAGATATAAATGCACTTAATGCAAAAAACCAAATAAATGCTTTTAAGATTTTAGAAACAAACATTTCGTTATACAAAAGACTACAATTTATAAAGGGATATTTTCTGTTAATCTTAAAATGTTTAAGTTTGGGAAAAGAAACAAAAGCTTACTGAATCTGAATTTCGTTAGAAATTTCAGAAAATAGAATGACTATTTTTAACTTAAAAAAAAAGTCTTACAAAATGGAAACAATAGTATATATATAATCTTTGAGACGTTAACGAGATCATTTTCTTAACAATAAAAAGATAGTGTCTTCTCTAAAACTTCAGATATTCTTTAATTAAAATAACTTAATAAAGTTATACCAATGTAATAAAAAAAACATCGATTCGTACCATTTGGACGCAACTTTATACGTAAAACATACATAAAAGAACGATATTTCGTTGCGTCAAAACAAGTCCAAACTAATTACAGAAAAATTCTCAATAGAATGATCTAATTTCACTCGTATTCTTTTATTAGTTTCAGAAGTATATGAATAAATAAAGTTTTTGAATTATTAATACAGTACTTATCTTTTAAATCCACGTTACATACAGGAATTTATTTCACAACAAAAATTCAGATAAGCGATGCCGAAATGTTAATAAATGAATATGGCCGCTCTGTCATTTGTTAAGGTGGTAAAAGTGTAGAGTAACGTTAGTTTTAAATGAACTAAATTTAGTTTAAAAAAAGTCTACACACAGGTGTGACACAAAAGACTACAAAAGTGGACATGTGTCTAAATTCGATTTTGCTTGGCAAAAGTTTAAAGTTTTAAAATAATTTTTGTTCTATTTAATAGAACAATATTGGACTTGATACATACTGAAATAAATTTAATAATGTTTTTACGGAATTGGCGTCAGTTCATTTTGTTACTGTCGAAGGCATTAGTGGGGGACATCACGATATTGTATGGAGAAGTGAATAAGACTCTTCGATTTCTTTCTGCTATCGTCTATAATATAAGTAGATTCCAAGTACTGACAATTTGGATTTCCAGGTTCAATTATATATATGTTAAAAACGAAATAAACTCATGACATCGACAACAAGTTCTTCATATTACGATATTTTTTGGCGAGGACAAACATTGTGCGTGTAAAGTACATTTTTTTTAAAATGACTCAAATATCTTCACGTATTCCCAACGGAGTAGTCAGAGAGGACAGAGTGCCAAGCGTCGCGATCCTTACATACTTCTTTCGCTTCCTCAAATCTCATCATTCTCCTCACACATTTTCGCCTAGGTAGGCGAGTGCTTTTGATATTTCCGTCGGCTAACACTGGCTATTTGATCTTGATAAGTCGGCCTTGGTCTTCTTTGGCTTCTTCCACCACTCGCTTTCGCGTTGTAGATTTTCTTAGTCAGTCTTTCATCACTCATTCTTTTTATGTGCCCGAACCATCTTAGCATTCCTTTCTTCATTTTTACAATAACACTGTCGTGCAACCCCATAGTATAAAATAAAGTTAAAACGAAATTAAACTTTTCATGTTTTACAAAATTAAATAACGACATTTTTTTAATTATTTGGTAATTCAATACAAAGTGTGACCGCCTCTGTTGTTTAAAACTTGTCAGCAGCGATTTTTCATTGAATTTATAAGATTGTTTATCTGTTCCTGCGGCAATCGGTCCCAATGGAATTTTAACAAGTCTTTCAGTTGTCGGGTTGACGACACTCCGTCCAGGTTCTCTAGAACACGTCTCTGAAGCATGTCCCATGCGTGCTCGATGGGATTGAGGTCTGACGATTGTGCAGGCCACGGCAATACCCGGATGTTTTCCATTGTCAAGTACTCTCTGGTCCACCGAGCTGTGTGCGAACGCGCATTGTCATGCATCAGCGTGAAATCTGAGTCAAGACTTTGTGCAAATGGGTGAACATGGGGCCCGAGGACGTCTTCAGCGTAACTTTCAGCGTTCATATTGCCATCTACAAAAACGAGCTCAGTTCGTCTGTTCTTCATAATACCCGCCCATACCATCACTGTGGAGCCACTGTAAGGCTGCACTTCTTGGACGAATATCAGCCGTTCAGCATTTCCGGGACGACGATACACTCTTACCCTTCTCGTATCAGGCCTAAATCCAAACCGGGACTCATCATAAAATTTTATCCCATTGCTTCTGGGTCCATGTCAAATGTTCCCTACACCATTCGTTTCGACGGGCGCGATTCCCATGGCGTATAGTTGGGCACCTAATTGGGCGTCGTGCTCGTAGGCCGTATTAATGCGGCATATTTCTCACGGTTTGGTGGCTAACAACAACACCGCTTGAGAATTGTAACTTTAAACCCATTTCCCGGGCGGTTAACATCGGTTGATGTCTTGCAGTCAGTTGTACATTCAGTCAAAAAAATATCGGGAATGGATGATTTGTTTATGGTTCCAAATTCAATTTTTTGTTTTTTTTTGTTGTTGTTAGATTGGCACACCTATTTTCCATTTTGGCGCGGAGTTTGAGTTGCATCTGTTATTTAGATTAAATACAGTGCTGTTTTTAGTTATATTATTCTAGTGTATATTGCGAATTTCGTAATGGACAAAAACATCGAACAAAAAGTTTGTCTTAAATTTTGCATCGCCAATGGAATTTCGTGTTCGGAGTCACTGAAAATGTTACAGAAGGCTTATGGTGAATTGACTTTATCAAAAACACGTGCTTATGAGTGGTACAAAGCGTTCAAAAGCAGTCGAGATATGATGGAAGATTTGCCTCGCTCTGGTAGGCCATCATCGTCTGCAACTGAAGTTAACATCGCAAAAATGAAGGCAATAGTGACTGAAAATGCTCATTCAAGTTTGAGAGAGATAGCCGCCGAACTTTCCGTGTCTCACGAGTCGATCCGTACCATTTTAAATAATCACTTGGGTATAAAACATGTTGCCGCTCGGCTAGTCCCAAAAGACCTGAATTTTCTTCAAAAACACAATCGCATATGAGTCGCTGAGGACATGCTAGAACGAGTCACTGCCGACCCAACATTCATGAAACGCATTGTTACTGGTGACGAGACGTGGGTTTACGAGTTTGACATGCAAACTAGTCAACAAGCTTCGGAGTGGTGCCTTCCAAAGTTCCAACTGAACCGAAACCGAAAAAACCACGCCAAAGTCAACAAAGTCGATCAAAAGTCAAAGTCATGTTGACTGTTTTCTTTAACTATCGCGGTGTTGTGCACTCGGAATTCTTGCCGGAAGGTCAAACGGTAAATAAAGAATATTATTTGGGCGTTAGGCGGCCTTAAAGAGAGCAAATTCGTCGAAAAAGGCCAGATTTGTGGAAAGAAAATTCTTGGATTTTGCACCAGGATAATGCGCCTTCGCCAAAGGCCATCATTGTGAACGAATTTTTAACCAAAAACAACAAATACCATCAAGCAACCACCTTATTCACCACATATGGCTCCAGCCGACTTCTTTCTTTTTCCTAAACTCAAATTACCACTTCGTGGCACCCGTATTCATTCGGTAGAAGACATAAAGGAGAATTCGCGGCGAGCACTGAACTCAATTCCGGAAAAAGCGTTTAAAAAATGTTTTGATGATTGGATTATTCGTTGGCGTATGTGTATCGTTTCTGAAAGAGCATACTTTGAAGGTGATAAAATAAATTTGGATGAATAACTAACATTTCGTGTATTATTGATCTTTTCCCGGTACTTTCTTGACAGAGTAGTATGTATCGGTCTTGTCGAGCAGTTGGATCCTTCCACGTCCTGGGTGCTGATCAGCAGGATCCCCTGTATTAACGTAACGCTGCTAAAGACGACAAATCACGCTCCTATTGACACCAAAATGCCGAGACACTTGGGACTGATTTCTTTCCGCTTGTAACATTCCTACAGCTCTCTGCGTTTCATCAGCAGTCAAATGGAGTCGCTCCATAACATAAAAATGAGTCACCACTCAATTTTTATTTCATATTTTTATTTCATTTACAGAAGTAAATGATGCGTGTTGCTTAGACTTTTTTGATGTGTGTAGTTTTGCCCCTTAAGCTCCGGACATTACCTAGTTTTCAACGGTCATATCTCTGATTTTATTTAAATATCAAAGTGCCACATCAGTATTTACAAATTAATTATCTGTTAATTTGTAAACTGTAATTACTCACATTAACCGTTAAGACCTATGACAGCCGGAACTGATATAACATCTGTTATCACCTATAATACCTAGGTATTCCGTGTTGTTTTTTGTCAGAGTTGTGATCCACCTATCAACTTTAAACTGAAGAGTTCCATTTCTTACACAGAAAAAAATACTTTAATTTAATTCCGAGGGTTGGTCTGGTGTTTCGTAAAATCAACCAAAGTTCCCTAAAATATTCATTATTTTTACAATATCACGGATGTTCAATTTACAAAACAAAAGATTGAAGTTACACGTTTTGACATAATAATCATAAAATTCAAAAAATTTTGTGAATTTTTACAAAATTTTCAGTTAAATTTACTAGAGTTCATTTTAAGAGTACGTTTGATGGTGTGCATCGGACTTACCTACTTTAGTTAATATTAAGTTTTGTAAATAAATATTTATGAAATCATTTACTTGTATAATATCTTACGTACATAGATACGTATATTTACGCTGTATCCCTAACGGGGTAGTCGTAGAGGACGGAGCGCCAATTAAGCTTTGCAGTTCTTACATACTTCTTTCGCTTCCTCTAATCTCATCACCCTCCTCACACATTTTCGCCTAAGTATGCGTTTTCCTTTGCTTTTGCAAATTTTCATCAGCTAATGCTCTGCCTTTTTGATCTTTGTAGGTCAGCCTTGATCTTCCTTGGCTTCTTTTACCACTCGCTTTCGCTCTGTAGATTTTGTTCGTTAGTCTTTCATGACTCATTATTTCTATGTGCCCGAACCATCTAAGCATTCCTTTCTCCATTTTAACAATAACACTATCGTGCATCCCTGTCTAACTGCGTATCTTTTCATTGCTTATTCTGTCCGCAAGAGTGACACCGCACACATTTCTAAGAGATCGTATTTCTACTGCATTTATTTTACTTTCACTCGATTTTGGACATATCCAGGCATCACTACCATACAATAAAGTTGGCACCAACACCGCATTGTGGATGGCCATTTTGGGTGTGTTAGATATATTCACACTTGCTTACTAATGTGGGTAGAGCACCTTCAAAATTTAAGTTCAGTGAAATCAACAATTTCCGTCTGTTAGTCCGAAATTAACAAACGAGTTCAGTAAAACTTTCGTAAAGAACTAAAGTATTTTTTCAGTGTACTTATCACCGATTTTGATGATTATTTTTTATTTCAAAAGGTTATTTTGTACCATAGACATTTAGTTAAGATCTGATGATGGAGTACTGCTTAAACAAAAGAACTTCGTAACGGTTTATACATTTTGATAAAAATGTTAGTTGCTGAGGCTATGAGGCCACTCAAAATGGAAAAATAAACTTTTTGAGAAAAACATTAAATTTTAAAATAAAAAAATACTGAATAGTACAAAACATTTTATCCTTTACTAATTAAAATCGAGGTACATAGGTACGAAAATAACTTCATCTGTACGGTTATATAAATCTGTAGCGTCTGTAAAAAAATTTTTTTGTCAGATTTTGTGTTAAATTTCGTTTAATGACTCATTGACTTCAACTCTACCATTTTTAAAATTTTTGTCTGTCTATCTGTATGTATGTCCTTTTATAACTCAAGAACGGCTTGATCGATCTTGAACATGTCATTGCGCAAATTTAGGCTACTTTTGTTTATTGAAAATCTACTCCTAACGGGTGAAAAGGGGGATGGAACTTTGTATGGGAAATGCTAAACCACTGAACCGATCATTATGACATTTGGCATTGAGATAGTTTGCTATCAGGGAACGGACAGGTTACTTTTTTTTATCAAAAATCTGCCCCTAAATAAGTGAAAAGGTGTATGCATCTTTGTATAGGAAATGCTAATAACCTCGGTTATGATAAAATTTGAAGCGGTGATAGACATTTTTTCATCAAAATGACTACTTTTTTGTCAAAAATCCGCCCCTAAGGGAGTGAAAAGGGGGATGAAACTTTGTATGGGAAATGCTAAACCGCTGAACTGATTATGATGTGGCATGAAATAGTTTGACACCTTGAAACGGACATAGGCTACTTTTTTTTCAAAAACCTATCCTAAAGGGGGTGAAAAGTGAACGAAACTGAACGGGAAATGGTAAACCGCCGAACCAAACAAGATAGTTTGTGCCTGTCGACAGACGTAGGCTAGGCGTAGAATATTTTTCAAAAACAACCTTTTTACATATGTACAATTGTACATATTTACTAATCCAATCCGGGAAAGCCACGGAAAAATTTTCCGCGAGGACGAAGTCGTGTGTACAGCTCATAAAGTTAGAATAGCTACGCAAGTATACTTTGTTTATGGTACAACTCTAGTATCATCACAAATGACTAGAATACATATACGATTCAAATATTTTTGCCAGTACAGGGCACTAGTTTACAAAGAATAAACCTCAAATAAACCAAGAATGTAGGTATCTAAATTCATTATTAACCTCAGAATAAACAAAAGAATATACGAAGAACTATCGAAGTCACAACAAAATGAAGACGAAAGTGTACAATTATATTTCATTTTTCTTTTGATTGGGAAATTGTTTTTACTAGTCCTACTAATATCCTACTTCCTACTAATATTATAAACGCGACAGTTTGTGATGAATGTATGGGTGTTTGTTACTCTTTCACCCAAAAACTACTAAATGGATTTTAATGAAACTACAATAATATAGCTCATACATCAGAATAACACATAGGTAATAATTTATAAAGATATTATGTGTCTTTGAACTTCACGCGAACGAAGTCGCGGGCAAAACCTAGTGTAATATAAATCGTTAGTGTAATTAAAACACTACTGTATTTCCAATGAGTTCGCCCTTTACAACTTAGCACAATACCATCTTCTATTTCAAACTTATATATTACCTTAGAGCTTAGATCTTAGATTATAAATTTATAATATTATATTGAAGAAATATGTATATTTTCCTATTTTATTTAGCTTAAATTATCAAAACCCCAATCGGGAATTACCATTAGATATCAAATTCAATTGAGACTATGGCCTGTTTGGAGTCTGGACATTTCATGATTTTCGTGTCTGTTTATCCCCTTTTTCTCATTGAAATGGCGTATGAAATACCTACAATGGCATCGTCAGTCGAGGTCATAAACATATCTGTTTTGTTCGAGACGGTTAGTGACGTCACAGTGTTGCCAAGTAGCTCTGATAACACTATCAGCAGATGAAAGGTCCCGCCCTCTTTGGGGCTTCTCTCTCATTGTTACATTATTAATTTTCAATCAAAATAGTTTGTTCGTTGACTTTGCGTGTGCAAATCATTAGGCGTTTCTAAATTAGGAATTCGTGTGAAGATTTGTCAGTGTTTAAGGGACTTCTAAATAGAAAACTACTGGAGTTGTTATTTTTTTTGGTAATTTCAAGCAATTATTTCCAAAACGGTTGTAGTATTTATAGGTACTAGGTAGGTACCTCAATAATGTACCTATGTGTATTTCTACTATATCCCAAAAAACCGTTTGAATTCACTTTTTGTATTTTTAAACATCCAAAATGTATGTATTTCTTTTAAATAAAATCCAAAGTTAATTATTGCGATTTAGAATTTAAATTACCTAAGTAGATATTAATTATATTTTTGTGCAAATAACTGCTACATTAAGTATCAGAAAGGTAATGAAAAAAATTATTTCCAAGTCAAATGAAAAAAATACTATAAAAACTGTTATTTATAAGCTCAGACACATCAATGAAAAATACGTAAGTACTTATTTTTGATATAGGCTCTGTAATAATAAAAATATTTTAAGCTCTTTAAATCATTCATAGACTTGAGATTTTATATTTTTAATAGAAATCACAAGATACCCGGAAAATCTTATCATTAGCTTACAATAAATTTTAAGTATGAAGTAAATAGAAACCTCATATCAATTTATGTATTTAGTAATAATACATATCTTCACGCTGTATCCCCAAAGGGGTAGACAGAGAGGACGGAGCGTCAAGCGTCGCGGTTCTTACATACTTCTTTCGCTTTCTCAAATCTCATCATTCTCCTCACACATTTTGCCTAAGTATGTGTGCTTTTGACATTTCCGTCGGCTAATACTCTGGCTATTTGATCTTCATAAGTCAGCCTTGGTCTTCCTTGGCTTTGTTAGTCTTTCATCACTCATTCTTTCTGTGTCCGAGCAATCTGGGCATTCCTTTCTTCATTTTTACAATAACACTGTCGTGGAACTCTGTCATACTGCATACTTCTTCAGTGCTTATTTTGTCCGCAAAGGTGACACCGCAAATATTTCTAAGAGATCGCATTTCTACCGTATTTATCTTACTTTCACTCGAAATCGGGTATTTTCAGGCCTCACTACCGTACAATGATACAATGAAATTGGAACCAACACCGCATTATGTATGGAAGTTTGGTTGAGTCAGATATATTCACACACCTACTAATGCGGCCAGAGCACCGTTCACTTTATCGTCAGCTGCTACTCGTCTCTCCACATCTAACTCACCTCTTCCATCCCTCGAAAACACGCTCTCCAGATGTACAATTTGGTTCACTTGTTTTAGGCATTTTCCACTTACCCATATTTCACACTTTGTCTGTACATCTTCCCTTTCAAACACCAGAACCATTAGGTTCTGTTCACATTCATATTCAATCCTTTCACTTCAGTCTTCTTTCATTCACGTAACTAGTGTCTGCAACTCCGCTTTTGATGGTGCTATGAGCACAGCATCGTCAGTGTACAAAAGGCAGTTTACCACTGTACCATCACATATCATACCACTCATACTACCTTTCAGTGTCTGGAGGCAACTGTCCAAATATAGCACGAATAGCCAGGCAGACATCACGCAGCCCTGTTTGACGCCTGAACAGACTTTGAACCAGCGTGATAAGTCATCCTTACGCTGGCTCTGTGGCCCCGACATAATGACTTCACAGCCTGCAGTAAGGGACCCTCTACGACATATTCAGGCAGAAGACTCCACAATTTATTTCGCACTACTCTATCGAATGTTTTTTCAAGGTCCACGAAAGCACAGAAAACTTTTCAACCGATGGCCAGAAACATCTCCACGATAACGCGGAGCGAGAAAATCTGATCCATACAATCCCTACCGTTCCTAAAATCTCCTTAAAATGCCTAGTATCACCTATTAGGTATGTACATACACATATAAATTAGGTACTGTTTATCACTGACAGTTACTACTCTAAATGTATCAACTAAAGTAGAACGGTAGATGGAAGATATCTTTAGATCAAGTATTTGACCCTCAGATTAAGAAGACGACGAAACGAAGATGAAACATAATTGACGGAGCCATAAAAAGTTGCCGCTCTTATCACCGTGTGTTGAACAACTTTTCGTGTCTTTTTCTATCTCGTTGAGCGTAACCACGAGTAAAACAGTTAGCTATAGAAAGCATAGCAACCTCGCACTGTCAGTGTAATTCGTGTCAGCTCATGACTGACTTCGCGTACATTACTGAAACAATTATTTGCAAAATACTCTTAAATCCTCAGCGCTTTGGCTACCAGTATCCAAAAAAATGTCATGTTCAGCTGTGTATTATACCGTGATTCTTCCCCGGTCACGTACATTAGTAAAACTTCAGAAAGTCGGTCAACAAAAAACGGCGATGTTCTTAGAGCAAATACCTTATCCATTTTGATTCTTGGTACCAGATTGGAGCACGCTTTGTTCTTTGATATATGTACTTACTTTTAAATTAAATATATGAGAAATATATATGTACTTATTATTCATTTTACGCTATTTTTCATTTGATGTGAAATTATCAAGATCAAGGCACAATAAAAACTCACTTCGATACCAGTAAGATGAAAAACTGGAACTAGATAATGACAACCTGCATAATACAACAATTTTGTAATAAGTATACCAATTCCTTATATTAGGATCTATCCCTTGGCCGACTTCACGACCTGCGCGGGAAGGCATCAAGAAGCTGGCATACAACTTTGTAATAAGAATACCAATTCCTTATATTAGGATCTATCCCTTGGCCGACTTCACGATCTGCGCGGGAAGGCCTCAAGACGCTGGCATATTTTACTGTTTCTATCTTTTTCAGACCAGCATGGAGGCAAGAGGAATAATATTATTATCATATTGAATGCTTAATGGGAGCTGGGGTGCTTCGGGGTCGAGTGAGCACCCATGAGAATCATTAGTGCGTGCGGAGCACCCACGACCTGAGGCATAATCGGCGATATAAATCCGAAAAGAAACAACGATGGTCAATAAGGCCTTGCATATATAAATCATTGGCAAAAGTTTATTTTATTCAAATACTGTCTAACTTTCATCAGTCGAAATTTTACAAATTATTTCTATAGAAAATACACTCGTAAGCGGTAAAAGAAAAGAGAAAAGCATTGCGTTATTGGGACTGGCATTTATTTTCAAAGTTGTGGATTGCAAACATTATTATTAGTATTATTGAAGTGGAACTTATTTAGGCACGGTAGAGCGAATTAGCTTGGATCAGAGAAAGGTGAAAAACTTCCTCTTCGATTTTAATCAGCAGTTGAAAGGACTGTGGGAGAATCGTGTTTACTCTCTCTGTCAAATGCGTCATACGCACTCTACACGCATGTGTAAGTTAAAGAGAAATAGAACTATGATAAACTCATAATTTCTTTCTTATAGAATGAATTAAAGAAAAAGGTTGAATAAAAGAAAACATAAGTAGCCACTTCCAAATCCTGAAATAATAAAAACGTCGAAAAGCGCTAGAATAGGTAATTTCTAACCTAGTTTCTGTGTGTTTCTAACGCACGAGAGTCCCATGCATGTTTTATTTTTTTACGAGTTCTTTATCCAAAAAATTGCACGTCTATTGTAGGAGAGGAGGAATAAGGACACAGAATTTTTTAAAAGTCGGTGTCCCTGGTGGAGATAATTTATAGTCATCTTGTTCTTTATCGCAACTTTCAGATTCTTTCTGTCTTAGGGTACTGTTAGTATTAAATGTTCTTGGGATTTTTATTTAAAAATATTAATTACACGTTCAGATTTGCACTATAATAACAACGGCGACAGATTTTTGTAGCCAAGAGTAACTTGTAATGTACGAAATTATGTCCAATATCGACTGATTTTCTCTACATAATATACCTAAATATGCTCCTTATTTGTGTGCAGATGTAATTGACAATATTTTGTATCTACCCTCACTTTAAATATTAGGTTTAAAACATACCTTTATTAAATAGTTTCTTCGATGGGCTTATCACTTTACACTAATTATTACAATACAACACGCAATGCACTTATTCGCTCGTAAGTCGTAACTCGTAACGCAATTTGTTTAAAGACAGTGAAACACGTGCAATGTGTCTTATAGTTAAAAGTAAACTGATGCAACATACAAACAATAAATGCGACTATATTACCCACTTGTTTGTAACCCGTGTACCTCTGTCGTTTTTTCGATCTCAATTGGTCGATACAAAAACGACAAAGAGTGACACTGGCACGAGTCAATATTAGTTTGTGCGATGTTGATTTACTGATAATATGATCACTTGACTGCTTTTAACATAAAAGCAAATTTTCCCTTGTATTAATGGTGTTATTAAGTTGGGCTCTAATTTTTAGTGTTCCGTTCTAAAATTGAAAAGCCGAACGCTTATGGAATTGCCTCAACTTTGTATTCTGACTGCCACAGCAGTCATTTTCTCCGTGATTAATCCAACGTAAGAGTTATTTGGAACAGTTATAGTAAGTAGGTACTAGGCATTGTGATCTTATATAGATAAGAATCTCAAAATCGGAGTATTCACTTTGGGGTCTGTATCGGTTTTATACGGAAGTTAAATTTTTAAGTTTTGGTGGTCAGCGTAGGTTATTAAATGAAAATATTTTAAATTATGAATTAAAAAACAAAAATGTATAACATAACTCGACGTATACCTTCGTCTTTGTATTATTTTTGTTTTGTTTATTGTTTAAACGTTCATTGAGAGAAATTTCAACCACAACCTTGTTGGATTCAACATTAGTTTTGGTTAAATTAGCGTCAACAAAATTTTTGGTTGCAGCAAGTTAGATCATGTTAAGTATAGGTAACTTTTTGAAAGAACGAGTAAATTAGCTTGTTATTTCAGTATTTGGAACTTATTGCAGTCAATGGTTAGATTATTCAGTAGTAATGTTATTTCGACTAGGTATACTGTTAAATAGCAAGATATTTTTATTGAATTATTTAGATTTCAAGTAGTTATTGCTGGTACAAGTTTATCTTTGTTGGTTTTATCAAAAAGATATTAAGTTTGTAATTTTTAACAAGGTTTTGTTTGTTTCGACAACTTATTGATTAACAATTTCCACATTGTTGTTTCAAATAAGACGACTTAAGCAGAAAATAAACAATTAGTTTATTTCTGGTCAAAAAAATACGTCTGATTCAAACAGATAACCACACAAGTCGAAATTGTCAGGAGTACGAGACGTTTTTCTCTCAGTGTTTTTTCAAAAGAATCCTCTCCACTTTATCTCAAAAAGTATCGTCTGGGAAAGTCTGAAATAACGTGAACATTGAAAGAATACGAGTATTATCAATAATTGCTATATTTTGGATACTATTCATTTTATATACATATGTAAGTTCTACGTCAAACTTTTTGTGGTTGGTGGTCGGTGACAACTGCGGGTACCTACTACCTACGGATCACTAATTAACGTGGCCGATATTTTATTTTAAGGCGACTTTCCATGCTGGAAAATAATAAATATAACGCGATTAAAATCATTGAGCACAGCTATTATAGAACTTAGACGAAATAATTGCTGTTATACATTGCGTAAAAGCTATGCCACAGTATAAACATATTCTTTGGCTATACTTTTGCAAAGCGAAGTCATCCAAATTTTCGGAGCGTTCTTATCAACGATATCGGCTATTTCGGGTATCTAAATATTTTTAATTATGTTTTACATAATATGTATTACGTATGCTTACTTCGTTATCTTTATATAGTTTGTCAGTACGTACATAAACAAGTCTTTTAGTACCTCATAGCATGCTTGTGTTCACGTTCTTATACTTTTGTGAACATGAATGTGTTTGTGTCCACAAAATTAAACGAACATTATTATTTTATTATTAAAAAATAAACATTATAATACTTTTTTAGTTAATCAATACATTTAAATTTCAAAAAGAGGAATTATTTCTAGTGTTTTGTTTGTGGCTAATAACTGCACAGAGGCCAAGTAATACAACGAAACAGCCAATTACTGTAATTTTCTCGTTTTTATTTTTTCCGTTTAAATAAATTTTGAAGTTTTAAAAAATATTTATAATCCATTCATATTAATTAACAAAAGATATTTTATTAAATAGTCTTTTTATTTAACTCCATTTACCATACATCTAACCTTGCCATTAAGACAAGAGTTAGTCAAAGTCAAGTAGCTCAAACGGCCAATAACTGTGGTGTTTCCCTTATACCCCAATTTCCAAATTCATTGACCCCAGTGAAAGAATCATAAAAATCGGTCACATATATTAGTCACATAAAAGTATACTTACGGAGGAAACAGCACTTTATTTTAAATTAGCTAAAATGTAAAAAATACACGAATTTTGTGGGGCTGAATATTTTTCAAGCCGTGTCCAAGGACGATTTACAAATGGACAAGAAATGGACTCGTCCTAGCTTGTGTCCCACTCTTGGGTAAAGGGTTTCTTAATTTTTCTTTATTATAAGATTTTGATTCAGAAATCAAAAGGGTCATTTTCATGGGCGTATTACACAGCCTTCTGTTTGAAGTGTGAGGGAGAGCGACATAGGCAAAACCGGCGAGTTAAAATAGAACAGACGTCGAAATATAATAAAAAACATTTTATATTATTATTTTTTTATATTTAAATTGTTTGTATATACTTTCTTCAAAATTGTTATCTCTTAATAACCAATGACTCTTATTAACTCTTATTAGTAACTAATTATACGTTTTCTTGGATTGTTAAACGTTTTCAATGTTTAGGTATTTGATAGGCTGATTTTTTTTTTCCTATTTTCTTGACTATCTGCGATCAGTGCTGACACTATAAGCAGATGTTTTGTTGGTTTTTGGTGTTTTGCAGAGATAATCCCCCAGTGAAGATATTTCTCTCTCTTAAGTCCTCGCAACATCCAGGTCCCAGATGTGATGCCTCTTAAGTCTCTTTGTATCATTGCTTTGGTCGATCAGAGAAACAGCCAGCCGATTGATGTGTTTTGAGAGTGATACTGATTTTAAAATATTTTTTTAACTTTGTTTTACTTATTGTTAGCACATAAATCGATTTTGAAAAAACATTTTAAAAATTGAATTACATAGATTGGTAATTGAGCAAATGAAATAAGTTATAAGTAGTTTAAGTGTTATCTAATATTATCTATCTATGCAATCGTACTAAAAAAGTAAGAGAATCTTGGGTATTTGAGAGTTTGAACGCTATTCATCTTGTTGTAGATATCTATGTATATATTATAAGTATTATATACATAAATAAATACATATTATGATACATATAAATAAACAAGTCATTTCTGTTTTAAAGAATTCATGTTTCTTCTAATGAAAAAACGGATTATTTCTAGTACCTATTATGAATTGGTCTCTCTTCAGACATGAAAGTGTAATTAATGATAAATTATACTGTTTTTGATGACCATCTTCAAGATATGTAATATTTTCATGTTTAGGACCACGTTTTACTAATGAATATTACATATTCATAAGCATCATTCTCAAAATTAATGTTATTAACATTGATATAAGAAAAATACAGACTCCGCATCGCGTGCCCATTAAAAGTGTAGCAACCAAAATAAAACAGCCGAACAATCTAAAAAAAGGTAGCCGACCGCTACTATTTTGCTAGAAAACTATGCAGCTAACAACTTTCGAAATCTGACCGCTGTGTTTTTATTAATAATTATTTACACCAGCGTTTTTTTGTATCTACCGTACCTACGTAAAAGAGACAAATAAGTTAGGCACCTACATATTAAACATGCAACAATAATAATGTATATTCTTTTAAAAATAATATTAAAAAAATATTAATAGATAAAGCATATTAATTATACACTTAATGAGTTTCTAAACGACGATAATTTATAAAAAATGGCAAAGAATTTAATGATTTCATGTAACACTTTTCTTTCCTTTATAATATATTTTTAAATGTAATGGTGACCGATGGACCACAGTGAGCAGAAATATAATACCTGTGATTCATATGTTAAATAAACAAATACATAAAAAATATTATGCATAAATAACTTCCAGGTTATTTTGAATAAGGTGGTATAAGTTTATAATTTACTTAGACGTGCATGTAAGAGCCCCCGCAAAATTAGGCCAAACTATCGGCCGATAGTTTATTCGGGCTATTAAGGGAACGTACCCATACTACG
This sequence comes from Zeuzera pyrina, assembly GCA_907165235.1. NCBI lineage: Eukaryota > Metazoa > Arthropoda > Insecta > Lepidoptera > Cossidae > Zeuzera > Zeuzera pyrina. The sequence goes on from OU015641.1 coordinate 10,226,189, forward strand.
TGACCCATTCAGGGAGGGAAGGGGGTCTTCAAAAATACCACGCTTAGTCACGGTGGGGGGGGGGGGGGGGGGGGGGGGCTTAGGTTTTTGTCACGTAATCAATATCCTCTCGTAAATCTCGGGCTTTTTCGAACTATACTAAAATAGGGCGCGCAGCGTTTAGCGCTTTTAACTCACGGGTGGCAGCTGATTTAGATAAAGAATATTCTGTACCAAGGCTTTATGCCGACACCTTTTTCGATGTCACAAAATCCTTTCCATATACCAAATCCAGATGAAGTCGGATCGGAATTTTTTCCATCATTGCTTGTGCGGCAATGTATCACACTATATACGTCCGGATCTCTCACAGGGTAGTGAAATACCCTATGACCTACGATACATACTGCCCATCTATTAAAAATGACATCACCGGAAGAACATGCTCAATTTGTCGACTTTATTTTGCCTCAAAAAGATCCATGAACAACCATCGAAAAAACGTGCATGGTGGTGCAGTGGACAATATGTCTCGCATGCGACCTCTGCGGGTTCTATCCAGGAGACCACAGGAGGTCTTATGTGTCGTAGAGTAAAAGGTGACGGGAAGTGGATAGACGTCGAGGCCGTCGATGAGGAGAGAATAATCACGTCTGAGGAAACTCCTGATACTTCCGCCCCCGTGATCTACGATGTGTCCAAGTGGATTGATGCTGGAAACGTGTTCGTTGAAGATGATTGAGATGAAAAATAAATGTGAATAAAAGAAAAAAAAACTTTTGTTTTTGTAAATTAAGATCCTGCTACAGCATGTTTTTTCTTCTTAATGATAATTTTTTCACTTGTAACTAAAGGTATGCACGCACTTTTGGCGTCACGCTGCAAGAGCCGTATAAATAAAGACAAATATGAGCCAAATTATTTTTTTTAAGTTTCTGTTTGCAAAAAAATATTTAAAACCATATTTATAAATTACTACGTGAAAACTAAAGGGGGGGAGGGAGGTGGTCACGTCATATACTACGGGTGGTTACCGATTAAGAAATAGTAAAAAATGAGTCACGTAGTATGGGTACATTCCCTAATCAGTAAGAAGATGTATGTATGAAGATGTATTAAAACCCATTAAAAGCAAGATTCCTGGGCTACACTATTGCCTTCAAACTAAACTATCGGCAAACTATCGGTCAACTGCTAGATCAGTATGGCGCTCTTTCTTTTACGCACACATATTTGACGATTGTTTAATCGGCCGACTTGGTCGATAGTTCGGTTTTCTAGGTTTGCTCCGAACTTTGGCACCGGGTGATCATGCATAATTTTCATGATGATGCTGCCCAATTTTGCGCGTGATGATCGTTGAAACGTCATAATTCGATCATAAAACGATCGGTGAAACGTGTTATATATTAGTTATGTTATAGACATATAGACGAAGCTGAAAAACGACCCGTGGTAAAAAAAAACTTAAAAGAATACTCTGATGTGAATCTAAAGAAAAACATATGGGAAGAAGTTTATGAAGTAGTACCTAGTTCCTTAAGGTGGATATGCTTATACGATAAAAGGCAAACAATCATTTTTAGACAATTTCGTTGTAACTTTCATTATGTGTCCACTCTCTTCAAAATCTGCTGATTTCAGATGGTGCTGCAACATCAGGTCAAGGTTATCATGTTATTGTAATATTACTGAAGTCATAGGATACTACATTTCGAATCGATCGGACCAGTAGAAGTTGTCCCTTCAACAACTAGAAAAGAGTTGATGGATGGTCTTCGAACGGCTGAACAGATTTTTTTGAATCACAGCTAACAACACTCGATCAAGTCACCTATTGAACAAAAGTAATTCACTACGATGACACATACACATACACAGATATGTTATACTTATAACACCCCTCTTTTTGCGTCGGGATTAATAAAATAAAACAAATCATGTCTCGTCATTTTTTATGTGAAGCCGGTTTCAGTTATTCCCGCGAGTGCTCGTTTCTTCAAAATTTTTTATGTCTCTAGTTACTTATTTGTACATACATATCTTCACGCTGTATCCCTAACGGGGTAGTCAAAGAGAACGCAGCGCCAATCGTCGCGGTCCTCACATACTTATTTCGCTTCCTCAAATCTCATCATTCTCCTCACACATTCTCGACTAGATATGTGAGAGTGCTTTTGACATTTCCGTCAGCTAACACTTACTTATTTGTAAACTGTTATGATTATTTTCTATTGTTAGTGTTTGTGTTGCGATTATTTCGTCTTTTTTGACATTACGAGAGAGTACGTCATGCCGATTGAGTACACCTTCAGCTTTGTATATAGCAATTCCAATTAACGAAACAATTAACAATTAATAAATTGTAATTCTAAAATTTCACAATTACAATTTGTTAATTGTAATTGTAAGATTTCGCAATTACAATTTGTTAATTGTAATTGTAAGATTTCACAATTACAATTAATTAACTGTTAATTTTCAAAAACCGCAATTACAATTATTTGTTTTAATAGTAGTTCACAATTACAATTACAATTTTAATAGTTAATTGTTTCTTCAATTACATTTTGCCCAAAACTGGCAGTCGGCCGACTGTTTGGCGTTTGGCTGCTCTGCGGATTCACCAGCAACCCAATTGTTTAGTTGGCGCAGTCTGCGCGATAATAGTTCAAACCGATCAAACTGTCGGCCGACAATTTAGTCTGCAGTCTGCGGGGGCTCTTAGGTATCGGTAAGGTATTACTGTGTACAAGTATTCAATTGTCGATACGATCGAATAAATTCATAAATAACCACCGACAATAGCTGATAAAGGACAGTGGCGCCATCTGCTCTCTCTCACGCCCTCTTTTTACATTCAAACTGACAAAGGCTTGGAAATACATGAAAAGAATGTCGAACAATATCTTATAGTATCCGACAAAATAGAATTGTGTTGTAAATCTTGCTTATGAGTGGTTTAACATGAATTACACGGTAGGAAAGTAGATAAGAAATATTTGGCTAAAAAAAGAATATACCTATTCGATATTTAGCCTATTTTTGGCTTTGAAAGAAATAGAAAATATTGTATTCTATACAAAATATTGTATATTATGTGTATGTCAGTTTCGTTATAAATGTAACAATAATTGTTACGCGTGATTGGTAAATATATAAATATTCATAAAAATAATGTTCAAGTATCATAAATAATAAAGAAAATAATGGTGAACAAGAGAACAACTCGAGAAAAAAATAAAACAGAATTGTCTCCTCGCGACCATATATTCTATAATGACAACATTTTTCAATTAGGCGTGTTAGGGCCTGATACAACATTATTATACCATTATTGTACTTTATAAAACGTCTAATAACATTTCAAAAACGTCTGGGGGTGACTTAATAAGCTCCTTACCACACGCTGAGTTTCAAATTCCATTTCATAAGCCATCGTAAAATAAAAGTATAAGCTAAAACCAAGGTATACAAGTACCAAGAAAGGCGAACAAATTAACCGTTATTATAATGAAATAAGGACCAAGTGACTTTTGTCTTGAGTGTACATCATAATAAATTACGACTGTATGAAAAAGTTATGTAATTTTCTGTACATATTATGTTAATATACTAATAATAATAGCAGAATTGTTTGAACATTCTAATTTTAAAACGAGATCGGGTGTAAGAATAGATAATGATAATAAAAGATATGCAATATTCTATAACTAAATTAACAGAGTAAATTTTAAATTTGTTATTCAGTGAGTACTGGTACCGATCATTATTCATTCTTCATCTATCATCAATTAATCTGTGATAGAAGAAAATCATACTTTACCGAAGTACTTTATCATTATGATACAAAACTCTGTACTTGTGCGTATTTACTTGCCTTTGATAATATCATAACTCTATATTGCATGACGATTGCCTGAGCCTCTAGACAAGTGGCAAGTTTCGTAAAAACGCTCGAAACGCTTGTTGGCGTTATTGCTCATCAAAAGTGCCATTTGGCTTTACGGCTTTACTTTTCGTTTCGGCTTTACTTTTCGTTTGATTTTATAGAAAGTTAATAACGTTTGACAACCAATTTAAAATTCGTTACGCTAAATCAAGCGGTATTTGTCATTCTATTCTACTACGTTTACGACAATTGAGCCACTTGTCTAGGCCCCCTATTCTTTTCACTAACGATTTGAGGTTCAAAATGTCTTGTAGTTGAACTTACTTGGATTAATGTGCACGGGATTTTGTCAGCTTGTTAGTAGGAAGCTCTTGAAAGCTGTGTTTATTTACTGCTCCACACCACACTAAGCAACAACTTATAGCTGCTAACAGTGACTGGTCTGCCTTCTACAAATATACGGCGTTACTAACACGCAGGTAGCTTTTTTTTAGTGACGCGGAAGAAAGCTTTAAAATGTATCGTCCCTCACCATTTCTTGCTGTTGTGACGTTATCAAAAATGACTAATTAATACGATTCATTTTGGTGAAGACTATGTTCTATCTCCAATATTTAACTATAGTGGAGATTAAATATGTCCTAAATAAACGCTATATTATTTATCAGCGCAGGTTCTATTCAAATTAGTCCAGTACCTACTTTTTGTATGATGAGTAAGCGAGCGTGGGAATCTTCTGTTCCTTTGTCTGTTTGTAAACATACAAAAGAACAAGAAAAAGTTAGAATCTTCAGAAAGTTTAAGATTCGATCACTACAATACTATAGGTATACGTTGATAAGTTAATAAAACAAGTATCGATTGATATTGGTTTTAATTTGGCGAAATATATCTAAAATATGTAGTAAAATAAAGATAGATAACGTAGCAAACATTTATTAGTTTTATTGAAGGAAAATGCATGTGAATGTGACAAATGAACAGATAAATAATTTTAAATTATTATATTTTATTAAGTGTCCCGTTTTAGCAGTGTTATGCAAAACACTAAGAAATCCTTTTTATCGCTTCAAAATGTGTAGATACTATATAATATTGTTTGTCAACGGACACCTTGTTGCGATTAGTTTAATATAGTAGGGGTATCATACTTTATATGTATTATCCAGTAAAATATGAACATAATCTCGTTTGGACGCGCAGGACCGATCCTACGGGATGCTAAGAGTATATAAGGGAGGGCGCAAAATGTTTCCACCATTCTTTCAGTATATGCGGATACTGTAGTTAGTTTTGTGTATCTGAAGTGATTCAGGTGATACTCGTGTCTAAATATGTATGCCGTGCGATGCCGGTGAGTTTTTTAACTAAATTTTTAAATTATTGACAAAACTTTTACGTGAAATTTTAATTATTTAATTATAATATCGCAAATGTAAGTGTAATTAAATTATTAATATTGTGTCACCTGTGAGCATATATTATTAGATATTATTCTAGAACGTGCTTTATTTTAATAGGATTTTAGGGTTCCGTAGAAATGGCACCCTTAGAATTTCGTGACGTCATGTTCATCTATCTGTTCATATGATACAACCAATGATGTTATAATACAAAGATTACAACCGATTTATTTCGACATCTTTACACTTATTCAGCTGAAATTGGTACAGAGTCGAAACTTGGTAACTCAGAACCAGAAATAAAAAAGAAAAAAGACATATTGGGTATTTCGGGTCCTCCTTTCTTTTTCCGTGTCTATTTCTCTTATTTCTTGGGGTCGGCCCTCCTCGTCCTACTACGCCATCTGAACGTTGCTGAGTCATATTCAGTTCCTAATCCATCGTCTTCATGCCTTTGGAGATGGTCCCATCCCTGTTGTCGACGGGTGGCCTTGGCATTTTTTAGGTTGTGTAATTTGTATAACGGTTCTTGTCATATGTTTCTCGTTACGTCTCATACATGATCATTCCATCATAAATGATTTTGTCTGACCTTGTCTCACGGACGTAGTTATAGCTTTCACATAAAGGAGTACAATAATACACAAAGGAAAACTAGTTTTGCCTGTGAATTCATGGCATAAAAAAGACAGAGTTCTAAATCGATAAATTGGAAATTACATGAACATATCATCTAATCGTACAATATTTGTTTGTGTGGATTCAAAAGGAGGGTGGCTATTCAGGGAACAAGCGTAGGCTAAAGGGGTCTGGACTCCTAAACACCTCCCTTCTATACGCCCATCCCTGGTTTTTACATTTGTCACTTTAAATGTTCCTTCGTCTATGAGGATTACACCTCCAGACCACCGCAACATTTTAATTTTGTAACATGGAATTTTTGTTCGTCTGATTTTCGTGTAGCCCACCCACTATTCGACTCCATACAGTAAAGCTGATCTAATTGCTTTCTTATTATATATTATAATTATATACCGCGAAGCTTCGTGCTCCATTCTCTCTGTTAGGGATACAGCGTGAAGATATGTATGTATAATTATAATATGTTTCCTTTGACCTCTATGGGGATCTTCAAATTTTTTTAAATTTTACTTCTATTTTGTTGTAATGGCTATAGAACCCTAAATTCAAGCGTGATTGACTCTGTCTTGGTTAGTTTCGTTATTAATTATATTATTACGACTTTAAAAAACGTGCAAAAGTTTAAACCTAAAAACCTAGCCTTATTAATTTTGTAGATTTAGTTTCAGATAATAGCTAATTATGTTTTTTATTTTACTATTAAATGAAAGTTTAAATCTAAAGCTATGCAATATACTCATTTAGGCGAAAGTGCGTAGGGAGAATGATATGAGATTTGAGGAGGCGTAAGAAGTATGTAAGGACCGTGATGTTTGGCGACTTATCATCTGATTGATATGTATTCCCTAGAAGAAGTACTTCTTTGAAGTATTAAAACAATGCAATGTACGAATTATAATAACTAAGTGCTATGGTTCAGTGTTCAGAAAATTCGTTTTACAAGTGTCTCGAATTCAACTCTCAACGTTCGTTTATCGTCGTGTATCGACTGGCTCATTAGTGCGATTGTTACACCTTCTAAGTCAAGGGTTTGAGATTCAATTCCCGGCTAGATCAATTTAGGAAACGATCTTCTAGAACTGATAAGCCTAGACTTTAATTTGGAGTATTTTGCGTGTTTTATAATTATAAGTTTTAGCCTTATTGCAACGTATTTTTCTAAAATTTAAACGATCTTTTTGAGTCTTTCTAGATTCAACGGAAGTTATAAAATAAGGCAATGTTGGAATAAATTTAGTGAAAAGCCTTGACATCTAGAACTGATAAGCCTAGACTTTAATTTCGAGTATTTTGAGTGTTTTATACTTATAACTATTAGTCTTATTTCAACGTATTTGCTAAAAATTTAAACGATCTTTTTGAGTCTTTCTTAATCCAACAGAAGTTATAAAATAAGGCAATGTTGGAATAAATTTAGTGAAAAATGTTTTTTTGGTCATAAGCAATTTGTATCAATTAAATACTATTTTATTTTGATATTTCATTAAAACGTAGGAAAAATGGCGTTAAAAAAAATTTTTAATAACTTATTATATTCACCTATTACAAAACAGAAAGTTAATATATTATTACGTGTTAGTGAAAAATCTGAAGGGAATATTTAAGGCTATCGTATCTAAAAATAACAGCATTGTAATTAAAAAATCTGCCATATGAAAATATCATATTCTCATAAATAGACTTTTTAATTATACATTTTGTGCTCAATGAGTAGATAATGAAGGTTCAACTTAAGCTGGTTTCATTAATTTCGATTGGTACGTCTAAGAAGTAACGTTTTTAAGCGCAAATTCGAATTGCAGTTCGATTTAATATATCGGCCAGTTTTAAAAATGCAATGTTTGTTTTTTCCACTTCAATTTTTTTTAAATCGGCAAGTGTCTAGAATACGCGAATGAATTTTTACACTGGATCTGAAGAGTGAGTTTTTGAGTTAGATGTGGAGAGTCAGGTAGCAGCTGGCAGTAAAGTGAACGGAGCTCTGTCTACATTAATAGACAGTGTAAATATATCTAACTCAGTCAAAATGGCCGTCTACATGGCCGAAGAGATGCGCATTATTATCAGGTTAGATGAGTGTTATTCCAAAAATAAAGAAAATAGGAATATTGAGATGGTTTGGGCACGTAGAAAGAATGAGTGATGAAAGCGAAAGTGAGTGATGGTAGCAGAAGCCAAAAAAGAATAAGACTGAGTTATGAAGATCACATAACCAGAGTGATAACTAATGGAAATGTCAAAAGCACTCGCTTAACTAGGCGAAATTATGCGAGGAGAATGATGAGATTTGAAGAAGCGAAGGAATTATGTAAGGACCGCGGTGCTTCGCGCTCCATCCTTTCTGGCTATTCTCCATTAATAGGGATACAGAGTGAAGATGTTTTTATGAAGAATTGTATTTTTTATGCAATATAGTTGTACATGGCTACGCGTTGCAGTGGTTCAAGAGTTACAGGTACCAAGTAGATTTTTTATATAATGCACTAGCTGGACTCGCGTTTTTGTCCGCGCGGAAAATGTTTCCATGGCTATCCCGGATTGGGTTAGTAGATGTAAATGTATATATGTACCAGGTCTAGAAATAAACTAGCTATCAAGGGCTCTAGATTGGCAAAGGTACACAAATCTTTTATTGGGGACGGTGTTCGCTTTTACAACACTTTGCCTGAAGAATTAATCGCACTACCAGACATTAGATTCAAGAAAATTGTTAAAGCTATTTTATGCTCGAAAGGCTATTATAAAATAGAAGATTTTGTTAACGATAAGTTGGTCTGGTCAAGTTGTTGTGCAAACGAAAAAAAACTGTAATTTTAGGACTTACGAAGAGGGCAATACTGTCAATTAATAGTTTTTGTTTTAACGTTCGAAAAATACTTTACGAAGTTTACTTCGAATAAAAATCTATTTTATTTTATTTATTTTATTTTATTTATATGTACAAAGGTTCTCTGATGTCGAACTATCTAAGATAGATGCTACAGATTCGTATAGTAGTGTATATATTAGTTTTAGGTATATAAAAACACATGTGTATTCAATTACGACAAGATTACGACATTGTGTCAAAATTTCAAAGCAATTGGTGAAGAATTTTAAAGAGATTTAAACAATTTTAAACAAACGAGCATTTACATTTTACTTATAGATATAGATTGAAGTGTTTGCTATAATCTGGTATGGTGTATTTGCTTAATATGAAAGGTTTATATTAGAAATTACTGCGAGTTGTATGTACTGGCTGGCTGGCTGAAGAGAGGAATGGAAATAATTTATATAAAAAAGTAAAATATTATTAAAAGAAAGCAAACGACGGAAATGACAAAAGCATTCGCATACCTAGGCGAAAATGTGTGAGGAGAATGAGATTTAAGGAAGCGAAAGAAGTATTGTAAGGACCGCGACGCTTGGCGCTCCGTTCTCTCGGACTACTTCGTTATGGATACAGCGTGAAGATATGTGTGTGTGTGTGTGTGTGTATGGAAAAGAAAGAGAACTAGAGACGTGGTCAGTCATAATCCTAATTATAGGTAGATGTCTGATTTCATTGTGGTATTATTTATTTAGCTATAAATAATCTGCAAACTTTATTTATTAATCGAGGTATGTTTTGCTTCTCATCAAAGCATCCACACTTTTTCCTCATGAATTAGACTAGGTTGTTTGTAGGCAACGCGTTATAAGTACTTATTGTTGTGTAAATGTATGTGATTTTAAACAGTAAAGGAACTTCCGTTTCCGCTTCCTCTTTCTGGCTGGTGCTGGACACGTCATGTCGTTCTATTTGAGTATTTAGTAACTCAAAAGTCAAACTAGTAATATTATTATTAACTCATAAAACAGAACAAAAATATAAGTTAGGAGATGGCCGTGTCTAAACTTTCCTGAGGATGCTTCGATGAAAAGCAAATCACGTTACCATTAAATAAGTCTGAAATTTTGGCAAAAAGCTAAAACCATATACTTATAATTAATTATAAATAATATATGAGATATATGAAATGGATCTCTGCAAAAGAACATCTAAACGAGTATAGTTTCTTACAAATATTGACTTTTTACTTACTCGTACCTAGAGGAGTGATCCTGGTGGCTGTGTGGGTGCTAACGGTGGCGCTGGTCACAGCGCAGATCACGTTCAGCCGCGACTGGACCGGCGGGAAGCGCGCCGCGCCCCATCTCGCCCTCGACTGTACCCAGTTCACTAGACTCTGTCGACATTTCGTGGTTAGTATTTTTAGTTTTCCTTAGCCAAAACAACAAAAACTCAATCTTTATAGTTCCGTCGTGTCTGTCTGTCCGCATGTTGTTCGTTGATTTATTCCGTTCATTTTATACCTACCTATTGGCTAAAATTTTAAACCAGTAACCCGACAATCAGAAATGAGACAATATGTTAAATAGTGGATATTTTAGTCTACCTTTTAAGTCAAGAGTGCCAGCCTTCTTGAAAAACGCGCTTTTCGACATAAGCTTGGAGACGGGGTGTTCGAGAAGTGTTTCTTTTTTTTTTGTAGTACCTTCCGTGGCACCCATAGACCTCCAACCAAGGATTAGAACTTACTTTGGGCACTTTGAAGCTATACGATTAGTGTTAAAAACACATTCTATATTATCTTGGTGAATGGATGTTAACGGATAGTGCTTGGTTTGCCATTTAGCACTTACAGTGGCGCAAATAGCACTACAGGATTTGAGCATATTTTGAAGTCATAATTGATAGTCAGAATGCGTTTTTTCACATCACTTTGGAGTCTGGGTGTGAATAGTTCGTCGCGTGGCACATATACTTAGTACAAGATTACAGCGTATTTTGGAGCTGTACAATTAGTAATGGCAAGTAATGGTGTTTAAAAATGCATCATAGTCTAAATTATTGTTTATCAAATTTTTTTAGATTCATCGATAGGTTAGTTTTAGTTATTTTTAGCAATAATTTTGTAATTTATTTCGTTTACTATTTCTAGTCAACTTTAAAATGAAACAGCAAACTATTTACTCCGAAGCTTTTTCAGAAAAGACTAGACTTAGGTCACTTTGTTCTAAAAATAGTCTAAAATTCATACATAAAAATGTCTATTAATAATATATGAGATATATTCAGTTTCGAAGTTGATCAATATGTTTCGCTTCTCAACGAAGCATCGTCAGGAAATTTCAAAGATGAAATTCGGTCATCTAACTAGCCGAATCCACGCTGTTCGGTTCTAGTTGGCAAAACAGTTTTGCTTTAGGCGTAAGATAGCTAAAACTATCACAGATAGAATATAAGATTGCTGCATGCTTCATTTTTTTTATTGTAAATTCCCAAGTCAAACATGATGACGGAAGGTTTTGTTGCTGTATTAAATATGACAACAAAGCTTTTGAAAATATTGCTGCATTGTTATAAAATTATTTTTAGTGAGTATCAATTTTGTTAATATTTTGGAACATACTATTATGTATTACCACATACATAATTGCCTTCTGGTAACTCCAGCACAAAACCCTCTGTTGGGACTTTTTGGCGGGAACGGGAGAAGTGAGACTGTCATTTTATTAGATTTTTTATTTTTTACGTTTTTGGGAGTTTTAAAGTACAAATGTGATAGCATATTGCGTTTTAAAATACCATGTAAGCGAAAAGAATAGAATAGGTCTAAATAAACATGTGTAGTTGAAGGTCTCGCGCTCTTCCAAGAAGTCCTATAAAAATTCATTAAAGTCTATCTACTATCACTTTACTGGAGGACTTTTACGATAACGATCTAGATAACGATTCTACTTATTTATACAATATTCTTGACATTGGAAAACGCTAATCCGGGCGCCATGCGTGGATAAAGAAAAAAAATCCTCTGTTTGTTATTGTATGTTTTACATTGTATCTTCGTCGCGTAGTAACCGGGAAGCCTAATGTATACTTGCTTCAAGTTTATGCAATTGCTCGACAAACATGAAGCACGCCTGGTTCAAGTTTAAATTGCTATCTGGGATACGCATTCAACATATTTAACTATTTATTTTCCTGTTGTATTTCTCTTTCGGATACCATGTTATGCTGATACTATAAAGATTTTATATTGTCAACAGCACGAATTAAAGCAGGCCATGTCTTCAGAGATGGCTGGTAAGCACCGGCGGCCGGACGAGGATACTTCGCTCACATACGACGACGACAAGTAGCCGCGGCGATCGCTACGAACACACGATATACACAATGTAAACATATAACTAAACTATACTTTTTGAAACAACTTTTATGTTATAAGTACGTACATGTTATGTGATAGATATAGGTGACTCCATATTTATTGATAAAAGCACAAAATTCGTTAAAGCGTATATTTGCTTCAAATGTACAGCAAAATGCAGTTCTCACATCATTAAGTTTTAAGCCATACATTGAAGTAAGCATTTTCATCATTATGCTGCACTTGTTTGGAGAGCGGGGATGATAAACTTCGTTGGCTACTGGGGATCACTAGCAATTTTATCCGTGCGAAATTGCGAACCGTAATGTATCCACAGTTATTTCATAAAAAATACATTTTTAATTTGTACTGTTTGAATTTAAAATGTTGTTTTTAAAATAAATATTAATTATGTTATTTGAGTTTTGGTATCGTGCGATAAAGATATATAGTACATACGTATCCTCACGCCATATCCCGAACGGGGTAGTCAGAGGTTGGAGCGCCGAACATCGCGGTACTTACTTTTTTCGTTCCTCGAATCTCATGATATATGAAATATGAATATAGTAAATACTATAAAATCACAAACCATCGATCAGACTTTATAAATTAAATAATAATCAAATTGAGTTCTAACTCTCTCTCATTATAAACTGGATATGTGCATGATTTGTTTATTCATATCAAATAATAATTAATTAAAAAAATTAGAATGTTTCATTTATTTTTTTTGTTAATTATAGTTTTTTTTTCTTCAACAGTATTAGTTACTTACTTCTGTTGTATACGTCACGTACATAGAAGGTATATATTTATTATTTCAATATATCGTGGCTTCATTTAATATTAGCGATTACGTAAATAAATAGCCAAGAAAATAAAGGACAAATTCTCCATTTTATTGCAACAATAAATATTTTTAGCTAGGTAAGTACTTGTATAAAATGTTAACTTCAAAGGTATAATCTTCAATCGTAATTTTGCCTACACAATATGTACATACATTGAACATATATTTTCATCCGAGAATTTACGAGTACCTTTTACTGAAATGAATTTTTAAAATCAAAGGAAATTCTAATACGATGGCCACTTGCGACTCGCTCTTTCCCTTTATTTAATTTTACTTATGTACTTCATAAATTTATTTTGTGACTAGCCTTTTATTATGATTTTGTGATTGACCCGTTGGCACGGCGATTACAATATCCGGTTCTAAACGGGCTCGTGTTTGATCTCGTTCAGGTCAATTTAACTAAGGAGCATCTGCCAATTTGTTTTGGAGTCTTAGGGTGGCTAAGCTAGATGTCAAACCCTAAAATCGAGGTTAAATATTAGTTGGTGCAAGCCACGCTAAGTTTTACAGATTGCTCTCTCAGTAGCACATACAAGCCTAGTACTTAACTAGTGCCCTAGGGGTTAAGTAATTATTATTTATTTCGTTAGTTATTTTAACCTAATACACGGCTACGAACGTAAGCATCTCTGATTAAAAACTTTTACAACAAAAAACGGTACATTTTAATGTTATTACTTCGATATGTATCCTGAGTTAAGAAAAAAATAATTCAAAGGTCCGAAAGAAGAGCGTAGTTCAAATTGAAGTTTCTACAAATTACACTCATCAAAAGTGTCTAGGGATCAAGTACGTTTTAGAGTATCGCCGCAATTGAAGATTATTATTTTAACTTTTTTTGATCGTTATTGATTCTTTTTAGTGATTTTCACTATTTGAATAAAGAATTTTCTTTAAATTTTGATTAAAAATAGAAAATGAACTGTCAATCAGGATTCCTATAAAAGTGTGTAATAGCATTTTTACAAAACCATTACAATTTCTGCATCGGAACTGAAAAAAATTGCATCGATATGGAGCGACGACATCATTTGACACGAGAAGAGATCATGAGAGCCGTCGGAATGTTCCAAGCTGGTTCCAGGCAACGTAATGTGGCTGTCGCTCTTGGCACTATACAGAGCGTCATAAGCCGTATCTGGACACGTTATCGTATCACGGGCAGTGTGCCGAGCGACATAGAGGACGATCTCGCATCACCACTCGCAGACAGGGCCGGTACATCCAAAATATTGCTCGACGGAATCGTACTATGACCGCCATGATGTTGGCTACGAGGCTCCACAGCTCTTTAGGCTTGCTGATAAGCGACCAAACCATCAGAAATCGTTTACGTGAAGTAAGTCTGCGTTCCCGAAGGTCGTTGAGAGTTCTGCCTATAGCACCCTGCAATCGTAGGGCCCGTTTACAATGGGCTCGCGAACACAGAAATTGGAAGGAAGAAGACTGGCGTTGTGTTTGCTTTTCCGATGAATCTCGTTTCGATATGAGGCCGGATACAAGACGTACTCGAGTTTGGAGGACCTCTGGACGTCAAGAACGTTTGAAATTTTGTCAGGAATTTCTTTCATATCGAGGGGGAACAATAATGGTTTGGGCCGGTATTTGGATCGGTGGAAGAACCGATCTCATTTGGATCAGGGACAACCTCATTGCTCAGATTTATGCGGAGAGGATTGTTTCAGACGTAATCATCCCTCTGCGAAGCCGGTTGGATGATTCGTTTCGACTAATGTACGACAATGCACGTCCACACACGGCTAGAGTCGTAACACGCACTCTTGCCGACGCTCGCATCAAAGTTCTGCCGTGGCCTGCTCAATCGCCAGACCTCAACCCAATTGAGCACGCATGGGATATGTTTCAAAGAAGAGCTCTGCCGAGTATGGATGCCGTGCATACCCCACAACAACTTTTTGATTTGTTAGAAAGAATGTGGGCGGCCATACCTCAAAGTGAATTTGATGAACTGATTTTAAACATGCTAAATCGGTTGTGATTTTGTTATCCGTGTCAATGGTGGAAACACAGATTATTAATTTTTTTATCTTTACAATAAAGATTTCAAAAATCCTCATTTTTGCCTTTTTTGCCATTTAATTGACGACATTAGGTTAATTTCCCACAATTTGCAAACATTGTAATTTTTCTTAATGTTTACAAAGTATAGGGATAAGTTGTTAACTTAAACATAGGAATTAAAGTAAGAAGCCAGTCTGGAAGACTAGATTAGATAAATATTAATTGGATAATTTTTTATTGTTAAAAAATGTACTTGATCCCTAGACACTTTTGATGTGTGTATTATAAAATACAATACATTACATTACCAGTGTATGAAAAAACTTGTGACATTACACTATAAAAATGTATGTGTAATTAGCAGAATGTGCGCCATGTAAGCGCTCTTAGATATTGTGTATAAATAACTTCTTTACTTATATTTCAGAAAATAGTGTAATTTATTATTATTACAAAATACATTACATTTAGTACATTGCAAAATAATAGTCTTATTTCTCTTTACCACCGGGCAAAAGTCTCATTGAAATAAAATAATTATTGTGATTTGTGAAAATTAAACGTACAATATGGATTGAGGAAAAGCTCCAAATAGTTCCTGACAAAAGAACAGTAAATGTTGGAAACGAATACTTATATGTACATAATATAGTTTTTATTTGTAAATAAAAAATACGTGAATGTGTATTAAGAAAATATAATGGCACCCCATGGCGATCCATTAATTCAGTTGAAATACTGTTTTAATTAACTTCTATACTGTCATCTCTAAAGGTCAAGGACAACCTATTAACCTTTTTGAGTAAGAAGGTAGTCCATAATGTTTATAGCGACGCTAACGTGTAAAAAGCGAACCTTTTAAAAACCGTACTAAGAATGTAAGAACTACTTACACATGTATTTTTATGTTACCGACTGTACTTGAACGTTACTCTCGTGGGATTTGGACAACGGACGTCTCGTGTAGTGATACGAAAATGAGCGTTCGCTTTTTGTCCAACTATATTTTACGTAGTTAAACGTACGAGTCAGTAGGGTAGGTCTCAGCTATTTTATTTTCCAGAAGTGTAACCAAAAAGCGTGTTAGCACGTTAGACGTTATCACTTATCACCTAACACAGACCACCAAATAGGGATCACGTATTAATCAGTAGAATCGACATGAAGCACATTCAAAGTAAATTTGCTTTTCTTTTTATCGTAAAACTCCTCCAGTAAAGTGATAGCAGGTTTTACTGAAATTATAAAGGACTTCTTGAAAGAGCGCCAAAATTTCAGCTACACATATTTAATTAGACCTATTCCATTCTTTTCACTTACACAGAACTAAAACAAAAACATACTATCACTTTTGTACTTTAAATCTGCCAAAAATGTAAAAAATAGAAAATCCAATTATAATGACAACCTCATTTCTCCCGTTCCCGCCAAAAAGTCCAAACCACTGTTCTAATATTTACGTAGTTAACGTACCTAATTTTATTTTTTGTTTTTATGGCACTAATCCTAAAAATAGGTTGTGATAAATAATACTCAGTTCTAATTTTGAAGTGTTGACCACAGACCATTTTTTTTACTTCTACTTATAATATTTGCATTATTTGATAATTAGCTAGTGTATGTAAATGTTTTAAACTAGATATATTGTTAAAAATGGCTAGTATATGACTAGTATTATTAAAATGATTGTAGTTAGGACTAAATAAGGATTAAATTGTAATTTTTCATTATCTGTCAATTGGATGTGCGACAATCTTATGACCATTAGCTCTGAACACGATTAACTGATAATGTTATGAATTAGTGTTATAATATTTAAATATAATAATGAAATTGCAGATGTATGAAAATTTTATGTCTAATAAAAGCAGTACCAACGTTAGTTTTCTTCATTTCAGCCTATTATTTCAGTGTATATAAAAAAGTTATAGCGGACAGTAAGGCTCGTGTCATATCAAGCGGTATGCGGGACTTTGGCTGAGACAACTAATGTGTTATGTGCTTACGTGACGTCTTATATGCATAGAGTGGGCTGCCCACATCCAAGCGCGAAGCCAACGTGCGCCGAGAGGTTTTTGGGTAAAAATGATAGTTTATGTGAAGCATGCTTTGAGCATGTTTCGTCCAATAGTTCCACGAACTAGAAGTCACTAGAAGATTAAAGCTGTACTCAAACTGAAGGCAACCCCGTGCGGGACGCGGAATGACAGTTTGTGCGAATCATTCGCTCGCTTAGCAGTTCACATTGACGCGACGTCCCGCGACTCGTTATTTTTGGTACTTCAATGAAGAAACATGTCTTTTGATTATGAAGAAGTCATCCTGTTGTTAGCGATAGTAGAAAAGACTATCTCGAGATCTCGAGATTCAAAGTACGACATGCAGTTTTTTATTTCTTGTATTTCTTACTATAACATTTTTTTTTACAGAAAACAACTTTTTTTATGGCGATTTGATGTTGAATCGTGATCAGACTTAATCATTTATTTCTTATATTATGTATAATATGTAGTTGTTATATAGTGTCATAGAAAAATCGTAATTTTTAGGGTTCAGTAGTCAATAGGCAAAAACGGAACCCTTATAATTTCGGATAAACCAATCTGGCTGTCCATTTTTTTCAGAGACTATTAAACACATACGACTATTCGCGCCAAAGTAAACACCTCAATACAAGTTAGTTGAAGCAATCGACGCGAGCTAATCGCTTCCCGCGTCCCGTACGGGATTAGTCTTAATTTGAGTAGAGCTTAAATTTGCAGATTGTGCATTGCAGCACAAACAGTGACTGTAGAGGAAGAGGTAGTATACATTGTCTTTTCCCCGTTATAGTTTTTTTTTTATAATATGACGTAGCCCACATCCATTTCAATAGTTCACAACAAAAAATCCTTGCAGAGTATACCAATACTGGAATTAAAATGAAAACGCATTAACGATTACATTAACTTAAAAATATTTATTGAAGAAATTGATTTTATGTACAGTGCATAAAACATTGAATTAAACATTATTGTTGTACTATTAAAAATAAATCTAAAATTAGGTGTTACATAATTGAAATAAGATAATAGTGGATAATAAATCAAAATAATATTAATTACCAATTAAGTATTTATTTAAATACGCTTGTTTCAGTTATAGTAAATATAGTGAATTTGAAATCGTTGGCATCAATTGAATCCATTATTAGATGCATGTACTGCAATATGTATTCAGGTAATGGGTGGAAATGGAGCGGGTATCGCCGGAGCGACAGCATATGTTAACGCATCTGAACAATCGATTCGATACTAAAAGAGGAAGAGGGTAGACGCCTTTGCTTGTAAACGCGGTGGCCTTGAATTCTCGTTTAATGAGTATATGACAGGTTCAAGGTTTCAGAGTTTATAGATTCATACCATTTTTATTTATTTTAATTTACTACTAATGTAACTTGTATTATAAGTAGTATCACCTAAAAAGAACCTATGCCAACAATTTCAGTCACCTAAAATACAAGAGGAATCCATCCTCATATTTAAAATTTTTTTTTTTAGATCAAACTTTTAAAACATACATACATAAATATGCTAATTTTACCCTTCTTTCAGCGTTAAAAGGTGTATGATATATGAGAACCATTAACGTACATTTTTGTAAGTTACATTCTTTTTGTCATACCAAAATACATGCGATTAATCGTAGTGTTATCAAGATTATCTTTCAGGACAGTCCTTAATGTGAATTAAACCTAGTAAAGTTAATATTTGTCATAAACCTAAAACCTACGTCTCTACAGAAAATGAATGTAACATTGTATATGTTACATATGCGTTGTTTTTATGACGTATACCCAGACCATTATCAGATGGGGCAGTAGGATCTAAATAAATCATTCATTCTCATAAAAACTGAACAATATAATGGTTATATTCACAAGTAACAATGTTTAAAATCATCACCATTCATATATATAGTTTCTGAAACCTAATGATGAGTCAGTCAGTGAGAGGTATTTCGCTTATATAGATATAGATTGGTAATAAAAAATGTAATATTTTTTCATATCTTCCCGCTTTATACGACGTAACTTTACTTCCATAAATCTGGGATGCTATATACATACATATGTATATTAATATACTCAGACTAAGGTACACAAAAGCAAAAAATAAATGTAATACATACGTATTAAGATTTATAAGTAGGAATGCTGTACGTAATAGACTAGCTGTATAAGTCATTAATGAATTAAAGTCACAGATTAAGGGAACTATCTGTGACGGAATCATGTTTTCGTGACATCACGTTAGTAATATGAGAATTACATTGTCGTAAGATTTTGAAATGAAAAATAATATTGGCAATATTGTATTAAAATTGGAACGAATTACGTCACATGGGGGAAGGGAAAGTCACACTAATATGAGAGACAGAAGAGATCGAAATGCTTTTATGATTGGCTGTGAGTTTATCCTCAAAAATTGTTAAAACAAAATAAAAACTATCAAAACTTGACGCAATTTACCGAAGGTTTCTTTTCTAATAGCCAATATATAATTAATTTTAAAGCTATGACACATTTAAACTAAAATAATATTAACACTAGCAATACAGGTACTCTATTAAATTCCGAATTATAAACTAAGACAGTACCCACATGAAGTTTTGTCATACAAACATAAAATTGATTTCTACCTAACAAACTTAGTACTAAGTATACATTTTTATTTTAGAGTATTATAAAACACATTTGTGCTCCAAAAGTAGCTGAAATATTCTGTATAAATACAGATACAAATTATAAGCTATAAGAGTATACCTTTATATTGCAGTCGAATGCAGAGAATCGTTAAAACGCAACATCATATAATCACAAAATCGCCAGTTGCGAAGCTATGTGTTGAGTCTACCCAGGGGCTTATGGGCCTATTATTGTCACTAAAATGATCACTGATCGAATCAGTTAGTTTGCTATCACACTTGACTATTTAATTCGGTGGTGCATTCTGCGTCACCTATCGCCAATTCGGTGGCTTCCATCTAGCTCTAGTAAGCAATACACATTTGATGTATTTCTTCTGATAATCAAACGCGTTCGCTATCCGCTACATTTAAAAATAAATTGTTGTTACTAGTATATACCGAACTCGTCGAATTATCGAATGAAATAATCGAATGTATACTCCAAATTTTACTCTATCCGATTTGTGGTAATAATTTAGTAGAATCAGTAATTATTGTACAAATATTAACTAACTCTTAAGTCAACTTAAAATTTGGTAACGTAATACATGTAAAGCAAGTATAAGACATGTGTTGAATATTATAATTTTTAGTTATCCTCATAAATAATATATTCGCCCAAAATAATTAGCGTTCAGTGCTAGTTAGCTGACCGAGTCTGATCTCTGCAATATCCTCAGGATGCTTCGTTGAGTAGCGAAATGGCTAAGCTTTAGATTAGCTACCGTTTCTTGTTTTGATACTCGATTAGAGATCATTTAAGTATTACGTAAGCACCAAAGGGGGAGTCATGGCTTTGCTTATTTTTGATGATGTGGGGGACGAGGGGGGGGGGGGTCTGAATGGTGACTACATCAGTCATATTTATTTATTCTTCGTATTAACGATTATATGTACTTGTTTATGAATAACAATAAATAAACTTGAACAGATAAATATTATACCGAAGCTTACGTAAAGCATAGGATGTAAGAGCTTTTCTTACTTTCGCTGACAAGGGTTTAAGGGGGTATTAAAATGCCTAAAATTCTACTTATGTAATACTTGAACGGTCCCTTAAATATGTTTTTAAGTAATTGTTTGCATGCCGAAACTATCGCGGCATTTACTTAACTGAAATTTTCGATATTATGTAATCAAATTCCAAAAGCAAATTCTCATTTTACGAAATCTTTTGTACTCAAAACCTACTTTTGACGTTAGGTTTTTTTTTAACTGATCAAAAGAGTATCAAAATAGGAAATCTAACATTGACACCTCATTAAGGCCCGTATTCCAGAACTCTAGTGTGAATCCGCTTGAGGACAGCTAGTAGAAAGAAATGCCGCTATACATTGCATATGGCGGCATTTCTTTCTAACTTTCGGGCCTAAGTGTAATAACACGTAAGCAGTAGATATTCTAAAGCACTTCCGGTGAAACACGTGTCTATTAGTGGGTCTGGATTTTTTTGAGAATAGCAAAAAATTATAAGATTATGTAGATTAAATGACTCCGTAAAAGTAACACCTAGAAAATAACTATAAGAAAGAAAATAGATATGTTATTCGTCCTCAACCGCGCTACAGCGAACATATTCGAGTGCGGAGTTGAGTGTTTTGAGCCACTGGTCGCGATCTTGTGGCGTGTCGGCCGCTAGAAGATGCCTCCGCACTAGCCGGCCGTCCGCGCGGCGGTACATCACTAGCGAGCCCTCGGGCGGCTCCAGTCCCGCCGGTAGGTCACATTCCAGGAGGATAGTGTTGGGACGCGCGCAGAGGTCGCGCGGCGCCTTTGTCACTCTTTCCGATATCACAGTCGATAAGTCGATGTCGCCGATTGGTGTCTGTGAATAAAACGGAAACGTTCACTACTCTTCCATATTAAATTAGAAGAGAAAGGAAAAGATAACTTACCAGTTGCTTATATTCCCACCATATAAGTGGTAAAAGTCAGACAAAGACTAGATAATATTTTTTTGTAAGGAACAGGAATAGTTACAGATTTTTATCTCATCGCCTATGAGATCAAAACCTGTCACTAACCAGTTTCACTTTAGGGCTCTAACAGACAACCGACACTACGTGTCGGCGACCGCTGCTAGGTATCATCAATTGTCGCCAATAATAGCTAATTGCCGTCGGCTATCTCCTATTAATACTGTTCGGACAACGATAACATATATCAAGCAACAACAACGTTGTTTCTGATTCCTATGCAAAAAGAGGGAAGACGGCTGCCGCCTTTCTCATAGCAGGTAGCGACGGCTGAAGTTATATTTGCCGTTGGCAACGTACTGCTCTTATACTCGTATTATTAGCTTTTATTATCCCTAAACTCGAACATTTACTTTTTCTCTGCTTTGCTACTCTGTCCACCCGTGTGTGTGTCCGAGTCCGTGAGTGTTTGCGTGTCCCTCCGTGAGTGTGTGTGTGTTTATATTGTGTCCATTTGTGTGTATCCGTGAGTGTCTGTGGGTGTGTGTGTCCGTAAGTGTCTGTGTATGTGTATATCCATTAGTGTCTGTGTTTAAGGGGTATGTTATGACCGTGGGTGTGACCGTGTGTTGTGTGTGTGTGTGTGTGTGTGTGTGTGTGTACGTGCGCGTACGTATACCTTCTTGTTGACGTCGTCGGGGTATTTCCAGTAGGCGAGTATAGGCGGCTGCAGGCGGAACCAGCGCCGGTGCCAGGCGCCCAGACCGCTCACGTCGTCGAACGCAGTGAGGAAGGCCGCGTAAGGCGCGGGCGCCCTCACGTGGATGCGTGCCTTTATGTCTATGTTTACCGTACCCTCGAGAGGGCTGCCCGAAGGCACCTGTTGGCATAACAACTACACATGATACGTAATAGTGACGTAACGAATATTGGATTTCTCACATTGTCGTTAGAATTCAATTCATTAAAATTAATCACAGTGGTACAGCTCTGGTATGGGCTGCATAGCCACTAATAAGAGATGTTAAATAGTATGGCAAGGCTAGGAAACGGACGCGCTGCGAACTTGGTTACTTGAATAAAATACTTGGGTTAGGAATTTGAAACGATCATACTTTGATAAACAAAAACATGGATGGGATGGATGTCTTACGTAATAGTACATTAACATGAAAACATGATACTCCATCACTGTCAGATTTATTGACAATTTGCTCATAAAACGATAAAAAAAACGAACATATCATTGCTAAACATTCGACTTTGTAGAGCACATATTAAGACCGTTTTTGATGTTTCTCTTCTTATATATATATATATATATGTATGTATATATATATGCATACCTATGCAGAGCTGCGCGTAATAAAAAGCGATAGGATAAAACAACTGAAAGTATTTAACGATAATATTATTTTAACTGCTTTTCCACTAATTTTGCAATTATTAACATAATATTTACACATAGATAAATAATTACATACATATCTTCACGCTGTATCCTCAATGGGGTAGTCAGAAAGGACGGAGGGCCAAGCGTCGCGGTCCTTACATACCTCTTTCGCTTCCTCAAATCTCATTATTCTCCTCACACATTTTCGCCTAGGTATGCAAGTGATTTTGACATTTATATTTAGATATAATCTTGTGAAAATCAAATAGCTAGTGTTACTGGACGGAAATGTAAAAAGCACTTGAATATCTCGGTGACAGAGGTTTTGGAAATAGTACGTTGATGTCACTATCAGACAAGCGGCATATTATTTCAACCACAGTCATATGTACCCAGTAGCTGAAAATGCCCTTTCAGACTCGACGCTGGCGTAAGCGTATGTGAGACCTTGCAAGCCGGTCGGTCACCACCCATTCAGAATTCAGGTTGGTTACACGTGTTGCTCATTATCGTCGATTACGACTGATTTATGTCTCGAGATTGATGTCGAAAAATTTTTCGAAGTCGAGATCGTGCAAGATCGAGATTGCATTCCCTATACGTACCTATGCACATAGTGTTTATAACTGGGACAATATGGAGGAATCCGAATCTAGAGATACAGGGGAACTGTCTTGGGAACCATTCGGTCTTTTTTTGTGAAAACGATTTTGAGCTCATAAATTTTTCTGAAACGCATAAAATTGGATAGTACGGCTTCTTTTGCGCAATCATCTGAAAAAGTGCTTGAAGCTTCGTATGAACCATCGATACTCATCGCAAAGGCGAAAAAAGCTATCTATACTATACTATCGGAGAATCACTCGTCAAACCGTGCTTGTTGAAAGCAGCCGATATTGTTCTTGGACCAGAAAGCAAACAAAAATTTTCACAAATAAACTATTTCTGACAACACATCGTGAAACGTCGCATTGATGATACTCGTATGGCAGACATAGAAAAACAAGTCGTTTTTATGCAATACAGTTGGACGAAACTACGGGATACAGCACAATGTTGTCAATTGATAGTTTTCGTTCGATAAATGCAAAACGAAACAATCAAAGAGGAGTTACTGTTTTCTACTGAGTTAACGACTACGTCCAAGGCAATTGATATAATGACAGCAATTTCTGAAATCTTTGGAAAACAGGAATTAATGAATTCTTTGGAAAAAATTGTGCATACGTCAATCATGTCATATATCATCAATTGACGTATGGACAGACGGTGCTCCTGCAATGCATAGATCTCGCTCAGGATTCATACAGTTGGTACACATACATACATATCTTCACGCTGTATCCCCAACGGGTTAGTCAGAAATGACACAAATATTTCAAGATTTTGTTTTATAAGTACTTTTAACAGTTATACATAAAATACTTGGGACCAAAGCCTTTTGTTTTAAATTTCATATTTCTTTTATAATAAAAGTAGGTAATGTATTCTCTTAAATGAAGGAGTTATTCAAGAGTTAATAGTTCAAGAGTTCGGTTAAATTTAAGTTTCGCAAGGCATCAAAAACAGACATGATTTAACCATGTATATGACAATGACGTTACTAAAACTTTAGTAACAAGTAGAGCTCACACACATAAAAGCGTTGCTGCGACGAGACGCAAAAATCAGCGGCGCGCCTCCATACAAATAATAACGCACCGCCAAAAGTGGCGTTGTTTTTTTCTTCATATAAATTCACGCGTTGCGTGGCAGTGCCACGCCGCGCCGTTTTTATATGTGTAAGAATAAAATTTTACATGCTAGATTACGGTAACTTGTGAGAGCCTTTTGTGATTTTTGAAGTGAAAACTTCTATAGGTACTTCCGGCGAATTTTAGATGAGTAAAATCTTATGGTTTATCGTCACTGACATGCTGCGCGCGCACCGCTAGTACATATACACACGAATACATTGTATATACACGACTGTAAGCCATATATAGATATATGTACCTATACATGTATACCTTATAACGGGTGTCCCAAAATTCACGCAAGATTTGAATTTGGCGCGCTTTGTATGGTAAAGTGTTGCCAATGAAAAAAAGAGAGAGCGTGACAGCTGACTGTTCAGGGTTATTCAAAATGGAGCGCCACACGAAACAACGGCGCGTTTTTATTCTTGAAGAATTTTTGAAAAATAACGAAGATTTAGCGTCAATCGTTCACAATTTTCGTAAAAAATGTGGTCGGAATATTGATTTAACTTTATCAACTATGAAGAGATTATTTGAAAAATTAAGGGAGAGTCTTTTTAGACTTTTTCTTGAGTTTTTTGAAGTCTTATGTTTGTATGGCAACAAATCGTCGACGCCAGTCTTGAAGAAGAATATTGAGAAATTTTTATGACTGAATGCGGCCGAATTTCGTTGATAGAGCATCAACGAAATTCAGCCGTATTTAGTCATAAAAATTTCGACAAAAGAGTGCGTATGTGCCAGCAACGCCGTGGAGACCCGATATGTTATACCACATCATAACCCTCTACACTATACTTTATGAAACAATAAAAAAAATACTATTATTATTACAAACTTGTATTTTCGATCAAAATTACTTCTTGGATGAATTTTGGGACATCCATTATTAATAATAATAATAATAATATACTTTATTGCACACAAAACAAGACATAAAAGTGAATACAATATGTACAAAGCAAAATACAACAGGCGGTCTTATCGCCAACAGCGATCTCTTCCAGACAACCTAGGGATGGAAAGATTAGTCGGAAATAACCGAAAAGGTGGGCTTTGCTGCAAACATATACGACACACTTATACATATACACAGCATTATATATAAAATATACACATATACACAAATGAATAGGCATTCATTACATACATAAATACACACACAACACAATAAATACTACAACTTATAATGACAATACTTCTTTTGTAAAATTAATAATTAATAGAGTCACTTTGACACTATGTTTGTACAGACAGCTTGACAGCATTTGACATGCAGCACATGAATATACATGTAGCAAAAAAAAAGAAAAAAATCACATTGACAAGTAATGTTCTTTCACCAGTCGTTTAAAGGAGTCCAAATGTTGTGCACGTCACAGTAAAAGATTTAGCCAAAAATTTAGTACTATGTTTAGGAATTTCCAATTCCTAAACTTACTACTAATTATATATAATACTTCCTATTAATTGCTTTTTTTTTACATTATTTCATAACTTTAAGTTTTCATTTCTATCGGCAGTCCTTAATCACTGCTTATTTTATAAATTTGATCAAATGTATGTATATGTACCACACTGAGAGAAATTAATGATATTCTATTCCACTCCAT
Source organism: Zeuzera pyrina (assembly GCA_907165235.1). Lineage (NCBI taxonomy): Eukaryota > Metazoa > Arthropoda > Insecta > Lepidoptera > Cossidae > Zeuzera > Zeuzera pyrina. Next base: position 10,252,551 of record OU015641.1, read on the forward strand.
TCTATTCTCCAATCACACTGGGGCCTTCATAAATCAGTTTTAGGGACCCGTTCTAGCAACTCTATATCATTCCGCAACTGTAGTTTAGGTATTTATGCTGCCTAATTTCGGATCTCAGATGACAGATATTATATCATTACTTCTTTCTGTCTTCTACACAACTTAACCACACAGGAAGTCATTTTTAATTTACATTTCGCCAGTTTCGCGTCAAAAAACCAATTTTATTTGCGACGGCTGACTGTCACTGAGCGCACGATAGATTAAGTAGCGCGTTGTTTTTTTAGCCCCGCCCTCTTGATTGGGGTTTGCATTGTGTCATATTTTGAAATGAATACGAGTTCCATAGTATTTCCGAATTCGTTGCATATGACTGTCAAATGCAATACAATAAATCTTAACATATTGAGCTAGCTGATAGAGACGAAATATGTATATTTCCATCCCTTTCTATTACGGGCTTAAGCCACATATTCCTTTTCGTCTAACAATTCGAGATGTGTGAAAGGCTATATTTATTAGTGGTGAATGTGGACTGTACCTTGTTGAGCGTGAACTGTTTCCTGGCGGCTTGCGGTAAAGCGAAGATGCAGTAGCCGTGCGGGGAGAACTGCGGAGCGCGCACCGCCAGTGGCCCGCCCGGGCTCTGCACGTGCGGGGCCTTCAGCTGGCTCGCCTTCGACTTCGGAGTCAGCAGCTTCGAGCTCGCCTGTCCCACACACAAACACATGGTCTTCTTGTTCTCCTTTTTTAAATAACGGCAACTTGTTTCATATTAGAAATATTTCTGCCGTTCTTAAGTGCTAACAACACCGACGAATAAAAAAAAATGAGCCGTCGCGAGACGCCTGGCAGATGTGAAAGGTCGAAACTATTTTGTATACAAAATATGCATGAAAGGATGGTTTATTAAAGGAAATAAATATGGCTGATCAAAAACAAAATATTCAGTGTTTTTTCGAACGCTGAGCGTCCGTGGGGATTTCGTGCCAAATCAATGTGCAACAACAGAAAGTATTAGTTTAGTAGGCTTGGCACCGACTTCAATAACTGTCAAATTTAATTATATAGATATGTGTATCTTATTTAAAAAGTTATATCAATTGTACTTGAGTTTTGATTAGTAAAGGATACTTATTTTGTACTTTTCAGTGATTTTTTTTTAAAGTGGTTTAATTTTTTAAATTACTTTTTATTTCTTCATATTTTTAATTTCTGTTGTAATTGAAATTAATTATTTTGTCATTTTTTTTTATTATGTTACCATCTAACGAGTACACGATTACTTTTTAAATTGCTAAGCCACTTTTGAACTAACTTTTTGAAATTTTCATCGAAATTGTTTAGCTAGAGCCTAACTTCATGCAAACATTTCAAAAAAAACAACATGCACAATGACATGTTTTAGAAATACGCTGTTAAACCAACGACACGTTTTCCTTGTGACTGATACACACTTAACTCTCTATCTCGAAAACTACTGAACCGATTTTGATGAAACTTCCAGTTTTCCCTAAATTGGACTATACCTAGTCCGACTAAAAAAGAATTTTCGCAATCCAACTTATAGTTTTTGAGATATGCGCGGACAAACATACATACATACACTTATGAAATTTGGCAAAGATGTTTAGAAGCTGGTATAGACTAACATATACAAAAACTCTGTAATTCTGACAATATTACATATATATGGGTCGAATTGATAACCTACTTTTTTTTTGAAGTCGGTAAAAAAAAACTATCCCTATTGTACTTACTCCCAAAAATACAAAAAAACTAATTTCTCTTCGATAATTCGCTCTTTTGAATCGACATAATACTTATGACCTAGGCGTTACCTGCAAATTCGTCTGCGTAATTTAATTTTTTTCTACACACCCACGCATCCCTCATAGAGAATGCACTACAACTGCAGTGTGCGTGCGATACACACGTTCAGTGTGACGTAACATGGTTTCGTATAGGTTTCGAACGTACTACTTTACGTTAGTAAGTAATTAATCTGTGGTACTACACACGCACAGCAACTGGTGGACTTTTTGGAGGGAACAGGAAAAGTGAGGTTGTCATTTTATTTAGATTTTCTATTTTTTACATTTTTAGGAGTTTTAAAGTACAACAGTGATAGTATATTGTGTATTAAAGTTCTGCGTAAGTGAAAAGAATGGAGGAGGTCTAAATAAACATGTGTAGCTGAAGTTTTCGCGCTCTTCCAAGAAGTCCTTTATAACTTCAGTAAAGTCTACTATAGTCAGTGAGATTTAATAGGTCGGATTTGACGTTTCTTAATTTTCATGCCGCTAAACTTTGTATCAACATTCCTGATATCTAATACAAATTCAATTACGTAAATGTTGAATAAATAATATTTATTTATTGTTCCCACTACTGATCATTACACAAAACTACTAACTTTGATTTGTTTTAGTTAAAAACACAGATATTTCCTTATATATCTTCAAAAGAATTTTCTAAATGGACGTTGTTACAATGTTATATCACGAGGCGTATTGCTCTAGTACTGCTACCATTCGCAATCCTTTCGTTATCAAACGAAATCGATAATCGATTGAAATGTCGTAATAATCGAATAATTTAAAATTAAGATATTATTATATTTTTTAAATAATTTTAGTTCTGTATTGTTTTTTTGATAAGTTTACTGACAGAAGCATGTAATCAAATATCAAAGGATGACTGGGCTAAGGTGGCGGAGAAAACAAAAAAAATAATAAAGGAAGACTTTGAAAGAGACGTCAGAATAGACAATTTAATTGAAAATGATTAATCATAACAGTGGGAGACGAAGATAGCTCTACGGACATGGATCCAAGCTCAGAAAATGATTAAATATTTATTTTTCACCAATTTTACAGTCTCCCTTTATTTTGAGGAAGTTTTTTATACATTAGTCCCCAAAAATAAATATATCGAATTAAGTTTATTCATATACTTAAATATGTTTTACTGTAACAAATACCATATCTCAACAAACGTACTATGTAGCTAACAAACTAATAATTATAAGTGAAATATTATGATGTTATTATGTTATTAAACAATGGTATCTATTTTCGTTAGAATCGAAAAATAATCGAGACATATTTGTTTGGTCCCATAACTAGTCGCAGCCATGTGACAGATGTCAAATCCGACCTATTAAATCTCACGGACTATATCACTTTACTGGAGAAGTTTCAACGTTTTATATAACGATTCTACTTATACTATTACAATACGTGACATTGGCAAATCGCTAATCGCCATGCCATGAAGAAAGAAAAAAAAAACAGCAACTGGTCTGCACCGCATAAGAGCAGGATTTAGACCTGTGTCTTTTGTGATTAACTCGGTCACTTGATTGCAATTATTTCAAATATTGATGATTGCAATCACATTTAAAAGAACATATTGTTCATCAATTCAATCATTGGACCGATTCAATCTCTGTCTAGTCGATATTTATTGCCGTTTAATGTTTAGAATGTGACTAAAAATATAAAATAGAAACAAAATTATAAACTCACACATACACTTTATATAAACAACAAAATAGCAAATGCAGTTGAATTATAATAAAACTTTTAAAAATATCGAAATCATAAAAGATCATTGGATTACTTATACAATCGTTGAATTTTTCAATTTAATCAAAAGTATCATGATTGTATTTCGTTGGTATTTATGTACAATCAATGACTGATTGGATCATTTGACCGAATCTTTCTTTCAATTAATACTTGAACGATCGAATCTTTTAAAATGAATGATTGACACACATCTTGCAACATTTTAGTGTGGCCTAGCCCAGTATGTACAAATAATTAACAATGAATTTTAGGAGAGTGACTGATATTTTTTTTATTAAATACCTGATGAATAAATATTTCAAAAATATACTTTATATCTATATAGTATATACAAAATATTTTACATGGCTAAGAGTGTCTAAGAGTATTTTATGTACATATATACATATCTTACCTTTTTACTTGAAATGTGGTATTTGACTTCATGCGGCAGATTTTCTTTCGACGCTTGCAGAAGATAAACTTCAATAGTAACCTAAAAATGTACCGCTTAGTTGTATAATTCGGTTTAGTTTCGAAGTTTAAAATTAAAATAGAAAATTCATCAACAGAAATCGTGTCAAGTGAAAACTTTTTCAATCACGAATTCAAAAATATGTAACATGCTGCTTTTAGTTATGTAGAATAAGATGTACATAAAAATAGAAATCAGGATTGCCTTACATCGAATACTTTTTTACATTTATACAAACTATTTTGCTTCAGATGGCAACACAACAACAATATGGATCATTAATACAAATGTATTTAGCTGGTTTCTAAAGTATGTGACAGTAGTAGACCTTAAAGTCACTGGCGAGTCCATCCATTCGTATCTCGTCGGGGAACTCCAATAGCGCAGTGGACGGGCGCGTGCACTGCATGCTGGTTGCCATGACGCGGTCTCGACACTTCACCAGGCATACGGCGTGGTGTCCCACCGCGCCCTCTGCATGAAACGTAATCAATCACCATATAAATATTTATAGCTATAAAACGAAATTATGTGTCCTCTAGGGAGTGTTTTCGAGTGATGGAAGATGTCAACCGGTAGCGGAGAGCTAGGTAATCTTCTATATATACAAGGTTAATTTAAAAATACTAATAACCTTTTAGTATTGTGTAAAATACGACTTTTGAAAATTTATAAGTTTTTTCCTTCATACAAAAATAAAAATACATTAAATGTTTCTGAAAATGGGACCTACTCTACCCGGTCGCTAAAGCGGCACACGCACAGCGCGGCGCGGGGGAGCGGTGCGGCGCTGAGACCCGGTGCGCTTGTACTGTACCATTGGTATACGTACACACTACACAGGCTAATTATGTTTCAGACAGTACAACAAACCTTAACAAATATTTTTTGACTAACGTATTAAGTTTTGAAAAACGTCATAGAACAGAAATTGTTAGGTATAATGACAGGAATTTTGCACTAAGAGGTTATTAGTATTTTTCAATTAACCCTGTATACAATGAAAATGTTTTTTTGTCACACAATCACATGAAAACTACTGAAGGTATCGGTATGGGATTATGACCATTCGATGCAAAATTGTTAATAGATGGTTTTAGACTATTTTTTGAATTCCTTAGACCTATCACCATTTTTCATTAGGTACAAAACTTTCATTTATGTCCAGCAAAGCGGTCGGGTAACGGCTAGTAATCTATAAAGTAACTTTTTTTAGAACAGGTTTTTATTAAAAATTCATTTGTACTAAAATGAAGACCAAGCCTGATTTAGCTGTAAGCCAGCCAGTCAGTAAGCCAATGTTAATTGATAGAAATGTCAAAAACACTTGAATTCCTCGGCAAAAGCGTGGGATTGAGGATGTCAAAAAAAGTTTGTAATGATCGTGATGCTCCGCACTTCGTCCTACTGTCTACCCCGTCATGGTTACACAGTGAGATGTATATGTATTACGCCTATAAAATTGTGTAACAGAGTTAACTGGAAAGCAGAAACTATTGTTCCGAATTTTGTATATTGAATCCGTTATAACTATTATTCTTGATGTGTTAAATGTTAAAAAAATCGTAGTCGCATACGATGGATAATGAATATAAGTTTTATGACGTGAAATATAAAGCGCATTTTTGTTTTAATAACTACTAACCAAATATGTAGTGCGCGGCACATTGTTATATCTTGGTGCACTGTGTGAGTGCGTGTTTAAGTGTGTGAAGTGTATTTGTGTGTGTGTGTGTGGTGTGTGTGTGTGTGTGCAGTGTGTGTGTGTGTGCAGTGTGTGTGGTGTGTGTGTGTGATGTGTGTGTGTAATGTGTGTGTGTAGTGTATGTGTGTGTGTGGAGTGTGTGTGTTTGTATGTGAGAGTCTATGCCCGTGTGGTGCGTCTTGCGTGTGTGCGTGATGTGCATATGAAGTGTGTGCGTGAGTGTGAAGTGCGTGCGAGTGTGTAGTGTGTCTGTAATGTGCGTGTGTGTGTATTGTGTGTGTGCGCGCGTGTTTGAGTGTGTGGGCGTGCGTGTGTTAGTGCGTGTGGGTCTAAGAGCGTATGTGTGTGTGTTTGTGTGTGTGTGCGCGCGTGTTTGAGTGTGTGTCTAAGAGCGTACGCGTGATGAGTGTGGCGTGTGCCTCACCGGCGTGCAGCCGGCGCAGGTAGTCGCGGCGCAGCGGCAGGCGCAGCGCGCGCAGGCGCAGCGCGGCGCCGCCCGCGGCCGCGGCCGGGCCCGCGCCCTCCACCTGCAGCCGCTGCACCTCGTGCACGCACGCCTGCCGCCGGTGCGCTGCGACCACACGGGGGATTGTTACACGATTTTCTTTGATGTAAATGGCTACGGTAGTCCGACCGCTGAGACAATGCAGTTTCGGTCACTCGGACCAAATATCATAATGGAATGAGCGTTTGCTCTAAAAGCGTTTCCTTAAGTTGTCCTTTTTTTAATGACCGATACACAGCTGAACATGTCACATTTTTATTTTTGTGAATACTAGTATCCAAAGCACTTAAGATTTACGAGTATTTTGCAAATAATTATTTCATGACCGACTCATAAGCTGACACTAATTACACTGACAGTGCGAGATTACCATACTTGCTATAGCTGTTTCACTCGTGGTTACGCTCAATGAGATAGAAAGAAACAGGAAAATTCGTTTGACACATGGTGGTAAGAGCGGCAACTTATTATGGCTCCGTCCATTATGGTTCTTGGTCCGAGGTCGGTCATGACTGGTGATAGGCAAAAAGTAACACGGTTATATTATTTATTATTTCTTCAAACGACCCAAGAAGTCGTTTAGCTTTTAATTTAAGTTTGTCTGGCTTCTAATTTTTGAATGTAACTGGCGTAAAGAAATTTAAAATGCCAGAGTAAATATTCAGAAATATTTATTATAAATTCCAACAAAAAAAAATTTAACAGAAATATAAAAGTAGCTAGTCATATTATGCTACTTGTCTTCGCTCGTTCCGTTCGGGCGCATGAAATTTTTTAGTACATTCCATTATTATCCAATTACCAGAAAGAAAAACGTGTTATTTTATAGTAAGTAACAACGAAAGATATTGTTACAATTGCCTGTTATTTTTAACCGACTTAAAAAAAGAGGGGTTCTATGTTCATCTGAATGTATGTTTTTTTTAATGTATATTCACCGATAACTTCGTTCGACCGATTTCGATTTTTTTTTATTTTGTTTGAAGGGGACTTCCGAGATGGTCCATTTAAATTTGATCGGTATTGGAGCTTGGACTTCAAAGATACATCAAATAACGCATGGTTATAACCTTTATTTATATTGATAATTCTCTTGTATATCATTGTTCTCCAGAATTAGAAAAAAGATAATTGTAGACCTGCGCTAGATATTTATTTAGGCAAAGATGTCTCAAAAAGGGAGAAATAAAAATCAAAAATGGTAAAAAAATTAAACCGCCATAAAAAAAACACTGAAAGGTACAAAAAACTATCCTATCATATCCTTTATATTGATTCAAGTATAAATCAACCATAAACAAAGCAAAAACGAATAATTTGAATTTATGAAATGCATTTAACTCTATAATATCGTTGATGTAGTCAATGTCTACAAAGCACGCACACAAACTTAGGTTTCGTGTATAAAATAACACACATTTGAAAAATTATTTTGTGTACTGATAGGTGAAATGTAAACATGTGTGCGTGAATTGTAGGCACCGGACCGACGTGCCCTCCACGGAAGTTTTATATCGCGGGTTTTTTATATCGATAGATAACATCATGCTGGTTAGCTGACTGAATCCTATCTCTGGTATATCCTGAGGATGCTTCGTTGAGAAGCGAACACGTGTCGATTGGTGGTTTTTGGAGTTTGAGCGGAAAATAGCTAAAGATTTTAGGAATTCATCACACGAAATGGATTTCCGCAAAGTAACAACTGAGTATACACATTATATCATTAAAAACTATATTATTATGTCAACTGACAATAAATTTTGTAATTTCGCGCTAAATTTAATGTTAAATACATAAGAAATTCATTTTTTTTAAATCCGTACTGTGCTGTTACAAGGTTATGTGAACTATTTATTTTTGTACTGATGCGACAAAAGTTTTGAGAAAAAAATTAAACCGCCTTTTAAAAGAAAAGTACAAAATAACTATCTTATCCTTTACTAATCAAAACTCAAGTACTATAAAAATAACTATAAATACGATACACATTGGCGTGCATAGCATATAGGTACAGAGACACTGCCTACCCCGACAAAATGAAAGTTATTTCGATATCTACCATTTATATTTTTAGACAATTTAAAATTTTTAATGATAATTATTCGTTACTTGGGCAAATAAACAATAAAAATATTTCTATCGTAAATTCGACGCCGCGCCGTTTGAAAGTTCCGGCGTCCACTCGATCACAACCTATTAGGAACGCATTCTCTCAGCGGCCGGACCGTAGGTTACACAAACCTGTATCACTGCAACCAATATTGATCTATTGCGATCGTGACCATGTTTCAAAACATTATTAAGACCCACTGCAATCAAAAACCGCAAGGTATTCTTTGAAGTAATGTGCTGAACCTCCTCCAAACTCGGAAAGTACTGGCCGAGGCAGGATCGACGAGTGCGCGTCAGTGGTCCGCGGTCGCACAAAATGTGCATAGACGTTTCATCCGCCTCTTGGTAGTACCGGCACATTTAGATTTTCGAGAGTTCTATGTGCTTATTTAAGTAAAAATGCCCAGTAAGTGCTCTAACCAAGATACGCATGTTTACACGGTGTTGCAAACCGTAGAAATAATTAAGCCGGCAGAAATGATAACTGAACCGTTGATGCTATTGTAGCGGTTCCACCATCGCTACCACCATCTTACTGGCTAATCCTGTCGCCAAACAGCAGTGTTTGTGTGCACTGTTGCGTTCCGGTGTGAACCGGAACAAGAGGCACAACATCTTAGATGTCAGGGGCGTTGCCAACCTCTTTGAAATTTGAAGTGTTTTCGTAGTTTTGACATTGTAAATATCCATGAGTCCCAATGCGCTTACAATCAGGTGGATATGGACGTCGGACCAAGACACATAATAAATTTCCACTCTTACCACCATTTGCCATACGAAGTTTCGTGTCTCTTTCTGTCTCATTGAGCGTAACGAGTAAAACAGCTATAGTAAGTATGGCAACCACAAAGTACTTTATTATATACGAAATAGAGAACAAATTCTGGGCCTCAAATAGGTAACTGCATAACTAATGACATCTATTATCACCAGTTGGAACCATTGTATGTAAATATATAAAATATAGGCATAAATATGCTTTATTTCAGTTATTTAATGGAGAATAAATGAAACTGTCTTTTAAATGTAAGTAAATAGAACTTTATCACAACAATTACAAGGCAGTGTTCTTCAAAACATTATTTCTTCCGGTGACTTCATGATATAGTACTATATAGATACTGATTTGCATTAACGCCATAGCGCTGTCGTTCACATCTCATATCTATTACTACATTTACAAACTATTTATACTAATTATTTATTTACGTGATATTGTAAATTCATTGCAATGACGCGGACATTTAAGGGGAAAAACAAAAGAGAATAACAAAATAAGTAAATAAAGATTGATAACGATAACAAATAACAATCTCTTTTCTGCTTTCAAACTACGACGAATTTTCAAATTCAGTGTTGCCAAGAAAAGCAGAAAAAATACAGAAAAACATCTCAAGTTAATTATTATCATGTTGCTGAACTCAATGTAACTCACAAAGTATTTTTTATAATAATTCAATATCGTATTATATTGTATCTTATAATTACTTCCGAATGCAATGAAAAAAAAATTAATTAATCGTAACCTACGCTGCCACCTATGAATTCTAGTTGAAACTTGAATTTTAGTTCGACTAAATTAAAAATCAAACGAGATTGTAGATTTAGAACACATTCAGTGTTCTTCCTAATTTAGTAAAGTTGTTATTCTGTTATTGCCTTGTTCGTAGTATTGAGATTATCGCACTGATGGCAACCTCGCACTGTCAATGTAATTCGTGACGGCTTAAGAGTCGGTCATGAAATCATTATTTGCAAAATACTCGTAAATTTTAAATGTTTTGGCTATTAGTATTCACAAAAATAAAAATATATCATGTTCAGCTGTGTATCGTTGTACTATGACCTTTCCTAGTCACGTACATTAGTAAAAATCTAGAAACTCGGCCAAAAAAAGGACATCTAAGGGCACGCTCTTAGAGCAAATTCTCCGTTCACTGCGTTACTTGATCCGCGATATCGACTTGTTTGTGTCTCCAGCAGTATAAGAATACAATATCTGCCCGGGGTCCCGGCTCCCGGGCATAATTCTTTTATTGAATTATTTTAAATTGGTATAGGAGTCTGGATGTTACTGAGTGCTCCTGCAATTCGTTGCGTGGTACCCATAGTTCAAGCCTAGTTCTTAGTTCATGATTTGCGTGACTCAGACAATCACTAAGATTTTTTATTACTAATTTTTATTATTTATTACTAAGAAAGAAAAACGCTTAACTTGGATGGATTATTTGCTGCGATAGATTTCTGAAAAGAAACATCTGTTTTAAAATTATTGACTTACTGGCTAATAAAAGCAACCTTTCGCCTTCGGCTTGTTCGGTGGACCCGCTGAATTCGACAGTAGCTGCGCACAAGTTCAAGGCTTGACTTGCCTGCAAACAGGAAGAATAATCAAATAGTAGTTCAATAAGAAGAATATGTGAAAAATGGGTATACGCAAGCACCATATGATATTTTTTTTTTACGTAAAAAACACGGATATTCGTTCTTTATTCCTAACGTTTACACCGAAGTATCTAATTAATGACGTTAATTAAAACTCTCGATCAGATAATCCTTTTTTTTTCAGTTTTTTTTTCAATTTGTCTCTCCATAACTGAGACATCTGGAATAGATTACCTCCCTATTTAAATGATACAACTTGATCAAATTGAAAAAAAGGAATGCTGAACACATATACAGATTCAGTAACCCTCTACAAATGGGAAAATTATTTTTTGAATAATATCTGGGTATTGAGTAAGTGGAATACCTCACCTCCTTAGGATAAAATAAGTAGAGAAAGACAGTATAAGATTTATTATAAATCATGTGAGATGATTTATAAGCATGCACTCGCATACCTAGGCGAAAATGTGTGAGGAGAATGATGAGATTTGATGAAGCGAAAGAGGTGTGTAAGGACCGCGACTCCTGGCGCTCCGTCCTCTCTGACTACACCGTTGGAGATACAGCGTGAAGTTATGTTATGTTATGTGAGATGAATTGAGGAAGCGTGCTCGTCGCGAACCCTGCCAGCCCTTTTCAGGGTTGCAATTTCTCTCTAGTGCACTCCATGCGGGAGAACGTAGATATGAAAGCTAAGGCGTCCCCTAAAAGCGACGTACACCGGTCCGTTACCGCTGGTGTATAAGTAAGTAGAGTGCAGTAAAGTCGCTTCAAAAATGATTACGTATGAAAGGTGTTTCTGAAAGATATTTGTCGGAGGCGCAAGGTGGTTTTAGGAACGGTAGGGGTTGTATGAATCAGATTTTCTCGCTTCGCGTTATCACGGGGTAGTTTCTGGCCATAGGTCAGAACGTTTTCTGGATCTTGAAAAAGCATTCGATAGAGTAGTGCGAAAGAAACTATGGAGTTTTCTGCCTGGATATGGCGTGGAGGGCCCCTTACTGCAGGCTGTGAGGTCATTATATCGAGGCCACAGAGCCTGTGTAAGGATAGATGGTGACATGTCGCCCTGGTTCGAAGTCTGTTTAGGCGTCAGACAGAGCTGCGTGATGTCTATGTGGCTATTTGTGCTGTATTTGGACACTTGCCTCCAGACTTTGAAAGATAGTATGAGTGGTATGATATGTGATGATACAGTGGTACTTTGCTTATTGTACGCTGACGATACTGTGCTTATAGCACCATCAGAAGCAGAGTTGCAGACACTAGTCATGTGTAAGAAAGAAGAATGTGAAGTGAAAGGATTGAATATGAATGTGAACAAAACTAAAGTTCTGGTGTTTGAAAGGGAAGCGGTACAGACGAAATGTGAGATTTGGTTACATGGAAAATGTCTAGAACAAGTGAATGAAATTGTGTATCTGGGGAGTGCATTTTTGAGGGATGGACGATGTGAGTTGGATGTAGATAGACGGGTAGCAGTTGGCAATAAAGTGAATGGTGCTCTGTCCGCATTAGTAGGCTATATTTTTGAAATTGATATACATAGATTATATGCTAGCAATCAATTATTGTTCTGGTCTGGTTCTGGTTTGTCATTTGTAAGCCCAGATGCTTGGTGCAAAAAGTGACTTCTTGCAGCAAGCATGCTAAAGGTGTAATTTTTGTGCCTTTTAACCCTGAATGGAAAATGGCGTTTTTTTTTAAAGTTACCTGTGAGATGACAGTCTGCTGCTTGGTTATCTCTGCATTGAGTTCAGTGATGCGTTGGCGTACGGTGACAGCGGTTGGCGGTTCCGTGACAAGCGGCTCGCGTTCAGGCGACGCATGTCGCACCACGCGTAGTGGCGTAGATGGCGTTGATGACTTACGGACACAAAACATATTGTACGATATAAATGACCGGCACGCTTATTACCTAACTTACAGTCAACATGCGACAGCTAAATATCGTACCACATCTGCTGTCAAAATGAGAATTAGTATTAAGTAGTTTGTATAGTGGTGCTAAATCTACCGCAAAAAGTGCACTTTACGGTCATGGCGCAATAGACAAGCAATCATCATATTTGATATCAATTTTTTATTACAATTAGTTACCGGCCGCACAGTTATCGTGTGGCTGTCTTCCTCTCCAAGTTTTTAGGTAATAAACCCGCGGGTTCTTACCGCGGTAAGAAGCGGTTTTAAGGTCAAAACTCATTTATCACCCCAGGTATCTGCCTAGGACTGCCTTGCCGCTCGGCGTCCAGTAGTTGTCAGCGGCTGGCTGATGCAGTATGGCCAATAATTTGTTGAGAATTTAATACCAAACGTCACGTGAACCATTCGCAAGTGGAGCGCAGTCCACTCGAGTGGTTCACTCATCTGTGTACGGACAACTGGTGTGCACACAGTGATGATATGGAGTGATAATAAACAAGCGTATATGTATGGATAGTCTATATAACTAATCTCCAATCAAAAAGAGGCGGTGTTGGTCGGATGTCTGGTTGGTAAGTGAGCGAGGAGCTTTAGGAGGTTTCTCGAGATTGAAAAACCGAGTCATTTATATCACATAATGGAAAGTAATCGTAACTATAAAAAAGGATATTAAAATACACTGCCTAATAACACTACATATGCGTTTAAATAAGAATGGAATCAAACCCACAGATAAAGTATACAACAAGTGATCACTTTTTAACCGATTTTAGCAGAGTACGTACGTAACGAATTATATAGAAATACACGTCAACATATTTTATGTAACTAACAACATTATGTATACTACATGAAATAAATCATAAAGAAATGTTCCCGTTTCCTAATTTTGGAACGGAACTCCGAAAAGGTAATTGTGCTTATTTTGTAGAATTGAGTTTCCAAAATATAAATTGAATTCTAATTGAAAAGACAGCTACAAAGGAGACTGTAGCTGTAGAAAGTATAGAAGCTTGTAAAATATTTTTCAAAGAATGGCGATGAACTTGCACAAATAAGCAGTTTTTTAAATTTCTGTTTGTGTATATGTGCACATATTATTGTGTTGAAACTAATGTACCAACTTTGATGAACCTTCTTAGTAATAGCTTATTTTTTGGTTCAACATAGGACACTTTGTACTGATCGAAAATGTTATCGATTTGTTATTATATACTCATGAAAGTTAATCAGCCATGTCTTTACAATTGGAACGCCGGAACGAACGATCTATTCACATTTCTGATCCATTGAAGTTGCACAATACGCCTCACTAAGGGGAATTTATTTGTACTTATATAAAACGCTATCAATATTATTCAGTAGTGGTCGTCCTGTGGTCGAAATTCATACACTCCACAGATTCAAAACGGCTTACAGTTCACAAATCACACAAAAATCGCAACTCGAAACTCAGTCAATCTGTTACAAATTGTCGACAACATAGTAAAATTCTTTGGCGACGACAAAGAATATGTAGAATGGCAGGCCGATTCCCGCCTCATGCGTAACGGAATTTCCTACTCACGGCCTGATACGTAGAGTTGTTTCGTTGGGTGCGAGATGCGGAGATATTGTATATAAATAATGGATAAACTCAAAAACGACTCAATCGATTTCAATAATTCTTTCACTTACAGAAAGCTACATTATCAGTAACATGGGCTGCATTTTATTTTCAAAAAATTTCTACCCGTGTGAAGCCGCAGCGGCTAATTTAGTATATAATAATAAAAAAACATTGCATACGGATGTTTTTCATGTTTGTTAAATGTAATTTCTAGTAGTTATGTTGAAGAATGATAACTGTGGATTCGAATAACTAAAATTATTTAAGCATTAAAGGACGATACGTTCGTTCGTGCGATTTAGACATTTTTTTATTTGCGACATTGTGAAGAAACGGAAGCTGTCGTGTGTTTGCGTCGCATGCGACCTCGACTGGCGCTACAATAATTGCCCATATTCGCCCAAAATATTACAGTTCTGTGCGACGGCGCGTGCGTATTATAGCGCATATACAAACCGCGCTCGCTTGCTTTCTATGAAGACATCCTACTGTTGTTTATACAGTAGCGACGATCTCTACTCTGTGAGACTGTTTGACCACAAACTATTTTGTGTTTGACGTTGACAGTACAACTATTATGTTTTTGACATTAGCAGTATGAACGTACACAATAATAATAATAATGTGATAAAATCCTAAAATCTCTAGCTATTTTCTGCTCAAACTCTAAAAACCACCAATCGACACGTGTTTCGCCTCTCAACGAAGCATCCTCAGGATATACCAAGGATATTAATTTATCACATGCGATGGATTTCCGCAAAGTAACACCTGAATCTATACAATAATAATAATAATAATAATAATGCGCCAGACAATACACACCAATCATCTGATCTCAAACTAGGTTATTCTCTGTACTATGAGAAGACGACGACTACTAAGGGAGTCTCCCAGTACACCCAGACCCGAGACAATCTAGAAAAGTTCATTTTCTAATTTGACCCGACCGGGAATCGAACCCGGAACCTTCCGCGAGTGGGTTAACGTCTAAATCACTGCGCCATCTAGTTCGCCATGAATGTTTTATTTAATTTAATACGAATTTGTAATAAAACAATAAAACTTAACCATGCAAATCTCACACTACTCCGTGCGTGCAATATGCTTACAAACGGTACAAAGTTTTCTCTTCACATATTAATATATACATAGACAATTCAAATGAGATTACTTTTCAAATGTGTATATGATATGTAAATGTGTTTAAAATCATTATAAGTACTCACAGCGCTCTGCATCCTCCTATAAAAGCTAACACTGTGCACCAACTCGTTACTGCGATCGACTCGCGGTGTTGCCGGTGTCTGCGGCTGCGACTTCACGGGCGAACGAAACTGCGACCGTTCTTCTGATTTCTCCTGGTATACGAAACTTGTTGATGACAGTGAGCCATGCTGGAAGAGCAGGCAGGTTTTGCATCCACACTTTCAGGCTTGTAAATACGTGCGATAGAGATAGAGACGCCGACAACGGAGACAATATAAAATAATCATTGTATTTTATATGATCTGGATCTGCACTGACTGTACATCAGTTTCAGCAATTATATACATACAGTGTAAGTTCACGTGTACCTCATTTGAAGTAAATAGAGTAGTTAAAGAGCAACAAAATCACACTTTGATTAAACTAAACTATAATGAGTTATAATTTTTATTCGACAACAGTGAAGCAAAATCTAAAGGGTTATGATTTTAACAACGTATGTACGATAAGTATTATTCATTGTTCTCTGGCAAAACCGAAAGCACTTAACCGATTTCAATGTATGAGGTACCATTGGATCCGTTTATATTACGAGCAGGTTAGGTTGTTTTTTGAAAAAATTTTATTGTATGATATAAGGACTAAAAAATTCTTTGGGGTCTCATTATAATTTGAGTCAATTTCAAGACCATAACATCATTTTGAAAATATATAACATTAGAGGCAAAAGCATGATGCAGAAGCTTTTATACGATGATTTACTTAAAAAAAAAAATGTAAAATTCAAAATTATAAAGTAAAACCCAACTGAATATTCAAGACAAGACGAAAAACTGTATTTTTTTAATATAGTGTTGAAATCGGAAGCCACAGGTAAGAAATTATAATAATATTAGGCCGACGGCTCCATCAATGAATTCAAGACTCTTGTTAGCTATTGTCAATATTCGTGATTAAATTTTACAATTATAATTTAAATTTATAGATGACAACACTGTAGCTTGTGAGTGTTGCTACTTAACTATAATTGTATTTGTGATTTCGACATTCTACATTTCCACCCACGTCGATATTCTAGAAGAACGAAAAGCATGTCTAGAATCTGAGTTTACCTTCATCTCAAAAGAGAGATACGAATCCACAAGATTCAAAACTCAAAGGCAAACTCAGATTCTAGATATAGGTAATGCTTTTCGTTCTTCTGGTAAGCTAGTTTACAAACTAGTTATTTATTTGCTGACATGTATACACGGCCAGGTTTTACTTTTTCTTTCACATACCAGCATTGGGTTATACCTTATTAAGTTTGGGAGGTGTGGGTCCCTCGCTGCCTGCATCAAGCGCTTCATCAAGCAAGTCGTCTAGCTCGCTATCGCATGCATCTTGCGAACTGTCATCGGATTCGTTTTCCCGTACTGCTTTCTTGTAACTTAAGTTGTTTTTCTTTACCACCTACAGCGTAAAATTAGTGTTCAATTCATTCACAAAATTATTCATAAAACATCACGATAATAATGCCCAATAAACTGTATGAATGAAAGTAGCCTTTAAAAAGTCCTCAACTTGTTAATGAAAGTCCCGTTAAAAGGCTTAGCCATTATGGATATAAGCCAGAATAAACAGACAGACAGACAAAAAATTAAAAAACGCGTATTTGGTTATTGATAACGTACAAATAACCGGTACAAATTCAATCTAGTGCAAATCCCCTTTAGGGATATAACGTGAAGATATGTATGTATGTATATATGTACAAATAACTGACTATTTGAGTTTAAGAGAGTGCGTTGACAAACACTTCTATTATTTATTTGTACAGATATAGCTGTAACGTCATAAGTCCTAAGACGCCTCCTCTTGTCACATTCTAGTAGGTCCTTCACTCTTTCTAAAGCGTGACGTAGTGGAAGCTTTATTAGAAGTTGTTTATAAGTACCTATATAATACTTGACAGTTGTTAATTATGTAATAATCATTAATTAAATAGATACAAATAATAATACTTACATTCATAACTTCCCGTCCAAACGAAGTCTCTGCCCAATTGTCAGATTTGTTCAGTTTATCGTTTTCATTTTCCGTACTAAAATAAAAAAGGGACATTTAGCAATTCTCATTCAAATATAACGAAAAACAATTCTATAATTTATCCTCCGTACTTTACTGCGATTAGGCTGATTATTTTTTATAAGAAATGTTCGTCGTTGTAAACAAAATCTGAACTAATAAGCTCAAATCATATTTTTTTACGTTTCACAATAATGAATTAACCAGGCTTGGGTTTAGGAGGGTGGAGGAATAGAGAGGGGGGAGAGGGGCGACGCTTCGTATTTCACCTTTAAATATTATGTACTTATATATAGTTACACATAAAATAAAGTTCTGGGTCTTCGAAAAATATCAAAGAAATTTTCAATATATATGGTAAATCAATCTAAGAACTCTGGGGAGGTGTCTTCTCCTGAATACACCTTTTAATGCTAATCTAAAAGCCAATATATCCGAGTCCACCGCAATTTCTAGTGCGTTTAACTAGCGTAAGCATACATTAAAATATATATTTTATACATTACATTCAGTCAAGAAAGTATTGGGAATGGATGATTTGTTAATGGTTCCAAATTCAATTTATTCTTTTTTTTTGTTGTTGTTAGATTGGCACAACTGTTTTCCATTTTGGCGCGGAGTTTGAGTTGCATCTGTTATTTTGAATAAATACAGTGCTGTTTTTAGTTATATCATTCTAATGTGTATTGCGAATTTCATAATGGACAAAACCATCGAACAAAGAGTTTGTCTTAAATTTTGCATCGCCAATGGAAGTTCGTGTTCAGTCACTGAAAATGTTACAGAAGGCTTACGGTGAATCGACTTTATCAAAAACACGTGCTTATGAGTGGTACAAAGCTTTCAAACGGGGTCGAGATGTGATTGAAGAAGTTAACATCGCAATAGTGAAGGAAATAGTGACTGAAAATGCTCATTCAAGTTTGAGAGAAAGAGAGTCACCGAACTTTCTGTGTCTCACGAGTCGATCCGTACCATTTTAAATGATCACTTGGGTATGAAACATGTTGCCGCTCGGCTAGTCCCAAAAGACCTGAATTTTCTTCAAAAACACAATCGCATAAGAGTCGCTGAGGACAAGCTAGAACGAGTCAATTCCGACCCAACATTCATGAAACGCATTGTTACTGGTGACGGGACGTGGGTTTACGAGTTTGACATACAAACTAGTCAACAAGCTTCCGAGTGGCGCCTTCCAACTGAACCGAAACCGAAAAAACCACGCCAAAGTCGATCAAAAGTCAAAGTCATGTTGACTGTTTTCTTTAAGTATCGCAGTGTTATGCACTCGGAATTCTTGCCGGAAGGTCAAACGGTAAATAAAGAATATTATTTGGGCGTTATGCGGCGTTTAAGAGAGCAAATTCGACGAAAAAGGCCAGATTTGTGGAAAGAAAATTCTTGGATTTTGCACCACAATAATGCGCTTTCGCACAAGGCCATCATTGTGAACGAATTTTTGATCAAAAACTCAACAAATACCATCGAGCAACCACCTTATTCACCAGATATGGCTCCAGCCGACTTCTTTCTTTTTCTTAAACTCAAATTACCACTTCGTGGCACCCGTTTTTATTCGGTAGAAGACATAAAGGAGAATTCGCGGCGAGCACTGAACTCAATTCCGGAAAAAGCGTTTAAAAAATGTTTTGATGATTGGATTATTCGTTGGCGTAAGTGTATCGTTTCTGAAGGAGCATACTTTGAAGGTGATAAAATAAATTTGGATAAATAACTAACATTTCGTGTACTATTGATCTTTTCCCGGTACTTTCTTGACAGAGTAGTATTATTTATTCCATGTCTTAGCATATTTCATAGTATTTCAATATGTTTATCGCGACGTTTTTGATAAATATATCCCACACGTAAAGAATTGTTAAAGATAATCTAATGACTAGTTTCTCAACCTGGGGGTCGCGATCCTTGGGAGGGTGGCGTTTGTTATTAAAGAGCGACCCTCTTTAATAATCGATATGAATGCGAGGAGTCTATTAAAGAAAATATGCTTTTTTGCAAATCAATTCCTGGTCGAGCATCTGGCGAAGGACTTTTTAACGTATTCATTGAAGCAACACAAAACGAAAACTTGGACGGGAATAAATGCATTGCGGTGTGTACTGATGGCGCGAAAGCGATTACGGAGAACAGTGGCGTGATAGTAAAATTAAAAGACATTATGCCACATGTGGAATGGACGCATTGCTTTCTTCACAGACATGCGCTTGCCACAGAGAGATGCCGAACAATTAACAAAATGTTTTATCACAAGCTGTTAAAATTGTTAATTTTATTAAAAGCCGACCATTGCAAACTAGATCGCATATAATGCCTTGGCAATCGCTTTGTGCTTGTTTACATATTGCTTAAATTACGCCTGCTCGCCGGGCTGGCTTCTTCCGCCAACGAATCAGTTTGGTTATTCAAAGAGGTAATGCTGCCAGTCTGCTGGGCACCTTAAGCAATGACAGCTTTCTAAGCGGCAACTTTGAGTAAGTCTATTATTTAAGATAATTAATAGTTTTAATATAAATTAATATAAATATGAACATAAGTATTTACTTTTTTGTTATTATTTGACTATATTCTTAAATTAATCGAGAGATATATAGAGGTACGATATGTTTATAAAGAACATAACTTTAAAAAACATTTCAATTCCTTTGAAAAATAAAGAATTCGCTAATTGTTAAATTCGACTAGTGGCTCTATCCCATCAAAAACAAAAAATGTAATGTAAATGTAAACTCCCGCCTCGACCAGTCTCTTACAAATATCAGAAACCAGTCGATGGACTTCGGGGCCCCAGGGACCCAAAGTTTCGACTGCAAAGGGCGTAAATATGAAACTCTCAAAGAGAGTCGCATACTTACGCCGCTTCAAGTTCTCGGCAGTGCTGACCACGGCACCTGCTGACTTGGAAGACGCCGGTGCATGGGAAACAGCAAGTGTATCGACACAGGTGGCCCAGGCCACCACCAGACCCACACCAGCGATCTTCCAAGTTTCCGAGGGATGAGCGTCATTCCATCCGGTCTCCTGCCGTCGCTGCGCGCAATATCTATCTACAGGCTTTCAGACTGCAGGAACGCCAGCGGCGACAAGGGCCCGCCGAATGACGTCATTCAAGAATGTCGTGACATGTGGCCTGCACTACGTAAACAGGATAAACCGTGGTGACCATGAACATGGACCATGTACAGATCACCACAGCGGCAACGTTGAGGAAGGTAAGTCCTGGCCCCCAGACGAAGGGATACAATGAGAGAACTATAATTAACAATTAATTTTATTATTTTAGTGTCTGTCATTTTGTATATTTAGGAAGTTGATTGAATTCGAGAAACAAATTATGTATTATTAGCACTAATTTTCGTGTATACTTCATTTCACTTTTATTCTTTACTTTAAAGAGTATTTTTTTTTTTTTATTGTTCAAAGTAGTTACATGAATACAATATTGCTAATGTATATGTCCCGTTCGCTAAAACCTCTAAACAGGTTTCTTTCTTTCTTTTGTATAATAGCACGTATCGTATCTAATAACCTTAGTAGGGGATATTTGAAGCGGAAATTACATCATAAATGTCAGAGCGGCGTTTTATTACACACATATAGTTTTTCTACAACGTACCTAACTTCGCACTATTCCCATTCGGGGTAGACAGATCATCAGAGTGCAAGAAAATCATATTTGACGTCACTTTTTGCGGTATACATTGTCAAGAAAGTATCGGAAATGGATGATTCGTTTGTGGTTCCAAATTAAATTTTTTGTTTTTTTTTGTTGTTGTTAAATTGGCACAACTGTTTTCCATTTTGGCGCGGAGTTTCAGTTGCATCGGTTATTTAGATTAAATACAGTGCTGTTTTTAGTTATATCATTCTAGTGTATATTGTGAATTTCATAATGGACAAAAACATCGAACAAAGAGTTTGTCTTCAATTTTACATCGCCAATGGAATTTCGTGTTCGGAGTCAATGAGAATGTTACAGAAGACACGGTGAATCGACTTTATCAAAAACACGTGCTATTAGCACTGAACTCAATTCCGGAAAAAGCGTTTAAAAAATGTTTTGATGATTGGATTATTCGTTGGCGTAAGTGTATCGTTTCTGAAGGAGCATACTTTGAAGGTGATAAAATAAATTTGGATGAATAACTAACATTTCGTGTATTATTGATCTTTTCCCGGTACTTTCTTGACAGAGTAGTATAAGGTTTCAGATGACAAAACCGCACGCTTATTACCTAACTGCAGTCAGCACGCGACAGCCAAATATCGCGCGATATAATGTAATTTGTATATTGGCGCTAAATCTACCGCGAAATGTGCATTTAACGGTCATGACGCAATAGACACACAATCGTCATACATGATACCAATTTTTAATTACAATTAGTCAGCGGTAGCGCAGTGATCGCGTGGCTGTCTGTAAATTTTTAGGTAATAACTCCGCGGAATGTAACCAGTTGCTAGCGTAACGCAACAATAAATTATAAACTCTATCCTTTGTTACTTTCCGGACAAGTAGATGAAACATTATATATTTCTCTTTTTCTATTAAACCATCACAAGGAATCATTTCTTCCTCTTCCTTTCACATAATAAATATTCTGAGGATCGTCCTACTTATAAAACTACAATGAAAGCATTAAACTTTATATATACTATATATATATCCTCACTGTATCCCTTACGAGGAAGCCAGAGGAGACGGAGCTTCAAGCATCGCGGTCCCTACATACTTCTCAAATCTTATCATTCTCCTCGCGCACTTTCGCCTATGTATGCGGGTTCTTTTGACATCCCTGTCAACTAATGGCTATTTCATTTTTATGTCAGCCTTGAAACAGTTATGTATGGTACCTATACAGATAGGTGCCATACATAGCGAATTAGTCGAATAATCTGTGTCATTCAGATTTTAAACATTCTTACTGACCAAAACCCCACGGTGGCCTTATACTTAGGGCTTAGGCATATAAAGCAGGACCTAACCAGAAAACCGCTTTCGTAAAAATCAGTCGAATACGGACATGCAATCACAAATACACACACAAAAGGTATGCTTGGCACACATTTGAACTCCTACATTTGTAATTGTTTCGAGTTGAAAATCATTTTCGAACTACCTACACTGCTGTCACTGGGTGTTCGAGAATATACTTTTCCTATTTTTATCAAATTACTAGCGATCCTACTTTGGTGTAGCTTTAGGTAATTATCGACATGACTTGTTAAATATATTGGGTCCTTACATATGAAATTAGCGTTTTGTCGTACTGACCACTTTGATCTGAAATATCTCCTCTTTGGTTAAGAATTCCAAATTCAAATTTATAAATTCATTTAGCTGGTACATTTTAATTTCGAAAACAGTCATTCATTTGTTTTTTCCTCATTCTTTTTTTCTTTGGCGTCGCTTATTACCGCACAATGGAAAACATGAAATATCGGTATATTTACGAGTACGAGTTCTACCGTGGCACCAGTGCTGCAGAAACAGCTCGAAGGATTAATGATGTGTACGGCGCTGGTGTCGCAAAAGAAAGCACGGTACGTTTTTGGTTTCAACGTTTTCGTTCTGGAAATTTCGACCTTCAGAACCAACCCCGCGGACGGCCGGAGACCAAAGTGGAAAATGAAGAATTAAAAGCTATTGTGGAAGCGGATCCATCACAAAGCACTTCAGAGATTGCTGCAGGCTTCGGGGTAAGTGACAAAACTGTATTAATCCACTTGAAGCAAATCGGGAAAGTAAAAAAACTTGAACGATGGGTACCTCATGAATTGAGTGAATCGAACTTGCAAACACGCGTCGACTGCTGTGTTACTCTGCTCAACCGACACAATAATGAAGGGATTTTAAATCGAATCATTACTTGTGATGAAAAGTGGATACTGTACGATAATCGGAAGCGCTCGTCGCAATGGCTGAACACTGGAGACCCAGCCAAATCCTGCCCTAAACGAAAATTGACTCTGAAAAAGTTACTTGTAAGTGTTTGGTGGACTAGCGCCGGTGTCGTTCACTACAGCTTTCTAAAATTTGGCCGAACGATTACGGCAGATATCTATTGTCAGCAACTGCAAACCATGAAGGAAGAACTAGCTGCTAAACAACCGAGATTGGTCAATCGCTCTAGGCCACTGCTGCTTCACGACAACGCAAGACCACACACTGCACAACAAACAACCACTAAGTTAAATGAGCTACAATTGGAATGTCTGCGACATCCACCGTAGTCCCCGGACCTTGCTCCAACAGATTACCATTTTTTCCGGAATTTGGACAACTTCTTACAAGGAAAAAAATTCAACTCCGATGCGGCAGTCCAAACCGCCTTCAAAGAGTTTATTGATTCTCGCCCCCATGGTTTTTTTAGTAAAGGGATCAATGAACTACCTATGAGATGGCAAAAGTGCATAGATAACAACGGTGCATACTTTGATTAATTAAATATATTTTACAAAAAAAATTGACTTTATGTTCCTCCCGTACAAAACGCCAATTCCATATGTAAGGACCCAATATTTAATGACTTAACACCACGTTATTTTTAACCGACTACAAAAAAAGGAGGCGGTTCTCAATTCGGTTGTTTTTTTTGTTTGTTACCTCATAACTCCGTCATTTACGAACCTATTTTCAAAATTTTTTTTTTTATTTGAAAGGATACACTTCCAGATTGGTGCAATTTAAATTTCACTGATATTAGAGCTTGGGTCACGAAGATACACCAAATAACGCGAACTGGTTATAACCTTTATTTATTTATATTGATGATTCGCTTGTACGTCATTGCTCTCCAGAATTAGAAAAAAAATTATTTGTAGACCTGCCCTAGATATTTACTTAGGCCAAAGTCACTCAAAAGGGAGAAACAAAAAAAAATTATAAAAAAATTAAACCGATTTAAAAAAAACAGAAAAGAAACTAATCAAAATATAAGTACAAAAATAACAAATACCCATATAATTAAATTTCGCAGTTATTGAAGTCGGTGCCAAATCAATGTGCAACAATAGAAAGTCTATTTTAGTAGACGGGCACCGATTTCAGTAACTGTCAAATTTAATTATATGGGTATTTGTATCGTATTTATAAAGTTATTTTTGTACTTAAGTTTTGATTAGTAAAGGATAGTTATTTCGTACTTTTCATTGCTTTTTTTTGAAGTTGGTTTAATTTTTTTATT
This sequence comes from Zeuzera pyrina, assembly GCA_907165235.1. Taxonomy (NCBI): domain Eukaryota; kingdom Metazoa; phylum Arthropoda; class Insecta; order Lepidoptera; family Cossidae; genus Zeuzera; species Zeuzera pyrina. The sequence goes on from OU015641.1 coordinate 10,277,321, forward strand.
AAATTTTATTTGCTTCAATGCCATCGATTGTAGCTTTATATGAAACTCTGATACAGTCAACAGAAAAATCTGCGCCTTCAAAACGGTTTTTAATTATTCGTTTTTAATTTATTAATAATTACTATTGGATTTTAATTTATTAATTTTAATTATTAATTATTATTAGTATAATTAAAAAATGTTTTGAAGGCGCAGCTTAGATAAAGAGAGATCATTTCAAATCTTAGCTTCTGGAGGGCGCATTACCATAAAACCTACACCATTTTTAAGGTAGACTAAATAATGCAACTGTGGCAAACTCATATCATTTCATACAGTATTTTTTGCGTGATGCGTGTGAAAATAGAATACATGGTTATTTGGAAAGGATGGATAACTACGAAACGGTTTAAAAGTATTCATGACAACGAGAAAGTTGTATTCTACAACTTCTACAACTACAACAATTTGAGAAACCATCGTTTTGTCTTATATCAGTGCTACAATGCCTTTTGTGTATTTTGTTCTTACGTTCCATATGTAGACTCGGAAATTTAGTTTTATTATATCTATATGAACACATTATACATAAAACGTACATATTGTTAAGGTTGGGCAATTGGGCAAGCAATAAGGTCGATTATTAAATGGCACGAGACACGCAACTTTTAGTGCAGTTTGTATGAATGTAAACTAAACTCTGCACCTTTAACCGGCATCTTATTACCCACAGCTGGTAACGATATATTTATTTTAATTGTGGAATATATAATAAGTAATAATATTCCATTATCGGCAAAAATATGTGAAATACATATTATTATGGTGGACCGTGATTTTTTGCGTTGCAAAAAATGTTGAAGCTAGGTAAAGAAAGCCATAATATTCATTTAAATTATTTTCATTGTGGTATACGCTGTTCGTGGGGCTAAATGGTATTAATAAACCGTAAGGGTTTACGCTAGTAACAAATTAAGTGGTAACGATTTCAAGGTTAAGTTAGTACTGACTTTTGATTGGTACTATTTCGGTGGACTTAGACATATTCAATTTCATTGGCAGACAAATTAAATAAATTTAACAATCTGCTATGTACTAATTTCATAGATACATGTATTACGTTTTGTTCGGTTAGAGTGGGCGATTCGACATACTTTCCCAAAGCAATAAAAACAAAAGTAAGTTTTATTATGACAAACGGTCCATGCTAAAAACCTTTTTAATACTTTACGTATTTTTCGTTGTTATAGTTCAAATCTTGTTATTACAAATACAGGGATCAAGATCGCAGCAAAGTAGGAGAATAAAATAACCAAGTGAATTCTTAAAATTTTATTCATACAAAAAACTAATAGAAAACGCTTCTACTATCACAGATAAAGTAACTTAAAATTTAAGTGATGACCTGAAAAAGAACTTGAAATATTAGTAAATTTATTTTTATTTAACGCAAACGGTAAATATTATTTACTTCCAATTCTTTACCATTCCCCAATGTGTTATAATTATTAATTTTAATTGCAATTTAAAAACAGTTACAATCTCTTCAATCGGGTCACAGTAACTTGTGGACTAGTCGCCATTAGTCAGTCCCACATATTAATCGCATTACCCCCGACGTTGACATGCTTCGCTTACATTTCTTAAAATTTATTAATGGTCACCCTATAAAAAATTAAATGGTATTAACAATTTATTAACGGTATTACCCATTAAAAAATTCCATGTGAAGAACTGAAAGTAAATCTGGAGAACACAATATCTTTCACACATGTTGATTTCACAGAGAAAAAATATAATCATACATACGAAACCATTGTAATAATATTACTACAGTCAGCAAAATATTATTTTTAAATGATGTTTAATGTATTGTTACTATCGTAGATATAATCTACATACTACTACCATATATTTATTCGCTAATTCAGATACAAGACCCTATCAATCAAGTCAAAAGTCACATATTTCAAGTAGCATTTTAATACAAGGTTATTGTGAATGGTGGTATAAATCCGCCATGGTTTCAACGTGTCAATGTTGGCTGCTATATGCAGATATAATAATTACGAATTTAGTTTATTTTGTTGTCCATACAAAAAAAAAATTAATAGAAAAAAATGTACAGCCCTATCGTTATGTTCTACATTCCAAATGTTTACTAGCGACGTAAAAATGCTGATATTAGGGTTGCCTCACCTTTACTTTTTTTAAACTTTGAAGTGTTACACTAGAACTATTGACTTTTGGCGAAGTTGTAGGACTCAAATTTTCCGTTGTCATGGGTACTTTAATACCCTTTCGCATTTACACATCCTTTCCAAATAACCTTGTATATTATTTACTGTGTTATTCATCCTCAATATTACTGTGTTTTTCATCATCAGTTTTTTACGTAGTCTAATTTAAAATATCCGAAAAATTGTGTCTGGACATGCCTACTTTAGAGAGGAGGAAGATGGATGAGTCTACCTTCAAATGTAACTACCAAATACCAAATTCACCATTTAAAATGAGCAGTGTTCAAAAACTCCAAATGCTTTCTAAAGCCGACACTGTATCTCACATCTTTACATACAAATTAACATGAAGTTATTTTACTGTTACTTATGAGGCAATCGTAATTAGATAATAATAATTTCAAGAATAACTTCTTAATTAACGATTACTTCATTCAAAAATATTCCATAACACAACTGGTGAAAACATTTAAGACAACTCTCGCGCTGCTCATACTTTTATTTTTAATTAATTCTATTTCTCCAACTTAAACCTAAAGCATAAATCGACTTGTACTTAGTAACGAAAAAACCAATATTTTTTTATTGCAACTTACTTTATAATGAACCTTACTGCAAAATAATACAGTTGAAATTTGAAAACTATATAAATGCAATCAAAAGTACACTATATTTTTTTAAGCAAAAGTTCTGATCATGCTCTGACATAGACCTACTGAAGAAGTTCTTTTTAACTATAAATACATGAGTTAATTTAAATATAGACTAATATTAAGTAGATGCATATTACCTAGATAAGTCATAAATATAATATGTATAATGTCCAATAACTATACATAAAGTTATATACAAAAGTCGTTTTACAGCTAATAATATACATACTAATAATATAATAGGCAACTTTACAGTCTTAAGTTGAAATGATATTATTATAATATTATCCCTACACGTTAGCAACTCCTTATAACGGAATACAAGGAACCGAGTATTTTCTTTCGTTATATGAAAATCAGGAAAAAAAGCTAAATCTCAGAAATACCTGATTTCTTCTTTTATGTAACAATATCCAAAATATCTGAACTTTTATTTTCTTCCTTTTTCGTATTTTCGTTATATAAAAGTTAAGACGACGCATAAACAATAATTTATTCTAAAATAGACCTTCTGTTCTATGCAAACGTGCGCGCGCTAGCTTACGAAAAATACGAAAAAACAGTTATTTTCGTTTATTTTAAAAACTATAACTAATTTTAAAAAATCCAACTACCCAGACCAGGTAACCAGAAGGGAATAAGCGCAGCAGAAAACTAGATTATGCTATAAAGGGCTGTTAGGCATGTAAGACTTCGTATTTGGATATGTATTATATATATTAAGAATATTTCAATGCTTTCAATATGTTACATGTATTTATGTCAGATATTTCAAAATTTCAGTTACATACATCTTTAAATGTGCTTTTAAAAATAGTATAATTAAGTGGAAATTGAATTATTTGAAATAACGTGCGAAATTATCTGAAATATGTATATCAAATTCAGTTTAGGTTGTGGATATTTTTTTATCTAGTACTTTCGTATATTAAAGCTGTAAATATTATTACATAATATTTCCTTACTTTGATTTACATATGTATATATCATGCCACTTTCCTATATTTCGAACATTTCATTCAAATTTTTGATTATGTATTCCGTTCGTTAATTGGGACAGCGCTAATTTGCATTGTTGGTTGAACAGTTGCACTCCCGTATACATACAGTATATATACATAAATATACTATATTAATTTTGGATGAATAAATTGCGACGGGGAATATTTGGAGGTGTAGGAGCATTTTAGTTAGTATTCTACATAGGTAATAGATATATCTATCAGCTCAAACTGAAATTAGTTTCATAATACATATGTAACATAATAGTTATGACAAGCAAGTATTTAACTTTTCTATTAAAATGTTAAAAATGTATTATATCGTCAGTTACTAAAATGGCATGGCGCCATTATTGTTTTCGACTCTGTAAAAGACAGTTGTAAGCAAGTCGTTATGTTAACAAATATGGTTATTGTAAAAAAGGACATTACTATTTAAAATAACACAATTTAATCAAAGGAAAACTTCAAATGTAAAAAAATAATATTCTGTAAATAAAAATATTTATTTTAAGTTAACTGACTTAGCTGAAAACTGCAATATATGCTCAACGAGATTATTAAACATACACACACATGTAATTCGAAACGCGCACCGGACGCTTTCGCTCAACCATGGGTGAGTCAGTGTAATATTACGAATTATTATGAAATTGAACGCAGAGTACACATTATAATCATTTGGTGTCAAATATAAGGGGCTCATGTTTCCTGGTGCTGAATGGACATTATGACTAAAAGGGAAATATTCATTTATCTGAATAGAGCTTTAATGTTTACTCGTTAAGATCATTTTTGTAGATTAATTTTGAAGGTTAATAAGTTTATATGTAGAAGAAGCGCAGAAAGCTAATATGTTTATTTAATATATGTTATAAATACATTAAATAAAATTATATAAATTACTTAGTGCTTACGTTCATACTGTCAATGTCAAAAAAACTGTCAGTGTCAAACTCATAATACATAGCGATCACTGATCATATATAAGTTTACATTTATATTTACGGTCTAATTTCGACCACCGGGGGACCTCTAGATCTCATTCAATAATCAAGAGAATTGAAATGAAATCAAAAATTGTATATTGGGCGGAGTTATGAAAATTATTAGCAGAGGCGGTATATTTTATTTAAATATAGTAAGTAGATTATAATTAATACATCTACTTCTAGTTTTACAAACGGTTCTCTTGGCCTACATTTTGCACTGAAATCGTGCCTTTGCCAAGGATATCATGTAAATTATTACTCTTAGTAATTACTAATTGTAAAATAATAATTCGAACCAATTGAGTAATTAGTCAATTGCTTCGAAGCTTCATTATTATAGATACAAAAGTAATATGAAAAGACCCTATATATCTCGTGTTAGAGGCACTACAAAAACAGTCGTTTTTTACACCTAATGTCATTTTATTAGTCAAAAAATGACATTGATAATTACGTGACATTTTCAATGGCAATATTGTTTCGTTATAAAAAACGAACATCACGTATTGTAGAGGAATGAATGTCGTATTATAATAGCAAAGTATAAATGTACACAAATTGTATGATTCTTTATTCAATAAATTTGAATAAATGAAAATGTAATAATAAATACATATCCATAGTATATAGTATATTATTATATTTTTATGAAAATCATATTTTAATTTTTACTTGATTGTACGGTTTTGTTTCTGTTGCCCATATCACAATAAAGGCTCACGTCACATGAATTGTTGTATATTTGTAACATGCACAACAAATTTAAACAAGTGGGTCAGTGTAGGGCCTCGTAAATGACATTGCGTCGTGTGGACAATCTTTATTTCCACTCTTGAAAATATTAACGTCAAGTTAATCATTTCATAATAATAACCTAGGCGATAAAACTAGCCTGGCAAGAACACCATAAGTATTATATAATATATATTGTATATCTTCTACGCATGTATGCACTGCAAGCAACATTCCCGTGACGCCACAGTTTTTGTACTCTCCATAACAAGTAAAGACAAAACCTGTAAAAAGTCAAATACATAGGAAGAAAAACACGCATTCTAAGGCGTAGTGTCCACACCTTGAACCGCCGCAATCTGAATATTCCTCTTGAGTGTTGGAATTGTCCGTTTCAATGTCGGAAAGATGCGGGTATAAACTAGTTGGCTGTTGTAACACTGCTCCATTTGTCTGAGGCTCTTTCTTATTATTATTTACTTTTATCCTCTTCACATCCTCTAAAACTGATATCACCACTGGCGAATCTTGATCACCTGCAATGAGAATAAGCAAAAAGTTAGACAAAAAAAAAGAATAAAATCCTAGGTTTTTATCATAAAAATAAAAAAAATAAAAAAAAATTCAAATTTTCCGATTTCAAAAATTATTTCACCTAGAGCTGATAATGTTATCAGCGAGCAACATAAACTGTATTTTACTTTGAAAAAAATTTCTACTAGTGCCAAGCCGGGTCAGGTAGCTAGTTTAAATATAAAGACAAACTTCATTATATGTATATATATCATAATGTAACTATAAACGATTTCAGTACAATATTTTATTGTTTAAATCTGAGGTTTAAATATAACTGGTAACTAACGAACCATCCCAGCTCTTTTTAAGAAATTTAAGAATTGTCAATATGTCTTTACTTCTGTAGAGTAAATTTGAATGCGTTATACGTATATATCTTCCCCGTTAAACGTTCTAAATGATGTTAACACAGCATTGAAATCCATTTAGAAGTTTAAAAGTTATAAATGAATATACAGGTAAACGTGAATTGCGACTTTGTATTATTTAGAGTTCTGGTGTTAGGTTAGAGTCCTCGTATGTGGTTTGAAAAATTTGTGTGTTTGTCTGCCTGTCTATGCCATTGCAGCGCATAAATTCTTAACTACGTTCGGTAAAATTGGTCTGGATTTTTAATCGTTTCAAAGGTTCATAAACTTAATTATATTCACTACAATATAATATGAAATATTATATAGGTACAGAAATACACATTATATTAAAGGCATATATTTATACTAATATTATAAAGAGATATACTGTGTTTGTATGTAATGGATAAACTCAAAATCTACTCCACCGATTTCAAAAATTCTTTCAGCTATAGAAAGCTACCTTATCAGTGAGTAACATGGGCTGTACTTTATTTAAAAAAAAATTCTACCCGTTCGAAGCAGAGGCTAGTCGTTAATATTATATTAAAGGCATATACGTAAATATTGTATATACAATACAAAGGTATAAAAAATTAACATTATTGTAGCTTTAAGAAATATAAACGTGTTTTGAACAAAAAATAATCTTAATGTGGTATTTAATGTGTGAGATCATTAATTGTGGACATCCACAAAATTAGTTATGCATCGAAATAATCCGAAACAGCATGATGTGTCATACTGACAAATATAGAATATCACGCGCAACAAAAATGCAGGTAGTTTTTCTGAAGTTAACCAATTATTCCATCGATTTGGAAGTCATCCATCTTGAAATGATTTTTAGATCTATTTAGTTTTATTTTTTAAATACTTTAATGCTAGTCTGGGAGAAGAAAACATGGAAGGTGCCATCTTCTATTTTCTCTTCTATCTTTCCGCGAAGACACGTGACAGGATTCGACCCAGAGATAGAGTTCATGGAACTTGTATAATACATACATACTTATCCTTACATTGTATCCCTAAAGGATAAGTCAGAGGATGGAGCATCAAATATTGCGGTCCTTAGATACTTCTTTCGCCTCCTCAATCCTTATCATTCTTCTTACTCACTTACAACTAGGTATCAGAGTGCTTTTGACATTTCCGTCAGCTAACACTTTGGCTATTTAATCTTTATAAGTCAGCCTTGGTCTAATTTGTATAATAATAATAATCCATACAATTACACCAGTATTTGAATCTATTATTTAATATTGTTTGAATTTTTGTACAGTTTACGATTATTTTAAATCATCATTATATATTTTTGGTTAGTGTATTTTAATTTTTTAAGGAAGTGGTAACATTTTATTGTAGTGGATTATATTATTTTCTAACAGTTAATAGCATTTGCATTATAGTTTTTACCAATCATAAAATGCTTTTAAATATCTCCCTTTATTAATGTAATATTACCAGCGACAAAGAATACGTATAAAGATTGCGTTTCACAGAAAATTAAAGACAATAAAAAAAAAGAAAATACAAAGATGTGTGCTCAATTAAAAGATGCTTTACTCACTTCTTCGTTTAACAGGTTGGGTACCAACTACCCTATCCGTCTCGGTTTTCCCCGCCTCCTTATCTTCGAGAGCAGTTTCTTGTGTTTTTTCAGCGAATGTCACTTTGGGTATGTTGGCTATTATCTCCGGTTTCTTATTGACCTGGGCTAGACTAGTCGAGCTGCCCATAAGCGGTGCTTTCTCCGATGGATCGTGCTCGTTTTGGTCATCGTCTGAGTCATTTGGTTGAACAGACTGCTGCTGTTTGGGCTGAAATTGAAAAAGAGTATTGACCCGATTAGAATTATTATACAATCAACGCTAACTAAATAAAAGAAAAATTTCAATTCTAACAATTTTTTTTAATAAAACAGAATATATATAAATTATTATTATTTATCTTTCCATTCAAATGATAACAGTCGAGAGCAAGGCTTTTTGTACAAACAAGGAATTTTGTAGGTGATGGATTAGTGGTTTATCATTATTTAGCTTTACTTTACGATCTACAACAGCGGCTCTCAAAGTTTTTTGGCAGCGGAACCCCTTTTAGAACACCTAAATATTTTACGGAGCACTAGAATAAAAAATCCTGCTTTTATATTTATTCTAAGTTTCATAAAAATCTTAGAAAAATAGATATTGTATACAAGATATAAACACTATTGATGCTATTGTCAATTAATGAAATTCTTTCCTTTTAATGTGAGGTATGGAGTTGTTTTTTATTTTTTACCTCAATTTTGGCTATTATGTGATTCAGATAATATAAAGTCTTATAATTTACCGGAAAAATGTAACGAAAATAGGTCTTATAGATATTGTGAAATTACGCTCAGAAATCGACTTGATCCAATGTTATAATGATATGTATTTCTTTTGGTATTATTTTAATGATCTAGCTATTTCTTCATTCCATATGATGTCATTTTGGCGGAGCCCTTGCAGAGGTCCTACGGAGCCCCGGCGATCCGCAGAGCACATTTTGAGTATAGCTGGTTTACAAGCTTCAATATTTATTGCTACAACTAGTATCAAGGTGTATATTTGCGGTTTGATGTTCTTTCCACCCATAACGGGAAATGGTGTGACGTTATGTATGATGTAAAAAAAGACAAATTGTGATTGTAAATATTTTTTAACCCAAAATGCGCGAGTAAACAGTTGAGTATCTATATATTAATCAAATATTATGAATTGACTATCGCGATGACCAATCTGAAAACACTGACTACGTAAAACACTCCATTAACTTATTTGCACTTTCCACAAAGGTTACACCTTCGATAAATAATGTTCAGACACACGTAACATGGATATGGTGTAGAAATTATCACATAAATATAAATGTGTATGTAAGTGTACACTTTCGGCCATATGCGTGTCGTGATAATGTGATTTTACTTGACCTATAAACCTTTATAAGGATAGCATACCAGTTTTCGTACTGATGTTATTTGTATTAAAAGAATTCTACTGAAAAACAATGTCTTGTCACGTCCACATAACAAGATTCTTGTCTTTTTAGTTCTTGCGGTAAAATACAATCCCAGTGAAACCGTAGAAAAGCAAAAATTACTGTCATTGATAGGGTACACTGGGTAATTTGAACTAAATTATTTCCAACAAAAACTTCGCTTCCGATCAGTTGTATTTTAACCGACTTCAAAAAAAGGAGGTTTTCGATTCGACTGTATGTTTTTTTTTTGTATGTTTGTTAAGTCTACATACATACATATCTTCACGCCGTATTCCTAACGGGGTAGCCAGAGAGGACGGAGCGCCAAGCGTCGCGGTCCTTACATACTTCGTTCGCTTCCTCAAATCTCATCATTCTCCTCACACATTTTCGCCTACGTATGGGAGTGCTTTTGAGACTTACGTCGTTAGTTAAGTAAGTTATTATAAGTAAAGTCTACCAAACTAATAAACTTGTGTTGTTGCATATTGATTTGGCATCGACTGCAGTAACTGTTAAATTTAATTATATACTTACTTATAAAGTTATTTTTATTGTACTTGAGTTTTGATTAGTAAAGGATAGTTATTTTGTACTTTTCAGTGTTTTTTTTTTGAAGGCGGTTTAATTTTTTTTTCAGTTACATTACTGGTATTACCCAGCATTAATCATAAAGACAGCGTAATAATATATGTATGTCTTATTCAGTAAATGACACCTTATCTTACAAATAATTCAATCTGCATTAGAATCCACAAAACAGTTTTTCAGTAAAGTTCCAACAAAGAAAAAACAAAAATCTTAATAATTTTATGGATTGAAAGATACCTAAAGAGCCCACCTTAATAATATTCGCATAAATATCTTACGTAAATTCAATGTCACTGCTATTATTATATACATTGGAGTTCATTTATCTTTTATGGTATCGTTCAAAAATTTATTTAATTGACCATTGACGTCTAGAAACTTTCATACCAAGGCGAGACAGACAGGTAGTCTTATAGATAAGTAAAACTCCCATTTGCCTAATATTTAGAAAATCGGTTCCCAACGAATCAAAAAATTGGAGGCATTCTTGATTCAATCGTCCTGTAATAATTCTCCAGTTTCATTTTTGTAGCTTAGAGCCATCTCATTTTTTAAACGGGAAGTCAGTAAAGAAAATTATTTATTTGCCCGTTTGCTAAAACTTATAGAAAGCCTGCCTTAAATCGCTGATTTAGTGTATTTCAAACGAAATGGTATTTCGAGTGAAATGTTAAGCGATACAAAGGTTAAAAATATAAACGTCATGGTCATGGCAAACAAGTTTACTTAGTGAGTACAAAACTAACAGCAGGATGTGGAAAGGCAGCCGTGACAAGAATAGTCTGGGTAAGGCCAAACATACCTTTAACGACATGTGATATTATATGAAAGAGATAATGTTAAAAGCCCTTCGAGTACGCACATTGACTGGAATGGTTTACAAGCTTCAATATTTATTGCTACAACTACTATCAAGGTGTATATTTGCGGTTTTAATGTTCTTTCCACCCATAACGGTAAATGGTGTGACGTTGTGTATGATGTAAAAAACGACAAATTGTCATTGTATTGTCATTGTCAATAAGAGCAAGGCAACTTGTAGTAATATGAAATGATAATACCTCAACGAAAGTAATGTTTTTTTCCTAAGTACGTAATACCAACATTAATACTTCTAAATTCAATGCGTCTATTATTTGATAAATTACAGAAGAAACAATGACTTTTTTATTAACACACACCAGATTTAAATCGACCAATCAAGATAGTATTGTCTAATTAGTACGTTAACGATTACATAAATTGTGTGACCCCAAATTCTTTTCTTGTACTATGGGTTCACTTCGAATTGGGGGAGCTCCCGTAACATCTAGTTTACAAGTCGATTTAGAAAAATTTACGTTCTAAGTTGATTCGACCGAGGATCGAAACCGAGACCACGGCTTAGAAGGCAGATGCACTGCCACCGCCTTAACGAGCCAGTATTCAATGTGAAGAAACGAGAGACAGACTGATGATAGTGAAATATAACTTGCAAATATTGAAGGCTATATCAATCCAACTTTCTCGACCATAATAAAGTTACGACTAGGCTATAACAGCAATTCATAAATATCAAAAATTTGTATGTAAATGATATGAATTTTGAAGCGGACATAAAGAAACGTAGCCCAGTGATTAAAGTGCGGGGGATTTTACCATGAATCACAGATTCAGGGAATTTAGTGAACGTTGGAGGAAAATACAGCTACTATTTCTCTTGGCTTCATTCCATTTTCATGAACTAGATAACCGGAAATAAGTATTAAGCTCAGCGTTAAATTGCAACTATTGATTACTTTATTAACTACATTTTCAATGATTTGAATATTCGTAAAATTAGTTTTAAATGTTATGCTATAATAATAATAATACTCCAGACAATTACACAGATTGTGCGACCCCAAACTAAGCAGTAAGCTTGTACTATGGGTACCACACAACGAACTCTGGGGGAGTTCCCAGTCACACACAACACAACACAACACCCAGACTCCAAGCCAATTTAGAAAAGTTCGCTTCCTAAATTGACCTGACCGGGGATCGAACCCGGGACCCTAGGTTGGAAAGTAGACGCATATGCCACTGCGCCAACGGGCCAGTCAAATGCTATTAACATTGTAATACCAAATGAAGGCCTACTTTGTTTATGATACTAGAGATTATGAGCTTTTAATTGGAATGGGACTCTGACTGTAATCACAAAAAGCCTTCAGCTGTTATTTGAATTCTAGTAATATTATTTGGACTCACATTTTGAGCCTCAGATCTAAGGCATACCTATGTATTAATATTTCATGTCATTCATTTCTAATCATTTTTATTTCGTTATGTTTTAAAATTTTCGTAGATTTCAAATGCTTTATATTTTAATTTATTAATGTAGGCTATGACAGAATATAGGCGATCGTTGCGTGGTGAATAACTACCGAGTTATAGACCTTTTTGTCTTCATTATATTTTTCTTTATATTCATTGTTGTCTATCGAGTATCGATCACTATAAGATGAGTATCATAATGAAATGTTAAAGGCAAATAAATATTATTTTTATTATTAAAATACTAAGCAATGATGTCTGTTATCACTTTCTATGTGATGGCTGTATGTTTATCCATAACGATGTTTATAACTTAGTCTTTGCTTACATTTATGCTGTCGCGTTCATAGACATCTAGAGAATATTATTTAGATTTCTATGATGCCGTCTCATTATTATTTCGAAACTTAAGATTGATTTACGTGCTAACGACAACCAGACTTTTTTTTAATATAGTCTTTTTACATTAATTAATTAATTTTTATTTGTTTACATACCTTGTAGTGGAATCTATTCTGTAACATCTCCATCTCTTTCTCTCGTTCCTGTTTGAACTTGTTTGCTATGGTCGCCTCGCTTATCGTCTGTTCTTTATTGAATAAAGCGGCCAGCTTCCCTTTGATACCTCCGCCAACGGAACTCTGACTTATGTTGTCATCTATGTTTTCTTTTGAATTAGTTCTAGAGCTATTTGTTGACTTTGTCGGCGTCGTCTTAGTGCTTGGCTGAACGACTGGTCGGATCGGTTTATTATCGGCTGAAATAGATTAAACGAATGGAGGTTTTCAAGTCGAATAAGTAAATCAAGTATTAAATGGGATTTGCAAACTATGTTTGGTACCAACTATATTTGAATACTCTCGTAATTGTATGGCTAGATAGTTATAATAAATTAGATAGATAGACGAACTGTTTTCTTAATAGGCTAAATTATTTTTTAGTTACAAAACTATTTTATTATCTTAATACTTTCCGAAATGTAGTATGTTACAAGTATCAATACAAAAAATAAGAATTCAAGTTTGTTTATCTGTAGCTTCACATCTCATGAATAGCGAATAGAATTTCGATGAAATTGCCTTCAGTTACATGAGAATATTTTCGAGAAGGTTATTGTCTGTGACTGAAGTTGACTGAACAATACTGTTTCACTGGTTTTCAAGGCTTTTGCAGTACGGAATCAGTGTTCACTATGAGTTGTATTCGTTTTTGTAGCAATCCTATATTTTAAGTAAATAGGCATTATAGCTATAGTAAATTCATTAATTTTCTTATTAACTTCTCCAATTAAGCTTAACATTGAACTGTTACAAGACCAGTATAACGGATTAATGTGGACGATTAGACTCAATTGTAATACTTTCATTTTACTCCTATGGACTACATTGAATTAAACTCTACGGTTTATATTTGACTTAGAAACACAATTCTATTTGAATTTTAAAATACGTATTGTTACTGACTAATATGTACATAGGTGTTTTAATGGGTAACTTTGTAGGTTAATTGAAGGTTAAGACTTCATTACTCGATTGCCCTTAGCTTCTTCTATAGGTCGAATGCGTCTCTGTAATGTAACCTACGCTTCGTAAGAAACATGTTTCTTTGTGTCTCTTGTGTTGAGAATTACAGGAATGAGATATAAAGAGGAGTTTGGATGCGGATTTTATTTTTATAGTAATGTTAATACGCGTAGACTAAGCTACGCACAAAATACACAATGCTTTATACACATAACAGCAAGTTTCTTGAATAACGCGTGAACAAATAAAATAGTTATAGATTTAGTACTAAAATCTCTTGCAGATAATAAAATGATTATCTAAACTGATTTTGAAATTAGAATGGTCATGTTATAACGAGAGACAATGGATTAGTTACTGCGTAATCTTTTTAAAAGAATTTTCGGTTAATTTGTTCTTGTTACAACTTTTTCCGATTTATACGTAATAATTTATAACCTAGGTTTAATGAAGTAAAAAAGGAAAACCACATAAGATGTACTTAAAGTAAGCAACATTTCATTCGCGCTTATATGTGAAATAAATATGGGTATTTATGTATCTTTACTAAATCATCAAATATCAAATTGTTTTACATTACAAATATCAATATTAATTAAAAGAAATTAGTGACAACGCAATACTTTGCGTTACGTCTTTAATGTTATAAGATAAGGACCTTTTAACGAGGTTTTTATGTGAATAAGATGATGACAATTATGTATAATGATATCTAAGAAGGACATAATTACAGAAACCGGCTATTTTTGTACAGTTGTAAAAAACATTGTACATTACAGTTAAAAAAATTAGGTAATTAATCGATACATGATTAAATGTTTAAACCTAAGTTTTACTGAGGTTAAAAGTAGTTTCAAGTCTTCAAGTCCCCTGACCCAGTTTAGATATAATATCTATTACAATAATGAAAACAAGATACATATTGAGTTCATCGCTATGTACAATCAATCATTACAAATGATTTGATTTTTGATCTCTTTTAAGATCATTTTGTAATGGCCAATGACTTTTGTTGACGACTGTACAAATTGAGGTAAACATTGTTTCAGCGCGTTGACACTCGAAACAATGTCTTACTTTTTTATGAATATTGCAAAATATTGCGAAAGGAAACGATGGCAAGTCAATGTTGTAAGGGTGGTTGACCTGACATTGAACGGTCACCACCGTCACCGAATGTTATCGTGTCATCGAACTGACGAATTTCAAACAATGCAGCAGTTAAGGGTGGATAGTTTTAAGGTATACATAGACACTTACGAATCGTAAGA
Organism: Zeuzera pyrina; assembly: GCA_907165235.1. Taxonomy (NCBI): domain Eukaryota; kingdom Metazoa; phylum Arthropoda; class Insecta; order Lepidoptera; family Cossidae; genus Zeuzera; species Zeuzera pyrina. Next base: position 10,292,536 of record OU015641.1, read on the forward strand.
AGACAGCAACTACAACGCCACTATCAAATGGTATTTTTGTTACAAAAATCCAAGAAGTGTTACAAAAAATCTTCAATCACGATCACTAGCCACAGACGCAAGGTTTAAGAAAAAAGTATTCTCAAGTGAGTGTTGCACACGCGCGTGCGCACTGCGGAATGGCGAACAGCATAGATGGCCAACCATCGGTCCACCTCCACCTCTCAAACTATCAATAATGATCGCTTCCGAATCCCACGCTGCGTAGCCGTCGCCAACATTTTGTTGAGTACACGCTCCAGAGGATTCTGAACAGCAGTTTATTTCCGATGATCGATTCACGTAATAGCCTATTAATTTCACTTGTAATCATGTGTTTGGGTTTCCAGCTTGAACTACTCAATTAACTCCTTAATTGCATATTAGATTACTGATAATATTATAGAAATTAAGTAATTTAAAAGAGCGATGATTTCAACTGTCTTATGTCTTTTATGTACAAAACATTATTTTCTACAATATTTGTTATTTTGGTGATATCTATGTACTATTTCGTAATAAAATTGTAAAAATGTACAAATATCGATATGGTTGTTACTAATTCATCAGAAACCATGATATTTTACACAGAAAGTCAAATTGTAACCAAAAACCCAAAGGACCAGTAATTTTAGATATAGCGCGCAAAAAGTAAACCTGTCTACGATTTCTGTGAGCTGTTTTGGAGCATGCACATAAATATTAAAAATTATCAACATTTCAAAATTATCGAGATATAAAATCTATTAAAAAAATTAAAGAAAAAAAAAGAAAAAAGATTTTAAGTCGAATCAGATAATTTCTTAGTTTTTATAGTAACTTTAAAACGTTTAATACATCCTGAAAATAATTCTCTAAATTATGATATTTGACACAACAGATACTTATTTGTAATAAATATACCCTATAGTACCAAAGTGAAAATGTAATATTAATGCTCGAATTTAAAGGGCCGTGAAAAATTATAAAAAAAAAACGCGCCACCTGCGGATTCAAGGTTGACGGCATCTGACCTGCTAGCCTTGATGATCGTAGTCTAATGATGTCACTTTACTTAAATTCAGTAGTACGGTAGCTGTTTGTTTTTAGTACCTAATTTAAAACTTTGTAGTTCTTACTTAATAATATATCGTGCATAGAACTTCCTACAACATTACATAATATTATGTTTTTGAAATCCTAAAACACGAATTATGTAGTGTTTTAGAAATAATGAACGGTACAAAAAAGCTACAAGTATTAAGAATAGATCAAGAAAAAGCATTATGATATTTCGCATTCGGTGTAGTCAGAGCACCAAAGCACAACAATTATGCCCCTTTAAATAATAATATTAAAGATGGCAAAGAGAAAGCATATAGCGATAGGTTGGTAACCCACCGCCTAACTTCTTCGTAATAGGTCTTATCTTCTCTAACTACCCCGTTATACAGCTTGACATGTATGTATGAATGCATGTATGTCTTATCCCTGGGACAGCACCCAATATCATTCAAATCTCAAGACAATTTAGAAAAGTTCTAAATTAATTTGGCTGTAAACCGAAACTCGGCATAGATGGAAAATACATCAACCAACAAAACATATTTTTCAGTTATTTGTGGTTTAAGTATAGTGCCACTACTTTGCTATGTATAAATAATCTACTTATACGGTTATACCTAGTCTATTATTATTTTGTTAGTAGCTCTATAAATTCTATAAAATGTGGGAACAGTTAAACAGTACGTTACGGACAATGACTGCGATGGAGACATGTCAGTTCGGTAATAATATGTTTATAAAGTGAAACCATGCTAATGATGTGGGCTGAGGACTTGAACTATACGTTGCCGATATAACAAGTGAATTATAGTCACTTTGAAGTTTGAAAAAGTAGCAATTTTAGATGAAATAATTCATCCATTGTATCACGCTGCAGTAGCACATATTTCAAGTAAGTAAGTAATACGTGTGGAAGAGCTTTTTTAATTTGTTAAAAATTTGTGTGAAATTATTGAAAAACACCGTTCATATAATAAGTTTAAACGAATAAGTAAGGTAGCTTTCACCTGCGCTTACAGCTGCGTGGACATCGAAAAAATGACATTGTTTACGATTACCGATCAACCTTATCACAGAACAAGGTCCTACGTACTTTGTTCGAAATCCTGGAGAATCCCATGAGGTTTGGACTTGTGTGCGCCAAAACGGTAATAAATTATTATAATTATGACGACTAGATAACTGGTCATTTCATAAAATGGTGGTTTCTACAATTGTATGAGGACATAAGTAACGCATATCGTGTCGCATTACATTATATTTTATAGAAATTGTTTTTTGAGAACCCACCTCCTCTCAGGCAACTAGCGCCAGCACGGTCTAGCTAATTTAGATCAGGGCTTCATTCAAATATTTTACGATAGCTAAGCTACAGGGTTGTCCACAGGCAAGGGTGGGCGGGTTGCTAATCTCTACGGACGAAGCACTTCAATAATAATTATGATAGAACTGTTCTATTTGTAGAAAATCTAGCAGACCTGAAATCTGTTTGTTCCATATAAATTACACATATTTCAGAAAGTTGTAAAATCTATCAGTGAAAAAAAAAAAAAAATTAAATTGAAAAGTCCACTTCCGCCGCGTAGGCGAGTGTTAGTTTACAGGACAAAAGAGCTTGCACGGCGACGACGAAATGGAAGTTCTCAGACACATTCTTTAGAAGCCGTCATCACAACAACGAACGAGTCACATTGAACATGTTTACGCAAGTACAATTAGTGAACAGACTGTTTATAATATACTTCATTCTACCAGGCCATAATGGTTATAAAATACTAAGAAGATAAAAACTGAGGGAACGTAAACCATGGAGACTACATGATATCATAACATAAAACAAATTGAAATCATCTAATGAATTGAAAATTTTTTTAGATATAAATTCAGTATAAAAAGGATTCGCATCCCTCAGACATCAATTAGAAAAGAAATAACTACTTATACAATGAAAAAATATTCAGTCGTGCAACTTTCTCCCGGGGTTTTTGCGACCGCCATGTCAACCGTTGAAGTGTGACGAGGCGAGATTCGTTCCGTTAGTTCTGAAACCTAGTTTGACCGCTCAATAGCACTGTTTCGAAAGGGTATTATGCAAGACCTAGACGCTTTGTGACATAAGGATTAGGGTACAATACTGGTGTGAAATACAAATTATCGCTCCATCAAATCCATCAAAAATACTAGTTTGCGGGTAAAAATTTTTCCTGTCTTTCCCGTATTAGATTACATGTATATACTCGTATGAACAAAAATTGTTTCCCGAAAAAAAGTCTGCGTCTAGTCTAAGTCAAATTTCATCATATGGTTAGGTTCAGCGGTTGAGCATTTCCCATTCAAAGTTTCATTTCCCTTTTCTCCCACTTAGGGCTAGGTTTTTGATAAAAAAAGTCGCCTAAGTATATCTCCATTCCACATCACAATCAGTTCAACAGTTCAGCATTTCCCATAGAAAGTTCCACCCCTTTTCATCCCTTTAGCGGCAGGTTTTTGTTAAATAAGTAGCCTATGTCTTATTGCTAAAAATGTCTATCACTGCACCATTACCGAGTTTTAGCATTTCCTATACAAAGTTTTTTCCCCCTTTTCACCTTCTTAGGGGTAGATTTTTGATAAAAAACCAGCCTATGTTCGTTCTCTGATGTCCAACTATATCCATGGCAAATTTTATCATAATCGGTTCAGCGGTTTAGCATTTCCCATACAAAGTGTCATCTTCCTTTTCACCCCTTTAGGGGTACATTTTCGATTAAAAAAATAGCCTAGCACATGTTCTTACTATGTATCAATTTTCATCAAGATCGGTCAAGCCGTTCGGGAGTAAATAAAAGGACATACAGACCGACAAAAATTTAAAAAATAGAAGAATTGAAGTCAGTGAGTCATAAAATGAAAATTTATCACAAAATTTGTCAAAAATAAATTGTAATTATAGACAAACTCTATAGATTTATATATATAGTAGTAGTAGCAGTAGAGACTACAGATAGAGAGAGAGTGGATTTTGTGTGTTTATATGTGGAGGGTAATCTCCGGAACCACTGGACCTATTCCAAAAATTCTTTCACCATTAGAAAGGTACATTATTCCAGATGAACATAGCCTGTATATTTTGTTTTCAAGTCTGGCGAAAGCGAGACGGAGCGCTACTTTTTAAATAAATTCATTAGTCAGAATTCCAAAATAATTGTATTAGTGCACTTTGCACCTAGGATGCCATATAACTATACAGACAATGAAATGTACCTATCCATAGTATGTAAATACGGTACTGTACTTTTCGTTTAACGAGTCAGTAACAGCTGAATTAGTAAAATATTTTTTTACATTTTTTGCAGTGAGCACTTCCGTCAATTATCTGTGGTTCTGAAAACTTCCTCTCGTATTATTTTCATAGTGTGCGAATCACATATTTTACCATTTAATTAATATTTCATAGTAATTAGATTGTAAAATATGGGATTTTTTTATACAACTGCATTTGTCATTTTATTGACTATCGCAATCGTCAGTACCCTTTAAATAAAATATTATAATATGTAGCATCAAAAATGTAAACAGTATTTTTTGTGGTAGTTAATTACAAATATTGCATTTATACCTTTTTATATAACAGTAATACAATCAACAGTGATTGCTAATGTAAGATGTGACGACCTGTATCGACAGTGTGAACTAGCCTTTAATTACATACTTTAATCTGCAAGCTTGGCACAAAGCTGACCATTTACATTTTAGTGCCCTGTACGACATAATAGTTAAAGATATTGGATAGCTATTGTTTTCTAAATAAATGGAAACAGAGTAACATTCTGATAATGGTAAAATTATTCTAACATGTTCGTGTCCTACTTTCAAAGTAAAGAAAATTAAGTTCACATCAAACAACTAATGTAGTTTACGAGTTTCTTTTTAACATAAATGATGGATTACTATCGGCCGGTCCCGATTCCCGGGTTGAATAAATAATATGTAGCCTATATTTGGAATACTGTAAGTACCTTTCAAAAGGTCAAAGAATTATTCAAATAGGTGCAGTGGCTCCGGAGGTTAATCTGTGACCATCGACTAGAGAGGCAAATACACTAACTACTTCGTCTACGGGTCGGTCAATGTCAATAACGCGGTCGTAGAGATGAGTATCTACTAATTATTAAACTAATTATTGAACACGGCTATACTCATGTCCAATCCGTATAGGTACCGACTAGTTTCGGACCTATTGGAGGTCCTTCATCAGGGTGAGTAGGATGAGTTTGCGGACGCGCCCCGTGTCGCATCTACCTACCCACTGTTTACGCTTAATCGTTCGATGGGTATGAATGTGCAATTAATAGAATTGGATGAAATTATGACATTATAAAAGTGATCTTTTGGTAGAACCACGACAACTTAAGTAATATGAGTTGGTTTCTGAAGCTAAGATAGGTCTTTGAAGGCACGACTTGTAGTCTTGAAAGATTACGTAGTACATTGTATATCTAGTAGTGTACGAGGTGGCTAATGACATTCACAAACAAAATTATAATAAAAATCATAAAACCATTCCAAGTTCAGAGAAAGATGAAAATTAATCAACAGTTGAAATTCTAAAACTGAGCTACCACTGTTAATTACTCCATATAAAACGACATAATTGGTTGAGAGTTAACAACGGAATATTGTTACAGATATTATTGATCTATTTCAATTAAAAAGTAGAACAATAGACGATCTAATTGTTAAAATATACGACAAATACATTGAAACTCCAACCAGTAATTTGCATTTTGTTGTATTTAGAGAATTAAACAAGAATTTTTGAATAATCGATAGCATGTTTTATATTTATATAATACAAACAAATAAACATCGATATAAAAACTATTATTGCATCTGAACTGAATATCGAATAGTGTTTTGCCTTCGTCGAAATCAGATAAACTTTTCAAACAAAAATACTTTTTATTTGGGACATTGCCCAATTGCCATTAAGTCAAAAAACTTGAAGTCAAGGTTTAGATTGCAAAGCGGATCTAGATTAGACACAAGACGGGACCACGTAGAATTTGCGGTGTCTGACTCAGACTGCGGTATTGTGATTTTCTACTATCTAACCAGGTGACACGTTTTATTAGTTATGTTCAAATACAGTTATATCGAATTTACAGTATTATAGTGGATGTGTAAATAAATGAAATAACAAAAACGGAATTAATTTAGAATTCTCATTGAAAGGCAAAACATAAAGAAAGAGCAAAAAGAAGTACATATCAATAAAGTAAAGAATAGGCCACTTGACTATTTTTTAATAACCTAATTTAAGATGTTTAATAAACAAGAAAAAAAACTGATATTCGGTTTTAAAGTTAAGAGCCCTATGACAAATCGTAAGCACTTGAATTTAGGTATTGGCGCGTACGGACAATCATGTGTACACGTGCAACTTTCGTAACTTTATTGCAGTGTGTGTAACGGAACGATTTCAGTATAAAATATTAAATTTGATACTTTTCCGAATCAAAAATTTCGATTTTTGTTATTAAATTTTTTTCATTTAAAATAAATACATATAATATTTGTAATTAGTATTAAGAGCTCTATGACAAATCGTAAGCACTTAATTTAGGTATTGGCACTCGGACACTTAGTGCCTTATCACACTAGCGAGATGCGAGCGAGTGGAAAGCGGGGCGAGTACGCAGCGAGCTCGCCGCGAGTTGGCAACGTGTGCGCGGCGAACAAGCCGCAAAGACGCCGCGGGTGCGCAGCGAGCTCGCGGCGAACAGCGCTGTCGACGCCATTTTGTACACTCGCATTCAGTAGTATCAAAGACACGAGTGTGAGCGGACGCAGTATTATTGAGAGGTTAAAAAACGTTGGTGATAATAATGGATATTATAGAGTTATTTATAACGGAAATTCAAAGTCGTCCCGTTATATGGAATCAAACAAAAAGGGAGTACAGTGATCATATTTTAAAAAACAAGCATGGGAAGAGGAATCTTAGGCGTGTGTCCTCGTGTTTTAAGTTATTTTGTATCAGATGCAACAGCTCGTAAAATGTAGGTTTGTCATTCGCAGGTAGGAATGAAATTTTTTAGCATTGTTTGTAATTCGTTTGCAGAACAGCACATAGTAGTCGCTCTCTCCCAGTCCATTACTTGATAATGGGTCGTCCCATATTCGTCGTTTTATCTGCTTTTGTTTTCGTTTCCGTCTTCGGAGTAACAAAGCTAACAGCAGTGTTTCCTCGTCGGAAACCATTCTGGCACTGAATGTACAAAACGCGGATTGCACGCCGCGAACTCGCTGCCCACCCGTGGCGTCTTCACGGCGAGCTCGCTGCGCACCCCCGGCGTCGTCGCGGTGAGCTCGCTGCGCACCCGCGGCGTGTTCTCTGCGCACTCGCCCCGCTTTCCACTCGCTCGCATCTCACTAGTGTGATAAGGCACTTATGTATGCGTGTGACTTTCGTAGCTTTATTGCAGTGTAAATAACGAAGCGACTTAAGTATAAAATATAATTTTAATACTTTTACGAATCAACATCTCGATTTTGTTAAGTTTTTTTTTCTTTTTAGATAAATACATATAATATTTGTATTTAGTATTGTGTTCTCGACGCGTTAAATGCCTTTAAAAGGAACACAATAACATTCCTTAACACGAATATTTAGTTACAGATTATTATGTTTAATATAGGTACTATTTTAAAAGTAATGAATGACTGAATAGTTAGTATTTACCAGTCTAGCACTACTAGTATTAGGATAGGTTATCTAGAAACCACTAGTTACGTAGTCATGTTTAGATAAAACTGATTTTGTTATGTTTATCATATTTATTATACCGATTAATTTAAAAAAATAATTTCTGTCATGTATTGTACATTGAATAAAGTTTCATTTCACATCATTTTTTTAATACGTCATTGCTTGTTTTAGAACTAAATCGACGTTTAATCACACTTTTTCCTGGAAATAAATCTTTTTACATAGTTTTTTGTGTAAAAAGGAAGAATATGTACTTGATCTCAACATAATTTTAGAAATTGTTAGAATTCTTTTTTTTTAATTCTTCGAAACAATGTCAATTAGGACGTCAAAGTAGCGCGGCTAAGGATTTTCCTTGATAACTGACATCGTAGAATGGTTATTGTAAGATATTTTAAATTAACATGAAAATACGCAACAGCAATATTCAAGAAGAAAAATGGATCTATTATAAACTGCCAGCAGAATATTGAAAAAAAGTAGTGGGGGATAGAGTGCGGGGATAAGTTTCGTCTCTGTCTGTTCCGATGCACTCCTAGTGATGGGCAATGTTTGACACCGCAAATTTGTGACGTCAAAGTTCTGAAACACCATCTCCATCTAGCTTATCCGGACTCTGTTCCCACTATTGAAGTTTAAAACCCAATAACTCCCATTTCCAACGAATTTAAAGTAATTTTTGGGACAATTGTATTCAAAATTGTTAATTATTTTAATACAATGTATGAAATATACCAGTTTTAAAAGCAGTCAACTAGCTTATTGGTTTTCACTATTTCAGGGTTCAACCAACTGATATTTACTATAAGTTATGGTATAATATTTGTAGTTTAGTACTGCTTACATAGCAAGTAGTTGTTCAAATAAGTTCTACGTATTTTTTTTATATCAGAGGGGGCAAACGAGCAAGCGGTCTCACCTGATGGAAAGTGATCTCCGCCGCTCACGGACACGCGCAACGTCCAGGGAATCTTTTATCTTTCTTGGTAACATTATACAGTGTTCTATTTTCAAAAACTACTCGGATAATTATGTTCGATAGTGTTTATTTGGAAATCTCGAAACAACTGTTGTTATTTTCAAAAGAATGTTATTTTTTAACGGAAATCAAAGAAGTTAAGAACACAAATAATTGTATAGTTTCCATTACGATTTCCCGTAATTATTTTATAAGCAACTCGACTAATTCTAGGAAATAATACTCTGTCAGCTATATGGTAACAATACACAGAATTAGTTTATTACGGTATATTAATTATATTGCAAAGCTTTCAATATCGGAAATTTTAGTAAGAAATACGAATAACTTGTGGAATCATCTCGGTGTCGGCTGTCTGAGTCTTTTCTCGCAGAATATTTGACATAAACGGATGAAATGGCATGGAACAGTTATATTAAGTGGTGGCCCAGACAGATGTTAATTTTAAAATTTGAATTTTTCATTTATGGGGGTTGGTTTCCGAGATTTTCATAGAAATTAAAAAAACATCGTCAACAATCAGCTAAATAAGAGTTATTTAATTTAAAAATGTATAACACGTTATTTTGAGTTAATTCTCTATACACTTTTTCAAAAATACGCATGTAAATTGTTGGCCCCTATGTTACTGATAAAAGACTTACGAGAACACAAATTTAAGAGTCTTAGTTCTGGATGTCAAATGATTTCTTTTACATAATTTATAAAAGGAAAATTAGTTCTAGCGATTAAAGTTTGCTTTTGTAGAAACCAGACGAAGTCTTGAATTTTAAGAATAATTACATATTTTCTCATAAATTTATTGTAAACAGCTGTTGCCCGCAACTTCGTCGGCGTGGAATTCTAATTTTATTTCCCCTAAAAACCTTATTCGGTCTAATACGAACATTTAAAAGAAATTCGGCAAATCGGTCCTGGTGTTCTCAAGTTGTGTGTTTAGATAACTAATAAACAATTTTTAGTTTTGCATTTAAGTCACTTTTATTCAAAAATTATAAAAAATAGACTACAAATGCAAAAAAAATAAAACAAAGTTCAAATTGAATATTTCTCTTACTTCTAGCACAGATTAATTAGTTACTAGCGTAAACTTGTAGTATATTCGTATGGAATTACTCGTATGAAACTGCTGATATTATCAACCACAATTTTAAAAACTTACTTATCGACGTAAAACAGACAGAAACAAACTTTATAAGGCAAAAACAAGAGTTCTAGTTCTTTTAGACGTATAGAATCAAAATTTTTGCATTAAAACAGAAACTCCAAAAACATTTTTTTGTACATTGATGTATATAATCAGGATTCCATTATGTCCAGAACCCAGATGAACGTAATAGTGGTAAGGCTTCAAACTAAACTTTATGCTTGTACGTTATATATTACGGATGCCAGACAATAAACTGAGGACCCGGTAATACTCAGAATACTTTCAATAAAAAATTTAGAACTTCTCATGTTGGCATAGAACATGTCATTCCACGAAATCACGGTGCTTTATAAAATGCCTAGGCCCGCCATGTTCCGCCTAAATCTACAACTAAACGATGACATAAAACACACACACACATTATTATAGCCTAGAAGTAGTCGTATGGCCTTTTGCATTGGCATTTAAGCTACATGCCTTAAGTTGGCATTAAGTTTCAGATGTGAAAGGTCATGACTGCATTTAGAGGACAAAAAACTTGATAATGTGACGTGTTTAAAAGAAAACATCGAATTTTTTGGCAATGAGTTCCGATTGAGTAAGATGAGGTTAAAAAATCAAAGGGAACGTGTTACTTTACGTTAGTAATAATTAATCTGTGGTATTACTTTAGAATTTTTTTCGTGTTTAAAAACATTTCCCGACTGGTTCGTTGGTGAGGTGATTAGTGCTATGCCTTAAAAGCAGTGTCCAAAGTTAGATTCTCGGTCATGTTAAGCTATCTGAGTGTAACTGGATACTTCACCAGCTTTATTGTGTGACACTTGTAGAGGTACGAAATTAATCCTTAGAAGCTCCAAAATAGGCGTAATATTTTTTAATTTGTTTACAAAACATAAGCTTGTATCAACAACAATTCCTACAGAGATGCTGTGGTGTATAACCATAATTATTTTAGAAAATAAATTCCGTATCATCAACTGAAATTAATAGATACATACATATCTATCTTCACGCCGTATTCCTTCACTGAACTTAATGATTTTTCAAAACGAATATATATTAGTTGGTCTCACGTATTTCGTCATTGAGTATTTCCTAATTCTACATGTACCCTTAGAAGAAAAAATAAAGATAACAAATAACAAGAAAAGCAGAAAGGTATTTCTTCGTCTCATTAAACTCGTGTTTACTACCTGTCATTTGTTTGGGTAAACGAATAAAAGCATCCCAAAATACCGTTAAGTAATTCATTCATTTCTAATCTATTCTGAGTTCTTAGTGTGTAGATATACAATCATACATATGTATGTATTCTTAGTTTTGAGCCATTGAGCCATTTGAGCCAGTACCATTTTAGAAAATTCTATCTAGCAAGTCTAAATACAATTCTCATTAATCAGAATTCGAAGACCTGCGAAGTTTGTTAGTAAGTTTTGATACAGAATAGGTAACTAGGTTATCGCTTAGTCTATTTAAAAATAAAAAAGAAACCACTTGATTCTTTTATACACCAACCAACAGCCCGTCCCGACTTCAACTGGGCTGAATACATAATATATAGCCCATGACCATCTAAAATAATTTACCTTTCAAATGGTAAAATAATTATTGAAATAAGTGCTTCAGAGGACTACCCTCCACATATATTTAACAAACAAACTTAGAACATTCGCTCTCTTTCTTTATAATAAGTATTAGTATAGAAGTAAAGATTCCAGTTTCACTCTTGGCTTTAACAAACACTACAATAAAAATTATAGATAGTAATAACAAACTTCATAAACACTATCAAATGACAGTTAAAAGTGATCATATAACACCTAAAATTGGATACAAATTGGCACAAAAAACTGATAAAAATCTATCCAATCAGTCGTATCGGGTCCGATCTGTTACGACCTCATGCATAATTAATGGTTGATTGAAAACAAAAAATATACGACGCTAATGTTAGAACCGGCTGAACAGAATGACTGGGATTATACCTATATACCTAGGCTATAATAGCTTGCCTAACAACTAGCCTTTAGATTATCTACAAAAAAATTATGATAGGTCAGAAGCAAGGTCTATAGATATGTCCATTACCTACATATATTTTCTTCGTACAAGAGAGCGATTTCATCGAACGGAACGGTAGCACAGAATTTGTAGTTTAAAGAAGAGCTTCTGCGGAAAATGCAGTACGCGACAGCAATGCAGTTGTACAACGTCAAACATTACTGCATTGGGAACATAGCTTTGTCATAAGTATCATAACTATAACCTGGGGATTTAGCCGTCATGTACATAATTATATTCTAGATTAACATTTAATCTTACGAGTTAATGATATCTCATTCATTGTAAGATTACGAAAGTAGTATCTCTGCCTTTCGAGGACAGATCGCCAAAATTAAAAGATAATTATCATCTGGTTGTTTAAATAATATTAGGAATAAAATCTATTATAAAAACACAAAAAAAATTGTATAATAATTTTAGGACTGAAAAATGTTGTCAATTTTATAAAGTCGGCAACATTTAATGTTGTATGTTACTAGTAGCAATACATTAAAATAGGTTCCAAAAGAGAAACTATTGAACTGACTTAATTGGCGTAATTCACACGCGGTGTTATTGCGAAGTTATTCATTGTTGGTACCAAACATATACTAATAATAGAACAAAAAGTCACTTACCTTTATCCCCATGCAGGGTTTTAACAGAGGGTGCGAGACCGAAGGGCGCCTTTGGTATAATTGCTGCGCCCTTATTCTTTTCGAAAAGGGCTTTGCGTTCCCTCAGTGACATTTCAGCCGGATCTTTCTCTTTAGTTTTTGGGCTGCCAGCTTCGAACATTGCAGCTTTAGATAAAACAGAGCTCCTGTCAACGTTGCCATTTAGTTTTGGCGCCAACCTTCTCACAATGGGCGAGCCCTTTTCCAGTACTGGTTTGTCATCAGCCGGTTCTGACTTTGTTTGTATACACTCGGTTGCGTCATTGTCATTCTCCTCTCTTTCCAGCACATTATTTTCTTTGTCTTTATCACTTTCACTGATTTCATCGTTAACTATGTTGCGAGGCGGCGTGGGCGCCTTGTACTTTTTGATTGATGGCTTTTTACTCACTACTGGGTTCGTGGGTGGCGTGCTGACAACCATTGTCGCCATCTTGGGGGCTGAATCGGCACTGGGGGTTGTCGATGCACACTTCGGCTCCTGTCGGTTGTGATCGGCGGATTTCGTCGCGGTGAAATCGTAAACTAGCCGTGATTGGCCGGCCGACACTCGCCGGTAGCCCTCGTCCTCCTACGATTGGACAACGGCAGCAAAGGGCGCGGGGTGAACACGTGCGTGCATATCTTATATTGACACAGTACTGTAGTACTACGGCGCGGTTGTTTTTATTCAGTGATCAAGTTCTACGCGCGGCAAGTGTAAACTGGGTTAGCGCTAAAAGGGTTCGTGGCGGAGTTGCATCATAACCGGCGAGACGTTCATTACGCAAGATCTCATTTAACGCGTTTGAAATAATGGAATCCTAATCTAAAGTTGTATTACAGTTGCAATTAAGATCGCGCGGCGCTAAAGCTGAAAAAGGTCGAGCACAATAATAGTCGGGGGAGTTGAATGAACGGGTGCACGCCGTGTGGGCCCGCTGGGACAGTCAGCTGTTTCGTTCGTTGCCGCAAGCCGCAACGTGTTCTTTCGCGTTCGTACGATGTATTTACATCGGAACGCGTGAAGCGCGGGTGGCGTCGGACAAACAACTGGCGGTCCGGCAGCCCGAGGGCCGGCTACACGTGCGGGAACCACCGCCGCTAAGGCTAATGATTATATTGTAATACATATTTTGATGGGCACATATGTATGTATTATGTGACCGTATAATCATTACAACATAACAGAATGTGTCATCATTACCATTAATTAGATAACAATGCGTCAATCATCACGAACAATGAATATCTACCTATTTTTAATTCGACGACCGAAAACCAGTTCCAAAGCAGATCTTCAATTTTCTTTGCTTTTTAACAAAGACTAATTCGTTACTAGGAAACTAGACAATAATGTAATCACGGAGGCGTAACGATAGTAATTACATAAAGTTATAACCACATAACGACATGGTAACACTTAAAATAGTTCTGTTTTCAATTGAGTAGATGTCATAGGTAGACTACTGAATATTGATGTATGTACAGTTTAATATAAGTATAAAAAAATTATTAGGACTACTTTTGCTGACAGACACTTCTATCGAAAACCTTCTCTTTTAAGCTAATAGAATATTTTTAAAAGTTATCAATATTTGTTAAACTGTCTAAACTTTAAAACAAAAGTGTAGTCTTTAGCTATAACAATAAGATATTACCTCTGATCTTCTACAGAATTTTTTTGTTAGAAGTTAAAATTTTTTTGATTGTTCCTCATAATAATATAATACTATAGCTCTCGCATACCTAGGCGAAAATGTGTAAGGAGAATGATGAGATTTGAGGAAGCGAAAGAGGTATGTATTAAGAACCACGCTTGGCGCTCCGTCCTCTCTGAGTACACCGTTAGGGATATAGCGTGAGGATATGTATGTATGTAATAACAAGAACAACACTTCCTCCAACGCCCTAATTCTGCCTAGTCTACTAGACGCCGTAACAAATGTCTTTGAGGGATGTCTATTATCTATATACACAAAAATCAATTGCCACATGTTTGTCGGAGCATTACTTGAACGGCTCAACCGATTTGGCTGATTTCTTTTTTGTTGTGTTCATAATTGTCAGGACAGGGTTGGTATGAAAGAAAATGTTTGGAAAATCCACGGAGAAAGTCGGAAAATTTGATGGTATTTCTATATGAAAATCTCAATAAGGACAATTTGGTGTCTTGCAAACTTTCAATATCCCAGCCGAGCGAAGCCGGAGCGGGTCGCTTGTTTGAAATAATACTTAGTTTAAAGTTTATAAAAACTAACATTTAGATATGTACCGATACATTGCCAATATATGAATAAAATACATCAGGACTTAGATAAAGTACTTCAATTGTAGTAGTCTGCCTATTACGCAAGGTCGTGCTGGCGCTAAGTGTACGCGTCATTACTACTCTAGAATGATAAAGAAGCCTTCTTTTATTTTTTCATAGAACTGTTAATTACCAAACAGTAGCATTAAGATGCAAATGAACCAAAAAGATAACCAAAACATTTAAGTTAAACATGCACCTAAGTTCGACGTCTTACCGAGTTAGAACTTATAACACACTTGGTAATTAAATTAGGTAATTACTGAGATGTCTAATTTTTAATTCAGTAATTTAGAGATAAGTATAAGAGCAGTAAAACATTACTGCTACTTACAAATAGGTGATTAACTAAATATATAATTTTCTTGAGATTAAGTAATGAAAAAAATTAATAACAATTCATGTAACGTTTAACAAAATAATAAAAATAACATAATAATAATTAATAATCACCTATCAATTAATTTTTAAGTTAAATTTTTAAGTTAATAAATCGAAATTAATATGTAGTTAAGTCTGTGATAAATTTTGGTAACGCAATGTCTTGAACACTTATTTCAGCAAGATATAAAAAAATAATAATTTATAACTCCAACTTCTCCAATGAGCATTTCAAAAAAAGTTGAATAATATTTTAAGACATGAAAACCGACTAATGACCACTAAGAGAAAATACCATGGTCTCTGATAGAAAAGCTTTACCAGAAGTGGGCTTTCCACACGGCGAGATAAGACAGTCCTCGGTTCAAAGAAAACCTATAACTTTCAGGCAGGGCACGGAACTGGTTTAAATCAGTTTAAAAATACCGGTTGATACAAGTTAACAACGGGTTTAAACCATTATTAATCTGTAGACTTGGGCTTGCTCGTTTACCCAACTGACACAAACCGTCGGGTTATTACCTAAAAATCTGCAGACAGCGACAGCCACGCGATCATTACGCGACCGGTGACTAATTGTAAAAAAAACACTCAAAGTACAAAATAACTATCTTTTACTAATCAATTAAATTTGAGTTACTGAAGTCGGTGTCGGTGCCAAGCCTATCAAAGTAATAAACTTACTGATGTTCAATATTGATTTGGCACAGACTTCAATAACTGTCACATTTAATTATATAGGTATTAATATTGTATTTATAAAGTGATTTTTGTACTTGAGTTTTGATTAGTAAAACACAGTTATTTTGTACTTTTCAGTGTTTTTTTAATACGGTTTAATTTTATTTTTTATTTTTTTTATTCTCACTTTTAAGTGACCTTGGCTTAAATAAATTTCTAGGGTAGGTCTACAATTAACTTCTATATAATTCTGGAGCACAAAAGAATCATCAATATAAATAAAGCTTAGAAGCAGTTAGCGTTATTTAGTGCTATTTGGTATATCTTCGAAGTGCAAGCCCAATACCGAAATTTAAATGGAACCACCAACCCTTTCAAACAAAAAAATAATTTTTGAAATCGGTCCACAATTGACGAAGTTATCGGTGAACATACAGAAAAAAAACATACAAACGAACATAGAACCTCCTCCTTTTTTGAAGTCGGTTAAAAATTGATATCATCTATGAAGATTACGTGTCTATTTATAGCGTCACTATACAAATTACATTATACAAATCCTCGTTTTGACAGCAGATATCGCGCGATATTTGGCTGTCTCATGCTGACTGTAAGTTAGGTTGCCGTAATAAATTAAATCAATTATTGTTTACTTAGTTCGATTGGTTATTACCAACTAGTATTTAATAAACTATCACAATACATACATACTTATCTTCACGCCGTATGCCTAACGGGGTACCTAGTCAGAGAGCACGAAGCGCCAACTATAATAATGAACTAATAAAATAATTAAATCATGTCTTTCAACAAATAAAATCACAAAATTTCATATCGACTTTATAATCGATTTAATGAAATCTGAAATTGTACGATTATATTACATTATCTGTGATTCCACGCAGTTTAAAACTTCTTCGTTTTTTATCATCATTTCTATTATTTCACTATATTTTGCTTTGACTTATTTGTAGGTAACATCAAAAACATTAGTGAATTTTTGACAGGAAGTTGCAGTTTCAATAAAATAAATTTTGTATGGTGCTTAGTCAATCATAAATGAATCAAATCTAATTAAAAAAAATTCTAAATGATTGCACAAAAATAAATACAAATAAATATTAAATTATGGCAAAGAATTTTGTATGAGATGCTGCTTTATTCACACTACTTTACGCTGCTGGAAACAAACCTCTTTTCACAAATAGCCCATAATTTACTACGTACATACCAGGGGTGTTACGAATATTCGCATCCGCATCCGTAAATGCGGAATATTCGCATTAATTCAGACATCTGCATCCGCATTCACATCCGCATCAATCAATGCGGAGTTTTTACGGATGCAGATTCACATCAACAAGTAACTGGGCGGAGCCAGAGTGGCTCGTGCTTCGCGTTTGTTTTGGTAATTTCTAACTTCATTCGGTAACTGATGTATAGGAAGGCGCACATTGGTAACAAGATCCTACAGGTTTTGTTTGTTGTGTTTTTTCTCATTGTCAATAAATTATAGTTACAGTGAGTGTTTACTGTGTACTTCATAGTTTTTTGCGTGTTTAATGAATATTTTGATATAAATATTGAAGTGAAATGTCGCCACCAATAAAAAGCAGTATCTGGACTTATTTTACAATAGACAAAAATGATCCTGAGAAGTCGGAGTGTAAGATATGTAATAAAAGTTACTCGCGGAAAGGACGCACTACTACTACTTTGAAAAATCACCTGAAATCAATACACCCGGAGGAGTTTTGTTTATTCCAAAGTGCGAATAAAGAAAAGGAATTGAAGAAAAAAAATGATGAAGCAGGTATGTATCAAAAATATCGGAATATCGAATTTACAATCATGTTTTACAAACTTAGTTACGGTTAGATAAATTAATTTAATTTCAGTAATAATTTACTGTTTTCATTTCAAATCATGATAATTATACTTGGTGCTAAAAGGGCCAATATCTATAATCCTTCCTTACTTTATTATATTGTAGTGTGACTAAAATATATTGTTGTTATTGGTCACATGATTTTATGTTACTTTCTATATTAAATTTAAAATAAAAAAATGGTACTAGTGAAAATATTCACTTCTTAAGCTTTTTTAGCACTAACAAGAATCCAAAGTTAGTTCCAAATTATGTTTAAAATTAAATGCTTGTCTTGTTTCAATTCTAACTTTATTGTTAGCAAATTACAGCCCTTTTAACACTTAATTATTTGAAAGCGCACACCACATTGGCCTTTTTTATTTTTTAAAATTTCAATTATAATGTGTATTATTTACTTTTAGTTTTTTTTACATCAAATTTTGATAAGTATACTTATTTTTTTATTTAGTAGATGGTTTGTGTACATTATGTTGTATTTTTTACAGGTACAATTGTGACTCCGTTGCAACAAGCCAAGAAACAGCTTTCGTTAGAGGAAGTACTACAAAAAGTAAAGAAGTGGAATACTAACAATCCTAATTCAAAAAAGATTGACAAATTCATTGGCGAAATGATAGCGCTTCAAAATTTACCTTTTAACTTTGTGGAGGGACTTGGATTTCGTCGTCTCATACAAGAGTAAGCACCGAAATATAATTTTAGAGGACGAAATTTTTTTACTGATTTCTTGTACGTGTTAAGCTATACATAAAACTTGCTGGAAAAGTTAAAGAACTAATTGAATAATATGATTACATGTCGTTCACTACTGATATTTGGACAGATCCCAGCTCAGGTGTTTCTTTGCTTAGCCTAACTTGCCACGGAGTATCAGAAAACTTTCAACGATCGTCAATTGTGTTAAAATGCGAGACTTTTGATGACCGTCATACTGGTGATATCATTGCAGAAAAATTTAACACAATGCTTGCTGAATGGAATATTTCAAATGAAAAAGTGCATTACATGATACGAGATGAAGGCTCTAACATGAAAAGAGGAATGCGATTAGCATTGCTAAATGATTTAGATTGTACCGTTCATAAGTTGCAAATTGTTATTCGGCATGGTTTACGATCGCAGGAAAGCATAGAAGACGTCAAACAAAAATGTAAGAAAATTACTACTCATTTTGACCATTCAACCATTGCTCAAAAGCAACTTGAAAAAATTAAGGACAGACTTAATCAACCGCATCTTAAAGTATTCCAGGATTGTGTGACGCACTGGAACAGCACGTTCTACATGTTTGAGAGTTTTTTGAATATAAAAGATGCATTAAGTCTTTATGCCAATGACAATAACATGGAATCAATTTTGCCTGAAGAGTGGAAAATAATAGAATGCTGTCTTGAAGTATTGACACCGTTTGAGGAAGCCACTCGTGAAATGAGCAGCTCTCAGGCACTCATATCATCTGTGATTCCTATCATACAAATGCTTTTGAAAAAACTTGACCACTATTTAACAAAACCACGAGAAAGTGATGCTATTCGGTTGGCAGTCTCTAATCTGAAATCACAATTTTCAGTGAAATTTTCTTCTTTGAAAGATAACAACTTATTTGCAATTTCCACATATTTAAATCCTCGCTATAAGCATAAATTTTTCAAACCAGTCACCGAAGAAAAAATAAAAAATGAAATAATAAAGATGTTAAATGACCCTGTCGTCACTGATTCTCCTGTCACCGGCGGAAAAAACAAAAAGAATGAGAATGGGAGATTCTCTCGATCCTGAACCAGGAACGTCTAGTACGGGTAATCAGACTTGCTTAAAAAGCGATCTTGCCATGATATTAGATTCATCAAGCGAAGATGAAGGTGAAAGAGAACCGGACAACAGTAGCCCCGACGCTCTTCTCCGCAAAGAATTAGTTATTTATCGTAACAAAAAAAGACTGGATTTAGATGAAAATCCACTTCATTGGTGGAAAGTTAACCGTTGTGAATTTAAAATTCTCTCCAAATTAGCACGCAGATATTTATCACCTCCACCAGCCAGTGTTCCCAGCGAGCAACTATTTAGTGGAGCTGGGTTAATATATAATCCACTAAGAAACAGGTTGGAAGCTGAGAAGGCTGCAATATTGCTATTTATTAAATATAATTCACCAATTTTTAAGTTTAATTATTAAACAAAGATTTTTGATTATGAAACTCGAAGCTTAAAATTCTGTTGTGTCATAAGTAAAACTAAAAACTTGTGTAATTTTGTTCTAAAAATATGATTAAATAAATAAAGTTAAAATTAAATTGATTTTCAGTTATTTATGCACTTAAAATTTAAATAATTATCCTTTTAAAATCCCAAAATCCGCATCCGCTTCCGCGTCACATCCGCATCCGCATCAAATCCGCATCCGCGGATGTGAACTTCTAATAATCCGCATCCGCATCTGCATCCGCGGATGTCTAAATTTTTGCATCCGTAACAACCCTGGTACATACTGTGAGAAACATATCAACGGTAAGTAGAAAAAGTATTTAGAAGACAATAACTTTTTCTTCATTTTTTAACACCAATAATACTTTAACTGCATATTGCGTATTTTACGTTTATCTATCTAATTCTGAATTCAACAACGCCACTAAAAATGCTTTTTTGTTACTTCTAAAAATACTATATTCAAAGTAGTGCTAAAATTTGCATCGTCTCTTGGAAAAATACTATAAGATATCCAAAATAGTTGGTAATGTACATACAAAGACACCATGTATAGAAAATCATGTAGAGGTGATCAGTAAGTAATGAGATTCATAAAACATAAATGGCTTACTGCTTTAATGGCCACAGACTATATAACGAAATATCAGTTACGTCCTTAAACTCATGTGACCTAAGTCATAAAAGCTAGGTATTATCTTATATACCAGATTCCTAACAATTTTTGGACAATTAAAAAGTCGTGTCTGCTAGAAAAGCGCTATAGCATGGCGATCAGAGAATGAGGATTACACCACCGTGCCTAGAGTTCGTATTTCCCTTCAGAAATTATCTGAATGTAAAAGAATTTATTTATATAATATTATGACATCAACCCATAGTTTTATTGATAGAAAAAAGTTAGACTGAGGTTCATCAGGAATCTTTGGACTTCAGAATATATGTCGCTCGTACAAAATTTTAGGTTTCGTTAGAAAACCTTGAATGTCAGTTAAAATTTCAATAGTCTATACGTAGATACGTGAAGCGAAAACTCTGATTCCAGTTTTAAGAACATTGCGCGGACGGAGTGTGAAATTTGGTACACTTAAAGTTTATATGGAGAAGGGCTGGAGAAAGCTAATATTTTTATATAATATGCATTAGAAATACGTTAAGTTAAATAAATCACTCATTGTTTGCGTTCATACTGCCAATGTCAAAAAGACTGTCAATTTCAAACTCAATAGTTTGTGATCAGTGATCACATATACGTAGCCTCCTAGGATCAAACAGTCGCACAGAGTAGAGATTGTAGCCAAAGAGTTTATATTTTAATAAGTTTATATTTACGGTCGACGAATTTCGACCACAGGACGACCTCTATTTATAGACAAATCGGTGGGTTACTATGAATGAATTCTTAATTCCCTGAAATTTATTTTGTAACTGATATAAATAAATAGTTTTAAATTTTAATTACGTATTTGATGAAAACTGTAATGGTAGCTGAAGTATTTTTAATGTGTACCTACATATTATCTTAACGGTATATCTCTAAGAGGGTAGTCTGTCGACATAACAGCTTTCCATGGGAGATTCTTGAACCTCTCTACATTTGTATTTATACCACGGAGAAGATAGACAAGCAAACAGTTCGCCGCCTGATGGTCAAAGTCAAAGTCAAATCAATTTATTCAAGCAAACCCAACTGCAAGTTATTTGCGGACCTAAAATTTACTGTAGTAAGCTAGGTACTTTGAGGGCTTCAATAGATACTAAAAAGGCTGGAAAAACACTTAATTGCAAAGCGTTGGCAACCCTGATGACTAAGATGTTGTGCCTCTTATGCCCGAAAACAAGTGCTGAAAAATTAGGTTAAACCTGAGAGAAAAAAGCCTAGAACTTTGTCTACGCCATATGAATAATTAGTGTATGTCTTTGAATAATAGTATTATATCATAATAGAGAGCAGGCTGTCTTTTCTTTTGAACTAACATACATACACATCTCCAAATGTTTGTACGTATTATATATGCACGTATTAGCTTATAGACATAATATTATTGTGCATACTTTCTACATAATATGGCCGTAAGCTTCCTATTTTTTTTCTTTTTACAATCTCGTAAGCACAAGCAGACTTGTAACTGAGATCAAGTAAAGATGGCTCTATAATGACATTATCATAAAAATCAAGGCAAGGCCTCCATCAAGTTCGATGTTGATGGCGCGTCTTATCTCAATCAGTCGACTGGTGTGGGCCCCGGATTTTAGAGACTATCCGATTACGTTTTGTCATCAATGTGTAATTTTTAGGGTTCCGTAGCTAAATCGTTTTCTCAAACTATTTGATGTACACAGCTATTGAAAAGGGTTATAATAAGTAGTAGTCCAAGCACAGATATGACTTTAAAGTACACTTTTAACTTTTGGGGTTAGTTTAGTGGTTTCAATAAAAGTTAATAAGTTTTACTAAGGTTATCGCCTGAGGTACCAAATGAAAGTCGTGTGAATTACGTAATCAAAATTGTCACCTGTTTTGCGATTTTTAAGGATTTCTCGAAAAATGTGAAAATATTGCTATCTCCGAAAGCGTCGCTCAAGCAAGCATGCAAAAAATTATGATTATGATGTTTTTTAATAAAACCTAATTAATCATAATTTTTTAATAATTTTAAAACCCTATACCCTAAGCTATCTATAGTTTGATTAGATTTTTGCATAATTCGGAACGCGCCCTTTGGTGTTGGAGAAAATGGGAATTCCGGTGTGATGTTTTAGATTTTTTCTAACGTATGGCAAAGTTCCGATAACTTTCTCATACGATTACGATTTTATGTCCCACGAGAAACAGTCAACCATTTAACCTATATCGAGGCAACTATATAGATACTACAGCTTTAGTTGAAAGAGTTTTTTCTACATTTGCCATTGTCCACACTAAAGTTACGCAACTAAATGGGAACAGAAAAACCGAAAAATTAATTTTTTTTCGTTTAAATATTACAATAATGATTTGATACAGCAGATTTCACTTTCTAAATTTAAAAAGTGACATATGATTTAATTTTTGTAAGAATTTATAAGTTTAACTTAATATCGAAGAACTATAAATCTTTTATATAATTAAAATAATTAACATACATAATTAGCTGTTAGAAATTACTGCGAAAGCCCTATTCATAGGTTGTTGTGTCTCCGATAAGCTCTTAACCGGTATATTTTCATAAGAAGTTTGAGGTTGAATTTTTATTACGGTTGGCAGCACGACTATACGGAACACTAACAAAACAAGCACGACTTGCCTGTTGTATCATCTTTTTGGCTATCGTAATATTTCTAATCCAAATACTCTACGAACAAATACAGATTTGATCCTGACCATTCAAAGATAGGTGCTTCGAGTTCTCATATCAGTTATTGTCCTTACTCTCCGACTACCCCGTTAGGGATACAGCGTGAAGATATGTATATGTACGTATGGTATGTATTTATTGTTAAGACGTATTTAACAAATTCAGCAATAAATTAAGATACGTATGTAAAATTATGACAGACTTAGGTGGATATACACATACACATTTGTCGCCATTTTCTTAGGGACTACACTGAACAGCAAAGAGTAGCACAAAGCCCGCGGAAGACAGATTAAAGATGCCCGAAGCGGAAGCGTGGCGAAGGTTTGCACAGCGAAGGCGAATCGAATGCGATTCGCCGTTACAGGTAATGTACCCTGTACCCTTTGCTTATCTTCTCTACATGTAACTTTCTGTTTGTGTATTATGTGTGTGCAATAAATATTTAAATACAATAAATAATGTAAGCAATCTTTCTTTAGTATTACTCCAATCGTTACTCAAATAAATAAAGATTTTAAGATCTTTAATCTTGAACTCAGAGCAACAACAACAATTCGTCGCTAGCTAGTTCTCCTTCATGATGTACAAACTCAAATACCAT
Organism: Zeuzera pyrina; assembly: GCA_907165235.1. Taxonomy (NCBI): domain Eukaryota; kingdom Metazoa; phylum Arthropoda; class Insecta; order Lepidoptera; family Cossidae; genus Zeuzera; species Zeuzera pyrina. The sequence continues at coordinate 10,316,591 of OU015641.1, forward strand.
CACCACACTAGACAATACACACTGATCATCTGGTTTCAAACTAGGGCATTCCCTGTGCTATGAGAACCAGACGACGACTACTAGGGGCGTTTCCCAGTATACCCAGACCCGAGACAATTTAGTAAAATTCGTTTACTACATTATCTCGACCGGGAATTGAACCCGGAACCTGCCGCGCTTAGATATAAGAACTAAACCACTGCGCCCTTGAGGTCGTCAATATCTTCAATGTATATACACGATTCTGTATTTTTTACTATGGTATCTATAGATTTCCTATTGTAGCCCCACACCTTTACAAATCACGCGCGTCAATCCACACATTTTACAAGCAATCTAGAGTACAGTTTCTCAATTTCATGGTGCGTCTCACATCACTATAATAATAGACTATTGTGAAGTTCCAACGCACGCCTAATAATGAGGAAATTGGGACATTATTATCTAAATATTGAAATTTTATTCTATCTTTACTGTTTATTAGAGATTCATCGCCCAGACAAGAACTTCAATGTTTTAATTGCATCATTGTTACTTCGACTACTTCACGACTGGCGTAACCCGACCACATCTAATAGGCTTATGTTCTTTTAGAATGTGATAAGTGATATCTAACTTCTTTTTCGTTCGGTTTATAGTTTGTTGAACCAACTTTTTGCGCGTTTGTTACCGGTTGTTGTGGTACTCTATCCCTAGTTTTTATCCGGTCAGATATGCGATGTCTCGTTTGTAGGTGCATCGAACTTACATACGATGGCCACTAAGGTAACTATTTATTTGTATTTTTTATTCTTCGAATTGCAATAGGCCACGACTGGCCATAAGATTAGGTCCTTACCTATGAAATTGCCGTTTAGTATACAAAAAGTTAAAGTATTTTTTTATTTCTATTAACTGGCCCGTTGGTGCAGTGGCATATGCATCTGCTTACCAAGCTAGGGTCCCAGGTTCGATCCCCGGTCAGGTCAATTTAGGAAACGAACTTTTCGAAATTGGCTTGGAGTCTGGGTGGTCCTGGGAACTCCCCCAGAGATCGTTGTGTGGTACCCATAGTACAAGCTTACTGCTTAGTTTGGGGTCACACAATCTGTGTAATTGTCTGGAGTATTAAAAAAAAAAAGAATAAGGTATGTATGCACCTATGTTATCGATGCATCTCTGCCAGCGCAGTGGTAATTATTCAATGACCTTCTTGAAAAAGCCATGTGTACGGGAGGAACAAACTCTTCAAAGGCATTTCGTACTGCCTCTCGGGTATAGAACTTTTTTTCTGTCAATAAGTTGTCCAAATTTGCCTGGTGAGTACAGTGGATGACGCGAAACTTCCAGCCCTAGCTCTTGTAGCTTAGAGACCGTCTGTTGTGCCGTGTGAGGTCCAGCGTTGTCGTGCAGGAGCAGCGGGGACGAGCGATTAACCAAGGCTGGCCGGAGATTTGCGAGCTTCTCCGTTATTATGTCCAGTTCCTCACAGTACACATCCGCGGTAACGCTCGTGCCATTTGGTAAGAAGCTGTGATGAATTACACCGACACTAGATCACCAAACAGTAACCATCATTTTTCTAGGGGTAAGTTTTCAAGGCATTGCCTAGGTGCTGAACCAGGGTCTTACCAACATGATGACCGCTTACGATTGTCAAAAAGAATTGATTTTTCATCGCAAGTGACAATGTAGTTCAAAATCCCTTCGTTTCTGTGTCTATTAAGCAACGTAAGGTATAACTCAACGCGTTCGTCGCGCTGGCGATCGTAAATTTCATGCGGCACCCACTTATCAAGCTTTTTTACCTTGCCTATTTGACGCAAATGGACCAATATTGTTATGATGCTAACATCGAAAGCTGCTGTTAATTCAGCAGTAGATTGAGTATCGTCAGTTTCCACTATCGCCTTTCATCCGTTGTTGTTGACTTTAGTTTTCGGGCGACCACGGGGTTCATTTTTCAGATCAAAATTTCCATGTCGGAAGCATTCAAACCAATAACGGGTCCTGCATTCGTTTATAGTGTTCACTCTGTACGTGTAAGGAGTAAACACTACACTACTACGTTAATGTTGCGAGCCGCTTGTGCAGCATTGCTACCGCGACGGAACTCGTATTCCGTAATTACTCGTATTTTTATCGTGTCCATATTGATGAAAAAGATACAAATATAGTGAAAACAAAACACTAATCAATAAACAAATGACTGAATTTGAAAATAAAATTCCGTATTTTTAATATAAAATTCATTTGAATTTAGAATTTATTGCCAGCCGTGCACAAATAATATTTCAAATGGCCAGTATTGTAGAACGGCAACTTCATAGGTAAAGACTTATTATGACTAATTCTTGTTCTTAAATAGACAGTCATTGTGGGTGATGCTCCACTGAGTGTCAGATACATTCGTTTTGGAGAAGCCTCGCTGCGGTTATATGATTAGATATATAATCATATCTGTTACTTATTTAGACCAAAGACCGCAGCGAGGCTTCTCCAAAACGAATGTATCTGACACTCAGTGGAGCATCACCATCATTTTCATGTGTGAAAGACGAAAATTTATTTCTACCTTATTCCTTGTTTCCTTTGTTTCAATTAAAAACAAAACATATTTATAGCCAGCTTGCAAAACTTTTTGAACATTTTTTACTGATATTGACACATTTTCCAATACGCTACCAATTGCGAAAAGAAAACTTACTTCAGTAATCAATTCATTTTCGATTTTGCGACAACTTTATTTTTATCTGTGCTGAAAATTTTATTAATACTTAGTTTCTGTTTCACGTAATATTATCATATACAAGGTTATTTCGAAAGGATGTGTAAATGCGAAAGGGTATTAAAATACACATGACCACGGAAAATTTCCATTCTACGACTTCGCCAAAAGTCAATTAGTTCAAGTGTAACAGCTGTTTAAAAAAAATAAAGGTAAGGCAACTCTATTGTCAGCGTTTTTACGTCGCTAGTAAACATTTGGAATGTAGGGCATAACGATAGGGTTGTACATTTTTTTCTATTATATTTTTTTGTATGGACAACAAAATAAACGTATCCCGTAATTATTACATCTGCAATATAACAGTCAACAGTGACACGTTGGGATCCCGGCGGATTTATACCCCCTTTCACAATAACCTTGTATATTGCTAGAATATTCAGAATATTTTTATATAATAGGTAAAGTCCCATCTCACGAAAAACTTGAAAACAGAACAAAGACATTATGAAATATAAAAAAAATAAACTTTAGCTAGCCACTTGGTCAGTTGCCAGTTCTAAAGGGATTAAAAACTAATCACTAATATTGACTTCATATTATTTTATCATTAACACAATTTTTTTAGTAATTATAAAAAATAAGGCCATTCAGATATTATGGCAACTACAATAACTAATTTGTTATTCGAAAAATGTATATATAAACGTTTTCCACAAAAACCAGACAATCACCGGATTGTTTCGGTCAGCGGTTCGAAGGAAGTAGGTGGACTAATCATGTCATTGACATCTTAGTAGGGGAATGTCTATCACAATTTTTGGTAGGGTATCCACTTCAAGTGGACAGAATTGGTTAATAGGCATAATTTAATTTAATGACAAAGCATGTTGTATGTACATATACTTAAGTTGAAAGTTATAAACAACACGGTGTAATCAGACAAAATTTTTTTTAATTGAAGGAGCCCTTGGTCACTATTTACTGTCATTTTTGTTAGTAGAAAACTGAGAATGTATGGTTTGATAATAACTGTCCTAGACATATAACATAAGATAACGTCGAATTACGTGAATTCTAAGGTGAATATCTAAGATTTATACCTAAAACCAGATAATTATAATAAGTTGTGTCACTAGCCCATACTTTATAGATATTTGCACTAAACGTACATTTCGAATTTACAATATATGTATATAAAGATGTATGTATGTCCAAGCTCAGGACGTTATCGATGGAAAATAATACACGTCCTTGATTGTTAATTTTGTTACGCTTCCTTATGGAAAGCGATAAAACAAACAAACATAACGTATCTCACAGCTATTAAACCGGCGGGGTTATTACTTAAAAATTTGCAGACAGCGACAGTCACGGGATCATTGCGCGATCGGTGACTAATTGTAATAATAAGTGGTATCATGAATGACGATTGCGTGTCTCTTGCACCATGACCGTAAAATGTCGCGATAGATTTAGCGCCACTGTACAAATTACATTATACAAATTCTTGTTTTGACAGCAGATATCGCGCGATATTTGTCTGTCACATGCTGACTGCAAGTTAGGTATTAAGCGTCCGGGTTCAGACAATGGTTTTGCATATTTACATATATTAACTGAGCAATTTAAAACAAAAATCGTCAAGGGCAGAAAAAAATTATGACATTACACATAACCGTTCAATCAACAACAATCAACACTTCTCGTGCACTTCTCATACAAAATTACGTTTTTAACAAATGATAAAAAATAACTGATTATAAAAAAACTAGTTGTCAACTATCCAATTATTTAAAAATCTACTAAATTGGACAATGACTTCTATAGACATGTCATGTTAATGTAGAAATTATTCTTGGCCGAAAAGCTGAAACCATGAGATAGCAATAAGTAATACCATCTTTGATAAATGTCCGAAATTTGGTTGTTCAAATATTTTCTCCGAACCAAAATATTCTATGATATGTGTATTCTGTAGTCTCGTTTGGTCACTCACTAGCCCTATAAGATTGTTAATTTGAATCCGATTGTACGTTAACTTATGGTTAACGTAAAATGAAGCGTTTGGTTAGTGCTTCTCAAAATCGACAGATGTTACGACTAATGCAATGGCTTTGTGCTCAATCTATTTGGCTTTGAATTAAATGCATTTATAACGATAAAACCTTCACACAGTACCATGTTGTCAATGTACCCATATGGATTAAAAGTATCGTTATGTCAGGGTTGACAAATGCGATTTTATTTTATTGCTACTAAACAAATTTTATAGTACAATCAAATAACGGTTGAAACAGAAATTTTGGCATAAGGCTGTATTTTTGATAAAATTAATATATTAATACGTAAAGGAAAAACTTTGTACCCCTTTTTAAGCAAAATTAATTAAAGTTTATATGGAGAACGAGTGTAACATATAAATATATTACATTAAATTAAATAAGACATTCAATATTTACGTTCATACTGCCAGCCAGTAGCAAGCACATAATAGTTACACTGACAATGTCAAACAACAGTTTGTGGTCAAACAAGCTAAAAGTCGCACAGAATAGAGCTTGCCGCCAAAGAATTTTTAAATGTTGCCAAAAAGTAAAATTACTGACAGATTGACTGAATGAGTTTCGAGCTGTAAATTTTGTGTGATTTGTGGCTGTTTAGAGTCTGGAGTCCATGACAAGGAAAAAGTCGTTTATTTTATATTTACGATGGAATTCGGCCACAAGTGTCCATAAATATGTTACATGCATTTAAAAGTTAGCAGAGATCCTTATAACAATACCTCAAGATGGTCATCATCAGACCTTCGGTTGGTAGACGTTCTTCAGTGTTTAAGATTCTTTCGCACATAAGATTTATAGCTGAATATCCTGAGAATGGTTGGACTGATTTCCACCAAACCTAGCATAAAGCTCTCGCGACGACTGCAGTTTTGAAACAAAAAACCGTATGCAAATCGGTCCATCCATTTGGGAGCTACGATACCACAGACAGACATAACGACACACAGCCAAATAAAAGTTTCAGACATAATTATAACACACCTCTTTTTGCATCGGGCGTTAATAACTGTTAAATACCTACTTTCTGATATTGTATAGAATCAGGTGTTACTTTGCGGAAATCCATTTCATGTGATGAATTCCTAAAACCTTTAGCTATTTTCCGCTCAAACTACAAAAATTACCAATCGATACGTGTTTCGCCTCATAACGAAGCATCCTCAGGATATTGATTCGGTGCTGGTTAGCTGGCCGAGTCCGATCTCTGGTATATCCTGAGAATGCTTCGTTGAGAGGCGAAACACGGGTCGATTGGTGGTTTTTGGAGTTTGAGCGGAACATAGCTAAAGATTTTAGGAATTCATCACATACCTACTTTATGTTTATATGTAGTCTACTACTAAGAATTTTTTTTACTTGTAAGTTAAAAAAAAATCTTAATTTTATAAAGCTTAGCGTAATATATCCTCACGCTGTATCCCTAACGGAGTAATTAGTGAGTACGAGCGCCAAGTATCGCGGTCCTTACAAATTCATTCGCGTCCTCAAACCTCATCCATCTCACCATTCTTCTCACACACTTTCGCCAAGATATGCGAATACTTTGACATTTCTGCTTTCAAAGTTTAAAACAGTTAATTGTTAAAAGAAGTATATTTTTAGAGAAAACTATCAATTTGACATTATATATGATTTAGATTAGAAATAAGTAAGTTTCATAGCAGATACATAAATATAATACGACAATTTGTAGCTTGTATTAATCTGTTGCTAATGCGTCATGCGTAAGCGTATAAAAACTCAAATGAGCTCAACTCCGCTGAGTAGGAAAACCAATAATTTTTAATATTATGTAATACTAGCGGCCCGCCCCGGCTTCGCCCATATAGAATTTTTTTTGGAAATAAATTACAGCCCATGTTACTCGCCGATAATGTAGCTTCCTATAGGTGAAATAATTTTTTAAATCGTTTGAGTAGTTTTTGAGTTTATCCATTAAATACAAACAAACAAAGTTTACCTTTTTAAATATCAAGTTAGAAGTATAGATCTAATAGATTATGTATATGTAGAAAATATTATCTATAGGTAAACAGTCCCCTTTTAAAAAATAGTACATTTTATGACCAGAAAGACTAATTGTACTTACGGATTTACTGATTTCAATTTATAGGAAATCATTAGGTTTGTCTCAATTACACGCGACTGGTGACATAGTCTAGCTTTTTTTTTGGAAAATTAAATATGGCGTCAATGTTACGAATCAAGGATCATAAAATTGTGATCGGACCTCATCATGATTAGTACCTATCAAATCCAAGAGCTTAAAAAGACCATCCAAAATACATAACATATGAGTCAAACACGTGATACAGCAATGTTTTTCATATTAAAATTATAAATTCAATTGTCGTAAAAATGAAGAAAGGAATGCTTAGATGGTTTGGGCACATAGAAAGAAAATTGATGAAAGATTATTGAAGAAAATCTACAAAGTGAAATTGAGTGGTAGCAGAAGCGAAGGAAGACCAAGGCTGACTTACGAAGATCAAATATAACGGTATAAATTAAATAGCTGCACACAGAAAAACCACATAGGTTTATGTTTGCGCAGTTTTGTTTAAAAAATGTGTTATAAAAATTAAAATAAATTAAAAAAAAAACAGTGTTAGCTGACGGAAATGTCAAAACCACTCGCAAACCTAGGCGAAAATGTGTAAGAAGAACGATGAGGATTAAGGAGGCGAAAGAAGTATGAAATTACCGCAATACTCCATGCTCTGACTGCCCCGTTAGAGATTCAGCGTGAAGATGATATATTAAAAATATATGAAGATGTATAAATTAAAAATAAACAACTGTTTTTTGAGGAAAGGAAAGTATAACAGGTTTCCTAAGCGTATGTCAATGTTTGTGCACTGTATTAGGTACATACATTCAGCACAACGTTATTTAAATCTGAATATTTGTAATAAATATGGTATCTTTAAAATTAGAAAAACTATTACGAAATAGAATATTTAGATATTACGTAATCAACAACTATAATAATGCAATAGACCAGACACGGCCTACGTAATGGCATGATTTTATTATCTGTAGCGGTCGGCTGAATCTTTTTTGTCCTCTATAACTCTGACATACGATCGATTTGTATAAATAGCTATGTTATAGGAACACATATTATAGCACAATTTAGATACAATGTATTTTCCAGTAGAGTTTCTATGCAATTTTCCTTATAATCGTTTTTACAGTGCGTTGACTCGAAACATTTTATATAAAAAGTTAGATTTTTATAGATATTTACAACACTGAAATAAAATTATTCTGGATACGAGAGGTGGAGGAATCAACAAGAGAATAAATGAATAATGTAATATAATATAGATTTTTATCTGTATGTAATATACTGTCTAATCTCTATATTATATAGTAATAGTGTAGAAAATATTCAAGATAAGAGCATAAGAGGTAGGTAAGAGCATGCACGTCTCTTAAAACATGCATTATATTGCCTCAGACGTTAATTTGTGGAAATCTATCTCAAACATTCTCGAATTTTGGGACCCTGGGGGCCCAAAGCCCACCGACTGGTTTCTGATATTTGTAAGAGACTTGTTGAGGTTTCGGGAGACCGTCGTGGGGGTGGCAGTTTCTTCCGCCAACGAATCAGTTTGGCTATATTGGCAATAGAGAGGTAATGCTGCCAATCTGCTGGGCACCCTAAGCAATGGCGGCTTTCTAAGCGGCAACTTTGAGGAAGTCTATTATTTAAGATGACGACCTCCGTGGCGCAACGGTTAAGCGCGTCGGAAAGTAAACGGGGGTAGCGGGTTCGATTCCCGCCTCGAATCTGGGTGTTTATGTATAATATGTATATATTTACAAAAGAAAAGTATATAAGTAGTATATCAGTTGTCTAGTACCCATAACACAAGCGCTGTGCTGCTTAGTATGGGACTAGATGGCGCTGTGTGAAATGTCTGAGTACATTATTATTATTTAAGATAATGTTTAGTTTTAAGTTTGTAAATATGAACGTTAAGATATAATATATGATCTAAGTAATTATAAAATTAAATATAATCTCAAAGATTATTTTATAGTTTATTATTTACGTATTCTTTTTAGTTGTAATCTATATCCCGCCCAAATTTAAAATTCCTAAAACGATACGTGTTTCTCTCTTTAACTATGCATCCTCAGGAAAATAGAGTTTAGACTCCGTCAACTACTCCGCATGGAGGTAATTCTATTTTATGTACATATTAGAAAGAGGAAGGCTTGTAATACAGTATTTTTTTATAACTTATACGTAACTTTCTTTAGCAATTCAAATATCAATAGTGACAAACATAGTCGTTCAATTATTTGGACAATGGCCGTGATTATTTAACGTTTTCACAAAGATGTATATAACAAAAGACTAAAGGACTTTCAAACTTAAAACACGTTCCCAACCGAAACAAAAGGGACCCATTCACATGCATTCAGCAATGTCATTATCCCGTACAAAATGCGCGGGAATGGCGGTAGAATGCGCCCGCGATGATTTTATGATGCGGCCTCGTGGCACGATTTCGGTTATTTACCGAATAAAATTCAGCCGTCTTTTGTTTCGGCCACCCAAACAGTGCCGTGGGCTTGCGTTTGGGGTTTCGAAATTAGGTCGTAAAAGTCCCAAATAGTCGTAAAAAGGGTTGTCAATATTTACGACGTGCGTGTAGCGGGAACTATTAAAGCGCAATCACGCGCACAACTCTCCGCAAGTTTGTTGCAATTGCAAGTCACAATTTGAGCAAACCACGTACAATATGTTATCTATGGTTCAATGAGAGCAGACAAATGGGCGGACCTACTTATGCAGGTTTTGTGCAAGATGCATAATAAACAGTAAAACTGTGCAGATTTTATACGTATTTGCAGGTTAGGCAGGCATAAATGCAACATGAGTCGAGAAGCATGTACATTCTCACGTTGAGGAAAAACAACTAAGGACAGTGAAACCGGTTTGCTGTAAAGTATTGGGATTCGAGGAATTCTTCGATGTCTTTCTTATTTAAATAGGAATATTATGTCCTTATTAGTCATTGTACACAAAATATACGGCAACAAATTAATACGTATCAATCTATTTGGGCCTATTTTTGAATTTAATAAGTTTATTTCCATTTAAAAAAAAAAATTGAAGTCCGTCTGATATTTCGAAACAAAGGTCATTTCTTTAGTTAGCTTCATGTAGGTGTTTACGCGTTGCAAAACACAAACACGCTTTAATTTTTAGGGTATATGAATAATTTCATAAAAATACAGTTTCACGATGTAGTTTGTTTCGCCTTATATCCAATAAAACTTTGCATAACGTGTCTTATATAGGTATCTTAAAAATAGTGCTTGTAAGATCGATACCACTCGAAGACAGAGCAGATTTATTTAATGCATACACACACACATATTTAATACATACACAAAAAGACATGAAATATTGAGAAGATGAGCAAATAGTATATTATCTTATTTACAGTATGTAAAATGGATGCTTTTATAAGCACCTTACAAAAATCGTACCGTTTCATTAATAAGACAATAATATAATAATATATGTCATAAATAGTAAATTTATAAAGGAAACTATATTAAATACTCGTATAATGATTTATAATTTGAATTACTAATTCTGTTGCTCGTTTATATGTATATTCCCCAGGGAGAGACAGACATTATGTATGTTAGTATGTATAAATAAAATAGTCTTGCCATAAATATTCTTACAAGGAAAACATCGTTTCTTTTCTATTACATAAAACGGTTATTACTGCAGTGTGTGTTAGTGTATACATTAATATAATAGCATTTTAAAAATATGAAGCTCATTCAAAATTATCTCCATTGGCCTTAATACAATCCTTTAAATGTTGTGGCCAGTTATCGATTGAAACACGCACATTCTCCATGGGAAAATTCGGCACTGCTAATCCTATGGAATGTTTTAGGGACTCCAAATTATAATGGCGTTTAGAGGATGCCATACTCTTTAAAAGAGACCATAAATCATAATCAAGTGGATTAAGATCGGAACTAAATGACGGCCAGTCTTCAGTTCTGATGAAGTCAGAAACGTTCCTTTCCAGCCACGCTTGTGTGGATCAAGCTTTATGACCCGGTTCTGAGACTTGCTGAAAGGACCATTCTTGGTTATGGAATACGCGTGTTGTGAAGAGGCTTAACTACCTTCTCAAGAATCGATACGATACGCTTGGGCCGATGTTTTGATATCTTTTTCACAAAAATATGGCTCAGTCGCTCCTTGATAGCTAACACCCCACCAAACCGTCACTGAAGCCGGATAATGTTCACGTTGTACCCTACTAATTGAGCAACTTCTCTAAAGCTGTTAGAATAAGCTCGGTCATTCTATTTATTAAAATGTTGTTTCATTGCAAAAATTTTCTCGTCAGTAAATACAATTTTTCTGTGACCTCCTTTTGCGTACCGCCTAAGAAGTTGTTTTGATTTTACTACACTATTCATTTTTAAATTATCGTTTAAGTAATGACCAGTGCGTCTCTTATAAGTTGCAAGTCCTAAGTCATCTTTTACAATACGCGACATGGTTCTGGGTGCTGTATTCAATTTCCTAGATACATTTTTTTGCTTTCGGACAGGATTTCTTCGGATTCTTTCCTTCACTGCTTTGAATGACTTTTTAGTACGAATTCTACGTGGACGATCAGATGTCTTTCTGTCACAAACAGAGGTGAGGAGAGAAGAGTGAACAAAGACAAACGTTTTATTATACTATCAATAGCCCGGTACACAAACATTTATTTAATACCAAGCGGATAGTTTCAAAAATTACATTAGGCTCCATACCTACTTTGTGTAATGCTATCACAGCGATTCGGTTCTGTTTATCATCCCACTCCATTTTAATATCACCAGAATATTTAACAAAGATTGGCGCGAAAATGAGAAAACACTATGAATATTCATATGAGAATGACAGGTTCCAAATTCAAATGTAATATTATTGTTTTTTATTGTAACAGTATTTATGACCAGACTGTGTATATAAATGTACCTACCATTATTATTGTAATACCAGTAGTATAGTTACAAAGTTATTGAGATTATATATAGCTTCTAGCTAAATTTCGCCGATTAACCCGCGATAATGTAAAGTACCACTTATCGTCAACAAATATACTGAGGTAATATAACCCCAATCGGTCAAATCGTTCAGAAGTTACACAATAACTAACACATAATGAGTATTAACAAAAAAATATTATAAACTTAATGACATTCTAACTTAAACTCAACAGATTGGTATTGATGTTGGTATTAGGAGATATTTATTAGTGTATACATGTAAGTATTGTGGTTACCATAAGATAGCAGTGATAACAAATATGTATGCAAATGCATTAGTCTAGCATAAAGATACGAAAATCAACAGTGTTTAGCATTCAATGCGGGCGCATTGTAAATTGTCGTTAGCTACGCGACTTTAATCCGGGATTATAAGAACAGATACAACTATAGAGTCACTTTAGCGCTGATAAAATTTATAGAATGTAGTAATTGAGTTCCACATAAAAACATAATTAATAGAATTTTTAACACACAAGGTGAAAACCTATTCGACTAGAAAAAAATTATTCGGTGTGAGCTTGACATTCTTTCGATTTTTTATATGAAGGTAAAGGAGAATGGATGATTTTGTATTTTATTGTATTGTAAAAACAGTCACATTACAATGTGAAACATTTTCCTTTATGTACATATATTTCAACTAAGGTTAGGTTAGGTTATCACTCTTGTTAACGGATCCAGTTACTTGTCGTTTTTCGGATATACTTACACGACTTAGGATAAATTGAAGTAGTCGATGAAACCAACAGCAGTAATTATCCAAAATGTTACAACTTTTTTTTGGAGGGATGCTACTGCAAATCATTTTTTTTTTATTTTTCGTGTGAAGATTAAGTAAAGTTTTATATTCTTATAAATTTTGTGTAATAATAATATGAGATTTGAGGAAACGAAAGACGTATGTAAGGACCGTGACGCTTGGCGCTCCGTTCTCTCTGACTACCCCGTGGGGATACAGCGTGAAGGTATGTATGTATAAATTTTGTTTAATAATCAACACTTTAAACTAGACACATTTAAACATATGTACATTCAGTCAAGAAAGTATCGGGAATGGATGATTTGTTTATGGTTCCAAATTCAATGTTTTGTTTTTTTTGTTGTTGTTAGATTGGCACAACTGTTTTCCATTTTGGCGCGGAGTTTGAGTTGCATTTGTTATTTAAATTAAATACAGTGCTGTTTTTAGTTATATCATTCTAGTGTATATTGCAAATTTCATAATGGACAAAAACATCGAACAAAGAGTTTGTCTTAAATTTTAAATCGCCAATGGAATTTCGTGTTCGGAGTCACTGAAAATGTTACAGAAGGCTTACGGTGAATCGGCTTTATCAAAAACACATGCTTATGAGTGGTACAAAGCGTTGAAAAGCGGTCGAGATTTGATGGAAGATTTGCCTCGCTCTGGTAGGCCATCAACGTCTGCAACTGAAGTTAACATCGCAAAAGTGAAGGAAATAGTAACTGAAAATGCTCATTCAAGTTTGAGAGAGATAGCCACCGAACTTTTTGTATCTCACGAGTCGATCCGTACCATTTTAAATAATCACTTGGGTATGAAACATGTTGCCGCTCGGCTAGTCCCAAAAGACCTGAATTTTCTCCAAAAACTCAATCGCATAAGAGTCGCTGAGGACATGCTAGAACGAGTCAATTCCGATCCAACATTTATGAAACGCATTGTTACTGGTGACGAGACGTGGGTTTTCGAGTTTGACATGCAAACTAGTCAACAAGCTTCGGAGTGGCGCCTTCCAACTAAACCGAAACCGAAAAAACCATGCTATAGTCGATCAAAAGTCAAAGTCATGTTGACTGTTTTCTTTAACTACCGGCGTGGTGAGCACTCGGAATTCTTGTCGGAAGGTCAAACGGTAAATAAAGAATATTATTTGGGCGTTATGCGGCGTTTAAGAAAGCAAATTCGACGAAAAAGGCCAGATTTATGGAAAGAAAATTCTTGGATTTTGCACCACGCCTTCGCACAAGGCCATCATTGTGAACGAATTTTTGACCATAAACTCAACAAACACCATCGAGCAACCACTTTATTCACCAGATATGGCTCCAGCCGACTTCTTTCTTTTCCTAAACTCAAATTACCACTTCGTGGCACCCGTTTTCATTCGGTAGAAGACATAAAGGAGAATTCGCGGCGAGCACTGAACTCAATTCCGGAAAAAATGTTTTGATGATTGGATTATTCGTTGCCGTAAGTGTATTGTTTCTGAAAGAGCATACTTTGAAGATGATGAAATAAATTTGGATGAATAACTAACATTTCGTGTAATATCGATCTTTTCCCGGTACTTTCTTGACAGAGTAGTACATCATTATATTCATACATTCACTCGAACATACACACAATTACATAGATTAAGGTATTTTATGGATTGTTAAATTAACTATAAGTTTTAAAATATAATGAGGGCCCTGTTATTTACAACACAAATTTAATCTTAGCGGGTATCAGAGTTTAAAAATTTGTATTTGAAAGTCTTGAAACCTGCTAAAATGAAAATGTAGGTCCATTCATGTCGGAGGTAGAGGCTACCTCATTACATACGAAACCACTCGAATGGTCGAATTCAAGTATCTAATTTGTCCCTTTTTTTTATGATTTTTTAACCGACTTCCAAAAAAGGAGGAGGTTCTAAATTCGGTTGTGTCATTTTTTTTATGTTTGTTACCTCATAACTCCGTCATTTATGAATAGATTTGGAAAATTATTTTTTTGTTTGAAACTATACTCTTCCAGATTGGTCCATTGATTTCACTGATATGGGAGCTTTTGTTTTGAAGAAACACCAAATAACACGATTTGGTTATAACCTTTATTCATTTATATTGATGATTCTCTTGTATGTTATTTGTTAACTATCGTTATCCCCACATGGTATAATGGTAGTAGGGAGAAGATATAAATTGCCAGTGATATACATTCTGCACTAGAGTCAGTCTTGTGGCGGATAGAGAATACGGCTGGTGGTTGTCGTCTTTGGATTGTAAGAATACTGCTAGGATGTAATTATGATGTAACCTTTACACTGTTCTTTTATAACTGATTGATATTGATATGATATGATATTGATGACATTGATATTGATAATGGCCATAATGGGCAATAATATCCCATGTTCGATCTGTTCGCGTCTTTTATTGTGAAAACCCACGGTTTGTGCTCTTCAATAGAATGGAAGTTAACACATTGCGCTCCAGAATTAGAAATTAAATTGATTGTAGACCTGCCCTAGATATTTATTTAGACCAGCCATTCCCAAAGTGGGCGATAACGCCCCCTTGTGGGCGCTGCAGGCCTAAAGGGGGGCGGTAAGAGACCCAGAAAAAAATAGGGGCGTTGTGTAGAGGCCTGGGGGGTGATTTGTAATTTCATTTAGCTAGGAGGCATCTTAGACAACGACTGCATGAGCTCTCGACTCAGTAGACAAAATAAGTTTGGGAACCAGTGATTTAGACCAAGGTCACTCAAAAGGCAGAAATGAAAAAAATTAATAAAAAAATTAAACCGACTTCAAAAAAGAATACTGAAAAGTATGAAATAACTATCCTGTATTAATCAAAGCTTAAGTACAAAAATAACTTTATAAATACGATACAAATACCCATGTAATTCAATTGGACAGTTATTAAAGTCGGTGCTAAATCAATGTTCAACAACAGAAAGTCTATTAGTTGGGTAGGGTTGGCACCGACTTCAGTAGCTGTCAAATTTAATTACATGGGTATTTGCATCGTATTTATAAAGTTATTTTTGTACTTAAGTTTTGATTAGTAAAGGATAGCGTAAGCTACGATAAAATTAACAAGTAAGTTAGATACTTGTAGCAATGGAACACCCCAAACTTTACTTAAATAATATAAATAATAATTAATTAATTTGTATTCACACTTCGTGGTGCAGTCGCGAAGGTAAAAAGCAATAGAACGACGCAGATTAGGCAGGGTATAATGTATCACTATGGCAAAAGAGACTGCCCAATTGTCTATGGAACGTCGTTACGATGCATATGATTTTGTAATATTCTCAAAGGAAACAACAACAGTACTTTAGTTTTGTGGAGTTTCCTGTAAACTTACACGTTCAGTATGGTAGTAAGGTCAAACCTTAACAGTAGAAATAAGTAACACATTAGTTTCAATTCAATTAATCCGGAATAATATACTGTTTTATCTTCAAAAGCATGTGGGTCAAAGAACTATTTAAAAAAACATCGCTGTCACACATCGAAGTTCCATTGGTGAAGAGCAATCAGTTCTAGTATTGGTTTAATCAACAAAGTCACTGGATCATTAAACAAAATCATTAATCATATTTTTTTTAGATTTATTTAGAAAATATGGTACATTAAAACTATTAAATAAACTAAAGTGTACTTGATAACGCCTCCATAGCGAAATAAACGTCGGAAGTCTATTGGTAGGTACTAATTACAATGAAAATAAAAATCTCACATATGATTTTGACTAATTGAAGAAAAGGTGCATGGGTGATCTCATATGGGTTCTTTTTTTCCTTTTAGGATACAGAATGTTAAAAATATACTTTAACATTCTGTTAAAGTATATTTTTATAATATCCATAGTATTATAAAAATATACTTTATAATACTATGGATATACTATATTATAATATCTAAGTATAATTTTACAAAGGCCATATTTCTTATGTAGCAAGCAAACATAAACAAAAGATGAAGTGTCAAATAAATAACAAAAAAGTATTTCATTGTTTATTAGTGCTATAAATAAAACTTGTAATTTTTTTTTGAATTAAGTACATAATTTATTATATCACAAGAAAACATTATTTGGTGTACATACATACATACATACATATCCTCACGCTGTATCCCTAACGGGGTAGTCAGAGAGGACGGAGCGCCAAGCGTAGCGGTTCTTACATATTTGGTGTACCTATACAAAAACCGTGAAAAATATACATTTATTCCTCATTTATCTTCAGATAATGGATGGGTTACACCAAATGAAATTCATATACATATATATCGATGAAAAATCATATAAAAAAATATTTCCTTAGAATTAAGTGCTACTCCAATCATATCTGTAGCAATCACTGTCGCAGTATCAAAGGTCGCGTAACACGCGTGCTGTATGTTAATATCAATACGCAAATTCGTTTGTTTCAGGGACGCCACGTGTTTATCTTACGGAGAGCGAGAGGAAACCATTCGAATGTACAAAAACGACGTGATTATCTGAATTATTCCATCGAAAAATGGTCTACTTTCTATAATAAGTAAAATAGAATTGAAGTGTCTGTCTGTGATTTCGAAAAAAGGCTTATTCTTAAGCTTATATGGTTATTTGCATGTAACTAAAACCAAAACATACTTTTTTGTAATAGATTTCTGTCTATCTCTCTGTTCGTTCATCCATGCTAATCTTCGACCCAGCTGAACCGATTTTGACGGGACTTTTATTAGCTTTTATCAAACCTAGGATCCATAACTAAGAAGATAAGAATATATTTTTACATTAAAGAGCCACTTACAATAGAATAATATCTACATATTTGTTATTCTCTAAATAGTATAAAGCAACGTCTCCGTTTTCGTCTGTCTGTTTCTCCGCTAACTTCTAAACCACGCGACGGATTTTGAAATGGTTTTCACTATCATTTAGAGATTTTTTTCCGGAAGGTTCATATGCATAATACATGCATATTATTGTAGAGAAAAGCCGAGAATTTCAATGATTTGTAATTATGTCGTAAAAAACATATTTTTGGGGGCTTACATTGCTAATGCTGGCTAAACCTTACGAGATAGATCAAAATAATGTACTACGGAATTGTATATCTTAAAAAGGTCTACAGAAAAGTCCGCGGTGGTGTATGTATTGAGTGTTTTTCACATGGACAAGTATATATAGCCTTTTCGCGTGTAACATTCAACCAAAATCTGTTTGTGTTGTCGAATGAAGAAACAGCTCTTAGCATTGTATATAGACATTCTATAGTTATACGACCAACGTCACACTCACTTTACAATGGTACGAAGCCGGGGCTAGTACCTACATACTATAAAATCGCCACTATGTAACTTCGAGCCTTATCTACAGTATAGATGGTTAGATATGGATGAATACGTGTCAGTAGACCGTATCGTTTGAGGCATTGAGGTATTCGTTTTTAGGAGTTTTAAAGTACAACAGTGATAGTATATTGTGTTTTAAAGTTCTGTGTAAGTGAAAAGAATGGAGGAGATCTAAATAAACATGTGTAGCTGAAGTTTTCGCGCTCTTCCAAGAAGTCCTTTTTTAACTTCAGTAAAGCCTACTAAGCCTACTATCACTTTACTGGAGGAGTGTTAGGGACAGTTAATGTTTCTCCAGAAGTTTCGTCATTAGACTGATGGTCTTGTTACCAATGCCTTAAGAAATATAAATAAATAAAAAAGAGCATAATGGATGGAGCAATTATGACTCTCGTGGTTTTTAAGCATACAACAAAGCGAATATTTTTTGCAATAATTTAAAATTCAGATATATTCTAAGGACACTGATTATTACCAATCAAATTGGAATTTGAAAAAGGATTGATTAGAGACAGATATTCCTAATTTAATTATACGATATATAGTATGTCTACTCCGTAAAAGACTTCATTATGTGAAACTAAGTTATTTAACAATAGCAAGTTAGTCAAAATTTAAATCAACACACTATGTAACGTAAATAAAATAATTTCTAAAACATTTTTTTAAACGTCTTCATAAATGATGCAACTCCGTCAATACACGTTTGTAACTACAGAAACAATTACAACCTAAAAAAATGAGATCCCGTAACATTGTACCAATCATTGGAAGCTGAGGGGTAGTCAGTTGCGATTAGGAGAATGTTAGTCACATTTTAAACAAAATAAATATCATATTAACAATAATATGATAAAAGACGATATTCATATGTTACTTATTATTCTTTACTAAAGAAACTCACAGTAATTGTACATATTATATTTAATATAGAAATAAAGATACTTACCTTGACATTATAACTTGTTTTTTCAATAATTTAATCCATAAACAAAAAATAGGTATGAGAAGCAGGTTTTGTAACATACTAAATCAAATGTCTAGTATTTACCTACATAATATTAATAAAAACGATGAAGCAAAATATGATGACATAAACAAATGATTAAATTTAAAAAAACAAATTTTGAATAACATTTTTAAATTTTCCAATAGCACTTTGAAACCAAACCTATTTAAAAAGTAATGATTAATATTTTATATTTAAATTATAACAAAAGTTTTGTAAAAGTATATGATAAAGTTTTTACATATACGTTAATAAAGTATACTGCCGTTCTTAAATGCTATGTACTCACCAACTCGGTGACAATTTTTTTGTGCAACCATTGGTATTCATTTGCGGCCGGTTTCGTGAATGTGTGAGCGCTTGCTGGTTTGGACGTCTGAAAACAATGATTAGTGTTCAATTTAACTCAAAAACTAAAGTTTAAAAAGTAAAGGACATTAGGGTGTCCCAAAAAAAAAGTTGTTTTTTTTAACGCATACCCTCTAATTTTATTCGTTTTATGTCGAAACAATTGTAAATAAAGTTTTGTGCAATTTAAACCACTGCAACCTGTGCCGACTTGCATCTGAAGTTGTCAGTACTTGATTACTTGAGAGCGCATGCCTATTGTTTTATGAGTTATATACGTATTTTTTGATTAGTAAACATGTCGGTGAAATCACGTAGTTCAAAGAAAGATATATTATATACATAATAGGTGATGCCAAACATCAAGCAACGGCTTCGAATCTTCCTTCAAATAGACAAGTTCTCTCAGTACTGTTTTGTAATATTCATAAAGTGAATTTAACTGTGAAAGTGCTAATTTCTATACATATATCTATCTATGGGCAAAGAACAGGCACAAGCTGTTTGGAAAGCAATATTAGACTGGAATGGAGTCTGCGTGCTCCTTGAGCAAAAGCTTTATAGAGAAATGCTTATTTTTGCTTGTGCCATCACATGTATGAACTGGTGTTGAAAAGCTTATTTGAAGAAAAATTAAAAAAGTGACCATAAACCGTGGCATTTCACTCTTAGTTCCGAAATCATTGGGAAAAATCGATCCCCTTAAAATAGAATGCTAAAGATAAAAGAATCGTGCCTAACCACTTCCGAGATTAAAAAATTGCTTGAATTTTATCGCGCTGAACTAACCTACATAATTGCCAGAGATGTTTATTGAGAGTTAATAGAGCTTTTCTGTAATATTTTTAGGTAGAGATACAGACAGAAAATTTAAAACCAGACCTCCGGGTGCCATGCACCAAGCTCAATCGATGGCTAGAGCAATTTATTCCCTAAAATATCATTACTCAGTTCTCACATGAGACTAACAACACCGTTAGACGTCTATTTATTTATTGTAATAATCTACGTCAAACCGTGCCTTTAATGCATATTAGCAATTAAAGCACCCTACAAGGATTTGTGCTTTTGAAGTCATTGGAAGCTTATGAAAAAATAGATAAAATTACTGCGAAAGCAGCTCCGCAGAAGTTTAACAAACACTTATGACATTTGTCTAATGAAGTAGCAGCTTTATCGCTATTTGATGATGACATAGACCTTGAGACAAAAGTATAATACTCGAAAGAAAATTTCTCGACCCATGAAAAACGATACTTTCCTTCAAAGGAACAACTTTGTGATTCATTGTATGGTATGTTGGATTTATTAGTGTTGTATGTGCCTAATTGTATTTAGCAGCAGTCTAATTCATCAACGATTATTTATGTTTGATATATTTGTGTTTCAAAGAAGAATATCAATAATTTTATTATTTCAATTGAAAGCAAGACATTGTTCTCTCGTTTGAAAATTGATGATAGTTTTCTAGACGATGTTTCTTCTACATGGGAGAGTAATCCTTTGTTTCTCCAAGCTAAAAAGACAGTCTCAATGCTTAGCTTAGAGTAGTGAACGATACAGCTGAAAGAGCGGCCAAGTTGATGCAGGACTTCCGTGGTTTGTGTGATTACAGTTGAAGAGCAACAGGAACAAAATTTGTTACGTTGAGTACTTCTTCATCCAGACACAAAAAGCTATATCAGGACTGTAAAAAGTAAACTTTGAAAAAAATATCCTCAGTAATATTAACTTTATTTAAAATAATATTAAATACCTTTTTTAATACAGTTTAGTCTTATTTCACTAAAGAAAGATAAATTCTTAAATATTTCCATAGTAATCACTGTACAACTAATTGACTTAAAGTTTAACCTCAAGTTGGCAGGGGTTATCGCTATCCTATTGCAATAATATTATTTATTTGTGTTATTAAAATCAAATAGAAAAAATGAAGAGGGTATGCGTAAAAAATTTTGCAAAAAAAAATTTTTTCCCTTATATCTTGGGACACCCTAACTTACATATCTTCACTGCATTTGCCATGATGATACGTGTAATGCTACCTACAATGTCTCCGGTTCGATGGAACGGCCTGTAGGTTAAAGTAGTAAGAGGAAGGTTTTTCCGTTGATTCGAACCTGACACTATTCAACCGGTCGTCACTTTCTCTCCTTTGAGTGAGGAGCAGTTTTCATATGGATTTTTTTCCCTTTTTAAAATTCTAGAAAGGCATACAATTATTTTTTGCAAACTAAAGTTATTTTGTCAATAACACTAAATTTAGATACACTAAGAGAGGAAGAACTGAGGTACACTAACCTAAGGGATATCCTCATGTTATGTAGGAAAACCCTAAAGTCCATGGATGAAATAGAGACAGGATAACCATCAGGCCAGCAGTAACAGGAGCTCTAATCGAGGAAATTAGGCTGAATGGCCATATCCTGAGGGAGGCCGACAAGATGTATGTAGCTGTCCATTGAACAGATGTCCATCGCTATAAAGAATCTACATCTGTTCTGTATACCCATAAACAGGCTATAGTGTGTTATACAAGTAGTAAGTAAGTATAATAAAAAAACTTACCTGTTTCACCTTTGCACTGGACAACACCTTGTTAATATCCTTGATGGAATGTATTGAGACATCCAGCGTCGATTGATTTGCATTCTCTTTTTTTAGTTCTAGCTTCTTATTTGGATTTTTGGTTGGCTCCGGATGCTGTAATGTTAAGAAAATGGTTTAAAACATTTGGTATCTTCTGCTTACATATTTACATCTATAAATACGTAGTATATATATGTGAATAGGCAGCTACTAG
Organism: Zeuzera pyrina; assembly: GCA_907165235.1. Taxonomy (NCBI): domain Eukaryota; kingdom Metazoa; phylum Arthropoda; class Insecta; order Lepidoptera; family Cossidae; genus Zeuzera; species Zeuzera pyrina. The sequence continues at coordinate 10,338,705 of OU015641.1, forward strand.
TGAGTTCGCTTCCCATCTGTCATACTATTTTGAATTCAACTTTTTAAAGAATTTTGTGTTTACAATACTTAAGTACTCAAGCGTGAATATCGTGAATATCCGCTTGAGAACAATTACAAAGAAATATCGCTATTCATCGCATGTAGCATCCCTTTCAAACTGTCCTCAATGAGAGAATGACACTTGAGTATAGTTCTAGAATATGGGTCCTAATATACTACTGTGTCAAGAAAGTACCGGGAAAAGATCAATAATACACGAAATGTTAGTTATTCATCCAAATTTATTTTAACACCTTCAAAGTATTCTCCTTCAGAAACGATACACTTACACGGAAAACGGGTGCCACGAAGTGATAATTTGAGTTTAGGAAAAAGAAAGAAGTCGGCTGGAGCCATATCTGGTGAATAAGGTGGTTGCTCGATGGTATTTGTTGAGTTTTTGGTCAAAAATTCGTTCACAATGATGGCCTTGTGCGAAGGCGCATTATCGTAGTGCAAAATTCAAGAATTTTCTTTCCACATATCTGGCCTTTTTCGTCGAATTTGCTCTCTTAAACGCCACATAACGCTCAAATAATATTCTTTATTTACCGTTTGACCTTCCGGCAAAAATTCCGAGTGCACAACACCGCGATAGTTAAAGAAAACAGTCAACATGACTTTGACTTTTGATCGAGTTTGGCGTGGTTTTTTCGGTTTCGGTTCAGTTGGAAGGCGCCACTCCGAAGCTTGTTGACTAGTTTGCATGTCAAACTCGTAAACCCACGTCTCGTCACCAGTAACAATGCGTTTCATGAATGTTGGATCGGAATTGACTCGTTCTAGCATGTCCTCAGCGACTAGCGATTGAGTTTTTGCAGAAAATTCAGGTCTTTTGGGACTAGCCGAGCGGCAACATGTTTCATACCCAAGTGATTATTTAAAATGGTACGGATCGACTCGTGAGACACAGAAAGTTCGGCGGCTATCTCTCAAACTTGAATGAGCATTTTCAGTTACTATTTCCTTCATTTTTGCGATGTTAACTTCAGTTGCAGACGTTGATGGCCTACCAGAGCGAGACAAAGCTTTCATCACATCTCGACCGCTTTTCAACGCTTTGTACCACTCATAAGCACGTGTTTTTGATAAAGTTGATTCACCGTAAACCTTCTGTAACATTTTCAGTGACGCCGAACACGAAATTCCATTGGCGATGCAAAATTTAAGACCAAACTCTTTGTTCGATGTTTTTGTCTATTATGAAATTCGCAATATGCACTACAATGATATAACTAACAATAGCACTGTATTTAATCTAAATAACAGATGCAACTCAAACTCCGCGCCAAAATGGAAAACAGTTGTGCCAATCTAACAACAACAAAAAAAAACAAAAAATTGAATTCGGAACCATAAACAAATCATCCATTCCCGATACTTTCTTGACTGAATGTATATGCACGTACAAAATTATGATGGGTAAGTTCATCTTCCCAGTTGTTTATTTCATCAGCTAACGCAGCAAGGCGGCCATATTTCTTCTTGCCATCGCGAGACTTATTTTCTTTCAGTATACTTGATTCAACTGTTGGGGGTGTTGCAGAGTTGAACTCTGCCTCAGTTCGATGCACTGGTGATGAGAGGTTGGGTGTATCTGGAAGATAAATAGTTATGTATGTAAACTGTATTTAAGGTAGTAGACCTGTGTCACTCAATCATCTTCAAGTATAGACATAGACATGAAAAAAGATTTGGTCAAATGATACTCTCCAAAGCCAGACGCCGTATCCGAACACCAACGGTGAGCTAAATCAGATAACCCGACTCACCTGTACATACAACACACATTTATTATCAGATAAGCTGATTGGTCGCCATTTCGTTAGAAAACAGCACCCACACATCTATATTTTATCTAATGTTATTTGCCTCACTTCGTAGCACGGGACAAGCTGTAGGAAACTATGAAGTTTATGCTTTTATCATTATTTTCAACCGACTTCCAAAAAAGGAGGAGGTTCTCAATTCGGTTGTTTTTTTTTATGTTTATTACCTCATACCTCCGTCATTTATAAACCGATTTGGAAAATTCTTTTTTTGTTAGAAAGGATACACTTTCAGATTGGTACCATTGAAATTTCACTGATATTGAAACTTTGATTTCAAAGATACACCAAATAACGCAACCTGGTTATATATAACCTTTATTAATTTATATTGATGATTCTCTTATATGTCATTTGTTAACTATTGTTGTCCCCCCACATGATATAATGGTAGTAGACTTCAGTCAGTAGAGTCAGTCTTGTGGCGGATAGAAAATACGGCTGGTGGCTGTCGTCTTCGGATTGTAAGAATACTGGTAGGGTGTAATTATGATGTAACCTTTACACTGTTCTTCTATAACTGACTAGCAAACCCGGCCCGTTTCACTGGGCGTTAGTTTCACTGGGCGTATAAAACAAAAAAAGAGGATCACCCGCTAGGCCAATCTGAAGATTCCCTGAAAATTTCATCGAAATCGGTCCAGCCGTTTCGGAGTCCATAAGGGACATACATACATACATCGCTTTTTATATATATAGATAGATAGCAAACCCGGCCCGTTTCACTGGGCGTTAGTTGAAGTTAAAATAACAGTTTTTATAATTATTTTGATACTGCAAAAAAAAAACAAAAAAAAAAATTCTACTGATCCGATCGCTACCAAACTTTACAGGAACACCCGCTAGGGCAATCTGAACATTCCGTGAAAATTTTATCGAAATCGGTCCAGTTGTTTCGGAGTCCATAAGGAACATACATACATACATCGCCTTTTATATATATAGATAGATTATAAGCACATTATTAAAGTGATATGTGTTTTAGTAGGTACAGGTGAGTCAGGTATCTGATTTAGCTCACGGTTGGTGTTGGTGTTCCGACATGGAGTCTGGCTTTGGAGTTATTTATTAAGTCTATGGCTAAAAGTCAAGGTGAAAAATCTATTATTTATTTTCCTGAACAATGAATTTAATAGTAAAATTTATGTACTTGTGTTTTTTTAAAATACTATGTTATTTAAAAGATTTTACAACCAATATTTGTATATTTATAATTGTGTTCTCGAAAACGGCTCTAACGATTTCGATGAAATTTACAATATAGAGATTTACGGTGGTCAAAAATCGAGCTAGCTATTGTCCAACTCTGAGAAAATTCGTTTTCTCTACGTTTTCACACACTTATATATATTTTATAAATACTATATATTCTATATTTCACATATATATAAACTCTAAACACTTCTGATTTCACATAGAGTTTACATTCTCAGTAGTACAGTGGCTAGAGCGTAGATCTACCAAGCTGAAATACGCAGGTTCGAATCCTGCAATGTGGTCAGATTTTTTTTGTTATTTTGTCTGTAAGACACTGAGTAAAACTCGGTCGCCCAGGTACTATATATATAAACTAATACACTTTCTGTTGTTGCACATTGATTTGACACAGACCTCAATAACTGTCGAATTTAATTAATTGAATCGGTCATTTCGAAAACCACATAACTCAAGTAATTACTGTTTTTCAAATATCAAAAGAAACAGTGTCATTCTGTGTCTCGTTAAATTTGTAAGGACTTTTTTGGGCTGAATACAAGTTTTGGACATAAAAGTTTTAAATATCGATTTTTTTTTATAATTTGTTAATATAAGAAGAAAAACCAGAAAAACATTTCTGGACTTATGTCGTTTTAGCAAGAAACAGGGTTAAGTAGCTTTAAATTTGAACAAAACAGTCACGTTACCCATAATTTTAATTGAAATTATTATTCAATTAAAATATACATTACATTAACAATTTCACATTTTTCTATCATTATGGCAAATAATTATGTTCTCCATCATTCTAGTCAGATCTATCTTCAACATTTTGGAGTTAGCCAGCTAAATATGTTTTGATAAAATAGCATATGCTCTTCAGAATATCCTGTCCTGAACTCGATTAAAATCACCTATTTTTTTTCTTTTTTAAATGTACTTTTCTTTCATTTGGAACACTTCTCCCAAATGATTCTGTTGACGAACATGTTTTTTATATCAATTTGGCCACCTTTTCTTAAAGTCCAAAACATCTGCAGTTTTCAGTTCTACGACTGTAAATGTTTCACAACATAAAACCGAAAGGTATTTTGCCTCTGTGTACCAGTGTCCTTTATTGGACGTCTCTGTTTCGCTAGTAACCTTTTGAAGATATTTTTAAAAGCAAAGCAACTAAAATTCAAACCTTGAAGAATGTAGAAGTTCAAGCTCTGATACCGATGAAATTTAAATGGAACACGTCAATTTAAATGAGACCACCTTTCAAACAAAAAAAATAATTTTCGAAATCTAATAATTTTCTAAATTGTGATAATTAAAAAATTTGCGAAAATCTGCGAAATCCCACATATTTTTCAACGTTGCTGGTCCATTTCTTTAATTTCGACAGAGTAATGAAATTTGATTTACAGAGTGTAAACAGTCACCGCCCAGGCGTCCGCCACTCGCAACTGTACATGTTTTCGCTACTCGCCACTATCCTTGACCAATGAAAATGGGGCATTAAGGATACAGCAGATATTAATTATTGAGAATTTAAGGCTTAGAGATCCAAACATGTAAAAAAATATAACTTGTTTTAGGACTATATACTGGCTCACTGAGCATGGTTATAGATAATCTGCCTTACGAGCCATGGTCCCGGGTTCGATTCCCGGCCAAGTCAATTAAGGAAAAACAAACTTTTTCAATTGGCTGAGAGCTCCTACAGTTCATTGTACCCATAGTAAAGCCTAGTACTTATTGTGGGGTCACGTGGTTGATGTAATTGTCTAGAATATTATTATTATAAATTGCCATGTATAAAGTTACCTGAATAAAGATTCCCTAATCTGTCCAATGTTGATTTCAAATTGTTTCGAAGGCCTGAACGTTCAGATTTGCAGTCCCCACTATCAGTGTTCTTCTTTTCCAAGAGCATCTTGGATGTGTCATCTGTAAAATTAAAAATATATAGAAGTAAATAATATGTTAATAAATTGAATCTAAAGTATCAATATATCACTCTGACGATTACAGAAATAACTTCCTTCGACACTTTTAAATAACAAATATCTGAAAGTTGGTCTTATTGCTTTAAAAAAAAAATTGATAATATAAACTTTTAAACTTTCGCGTTGCATTATAAAATATCTAAAAACACAGGAAATTAACGCGATTACCTTTTATTTTCACTTGACGTTTCGACAGAGTTGCATTGGTAAACTCAACTCAAGTAAACTTTACTTCAGTTTACTTGAGACCACGGCCGATGCAACTCGGCAATCGAAAATAAAAGGTAATCGCGTTAATTTCCCGTGTTTTTAGATAAATTGATAATAAATACTATAAAGTTAAGAATACAATGTAACTGGGATCTAAAGGGACTTAGGGTTTTTTATCACTAAAGGAGGCTTTTCATTTACTCTGTTTTCCAAATAGGCAGGTTTAAAATGACAGTTGTTTTATTTATAAAAGGTTCCCCTAAGCGCTAACTTTCCACTATCATAATCGAACAATAGCTTTAATCGGACGCTGTTAATGAATTATACTTTCGTTTCGACATTTTGTGCCCTTCTATTCACTTGTTTAACCTTAGATAGTACTGAAAAACAAAGCAGAGCTGAATAAATTTGAATGTTTGTAAACGAATGTGTCGCAACCTGTACAAACCTGATAAATTATTATCCTACTTAAGCAGGTTATTGACATCTTCCCAATTATACTCATTGTAATTAAGTACTAAAATTTCAGCGAAAAATTTTTGAAGTAATATTTTGCTTGATTAATACTGTTAAGGCCTACTGTACATGGAGGTGTAGCTTTATAGACACTGCATAATCCGCCGTGCAGCTTGGTGTAATAATGACTGTATTACAAGCATACAATTTGTAATGCAAGCATAGAGTTTGTATTGCAAGTATACATACATATATATAGTTTATATTACAAGCATACAGTTTCTATTAGAAGTACACAGTTCTCTTAGGACTACTCTGTCCATGGAGGCATAGCTTCATAGATGAGTATTCTTCATAATACACTTCGTGTACACTTGCTTCCTACTTATAAATAGAATATGTAGCCGGGCATACGAGAATATGACAAACAGGAGTCCAGGCGTCGTAAAGCGTGCATGCGGCGACGAGAGCGCGACGATGCTGCTCCATCGACAGAGCTTCATAGTTTTGTTTCTTAGCAGCAAGCAGGAGTACACCACACATATAATGAAGAATATGTGTATATGGAACTATATTGCAAACAAGCTATATAGCAATGAAGAGATATGCAGTATGACAGGGTTGCACAACAGTGTTATTGTAAAAATGGATGGTTTGGGCACGTAGAAAGAGTGAAGGAAAGGAAGACCAAGGCTGACTTATGAAGATCAAATAGTGTTAGCCAACGGATATGTCAAAGGTGCTGGCATACCGAGGCATAAATGTGTGAGGAAAATGATGAGATTTGAGGATGCGAAAAAGTATGTAAGGACCGCAAAGCTTGGCACTCCATCCTCTCTGACTACCCCATTGGGGATACAGTGTGAAGATATGTATGTATATTGCAAACATTATCTCAAAGACTGCTGTGCCCTAAAGAAAATATTTCCTGATTTGTGGAAACAAGATTGTGTTTCCACAAACCGGAACAAACTTTAGCATGTGACACTACACAACCTGTCCACAGGGTTATAGCAATATGCTGTATATTTTGAAGTGTGTATAAAGCTATGCCCCTGTAGGTGTAAGCACATAACATTTTCATATATTGTTAATAACATTTTTAAGCTTATTTATAATTACTAAGATTTACAAATTTGTTTTCAACTATAATTAATTTTTGCCTTACATAATTACTAACAATATATTTTATAATTATTAGTAAACTTACACCAAGGATATTTTGATGAACAGCAAATACAAAGCACACAACTATTGCTGTGTTCGAATAACAAAACATAAACTGTACTGAGAAAGAAAGAAATCCTTCTAATTACTATATTATTTAGTTAAAGATAAGTACTTATTGTATGTTAGTATAACAGAAACCACAACTTGGTTTATGGAACCATTATCTATCAGACTATGAGTAATTTGCATGGATTTGTTTACACAATGAGGAAAACAACATTTATATTATTTAATAAACAATTTAAAAGATTATATGGTAGTGTTAATGAACTTGGAATTCTTCCGAATAGAATTAATGATGTCGTTAATAAATGTTGACAATCATTTATTGTTGAAAATAGACTGAGGACTGGATCAAAAACCAAAAGGAACTTAGGCACTAACAGTCTGTTAAATATGTATAAAAAAATTAATAATAAAATTGACAAATGTTGGAAACCTAGTCATGGTCACTATATCCCTAAAGGGATAGACACCTAATTAGACCTACATGGTTCGTCAAGTTACTCTTAATTTGTAAACATAACATTTGTGTAAAAATGTTAAATATTTTTTCTTTAAGTGCTACTTAATTTTCTAAAGAATATATTTAAAATACTTTTGATCGAAAACTTGGCTGATTACGTATAATAAGTATTTAGTTATTATTTATATCTATTCTAAAAACATTTTCAAAATATTTTTGGTAAAAAAAAGAATTGTGCTTTTGTAAAATTAATAACAGCATAATTCTGTTTTGAGTTATAATATGCTGGCAGCCAAATATTTGGGACCCAGAAGGATCAGCATATGATAAATATAATATAAGATAGTATCATGAAAAACTATGACCTCTATAAAACATTCTAAGTAGTTTTCAAGCTAGTAAATGAAAAAACTCATAAATAAAAATGAGCAGGTTAATGTAGTTACAAATAAACATTACAAACCTTTAATTTCTGTGACAGTAATGCTATTTCCAATATCCGAGTTTGTGTCGTAAACTATATCAATTGGAGCATCTCTCTCTTCAACTTGAACTTCTATCTGTATATCATTACGATGCGTAATGTTGATTTCTACAGACACATCAGAATTTCTCCTGTTATCGCTTGACCTTGGACTTTTGAACTCCTTTTTAGTTACTATATAATCATTACGAGTTCGCTGAGGAGATGACACTACTTCATTACATTTATTAATCTTCATAGGAGATTTCTTAGGAGTATCCGATTTTAATGACTCCCTAGAAACTTTTTTGACAGGTGAGCACGACTTTAAAGACTCTCTTGAAGATTTTTTAGATGATAAAGATTCCCTTGATGGTTTTATAGGTGATTTTACAGGAGAACCTTCAGATTTTAATACACTAACGTTTTCTGATAAGGGCTTCCTTTTTGGTACAGCTTGACCAGAACTGGCAAGTTTCTGATCTATCTTCTCCTGTCTTGCTCTCGCCCTTTCCAACATACGCTGAAAATATATATTTTATTTGAGATATCGTTCGTTACTTTGTTCTTGATTTAAAAAAAAGAAAAATTAAAACGTACAAACCTGAGTGAACGGATCCATCTTGAATAAAACTGTACACAAGTTGCAAATTATACTATTGACATATTATCAATAGCCTCTCAGTTTCTTTATTCCTTTACAATTTACTTACTGTCGCAAATTAAAATTTAAGAACCTAGAAAAAAATAAGGTTCATAGGGTTGCTTATGGTTCTATATTGCCGTTAAAATTTTGACATTTGTGATAAACCGAAATTTTTAAATCTAGTTTAGTTATTGAAGTGCTAGGGGCGTAGTTGTAGCTTTCAGTTCTGAAATTAAACAACATATTCAGTAGTAAATTATTATTTTTTAAAAAATGTTGGTTAAGCTACATATTTCTTAGAATATTTTAATTAATTCCATTGTAATTTTAATTCGCTAAAAGTATACGTACAAATAATGTTCTCGCATAGATACATTTTTGTTTTCGTTGTTCCTCTATAAAAAGACCTGCAATGATGCATAGTAACACTAGATGGCGTTATAATATTTATGTTAAGCAATTCGACGATAGATGGCGCAGACTTCATCGTAAAAGTTTCGATAAAAATTCCAGAATATCTTACGTATTTATTTATGTACGTGTTAAAATATTTTATAAGAGGTTTTGAAGAACATTACACACAAAATATATACTGCCTTTGACTATTTACTATCAAAGCATACTGCAATTGTCGCGTTAAGCAATGATTACTTTAAGTGAATAATAAACATCCATTCCGTAGCATTTTATTACATACCTACACTATCATTCGTATGTATTATGTACATAGGCTGTAACTATACCACACAAATACATAATACGTATGTATAGGATAGTAGGCACTTTATAGGTAGGTAACTAGGTCTCATTATGATGAAATAATAAATTACATCCCGGGAGAAACCGGTTACAATTGACAAACAACTCTCGAACTCACAGTAGGTAAGTAGATAAGTACTTGATGACTTTGATGACATTTGAGACTGATGGTAGGTATATGGGTACATGTACTTACTTATCTTCTTACTAATCAATTCCTCTACATTGAAAAGAATCCAGAATTTACACCATAATATTCCTCTACCAATTCTACCTACTTTGTTCATAAAATGTAATTCTGTAATTCCAGACCATAGTAAATGTAATGTATGTAGATAAGTCAAGATAAATAGGTAGGTATATTAATATTCTATATGTAGATAGGTAACAAACAAATTGTTTAAACTTAAATATATACTTATTTTATTTTTTCTATTACCTACACACCATTAACTACATATAATAACAATATAATGACTAAATATTCCAGTAGCCTTTGTAAGGTCTTTCTGATCAAAGATCATCATAAAACTATCTGTTACTTATCAAAATTCAAGTACAAAAATAACTATACAAATACGATATATAATTAAATTAAAAATATAATTAAAAATATAATCGAATTCGACAGTTACTGAAGTCGGTGCCAAGCCTACCAAACTAATAAACTTTCTGTTGTTGCACATTGATTTGGCACCAATTTCAATAATAACTGTCGAATTTAGTTAGTACATAGGTATTTATATCGTATTAGTAAAGTATTTTTGTACTTGAGTTTTGATTAGTAACGGATAGTTATTTTATACTTTTCAATGTTTTTTTTTTAAGGCGGTTTAAATTTTTCTATTTCTCCTTTTTGAGTGATCTTGGTCTAAATAAATATCTAGGCTAGGTCTTAAATTAACTTCTTTTCTAATTTTGGAGCTCAATGACATAAGAGGATAGGTATCAACATAAATAAAGGTTATAAGCATGTAAGCAATATTTTGTGTATCTTCGAAGTCCAAGCTCGAATACCGGTGAAATTTAAATGGAATCACCTCGGAAGTATACCTTTTCAAACAAAAAATAATTTTTGAAATCGGTCCGCCATTGACGAAGTTACCGGTGAACATACATAAAAAAAATATACATACACACGAACAGTTTTTTTGAAATCGGTTTAAAAAAAAATAACGAATAGGTGACATTATCTATGTTCATTTCATATACTTTATAAATAACTCCAGACGCCATATTATCCCGTGCAGCAACGGTGAGGCGAATAAGATAAGCTGACTCGCCTGTACATATATAATAATAATAATATACTCAGACATTTCACACAACGCCATCTAGCCATATATGACACACATTTATTATCAGATAAGCTGATCAGCAGCCAATTCTTTAGAAAACAGCACTCGCACATATACGATTTATTTGATTTTATTTGCCTCGCTTCTTAAGTTCATTGTACGTAGCAGGTACACCATTACGTACATCATTTTTCGTTTGAATTTGACAACAGCAAGGCACAATAAAATCATAATATCTCGACGCCACTTTTGATAATATTCCGCACACCTACAGACGGCAGGAAATAGCGGAACCATTTGTGGAACCGTCTTTACCCTAAGGTCCCGTGGGACACGAGGGGGCCCCAAGATTGAACTCTGTTCTTTTTCTTAAAAAGGAATTAAAAGTTACAATAATTTATACTTAGATTTAACCAACAATTTTATTTTATTTCATTTTTCATTTGAAGAACTGTGTGCACTTTCGATCACGCATTGAAAATAATGCTCTGAGAGACGACTCACTAATAGGCTTACAACAAATCTTGGACGGATATATGGTCCAAGAACATAATCATATTAAATCGTTTAACGACTAATTCAGAAGAACCAGTACTTGGTCAACATCCGAGCAAAGTGGTGGTGAGCAGTGAATAAGCCTTGACCATATTTGCATTGACATAATATTTATAATGGGTAAGTAAAAATATTTTATCAGTAGCATACATAATATGTATGGAGATTTCCAGAGACATTTTTTATTATACAAATTTTTGTATAATAAAAATGTCTGGTAATTTTACTACACTTACTGTTTTAAAAATGTTTTATACTTAATTTTTTTATTTTAGCTTTTTATTCTAATTTTGTGGCGATACTATACTATTTCCGCCAATAACACATAGTGATATTGAAGATTTTAATTTACAGAATAAAACTATTAAGCTAATATTTGTATATAATGGATAAGTATATCGTATAATAAACATCGGTTATCAACTTATCTCGTTTGAACTTGGGACGCTAATGATGTTGATGTCTATGGAACTGGGGAAGTGCCTAGCAGTATCCAGACTTCAAAAGATTAAAGAAAAAAGATACAAGGATTTTCAAAAGATTCTTTAGTATAAAAATAAAATCGTATTTTTAACAGAAACATCTATAAATTTGCTATTTATTTGGTTTAAAAAAACATTAACACTAATTGACTATATAGCTTGAAGATATGATGATACTGTTATCATTATTTATATTTTCACGAAATATCGTTTTGGTAAATTAAATTAATATTGTTTATATTTGACTGATTCGTTAGTGCGGAAGCAAAAAATGCATATATACATATTAAGTACAGATTCTAGGTTCGATTTTCGGTCAGGTCGATTTCGAAATCCAACTTTTCTAAATATATAGCTCACTGCTCATCACTTTACAACAGTAGGTAGAAGACATATGCCCCTATAATAATCAAGATAATAATCTATACGTATTAACAGTATCAACCTTGGTGTCAACAAATCAAAATGACCGACATCGATTTATCCATTTTGAATATAAATCGATGCAGGAAAGTTCCCTGTAGTTATTAACACAATGTTATTGGAGTTCACGTTGAATTGTAATCAGAGTGATTTATTTTATATATCTTTGCATATACTCGTATTATAATACCTACATATTTAGCAGTGTTTACTAACAAGCGATATCAAGCAAATGAATCAAAAATATATGAATATGTGAGTAAGCAGCGAATCGATTAACTGCTATACCGTATACATTATACATATATTACTAACTATAGTATATATTACCTATTATAGTAGGTAAGAACGTCTGGGGATTATGGACTTTGAATAGTTGTGGCTTTGGGAAATATCAAGCTGTAAAAGTGTTAAAAAATAGGGACTAACACGTCATAATACAAATGATCATATTTCTCATATGTTCAAGGGAACAGCGGTACGAGCTCGAATCAGGTATTGCCAGACACCCTTCGCGATTTGTTCCTTCTGCCAAACACCATACCAAATATAGATTAGCCGCATTTACGTCATAGTATGCAATTTGAAAGTTCTACTTATAGTTTACGCTAGTAACTAATTAATCTGTGTTTAAATGTTATTTAGATGTCATTCTACAATATTATCTAAACAGCCAATTCTCTTCGATGGGGTAGAAAGAATATTCTCGAAAGTAATATGTAACAGCGTTATTTCACTGCATAATTGTCATTTTTATTTGGAGAGATACGATCAACAAATGTTTGCTCGGTGTGCTCGACAATCGGAACCATTTAGACATAATATAACATGAAATAAATTGCTTCAGATTCGTGCCCTCAATCAGTTTCTATGCTTTATTAACTTAAGGTCAAGCTATTTATTTCCCATTAAATGTAGATAGAAAATGAAGGTACGGCGGAATCACACCTTGACGCTAATAGCAACAAGTGTTTAGATTTAAATGTTATAAGTTGATAAGTTAAAGTCAAAGTAATTTTATATCAAGAATCAATCTGGAAATAGTTGACTCACTGACTTACCAGCTAATAAGGTGTAAACCGGCGGGGTTATCACGTAAAGAACAATAGCTGTGCCGCAGTCCCGCGACGATTGTTTTAAATTGGTAATTACGGTGTCATGCGGTAAAATGACTTTTTGTAGCATAAATAGGGTCGCTAGCAGTACTTTTTAAGTTCACTGATTAATCAACAGAGGCAACAATAGCGATTCGCGACATTATAATATCTTGCTCGATTTAACAACATATCGCTTACTGGCTGCAGTTCCGTTTACGTAATAGCGGGTATTACATATTCATGTGGCGAAATCTTCGATCACTTTCTGATTGAACGGCGAAAATTTGTCTTTGGGCAGGGATGGCAAACCTTTATTTAACAATGTGCTATTTTTTCTAAAGGAATATTTAACGATGCCACGACGAGCCATCAAACAAACTTGACTTAGCGATAAATTAAAAAAAATAACAAATGTATTTGAAAAAATAAATTGTTTCGATTAGGTACCTAAATAAATTAATTACAGCTGTGCCCTGATTATTTTGTCTCGTGCCATCAATGGCATGCGTGCCGTGCCATTGGTTCGCCATCGCCGTCCGCAATCGTTTGACTGTGAGCCATCATGTCTATCGCCTGCGTTACCCTAAAATAAGCTCTATATTTATTTTTCTTTTACAATAGCCAATATATAGCAAAAATCGTAAAGGCTGTATCTTCGGAACCGCTCACAGTTTGACAGTATAAGTTTACTTTTGTGACTAATTAATCTGTGTAATGAAAGAACAATGTTTATCAGTTACCATTATGCTAACTATGCTTATAAAAACATTCTGATATGAACATATGTACATTTACATACATGTACATGTACATTTTTTTGTATTTTCATGTATATGTACATTTTTCTACACAAACTATGTACCAGACGATCTCTGCATGCCTGTGGATTATGGACTATTGAAGATAGGTAATTTCGCTCAATGGAAATATTATTTTCAAAAGTAACTCATTTTAATAGTCATTTCAAAAGGTAAATGGCTAAATGCTATAAAATTACAGACAAATACACAGACAGACGGATGAACAGACAGACAGACAGATAACGACGTCAAACTTCCGACACCACTCATATCTCTCAGGAATTAAATAATTGTTCTGAGAAGCTTCTTCTTTTTTTAGGCTTCTCTGAACCCCAATTGACACCTAAAATTTTTGTCTGTCTTGTTACAGTCATTGAAAAAGTACCTACTTACTCAATGAATTGTAATATTAATTGCGCTGTTTGATAGCACAGAGTTACAGATAGGTTTCGGTTACTATAAATATACTTTACTTTTAATATAATCTATTCAGATTTATATACATAATAAAAAATTGAACTCTGACCAAGCGAAACAACAAAACAAACCTATAAATACGGCACACATTTGCATTAAATATTCCACCGACAGCTCGACTCTTTATTCTTCGTAATAAAAAAAATATAATGCGATATTTATAATAAAAAAAAAGTACATAGATATCCTAACATTAATATTTACAAACATAAAACTACACATTATCTTAAATAATAGACTTCCTCAAAGTTGTCGCTTAGAAAGCACCATGCAGCTGGCAGCATTAACCTCTTCGATAGCGATATTGTTTTCTAACGAAATGGCAGTACGTCCGTCCGTAAAAACTAATTATTATTATTAGAGTAATTAACCTATATTTTAAGGTTACATAACAACGTAACATCTTTAACCTAAAAATTTCCTAAGAAAAGTGGTGTCTAGATTCCTATGATTTTGTTGTGAGCGTTTACCAGATTTAGAAGCGTTTGAAATCGTCTATATTTTGTAATGTACAATAAATCTGATTTATTGATGATATTTAAAGAGATGTTTACAATATAAAACATTGGAAACGTGATCCGAAGGTGAAAAGTTAAGATTGTTAATTTCGTATGCATTTCGTATAGCTAGGTCGAGTCTTCTTAATCAAGGGTAACAAGTTTCAAGACAGATTTGCCAGCTTTAAAGTAAGTTATTGCGATATTTGATTCGTAATAGCAATTCGTAGCTATATGAGTAATAATAAACACTTATATTAGGTTTAAATCTAGATAAAATAATAAGATAATACTTCTCTTATTTATGGTTTAAATTAGGTACGTATTCAGACAATTTTTACCATTTCTTGGCTCAATAAATTTCCTGGCATGTTTTAAAAGAATCACTTCATTTATTTACCTACGCGTTACGTACATGAAAGAATACTGTAAAGTGAAAGGATTGAATATGAATGTGAACAAAACTGAGGTTCCGGTGTTTGAAAGGGAAGATGTATACAGACAAAATGTGAAATATGGGTAAAGACAAAATGTTTAGAACAAGTCAACGTTGTCGTATATCTGGGGAGTGCGTTTTCGAGGATTGGAAGATGTAAGTTGGATGTGGAGAGACGGGTAGCAGTTGGCAATAAAGTGAACGGTGCTCTATCCGCATTAGTAGGTAGTGTGAATTCAACTAAAATGGTCATACACAATGCGGTGTTGGTTCCAACTTTATTGTATGGTAGCGAGGCCTGGATATGCCCGAAATCGAGTGAAAGTAAGACAAATACAGTAGATGAATGCGATCTCTTAGAAATATGTGCGGTGTCACCTTTACGGACAAAATAAGCAATGAAGAAATATGCAGCAGGGTTGCACAACAGTGTTATTGTAAAAATGAAGAAAGGAATGCTTAGATGGTTCGGGCACGTAGAAAGAATGAGTGATGAAAGACTGACGAAGAAAATCTACAGCGAAAGTGAGTGGTAAAAGAAGTCAAGGAAGACCAAAGCTGACTTACGAAGATCAAATAGCCAGAGTGTTAGCAGACGGAAATGTCAAAGGCACAAACATGTGTGAGGAGAATGATGAGATTTGAGGAAGCGTAGGAAGTATGTAAGGAATGCGACGCTTGGCGCTCCGTCCTCTCTGACTACCCCATTAGGGATGCAACGTGCGAATATATGTATGCATGTATTTCATACATTTCAATGTTGAGTAAAATTCGACTGTTGGTAATGGCCGATGTTGGTCTATAGAACTTTCGAAGTGAAGACTTGCCAGAAGTGCCTATACTAGTGTCAAATATGTAGTAATTATTAAAAAATTAATTCGATTGGTTTGATATTTATAAGAAATTTTATTACATTTTAATTTCATATTTTCAGTAAATTAAACTTCTTTTTTGTTGTTTCAGGTTCTATGACTATATTGACTTCTGTTCTTGCCGCAGTATTTATTATTTCGTACTGCGAAGCTGGTGAGTTTGTAATTTAGTTCACATCATCCATTATTCATTAGTAGATACGTAACTCCGAAGAAAATGGAATTAAGAAACGGATGTAATAGGCTCGGGGGAAATACATGAGAAGATGTGAATCACAGATATTACTACATTTTTTTCAATATCATTTTGTTGCTCATCAAACGAAACACTCAACTAATATGTTTTTTTTTAATTTTGTATAGGGTAAGTTGGGGTAAGATCGTAAGCGGGGTAACATCGTATACTTCCTAACAATGTATCTTAACAATGATCACGAAGTCTGACTTAAAGAAACGCAGCTGTGAAAACTATTTTAGATATTTATAGATTTTTGTATGTATATTTATAGAATTACCATAAGTTCTAGAGATTTTCAATTTACGCAGGAACCCTAAATACTTCCCGGATAAAAAGTAGTCTAGATTATTGTTTGGAAAATCTATCTTCCAGTGTAAATCTCGCCGACATCGGTCAACCGTTTCGAAGATTAGCCCGGACAAACAAACAGACAGACAGACAAATATTTTAGGAACGCGTATTTGGGTCTTCTTAAGAAAAAGCTTTTATTTCGAAATCACATACAGACACTTCAATTTTATTTATATGTACATGTGTATATATACTCAATAAAAGTAAATGTACGCTGTAGTTTGTAATTTAAACAACAATTAAAACAACAAACAAGGTATGTTTAAATTTACAGTAAGAAGGTGTTTCTGCAAATTCAACCCCTAATGGTGTAAAATAAGCAGTATGAATTTGTATAAATTTTCGTGTTTGAGATAAATCCATTAAAATTGATTTTCGACTATTTGGTTGAAAATTAAGAATGTGTTTCAGAATTTTCGGAAATTTATTCTTTATGGGGGTAAAATAGGAAAGGATGGGAAAGATAGGGTAAAACGGTTTTTATGCGAGTTCAAAAGAGAATAAATAAGATTATATCAGCTTATTTGTTTGTATTTTTATTTGCGTTCTTAATTTGTATTCATTTCGAGATCCACGGGCGGAAAGCTTGTGATCTCATAAGTTACAGTTATAACACATTCACATTTAGTTAACAATATGTTATTTTTACATAAGAAGAGTAATAGCGACGTTTCGCAATCAAATCTCCGTCCTAAGCCGGAACGGATCGCTAGTAAATTACTACATTGAAAACTCAATGTCACTTGCATAAACTACTATATTAATATTTTATATTATTTTATTATATCTAATTTATGTATGTGTATTCTCTCATTAATATATTCAGCAGGCACCGGAAGTTGTCCATTGCCATCAAAAGTGTACAGCTGCAGTCCAAAATGCGTGCAGAATTACGATTGCAATCATGGCAAGGTCTGCTGCTCTAACTCCTGTAATGCTAAATCTTGTGTAGAACCGTCGGCCTACGGCGGCGGCGGCTCCGAAAAAGACAAATACTCTCAGTGTAAGTTCTCACTAGGAATACCTAGCACGAAATCACCGTTTTTGTCAACGCGTTTGTATGGGTATGAAGATCATACATCAGTGTAAATTTATAGAAAAATTGGTGGTAAAAAATTATTATAGTCCAATATAATCCAATTTCGTAAAAAGGAAAACAATTTTTTACTCTTTTAAGATAGAATGTTTGTTTCAAAAGAGGGCTAAGGATATTAAACTAAATGTAATTAAATTATTGCAAAATGTCTTTATTTTTTAACTAAAACATGCTACTCAGAAATAATTTTTGCCACGTAGCTGAATGGAAAGAATGGAAAGGCTGTGAAAGCCAGGCAATTAAAAATTACTAATATTCTTCAGCCTAAATGCACAAATACTGATAGGGTTAGCGAAGTGTAAGAAACGCATAAGGTTTGTGACATTTTTGGAGCTACATTATTCTATCTACACCTTTAGTGATGTAACTCATAGATAATAATAATATATTGTGCAACAAGTGCGTTAAGTTGTCGATGGCCCACTCGTCGCCTTACGTACATAAAAGAAAAATTTGATGTTTCATTTGTTTTCAGCTGGTGCCGGTGTATATTGTAACAACGTAAAATGCAATTCATTTGAAGTTTGTAAACAAGATTCCGCTACCAAGAGGATGAAATGCCAACGGCCTTGAAGTGGACGAGTTATAACTAATACTATTATCTATAATACTCAATAAAAGTAAATATACGCTGTAGTTTTAAGAAAACAAACAAGCTTATGTAAATGTTTATTCGTAAACCAACATTTATAATAAACAAAACATACACCTAACATGATTTTGGTACTTACTTGTTTATTTAATATACTGTACCTCCATGTAAAGTACCTACCTATAAGATTCAAAAGTATTTTATAGAATTAATATTATGTACTATTTTTTCTAAAATGTACATTTGCTCATTATGTAGATTACTTAAAAGTATCTATTTAATCTATTTATTACAGAGTAACTGTATTTATTTACAGAAAAATTGTATCTATTAAATATGATATGACTCATACTGCCTTAACTTGCTTTCATTTTTCAAGGAAATTTTTGTACCCAGCTACATTTTTCTAAAAAAATAACAGTGCGCTTTGTTTTTTCTTAGTTCGATGAACAAAAACATTTCATCGTAGGCAAAAGTTATACCAAAATATATAGATCCCTCATGAACGTTTATAGGGTTCCTTGGCAAATAACAGAACCCTTAGGCCGCACACCAGAGCAGCATACAGCAAGCATACAGTAAACACTGTACACTATTTGTTTCTCTGTATTTAGCACTTCAAGGATTGGAGGTCTAAATACGCACACGTACACTGCAATTGGTAAGACATCGTCCTCTGAGGAAGATGACTTTTTGATGTGGCAATTATTACGGAGAAATATAAAAAATAGACGTTGTTGGGATTTATAATCTCGGCTGAGAAAGTGTTGTAAATTTTAAAATATCCAAAGAATTGACACATGATGGAGGTGAGGTACTCCTCAAAGTAGACATAAAAAATGCATTTAATTCTGTTGATAGATCCACCTTGTTGACACAGATAAAACAGCATGTTCCGGACATATATTCCTACCTCTGGCAATCTTACAGCAGTCCTTCAAAATTAATATATAAAGATAATTTATAACATTCCGAAGTTGGCTGGTCAACAAGGTGATCCTCTCGGACCAGCTATTTTCAGTTTGGCTATCCATCCTGCAATTTGTAATTTAAATTCCAAATTTAATATTTGGTACCTTGACGACGGAACAATAGGAGGTAAAGCAATTACTGTTTTAGATGACCTTAAAACCCTGATTCAAAGGTTTAAATATATTGGTTTAGAATTAAATTTTTCCAAATTTGAACTCTGTTTCCGATTCTGTTCCAATTATTATAAAAAATGAAATAATTAATAAATTTAACAATCTGGCACCACATATTAAAGTCTTGTCAAAATGAATCGCTGTACCTCCTAGGTGCTCCCGTTTTAGACGACTCCATACCCTGCTTTATCAATGATCAAATATAAAAATTTAGCCAGTCTTCATACAAAATTTTCAAAATTAATTCCCACATGGCTCTCCTCATTGTCCGCTTTTGCCTTTTCGTTCCAAAATTTACATATGCTCTTCGCTGTTCTCAGCTTTTTAAATTTCAAATGCTTTTAAAATCTGTAGACAATATTCTAAAAAATACATTACCTATCTAAAATATGAAATTGCTCCTTTGTCGATGGCAGGGTCTGGAATCAAGCCTCGCTTCCTACCTGTTATGGAGGCCTGGGCATACGCAAAATCTCGAGTGTGTCACTGCCTGCTTTTTTTTCGTCAGCCTACAGCACGGAATACCTTTTCCTATGTATCTGTTATTCGCCCTTCCTTAGGATCGGTTGAGGTGCCGTGCTTGACTGATGCTCGAAATGCTTGGTTAAGTGTTTGTCCGAGTAGTAACCTGCTTACCTCGACCTTTTCTCAGAAACACTAGGATGAGCCTCTATGCAAAAATGTTGATTTACAACTTTTAGATTCTTGTAGTACCGAAAAAGATCGGTCTCGCCTCCTAGCTGTTTCTGAGAAGGAGTCAGGACACTGGTTGAAGGTAATACCTTCAAAAAACTTAGGAACCTTAATCGACAATACCACGCTTTCTCTCATAGTATCCCTTCGTCTGGGGGCCTGGAGTCACCGTTGCCGCTGTGGTGATCTCGTCGGTATACTAGGTCACCACGGTTTATCCTGTTTACGTAGTGCGGGCCGCATGTCACGACATGCTGCCTTGAATGACGTCATTCGGCGGGCTCTTGTCGCCGCTGGCGTTCCTGCAGTCTTAGAGCCTGTAGGTATTGCGCGCAGCGACGGCAGGAGACCGGATGGTTTGACGCTCATTCCTTGGAAACTTGGAAGATCGCTGGTGTGGGATGCCATTTGTGTCGATACACTTGCTGTTTCCCATGTGCCGGCGACTTCCAAGTCAGCAGGTGCCGCGGCCAGCACTGCCGAGAACTTGAAGCGGTGTAAGTATGCGACTCTCTCTGAGAGTTTCATATTTACGCCCTTTGCATTCGAAACTTTGGGTCCCTGGGGCCCCGAAGCCCATCGACTAGTTTCTGATATTTGTAAGAGACTGGTCGAGGCGTCGGGAGACCGCCGGGCTGGCAGCTTCTTTCGCCAACGAATCAGTTTGGCTATTCAAAGAGGCAATGCTGCCAGTCTGCTGGGTACCTTAAGCAATGACAGCTTTTTAAGCGGCAACTTTGAGGAAGTTTGTTATTTAAGATAAGGTGTAGTTTTAAGTTTGTAAATATTAACATATGTATGTACTTCTTTGTTATTACATAAGTAAATATAATTGTTATCCAAAGAATTTATTAATGATAATCTTAACTACATGCGACACACATGCTGTCATGCAGCAAACTGCGTCCAAGTATAGCAAATGCTTCTCGTATGTGCGTACTATAATAAGTGAATGTATGAGCGCATTGTTTCGTAAAATATTTGTTGAATGCTTGCTATATACTGCTCTGGTGTGCGGTCTGCCTTACAATTACGTCCTGACAGGCGGTCCACCTGTCCATACGTTACAGTCGTTTTTTTCAGAGATTATTGGCGCTATATATATGATATTTGGAAATAATACACATTATTTTATGAACCGCTGTACAATGGCGTAGTGAAATTTGAAAAAAAGATGAGTTTAGGGGTGGCGCCCCATACATGTAAATGAGGATTAACTCGTTAATCCGTTAATCGTTAATCAACGAAGTTAACAATTTGCTTAGCGGAATAACTTTTTAGTTAACTTTGATGAAATCAAATGATAAATTTACTTTTAACACTGTTATTTAATATGATTAATCAGATATAATTTGGATTACAACTTGATATAACTATGTGAACACGAATACGCCTCAGAGAGCACACACAGAGTATATACAATATAAAGAAACATTTTATATACAGAAGGCGCTAAATTTAAAATATACTTCAACAAACTTCAAAAAATATTAACGCTCTTGTTAACTTCCATTCACCTAACTGAACTTCCGTTAACTTTAGGCCGTTACATTGGTTGTTTATTGTCATGTTGTTATTTTTTTTGTTTGAATTACGCGCCACGCCATACTCATACCGTTTGCACAGATTAATAAGTTTACCCGTTAGTAACTAATTAATCTGTGCTCATACGTTCGGCGAGGCGAAAGGTGAAAGATATATCATACGAAGTGCGCGTGCGAGTGTGATGCATTTAAAACTGTTATGCTAGGCATTGCGTAGGTGTGAGCAGGAACACTAGAGTTGCTGTGGAGTTGTTGAGAATGTTTATGAAGGGCAGCATGCACTTAATGCAAAATTATGATCAATAATAGGTATTTATTCATATTACTTTATTCCTTATATTATCAGACCGAATACCGAGGAATACAATTCATACATCGAAAATCATCAGCAAGACCTCTAACATAATATGTGATCTCTACCAATGGACGATCTAAATTAGCACCTAACAAAAGTAATGAATAATAATAATACGCCAATAATGCGCCAGACAATACACACCAATCATCTGATCTCAAACTAGGGTATTCCCTGTGCTGTGAGAACCAGACGACGACTACTGGGGGCGTCTTCCAGTACACCCAGACCCGAGACAATCTAGAAAAGTTCGTTTCCTAAATTGATCCGACCAGGAATTGAACCTGGAACCTTCCGCGCTGGGCTACAACGTTAGTCAACACTTCGCCATTGAGGTAGTCAAAAGTTGGCAGAGCGAGAGATGCAGGCCATCTGTTACTCATGTCCTAAAGTTAAAGAAATTCCTAAAGTGTCTGTAGAAGAGATATAGCTAGCGCTGAGCCAAATAAAAAACAGAACATCTCCAGACCAAAATAACATCATACCCGAGATGTTGATGTTGTTGTGTTATAGAGAGCTCTAGCACTGCTGTTTATAAACTGCATATTAAACCACAAGGTACCTGAGGCTTGGCAAAACGCAATGATAATCCTGCTCCACTAGAAAGGGGACATTCGAAAGCTGGATAGCTATCGCCCTATTAATCTCCTATCTCATATTTATAAATTATTTACCAGAGTTATTCTAAATAGACTAGTTAATAAACTCGACGATTACCAGCCAAGGGAACAGGCTGGTTTCCGATCTCGATACAGCACAAAAGATCACCTGCAAACGTTGAAGACACTGATTGAAAATTGCTGTAATTACCGAAAGCCAATCACCATCACTTTTGTTGATTTAACTCGGTAGAAGACGTTTAACTGGGTAGAGGCATGGGCAGTTGAGAGGGCACTAGTAGACTGCAGAGTTGACGTCCAACTTATGAAACATCTACAGCAGCATGGGACGTCATCGGTCAGTGTACAGAAACTTACAGAGCCGTTCAAACTTGAGCGGGGAGTGCGCCAAGGCGACACGATTTCGCCAAAATTGTTCAATGCTACCTTCGAGAACATCTTCCGAGGACTCGATTGGAGTGATAGAGGCATTATTATCGACGGAGAGAGACTGAATAACTTGCGGTTTGCGGATGATACTGGTTGTGGATAGCGTCGAGGATATGCTTTAACGATTATCGAAGTTAACTTTTTATTTAACGAATTAAAGATTATTAACGAAGTTAATTTTTGGATTAACTGTGTGGATCTATGAGTACGCATAAGCACTATTATTACTATTATTACTCACACACAAACAATATTCTGTAAGTGTAATTAAATAGCAATAGGTACATATAAAAACGACAAGAGTAAAAGAAACTTCTATTTTTAACCGCTTTCAAAAAAAGGAGGAGGTTCTATGTTCGTCTGCGTGTAGTTTCGTTTATGTATGTTCACCGTCAATTTTCGTCGTCGTCGTCAATTTTGGACCGATTTCGAAAATTCTCTTTTTATTTGTAAGGGTATACTTCCGAGGTGGTCCCATTTAAATGTCACCGGTATTCGAGCTCGGACATACATCAAATAACACCAAATAACGATAATTGCTTACGACCTTATGTACATATATTGATGATTCTCTTGTATGTCATTGCGCTCCAGAATTAGAAAAGAAGGTAATTGTAGACGTACCCTAGATATTTATTTAGGCCAAGGTCACTTAAAAGGGAAAAATAAAAAATTGAACCGCTTTTAAAAAAAAACATTGAAAAGTACAAAATAACTATAATTGGTGTCAAATCAGTGTGAAACAACAGAAATTTTGTTAGTGTGGTAGGCTTGGCACCGACTTCAGTAATCTGTCAAATTTAATTATATAGGTATTTGTATCATATTTGTAGTTATTTTCGTACTTGAGTTTTGATTAGTAACTGATAGTTATTTTGTATTTTTCAGTGTTTTTTATGAAGGCGGTTTAATTTTTTCTATTTCTCCCTTTTGAGTGATCTTGGTCTAAGTAAATATCTAGGCTAGGTCTTAAATTCACTTCTTTTCTCATTTTCGAGCTCAATGACATATAAGAGGATATCAACAGAAATAAAGGTTATAAGCATGTAAGCAATATTTATATCTTCGAAGTCCAAGCTCCAATACCGGTGAAATTTAAATGGGACCAAATTTTTAAATAATATTTTGTAAGACAGTGTGACGTAAGTTTTATAAGCACTGGCGTTAATTATCTCCTACTTAACGGCAAAGAATTTGATGCGTAGAACGCGTCTAACTTTTTTATATAGAAATCTTTAGTTACCTTACTCTTTAGCCTGGTCTACAGGGCTGAATGCGAGAAGATGCCTGTGCCATCCTCTGCCTAACGATGGAATTATACGCGCTGTTACTTCGACTTATCAGCATATGTATTATGAGGCCGTTATTTCAAACGTTTAACCATATTTAACTAAGTTGCATGAAATATTAAAGCGTCGTTGCTATCGCTACCTCGGTCTCCGAAGCGAGTATAGTCGATAACAATTCTTAAGTTAGTAAGACTCAGTTGTTCCTCGGCTTGCGAGAACTCGGTTGTTGGCGGTATAACTCGTAAAGAAAAGATCGCGACCACACTGCAACTTTATTAGATTTGTGTTTATGTGAAACTTCTGAATGAAATGTTCCGTAGTGTTTTAAATTAGCTTTCTCGAAGTAAAGTTTTAAATTATGAATAGGTATAGTCAAGGAGTGGCGGCTAGAATTACATCTTAAATCTTACATCGCATCTTAAATCTAAAAAAAACAAATTACTGAACAATCGTATGTTGTAAAAGTATGTGTAAAATATGTGTACATACATACCTACATAATATTTTGGTCATGTTTTAAAAAAAAATCTATAATTAGATACGAAATGTAGCGTAATAAAAATTAATAGGTAATTAAGAGAATACTAATCATTAGATTAGGTATCAATAACAAATAATAGGACAACAGACTCTATTATAACTTGGATTTATATTTTAAGTACCTACATGAAAAGATCTAGGCATTTGACATAAAAAAGACAAAATTAAAAAAAGCTTGCCCAAGTTTAAAAACATTCTCATAATATTTTATTATCACTGATCACGAACGATCTAGTTATACTCAGGTTTAAACAGGTACATTCTGTATATTTTATTATATATAAGAACTGTCACCATTGTATTGCTATCACAAATATTTGGTACTTCGTTATTTGTATATTATTTCTCTAATTCTGCTTTCAATAAAACTGGCTGGCTTATTTTATTTTATTTATATGTGTATTTGTACAATCACACGCATTCAAACCTACAATATTTTGTATATTATTTATTTAGGTACACATATGGAGTAAATCTTAATAAAGCAAATGCAAGTCATACCAAACTTTATAATTATACAGTGTCGCCCATTGGCTTATGGCCGGCAGAATTATTCTAAATTATTTGTGAAAAATTAGCTCTAAAAACTAAAAAACTTAAAAAGGAGGGGTATCTTTAATAATTTTCATGTCATAGAATTTTTAATTTGTTTAGTTCTGTTGGTGACTTTGCTTCATATTTTTTGCTATACCTATTTCCGAAGTTACCTATTGTGGTCCGGTTTCAATTCCGTTTGTTGTTTCTAAAAGTTTATGAGATACTTTATTGTTAGAATTAATACGCTCAATTAATATTTCATGTCATTTTTAGAAAATTGGAGTCTAAATTCATTTACTTCCAATAAGAAATCCTAATTTATTTTAAAAAAAAGGCTATGTCGATAAAATGTCCCATTAACATGGTTTTTTTATTCATTATTATTAATGTACTGCATAACAGCTACAAATTTACACTACATTTTAATGAGTTAATAACCAACTCTTAAGCATTCCGAGAAAAAAAGTTTACAAATAGAAAAGTGAACGTAAATTAGGCTTATTCCCAGCAGTAAGTACCAAAGATTTAGTAAAAAAATCTTACGTTTTAAGAAATAGATTATCGTTTAAATTGTCCATAATCGCATTTTAGACAAATTTTCGGCTTTCAGTTATTATTTATTATTTACAAATCCTGACTAGGGTAAATTATGTATCAATTTATGAATAGATACCTAATACCTACTGACAATGACTATACTAACAACCTACTACCTACCTACCTACCTATATACTTGTTTAATCGTTATAAAATTTATTGGAAGTTAAAATTAAATAATTACAGTTTTTAAAGTTTGGTACACAGACATCTTCTTCTTATAAGTATATAAAAATGAATGTGTCTGTATGTTTGTCCCCTACGCGTTCCTGAACCATTCCAACCATTGTGATGAAACTTTGCTAAGTTTGTTAAGTAAGAAATCGCGGGCACCTAGTAATATTATAAATATCGATTTGTTATTGATTTTTATTAATACAAGGCTACATTATTTATTAATTTCATTATTTTGTAGAGAAATGAATGCAGACCCTTAGTACCTACATTCAAGGCTTTGAAGAAAGCCGACACAATTGAAATTACTTACAAATCACAACAAGAAAATTACCCACCTGCTGTCGTTATTTTCTATTTAGTTTATTTTATTTTTTTATAGTAGATACCACGCTTTCTCTCATAGTATCCCTTCGTCTGGGGGCCAGGACTAACCTTCTTCACCGTTACCGCTGTGGTGATCTCGTCGATGTACTAGGTCACCACGGTTTATCCTGTTTACGTAATGCGGGCCACATGTCACGACATGCTGCCTTGAATGACGTCATTCGGCGGGCTCTTGTCGCCGCTGGCGTTCCTGCAGTCTTAGAGCCTGTAGGTATTGTGCGCAGCGACGGCAGGAGACCGGATGGTTTGACGCTCATTCCTTGGAAACTTGGAAGATCGCTGGTGTGGGATGCCACTTGTGTCGATACACTTGCTGTTTCCCATGTGCCGGCGACTTCCAAGTCAGCAGGTGCCGCGGCCAGCACTGCCGAGAACTTGAAGCGGCGTAAGTATGCGACTCTCTCTGAGAGTTTCATATTTACGCCCTTTGCAGTCGAAACTTTGGGTCCCTGGGGCCCCGAAGCCCATCGACTGGTTTCTGATATTTGTAAGAGACTGGTCGTGCTCGGTCAACATCGGCCATCAAACGAAACGGCAGATACACTACAACCAATATCAACCGATGCACTCAATGTTCAATGAAATTTGTTCTGATTATCCGAATTCAGTTGATGTCGTCAGAGCACAATTCAGCCGACGACAGTTTAAGTGTATGTACATGAGTTGTAAGGTCTGAGTTCAACAGACACGTCCTTTATTGTCACCTGTTTTTGTTTAAATAATTCAAAACTATAAGCGATGTCAAAAACTACATTATTAATTTTTTTAATGTCTACATTACCATATTTTCAAGTATAGCGAATTCAAAAGAAAAAAATACTTTTCACTTCTGTAGAAAGGGGTGTGGCTTAGTCTGTTATAGAAACTTAATTCTTGATTTTATCACTTATACATTTATATATCTTTCAAAGCTCTGCACAATAATCATTTTTACAATTTCTTGTTGTTTCATACATGAAAGTTATCTTTCATAGAAACTGTAATAGATCCTATTATGATTTAAAACGATAATTTTTTCTCTTTATACCAATTTGGCCTTCATATTTAAATTTTTCTAAATCGAGCAGTCTAAGAATATTATACCAGATCTAGGAAAAACCAACATGTATTAAACGCATCACTCTCCCTTTATAATAACTACATTATAATTTCAGTCTTGTGGTAGTTATGTAATGTATTCCATCTATTGCTTTGAGATGAACAATACATGCCTAACCAAAACCAGTTAAATCTCGCTACGTTCTCTACCAATTCGGGAGACCGCCGGGCTGGCAGCTGCTTCCGCCAACGAATCAGTTTGGCTATTCAAAGAGGCAATGCTGCCAGTCTGCTAGGTACCTTGAGCAATGACAGCTTTCTAAGCGGCAACTTTAAGGAAGTTTATTATTTAAGATAATGTGTAGTTTTAAGTTTGTAAATATTAACATATGTATGTACTTTTTGTTAATAAATTGTTGTAGATACCTATAGTCACAGAAAATAAGTTCTCACTAAAAACGTTATAATTTTTTTAATTTTTTCTTAATAATAATTAATATTATTTATTCGTAAGAAATGTGGTATATAAAATGGAGATGGTACAAATATTTTAAGTAACACACATTTCGCTAACAAATTAGCATACAAAATTTAAGTAAATATTATACTAATAGTTATGGAATAAGTCATGAAAATTTAAAAAATGAACGCTATACACATTAAATACAAAACAATAACGATAACACAACAATTAAAATTAATTTAAAAAATACATATACAAATTAAATTAGTTAAGGTAACGTAGTTGAGAATGTCATTATCACTATAATTCACCTATGCTGTAAAATTTTTTTGCCTTTATCCATTTTTTTAGGGATTTTGTAAATGGCGCATACGGTAACCTTATCATATCAACAGGCAACGCATTAAAGATCCTTACACACGTAGCGTAAGGACTTTTCTGTCACAGTCTTGTTTTAGGAACTCTATCCAAAACTAATCTCTTCGGATTCCTACTATTACGCGGATATATTTCAAAAGCTTTTTTGAATAAATAAGGATATTTTTTGACGAAACAGGCAACTTAAAAAATATACATGCATGGAAGCGGCAAAATAGTGACCTTTTAAATAGTGGTCGGCATGACTCCCAAGGAGGTACACCACATATAGCCCGTAAACATATTTTTTTGAGCAATGAACGCTCTGTTTAAATCACATGAGTTTCCCCATAACAAAAGACCATATTTGAGATTCGATGCCATGTATCCATAGTGTGCCGCTATTATATTACACTCATTGTCTAATAATACACCTAGAAAACTAGCTTGATAAGCTTCTTGCAATGTTTCCCCATTGGCTATCTTCCGCCCGAAATTGTATTAATTCATAATATGAAATGGGTATATGCCAATATTTAAGCAGAGTAACTCCTGAGTCTATGCAATAACACAAAAAATAGGAAATAATAAAATAAACACAGTTAAGTTAGTAAAAATTTCAAACGTAGAATTGACTAATGCCCGATTTCACCAAAGTTTCCTAATAATTGGCGAACCCCTAAAAAAGGATTGGGTTCCGCTAACGATGAAAAATCAAAACCCTATCACTTTTTAGGAGTTCGCTAAGCACTAGGGGACTTTGGTGAAATCGGACATAAGTCGTTTTCTGAGAATGCTTCGTTGCGAAGTAAAAATCGTGTCAATTATTAAGTTTGAACTTTACAATTTTGCCTAAATTTATCTGTTGTTTAAATGCACAGTGATCATATTATGCGAAGCTATTATCATTAACCGAGTTCCAAAAAAGGAGGAGGTTCTCAATTCAGTTGTATTATTTTTGTTTTTTTTTTTTGTTACCTCATAACTCCGTCATTTATGAACCGATTTGGAAAATTCTTTTTTTATTCGAAAGGAGACACTGTCGGATTAGTCTCATTTAAAATTCACTGATATAGGAGCTTGGGTTTCGAAGATACACTAAAAACACCAAATAACGCGAACAGGTTTATAAATCTATGTGCAACAACAGAAAGCCTATTAATTTAGTAGGCTTGGCACCGACTTCAGTAACTGTCGAACTTAATTATATGGGTATTTGTATCGTATTTATAAAGTTATCTTTGTACTTAAGTTTTGACTAGTAAAGGATAGTTATTTCGTACTTTTCAGTGTTTTCTTTGAAGTCGGTTTAATTTTTTTATTATTTGATAAATAAAACATGTCAAAAATTATATGGTACTTTAATAATAAATACAAGTCATAAATAATAATTAAAATGTAAAAACGAAACATAATGAAGAAAGATTACGATATAAAATGAATGGTGATGTAAGGGAAACAGGTCGCTGCCCATTATGGGAGAAGTTAGATTGTACACGTTGTATATGCGCAAGACTGTGGAGAAGAGCGAAGAGACGAGTCGCTCCTGAGCACCAAATGAATGGAAACACAGGGAAGAGTCCAACGAGGTAGGTATAGGTGTTTTTTAATTTAACATAGCGCAAAGGTCAAAGCATACGTCTGTGTATAGTAAATGACGACTGAAAAATGTAAGAGAATAAATATTTTACAAACAACCAGTACAGATCAGAAAAAGGAAAGGCAGTAACGTTATTTTCTCGTTTTTCTGTACATTATGACCGACGACGGAACGGAGATGTATGCGTTTAGGGTGAGAGGTTTTAGTTTTAGTTGGTGTGTGCAAAAACGAATGTTCTCGTTTATCTCAGAAACGATTTGACCGATTTATATACGGTTTTCTGTATAAAAGGTTTGTGATTCATCGGCGATGGTGCTTAGATAGGTGTTATGGTCTTAACTCGCCAGAGGGCGCTGCAATAAGCATTTTTCTTCTTTGTATGAACTGTTGAGCGTCTGATAGAGGAGACCTTGATAGCAATCGTAACTTGAACCAGACGTGGGCCAAGTTACTATGCAACTGTATGCACTTGAGACAAATTAGAATTAGAAGGCAATTGTGTAGTAATACGCAAAAGTAGGTACCGAAATATATATAAAAAAAAACTGGATACTTTAATAATAGTAGTGTAATAATACTAGTTATACTACTTTCTTTCTCACACTATACATTATGTATGTAGCAACTTTTCCTAACACATTTTCTTCACTTATAATTATAGAAATTGATTGGCTCAATTTGTCATCACAAGAGCACTGAGTAGAACAGTCATTTTATAATAAATTTTATAATAAACTCAGAAAACGCACGTTCAACTATTGGGTGGTGGCAGAATACCAGCGTTGTAGCCAGTCTGCAACATAATGCTGAGCCAGGACCTTTTTTTCTTTGTTCGTTATTTTTCTTCATTTTTTATTCGCTTTTTTTTCTTTTTTATTGTTTTATGAATTTTTGATTGCTTTTACATTTCCTGTATTGTGTGCTGTGCTCCGAATAAACTATTTATCTATCTATCTATCTATCTATCTATCTATCTATACCTATAAAAAATGATGAAATTGCAGCAAAATTGCCAAAAATTTTGTTGTCATATTTGACATAGCAGTTTTTAAACATTAATTATCGAAAACTCGCGCCGTTATCTTTGATTTAGCAATTTATAATCAAATAAAAATCAAGCATACAGCAACCTTTCTGGGGAAAACTATCGTCGGAAACTGCGAATGCACGAAGCTAGAAAATCATGTCGATCTCTTCTTTTTTTCATAAAAATTAAATAATACCCACAGACATTTGTGAATGATCGCAATTGCAATTCGAAGCATCACTCAACAAAACGGTGTCGGTCGCACGGGGGTACAATAAAAAAAATCATAAAATGGAGCAGTACAGGGGTAAATTGTAGGGGTATAATATTTTGTAAGACACTAAACATGGACCGACAATTAAGCAGATATTTAGACAGTAACATAGGAATTTTCTAAAAGTTAAAAATGAAAAGCAAAATTAAAAATTATGAAAAACCTATGACAGGTGTAAACCTTGTAATCGAAAAAGTATTAAAGAAAATTTTTGAAACACCCCCGACTTAAAGGAAATAAGTAACGAAAAATAATAAAAAATCCAAATCCAAGAAAATCCGTCGGGGACTGCCATTCCTGCCCCGAAATGAACTAAAATTTTGCAGTTTTATGAGTTTGTGACTAATTGAAATCGCGTTGGGTACGTAATTAAATAAGTCTTCAATTGATATAAATTGCTGCATTTCTAGGAGGCACAATATCTTTTTTTACTGCTACATTTTCATTGAAATTGGGAACAGAAATGGCGATGGTAGCCCCCGACGGATTTTCTTGGGTTTGAATCTTTTTGTTTTCTTGGGGTTTTTCAAAAATTTTATTAAGTCCTTTTTCGATTACAAGGTTTACACCCGTCACGGGTTTGTTCAAAATTTTTAATTTTGATGTTTTCCTGTCTATTAATCCAATATTTTAACAAAATTTTCAAAACTCTCGTAAGGCGTTTCTAAACAGACTGCATTACTACCGCTGTTCTCTATATAAAAGTGACAGTCAACTACATGTAGTAGTTCGCTGCAGCCCCCCTGCACGAGAAAACTACAACTGCGGCCAATTGCAGCTGACCTCAACATGTACTGCATGCAGTTCCTACACCCAACTCCATGCGACGGCGCTTGCTTAAATAACAGACTGCAGTATTACAATCTGTAAGCACCCTTTACTATCAGTACTCTCTTTACAATGCAATGTCGTCACTATTTCATTTTGTTAATATTATCTGCCTTTCGTACTTCTATTATTTATGTTTAGAAATAAAAATGCATAAATTGAACAATTTGCACTGTTAATTTTTATATTTCTCCAAATTCACTATTATTACATAGCAACCTATAACCTTTCGTGCGTCATTACTAAAATTTAATAATTGCGAATGGGCCAGTGCACGTAATTTCGTGGCAAAATAGTTTTTCTTGCCGAAGTAGGAAGTGATCGAGCAAACTCCGTTGGCAAGTAAGCAAGTTATACTGTGGTAAAATATAGAGGCCCAGTGGGTCAAAGCAATGCAGACAAAAAAATCGAACGTTATTTTCACACAACTTTATGATATAATATCTAGTTTCTTAAAGAATATACTGACATGAAATTATATAAAATAGATGATGACTGCAGTTCAAAAATTAAACTTATCAAAAAGATTGTTATTAAATTGTATATCTAGAGAGTGCGTTCGTTTACTTTAGTTCGGTTCGAAAAGAAAACCTGGACACTGAGAAGAACCGACAAGAAACTCAGTTAGACTTCATGTCTTGTATGCTACTATAGATAGACCACTTAAATGCGTCCTCGCCCGCACGGTTCCTCGTCCTCACTTAAGCGGTCTTTATAGGCAATTTGAATCTGTTACAACGTTTGGCTTTATGTACCTATAGAAATTATATCGTGTAATGTGTTCTGCAATATGTTATGTAGTATGTAATATGAAAAAACTGAACTGGCTCCTATATTTTGGTTATAAGTACTTTTTTCAAATTAATGATTAAAGTGCCAGTATTTTATCTTATCCTTTAATTTCGAATCACTGTGCGCCACTAATAAGGGCGCGCAGCTGTTCGCGTGACATTTACCCACTTTGTGTGATGTTTCGCTCTATATAAGAACACAAGTACCTAATATACTTTTGTATATATAAATATGTCACGACACGCACGCTTTCTCGCTGAAAGAATTATGGGTTGGTTTTATTTTTGGAGGAAACACTCATTTACAATAACGTTACGAGACTTGTTATTAACAATAACGGAAGTAAACCTCTTATTTCCTTTATTTTAAGTCGTTAGGTTAATGGTAATTCTGGCATAATTCCTTTTTTATATTTCCGTATGTATGTATTCCTTTTTTATATGTTTGTTGTGGTTATCTATAACTCCTAACGTAAGCAGATTTGTGCCAGCAATATGTATGAATCGATAAAGTTAGATCATCAAACCTGGAACAGCCAAAGCTTTTATATGAAAAAATATTCAGTATTCATTGTCGTAACTAGTTTTTCAGTTATTCGGACGATTCGGTAACAAAAAGGGATTTTGCAAGAGACTTGTTATCACATGAAAGGCATGGAAATGCAAGGAAATTGTAAGGAAGCTAACAATCATGATCATTAATAGATGACAATACGTTCGTTTGTGACTGTTGTCCTAACGATAATTTATTCGTGATTTGACAGTTGTTATTTCTGAACGGCAGTTTTAAAAAAATGGGTAGTCGAGAATTACACGAGCTAGCAAAAGCATTATAGATTTTTTCATTATATTACCACATATTCCTATACCTGTGATATTCCCACATGTCCATCCACGTTGGTATCAGAACAACTTTCCGTTCTGACATTTCACTAACAATCTCTGCAATTTCACTTGTCTTTCGTACCCTACTGGTGACAGGGTTAAAATGGCAGTGAGTTGGCCATATTGCAAGAAAGTCAGTCATAATATACGTCCCTCTTTGAGTGGAGACCATGGGAAAGTAGAAGACAAGTCGATAGACCACAGATAAGATGGAAAGACGACATTATCGACAGTGACAATGACTAGATCCAAACTGTCCAAAATAAGTTGGACTAGAGAAAATCAAAGAAGGCCTACGCCAAAGTGTCTTCTTAAAATCGATTGATATCTACGTAGACTTGTTTCTTTATATAGTACCTAACACATTTTAACACATGTGAAGTATTCTGCGAGTTTTATACCGTTTCATGACATTAAATATCGAGATAAAGCTCTCAATCTCGTGATTTCATATCTGGCTGACCTAGAACAAAAAATGAGTGTAAATGGGGTTACATCTGTCGGTTCTAAATTAAAGATGCGCTTCCCCAAGGATCAATCTTAGGACCTTTCCTATTTTTGGTTTATATTAATGATGTCCCATTTATGCTTAAAGACCTATGTGGTGTAATGTTATTTGTTGATGACACATTACTATTGTTTAAAGCAAATAGAAAATATTAGCAGACCTAATAGGATCTTGGCAGATGTCTCGAGATGGTTCTCTGCTAATAATTTACTACTAAATGCACAAAAAACTAATTGTGTTAAATTTTCCTTACCCAATGTACCCAGAATCCATAGTAATTATTTTGTACTTTCCAGTGTTTTAATTTTTGCTTTAAAAACTTATTTATTTTTCTCTTTTGGCTTAAATAAATCTAAACCGGAATATATAAAAGAATCATCAAAATATTTTTTTGTAGTCGATTAAAAAGGATTTTATTCAGTAAAGTAAAATATAAAGACCCTATACATGGTATCAAACCCAACAATCTGGATATTTCAAATATGTAATTCAACTTTACGTCAAGCGCATTGTAATAAATCTATACTCTACTAGCCGTGTTATTGTAGATTTGTAAATGCTCTATAATAAACACTACCAAAGGCGCTAAATAACACTCCGAAGCTTATACATATCACATATTTATGTAAATACTGAGTATTTTATTATAGCGATTTCTATCATTACACTTAATCTATTATACATGTGATATGTATTTCACATTGTGAAATGAATAGTCTTGATACTAAAACACCCAATTTCTTACTCAGGAAATTAAAATGTCAGAAAAGTATAACAAAGCGATGTCACGTATACATGTATATAATATTTTATGTTGTATTCTTAAATAAATTCAACTCTCGACACATTCCATTGTACATTCGTGAGTTTTCCCACTGCCGTTAGTAGCGTTCGGCTTAAAGGATTCACCTCGCCCTCTTAGGTTAAGCTATACTGTTTCATAACTGCCCTACCACTACACACTACCCTACCTTGGCTTGTTTTTCTAGAGTTATGTTGGCCGAGTGTCCCTGGAATCGCCAAAATCTTCATATGCGATCGCGTACGCAAATTACAGAATTTTGAATTAGTACTTGCTGTTTAAAATGCAAAAGGAGTGATCACATTGAATTTTATTAACATTCTGTATTAAAATGAACTCCATAGTATTTTTAATCGTCTACCTACCAAGCATGCTGTCGTCAAAAACACAAGTAAGAACATCAACCAAAGAATATGGTAATCTTTGGTTCGATACTGTAACGATAAATTAAGAAATAGAGAAAAATATAAATATCGCATTGAGTTCCAAATGAAAACAAAATTACAATAAATTATATTGTAAAAGTACTAGTGGACCCGACAGACGTTCTCCTACCCGAAATAAAAAAAACCTAGGACCCGATTGTAGCGCAACCTACCGGACCCACTAAAACACACACAATTTTTTTTATCAAAAACGGTCGAGTCGTTTATGAATTTTAGCGAGACTAACGAACAGCAATTGATTTATATATATATAGATAACAATATGTAGGGTATACAACTATTTAGATCGATATGGATCAAGAAGTGAAGTCGTCGTAGAATGAAAGAAAAATTTACATCATAGATAGTGTGTTGGCGCTTGGCGTGTCACCATTATTGACTTAAACCCATTCTACCATCACCTTATTGTTGTCCTCCGGTAACGGAACGACAGAAAAAATATG
The DNA here is from genome assembly GCA_907165235.1 of Zeuzera pyrina. Classification (NCBI taxonomy): domain Eukaryota; kingdom Metazoa; phylum Arthropoda; class Insecta; order Lepidoptera; family Cossidae; genus Zeuzera; species Zeuzera pyrina. The sequence goes on from OU015641.1 coordinate 10,374,982, forward strand.
AATATAATTTACTTTATATTTTATCTAACCTACATCTTTGATGAAAGTTTGTGATGTGATTAAGTTGACGCCGTAGACGTTAATTGAGTCGAGTCAACAAGTACTAGTAACTAACCTTACTTTAATGCTTTGTCGTTAAATTTTTTTCTTTTATTTATTGCCAAAATTTGTTATAATTTTTTTGAGTGCATAGGTCTGTATTATTTATTTTTTACATAGTATTATTGTAAATTATAGCCCTCTGCGGTAATAGAGTACCTTGTCGAAAAACCAAATTAGAAAAATCCTAGCTACCTAATTATTTAGTGGTTTCGGAGCAGAACTGTACGATACATAATCTTAGATACATAATATGCAACATTTATAAATTTATTATACTGTATGATTTCATTATCTTTAGGAGTTAAATCCATTTTGTTTTCTTATAATTGTACAGATATAATTAATTTACTTTTGGATGTCTGATTACGCGTATTATAAGAATTGTTTTCACGTAGCTTTGTAAAAACATAATTTAAATTATCTTTATATGTATTGTAGGTACCTCTATAATCTACATTACAATCATTATCAAGTAAGCACAATAAACTTATGACGAACTTTAATTTGTGCTTACTTATTATGCAATTATCTAAAATAACCTCATGAAACTTAATCATTGTTTTAAGAAATCGTAATAACTCGTAACTTCATAATTCCAAGAATTTATGTCTAGCAACTTCGTAATTTCTATTATGTTAACATGAAAAGTAAATTGCTTTTATTATTGTCGCGCTGACGCTACGCTTAATGTCTTTCTGTTTATTTAGTTTTATGCCGTCTCGCACGTGGACACGTGTAACGTAGGACATGTCCTGAAATGTGAACAGTAGAGAAAATTTGGTCGAACGAGTTGGACGAATTGTCCTTCTCTGTCTAAAATTATGGCGAAATTAACTTTCAACAAGAATAGGCGTAAATCAAGCATTAACTTTGTGAATTTTCATCGGTTTCATTTTCAGTGCGTATTTAAAAATGCGTGTCGGGCCACGCTCAATGAAGCGTTCCGTAGTCGGAATGCGCAATATTAATTTCATCGGCAGCAAAAATAAGTTTTTACTTCACAGTATTTCTCAAAGATACTGTGAAAAGCAAATTTATTTCTGCTGTCTCAAATCACAAATACTCATTATTCAAACCAAATTTCATTGTTTTACCTTAAAGTTTTTCAAAACTTTCCACCCCTAAGTCTAAAAGTTAAAGAGAAGACTACGAATTTAAAAGTATAGGATTATCTCACCAACTATTGACTTAATAAAGTGACTTTGTAACCCCCAAATCATTTTTGAAGACCTATCTGAGGATATCCCATATGTTATGTGCACTGCAATTGTTTTTCATCCCTCTTACATGTACAAGGTGAAATTGACGTCTTTGGCATCAATAAAATAGGGGATTCTGTTTACATTTGTGATTGTTTTATATAAATTAAATTAGTGCAAACTATAAAAAATAATTCATAACGTGACGAGTTTCGAAACTCAGAACTCAGCTGAGTCAACGCCCGCACCCCGCGGAAATGTCTTAAAAATTTTCAGATAGCGACAGGCACGCGATCATTACGCGACCGGTGACTGACGGTGACTAATTGTAATAAAAATTGGTATCACGTATGACGATTGCGTGTCTATTGCGTCATAACCGTAAAATGTACTTTTTGGGGTAGATTTAGTGCCTGTTAGTTAGTAGTTAATATTAATCTAACTTAAGTTAGTAGTAGTTAGTAGTGCACATATTACAATATTCATTTTGACAGCAGATATCGATATTTGACTGTTGCATGCTGACCGCAAGTAAAGTAACAAGCGTGTCGGGCTCCGCTAACTTCGCGACGTGTAAGGTAGCGTTTGCGATTGGAAGGGTGAAACATGGGGTGAACGAAGGAGAAAGTTCATTCTTTTTTTTATTTTAGCATAATGTTGTTTTGATTTTAAAAATTTTGATAGTAATTAATTCAGTACCATGTGTAGAATCTTAGTTTTAAAAGGACGCCAATGTTGTCAATTTCACCTATATGAAGCGCCACCCCTAATTTTATTTTATTCCTAATTTCAATATCTTGCTTATTCCGAGTAAAATGGCTGTGGCATACAGACAGACAGACGGACAGGACGTAAATATAAGGATTTCGTATTTTGCCATTTGATTACGGAACCGTAACAATGAGATTCAATCAAAAGCACTGCAAAATTAGTAAGTCGCACTAGAAGAATTCTAAAAAATATAATACCATACAATATAATGTGACCACTACAAAATATATGTAGTTAATTAATAAAGAAAATAAAGGTTCCACTAAATCACTTGTATTATGTGAAATAACCGTAATTTATTTTAATTCATTATTTTTTAGTAAAGTACTTAAAATCTGTACACCAGTAGCTTTAAGATTTGAGGAACGGAACCATACAAATCAGATTGCGATAATTCAATTTCGCCACTGGACTCAGGGCCTAGAGAAAAGGTTCAAATGTCATAAAAACTAATAGAATAGAATGACAAATACCACGTGATCAAGCGTAACGAATTTTAAATTGGTAGTCAAACGTTATTGACTTTCTATTCCATCAAAGGAAAAGTAATGTCATGTGAAAACCGCCGGCGCGGTTATAAAATGTAGCCGATTGGCACTTTTGACAAACAATAACGCCAGCAAAGCAAGTATTTCGATTGCACAAAGCGTTGCCACTTGTCTAGCCTTTGCTTCGTGATTTTCTCGAAACGAAAACAGCCAGTACAGAAAAAAATATTAATCCCACACTGCCCTATAATATTGCCTCTTAAAATCTACTTGTATAAATTACTTCAAAAACAGTTTATTATAAAATAATTTTTAAAGCAATTCGTAATTAAAAATTTGTCATAAAAGGATAAATAAATAGAAAGTTTCTGTTTTTAGGAGTCGAGAAACACGTCGCCGTATCAACCATCCTCCAGAAGCTCGGTATAATGCATTCAGTGAAAAAATTTTGACAAGTACTCCTTCGGTGTTGCAATGCGTTCTGTTCTGCGGTGGTGCCCGCTGCCAATACGAGATCCCGCAGCAGAGGTCGACAGCAATACAGGGACTGTATTCAGACTGGTATGTGTTGATTCACTACTCGTACTTTAGGGATGTAAGGTCATTGGACCGGCGGGGTTATTACCTACAAATTTGCAGACAGCGACAGCCACGTGATCATTACGCGACTGGTGACTAATTGTAATTAAAAAATTGATTTCGTGTATGACGATTGCGTATCTATTATCCTATGACAGAAAAATGCACTTTTCGCGGTTGATTTAGCGCACAAATTCTCGTTTTGACAGCAGATATCGCGCGATATTGGCTGTCGTATGCTGTCTGCAAGTTACGTAATAAGCGTGCGGGTTGTCTAGTGGCTTCCATAGCGCCTCCTAGAACTTGGAATTTAGAACTTGGAAAACACGTTAAACTCTTAGTTCTATGTGACTAAATTATAGTAATATCGAAGGTAGATCGAAAGCTAAGATTGAAAGGTAGATTAAGGGGACTTCAAAAAGTGTAATAGCATTGTAATTCATTTTTGACTGGCTCGCCTGTGCGGTTGCTAATTTATCTAATATCTTCAATCCGAAAGAGGTTTCATTCCGGACAATATGTTGAAACAATTTTTTTGTATTGTATTTTTTTAATTGTACTTTTAAACTGTACTAAACAAAAATGTGTAATTTGTTGTATGGCAATAAAACTTGCACTATAGGTAGGTAGGTATATCCCATGGATATATCTTTGGGCTCTCCTATTCTTTGTGATGGTGTTAGCTATTAATAATATTATAGTCCGTAAAATATAGCATGGGCAAAGTGACAGGCCTTGGGCTGCGACGATGTAAAAGGTAGATTATAATATTTATCGATTATTGTTACTGTTAACGATGTTTGGATAATATTTAACTGAGTATAATTATAATAAAACCAAACACTAGGAATATATGGTTACACGTTTTTATTCATTTAAAGGCTCACAAGCCAAATCAATGTCTACGTTAAAATCGGATTCGGAGTTGCTGGAGCAGTCCTGCAGATTAATAATCAACCCTTGTTCACATATGTTATTGTCAAAGTAAACATCACGCTTCCAATCTTCTTGCATAATTTTTCTACATTTGTTGACTACCTTCCTCCGATCTTCTGGCGTAACATATTCACATACATTTTGCAATATTGTTAGCACTTTATTTGCCGTGAAAGGGGGTTTAACATTTAAACATTTTTTACATTTAACATAAACATTTTAGTGTTAGGTTATTTAAATAATAATAACGAAACTAAATTATGAATGTGAAAATTTAATTATTGTTTCAGTTTATCTTATTTGCAAAATTGATAGTTTTATATTCTGTAGTTACGATAACTCGTCGTTCATCACTATTCGTGCAGTCCCACTAATAAAGTACGATGTTGTCGCAGGTTCAATTTACCGTTACAAAATTCTGAACTTCATAGGCGTGATTTCGTTTACAGCTGTCACAGGCCTCGAGCTATATTTTACGGACTATAGTGATTAAATGTTACAATCGTGATCATTAACAGTTGGCAACACCATCGTTTGCGAGTGTTCCTATTAAAAGATAATCAGTAATATTAACAACAGCCAACATTAGGAAATGGTTTACTCCACGCTAATGAGACATGGGGTTACCCACTAAGACCTGCGCTGGTGTTTCTCCGGGGCGCCATTTGCCGGGGCCGCGGGCACGCTTCCTCAATCTTTCACTGCATCCTTAGTCTCTCCTAAATCAGCATCGAGGCAGAAATAATGAGAACTTATTTAAAAATGCCTACACGTGCTTGCTAAAAGCGTTTGATGAATAGGTGACGCTCGCCTTGTTTCTTCATTAATAATTTAAACGCTGCCCTTTAACGTCACGCCTCGTTGTCATGCAGCTAACGTAGATATTAAAGGTTTTGTCACATTTTTGTAAGTTATTTTCAAAACTAGATTATATTTTATGGCTTCCAATTTAAAACTTATTACATATTCTCAACTACAAGCACATTAAATTACCTAACTATCCAAAATTTGTCAAATAATGGACTCGTTTCGTATTATATTGACTGCTTTAGTCTATCATAGCTTACATGTAATTTACTATTTATAGATAACATGAAAAATAACAGTTATAATTATTATAGAATGGATTCAGGTGCTTGAAAGTCTACTTAACATGGTGATTGGTATAGGTCAGCCAAACTCGTGGGGTCGACTCTTTACCAAACATTTTACGATTTTTACCTTAAAAGTTATCAATACTTTTTTTATATGTTTCTAATGAATTTTTTTTAATAATTACTAAATAATTTGCTCTGAGACGTCAAAGTTCAACAAAAGGGTGACCAAAAGACATAAACTAAACTTTAACTTAATAAAAGCTAAAAGCGATCAAGAACTTCGAAAGCTTTTAAAAATTCCTTATTGTATATTCCTATAACTATTGCTCTTACAGTGGTATGCTACATGTAGAGTAGGTAGTACTTAATTAACTCTCGAAATTCGAAACTTGTAAAAAAATTGTTGATGTTACTTTATTAAAAAATTAAAAAAAATTGTAATGTAAGTAAGTTTTAGGCATATTTTATGATTTTATAATTAAAAATTAAGAGAAACAATAATAAAGGCTTTATTATTACTATTATTATCCTATTTTTAATACAGTAGGTATAAAATTACAAAATTAAAAAAATAAACGAGTACATAACCTAACATTGAGATTTATTTAAAACAATACTAGGGAAACCGGTAATAATCGATTTATGTGATCGTGTGCGAACCGTGGAAATCTCCGACCATGTATTACAATGGACGGAACATTTGCTCTAAGAGCGTGTCCTTACGGTGTGCTTTTTTTGTTGACCGATTGTCTAGATTTTTATTAAGGCGACGCATTGGAAATTTTGACGACAGGGATCTCAATTTTTCTAAGTGACTTCAAAGCGTATGAAAGTGATATTTGATAACCCGATTCTTCAATTTCATTGACTTTATTTTGACAGTTGCGATACACGATTGGTTAACTTTTGTTATACAAAAAAAAATATCAAAGAAACCTCTTCTAAAAACAGAGATTTACATTTTTAGGAGTAACGAGACTGATTTATGTTTCTAAATATTCTGTATAGTTTTAATCTAAACATATTCTCATGACAGTTGGATTTTTAAAAATTAATTATAGTTTTTAAAATAAACGAAAATAACTACTTTTTCGTATTTTTCGTAAGCTAGCACGCGCATTTTTACATAAATCTCTTCACTTTTACTTTTTTATAATATACCAGCGACTCGCCCCGGCTTCGCCTGGGTGGGATGTTGAATGTTTGCAACACCTTTTTTATTGAGATTTTCATATAAAAATACATACAAATTTCCGAACTTTCTGGTAGATTTTCTAAAAATTTTCTTGCATACAAACCTTGTCCTGACAAAATAATACAAATTGGTACAACAACAAAAAATCATCCAAATCGTTCGAGCCGTTCTCAATCGATGATCTTTCATTCATGCGGAAATTAATTTTTAATTATATAAGAAGATATAATATGTAGGTAATAGGTAAAAATATTTGAAATAACAATGAAATATAGAATCAATTACACCAATTAGACAACATAAAACGCCATATTTCTGTATGATATTTTATAAATAAACAATATTACAATTAGATAGATATACAAGGAAAACTACGATGAAATCCTTGAGTTTAAAATAATAATTTTCATTCGCGTTCGCGTGACTTCCGCCCCACTGCCCACACTTATTATGCTAATTAAACAACATTTCTTTTAACATTACGACTAGCGAAACATTTGATAAATATTACACCTCGTTTCAAATATATTTTTCAATATTTTTTCTTGAAATATATATTTGATAATTATTTACTTCACACAACTGGACCACTTATACCATTTGGAGTGATAGCAGAAACCGCACTATGCGCAAGTCTTATCATACCGTTGTAAGACTCTGACAAACCAATTTCTAGACCCATAAAATTCCTAATTCATAATTTTTATCGACAACAATACGAGTGTTTATTTTTACTTTTTAAGAAAGCCAGAACATTTATATTTTTATACAATATGTTGTGTTTTATTATGTTATGCGTTTTATCGAATCGAAAATTACTAAATCTAACATTATGAAAGTAGAGAATAGGTACAGTAGATTTCTTTTGTGACGTAAGCATCAATCTATATCTACATTACTAGGATTTTTAGGAAATCATTTCATAAAGACCCCTCTGAGGGGTAAGAAATTGGTTTATTTCGACTTAAAATGATGCTGATAATATGCGTGGGGAAAAGTTGTTGTTACCAGATTTATTTGAAAGTACGATATAATCTAAAGATAATAATGAAATTAAATTTACTGAGTTTCTTGTCGGTTCTTATCAGTGGCCAGGTTTTCTATTTGAATCGAACTATAGTAGATTGGAAGTTCAAAAATACCTTGTAATTAGGTTTACATGAATAAATTGATTTGACGATGACTTTGACTAACCTGAGATTTAAACACTATAAAATGAAACACGTGTATTTTAGTAATTTCAAAATCCGACCCAAAAGAAGCTAAAAATGGGTTTTAAAGTTTATATTGCGATATAAACAGAATGACGTTTATAAGTAAGTAAATTATTGTGTCTTCTGGGCTCTAGCCAATATCGGTTGTATTAAAAAAATATTGAAATAATAAATTAAGAATTTTCTTTTCTTTTTTTTTGCCTTTTGCTATCTGAACCATAAAATGATAAAACGCTTTGTTCACGACAGGATTACGGAGGACATTCTCGCGATGGCGCGACCAAGCACCGCTAGTATCGCAGCCAGAAATATTATACAACAATTTCACAGGTAAATATAAGTATAATATAGACATATTATATAAAAATCAATGTTGCTTAGTCTACATGTCACTTACACTCGAACACTACTCTATAGCTGCTTTTATAATCATAACACTCAACGATTTTATCGCTATGATTTTACCGTCCACGACACAGTACACAGTAGTCAAGCAAAAGGCTACCCTATTGTATCTAAGAAAAAGATGCTTTCTCCGTCGATGATAACTTCATGCCGTGGACGTTATCGGACAAGGAAAAAAGTGTCTTCATACGACTGTATACATTTTGCTGTATACATTTTACGACAAAAGATAAAATCGTTCAATGGAAAATTATAAAAACGGCCTATCGATTGAGCTCAAAATGGATTATGTTCAACACTCCTAAAGTACTTATCCAAGAAATCCACGCGAAGATGTTGCGAGCAACAGCTCATAGGTAAGTGAGCTTCTGTGTATTAATTATTCAGATTACAATGACACTCGTCTGATGTATTTGTTACTTTTTCTTATTTTATCATTAAATCCTAAATACTACTAAAGTAATGTGATAGTAGACTTACCAGAGCTTTACTGAAGTGTTGAAAAGAAGTTCTTGAAAAACCGTGAACACTTCAGCTGCACATGTTTATTCAGACTTTCGAATTCTTTTCAATTGCACAGAACTTTAACACACAAAACATTTTTATACGGTTTAGTACTCTAAAACTCTCAAAGGCCCAAAAAATAGATAAACTAAACAAAATAGCAATAAATGGCCAACCACAACGCGATATTGATGTTGACTTTATTGTACGGTTATAGTAAGGTCCGAATATGCTCGAAATCAGGTAGGTAAGATAAATGCAGTGGAAATGCGATTTGAAATATGTGCGGTGTCATCCTTGCAGATAGAATAAGCAATGAAGACATACGCAGTAAGACAGGGTTGGACGGTTGGATGACAGTGCTATCATAAAAATGAAGAAAGGAATGCTTATGATTCGGGCACATAGAAAGAATGAGTGATGAAAGATCGACGAAAATCTACAGAACGAAAGTGCAAGGAAGAGGAAGGAAGCAAGGAAGACCAAGGCTGACTTATGAAGATCAAATAGCCAGAGTAAATTAAAGGGGGTAGAGCCATGCTGCATTGCAGCACGAATAGGGCCGGCTCGCTCGGTGAAATACCACCCTCTCACAGAATATCGGCGTGAAATAACAGTATCTATTGCTGTTGTGTTTCGTTCGGTGAGTGAGAGTGCCGGTGACCCATCACCCCCTCCCACTCCTTTCCCTCCTTTCCCAATTTCCCTAAAGGCCGGCAACGCGCCTGTGATTCACCGGATGTTGCGGATGACTCTCTATCAGGTGACCCACTTACTCGTTTGCCATCTCTTTTATAAAAAAAAAAATAAAAATAAAAAAAAACTGACGGAAATGTCAAAAACGCTGGGGCTGACGGAAATGAGAAAAGCGCTCGCAAGCCTAGGTAAAGGCGCGTAAGAAGAATGACGAGGATTAAGGAAGCAAAAAAAGTATGTAAGGACCGCGATACTTAGGGCTCTGTCCGATACAGCGTGAGGATATATATGTATACATACATAGATTTAACAAATTTGATCTAAGATCAATAGCACGCAAAATCGCTGGCAATGCCAATATCTCAGCGACCTGGGTGTCCGGTAAGCGACGAACATTTGCATATTTATGCTACAACAATCCACGGGCAGGTTTATAATTGGCGTCAGTCACACCTAAGTGACGGATCAGGTCCCTGGCCTCACTCCGGAGCGAAGCCATAAGATAATCCAATTTTTGTGACGGGGACAGATCCGTGCGACTATCTACTAGGCTATCAAAAAGATTAGAAACCCTACCCAGTGGCCGAGGTCGCCATCGAACGTGAGTAAATCTAGTGAAGGAAGCCGGCTCAAAACTCCAGAGTATGAGTCGACGGCAGCGGCCTGCGGCCCAGCTGTGCAAGGCGCGTATACAATATACATATACATACATACATATCCGTAAATGTCAACTTCTCTTCAGCCGGTCTCGCCTAAAAGTCAGCGAGCTTATGTGTCTATCTTTATATGTATAAAGGAGTCACTTGAATCGTCTTATTTAAAAAGCTGGCTAAAGGAAGTCGTAGCTTAACCTGTCAGTTGTTATCAATTGCTAACTTTGTCATAGAGCTTTTTTTATTTGAAGTAAAAGTAAAGTATCTTACCTAATACGATCTTGATAATTTTATCGTTCAATCTACATTTTATTCTGATGATTTTTACAAATGTTTCTTAGCAACTCTTATTGATACTTTCTTTGTGTAGGAAACATGAAGAAACAGCAATATTAAGGACATCTTCGGAATTATTAAAAAATTAAGACACAGTGAAACACAAATAAACATGACAATGAACATGTTAAAAAAATAAAATTAGGAGAATCGTTCCATAGGCCGAGATTTCATACGTGTATCAGAGGTTCGAAAAAAAAATTCCAGTGCACGTAAGCGTGCTGTAGGATATCTTTAAATTTATCTTTAAAAATAATAATATAGTTGTTTCGAAATTATTTTTTTATTTTAGAGGATAGTTGCCGAGATATTTTATGCGCTTCTAAAGTAGTAAAAGCCACTATAATTATCAACTATAGCGTGGAAAAATCAGAAAAAAATTAAGGCAGTACATACATACATACATACATATCTTCACGCTGTATCCCTAACGGGGTAGTCAGATAGGACGGTGCGCCAGGAGTCGCGGTCCTTACATATCTCTTCCCCTTCCCAAATCTCATCATTCTCCTCACACATTTTCGCCTAGATATGCGAATGTTTTTCACATTTCTCTCTGCTAACACTCTGGCTATTTGACCTTCATAAGTCAGCCTTGGCCTTCCTTGGCTTCTTTTACCTCTCACTTTCGCTCTGTAGATTTTCTTCGTCAGTCTTTCATCACTCATTCTTTCCAAGTGCCCGAACCATCTAAGCATTGTTTTCTTCATTTTTACAATAACACTGTCGTGCGACCCTGTCATACTGGGTATCTCTTCATTGTTTATTACATAATTAAGGCAGTAGAACTTATAAGACACTTTAATTGAAAATTGGTTTAAATGAGACACGTTGAATTTTTTTGAAATATATACGAAATTTTCGATGTCACACTAAGCGATCTCGCATAAATAACATTGTTTTTCAGTATCTCTTAGAAATAACTTGCTAATACTTATTTTTGCTACAGATGATATGAATATTGTGCCGAAATCAGAACCCTTTTCTGCATGTGCGTGGTCCATCACGCGCTTGGTCGATTTTTCCCTATCGAAGTATCTAATATCAAAAAATATTTGCATACATGCAGTGAGTTTCATAACTTTTGATTGGGTGATCTTTAAGGCGACGCATTGATAAACAATAATTTAATCTAAAATAGACCTTCTGTTCTATGCAAACGTGCGCGCGCTAGCTTACGAAAAATACGAAAAAACAATAATTTTCGTTTAAATTACAAACTATAATTAATTTTGAAAAATCATATTGTCATTTTGAAGTGTGTGTTTAGATTCATCTACATAAAAAATTTAGAGGCTTTAATCGGTCCCATTTGTCCGTAAAAAGCAAATCTCTGTTTTAAAAGAGGTTTCTTTAATATTTTTTTTAAGTTATAAAAGTTAACCAACCGTGTAATGCTATTGTCAAAATAAAGTCAGTGAATTGAAGATTATGGTTACCAAATATCACTTTCATATGTTTTGTAATTGCTTAGAAAAATTGAAATCCCCGACATCAAAATTTCCAATGCGTCGTCTTAAGAGGTAATTTTGTTCATATCTTGTTCTACTAGTTGGGGCATTCGGACAGTCATCAATTTACAAATGCCGGGTGAGCATGCCAGTTGTGGGCCACCCCTCACGAAGTCTGGGTTCACATACGATCCCAGCCTTTTCATGGCCAACGATAGTAAGTGAATTTTATATTTGATAAAGAAACTATTAGTTGCTTTGATATTTATACTGCTATTAGCCAAGTGGATTAAGATTTATGAGAGCCTTGGGCATTAAGATTTATGGGGCCTACTTATAAAATAAAAACGTTAATTTATCGGCATCTATTTACCGTAAAGACTTCAGAGAAAGCAATTTTATCCGTTATTATAATAAGTCCGCAACATAATATCTCAATAGTTCTCAATACAGGTTCTGAGATATTTTAATGTTAAGCATGGAAAAACATTTTCTACAAGCAAACAGTTGATTTTTAGTATTTAAACAAAACATCTTACGGGTTATAGCTTAGACAGACTAAATAGTTAAAAAAGGCTTGGAAGAATCTTTTACTGTTTAAAAAATGTTGATGGCTAATGGCTTGAAGCCACATGAATCACAAAGCGCTGGGTTCCAGTTCAGAGAGCCTATAGCTACAGGTGGGTCTCTAAAGAAGCATTTTTGTTCTTACGAGTCCTAACGTAACAATAGACAATCTACTTATATTACTAGTTTGGTGGGCTTGGCATCGACTTCAATTACTGTGAAATTTATTATTTATGAAGCTATTATTTTTGTACTTGAATTTTGATTAGTAAACGATAATTATTTTATATTTTTCAGTGTTTCATTTCGAAATAGGTTAATTTTTTTCTTAATAAGTTATGATTTTAATCGTGTTACACGTTGTATACATATAAATGCATATTTTCCAGTTTATTATTATAATTTCGCGTGGCCGGACTTCGGTGAAGCAAGTTTGAGTGGATTACTCGATATGGCCAAAGTGCTGTCCTTCGCTCTACAAGAGGGGAGAGTAGCAATACATTGTCATGCAGGTAAATTACAATTAATCTCTGAGAACCTAGTCTTTCGCACTTTACGTACTGTATAAGAAACCAAGGCACTGATTATTGGTCTGTTCGAGGATAGTGCCCAATTCCATTGCTAGACGATTGTGTATTTTCTCACAGAGCCGAAACCATTCTGCTGATTTTAACGTATAAGGTATCATTTTGAATTCATCTAAATTACGCACGAGTCGATTATTGTTTGAATAGCTTTTATTTTTAATATGGCGTCTATAACACAATTTAAAGAAAAATCCACTAGATCCCTTCGTAATAGGTGGTACATTCAATAGGCTTTGCTTTTTCACATTCTTACATTTCTAGTACAATTTCTAAGTATGTTCAACGCTTTTCCACAATTTCTCACCTTTCTGTTAAGTTGAGAAATTTTATATACATTTTATATATAGAATTTTATATATAGAATGATACACAAAGGAATCATCAATATAACTAAAGCCTGTGAGCAGTTAGCGTTGTTTGGTGTATCTTCGAACTCCAAGCTTCAATATCAGTATTTAAACCTTGGAAAAAGCCCAACGGAAAAAGATTCATTGAAATCGATATACAATTGACGAAGTTATCGGTGAACATACGACTACATAAAAAACATATATACATACAGATGAACATAGAATCTCTTCTTTGTTTTGAAGTCAGTTAAAAAGGCTTTATTTCGAAATCGTAGGCAGACACTTAAATTTTATTTCTGTGTATAGTATAGATATAATATCTCAATAAACACATGTCATTTTTATAAAATGCATATTGAGGTTACAAAACCTCATTATTTGTATAATATGACTACCTATATGTATAATTACCACGAAAATAACTCGATCACTCAGATAACCCTCTATCAAGCGAACTTTGCATTATATTTACAAATTAATGTAAATGTACTTTGATTGTATTTGTTCAGTTGTGCGTATTCATTTGTAAAGTAACCATGGCTTTATTGTTTATTTTATTACTAGGTTTTTTGAAACTAATACTGTACTTGGTGCTCCTTTTCATTTGTTTTATAATTGGACTGAAACTGTGGCTAGAACCGATAAAAGGTGTTTGTAAGTGCAAAACGAAGTTACAAGGGAAAGTCGCTTTGATAACCGGAGGTAACTCAGGAATAGGTCTAGAAACAGCTAGAGATCTAGCAAAAAGAGGCGCGAGAGTCATAATAGCTTGTAGAAACACCACCAAGTCTAAAGAAGCGATTGCCGATATAATAAAGAGCACAGGAAACACGAATGTGGAATACAGACACTTAGATTTGTCTAAATTTAGCAGCATAAGGAAATTTGCTGATGATTTCAACGAAACTATTGATCGTTTAGATATTTTGGTTAACAACGCCGGTTGTGCCGGTGTTAAACAGAAACCTTCTGAAGATGGAATAGATTTAGTCATGCAGATCAATTACTTGGGCCCATTTCTTCTCACGAATTTGCTGTTAGATAAATTGAAAGCGTCTAAGCCAAGCAGAATAGTGATAGTTTCATCTTACGCCCACATTTTGGCTAAATTTGATCCTGAAGATCTTGTCGGATTGAATTCAAAGGGAACGATGACCAAATATTCCAACAGCAAATTATGTAATGTGCTCTGGACCAAAGCTTTGTCTAAAAGATTACCAGAAAGAGTTACAGTAAACGCCTTGCATCCTGGAGTGGTCAAGACAAATATTTTCAGTAAATTATCTCCGTGGCTGAAGACAGTTATTTACGCAGTTATAAACATGGTCTTTAAATCTCCTGAAGAAGGAGCTCAAACCACCATACATTTATCTGTAGCTCCAGAAATACAGAATTCTACTGGAGGATATTATGCAAATTGTAAACTTAGTAATACGTCGGATTTAGTAAAAAACGACTATTTGGTTGAAAAAGTTTATAAAAAGAGCTTGTATTTAACAGGAGCTGTTGAGAAATGATATCCTATAATTTATATTAGATAAATCTACGTAAAATATCAAGGCAATAATACAAATAAACTGTACCTGTACTTTTAATGTTGTAAATAATAGGATTAAATGCGGAAAGATACACCGTTATAATATATGTTATAATATGTTATAAATCATTCAATAAAATTCAGTTGTTCAAGAATTTCTATTTTGTACTTAGTGTGTCCACAAGTTTAGTTTATATATTTGAAAAATTATCTCAATTGTAACAATGTATTTGAATCGCATTAAAAAATATGTTTCTTGTATTGGTATTTTAGGAAATTTATTCTCCTTTCAATTAATAACAAAATAAAATTTCAACGAATAATTTAAAATACAGTTGCTTAAGGTCATAGCAATGAATAAAGAAAAGTTACGTGGCTATGTAATTGCGAATAAATTGCCAAAAAAGGTATTAATGGAACTACCCTAATTTTAAAACACAATATGATAACCACTTCTATTTATATTATTATCATTAGTATTACAGAACGATATAAGTGGGTAAGCGCAGAATATTATACTCGTAAGTTTAATTTCATATGCTTAGTTTTGTATTTAAAGTTAGGTTTACTCATACAGCAACTTAACCTTGAATCAGGCATGCACCAAGTTTGGCATGCAAGTATATGCACACATGCACACTTAAAGCAAGTTTAAATTAGACTTCCTAGTTGCCACGCGACAAAGACACAATGTTGATGTAAGAAACAGTGTGTTTTGTGCTGGAGTTATTTAGGTACGACGCTTCATAGTCGTATCTGAAGACAGTTGTGTGATAAAATAAGAACAAAAAGTTTATACTTACTAAAAATAATAAGTTTGTTGCAATAATGTCAAAAACATTGTTGTCATATTTGACAGTAGTTTTTAATCATTAAATGTCAAAAACTTTCTCGTCATATTTGACCTGGTAATTTACAATCTAAGAAAAAATCAAGCATGCAGAAACCTTATATTATGCTATCTGGGTAGGTACCTACTTACGGTGAGATGATGTTACATAAAATGCCACAAGAAATAGGTACCTACCTAATTAAGTTACCTATTTGAATTCGAATCGTTTAATATTAGGTAGGAAACTAAGTAGAATATATTACCTATTATGTATACTATATTATTCATTATCACAAAATAGACATACTGAAACAAATGCATTCCATTACTTAGTTACGGGACACACTGTGTACACTAAACACATTTACATAATACATTAATATGCTTCACAACTAACAGACACGCAGCGAACTCGAAGCGTATACGCAACCAAACACTTTTATATAAACTGAGGTAGACTCGTCCTGCACAACAAATTCTGAAACGTCAAATAGGAGCTAATTAGCACCAGTGCGTTTAATTCACATCGAATTTCATTGTTTCCGAACGAGATCTGCAGTCTCCCAATCCTGCTTGACGACCTATTGCTGCATCTGCGAAGGAAACCACTGCCCTACAGGAGCATTGATCCACCAAATGACGGGGAGAGATCCCATCCGACCCATTCGACCCAGTCGACCAGGACTCGACGCTCAGAGTACCATCTCAAAGCACTCCTCCAGAGTATACTGGGCGGAGTCATGGTCGCTCCCGTAGTGATGGCACTACATAGTCAACTCGCGACCGATATTATTCAATTACTAATCGCAGCACCCGTGCCATGCGAGAATCTGCATGATAGAAATCATTGTATGTCAGCGCGCAACCGATAGCATATATTTTTTATACTCTCACTTCCAGTGAATTTTTTGCACCTTTAACATACCTATAAAGTAACAGCTTAAAATTACTGCCACAAATTAGCATTCATAAAGTTATATAAAAAAACGTTGGTGCGCCTTATTAAGTCTTGCTGCACACCAACTTTTATTGTCTATTTTTTGGAACATTCATGTACCTATCGAGTAACAGCTTGACTTCCTCTAGTTTCTAACCCGAGTGTGGCGATTCATTTGGATCGCTCTCAGTGTCACTGACAGAATCGCCGCCCTCATACATTTGTCTATAATAATCACTCCATCGCTGCAGAACATCTTTTTTGTCTGTTATCAGATGATGTTCTTTCGAACGCACTTTATTCATTCTGTAAGGTGTCGGACCACTTCGGTACTTACGTATTTCTTTCCAAAATAATTTGGAATTTTCCTGGAAGTTGTCCCACATCTTGTTTTCGTCTAACACCCTACACCTTTCACGCTTCTCTTTCACCAGTGCCTTCGTTTCTGCTTTCTGCAGCTTATATCTCTCTTTCATCAAATCCTTCATACTACAGCTATTTTTGGCAGCAAGGTAGTCTCACCATGCTTTCTTCTTCTTGTACACACTCCTTCAACTCACCATCCCACCATAAATCACGCTTTTTACCATTCCCAATCATTATAATCGTTCCACATACTTCTTTCGCAGCCTCGATCATACTATCTCCTAAGGTTCTGCCAACATTCTTCAACATCCTCACTCGTGATTTTCAACCTAGCGTCAAGCTTACTGGATACTACCCTTTTATATTCATTCATGGTGGTCACATCTTGCAGTTTTCAGCTCTTGATGCGACAGACTGCCGCAGGTTTGGACACTACGCCACATCGCCGCGCTGCAAACAGACCCCTCATTCTAGTTATTAATTTATTCATTCATTATTCTAATTGTGAAAACAATTTTGACATTGTCGGTATTTTGGTTAAGCGTGAGATGTCCATTAAAATTAATAAATTAGGTATTCATTTTTTTAAAGCAGATCGACTCAGTTTCAAGTAAGAGTCATTTCATTGTATCGAGAGAAACATTTGTACAGCAGAAGTAGGTCAAATTGAATAAAATATATTCTCACACAATTGAAGAATCGAATGTACTAAATCATAGGCGACTTACTCGAGAACAATTCATTCAAAACGACAAAAACTTTTGTGTGCTATAAAAGTGTTCCATATTTGAATTTCGTGCAGTACGTATCGACACGAAATTTAGTTATACACTTCCTTCGATCACAAATATATAACAAGATACACAATCAGCGTTCCAAAAACGTCCGAACCAAATGTGCGCTGAAATGAGAATTTTAGCGCACTCAGTCTTAGTAGTAATTTGTGAACACTAAAGGAAACATGACAAAGTGCTCTTTCAAAGTTTAAAAATAACACGTCTAGAACGTTAAAAAAAGATGGCGTTTCTTATTTTCGGTAAGTAATTAAGATTATTTTATTTACGTGTTCATTATTTCGTTATAATAATAACGTTATATAGCTCTTTTTTATTAAATTTATGATAATATTTTTCAAACGACAGCTACATAATACATTAATTATACGATCGTGAATAAGACTGAGAACCATACTACCGCATTCTTATTTCATTTATTCGGATTATACTTTTATCTCTGTTCTAAAATTATAGAATGGAGTTTTTATTCTTACACTTTTATTTTTTTAAATATATTTTTGGTGTCGAAATTTCAATTATGACTGGTAGTATAGGATATGCTGCTAATTATAACTTTTAATGTAATTTATGTAATTGTGTATTCTTTTATAAACACTGCAAGTTATTGCAATATTTTTCTCGAACATATAAAAAAATATATAGTTTTCTTCAGGATCCTATTCGATGTGAAAAATACTTCTATAGTAGCACGCCAAAAATGCAATGAATACTTCATACTAAATGAACGAAGCGTAGTTTGCTCTGATCACTTTTTAGAATGTGACGAATATATCACAGCGAAAGGCTTAAAAAGGCTACATAATATTACGTATTTACTTAAACCTGCACTGCATTTCTATTTGACATTATTTCTATTTCTATTTGACAATAAGTTATTATTTGTATTGTGGCGTTGTTAGAAGATTAACGTTGCCACTAAATCGTTTGAAACTAAGATTTTAGATGCTTTGATTGTTTTTCATCAAAATTAAGAATTCTAGTCATGATACATTTCTCTGACTACCCCGTTAGGGATACCGCGTGATGATATGTATGTATATAATAAATGATGACTCGCATACAATTTCCCATTTAAAAATAAAAAAAATATCAACACTTTATTGCGACTTCACTCTGTATTCCTAGATTATGTCATTGCCTGATATCCAACATTTTCTTCCTTGTCTCGCCTTATAATCTAAATATTATGTCTTATCCTTATCACGTCCACTTCACAAGCCAAAATGATGTAAATAATTTTTGACAAATTTCGTTTCAATGTCTTACAATGATCTAAACGTTAAACGAGCTTTTACAACTTTATGTCTTTAAGGTCTACTTTTAATTAAAACAATATTACCGATAATACTGTACGATGTTCAAAAATATATCAATTCGAACAGTAATTATGTATTTAGATTTTAAAGAAAATTGTGAATTATTATTTGTGATCGAAGAACCAAAAATAAAAAAATATGATTAATTGTGTAACAATGCTGCTCCCTCCCTTTCTCTATTCTTACCTTGCGTCTGAATATGTCATTGCCTGACATGCAACATCTTATTCCTTGTCTAACATTATAATTTCTGTGTTTTATCCTTGTCACTTTCATGTAACAAATCAAAATGACGTAAATAGCGATACAAATAAATTACGTTAATTACACTTTAAGCACGAAGCGTAAGATTGAATTATAAATATATTTTTGTTAACATACGTTTCAATGCCATGGGAGAATCTTTTACGAGCTTTTACGACCTTTATATGCATTGGCAATAAAGTTTACTTTAAATTAACACAATTTTAAAATAATACTATACGATATTAGAAATGTATATGTCAATTCGGACAATAATTTGTTCGAATTTTATAGAGGATTGTGAATCTAGTTATATGTATATTTGTGATCGAAGTACACTTCGAATGAATAGTTTCATAATTCAACTATGGACTTTTTGGCAGGAACGGGAGAAGTAATGTTGTCATTTTATTTAGATTTTCTATTTTTTACATTATTGGGAGTTTTAAAGTACAACAGTGATAGTATATTGTGTTTTAAAGTTCTGTGCAAGTGAAAAGAATGGAGTAGGTGTAAATAAACATGTGTAGCTGAAGCTTTCGCGCTCTTCCAAGAAGTCCTGTAAAACTTTAGTAAAGTGTACTTACACTTTACTGGAGAAGTTTTAACGTTTTATATAACGATTCTACTCTTATACTATTTCAATACCTGACATTGGCAAATACGCTAATCGCCATGCCATGAAGAAAAAGGAAAAAAATGAGGAGTTTTTGGCGGTTTTGGCGGGATTTTATTGGGAGTGGCTGGGCGTTTATTTTAATTATTTGCAGATGGTTTCTAGTGGATATTGTGATGTTAAGTTGGCGTAGTTTTGCGTCCCAAGTATCTATGCTATTGAGCTGTTATGTGAAATTGTTGAAATAAGTGCTTATTTAGTAACGTGACGTTGAGACTTTTATAGGCCACTATTCAATGGATGAATTTTTGTACAGAGACTCGTTCGCATGACGTATCTGGTTTAATTAATGTTATTTACCCTTGAATTGTACTTTTCTTAGGTCTGGGCCGCACCGGCGTCCTGATTGCGTGTTATCTGGTGTACTCCTTACGTGTCAGAGCGAACGACGCGATCCGACTCGTGCGCAAAAAGAGACCTAGATCTGTTCAAACCTCCGGACAGATATTGTGTGTACAGCAATTTGAACATTATATACTACCACAGACGGTAGTATTTAGTTCTAAGTAAGTAATCACACCCTCTGAGTATATGCTTAAGTTTCCACAGTTAAGTTCACTTATTGAACTTTATAATATAGGTTCATATATAGGCTTAGGTAGGAAGTCAATAACATTAAGACTACAAGTTCATTTGAATGTGGAACTTTCCGTTTACAAGGCAGATTATTTGAATACAGAGATGATAATTTTGTGTATCTCATCCCCAAGTAAACTTCTCTGAGGTTGTCATAATAGAATTGTAGTAGAATTACTGCATCTCCCTCTCTCTATTCGGAATCAGCAGAATATCTCATTCTTGAAGTCTTAATTCACCACACCAAAATTCTACTGGCTGTCTTTTATAGTCCCAATCTTAATATCAATTATTTTGACACCCTTGATAACATTTTAAACGATTTGTGCCCTATCTATGATCATGTGATATTAATGGGTGATTTTAATACGTGCTTGATCAAAGGTGAATCTCGCTCGCAGAAACTTCTGTCTCTTCTGTCTTCCTTAAATCTACATACCTTGCCTCTTACTGCTACCCACCATTTTCCTAATTGTATTCCGTCTCTATTAGATTTAATGATTGTGTCATCTTTGGAAAACGTCGCTACACATGGCCAAGTTACTGCTTCTTTCTCTTATCACGACTTAATTTATTTATCATATCGTATTCGTCATCCTAAGCATAAGCCTCAAGTTACATTACTTCGTAGTTACAAGAATATAGACGTGGAAGCATTGTGGTGTGATGCTGGCGCTATTGATTGGTTATCGTTGATCAATGGCGCCAATGTCGACGTAATGGTTAATGAATTTAATGACAAAATCCTTGACCTGTATAATCGACATGCCCCATTGAGACAAGTTAAAATTAAGCACAATCCTGCACCCTGGATTACATCTGATATTAAGGATCTCATGGGCCGTAGAGATAAAGCGAAGAGACGGTACAAACGTCGTCCATCAGAGCGTAACCTGACTAGATTTAAAGTCTTACGTAACCGTTGTAGCCGTATGTGTCGAGATGCGAAAAGACTTTACTTTCATGATTCCTTAGAAAATCGCAACTCGACACAGGTGTGGAAGTTTCTAAAGTCTGTTGGTATTGGTAAATCATCGGTTGCTAGTTGTAAGGAAGTTGATCTGAACACTCTTAATCAGCACTTTTCTCTTTCGCCAGCTTCTTTGCAACCTCACGTTAAAGCTAACACTTTGGTGGAGATTTCCAACCTTCCATTACCACACTGTTCTCCATTTCACCTTAAGACTGTAACTGAAGAAGACATTAAAAAATCTATTCTTGCCATTTCTTCCACTGCTGTCGGGAACGACAATTTAAGTTCAAAAATGATTACTCTCATACTGCCCTTGCTACTTCCTATTCTTACCCACATTTTCAACTACTCTTTAACTTCCTTTTCTTTTCCTTCGGTTTGGAAACAAGCACATATTATTCCTTTACCTAAGGTTTCTAATCCCGCTAGACTGTCTCATTTTCGACCTATTTCTATTTTACCCTTTCTGTCGAAAGTACTTGAGCACATTGTTCATAAACAACTGTCTGCTTTTTTAATCTCCAACAATCTTATTGATTCTTACCAGTCTGGCTTCCGCCCAGGCCATAGTACAGTGACAGCTCTTCTTAAAGTCACTGATGATATTCGTTGGGCTATGGAAAACAAGTCTCTCTCTATACTAATTCTCCTTGACTTTAGTAGTGCATTCAATTCAGTAGATTTCGATATTCTCCTCGGAATACTCCGTTCCATTAATATCTCTTCTTCTTCTATATCATGGTTTGATTCTTATCTAAGGGGCGGCTCACAATGTGTTCGTTGTAATGAATCTTTCTCAGACTGGTGTAATATAAGTACTGGTGTGCCCCAGGGAGGAGTACTATCTCCTTTACTATTTTCTATTTTCATTAATTCTGCCACTATAGTGATATCTTCTAGCTTTCATCTTTATGCTGACGACTTGCAGCTTTATCGTCACTGTGACGCAACTGAAATTGATTCAGCTGTTGTTGCTGTGAATGACGATCTGGATAGTATTAGTGTATGGGCGAACTCGTATGGCCTTTTAATTAACCCAAATAAATCCCAAGCCATGATAATTGGTAGCAGGTACACACGAGGTCGTCTTGACTTTTCATCCCTATCTCCAGTGAGTTTAGACGGCACTCCGATTCCTTTTGCAGATACTGCTAAAAACTTGGGTGTCATATTTGACTCTCATCTTTCATGGAGTGCTCATATTTGTGAAGTCAGCAGAAAAGTTCATTTCTCATTACATTCACTGAAACATCTTCAAAATTTTTTACCTTTAAAGACTAAAATTTCCCTAGCACAAACACTTATCCAGCCGATAATAGATTACGCTGATGCCTGCTATCTGGACCTGACTGAAGTGCTTCTAAATAAGCTTGAGCGCTTGCAAAACCTCTGTATACGGTTCATCTTTGGTCTTAGAAAATTCGACCATGTTTCTCATTTGCGCAAAACACTGAAGTGGCTCCCTATTCGCTCTCGCAGGAACACTCGAATACTATGTCTCCTCTTCAACATACTGCATAACCCATCATCTCCTTCCTACTTAAAAATTCGTTTCTCCTATGCTCGACCGTCAGACACTCCCTGCAGACAACATCTGAGAACCCTTCTTAACATCCCATCCCATAAAACTGATTTCTATTCCTATTCTTTCACTGTTCATGCGGTAAGATTGTGGAATTCACTTCCGCCTCATATTAGAGACAGTAATTCTGTATACGTTTTTAAAAGACGAGTTAAAGAGTATTATCTCTCCTCACCACCATAAACTATATCGTATGTATATGTGTAATGTTTATATAATCATTACTTTAGTACGTGTAGTTGTGTATTTGATATATATTTTAAATATGGTTTGGTGTATGTAGAGTTTATTTATAATATTTTGTATGATCATATTATGTATGTATTATGTATATATATATATATGTATGTGTGTGTATGTGTGTATGTATATGTGTATGTATGTGTGTGTGTATATGTATATATGTGTATATATACACACCGGCACAATTAGCGGAACACAAAAAAAGCAGGATTTTAAAATCTTTTACTTGAGGAACTGGCCAGTTATGATATTTTTTTAATTTATTGTCAAATTTGAAAATAGAAAATTAGATGACATACACTTTTTTCATTCATTTGTTTTATTTTCCCGAACAATACGTTTTGTCAACTTGTTCGAGTAATAACTACGTAATTGTAATTTTTTTGAAAAATTGCACTTAATGGTTTTTTATAAATTTGTTATTCTATAGGCAATTTTGTTTATTAAAAGCTCTTTATTATGCCTGACTTAACATCACTGGAAATCATTAGGGCTGATGAAATGAGAAGAAATGGCCATACCTACAGATCGATTGCCTCAAGGCTTCGTCGACCAGTATCAACGATTCATCGCAGCATCCAGCGGTACAGATCGTCTAATTCTCTTGTGAGGAGGAGGGGTCAAGGTAGAAAAAGATGTACATCGAGGCGAGATGACAGTTTTTTACAACTTGGAGTTCGTAGGAATACGCGATTAACGGCTGTACAAGCTCGAAATGAACTGGAAGACGTTCGAGGAGTACGAGTAAGTGAGCGTACAGTTCGCAGGAGATTTGAAGAAGTTGGTTTAGGGTCGTATATACCTGCCAAAGGCCCAAAACTTGAGAGACGTCACCGCGTAAACCGATTAAGCTATGCGCGAGAACATCGTCATTGGGATTTGAACGAATGGCAGCAGGTTCTCTTTACTGATGAGTGCAGAGTTCTTTTAAAACAGATCGATGGGAGACAGCGAATATGGAGACGCAAAGGAGAACGCCACATACAGTCTAATTTTGAACACACAGTGGCTTATGGTGGCGGCTCGATTATGGTTTGGGGAGGGATATGTTTGGGAGCTCGCACGGAGTTAGTGATAGTCACAGGAGGGACCATGACAGCAGATCGATACATCAGAGACATTTTAGAAGAACATGTTGTACCATTTGCCCCATTTATTGGTGACGACTTTATTCTAATGCAAGATAATGCTCGTGCTCATAGTGCACAATCGGTACAGGCATATCTGAGCCACGTAGGTATACCGGTGATGCAGTGGCCAGCAAATTCCCCCGATATGAATCCGATAGAGCATGTCTGGGACTTGCTAAAAAGAAGGGTTAAATCCAGAATGCCACCCCCCAACAATCTGAATGAACTTGGAAACGCATTACTTGAGGAGTGGGAGCGGTTGCCTCAAGAAATCATCGATAACATAATCTGTAGCATGCCCAGACGAATGGAAACCGTAATCAGAGCAAGAGGGGGAAACACTCGTTATTAATTTTGCTTTAATTTTATTGTTAAATCATTTAATGCTTACTTTTTTTTATTTTTTGTGATGGTTCATAATCATCTAAAAATTTCACTTATTTCAAATTTCTTTATTTTTCAATAAAAAATAACGAAGACTTTTCAAAGTCGTTGTTAAAAGATGTTAATCAATTTGTTATTTTGTGTCTAATTACATTTTCGTCAAATATATGCGTAATTATCTCATAGTCTCACTTTTTTTTCTGTTCCGCTAATTGTGCCGGTGTGTATATATATATATGTGTATATATTTATACATGTAATATTTCTATGTATATCTATATTTTTTGCAATTCATACACATTAGATTTTGCTTTCGTAACGGCTTTTCTATCACAGGTCTGCTGGAAGAAATTTCATGATGAAATAAGCAGTACCTTTGTATATAAATTTCATTTCATGTATTCCTTAAACATGTGTGTGTATGTACATAAATAATTAAATAAATAAATAAATAAATAGAATTATAAATATGTAAGCTATTCGCAGATATGAAAAATTGGCATAAGTATGCATTTATGTTACATTAGTAGCTGCGCTTCACGGTTTCGCTCGTGTTAATTTTGACATTTATCTGATATAAACAGTAGCCTAGATTACTCTCTGAAAAGTCCTCTACTTGCCAATGTAAGTCTCGTCAAAATCGGTTTAGCCGTTTTGGAGATTAGTCCGGACAAACAAACAGCCAGACACAAAAATTTAAAGAAGCGTGTTTGGGTTTCGATTATGTGACCACATAAACTTAAGAAAAAGAATCGAAATCACAGACAGACACTTCAATTTTATTTATGTGTACAGTTATATAGATTAGGCATATATGTTTAAACGTGACTTTTTTCCACATTCCGATCGGAGCTGATAGAGCATCAAAGTGCAACAATTCATTTGCATAAATCATATGAAACCATATATCTCTCACTTGGCCGACTTTCACAACCCGCGTGGTAAATAATATTTTGCGGTTGGCATGTTTTTCTTTCTATCCTAGACCATCATAGATGAAGAAGTTGAAATGTATGTTTTACGTTTGTGATACTTTGCTTGCTAGTTCTTAAAACACGTATTTTTTATCAACACTACGGTCTTCCTAGGATTGATTTCTCAAACCGAACCTGAGACGCGAGGCAGATGTAGGTACTATATAATTTTTATACCGACAAACGTGGTATTTTATAGTTTTCTTAATCCAATACAAACAGTTATTCTTGTGAGTTAAATATTTTCATTTTTCAGGGAATCTTTAATGTTAACCAAAGATAAGAAGACAGCTGAATTCACACTAAAACAATACTTGTATAGACAAAGGGCCACTCTGCACGGGTTAGAAGAAAGAGCTTTTAAAGAGCTTCCCAAGGTATGCTCGTGGACTTATTTAGCTTTTGTTAGAATATAATTACTTCTTATTTAAATATAATAATATAATATAATATAATATAATATAATATAATATAATATAATATAATATAATATAATATAATATAATATAATATAATATAATATAATATAATATAATATAATATAATATAATATATATATATATATATATAATATAACTTACATATGCTCTTCGCTGTTCTCAGCTTTATAAATTTCAAACGCTTTTAAAATCTGTAGACAATATTCTAAAAAATACATTATCTAAAATATTAAATTGCTCCTTTGTTGATGACAGGGTCTGGAATCAAGCCTCGCTTCCCATCTGTTATGGAGGCCTGGGCATACGCAAAATCTCGAGTGTGTCACTGCCAGCTTTTCTTTCGTCAGCCTACAGCACGGAAAACCTTTTCCTATCTGTTATTCGCCCTTCCTTAGGATCGGTTGAGGTGCCGTGCTTGACTGATGCTCGAAATGCTTGGTTAAGTGTTTGTCCGAGTACTAACCTGCCTACCTCGACCTTTTCTCAAAAACACTGGGATGAGCCTCTATGCAAAAATGTTCATTTACAACTTTTAGATTCTTGTAGCACCGAAAAAGATCGGTCTCGCCTCCTAGCTGTTTCTGAGAAGGAGTCAGGACACTGGTTGAAGGTAATACCTTCAAAAAACTTAGGAACCTTAATCGACAATACCACGCTTTCTCTCATAGTATCCCTTCGTCTGGGGGCCAGGACTAACCTTCTTCACCGTTGCCGCTGTGGTGATCTCGTCGATGTACTAGGTCACCATGGTTTATCCTGTTTACGTAGTGCGGGCCGCATGTCACGACATGCTGCCTTGAATGACGTCATTCGGCGGGCTCTTGTCGCCGCTGGCGTTCCTGCAGTCTTAGAGCCTGTAGGTATTGTGCGCAGCGACGGCAGGAGACCGGATGGTTTGACGCTCATTCCTTGGAAACTTGGAAGATCGCTGGTGTGGGATGCCACTTGTGTCGATACACTTGCTGTTTCCTATGTGCCGGCGACTTCCAAGTCAGCAGGTGCCGCGGCCAGCACTGCCGAGAACTTGAAGCGACGTAAGTATGCGACTCTCTCTGAGAGTTTCATATTTACGCCCTTTGCAGTCGAAACTTTGGGTCCCTGGGGCCCCGAAGCCCATCGACTGGTTTCTGATATTTGTAAGAGACTGGTCGAGGCTTCGGGAGACCGCCGGGCTGGCAGCTTCTTCCGCCAACGAATCAGTTTGGCTATTCAAAGAGGCAATGCTGCCAGTCTGCTAGGTACCTTGAGCAATGACAGCTTTCTAAGCGGCAACTTTGAGGAAGTTTATTATTTAAGATGATGTGTAGTTTTAAGTTTGTAAATATTAACATATGTATGTACTTTTTATTAATAAAGATTATATAAGATCAAAAAAAAATAAATATAATATAATATAATATATAATATGTAAGTTATCTAACTCTCTATCCATATTATGAAAATGAAACGGTGTCTGTTTGTTTTTGTCACACACAAAATCAACGGGACAAATCAACTTTATGCATACGAAATGAATGTCATTCTGGCGTAATAAATAGATTAATCAAGTATTTGCTAATACCTAATACCACATGAGGGTAGTCGTAAGTAAGAGCTAATCAGTTTTTGTATAGAAATTATAGGTAATTAAATAATAAAACAATTTCGCATAGCACAGGGAATGCCCTCGTTTGAGACCAGATGATTGATGTCTATTGTCTGACTAAAAAAAATTGTTATTCTATAATTATATGATATTTTTTAATAAACTGTTATCGTCACTGCCTTTCCAGAGCTCTCTACACGAACACTGCATTTATAAGTATATACAGCTAAGCTAAGCTAAGCTAATGAAGTAAGCTATACACTAGCCTATCTTCAAACCAATTCCTCCATTATACCTACTTCTTTTTTTTATGAATAGTCCAATCTATTACACAAATTAGGTGACTCCAAGCTACGCACTAAGCTTGTACTCTCTTGTACTATGGATACCACAATGAACACGGAGACCATACAAATACAGTAACATTCAGACTCCCAGACAATTTATAAAAGTTCATTTTCTAAATTGACCTAGCCCGGAATCGGACCCAGGATCTTCGGGCTCGAAATACAGATGCAACACAACCACAAACTACAATAAAACAAGAAAAAATTACGTAGTTCGGGATTTTTGTCTCCAGATAGTTTACTGCCTTTGCGAGCGACTGCTTAAACTCTGTGGTTGCCAACATGCAGGAGGACTAGACTTACGTGTTAGAAACAGACCTTTCTACAAGTCCTTTTTGGCGTATCGACTGAAGCAGAGCAAGCAATCGGAGCCAGACACACCGGTTGAAGTTCCGCTCACAGGTGACGACAATATTTTTACTTCTATTGTCTTTTTACATCTTTACCTTTTAAAAATCATTGTGGCTGTTGAAGCGGCATAACATATGCTCATAAATTGACCTCTTAGAGTGTCATGTCCTTAAATACAAAATTTGGCATTGTTTTTTCATCTATATAGTGCTAATAGTTAGCGAGTAAAATTGTTGCGATATACGAATAGGTACAGACGGGCAGTACGACTTTATAAAGATTCTGTTTTTTGCGTCGGTCCACCTGTAAATAACATGTACATACTAAAAACAATACATATGAATTTTATGCACACATTTCTGCACAGTACACCGATTCAACGTCATTTCGTTAGAGCAAACACACCATTATTTCTACTGCACTCATTGTTACATTGCTTCTAAAACAATCAAATAGGCGACGCAGTTTTTTTACTTCCATAATTTACTTAAGATCTTATACCTAAAACAACAACATACCCTACGGTTTCGGAAATATCTATAACGGGATAAGCGACTCCTAAAACTGTATATATATATATATATATATATATATATATATTACTTTAGAACCGGTTTAGGTAACCTTTTATTCTATGTGGCACTTAATAAGAGAAGTACAAATTGAAATTTGCAGCAACGCAGTACAATTATATACACTTCTACTATAAGCTATTGGTTGTACAACATTTCCAGAACAAGTAGCAACATTACCAATGGTGGAGTGGCGAGATCCAGTGGAAGAAGACATCGAGCGTAGTCTCGAAACCGTGAGTCGCATCACCGGCGGCACCAGCATTGGCAGCGGGACTCTTGCTGCTATCCACATTTATGAGGCAATATTGTTTCCGTTTTCCACCTGCTATCGCGGTAGCTAGCACGCTGAAAACGTAGAATGTGCCACCAGCTGCTTAACTTCACGCGCAGGTCGTAGCAGTTTTCCAAAGATTAGGAGTAGGACTTATTATGAAGAACTGATATAAGCGATGGGCTAGAAACCTGTCATTATTTGGTAGTGCTTTGGTAACTAGACTTCTTCTTTGCCGAAGCAGTTCGCTCGAGACCCAACCTATTTATTCCCGAATATGAAGCCACTAATATTCACGCTGACGCGGACTGGTAACGCCCTGAGCCGAGGTCCATCCTCCATACGAGATATCCCTCGTCGGCTGAAGAAACCCTCAGGCAGTCGACTATGGCAAAGCCTTCAGCGCTCGCCTCAACGCAATCGGTTACGCTGTAAAAGCCACTAGGACTAACAGCAAAGAAGGTTTTTTTAGTTTGTTTAAGTCTAACACTACTCAGTCGTGTAGAGTCCGGCTGAGCGTCGGTGGGGATCTCTTCCCTTATCAGAAAAAAATTAAATTGGTACGCTCGAATTAATAATAATGATGAAAATAAAGCTTTATTGACCAAAATTATAAAAGAAATCTTTAAAATGAAACCCTGCCTTCAAAACTAGGAAATCCTACATTTCTGGAGATAATGTTATGTTATTGGTGTTTAATTGTCTTTTATTTTAATTAACGATGACTGAAAGTGATGTAACGAACATTCACATTCGCGAATATACGTATGTATTTGACGTTCGCATTTGCAAAAATTATATAAATAATTTTGGAAATCTATTCGTAAATGAAAAAGGTAATTAAAATATGTACGAAATGACAATGCAACTGCTAAGTTTTGAAGCATTTATTAAATTTAAATAAAACATTAATTAGGGAATAATTTTGATTTAATCGACTCGAAGTTACAGATTAATCTAATCAGATACAAGTCTTACAACATACATACATAATACTACTGATGTAATCAATATTCCTATTCATGTTCGCGAATAACGGAGACAATATACATATTCGCATTTGTGAATGTAGGAAATCCAAGACTCGTTACATCACTAGTTCGGAATATTAAAAAAATCTCTTGCTTTAAACGTATTAAAGTATGAATAACTCAGAGGAAGCTTCTTTCAGAAGCGTTTAGTCTGTTCCTTAATACAAAAAATTAAAAAAACATTATTCATTTCACAGGCGTTTGTGATCGATCATCACAGTCTTCCAGAGGAAAGACAGAAGTACCTCAAGCAACTTCGCAACGAGATTAATCAGAAAAAGGAAGCGATATCCAAGATCAACGATGAAGAAGATCCCGTTGTTATAACGGGACTGTTGTGCGAATGGTTCGAAGGACTTAGACACCCGATATTGGATAGGGATGATCTCTCTATTATTGTTGGTCGAGCGCAAAATGTGGAATCCTGTATGTTAGCCTTGGATAAGGTATGTAAATATAATGTTTACATGATTGATGACGAATACTTCTATTGCTATCTTCCGCCCGAAATCGTAACATTAATCAACACGTGTTTCGTTTCTCAACGAAGCATATCAAGTAGGGTTGCCACCTTTTTTTTGAACAAATGAAGTACTAATGTTTACTTTCCTGTGGGAAGAAAATATAGTATAACGTGTTAAAATAAAGTTTTACTTTATGAGATTTGCCGTCAGTATATTTTTCATTCTTTCTTTGAAAAGTTCTTTGCTATTTTAGTGATGAGAGTCGGCACTGATGTTTTATAGGTACTGTTCAAAAATGAAATCAGTGCTCATTATTATTTATTGACGCATTACACAGAAAATCGCTTAAACAGTTTTCTTTCTTTAAATAAACAATAAAATAAGTCAAAATAGGTATAATAAACTGTTTTCACATATTTTATTACTCTCGTAAAACATAAAGTACATGTGTCCAAAATAACGTATCATTACACAATACTTTATTACTAAGTACGGGTGACAACCCTAATCCTAGAATATTCCAGAGTTCACTCGGTCAGCCGACCAGCGCTGAATACAGAATACACAATCGCACGGTGCTGATTGGCTGACTAGAGTCTGAATTTTAGAATATCCATCCTTTGGATATTTAGTTGAGAGGTGAAACACGTGTCGGTTGATAATTTCGGGAATGTAGGTGGAAAATAGCTACAATTAATAAGTATTCATCACATGAGATGATTTCCGCAAAGCATTATAACATATTATATGATTGTTGGCGTGACTATTTGTGACGCTCACAACGTAATGGACCACTACGTTGCGGGCGTCACCTAATCATCACTATTATTGGTGCTTCAGTGCAGTGCGGTCAGGTACTAGATGGATGATCTAATGTCATTTATATCCAACCGTCTACCTTCTCCAGAAAGCACGCTATGTTGATCTCAGAAGCTTTATGGGCTCTAAAACTGTAGAGCTGGCCATGAGCACGTCTATACCGAACCGTACTGGTCCTCTGTCGCGAAATTCACTCTGTAAGTGCTATATATTACAGAAAAGACCTGTGTTAGCATTGGAACCTACATAGGCTGTTACTGCTGCCAATTCCTGTCCAAAACGATATAATACGTAGGATAAAATAACGCTTAGAAACCAACTAAGCGCACAAAGCTGAAGTTACTTCAAGCCGTTAATGAATAAACTAAATTATTAAAAAAAAAATCTGACAACATTTTTGATTGAAAATCAAAAAATAAGCTTTAAAATCTATAAAGATTTGTAATAGCAATACAATGCACACTTATTATTATTACTTATTATTGAAAAAATTTAAATTCATTTACCTTTCATTTGATACCCATATTGTCATAATTTTCCCCTGTACTTCCTTTTCCTCGGGCGACATATTAAAACTATATGGCTATGTCACTCCTACAATTAAGACAAATCTAATGACACGTCATATGTTGAAATCCATACACACATACATTCATACAATCAGAAACATAACCCTCCTTCGGCAGACGGGTTAAAAATAGGTACAATTTCGATTGCATCTTTCTAAAATAAAACGTAAAAAAATAACTGTAGTGAAGGTTTGTTGTATAAAACTTATTATACATCAGAAAAACAAGTATTTCTAATAATGCACTCGTCAACTAAATACTCATTACAATTCTGTAAAATACCGTGGTAGTTCTGCGCGGTTCCGTATTCTAGCAATTAATTATACGTCGTTATCGCCCATGGAGCACTCAACCTATAGAGACGACATATCCATCTTATTCTCCACTGCTCAGTTTACTTACACTAATAAATTTAAACTCTCGCTCGCATTAAGCAGTACATAACCAATACTGGACCTGTGTGTACATCTCTGTATATTCCGACTGATATTTAAATATTTATGTAATGACTTATTGTTCTATTCGGTGGTGTGGTAAAAACAGGAAAAAAACAAACTATAAAACAGAACGCAGTAACCGCAACAGCGTTTAGAGTTTAGACGTATATTGTTTTCATACAAAATAAATGACACTGCCACTCTATAGGTTAAATGCTCCATGTTATCGCCTCACCAAAGGATAAATTCAGTTAATCGACCACATTATTCATAAGTGTTTGTAAAATACGACGTTGTTAAATTTTATTATTACTGACCTCATTAATAACCCCATAATTATAAGGTGGCAATGCGGCACAAGACATCGATAGATTGTTAGCCCATACGCCTAAAGAAAGTTCCTTGTAAGTTAACCCTATCCTTTGGTCGATTTTAGTGAAAAATATGAACAACTGGCATATTCTATATTTTTATTGGCCTAAACTACAGAATAAAAGTAGAAGCAGTTGCAAAATGTTATTATACTTTCATTGCAGGAAGACGTTATGCTCCTGGAATATTTACTTCGTTTCGTGCTCCGTCTGCGCCCGTTAGCGGCCAACAAGAAGGTTGATATAATGAAACGTTTGCTCGCTTCGCTCAGCCATCAAACGATTATGATCAATGGCAGATGCCTTCCGACGCATAGGGACTTCCAGAGGCTAAGAGATGGGACGTGTAACCAAGTGATTAACTTCATGTTGAGAGCAATAGTGGAGTTGCAGAAAGATATAGTCAAGCCCGGGAGGGACGATGCTGATGTTGTCATACCGAAAAGATTGTTTAGAATAAAAGCTTGGAAATAAGGTTCATTTTTATTTAACAAAAAATTAGTAAGAATGTGTGAACTGTGAACCACGAACACTGTAAACGCCTAACTAATGTGACCAATGGTCAATGACCATTTCAAGTTTTACTCAAAAGTGATACACTCATAATACAAGTGAAAATGGACAAAGAAAAAACAATGAAAGCAACGAAGAAACATGCTTTATTTACTTAATAATTAATTTTATTTATATACATTACATACATACATATCTTCAGGCTGTATCCCTAACGGGGTAGTTTTGTTTATCGAATATTAAATTTACAATAACTTTAAAATATTAAAATAACTATACTTATTATTATTAACTGGACTTCGTCATCTGTCTTTTGCGTCTTTGGATTGCTATCGGATCTGAAGACTTGACTGGGAAATGTTTCAAAAGCCTCAGCCCTCTCCCTATCAGTCTTAGCCCAAGTGTCATCTTGTAATTTAAGTGGGTATTGTGCAAACTGTGGCTTCTGTAATGATTTGACAGCCTTCTAAAAAGAATATTCATTGTTACTGGCGGGTGTTAGGCTTTCCAGATACCTCTGAACAGTGTCATTTTCGGTCTCTTTCAGAAATTTTGTCAACTCCGCAACTGTTATATGCTCTTTTATCCTTATGATTACGGCCATGATGCTACACTGTTCTCAGACAACGTTTTTCCAGTATTCTTTGCCTGACCTCGGCAGGAACATTATCAGTGGTGTATTTCCTGTATATCCTAAGGATATACCAGAGATTGGATTCGGGCAGCTAACCAGCACCGGTAACATTCGGTGCTGGTTCCTGAGGATGCTTTGTTGAGAGGCGAAACACGTGTCGATTGGTGGTTTTCGGAGTTTGAGCGAAAAATAGCTAGAAATAGAAATAGCTTCTTGAATGTTATTTGTTATTTCTATTGAAGCTTTTTTAATGTCATTATCTGATTTTAGTGAAACTTTAAGATAGATATTTTTTTGTCTGTGTTCTCAGTCTGTTTTTTTATTATATAAACGTAAGTCTTTGGTTTTTCTATAATATTGATACTCATTGTTGCAATAATTGGCGTATGATCTGATGAGTCATCAAGACAACTCTCAACATTTAAGAAATACGAATGTATGCCTTTATATATAAACAAGTTTAAAAGATTTCGTATTTTGTTATGATCAGATGGCCAATATGTTGCTTGCCAGATCGTAAGAACTTGTAATTTGTTAGTATATATACTCTTCTTCAACTCTCTACCCCTAGTGACAGTCAGCCGTGAACCCCACTGTACATTCTTTGCACTCTTCACACAATCTTGAGCCCTAGGTGGAAAAGTCGTATTCATTAAAATCTCTTTCTGCAATAGCGTGTCGAAGAGCATAACTTGTGCCAACCACTGTGCTAACACGTCAGTTGACAGAAGCAAAAAATTAAATCGACTTAAAAAAAAATCACTGAAAAGTTCAAAATAACTATCCTATATTAGCCAAACCTATACAATTAAATTCGACAGTTACTGAAGGCAGTCCCATGTTTACCAAACTAGTAGAAGAAAAACTAAGGTACACTAACGTTGTTGCACGTTGATTTGGTATCGATTTCAATAACTGTCAATTTTAATTACTTATATAGGTTTGATTAGTAAAGAATAGTTATTTTATATATACCAATGTTTTTTTAAGTCTGTTTAATTTTTTTCTTATAGTATTTTATTTCTCCCTTTCAAGTGACCTTGGCTTAAATAAATATTTAAAGTAGGTCTACAACTACGTAACTTCTTTTCTAATTCTGGAACGGAATGATATACAAAATACCAATATAAATAAATCCTTATAAGCAGTTGGGATAATTTGATGTATTTTCGAAGTCCAAGCTCCGATATCAGTGAAATTTAAATGGGGCCACCTTGTTGATATATTGAACTCAACCGAAAAAGAATCATTGAAATCGGTTCATAAACAAAGATTTTATGCCCAAACATTGTTTAAAAAAAAATATGCCGACGAATTGAGAACCTTTTCATTTTTTTGAAGTCGGTTTAACATTTTGAATAAAAAAAACACTGAAAATTACAAAATAACTGTTCTTTACTAATTAAAACTCAAATACAATAAAAATAACTTTAAAAGTACGATACACATACCTATATAATTAAAGGAGACGTTCCACGAATGTATGGAGCTCCGGCCTGCACTTTGTACACTTATGATTTAGAAACTTTAACATTAAATAAAAGTGTTTTAATTATGGTTTCGGTATATATTCGCCTAGTTCTTTCATATAAAAATATTTATATGCACGTAACATAGGCAACACCTTACCTAAACAAGATGGCATCAATGACACATCTGACGTATTCCACTTTTAATAAATAGTACTCTTTGTAACAAATTATATTGCAGGTATTAACTCTTGAAACCTATTTAAAATCTCAAACAGTGCCTTGTTCACAGTTTGAATATATCCACACTGCATTGTAGGGTATAAAAAACTTAACAGGAAATGAAATCTTTGACGCCTAGGGAAACAAATACACCAAATCAACTTTTCTTTTAAGAAATGCAATATAGCGACAACAAATTTTAAGTCAACAGATTAAATCAGTTCTATTTTATTAATCTTGGTAAATAATATGGGTAAAGTATAAGAAATTAATAAAAAATAACCCCGTTTGAGGAACAGGTCAAAGTTAACTGAAATTAGAAATAAACACGCCTTTTTTTATATATACAGCTCTAGTGTGAATTGTAGAGGTTTTAGTCAGCACATCAAAGATGGTGTTGTATATCAAGCTTGGTTAATATGAATAGTGATAAAAAAATAACCTGAACATTTAATAGGAGATAGTAGCGCCAAAACGAAATACATAACAATTATGGTAAAGCGATTGTCGATCTGCAGCTTGCTACAAATACTTAATCTGTGCTCCATAGTTTTTGATAGCGTTTTGAGCAATTAGACCCGTGACGTGCGCGACGTTCAAAGTATATTCATAATCACAACTCGAAGACATTTTCAACTACACGTTTTCAACAAAATGAAAATAGTTGCGCTGAAAGCTCTTTGTAAGTAGGTATTTTTGTTTAGTAAAGAATAAATTAATGGATGAGATTTTTTATCATTACTTTGTTAATAATATACCTACATATCACATGAGTTTGATAGTAAATTGAATACTTCGCATTTAGTTTTGCTACGAACTCGTTATGGCGTACTTGTTGTCCGTATAGCCCTGTTAAATAATAAAATATTGCTCTTGTATTAAAAATATATAATAAAAATTACAATTTCACTATTTTTCTAACAATCTTTAGATTCTTCCTCGATTTTCTGAATAGCGTACAAAGCGCGAGCCGAAAATCTAACCTCTCCTTTGTCAGTTACTGAGGTCGGTGCCAAACCTACCAAACCTACCAACAAACTTTCTATTGTTGCACATTAATTTATTTTTATTAATAAATTATTTTTATTGTATTTGAGTTTTAATTAGTAAAGGATAGTTATTTTGTACTTTTAAGTTTTTTTATTTGATGGCGGTTAAATTTTTTTTCTTAAATTTTTTTATTTCTCTATTTTGAGTGACCTTGGCCTAAATAAATATCTAGGGCAGGGTCTACAATTTACTTCTTTCTAATTCTGGAGCGCAACGATATATGTATGAGAGAATAATTAATATAAATAAGGGTTGAAACTAGATTCTGTTGTTTGGTGTTATTTAGTGTATCTTTGAAATCTAAGCTTCAATACCGGTGAAATTTAAATGGGACCACATAAAAACTATATCTCCTTTCAGACAAAAAAAATTTTGGAAATCGGTCTACAGTTAACGAAGTTATCGGAAAAAATATACGTACATACAGACGAACATAGAACCTCCTTTTTTTGAAGTCGATTACCTAGAGACTAACTCGGCTCATTTACTAGTGTTTTGATTACTACGCTTCCATTCGTTATTATTCTTTTTGTTAGGCAATAAAGAACGGGACAATTCTTTATAGCGAGGACGGAGTAAAGAAAAAAGGAATCAACTCTGTGAAAGGGATGCCCCTTTCAAAACGGGACGAATGGTCTCCAAAGAGTAAAGATGGTCTCGTAATGTACATGACATGAACTCTTGGATTCATTTAATAAAAATTTAGGATA
Organism: Zeuzera pyrina; assembly: GCA_907165235.1. Taxonomy (NCBI): domain Eukaryota; kingdom Metazoa; phylum Arthropoda; class Insecta; order Lepidoptera; family Cossidae; genus Zeuzera; species Zeuzera pyrina. Next base: position 10,412,536 of record OU015641.1, read on the forward strand.
ATGAGTTAGCACCATCTAGTAAACACTAGTAGTAATATACGAAAACAAACTTCGATGCTATTTACCTACAATAAAAGCAGTTTCACTACTTACTAGATGGCGCTTTCTTTAATGTAATTACTGTTATAACATGTTCCGCTTTCCTGTTCCTCGACCTTAAAAAAACTTATAGCAGATTTTGACACATCATAGCCGTCTTTCAATATTTTTTATTACACGTTGTCACTTTTATTAAACGTGTTTACTCTACATTCTTATCAAATATATTATTATTTCTTGAATTTAGTTGTAATTGACTTGAATCTACAATGTCTTCTGTAGATGAGAACACTCCTCAACTTAAAGCCGGACACCCACCTGCAGGTAACAATTTGCGAACTTGAATTCTCTTTGTTTACGTTTTTAACTATGGATATATGTAAAATATTTTATTCCATTAGCATCCTTGTGTAACATTTCGTTAACATATGGAAATAAATGTTTAATTTTAATAACTTACAATTCACGAAATAACGGGAAGTTTATTTTAATGAATAACCTACCTAACTTAGGTAGTTTGTTTATTTTGCTTTAAATTTTAATGTTTTAAATGACCTTGAAATTAAATAGTGACGTATATAGGTATTACGTGGTTACACCACAATTTGAATGTTGTCAAACGATGGGTTTCAAGGTTACTAAATTGGTACATAATATGTTTACCCGATTACAGCGAATCAGAAAAGAGGGTTACGATTTTAGCAGTGTATTTGTTAATTTTTCCCTTACAGAGCTGAAACTACTTAACTGATTTCAATATAAGGTGTTATTGGATTTATGTAACATAGCTTGACTATTTTTGTAAAATTCATTAAGGTGTCTTAATAAATTTTTCACAAAACAATGTACCTACTTAACAAATTGACGATTGAAAAAAAAAGTCATCGGACTTCATCAAGGTATATAAAATTCAAAAGCTTGAAAAGGTCACATCAGATATTTATGTAACTTGGTACAAAAACGTGACATAGAGTAATATTTTAAAAAATTATAAATGAAAATAAGGTTTAAAACTTTATAAAACTAAAAATTGAATGAATTAAAGGATCTACAATTATCTTACATCTCGTTAGCAAAATTTTGTTTAATATGTAGTCTGGTTTCAGTTCTGTAACTTACTAGCTGACCTGACACATCCTGCTCACATTTTTACTTTACTAATTTTTCTTTAGTTAAAAACCTTATTTGGACCATTACAAACATTAAAAACAAAATTAGTCAAATCAGTTCAGCATTCTCTAATGGTGCACTTACCAACCAAGAGCATTTAACTTTATTTGTTTAGATTAGGTACCTTAGTATAATTTGAGGTACAAATTAGCTATTATGTAAAAATGCAACATATCCTATGTTTACATGTATAAAACACGTCAAATCCAAAAGAATTCTTACAAACTTCTCTGGTCCTTTATTTTTAACATAAAAATTAGTATTTTACATAAAAATAGTACTTATTACGCTCATGGTCTACTGAAAAGTATTTGGATAGAGACACAACCACTGCAATATTGGATATGGACTGAGTCATTGGGTCAAAGTGTGCTTTGTGAAATCCTGGAGCTACGCAATAGCTCTGTGAGGGCTCCGCTGAATTAATATCAACCTAAAGACTGAAGCGCATCAAGTCTGTAATAGACCAAATACTGAACCTGGCATGTGTCTTCAGCTTCTTCTATCAAGCAATCAAGGCTAGCATTATACAGTTGATCAAAAATAAGAAACACAACATCATACTAAATGGAAACAGTTTCAGAATCAATACATGTTATGTAAAGTACCTATTTTTGTTTAACTTCCTTAAATGAAAAAAATGAATATAAAACCAGGTTTTGCTTATTTTAGGGCTTCATAAAATATTCAGGGTAATTTATTACAATGTTGACATATAAGGCCTAGAAATACATGGTTCAATATTATTTTGTAGTATTTGTATGTATGGAACGGGCACATGGAAAGAATGAGTGATGAAAGACTGACGAAGAAAATATACAGAGCGAAAGTGAGTGGTAAAAGAAGCCAAGGAAGACCAAGGCTGACTTATGAAGATCAAATAGCCAGAGTGTTAGCAGACGGAAATGTCAAAAGCACTCGCATACCTAGGCGAAAATGTGTGAGGAGAATGATGAGATTTGAGGAAGCGAAAGGGGTGTGTAAGGACCGCGACTCCTGGCGCTCCGTCCTCTCTGACTACCCCGTTGGGGATACAGCGTGAAGTTATGTTATGTATGTATGGATATGAACTCAAGAAATAATTATGGCACTGTCTAAATATTCTAAAATGACATAAGTAACTCCATGTCACATCATAATCAGTTTAGTGGTTTAGCATTTCCCATACAAAGTTTCATCCCTCTTTATAACTCTTTAGGGGTAAATTTTATTATATGTTATTATATGGCTTTAAAATGCAGTGTTAAGCTATGAGCTATGTATCTACTATCTTATTATGGGCATAGCTTAATCTGTTCTACTTCATATTCAACTACTCTTATCAAGGAGTGTTTTTAACATACAAATAAACAAGATAAATATTTATCAAAAATTTGTAAGCAATGACGAATTTAATAAAATATGCTAAAGAAAGAGATCATCGTAACTTGCTTTATATATTAATGTAGTTGTCAGTTTTGATTTCAGTATTTAAAAAAAAAAGAAAATTTGTTGAAATACTATTCAGAGTAATTACACCAGTTTTGTTACATATTTATATCAATATTTATTAAGATTTAAGCAACAATAAAATAACATTATTTATCAGTGAATTACAGTTGGCCGCAACCGAATTCCTCAAAAAAAAAACAATTTAATTGACTTAAAAATTATATTATAATATAATTTTCATAAAATGGTTACAAATTGTTACAAATTAATTTACAAGCTAAAATAGGTTTGGCGACGTTCGATGATTCTAACGAAGTGACTCGTCCCATCTGTCGTTCATGTGAGCTCGATGTTCTCATCGCCCTGTAGCGCCGATTCAGCATATCGCTGACCGTGGGAATGTTCTTGGGTAATGGGGTATAAGATCCATAACAAGTGGAGAAAAATATAATAAACTACAAACATTTAATCTACAGTGAAAGCTGGTGGAATGAGAATCACCCAACATAAAACTCCTCATGCCAAGGACTCTAAGGAGTCTACAAATGAAGACCTCACTGGCCTGTCGGGGCCATCACCTGTTCCGTCCAATCCTGTTTCCATTGCGGGAGCACCAAACAGAGGTAATTACTAAAAAAAAGAATTACAGGAAAAAATTCTGAATGTCATTTTTTTATTTAAACTCGCATAAAGTCTAAAAAGAAAAAATAAAGAAAGATTATTATGTAAGAAATTATTCCATGACTACAAAAAGTAAAAACAAATATCAATTTTGGTAAGAATTTATTTTATTTATAATACTAATATATAGGTATTTGTAAGTACATACTTTTATTCAAGACATAATAATGGGAATGTAGATTCAACTTATACGTTTTATTTAAAAGAGTACTAAACTATATGTACCAGTTGTGGTACCCGCGATTTCGTCTGTGCGAATTTTTTTGTTGCTTTCCCGGATTAGGTTAGATTACGTGTATATTTGTACAAAAATTGTTTTTGAAAAAAGCCTACGTCTGCCTCCGGACACATACTATCGCTGAACCAAATTTCATCTAATGGTTCAGCAGGTTATCATTTCCCATTCTCATAGATTTATCCCCCTTTTCACCCCCTTTCCCATGTCCTGTTCCAGGTGTCACACTCTCTCCATGCCACATCATAATCAGTTTAGTAGTTTAGCATTTCCCATACAAAGTTTCATCCCTTTAGGAGTAAATTTCTAAAAAAAAAGTAGCCTTTTCTTTTCTTTCTTTCTTCTTTTGCGCAAGGGGCCATTCATTAATTACATAAGGGTCCCGAAGGGGAGGGGGGTTCTCAAAATCTTTACATGCCCTTATCTTGGAGGGAGGAGGGGCCAAAGCCAATCTTATGTAATATTTTTTAACTTGAAAAGTGTGATTTCTAACATAGAATGATGTATATTTGAGAAAAAACTTGTTGGGAGAAACAAGAGATCTAAGTATTTCTTCTTTTTAAATGGTCAATTATATTTATACATATTTTTATTTTAAAAATTTTCATTGATTAAATTTTCAAAACCTTTAATGTTCATTTTCACACATTTTGAAGCTTAGAAATAAAAATTATATTACGTTCTCTTCGTATATTAATCTTACTTTAATTATTAGAAATCAAAAATCCTTTTATTATCATGCAATAAAGCATTAAATTATTAGTCACAATTGCATATTATTTTACTCATACTACTATCGTTTTACAATTTTGAAAATCCCTCGTAGTTTCATGCTGTTCCAAATATGGCGGCTTCAGTCGCACTCTTTTATAATCTCCGTATCCGTCCGTCGACACGTCCAGTGGACAGAGACTGCCTTGAAAAATTGAAGTTTTGAAAAAACCAAGATAAAATCTCACGTAAGGAGGAGGGAGGGGAAATCCGAGAAATCTTATATGCCCTTACATGGGGGTAGGGGGAGTCAAAAATTGTCAAAAATCGTCCTTACATAATTAATGAATGGCCCCCAATCACATGTTCTTACTATATACCAATTTTTATCAAGCTCGGTCAAGCCGTTATAAAAGGACATACAGACAGACAGACGCTGCAGATTTATAAAGTAGTATAGATGTATAGAATTAATGACTGAGTAAAGTGTATAGCTACAGATGAGCATATTGTTACCAAAAACAAAAAAGAAATCAAGAATATATAGAATAGCTTTGTAATAAAATACTTTAATAAAAAAAAAAACAAGTGTTGTATATAAGCTTTATTTACATTGGATAACATATTAAAAAGGGACTCATATATGCCCCGTAAAGTGAATTAATATTAAGAAATTGTGAATGAATAACATGTTGTTTTACTTTGAAATGAGATATTTATGTATTATTATTGAAGAACAACTTACTCATTTTTACCATATTTTTGAAGGTAATGCGGACTTCACACCAGAAGCTGCGCAGATAGCACATAGTCCTAAGCCTCCTGCACACATCAACATTAAGCCAAACCCACACATCCAACAGCCCAGAAAGTAGACTGATTGACGAATAAAAAGATTAGGCATATCAACATCTCACATGGGTTTACATTAGGTGCTTATAATATTCTAAGATCATGTTAAAACTTAAAACAATTTTTAAAATAAATGGATAATTTAGTTATGTCGTTATGGCAGTATTAAACCATATATTTTTTTCTCGTCATATTAAAAAAAAACCTTTTAAAGTAGGGTAAATTGGGGTAAGATCGTAAGCGGGGTAACATCGTATAAATCGTATACTTCCTAATAATTGTAACATTTATACATTGAAAATGTAAGATCGTAGGCGGGGTAACATCATACAAATAGTAATACTTCCTAATAATGTATCATTTTTACATTGAAAATGAAAAATGATACATTATTAGGAAGGACGGACGTTTATTACCCAGCTTACGATCTTACCCCAACATACCTTAATTGCTCGTTGCCAGTATTAAGAATGAATTTGTTAAAAATAATCTTTTCAATATATAATTAATGCTTTATGAATGACAAAAGTAATAAAAATTATGTAGCAAGTAACATAATTTTTTCATAGGTGTTGTTCTATAATCAGGGGTTACAAAAAAACTTCTACAACCAGTTGTGCAAACATAATAGTTATTGTGTTAGGTTCGTTTCCATTTTTCATGTTGTAATATAAACAAAATGTTATTGTATCATTAACGATTCTAGCACACGACAAGTCCACACGAAGTCCCAGACAATCGAAACAAATGCCTACCATTACTAGTTATTGATACAATTAATATTTTATTAACATACACAGTAATTTCGCGGTTACAATATTTTAAAATCTTAATGTAAACTCATTTCGCCTAAACTACTCAGTCCCGTGATTAGATTGATATATTCAGAACATTTTTACACAGTACAAGTAAGCAAACAGTATTATTCTATCTCGGCAGTGTCTTAGAGATAATTACCTACAGTCGCTCGGTACGTAAACACGCAATAAGGCTACCGACTTGGACTGAATGTTTTTCTTGGGTTACGTATTTGATAATAGGTACTATATTAAATTGTCATATTATCTTTTCATTTTATATTATTGCAAATTTAATAACTTTTTATTTATATAATTCTACTAGTATTTTATTTCTAGTTTCAAAAGTTTGTGAGTTAGCATGGTGGAAATGGACAAAAAAATGCATTTTTTGCGCAGTATAATTAAAAATCAGCAATAAATTAACTAGATCATTATGATAATATATTTCCTACAATAGCTTGGAGAAATATTTCCGGTTTCGATATAGATGTATTCAAACATCCATACACTGAACATTATGCTCGTAAACTTGATTGACATAATATTTAGTCAATAAATGCGCGGGAGCGTCTCATACCGTCCGACGACAACTGCTGCGCACTCGCGACCATAGATCTCGCGACTGTTGTATGCCGAGAAATGCCAAGATTTCGAGCGCGTCGTTTGGGAGCGTTTGTATGAAGATATAATACTGGTATGCTTACTTGTACTGTAGTTTTTATGATAAGTTTTTAATGAATTGTGAAAGCAATAATTTTATAAAGTTGTAACAACCTAATCAAGCAGGGCAAGATTAATATGAAGCGACGATTAAATATGTAGATAAGATAGAGCTAGTCTATGCTCAATAAATGCTAGAAATTCATGTTTAAAATATATTTTTAATAGATATAAACATACAAAGAAGTATCTTTGCCTACATTTTTATAATTTCTTTTATTGACTGTAAGAAAAATACTCTTTTGATCTTTTTGATGATTATTAATAAATAATGTTACATGGATCTGGTTAAACGCCAGGTTAGCACCCATTGAAGACAATCGACAGTGACTGATTTTTTATTACTGAAAATTGATATGAGCTTGCTAAAGTTAAACCATTCTTGGAATATTCATACATACGGATGAGCGCTAAAGTAGTACAAAAATCGACCATCAACCTCTACTGATAAAATTTGATTACAGCTTATGAGTCTGCGAAATTGTCTCCATTGGCCTGAGTACATTTACAATTACAATTTCCTGTAAAGTTGTGTACCTACATGAATTTTTAACTTTTTATAAATTAAGTTACAATGTGTGGAAAAAAAGATTAAAAATGTTAAAAAAGGTGAATAAATTCATTTTAAGTAGCACAAAAATGTGTTCAGTCCATATGTTTCCTTTCATATTTTAAAATAAATTAGATAGATACTTTTAAAATAGTTATAAGAAAAGTTCAGTTTGTATTCTATATTTTATCTTAAATTTCAGGGTGTATTTATTTAATTGGTGCTAAGTTAGATGTCCTCTATTCAAATGCATTTTATTTACATTCCTTAAACTTTTTATTGGTTAAAAACTTTTTATACATGGTCACAACGCTCCTCGTGTTCGGGACCATGCGTTTTGTAATCTTTTCTATTGTTTTATTAGATATGAATTAATATAATGTAATTAATAACAATATTTGCATTTTTATTTCAATTGCCTTCCACAATTTCTTCTGAAATAAGTTTTATTGTAAACAGTATATTTAATATTTATTGTAAATCAAATTTAACAAAAAAGTTAACAAAATACATAAAATCTATAAACTTTAACAATATTTTTAACAGTTGTCGCTGCCCATAATGTCGTTAGAACTTATTCCTCAATAATATACAAATAATATAAAAATGTAGCAACAAATAAAACAATTTAATTCAATTAATTTTAAATTTTCAAAAATATATTACAAGTATGAAACAAATGACGATGGTTAAGATTCTTTAGCTAATCACAAAGTGACCCACAATTTATGTAATAAAACACTTGCCTATAAATTTTTTAAGCTATTTTTTTATTATTTTGATTTTATTATCGTATTCAGGTAAAGTATAAAGTATCACCCGGTGCTTGGTCACATCAAGCACTGAATGTTCGTGACATTCAATGATGAGATACGGCAAAAAAATACTAAATATAACTTAGCAAAGAATGATACTGCCTGCACACATACTCTAAGTAAATTTTTCAAAACGGACAAGTCTGTTTCATTATTTTGATTTACTGCCTCTTTTGTCTAACGACGTCATCCTGGACTTCGTTAAAACAGTGTTGAAAATCTGCAAAAATATCCAATAGATTCAACATATTTATTGCAATGATTTCATTTTTAACTTATTTGAATGCATGTTGGTTTCTAAGTATAAACAATATAATTAAAATTATGAATTCTCCTAAGTTCCTTCCTTATCCAAAAATAGTAAAGAAATATAAGTACCGAACACAAAATTGAGTACCTATTAATAGTTAACTTAGTCTTGATTAACTAAGATAGGTGTTACTCAATAATGTATATTTACATTATTAACGTGTATTTACTTATTTTTAGACTTATTTTAATTTCTTTAAACAAATAATTGATGTAGGTACTGTAAAGATAACTCAAAAAAATTAAAAATACTTTCTATGTCTACTAAAGTAGAAAAAAAAGCGTTAGTTTTCTTTAAATGATCTTACAAAACAAACAAGGTTTTATTTTTAATGGCGACAATTTTGTCAGTAAAGTTACCTCTTCTTCAGATTCCAGACGCAAAGGTGCTGACGTCGTGGTACTGGATATTGTTTCCAAGTGCCTCTTTACTTCATCTGTAAGTAAAAAAAATTATTATCCTACTCCACCTACGTTTGCAAGTCTCTAAAATTAAATTGATTTCATTAGAAGCAGAATCTGTTCTTAGCTAACTTCATACTGTTAAAAAAACTTCTATTTTCAAATTTATATAAGCTGTAAAGTGCTCATTTATTGTGAAATAGGCGCTTAACTTTTCTATTACATACTTACTTTTAGGTTTCATAGACTCCAGCTTTTCCGGCTGAAACAAAAAAAATAGCATGAAATATTCATTTTGAATAGTTTTGTCAATCTGTATTTTATTTTAGCATGTACACTCATGAACATGATTCAATAATTCAAAATCATTCAAAACGAATTTACAATGTTCCTTGCAGGTGTTGTTCGAAAAAAGAGAGATAAATGAAAAAGCTGGGTCATCAGTTCAGTCTTTTTTTAGCAAAATGCATAATTTGTATATCCATTTCACAGCACCTCTTTTGGCCACTAACTCGCTTGATGGTAATCGTCAGTGTAGCCGAGGATAGAGGACTTGAATTTAGAAAAAAAGTATTCACTCTAGTCCTGAAGACGCCCAGATTCTCAAGAAACGCGAACGACGGCAGGGACTTCCATTCCCGGAAAGTGTGTAAATTATTAAGAATGTAGAAACAAAGCCTTTTGATTGCAGGCAGATGAAAAAGCGAGATGTGAACGTAGCTTAAGTATAGCCCCGCTAAAGCTTATAAGTTCACCCACCTAACTTGTGACTGTATCAACGAACAATGTTCGTTGGTGATAGTACAAAAGCACGTAAGTAAAATGAACCAAACACAGACTAAAAACGTTAACATATAAAAACATTTTTTTTAACAAAATTATTATAATATCTGCAGTACCTTCAGATCAATTAGAAGCTAATACATTTAATAGTTTAAACGCGCTATTGCACTGTCACTGACGTATGATAAGTGGGAGAACCATTGGTCCGCTTGCTTCATCATCACTGAAGGTAGCTTACGAATTTTGGCGTGGTACACACACCGTTTTTAGTTCCCGTTCGTAATATTCTGGACGGCGCTCGACATACAAATGTATGTCTTCATTCAACGTGTGTCAACTTCGCGTTGACACACGCAGTGATTCCAGCTCGAAACCGGACGGAAAAAGAGACACCACCAGAATCGCCCGTGCCGACTGTCCGCCATCTTTCCAAAGTATATCCGTGGCGACATACGCAATCAAAATTCCATCCTGAATTCTCAGTTGAGTTAAAAATGCACAATAGTAACCAAATGATGCGATATTTATAACTTCTTGTATTCTTGTTATCAATAAATACGAAATAAATAATCGGTTCATCATGTCTAAATATAAGTAGACCGCCTGGGGCGTGCAAAATGTAAGAAGTGACTGAAAAAGAAACGTACGAAGCACCGGAAATCGACGCGTCTTTGCAGTCTGTTTTCCATCCGGAAATCGTCCGGAAATCCCGGTGTGTGTAAAACGCTTAAGATTCTTGGGGTAGTTGCACCACTCACCAATTGGTAATTGTATAACAAGTCTGTATAATTTTCTGTAAAGAAATTACTCAACAACCATTTATGACTCCACGTTATTTCCTATCTAGAGTTATTTGGGCTTACAGGTTGGCAAAACTTAGATAAGTTGCTATCCTATTGTTCCTCAATATAAGCTCTATCCCTTGGTCCATTCTGTACTTCTACTTTTTCTTTTTCGACAGAGTAGCATGGAAAATAGCAACATATTTTAAAAATTAGCAGTGGAACTTGTTACGTTATAAATTCTTATATAAATTACCCATAACTTACCACGTCAGCCATACTAGGCTTGTAATATTTCGAATTAATTTCTTTTTCGCTCTGTGCCTGTCCTAACACAGATGTTGCTGTAAAATTCCCGAAAATGTTAATTTTTCCATGACCTTATGTGATCTCAAAAGAGAATGAACAGGCCCACAACTAGAGGCTATAGACCAGCCTTTCCCAAAGTGGCCGATAACGCCCCCTTGTGGGTGCTACAGGCCTAAAGGGGAGCGGTAAGAGACCCAGAAAAAAAATGGGGGCGTTGTGTAGAGGCCTGGGGGGTGATTTGTAATTTCATTTAGCTAGGAGGCATCTTAGACAACGACTGCATGAGCTCTCGTCTCTCAACTACAACTTGTGAACATCAACTAATATTAATTAAAAGATCGCTCAAACTCGGTTCGATATTTCTCTCCGCGTAGCTCATATATCTGTCCTGTTTTATTGAATATACAAAATAAAAATCATGTCAATCGGTCGTTCCGTTTCGAAATGAAAGTAGACACAAACAAACAAATAAAAAGGCAACAGACACACTTTCGCAATTTAATAGTTATTAGTACTCCCAGATAGGTAATTTTCGTAGATAATAGATCGCGGGCAATCATGTTTTAACAAGTTTTTGTTAAATAACCCGAATTGTGCATTCCTGTATCAATTGGCTGGTTCATAGAATACTTGTTTAGACTTGTTGAGTACGATTGAGCGTCGAATGAGATAAACGAGTTTATGCAAGTTTGTTTTATTCCTGTCGGTGCGTGCTGCTCATGCAATCCTATATAAACAACGTAATATTTATTTTATTTTCATTTGCGGTTTCGCGCGCAATAACATAACATAACATAACATAACTTCACGCTGTATCCCCAACGGGGTAGTCAGAGAGGACGGAACGCCAGGAGTCGCGGTCCTTACACACCTCTTTCGCTTCCTCAAATCTCATCATTCTCCTCGCGCGCAATAGATGAGCAATACTTAAGTTCAACACTTACTTACGTATTTCTCAAAACAAAACAATGTCGGGAGTAAAAAAGAAGAGACGGCAATACTGTGCGGAATATATTAAATTCGGATTTATTGAAAATCCGACAAACCCATCGTCGCCTTTGTGTCTTCTATGTCTAAAAACATTTTCCAATGAAGCAATGAAGCCTTCAAGACTGCAAGATCATTTGAATAAAATGCATCCAGATAAGAAAGACAAGCATATTAGCATATTTTCAAGACCTAGAGAAGAAGCATAATACTCAGCCAAGTGTAGCAAAACTATTTTCGGCGGCTGCTAAGCAAGATGACGACGGACTTCGAGCTTCGTACAATATCTCTTTCTTAATTGCTCAAAAAGGCAAACCACATATAACATCGGAGAAGAGTTAATTTTGCCAGCAATAAAGGAAGTAATAACTACTGTGCTTCATAAACCAGCCGCAGATATTATCCGAAAAATTCCTTTGAGTAATAATTCTGTGCAAAGACGAATTGATGAAATGGCTGAAAACATTGAAGGATCATTGTGTGATCACCTGAGGACAAGTCAATTCTCAATTCAGCTCGATGAGTCCACTTTACCAACTAATGAAGCATTGTTGCTGTCTTACGTGAGGTTTATTAAAGATGAGAAAATATGTGAACAACTATTCTTTGCTAGAAATTTAGAGACCGATACAAAAGGCGAAACCATATTCAATACATTGGAAAAGTTTTGTGATGAGAAAGAGATTCCCTTGAAAAATATTATATCAGTTGCTACGGATGGCGCTCCGGCTATGACAGGGTGCCATAAAGGCTTCATAGCGTTTTTAAAAAATAAAATTCCAGATGTCCTTGCTGTATATTGCGTTATTCATAGACAACATTTGGTTGCTAGAAACTTAAGTGAACGACTATTTCAATCACTGCAATATGTCATCAAAGCAGTCAATAAAATCCGCAACAGCTCTTTGAATGATAGATTATTTCATCAGCTTTGTGTTACTAATGACGAGGATTTCAACCGTTTGTTGTTTCATACTGAAGTTCGTTGGCTATCAAGAGGCAAGAGTCTGACTCGATTTTACAACCTGTTTGACTCTGTTATAGAGTTCTTGGAAACTAAAGATACAGAATTGCACAGCAAGCTCATTACATCAAAGAATGATATAGCTTACATGACAGACCTGTACAAATTGTTTAACGACATGAATCTCCAACTGCAAGTCGATGAACTAAATTTAATTAAAACAAAAAACGTCGTTGCTGCTTTCGCAGCCAAACTGCTCCTACACAAAAAGAATATGGGCAGACGTGAGTTTCACAATTTTCCGAATTTATCAGTATCATGCAGTAACGACGAATTGTTTGCCTACTGCCAACATTTGGAAAACCTCCACATTGACTTCACCGAACGATACCAGGACATTTTGAACTTGGAAATACCAGACTGGGTGTTGGATCCGTTTTCAAATGTCAACACAGTAATGTCACCTCAGCTGGAAGATGAACTTATAGAATTGACAACAAACGAGGAAATAAAAATCAAGTTCAAAAACGGTTACCAAGAATTTTGGCTACAAAAACCGATCCCGCAATTGTACCCTGGATTGTGGTCAATCGTTCAGCGATTCTTGATAGCATTCCCATCGTCATATTTGCGTGAGCGTGGATTTAGTGCTGTGGCAACACTGCTTACTGCACTGCAGTCTCGTTTGGAATTAATGTTTAATCTCCGCTAATATAGTTTACAATAATTAATTAATTTAATTTGAAGTTATAGTGGTTTTTCAGTAGGTGAAAAAATGGGGGCGCTAAAAATTAATTTATTCTCAAAGTGGGCAGTAGACAAAATAAGTTTGGGAACCCCTGCTATAGACACTTGAGCATAAGACACTATATAGACATTTGAGCATATTATTGTTCATGTTTTGCAAATATTTCATTTACAGGCCCATTGACGCTGTGGCAGAGCATTTGCTATTTGTCGATTCCCTGTCAGGTCAAGGTAGGAAACGAAATTTTTAAAATTAACTTGTAGTCTGGACATTATTGGGAACTTCCCCAATTCGTTGTGTGGTAGTACCACTGAGCAATAGAGAAACAGAATTGTACTATGGGAGTGGGTTCCCATAGTACAATTCTACTGCTCAGTTTGGGGCCACAGAATTTGTCTAATTGACTGAAGTATTATTATCTATACTAATATTATAAAGAGGTAAAGTCTGTTTGTTTGTATGTAATGGACTAATGGATAAACTCCAAAACTATTCAACCGATTAAAAAAATTCTTTCACCTATAGAAAGCTACATTATCACCGAGTAACATGTGCTGTATTTTATTTTCAAAAAAAATTCCACCCGTGCGAAGCCGGGGCGGGGCGTGTCCCTTGTTATTTATATTAGTTTGCAATGTGGCAAAATTATTAACACACAGAGAAACCAAACTTTTAATGGTAAATGTTGCTTGAAATGGCGTGTGTGCACCAACAGATCTGCTTGCTTCGGACGGAGTGGCGCTAGTTGATACAGCAATGTTCGAGGATGAGTGAGTGAGTTCTAACTCGTGAATGTAATGCGTACTCTAACAGATCTGCTTGCCTCAGACAGAGTCGTGGTAGTTGGCTGCAGCAGTGTTTGAGGGTGATTGTATACTATATGCGCAAGCGGTCAAATTTGCATGTTGTGCGTGTGTGTGTGTCTGTGTGTGCGCGCGTGTACTAACAGATCTGCTTGCTTCACAGTGTTGCTACAGTGTTTGAGGAAGAGTGTATCTGCGCCCGCGCCCGAATGTGCATGTTGTGCGTAAAATATTGAATGTATGAGTGTATGCGTGAGGGCGTATGTGCGTGTATCGTACACTAATAGAATCTGCTTGCTCCAGACAGAGTCGCGGCAGTGTTTAATAACAGTGAGCGTGTAGTTGCGCGCACCCGAATGAGCATGTTGCGCATGTGTGCGTGAATGTATATGTGTGTGTGTGTGTGCGTTTGTGTGTGTGTGTGTGTGTGTGAGGGCGTATGTGCGTCCAATAATAGATCTGCTTGCTCCAGACAGAGTCGCGGCAGTGTTTAATAACAGTGAGCGTGTAGTTGCGCGCGCCCGAATGAGCATGTTGCGCATGCGTTCGTGAATGTGTGTGTGTGTGTGTGTGTGTGTGTGAGGCGCGGCAGTGTTTAATAACAATGAGTGTGTAATTGTGCGCGCTCAAATGTAAAATGTTGCGCATGCGTGCGTGAATGTGTTTAAGTCTGTGTGTGTGCGTGCACTAACAAATCTGCTTGCTCCAGACGGATTCGCGGTAGTTGACGCGGCGCGGCTGGCGGCGGCGCTTACGCGCGCGACGCGCGGTCTGCGCGCGGGACTCGCTCGACAGCTTGCGGACCACTCGGTGGTACAGGCAGCGCGAGGACACGTTTGACACCTGGTGGGCCGCGGTAAGGACTCACCAACCAACCAACCAGACACCACCTCTCCTCGAGTGGTTGGCATTCGTTATATTAACTTTACATATATACATACATATACAGGATTAATTTAAAAATACTAATAACCTCTTAGTGCAAAATTCCTGTCAACATACCTAACCATTTATTCAAAACTCAATATATTCCTCAAAAAAGATTTGTTAAGTTTTGTTATACTGTCTAAAACGTATTTACTCTGTACGTATTTCCAATGGTGCAGTATATTCTCTTTGGGTGCAGTGCAAGCGCATCGGGCCTCAGCGCCACTTTTTTTTTTGTTTATCGGAAGGGAAGAAACTCCGCACGAGCACCCAGCCGCCTCCGACGCCTCACGAGAGAACGTCGGGCGTGACCGGGTAGTGCCGGGCTCGAACCGGCTAAAACTACCCTCCACCGCTACTTGACCCTACAGGCCGTCGTAGCGAGTCGAACGCGTAGCGGCGAAGCGCGGACGGCGCTCCCCCAAGAGAGGTCGAAGAAGCCTGAGGGCCGCTCCGTCCGGGGGTACCCGGGACGGAGGACGGAACCTCGGCTCAGGTTGTCGACGGGAAAATATGCACCTGCGTGCCGTCGATAAACCTATACGGGTGAGGGCCGGTCCCAGAGTGGTTTTAACCGGCCGGCGTACAATCGGCCGAAGGCCCGAAATAGTGGGTGCCTATCGTGTGACTCAGCGCGGGCGGAAGGCCCGCGCTCAAGTGAGGCCCTATCTGAGTGTGTGTGATGTGATCGTCGGAGAGATCCTACATAAGAGGCCCTGGTGTTAGTGTGCAAGACGTCGACAGTCGTCGCATGTCGCATGATGTCGCAGCGTTGGTTGTATTGTTTAACAGGGCGTCGTTCGCCACTGTTATGAGGTCGTCCGAGTCCGTTAAAATGTCCCTCGGTCGTCTACGGTGGGGTCGAAACCTCAGCGCCGCGCTGCGCGAGTGCCGGTTAAACGACTGGGTAGAACATTTAATGTATTTTTATTTTTGTATGTAAGAAAAAACTTTTGAAATACTGAATTTTTGAAAGTCGTAAAACAAAAGTTATTGGGGATAATGTTTAGTACAGAATACTATAAGGTTATTAGTATTTTTAAATTAAACCTGTAAGCTATCCGTATGCGGATGGCGACAGAAACCTGATGATAACTCGTCAAGATTTGAGACAAGGCCATGTCGCCACACTATCAACAAGTGTTGTCTTGCCCGTCGCCATATGAGCGTCCACGTCGCAATTAAATATGACACAGATAGATGCTTATATTTTAAGCCAGAATCTTTTGTGCATATGAAAATTTCATCATAATCTGATGTATATTTAGTTAGTAATGAGAAAACAAACATGAATAACAACGGATTTAGAAGGACTTTTAGTATAAAGGGTATTATTTATGGAAAAAGCGAACTAAAATTTTAATAAAGCGTTCCGGCTTGTGTGTCAGGGGTCGAAACAAGTCCAGTGTTCAAAAATACTGATTTTACTGATAAAGAAATCTAAAAATTCTGACTTTTACTGACTATTTGAACCGCACTTACATTTTAAAATATGTAGGTGTTATGTATGAAAAAATACTTTTATAAATTGACCTCCACCGTCCCCGTCCCCATACCATTATATTGTAAACAATATTATGCAGTCGAAGGCATTTTCCTATTGTCTTCGACTGCTTGATATTGTTTACGGTATGAAGTTATATAGTCAACCTCTTACATCGAAATTTCTTTTCTGACACTAATCAGGCACGGATCTACGCTTAGGATGTACTCGCGGCCTGTGGGATCAGAGAGATAAGTAGGAGATTTTGTTTCCATCTTTTTAATTTCGCTTTTTACGTAAGTAGTCAAGTTATTTTTTTAATATATTTTTTTATTTATTTAAGCTGTTTATTATTGATAAATGAATTAAGTGGGATATCATTGAGAATAATCTCAATGATATCCCACTTAATTCATTTAATTTCATTTATCGAATTAAGTGGGATATCATTGAGAATAATCTCAATGATATCCCACTTAATTCATTTACTTTCATTTTTCTTTGAAAGTCACAATAATATGGCGTCTGGTTGTCGCCATATGGACTTTTGATTACTGTCATCTCTTTAGTGACACACAGGATAAGGACGTCGGGTGTGAAAACTTGAGTGCCAAACCATACAAAACTGTCAATTTTTCCAAAAAACTGACTATAACTGACCGGTTTACAAAAACTGACTTGTACTGATTTTACTGACCAGTTTCGACCCCTGCGCCTAGCGCAATATGCTGTTTTCTTTCTTACAAATAAGTGCAAAAATTCGGTAAAAATATGAGCAAATTTATTTAATTCTAGTTCTTCTTTGATTCCATCAGACTGGATCGAGAACGGACCGTGAAATTAACTTTTATTTATATCCAACAACGGCAAAGAGTAAAATTTCGAGTCTTTACGATTTCACCCAAAACAACGACACCTTCCAATCAAAATTGTAAATCGTGGATAGTTTACCCTCGATATCGAAGGTAGACGCACTAATGGTGTAATTAATACCTAATAAATAAAATAAATCAGATTTAATAATTTCTATGTACCAGTTCACATTGCACGTCGTCTAATTCATCCTCCATGATGTCCAACTCATCAGTATCTTTAGCTGGCATAATCAGCAGTTTAGTTTCGGGACAAGAGCCGGACACAACCAGTTGCGATGACTTGGGGAAAATAAGTCGATGCACTGTTCTGAGGTAAGAATGGAATTGGGAAGATCACAAAGAAGCTGTAAAAGAGCTGAATAACAAGCTATATTTTTTCTTTTTAAGAGTCCTACGACAAATCGTAAGAACTTGAATTTAGGTATTGGCGCGCTCGGACACTCATGTATGCGTGCGACTTTCGTAGCTTTATTGCAGTGTGAGTAACCAAGCGACTTTGTATAAAATATAATTTTGATACTTTTCCGAATCAAGTTTCGATTTTTGTTAATTTTTTTTCTATTTAGATAATTACATTATAATATTTGTAATTAGTATTAAGTGTTCTCAACGCGTTAAATACATGTAAAGGAAATACAATAACATTCCTTAACACAAATATCTAGTTACATATTATTATGTTCAATATAGGTACTATTTTAAGAGTAAAGATTGAATAGAGTTAAGTATTTACATGTCTAGCATTACTAGTATTAGGATAAGTTACCTGGAAACCACTAGTCATGATTAGATATAATTTTCCTTTACTAATCAAAACTCGAGTTCACATCTTGTACTAATTAAAAATTACTTCGCACCGTTTTAATAAATGTGAACGTGATGAACTTTATTAAGTTCTTCAAACCGAGAGATTCGTATAGAAATTCAATGGCAGCTTTGAAGAAATAAACATACAAATACACATACAACAATTCTATAAGTATTTATTTTGGAATCAGAAAAGCCTAAAATGCCGAGTTAAAACATTTTTAAAACGATCTTCACTGTACAGACATTACGATGTGTTGCTGTTTTAAAATGAAACTAGCTGTACCCGCGACTTCGGCTGCACGGAAAACTTTTTGTGACTTTCCCGGACTACATTAGATTACATGTATATTGTACATTTACAAAGATTGTTATTGATGAAAATACAATATGAGGGATAAAAAATGGGGAAGGGATGAAAATTTCCATGCCATAATCGGTTCAGCGGTTTAGCATTTCGCATACAAAGTTTCATCCCCCTTTTCACCCCTTTAAGGGTAGACTTTCTAAAAAATAAGTGCACAATCACATACTCTTACTATGTACCAATTTTCATCAAGATCGGTCAAGCCGTTCTTTAGTTATAAAAGGACATACTGACAGACATTTTAAAAATTGTAGAATCATAGTCGGTGAGTCATAAGTCATAAAACAACTAGTTATCACAAAATTTTACAAAAAAAAAAATTACAGACAGACACCAGAGATTTATATAGTAGTATAGATGCAGATAGATCTCTGCTATGTTTATGTATGTCTACGGTAAAAAATATAAGATCCACGAAAAAGCCACTATAAGATATACACATATTACAGATACAGAACTAAACTAAAAAGAGCTTATTTTAGATCTCAACTTCTAGACGGTGGATTACGATAAAACATACCTCATGAGCAACCTGTCTTTAAATTCTTGCAGTACTTATTGTGAGATGCTTAAAGTACATATATGTTGTATATCCAGACAGACAGATAAAAATTATAAAAAAATTGTTTTGGCTCCCATTAGTGTTATGCGTACCTCTCGGGTTATTTTGTTATATATCTTAAATTAACAGGTGCGGATCAACTTACAGTTTAATTATTTGTAAAGTTTTTATTTTTACATAGGAAGAAGTTCAGATTATAATTGAATAATTCTCTATCTTCCTGTGAATGTCACGATAAATCAGTATAGATTGTTATAAATGTAATAGATATCGTCTTGATACCCGGCTTGCAACACTTCTGTAAGCTAGCATTACTTTAGAACTTTTTTATTTAACTTTACTACTAGTGATTATATTTAAAACACGATGTTTACAAGCATAAGAAAAAATGTAGGAAATCAGAAAGTCACAATGACTCATGGAACAGAGATGTAAACACTGGATGAATACAAGTCAAGACAATGTTCTCGCTTGCGATCGTTCGTTAGGAAGAGCGCATAAATTTCTTGTACAAGTACTACCTCTACAAGCGCTTGCACGGGTCTGAGATACACGCGTCAACATCGCGTATTTTTTTACTGATTTTGTTATGTTTATTATATTTATTACACTGATTAATTAAAAAAAAAGAATTTGTCATATAGTGTACATTGAATGAAGTTTCATTTCATGTCGTTTTTTTATAAGACATTGTTTTTTTTAAACTAAAACGACATATAATGACGACACTTTATCCTGGATAATAAGCTTTTTTAAATACTTTTTTTTTGTAAATAGGAAGAGATCTATGATATTTCCACAACAGCAATATTCAATAACAATATGTACTTGATCTCAACATAATTTTAGAAGTTGTTAGAACGCATCGTAAAAACAATGTTAATTAGGACGTCAAAGTAGCGCGTCTAAGGATTTTCCTTGTAAACTGACATCGTAGTATTGTTATTTTAAGATATTATAAAATAAATATGAAAATATGCAAATTCAAAAAGAGAAATGGATCTATTATGAACTGCCAGCAGAATATTAAAAAAAATTAATGTTTCTGAGAATTAGAGCGTCAAAATATCAGTATTTCGCACAAAAATGTGAAAGGGATCTTAAGCTGCTGAAGAAAGCTGCAGTAATGCTGTATAAGCGTTTATACAGATCGTATAAGTATAATTTGGACCACAAATTATACAGCCCAGGGCTGCAGAGTGATTGGTAAACAAGTCTTCAAAGCTGACTTTAAACAGACTAAATGCTATTTTAAGGCCTACAACTACATTTACGTTGTAAGATTTCTCTTTTGTACAGCTCTTACGCAGCTTTAATAGTAAGAAATGCTGTATTTCCTAAATTTTAACAGATTTTCAATTATTTCATAAAAGGCAGCATAATACTATTTTCCTGTCAAATTTAACATAAATGATGAGCAGAAAAATGGCCGAGTAATTACTATTGGAAAATTCGGTAAGTAAATACCTATTTTTCTCTATATTTGTGCGAAATATGATTGCAAACATCAATTTACCGTAAAAATGTATGTGCATCAAGTTTTTCATGTGCCCACCAAATAATGAATATAAGTGTATAATTGCCGATAAAATGATGTGGAAAAGTGAACATTTTCTAAATGCTTTAAAAAAATAACGGTTTCCAATTTTCTTTCCCACACATTTTAAATTATTTACATTGGTTTTACTGTAATAAGATGGTTCAATAACATCAATTTTTCATCAAAACACAAAGATAAATGTAAACGTAATTATAATGATTGTTAAACAGCTGCAAGCGTCGGAAACATAACTTATGAAGCGTTCAGCTACAGGGAAGCTGTATAAGGGCATTCGTGGCAGCTTAAAGCTGGTATACTGCTGTCAGAGATTATTTAAATAGGTTAAAGCCGTACAAAAATAGGTACAAATTAAATACATACATAAACATACATACCCTCACGCTGTATCCCTAACGGGATAGTCAGAGAGGACAGAGCGCCAAGCGTCGCGGTTCCTACATACTTCTTTCGCTTCCTCAAATCTCATAATTCTCCTTACACATTTTCGCCTAGATATGCGAGAGCTTTTGACATTTCTATCCGCTAACACTCTGGCTATTTGATCTTCATAAGTCAGCCTTGGTCTTCCTTGGGTTCTTTTACCACTCACTTTCGCTCTGTATATTTTCTTCGTCAGTCTTTCATCACTCATTCTTTCTATGTGCCAGAACCATCTAAGCATTCCTTTCTTCATTTTTACAATAACACTGTCGTGCGACCCTGTCATACTGCGTATCTCTTCATTGCTTATCCTATCCGCAAGGATTAAATATAAATTAATAAAGTTAAAACTGTACAACTGTAAAATGCTCAAATTATCATTTTGGTCTTTATACAGTCCCATCGACCTCTTCGTGCAGTTCTATTATAGTATGTACATTTTCTTGAAAGTGAAACTATATATCATCTTACCTTGGTATGTAACATGGGGGTTGGAAAATCTCCCTTGTAGCCAAATCTTGGCATATTCCGTCAAGTAATATTATGTCTTCCATTAATTCGTTAACAACAAATATCTGTAACGATGGAACACTTTATTTATTTTATATTATTTGAACAGTACAGTAACAATATGTGGGCGTCTAAGCAAAAAGGGTCCAGTAGTGGGGTATTGAGTTAAGACTAGATTCGGAATTTAGAATAGTCAATTGATAATAAGGATTAATAAAATATGTATTCAAAAACTGGCATACATTTTTTTATTAGACATTTAAAGTTGAAACTGAAAAAGCTTGTTTTGAGAAAAAGCATTTTTTAAGTTTGATTGAAAAAAAAACACGCTTCTACTTGTTTGTGACGTAGAGTTTGATTTATTAATGTCAATCTAAATATTCTGCATGAAATCGACTTATAATTATATTTTTAACATTATAAAATAAACAATTACAATCTAAACAACGGATTGAGACATAATTTGGTAAAAAGGTCCACTTGTCGGTGTTCAGTACAATACAAAGTGAGTAAATACGACAACATATTGCAATAAAAAAAGTAAAATTAAATATTCTTACTCTATTTAAGAACTAACAAAATAACAAGACGAAATTATTTTTATTATTTGAACGAAACAATGAATTATTACGAATTACATAAACGGTACCAGTAGCTAAAGTTAAACATAAAAATAGTTCTAGCTAGGAATCTTATTTAGATCTAACTTACGTTTTTCAACATTATCATTATGAAATATAATTAAAATCATTAAATACAAATCAGTACACGGTATTAAAACGTATTTTGTTCCAAATATTTAGACATGCCGACCACTGGTTCCTCTTTACTAAACTTTTCCCTTATAAAATTTGCTACTTAGAAATATCATATAAAGTCATTTACTATATAAACTTATAGACGATTGAGCATTAATTAATAATAAATTAAAATCGCGAAATGCCATTTTTTCAACCCACTTTATAAAACTGCGTATATCTCGGAAACTAAATGCCGACCACTGGACCTTTTTTGCTTGGACGCCCACATATTATAATTAGAAGAACTTAGGACATTTTGGCGTGAACGGGAGAAGTGAGGTTATTATTTTATTTAGATTTTCTATTTTTTTCATTTTTAGAAGTTTTAAAGTACAACGTCAACGTCAACAGTGATAGTATATTGTGTTTTGAAGTTCTGTGTAAGTAAAAAGAATGGAGGAGATCTAAATAAACATGTGTAGCTGAAGTTCTCGCGCTCTTCCAAGAAGTCCTTTTTAACTTCAGTAAAGCCTACTATCACTTTACTGGAGGAGTGTTAGGGACAGTTAATATTTCTCCAGAAGTTACGTCATTAGGCTTGATGGTCTTGTTACGAATGCCTCAAGAAATACAAATAAATAAATAATAGAAGAACTTACATGTAATAATTACATTTTATTTCTGAACTTTTAACATTTTAGTGACCAATAATGTGTTGCATTAAACATTTAATTACCAGTTACAAACAAACAATTGGAAGCATGTACATATAAAACTTAAAGACTGAAAAATTCAAGTACAACCAAACAGCATCTGACATTGACCCTAAACGCACCCTGTTTCTGACCAAATATATGTTCTCAATTATTAATTGTTCATAAATAATAATTTTAGATTTTTGGCTCACAGTATTTCTCAATCAAACAAAAAATACTGTCACAATTATTTTACCTATGTATAGCGGAGGGTCCTTACAGCGAGTGAGGTGCATTGTACTATCAGTGGTACTGTGATGTATGAGATGTGATAAGATACATTGGTCGAACTTATTAATATTACGATAAAGTGTAAATTCAAATAGCGCGGACCAAACGCGCTGTCGTCCTCTTGGGAATAGTCAGGACCAACTCCTTAAGAGCGGCAATCCTTTCCACATAAACTCTCTAACGTAATTATTTTTATTTAAATGTTTTGAACAGAAAGGTATCTCATCTAAATCTAGGTTTCAATCAAAGCAAAAATTTTAAATTTTGTAACAAAAATTCAGTAAAAGCCTCCAATAATCCGCGTTTTTGTATAAATTTTACCTGATTTTTGGCCGTTTGTAATGTACTCATAAATCGTAAAAGTAAAGAAACATGCCGATAGAAACCTCGCATATGTAATGGAGATTCTAAATAACCAATAATTTTTTATGAAACTGCAAGGCTTTTTCAAAAATACTACGAAGAAGTTTTATGAAATTTCCGCGCATCTATTTTCGTTCGAGATTATCGCGTTCTTACTTGCTTCGCGGGGATGAGTCAATTGGTGAGGGACGGTGCGTGTGAGCAGGCGTTATCTGTTTTTTTGCGGTGCCTCTTTTTCAAACACTTTGTCCGACGAAACAATAAGCTTTTAGACTATGCTTGTATTGTACTTCGGTGACCGGAAAAGACCCTTTTAACATGCCTTCTAAAGCATGAAACTCACAATATGTGTGCCATTAGATCGCGCGCACAGTAGATGGCAGCGTGCAGTGTTAGTTTAACTTAGTGATCATGTCAAACATTGAATCACCACTATACTTTATAACAAGCAAAAGATTTTATAAATTCTATAGTAAAATTACCTTAAAAGCCTTCAAACAAGGCACAAAGGCATGCTCTAGTCTCATACTTAGCTTCTCGTAAGACCACCCATGGTATGCCGGCACAGTTGGTAACACCATCATCGCTAATTTAATTCCAATTTCCCGCCACATCGCTGCTTCGAGACTGTTAAGAAAACGTGGTATAGGTATGGCTAAGTAAAATAATAATAATAATGTATTATTCCAACCAAGAAAAGTGTTTATTTTTCCATTACATTAATTTATTTTTCCAAAACAAGAAAGGAAATGTTTTGACTCCAGAACTAGTTATAAACTATCTCGGTACACGAGCGTCGCCAAGGGGGGGCAGGGGGGGGGGGCAGTTGCCGTCCCCCCCCCCCCCCCCCCCCCCGAGAGATCAAATGTAGCTAGCCGCAAAGCTACCAAAGTGCGAGCAATTACCTTCCTTACCTATTATCCGCATCGCATGACAAAATGTAAATAAATTCACAAGGTTTAATGTATATTGTAGAAAGTATTGAAATATTCAGAATAACATTAAGATTTTGACATCACAAACACAACAACAACAACAACAACGGGAAACAACGTCATAGAAACAATCATCCAGCAGAAAGCCCTTCAGAATACTGGAAGAGGTCTTTAGTAATACCATACTTGGATTCAATTATCACTTCCCTTGAAGTACGTTTTGCTGAAGAAAACACGCCATCATTCGCATTATCTAAGTTACACCCGTCGCAGATGCAAAAGATGACAACTGAAAATCTGAAACGAACTTGTGAATCTATTGCCCAGTTTTATGATTTACCGAACATAAAGAATGAAATCGAACTTTGGCAGCAATTGTGGCACGATAGGCTTAATCTAACAAATCTAACAGTTGTTGATGTCCTAAAAGAAACAAATTCCTTCTTTCCCGAAACGGAAAAAGCATTGAAAATTTTGATCACTTTACCATGCACGACCTGTACAGTAGAGCGATCCTTTAGCAGCCTCAGAAGACTAAAAACATGGCTAAGAAGCACCATGGCAGAAGATCGCCTTAATGGTCTGGCCATGATGAGCGTACACAGAACTATAATATATAAAAACCTAAATAATTTTAATGATAAAGTGGTTGAAAGTTTTGCAAAAAATCCCCGCAGGTTATGTTTTAATTAAATATTATTTTTGTTAAAATAAATAATTATTACTGTGTTTAAAAGTTTGATTTAGTTATTGTGCTGTCGAGGGCTTGTGAAGTTTTATACATTGATATTAGAACCGTTCTTATTACAATCGTCATCGAGGCAAAGACTTCCAATGTGTAACGCTTCATGCTCTTGGCGTTCATATTTTTTATCCTCTATAATATTGCCCCATTGCCCCCCCCTTAGTCATAAGCTGGCGACGCCCTTGTCTCGGTAGCCAGGGAGCCGGCCGCTCTTCAAATTATACATGCGACACGACAAAGAATATTTTATCAAAATTGTACAATATAATAAAAACATAATTATAACATTTATTTTGTGTGGATGTGTGTATAAGTGTTGAGTATGTGTGCATGTGTATTAATAAAAGTGCGAGTGTGTGTGTGTGAGAAAGAAAGAGTGAAGGATATCGATGCTAGTGTTTAAAAAACAAACCATTTCCCTTTCGGGGTGTAAAAGCATCAAGGTTATTTTAGTAATAGGTAAGAATTAGTCTATTGGGGCTTACAGATGGCAAAGCCGAAGCAAATAGTAACAGCCTGCTAAATCCTAATAAGATTTCTGTTCTTTTTTCTTTCGCAGACCGGCACGCTTATTACGTAATTTGCAGTCACTACGATAGCCAAAATGAGAATTTTTGTAATGTAATTTGTATAGTGGCGATAAATCTACCGCGAAAAGTGCATTTTACGGTCAGAATAATAAATACGCAATCGCCATAATGATACCAATTTTTTATTACAATTAATCACCGGTCGCGTAGTGATCGCGTGGCTGTCGCTGTCTGCAGATTTTTAGGTAATAACGCCGCCAAATGGAAGCATCAAATTTCATCATAATGACTATCATAATGACTCATGTACATAATAATGACTCTATCGAGGATTTATTTTCAATTAGTTTTCAACTTTTCAATAATGGATAGCGCTTGTCGCAAGCTTCTTCTTGTTTGTTATGACGCCGGCATTGCGCACGACACGATATATATGTTGTAACGGAGCAAGATAACGTCGCTGTCACCGGGTCTGCCTAGCTGACATCACATCCTGCCTGCCACATCTGTTGTCGCCAAGGCGTAGGAGAAATGACGTCAGCAAGTCTATATAAGCCGATGCATGCCAAGATATGGAGCATTCTATATCATTCTGCGGCTTAAGCTGTTGATTATTCGTCGTTGGCTATTCGTGACAAAGTGTTATAGTTTGTAATTTGTTATTAATTATTGAGAAATAAAATGTGAAAGTGAATATACGAGTCTGTGTTCTTAATCAACGCAACAATTCAGAAGTGGTATGAACATACAACAATGAAGAAAGGTTTGGCCGCATTAAGAAAACAATTAATAAAAAGGGCCTGCATGTCTTACTTTGGCGAAGAAAATTTGGAATAGATTGAGGACTTGGCACATTTAAATCAAGTTGCTTCACCATCGTGTGTATTGCTAATCGTGCATGATTCATGGTGACCTGTCGCATTGTAGCGCAACATACGAGCTTTGTAGTATAGGCAGTCACACGAGTTATACGACACACTCCTGGTGGTCGTAACGACTACTGTGAGCTTTGAAACTAGAAATGCGTACGCATAGACACCCAAAAGATCATTCTGAAACTAGCGGAAAAGAAACCAGTGAATAGCGATACATCCGCTTTGCAAAAAAAAAGATTGGATTTTTGCCAGAATTGTTAACAATCAACGACGTTGCTATAAATGTGGAAGCCGAGGCCGTATTAAAGGATAGAAGATTTTCTACCCTATTCTTGCCAAGCAGCTGCGCGGCGGCGGAAGCTGTTTAAAGCTTATCAGCAACGCGTCCTCGCCTGTGCTCTTGGAGGAGGGAATTGTCCCGACGCGTGCTATGTGAACTGAAGCTGGGTAAGTGCTTGCACCAATTATACTTCCCTTACATTGTGTCTCATGATGAAGTTAAGCTTACCTTCGGACTATTTTTGTGGAAGCCTAGCGTACTAAGTAACTGCAATTGTTACAATTGGGGGTACATTCAGATAAAATTAATTCTTGCCCGTAGCAGTATTTAGTGTAATGCACTTCCTTAGTCTTACGGGGTAATAATTGCTTGGCAGGCAAAATAATCGAGTTAGGCTGTTCCGATTAAGTACAAATTCATATCAAATTGTCTTCACATGAGCTTGTTTTTCGCCAATCAGTAGCAATAAAATGTCGTAACTATTTCAGAGCAGTTAGAAGCCATTATTAAAGAATCTAGTCTAGCATACTTTAATGCATAAAAAAAATCGTGTATTTGATGATTAAGTATCCAAATTGCGGGCAACTTTATGCTATGCCAAATTTTGCTTTCTACTTGAGAAGTACTCTTCAAACTGTTGTACTATTAAACCGTCTGTATATGAGCCTGTTTGCCACCAATCACAAATCACAAAATGTCGGAGTTATTATTATAGATGCCGGTATATTAAATAATTAGAAAACAGCTATGCTTAAGTAGCGCGTAATATGTCGTGCATTACATGCCGTTACAATCCTGATATCGTTTTGCCAATTTTAACAATGCCAAATGGACGATGCATATGACAAAAGTAAACTGTGCTAGAGAGGAAAGCATTTATAGTAGCTACTGTTACGCATTGTGCCCACGCGGTGGTGATATAGTCGAGCATAAGCCAGCCAGACAAGCATTATGTGACACGGCGGTCACGGGATTTTAAAGGCTATGGTCGAGCTCTTCCTTTCGCCACTGTTGCCGGCCAGCAGCGAAAACGGGAGCCATAAACGAGGCATCATAGCTAGTACATGGTGTCTCTGCTTTCCAAACTCTCGGCACGAGATTACGTCATTTTTCTATCAATAATGTCCTTTATGGTTGTTTACATTTTTATAGATTTCGTGTGCAAGCATAAGTGCAAAACGGTTAGTCAGTGTTAATTTGACATGAAGTTCGATATTGAGTAACCGGGGGATTAATGCGCAAGTTCGATACTGGGTTTTGCGGGACGACTGTGTACAAGTTCGATACTGGGTAACTAGGTCGGCTATGTGCGCTAGTTCGACACCATATGACCTAGACGGCTTTGTGTATAATTTCATACTGAGTGATCAAGTCGACTGTGTACAAATTTGACTCTGTGTGACCAGCACAAACTTAGAATTTCCAATCACTTAAGGTCAATGTAATTGAAAATGATAGTGTATAAATAATACAATTGGTGGAAAAACGCGTTACAAACCACACGACTTATTATTTTATGTATTAAAAAAAACTGCGCAGGCGAAAAACCTTGTAGTTTTTCTATGCGCAGCATGAAATGTGTGGGGTAATTGTTAATAATCGTCATTTAATCATGTGCAACAACCGCAGGTAAGCGGTGATAAAAATAAGCAGTGATGCGCCGTCACATTCACAAATTATGCCTCAAATTTAACAAAAGTTATTATAAAGCATAGTTCTCATTTACTTTTGATATAACTTTTATTAGAATTTAGATTATTAGAGTATGATATTATATGATAAGTTTTACGAGCTGTTGGTAATATACTACCGGTTAAGGGAGCAAGGAGTTAATTTCCTTAGGCACACGTAGGTACTGAAAACAATCGAACTCAAATACGATGGTTCCTAGTCTTCGTAGTCGCCCCTCAAAATCCTAGCGTAGTAGTAGTCGTCGTATAGTAGTCTTCGTGATTCGTTTCGATCGGTAGTCTAAAAACTGATGATTTGCCACTTCGTCAAAGCAAGTAGGTATTGAATTAAAAAAAAAGTGGTTTATATGCTGTGGAAGCAAGAGCCAGATTGCAACACTTCTAAATTCAAAGTTAAATGGCGTCTATTCTGATCCTGATATGAAAGATACTGACCCTGATATAGAGATATTAAAACGATAGGTGTAGAATGCGGAGATTAGAGGTGTTTACAAGGCCATAATAAGTTTACAGAGCTGGTTCGGTAGATTCTTTTAGGCCTTAATATAAACGAGTAGACGCGGATAATATGTCACAGCGAAAATCCAGTACGGATAAAGAGCTAGAGACTGAAAACTCAGAGACTCATTGACCTTCCTTCTTGAGAACTAATACTTGTTTTGTTTGCAATTGCGGGAGCAATCGTCCCAGGATGACCGAGTGTAACGGAGCAAGATAACGTCACTGTCACCTGGTCTGCCTAGCTGACATCACATCCTGCCTGCCACATCTGTTGTCGCCAAGGCATGGGAGAAATGACGTCAGCAAGTCTATATAAGTCGATGCGTGCCAAGATGTGGATCATTCTATATCATTCTGCGGCTTTAGCTGTTGATTGTTCGTCGTCGGCTATTCGTGACAACGTGTTATAGTTTGTAATTTGTTATTAATTATTGAGAAATAAAATGTGAAAGTGAATATACGAGTCTGTGTTCTTAATCAACGCAACAATGTATTGTGGTTATTTTCACCCTTTTTAATTGTAAATCAAAGGGAGAATTAAATATTGTGATTTCTGTAACAAATTATGTTACATTTTTGTGTTGCGTGGTATATTTTCCTCACGGCCATTGTGTTTTTTTTTCAAAATAGCCACAATCAGATCAACGTTAATCGATAGGAGACGCGTATTCAAAGAATATCCCAATGTTATAATATTTTAAAATGTTAGATTTACGAGATATTGATGAAAAAAATCAATTTAGGGACCACTCATATTTTTATTCTGGAATATCTCATAACCTACTACTTTAGAATACTGTAACTTCAGGAGATTATTCATTATTATATAACCGCCCCATGCCAATTAACGCTATTCTTATCGCAGCCCGCGTTTTCGAAAAAATCAAAATGGCCGCAGGAACACAACAAAAGTTAGTACCCTTTTGTACAAAGTGTTATCAAAAGAAGTCAGTCTTTCTGATTACTTACCCCATTATAGGATGTGGTGCGAGATTAAACGCTTCTTTTATAATGGGCATAGTAATGTAATAAGCTTGCACTGCGGAGTCGCATCGTGCCGTGTAGTTGTAGGGACGGTTTGTAAGTACCTGGCAACGGAAATTGATAATAAGTGGATACAGAAATAAAATACGTGACTACGAGTTTTGCAAAACCATAGAAGATGAAATAATTAACAGCCTTGAATTCATTGCTGGAATCAAAGATCATGAGCGAGAGAAAGATGATACTTTTACTCGAGTTTTGATTAGTAAATAATAATTATTATTATGCGCCAGATTTAAAGTTCTTTTCAGGGTGGCTTCTTCGATCACTAATAAAAAACTAGATACACAATCAACGCTCCAAAAATGTCCGAATAAATGTGCGCTCAAATGAGTATTTGAGTGCACATTGAGTGAGTCACAGATTATGTGAATTATACTTTACGTACGAGACGTAAGATTGCATTTTAAATATTTTTTTACAAACATCGTTTCAATGTCATGCAAAAATCGTTTACAATCTTTTATAACCTTATGATTTGACAGTAAGGTCTACTTTAGATTAACACAATGTTACCGATAATACTATACGGTATTAAGAAGATATACGTCAATTCGGACAATAATTTGTTTAGATTTTACAGGAGATTGTGCATCTAGTTCTTTATTTATGATCGAAGGGTGGCTTGCACCAACTATTTAAACTTGATTTAAGGATTTAAAGTCTCGCTTGCACCAACGATTTAATAGTTGGTTAATAGTTGGTGCAAGCGAGACGTCAAATCCTTGAACCGAGTTTAAATAGTTGGTGCAAGCCACCCTTAGGGCCGTTACATCGATGGTAGTTTAAACGACGGAAGAGAGTATAATCTTCTGTCTTCGATTATTTCGTAAGTTCAATGGCAGTTAATCGATAATACGAATACGAGCAGATTAATTTTATCGAACATTGACAAAAAATTGAACTGTGAACGAAACGAATAATATAACCATGTGTTAGACATTAATCTAGATTTTACTAATCCGTTCACTATTTGCATTTGATATTAGGACAGTGAATTAAAACTGTCGATCAAATTTTATCGTAGATTACGAAATCCATAGTTTTAACTGTTCTTGATCTTACGGCCCTTATGGTGGCTGGCACCAACTATTTAAACTCGATTTAAGGATTTGACATTTCGCTTGCGCCTACCATTTAATAGTAGTAATAATAATAGTAGATGTCAAATTCTTTTTTTTTTTAAATTGGAAATGGTATACAAAAGAATCGTTAATATAAATAACCAATAACCCATAAGAACCAAACCCATAAGAACCAAACCCATAAGAACGGTTAGGATAATTTGGCGTATATTCGAAGTCCAAGCTCCAATG
Source organism: Zeuzera pyrina (assembly GCA_907165235.1). Classification (NCBI taxonomy): domain Eukaryota; kingdom Metazoa; phylum Arthropoda; class Insecta; order Lepidoptera; family Cossidae; genus Zeuzera; species Zeuzera pyrina. The sequence continues at coordinate 10,444,145 of OU015641.1, forward strand.
TCAATGAAACTTAAATGGGACCACCTTGGAGCTATACTAAACCTAACGGAAAAATAATCATTAAAATCAGTTTATGAACAAAGAATTTACGCCCAAACATACCTACATATCATAAAAAAAATATATGGAGACTAATTGAGAACCTCCTCCTTTTTTGAAGTCAGTTAATAAACCCGTAGTCATGCTTTAAGTAAGTAATAATACTTTTGGTAATTTTTTTTTTTTTGCTTTTAGAGTTGTATCCAACAAAATAAATCATATCACGTAAAAAGATGATTTCAATAAAAATAACATATTGAGACATTAACCATCATCTATACATCTGTCGAATAGTGCATTCTCTACATGGTAATTACGATCAGTGCCATAACTAAGGCGGTGCCAACGGTGCCCAGGCACAGGACGCAGACCTTAGAGGGGCGCAAAAATGACCAGGACCTAGTTTTGGGTCATGAATGGTAGTAGCTTAAATACAACTCGCACCGGACGCATAAAGACTAGTTACGGCACTGATTACAATTCTCAAGACTAATCTCATTGTTATCGTTTACACAAATCGATTAATGGTTTTTGCCTGTAGATGGTAAGATAGCTATTAATATTACTGAGTTAATTTGTAGGAAAAAGATACTAACACCGAGGACTCCAACGGCATTCCCCGAAACGATATAGTCTTGACTTGGATCAGAAAACTTGAGATCGGTAAGGAATTCGTAATTGGGAATGGCCTCGTCTAAATCCGTGTCAGGAGGTATATATGTCGCTTCTAACAGACCCGAGACAACGATGTAAAGGCCTTTGGGTTCATCACCTTCATATAAGAAACTCCATGTCAGTGTCACATTATCCATTGTTGGTCCATGAACGAAGACAGGGAGGCACAGATTGGAATGGCCTACACTAGAGCCTAGTGTACACTCCAGAACAAATAGAGACATACATACATACATATCTTCACGCTGTATCCCTAACGGGGTAGTCAGAGAGGACGGAGCGCCAGGAGTCGCGGTCTTTACATACATCTTTTTTTTCCTCCTCCTCAATTCCTCAAATCTCATCATTCTCAACAAATAGATAATTAAAAAAAAAACAAATCTACCCTAGAATAAGAAAATGGCTACGCCCATGAGTTAGTTCAATATTTAAGATTTGTTAAATCATTATTACCACTTAGCTCACAAAAAGCATGAAGATATATACAAATATTATAAAGAGAGAGAGCGGGTTGTGGGCGTATTTAGTAATAATAATAAAAAACGATGCACGCGGATGAGTTTTTCGTGTTTGTTAAACTTAATTTCCTATAATTGTTTCAGTAGTGTAGTAGAGTTTCTGAGGAATGATAACTCTGGATTCGAATAACTACAATTACTGAGGTATCTAAGAACATTATATGTTCGTTTGTGATTTTGGCATTTTTGTATTTACGACGATGTGAAGAACGAATTAAAGAGAAACGGAAGCAGTCGCATGTTCGCGTCGCGTCCGACTCCAGGTGCTATAGTAATTACCCATATTCACCCAAAATATTGCCGTTATGTGCGTGCCACGGCGCGTTCGTGTTAGCGCGCACATAAACTGCGTATGCTAGCTTTCTATGAAGTTAGACATCCTACTGTTATGTTTATACTGTGTAATTACCTCGTGATATTAGTATATCATTGAAATTATAGTTAAATATTTCCGAGTTTTCCAAGAAATAGTCCGCCACTCTTTCGTTACCTTGTAACCACGAAACAGAACGTAATTGAGTCTGAAAAACATGCCAATACAGATGAGGGTTTTTCTCTGAATTATTTATTTCCAAATTACAACGCAATATCCCTTTAATAGAAAAATTGAATGATGAGATGGTGATTAAGAGTTTTTTTTTGTTTTATTTTATTTGTATAGAAATCTTACAGCTTAAAACTACAACGCGACATATAAGTTAAAAACAAGATCAGTAACAAGATTTCACCTATAAATATTATTATAAGCTACTAAATTGGACAGCTAGTATGCTATAAGCAAATAAATAAAACAAGTATCTATACTTAATATTATAGAGAGAGCAGATTTTGTAAGTTTGTTTATATGTGGAGAGAATCTCGGGAACCACTGCACCTCTTTAAAAAAATATTTCACCATTTGAAATGTACATTGTTCCAGATGGACATGGGCTACCATTATGTATTTAACCCGAACGAAGTCGGGACAGACCGCTAGTATAATATATAAGTATGCAAGTAGGTCATAAAAGCCAGCTAAGGGATAAGATTTTTATATAATGCCCGCCACATACGATCAAGTATGAATGATCAAGCCCGTCCAATTCCAGTTGCATCAAGTAAATTTGATAGTGTGTGGCATTGTAGAGGCGTCATGCCAAACAACGCTTCATTCCAATTGGACGGACTTGATCAAGCATACTTGTTCGTGTGTGGCGGCCATAAGGAACTTGTATAAACTAGCAAACTGCCATATGGTTTTGTTTTGCCATCTCTAATACCAAATACCTATTGCTAGAATTGGCTTCAATTTTTTTTTGCGTCTTGATGACGATATCATGAATAAGAAATAGTGCGAAGTTATGTATGTATGTAATGTTTTGTTTCAATTTTTGATTTAGTTGTTACCTCGGGCGTAGATGGTGGAACCAAACTACCTTTATGGCGGCACATTTGCACTTTTTCTTGGATCGCGTTCACTAGAAGACGATATTCCATTTCGTCCAAAAACCCTGAAAAATATTTATTTTGCAATTTAAGTACTTAAATAAAAAACTAAATTTTTGTATCTACATTATTAGAGTATTTCCGCATGTTCATGCCATAATTTTATAACCAAAAACATGCATACATAATGTAAATCTAACACCGGAAATTGTAATCAAAGACACAGAAAAAATCAAGAGCCAGAAACTATGTTTCTGGATGATGATGAACGATTGCAATTGCTGGAAGTAAACGATTATATAGCGTTACGCTACATTAACTTCCTCCTTTATTTTTTTGTTGCTTTGCTGTACATTCTTTACTGGGTGGAATAAAATATTGTGGGTGCAATAAATTAAGTCGGGCAAAGGATAGGACTTATTACAGGTAACTTATTGCGGCAATAAGCTGACATCCCACCTTTCTGGTTCTGCTTTATCAAATGTAATCCCCAAATACTTGTTGTATTATCTAACGTCGCGCGTCGTGTAGTGTTTTTGTTATGCCTTGACGGTTTATCCACTTCTAAACGAAAATGGCGTGAAGATGTTTACGTAATAGTAATAAAGTGAAACATTGAACTTATAGACCACTGTTATAATGGTGTGTCGGCTAATGCAACAATTCCAGCAACAATGGTGACCATTATGGCAAGCTATAATGAGAAAACCGTGAAATAGTTCGACAACAAAGGCATTCTTCTTAACCTTCTTCTTTCAACTGCATAGCATCCTGTAGCATAATATTGAGCGTAGAGGTGGTAGCCTGCCGAGTCTTCACAGTGATTGCCGTCCAGGGGCGATCTCTTTGCAACAGACCTAGTTGCCTGGTCACTGTAAGTCTGCAGAACGGACATAATTTACGTAATGGTGAGAACGTGTGCAATACGACATGCGATCCATAATCGCAGTCTTGTGTAGGCATGGGTAACTCAGCAAAATTCCTTGCATTGACTCAATAACTCAATGTTTTGAGCTAGCTCGATATTGCACCATGCCCGAGCAAGCGCGAATTAGCGCGCACACATACAAACCGCGCACGCTGGATTTCTATGAAGACATCCTACTGTTATGTTTATACTGTGCTACGAGTACTACTATTTATTGACGTTCTCCTTATTGTTCGTATATTGTTAGTGACAACATAGATATTAATTTGATCGAGTCAGTTTAAGAATTTCTGCAGCTTGGGATCAAAAAAGTAGAGACTTAGGTGTCCGCCTATCGTAGGAGACGATTAAAGGGTGATTTTCGATGTCGCGGGTGATCAGAGTGGGGACAACATAGAGATATTAACATAAAGCTCGCGAGGAACGAATACTGCGACAAAAAGCGGCAAAAAGAGAGACAGGTGCCGGCTGATCCTTGGGTTGATCCTCTATCTCTTTCTAGTCAAGCGCTGTGATTGGTTACGAGGCGCAGGGGACATTCACAACTCCCGACTAGAAAGAGATAGAGGAATCAGCTGGCATTTATCTCTGTCTTTGCTTCTATCGTTTCAACTTACAGATAGCAGAATGCTTCGCGGGCTCTATGCAAGTATAGAGATATATTCTCATGCTAATATAAAGATATTGTCGCTCTCATAGAGATGAGAGCCACCGATTGTCTGCTTCAGGCGACCCCGAGAAGAATGGCAACGCATATTTTTTGCGAAGCCGTGGCACTGAAATTAGACTGTCTCTCTACTTAGATAATTAGCTTAATCGCTAATAAATAACTGTTATAATTCTTACCGATCTGCTTCTAGTTTTGCATTTAATGTTTCCTGAATCTGCTTATTATCAACCAACTGAGGAAGAAGATTGCAGACCTCTTGTTCTCCTGTCACAAAACCCTGAAATAAAGAATTTATAATAATATAATAGACTAATCCGCACTATCCTATAGGTATGTAGATAGCAGATGAGCTATACTGCATGTGTACGGCTCTCCTTACTATCTTCTTCTGAGTTCACTTCAGATTTGTGTCCAGAAAAGTATATTAATAAAATATACATATCAAAAACAATCAAATTGAATTGTAGACTCACGTTCTACCTGCAAGTCTATTACATTTATTTAACTTTTACACGGCTTTTGAATAGTACAAGTTTTAACATAACGTATTAAAGATAGCTTATGGGACAGACACTGGCATTTGCGATTGATTAGTTCTATTGTTTTCACGCGTAAGAAACACAAAGAAATGTTTCGTTTTTAATGCTATACTAGTAAAAAAAAAATTCACAATGTGAATTTATACGTGTCCTAGAGAAACCTGTGCACAATAATCTGAGAGTTGAACCCGGTGACTTTATTATTGTCTCGTGCTTTTCGTGTTCAAATATTCGAGAATTTAATTTTGTTTAACTAATATTGCGTAAAAAAGATTTCTCGTAAACGCCCATGATTGCAGGTAGGTATTTATTATCATATTTTTTATTTTATTATTTTGACTAGACGTCGGCCCTGTAGTCGAAATTTAACCGTAAATATAAAGTTATAAACTCTTTGGCGACAAACTACTCTGTGCGACTGTTTGATCCAAGGAGTTACATTACATATGATCACAAACTATTATGAGTTGGACATTCGAGTGCTTTTGACATTGGCAGTATGAACGTAAACAATGAACGTTTTATTTAATTTAATTTAATGTACTTATTTGTAACACATATTACATAAAAATTTTAGCTTTCTCCAGTCCTTTTCCATGTAAACTTTAAGTGTACCAAATTTCACACTCCTTCATCCGCGCAATTTTCTTAAAAAGGGGAACAAAGTGTTCGTCACGTATTAATTTATAGATATTATATTGACAAACAAGCATACACTAATATTAAATACATATTAAAATAATTAAATATTTTATACACAAACATACTTTTCATATAGATATTTTATTTTACTTCTTCATGCAAACTGGACGGCGCGTCAAGTGCTTCATGCATACTGGACGGGATTGACGTCAAGTACAACGGATCGTGTGTGCTCTAGGGGCGTCATGACAAACAATGCTTCATGCAAACTGGACGGGATGGAACATGTGTGTGAAATAATAGGTTAGTATATATAGATACTAACCTATTATTTCACACCAAAATGATTAATTCATGAATTCTTGGTACTTACCTTTCCGACATCGTAACCAAAAGCCAACTGAACATCGATCATTCGGTCGATGTAAGCCATGATTTTGGGCACAGACACTCTGAAATATTAAAAACAACTTTGTAATCTACACAAATAAATAAAATAGAAGTGTCTATGATTAAAATATAAAGTCATTTTTCAATTTGCAGGTCACGAAAGCCCAAACACGAGTTTTTTAAATATTTTCTATTGTTTGTTTGTCCGAGCTAATCTTCGAAACGACTGAACCCATTTTGACGGGTCTTTCACTGGAGGCAGAGGAATTTTCAAAGACTAATCCACGCTACTTTTTATTCCAGAAAAAACAAAATGAAAGAGGGTGAAACTCTTCAGCCGATAAAAGAACTAGACTATATTTACCTAGCTAATTTGCAAAGACGTAAAAATCTTAGCATCCTCAATAGTTTAGTGGCTGTGAGAACACTGGAGTTGAGATTACGCCACTTATCCCATGGTGTAAGAGAATCTATAACATCTAGTATTAAATCTGTAACAAACATGTCAACTAATTATTATTCTGTAGCTTTCCACCCATGATTGATCGATCTCGGTATCAAAATGAATAGAAACAGATTGGAAATGTAAAAGAAATAAATACACCTAATGGCTTGGTAATATTAGCCTTCTACACCTATTTGTAAACTACGTTTGTGGTGTTCTTTTTTACACATAACATAAACAACAAATTATAAATAACATATACTATTTATTTATTAGCTTTATTAGCATAAACAACATAAGTTGTTTTTTGTATTATTAATTTATTTAAAAAAAATTTCCATTGTAATTTACAATATCCATTTTCAGGCTCTTAGGGGTTGAATTTAATGAAATACCTCTTCTTGAGCTTACCTACATTATACACGTAAGACGTAAGGTCTAAGTTTACGCAAAATTTCTAGTTCTTAGACCCTAGATTTGGAATATACTTTAAAAGAAGTTAGAAAACAAAGGAATAAAAAGATTAGCAATTTATAGTCTGAGTATACTATTACAAAAATTTTAGCTAAGGTGTCGCAATAATTTAATCTAAAATAGACCTTTTGCACCATACAAACGTGCGCGCGTTAGTTTACAAAAAGTACGAAAAAACACTTATTTTCGTTAATATTAAAAACTATAAATCATTTTTAAAAATCCCTCTGGCATTTGTGAGAGCGTGTTTAAAATAATCTGCATAGTACATTTGGAAGCATAAATCGCTTCGTTAGCCCAAATAATGTCAATCTCTCTTTTAAAAGAGGTTTCTTCGATATTTATTTTCTGTTACAGAAGTTAACCAATCGTGTAACGCAAATGGCAGAATGAAGTCAATGAAATGAAGAATCAGGTTACCAATTATCACTTTCATACGTTTTGCAGTCACTTAGAAAAATTGGGATCCCTGCCGTCAAAATTTCCAATGCGTCGCCTTAAGTAACGTTACTCGTGCGCAAAGTGTTCCGCACGGTGTAACACAATAATAATATTAATGGACATTAACCCCACAATCATAATAGTACATTACATTACATTTTCATACTGCATTACATTTTACTTAGGCCTTAGCCCATAAAATGTAATAAAAAACCTCCCGGGTGCTGAGGAAAAAAATTGATTTACATTATAATAATAATAACCTGACAATTAGATAAATACAAATAACAATACAAATGGTGTGATCTCAAACTAAGCACTGGGTTTGTAATGGATACCATATAACGATAGGGGAGATCCCAATAAAATCCAGACCCCAAGTCAATTTCAAAAATCCATTTGCTACATTCGTCTGACCTATGATCGAACCCAGGGTCCCAGTTTATAAGGCAGAGCATTTGACTGCCACCGCGCCAACGGGCTAGTCATAGGTATATGGAATGGTAACTTTGTACTCGTATATTACTCGTATATTACTCGTATATATTCACGGAATGTCCCATTCAGGGTGGACAGGGCATCAAAATGCAAGAAGTTCAAATTCAGTTCGAGTTTAAACTCAAGTTCAATTGGAATTACGAATGGCAAGCGACGTCTGATAGTGACGGTTTGTCACCACGACGCCTTTTCCAGTCGCTGTTAGTATGCCCTGAGTTACACTCTGACGTCTTTTCTAGCAATATGTATGGGCTAATAGATGGCAAAGCGAAACCTGCGCGGAACCATCCGATAGCTATACCAATACTTTATACGCCCTAATAGTACCCCTCAAAAGAATTTAAATATAAGTACATATAAACAAATTTATAAATATAAGTACATATAAATCAAATTGAAGTGACTGTGATTTCGAAATAAAGGCTTTTTCTTAAGTTTATGTGATCATTTGCAAGTAACCAAAACCCAAATATGCTTTTTTTTAATTTTTGTCCGTCTATTTGTTTGTCCGCATCTCCGAAACGGATGAACCGATTTTCACAGAACTTTCATTGGCAGGTAGAGGAGTTTTCAGAGAGGTACTAGGTACGAGATTACTTTTTATACCAGAAAATAGCAAATTTAACGTGGGTAAAGACGCGAGGCACAGCTACTATAAAATAATAAGATTATGTTTAAAAATATCTCTAAAGTTGTAATTACCTCCGGTCGCCATGACAATTATAAAGAAATCAAGTTTGTTCCAATGCGACTTGAAATAACCGCTCACTCCAAACGCTAACATCTTCATGACCATTTCCCACACGTATACTATGTAGAAAAACCTAAACATGATTATTATTTGATAATGTGGAGAGAAAATTAAAAAATAACTTAAATATGGACATTTGATTACGGAGGGGCAAGTGGGATAAACAACAGATGGGGACCGAGCTAAATGAATTCGGCGTTAGATTCGGCGAGGAGATTAGAAGTGTAGGTACATTAGGACACGTGTAATTTTTGTACCTATTAAAATGATCGAGTTAAATACGAAAAAAGAGCTGTCAGTAGAAGATTTAGGGGGGGGGGGGAGGCTAAGGGGCTTGCCCCCCCGTCCCCCAGAAGCATCTGAGTCCTTCCATGAAAAATTTTAGAGTCCCGGAACGCATTACCCTCATTGCCAACACTTATAGCCAACACTTCATCTCTGTAGAAACTATAGACAAATGGATTCGTGACGATTGCATTCCTATCGCGTTCATTTAACTCTGTCCCTACCTATAGATATAGATACTTATGATACAACTGTCTGTATGATACAACCGGTCTGTCCCCGCTGGTGTGTGCAGAGTGCAGTTCGGCGTTAGGGACCGCCACCCAACACGCTGTGCACCTCGCGGTGGGAAGTGGAGGGAGGAGTGCAGAGTAGCTGCGTGGAATGTGAGAGGTGGGATTGAGGAGAAGATGAATGAAGTGATTGATATTATGGAAGAGAAAAGATTGAATGTGCTATGTTTGAGTGAAACCAAGCGAGGCGGCAGTGAACTTGCCGACTTGCCCGGAGGAGGCATCGCTTTGTGGTCAGGGGTACCACAAGGAGATAGGGGATGCCAAGGGGTAGGCGTTTTACTGTCCTCTCGTATGGTTAATTGTATGACTGAGTATGAATGTGTAAATCCCAGACTGCTCTGGGTACGCCTCAAGATTGGGTTGACAAGAATTTTTGTTTTGGCAGTATATGCCCCAGTGTCCTCTGTCGGTTTGGCTGAACTAGAGCAGTTCTGGGAGAATGTTAGAGAAGTTCTAGCGACGGTTGAAGAGAACGAAAGAATTGTTGTGTGTGGAGACATGAATGGATGGGTCGGGACAGCTCGAACAGGATTTGAATCTGTCCTAGGCAAATATGGAGATAAGAGAGTGAATGATGCTGGTAAGATTGTGTTAGGACTGTGTATGGAAAAGGATCTTTTTGTGGATAATACCATGTTTGGGCACAAGAGGATCCATCAGTACACGTGGGAAAGAAAGGGTGCGAGAAGTATGATTGATTTATTCCTGGTGGATAGCAGACTTAAGAAGCAGGTAATGGACACAAGAGCGTATAGAGGAGCCGATCGCGGGACGGACCACTTTCTGGTGATAACCAGAATAAGGGGTCTGTTCGCAGCATGGCGACATCGCGTAGTGTCCAAACCTACAGCGGTTAGCCGCATTAAAAGCTGGAAACTGCAGGATGCGACCACCAGGAATGAATATGAAAGGGTATTATCCAGTAAGCTTGATGATAGATTGAAAGTGATGAGCGAGCATGTTGAAGAATGCTGGCAGAACCTTAGAGATAGTATGATTGAGGCTGCGAAAGAAGTGTGTGGAATGAATAAGATTGGGAACGGCAAAAAGCATGATGTGTGGTGGGATGATGAGGTGAAAGTGGCTGTGTATAAGAAAAAGAAAGCATGGCGAGACTACCTTGCTACTAATGACTGTGGTATGAAAAATTTTATGAAAGACAGGTATAAGCTGCAGAAAGCAGAAACGAAGGCACTAGTGAAAGAGAAGCGTGAAAGGTGTAGGGTGTTAGATGAAAACAAGATGTCGGACTTCGAGGAAAATTCCAAATTATTTTGGAAAGAAGTACGTAAGTACCGAAGTGGTCCGGTACCTTGCAGAATGAATAAAGTGCGTTCGGAAGAAAACAACCTGCTTAAAAAAGGATGTTCTACAGCGATGGAGTGAATACTAAGGAGAACTGTATGAGAGTAGCGACTCCGTCTCTGATACTGAGAGCGATTCTGATGAATTGCCACATTCGGGCCAGGGTCTGGAGGATGCCATTAGTATGAAAGAGATTGAGAAAGTGATAAGAAGTTTGAAATGTGGAAAGGCTGCGGGAATTGATGAGGTGACTGCAGAGATGATCAAGTATGGTGGTCCTAGGGTCTGGGATGCCTTCTGTGCACTCTGCAACCTTTGTTGGCAGAAGGGGGAGGTTCCAGAGGACTGGCGCACGGCAGTCATAGTACCTCTATATAAAGGGAAAGGTTCCCACCTAGACTGTGCGTGCTATAGGGCCGTCAGCTTGGTCAGCTTAGCGAGTAAGTCTATACTAAAGTATTGACTGAACGTATGAAAGGCGTTTCAGAAAGATATTTGTGGGAGGCGCAAGGTGGATTCAGGAACGGTAGGGGTTGTATGGATCAGATTTTCTTGCTTCGCGTTATCGTGGGAAGGTTTCTGGCTTTAAGTCGGAAAGTTTTCTGCGCTTTCGTGGATCTAGAGAAAGCATTCGATAGAGTAGTGCGGAAGAAATTGTGGAGTCTTCTGCCTGAATATGGCGTGAAGGGCTCCTTACTACAGGCTGTGAGGTCATTATATCGAGACCACAGAGCCTGTGTAAGGATAGACGGTGACATGTCGCCCTGGTTTGAAGTCTGTTCTGGTGTCAGACAGGGCTGCGTGATGTCTGCCTGGCTATTCGTGCTGTATTTGGACAGTTGCCTCCAGAGATTGAAAGGTAATATGAGTGGTATGGGATGTGGTGACACAGTGGTAAACTGCCTATTGTACGCTGACGATGCTGTGCTAATAGCACCATCAGAAGCAGAGTTGCAGACACTAGTCACGTGCATGAAAGAAGATTGTGAAGTAAAAGGATTGAAAATGAATGTGAACAAAACTAAGGTTCTGGTGTTCGAAAGAGAAGCGGTACAAACGAAATGTGTGATTTGTGTAAATGGAAAATGTCTAGAACAGGTGAATGAAATTGTGTACCTGGGGAGTGCGTTTTCGAGGGATGGAAGATGTGAGTTGGATGTGGAGAGACGGGTAGCAGCTGGCAATAAAGTGAACGGTGCTCTGTCCGCATTAGTGGATAGTGTGAATATATCTAACACTGTTAAAATGGCCATCCACAATGCGGTGTTGGTGCCAACTTTGTTGTACGGTAGTGAGGCCTGGATATGCCCAAAATCGAGTGAAAGTATGTTAAATGCTGTGGAGATGCGGTCTCTCAGAAATATGTGCGGTGTCACGCTTGCTGACAGGATAAGCAATGATGAGATACGAAGTATGACAGGGTTGCACAACAGTGTTATTGTAAAAATGAAGAAAGGAATGCTTAGATGGTTCGGGCACATGGAAAGAATGAGTGATGAAAGACTGACGAAGAAAATATACAGAGCGAAAGTGAGTGGTAAAAGAAGCCAAGGAAGACCAAGGCTGACTTATGAAGATCAAATAGCCAGAGTGTTAGCAGACGGAAATGTCAAAAGCACTCGCATACCTAGGCGAAAATGTGTGAGGAGAATGATGAGATTTGAGGAAGCAAAAGAGGTGTGTAAGGACCGCGACTCCTGGCGCTCCGTCCTCTCTGACTACCCCGTTGGGGATACAGCGTGAAGATATGTTATGTTATGTAATGTTATGATACAACTGGTCAGGTAATTAGGTCAGTATTAATATAATTATTATTACTTTATCTTTACGACTTCTCTGAGCCAACAATCTACTGATGGCTTCCACATCCGAGACAATACGGGAAAATCGATTACTAAATTTATTTATTGATGTCGAACCTGAGACTTTTTGCTTAGCAATTGGGTTTTTGTTTTATCCTAATATATTTAAAATAGAATTTGTCAAGTATAAATTAGCAATAACAACTTTACTTACAGGTTGAGACTTTTTATAGTATACGTTATACCAGGAGCTACTAGCGATCGAAGTGCCACCTGTTGAAGAGCCACGTCCGTACATTAATTCACGTCGGAGAAAATATAGAGTCCGATCACAAACTCGTACTTACAACCGTAACCAATATTTGGTTTCTATTTCAATTTCGACTGAAATTATAAACTCTTTGATTCTTTTGTACATTTTTAAAGTTTGTGTTCATTTTATGATTTTTTATACTTTATTAGGGAACTTAAATGAATTGACAACAAAATTTTTTTATGTTCAATTTTATGAAAATAAATGTCAGGATCCTCCCGTGCTCGTGCCTGGGCCACGACGGGTCATCGCCCCCTCTAGCCGGGGGCACGTGGCATTTCGCCCACTATACCATCATATTGTTACGCCACTGCGTATAAACCGTGCAAACGATTAGAAATTATTAATTTTGAATTGCATTATAATTAAAATCAGAGTAAAAAAATAATAGTGGGAACCATTAATTTTGAATATAATAAGTCGTACGTTAAATTATTAGTTGTGTTGCTCATTTTCACATACCTATTATTACTATATCAACTTTGATTTCTAATACAACTCCATTCAAGTAACAATTGGACATTTTTTATCGTCGAATCTAGACAAGAAACCATATCAAGCAGGTATTTTTTTTATATTAATAATAATTACACTATTCGAAAAAGCTAGTAAATAGATTCTCTTGCATTTCCACTTACTTCGAACAGTATAACAGGTGTGTTACAGAGTATCATAATGTATATGAAGCCATCGAACCAGACATTAGTTACTACTCTGTAACAGAACGTTCTTAACCGTCCGCGAGGGACTTGCGCTGTTGCTGACTCCGGGGTCATCATATCCACAAGTTTGTGACGTATCCACACTGCATGGGCCTAGAAAAAATATTAGATTGATCAAACAAACGAAAATGAGTGCAACTGGCCGAATTCAGAGACCTTTATAGTACTCCTAGTAAGACTACTCAACTGTCGGTTCGACTGTTTAATAAATATTTGGCGGATTCCAAATAAAATATATACAGACCTACCCTACTCTTATAGTAGGTTATAACCTTATAAACAAAAGTTTGGGCATCGGCATTTTAAGAGTCCGTTTATGCAGAATTTGTTGTTTGGTGACCTGGATCTCGATATCTAAAAAGACTGAGAGTTAGATATTTGGATACATACAACTTCAACTCTTTATCTTAAAATCCTTAAGCATGGAAACATGATTGTATAAAAAAATCTCTTTAAAAAAATCCAGAAAACCCTGTTTTTCACAAAGGTCTGAACCCTTGTGAAAAACAGGGTGTAGAATTTTAAATGGTTTTTACTAAAATGGATAGATAATTATATCTCAAATCTCTACCTAATACCAGTTTTTTAATTAGGTAATGTAGTTTTCTTGCAAATTATAATTATGTGCAAAAACAAATGTTGAAATTTCTCCGCGCTAAAATATGACTTTATTGTTATGGCCGTAGGGCGCGGGGGTAATGAACGATTTCGGTTGACCTGGACTGCATAGGCGGACTCTTAAGGTCTAACGCCCCGCTGTCGCAACTGATAACATGCAAGAAAAGCGTTCAAAGCAGAAATACCTTTGGTCTCCACAGAGTCCCCAACTGCTCCAAGTTCACTCTACCGCCATCAGAATCAGCGGCAACCTCAACAGCTTGCACTAACGTCCTTACACCCTCTTTGCTGATTTTACCGTGTTCGTATTGACGCCAGTACGATATCTTCATTGCTTTTAACACCCGCTGGTTTGCCTCCCTAGAAGCTTATATACTTAGCTCTTTTCACAATTTTACATACATATAATTATATTGGCGCTCCGTCCTCTCTGATTGCCCCGTTAAGGATACAACGCGAGGATATGTATGTATAATTATATTAGTACCCACATTATATCAACAATAATTGTATTTTAATTACCGTAAAATAAGTGATTTATTGAGTTTCAGATTATATTGAACCCATTTTAAACATATAATATATATATATATATACATGTACCAACAGAAAATATTTACGAAATAGTTTGGAAGAATAATAACGAAATATTCGATGACTGATATCATTAAATATCTATTAGCTTAGTCAAAGCGGACAATACAATGAAATGGCAATGAGAAAAACAAACGTGTAAAAATCTTGCAGAGCGCGGGACGGTGTGCTCTGCTTTGATTGGTCCACAGACAAATTAGCCTAAAGACAGGAAATGAAAGGGCACCGTTTTCTGCCATCGATGCGCACAAACGCTCATATAACTTCAAACACAAACGCGCGCTCCTTTAGTATTAACCAGAAAGCAGATCCGTGACCTGTGTCTAATTGTTTTAAAAAATATAGTATAAATTACGTAAACAATGCCAAATTGCGCTGTAAAGTGGTGTGGTAGTGACAGTCGTAAAAATAGTTTGAAAAAGGATAATATCACGTTTCATCGGTAAGTATAAAATTAATAATAAAAATTTATATCAAAAAAGGTGAATTTATGAAGATCAAATAGCCAGAGTGTTAGCAGACGGAAATGTCAAAAGCACTCGCATACCTAGGCGAAAATGTGTAAGGAGAATGATGAGATTTGAGGAAGCGAAAGAGGTGTGTAAGGACCGCGACTCCTGGCGCTCCGTCCTCTCTGGCTACCCCGTTGGGGATACAGCGTGAAGTTATGTTATGTTATGTTATATCAAAAAAATGCAGAGCTCTCACTATACTGGTCGTTGGTAGCTTTGAGTCAGCGTTTGTCCTTGTCTAGCAAGCTATAATTACATGTTGCGTCCTCACTCTTGCAAGATGGCACGTGTAAGTAAGGACGCGAAAAAGCGTATCGATATATCAATATATGTTCCATTAATTTTGAGAATTTATAATGACTACCACTCTTTGAAATTATATACCTAGTTCCATCCAAACTATCAATACTATATAATAATATAATATATATAACATATAATTATATAATATAATTGTATAATCCATATCCATACTAATATTATAAATGCGAGTCTCTCTGTCTGTCCATGTGTCTGCTTGGTTTTCACGGCTATACCGCCGTACCGATTTCAATAAAATTTAGCATGGACATAGTTATTGACATTGACACCAGGGGGTGAACATATGCTACTTTATTTTTCAAAAATCTACCCCTAAAGGGGTGAATAAGGGGATGAAACTTTGTATGGGAAATTTTTAACCCCTGAACCAATTAAGACGAAATTTAGTATAGTACATAGATAAAACCGTTTCTAATAAAAGACATACTTCTTTTTTCCAAAAATCTACCCCTAAAGAAGTGATATGGGGATGAAACTTTGTATGAGAAATTTTTAACCACTGAACGGATTAAGATGTAATTTGGTACAGAGATACACCTTTTCTATTAAAAAAACACAGTTATCATTAAAAAGATGTCACCGTTCTTTTTTCAAAAAAATGATGGAGGTTCTAAAGAATACAAATTAACCGACTTAAAAAAAACACAGAAAAGTACAAAATAACTATGCTTTACTAATCAAAACTCAAATATAAAAAAAAAATACTTTATACATACGATACAAATACCTATATAATTAAATTCGACAGTTACTGAAATCGATGCAAGCCTCCCAAACTATAGACTAACCAATAGACTTTCTGTTGTGGCACATTAGTGTGGAATCCACTTTAATAACCGTCAAATTTAATTATGTACATACATACATACAATCTTCACACCATATCCCTAACGGGGTAGTCAGAGAGACGGAGCGCCAAGCGTCGCGGTCCTTACATACTTCTTTCGCTTCTTCAAATCTCATCATTCTCCTCACACATTTTTGCTTAGGTATGCGAGTGCTTTTGACATTTCCGTCGGCTAACACTCTAGCAAATTTAATTATAAACGTATTTATATCGTATGTATAAAGTATTTTTTTTTATATTTGAGTTGTAATTAGTAAAGGATAGTTATTTTATACTTTTCAGTGTTTATTTCTAGTAGGTTTAAATTTTTTCTTAATTTTTTTTATTTCTCCCATTTGAGTGACCTTGGTCTAAATAAATATATAGGATGGGTCTACAACTAACTACTTTTCTAATTATAGAACGAAATGATATTAAAATGTATCATCAATATAAATAAAGCTTATAATTAGTAATTATTATTTCGTGTATCTTCAAAGGCCAAGCTCAATACCAGTGCAATTTAAATGGGACCACGTCGGAAGTATATCAAACAAAAAAAAAAAAATTTTAAATCGGTACACAATTGATGAGGTTATCGGTGAACATACATAAAAAAACATACAGACGCACATAGAATCTGCCTCTTTTTAAAGTTGGTTAAAAAAATACATACAGACGAAAAGATTGGGTTGGGTGGTTCTACCACCAAAGCTTTTCAGTTTCGTTTTTTGTCAATTTAATTTTTTGTTAAAAAGTTTTACATTAGGAGAAATACGTACTACCCAAACGAATTTCATTTGCATTTCTATTCCAAATTTTTGATTTTTTGTTTCGAAATAAAGAATCTTGTTTTGATTATATATACATATTTTATTATTTCTATTTTTAAAATAAGCTTATGAAAATAATTCTTGTTTTTATCGATATATACAATATCTACGAGTACATCACTATTTCGTTTAGTACGTGACGTTACCTTGCCGCCCGCTTACGTCTCATTCCTCTAACCTTGACAGAATAAGTTGGCTTAGAAATTCGTAAACATTTCAGGTCTCTAGAGTAGTTTGTTGTCTGTGGATTGGTCACAACGAAATCGGACATTTAATAATCGCGAGGGATAAGCGGCGAGCTGTGGGCGTGATCGCTGTTTATATAACATATTACTAAAGTAGAGGCAATTGCAATTGCCCTCATAAAGTTGTCTAGGGTTTACCGATCTGTGCCTCGACCGAGTCACTCAGATGTTTAGATGTTTCTCATTGAAGCCACCTCTTGTTGCTGACTAATTAATACCCACATACCATAATTTACCTGTTTTATATTTTTAATTATTTATATTAATTTCTGTCCTCCCGGACTTACCCCGTTAGGGATACAGCTTGAAGATGTATATTTTAATTTTATCCATCTATTATTGTAGCCTTATATGAAAATGCTTAACGAAAAACAATGTAACTATAACTTATAGCCGCTTTACAGGCGCGGCTTATCTCATGAGTGCTCAACTCAGCTTAGATCTCAGCTGATTTTTAGTACTGACAAACATAATTAAAAATGGACAGACATTCCAAAGTCTATTGCAATTAGTATATTAATATATTACCTCTATTATTCTACGCTAGTAACTAATTAATTTGTCCTATGTATGTTATTACGTGACTACCATTTTTTTTTCTTACTTTCAAAATAGGTGCAAATATGGGTCATTCTGAAATGACTGTGAGCCTGGATATAATAATTTCAAAGTACAACTTTGCTTTTGTTTCTTAATTTTGCTTATACCAATCGATAGGTTTAAGGTCTACACCTTAAACCTAGCAATGCCTTTTAAGGTCATAGCTTTGCAAAGCCTAGGTCTCGAGATATAAGCACTAAGTCTCTAGACATAAGCCATTTAATAATCGACCTTATTATTTGGACCTAAGGTCCAACCGTAACAATATTAGGTATTCATTATACCCGGAATTGCATACAATACAATATCTCTTCACACAAATTCTGATTTTTTCAGATCTATCTGTCCAGAATGACATCAAAGCAGCGTAGGCCAGTTTGAGGCAAGCTGGCGGAATTCAGATTACAGAAAGACATAGGCTATCGAGGGCAGACTAAGAATACTAGATGCTACGTCTAAAATGTTCATATCACACCTCATCATCTCTGCAAACTCCTTTTTCGTAGGCTCATTGGGTATTTCCCGTTCGCAGTCTGGACATGTCGTGTATCGATAACCCATGTACGTTTCATCTTCACTGTCTTCATCACGACGCGATATTTGTATTTGGTATGGGTGTTTTATTGTTGTACCTTGAATAACATAGCTCATAGAAACAAATAAAATCGAAGTGTCTATCAGTGATTTTGAAATAAAATCTTTTTCATACGTACCTACATATATCTAGTTATTTGCACTTAATTAAAACATATAATTTTTCGTCTGCCTGTTTGTCCAAGCTAAACCAGTGGTTGAAGCGATTTTGACAGGATGATTTTATTTGGCAATTAAAGGACTATTTATGGTAAAAGCTATATTTTATCCCGTAAGTAACAAACTTAATTTCAAGCGATACAGCAAAGCACAGTTAATTAAAAATATCATCTTTATAATACATTAATATTGGGTTGCTGGTTGTAGATATTTATAGGTTTTATTTCTGCTACCCAAGGCGAGACTTCACGTCATTAAAGACCAATGGAATTACACCTTGATGACGTTTTCACCGACCTCGATGGCGCAGTGGTTTCGATCTTGTATCTAAGCGCGGAAGGTCCGGGTTCGATACCCGGTCCGGTCAATTTAAGACACGAATTTTTCTAGATTGACTCTTGTCTGGGTGTACTGGGAGACACCGCTATTAGTCACCGTCTGGTTCTGATAGCACAAGACATGCCCTAGTTTGAGACAAGATGATCGGTGTGTGTCTGACGTATTTATTATTATATATTATTATCTATTATTACGCAAATTAAGAACACAGACTCATATATTCACTTTCACATTTTATTTCTCAATAATTAATAACAAACTACAAACTATAACACGTTGTCACGAATAGCCGACGACTAACAATCAACAGCTAAAGCCGCAGAATGATATAGAATGATCCAGATCTTGGCACGCATCGGCTTATATAGACTTGCTGACGTCACTTCCCCCACGCCTTGGCGACAACAGATGTGACAGGCAGGATGTGATGTCAGCTAGGCAGACCCGGTGACAGTGACGTTATATTGCGTCGTTACACTATACTCATATTATAAAGAGGTAAACTGTGTTTGTATGTAATGGAAAAACTCGAAAAACTACTCAACCGATTTCAATAATTCTTTCACGGCAGGTCGCTAGTAATACATATGGTGAGTGGCCATTCACATTTACAATAACTGTTCGAGCAGTCATTGTCAACTGTTACAGTATTCATTGGCAAGTAAGTACTCGAGTAGTCATTTTCAACGCTGGAGCAATTGACAATTCAACTGAGATTGCGATAAGGATTTTTAGGAAGAAGATTCTTACGATTCCATGTGTTCCTTTTTCCAATTATTTTACGTAACACTAAATATGCCGTGTCTGTCTTTGCATAGCCTTAAATAAAACTTACCTTCTTGAACAAGGTCCCAGTTAGCGTCAGATAAAAACTTGTCCATTTTCAACATCGATATGCACCTATCTCTTGTTAACATTATTCGTTTCACACAATTCGTCATGTTTGCTTTCTTGGCCAAAGATATATCCGCGAGTCCAAGCACTTTAAGTACCTTTTGCATTGTAGTCGCATTTATTAGAAGCGACAGCATCACTAAGCCACTTGTTTGAATGATGAATATCTAAATATAATTTTAATTGAAGTTATTAAAAGTGAAGTCCGATAGAAAATTCGAATAGTATTATATATGTACATAAACACATACAGATATCTTCACGCTGTATCCCAAACGGGTTAGTCAGAGAGGACAGAGCGCCAATCGTCGCGGTCTTTACACACTTCTTTCGCTTCCTCAAATCTCATCATACTTCTCACACATTTTCGCCTGCTTTCGCCGAGTGTTTTTGAGATTTCCGTCGGCTAACACTATTTGATCCTCATAAGTCAGCCTTGGTCTTCCTTGGCTTCTTTTCACACCACTCACTTTCGCTCTGTCGTCAGTCTTTCATCAGTTCATCACTCATTCTTTCTGTGTCCGAACTATCTAAGCATTCTTTTCTACTTTTTTTCATTAACACTGTCGTGCAACCCTGTCAAACTGCGTATCTCTACATTGCTTATTTTGTCCGCAAGAGTGACACCGCACATATTTCTAAGAGATCGCATTTCTATTGCATTTATCTTACTTTCATTAGACTTCAGGCATATCCAGGTCTCACCACCATACAATAAAGTTGGAACCAACACCGCATTGTGTATGGCTATTATAGCTGAGTTAGATATATTGTCGAGTTAGATATTATATATGTATACATATATATACCTAGTTAGGTACATAAATTTAAATAACCACTTAAATAAAAATTATGGGAATAGAATAAATACATACATATCATCACGCTGTATCCCTAAACGGGATAGTCAGAGACGACGGAGCGCCAAGTGTCGCCGTCCTTTTACACTTACACTTAGGAAAAGAATAATTGATTGATTGATGAGAACAGCTTTTTTACATCTATTTGTGGAGTAAAATTAGAAAAAAAAAGAACTACATACATATACTCAAAAGATAACGCTATCTTCCATTCGGGATAAGCAAAACATCAAGAAGCAAGAAAATCTTAATAACACGAGATATTTGGATTTTTTCTGTGGCATGGCGCACAGATTATATTTGAGCTCCACTGTTGAAAAAGCGTACCCAGTAGGTGACAGGTCATTAAGCCTATCGCATATAACTAAAAGCTCCCTAAAATAAGTCCTATCCCTTGACTTATGCAGAAGACGAGCAATTGGAACTTTCTATATTTTTCTCTCTCCAGACCAACATGGAAAAAATTAAAGAATGTACTTTATTCATCCATCCATACTAATATTATACTTTATTCATATTTTATACTAATACATATATTTTAAATGCGAAAGTCTGTCTGTCTATCTCTTACGTTTTCTCAGCTAAAACGCCATGACCGAATTTGATGAAATTTGCGCGGAGATAGTACGACACCAAGGACGGACATAGGCTACTTTTTTATCAAAAATCTAGCCCTAACGGGATGAAAAGGGAGATGAAAAAATGAAACCATGAAAAAAAATAGCTTAGTGTGATTTTCTATTTTGAGTAACTGATTCAGACATGAGTTGTAACAATTTTGTAATTTTCTCTAACACTATTTTCACGTAGGTAGATAGATATAATTCTAGCTCACCTCACCAGCATCAGCAATCGCAGGTGTCTGTAGTACTATTAGTGCCAAACACAATGACAGAGGTCCTCGCAGTCCACCCCAAACGCACGCCATACTGTGCTGCCAAGATATACCATATCCAATATGTTGTAACACCGGTGTCAGCGCAGAATACACAAGCAATCTGGCGCAGTAGACTGTCGAATACGTCACGAAGATCAGTGAAACTTGCCGAACACATAGCACATAACTCGCTTTATTAAAAATCACCACCCCGACCATAGTAAACACTAAAGTGTTCGCCACATGTGCCATTATCCCCCAAAAATTTGAAATAATTAGCTCCACATCTCCTGCCACAGTCGACTTTCTATTGCTAACCATTACACCAGCAATAACTGTCGCAAGTAGTCCGGATACGTATAAGAACTTCTCTCCTATGTAGTACGTCAGGTATGCCCCGGCTAAAGTTACTGTTACAACGCAAAGGAAGTCGTAGTACGTTAAAGATAATAAAGTGCCAGTAATTTTTCCCATAAATATTCCCAGCAGAATTCCACCGCCAGCATAACGGAGTAGTAGCAACGCGATCTGTGACGCTTCAGTCAAAGCTAACGCCAAAATTCCGTATGCTGCAGTGAACTCAATCATCACTGTTGCATCTCCAATCAATCCTTCTCCAAGCAATAACACACTTATAAATTTTCCTTTGGACATTTCTCGTAACTGCTTCACCACTTCCATTGGATATATAGGAGAGCAGACAATCCCGAACAATATTGATGTAGGAAAATTCCACGACGACTCCACAACGTAGAATGCCATAAATGCAGCCATCAGTGCAGTCAGAAACGCACCAGGAACACTTACTAGCAAGATTTGCGGAAAACATTTCCAAAACGAATGAGCGTCGACACTATAAGACGTATTGAACACTATTATCGGTAGGAAAGTGATTAACATTATGTCGACATCGATAAAACATATTTCTACTATCGGCCTGAATTCTGGGTATCGATTAGCGCAATATCCTGCGATGCCACCAAGAGAGAACATTACCACACGATAAGGGATACACATGCTGGTCCAAAGCATGACAGCTCGCACGACAACACCGATTAGCAAAACGATGAAAATAAATAGAAAAGCCAATGCAGTTGGGTAAGCCAATGTAGGGCGGTCAGGGTCGTCGAACTTGACCTCTGAGTAGTTTGAATTCATGTCGGTTTCATTATTTGCTTGAGAAAGTATTGTAATACTAAATAATAGTAAAATTATAGGCAATAAATATGCCATGTCTGTAAGCCATGGCTATATAGTTTGCAGATTTACTGTTTCCCAGTGAGTAATGTATATGACAGTTTGAATGAATGGATTTCGTCACGAATGTTGTTCTTATAATCTATTCATTTCTAATATGAAAGGAAAATATTTTTAATTTTGAGCGATAACTAATTTTTAATGAGTATAAAATATATTATTTTAACATATAACTGAGTTTACGTAAGGAGTAGAGTGAAAAACTTATTATTAAAAATATTATATTAGAATTACATTTGGCATAATAATAACATAAACCCTAATTTCATAATCAATAAATGTTAAAAAAAATGCAGTCAAATGTGTATATACAAAGTCAAGATAGTAAAACAAAACAATCACTGCAAATTATAACTTAACAGGAAAAACCAACTTAATACTATTCTTTTTGGTAGGACTTTTAAATGGTATTTTATATGGAGAATACTTGGCTGGAGTTTTCCTTGGAGATTTTCTCGGAGATGTACTCTGTTTTTTCTCCTCCAATTTCTCCACTTTCTCCAATTCTGTCAACTCTTTGTAAGCTGTATCCAACATTCGTCGCTTCCAGTTTTCATAAGATTCTGTTACCGGTTCTAATTTTTGTTTAGTTGGTATGTCGACATCCATTTTCTCCAGAATATCTTCTTCTGCAACAGAATAACTTTATCATTAATTCTGGTTATTAAAACTATTCTATTTCATGTTTTCTGCATTTCATACTTGCACTGTTTACCTTTTACCTACAAAGTAGTTCATTTTTGTAGCCAAAGTCACATAACATCAAAAATATACAATTTTATATAACTTTTTAACATAAGGAAATGTTTTATGCATCCCTATCCCGCTCAGGGATGGCGGGGATAGTATGTGGAGCTCCTCTTGGTTTAGTATACACACTAAAACCTCAGGTCGGTAGTCATCAGCACATTGTCGAATCTTTTTACAAAACACTGACCCAGCCACTCACGCTGTGTCAAAGCTCTCTTCTCGAGGGATGTAGTTACAATGTAGTTACAGAGCCCTCCTTGCACTGTTGCAGTGATATGATAGCGTCGAGCATATGCGCTGTCGTCAGAAGGACGATCGAAGCCTTGCAGGTGGAGAACACCATGGCCTTATTCTTGGGTTCGAGCTACAGGGCTGAGGTTAAAGCTTTGCCCTAAGGATCCCATGTATCAGCCTTGCATCCTTGTATGTAATGGTTCATAGAATAAGTCTATGGTTTTTCTCGCTTGTCTTCAGTGGCGACTAAAGGGGCCTTCAGCCTCTGGTTGTTTTTTAAATACGCCTGACAATACACACCAATTATCTGGTCTCAAACTAAGGCATTCCCTATGCTATGAGAACCAGACGACGACTACTAGGGGCGTTCCCAGTACACTCAGACCCGAAACAATCAAGAAAAGTTCGTTTCCTAAATTGACCCGACCGGGAATCGAACCCGGAACCTTCCGCGCTTGGATGCAACACCTAAACCACTGCGCTATCGAAGTAGTCAAATTGTAGGAGGTTGTCCATCCATGCGACGTCGAGGAAGATGATAGAGCGTATGGTCGACGCTGTCGTGGCACTGCGAGGATGCCATGCAATTGCATAAAACTGTCTTCATCCTTTGTAAGAGATAAAATCAGATACTTATCTAAATACATTTTTGATCTATTTCAATTACGTAACTTTACGTCACGGTCCTTGCACACTTTTTTCACTTCCTCAAATCTCATCATTCTCACAGAATTTCGTCAAGGAATGCGAGTGCTTTTGACATTTCCATCGGCTAACACTGGCTATTTGATCTTCATAAGTCAGCCTTGGTCTTCCTTAACTTCTTTTACCACTCGCTTTCACTCTGTAGATTTTCTTTGTCAGTCTTTCATCACTCATTCTTTCCATGTGCCCATACTATCTAAGCATTCCTTTCTTCATTTTTACGATAACACTTCGTGCAACCCTCCTATACTGCGTATCTCTTCATTGCTTATTTTGTCCGCAAGGGTGAAACCGCAAATATTTCTAAGAGATCGCATTTCTACTGCATTTATCTTACTTTTACTCAATTTCGATCATATCCAGGTATCTCGCTACTATACAATAAAGTTGGAATCAACATCACATTGTGGACGCCCATTTTGGCCGAGTTAGATATATTCACACTGCCTACTAATGTGGACAGAGCACTATTCACTTTATTGCCAGCTGCTACCTGTCTCCCCACATCCAAATCACATCTTCCATCCCTCTAAAGCGCACTCCCCAGATATACAATTTCGTTCACTTGTTCTAGAAATTTTCCATTTAGCCATATTTCACACTTTCTCTGTACATCTTCGCTTTCAAACACCAGAACTTTTTTTGTTCAGAATCATATTCAATCCTTTCACTTCACAGTCTTCTTTCATGCACGTAACTAGTATCTGCATTTCCGCTTCTGATGATGCTATAAGCACAGCATCGTTATACATTTTAATAAACCAAGAACATTTCAATTCATACATTTTTACAAACTACGAACATTTTAATAAACATACCTAATTAATAAATTGCATGACCCCAAGCACTAAAATTGTTCTATGGGACACGAAGAACTGAGGGACCACCTTGTAATAGCTGAATTCCAAAAAAATTTAGAAAACAATGTTTTATAAATTGTGCTTGGTCGGGCATCGAACCTGAGACTCTCAGATTAGAAAGCAGATGCACAACCATGACAAGGAGCTAGTCAAAATACATAATATTACCTTTTTGGTCCACTGTTTTGGAAGGTCTTCCCTTCTTTTTTGTAACAGCAAACTTTTCATTAACGAATTTTGTCCAACTAGCATCCATTTTCGTCCACTGTACAGCTTTAAGTCCAGACTTTAATATTAGCTTGCTCTTTGATATTTTCACTTTATTTACTCTGTCGATCAATTTATTAATTTATTTTAATTTATGCCACTATCATTAGTTATTTTTCCTCTATGTACTAATGTTAACAGAAATTGTATGAAAATAAACATTTTTTATTATTTAAAAACTAAAAGAATTACCTGCACGCTTGATAAACGGCCATACAAACATATTGAGGTAGATTTAAGTCAACTTCCTAAAAGACGATTAATACATTAGTAAAGACTAGTGAAAGGAAAGTTACAAATATAAGATATAGTTAAGAGATATCTCTCATGATTTATAGGCTCCCAAAAAAAAGGTAAGAGAGATTCTGATATTTTTTTATAATTTACTGTAATGAACAAAAGTATGTTTGTAAAATATGTTCAGGATTTATGTATAACTAGCTTTTGCCTGCAGTTTCACTTGATCGTCACTGAAAATAGCAAACATGGTTTTTATTTAAAAAAAATACATAAACATTTTACATTTCACTTTTATGATAATAGTAATATAATATCTCTAATATATGTAACATCACAGCATATAGACAAATAAACGAAGAATGGCTTCTATATAAACCGAGGTGGCTTACTCCAAAAAACAAATATTTTTATTTTATAGACTCAGATGTTACCCTGCGGAAATCTATTAATGTGATAAATTCCTGAAATCTTTAGCTATTTTCTGCTCAAACTCCGAAAACCACCAATCGACATTAGCTAATTTGAATTCGGTGCTGGTTAGATGACCGAATCTGATCTCTGATATATCTTGAGGATGCTTTGTTGAGAGGCGAACCATGTGTCGATTGGTGGTTTTTGGAGTTTGATCGGAAAATAGTTAAAGATTTCACAAATTTATCATATGAAATATTTTTATGCAATCCACAAACTAAAATGTTGACAATATCACACACATAAACAGTGTTTTAAGTGTAATATTATAAATGCAAAAGTGTGTTTGTCTGTCTGGTACGTTTTCACAGCCAAACCACAGAACCGATTTTGATGAAATTTGTCATGGAGATAGTTTGAAACCAGGGGATAGACAAAGGCCACTTTTTTTTCAAAAATCTACATTTACAGGGGTGAATAAGGGGATGAAATTTTATATGGGAAATCCGCTGAGCGACATCGCATCGGGGGACCCTAAGTAAATAACTTGTATTTAAATTTCATACCTACTTTATCATTTTTAGTTGTATTCTGTTTTCACTTTATTTACTTAGTGATCCACCAAGTGATGACCTTGGACATATTATTACTACTATTTATTTTACAACATCCCAAACTGAAAGGGTTAATAGGTATACATTATTTTTTTACTTTTCTGAAGTCTTTTTAGTCAGGGGTTTTTCAAATTTTTAATTTTAGTTTTTTTCACTGAAATATTAGAATAATTTCTTAAACTAGCTTTTTTGTTGCAAAGAGAATACATACATACATATCTTCACGCTGTATCCCCAACAGAGAATAGGTATAGTTAGAGAGAATGGAGCACCAGTTTCATGATTTTTACATTTTTCATTTGCTTCCACAAATCTCATCGTTCTCCTTACACATTTTCGCCTAGGTATGCGAGTGTTGGCTAGC
The DNA here is from genome assembly GCA_907165235.1 of Zeuzera pyrina. Lineage (NCBI taxonomy): Eukaryota > Metazoa > Arthropoda > Insecta > Lepidoptera > Cossidae > Zeuzera > Zeuzera pyrina. Next base: position 10,471,277 of record OU015641.1, read on the forward strand.
CTAACCTAACACTGGCCATTTGATCTTAGTAAGTAAAATAAAGATTTATGCATAAATAAAATCTTACCAATTTAGCTTGTTCCTGGAATTCCTCCAGTATTTTATCAGCCAGTGTCTGTACGACACTACAGTCTAATGTAAGACACAGTGATGATATAGTCAACTTTTCATCATTTATTCCTAGAAGATTTGCTACTGTCTTCTTGAAGTTATTATATATTGCTGGTTTCAGTGCCGTGTATTTCATTCCTAATTTCTGAAATTATTTTTTCTTTTTGTTCTATTGTATTTATTAACTAACTTAAACCTAACAATGGTATAATAGTAATAATAGTTCAGACTAATACACAAATTAAGTGACCCCAAAGAAAGCAGTAAGCCTTTACTATAGGCTTTTTTATAATTCATCATTGAACATTTTCATCATCATGTTTTTGCTCAATGCTCCACAATAAGCAAAATGCTTCCCTATTGTGTCGTGGAAAAAGACACTATTTTAACGTCCATGGAATGACATTATTGTAGATGGAAATTTAAAAGTTTACTTCCTAAATTGACTTGATGTAGATTGAACTTAGGACCCCGGACCAAGTAATTTGAATAGATATATTTCTGTTACTTATTTTAGATTTAGTAGATACAAATTTAAATTATATGCTATGTGTAATATTCCAAGCCAGGGGACTGGCTCCCCTGAACAAAGAACGATAAGGTATATACAGAAAGAATAGCAGATTTATTAATGTTCCAATTCCTAAATAATAGATTTTGTATGCACCTTATATGTGAAGTCTCGCATAATTTGTCAAATGGTATTCATATCTTACTGTCAAATTATACTGCATATTCTTACACTTTTTACAAACAAAAGTAATATTAAGTGACTTTCTTTAGGATATTATGGCCACTTATTTATACAACATTTAACAATCATAGCAGTCTCACATTTGCATTTGTGAGTGATAAACATTACACTCTGCATGTTCATCCATTATTAACCAAAAAGACTAATATTATGCATAATAACGGTGCCAAAGTATTACATAAATAACATTTGCCAAATCTCGCGATACAACCTAAGCATAACAACCTAATTAATGATGATAATCATGGCATTGTTTCCTCATAACCCAATATAAAAGTCAAAGCAAATACATTACTAAGTGTTAAATGTATGTATGTAGACTTTTCAAATACATTAGATAGCTATAAAACATTGTAGAGACCCTAGTGCTTACATGTGCCCTGAGCATATGCAGTACATAATCTCAAGGTAAAGTGTGCATTTTCGTTGCCTGATTTATATTTTCTCGGGTATTACACATGTGGCTCTCAATTACGTAATAATATATCTAATTACTTACTAGTAATTTCAAATTTCTATAAAAAAGCTCTAAATACAGATAAATGTAAAAGTACATGTAGATCTACAATTTATAAAATATATAATAACACGCATTAGTTTACGCCTTTCAAAAGATTTTAGACTTCGAATATAAAATCAAAGAATTGTACATACCACATCGAAATCAACACCAAAAATATCCGCAGCCAAGTCCAAGCAAATCACAATTTTAGACGTATCACTCATTTTACTGCCTGCAGTTAATTTTGTCTTTAAGAGTCGCTCAAATTCATCAGCCTTGCTGAAAATACATAACACTTAAAAAATAACAACTTTATGAGTGCAATAAATTCAATTATCACTAGAAATAAGTAATGAAATGCCAAGAGAATATATAGTTTTATTTACATACCTCAAAACTTTCTCTTCATCTCCGAGACCGAGTTTCGAAGATATTAATTGAAGCGTTTTATTGTGAAACAACATTTTTTTAATAATATCTTGCTGTGTAAAAGTGATATCTATAAGAAATATAATTTTTGTTAGTTTACATTTACAGAAGTGAAGATGAAAAAGGCGCACTTTTTTGACTACTTTTTGACAGTGACATTGAAAGCAGTGCGAGTTTTTATTTACTTTTTTATATTTTTAAGGCATTGGTAACAAGCTATCAGCCTACCATCAGCCTAATAACGTAACTTCTGGAGAAACATTAACTGTCCCTAACACTCCTATAAAGTGATAGTAGGCTTTATTGAAGTTAAAAAGACTTCTTGAAAGAGCGCGAAAACTTCAGTTACACATGTTTACTTAGATCTCATCCATTCTTTTCACTTACACAGAACTTTAAAACACAATATACTATCACTGTTATACTTTAAAACTACTAAAAATGTAAAAAATAGAATAAAATGACAACCTCACTTCTCCCGTTCTCGCCAAAAAGTAGCAGTGCAAGGTACCGCGAGTGTCGAAAAAGCAAGAAATGTGTGTACGGGATATAAAATGTAAAGCGGGATATTAATAAAAAACTTGGTCTAGTGGCGCTTCAATTGCTTATTATATTGCAACACCAAGTATAGTCACACTCATATGAATTGGTAAGTTTAAAAACAATATTTTACATTCTGTCTTTTATTCCTTACGCTGAGATAGCAACATTGATTTATTTTTGATATTGTTGTCGTTGCAAATTCAAACATTTCTAATTTTGACCATTCAAATAAATCAAAATTTTTTAAAACTTAGTAGTTTATTAAAGAAGTAAATTGAAATACACCTATAGGTACATACTTAACCTGAGAAATTAATAAGTAGCATTTTCTTGGATCAAAGGACGGTTGGTTTAAAATCAAATAAAACCGTCAAAGCTAGTAAAATTATTAATATTTCATTATTCATCAAAATCAAAATCTAAATATTCTACGATTCCAGACATATCAGATCTAACCGATGTTTGTCCTCTTCGTATTTTCATTACGGAGGAATGAGATACACCTAAAAAGCACAAAATAATTAATTATTTAAACTCGAATAAACCACATTAAAATAAGCCAATTTTCGATGTGTACCTATTACCAGTCGTATTGACAACTAAGTCAGTAATGTTATTTAAAGGAATAGAGTCCAATCCTTCTGACTTTCTTTCCGATAAATACTTAAATACATTATGAATCACTTTTCTCTCACAACCGTGATTGTTTTTGGCATTTTCTCGCATAAAAATCTAACAAACTCAGAAAACGAACCGCGCTTACACTTTTTGACAATGGTGACATTTCAAAGGCACTGTTGCCAGTAGTAGAAATTGGTTCCATTTCTGGTCAGGCTTTAATGTTACTGTTCTATGGACTATTGTGGAGCAATACATTGTTCGACACATTTCTATTAGTCAAAAATTAAATTTCTAAAAAAGTTAGTACAAAACTTAATACCATCTCTATGTAAAGTACTATCACTATTGACAAAATAGCAGAATCTTCAACAAATAAGTATGCAAGTGGTATGTAAGGCCCTCGATGCTTAGCACTCCGTCATCTCTGAATGTATGCATGAGTGCTGAGTGAATGAGAGTGAGTGCATTATATACTCCCTCTATGTACGTTATGCGTAATTTCAGTGCATTAACGAGAATAAAAATGCATGTATATTGTATATACATGTAAATACCAACAATTAACTTTATCCAACATTTTAACTTACCGCTACAATATTCGGATATTGATGCCTTAGAATATCACCATTCATAATATAGTAAGGTAGCAGTGCATGTTTTTATATATATATAAACCACATAAACACAGCACACAGAGCATAGCTAATAATATAATTAATGAAACTCCATTGATAATGTAGGTACTCTTTATCAATTATTATAATTTAGCATTATTAATGTACAGTCTGATTTATAATTAGCTAGATTATAATGATATTTGGTGGGCTGCCACCTTAACGTAACGTAAAAATAGTGTTGTTCCTGGGTGATCGAGTATTGAACATTGTGATCACATTGTGATTCAATCTTTTTAATAATGAATGCCTGCAAGTGTTGTCATATTAATAATAGTAATTCTTTAAATAAATAATAGAACCCATACACATACTTACTCACAAAAAGCGTAAAAAGTGAATAAAATAGGAATCATACAAGATTGTTGCCATATTCAAGTATTTCAAGACTAAAAATTTACATTTGTGAAGAAATTAGCACCCTAGGCTCATTTAATTTCTTTTCATTTATATATTATGTCAGAATAGATTATCGATCGCATATATTTTATGGTCGATATTTATTTATTATAAGAACAGTTTATGTAATATATTTATCAATGTTGTTTTATTTAATGTATTACGTTTATATTTATAAAACATATATTTACACCGATGAGTAAAATTAAATCGAGGAGTCATGTCACAACGGTTCGACGAATCACTTTCGAATAAGCCATATCTACACTATGCCTCTACGCTTGCAACATTTAAAAAAAAATTATGAAAAAAAATTAAACCGCCTTAAAAAAAAACACTGAAAATTATAAAATAACCTGTGAAATAACTATCCTTTAATAATCGAAACTCAAGTACAATTAAAATAACTTCTTAAATACGATACACATACCTAACAATTAAAATTGACAGTTACTGAAGTCGGTGCCAAGCCTACCAAACTAATAGACTTTTAGTTGTTGCACATTGATTTGGCACCGCTTTGGCACGGCATTTGAGTTTCGATTAGTAAAGGATAGTTATTTTATACTTTTCAGTTTTTTTTTGAAGGCAGTTTAATTTTTTTTCTTAAAAAATTTGTATTTCTCCCTTTTGAGTGATCTTTACCTTAATAAATATCTAAGGCAGGTCTGCAATTAACTTTTTTCTAATTCCGGAACGTAACGATATACAAGAGAATCATAAATATAAATAAAGGTTATTACCAGGTCACGTTATTTGGTGTATCTTCGAAGTCCAAGCTCCAATACCGGTAAAATTTAAATGAGACCACCTCTGAAGTATTATCTACCAAACAAAAAAGAATTTTCAAAATCAGTTCATAAATGATGGAGTTATGAGGTAACAAACATTCAAAAAAAAAACAACATACAGTCGAATTGAGAATCTCCTGCTTTTTTGAAGTCGGTTAAAAAAAAAGGTCAATCTCAGCTGTCATTTTAGTGTAGCTAATAAAGTCAGACTATATTTAACAAATAGCGTAATTATCAATACCGTCGTCAATAATAATGAAAGCTTTGGTAATTATAGTAAATGCTACAAGAATCCCTCGTTGATTAACGAAAATATTCACATGGTAAAGATAACGTTAATAAGTTCTATAGTTTATAATCAGTATAATAAATAGGGTAGTCTTGGGGTAGTCAGACTGTCTGAGAAGACGAAGCGCCAAGAATCGCGGTCCTTACATTACTTCTTTCTCATCCTCAAATCAAATGAAAAAAGCATTGAAATGTAACAAAAGCTTAACGGTCACGCATTACTAAATAGTTTTTTCTGTTGGTATTTAGATAACAATTTACGACTATATGCGACGATTTAAGACGTGCATGTAATTTATGGCGAGATTTATAATTGCAACATATTGAATTATTTGCATTTTGGGCAGCCCAGCATATTCGCTATGTTGTAAGATGTATTGTTTATGGTCCTAAAGTGCGGGAAACGCGTGCTTTAACAAGCAGTTTAATTAACCAGTTTACGTAAGTATTTACACTATGCGCATACCTTAATAAAAGTCTAGAAACTAGGCCAATAAAAAATAGACACACTCTTAGACCAAAACTCCGTCCATTTTGATTCTTGGTCCGAGGTTATTACCTACATTTTTACCTAATTAATATGATGCGTTATTCTCTAATTATTAGTTTTTTAATCGACTTCAAAAAAGGAGGAGGTTCTCAATTCGTCTGTATACATGGATATACATCTATATACTATGTTGTCAAGTATGTACGGTTACGATTTCTTTGTTTATGAAACGATTTCAATGATTCCTTTTCCCTTGGATTCAGTGTAGATCCAAGGTGGTCAAATTTTAATTTCACTGATATTGGAATTCGGACCTCTAAGGTACACCAAATAATTCTATATATTAATGATTCTTTTGTGTATAATTCCATTCCAGGATTACAAAACAAGTTAAGAAGAAGTTAGTTGCAGACCTACCTTAATAGGTATTTATTTAGGCCAAGGTCACTTAAAAAGGAGAAATAAAAAACTTTTTAAGAAAATATTTAAACTGACTTTAATGACAAAGCACTGAAAAGCAAGGAATATATTTACTCACGGGGATATTTCGTCTTAGTGCATTTTAACTTCTGAGACAATTACGTTAAATAAAACTTGCTTTATTTAGATCTATGTAGATGAGGTTGAGTTATATTTAGCGAAATTATTAATACGACTCGCCACCGCACTCATCAAGGCGGCGTTAATATCTCTGTGTTCTTAATTCTCCTTCGTCTCTTTCTTGTCTTTGAAAGAGAGAGAAGACTTAAGAGAAACTAAATCTGAGATGGTTTAAATAGTAGTAATATTCTTTGAATTATAGCAACACTGCGTAAATGTAAATGTGCTGGTTCATACATACAGGTGGTTACACTACACTTTAACTTACAAGCTTACAACTTACAAATAACAAATAAAATGTCATGTACGTCAAATGTAGCCGACATTGGTTTTTAGTATTGTTAGACTAATAAAAAAGTGTAATTTTTACAAAGGTAACATAGCTTTAACTGCCCCTCTAGGTATGTCGCAAAGGCTCCATACAAAGTTGGCACGGGCTGCTGAAAAGTACAAAATAACTATCCATTACTAAGCTAAACTCAAGCACAAAAATAACTTTATAAATAGGAATCAAATATCTAACATAAACAGTTATTTTTACTTTTGAGTATATTTTCTGAGGTTTTTTATTCTAGACTGTTTAATTTTTTTAAATAGTTTCTCTTTATATATGATTTTAATAACCTGTCTTCGTAACTCTGTCTGTTGTCAAGTTGGTCAAGTAGCCAGTTTATCGAATTCTTTAAACTTATTACTTTCTATTTTCTGATTTTAATTTACATTAAAAAAACTGTTGAAGAGCAGTTTCTTGTAGTTTTCTTCATAATTTTTTTATTTAGTAAAATTAATGTTATTAAAGATTTTTTTATTAAATCTGTGAACTAAATCTATATATCGATTAAAAAAAAATTACTCGATTTCTGTTGACCACGCCCCTTTATCTCGATTTGCTGAATTCTCTTGCTTACAAAAATACCTATTTACTTACACTGTGTAAAATACCTTTTCGTAGTATTGGTGGCGACATGTTGATTTTTTTCTGTAGGTTCTGTGAAGCCGATACGGATTGCTGTCATTGCTACAAAATGTCTTTGTAGTTATCAGGGTGTAGGTCATTTAATTGTAGTCATATTAACTAATCCGTGCTAATTTTCGTATGTTAAACGCAATCTAAAGAGAAAGAAGAGGATCCACTCCACCCGAATCAGGGGTGTGTATGCAGTGATGTTAGACCGATATAGATTTGTATCAAAATAATCCGAATCTATTTATAAATATTATTTTCTCAGCTTTTACTTATGTTCAAACGTTAATAGTAACGTCTGGTCTATAATTAACCTGTGAAAGTTTATAAATATTACAAGTTTTTTATGGTGGAAGTGTGAGATGAGTCGGGTCATTATTGCCGGAGGTTGCCATTTTTTCGTGGGATATATCAGTGTGTGGTGATATTGGGCGTCATCTCGCGTCTGTGTTGTGGTTTCCATCGCGACTACACGCTACAGATGCTGGAGCGCGCCGTGTAGCTCCGCCTCTAGCGCTACGCGGGTGCCTCGTTCACTGTCATTTGTCACTCGTGAATCTGCAGTGATCTAAATCATACGAAAAGAAGCAGACTAAATCAGAATTCGCCGTAAACGCTTGGCCGCCAGTGTTTTTGGTTTTCCTACAGTGAGTGGATACATGGTGTTTCAGGTAGAGATGCAACTAGTGGTAATTCAGTCGAGGTAATACCTGTGTGTGGCAGTCGTGTAGTGAACATGAGGGCTCAGTGAGCAAGCACAGCGGCACCACGGCTTCATCAGTGGCGGGTGGCGCGCGGGGAGCTGAGTCTCCTTCGCAGGCCAACCAGGACACCGTGGATAACGCTACACCCACCTGCTGGTGAGTCCCGGCTCACTGCACATTGTTGCAGCTTTGGCTTTCTTGATTGTTTCTCAACTAAAAACATATTTGCAAATACCTAATTTTGACAACACTATGAAATCCTAACCTCACAGCTGCAGTCAATACATCCCATTGGTATACCAATTGAAAATGTGAATTTGTTGAATCAGAAGAGGTAAGGAAGCTGTATGTATGTTTATTACAAAATCTACTTATCCATCTATATAATATTAGTACCCAAATATATGTAAATAATTCTGTAGTACAAAAATTCTTGCTTGTCATTCATGAGCGATATAATTGCTATTATAAACATCAATTTGTAGTACATGACTTGTTTGTGATGGTTTCATACAAATACCACATCCAATTAGGATATTTCTTTTACTAATGAGTTGTCTATTATTTTATAACACATTTAGGCATCATTTTAAGAATATTTATTAAGAATAATAAGAAAGTTTCAGTACAAATTAAAAGTTGATTTATATATTTTTCATGTATATCATTTGATTCTTAATAATGTGTTTTTTATGTAATTAGAAGTATATTCATAAATAATTTCATGATGTAAGGGAAGTACAATATAGAATAGTCTGTTCTAAATCATGTAAATTAAAAAAAAGATGATGATGAATGATAACGACTTATCTTGCATCCTCTATAATACTAAATGTGTATTATTTTAAAACTTAAATATTAGTAAGCTATACAACAATCTAAGAAATATTCCTTAGATTGCTTCTGTTAACTTTATAGAGGTTGTAAAAAATACATTTATAATACAGACTACACAGTGATTTACATACCTGCAAACATATGTTCATGCTGTATCCTTAATGATGAGATTTGAGAAACGATTGAAGTATGTAAGAACTGTGATGCTAAGCGCTCCGTCCTCTCTGACTACCCCGTTAGGGATACAATGATATATTAGTATTATATTAAAGATATGTATCTATATTAAACAAAATATAAAACAGCGACGTAGCTGTGTCTATACAGTCAAGATACTTATGAGATAAGGTTCAAGATAGTCTGTTTAGATTTTTAACAATGTTTTCAATATTTTCGCCTCTTTCTGTATGTATGTCTGTTTCTCTTGCACTGAAAATTACTGATTGGATTTCAATGCAGATTGCACTGTTAGATTAGGGTCACTAGTCCCAGTTGCTTAATAAGGTATTATATTATTTACTATGTTATCTCTTTTGCAGTGATGGATACAGTTGTTGGACTCCTAAAATATAAGACTGTATCTGTAAAGCATTTTAGTTATTCTGCAATTTTATTGGCTTACCTTATTTGTGAAATTATAATGTGAGTGTTATTAGTGAATTGACGATGTACACAAAAACTTTTATTAAGTTTGTGTTATATCATTGGGAACAAATCTTGTAATATTATTTTGTAATGAGTAATAAAAAAAAATATTAATTCCATAAAATCCATGTGGCCAAAGGTACCGGCAAAGCTTATTGTTATTTAATATTTTAATTCATTATTTCTTATTTAAAGAATTTGTTTTGTTTTCCCAATGAATTTAAATTAATACATAGTATGTTTATTGTTTATAATAACTGTAATATGTTATTTCACAAGGGACAGACCAGTCCTCCTCCCCTCTTAAAATTTGCAGTATAAATATTTGATTTATGGAATAACATATTTATAAAGAATATTTTATCATATTTTTATTATTTACTTTCTATACAATGATCACTGATAGAGGTTAAATTTTATGGAGTTATTTGATTGAGTAGGGATAGTTCAATTAGGTTCATTCAAGTCCATTAAATAAGTTTGAATTATATCAGAATATATGCCTATATTCATAAAATGTAACATATGATATGCGATGCTACAGTGGTAAACTGCCTATTGTATGCTGACGATGCTGTGCTTATAGCACCATCAGAAGTTGAGTTGCAGACACTAGTTACGTGCATGAAAGAAGACTGAAGTGAAAGTATTGAATGTGAAAGTGAATAAAACTAAGGTCCAGAACCTTTGAGAAGAAAGAGAAGATGTACAGACAAAGTGTGAAATATGGGTAAATGGAAAATGTCGAGAACAGGTGGACGAAATTATATATCTGGGGAGTGCGTTTTCAAGGGATGGAAGATGTGAGTTGGATGTGGAGAGACGGGTAGCAGCCGGCAATAAAGTGATTGGTGCTATGTCCGCATTAGTAAGCAGTATTAATATATCTAACTCAGCCAAAATGGCCATTGTAGACAATGCGGTGTTAGTGCCAACTTTATTGTGCAGTGTAAGGCCTGGATATGTCCGAAGTCAGATAAAGTAAGATAAATGCAGTAGAAATGCGATCTCTTAGAAATATATGCAGTGTCACCCTTGCAGACAAAATAAGCAATAAAGAGCTACGCAGTATGACAGGCTTGCACGACAGTGTTATTGAAAAAATGAGGAAAGGAATGCTAAGATGGTTCGAGCATAGGGAAAGAATGAGTGATGAAAGACTGACGAAGAAAATATATAGAGCGAAAGTGAGTGGTAAAAGAAGCCAAGGAAGATCAAGGCTGACTTATGAAGATCAAATAGCTAGTGTTAGCCGACGGAAAAGTCAAAAACACTCGCATACCTAGGCGAAAATGTGTGAGAAGAATGATGAGATTTGAAGAAGCAAAAGAAGTATGTAAGGATCGCGACGCTTGGCACTCCGTCCTCTCTGACTACCTTGTTGGGGATACGGCGTGAAGATATGTTATGTTATGTTTATACATAAAATAATTTGTAATATGGATTATTGCAAAATAATGCCTGAATCAATACAATAACATAAAGACCACAGTCACCCTTGCCTTGCTCTAAATAGGTAGACAAAATGTCTGAATTTTAGCACAATATATTACTGTGAGTTAGGAACAATAATAGTTTCTATAGGTATTAATTAATTCCACTCATGTTGCAAAATAAGGCGGCTCCAAAATTAGTCATTGAAATATCCTACTGCATACTTATCTGTTTGTCAAAACAGTGTTCCAAGAATGGCATTTTATCTGTTTTGTAAGGCTAGGTTTCTATTGCTTACTGAGTTAGTGCAGACATGTACAAACTAAATGTTTGTTATAGATAGTTTTAGATTTTCAAAAGTTCATCTTTTGTTAATGCTTAATTACACCACAACTATAAATTTTTTTATTACCTGCAATATTGTATAAAAAGAATTTAATCCATGTATTACAATACATTTACATACACCTCTTTTTTCCCCTGTTCCAATAGTAAATTATTAAATTAAATGATAGTACCATAATTGACTATTAAAGGTATAATTATTTATTTCGTACATTCTTGACATAATGTTTTAGGCTATTAAACACTGTTTTAATATTTTTCTGTATTTATCGTTTTTGTCAGCCCTTTTTAATCTGTATTATATATAGTATATACAGAGACAAATAAGGTTTTGGATGTTTAGTAATTACGAGTCATTAAAATTTGTCAAAAAAAATTCTTGAAATTTTTCATATTTTCCAATTATTATTCTGATATTTTTCCATTTTTCTAAAATTTTTCATGAATTTTTTCCATGTTTCATCATTATGTTTAGGCCATTCCTTTTAAAGTCTATCCTGCGGGTTATTCACAAACGTCGGAAACTCGACTTTCCGTATCAAACAGGAAACTTTTCGATGATTTTGTCTAAACGCAATTCACAAATCTGAAACCTTTCCGAAACGACATGTTTTGACAGTTCATTTCGGGACGAAATCTTCGGATGCTTCCGACGACTTTTTAGCGTCGAAAACGTTTCCGAGACTAGTAAATTAATAATTTTGGCAAACAATTATTGTCGGTTACTACTTAGAGTAAGTTTGAATCATAAGGAAAGGATAAGCTAATAATTTGTACCGTGTTGGGCACTGGCATCACCAAGACGTCGGTTCTCATACATGTATATAGTGTATAATCGATGAACGTCTATCGTCAAAAATCTAAGCAAATTGCGTGCGCGTATGAAATCTAGACTTCTTGACAAATTTCGTGCCCTTTTTAAATACATGCCTAAGGATTAATTTGCCCTCAATGATGTTATATTTACAAAAGAGGTAGATGAGTTATTGCGCTTGAAAACTGGCACCCTAAAACTTTGCTAATTAGCCAACCTGGAGCTCATTCGTGTAACAACGTGACAGTGTCAAAACGTATGTGCGTTCCTAATATTAATATTAAAATGCCGTCCTGTGTTATTAGATACTGCAGAAACTATACTAGCAAGACTTCCAAAGGTTCACGAATCACGTATCATGCGTAAGTGTACTTACTTATTTCATTTGTGTCACCATTTTTTCCAAAATCTAAAATATCAGTAAAATATTAAATCATAAAAAACTGAAATGCAAATATAATATAATATAGGTAATACCCCAGTTACCAAGTGCGACAGAGAGCAATATATTATATTTGGTCAAAGAATATAACAAGTTATGTTACAGAACCGTCAATGTCATGCAGTGCCTATTAACATTTGATTGTGTTTATTTATTTGGTATATAAGATATAATATACGTATTTTTCAAAACGAATCAGAAGTTTTAGCAGTGAGTCTAATATCCTAATAATCCCACACAATAAAAAATATTTTACATGAAAATACCTAGTGTTTTATTTTTATCATTTTCAAATTTATAACAAACGTGTTTTATAAATGTATGTACTTAAATAATTCTGTTTCCAAATGTACATGACTCAAGAAAAATTAATTTTAAAAATCAAACATAAATCCTTTTTACTGTCTAAACCTATTAGGCATCAATCATATTTTATTTTTCGAAAATGTCTGTTCTGTGGCATTAATTACTAATATTCTATGAAGTAGTCACGGATTCGCATAAAATGCAGTAAGAAAGTGAAGTTGACCAATCACAATGGTTTTAGAGAGCCATGTGATTTGTTAGTTTGAAATGCAATTCAAATCTTACATTGTATAGCGACACAGTGCAATGTATATTTGTCTCACTTTGCTTATGATAATTGTCATGCTATCTTATTTACACTTCATCATTTTATTAGTGTGTATAAACAAAGTCTGTGGCTTATGTGTGTGCGTAACCGGGACAATATTTTACAAGCATTAGACTAACGTAACCTATCTACCTCTTTTTTAAATATAACATCATTGTTTGCCCTATATTTTTATAACATATTTTATTAGCTAGCTACGCAATCCATAGCTGAACATTGTTTGAGGTATTTGAGGTATTTTTAGAAACAACAACACTTTAAAAATAAAAACGCTATTATACTTTCTATTGTAGTTAAGTATTATTAATTTTACTAAGCGACATCTAGTATAATTTATTTGAACTTGTTGAACGCACAGACGATAAGCACAGATAGTATAATTCGTATTTATAAAGCCCATTTAGTTCTTCTATTGTAAATAAAATAATTTACAAAAATGTTTAATCTTGAAAACGACTACGTAATTCCTTTTTCATAATTATTATTTATGTTATATTACCAAATACATTGTGATTGTCAAAATGTCTTAAGTTTAAACCACACTAATATTTTCTACCAAAATGAATAGAATTTCTACCATTTTGTAACATGATTCGTAAATGCATTTTCTTTCGGATTCGTTATGTCCTTTCCGATGAGATTCCGATAGAGTTTGTGAATAGCATTTTCCGTCGGATTGAATTTATGCTTTCCGACGATGGGCCCTTTCCGCCACGGAAAGTTTTCGAAGCGTTGTGAATAACGAGGCTGGTCTGGGATAGAGATCCTTATATGTATTCTCATACAACATCAATTAAATTAATAAAATTAGAATTTCATTGATTATTATAAAAATTTTAATATTAATAACACTTCCATTGCTGCTTGCTTTTGCTTTAATGCACTTTCTTGCTGGTCTAGGTGAGAGAGAAGAATATTGAATATGCTAGCTTATCTCTCATGTAGACCATAAAAGTCTGCCAAGAGGTATTAAAAGGAACTGGTATAAGGTATAAATCCTAATACTTGTGGCTAGAAGTGTCATCAAAGTGCGATTTTGTTATAAACTGTCCACTCCAATTGAGGAATTTCATGAAGTATGTGGACAATTGGTTTTTATAACTAGGTTAAGTGTGCATGTCAAAAAACCAATGTAACAGCCAATAGAACCAGCAATTACAGAAACATTCTGTTTTACAAAATATTGTTATCCATATCTTAGCATGTCACAGTTGACATGTACTCTAAATATTTTAAGACTTAAGGTTCCTAGAAATCTATTTTAATTGATAAATATTCATGAATGAATTTGTAGCACACATGAGTAATCCCCACTGATTAAATAAAGTCCTCATCTGCAATAACATTGAGTCATAAAATTACAGGAAACACTTGATAGTAATAGTTTACAATAGTTTTCAACAGGAGCGCAAGATTTGTGTTTCTAATAACTGATTCTATAAAAAGATTTGTTAATATTAATCCTAGGTATCAATTTGTACAAATATTGTAGCAAATAGACAAATTACTGCTTTATGTATGGTATGTACTGCTTTATTATTTAATTTTTTAAACGAGCTGGGAGTAATATTTAAAAAATAATGGGGTGGTATTTGAGGGATTTGGGGATTCGGGGATTCGAGGTCCCCCCTCTCCCCGAAATAAAGACACGGTACGGCCCTTTTATCTATATACATATATACATACATATCTTCACGCTGTATTCCCAATGGGGTAGTCAGAGAGGACAGAGAGCCAAGCGGCGTTGCGGTCCTTACATACTGCTTTTGCTTCCTCAAATTTCATCATTCTCCCCACACATTTTCGCCTAGGTATGCTAGTGCTTTTTTAAAATTTTTGTGTCTGTCTGCGATGAAATTTGGCTGGGAGAAGCTTAACGGCAGAAAACGGGCATAGAATACTTTTTTTATCGAAAATCTTTCCCTGAAAGGGTGAAAAGGGGGCTGAAACTTTGTATGGGAAACGCATAATCTTGGTAATTACAGGTGCTAGCTAGTATATATAAAATTAATGTTTGTTTGTTAGTATTTTATGGGCTGCCGTACCGTTTATCCGATTGCGATAAAATTTGTTATGGAGATAGATTAAACCCTGGGGAAGGACATAGGCAACTTTTTTAAATTCTACGCGGACGTAGTCGCGGGTATCAGCTACTTAAAATATAAGTTTCTTATATTTTAATTAAAATATGAGAAACAATGTAAATCTGTCAAGTTTATATTATTATCATTTAGATTTAAATTCATAAGCATAGTTACCTAACATGGTAGAGATCCTCAAAATTGGCAATGATAATATACTGGACTTCAGTTATTTTGCTACTCAAGGAGAACCTGGCCTCCATTTTAACATTCAGTTATTTTTGGTCAAAATTCAATAATTTTTCTTAGATTATTAATAAAATTACTCTTCATTATTAAAAAACTCTTTTTTCTGTCAAGCGGTTTTTTTAAACCTGAACCGATCCCCCCGAAAAACAATCCTGAGTACGCCTATGAACGTTACACACACATTTTTGTGTTTTTATTTATTGTAAACTCTATTACGTAATGCTTTGTAATAAATCTTATTACCTACTGTTATTTATTGTTGGTCAGAGTATCATATTTATTAGACAGCTTAATACTTGGTAATTATATATTACATAGTAGGTATATCGTATATTATAAATAATAATCTAAATAATGCTGCATCTGTGTTTGTTGTCCTCAAAGACTTCTTTGCAATTCTTCCCTTCAATTCTATCTGTAGGTGTTCTTGTTCAAGTCTTCTCCACAACACTGATCAACTCATTTGCCTATATCTCTTTGTAGTTTCTTATGCCCGCCACACATGTTCCATCCCGTCCAGTTTGCATGAAGCATTGTTTGTCATGACGCCCCTAGAGCACACACGATCCGTTGTACTTGACGTCAATCCCGTCCAGTATGCATGAAGCACTTGACGCGCCGTCCAGTTTGCACGAAGAAGTAAAATAAAATATCTATATGAAAAGTATGTTTGTGTATAAAATATTTAATTATTTTAATATGTATTTAATATTAGTGTATGCCTGTTTGTCAATATAATATCTATAAATTAATACGTGACGTGAACACTTTGTGCCCCTTTTTAAGCACATTGCGCACACGGAGGAGTGTAAAATTTGGTACATTGAAAGTTTTTATGGAGAAGGATTGGAGATAGCTAAAGCATAAAATATGTAAATGTGTAACACACATTACATATAATATGTGTTACAAATAAGTACATTAAATTAACTTTAAGAAAATAAAATGTTCATTGTTTACTTTAATACTGCGAATGTCAAAAAGAGTCAATGTCAAACTCCCAGTAGTTTGTGATCATATGTAATGTAACCTTCTTGGAGTAAACAGATTAAATGCGAAAAACGATTTCCATCAAGTGAGACTATTCAAGGACTTTTTGGCGGGAACGGTGATAGAAGTGAGGTTGACATTTTGTTTAGATTTTCTATTCTTTATATTTTTGGGAGTTTTAAAGTACAAAAGTGATAGATATTGTGTTTTAAAGTTCTGTATAAGTGAAAAGAATGGAGTAGGTCTAAATAAACATGTGTAGCTGAAGTTCTCACGCTCTTCCAAGAAGTCCTTTATAACTTCAATAAAGCCTACTATTACTTTACTGGAGGAGTTTTACGATAAGAAAAAACTAATATACTTGTGATTCTACTTATTATTACGTGACATTGGCAAATGCGTGTAACTGTGCGTCTTGCCATAAAGAAAGAAAAAAAAAATACTGATCAAGCCGAATCGACGCTACACACGATCAATATGACTTGATGGAATGGAACCTCCGCTTCATGCAAACTGGACGGAATTGATCATGCATACTTGATCGTGTGTAGCGGGCCTTACTGTGGCTTTATGCAAAATTAATAATAAAGCGAACTATGTATGTATGTATGTACTTACCTTTATTGTGGCACATATTTAAAATAAAGTTAAATTTATTAAAAAAGATAATTCATTTAAAATACACAATATTATTATGAGAACCACAAAATTTATTTTCCAAATTGATAAATCATTTAAGTTGATACATAATAGTGAAGCTTTAAAAATGAGTAGTTTTAATCGAACATCTTTCGCTCTAGCTGACTCAAAGAGGGTCAGCAGCGCGTGTAGTTCGTGCCGTGTGGCATTGCGCAGGTGCTGCGGGAGGCATTTTGCCCTTTTTCGAAACATGTGCTTAGGGGAAAGCGATGAGTTCAATAGGACATGCTGGTGGCCCAACGGTATGTTCCAAATATTACCACTACAGGAATAATGGGTAAAAATTCCACAACTCAAACTCATCCCTAAAAAACTGGGTACCTTTTGAGGGTTTCTTCCTGGACCAAAAAAAAAGGTTTGAAGATTATAAAAAAAACATTTTACGTACAATGCATGCCCTAATATAAATTATTTATAGTGTCTAGATATTCAGTTTATTGTTGTTGTTATCTTTTAACAAATGCATTTAATAACGTGATAACACACAAACATATGTAAACGAAATTATATTATCTTATCCTTTCCCAAAGGATAATAAACCATGATAATAACAATTTATTGTAATGTAAGATTTATCAATTTATTTATTTACTAACCTAGCTACTCGCTCTGGCTTCGCTCAGGTACACTGATGCATTTAAAAAAATTTAATATTTATTAAATAATAAAATTTTATTAAATAAAATTAATAATTGCGGAGGGAATGTCGCCAGTTTGGTCTTTTGACTAAACTTGAAAACAATTTTTTCTTATAATTAGTCTGGATATTACTTGGTACTCTCCATGTGGTTGGTAACTATAGTCAATAGCTTAAATCATTATTCAACCTGAGATAAACTTTCTAAGCAATAAAGAAAACTATATTGAATGTAAAACATTCTGCCTTCTGGTTTTGGCTAACACAGAAAAACCAATGCCAATGCCAACAAAAACTTTGTTTTATATACATACATAGGTAATTAAATGTATCTAGTCTCTTTTTCGTCTCTTTTTCTAATTGTGCATGTTGTATAGTGTTTCATATTGTTTTGATAATAATATAATCTTTAAATAACTACACCAACATTCAAAAATTGTAACTGAAATTAGGCCTGTACTGTAGGTGCCTTGCAATAACCTGGAGAAGCTCCTAAACAAGATTCAAAGACAGTTTAAGAAAGTTTATTTATTGAATTAACCTGCATAAGAATCGAACTTGCCTGCCTCAGCTTGTAAATCTAATGCAACCACTATTTCATCAGGTTATTCATATATTTATTTATACATTGTATCACTATACTAGTTAAATACTTTGCTTGATAGTTAAGCATTACCTACTTAATAATTACTTTAACATTCCCATTACTAAATTAATAATTAGGTAAGTACTTGAACATTTAGTGAATATGTTCCATAAACTTATTTATTATATTTACCAGTATTTAATAACTTCAAGTTTTATTTCGTTTATGTAATTTTTTTCTATAGGACTAGCAATGTATTCCAATATCATCATTATCTTGTTAACTCACTTGATAAGCATAGATTTACATACATTTAGAGAAATTCAAAGAGTTTTGTAACAAGATTAAACTGTGGATCAGCTTCACATGAATCATGCCTTTGAGAACCACTAAGCCATGAATGTTTATTTAAAAGGAAAATTCCGAATTTCGTTGAAAATAGGAACCACCCATTGTCATATCTTCTTATTGAAATTGTATTTTTGTTATCAATTTCAACGCATTGTACTTTATCATTTTATGATCACATTTTATTAAGGAGCTGCTTTTCGGTGCTTGTTCAATATTTTTAAGATATAGCAAGTCAATGCTTGAGTGCATGTCAGTTATTTTTTATTTAGTTATGAGTGAGCGAAAAAAAAAGTGAAAGTTACCTAATCATTTATTCTATCTACAGTTCTACAGGTACGTCTCAGTTTTATTGTTTTTAATGCCCATCAAAAATGGTGTGTTGCCAGTTTAATGGTTAATTAATATATAGTTTTCAACCTTAAATGTTTATATTATGTGTTATTAGTAGAAATAATATTTTTGTTACTGGCATAGGCGATGGGCTAGTCTAGTAACCTATAACTATCGGATTCTGCGCCATGCCATAAAGAAAGAAAAAAAAACTATCATATTCCTCTTTGCCATCTGGAAGCCTAAATACTTATTTCTAGTGTGGTGCATGCTTTGTCCATCCTGAGTGGGAAATGACGTTAATCTAGTATATTTTTTATTTTCTATTTCAATTTAATAATAGATTTCATTATCTGAATGTGTTGATTTTATGGTACTACTGACTATACCCTTCCAGGGGCAATATATCCTCAAGTGTCTATTGGACAATCATGTTTGAAATTCAGTGCTGTCCATCTGATGCGACTGAAATCAAATATAAACCCATTCTAATAGAAATGCATTGTAAATTATATTACTAGTATATATGTAAATTATATATGTACATAATGTATATTGCAAATTATTTGCTTAAGAATTTTTTTTAATTGTTGCTTTTGAAATTTATGCGATCCTTTTAGCGTGGGACGGGGACAGGACCTGATTCATAATTGCAATAGATAACGAATATTTTTGTTTTTATTGCCTATAATATTATACTATTTTTGTTTATTCAAAACTTTAACAATTTAAATTATTATGTGGAGTTTTCTATATTACTTACTTACATTCTATTTTTTTTCGTTTTTGACTTTTATGTAAAAGAACAAGAAACTAACCAAAATTCGCTAAATTTTCACCATTCGCTGGTCCAACGTATTACATGTTGGACACGAATAACACTGCTTTCCGGTTTTTATACACGAAACTATGAAATATTAACAAATAACACTAAATATTATCCAACATAGTACAGCATTAAACACTGAGTAAGTAATCACTATGTATACATGTATGTAATAAAATATGTAAGATATGTATGTATATAATCTATGTAAAGCAATTACGTGCTTTAACCATAAACAACTATAGACTGGGCAACTGCCCTCCCTTCCTTCACCCTGAATGCGCCCATTTTTACGTTCATACATACCTATCTTCACGCCGTATCCTTAACGGGGTACTCAGAGAGGAAGGAGCGCCAAGCGTCGGGGTTCTTACTTACTTCTTTCGCTTTCTGAAATCTCGTCATTCTCCTTACACATTTTCGCCTAGGTATGCGAGTGCTTTTGACATTTCCGTTAACCTAACACTAGCTATTTGATCTTCATAAGTCAGCCTTGGTCTTCCTTGTTATGGTTTACATTCAAAACTTTATAAATGCTACAATGTGACTTGTCATAGGATGACATTTACAAAACGCAGTTTTCTAAGATTAACAATAAAAATTATACAAGGTATTACGTCAATCGCGATTCTGTTACAAGAAGTAACTGAGCCGTGTCTGTATATGGAGATCTTTTTTAAAAAAAAATATTGAATTGGATTTTAAGCTTTTTCGATTTGAAAATATGCGTTTTTAGAATGTTTGTTTGTATGTTTGTTCTAGTGTCACTGAAAAACTGCTTAATCGATTTATAAAGAGCACTGTTTTAAAGATTTTGGTTACATTTTGTATATATTTTGATAAGTTATTATGAATAATATCATTACGCTATCTTTGATAGTGTAATTGATAATAAGTCTTTACTTATGAAGTTGCCGTTCTACAATACTGGCCACTTAAAATGATTTTAATTTGTGTATGGCTGGCAATAAATTCTAAATTCAAATGAATTTTATTTTAAAAATATGGAATTTTATTTTCAAATTCAGTCATTTATTTATTGATTAGTGTTTTGTTTTCACTACATTTGTATCTTTTTCATCAGTATGGACACGATAAAAATACGAGTAATTACGGAATACGAATTCCGTCGCGGTAGCAATGCGGCACAAACGGCTCGCAACATTAACGACGTGTACGGAGTGAACACTACAAACGAACGTACGACCCGTTATGGGTTTGAACGCTTCCGACATGGAAATTTTGATCTGAAAAATGAACCTTGTGATCGCTCGAAGACTAAAGTCAACAACGATGAATTAAAGGCGATGGTGGAAGCTGACGATATTCAATCTACTGCTGAGTTAGTAGCAGCTTTCGATGTTAGCGTCAAAACAATATCGGTCCATTTGCGTCAAATTGGCAAGGTAAAAAAGCTTGATACTTAAGTGGGTGCCGCATTTTTATGCTCGCCATAATGATTGCCAGCGCGACGAACGCGTTGAGGTAGGCCTTGCGTTGCTTAATAGACACAGAAACGAAGGGATTTTGAACCGCTTTTTCACTTGCGATGAAAAATGCATTCTTTTTGACAATCGTAAGCGGTCATATCGGTTAGACCCTGGTTCAGCACCTAGGCAATGCCCCAAACGAAAACTTTCACCTAGGAAAGTGATGGTTACCGTTTGGTGGTCTAGTGCCGGTGTAATTCATCACAGCTTTTTACCAAATGACACGAGCATTACTGCGGATGTGTACTGTGAGAAACTGGAAACAATGCTAGAGAAGCTCGCAAATCTCCGGCCAGCCTTGGTTCTGCTCCTGCAAGACAACGCTCGACCTCACATGGCACAACAGACAGTCTCTAAGCTACAAGAGCTAAGGAAGTTTTGCGTCATCCACCGTACTCACCAGACCTTGCGCCGACAGATTTCTACTTTTTCCAAAATTTGTACAACTTCTTGGCAGGAAAAAAGTTGTACGCCCGAGAGGCAGTACAAAATGCCTTTGAAGAGTTTGTTGGCTTCCGTACACCTGACTACTTCAAGAAGGGCATTGAAAAACTACCACTGCGCTGGCAGAGATGCATCGATAGCATGGGTGCATACTTTGATTAATAGAAATTAAAAAAAAATATAAAATATAACTTTTTGTATACTAAACGGCAATTTCATAGGCAAATACCTAATATTATGAATAAATGATGAGGGTCGGTATGACGGATTTTAATTAAGTAGTCATCTTTTTTTTTATAATCCCCACATATAAAGTTAAGAGAAAATGCTAGTTACCATAAAAAAAATACACATTTCAGTTTAGTGTGCAGTATGCTTTAGAAATCAGTAGTGATTAACACATTGTTCACACTTGTTGCATTTAGCTGCGCTAACCAATGAGTGACCACTGACCTAACTAGTGAAAGTTTAAGGAATGCCCATCCATACAATGTTCAACTCAGAAGCTTATTAAAAAGAAATTTCTAACTTTTGCAATTTACAGTAATTAGATTTGACGTTTAAATGAAGAATGGAATGCTAAGATGGTTCGGGCACATGGAAAGAATGAGTGGTGAAAGACTGACGAAGAAAATCTATAGAGCGAAAGTGAGTGGTAAAAGAAGCCAAGGAAGACCAAGGCTCTCTCATACCTAGGCTAAAATGTGTGAGGAGAATGATGTGATTTGAGGAAGCGAAAGAAGTATGTAAGGATCGCGACGCTTGGCGCTCCGTCCTCTGATTACCCCGTTGGGGATACAGCGTGAACATATGTATGTATGTATTTAACGTTGATCACTACAAACAGCTGGGATGTTCGAGAATAAGCAAGAAATACAATGAGTGATGCTTAGTCGATGATGTACTGTTTCCATAAACTTTTCAAAGCTGTGTGTACATATTTAAAATGTACGGAAATTATTATACTATGTAATTATATGGAAGTAGTACAATCTTTTGCACGTTATGATTTTATCGTTTGATGGTCCCTTTTGTAATTATAGTGAAACGCTTTAAACTTATTCTTATGGCTTGTTTCTGTGTTACAGAAACAGAATCCCAAGCTAAACTAATTAAAGTTAAAAAAAATAGTTTTTGTGAACATTAACGTATTTTGAATTTTCTGTACGAGAAAGACATATTGTAAGCAGTATTAACTGAACCTTTTAACCAAAATTGGTCTGCAAAAAAGATTCATGTTTCTTACGAGAATCACTTATTGCGGCCCACGTGTTTAATTTCTTCTTTTTCTAAAACGGTGGGCCGAGAGCAGACTAGTGTTGTTCGAAATTATTATTTTTTATAGGAAAAAATGCGAATTTGAACCTATGTTCCATCCATCTCATTGCATAAATTCCTTTTTTATTCTGAAATATTCTGGCACTTTAGAATGTTATAACTACGAGATTGTTCACGTATTATGCTTCTCATGTCGAATAAACGTTGGTCTTATTGCTGCCCACCGTTAAAAAAAATCAAAACTGCGGTAGAGTTCGGTGCAGTAGAGTGAGGCTCCGAACTCCTTTTTCTAAACAACGAGCAAATAAAATTTACGGAAAAAATAATCAATTAAAATTACTGCTAATTTTCAGTTCTCATAAATGAAACTTACTCATGTAGGTACTACATTTGTGTCTCTATTCTAAGCAAAAACTTTCCCTATTTTCCTCCATTCTTTTTTGGCCACCACAACATTCTACCATTCTCTCAGGTCTTCCGTGGTCTGCCCCTGTGCCGTTCTTTTTTTCATGGCGTCCAGTTTCATCGGACAAAGTTCATCTTCATGGCCTTCATATCCACATCACTCATTCTCCCTTATTATTTCCAATCATAACTTTACCAAAAAATATTTATTGTATGCATTGTAAGTTTATAAATTGGACCCTTTGATTATTGTTGATTAGAGGCAATTAAGTATCTCGTGACTGACAAATTTAATGTTCAAAAATATTCATGGGTTTACTTAAATAAATTGATTTTACTTTGACAGGGAGTTAAATTTTTAGGCCGCAAAACATTTTGTATTGAATTTTAAGTAGGCATGTTACTTTCGATGTTGAAAGTAAAAATTTTTTGAGTTCATTTTACACCAGCCATTCCCAAAGTGGGCGATAACGCCCCCTTGTGGGCGCTGCAGGCCTAAAGGGGGGCGGTAAGAGACCCAGAAAAAAAATGGGGGCGTTGTGTAGAGGCCTGGGGGGTGATTTGTAATTTCATTTAGCTAGGAGGCATCTTGGACAGCGACTGCTTGAGCTCTCGACTCAGTAGACAAAATAAGTTTGGAAACCAGTGTTTTACACTATGGCCTTTTTTATAACATTTCGTTTTTATTTTTGACTCATCAATCTGCTTATCTTAATTGATATAAAAGTGAAAGAATGGGAGGCTTTTGAAATGCATGCAGACGATTGGTAGTTAGCTGTGCAATGATGAAAAATTAGGCTTGACATTCAAGTTGTGGTAAAGTTCAATTTACTCAAGTTGTAGTGAATGAAGTAGCTGTTTGTAAATGAATCGTAAAGGTGTAGTCACACCTATTAAAAGCAAATTGACACGATTTTAAAAACTCAACAAGTAACACGTTTAAAATTATTACTAAACATATATTTTTTTTAATTTAAATACTTTCGTGATATTTTTGTCTGTAAAAGTGGCCTTAACAAGGAGTCTTATATAACATTATAAAGTACCTATTTTTTAATGTCTTTATCAGCGGTTCGAAGAAAACTTAAACTAAGAAGAACACCCAAGAACTTCAGTACTACCATTCATTCTTCTCGATGCAGATTTTTTTTGAACTGGCAGTGTTGTTCAATTGAATAAGAATTATTTATAATAAAAATGAATCTTTGCAATTTAAAGAACCAATAACTTCTCACAATTATATAATGATATATTGCATATTATATATCTATATATAAATAAAATCGAAGTGTCTGTCTGTGATTTCGTAATAAATGCTTTTTCTTAAGCTTATGTGGTTATTTGCAAGTAACCAAAACGCAAACATGCTTATTTTAAATTTTTATCTTTCTGTCTGTTTATTTGTTTGTCCGGGTTAATCAACTTAACAGCCGAACACATTTTGATGGGGCTTTCATAGACAGAACTTTTCATTATATATACAAGGTTATTGTGAAAGGGGGTATAAATCCGCCAGGGTTTCAACGTGTCAATGTTGGCTGCAGATATAATAATTACGGGATACGCTTATTTTGTTACCTGTACAAAAAAATATAATAGAAAAAATGTACAACCCTATCGTTATTCCAAATGTTTGCTAGCGACGTAAATACACTGATATTAGTTAGATTATCACCTTTATTTTTTTTTAAACTTTGAGGTTTTACACTGGAACTATTGACTTTTGGCGAAATTGTAAAATGTAAATATTCCGTTGTCATGGGTACTTTAATACTCTTTCGCATTTACACATCCTTTCGAAATAACCTTGTATATAGGCATTATATATTATACATTATATATTATTATATATGAATTATATATAATATATACATTGCACATAATAATATATGCTTGTATATCAAACGTGGCTTATTCTATATGGTATATTTTAAACGCGGGGTAATTACTATTTTCTTTAAACTTTAGTGTTGTGAAGCTAACGCATATACAGAATCTGCCTTTTCTGAACGGTTTTAATTATGGCGGTCAAGTGAATGCGTCTATTTTTAATCGAATGCCGTGTTTGTAGGATGTATTTCTCACGGCTGCATTGTTTTCGTTTTTGCGAGCGCGTCGCGAACCGCTCTGTTAGCAGGATAACGACACTATATTGTAACAGATGACATATATTTTGCTTACTTTGTTAATATGATAACGTAATGATTAAAGTTCACTTTTAGAGTAACCGTCGCCAGTTTTATTAAGCAAGAGGAAACATTTTAAGCATGATATGGATTCGTTGCTGTTTGATGATGTTTATTATGATATTTCATTTTAATGAATGGATTTAAAGTATCTTCGTTACTTAATGAGCTTTTGATTGGATCTCGTTTGCATTTTTTACCTGTTGTCTTCGGTCTTGATTTTTTGTCCTAAATCAGAGCTAAGTTGGATCACCTTTTGTGATGAAGGATAATAGAATTGCATGAATTTTTCTTTTCGAATATAATATTCTTATATATTTATACGTCATTTTTAATGTAATTGAATTTTTAAGGAATTAATGGAAAAACGTTAAATCTGTCTTCTACAATTTATTAATATCACTAGGGATTTACCTAATTCACAACTTTTACTCTATCCGCCTAATGTTTACGTATATCCAAAATAAAATGTTTGGAATGGAATGTCTGTCTGTGAAAAGAAAATAAACCACACGTGGTTGACTAATAAAATTAATGTATCATTTACTCGGAAGAATCCTTCACTGGAAAAGCCAAACTACCTATTTAAATGATGTTTATTGTTTGTTGTCAAGTGAAACGGTTCATCGCCTTGGGTGTAATGGACCATCTTATTGTTTTTATATTTTAATCATTGATTTGACACGCCACATTTATTTTTAGATATTTGACCCTCGGTTTTTTTAGTTTCAATTATAGGTACTACCTGGTTGATAAACTGATATCTCTTGTTTGTGTTTTACTTAATAATATAAATAAAAATATCACATACTTATGATAATTGGATATTTTTAAATTGGCAACACGTATTTTAATTACGTCCAAGAGTTTTAGAACTGAGCTTAGAACGATGTCGCTTTGATAGTGATTTGGGAGAAAAAAAACATGATGTGCCTTTTGCCAGCTGCTGATCTTCCCTTCTTTCTTCATTTTAATATTTTCTGTTACCTACATTAGTTTTACAAAATGCCTCATAAAAACTAATTAAATACAACACCTAAAGAAATAAAGCGAAACGCAAAATTCACTGAAGGTACAACCTTTAGCTTGCTTTTGCGTTTATTATATTACGTTCCTTATAATAAGCACTATGGATTGTATAGGCAATAGGCTAGCAACCCAACAGTATCTAGTACCAATTTGCTGTGTGAAAGCTTAGACCTAGATACTTATTTGCCAGAAGTGGCGTAATGCGCGTCAGGGAGCAATTTTCTTACACGTTAATGAGTGTCCACGAAAAATCGCCTGAATTCCTGCAAATTATCATATTTGGATTATGTATGCGTATTATATAGTGATTCTGGTGTTTGAAAGAGATGTACAGACGAAATGTGAAATATGGATAAATGGAAAATGTCTAGAACAAGTGAATTAAATTGTATATCTCGGGAGTGCGTTTTCTAGGGATGGAAGATGTGAGTTGCAATAAATGCTTTGGCCGCATTAGTAGGCAGTGTGAATATATCTAACTCAGCCAAAATGGCTATTGTAGACAATGCGGTGTTAGTGCCAACTTTATTGTGCAGTGTAAGGCCTGGATATGTCCGAAGTCAGATAAAGTAAGATAAATTCAGTAGAAATGCGATCTCTTACAAATATGTGCGGTGTCACTCTTGCGGACGAAATAAGCAATGAACAGAGACGCAGTATGACAGGATTGCACGACAGTGTTATTGTGAAAATGAAGAAAGGAATGCTTAGATGCAGGTTCGGGCACTTGGAAATAATGAGTGATGAAAGACTGACGAAGAAAATCTACAGTGCGAAAGTGAGTGGCAACAGAAACCTAGGAAGACTAAGATTTACTTACGAAGATCAAATAGCTCGATTGTTAGCTGACGGAAATGTCAATAGTACCCGCATACCTAGGCAAATGTGTGTGGAGAATGAGATGAGCTTCTAGGAGGCGAAAGAAGTATACTAATGACCGCGAAGCTTGGCGCTCCAACTTGGCTGACTACCCCGTTAGGGATACAGCGACGTATCCCTAACGGTGTAGTCAGACAAGATGTTATGTATGTATGTTTGTATATTATTGTATTACTTTTAAATATTCCGAACGCCGATTGTGTGATTCTAAACCATGAAGGAAGGAGGAGACGCTGTAATGAGACGGGCTCAAATTGTAGAGAGAAAGGCTCAAATTGTAAAGAGAAAGGCTCAGCTTTAAAGCATAGGGGTCTATCGACTACACGTACGCCAGATGTCGCGCTATTACTTAAAAAAAAGGATTTTCAGTGACCATGCAATAGAGAAATGAAGTACTGTGTAGTTGGTTGCAAGTCGCATTCAGATGGATGCTGTGATACTCCAAAAAATATTGCATTTCATGTATAAGTATCAATTTATACAATATTAATTACATCGAAACTTCTAAAAAGTGTTATTGTTCGTGTAGTTTATACTATTCGTCGACAGATATCAACTTAATCGTCACATAAAACCACAATTTGCACACAGATATCACTAAGCATATCTAAAAAACCTACCTGTTTACTCCTGATATTGCTTAATTTTTAATTTAATTAATGAAATTGTTTGTAAAGGCTACATTGATTTATATAAACCGATTGAAGTGACATCTGTTGGGGAATAAAAAATCGTGGTAAAACTGACATTATCAGCAGATCCGCACGTAGGAGGTAGACGTATTACATAATACTTGTGTATGATGTAAGTTGACCAAAGTGACGAATGAAACGACGTCGCTTTACGAATGTTACGGTCACTTTCCCAAAGCGACGGTCACATACGGTAGCTTTCGCCGTCATTCAATTTTATTTAATTAAACATTTAATTTGACTTATTTATATAACACAACGTTTACAGAATGTCAATAATTCAATTATAATATGATTTATTTATAATAGTAACAAATATTGTGTACTTTAAATAGGTATTTCATTGATATAAATAGAACATAGTAATGCGATACTTGGAATATTTAGAACAAACAAAAAACAACCGTGAATTAAAAGAAATGTATTTGCCAAAATTATTTCTTCCTCATACCCGGCGTTTTAAATTAGTTACTACTTTACCATGTGATTAAAATTACCCTTTAATCGAGGTAAATTAAGCTTGTATAAACTAAAACCACATGTTTGTCTCTCGCATATAACAGCAATTCACATTACTTACACAACACAAACGTTTTTTTCTCGTGTAAATAAAGATGTATTTTGTAGTAACTAGCGAAAAAAATTATAATCCAAAAACATCACCGAAATCCCTGAACACTGCGTTGTATTACTTGCGTTGTATTACTATTAATTCGCTGGTATGGACGTACGAAAGGTAACGTCCATTTCTTTTTTATTTGTAGATGCGTTTTTGGTTTTTACAGGCAGAAGCTATAATTATAGTGTTATTGTTAAAAGAATGAGTTTTTTCTACATGCTTAGACCATAAAAAAACCTTTTTTTCATTTTTAGTTAACAGTCACTAGTATGTAGTAGTGCATATTTCTTGATCGCATTTCCTATCCATGAGTCGTATGTCATTTTGACATCTTTGTAGATACATTTACACTGCAAATTAAATGGGCAGAGTACGGTTGAATTCTATACCAACGTTCGACAACTATCTTTCGAAAGCTAACAAATTCCTTAGTTAATTAATTTGTTTTAGACATTCTCCATTTATCCATTTCAAGTATTGTGTACTGTGTCTGATTCTTAGCAAGAATGGGAACTTTAGTTTTGTTTGCATTCAAATCCTACTTCTTTCGCTAGACACTCACCTTTCATAATATTGTTAGGATCCGTCCTGGTACTGACGATACTATAAGCAAAACATAATCACACGCTTGATAAATAAATGTATAATACTAAAATTATTAAAAAAAAAAGATCTAATTGTTCCTAAGACAGTTCCTCTGTATCTCTTACGGATTCAGATTTCCCCATACTGTTCCAGTCAAAAAAAACACTGCATACATTATATTTTTAAATTCAATTTTTTTCGAAAAGTATTTTACGCCAAAATGTCTTAGATGGACTTTTTATCTAAACGATTAGATCTATCAATTGGCATTAAAAAATATAACAAATAGGTTAAAAAACATAGACGACGTTTGTGACCAAAGCGTCAGTCATGTATATGTGACTGTTATTTATCGAATGCGACCGTCAACTTACGTCTCTACATAATATATATGCATTTTTTTTGTTACGGATAATTTCTGTTGTGGAATAATAGAATTTACTTGGAGACTACTGAATTAACATTCAGATTATGGCATGATGGGTTAATTACATTGTGTGCATTGTGTACTGAAAAGTGTGCATTTCAATAATCTGACGACTTGATTGTGATGTAAGGGAGTGGGAGGGTCACAAACTTGCAAAAAAAAGTCACCTTGACATTCTCGAGCGCGGTTGAATTTTTTTGTTTTTGAAGGAAATAATTCAAGGATAACGGGAAAAATAATCTGCCTATTTCCACAAGCCGATGTAACTAAAATCGTCACTGCAATGAAGCACGCGGAGTGGGGAATATTCCCCTCTGCGCCTTTCTCTCTCTTTCACTCTTTCTCTATCTCTCACTCTCTCGCCCTGTCCTCACACTATACTCCAATTTCTAATTCAGTATAGTACGAGTATACTTTCCGTCAGCCATCACGTACTCTTGCTCACGAAGAATTTAAAATTACTACGTAATAAGTCGGGACTTCCAAATGTCAAAAAAAAAATACTCAAAATAGCCAATCAGAAGACTTTAAAACAATCAGCTTTACCAACATAAAGAACTAGGTACAAGAAATTGGTAAAAAAAGATTTAAACATTTAAAATTTTTTTCAAACCGTCAGATTAAGGAAATCCCTTCAAATAATCGTAAGATTCTGGATCAGCGCGACCAGGACATCAAGGCAAACCGTTTTTATGAAAATTTGACGCACTGGAGTATTTCAAAATGGTGATTTTTTTTTTGCATTTTTAAAAAGCCGCCACGAGCTTGCTTGCGTCACATCCGAGTCGTCAGTCTTTTGAATGGGAGCTTCGTTCGGGTTCACTCAACATCCCCTCTGAATATCTGACGCGCTTGAGTAAATGTTTTTTTTTCTATTTTTAACCCTTCCGTACGGCCGCCCCCACCATGCAAACCGGCAGATTAACATAGCTCCGTTACCGGAGACACGTGGGGCATTTACACTATCAATATTTGACGCGCTGGAATATTTCCATGTGACTGTTTTTTTTACATTTTCGAAGACCTGTAGACGCTTCCCCCACCAGTGAAAGGTATATCGTATAAACTTTTTTTCTTTCTACCATCTAATCGTCAAAATCTAATAGGTCTCTACGATACTCGTTTAAATCCCCATTTAGCATCGTGACTTCCCCTACCGTATGTAATTAGATAAATATATTAGAGGTAAGCACCTAAACAATAATTAGGCGATACAAGGCCATTCGTATCCACAATATGTAATAGAGTGCTCTGTGACTTTCCCAAATATGCAGCGACATAAAAAAAACTTATTGTCATTACCTCATCACGCTTTCATTTGTGGAGTTTAGAAGCGTCAGAAGGGGACAGTGCAATCCGTAATAGTATACTTGTTGGTTTTAGAGAGAGACAGTGCATTAGCGGACTATATTGTCGGCCGTTGTAGAGCGGAATTTAAATCAGTTAGCTTGCATGAAACATGTGTCGCTTCGAACGCGTATGGAATATCTAAATACTAGATACGGTACAGCGAGCCTCAAAAATCTGTATTATTTTATAAGGTAGTTATTTAATTGTCTGTTAAAAATGTAGATAAGGCCATAAGACCGTTAGGAATTTATGACTGGCGTTATAATTTTCCTGGAACGTAAAATTTTAGGCTCAGTTGTTTCCGAAATACAATCCAGTTCGATTACCCAATTTTCTCCATCTTCAATTGCTATTTATAATCTATACTAATAATATTCAAAGAGAATTTTTTTTATTGTTTTTAATGAATACATTCAAAAACTACTTAACCGATTTCAAAAATTCTTTCACATATAGAAAGCTACATTATCAGCGAGTA
This sequence comes from Zeuzera pyrina, assembly GCA_907165235.1. Lineage (NCBI taxonomy): Eukaryota > Metazoa > Arthropoda > Insecta > Lepidoptera > Cossidae > Zeuzera > Zeuzera pyrina. The sequence goes on from OU015641.1 coordinate 10,502,909, forward strand.
ACATGGGCTGTATTTTATGTTCAAAATTCTACCCGTGCGAAGCCGGGGCAGTCGCTAGTTATATAAAAAAATGAATGTTTCTTTGTATATCCTGTCATGTCGTCCTCTACGCATTCCTAAACCATTCATCCGATTGTCATTAAACTGGTTAGATGTTCTGCGTACGCTCGCGAAGGTTACTGAATTATTTAATTTATTAAAATAAAAACTACGGCGAACGAAGTCGCGGCCAACTGCTTACACATAAATAAGTATATATTTTCACGCTGAATCCATAATGCTGGTGAATGAATTGAATGAATGACACTTTTTGGTTTTTCTCAGTGTTAAGGTTTTATTATTGAACCAAAGGTCGATTTGACTATGACTGAAATGAGGTAAGCAGAGAGAACGGAGTGTCAATCGTCTCAGTCCCTATTCTTCCTTCTTCGTTCTTTCGCTTCAAATTCATTCTACATGCACGTTTTCGCCGAGGTTAGCTGTAGTGCTTTTGAATTTTCCGTCAGCTAATATTCTGGTTATTTGATCTTCTTAATTTTGCCTTAGTCTTCCTAGACTTCTGCTACCAGTTGTTCTTGCTTGATTATTTAAAGTCATAAACCCAATATAGTGTTTTAAATTCGCTAAAACCGGCCAACTATGTGCTCATCATTAACATAGGGTTTTGTAGCAATTTTAGACGAACTAGAATTTTAAATTAAAGCACTAAATACTTAACGTTATACCTATATTTAGAAAATCAAAACGAAAACAAAAAATTGAATTTCTTAGGAGTTGCAGATAATGGTTTTTTTCCAAGTCATAGACTGTAATTTCTTTCGAGGTCGTAATGATGAAGCCACGTCGTTTCATCTGTTGTATCCATAAAACAAGCCAAAAAAAGATCAGGATCTTGTTGCAAGTGCAACAGTTCCAAAAGGCGTCGGAAAATATTCAGTTTGATTTGTTTTTAATTTTGATTTTTTTCATCCCCATGCGTTTATGTAATCCTTATGCACACTATCGAAATCTTCGTGTCTTCGGCAATAAAACGTACCATGACACAACGATGTGGTAAAACAATTTTTTCGACTTTGACTTTTTCTTCGGTAACTGCTCATCTCACTTTTGGTTGTTTATTGTTTATACAATTGATTCTCCCTTGAGAGGGAATGCAAAAGTATCTATGCTTTTTACAGCCGATGTCTTATACTATAATAAAATGATATATTGTTCATATTATTTCCCATCTTACGCTCATCTTTGGTGGATGATCTTCCACGTTTAAATTCAGCCCACCAACATACAACTATGGCATACAGCGGACCATATACCCCTATGTATCCCCGAAATTTTGATCGACTTCCATAGTTTTTTTAAACATATTTAAATATTTAATAATCGCGCCTAGTGATTTTTTTTCTATTTTCGCCAACATTTAGTAAACGACTCCATTCAATGAAATGGCTCCATTTATAAAAGAATAGTCTGTTTATTTTTTTTTATGATATATAATAGATATTCCAACTATGCCAGCCAGTATTTTATACTTTTTTAACTACCAGAAAGTTTGTAACGCATTCTTTTTATTGAACTCGTCTCATACAATACGTATTACCATAAGGTATAGTAATAATACATATAACTTTTAATCATTTTATGAAGAATTGTTGTAAATGGAGCTTGAACTGAATGAACCGTTATCCTCATTTATATCTGACAATGCGAAACACTAAAATTGCCCTACAACTTGCACAATGCCGATTTTTACAGATGTATAACATTTTTACTAAGCTGACGGGAGGTCTACTGTAACCTACATAAATGAATACCGAAAATCTTATTATCTCATTTCGGAAAACCCAAAACGAGAAAGAAAGGAGGAAAATAGATTCTATTAACATCACAATAAAGTTAGAATGAATGTATTTGTATAATTAGTATTGAAAACTGCCAAGGAAATACCATTACCATGTATATATCTTATACATAATAGAAAATTAAAATAAAATACATTTGTATTTGTACAACCTAACTGAAATTAGTTTTTAGAGGAAACGATTCTTATAATACGATTATATTTTATGCTGAAATCGATATTGTTTTCTTTACATGTATATTATATAAATAGCGTAACAGGCGGTGAATGACAAAAATTAGTCTGACTAACGACTTCAGAGTTTAGTCACGAAACTGAAATTAATGATTGTTAAGTTGTAATCTTAGTTAATCATGATTAATTTTATTTATGATTAATGGTAGATAGTAATCTTTGATCACAAATAAAAAACTAGTTTCACAATCTCCTATAAATCTAAACAAATTATTGTCCGAATTGTAATATATATTTTTAGTATCGATAATATTGTGTTAATCTAAAGTAGACTACTGTTAAACCATAAGGTTATAAAAGCTCGTAAACGATTCTTGCATGACATTAAAACGAAGTTCGTTAAAAAAAATATTTAAAATACAATCTTACGTCTCGTGCGTAAAGTATAATTCACATTATCTATTTGCATTGCTATTTACGTCATTTTGATTTATTACGTGAAAGTGACAAGGATAAGACATATATCGTCAGCTTCGATCACAAATAAAAAACTAGATACACAATCAACGCTCCAAAAATGTCCGAAACAAATGTGCGCTCTAATGAGTATTTGAGCGCACTTCTGTTTTAATAGTATTCGAAAACGCTAACAGCGAACATGTCAAAGTGCTCCTTCAAAAATTGCAAAAATAACACATCTAGAACGCTAAAAAAAGACGCGAGTTCTTATTTTCGGTTAATAAATAAATAATATTATTTACGTGTTCATTATTTCATTATAGTAATAACATTACATAGCTCTTTTTTATTAAATTCGTAATCATATTTTTAAATATTGCCTGACAATATTTGTCTTGTCCTTGTCACTTTCACGTAACAAATCAAAATGACATGCATAGCAACGCAAATAGATTATTTGAATTATATTTTATGCACGAGACGTAAGATTGCATTTTAAATATTTTATTTAACAAACTTCATTTCAATGTCATGCAAGAATCGTTTACGAGCGTTTATAACCTTATGGCTTGACAGTAAGGTCTACTTTAGATTAACACAATATTGCCGATGATACTTTACGATATTAAAAATATATACGTCAATTCGGACAATAATTTGTTTAAATTTTACAGGAGATTGTGAATCTAGTTTTTTATTTGTGATCGAAGATCGTCAGGCAATATTTAACAATATGATTACGAATTTAATAAAGAAAAGCTATGTAACGTTATTATTAAATGAAATAATGAACAAGTAAATAATATTATTTAATTTATTAACTGAAAATAAGAATCTCCGTCTTTTTTTAGCGTTCTAGATGTGTTGTTTTTACAATTTTTGAAGGAGCATTGTGACGCGTACACTGTTAGCGTTTTCGAATACTACTTAAACAAAACAGACGCGCACTCAAATACTCATTTGAGTGCACATTTGATTCGGATATTTTTGGAGCGTTGATTGTATAGATAAGATCGTAAGATAATAATAAATGCTCGACAGGACAAAACAGATGAAAGGAGAGTTTTTATATCAGTTTTATTACTATTGTATAAAGAAAATATTATATTGGCTTGATATAAAAAAAAAACAATTTTCAGGAAATATTTGTTTCATATGATATCCCTCAAATCATTCACATAATACATCTACATTTGATTTGATTTTATTTGCTTCACTTCGTATTAGTACGGATCACAGTGTCTGGAGTTTTTATAGTCTATGTGACTGAGTATTAAATTATTAAATGCTTAAAGAAAGTCGAATTGCTTCTGTCTGACAAATATACTATAAAAAACCATTTTATTCGCAATAATCACATCTATACACGACATCTGTTACAAGCAATAGTCATGAGGTCATGATTAAAACTAACGATTGAATACTAAAAGGTTTAGTTATGGGTATGATTGAAATATTCAGCCATGATTAAATTAGTGTTAACTAAATTAGTTACGATTAAGTTAGGTCTTCATTGATCAATTTGATTAGAAAATTAGTTGATTGACCAACACTGGTAACAGGTATTTGTACGTAAGTAGTAAAGTTAAAAATGCATTATGTAAGTACATACATTAAAGAGAGATATTTTTGAGACAATGTGTTTAGATTACTATGAACTGGGTACTTAATAAAGAAGCTATTTTTTGTCTTTTCGTCTATTTGTGATTCACACAAGAACTACGAAGAATTTTGATGGAGTTTTTAGTGTTATACAGTTTAGTGTTGCAGAAGAAAATGGGTTTGTTTCATCTCGCTACGAAAGACGTTGAGAAAAAAAATGCTAGGACTATACTGAGGACTCCTCGGAGTTGATGAGAATTGCAAAGAATCATTAAGAGTTTTGATTCCGCGTCCGGTATCGAATCATTTGAATGTTCAAATCCGAAATTATATATGTCTAGCCAGTATGATCTGAAGGATCTGAACGTCCAAGCATGGCGGATGTCAAATTTACCACGACACGGCTATTTATGTGCATGTTAACTTATTTTTATTACAAAGTCGGAAAAAAATTCACAGTTATTTAGAAAAAAGATATTGGATGTTTAGAATTAATGGAAATCTTATAAAATGGCGTCATTCCGTCGGAAATTCGTAAGCTGTACCAATGTGTGGAAGCCTCGCAAGTGCTTGCAACGAGCTTCTTTTGACTTGTGCACAAAAGACCGTCACGGACCAATATCTACTGTTAAATTACAGTTTAATAGTAGGTATTGCACGGACCCGCGAGGTTGTTACCTAAAAATTTGCAGACAGCGACAGCCACGCGATCACTACGCGACCGGTGACTAATTGTAATAAAAAATTAGTATCACGTATGACGATTGCGTATCTATTATTCTATAACCGTAAAATGCACTTTTCGCAGTAGATTAAGCGCCACTATACAAATTAAATTACACAAATTCTCGTTTCGACAGCAGATATCGCGCGATATTGGCTGTCGCATGCTCTGCAAGTTACGTAATAAGCGTGCCGATCGGTGGCAAGTATATGTTCGAATTTGCGAACCTTTGTCGAGGCTTGGCAAGCATGTAGACTTTGTAGACGTACATACCACAAAAGAACCAACCAAGTATAAATAGTACTTACGCAATTGTGTTCAGTAGGTATGGTCATTTGTTACCAACTGTAGAACAAAGTTTGTTGCAAACTTTGTTTCTATGTAAAGAAAAGTATTTAACGAATAATTTTCTTTTATACTGGCTTGCACTATCCATTTAGATAAGCTCGATTTAAGGAACTGACATCTCGCTTGGACCAATTATTTAATAGTTGGTGCAAGCGAGATGTCAAATTCTTAAATCGAGTTTAAATAGTCGGTGCAAGCCACCCTTAAACTACACCTTATTTCTAATGTTCTTAATGTTAATTATTAGAGATAAGGGGTGGAAAAGCAGTTTTTAAACGTTTTTTCAAGGAAAGTAACAATGTAACGTGTTGGACAGGTGTCCCTAGAAGTATGGATCAGATGAAATAGGATGATAGAGAAGTTGATTGCCTATCTTTGTCTTCAAGCAATACCCACGCATATTGTAGGATAGGAACAAAAAGTTATAGCGGTTGATGTTTTATTTTAGAGATAAAAATCATAACTCCCAAGTTATGGCGAATTGTTGAAACTTTGCTACCTCATTGTAATCTGTATAAAATGAGAAAGTTATTCCCATTACGAATCACTTCACCGTAGAACATTTTTTTTGCTAGTAGCGTTCCATTCCAAGTTGTGGCAAAATTTAATTCAAGCAAATATGCTTTTCGATTAATTTACTTATATTTGTAAAAATGCATAGATTGGAAAGGCGCTCCGCTGAGGAATCTAGCCAAAAAAATGTGATATTTCTAAAAAATTGATTTTATAAATTTTTGTAGTTTAGAAAGTCATTTTTGAACATAACCGTCTTAACTTTTTTCTTCTACTGTATCGCTTTAGTCCATTTTAAAGAAAAATGTAGTAACTTACAACAGTAACATCCTGTTTTGTTCAATTCATGCTTTCAGAGACACCTGTATATTTTTACTATACCTGCTCCAAAGAGCTATTTAATATCAAGTAGTCTATGAGAAAAATGACTGCGAAAGACAGATACAGCTAGGTAATTTCTTAAATGTTTCCAGTTTTAATTCTGTAGTGGAACACTAAAAATATGGAATAGACTGTACCATAGCTAAATATATACTACGATTGTTTATTTGCATGAACTAATCTACTAACAATGATTTAAGATAATTTAATATATTCAAAATTATAGTATTTAATTCTCTTCTTCCATTTGCTGGTAATAATTTTATAGTTAAGTAGCGAGCACTTGAGTTATTGTATATATAGATGAACTCAGCATAGTACATGCACAGGTTATATTACAAGAAAATTTTGAAGACAAATTTCTGCAGATCTATCTGAAATAAAGTATATACATGTATATAATATACAAGGTTATTTCAGAAGGATGTGTAAATGCGAAAGGGTATTAAAGGACCCATGACAACAGAAAATTTGCATTCTATAACTTCGCCAAAAGTCAAAAGTTCTAGTGTAACACCTAAAAGTTAAAAAAAAAGGTGAGGCAACCTTAATATCAGCGTTTTTACGTCGCTAGCAAACATTTGGAATGTAGAGCATAACGATAGGGTTGTACATTTTTTTCTATTATATTTTTTTGTATGGACAACAAAAAAACGCATCCCGTAATTATTAATACAGATACACCCCCTGGCTGATTTATACACCCTTTCACAATAACCTTGTGTGTATATATCTATAAACACACACAAGGTTACAACAGGTACAAGGTATATATGTACTATATATATATATATATATAATCTCCGGAACCACTGCACCGATTTGAATAATTCTATGACCATTTGTAAGATACATTGTTCCAGATGGACATAAGCTATATATTATGTATTTAACGCGGGCGATGTCGGGAGGAGCCGCTATTTTGGTATAAAGTACGTTATCTTAGTTATTATCAATATTAAGTAGATAAGTACATATTATACAAAAACAAACCAAAAAGAAGTATGAAAAATTTTATTTACAAGGAGTGTTTATATTTTAAATACTATGCAAATTTGTAAATGTTTTAAAGAAACGCTCATAACTACATTTTCATAGTTAATAAATTTAAATGCACGCTTAAATTTGAGCGTGCATTTGCACACTTAAATCCTCCGTGGTACCCCAAACTTTTAAAACCTCATTGGAGATCAAATTAGTTACCAAAATTAGTTTGCATACGACGCGACGACAAAGGCCGCTGTATAATGAGTCAATTAGCATATTGGTTGCATTAGCGGAACAATTGTACAGAGAATAGCCCTACTGTAATACTATCGTGCTCAGACACTCAATGCTCAGACATGTGAGGCCGTGATACATTGGGTTTTTTATCATGTAAACTTCGGAATTTTAAATGAATATTATTCTCTTAACAGAAAATAAGTGTTATTTATGTCTAGAAATTGAAATGCTTAAGTGCTGATATTTAAAAGACCCACGTAAAATGGGAACCCAAAAATCAGCATACTGTTTTTTATTTTATAAACTTTTAAACTTTCGCGTTGCATTATAAAATATCTAAAGGAGATATGTTGTTTGCAGTTTATTTGACAGTTTACTTGTTATCAGTTTGCTTGAGACCACGGCCGATGCGACTCGGTCGAAATAAAATAAAAGGTAATCGCGTTAAATTTGCCTTTTTAGATGTTTTATATATATATTTTTTGTTTTTATATTATAGAGAAAACAAGCAAGCAAACAGTTCACTTCACAATTAAGCTGAGGCCTATGGGCATCGTCTATAATATAAATAAAAGTAAAAATGTTCGTTTGTTCAAAATCTTGAATCTCCGAAAGTTCTTCACCGATTGCGTTGAAATTTTGAAACAACGTTGTATACAAATACTCGCGTGTTTTTATAATATACTTACTTAGAACAAACGATGACTATGTATTGATTGATTGAGATTGAATGTTTCCACTCATCACACTCAGCTCACATGCACTTTGACGCTTATGCAGTAAACAAGGTCTAATAGTCCAATTCTTAATTCGATAGAATGGTTTGACGGCATAAAGCATAAGGCATAGTTTGATGACGACATGCATGCATAAACCATGGTTTGACGACGACATAAAAAAAACTGACAATCAGTTTTTTTTTCTTCATGGGATGGCGCACAGATTAGCGCATTTGCCAATATCACGTATTGTATTAATAAAACGTAAAACTCCCCCAGTAAAGTGATAGTAGACTTTACTGAAGTTTTATAGGACTTCTTGAAGAGCGCGAGAACTTCAGCTACACATGTTTATTTAGACCTACTCCATTCTTTTTACTTACACAGAACTTTAAAACACAATACGAGTATACTATCACTTTTGTACTTTAAAACTCCCAAAAATATAAAAAATCCAAATAAAATGACAACCTCACTTCTCCCGTTTCCGTCAAAAAAATCCTGTGTCAAAGTTCTAAATAATGTGGCCAGTTAAAATAGTATTGTCGAGTAATAGAACTGAATCGATATCGATTCAACTAAATCGATCGATTAGTCTAACATTTAATTAATTTAATTTGGTGCTGACATGGTCTTGTACCGTTGTCATTTCATAATGTAAGTATTAACGTATTAAGTAATTGGAATAAATAAACATCATATTTTATTTTCCATTTTTTCAATAATTTTCCCACTTTCCTCCTTGCTACAAATATTCATATATTTTATTTTCGACGCTACCGCTAACTCATGAAAGGTACGATCCAAAAAGAAGATTTCATGCAGATGACGCCGCGGATTAACCGCTACAGACTATTAGTAATGAAGACTGCATAGGGGACACCACTATTTAAAAATTGCAAAAACTGGTTACCCTGGAAATGTCAAATCACTATCGGATTAATATTTGGACAGTAGCTATTTCATTTAATTTCGTACTTACTGTGCTAACAGGTGGTAAAACAAAACTGAACTGACGAGTCGCTATCCCGTCGCCTATAATCCAAGCTCTATAAAATAAATTCTGTCTTTTAGCCGGAAGATAAACGTCTGGCACGTTTTATATATTTCTAATACTTTCCAGACCAACGTAGAATAATATAATTGATTACGTAAAATAATTTTTGTATTCTATTCAAAAAAAACCAAGTTTTTTTGCAATCAATCGCGGTCAAATAATTTGAGATCGTGGGAGGGTTATAGAGAACTTTCACCATTAAAAAAAAGAGATTATTATATCTTTTCCAAATCTTATTTTAAATAGAATGAGTGATGAATGATCGACGAAATAAATATACAGAGCGAATTTGAAAGTCAAATAATACATAGCTAGAAATTTCAAAAGCATTCGCATATCTCGGCACAAGTTTGTGAGGCAAAAGATGAGATTCGAGGAAGCGAAAGAATTATAAAACGTCTCGATGTTTGGTGCTCCGTCCTCTGTCTATCCTATTAGGAATTCAGCGTGAAGATTCGAGTATGTATATAATATATTAGCAAGCTTTTATTTGCTACCAATCGCCGATAAAGTGAAAGAAAGTCGTTCTTTCTCCACCTTTAAGAGCCTACTGTGCAGACTGTTACTGTTGTGTTTGGTGATCTTTTTCTCGATATCGATATAAGAAAACTGCAAGTTAGATATTTGAATACATGCAACCTCAACTCCTTATCTTAAAATCCTCAAACAAGAAATACGACTGGGGAAATAATCCCTTTAAAAAAAATTGTACGAGTCATTGAGCATTATCATCCGCAGCTCCAGTAGTTCTAGGGGCTTTATAAGAAATTAGCGGCCCGCTCCGACTTCGCACGGGTACTCATTTTTTTTTAAATAAAATACAGCCCAGCTACTCGCTGATAATGTAGATTTCGATAGGAGAAAGAATTTTTGAAATCGCTAGAGTAGTTTTTCGCGTTTATCCATTACATAAAAAATATAAAAAAATTAACTTCTTTGAAATATTACTTTACGTGAGTAAACGAATTAATCTGTGATATTACTATCTAGATTATTAGTATATTAGTATTAGAATAGATGTGCTCGTTAAACCTACTTATTAAAGTGTATATATTTACCATGTTCGAGAGGTCCAGCATATTGCTCCGAGAAATATATTACGGTTCTTTATTGTACTGGTACTTGATCTATGACAATGGTTAAATCGTCCTATAGGGCTATTGATGTTTTATAACATAATATCGAATATTGTTTTGCGTCTGTAATCGTAATAATTACGATTCATAACGATGCGATGCACCGTAGTATGAATCGATTATTTAACTCATAATGAAAAATCGAATAACGTGATTTATAAGTTTATAAGAAGAATAACATACATAGAACAATAGAGCAAAAACCTCTGTGGCGCAACGGCTAAGCGCGTCGGAAAGAAAACGGGGGTCGCGGGTTCGATTCCCGCCCCGAGTCTGGGTGTTTATGTATAATATGTATTCATTTACAAAAGAAAAGTATATAAGTAGTATATCAGTTGTCTAGTACCCACACACAAGCGCTATGCTGCATACTTTGGGACTAGATGGCGCTGTGTGAAATGTCTGAGGATAGAGTAATTATTAATACCAGTGGTCGCCAAGTGGTCGAAATTTGACCGGAAATATAAAATAAACGGTTTTTTCCTTGACATACACTCCACAGACTCGAAACAGCACACAAATCACACAAAATTCGCAGCTCGAAACTCATTGTGTCCATTTGTCAGTAATTATTTGTTGGCAACATCTATAAATTCTTTGCCGACAATCTCTACTCTGTGCGACTGTTTGACCCTCGGATCAAGAAACATATGGACGGAGTCAGGAGTCATAATAAGTTGCTGCTCTAACCACCGTGTGTCAAACAAATTTTCTTGCCTCTTTCTATCTCATTCAGCGTAACTACGAGTAAAAAAAGTTAGCTATAGCAAGTATGGGAACCTCTCAATGTCAGTGTATTTCGTGTCAGCTGATGAGTCGGTCATGAAATCATTATTTGCTAAATATTCGCAAATCTTAAGTGTTTTGAATTTGGTCTCTCCTCCGTGCGCGCAATATGCTTAAATAAAAGAGGTACCCACAAAGTTTCCACTTAACGTATTCAATGTATATACTATAGATAAGATACAATATAATAGAATGCTATGTATGAATATGTGATTTATTAAGTTCAAGACCGTATCTTTTAAACTGTACTTCGAATTAATATGTTTAATGTAGAATTATTATAGGAAATGTAATATAATGGTTGTCGTTTATTCTTTCATTGACGTGAAAAAAATGTTATGTAAACACATTATGAGGATTGTCCGAACTCATTTTATTTTTTTATTTTTAGTACATGATAAAAGCGTTTTTTTGTTTTTCGTTTAATTAATTTTTAGTTCGTGATAAAAGCGTGTTTTTTATTTTTCAATACTCGTGCAATATATCGATAATGGTAATTATAATAGCAGAGTAATTGCATCCCTAATTCAATTGTTTAAAAACATTTTCACTAAGTATTTTTACAAATAGAATTTTATGTGAAGACTGTCTTTCATGACAAATTCTAGAATTTGTCGTCTACTTTGGTCGATACGTAAAATAATATTAAGTAAGATGCTGATATGAATCCGTAATGTTTCATTTTATATTTACGCCGAAGAGGTGTTTTTAATAAATCCGGTTTACGTATTCAGAATACATACACTGTCGATGAAATTGGTAAAGGGAGTTCATTTATTATTTATTTCATTTTATTTGTAAGGACATACATATCGCAATATTATTGAGAGAATTTAATGATATACTATAAAAGCGAGTTTCTTTCTATTGAGGCTATCGTTCGGAGAATAAGAACTTTACATTTTAAAGCATTTATTTGCTTCCATCTATATTAATATTATAAAGTGGTAAATTTTTTTCTTTGTATGTAATGGATAAACTTACAAACTACTCAACCGATTTCAAAAATTCTTTCACCTATAGAAAGCTACATTATCGGTGAGTAACATGGGCTGTATTTTATATTCAAAAAATTTCTACCCGTGCGAAGCCGGACGGATCGCTAGTGTTATTATAAAAAAATGCTTTTAAAAACACTATATTTACTATATTATGTAAATATTAACGATGAAAAGGCGACTAACGATAAAATATTTTTAATACAAGTTCATAACTTAATGTGGTTCATTTGGTCGCCCTGCGGTCGAAATTCGACCGTAAATATAAAATGAACGCTTTTTTCCTTTGACATACACTCTACAGACTCGAAATAACTCACAAATCATACAAAATTTGAAATTTATTCAGTCAATACGTTAATAGTCATTTGTCGGCAACATTTTTAAATGCATATAGTTATTATAGATAGATAAGCAACGTTTTATAATTCTTCAGGCAATCTCTACTCTGTGCGACCGGTTGAACCTCGGACCAGGAATCAAAATGTACGAAGCCATAATGAGTTGCCCCTCATAAGGCGACGCATCGGAAGTTTTGATGGCAGTGATCTCAATTTTTCTAAGTGACTATAAAACGTATGAAAGTGATATTTGGTAACCAGATTATTCATTTCATTGACTTTATTTTGCCAGTTGCGATGTATACACTATTGATTAACATTTGTAACAAAAAAATATATCAAAGAAACCTCTTTTAAAACAGACATTTACATTTTTCGGAGTAACGAGACCGATTTATGTTTCTAAATTTTCTGTATAGTTTAATCTAAGCATATTCTTCAAAATGACAGTTGGATTTTTTTAAATTAATTACAGTTTTTAAATTAAACGAAAATAACTGCCTTTTCGTATTTTTCGTAAGCTAGCGCGCGCACGTTTGCATACATAAGATCTATTTTAGATTAAATTATTGTTTATCAATGCGTCGCCTTAACACTCGTGTGTCAAACGAATTTCCGTGTCTCTCTTTCTATCTCATTGAGGGTAACCACGAATAAAACAGCTATAGTAAGTATGGCTACTTCGCACTGTCGTGTCAGCTCATGACCAACTTCACGTATATCCTTTACTAATCAAAACTAAAGTACAATAAAAAACGGACCGCTTAGACAAAGAATATGTAGAAAAGAAGGCTGACTCTCACCTCATGTCTAACGGAATTGTCTGCTCTCGGCCGGATACGTAAGGTTGTTGTGTCGGATGCGAGATGCGGAGAGCATCTCGTTTAGTTATACATTTACTATATAATAATAAAAAACAATGCATACGCATGTTTCGTGTTTGTTAAATTTAATTTCTTGTAGTTATGTTGAATTATGATAACTGCATTCGATAGACTAAAATTATTAAGGCATCTAAGGACATAACACGTTCGTTTCTGCGATTTAGACATTTTCGTATTAGCGACGATGTGTCGCGTGCGATCCTGACTGGTGCTACAACAAATTACCCACATTCGCCCTAAATACTGCCGTAGTGTGCGTGCCACGGCGCGTGCGCATTAGCGCACACACATACAAACAGCGTACGATACTGTGGCTTAGATTTATCTTGGTCTCTGTGCGTATACTGTTGTGGTATAATATTAACTCATGAATTCAGTGCTTAGTAGTTGAGATGAGTAAATACAAACTATATGTAAATAATAGTAGTAGTAAATGATTAAATCGGGGTGTATTTGTATTACAGGTGGGCGGCGTGGTCGGCGATGGGGTGCTTCGGCTCACCGGGGGGGAAGAGCGGCGGCGAGAACGATGACGCCAAGTCCCAGAAGCGACGCAGCGATGCGATTACTAGGCAACTGCAAAAAGATAAGCAGGCAAGTGTTATCTTCTCAGTAAAATTAATACATACATACATATCTTCACGCCGTATCCCTAACGGGGTAGTCAGAGAGGACGGAGCGCCAAGCGTCGCGGTCTTTACATACTTCTATCGCTTCCTCAAATCTCATCATTCTCCTCACACATTTTCGCTTATGTATGCGAGTGCTTTTGATTTTTCCGTCGGCTAACACTCTAGCTATTTAATCTTCATAAGTCAGCCTTGGACATCCTTGGCTTCTTTTACCATTCACTTTTGCTCTATAAATTTTCTTAGTCAGTCTTTCATCACTCATTCTTTTCATGTGCCCGAACCATCTTCCTTTCTTCATTTTTACAATAACACTGTCGTGCAACCCTGTCATACTGCGTATCTCTTCATTGCTTATTTTGTCCGCAAGGGTGACTGACACCCCACATACTTCTAAGAGATCGCATTTCTACTGCATTTATCTTATTTTCACTCGATTTCGGGCATATCCAGGCCTTACTACCGTGCAATAAAGTTGGCACCAATACCGCATTGTGTATAGTAAAATTAATTATACTACTTAATTAGCAATTATTATGACTTTTTAACGTTAGCAGAAGTGAGTATAAAATACATAATCTGCCTGCGTATAAGTGAGCAGTGTTGCCAACTCAGAGGTATTGTCTTTAAGTTTAGCGGGTGATATTGCGCTTCGAGGATTTTTAGGGACTTAAAAAGTTAACAGAAATATTAATGTAACCGACGTCACATTTCAGTTATACCGCGCAACGCATCGACTACTTTTGCTTGGCGCTGGTGAGTCTGGCAAGTCGACTATAGTGAAACAGATGCGTATACTTCACGTGAACGGATTCTCGGATAAGGAACGCCGCGAGAAGATTGAAGATATCAAGAAAAATATACGCGACGCGATACTTGTGAGTAGTCCAGCAAGCATAATATACTGTTACACGAGTAATCTGGCAAGTGTACCTTGTCACTTTAATTATATTATATTGCATGTGTTTTCTTTTAGTTAAATATGATATAAAACAGACAATATAGTATTGTTTATTATTAATTAATATTATTTCTTTTTAATTTATGCTATTGTATGAATGTACAACACGTAATAGAATTCATCAGAAAGTCATATTTACGTTATTCAGAATCACGTTAACTCAAATGTTTTTAATTTTTTAATGCTTATGTCTATATTAATTTTATTATAATACAATTTCGTGATCACATAATGACAAACGAAAATAAACTTTACGTTTTTGTCAATAAAGTTCATTTTTGTTCCAACAGTCATACAAAACAGACCGAACGTAGTGCGGGCAGTGTGTTAGCGCGCTACGCCCGGGTATCTACGAATGTCTTATGTAAATGGATTTAATAGAAAATAATTTATGCAATAACTAAAACTGCGTTTTTAAAACATTACTTCCTTATTCTTATGAAATATTTTTTTTACTTTGAGTACATGAGCTAGCTGGTTTTGTTACAGGTTTTTTATTTTTTTTTTATTTAGATTGCTTATTGGTAACTTGGGTTTACCAATTTTAGTTATTGGCATAGTTCGAACTCAATCGACACGGAATTTACTCGCACCGAACGACTTACCGAGTTACTTATTGTACTTTGATACTATTCAAAAAAATTGTTAATCGTATACATTTTCGTGGCAATTCCTGATATACGTTTATAGATGGCGTTACAAGTTTTGAGAATTGAAATTATCATTAATTTGTAATAATGTCTGTCGATGTTGACTTTTTTTGAGTATTGCTGTCTTTCGGTAACCCTCTACAAGTGCCAATATGTGAATATGCTGTAAAAGTATGTTTGAAAGAGATGTATGCAAACAAAGCCGCATAGTGGAAATCACCGAGATTATTCTTCCTGCGTATTCTTTGATCACTCCCAATCATGGATTCCCTACAGCTAAAATCAGAGAGCAGTCAGATGTTACCATTAAAAAAAAATTTAAAAATATAAACGCCATTCATGATATATTTGTTTAAATAGAGAAAAAATGTATTACTTAGCACTAACATTTGTATTTTCAGACAATTACCGGTGCTATGAGCACGTTAACACCGCCCATACCACTTGAGAAGCCTGAGAACAAAGCCCGTGTTGACTATATACAGGTAATATTATATTTAACTTAATGTATGGCTTGACTTATGAAGATTTAATAATCAGGCTATTAGTTGACAGAAATGTCAAAAGCTGTCGCAAACCTAGGCGAAAATGTGTGAGAAGAATAACGAGATTTGAAAAAGCGAAAAGAGTAGATACGTAGGGTGCGACGCTTAAGAGGGCGTACAAAGGTACACTAGCGCTACTCCTTTAAAAAAATATTATCTCGTGACTGAGAAGGAATTATGAATAACGGCTCAATAAGGACCCTCGGTAAGTGTGTCTAGAATTTTCTGATACCTTTTATAAGGTTTCATATTGAGACACGAACCAATAAAATTCGATCTAAAGAAAAGCGGCCACATTCCTCTAGATCCTATTTTGTTGCTTCGTGTCTCAATATGAAACTTTGTAAAAGCTATTAAAAAATTCTAGACACACTTACCGAGGGTTCTTATTGAAATGTTATTCATAATTCTTTCTCGGTCACGAGATAATATTTTTTTAAAGGAGTGGCGCTAGTGTACCTTTGTACGCCCTCTTAACGCTCCGTGCTCTTTGTCTACCCCATTAGGGATACAGAATGTAGATATGTATGTGTATTTAAGCACTATTTCTAAACCGAAGTCGAAGGTTATGAATGTAGTGTTACCTATTTTTTTTTAATTTTGTTTATATGTAAAGAGATTGAAACACTATAAAAATAGGTACTAATAAATTGATTTTCCTTTCAAATAGTTATGTATGATACTATAAACTAAGATATGAGATACTAATTTATAAATTGTATTAAATTCTAAATTATATTCTAATTGTATTGTTCTAACATAACATATCTTCACGCTGTATCCCCAACGGGGTAGTCAGAGAGGACGGAGCGCCAGGAGTCGCGGTCCTTACACACGTCTTTCGCTTCCTCAAAACTCATTTTATTAAATTTCCCCTATTGCAAGGAAACTTGTCTAATGTAATATATAACAATTACAGTGAATTTCAATGCAAAACAGAGAATGGCACTATTAAAGTAAGTATTAATCTCCCCAGACTAAAACCACCACAAATTTTTGAATTACTAATCAGAAGTACTTAGGAAAATCAGGTGGTATGAAATTAGCGGTAAAACCGTAGAGCATAAAAGGATGCACTAAGATACAAAATCTGGACTATAAGCGTCTGAAAAAGAAATAACTACAGTAAAATAAAAGTTCCGAAGATTTTCCTATAGTATTATGTACTTCTTAAGTGGTGGTCAAACTGGTTTGCATTTGTAAAGAAATCATAAAGTGCGTTCAGAAATTACATAAAAAATATAACACGCGACAATATTTTTTATTAAAAAGAATAAATATGTAACAGTAGTTCGCTTAATATGCTCCTATAATTTCAAATACAATACAAATAAATCCTTAAATACGAATAAATGTCGGGAACCTCCTTGTTGTAATTATTTAATGTGTTCGAATACACTGATCTACGATAGGTCAAACCAGTTGAGAGTTGAAATGTTGCAAAGTGTGAAAGAATCATAATTAGGCATAATAGAGGAAAAAATGCACATTATTAGCAAACAGATGTTTAGATTTTAGACCCCCATAGAGTGTTTTAATACGAGAAACAGAAAGCTGGGTATTTACGTGCCTATATTGTCCTTCGACTCCGGTGATGAATTTAGTTTTAAAATTGTTGCAGGACTTCTCTGTTTTTTTAGTTATATATATGTCACCATATGATTGCGAACACCGTTAGTTTATAATGTACCTCGCGAGATTATAAACTGTCCATAAATTGTGTACTGTACCATACTGATTACAATATAACATATTAATTTTCAATAGTTTCTAATCTATCCATGTCACCTTGTGCGCTGATTGGTTGAACATCATTTTTACGGGTGATAAAATCGGACAGATTGTGAATCTCGTCGGTAAGCGCAAGTTCGTTCACGATTTGAAGGTTTAACATGGATCAATTATAAACTGTCGAAAGTTGATTCGTTATATTGTAGGCAGAATGGTACAGCTCACAGTTTATCGACAGTTTACATTCTCGCGAGATAGATTATAAACTAACGATGTTCGCAAATATACAGTGACATATACATAAGTTTAAACAAAATCGAAACAATATTACATAGCCAATGTCACTCGTGACATCAATACGAATCTAATGATGTTGTTTCTCAGGCTTGAAGAGATAGGCATAGGATGTGAGATCGATAGGATTGTACTCTGTTGTATAGGACCAATAAAAAAATAAAATTAAAAATAAGATTTAGGCTATAAGAGCGTACAAAGAACCATACATACATATCTACATTAAATACAATCTAAAAACATTGTCCTCCTCGGCTAACACAGGTAGGTAACTATTATTGATGTTGATATGATCTGTTCAATTTTGACTTAAAGGGCTCGTGGGGCATGGGCTTTGGGTCCCGGCTTAATAGGGGGCCTCGAAATGCTGAAATCCATGCTTATATATTTTTTATCCAATGAGAAAAAAATCAGATAACCTAGAAGTAACAGAATAGATCTTGTAATCAATCATGCCACATAGCGATTTTTTGCCTCCCAAGTTCAAATATTTCCTTCAATAGGAATCGGTTTAGTAAGATTGATTTGACATTCCTTACTTTATTTTAACAAAACAATACCAAATAAAATAAAATTACATTGACTTATATACATGTATATATAAATATATATATATATATATAGAGATATAAAATATATAATTGTCTACATTTTATAAACTGTAAAACCTAGAAAATAGAACTTTTTTGCTAAATAAGCATGCGCTGTGCTCATAATGGAACTATACCATCATGAAACGAGCTCATTTGCTAATACTCGACGCTTTGAATTAATTTATAAAGAGCCCTAAAGCACACATGAGCAGGATAAAGTTTACGCAAAATTAACTCAACGAATTCGGAAATAATATGGAAGTGTAATTCAGAACAATTATGGCCGACAAATACGGTACCGCGAGTATGATTCAAATATTCCGAAACACGAAAGGTCTTTTTAAACTTTTAAAATTAACTCTATTTTAAACCGGCATGATCTTTATTCAACTACTAGAAAACCTGGCCCGTTTCACTGGGCGTTAGTTGAAGTTAAAATAAATTAAACAGTTAAAAAAAAAAAGATTCTACTGTACGATCGCTACCAAACTTTACAGGAACACCCGCTAGGCCAATCTGAAGAATCCCTGAAAATTTCATCGAAATCGGTCCAGCCGTTTCGGAGTCCATAAGGAACATACATACATCGCCTTTTATATATATAGATAGCTTGGCGTTTAAAATGTTTCGTATTACATTCGAAAGTCAACGGCGACTGGATACCCGGCACACGTGATCACTGTGATCAGTGATCACGTGTGCCGGGATCGCACGGTAAAGAGCTAGCAAGCGAAAATGTTTATATGCATTATTACGCATCGCCACGCAACTTATTGGTAATATTTATTTACCTTAGTTACGTGAACCTAAATAGTTTTTTATTTTGATTCTCTCATGAGAAAATATTTAAAAATTATTTTAAAAGGTAAAAAAGCATACTTACGAGCTCATTTGCATTTTATTTACAGGTTTTTGATGTGTTATGTTACCTTCAGCCATTCCCAAAGTGGGCGTTAACGCCCCCTTGTGGGCGCTGCACGCCTAAAGGGGGGCGATATAAGACCCAGAAAAAAAATTGGGGCTTGTGTAGAGGCCTGGGGGGTGATTTGTAATTTCATTTAGCTAGGAGGCATCTTAGACAACGACTGCATGAGCTCTCGACTCAGTAGACAAAATAAGTTTGGGAATCTAGACCTCAGAGTGTAATTAATTTATTTAGTCCGTGTTTTTTAGAATTTAATAAAAAAACTTTTTTCCTGCTTGTTTGTTTTTAATAAAATTTTGGTCAAATTAAAGGAATTTTATAAGATCCAATTCAGTAAAGAGAATTCCCATACTTAGCATAAAAACCCAATAGAAATAACTTACGTACTATAAACTGGCTGGCTACTAATTGCATAATACAGATCACAATATATGTATATGGATATGATAAGTTATCATATCATGACTTCTTTCTGTCTTCTACACCATTTAACCACACAGGAGGTTATTTTCAATTTACATTTCGTCAGTTTTCAAATCAACAAACGAATTTTATTTGCGACGCCTGACTGTCACTGAGCGCACGATAGACTAAGTAGCGCGTGGATTGTGGTGTTTTAGCCCCGCCCACTTGATCGGGGTTTGCGTTGTGTCATATTTTTAAATGAATGCGAGTTCTATAGTATTTTCGAATTCGTTGCTTTAACTAATGAAATAACTTTAGCGAAATAAATGTAGTAGGTACACTCACTACATAGTTTTATACTACTTATCCTATATTATTATATGAGCAATATTTGTATATTTGTGATTGCGTTCTCGAAAATGGCTCTACCGATTTCGATGAAATTTACAATATGGGGGTTTACAGGGGCATAAAATGAATCTAGCTTGGTCTCAATTCTGGGAAAATTCGTTTTCTCTGGGTTACACTCACACTTAAATTGGTAATTGGTATTGATTGGTAACATCGCAACAGAGTTTACCTTCTAAATAGCATAGTGTCTAGAACGAAGGTCTATCACACCGAAGTGCGCGGGTTTGAATTCTGCGATGTGATCAGACTTTTGATATACAATCTACGACCAAAGTTTGGTCACCTAGGTACAAGACTAATATAAAGAAATATTCATTTTTTTAAACTTTCTATTAGGGCCCCCAAATTGTGCCTTCAGGGGCTTAAGTGCATACATATCTATGACAGCCCTGAATTTTTGAATTTGATAGTTCATTGACACCGCGTTGATAACTCACAGGACGTGGCGTCTCAGCCCGACTTCGACTACCCACCTGAGTTCTACGAGCACACGGAGGCGTTGTGGAAGGACCAGGGCGTGCAGCGCACGTATGAGCGCAGCAACGAGTATCAGCTCATCGACTGCGCCAAGTAGTCAGTACACATTATACATACATTGGAAACAATGGTCTTTTAATTAAGAACAGCGCTGTTGAAATTGGATTTAGTCCGTTATTTCATTGGTAAAGTTTCGCCGTCTGCTGACTTGTTATAACCAGAGAAAACATCTGCCGTGATAAATATAAGCTTATGATACTGTTAAGTATAACCTATTCAAATTTTAGATTAGTTATAATACTTTTGGATAAAAATAAAATTTCAAAAGTATCTGCTGTGACTTCTCAACCGCCACATTCGTCTCCCATAGTTATTTTTCAATTTTCACACTCGATTCCACTACTGACGATTTTAGAATTCTATTGTACTCCTATTGTTACCAATATATTACATATTTTTTTCACAGTTGTGTTCACAATTTTTAATTATTTTAATATGATAAAGAAAAATCAAATGTCCTATTACTATGTTTCTTTGGAGATGATTATTATAAACTGTATTTTGTAATTCAGATATCATAATGTGAAAAATGCTTGAACTCCTATTTTTACAATACATCTTAAATATTTTGCAGTCGTGTTCACAATTTTTAATTGTTTTAATATAGTCAAGAAAAATAAAATGGCCTATTAGTATGTTTCTTTGGATATCATTATTGTAAGCTATATTTCGTATTAGACATATTTGTGTGTAAATGGTATGGGTATAAGATTGACATATTATCCTGACTTATACATTATTTTTATTATTATTTTGCGAGAGATGGTATTTTGAAGTTCGTTCATATCTACAGACGATGAACTAAATAATAATAATTAGGATAATAAGAATAAGGAAATAATTATTTGCAAAATACTCTTAAATTTCAAGTGTTTTTTCTACTAGTATTAATAAAAAAAAAATGTCATGTTCAGCTGTATATTTTATTCCATGACCTTTTACTAGTCACGGACATTAGTATACAGGTCTAGAACCTCGCACCAACAAAAAACAGACACGCTCTTAAAGCAAAAACTCCATCTGTTATAATTTTTGGCCTGAGGTCTGAGGCTTGGCTGTCATAGTACGTACCTAATACACTACTCGCTGCTACTACATTTGAAAACGTATGTTAGTGTCGTGTCTGCGTTGTGTTATATGTCTGCAGGTATGAATGTAGGTACCTTTTTTAGACTCACGGTTTGTATCCATTGTAACAATATTATAAACGGGTTCTCACCGCGATATTAAATATTTATTAAATATTTTCAAGATTCCCGTTACTTTATGTTGCAACGGCTCGAAATATCGGGAAACTCGAAAATATTTAATATCGCTGTAAGAACCCGTTTATTTTATTGTAACAATAAGTACCTTTAATCATTACTTCATGATTGATTAATATAATAATAATAATAATATACTCTGACATTTCACACAGCGCCATCTAGTCCCAAAGTATGCAGCACAGCGCTTGTGTTATGGGTACTAGACGACTGATATACTACTTGTATACTTTTCTTTTATAAATAAATACATATTATACATAAACACCCAGACTCGGGGCGGGAATCGAACCCGCAACCCCCGTTTACTTTCCTACGCGCTTAGCCGTTGCACCACGGAGGTCGTCGTATATCTGTAGGATATATATATACTACACAAGTGCTTATAACTTTTTTTCAGTTTCTTGGACCAAGTGCACATAATAAAGCAGCTAAACTACACGCCAACCGAGCAAGACATACTGCGCTGCCGTGTGCTGACGTCAGGCATATTCGAGACACAGTTCGTCGTCGATAAAGTTAATTTCCAGTGAGCATGTTTTATAACTAGATTATGGGGCTATGGTGATTATGTGTGTGTGTGTGTGTGGGATCCGTCTTCTTTGTTCTAACCTAGAAGTACTAGCAATGTATACGTATAACGCCGCATTGCGTCCACTCGCTGCCGGCTCGCGTAACATTGACGCAGTGGCGGCCTACCAAATTTTTCAGGAAGTACGATATCTAATTAAGGCGCCCTTCCAAATGTGCAGTCGCCATAGGCTAAGGAAATATAGGTACTGAAAATAACGTAAACGTATTACGACATATTATTTTTTCATCGTCATTCGTTACCATAATTACAACAGTGAGGTCTAATGAGAAAATTATTGTTTCGTTGGTTCAAAATGATGTTCACGAAGTTATTTGATACGACGGTTTACAAATCGGGCGTTTTCGAACGGATGACCGAATGGTATAATGCAAATATATAAAATTGTCGCCATAGTGACAGTAACAGTTAACAAAAAAGAACGTTTTGAAAACGATTTCGACGGATGAATTTGTGACAAAATGAAATGTACCTTCTACGTCTGGTGAAACGGTGAAGAAAAAAACCAGTTTATACAATGACATATTTTTAAAATATTTATTGCATTGGATGACAAGCTACAATTTGTTGTTTATTTTCAAGTCCTATCTGCGGAAAGCCTGAAGCCTTCAAAATTACTCCGGCATCTGGAAACAAGACACCCGTTTTTATAAAACGAACCATTAGAATTCCTCGAGCGTAAGTCACTTGTTTTGAAAAGTCAACAAATTACTATAAAAAAATCCAGTCGTAATGAGACTGCAGCACTTCATTCATCCTATTTAGTAGCACTGCGAGTTGCGAGGAAATCTAATCCCATACTATTGCGGAAAGACTCATTTTACCCGCTGCTATTGATATAGTCAATATTATGATGTCTGGAAGAAGCTAAAAAATTAAAAATTATACCCCTTTCAAATGATAGATTATCGAGACGTATGAAATGGCCATCGATATTCACAACCAAATAATTGAAAAAGTTAAATTAAGTGAATTTTTTGCCATTTAGTTTGACAAGTCAACAGACGTGTCAAACTTGGTGCAATTTTTATGTTTTGTCCGATATGAATGCGAGGAGTCTATCAAAGAAAATAATGCTTTTTTGCAAATCAATTCATGGTCGAACATCTGACGAAGGACTTTTTAACGTATTCGTTAAAGCAACACAAAACAAAAACTTGGACTGGAATAAATGCATTGCGGTGTGTAAAATTAAAAGACATTATGCCGCATGTGGAATGGACGCATTGCTTTCTTCACAGACATGCGCTTGCCGCAGAGAGATGCCGAACAATTTACAAAATGTTTTATCACAAGCTGTTAAAATTGTTAATTTTATTAAAAGCCGGTTGCAAACTAGATCGCTTTCCACACTCTGCGAAGTGTCAAGAACAATTCACTGCTTTTCCATACTGAAGTAAGATGGCTATCGCGAGGAATAGTTTTAACAAGGCTTTTTGAATTGTGAGATGAATTAAAAATTTTTTTTATAGGTAAAAGCAGTTTATTTTTAGAATTTTTACAAGATAAAGAAGATTCTTTAATATAGTACTAAATATTTATTACTGTTGACTTACTTGAGTGACATATTTTCACATTTGAATGACTTGAATACGAATTTACAAGGCCGTAACAAAAGAATATTTTACTCATGACAGATAAAAAGTCAATACCTTTACCAAGAAGCTTAGTATTTAGATTGTCTTGAAAAACTAAATTTTGATGCATTTACTGCAACTTCTGATTATATTAACAAAATTGCGAATTTAGAAAATTCAGCTATTGACCGCCTGTTGGAGAGCATGAAAACGTATTTAGGTGATTAAAGATTCAGTTACTAAAATATTTTCCAGATGACAAGAATGATTTCTCGAAAAGATGGGTTCTCAATCCCTTTGATGAAGATATTATTGCAGCTGCCAAGTTACAAACTGAGACTCACAATCAATTCATTGAGCCATCGGCTGATAAAACTTTACAACTGGAATTTTTATCTCAAGATTTAGATAAATTTTGGCTTGCACGACGACGTGAGTACGGAAGCCTAGTAACGGAAGCTTTAAAAATATTGATACCCTTTGCTACTTCTTACCTGTCCGAAAAAAGTGTCTTGTCTATGGTTGGCTTTGAAAACTAAATACAGAAATTATCTATTATCACTTGAAAATAATTTAGTTATGAGTGGTTTGAAAGATGATCCACGTATAGAAATACTTTTAAGTGAGAAACAAAGCCAACCATCGCATTAATTGATTAAAGTTCATGAGTAATCATTTTAATTAAACAAAGTAAGCTATGAGTTTTATTTTTCCATGTTGTTATTATATGGTTATATCTAATTTTATAACACTACACTAAGGGTGGCTTGCACAACTATTTAAACTCGATTTAAGGATTTGACATCTTGCTTGCACCAACTATTAAATCGTTGGTGTAAGCGAGATGTCAAATCCTTAATTGAGTTTAAATATTTGGTGCAAGCCACCCTAAATTTCATTCCTTTAATAAAAGAATCTTTTGTATATGGGTCTTATTTTTTTTAACTGACTGCGACCTCCCTTTAGTAACGAATGCGAACACCCCAAGGGTCGCGCCCCCTGTTGAGAAACTAAGGCCATATGTATTTAAAAGTATTAAGTTAACGGTTAAGTTGGTCCCCTGATTAAGTAATAAATCATCCGGTTAGCGCTGGTGAACATCAGAATATAAATAAACAGTTGTTTGCATATTTAAACACATGGTTAAGGGTTGATGAACTCCACCCTAAGTCTTCTTAAGCTCTTGAATTTGTTACTCATCGTGATGGGCTCTAGTTAAATTTTTTTAGTACATTATGTCTTTATATCAGAAGCCAAATGGAATTTTTCAAAAAGCAGCCTTATACTTGTTGATACTGACTAATATTAACAAAGTTATCGATACTACTGGTCGCCCAGTGGTCGAAATTCGACCGTAAATATGAAATAAAAGCTTTTTCCCTTGAGATACACTACACAGACTCGAGACAATTCACAGCTCACAGTTCACAAATCACACGAAAATCACCGGTCGAAACTCGTTCAGTCAATCTGTTAGTAATTATTTGTTGGTATCATTTTAAAATTCTTTGGCGACAATCTCTAATCTGCGGGAATGTTTGACCACGAACTATTGTGTTTGACATTGACACCATAACTATTGTTTGACATTGACAGTATGAACTTAAGCAATGAATGTTTTATTTAATTTTATTGAATTTGTTTGTAACACATATTTAGGAATTTGAAGATTTTGGCATACTCATCAGTTGTCATTTTTTTTTTTTTTCTAAAATGGCGGCCGTTGAATATGCCAGGCTCCAAACAAAAATCTTGAAACCCCTTTCACTTTCTGCATTCCTTCTCCGTATAAACTTAATTTTATACAAAATCTCACACTCCTTGCTCGCAATATCTTTAAAAAGGGTTGCAAAGATTTCTCGATCATCTACTTACATACATACATATCTTCAAGCTGTATCCCTAACGTGGTAGTCAGAGAGGGTGGAGCGCCAAGCTTCACGGTTTTTACTTCTTTCGTTTCTTCAAATCTCATCATTCTCTTCACACATTTTCGCCTAGGTATGCGGGTGCTTTTTACATTTCCGTGACCTAACACTGCCTATTTGATCTTAAGTCAGCCGTGGTCTTCCTTGGCCTCTTTTACCACTCGCTTTCGCTCTGTACATTTTCTTTACCAGTCTTTCATCACTCATTGTTTCTATGTGTCCGAACCATCTAAGCATTCCTTACTTTATTTTTACAATAACGCTGTCGTGCAACCCTGTCATACTGCGTATCTATGTATCTCTATTATCTATCGCTGATTGATCGCATGTTGTGAAACTAATCGATGTCTGTGCACAGTATGTTCGACGTGGGCGGTCAGCGCGACGAGCGGCGCAAGTGGATCCAGTGCTTCAATGACGTCACCGCCATCATATTTGTGACTGCGTGTTCTTCCTACAACATGGTGCTGCGGGAAGACCCTACTCAGAATCGGCTCAGGGAGTCGCTCGACTTGTTTAAGAGCATATGGAACAATAGGTATGATCAACCTGCATCATGGGGTGTTTATGTTAAGCTATTGGCCTCGGTTGTTTCTATATGGCGATAATCTAAGGCTTTATAGGCTTGTGAACTAACAATAAGTTCGTCACTAACCTACTATTACTAAAGTCAAAGTTAAATCAATTTATTTCAAGTAAACCCAGTTGCGAATTATTTTTGAATGTCAAATTTAATCATTGGTTCGAAAAATCCATCCATGAAGAAAAACCGTAACCAAAGTCAGACATAGTATTTCGAAATCATTTTATTATAAAATGTACAGAGAAGATTATTTCCAGAATCCAGAATAGTTTTGACTTCTGTGAAATTCTTTACTTCATGGTATGATTTTCCAGATCTCCATGAAACTCCTGCATAGTACAATTAGTAAACTAATTAATCTATGGTACAATATAGCCCTCGTTTTTTCATGTCATTCGTGAGGAAAGACTGTGTCCAACAGTAATATTTATGATCAGTGTGAACGCTCACATTTTATACATTCTGTCGGAGATATATGTGGTCCAATCAAATGATAACAAGATTTAGATTTAACAAGATGTAGATTTAAAGACAACATTTGAGATTTAGAAAAAAAAACTAAAAGAGGAAACTGATGGCGGATGTCAACGTAAAGAGACCCACAGATAATTCGCAAATAATTCTGAAGGGTTGTTTTTGAATTATAATTTGAATATAATATTGTTAATAGAATAAGGCCGTAATTTTTTATCGTCATTATTATAAAGTCGATACCAATAAGGTTTTGCTTTATCTGTCTATACTAATATTTTACGTTAGTAAACTAATTAATCTGTGCTAATATTATGAAGAGGTAAACTGTGTTTGCTTGTATGTAATGAACAAACTCAAAAACTACTCAACCTATTTCAAAAATTCTTTCACCTGTAAAAAGCTACATTTTCAGAGAGTAACATGGGTGTATCTTATTTTCAAGGAAATTTATACCCATGCGAAACCGTGGCGAGTCGCTAGTATATTATATAGTATATAAAAATGGATGTTTGTGTGTATGTAATCGTTAACTCCAACACCGTTCGACCGATCGCCATGAAAGTGGGCATGTATATGTATTTTTTCATGGAGAATGTTTTCTAGTAAGTTCAGAAAAGCTAGTATTTTATTAATATAGACGCGGAGTTATTACCCAATCGCCATTGGATCACATAGATTATAAAAAATATATAAATATATAAGAAAGTCACATGTTATTTTGGTGAACAATAATGAAATTCGTTTCAGAGTTATTGGTCGGAATTTGACCTTTCTATATTGTTTAAATACGATTAACTATTGGTTAGGACAAGAAGTGGTCAAATTAATGACATCAATCGTCCGTCCGTTCCCCCAGATGGCTGCGCACGATATCTGTGATCCTGTTCCTGAACAAGCAGGACTTGCTCGCTGAGAAAGTTTTGGCGGGCAAGTCGCGGCTGGAGGACTACTTCGCGGAGTTCTCGCGTTACCAGGTGCCGCCGGACGCGGCGCCCGACTCACGCGAACATCCCGAGGTCGCGCGCGCCAAGTACTTTATCCGCGATGAGTTCCTGGTGAGACATCCGCACACACACCCACACACTCACATCTACATACACCCAGCCACACGCAAACACACCCACAACACACCCACCCACTCGCACACTCACACCCACTCACCTATCCACACACCCACCCACACGCATACACTCACACATCTACAGACACACTGACATAGCCATCCACACGTACACCCACCCACACGCACACTCATGCACCCACTTACCCACACACACACACACACACAAGCACCTACCCACTCACCCACACGCACACTCATATACACACACACTCACACACACCTACTCACACACGCACCACCACACAATCACGCACACTCACACTGACCTACACACACAATCCACAAACACACAAACTAAAATATGCAAGATTTAATTTTGAGAGGATTCTCCCTTGAGGAGTTCTTTTGTAAGCAGTACTTCATAATCAGATTCTAACAATAATTCTAATGGGATCACTGATATATTTATCAAATAATCAACAAAGGTGCACAAAATATGGTGGAAAAATCGGTGACCGTACTTTAAAAAAAGAACTTACTCTTTTTTTGAATTTAATTATTATAATACGATTTTGACAGGCATCTCTAGTCTAGATTCGATAGTCCCGGGACTCGAGACAAAGGAAAGTGTTGGAATTTTGAGACACGAAACATTCTGGAACTTAAATTTGTAGTTCCATAGTCTAACGAGTATTATTGTATTGAGTTAAGAATGATAAAATGTTACAAAAACTAATAGTGTGATTTGTAGCTGTGTGTAGCCGTGCCAAATTTAAGTTTAAATATTATAAGAAGTTTTCGCTCATATAAATCTCAAACAATGAAATTCCGTTTTTCCCAATTTGCTTACCTTACGGAACCCTGACTACCAGTCAAGAGGTCGATAATTAGATTTGTTAATATGTTACAATTACAGTATGTCTTATCTATATACATTGTGTATATTTGTCTATACAAATAAATAAAATTGAAGTGTCTGTGATAGGGAAATAAAGATCTTTTTTAAGCTCATATGATTTTTAAAATTTTCGTCTGTCTGTCTGTCTGTCTGCTTGTCAGGGCTAAAATATCCAAAACGGCTGAACCGATTTTGATGGGACTTTCTTCAACAGCTAAGTTTTCTTTTCATAATTTTCAGAGTAATCTAGGCTATTTTTATTTCGTAAAAATACCAATTCTAACACGGGCGGAACCGCGAGACTCCTAGTCATTAAATATTACTTATATTTTGAACCCTATGTCAATTCGTGATTTGCTATCGCTCCCGCGGCGGTGCGGTTACAGCGCATAAGCACGGCGAGCGGCGACGGCAAGCACTACTGCTACCCGCACTTCACGTGCGCTGTGGACACGGAGAATATCAAGCGCGTGTTCAACGACTGCCGCGACATCATCCAACGTATGCATCTGCGCCAATACGAGCTGCTGTAACGCGCCGCGCGCCCACACCGCCCGCGGTGAGTACACGCGTGCACACACACGCACACGCACACACACACACACACACACGCACGCACGTACACCTAGGTACTATAATGTATACTCACTATAAGGAGCGCGTGCGCGCGCACACACTATACTGTATACCTACTATAAGGGCCGCTCACACACACTCATACACACACGTACACATACTAAGTTTTAAAATACAAAAGTGATAGTATACTGTGTTTTAAAGTACTGTATAAGTGAAATGAATGGAGTAGGTCTAAATAATCATGTGTATCTGAAGTTCTCGCGTTTTTCCAAGAAGTCCTTCGTAACTTCAGTAAAGCCTAATATCACTTTACTGGAGGAGTTTTGCGATAAGAAAAAGTGAATTTACTTCGGACGTGATGCATGTGTTCGTCACTTCGTGTGACACAATATTGTAACGTGTGCATTGCATTAGTATTCTTTGTTTGCATTTCCTAACTGTTTAAGGATTAATTCATCACCAATTATACTCATTAATACTTGACATTGGCAAGTGCGCTAATCTGTGCGCCATCCCATGAAGAAAGAAAATGGTTTTTCATATAGTTGTTTATGGTGGTTTCAGATTACGTCAAGTTCGCCCGCAGGTAGCACGGCGTGCGACAGCCTCCCAACCGAAAGACACCAATGTCCGAACGCGGCACAGCAATATTTACACTACATTATATAATTATTGTACGTATACACTATATGTATTGCATAAACGGTGTTTAACGTAAGTGGCCCGCAGGGTTCGCCCTCCGCCGACGGCCAGTTTCACTGTGATTCCTTCTTGCGTCGTTCGCATGGTGTTTCCAGAACGTTTCCGCCGTTCCGTTTCAAAACGCGCTGGCAACTTTCGTCAACTTATAAAAAAAGCGCGCGTCACTACGTTCTGTATTTAAATTTGAATGTGGTCTGTTTGATTTATGTGGTATCGCGTAGTGATGTACCTCCGTGAAGCGGAGGGTGGTGATGCGATCGACTTAGTGTGTCACCGAGGGCCAATGGTGATTCGCCACCCGATTCTGATTAATCGCATTGTATTTTGTACTTCATACGACGTTATAACGGAAATGCTTACAGAATAAGGGTGACTTGCATGACATTTACCAATTACAATTAACCGTAATGGTTTTGTATAGAAATATACGTGAATTGTAATTAGCAAGGTGTTTTTGCTAATATTTTATATATTATAACGAACTCAGAGTAGGGCGGCTGACCCGGGCGGTGTAAATACCATTATTTATATTAAGGATCATTGATGTATAGTGGTCTTATCTTGAGGCTAGTTTATAGTATTCCTTAATTTTTTCTTTAGGTGAGCACATTTTTGAGCTTCGAATTCTATTATTAGTTTAAAGTTACTTTTCGCGTAAGCAATGGAATTTTATTAATGCATATCACTTATTGTAATTGTGTGCGAGCATTGTAGTTGTGGCAATCACTGTATGCTCAAATTAGGCCAAATTTTGTTATTATATATTTTATTAAATCGATCGACTATATTTAATATTTATCTGACGTCCCTACCCTATGCAATGGTCGCCTTATTGTAGTCAAATATACAGTTTATGTATAGCTTTTTTGGTAGCGCAATGTCTATAATAATAATCTGAAAATTATTGTTATATCTGTATATGTTTGATTGATTTTTTCTATTTTTAATTTCGTTTATTCGAAAAAATTTCGACTTAAAATATTTGACGTTTAATTTTTTTAGTTTTTAAGTTTTATGATCTACGTACATATGTCTTCCAGTTACACGTATGTTTTTAATTTTTGATTACATTGACTTGGCAGGTTTTTACATTATATTTTAGCACAATAATTTTTATTATAATAATTATATAACAAAGAGCTTCGCTATAATATATTGAACTTAGTTATTTAAATATTTTTTTTATTAATCAGAGCTTTTAGCGTAAAATAAGGTCCAAAGATACAAACAATAATAGCCGCCGTATATAATACGGCCGAGTATGAAATATTATCGTATAGCAGTATTTGATTAAAAGAATGTGTATCATAATATTCAGATGTAGTTATTAATTTTTCTTTTCTTTGTTCAGCTCTAAGACAAGCGAGATGTTAGCCCTAAGTACAAAGTGTTACTAACTTCACCCCTAACATAATTAATATATTACATTATTATTTATAATAATTGGTTTATGTACTTACCCTTAAGATATTTAATAGGAAGTTATTAATAAAAGATCTATTCTTGTCGTTATTTCGAAGTGAATCTGAAATATAGTTTCAAGTTTATGTAATAGTCAAGTTTTGTTGTTATTTTTTCGTTGGACGCGCTTCTGGCCATTGTTTCTCTGCTATACGCTACATTATTCGCTGTTGCTCATTTACATGTAACCTTATTAGGAATTTATTTACACTGTGTCTGACTGCGTTATGTGTGCCTATAGCAGGAGATGGTGTGCGAGCTATAGTAAGGAAGTGTATTGTTTGTTTATTTTAAGTGTAAAACCATTTTCCTTGGCCAGAATATAATTATTTTGTTAATAGTTAATTCGTTATTTAATTGTTTAGTTAAATATGGTCCTTAATATAAAAATGTTTAAAAGCTGGAGTTTATTTGTGTAATGTGCCATAATGAGGAGTGTTGCCAGCGGAAACACCATATCCAAATGTTACCATATTTAAAAAATAAAATTCTACAAAATATGATTCTGTGAACAAGCTGAAGAAATTCCTTCCTTATAATCTGTAAAGTAACAAATCGCTATTTTGCTTTCTAAATAACATTTATCGTTATTTTTTTAAATATAACTATTAAAAATTGTATTTTTTCTTTCGTGTTAAGTTTCACTTTGAATGTAAGTAGGAAACAAATATAACGTACATTTTAAATATAAAGAAGTATATGTTAATTCATCAGCGGCGGTGTGCGTGGAGGTCGCGCATTGTTTAAGTTTAGTTTTGGTTCATGGTGCCGTCAATTAGGTATACTTGTGTATGGAGTTAATTTTTCAATGCGGATATGGCAATACGCGACTACATCTTTAAAACTCATGCTATCGCGACTGAGCACAGTTTGAAAGATATATGTTTGGAGCGATTCTTTTTTTTAAATAATTTCATTCGATATTTTATTTGAATACTGGAAAAAAAGTTTTAAAAAATCGAGTAATTTAACATTTCCTTTTCAATATTGAAATTACCATAATATAGATATAAATGTAAAAAGTTATTGTCACTAACATTATGACTTTTTATAAGGCAGTCACCCTGATCACTATAAAGACCACACCGCGGAGGCATACAACACTATTTTATCATTATTGCGATATGCAATAAGAGTCATTTTGCCTTGACAGAGTTTACTACGAAAAGAGTTGCCTCTAACGCCCGCCACACACTATCAAGTATGCATGATCAAGCCCGTCCAGTTTGCATGAAACGGAGGTCGCTTCAAGCCAATTTGATCGTGTTTGGCGTTGATTTGGCTTGATCGGTTTTACTTGAAGGAAATCGTTTTTCGCATCTGCCGTCAAGCCATCAAGCCGTTCTGCATACTTGAAGGTGTGTGGCGACATCATGCAATTTCGTCAGTTGGCTCGAAATTTTGCTTAAGGGACGGTTGTGGGAAGGGCGGACATATAGGTGATAAGTGAAAAAATTTTATTTATTCACTTTGTCATGATAGTTCAAAAATTGTTGTTCCAAAAATATCTATTCTGTTATTGGGTCATCAATTTTTGTTCGAATACCAATAATAAAAATGAAGAAGGTGCCTATTTAAAAGAATGTATATATACTTAGGTATTACTTTGCGGAAACTTCAGAAATCAGAAAGTTCTAGAGCTCAAACTTTGTCACCAAGTAACGGACAAACAAACAAAGGCCGCTGTTATAATTTGCCCGTAAACGCTTTTATCGTTTCAACGACCGCGATACAATAGGTAGGTAAAATGCTTCTCTATTGTGTCGTGGAAAGAGACGCTTTTACAACACCCACAGCATGACGTTATTGTGAACGGAAATTTAAAAACGTCCTCATACAACTGCATACATTTTGCTGCCCTATTGCAGTGTTTTTCAAACTGTGGCTTTCAAGGCTCGGGGGGTCGCAGACAAAAGAAAATAGGCAGGGTTACCTACATACCTAATACTTTCGGAGCTCTCGCGGTTTCCTTGCAGAGTGTGGGTACCTACTTGATCTTTAATCAATAATTTTCTTTCTTTTGAGACAATTATAAACGTAGTCTTTCAGATCACTGATATTTTGTTTGTTTACGGCCCTAGGGGGTCGCTAGAATTTTTTATGCCTGTAAAGGGGTCACGTACTCTAAAAGATTGAAAAACACTGCCCTATTGTATCGCGGACGGTAAAATCGTGGCGATAAAAACACTCAACGATAACTTGTAAAAGCAGCCCAAGGGAATTTATTTGACTAAGGAGCCCTTGAATTTTTAATTTGAATTTAAATATATCTCGTATTTAGTTTTAAACTCATTTCATAATATGTCCTATCGACAATATAGGAAATATTTTTTCATCGCATTGCCATTCGCGACGAATGTATTACTCACTCAATACAATAAACACGTGGGCCCTGCACGCATACCGTATCACCCATTATAGACATCATTATGTAATTAAAATTTAACATGGCATCTTAAATACTTATTGTATATGTAACTTAAAGAGTAAAACAACTATTTGGTAGTTATTTTAAATAAGTTCTAGCGTACTGCAAACAAAAAAAAAACTAAAAACGGAACGCAAAAAAATAATTATGTAACGTAGACTGCTGCAGTTGTGAAGATTTCAAAATTCTCTCCCTAGCAAGTCTACTTGTCCACTTTTAGTCGGATGCAAAGGTTTTGTACTGGTCACAGACATTCTGATTTA
The DNA here is from genome assembly GCA_907165235.1 of Zeuzera pyrina. Taxonomy (NCBI): domain Eukaryota; kingdom Metazoa; phylum Arthropoda; class Insecta; order Lepidoptera; family Cossidae; genus Zeuzera; species Zeuzera pyrina. The sequence goes on from OU015641.1 coordinate 10,537,607, forward strand.
CATGCACCAAAGAGGGCTGTCGTTTTGTCTTATGGCTCGTAATCTCACTGTATTTATTCACTTTGAATCATCAGAAAAGAATATTCTAACATCGAACTAAAATATAAGAATTAAAAATACGCTTAAATTTCTAAGATTTCATAGTTAATCTGTATTTTAAATTACGCCATGTTTTGCTATTAATAGGCAGTGCCGGATTCAGTCTTTGATTTAGGAGGGGTTATTTCATTTCTATGGACTTAGGGTTGTTTTAATTCAATAGTAGTACAGATGTTGCAAATAAAAAGTTTAAATCGATAGATTTTTGGTCAAAGTGTGAACCTTTCAAGCCGAAGGTCCTAGGTGCTATTCCCGATTGGGTTAACTTAGGAAATGATGTTTTTTATATTGTATTGTAGTCTGGGCGTTACTGAGTCCATTAGGCGTTCCTCTAGTTCGTTATGCAGTACTCATGGCACAAGCTTTACAGGCTTTGGACTTAATTTACAGTCACACATTTGGTAAATACAATTTTAAATCACGTAAAGAAAAGAAATATAAGTTGCTATACTATTTTGGATTCTGGAGAATATACGACCCCTAGGGGAGGTCCTAAATCCGTCACTGCCAACACGGTTGCTATTATTGTATATTTCAGTTGATTTCTATATTCTTCTCTGTAATCAAAGAGTCGTGCCATTTATAAACCACTTATATACAATAAATACAGTATTAATCGGTTAATGTTCGTGTAAATGGTTCGGTTAGGTTTTTAGGTTGGTATGTCTGTGAAAAGCGCAAAAGGGAACATACTGGGTATAACAGAGTACGTATTCACTTTGAAGTTTCAAGCGGTGAGAATACAAAGGCACTTACGTAACGTAACTGTAAGTCGAAGTGAATTTTCTACAGGTTTTATTTACACTTTGTAGTTATTTTAATGTTCAAATTGTTTTGTTTTCGTTTTAACTTTGTTAATACGTTAGCAGGCGCGGTCCGAAAAGGGGGAATCACAGTACTCATAACCAATAATCAATTTCATTCAAACGGATTTGAAATTCTGTTTGAGAACTTGACCAATAGCAGATATGTCAGAAGAGAGGCAGAAGGAGTTAACCTTAACAAATATATACATGTACATCCCGAGATAATCCCAGCTGTCCCGAAAATAATTTCATTTTTTTTTAATGAATAGAAAACTTATATTTTATAATTAGGGAATCCTTTGGCTTTTAATGTTTGCTTAAATTGGTTTACTATTAGAGTTAACCTGTTACAGAGACCAATTTGTAACCCCCTTCCCACCCCTCAAAGGGGTCTGCGACCGCGTCTGTGCGTTACTCGCGCGAATCTCATAGAAGCTAAATAAGCGCAACGTTGTCTATATATCGATAACTAAACAAAATGAACAACTAGTGGTTGCATAATCACAAACATCTATACAAATATATTTATTATATTTACTATTCTACCCTCACTCCCTCGTACGATAAGTGAACGCAATAACAAGTGAGTCATGTAATATGTATAAAGTAGTATATAGCATATTTTCTATGTTTTCGATATTTAGATAAAATACTGCCAGTGTCGATGTCAAGTAAATGGAAATTACTAAGGTGTAAAGTTTTAGGTTTACAGTGTTCGGGAAAACACGTAACGTATCTACGACGGTTATAAGTTGGACATTACGGGTCTGTTTCACAATATCCGCTTCAATTATGTGTATCTAACATCCTCGTACAAAAACTGTCCTATAGTGTATATTGTTAAGCAGGCACGTCTCGGACGCAGCAAGGTTAGAAATAACGTAGATTTAAAAAAGGTATTTCTAAATTGTTTTGCGTGATCAGAAGTCCTTAACTATGTAGGTGATGTCTGTTGCCAATAACCTAATAACATTTGAACAATTCCTTTTGTAAGGCCCGAACACACGATACTTTTAGCATCAATGAATTTGCAATTGAATCGATTTTTGCCTCAAACTACGATTCTGCTTTCGATCATATCATAATCGCGCGTTTTTATGACTGCATTAATAACCGTATCGTGTTTTGGCGACTGCTTTTGGTCGCAATATCAAATTCGCACGTTTTTGCGACTGGATCGCTATGAATTTTCTGCGTTCGATCACGATATTAAAATCTCGCATTTTTTGCGGTTGCATCAGTATTGGATATTTTTTGTTTTCAATGATGGTAACAATATCCTGGTTTTGCTACTGCATCGATGCTGCTTCGCGTTTTGACTACGTTTTCAATATTTTAGCGATAGCGTGATGGTAGGCGGAGGGGTAAAGTGAGGTAGTCTCTTTAGCGTTAGGCGCTGTACTCACTTTCCTGATTAAGATTTGTCTTTGCAGGGTTTAGAGTTGTTGAAAGTTGATGTATCGAACTTCCCAAAAGCGTTTCAATCGCCGATACTAAAAGTAGCGAATGTGCTCGGGCCCTTAATGACGTAATATTTGTTAGTGGTTATGTAAAGGAACGTACTTGCTACTTGCGCACAATATGTATGTACCGAGTGAGGACGACGCCGGTCCCTATTTATTTAAAAATTGCAGCACGACTGCGAATATTTTTTGGTGATTTTTTAAACTTAGATGATCGCTGTCCGCATGCCCTCAGTAGATCTGTATAGATATGGCATTTAAATAGTACTCATAGATTGTTTTTCCACTGTAGCACAAAAAAAAGTATTTTTCTGAATATTTCTGTAGTTTTTTACTAGTTACGAAATATATTTTGTAGCATAGCTCAAACAGTTTGTTTAGAATCTATTACGTCACTGAAGCGAAGACGGACTGCGGTGTATGGTACAGTGTATACTTTAAATACCTACCTTTAAATACATAATTATACCTACTAAAAATCTATATTTTTATTGAATATTAATTTAAAAATAATCTAAGTATGTAATGAAATTAAATAAAATTCCTAAGTGAAAACATTGTGTTTATAGTAGCGTGGTACTACAAGGTGGATAATTAACAAACGCTTTTAATTTTATTGTTTCCAGATAAATAAAATGAGAATGTATTATTTACTGTCCATGAAATTAATGTATAAACTGATGTGTACAAAAATCAGTATGTTTCAGACATTTTGAATCCGACTTAATGTATGTAAAAATAAATGTTGTTTTAAAAATTGTGCTATTTTATTTCCCAATTCCAAAGGCTATTATTTATTTTTACACATAATTTGTGCCATTTCACATGGAGACAACAAGGTCAGATAATAATATTAATCACATAATAAAACTGATACATATTTGACGTTACAGTAGCAAAGCACCAGACGATAGATTATTAGCTAGTTGCTATAAGGTTTTTATCATAGACTGTAAATGATTAATCCAGTGCCATACCCCGTGCACCAACGGTGAGGCAAATCAGCACGCTTATTATGTAACTTGCAGACAGTATGCGACAGCCAATATCGTGCAATATCTGCTGTCAAAACGAGAATTTGTGTAATGTAATTTGCAGTGGCGCTAAATCTACCGCGAAAATTGCATTTTACGGTCATAGAATAATAGATACGCAATCATACATGATACTAATTTTTTATTACAATTAATCATCGGTCGTGCAGTGAACGCGTGGCTGTCGCTGTCTGCAAATTTTTAGGTAATAACCCCGCGGATTAGTTGACTCGCCTGACATACGGCACACATTTATTATTACATAAACTGTCATGCAACTGTCTGCCAAAAACTCGAGCTAGACTCGCTCAACGATTCATCCTACTTCGCATTTGAACTCACTTGGCATTCAAATGGAATGCTCTTAAGTCGAAACCAAACATATTAGGGTCGAAGTGAAATGATTTTGGATGCGAGTTTGGTCGATATTTCGTCTTAGTGTATTTTGACTTTAAGATAATTACCTTAAAAAAAATTGTTTTATTTAGCGAAACGTCAAAAAATTCATTTACAATAGTATAATTCGCCGCCACAATCGTCGAGGCAGCGCTAGTATCTCTGTCGATTTTAGAGAAGAAACAATCCTACCGCGTATTCAAAAGTGAATTCGACTAATTCGAAAAAAAACTAGGTCTCAATTCCGGGAAAAATAGTTTTCTACGTTTTTCACACACTTAAAACTTCTGAACTCCGAACTTCTAAGCTTTTTTTAATTTTTCAGCAGAGTTTATCTTCTCAACAGCATAGTGGCTAGAGTGTAGATCTAACATGCTTAATTGCGCGGGTTCGAATTCTGCAATGTAGTCAGAAGTTTTTTTTTTATTATAAAACGCAGAGTAAAGCTCGGTCGCCCAGGGTACGACTAATATTATAAAGACGAAGAACGGATTTTGTAAGTTCGTTCATATGCGGAGGGTAGTCTCCGGAACTAAAAATTCTACTCGAAAGGTACATTTATTCGAGATGGACATAGACTATATAATATTTATCCAATACGAGCGACGTCGGGACGGGCCGTTAGTCAATAAAACAAAACGATTTTAGAAATCACTTTTAATTAAACTCGAAATGAGCACAGAACTTTTGTGCAACTAAAAAAAAAGAGGTACAAAATAAATGCAATTTTGTTGCTACGTTTGTTTCAACGAAGTTAGCATAAGTTAAAACAATAAACATACATTAAATAACTATTTACAATTTCTATGGCAATGTTTGTGTAAGGTACAGAATGTCTTTGGACTTTCATCTATACCTATTCGTATTGTTTTTAGGACTATTGTTTAAAACAAAAATGAGGTATTTATACATGTAATATATTATAGAAAGGAAAAAATGACAAAATAATTTTGTTACAAAAAATAAACCAAAATTTAAAAAACCTGTTTTTAGCATGCAGCTAATAAAAGCTAGCCGTTTGAAGAGATTGGCTGCTTTTATAATTTATAATTGAACATTTTTACCGCCACGATTTTTCCATCCATGGTACAATAAAGAAGCAGTTGATGAAGCCACTTTTAAATTTCCGTCCACGATAACGTCATGCCGTGGACTTTGAAAATGCGTCTTTTTCCACCCCAATAGGGAAGCATTTTGCTTACCTATTGTATCGTGAACGGTAAAGTCGTCACGCTTATTAAGTAACTTGCAGACAGCATGCGACAGCCAATATCGCGCGATATCTGCTGTCAAAACGAGAATTTGCGTAATGTAATTTGTATAGTGGCGCTAAATCCACTGCGAAAAGTGCATTTTACGGTCATAGAATAATAGAATCGCAATCGTCATACATGATACTATTTTTTTATTATAATCAATCACTGGTTGCGCCATGATCGCGTTGCTGTCGCTGTCTGCAAATTTTTAGGTAATAACCCGCGTGACGATAAAAACGTTTAACGATAAATTACAAAAGCCCATTGAGTGCAAAAAATATATACAAAAATAGCCGACGACAGTTTATTTCTATCGTAAAACGAGTACAGTTCTAAGTATACCTAAAATAAAATTAGGAATTAAATTATAATAAGCGTATTTTAATAGGCTTACATGCAAAACTGACCTGTCAGATAGAGAGCTATTACAACGCTAGGTTTTAAATGAATTACGAAACAACATAACATAATACGAATTAAGCTATAACATAATTACCGTTGAAGATAATTAAAATTTAAAAAAAACCTACAAAAAATACCAAAACATACAGATTAGAAAACTACAATTTCAGGCACGTGTTTCACTTAGTACAATCGACATTGGCACTTGTTTTTAACATTAAGTTTTTAAAAAACATTTGTAACTACAAATTTTAATAAGGAGTAAACTCTATTACTACAGACGGAATTTCTTAAAAACAAATCTATTATAAAAAATTAGATCTTTACGTAATTACTACAATGCGTAACATAATAAATCTAAAGCATCTAATATCATTGGTCCCATATCTTGCAGATTGCAATTATGACACTTTGGCCTTGCATTACAATTTGGAAACGTAAATATCTCGTATATAGGCTATTAAAATTCCATATAGAAATACAATTTTCAAAATCTCACACAATCTGAAGAAAACACGTGTAAAAAATTCTAAAAAAGTTACCAAATTTCTATAAATCACACAATTACAATTGTGCATAATTTTTTTCAAAGCTTAAGTATATTCACAAGGTATTTAGGTCGGTAAATGTTAGAAATTTCACGTCAGGGTACATTATATAACCTACATCACTGCTTCATTGTATGAATTTGATGGCATTTATAATTTTATTGAATTGGTGCCATGGGAATTGATCTTGCGTCGTGCGGAACCATGGAGCTTTGACTCTCGCATAGAGATAGATTGTACTAAATAAAGAACATCTGTTCCTAATCCGTTTAGATATTTGATCCAAATACCTGTTCCAATTTGGTGGACGGTGAAGTCTTGATAATTTTTCTTTTATTTTATTCGTATTTTGCATACCTAAATTTAGAGATATTTAAATGCATTAAAAATTTTACCTCAATCATTTTTAAACATATGAATAGCAAAAAATATTTATTCAACATACAATGTTAATACTTTATCCATTTTGTTGTAGAAACATTTGTGAGAACTGGATCAAGTATTATTAAAAATTAGAACAGGGACCGACTAGACTCATAAAATTCCTAATACCTATTTGTTCTGACATAAGCTTCACCTATATGTGCGAATCCGACTCGAACTTGGCCCCGTTTTTACAGGTACATTTCTACAGGACTAGAAATGCTATAAAATCGCTATTTTGAAGACTTACCAAAGAACGGCCATAAAATGTAATAGTTACATATTTCATTATTTTAAACACTTGTTGACTGAATGCCGAATTGTTCAATAAATAATTATCATAATGTTGAAAATAATCGTCAGGACAGTTTAAAACCTCGGTTAAAATCTCAATAAGCGTAATTAATATCCATATTAATTTAAATATATGAAGAAATTCGACGTGCCGCAGTATTTGGTCGCGAAAGCTTTTCCCGCAGTGGTGGGGGCACTGAAGGCTATATCGGTGGTCTTTAAAGCTGTTCCGTATAGGTAAGAAACTCTTGCGCAATCCAGCATGCGAGCGGCCACGCCTTTTCGTCGATAGTTAATGTGCGTCCACAATCGGGATATGCCGCATCTGACAATAACAAAAAATAACGTATAATTATAATACAATACTAATAATAATAACTGTAATGGTGGTTAATGTATTTGCTATTATTTTGTTTTTATCAATTGTTATTGTTTCTAATCTACGCCTCCGGCATGCTTATTGCCTAACTTGCAGACAGCATGCGACAGCCAAATATCGCGTGATATCTGCTGCCAAGATGAGAATTTGCGAAATAAAACTTGTATAATGGCGCTTAATCTACCCTAAAAAGTGCATTTTACGATCAATAGGCAAGTAAATGTCACGTATGATACTAATAATTTATTACAATTAGTTATCGGTCGCGCAGTGATCGCGTGACTGTCGCTATCTGCAAATTTTTAGCTAATATCCCCACAGTTTTTCATATGCTGTCCAATCTATTATCGTTAGTAACTAATGAATCTGTGCCATTATGTTATTATAATATTTACAGGTATTAACATAAAAAATAAAATATAACTAAAATATATTTTACGTTAGTAACTAATTAATATGTATATGTAATTAATATGTAAATTATAATAATATAATATAATAATGTATATAATAATTATAATAATTAATATGTAAAATTAATATGTAATTAATATGTAAATATGTTTAGTTTTTAAGCTGTAAGATTTCCTGAATAATAAAATAATATAAACTCACTTGACAGGGTAATTTTCAACGCTACAACAGTCCGGCTCGCCAGGTAACAATTTATATGCCTCAAGTTTAGGCTCGACTATTAGACAGCCTATTATTAACTTCTTTTCGATGTATAAATACGCCTGAAATGTAAAAAAAACTATGTCACACAAACGTTATAAACCATCCCGGCGATTTCGTAGTCATTCATTGAACCTTATCAGTCGTAAATATGAATTATTTCACCTTGACAAATCTAGCTTACAAAACATTGCTAAATTCTAATAATATGCTACAATAGAAGAAACACTCCGATGACCAATTTGGAAGTAGATATCTCATATCAATATATGAGATATTTGCTTAGACTTTTAGACTTTGTCATTTAGAGATTCAGTTGTTATTTGTTGGAAATCCAACTTAGTAATGAATTTCTAATCGCCACCAATTATTATTTATTCCTATCTGCAGTGTATTTGTTTGATGTGTGAAGAGAATGATGAGATTTGAGGAAGCGAAAGAAGTATGTAAGGACCGGGACGCTTGGCGTTCCGTCCTCTCTGACTACCCCATTAGGGATACAGCACGAAGATATGTATGTATGTATCTGCAGTGTGACTTGGTGATAAGTCCTACTGCAGACAGGAACTGCAGGATATTCTTTAGAATGATATGTTACCTTTATTAGGAACTGAAAATACTGGTTGAAGCAGGATTGAGTATGGAATTTCAAAAACAGTCTACTCACAGTATATCCCTGTAAATTGCTCTTAGGCAAACTGGGTCCATAGCCCAGATGTGGGTGGATTACTCGCTCCAGCAGTGTCTCAATTCTCTTCCACCCATTCTCACCGCCCCTCACTCGGATGCAACGAGCATTCTCCCATTTGTCAACCACACATTCTTCCTTCCAGCCCTGCAATAATTTATAATTATATGTCAGAGGTCACGTGAAAAAGGACGTGCAGTCTTAGAACCCACTATATTGAAGTTTGCTTTAGTAGAAAATGTAAGGATTTATGAGTTTCAATAGTAGTTATCGAAAATATATCGAATAATTTAATATAAAAACTTGTTATAAATACAAATATATATTCATACAAATGTTTATTGAATATTATTAAGTAAACAATGCACCATACAGGAATACGTATGAGCAGCCAATTACTTCCTTAATTAAAGTTCTGTGTGGTCTAAAATAAAGATCAAAATACAATGAAATTATAAAGAAAGGGGTATGCCTGATTTTGGCGCCTTTTTTGCCACTGTTACATGGACCAAACTTTTTTATTTGGGTAAAATAATGTAACAAACAAAATTTATTATGACGACTATATTTCTAAACTCAGTTCGAGCGAAGTTATAAATGTTTTGGTTTCCGAGAGGCCTAAAAATCTCAACGGACACTCAGCCGGACTCTACGCCGACTGAGTAGTGTCCGACTCGAACCGATTAAAAAAACCCTTTTGCTGTTAGCCCTAGTGGCTTGTACAGCGTCACCGGTCGCGTTAGGGCGAGTGCTTAAGGCGCCCTGCCAGGTGGTCGACCGCCTGAGGGTTTCTTCAGCCGAGGGATACCTCGTATGGTGGGCGGACCTCGGACTAAAGGCGTCGCCAGGGGAGCTTTCCGCACCTGCGTGCATTTGAATGGGCTTCCTATTCGGGTGAGGGCCGGACCTCTAGCGGACCCGGCCGGCAAGTGTGCCTAGTGTTCCGCGTGGCAGTTTACAATGTGGCTTAAGGCCCGCGTGTGCGCGTGTAGTACTCAACGTGATCAAGCTTCTAGACGTGGGCGGTGCGGTCGTAATGTGTAGGTTGGCATGTTCGAGTTCGAACGTGTAATGTCGTCGTCGCTGTCGCCTAACACATGTCTAGGCCTTCGATGGCGTTTGCGGACGCGAGACTCGAGGGTGTGTGTACGCACATTCGTATCTAAGGTAAAAACTTCTCAAAAATAATGACATCAAGTGAATGTGCCTATTGAAGCAGTTGATATTTTTCAAACTTCCAACCCATAACTCGGCTCGGACTGAGTTTAGGGGTATAGTTATAATAATAAATCTTATTTGTTACATCGTCCTAAGCTTAAAAATATAGGCTCGATCGGTGTAACAACATAAAAAAAGGCGCCACTTATCCATACAAAGCCGGCTTTGCCTTTTTTGATATAAAATAACTCTATTACATACTTACATTAAACCTAAGTATATCAGTGGCATTATGGTGAACTAAATGGTCGTGTTCATCTTGATAATCACCAATCTGAAAAATATATAGAACGTTATAAATCTGTAGTCAAAATTCATTAGAAAAGCAAAATGGCGTTAGTGATACTATCTCAACAGGTTAGTGATACTATCTCAACAGGTTAGTGATACTATCTCAACAGGTTCGAACTACTTTATCCTTTACCTATAGATAAAAATCCATGTAATGGTTAACTGGTGGTTAACAAACCTGGTATATAACGCCGCACTCGTTGCACTGCGTTGCACCGAACTTCTTTTGCCCCGCGTCTATGACGTACTGATCGATGCCACTTTTAATAAGTACCCTTTTGCTGCTTTTGTCAGATGCACCTGTAATTAAAATTGATGACGTATGGAAAAAAATTTCATTTAGCTCAATTATTTATAAAAGTTTACAGTCAATATAAAAGTAGTTGAATAAATCAAAATTAAATTAATTTTTATTTAGTTAAACATTACAAGATGTCTTTGAAAGTCAAGTGCTATTACTTTTACGATTATGTTAAAAAAAATCTGCTCTGAAAAGAACCAAAAATAATGTAGGTATCGTTTTCTCAATATTACATCATTCTCCATACATTTTTTTAATAGTAAAAATTTACATTAACAAAAAGTACATATTGTCGGCGACGAGTGAAAACCTCGTATATCGTATTTTTTACCAAAACATGATTATTTTTTATATAGTTAGAAAAGCTCGTATCGCATAATTTGAACGCACCCAAATTCAGTAAAATTGTTTACAACGCCATCCAATGATTGTGAATGCAAATCTAGTAAAACAAAAAGTCTGCCATTTTGGAATGAGAAACTCGCAAGTCGGCCGGTGTATGCGTTTCTGCGACTTTAAAAATTAAAAAAAATGTGTTCAAAGTGGTTTATTTACTGTGAAAAGTGAAGTTTCGTGAAAAGGTAAGGATACTCTAATAATATTTAATATCAAAATTGTGTGATGACGCTTTTTAAAGATTCATCAGCATCTTTAAACATGAATTTACAAAATAACCTCGTATGATAGATTTAATAAGTATGAAATCTACGTAAATGTTCATCCGTGTCTTGAACGTGGTCTCCACTCCAGAACCCGTCTACCCCAACGTCCATCAGCTCTGCGACATATGTGCCCCGCCCATTGCCACTTCAGCTTGCTTATTCTTAAGGCGATGTCGGTCACTTTAGTTCTCGGTCAGATATCCTCGTTTCGGATTCTATCCTTAAGAGAAACTCCGAGCATAACCCTTTCTATAGCTTGCTGTGCAACTTGGAATTTGTGGACGAGGCCTTTTGACAGTGTCCACGTTTCCGCCCCATAGGTCAGGACCGGGAGGATGCACTGGTCATACACTTTGGACTTTAGCCACTGAGGCAGTGGCGACTCAAGGATTTGACGTAATTTCCCAAATGCTGCCCAACCCAAACGTATTCTTCTGTCAGCCTATTTGTCGAAGTTGTATCTACCCAGTTGAATAACTTGTCCTAGATAGATGTATTCCTGATCAATTCGATGCTGACATTGTCGACTGCAATTGGGGTTGGATCTACGAATGAATTTAGCATGACTTTCGTCTTGTCTAAGTTCATTGCCAGACCCACCAGTCTGGAAGAAACACTTAGGCTCCGCAACATCTCTGACAACTCCCGCGGCGACTCTGCCATTATAACTATGTCGTCTGCGAATCGTAGGTGTGAAATGTACTCACCATTGATATTTATGCCCAGACCGTTCCAGTCCAGTCTTTTGAAGATTTCCTCCAGTGCGTTGGTGAAGAGCTTCGGAGAGATAACATCTCCTTGTCTCACTCCACGCTGCAAAAGGATTGGTCTTGTCTGGAAATCTTGGATTTGTACGGTCATAGTTGCGGCTTTGTACAGACACTTCAACACCTCGATGTAGCGCCAATCGACTTGGCATCGCTGCAGGGACTCTAGAACAGCCCAGATTTCGATGGCGTCGAAAACTTTCTCGTAGTCCACAAACGCCAAGCAAAGAGGGCGATTGTACTCTTCGGTCTTCTGTACAATCTGCCGCAGCGTATGTATGTGGTCCACGGTGCTGTAGCCTTTTCGAATCCCAGCCTGCTCAGGATGTTGAAATTCGTCAAATCTACAGGCAAGACGATTCGAGATGACTCTTGAAAACAACATATATGTGGCTCAGAAGGATATCGGCCTGTAGTTCTTTAGAAGCGTTTTATCGCCTTTTTTGAAGAACAAGGTGACCACATTCCTAGACCACGCTTCGGGTGTTTTACCTTTTTCGATGACAGCATTAAATAGCTTCTGAAGCTGTTCCAGGACTGCAAACCCACCAGCTCTTAAAAGCTCAGAAGTAATGCCGTCATCCCCAGGGGCCTTGTCGTTTTTAAGCTGCGCAAGAGCCATCTCGATTTCGGGAGTCTCTATGTCCGGTAGCACGTCCGTAAAGTGGCGGGTTAGTTTAGCACGTCTGTAGTCCGTAACTTGAATTGTGGGCTTCGGTGCGTGTGAGGAGAATAGTTGTCTGTAGAACGTCTCGGCTTCTAGAAGTAAATCTGACTTGGCTGTGAGAACTCGAGCATCGGATGTCGTAAGTTTCGTCAGATGACTCCTTCCCAATTGCTTAGCAAATACCTTCGAACCTCTATTTCGACTAATCGCATCTTCAATTGCTCGAGTACTGCTTTGTCGTATATCGAATCGTATTTGTTTCTTTACACGCATATTGAGAAGGCGATAGTCCGACGCTTCCGTCGACATCTCCCGTCTCTGTCTCATGAGATCTACTGTTTCTGTCGAGAGCTTGGACAATTTACTCCCTCGCCTCCGTTGGCAGAACTCCTCTCCCACCTCTCGGACAACAGTCGTGAACTTGTTGACATACTGATCGACGTCCGGAGTGGTTTCCAGCAGACTGAATCTGTTTCGAGATTCTTTCGCTGTAATACTTTGGATGCTGCAGCGATATGGCACGGTGACAGACGGAGCGTAGACTTTATCAGGCGATTTCTCTAAAGTCGGAAGTTTATATTCAAAGTAGCTTGGACATGTCGGTGATCACTTCCGGTGTTAAACCTGTTAATCACTGAGATATCTTTGAATTTATACCTCCTATTCGTCATGATAAAGTCAATCTCATTTTTTGTCACCCTATCGGAGCTTCGCCAAGTCCACTTCCTATGAGGCTTTTTCTGAAAGAATGAATTCATCAGGGATAGCCTCTGGGATTCGGGGAAGTTAACCAGCATTTGGACCCTTTGGTTTCTACAGTCGATACCGTGCACTCAAACTACAGATTCTCCGCGTTCTTGTACTCCCACTTTGGCGTTGAAGTCCCCCATAACAACAGTGAAGTGGGTCTTGGTGGTATCATATATGGCCTTCGTTATGTCTTCGTATACGGCCTCGACCTATTCATCGGAGTGTGTCGACGTGGAAGCATAGACCTGGATTACCTTCAGAGTATATCTCTTGGTAAGTCTGAGTATGAGGTATGCTACCCGCGTAGACACGTTACCAATTTCTATCACGTTGCCAGAGAGAACTCTGTTGCCCATCATGCCAACCCCGCCCTGTGACGTCTTATCGCCCTCTCGATAGTAGAGTAGGTGGCCTGATTCTAGGGTTACCGTGTCCTCTCCCTGTCTTCGGACTTCGGATGTTCTCAGGACATGCCAATTTATGTGTCCTCGTGAAAGTTAGCATGGCAAAGCGGTATGATTTAAAAACCTTACAAAAAATTATATGAACCACTTTGGCATGTTAACTCGCGCGAGGTACCTATAAATGTTGATTATACAAATTGGATATAAATTTTTACGGCCAGTGAGCTTTTTTATGTTTTTATAAGTATTTAAATAAATTTCATTTATAACTAATTACTTGTTGTTTTCGTTAGTAACCTCGTATTATATAGCTATCAAACCACCAGTTTCCAAGGAAAACCGCGTAACTAAGATTTGACACTCTTAGACACGTTATTTTAAAATATCGGCTATAGATATTGAAAAGTAGACACTAATTGAAAATAAAACAAAAGAAATCAAAGATACGGCTCATACAAAATTTTCCACAAGACGTTTTTTATTCCTCCTGTAAAATTTTGTTTTAGACACTTACGAGGTTTTCACTCGTCGCCGACCATATATACCTTCATATTTACAAACTTAAAACTACACATTATCTTAAATAATAGACTTCTTCAAAGTTGCCGCTTAGATAGCTGTCATTGCTTGAGGTACCCAGCAGACTGGCAGCATTGCCTCTTTGAATAGCCAAACTCATTTGTTGGCGGAAGAAGCTGCCAGCCCGGCAGTCTCCCGAAGCCTCGACCAGTCTCTTACAAATATCAGAAACCAGACGATGGGCTTCGGGCCCCAGGGACCCAAAGTTTCGACTGCAAAGGGCGTAAATATGAAACTCTCAGAGAGAGTCGCATACTTACGCCGCTTCAAGTTCTCGGCAATGCTGGCCGCGGCACCTGCTGACTTGGAAGTCGCCGGTACATTGGAAACAGACTGCAGGAACGCCAGCGGCGACAAGGGCCCGCCGAATGACGTCATTCAAGAATGTCGTGACATGTGGCCTGCACTACGTAAACAGGATAAACCGTGGTGACCATGTACATGGACGAGATCACCACAGCGGCAACGGTGAGAAAGGTTAGTCCTGGGCCCCAGACGAAGGGATACTTACAATTTAATGAAGGTCAATGAACGCATAAATATACAAAATATACTTTTAAAACCAAATGCATGGTCAGGATCGGTGATCAGGATGCACAGTTTTAATTTAATCAACAGCAAAAATAAGTTTGTATATTATAGCCTTTCTCAATGACACTGCAATATAAAGTAATTTCTGCGGTCGCCGACCGTGTAACCCAAATATATCCCTCATCTCAAAAACTACATAATGTATCATACGAGGATGTTGGAAAATGGTAAAAAAATCATGGAATTCATGTGAAGTAATTTATAGATGGCTCCTAGTTGAAGATATTACACATTATTAACAAATTTAGATATGCATATGTCAGCAACTTTAAACCTCTGTATCGTGTTTGAATACTTATCTAAAGATATCCCATACGCTTTTATGTGCACTGGATTTTTTTTTATCCCTCAGTTACATGTGGTATACCTATTTTATTATTTTCATAATCATACTACATCATTGTAAAGATGTTCGAAGAATATACCTTACTTCCATATTTCATATATGTAGTGCCAATAGTTTCCAAGTAAGACACCACTGACATACGGTCAGATATACATAAGATAGACAGATGGGCAGAATAAAACTATAGGATTCCCTTTTTTGCCATTTGGCTATGAAACTAAAAAAGTATTGAATTATAAGTTACACTAATAATAATAATAATAATGAACTCAGACATTTCACACAGCGCCATCTAGTCCCAAAGTAAGCAGCACAGCGCTTGTTATGGGTACTAGACAACTGATATACTACTTATATACTTTTCTTTTGTAAATAAATACATATTATACATAAACACCCAGACTCGGGGTGGGAATCGAACCCGCAACCCCCGTTTACTTTCCGCCGCGCTAAGCCGTTGCGCCATGGAGGTAGTCATAATCATACTCTAGAATAGTACATCAAAATCATAATCGTGCCCCTACGCGATGGCAGAGCGGCGCGCGAGAACTGACGCTTCGTCGTAAGAAGGAGACAGAACTATCATGTCGTCGCTCCGAATGCTCCGAATTTTACGTATAATAAGTTTAATTCATAAAAAAATCCATTTTTAAGTTGTATTTTGTATGTGATGAATTCCTAAAATGTTTAGTTATTTTCCGCTCAAACTCCAAAAACCACCAATCAACACGTGTTTCGCCTCTCAGCGAAGCATCCTCAGGATATACCAGAGATCGGACCTGGTCAGCTAACCAGCACCGAATCAAAGGAATCAAGGATTCGGTGCTGGTTTTCTGGTATATCCTGACGATGCTTCGTTGAGAGGCGAAACACGTGTCGATTGGTGGTTTTTGGAGTTTGAGTGGAAAATAGCTAAAGATTTATGGAATTCATCACTTGAAATGGATTTCCGCAAAGTAACACCTGAGTCTATACAGTATTTTTTGCAGACTAATAATAAACTGATCATAAAATTTTAAAGTACTCATGCTTATACAAGTGCTTTAAATATGATACAAGCGTCGAATTAAATGCGAGTCAAGTGTGATCCCTGAGCCTCAGTTGTGTGAAACATTGTTTCGAATACTCAATCTATTGGTACTACATAGATATCGCCGTAAAAAGTGACATTATCATGACTTACTGTGTAAATTTTTTTTAACAAAGCGATCAATTCTGATAACTTATAGTACAATATGATCAATTCTGATCACACTACTACATATGATTATAATAATAAATATTCTTATACCAAATTAATATTTACTTTTTGTTGATAAAGAATATAATATTCACCGATCCATGACATAATATCCATATATCATTGAATAACATAAATAACCTTTACCTTTAGAATTAGAACTGGGAGTACCAGGGTTTGGTTTATCGAATATTGGGAACAATTTGTTGGTTTTATCCATTCTTCCATCATGTGCTACTTTCGACGTGGATTCTGCGTCTGTAAGAAAGATGGCCAACGTTAAGAAATAACAAGTATTATAGTATTATGAAGTTATAAACCACCATTCCATCTTAATGTTCCATCAGTAACCATTACTATCTACCACAGATCTACTAATAGATATTGCGTTGATGTGGCCACTATAATCTTTCTCGCTTTGACGTTCTATAATTGTCAAACTCACCTTTGCAGCCTAAAATAATTGCATTCTACCACCACGCCCAAAAGTCACTTATTTCACATATATTTACAAAAATTTTTATATTAATTTTTCACTTGTAAAAGTTCAAAAATAATTGAAAAAAAATGTTATGAAAAAAAATTAAACTGCCTTCAAAAAAATTTAAAAGTACAAAATAACTATCCTTTACTAATCGAAACTCAAGTACAATTAAAATAACTTTTTAAATACAATACATATACCTATATAATTAAATTTGACAGTTACTGAAGTCGGTAACAAGCCTACCAAACTAATAGACTTTCCGTTGTTGCAATGGTGATTTGGCACCAACTTCAATAAATGCCAAATTTAATTATATGGGTATGTGTATCGTATTTATAAAGTTATTTTAATTGTACTTGAGTTTCGATTAGTAAAGGATAGTTATTTTGTACTTTTAGTGTTTTTTTTTTTGAAGGCGGCTTAATTTTTTTTCATAAATTTTTTTTATTTCTCCCTTTTCAGTGATCTTGACCTAAATAAATATCTAGGGCAGGGCTGCAATTAACTTCTTTCTAATTCCGGAACATAACGATATACAAGAGAATCATAAATATAAATAAAGGTTATAACCAGGTCGCGTTATTTGGTGTATCTTCGAAGTCCAAGCTCCAATACCGGTAAAATTTAAATGAGACCACCTCTGAAGTATTAGCTACCAAACAAAAAAGAATTTTCAAAATCGGTTCATAAATGACGGAGTTATGAGGTAACAAACATACAAAAAACAACAACAAAACAGTCGAATTGAGACCCTCCTCCTTTTTTTGAAGTCGGTTAAAAACTTAAAAGTATTAACAAACAGATTTGTTTTGTGTCATACATCTGTCAAATGTAACATCATAACAGTCGTGGAACATTGAGCGCACCGATAGAGATTAAATATGTGTATGCCTATCTCTTTCTATTATATTATATATTTTTATATATTATATATATATATATATATGTTTATGTTATTATATATGTATATTATATATTTCTGCCATATATTACTTTCAGTCGAACAATTCGTGATGGGTAAAAGGCGATGTTTATTAGTGGTAAATCTGTGCTATCTATAACAATAATTTTAAACTGGCTGGAATAAAAATATATGTAGCAAAAAAAAAAAATTTGTTTCTTAAAAGACAATTTAACAAACCAATGTGGGGGTGACTTTTTGGCGGGAACGGGAGAAGTGAGGTTGTCATTTTATTTAGATTTTCTATTTTTTACATTTTTAGGAGTTTTAAAGTACAACAGTGATAGTATATTGTGTTTTAAAGTTCTGTGTAAGTGACAAGAATGGAGGAGATCTAAATAAACATGTGTAGCTGAAGTTTTCGCGCTCTTCCAAGAAGTCCTATAAAACTTCAGTAAAGCCTACTATCACTTTACTGGAGGAGTTTTACGATAAGAAAGAACTAATTTACTTGTGATTCTACTTATTCTGTGTCTGTATACTAGTTTGTGTTAATGCGTGACATTGGCAAATGCGCTAATCATCTACTGAATTGTTTTCTCGCTTTACTTGACGTTGGCAATGTACTCACGTACGGTGCCATTTAAAAATAAAAAAAATTAAAAAAAAGTGGAGGTCTTTTTGGCGGGAACGGGAGAAGTGAGGTTGACATTTTGTTTAGATTTTCTATTTTTTACATTTTTGTTTTAAAGTACAAAAGTGATTTTTTTTTATTTTTTTTTTATTTCATGTAAGTGGCTATGCAGGTCCTACCAGACCTGTGTCACTGCGACCAAACTTGATCTATTGTGATCGCCACTGTGTTACAAAACACTGCCAAGTCCCACTGTAGTCAAAAACTGCAAGGTATTCCTTGGAGTGATATGCTGAACCTCCTCCGGACTCAGAAAATACTGGCCGAGGCAGGATCGACGAGTGCGCATCAGTGGTCCGCAGTCACACAAAATGTGCATAGGCGTTTCATCCGCCTCCCGGCAGTACCGGCACAATCTTGTGTTGGAGAGCCCCATACTAAACATGTGCTTATTTAGGCAACAATGCCCAGTAAGTGCCCTAACCAAGATACGCAAGTTGCTCCGGCTCATTGCCGTGACACTAGAAGCCACCTTGCGATTATATGGCTTTATCAGGGCTTTGGAATGCTCCTGGCCCGGTATATTCTTCCAATAATCGCAAGACGCTTTGAAGCAGGATTTCCACAAAATCAGTTGAGCCTGGCTTTTGGGGATACCACAAAAAGGTTCTGGACCAATAAATGTGATTTTGGTGCCGGCTCTTGCGAGTTCGTCGGCATCTTCATTGCATACGATGCCCGCATGGCCAGGAACCCATCTTAGAATCACTCTGTTTTTATTTCCCAGAGTGTTTAAAGTAGTCACGCAGTTATTAACTAGCCTCGATGTGATTACATTCGAGGCCAATGCCAAAAGAGCTGCCTGACTAAGTGATAGTGTATTGTGTTTTAAAGTTCTGCATAAGTGAAAAGAATGGAGTAGATATAAATAAATATGTGTAGCTGAAGTTCTCGCGCTCTCCTAAGAAGCCTTTATAACTTCAGTAAAGCCTACTATCACTTTACTGGAGGAGTTTTACGACAAAAAAAACTAATTTACTTGTGATTCTACTTATTAATAAGTGACATTGGGAAAGGCGCTAAGCTGTGTGCCACGCCATAAAGAAAAAAAAAACAAACCAATTTCAACAACAGGGATGGTTGTTTCTGTTGACGCCAGTACGGCTTTAGCATTAATGTTATTTGTTTGCGCCATCTTGAGTATTTGCTCATCAAGCATTTTTAGTTCACGTTCTATTTCGTCCAAATCCGGCAGCTCTTCTTGGCCTAAAATTCATTAAAATATAGTTAAATTATACATATTATTACGGTTGGACCTTATGTCCAAACTATAAGGTTGATTTTTAAATGGTGCTAGACACGTAACTTGTAGTTCTTATATCTCGAGAGCTAGGTTTGCACAGCTATGGCTTAAAAACGCATTGCGAAGATTAATCGTTTTATCGGGCTATAAATAACCCTTACATGTCTGCCGCTGAGTCTGTTTTTCCACTAACGATATAAGCGACATATCAAGGCGAATTATGAAGACCACTACGACGACACTGCGACGACTCTGGATAGACGACTGCTGCGATTCTGGAACGTTGTGTGTGAAGCGTGTACCTTTGGTAACCACTACGCGAGTACCTACTTTGAGGGGCGACTGCGAACACTAGGAATCGCCGTAATTAAGTTTGCGTGTTCTTGACATCTGTCTACACAAAGGAAAATAAACTCTTTGCACCCTTAACCGGCATCTTATATTCTTACGTATTAAGAATATAACCCACAGCTCGTAACAATATATATACACGTCACTTATAACATTGTGATGGCGGGTCTTAGGACAGGTCTACATCCAGTGGAGAAATCTGGAGTGATGATGATTTGAACATAGCTTCACCCCTATGGAAATTCACATTTGGGATGCAAATTGTGGTGGAAACAAATGGAATTACATAATGACAGAACAGTTTGGTAAGCCATTGTTACTACAGCTCTAGAATATCATATCTTTATCACTTGGCAGACTGTTATGATCTGCGTGGGTAGTAAGCAGCTCACATAATTTTCTACATTTTTCTTTCTCTCCAATACGAGCACAGAAGTATTAAAAAAAGCTTTTTTAAAAACAAGGTTCTATTACATTGTACTGTTACCAGTCCCAAAAATGTGTCGAAATTAATTTTAAACACATTTTTGGGTTAAGTCAAGCTACAATTCAGTTACATTATTGGACCCAAACATACAAGTTGATTTGAATATAAGTTTGTAATTACACACATACATACATATCTTCACGCTGTATCCCTAATGGGGTAGTCAGAGAGGATGGAGCGTCAAGCGTCGCAGTCCATACAAGTTTGTAATTAATGACAATAATCTCAAAAAGCATCTTAATTTCGTTGGAATTATGACCTATATGCTATATACACATACAACTCACTCAGTTCCAAATTATTACCTGGCATTGCATTATCTTCAACAAGTATAAATCCACCTTCAACGGGCAAGAACTGACCATGCTTAGGTAGCTCTCCGTGGTCAGACTTATGACTTGTATCGGCCATAACTACATCTTCGGGTACAGGCGACACATTATCAGTAATATTGGGTACTACTGTAACATCACTTGTCACTTGTGACAATCCTGCATTACTCTTGGGAACTCCCAATTCGATAATAACTGCCTCCGAATCTTGATGTATGTTGTCTGCAGGCACTGGGACGGCAGTAACTGATGGTTGGAGGAGTTGACTGGTTTCATCAATGACAGTTTTGTTGAAGCAAGGTAGTTCTGGCCTTGTCTTATCTATAAGAGTTAGCTCCGACTCAGGTACTTCCTCTTCAGTCCATTGGCTGAGCAGTGCCTCGATACTTTGCTTTTCTTTATCAAAAGGATCATGTTTTTCTGTAATTCAAAATTGCCACACTTGTAAAAGAGAAATTGAGAAATGTTTGCACAACACATCATGAATTATCATTGTAAATATTTCTTATGTATCCCTCATATTATCACCTACTTTCAAAGCATTGAAAAGAGGAGAGAGGGTCGAAAAATATTGTCCGATCGAAAAAAAGTTTCTACAACTAAAACCGAATTTGGGTCCAGTATCCGCCGAAACCCAAAAGTATTTTTTTTGTAAATTTCTTAAGTCTTCATTTTAACTAATTGCGAATATGTGTGTTCAATTTATTTAAGTAAAGGTTGCTCTAATACTTTCAACAATGTTTTTTAACAATGTTAGGTGAAAATCCAACGCCGGTCCTGGGTTTTAGCGAGCGCTCCAGGCGCCATAATGTCAAACGCGAAAAACAATTTCGAGCAAAAAATAAGTGTCGATTCAATGAGTTTTAATTTTTGCAATTAGCTTGCTTTTCAAAAAGTTAGTGATTATTATTTAACATAAACTGAAATGCAATTTCTTTGTGTGAAAGCGTCGACCAAAGGGCGCCGAAAGACAATCTTCACTCTACCGTGATCAAGAGCTAGAACGAACGCAGTGAAAATCAATCCAGATTATTTTGTGCTGAAAGTTTTTTTTAATTTAGTAACACTACAAACAGACAGAATATTCTATTGTCAAAGGATAAAAATATACCTATGAGATGAGGTCGATAGAGAATATTGACACCATATTTGGCAACGAGACTTGCAGATGAAAAGTCTAGAACCTGATAATGAGAGATTTGTAGCACAATCACCATTTTTTTTGGAATTATCCCTATGCTACACCTTGGCCAGTTTTATGGCCGGCGCGGGAAAATAAGTGGCTGCTACATTCTTATTTTTCTTTCTCCGAGACCCATATAGAATTGTAGCGACCTGGCGATGCTAAAAGTGCTGAATTGCGTTTTAGTAGAATAGACTAGACTAGACTTCATCAGTATTGCCATATTTACAGTGAAGAAATTTACAAACCCAGGAATTTTTAAATTATATTTTACACAATTATATATTATAATAAATGTAACTAGTTTAATAACAATTACTAGTTCATATAACTACATATTAATTTATATACATACATACATATCTTCACGCTGTATCCCTAACGGGGTAGTCAGAGAGAACGGAGCGCCAGGAGTCGCGGTCCTTACACACCTCTTTCGCTTCCTCAAATCTCATCTTCTCCTCACACATTTTCGCCTAGGTATGCGAGTACTTTTGACATTTCCGTCTGCTAACACTGGCTATTTGATCTTCATAAGAGCCTTGGTTTCATTAATTTATATATTTTTTGTAATCCTATTTCTGTTAAAATTTCAATAAAATTCTCGAAATGAATGTTGAGAGATAATACATAATACTGAAGAAAAATAATATTTAATGATTAACTTACCGACTTCGAGTTCTTGTGAAGAATTTTGTGACATATTAACGCTGGTGTTTGAAATAGTGCTGTTATTTAACAAACTATTATAATTATTATTAGCTGATTTCTTTATGGACCTATCTTTCATAATGAATTTGTTTTTGTTAATTTTAGGCTTCCTAATCTTATGCCTGACACCTAAATTTATCTGTCCAGGCTGTCTCTTACGTCTGTGCGAGTGAGAATGAGATAGTGAGCGATAATGATAAGTATTTGTTACTTCTATCGCTTTTGAAATCGTTGTTGTGACACTCTTGTTTAACTCGGGATTAGGCTTTCCATAGAATGACTTGGCTGATAAAATCTCTTTGAGTCGCTCACTGTTAAACAATGAGGTTCTAGCTTTAGGTTGTGCAGAAATATCTAATCTTGGGTATTTGGAAATGGGTCCAATGTCACTAGAACTGTCATTGTGAAGTCTCTTCTGACTTTTTTCACTGGCGCAAGTGGACTCTGGACTTTCTTCGATTTCCACAACTGAGCGTCTATTGTGACCTAATTTTGGTGGAGTTGAGTTACTGTTGTTTTCAGCAGCATTTTCTGGAGTTTTAAGCATTTGTGTAGGAGAAATGTAGCTACTGACATCCATTTTTGTAAGGCAGACAATCGCTGTTCGCATTGGTGAACATATTGGATCCTGCATTAAAGACTTCATACTGGGAGGAGTAGAAGCAGTCTCAGTTGCATTATGTGCAACTTTGAATGTGTGTGTTGGTGACATAATGTTGCTCATATCAATTTTTGTAAGGCAAACCATTGGACTTTTCACTGGTGATGAAAAAATGCTCTTTTTTGGTGAAGATGATTTTAAGCTTGATGAATTTTTCTTTTGTTCAAGTAAAACTCCTTTGAAACTCTGAAATTTTGGATGGAGTTTTTGTTTTCTGTTAGATCTGTAAGTAGATTTTGAAGGTGTATTTTCTTTTGAATCTGTACTTGAATCGGTATCAAAGTTAAGGTCCTTTAAAGAGCTACTGCAGCTTTCTGTGTCAGCTATTAGGCTAGCAAGGCTTTTCCGAGCTCTGCTTGAGGTAGATGAGGTTGTATGCACACTGGTGCAGGAATGGGTAGATGATGGTGTTCTAGGATGGTTATGCAGATGTGGTGTAGCTGGTGTTGACATAGAACCTGTACATTTTGCTTCTGGGCAGGAATATCTCGTTTGATATTTTTTGAGTGTGAATGGTGACTTCATAAAGTTTTTCAGATCTTGATTTTCTTTGAGTAATTTTTTTTTTTGATTTCTTGTCTCATCTGTACAAAAAGGAGTTTATTAGTTTATGACATAAAATATTCTGAGAGAAATAACTATGCTTTTTCACAATTATGTCATGATTACATACATTTTGTTACAATTTTACATATTATATTTCAGATCAAAAAATTTGAGTAGAAAAAAAGAACAAAGAATTGAGGTTAAAGTTGCATATGGGGTCTGGTATTTAAAGTATACTGAAGTGAATAAAATAAATAAAATGAAGTTTTTAAAGCTAAGATAAAATGCCTTTTGAAACAAAATGTGTCCATACTATCATCATATTGCACTCTTTTATAAAAAAAAATGCATTCTACATCAAAGAACACCACCCAGGTTAAATTTTTTTTAACAGTGTTATGTCTTTACAGTATTATGTTTTGCTTCTACTGATACTAATATACTAGCCTGTCATATAATTTTAGTATTAACAGAAAGATAACTACATCAATTTTATGCTGAAAAAATTAAAACATACTTTTATACTTCTCGAGAAATCAATGTAAATATCAAAACTTTTAGGAAAAATGTATCTGTAGTTAAGTTTAATGGGCTAGTAAAAGTTTGTTCTTGAATATCAATTTTTTTTAATTATTTACGTTAGTGAAATTCTTTTATATCTAGTTTTACATATGTAGTTGTTTTTTGTAATAAGTGCAGTAACTAGAGACAAAAGCGTTTCTTGTCAAGAGAATAGGTAATAAAACTGCATGCAATGGCGGCCATCTCACAATAGTCAGAGTATGTATGGGTGAAGGAATAAGAGGCCAACCATTTAAAGACAAACAATTGAACACTAAATAAATATATATGGGAAACACTACAATTATTGGTCATTTACGGTACTTTGGCCAACTCTTTTCTAGATGGCAGTTAAATTTAAATTGAGATAAATAAAGACTAGTGAACCTTTAAAGATGTATTTATTTATTCATTAGAATGGATTACTAATATATTCTATAATTTCATGATTAATATCAAAATTAAAAAGGAGAAAATTTTGGTGGTTCAGTTAAATTACTTAACCTCTCCTTTCACGTTTAATAGCCACAAACAACACCCTATAAATAATATCTTTTTATCTCTTATTGAGATATAAATGTATTGTTACATAATAATTTCAAATTCATTTTCAAATTAATTACAAAAATATTATAATGCTTTTTTTAACAATAAAGTTAGTGTCCAATAACTATAATGGAGTCAATAATAATTGTGGTATTTCTGCTACACAGGGTTAATTTAAAAATACTAATAACCTCTTTGTACTAAACATTATCCCCAATAACTTTTGTTTTACAACTTTCAAAAATTCATACGTTTTTTCTTTTATACAAAAATAAAAATATATTAAATGTTTCTGAAAATGGCACCTACTCTACCCAGTCGCTAAAGCGGCACATGCGCAGCGAGGCACTGAGGCCTGATGCGCTTGCACTGCACCATTGGAAATACATACAGAGTAATTATGTTTCAGATAGTACAACAAAACTTAACAAATATTTTTTGAAGAACATTGAGTATTGAAAAAAGTCATTGAACAATAGTTGTAAGGTATGTTGGCAGGAATTTTGCACTAAGAGGTTATTACTAATTTTAAATTAATCCTGTATAATAGAAAAATGAATAGAAATATGGCCGACTCATTGAAGCAGTTGTTATTGTATATGCTATCCAAACAGAGTCCCAGATCTCATGCTAATTTAGGTTGATTTAGAAAATATACTAATCTAAACTGTTTTAAAGTTTGAATATCATATGGTGCTCCTCATTGGTTGCGCTATATCTATAGTACAAGCCCAATGCTCAGTTTGGGATCATATAACTGGTGTAATGGTCTTGAGTACTTATTTTATAAAAAAACACAAAGAAATCAAGTTTTAAGTGACATCTTAACATTATACAGAACAACAACCATTCATTGTAGTTACATTTATAGCAGCAATTTCATTTATTCAGCATTATCATGAACCACTTGTACAAGAACATAGCATAACAAAAACAGATACTTACGCCAAATTGTCCTTTCTGGTGTTCTAGGGCCGTTGTGGTCGTTTTCGTCACTAGAACTGGAGTCTAAGGTCCCCATGATACCTAGATCGCAGTCGTCACTGTCACTTTCACTGTCCACCACGGACAGTCTACGGTGCTGCGTCAAGGACTCCCTGGACGGTCCCGCTTCCTCTTGAAACAGTCCCTTCTTTCGTTCAGTCATTTTAGGGGTATGCACGTGGGAGATACGCAATGAACGACGTGGAGTTACCGTAGCCATGTTTACGCAGATCTTTTTCCAGTTAATGAAGAACAATATGAACAAAAACGGGAACTCACACGCGTCAATGTCTTTAGCCGCCCTTGTCCACGATTATTTAACTAAACATATCTTTATTATTAGACAAAAAAACTGCACATATTGAGTAGAACTAAAAAAGAATGTAAAGAACAATAATATTACGACTAGATAAACTAATATAACGAGAAAAAGGCATTGAAAACATGTAACTAGAAGTATTTTAGCAAACGTTACGAGCAACCATTGTTGTTTGGCGCGTAAACATCTGTCACAATCACAGCTCACAGCTGTCAACGATTGCCATTTGGGTTGCTATTGCAACAGTTTTATTTATTTTTTTAGTATTAGTGATACTTTCCAAATCACTTCAATTTTCAGTAAATATTTAAATTAACGTCTCTAGATAAGCATATTTACGTATAAATTGTTTTATCGAGTATTATTCATTCATTCTTTAAAGGATTTGTTTTTGAACTTTGAATAAAAAAATGCTCGCGCATACTTTTATTTACGCACATAACAAGTTATACTTCTTTGACGTGCATAGAAATAGATATGTGGCTGCTTGAAATGAATGGAATAAAAATTAAAACTAGTCTTAGCCACAAATCACATATAAAGAAAATTACCTACTGGCCCTTTTTTAAACCAATAAAATAAAAGGTCAGTTGACCACATCGTGGGGGACTTTTTGGCGGGAACGGGAGATATGAAATTGGCATTTTATTTAAATTTTCAATTTTTTGCGTTTTCGGGAGTTTTATATTGGGCGTTAAAGTTCTACGCAAGTGCTGAGAATTGGAAAGTTTAAATAAATATGTGCAACTGAAGATTTCGTATTTTCTCAAGAAGTCCTATATTTAACTCCAGTAAAACCTACTATCACTTTACTGGGGAGTGTTAGGGCTTGCTACAAACACAATCTGTGATGTTAGGGACAGTAATTGGAAGACCAAGAAGACACATATTTTGCATATGAGGAAATGCATTTTATTACATGAAAATGGCAAAAATCTTTCTATTAAATGTGAAACGAGTTGCCATTATATAAAAAGAAGAAGGTGAAGCTACATCGTGACAT
This sequence comes from Zeuzera pyrina, assembly GCA_907165235.1. Lineage (NCBI taxonomy): Eukaryota > Metazoa > Arthropoda > Insecta > Lepidoptera > Cossidae > Zeuzera > Zeuzera pyrina. The sequence continues at coordinate 10,564,895 of OU015641.1, forward strand.
CGGTATATTTAGTTTATGGGTCACATCCATAGTCACATCTATGTGATGTGAATAAAAAAAAAAACTCTTTTGTTGCATTCTTCGTTGATTTTATACTGTGTTTAGATCAACGCGCCCAATTCTCTTTGCTAACTTCATGGTGTGTTGCATCGATGAAGTAATTTCCGTTGCCTCTAGGACTAAGGTCCCTAGCGTTGCTGAAATTACGCTCAATCTTTTTCACCTAACGTGCCAATTAAAATATAATTTTAGTAATGTTTTATAAAAATAAGCTTATTTTATTAGATTATATTGTCACCAACTTTAAAAGTATTTCAGCGTAGGTAAACAGTTACGTGGAACTGGTTTTAATTAAATTGAAAAAAACTTGTACACTACTGAGGGTGGTGTTTGGGCGGCCCCCTCAGTAGGAGATTGGACAACATGGAGTTACATGGTAACATTCGTTTGCGCTAATTCGAATTTTTCGCGGGAACTAAGTATTGTATAATGATTTTTTTCGTAAATATTTTTATATATTCAAAATCATTAGAGTAATCGAAAAATCGTTCATTCGTTGAAATATTATAGAACTAGTTTAATGAATCGGCACATAGCTGCAACAAGTATGTACAACGAGCATGATTATTGTATGGGTCCCAGTCATTTCAACCATAGAGTAACATCACTACGGATTTCAACACATGGACAGAGGACAGCACTGTATTATGAAATTGCACATGAATGTTTTGAGCACGAAGATCAAAACTTTTAAATAAATGTCGTAGGTATTTGTTATAACAATTTGTTAATACAAGGCAGCCGACCGCAGTCTAAGTATTTGCCTAGCTTAATTTCTTTCCACTACAATTTTTTTTTCTTTTTCACACTAAATAGACATCGTCAGCCACATCAACTGAGGACAGAAATAATGGCAGAAACCGGTTATGTTGTATATAATCGAAATGAGTATTACAAAATCGAGGATAAGATATTAACACAACATTATTTATCTATAAATATTATTAACAAAAGAGCTATAAAAGAGGTAAATTATGAAGGTAGCTGAATATGAATGAATTTAAACAAGGAAAATGTCAAAGTTTATTAAAATTTGAAACTGTTATGTAATAACTATTGTTTTTGCTGTGAATAATATACCTAGCCATGAAATAAAAACAAATATTTAGTCATTATTCAGTAGATTTTCTCATTGATGATTTAAAATCTTAATGTTACCTTATTTTTTTAACTAATTAATATAATTTATATTTGTTTTGTAATTAGGTATACCGAAATTAATTAAGTTGTAATACGCTAGATTACTGTTTTAAAAGATAGGTTTAGTAACCACGAACAAAACTACGCTTGCACTGCACCACTTTTGTAACTGCACCATTGGAATTGCGTACACAGAGTAAGTACGTTTCAGACAGAACAACAACACTTAGCAAATATTTTTTAACGAACATATTAATTAAAAAAAAAAAAGTCGTAGAACAAAAGTTGTTAGGTGTGATGACAGGAATTTTGCAGTAAGAGTAATTAGTATTTGTCAAACTCTGTATACTATAGGAAGATCACGAGATAAAATTTTTTAAAAGTTTCATATTTTGTTTATTATAATTTTTTAGTTAACAAAAAATGAAATGTTTACAAAATATTGTTTAAACCATTTCTTTTCAATCAAATGTTGTTATTGCTGTTTTTGCATCTAACAACGGCATCAGGTAACGTTGCGAAAAATTTTTTTTTCGTCATTTGTTGATAAATTTTTTATACACACATAGTTTAATATTAAAAAAAATTTTTTTTTACTATTTTGTTGTCTTGCCAAATTGATGACTTTAAAAAACCTTTTGCTTAAAAAATGTTTTATTGTTTAAAATCGTTTTTTTTATATTTACATTGTTTAAATGTTAAGAAATTATTTTTTCTTGTTACGTGTTAAAAAATAACTATCTTTTTTACCTGACTATATACGACATTCAAAAAGGAGCCCGGCTTCGGCTATTCGATCTTACAACATACTTTTGGTCTTTCTTCGCTTCTGCTACCACTTACACTTTGTAGATTTTCTTCATTAATCGTTACTATTACGAGTATTCCAGTAGTCCAGAAAGTATCGGGAATGGATGATTTGTTTATGGTTCCGAATTCAATTTTTTGTTTTTTTTGTTGTTGTTAGATTGGCACAACTGTTTTCCATTTTGGCGCGGAGTTTCAGTTGCATCTGTTACTTAGACTATTTATAGTGCTGTTTTTAGTTATATCATTCTATATATTGCGAATTTCATAATAGACAAAAACATCGAACAAAGAGTTTACTTAAATTTTGCATCGCCAATGGAATTTCGAGTTCGAAGTCACTGAAAATGTTACAGAAGGCTTACGGTGAATCGACTTTATCAAAAACACGTGCTTGTGAGTGCTACAAAGCGTTCAAAAGCGGTTGAGATGTGATGGAAGATTTGCCTTGCTCTGGTAGGCCATCAACGTCTGCAATTGAAGTTAACATCGCAAAAGTGAAGGAAATAGTGATTGAAAATGCTCATTCAAGTTTGAGAGGGATAGCCGCTGAACTTTCTGTGTCTCACAAGTCGATCCGTACCATTTTAAATAATCATTTGGGTATGAAAAATGTTACCGCTCGGCTAGTCCCAAAAGACCTGAATTTTCTTCAAAAACAATCGCATAAGAGTCGCTGAGGACATGCTAGAACGAGTCAATTCCGACCCAACATTCATGAAACGCATTGTTACTGGTGACGAGACGTGGGTTTACGAATTTGACATGCAAACTAGTCAACAAACTTCGGAGTGGCGCCTTCCAACTGAACTGAAACCGAAAAAACCACGCCAAAGTCGATCGAAAGTCAAAGTCATGTTGACTGTTTTCTTTAACTATCGCGGTGTTGTGCACTCGGAATTCTTGCCGGAAGGTCAAACGGTAAATAAAGAATATTATTTGGGCGTTATGCGGCGTTTAAGAAAGCAAATTCAACGAAAAACGCCAGATTTGTGGAAAGAAAATTCTTGGATTTTGCACCACGATAATGCGCCTTCGCACAAGGCCATCATTGTGAACGAATTTTTGACCAAAAACTCAACAAATACCATCGAGCAACCACCTTATTCACCAGATATGGCTCCAGCCGACTTCTTTCTTTTTCCTATACTCAAATTACCACTTCGTGGCACCCGTTTTCATTCGGTAGAAGACACAAAGGAGAATTCGCGGCGAGCACTGAACTCAATTCCGGAAAAAGCGTTTAAAAAATGTTTTGATGATTGGATTATTCGTTGGCGTAAGTGTATCGTTTCTGAAGGAGCATACTTTGAAGGTGATAAAATAAATTTGGATAAATATCTAACATTTCGTGTATTATTGATCTTTTCCCGGTAATTTCTTGACAGAGTAGTACATCACTAACTCTTTCTATATTCCCAAACAATCAATCTATATATAAACACGTAAAAAGAAAAATTTGCATCCCTCGTAAGCATATTGTGCGCACGTAGAGAAATGTGAGATTTGGTATTAGTTAAAGTTTACATGAAGCAGTGCAGAAAGCTGAAATTAGTTTATAATATATGTTACAAATACATTAAAATAAATAAAACATTCATTGTTTACGTTTTCATACATTCCTTCAAGCTGTATCCCTAATGGGATAGTCAGAGAGGACGGAGCCCCAAGCTTCACAGTCCCTACATACTTCTCAAATAGTCAATAGTCAATAACATATTGGTCATATATATATAATAGTTTTAATAGGTACTGTCAATGTTAAACAAATAATAAATAAATCGTTATAAAGAGGTTTTTGACAAATGTATTCGTAATGTAAAATATATTTTGCATTAGCTCATACGGGCAGCTCTAGGGTATTTCGAAAAATTTGTTAAATCGAGGAAATCGTTACATTGAGACTCGTTATATTAAGGTTACACTGTACTTTGTGATCAAATAATCGCGCGGTCACACAGAGATCGTTCAAAAAGAGTTTTAAAATACTGCGTCAACAAATAATAATTATACCAACAGATTAACTGCATGAGTTTCTAGCTGTGAATTTTGTGTGATTTGTGTATTATGAGCTGAGTTGTTTCGAGTCTGTGGAGTGTATCTGTATGTCAAGGGAAAAAAGCGTTTATTTTATATTGACGGTCGAATTTCGAGCATTAGGCGATTGTTAGTACTAAAATGAACAGAACGGCTAGACAAGTCGCAATCGAAACGTTTGCTGGCGTTATTATTATTACTCGTCGAGAGTTATATGGCGGTTTACACACGACTTTACTTTTAGTTTGATTTATTAGAAAATGAATAACGTTTGACTATCGATTTCAAATTCGTTACGCTAGATCACGTCGTATTCTACTAGCGTTTACGACAATGAGCCACTTGCCCAGGCCCTCAGAAAAGTTATACATATAAACTTAAAACCATACTACGGAGGTATTTAATAAAAACTGGCAAAGATGATGAAACAGAAGAACTGGGGGGTTATTCACAAACGTCGGAAATTTTCCGTGGCGGAAAGGCCGATCGTCGAAACGCTTAAATTCAATCCGACAGCTTGGATTTGTTAATACGACTACATATAAAACGATATATATAAAATGTAAATATAATACGATTTCAGATTTGTGAATCGCGTATAGACAAAATCATCGAAAAGTTTCCTGTCGGATACGGAAAGTTGAGTTTTTGACGTTTGTGAATAACCAAGAATATTTAATAGTTTTACAACTCCGGCAATAAATTGAAAGAATTACAGTTTTTTCCAAACTAAGTCTAGTTATTTCATTTTGTTTACGCGTTTTTATTAAAATCGTGGTCGAGTTTTTGTTGTATAATATCTAAGTAAATGTCTTTAATTCATCTCAGCAAAGCTGAAACTATGCTTGCACGGTAACTGGTAGAAGTAATAATTTTTAGGATTGTACTCGAAACTTATACGGAGTCACTTGCGAGTTGCGACTGTTTCTCTGAGACATAGCGACGTTAGTTTTTTGAGACAAAGAAATGCTGAAGTAATATCATTATAATGTAACGCTACTTTATTGAATTCGAATCGATTAAAAATTGATACCAATTCAATGTGTTACATTAGCGTTTATTTTGGTAAATTACAGTTTGTTGTAAGTAAATTATTTATCATGCAAACTATATCTGTCATGCTCATAATGTTTCTTGTACTTAAGTTTAGTAAATACGTAAATGCAATACATATAACCTTTTAATTACAAAATCACTAGTAAATAGGTCATTCCTCTCTCGTGCACGTTTGTATCACGTCTCACGTCACACGTGGTAATTCGAACGGTGGGCGTCCATCTTGGAATTTATAATCTGGCCCGCCAATCAAAGCGAGCGGGGGCGGCGCGCGGGCATTGGAGATACCTACATTTCTAGTTACGCGGCCTATTTAGATATAATGGATTCGTTTCAAAAATAAATTCAACACTTTCTTTTATTAAATTTCTCAAACTTAAAATTTTAAGTAACGTTAAAGAAAAGTTTAATATATTAAGAGACTTTTGTTGCTGACTGTACATATAAAATCTAATCTGTTATACGTATATACATTTAATATGCATAAAATCTACTCTTGATATAAAAAACGGCGTAAAACTTAGATTATATGATACATTATACACTTATGTTACATTCTCTCCAAAATTTTTTCTGATAATATATACATACATACATACATATATAGTTTAAATTCGCTAGCAAACATTAAAAATTGTAGTGATAACAAACCTGCCGTAACTGCGACTTTCATTTTATTTATATCATACATAACTCACAGTTACAATGAGGGAGGAATATGGACTTCTATTTATTGCTGAGTCGGTTTTAGCTAGTGTTTTAATACGATTCAATGTACCTAACCTACCCTAGTTTTTACATAACTCGTAATATAGTACATATTCTAAATTATCGGTAATGTATCTAGAGAAAATTTAAAAAGTTGATAATATAAGTACCCTTGTATTATGTAATACTTTTCATTATTATGTTACATTACGATAAAAAATAAATGTTGTTAAAAGTATAAGGAAATACATATATTGTTTTATGTCACTCCTCGAAAGAATAAGTCATAGTATCATACTTTAACCAAAATACATTTTTACGACATCTGTAAGTCAAATTATTAAAAATAGATTAACGAACGAACCTTCGTTGAAGTCTTTTCTATAAGTTAAAAATATTAGAAAAAGACGTATTATATCCTTTAAGACAAAGCACCGAAATTTTTGGTAATAAATATTATGTTATGTTCTTGATATTTGATGTAAGTAATAAAGTAATACAACCACAGCGCTGCTAAGTTGTTTGTTTTCTAAATACATAAGAAAATAATTTAGTATTGCGTTATGATATGACATTATCAAAAAGGCAATTATTTAATTATCTGCCACACTTTATGATGATTTCGCGTGTAGTATTATTTAACTCTACTTTCTCTAAATAACATTGACAAGGCCGTCAAACAGTCGACGCAATGTATTTTACTATGTAGACTCATATTTGCTGTCTCATTCGTGATTTAAAAACCTTATATTATGATGTCGATGTATAAAACTTTTGTTTACTTCTAAATAGTAATACTGGCGATTGTTCAAAATTTGTGCATTCCATTGAAGCCCGAAACGGTGAGTTAGAATTATATCGTGAACGCAAAAAGCGTGGTATTTCAATAGCAACGAGGCGTAAAGTTTTCGTACATTTTGTATAGGCTGTAGTATAGGCGACAGCTATCTCATCATCATTGATAATGGTCGGTTTGGCAACGTCGCACTCACCTGGCGTTTACCTGCGCAGTGTCAACAGGGGAGCAGCGAGCGAGTGGCAGTCGATCCTCCGGTCCGGCAGACACGCTCGTGTTTGGCTGCCGTTTTAAAGTTAATTTAATTTTATCACCGTGATATTGCAATAGGTCTCAGTCAGGACTCCTTTCAGCCTACTTAGTGTTAAATACAACCAAGTACTTGTTTTCATACGTGAAGTGAAACCGGACACGAGCTATTCAAATTCGGAATCGTTCATCGACACCGATCAAAAGTCCGGAATTGGGCATTCGGCATTCATTCTACGGACTCGATAGGTTGTCATGAATTCGTGTGTGATGTGAAGTAATCCCAAATTTTCACCTGTGTCGGAAACGCTTACGTATACATATAGCGGTAAAACGGCGTCCACGCCGCACGCTAGTTCTCGTTCTGTTGTTGGGTAACCAACGTTTCTTGGGCACTTTCGACGATAAAAACATTGTACTCCGCAAACAACTTGGAATGTGAATTTTGTGCGCCAGAAACGGACTATTCTTTCTATTTGACAATTTGGACGTCTAATATAGTACGCCCAATCGTTTTTGATACTTTAAATAACGTACCGTTAGAAAGTTAACAGAACACGGCGCGAGCAAATGCCTACTTATCAACATTTTAAGGTATTATGAACTGTATAGAATTAGGTAATTGATAATTAAATAAGTCGTTTATATAAATGATCGGTCAGTGAGACTGTAGTCGACGTGGACGGATTGGTGTCAGTTGTCAGTGATCAGTTGATGGCGCGATGATCAGCGGCGGATGGGTTTGCGCTCTTCACGTGCGCACCGCCGGTCTCGGGGGCGCAGCTCTTGGCTCCGACGAGGAAGAAATTGTATACTTGGCGTATGTCGTTATAGATGTGTTGACCAACAAGGTTAGTTTAAATTAGACCATAAATAAAGGACAAACAGTAGGGCTCGTTTTTACACGAGGATCTGCAAAACCCATTAATAATTTATATTCAAATTAATCTGTTTTACCAACAATTCCTAAGTTTAGGTAGCCATAAGATAATTTATAAGATACTAGCGGCTTGCCTCGTCTACGCGCCGGTAGAAACTTTGAAAAGAAAATACAGTCCATGTTACTTGCTGATAATGTAGCTTTCTACAGATTAAAATAATTTTGAAATCGCTTGAGTAGTTTTTGAGTTTATCATTAAAAACACATAATCAAATTTTTTCTCTTTATAATATTAGTATAGATTCATATCTAGTATTGCTATTAATTGTTTAGGGGATACCTAAAGTTTGTAAAAGCAATTAAGTGAGAGATGTATTAATAGGATGCCTTACGTTAATGAAGGAACTCTTAATAAAGGAATAGTTTGGGATTGGTTGAAAATTAGAACGTCTAAGGTATTCTGTTAATCAATTATTTTTGTCCAATAAGATTTGATCGATTAAAATGTAGTTTTTCACAAATAGCAGCCCTGTTAAATTTTTTTATGCAGATTGTGAGACTTTTTATCGAGGATAGGAGAATCAAAATTTATGTTTTGTTAGAGTTTTTCAGTTCATCTTCTACTTGTAATTCTATGTCACCTTTTCATTTTCCTTTTCAATCAATGGCTCAACCCATATTTTTTTTTGTAAAGCTTAAATTCTAATGGGAACAACTACACAATCTTATACCTAGGCGTATTGCATTTCTTTATTTTCGCCAAATCAAATCTTGGATAAATTTGACAAGTGGCATGGAGCGATCGTCAAAGAAATTTGATTGAATTTTGAATAAGTGTATTTTGTCTAAAAGAATACAATCCTAAAATATTTTAAACTACTTATTGTACTAACATAGACATATTGAATATGTATTCATTTTCATATTGGATAAAATAAATCAGCTGATTTGAATTAGTGATCATTTTAACAAAATCGAAAATACATACTTTTATGATAAAACTTAACAACCATCTGCTTAAAGTGATCAGCTGACAATCATCTGCTATAGTTGTTATGTTGTTATTTATTAGTATATATGTATGCTCATCTTATTTATTCTACTCTATTCTACCTTTTTCAATTTTAGGCACTTTTATGTACTTGTATGTGTTTAAATAAATAATTCTTATGTGTACCTAAATGCGTGATCATATTATGTCTACAAATTTTGTGATTTTTAAGCACTTATACTGTGTATTTACATACATGTATATTATATTATTTATATAAGGTTTGTTATGTAAATATAATTGTGTGTATAAACATATATGTATATGTATGTATGCATCTACGTGTATATATATATATATATATATATATATATATATATATATTGTGCCTATATACTTATATACATTGTAGATATTTTTGTTGACTTTATTGTACCGCCACATAACATAATTTATCTTGCAGTAAAGCTCAGGTTGACTGGTAGAGAATTCCACTAGGCATTAAGTCCACCTATTGTATATATGATGTACAATGAAGAATAAATAAATATATTTGTCGATACATTATAAATTATAATACATCTAATATGTACATAACCAAGGAACCATTATCACTAAACGAAGGAATTATAACAAGTTTAGATTAGCTCAGCTCCTAAATAGTACCGAATGGACCGAATTTGGAAAAAGAAATGTATTTACTTTTATTTTAGTAGGTATATTAATAGATACAATATACGAAACATTTCTTTCGCAGCAGTAAGTTATCATAATTATAGTCAACGCAAATTGGATGTCATTAGTAAGGACGTCCATTTGAGGTAATTAACTTTTACTGATTTTATTCTAACCTCCACCTAATGTTATGACCTTTATTTTAGAGATTTCATTGAAACTAACATCTGCATAAAGCTTCTTACTAAAGAAAAAACAATTTTGAGTTTAGAAATTATCTTGTTAGGATATTTCTACTCCCTTCTTCGTCCTTCAGTTTCTTGGTTCCCATATCACATCGTTTTCTTGGAAATTACTCATTATTTAGGGGCACCAGTTACATGTAGTTAAGTATGGAATTGGTGTCCTTGGAGACAGGATACATTTCAACAGCCTTTATAATCTAAGTAGTACGTGCAACAGATAAACAATTTCTTTAATTAAAATCTGTAATGCAATCTTTAATTTGATTTTAAACTAAAAATAAACACAAACAAGGAAAATCCGTGTATCAACAGTTATTACCTCTAAAGTTTGTATAACTTGTTTATTATTATTTATTACACAATATGTTCAAACAATGCAAACCATTCGTTTATTATAACCGTAGTTATGATTATTTCAGGGATGGGCCTAGGAGAATTCAGTTATCCAACCCTATCAAAAACAAGAGACATTTGATTTTATTCATAATCATTTATATCGTTGTCATTAGCCACTTATATTTAATTGGAGTATCTATACTATATCTAAAGTAATCGCCTTTTAAATACGAATAAAAAATCAAGTAGTAGAAAGTAAAAGGAAAGAGATATTAGTGACAGTAAATTTTATTTTACTTATTTTAATTTACTTGCACATTTTGGGATAAGAAACGTTTAATTTTTAATCTTGATTTGTTATTTGAAGTATACTTTATAATTTAGTTTATATAACTTTAGTTTGTTAACTGAATTGTATTATTTTTTAGAAATTGTAAAATACAGTCATAAAAAGATAAATAATGTCTTTATCTCTCACTAATTTAGCATTTTTTTTAAAGTTAACAAATTATCACGAATTAAAATTGGAAGAAACTGTGAACTAGTGTATTGTTCCTCATCGTATATTACATCTACATAGTATCAAATACTTAAATTTTTTGCACACAAAAATATAGATTACGAAAACATTTGAGCACAAAATTAAATGTAGTGTTATAAATATATTTATATTACTCAATTCTTTACCAAAACATCAAAGATTTTTTCAAAATTACTTTATTAAGCAAAAAGACATTAAAATGCTAATTAAAGTTATGTTTTTAGCACATAATATCTATGATAGATTATGATTATAATAATCATCACAAACGTACATTTTTATTACCATAGTAGTTAAATAAAAACAACGTTATAAATAGTATGCTGAAATACAATAATAAATTACACGTAATATGTTCATATAATAGATAACTTCATGACACTTTTAGTAATGTTCAAAATCATTTTGGTTTGGGTCTTGCATTTTTTACAAGAGCAAGATTGTGAGACAAAACCAATTCTTCATCAATTTCAAGTATTCACTGCCCTTGTTCACCGATTTCCTTTACTATGTATAATGACGCCCAAAATTATATTCTGTTCACGAGATTTTATCATTCACTCACAATATAAAGAAATATTTGGCAAATTAACAATTTTCAATACGATGTAATGAATATAAAAAGAATATTATCTTAATTTTATTGTACGGTAGTGAGGCCTGGATATGCCCGAAATCGAGTGAAAGTAAGATAAATGCAGTAGAAATGTGATCTCTTAGAAGTATGTGCGGTGTCACCCTTGCGGACAAAATAAGCAATGAAGAGTTACGCAGTATGACAGGGTTGCACGACAGTGTTATTGTAAAAATGAAGAAAGGAATGCTAAAATGGTTCGGGCACATGGAAATAATGAGTGATGAAAGACTGACGAAGAAAATATACAGAGCGAAAGTGATTAGTAAAAGAAGGCACGGAAGACCAAGGCTGACTTATGAAGATCAAATAGCCAGAGTGTTAGCAGACGGAAATGCCAAAAGCTCTCGCATACCTAGGCGAAAATGTGTGAGGAGAATGATGAGATTTGAGGAAGCGAAAGAAGTATGTAAGAACCGCGACCCTTGGCGCTCCGTCCTCTCTGACTACCCCGTTAGGGATACGGCGTGAAGAAATGAATGTATGTATAAATAGATATATATATATATGTATTATCTTAAGTATCTTGGAACTTGCAGTAGACAGTATCAAATCGTTTTTTTTAACATTAGAGCAATCATAGTACGTTATGTCTACTTAAATCACAAACATTTAAATATGTTAATTACAAGTGTCAAGACCTGTGTGACGCAGTTTAAAAAATTGTATTCCTATTTATTATTTATAGTATTAAAATAGGCTAATAGGCCAATAGATAATCTCATTAGTATAGTTCAAAAAGTGTGCTCATAATTTCTGCAAACAATTTTTTTTAACCGCTTACCCTCATATTTTTATAATTGGTTTTCAGTAATGAAATAATAAATTCGCAAAATTATAATCAATTTGAAAAAGCTCCACTTCTTTCAGTAGCTTCACAAAGGAAATTATTATAAGCATGTACTGTCTATTTTTTATTAACAAAATTTCCAAAACTGATTTAGAGCAAACAACTGACTAACAAACATACCGACTTTACACCATTTACTAATCAGGGTGCAGAATAATCAAGGCATAACAAAATGGTTCTCTTTTCACTCAAAGCTTGAAAGCGACGCGGACGATTGCAAAAATGGCGAAACAAGAATATTTAAGAATAATATGAGTTATCTTCAATTCTACTTTGACTTAATGCGACTGTGATTTTACTAAAAAGTTGTCCTTCAATGATAATAATTACAATGGTTAGATATCTTTTAATTATATCTGGACTCACCGATAGGAGACACGACCTTGTACAGAGATAAGTAGGTACAGCAGCATAAGTGTGGGAAATTGTTGAAATTTGATAAATAAATCTTCGTTTTCAAATAAATATGATAAAAACAACTGCGATAACTAAATTATATGACAATATGTACTTCTCTCCTAGTTTTTTCGGTCGACGACTTGACGTAACTAACAAGTCTGAATGCGTCGATTTCCAACGGTCGATACTGCAATTGCTTCTTGTGTATGTAACGGAACATGTTACAGCTATGTTCTTGAAGGGTACCTATTAAAAGTATTACATCTTCACAATAAAATGTAGATTGTTATTTATCGTATGAGATACGACTTTAAGTATTACCTACTAAATAGACGAGGTAACCGACAAATGAATTACATTCTCTGGAAGGTGATCCTGATTTTATTTTATTCTACTCTACAAGATAGCGAAACTAAATAAAGTGAAACATTGGAATGAATAACGTGTCTAGAAGTGGTCTAGGGTTGCTCGTATCCGATAGCTAGCTTCTCATATTGAGCGAGTTACAGAAGGGGAGAAAAAAAAGTATGAAGTTGAAGTTCGCATTTAAAAATTCGAATTTAGTATTTGGATTGTCTACTGCCAATTGCGATGTCAGTAGCTAAGTGTCAGTTTCGTTTGTAAATTCACTTGATTTCTGTACATTTATTTTGGACTGAGGAGAACTGTACATACTTCTTTCGCTCTCTCAAATCTCATCGTTCTCCTCACACAAACTTTCGCCTACGTATGTGAGTGCTTTTAACGTTTCCATCAGCTATCGCTCTGGCTTTTTGATCATCATAAGTCAGCCTTCATTACATTAGCCAAACATCTATAATTTACATACTCCGGTATGAAGTTGTTGAATACATTTTGGTGTTTTTATTATTTAAAAAAAATCGAATAATTTTTATACAATGATTATAATATTTTTCATCGACTATTGAATTATTATTTTGGGATTTTTTGGCGGAAACGGAAGTGAGATTGTCATTTTATGAGATTACATTTTTGGGAATTTTAAAGTATATTGTGTTTTAAAATTCTGTGCAAGTGAAAAGAATGGAGCAAGTCTAAATGAACATGTGTACCTGAAGTTCTCGCGCTCTTCCAAGAAGTCCTTTACAACTTCAGTAAAGCCTACTATCACTTTACTGGAGGAGTTTTACGATAACGATTTTACTTGTTATAATACAACACGTGACATTGACAAATGCACTAATCTGTGCGCCATGCCATGAAGAAAAAAAAAGAATCATTATTTAAATAAGTAATTTATTGTTCTTTAAATCATAATGTATTGCTAGTTATCTAATTAGATATGTAATATGTCATTAGCTGAATGCCCATTTATTTATTTTAATAAAATGTGAGTTTAAGAAGTTCAATGAAATAAATAAAAATCTTCCTAAAAATTTTTAATTTAATAAAATCGTAATTTTATATATAATATTTAATAATATATAATATTTACCTACTAAAAATCAAAACTGATGAACGTAGTTATAAATCTGCAAATAATATTTTTGCAAACATTAGTTACGTTTACACATGATCGTAATTTGTGACTTATAAACTGTACTTATTCACTTGTTATGCGAAATCAATGACAACGAAATACAGCCGTCGTAGATATGAATATCAGGTATAAAGGTGTGTTTAGTTTATGTACATGTAGTTATGGATGTATAATATTATGTAATTTTGTTTTAATGTTGCAACAGATAAAGAACGAACCGAAGTTTCCAGATATTCCCACAGTTTATTTACAAGAAACAAATTGCGGACGTCGCTGACAAATTCTCAAACCTGATAATTTTCTTGTCAATGTTCCACGACACGGTAGACGACCATTATAGAGGCGTAACCGCGTAACTAACTAGAAGCACCCCTTTATCAAGATGTAATATGGACTTTATACCTTTGTTTTCGCATTATAATGACTGGCAAGTTGACAAAAAAATTTTACGAGTCACGATGACACGTATTGTGCGGGTTTCACTTTTATGAAATAAAAATCTGTTTTTACATTGTTTATTTTAAAGTTTATAGTAAGTTTATATTATATTCCAAATAATTTCTAAGTACTATCTCCATTATTAACAAACTATTCAATGTCTAGTTTGTTTTTGTTTTCATGTAAAACTACGAACTTCTTTTTTTCCTCTATTGCTCATTCACAAGAGGAAGACTTTCGGATTTATATATGCCACCGTATTATTGTGAACACCGTTAGTTTTATAATCTGTCTCGCGAAGATTGTAAACTGTCAATAAATTGTGAACTGTGCCTTACTGCTTACAATATAACGTATTAATTTTCGATAGTTTATAATCTATCCATGTTAAACCGTTAAATTGTGAATTGGCGTCATAATTGTATGCGACGATACGCACCTTGCGCGCTGATTGGTTGAACGAATGTGCCCCGCGGCGCCATCTTTGGCTGTCATTCGAACAAACAACCTGATGTTTTTGTGGTTTTTAATAGTCTTCGTGTTGAAAACAGCAAAAAGTTATAATAGTTACATTTAATAGTAAAATTAAACCTACAATTAACCAAACAAGTGAAGTCACAGTGATAAATAACTGTTAGTCGCCGAACATAACCTAAGTTATTACGAGCTACCACCAAGACCAACCAATCAGGGACAGTTTACAATTTTACGGGTGATAAAAACGGATAGATTGTGAATCCTGTTGATAAGTGCGCAGGTTCATCAACAATTTGATGGTTCTGTATATTTGTATTTTGTACAATATAGCTCCTGCCTTGATCGGTTGCGAGCTGAACGTATCCTTGTTAGGAATTGAACGTATCCTTACTTTGTGCGACAGGCAGGGAACAATGTAATGTGATAATAAATAATACATACATACATATCTTCACGCTGTATCCCTAGTCAGAGAGGACGGAGCGCCAAGCGTCTCGGTCCTTACATAATAATATAATAATAATAATTGTAATAATAGCGCCAGACAATACTCACCAATCATACATACATACATATCTTCACTCTGTATCCCTAACGTGGTAGTCAGAAAGGACGGAGCGTCGCGGTTCTTACATACCAATCATCTGGTCTCAAACTAGGGAATTCTCTGTGCTATGAGAATCAGACGATGACAACAATTGGGGGCGTCTCCCAGTAAGAAAAGTTCGTTAACTAAATCGATCCGGCTGGGAATTGAACCCGGAACCTTCCGCAAGACGCAACGCCCAAACCACTGCGCCTTCGAGGTCGTCATACATATGAATATAGGTACTTTAATATTCATCTATATTTTTAGTAAATAATCTAATAATTATGTATAGGTCGCCATGTATGTCTTCTGAAATAATAGTATTAATATCGGTATATAAAAACACTGAAAATTATTTCCCAGAACGATAAATTGTTTTGTTTTTGTAATTAAAATATTATTACTGTTTTTTTTTTGCAATAATTTAATAAGGACATAAAAATAAACAAACAAGCTATTTTAGAATTTTATTAATGACATCTGTTACGAGTTTCGTCAAAATAGCTTACCTATAGTTTTTTTGGTATTCAAAAACATTGTATAATGTATAATCGTATACTAAGTTGATTAGGCCGTTGGGATGCAGATTAGCACATCTAACTTTCAAGCCTAAAGTCCAAGGTTCCATTTTTTGTTAGGCCAAATGAAACAATTGGCTCTAAGTTGTATTAATGGGTGTTCTTCTTCCAGTTTGTGTGGCACTTATAGGACGTAACTCAGATTATCTATTTGTCATACATTCATAAAACGTAAAAAAACCGTAAGATAAGTTTAAATTGATATAAATAGAATAAAATATAGACTCCAGTAGTAGGAATGAAGTGGGAGTAAGTTCTGTCTCTCCTAGCGGTACGAAATGACCAAAGACTACTATAAAAATTAATGTAGGCGAGCCTTACGTTTACAGTACCAAGACTAAGAAAGCACTCGAGATTGTTAATGCATTGGCAACACCGAGGTTTAAGACTGGCACATCTCATCATTCTTCCACACACTTTCGCCTACGTATGCGAGTGCTTTTAACATTTCCATCAGCTAACACTGGCTTCTTCATAAGTCAGACTTCATTAGTCAAACATACATACAGACATATCTTCTTCACACTAGTTAAACATTATCTCAAATTGACATACTCCGGTATGAAGTTGTACATATTGGAACAATCGGCTCACAAGAGGCACAGGCCTCTACTCCGTAATATCGCTGGACCGACTCACTCACAAGCTGTTCACACGAGGACGGCGAGGCACACCACTCGGTGCCCACCCGCTGCGCGCGCACGTTCGTCTTGTATTGACCACAGGTTGCCAACGCGCGGATTCCGTGTGGACCGCACGCTGCCCGCGAGTGGTTAACACGCGCGAACCTTTTGTTCATTCATTCTTTAAACATTTAGTGCACTCTAAGCTTTTCTTTTTTTGTTGCGTATTTCGTTTTCTTCTTCATCAAGCGTGTTGCGTGACAGCTACGAGAGTCCAAGGTTCACCTTGACCTTGAATTTGGTCTAAAATCCTCTGTAAAATTAGACAACGAAATACACGTGTAGACCAAGTAACAATCCCTGACAGACTACTCGTCTATTCGCGAACTACGCGATGTCCACGCGACGTTTGCTGGTCGCCAACGCGACGTCCACCCGCGGACCACATAACGTTAACTAGATGAGAATGCGGCGTTCATCCGTGGACTACATGACGTTCACTAGTTGACAACGCGGCGTCCACCCGTGGCCGCCGAGGGACGAGGTGGTGTTGGTCGGGTGCTGGGTGGCTCTAATAAGCTATGACTTTATCTTAATCTCCATACCGCGACGCAACAATTCAAGCATTGCTTTTTGGTAGCAATCTGGACATAAACGCACAAGGTTCTGTCTGTCCTTGGTGGCCATTATGCTTTCTTTTTTACTCTTGTTGTCTTTTATATGTATATATCTAAAAAGCCTAAAATGCATTTCAATTACATTCACGTAGGTACATATTGTTTCTGTGTGTAGTATTATCAATGTTGTAGTTCGAAAATTACATAAAAATGTTCGTTTTTGGGAATAGGGCAAGTCTACCTCAATTCACATAGAAGTGTATGGAAATTCTATTGCGAGTTTGTGACGTCACGGTCTAGTGGCATTATTTTTCTCTAGCTTATCTTTGCTCTATTCACACCACTAGTTTAAAATCGAAATGGTTTCGTATTTTTCAATCTATTCTATTTATTAAAATATAATAATATAATATAATATACTCAGACATTTCACACAGCGCCATCTAGTCCCAAAGTAAGCTGCATAGCGCTTGTGTTATGGGTACAGGACAACTGATATACTACTTATATACTTTTCTTTTGTAAATATATACATATTATACATAAACACCCAGACTCGGGACGGGAATCGAACCCGCAACCCCCGTTTACTTTCCGACGCGCTAAGCCGTTGCGCCACAGAAGTCGTCATTATGGTCGTTAAAAAAAAATTATGAAATCTATTACGAGTCCGTCCGGCCGTTGTATCCATCCGATTTGCTTAATTTTTTTTAAATGAAAGGTATTGATGCACAGATTTGTCATCAAGCATTGGAAATCACCTAACTTTTGCCTTTCTCATGTTATACTCGAACGCGACTTCTTCCTGTATATTTCTTGTGTTTTCATTGCTTTCTTTCTCTATATCTCCGATTCTAATTGAGATACGCGGTTCGTTTTGGTCTAAGAATACTTGCTGAGTTCTTTCATTTGAGCTTTTGCTCACTTAAATTGGTTGAGTTGGAGGGAAGTTTGGTGTGAATATTCAACTTGACTTTCAATTTTTGTATTCAACTTAGGTTAGGTTACTGATCATATAAGGGCGTGCACAATGCTACGGAGCAGCACGGGTCCTCTCGTACATTTGAATTAATTTTTTACAGATGTGTTGGGACAATTGAATGTTTCGATCAGGTTATAGTTCCACATCCAGCGCCTCTGTATTGTGAAAATCAATTAATCTTAGTTAACTGTATGCTTATTGGCTTATTGGCTATTAGCCGTTTGCATTGGCCTTCGTAGCAAAATACAATTCATATCTTACAATGAGAGGTGAAGCTGTAACAAAATAAAAATAAAGTTTAGGTGAAAGAAAATCTAATTATACGTAGGTTTGTATACCTATTTAGAGGTCTAAAAATACGCGCGCTTTGAAACACTACATCATTTTACCCAGCTATTTAAAAATAAAAATGCTGAACGTTTTTAAGTGTTTTAAGACATTTTGTAGCACAGATTTACTACTAATAGATATCGCCTTTCACGTCACGAAATTTTAGACTGAAAGTAATGTATGGCGTAAGTCTATAATAGAGAGGATTCCCATCTCTTTCTATTATAGACTTACGCCATATTTCGTCTCTATCAATATGCTCAATGTTTTAACTGTTATGCTGTCCTATGACACAAAACAAATCTTCGTTCGTTACTATTTTTAAATTATTAATTATTTTTCAACTTTACAAGTGATTTTGTCGGAAAAGACAGGGCAATTCGTGCTCTTGCGATTCAGCTATGAGAAATAGGTACCTAATCTACGCAGGAGGCGAACTATCATAAAATATCACGAGACAAAGATAACGTGCAAACGACAGAAAGCTCTTAGTAACAATTACTACGTCGCTAATCGGAAATTTAATAATGGCAAATGATCCGTTGTAGAACTACTATCGCACCGGACGCCGTAGCCTAACAGAATGCCAGAGCCGGACCCGGCGTTCCGTTAGCGCGCATCCCTTCCCAACCGGAAGTCTGTCTGCCTTAGCATAGTCAATTGAGTGCCTTTTATTAGTTCTACCGACAAATTAATATAAAATTGTTTGATATGTGAGATGAGACTCTCGATCGTGATGTTAGAATGCAATATTTTAGGCTACAAAGTCCGGTTTGCAAACATAGGACGTCAAAGCGAAATACTATTGTAGAAAGACTATTATAATGGCCACACCAACGCAGTATCTATTAGTAATAGATCTGTGTTTTGTAGTATTCTAGTTTTATAATAAGCGAATTAAACTGCCATCATTGCTATTGCCGTAAAAAAAATGAAGATAGAAGTAATAACGCTACTATAAGGCTATTTTATGGAGCATTCGTTCGTGGTTTTCTGTGGTTTCTCAACATTCTTGTGCTCGAATATCTTCAAAATGAAAGTGATCTTACTAAAGATTAAAGAGTCGCGAGTCATCATCTTTTTATTATTTTTAAAACTACTGTAACGCAAAATCGAAATAAAAGCATCTTCTTACTCTTTTTTGGTCGCTTCATTACTATTTCGATACAAAACAGATAATGTAAGTACGCTTTTCAAAGTAAGACATTATTAAACGCCAAATCTATATCAAATCACTTCGAAAACATCTGTACTGAAAAGTATTGGTAAAGAACTCAGTTTAATATGATTTTTTTCGACAATCATTTCGGATTATTATTTTTGTATTCAACAAATCCTTTGGCTTTATGGAAGGAAACGTATGATATTTTGAGATGTAATTAAAAGACGTACTTACGCTAGCTCATGTATTTCTCGATTGACTTATTTTTCGACTTTCAAAAATACCATATTATATTATATATACCATATTATATATATTATTATTTATATTTCTTAAGGCATTGATAACAAGACCATCAGCCTAATGACGTAACTTCTGGAGAAACACTGACTGTCCCTAACACTCCTCCAGTAAAGTGATAGCAGGCTTTACTGGAGTTAAAAAGGACTTCTTGGAAGAGCACGAAAACTTCAGCCACACATGTTTATTTAGATCTCCTCCATTCTTTTCACTTACAAATAATTTTAAAACATAATATACTATCACTGTTGTACTTTAAAACTCCTAAAAATGTAAAAAACAGAAAATCTAAATAAAATGACAACCTCACTTCTCCCGTTCCCGCCAAAAAGTCATACCATATTATTATTGAGCAGCAACATTCCGTCCGTCAAAATAATAGTGTTGCCATTCGTTAAATATTGACAATAGCTAACACGTCGCATTGAGCCTGTGCATTGAGCTAATGTTTTTTATTCTCATAAAAATTTCAAAATTCAAAAATCAATGATAATTGTTAAAACTAATGTTCCAACCAGTCTCAAAATCAGCATAATTTATCTAATGACTGTATTTTCTGACGTTGAACGCGATTGACACAACTTGTACAGGTTATTTTAATAACATGCCAGTTTTATAACAGGTTTTACACAAGCTCCGCGACGTCTATCTTTATGTTATAGGCAGGGTACAGACATTGTATGAGATGAGTATTTTCTGGTTACAAACCATTTATTTAAAAAAAAAATAAAAATAGCGTTTTCAATTAGTCTTAATATAACAATAAATGCTTTAAAATTTTTATATTAAGAATTTTTCCTGCGGATTTTTGCACGTGAATACATGCCCTTAGACATCAGTTCGAGTGAGTGGCTCTGACAGATTTTTATTGATCATATTGAGCACAACTTGATAGCGAATGTCACATTCGCTCAAGCGTTGATTTTGTTTACATGGAAACAAAACGTACAATCGTTCTGCAACATAAAATTGAACAGGAAGGCTTTATCCATTAAAAGTAATTAATACAAATTTCATACAAAATTTCAGATATTTTATATTGAATTCGATTTTTCAAAGGTTGCTAGTATAATATAAAGCTTCTTTGACATTATTTTTGATAAAATCTGAGAAAGCAAGAATCTTAGAACCCTATCATAATTCTAAAGTTTTAAGATTCTTGATTTAAGCAATTTTGTTATTGTTATATACGAGTGCATATTACATGGTGTGTGTCAATCGGGGCTTGAAAACCGGTTAATTTTCCATATCGGTTCGGGTACATTTTGAGATTAAAATGAATAATAGGGGTTTCGTTTGGTAAAAAGTTTGCTTTAACCGGTTAATATTCAGGAAGTGTTTCAGAACGAAACGCCTGTATTCCTTGTTCGTTCACTCTTCGTTATGATTAGATTTTTCATTTAGTTTGCTGACGGTTGACGTTAGTTTAGAGTACGACGCATGGCATGATGTGAATTCAGTTTGCCAGAAATGTAAACGATCGTTTCCAGTATTTTTGAATAAGATGGATGTTACAAAACACGACACATATCTGTATATATATTGACGTTTGTATATAAGTATATGTAATTGTTATGTATTCATTTATTAGGGACGATGCTGTGCTAATAGCACCATCAGAAGCAGAGTTATAGGCACTAGTCACGTGTATGAAAGAAGATTGTGAAGTAAAAGGATTGAAAATGAATGTGAACAAAACTAAGGTTCTGGTGTTTGAAAGAGAAGCGGTGCAAACGAAATGTGTGATTTGTGTAAATGGAAAATGTCTAGAACAAGTGAATGAAATTGTGTATCTGGGGAGTGCGTTTTCGAGGGATGGAAGATGTGAGTTGGATGTGGAGAGACGGGTAGCAGCTGGCAATAAAGTGAACGGTGCTCTGTCCGCATTAGGGGGTAGTGTGAATATATCTTACACTGCTAAAATGGCCATCCACAATGCGGTGTTGGTGCCAACTTTGTTGTACGGTAGTGAGGCCTGGATATGCCCGAAATCGAGTGAAAGTATGATAAATGCTGTGGAGATGCGGTCTCTCAGAAATATGTGCGGTGTCACGCTTGCGGACAGGATAAGCAATGTTGAGACACGCAGTATGACAGGGTTACACAACAGTGTTATTGTAAAAATGAAGAAAGGAATGCTTAGATGGTTCGGGCACTTGGAAAGAATGAGTGATGAAAGACTGACGAAGAAAATCTACAGAGCGAAAGTGAGTGGTAAAAGAAGCCAAGGAAGACCAAGGCTGACTTATGAAGATCAAATAGCCAGAGTGTTAGCAGACGGAAATGTCAAAAGCACTCGCATACCTAGGCGAAAATGTGTGAAGAGAATGATGAGTTTTGAGGAAGCGAAAGAGGTGTGTAAGGACCGCGACTCCTGGCGCTCCGTCCTCTCTGACTACCCCGTTGGGGATACAGCGTGAAGATATGTTATGTTATGTTATTTATTAGGGAGTAGAATAAAGAACGCGATGATAGCTAGCTGTAGATCGACTTATTTTTTCGAAAGTACCCCCCACCGTAATACAACATATTATGCAAATACATTACAGTAATCGCTAAACCCCAAGACCATTTGACCATTCACCATAAAAGTTGGCACGTATGTGTATATTTTCATGGAGAAAGTTTTTATGCTATTCCCTTTGTTGAAGGTCGCCACCACGCGCACGAAGTCACTAAATAAAATTTTACTAAAAATGTCACCATGGTGAGTTATTTAATATAAAAAAAATATTTTGCACATTTTAACATGTCTTGTTAAATGAAACATTAAATGTTATTTATCTCTTTGGTAAGTTGGATTGAAATAGACTATAAATAACTTCACACCATTTCTCGTTCCGGATGGACAGCTTTATTAGGAAATAAGTATTTGAGGTTATTGGGTAAAAGTCGACCAAGGGCTCACAATATAAGAAATTCATTTGGACAAGGTCGATCCTGTGACTATGGTATAATGGTCCCGTTTTGCTGCTCACCCCGAATGCGACGTGGCGTTATGTTTATTTTTTTTTTACTCGTCTTCTCCAAATCAGTTTTTGAAAATTTTGAAATTGCATTAGTAGGCAGTATAATAAGCCTTTGTTATGCTATGAAAAGAAAAAAAGGTCGTTGAGATTTACCTAGATATTTAATTATTATAGTTATACGAGTAATAATAATTAGGTATGGGTGACTCATCAAAATTCCTTGGACGATTCAGTAACTCAGGCGCATTTCACTGCGCCGACGCATTTAAATAACTCTAAATAGTGAGTCGCCATTCACATCCTGGGCCCGCTGGCTTCTAACGCAGACAGCGTATTATGCGCTGAAGTGTGTTATACGCCAATACATTTGGAATAAGTACGCCAACACGTCCGGCACAGTGAACGGAATTGGTTTAATTGCGCGGCGTAGCGCAGTGTTACCATGTCTAATAAAAATAAGTAATGTGTCGGAAATATGTACGTAACTAAAATTTGAATTGATCGAATGGTATTCAAGTCTGCAAATGACACAAGGAATAACATTGAGTTAAAATCTGTCCGCATTTGTGGATCTATTATTCTAGGTACTCTGGACGAGTATATGCTGGAGCATATATCACGCGCACAGAGGAGTGTAAAATTTGGCATAGTTAAAGTTTATATGGAGATGGAGCGTATATATAGAAAGCTAAAAAGCTAAAATTTATTTAATATATGTTACGAATTCATTAAATTAAATTAAATGTAAAGCACTCATTGTTCACTTTCATAATGCCAATGTCAAAGACAATGGCAATAAGTTTGTGCTCAAACCTCAGACCAACAATCATAATTGACGAAGCCATAATAGGTTGTCGCTCTGAACACCATGTGTTAAACGCATATTCGTGTCTGTTTCCATCTCATTGAACGCAAACACGTGTAAAACATCTATGGTAAGTATGGCAACCTCGCGCTGTCAGTGTAATTCGTGTCAGCTCATGCGTCGCCCATGAAATAATTAATTGCAAAATACTCGTAAGTCTTAAAGTGTTTTGACTACTAGTATTCACAAAAATAAAAATATGCCATGTTCAGCTGTGTATCGCTGTACTGTATCCTTCCCTAGTCACGCACATTAGTAAAAATCTAGAAATTCGATAAACAAAAATGGACACTTTAAGGACACGCTCTCGCAAATGCTCTGCTCATTGTGTTACTTGGTCAGAGGGTCAAACCTTCACGTAGAGTAGAGATTGTCACCAAAGAATTTTAAAATGTTGCTAACGAATAATTACTAACAGATTGACTGAATGAGTTTCGAGCTGTGTGCGATTCTTGAGCTGCTTTGAGTCCGTAAAATATATGTTAAGGGGAAAAAGCATTCATTTTACATTTACGGTCAAATTTCGACCACTGGGCGACCACTAATACTTTTAAGTTGTGTATCTATGATATCATTTATATACGCTTACTTTCAATGAGTTGCGTGAATTTTTTTATATACCCTTTACTAAAAATAATTCTTTTATGTTTTAAATACACTGATTTATTTCAAATATTGATCAATAATATTTGATAAGTTTGACGTCATCGCCGTATACGCAAGAGGCATTCGTCCTTGTCGGTAATTTTTTACTCAATACACAAGCAAAGCATGGTGTCTCAGGACTTTCCAGAGAAACCTGTTTCTATGTCTATAAATATTAAGGCAATTCACATGACGTGACGTATTTTAATACGTAGGTATAAGATGATAAATTTTATAAACTAAACTATGACTTTTGCCTTTAAAGTCGCGGGCGCGGTTTCGATTTTTGATCTGGTCAATGTAGCAAATAAATTGTTTCATAATCATGTTGTTATCGATTGCATTTTCAGTTCGTCGTGTGGTTTGTGTACTGGACTATGTTTTAAATTTTAAGTCGACAGTATTATTTATTCAATACTAGCTGTTGTCCACGACTTCGTTTGTGTAGTCTTTTATTTATTAAATTAAACAATTTAGAAACCTCTGGCGTACGCGAAAGTTAGTGTGGTAGAGCCATGCTGCATTGCAGCACGAATTGGACTGGCTTGCCCGGTGAAATACCAACCTCTCACAGAATATCAGCGTGAAACAACAGGATCTTTTGCTGTTGTGCTTCGTTCGGTAAGTGAGAGCGCCAATGGCACATCTCTCTCCTTTTCCTCCCCTTTCCCTAAAGGCCGGCAACGCACCCGTGACTCTCCAAAACAAATATAGAGGTTATAAGCAGGTCATGTTATTTGGTGAAACTTCGAAGTCCAAGCTTCAATACCGGTGAAATTTGAATGGGACCGTAGTAGTATTCTACCCTTTCAAACAAAAAAGGAATTTTAGAAATCGGTCCACAATTGACGAAGTTATCGGTGAACATACAAAAAAAAATACAAACAGATACATAGAACCTCCTCCTTTTTTGAAGTCTGTTAAAAAGAGGTGCATTTCTGCACTGTACACATAGCAGAAATTTTATATAAGTTTGGGGCCACGCACGTGGTGTTACCTGTTGTCTGGAACATTCTTTTATTAATTATTAACATTCTCCAAAATAATAATTAATAATCTCCGCACAAATTATTCTGCTTCAATAGCTTAAAACATATCGACTAAGCCCTTATTATGCGTATCGCCACGACGAATTGGGGGGCACCCAGAAACACTGACTAGAAACGAACTGCGGACTCTAGACCACCTAAAGTCGATGCGATGCACTAATCACAACATTATTGAGACAAGCAACTACCTATAAGTAGGTACAGATTAAAGATACAAAGATAATGAAGCTATGGTCCTCGGACCAAGAAATATAATGGACGGACCCATAATAAATTGCCATTCTTGTCACCGTGTGTCAATCGAATTTTCATGTCTCTTTCTATCTCATTGAGCGTAACCACGAGTAAAACAGTTAGCTACAGTAAGTATGGCAACCTCGCACTCTCAGTGTAATTCATGTCAAGTCATGACCAACATCACGTACATTTCTGAAATAATTATTTGCAAAATTTCTGAAATAAGTATTAACAAAAATAAAAAGATGTCATGCACAGCTGTGTTTGTTGTATTGTGATCGGTGACCCTTCCTTCGTCACGCACATTAGTAAAAGTCTTGAAACCCGGTCAATAAAAAAAGACATGCTCTTAGAGCAAATGCTCCATCCATTTTGGTTCATGGTCCGAGTTATGGTCAGAACTTCTTTTCTAAAGTACACTTTGTTTTTATTAACTGAAGGTTAATTTGCATTATAATCTCATTGGTTTTTCATCGTATAAAAAACATAAAAAAGTTGTACATATGCATCAACTTAATGTAAACAAATCAGTGTTAGGAAACATCCTTGAATAGGTCAATATTACAATGAGGCTTTACGATTTCTTTCGTGTCGAGAAAAAATTCCATGATATGTGATTGAAAGCTTAATTAAGTTGAAATTATCGACGCTTTATGTAATTTTTAAATTGCCTAATGATTCGTTTAACTTATAATAATGAAATATGAAGGCAATTTAATGTAAAAATTCTTATGAAAGTAAATTATAAACTATCATTAATCTTCTTTAGTTCTTCCTCATTTTTTAAAATGAGGTTAGTAGTGTTCTACTAGATACTATACCAATACGTCGATCACGGTTACATACTATTTCAGTGGCATCATAGTGGTCACTGGTCATGTTACAATCGCTGTAAGGAAACGTTATATAAAAATACAGTTTATAATAAATTACATTAACATTTTTGATATGTGCAACCTTTACTAGTTGAGAGCTGGCTATTATCATTAGCGTTGCAACTATATAGACTACAGTACAGTTGCAGTACAGTTATATATATAGAGTATCTAGTCCAATAAGTAGTCACGGTAGAGCGCATGTCTACAAAATGCTATCACTCAAATATAACCTTCAGATTCTTTGCACTGCACGCAATTTGCTACCAAATCATACGAGTAGATCTGCAGCAATCAACGGGATCTTAATACTTCTTAATCTTTGTAAGTTTCGAAGTACTTACTTATTATAAAATAGTTACAAGTAATATCAGTCGTGACAGACAGACGATCAAAGAGCAAAAAATCGTATATATACGATACCATATATCTTATTACCATTGCTAATAATAAATATTTGGGCATATAATGTGGGAAAATGAAACTAAGTAGTTTCAGGTTGCTGGCACACAGTGTATATATTTAGTAATGTGTTGCTAGCTTGTCACCTATAGTGCAAGGATAAAACATTTTGATTCTGATAATTCTTGTAGGTACTAAATATTTACTAAATGAATAGATATACATTTATAATTTTATTGAAATAAGTCAGTACATCTATATCTAAAAGTTAAAATTTAGAAACTTAAAACTAAGTAAGCATTATCTTAAATGAATTAAAAATAATTCAAAATTAAAATAGAGGTGAGATGTCGACAAGGAAAAAACTAAGAGACTTTTTGGCGGGAACGCGAGAAGAGAGGTTGTAATTTTGTTTAAATTTTGTATTTTTTAAAAATTTTGGGAGTTTTAAATTATAAAAGTGATAGTACATTGTGTTTTAAAGTTCTGTGTAAATCGAAAGAATAAAATAAATCTAAATAAACATGTGTAGCTGAAGTTTTAGCGCTCTTCCGAGAAGTCCTTTATAACTTCAGTAAAGCTTACTATCAGTTTACTGGAGGAGTTTTACGATAACGATTCTACTTATTAAGAGGGCGTACAAAGGTACACTAGCGCCACTCTTTTAAAAAAATATTATCTCGTGACTGAGAAGGAATTATGAATAACGGCTCAATAAGGACCCTCGGTAAGTGTGTCTAGAATTTTCTGATACCTTTTATAAAGTTTCATATTGAGACACGAACCAATGAAATTCGATCTAAAGAAAAGCGGCCACATTCCTCTAGATCCTATTTTGTTGCTTCGTGTCTCAATATGAAACTTTGTAAAAGGTATTAAAAAATTCTAGACACACTTACCGAGGGTTCTTATTGAAACGTTATTCATAATTACTTTTTTAAAGGAGTGGCGCTAGTGGACCTTTGTACGCCCTCTTAATACAACACGTGACATTGGCAAATGCGCAATTTGTGCGTCATGCCATAAAGAAAGAAAGAAAAAACTAAATCGTCAAAGCTTTATGCATTGGATTCTTTGATGTTTTTTCTGTAGTTTTTTTTCACTTGACCGATCGGGAAGACAAGCAGTTCCACCATGATGGCACATAATAATACTATCATAACAATATCTAATATTATGACTACAAAAGTATCTCGATTTGTTTATCTATTACGTTTTTACGGCTAAGTCGTTAAACTGATTTTAATGGAATTTAGTAGGTATTGTTATGTGTAACATCTTTCCTCTCGCTTTCCCGTAGCCTGTGGGAGTGATTTCGTGAAAAGGGACGGAAGTGTGTAACAGAAAGTCGCGCTGGCAAGCGCGCGCTATTTGATTTGACCAATGAGCGCGCGCGGTGGTAGAGTCTGACGGTCATCAGTTAGTACCAACCCATTTTCCGAGAGGTTGGTACTATCAGCCAACATTGTGATAAACTCACTCGAAATGAACACAGATCGAAATGTTTCGACAACTAACAATGGTACTATTATTGACGCAGTTTTTCAATAATTTTTAAATACTTTGAAATCACAGGTATATGTCTCATATTTTTTTATTTCCGCGCGAACGAGGTCGTCAACTGTATTAAACATTTTTCTTTCTCTTGTCTGGATATTTGTATTTATGAGATTATTTTAATTAAGTACATTACATTAGTACATTACATTCGATAACTAAAATTGCATTAAAAATTCTAAGATTTAGAATGCGTAGAATCTTGCACAGTTTAATATAAAGAGTAAGCCTTGACTTCCTTTGACACTACCTAGTGACAGTAGCCAACTACATTGTAATCAGCGCTTAAACTGTGACGCGAATTGATTAATTATTCTAATTTATTTTGAAGGAAAACTTCAGTATAAAAATAATTTCAATTGGAGAACAATTATAATAAATTATACGTACGAGTAGATATAGGGGACTGTTATAGTTCATAAGAAATAAAATGTATTAAAAGATGTATTAAATAAATACATATAATATAATCACAAGTCAAATACAATAATTGTGTAATTATAAATAAAGTAGAATAAGTAGAACAGAGTAAGTCAAACGTTTGAACCTAGAGCTAAAAAATGTAGGGTGGCCCGTACCAACTACTTAAACTGGATTTAAGGACATCTTGCTTGTACCAACTATTAAATAATTGGTGTAAGAGAGATGTGAAATCCTTAAATCGAGTTTAAATAGTTGGTACAAGCCACTCTTAAAGAAGCTAATTTCCTAGTCGTAAATCTTATCAAGGATCTTTGCTTCGGAAAACACGTGCACTAATCTCCGTAGCAATGGATTAGTAATTACAAGTAAACAATACATATAAATATGCAATAAAAGAATAGTCAATATACTAAGTCAAAGTTTCTGTATCAAAAAGGTCATAAGCTCACAAGTCATATTATTTTTAAAAACAGCAACGAATCGGAAATTTTGACAATAGGGATCTCGAATCTCTAAGTGGTTACAAAATGTATGAAAGTGTTATTTGGTAACCGGATTTTTCGTTTCATTGACTTCATTTTGCCAATTGCGATACACTTCTTAACAGGATAACTTTCTTAACAGAAAAAAATTCAAAGAAACTTCTTTTAAGAGACTTTTTGGCGGGAACGGGAGAAGTGAGGTTGTCATTTTATTTAGATTTTCTAATTCATACATTTTTAGGAGTTTTTAAGTACAACAGTGATAGTATATTGTGTTTTAAAGTTCTGTGTAAGTGACAAGAATGGAGGAGATCTAAATAAACATGTGTAGCTGAATTTCTCGCGCTCTTCCAAGAAGTCCTTTATAACTTCAGTAAAGCCTATTATCACTTTACTGGAGGAGTTTTACGATAAGAAAAAACTAATTTCCTTGTGATTCTACATGGATTCTACTTATTATGTGTCTGTATACTAGTCTGTGTTAATACGTAACATTGGCAAATGCATTAATCATTCCTAATTTCCTTTTAAACCTACTGAATTGTTTCCTCGCTTTATTTGTCGTTGGCAATGTACTCACGTACGGTGCCATTAAAAAAAAAACTTCTTTTAAACTAGAGATTTACATTTTTCGGACTAAGGGGATCAATTTATGCTTCTAAATTTTCTGTGTAGATTAATCTAAACAGTTCATAATGCTGGTTGAATTTTTTTTAATTTATTACAGTTTTTAATATAAACGAAAATATTTTCCATAAGCTAGTGCGGCGTGTTTGTATAGAGAGTGTATGGTCGCAGAAACTAATTTAGATTAATTTTATTATTGTTTATCACTGTGTCACCTTAAAACGAAGTAAAAGGGCGGGTTGTCTCGAATGTTCAACCGAATAGTTAACATAAATTAGTGCAACTTGTAGTGATTGACCTTAAACATTAATTTGTCTTCAACAGAGTAGTTGAGTAGAAATATTAAAATGTAAATAAGTAGAAATAGGTACCTGCAGGTACGCAGTAAAGAAATAATTATTCTTGTAGATACGCAGCACATAAATAAATATTCTGCAGATATTTCGTAAAGAAACATGTATTTTGAACACATGTAATATATGAATACATATAGTATTCATGTATTACATACAGACATATAGTAAATAAATACTGCATACTGTAGATACGTAGTTACAAAAACCTTTCCACGCACACATACTTATTGATTAGAAAAAAATTAAAAATGAAAGTAAGTATTTATTATAGCTCTTCTGTATCTGTAACACAGAACTAAGTATTCTGCAAATACGAAGTCTTATACGTATATTAATTCTAAAATATATAATATCTGACCATCTAGTCAGCCTCACGGTTAGTCGCAAATTTGGGTAAAATAACTTGTTTTCAGCAGCAGACATTGATGTAGGAGCGAGCCGTGCCAATTGTTTTTTAATCCTACTCGTGCAGTGGGACTGCGAGCTTCTCTCTTATTTCATTGGTTGTCACGACCGCAATGTTCGATATTTGAATTATGTTTTAAAAAACCACTGGCCACTACAAATATATAAGTAAAAAATCGAAATAAAAAAGAAGAATCGAACTTTCTAAATTGGCTTGCAATTTGTATACTCTTCTGTTTCGATGTAAGCTCAAATATTTATTGTTATATTATAGCACCCACAGCTTTGACCTTAGTTTCGAATCATACTTTTGAAAGGCAAGTTCAAGGAAAATCTTTTTAAATTGATATGCTCAAGATTAAAACCCATACCGGAACCCTCCAATGTAAGCGCCATTGGAGTCTACTGCAATCAAAATTAATGCGTAATGCGGTCCTACGAGTCACGGCGATTCGAACAAAAAGTTTATAGTTTTTTGTGAAAAGCGTATGTAAACATATATTTTATAATTCTATAAAAATTCTAAACCGGAATATACTGCGAGGTTTTATGCGTACTGTTAATTAATATATTCTAATTAGTTATAAAATCTAGTTACGTAATACAGAAATTAAACATTAAATTAACACACAGTATCACAATATTCCAGTTTTATTTAAAACAACATTTCATTAAAATGCATAACTACATCATTTCGATTTGGTGTGAAATAAGATGTAACAAAAACACATCTTGACATCGCTATATAACAATAAACATTTGAACTTATGGATAACCATAAACTAGTATATACTGGAGTATAGACGAACATAGAGCTCGTTGACGTGTGACGATTTTTAATTTGTCAATGTCACCTATGAAATGAATGATACCCTTGATTATTGCGATATGTAATATCACAACCATATACAAAACACGTAACCATTATTGAAAAATACAATACTTTGGAATAAAACAGGAATAACACAAAATAATAAAATAAGTCAACGGCGTTCTCCACAGCGTGACGACGTCTGACGACCTGTCATTCAAAAAGGGTTACAATAGTGTCTCGTTTGCTGACCCTTTTCTACTCGTGCCACTATTATAAAACATTACATTCTCACGCGCACTCTTTGTACGTCTATACGCCAGTATATACTAAGTTTATCTGGATAACAAAGCGATCATGTACTGATAGATTACCCGGCAATGCCTATAGAAATTCCTTATATTGGTAATAAGCCTTGTCCCATGGCCGGCTTTTACGTCCTGCACATTCATCCATTCGCTGGCATATTCTACTTATATTATTCCTAGAGTACCTGGGGAACCGAGTTTTACTCGGCGTTTTTTAGGTTTGATTGTATATAAAAAAAGCGATAAAAGGCTGACCACATTGGAGGATTCGAAACCGACCACATTGGTAGTAAATCTACGCTTTAGCAACTGTCCTATTGAGAACGTAAACGCGAAATTACCAATCAATACCAATTACCGATTTTAAGTGTGTGAAATCACGAAGAAAAAGAATTTTCCCGGTATTGAGACTAAGCTAGATCGACTTTCGACCCCGTAAATCCCCGTATTGCATATTTCATCGAAATTGTTAGAGCCATTTTCGAGAACACGGTTACAAGTATATATATATTGCTCACAGTCTCAGCTTATTGTCTTTTTTTATTTAAATTCTACTTCTCCTGATATAAGGAAGGTTAGGGACTATTTTTTCTTACTTTAGTTTGTTACTTTTCACATTTTTTTCGTTATAAGGGAGCATATTGTTACGAGCTGTAGGTAACTTATAAAATTACAATCTTAATAATAATAATAATATTTATCGCCAAAAATTATTTTACAATATAATTACAATACATTAGGTAAACGTGACAAAACGAATATGACAAAAAAAGTATCCGTTGCCGAACTAGGTTAAAACCTGTATTTCAGCTTTCGGCGCCACTCCCCACATCAAAGTAATTGAAACAAAATATGTGGACTAGGTTTGATGCTTAGTTTTCTAACAACAAATACATAATATTTAGAAAAGCTAAGCTAAGTTAAGAATGTGTATAAATGATCCTCTCATTAGTATATGGTGTGTATGTGAGAGGGTGTGTATACCTTAAGATACAATTGAATACAATAATAACGCGTCACAATAAATTTATAAGTAAGGGTTATCCTGAAGCATATTAACCATACAAACAACCTTACACCTTGAAATATATTAACAACAACATCCAAAACTTCACCGAATCACCTTTAGAACCTTTTCAGTTTGACTGTAATCCAAAGTTTGTAACCATGCTGTAACTTTCTTTTTACATTGATTTGTATTGAGTGAGTAAATCGAGAGCATTTCGTTAATCTTGTTGTAAATGTAAGGTCCCAAAAAACAATAAAATCTTTGAGCAAACGCAGAATTGAACAGTTTGGCAGTTTCGCAGACTCTGCCTTTACGACGGCTTATATCTTTGTGATAGTCATATGATATGCCACTGTGTTGTTTAAGTACTATCCCTAGGATAAATAGTTGCCTAACTGTTAGCACTTCACATTTTTGATAGAGAAGTTTAGTTGGAAACAAAAATGAGCTAAACGTGCTTACTTTAAGAATGACACGTTGAGCAATTTCTGCACATCTGAGTGTCGCAGGAGGAGCTCCTCCCCAGGAAGTTATACAGTAGGATATCAGTGACTGCTGACAGAGTGCAAAATAAATACGTTTGACCAGTTTGGGCTCGGCGACATGTCTAAGGGTTTTAAAGATTGTAATAAGTTTACGAATCCTGCAACTAAGCGCTTCAATATGTTTTGCAAAGTTTAAATTAGAATCTAAGATCACCCCCAGATATTTAATATGTTTAGTTACTTGATAGACCCCAGAGCATTTAGACTTGTCTTGTACTATGTGTATCACACAACGGACTGAAGGAACTCCCAGTAACATTCAGATTCAAGCAAAATTAGCAAAATTTTTGAATTTATAAAAGTTCGTTTTTTTAAATTGATCAAACCGAAGATAAATACCAGGGCCCCAGTTTGGAAAGCTGGTACTCTGCCACCGTGCCAACAGGACCTTTTTTTCTTTCTTAGAAGGGAAAAAATCTCCACGGACACTCAGCCGGACTCTACGTCAACTTAATAGTGTCGAACTCGAACCGACTAAAAAATTCCCTCTTTGCTGTTAGCCCTAATGGCTTTTACAACGTTCCCAATCGCATCGGGGCAAACGCAGAAGGCACCCTTGCAGATGATCTCATTTCTACTGCATTTATCTTACTTTCACTCGATTTCCGGTATATCCAGGCCTCAGTACCGTACAATAAAGTTGGAATCAACACCGCATTATATATAACACCGCATGTGAAATGTATTATATTATAAATCACAGTTGACAGTTAACTGGTAGTTCAGTTAATTTATCTACGCTGTGCATATATTCATACTTTTTACACGAATGCGTAGTTTACGAATGCGAATACATATTAGTACACATTATTTAAACGTTTGTTTGTATTATTATACAACTTTTTGTTGTTTTTTTTCAGTCTTAAATTTTGATGATTCTACGGTATGATGTCAGTTTGACATATACATTACAGTAAAATATACACATATGTACATATAAGTGTTTAGATTATGTTGTGGAATTAATCATTACATCACTGTGTATTCACAATACGTTCATAAATAATAGATTGTGTTTTCAACATTTAACGCTTTCAGATGACTTTGTTAGCTTTGTTAATTTATTGCCAAATTTGGTTAAAGTGCAGTTATGATTCTATGGTACGTGTAATAAATAATAATAATAATAAAGTCTTTATTTCGCTATTAAATGTTATACTCGGGCTAAAGATTTAAATATATACAATGTAAAATATACAAATTACAAACATTTAAGTTTTTTTTTATTTTATTTACTCATCTGTTTCTTTTATAGGGATCCCCTTTTGGGTATGGGCCTCTTCCAGCTTACCCCATTTTGCCTTATCTCTCGCTTTAGTCATCCACACTATTCCTACTGTAGCGATGTCGTCTGTTCAATTCTTTCTCTATGGTAGAGATAGACTCTGTGATAGAGTGGACTCTATGGTACAATGACTAAAAAAGCGAAGTTCCAGTATGTATTCTTATACGCAAAAGCAAATTATTTTGATCTGGGTTTGATTTCGTTTTTTCGTTTTGTCGTTGATTTCGAATGTAAGATTTCGTTCATAAGGACGTGACATCGTAGAATACATTCTAAAAGAAATTCAAAATTATATGTTTCATTACAAATGTCCATCCAAATACAAACAAACCTGAGTAGATTAAATACAGTAATTATGCAAAGCTGCCCCGATTTGAATCTGGACAAATATTATGATTATTCGGAGGAACTGACAAGAAAATTAGTGATATACTTACCTACTAAAAGAAAAAACTATAAAATCGTTCATATTGTCTATTACAATAATATGAGTTTCTGATATTAACTCTTATGCAGCGCCGGTCTTAGGGATACTTCCGCTCCGGGAGACATTTCTTTGGCTCTAAGGGTTTATATATGATCTTAAAAAGGAAAGAATAGTTAAGTATGTAATACGACGAACTCCAGTAAAATAGTAACCTCAGAGAATGGAAGGATATATTTGTGATATATTTGGATGGATATATTTGTGATAGAACATTATAACTGGATGCCCTGGGCGGCCGGCCAACTGCTTCCTATCCTTACCCCGCTACTGACTTATGCTAAATATTTACAGGCTGAGTATACTTCAAATTATAACAAATATGATGTATTGACAAAGAAAAATCATAATCTTCAATATTTCACATTTGTTTCTTTGATATTTTTTAAGTTCATATTACTTATGTTAATGCGGTTGACTTGTCCATTTACAAGCGGATATAACCAGTTATTACAAGATTAGAATTTATTCTCAATGCATATAAATTATTCATTAAATAGCATCGAACGTTACCATTGATTATATTTGTGTAGATTTTCTTTTATTTGTGGCAATTTAACTTTTTAAACACTGAGGGGTAGGAGAAAGAGAAAGTAACACAGTGTAACGGGAATTAATCTAATATGGCGATAATTTCAGCATTGAGAATGATAATAAATATCGAAGGCTGGCTATAAGAAAATCTCAGTGATGGCTATCTTACTTAGTTTTTGTAATAATTCGGTATATGCGAATGAGTGAAACAAAGAATATGAGATACTAGTTAGATGTCACACGGCTCGAACCAAAAATCAAAACGGACGAAGCATTTGCTCTAGAAGCGTGTTCGTTTTTTGTTGTTGACCGAATTTCTAGACTTTTATCACAGTACAAGTAAGCATACAGTATTCTATCTTCATACAAACGCGAAATCTTGACATTTCTCGGCATACAACAGTCGCGAGTGCGCCGCGGTTGTTGTCGGACGGTATGAGACGTTCCCGCGCATTTACTGACTAAATATTATGTCAATCAAGTTTACGAGCATAATGTTCAGTGTATGGATGTTTGAATACATCTATATCGAAACCGGAAATATTTCTCTGTTGCTAATTTGTAGGAAATATATTATCATAATGATCTAGTTAATTTATTGCTGATTTTTAATTATACTGCACACAAAACGCATTTTTTTTGTCCATTTCCACCATACTAACTCACAAACTTTTGAAACTAGAAATAAAATACTAGTAGAATTATATAAATAAAAATTCATTAAATTTGCAATAATATAAAATGAAAAGATAATACGTCAATTTAATATAGTACCTATTATCAAATACGTAACCCAAGAAAAACATTCAGTCCAAGTCGGTAGCCCTATTGCGTGTTTACGTACCGAGCGACCGTAGGTAATTATCTCTAAGACACTGCCGAGATAGAATACTGTATGCTTACTTGTACTGTGGTTGTGCCATGTGAGGTCGAGCGTTGTCTTGCAGGAGCAGCGGGGACGAGCGATTAACCAAGGCTGGCCGGAGATTTGCGAGCTTCTCCAGCATTGTGTCCAGTTTCTCACAGTACACATCCGCAGTAATGCTCGTGCCATTTGGTAAAAAGCTGTGATGAATTACACCGGCACTAGACCACCAAACGGTAACCATCACTTTTCTAGGTGAAAGTTTTCGTTTGGGGCATTGCCTAGATGCTGAACCAGGGTCTAACCGATATGACCGCTTACGATTGTCAAAAAGAATGCATTTTTCATCGCAAGTGAAAAAGCGGTTCAAAATCCCTTCGTTTTTTGTATTTTCGTTGCTTGATAAATTTGGTATTTATCGCACTTTTATCGTTTTGAGATATACAGTTTTTGAAAAAATTTAGTGGCTAGTCATTTTTTATGTTATGGAGCAACGCCATTTGACTGCTGATGAAATGCAGAGAGCTGTAGGAATGCTACAAGCGGGAAGAAATCAGTCCCAGGTGTTTGTCCCAGGCATTTTGGTGTCAATAGAAGCACGATTTGTCGTCTTTGGCAGCGTTACGCTAATACAGGGGATCCTGCTGAGCAGCACCCAGGACGTGGAAGGAGTACAACTGCTCGACAGGACCAATACATACAACTGACTGCAAGACGTCAGCCGATGTCAACCGCCCGCGAGATAGGTTTAAAGCTACAATTCTCAAGTGGTGTTGTTGTTAGCCACCAAACCGTGAGAAATAGGCTGCATGAATACGGCCTACGAGCACGACGCCCAATTAGATCCCCACCTATACGCCATGGGAATCGCCAAGGGAATCAGGATACAATTTTATTTTGTGATGAGTCCCGGTTTGGACTTAGGCCTGATACGAGAGGGTAAGATTGTATCGTCGTCCCGGAAATGCTGAACGGCTGAGATTCGTCCAGGAAGTGCACCCTTACTCCACAGTGATGCTATGAGCGGGTATTATGAAAAACAGACGATTTCACGCTGATCATGACAATGCGCGTTCGCACACAGCTCGGTGGACCAGAGAGTACTTGGCAACGGAAAACGTCCGGCTATTGCCGTGGGCTGCACAATCGCCAGACCTCAATCCCATCGAGCACGCATAGGACATGCTCCAGAGACGTGTTCTAGAGAACCTGGACGGAGTGTCGACAACCCAACAACTGAAAGACTTGTTAAAATTCCATTGGGACCGATTGCCGCAGGATCAGATAAATAATCTCATAAATTCAATGAAAAATCGCTGCCGACAAGTTTTAAACAACAGAAGCAGCCACACTTTGATTATTGAATTACCAAATAATTAAAAAAATGTCGTTATTTAATTTTGTAAATCATGGTGTAATTTCGTTTTAACTTTATTTTATACTACGTATGTTACGGTACACACATTGTTAATTACTGTGATTAAATGAATAAATGAATGAAAGATTTTGTTGCTTTAGTCACTAATCCGTCAAAAAATGCTGAGTTATTATTTATAAAAGAAATATAAATATATTAAAATAGTAAAAATCGTTTAAAAGTTCAAAATCGTACATGTTGCTTAGCCTTTTTTGATGTATGTATGTTCGTTTGGTATAGTTATCCAATACTCGTTATAATCTATAGCCTGGATTAATTTAGATTAGGCGTGTTTGCGATAAAAGTGTAGTGGCATTCACAACATAATTATCCCCTCAGATGACAATTCAGTCTCATTGTAAAAAAGCGTGCTTGCGTTGACGTCTTTTGTAAGATACTGTTCACAAGAGCACGTTTTAAGGGCATCTAAAATTAGTCGTATTCAATATTTTACCCATTAAAATAGAATAGTAAAATAAAATACTAAAATAGAATAAATTTATGTGTACTAATGCTATAAAA
The DNA here is from genome assembly GCA_907165235.1 of Zeuzera pyrina. Taxonomy (NCBI): domain Eukaryota; kingdom Metazoa; phylum Arthropoda; class Insecta; order Lepidoptera; family Cossidae; genus Zeuzera; species Zeuzera pyrina. The sequence continues at coordinate 10,603,568 of OU015641.1, forward strand.
GTGAAAGTTACTTTTTCGCATCTAGATCGCTGAACGGACTTGGATGAATTCTGGTATGGAGATAGCTCGCAGCCTGAAGGACGTAGGCTAATTAAAAAAAACCCACGCGGATGAGTTCGAATGCAGCGTCTAGTATTTTTTATCTACTATATATTACACACTATCTTGCATTCTTTTTATTGGGTTCCGAAGTCAACAAGGAGCCCTCATAGTTTCGCCATGTCTGTCTGTTTGTTCGCGGTTAAACTCATACACTTGGTGCTATAAAGTCGTAATTTGGCATAGTTTTCGGGTAGAAACTTCCAGTGTCGATTTACATAAAGGCACTTTAGCACGTGCCCGGGGGAAATTTAGAGAAAATAACTAATTTCTCTACTAATTTCTCTAAAATTTAGAAAATTTTAGAGAGATTAGTAATATAAAAATTATATTGATCAACTCGTATTTGATTTCCTTAAAAAGGGCCACAGCCTTCGTGCCCAAGGGCCCGTTAAATATAAATCCGGCGCTGGGTATTTCCTATACATGTAAAGCGGGGATTTTTAGAATCCCTAAACTGTCACGGCTAAGTAAGGTTTACAAGTTAACAAGTAATAGAAAGAAAGAAAGAATGAAACAGGCTTATTGCCACATTAACATACACAAGGCATATAATATTCCACGAACACCTGTTTTAGTCGTTATTAGCCATTAAATCGCAAACTCACTTAATATGCTCATAGTATCAAAAATCATTCTGCTATTACGTACATCGTGACAGGCAATTACGCAACCCTTCACCGCACACAAACACTTGGTACACTTCTCCAAAGTTTATAGAGTATACACTAAACTCTAATATTAAAAAGTATAAGAGGGAGGGGTGGGATGAGTTAGCTACCCTCCATTACCCTTTGACTATGTCTAAGCTTGTAGTGTAATGCTACTCGTGTTTGATACGATCGGAGTGTACTGTTATTATACAGTACACACCCGTTGCATGCAGTCACATAACAGATTGGTGACATAATGGCATATCGATTATTACGGTGCTTGAAGCACTAATAACTTAACACATCTTATAAAGCACGGTGCTTCCCGTTACTTTAAGTTATTGGTATTTACTATATAGGCCGATTGAAAACTCTGTCAGTAGACTGATTAAGCTATGGCTTATCTCCACTGTATAACATCTTCAATCTTCATAACACCTTTCCCGTATTGGGGTCACAAAGAGGACATGTAGGATTCTTGTTGAGATTACCCGCTAAAATCTCACGGTTTGCCTCGGGGTATCAATTTATTGACGACCTCGATTGCGCAGTGGTTTAGGCGTTGTGTTTAAGAGCGGAAGGTTCTGGGGTCGATTCCCGGTTGAGGCAATTTAGGAAACGGAACTTTTCTAGATTGTCTCGGGTTTGGGTGTACTGGGAGACGCCCCCATTTTGTCGTCGTCTGGTTCTCATAGCACAGGTAATACCCTAATTTCAGACCAAATGATCGATATGTATTATCTGGCGCATTTATTTATTGAAGAAATGCTTTCGTTATATATAAATATGGCTTACGTCGTTGCTGTATTCGTTGATCAGTTTCTTCAAACATAATCATTATCGTCATCTAAATTGCACAATACGGTTGCCTTCCAAACACGAAACTGCTAATGTGTAAGAAGTAACAAAATAAGAAAAAAGTAAACCGACTTCAAAAATAAAAAAAGTACTACCTTTTACCAATCAAACCTATGTAATCAAATTTGACAGTTATTGAAGTCGGCGCCAAATCCATATATACTCAATACAACGATAAAAGAATAATTGAAATCAGTAAAGAAGTTATGCTCATAACTTAACATACATAAATAAATTAAAAAAAATTAATGTGTAATAATTAATTATAAACGAATTGAGAATCTCCTCCTTTTTATGAAGTAGGTTAATAATTTTTTTAAATCATCTTCACGCCTTCCGCCTTCGTAGGTTGCCTCCGATGATATCGCAGTCGATCAGCATGCCTTGGTTCTTAGCGACCACAGACAAACTACCCTAGAGACATGAAATGTTTACGAATTTCTAAGCAAACTATTCTGTCAAGGTTAGAGGAATAGGACGGAAGCGAGCGGCACGGTAACGTCACGTACTAGACGAAAAACTGATGTACTCGTAGATATTGTATATATCGATAAGTACAAGAATTATTTTCATAAGCTTATTTTAAAAATAGAAATAATATAATATACTTAATTGTAATCAAAACAAGATTCTTTATTTTGAAATAGTCACACAAAAAAATCAAAAATTTAGAATAGAAATACAAATCAAATTCGTTTGGGCAGTACGTGTTTTTCTTGTTGTAAAATTTTTTAACAAAAAATTAAATTGACAACTTGTGGATGCTGCGGGGCTAAAGCATTACAAGGTATAGCACTCACCCTCAGGCATGGAAAAATATTCCAAAACCGAGCAACTGTGATTAGCACTCAGAACCTACTACTTTGAATGAAAATGAAAAATTTGGTAATTTTATTAGTATTATTATTAAAAATTATTAGTATTATTATTATTTAGTTTTTTATAGAAAATCGACGCCCCCAAGTCGTAAAAAAAGAGCACACAATTTATATACCCACTCATTTATGTAACAGTTTTACAGGGACAGGCATTCGTTTGCAAATTTTACTACGCCGTTGTATAGCGGGTTACATTATACACCTAATCTACTTCTGTATAATATAGTGTGACAGTACTCTCTGAGCGACGCGTCTGTAACTTGTTGATCGACAGATGGACCAGCATGAAATTACAAAGGTCCGTTTTTGTCATTTGGCTACGGAACCCTAAAATGTGCGCCTTTATTCATTTTAACTATTTTTTTGTAGTCTAATTTATTTTATGCTAGCCATACTCGCGACTTCATTTGCGTGGAAAATGTTACCGTGACTTTTCCGGGTTAGTGTTTCCCTTTCTCTCCCTTAGACGTAATTTTTTTTATTAAAAGTAGCCTTTTTCTGTTTGTTACTTCCTACCATGGAGAATCCGCCATATTGCATTTCATTTGACACTTATATTGCTGGAAGTATTGAAAAAGTAACGTCCTATTACGGAGCACCTACCATATTGGATTTATGATAATGTCACATATACAGAAACCGTCTCCTGCTTATTCCATTTCATTTGATACCCATAATGCTGGAACTCTTGAAAAACTTGCGTCCTATTACGGAGCATTCGTCATATTGGATTTATGATGATGACACATATATAGAAACCTTCCCCTACTTATTCCATTTCATTTGACACCCACGTTGTTGGTGGCGTAAAAAAAATACTTCCTTCACTGGAGTATCTGCCATATTGGATATGTGATGACGTCACATATACAGAAACTGTTCCCTGTGTATTCCATTTCATTTGATACTTATATTGCTGGAGGTTTTTTATTTTCTAACACGGAGCATTCGCCATATTAGATTTATGATGACGTCACATATACAGAAACCTCCCAGGCGTGCGCACAACAACTCACTAATGTTTCATCGCTATCAGACAAATGGTATAGGAACGCATAGAAAACAAATGTATAAAGAAACATTCATCTGTAAAGAAACAGACAGACTTTCTAATTTTTTGAAAAAAGTAACATTCATCATTAAATAAACAGACAGACTTTCGCATTTATGAAATTAGTACGGGTATGCGCTTTTATTTATTTTTATTGGTTTAAAATCTGAAATCATTAAATTTTCAATTTAAAAACAATCATTCAAAAATGTTTGTAATAAATATTTTAATTACCTAATTAAGTTTGTAATAATAGTAGAAAAGAAACAAGATATTATAATATGGAACTAGGTATATAATTTCAAAGAATGGTAGTCATTACAAATTCTCAAAATTAATGGAAAAGATATTGACATATCGATATGTTTTTTTGCATCCCTACTTACACGTGCCATCTTGCAAGAGTGAGGACGCAACATGTAATTATTGCTTGCTAGACAAGGACAAGGGCTGACTCTAAAGCTACCAGCAACCAGTATCACTAGAGCTCTGTATTTTTCTGTTATAAATTTGTAGTGTTAATTTTATACTTACCGATGAAACGTGATATTGTCCTTTTTGAATCTATTTTTACGACTGTCGCTACCACACCACTTTTCAGCGCAATTTGGCATTGTTTACGTATTTTATTCTATATTTTTTAAAATGATTAGACACAGGTCACGGATCTGCTTCCTGGTTAATACTAAAGGAGCGCGCATTTGTGTTTGAACTTATATGAGCATTTGTGCAAATCGATGGGAGAAAACGGTGCCTTTTCATGTCCTGTCTTTAGGCTAATCTGTCTGTGTTAGCGACTTTGTCTCTAGGAGTGGTATCATGCACCAACTATTAGAACTCGATTTAGGGAACTGCTATCCCGCTTGCACCAACAGTAGTTTGTTGCAAGCAAAATGGCAGTTCCTTAAATCGAGCTTAAATATAGTCGGTGCAAGCCAACCTAAATCTGATATTTTAAAATTTCAATTAAAGGATTATATTCGTACACAGGAACAAAAAGTTTTGACATGCGTGTTGTGTCAGTTAGCAGTACATTTCACATTTTTTTTCTTTCTCTGTCTTACTTATGGGCTTACCACCATCTCTAAGTATTATTATTTTAATTTAATTTAATTTTTATTTTCTGTATTGGGGAAAAAACAGATATAGACACAATTATTACAAAATAAATTAGAACATAATGCTGTATACATAGTCTACACCCTAGACCAATTCCCACTTAGAGTTATTGGTAGACGTGGCAATGAATTCACAACATGTTTCAGCAACTAGCTACCTAAAACTAACAGTCACAGCAGTTAACATTCTTAAGTACATCCGGACTCTACAAAAGAATGCCTTATAAATATAACAATCAACACAAACATCAGTGCTTACTACTAAAAAATAAATTACAAATACAGTTTCTAGGCTACATTTTTTTTATTTAACAATAGGGTTACTCGACGCTCCTACTTATCGTACGTACTACCGAACATGTCCACCGAGGTTAGTTGCTTGTTGTATGAGTCGCAGAGTCTACTAATATTACTTGACTCGACTTATAGGGTAGTTTTTGGAACACCGTCAGGTTTTGGAACACCGTCAGGTTTTGGAACACCGTCAGGTTTTAGTGGGTAGACCCGGCCTAGCACCCTAATGTCGAGGAGTCCCACATACCCCCCTGCCACCCCCCTACGGCAGGACGGGATGCATAAAGCATTTCCTGACGCAAAAAAAAAAAAAAAAAAAAAAGGTTGGACGGCTAAACATCGCAGTTCTTACGTATTTCTTTCGCCTACTGATGATTATGTCGAATGATAAAACTAATCACTAACCTAAATTATTCTAAAAAATTCTCTATCTGCCTATGGAGTACCTAATAAAATCAATTCAACCGTTTCAGAGTACTTGGACAAACTGACAGACAGACCGATAAAAATTTAAAAACGCGTGTTTGGTTTTTTGTAACATGTAAATAACTATGTAAGCCTATAAGCAATAGCCTTTATTTCGAAATCACAAACAGACGCTCCGATAATAATAATGGTATATATACATTATACTTATGTATACAGACGCAGAAGTTAGATATGTATCTGTTTATACAGATAATTTTAAATATAAATCTTATCAACAACGGGTCATACATGAGACAGGAAAACTAAAACAGGAAAAAAGATTAAAAAAACATTCTGGATAATAATTATTCAAATTCAAATATTTGAGTACAATTCTGCAGTATATTACCATTATAAAGCCTGACCAAAAATGTAATATGAGTGTGAGGGCTATAAGGACGCTACTTATTTGTTTTTTCCCAAAAAAAAAATTGATTTTATCTTTTCTTTCACTTTTAGTGTTCTATTTCAAAACTGAAAAAAAAATGAGAGGGCGAAACAAAGAAAAGAAAGGAAATCACGTACTTAATCTTGGTGTCGGTCTATCTCAGTCATTTTTTTTGAAGACTATTTGACGTGAACAGCTGAAATTTGGAAAGTTAAATAAAAAACAATTTTTTTGGGGTTATCGTGGGGTACACACAGCGTCAGGATATGGTTTGTAAATATTTATAGCAAAATCGTATTAGAAGAGTGTCATGCATTAAATGACTTGAGCTTGACACGCGCAGACGGCTATCGGAATATCGACATTTCTTTTTTCGTTAGGTTCGTTCCTCGGACCAAGTATTACAAACGGACGGAGTATTTGCTCAAAAAGCGTGTCCTTAAAGTATTCTTTCTATGTTGACCGATTTCCTAGATTTTTAGTAATGTGCGTGACTAGAGAAAGACACAGTACAACGATATACAGCTGAACATGACATATTTTTATTTTTGTGACTGCTAGTACCCAAAATACGTAAGATTTACGAGTATTTTGCAAATAATTGTTTTATGATCGACTCTTAAACTAAATACATTGACAGTGTGAGGTTGCCATATGTACTTATAACTAACTGTTTTACTCGTAGTTACGCTTCAGAATGAAGTAGAAAGATACAGAAAAATTCGTTTGACACACGGTGGTAAAAACGAAAACTTATTATGACTAATTCCATTATGTTTCATGGTTCGAGCTCGGACCTATGCCTGTGTATGTATCTATTAAATGACAGCTGACATTAAATGACTTGAGCGTGACACACGCAGACGGCTATCACAGAATATCGACATCTCATTCTTTCGTTATTTGATATGAATGGCTGTACATGTCCCACCAGACCTATATCACTGCGAAAAATTGATCGATTGCGATCTTTCTTTCGCTAACGAAACGCACCTAAGTGCGTTCCGTCTTTAAAAGTTCAAAATCCATTTGTTTGATGCTGTGTGTTAAACAAAAATTTAACCCTTAACCACCCACCACCGATCTCACAGACCGCAACGAATTTTCGAACTCAAATTTTTCTTTTCTGTACATTGAAAAGTATCGTCGATTCGCTCGGCGAGTGTTGAGGTACGTGCGATTTGCCCGGGTCCTTAAAAATATTTCGCCAGCGGTTTCCATGACCGCACGTAGGTGGTTGTGCAATTTTTGTTTATTTATTTTTATTGTTTTCTTGTCAGAATGAATAAAATCGACGGAAATATTCAAAGGTGGCTGCAGCAAGAAATATCAGATGCGGAAGATATACCGAACGATAGTCTTTGTTCTTTGGTTTTCACTAAAGATTTACCTTGTGGTCTTATGTACCGAAGGAAAGTAAGGCTTTGATTATGGTCTCAAGTATGCACCATACCGCGAGTGTTGACTAAAGTACTAAGAAACCTGAAATTATAATGTACTACAACCAAACAGAAGTAGGAGTCGATCTTCTCGATCAAAGATGCTCAAACTATTCCACTTCCCGTCGAACACGACGATGGTCTTTGATTATATTTTACAGAATGTTAGATGTCGAATGCTTATGGTGTCAGTTTGAGCAATCAGGCCCAAAAGACCTAAAGCCAATTCAAATTCCTGAAAAAATATACAGAATAGCTGACAAAACTGCATATGTAACATCGCGAAAAAAATTATCACAATCAGATAAATAGAACTATTATTCCGTATTCTACAGATCAGCGATGATATACCGAGCACTTCCAATGCAGAAAGTCTTGAGCTTTTCAAAACCTGTTTTGCTTGTGACCCAAAAAAAACGCAAGACAATTTACTTATGTTTTATGTGAAAGGTACCAATTTGTTTGGAATGTGTGAAAAAAAAATAACGTAACTGCCGCGAGAAATTGTAAATGTTTTGGAGCTGCTATTTTTGTGAAGTTTTCATTTTATGGTTGATTTTTTTGTTCAATTTTATATCAAATTTATTCAATTTATAAGAATGAATACCAAAAAGTTGATATTTTATACTCTTAATGCTACAGCACTCATTTTTTTAGAATATTTATTTTTTGAGTCAAAATTAAAATTTTTTTTAGTATTTGACATTATAAATTAAAGCTCTAGAGTATAAAAAAGTATTTTATTCATTATAAAGTTTCGTCATTGCCATAAATTCCAAATTACAATCAATAATTTACAGCGGTGTCCATGACCGCACATAGACGGTTAAGTGACAAAAATACATGGTACGAGGGCTGCTATTTATGTATCCGGAATAACAAAGTGAAACAAACATATAGCATTTATTATAGTTTTATTGCTTTACAAAATATTCACCATGATGATTGATGCAGTTTTGCATGCGTTGGAACCTTGTTGGATTCTCGTAGCACATTTTCCATTCGGATTGAGGTATCTCCAAAACGTGCATTTTGAACGCATCAACAGCCTCTTCACGGCTCGAAAAACGGGGGCCAATTCGGGGCTGTACGGCGGATGACCCGTTAATTCGATCTTTTAATCTTCCAAATACCGAGTTGTTTCGGCCGATGTGTGACAGTTAGCATTGTCATGATGAAGAAGGATTCTGCGTTGTCGGTTGTTCTTTCTTATTTCTTCAAAGACTTCTGGCAAACAAATGGTCGTGTATCATTCAGAATTAACCGTTTTACGATCCTCTAGTGGCACTGTAGCTACATGTCCATTTATACCAAAAAAACAAGCGACTATTTGCTTCAAAGTGCTTTTTGAACGAATGACTTTTGTTGGGTTCGGCTCATCTTGGAACACCCGAACCGTTGATTGTTGTTTACTTTCAGGATCATACGCATATATCCAAGATTCATCACCTGTGTAGATATTATAGACAGCTTTTGACGCACCCTGATTGTACTTTTATAAAATTTTTTCACATCAATCGACACGACCCCTTTTTGGTCAATTCTCAAGTTGTGAGGAATCCAACGTGAACAAATTTTTTTTACAGCTAAATGTTCATGTAATATTTTATATATACTCGTCATACTTATGCCCAGAGACGCCTCTATCTCGCGATATGTAACATGACGATCTTGCATTATTAGTTCCCGCACAGCTTCAATATTTTGAGGTACAACAACCGATTTAGGGCGACCTTCTTTAACTTCGTCCGTGAGCACAGACCGCCCACGATTAAACTCACTAAACCAGTGATACACAGTAGTTTTCGATGGTGCTTCGTCCCCAAAAGTCGAAGTGACTTGATCGATGCACTGTTTTTGAGTTAGCCCTCGCCGAAAGTCCTAATAAATCATAGCACGAAAATTTTCACGACTTAAATCCATGATGATAAAGACTCGCAATTTTCAAAATGACGCCACAAAGGATAAACAAATGACAGCTACATAAAACAAATTGTATTGTTCAGCCAAAGAGTTCCATTTTTAAATGTTATAATTACTATTTTAATATTGTTCTGTAACTGGCCAGTACCAGATACATAAATAGCAGCTCTCGTATGTGGTCAAGGGTTAAACCACGAATTCGAAAATGTTTTAATAAGTTCGTTTGAGTCATTTTTTTTTGAAAACACGTATCCCTTCCCTCCAACTTATTTCTTCTCTTTTATATACTGGCAACTCAATTCATATACATACCTATTTGAAACATTTTTTGCCATTCTCATGTAAAAAGTGGTATATCTTTAATGTAAAATGTCGGTCATCTTACTACGAAATAGGAAATACGAAATAGGAATACGAAACAGTTTCCAGTAAAGTGATAGTAGGCTTTACTGGAATTAAAAATGACTTAGAAAAACGCGAAAACTTCAGTTATATATATTTATTCAAACCTTTTAATTCTTAACACTTGTGTAAAACTTTAATGCGCAATATATGTGCTATCAAATTTGTACTTCAAAACTCCCAAAAATGCAAAAAAAAAAGTTGGCATAACTTCGGTTTTCTTATTCCCGCCAAAAAGTCCTCCTACTTATCTCCTATAGTATCATTTATAAAAAAAAGGAATTCATAGACATCGATAATAAAGTGGATTGCATTACATGAAATACATTTTTTATATGAAAAAAGAACTCCACAACAAACTTAGTTTGATGATTGATGGCCAATTTTTACGTCACTCGTCCGTCGAATCGACGAATTAACAAATTCTCCGCTTGTCTGTAATGTTTGAATACGTGTTGTCACCCTAAAGGTCTTTCATTACAATGACAATACGTATTCAAATTTTAAACATAGGATAGTAGCAAAGATCACTGAAGTCATTCAAGGATATTTTTTTTGCTTCTGTGGTAATTCGTGGTTCGAGAATCTGACAATATTTAGTATTACTGGTACAGTAAATGATGCTTCGATGTTAGATTTTCCCGATGACTAAATAACAAGTACTTTATCATCTATATAATAAATGCTCTAGGAGTTCAGCCATTAGTAAAAGGCAGTCGCTAAAAGGCAGTAATTGTAAGCCGGCTTGGAGGTCTCATGGGGTTTACAACAGTAGGTTAACATCAGAGTAATTAAGGAACGTAATAAACACTATGCAATTGAATAAATAAGCAAAATTTACATCATCATAATCATCATTACTTGTAAATACCATGCATCCACTTTGTGAAACTGACAATACACATTTAAAAATAATAATAAAAGAAATAAAAAAAATAAAAAGATCACATATACATCTACAATATTCATCAAAATCACACATTTCGGATAAAATGCATCTAAAACAATCCTAGACAAGATGCAAACAACAAACGAAACCAGTTATGGAGGCCGCTTGTATCCCAAAATCTTAGCTTCGTCATCCAGGTATACAATCATTACTGCTGCTTCACTATCCCAGAAAAGAGAGCCCATGATCTTACCGGTGGATGGACTCATTTTGAATTTCTTAGGAGATGGAGAAGATGGTGTTTTCCAACTCATAGATTGTAATTTCGTTTCGGGGTCATAATGGCAAAACCATGTTTCGTCTATTGTTATAAATCGAGCTAAAAACGATTGGGATTTTGATGCTCTAAAGGGCATCGGGAAACATTCAGATTGATTGTTTAATGCATTGGTAAGCATTTTAGGTCTCTAACGCGCAGATACTTTTTTCATCCTTAAGCATTTCATGAAATGTTATGCACACTACTTATCTGTGGAAATCACCCGTACTTCAGCAATAAAACGTATCACGACACGGCGATTCAATGAAACAATTTTATCGACTTTTTAACTATTTCTTTAGTAACTGCTGTCACGGCGTCCCTCGCGAAGGTCATCTTTGGCGGATGTTTTCCCACGTTTAAATTCGGCTCACCAACATGCAACTGTGGAATAATGCGGAATATTTACCCCTTATGTGTCCCGTAAATATTGATTTACTTGTTCCTTAATATTTTTCAGCGCAGATATACATAATAACTTGTTGCTATAAAATTTTTATTGATTTACTCAATTTTTTCCATTTTCGCTCCACTACAACAAATAGCAATCAAACGACTCTTACATTTAAAAAATAAAAGATAATCAGTTTTTTTTCGTATCTTTCTAACTGATATTCCAGAGTTAGCAGAGAGCATTTCCCTTTTTAAATTGTGAAGAGTTCCTACATAGTGTAGGTATGTATGTACTACGAATTAAAAAAAAATTATTACATCTCCACACTGCGTCACGCATTACCGCAGAGAAAATTATATATACTGGAATAGCCCAGAAGAAGATTATGACATCATTTGACATGTTCTATAAATATTTTCGATGGGCAATATTGCTGACACGAGTTACCTGTTCTTTCCAGTGTGAGTTTTTTAACTTACAATAATGTAGTATACAGAAAATGATTGTGTATAGTTTATTTAAGTGTTCTGTTTTTCTTACATATTTCTCGTGTCAAGGATACGTGACTTCTATTCAACCGATTGTTCATGAATAGTATTTATCATTATATATTATCTACTTACAAGAAATAAGGATGCGATGGTATGGATGGATGCTACAATATACAAAACTAAATTTATAAAAAAAAGAGTTAAAAAGAACTTCTTGAAAGAACGTGTAAATTTCTGTTTTATGTGTCATATATTACTCCTAAAAACGCAGAGAATAGAAAATCTAAATAAAATACAAACTTCACTTCTTCCGTTCCTGCGAAATAGTTCTTGGTTTTCGGTATTTTTTATGATTTCCTAATAGAGTTAGGTGACAGAGAGAATTTTATATGGATAAATATAACCTTATGATGTAATAATATTCAGTGATGATTTTAGATTTGCCTTTATACTTATAATGCTTAAGTTATTTATATTTCATTTCATAAATCTATTATTCTAAGAATTATGTACAAAACACGCACGCGTTCATTTAAATTTTCGTATTCTTATTTATGCACTTGCGCAGAACATCAATTACGACTATGATTACTGTAGGTTAAAAATTTTTTTTTTAAATGTAAGAAACGAAAAATCCAAATGAAACTGCAAACTTCACTTCTATCCCGTTAAAAGTCTTAATTATAATTAACTTCATTATATTTTATCTACCTTACGTTTTCTATCGCAGTTTTTTATGTCATCGGATTTTTTATGGAGGAGTAGAAAAAAATCTTTGCATCTGATTTTATTTCAAGATTTAAGTTGAGAACGAAAACTGAGAAAAAAAAGTTTGTACGAATAATATATATAATATCGTTGCTATTTGTAAAAAAATCTCACAAGAAAATTTTAGTTATTCATTAATATTTTAAGTAAATTTCATTGCCCTTTCGGGTGTTGCCACAGAGTACAATAAAATCAAACTTTGACCCTATTTTTAGCTACAAGGCTCACAGATGGCAATGCGCAATTAAACAATAACACGTTAGCCCATCGCTTATACCAGTTCTTATAATAAGCTTATATAAGCAGGTGTCACAATATTTTTCTTTCTCTACACCAAACCAGCACGGAAGCTAAGCTTTTAATGTTATTTTTCCGTTTCATTGCTTCTTTAATTGATTGTCAATGGGTTCTAAACGGCAGAATAAATATAATTTTTGCAATTTAATGTTATTTCGACGTTTTATTAGCTAACTTCCTTGTAACACCTTAACCTGTGACATAGATTAAACAACACTATGTTGTAAAATGCGCTCCGTTTGTTTGCATATCCGAGGTTGGATCCTTGACTCTCAATTATCTGTTAAAAGTGTTGTATTCTGTTATACTCATTACATAAGTACAAAGTATGATCAGCGCATAAATGTTTTTCATTACGGATGGCTAAATTTTGCTTTTTTAAGATTAAGGTTCGGTATTATAATTTTTTATGGTGTTAACCAGCTTTGTGTACAAAAATTCCTAAAAATAAACGAATACTTAACTTAAAAAATAAGTTAAGTTAATATTCACAATAATTATATTATTACTCTAAAGACTATGACTAAAAGTAAAAACTAAATTTTCGCTTCCCAAATTGACGTGCCCGGGAAATTAATCTGGGAGATTGATTCACTGACCAGTGTACAAACAGTCCAGTCAAATTAAAAAAATAACAAATTCCCACAGATAACAAATCTTCGCTATTGATTACTTAAAAAAGACTCTAAATATACACATAATAAGTAGAACTAGTAATTATAAATATACTAGAATATACTATATATACAATATACTAGAAACACTCAATCTACATTATGTTTTGTCAAAGGAAGGTTTCAGTAAAATTAATAAATTAATTATTTTATTATTTCTGCGCTCTCATTTTGCTTAAACTTGTCTGACTTGTTTGACTCTTGTCAAATATTTCTACCACAGGTTCTTTATTCTTTACATACTTAGGCATTAGTTTAATGCATAAAGCGACGGAAGTTGCTATTGGAGTAGAATGTTCTTCAACATGTCGACTCCACCTGCAGTTACGTGCTAAAATAAACAAACAATGGTTGTGTAACTATCTACAAAAGGAAATATTATTTGTGTATTGTATTTGCTAAGGAAATAAAATAAAAATAAAAACTTTAAGTGCCTGTATTTTTAAAATACATTATCCTCATTTTATGGTTAAAAATCTAAAATACAACCTTCACATTATCCGTGTACTTGATCATTAAATTTACAATAATTTTTAATAGTTTAACATCTTGTTTACAACTTAAAAGATCAATGTTTATACGTAATATAAGCCATATGTTAGATCTATTACTTAAATTATATTACAACATTTGACGAGTTTAGGGAACTAGAGAAGTGAAGTTTATATTTTGTTTAAATTTTTCACTTTTATGTTTTTTTAAATTTAACGAGGAATAATAATAATACGCAGATATTATTGTGTTGAAGTTCTGTGCAAGTGTTCAAGAATTAACTTAGGCTTATATTGTGGCAGAGCGTTCGCAGTTCAGCGCAGCGCATATTGTTTTTGCGTTTAAAAAAAATTGTGCTGCCCTACACTGGGTTCTGCTACGTTGCGCAGCTTACGTGTCGGTAGACGTCTATTTTAGCTTAGCTTTAGGAAAAAATATGTGCAACTGAATTTTATGACTTTCTACCGAAATTCCCATATAACTTAAGTGAAGTTTACTGTCAAGTATGTATATACACTGCGAAAACATTACCTTCCTTGAAATCGCATAATTTTTTTTTATATATTGTATAATCACGTTCAAAGGTACTCCAAGAAGGAAATATCATCGGTGTTAAGAAACGGTTATCACCGCTAATTACTCATTTAAAGTCTCGATTACTATCTTTACACAATAATAGCTGTCGTTGTATGGACGTTAACAATAAATGAGTATAAAACCACGAGATATGTCGTCATGTTCTGTGAAGAAACTGGCATTTATAAGTGGACATTAGGTCGATAACGTTTCGTAATTAATCGATTACAAAATGCACAGAGACGATTCCATTATAAGTGACGTACAATACGAATTGATTTTACGCATTATGTACATTCATATCTCAATGTCGATATTTACAAACTTATAACTACACATTATCTTAAATAATAGACTTACTCAAAGTTGCCGTTTAGAAAGCTGTCATTGCTTAGGCTGCAATGCCCAGCAGACTGGTAGCATTACCTCTTTCAATAGCCAAATTCATTCAGCCAGCGCAACGGTCTCGCGATGCCTCGAAAATATCAGAAACCAGTCGATGATGGGCTTCGGGATCCCGGGGTCCCAAAGTTTAGACTGCAAAAGGCGCAAATAAGTGGTGTACCGACTTGTTCATTATAAAGTACTTTTTACACTTTATTGCGAATAATTTTTGTAGGTAATCCGATATAAAATATGAGTGTATTTATTACAATTTTTCTCTTCTGCGGTGCTGACTATTGATGCGTCCAAATGAAAGTCCGACATGTATCCTTTGGCACGTTTTGTTTAGCCGGCAGAGTGTAATGGAACGTGTATGAATGAAAGTGTGACACAATGACACAAATATACTCACTATGGTGATAAGAACACACGTGGCGAGTCGTGATAAAATATTCAGTGGTCGGACCTAGAGACCCCCTAGTCAGAGGCACTCTCGGAATCTCAGCAGCCCGAATATTCAAATTTGTCACCGTCGACTAATCATTATTAACTAAAACGTACCTAATTATTTATTATCAAAGATCTGACTTCAAATTTTATGAATTTAAAGGTACTATTGCTGTAACAGAACATAGTAAAAGTATAGTTAGGATGAATGTATTTCGTTCACTAAAGAACGAATTGTAATAACTGCATGTGTAATGTAGGTAAATAAAGGAATTGGCCTTCAATAAATTTAAAACAGCCTTACATAAATGGCTTATATGAAAAACATTTTATACAGTGCAAAAATGTGAACTGGGTGACTTTATTATTATTATATTTTATTGTACACTATTTCTGTCAATTTTTAATCGATGTAAATAATTGATATGATGAATATGACATTGATACAATTGAATGTAATGTTTTGATTTTAAATGATAAAATAATAATTTATAGACTACATAAGCTGAGAACAGTGATTGTGAATAATGGCGCTCTTGGATTATTTATTACTAGCTGTGCTTTGCGGTTTCACCCGCATCATATTTGCTATTTTTTCGATATAAACAGTAGCCTAGATTACCATCTGAAAAGTCCTCTACCTACCAATGGACGTCCCGTCAAAATGGGTTCAGCCATTTCTTGGTCGGTTTTTATGCTCGTTTATTCCCAAAACATCCTAGAAATGCAAAAATTTATGTTTATAATTATATGTATCCAGGAAATGAAATTTAAACGACAGTAACGCGTGGATATCACAACATATTAAATGAATTTTGGAATAACGTATCCTCTAATAATATTAATACATCAGCATATCTTTTTATCATTTTTTTTTTTCTTGTTACATTCGCATTGTATTGCAAAATATGCTGTACTGACTTGAAATCGATAATGTATTTGTTCAATTTAATCTTGACATATTATCTATTATTATTTTTGACATGTGTATTTTTACTACATATTCTCTAATAATAAATCTGACATATGCATTTTACTAACTTTTACTAAGCTTCGCATTATATCCATCATTGTATTTGAAATTTTATCTTACAATTAATTCTACGTATTTTTTGTTATAATATTTGGCTAATTGCTTGTTTATTGCTGCAACAATAATTTATCTCTTATTTCATTGTTAAATTGTAATTGTACCGATAGTCATTGATATATTTTGTACTAATTGTTATGACGTGTAAAAATGTGTGCACTTACATAATATATCAAATAAAAAAAAACATTACGTTTGTTACCTGTAAGTGACATTGAGCAGTTATAGCTCTGAAAACAAAATCGGCCTTGTAGTGAAGTGACATTATAATTATTTCTGTAACACATACATTTCGTAGAATTTATTCAAATAAATCAATTTGCACTCCGTACCGTCTGACGCTTGTACACACGCAGCTGATATTTAAACTAAAAAATTTCACATTTAAGCGGCAGTTATTGTAAAATTGTTGTCGAATTGCATATAAATACAATATATAGATATAACCCATTTCTTTCATTTTAGACTTAATTTTTTTTTTATATCAGAGGAGGCAAACGAGCTAGCGTGTCACTCGATGGAAAATCGATAGAAAAATATGATGTAAATATATGTGTGGCACTACGACATTTATAACATAACTAGAGATGGGCTTGTTTGCAAATGATTGACTTAGTTGTCATACTTATTAGTTATTGGTAAAACAAATGTTTTTAGAATTTTATTTTTTTGTCCGTTTATGTGTTTCTTCTTTGTTTCAATAAAAAACAGCATGAATTAAAAGGTCACATAAGTGTAAAAAATTGTACTTTTAAAAAAACACTTAAATATGAAAAGAATGAAAGATTATTATTGTTTGCACATCGCAAACAATAATGTTCTGTTATTATTCTGTCTTACATTTAGAATGAATTGCGTCATTCACAAAATATTAGCGTGAACCTAAGTGAACTCATTTATGACACTAATTTGTCTAGGAATATAGGCAACCTTTAAGTGGCATGCAAATTAAAAACAAAACGCTTGACAAATAACCAAATTTTTTCCAATGCTGTAGTATTAATATTTAGTGTTATTTGTTAATAGTTCATAGTTTCTTGTATATAACGGAAAAACAGTGTTACTAGTGCTACGTGTAATACGTCGGACCAGTGAACGGTGAAAATTTAGCCAAATTTTTGTTAGTTTCTTGTTTGTTTACATTAAAGTCAAAAATGAAAAAAATGGGATACATATGTATCTAAATATCTATCTTTAAGTTTTTTTAGGTATCGAGATCCAAGTTATCGAAAACAGGGAACATCAATTTATCCTTAATGTTCTGTGAACAAAGAGGTATAACGAAAATATTGTATAAAAATGTTACTGGCTGATTACCTGGCGGTGGAACTGAGCGCCAGAAAAAAAATTTTTTTTTAATTTATTGTGCTTTTTGTACATATCGAACTCGTTTGTCATTTATTTTACTCATAGAAGAGAATGAAAAGTATAGTGACTTTTTGGCGGTAACGGGAGAAGAGAGGTTGACATTTTATTTAGATGTTCTATTTTTTACATTTTTGGGAGTTTTAAAGAACAAAAGTGATAGTATATTGTGTTTGAGTAAGTGAAAAGAATGGAGTAGGTCTAAATAAACATGTGTAGCTGAAGTTCTCGCGCTCTTCCTAGAAGTCCCATAAAACTTCAGTAAAGTTTGCTATCACTTTACTGGAGGAGTTTTACGATAACGATTCTACATAATAATACAATACGTGACATTGGCAAATGCGCTAATCTGTGCGCCATGCCATGAAAAATTAACTTTTTATCTCGGGCGATATACATTGAATACTTCGCTCCACTCTGGATTCAAAATAGCGCCTCGCCGTAAAAATATTATTTTACTCCCTTGTTATTACTATCTATTAACATATCACTGCTAAAACGCTGGGTTCAAAATATAAGCATTTCACTAGTGACAGCATTTCATTCGATGAGTACCAAACAATAAACTATGAGGAAGCACCTATACTACTACTATAATTACTACTATTCTATGAATTAGTCACGGATTCGTTTAAAATGTAGTAAGAAATTGAAATGGAGCAATCACAATGATTTAGAGAGCTATGTGATTTGTTAGTTTGAAATGCAATTAAGTTTTACATTGCATAGCGACGCAGTGCAATGTATATTTGTCTCACCTTGTAACGTTGTAACTGGGACAATATTTTACTTGGATTAGTACTAACGTAACCTATCTACCTCTTTTGTATTATAACATCATTGGTTTCAGTACTACTAAGAAAACAAGTACATTTGAAAGGTAGTAGTAAAGTAGTCATGTAGCTTCTAAGTTATTTGGGTACTGGCGTGAAAAAACAGAAGAACATCAGAATAACGTATACATATCCCACGATGCATCCCTAATCGTCTTAGGACGATGTAACCATCGTTCTAGGGGTAGTCAGAGAGGACGGAGCGCCAAGCGTCGGAGTCCTCACATAGTTCCTCGCTTTTTGCTTCCTCAATTGACATTTTCGCCGAGGTATGCGAGTGCTTTTAACATTTACGTCAGCTAGCACTCTGGTTATTTGATCTTCGTAAATCAGCCTTGGTTTTCCTTTTCTTTTTTTACCACTCGCTTTCGCTCTGTAGATTTTCTTCGTCAGTCTTTCATCACTCATTCTTTCTATGTGACCGAACCATCTAAGCATTCCTTTCTTCATTTTTACAATAACACTGTCGTGCAACCCTGTCATACTGCGAAATCTCTTTATTGCTTATTTAGTCCGCAACGGTGACACCTCACATATTTCTAAGAGATCGCATTTCTACTTCATTTATCTTACTTTCACTCGATTTCGTGCATATCCAGGCCCACTACCGTACAATAAAGTTGGCCGAAGAATACATATATAGAAGAACTAGCGACCCGCCCCGGCTTCGCACAGGTACAAATTTTTTGAAAATAAAATACAACCCATGTTATTCGCTGATAATGTAGTTTTCTATAGCTGAAAGAATTTGTGAAATCGTTCGAGTAGATTTTGAGTTTATCCATTACAAATAAACAATCAAATTTTTTCTCTTTATAATATTAATAAGTATAGATATACATAAACATACATTCATACATACATATCTTCACACTACATCTGAATGACGACCTCCGTGGCGCAACGGCTTAGCGCGTTGGAAAGTAAACGGGGGTTGCGGGTTCGATTCCCGTCCCAAGTCTGGGTGTTTATGTATAATATGTATTTATTAACAAAAGAAAAGTATATAAGTAGTATATCAGTTGTCTAGTACCCATAACACAAGCGCTGTGCTGCTTACATTGGGACTAGATGGCGCTGTGTGAAATGTCTGAGTATATTATTAATATTATTATTATCTCCAACGGGGTAGGCGGAGTTACGGAGCGCTAAGTTAAAACAAAAAAAATATTTGTAGCTATTTTTAAATGATTACTTACATATTATTACCGGCTATTGTTCATTAGAACATTCATTCACAAGTAGTATAAAAAAATGTGTGAAATGTTCCCAACGACCAACGTTTACCAACAATAAAATGCCATTGTAAAGCTATGAAATCGTTACGCAAAACCTTCTTTAGGGGACTGAAGGAAGATATATATATTTATATACACATCGCTTAACCGCGCCAAGAATGTTATATGAAGTTGTCAATTAACATCTCTAATGAAACCACTTACAGACATTGTAACATTCAGATTAATCAACCGTAGACCACCTGTTATAGCTTCATTTATGATGCGAGGTTCTAAACGGTAAACATATTTGTCTGGCTTAACTTGTATGTAACATTGTTTATTACAGGGCAGGTATTATTATTAATATTACTTTATTTAAAAACTAGCGACCCCCGGCTTCGCAACGGTAGAATTTTTTGAGTTGAGTCCGTACATCTTACTCGCTGATAATGTATGTAGCTGTCTACAGGATTTTTGAAATAGGTTCAGTAGTTTTTGAGTTTATTCATTATAAACAGGCAATCAAATTTTTTCTCTTTATAATATTAGTATAGCCTAGCGACCCGCCCCGGCTTCGTACGGGTAGAAATTTCTTTTAAAAAAAATACAGCCCATGTTACTCGCTGATAATGTAGCTTTCTATAGGTGACAGAATTTTTTAAATCAGTTGAGTAGATTTTGAGTTTATTCATTATATCCAGACAATCAAATTTTTCTTTTTATAATATTAATAGAAAGATGCATACAGGTAGATTGAATATAATTATAACATATTGCTAAAGAAAAAAATGAAGTTTTTTCTTATTTTATTATACTAGCAAACCCGGCCCGTTTGACTGGGGGTTAGTTTCATTGAGGGTAAAAAAAAAACAAAAAAAAAATTCTACTGATCCGATCGCTACCAAACTTTACAGGATCACCCGCTAGGCCAATCTGAAGATTCCCTGAAAATTTCATCGAAATCGGTCATTTGAAGGGTACATTCATTACTCCAGATGGACATAGGCTTTACATTACGGTATCAACGCGGGCGAAGCTGGGACGAACCGCTAGTAATGAACAAAATAGTAACGAAGAAAAATTGTGTTTTTAGAGATTTGCGTCAAAAGTGATGACTAGGACTTGGTCCAGTGGTGGTAAAATTTAACAGGAATAAAGTCAATTGCATATTTATTCTCGAATAAACAGCTGACAGATTGTTGAACACGCATTACCTTAAGTTTTGCAATTTCGAACAGAGTAAGAATGAGAAAAAACAAAGAATTTAGGTGTAGATTACACATCATCTCTGTGCTTTATTTTAACTAGCTAAGTGCACTACTTAACGGAATAAATTCACAGTAAAATACGGACACAGCAACGCAGTATGGGTTCTGTTTTAACCATTTTGAAAATCAAAGCAAATATAGTCTGTTAAATCTGCTCCTGGTAGAGTTTCTCACCACATAAACAAAATATTATTTGTTTATGGAAATTATATAACCTAGAGACTCTTTCTGGGCCTACTCCGTTCACCTACCCAAACGAATTGGATTGAAATTTGTATTTCTATTCCAAATTTCTGATTTTTTCTGTTACTATTTTAAAATAAAGAATTTTGTTTTGATTACGTACAAATTATAATATTTCCATTTTAATATAAAATTATGAAAAGAATTCTTGTACCTACGACTTATCAATATGTACAATATCTACAAGTACATCCCCTTTTCGTCTAGTATCTACGTGAGGTTACCGTGTCGCCCGCTTACGTCCCTTTGCTCTAACCTTGACAGAACAGCTTAGAAAATTGTAAACATTTGTTGTCTCGTAGACTAGTTTGTCTGTGGCTGTCCTAATATATTATACCACACCACAGTTTTTATTAGTATAGTAGCGGTAGTAAGATATTTAACTATTTTTCCCATAACATAAACATAACTTCACGCTGTATCCCCAACGGGGTAGTCAGAGAGGACGGAGCGCCAGGAGTCGCGGTCCTTACACACCTCTTTCGCTTCCTCAAATCTCATCATTCTCCTCACACATTTTCGCCTAGGTATGCGAGTGCTTTTGACATTTCCGTCTGCTAACACTCTGCTAACACTCTTTTTCCCATAGATGTAGAATAATAAAAATAAGACAATTAAATGGTATTTCCAACAGTTATTTACGTGTATGTCGGCTCTGTCTGGATGCAGTTGTAAAGTCATTTGTCAGAACTACGTAATGTTGTTAAGGTAACACTGTAAAGTTATCGGAAAATGGCGAAGAGATAAATATTTTTAAATGAGTATTTTCACGTAATTATTCATGTAATTAAATTAAATAAATATTATTTTTATCTATTTTACAGTGACTATATCACAGTATAGTATATTAAAATAATATTTTACCATAACAAAATTTTTTTATCAAATAGGTATGTAAAACTACATTTTACTTTCTTTCCTTCTGTTCGTTCTTTTGTGTTTTTGGGATTTTGATCTGGTTTCAAATGTAGCTACACTCAAATTGTAGTAATTAATTATAAATGTTGTACCTATTCTTAGGTATAAAATAAATTATAAGGCAGAACATAATTTTTTTTTGGTAACAATTTTAAAGTGCATAACTATTTAATCATCAAAGTATTCATAGCATAACATAATAATATATAATATACTACAAATCTTATGCATATATATATATATATATCAATATCAATATTTAAATTGACATTAACGTTAAGATATATATGTACCTAATTACAATGATTAATAAATATTAGTCTATGACTATATAGGTAGATTCTTTATTAATAACAAAAAAGTACATACATATGTTAATATTTACAAACTTAAAACTACACATTATCTTAAATAATAGACTTCCTCAAAGTTGCCGCCTCTTTGAATAGCCAAACTGATTCGTTGGCGGAAGAAGCTGCCAGCCCGGCGATCTCCCGAAGCCTCGACCAGTCTCTTACAAATATCAGAAACCAGTCGATGGGCTTCGGGGTCCCAGGGGACCCAAAGTTTCGATAATAGTTATATTTTACAAATTGACATTTATATATTCCTAAGTACATACGTACATACATATCTTCACGCTGTATCCCTAATGGGGTAGTCAGAGAGGACGGAGCGCCATATTCCTAAGTGTTTGATAATATGTGGATATTAAATCTATTATACAATATTTCATAATACTATAAACACTATAAGATCTCTTTATATCTTAAAGATTTTTTCATTTTAGAAAATCTCACCATTTTATTGCAACAACATTGGTAGTTTTCCATAATAATATGTATCAATCAGGATTATTCATCAAAACGTGTAAAACATATGCGTAACTTCAGTGCGATCTATATAATAATCTGCGGATAAGCGAGTATACAAGTATTGAGTATACGAGAATTGTGAGTATACGGAAATTATAATCTGACGGCTAGGCCAGTGGCGATTCACGCAACGCCTACATGCTTATTATTATATTATTTAATGATAGATGACGTATATAAATACCTTATTTTGTTTTTATATTCATGCTGTGAAACCCAATAATATCTAACATCAGTCTTTATTTAGTATTATTTAATTCTTCTGTACAAGCGAAGCCAAAACAGCAATACTGGCAAGTGGCAATGTATACCTAATAAATTAAATAATTTTAAAAAAATGTAATCTAATTTATAACTGCGCCTATTATCCTATAAGTACATTATTAGTAAAATATTATCAAATTCATAAAAGCACAATGAATTCATGTCATAATTTATTCTTCTAATTCTTCTCTTCCCCGTTCATATTTTCCATGTCTCCTGAGGTCGACCTTCTTGGTGCTTTTTCGATTTTCGTAGTTCTGGACGTTACCCCGTACTTTTCGGCTGTAAGTCCATCATCTTCATATCCTTTTTCTACCAACATCATGATAAAAAAAACTTCAAGTTTCCATCGACCTTAAGTACCGAATATAATTTCGTCGTCGTGACTAATAACTCATCGATAAATTACACATTCTACAATTTTGCATAGAATTTTCTGGATAACGACTGTCAAATATTTAGTTTTACAAAAAGTTGTGACATTGTAGAACTGTCAATCTCCACTTCGCAACATAGAGATTTTCCACCATTGTCACAGGTGACATTTGACCGGCTCATGCGCAATGCATGTCGCGACCTTATTATTTTACATACAATGTAGAAAAGTCTGCCTTTGGATCCTACGCTTGAAATAAATTAAAAACATAGTTACTTCGAATATTTCAATAGTATTATCGATTTCAAAAATTTTTTTATCGAATTTTACTACAATATTGCTAAATATATAATAATGGACCTCGTCAGAAACATCTTATCATACTTATCATGTTATTCATATTATGACCTAACAACAAAAGTCTTTTAATCTCAGGTCACTTTCTATTGTTATTTTTGTTAACAAAATGGCATTGAGTTAGTTGTTGAAGTAATTTTGACTACCTATATCAAATTTATACATTTTCTGTTAAATTAAGCAAATCAATAAATCAGCCCATTTTACAACTTTTAATAATTACCATAAGTCAACAAAATCTATGTCTCATAAAATAGTTGGTAACTAGAAATTAGAATATTTAAAGAAACACATTTAGAAACAGATATACATAGAAAAGTTAAAAGCTAATATAATTCGTCGTGCCGAAAGTGAAATGGCGCCATTTTTAGGGTTTCGTCATGTCTACCTGATTATTTTGCGCAGGCGATTTAGGTATTCTCTCATCTTTACAACTACTGAGCTGTTTGGTATTGAGTGTAAATTGGTAACGCATTAATTAGAAATAAGAAACAAAAATTAAATATAGGCAGGCACTTGCAACCCAAATTTTTTAACTGCGTTTTTTTCTCTGAAATTGTCACAGAATTTGAAATAATACTTTTCCAACACATTTTTCTGCGTTTTAATTTTGCTTGCAAGTGAATAGACTGAGAATATATGAACAAACTGTTACGCCCATCTCTCGTGAATACCGCCATATTTGTTTATAAATACTCTCTGGAGCGGATTGGTTGCGCGAGAGCGTTATAGTTTCAATCTCATTCGTCAAAACTTGTAAGTGGCGAACGTTCCATTTTGAAATTAGAACCATGTGGGCGAGTTACTCCCGCGAGGAACGCGCACACATCGACATGGCTACATTCAATAACATTTATTAAAACTTTAAGAAGAAATAATGTAATAATAAACAAATTTGCAAATCCATGCTCGTCAAACTGAGAGTAAATAATACAGATTAAGAGAGTTGTCATTGGTAGCACATACAGACGTTTTAACGGATTGGTATAAAATGTTACAAGGCGATTACGAAACAGGTGCATAGTACCTGTTGTAGGTAAATATATTCCACAGTTAGTAATATTATACAAATCTTTAAAATAGAAAAATCAAAATATGTTGGTAGGTACATGTGATTCAGATTATATGAATTCTTCCGTGAGAATGTGACTACATTTCCCCCTAGAAACTAAAATATGTATTTTATATTTTTAGCTTCCGTTATTGGTATTTCATTCTATCCTTCCATAGAAAACGAAGTTAATGGTTTGGCTGTAATGAATATTCAACATAGCATACAATCCGACGGAAGGAAATGGTTTATCAATTCGCTAGGTGCTACGAAAAGACGAGAATCGTACTTTCCTTGTTTTCTTTAAATAAAAAAAAAACATTTGTTCTAATTCTCATGCTCGTTTCTTAATCCTGGTTATCAAACTGCCTCCATACCCAAATATTAGCTATACCCATGATTTAAATTGCTTTGTTGATTTTATATGAATAAGTTCTTCAATACAGATAAAGTTGCTAGTACTTGCTAGACGTCCGGATAGTGCCGGTTATGATTAGGCCTTTTAAATATTAGATGGTGTTTGGTCTGTTCGGTTTTTGTTATGTTTTTATCTCTGCGTTGTCCCTCGTGTGAATTCAATCTCTATTTTTTTTATTAATTAAGTAACTAAAGGAACTTATAAGAGGTTTTGTTGTGTTAATTAAAGACTAATTTAAATTACAAATAAATATGAATTATTTTAAACTTTATTTAAAATTTTTTTAGATTTTTTGCCCAAATGTTTGACTAAACTGGCGGGGGTAAATCTAGCATTTGGATTTTTAGACTTGGCAAGCCGAAATGTAGGTCTAGAGAAAAAAAAATACAGAATTTATCAGCTGCTTATCGAGGAAGTCGTAAAAGTCGACGAAGATATAAGAGTTATAGGGCTTATTACTTAAAAAGAACTTACACAGGCGATGAATAGGACTTTAATCAACATTAATCCGCACGTTTATTACGTAATTCGCAGACAGCATGCGACAGCCAATATCGTGCTATATCTGCTGTCAAAACAAGAATTTGTGTAATGTAATTTGTATAGTGGCACTAAATCTACCGCGAAAAGTGCCTTTTTTGGTCATAGAATAATAAACACCCAATCGTCATACATGATACTAATTTTTTATCACAATTAGTCAGCGGTCGCGCAGTGATCGCGTGGCTGTCGCTGTCTGCAAATTTTTAAGTAATAACCCTGCGGTTTGCTACCGCACCGGCTATCGTAATTATTTCTTCCCACTTAAGAAGTACATAATACTATAGGAAAATCTTCGGAATCTTCGGAACGTTAGAAATCGATTAATAAAGGTCTCGATCATTAAGATACACAAAATAATTACTTATTAAATATCTAATTTATAATAGGGGAATAATATGTTGTCATTAATTCTTTTTTTTTTTGGATTATTAGAAGGTAATGAATGATATTAAATTTGATTTATTATAGTAAATCAATCATAATGGCAATCGACATATTTTTACAATGTACCTGTACCTCGCGGCCTCACACGCATTATATTTGATATTTTTCTGGTGTAAAAGTAGCCTATATTCTTTTATGAAAAGTCCTCTACCGGCCTTTGAAAGTCTCGTCAAAATCGGTTCAACCGTTTCGGAGATTAGCCCAGACAAACGAACAGACAGACAGAAAAATTAAGAAAAGCGTGTTTGGGTTTAGATTACGTGCAAATAAAAAATCTTTAGTTTGACATCACAGACGGACAATTCAATTTTATTTATATGTATGTACTTTGATTGCGATTTTAACAGTTTAATTTTTTTCAGGTGATAGGCGAGAGGGAGTATGCTGTGCGGCCGACGAGGCGACCGTCGGAAGAACTTCAAACCGGACAACCCTTAGATATAGTTGTACAACAGGTAATATTGATCACTAAGCAATACGAGGGCTGCTATTTATATATCCGGAATAACAAAGTGAAACAAACATATAGCATTTATTATAGTTTTATTGCTTTTCAAAATATTCACCATGCTGATTGATGCACTTTTGCATGCGTTGGAACCAATTTTCATAGCACTTTTTCTATTCGGATTGAGGTATCTCCAAAACGTGCATTTTGATCGCATCAACAGCCTCTTCACGGCTCGAAAAACGTTGACCACGTAATTTATTCTTCACGGTTGGGAATAAATAGAAGTCATTGGGGGCCAAGTCGGGGCTGTACGGCGGATGACCCGTTAATTCGATCTTTTGATCTTCCAAATACCGAGTTGTTTCGGCCGATGTGTGGCAGCTAGCATTGTCATGATGAAGAAGGATTCTGCGTTGTCGGTTGTTCTTTCTTATTTCTTCAAAGACTTCTGGCAAACAAATGGTCGTGTACCATTCAAAATTAACCGTTTTACGATCCTCTAGTGGCACTGTAGCTACATGTCCATTTATACAAAAAAAACAAGCGACCATTTGATTCAAAGTGCTTTTTGAACGAATGACTTTTGTTGGGTTCGGCTCATCTTGGAACACCCAAACCGTTGATTTTTGTTTAGTTTCAGGATCATACGCATATATCCAAGATTCATCACCTGTGTAGATATTATAGACAGCTTTTGACGCACCCTGATTGTACTTTTGTAACATTTTTTCACGCCAATCGACACGAGCCCGTTTTTGGTCAATTCTCAAGTTGTGCGGAATCCAACGTGAACAAATTTTTTTTACAGCTAAATGTTCATGTAATATTTTATATATACTCGTCATACTTATGCCCAGAGACACCTCTATCTCGCGACATGTAACATGACGATCTTGCATTATTTGCATTAGCGTCAATATTTTGAGGTACAACAACCGATTTAGGGCGACCTTCTTTAACTTCGTCCGTGAGCACAGACCGCCCACGATTAAACTCACTAAACCAGTGATACAGAGTAGTTTTCGATGGTGCTTCGTCCCTAAAGTCGAAGTGAGTTGATCGATGCACTGTTTTTGAGTTAGCTCTTGCCGAAAATCATAATAAATCATAGCACGAAAATTTTCACGACTTAAATCCATGGTGATAAAGACTCGCAATTTTCAAAATGACGCCACAAAGGATAAACAAATGACAGCTACATGAAACAAATTGTATTCTTCAGCCAAAGAGTTCAAATTTTTAAATGTTATAATTACTTTTTTAATATTGTTCTGTAAATGGCCAGTTCCAGATACATAAATAGCAGCCCTCTCATAGACTACTAATTCTTTCGATACTTAGTTTGAGTGGATCAGCAATTAAATGATTAGGTATACAGTAGAATCCGCTTATAAGGATATAAGGGAAGTGGCAACACGTCATACTGAGTGTACGTCATCCAAAGCAATCTTAGAAAATAAACGACTCCCTCTTTTTGTAGGTATTTAGCTTAATAGAAAGAAAAGCTACAAATTGTATATATCTAACCCAAATGTCATCGCACGGGAAGGGGTTGGGAGGGTCACGAGAACGAGCGAAGGTGTTAGGAATCATGTCGGTCGCTATAACCCGACATATTTTCTTAAAAATAGGTCGTAATAAGCGACATGTCACTATAAGCGAAGTCATTATATCCGAACTTAACAAAGAATTTTAAATGAAAACAAAACTTCGCACTGCAATTACTTCATATTAAGCGGTTGGTCAATATAGGTAGAGTCATAATAAACGGAATTCACTGTACTATGGATTAAATGTATACTACAGTTAGACAGGCAGATTTCAATTGCTTTACCTCGATTTTTTGCTTATAAGTAACTGTAAGATCCTAGTCCTAGATTTTAAACTATTATTTACTTGTCTGTTTCTTTATTAATTTTGTCTAATCTTAATCAGAATCGTGCTATTTGAAAAATCGCGGTCACACGCGATAATAAGATATATTATAATTGCACCATCATCATTACTTAAAATTAAAAATCGTAAACGTAAAATCTGTTTGTGCGTGACGACATCGTATAAAAGATATTTACCAATTTGGATGGATTTTCTAAAAAATGTAGTCATATACTCTTTATATCAAAAAATTTAATATGCAAATTTCAAGATTTGGCTGGGCTGTCACATAAAGAAACTGCTGCGCCGTAGTCGCGCGACGATTGTTTTAAATTAATTATATCGTGCTTGATATAAAGCATATAGCGATCGTTGGCGTAAAATTCGGCTATCGATTTCTGGCTGCAATTATTTAAGACGACGCAGTGATAAACAATAATTTAATCTAAAATAAACCTTCTCCCCTATGCAACTGCGCGAGCTAGCTTACGAGAAATACAAAAAAAAAGTTATTTTGTTTATTTGAGACTATAATTAATTTTAAAAAACCAACTGGCATTTTAAAGAGTGTGTTTAGATGAAACTATACAGAAAATTTTTAAACATAAATCGGTCCTGTTACTCTGGAAAATGTAAATCTTTGTTTTAAAAGAAGTTTATTTAATTTATTTTTTCTATTATAAAAACAACTGGCAAAATGAAGCCAATGAAATGAAGAATTAGGTCACCAAATATCATTTTCATACGTTTTGTAATCACTTAGAAAAATTGAGATCCTGCCGTTAAAATTTCCCAATGCGTCGCCTTAATAATGTAGCGGGTACATCTACCTAGTTGAGATGCATGAATAAATATCCAGGTTCATACAGGCGGCCTGAAGTACGAATACACTTAATAGGCTAGATGACTGCTCTTAAATGTGGTATATTTTATACATTGTATTAAAATAATTAAACATTTTGAATAAGATTGAGAAACAATTAATTAACATTCATTGACAGTGAGTTATTGGGTTTTAAACTTGAGTTGTGGGAATAGAGGGAGATAGCATAGCTGTGACGTCACAAAGTCGCAATGATATTGCACAGCGCTAGGAGTGACAGAGACGGAACCCCCCATTCTATTCCCAATACTAAAGTTTGAAAGCGAATAACTCTTATGTTTTTCATTGCATTTCGAACATTTTTTCGCAGTTTTGTTTATAATTAGTAAACCTTTCTTATTACTAGGTCGTTAAAAAATAGATGTCCAGCCAATTGCAAGATGAATATGTGCGTGACTGCCCACCGACGGGCTTACATACGCGTCGCTGTAGTATAAACTAGTTTGAGCCAGCTCCGTTGTAGGGCAAATGACAAGTCTAAACTGCACGTAGTCGTAAACTTTTTCAAATTATTTTACAATTTGTATGTTACAAATGATAAAATAACTTTTGTACTGTTTGCATCAACAGTTCCTGTAAAAATAAGGATGTTTTTTGTTTTTCTTTAAAAATCGGGTGAAGTACATTTATAAACTTTACGAAAGTTATTTATAACCGCATATCTCTTATCTGTGGCTAATTTAAGTCGAATTTTCAAAATTTTTGGAAAAGGTATAAATTATTCACACTGTTAGAGAATTTTACCTCTATACGACTATTTACTATTTTTTTATTTCATGCTCGAGAGCAAACGTAGTCAAAACCTAAAAACGACATCGCTACAGTTGTTTTACAATAAAATGAATCTTATCGATTAACACTGATAAAGATGATTGTTTAACATTACGATAGCAGAAATGAAGTATAAAACGGTTTACCTACGTATCGTATTCATGAGGTCTAGAGGAAGCAGTCTAGATTTAACTGTTGGCATGACGATCAGATGGAGGTAGGGACAGTTGGGGCACAATGGTACGAGAATTTTTTTTTTATTTTTAGAAAAATCAGTGTTTATTCTTTATATAATTTTTGCTTATAAACATCAACAATATACCTTAACTTAATAATTGCACAGCAAAACAGAGATCAATAATCAAACTTAAACCTATTTATCTTTGATTTTGTGAACCCCTTCCTGTGTTCCACTGTGCCCCAGGTCTGGGGTACAATGAAACAGGGTATGGGGCACATTGGAACACGACCTGTATTCATACCAAAAAATTAACCAATGGTATCAAATCTTTTTAATACCTTGTCAGGAAACGTGTAGATGCTTTTTTGACGTTTAGTTTTTCCAGATAAGGACGGGTTTGGCAAGACTAGTTCAATATCCTCAGCTGAAACCATTGCCATGTCCGGTTCTAACGGAAAATAGAAACTATTGTCAACTTTTGCGCTTCGTCGCAAATAATTTATCTCAAATTCGTTGTTCTCATCTATATCAGACAGTATTTGACCAACGAAAAATTTGATTTGCTTCAAATCGGCAAATTTTACCACGATAAAATTGTTAGGTTTTGGTAATTTAAAGCTGGACAATGGAAGTTTCATATCGTTATCACTAGATTCGCACGAAGTTATATTATCGTCTGAATCGAACCTTTTCTCAGGACTAGAAAATAGTGTCTTTGTTACTTTTTCAGTTTTCAGTCTTTTTACAGTCTTTGTTATTTTTGTTGTCTTTATTTTTTTTTTGTTCTCTTTCACGTGCACGTTCTTCTATTTCATTTTTCACAGGAGTGTCAGTTAATATCAAACTTTTTCCTTTCTTTCTCTTATTATTGTTTTTTTTAGGCCCTGCTCTGAGGAAGTCTCTACATTCTAAGGGGCTTTTTATCTGATTTTCAAATTCTTGGATAGCAGCTCTTGAAGTAGAAGGTTGCTGGTCATCGATAGGAGGTGTAGTATCCCTTGGTCGCTGCGGTTGTTGCTCCTCATCAGTAAAAAGTCTATTTGTCACTTCGCTTGTTAGAAATTCGTCTTCAGCAAAGACATCTCGGTCGAATGGAAAAATTCCGGCCTTTTTAATTCCAGATTTGATATTGTATGGCGTCATCGATTTTTCAAATGCCTGTCCTACAAGCTCAGCCACATTGTAAATTGTTAAAGTCTGTTCTGGGTGCCGAACCATCCATGAATCTGCCGCAGCATTATAATAGGTTTGGAATGGCCCAAACACGGATACGTCGAGAGCTTGAAGTTTGTGACTGGTATGTGGAGTTATAGTAAGAAGTATTACCCCATTGTCTTTGGAAATATTTAAAACCACCGGAGACAAATGACTCTCATGATTGTCCATGATTACAAGAGTTGGATTGTCTTTCGTAGATGAAGTCATTTTCACAAAATGCCTCATAACATCCGCAAACAATTCGCCGGTCATCTATCCAGTGGGTTGAGCAAGACCTAAAGTGCCTGAGGGTGCTCCCGTCAACATATGAGTTTTAAAATTCTTTCGCGGGAATACCATTACTGGCGGCAAAGCAGTTCCAGTGGCGGAAACTATGCAACAAGTAGTCACTAATGTTCCTCGCTCTGCGCTGGTGACTTTATTTAGCTGCCTAGATGATTTTGAAGCAAAAACTCTTTTTGGTTTATGAACTGTGGTTGTTCCAGTTTCATCTAAACTAAACACTCGGGTACCATCCCCAAAACTTGGATACCTCTGTAAAATAGTAAAGAGGTTATCAAAAAATGTTTTCACATTGTGCCTATTAAAGGAAATAGCCCTGGACAAGCTGCAAGCTTCAGGTTTACGAAGACTTATCTTGGGGTGACGTTGTCTAAAGCCGTAAAGCCAGTCAATACCAGTCATTTGCCGTTCATTCCAAGCTTGGGGAATTTTAAGATTGTGATGCTTCGCCATTTCATAAGCTAAACGTCTTGTTTCTAAAGTGTCGAGACCGTAGCGCATTTTGGAACAAATCACCAATTATTCTTCCAATGATTTTTCAAGGTCAGTTGAAAATACTTTATTTACTGCATAGTTAGGTGTCATACAAATTTCTGCTTCATCTGCTGCAGCTTTTTTCTTTTGGACATATCGATGCAACGTTGTACATTTGACATTTTTTATTTCAGCAGCAGCACGCAAGCTCATACCACCTTCTACGAGTTCTACAGTTTCTCGCATGTTAGCTTCGCTGTGAAGTCTTCTGTCACTTTTTCTGACGCGGTGTCTCACCATTCTGGACTTGTGTAAAATCTGCCAAAAATAAAGTTAGTGGGGTTCAATGGAACAGTGTTCCACTGCGCCCCGTTCCATAGTGCCCCATAGCATGTACAAAATTTCAAACAAGTCTTCAAAAAAGTTAGGTTATGTTTTGAACTTAACACATAGCGGTCTCAAATAGACAAAATGATTAACATTTATGAAAAAAAATATATCACTTACCTATTGTTTAAACTTTTTTACAAAAACGAAAGTACTTTGAAAAGAAATCTCAACTTTTGAACATAAAAACCAATATTTTTCTATTCACAGCTCCATTGTTGTCGCGCCGCCATATTTCACTACGTCCTGGTATGGCGCAGGACGCGCTGCGATCGGTCGAAGCAGTAGCGCGCGAATTAGTTTGAAATTCAAATTTTTATCGACATTGTTCCATAGTGCCCCGTGTTCCACTGTTCCCCAACTGTCCTACTCTAAAAATTGTAGTTACTTATACAAGCGAACACATTGCAAAAAGTACCTAAACTTAGCGGGAGCTTTTATTGCACAATATTCCCATGGTACGCGCCTATAACGTCACGAGCGCAGCTGTTGTCTTTATTATAAGGAAATACATATATTAATATCGTATATTAAAATTGTAAAAGTGTATTAGACATTTCTTCCAAGACCTACGCAAACGAGATCGCACTAATCTCTTCTTCAAATAAAACTTGAGGACCCGTGCTGCATTGTGTTGATAATATAATTCAAAAATAACGCTCTTACATTACGAGTAATTACAACCTAACCTAAATTGAATACAAAAATTGAAAGTCAAGTTGAATGTTCACACCTAGATTCCCTCCAACTCAACCAATTTAAGTGGGCAAAAACTCAAATGAAAGAGCTCGTTCCAGCGAGTATTCTCAGACAAAACAAACCGCGCACATCAATCAGAACCGGAGATATGTAGAAAGAAAGTTATGAAAACACAAGAAATGTACAGGAAGAAATCGCGTTTGAGTATAACTTGAGAAGGGTGAAAGTTAGGTGATTTGCAATGCTTGATGACAAATCAGTGCATCAATACCTTTCTTTAAAAAAAAAATTAAGCAAATCGGTTGTATAGAACGGCCAGAAACACTCGTAATAGATTTCATAATTTTTTTTAATATGTACTTCCTTTCTTATTATAAGTACATTATTAAAGTAATATGTGCTTTTAATAAGTACTTGTTGCAAACTGAACATAGACATATTATTTCAACATATTAAAAAAAACAAAAAAAGGTCTGATCACATTGCAGGGTTCGAACCCGCGCACTTGGGCGTGAGACCTACACTCAGTCACTGTACTATTGAGAAGGTAAACTCTGCTGCGAAATTAAAAAGTTTATAAGTTTAGAGTTTATAACTTTTAAGTGTGTGAAAGAAGGAGACAACGATTTTTCCCAGAATTGAGACCTAGCTAGATCAATTTCTCGCCCCCTCATCCCCTATTGTAAATTTCATCGAAATGGCTAGAGCCGTTTTCGAGAAAGCGATATCAAATATTATACCTATATATATACAACTATTGCTGGTTTAATATAGTAGTGGATATTGGGATATTATGTTTGAGCAACTCGTTCACGATGTATTCACATGTGATTTATGTTTAATGTAGAGATATGTGGTAGACCTTATGATCGCCTTTCATGGTGACGACAAAATATTGTATACCATTTGGCGATCAGATAAGCAAAAATTCTGTGTTATTTCGCATACTTTTCACGAGGCCAAAAAATTAATAACATCTGATAATAATCTGATAGGTAATAAAGAAACTGGTTGTTAAAGTGCAGTTGTACTACATTGAAGGAGCTTCGTGACAGAAGTTTGTATCGGTCGAAGACTAGTGTCGTTCGGAGTTTTAACGTCTGTCTGTTCATATGACCAAGTCGTAGAGTATATAGCTTGTTTAATATAAGGTTGCTATGTATTCTAAGGTTGTTATTTATTACG
This sequence comes from Zeuzera pyrina, assembly GCA_907165235.1. Classification (NCBI taxonomy): domain Eukaryota; kingdom Metazoa; phylum Arthropoda; class Insecta; order Lepidoptera; family Cossidae; genus Zeuzera; species Zeuzera pyrina. The sequence goes on from OU015641.1 coordinate 10,638,541, forward strand.
TTGTCTTTACATCTCTGAATTGTTTGGCGCATGACTTATATTGGTAACTCAAAATCTTTTTTTTTTATTCCTGACCTTTTTTTATTTTTATTACTGACCACTTTTTTATTTTTTTTTCAATTTACTACGGTACTTAAAGTGAATGCACATCCAACACGCCATTGACACGTTTTTGTTAAGTTGACTTAGAATCTGAGTGTTACTGAACAGAGGTAGTCTGTTTTTGTCTAGAGACAACTAAGTTACTTATTTATTATTAAATATCATTATAAGTTTAACACTTATCGAGCGGTTATTGTGCATATTTATATTACACAAAAGAACGTAACTACCTATGTAATATCAAAAAGTCCTACGAAACTTCAGAAAAAAATTACTGACTTACGAACACACAGACACAGAACACAAGTAACATTAATATATTGTCATACAAGCATAAATTATATAGTCTAAGTTTACAAGCATGCTTATATTACATAAAGTACAAAATAGGAGTTCTGCCCTGACCTCCGACCGCGCTACAAGTTTGACGTCATTGCGAGTGACAACATTAATTTATTTAGTTGACAACATGGAGCCTGATTTTTGTCTTCAAGGTACCATATTTTTCTTCTATAGAGTACACAGATAACAATTTTTTTTTAACTTTGCTGAGCACAGATTACAGACAAACACATGTAGAAAAAAGATAAAATACAGTAGATCTAGAGAGATCTATGTAGGTATATGGTATATTAATGTCTTAGCAGTAAATTTAACGACATGACTGTTTATTTCTGAAGCTTATAGTACATTATATAATTATTAAAGATTTATAATTATATTATAATTGTTATCGCTTGTTAATTTTACAATTAAGTATGTTATACGTATTATAACGCTTCTATTAACGATTTTGGAATGCATTATGTAAAAATAGCCAGCAAAATTAATATTAAGTTGTAATGAAACTAAATTGAATAAAGTTGATACAAACATAAACTATCGTTAGTATTTTATGAAAAAAAATTAATATAGTTCTCTGGTTCTTGGCAGTTAGTGCGTTGGTTCGTATTTTTCTAAAAAAACTACTAAACGGTATTCAATACGGATTGCGTTATTCAAAAAAATAGAAATTCTGTGACTTACTAGGATAAATATCTGACATTTGCTTCATAATAAGGGAAGGAGTGAAGGGAAGGGTAGGTAGTTTTATACTTCCAAACTAAACTCTCAGGAGTATGAGACTTATACTTCCAGGCTGAACTCTTGGTAGTATAAGACTTATGTCCAATTTCACCAAAGTCTCTAAATACTTAGCGGACCGCTAAAAATGTATAGAGGACCGCTAACGATGATTTTGCGTTTCGTGAAACCTTAGGAGCTATGTAGTTAAAAGATGCCCTAAATTGAGAAATTCGATTTTCGAACCCATAACACAATATCACTTTTGTATTTTAGTTTTCGATAATATGGAGAATAATTTATTATATTATGTAAAAACTTAGAAGTAAAACAATAATAATGTCTCTTTTATCAATAAACTTTTGGAAACTTCACTATGGAAAGAACAAAACGTCACATAACTATGTCTGACATTACTATTGAACCGTTGGAGTGGACATATACCTATTATCTAAAAGCCAGTTTACAGGTCCCTTTAATCTAGGTGGCACACAGTTGTGTCGACTTAAATAACGTTGGGTTAATCGGGCATGATACTTCCAAACTGAACTCTTGGAAGTATATGTCCAAGGTTTACGTTAGTAACTAATTACTCTGTGACTTAGGTATAAGTAGGTATTTTATTTATAATTTACGCAAACAAAATTGCGGCCAAAAATCAGTAAGTTATAATTTGTAAAAACCGAGTTCGTTATAGTTAGATAGTACAGCTTAGAACATTTAATTTGAACTTCGAAAGATTCTGAAGATGTATCGTTTACTCTGATCGGTTCAGAAATCAAGTCTGTAGGTGAAATGTGGTCAGGTTTACGCACACACGCGTGCTTACATATCTACATACCCAAAGAATTCCTTAAGTAACCTACTTTCGCTCCATCGCAATTCATGTAATTGTTGAATTTACTAATATATGTATTATAGTAGGAAAAGTATTTGTCGTATAGTCTCCAAACCACCAGAGTCGGTCCGAGACTACATAGGTGTCCATTAGAGAATTATCTTGCTTCATAATGCAAGGCTCGTCCGTTGCCTTGATATCCGGTTGTAGTCACAGTTTTGCCATATAGAAGTACAGTCCTCTGTTTTTCTGAAGAAAAATTCGATGGGAAATCATCTTAAATTGAACCCACGAAATATTTTCCAATATACTTTGTTTTTTTATATCGTCTATTTATTTATTAATTTTACATATATTATAAGAAATCAGACCCCGCACTCAGATTCTAATAGCAGTAACTGTAAAAATAGTCGAAATAACAGTCTTTAAAAAAGTTGGTAATTTTGTGCATAATATGAACCAAATAATGTTAATTGCGCCGTTACTATGCATCTTTCTGGCATCTTAACGTTATTTCATCATAACATAAACCATAGAAAGCGGCTACATATATTATCATCATGATAACAACTAACCATGCTGGTTGTGAGAAAGCTGAGCATACGGGAATTATTCCGTTTTTTGATTAGATTTGTTCTGTTGAAATACTTACATTGCATAATGCAACTACAGTGATCACTGTACATAACTGGAACCAAGGATTTTTAGGCCAGCGTTATCTTGGGTCTTCATTACAGCTTAAGTGGATTAATAGATTAGATTAGGTTTAGATTCGTAAAACATTTTGAAAGAAATAAGATTGAATGAACTCAAGAAATCGCTTTTTGTTTTTATTAGGTACCAAGCTTAAGATCACAAAAAATTGCTTGGAAAAGGATAATATTGAATTATATTCACTCATTCGTCGTCTTCATTATAAAAATGGCAAACAATTTATTGATGTTCATAAATGAGCCTCAAATATAAAACTTATAGTCTTTGCTTTTTAATAAAAATTCGATTCATATATGTCAATAACTTAAAAGTGGAATATAACTTTTCTGAATTTACTCACATTTTGAACGTCGCAAAATGTTTTTGATCGAATTTTACCTCGAATTAAAAGAACAAGTACCTAATTTATTTAAAGAGTCAGTAAACAGAGTTTAGAATCAGATATTTGGATATACTTATACACTTCCACAGTTAATTTCAAAATCCTCAAAAACACGGCACCCAAAAAATCTTGGTAAAAATAAACTCCGGAAAATAGTGCTGACGAATGCTGTCATTAGGTGCAGAGGTGAAGAACGAATTCGTATATACATATATCACCGTTTGATTGATTGTGAATTTGTGATCACCGTTAATAGTTTATAATTTATGTCGATAAATCGTGAACTGTACCATACTGCTCACAATATAACGTATTAATTTATTATTGTAACGTAACAGTTCGTTACATGAATAATACTTATAATTTATAGTATATATCCTCACGCTGTGTGTCTAACGGAGTGGGCAGAGAGGACAGCGTCAAGCGTCGCGATTCTTGTATTTTTCCTTTGCCTCCTCGAATCTCATCATTACAATGGATTCGGGAAAGATCGGCCGTGTTCGAATGGTATGAGCACGACAGTGGATGAGCCGAAGGTGTAACTTTGTTCTCGCTCTCGGACTTTTTTTTGCTGCTACCGTCTTGTTGTGTGCACACTTATTTTACTTACTGTTCATGACTATTTATTTGAACATTTTTTTTATTTGTATTTGCATTTAAACAATTTATAAAATCGTGATATATTACGCGAGACAGTGCAGTTTTCTTAGCTGCATACATTTTCACCCTGTAATCGGGGTCAATGATTAGAGTTGCGGCTTTACCAATCCAATCTATCTGCCGCTCGATCTGCGTGTTGCGCGTATACTGCGCATCCGGCTACGAGACTCGGACACCGCCCCTGTTCCCGACCTCCAGAGCTGCACTGCTTACCACAGGCCGACCATCTAGTGGAGGAACCTCGGACGTAGAATCAGACGGGCTAATCTTACATACAGACCTCACGACCCTTTCATTATATTTTGTAATATTTTTTTATATATAAATTCGTGTTAACTGAGATTGTTCATGTTTAAATCTCAACCCCATGTTACATTATTATTTAACGTTCATAATCTATCCATATCAAACCGTCAAATTGTGAACTGGCATCATATTTGCATGCGACGGAACGCGCCTTGCGCGCTGATCGGTTACAGTCACAGACAAATTAGCCTAAAGACAGGAAATGAAAGGGCACCGTTTTCTGCCATCGATGCGCACAAACGCTCATATAACTTCAAACACAAACGCGCGCTCCTTTAGTATTAACCAGAAAGCAGATCCGTGACCTGTGTCTAATTGTTTTAAAAAATATAGTATAAATTACGTAAACAATGCCAATTTGCGCTGTAAAGTGGTGTGGTAGTGACAGTCGTAAAAATAGTTTCAAAAAGGATAATATCACGTTTCATCGGTAAGTATAAAATTAATTATAAAATTATCAAAAAAATGCAGAGCTCTCACTATAGTGGTCGCTGGTAGCTTTGAGTCAGCGTTTGTCCTTGTCTAGCAAGCTATAATTATATGTTGCGTCCTCACTCTTGCAAGATGGCACGTGTAAGTAGGGACGTGAAAAAACGTATCGATATATCAATATATTTTCCATTAATTTTGAGAACTTATAATGACTACCACTCTTTGAAATTATATACCTAGTTCCATCCATACTATCCATACTATATAATAATATAATATATAATATATGTAATATGTAATTATATAATATAATATATTATTGTATAATATAATATACATATAATTATATAATATTATATAATCGTATAATCCATATCCATACTATCCATATCCATACTAATATTATAAATGCGAGTCTCTGTCTGTCTGTCTGTCCGTCTGTATGCTTGGTTTTCACGGCTAAACCGCCGTACCGATTTTAATAAAATTTAGCATGGACATAGTTTGACACCAGGGGGTGAACATATGCTATTTTATTTTTCAAAAATCTACCCCTAAAGGGGTGAATAAGGGGATGAAACTTTGTATTGGAAATTTTTAACCTCTGAACCGATTAAGACGAAATTTAGTATAGTACATAGATAAAACCTTTTCTATTAAAAAACATACTTCTTTTTTCCAATAATCTACCCCTAAAGGAGTGAAAAGGGGATGAAACTTTGTATGGGAAATTTTTAACCACTGAACGGATTAAGATGTAATTTGGTATAGAGATACACCTTTTCTATTAAAAAAACACAGTTATCATTAAAAAGATGTCACCGTTCTTTTTTCAACCGACGAAAAAATGATGGAGGTTCTCAAGTCGGTGCATATTTTTTTTTGTATACGACCATGCTAGCTTTTTACAGAGTAGTCTGATTTTGATGATTTTTTTTTATTGGATAGAGTATATCTCAAGTTTTAGATTCAATTTAATTCGGAAAAAAGTTAAGAATACGATTTAACCGACTTAAAAAAACACTGAAAAGTACAAAATAACTATTCTTTACTAATCAAAACTCAAATACAAAAAAAAATATACTTTATACATACGGTACAAATACCTATATAATTAAATTCGACAGTTACTGAAATCGATGCAAGCCTTCCAAACTAATAGACTTTATGTTGTGGCACATTAATTTGGAACCCACTTTAATAACCGTCAAATTTAATTATGTACATACATACATACAATCTTCACACCATATCCCTAACGGTGTAGTCAGAGGGACGGAGTGCCAAGCGTCGCGGTCCTTACATACTTCTTTCGCTTCTTCAAATCTCATCATTCTCCTCGCACATTTTTGCCTAGGTATGCGAGTGCTTTTGACATTTCCGTCGGCTAACACTCTAGCAAATTTAATTATATACGTATTTATATCGTATGTATAAAGTATTTTTTTTTATATTTGAGTTGTAATTAGTAAAGGATAGTTATTTTATACTTTTCAGTGTTTATTTCTAGTAGGTTTAAATTTTTTCTTAATTTTTTTTTTCTCCTATTTGAGTGACCTTGGTCTAAATAAATACATAGGATAGGTGTACAACTAACTATTTTTCTAATTATAGAACGAAATGATGTAAAAATGTATCATCAATATAAATAAAGCTTATAATTAGTAATTATTATTTCGTGTATGTTCAAAGGCCAAGCTTGCAATACCAGTGCAATTTAAATGGGACCACCTCGGAGTATATCAAACAAAAAAAAATTTTTAAATCGGTACATAATTGATGAAGTTATCGGTGAATATACATAAAAAACATACAGACGCACATAGAATCTCCCTCATTTTAAAGTTGGTTAAAAAAATACATACAGACCAAAAAGTTGGGTGGTTCTACCACCAAAGCTTTTCAGTTTCGTTTTTTGTCAATTTAATTTTTTGTTAAAAAGTTTTACATTAGGAGAAACACGTACTACCCAAACGAATTTGATTTGCATTTCTATTCCAAATTTTTGATTTTTTTGTTTCGAAATAAATAATCTTGTTTTGATTATATATACATATTTTATTATTTGTATTTTAAAATAAGCTTATGAAAATAATTCTTGTATTTATCGATATATACAATATCTACGAGTACATCACTATTTCGTTTAGTACGTGACGTTACCTTGCCGCCCGCTTACGTCTCATTCCTCTAACCTTGACAGAATAGTTCGCTTAGAAATTCGTAAACATTTCAGGTCTCTAGGGTAGTCGGGTAATAAAATCAGACAGATTGTGAATCCTGTCGGTAAATGCAGGTTCGTTCACAATTTGACGGTTTGACATGGCTAGATTACAAACTATCGAAAATAAATACGTTACATTGTAAGCAGTATTACAGTCACAGGAAAATACAGTTCACAATGTAGCGACAGTTTACAATCTCGCGAGATATATTACAAACTAACGGTGTTCACAATCATACGGTGACATTTATGTACGTCGAACTGCATATAGGCAAGCTCTTAAGTGAACTTCATTACAAAGTGTTTTTTATGCTTAGGTCTGCCATCTAATCGCAAATAAATCTGTTGTGATAATCGGCAAGACAGTCGAGTAAATTCGTTTAAACAAAAAAGATTACATATTATGATATGGGCGTCCTCCACATGGATCTCACAATTGGAGTATGAATTACACAATGTAAAATACTTCCTTGAATAATTGCAACGAATAATTAAATACCTAACTGTATCTAACACGATATTTTCTCTTTCTCCCGCTCCTGGCGAGAAAACTGCGAGACATTTTTAGCGTGAGTCTGGGACTACCATAAAAGTATTCATAGGTATTTACAATGTACATATCGTTAAAAAATCTCAGATGAAGCTAACAAAATCATAAACATTAAGAATAGGTAAGGATTATAAATTGAAACAGATTGAATGAAAACGATCAATTTTGATACATTTTAGAGGCATTTTTAGACACTTTTTCACATAAAGAAAAGGCGCCACGACGCGATGTTTTGCAGTTAACACTGACGCAAGTGTGTATGTAAAACTAGCACTTTTTAAAGGCCAGTGAACATCGCGAACAAATCACTTCTAGACGACGTTTCCATCTTTAACTAAATCTTTGATCATATGATTGAAGTCTTGGACCAAGAAATACAATGGATAATATACAATGGATCATAATAAGTTGCCGCTCTTATTTATCACCGTGTGCCAAATGAATTTTCGTGTCTCTTTCTATCTCATTGAGCGTAATCACGAGTAATAAGTATGGCAACCTCGCACTGCCAGTGTAATTCGTGTCAGCTCATGAGTCGGTCATGAAATAATTATTTGCAAAATACTCGTAAAAATTAAGTGTATTGGCTACTACTTTTCACAAAAAAAATGTCATGTTCAGTTGTGTATCGTTGTACAGTGAGTCTTCCCTAGTCACGAACATTAGTGAAAGTTTAGAAACACGGTCAACAAAAAAAGGACACCGTAAGGACACGCTCTCAGAGCAAATTCTCCTTCCATTTTCATTCTTGTTCCGAGGTTAAAGTACACGTTTAATAATAAATTTAAATCTGTTCTCTGGTCGTTACTGAACACATGTCGCATTCTGTTACTGAACGACTATGATGGTTTCATTTGAAAATGTAGCGGCGGTAACTTGTATGATAACCGCTTTCACGTAAAATCCGAACCAACATTATAATTGTCATGTTTGCTACCTCCCATGGTTCTACACTATTAAAATTTAATACTCTAATAACGTGTTTTTTAAAGTACTTATATTTATTACCTTTTCCTGTAGTAAGTTATCGGGTTCAAATAATAATAAACCAAATAATAATGATATAATAAACTGGAATCAAACCGTAACCGACAGACCAGTACACTGCCATAAGCCAGACAGTACTTAATGATAAGAAAAATGAAACAGTTTATCTGAGAGCCATAGGCATTCGAAACTCAAATTACAAACCACTTACAGTGAGAAACATCAAAATAAACAGATATAACACAAAACACAAATAAAGTGGTGTGGTATTATTTGAACGTGGTTAGAAGAATCCCTATAGTAGTGTCATTGACAGGCGTAATTCTGTACACGCTGCAAAATAACCTCTCATTAAGAAAGTAGTCGTCCTAAATATATACAAAGAAAACTAAAGTCAACAACGACGAATTAAAGACGATAGTGGAAGCTGACGATACTCAATCTACTGCTGAGTTAGCAGCAGCTTTCGATTTAGCATCAAAACACTATTGGTTCTTATGCGTCAAATTGGCAAGGTAAAAATGCTTGATGTGGGTGCCGCATGATATGAATGATCTCCAGCGCGACGAACGTGTTGAGATATGTCTTGTTATGCTTAATACACACAGAAACGAAGGGACTTTGAATCGCATTGTCACTCGCGATGAAAAATTGATTCTTTTTGATAATCGTACGCGGTCATCATATTGGTTAGACCCTCGTTCAGCATCTAGGCAATGCCCCAAACGAAAACTTACCCCTAGAAAAGTGATGGTTATTGTTTGGTGGTCTAGTGTCGGTGTAATTCATCACAGCTTCTTACCAAATGGCACGAGCATTACTGCAGATGTGTACTGTACTGAAGCTAGAGTTGGAAGTTTTGCGTCATCCACCGTACTCACTAGACCTTGCGCCGACAGACTTCTACTTTTTCCAAAATATGGTCAACTTCTTGACAGGAAAAGGAAAAGTTCTATAGCCGAGAAACAGTACGAAATGCCTTTGAAGAATTTGTTGCCTCCCGTACACCTGACTTCTTCAAAAAGGACATAGATAAATTACCACTGCGCTGGCAGAAATGCATCGATAGCATTTGTGCATATTTTGATTAATAAAAATAAAAAAATATATAAAAAAAATAACTTTTTGTAATAGTAAAAAACTTTTTCATAGGTTTTTCAAAATTTCATAGGTAAAAGTAAATTACAAAAGCGCCCATTCGCTAACAGGCTACTTTTTATACCAGAAAAATACCAAATTTAATTTTAATAATAAATTCCTCGCGGGTGAAACCATGAGGCACTGCTAGTTTGTAATAAGAAAGCTAACACATCCGACGCAGAGAATAGAGTTGACGCCATTGCGCGGCGCAGCGCAGTGTTACCCATGTCTAAAAAACACTCTCGGTAGACTCGGGAACGTTCGCCTTAATATTGTTATGCGTTCTATAAAATGTGTAACTGTTCATATGCTCATATTCATTATATCCTGCTCGATTTAACAACATATCGCGATGATCGCGTAATATTCGGCTATCGCTTATTGCCTGCAGTTACGTAATAAGGTAGCCGATGGGAAGTGAATAAGTGTAATCATTTTATTTGCAACTATTAAGGTTTGCGACTTCGTCCGTAGGGAGTCAAGGATTCGGTTGAATAAAAAGATATTGTATAGATTCGGGTGTTAATTTGCGGAAATCCATTTCATGTGATGAATTCCTAAAATCTTTAGCTATTATATAAATTGGATTCGGATTTGGATTCGGTGCTGGTTAACTGACCGCGTCCGATCTCTGGTATATCCTGAGGATGCTTCGTTGAGGGGCGAAACACGTGTCGATTGATGGTTTTTGGAGTTTGAGCGAAAAATAACTAAAGATTTTAGGAATTCATCACATGAATAAAAAGAAGATATTGGTATACATATAAGTTACATTAATAATTTTTTTATTTATTTTATAGATCAATACTAAAAGCACTTAAATACCTTAAAATTATGAAGTTATGTGTGTGTATGATGGTATACAAGACCTACATATTTAAATTCAATGGTGAGAATCGAACTAAGGTACTTTTATACAACCACTTTAAACCTTCTAAGCTGTAGACGTCTTATAAGTTGTATACATACATCATATATGCAGTTACCAACGAAAACTCGTCTATCAGGAAGTGCAGTCGAAACTTAGCGGTCCCCTTTTTTTGGTTTGGTTTGGCGCTGTATCTCCTCCCATCTGGATACTGGTTCCGAATAACTGTAATGTGAAACACAAAAAACTACATGCATGTGAAGTGTGCAGTGGACTTTGATAGTATTCCGTACGAACATTTTTATATTTTCCTTATTGACGTTATTTGTCCTTGCTTTTCTTTGAGAATGTCGCACTATAAGTAAAATGTTTTCAGAGATCGCTAAGACCTTCCTGATATTAATCTTTGCAATGTAATTATGTAAGTTCCTCATTTATAATAAACCTAGATAAATTCTTATCAATTTGATTAAAGTACCCGGGCGACAGAACTTTATTTGGTGTCTTTTAGTTTTGATTGTATTTGAGAAAATGAAATGAAAAATGTCTGACCACATTTCAAGTTTCCAACCTGCGCACTTCGTCGTGTTAGACCTGTGTTCTACCCATAAACTTAGTATATACTAGTGCATAGACGAACATAGAGCTCGTCAACGCGTGGCGATATTTAATTTCTCAATGTCACCTACGAAATGAATGATTCTCTTGATTATTGCGATATGTAATATCACAACCACATACAGAACACGTGTAACCATTATTGAAAATTACAGTACTTCTTTAAAATAAAACAGGAATAACACAAAATAATAAAATATCTCCACAGCGTGACGACTTCTGACGACCTGTCATTCAAAAAGGGTTACAATAGTTTCTCGTTTGCTGTCCCTTTACTATTCGTGCCACTATTATAAAACATTATCTCACTAGCACTCTTTGTACGTCTATACGCCAGTACATACTAAGTTTATCTGGATAAAAGCGATCATGTACTGATAGATTACCCGGCAATGCCTATAGAAATTCCTTAAGTAAAGTAAGTCAACGGTTCTCCACAGCGTGACGACTTATACCGACCTGTCATTCAAAAAGGGTCACAATAGCGTCTCGTTTGCTGTCCCTTTCCTACTCATGCCACCATCATAAAAGATTACATTCTCACTCGCACTCTTTGTACGTCTATACGCCAGTATAATACTAAGTTTATGGTTCTAGCCACTCTCAATGGCAAAAAGGTAAACTGTGTTGAGAAATTACCAATCATATAGCGCGGATAAAATTTCGAGTTGTAAGTGCCTGAAAACACGGAAAAACGAATTTTCCCAACATTGAGACCTAGCTAGTTCCATTTTTCCCCCCGGAATCCCTTTGTATTGTAAATTTCATCGAAATCGTTGGAGTCATATTCGAGAACGCGATTACAAATATACTCGTATATACAAATATTGCTCTTGTATTTCAATTTATAATGTATGTAGTATTCAGGACTAGACTAGTTTTACACTTCCAAAACTATTTAATTCCATATTGTTGACTAATCCATAGATGTGGTAGTTCTTCTCTCGTTTTCCTCTCAAAAAGAAAGTTTTACGTTCTTCACCTCTTCCATATACTGGCAACTTGTTTCATTTTTATTAGAAACGCTCCTGTCATTCTCATGCGAAAAATAGTGCATTTCTAATGTAAAATGTCTGTATTCTTACCACTAAGTCTCTTAACACTGCCCAGTAAAGTGTTTTTGGTGATTTTCAGGTTCATTTGAGTGGGTTTACTGGAGTTGAAAAGGACTTCTTGGGAAAAAGCAAAAACTTCAGTTCAATCTTTAATCAAACTGTCGCAATTGTTTTACACTTGCACAGAACTTTAACGCGCAATGTACTACGACATTTAAATAGAAAATCTGAAGAAAATGTAAAATTACTTCTCCCATCCGTAAAAAGCGAGGGGTTCAATTTTCGGTAAATATAAAAAGTACTAATACTTGTAGTATTTCTTCTTAGAGTGTGAGCTATTACACTCGTTATTTGGTACCCATAGTATGTTCTGTGGGTTTATAGAATATAGAACAACGAGTTTTTAGAATAAGCTAATATCTTTATTTACATTAACAAAAAGTGCATACTTATGTTAATATTTACAAACTTAAAACTACACATTATCTTAAATAATAAACTTCCTTAAAGTTGCCGCTTAGAAAGCTGTCATTGCTTAAGGTGCCCTGCAGACTGGCAGCATTACGTCTTTGAATGGCCAAACTGATTCGTTGGCGGAAGAAGCTGCCAGTCCAGCGGTCTCCCAAAGCCTCGATCAGTCTCTTACAAATATCAGAAACCAGTCGATGGGCTTCGGGGCCCCACACTCAAAGTTTCGACTGCAAAGGGCGCAAATATGAAACTCAGAGAGATTCGTATACTTACGCCGCTTCAAGTTCTCGGCAGTGCTGGCCGCAGCACCTGCTGACTTGGAAGTCGCCGGTACATTGGAAACAGCAAGTGTATCGACACAAGTGGCGTCCCACACCAGCGATCTTCCAAGTTCCTACTTACTATTATTACTATGTATTCTTACTTATGTATTATTTTTAGTATACTATGTAGTATAATTCCGTGGTTTTATATAAGTTTTATTTCTGATTTATTACTTTCGAATTAGCGTAGATAACGAAAGTAATACATATTTATACATGTATACATATCTTCACGCTGTACCCCTTACGGTGTAGTGAGAGAGGACGGAGCGCCAAGCTTCGCAGTCTTTACTTCTTTCGCCTCCTCACATCTCACCATTCTCCTCACACATTTTCGCCTAGGTATGCGAATTCTTTTCACATTTCCGTCAACTAACACTATTTGATCTTTGTAAGTCAGCATTTATAAGTTAACTTTAATTTTAGAATGATAACATTTAACATGAACCTAAATAACAGCTTTTAGTTTATTTCTGTATATGAAAATCATCATTTGTGTACCTACAATGTATTAATTCTATTTAATTGTGATGACTATTGTGATAAATAAACATTGACTTCATAAGGGCATATTCACAAGGCACAAGTCGGGATGTTAGTATCGTTCAGAGGTCATCAACCCGATTAAGCATGATTTATTTATTTCATATATCTATAGTAACATTATTACAGAAACATTATTACTATATACGAAGCTGATATATTTATTTACTATTCTCGCTCGATAAAATCATCGGTTCCGAATTTTAAATAATTAAAACCCCACTCCTTGTTACTTTACGGAGCGCAAAAAAGTTTGATTACGCGGAAATCGATTCAGCTCTTAATGAACTCTTCTGTTTGGAGGTTGGATCGGCTTTAATGAGACTCTTTTGAAAGTATCAGTGCTGAGAAGGACGAATATAAATTCTAATTTGGAGCAATTTTCTTAAAGAATTCGGAATATTCCAAAACCCAAATGGAAAAACAAATTAAGTAAAATTCAACCTCATATTTATAAATAATTACTTAGTTGATCTGTTGCTAATTAGGTATGTACCCGGATCCAAGACGAAGTAGAAAAATAATTTTATTGGGAATCCCAATAGTAATCGTATCTAGGACTTCTGGAAATAGCACTTTTTCATGTTATTATTACGAGTACATACCTACTATACATATACCATAGAATGTTTTTAGACATGTATACGTTGTTAATTTACAGATTTGCATATGTAAACTAACTCGTATCAACCTGTTTGTGGTCAGCTAGAAGTAGTTTTACATTTTTAGGCAAAAGCTACATTTTATCGAAAAGACAAAAAAATCTACAAAAAAATATATTTAAGTATTGTAACATTTTTCGTTTACAGAATCAGTTCCTGTTTTCTATGAATACGACAAAGTTTTGTATTTGTTATTCCCATTGAATGTTCTACAAGAGCCGAATAATGTAACTAGAATAGTTTTGCCTGCAACTTTGCGTGGATTAATATCTATGCAAAAATGCCTAAGACGCTATTATATGTTTTTACTTCCACAGATACATTTTTTTAAATTGTTTTTTCATTATTATTTACAATTGTTGTGTACGTATCGATTAGCGACCCGCCGCGACTTCACATGGGAACTTGATTATGAAATGTCAATTCAATACATCAGTCTCGGACCAACAGACATAATGGACGGAGTAGGACTTTTTGGCGGGAACGGGAGAAGTGACTTGGAAGTCGCCGCCGGTGTCATTTGATTTGGGTTTTCTATTTTTTAAATTTTTGGGAGTTTTAAAGTACAACAGTGATAGTATATTGTGTTTTAAAGTTCTGTGCAAGTGAAAAGAATGGAGTAGGTCTAAATAAACATGTGTAGCTGAAGTTTTCGCGCTCTCCCAAGAAGTCCTGTAAAACTTCAGTAAAGTCTACTATCACTTTACTGAAGAAGTTTTAACGTTTTATCTAACGATTCTACTTAAATTATTATAATACGTGACATTGACAAATGCGCTAATCTCTGCGCCATGCCATGAAGAAAAAAAAATGGACGGAGTCATAAAAAGTTGTCGCTCTTACCACCGTGTGTCAAACGAATTTTCCTGTCTCTTTCTATCTCATTGACCGTAACGAGTAAAAGAGTTAGCTATAGTGAGTATGGCAACCTCGCACTGTTAGTGTATTTCGTGTCAGCTTATTAGTCGGTCATGAAATAATTATTTTCAAAATACTCGTAAATTGTAAGTGTTTTGTGTACTAGTATTCACAAAAATAAAAATATGTAATGATCAGCTGTGTATGTAGTGTGACCTTCCCTAGTCACGCGCATTAATAAAAACGTGGAAAGTCGGTCAACAAAAAAGGACACTTTAAGGAGTCGCTTTTAGAGCAAATTCTATTGTGATACTTGGTCCGCGACTTTACTACTTCTAAAGGCTAAATGTAAATACTTATGTATTGTAGGCATAATAAATATGATATATAAATGTATTGTATTTACAGATCTTCCTCGTTGAGTGAATAACTTAAATTAATACAGGGACATATTTTATATAAAACTATGAAAATATTCAGCTGAATTGTGTAACTGAGACTTCTGGGACGAAGTCTTTCAAATAGCACAATCTGCACTGAAGTCGTTCAATATCACATAATCACATAATAACGGTAAAAATTCTGAAACTATTTATTATTTTAATATCTACAATGTATCCACAGGATATATCTCTGTTGTTTTATATTAGTCATTAATCTCATTCAAATAAATAAAAAGTAGAGAACTCGTCGCGTCATCCGGGAAATAAGGGAACCAGTTTCTAACTGTAGTCCGTACCGGTGGTTGCATAACGTGCGCACGAGTTCGACGTCCGACGGGACACGGCTCAGTTGGCAATGGTGAAAAACTTGCAAAGTTGAGGGATCAACGCATTTCCTACAGGTGAATTACAAATAGTTCTATACGTTGCAGATATTTTCTTGTAATATACGTGTGTTAATCTTGCACTGTATTTAAAATAAGTTTAATGACGGAACTATTGAAACCGGCCAAGTGTGCGACAAACCACGCACAGTAAAGGATTCCGCAGTTATGATGCACAATATTCATTTAATCGACAGTAAAAATAAGTTTGTATTTCATATAGCATTTCATAATAATATAGAAAAACTAAGTTATTGCTGCGGTCACTGAGAGTTGAGTGTATAACCGAAAATACTGCTTAAGTATCTCGAAAACTACAGAACATATTATGTTTCCGTTCAGTCCTGTTTCATTCCATAGGGTTTCGATATTTGCCATTAGATTCGGAACTCAAAACCCGGCACGCATTGCTTAGGATTTAGGAGCAATATCGATCAAAACAGAAGTTAAATACAGGTACCTTAAGATAAAATAATTTTTACTGTTTTATCGAATTGTAATCTTTAAAAAATTAAACAAAATCGGGTCTCAAATACCCGCTATCTAATTTCTGTGGTTCCGTACCTTAAAATAATAAATTGAACCCTTAATTCACTCACTCATGCGGTCATGCATCCGCCTATCGGTGTGTCCATTACAATTAATTTTCTCAGAAAATACCTAGGGGTATGATGTTATACAAACGTGAAAAGACAATGCCCAAATTCACTACCACAGAATAACCATTCTATTTAAAAATATATTTTAATTTCTTACGATTTTCTGTATGGCTTTACATGTTCCTTAAGCTAGCGTAAGCAATGATCAAAATAAAAGGTATTATAACAGGGTTAATTCAAAAATGCTAATAACCTCTTAGTGCAAAATTCCTGTCATCATACCTAACAACTTTTGTTCTACGACTTTTTCAAAACTTATTACGTTTGACAAAAAATTTTTTTTTTTGTACTGTCTAAAACGTAATGACTCTGTGTACGTATTCCAATGGTACAGTGCAAGCGCACGGTGCGTCACGCCACGCCGCCCTCCCGCGCCTCGCTGTGCGTGCGCCGCTTTAGCGACCGGGTAGAGTAGGTGCCATTTTCAGAAATATTTAATGTATCTTTATTTTTGTATGAAAGAAAAAACTTATGAATTTTTACCTAGCTAACTTTGACCTAGTACGTACCAAGGTACCTCGGACCTAGTACCTACCAAGGTACCTACCTAATGTCATTGACATTTCGGATTTTTCTGAAGCAACTTGTTTTTCTGGCGATTTTTTGAGATTGTATATAAATGATTACCCCTGCTATGTTTCTGGATTCGTTGATTATCTATATTATTACTTTTGGCATTGGATTTGCTTATGGTTATAAAAAATGTCGCGAAGCGCTGTCATTCGTGATGTTATAGTGCTGTTATGAAAATTTTTTTGACTGAATTGAAAAAACGACGGGTTCGCTACGCATAAGGAGATTAGTGAAATTGGGCACTAGTAACCCATGCAATAAAATAAGTGTAATACTGGGCACGCTTGTGGATGGGGCAAATTTCCGTATTACATTTTAAGCAATTGTCCTTTGCTATAAGCCTCTTGAAATTAAGTTTAGAAATTTGACATTTTATAAATAACTTACAGAATCCTCTGTACTCCAGTCGAACTCGCACTAGATTAGTTTTGTTTATTATTTCTGGATTTGCGTTAGGTAAAACGTTATATCCAGCTCAGCGAACGTACAATATTGAAAGAATATATCTACTGTGACATAATGACAGACGGCCAAACTATATGAGCTCTGTTTTTGTCATTTAGCCACGGAACCCTAAACACATCATCCAGTAATGCCTATTGTTTACAAAAATTTAATATTCATTAATTATTTCCTTTTGTTTAAATCGTTCAGAATTATTTATTTCATGAAAAACGTCACTACTTAAAATGGACTTTTATGGGTGTAATATTAGTTTTTTATTCGACATATATGGCTTTGTCTAAATGATAAAACAACAGGATGTAAGAAAACTTTTTTTTCTGAAGTTTCACTACAAGGAATCGTGATGACTCTAAGTTCTAATTTATGTATCATTGTCAATTTATCTATAGGGACTAAGGCTGAGATTTATGAAATACAATTAATTATAAAAAATTATATACAGTAATTATAAAGAAATTGGTTTGCGTTCTAATTTACGTGTGCATACTAAAGTAGGGCTCAGTAGGTGTAAACATGACGGAATACATCTGCTGACGTACGGACAGACGGACAGACATGAAAAGATACATTTTTCCTTTTAGCCATTTTAGCTACGAAAAATGAAAAATACTAAAAACAGAGCGCTAGTTACTGTTACTAATAGTAAAATAATAGTAGTTGTTGTTACTAGAACTAAAATGATAGTGATTGCTGTTACTAGCTCTATAATAAATAAAAGTAGTAGTTGCTGCTACAAGCACGAAAATAATAGTACTTGCTGTTACTAGCCGTAATATAGTAGTAGTTGCTGTTACTAGCACTAAACTAATAGTAGTTGCCGTTACTAGCAGTAAAATAAGATAAAATATTAGTTGGTGTTATAAGCAGTAATATCGTTGAGATTTCTTAAAAATGGGAAAATCACGGCAATTGTTCAGTACAAAAAGAACTCACGTTACCATCGTCTTCCCATAACCACAAAACATACAAAGCTACGGAAGCTTCAAGTTTATTTACTATTACGTTATATTATTTAACATTCGTGCGCCATTGTATCTAAACAGGTTTCGCTAAAATGTCGCTTACGACTTCTAATTGCTTAAAAAATTCACTAACTTGAAAAAGAAATACAAAAAACGTAAGAATTGACGAAAATAACATGTTCGTGTTAGTTGCTGCATCTAACAGTAAGGTCGACGAGATTTTTTCGATATGTAGGTACAGTAGGTTACCCGAATATTACAAACCTTACAGCATCTCGTTTTAACCGGCTACAGCGAAATAAAAAGGAGCGCTATGATTTTAGTGGCGAATATATGTTTATCTTTATAATATGTAATCGTTGGTATGTATAACTGTTAGTTATCGCGTAATTTCTGAACGACTTGACCGATTGGGATCATTCGAGACAATGGTTTATAGTTATGCTAGAATTCAATAGGTGGCGCTGTAATTAAGTTATTAACAAATTCTATATTTAATGCAATTAAAACCGCGGGGCACGACTAGTATATTTACTGAAATCGATTTTAACCGATTTAAATGTATAAGATATCATCTGTTTCATTTCAGCTACACGCGTACCATAATACGTCAGGAGGTCAGATTGTTTTTTAATATTAAATATGGTATCTATAAATAACATAAAGCCTAAAAATTTCACTGTGCGTAATGTTAATGGATATGAAATTCAAGAGCTAGAGAAAGCCGTTTCATCACAGATCAAATCACATAAGGAAAAAGGCATAGGTAGGGAGTGACAAGTTTGAGAATCGTGATATTTACCTTCTAAAGTCTCATCATTTTGCGTACACACTTTCGCCATGGGATACGAGTGCTTTTGACATTTCTGTCAGCTGACACTAGTAGCTATATGATCTTCATGATAAGCCTTGGTCTTACTTGACTTTTGCTACTGCTCACTTTCGCTTTCGCATATATTTTCACGTCTTATTGAGTGGATGAATTATCAAAAGGCAACACAGATACATTTCGACTATCTCAATAATAACGAAACTTGATGGTGACGGTACCTTTTTTTTTTTGCGTCAGGAAATGCTTTATGCATTCCGTCCCGCCTGGGGGAGGCGGGGGGATATGTGGGACTCCTCGGCTGATAGTGCGAAGCCGAGTATACCCACTAAAACCTGACGGTGTTCCTCCGGGGCGCCTGATGCCGGGGCACTGGGGACGCGTTTTGCACTCTACCACGTGTGGTGACGGTACCTAGCAATTCTTTTTTGTCATATAATGGGGTTAAACTGTTAGTTTTCAGGGTGGGGAGCTGTCATTCGGCCTTCTTCAACATAAGGATCTGTTTTTTGTCGTTAGAATTCTCACAAAAAAATTGCAAAAAGCTTTTTTGCAGATATCTACCCAACTATGTTATTTACAAATTTTATTATCAACTTTTTGCATATCTTTTGTATTAAAAAAATGTAGTTAATACCTAGAATTTTATTTAATATACTCGAAAAGAAACTAAATTGTTTGTACCTATTAACATCAATGTGTTTTTCGATAGAAATACTCAATCATCGCCAATCAATGAGTCGGTCGAGATAATATTCTATCTTTTTTAGTTAGATAGGTTTATTTATAAGAGGTATGTGACTGAAAAAAAATTTTACTCGATCAGTTGAAATTAAATTTAAAAGATATTGATATATAATTGTGAATTTTTTAAAGAGATAAAGAAAAGAGGTTTTGAAAGAAGAGATGTACATATTATGCAGAAAACAAGTGACAAAATTTTTCTACTTCTCTACTTCGTCTAAGTCTAAATGGAGTCAATGTATATATAGATTTACAAGAATTTTAGATATTTTTTCAAATTTAATTTTGTGTTATTGATTGTATTTGCTGGGTATTATCAAGAAAGTCGACTTTAATTAACCTAACTAATATCTGAGTAATAATAATCTCAGTAATAATAAGTCAAGTCTCTGTTATTACTTATTATGTTGAGTCTTCTAAATAGTTTTATTTATAGAATAAGAAACAAGTTAAAAATAAATCAAGTGACCTTGACATGATAATAATAGCCACTGCGAATTTTTATAGTGCCCGTTATTACTTTATTAGGTACTATTAATTCGTTATATTAATAAATAAATGATACTAATTAACAATAATTACGGTTACATCTGTTATTTAAGGTAACATTTACATTTTTTTGATTGATACAATTTTAAATTAAGTGGGTACCGGTTTTTGTACATTTTCGTATGTTACGTAGATATTTAGAACTATAACTAAGCGGTAGTTATAGGTATAGTTATAATCATATTAAGTGGTCTATGTTTTTATCTATAAAAGTAATGAAGATGTGTTAGCTTTTTAATGGACATTAAATCAAAATTTAGCAGTTCTGTAGATTGATTGTAGAGATTTTTTTTAAACAGCATAAATAAATACTAAGTACTTAATGTCGCGTCGGTAATTTTGTTACCGCTTAGGTCGTTTGTAACTTCCAACAAGTCAACGCTACTGATAAAAGTGGCATTTTTCCTTTATTAATCAACTTCTATTAACATTATGAAATTAATAACTAATTTATGATATGTACAGAACAACATTTTGAGGTCATTCTCAGTCACTCACACAGTTTTAATGTTGTATCTAATTAAGTATAAAAAAATTACAGAAATAATCAATCGATTCAAAACTGGGAAAGACTAATTAATTTTCGTTTGTTGTAACCATCGATCGACGTTACAACACCAATTATAGTGACAAGACTCGTTTGTCGGCTGTGTTTGTCGAAATTCAAAGCATAAATCTTCTTCTTATCTTTTGTAAATGTATATGGCATTTACCAGTTCACCTATAGCAGTGGTTCCTAACTGGTGGTCCGCGCACCACTGGTGGTCCCTGAAAGCACCCGAAGTGGTCTGCGAAGTCGTCATACAAGTCTTCCACATATAAAACAAGTAGGTAAAACAGGAATCACAACAGCAATGTCAATATTTCAGAAATATCCAATTAATTCAATAAGAGTTAATGGAAATGCAACAAAACAGTAATACTTAAACTGCAAGGATACATTCGAGACAAGAATTAAATTTGAAGATTTCTGAAGCCAAGAAGCATCTCTTAAATTCAAAATCTCTAATCTCTAAAATTCAAAAGAATGCTTTATATTATCTAATACTATTTTCAACCACATACTTATCAGAGCTGAGTCTCAGTTGCTACTTTTAATAATAAAAAAAATCATAAAATCTATTTAGATGCTAGGTCGACGTGTGTGTGGTTTTGAACGGTACTGAACCAAGGATTCGGCAATTAGTAAACAGCATGTTATCTCAAAAATCGCTCTGTACTACAATTCATGTAAAATTTTCGCAAATACGTGTTTTATTTACAGAACCTTAAGAATCATACATACATACATATCCTCATGCTGTATCTCTAACGGGGTAGTCAGAGAGGACGGAGCGCCAAGCGTCGCGGTTCTTACATACTTCCTTCGCTTCCTCAAACCTCATCATTCTCCTCACACATTCCCGCCTAGGTATACGAGAGCTTTTGACATTTCTATCCGCTAACACTCTGGCTATTTGATCTTCATAAGTCAGCCTTGGTCTTCCTTGGCTTCTTTACCACTCACTTTCGCTCTGTATATTTTTTTCGTCAGTCTTTCATCACTCATTCTTTCTATGTGCCCGAACCATCTAAGCATTCCTTTCTTCATTTTTACAATAACACTGTCGTGCGACCCTGTCATAGTGCGTATCTCTTCATTGCTTAAGAATCAAATTTATAATAATTTATAACAGTTGGTGGTCCGTGGCAAGTCGCAACATCGGTCAAAAGATCCCTCGCCACTGAAAAGTTAAGAACCGCTGACCTATAGGGTATACATTTATGTATTTGTAGGGTATAGGCTTTAGGGTATACATTTAGTTTAACTTGTACTCGCACTATAATAGCGTGAATGAATTTTATATCCACTGGTAAACCTAAAATAAATAAATATATGTTGACAGTCCTCATCTTCTATTCTATACAAATATTATAAAGAGGTAAAGTTTGTGAGTTTGGATGTTCGGGGTAATCTCCGGTACTACTGTTCCGATTTTGAAAATTCTTTCACTGTTAGAAAGCTACATTATCAGCGAGTGACATGGACTATATTTTATTTTCAAAAATGTTTCAACCCATGCGAAGCCGGGGGCGGGTCGCTATATTTAACAAAAACACTACTGCCGTTTTCATGTAAAACTAGTATATTATCTCTCATGTAAAATGTCTGTTTTGTTTGCTTATGACTAAGTCGGTAAATCTTAAACACTCCCTAGTAAAGTCGTAGTAGGCTTTACTGAGTGAAAAAGGACTCTTGCATGGTAGGTACTTACTTATTACTTACTTGGTGGAATGCGAAAACACCAGCTGCACATGTTTCAAACTTTCCAATTCTTTTCACTCGCACTGAACTTTAACCCAGAACACCTGTACTATCACCTTAGGTATACCTTTTGGTGGTGGTAACTCCTAAAAGCACTAAAAATAGTTTTTTTATACCACGGGAAAGCCATATGGGAAACGTTCTAACATTGTGACAATGAGTGGGAAGAGAGGAAATGAAATAAGGTACTCACGGTCTTGTTCTATCGATGAGTATTTTTTTTAAGATTTCGTATTTATTCCCACAGACACGAGTAAAGACACTTTCGCTTGTACACAAATAATATCGTTATTCCGATTCACAAATATTAAAAACGTCCATGCACATACGTGATTCGATTTGTTCTCCGCACTCGATATCCGTATTTTTCCTACCCCCGAACCGCGAGATATTCTCTTAGAGAGGTAATTGGCGAATCGGATGACGGGTAGGAGTAATGAGGATTACTCATTGTCACAACATGATAAGTGAATCGAGGCCCATTGACATTCACAATAACAAGGTTAGAAAGTACTTCATATTGCAAATACGTGAGCAGCCCTGAAGACTGAAATGTGTGCCTTTTGTGCCAGACACAGGCTGTCTTATCCTTGACACCGGCACGCTTATTACGTAACTTGCAAACAACATGCGACAGCCAATATCGCGCGATATCTGCTGTCAAAACGAGAATGTGTGTAATGTAATTTGTATAGTGTGCTAAATCAACCGCGGAAAGTGCATTTTACGGTCATAGGATAATAGATACGCAATAGTCATACATGATGTCAATTTTTTATTACAATTAATCACCGGTCGCGTAGTGATCGCGTGGCTGTCGCTGTCTGCAAATTTTTAGGTAATAACCCCGCGGAACAGCGCAAGTACTGCTGTTTGTTACCAAGATTAGCGAGTAAAATCCGTAAAAAAAATGCCAAATTCACTTCGCCCGTTTCCGTCACAATGTAAAAGCATAAATCATATCTGTGGTGCCATTTTCTTTTTTAGTATTCGCGAATAAGACTACGACTAGACTGCCATCAAAAGTTTATTGTTAAAAAGCTACTAAAATTTATGGAAACAGTTTTTTTTTAAACCTACATACACTAATTTTAATTTAATACTACTAATATTCCAACTATGTATGTCTTTTGGCTAAATTTACGCAGCAATATATTTTTTAAATGTGCATACAATATCTATTAAAATTAATAATGAAAAATAATCAATTACCGTATAGTAAACTACTAGATACGATTATTTCGACAGTTCTTAGATATCTTTAAATTTATTGATATGTGTCAGTCCTATCTTCAGTGGAACTATAATAAGGGCGCGTTTATTCGACACGAATTTCTTGGCGCCGACACAACACGGTCTTCGCGCGGTGGCTAAGCGGACGCCGCAAAGTAGAGCAAAATACACTATACATATTTACATATTTAAGCTCATGTCAAGCGTAAGTAACTTAACTCTGTCTGGAGTGGCCAGATAAGAATGGAATACGAGAGTGGGATAGTTTTAGAACGCGCGGTGACCGCGAACGACCGCGCGGCGACCACGCGTTTGGGTAGTTCTCAAATATTTGAATGTTGTTGCCTAGTGAATAGAGTTCGCATTCGCATAGACATTCGCTATTAATAAATACAAGAGAATGTCACGGCCGCAAGAAAATTTTCACGTCATCTAACTGCGGTGTAATAGCGCAAGCGAAGCGCATCCTCGATATTCAAAACTATTTCTATATACATACTTAATTTATTATGCTCATTTCATGCCTTTGTACGTTTTCATGGGTTGTTTGTTTTTTTATGTCAATAAATTACTATATATAAAGAAAGTGTGTCAGTAAGTTGCAGTCCACCGTATTCTACTACATTATATTAACTATCGATCATCATCTATCAAAACACATTATAATCTCAAAAACGCCAAAGTTTGATTTATATGTTAGTGTTAATGTACTTGAAGACATTCTCTTTATTTTTGAAGTTCCGTGGTCAAAAATAGAATCTTTTTAGTTTCGTTATATCTATCTGTCTGTCCGTATGCCACAAACAATTTATTCCGTCATCTTTACAACTGCATAGATACAAATAAATAATCTAAAACTAGAAATGAGAAACCAAACATTAAATAATGAGTATTGTAGTCCCAATTTTTTTATAAATTAATTATTACCTACTTAATTATAATTAATATTTATTAAAAAATACGCTATAATGTAATATATACCATAATCTAAATAACAAATAAAGATTAATAATTTATGTAGAAGTAGGTAGCTCCAATGACGTTCCTGACCTTATTGTAATTAAGTAACTTTAAGACAATATTTAATTTGTTAAAAATTTAAAGTATGAATATAAAATATAATATAATGTATTAATAAATACATATTTATTTATTTAATTTTTATTATTTTTGTAATTCTTATTATTATTTAATTTAATTTTAACTTTTTAATCTAACTTTTACTTTGCCCGAAATTATTAAAGAAACTTAACTTCGTGCGTGTCTGTGTGCGCTTTTGACTTTTTTTTAGTAATAATAATGTAATGATTTTAAAATACATGTTATATAATTTAATGTACATGATGTGATTATCAGATAGGTGATATAAAAAACAATTTAAGGGACCCTTTTTTTAAGTGGCATGATGGCATATACTGTCATTCGGTAGCATTCCTGAAAACAAAAAGCGGATATGAGAGATATTACAAAAATATCATGTCACCAATTACAAGATATCTATAATATACGACACTGACAAGAGTATAATATCACATGCTCACGTAACAATATTTAGTTGTCAATGTGAATTACACAATTATGATTAACTATATTTCGTGTGTCAATTTCAGTTCGACGAGTTCGTGAGGTCTCTACAAGTTGATCCACACTCACCACTCTTCAGGCTGGTCACAGACGGACAGCCCGCTATAAGGTATTTATCACTGTACTACTACATACTAATAATTGCCCCCGAAACCGCCTGCACAAATTTTGAATATCTATCTGAAATTTCTGATGCGTGGGCGTCTGCCGGTGGAGAAAGGTACTCTCTAGTATCAAAGTGATTTTCCATTTTTAAAGTTCATAATATGTGGGCGTTAGGGAAACAAACGTTGATGAGTAACTAAAACTAGTGTACAGGTGTTCTTAGGGATATACAGTGTTTCGGGTGTTTTAGGGTACATACTAGTGATGTGCTGGATATCCATATCCGTATCCGTATCCGCGGATATCCGAGGGAGAAGAAAGATCCGGATCCGTATCCGTATCTGTTACTTTTTTGGCGGATCTTTTACGGATCTCTTACCTTATTAATTTTCAATAATAATAATAATAGAGCTTTATTCATTCCACACACAACAATCATTCTTGAAATAAAAATAATGAATAAATATTAAAAAATTTGAAAAAATTTTTTTTTTTTCTTTAATTTTCAATTCATAGATTAAATTCTATATAAGTCGAAACATGTCCTGTCACGCAAAGCGTCAAATGGCGTCAAGTATCGTTTCAACGTCACGCGCACCGACACACCGATCGAGTAAGAAAGTTAAGATCCGTATCCGTATCCGCGGATCTTGACACCAAATATCCGTATTCGGATCCGTATCCGCGGATATACATATTTAACGATCCGGCACATCACTAGTACATACATGTTATAGGGTATTAACTGGGACAGTAGTATGTAGTAGTAGCATGTAGTATGGGGAAATCCGAATCCATCGGAGATACAGGGAAACTGTTTTAGGAATCATTTAGTCTTTTTTTGGGAAAATAATTTTTGGTACTTACAGTAAATTTTTTGGTCAAGCGTGAAGTATCAAAAAATGCCAATATTACTAATTTTTATAGACATCTCACGCTAGACCGAAAAATTTACTGCACTTAAATTATTTTCACAAAAAAAGACCCAAGTGGTTCCGGAGACAGTTTCCCTGTATCTCCTAGGGCCCTAGGGATTTGGATACAGATACAGGGGAACTATCTTAGGAACCATTCGGTCTTTTTTTGCAAGAACAATTTTGGCATTACCAATTTTTTGGTCAAGCATGAGATGTCCATAAAAATTAGTAAAGTTCACTGTATCTTTTTTTAATGCAGATCGACTCAGTTTCATGTAAGCGTCATTTCATTGTATTGGACGCAAACATTTTGGACAGACGAAGATGGCCAAATTAAAAAAAAAAATTTTCATACAACAGAAGAATTCAATGTACTAAGCATAGGTGGGCACAGCTAATCCAAAAGTTAACTTCGTTAATAGTTAATACGTTAATTTAAACGTTCAATAAATAATCGTTAAAGCGTTAAATTATCGAAAAATTAACGCAAGTTAAAGTTAATCGTTAAAAGTTAACCATCCAAAACTAATACTGCTTTTGGACTAGAATATACAAAAATAAGAAAATATTACGTAAATAAGACAAAAATAGGTGGGTAGATTAATTATTATAGATAATGTAGAATCTCCCACCACCCATCTCCGATATGGGTGGATGGATCTAACTCTTCCGCGGGTGTTAGCGCGGGGTCTCTACTTCAAAGTCTTTTTCGCCCATAGACCGCAGTCCATTCTGGCAATGCACCCTGCCCAACTCCACTTCCGGCGCTCAACCTCTTCTACCACGTCTATAAGTTTCGTCTTCTGCCTGATCCATTCATTCCTTTCATGATGTATGAGCGTTATTCCAAACATCAGTAGCTCCATCACCCTCTGTGTAATGCGGATGTTCTCAGCAAATCATTCGGTGACAGTTGCAGTCTCCATACCATACGTGAAAACTGGCAGGACATACCGATATTACACTTTTGTTTTAGGTATTAGAAACCATCCGTCATCCTCCATACTCGCCGGACCTCTCTCCATCCGGCTACCATTTTTTCCTAGGAAAAAAATTGTCTTCCCTAGGAAGCAGTGTTTGCAGCAAATGTATTCACACAGTTTGTGGTGTCTAGATCCCCAGGGTTCTATCGCATAAGTTTAAATATTCTTCCGATTAGATAGACAACGAGGATTGACTGGCCCGTTGGCGTAGTGGCATATGCATCTGAATTTCAAGCTAGGGTCCCGGGTTCGATCCCCGGTCAGGTCAATTTAGGAAACGAACTTTTCTAAATTGGCTTGGAGTTTGGGTGTTACTGGGAACTCCGTCAAAGTTCGTTGTGTGGTACCCAAAGTACAAGCTTACTGCTTAGTTTGGGGTCACACAATCTGTGTAATTGTCTGGAGTATTATTATTATTATAATTACTTTGATTAAATAATTTTCTTTAAAAAAAATTGTTTTAATTTTTCACATATTTGTTAACGAAACGGCAATTTCATACTTTGACCCCTAATATTGTTTCGATAGGTTATCACGATGCGATATTAGATATAGATTATAAGCCACTTAGCGCCCACTATTGTGACGTCACAGTACAATGCTAACATATAGATAACACAGTCTATTGTACACTGCCTACTTACATAATGTGAAACTGCCTGCACTAGTGTCCCATCACTACAGCAAGTGCACTGTATTGTGACGTCACGTAACTATATGTACGAAAATTCAAAACTGCTTGATCTATTTAAAGAAACAAAACAAATGTCTTTCTTTGTGTTTTGAGTTCTACTGTGACAAAGTTTCAAGAAACTATTATACTATAAGTATTAAACTATGTTAATAAGTTATTATTTTGCGGTGTTGGTGTCAACTTTATTAAACGGTAGTGAGGCCTGGAAATGCCCGAAATCGAAAGTAAGATAAATGCAGTAGTGTGCTCGTGAAATATCACCCTCTCACAGAATATCAGCGTGAAATAACAGCATCTATTGCTGTTTCGTTCGGTGAGTGAGTGTTCCCCCCTTCCCCTCCTTTCCCTGAAGGCGGCCAACGCACCCATGACTCCCCGGACGTTGCAGGTGTCCATGGGCGGGGGTGATCACTCTCCATCAGGTGACTTGGTTGCACGTTTGCTCCCTCTTTCCTAAAAAAAAAAGAAACGCGATCTCTTAAAAAATATGTGCGGTGAAAAATATGTAGAAGAGATACGCAGTATGACAGTATTGCACGACAATGTTATTGCAAAAAATTTTTGTTAAAAAAAGTTAAACTGCCTTTAAAAAAACACTGAAAAGTATAAAAACTCAAGTACAATTAAAATAACTATAAATACGATACACATACCTATATAATTAAATTTGACAGTTACTGAAGTCGGTGCCAAGCCCACCAAACTAATAGACTTTCTGTTGTTGCACATTGATTTGATATAACCAGGTCGTGTTATCTAGTGTATCTTCGAAAACCAAACTCCAATATCGGTGAAATTTAAATGGGATCACCTCTGAAGTATTACGTACCTACCAAACGTAAAAAGAATTTTGGAATCCGGTTCATAAATGACGGAGTTATGAGGTAACAAACATACAAAAAAAAAACAAAAAAAAAACAACATACAGACGAATTGAGAACCTCCTCCGTTTTTTGAAGTCGGTTAAAAATGAAGAAAGTAATGCTTTGACGGTTCGGGCTCATAGGTAGAAAGAATGAGTAACGAAAGGCTGACGATGAAAATCTACAGAGCGAAAGTGAGTGGTAGAAGAAGCCAAGGAAGACCAAGACTGACTTACGAAGAACAAATAACCAGAGTGTTAGCTGACGGAAATGTTAAAAGCACTCACATACCTAGGCAAAAATGTGTGAGGTGGATGATGAGATTTGAGGAAGCGAAAGAAGTATGTAAGGACCGACGACGCTTGGCGCATGGCGTTCCGTTCTCTCCGAGTTCCCCGTTAGTGATGCAATGTGAAGATTTATATGTATGTATTGGGTCCTTACATATGAAATTATCGTTTTGTACGGGAGGAATATAAAGTCAATTTTTTTTTTGGAAAATATATTTAATTAATCAAAGTATGCACCGTTGTTATCTATGCACTTTTGCCATCTCATAGGTAGTTCATTGATCCCTTTACTAAAAAAACCATGGGGGCGAGAATCAATAAACTCTTTGAAGGCGGTTTTGACTGCCGCATCGGAGTTGAATTTTTTTCCTTGTAAGAAGTTGTCCAAATTCTGGAAAAAATGGTAATCTGTTGGAGTAAGGTCCGGGGAGTACGGTGGATGTCGCAGACATTCCAATTGTAGCTCATCTAACTTAGTGGTTGTTTGTTGTGCAGTGTGTGGTCTTGCGTTGTCGTGAAGCAGCAGTGGCCTAGAGCGATTGACCAATCTCGGTTGTTTAGCAGCTAGTTCTTCCTTCATGGTTTGCAGTTGCTGACAATAGATATCTGCCGTAATCGTTTGGCCAGATTTTAGAAAGCTGTAGTGAACGACACCGGCTCTAGTCCACCAAACTGTGGACAAGTAACTTTTTCTGAGTCAATTTTCGTTTAGGGCAGGATTTGACTGGGTCTCCAGGGTTCAGCCATTGCGACGAGCGCATCCGATTATCGTACAGTATCCACTTTTCATCACAAGTAATAATTCGATTTAAAATCCCTTCATTATTGTGTCGGTTGAGCAAAGTAACACAGCAGTCGACGCGTGTTTGCAAGTCCGATTCACTTAATTCATGAGGTACCCATCGTTTAAGTTTTTTTACTTTCACGATTTGCTTCAAGTGGATTAATACAGTTTTGTCACTTACCCCGAAGCCTGCAACTATCTCTGAAGTGCTTTGTGATGGATCCGCTTCCACAATAGCCTTTAATTCTTCATTTTCCACTTTGGTCTCCGGCCGTCCACGGGGTTGGTTCTGAAGGTCGAAATTTCCAGAACGAAAACGTTGAAACCAAAAACGTGCCGTGCTTTCTTTTGTGACACCAACGCCGTACACATCATTAATCCTTCGAGCTGTTTCTGCACCACTGGTGCCACGGTAGAACTCGTACTCGTAAATATACCGATATTTCATGTTTTCCATTGTGCGGTAATAAGCGACGCCAAAGAAAAAAAGAATGAGGAAAAAACAAATGAATGACTGTTTTCGAAACTCAAATGTACCAGCTAAATGAATTTATAAATTTGAATTTGGAATTCTTAACCAAAGAGGAGATATTTCAGATCAAAGTGGTCAGTACGACAAAACGCTAATTTCATATGTAAGGACCCAATATGTATGTAATATTTTTTAAATGCAAATTGCAGAAATCTAGGCAGACATACACTAACACCGTTACTGAAAGCTTTTTCTTCTAAAGAATATGTTGTTTTTTAAATTCTTTATCTGTAGTCGTGCTGATATCGTTGATAGATCTTTTTGTCTATTAATCGTAATGTATTTTAAACAATCGTTATTATTTTTGACTTACAAGAGAACTTGAATAAAATACATAGATACTAAATATAGGTAATTGTATATTTACACGATGGAATCTTTATGTTGAGGCAGACTCTGAACATTGCTAGTTGTTATTTAAATAACGATAAAAAATTCCTATTTTAACCTTTCCACTCGATAACGATCTGCCCCGATGTTTTATTCTTCATGTTGTAGCGTAATTCCATCGCTGGCTTTGTCTATATTTATGATTTCCACATCGTTCAAAGACAACTTGAAAACGGAATATATACCCTCACTCTTGAGTCTCTTTTATAAATACTGTTTTTGTCAAAATTAGAGCTTATAGCCTATTTGTGTTCTAGATATGGATATGGATAATATTGATTGATGATTATATTCGTTAACAGTTAATAATAAAATAAAGAATAATTCCTGTCGAGTAGATTGTCTAATGAAAGTTACTAACTCACAAAAAACTATCATATTTTTTTTAAATGTTGTTATACTGTTAATTTTTTTTCATTGATAGTTTCAAAATTTGCTTATCGCAATCCATATGTTTTTTTGGAGGATCTTTAGATGGATCATCATAAGATGAAGTTTATCGTTAGATTCCAGATCAAGGGAATGCTTTCTCTTTCTCTGCGTAGTTTGAATGAGTGTTTATCGCTTATCAGCCTAGTGAAAAATTCAGTAGATAACAGAAGTGTTAGTCAGTCGGTGATTCCATGTGTTTATATAGTACTAGAGGTTAGAGGTTATTACCTAAAAATTAGCAGACAGCGACAGCCACGCGATCACTGCGCAACCGGTGATTCAATTGTAATAAAAGATTAGTATCATATATGACGATTGCGTATCCATTTTTCTATGATCGTAAAATGCACTTTTCGCGGTAGATTTAGCGCCACTATATGAATTACATTACACAAATTCTCGTTTTGACAGCAGATATCGCGCGATATTGGTTGTCGCATGCTGTCTGCAAGTTATGTAATTAGCGTGCCGGTTTTAAATGCCTCCAAAAATAGGTTTGCGTTAGCAAAGCCTTTGCCAAGCCTTAGATTAGCCAAGAACCAAGCTATTCGACAATAATTGTTGCCCGCAACTTCGTCCTCGGTAAAAATTAATTCTTCCAAAACTTTGGTACCCTTTTTTAAGCTCTTAAGGGTTGATTTCTCAAATTTGGCCAATTACGTATTAAATGTTTGATTAATTCTCAGGTTCTCCTTCTTGGGTTTGAGTGATTATTTATAAACGCATTATTAATTTTCTTCTCCGTGCTAACTTTGACACCCCTTCTTACCCCTTAGAGGTTGATATTCCAAATATCCTTTGATAGTACAAAATGAAGCTATACCGTAAAAATTTAATGTTTCACCTTTTTCGGCAAAGTCAGTAGGTACATGTTCTTTTATAGATTAATATTTAAAGTATTAGACAAATCTAAAATTAATTCAGCGAGTGTATCGTAATATCTAGTATGTGTATAGCGTCAGCTTTGAAGGAAACTATATAGGCAACATAATGTTTGTTGTTCAAGCAATTACTAATTTTACATACATGTTATGGTCACTGGTTTTGAATAAGTTCCCGTCCTGTCCTTCGTTGACTTTTGAGAAACGTCTGTTTGCCTTTAATTTGACCTCCTGTTGTATCCTGCCAAAACTATCGTCGCAAATTGATTCGCGACTTTTGTATGCTAATTACAAATACACGTTTTGTATTATAATATGACAGACGACGACATCCACGCTTTGGGCTATATAACATATTATACAATGACTTCAATCAAAGTCAGAGCGTTTACATACATATTGTGTATATTTACAATATGTACCATCTATATTATGCGCAATAAAATAATATATAGGTTATCATTATTCACCATGACTGTGCATAAAAAAAATTGAAATCGAGACTTCGCATTTCCCCTATCATTGTTATTTCTATATCAATATAATATCATGTGTAAAATTAAAAATATATCGAACAAATTATTTATAAATAGATAACAATGCTAGAAACATAAAAATCGTGTAATTTCGGGCCGTAATTTTAGGTGTAATTTTAACCGTAATTCAGTTCATTTCGTCATTGTAATGGCGACAAGATACCATCAATCGTTCATGCATTATTTAACTAAATATTTAAAAAAGCGAACAATACGGTTTTCCGCCTTTTAGGCTGAGTTCAAAAGTCAATGCGTTTTGCTTCTGATTTAAAACTATATACTTGCCAGAGAATAGCCACAAACATACTATGTACAACTAAAAAGAATGAATTATTTATGTCGGCACTGATATTACGTAGTTTAGTGACTTGACTTCTTTTCGGCATTAGATACATTACGCTACGGTAATACGTGGTCAAGGGGTAGGCCCCTCACATCTTTTAAATTTGTTTCAAATGTTTTCAGCTATTAGTATTTCACCATAATTTAAACTCGTTGTACGATATACATTTCACTTCTGAATGAAGCATCCTCGGGAACGATCATCAGAATCGGTCAGTTGCACTTGGTTCGTAAGAACTCAGTGGCTACTACCATGGAGCAGTATTTAAACTGGAGGCGGCACTCTGAGGAGTAGTCGAAGTCGAGAATTTTAATCTTGAAACATCTCTATACCCCTCCATCTCCTTTCGCCTTTTACTGTTGGTATATATATGTATAGCAATCTTATATATACTAGTAGGTGTATTTTGGAGTTATTTCCAAGACTTAGAAAGAGACAGAAATGAGATGTTAGTGATTATAGATTATTCAAGATCATATAATTTATGTTCAACTACCTCTTCAGAGTACGATATTCAGCTAGATTCAAAGATTCTTGAACATACAGAGATATGTACATCGAGTACCTATGTTGCTCAAATTATAACCGTGAGTTCTTCTTCTGATCAGTGCCGGTTTTAGCGATTCCGGCGCCTTGCTGGGCGAGATATCTACGGCGCCCCCTCTCTATTTTCTAAATTGCACATGTAAAAAAAAATTGAAAAAAAAAAACAAAGTTAAAATAAAAAAAACAAGCGTTTATTTCAATTGAACTTTTTATGTATTGTAGGCACTTTGGCGCTCCTTCATATAGGTTGAATGTCATAATATAGTATCATGTCTATGTGGAAAATGATGAGATTTTTTTCTTATTATTTAGGCTGCTTGCCTTGACATGTTCAAATATCTTTGTCAGTCTGTATTAACTTGTATACTTCTTTCTTTCTTTCCTTCTCTAGGTGCATTCTACCTAGCGTACTAATAGAGAACACAAAAGGATAGGAAGGAATAGCTTCCTATGCTTTTGTATTCTCTATTAGTACGCTGTCTATTTATCTCCACATCTTTAATTGTCTATTTGTTTCCACATCTTTAATTTTTACTAAATTTTATATGGTTACATCGATTCTTAACTATTACAGTTGATTCTCTTACGATTTCCACGATCATTATTGTTACATTTCATACATTTTGTGACTTATCTCTAGCTTACACTATATCACAGTTGTTTATCACATTTATTTTTGTTAACTAGTAATATGATTTGACTTATTTAAGGAAACGAAAGAAGTATGTAAGAACCGCGACACTTGGCGCTCCGTCCTCTCTGACTACTCCGTTAGGGCTAAGCGTGAAGATATGCATATATGTATGATTTATCTTATGCTATGATTACATTCTTCAATTATTATTGTTATTATTATTATTGAAATTGTTTATTACTCCTAATATACAATTTCAATTATCATTTTTATATATCTTACATAATAAAATTTTACTTTAATACATTTTACTATTTGCTACTTTTTATTCTGTTCTTTTCTATTACTATTTCTATAATAATAAGCTATTCCTGTGCAATAGTTTAAGAATTTATCCCTAATAGTTTTATTTGTTACAATTTCTTTTAATTTTTCCTTTTCTAACTTGTCTCCAATTTCTATTTCGATATCATTCTTTTCTTTTGCGAATCTAGGACATTCTACAATCATGTGTGCCACACTTTCATTACAATTTGAATCACAGAGACATGATGGGCTCTCCTTGCATCCGAACCAATGCAGATACTTGGAGAACCCGCCGTACTCCGTAAAAATCTGTGTCAATATCGGGTCTAGACCAATTGTGCGAATGTCCAAGTACGCCCCGGAAATGTCGGGAAAGAATAATTTAGTGGTGGAGCCGGTGGACTCCTGTTTATACCTTTGATTCGTCAATCGTCATCTGTCTTGTTGACTAATAAGACCGGGCAAGCGTCATTGTCGGCGGGATTATTATCTAAAAATTTGCAGACAGCGACAGCCACGTGATCACTGCGCGACCAGTGACTAATTGTATTAAACAATTGAGATTACGTATGACGAATGCGTATCTATTGTTCTTTGACTGTAAAATGCACTTTTCGCAGTAGATTTAGCGCCGCTATACAAATTACATTACAAAAATTCTCGTTATGACAGCAGATATCACGCGATATTGGCTGTCGCACGCTGTCTGTACGTGCCGGGCGGTGTCGTGTAGCGACAATAATACAGATTTTATAATGACAAAGAGAATAAACAGATGTAAGCCTATACTAAAACAATAATTGCCGAACTAAACGGAAAATTAACACAATACTTATTAGACAAGGTAAAGAGTATTATTATACATTACAATATAATATATTAAACGATAAGAATTAGAGAAATACATATTTACTATAGTGGGTCTTCCTATAGGGGTCCACAGCCTTCACCAGTTCGTCCGCTCGCTCATTGCCCTCCAACCCCACGTGTGCCTTTACCCAGTACAATCGAACAGTTCGTCCTTTGTAAATTTTCAAAATATTGTTATGGGTTTCAAAATATTGTTATCGGCCAAAAGTTCAGCCTAAAATACGGTACAGCAATGGTCCAATTAAAATTTTTGGGTACCGGTGTCCGCGGCCTTATCCCTTTCGCGACTTTCCTCTCAATTTTACTCCCGTCGGTAAAAATTCGGGTATCCTGATATTCCTCTTGTTCTATAGCTGCACCGTCTCCCAGGCACACGAACCCCATTGCTATCTAGCTCACAGGATGAGGTAAGTCCGTATACAAGACTGGTCTCTTCACGTTTCGATCGCCCGCTACCCACCAGGAATATCCTCTTTTTGTTGAATAGTCTCTCTTCCGCAAATATTCTCTCTTATAAGAGAGCCGCTTCACGGACCCTCATGTCCAAAGGGCCCAGCGAGCAGCAGCGCCGAGTTCAATGAGACCGTTCTGTACGACCTCGTGATCTTCTGGGCCATATTACTTTGTACCCCATTAACCGCTGTCTTATACCTAATTTGCAGGATGCGGTCGGTGCCCAAGCGGACGGTTTAGAGTATGGGTATCGCATATCGGCTCGATATCGGTTCGATAACTGCCGCGTATATAGTCCTGATAATCGCCGGATCCAGCCCCCAGTGGATCCCAGCAGCTTTCGAGACTTGTTTAGAGACGTTTATTGCCCTCTTACACACATTATCCACGTGGGCATTGAACGTCAACTCGTTATCTAATACCAGCCCCAGGGCCTTAACCTCCTGCGAGAGACCAATGCTCACCCCGCCCATGCCCAAGAGTGGCGGATCATATTTCAATCTGTTTGTCAAGATCACAGCTTTAGTTTTGTGCGCTCCAAATTATAGTTTACTTCTGATGCCCCACTCTCGAACATGCCGGAGAACAGCATTAGCCTTCCGCTGTAGGTCCGGGGTGCTATCACCGAAGAAGACCAGGACCACATTGTCTGCAAATTCCTGGCAGTGATCCCCTATGTGAGCCAATTCCTTCAATAAGGGGTTTAAGAATAAGTTCCAGAATATTGGACCCCCTATTGAACCCGGTATGCAGCCCTTCGTTGTGTTCCTGATGCCTATTTTGAAGATAATCCTCAATCAATGAGCCATCTAAGGTTTACCGGACAGTTAGTCCCCG
This sequence comes from Zeuzera pyrina, assembly GCA_907165235.1. Classification (NCBI taxonomy): domain Eukaryota; kingdom Metazoa; phylum Arthropoda; class Insecta; order Lepidoptera; family Cossidae; genus Zeuzera; species Zeuzera pyrina. Next base: position 10,675,461 of record OU015641.1, read on the forward strand.
TCAGTTCACACCTCATTGCCAACAACCACGCGTTGTCGAAGGCTCTCTCTACGTCGAGCGATACTAATGCGACTATTTTCTTAGCTTTTATTTCCTCCCGTATATATTGCAGCATGACATAGAGGGAATCCTCGATCCCGCGCTGAGGCGTGAAGCCGTATTGGTTCGGACTGACCTTAAGCAAAGAATATGTAGAAAAGAAGGCCGACTCCCGTCTCATGGCTAAAAAAATTGCCTACTCTCGGCCGGATACGTAGGGTTGTTGCATTGGTGTGAGATGCGGAGAGCATCTCGTTTAATTATATATTCACCCCATAAAATTAAAAAACAATGGACATGGATAAGTTATTAGTGTTTGTTTCATTTAATTTCTTGTAGTTATGTTGAAAAATAATAACTGGGTTCTAATGATTAAAATTATTTAGGCGTCTAAGGACATAATAATAATAATAACAATACTCCAGACAATTACACAGATTGTGTGAGCCCAAACTAAGCAGTAAGCTTGTACTATGGGTACCACACAACGAACTTTGGGGGAGTTCCCAGTAACACCCAGACTCCAAGCCAATTTAGAAAAGTTCGTTTCCTAAATTGACCTGACCTGACCTGACTATTTTCTTAGCTTTTATTTCCTCCCGTATATATTGCAGAATGACATAGAGGGAATCCTCGATCCCGCGCTGAGGCGTGAAGCCGTATTGGTTCGGACTGGCCTTAAGCAAAGAATATGTAGAAAAGAAGGCCGACTCCCGTCTCATGGCTAAAGAAATTGCCTACTCTCGGCCGGATACGTAGGGTTGTTGCATTGGTGTGAGATGCGGAGAGCGTCTCGTTTAATTATATATTCACCCCATAAAATTAAAAAACAATGGACATGGATAAGTTATTAGTGTTTGTTTCATTTAATTTCTTGTAGTTATGTTGAAAAATAATAACTGCGTTCTAATGATTAAAATTATTTAGGCGTCTAAGGACATTATAATACGTTAATTTATGCGATTTAGACATTTTCGTATTTGCGACAATGTGAAGAACGAATTATAGACAAACGGAAGCGACCGCGTGTTTGTGTGACGTGCGACCCCGACTGGCGCTACAATAATTGCCCATATTCGCTCAAAATGTTGCCATTGTGTGCGTGCCACGACGTGTGCGTATTAGCACACACACATACAAACTGCATACGTTAGCTTTCTATGAAGACATCCTACTGTATATTTATACTGTGCCTTGGGCAAGATATGCCATATTATTCTATTCACGAGCATTTTTTCTAATATCTTCCCGAAAATAGACAATAGTCCGATCGGCTTATATGATTTCGATTGCCTATAGGACTCTGCCCGGTTTCCTGAACACCAGAATTGCCGCTATCTTCCAGTTGTTAGGGAAGTAAGAATGGGCGAGACACTTATTACATACATTTAGGAACAGGTCGGGATCCCAGGGCAACCGCCGCTTCACATATATCCACCGTGAAGCCATTCAGCCCAAGCTTCCAGGATTCTTACTCCGTACATCCAGTGTAAGACTCTTGCACCAGAGCAATATCGCGACCCCTGACACCCGCCGCCACTATAAGTTCCGCTGATGCTAATTGGGACCGCTGCAAATTGGCCTGGCACATCCTAATAATACCGTTTCTATCGTTTGCCTTATCTATCCTTGGCACCATCTTCCTGAGATTTGAGGAGACGAAAAATGTATCAATGTAAAGACCATGATATTTAGTGCTCTGTCTTTACACGTATCTATCTACTACGTTAGGGAGTTTAGTTTAGTTATACACATTTAGTATATAAGAGTGAAAAACAATGTTGTATTTGTGACTATGTAAAGAACGAACTGAAGACAAATGGAAGCGGTTGCATATTTGCGTCACGTGCGACACCAACTGACGCTACAATTCGCCTACATTCGCCCAAAATATTGCCATTGTGTGCATACCACGACGCGTGCGAATTAGCACGCACACCGCGCACACAATATAAACCGCATATGCTGGATTTCTATAAATATATCCTACTGTTATGTATATACTGTGATATCTGTCTATCTGGTGCAGATATGCTAATAATTACAATATTACTTCCAGGCAATGTCTCCACCCAGAAGCATGCGGCAAAGAGATCAGCCTGCCCACATACTATGCTCGTTTCCACGACTTGCGCAAGGAGTACATCCGCGCTTACACGCTGCGGGCGGTGGCGCCGCCGCGGGGGGGCGCGCCGCCGCCGCCGCCAGACCACCCCACTTCGCTGCTGGACATGCTGAACTGTATCCTTTTAACCGACTACGGCCAAACCAACATCATCTATGTAGTACCTACTATATGTGTTGATTGTTTGAAACTATCAGTATGTTCCACTTCAATTCAATAGCGCTTCGGGAACGACACCTAATTGCCAGCTAATTCAACAGCTTGTGCAACGAACATGAACAGTGTCGCTCATTTTGCTTCATTTATGCTTCTGCTCGTTGCTTCATACTTGTATCACAGATTAATTAGTTACTAACGTAAACTTCTATGATCTTTATGCATATAATGAAATTTTTTTTAATTTTTTTCGGTACGCAATCATTTGAAAACTACTGAACTGTATGGGACTTTGACCGTTCGACGCAGAATCGATTGTAGACGGTTTTAGGCTTTTTATTTTATAAATTCCATAGGCCCTTCACCATTTTCCAGGTACAAAATTTTCATTTACGCTCAGCGAAGCGGGCGGGCAACGGATAGTAAGAATAAAATAATTATTGTTCATTTTAATATTAAAGTGCAAAAATATACATTTAAAATAGATTTCATTTCTTTTTTAACCAAAATTAAGACGTCGTGAGCTCTTGGGCAATTGCATTGTTGCACATTGAATTGGACTTGTCCAGTTAGGTATAGCAACGACACAATAGCAATGGCACGCTTTTATTTACAGCGAAGCACCAGTTCTCGTGCCATGCTCTGTTAACGCGTGACTTCAGGATCACTGCTTTGATTTACTATTTGATTATCTAATGCAGCCATTCCCAAAGTGGGCAATAACGCCCCCTTGTGGGCGCTGCAGACCTAAAGGGGGGCGGTAAGAGACCCAGAAAAAAAAATGGGGGCGTTGTGTAGAGGCCTGGGGGGTGATTTGTAATTTCATTTAGCTAGGAGGCATCTTAGACAACGACTGCATGAGCTCTCGACTCAGTAGACAAAATAAGTTTGGGAACCAGTGATCTAATGTAAAGCAAAGGGGATGGTTTTTATTGTAACAGCAATATGTTCATTTGTTTCCTCTCAGAGCCATAATCACTAAACCGATTTTAACATGTAAGGTGTCGTCAGATATAAACACAATTGTTAAAAAAGAAATTAATTTTGTTAAGAAACTGTTGTTGTCCGAGCCTTAATACTTCTTCGTATTTATAAAAGTAGCCATGTCCTTCCGTAGGGTTCAATCTATGTCGATACTAAGTTTCGTCGAATTATTAGTAAGTACTTATAGATTTAGAGGTTACGAATTTTAAACTCCGATAGTGAGATAAACAAGATGAAGTTATCGGACAATGACCGATGACTTCATCTTGACATGACTCGGACCAACAATCAAAATAGAAAGCATTTGCTCTAAGACGTGTTCGTTTTATGTTGACCGACTTTCTGGACTCTTACTAATTTGTGTGACTAGGAAAGAATCACATTACAACAATACACAGCTGAACATGACATATTTTTTTTTATAATAATAGTAGAAAAAATAGCTAAGATTTACGAGTATTTTACAAATAATTATTTCAGTAATGTACGTAAAGTTGGTCATGAGCCGACACGAATTACACTGACAGTGCGAGGTTGCCATACTTACTATAGTTAACTGTTTTACTTGTGGTTACGGGCAATAAGATAGAAAGAAACAACTTGACAACTTATTATTAAAAGGTGGTACAGCCATACTCCATTGCTGCACGAATAGGGCCGGCTCGCCCGGTGATTTACCACCCTCCCACAGAATATCGGCGTGATATAACAGCATCTATTGCTGTTGTGTTTCGTTCGGTGAATGAGTGCCAGTGGGCCATCACCCCCTCCCCCTCCTTTCCCTATTTCCCTAAAGGCCGGCAAAGCACCCGTGAATCTCCAGATGTTGCGGGTGTCCATAGGCGGCTGTTGGTTACTGTCCATCAAGTGACCCGCTGGCTCGTTTGCCCCCTCTTTTATAAAAAAAAAAAATTGTGGATCCGTACATTATGTTTATTGGTCCAACGCTAGGAGTGACCGAAACAGAACTTATCATCACTACTTGATATTTTTAAATGGAATCCAAGTACTGTTTCGTAGTTGTGTTCATGTTTAATCTTTCAGTTTGGTTAAGATGAACCAGCCTACTAAATGTGTTGGAACATTTTTATTTCGTTCATAACATCACTTATCCTAAACAATATTTTTGACAATAACATTTCTATGTGATCAAATTAATTAAAATTCCTTACATCAAAATACAGACTTAGGTATATCTCCGTACAGTGGTGACAATTTCTACGCAGCAGAAGCTAAAGATATGGCCAGCATCATACAAAGAATAATATCGGACGGTAAATAGAATCATTTAATTATTTAAAAAAATATGTACTAGCTGATGCCCGGGACTTCGTTCGTGTTTTTTATTTTTAAAATAGCCTATGCCGTACTGACGTATATATTAATACGTTTTAAATGTTTCTTGGAGTTTCTGGCGACAAATATATTGAGGCAGTATTTCTAATAGAATCCGCTGAGGCAGACTAAGCCATAAAAAAATCTCAACATCACACTACTAAATAAACACTTATTTCAACAATTTCACATAACGGCACAACAGCGTAGATACTTGGGACGCAAAACTATGCCAATTTTACATCACAATATCCAGTAGAAACCATTTGCAAATAATTAAAATATACGCCCAACTGCTCCCCATAAAATCCCGCCAAAAACTCTTATTTCATTCATTTCTAGCGGCCAGTTTAATTTTTTTATATATGGCCAGTTTTGCTTAAAAACGTTAGAAAAGTTTATTTTGCGACAGCACCGACAGTACATACATACTTTTTTTTTGACATTTTATTACAAGAGTATTATATTTTTTGTAGCGGTAAATATCATTTTATAGTTATTCTACACATTTTAAAGTGCGTTTGAATTCGTCCCTAAGTAATAAGTTTATAATCATAAATTATAAATGTCATCAAAGATTATGTCACTAATAAGTATTGATGCATCTGATTTCCAAGTGAATGGTCTGTGTATACATACATACATACATATCCTCACGCTGTATCCGCAACGGGGTAGTCAGGTCTGGGCATCAAATCGTAAAAAGGTATTGGGTTCTGGGTCTCAGCTCTGATTTAATTATAATTAAGAAATAATTTTTCTGTTTATTAGATATGTCTAGATGACTGGTTAATCCCTCAAAATATTTACTTACATAGAAAACCATAGTACAAGCTTAATATAAAATATTAAATTATAATCATAGTATAAGCTTAGTATTGGAACACCGCTCTTGTGATTGTTGTAGTTGTTCGCGTACTTATTCATTTATTTTTCACTTATTTTCCAGGTTTCCGATTGGAGCTACCCGAAACTGTGGATTTAGTTTTAGAAACTGGAATTTGGTAAGTTAGTTATATTCAAATCTATTTCATAACTTATAAATATAATGTGTTAGGAATAAGTACTTCCTCAAAATATAAAATTTATGATAATGAAGCCCGCATATAATGTTAGGTAAGTGTTAACTATGTTCAAAATGGTTCAAAACTCATGTCCAAAATGGGTATATTTTTTGAAAGTTTGAGTAACGCTAATAGGGCCCAGGTACCTCATCGCTCACGCAAGATTTAATAGTTCTGTACAACCAATCTGCTTATCATTTCAGTTAGTAATCTCCTTAATTATTTTCCATGTAGCCGCCGGATTATTCCTAGCTTTCTGTATCTCATTACATTCGTAATTGTGTTTAACTTTAACAGGTTATTGCAAAACTTTCGATACCGCTTATAAGTGATCATAAGAGTAGAATTATTTGGGTTCTTAATGAATCTACGGTACATTTATCCTTGTGACTAATGGATCTCAGTAGGCCAGGTGTACTCCAGGGTTTAATAATACGTTGCCTATTGGGAATTAACGAAGTATGATTAATTCCCAATGTATGAACCATGAACAGTTGTTGATATGAAATTAATAACAGCAGTTGGAGCATCAGGGTCCAAAGAGTTCAAAATAGGAGAAAAGTTTAAATGTTCAAGAATATCAACAAAGGCTAGTATGTCGAGGCGATGAGTTATTCTAATCGAAGAACGAGGTTTCAATTTAATGTCACAGCTGACCAAAATAGGGCATGATCGGTAATAAAACTATCAAGAACCAGGGTCTTTGCAAGATCAGGACACCTTAGTGTAACGTGGTCAAGGCAGTTATGCTGTCTAGTGGGTAATAAGGCTGTTAATATACCGTGAGATGCAACCATATTTAAGGACTCATCCACATTAGAACTCGGAATCATTACTACCTGAAATTAAGTTAATATTGATGTCAGCAACTAGATAGCAGTAGTAGATCCGTAAGAAGGGGAGCGATATGAAGCAACGAAAGTTGTTCACTTTATGAAAATCTGGAACCTCAATAGAATAATCTAGTCCGACTAACACATACGCAATAACGCCTTCATTTTGGTTTCCATATCTAGAGTTGTATGAGTTAAATCCAGTGACAGAAGGAATGTAGGGGGCCTTACTAAGCCAGCAGTCAGAAAGTAAAATTATGTCAGGCACGCATTCGATCTAATTTAACGATAACAAAAGGCTATTGAAATTACAATTAATGCTTCTTATATTTACATGAAGAATATTTGAACATGAATATGTCTAACAGGTAACATATAATGCTGCTTGATCTTCGATTGTATCAAACACTAAATACCATAATGGGTGAAGTTTGATTAGGCTAATTTGAAGTTGGTTACCCTTTAAAGGTTTGTCTTGCGTTATCGAAACAAAAAAGGTTCAGATCACACCAACACCGCCTCCCATCACGTGCAAAACTTGATTAAGTTTCAGATGTAGGGGTCCAAAACTCTATATGAAAACCTTACAGTTTGTCGTTTTTATGTACATAAATATAATGAGTGTGTAAGTAGTTCAATAAATGCGTGTGTAATAATGTTTATGTATACTTGGACCTTGAGCGGAAGGCTAATTATGTTGTAGTCTTGATAATTATGAGGACGTTGGAGTGGCGACCCACGGTAACAAAAATTTGAGAGAACTATATTTATGTACTGTTACGCATAGTCCGTCCTCTCTGACTACCCCGTTAGGGATACAGCATGAGGATGTGTATGTATGTATGTTACGCATATTTTGGCATTGACGAATATGTTATAACGCCTGATAAAATTTATACGCAATATTATATTACAAGAGATTATTATTGCTATAATAAAAGTTACAGACACTTAGAATTTGATAGTATGCGGTATGAATATTCTGTGTATGATTCAGAACAGATTAATGTCATAATAAGATATAACAATCATATTTTTCGATTTTACGTTTCACGCATACAAACTTTCGCCATCTCCAATTGAGGTAGAGAGAACGTTAAGACTGAATAAAACTGCACCTTGACACCACTTTCATTTGGATAATAAGTATTTGGGAAAGACATCTATGTAAATAGAAGTCTTTGGTATTTAGACTTACAGCAAGAAAAGCCAAACTCAGTTCATTTTAATTTCTAATCAGTCATATCTCAATTGACTTTGTTTAAACATATCTCATGATCTTTCTCCTTCTGTTGATGCGGAGAATGATTTTTTTTTTTGCTAATGTGAGTAGAGATCTTGCTGCTGTCCTTTTGTCCTTAGACATCCTGCAAATGATATGGGTGTGGTTCGACCCTCGGACCCTCTCATTAATCAAATTTTCATACCAACTCTTCCAAATTCAATGGCCTTAATTAGTGTTCATTACAAGGAAATAAACTTAATTCTATTTAAGCCTTAAAGATAAATGTGCAGCAGGGATGCCATTCCTACTTCTGTAATAAAAGCTGATAGACATGTCCTTAGACCTGTTTTATGCTTCCTTTTCAACCTCTGTCTTTCATCTGGAGTTATATCACGCGTTTTTAAAAAAGCAGTTGTACATCCTATTTTTAACAACGAGGACAAAAGTAATTATAGACCCAAAATAATTCTTTATTTCATTAATACAAATATCTTATCAGGAAATCAATTTGAATTTAGAAAAGGCAAGTCAACTGAAGACGCTATTTTAGAATTGACCAATAGAATTGTTAGAAATTTTGATAAGAACCTAAAGACTGTTGATATATTCTTGGATTTATCAAAAGCTTTTGATACAATTTCTATCCCTATCTTATTAAATACGCTATAGAGCAATATGGTATTCGAGGACTGACTCATGACATCTTTAAATGTTACATGTGTAATCAATATGTAATTGTTGATGGTTACACTACGCTTCCCTACTGGGAAGCATCTCTTTGTTTTGGTGTCCCCCAAGGCAGTTTTCTTGGTCCTACCCTTTTCCTTTTATATATAAATGATCTATGTAAATTTTCTTTAATAAACTGCATAATTTTGAGCTATGCTGATGACACTGTTCTTTTAATTATTGATAGGGATTGGAGAGAGGCCCCTCTATATGCAGAAAATGCTCTGAGAGCTGTGATGTCTTGGGTCACTTCCAATCTCCTCACGCTTAATATGACCAAAACTAATGTTATCACCCTTTCTCTTCTTTCTTCTTAGCTACCTTCGTTGTTCTCAATACTTATTTCAGTTTGGGGCGGGGCCATTAAGACGCTGATGATTAGGGTTGAAAGTGCCCAAAAAGCTGTTCCGAAGGTCTTCTGAGGAAACTGATTATATTTCCCACTAGTAAATTATACTAAGTATGCACAGTACTAACTGTCCGGCAACTATTTGTCTTGCAGACCATATTGCGAAAACATTCACAAATAACTTTTAAACCCGACGTATCACTGATGCGTCGTACGTAAAATTTGTAAATAAATACGCATAGGGCTGCTGCTATAGGTCGTAATTACTGTTTTGTTAGTTCTTCTCTATACAATAGAGTAAACAGAGAGTTAAATATCTATCCCTTCACTGGACACAAATGCAAACAGAAATGTCTTGCTTGGCTATTGTCTCGTTCTTACGACGATACTGAAACACTGATCAATGATAAATGAAATATTATTTATTTCACCTATATTACACACGCACACAAACAAACACATACACAAACGCACACGAACACACACTAACATACAGACACACACAAACACACGTACACACATTCATACACACATATATAGACGTACTCATTTCGACAGTACCACGTCTATACCCACAGTTCTTGTATCTTGTATTCCTTTATTGTATTGTATACGAATTTTGTTAGGAGGAGGGCGTCGATATCCGCAACACAGTTCATACGTCTGCGGGTATCATCATTTTCGTTTGTTTGCTGTATATTTGTTATAAACGTGAATGTGAATAAATAAATTAATAATTATATTAACCTGCTATTTGACTTTTTGGCGGGAACGGAGATGTGAAGTTGGAAGTTTGAGTAAAGATGTGCAACTGAAGTATTCGCGTTCTTCCTAAAAATATCTTCTATCTAAAATCTTTTTAATAACTCTATTAAAGGCTAATATCACGTTACTGGGAAGTGTTAGGAACTTAGTAATGAGAAGACAGACATTTTATATTAAAGACACACCATTTTTTTACTTGAGAATGGCAGAAACGAGTTACCAGTATTTAAAAGAGAAGAAAATAAGAATAGCAGAAATGTTGCTAATAAGTAAATATGAAAGGAGTTGCCAGTATATAAAAGATTAAAAGAAGGACTTTAAGGCTGTATTATAGCATTTATTTTTTACACCTGTCGGAAAAGAACGGTGTTATAAATTTTACGTCGTCGCCTACTTGTCTGTCTATTGGTCTGTTTGTATATTTGTTTATGATATGGTAATATAATATAGACAAATAAACAGACCAATGTACTCAATAGACAAAACCCCCGAACAGACGAACCGATTTTTATACGCTTTCTTTTTGTTTATTTTATCTGCAGTTACCGAGAATATTCTTATAATTTTTTGTTACGATCTTTTTCGACTACGATAAATTGAATTATATGATAACTGATTTAAATTCAATTGCTGTAGTGTAGTCGCTAGCAACTGCTGTGCACAAAAGCCATGGGGGAGTTGTTATTAATGTTTTTAAACTTTCACAACTTGTACACATCTTATAATATTTAAAAACGGGTCTATGTCGCGTTAATATTTTAAGGCTAATTACCTAAAATAGGTATCCTGATGTTTCGACCGGATTGCACCGATCGTGGTGACGAGGAGACCGATGACGTTGAATGTTAGTGTGCGGTTTCTTGCTAAAAAAAAAATTCGAAGATTGAGTGTGGGTAGTTGCAAGAAACCGCACACTATGAAGACGCCATCCTCATCAGTCTGGCCGTGACCACGATCTTTGCAATACGGTCGAAACGTCGGGATAAAATAAGTAATTAGCCTTAAAATATTAACGCGACATAGACCCGTTTTTAAATATTATATATAAGTCATGGGGGAAGTTTTATTCCGATATAAAAACAACATAACTTTGTAACCTTATGAATTATCAAAACGTGTTCAGAACATCCTCAGAACATTATGCAACGACAGTAAGGCGACACCTAAACGCAGCCTATCCTGACAGATGGATCGGTCGTAATCCATAGTACAAGTCGCACTAAGCGAGATGAATAGTCGTATGTCCTACAAAACCGGTGCTATCTACAATTAGCAGTCATAAAGGTCTTTTGTTATCGCCGTCCCGCTCAAGTGCAGGTAGCTGCCCAGATTGCGAACTCATTCACTAAAAAGAGACAGAAACAATTCTTGGACTGAGCTCGCACGCATAACAGACATTAAAAAAAATACTAGGAATAAATAACACGGAATCCACAGTTTGTCTACATTTTTGAATTATAACAAAAATTTGTCTAATTAGACCCTACATCAGATTAATAGCAATAACTTTGTAATGAGAAGGACTAGACGAAAGTTTTATACCATTTTAGAAACCTTAATAAATGTTCAAGTTTTTAAAATAATTGGCCACTTCAGTGTAGTACATTTTTTTTACAGGAGAATTTATCCAATTTGGGTTATCATAATCTGAAAAAAAATATTTCTTCTTTTGTGGTCTTCTTTTTTTTAGAAATGAAGATAAGCTAACCAAATCATTATTAAGCTAACCTAACTATTCAGCAATATTTTACAAAAATCAGATTTAAAAAATGTTATCATTTGGCACGACAGCATTAGAAAAACTGAAGCCTGGCGGAGAAAATGGTCAAAATAATGAAAAAAAAAAATCTCGGTAACCCTAAGGTTTTTTTTAAACTAGTCAAATATGTTTTAGATAATTAGGTGTTCTACCTTTCCCTTAAGGTTGATCCATTATTTACGGGACACCCTGCAGATTGACACGCCACAACGCGTAGCAATAAGTTATATTGTTTCATTCTACGAACGGATTTGATCTTTAAACAACGTAACTATGTAATCAAATGATAATCATACTGATACCTAGATAACAATAAACATCGATCAAATTGTATTAAGTATCTAAGATAAGGATTAACAGTTAACGTATTAAAAGAACGGCAAAATTAATCTGTTATTACTAAAATTGTAGGTACATCATGTGTATAGATAGATATTGTTATCATCGATATTCTAGGTCACAGGGGAGGTAATAAAGAAATAAATTAGAAATAAGGATTCCTGGAGTTGGAGATATTAGGTACCTACGTGTAAGCTTTTTAATTACTAACTATATAAACATCCACGTTAAAATTATATTTTTATTGGTTAATTAAATATGAACAGATAGGAAATACCCGGCTGAGTTATCGCAGTAAAATTTACAAATAGCGGTAACTGCGCAGCAGTCGCGCGACAGTTGTCTAAAATCACGTGACGCGGTCGTGCGATTACGGTGTCATGCCGGTAAAATAACTTTAGTACCAGTAGCAGTAATTTTTAGTTAATTGATTACTCGATAGAAGCAGCACTACTGCAATGTTACAATATTTCTGCAGTATAATCCAGTCAAAATAGACATTCAAGGTTACGATAATTCGCTTAGAGCTGAAAATTCGTACGAATGTTGGGAACACCACATTCATCGCCAAATTTATTCAAGGTCAAAGTTCGCAAATATGGGTTTTTTGTATTTTTCAGCCAAATGGTAAGTTTTATCATAGAAATAGGTAGTTAAAAATTGTAGATAATCCAATTACCTATAAAAATTGTTCTCACGCCTTTTTCCTAAAAAGCACCATTTCTGAGACAATATGCACACATTTACACGCCATCTGTGAGGTAGTGTACTTGGCGCTTTTTTTGCGTGGTTTCCTCGGTAAGCCTATTGCACGATCTATTGTGGTCCTGGTTAATTAAATAATATTGTATTTAATAAAAAATGGTACTGTTGGAAATGTCGAAAGCGGTATAGGTAAATTATGAGCAATTGGGGAAAACTATTCGTCTGATTGAATTATCTAATGGAACTTCAAGCGTATTTTCAGAATCGTACAAGTTCACACTACCTACTAATGCAGACAGAGCACCGTTCACTTTATTGCCAGCTGCTACCCGTCTCTCCACATTCAACTGACATCGTCCGTCCCTCGAAAACGCACTCCCCAGATATACAATTTCGTTCACTTGTTCTAGACATTTTCCATTTACCCATATTTTTGTCTTTGTCTGTACATCAGAATATTAAAGCTTAGAGATGAGTTCGACTATAGACTGTGCAATTTCGTTTAATTCGTGGCATGTGCGGGAAAATAAGCAATTGGTACATTTCATATTTTTCTTTCTCTCTCAGACTGGCATAACTTTTTGGCGGGAACTAGAGAAGCTAAGTTTGTTTTTTGTTCTGATTTTCTATTTTTTGCAGCTCTTGAAGTATTAAAGTACAAAAGTTATGGTATAATATAATTGGAAAATCTAAATAGACATGTAGGTACAACTGAAACTTTCCCTTTTTTCAAGAAATCTCTTGCAACTTCAGTAAAGCCTACTTCTTTGCTGGAGGAGTGTTAGGGACTTACTGATTAGAAGCAGACGTTTTACATCACGGATACACTACTTTTTTACATTAGATTCGCAGGAGTTTCTCTAATAAATGCGAAACGTGCTGTCAAAATATAAAAAAGAAGAGAAAGATCAGTTTATTGGTTAATCCTTAATGTAATATCAACAACAATCACAATGTTGAAATGTACGTATGTATGTGTATATATATGTAAGGATCTGATTATGTATGTACATATGTGTATGTAATGTATATATAAAAGCGGTAGTCTCATATAATTGTATATAGAACTTTAGAATTATAATCATAATAACCCATTATATATTAACAATATTGAACACGCTGTGTATGACGACGAATGATCCATCTACTTAATACATTGTTGCGTTTTTCTGTTATTTATTTTAACTAACCCACATATTTTGTAAAATAATGCAGTTATACTATTGTATAGAAAAATATGTATAGCCTATCAGTCAAACAAATGATGAGAACTTGACTTTTTTTTTTATTTATTTATTTGGAACAATTAACAGTTGTACATAAATATTACAAAATTGTTATATAAAATTAAAATTAGTACATGCACAACCCACGACATTGTCCACAGATTATTAATAGGTGCAATGTGTGTGCTCGCCTATAGAAAAATTGTTACTTTTATAATCGAAAGCGAAACCATATTAACTTCAACTTTGGAGGAGCTCAATGACAGCCCTCCTAAAACTTAACTTTTTTAATCTAAAAATATCCAAGTCTGAGAAGTGACTATTATAAATCAATTGAAGGCGGCGCATGGGTACGCGCGCACCGGCGTTCGTACGGTATGAACCTGTAGCAAACAAACGCTGCCCGCGCCCCCGTCTACAATGCGTATTTCTAGGTACTGCGAAATTTAATTTACAACAAAGATCTATACTATTTCATTCATTATGAATGATGCCGTGTAAGAGCATAATCTGATAGAGGATATGTCTCGAAGTTAAAGCCAACATCTTATATCTGAAAAGCAATTCAGAATTAGGGCTAGATCTATGGCACCTATAATGCACAGTTCTGAAAAATTTACGTTGTACGTTTTCAATGTTATGCTTATACTTATCATAATATGGATCCCAAATGGCACAACCGTATTCTAATTGTGGACGTATTAAGGAGGTATATAGATAGCGATATGTAGGTGGTTGATTAAAATCTTACTTAGGCACTTTTACCCACTCGAACGATAAAATTAATAATTAAGGAGAAACTTAATGTAAGTTTATATTATATTGTAAATGTAAAAACTTTATGTACTGCTTAGTTATCATATAAATAAAAATATATGTACACGCCGCAATTTTATTTGTCAACCAAAAACATCCAGGTTAATGTATCCGATGAATATTATTCATACCCGTAAATAAAACTTTAATTAAAATAAAAATAAAATACCCACAAATAAAAAAAATAAATATCGTCTTTTGTGAAACAACTTGTACGTAGGTCTTAGATTTTTTTCTTAGCTTCTGATGCTCTATCTATGTATTTTTTTTAATCTACATTATCGGATACATTAACCTAGATGCTTTTGGTCGACCAATAAAATTGCAACGTGTATATAACCAATTGAATCAATAAATCGATAAAATTATATTTATCTACGATTTTACTAACTCCTACCATTTACTTCATTGTTTAAAACTATTTTTCGCTACAATGTTTCTTTTAATTTTAATTGATAACAGTGAAAACATTGATTTTAAGTTACAAATAAATTATAGTTAGCTTATAACGATAACGTTTACGGAATGTTAAATCGATGGATATGAAGAATGCTTATGACGAATTTGAAAGCAAATATCTCTTGATCGAAATATTCAAATCGAAAGGAATAGTTACGTATGTATTTTTAGTTGCATGGAAAGCCATCTAAAGATACCTTACTCGATTGGAGTAGATAAAAAAAAATTTAATCTGTAAAAGGAGGATAGAAAAAAGTTTTTTTTCTAAATTCGCATAATTTCTGTTTCCAAAAACAGGTACTTATGGAGTACCTATAGACTATTATCCAAATAATAGTCTATAGGTACTCCATAAGTACCAAAGGCCCGTGACATGACGAACAAGGGGATGAAATCTCAAGAGATGTACAATTTGTGAAACATAATGATTATTTCAACCAATATGAATTTACGTGACTATACAATTCGATTTAGATACAAAGTTCAATGTAGATGAATATTTAACTATTTACTCATGTCTAATGTTTACGTTTAATTCTTAGAAATATATGACGCCAATTCACTGTGTACGTTACTACAATAGATATAAATGCAAAGGTCAAATTGACAGTCAAACATAATAACATAGTATTTCGCTTTGTAATAACTCTTCAAAATTACTCTTCATGTGTAACAGAACTTGAGATATTTTTGGTTAAAAGCTATTTTGAATTTAGCGGCCGTAGAAATAATTTGCTTTGTTTTTGTGTCTCTTATACTTAATATTATAAAGAGGTAAACTTTGTTTGTTTGTATGTAATGGATAAACTCTGAAACTACTCAACCGATTTCAATAATTCTTTCAGCTATAGAAACCTACATTATCAACGAGTAACATGGGTTGTACTTTATTTTTAAAAAAATTTCTAACCTTGCGAAGCCGGCGCAGGTCGGTAGTATGAAATAAAATGTTGTTAAAATGAATAATGCGCATGCGTAAATAATAAGACTAATAGTTTTTATAATAATTAACTTTGAATTTTAATTGTGAACTTTCATCTCGTCTACAGTGTCCATTATTGTGCGTGGTCTGACACGCGCTTGACCGGTTTTTTCCAATTTATCGTACTCTGTAATACATATACTTACATACATACATTTGTTTGTGTTTTATATTTTTTAATTAAAAACAATAAAACAATTTATTTGTATATTTTAACAAAAAAAATGAACATAAAATAGTTAAATGTTTTTGAGCTAGAACGTCAAAATTTTATTTTTCGAGTACTTTTAAAACCGCTATAGGCACGAAATTGTTATCTCATAACTTTTTCTTTTCTTCTTAAAATATAATATACTTACATTATAATTGATTATAATAACAGTAAATTAAATAAAATCTGTCGAAAAAAAATATAATAGACGAAGAAAAATAATTAAAAGTGCAAGTGTGAAAAAATACATAAATTTTTTTTATAAAAATATTCTAATGAACTTTACGAGTACGTAAATATTTTTATAATCGGTTTACACAAAAAGCTCACTTTTATTTTTGTAACGAAGAGTAAGAAAGTAATTTTTTTTTTAATATAACACTTGAAATTACAGCTGTAAATTATTATTTTGCAAATCGTAAGAAGTAAAAATTACTAATGAGGTTTATGATACCCACGTCGCAATCGTTTTTACTTCCGATAAAAACGCGTGCTAACTTGAAAATTGAACCCCGCACGTCACACGACACTTCTGTCCTTCGCTATAAAGTGCACACTAAACTAAACATTACCTGTACCATTGTACACGTCCGTGTACATGGCTATCGCTTTACTATCGTTTCTTCATTAAATGAAATAAGGAACCTTATTTGACACAGTTATCGATGAGTTAAAATGACAATTCAATACGTAATATTATTTACACCCATCTAATAACTTACTATCGTTCATTCCTATTTTATTATATTGTATATAGTTAAAAGTTATCAAGAATGTGGATACTAAAGAATTAATGTAAGTAGTTTTCTTGAACAAAAGTGACCAAAAATTTGAAAAGTTATGTTTTATTATGATACAATTTGTTTACATATTCTTCGCAATAATCATTTCCTAATTATGTTGTTAGACTAAATTAAAAAATTGATTAAAACTTAATTGCTCAATACTGTATTTAATTTCATAAATCATTGACCGACTTTTCGACAAAGGTTGATAAAAATGATAATAAAATAGGTGATGAAATTAAATCAATGATAAATAGTTAATATCCAATCAATGTGTGAACTATATTGTGTATTATCGCATTAAGATCGAAATTAGTTGACGTAATCAACAACTGCTGGTTGCTTTTAATGTCTGTGCATATGTACTGATAACAAATATAGATTATTGAAATTTATTAAAAAATAATAACATATTTTACCATAAACGAACGAAATTATTTTTGAGCTAACAATACATACCATGTATTATATATTAATTATATACATGTATATTATGTTTCTCTGTTGCGGGTACTTATTATCACGTTAATTTCATAGTACCGGCCAAAACGTCGCAAGCGCAGCCCCAACTGTCGTGAAGGCGTCGCCGCATTCTTACTTCGACCGTCGAGCCTAGCGGTCGTCTTGAAACAAATAATTAATGGAATTGGACGCGAATACTTATCAACAATTTTTTGTTTTGAGACGTGTCGAAATCTCCATAGTCGCGAGTCGGCAATAAAAATCTGTGCTTACAAGACGATAAGGTGTTTTTAAAGCGGCCAGGACGGCTAGTGTTTGTACTGTGATAAATATTGTTCGCATTCGGGACCCTTGTGCTTTATCGGCGTTCAGCAGCAACTTGAGATAAGAAGGTGAGTTGTCCGATAGCTTTAGATAATTAGTTCATTTTTGAGTCGACAGTAATTATACTTATTTCTGCACGTATCTACAGCTAAGTATATTATATCGTCATTGATTTTTTAATAACAAACGCGATTTTAAATTCCATCTAGTATATTTAAAAAACATTTCAATATCCAGGTTTATTTATAGTAATATAGTGAATTAAATTAATTCAATCCATTTCTTTTATCTTTCGTAAAAGTAAATAACGTTAAGATCAACTTGAATATGTAGGATACTAATATTCCTAAAAATATTAATTCGCTGATAAATTTGTTTACTTAATCTATTTGCTACGCACAATTTAAAAAAAAGATGCTTAAAAATTGTTATATTTTGAAGTCTGTTCACTTATCTCCAAAAGTATCCCCTATAGAAAAATATAACAAAAGTTGTAAAAATTGAGACTAAGGTGAAGATTGTAGCAAAATTTTCAGAATTGAATAGTGTTAAGTTTTTATTTGAAATTGAAATAACTAAACCTACTTCAATATAAAAACAATGAAAATGAAAGAAAACAATTACGAAATAAAAAAAATAATAATCCTTTACTATAACGAAATTTGTCAGACATTGCCAAGACATGGAATGATAGAATTAGTAGACTATCTGTTGTTATTGGTTTCGTGCTTCGACTTCAACTTTTGTCTTTTAGGGGATTTCTGATTTCTGAAGTTTTATTTATACTTAAGTTTTGATTAGTAAGGCTCTATTCACACTGAGAGTGACAGCGGCCGGTAACGATGCGGCGAGCACTGTCAATATCAAAAGCACTTTCAAACTGCGCCACGCGTCTGCGGCAGTTCAAGCTGAATCCAACCGATTTTGTGTATTATAGTAATGGTGATAACATTCTAAAATACCATTCTGATTTTTGGCGTGTCGCTGCTGGCTGCTGCGCTGTCGCACTCGGTGTGAATCGAGCCTAAAGGATAATTGTTTTCAAAGTGGCTTGCACTAACTATTTCAACTCGATTTAAGGATTTGACATCTCGCTTGCACCAACCATTTAATAGTTGGTGCAAGCGAGAAGCAAGTTCCTTAAATCGAGCTTAAATAGTCGGTGCAAGCCGCCCTCGGTGTTTTTATTTTGAAATCTGTTCCATTTTTTCTTAGAAAATCATTTACTTTTCGCTTTTGAGTACCATTGGCTATAAGTATACATATATACTTATATTTTATATAATAAAGCAGTAGTAAGTGCGTCTGCGGGTAATTTTAATTTCTTTTAAAATTCTTAATTTAAAAATACTTGACAGCTCCTCCCTCGTTGTTAATGTTAAAAAAACTGACAGTCCTCTCTTTAGCTCTGCTAAAAAAATATTCACACTTGTTAATTATCAAAAAATAACACAAATAACGAAAGTCAGATATTTTATTCTTCTATGTCTAACAGTTTTGCAGTAAAATACATTTATTTTACACTTACAACTGGGCACGTAGGTAAGTTGCGGATATTTTACTGTCAACAAAATAAGTTAGTTACAGCACATTGTCAAGCTAATATGATTTTTTGTTGATTCAAGTTTACTTAGTATGCAATTCTACTGGATATTGCGAAAGTATCCTAAAACCCACTTATGTGTATATTATTACAGTGTAACAGTGAGTATTGAAAACAAAATACATAACAATGATAATATAATATAACAAATCGACGTCACTATTTACAGTATTTCTCTAAACTTTTTGTATAGACAAATTCAAGACTGTACCTACCAGTCCAGTAAACATACTTTATTTGATACAAATATTTGAAATGAAGATTAAAGTGATTTATGAAATTATATTTCACTGCACCCTATCAAAACTATTAATACATACATACTATAACCCTAATGGGGGTAGTCATAGAAGACAGAGCGCCATCTCCATCCGCCAATCTCATCATTCTCCTCACGCATTTTCACCTAGCTATACATATACTCGTATTTGCTTTCGACATATATATTTGCTTTTGACATTTTCTTCATCTAACACTGGCTATTTGACCTTCTTAAGTCAGCCTCGGTCTTCCTTGGCTTCTGCTACCATTCATTTTCGCTCTGTAGATTTCCGTCGTCGCTCTTTTATTATCATTACGCATTCTTTCCATGTGCCCTAACCATCTAAGCATTTCTTTCTTCATTTTTACAATAACACTGTCGTGCAATCCTGTCATACTGCGCACCTCTTCGTTTCTTATTATGTATAAAACTATTAATAGGTTTGAAATAGAGCATTTTATTGTGTAGAACCTACTATAATAAAATACGTTCAGTGATTGTCAATATTTATGTTTAGATAAAGTTCCGCATAAGAAATAATGTTGCCGAAATGACGGTAGCCAAAATATTACAATGATTTGACGACCGTTATGTAATAGCCGCGGAACCCTAGTGTTTTTTACACGGAACCCTTGGGTTCTCCGGAGTTTTTAAGAATCTCTACTTTGGACAATATATAATGGCATTGCTGTTTCCCGCGGTTTCGTCCGCGTGAAATTCATGTCCTTCTCCAGGGTTCAATTTATCTTCACAAATAATAAGCACAGAATTTCATCAAAATCGGTCCAGCGGTTTAGCCGCGATAACGTAACAGACAGACAGAGCATTATCAGTATTAGTATGGACATAATTTTTCTGTCGCTGAAAAAAGTATGAATATATGATATATTTACCAACATATATATATACTTGTGAGTGTAAAAGTAGCTGACTTTCTTACGTTCTCAATGCAGGATTTTGCAAATCAGTACCAGGTATACCTAATATAAATATACGGGGTTAATCTAAAAATACTAGTAAACTCTTAGTATTTTTTTCTTATCATTATCTCCAATAGCTTTTGTTCTACGACTTTTAAAAATTCATAACTTTTTCTTAACGGTGCGCTTGCACTGTACTATTGGAAATACGTACAGAGTAATTACGTTTCAGACAGTACAACAAAACTTAACAAATATTTTTTGAGGAACGTATTAAGTATTTAAAAATGTCGTAGCACAAAAATTGTTAGGTCTGATGACAGGAATTTTGCACTAAGAAGTTATTAGTATTTTTCAATTAACCCTGATATACTACTCTGTCAAGAAAGTACCGGGAAAAGATCAATAATACACGAAATGTTAGTTATTCATCCAAATTTACTTATCTCTCTCAAACTTGAATAAGGATTTTCAGTCACTATTTCCTTCACTTTTGCGATATTAACTTCAGTTGCAGACGTTGATGGCCTACCAGAGCGAAGCAAATCTTCCATCGCATCTCGACCGCTTTTGAACGCTTTGTACCACTCATAAAGCACGTGTTTTTGATAAAATCGATTCACCGTAAGCCTTCTGTAACATTTTCAGTGACTCCGAATACGAAATTCCATTGGCGATGCAAAATTTAAGACAAACTCTTTGTTCGATGTTTTTGTCCATTATGAAATTCGCAATATTACACTAGAATGATATAACTAAAAACAGCACTGTATTTAATCTAAATAACAGATGCAACTCAAACTCCGCGCTAAAATGGAAAACAGTTGTACCAATCTAACAACAAAAAAACAAAAAATTGAATTAGGAACCATAAACAAATCATCCATTCTCGATACTTTCTTGACTGAATGTATATACATACATACACACACTAACACACGCACACGTAGACGCACTAACTCACACACACATTCCCACACAGTCAGGGAAGACGAAGCGCCAAACGTTTCTCCACGCACATTATCGCCTAGATATGCGAATTATAGGTATTCTATTCGTATATGCATAGTATAGTAAAAACCAAGGTAACAAAGTATTTTGAAAAATATATTGTATTTTAAAGCAATGTTATTCGGTCAAAACTAATGGAACACGCTAACGATTCGTCACGTCATCACTACAATATCAAAGTACACTTCATTACACATAACGTATTATAGTATCGGCCTAACTTACCAAACCAGGAATCGCAGTTTCTATAATTTAGATATCGAACTTTAAATATAGGTACTTAAAATAAACTTTAACAATTTAGAAATTGTCTCGGGAGTTGGGATATTTTACTGTTTGTTTTGTAATTGTGTGGAGATTATTATTATCTCAATTATATTATTATAGTTAGCAATTATAATGAATAGTGTTCGACGATAAAGTTGTATTGATTTCCATTCTCTCTTTGGAAACATCTGGTCAACTACCAACAACAGACAGACCCTTAGGACTGACCAAATTTTTTGAGATAACACCCCACCATGTTATACACGACTTAAAATTTGACATCTGTTTCACATAATTACCCTGTCACGGTGTTTCAATACTTAAAACTTTACGGCTATGATTCAGAATCAGTTAATACATGGAAATTTGTAGTCTGACCCTTGACTTGGGTCAAAACAGCAACAGACACAATCATACTGATCTGTTTCCAGTCTTAATATTGTGTCTAAAATATGTATTTGCTTTTAATGTTTAATTTCGAGCAGCAAAAATATCTGATGAAAGTCAAAGTCAAGTTTTTTCATTATCATTGACTTTAAAAAGAACTGAAAATCAAAATAAACGATTAATGTAAGTAATCGCTTTTGTTTACAATAGTTTATGGCCCAGACTCAAAGGCCTAAACCAACGAAATGAGTGAACTAATTGAATGAACTTATCCTACTAAAACAAAGTGTTTTCTGCTTTCTAAACTTAATCTGTAATTTTAATGAATATGTTAATGTCTTTATATACCAAATAAAAAGTCGAAAAAGAATTTTGGAAAGAATGCGTTTTATATCAAGATACTCATTAGGGCTGTATCGATTAATATTATTATCGAATCACGACGACAAAAATTTAAACTTATGACTAGTAAGTAGTTATGATTATCAGTCGTAATTTTACACCGAAACGATTTAAGTATTTCACAAATCACAAATTCGCAATATTGCTTACGTGAAAATGTAAGCAACATGACACTGGCAGGATACATACATCATAATCATAACAATACAAAAAGTATTAAAGATAAAAAAGAAGAATATCGACTTTAGTTACGAAGTATGTATAATCAAAAATTATCCATTTTCTTTGGACCATTGTCAATCTATTATTGAAGATGAATAAGATGAATGATGGAAATGTCTAAAGTACTCGCATACCTAGGCGAAAATGTGTGAGGTGAATGATGAGATTTGAGGAAGCGAAAAGCGTAAGGACTGAGACGTTCGGCGCTCCGTGCCCTCTGACTATCCCGTTAGGGATACAGTGTGAAGATATGTATGTTGTATGTATGTTCTATTAAAATAATTAAATATCTATTTATCGGAAAACTAGCATGACAGTTGTAATTGGAGAGGCAAAAAATAACGGGAACTATTTTCAGTGTTCCGTTCCGAAACTGATAAGAACAATTATTTTCAAATGATTTTTGTGTCTGTCTGTATGTCTGTCAAAGTTCTCGAAGAAATTTGATGTAAACAGCTAAATTTTGGAACAGTTATATTAAACGTGGTGGCCTAAAGACAGACGGTAATTTCGAAAGTTCACTTGTGTGGTCTAGTTGAAGTTAAAAAATGTCTTATGTGGTCACATTGTGTGAGTATCAAATGAAAATGTTGAATTTAATAATGTGAATTTAAAAATGTATAACGCATTCTTTTGAGTTACTTTTTTATTACTTTTTTAATATTTGTGCGTTAAAATTGCTGTTCGTCTACCTTTTAAAAAGTATCACCCAGACTTCAAGCCAATTTAGAAAAGTTTATAGTACAAGCCTGGTGTTTAGTTTGGGGTTTCACTGCAGTGGGATTTGGTGGTGTTTTGAAACATAGTGACCAACACAATAGATCAATGTTGGTCGCAGTGATACAGATGTGACTTGCATAGCCACTTATCGGGCTGGATGACCGGGGATCGAACTGCACCACGGCTTAAAAGGTAGTTCTGCCACCGCACCAACGGGGCCAGTCAGTTTCTAAATCTAACAATAAGTAGATGACCAAACGTAGATACTGAGCGCTTTAAAGTATCCATCTTATGGAATTGCTTTAGTTTAGATTAACTTCAGCTTGCATGCTTTTACATGCAATGAGCTGTAAGAATTCGTTTTATGATAGCTTTCGAGTAGTTAAAAAAACCTAACGGTGAAGTCTAAGGCAATAGAGCCATTACGCTTCGCGATTGCTTTAAACTTTTAACCTAACCGACATAAGTTGCTATTGCATAGAAACGATTTCGTAAAATGGCACTTTGTTTTTGGCATTTGATTAATAATGAAAACTTGACTCCAAGAAATAGTTGAAAAACATCTATAATCAAATGTCAGAACAGGAAACTACTCAATCTAAAGCTTAGCCAATCATAAATCTTAAGTCTGTAACACTCGCTGGATTGAGATCGAACTTGGGTGATAATGAGGGTAACTGGAAAGGTATAGAAAGCAGTTTGAGTAGTTTTTAATTCAAAAATAGCCAATGCGAAACGTGGCAGGGTTCAACTAGTTATTTAAACAAACAAAATGATAAACTGATTATAACTGTTTATCATAAATACGACTTGCTTGCCCTTCAGTCAACCTCCATATCTTCCATTGCTATTATGATAAGCCTCTGTCTTACTGAAATTAAAACTTAAAATTGAAGTTCTGTTCATACTACTAACGACAACCCATCTAATATTGAGGTAGGTGTATCCTTCCGTACACGGTGAAATGAGAATTTTTAACCGATTTCTAAAAAGGAGGAAGTTCTCAATTCGGTTGTTTTTTTCATGTATGTTACCTCAGAACTCCGTTATTTATGAACCGATTTGGTAATTTTCTTTTTCATTTCAAAGGATATATACTTCCACTATGATCCCATTTAAATTTCACTAGTATTGGAGCTTGAATTTCGAAGATACACCAAATAACGCGACCTGGTTTTAACCTTTATTTATATTGATGATTGGTTCAACGACTACCGCCGTACGCACGAAGTATAAGTAAGTAAGTAAGGTATAAAAATTCCAAATAGTTACACTAGATGGTAATCGTGTGATCTCAGACTGCAGATGTACTATATCCCTAGGAAAATTCCAAAAATTAGGAAAGTATTATGTATATTTCCAGGAATTTTCTCGATAACTGGAAATACTCAGTTTTGGTTTTATTCTCGTTGGAGATTTTCCCATGGATATATCGCTAATCAAAATAAACATCGAGCCCTGATTATGATGCTATATATGGTATGGTGGAGCACCCAGCAACGTTAAAGAGTTCAGAATACAAATCAATTTATTTATCATCATTTCCTGAATTAATTATAAAAGGTAACCTCGGTTTGCTATCCATTCGCTTTAACCTCCGTAACAATGTCAAAAAAACTTCTCATTTCTTCAGTCAAAAAGGAAAGACAAGACTCACAAAGGCGATGATATTCTAATTTTTAACAGACTTCAAAAAAAGGAGGTTCTCAACTCGTCTGTATGTTGTTTTTTTTTTGTATGTTTGTTACCTCATAACTCCGTCATTTATGAACTGATTTCGAAAATTCTTTTTTCGTTTTGTAGTTAATACTTCAGAGGTGGTCCCATTCAAATTTCACCGATATTGGAGCTTGGACTTCGAAGATACACTAGATTAGATAACACGACCTGGTTTATAACTTTATTTATATTGACGATTCTCTTGTATATCGTTGCGCTCTGGAATTAGAATGAAGTTAATTGCAGACCTGCCCTAGATATTTATTTAGGTCAAGACCACTCAAAAGAGAGAAATAAAAAATTTTTATTAAAAAAAATTAAACCGCCTTCAAAAAAAACATAAAGAAAAGTATAAAATTGAAGTCGGTGCCAAATCAATGTGCAACAACATAAAGTCTATTAGTTTGGTGGGCTTGGCACCGACTTCAGTAACTGTCAATATTAATTATATAGGTATGTGTATCGTATTTATAAAGTTATTTTAATTGTACTTGAGTTTTGATTAGTAAAGGATAGTTATTTTATACTTTTCAGTGTTTTTTTGAAGGCGGTTTAATTTTTTTTAATAAATTTTTTTCCAGTGTTTAATTCCCAAATCAATTACACGTAATCCAGGTGACAAGGCTATTAGAAGAAACCTATTCGATAAACTTCTACTGCTTCGATTAATGCTGTAATTTCCGATATGTCATCGTTCCTTTAAATTATGTCAACAAACACCTATCCTCGATCGCAGCGGCATGTCGTAACTGGGCATTGTTCTTCGTGTTTTGATTTCACCGTCCGACGTCCAACGTACATTGTGTGCATGGGATCGTTCACACAAATATATGTATATAACATCTTGTTATTTTAAAATATACGTCTAGTTAACCATATCTTCATTCATTGAAATACATAAATACAAAGCAATTACACAATAGCTTCGACAATATACCGACTCCTACAAATCTGTACTTTATTTATTGTTTTTAAAATATTAAACAATAATACCCAAATAGTTCCAATTTGCTCCGGTCCGTCTTTTCCTCTGTATCTATACTATTGTTTAATGTCATTTACTAAAAATAAAAAACTATCTTCCGGTAACAACTGCAGTATTATAATCTACTAAAGGTCGCCCTGTGGTCGAAATTCGACCGTAAACATAAATTTATAATTTAAACTCTTTAGCGACGATCTCTGTGTGACTGTTTGATCCAAGGAGGTTACATTATAAGATCACAAACTAAAAACTATTATAAGTTTGACATTGACAGTCTTTTTGACATTGACAGTATGAATGTAAATAAAAATGAACGTTTTAATTTAATGTACTTATTTGATCACTTAAAACATAAAAATTTTAGCTTTCTCCATCCCTTCTCCATATACGCTTTAAGTGTACCAAATTTCAGATTCCTCCGTCGGCGAAATTTTCTTAAAAAGGGAATCAAGTTCATGCTTCACGTATTAATATATAGATATATATATTTAAATTTACTACCGTATGTTTGTGATCACAGTATTCAAGAATAAGTTGGTCGATTAACTAGAAAATTTTGACGCAACTGTGCATTGGGATACGCGTGTGATTTTGTGTAATACTAATATCTATGTAAATTTAAATTTAAATTTCAATAATATAAAAATATAAAGTTCAAAGCGCGCCACAGCAACGCGTAGCCTAGAACAACTAGTATATATGTCCTCAATATTTTAATATTGAATGGAATACTAGTAACAAAATATATCGCATTTCAGAAACTATTTGACATTTTATCTCTACGAAAAATCGAAACGCACTTGCTATTTCAATAATATACGTTTTGTTAGTTTAAAAAAAATTGCTTAAAAAATTAGCAATATAATGAGATTACATCCTGATATTATCTCAATCTTTACAATCATCTGTTATTTCTTATTCGTTTAAAATACCAAGCGCTAAGTTTTGATTTAACATTTCTAAGAAATATGTTATAGGTAGATACATACAAAATACATATTTTGGCTTTTAATAATCCAGATATCATGAGAAAAATGTTAGATGAATGAAAGTCCAAAAGGTAGTTATTACACATACATACATACATATCTTCACGCTGTATCCCTAACGGGGTAGTCAGAGAGGACGGAGCGCCAAGAGACGCGGTCCTTACAAACCGCTTTCGCTTCCTCAAATCTCATCAGTCTCCTCAAACATTTTCGCCTAGGTATGCGAGTGCTTTTGACATTTCCGCCTGCTAACAGTCTGGCTATTTGATCTTCATAAGGCAGCCTTGGTCTTCCTTGGCTATTACAATTACATTACAACTATTAAAACAACTTTACATATTACGCACTTACCATTCTAATCTAATATACCTACATACTTAATATTATAAGGAGGTAAGCATTGTTTGTATGTAATGGATAAACTCCAAAACTATTCAACCGATTTCAAAAATTCTTTCACCTATAGAAAGTTACATTATCAGCGAGTAATATGGGCTGTATTTTATTTAAAAAAAAACACCCTTGCGAAGCCGGGGCAGGTCGTTAGTGTATTATATCGTGAAAATAAAATCAGCTCCTCATTGGATTGAAATTAACTCTTCGTGGGATTTTTACATTTACCTTGTATTTATAGATCTTCTATTCTATAGATGTCACTATCCTCCAGTTCATTTTGACTTGTTTGGCATCCAGTTCTTAGTGGCACACTACTTTCACAGCAACTTGGCACCTACAGCAGAATAGTCTGGAATCACTATTCCTATAAACATTAAATACAAATGCAGATACAATATAAAACGATCCATTAAATAATTTGTTTGAAACGTATCTAACATCTATATTTACGATCTTAGCATGACGCCACATTTATGTTATCGATGTATTATTAGTTTAAATAAAGAATACTTAGATAACGACATACAGTAACGAAGTTGAAACTGAATACAAACCCTTCTTACAAGACAGTAGGTATGAGTAAGTGACGTGTTAATTGCGGGCTACTGGAGATCAGCCCCTTTTCAGCCGATTAGTTTATCGTTTTGCCAGTTATTGGGCTTGGCACCAATAAATCCGTTTTTTCTAATCTACATTTTGCGTTCTTCATGAAACCTCACTTCATAAAGAGAAAAGAAGAAAAGAGAAAAGAAAAGAGAGTTCTAAATGCAATAACATACTGCGACCTCTTCCTAGGTCACCTAGAGTGATGAAAAACCTCATCACTCGTTAGTAACCAATTAGCAGTCATCCATAAATATTGTTGCCTGCCATATATTTAATAATAATTAAGATTTTAAAGATAATATAATCAACGTGAAATATTCAACAAATAAATAAAAATACTTGAAAATTTAAAGGTGGGACCAAGTCATAAAGTCAATCAGGGTGACATTGAAAGGGATTTGCTGAAAAGTAATAAAGAAAAGAGACAAGACATATCTTCACGTCATTTTCCTTTCGAGAGGAACAGAGAATAGAAGGGAAAAAAATTATAACTTTCTAACCCATCACCTACACGAGTTTCTTCTTGTAAGCACTATCCTAAGACGGAAGTTTAAGGCCTGCACAAAATGTTGTCGTGAAGGGTTGTAAAATTTGACTAAGGCATACAGACCGACGCAGCGCAGAAGAGAGGGTTTTCTGACAACATTAAGAAATTTGTTGTCGTTATTCTTATAAAATACAAAACTATTTGAATATCGATACAGGCTGCTCGCGCGCTCGAGTCGGCGCGTAGCCACGCTTCGAGGCTTCATTGTTTCCGCACTGTTAATATTATATACGTTCTTCTGCTAAAAGCGCAATAATAAATAAATATATCGCTGTCTATCATGTTCATCACTTCTAATGACGATGAATGTTCATTAGTCACTACGAATTGTCATTACCGACATTGTAACCCCAAAGGGTTCGCTTGCATACGCCTGCATAATTGCACGCGGTCTTATGGATTCTTGAGAATTTAGAGTATGTTCGAGCTTGCACGAAGATTTTTCAGTTTGACCTGTATTGACCCTAAGGGATAGGGATTATTATAAGGAAGTTGTATACTTGATGATGTAGCAACTAGCAATCTATCATTAGTTAATTCTGCTTGCTCATCTGTTAGTTGCTAAAAGGACGTCAGGATGTGATTTTATACTTCGTTCACCGAGAATGGTTTAACATTTTGTATACATACATTTTGTATTTATATATGTATGCTATAAACACAATATAGCCATCAGCGATAACACAAATCAGCATCAATAATTATAACAATCTTTAAACGATACGTCACGTGTTATGTATGCGAAGTTTATCTACAAATGAACAGGTGAACTTGGTTTAGCAACACTTAAAATCATCGATGGTAGTAGCCAGTGCCATATTTAGGTGTTTCCCTGACCAGAGGATCAGTGCTTGTCTTGAACGACATACTTATTTAATTTTATATAATATATTTTTAGATATCTTTTGCCTTATTTTACTATTGTTCGGCACCTGTTTCACTTCTTATTTAACTGAAACAGATTTCCACAAAGTAGGTAACACCTGAGTCTTTATATACACGTTTGATGAAATCCATTAGGATATGAATCTTTTTATGATGTTTATGTAATCTAACGACGTTTTTAAGTATAGAGAAAAAGTAATCGATATTTTAATATGAAATGTCGAAAATATGCGATACTGATGTAGATTTTATTCAAAGTCAAGGTTTTCAAATGTCCGAAGCTAAGTGTATGTAAGATGAATGCGATCTCTCAAGAACATGTATGGTGTCACCCTCGCGGACAGAATGCAATGAAGAGATATGTAAGATGGTATTGGTGAGGATGGATGAGCGTTGTTGAAAAAATGAAGCAAATACTTAGATGGTTCGCGCGCATAGAATTACTAACGAAGGGTTGACGAAGAAAATCTACAAAGTGAGAGTGGTAATAGAACCAAGGAAAAGTAAAGCTGACTTTAGAGATCAAATAATCGGAATATTAGTTGACTGAAATGTGAAAATCATTCGTATACCTACTTTTGTAAAAGTGTGAAGCATGAGTGCGAAGAGCGTGAAGATATTCAGTAATCAGACGGGGTAATCCTATTCTCCTTATATAGTCCTTATATTGGAAAATGTCATTCATTTCTACCTACATACTTGGCAGCCTTATCGCTTTCCTATCAGCGACTAATTAGTGTGTTTAATACGGCAGTACATTAGTTTATCTGTTAAAGGCGTACATACATAAATGAATTATTCGGCGTCTTGACCTGTGATAGTTTGGAAAAAATGCGGCCCTTGTGTGCCGTTTTTGCGATAGCATTCTTTAAAATACCCAGTGACATATTTAAAATTAATGTTTATGGTTTCGATATGTTTAATGTCCTTCAACAGAAAGAACAATACTCAAGTGTGTTTCTTCAATTGTTCCATGCTGGTCTTTCATGCAAGCTTCCATGCTGTTTTAGGAAAAAAGAAAAAGCTGCTTATATTTCCTACGCAAAAGTCGACCAACGGATCAAATTTATTAAGGAACTTGCATAGGCGATGGGCTAAAAAATTATTTACCTTTTTAGCAAATTGGATTGAAACAGTTCGTACTTTATTCTAAAGTAAGGTTGACAATATTGGTTCAACAGCAGTTCAAGTTTATAATATAGATATATTTCGTTGTTACAGCTCAAAAGACGATGAAGTAGACGGTAACTGCATTGTACGCGCTCGAGGCTTGCCCTGGCAGTCATCGGACCAGGACATCGCCAAGTTCTTTAGGGGGCTCAACATCGCCAAGTAAGTTATCGCAGTGCCTCTACCACGAGTTGCGTTAGCGACTACAGCAAATTAATTTGTAAGATTTAGAAGGATTTTAAATACTAATTCATTTACATACATACATATCTTCAATCTGTATCCCCAACGGGGTAATCAGAGAGGACGGAGAGCCAAGCGTCGCGGTCCTTACATACTTCTTTCGCTTCCTCAAATCTCATCATTCTCCTCACACAGTTTTGCCTAGGTATGCGAGTGCTTTTGACATTACATAATATACGTAAAGGCGAAAGACAGTAGACGAGTTTGTTGTCGATGTTTGCAATATATGTATGTATTATATTAATATTATAATGTACCTCTGTAAGATATTAGCTATGCTTACTTTTATTTCAATGTTATGAGTTTAATGGCACTATCAACCCTTAAAATAATATTAAGATAGCGTAATAAATATACTTTATTATTTTTATGGAAACCTAGACTTGTAACCAGTACAATAGGCTAGACAACTGCTCCTAAACGTGGTAGATTTTACACATTGTATTAAAATAATTAAACATTTTGAATATGATGGAGAAAAAAAACTAATCGATATTCATTGACAGAAACTGAGTTATTGGGTTTCAGGGATCTGAAAAATTCAAAATCTGAAAAAATCAGAATGTGTGTACTATACAAATTTCCATAACGGAACGTAAATTATTATATACTACGTAACGCGTAAATTATTGTATACTACAACGCATTGGAAATTTTGACGCCAGGGATCTAAATTTTTCTAAGCGAGTACAAAACGTATGACGGTGATATTTGGTATCCTGATTCTTCATTTCATTGATTTCATTTTGATAGTTGCGATACACGATTGGTTAACTTTTGTAACAGAAAAAAAATATCAAAGAAACCTCTTTTAAAACAGAAATTTAAATTTTCGGAGTAACGGAACCGATTTATATTTCTAAATTTTCTGTATAGTTTACTTTAAACATATTCCTCAAAATGCAGTTGGATTTTTTAAAATTAATTATAGTTTCTAAAATAAACGAAAATAACTGTTTTTTTTGTATTTTTCGTAAGCTAGCGCGCGCACGTTTGCATAGAACAGAAGGTCTATTTTGGATTAAATTATAGTTTATCAATGCGTCGCTTTAATTAAAGATTTTGTAATGTTCGCAGGGGCGGTGTGGCTCTTTGCCTCTCGCCTCAAGGCCGGCGTAACGGGGAGGCGTTGGTGAGGTTCATCTCTCAAGAACACCGAGATATGGCGCTGAAACGACACAAGCATCACATTGGTCCGCGGTATATAGAGGTACACAGATTTATGACGAATATATTACCCAGAGGCGTAATGAGATAGTAACAACACATGAGTAAATATCCTACAGATATTAACAGATTCAACTGATCATTAGTTGAATCTCTGTTAGTTACTCATTCTCATACACAGCGCGGCTGTTTGTGCATAACCACTGAAGAACAGCACAGGTGGATCACATACGTGTTGCTTTGGTACAAACTGCACGCTAATCACCTAACTTGCAGCCAGCATGCGACAGCCAAATATCGCGCGATATCAGCTGTCAAAAGGAGATTGTTTTTTTAAAACATATGTGTGTGCTAATAATTATTATATAATTATAAACAAAAATCTATACTAATAAATATATCTACAAATGTGAAAATGTCAGTCCGTTTGTTATGTTTTGACGACTAAATCGCTGAACTGATTACGATGAAACGTATGGAGATAATTTAAACCCTGGAAAAAGACGTAAACTACTTCTTTTAAGGTTCTGTACCCAAATCGTTAAAACGGAACCCTTATAGTTTTATCTTAAGAACGAAAAACCGGTTGTGACGTCTTAATTTCATTATCGATTTACTTCGTAATCTTTACTCCTATTGGACTCTTTAGTACAAAGATGAAAAATACAATAATGAAATAATTAGTATTTTGAACCCAATGAAATAAATAATATTTTGGACAACAAATAGACAATGAAATAATTGGTATTTTGTACCCAATATCTTATTATTTATCTTAAGTTTATACGAAATTACTATGGAACGCTAAAATAATATTTTTGCGACAAGCTTACCCGGTTTTATCCGAATTCCACGCGAATGAAGTTCAGACACAAAATATATGGCGCGTACGTTAATCTTCGTTCGCGCAGACTTGAAAAGTCGATCGATGAAAATATTCAACGCTAAATCCATTTTATAATCAATCTTATGCAACAGTCATAAGGTGGACAAATTATTGCAGTGCATTCACTTTCTATTTCGCTCACACGATATTATACACTGCGAGCTATTGAAATGGGTGACTAAAGGTATTTAAAGGTATTAATAAAAAAATTTAATAAATATTTTTTATTCCAAAAGACACAATTACGTTTTTGAATCAGAATTATAATTCAAAGTTATAGCTACCTAGTCAGTAACAGACTGTAAAAGCTTATAAAATCAAAAGTTGAAATTAAAACAAATGTTTTTTTTAATGTGCGACATTTACGCGAGGACGAAATTTAATTTAATTTAATTATTAAAAAAAAATTACAATGTAAATCATTCAGATTCTCTCGATTGTCTTTTTAGGGGACGTCCTCTTTTTAATGAAGAACTAAGTGTAACCTTAAAAAACTACGTGCACTCATAATGGCGTCTGACGGCCGACTGAATTACGTGTCGTCAGCGCACAAGGCGCCAAATCAATCAACCAATGACGGCATAGATTTTAATGCCCATTGATGTCGCCTTAGGATGTAGTTGATTGGTTCATCCACTTCCCGTGCCTTTAAAATAGTGTGTACTGCGCAGGTACATCGGTAAGCCATACAAGATGTGTACTACTGTAAATAAATAATCTTACGAACGTCCCGTATTGGGGATTTCGGCCGTGCGCAGGTGTACCGCGCCAGTGGCGAAGACTTCCTGGCTGTAGCGGGCGGCGCCACGTGTGAGGCGGCCGCATTCCTGTCGCGCGGCGCGCAGGTCATCGTGCGCATGCGCGGCCTGCCCTACGACGCGACTCCGCAGCAAGTCGTGAGTGCCGTCACATAATAATCCTATACTATCCGAGCCTACAGTATTATACAAGCAATACAATATTTGTATATTTGTGATCGCGTTTTCGAAAACGGCTTCAATTATTTCGATGAAATTTGCAATGTAAAAGTTTACGAGAGCGAGAAATTGATCTAGCTAGGTCGCTAATCGGGGAAAATTGTTTTCTCTGTGTTTTCACGTACTTAAAATTGGTAATTGATATTTATTGGTAATTTTGCAACAGACTTTCTCTCTCAATAATCATCATCTCAATAATCAAGTGGCTAGAAGTTTACCAAGCCAAAGTCCGCGGGTTCAAATCCTTCAATGTGGTCATACTTTTTTTGTTATTCTTTTTTTAATATACTATCAACAAGCAAAGCTCGGTTGCCCAGGTAATTATAATAATACTCCAGACGATTACAGAACTGTGTGGCTATGCAGGTTACACCAGACCTATATTTCTGCTGCCAACATTGATCTATCGTGACCACCGCTATGACACAAAACACCAGCAAGTCTCATTACAGCAGTCAAACCTTAGACAAAGCATCAGTTTGTACTACGAGTGTCGCATAACAAACTGGGCGAACTCTCAGTAACGCTCAGCCTATTAAGAAAATATCGTTTCCGAAAATGACTTGATCGGGAATCGAACCCGGGATCCCGGCTTAGAGCAGAAGCTCTGCCATTTGAACTTATTACACTTCCAACGAACATACTTATTACACCACCACCTCCCGCACTCTATACAAAGTTATTGTGAAAGGGGGTATAAATCCGCCGGGGTTTTAACGTCTCACTGTTGACTGTTATATTGCAGATGTAATAATTACAGAATACGTTTATTTTGTTTCCATACAAAAAAAAAATATTCGTTTAATGGAAAAAAAATGTACAATCCTATCAATATGCCCTATATTCCAAAGGTTTGCTAGCGAAGTAAAAACTCTTGATATTAGGGTTGCCTCACCTTTATTTTTTTTTAATCTTTGAGGTGCTACACTAAAACTATTGACTTTTGGCGAAGTTGTAGAATGCAAGTTTTCTGTTGTCATGGGTACATTAATACCCTTTCGCATTTATTTATCCTTTCGAAATAGTTAATTTTCTTGAAAAACTATGAGATGTACAAATTGTCTCATTCATGTTTGCACTAGTTGCACCAGTAGAGGAAAAGGAGTGCTTGAATCGATTTGACCATTCCCGATACTCTTAATATATCGATATTTGACTGGTCATCTGCCTTCTAAGCTGTGGTCCCGGTTTCGCTCCCCGGTCAGGTCAATTTAGAACAACGAACTTTTCTAAATTGGCTCAGAATCTGGATCAGAATCAGTTTACTGGGAGTTCCCCCAGTTCGTTGTGTATTTACTACCCACAGTAGGTACAAGTCTAGTGTTTATTAGATTGGGAATCACACAATTTGTGTAATTATTTGGAGTATGATTATATTATTATTATTCCCAAAGTTTACAGATATTATATTATATTATTATTATTATTATTCCCGAAGTTTACTAATGTGTCTCGCGTCTCCAAAAACGAATTCTGTTTGCGTATGTCAAACTCACACTTCAACAAATTTTCAATTTTCCTTTTCCAATACGTGTTAAAACAATTAAATTCATTTAATAATATGTAAGACTTATTTAATTTATATTAGATATATCGTATTTGAATTGAAACAATATACTTATTATTTTATTTAAAAGAAAATGCACACGATAATCCATTACCGAACATGAGCGCTCATAACTCGTGTTAATGTCGAGTTCGCAAAATATTTAAATTGTAGTTATAGTGTTCTGGTACCCCAAATCAGCTGACACTGCTGATTGCTGTGATACAGGTACAGAATGTATAAAATCCACATAATTTTGTAATCATTCATACACATTTGTATTTAAATAGCTAAACAACTAAATATAAAATATGAAGAAATTTTGGAGAACATAATGACAGCGTACTAAATTAACTCAACGAGATTTCAAAAGGGAATGTAATAATATATTAAAATTACAAATGACACAAATATTATTAGAACGAGCAAAGAAAGTTTTCTATATCGGTCACTCTGACCCATTTTTGTGGTACACAGCGAAAAAACTACGGAACCAACAGACTTGAAAATAAACGAATTTTATATTAAAGTATGAGTAGATTTATTAAATTCAAGTCTGATTTGTTAGTAGATTTAGAAGTAGATTCATAATTTTCGTAAATTGTTAATTATAATCAATTTTTGCAAGTTTATTCACACAATATTACTTTGCGTAACCAATCAAATCACCATCAAGTACAAAAATTTACCCGTGTATGGCCCATTTTTAGAATAGGTACATAGTTTTAGCTTGCTTTAAGTTTTTAATATTTGATACTCTTTACAACTGACAAAAATCAATGTAATTTCGACAGACAACAGAAGTTACGTCATCGATGTAAATGTTACACGCCATGAAGTTAGCAATGAAAGATTCGCGTGTCGATCTACCTTGCAATTGGGTTGACTCTTATGGTTTACTTGAATAAATTGATTGGTCTTTGATCTAACACAACAAAAAGTCAGCAACGAAGAGATAAGAGACTATTTTCCTTTTTTTGTTGTTCTTTTCAGTAAAGCCTACTATCACTTTACTGGAGGAGTTTTACGATAAGAAAAAACTAATTTACTTGTGATTCTACTTATTAGTACGTGACATTGGCAAATGCGCTAAACTGTGCGCCATGCCATAAAGAAAGAAAGAAATAAAAAAAAGTACACGCGCGCTTTTTTTTTTCATTTACAGTTGGAATTTTTTTCAACTGGTGACGACCCGGTGCAAGTGTTGGACGGCGCAGA
The DNA here is from genome assembly GCA_907165235.1 of Zeuzera pyrina. Classification (NCBI taxonomy): domain Eukaryota; kingdom Metazoa; phylum Arthropoda; class Insecta; order Lepidoptera; family Cossidae; genus Zeuzera; species Zeuzera pyrina. The sequence goes on from OU015641.1 coordinate 10,712,261, forward strand.
AGGTGTGCTATTTGTTCGTCGAGCCGATGGACGTGCCACGGGAGACGCGTTTGTGCTTTTCGCTAAAGAAGATGACGCGCCAAAAGCACTTTCCAGACACCGCAAATTAATTGGCGCGAGATATATTGAGTTGTTCCGCTCCACTACTGCAGAAGTACAACAGGTAACATATAACACCAATTTTTGAAGCATAGATTCAGGCTATACAGCCAAAAGGCTGAAAAATCAACCTAAAAAGGAATCGTCCTTTTTTTTCGTTGTAATTATTAATCTGAAAGCTCTCTGGATATATGCATACATTACTAAGTAGTAAGTTATTGCTTTCCTCTAGACTTCTAGAGCATTGTTTCTTCACTATAAAATTATAATTATATATTTTTCATGTTGTTATTACATAGTAATATTTAGTTTTATAACACTACACTAAAATTCATTCCTTTAATTAAAACGAATCCTTTGTATAAAATTCTTTTTTTTAAGAGACTGCGACCCTCTTTAATAACAAACGCGACCCCCCAAGGTTCGCAACCCCCAGGTTGAGAAACTATAGGCTCTATAAGATATGCAAATATCCTAAAATGTAACAAAAACTACTACGGATTAACATCAAGAAAATAGTTATGATGACGTCATCTGTACAACACAATTCAATGTTACAATAGAAAATACCTAATAAACGTGATATAAACCATTTACGTGAATTCAATTTCGTATTTTATGTTCTTAGCTCGCCCTTGAGAGAAACGGTGAGTTATCGGCATGCAGGCACAATTGCATGCGATTTATCAACAATTTGATATGCTCGTCTTGTACTTATACTGTTTTGCTTTGAAATTTTCGTTTTTTTTGCTAAGTAGATAACTACACAGAGTAATAATTCATTATTTATTACTTTAAAATTAAATTAATTAACACTTTTTATTAAATAGTGTATGTTCTTGATATGAACAAAAGAGAAGATATGGCATGTTCGCTGGGCTCGACCTCTCAAAGTGAGGGGAAAACTCTCAATTTGATATAGAGCGACTCGCAGCAGAGTTGAAACAACTCGAAATTTATGAGTAACGGAAACAAGTATCACTCTCGCTGCAGGTTATCCCGTCATTGTCTTGTGTACTTGCCATAATATATTATGCAAAGTATATAATGTAGTACTGAATCTAGGAACATCGTAGCCTTATTAACCCGGGCTACAGGGCTGACGGTCCGGCGCGTATCTTTCCATTGTGCTGGCGTCGTCATCTCCGTGTGGAATCGGCCATCTAAAGCTCCGGCTCGGGGCTCGGTGTCCTTCTGTACCGTTCCGATCTCTCAGAAGGAGCACATGGCTTCCACGTCTATTCATCTGCCAGAAAGCGCAGAAAACAAAAAAAATATGTACAATATGTGTTATATATAGGTACATTAAATAAAATAAGACATTGGTTGTTTACATTCATACTCCCAGTTATTACGTAGTAATTTTCTTTGTTGCCAATGTCAAACACGTAATAGTTATATTGTTAACGTCAAACACATATAATAATTTTTGATGTGGTCACAATCACACACAGTCGCACAGTATAAACATTGTCGCTAAAAAAACAAATAATTACCGACAAATTGACTGGATGAGTTTCAAGCTGTGACTTTTGTGTGGTTTGTGAGCTGTGAGCTTCTGTGAGTCGAGCTTATGGAGTGTATGTCAAGGGAAAAAACGTTTATTTTATATTTAAGGTCGAATTTCGACCGCTGGGCGACCAATAGTTATAATTAATTTCCTCTTTAACTGCCTTAATTAATTCACATTTAAATTCTTAACTCGAAATATGTACCAACTTTAAACCATTAATTTTATTGTTGTTAATCATTGTAATTTTAAATAAAGTTATGTCATTGTTATTCGACAGGTGCTAAATAGGTCGCTAGAGACTCGAACCAGCACGGCCAGTACGCCATCTACAACAAATGCGCCCTCTGCTGAAGGTTTGGTCCCACTGGCTCTTGTTCCTCAACATGTTATTACTTCAGGCACAGCCAAAGACTGCGTTAGGCTGCGAGGATTGCCCTATGAAGCTCAAGTAAGTGCTAAGATGATAGCCAAACTGTTATCACTAATATTGCAATTTTTTGAACATAGATCATTGTGGATTTCTAACTCTTGTCTCAAGGAAATCCAGTATACTATTCTAAATTTGTACAAACTACAATGAACCGTTACAAATGGTTCTGTTTGAGTTGCTATATAGTTGTCTCTATTATATTATGTTACTTCATTTATTATTACTGCATCTGTATTTTAAAAGTATGTTTTCAAAAATTGGTATTTGGTAACAAATAAATAAACTTGGGCGAAGTAAGTCTAAACTTTACTGAAGGAGCAACTTTAAGAAATGATGTCTATTATTGTATTGTAAAACAATTACAAATTGCAATTGTTTTACAATTACAAATTGCAATTGTTTTACAATTACAAGTTGCAATTGTTTTACAATTACAAGTTGTAATTGTAATTATTGTACAGTTTTTAATTGTAATTGTTGTACAGTTTTTAATTGTAATTGTTGTCTAATTTTACAATTACATATTATAATTACAATTTTTAATTATAATTGTTTTTACGATATTACATTTTGCCCAACACTGCTATTCATAAATTAGAGTTTTAGTAGAATACTATACCTTAAAATTTAAAATATAACTATACGAATTCATAAATTGAATTTTCGCTAAACGATACCCAAGTCACATAGAAAGAATGAGTGAAGAACAATTGACGAAGAAAATCTGCGGAGTGAGAGATGACAGAAGCCAATATTTGCGACTAATCGTGAATATTGACAGCTAACAGGAGGAAGACCAAGGCTGAATTTCGAGTTGTTAGCTGATGGAAATGTCAAAAGCACTCGCATCCTCAGTGAAAGTGTATGTGATTCTTTAGGAGGTAAAAGAAGTATTTATGGACTGCGCTCTTTGGCATTCCATTCTCTCGGATTACCCTGTTAGGGATACAACGTGAGGATATGTATGTATGTATGTATGTACGATGTAATATGATACGAGTATGTACGATGTGTACGATGTAACAACTAAGTTAAGAGAAACAATATCTTTTCAGGTGGAACATATATTAACGTTCCTGGATGAATTCGCAAAGAATATCGTCGTACAAGGCGTTCACATGGTTTATAATGCACAAGTAAGAATAACTTTTTAAATCAAACTAATGGACCCGACAGACGTTGTCCTGCCCGAAATAAAAATAATATTACCTAGAATCCGATTACAGCGCAACCTACCGGGTCCAATTATGAATTTAAACCATCCACGGACCCATTCAACCCGTCAGACGTTCTCCTGCCCGAAATAAAAATAAATTCCTAGAACCCAATTGCAGCTCCATCGACCGGGTCCAATTGTGAATCTAAACCATCCAGAGACCCGTTCGACCCAACAGACGACCATCCGAAGGTTGGAATGACAAAAAATCCTAAAATCCGATTGCAGCGCCACCTACCGTGTCCAATTGTGACTCTAAACCATACAGAGACCCCCTTAAACACACAAAAAATTTCATCAAAATCGGTCCAACTTTTTAGGAGGAGTTCAGTGACATACACGTATAGAAGAATAACCCGATTGCAACGCCACCTACAGGGTCCAATGTGAATCCAAACCATCTAGGGACCCACTCAAACACACACGAAAAGTTTCATCAAAATTGGTCTAGCCGTTTAGAGGAGTTCAGTGACAAAGCATGTACAGAACAATTATACTACTAACTGCACCCCGCGGTTTCACCCGCGGTAATCTACTACAGTGCCACTTACATAGCGCAAAAACCTTCCTTGAAGTGTATTTTGTCAAAATTTGAGCTCAATCAGTGCAGAACTTTTCGAGTTTTTGAAGGGTACACAAACCAACTTAATATTTTTATACATATAGATATAATGATATTACAATTGGTACATAAAGTAGATTTTATTACTAAAAGTTCTATAATTTACAGAAATATTCGAATAATATGACTATCTTGTGATAGATACAATACAATATTAAACATTTAAATTTCATATTCAGGGTCACCCCAGCGGTGAAGCTTTTATCCAAATGGACAGTGAGACAAGCGCGTACCTTTGCGCTCAACAGAAACACCACCGGTATATGACCTTCGGTAAAAAACAAAGATATATCGAGGTGAGTTGGACACTTGATATTTGTTTATTTTTCCAATAATCCTTAATTAACAAAAAATAATCAAACTTCTACTGATTTATATCCAATTCTTAGAAAATATAAAAAGAATTATTTCGATCAACACTGGGCATGTATGTTGCATAAAATGTGCGTAATTATAAAGAGCTATAACGAGACACCATCGTTCAGCCGTATGCAGGTCACCCCCGACCTAGGATTGAACCTGTGACACGAAAGGGTAGACCCCGCCACCAGTGTTGGGCAAAATTTATAATTGTTTGCCTATAAAATGTTCACACAATTACATTTTACAATTACAATTTTTAATTGTAATTGCTTTTACAATTACATTTTGCACAACACTGCCCGCCACGTCTGAGCGTAATGTCTCCATCACAATATATGTATATTGTATATGTATGTATGCACGTACTAGGTGCCGTCTATGCGATACACAGGAAAAATACATCATATAAATTTAACATTAGCGTACATAGCTGAATGTAGTGTCTGCTAATTGTATGTAGTGAAGATGTATGTGTATGAAACTGTATGAGATCATTAAATATGAGATTGGTAACTTCGCTATTGATAGAATATCAAAAAATTAGAAATGGATCATCAAAAGAACCAACTTCGGAAGAATTTAGTTATTTCGACCAATTAGTGACTGATTTTACATTTATATTTAGTCATAAATGTATATTCTTAATGTGTTAAGAGCTGCGATCACAAATAAAAAACTAGATAAACAATCAACGCTCCAAAAATGTCCGAACCAAATGTGCACTCAAATGAGTATTTTAGTGCACTTCTGTTTTAGTAGTATTCGAAAACGCTAACAGCGAACATGTCGAAGTGCTTCTTCATAAATTGTAAAAACAACACATTTAGAACGCTCAAAAAAAGGCGGAGATTATTATTTTCGGTAATTAAGTAAATAATTAAATAATATTATTTACGTGTTCATTATTTCGTTATAGCAATAACCGTTACATAGCTCTTTTTTATTAAACTCATAATCATATTATTAAATATTGCCCGACGATGTCTTATCCTTGTCATTTTCACGTAACAAATCAAAATTACGTAAATAGTAATGAAAATAGATTATGTGAATTATTATATTAAGACGTAAGGTCGCCTTATAAATATTTTTTTAACGAACTTCGTTCCAATGTCATACAAGAATCGTTTACAAGCTTTTATAACCTTATGGGTTGGTCTACTTTAGATTAACACAATATTACCGATAATACTATACGATATTGAAAATATATGAAGTCAATAACGTCAATTCGGACAACAATTTATTTAGATTTTACAGGATATTGTGAATCTAGTTCCTTATTTGTGATCAAAGGTTAAGAGGCAACTATTGAGAATATGAAAGTGACGTTTAGCCAAGATAGACCTGTAGGGTATTCTAGAACATCGGATCTTCGAAAATTTATTACAAAATTTTGCTAAATGTACAGTAACTTAACTTATCTCTAACAGTGATCGATTTGTAATCGTGACTTTAATCTATTTTCTTTAATATATTTTTCTAAACTTTTACGATAACAACATAATAATAAAAAATGTATTTCTTATATAGAAGCTTGTTAAACTTGTATGTAGCGTGTCAATATTATTCATATTAGAACTACACAATATATTTAGAACTACACAAACCAAGAAGGATAACATAATTAGTGTATACCAATGATATTATAATACAAAAGAGGTAGATAGGTTACCTTAGTACTAATCCAAGTAAAATATTGTCCCAGTTACAACGTTACAAAGTGAGACAAATATACATTGCACTGAGTTGCTATGCAATGTAAAAAATAATTGCATTTCAAACTAACAAATCACATAGCTCTCTAAATCATTGTGATTGGTCAATTTCAATTTCTTACTACATTTTAAGCGAATCCGTGACTAATTTATAGAATATTAGTAACTAATGCCACAGAACAGACATTTAAAAAAAACATGATTGATACCTAATGGGATTAGACAGTAAAAAATGATGTTTGCTTTTTTTCGAATTTCGTTTTTCTTGAATCATGTACATGAGAACATATTTATTTAAAAAGATCGCCAACATTTTTTAATTATAAATTTGAAAATGATGAATTATATATTATTGCTTTTAATAAATGTAAACGATGATTAAAACTGGGTGGCTGCGTCATCACATGATCATGATATTATAAAAAAGTTTGGATTATTAAAAGATTTTAGAATTTTGAGCACAATAGGCATTGCATGACATTGTTGGTTGGCTAATTAGCAAAGTTTTGGGGTGCCACTTTTCGAGTGCATGTAACCCATCTACCTCTTTTGTATTATAACATCATTGGTGTATACCTATATACATACGTACGGCAATTCTTTGTTAATTTTTGATTTTGCAATCAAAATCGATTTTGTCACACAAGACAGTAAATTATAAAAAATACGAATTAATTAAATAAATTGTTCTATCGTGAGGACCAAAGGAATAAATGTTGGTGGTCCAAATAGGTGTTCCAGTGCAGCGGCGACGACATGAACCTGGTGCTAACGGGCGGCGTGACCCCGGCCACGTCTCCCAAAGTGCTCTCGCCCGGTACGTTGGTGTCCCCCCCGCCGCCCGCGCAGCCCGCGCCGCGCCTTCTCGCGCACCACATCGCCACCCAGAGCCTGCTGGCCAGGCAACAAGAAAACCTTTTCCTAGCCTCCTTGAGACCTCCAATCATGCCCATGCTGCCGACTTACGCTCTCCGCTCACCTACCCCGGCCAACGCGGCTTACCCTCTTCCGCAGATGCTGCCACAGCAAGCGACGATGCTGCCAACCAAACGCACATACGACCGCGCTTTCACGCAAACTTCTGACAACTCGCAAGCTAAAAGACAGTATACCGTATCGCCTCAGTTCGCTCCTGCGATGTCGTTGCCGGTTTTCTCTTACGGGTCTTCGACGCCTATATTCTCGTATGCCAACACGAGTGCGATGTTGTCTAATTATGTCAGTGCTTTGCCCACGGCGATGCCGACAGCGTTGCCAGCCGGTTATGGAACAGCGCTCTCTGCTGCATTACCACCTTCAATGAGCACAGCTGCATTTCCACCTACACTATCTATGTTTCCCACATATCCATATTACCCAGGCGTCTAATCGTTTCTCTAGAAATGTTAAAAATGATCGATAAAAACAAATTATCTATATAGTAAGTAGGTACTAACTTGATAAAGAGTACAACGCGTCAAACTAACGATATTAGTAAGTAGGTACTAGAAGTACCTGAAGCCTTACACATACAATTCTTAGTTCAAGAATATGTGTGTGTTAACCACATACTATTTCATTTGAGACTGCATTAAATAGTCCAATCAAAAGACGATTGAAATCGATATTTTAACAAAAGGGCTGATATTTTGATACTTGTAATATTCAAAAATGTGTTATTGCATGTAAAATTTCTACATACTAATTCCTAACCTCAAGAGTTCTCTCAAATAAAAAATTAGAAGTAAAAAAGCATTGTTTTCTATAACACCAACGGTAAAATTTTATCCTCATCCTTATTGTAATACCAGACTTGCAGTCAGCATGCGACAGCCAAATATAGCGCGATATCTGCTGTCAAAGCGAGAATTTATGTAATTTAATTTGTATAGTCGCGCCAAGTGGCGCTAAATCTTTGTGGAGAATTTGTATAATGTAATGTATAGGTGCTATAGACACGCAATCGTCATACATGATATCAATTTTTAAATACAATTAGTCACCGGTCGTGCAGTAATCGCATGGCTGTCACTGTCTGGAAATTTTTAGAAAATAACCCACTTTTTTGTCGTAAGTATAAAACGTTCACGATAAAGTTTAAGGACGTTAAAATTTTACATGCTTATTTACATTTATAAACATTATATCAAAAATTCAGCCTTTTAAATTTCAACCGTTATTTAATTGTATTATAAATCGACTACGACATAAAATTACAAATGTTAGAAGATCGGAAAATTATTTTTTCGTTATTATTTACCGTATTTTGTAATTTTACGGAATAGTGCATAAAAACTGTAATACAGGGTAAGAAAATGACAAATACCTACGCTCAATATTCATGTAATTGCCATGAAGTGCCTTCTTTGAGCTTTTTGATATTTTAATTTTATTTTAAAGTAATTTAGGGCCAAGACGACTTTTGTCATTGACCGAATGGCAGTTTTGCAGTTTGATATTTTTCTATAAATGTGTAAGTACTTATACTTAAATCGATTTTTGTTGAATTTACGCTAACTTTAAATATTGTTAAACTCTCATCATATTTTAAGTCGAGTCGATCATAGGTTGTTAATGAATAACAATATTATATTAGTAGATTTATGAACTATAATATATAAGTAATATTTCGAAGAAAAAGACTAAATATTAACTGTCATAACAAAGCGTGATCAGAAAAGCCGTTGTGATTTTGTTATTTATACATTCCATGAATTACCTAAAAGACGTTTTTGCCAATTTTCTTAAGGCTGACTTGAAGTCTGAGGAAAAAAGTTTAGATAAGTACTTATTGGCGTTTATTCTTATTAAAATTATTCTATAAGTAATTGTAGGTACTTAATCAAGTTTGATTTATTGTTTTCGTACAATGCACTTTTGCGGTTATTTTGCACTTTTTTTTAATCAATAAGTGTTTTGCGATGTTTGTTTTATTATACATATTATAGATCGTTATTATGAACGCGTATGAATTGAAAACAAGTTTTCCGATTGGTTGGCATCATCTTGTCTTCTCATTTCCAGCCCGAATCCTTGTAATTCCTATTAAACCGATCAGCACATAACAATCTAAATGCATATATATATATATATATCTACATAGCTTATCGCCATCGTTGAATTTACCTCACACCACATAGTGTAGTCATAATTTTTGGTACTTATAGTAATTATTAAACACGTTGGCATAGATTTCCGACAATTAATTTTAAAGATACTTCTGTGGTTATGAATTTATATTTATTGATATCGGATTTTATAGCTAAAGCGGAAATCTGTGCCAATTTGGGTGTTCTGTAACGGGAGTATAATCCCTTAAAAGTTAACGTCATCGTTAATGGTGTTACATTGTCTCAATATTCATAAATATACTAGGTATGGGGCTTTAGTCACAACTACACGGTGTAATGGCTAACTTTGTTCTGTCGTTTCCTAATTTTTATTTGTATTTTCGGCATGGTTGAGAATAAGATAACACTTGCCAAATCTACAAATGGTTATATAGTCTAGGTAAAAATGCAATACAATGTTTATTAATGGTATAAGAGTGTTGTAACCTGGTGTATCCGAGCGGGATGTGTTATGGAAAATGTGCATGATTGTAACCAAGCGTAATGGTAAGTGTTGCATTAGTTGTTATAAAAATCTAAGCAATATATTTCCGAATGTATTAGTGGATGGCATGGATTGCTTTTCAAGGAACAGGGTACACTGCATGGCGCCTAAGATCAAGGAAATTAGTCCGTTCTGCGTTCGCTCTTTTCCCTATATTAAAAGAACGTTTTCCACATCACAATGCGGCCGGATACAACAACATACAGTGAAGCTAAATGTTACTGTCCCATACAAGTTGTAGGTACGTGGTAAATAGCTTTGTTTTGGTACAACTTCTATGACTTTCGATGTACGATATATTTTTGGTATCTATAACTAATTGTGCAACAGTAAAAAGTTTGTCACAAATTATTATCATAGCAAAGTCATAGCAGCAGTACAGTGTTTTCTGGTTAGGGGATAACCTCCAGTCACTAATGCATAATATTGTTCTATTATATTCACAGCTTTTTCCTTCTACTGCATAAAGTCTATTATTTGCTTTTTTACTCATATTATTACGTATCCTCATACTACCGATCGTTGTTTGCTAATATTTCAACCAATTTTGGTGCATGTTATTTCTGTTTACCTTCCATTTCTTACGCATAACATAAGTGTACATGAACAATACACATAATGTTAATTAATTTGGCGATGAATTTACAACTGTATGTTGTTGCTGTAGTCATTACTGGGTTAAATGCCATTTCTTACCTCTCCAAAGTGTTAATGAAGTATTTTTTCTGCACTAAAAGGCATTGAAATATTTAAATGTGTACAGTGACTGGAGGACGTGGTGTGAGGAAGTTGTCATCCAATCTTCAAATCTTAAATATTGTCATTTGGTGTTATTCATTTGAAAATGATATAAATTATAAATATTACTAAGTAAATATTTTCTTAAATCCTTTGTGTTACAGCTTAATATTTCACTTGTTAGAATTTAAATCAGTGTTTTTATTATAGTTATATATTAGTTGGCTAATTATAGTATATAACGTGCATTCTTTTAAATAAAACCGTAATTTACGTGTTAGATCACAATTATTGCGAGTTTCTCTGGTATGTGGTTGGTTGTGCTATTTGTCCGTACATAGTAATCGAGGCTTCGATCAGTGTCGGCAATACTTGTGAAGGAGGGATATATACTAACAATCTATTGCTTGTTCCACGGTACCGTCTTTATTTATGTTACTAACATACTACTTCTTATTACCTATACATACTATACACATCACGTATGGGCACACAGTTGATCTGTGAAATAAGTATAACTTTTTATACATTTATTTTCCTTAATTGTGTGCCCAAAATAGATGTAAAAACTATAAAAGATAATCTTGTATGAAAACATAAGTAATAATGCACACATGCACTTGTCTTATCAACAATACAAAGTACATACACAAAACCAAGTTATCCGTTAATGTATTTATCGATAAATTCGAATTACAAAACTTTAGGAGACGATCCCACAAAATACTTATCATGAAATAATAATTGTAAGGTGTCCATCCATTTAGTAGTAATATGTACCCTTCCTTCACGAAGTGAATGTACTAAATAGCACAGTCATGTCCTATGTCCCGCCTCCTAACATAGCTTAAATATTATTAACCATTTATTTACATTTGATACTTCACAATTACACGATTTATTTTGAGAGATTTGGTCATAAATTGCCTAATATTTTACAAACTGAAAATCGTAACTAAATTACAATTATTGTAGTAAAATTGCAGTTATACCTCATAGATAAATCTTGTAATTTATGTGAAATAACATTGTTTCCCAATATTAAAAAATAGATTTATTATTAAAAAGTTCATTGAAATTTGTCTAAAATATTTAAAATAATGGGCAAAACACAAAAAAGGGTTGAAATGGAGAGGTGATTTCACAGTAAGCACAATACAGCTTAATTCAAAGCCGTAATTTATTAATAAGACCTATACCTACATTTTCTACATCATGTTCTGCTTCCGGATATGCATGGAATCTACAGGTGACAGACAAATCTATAAACTTGTATAATGGGGAATTTCAAATAGGGTTGCCAACTACTTTTTGAGAGCTATAGTTTACTTTACAAGTAAAGGCAAAGGCGGTATGTACTTCAAAATAGTGGAGGCAAAGAATAGTAGAGAAGCAACGTAAAAAAATTGCTTTGGTTTTTTATTTTTTTTAAATAATAACCGTCTTAAAGTTTAATATTATCCCATAACTATTTCTAATTAAAATATAACATTATTTACTACTTAATGTAGTATTTTGTGTAACTATAATATAGTGCGCTAAACCAAAACCTAGTAAATTACTATAATATAACACGGTTGGCAACCCTACCCTCAACGCTTAGTGTGTTGTAGAAAAAAGTTTTTGTGCTTATCTAGACCAAATTAATAGGACTTTCATGGGTTTGAGGTGAAATGCCCTTATAGAGACTGGGTGAATGTTAGTGGTTGTGCCAACACAGTTAATCATCAGTATTGAAATAACAAGAAGCGTAAGTATTTTCTATTTGATGTGGGATCACAAAAAAGAAGCTCTTCCTTACTCTATTATCGCAGTTCTGTTGTGGCTTCAACTTAAATAAAATTTAACGGCTTTAAAATTACCTACTGAAGACATTGAATATTTTGATTACATTTTTAACACATTCATTGACGATGTACCTAAATGAAACTAATTAGGTCACTTTTTGTGACTAATAAAAACCACTTTGTATAACTAACGGTTTTCCCTTTTTTGTAACTGGTAGTCACTCCTGCAAGTAGACAACAAAAATATTTTGGAAATGTTGACGGCAGTGATCTCAATTTTTCCAAGTGACTACAAAACGTGTGAAAGTGATATTTGGTAACCAGATTCTTCATTTTATTGACTTCATTTTACCAGTTGCGATACACGATTGGTTAAATTTGTTACAAGAAAAAAAAATACCAAACAAACCTCTCTTAAAACAGAGATTTAAATTTTTCGGAGTAACGAGACCGATTTATGCTTTTAAATTTTCTGTATAGTTTAATCTAAACATAGGTATTCTTCAAAATTCCAGTTGGATTTTTTTAAATTAATTACAGTTTTTAAAATAAACGAAAATAACTGTTTTTTCGTATTTTTCTTAAGTTAGCGCGCGCACGTTTGCATAGAGCAGAAGGTCTATTTTAGATTAAATTATTGTTGTAAATGCGTCGCCCTAATATACTTGTCAGCATCACCTATAGTCACAATTCCCTACTAGCGCTATATCAAAACCACTAATGGTAGGAATTATGTAAACAATGTAAAGGCACTAATGGAATGGATTCACAATTTTGAGAAACTCCCACTATGAAAAAATCTGTAATATGCCAGTCAAAACTGACACGTTGAAACCCCGGCGGACTTATACCCTCTTTCACAATAACCTTGTATAACTTAAAAATACATATGGAGACCAATTCCTATTGTCACAAATAAACGGTACCCCTAACATGTACCACTCTACTAGCATAACCTGAGAGGCGCCGTAGTAATTTTACATTGTCTTTGAGAAGCACTATAAATACATTAATGTTGTAGATAAATATTATATAGAATGAATCTTAGTGACATTTTGCAATTTTTTTGTATATTTTTTTTCTTTAAGGATGGCGCACATATTACAAGTAAATTCGTTTTTTCTTATCGTAAAACTCTTCCAGAAAAGTGATAGTAGGCTTTACCGAAGTTAAAAATGACTTTTTGGAAGGGCGCGAAAACTTCAGCTACACATGTTTATATAACCTATACCTACCTATAACCTACACCATTCTTTTCTCTTATATGTATGTAACTTTGAAACACAATCACTATAACTTTTGTACTTTAAAACTCCCAACAATGTAAAAAATAGAAAATCGAAATGAAATGACAACCTCACCTCTCGTTCCCGCCAAAAAGTCTATTTGTATTTTTTTTAATAATAAAAAATCCAATCGGAGAATGTGTTAAAAGTTTTATTGTTCCTAACTACGGTTGAGGCCACAGAGACTGGTGCTAAAATGACCAGGGTACTAGGCAAGCATAAGTTTAGTAAAGTCCGCAGACTAGCTTGGTGGTAGGCGGCATCAGCGACGTGTGTAACAATATCAAAGTATTCGGTGTAAGTTGCGCACTGCTTTGGTGGACTGTTAATGCGTTCTGAGATCCTGGTGAGTGTTCATCTTGTTTTTAATTATGTATATGCCGCGTTTTTCAACCTTAAGTAGTTGTTATTGTTTTAAATAAAAAAACTGTTTTTTTTTATAGCAATTACTTCATATAATTTCACACTATAAGCACATATTTGTGCACTACAGGTTGGGAAACGCCGTCATGTCTTAGAACATACATATAGCCGTAACTATACCTACATACATGTTGTGTACGTCCCTTTTTGTCTTTTATTTGACAACAAATAACGGTCGACAGTTTAAAAATGTTTAGCTTAGGTAATTTATATAAATCACAGCTTTTTAACTTTATCAGAAAACTTTTAAATTAGCTGTTCCACTTTCAATTTAATCAAAATACATAATATTGTTTTACCTACGAATAAAGCAATAAACTTACAAATCAACTTTTCTTTCATGTTAATAAATTGTTAATGAATAGTTTAACATGAACTAAATATTCGTTATTTAAAAAAAAATGTAATATCAGGTTCTGCACTGTAAAAAAATCATATTTGTGCACCATCGCTACAGTTTTTTGCTAATCATTTTTAACTGTCGTGTACAGTCTGCATCACATTGTTTGATCAAAATAAATTTTCCATAAAGGTCGTATGATTATAGTTCACAAGTTATTGTCGAACTTACAAATTTATCTAAATATATGACTGCGATGACATAATCAATGTAATTTTTATGGTAATGTAATTGTAATTACACTACGTACAGCAGAAATTTTTTTTACTTATAAACTACATCTGTTGAGAAAAATAATATACATATGTATAGATTATGTCAGTCACTTGTGAGCTATAATTATGTAATTTCTTCAAGTTCATCTTGGTCAAATACGTTTGATACTGACTGTACCATAACAATAACACTTATTATCTCTGGGATCTTAGAAACAAAAGGGGAGAAACTTTTGGAATATATTGTTTATACACTTATTACTGTACCTACAACATAATATTGATTGTAATTATAAACCATTACATAATATTTATTATATAACAATAAATCGACGTTCATAAACTCGTAGGTAATGTACACATGTGACTAACATTATACAACTGCATGAACAAATATGTATCATTCATGACTTCATGAGTAATTTCTCTACTAAATGACGAATTTGCGACGTCTATTTGACGTCAGTCTGACAGTAGATTGACCACTAATAGAAGACCTGTGTTGTTCGTGATTGATTTCGGCCATTGCAATCATTTCAAAATATTGATAATTACGATCACATTTGATCGAATGTATCGTTCATCAATTTAATCAATTGACAGATTCGATCTCGGTACTAGTCAATATTTAATTGATTATTATCTATGCCGTTGTTTAATCTGATAAGAGATGAGATTCAGAAAAAAATACAAGATAAACTCACATATACATATTGTTTCTCAAAACACAAACAATAAATTTAAAAATGCGGCAAAATTATACTTAATACTTAATACATATTAATTAATTATTGATACTCATACTCTTACAATCGTTCGATCTTTCAATAAAAAGTACATGATTGTATCTATGTACAATCAATGATTAATTTGGATCATTTAACCGAATCTTTTTTTCATATCAATACTTGAATGATCGAATCTTTGAAAATGAATGATTGACACAGCTCTCACTAACACTACTCGGTGGCCGAGCGATGCCATAAGGCTTTCCCTACTTGTCGCGTATTATTTATGATAGGCCTGTATCTGGCAGTGGCTTGCCTTTTTTATTATAACTTTGAGGGCGTATAGACACGAGATAGGTACAATGTAAGCGACAGTAGTCTTGACTTTTACTCGTGGTGTCTATACCATAATAGAATTTTGTGCCTTCTAAAATTTAGGTCTTTTAAACATGTACATAAATAATTTACAATGATTGAAGTAAGAGCACGTTTGGAAATTCCAATAAAAAAGTCCATTGCGGTACCTAAATTGTACTGAATGAGCTAAATTTGTTATTTATCACTTTATGTTAGTTATAATCACAACACTAATAATATAGTCAACTAACAAGATATAAAGAATAACACACTTGCATTGTGTATATCAAACTTTTATTTACCGTCACGGCAATTCTTAGTGGAATACATTCTAATGAAATCAAAGTACAGACGTTGATTTTGGTGTTTTTTCATTACAGACGTTGATTTTTAATGCTTTCAATACAAAACAAAACAAAAAAACGTAACAATTAGAAATAAATTAAATAAATATTACGTCATTAACTGTACGTACAATGTTGAGATCAATAATTATAACTATTGATTGTATTATTTTTGGCCTCTTGCCCAAATTAAAAAAACTGATTTTATTGTTTATGGTAATAGGACCTTTGTACTACTATCCGCCGATGGGACCGACGTTACCACCACCAATGGTGTACTGGGGCTACCCCACTCCGCCGGTCTCGCCAGCACACTACTACCCTCCTCCGCACCACCCTCAGACTTTGGTAAGATTTGATGTAACTACCTTCAAGTAGAGTATTATCAAGACAAAATCAAATCAATTTATTCAAGTAAACTCCATTGTAAGGTGTTTTCGAACGTCAAACTTACCTTCGGTTTGACAAGAAATCCTTCGCACTGAAAAAAACCAATGAAAAACGCAATCAGCCTGACTTACTGAGTCTGCTATATTTTTTTTAAATCCTTTACAATAAGTATTTTAAAATACAATATTCATAAAGCCAGTATTAAATGCATGCGCAGAAAGGATTATTCCCAGACTATAGTTTTGTCTTCAATAAAGTCATTAATTTTATAGTATGCTTTACCAATCAGTGTACCAGTTCTACCAAGATGATTCAATAAGTGTTTCGTTTATTTTAATGAAAATAATAAGTATAAGTGAAATGTATACATAAGAATATATTTCGCCCCTCGATAAGGTACCTAGTAGTGGCGTATTCCAAGATTTGGCGCCCTGGGCGTATAAGGTTTGCCGCAGTACCGTAACTAATAAGGCTTTGGAGGGGTGCAAAAATTACCAGGACCAATTTTCTGGACATGCATGGTAGTTTAACAACTCACATCAGGCATATAAAAGCCTAGTTACGGCACTGTTTGCCGCCTCATAAATAAAAAATAAAAAGTATTTTAATAAAGAAAAAGGCCATACAAAAGAATAAATACCATTTATTAAATATTTGCATTTTTTTGCGATGCAAAATTGGTTGACTAATTCGTCAATGACATTGTCATAATGAACTAACTTTTGACATTGTCATAATGAACTAACCTTGTTAAGTCAGCTTCTTTATAAAGGATAATTATTCGGCATGCGCCTCCACTCGCAACCTACCGTCCCGGGCCATGACCCCCATGGGCCAAGGCCCTAAGGTAAATAGTGTACGCCACTAAGTCACCTTGTAAATTCGTTTCAAATTTTAAATAATATTACCAAATGTTCTTAGCATGTGTTTCGTCCTTGTCTTTAGATACCAGAACCAATGACCGTGGGTGGGGCATCGACGATTCCCATTCCGCCCCCAGCCTGCCCAGAATGGACTATGTTCATGGTAAATTGATCATCACATATCAACCAGCGATAAATTGTCAAATTTTCCGTGAATATGTTCAATGATAAAATAAAATACCTACTGTTAAGCATATATGTGAAAAATAAAAATTACGCATGTATTTTGCCTAGATGTTGTAAAAGATAGCTGGCTATCTAATTTTTATATTTTTTTATTTAAATTTTAGTAAATTTGTTTGGATACTAGATTAAATGTTATTTATGTAAGATGTTTTTAATAAAATATATAATTCCCTATGGCAAAATATATGCGTAAAATAAATTAGATTTTATTAAAATACTATTTAAAATACATTGCTTGCCAGCATAAAATGACAAACATTAACATCAAAACGATATAAAGATAATTATGGCTCAAATTTTATAGTGATATTATATAAACATAGTGTATATTAATGATATTTGTTGTTACATAATATTATACAATGTACATACCAATACTACAAAATTAATGTTATTTATTCTATTCAGAAAAAAAAAATACCTATACAATATCGAATTTGTTAAAAGTTTCACAAATTATGCATAATTTACACATTCATATTATTTATAGGACTGATTTTCGAGTGAAATTGAAAGCATTATTCTTTTAAAATCAATAGTAAAACAAAATAGGAGCAACTACGACCTTCTTTGTATTTATTTGTATATTATGTAGAAATAAATACGGCCTACTTACTCTTAATGATAAGTAGCAACCGCATCTACAAGAAATTCATGTGTGGCATCAAATTGAGTATTTACTGAAATTCCTACTTCTGGTTTATTTCTCCTTTGTCAAAATTCACTAAGCTAAATGGGGACAGTATGTCAATGTATACAGGACCGTAGCCACAGTGTGACTTGTGTGATTTGTCTGTGACTGTAGCTGACATCTTGTCAAACCGTGGTTGTGCCTCGTGGCTCCTAGATTATAGAAAAAGTCCGCCTATGAATCCCAGCTTTACCGAATTCCTTAATTACTCTCGCGCCCTATGGCGATAACGATAAAGTTGATTTTCGTAGTTGTGATGTGATCATATTTTAACGCGGAGAAATCAACATTTATTTTTGCACATAATTGTTGTGTGTATAATTGTAATTTGCAACGAAACTACATTACCAATTAAAAAACTGGTTTTAGAGATTTGAGATATAATTAGTAAAAATCATTTTAAAATTCTTCAGAATTTTGGAGATGCAACAATGTTTGTGCAAAACAGGGTTTTTTCTGGAATTTTTTTATCGAGATTTTTTTCAAGATAAAGAATTTAAGTTGTATGTATTTAAATATCGAACTCTGTCTTCTTATATATCGAGATCCAGGTCACCAAACAAACCAGTCTGTTTAGGCGGACTCTTAAAGTATCATAAAGCCTATCTCTTGTTGCCCCGCTCCCTCCCTGGTTTTTTGATGTTTCCAATGACCCTATACTAATCACATTTACCTAAATAGAATATTTATTACGAGAAACATCACACGACACTAATGAACCGGAAGTAGAAACAGAGAATTAATTGCTATCACTTCAATATTATTTTTATAGTAAAATGAAAAAATTTCATTGTGTAAAATTGTGCGTTATAAGAATTATTTATTAACACTTAACTGTAGTATAATGGAGCAACTAATCCTAATAAATAACGCATATACTTACCTAGTTCGCTATTACATTAAAAAAATATTATGCAGTGATAAAAGGTGCTGTTATTATTTTTCTGTAGTAGATAAACCAAATATTAATAACTTATAATTCGTTTCGTGTGTTTAAAATTAAGGTGACATTACACCGTGCCTTCAGTAGCCTGTTATACCCAATTCTTTGGTGTCTGTCAGAAGTCAAACCGATATTTAAAATTCCTTACTTAGTGCAAATGCAATAATGTATCATCTGCTTTTGCAAAGAAGAATTAAATCATGGCAGATAATTTGGTTTTCATAAATCTGAATAAAAAAAATCTTTTTCTTTTAGCAGTGTAGCCAATCAAGCAATACGGTTATTTTTTTAAGCTCTTCCTAGAATGCTATAATATTTGTGAAATCTCTGAAGCCATGAATGCTGATTTGAAAATAAAATAGCCTTTTGGTAATATCATTTAATTTTAAGCACGCGACTGTAATATTGTGTAGACTGTAAAACATCGCTCAATTAGTGTAAAATAAATTATCTAGTAAATATTTGTATTAAAAATCTGAAAGCTATAACTAGGTATGCCATAATCTTTAAGAATACTTCTAATTAGATTTAATAAATGTTGACTTCAACTACATTTATGTTTAAAACATGTAGAAACATTGCAAGCCATTTTAAGTTCTTTTTCAAATTATTATTCTTAATTCTTGCCACTTTTAAAGGCCAGTATGGAAGTAAACTGAATAGGTACGAGATGAAAATGTTATAATGTATAATGATGTCTCCATGTTTATTTTATCTATTTTTTAATTTAGGCGTATAAAGGGAAATTTTCTACACTTTTAAATAACAATAAATAAGAATTATTTATAAAAAAATAAATTTTCAGTGTATATCATATTCTGTATCAAAACAAGGCTACTAAAATTCGAATAAAAATCAAATAACTTTTATATATTTAAAGTATAAATGATCCCTTCAATTCTACTTAGCTTATTTAATTAAGTAATATTCATCTTGTTATTGTAATACTATGCATAGCTATGAGTTTCATTCTGTAAACTGTAAAGTAATACATATCATGCCCTATAGCTATTACAGGAAACTATATTGAATAAAGATCCATTTCTACATGCGAGAACCGAGAACTCCATAATTCTCATTGTTTTTCATCATATTAGATAGGTAGCTACTAGAATATATCTCGCATGTTAAGAGGAAACTCAAGGTTATCTTCGCGTTTTTTTCTTAGTATCTTAGTTGTGTTTTATAGATTTTAATGGCATAATAATTTAGATATAAGATAGTGTATTGAAAAACAACGAAATCGAAGTGCTTCCAATGTTGTATGATAAGAAAACTTATTATTATATAGTTTATTGATTATTGCTAAGACGAAACTCGATACAAATCGTGATAACATGTTAAATTTAGTAAATGTTTATTAAGATCTTAAATTATGTTTTAAGTTATTATTATTTAAATAAATTGTCGATGTTTAAGCGAACCGAGAAAAAATAATAAGGTCAGTCTACGTTTTTATTGTATTTAATTAAGATTTTGAACCATGACTTTTAAATAATAATGACCTTAATTAAAAAAAAATTGTAAAATTTTCGTAAATAACCAATGTGGCCTTGAAAATATTAGAATTATAGAAATGGTACCTTAACCATAGACTTTATTAAACTCCATAGACACCGTGTCCGAGCAGCAACGGTGAGGCAAGTCTATTAAGCTGATTCACCTGTACATAAACGACACACATTTAATATAATATAAGCTGATCGGCCGCCATTTCGTTAGAAGACAACGCGCAAATTTACATTTTATTTGATTTTATTTGCCTCACGTCGTAGTTATGAAGCAACCTGTCTGGAGCTATAAAGTCCCTAATCTTAACATGCACAGATTTTATGTTTTGCAGTTCATATCAAGATCTGACAGATTTTATATAAGTACCTACCGTATAGGTATAAATACTTATATTTATAACTATCAAATATCCTTACATATTGAATTATTGATAATAATACTTCTATTGTTACTTTTTCCACGGGGCCACATAAATTGTGTGACATGTTATGCATGTGGTCCCGTCTCGTTACCTATGTACTATGTTGTTCATTATCATAAGTCTGTTAAATGATTATATCTATTTAAAAAAAAAGCGATGGCAGCGCCAGTTGGAGGTAGATTTCGCGGTTTCATATGAATTTTGCCAGTTTAATATACGTTTTTTTAATGGTGTGACGCAAAGATTCAAAAACTTAACCACCATAGATAAATGTTTAAACAGTAAAAACATTTCGGCATAAATTATGTCAGTTTTAATTCAAATTTTTCTAGATAAAAATAAATATATGTAGTCTTTGGTTAGTTATTTGTCATAATAATCGAAGGTTTCAGCGGGACATTTTGGCGGGAGCGGGAGAAGTGAGGTTGTCATTTTATTTAGATTTTCTATTTTTTACATTTTTTGGAGTTTTAAAGACAAATTTAAAGTTTTAAAGACAAATGTAAGTGAAAAGAATGGAGTAGGTCTAATAAACATGTGTAACTGAAGTTCTCACGCTCTTCCAAGAAGTCCTTTATAACTCCAGTAAAGCCTACTATCACTTTACTGGAGGAGTTTTACGATAAGAAGAAAAAACGAAAACTTTGAACGTGCTTCATGTCGATTCTACTCATTAATACGTGACATTAACAAATGCGCTAATCTGAGCGCCATGCCATGAAGAAAGAAAAAAAAAGCTTCAGCGAAATCTACCGAAAAAACGTTTAAACTTAATTTATAGCCTTACGTCATCGTAGTTTAGTCAAATTAGAATGTGCAATGTTAGAAAATAGACATGTTTGTTTAATGCCAAAAGTTTTTGGTTTATCATTACAAAGTATACTTATAGTAAATTGTTCTGATAAATAAATTATAGATCATTATTACTCGTTTCATTACTAGTCGCT
Organism: Zeuzera pyrina; assembly: GCA_907165235.1. Lineage (NCBI taxonomy): Eukaryota > Metazoa > Arthropoda > Insecta > Lepidoptera > Cossidae > Zeuzera > Zeuzera pyrina. The sequence goes on from OU015641.1 coordinate 10,734,107, forward strand.
GACTCCTTCTTAGACAGCAATTTAAACTATAACTAGGCTTGCACCTAGTTTGTCATGCATTTGACAATTGAGACAAATTTGAATGTTCTATACCAAGTGACAAAGATACAATGTTGACATAAGTCGCCATGAGTTATTCAGGTGTAGTGTTTCACTGATGAGGTAACGTTAGGCAGAGATGATGCAAAACTCTAGAAAATATGATACAAAATTTTAATGAAGCATATTACAGCGATATTATACTACGTAACCAAACACAGCAAAGCGTGGCTAAGCAGCGTGCGTCTAGTTCGAAAGCGTTTAGCAGTTTCTGTTATATGTATTATCTATGGTCTCTGTGGTGTCGTGCGACGGCCGGCGTGAGAGTTTTACTACAAATATTAGTGATCTGTGGTGAGAGTGCACGCTTTTATAACTTACCGTTGAACGTTTTTATCGCCACGTTTTTACCGTCCAAAATACAATAGGTAAGCAAAATGCTTTCCTATTATGTCGACGATAGAGACGCTTTTTTAACGTACACGGAACGACGTTATCGTGCAAGGAAATATAAAAACGTCTCCATACAACTGCATACATTTTGCTTCTCCATTGAACCGTGGACGGTAAAAACTTGGCGATGAAAACGTTCAACGGAAAATTATAAAAACGCCCAGTGGCAGCCGCACACAGTGATTGCGCGCAGGGCTGTACTCGCGCCAGGGCCGTAATCGGGAGTCGTGGTGACGTCACCGTCGTCACACAGTATGTACCAGAACCCGGATGCCACGAAAAAAGCATGATAAAATAAATTTTGAAACTAATTTGGAAATTTTATAAATAAAATTCTTTTTGAAAAGGAATATCTGTATAATGAAATTTAGCAACAAAAACAATACTAATTTTACAAATGAAAAACAGAAAAGTATAAAAAGTGGATAATGGATACGTCATATGTACAGAAACCTTCTCCTGTATATTACATTTCATTTGATACCCATATTGTTGGTGTTGAATAAAAAAGTTATTTCCTATAATGGACCTTTCCCCATATTGGATTTATGATGACGTCACATATACAAAAACCTTTGTCTGCGTATTCCATTTCATTTGATACCTATATTTTTGGTGATGAACAAAAAATTTGTTTCCTATTGAGAAACATCCGCCATTTTGGATTTATGATGACGTCACATACATAAAAACCACGTTATTTTTTAAAAACAAATTAGCCTACATTTAGTTTAGTGATTTAGTAATTCTCCTATGAAGTTTAATCCCCCTTTTCATCCCTTTACGGGTAGATTTTTGATAATAAAGAAGCCTATATTTTTTTAAAAGTACATACATATGTTAATATTTACAAACCTAAAACTACACATTATCTTAAATAATAAACTTCCTCGAAATTAAATTAAGGTTTTTTAATTGAAAAGCTTTACCAAATTTCATCTTAATCAGTTTAGCGGTTTAGAATTTCCCATACAAAGTTACATCCCCCTTTTCACCCCTTTAGGGGGTAGATTTTTGAAATAAAAAGTAGGCTATGTCCATTCCTTAGTGTCAAACTATCACCATGTCAAATTTCATAAAAATCGGTCCGACGCCTAAGTCAAAACGTACCAGACTGACAGACCTACAGACAGACTTTCGCATTTGTAATATAAATTTGTAATATAAAGTATGGATTTAGAACATTATCAACGGCCGATAAAAAAACTGTCGTGAAATTAAAATTGAAAAAAAAATGTGGTGACCGAGACGAGATTTGAACTCACAACATAATAATGATTTTCGAAAATAACACAAAACAGTAAACAAATGAGATAAACACACATTAATGTAAGGTGCCAAAATTTTGTATTTAAAGCGCTGTGAGCAACAATACACGACGTCTACGTAACATTACATCATTTGGACAATTATAATTTCAAAGTTCAAGAGGAACAAGTGACACAAGTCTATTTAGCAACACGCCTCAGCGATCACTGTCGAGTCGCATAGAAGTGAAAGAGAAGGAACAACGCGACATCTCTCAAAATAAAATGGCTTGAGAAAAAAACAATAAACCATGTATTTTCTTGTAAACTATTAATTTTATCGAAAATCTTACCTGATCGATGTGTTAATATTCATAAAAGACATATATTTGCCGAATTTTATTAGAATATGTTAACGAAAAAAACAGCTTTTTTCCCCATAAATTCTGTTCAGAGGTTACTTTGGGATTTTTTTTATCAAGAAAATTTACTTATTATTTTTCCTGGCTGCTTGATTATAAATATCATGTAGACTTATATATTTTTTTTTGAACAACTTTGATGGTGTGGTTATTGCTAAAAAATCACCGTAATGAGGCCTGTTTGTGGCACTACGCGCCTTAAGCAAGTTATGTGGCAAGTTAATGCAAGTAAGCATACAGTATTCTATCTCGGCAGTGTCCTAGAGATAATAATTACCTACGGTCGTTTGGTACGTAAACACACAATAAGGCTACCGACTTGGACTGAATGTTATTCTTGGGTTACGTATTTGATAATACGTACAATATTAAATTGTCATATTATCTTTTCATTTTATATTATTGCAAATTTAATACGTTTTTATTTATATAATTTTACTAGTATTTTATATCTAGTTTCAAAAGTTTGTGAGTTAGTATGGTGGAAATGGACAAGAAAAATGCATTTTGTGTCCAGTATGATTAAAAATCAGCAAGAAATTAGCTAGATCATTATGATAATATATTTCCTACAAATTAGCAACAGAGAAATATTTCTGGTTTCGATATAGATGTATTCAAACATCCATACACTGAACATTATCCTCGTAAACTTGATTGACATATTTAGTCAGTAAAGGCGCGGGAGCGTCTCATACCGTCAGACGACAACCGCGGCGCACTCGCGACCACAAAGTACATTACTTACAGGAGCTTATCACTTAGTACAAATTTGTGTTAGAGCATTTTGATATGGTATTTTTAGTTCGAAGACTCCTCAAGTGATGACGCTAGTGTGTTGGTTACAGTATTTTGATAAAAATATGTATATTAATATTGAGGTAATGTAATTTGTTTGCAATAATAAATTACAACAATGACGGATGATATAATAAAAATACTCTTCACAAGTTATAATGAAAAGACATTAAAACCTACTTCTAGCAACACTGTAGTCATAAAATGGTAATTATGTAGTAACGACGGAGAAACATTTTGCGTTCCGTTCATAAAAAAAAATTTTTTTTTTTTCAATTAATTGACAATTGATTATTTCGTTGAAACAGTTTGTTTATTACGAAATTTTTAATGATAAATAACTTTTGAACATAGTCAAAATAAAAGATATTTTACATACATCTAGATGATATGAAATTGTATATAAGATAATGTGAAATGAAACAAATTAGCGTGAAATGTAACGTTTGCTAATTAAAATTTTTTTAAATGTTTTTTTTTCATCGCTTTCGTTGTGAATTAAAATTTTATTTTAAGTTTATCTAATTTTTGTGGCTTTTTTCAACGACTTTATGGACCCTGGCAAATCTGCTTTACTTTGTGACTGTGCTCTGTTTTTGACTCCTACGATCAAGTGTATTCATTGTTGACCCCGGCTACTACCCAAGGACTTAATTTAAATATAATGGCTGGCTTTAATAGAATACCTGTGTCTCACAAAATGACTAAATTATTAAAGTATTAAATAAATGCTGTAAGATTGCCAGAGGTAAGGATATATGTCTGGAACATATTGTTTTATCTGCGTCAACAAGGTGGATCTATCGAGAGAATTAAATGTATTTTTAGTTTAAGTTTGTAAATATTAACGTTATGTTATGCCGGTTTATGTTAATAAATGATATATATATTTGTATGGTAATAAAAGATTATTGAAATAATTGTGTTTATATTAAACCTACAAGAATCCAATAAAAAAATTAAATGAGGTGAGGACTATATTAGATGTATATTTATTAACATATAGATGTTGATATGTACATGCCATTCAGTAGTTCGAGGATTCGTCACGGGATGTCGCTAAGATAGCATGTGTCGCTGACTACTCTATATCAGATATAAGTAATGTACTTTGTAATTACTAATTATACAGTAGTCAGCGACACATGCTATCTTAGCGACATCCCGTGACGAATCCTGGAACTACTGAATGACATGTACATATCAACATGTATATGTTAACAAATATACATCTAATATAGTCGTGTCGCTGACTACTCTAACATTATTACACGCGAATTATAACAAACAAGAGATGCTCTCATGTATTATGGCATAACTATACCCATAGTAAAATAGAACCATACCACTGAGGTACGTGGCAAACTCGTACGGTGGGGCTCGCTCAATGTAAAGAAGTAAAGAAGAAGGGCATCGAAAGTTATTACAGCGCGGTGTCTGCAAGTAGAGGGTTTTATGAATACGTTCAGAACTTGTTTTAAAACTGATCGGATTCAGTTTTCTTATGAATGCATAACATAAATTAGATCTTCCCGTGCTCGCGGCTCGACGGAGGGTCTCCTCTAGCCGGGGGCCCGTGGCATTTTGTCCGCTATGCCACCCTATTGCTTCGCCAATGCTCGCAAGAAAACGGCGCATTTGGAAAGCGAATGATTGCCGCTTACCGGCAACTTTCGGGATCTATGCATTTGACTTACAAATTGTTTGATAAACTCGCCATGGCAGTTAGTTTGTTAAACACGAATAAAATACTAGATATTTAAATAAGGGATGCATTTGAAAGAATTTTAGAATAGGTAAAAATAACGAATTAAAATAGTATTTGTTGCTAAAAAAATAATTGCTATAAAAGTATAAACCATTAACAACAATAAAATGTTACTACTTTATTAAAAAAATGTAAACACGAAAAAATATTATAACTTATAAGTAGGTATCTTATCTATAAGCACAGATTAATTAGTTTACTAGCGTAAGCTATAAGTTTAAGTGACAGAGAATAATTGGAATCAGGGGGTTATTCACAAACGTCGGAAGCTTTCCGTGGCGGAAAGGCCGATCGTCGAAAAGCATAAATTCAATCAGACGGCTTGGATTTGTGAATACGACTATATATAATATGATATATAAATAATATAAATATAATACGATTTCGGATTTGTGAATCGCGTATATACAAAATCATCGAAAAGTTTCCTGTCGGATACGGAAAGCTGAGTTTCCGACGTTTGTGAATAACCCGCCAGTAGCGGCGTTAGGGCAGGGATGGATTGGGCGATCGACCAAGGGCACCAGACATGAAGAGGCGCCAAAGGCGCTTACATTAAATGAAAAGATTCCATTGAAATTTGTTTTTTTTAAATTTCTCTGTTTTTCTTTTCAATTTTTTCCACATGTATGAATTGGAGAGTAGAGGAGGCTCCGTAGAAATTTCGCCCAAGGCGCCGGAATTGCTAAAACCGGCACTGATTGGAACGATATCAAATAATAGTTTTTACTATCAAAATAAAAAATTGAAATACTAATTAAAGGTCATAGTTCATTAGAGCCATCCGACACCCGACCAGCACCGTCTCGTGCGGTTAGTATTCTTTATATGGACTATGGACATTGCGCTGTTATCAACTTCGTAACTTTACGAACCGCCTCGCTCCTAAGCTGTCCTAAGCTGTCGCACAGACGGCGAGTGAACCACTTGGTGACCACTCGCTGACTAGTGACAAATACAGTAGAAATTCACCATCTAGTGCCATCTAGTAAAACTAAACTCAAACTGTCAAGCTATGTTCAAACATACAACAAACAGCTGCCCCCCCCCTCCCCGCTAGAGATCAAATGTAGCTAGCCGCAAAGCGATCAAAGTGCGAGCAATTGACTTCCTTACCTATTAATAAATTCCGCATCGCATGACAAAACCTAAATAAATTCACAAGGTTTAATGTATATTGTAGAAAGTATTGAAATATTCAGAATAATATTAAGATTTTGACATCCGTTTTTAAAATCGCCGCCATTTTCATCACGACTATATCAGATTTACCAAAACGCAAGGCCATTAAACAGTGTAAAAATATGTAGGTAGGTATGGTTTTTAATTGGTTTTGTGGACAATGCCATCTGCAAGTGTTCATAAGAAACACCTACAGTTGAATAAATCGACTACAATCCTTGTAAAACCTAGTATTGCTACTCGACGCTAGATGGCGCTTGTTCAATGAACTCTCTGGAATTTGGTAGCAGTTACTAGACCAGGTAGAATGTTATCGTACATTCTAGCACAGATTAATTAGTTTATTCTAGTATGATGTTCGTTTGCGTATATAAAGACGTGAGCCGCTGCGAGCGAGTCACTTTTTAATTGTAAGCGATCAACGAAACAAGCTAAACAAGCGAATTGGAAAGCGAATATAAGACTACCGGCTTGCCTGTGTTAGTCAATATTGATTTATATTTATTAAATAATAAGATCTCAGTGTTGAGTTGTGAAGTTTCTGAGTGTGTCTCCATTCATCATCTTATCAAAATGGACATCAGAAAGTTTTTTGGTAAGTTATGTACTGCTTTAATCTTGGACTTGGAGCTAGTATTTTTATTTTATTTCTCTTACCTAATAGCTTTGGTAACGGATATACTAGCTAGAGACGTATAATAATCGTTAAGAATATCATTTTTAATTTTATCTGGCATATTTTTGATGTGGAAAGAAAGGATCGATTATGTGGAAGGGAAATGTTAAGAAAAACTATTATTTTATTAAAAACGAGTTTATTGATTCAATCTCTATGAATTTAACGTTAACTAAACAGTGGTTTCGTTTTCAGTAATTAATTATGAAAACAAAACATAAATTATATTTGTGGTTTAATTAAATACAAATTAAAACAGATCCTTGATATAAATAAAGCTAAAAAATACAACTGAGTATTTATTTCAATATTTATAAGTAATTGAACAAAACTGCTCTCCCGTAAAAATTTAATTAATTACATAAAGTTCTATCAAAGCGTAGGTATTGTTTTGCAGGAAGTTTGAAACGAAAAAAAACTGATGGATCAAGTAGCGACAGCGATGAACAGGACAAAGTAACGACAATATCGCATGTGTCTTCATCGGTCACCACAACTACAACAGGTTATATTCAGCCGCAGGAACTACCTAGACCAAGTTCCTCTAGATATCTGGCGCCGAATCCTGATTCATTAATGGATGACTGCAATGAAAATGATATTGGGCGATATGTTGGACGGGCACACATGTTATCAACCGAAAAGAAAAAGGAATTGATTGAAAACTGTTGCTCCCCTTCCGCAACCTATAACTTTGCGGAATCTTCCGCAAAACATTTAAAGAGAAAATTTAATTATTCTTGGTTGGAAACATAATCTCCATGGTTGGTATATTCCAGGCGCTAAAAAGGAGCATTTTGTAAATATTATACGTTGTTCCCACCAAATCCAAATTCATTTAGAGGCATATTGGGATCATTTACTATAAGGCCCTTTTGTAAGTTCAAAGATATTCACGAGCAGTGCAAAAAGCACATTGAAACCCACTTCCATAAGGAGGCATTGAAAGCTGCTAAATCTTTTCTCGAAGGTGTGCCTGTCGATTTGCAACTGAACAAATATTCCCAGGGAATTATTGAAGAAAATCTCAAAATTATAAAATCTATTATTTACTGCATTACGTTTTGCGGGTCACACGACTTAGCACTGAGAGGTAAACATTATGGTGAAGGTATTCTCGAGGATTTATACAGGCTGCGAATTGACGCGGGAGATTTGATTTTAAAGAAACACATTGAGCATGGGAAAAAGAATGTAAGCTACCGTTCAGTGGATATTCAAAATGAAATTATTGGTATTTGTGGAAGCGTTATTAAGGCTGATATTATGAAAAAAGTGAAAGAAGCAGCAACATATAGTGTGCTAGCAGACGAAACAGCTGATATTTCTGGCACTGAACAAGGAACAACTATCGATTGGGATGCGATATTTTGATGAAGAAACACAGGAAGTCCAAGAAATGTTTGTTGGATTCATTGAGCTAAAAGATTTGGATGCGAAATCGATTGCACATAGCATAGATGAGTTTTTGACAAAAGAAGATCTGAATATTAATAAATGCTTCAGATCTTCGTTGGTTTTGGTTTTGATGGTTGTTCAACGATGTCAGGAAAAGACGGAGGGGTACAAGCGATCTTACGCAAAAAGTACACCAAAGCCCTCTACTTTCATTGCTCGTCCCACAAACTGAATCTAGTTATCAATGATCTAAATTCACTTCCTTAATTTTTTCTAATTTCAGGAAGTGAAATTCACTTCCTGAAATTAGAAATGCCATGGGAACCACCAAAGATACTATAAACTTTTTTCGGGAATCAGTTTTGAGGAGGAAGTTGATACCTAATATTTCCAGACTTTGCGAGACAAGATGGAGTGAGAAACACAAAACCATCAGTTTTTAAAGAAAATCTTCCAGTAATTCTGGAAGCCTTACAAACATTATCTCAGGTAGGAAATAGTGCAACTCGGAAAAGTGCCTTCCAACTGCATGCGGCTACTTCCAGAATTTCTTTCATTCTCGGGATTATGTTGGTAGCCAAATAATCGGCTTTGATGGAACCCGTTGTCAACGTACTCCAATCTGTAGCTTTGGGCGTGGTCAAAGCCTCGGAACACGTTAAAAGGATTTTACTTTTAATTAAAAAGCACCGTGAAAATCCGGAAAAAGTGACAGACGAAATTATAAAGGAAGCTACTGCTGTTGCGGAGAAAGTCGGACTGGAGGAGGACATTACATCAATGCCGCATATTACGGGAAACAACGTCATAGAAGCAATCATCCAGCAGAAAGCCCTTCAGAATACTGGAAGAGGTCTTTAGTAATACCATACTTGGATTCAATTATCACCTCCCTTGAAGTACGTTTTGCTGAAGAAAACACGCCATCATTCGCATTATCTAAGTTACACCCGTCGCAGATGCAAAAGATGACAACTGAAAATCTGAAACAAACTTGTGAATCTAATGCCCAGTTTTATGATTTACCGAACATAAAGAATGAAATCGAAATTTGGCAGCAATTGTGGCACGATAGGCTTAATCTAACAAATCTAACGGTTGTTGATGTCCCAAAAGAAACAAATTCCTTCCTTTCCGAAACGGAAAAAGCATTGAAAATTTTGATCGCTTTACCATGCACGACCTGTACAGTAGAGCGATCCTTTAGCAGCCTCAGAAGACTAAAAACATGGCTAAGAAGCACCATGGCAGAAGATCGCCTTAATGGCCTGGCCATGATCAGTGTACACAGAGCTAGTTATTGTGCTGTCGAGGGCTTGTAAAGTTTTATACATTGATATTAGAACCGTTCTTATTACAATCGTCATCGAGGCAAAGACTTCCAAAGTGTAACGCTTCATGTTCTCGGCGTTCATATTTTTTATCCTCCATAATATTGTAAAAATAGGGTTAAAATAAAACAAATAACACAATTTGTAATATTTATTACGTCACCACACTTAGTATGACACATTACAGGTGAAAATATTAATTTATTTTACAAAAACTAACAAATTCATTGCATATTACTTGGACAGTCATGCTTAACTTTAACCAACCGTTACACCGATGCGTAAACGTAATTCAATAAGTTTAAGAAACTATTTATAACTTAAACAAGATAGGCCATAAAACATTCATTTTTACAATATTATAAATATTAAATTATTAAAACATAAGAACCATATTTACTGTATTTAAAATAAAATACGTATTTATTACATCATAATGGGCGCCCTAACCTTCCCTACGTAAAAAAAAATACAGATTTTCTCTTCAATGCCTATTGAGGCTTATGCGATAATAGAAATTCATGCTTACATTTTTCAAATCGAAATAAATTTTATTTCGAAACCGCATGTAAGCCATCGAATGAAAAATCAGTCCGAATATACATATTCAGTGAATGAATAAAAAAAACCAGACCTATATTTTTCTAACAATAAGAAAATGTTTATTAAAGACTAGCCAAAATCTTTTAGGTAGCCACTGACGAGGCGTTTAACAGTTAAAATAATGGTGTGTTTAATGTACAAAAACCTGTTCATGAATGTCTGATACGTACACTAATTTTTGGACGGTGAGGCTACTACATAAAGAATTTCCAAATAAGTGAAATGTCAGAGCGCTACTCCAATAGGAAAGTAAGCTGTCACTAGGACCATGACCCATTTATAGCCCAAAAAAAACTATTACATCACATGCAAAAATCAAGATATATACGGTTTTTATATGGTTTTCATAAAATGGGACTTTTTTATTCTCGCTTCTTAGAAATGGGATTATAAAAACTCCCTAAATATTTTTTTTATAACAAATAGACTAAAAGAGAACTACAATGACAAAGTATAAAGTTATTGAATGTTTAAAGTAGCGACAATGCTTCAATAACATCATTTCTCTAAATACGTCGAAGCACGTGACAAGTATCGCACTGCTGCTTCACCTAGCGGACTATTCCTAGCAAAAAAAATCCGGAAATGTGGACTTGATCCGTTTGCAGTAATCGTGCTCAAACGTGCTCAACGCCATCTAGAGATTACTCAAAGCGCATTCTGACTGCAAATTTACATCAATTTTGAATCTTAATTCAACCGCTCTGTGCCCGCCACAGGAGTCTAATATGCTGCGTAATATGGCTAAACAGATGACGTAATAACGATGGATAGATCGTCGGTGTGGAATAATTGGATTAATCCATATGGATGCACTCTAAATGCTCGCTTCGTTAGTGGCTACCGTTTAACCTCCTTATAAATGTTCCAATTTGTCGGGACAACTTATTCCGACCAATTGGAGGCGACAATATTTTTCAGAATAAAGTTTTGCCACTTGGACCAAGAACCATAATGGACCTTCTTATCACGTGTGTCCAACGAATTTTTGTGTCTCTCTGTACATCTTATTGAGAGTAACCACGAGTAAAACAGTCAGCTATAGTAAGTTTGTTAGTATCATTAGTATCATTTCATGACAGGCTCGATGTACAAAACATTACAGAACTGAAATAATTATTTCTAAAATACTCGTAAATGTAAATTTTAAGAGCTACTAGTATTTACGAAAATGAAAATATGTCATGTTCAGCTGTGTATTGTTGTATGTGACTCTTCACTACTCACGGACATTAGTATAAGTCTTATAACCTCGCATCAACAAAAAACGGACACGCTCTTAAAGCAAAAGCTCCGTCCATTTTCAATTATGATTTTTGGTCCGAGTTTTGCTAGCTGTGCTACAGACGCAACGATTTATCAGATTGGTCGGCTGATTTTCCCGACAAATTGTAACGTCTATACATTCGAATGTTTTACGCTGAAAACTATTATGAAGTACTCTTACTACCATTGAGTACCTACAACAGGAGTCGCAGGGCATTCCCCTCTGTTAAGGTATAAGTACAAAACTATATACCCACTGGACAATAAAAACAAGTTTTCAATCGATTTGTTACCATTTCTATAATCGAATTCACTGCGTCAAATGCTCCGCAAAATTGTCGTCTTATACCGTCAGGAGGTGCTTCGAAAAATCCGCCACATCTAATCTAGCCAACGACGGAATTATATTCCATAAGTAAAGTACTTATAATTTTTGTATTAACTACAAGATTTCCATTTTAATATATTTTTTCAGAATCGTTTCACTGAATAGATTTACCGATCTCGTCATAACGTATTTCGATTTATTCGAATACGTTGCGTGTGTTAGTCATTCTAGAAAGTCGTATTGTATTCGTTTGTCATAAAAACTTTGAATTGGCTTAAATTCGTACCTCACGGTTTTTAACTGCCGAATTGTAAACGCACTCCCTAGCGAGACTATATTTTTAGCTAACATTTAATTATAGTGCCATAACACATTACAAATAAAATTACAATTATATTGCTAAAGAAAGAAAATATTTCGAGGTAGCATTTAATTTTAGACCTTAACGGATCACGAATAAAATTGGAATCCAGTTATTTTTACGTATTTGTTAAATTGGTGGAATGTTGTCGAATTGTTTGTGCCCGTAAGCGTAAAGACACAACTCATCATTGCATTTGAGTGATCCCATTTACCTCTGGTAGTACCTCTCCTCCCGCAAAAAATGACATGAAAGTGAAAGTTTTGTATGAGAAATAGCGCGTATGTCGCCTCCCGTTGTAGGTACTCAATGCTTACTACCGTCGGAGTCAGTCTGCTGTCATTTGGTCTGGAATGTAAATAAAAATATGTGATGGTCAGCTGTGTGTCGTTGTACTGTGTCCTTCCCTATTCACGCACATTAGTAATATAGAATGGTCAATAAAAAAGGACAATTTAAGAGCACGCTCTTAGAGCAAATGCTCCGTCCGTTGTGGTACTTGGTCCGAGATATACAGCATATTGTTCAAAAAGTTTTAATTCATATCGTAACTTACACATCGGCGTATTTATTTTTCTATTAAATTGTAAATGTACTTTGATGGTTGGGCAAGAGTAAATTGTTCGACGACATAAAGCAAAAATTCGGATTTCACAATTGCTACACTCTACGTTTTTACACATAAAATTAAAAAAGCATTAAAAAACTTCGTAACCCCACTTTATACCTCACAACCTCCTAGTCTGATCACAGCTTTACTTAAACCATTACGTACACTAACTATAACCGCTTACCAAAATAAAGTATTACTTTTCAAGTTAATCTGCGTCTATTGTCACGAACATTTCGTAAGTTATCATAAACAAATAATAATTGATTGCATTCGTTTTTAATTATTACTATTAATAAAATCGATTGCTCGATATTTTAGTTACTATTATTAATAAAATCGCTTACTTATTAAGATTGACATCTCGATGTTCAACTACCAAGACAGAAATACCTTTCTTGCTCAAATGTTCAACTTAATTTTTAAATAATGGTTTCTAATGTGGCCAGTGGACTTTGGGGTAGTTTTTGGCGGGATTTTATGGGGAGCAGTTGGGCGTACATTTTAATTATTTGCAAATGGTTTCTAGTGGATATTGTGATGTAAAATTGGCGCAGTTTTGCGTCCCAAGTATCTACGCTAGGTATTGTACTCTTATGTGAACATTTTTTAGTGGATTAGTCTGCCTCAACGGATCTTATTAGAAAGACTGCCTCAATATATTTGTTACCAGAAACTAAGAAATATCTAAAATGTTTTATTGAAATAATATTAAGAATTTATCTATTTATTACTGAAAACGTCGGTTGTAGGGCTATGATCCCTTTACCTTCCTTCCTAAGAGGGAATCACACTACTACAAAAGGAGTTGTAAGGGCACACGACACGCATTCACGATTAGGCGGATGGTGGTAGGTTAGGTGGTCTTGGTGCTTGATGGTCAAAACATCAGTTATTTGTTAGAAATGTCAATGTCACAAGTGTAGTATATGTAAGTATGTGCATACACTATCTCGTGTGTTCTGTACAAGCCGATACGTCAGTATTGAGAGAGCCGGCGGCGAGAGTGGACGTAGTGTGACGTTGTACGTATACATGTCGAGCCATTGCTTCTAGGTTAGGGCAGAAAAGATGGAGCCTACAATTGCTACAATAAGTATTTAGGTAAAAATTACATGCTTTGTATTGATTGTTTTGTGCCAATGAGATATACTCGTATTTTATTACAACTTACAACAAAAAGTTAGGAAAGAAAATGTTACGACATTTTGACAAATGATCGTCTAATTGTCTTCTGAAGATGGTTGACGTCATTTTGTGAGAGGAAGGGCGAAAAGCACCCAAACGATAACGTTATAGCACTATCGATAAAACCGTTATTGTCTTGATAACACGAAAATTCGTGACAGTAGATACAGATTTCAACTCGTCAAATTACTTTAATCTCAACATACAAATTGACTAACTTCAATTTAATAAAATGTATTTGATTTGACATCGGCTGTTCAGTTTATTTTAATGATCACTTCTTGGCAATTACAAAAGTATAATTTTTTAATTTGTCATTTACGTAAACAGCAAATATTACCATAAGGAATTCTTTTACTGATTTCTCCAAGTAAAATTAAATTAACAATTAAACACATGATTCAAATAGTTATTTCAATAAATGCGATTTACATAAATTTTACGAAAATATTCCAATCAATAACATTGGAAAAAAATACCTGATTTTTTGCCAGATATCTTTTGCAACATCAATAGATTTAACATTCGAAAATATCTTATAACCAGGTTTTACTTGGCTTAATTATTAAATATATTAAAAATAATAATTCTGAAGTTAGCCAATTCGTATTTCTCAATCGTTTATGATTAAAAATCTAGTAGCTAAAGTTCACATGATGAGAAGCATGAAATAGAACGTATAATACAATCGCCAAGTATGTTTTAAAATAGATCTAGTTGTTAGACATAACTAAACTGTACACTTAATTAATATATGTACTGTACAAGACTAAAATTCATGTTTGCCGAACTGCAAATTGTATATTTAAAACGATTAAGGCCGTAATCGTACTGGTATGGCGATGGCGATACGATGTGTATGCAATTAAATTGCAGAGACAAATATTCAAATGTTCTGTAGTAAGTAAACGTGTCCGCATTAAATATGTTTAGTTATAAGTAATATTTTAAACGCTGCGATTCCGAAAACCATATAATTTATAAGATATTGTAGACATCAGTCGCTATTTAAAAATCATTTAACCGACGCTAGCAACGATTTCTGGCGATTTGCTGGTTCTGCTAATTTAATAGGGACACGCATTTATTAGCATCGCTATCGCTTTAACAGTCCGCAATCAAATTATTATATGAGCTTAAAAAATGCTTAACATCCACAACGACCACAATAATCCTGCGTATAAAAATAACTGTTCCATAACAGTTAAATAAATAATAGGTTTATTTCTCCGTAGAAATAAACATACTATTTAATTACTTCTTAACATATTACGTCAGAATGAGGAAATCATAGGCACAATTGTGGGTAACAATGTTTGATCAGAAGAAAATAGTTTCTTCAATATCTAACGACCCATGGACCAAGAAATTTATTGGACGGAGCCATAATAAGTTGTCGCTCTTACCACCATGTGGTAACAAATTTTCGTGTCTCTTTCTATCTCATTGAACGTAACCATGAGTAAAACAGTTAGCTATAATAAGTATGGCAACCTCGCACTATCAGTGTAATTCGTGTCAGCTCATTAGTCGGTCATGAAACAATTATTTGCAAAATACTCTTAAATCTTAAGTGCTTTGACTACTAGCATTCACAAAAATAAAAATATGTCATGTTCAGCTATATACGTTGTACTGTGACCGACTCTACTCGCGCACATGAGTAAAAGTCTAAAAACTCGGTCTTAAAAAAGGACACCGTAAGGACACGCTTCTAAAGTAAATGCTCCGTCCAATGTAATACTTGGTCTGAGTAACAACCGCACAAATGTGATAATAAAAGAAGTACACATTCTCCATCTCTGTCACAAACATTGAAACATTTCTGAGCACCTTCTCTAATTATCTAATTAAATTGATTTTGACGGGCGTTGTGGATAGGTCAGAACTATAGAAATACATGAATTGAAAAATTGATTGGAATGCACAATTATTGAAGCGTTAACATCTTAATACAATATTACTTAATTATAAGAAATTACAACAATGTTGGACACTGCTTACGCTACATCGCTATATAAAACACTTCGTAATACACAATTCACTGGAAATATATTTTGATGCAAATAAGTGTGAAATTTTACGTATACAGAATGCGCTCCACTAAAATAAAACCATAACTAAAGCAAACTTGTACCTATAGTAATTATGTGATATAGAAATATCGTCAGTATGAAGGTATGAATTTCATTACTGTACTGATTGGAGGTTTACTAATTTATAGTAAGTCCCTGGCACGCATTGAATTATAATATACACTAGAATAGTGTAATACACAGGTTCCCAAACTTATTTTGTCTACTGAGTCGAGAGCTCATGCAGTCGTTGTCTAAGATGCCTCCTAGCTAAATGAAATTACAAATCACCACCCAGGCCTCTACACAACACCCCCATTTTTTTTCTGGGTCTCTTACCGCCCCCCTTTAGGCCTGCAGCGCCCACAAGGGGGCGTTATCGCCCACTTTGGGAATGGCTGGTGTAATACATCAAACCAATCATTCACTACGCGCTGGCAGAGCGGGGCGCAGGAGCTACAGCTTCGCCGTAAGTAAGAGTGAGAGAGTGCATCATGTCGTCGCTCCAAATGGGCACGACCTTCTCACGTTTTAATATTACGTATAATAAGTTTAATTAATAAATATCCATTTTAAATGATATTTTGCAGTCTTACAATGAATAATTATAATAATAAATAATAGTAAATCTGAGCACCAATTTTTAAATTATTTATTATAAAAGCACTACTAAGTGCATTAAATACGAAATGAAGTAAGATACGTTACATTGTTCACTGCGAAAGCGTCGAATTGAAAGTGAGCTATGTGCGGTTTCCGGAGCCTCAGTTGAGTGGAAAATAGCGATTGTTTTTCGAAACACTCATTGAACACTTTTATAATTTTCCTTTGAACGTTTTTATTGCCACGTTACTACCGTCCGAAATGCAATAGGTAAATAAAATGCTTCCCTATAATGACTGGCTCGTTGGCGCAGTGGCATATACATCTGCTTTCCAAGCTAGGGTCCCGGGTTCGATCCCCGGTCAGGTCAATTTAGGAAACGAACTTTTCTAAATTGGCTTGGAGTCTGGGTGTTACTGGGAGCTCCCCCAGAGTTCGTTGTGTGTGGTATCCATAGTACAAGCTTACTGCTTATTTTGGGGTCACACAATCTGTGTAAATGTCTGGAGTATTATTATTATAATGTCTGTAACAAAGACGTTCAACGTCCACGGAAACGTTATCGTGCACGGAAACATAAAAGCGTCTCCATACAACTGCCTACATTTTCCTTCCCCATTGTACCGTGGACGGTAAAAACCTGGCGATAAAAACGTTCAACGGAAAATTATAAAAGCTGCCATTCTAGTAC
This sequence comes from Zeuzera pyrina, assembly GCA_907165235.1. Taxonomy (NCBI): domain Eukaryota; kingdom Metazoa; phylum Arthropoda; class Insecta; order Lepidoptera; family Cossidae; genus Zeuzera; species Zeuzera pyrina. The sequence continues at coordinate 10,751,146 of OU015641.1, forward strand.
TTACATAGATATCATTTCTGGCACGTAATTTAATCCAATATGGCGCTTTCACATACCTATTTCATAGCTATGCAGAGATATCAAAAAAGCGTTTTGAATAGTCAACAAAATTTTATTAATTTTAATTCAATAGTGAATTTATAAACACCGTGAAGCTGTACGCTAATAGAATCAAGAGCTCAAAATTAATAACAAATTTAAAAAAAACATACAAGATTGTAATGATTACTCAGGCCGGCATTAGTCGTTGTCGTTACTAATAATAGAGGTTTGAATGAAAGAAAGCTACTGCCGACAGCATAAACATGCGATATAAATGCAGTTAATTAAGCAAACAGTGGATAAACCCCTTTGATGTTTGTGTAAAAACCGATATCATAAGATACTGCAAGGGCTGTTTCAATTTATTATTTAAATAAATCTAAAAAGTTTAATCACATTAACTTATGATTTTACAATACTTTATATACATATAAAATACAAAGTACAATACTTTATAATGTTTTATATAAAATTATCATTATGGATATTATAATTTGTGAATTGCCAGCCAGATCGATCTACTATAAACGACGATTTAAGTGAGATGACTTTCGATCTTTCACAGCACATGTTTATATACCATTTTAATTGTGTATAAAATTAAATCATCTACAACCAAAAACGAGGTTACCCTGAAAGATAAGTCCCGAGCGACTAATACGGCGGCGTGGGAAGCTCGGGCTCGCTCTCCCCGCGTCTCACCCCTCACGCCTCGCACGATTATTGTCTAGACCAGCCTTTCCCAAAGTGGGCGATGACGCCCCCTTGTGGGCGCTGCAGGCCTAAAGGGGGGCGGTAAGAGACCCAGAAAAAAAGGGGGGCGTTGTGTAAAGGCCTGGGGGGTGATTTGTAATTTCATTTAGCTAGGAGGCATCTTAGACAACGACTGCATGAGCTCTCAACTCTAAAACTACAACTTGTGAACATCAACTAATATTAATTAAAAGATTGCTCAAACTCGGTTCGATATTTCTCTCCGCGTAGTTCATATATCTGTCCTGTTTTATTGAATATACAAAATAAAAATCATGTCAATCGGTCGTTCGGTTTCGAAATGAAAGTAGACACAAACAAACAAATAAAAAGGCAACAGACACACTTTCGCATTTTAATAGTTATTAGTACTCCCAGATAGGTAATTTTCGTAGATAATAGACCGCGGGCAATCATGTTTTAACAAGTTTTTGTTAAATAACTCGAATTGTGCATTCCTGTATCAATCGGCTGGTTCATAGAATACTTGTTCTGACTTGTTGAGTACGATTGAGCGTCGAATGAGATAAACGAGTTTATGCATGTTCGTTTTATTCCTGTCGGTGCGTGCTGCTTATGCAATCCTATATAAACAACGTAATATTTATTTTATTTTCATTTGCGATTTCGCGCGCAATAGATGAGCAGTACTTAAGTTCAACACTTACTTACGTATTTCTCAAAACAAAACAATGTCGGAAGTAAAAAAGAAGAGACGGCAATACTGTGCGGAATATATTAAATTCGGATTCATTGAAAATCCGACAAACCCATCGTCGCCTTTGTGTCTTCTATGTCTAAAAACATTTTCGAATGAAGCAATGAAGCCTTCAAGACTGCAAGATCATTTGAATAAAATGCATCCAGATAAGAAAGACAAGAATGTAGCATATTTTCAAGACCTAGAGAAGAAGCATAATACTCAGCCAAGTGTAGCAAAACTATTTTCGGCGGCTGCTAAGCAAGACAACGACGGACTTCGAGCTTCGTACAATATCTCTTTGTTAATTGCTCAAAAAGGCAAACCACATAACATCGGAGAAGAGTTAATTTTGCCAGCAATAAAGGAAGTAATAACTACTGTGCTTCATAAACCAGCCGCAGATATTATCCTAAAAATTCCTTTGAGTAATAATTCTGTGCAAAGACGAATTGATGAAATGGCTGAAAACATTGAAGGATCATTGTGTGATCACCTGAGGACAAGTCAATTCTCAATTCAGCTCGATGAGTCCACTTTACCAACTAATGAAGCATTGTTGCTGTCTTACGTGAGGTTTATTAAAGATGAGAAAATATGTGAAGAAGAACTATTCTTTGCTAGAAATTTAGAGACCGATACAAAAGGCGAAACCATATTCAATACATTGGAAAAGTTTTGTGAAGAGAAAGAGATTCCCTTGAAAAATATTATATCAGTTGCTACGGATGGCACTCCGGCTATGACAGGGTGCCATAAAGGCTTCATAGCGTACTTAAAAAATAAAATTCCAGATGTTCTTGCTGTACATTGCGTTATTCATAAACAACATTTGGTTGCTAGAAACTTAAGTGAACGACTATTTCAATCACTGCAATATGTCATCGAAGCAGTCAATAAAATCCGCAACAGCTCTTTGAATGATAGATTATTTAATCAGCTTTGTGTTACTAATGACGAGGATTTCAACCGTTTGTTGTTTCATACTGAAGTTCGTTGGCTATCAAGAGGCAATTGTCTGACTCGATTTTACAACCTGTTTGACTCTGTTATAGAGTTCTTGGAAACTAAAGATACAGAATTGCACAACAAGCTCATTACATCAAAGAATGATATAGCTTACATGACAGACCTGTATAAATTGTTCAACGACATGAATCTCCAACTGCAAAGCGATGAACTAAATTTAATTAAAACAAAAAACGTCGTTGCTGCTTTCGCAGCCAAACTGCTTCTACACAAAAAGAATATGGGCAGACGTGAGTTTCACAATTTTCCGAATTTATCAGTATCATGCATAAACGACGAATTGTTTGCCTACTGCCAACATTTGGAAAACCTCCACATTGACTTCACCGAACGATACCAGGACATTTTGAACTTGGAAATACCAGACTGGGTGTTGGATCCGTTTTCAAATGTCAACACAGCAATGTCACCTCAGCTGGATGAAGAACTTATAGAATTGACAACAAACGAGGAAATAAAAATCAAGTTCAAAAATGGTTACCAAGAATTTTGGCTACAAGAACCGATCCCGCAATTGTACCCTGGATTGTGGTCAATCGTTCAGCGATTCTTGATAGCATTCCCATCGTCATATTTGTGTGAACGTGGATTTAGTGCTGTGGCAACACTGCTTACTAAAAAGAGAAATCGTTTGCATGTTACCAAACGTGGCGACTTGCGACTGTTCTTGAGTAAATTGGAACCTGATATCAACAAACTTATTAAACAGCATCAGATACATCCTTCACATTAGTTTTTATATAAGGAACGATTATATTTGTTTTATTTTGAATAAAAGATACTCTGTTTAAATACTATAAAGTTGCGTTTCAATAATCATTCTCATTGGCAGGTGTAGCCCGTAAGAGTTAACTTGAGACCTGAGCGCCGTTGTGTATTACCTACTGCGCTCAGGTTTCAAGTTAACTCTTGCGGGTTATAGTAAAAGTCTCGTTTGGAATTAATGTTTATTCTCCGCTAATATAGCTGACAATAATTAATTAATTTAATTTGAAGTTATAGTGGTTTTTCAGTAGGTGAAAAAATGGGGGCGCTAAAAAATAATTTATTCTCAAAGTGGGCAGTAGACAAAATAAGTTTGGGAACCCCTGGTCTAGACGCATACGTTGGCCGACTGTATGACCACCTTTAAAATTTTCCGTTGAACGTTTTTATCGGCATGTTTTTACCGTCCACGGTACAATGAGGAAGCAAAATGTATGCATTTGTATGGAGACGCTTTTTTACGCTGTGGACTTTGAAAAAGCGTCTTTATCGTGTAAAAACGTGGCGATAAAAACGTTCAACGGAAAATTATAAAAGTGGCCTATGGATTCTTATATTGTGATACGAGTTATGAGCCTAAGAGTCTAATCGCACTGACGATTTGTGAGTGTGTTTCTAACAAAGCGATTCTTAAACGTGCTTACAGCGTGTTCGTCGCGTGTATACGAGCTAAGTCTAACTTTTAATTCGATAATTTTACGTTTCAATTTATCTAAAATGTAAATAATGAGGTCAGCTAAACTAGTGTTGTCAAATAATACAACTAAGTCGATATCGATTCAACTAAATCGATCGACTAGTCTAACATTTAATTCATTTAATTTGGTGCTGACATGGTCTTATACCGTCATCATTTCATAATGTATTAAGTAACTCAGATGAATGAATAATATATTTTATTTTTCTTAATTTTTAAAATTCTGTCTACTTTCCAAATATTCATACATTTTCGACGACACTACCTTATGAAAGGAATGACCCAAAAAGGAGATTTCATGCGGATAACGCCGCGGGAAACCGCTACAAATTAATAGTAATAAAGTCGACATAGGGGGACATCACTACATATTTTCAAAATTAAAATAACTGATTACAATGGAAATGTCAAATTAATCTGCCAAATTAAAAGATGGACTATAGTTTCCTACACAAATGGTGTACGATCGCTGATAAGTAGACAGCGTCCGTTGGAAACACGCCTACAAATCTAGTGAAGGCGGAAAGGCTGTAATGGCGGAGTCACGTCATATCCCGTTGCTATGTTTACGCGTGACCCACTCCCGTCACAACTCATACCGTACACCTGTGACGCCTAAGAATCGACTTTTGCGTAAGCTCTCCTTAACTTTACGTGCCGAGGACTATACTATTTTTGTACCAGTCTTGGACAAAATCCGACCAAGTTTCTATTCATTAATATTTACATTAGAAGAATTCTTTGTAAACGAACAAAAAAATGTCGATGAGTACCACTCCTCACTGACGATATAAATATACACATTAAATTGAAAAAAAAAATCTATTTATTACAATAATTAGGATTATTCCAATTTTAATGTAATATTTATACATTTGGCTCGTAATAAAGGTTAATTAGCAGCGCCGGACAGATTTAATAAGAAAATAAAAATGTCTGAAGCAAGCACCGGTGGAGGTAGAAAGACATTTTATTACAAGTTTAGATCGAGTACGAGAGAAATAAGAGAACCTAGGAACGAGCAGAGTGATGACTCAGTTAACGATATTTATTTTGAACCCACAATAAAAATAATTAGTAAAACACGAATTGGCAATCCAGAATAATAACGTCATTAAAAAAAAAAAACATGGCCATCACAGATTAAGTGAGATATGTAACAGTAAGTTACATGACAAATTGGCTGTCATTGCCTGTCAGTTAAACAACGATCAAAACATGGTCTTTGAATTAACATCCAATTAATTACGTAATAGTGACGCATATTTTGTCAACCATCAAGGAATTTTGCACAACGCGACGCTTGTATTAGCGTGTAACGGCCGCCTTATACATTTATAGATTTACATCTTTAAAGCTGAATACAAGCGGAACGCTCTACACGCCATGCATAAAAATATTACGTAATTAAGTGATCGAAAAAACATAGTGATTAGGCCGGATACTGGATACCAACTCCATTCCAATATAGCGCAACTGAATATTTGACTGAGCGAAAAGAATATAATAAATGTTAAAAGTACTAAGTAAAGACTAATGAGTGATCTGCCCTTTAGATATTAATTTTATATGAAAAAAATAGTTGTTTAATTTGAGAGTTTGCTATTTATCTATCCAACATTAGCTGGACAATAGGTCCAGCAACCTGCAGATAAATGAAGATATCGGACAACCCGCGGGGTTATTACCTGAAAATTTGCAAACAGCGACAGCCACGCGATCACTGCGCGTCCGGTGATTAATTGTAATAAAAAATTAATATCATGTATGACGATTGCATGTATTGCGCCATGGCCGTAAAATGCATTTTTCGCGGTAGATTTAGCGCTACTATACAAATTACATTATACAAAGAGTCGTTTTGACAGCAGATATCAAACGCGATATTTGGCTGTCGCATGCTGACTGCAAGTTAGGTAATGCGTGCGGATATTCATTATAAGCCCGAGATCTGTTGAATCTCTACTATTTATAGTGAAAGATATGTACATATACTTAGTATTTATAAAATAAAGTAACCAAGTCACCGATCACTACTCGTTGATATCAATTACTCTACAATGTATGTATATATACCTATGGCAACATTTACGCACTTACGAGCGATTTATTTTATTACGTAAATGACAAGAAACACTGGATCATTGTTACCTTTACAGCCGTTACTAATTCGTACACTTTCTCTCTTATTATGATTACAAATCTGAAAGAGACAGAAACATGCAAAATCATTAGTCTTTGAGTATTTAATTTACGTCAAATCACTAAAAATCTTTGTTAAAATATAGCGATCAGAACGTGTCTATAGCGGGGCAGTATTCAATACCCTGTAAGGCGAAGGCTTGATGTTCAATAATTACTCTGAAATCTCGTGATATTTAATAGTCGTGTAGTATATTGACGAATTTCAATGTAAATTACAGGATTTCTAGATTTCTGGAATGATGACCCCTCGGATTGTGATAAATATTGAATGTGTGGTCACGTATTTATCGCGTCAGTACGCATCGGGATGGTAATGGACAAGAAACCATTTGTAAAACCGCGGAACGCACGACGTCGCCACCGGCGTCGTCGTTCGAACCCACTACAAACAATCATTTTGAGAGTTCATTTAAAGATTTTAAAGGAAGCACTTCGTGACCTATATATGAAGTATATCATCAAAAATTAAAAAAATACAATTAAAAGGTAGAAACATTGGGCAAGTCATTGGATATTTTTGAAAAGATTAAAAATAATGCGTGCGTTTCCTATTCCTAAGAAAAAAATTAAGATTTTAAGCGGGAACTTCAAAAAAAGAGTTAAAAAAGTCATGCCATCAAAACGATCAGGAGTTAGAACCGATGATGTAACGTTTAAATAGTATGAACCACGCTACAATACTGACGTGATAAATATTGGACATCTACAGGGGGTCTGTAATCCACCGACATGGAGTGTGATCCATCAATAGATATCGCACCTATGGATCAGTCTGTACTGAACCACTATCCTTCGCCTAAGCACAGGATATAATATATTGTAGCACGTTTCCATGTTGGTCTGGGAGACTGTGAAGAATGTGCTAGCTATTTATCAATCACGGTCATACTAGCCGACTAAAAGACAGGACCTACAGGGTGTATATGAAAACGGGACAGTTACTTTAATTGATGAAAGGGCATAACTTTAGTATGTAGTTACAAAAAGAATTATCGAAAAAAACGTATCCGTTTAAGAGTTATGACCGTTTTAATTTTCAAGTGTTATCCCCACCATTTCTCGTAAAATTGGGTTGATCGTGTACAGTTACAGATTTTAAATCTTACGTTTTTTTTTATTTTGTAATAATTTCATACGTTACTGAAATACAGCCTGAAAACCCCCATTGGGGTATACGCATTATTTTCGAAAATGGTTTTCAGGCTGTATTTCAGTAACGGATGGAATTATTACAAAATAAAAAAATACGTAAGATTTAAAATCTGTAACTGTACACGATCAACCCAATTTTACGAGAAATGGTGGGGATAACACTTGAAAATTAAAACGGTCATAACTCTTAAACGGATACGTTTTTTTCTATAATTCTTTTTGTAACTACATACTAAAGTTATGCCCTTTCATCCATTAAAGTAACTGTACCATTTTCATATACACCCTGTATAAGGAACATACATATATAGACGATTGGCAAGCCAACTGTCACTCACCATGGGTCTTCACTTCCACTAGGACAAAATCTTCCCTGGTACAAACTTACAGCCCCCATTCCAACATCTCTAAAGTTGATTTTTTGCATTATACTTTTTCATTTCTTACGTCTGTAACTTCAAATGTATTGCCGCAATTATTTTTCCCCCTTTTCCCTTAGGATGGATTTATAGAATGATTTACCAATAATCCTTTTAGTGTGTGCTCACGTCACAAAAGAAACCTACTATACAAATGAAATAGTCTTTTGGATATTTTATGCATATATCACCGTATGATTGTGAACACCGTTAGTTCATAATCTATCTCGCGAGATTGTAAACCGTTGATAAACTGTGAACTCTATCATATTGCTTAAAATGTAACATATTAATTTTCTATAGTTTATAATCTATCGATGTCAAACCACCAAATTACGAACTGGCATCTTACCTGCATACGTTGACATGCACCTAGCACGCTGATTGGTTGAACGTCATGCGACCCCGCGCCGCCGTCTTTGGCTGTCATTCGTTAGTCGCCAAACACAAACAGATGTTTTTGTGGTTTTAATAGTTTTCATGTTGAAAATAGCTAAAGATTTATAATAGTTACATTTAATAGTAAACTTAAACCTACGATTAATCAAACAAGTGAAGTTTCAGTGATAAATAACTGTTAGTTGCCGAACATAACCCAAGTTATAACGAGTTACCGCTAAGACAGGTCAATCAGGGTCGGTTCACATTTTTACGCGTGATAAAATCGGACAGATTGTGAATTTTGTCGCTAAGTGCAGATTCGTTCGAAATTGATGGTTTGACAGGGATAGATTGTAAACTATCGAAAATTAATACGTTGCATTGTAAGCAGTATGGTACAGTTCAAAATGTATCGACAGTTTACAATCTCGCGAGATAGGTTATAAACTAACGGTGTTCACAATAATACGGTGACATATACACTAGCTATCCGCAGCGGTTTCGCACAAGGACTTAATTACGTAATGTTCATTTTTATCTACTTACATAAACTAAGGATAAAACTACTGATAAATGCAGCGTAAACTTGGAGTAGTTATGACAGCCTTCATTATACTCGAGCTTATGAATGGAAAGGGTCAAAATTTGTACCTAAGTATAAGTTTTCAATTTTTTATTAGTAACAGGGTAAAGACAAATGTGTCAAAATATGAACGAGTACATATCACTGGCCTTCCAAGCCGCAGTACCGAGTTCGATCCCCAGTCTGGTTAACTTAAGAAACGGACTTCACTATTATACAAACCTTCCTCGTTAAACGTTCTCAAGGATGAGAAAACGGATTGCGCCTTTGTTTTATATTTATAGATTATGTTCTAGAGTCTAGAGGTACAGGGGCTGATATAAGGGTACGTACCGCATGGAAGGACGTCTAGCGTGGCGCGTGGAACTCCTTGATGCAGAGCGCGCACGACCAAGAGCCCTCGGGAGGCGTGTCGAGTGGCGGCGCCAAGCAGTACATGTGGTAACCGCGGTCGCAATCGTCGCAGAACAGTAGTTGGTCCTGCCGACACACCCACTGCACTTAGCAGTCGCACAATCCAGCCGCAACAGGAGTTTTACCACAAAAAATATCGTAACCCTACCCAAAATCAGGCAAAGTGATACTGAACGTTTTGTTAAAGATGCAAGACAGTGGTCCTATTTGCAAGTTCCAGTCACAGGACACTATTATACTATAAAAATACCGACGCATATAAAAACCATGTGATCGTACTAATGGCACTACGGCGAAGCCAAAATCAATTTTGAACATCACTAAAGCTTAAGTGACACAAAACCTTAGAATAATGACGGAAGAAATAGAAAGAGTCTAATTAAGGCATGCTTGACACTCGTATATTCGTCTTTTTATTTTTAATAGGAGTGTCAATTTAGCAGAAAGAGACGGATATAGTAAAAAAAATCAAAAAAGGCAAACTAAAGTAGATTTGACGTTCAAAAATACCTTAATTGGGTTTACTTGAATAAATTGATTTGACTTTGACTTTTATAATACTTTGCTATTAAAAATGTACAGGCGTAAATAATTTATCAGTTCTTAACATATTAATATGTCTCAATTCATTGTTTATCTAAATTACTAAAAGAAATCACAGTATTCATGTGGTTTCGTGAATTCATGTCTTTTATGGCGCCAGAATAGTTTTTTAATTGTCATAATCCGAACGATTCTAAATATTTTCGTCTTATTACTAGTCAGAGAAATGTACATTTGATGAGTTAAATGTACACTGATTTATTGTCTTTTATGCAATTTACTAGTCGAGTAATACACAAATCAGGCGTAGGTTTTAACAAAACCATTAGATGTTTTTTCTATGCAAAGTTCAAAGATTATACATTTTCTATGATTATTAAAACTTGTATACACTTTGAGTCCTCACAATTAACAACTTATTGATTTTTTTTATTATAAATAAACTCACTTATGATGTAAATTAAAAAAATACTTCACACTCGTCCACTGGCTCAAACAAATAAATATTAGGTAAAAACAATTAAATTGAATCACGTTGAATTGTATTCGTATCGTATCCTTCAATCTGTACGAAGTTCAGTATGAAATCCGGGCTTTTCGCTTCATACTAATCTATACTACTATATAAATCTCTTGCGTCTGTCTGTAATTTCAATTTTTTTGTCAAATTTTGTGATAAATAGTAGTTTTGTGACTCACTGACTTCGATTCTACCATTTTTTAAATTTTTTGTGTCTGTCCGTCTCTCTATCTGTATGTCCTTTTATAAGTGAAGAACGGCTTGACTGATCTTGAAGAAAGTTGGTACGTAGTAAGACCATGTGATTGCGCTCATGATAGGCTACTTAATTTTTAGAAAATCTACCTCTAAAAGGGTGAAAAAGGGGATGAAACTTTGTATGGGAAGTGATAAACCGCTGAACCACTCTGATGAAATTTGGCAGGGAGATAGTTTGACATCAGAAAACGGACATGGGTTACTTTTTTATCAAAAACCTACCCCAAAGAGGGTGAAAAGGGGGATGAAACTTTGTATGTGGAACGCTAAATCTAGATAATGATAAAATTTGGTGCGGTGATGACATAATTTATCAAAAATACCTAGACTATTTTTTTTATCAAAAATCTGTGAAAAGGGGGACGGGAGGGAGGCGGACGAAACTTTGTACAGGAAATGGCTAAACCGCTGAACCGATTATAATGACATTTGGCAAGAAGATAGTTTGAAAGTAGCCTATGTCCGTTCTTTGATGAACGGATATAGGCTACTTTTTATAAAAAATCTACCCCTAAGAGGGTGAAAAGGAGAATGGAACTATGGGAAACGCTAAAACTTACTAATAAAACAGTTTGGTGCGGTGATAAGACTTTTTTTATCAAAAAAAAACAAAGGCTTTTTTATCAATAATCTGTTAAAATGGGGACGGGAGGGAGGGGGATGATGGGGATGGGGGACTTTGTACGGGAAATGCTAAACCGCTAAACTCATGATGTAGCAGGGATATAGTTGGACACCTGGGAACAGACACAGGCTCCTTTTTATCAAAAAAACTACCCCTAATGTGATGAAATAGGGGATAAAACTTTAAATGGGAAATGCTGAACTGTCGAATCAATTATGATGTTTGGTACAGAGATAGGATGTTCCCAGAGACAGACGTAGGCTAGAAGTAAACTTTTTTCAAAAACCATCTTTAAATATGCTATGCACATGTACATATAATCCGGGAAAGCCACGAAAAAATTTTCCGCGCAGACGAAGTCGCGGGTACAGCTAGTTGCTACATAAAACTTAGAAAAAAAGCTATAGCTATAACACATTTCGCCATTAGAGAGAAAGAGAGGTTGCAAGCCCCGTTGCAAGCCAACGCGTGAGAGTGAGACGATTGAGTATTCCGATTTTTGCTCTGATTATGCTTTGAGAAGTCATTAATGTCGATCGACCGACGCACGGCTTGGCCGCGACTTGGGGTCAAAAACCTGTTTTATTTGACTAAGATTCCTACACTGCTTTCGTTTGACAAGTAATTCGCGGGAATTTTTAAAACTGATATGATTTAAAGTTGATATTTATTACTCATTCTTGACGCATTAGTCAAGTCCTGACTGTTCTGACTGAGCATTTTAGTAAGGCAAATCGGGCTTTTGGACTTATATCAATGTACCGCCACTGGTGGACAGCCTGTCCTGTACTACGAAGTGTGGTAAATAAAATTATATGCAGATGTGTGGGTGCTGTTTTCGAATGAAATGTCGGCCGGCCAGTTCATCTGATAATAAATGTGTGTCGTAAGTACATACCTCTCTGACTACCTCGTTAAGGATACAGCGTGAGGATATGTATGTACACTGTACAGGCAAGTCAGCTAATCTGATTTACCTTACTGTTGCTACTTGCGCGCGTCGTATGGAGTTATTTAGAAAGTCTATGTATCTATAGCCTATACTATACATTTGTTCTTGCTTTAATTTAAATATAAGAATTTACATTGACTATGTCCGTCCATTATGTATATAAAAACTACTCACATCGTTATCACTAGTTCCGCAAACCGAGCAGCACTTGCATTCGATACATTGCCAGCGGTATTTCCGTACTGATACTATCATGTTCACGGTGAATTGGAGACAGGTTGGGTGACCTGCAAACAGTTATGATATCGTATTTACTATATTAATTAACTATAATAAAATATTACTCATACTCTCCATCCTCCCTGTAACTTTAAGTGTTAATAAAGCAAAGTTTATTTAGCGTGGTGGTTATTTGATGTTTATCTAAAATTCCTAATTTAATGTAATATGTGGGGTATTTATTTTACGATACTAAAACTCAAAACAGTCGTTTTTGAGATTCTTATCTGGTTCATTTACTTTGCTTAATCGTAAGAACGTTTCCATCGACTTGGATGGGACATCTAACAAATCGAGTATTTTGTATACACTCAAATCACTTAGGATTCTCGCGAGATTCCCTTATTCCTGTGGGAATTTCATTTCCAACTACGTGGATGAAATTCTGAATGATCATGTTCTAATGTTATATATAAAAATACTTAATTTTTTACAAAAAAAATTACAGGAAAGACGTAGCAGTACATTAATAAATTGTAGGGCACATAATATTTTTCCTTACCTTCATTTCTCGGTCAATCTCCATTCCAATGAAAGAACAATTTAAATGTTTAGTAAGTAGGAAGTTTAGGAAAAATAATGTGCCGAACAATAGTGAAAATAAAACATAACAGGAGACACGCATAAAAAATTATACTAACGATTTAATTTTATTAAAGTATCATACAATGTTGTAAGGAAGTGCACAAAAATACTGTTATTTATTATTATATTATATATTTACTATTGAATAATTCACTATTCTTCAGCACAGCAAAAATAATAAAGCCAATGAACTGTTTACAATTTTTAATAATAATAATAGACGTTGGTATTACAAAATAAAAAAAAACAGTGGACACGACTGTGTGAACTTAAACTACGATGTTCGCTATAGGTTCAAACAACAAAATTAATGACAAAAATATCGCGTTAACAAATAAATCTTTGGATTGCGACTATGCACTTCCATACTAGCATTTAGATACTTTGAAGTTACTTAAGCTAAGTCCAGAAAATATAATCAATACTGGTTCACGAAGTTCAATTTATGACACAGAAATGACAAGCAAAAATAATTAAAATATTTCAAAACCCTACTTGTAAGGTGAACATAAATGACAATTTTTTCGTGGTGAATAATATGGTGATTATTCGCCATATAGTGTATAGATAGGTTATATGTTATCCCCAAGACAATCTAAGGCGTCTAAATGAACAAAACTGTTCTAATAATACCTCAATTTATCCCGTTAGGGATACAGCGTGAAGATATGTATGTATGTATATTGTATATATAAACTTAGTATATATACTGGCGTATAGACGTATAAAGAGTGCGAGTGAGAATGTAATATTTTATCATAGTGGCACAAGTAGGAAATAGACAGCAAACGAGCACTATTGTAACCCTTCTTGAATGACAGGTCGTCACAAGTCGTCACACTGTGGAGAACGCTGTTGACTTATCTTATTATTTTGTGTTATTCCTGTTTTATTTCAAAGAAGTACTGTTTTTTTCAATAATGGTTACGTGTTCTGTATGTGATTGTTATACATATCGCAATAATCAAGGAAATTCTTCATTTCGTAGATGACATTGACAAATTAAAAATCGTCACGCATCAACGAGCTCTGTTCGTCTATATGCCAGTATACATTAAGGTTATGGTATAGATTGTTGTGTTATCCCCAAGACAATATAAGACATCTAAATGAACAAAACTGTTCTAATAATACCTCAATTGTCTAAATAGAACCAATGGTTTAGGTTCTAAGGTGTAATTGATGTATTTGAACGTATAATACTTAAGGACATGTCCACACCTACGCACAAGACGTACAATCTACGTTCATCATAAGAAAATAATGTGGACGTGTGCATCCACAGTCAAGGCATTCATACAGTTACGAATACTACAATACAATGCTGAAGTAACCGTAAGCAATGAGGTTCTGTATTTAGCCGCTGGTTAGCGCTATTACGTTGTGAGGTATTCAAAGATAACTGTCAAAACATATACAAGTTACTGTGCGACAGATATGGTTCATCTTCTTTGCAACCATTTCGTTTATATATAATTTTATGTATAATATAACGCTTTGAAATGTGATTTAAAAATAGAGAGCAAAAACACGCAACATTGACATTATTATGAGAAACTACATTAGTACTAACACTCAGTAAGCATAAAAAGAAAACCCATATTCTTCATAACGAATACCGGCACGCTAATTATTCTTGATATGATGGTAGTTTGTTCGTTTTGTGCGTGTGGCTAACGGAAAGTAATACTTCTAGAGCCGTTCTCTTATTAGGCACAATTTGTGCACGTGCGTTGTTTAAGATACGTTCACAGATGTGACCAAAAAGTTAACATAGTATATCTACGTTAACTTTTTTTATTTAAAAATAATTTACTCATTTTTTACTCATAAATTTTCCAAACTTAGCTTTTTTAAAATTAAGAATAAGACGTTCATATAACTGCGAGGTAAGGCACGAAATTTCTAAAAAGCAAAAAATCTATTGCCCATTTTACAAAACATTCTTTGTAAAACAATTAGCCAGAACATAATATCTGACAGCGAGTGCCAGTTATACAAACTTAAAACTAATACAATATAACTATATACCTATGTCGAATACAGTGGCGTAGCTATTATAGGACAAATAGATGCACTACACTGTACTGCACTTGAGTAGCCTTAGGCGACTGTCTATCCCTTAGTACAGGGGGGGCCAACCTGCGGCTCGCGAGTCACATGCGGCTCTGTGAAGGATTATTTGTGGCTCTCTATAGCCGAGTTCCCTTTTCATTTTTGTGCTATTATATTTTAAAAAATTATCATATTATTTTAAAATATTAGAATCGAAGTATCCTGAATTAAAAAAGGCTGCTTGTCGAATTATTTCAATATTTGGAACAACGTACTTATGTGAATCATTTTATTGCACTTTAAAATTCGTGACATACAAACACCGATCAGTATTAACTAACCAGCATCTCAAAGAATTACTGAGAAGTGCTGTCACCAATTATTCGCCAAATTTTAAAGAATTATCCAGAGAAGTAAAATAAATGTGTTTAATTTTTAATATTTAAATTTAATACACATATTTTGTACTTTTATTTATATGTTTTCAACAAATATAATTTCTGTAAAAAATTTTTTTTTTCATACCTATTTTGCATACCTTTTAAATATGCATTTAATTGCGGCTCGAAAAAAAATTCAAATTTTAGAAAAATGGCTTGGACTATCAAGGAGCTAGCTTGGCCACCCCTGCCTTAGTATGAGAAAACAGGGACGAAATTATTGTTTGACGATGAGATTTGATTATGCGAAAGAAGTATGTAAGAACAGCGACACTTGGCGCTTTATCTCCTCTGCCTACCCTTTAAGAACACAGTGTAAAGATAACTGCAATTATGTATGATTACATACTATACGTATGATACGTATGATAAGAAAATTGATGTAAAAAATCATGTTAGTCTACTTCATTCGTATTATTATTAATGATTTTACTCATGTGACACCTCGATATAACAGGTATGTTTTATTTTATAGAGGAATTTATTTTTTTCGCATCGACGCGTCGACGACGCATTTACTACCCAGCTAAGCCACTGGCCATATTGGTACTATATTGTATATCTTAACTATATCATATTTTCTATATTTGTCACATTGCCGATATAAAGATAGAGAAATACTTGTAAAACTTAAAAACAAAATTTAGACTAAATATTAAAACATGGTTATAAACTAACAGGAATGATAATATAGGTAATCTAATTGAACAACAACAATATTAATATTCAAATTTAGAATTTATACTTTAGAATTTAAAATTTTGTAACAAATCTTTGGGATGTATGTAGACATATAAAATATTTAAATCAAGGTGATTATACATTTTCATGTAATAGGAAAGGCACTACATAAGCTCTATTAAATAAATGCTTTATCTCTTGGCATTATTTCCATTTTCAATAATACAAAATTTCTACTCTTCAATACTTACAAGACAATAAATAAACTTAGAATACCTCTCCTTTCTTATTCCTTTAACAAAGCCTATTTCATTGGTAACAAATCATGGTCGAAATCCTCACAACATCAAGCATTAGAAACGTAGAGCTTTGGATGACTTTTCAACTTCTAAGTAACGAGAATTATCATAATAAATGATGAACACACTATTGCTCGATACATTCTATGAAAAACCTTCGTTAATCATTTTGCCAACTACTTATAGAATGGGTATGAAAATGGAAGCACATCAATTTATTTCTCGCTCTCACGACAATCTGTATACTTTCTATATTTCTGTAAAACGATTGATTTATCAAAAAGTCTTTTCTAATTAGTACTCCCCCATGCACGCATCGAATTAAACTTACAATACAATTATTAAAGTAATTGTGTTATATAATATGCATGAAAGAGAAAAAAGATATCTATCGTCTCTTACATATCCATAAGAGGCAAGCGGTGGCCGTCAGGAGGCGGGGTCATTAACTACAAACAACCTTTTTGGTTATGAACCGCTGCAGAGTAAACATTATTCACAATGTTTACATTTGATAGCATTCAATGCAATTTGCGTTCACACAAATCACAAACACAAAGTTCAAGTTTACATAAAGTTGCGTGCAAACTAATTCACTCTTCTAGATGATTTGTTCGTGACTCAGTAATGTCACTGACAGTTGTTTATTCATGAACTACAAGTCGGGTTGCTACTCTTGCGACGGTGCGCGGAGCGATGTTGATTTACAGAACTAAGAGCGTAATTCATCGTGAACTAGTTCGCTCAGGGTATTTGAGGAAGCGCTATTTCGACCGAAATTATTCTTGAATTACACCAGACTAGCGCAGGACGGACGCATAGAGAGCGCAGAATAACATGTGACGTAAGGAGTCGACAGAATACTTTTATCTCTTTCTTGCTCAACTCCACAGTAAACAAACTAAGATGATTATTTATCGAAGAAAATCGTCGAGCAAGAATGGAGTACAGATTCATGTTTAAACTGATAAGTAAGTACTAAATCCAACATAATTGATATAATATTATTAGCAGATCTGAAAGCGATGTTGTAAATCAACATCTTGGCTAAATAGAGCATTCACGGAAGTGAGATAAGTGAGAAAATATAAAAAAAAAATGAAAGCTATAATAAAATTATAGAAATAATTAATAATTTGAAAAAGAAATAATTTGATACTTTGTTGTACTACTTCTTTGGACACTCCTTCTAATAAATACATGAACTACGCGTGCATTCTTTGATTTGGTGATGTGACTAGATAAGCTAGCTATGTATTTTGGTGTAAAGGCAGTAAATAAGCGAAGCTCTTTCAATACACAATATTATATAGTATATAAAATCTTTGCGATGCAACGAACTCGAAGGCACTATCAGCTTACAATAAAATATTAAATAATAATTATTATTTATCAATATATTTTACAACAGATAACAAATTAAAATATTTGGCATCTATAGTGACATCTTGAGAAACATTTTCCTTGATGGCAACATTGCTATCACAAGTTCAGATGTATACCATATTTTGACGTATTCGAAATATAAACTATGTAACAAAACGAGTATGAAAGTTGGAATGTACGAATTGATCTATTTTTCAAAATTCTAAACATTAACAAACAAAAACAATGATATCGCGCCAGCACGTAAACGGAACTACAACTATGCTTTATTATGCTATGCGGTTTACTATGTATAAAGACACGACGAAAGTGAATGTAAAATATGCTATCTAAAGATTTTTAATCACTTGTTGATGAATATGAAGTGTCATATTTTAGTGTTAGTGACAAGAGTCACGATGGACTGAGAGTTTGCTCTAACAGCGTGTCCGTTTTTTGATGACCTAGTTCTAGACTTTTATTAATGTGCGTCATACACAGTTGAATATGACATATTTTATTTTTGTGAATAATGTAGCCAAAATACTTAAAATTTACGAGTACTTTGCAAATAATTATTTCAGTATTACAATATTTTGTACGTCAAATCAGTCATGAGCTGACATGAATTCCACTGACAGCGCGAGGTGGCCATAACTATGGTTTTACTCTTTGCTGCGCTCAATGAGATAGAAAGAGAGAAACGTAAATTCGTTTGACACACGGTGATAGAAGCGGCAACTCATTATGGCTCCGTCCACTTTGATTTTTGGTCCGAGGTTGTTTCCTTAACGTGAGATATCAGTGTATTTGTTTTTAAATATTCTAAACTTGAAATCAAAAACCTCTTTGGTTAGCATCAACAAAAAAGCAACACACTATGTGATGTCATAATATTTGTGACTAAATAATACTAGACATCTGTTTCAGAAAATGTTATAATGAATATTCGTTTTATTAAATGGGTGACCAATACCGCAAATTTAAACTAACAAAATATATCCTTAATTACGAAGTAGTGACGCCAACAATACCGCTGTATACGTTTAGTTTTGTAAATAGGATTAAATTATTAAAGATGGTGTTTAATAAATAATGCATTATTGAATCTATCTGGTAGTTATAATTATAGTCTAACTTTTAATTCGATAGAGTGGTTCGACGTTTTAGTATCAAAGTATTAAAAATAATAAGTATCAAAAAATGATGTGGTCAGCTAAAAACAATGTGGTCTACAATAGTGTTGTCCCATTCAATTGAAGAAGAAATGGTGTTGTCAAGTGATAGAACTGAATCGATATCAATTCAACTAAATCGATCTACTAGTTTAACATTTAATTGACTTAATTTGATGCTGACATAGCCCTGGAGCGTCACCATTCATAATGTATTAAATCATTCAAAATAAATAAACAGCATTTTTTTTTCTTTTTTACTATTTTATCCAAATGAACTACCACTACTTCATGAAATGGAATAATGCAAAAAAGAGATTTCACGCGGATAACGTCGCAGGACAACCGCTACGGACTAATCATAATGAAGTCGACATAGAGGAATATCACTATTCGAAAATTGCAGTCTGGTTACGCTGGAAATGTCGAATCACACTATCGAATTAAGTTGGATGGACTTTACATTCTATAGACAGTACACTCATTCTATTTTCGTCTTCATACTAGATTTCCTTTTAAGTTAAATATAATAAAAATACCTCGTATCTATCTAAACTCATATCTAGGACCCGTATTTTTTGGCTGTCTAGCCAAAAAATAAAAAGATATTGATTAGTAAAAAATGTACATCTTATAAGCATTTTTCTTTTTATAAGCTTCGCCAAACGAATTGTTTAATTTTCTTTAAGTTAATTGTTCTTTTTTATCTCAAAAGTAAACATTAGTTGTATTGTTTTCTCCAATTACAATATAAGTATAGTGACATGAATATTTTGTTATATAACTAAACCGCATAACTGCGTATTGATGCATCTCCACTTCTAAGTATACTCTGATTACTCAGTACTTTGAGTATAAGTATAAAATGCCTGACAGGAAAAGCCTCTTTAATAGTTACAATGAAAATTATGTGAAACCGAACATCGATTCAATCATTTCATTGTATATTTATAACAATATTTGTTATAAAACATTTGCAGTATTGAACGCCAACTACGGTAAACAAACAAGAAGTAAGTAACGAATACAAAATTTCGAGTTATTGTCTTTTAATCTACTCTGCTATCGTAACTAGGACTCTGACGCGATGAAGGCGGCGAGACACCGTATCCGGCGTACTCGTCGTTTTCCAACAACTTAGTCTGTGTCGCGAATGTGTCGAAAGCATCAGCGGAGTAAGACATCGAGTTCAGTATTTCTACTACGCCATTTAGTTTGATCGTGTCCCTGAGATGCCAGTGCTTGCTGCACGCGCGGCTTTCCACATGCGGGCAACTTTTGCGTAGCCCGTTCCGCGGCGGCCTGCCTCGTCTCTTACCTGATCGTCCACAGTCGGAGCAGCTGACCAATTCTTCTGGGGTTCCAGTCTTTTTGTTTTCGCGATCGTCACCAAGACAGAAGTCGCAATACGGTGATGGAGACGCCTAGAAAATAGAGTTTGAACAACTGTTTTTAGCTTTTTATATAAAATACATTCAGAAATTGTCTCGGAAGCCGAGTAATCCCTATAGTGATTTTAAAAATGAATAGTAAAATATTGACGTCTATAAAAATTGTTTAAAACAAAATAATATTCCAATCTGGCAACACTACATTGCTACCGTCTACACGTCAAAAATTCCACTCACGCTTAGTTTTCAAATCTGGCAATCCTGCTCTTATAGTGTATGTTTAGACCAAATAATTATGTATTACGATTTTCCGATCTGCTTAGCTTACTTCCGTTTCCAGCAATAATAAGATCAAATTAACTGACGGAAATGTCAAAAGCACTCGCATACTTAGATGAAAGTATGTGAGAAGAATAATGAGATTTGAAGAAGCGAAAGTATGACCGAATAGGACCGCAAAGCTTGGCTCTCCATCCTATCTGGTTACACTGTTAAGAATACATGCAGTGTTGGGCAAAGTGCATTTGTAAAAACAATTACAATTACAAATTGTAATTATAAAATGTAATTGTAAAAACATTTTGTTTGTAATTGTTTTTACAATTACATTTTGCCCAACACTGAATAGGGGGTGAAGATATGTGTGTGTGTATGTACTAACCTTATTGTCAGCCTCTTTGGTGTCGAGTGCTGGTGGAGCGGGTGGCGCGGACGGCGCGGCGGCGGCGCTGGCCGGCCCGGGGGCACTGGGGGTGTTGGGGGCATTAGGGGCGCTGGAGGCGTTAGGGACGCTGGGGGCGTTAGGGACACTGGGGGCGTTGGGGGCGCTGGTGGAAGCGGGGTCCGCGGCAGCGGGTGGCACGAGCGGCGCGTGCGCAGAGTCCGAGGAGGAAGTGTCGGCGGACGCGGGCCGCGGCGGCGGCGACGGCCGGCGCTGCGGTGGCGTCGACGGAACAGCCGCTGCTGAGGGATCCAAACCACGCGTATATCACGTAAGTAACGCATTTTAATTTTATATTTATACACATGGTGCTATTCCCTCAAACCAAGAAACACAATGGACGATTTATAACAAGTTGCCGCTTTTACCGCCGTGTTTTCGACGAAATTTCCTGTCTCTTTCTATTATGGCTAAAGTTTATATGTACTATCTATATTTACATAAGCGAAATACCATTCACTGACTGACTGACGCTCATTACGAGATCTGTGAAACTATAAATCCGATTGACTTCAAATTTAGCATAGTTACTCCTTTCGCGGTGTAGACGTTCACTAAAAACGGATTTTACGAAAGTCCTGTCCAAAATAGCTCTGCTACCCGTGCAAAGCCGGAGCGGGTCACTACTAGGCTATAAATACAATAAATCAAAAAAACATCATAGTTTACGTTCATACTTCCAATGTAGATCACAATAGTTATACTGTCATTGTCTCACACGGACACGAATGGAAGTCTGTTATACTACTATTTTGTTTGCACAGAATATTAATAGATATGTAATTGTATTTAGTGGACTTTAGCACTAGGTATACCAGGGAAAATTGTAATAAAGGATAAATGCGTGCGTAGGGTTTGAGTGTTATATTACAAGTCCTTTTTACAAAGTACGATTAATTCTAATATATTAATGTGAGTACAACGACGTTCGGCCATCTTCGTCTGTATTCGTTACATTGGCGCGAACAGTCATTATCAAACACATATTCATTATTTATTTATTTATAACAAGTTGCGACTCTTACCACCGCGTTTTCGACAAATATTCCGGTCTCTTTCTATTTCATTGAGTGTAACCACGAGTAAAACAGCTATAGTAAGTATGGCAACCTCGTACTGTCGGTAAAATTCGTGTCAGCTTATGAGTCGGTCATCAAATAATTATTTGCAAAATACTCATAAATCTTATCTGTTTTGGGTAAAATTATAAAAAATAAATAAAAATATGTCATGTTCAGCTGTATATCGTTGTGCTGTGACCTTCCCTAGTCACACTAGTAAAGTCGGTCAACAACACTTTAGGTACTTAGAGCAATTGCTCCGTCCATTGATACTCGACCCAAGGGTTGCACAGTAGTCGAAATTCGACTGTAAATATAATATAAACGCTTTTTCCCTTGGCATACACACACTCCACTGATACGAAACAGCTTACAAATCATGCAAAATTCACTGTGCGATGCTCATTCAATCTGTCAGTATTTATTTGTCGGCAATATTTTAAAATTCTTTGGCGTCAATTTCTATATTCTGTGCGACTATTTGACCCTCGGATCAAGAATCAAAATGTACGGAGCTTTTGCTTCAAGAGCGTGTCCGTTTTTTGTGGACCTACTTTCTAGACTTTTATGTGCGTAATTAGCACAAAATAGGGAAAGATCACAGATTTTTACTTGGGATAGACCTTTTTTTTAGAAAATACACATCGATCATCTGTCTCAAACTAGGGCATTCCCTGTGCTATGAGAACCAGACGACCACTGGGGGCGTCTCCTAGTACACCCAGACTCGAGACAATCTAGAACAGTTCGTTTCCTAAATTTACCCGACTGGGAATCGAACCCAGAACCTTCCGCGCTTAGACACGACGCCGAAACTACGCCGTAGAGGTGTACAACTGTAGCTGAAAATGATATATTTTTATTTTTGTGAATACTAGAAGCCAAAACACTTAAGATTTAAGAGTATTTTGCAAATAATTATTTCAGTTTGGTATGTGAAGTCAGTCATAAGCTAACACGAATTACATCGACATTGCGAGGTTGCCATACCTACTATAGTTAACCGTTTTACTCCTGATCACGCTCAATGAGATAGAAAGAGACACGAAATCTCGTTTGACACACTGTGATAAAAGAGTAGTAACTGATTGCTGTTCGGTCCATTTTGATTATTGGTCCGAAGTTTGACTACAAACTTTTATGTGTTTTGCTTAAATGTATTTATAAAACATAAATATTACAAAAAAATGTCAGCGTTTTGCGCTTTCTCCATATAAATTTTAACTTGGTCGAATTTCACATCGCTCCTCCGTGCGCGCAATATGTTTATAAAGGGGTACAAAGTTTTCATGCATTTATAGCTAATAATTGAGCAGCACTCCTAGCGGTGACCAAATGAACCAGTTGATTATGTCCTCGCGCAGGTTGTAAAAATCAGCAGAAGCATAGGGCTCATTTTATTTGGCATCACTTCTATCAATAAGTGTCTGGGGCTACAAATGCCAATGTGGATTTATATAGTGACATGTTGCTAACCGATCGTTTTGCAATTCTTTCTTTGCTCAAAAGTTTGTCAGATTTTCACGACGTTCGTGGGAAGATAGGCAGCTGGAATATTCCATATTTTTTTCTTTCCAGATCAACATGGAATCAGTGTTATCTATTCTATTAATCAGTAATATCTATTTACAAAAGACTGTGTTCTGACTGATTTTACTGAATGACAGGCTGATTTATCAATGCTGAGACGAAACCTGAGGTTCCAGAAACTTTAAATTTTGCATAGAGGTTCCTTAATACATAATGTAGGCAACCACTAAAAGATTTTTGGAAATTAAAGCCAAAGAGTTTAAAAGATATGTCAAAGTTAGTACGAAAAAAGCTGCTACAGAATACAGTCTGAACCCAAAACAAATTGGAGCCCGTGGGAACTAAGTTATACCTGTTCCAACCGCAGGATTGTTGAGAAACGTAACGTAGCTGTCCTGGTATTCGGTGGCGGGCGGCGGGGGCGCGGTCTGCGGCGCGGGGGGAGTGTGCGCGCCCGCGCGACTGTCGCGCGAGTCGCCATCGCTCCCCGCTGCGCCCGCGGGTTGGTCCTTGTGCGTGTGCGTGAAGTGGTATGTAAGCCCAGGACGCGTCTTGTATTTAGCACCGCACACTAAAGGAAACATACGTAAAATTTACTTAATGCACTAAAAATAAACTTATAAAAAGGCTATGGTCCGAAATAAGTTTCCAGCGATAAAAAACTAAAGCCCGACCTAATGTTAACAAAACAATATAATTTATTTTAGAAACTAATAAAAACATGAGTTTATTCTGACAAATAAGAAACACTAAAAATTTTGACTAAAATATCTATTCTTGAGACAAGTAATTCATTTTGTGTGTATCCTTCCATTTTCAATGCTCGTCTTTGACAAAGCAAACAATACTGGTCCGAATTTAAGACAAATACTCCCAATGTTTTCATAATAAAATATATTTAAATTTAACGTTATTCGTGTAATTATATTCCAGACAACACTAAATTATTAAATAATCATTGTAGACATTAGTAATTGATTTAAATACGGGATATATATGAAGCAACTATAGAATTAGTAATTGTGTCTACAAATCTCAACATTTAAAATTGATGGTTTTCTCTATAAATTTGCAACTTTTGGTATAAATCACATTTTCTTTAAAATAAATGGTCTTTGCTATAAAAAAAAACACACAAAAATTTTGGTTACAACTGCAATCACTGAAACTTTAATGTGGTGTAACGGTGATAATAAATGCTTGGGAGGAAATTGTGAGGACAAATGCAGGCTGTTTAAATTGTTTCACATTGGGTTAAAATTTTAATAATTTTTTTTGTAAATTTATAAACACGACGATATATTTATAACATTTTTTTTGGTTAGGTTAGGTTCGGTCTTTTTACCACAACGCGCGAGCCGAGCGAGCGAAGCGAGCATACTGCGGTAGCAGCCGGCGAAGCGCCAGATCGGAATTCGCTTTATACATGGAGCAGTATTGAAACATGAGTCCGCACTCTATAGAAATAGTTAGTTTAGAGTCTATAGAGATAGCACTCTAATAGATAATCCTCCGTCTTTTTTCATCTTTTGCTGTTTGGTGTATTTCCGAGTTATTTCCAGGAGTTAGGAAGAGACGTCGCGCAATGTATCAACTCCATTCACTGCGCGGGATATGTCGGCATTGTCATGATGACAACTTGTCAAGTTTATTTATTTAGTTTATAGAAAATGTTATTTTTCATAGCACAATCTATTATTTTTAATGATTGCTTATTTTTTTTATTGGCAATAATTATTTTATAGTTTTAATACTTTTAATGAAGGAGTGACATTTAATTACATAACATTATATTTTTTAAAAGGAATTCATAGCAATTTTGTCTATCTTTTCTCCAATTTTGAAGTGCCATTAAATGCATCATCTCTTTAAATGCTAGTAAATCAATGCAATCAATTCTATTAATATATAATAAGTATGATTGTATGTATGTTATTTATATAATTAGAAATGACTGAACACAAGTTTACTTTACATTATATCTTCGATTTAATATCTTCCTAATGAGCAGTCGTGATTTCGTGAAGTCTGTAAATCAAGAAATTAGACAATACCACGCTGCCCAAGAAGATGATGATGAATATAATAAGCAAATACTATAAATACATCTTATATTTTATCTTATCGTTCTGGGTTCGATCCCGGACGGGTCAATTAAGGAAACGAACTTTTCTAGATTGACTCGGGTCTGGGTGCATGGGACACGCGCCCAGTAGTCGTCGTCTGATTCCCACAGAGAATACCCTAGTTTGAGATCAGACGATTGGTGTAGAGTCAAATTATTATTATTATATTATTTAAAGGATACGTATCGCTAAAATATTAAAACGGACCATAACAAATCAATATTTTACATTATAAAAATAATACAATTTCATAAAACCAATTAAAACGTCTACTTACCGAACGTAGTGCCTCCCTCTGCAATATTCACACACTGCATTTTTTAACAGCTTCGATTACCAATTTTTAATTTATTAAATATTTTTAAATAAAGAAATGCGTGTGAAAGGGATAGCGAGAAGCCTACGTCATCAGAACAGAGCATAGAGGAGGCACCACGACGGCAATCGGCGTTATATAACATCATATATGTATGTATATTGTAGCGCACCCTTCCACGAATTATCCGTCATCAATCAATACAGCAAATATTATCATAAGTGGAGTAAATATAAGAACGCTTTCAACTATTTCACCTATAATTGTACTGAGTGAATGACACAGTCAGACACGTAATTTTTAATGTGACTTTTTTAGTCAAGAATAAAATTTTAAAACGACAAATCTATTAACATTTAAAATGAAAGTTTTTTTATTAAACGTTTTATGATTTGTAATTTGCTATAACAAGAAATGTAAAAAAATTAGTTCTACTATTTATTGAAAGCAATATGAGTTCAGAGCACTTACAGCAGCGCTAAAACTAACAAGATTACTCGGTAACAGTTTGAAAAACACTGGGTATTTAATTTTTCTTTTTAATTATTATTATTATTTTTTTTAAATAATTAAGGTTTGAAAATGGTGTAAACGTTCTTATATATCATCCAGTGCAAAAAAGCCGGCCCGTCGTGATATTTCTATGTTCAGTTCTAGAAGACGCAGGCTCCCGCGTGGTCGTTTGATTGATGACTTCAAATCAATGGATCTGCATTACACGTGTTGAAAAAATAAAAATAAGACAATGTACATCATCAATACAAAACATACCGATGCGATACACTGAAACTTTACCAAAGCAGACTAAAGAACTGAAATGAAAATTAAGAAATTTCAAGTTTACTAAACTTAAATATAATAACAAAACTACGTTGTGTTAATGATGACCTAGTACCGATAATTTAATAGAACATCTGATACGTTATTAATATAGTCAATGAACTTCCATTTTTAATAACAGAAGAATAGACAAGTTAATTCTCATTAGAACAAAGCGATGATTACTATATTTGTATTAGAAATAACTAAGAAAATAAAAGTAAAAGTAGCTAAATTTCCAGTGTATCATGAGATCCAAACTTGGAGTCCAATCAAAACATGTACAGCCAAAATAAATAAAATAGATACATTTGATAATTTTATTTCTTATTCAACATAAATATTCTTGTATAAATTCATAACAATCTTTGGGTGCTAACAATAGTTTGGATCTAAGTATATCTAAAACCCCTAATACTTAATGCATTAATTAGTAATCGAATAAATAATCACCAACCATACATTCAAATACAATGACTAAAATTTTAGACAAATACTGAATTTTTAATAGAACACACCAAATTAAATGTTATCAAAACCGTAGACAAAATTGTATCACTCGTTTTGACTCAATGTCTATAAATATTTAAATCGAAAAATACTAATTAAGTTATATACAATTTCATTTCTCCAGTTACAATCTTTGACTTTAAAATCGATGGAAGACAAGACCATATCAACTTTTCGGTTTCCTAACGTTTCTTTGACTCTTTCCATGAAGTAAGTTTGCAGATAATATGGGAAAAATTAGCGCAAATTAACTCATTTTTCAGTTAGAAACGAATAAAAAAAAGCAATAAATTTGATTTAAAATTTTAACAAATATCCTACGATTAGAAAAGTGATATATGAATAAATTTTACTTAGGTATAAGCATTGATAAATACAGACAAGACAACTAAACTGTCCTTATAGTACTAATAAGTAAAACTTTATTCAAGACATTAAAAGGGAACGTAATATATGCCGCCTTACACTTAAACTCCTTTAAGTTTAAAAAAAAGTGTTTTAGTATCTTCAAACATGACATAATCATGTTTTGTTTTATTCATTATTCTTGGGAAGTATTTTGTAAAATCAAAATGGACTGTCGTTATGAATTTCTGCACAAAAATTTACATACATTATTGAAGTTAATTTATCAACATAGCCTTTTCTTTTAAAAGGAAAAGCAAGAAAAACCTAAATATGTAATAGTAATAGGTGGGAAAAATAAAACTTTAGTCATTGCGAGAAATAAATAAACTATCACAGACACATGAGTCATACAACAGAAACCAATCAGTGCTTAAAATGTTAAATATTGTGATAAATTCATAAGACGCTCTCGATTACGACCACAGGGCATAATATGAAGCTACCGACGATCTACAAATCCTGATTATTACATTCTATAGTTATAATTAATTCATTATAATATGATTATAATCAATGATGACGTTGTTCCCATAATCATAACAAAATATCGTTTAATTTTTATTATTATTACCTATTTTATTACCTACCTATTTATTTCATGTATTTCACTTGTAACTTACGAAAAAGAACGAATATTCATGAATTTTGTTGTACCAAGAGTCAAAATACATGGAGCCTATGCTTGAAGAGCGTGTCCATTTTTTGTTGACCTAGTTTCAAAACTTAATAATGTGCATGACTTGGGAAAGATCACGGTACAACGATACACAAGCTCAACATGACATATTTTTATTTTTGTGAACACTTAAAATTTAATAGTGTTTTGCAAATAATTATTTCAACTTAGTATATGGAGTCGGTCATGAGCTGACACGAATACTGCTTTACTCGTGGTCACGCTCAATGTGATAGAAAGACACGAAAATTCGTTTGACACACGGTAATAAGAGCGGCAAGTCTACGGCTCCGTCCACATTGATTTTTGGTCCAAGGTGCCTGTGGTATGGTTCCATAGACATATCTCCTTTCTCTTATGGTGGCACTTCACATGGCTATTTGTGTTCGCTATTGGGTGTTTGTTGTATTTGGAAAAGTATATGACGTACTCGCAAACATGCAAATACGACCATCCATACATGACAGCCAAATAACAAACACACAAACATTTGGCAGCAGAAGGAAATGTGTTCACCAAAACTATGGACGTGTTTAACTTGCAGCAGGATTTTATTATTTAAATGCATGTAACTATTACATGCAGTGCGTGAAAAAACACAAAGTAGTGAAAAGACCATGGAGAGCAAGGCGCTGGTGGATGCTGACTATGCATAAAAATTTGCATTTTCAATAATTTTTCCAGTTCGCGCTCACAACACAGACACAAAATACTGGACGTCCATACAGATCCACGGCGCGTGCGCTTCTGAATATAGCCATTGTGTAGACGGTTTATTTGCGTATTTGCCTATTTGACCCCTTTGATGTGCGTCGAGAAACCGACAAACGCACGGTAACGGTTGGTATTGGCCATATTTGTCAAATAGGCAAATAAGGCCAATACTTTGTCAAATATACTGTCCACACGTGGTAATTGTTTGCCAAATATGCCAAATACGCAAATACAAATAGCCATGTGAAGTGCCACCTTTACACTTATCTCTTCCCGCTGAAAAAGTTTCCTTTCTTTAATAAGGTCTGTGATTACTTTAAGTGTACAATATATGTAACTAGTACTTGTTATTTTCTTCGAAAATAAAACATTATGCATAAATATCAAACCTAAAATTGGCCAAAACCAATTTTAGTTAAACTAACCAAGAGTCAATAAGTACCAAAAAAAAAGACGAGTACCAAAAATCTGGTATAATCTCTTCTCTTCGGACACTGCCTGATACAAAACTTGTCTTTTTATAAAAGTCATAATTACAATTTGGAAAAAACGGGGAGAGTTTAAATTGAAAGCCATTTTGGATAGAAGCATATGTAAAAAAAAGTTTTTAAATCTTAAAACAAAGAAAAGATTTAGATATATTTAAATTTAAAAATTCAGGGCGCTATATACATATGTACATATAACTTTTTTTTTAAAGGAAAAACAGAAAAATGTGGCTGCTGTGAATCTACCCGCTAAGGGCTAGGACTTCTGTTTTAAGTGACCTGTATTGGTGATAAGTGAAGAACCTGTCAATATTTGCTGTCGAGATTGATGTCGAGATGTAATTTTGTTGTTTAGATGCTATCGGTAATGAGTGATCTGTAAATGTCGTGACGTGTCGTATATTTTTAGTTTTTCAAATTTGAATCTAAAATCCTTTTTCCCCTTTATAAAATCAATAACTTTTGGTTAAAATAGTTACAAAAATATTACAGGTGTATGTAAAGCACTAAAATATTATCTCTATGTCATTATAAGATATTTCATTTTCTATATAGTTCTCATATCAGTATGCAGTCAATGTCGGTTCAACATAAATCATTGGTCTTAGGAATCGAATCGCAATTAGCTGGTTCTATAGGCAAATCGTCAGCAGCTTCATTCTAATGACAAAAATTACAATTAAATATCTAATTTAACCTACCGAATTACGAATACCGCTATGCAAGTAGCAGTTCAAACAATGCATACATTTTCAATATTGGCAGTGTAATCAGTTTTGTATTTTTAATTGGTGTTCATTAGCATTCCGTTCTTTTTCCAAATTTCACATGTAATACATTCTGAACTTTGCGCTAAGAGTTACATTCACACTGGCTTAGCAGGAAATGACAATATTCAGATTCTTCATAAAAGTTACGTTCACAAAATCAAACTTCATGTAATTACTGCAATAATCAATTCTAAATGCAATTTTAAAATATTTAAATAACTTCATTATTAAACAGCTAATAAAACCTCCCGAATATAATTTTTTTTATTTTTTTTTATTTTTATGCTGAATGTTGAAGTCTTAAAAGTTTATTCTTAAAATAGTCAATAAAATAACATAAATAATAGCGGTATAAACTTCAAGAGATTCTCTTATCCACAATACTATACAACACATCATACAATACGTACATTAGATACACAACAATAAAAAGGCATGTTTGAGACTCCATACATATGCTACCTTGACTTATCATTGTGTGTCAGTTTAAATAAGAATGAAATATACTAAAACAAACTGTAAGGAGAGAGATAAAAATGTCAAAGTAAAAGTTAAGAGAGTTTTCAAATCAAGGAATTTAAAATATTTATGTGACACACAACAGTAAGTAGTTCACAATATCCCTTATTTTGCTCGGCCCCATCTACTATACTAAAAATTACAGTATCATTGGCCCTGCACTATATAAACTATGTGATGCTTACATCCGTGATATACTTCATAAAATTATCTAAGCCATTCAAGACAGGCGTGAATCTAGGAAAAATATAAATAGTAAAATGTGGGAATCCTTTATTATATAATTTTAAATAAGCAAGTATTAATGCACTCTCAAGAAAGTTATATAATATTCAGATCATGAAGCATAGATGTAAAATATCAATCCTGATATGAAATCTCACTTAGAGGAGTGGTTTGAAAATGATTTAGATTCACATAAGTCTGTATCGAACAGCGTGTAATCGAATTAACTATAAGAGCTCAGGTCCTAATAATTTATTGTGTTAATTTAGTAACTATTGAGCAATTTTCGATTATTTTCGTATGGAGGCAGTTATATTGTATTTCTAAAATATTCTCTAAAATATATTGCACTTGTAGGAATGTAGGCTATGTACCAATATTTAGTTTCATTTTAGTTTTAAAAATTTACTATGACTATTTTATGTATACATGTATATAGCATAAGGGCCAATTCTCATCGACGTAGAGTTAATGGGATGTGCAGCTTTTAATGTAGTCTTATATTGCTGTGCACTGTTTGGGTGTAATGTACAAGTGAAAAGAACGAGTAATGCGATCTTTGGCAACGCCAAGCGATTCTCATTCTTTCGTACATTAGTGATTGGAGATAAAGTTCAATAAATATGTACAATGTCAACTCTACCCAATGCGAAACAGCCCTAAGCTCAACTCACACTATCGATTGAACAAAACATGTATATCCCATTTTTTCATTTATGTCTTTAATGTAAACAAATGTGGCGACTATGACATTTATAACATAACTAGAGATGGGCTAGTTCGCAAATGATTGACTATTTGAAAGGTACATTACTCCAGGTGGACATAGGCTGTATAATATGTATTTAACCCAGGCGAAGCCAAGACGGACCGCTATTCATTGATAAAATCCATTTCCTGTGTTCATTTATTTACATGATTATCGGACTTTGGATTATTGTAAGCCATTATTATCCGGTTCCTATATTCAAGCGTGAATATCTGCTTGCGAATAGTTAGAAATGCTGCTATTCATCGTTTATATCAGCATCCCTTTCTAATTGTGCTCAATCAGACATTTGCACTCGAGTATCTTAATGAATACGGGTCCAATTTTTACATACTGGAATTTTTAATTGAAAAAGAATTTACTAATTTATAAATAATTAGTCCTAAGTAAACACAGCAATACTAAATGTAACTAATATGTCTCGGATCTCACTATTAGACCTACCAATTTTACGTGAGTTCTATAAGTATGAAAATAGTGTGAGTTGAAGCCCAAATCAACACAATACTTATTACATAATAAAGATGGCGTACGTACATCGTAAGCTGTTGATATGGTTGATGTTTCACTACGAAACTATGAGGTATGTGGGCTACACCAACCTTGAGTTCGGAGTTTACTCGAACAAAGAAAGGTAAGATACTGCTGCGTTTTTAGTCAGCTTACTTTTTAAATGTATGGGTATGATTAATATCAAAAGTATGGATATGATCTAAAATTCTACATTGTTTATATGATGATTTTTTATTTGATTGTTTAGTAAAAGCTGTTAAATTTTGTTCATTTAAAAAAAAATATAGACTCGAGGACTCGTAATGATTGTTTTATTTACTTATTTTGGTAACCAAATTCCTGTTATTCATTTTTAAAAGTGTAATATATATAGATTTTATAAATATTTTGTATATAAACATTTGAATCATCCTTGTTCGGAATCGTAGTAATGTATTTATATATCTGTTACTAAGGTACTGAATCCTGGGACATGTCAAGAATTTTGGATCATATCTATACATTTGATATTAATCACACACCCATAATACTGATCACTGGTTATTATCTGTAAGCACAATGTATGCTCACTATGGCCGGCAGCATTTAGGTGTGGACAATCAGCATTTCGGTTTTGTAAAGTATTCAATGTAACTACATTCAATAATTATTAAGGAAAGCATGGTCGTAGTTTGCTTACGCCGCCATTCTAACATAGGGTTAGTGTTTTTAAACAAAACTAAGAGTTAAGGCGTCTGCGCTTCTACGACGTGACGCTTCAACTGCGTCTCGACTTTGCAGCGAATAATTTCTCATAGGAGTCTCCATAAATGGACTTCCGCTGATATACAAAATTTTTCTGTTGCTTTAATTTTGCTAGATCTTTATTTTTTTAAATATATTTTATTTCTATATATCCTTAAATTGTTTGCATAAAATTATGAACATTAAAAAGTTTTTTTACTTACTTCTTGCCCTTATAAACTCCACTCAATTTCAAACTGTATTTCACGAACTTCCTTTGGGTTAATGGTACGCACATCTAAATATTACCTGACTTAACCCTGACTTTTTTTGCCAACTTTATGCATGCATATAAACTAACTTATGACTTAATCATTGGCTCTAACATTGGGTGCTAATTTGTATCTTTTTAGTATTTAGTCTCGCCAGATGAAATATAAAATAATATTTACTAATATTGTTCACTTTCCCATTTGGAACTCCTAATATTCTTTAAAACTCATTTTTTCTATGTTTTCAAAGGCATTGTTCTTTCAATATTGTTATATAAACAAACAGAGGTGTCGCTAAATTGAGTTTTAAGCAGCACTAATCCTAAGATGCAGAAACACAGGTGAGACAGTTGAACACAGATCAGATAGTTTTTGTGTGGTTATATACATATGGTCATAAAGACTGTTTCAATTAAATTTGCCACAACGGTAAATAAGAGTTATGTTAATGTTTCGTTTATTTAAACGTGACACATTGTAATACACTAAATAGCTTTTGACGTAAATTACTAAATATAAATACCAGTAGGGAGCTAACTTTGCATTTGAACAAGTATTCTCATAGCAACTGAAAATCATAATAACAGTTTTCTCCTAACACTTCTAAGCTCTAAACGCCAGCTACTCCAGTAGTGGTGGAATTAAAGGTGACAGTATGTAGAAGTTGAAAAAAAATAAATAGTTGTTTGCGTATCTTCATACTGTACAAAAATTCATGTGATGGTTTTTCAAATCATTTTTTATTAAAAAATAATAATCAGCCGTATTGAAGAGAGGGAATTATATGTCAGTCACGTATATGAACCATATAAATTTGTAAGTATAAAGTAATTTTATACCTTATGAAATTTATGCAGCTGATTTTTAGACTTCTAAAATAAAAAAGAAAATCGTTAGTCATATTTTTAACGAGAGTAAGAGCGTCTATCTGCGTCTTAAACATGCTGCGTGCTTAGTGCACCTAAGTATTTCATTTGGCAAATGAGCTGACGATCTGTACAACCACATTCTGCTGATGGCGATTTTTATTTTTGTTAAAATGATGGCTATGGAACAGACACTACAGAAGAGTTAAACGCTTCCTAATATAATGTTAGAGTTCATTCATAAAGTAAAAATTAAAATATCTAGAATTAATAAGATCAGTACCATCATTCTTTCTCAATTATTATTTCTATGTATAATTTAAAACCGCCATGAACTTCGTTTCATATTTCCCTTGTCTCTGTGTACAAAAACTTGTGATATTCTGACTTGTATTGCTCTGTGAGATCTGCGTCGCACAGTATGTGTAGGCTTATGTTGACTGGCCTTATCACTATACTTGAGACTTCACTTACTGTCGATTTAATGTCTCTTTAGTAAATTACCTTTATTAGCATTCTGTTGTTAAATTAGAAACTTTCTGTTCAGTCTATATTTCCATCCGTTTGTAGCTCTTTCTTGAATAATAATAAGTATAGTGACTGATGAGCCAAAAATGGGAATGATGATTTTGGAAAGAAATTTTCTTTGGATCCTCCTATTCTGTAGAGTGGGAAGTCAAAAACTGAACTGAGCTCAAACGAGAGTCAACTACAATTAAAAAAAAAAAGTTTAACCAGAGCCAGTGCAGAGGGTGAAGACAATCTGAATCAAGCCGCATGTATTTTTTCATCTTTACAATCATCCAGCGAGACATATCGTTTATAAAATGGGGGGACATCTAGCATACTACCTGGACCTGCTTTAGGACCTGAGCTATAAGGCTAGGGGGCACTAGTGTCGCCTCCTGGTGGACTTACGTTCGCATCCGAAGGGTTTCTCAGCGTCGCCAGGCACCTCATATGGGAGTGTGGTGCCAATGCCGGACCGTTTCCGACCCCGACCCTGGGTAAGAAACAGTCATGTCAACATAACAAAATAGAAATCACAATTGTAGTCCCAAACTACATAGTATTATAGAGGTATAGAGGTAGTACAAACTCTAGCTTTAACGCCTATACTCCAAATGAATATAAAATAGTCATTTGACCTACTCATATATGAAACCTGGGACTCACCGTTTAGATGAAGAATGTAGTAACTTTACACCAATGTCTCTCAGTCGAACATATTTTAAACACAACTAAAAATAGTGTAGTTAGAGATGATTTATAATGCGCAGGTAAGGTACAGTATGCGGTGTGTAGTGTGCAGTCCAGTGTAAGGTGAGCTATTTTCAGATAAAACAGGTGTTATTATAAAATAGGGCACTGTTTAACATGAAACGAAACATTGGAAAATGTTTTTGGGATAAAAATGTGTCTAAAAGTACATACGTTATAAATTTTAATATCTCTTGTTCACTTAAATGAAACATAAATGGGTGAGTCAAGCTGGCACGGCCATCTTCAAAAGATTAAAAAAGGGATATGACGAAATAATGTGCTCATTATGTGCTAATTATATGCCCAAGTCAATATTTTTGTGCTCTCTAATTAACGCGGCAAATCACAATTCGCCGTGCCAGCTATCGGAAAGCTAGCACGGCCCATCTCCTAGCGGGGCTAAATTTGACTTTGAAAAAAAAAACAACCACCGAAAAATTACGTGCTTTTTATGTGCTTTAAAATGGCCGAGACCAATTTCTGAAAAAACCACCCCTTGTACGGAAAACAACCCTTACAAGGAATTAACCATTTTGCATGGGCTGTCAAATAGGTATACAACTATTGTAGAGAGCACATTCAACAATGCAAAAAACATGTTTTGATGAGGGACATCAATAACTTTTTTTTGAAGTCATTCAGGAATTTCATGCTCTCGTAATGAGCATTCTAGACTTGAATGCTTCGGTTTGAAATCACTCAGGCTTTTGTGCTTGCGACAAAGGCACCCAGGAATTTCGTGCTTTGGTTTTAAAGCATCCAGGAATTTTGTGCTTTGGTTTTAAAGCATCCAAAAATTTTGTGCTTGCGAAATAAGCACCTTGGAATTTTGTGCTCATTGTTGAATGTGCTCTCTATAATAGTTGTATACCTATTTGACAGCCCGTGTAAAATGGTTAATTCCTTGTAAGGGTTGTTTTCCGTACAAGGGGTGGTTTTTCAGAAATTGGTCTCAGCCATTTTAAAGCACATAAAAAGCACGTAATTTTACGGTGGTTGTTTTTTTTTCAAAGTCAAATTTAGCCCCGCTAGGAGATTAGCCGAGCTAGCTTTCCGATAGCTGGCACGGCGAATTAGCAAGAGTGATTTGCCGCGTTAATTAGAGAGCACAAAAATATTGACTTGGGCACATAATTAGCACATAACGAGCACATTATTTTGCCATATCCCTTTTTTAACCTTTTAAAGATGGCCGTGTCAGCTTGACTCACCCAACATAAATCTTTTTTACCTTTTCGATAATTTGATTGAAAAGTAATTTAGATAGTGTGCAGTATGTTGACGGTGTGCAGTATGGAGGTATATAATGCATAGTGTGTCGATTATGTCCATCATGTAGGTAGTAGACAATTAGTAGCTAATGTGCAGTGTGTAGGATCCCTATAATATGCTGTGTGTAGTGCCGTGTGTAGGTTGTGTGTAGTGTGCAGTGTAGGTTGTGTGTAGTGTGCAGTGAGTAAGTTGTGTGTAGCGTGCAGTGAGTAAGTTGTGTGTAGTGTGCAGTATGCAGATAGTGTAGTGTGCAGTACGTAGGAATTTTGTAGTGTGTAGCGCACTGCATACCAATAAGCAACGTACAGAGCGTAAGTAGCGTGAACTGACCGCCCGACCGCGCTTAGCGGGTGCATCGTCTTGTGCCTTGCGCGGGCGGCCGCCGCGGGAGCCCGGCCCTGAAGGCGCACCGCCGCGCCGGCGCCGCCGATTGGCGTACGTGTCGTCGTAATAGTCCTCATCGGACTCCGCCTCGGGCTCCTCGCCCGTCTCCATTTCCTCCATCGCCAGTTCATCGTAGAACCACTCCTGAAAACACACAGAAACTGAATATGTTACAATTATTTTTCGTAATAAGAAAGATAAAATTGATTTAATAGTTTACTGCTGGCTGTAGAGATCTCCAATTTTGTATAGAAGTTCATTATAATATAATGCAGACAAGCACTAATAAGGAATTTTTCAAATTCAACCATGATAGATTAAAAATGGTTGTCTAAAGTTAAAATGATAAAATGTAAGACAGTGTCAGACACACATTAACTTAGGATTCAATAGATAACATTTTCCGAAAAAGTAAAGATAAATTAAAAAATATATAAAAATCTGGATTTAAAATACCAAGTGTTTAATTTTTAGATTCAATGTTATTTTTGGTTTTGAATTTATGTCTTTATGCGAAATTTCAGCTGTCAACTTCGATAATGTGCATTATTCAAAAAGCACAAAGTACAAATGGATTTATAAATGTTCAATTTGCATTATGTAAGCCTCACCCAAATTAGGAGAAAAATAAGATTATTGTACAATAAAAAACAAGTGATATTTAAAAAAATTATGTAATTAAATTAACAATTAAAATAGTACCTTAGGATCATCTTTAGTAGCAGTCTGTGAACCATCTCTGCTATCGTCACCAGCTAATGCATCTCCTGGCACACCAGAACTGTTTTCCCCATCACCAGTATCTGTAATATCGGCTGCACCGCTCCAACCCCAGCGCGTTGACGACATGGTCAAATACTGACGACGGGCTTTGCGCCATCTGCATAATATAAAAAACATATTTAAGCTTGCACCATTATGATTCATGATTTACGAAAATTAATTTAATTAATATTTAACTGTGTCAAAATCCATGCTGGTCTAGAAAAAATTAAAAACCAATGTGCCAATGATTTATGCTGCCATGCAAGTTGCAAAAGCAAGCCAAAGCAGGACTTGACATTTTTATTTTTAATTAAAACATTGCTTATACACATAACTGCAAAACATAATGTATTGACTCTCATACTAGAATGACCTGCATTGTGTGAGACTTTAGTATTACAAAGTTTATTTTATTAACTACCAAGTTTCAAGTCTCACATTAGTGTTACATATTTTATAAGTAATGTAATTTATTTTCTTAATTCATAAAAAAAGGAGATTTTATTTGGTTGTACTTTATAAGTTTAAAATATTTAGGTGTACGGGTGGCATGCCTGTACACCTGAGTATGTCCTTTTTGCAAGATATGA
Organism: Zeuzera pyrina; assembly: GCA_907165235.1. Classification (NCBI taxonomy): domain Eukaryota; kingdom Metazoa; phylum Arthropoda; class Insecta; order Lepidoptera; family Cossidae; genus Zeuzera; species Zeuzera pyrina. The sequence goes on from OU015641.1 coordinate 10,789,754, forward strand.
CATCAAGGTGTGATTGTCGTGCCTTGCTGATGTTCTAACCACCCTAAACGAGAAGTAGCCTTTAGTTATGTATGAATTATGTATGTATAATGTACATATATGTATTAGTTTTGGATAACCAACTTCAGATATTTATACATATGATATATGCCCAACGTCTGGACTACATGTTTTTTTATACTGAATGTACATAGTTCATACCTTTGTGACGGATAAGTGTACACTTGGCCCTCTCTTGCACCTGGCATTCGCTGCTTTCTTGTCATGAACAAATTGCTGTGACTTTGTGCGACACCTGGTGAAGATATTGTCCAAATGTTTAAGGAACTTCATGTGTATTTAAAATCTAGTACCTGGGCGACGACCATGCTTTACTCGGTGTCTTACAAAAAAAACTTTTTTGATAGTAGACTTTCGAATAGTTAAAAAAAACTTAACATCAAAGTCTAAGTCTAATCTAATACTCAGACATTTAACCTAATCTTTTCTACCCAGAAAAGAAGTTGTTTCTGGGTAGAAAAGATTTAATGAAGAAACTTTTTTTTTTGAAATTTGATTCATACCGAAAACACCATACAGGTACAGGTTTGGCTCCCTAGTTTTGTCAAGTGTCAAAATGGGAAGCAGTAATTTTCTAAAGCTTAGCCAAAGTATGTTAAGTAATATGTATAAAATGAATTTTAATTTAAAAAAATAAGACTAAAAAATTATTTTCTCTACAAAAGCCTGTTTTATACGTCAATCTAGTACTATGTTCGAAAGGTGTTCTTAATATTGTTTAAATCACTTCAAAACAGGAGGTAAATTCAATATTTTATTTCATTGTTAACAAAGAATGTTTTTTTGTAACTAATACACAAATTGAAAAAACATTTTAAAATTAGATAGTCATTTAAACCTAAACTAATATATTTTCATCTATTTCATTGATAATTATGTTTAGCATTGTAAAATATATAGATAGTAGATTTTAGTTTATTAACACTTATTATCTATACAAATTCAAAAAAAAAAAAACATTCTACAAAATTTTTTTTGTAGTAGATTTGAAAATCACATTTGATAAATAATCAACCCTTATGAAACTTAAATAAGTAAATGGGGTCAAATAACTCGCCTTATCGGACTTCACAAAGAACGCGCTTGTTAAACTATAAAATCAGTGAAGTAATGTGTCTTACCGGTTTGGGTGTCGATAAAGGGCATTCGCATCCTTCTTTCGGCACATAATCGTGAATTAAAAGTGGAAGAATTCTCAATAATTTCTTTGTAAGTTGAGTCATTGAGAAAACTGAAAATATTAAATGTTCTAACATAAACACATGAATAAAACGTAATTAACAATTAACTGATGAAATTATTATTAAGCAAGGAAGAAAATAACAAACTTCACAATTTAATTGCAGAAATAAGAATTACCTTTCAATTTTAGATAAATTCGAAGGATTCACGATCTGAATCTCTGCAGCCGCCATTTTAGCAGACGCTGGATTGATTTTTTAATCAAATGACATTAACATCCGGTGGTCATTGTTGCGATACATAAAAATATGGATGAAAATGGATAATGTGGATGATTTATTAATTTAATATTAAATACGATGTTACGAATTTTCAAGATATAATTACCACAAAATTTTTGTGCATGATTATAATTTAATGAAACAATTAAAACACATAATATTAGTAATGTGGATTTAAAGTTCATCCAATTCAATTGCCGAATATTTTTTTATTATAGCAATACAAGGGAAACGTCAAGCTTGTGACTGGTCATCGGTGGACGAATCGTGGAAGTGGCGCATTTTCAGTAATTGGTGATTGGAGATCTCCAAATATTACACTGATTATTGGTTACCCGTCTTTTAATAACTTTGGCCGCGGATAGTTATTTTCTAATTTATCAATAAATATAATTCTTACAAAAAGTGTGGTAAATATTTACTCAATCTCAAAGACGCCCCTACGTGTTCATTTTGTGAAACAAGATGTCGGTGTGCTTTTTTGTACCTGCGTAAGTTCCCGTTTACTACACTTATCTATAAATATCTGTATTCGTAGTGACTGTATTGTTTTCGTTTAAAATATTTTGTACTTCACTACGTGTAATATGTCGAGAAAATATTTGCGCACAATGTATATGCGTAATTCATAGTTGTAGTAACTTGTTATACATACTTAATGAACTTGTCAAAGTATCAAAGTACGTAGGTATTAGAATTGCACGTCGTCGCTCGGTACAATGAACCACATAACTGCTTATGTATACAGACCTAGATACAGACATAGATATATATATGTCTAAATATCTATCTATTTATATATTCTATATATTTATATTCTATTTATTCTATTTGTTATGTATGTAATCAAACATAAAAATAATTATATTATTATAATTTATTTTTTCGTTTGATTTATTATCTCTAAATACTGCAACTATTATTTTATAAATTTACAACAATTTTCACATTTTTTTTTCACTTAAAAGTAATGTTGTTTATATTCATAGTGACCAAGCTGGAACATCGGCAGTAGCTGAGGAGACCATTGAGAGTGATGCTGTTGTTGAGGAAATGTGTCCCATCGATAACTTTCAAGTGCAACTCCAACAGTTCTGGACCAAGGTTATGGATGATATCAGAAAAGTTAATGCAGTAAGTACCATTTTCTGATTATTATCACTTTTTAATTTTTTAGTTTTAAAAGTTGCGAGATCCGTGAGTAAATAATGAATATCCTAAATTTATAGAATTTCATATGAAAAAATTATACCATGATATCCTACATACATATTATAATAGACAGACGAGTAATATTGCCACATTTAAAATAAACGTTAAAATTTTTAAGTTTACCAATTCAAGATATTTCTCATTATTTAAAAAAATAAAGTATTATATAGTATGTTGACCGCATACTAATCCATGACTCAAATATAATTAATTTATTTATACCTCCAAGCTCAGTCTAATGTAGGGATTTACAATAATCTATATCACTTTTCCTTTTTTTTAGGATGATTTCAAAACTCAAGCCTTACCCCTGGCACGTATTAAAAAAATAATGAAATTAGATGATGAGGTGAAAATGATATCAGCAGAAGCGCCAGTGCTGTTTGCTAAAGCAGCTGAAATCTTTATATACGAGCTAACGATGAGAGCTTGGAGCCACACTGAAGACAATAAAAGAAGGACACTGCAAGTAAGTTGAAATTTTTAGAAATGGTGGAAGTTGTAAAACTTAAAATTGGTACAAAAATGAAAAGTTTTGAAAGTTGGCATCAGGAGTCTAATAGCATGTATAATATAATAATTGGTGGATCTGTTAGTTATGGTGTAACTTCTGAACAACTTTACCGATTAAGGTAATAGTCCCATCCATTAAATGTTTATTTTGTCAAGATGATTGTTCATAGCTATACTAGTATCTGATAGGTGGTGCTGTAGTAGACTATATTCTATGCGAGCGAGGCGCAGTTAGTGACATGTATATAAAGAAAATTATGGAGTTTAAATCATCATATAAATAGTAACAAAAAGGAGACAAAAAGTTCAATTTATTTATAAACTAGCGGCCCGTATGGACTTCGTCTGGGTTGAATATATATCTGAATATCTGGTATAATATGCACAACCCGTACACAGTAACATGAAAACCAGGGGGCTTACCATCATCTCTTATAGCTTTATTATTTTAATGTTACTTGACTTAGACGACCTCCGTGGCGCAACGGCTAAGCGCGTCGGAAAGTAAACGGCGGGGTTATTACCTAAAAATTTGCAGACAGCGACAGCCACGCGATCACTGAGCGACCGGTGATTAATTGTAATAAAAAATTAGTATCATGTATGACGATTGCGTATCTATTATTCTATGACCGTAAATGCAATTTTCGCGGTAGATTTAGCGTCACAGCACAAATTACATTACACAAAACGCTGTCAAAACGAGAGCGTTTTGACAGCAGATATCGCGCGATATTGGCTGTCGCATGCTGTCTGCAAGTTACGTAATAAGCATGCGCGGGTTGCGGGTTCGATTCCCGCCTCAAGTCTGGGTGTTTATGTATAATATGTAATTATTTACAAAAAAAAAAAGTATATAAGTAGTAAATCAGTTGTCTAGTACCCATAACACAAGCGCTGTGCTGCTTACTTTGGGACTAGATGGCGCTGTGTGAAAAATGTCTGAGTATATTATTATTATTACATAGAAAGCTCGAAATTCTGATAGTAGATTAGTATTAGTAAGCATTAGTAGGCGAAAGAAATACGTAAGAACCGCGATGTTTAGTCATCCAACCTACCCCGTAGGTCAAGTCATGTAACATAAATATACTAATGCTAAGAAATGGTGATAAGCCCCCTAAACCGGCGGGGTTATTACCTAAAAATTTGTAGACAGCGACAGCCCCGCGATTACTGCGCGACCGGTGACTAATTCTAATAAAAAATTGATATCATGTATGACAATTTCGTTTATTGCGCCATGACCGTAAAACCGTAAAATGCACTTTTCGCGGTAGATACAAATTATATTAGGTATACAAATTTTCGTTTCGACAGCAGATATTGGGCGATATTTGGCTGTCGCATGCTGACTGCAAGTTATTAATAAGCGTGCCGATGACGCGATGTCATTGTCTTGTACTTATACGGTGCATAAAAAAAAACTAACGTTCATTTCTTATATTCGATATTTATTTATGCACTGTACAATCACGAAACAATGAGGCAGTGTCACCGGCACGCTTATTACGTAACTCGCAGACGGCATGCGACAGCCAATATCGCGCGATATCTGCTGTCAAAACGAGAATTTGTGTAATGTAATTTGTATAGTGGCGCTAAATTAACCGCGAAAAGTGCATTTTACGGTTATAGAATAATAGATACGCAATCGACATATATGATATCAATTTTTATTATAATTAATCACCGGTCGCGTAGTGATCGCGTGGCTGTAGCTGTCTGCAAATTTTTAGGTAATAACCCCGCGGGTTCAGAGCCGCTAGATAAGTGGCAAACGCTTCGTGCAATCGACGCTTGCTGGCGTTATTGTTCGTCAAAAGTGCCACTGCTACGTTTTATAAGGCAGTTTTCACACTACTTTATGATTGGTTTGATATATGTATAAGAAAGTTAATAACGTTTGACTACCAATTTAAAATTCATTACGCCAGATTACGTGGTATTTGTCATTCTCTTCTACTAGCGTTTACGATCATTGAGCCACTTGTCTCGCCCAGGGGCTGCAGTCCCGACATAGCGATTATTTTCGTAAACTACCGATCGATAAAAATAACGAAAAAAAGGTGTCAAATTTGATCGTAAAAACATTATTAGCAATCGTAAAGTTGACACTTAGATTCGATATGATTCCAATCACAATCGATAGTTTTAATGTAGACTTTCCAAAATCGTTAAAAATTAATCGTTATGACTTATCAACCGAAATCGGTCGTAAAACGATCGCTATTGCGATCGCTATTTATGTCGAGACTGTAGGGGCGGTCTCATATTATCGGGCACCGGTTACCGCATATTATCATTAGTGTGCGCTACTGCTACTTATAATTTAGCGCAGTTCAAGAAAGACACCTTGTTAAATAATTAGGTCTCGTTTCTGACGCAATTCAACTAAAATAGGAAATACATTTAATTGTCTCGTTGGTGCAATAATTATAGCATATGTGTTAATCATCGCAGAAACGATCCAGTTGTTTTTAAACTTTTTTTTTAATGAAAACTTTTTATAAAGTTTTTTAGATTTATGTTTAAGCTAAAAAAAATCCTTTTGAAGAGCTTTTAAATTGATGTTGCAGCGAAATGATATTGCGATGGCGATATCCAAATCGGACCAGTTCGATTTCTTGATCGACATAGTTCCACGGCACGAGGTCAAACCCACTACCAAACCAAAAGATGACCCGCTACGGACCACTCCCACCACTGATCAGGCACGCATATTTATAATTTTATTTAAAATTAGATTATTCTGTTTAATTACGAGTAGTTATTGCCGTGGTGAAAATAAAATAAATGCAGTAGAAATCAATGAAGAAATACGCAGTACGGCAGGATTGCACGACAGTGTTATTGTAAAAATGAAGAAAGAAACGCTTAGACGGTTTGAGTACTTCGAAAGAATGAGTGAAGAAAGCCTGACGAAGAAAATCTACATTGAGTGATAGCAAAAACCAAGGAAGACTAAGGCTGACATACGAAGATACAGTGTTAGCTGACGGAAATGTCAAAAGCACCCGCATACCTAGAAGGACCGCATGTAAGGACCGCAAAGCTTGACGCTCCCTCGTTTCTGACTACCCCGTTAGGGATACAGCTTGAAGATATGTATGTATGTAGTTATATTATTTGGTGTAGCGATTTGTAGATGTTGAAGTTCTCAGAATTGATAGAAAAATTTATATAAATTAAAGAAAATTAGAATTAATTAGAATTTATGCGAAGCTAACACTAATTGGTTTTTATTTTATGTAGTAGATTTAGTATATTATGTAGTGGAGTTAGCAATACGAATTGAGCCACATGGTCGGGAAACGCCATAATTATTCGCAAATTGTTTCTAGTGGATATTGTGATGTAAAGTTGGCCTAGTTTTGCGTCCCTAGTGTCTACGCTGTTGTGCGTTATGTGCAATTGTTAAAATGAGTGCTTATTTAGTAATACGCTATTAAGATTTTTTCAATGGCTAGTCTGCCTCAGCGATCCTACGAGAAAGACTGCCTCGATATAATTGTCGCCAGAAACTCCAAGAAACATTAAAATGTATTACATCGACATTTTAATGAATTTGTATCTTGTAGAAATTCATATTAAATATTTCGATTGAAGGACTTAGTTCTTCTTACATTACGATACTCATAACTTACGATACTTCAGTCTAGTACCAATGGAATACTTGTTTGCAACACGAGGTTCGTCCATTACGCTACTGAAAATCAAGAAAATGTCGCCATTCCAAGCACACACTGCTATAAAAAAGACGTCTTTAATTATGTAGAGTGATTCCAGTGATGAAGAACCACTAGCATTCCTTTTTTTATAGAGACAGAACACGTCTACGGGCAAAAATAATACACTCGACTCATCCTTATATTTATAGAAATGCAAATTGTAGTTTGGTCTTTCATTTGTACACAGAATGCTATTAATAATGAAAAATTAAATAACGTAAATAACAGTAGTAATATTCTCTATAAGTATAACTATAAGTAGTAGTCTAAAATTTTATAAATATGGATACTTTTCGCTTTCTAATTGTTTAATTCATGCTCTGCCGCCAGTTTCACGAGATTCGTAAGAAATGCGACTCTCAGGCGACTGGCACGACGGGTATCGCGAGATCGCGAGACTAAACGCGAATGCATTCGATACCCGTAGCGAAGTGTGCGAGTCAAACGTACGTGAGATACTGAGATACTCCACGACGACTCAATCTCGAGACTCTTATACTATATGATACTAGTCGTTTTTAAGTATCGTAATGTAAGAAGGGTCTTTACTGCCCATGGTCAAGAATAAATTAAACAACAACACATAGTACTAGAGAATATGTAGAAAAGAAGGCCGATTCCCGCTTCATGCGTAACGAATTGCCTACGTTCGGCCGGATACGTAGGGTTGTTTTGTTGGGTGTGAGATGGGGAGAGCATCTCGATTAGAATTAGTTGTACATTTAGTACATACTAATAAAAAACAATGCATACGGATAAGTTTTTCATGTTTGTTAAATTTAATTTCTTGTTTAGGTATCTAACACATTATGAAGTGTTCGTTTAAGCAATTCAGACATTTCTATATTTCCAACGATTTGAAGAACGAAAGGCAATCGGAAGCGGTCGCGTATTTACGTTGTGTGCGACCCCGACTGGTGCTATAATAATTACCCATATTCACCCAAAATATTGCCGTTGTGTACGTACCACGGTGCGTGTGTATTAGCGCGCACACATGCAAACCGCGCACACTGGCTTTCCATGAAGATATCTTACTGTTATGTTTATATTGTGCCTGTGCGTGCAAAGAGCGTGTGATTGACGTGTCCAGTACTACCTGCAGTTGGCGCAGCAGCACCAGGCGGCGCTACAGGGGCTCGCGGGCGTGGCGGGGGGCGCGGGGGGGCCGGCGGGGGGCGCCGCGGGGGGCGCGGGGGGGCCGGCGGGGGGCGCGGGCACGCAGCTGGTCGTGCAGCCGTGCGCGCAACTCGTACAGGTACCGCCCATCACATACTACATCTACGACTTTTTGACGGGAACGGGAGAAGTGACGTTGTCATTTTATTTAAATTTTGTTTTTTTTACATTTTTGGGAGTTTTAAAGTACAAAAGTGATGGTATGTTGTGTTTTAAAGTTCTTGTGAAAAGAATGGAGTATGCAGCATCTATCTATGCAGCAACTTTCTAAGCTATTTTAGCTACTTTTTATACCAAATTTAACGTGGATAAAACCGCAAGGCACTGTTAGTATTTAATAAGATTTATTAATCGTCTTCTAATATATAAAAATCAATGTTTGTTTGATTTATTTATTTTATTATTTTATGGGCTGCCATACCGTTCATACGATTGCTATGAAATTTGGTATGGAGATAGCTTCAATCCTGAGGAAGGCCATAGGCTATTTTGAAAATAAACAAACGTGGACGAAGTTGTGGGCATCAGTTAGCACATCATAAAATATTGTGTGCATGTAAAGAGATGTATCTTTCAACTTTCGACTGTGTCAAACGGACAGATTCATGAATAATATTATAAGCGTTCCGTTTCTACTTTTAAGATAACATGCAAATCCCAAAAATGGATAATTTAGTCAAGTTTCACGATACGATAATCGTATATTTTTTATAGATTTGGAATCTGTGATTTGCGAATACAATATTTTTAAATACTTGGCATGAGTAACTCAGATAAAACCATTACGCCATTTAAGTAATTCAGGCCCATCTCACTGCGCCGGCGCTTTGAGGTAACTTAAAGTTGCGCCATGGCGCAGCAAAACGATGCACGCCGAGTGAGTTGCAAAGCGCGCGCCACCCTATGCCACGCCCGCTGACTTTTAGCGCAGGTAGTATGCGCTGAGGTCTATCTATACATGTAATAACACGAAGTGTCTGTCTGTGATTTGGAAATAAAAGCTTTTTCTTAGGCTTATATGGTTATTTTCACGTAACCAAAACCTAAATACGTTTTTTTTATTTTTGTCTGTCTGTTTGTCCGGGCTAATCTCCGAAACGGCTGAACCGATTTTGACAAGACTTTCATTGGCAGATAGAAGACTTTTCAGATAGTAATCTAGGCTACTTTTTATACCGGAAAAATACCAAATTTAAATATAATAAAGTGCCTTGCGGGTGAAACCATGAGGCACTGTTAGTTTGGAATAAGAGAGCTAACACATTCGACGCAGAGAACAGAGTTGGCGCAATTGCGCGGCGTAGCGCAGTGTCACCCATGTCTAAAAAACACGCATCTCGGTAGACTCGGGAACGTCGCCTTAATATTGTTATGGTGGCAATTCACATGGCTATTTGTGTTCGCTATTGGGTGTTTGTTGTATTTGGAAAAATATATGACGTACTCGCAAACATGCAAATACAGGCAAATACGACCATCCATACATGGCAGCCAAATAACAAACAGACAAACATTTGGCAGCAGAAGGAAATGTGTTCACCAAAACTATGGACGTGTTTAACTTGCAGCGGGATTTTATTATTTAAATGTATGTAACTATTACATGCAGTGCGTGAAAAAATACAAAGTAGTGAAAAGACCATGGAGAGCAAGGCGCTGGTGGATGCTGACTATGCATAAAAATTTGCATTTTCAATAATTGTTCCAGTTCGCGCTCACAACATAGACACAAAATACTGCACGTCTATACAGATCCACGGCGTGTGCGCTTCTGAATATAGCCATTGTGTAGACGGTTTATTTGCGTATTTGTCTATTTGACCCCTTTGATGTGCGTCGAGAAACCGACAAGCGCACGGTAACGCGTATTTGGTATTGGCCATATTTGTCAAATAGGCAAATAAGGCCAATACTTTGTGAAATATACTGTCCACACGTGGTAATTGTTTGCCAAATATGCCAAATACGCAAATACAAATAGCCATGTGAAGTGCCACCTTTATGCGTTGTATAAAATGTGTAACTATTCATATGCAGCAAACGTCAGCAACGCCCGCGGCGAGTACGTCAGCCAACGTGGCGGTTCCACCGCATCCAGTCACGCTGGTGCAGCATCTAGTCGGGCCTGCCAGCGAAATGCAACAACTACCGGTCACTCACTTCTTATACCTTCTTTGTCCAACCCTTTTTCCACTTTAGCCGAAGTCGGTTTCGTTGTACATCTGCGCCAGAGAGCTCTCTTCTGACTTGTCTGTTTACTTACGTTATCTTTCTGAATCTCTTTCTATATATCTGCCCACCAGGCAGGCTTTTGTTATGCGTTTCTCATTTTACACCAGTGTTTTTAGAATTTCACGCTTTTATAATACGCGCCACGATAGATGTGACCAGAGGCACGATGTTATTTGATTTGCATGATAAGCGATTTACAGATTTGTACAAAGGCTTCACCAGTCAATGGCCAAAGAAGACAAAATGATAAGAAAAATGTGAGTATACAGGCTGGTCACTGTCCGAACGGGGGACAAGTCATGAAAGCTCAAGGTGGTGAGAGAAAGCCAGTGAAATTGAGGGAGCCATCTGGAAAGTTAGGGAAAAAATTAAATTTTATGTTTTTGCTCCATACACTCTCCCCGTAATTGTAAAATAGAAATATTATATTTTAGGCCATAGTCTGACAGCAATTCAACTCATTGCAAAAAATAAAATAATATGATAGATATGAAATGGTTATTATTCACATTATATTTTTTTAAACCTAAAAGCACTTACCATGCCTGTGCCTGCCTGTTCGGGCGATTGTATATTCGTTTTCGCCTATATTACAATTACAATATCATTTTTTTTCTCTGTGTGGCTATTGTCGTTAACTTAATTCTCGATTATATTATAGATACACCTGACGCAAGCGCAGCTTAATATGATCCGGCTACAAATACAGAACAATCCAACACAGCCCATAATAATACAGACGGCGCAACCGCAAACGCAGTCACCACAAATTATACAGGTAATTTCTGCGACCTTGTTGGTAGATTCAAGGTTATGTAACACAACCTTACCTCACCGTCATTTGAATCTAACTTAACCCTTGTGATCTCTAAATACTTATTTTTAAAGTGTCATTTATTTTAATTAGTTTTTAAACAGACGTGTGTGGGTGCTTTATTACCTTTAAATTTAACATGATTATGGTTCCTTTTACTCTAAATCATATTAAGCTCTAAATCATAGTTTGCTTGAGACCACGGCCGATGTAACTCAGTCGAAACTTCAAGCCAAAATAAAATGTAATCGCGTTAAATATCTCATTTTAGATATTTATTTATTTATATACGAATTGGATGACATATTTATTACCGAATCGGAAAAACACTAAGTAGTAATCCACGTGTCATTTGATAAGTTCACAGTTATTTTCGTCTGGTTATGCAATAATTTTTTATAATATACGTACTTGACAATACTTAACGGAGTAATATTTTGATACACAAAATACGCAATAATAAAATAACATCAAAATATTGTACTCCGTTTTTTACTCTGATTTGTTACTCCGATTGAGAAAGTGGTAAGAAGATTGAAATGTGGAAAACCGGCGGGAAATGATGAGATGTCTGCTGAAATGATCAAGTATGGTAGTCCTAGTGTCTAGGATAACTTCTGTGCACTGTGCAACCTTTGTTGGCAGAAAGGGAGGTTCAAGAGGACTGACGCATCGCAGTCATAGTACCTCTCTGTAAAGCGAAAGGTTCTCATTTAGACTGCGCGTGCTATAGGGCCATCAGCTTGGTCAGCTTAGCAAGTAAAGTCTATACCAATATATTGACTGAAAGTATGAAAGACATTTCTGAAAGATATTTGTGGGAGGCACAAGATGCTTTAGAAACTAGAAAAAGCATTCGGTAGCATAAGTACGAAAGAAATTGTGGAGTCTTCTGCCTGAATATGGCGAGCCCCTTACTGCAGGTTGTGAAGTCGTTATATCGAGGCTATATAGCCTGTGTAAGTATAGATTGACATATCGCTTTGGTTCGAAATCTGTTCAGGCGTCAGACAGGGCTGCCTGGTTGTTCGTGCTGTATTTGGACAGTTGGCTCTAGGCATTGAAAGGTAGTATGAGTGGTATGATATATGATGGTAGTGGTATACTGCCCTTTGTACACTGACGATGCTGTGCTTATGGCACCATCAAAAGCAGAGTTGCAGACATTAGTCACGTGCGTGAAAGAAGAATGTGAAGTAAAAAGATTGAATATGAATGCGAACAAAACTAAGGTTCTAGTGCATACATCTGGAATATGGGTAGGTACATGAAAAATGTCTAGAACAAGTGAATGAAATTGTGTATCTGGGGACTGCGTTTTCGAGGGATGGAAGATGTGAGTTGGATGTGGAGAGACGGGTAGCAGCTAGCAATAAAGTGAATGGTGCTCTGTCCGCATTAGTAAGTAGTGTGAATACATCTAACACAGCCAAAATGGCCATCTACAATGCGTTGTTGGTGCCAACTTTATTGTACGGTAGTGAGGCCTGGTTATGCCCTAAATCGAGTGAAAGTCATATAAATGCAGTAGAAATGCGATCTTTTAGAAATATATGCGGTGTCACCCTTGCGGACAGGATAAGCAATGAAGAGATTACGCAGTATGACAGGGTTGCACGAGTGTTATTGTAAAAATGAAGAAAGGAATGCTTAGATGGTTCGGGCACATAGAAAGAATGAGTGACAAAAGACTGACGAAGAAAATCTACAACGCGAATGCGAATGGTAAACAAAGCCAAGGAATACCTAGACTGACTTATGAAGAGCAAATAGCCAGTGTTAGTTGACGGAAATGTGAAAAGCATGCGCGTATACCTAGGCGAATTTGTGAGGAGAAATATGAGATTTGAGGAGGCGAAAGAATACTCTGACTACCTCGTTAGGGATATAGGCCGCGTGAAGATATGTACGAGTATGCATCTTGTATCACTCTGTAGGCCGTTAAAGTCGTCCAAGGAATAGGAATATTATATTATAGGCGAAAGAAGTATGTAAGGACCGCGAAGCTTGGCGCTCCGTCTTCTCTGACTGTAAGGGATACAGCGTGAAGATATGTATGTATTGTAGTCCGTCACTTAATTTAGTAAAAATTCGACGTTTTTTGTGGCCTAATACATGTATTACGTCCGCTTTTGACGGCTACATAAACGGATCTCAGAATCTGCTTACGGAGTAGATATTATATGCACAGTTTAGTTGTACCACCGTTAACGCCATATTCTTATATTTGTTTTTTACAAATATTATGCAATTATCCAGGTGACATCTCAGTCGCAGCACCAACCTCAACACCAGCAAGTCTTCCTCGCTCAAGTCGCTACCAGCCAAGAAGAATCATAGTGTTATCGAAAAATGTATCTTATTGCTGCAAGCATGAGATATACTTATCTGCAGCAAGTTCAAAATAAATATAGTGAGGCAAAATTTTATCATTGCGGAATACGTTATTTTGTTATATAAGTGTTTTTGTAAATAGTTATTATCAAAATTAAATTATTATTAAGTTTGAATATGTTTTGTGTCCATAACCTCCACGACCTTACGGTGGCTTGCACCAACTATTTAAACTCGATTTAAGGATTTGACATCTCGCTTACACATGAAAAGTAACACCGCAACTTTCCACTTTTTTTTTTCTTTATGGCATGACGCACAGTTTAGCACATTTGGCAAAATGTCAGGTATTAATAAGTAGAATCAAAAGTAAATTAGTTTTTTCATAACGTAAAACTCCTCCAGTAAAGTGATAGTAGGCTTTACTGAAGTTATAAAGGACTTCTTGGAAGAGCGCGAGAATTTCAGCTACACATGTTTATTTAGACCTACTCCATTCTTTTCACTTACACAGAACCTTACAAGTATACACAATATACTATCACTTTTGTACTTTAAAACTCCCAAAAATATAAAAAATAGAAAATCTAAATAAAATGACAACCTCACTTCTCCCGTTCCCGCCAAAAATCCAACTTTTCACTTTCTTATTTAAAGTCATTTTTCCACACTTTTACAGCACAAAATGGCATTTTTACATTACAAAATAATACTAATATGGAGTTCTTAATACCGCTATCTACAAACCTCGACTAACAGTGGATGCGCCAAGTACACTTATTTTAAGTGTAGTTGCGGTAAGGCGATGTAAGTGGTACTTCTATGGTTTACATTTTATGAATATATTTTATGAAATGGATATTATTAAAATCATCGTTAAATAATAAACAACACGTTTACATACTTCAATTATTTATTTAACAAAATTAAAAACTTATTAACTTAACAAAACTTAGAGAAAAAAAACTTATTAAACTTAACAAAAATAATTATCATTAGTAAGCCTAAGAAATTCTTTTGAACGATATTTTGAAAAAAAAAAAACAGAGGAATCGTGTATACAAGTAACTTGATACAGAAAAGCTTAAATAATACTAACATTTATTGAAAAAAACAAGAATATTATTGCTTTCTGTTTCTGGTTAAATTTCAACAAATAAAAATCGAAACATCATTTCAAGCATTTATGTATTTTCATAGATTACAGATATGTGAATCTCATGTGCTTCTCTTTGTGCTTGCCTAGATGCCGCCAAACTAATAACCTACTCTCCCCTCCCCCACGTTACCCGTCCCGTAGTCACCAGCAAGGCCTGATATGGTTGTCATTTGCTCGATATAATCATGAATAGTTAGCATCAATAAATACCCACCAATAGTAAAATCGCAGATTAATTAGTTACTGGTACTAATCTACTTACATTTAAACAATAAGGGAAGAATTCTATTATAAGATTTATTTCAAGTCTTAAATGAATCAATTTATTGTGTAAGTATTATAAGTGCAATCAGACCACTTTGAGCTCGCATATTTGCCTCAATGAAAATATAAATACCCTAAATATAAACAAAATTGGGTTGAATTTCCTAAATTCTACAGAATTTCGAAATAATTTTTACTACTAATAATATTATCTTAAATCGCTCAAACCAGTTAACTGGTAAGTAATTTTATTACAAATTATAATCATGTACAAAAACAAATATTAGGACTTAATCAAAATATCGTCCACAGATGGTAAGAGAAACAAGCCCTTGTAAAGGAAAGACATCTATCATTCACTGGACTTATTTCCCAGTCATTACCATTTTCAAAAAATTAAATAAATACTGAAACAAAATGTGACGAGATGACAAAGAGACGGAAACGCGGATGTACTATTAATAATATTATAATTGAAACTAGTATGAAGGTATAAACTTTTATTTAAGTGATGGTAATGGCGAGTAAGGAAGTCCAGCAAAAAAACGTATAAAGAGAGAGGTTCTATAGTCTTTCTCATTCTCTCTCCAGATTATTAAACATCGTTTTCATATCTTCCATCAATAAAGTAACCATAGCCCGTTTTTGAACGCTATCTTCTCGTAATATCTCGGCAGTACGCCGCTCAAAATGCTCCTTAAAATTTCTATTCATTTCCTGTGACCTAAGGAGTTAAAATTATACCGTTAATCTACTCCTGACTTCTAAAAACGGACAAACAAAATCTAAAGTGCGAAAGTAAGTGGTAGCGGAACTTACGAAGATCAAATAGCCAAAATGTTAGCTGACGGAATTGTCAAAGGAGCTCGTATAATAGATCAAATACCAAAGTGTTAGCTGACAGAAATCATAAAAGCACTCGCATATCTAGGCTAAAATGTGTGAGGAGAATCATGACATTTGAGGAGGCGAAAGAATTCTCTGACTACCTCGTTAGGGATATAGGCCGCGTGAAGATATGTACGAGTATGCATCTTGTATCACTCTGTAGGCCGTTAAAGTCGTCCAAGGAATAGGAATATTATATTATAGGCGACAGGCTATACAAAATGTCTCTTTCTCAGGTCCGCTGGGAGAAATATTCATATTTTATGTTGTTGTGTGCAATAAATTGCTAAATAAATAAATAACATATCTTCACGCTGTATCCCTAATGAGGGTAGTCAGAGAGGAATAAGCAATGAAGTGATACGCAGTATGCCAAGGTAGCAAGAGTGTTATGGTAAAAATTAAGACAGGAATGCTTAAGTATAATATATATATATATATATTGTGTATGTATGACATTTAATTTTGAAAAAATTGATGACTTTATTGGCATTTAAAACTGCCTCATTATAGCGTGAACTCACGGGCGAAAGCTAGTTTAGCTATGTGCATTGTTGCTCGCCTCCCTTGTCAAAGCTATTGCCCCTCCCTTGTCAAAGCTATTTTTTATTTTTTAAATTGAATAGAAAAATGGCGGAAAAATGAAGCCGTACCTTTTATTTGATGCTGCGAACTTAGTATCCATCAAATCGATCATGTGAGTGATAATTTCCTTTGTTATTTCGTTGTACATTTTCTGTTTGTTCTCCTCCATCTTGTTCTGATATTTATGTACTTCCACAAACATTTGTACAAGTCTGAAAAAATAGTGAATGGATATCTTAATATCGCTCATGTGGACTTTGGTGTGTTTGGTGACTTGAATCTCGATACCTGAGAAGATTGAGAGTTAGATATTTGGATACATACAACTTCAACCCTTTATCTTGAAATCCTTAAACATGGAAAAATGATTGGATAAAAAAATTCCAGTAAAAACCCTGTTTTGGACAACGATTCAGTTGCATTACGAAATTCTACAGAATTTTAAAATAATTTTAACTAAAATGAATAAGTAATTATAATATCTCAAATATCTAAAACCACTTTTTATTGGTAATGTAATTTTCTTGCAAGTTACAATTATGCGCAAAAACAAATGTTAACATTTCTCCGCGCTAAAATATGATACAACCACAACTGCGAAAATCAACTTTATTGTTAAGGCACGGGAGTAATGAACGAATTCGTTTGTACTTGGCTGCATACACGGGCTCTTAAATATAAACATTCAGCTTCAGTATAATTATGTTAATGAAGTTGAAAATTAGTCGATGGATTGACTTGAACGTTGCATTCGAATACCGGCGTTTTTACACATATCTATAGAAATATAAATATAAGTTTATATAAACGCCACAGCAACCCATAGTCGGTATACTGTACATAGCGACCCGGCCCGGTTTCGCACAAGTAAAAATTTTTTCACAATAAAATACAACCTATGTTATTCGCTGATACTGTAGCTTTCTATAGGTGAAAGAATTTATGAAATCGGTTTAGTAGTTTTTGAGTTTATCCATTACATACAAAAAAAGAATGTTTACCTCTTTATAATAAGAGTATGGCTATACTTATTGGTTGCTTTTATAATTTACCGTTGAACGTTTTTATCGCCACGATTTTACCGTCCACGTTACAATAGGGAAGCAAAATTATGCAGTTGTATGAAGATGTGTTTTACATTTCTGTCCAGGATAACGGCATGCCATAGACGTTGAAAAAGCGTCTTTTTCAACCATTTTGAGAATCATTTTGCTCACCTATTGTATTGTAGACGGTAAAATGGTGGCGATAAAAACGTTCAAAGGTATATATAAAAGCAGCCATTATCTGTTACAAACTACTAGCGGTGGGATTACCACCATCCGTGCTGTAATAATTACTATTGTCCTATATTTCGACTGCCTACTAAATTATACTGATGAAGAAATATCAGACTTTAAAAGGAGCAGACGCAGACAAAACATTTAGATTAAAATGTGTGGTGAAAATGGACACTAAGAACTTACTCTGACAGGAACAAAATACAGGACCACACTTAGAAAATGAAACTGTCAGCAATTTAATTCTAATAATTTATTCGCAAATAGTCCATTTTTTTTAATAATTTCTTTTGGTCACATTCGATGTAATCATTTTTGCTTCGTGTTTACATAGTGTAAATACATAAAGTAGTTACTGCTCGATAACATGATAACGCACGCGTTTCCCTCGCTCTCGGATTAATAACTAACATACAACATACATCGGATCAATAACTAATAATACATCTTACAATATGGCGAATATGCTTAAGAGCTGTCCAAAATGCAAATAATTTCTTATGTTACAATTATTTTATAAATCTCGGCATAAAATATTAATAATAATATACTCCAATGATGTTATAATACAAAAGGGGTATAGGTTACGTTAGTACTAATCTAAGTAAAATATTGTCCCGGTTACAACGTTACAAAAAGTGAGATAAATATACATTGCACTGCGTCGCTATGCAATGTAAAACTTAATTGCATTTCAAACTAACAAATCATATAGCTCTCTAAATCATTGTGATTCTACATTTTAAGCGAATCCGTGACTAATTCATAATATTAGTAATTAATGCCACAGAACAGACATTTAAAAAAAAATATAATTGATACCTAATGGGATTAGACAGTCAAAAATTATGTTTGCTTTTTTCCGAATTTCGTTTTTCTTGAATCATGTACATGAAAACATATTTATTTAAAAAGATCGCTAACATTTTTTAATTATAAATTTGAAAATGATAAAAATGAAACAACTACTTTCATATAAAATGGACATTATATTTTTTATGCATTTACTATGAAAGAAAAACGTAGCAATGATTATTTCTAATTACCTTCAAATAAATTTATATTTCTTTTACCTTTTTGATATTTTTTTCCATTTTGGGTTATTTTTATGCATAGAATGAAGTCGGACATTGAATTTTATTTTTATATTATTGCTTTTAATAAATGTAAACGATGATTAAAATTGGGTGGCTGCGTCATCACATGATCGTGTATATTATAAAAAACGTTTGGGTTATTGAAAGCTTTTAGAATTTTGAATGCGTGACATTGTTGGTTCTGTAACATTACTTTTCATATTCTTTGACAAAGTCCGGGTTGGCTAATTAGCAAAGTTTTTGGGGTGCCACTTTTCGAGTGCATGTAACCTATCTACCTCTTTTGTATAATAACATCATTGATATACTCAGACACTTTACACAGCGCCATCTAGTCCCAAAGCAAAGCAGCACAGCGCTTGTGTTATGGGTACTAGACAACTGATATACTACTTATATACTTTTTTTATAAATAAATACATATTATACATAAACACCCAGACTCGGGGCGGGACTCGAACCTGCAACCCCGTTTACTTTCCGACGCGCTTAGCCGTTGCGCCACGAAGGTCGTTAAAATACACGCATATCTTAAATCGCTGTACAAAGTTTGGTACCTAAATACTGTTTTTGTTATCATACATTTCAATGCTTATTTTAGGTAATCTGTAATGAACTTATGAAATACTTTATTATAAATACCTACATTATACTTAACTGTTTAATATCAAAAATGTAATGTACCTGGCCCCTATGTCATCAATAACAAGCAAAGCAAAGACCTCCTTGGTGCTTACGTAATACTAGAATGATCCCTAAGAGTGAGATAAATAAATTACGAAAATTTTAAGGAGAAAACAATTCCAGAGACAACTATTTTAGAAGGCGAAGACGAATAGACACGTAATTAGGTAAGTTACTTACTTTTTACTAGTGCTTTGATTCATCTCGTTCAACGTTGTGTCCAATTTTTCCATTACATTTACAAGATAATCTTTTATTAATGATACAGGTTCCGCTGGAAATGATGACAAATTCCTTATTAAATCTATAAATTATGTAATTTCTGATTCATTAAATTGGCAAGATACACAATTTATTACGTATTCAAGACATAACAAAAATGGACTAAGCACCAACGATTTCGGAAATGTAAGCACATAAGAAAAAGATAACAGATTTTAAAATAAAAACACTGAAAATTACAAACTAATTATTCTATATTAATCAAAATTAAGTATTAATTTTTAACAATTATTGAAGTCGGTGCTAAAAAGATTCCGGCGAAATGAGAACCTTCCTTTTTTTTAAGCCGGTTAAAAATGACGGGTAAACTCTAATTTTTAATGAAGTATTGTCAATAAACATAATATTGTTGTGAATGCCACTTTTTGGGATATTTTACTATTTATGTGACATATCTATTAGTCTATTACATTGTTACCTAATCAAAGTTACCGCCATAATAATGTACTATAGCTATTTTCTATACTGTCCGTCGTGCACAATAACATGAGACCTGAACCCGGTGACGCGAAGTCATTGTCTCGTGCTTGTACACAAAAACATTATTCTACAATTTCAACTTTGTTTACTTTTTTATTTTCCATTGAACATTTTTACCATCGACGGTACTATGGGGATGCAAAATGTATGCAGTTGCATGGAGACGCTTTTATATTTCCGTGCACGATAACGTTATACCGTGGACGTTGAGAAAGCGTCTTTATCGGCGACATTATAGGAAAGTGCTGGATATTTTCGGTGTAAACCATACAAGTACGAAACGATTACGTAGCGTCACCATATTCAGATCTCATGTTATTGTGCAAGGGTTATATAAAATACATTTATACTACACTAGCTATACCCGCGACTTCGTGTGAAAAATTTTTCCATGATCTACCCGGGTGAGGTAATTTTTTGGAGAAAAAGTTACCTATACGTCTATCTCTGGGCACATACTATTTCTGTACCCAGCTGCGTTATAATCGGTTCAGCGTTTTAGCAGTTCCCATACAAAGTGTCATACCATTTTCACCCCCTTAAGAATAGATTTTTAATAAAAAAAAGTAGCCTGTCCTTTTGATAACAAAGTCTCTGTACCTTTCATCTTAATCGGTTCAGCGGCTTAGCATTTCCCATATAAAGTTTCACATCCTTGTCACCCCTTAGGGGTAGACTTGTGATAAGAAAGTAATCTATGTCAATTGTCCATCCCCTGGTGTCAAACTTTCT
Organism: Zeuzera pyrina; assembly: GCA_907165235.1. Taxonomy (NCBI): domain Eukaryota; kingdom Metazoa; phylum Arthropoda; class Insecta; order Lepidoptera; family Cossidae; genus Zeuzera; species Zeuzera pyrina. The sequence goes on from OU015641.1 coordinate 10,810,743, forward strand.
CCATACCAAAATCAAAATCGATCTGCCGGTTCGTGAAACGTATGCCGTGAAAACGTAACAGACAAAGAGACAGACTTTCGCATTTACAGTATTAGGACAGATTAATTAGTTACTAACGTAAAATATTAGTGTAGATTTGTGTCGGCTCGTACACAGTATAGATATATAGATTAACTCATACGAATTAAAGATTTAAATAAAAATATCACAATCCCTAAAATCTTAGAATATGACGAAAGATACTAATGAACAAAAATAGAATTCTAGTTATTTTTAATTTGTGACAGAGTAGAAAAACTTACAGCAAAAAGAGCTATTTATCTCATCTATCATAAAAATACAAAACACGGAGAATCTCTGAAGAATTCAATTCAGGTTTTGCCATCGAATTATGCAATTATTTTGATACATTCTACTCGAGATGAAGATGTTTGCACAAAAATCTTAATACATAATTATATTGATGTTAAACTAGAAAAATAATGTAACATGTGAAAAATTCCTAAAATCTTTAGCTTTATTCCGCTCAAACTCCAAAAACCAGGTCGGTCAGCTAACCAGCACCGAATCTTAGCTGACCGAATCCTATTTCTGGTATATCCTGAGGATCCTTCGTTGAGAAGCGAAACACGTGTCGATTGGTGGTTTTTAGAGTTTGAGCGGAGAATAGTTAAAGATTTTAGGAATTTTTTACATGAAATGGATTTCCGCAAAGTAACACCTGAGTCTATACTCTATACAATAAAATAATGTAACAATTATTTTACCTTTGTCTCCAGAAGGCATGTTTTCTCTGAACCAATGATTAATTTTATTGACACTTGCGTCGCTCACGGAGGCTACTTCTACATTACGATCCTCAACGTCGAACTTCCTCTTTTTATTCTCTCTTTGTGCAGCAGACTTTTTTCTCTTGTTCATAATAATGGACTCATTTTTTTTAGTAGATGTACTTATTTTTGAACTAAGAGTAGATGGCCCTGAATTGTTTTCTAAAAAATATTGCCTGATTTCTGGAGATTTAACTTTAACCTTTTTATCACTTAATTCCGAATGTGGCATGCTTGCATTCTGATCATTAGAAATTCTTATCGGAGATATTATTGATTTGTAACCGATTTTAATTTGATAATTTTTCTCTGAATTTTGAGGTGAAGATTCAGGAACTTCTTTTGTTTTAACAAGAGTTGTTCTTTCCCTCTTGGAGCCCGAAGTTCCACTCGATTTAGAGTGGTTTGATTTGTTTTGAAAGTTCTTGATTTCATCTAATGACATTTTGTCTACAGCCACATAAGGTGGTGGTGAACTGACAATTTTCTCAATAATTTGTAATGGTGACAATGACACATTTCTACTAGCTGAGGAGCGGGGTGTGATTTTGTGACGATCATTCCTTTTAGCTGAATACGATTTATTGGCGCTTGGCAAAGTCTTGCTTCCAGCAATGAACTTTTTAGAATTCGTTTTGGTCGTGCTTCTAATTTCGACAGCTTGGTTATTAAAAGTGCTTCGTGCTAGAGACGTTGACGGAGAGGTACTACCATCTGAATCTCTACAATCATTATCCTTGTTAACCATTGTTATTGGTTTAATTTCTTTCATAAGTTGATTAAAATGTTCCCTCAGGGATTGGTCGAAATTCTCCAGTTCCAAATTTCTAGGTTCAATTTTATCCTGAAGCAATTGTAAACTTGGAGGAACTTCGTTCAAATCACCATGAGCTGTTATCGGTGATTCACCTACTGTCGGTATCGACTTAACCGACTCCAAATCATCAATTTCTAACAGGTTAATGACTTCTATACTCTTTTCTGTATTCATTTTCAAGATTTCAGAGTACATTTTCTTTTGGCTTTTTTCTTTATTGGACGGTTTTCGTATATTTCGGACTGTCTTTGGACCTTTAGGGCTTCTGATACTATATCCTTCAATTCTAAGTTCTTCGACGCTGCTATGTGGACTGAAATTCACTTTTGAGACGTCTGTAAGGAGGTCGTAAGTTGTATTTGTTTCGTTGACAATCCCATCAGGATCTTGGTACATCTGTTTAAATTTTTGCACCATATTTGTTGTTAATGAATCGTCATCTCGACGTGCGGGTTCTGGTTCTATTATAAGTGCTGGTAATGAGCCGTCAGTTCTATTACCATCATCGTTTTTTATAACGTCGGTAGTTTCTTCGGTGACAACTTTTCTTCTATCGTTTTTATGTTTCTTACGCTGATTTTTAGTTTTATCGACTTCTATTACCAACGTTTTCATTGAATTGTTGTTTATATTTTGGAAAAGTTCCATTACAGGAACGTTTATGGCTGGTTCAGGTTCGTTGTTTGAAAATGTTTTCGTTCCTTCAGTTACGAAAGAAGTATCCAATGTTTGATTGGTAGTATCTCTGATTCTTTCATCTATTAGTATAATGTTAGCTTCTTCCTTAATTTTTCGTTTATTCGATTTAGAATTTTTACGTTCGATCAATTTCTTTTTACGCGACTTCCTGTTTAGTTCATTTCCAGCAGTTTCTGAATTAATCTTATTCCTTCCATGTCCAATTGACTTCACAGATTCCATGCTATTAACTGTAGTAGAACTAATACGCTTGTGTAAATCAATCTTTTTCTTTTTGAAATCATCATCCTCGCTATCACTTGTGAAATTGTATAATGCTAAGTCCGTATTTTTCTTTGTATCCACTAATACTATTTGTTCATTATTTTCTATGCTGTTTTTAAGATTATCGAAGATTTGGTTCCTTTTTTCAGTTCTTGGAGACAACGTTGTTGTCATTCGATTTAATCTTCTTACAGGCTGTTTTCTAATTTTTCGACGCTCTCTCTCCAATTCCTTGTAGCATATAGCTGAAGATTTAGGAGTTTGGTGTTCATTATTTATATTAACTTCCGATATTTGCTTAGAACCATGAATTCTTGCTATTTCAAGCTCAATCTGATCGTCATTCTTTAGTGAATATAACTTACGTCTTTTACGCTCTAAATTTATTTTTGTACTTGATTTAGCATTAATGTTATTATTATTTATCACTTCTGTTTTTTTTCTATTTGGCAACGATATTTCGGATTTATATTTATTTTTACAAATCGTTTTTTTAGTTTTAAGTTCTCTCTTGTTCTGAGCAGGCGTATATTTTAGTGTAAGATTTGTTGTACACATTGATTTTGGTGTCTCTATGTTTTTGACTTCTTTATTCGAAGGTTTAATACCTGTTTTAGTAGGAGTTTCAATGTTATTTGATGGCTTTTGTATATAAAATACTTCAGTATTATTATCAACAGGCAACGTATTAAGATCGAAAATATTTTTATTTAAACTTACAGTACATTTATCGAAACCACTGCAAACCTTATCAACCACACTATTAAGGCATTTGATAACCTCTAAGTCCATGCCTTCCCTAACGTTACTATATTCTGTTTGATCATTTAATTCTTCGTTAATGATTACATATTGGTGACCTAGTTGAAAACCATCGCTACTCTCTGAACTTGTTTGATTTATCTTTTTCGCTAAAAGTGGACTTATACAAATGTCCCCAGCTTTGTTTTCCGAGAAATGTTTCGAAATATACTCATCTACTATTTGTGCATCGAAGACTGGACCTTCTTCGCGAACACAATTATCGATTACTATATCTTGTTTATTATCAGACATCGTATCTACAATTTTTGCACGACGATTATTTCTTTTTCGTGTATTAACAAAATTTGGAGTTTCTTCTACTTCTATTGTCGATTCATCCCTAGATGTAGAGTTGCTTATGATTACAGGGTTGCCACTTTCAGCTTTGTTTGCTTTTAAATTATATGGCAATATTTCTAAGTCTTGTAGTGTATTTTCTATAATCTCGCCTAGGTTATTTGTAATCTCGGTATTCTCTTTGGTTTCACCACTGCTTTTAATTTTATCTTTGTCATAGGTTTTATTTTTTATAGCCTCTTGCATTAGCAAATCAACTATGTTACCATTATTCTGTCGCAGAAACTCAAAACTGTCCTTGATAATCGAATCAGTAGTTGAACCGACCGTAGCAATTAATAAACTAATATTACTGTCTTCGTCGACCACGTGAGGTGATAATGTATAATTTGGAGTTTTAGTACAGACCACGTTTTCGCTATCGCTTTTGGACCTTCTAGTACTTTTTTCGTTACGAAATCCTAAATGCTTAGACCTGTATGTATTGTTGGTGTTACTGTATCTTTCATCTGGTTCACTCAATTCAGTGACACGAGAAAGTTGAGGTAAAGCACAAACGCTCAAGCATCCTTTATCAAATGTATAAGACGGTAACGCAGCCAATTTTTCGTGAAGCTGTAACATCATAGGTTATAAAATAAAATATTTCATTTCAATATAAATATACACATTTCGAAGTCGTTAATTATAAAAATAACCAACTGTACTCATAGAATATCACGACATACTTACACTTACATATTATTAAATAACATAGTACATGTTGTTTAATAATATGTAAGTATGAAATCGTCTTTGTCAATAATTTTAGCCGAAACAATTTTAATCAACAGTCGTTCAGTGTACATGTATTAAAATACCCTCACAGTCCACAAAATAAATGTTATAAAAGTCTTAGATATGTACAATGTACATGTTAAGCTCAAAGACCGAAAACACTCGTTGAACGAAATAATAGCTTACAACATGTTATGATCACTGTAAAACCTAGTTTTTCAACCGCGAGGTCACAATCCTTGGGGGGTCACGTTTGCTATTAAAGAGGGACGCAGTCTGTTAAAAAAGAAGACATATACAAAACATTTATATATTAAAGGAATGAATTTTAGTGAAGTGTTATATAATTAAATATTACCATGTAATAACAACATGAAAAAAAAACTTATAGCTTACTTTGTTTAATTAAAATGATTAATCATTAACATTAATTAATTAATGCGATGGTTGGCTTTGTTTCTCATTTAAAAGTATTTTTTCTATATGTGGATCATCTCTGCAAACACTGATAAGTAAATTATTTTCGAGTGATAACAGACGATTTCTGTATTTAGTTTTCAAAGCCACCATAGACGAGAAACCCTTTTCGCGCAAGTAAAGAGTAGCAAAAGGTAGCAAAAGGTATCAATGTTTTCAAACTTCCGTTTCCGTTCCCCTTCCGTACTCAGTCGTCGTGTAAGCCAAAATTTATCTAAATCTTGAGATAAAAATTCCAGTTGTAAAGTTTTATCAGCCGATAGTTCAATAAGTTGATTGTGAATCTCAGTTCGTAACTTGGCAGCTGCAACAATATTTTCATCAAATGGATTGAAAACCCATCTTTTCGAGAAATCATTGTTGTCATCTGGAAAATATTCTAGTAACTAAATCTTTAATTCACATAAATGGGTTTTCATGCTCCACAATAGGCGGTCATAATTGAATTTTCTAAATTCGCATTTTTGTTAATATAATCAGATGTCGCAGTAAATGCATCAAAATTTCGTTTCTCATGGCGAATAATCCAAATACTAAGGTGATTCATAAAGGCATTGACTTTATCTGTCATGAGTAAAATGTTTTTGTTACGACCTTTTAAACTAGTATTCAAATCATTCAAATGTGAAAATATGTAACTCAAGTAAGCCAACAGTATAAGGATTCTTTATTTTGTAAAAATTATAAAAATGAACTTTTTATCTGTAAAAAAGATTTTTAATTCATCTCGCAATTCAAAAAGCTTTGTTAAAACTTTTCCTCGCGACGGCCACATCACTTCAGTATGGAAAAGCAGTGAATTGTTCTTGACACCCATCTCTTCGGAGAGTATGGAAAGCGATCTAGTTTCCAACGGTCGGCTTTTAATAAAATTAACAATTTTAACAGCTTGTGATAAAACATTTTGTAAATCGTTCGGCAACTTTTTTGCGGCAAGCGCATGTCTGTGAGGAAAGCAATGCGTCTATTCCACATGCGGCATAATTTTACTATCACGCCACTGTTCTTTTCCGTTACCGCTTTCGCGCGATCAGTAGATACACAGCTCAATGCATTTATTCCAGCACAAGTTTTCGTTTCATGTTGCGCCCTTCGACAGATGCTCGACCAGGAATTGATTTGCAAAAAAGCATATTTTCTTTAATAATAATTTTCGACACGTCTGTTGACTCGTCAAACTGAATAGCAAAAAATTCAGTTAATTTAACATTTTCAATTATTTGGTTGTGAATATCGATGGCAATTTCATTAATACGTCTCGATATTGTATCATTTGAAAGGGGCATAGTTTTTAATTTTTTAGCTTCTTCCGAACCTATCATAATATTGACCATATCAATGGCAGTGGGTAACATGAGTCTTTCCGCAATAGTATGAGGTTCTCTCCCTCCCTTAGATTCCCTCGCGACTCGCAGTGCTACTAAGTAGGATGCATGAAATGCTGCAGTCTCATTACGGCTGGATTTTTTTATAGCAATTTGTTGATTTTTCAAAACAAGTGACTTACGCTCGAGGAATTCTAACGGTTTACTTTGTAAAGACGGGTGTATCGTTTCCAGATGGGGTAACTTTGAAGGCTTTATGCTTACCGCGGATAGGACTTTTTTTTTATATCACAGGGGGCAAACGAGCAAGCGTGTCACCTAATGGAAAGTGATCACCGCCGCGCATGGACACCCGCGACGTCCAGGGAATCACGGGTGCGTTGCTGGCCTTTAAGGAAAGAGTAGGCTCGTTTCTTGAAGGTCCCTAAGTCGTAACGGTACGGGAATACCGCCGCTATAAGTTGGTTCCACAAAATTGTCGTATGTGGTAGAAAATGTCGTAAATAACGCACAGTTCTAGACCACCATCCATCAAGGTGGTGGGGATGGAAGGACAGTCGATTGCGTGACGTACGGTAATGGAATTCAGCAGCAGGCAGTACTCCAAACAATTCCGGAGAACATTCCCCATGATAGATCCGGAAAAATATGCTTAGGGACGCAATCTCCCTCCTCAGGGCCAGAGTCAAGCCAATCAAAGAGTACTGGATCGCCGATAACCCGAACCGCTCTACATTGTATACGGTCAAAAGGAAGGAGTTGATACTGGGGCGCTCCAGCCCAAAGATGGGAACAGTATTCTATGTGAGGCCTAACCTATGTCTTGTATAGTTGTAGGTGATGGGTCGGTGTGAAATACTGTCTTGTCTACTAGGACTTGAAAACAAACAACACATTATGACTTGTCATCCACTGCAATAAATCCATATTTTAAATGTGTGTCGTTCGTTATAACCAGGTCTTTTTCTTCACCGTTTCACCAGACGTACAAGGCACATTTCTTTTTGTCATAAATCCATTTTAATTCTACTTTTTTATTGTTATTTATAAAAATTAAACACTGGGTGAGTGAGATAAGATCGTTGTCATTTGTACTTGCTTCCCTGTGCTACTTCCCTAAACATGTAAATGACCATGAAACTCTGCCTCGCGTCCTTTTGTTTTTATAACAAAGGCATTTAACATGTACGAACCTGTCTAGCACACAAGTAACGGGATGCGCGAGCGGCTTATTTGACAAGTTCGTGCAAGTACAACGCAGGTTAAAACCTCGCCTGAACAGTTATTTTAAACCCTCAGAAAACTACTTTTTATTTTGAATTCAACTTTCGTAATGATTAGTCGGAAGAATAGTCGGGGAATCCAGCCAAATTTCGTCCATATAGCAACTCCACTTGCAATAGATGACGTAAACTATATGTAGGCGTCTAAGCAAAAAGAGTCCAGTAGTTGGGTACTAAGGAGTTAAGACTAGATTCGCAATTTAGAATAGTCAATTGATAACAAGGATTAAAAAAATATTCAAAAACTGGCATAAATTTTTTTTATCAGACATTTAAAGTAGGAACTAAAAAAGCTTGTTTTGAGAAAAGACATTTTTAAAGTTTGATTGAAAACAAAACACACTTCTACTTGTTTGTTTAGTACTAAGTAACATCATATAATGCAATGATGTTATATTTAAAAAAGAGGTAGATAGGTTACGTTAGTACTAATGCTTGTAAAATATTGTCCCGGTTACGCACACACATAAGCCACACACTTTGTTTATACACACTGATAAAATGATGAAGTGTAAATAAGATAGCATGACAATTACCATAAGCAAAGTGAGAGAAATATACATTGCACTGCGTCGCTATACAATGTAAGATTTCAATTGCATTTCAAACTAACAAATCACACGGCCCTCTAAAACCATTGTGATTGGTCAATTTCACTTTCTTACTGCATTTTAAGCGAATCCGTGACTACTTCATAGAATATTAGTAATTAATGCCACAGAACAGACATTTTCGAAAAATATGATTGATGCCTAATGGGTTTAGACATTAAAAAGGATTTATGTTTGATTTTTAAAATTAATTTTTCTTGAGTCATGTACATTTGGAAACAGAATTATTTAAGTACATACATTTATAAAACACGTTTGTTATAAATTTGAAAATGATAAAAATAAAACACTAGGTATTTTCATGTAAAATATTTTTTATTGTGTGGGATTATTGGGATATTAGACTCACTGCTAAAACTTCTGATTCGTTATATCTTATATACCAAATAAATAAACGTAATCAAACGTTTAATAGGCACTGCATGACATTGACGGTTCTGTTTTAATATTTTACTGATATTTTAGATTTTGGAAAAAATGGTGACACGAATGAAATAAGTAAGTACACTTACGCATGATACGTGATTCGTGAACCTTTGGAAGTCTTGCTAGTATAGTTTCTGCAGTATCTAATAACACAGGACGGCATTTTAATATTAATATTAGGAACGCACATACGTTTTGACACTGTCACGTTGTTACACGAATGAGCTCCAGGTTGTCTAATTAGCAAAGTTTTAGGATGCCAGTTTTCGAGCGCAATAACTCATCTACCTCTTTTGTAAATATAACATCATTGATATAATGTCATTTACTATGTGACCTTGTAAATAATTGAGCATCAATTAATAATCCATTAAAATCGCGAAATGCCATTTTTTCATCCAACTTTACAAAAAAGATGCATAATATTTCCGAGAGTTTCCGACATATATTTTATATCTCGGAAACTAAATGCCGACCACTGGAGCCTTTTTGCTTGGACGCGCAGATATAACGATAAAGCCAGAATATCATTATTCTTCTCACACACTCTCGCTTATGTATACAATGCTTTTGACATTTCTGTCAGCAAACACTTATTAATTGATCTTTATAAGTAAAGTGAACCTTGGTCTTCCTTGGTTTCTGCTACTGCTCACTTTCACTTTGTAGATTTTCTTTGTCGATAATTTATCAGTATCACTAATTAGTTCCATGGGCAAAAGCATGTCTTTCTGCTTTATTTTTTCAAGATTTTATTAAATAAAGAAGATAAGAATTTAAATGAGAAGTGGTATGACTGACTCTTACGAAAAAAATTACAATACACATACATATCCTCACGCTGTGTCCCTAACGGGGTTGTCAGAGGATGGAGCGCCAAGTATAGCGGTCCTTACATACTTCTTTCGCCTCCTCAAAGCGCATCATTCTCCTTACACACTTTCGACGTTTGACATATCCGTCAGTCATCTGTAGCGCGAGCACAGTATTCGTATCGTAGGCGTAAGCAAATTGTATGACTTTTAGTGCAGCGCCCCTATAGGACGTAACAAGAACTATTTCGTATCGCCTTCGTAACGTAACGTAAAGGTAACGTAAGCCATTTGTATTGAAATAGAGTAAAATCACGAGCACGAACCTTATTTTGACGTACGGTACCGTAAATATAGTATAGTAAACTCGATACGATTACGTTACGAAATTGTCGAAAGTTCGTGCTCGCCCACACAGGTCAACTCTGGATTTTTGACCTTCGTGAGTCACCTTGGTCTTACAGAAGATGAAAAGCTTAAATGTATTTAATCATTTTAGAGAATAGAATAGCCTGGACAAAAAGAAAACAATTTTTGCGTTTTGGTTGGCATTCAAATAAATAAAAGATCGATATTATTTATATGGATTGTTCAGACTAAAATTATTTATTAAGGCAGACCTACGATTTCATACGTCTACGTAATTATGTATCTAGCGTTTTAGGTATTTTTTATGGTTGATGTTCTATGAGAACGGTTTTTTGAACTTTTCTCAATATCGAAGCGGTCTTTCTTACCTGTGCCAACGATGTTGTGGACGTTGATGAAGGAGACACAAGAGATGAAGGATTTTTTGCAGATCTGAACATGTAACCTAAAATGGAAAATATCATATCATTTCTAAAGCTATTTTATATGCATACTATCTTTCCGCCTGCGGTTTCGTTCGCGCGGATCTTGGAATAAATACAAATTAAAAACGTAACAGAAAAGTAGAAATAAATAAGTTGGTAATCTTAACTTAAGACCTCTTTGTAACCTACGTTTGTCATATTTCCTTTTGAACTCTCACACAAACTGTCATCCCCTATTTGGCCCTCCTTAGAAGAAGAGTTTAATTTTCAGCCAAAATGCTAATTTCAAATGAAATGGTATTAACTAGAAAAACAACGGAATTCCCATATAAAGTTTCATCCCCTATTTCACTTTAATTTCATATTTCGCCCCGATGAAGAATAAATTACCAAAAATTCTGAAATACTAATGCTTTCTTAATTTCTAACCGAATATCAATTTTCATGGTTTTTTCTTAAAAAAAAACACATTTCCATACAGACTCGTGTACCTTTTTTCACCCCTTTAGGGATTGAATTTCCAGAACCCCTTCATAATTCACCTTTATACACCCCTAAGGAATATATCTTCGATTCATATAATATCTGTAGTGATTTAGTTAGTACGTTGTCTGTCAGCCACTCAGTTTTATTATGTATCTACGTAGATACGGGATTGTCAAATTTTGAAAGAAAAAATACACGATAACTACTAATAATTGGAAAAGGAAATCTATCTGTTTAGATTATACAACTAGTTCATTTTTTTACTACGGCTACTTCAATTGATAATATTTTTAACATTTGAATCTTATAATCTGGGTAGAAAGGAAATCTATCTGGGCAGACCTATCGGTGACAGAATTTATTGTTTTCCACAGAAAAGACTATTGAATAGTTAAAAAAATAACCACGGAGATTATTAATCTAATCACCAGAGTCGTAGTAATAAGGATTATGTAAAGCTTCGACGGTGTTATAACCTAAAAATTTGCAGACAGCGACTGCCACGCGATCACTGTGCGACAGGTCACTAATTGTAATATGTATGTATGTGTGCATGTATGATGATTGCGTGTCTATTGCGCCATCCATGACCGTAAAATGCAATTTTCGCGATAGATATATAGCGCCACTATACAAATTATAATACATAAACAAATCCTGTTTTGACAACAGATATCGCACGATATTTAGCTATCGCATGCTGACTCCGAGTTAGATAATAAGCGTGCGGATCACATATAGAAAACAAAATACACAATCAACGCTCCAAACTTAATGCACAATGCAAACTTAATGTGCAATGTGTTAATGAGTATTAGAGTGCATGTTTTTAGTAGTAGGTGGTAGTAGTACCTATCTACCTATTCGAAAGTGCTAGCAGCAAACATGTCAAAGTGCTCCATCAAAAATTACAAATACAACACGTCTAGAATGCTAAAAAAAGAACGGAGATTCGTATTTTCGGTGAATAAAGTAAATAATTTTATTTACGTATTCAATATTTCGTTGTATTTATAAGTAATAACGTTATATGGCTCTTTTTTTTAATTTGTAATCATATTTTTCAAATATTGCCTATCGATAATTTCACTTTTACGTAACAAATCAACATGCGATGCAATATTATGTGAATTATTTATACATTAAGCACAAAACGTAAGATTGCATTTAATATCTTTTTTTAACGAACTTGGTTGCAATGCCATGCAAGGATCTTTTACCAGCTTTTACAATCTTATGCTGTGACAGTAAAGTCTACTTTAAATTAACACAATATTACCGATAATAATATTAGAAATCTATATGTCAATTCTCGGACAATAATTTGTTTAGATTTTACAGAAGACTGTGAATTTCGTTTTTTATTTGTGATCGAAAACGTAAGAGATTCATAATAAAAAATTTATGTTCGAATGTCAAAACACGTAGAACATGTTATTGAAAAAATTCATCCACGAGCCATGGACGGAGAGCTTCCCGTAGAAGCGTGGATAGCACTTCACATGGCTATTCGTGTTTGTGTAACGTATTCACCATGTTTGACTAAATACAGGCAGTCCTCGTACTTACGGCATGTTAGGTTCTCGAAATACGCGACGTAAATCGAAACGACGTAAATCGAAACGACGTAAGTCGAGACATATTTTTTTAAATGTTTACATGTAAAACTGCATTTATAACAAAGGATGCATACTTTATTATCAAAAGTAAGTTCTTAAAATAATTATATATGCACTTATGAAATTGCTAGTTATTTTTGGTATTTGTGTGTTATTAATTTTAATAATAATTATAAAACTTTAATATGTAATCAAAATATGTAATGAAAAATAATACATTAAACTTTTGGCTTAAAGAAACTATAACTATTAAAGAAACTACAATTCTAGATTGCTTCGCTTCTTTCTTCTTGCTATCATACAGATCTTTGTAACACTGATAGGCTGCACAAATTTCGTTATTAACGTTGAAACTTCTCTCAAAATTAGGATCATTTTCTTCAAAAATTTCAACAAGACAAGTGAATTCTCCTATGCCGGAAATAGAAACAAATGACGTATGCTTGAGGAAAACTGTCAAAACATTGTTCGACGTAACTTGAAACGACGTAAATCGAAACGACGTAAGTCGAGGACTGCCTGTATTCGTGTGAAGTCCCAAACATCACGAACACGCCATCCACACATGGACGCATATCGCAAATATGTCAAATACTTGCGAATATGTTTGCTGTTCCCTTTGTAGACGCTTTAGTTAGTAGTGGACGTGTTGGAGTTTGCAAGTAATGTACAAAATACGAGCATGCAATTGGTATGTCGTGTAGGCACAAAATGCAAGGAAGCATTTGGATAACTCTAAAAATCACAACACACGATAATTTGTCCAATCCATTCTACTGAGCTGGCCATGTGTGGACGCTATACGAATGTAATTGGAATATTTGAATCCTCCGATTTGTGACCAAAAACCGACAAGCGAGTGGATACGCGTGTTCGTAAATTTGTATTTGTCTTGTTCGTGCAAATAAGACAAATAAATACAAAATAAGTCGCCTTCACATGGTAGTTTTCGAGCAAATAAGACAAATACACGAATACGAATAGCCATGTGAAGTGCCACCATAAGAGTTAGATTAACTACAGTTTCTCGTTGTTCCCCGAAAACGAAGTTTCACGTTACGATATCTTTTCTACCTAAACTTTTGGCGGTTTGGTAGTTAAGAAAACTCGAATACTAGGTTTTCTATAACTACTCGAAAGTCTTCTATTAAAAAACAAATTCACCACAAAATCACACTTCATTCAGTACAAAAACACGTAAGCAGTAGTCAATCTAACGTACTTCCTACTTATTACCTCGTGTAAGAAATACAAAACAAAAACGAAATCCTACATGGCCTAAATTTTCTTCTAGTAAGTCCATATTAATCTATTAACTTATCTACAGTAACTTATTGTTGCAAAACATTGTCCATATTATTTAGTTACTTATTATAAACACAGCGAAAGCTAAATTTGCAAAAAAAGCGTATTAAAATAAATATTTACCTGAACGTCTACGACGACACTGACCGCGTTTTGCCTCGACTTCCTAACAAAGAAACAATTCATCATTACGATTACAAATAAAATTATTTATCAAAACACCCACAAAAAATATTGTTAATGATTTATCAGTAGGGATGCGAGCTCTAAAGTTGCCAACATTGAAAAGAGAATTGAAGTTGTAATTAAAGTAATAATTTCGTCTATGGTAATTTCAATTGTAATCACAATATATATAGTATTTTTTTTTATTGTTGGCAGAATTTATAGAAGCATTAGTTAAAAAATATTTCTTAATAAATATTAAATATTGATATAATGTTCGAGTCCATATTATTTATGCCGCTTCACCACTTATTGTTGGATTAAATGAAAGTTTTAAGAAAGAGAAATAAAATATTGTTTATTAACAATTAGTATTCTATTTCAGATAATAAATTATAGGTATAAATTATAAATGCACTAGGTATGCGTTACTCTTGTTACTCTTGTTTTCACAGTTAAACCCATTGGACCGATTTTGATGGGTAAGAAAACAAATTGAACCTCGGGGGTGACAAGCTACTTTAAAAAAAAAATTAAAACTTGCACCTAACTGATTCACACTGTCTTAGCAGATTCCTATGTTAATTGTATTAGGAACCTGTCTTTCTTTTCAATACATGTTTGAATCACTCATTTGTTTTTATTTTATTTCATCAACTGTTCCAAAATTCAAGACACGGAACAGGAATACTGCGTTTTTGACTATCACAATTATTTTTCACTATTACTACGAGCTAAACGTAAAGAATTCTTTGGTACAGTTAATAACGCCGCCGCAGCAGTTAAGTGACTCAAACACAGACAGGAACGGCAAAATTTGAGTTTCTTTGTGTTTCTCTATTTCATTTATAGTATTTCAATTTTTGATTTAATATTTGATTAACTTTAGTTACAATATCGCCGCTGCGCCTGCAAATTCCAAAATTGCAACTGCAAATTTCCAAATGTAATTCTTACTGACTTTTTTTTGGTAGGCATATTTTTAAAAAGTTTAGTTGCAGTTCTCGGTAACACAATTGTCAAAGAGAGAGATTCATTGGTACTGTAGGTTACTTTCGTAAAGATAAGCGATAAATTGAAGTCCAAGCCAGATCTTTTTATTAACATAAAAAGATCTAACTAGCTAACTATCATAGATAAATTGGAGTCCAAGCCAGATCTTTTTATTAACATAAAAAGATCTAACTAGCTAACTATCATAGATAAATTGAAGTCCAAGCCAGATCTTATTATTGACATATAAAGATCCAGCTTGGATTCCAATTTATCGCTTTACTTTGTTACTGAATTCTCTAACTGAACTTTTAGAAAATATGCCTAACGAAGAAATTCAGGAAGAAGTACATTTGGAAAGTGCCCATTCAATGAAAGACCGCCTAAAATTAATTATAAATCACGATTGAAGCCTTACAAAACACCTACTGTCATTGCAAGACGTTCTAGAAAACAAAAGACCCTAAAATGCAATCATGGGTCTATTGCTTCATCTAGTAACTCTTTTCTGTGTGGTGCCTTTAAGAACCAAGCTCGTGTAGACATTTTTCGATACTTTCGGTTACTGTCAACATGGGAAATAAAGAAGGCTGATATTGTTGGTATTGTCCAAGTGAGAAATGTCAGTAAAAGGTGAAAACTAATGTTTTAACAATACTGTTGTATTTAGATGTAAAGATGTAGATTCTGAAAAGGAACGTCTGCCAGGCTGCAGATGAGCTGTCGGCCTACTTCGGGGACGTTATTCAGCCCTTCTAGTTCAATGCAATTTTTTATCATAAGTATTGAAAATAACTTGCAGTATCGTTTGGCCTTATGCCTTCACGTACGGTAATTTTGCATTTGGCGACGTTAAAACTAGGTCGTTTTCTGTGTGTTGAATGTAATTAATTTGCTTTGTGCTTTCAACGACTGAAATGTTAGTACCTAAAACTAGTCAAAGGAGGAGAAATGGGGTAGCGTAAGGTGTAAAATAGAAAGAAGTTGTAGGGGCACGTCACAGTAGTTTTGCTGACTACGAACTTACGAACGAGCTAAAAGACGTAAGCGTAATCTAATTGTAAACGATGTATGTGTTTTAGTCATAAGTTTTGTATCTATGAAAAGTAGTCTTGAGCGCGCAGCGACACGATCCGGTCGCTGGGCGAATAAACGAGTATGCACGAATCTGTGTCTTATTAGAGATCCTTAGTTTACGGACGTAACCACCGTAACAAAGTGTTCTGTCCTCTTCTTCGATCACGTCAGGTCACGTCGCTACAGCTGTGACTGACTTGAGAAGACAAATAATTTCCTACAAACACTACCTCTTTAGCTGCGAACCGCTGAAGGCAACGGCGGGGATATTACCTAAAAATTTGCAGCAGCGACAGTCACGCGATCACTGCGCGACCGGTGATTAATTGTAATAAAAAATTAGTATCACGTATGACGATTGCGTATCTATTATTCTATGACCGTAAAATGCAGTTTTCGCTGTAGATTTAGCGCCACTGTACAAATTACATTACACAAATTTTCGTTTTGACAGCAGATATCGCGCGATTTTGACTGTCGCATGCTGTCTGCAAGTTACGTAATAATCGTGCGGAAGTATAGAAAGCAGAGCATATAACGGTGCTTACAGACCGTATTATACGTTACGAAGGGGTTAAAAAGTAAAAAAAGAACTAGAAAGAGAATCTTGTTTCGTTTATTAAACATGGATCTAACTTGACTTGTATTGTACCTAGTTTTAACAGGCAGATCTGCAGATAGGAGTTACAAATAATTTTGAAGACAAAAGTGAAAAGCAACACAAGTATGTAATGTCTAATGTATTACCACAGATTAATTAGTTACTGTATTCCACTATTAACTCAGATATTGCTTTGTGGAAATCCATTCTATTTGACCTAAAATATGTTTACCCACACCACAGTTTAAAAGTAATATTCGACACGTGTTTCACTTCTCGACGAAGCATGCTCAGAAACATTCAGACTGTCAGTTGTTCTGAACCAAGACTTGGCTTTTCTTCTCAACGAAGCATCCTCAGGAATATTCAGACTCGGTCAACTTAATACGCATTAATACTTGGATTATCTTCTTAACGAAGAATCCTTAGAAATGTTCAAACTCGGTCATCTGCTACGCACCAAGACTTGGTTTTGCTTTTTAACGAAAAATCTTGAATAAGAGAAGAAAATAGAGAGAAAGAAGAAGATGAAACTTGTTGCATCTTGTTGAAGTCTTGTTGCGTGATAGCTGACCGATTCTAAATATTCCTGATGACATCATACAAATTACATTTAAAATACACTTTAGAACTAATTATAATTCAAAGAAATCAAACAATGAAATTGAACTGTCGGCTAAGAACGTGGTTACGCGTCGAGTTAAAAATCAGCTATGTGTTGTCTGAAGCGCAAACTGTGCGGCACAGTCAAAGTATTTCGAAATGCGGTAGGCGACTGACAGTCACATAGTTTTTATACGTCTTCGTTCTATAGAAAATTACAAAGATGTTTTTGCTATTATCGCTATTATTATTATTATTAGATAAAATAACAAAAATGGGTTTTTTGGGTATCTACATCGGGAATGGTGAATAATATCAAATTATGCACTAAACCGATAGTCGCCAAAAAAATGTTGGTCGGGTTTTGCAGGCGCAGGGACGATATGCACGAATTGTTTATCTGCATATTTCATGTAATGAGAATCTTGCGGATGTGATTGTGATCTTTCAACATCTGCAGATGCGATTGTACTTTTTAAGAGCTACAAATTGATTATACATCGGCATATTTACTGTAAAAGGAATCTTGCGGATGTGATTGTGTGATCTTTCAACATCTGCAGATGCGGTTGTACTTTTTAAGAGCTATGAATTAATTATACGTCGGCATATCTACTGTAAAAGGAATCTTGCGGATGTGATTGTGTGATCTTTCAACATCTGCAGATGCGGTTGTACTTTTTAAGAGCTATGAATTGATTATACGTCGGCATATTTACTGTAAAAGGAATCTTGCGGATGTGATTGTGTGATCTTTCAACATCTGCAGATGCGGTTGTACTTTTTAAGAGCTACGAATTGATTATACGTCGGCATATTTACTGTAAAAGGAATCTTGCGGATGTGATTGTGTGATCTTTCAACATCTGCAGATGCGGTTGTACTTTTTAAGAGCTATGAATTGATTATACGTCGGCATATCTACTGTAAAAGGAATCTTGCGGATGTGATTGTGTGATCTTTCAACATCTGCAGATGCGGTTGTAGATTTTTTAAGAGCCACATCTGTAGATTCCATATTTTTGATTTTAAAACGGTGTCATTGAGCAGGTCACAACATGAACGACGAGGATATATTATATTCTCATCGCTGAGGACTCAGTGACGCTACGAGATTACTCGCGACGAAGAAACCCATCCATGAACTCGCGTTACAACAGCACATCTGCATCCGCTTAACATCGGTTTCATAATGAAGCGGATGAAATGCAAATGTGGACGTTATAATAAAACCGATGCCTAAATTCCGCTTATAATAGATGTCGATATCTGTGACAACTGTGATACTTACACAGGCTTTAAAATTCCCTTTGGATGCTTCGGGCTCGGCTTGTGGTAAGTTCAACCAATTTTTCAAATATAAAGAAATCTGAAAATTAATTGAATGAAATGTCAGTTTTATAAAAACTGTGTACAAGATCTTATAACCATATAGGTATTATTTACTTCGTCTGGACGTAGGGCTTGCTTTGCCTTCCCAACATAGTGACGATAGATATAGATTCATCTAGAACCTAGATCACCCATTCAGTCATCCACCAGCTTATAAGGTTACTTAACGATACGAAAACCACAACATGTAAAACAATATTTCCGTTCGCGTCTGTATATTCGTTAAACCTACGTTCATATAGTTCTGAGAAAATCGTCTGTGACAGACAGACACACGAGTGAGTAATCTTATAAGGGTTCCCATTTTTCTTTAATAAACGGAAACTCAAAAGACGGTATTTAATTCAATAAGGTGACATGGTCACGATATCGTACGATAAAACATTGTGTTAGCATTACCGAGAATTAAGGAATAAGAGAACTCTAGTGCCCTCTAGCAAAGCGTGACGATGTTCGTGACGTCATCAAAAGGAAAGATCGACGGCTTGCTCCTATAAATCAGTGCTTGCTCCCCGTTACCGTAGTGAAATTTTATAAATCAAAACTCGAGCGCGTCACGCCTTTTTTGCTTTTTCCCTTTAATCAACTGCAGCACGAAGTGTTTTAATACAAATTAATTAATTATTAATTGAATAATATTTCGGGTGTTTCCTTCCTATATGTATATAACATATTTAAGACTAATATATTTATCATATGTAGTCTAAATATGGTACTAGGTACTACTCATTGTCACACCAGCACGTCGTGTATTATCCAGCTGTAAAAAGAGATGAAATAACGCAATGTAGGTACTGTAGCGAGAATGAGACAACGTCATAATTAACTGCATCTGCACTATTTTGAGAGCTTTTCTCGCGATCAGTGGTATATGCGCCAGGTGACACTCATGCATGTTCTCTTTTGTTAATATTAATGGTTGAATTGAATTGATTGAATGACCTGATATTTATCGCCATAAACTTGTCTCAAAGCAGTGTCAATTCTCTTCATATCACATTTCTTACTAACTACTATGGTGACGTCCCAGATACGATTTAACTTCAGTTTTGATGGGAACAACTGTATCTCATCTATAGGATTTATCGACACTTTAAATTGTTCCGATTCACTGAAAATATAAAATTATATTAGCTTTTGTATGTAGGTATGCAACACTGCGCTATTTCGAAACGTGAAAAGCGCTCGCAAAGCTATGCGAAAGCATATAAGGAGAATGACGAGATTCGAGGTGGCGGAAGAAGTACGTAAGGACCGCAATACTTGGCGATCCGTCCTCTCTGACTACCCCGTTATGGATACAGCGTAAGGATATGTATGTATGTAATGTATAAACCTCAACTTTCAAGTAAGGGCGTCTAATGTGACAAGTATTAATTCTGCTGATGTCACATGCAGAAGACTTGGTGGAGATTGAGAAAAATGGGTCCAAAATATCCATTCTATCTACAATAATAATAAAATGTTATTTTATTGTGTTGCTATACCTATACATAGTAGGCTTGTAGGTAACAATCACTTATCACTATTGTTAGAAACTATAACATTAATTTAAACGCTAATTGCGGGTCATGTGCAGCCGTAACCAACGCCCCAATAACAGACAGTCCCATTTATCAGTAAACGCGTTCAAAGATGTTTATTGTTTATACTGCCACGCCAGCGAATTAGCAGTGAGGTGCATTCTCAGACCGAGAAATATAATAGAGGGAGCCATAATAAGTTGTCGCTCTTATCACCGCCTGTCCAACAAATTTTCAGCTCTTTCTATCTCATTCAGCGTAACCACGAGTAAAACAGTTTACTATAGTAAGGATGGCAACCTCGCACTATCAATGTAATCCGTGTCAACTCATGACCGACTTCACGTGCATTACTGAAATAATTATTTGCAAAGTACTCGTAAATCTTAAGTGTTGCTAGTATTCAAAAAAATAAAAATATGGCACGTTCAGCTGTGTAAAGTCCAGAAAGTCGGTCAACAAAAAACGGACAAGCTCTTAGAGCAAATACTCCGTCCCTTTTTAATTCTTAGTCCGAGGGCGCATCGTTTTCGGAAAATGTCTTAAAAATCATTCATTCGCTGCCTCGATACTTGTACTGTCCCTCGACGAACATCTAAGATATTAATGCCCGGTTTCACCAACGCTAAGTCGTAACTATTGATCCCCTAAATTAAAACGACCCCTCAACCGGTTCTTAGATAATATTCGCTTTCACCAATCTAACGGTTCCCTAGTAATGTCAGACATAGTTATGTGATGTTTTATTGTTTCCATAGTGACTATTCTTTTCCAAAAGTTTATCGATAGAACACATTATTGTTTTAGTTCTAAGTTTCTATACATATGTAATGTAATAAATTTATTCTCCATATTGTCATACACAAAACTGTTACAGTGTTAGGGGTTCGAAAATGGAATTTCTAAATTTATGACATCTTTTAGCTTCATAGGGGATCCTAACATTGCGTGAAACGCAAAATCATGGTTAGCGAACCCCTATCCTTTTTTAGGGGCTCACTAAGTATTAGAGGTTTGGTGAAATCGGACATATGACTCGTTATAAATATTATTTCTGTAAACTTCAGGTAATGTTTAACATTTTTTAATTTTTTTTAATTCTAATACTGTTTAAATCTCATATGTATATTTTAAATAGTTTGTTAAATAGTGAAAATATATACATATATGCATATTATGTCGGAGATCGAACGCAAACGTGACGTCACAATCAAGTCGTGCTTGGATACAGCTGTTGGAGTGGGCGCTAAAGATGTGCATATTACATTTTTTGAAAGAAAAAAGGTTTATAAACCTTTTTGTTCAAAAGATTTAAATCACTCTCATATCTCTTTAAATCCCAAATAATCCAGTAAACCAAACTCAAATGATAAAATTTGAACCAGCATCAATTACGCATACACTAATCGTATTTACCCTAGGGCCATTTGCTAGGACATTGCCGAGGGCAATTTGCCAACCGAAATCGCAAAAAGATGTAAATATTTAACAAATGGTGTTTACCATTTGTATGGCCTTCTTATTATTAAAACATTTTTGCCTCTTGTTAATTTGGGGGCGGCAAATCTTGTAGGCCTAGGGTGCCAATGCCAAGGTTTTATTTGAACTTATAATACACAGCAAAACACTTTTAAATGGTGTTTGAAAAATAAAAATAATTAGACTAAACAGTAATTCCTTTCTTAGCAATATAACGTTTGTTTCGTTTTTGGATTTTTCACTAATTTCATATAAAAAACCCGTAATTTTATTTACGCATAAACAAATTTTTCCAATAATTTTCTGTCTTTTTTTGATTAATCAAATCGTGTAACTGCCGTCTCAAATTACATCTTTTAATGCTTCGATCAATCTTCAGCTTCGATCAGCTGTGCAAGCTGTGCGCTTGCACAGCGGGAAAGGCCGCTTTTATCCACGATACACGCAAACTGTATCCAGTTGCATGAATATATGCTATTAAATTTCCGTCGACGATAACGTCCACGGCATGACGTTATCGTCAACAGAAATAGCGTCTTTTTGCGCGACACGATAAGGAAGTATTTCGCATAGCTACTGTATCGTGGACAGTAAAATCGTGATGATAAAATCGTTCAACGGTAAATTACAAAAGCGCCCACACAGTTAACACAAACAACGTCTTGTTAACCCGTGTATTTTTTTCAATATATAAATCGAAGTCGCTATTTCTGTCTCTTTATGCGTTCAGATCTTTTAAACGACGCAATAGAATTTAATGCAATTCTTATATAGAGAATTTCTTTCAAAAAGTTTTTGTACAGGTATATCACAATGGATCCCACACATGGGATCCACACAATGGGTCGCTAGTATTTTAATAATAATAATGTACGTACAACAGTGTAACCCTAAACTAAGCACTAGACTTGTAATATGGGTACCACACAACGAGTTGGGGGAGTTCCTAACAACGCCCAGACTACAAACCAATTTAAAACAGTTCATTCCCTAAATTAACCTGACCGAGTTACGTCTGGGACCCTGACTTGAACGGCAGATGCTCTGCCACTGGAACGAACCAGTCTTCTTTTATTATATCACAAAAATATAATTTTACAAATAAACATTGGGCGTTGATATCTGCTACACAGTTTATACTTCTGCTGGTATCATCATTTTCGTTTGTATCTTGTATATGTGTGTTATAAATATAAATGAACAAATAAATAAATAAATTAAAAAAAAGTTCTTACAATTTAAAAAATAAAAAAAATTGCAAAAAAAGACCTGTAAAGTAGAACCTTTCGCGTATTCTCTTCAGTTACCGTCAACGTCTCGTACGAGTCGTGTTGCGCAACTCCCACTGACCTCAACAATTGCGGTTCGAGCATCATTGAAATTGACATACGTGACGTATTTATGTCTAACCAAAAATCATGTTTTTCTGCACCCTGTATTATTCATAACAAATTATTACGGGAAAGAATACTTCTGCAGGCCGCAGTTGTAAGAACTAAGACGATATAGGTTATAACTTATAAGAGTTCAATTCCAAAGTATACATTCCACAGTATATAATTCTGGAGATACAACAGAAAGTTGAAAAAAAAATCTAAAATTACACTTTTAAACAGAAACAACCTCGGTCAACACAAGATACACAGATGACAATATAATATCGTATATATTTGTAAGGACAATGGTCACCATCGTATCCAAAAAACCATTAGCTCGACATCATTATACCGTGCAATTAGTCGTAGATTGGAAGAGTAAAATGTAGTCGCTCAGTAAAAACCGTAGGTCCGTAAGTTTTATCTCCGTTGTATGACAGATTATATAAACAATCGTTTACATGCAAACTTTTTTTTCTTCGTGGCATTGAATATGGAAACTTAGTGACTGAACACTTGTAATTAACATGTTAACTGACACGCTAACTACGATTACGACCTGCATAAATTGTTCTTTTATACTATATTTCTAAGATATTTTTTTCTTACATAGTTCGAATTACGTAAAGTACTAAGTGTTTTGCGATCCGAATTGAATCCAGCAATACTGAAAATATTTCTATATTTTAGTTTATAATACTGAAAATAGTGAAAACTAATTTAGACGGAAAATAGCTGCCTCAGCGCGTCTACAGTTCGAACATTAAAACTATTTTTTTCATAAAATACAAATTTATATAAAATTAGATCTTCATTATGACCGTCTATAAAATTGTGTTATTCAAATACGTATGCGACAACTTACAATTGAATAACATGTAGCAATGTAGCAATAGGCATTGTAAAACGAGATCGCTGACAGCAATATGCGATATATGTCTCTCTTGGCAGTAAACGTGATAAATTGTTCAATTTTAGAAAACAAGTCTCAATAATATACTTACAGAAAATATGGTGAATTTTCCAATATCGAGTGATTTACATAGCACAGAAGTAACTAAATTCGTTATTTTATTGTGCATATTTAAAAAGGCTCTGATATCCTGAAACATACATCTTTGATTACAATAGGGTGGATATGACATGTTAGGCCAGGGATCACCAATTAGTTTCATAGGGGTCCATTTATTAAAATTATAAGACTGTCTCGGTCCATATGGTACATAATGATTAGTAACCAAGATTTGATGCAATCGGATATCGAACCTTGATTCAACCTCAGTTCTTCGTATCATCGCTCATCGGATAGCCAAGATATAAAACGCGGGCTGTTTTATTTTAATATTCTTAGAACTTATGGTCGGCACAAAATACGTTGGCGGCCCGTCCGGACCGCGGTCCGTCTTTGGTGACCCCATAGGCCATTGTGTACTTTAGAAAGACCAAGTACATACACCTCATGTGGTCATAAGTCTTGAAACAAAGTAAAACTAAAATATTTTTGGAGCAATGTTATGTATTCATTTATTGTTTACATAAATTATAACTACTAACATCTAGATTTAAATATAAAAATAAGTCATTCAAAATGGTCGCCCTTGTTTCCAATGCAGGCCTGCAAACGCGTGGGCCATTCATCTATGGCGACACGAATGTTTTCAATAGGAATCGGTTTCGATTTCTTGATAAGGGCTTGATTGAGAGAATCCAGGTTTGGGTTTCCAGTCGTCCACGACTTGACGTTATCGTCGACGAAAAAAGTGTTTTGTTCCACGACACGTAGACGATAAGATCGTTAAGCGGTAAATTATAAAAGCGCCCATTAGGTTTAGTATATAGTGGAAACACTAAATTTAGTAGGGATAAGCAAGAGGGAGATAGCGTTACATAACTATGACGTCACAAACTCGCAGTGACACTGCTCAGCACTAGGAGTAACAAAGACGGAATAATAATTCTTCATAAATAACCATCTAGCCTATTCCACTTCATTTTTATTTATGATAGCTGATGCCCGCGATTTCGTCCGCGGTTTTTATTTTTAAAATAGCCTATATCCTTCCTCAGGATTGAAGCTATCTCCATACCCAATTTCATCGAAATCGCAGGAACAGTATAGTCGCTCATAAAATACGAACAAACAAACATTGATGTTCATATACATTAGATTTGATTTTGAATGCACTACAGTCGATGTGACCAACTACAACTGCGTGATCATCAAATGATTTGCAATGGACAATATATCAGGTATTGGCTATTTCACGAAATGGCCAGACGCACCATGATCTCAATTTCATTATCGTATCACGACACCTACTAATCTATTAGTCATTTATTTTGTATACAGGATTCAATGGCTCGAATATGGCATCATAATAAAGACAGCGTAATGAAATAATGAACTAGAATTCTTATGCTCATTTTTGTCAATCAATTTTAAACTGTCCCTTTATTAAGAAGTACTTCGTCTACAGCATTCCTTAAATACATCTTTTACATAACTGCTTTTTTATCCTTAGATATTCCCTAAACGGCAATGAATGCACTTATGGATTACTTCAATTAAGAATTGTTGTTGAAAATGTGCATTCGTTTTTTTTCAAACAGCATAAAACTTACTAGTTTTACCTCTAAATCCTTCACTGTCTATTCGACTCTAGAATAACTTGCGTCTGTACATCCGGAAATGTACCTCTCAATTTGTTTTTAAGAAAATGTTAAAAAAAATCTATTTAAATGAAGATAATTAAGTATCATAAATGCCTCATTACTATTCATATTTATTTAAATATTATGTATTATTTTGTGTATAGTATGTACTATATACCTATGTAATTTTATTTTAGTAGGTTTCCTGCCCAAATACTTTCTCATTTCACCCAATGATTGACTGGAAGAGAATGCCACTTGGCATTAAGTCTGCCATATATACTAAATCTTTAGTGCAGAAAGAATAAATAAATAAAACAGGGTCTCAATACTATTTCATTGTCTTACAGATTCCTGTATTTCATACCTGAATAGAATCACTGAAAGGCCTTTTCAAAAATATTTCAATAACTGAACTGTCATATAAATGTGGTGGAAAGTATTCCAAAGAAGCGGCGGCCCTCGCAGCAGGATCTCGATGACGATGCAACCATAAAAGAAGGGTCTCCATGATGCTGAACTGGAGCATGTAGTGACCACACGTCGCCATAATGGTTGACAACTTGATGCTGCAATATTTTACATAGATTTTTCTCGTTCAAGCTTTCTTTCATAAAATTTAATAATTTATTGCTCAGTCCACAAAAAATGGCGTGACAATATGTATTTTTAGTAAAAATTTGCTTACAAGAAATTAACAAGTTGTTCCCTCAAAGCGAATCTTATTTCCCAACTGGATTGTTTACATATTAGATTAAGGCAATAAATAACTTCATATCTCTGTGCTACATCCAGATTATCAATGACAGCCAATTCTAGTAGGTATTTAGCAACTCCTTCCATTAGGATGTTCGGCAAACTGGAATCTTTGAGCCTTAATTCCTAAAAATAGCAATATGATAAGTAAATAAGCTAAGGTTTCGATTAACTAAGTTTCTTGTTTTAACACTTGATAATAGATATTTTGTAACTAATTCTGGGGAGACAAAACTATGCAAATTTCTTCAACAACAATCTTCGAAGGTTAAAAGGATAATTGTTTTAACTAACACTTTTTATACTTGCAGGAGAGAGACTTAAAGTTTAATGTATAAAAAAAACTGAATAGATTTCAGTATGATTCGTAGTAATATTTTCAAAATTTGTATAATTGTACCAAAATGTATTCTATAGATTTTTGATAATTTTTTTTTAAAACTAAACTAAATTCATCCCTGTATCTTTAAAAATTTTTGATAAAATAAGCTTTACAACCATCGCTTTTATACAAACTCTTTCTACCCTTAATTTCTGGCAATTAGACATCAATGTTAGGTTTATTTAACTATTCAAAAGGCTTCGATTTAAAAACATACTGTTTTAACCAATTCATTGGCACTTCAATAAATTTAATGTTAAAACCTATTAGCCATAGCTAATTTAAATTACTGCCAGTAAATCTACAATAGTTTCAAGTCTCATAACTAAAACAAAGATCTAACACAATCAAATATTTCCATCTAAATATTCATTATTACATCCTACATCATGAAAATGTGTGAGGAGAATGATGAGATTTGGGGAAGCGAAAGAGGTATGTAAGGACCGTCCTGGCGCTCCGTCCCGTCTGACTACCCCGCTAGGGATACAGCGTGACGATATGTATGTATATATCCTACAGCATTCCATACTGTAGGATACCATAATTATATCAGAACAATTGAAAATGAAACTGAATTACATTTCTTTAAAAAATTGTACATCCCTAACTTGTGAATAATAACAAATAATGCCACCTTTTTAGTTCCAAACCTCAGAAGTAAAAAATTTGGATCGCTTTGTTGTCCGTGTCCATTTTTCCGACCAGTCAAGACCTCAAGATCTCAAGAACAAGTAGAGATATCAACTCTTTTTACATCAAACACTAAGGTTTACCGTCCCTTGCAGGTGTAAAAAATTCAAGTTTCTAAGTCAACGCAATCAAAAGATACGGCCATTTATGTACTCAAACAAAAAGCTGTAGGATACTTCCTGTTGACTTAGGAGTCATGAAATTAGGCAAACAGTAATCACACAGAATAATATAAAAGAGAATAATCCCGAAATTCTAAATTTGTAATAATATCACACTTTTGGGGTTTACAAATCGACTTTTCGTCTTAATTATACCTATTATCTAGACTAGGCATTAGAAAATCTGAAAAATATACTGACCTGGATAAAATTTAAAATTGGGTTTATAAATCTCCACCAGTTGTTATTGTGAACCAAAATATCTCTAATAAAAGCGTCTAGCCAGTATTGCAAACACGCCACTAACTCCTTGCCAAGAATGTTCCATGTTTTGCAAGATGGTACTAGTAATAAATGCTCAACTATGGCGAAAGCGGCGCCACATTTATTACATTTATTGAAATACTGTAATTACAAAGTTTTATTACACATGTATCTAAAAAATAAATATAATAAAACAATCTGAACTTACTTCTGGTTCATAGCGTCGCATTTTTTTCAATGAAAGTATTGTGGACATTTCGAGGCGTATTTTTGAGGTCACATATTTATCTAAAATATCTTGACTAAAATGTACATAATCCTCCACGCATTTAATACTTTCCACCAACTTATCAAGATCCATTGTATTTCAATTTTCAAAATATAAAATGAATAAACCAAACCCGCAAATTCAATTCATAAATTTATATCACCGAGAAATATTCAAATAAAAACATTGACAAAACGATGCGCGCGCTTTTTTTTTTCTTAAATTTTTTTTTTCTTTCTTTTTTTATGGCATGGCGCACAGTTCAGCGCTTTGCCTATGTCACGTATTAATATGTAGAATCACAAGTTTAGTTTTTTCTTAACGTAAAACTTCTCCAGTAAAGTGATATTAGGCTTTACTGAAGTTGTAAAAGACTTCTTAGAAGAACGCGAGAATTTCAGCTACGCATGCTTATTTAGACCTACTTCATTTATTTTAAAACTTCCAAAAATATATTAAATAGAAAATTTAAATAAAATGACAACCTCATTACTCTCGTTCCCGCCAAAAACTCGAATGCTCTTATAATGACGTTCAAACTACGAAGCACTTAGTAATGATGTCCCCAGACTCGACGAGTCACTCGGCGAGGCGCTCCAGTAAGAGTTGCCGAGGCAAGCACTAACGAGCGTCAATCGTCCACACACTTGCTTTACTCAGTCGTTGCCTAGACCTCGTAGATGACGCTCGATGAATACTTTTAACAGGTTTGTGCGCTCTCACCTATTATAATTAAGTTCATGTTATTACGTTAAAAAGGTACGTAAACCCTGTAAAAAGAGAAAATATTGGAGGATCTTTATTCGAAGTTCATGTTCTTTTTATTAAGTACTAGCGGACCCGACAGACGTCCTGCCCAAATTAAAAAAAATCCTACAACCTGATTGCAGCACCACCTACCGGGTCCAATGTGAATCGAAACCATAGAGGGACCCAATCAACTTGACAGGCGTTTTCCTGCCCGAAATAAAATTAATTCCTAGAATCCGATTGCAGCGCCACCTACCGGATCCATTTTTAAATCTAAATCATTCAGGGACCCACACAACCCGACAGACATTCTCCTGTCTGAAATAAAAAAAACCTAGGACCCGACTGTAGCACCACCTACCGGGTCCAACTGTTAATCTAAACCATCCAGGGACCCACTAAAACACACAAAATATTTCGTCAAAATCGGTCGAGCCGTTTTGGAGTTTTAGCGAGACTAACGAACGGCAATTTATTTATATATATATATATATAAATTATATATACAGGGTGTATATGAAAACGGGACAGTTACTTTAATGGATGAAAGGGCATAACTTTAGTATGTAGTTACAAAAAGAATTATCGAAAAAAACGTATCCGTTTAAGAGTTATGACCGTTTTAATTTTCAAGTGTTATCCCCACCATTTCTCGTAAAATTGGGTTGATCGTGTACAGTTACAGATTTTAAATCTTACGTTTTTTTTTATTTTGTAATAATTTCATCCGTTACTGAAATACAGCCTGAAAACCATTATCGAAAATAATGCGTATACCCCAATGGGGGTTTTCAGGCTGTATTTCAGTAACGGATGAAATTATTACAAAATAAAAAAAAACGTAAGATTATATATATATATATATATATAAATAAATAGTGGGTCAACTGAGGAAGCGTGCTCGTCGCGACCCTACCAGCCCTAAAAAGGCTACAATTCCTCTCCTGTGCACACCATGCAGGACAGTGTAGAAATGAATGCTAGAGCGTCCCCCGAAAGCGACGTACACCAGTTTGTCCCCGCTGGTGTGAGCAGAGTGAAATTCGGCGTTGGGGACCGCCACCCAACACGCTGTGCACCTAGCGGCGGGAAGTGGAGGGAGGAGTGCAGAATAGCTGCGTGGAATGTGAGAGGTGGGATTTAAGAAAAGATTGATGAATGAAGTGATTGATATTATGGAAGAAAGAAGACTGGATGTGTTATGTTTGAGTGAAACCAAGCGAAGGGGCAGTGAACTTGCTGACTTGCCCGGAGGGGGCATCGCTCTGTGGTCAGGGGTACCACTTGGAGATAGAGGATGCCAGGGGGTGGGCGTTTTGCTGTCCTCTCGTTTGGTTAATTGTATGACTGAGTATAAATGTGTAAACCCTAGACTGCTCTGGGTGCGCCTCAAGATGGGGTTGACGAGAATTTTTATTTTGGCGGTGTATGCTCCAGTGTCCTCCGTCGGCGTGGGTGAGCTAGAGTGGTTTTGGGAGAATGTTAGAGAAGTTCTAGCGACGGTTGGAGAGAATGAGAGAATTGTTTTGTGTGGAGACATGAATGGATGGGTCGGGACAGCTCGAACTGGATTTGAGACTGTCCTAGGCAAATATGGAGATAGGAGAGTGAATGATGCTGGTAGGATTCTGTTAGGCGTGTGTATGGAAAAGGATCTTTTTGTTGCTAATACCGTATTTAAGCACAAAAGGATCCATCAGTACACTTGGGAAAGAAAGCATGAGAGAAGTATGATTGATTTATTCGTGGTAGATAACAGGCTCAAGAAGCAGGTTATGGACACAAGAGCGCATAGAGGAGCCGATCTGAGAACGGACCACTTTCTGGTGATAACCAGAATAAGGTGTCTGTTTGCAGCATGGCGACATCGCGTAGTATCCAAACCTGCAGCGGTTTGTCGCATCAAAAGCTGGAAACTGCAAGATGCGACTACCAGGAATGAATATGAAAGGGTAGTATCCGGTAAGCTTGATGATAGATTGAAAGTGATGAGCGAGGATGTTGAAGAATGTTGGCAGAACCTTAGGGATAGTATGATCGAGGCTGCAAAAGAAGTGTGTGGAACGAATAAGATTGGGAACGGTAAAAAGCGTGATGTGTGGTGGGATGATGAAGTGAAAGAGTCTGTGTATAAGAAGAAGAGAGCATGGCGAGACTACCTTGCTACAAAAAATGACTGTGGTATGAAGTATTTGATGAAAGATAGATATAAGCTGCAGAAAGTAGAAACGAAAGCACTAGTGAAAGAGAAGCGTGAAAGGTGTAGGATGTTAGACGAAAACAGGATGTCGGACAACTTCGAGGAAATTCCAAATTATTTTGGAAAGAAGTGCGTAAGTACCGAAGTGGCCCGGCAGCTTGCAGAATGAATAAAGTGCGTTCGAAAGAAAACAACTTGCTAACAGATAAAAAAGATGTTCTGCAGTGATGGAGTGAATACTAAGGAGAACTGTATGAGAGTGGCGACTTCGTCTCTGATACTGAGAGCGATTCTAATGAATTGCCACACTCGGGTCAGGGACTGGAGGATGTCATTAGTATGAAAGAGATCGAGAAAGTGATAAGAGGTTTGAAATGTGGAAAGGCTGCGGGAATTGATGACGTGACTGCTGAGATGATCAAGTATGGTGGTCCTAGGGTCTGGGATACCTTCTTTGCACTCTGCAACCTTTGTTTGCAGAAGGAAGAGGTTCCAGAGGACTGGCGCACCGCAGTCAAAGTACCTCTCTATAAAGGGAAAGGTTCTCATTTGGACTGCGCGTGCTACAGGGCCATCAGCTTGGTCAGCTTAGCAAGTAAAGTCTATACTAAGGTATTGACTGAACGTATGAAAGGCGTTTCAGAAAGATATTTGTGGGAGGCGCAAGGTGGTTTTAGGAACGGTAGAGGTTGTACGGATCAGATTTTCTCGCTTCGCGTTATCGTGGGGAAGTTTCTGGCTATAGGTCAGAAAGTTTTCTGCGCTTTCGTGGATCTAGAAAAAGCATTCGATAGAGTAGTGCGACAGAAATTGTGGAGTCTTCTGCCTGAGTATGGCGTGGGGGGCTCCTTACTACGGGCTGTGAGGTCATTATATAGCGGCCACAGAGCCTGTGTAAGGATAGAGGGTGACATGTCGCCCTGGTTTGATGTCTGTTCAGGCATCAGACAGGGCTGCGTGATGTCTGCCTGGCTGTTCGTGCTGTATTTGGACAGTTGCCTCCAGAAAATGAAAGGCAGTATGAGTGGTATGTCATGTGTTGACACAGTGGTAAACTGCCTATTGTACGCTGATGATGCTGTGCTTATAGCACCATCAGAAGCCGAGTTGCAGGCACTAGTCACGTGCATGAAAGAAGAATGTGAAGTAAAAGGATTGAATATGAATGTCAACAAAACTAAGGTTCTGGTGTTTGAAAGGGAAGAGGTACAAACGAAATGTGATATTTGGGTAAATGGAAAATGTCTCGAATAAGTGAATGAAATTGTGTATCTGGGGAGTGCGTTTTCGAGGGATGGAAAATGTGACTTGGATGTGGAGAGACGGGTAGCAGCTGGCAATAAAGTGAATGGTGCTCTGTCCGCATTAGCAGATAATGTGAATATATCTAACACTGCCAAAATGGCCATCCACAATGCGATGTTGGTGCCAACTTTATTGTACGATAGTGAGGCCTGGATATGCCCGAAATCGAGTGAAAATATGATAAATGCAGTAGAAATGCGATCTCTTAGAAAGATGTGCGGTGTCACCCTTGCGGACAGGATAAGCAATGAGGAGATATGATAGGGTCGCACGAGGAAAAAGAAGCTTAGTAAGACCAAGGCTGACTTATGAAGATCAAATAGCCAGAGTGTTAGCAGACGGAAATGTCAAAAGTTCTCGCATACCTCCTACCTACCTCGCATAGGCGAAAATGTGTGAGGAGAATGATGAGATTTGAGGAAGCGAAAGAAGTATGTAAGAACCGCGACGCTTGGCGCTCCGTCCTCTCTGACTACCCCGTTAGGGATACAGCGTGAGGATATGTATGTATCTATATATAAATATATTTATGTTTGCCGATTTGTACGCTGTTTGTGTACCGATTATGTTGATTGATTTATGATTTCTAAAGAAATATGTCCAGGGTCGACTTATATTTTATATTTATTTAGATCTGATTAGGGAATACTGCTTAAACAAAAGAAATCCTCAACAATTCTTACATTATTTAATGTTTCATTTAAGATTTAGTTATAGACCTACCCTAGACATTTTTTAGGACAAGGCCACTTAAAAGAGTGAAATTAATACCTGTTTAATAAAAAAATTAAACCGACTTCAAAATACTAGTACCAGTACCTACTAAACAAAACTCAAGTATGAAAAGATCTTCATAAATGTAGTACAGTTGTAATATCAATATCACACATTAATTAGTTACTAGCCTAAACTCATGTAGGTACTTAAATTTGACAGTTAGTAAATTCTACACTAAACCAATGAACAACAACACAAAGTCTAAGTACTAATTTGATAGGCTTATAGGCACCGACTTCGGCACTTGTCAAAAACTATATCTACTTACAGGCATTTGCATTGTATTTGTTGGGAATTACATAGGACGTTGCGGGTGACCATGGGCGGCGATGATCATTTTCCATCGGATGATACACTTGCTCGTTTGCCCCCTTTGATATAAAAAAAAAATAGTAAGAATAATAATTATTTTGTACTTAATAAAAATAATTATTATTTCGTAGCCAACTCTCGATAACTGCAGTTTTTCATTATACTATTTGGATCCATTCGCATCTATGCATTCATAGAATTGTCATCTATGTTTATAATTAAATCCCTATCGTGCATACATAACATAATATATCTTCACGCTGTATCCCCAACGGGTTGTCAGAGAGGACGGAGCGCCAGGAGTCGCGGTCCTTACACACCTCTTTCGCTTCCTCAAATCTCATGCATACAACTTGAAATAAATTCGCCACTCACGTCGGAGTCAAAACGAGGCGAGGCGAGTGTACAAGAGTACACACGAGAGCAACTACCATACTCGCGCCGCCTCGACTCGCGTCGACTCGGCAAGTGTGGTACCGGGGTAGGATATAAATTGATATTTCATAAAATCTCGATATATGTACGTGATATATCGCTACAACCCGATATTATTGAATCATCTAGTATCGATATGTACAATCGATATATTTCATCCGATATATCAAATATCGTGATAAAATTAAAAGCGCATTCCATTCCTTTTTTTATACTGATTCCTTTATTTACGGTTGCGTAGTAATGTTATATTCTCTTTGGTTGGCAGCTTGAGTAAAAATAAAACGTAAAACCCCGAATTATTGAAAAACTGGCCTTCACAATAACGTAACGCAAATACACGTAGTAATCTGTGTCTGTGGTCGCTTGCTTCGTTACAGTTTACGAAATGTAAATCTATGATCCCTATCTAATATTTCATATTATAGACGTTAAATACGAACAAATTACTTACGATATATCGAAAATATAGATATATTTGTACGATATATTGCAAAGTATCGATAAGACACTACGATATATTATATTGAATAAAATATCGATAATTTTTTTACATGAACATCCCTATACCGGGGTAAGTAATCACTGCTATATATATCAAAAGTCTCTAAATAATTCTAATGACAAGTGCGTAGACCTTCCAAATTGAGAGTATAAATAATCATATGCGTGTTATATGTGGATTATATGATGCTAGAATAGTGCTGGAGAGTTGGACACCAACTTTCCGTTTACATATAAACCTGTCTCGTCTCGCCTTGTGATTCGCCTTCGGTGAGTGCGCAAGTGTAAATGTGCCATTGGCGATACAAATACTTAATCTGTGCCAGGGGCTTTTCACTGAGTACAAATTTGTGTTAGAGCATTTTGATATGGTATTTTTAGTTCGAGGACTCCTCAAGTGATGGCGCTAGTGTGTGTTACAGTATTTTGATAAAAATATGCATATTAATATTATGGTAATGTAATTTGTTTGCAATAATAAATTACAACACTGACGGATGATATAATTAAAATACTTCACGAGTTATAATGAAAATACATTAAAACCTACTTCTAGCAACACTGTAGTCATAAAATGGTAATTTAAGTAGTAACGACGGAGAGGCATTTTGCGTTCCGTTCATAAAAAAAAGAATTGATTATTTCGTTAAGGAGTTTGCTTATTACGAAATTTTTAATGATAAATAACGTTTGAAAATAATCAAAATAAAAGATATTTTACATACATCTAGAATCTAGATGATATGAAATCGTATACAAGATAATGTGAAATGAAACAAAATGGCGTGAAACATAACGTTAGCTATTTTTAAATGGTCTGTTTTTTTTCATCGCTTTCGTTGTGAATTAAAATTTTATTTTATTTTTATCTCATTTTTGTGGCTGTTTTCAACGACTTTATGGACCCTGGCAAATCTGCTTTACTTTGTGACTGTGCTCTGTTTTTGACTCCTACGATCAAGTGTATTGATTGTTGACCCCGGCTACTACCCAAGGACTTGATTTAAATATAATAGCTGGCTTTAATAGAATACCTATGTCTCACAAAATGACTAAATTATTAAAGTATTAAATAAATGCTGTAAGATTGCCAGAGGTAAGGATATATGTCCGGAACATATTGTTTTATCTACGTCAACAAGGTGGATCTATCGAGAGAATTAAATGCATGTTTAGTTTTAAGTTTATAAATATTAACGTTATGTTATGCTGGTTTATGTTAATAAATGATATAGGTATTTGTATGGTAATAAAATATTATTGAAATAATTGTTTTTATTAAACCTACAAAACATAACATAACATAACATATTTTCACGCTGTATCCCCAACGGGGTAGTCAGAGAGGACGGAGCGCCAGGAATCGCGGTCCTTGCACACCTCTTTCACTTTCTCAAATCTCATCATTCTCCTCACACATTTTCGCCTAGGTATGCGAGTGCTTTTGACATTTCTGTCTGCTAACACTCTGGCTATTTGATCTTCATAAGTCAGCCTTGGTCTTCCTTGGCTTCTTTTACCACTCAGTTTCGCTCTGTATATTTTCTTCGTCAGTCTTTCATCACTCATTCTTTCCATGTGCCCGAACCATCTAAGCATACCTCTCTTCATTTTTACAATAACACTGTAGTGCAACCCTGTCATACTGCGTATCCCATCATTACTTATCTTGTCAGCAAGCGTGACACCGCACATATTTCTGAGAGACCGCATCTCCACAGCATTTAACATACTTTCACTCGATTTAGGGCATATCCAGGTCTCACTACCGTACAACAAAGTTGGCACCAACACCGCATTGTGGATGGCCATTTTAGCAGTGTTAGCAGTTTTAAGATATATTCACACTACCCACTAATGCGGACAGAGCACCGTTCACTTTATTGCCAGCTGCTACCCGTCTCTCTACATCCAACTCACATCTTCCATCCCTCGAAAACGCACTCCCCAGGTACACAATTTCATTCACCTGTTTTAGACATTTTCCATTTACACAAATCACACATTTCGTTTGTACCGCTTCTCTTTCAAACACATTTACACAAATCACACATTTCGTTTGTACCGCTTCTCTTTCAAACACCAGAACCTTACTTTTGTTCACATTCATTTTCAATCCTTTTACTTCACAATCTTCTTTCATGCACGTGACTTGTGTCTGCAACTCTGCTTCTGATGGTGCTATTAGCACAGCATCGTCAGCGTACAATAGACAGTTTACCACTGTGTCACCACATCCTATACCACTCATATTACCTTTCAATCTCTGGAGGCAACTGTCCAAATACAGCACGAATAGCCAGGCAGACATCACGCAGCCCTGTCTGACACCAGAACAGACTTCAAACCAGGACGACATGTCACCGTCTATCCTTACACAGTCTCTGTGGTCTCGATATAATGACCTCACAGCCTTAAACCTACAAGATTCCAATAAAAAAATTAAATTGAGATGAGGACTATATTAGATGTACATTTATTTATTGATATGTACATGTCATTCAGTAGTTCGAGGATTCGTCACGGGATGTCGCTAAGATAGCATGTGTCACTGACTACTCTGTATCAGATATAAGTAATGTACTTTGTGATCTGTGCATTGGAGAATCAATAATTACGGGACTTTTTGGCGGGAACGGGAGAAGTGAGGTTGTCATTTTATTTAATTTTCTATTTTTTACATTTTTAAGAGTTTTAAAGTACAACAGTGATAGTATATTGTGAATCTAAATAAACGTGTAGCTGAAGTTTTCGCGCTCTTCCAAAAAGTCCTTTATAACTTCAGTAAAACCTACTATCACTTTACTGGAGGAGTTTTACGATAAGAAAGAACTAATTTACTTGTGATTCTACATGGATTCTGTGTCTGTTTACTAGTTTTAGATATTGGCAAATGCGCTAATTATCTACTGAATTGTTTTCTCGCTTTACTTGACGTTGGCAATGTACTCACGTACGGTGCCATTTAAAAATAAAAAAATAAAAATTAAAAAATCAATAATTACGTTTAATTATTACTAATGACTCCCGTTATTAGTTTAAACACGAAGATATACTCAATTTTTTTACAACTTAGAATATATTCAATATGTAATATATATATTCTACATTAGAAAAAAAAATTGTTTTAAAATTTTTGTGAGAGCAGAATGAAAGCATGTTATCCTCATGTCACTTTTATATTTTGCTATTACATGATGTAACTAAACGACATTAACGATTTATTACCCTACCAAAAAATGTGGTTTTGCTAGGAATTCGCTTTTCTTTTTCTAACATATGATGTACTTCGTGATAAGAAAGAATCACGCTCTGTTTAAAGATAATATGTATTTTATCAGGTTATTAGTGGTTGGTTGCCTCAAATGAAGGGACTTCGGTTCGCTCAAGTGTATCGTATTGATGTGTTTTGTTCAGTTTAGTTTATTACATTTATTAAAGGTATTCCGAAAAGATTAAATGATAACGATGACGCTCTAATAATATCATGTTGATTCATACGTCTAGTACTACACACGGTGTGTTTTCCTGTTTTTTTATCAGTTCATTGTTATGATCGCTCTAAAGCGCACGGTTCTCTACATTTAAAACCAGTCGATATTATGCGGCCCGAACCGATTGCTTTTATGAGAATTTTACAATTATGATGCCTATGGTGTATACGGTGTATGGTTTTGCCATATTCTTTATAATTGCGTGGGTGTGTTTGTGGTTAATTCATATAATGGCATACTCATACTCAAAGTGGAAACTGCACAGAACTGTGGACCGGTCACCACCTGAACAACCTTATCCTGGTGTTTCAATCTTGAAGCCACTCACCGGTGTCGATCCCAACTTGTTCTCGAACCTAGAAACGTTCTTCACGCTCGACTACCCAACTTACGAGCTCCTGTTCTGCGTGGAGGATCAACATGACCCAGCAGTGATGTTGGTGAACAGCCTAATACACAAGTATCCTCACATAGAGGCACGTTTATTCGTCGGAGGAATGCGCGTCGGAGTCAATCCTAAAATTAACAATATGCAACCGGCGTACTTAGCGGCTAAGCACCCGCTGCTTCTGGTGAGTGACGCCGGAATAAGAATGCGAGACGACACGTTACTCGACATGGTGCAACACATGCGTGACGACGTCGCTATAGTACATCAGATGCCTTTCGCGTGCGACGCGGAGGGATTCGCCGCTGTCTACGAGAAAGTGTTCTTCGGTACGGCTCAGGCGCGCATGTATCTCGGCGCCGACTTCCTCGGCATCAATTGTCATGTGGGCATGTCGTCGCTGGTGCGGCGGTGTGCGCTCGAGGAGGCAGGCGGACTCGCCGTCTTCGGCGATTACTTGGCCGAGGATTTCTTCATGGCCAAGGAGATTGTGTCACGTGGGTGGCGCATGCGGGTCGCCTCGCTGCCCGCGCTACAGAACTCGGGTACGCGGTCAGTGGGCGCGCTGCAGGCGCGACTGACGCGTTGGGCGCGGCTGCGCATCGCCATGGTCCCTACGACAGTGATGCTGGAGCCGCTGAGCGAGTGCCTCCCGCTGGGCGCGGGTGCGGCGTGGGCGGCCGGCCAGCTGTTCGGCGCGGAGCCGGCCGCCTTCTTCCTAGTGCATGTGCTGATGTGGTTCCTGTCGGACTGGCTGATGCTGCGCTCCGTGCAGCACGGCTCGCCGCCCTTCTCCAAGGTGCACTTCCTGCTGGGCTGGGTGTGGAGCGAGTGCTGCGCGCCGTTGGTCCTGGCCGCGGCACTACTCAGCCCCGAGATCTCGTGGCGGACGCGCTGCTATCGCCTGGACTGGGGAGGCCGCGCTCACGAACTCAAACCGAAGCTCAAATTCTGAGTGGACCCCCGCTGCATTCAAAAGCTTTAATTCGGTAACTGTAGTTTGTTACATTGTAAATTAACACTTATGCTCGGTGTGAGTGAGAATTGGAATGTGACTGATTCGGAATGTATGTTGTTAGTATAAGTTTTTATTTTTATTCGTACATATTATTGTATAGTTTTGAAACAAATGGTGGATTCGTTGCTTTTATTTATAGAGATTTGTACATTTATTAGATTGTAGTTATGTATGTCAACAGTTTTATTTAATTTTTGTAGCAATTACACATATTACCCAAGGTAATCTGCCATGCATTACATGAAACCTATACAAACATTTGTTTGTTGCAAAGGCTGATGTAGGTGAGTGTCGAGGGACATGTTTATGTAGGTTAAGCGTGGAGGGACATGTTTATGAGTAGTAACTATTGGAAATGTGAATCATTCACTAGCTTATCAAATATTTACAGTATTTGTTCCTTCACTTAGTCACATCACATTATACTCGTAGTATTCAGAGATAATGAAAACCATTTCATTTATGTTTCAAAGTTTATCTAGTTCAGTAAGTATGGCTAACATGTTTATAAAATGAACAATTTACTCCAAAAGGACAAACTATGTACTAAATATGATTATTAATATTGACCTTGTTATAAAAACAAATTTATAGGTGTAAGTAGTTGTTTTACACATTTCCATGGTCTTTTTTTAAGACAAAATAATAATTTCTAAATTCAGATTATAATATTATGTAAGACAGATTACGAACAACTGGGCCATGAGTAGCTGTTATTTGATCTGTGATTTAATTCCAACCACAATATTGCTGGTAAATCTTGACTGTCTGAAACAAATTCAACTGCAGACTATAATTTAAGACTATCAGTTAAGCATTATTTAAAAACATTTTCTTGACTGCTGCTAAATTCTAAAATATACAGGGTTATACTACTAAAATATTGTGTATACATAAATACTGTTTCATATTGCTTTTTCATAATCAGTCTATTAGCCTGATCTTACTTCATCATGTACCTTTGGATAGTAAAGTAGGCCTATTTTCAGATGAAGCGATTCAAACCTCACTAGGTAAGGTAATACTAAATGGATATTATATATATTAAAAAAATTAGAACAGGTTTTTGTCGCCTCGCATGGAAATAACCTAAGATAATGTACTGTGTATATGCATCAGTAAAATTAAGCATCTAAATAAAAATTGTAAGTAGGTCTGATATGGGACCAAAGTGGGAGGAAACTA
This sequence comes from Zeuzera pyrina, assembly GCA_907165235.1. Taxonomy (NCBI): domain Eukaryota; kingdom Metazoa; phylum Arthropoda; class Insecta; order Lepidoptera; family Cossidae; genus Zeuzera; species Zeuzera pyrina. The sequence goes on from OU015641.1 coordinate 10,851,122, forward strand.
TTAACAAAATTATTTTTGTGTGATACAAAAGACTCCTTTTGGCATTTATTTTAGAATTAAAGTAAGGTTGAAGATTCGTATTTAAGGGAACACATCCAAAGGTACACTTATTATTTCTTGACAGTCCTCATTTTATGAAATCTAAAAATTCATAATGATTGCAGTGAGATTTGAAGTAACACATAAACTGGTCTAAGTTTCAAGCAGTTGAATTTAGTGTAGATAAAAATTAAGTAAGGCATTAAAGACAATATTACCTTGAATGTTTAATACCTTGTTAACCATATATTTGCATGCTGAGTAAGTTCATTGTGGAACAAGTATATTTTTTCTTACAATAACTATCATCACTAAATAGAACCCCTTCCCTGTTGAATTTTTCGAAATCGTATGCTTCGAACAATTCGAATAATAGTATATTTTATTAACGATTTTGTTACAATTGTTACATCCATAAATCACGTCACCACATAGTCTAAGTGTGACATACCTAGATCTGCACAACTATACTGTTAAAAACAGTGTTATATGTACTTTATTTTGCTATTGAATACTGTTTACTGTCCAAGAAACAACATGCAAAACGTAGACAGGTCAGTATATTAAAGAGTCATCAGATTGCAACTTTAATCGTTCCTCCCTTCACGCAGACCCCCTAGTGGTCAGAGCGTCAGCGTTGTGGCCATTGTACACTCTCGAGGCCAACGTTCCCAAGCGCTATCGATGTCGACATGTGTTAGGTGACAGAGACGACGATATTACGGGTTTGAACACGAACATGCCCACATTCTTAATGCAAACATAACACTCATCGGCGGAAGCGTGGACGCCCCAGCGACAACCGTAGGTAACCGTAACCGTTTAGAAGCTCGATACGTACTACAAGCACACAGCGGGCCTTATGTCATATTGTGGAGTTGTCAAATGAATATTAGGCACACGAATCGGCTTTCAGTCACACTGCCGGCCCGCACGCTTAGTACGTAACTTGCAGTCAGCATGCGACAGCCAATATCACGCGATATCTGTTGTTAATACGAGAATTTGTGTAGTGTATTTTTTATCGTGGCGCTAAATCTACCGCGAATAGTACATTTTACAGTCATAGAATAATAGATACGCAATCGTCATACATGATACCAATTTTTTATTACAATTAGTCACCGGTCGCGTAGTGATCGCGTAGCTGTCTACGAATTTTTAGGTAATAACCCCGCTGGTCCGTGCGAGGCCCTACCTATTCTCTCGAATAGGAACTCACTAATGCGCACGGAGATGGGGATTCCCTTGGCGATTCCTGACCCGAGCTCTATCCTGCACACGAGATAACCCTCGGCTGGAGGAATCCTCAGGCTGTCGAACATCTCCCAGGGCGCCTTCTGCGCTCGCTCAGAAGCGACTGGTGATGCCGTAAAAGCCACCGGAGAACTTCGCTCTTACGAAAAAGCAGGGTTTCTTTAGTTGGTTCGAGTCCAATATTACTCATTCGGCGTAGAGTACGACTATCTGTGGGAATGTTTTTCACTTTTCAGAAATAAAAAAAAATCCATATAGTAATATCTGTACGAAGTACTGTTTTTGACATCCTTAAAACACTGATTTCCAAAGCTATACTTTACCTTATACTGTATGTATTATACTGTATTTTTTTACTAGCATCCTAGAACCCTAGCCCTAGACGACGCCCTCTATGACGAGGAATTAGTCACTATTTTTGTAGCGTCACATCTAGAATACGAAATTAATTGACATTACAAGCGTGTAATAAGGTAATAACATTTTAAAATTCCTAATAATGGTAGTAGGTATTGTTTTAATAAAACAAACATTAACTAAAATTTGCAATGTATATGACGTCACAATAGAAATTGTAAAAACATAATCTTGATAGTCTGGGACAGGTGGAGAAAAAGTGGTCGTAAATTAGTTTTGGGTGACGTTATTTATGGGTGCCCCCTTATACACTATTATAAATTCGGTGCAAGAGAGCTCAATACAAACGACCTTCAGTCTCATAAAAACTAAAATTGACGAAACAAGATCGATGTTACATAACAAACGGGTTCAACACAATAAAAGTACGTACTTTTTAATCATGTAAAATATTGTGTCGGATTCGTGTAATTTTTTTGTTATCCTTTCGTCCCGTTTATAATTTACACCTGTACTTAGAACTTTTACAATATGTTATGTAAGTTTTAAAATTTTCCACGTTACATAGACCAGTTTATATTCAGACTCTTAGCACTTATATATGCTTTGACAATATTACGCAAATTATTATTTCTGAACAAATTCATAATAAATAATGCAATACTCGAAGCTGTTGTGTCTAGCCATTAAGATGAATGTATACATAATAATATTATAGTGTATGCTAAATAAAGAAACAATAGGCTACTTTGATCAAATACAGGTCGACAATTTCAGTGCCATTGGTATATATTTACGATGAAGGTATTGATTGTTTTTGGGGCCATGGGCTATGTCGTGTATCAAATATTTACAACCACGGTCAGTCAACGCGTTCATACGAAAAAATATGTTACCTAGTGTAAAACAATGACGCTGTCAATTTTTTAAAATAGTAATTATTGTAAAGCAGTATTTTAAAAAGTATATAATTTATTATGTTTAGAAATTTTATATTATTGTTTCTATCGATAACCATTCGAAAGCATTGTATTCAATTTCTATCTAATTCATCTCGAATTCTGTGATTTTTTTAAATTTTAAAATAGTGTAAATAAAAGCCTGTGCTGCCATGTTTTATTTAAAAAAGCGTACATTTTTTTGTTTTTGTTAAAGTTATTACCTAATTATTATTCATTTGTAAAGAGTACAAGAAAAGACAATTTTGGCGGTTGTGTGATTGTCGCTAATGTTTTGAATTTATTAAGGTAAACAGTGTCACGGGTTTTTGTCGAAATGCCTACACGTGTAATTGTAAATATGGAATTATTGTAATTTATCTACGTATAACACATAGAAGTACAAAAAATCTTGTTCAGCTGCAATACAAAGAGTAATTTTTTGTTGTTGCGAGTTTTTTTGACTTCTAATATATTATCTTGAAGAGCTTGGTTTTATTCGAACTTGCGTAGAGCAGATTATGAACAAAAATAGAAGTAATAATATTACGTTACTACTATTGCATATCCGTACCTACGTACTATATAATTTTTTTGTATGTTTTCAAAAATAAAAGAGGTTGAAACCTTTTTATTTCGCAGCATAGAGCCTCGCGGCGATTTTATTTTTTTTGCTAATACTGGGTTCCGATCAGGCCAACGAATCGAAGTTAATGAACGCGTGTAAATACAACAATACTCTAAAGTAAATATTTTAATGTACCTGGTTCACGAGGTATTTGGAACAATTAACGACTCAAATCTATTCTCATTCTGAAATATGTCAACCCGGCAGCTCGACACTTCATAACGACTACATAACGATAGTGTAATTTCGGTGCGTCCATTTAAAAAAAACAATTGGCCGCGAGAGCACTGTGCCAAAAGATTCAACCCCTTTGGAACAAAAAGCCATTCGTGGAAATATGACATACCGAGAAATATTTAATAAAATTTAATTAAAAATATTTTAATTGATTGCAATTGTAATGATTCAGATTTACTTATGTACTTACATGAAATTTTTCACGTAAGTACATTTCAATGTTATAATTAATAGTATATTATATGATATTTAATTGATTGTAAGACGTCACTGCGGCTATATACACAAATAAAAGCCCTTCATATTGAAGTCAGCGTATCTGTTTTTCTATGAATGCTGTGAAATATTCATTCACGTACGGCCGACAGTCCGTGATGCGCAGAAGTGTACTCACATGTAGTCAAGCCGAGAATTCACGAATAGCGATTGGACTAAATATAGACTTTTTGACGGATTTTCCTTGGAGTCATCTGCACATACTTCATGTCTGCACACGTAGTTCGAATACGAACGTAGACTACCTCATTCTTAGAGGTGTTGTAGAAATTATACACTGAGCTCTGGGCTGTGCTGTGTAATTACCAATTACACATTTATTCAATTAGACATTTACTCCCACTGTCAATCGTTTATACAATATTTCAAATATTTACTGGCTGTTTGATTCCGAGTGCAGCTTAAAAAATAAAAATTCCTAGTATGACCGGAATAAATTTAAGATTTTGAGAGTGTGTTGTTTTCATTTACCGCTTCCTTTTAAAACGAGTTTGTCGAAACCGGATGGACACTCGAATATTATTGCGTTGAATATTACTCACTATTTCGGATAAATATGTATCAATCGCGACGACACCGTATAAAGAAGAAGATATATTATGTGTACATATTTATTATTAACTCTTGCCCGCGACTTCATTCGCGAAGTTTTTTATTTAAGTACTAAATTTAATTATGAACGCTTGCGGGCGTACGTAGAACAACTCACCAAAGTTTCATCACAATTGGATGTTTTAGGAACGCATAAAGCGCGTTCAGTCGAACTCAGACCTTAGTATTCTTACTAATGTATCAATCGCGACGACACCGTATAAAGAAGAAGATATATTATGTGTACATATTTATTATTAACTCTTGCCCGCGACTTCATTCGCGAAGTTTTTTATTTAAGTACTAAATTTAATTATGAACGCTTGCGGGCGTACGTAGAACAACTCACCAAAGTTTCATCACAATTGGATGTTTTAGGAACGCATAAAGCGCGTTCAGTCGAACTCAGACCTTAGTATTCTTACTAGAGCTTATAGCGCCCTGGCAGCTAATTTGAGGCGACCATCGCAGCAGCCAGCGAGATACATTTCAACGAATTTGCGATGACTACGTCCACCTGGCCCATGGAACACTCAACCTATAGAGTGGCAATGTCATTTATTTTGTATGAAAACAATTTACGTTTAAACACTTGCGGTTACTGCGTTCTGTTTTATAGCTTTGCTGTTTTTGACACACCACCGAATAGAACAATAAGTCATTACATAAATATTTAAATATCTGTTGGAATATACAGAGATGTACACACAGGTCCAGTATTGGTATGTACTGCTTAATCTGAGCGAGTTGATATTTGTTAGTGTAAATAAATTGAACCGTGGTAAATAAGATGATCCGATATTTCGTCTCTATAGGTCAAGTGCTCCATGATCTATCCCCATGCAGCCAGCGCCCACCTATCCGCAGCGACCAACGAGTATAGTGGTCGCCGGCCATTGCGATCACTGCGATAAATAAAATATTAAACCGCCTAACTGAAAAATACAAAATAACTATCCTTCACTAATCAAAACTCAAGTATAATAAAAATAACTTATAATATATAAGTACGATACACGAACTTATATAATTAAATGTGTCGGTACTGAAGTCGGTGCCAAATCAATGTGCAACAACAGAAGTTTATTAGTTTGGTAGGCTTGGCATCGACTTCAGTAATAACCGAGTTTAATTAGATAGGTATATGTGTATTGTACTTATAAAGTTATTTTTATTGTACTTGAGTTTTGATTAGGAAAGGATATTTATTTTTTACTTTTCAGTGTTTTTTTAGGGCGGTTTGATTTGATTTTTTTAATGTTTTTATTTCTCCCTTTTGAGCGATCGTGTCCTAAATAAATATCTAGGCCAGGTCTGCAATTAATTTTTTTCTAATTCTGGAGCGCAACGATATACAAGAGAATCATCAATATAAATAAAGGTTATACTCAGGTCGCGTTAGTTGGTATATCTTCGAAGTCCAAGCTCGAATACCGGTGAAATTTAAATGGGACCACCTCTGAAGTATGACCTACCAAACAAAAAAAATCATCGAAATCAATTCATAATTGGTAATCGCATAACAAACATGCAAAAACAAAAGTCAAACTGAAAAACTCCTTTTTTTGAGTCGGTTAAAAAATGATTTAAACATCACATGCACTGTGCGCGCCTAGCGCAGCAGCCGAACGTGTATAGCGACGGTGTTATTTATTTGATGTAAGTGTATATGCAGGTCACACCAGATATCACTGCGACTAACATTGATCTATTATCCTTGTTAGGAATAAAACGTATTATTACGTATTATTGTCCCTATTGTTTCGCGATGCCGGGGAGTGGCGCTAGTTGTTGCGTTCAGTGTTGGTTTAGTCTATGTTTTTTTTTTGGCATGTGGGTAATATAGTCTGTGTAAATTGAATTTTGTAATGGATTTGTCTAAGAAGGCGTCGGTGTCGGTCGCTCTGTGATAAGAAAAAGGGAAAGTTTTTGGAATATTGGTTGTAAATCTCAATTATCTTTTTGTTTTGAAGCTAAAAGAAGTTCTGTCGTGTTGTTGTGTGTTCGCCGACTGAAATTAGCAGTTGATTGTATTGTATTATACTGTTACTATATAATTCAAAAGTGGTAGACTAAAAGGTAGGTGAGAAGTGAGTATATCTTCCGTTTTGTGGCTTTACTTCGCCGGAAGCCACCTCCGACTTCCTCATCCTGAAGACTCATTAAAATCATTAAAGGTTTTTAGTCTATTCTATGTGTATAATATTGTTGATCAGCGCCGCGTATAGCCATCGATGTCGGCGCAGTTCCCGGCACATTTGCTACCCTGTCGAAAATTACAAAGGGCCCCCCGCACGCGCAGTGGTCGTGTCTGGAGCTGTATCGCACAATCCTATTACTGAAATTTATCTAATTCTGTTTCTGTTAACAGCTAATTTCGCAACGTCCATTTCGAAGCGCGCTGTATTTTGCAATAACGATGGCTGGCATTTTGGCCGCGGCACTTGGTCGCGACTTCACAAAACGCTCAAACTGCCTAACTATGAAGTTGGAGTCTGAGTTAAGCACCAACGCCATTTTTTATATTCCACTGATAAAATAAAATCTGTAATATAAGTAAAAAAAATTACATGAAACTTTGTAATATACTTATTTTTATATTATTGTAATTATTATTGGACAATTTACAATAATACGATGAAATTGATACGATGAATGATTTAAACAGTTGCGTTATCTACAAGTTAGTCTGGAATTCTGGCCTGGCCGAAAGGTACTAAACTCAGATGCTCAGACCTCTTGTGTTCGAGTGTCTTATTAATACTTTAAGTGTCTTCAGCTCGATCTAACACGCTCATTGCTCAAATGTGAAAAGTAAGTAATTATATTCCTAAATAACCGATTGTCTTACTAAAAATATTAAGGTCTGAGTTCGACTGAAAACGCTCATTACTCATAAGAGAAACGGTAGCAGTTAACCTGATGTTCCATCCTCAACGTAATATACGTATACCAAAGCATATAAGGTTACTGCATGCATGATTTTTCTTTGATTTTAAGTTGCCAAGTCAAATATGACGAATCAAGTTTTTAACATTTAATTATTAAGAACTGCTGTATCAAATATGACCATATTGCTACAACAATCCAATAATTTTCAGTAGTTATCAATGTTTTCTTTATGTTATGGTGCTTCCTTCCACACAAATTGCCTTCTGGTACGAAGATGTAGTGTCATCACCCGAATAACTGCAGCACAAAACACTAATTCTTATGTCTACATTGTATCTTTGTCGCGTGGTAACTAGAATATCTACTTCAAACTTGCTTGGCATGGCAAACTTGGCATACGCCTGGTTCAAGTTTAAATTGATATCTGGGTAAAAAGATACAAATATTTTTAAATATTTAAGTAAATTTTACTATGCGAATACTAAGCGAAAATATTGCGATTGTGATTTGCTTCCACGTTGTCTGTAAGAAAAGAAAAATATAAAAAAGTCTAGCTGCGTCTCTTCCCACGACGCCTTTACTTACATCCTTTACTTACGTCCTATGGCCTTTTGCTGTGGGGATCAGCAGTGCATATTAATTCCATTTTTGTTTTATAAAAAAGAGCAATACGTGCCATCTACAGTATGAATGCACGAAAATTACTAAGTGATCGTTTTAAAGACATTGATGTAGGTACTCACCTTGCCGCCTAATACATCTTTGAAATAATTATGTAGACGAGAAAAATATAGATCTATTTATAGAGAAAGGCGATATTGGTGATATAGGAACCCCAGGTCGTGGTAAATTGGTTATTCCAAAATTTAAATTACATAAGTGAAATGTTTCATTTTTGCATTCGTTTTTATATTAGTTCCTCAAGAAGTCACTCAATTAACAGAAAATATATTTAAATTGGTTATAAAACGTACATTGATTAGACAATCATGCTATAAAATAAACGATTTCGTTGAAGATAAAACAATATTTTGAAAATGATCTTCTCTGCACATGCATTTACGGGCTCTCTGAATATTGTATTTTAATAAACCTTTTGTAAAATGATGTTGAAACAATGATACCTGGCAGAGTTTCTTGTCGGTTCTTCTCAGTGTCCAAGTTTTCTTTTCTCTTCTCTTTGAACCGAACTAAAGTAGATTTTGTTGCGTGGTGACTGTACCACATCTTCAATTAAAAAAAAAGATGTAATGTTCTGTATTCTCTTATATTAAAATATAAAAATAATAGTCTGTGACTATATAGTCTGTAAAAACATGCTTGTGTTAAAAAACATGAATGATAAAACTTATAAAAGTGATTAATGTTTAATATGATTTACTAAATAAAGATGTAAATAAACCATATCTTTTTTCCTCATCATTCTCAAACCGTAATAGATTTTGATATTCAAAAATAACTTGTAATTGAATTTACTTGAATAAATTGATTTGACTTTGACGGTCGTAAAATTTGACCAAGGGCTTACTTGGCAAGGGCCAGGATTGGCATGTTATAAGGAAGTAGTACAGGTGTTGGACTGTTGACCTCTCACTATCTGACATCTGAATCTATTTTACGCATATAATCTGTAAGTAAAGAAGATAAAAGGATGACATGAAAATCAAATACTCAAAGCGTTATCTAACAGAAATATCAAAAGTACCTTGACGACCTTGTGTACCTTGACGAAAGTGTTTGAGGAAATGCCTTTAGCGATACAGCATGAGTATATGTATGTATGTAATCTGTAAGCCCAAGTAATTGCAAGAAATACCGTCAAAATGTGTTTTTATTTCACCTTGAAGCTCTGGCTACCCTGAATAGTTAATGGTGTGAAGTTATGTATACGCAATATAACTATCCATTATAAAGATTTCGCACGCTAACATCCAGTTTCATAATCCTTTCTAAGAAAAAACTATATCAATTATGATAGCACAGATTAATTAGTTACTATCGTAAAATGATAGCATTAACATAGATTAAAAACCTTAAACTCATTTGCGAAAACGATGACAACTCAATAAAGTTAATATTGCAAGCATTACAAGTAGCAATTTGAAAGTTTGATGCGTTTGAAGCTTGATCCTAGGTGTGAAGCATAGAGAAATGTAATATACTAAGTATTCGAGAAGTGACAATATTCGAGTGTGACTATTTTTTTATGAGAAACAAGTACACATTTAATAAATGATATGTAAGAAACCTGTGTTATAAAGTATATATAAGTCAGTAAAAACGTACCCTAGTTCAAGAAATAATTAGTTTGTATTTGACATAACACAGACTACAAATGTTTCAAAATAATAACATCCCTTCTTTGTAAGCCTATATAATGATATAACGACTTTAACAGAACCTTACTTTGTTACTTATCCTATTTTTCTAGATACGTCATCCTTGCTGCAAATTAGCGTTATACTTAGTCTACGCAAATCAGGCATATGTATGTAGGTTCTGTCGCACAATGTTATACATACATAATTACGTATGTTATACCAATGACTTGCTTGATGATGTTAACTAATATTAATGATTTGCTTCCGAAACTTACTATACGTACTAATCTTTCTTGTTTTCTAATGGATGGTAAAAACCTCATTGAAATTAATTAATGAGAAGCGAACGAACAAACGCAGATTGCATCTGTGGTTTATTATTTAAATGTTGTACCTACTTTAACAGTAGTATATGTAGGTACCGCTCAGGAGTTACCTTTTACCTGACAAAAGAGGTCTTACTTCATCATAAGACCAGCACGGATTCGTAGAGATAGGCTCAGTTGAGCTCAGTGTACAGTAGATCGATATTACCAGGCTCGAAGCCGTCTCTATTTATAAATATGTCCATACATTGTCATTTAGTAAATACGTCATTTGAGGTCAATGTTCACTACCCAGCACCTGACTAGGTACCCACCCTAGACAGCAATATAAATTTGTTGCATACTTGATTTTTCTTTGATTGTGAATTGCCAAGTCAAATATGACGAGGCGAGTTATTTGTTAATGATAATAAATAATTCAAAAATGCCATGTCAACTATGATAATAAAGTTTTTGATGTTGTTGCTGCAATCTTATAATTCTTAGTAGGTATCTAATTTTTGTTTATAAATACTTTGGTACGTACACACTTGTGTGTTACCACAATCGCCCTCTGACACGACGATGGAGTGTCGTACTTAAATAAATCCAGCATAAAACATTATTTATTATGTCAACAGTGCCGTAATTAGACTTTTATGCGCCCGGCGCGAGTTTTATATTGTATTTAAGCTATTATCATGCATGGCCCAAAAGTTGGTCCTGGTAATTTTTGCGCCCCTCTAAAGTCTGCGCCCTGTGCCTGGGCACCGCTGGCACCGCCTTAGTTTCGGCACTGTTTTGTCGCTTTCTTCGTCGCTTCGCTGATGCGAACGGCGAGTGACTGTCACAGAAATAAAATAAACGCAATATTTCGATTTCTGTGTTCGGTGATGACCCACCATACACTACCTGCCATCCGCTTTCATTTATTTAAAGCATTCGATACAAGTATTCAAAATTTGAAATGCCACTTTACATACAAGATAAGTTTTTTTACGATATTAATTTTGTAATTTTTGTATGAACACTGTTTTAGGTTAGGTTATGTTAGATATTTTGAGGAGGTAGTTGAAGCCGAGAAATTTAATCTTGAAACATCTCAATTCTCAATTTTTTGCTGTTGGTTTATCTATGTATAGAAATCTTATATGTACTAGTAGGTATATTTCCGAGTTATTTCCAAGAGTTAGAATGAAAATTATATAATTTATCTTCAACTACCTCTTCGGAGTACGATATCCAGCTAGATTCAAAGTCAAAGTCAAATCAATTTATTCAAGTAAACCCAATTACAAGGTATTTTTGAACGTCGAATCTACTTTAGAAGAAAAAAGAAAACCTGGACACTGAGAAGAACCGACAAGAAACTCAAACAGGTATCATTTTTTCTACATCATTTTACAAAAGGTTTATTAAAATGCAATATTCAGAGAGCCAGTAAATGCATGTGCAGACATCATTTCCAGACTCGAATCGATTTCGTTGAAGATAAAACAATATCTTCAACCAAATCGATTCGAGATCGAAGATTCAAAGATTGAATACGATTCATTTCTATTAGCTAGTTTACTACTTTTTCTTTTTTAACTTATTTGTTCTTAATTCTCATACCCTAGTGGACCAATAAAAAGTAATAAGTGAATGATAATGCGTGAAATGAAACTTTATGGCAAATGTCATTGTTAGTACGTAGTTAAGACTCCTTTCTTTTTGTTTTTTTCCTTCGCTATACCAATTGTAGAATGAGGGAAAACTTCCACTAGCACATTCCTGTGCGTGAATTGTGAGTCGGTCTTAATGGTTGGACTCAACATTACGCGCATTATCAACCTTTTCGCACCATTGTGCCGCAAAGAAAAATAAAAACTATTAAACGATAAAATCGAATTACGAATTGCTGTTTTCGCTGTCATCGCTTTGCATTGGCTGGAGGTGCCCTTCGCTATTAATATTTATCATCGCTTATATTCATAAAAAGTTCATCAGAATGTCGGCAATCAAGGATCGCCAGGTACCTATGTACATTGGTTTATTTCTTGATTCCGTAATTTGTGTGGCAAATTTTTCTGAACATTTTAATTAAATATTTTTTTCGCTAAACAAATGGTGCTTAGCTATTTACAAGCTTTTCCAGTTAGAATGACGGCTTAAAAAGTTTGCTCTCTAATTTTAAATAGATTTTATCAGTTTTAATAATACAATTTAAATAATATTATTTTATAGGCTATAAATATTTTAAAGAATCACTTTCTTATGCTAATATCTTTTTAATGAAGGACTAACATTTTATTGCAATCTTATATCTTTTAATAGCAACTTTGTCTATATTTTCACTAATTTTGAAGTACCATTAAATGCATTTCATAATTATTTCATGATCGACTCATAAGTTGACACGAAATACACTGACAGTGCGAGGTTACCACACCTGCTATAGCTGTTGTAGTTAGACTTAATAAGATTGAGACACGAAAATTCATTCGTAGTAAGAGCTGCAACTTATTATGGCTCTGTACATTGTGTTTCTTGGTCCGAGGTTCAAACGTTTCGTAGATTAGTCAGGACAAACCTCAGACAAACGAGGAACAGTAAAACACATGATATGGCGCGTCGTTAATCTTCGTTCGTGCAGACATGAAAAGACGATCGACGAAAACACCCGAAACACTATTATCCATTTTATAACCAACCTTACGCAACAGCTATAAGATGGAAAATTTATTGCAGTGCATTCACTTTCTATTTCACGCGGTATTTAAACATTACGTGCCATCGCAAAGGGGCACTTCTATTGAAGTTTACTTTATTAGGAATTGATAATTTTTTATCGCAAGAGACACAACTATGTTTTTGAATCTAAATAATGACTTGAAGTTATAGCTATCTAGTCAGTAACTGACTGTAAAGCTTATAAAAGGGATATATATAATGGAGTTAAAGAATTAGTAATTTTATCTACAAATCTCAATAATATTTAAAATTGACGGTTTTCTCTATAAATTTGCTACTTTTGATATAAATCACATTTTCTTTAAAATTAATTGTCTTTGCTATAAAAAAAATGGTAAACTTCAAAATTAACAGTTTTCTCAATAAACTTTTGGTTACAATTTCAATAACTGAATCTTTAATGTGGTGTAATGGTAATAATGAATGCTTGGGAGGAAATCGTGAGGACAAATGCAGGCTAAGATTTAGATTATTTCACACTGGGTAAAATTTCGCAAATTTTTTTTCTAACTACACAAATATGAAGACATATTTATAACACTTTTTTTGGTTAGGTTAGGTCTTTTTACCACAACGCGCGAGCCGAACGAGCGAAGCGAGCGTGCCGCGGCAGCAGCCGCCAAAGCGCCAGATCAAAATTCACTTTATACATGGAGCAGTATTAAAACAGGAGTCCGCACTATAAAAAGATAGTTGAAGTCGCGAAATTTCATCTCAAAACAGCTCTATAATCTTCCATCTTTTCATCTTTTGCTGTTGGTATATCTACATATAGCAATGTTATATATTTGTGTATAAAACATTGCTATATAAAGATGTGGTGTATTTCTGACTTATTTCCAAGTGCGATATTGAAACAGGAGTCCACACTCTTAAGAGATAGTCGTGACGTGGGGCATGTACACTATCAATATCTGACGCGCTCGGGTATTTCCTGCTGTTTTTTTTTTTACATTTTTTAAAGCTTGTAGACGCTTCCCCCGCCATTGAAAGAGTATACATCATATAACCTTTTTTTCTTTCTACTATCTAATCTTCAAAATACAATAGTACCCCACGACTCTCGTGAATATCCTCATTTAGCATCGTGGCCTTCCCTACTATTATAAACAGTAACATTCTGTGTACTCTATAGGAAAGAAGCAAAAATGTGTAAAAGTATAACATAAAATATGATTAAAGTAGGTATAATTCTAAAAATAAATTATAAATGAAATAGAAGTGGGGAAAAAATCCACAATCGGGAAGAATGTGAGAGTATGATGGAGTATAGACAAAAGATAGGAAATTAGAAATAAGGGAATATAAAAGTATAAAAATTATAAATATGGTATCCGAAAGTACATCGGTAGAGGAGAAATATTAAAAAATATAAGAGCGTTGTGCGCCTGGAACAGAGCTTCCCTACTCTACACTCCGCAACATTTTATAGCTAACGAACTTAGGACAAACATTTAAAATTAACATTAGTTAAAACGGTGACAATAATTATTATTATTAGATCTATGACATGCTTAAATTATAGTGTAATTAGAAATAACGAAATAATATTTACGAAATCAAGAGCAAAAACTAATGAATAAAATGGAATATAGTATAGGTAGGTACGTAAGTACATCATAGAATTGACAAAACTATATAACCAAGGAAACACCTATTTGCTTATCACTTCTACTAAACATTACACGAAGATGACTCATTTTAGTTTACGTTTTTTCTGAGAAAAAATGAGTCTATCAATGAGTACTAACGAGAATATATCAGAAATGTGCTGATAAATAACGACCTGCCCATCTATAAATTTGACACCATTATCTATAAGTACCTAATTTATACATATAAATAAAATTGAAGTGTCTGGCTGTGTTTTTGGAAACAAAGGTTTTTTCTTATACGTGTATGATTATTTGCATGTAACCAAAACTCAAACCTGCTTTTTTTAAATTTTTGTCTGTTCATCTGGGCCAACCTACAGCTGAATCAATTTTGACGGGCTTGCACTGGGAGGTAGACGTCCTTTCAGAGAGTGTGGCAAATTTTTATACCAGAAAAATACAAAATTTTACTGCAGATAAAACCGGGAGGCATAGCCTAGTATCAAATAAGCCGATCGCCGGCATTTCGCTAGATAACAGTACGTCAAGCACAGACTAGTGAGTTCATAGATGACGCTTTGAGTAATATATTGAAAACAAACTTGTTAAAACCTTGTGGGATGCGTGGGACTGTGTGTTCTGCTCTGATTAGTCAATAGTCATGTCGAGATCGTATTTTGAATAATAGAGAACAGAGAAGCGAAGGGTAATTATGGGTGAATATTGTAAAAAACAAAAAAAAACATACATACAGCGAACATAGAGCCTCCTCCTTTTTTGGAAGTCGATAAAAACTTAGTAGTGAGGACAGAGGGATAAGCTAGAGAGAAATTACGTTACCTTCGATCACAAATATATAACTACATAGATTCACAATCCTTTATAAAATTGGAACAAATTATTGTCTGAATTGACATATACATTTCTAATATCGTATAGTATTATCTCAATATTGTGCTAATTTAAAGTAAACTTTACTGTCAATGCATATAAAGGTTGTAAAAGCTTGTAAAAGATTCTCCCATGGCATTGAAACGACGTTTGTTAACAAAAATAAATTTAATATTCAATCTTACGCTTCATGCTTAAAGTGTAATTCACGTAATTTATTTGTTTCGCTATTTACGTCATTATAATTTGTTAGATGAAAGTGACAAGGATAAGACACATAAAAATTATAATGTTAGACAAGGAATAGAATTTTGCATGTCAGGCAATGACATATTCAGACGCAATGTAAGAATAGAAAAAGGGAGGAAGCAGCATCGTTATTAATATTTTTTTATTTTTGGTTTTTCGATCACAAATAATAATTCACAATTTTCTTTAAAATTTAAATACATAATTACTGTCCGAATTGACATATACATTTCGAACATCTTACAGTATTATTGGTAATATTCTTTTAATTTAAAGTAGACCTTAAAGGTATAAAGTTGTAAAAGCTCGTTTAGATCCTTGTAAGGCATTGAAACGAACTTTGTCAAAAAAAAACTTACGTTTCGTGCTTAAAGTATAATTCACGTAATATATTTCCATCGCTATTTACATCATTTTGGTTTGTTACGTGGATGTGACAAGGATAAGATATAATATTTAGATTAGGCAAGACAAGGAAAAAATGTTGGATATCAGGCAATGACGTAATCTAGGAATACAGAGCGAAGTCGCAATAAAGTGCTGATATTTTTTTCATTTTTTAATGGGAAATCGTCTGCTAGTCATTATTTAATATATACATACATATTAACTCACCGTATCCCTAACGGGGTAATCAGAGGAATATGTCATGACTAGAAATCTTAACTTTGATAAAAAAACAATTAAAGGATCCAAAATCTTAGTTTTAAACGATTTAGTGGCAACGTTAATCTCTAATAATGCCACAATACAAATAATAACACTGTCAAATAGAAATGCAGTGCAGGTTTAAGTAAATACGTAATATTGTGTAGCCTTTTTAAGCCTTTCGCTGTGACTATTCGTCACTTTCTAAAAAGTGATCAGAGCAAACTACGCTTCGTTCATTTGGTATGAAGTATTCATCACATTTTTGGCGTGCTACTATAGAAGTCTATTTTTCACATCGAATAGGATCTCGAGGAAAGCTATATACTTTTTTAAATGTTCGAGAAAAATATTGCAATAACTTGCAGTGTTTATAAAAGAATACATAATTACATAAATTACATTAAAATTTATAATTAGCAGAAAATCTTATACTACAGTCATAATTGAAATTTCAACACCAAAAATATATTTAAAGAAATAAAAATGTAAGACTAAAAGTTCCATTCTATAGTTTTAGAACAGAGATAAAAGTATAATCCGAATAAATGAAATCTGAATGCGGTAGTATGGTTCTCAATGTCTTATTCACGATCGTATAATTAATTGTATTATGTAGCTGTCATTTGAAAAATATTATTATGAATTTAATAAAAAAGAGCTATATAACATTATTATTATAACGAAATAATGAACACGTAAATAAAATAATCCTAATTACTTACCGAAAGTAAGAAACTCCATCTATTTTTAACGTTCTAGACGTGTCATTTTTACAATTTTTGAAGGAGCACTTTGCCATGTTTCCTTTAGTGTTCGCAAATTACTATTAAGACCGAGTGCGTTAAAATTCTCATTTCAGCGTACATTCGGTTCGGACGTTTTTGGAACGCTGATTGTGTATCTTGTTATATATTTGTGATCGAAGGACGTTACAGAACCATGGCGTCATAAACTTTCACTGACATTATCCAACACTGGGAGTGAAAAGGATGGAATTTATTCCCACTCTGTTCGCACTACTTAGTTTAAAAGCAAATACATCTGTAAGTTGTAACTTATATTTTTCACTGCATATCGAATATTATTCGAACTAGCTACTTATTCTTTTTAAATTACAAAAGTCAAGTGGGTCATTTTTGGGCAACTGTGTTCGCTTTTATATGACAATAAAATTCCTCAAGAAATTACTCAATTTTTAACGGAAAAAAAATTTAAACTTGTTATTGTAAATATACCTACTACAAAAATAGCGATTTCATTGGAGAAAAAACAATAATAGAGAAATAATTCTCCCTGCACATGCATTTACTGGCTTTTTGAATATTATATTTGAAATAACTATTGTAGAATTTTGTTGAAAAAAATTATACCTGACTGAGTTTCTTGTCGGTCCTACTCAGTGTCCAGGTTTTCTTTTCGAACCGAAGTAAAGTAGATTCGCCGTTCGAAAATACCTAGTAATTTAATTTACTTGAATAAATTGATTTGGCAGTTTTTTTCGTGATTATTAAAAGATTAAGGCCTATCTGAAAATTTGATTGATATGAAATAGTCAATCCCATTGCAGTTTACCCGGAACAAACAGACAATGAATTTAATTTATTATTAGCGATCCGCACCGGTGACGCTCAAGTGATTTGTCAACGTTAAACCATTAAAAATTGAACCCGCTTTACAGGTGAAGCTTACCTATAGGAAATTCAGATTGAACATCTTCAGAACGGCAAATCATGATAAGACAAACAAAATCGTTAATGATAGTCTACGAGTATAGTGATTAACTGTAGTTTGTTAGATAGGTGCCACATAAAAAAAAAGGAACGAAACTTACAGAATGTTCAAAACTTTACAACATAAAAACTGTTATTTAGCGAAGGTAACTTCTATAGTTTACTTTCAGAAGATCAATTAAGATATATGTATCTCAATTGATCTTCTAGCTGTACCCGCGACTTTTCATCTGGGCGGAAAATTTTTTTTTGGGATTTAAGATTTTTATTAAAAAATCTACCCCTAATGGAGTGAAAAGACGGTTGATACTTTGTATGTGAAATGCTAAACCACTGTACTGATTATGCTGTGGCATGGAGATAGTTTGACACCTGGGACATAGGCAATTTTTTTTTTCAAAAACCTATCCCCAAGGGCGTAAAAAGAGGGATGAGACTTTGACTGTGAAATGCTAAACCGCTGAACCAATTATGATGAAATTCGGTACAAAGATAGTATGTACCCGGAGGCAGACGTAGGCTAGACGTAGGCTTTTTTCAAAAACAATCGTTGTACATACCTATACCATATACATGTACATGTAATCTAACCTACTCCCGGCAAGCCACGAAAAAATCAGCCGCTCAGGCAAAGTCGCGATTATTGCTAGGTATATATAAATTAACACTGATGCTCTGGTAAAATCAGATCATTATGCATCAAATATCACATTACGCGGTATCTAACAGAGCCAGTTATACCTGCAGTTGAACTATCACCGACAATTCCTTTCAATTTCCTGGTGATTACTGTTTGTAAATTTGCGTATTTGCGTATTTGCGTTATAGGTGATACTTGTGCAAACATATAAAAGAAAACGAGATATATACTATTATAATTAACACATTGATGTTCTGGTAACATTAGTTCAGACAACATCACATCAAATTAGCGGTATCTAACAAAGCCGGTGTCTGTAGTTATACGGTGTTGGACTATCACCGAAAATTCTTTTAAATTTCGTGGTGATTGCTTTGTTTGTTTAATATAATTATTCTCGAGTGATTGTCAACATCTACTACGTATGAGATATGTAGGTATAAGTAGGTACATGTATACTAAATTCATTTACTTCAAAAAAACCTTAAAAAAAAATTCAAACGAATTGAGAACCTCCTACTTTTTTTAGTCTTTTAAAAAGCAGATGGTAACTATTTTCAAAGCTCTCTTCACGTATCGTACTCGTAGCCTAGACATTCGACGGTTGGCCTTGGACTGAATCGAAACTATTTTTAGACAGATTTTCGCTTATCTACAGTTTGTCTAATGATGATTACGATGTATTCACTTATACAAACAATATCTACGAATGCTTTACGTGTTCATTATAATTTAGACACAATTATATTTATGAAAGTCATGAAGGAAGGATGAAAGTTTTGCGTATAATTTTTTTTTTAACTTAGGACAATCAATCAGCATTTACAATAACTAAAAAATTCTCAGGACAGAAGTACTCACACTTTTTTTAAGTTTGTAATCCATTATACATTATAATGAACGGGTTCTTACTGCGATAATAAGTTTTTTTTTATTGTCTATTAAAAATATATAAATAGTACAATGTGCTACTTATACAGTGGTACTATATTATAGGGGGAAGTGGGGCACATTAATGCAAGGGGCAGTTTGAATTTGATACGTTACCAATATTTCAATATCCAGAAACGCGATACGTCTCGCGATCCGCACTGAGTGGTTACTAAAGTGATTGTATTATAACTAGTGTTGCAACGAATAATATATTCGGCCTAAGGCCGAATACCGAATTTTTGACTAGGAGCGTGGCTAAATATCCGAATATTTGGCCAAACTATTTGGCCTGATTAAATCAATCAAATAAAAATCAACAACATGAGTTAATTGACAATTTAGTTGTATAATATTTTATTCGTTCTTTATAAATAGTCGATAAAATTAAATGGCGATTAGCTGTTGTCCGTGTGACATACACAATTCCATTTATTTTTACCAAACGTAATCGCTTTGAACGTGATCGCCTTCAGTATCAATTTCGATCACGATTACGAGTGAAGTTAGACAATTAGCCCATTGATCAATGATTGGGCTGTTGACACTTCGCTTCGCTGATCGAAGCGATCTTATTTTAATCATTTTAGAGAGTACGTTAAGTACGTTACTATCTATATCCCACTAACATTATAAATGACAAAATGTTTTTTTTTTCTAATAAAAAGTCCTCAAGCGCCGACTATTCTGGCTGCTGCAGCGCCCCCTGGTGATTACAGCCGTAAAACATGTTATATAACTTGCTTTGAAATTATAATTTCTAGATGCACAGAACGGCATTGAAATTGGTCCAGCAGTTTTCGAGGAAAATGGTAACAGACATATATACACACAAACTTTAACCGCAAACGCATATACCACCTCCGTTTCGTTCCGTCCGTCGTGGGTAAAAAATCAACTAAGTACCTACCTGCTTACTATTTACAAAATAAAATTAAGTTTTTGAAAGTTTATCTAACTGAAGTGAAATAAACAATTACTTTATTCGTTATGATGTCATAAATTGAAATTTTAAATCATACTGTTCCAAAGTTGTTATAACCAGTACAAAACAAAACTTAAAACAGCATCAAGAATAACGTGATTGGGGAAGCGTAATGACTAATGACAGCGTTTCGATCATTGAGAAGGGCGCGCGATCCTTGCAATAATACGGTTTGCGCGCCAATTTTTGTCCGTACGTTAATCAGACCGAATAATCTCCTGGCCGAATATTCGGTATTAGCCCTGAGGCCGTATATACCAATATACTGTTCGTTACAACACTAATACTGTAAACCGAGATTGATAGAGACATTATCGATAATAATAAGATAAAATACGTTTGTACAAAAAGATATAGATATACCTAGTACAAAAGATATAGATATACCTAGTACAAAAAATATAGATATACCTAGTACAAAAGATATAGATATACCTAGTACAAAAGATATAGATATATCTGGTACAAAAGAAAAGACATTGTCTATATAGGAAGGCAACTGACAAATATAAGATCAAGATGTTGTGTTACCGTTGCGAAAATTCTATTTTTCAAAGTGCACATCGCGAACAGTATCTCTTTTTATTTTTTCAACTGACAAGTATATATAAAATCCACTAAAGGTAAATGCTAAGCAATTATAATATTTTTAACTAGCGGCCGGTCTCGACTTACCAGGCGTATAGAAAGAATGAGTGACGAAAGACTGACGAAGAAAATCTACAGAGTCAAAGTGAGTGATAACAGGAGCCAAGGGAGACCAAGGCTGAAAACGTGTGAGGAGAATGATGAGCTTTGAGGAAGCGAAAGAAGTACGTAAGAACCGCGACACTGGGCGCTCCGTCCTCTCTGACTACACTGTTAAGGATATAGCGTGGAGATGTGTGTACATTGCTCAGCACGGAATTATATCATTGCGGAATTATAAAGCAAAAAGAGCCCAGTAGTGGGGTATTGAGTTAAGACTACATTCGGAATTTAGAATAGTCAATTGATAATAAGGATTAAAAAAATATTCAAAAACTGGCATATATTTTTTTACCATACATTTAAAATTTAAACTCTGTAAAAACTTGTTTAGAGAAAACGCATTTTGAAAGTTTGATTGTAAAAAAAAACACACTTCTACTTAGAAACACATTTAAATTCATTTACTATGTGAACTTGTAAATAACTGATCATTAATTAATAATCAATAAAATCTCGAAATGCCATTTTTTCACCCAATTTTACAATACTGCGTATATCTCGGAAACTAAATGCCGATCACGGGACCCTTTTTGCTCAAACGCCCACATATATATGTATTATCTATCCAAGTTAATAAATAAATAAATAAAAATATCTGTTTTACCAAAGTAACGACCTAGTACAAGATCTATTTATAAATACATAGTTTTATAACCCATAAACCGTAAGCTCTCACTGATTTATATAAGCTCTTTAGTGATCTGTTTAAAAAAAGATCGTCTATGCCCGTGACGCGATTTGTTAATATACTTATTGTGATTAATTTTGCAAAAATTTTGCGACGGGAAGTTAAAATATATCTTACACAAATTTCCAGTACCTACATACTTAAACTAAAAGTTACGTAGTTTTACCTACTTTAAGTAATAGATATGTAGGTAGGTAGATGATTGAAATGCAGTGCAAAACACGGACATTGGACAGACAAACATTTCAAAAAAGGTATTTAATAATGCTCATGAATTTATTAATTGCTAGTTGTTGCCCGCGTCTTCGTTCGCGGGGAATTGAAAAAGTAGCATGTGTCCTTCTCCGGTGCTTAATGTATTATCATTCTAAATTTCATCAATATCAGTCAAGCCGTTTAGGAGGAGAACCTTTAAATGACGATAATTTTTTTCACTGTCATCTGATTTCAATAAAACAAAGCCCATAATGTTGCTCCAAGCTAATATTAATGTACCTGTGAAAACCGCAAGAAAATTTGTTCAGTTGTTTCGAAATTTAGCGTGTACATACAGACAGACCGACAAAAATTTAAAAAATTGCTTTTCTGTTCTGTTACTCTTTTTTTATCGCCCACGCTTATTTTTTTATTTTGTTCTATGTACACGGTTCTTTGGTTTATTGTATGGTTAGATATCAGTAAATAAATAATACTCATAAATAAGTAATTACCTAATTTGATCGACTTTCAGTTTGTGTGCTAATGACAATCATTCCTTCATTATTTTTATTTTGTTTATGTATATTGGCATTAATTAATATTTTTTATATCAAATTAAATATTTGGATACTATGTCGTGAGCAGTGTGTAGAGTTCATTAGCTTTTTATGTATCTCAATTCTCAACAAACTTATAGGTAGTACTCTACTCATGTTCCACCAATGTAAAAAACATAATATCACGTATTAATTCTTTTGCTTTCAAATATATTTTCCCAAAATAAATTTTTAAAGGTTTGGAAATATAAAACACGTTCTTCATTTTTCAATAACTTTAACATCCCTTTTCAACCCCTTATGGGTTGAATTTCCAAAAGCTGGCCTACATTATATAAAACTTCTGTCCATTTCAAATCAATTGATGTGCCAGTCAGTTCCCTTGTATATTTTGACTTTAACTGTTTACGTTTGGCCAAGGTTTGCCCCAAGTTCCAAGAAAGAAAAATCTTAATCTCCTCAAAATTACAAATAAACAGTAGCGAGAAAAAACGAAATCTGTGGGAAAATCCACTAACGCTTTTCCGATTTAAACACTTGTTGTTTGTTTACGTGACCATATCAACATATAAAAATACCACGTCTACTAATTACGAAGAAGAATAGTCATGGTCGACCGAACTCAGACCTAAGAATCTCGTCCTGAAAAGAATTTGAATAACAGTAGAATTCCGAGACATTCTGATCCAACTCAACGGTAAGATCCAAGTTCGGCTGAACACATCCTACGTAATTTTTTAACATAATTATTACAGAAAAGATTGTTTGTTCAATACAGAACTTTCAAGACTTCTACTGGTCTTTGTTACTAAGAGAAGTGCTTTTAATATCTATCACACTCCCATCTTTATTTATTCATTTCATAGTTGCGTACATGCATTTTAAAGTTACAAATGTTATGGTAACAATAAGTACAATGTTAACAATAAGTACAATACATGAACTCCGTTGCCCCAACGGAGTTCTGCAACATATATATGATGAGGATGAGCGTTTTTAATAAATTTCACGTATCATCTTTATTATAAATGTAAAAAGACAAACCAAGTATAAAAATACATGCACACGTCGGACGATTGTGCAGCAATTATTATTTAGATCAGTGTGTCGCCATCAGACGACACACGGCAAACCCATCTACAACGTGCTATCTGAGAGGAAATCATTTCTACTGTAGTAACATTTTTTTATCTTCAACAGCGCAAAAAGTATTTTCAAAATTCCGAAATTCTTAGTTTCTTAATATATCGGAACAGGGTGTCAATAATCTCGGGGACGAACTCGTTGGCAACAGTGTTTAAATAGATTAAAATAAAGACAAATCTCGACACATACATTACTTTAACCACCTACATACTTTTCAGACATTCAGACGTATTATAAAAACTGGCATGCGTCATATTAATATATACATATGTATGTAGTTCTAAGTCTTAATCTACATTTGACGCAGTTCCTAAAGCTAATTAAAAACCCATTAAATAAACACATGCCCGTATGTATAACGGAATTCGAAAGTGACCGGCGGGTTATTACCTAAAAATTTGGAGACAGCGACAGCCACGCGACCACTGCGCGTCCGGTGATTAATTGTAATAAAAAATTAGTATCATGTATGACGATTTGGTATCATTCTATGACTGTAAAATGCACTTTTCGCGGTAGATTTAGTACCACTATGCAAATTACATTACACAAATTCTCGTTTTGACAGCAGATATCGCGCGATATTGGCTGTCGCATGCTGTCTGCAAGTTACGTAATAAGCGTGTTGGAAGAAGAATTCTTCCTCCTGGTCACGATATGCCTTACCTGTCGTTCGAACCGACTGACAGCCTTATTATCATTATCACACTAACGATTTCCGTGTGTACTCAGCGAGTTCGCCACATGTATGAGAGAGCGACGAGCACGGCACGCCGCATTTGCGAGCTCGTTGCCTGCGGGCAGTTTATGACTGCATCGATAATATTTAGGCCTCGTCCACACGTTCCACAATATCGCATGCGTTATAGCGATAATGCATTCCGCGTCCTCGCTACACAGCTGCACTTTTATCATCTAATGTTCACTATGTACATGTTTTATAGTTAAATATATACTATGTTTATGGTTCTATCTTGTACCTCAAGCACTCACACAGAAATGTAACCGTTACTACTAATTCAGTAAAATGCCGAATAGCATTCTATGTCATTTTGTGAGCATTGTGTCTGTAGAGCTCAAGTTCAACGTCCTGAGGTCCTTTTAGCTAGCGTTATAAACTCAGGTGCGTGTATGATCACATGCGTCCTAATACAAAATCTACTAAGAATAAATGTCGGACTATCGCAATATGCTAGAACGCAAGCGTTCTACTGCAATCGCGTCGTTATTATCGCAGCAGTGTGTAAAATCGCACGCATTCTCATACAAAATGTACTACAAATACAAATAATCTCAATAACGCATGTGGATACTATCGATCGTTATATCGCAGCTATTTGGTAGAGGCCCTGAACAGCGTCCGTGTCGCGTTCTCGCGGCGAACATGCGTCGAACCTGCTGCGTGCACGCAGCGATACCGCCGCGTCGCATTGCTGGAAACGCTCTCGCAAAAAATCACTAGTGTGATAAGATTGTAAAGGGGTAGGTCGTAATCGTAAGGAGGCACCCACCCACTTCAAACGATAACGGAAAAGCCGCCTGCGCATCAGTTGTTACCAAACGCGAAATATTTGTCCTAGAGGCTAGAGACTTTTTTTTATATACAAAAAACTAACTAAGATACACCTTATTCCCAATATTCATATTTTTGCAGATTTTTGTAAATTTACTGTTTAATAGAAATCGTACGGAGTAGGACTTCTTACAGATCCAGTTTTGAAACTAGAGTAGGCCCCTACATTCGCGATTGGTAATCAAACGTTTTAAATTCGATTCGAGGCGATAAAAATAGGTGTTCCACTGAATCGATTCCATTCATTCGCCGTTAATGTCGATGACAGATTTGTTTGTTTTGGACACATATCTCGGAATTTCAAAAATCTACCGTAATATTTTACGTTAGTAACTAATTAATCTGTGGTAATATCCACTTATATCGAAATAGACTGTAATCATCATAATCGTTAGATATATACATATACATATCTATTACCTATATACATAGGTACTACCTATTTATTTAACATAGATACATAGATAGTACATATTTATTTAACGTAGGTAATCATCGTAGCTCGTCACCTCGTTTAAAAGAATTACTTTAACTGTCAGTAGGTAGGTATGTCTATGTATCTGTATGTCTGTTTGTCAATCGTATCGCAGCTCCCAAACTGATGAACCATTTTGCATGCGCTTTTCTTTGTTTGAAAGCTGCAGTTGTCGAGCGTGTTCTAAGCTGTTTGGTGGAAATCGATGCAGCCATTTTCAGAATATTGACCTCTGAATTTTATGCGTGAAGGAATCTTAGAGATTTCACAGCTAAAAACTTTAAGTTTGATCTCTGTTGGTAATTGAAGATCTGATGATGATCAGCATGAGTTATTATTACAAGTAGATACTTTACTGTATGTTTTCATTTATTTAACTTTAAAATTAACATGTAACCATCAACTTTATAAGACCCTATCAAGATGGGTAGGTATCAAAATCAAGATACATAGTAATTAAAAAATATAGGTAAGTCGGAGGCCACGGTTTCTGACTCCTGTAGTGATTCGATCTTATTTACAAGTTTTTGTTCAATATCGTTTGCAGACGGATTTCATTAAATTTTAAGTATTCAATAGTCTATTTTTTTAATAACCAAAGTGACACTGAAAGTATTTTTTATGGGCGTACTTCCTACAGCTGCGATTATAAATAGATTTGTTATTGTTCTTGTACAAAACTATGCGTTTAATAGCTACTTTTGTGTCTTAGTTTTATTTGTAAAAGTTGAAATCCAATAACGAAAATAGGTAAATGTGAAATTGAACGGAACGAAACTTTTACTAATAAACATTACACGAAGATGTGTAACTTCCGTGCGAAAAAGTATATAAATATGTACATTGTACATGATTAAAAAAATTTAAATAAATGTACAAAATGGACTTCGGACTGCAGTGATGAATACCACCTACTGAATATTTTATATTCTTCATTCCTCATTAACATTGTCTCAGTTTACAGATAATATTTTTATTATCATCTTGTACGTAATTTTTGTGTTTATTACTTTTCTGCCAGTAACACCATTATGCATATATTTTATTACGAAATATATGTATGAATGTACGCATACTTATGTACTTTGCTTTCCTTCGAAACTCTTAATACTTAGAACTAGATCACCCGTGCTGTTCCGCAGCATTGTGTTGATAATAGGGATGGCAATCTGATATCGATTAATCGAAGAATCGATTTATCGGGCCAAAAAAACGATTTTTTAAATCGATATGTAGCACTGAATCGATCCGGTGAATCGATATTTCAACCTAGAAAATCGACATTCCATTTTTTCTGTTTTGATAAAAATCATAAAATTATTTAATTAATTGAATGTACTCCAACAAATACAATTAAGAAATAAATGTCTTCTTTTGTACCTGATACTTTGCTAAGAACAATTGTAATTATTTAATTCCCTGAACTAAGGAATTTCCTGTAATTAAAGGTAGGATATCGGTTATTATGGTGCCTTTCTTGTTTTCCATAAAATGGATTTATTTTTACATAGTAAATGCAAAGTTGGAAAAAAATCGATTTCTGAAAAATCGATCTATAAGACCTCGATATTTTTGTAAATCGATTCTTCAGATTGCGATTTGAATCGATTTAGAAATCGATCTATTTCGAAAAGAATCGCCATCCCTAGTTATAATAATATAATTCAAAAATAATGCTCTTATAGGTGTGATGATGAGGAATTGTAACCTAATCTAAGTTGAATACAAAAATTGATAGTCAAGTTCAATTGTGCCTTACTTAAATAAATAAGAACTTAAAATAAATAAAATAAGAACTTAATGTTCACACCTAACTTCCCCCGAACTCAACGAATTTAAGTAAGCAAAAGCTCAAATAAAAGAGCTCGTTCCAGTGAGTGTTCTTAGACCAAAACGAACCGCGTACCTCACTTAGAACCGGAGATATAGAGAAAGAAAGCGACGAAAACTTAAGAAATGAACAATAGGATATCGTGTTTGAGTATAACTTGAGAAGGATAAAAGTTAGGTGATTTCCAATACTTGATGACAAATTTGTGCATCAATTTCATTTTAAAAAAATGAAATAAATCGGTTGAGTAGAACAGCCGAACGTACTCATAATAGATTTCATAATTATTTTTAACATACATTCAGTCAAGAAAGTATCGGGAATGGATTTGTTTATGGTTCCAAATTCAATTTTTTGTTTTTTTTTTTGTTGTTGTTAGATTGGTACAACTGTTTTCTATTTTGGCGCGGAGTTTGAGTTGCATCTGTTATTTAGATTAAATACAGTGCTGTTTTTAGTTATATCATTCTAGTGTACTCGTATATTGCGAATTTCATAATGGACAAAAACATCGAACAAAGAGTTTGTCTTAAATTTTTCATCGCCAATGGAATTTCGTGTTCGGAGTCACTGAAAATGTTATAGAAGGCTTTCGGTGAATCGACTTTATCAAAAACACGTGTAGTGCAGTAGAATGATTTTTGGCACATCGATAGTTATGTCTGTGTATGATTACCTTAAATTCGCAACCGATTTGGAAGTGCGGAAAATGGTGAAAATTGAGAAAATCTTGGATTTTTGAATAATCCAAAACAAAAATTGTGGTACTAGTTGCGAGAATACCACGTGTTTGGAGTACGAATACCTACCTACTCAAGCAATTTGGACCGGTTGCGATATACGGAACATACCTAAATTAAAAAAAAAGTGATTTTTCGTCTTTATCTCCTAGGCAAAATTTGTGGTACTAGTTGCGAACTCATCGGACACTTGTTTTAACTTAATATACTTAGTTTTAAATTTGCAACTGGTTGCGACCTACGGAACCCTAAAAAAATACTTTTTTCAAAATTCTACTTCCAGCAAAATTAGTGTAGTCAATATTATTGCTTATATCACATTTATAGGTCGTATTCCAACTGCTTTGTGATCGCAACCTCTGAAAACACTACGGAACATAGTCTATTTTGTAAATTAAATATACGCTTATTACGCATATTTCGAGGGGAACGCGAGCGGCGCGGGAGACAGGGTACGGCTCGAGCGACTACGACTCGCCGTGCGGTTCATTCATACATTGTTAAATAATATTAACGCATTAGCAAGCTATTATTTCAAATTGAAAATAGATGGACGTAGTAGACCCAAAAGTCGTAATGGTGAGTGGAAAAATTTTCCACGACTTTTCCGAGTTAGTATTTCTTTTTCACCCTTTTATGGGTAGATTTTTCATAAAAAGTAGCCTTTGTGTTTTCCTTTACAAAAGTCTATCACTGTCTTAAACATCGTAATCGATTCACCGGTTTAGCATTTCCCACACAAAGTTTTACCCTCGTTTCCATCTCGTTATGAAAAGATTTTTGATAAACGAAGCAGCCTACGTTCGACTCCCGGTTTCAAACTAGATAGTTTGAAGTTCGATTCGATTTCGATTTCCAGTTCGATTTTGATGGCACGGAGATCCATGCCATCAAAATCGAACTGGCGGTTTAGCCGTGAAAACGTCACAGACAGACAGACATACTTTGGCAAGAATAATACTTATTATTATGAGATAGTATGGATCGTATAGCATACTATGTACATTTTAATGTACATTTTATGTTTAAGAAAAAATATTATTTTTGTAATCTGCACCGGGAGCGTCTTCAAAAATGACACCCATATCATTTTACTAAAAGAATAATGTCCTCCATCTTGGATTTTAAGATCAACGTCATTTTCGTAATCTACACCACGAAAAACCTTAAAAATGACGCCTATATCAATTTATTGAATATAGTAATGTCTGCCATCTCAGATTTGAAAATAGACTTGTAAGCAGTACTCCGAGAAACCTCGAAAATGATACCCGTCATATCATTTAAAAAAATTAACATGCATTATTAATTTTTTCGTACGTCTTTGTCATAATTAGTTAAAGTCAAAGTCAAAGTCAAATCAATTTATTCAAGTAAACCCAATCACAAGGTATTTTTGAACGTCAAATCTACTTTAGTTCGGTTCAAACAGAAGAGAAAAGAAAACCTGGACACTGAGAAGAATCGACAAGAAACTCAGTCAGGTATAATTTTTTCAACATCATTTTACAAAAGGTTTATTAAAATATAATATTCAGAGAGCCAGTAAATGCATGTGCAGAGAAAATCATTTCCAGACTATTTTTTTATCTTCAACGAAATCGTTTATTTTATAGTATGATTATCTAATCAATGTACGTTTTATAACTAATCTAAAAATATTTTCTGTTAATTGAGTGACTTCTTGAGGAACTTTATTATAAAAACGAACGCAGTTACCCAAAAATGAAACATTTGACTTATGTAATTTAAATTTTGGAACAACCAATTTATCACGACCTCGGGTTTCCATACCACCAATATCGCCTTTTTTTGTAAATCGATCTATATTTTTCCTCGTATACATAATAATTTCAAAGATGTATAAGGACGGCATGGTCAGTACATCAATGTCTTTATAACGATCTCTTAGTGATTCTCGTGCCTTCATACTGTAAATAGCACGTATCGCTCTTTTTTGTAAAATAAAAATCGAGTTAATATGCGCCGCTGATCCCCACAGCAAAAGCCCATAGGGCATTAGGCTATGAAAATATGCGAAGTACACCAGCCTAGCCGTTTCCGCATCCGTCAATTGCCTATAATGCGTCTAATGGCATATATCGCGGAACCAAGCTTACTAGCCAATGCCCCGATATGATCCGCCCATTGCAATTTACTATCTACTGTTAAACCAAGAAAACTGGCAGACCTAACTAATTCTAACTGTTTCCCACCCAATTCTATTTTATCATGTATTCTGGGTACATTAGAAAAGTTCCCCGAAGAACCTAGAAATTTCACCCATTATCACTTTATACAAAAAATTCATTTCGGTCGAGTACCCAGCATGTGTTGCAATGCCGCCCGTGCGCAGATCACATAATATACAGAAACCTTCCCCTGTGACAACACAGGAGAAGGTTTCTGTTCATTACATTGGATACCGATACTATAGAAAATCTTAAACAAAAAGTCACTTCCTTTCGCGTAGCATCCGCTATATTGAATTTATGATGACGTCACATGTTCAGTAATCTTCCTTTGCGTCTTCCATTTCATTTGATACCTATATTGTTGGTGTTGAACAAAAAAGTTAGCCATATTGGATTTATGATGACGTCACATATACAAAAACCTTCTTCTGTGTATTTCTTATCACTTGATACCCATATTGATGGAGGTCTTGAAAAACAGTTATTTCCTATTGTGGATCATCCGCCATATTGGCATATCATATTGTATATGATGACGTCACACATACAAAAACCATATCATTTGTTCAATCATAAATTTTTTTGAAAAAATAGCCTACATTTGCTTTCGGGCAATTACTATCTCTGTACCAAATATCATCATAATTGGTTCAGCGGTTTAGCATTTCCTATACAAAGTTTCATCCCCTCAGGGATAGATTTAAAAAAAAAAGATAGCCTATGTCCGTCCTCTGATGTCAAACTATCTATCGGTCCGGTGGTTTAACAGTGAAAACGCAGACTTTCGTATTTATAATATTAGTGTGGATGTAGATAATTTTTTATTTATTTCGATTCAGACAAAGCATAACGCCGTCTCAGTTTTATTTCCAAATATATTTTCATTGTACGTACTACATTTTCATTGTACATACATATACGAAAAAAGCACTTCCTCCCGGTGACGTGTTGCACGGTGGTCTGTGAGGTTTCGATTTTTTTTAATCTTTTGATTGAGTGGGTCGATTTCGATAAAATAGACTATATGTTACTCAGATAGAAGGTTAATTTTTTTCAGAAATTAGATTTTTAATTTAATAAGTGGTATGTGCGTGATATGATTACAAATGAAGACAGTCTACGATTTTATTACGTGTATAGATTATTTAAAAAAAAATTGATGCAAGTGGACTCTGTTTCAATTACTTAATTTTATTTCAAGCCGACTTGTTGGACGTAAATTAATTATTACTAAATTTTGCATATATAAGATGTATGAAAAGATAATAAAAATAAACGTAAACTAAAATGAATATACACGTATACATACATACATACATATGTACATATCTTCACGCTGTATCCCTAACGGGGTAGTAGAGTGGACGGAGCGCCACGCTTCGCGATCGATACATACTTCTTTAGCTTCCTCAAATACGCGTATAAAAAGAGTTAATTGTTATTTAAATGATGCTTCTATAAGCTCTGTAAAAACGTTAGACTATAGTTAGGACAATAAATCGCTTTTTTTTAAATCACTGTCCTGTATAGTCAGTAAAATACAGATAGGCTGAATTTTTGTTAAAACAAAAAAAAATCTAAATTATTTTTCAAAAAAAAAGACACAAAAATGATTTTGTTTAAGCAGTACTCATCAGTCTCATCACTCACCGACATCCCGTAAGACGGGATTTCAAATATTAAAAACAGTTATCATACGCAACGCTAATTTCAACGCTAGTCCCGTACCTGTACCGCCCGCCGCGCGCCGCCCGCATTCCCCTCGCAAGACTCGTAATTATACGTACTTTTTATTTACAAAATAGACTAGGTTCCGTAGTGTTTTCAGAGGTTGCGATCACAAAGCAGTTCGAATACGACCTATAAATGTGATATAAGCAATAATATTGACTACACTAATTTTGCTGGAAGTAGAATTTTGAAAAAAGTATTTTTTTAGGGTTCCGTAGGTCGCAACCGGTTGCAAATTTAAAACTAAGTATATTAAGTTAAAACAAATGTCCGATGAGTTCGCAACTAGTACCACAAATTTTGCCTAGGAGATAAAGACGAAAAATCGCTTTTTTTAAATTTAGGTATGTTCCGTATGTCGCAACCGGTCCAAATTGCTTGAGTAGGTAGGTATTCGTACTCCAAACACGTGGTATTCTCGCAACTAGTACCACAATTTTTGTTTTGGAATTATTCAAAAATCCAACATTTTCTCAATTTTCACCATTTTCCGCACTTCCAAATCGGTTGCGAATTTAAGGTAATCATACACAGACATAACTCTATCGATGTGCCAAAAATCATTAGTACCACAATTAATGCAAAATCATGCCTTATTTTGAGCTAATTCTACTTGACTAGTGATTATGAGTGGTACAAAGCGGTCAAAAGCGGTCGAGATGTGATGGAAGATTTGCCTCGCTCTGGTAGGCCATCAACGTCTGCAACTGAAGTTAACATCGCAAAAGTGAAGGAAATAGTGACTGACAATGCTCATTCAAGTTTGAGAGAGATTGCCGCCGAACTTTCTGTCTCACGAGTCGATCCGTACCATTTTAAATAATCACTTGGGTATGAAACATGTTGCCGCTCGGCTAGTCCCAAAAAACCTGAATTTTGTTCAAAAACACAACCGCATAAGAGTCGCTGAGGACATGCTTGAACGGGTCAATTCCGACCCAACATTGTTACTGGTGACGAGACGTGGGTTTACAAGTTTGACATGCAAACTAATCAACAAGCTTCGGAGTGGCGCCTTCCAACTGAACCGAAACCGAAAAAACCACGCCAAAGTCGATCAAAAATCAAAGTCATGTTGACTGTTTTCTTTAACTATCGCGGTGTTGTGCACTCGGAATTCTTGCCGGAAGGTCAAACAGTAAATAAAGAATATTATTTCGGCGTTATGCGGCGTTTAAGAGAGCAAATTCGACGTAATAGGCCAGATTTGTGGAAAGAAAATTCTTGGATTTTGCACCACGATAATGCGCCTTCGCACAAGGCCATCATTCTGAACGAATTTTTGACCAAAAACTCAACAAATACCATCGAGCAACCACCTTATTCACCAGATTTGGCTCCATCCGAGTTCTTTCCTTTTCCTAAACTCAAATTACCACTTCATGGCACAAATTATCATTCGGTAGAAGACATAAAGAAGAATTCGCGGCGAGCACTCAACTCAATTCCGGAAAAAGCGTTCAAAAATGTTTTGATGATTGGATTATTCGTTGGCGTAAGTGTATCGTTTCTGAAGGAGCATACTTTGAAGGTGATAAAATAAATTTGGACGAATAACTAACATTTCGTGTATTATTGATCTTTTCCCGGTACTTTCTTGACAGAGTAGTATAGAATATTCAAATCATAGTGAGAGGGAGTCCAGCCCCTACATCATATTGACTTAATCACGCCGACTATTAGGTAAGTAACAATGCCTATTATATTTAGCGCTTAGAAACATTTATATATAAATTCGTTTGTCGAAAAAATAACCACTGATATTTATTTCTGCTTGAGAACCATGCTGCCATCGCACCTATATATGTAACGTAATTACGTATTTCATTTTCAATTATTTGTGTTGAAATACTCTCGGACTGTTCAGGGAGAGAGAGAAAAATGTAATATCATAATATATGACTGGCCCGTTGGCGCAGTGGCATAGCATCTGCTTTCCAAGCTAGGGTCCTGGGTTCGATCCCCGGTCAGGTCAATTTAGGAAACGAACTTTTCTAAATTGGCTTGGAGTCTGGGTATTACTGGGAACTCCCCCAGAGTTCGTTGTGTGGTACCTACCCATAGTACAAGCTTAATGCTTAGTTTGTGATCACACAATCTGTGTATTTGTCTGGAGTATTATTATTATTATATTATATATTATGTAAGTGTACTGACTACCGAGGCCTATCAACGTTTATAATATCGAGGTTAAGAAAGAACTTGCAAATGTCGTGTCGTGTCG
Organism: Zeuzera pyrina; assembly: GCA_907165235.1. Taxonomy (NCBI): domain Eukaryota; kingdom Metazoa; phylum Arthropoda; class Insecta; order Lepidoptera; family Cossidae; genus Zeuzera; species Zeuzera pyrina. The sequence continues at coordinate 10,885,475 of OU015641.1, forward strand.
TGTCGGAAATTGCAAATGCATTGGAAACCCTAGGAACTAACTCCTATAGCATATAAGTTTACATTAGTAACTAATTAATCTGTGATATAAGGTTGCTGCATGCTTGATTTGTCTTTTCTAAATTGCGAAATCAAATATAATGCGGCAAGTTTTTGACATTTAATGATTTAAAACTGCTATGTCGAATATAGACAACAATGTTAGTTAAAGTTAGTTAACAACAAAGTATCAAATTTTTGTTTACATTTGGTTACCTACTTTTATGTATTAGAACACAACTGCCCTCTGGTACGAAGGTAGTTCATACCTAAATGAATAACTCCAGCACAAAAAAAACTGATTGTTACGTCTACATCTACATTGTATCTTTGTCATGAGGTAATTATAAAGCCTAATTCAAACTTGTCTCGTGTGTATAACATTGCATTATAAACTTGTTGCACGTCTGATTCATGTTTAAAATGCTATCGCGGGAAGTGCCTCTTAGACTAGAAATTTCACGGGCTGTCTTCCACTCCGCGAACAGTGCAGTACAGTGCAAGTACTATACTTTTGGTGGCAAGATTAGCGGGTAATATTCGGAATTTCTGTCGCCCGCAAGGATGAGGTAAGGATGAAGGCGGGGCGACACTACGAGGAGCGCCTGCCGAATAACAATTCCTTAATAAATAAGCTGACATAACAAAATTAGTTATTATGGCAGTCATTGACGAATTTGTCAACCAATTCGTGCATTGCAAAAAAATGCATGTATTTAAAAAATGGTGTTTATCTTCTGCATGACACTTTTCAGTATTAATAGATTTTTCCTTTTTTTTGTTAATGGGTTGGCAAACCTTACAGGCCCAGGGCGTCAAATCGTAAAATACACCACCATCGCAAGGAAGCCAATCTAAAGACCGCAATAATAATATGCTTGGTACGCCGTCCACCCTGTCTAACCCGTTAGAGACAACCTGAGAATGTGTTTCGCCATTTCTCGTTCGAAGTGGACAGGGAATCAAGGCAGTTACAACAAATCTTGACATCAATTTTGGCAGTAGATAAGTATTCGAGCTTGCAGATGGCAAACTACTCGAGGCGTCATTTCTCGTCACACATTTTCGCTGAAGTATCCGCGTGCTTTTGACATTATAATCAGCTAATACTCGCGAGCTATTTAATTTTGGTCTTAATAAATCAACCTTGATATTCCATAGCTTCTGCTAGCACTTATTTTTGTTGTGTGGGAATAATCTTTATCTCATTCTTTCTACATACCTTATTGTATATAGGTAAAGGTAATATGTACACGTAGAAAAATACTGAAATGGCTATCACATGCTTGACTATTGACTACCTAGTACAAAATGTATGTCGAATGCTAAGCATACTTCCAAAACACTATTTCTAATCTTCACGTGGCGAAGGTCACAGCGTCCCAGACTGAACGTGAAGGATGAAGCAACACCGTCTGTTCCGCTTCATATAACAAAAGCGGTTTGTTATGAATGTCGTAATCGTCCTTGTGAAATTCGGCTTTCTTTATTTATTTACATCAATGAATACACAAAGGTTACTGAACTGTTTGCATAACGTAGCGCGTCACACGCACGGCACCTGTATGTTCGGTGCAAGAAAATTTCCTAGATTTTTCCATAACGCCTTCGCTTTACCTTCGATCTATTGTTATAGTAATACTATTAAGTTAAACGAGGAATGCTGTGTTTTATCCCTTTTTAACTAGCAAAATAACATAGGAAATTCACGTCCGCTCCTTGAAAATGTTAACAATGTACAATACGAATTGGATTTTGAAGCTAATTATAGTATTAAACTCTTATATTTTAAAGCCATTCAAATATTTTCCTTTACTACTTTCGACGTAATATTATCGCATCGCACTATGTAGAGATGCAAGCACGAAAAGCTTCATTATTTTCGAAAATTGCCTCGTTTATCCTTTATCGTTTTTGACAATGTTCTACAGTTCAAAGAGAATGTAATATTACTACGCTACAGTTCTACACCATCTGTATACTTTTTATACATATATTAATACATGAAGCAAAAACTTTGATTCCCTTTTTAAGAAAATTGCGCGGCTGTAGTACGTTGGTACACTTACAAGTTTATATTATGGAGAAATTATAGTCTTTTTATAAATTATTAATATAAATATTTTTAAAAATTTTATACATACGTACATATCCTCACGTTGTATATGTGTATATTTTTATAGACACATTAAATTAAATAAATCACTCATTGTTTACGTTCATACTGCCAATGTCAAAAAGACTGTTAATTTCACTCATAGTTGTTTGTGATCACATACGTAACCTCCTTGAATCAAACAATCGCGCAGAGTAAGATTGTCACCAAAAAGTTTATATTATAAGTTTATATTTACGGTTGAATTTCGGTCACAGGGCGACCTCTACTATAAAATAAAATCTCAACTAAATACCCCCACCGTGCGTTTTACGGATTCTCAGGCCCCACGAAAAAGTTTCAAGTTCAAATTGTATTTATTGATGCATAGTCGACATCCGAAAGTCGAGAAAAGCCATAAAAAATCGGTTATTCATTACTGATTACAATAGTTTTGAAAGTGAATTCATATTTCTGTAGTAATTCATGACAACAGCTTTATAAATACAGTCATGAAACCTCTTCAAGGACAGTTGTATTCTCTCCCACGCAGACACAGTCGACACAACTTGGGAGATATCAGCCTAAAGTTGGGTTTTGATTATGTAGGTGTATTGAACGGTCTATAAAATTTATTTTAACACATTTAATATACTGTTGAAGACTGAAATACTGTTGAAGAAATAGATTTATACTTATGGAATTGTTGTCTATGTGTTTGTATGTTCATTTCTTCAGAGCTAAGAAACCGCCATATAATTTCTATACAAATGTCTGTTTGAAGAACTGGAGTCTCACTTACTTAATAAAGTGCATATCATCACGTTCAGCTTTATTACAACTATGCGAAGTTAATTTTAATTAGTAAAGGATGTGAACTTTCTAGGTAACCGATTGTTGAGGACGGTCGTCACTTGGAGGTCGTCTAGATCGTCGCTTCTCTCCGTGGGAGGTGCTGAGTGATTCTTCTTCTCGTCGTGTGTTCGGAATAAAAGATCGTTAATGCTGCGAACAGTGTTTATTTTTCCAACTTAACTGTATGTATACAATTTTGCGTAAGCGCAACTAGCGCTAGTCCTAGTGATTACAATAGCTTATATCTATCTCTTTTGCACAATAGATGTGTGCACAACTATCGACTGTACTAGTTATAAATATAAATACTTGTGTCTCTGTCACTCATTGAGTCCATCTCGCTCACTAACTCACTAGGCACTTTTACACTTCGTTCGTTGTCGTGGCCGTCCGTAACATCCTCCCCCCGGCGAAGTCTCTGCGTAGCTCAGTTGACCGGGAGGACGGCCAGTTTTGTCACCGGGCGTCGTAGGATTCCTCCTCTCGTTCTAACGTCGGCGCTCCGTACTCCGCCGTCAGGCCCAGGGTACACGCGCTCGACGACACCCCGTGGCCACACGTTCCGAGGCAGAGTGGAGTCCACGACGATGACTAGGTCCCCGATCTGGAGCCGGTGTTTCTCGTCGCGGGTAGAGTAGCGCGGGATCAGTCCCGGCAGGTACTCCTTTATCCAGCGGGTCCAAAAGTGGTCTGCTAAAGCTTGGTTGGCACTCCAAGCTCGTCGGTCGGCGTTCTCGCAGGCTACGGTGACAGGCATTCCCGACGAACCTCCGATCTGGAAATGGTGTGGAGTGAGTGCCTCGTCGTCGTCGATACTCACGGATACGTGCGTGAGAGGTCGCGAGTTCACAGTATGCTCGGCTTCGGCTAGCAGTGTGATGAGTAGTTCTTCTTTGGGGGCCCTCTCGTTCAGCGTGGCGTTCAGTGCGGCTTTGACAGAGCGCACCAAACGCCCCCAGGCTCCCCCTTGATGCAGTGCTCCCGGCGGGATGAAACGCCACTCGATCCGGTTCTGCATGGCGTAGTCGCGTAGTGCCGGAGCCCACTCGTTGAAGGCGGCGCGCAGTTCGATGTCTGCGCCGCGGAAGTTCGTTCCGTTGTCTGAGTATATCACCTGCGGCCAACCACGTCGCGCTGCCATTCGTCGGAGAGCCATGATCGCCGAGTCGGTAGTTAGGCTGGCTACCAACTCTAGGTGAATGGCGCGCGTGGTCAGGCAGGTGAATAGCGCTACCCGGCGCTTCTCCTTGCGTCGTCCGATAGTGACTCGAAGGGGACCGAAGTAGTCCACTGCGCAATAGGTGAAGGCTCGGTGAAAGGGTTGTAGTCGAGCCTCTGGCAGGTCTCCCGTCGCTGGCATCTCGGGGTTCGCTTTCCTCACCCGACATAGGCGACAGGCGTGTGCTATGGCTCTCACTGATGGACGTAAGCTTGTCACCCAATACTTTTGCCGCAAGTCGTTCACGACCCTTTCGTTATTGGCGTGACCGGCGGCTCGGTGGATCTGTTCTACTAGGAGTCGAGTGAAAGGATGTCTTCCCTCTAATATGATCGGTTTCTTCATAGGCAGCGGGACCGGGGCGGCGTTAATGCGTCCTCTGGCCCGCAGCACTCCATCTTCGATGATAGGATTCAATTTCTTTATTTTACTGCACCTCTGTATCGGCTTGTCCATTTCCAAACTGGCTATTTCGTCCGGGAAGCACTCGTGCTGGCTTCTCCTTATCCACATATCTTCCGCCCGTTTCACATGTTGTAAATCCAGATGCGTCGCTCTGCGTCTACATCGGTCAACGAAGTACAAAACACGGGCTGTGGCTCGAATCAATCTCTCATATCGAGAGAATCTAGCTATCTCAGGTAGGGCTTCGTACGTTTCGTTTACGCAGTAATTTATGTGTTCCTCGTTGTCATCTTTGGCGTCGACGTTTTCCGTGGGCCAGGCACTTTCGGCTTGGCGCAGGAAGCCGGGTCCGACGTACCAACGATCGGTCGGTTGCATGGATGGTTGATGACAAGCGCGCGTAGCCTCGTCTGCTGCGTTCTGGTGGGAGGGCAGCCAACGCCATTGCTCTGTCTCCGTTTGTTCGGCGATTTCTCCAAGCCGATGCGCTACGAACGGCGTGTATCTTCGTGCGTCGTTGCGGATCCACTGTAAAACTGTTTTAGAGTCAGTCCAATACACGGTGCGATTGATTTGCAGGCGGTGTTCTCTTGTTATATGGTCCGCCAGCCGCGTTCCGATGACGGCGGCTTGTAATTCTAACCGCGGAATTGTCTGGGGTCGACGTGGTGCCACCTTTGACTTGGCTGCGACTAACGTGGTGCTGATAGCTCCGTCAGTTCTGCGAATACGCCAGTATGCAGCTGCAGCGTAGGCCTGTTCACTGGCATCCGTAAATACGTGCAATTCCCTAAACGCTATGTTGCTCGAGAGTTCGTAGCATCGTGGTAGGCGTAGCTGGGCGACGTCGTTCAGGCCGCGTAACCATGCTCCAAATCCAGCTGCTTCCTCTTCCGGCAAGTATTCGTCCCAGTCTAATGGTATTTTCCAAAGGTTCTGGAGGATGAGTTTAGCGACAATCGTGTAGTGACTGAGAAGTCCCAACGGGTCATAGATTGACATCACTGCGCTGAGCGCCTCTCGTTTGGTAGGCGCGCGAATATTTTTACGTACCGCTTCAGGAACTCTATTCATACTCGTGTTGAATCCTAATTGGTCGCCTTCAGATGACCACGACAATCCCAATATTTTGTAGCTGGAGTATGTTCCCAATTGCGTCGGGGCTTGCGCTCGTAGCTCCGGCGGAATTGCTCTCCTCAGCCGCTCGCTGTTCGTGCTCCAGCTCCTTAATACAAAACCAGCGGCTTTGTGCACGATGTTTACCTCCATCGCTATTCGGATAGCGTCTTCTTCGGTCTGGTAGCTATCCACGAAGTCGTCCATGTAGTGCGATTCCGTTATTGGCTTCAATGCCTCGGTATGTTCGCTAGCGTTTGCCTCCGCGTTCCGATTCCGAACACTGTGTGCGAGAAACGGTGAGCTTGTTGCACCGAATATCATCGACGTCATTTTATAGTGCTTCGGTGGGTTGGTTCTTTCTTCACCTCGCCATAAAAACATCTGTGCCGGTTGGTCCTCTCGCCGTATTTTCACTTGAAGAAACATTTCTTGTATAGCGGCGGTCACAGCGTACGGTTTTTCTCTAAACTTAAACAAAATTCCCGGGAGCGATCTTAGCAAATCCGGTCCCTCCAGTAGGTGTTTGTTCAGGCTGCATTGTTGTGTTTCCGCCGCGGCGTCGAAAACCAGGCGTATCTTTCCCGGTTTGTTGGGGTTAGTTACTGCAGAATGTGGCAGAAACCATTGCACCGGGCTCTGTAGCTCCCTTCCGTCGCATTCCTCAGCGTAACCCTTTTCGATTAAATTGTTCATTTGCGCGGTGTATTCCCTTTTGAAATCTACGCATTTGTCTATTTTCTTCTCGATGCCCTTCAACCGGCGTAGCGCGTTCTCGTAGCTCGGCGGCATCTTTGTGTTCTCTACGCGCCACGGTAAGCCCACTTCGTAGCGCTGTCCCTTTTTTCTTACGGTGCGTTCAAATATTTCCACAGCTCTCTTATCGCTTTCTTTGATCTTCGTGGCAAGTGAAACTCCCAACGAATCTATTTTGAAATGCTCGTCGACGATCTGTTCGAGGCTACGTTCGTTTTCGACTATTCGCGGTTTATTGTTTCGCCTCGCATAAACATGTAGAACCGATTCTTCATTTTTACTCATAATCGCTCTGGGTGCGAAGCCATGTATTATCCAGCCTAGCTGTGTTTTAGATGCGAGGGGTTCGTTCATTCTCCCGATTCGCAACTGGCGTGTGACGATGAGGTGCCAATTGTCCGATCCGATGAGTAAGCGGGGTCTCGCTGAGTCGTAGCAGACTTCGTCCTCCTTCAAATTGCGTAGGTGTTTATATTTCTTCAACACTTCACGCAGTACTGCTTGACTACGCAGCGGTAAGTCCCTTATTGTGCGTGCACTAATTTCGTAGCATTTTGTATCATTCTTCGCACTAATTTGCAGCTTCACGTTCTTGCTGCGAACTTCTAGCGGGTCGCTTGTAACTCCGCGTAAATTCAGGGGGCACTCGGGTCCGTCAGCGCCTATACTGCGGGCGAGTTCTTGGTCCATTAGAGTTACTGTGGAGCCCTCGTCCATAAGTGCGAAAGTATCGATTTTCCCTGCAGGGCCCATGACTGTGACAGGGCAGACTTTCAACCATATCTGATTTTCTGGCGTTGTTGTGGACAACACGACCTCTTTCTTTCCCTCCTCATTAGTAGATGTAGATGCGGACGATTCACCTCTAGCAATAAACATCTCTCTGTTGTGTAGTAGGCGGTGGTGTGGGTGTGTGCAACCATCTATGCCACATACTTTCGCTTTGCAATCGCTCCTTCGATGGCGCTTCACTAAACATTTAAAACACACTCGTGCTTCTTTCGCCCATTTCCAGCGGTCATTAACGTTCATATCGGCGAGTTTTCGGCATTGAGGGATGAAGTGATCGCTTCCACAACACAAACATGTCGGCTTTTGTTCTTCTGCGGCGACGTACCCTGCCTCGCGTCTCGGTCTTCGCGCAGGAACGTACTGCGGTGGCGGTCTCACCTCTCGCCTAGGTCCTATCGTCGGCGGTTTAACGTAGCGTGCCACTCGATCCGCTTCTCAGTTCAGGAAGCGCGACAAAGTTACGACTTCGGTCTCTTCTCTTGTCCTTAGCTTGTCCGCTATTTCTTGTGCCAACATTGGGTTGTTCAAAAATCCGCGTTGATCCACTGCTGCCAGGACACACGTTATAGTTTCCACTTGTATGGCGAACTTGTTTAACTCCTTCGGTGATGTGACTCGCGGCAACGCTTTTATATCATTCATGGCCTTGGCGATAATGGCTTCCGGTCGCCCGTAATTCCGCTCCAACGTTCTCATGATCTGGTCGGGATGGACGGCCGTAAATAGTAAGGCGGATACCGCTTCCCGGGCTTCTCCACGTAGACATGCTCGTAGTCGTGCGAGATTCTCGCCGGGCGTGAAATTAAACAGTTTCGTAGAGTCGGCCATCGCTGCTTTGAATGGCAGCCAATCTCCTGGTGCACCCGAAAATACAGCTAGGTCCGACGTCTGACGGGGTGGCGGTCTTGTTCTTACAATTTTCTCGAGCGCCTCTGCTAGCTGCTCGATCCCTCTTCCGGCACTACGGCTCCTTGTTCCGGTCGGTGTCGGCGATTGGGGCCGGCCATGCGGTGTTCCTTTAGCCCACTCTACTTTATGCGGGCGCGGTGTCTGTGTGTCCGTATTGGGTGCTTAAGCATTCACTCGTCTCGTATTTTGGTTCAGCCAGTCGTTGACGCGATCTGTCGACATGGGATCCACCAAGCTGTCCTCCTCCGAGTCTATTTCTTCGGCCTGAATTTCAGCGATGTCAGCGCGTAGCCTTCTATTCACTAATTCCGCTTCCATCTGTAATTCTTTTCGTTTGATCTCCGCCAGTTTTTCCTGTGCTCGCAGCTCTAATGTCTTGATGCGGGCTAACTGGCTTGCTGTAGATCGACGCGAACGGACCGACCCTTTCGGCGATCTGCTTGGCGGGGCGGGCGTCGGGTCTGTCGATCTTCCAGGCGTCGGTTCGTAATTTGCACGCTTCTTTCCGGCGGGCACGTTCACTTTCGTTCTGTCTTCCTCTTCTGTGGAGGCTGGGAGGAGCTCTTCCTCCAACACTATACGCGCGGTCTCGAGGCGCGCAGTTTCGCGGTGCGCGGATTCGCGGCACGCGGATTCGCTGCGCGCGGGTTCGGAAGTCGGTTAAAAATCGAAACTTTTGAAAATCACATTTTATACTGAAGTCGCTTCGTTACTCACACTATAATAAAGTTACGAAAGTCGCACGCATACATGAGTGTCCGAGCGCGCCAATACCTAAATTCAAGTGCTACGATTTGTCACAGGCCTCTGAACAAACTACTGCACCGATTAGAATAAATGATGTGTCTATCGATTAGGGCTAGGTGACGTGGGTCACACAATAGTTACCTACATTGCGTAATTGATAAGCCGTAAGTAAATTACAGATATCGGGAAGGTGTTTTCGATAAACGTGGCATGATTCTATTGTCCTATAATATGGTGTGCTGCAAAGATAAGCCCGTAATTTGCCAAATATAATCAATAGATACAAGAATATAACTTCGTATTTATCAGAAATCGTAAATATTTTAGAAAAGATTTGTGCTTATACCATAATCAGCGATATCAGCGATATTTAGTTCCGGGCTAGGCACTGAGCGTCATTTGAACATCGCCCGTCTCTGCCACAGTCCATAGTATACATTATAATACACTATACAGGCTGTCAACATAGAAAGCTAGTGTGCGCGCTAATATAACTGGCGACCCGCCCCGGCTTCGCACGGGTAGCAGAGCTATTTCGTAAAATCCGCTCTTAGTGAGCGTCTACATTGCGAAAGGAGTAACTATGCTAAACTTCAAGTCGATCGGACCTATAGTTTCGGAGATCTCGTGATGAGTCAGTCAGTCAGTCAGTGAGTGGTATTTCGTTTATATAGTTATAGATTATTGTAGCGCAAGTCGGGGTGAATATGCGATCGCTTCCGTTTGTTTTTATTTCGTCGTAAACGTCTAAATCGCATATAGGAACGTATTATAATGTCCTTAGACGCCTAATTAATTTTAGTTATTCGAACGCAGAGTTATCATTCTTCAACATAACTACAAGCAATTTTTAACAAACATGTTTTTCATTATTAAATACTAAATGTATAACTAAACGAGATGCTCTCCACATCTCATACCCAACGCAACGACCCTACGTATCCGGCCGAGGATGAGAGTAGGATATTGCATACGCATGGGGCGGGAGTTGGCCTTTTTTTACATATTCTTTGGCTCTGCTCTACATTTCGTGTAAAATTAGAAAAAAAAGTTTGAATGATTGTATAATGTAATATTATAGTCGGGAATTCCCGATGGAGATTTCTAATAAAATAAAATATGTCTATTGTAATTTTTATAAGTGTCTATTGTAATTTTCAAAAGCAAAGTTAAAGTTAAATCCATTTATTCAAGCAAACCCAATTACAAGGTGTTTTTGAATGTTTAATCTATTTTAGTTCAGTTCGAAAAGAAAACCTGGACACTGCGAGGAACTGACAAGAAACTCGGAAAAAGATTTGGTTACAGTTCCTTTAACTTTTACCTTTTACTTACTTTTAAACTTTTACCGATACATTATCGATAAAAGTTTACACTACGACATCACTAAATTACTGTACATTTTTATGTTAACAAAAAAAAATATAAATATACCGGTCAAGTGCGAGTCGGACTCGCAAGTAGATGATTCATACTATAAATCACCGCATACCTACTATATTTTTAAATTCATCGGATGTATGGAACCTCAAAAATGTAATAAAAAATCGTTATCAAAATATCTTTCCAACGATAAACTCTTTAAATTGTTTACAAACTTGATGTTGTAATCATAGCATTGTATTTTAGTGGACAAATCTACTTTAGTGAATACCGAAAAAACATTCGTAAAGGGTATTATTGTACAGTAGTGCGGCCTGAATATGCCCGAAATCGAGTGAAAGTAAGATAAATACAGTAGAAATGCGATTTTTTAGAAATACGGGCGGTGTTACCCCTGCGGACAAAATAAGCAATGAAGAAATACGCTGCATGACAGGGTTGCATGACAGTGTTATTGTAAAAATGAAGAAAGGACTGCTTAGATGGTTCAGACACAGAAAGAATGAGTGATGAAAGACTTACAAAGGAAGTTTACAGAGCGAAAGCAAATGGTAAAAGAAGCCAAGACTGACTTATGAAGATCAAATAACCAGTGTTCTCTTTTTCCTAAGAACTTTTCCCCTAAGAGCGGTCCGAAATCCCTACAAATACTAATATGACATTTTGTAGAACTGTAGGTATTTTTTAAGTTTAAGGTTTCATAATTTTGATTAAAGATCACCTTAAATATAATTACTCAATTAAGCCTTTAAAAGGCACCTAATATCTACGGTAAAAAACCTCCAAAAGACCCCTTTGCAACTTCTATACACCTTAATTTAAAAGAAAAACCCCTAGGTAGGTCATTTGGTCGATTTTGGTGTTGGCCTTATTGATCTCGACTTGAATTTTGGTACCTTTTGGGGACACACACACATAGACTTTTATGTAACTACTACAGACTACAGGTAACGTAGTTTCAACCGTTATTTTGCATGTTGAGTATTCGTTGGACTACAAACTTCGTCACTGAAACTGCTATTTACTTTATTAGAAATAACATAAATACTTCAGCTTTCAACGAATGAAACCGTTTCATTCGTGGATTTAACGTTAATCGAGATGACCTTCAATTTATTTAAAATGTTATCACTCAGACTATTAGTACTTATTAACTAATAGCTCGGTAAACTGTTACAAATTTATTACACAAGTAGTTAAATTAGTAATTGCTATGTAAGCTCTATGTATACATACGTATGTATATCATATACAGGATGCCCGGTAAGTTAAGATACGTAAAGTGCGTGGCACACAGAGAAAATACGCATTCGATAAAAATGGTTTATATAAGAGCTTAAACATACTCTGCTAAAAGAATAGTTCTCCATTTTGCTTCGCCGTGGTTGGGTAAATATAATGATCAAATTTCAATAGTTTGAAATACAGTAATACCCCGAACTTACGCGATAGGTGGATTGAGCGATAACCGCGTAAGTCGAATTCGCGTAAGTCGGGGTATAATTTCGCATATAAATACTTATAAATTATTTTTAATTGGTTTCGGAAGCTAAAGAAAATAGCAACTTTGAGGAAGTTTATTATTTAAGATAATGTGTAGTTGTAAGTTTGTAAATATTAACATATGTATGTACTTTTTGTTAATAAAATAGTTATGTCTAAGAAAATAGTAATTGAAACAAAAAATGTTTAATAAAATCTTAGATTACGTTAAGTTTAACATTCCAAAGATAAAGTTTTTCTTTTTTTGTTTGATGCAGACGAATCAGTTTTACTTCGTTTGGATGACATTCAAGTCTACGTAGATATATAAAAAAACACGGTATAAAAATATAATATTAAACACGCACTCCGTAGATAAGAAATAAATATAATGTACATAATATAAAATAAATTGTAGCTATGCGTTGATTCTGCGCGACAAGTCCGAACATTATGTACATTAACTGAGCAATAGTGTGGGGGCAGTAAGTCTATAATCGATAATCGAGAGTTGTGTGATACAAAAGACGAATCGACGAGATTTGAAAATCGCGTAACTCCGAGTTCGCGTAAGTCGGGGTAGCGTAAGTCGAGCTATACTGTATATTTACGTAAATTAAACGAATATGTATGTGACTAGTTTGACGAACAAATTTTAATTACCATTTCATTTAAAAAACGAAATGTGAAAATAAATGAACTTAGTTATTAAAGTTGTAAAAACATAGTAGGTATGCGATGATTTGTAGAATGAATCATCGACTTGCGAGTCCGACTCAGACTTGACCGGTTTATTTCTTTTTATTTTTGTACATAAAAATGTATTGTAAATTAGGGATGTCGTAGTGTAAACTTTTACCTATACTTTAATTACAATTAGGTCCCACCTAAAGAATGCCCTAGTAGGCAGTTGGGTGAGCTGCCTACATGTAGAAATTGTGGCACAACACATTCGACAGGGAATACCCAGTAAAAAGAAAATGGGACATGATAGCACGAGCGTCAGTTGCTTACTGCTAAGGTTGTCTCAAAGCACACCATCCAGCACACAGTGATCCAGACTAATTTGCAACGCAGCCACCGGACTTAGATTTTTAAATGTTTCAGGAAGTGCAAAGCATTTCATAAAGTTTACAGAAAAGTATGAGTTCTGCAGTCGTATTCTGAACTTTTAGAAAACCATTCAAGTTCCAGGCGATTCATTACAAGCCCGTAAACTGTCTTAGTTAAATTTGTATTACGAACTGCCAAAAACCTGCCTGGTTTAAACAATTCGCTGAATTGCTCATTGTCTTTGGCTTGTTTCTTCAATTTGAATCGGCGTTCAAAAAGTAGGTATCATATTTTTTCGATAAGTGACGGTTTATTGTAGTTTTCATTTTCAAAAAGTATGATTTATATGTATGATATTGTTTCTAAAAATGAATTTTGCAAGTCCATTTTACAGTATCGTTTTGTTCGTTAGTCAAACTCGCATCGGCCATATTTTTGACAATTTTATTGGACTGTATGCGCTGCAGGCAGTGGTGACCCTAACAAATTTTTCAGGTGTGAAATCCAATTGAGTTTTCAAATATACAGTCGCCATAGACTTCGAAAATATAGAGACTACAAATAACGTCAATTTTTTGACGAGGGATACCTTTTACAAGAAAGGGATGAGATAAAATTGTCCCCTCAGGGGCCAATATTCTGCGAACGCGTCATAGTACATATATTTTATAAAATATATTTTTTCAATTCGTTGATTTTTACATATTTAATGATATAATGTACGTATGTAAATGGCCAGTTGGATTCTTTATGGACAAAGATCTTGTGTTTAGAAAGTCTTCATGATCGGTTCTCGTCCGATCACCGAAGTCTTCTTGATGACAATGTTGTTTAAATAATATGTAAAATATTCGTACTTGGGTTGTTTTCAAAAATTGCCGTATTCACCTGTCAGAAAGTTTTTAGTTTTGGATACTTCGTTTTTAAGTCTTAGGCTATATAACTTTTAGGGGTAGTTGACATGTAACATATTCCTTGTATCGCTTGCATAGAAATTGTTTAAAAAAAATTAGCTTTAAACTGTCAAGCGATAGAAGTAATTTGTGAAGTAATGTTATCTAGATTACATTTATAAAAGAAAAAAGTAAAAGAAAATTAATAGAATACAATTTTGTGCGAGTCTTGCTATCTCTCTTGCTTTATCCATCTTTGTCAATCTTGCTAAATTTTTAGGATTAAATAAGAAATAATTTGTTATAAAATTAAAGTTTTTTCCTAATCTATCATCCTTTTATCATTTACATGAGACTATTCTAACCTAACCTGCCAGTATCTAATTACCCTGCCTCTTACCTGCTTAAAAACTGGCTATACTTCGTTCCTTTATAGTGATAGCTCTCATTTTTACTTAACTAATTGAATGCTGTAACATAGAAACAGATTCGGAACATTTTTTTATTTTTCGTCGAAAACGGCAATTTTTGAAAACAACCACTAAGCACATGATTGGCCCATCGCTACTAACAAGTTATTTTTTGATGCATTATGTAAGTTGTAAGGTTGTAAGTGCATGTACACACATTGTTTTTACACGCCATATTACACGTCAATACATCAATGAGTATTGATACAATTACAATTTAATAATGAATTAAAAGATAAATTATTGATGCAGCAATAAACAATCAATTAACCGACCTATTCGAAATAGCTATATCCTAACTAGTATTACTAGAATCCTTATTATTCTTATGCCAGAAATAGGCAATATTTTTGACAATTTAGCCGTTGCGTATTATGTGTGTGAACGTCCCTTATGATTAGCTTTGTTAGCTTTACCTATCCATAAATTTTACCAGTGCTACATTTTTATCATCAAATTTATTTTTTCATTGTTACCTAACTTCATATATGAGTCATAACATGTAAATACTGATCTTGTAATATGTAAATACATAAGTCGATAAACGAATGACAAAGTCGCTCCGCGCTCAAAAATTCCGGAAAAATAGAAAGATAATCAAAAGTGCGTATTGTGATACATCATTGGATGCGCGTAGGCATATGCTACACGCCAGTGTATTTATAAAGAATTTTTAAAAAATCACTTCAAATAAAAAAGTTATCAGTAAAAAACTAAAAGTGAAAATACAAAAGTGCGTGCGCCGCTCGATTTTGAGCGGCGACCTACAGTTTTTAGACTGTGAAGTGACGGAGGGCATAGCCCTACAGGTATTGTGAAAATTTGGGATTTTTCTAACAAGCGTGTGCCGAGATATAGGGCGATTAGGAGTAGCACGTGGCTAGAACCTCCTAAATTAGGGCGTCTATGATAAGCTAGGAACTGTCATAGGACGCGCTTGACAGCCCTTAAAGATAGTGTAAGTGGCGTTTTCGGCTAAACCGAAGGGTTGGCCAAGAAATTAATAATTAGTAGAAACACGTGTGTGTAGTTTCTAAATTAGGAGTGATACAAGTGCAAAATCAGAGTGAAGCGGAGTGAAAGTGCTACAGTAGGTGATTAAAACTACCAGCGCTAAAAAAGCGCAAGTGGCTTAGCCAGGAGACCACATTTTGTGGTTGTACCAGGCATCTCCAAACTTTGGCGGCGCGAGGAGCAGCCGGGAGTGCACCAAACCTGGAGAAGAAATAGGAGAAGGAAGTCCATATAATTAGCAGTAAGCTCTGAAAATTTCATGTTTATAGATATAAGGGAACGGAGATATCGGGGAAAATAGATGCCAAGTAATAAATAAGTTGAGGGTAGAACGAAATAAAAATCTTAAAATCTCAGGTTCTATAAAGAAAATTACTAAATAGATAGTTGGCAGGATATTTTTGAACATTAAGAAAGGAAACTGCGTTGAAAGAAATTTGGAAAACGGGCTATTTAAAACCCAAAATTCAGTTTAAAATTACGCAGAAGTGGCCTAGTAGTTTTAATTGCATTGTTTATGTTTTTCGGGCAGAGATTAAACAAAGCCTAAAAACAGGAAAAACCTAGACCAAGTGGCATCTGCTAGCCTAGATATCTGGCTCCCTTACACTAAAGTTTGAGACCTCTATGTCAAATAGTTTTATGTATATAGAGAAATTAGTTAAACCATAAGATTTCTACAACTTTAAGATAAGTTTGTCGGGGTCCGTCGCGTCAGCCGTGTCCGTATTCTGATTCTGATAGTCTAATTCTCCAGCGTAGCCAACAGGCTACAGCTGAGCTGGTGATGGCCGCTCAGATTAAAGGCATAGACATAGCACTGGTGCAGGAACCATACACTGGGAGTATAGGGAGAGTGAGGCGTTGAGGCGCCGAGTCGTTTAGGATGATAGATGATGTCCGTGAGCTCGAAGATAGGGTAGAGGAGCTCACGGACTCGATCAAGAATGCATGCAAAAGGTGTATACCCAAAGTCGGAACCAGTAGGAGGATGGGATTGCCTTGGTGGACGGAGGAACTCACCCGCCTTAAAAGGGAGGTGAATCGCCACAAGCGTCGAATATCTTACGCAGCACCGGTGCGGAGAGCATGGGTGGTGGAGCAATACCTTGCGTCCAAAGAAGAATACCTGGCTGCGTCGAGGAGGGCTCGGACCAGCTGTTGGAAGAATTTTTGTGAGAAGCAAGAAAGGGAGAGTATGTGGGACGGGATATACAGGGTGATACGCAGCACAGCCGCGAAGGACGAGGACATTCCCCTCGTCCGGAACGGCGTTGCACTTGAAGGCGTGGAGTCGGCCAGATTCCTGGCACAAACCTTCTATCCGGAGGATAGCGCTGATAGCGATGACGCGGGCCACATGAGGACAAGAAAAACAGCAGAAACAATCAATAAGATTGACAACGACGGATCATTAGATCCACCGTTCACGAAGAATGAACTCGTGTGGGCTGCGTCTAGCTTCAGCGCAAAGAAGGCGCCAGGACTGGACGGCTTCACTGCCGACATTTGCAAGGCAGCGATCACCCTATATCCCGAACTATTTTTAGAGATGTATAATAGATGCCTAGAGTTAGCGTGTTTCCCCACCATCTGGAAGGAGGCCGCGATTGTGGTTTTGAGGAAGCCCGGTAGTTCGGATTATACGAGTCCCAAGTCGTACAGACCAATAGGCCTATTACCTGTCTTGGGTAAAATTTTGGAGAAGCTCCTGATAAACAGGATAAGGTGGTACGTTTTGCCGGACCAGAGTCCGCACCAATACGGATTTACACCACAGCGTGGAACCGAGGACTCCCTCTATGTCATGGTTAACTATATTAGGGAACAGGTACGACAAAAGAGGATCGTGCTGGTCGTGTCCCTGGACATAGAGGGAGCCTTCGATAACGCGTGGTGGCCGGCAATACGGTGCGGACTCGCCAGAACAAATTGTCCGGCAAACCTTGTGTACAAGTGTACAAGGAGTACTACGAAAGGGTGTGTGCAAGGTTCGATAGGGGGACCGACATTTTGGAACATATTGTTGGACCCCCTATTGAAACAACTGGATGAAAGGGGAGACCCCTGTCAAGCATTCGCAGACGATGTGGTCCTGATCTTCTCCGAGGAAGACACCCAGAGTCTCAAAAGGAAGGCTGATGCAGCGCTTGCCTGTGTTCGGGACTGAGGGATTCGGAATAAGTTAAGATTCGCGCCTAGCAAGACCAAGGCCATGCTAGTCACGAACAAACTGAAGTATGATCCTCTAGTGTTGGACATGGGTGGGGAGCGCATCGGGCTTTCGGACGAGATCAAGATCCTGGGGCTCACGATCGACCGGAAACTTACGTTCAGCGCTCATGTGGACAATGTATGCCGCAAAGCGCTGAAAGTATACAAGCAGGTGTCGCGAGCAGCCGGGGTCAACTGGGGGTTAGAATCGGGGGTAGTCAGGACCATATATATGGCAGTGGTTGAACCGATAGTATTGTATGCTGCGAATGTTTGGGCACCGGCGTCCAACAGACTGGGAATTCGCAAGCGGCTGAGCGTGGTACAGCGGGGTATCGGACAGAAGGTCGTCAAGGCATACAGGACGGTATCTCTCAACTCGGTGCTTCTGCTCGCGGGGATGCTACCTCTTGACGTGAGGGTGCGGGAAACCGCCCTTCTTTATGAAGTCAGTAGGGGGTATTCCCGGCGGGTGGTGGGCGATCGAGATGTGGAGAGGCCGGTACCTTTCACCGAAATGCCACATCCTGCGTGCCTGATGGAGCTGGAGTATGACTGCGTGGAGGACGGTGCAGAGCTTGAGATATGTAAGGACAGTCGGTGTAATGTATACACCGACGGAAGCAAGATGGATGGAAAGGTTGGGGCGGCGCTGTCCATATGGGATAGCGCCGAGGAATATGGAAGGCGAAAACTAAGACTGGAACGCTATTGCACCGTCTTCCAGGCGGAACTCTTGGCTCTATCTAAGGCAGTGGAATACGTGCGTCGCTGTGACACGCCTAGCTGCTGCATTTTTACAGACTCCAGATCTGCTCTGGACGCCGTAGTAGGATGGAAGTCTCTGCATCCCATAGTGATGAAGTGCAAGGCAGACATCGTTGAGATGAAGAATGCAGGCAAATCTGTAAGATTGTTCTGGATCCGAGCGCACGTTGGGATGCAGGGCAACGAAAGGGCCGATGAGCTGGCGAAGGACGCGGCACTTCATAAAAAGACGAGGCCGGATTACGATAAGTGCCCCGTCTCATTCATCAAGCGACAGATCCGATTGGAATCGATTGATGAATGGGACAGGAGGTACGTAAGTGAGACAACGGCCTCCGTCACTAAAGTGTTTTTCCCGAACGCCACCGAAGCTCATTCGGTAGTGAGAAAGATTAGAATGGATAGCGTGATAGTACAAGTGTTCACGGGCCACAGGGGGTTCTCCGAGTACCTGCACCGTTTTCGGTGCAAGGAGAGTCCGTCGTGTGTCTGTAACGTGAATGCGAGTGAGAGTGTGATGCATGTTATATGTGATTGCCCCGCCTACAGCAGGTACCGTATGGATAAAGAGATGGAAATGGGAATAGTGATCAACCAGGAAACTATCAGGGAAATCATGCAGGATAGATATAACAGAGACAGCTTTCTGAAATACTGCAGTGACATAGCAGTAAGAGTTATAAAAAGAAATAAATAGGATAAATGAATAACGGATGATGAAAACATGGAAATATGTAATAACTAAAACAAAAATGTAAAATACATAAGGTGATAATACACTGAATAAAGTAAGGACAAATTGCAATAATGATGGAATGAATATTACTGTATATTAAAATAAGGACAAATTGTAATAATGACCGAATGAATTAACGAATACATGCTAATGTAAGACAATGTAAATACAAGCACTAATAGACAGAGATAGAAAAAAGAAAACATGCAAAGAAAATAAAAATATGTAAACAATGATACTGTAATAATAATAGTTATAGAAATGTAGTAATATATGGAAAAACTGAAATAGCTATAAGATATGCATTAAGATAGTAAGTAAGAAGATAAATAAATGTGACATTAGCATGTAGGATTAGGTTAAGCATAGTATAAGTGACAATGTTATATAATGTAATAGCAGTAAGAAATTGATTCTTCATGCAATAAAGATATTTCAGGTTAGCTAATCAACAGTTAGGAATAAAGTAGAGGATGAAAGGGAGTCTATACCCAGAGATAGAATGTAATGCGAGAACTGGTATGTCAGAAAGAAAAGGGCCCTGGCATTGCCCACGCTAGGGGTTGCGGTAATAAAAAAAAAAAAAAAAAAAAACGTAAATACTTTTATATGTACCTACATATCAATAAAATGTCAATAACTCTTGAAATTTATCTTAATATGAGTATCATTAGTGTTCTGTAGTGTAGGTACCCAAACCGACAAAGCGATAAATGTTACAATTCGATCAATGTGACACTGATGCGTCTGATAATGAAATCAATCAAAACTCACGAATATTGAAAATAAAATGTAGATATTTTTATATTTTTAAATATTTTTATTTATTCTTTTCTTTTGAACTATTGAAACTAAGTAGTTGATAGTTGCACTGTTTGGTTTGAAATAGACGATATCAGCTAATATATTACGCCTCTTATGCAAGACGCAAGAAATTGTATTTTTTGCGTGATCCTGAGAGTTACATTTAAATTGTAGATATCTAAGAAATCGCCTTACTACTCGCTCAATGTGGAATTGCAATAAAATTTTATTCTGCGACTTCCACTATTATTACTTGTGAGGAGGATCCGATCTCGGGATCCCAGTTTCCAGGATTCGCTTACCCGACTGCTTTTCACTCCCGAAATGTTTGGGATTAAATTTTCCTGATCCCGAGATCTTTAAGACTGACGTCATTTAAAAAAGTTGTAAAATAGACTGCGTGAAGCGAGACCAATGTGCTTGCATGCTTATTATTTTAATATACCTAGCAAAGCTCACTGGCAGTGGCGTGCATCACATATATAGGCACCGAGACACTGCCTACTAGGGCATGCAATTATCGAAATGTTCCGATAATCGATAAAAAAAAATTATCGTTTTTTTTCCCCGATAAAAACCGATAATTACCGGTTTTTATAATATTTTACAAAAAGTTGTTTTTTCACATGTAGGTGAACTATACCATTACCTAAAATTAACCACAATATTAAAAATTAAACAATTTTTCTTGTAGGACGAGATATATTTATTTAATCAAAGTAATTACCCCTCATTGTCTACATTTTTGCCATCTAATCAAAAGTTCATTTAAACCTTTGCGATAGAACTCTGGGGAACTGGAATCCACAAACTGTGGAAGAGCATTTGGTACTGCTTCCTGGGAAGAAAATATTTTTCGTAGAAAATATTGTCCACATCGCGGAAAAATTGTAGTCGGTTGAGGAGTACGGAGGATGGATGACAGATGGTTTCTAACTGCAGGTTCTGTAGTGTTAAAATTGCTTCTCGAGGAGTGTGAGGTCTTGCGTTATCATGGAGCAATAATGGTGAAGATCAATTGACGAGTCGGGGCTGTTTTGCTGCGAGTATCGCCATCGTTGTTCAGACTTCTGCACAGTAGATATTTGCTGTTATTGATTGACCGGATCGGGTTGCCTAAGCTGTAGTGATATACACCATGAAGTGATCACCAAACAGTTACCATCACCTTTCTATGGGTAAGCTTCGCTTTAAGGCGTTGGTGTGGCGTTTGATCCGGAGTCAGCCATTACGTTGTTTGCTCGCGATTATCGTAAAAAATCCAATTTTCGTCACACGTCGCAATTCGGTCCAAAACCCCTTCATTTCTGTACCGGCTTAACAAGTTCAAGGCAGGCAAGCATCAACGCGCGCTGCTCACTGCAGATCAGTCAAATCTTGAGGCACCCATTTTCCAAGGTTTTTAATTTTACCGATTGGCTGCAAATGGGTCAATATTGTGAGTATGTTAACGTCAAACGATGCCACTGATTCCTTGGTAGGTTGATTCGGATCGGCTTCCGCCATAACCCTTAGTTCAACGTTGTATTACCTTAGTGGCTGGTCTTCCTCGTGGTTCATTCTTCAAGTCGAAGTTTCCACTACTAAAGCGGTTAAACAAAAACGCACGGTGCGTTCGTTAGCCGTATCTTCTCCTAACACAGCATTGATGTAACGAGCTAGTTTCTGCTACGTTAGTCCCACGTCGGAACTCGTATTCGAAAATTACTCTGGTTTTTGCTGTGTCCATCTTCTTAAAAGCTGAATGGAAAAATAATTGAAAGTCCGAACAGTCAAATGTCATGATTTAAAAAAAAAAAATTTATAGTTTTCGTGTAAAAAAAAGTTACTCTGAAATCTGACACTACGCAGGTTTAATTTTAATTCAAAGTGGACAGTGCGTTAAAACGACAATTTCATACTTTAATCCCTATTACATACTGAAAAATAAATATTTAAAAAATATAGTATTTTTTTAAATCAACGATTGTATTTCTTTATTAAATTAAATACAAAATATTGAAATCAACATTTTGGAATTATTATAATCATTAGTTATTTTCTTATACATACATTTATATAATATCGTGATCACAAGGTACCACCATTAGGTAGTTTTAATTTTATCTAATTTTATTTTAACGTAAAAACAATTTACTGAACTAAAAGTATATAAAAATATGTAAAAACTTAGATTTAGAGAAAAATAGGATAGAATTTGATACACAAATAATACGAACTATTTACACATTACCAATGCAATGTTATTTTTTCAGTTTTTAGGTTAGTCTTTTTTAACACTTCCCGAATAATCGGTGTTTTATTTCGGAATCAGCTCTAATGATTGGGAAATAATTCTAATATGATTTTATATTTTTTTATCGAATACCGATATTTATCGATTTTTCTTTCGATATTTATCGTTTTTCAAAATGGACCGATTATCGATAAATAACCGATTATCAATTATCGGTTTGCATGCCCTACTGCCTACCCTGACAATTTGAATGAAAGTTATTTCGATATTTACTACTTATATTTTACAGGCAATTTAAAATTAAATAATAATTGTTTAAAAATAGCGCATGATTGTTAAAAATAAAATACAACAAAGAAAAAGTACGAAAAAATATGATTACGAACAGGTGAACGACCGAAGAACGGGGACAAGGGCGTCGCCAAGGGGGGCAGGGGGGCAGGGGGGCAGTTGCCCCCCCAAGAGATCAAATGTAGCTAGCCGCAAAGCGACCAAAGTGCGAGCAATTGACTTCCTTACCTATTAATAAATTCCGCATCGCATGACAAAACGTAAATAAATTCACAAGGTTTAATGTATATTGTAGAAAGTATTGAAATATTCAGAATAACATTAAGATTTTGACATCCGTTTTTAAAATCGCCGCCATTTTCATCACGACTATATCAGATTTGCCAAAACGCAAGGCCATTAAACAGTGTAAAAATATGTAGGTAGGTATGGTGTATGTGTGCATTGCATTTCTTTCTACGACAGCCGTTCACCAGCATTCACGTTAGTTTTGTATAATTTGTATGCGGTATACCTAAATAAAGTGGAAGTTATTGTTACGAACATACAATTTTAATTAGTTTTGTGGACAATGCCATCTGTAAGTGTTCATAAGAAACACCTACAGTTGAATAAATCGACTACAATCCTTGTAAAACCTAGTATTGCTACTCGACGCTAGATGGCGCTTGTTCAATGAACTCTCTGGAATTTGGTAGCAGTTACTAGACCAGCCCCCTTATTCACAACGCTTCGAAAACTTTCCGTGGCGGAAAGGGCCGATCGTCGGAAAGCATAAATTCAATCCGACGGATTGGAAAATGCTATTCACAAACTCTATCGGAATCTCATCGGAAAGGACTTTACGAATCCGAAAGAAAATGCATTTATGAACCATGTTACAAAATGGTAGAAATCGTTTTCGTTTTGGTAGAAAATATTAGTGTGGTTTAAACGTATCACATTTTGACAATCACAATGTATTTGGTAAAATATCATTTTAAACAGACAGAGAAACAACTTAGACAAAGAAATTACCTAATCTTGTTTAAGATTAAACATTTTTGTAAATTATTTTACTTACATTCAAAGAACTAAACGGGCTTTATAAATACGGATTATAATGTCTGTGCTTATCGTCTGTGCGTTCAACAAGTTCAAATAAATTATACTAGATGTCGCTTAGTAAAAATTAATAATAACTGCAATAGAAAGTACAATAGCGTTTTTATTTTTGATTGTCGTAGTTTCTAAAAATACCTCAAATACATCAAACAATGTTTAGCTATTGATTGCGTAACTAATAAAATATGTTATAAAAATATAAGGCAAATTAATCCTTAGGCATGTATTTAAAAAGGGCACGAAATTTGTCTAGAAGTCTAGATTACATACGCGCACGCAATTTGTCTAGATTTTTGACGACAGACGTCATCGATTATTCACATATTACATTAATTTACTCGTCTCGGAAACGTTTTCGACACTAAAAAGACGTCGGAAGCATCCGAAGGTTTCGTCCCGAAATGAACGTTTCGGATTTGTGAATTGCGTTTAGACAAAATCATTGAAAAGTTTCCTGTCGGATACGGAAACTCGAGTTTCCGACGTTTGTAAATAACCCCGCAGGTAGAATGTTACCGTACATTCTAGTATGATGTTCGTTTGGGTATATAAAGACGTGAGCCGCTGCGAGCGAGTCACTTTTTAATTGGAAGCGATCAACGAAACAAGCTAAACAAGCGAATTGGAAAGCGAATATAAGGCTTGCCTGTGTTAGTCAATATTGATTTATATTTATTAAATAATAAGATCTCAGTGTTGAGTTGTGAAGTTTCTGAGTGTGTCTCCATTCATCATCTTATCAAAATGGACATCAGAAAGTTTTTTGGTAAGTTATGTATTGCTTTAATCTTGGACTTGGAGCTACTAGCTAGTATTTTTATTTTATTTCTCTTAGCTAATAGCTTTGGTAACGGATGTACTAGCTAGAGACGTATAATAATCGTTAAGAATATCATTTTTAATTTTATCTGGCATATTTTTGATGTGGAAAGAAAGGATGGATTATGTGGAAGGGAAATGTTAAGAAAAACTATTATTTTATTAAAAACGAGTTTATTGATTCAATCTCTATGAATTTAACGTTAACTAAACAGTGGTTTCGTTTTCAGTAACTAATTATGAAAACAAAGATCCTTGATATTAATAAAGCTAAAAAATACAACTGAGTATTTATTTTAATATTTATAAGTAATTGAACAAAACTGCTCTCCCGTAAAAATTTAATTAATTACACAAAGTTTTATCAAAGCGTTTTGTTTTGCAGGAAGTTTGAAACGAAAAAAAACTGATGGATCAAGTAGCGACAGTGATGAACAGGACAAAGTAATGACAATATCGCTCACCACAACCACAACAGGTTATATTCAGCCGCAGGAACTACCTAGACCAAGTTTCTCTAGATATCTGGCGCCGAATCCTGATTCATCGATGGATGACTGCAATGAAAATGATATCGGGCGATATGTTGGACGGGCCACATGTTATCAACCGAAAAGAAGAAGGAATTGATTGAAAACTGTTGGTCCCCTTCCGCCACCTATAACTTTGCGGAAGATGCAAAACATTTAAAGAGAAAATTTAATTATTCTTGGTTGGAAACATACTCTCCATGGTTGGTATATTCCAAACTTTCGTGTTGCATTATAAAATGTCTAAAATATGTTGTTGCACATTCTTTTGGTACCGACTTCAATAACTGTCAAATTTAATTACATGGGTATTTGTAAAGTTATTTTTGTACTTAAGTTTTGATTAGTAAAGGACAGCTATTTCATACTTTTCAGTGTTTTTTCCTGAAGTTGGTTTAATTTTTTCATTTATCCCTTTTGAGTGACCTTGGTTGAAATAAATATCTAGGGCAGGTCTCCAATTAAGATCTTTTCTAACTCTGGAGAGCATTGACATACAAGAGAATCATCAATAAAGATCAATATATAAATAAAGGTTTTTTTTGAAGTCTGTTAAAAATTGAGCGGACAGAGGAGTGTGAAATTTGATACACTTAAAGTTTATATGGAGAAGAACAGGAGAAAGCTAATATTTTCATATAATACGCATTAGAAAGACATTAAATAAAATAAATCACTCATTGCTTACGTCCATACCGCCAATTTCAAAAAGACTGTCAATTTCAAACTCATAATAGTTTGTGATCACATATACGAAAGAGGTCGTCCATTAATCACGTGAGGCTCGAATGGAGGAGGGGGTTCAGAAAAATCACGAAATATCACGTGTATTTATTTTTTCGTTAAACGTCCGACCGACGTTGATCTTTAGCAAAGCACAGTGCCAACAGCTGACTCGCTAGATGCTTATCCACTTGTTAGTGTTGAAGAAAGTCTCGCTATTCCGTGGTCCGAGGACAATATCCATTGAATATATTCATGTACCAGTATTTAATTAAATGTTTTTCACATCAATACACATTTTCTTTATTATTTTTATGCCAGTTAGAAATAAACTGCAACGTTAATGTCTATTTGGACATTTTTATCACGGTGCTTAATTTTCCAGAATTAAATTAGATTTTATCTGTATTTAAAGACAATATTCTGAAATTTTTTTAAATGTTTTGTACCAAAAAAATACACGTGATTTTGGGTAGGGGTAGTCTAAAACCTCACCACTTATGACCCGGAAGAAGGTGTAAGGGGGGGGGGAGGGGGGGGTGTACGAGGGGGGGGTTTAAAAAGATGCTAAAAGACATGACGTGATTAATGGACGACCCCAAACCTCTTCGGTCAAACAGTCGCACAGAGTAAAGATTGTCATTAAAAAGTTTATATTATAATTTTATAGCTACGGTCGAATTTTGATCACAGGGCGACCTCTAGTATAAATTAAAAATGTATACTCGTCTAATATGTACCGCTTATTTTTTATTTAACACGATATGCGGAAAATTACAAGGAAGACCTTAAAGACCAAGCAGACATTGAACGTGAGCGTAGGGCCTTGGCGGCTAGATGTAATATGTTGGCCCACAGGTTTGCGCGCTGCAGACATGAGGCCAAAATAACACTGTTTAAGGCCTACTGCCAAACGTTCTACGCGGGCGTCCTGTGGACCAACTATACTAAAAAGACACTGGATGCACTCAGAGTGTAATATAATAATAATGGGTTCAGAGTGCTATTGGAACTAACGCGTTTCTGTAGTGCATCTGGCATGTTCGCGGAAGCGCGAACAGACTACTTTCATTCCATGATGCGAAAGAAGACGTCATCTTTACTGACTAGATCGCGAAATAGTTCTAATAGCATTCTGAAAATGTTTTGTAGCAAATTTGAGCCATTTTTTTTTTGCGTCAGGAAATGCTTTATGCATCCCGTCCTGCCGTAGGGGGGTGGCAGGCAGGAAGGTATGTGGGACTCCTCGACATTAGGGTGCTAGGCCGAGTCTACCCACTAAAACCTGACGGTGTTCCTCGAGAGCCTTGATGCCGGGGCAACGGGAGCGCGTTGGCATTCTTCCGCGACCCCGGCGGTTATGCTCAGCTTGAGCCGGGCCCTCCTCCGTTTGCGGGCAGTTTGACTTGCCCGCTCTCCTGGGAGGCGCGCGGGAACACCGCGCGCACCATCCTGAGACCATTGGTGAGGCGCCTTCCCCCGAAGGACACCCCAGGCCTCCGAAGTGGCGGCTTCCGCACCCTGCCTACACCACGGCAGGGGCGTCACCATGCCCACCTGATTTTTAAGTGTTTACTCACGGGTTTTTACAAGTTTTCCTTCTTCCTGCCTCTGATTTTAACGTGTTGTCTCACGGGTTTCATTTCGAGTTTTCCTTCTCTCCACCTCTGGTTTTAACGTGTTTTCTCACGGGTTTCATTTCGAGTTTTCCTTCTCTCCACCTCAGATTTTTACGTATATCCTCACGGGTTTTTAAAAGTTTTCTTTCTTTCCACCTCCGGGGCCACAATACCCTTCCTGAAAGAGGGGCAAGTGACCCCGACATCTGACCCCCGTCCTCACGCAGAGGACGGGGAACACAACTTGTCCCCATAAATGGGGACATCCCCCCCCCGGTCCGGGCCAGGCCCTTTCGGCACTGCAGCCTCATCGGCCCAGACCCGGTACTGAAGGCGCCGCCGAAGCACCACCCTCAGGAGTGTTTATCGACTCTCCAGTCTAGATCCGCAGTGCTTAGTGCAAACAGGGCCACCTCTAGAAGGATATAGACATGAAGTCTACGCACTGCGGTCTTGGAGTGGCAGGCTAAGGCTCCACTTAATGGGAGCTATAAGCGCCTGTTGGTCCACCCCCTGTCACGGTCACCCCACGCCACTCGACCCCAGCAAATTTGAGCCTATGCTAAGGCATTTTATTGATAGACTTATAAATCTTAATATTAGTATTATTCGTATATTAATTAGTATTATTTTCATATTATATTCCATATGAGTATCATTAGTATCATTGTCATTTAACTAACATAGCGTATTAAGAATATTGTTACTAACAAATGAACCTTAGCTGTCTGATTAAACACATTGTATTATTATTATTATTTACATCGTTTAATTTTCAAAATTCGTAGAAGATTACAATACAATATAAGTTCTTTTTTTCTGTAAAGAGTCGCAAAAACGGTTGCTGATTTTTGGGATAGCATCCAAATACTAATGAAGCTATAATTATAAACTAAATTTAACTCGCTGTAGTTTGTTCGTTCTTTCGATTACAACACGGAATCGGAATTTTCAAAATACAGGAACATGCTGAATTCTCTATTCTGAGACGAATCCGCCAACAATATGGTAATTTTTCTATTAACTTTGGGAAACAAGCCTGTTATAAGTTATAACAAAAGAGCATAGAAATTATGTATTACCGTGAAAAATAAGTTTACTCTTCGAACAAAAAAATTCAGTATTTTTTTACTCTGGTTTAACTAAGGCTAGGTACATCATACATCAACAACGGAATTCATTGTCTGATCTCAAATATTAGGTACATCAGCTAACTCACATATTTTTTGACAATACGATGAGTCAATAATTTCGCATTTATCAGTTTAGACCGTCTAGACTCTAGAGGAACGTTTTGAACACTTTCACACTCAGTAAACTAAAATATAGATAACTTGTTCATTACATCGGTATTTTCAGATAATACTGTGAT
The DNA here is from genome assembly GCA_907165235.1 of Zeuzera pyrina. NCBI lineage: Eukaryota > Metazoa > Arthropoda > Insecta > Lepidoptera > Cossidae > Zeuzera > Zeuzera pyrina. The sequence continues at coordinate 10,913,918 of OU015641.1, forward strand.
ATTATTCAGACAGCTCAATATGAAAAACTACTTCATAATCGGACAAATCAGTATGTGTGTACTGTGTGGTGTCATTTGTACACAATTTTGGACTTTTTGAAGTAAGGACATGACTTATGTATGAATTCAATTTCAATTTCACAGTAGTATTCTGGTCGTTAAAGACTAGCCTAACTACAAAAAATATTAGTTATAATTTGAAAATGGTACTTATCTGCGATTATATTATCTAATCTACGACCTTACGATAAGTTAAAATACCAACCTGTATTTACTAACGTCCGAACGATCCTTATTTATACATAAATATGGCTAAACCAACTAAACATTTCCAGTTTATTATTACTTTTTTTTCTGATTAGACAGGCTTGCATTCTATAAATTATTAAATACTCTGCTCTGCATAAGACTGATGCGTTGCTTAGTGTACCTCTGTAAAGGGCCTACTTAGTTACTATCTAGGGCCAGCACCCACCCACAAGAATATGTATAACAGAAGACTGACTCGCCTCTCGGTAACGGAATAGGCTAGATCAGTGGTTCCTAAACTTTTAAGACCATGGAACACTCACTAAATCCCATTTAATTTATGGAACCCTATGGCAAGGTGTAATATTAAAAAACACCTACCGCAATTTCAAATAAGAGTAAAAATCTTTTATTACAAATATTTGGAATAAAGATTAATGAGATGAATGAAATTATTTCACTGCTTCCTATAAAAACCTCTAAAATCGAGCATTGTTATTGTGTAGGATCTCCTATAGAATAAAAATGGTTCAATGTTTGTCAATATGTATGCTTAGACCAATTTCCGCGCAAAAAATGTCGCCCCAAATGACGGTAACCAAAAAATTCCAACGATTGAACGACCAATGTAACATTCGCGAAACCTTAGCGTCTTGTATACGGAACTCTCGGGTACCGCGGAAGCCACTTTAGGATTCTCTTTAGATGACTATTTCTTCGCGACTTAGTTAAAAGACAGGTTCAGTAATCACAAACAAAATTGTGAAAAAATATTCGAAATACAATAAAAATATAGGAGTTATTCGCATTTAAAATTTAGTAGTGAGAGCAGGGTAGGAATATGTTCAGTCTCTGTTACTCCTAGGGCTGTATACGTCATTGCGACTTTGTGACGTCACAGCTTGTAGCGCTATCTCCCTCTAGCTTATCCCCATATTGTTACTACTACTGAAGTTTTAAACCCAATAATTCAGTTTCTGTCAATGAATATCAATTACTTTTTTCTCAATTGTAATCAAAACGTTTAATTATTTTAATACAATGTATAAAATATACCACATTTAATAGCAGTCATTAATAGGCTAGCTATTGCCTATTCTCGGCCAGATACGTAGGGTCATGGAGCACTCAACCACAGGGTTGTGTACGCAGTGTGTCATGCGGATAGCATCTCATTTAGTTATACATATAAATATAATAATAATAAAATTTAATAACATTATAATAATAAAATAACGAAACACAGATACGTTTTTCGTGTACGTTAAATTTAATTTCTGGTAGTTATAATTATGTTGAAGAACGATAACTATGGATTTGAATAATTGTTATTTAGGCATTCATAGACATTACAATATGTTCGTTTGTGTGATGTAGCCGTTGTTGTATATGTGATGACATGAACGAATTTAAGACAAACTGAAACAGTCGCGCGTTTGACGGTGGCTGTACGGCGTGCCGGCGATTGGTACATGACTAATCGCGACTACGTGCAACCCGACGACAGTGGCGACAAGCGTTATCTTAATCTCATTAAATATTGCCGTTGTGTGCGTGCCACGACGCGTGCGTATTAACATACGCATATACAAATCGTGTACGCTAGCTTTTAGCACAGTATAAATATAACAGCAGGACATCTTTATACAAAACTAGTGTAGTACGCGGTTTGTATGTGTGCGCGCTAATACGCACGCGCCGTGGCACGCACACACCAGCAATATTTTAGACGAATATGGGTAAATGGTAGCGCCAGTCGGGGTCGCGGTCGCGGACGCAAACACGCGGCCGCTTTCGTTTGTCTTTAATTTGTTCTTCACATTGTCGCAAATACGATAATGTCTAAATCGCATAAACGAACGTATTATAATGTCTATAGATGCCCAAATTATTTTGGTTATTCAAATGCAGAGATATCATTATTCAACATAACTACAAGAAATTTAATTTAACGAACACGAAAGACTTATACGTGTACATTGTTTTTTATTATTATGAACTAAATGTATAACTAAACGAGATGCTCTCCGCATCTCTCTCGCAGCTCTCGCATCACACCCAACGCTACAACCCTACGTATCCGGCCGAGAGTAGGCGATCCCTTTACGTATGAGGTTTTTTCTATATATTCTTAGCTTTTAGGTATTATATAGCCAAAATTAAAGGCGACCCGTTAGCACGTGGTTTATACGCTGCTTCAGCGCATAGGCGACGGCAGCGGCGAATCCCGCGAAACACGCTTGCAAATTGCCATTGTGATAATATCTTTTGGTGATTTGCGTGATTTGCACTACATTTTTATAGAGCAATAGAAGTATTACTGAATGCGTCAAATAGCTGCTTCTCTGAACATAAAGTAGAAGTTCTTGTTTCGTTTGCGATTGAATCTGAGAGAAAACCGGGTAATGGCGGTCAGGAGGTAATATCGGTCATTACGATTTTTCCCATATTACTGCATTCCCACGCAGGCACACGTACAAAACAAGTGCCGCGACCTTACCCCACACCGACGCTTTCAACGCTCTAGGAAAGACAGGTGAACAAGAATCGCGATAGCTCACATTTGGGAAGAAATCCAGTTGTTACAAGGGAACAAGGAGATATAATGGTTTCTCAAGTTAAGTTCCTCATTAAAATCCTTAAATCCTTGTTAAATCAAAATCAAAACTGAAAAAGAGTCAAGGAAAATAAAAGTAAAATCGATTGACATGAAAAAGCCCAAAAAGACTTCACAAACTTCACAGCTTCACAAACTTCTGCTGCTGCTGACAAAAACAATAATGATGATGTACGAAATAAAAATGACAGACCTACGTGAAGATAAAGAAATAGACACTGATGAGGACTTGGAAAATAAATGTATATTCTGTGACAATTAGGGGTAAAACGAGCTGTGGTATATGTGTGGCCTATGGACTCACGCTATGTGCTCGGGATATGACTCTCCTGAGGATTAAATCTGCACCTTATGTCTGGACAAAGCTGGACCGATATTACCCACCTCGTGACTGGTATTACCTGCCATGGAGTTTAATACCGATCACAATCATTTATTTTTAAAATATTGATTATGCTACATTTCTTTTACTTATTGATTTCAATTATTGTGATTTTGTTAGAAGAATAGTGTAAGTTTAATCAGAAAAAACTTTAATAAAGAAATATTTATTATTTATTATCTCCAGTTATTCTCATCTTATCTTATCAGCCAGTTATTCTTTATGGAAGGCGTAAGGCGGAAGTAAAAATCTTGACAAGCAGTGAACCCTAAACCACTCATTCGGCTGTCGGGGAACGTTTGGGCTAGAACAGCATTAGACAAGGCAAATGCGTTTGCAAACTATCTGTCCACCGTCTTCAGACCTAACATTGTTGGTGTCAATGGACATGAGAGTGACATAGATGAAATTTTAAACCAAGATTTCCAACTAGATCACACCACTTAAACACCATTTAAATCTGTGACGCCTCAAGAAATAATTAGATGTATTAAAAACATGGAGGCTAATAAAACACCTGGTTATGATTCGACCAATAAAAAAGTGTTAACCGAGATTCCTCGTAGAGCCATTTTGTATCTTACTGTTGTTTAATGGTATTTTAAAAAGTGATAGTTTCCAGCTGTGTGGAAGGTTACTCAAATAATAATGATTTACAAACCAGGCAAACCCATGCATGATGTGACTTCATATAGATCTATAAGCTTGTTGCACATCGTATCCAAACTCTGAGAGGATACTAGGCATGCCTTTTAAGTTCTGTCGTTTCCATATTTCCCGGCAATTTTGAATTTGGAACTGTTCTATATTCGAATGTGTTTAAATTTTGAAACTCAAAACAGTTGAAAGTATTAGGATTAATGCTATTGTTTAGTCACAGCGTCGATTGCAATCTGTCAGGTTACGTACGAAAATGAATCTTTCTAAGGAAAATGTTCGTGCAATAATTTTCTACAACTTTAGAAGAGGCCTGACACGGCTTCAGTGTTTTGAAGAGCTAACATCTGTGTTCAGTGATGAAGCCCCATATCTGCGGACTGTCGAACGCTGGTATTTAGAATTCCAGCGTGGACATACTAGTGTTAGTGACAAATCTCGCGAAGGATGCCCAAAATCCGCCTTCACTGAAGATAACATCATTGCTGTGAGACAACTAATTCTCGAAGATCGTCATGTGACGTATTGAGAGATAGAGGCTCTATTAGGCATCTCAGGGACAACCATTCAGAAGATCTTGCACTTGCTTGCGCTTGGTGCGCAAAGCGCTTGGTGTGAGAAAACTAGTTTGCCGTTGGATACCGCATCTGCTTTCCGACGATCACAAGGCGGCCCGCGTCAGATGGTGTAAGAAAACTCTGCAAAGGTTCAACCGAGGAGAGTCAAATCACGTCTACGACATCATCAGTGGTGACGAATCTTAGATCTATGCCTACGATCCTGATTCCAAACAACAATCTACAATCTGGGTCTTTCAAGACGAGCCAAAGCCGACTAAAGTTGTTCGTTCTCGAAGCACTTCAAAGAAGATGGTGGCCACGTTCGTTGGAAAAACCGGCCATGTTGCTACTATTGCACTTGAAGATCGTAGAACGGGTTAACGCAGAGTGGTATACCACAGTTTGTTTACCACAAGTCATTGCCGAACTTCGAAAATCTAACTCAAAGCGACGTATCATCCTGCACCACGACAACGCAAGCTCACACAGCGCTCGTCAAACGATTGAGTATTTAAAGCAGGAAAAAGTAGAACTTCTTGACCATCCTCCATACAGTCCTGACCTAAGCCCTAACGATTTCTTTACATTTCCTAAAGTTAAGAAAAGTCTTCGTGGTCAAAGGTTCCAGTCCGGTGAAGAAGCAGTCGACGCTTTCAAGTCAGCCATTTTGAACACCCCTACTTTAGAGTGGAATAAATGTTATAATAACTGGTTTGAGCGAATGGAAAAGTGTATTAAGCTACGTAAGAATACTTTGAAAAACAATAAAAAGTACTATAAAGTTCTAGTTGTGTTTTTTCCTTCAAACGACAAAACTTAAAAGGCATGCCTCTACTTTTGAATCGATTGTCGAATTCTTTCTCCTAAAGACATATACATATATATACATGACCATCAATTCGGCTTTAGATGAGAGCATGCAACTATAGAACAGGTACATAGAGTATTTAATGTTATTCGAAGCGCAATGGAACAAAAACAATATTGCTCTGCAGCATTTCTGGACGTATAGCAGGCGTTTATAGAGTCTGGCATAAGGACTTGCTTTGTAAGATAAAATCGGTTTTGCCTTATACGTTTTATGGCATTCTGGAATCCTACTTGTCTGACAGAATATTTCGAGTGATTGAAGGAGATTCTACGTTTGAATTTCATGAAGTACTAGCTGGTGTACCTTAGGGCTCTGTGCTTGGGCCTCTTCTCTACACAATATTCACATCCGATTTACCACATAATCCTGGGACTACTTTGGCGACTTTTGGCGATGACACAGCAATTCTTGCATGTAGTAGATACCCCCATAGAAGCTTCTGAAGTCTTGCAAAAAAGATTGAATAAAATAAACAAATGGTTCGAAAAATGGACTGGACAGACTGACTTGGAGGAAACACATACAGACCAAAAGAAATGAAATGAATCTAAGATATAAAGGACTGCAGTGGTTATATAAACTTTTAAACTTTCGCGTTGCTTTATAAAATATCTAAAAACACGGGAAATTAACTCGATTACCTATTATTTTCGCTTCACGTTTCGGCCGAGTTGCATTGGCTGTGATCTCAAGTAAACAGTGAAACAAGGGAAACTGTGGTGTCAAGTAAACAGTTGATTTGAGACCACGGCCGATGCAACTCGACCAAAACGTCAAGCAAAAATAAAAGGTAATCGCGTTAATTTCCCGTGTTTTTAGATACTGTACTGGTTACTTAGCAGAAATTCTAAGTTGTCTGTTGACAATAAACTCTTGATTTATAAGACAATGCTTAAACCTATATGGACTTATGGAATTCAACTGTGGGGATCCGCCTACAATTCTAATATCATGATGATACAAAGAGCTCAAAATAATATCTTAAAACAAATAACTAATGCAGCGTGGTTCATCACTAATGTGGAAATACACAAATACCTTGGCATGACAACAGTGAGGGATGAAATAAACTCCCACTGCACTAAGTACAAAAACCGGCTGACATGCCACCCTAATAAGTTAGCCGTACAACTAGTCACTAAATCGGAGAATATAGGAAGGTTAAAGAGGCGCAGGCTACCGGATCTCGAAACCCACTAGTAGCAATGTAGGATCATTCCTACTGGGGAATGTATTCTAAACGTCATGAAATAACAAACTCATCTGCTCATAGTCCTAAAGACTGATTGCACGATTTTATAAAAAAAAAATGTATTATCTGATTTGTGATTATTTCTCCTTAAGTGTCCGGTAACAGTATTGACAACTTATCATTCAGGTATTAATAGATATGCCCGAGTCCGTGCACATCCTAAATACATGCATATATATCGTCGCGCTGGATCCCTAACGGGGTGGTCAGAGAGGACAGCGCACCAAATTTAGCGGTCCTTACGTACTTCTTTCGCTTTCTCGAATCTCGTCATTCTCCTCACGCATTTTCAACTAGGTATGCAGGTACTTTTGACATTTCCGTCAAATAACACTCTGGCTATTTGATCTTCGTATATACCAGAAGTCGGCCTTGATCTTCCTTAGATTCTACTACCACTCACTTTCACTGCAGATTTTCTTCGACAGTCTTCATCGCTCATTATTTCGATGTGCCCGAACCATTTAAGCATTCTTTTTTTTATTTTCACAATAACACTATCGTACAACCCTGTCATACTGCGTATCTCTTCATTGCTTATTTTGCCCGCAAGGATGGCACCGCACATATTTCTAAGAGATCGCACTTCTACTGTATTTATCTTAAACATTTGTAAAAATGCAAATTAAATATACTTATAAAAACATGACGGGACTGCTATCGTTTCTATTACGATATTATTCAAGTAATGAAATTACTATGAACTGTGTTAACATTGTTATGAAATAATTTTCGGACACCGCCCTAATTTCATTTATTTTACGATAATCGGATAATGTTACATACCAGTGTTCTCGATATGTGCACATTCAACTGTTATCATTTAAATATTTCTTCACTCAATTAGCTATCATTTTTAACATCAATTCGCAGCTATAGCTTCTAACTATAAATAACTGCTATTGGCATAGAGCAGGGATTCCCAAACTATTTTGGGCAAGAGACCCCTTTTCCAAAATTAACTGATACTTCAGACCCCCATAGCAAAATTACTTTAAAAATCCTCTCTGGTTTTTTTCCTATTGATACAAAATACTTACCAATTTAAAACTTTGCGGTTGGTTAAGTGAGTAAACTTGACATCATTTCCTCATCAAAATTTTACAAAATAAATAGACATAAAATATAGTAAATCTCAAGTGTAGTTAATAATTATTAATACAAATTACGTAAAAATACTTAAGTAGGTAATTATTTATTGAAAACAAGCTTAAAATCGCAAAAATAAAAAAAATAAAAAATTCAGTGTGATGAACGAACCTGGTGACTTTCTACCAATCTAGCTAAATCTAGTTCAATATTGGTAAGTTGCAGCCTTAAATCTCCGCGTTCGTCGATTTTCAAACGGTCCCTTTGTTTTGTCAAAATGTTTGGAACCACACTGAAGCCTTTTTCGACTAGGTATGATGATGGAAAAGCGATAAGGTATTTTTCAGCAATGTTCCACAATGCAGGATACTGTGTTTCGATGTTGCGTTGCAACCAGAACTTCTGATAGCCTTGGTTGAACTTCTGCTTAAGCTCCTCGTCTGTGCTGATGGTGATCAACTCTTCTTGCATCACATTGGCTTCTTCCATGGCTGCGATATTGTACTGATTTATTATCCATTGAGGACTTTGTATATTTAAGAGATCCTCAAATCTCTTAGTAAAATCCTTGTGTAATGCGTCCAAGTGAGTGACATATGATAATAACATCGTCTTGAAGCATTTCTAGTAATTTTGACAAATGCGGAAATTGTGAATATTCTTTTCTGCTTAAATTTTGTTTATAAAGGATGTTTACCCACAAAGGCCGATATTATTGATTTTTTTTAATCAAGTTGAGATCGTCACCCTGCAGCTGCAAATTAAGTTTGTTAAACACACCAAAGATATCAGTCAAGTAATAAAATATCTGTTTTACAATTGTTAAGATTTTCTTTCAAATTCGGATCTTTTTCTTGTAAAAACTCCAACACAGATTCAAAAATAGCTGAAAATTCCCTATTTGCTACTAGTAGATGTAGTAGAAAATTCGCTATTAGTAAACATATATTATAGGACACTCGTAAACCATCAACGTCTTGCACAGATGATGACGCAAACATCGATCTTATGGATGGCCTTTTCTCTAGTTTTTCTTTAAGTGCTTGAAATAATGACAAGGGCTTACTTTTTTTGTTAGCATGTACTCTTGATAAGCGGTCCTCCATTTTTGAAGGCACATTGGTAAGTGTTGGTTTAAGATGGAATAAAACCAAACTTCTAGTAGTCCAAACTGTATTCTCTGCATTTTTTTTCGTGTCTGCCATCATAAAACTCGCAGCAAATCTGCAAATAAAAAAAAAATGTTTATAAAACTATTTAAAAAAACAATAATAAAACTGTTAAATTTGCACACGAGCTTATTTTTATCGCACCTAGGTACTGTATGTTTTTTAGGTATGCTCACGAACTTGATAAACTTGGATATAGTCACTGTAGTATAGAAAATTTGTATTAGGTACCAATCAGCGTAAAAAACGAAATCAAAGAAAGCTGAACATTTATAATTTTAGGTAACAACTTTTCTAAAGTAATTTCAAAAAATACTTAGAAAAATATTAAAACGTTTTTTGGTACTTACCCTGTTACTTTTTCATAAACTGCAGTAATGTATGGTCACGCTATTAACGCGCGTAAGTAACTATTAAGCACTGTAAATTCTTTTTCAATCACTTTATTTTAATTCACTTTGAAATTTCTTAAAATAAATTAGTAGATGAGTGTATTATCATTCTAGCTCCAACGAATTTCAAAACGCAAATGAACTTTCAACCTAAGTGCAAGCTTGTAATATAGTAAAAATCAGGAGCATGTTTGGACTTGAACTTGATCATGATTTCGTTCCTGAAAGACTTGTACGCTCGAACTCATTATCTTGCATGAACTTGTCCGCGCTTGTTGACTTGCCGAGTTTTTCATGTTGTACGAACTTGTGAGTTTTTTAAAAGTAAAAAGTAAAAGTAAAGGTTTAAATGATACTTCCTACAAAAATATTAGTCATTCTTATAACAAGTTGGTACACGTAACACAACTTATACAGTATCTTGAAAGTTTCAAATAAGAACTTGTGTTAATTGATAGGGGTCGATTTTTAGACCTCGTCGACCCCCAAAATCAGTTTTCGTTTATGTCGAGCCCTGGGAAACTGATTTCGACCCCAAGGGGTCGATATCGACCGCTTTGGGAATCCCTGCAATAGCGACACGAATGTCGCTAGATTACCCATCCACTAGGTGGTGATTCATAACGTTGCTCAAAGTGCGTCGCAGACACAACTATATCAAAATATACGGTCTCAGTCCAGTACTCAATTGAGTATACATAAATATACCTCTTAGCATATTGTATTTGGCCGTTCAAAGATTTGTGGGTAAAATATGCCGTAATATATACCAGATATATCTATATTTTATGTTGCGTCTGTGATTGCGTGAACTCCTCAAAAGCGTTAAAAAAACTTTATGTTGATAATACATACCATATCTTCACGCTATATCCCTAACAGGGTAATCAGAGAGAACGGAGCGCCAAACCTCGCGGTCTTTACATACTTCTTTCGCTCCCTCCAATCTCATCATTCTCTTCACGCATTTTCGCCTAAGTATGTTGATAAAGTGATGTAGAATGCGTGGTATCAAGAAAAAAAAATGCAAACAATACGACGAATTATTTATAACAAAAACATTCATTCCGGTGTCGTCGTACGGAAGTATGTGTATGTAAGAGCTAGGTTGATTGCTCAAGGCAAACATCATATATGGGAGCCAAAACAATTGTGACGTTGCTTATAATAGGAGTACAAGCGCAGGAAAATCACTTTACACTCGCGTGTAGCAACACGCGAGTGTAAAGTGATCATTTTCCTGCACTGAACGTGACACCGTGTCTTATTGCTTAACGTGACATCGTGTCTCTGTTTCTTGTCGACATTGCTCTCGAATTTCGATAATTTACGGGTCTGAGTATGCTAGCCATTTTTAGAATCACATATTATTAGTGATTTTACAATTTGTAACCATGCTGCATCGTAATTTCGCGTCTTTCTGCTTTCAACAGTCCAAAACCATGCATGTTTTGCGACTGTTTTGATACGTCTTTGGTTTTAACAACTGTTAGGTTTTAACGACTCCTCGTGTTCAACTTCAACGATGGCGGCATCGAGTTCACGATTCACCAATCACAGATCTGATGGGTTTAGAATACGCTCACTGCATACGCCGAAAGGCGATGCTAAAAGAAGCAAGTGAACTTAGGTCCAAGATATAGTCTATGGGAAAAATTCTCATGGACACTTGACTCAATTTCACCAAAGTCTCTTAATACTTAGCGAACCCCTAAAAAAGGATAGGGGTCCGCTAACGATGATTTTGCGTTCCACGAAACGGTAGGAGCCCCTATATTATGTAGTTAAAAGATCCCCTAAATTCAGAAACTCCATTTTCCAACCCAAAACATTGTGACAGTTTCGTGTGTTAGTTTTTGACAATCTGGACACTAATTTATCATATTATATAGAAACTTAGAAACAATAATATCTGATTTATCGATAAACTTTTGGAAATGATTAGTCACTATGGAAACAATAAAACGTCACATAACTATGTCGGAGATTACTTTAGGGAACCGTTACATTGGTGAAAACGAATGTTCTCTAAGAACTGGTTTAGAGATCTCTTTAATCTATTGAATATATAGTTATGTGACGTCTTAGATAGCGTTGATCGGAAATCGGAAAGTCTGATTGCAAACCCACCGATTAAAAAACTTCTCCTTCCCTGTCCCCAACAACAGCAGAACCGCCTTTCGGTATTGCTTCACTGTAGTTGGTGTTTATTGCTGTAACATCAGTTCCTAATCTCCTTTCTTATCCTTAGCCGTCGTCTGTCTTCCATTTCTTTTTCTTTTATAATTCCGGAAACAAGTTCCAACATTGCTTTAACACATTCCTCGTCTCTTGTCAATCTGTTTACAAAATCACGCCGAACTCCAATGCTAAAAATAACAAGTCCAAACAAGGCTCAATAAATCTAGAAACTTTCGATTGAGTAGGTCCCACATCTTCGAACAGAATGTAAGCGTCTAGTTTCATGGACTACATGCACATCCAGGTTCCGTATTCTCGGATCTTTAAGGATATAACCACACAGTATTATGACTCTCAACGCTTCGTTTAATTGTACTTCGCTGGTAAACAACTGGTGTCAAAACGTCATGTTATGTGTCCTGTTGGCATTTAAATATATACGCAATCACGAATATCGTGAATATACATATATAACCCAGTATCTATATCTATACTGAGGCAAGCGTGAGAGGGGTGTGACTATCAGAAGATGTGTTAATTACCCAAATTGTTTACGTGCCAATTTTTAAAATCGGGATGACATCAACTTATCAATTTTTCGTCTCCACAACAACTTTAATTTTATTTAACAACGACTTGTTAAACAAAATTGGCGTGTGATGTAAGTGCGTGCTAACCACGCCCGATATGAATGTCAGAAGTGATAATAAACTCTAAACACATGTCCGTATTAGACCCAAAAACAAAACCTAAATCGGTGTAATTAAAAAATCGTATTCCATGTTTTAGCCGTAACAAGGCCGTCTGGTGTTTGGCAAACCCATGTTCGCCGGATCGGGCGAGGTATGCTGCTGCCAGCTGTAGAAGCGGCTATGCTAGCCGGAGAAGAAACGTGGAAAGCCTCCTTCATGAAACCATAATGGTCCGAAAGAAGTACATCGAGCAGGAACGGGAGAGAGTTAACCCCGATCGGAGAAGATTACGTCGGGGCGGTGGCAACGTACGCGTCGGACCGTCAGTTCTATAGCCCGGGCCAGAGAATAAGGTTACAATATTTCTCAACTATGGTAAGAGACAGTTAAACGGACCTTCGCGGAGTGTGGCTTCTAACGTCTATCCATGCGACTCCGAGGAGGACGAGAACACGTGTGGTCCGCACCACTGTCGTAGCGCTGCGAGTGCAGGAAGGGCTCTGTAACTGAACAACACCCTGCTCTGCAAGTGGTTTTGCACAGCGCGAGAAGGGCTCCGATGCGTTCCGTAGGAGATCTCAGGGCCGTTCGACAACGCGCCGAGGACGACCACTGCACGAGTCTTGTTGCTGAGTATCTGTGCAGAGATTTCTACTACGTAACCAAAAAAAAGGAAATGTAATTAAATTTTATATAGAAACATAAAATTTTCAACAAAAGAACATTATATTTTTATTTGAATAGCTAATGTAATCTCGAAGTTTTAATTTATGTAATAATATGCATACATATAAGTACTGTGATTTCGGTTATTATATATTTCCGTTTAAATCAAAGGACAATAAAGAAACGAGAATTCAGCTTTCACAAAGGCAAAAGACAGTTTTTCGAAGTGAATGAAGTTCTAATTGATTGGATTACTTCACAAAGTTCTTAATTAAAGTCGAAAATTAAAATATATTTAACTTTCGTAATTCTTGTCTTTGGACTGAAAATTGGATTCAATCTTAATTGTCGAATGAATTATACATAATATATCGCTATACGATTGACATATCCGAAGTTTTCCAAACATAAAATGTACGCATTGAAATCCTGCACGGAATTCGGGCGGAATCTGCGTCCTGATTGTGTACAAATGAAAAAACAAATAAAATATTATAACATCAATTTCATTAATTAAATGAAATTTCACTCTCGTCCTAAAAGTTACCAAAGGAAAGCTTATTATAAGGAACTGTCTAGGCACAAATTTTAGATGTCTAGGACTAATAAATATTTGAAGACAAGAAAAATGACTTGTATAAGATCGTATATTATTCTTGTCTCACTTATTTTTAAATGGTATCCATAATAATGAAAGAGATAGATGATATACGTCATTTAAAGCAAGATTATTTTTTCTGTCTTCAAACAATTATTTATTAGTATGTATCGCAAAGTCCAATAAAAATGGTTATTCTAATGTCGGTCCCTTGTGTCGTAACCAGTAGACACGAGTGAAGATCTTTGGAAAGATGTGCAAAAACTATGTGTGGGAGGCCATTTACAACTATTTGTATAAATAGGTATTTCATTTTTATGCGAAAACATAATTGAGGTAGGTCAATGAATTGCAGAATGAATTTTGCAGATACTCCGAGGGTCTCTTTTTGCAATCGTGCTAACACGATCACGATGTGTTACCTGTACTGACGTGCGACCGCAAAGTACTTTATTGTGACGACTCGCGAGTGGCGAGGAAAATAGAAAAATAAATTTTATACGTCTCCTCGCTCGCACGCGACAAGTACGAAAGAAATGTATATTATCTAAGTATACGTACCAGTTTAAATTATCTATTCGTACGAAATTAAACATGATGTGTTATGTTATTAGGTGGTCATTAGCCATAGATAATAAAACCTCGAATTATCAATAAATCAATCACACTCGCGCCTCACAGCATCGCGGTTCGCGGCCGGTTCAATGCTGTGTTCAATCCTTAGGTATGCTTAAAGTGACCATTTATTTTTTTTGTCAGAGCGGGAAAAAGTTTACTTTACTATTTATTTAAATAAAAAAAATAAGAATAATGTATTAATAATTATGTAATTTGAAATAATCAATATTAGATTCAGTTGCAGACGCTTTTGCTTTATATTTGTCGGCGGAGCAAATCTGTTCAGTCTAGTTTTCAAGTAGAAAATAGAGCTTATCACATGATTTGAATATAGGTAGGTAGGAGTACCCGTACGGTACGTATTATTATCGTTTAATCTGTTGGCAAAAGTGGGACAACTTTGCTTTAGCTGGGAACAACGGGACAGGCAGTCTATCCCAAAACTGTGCTGACACAATTGTGCTGCCTCGCGTGCTGCTTACCCAACAGAGTACACACATACTTTTTATTTTGACCCTATTATTTCTCCTTTCAGCAACTAATTTATTTTAAATTTCTTCAATATGGTGATGATAAGGCGATATCAAAATAATAACAGAGTAGATATTTGACAAGTTTTTAGAAACCGATTGTAATCTAGTAGATACCTACACATTTGTATTGTCTATGATCGTATCTGCAACGTTATTATTTAAAACCACTATCAATTTAGCATACTATTTCATTTTTAAATTTAACATAATATTTAATATCTAATTTTGCGTGAGTTTTTTGTTTTGTCTTTTTGTTTTTTTCATTTTGTTTTTTTCATTTTGTTTTTTTCATTTTGTTCACTTGGCTATCCATACAACGTCCGATTATTCGCATTTCGAGCGAATGGCCTCTCACCACAACAGTGTAACGGCGAATCACATCACATGTCGAGTGCACTTCACTACCAACCGTATTACTGCTATTACAAATGAATTACAATACCATAAGCTGCTACGATCTACAATAGAAAAAAAATATGTAACTTCGTCCGCGTAATTTTCTTCGCCATAGTGCGTAAATACAGAATACGCTTCTTACTTGTCTTTTACGGATGTCGTAAAAGTCGTTGGATAATGCTTGTTAAAAGGAAACCTGATATGGACAAAATACTAACAATCGTGAGCCCTGGATCACTATGTGAATCACGTTTAGTTCACCAGAAAAATAGCCCCGTCGAATGTATTTTGGGATCTCTAGAAGTCTTTACATTTCACGTATGTATACATGTTCCACGTGCCCAACGATATTTATTTTCTGAACCTTTTTTATTTGATTTTGTTGCACGACATGTGGACTACAACTACACTGCCTGACGTACTGTCGAATAAATGAATGGGAGCACAAAAACTTGTATATACTCGCGTATAGACAAACATAGAGCTATAGACTATAGTATCTATGGCTAGTAGCTTGTAGGTATTGTAGTAGGTAGTAGCAGAGAGTAGACGAACGTTGATGCGTGACGATTTTTAATTTGTCAATGTCACCTTTGAAATGAACAATTCCCTTAATTATTGCGATCGTAATATCACAATCACATACAGAACACGTAACCATTATTAAAAAATACAGTACTTCTTTGAAATAAAACAGGAATAACACAAAATAATAAGATAAGTCAACAGCGTTTTCCAAAGCGTGACGACTTGTGACGACATTTCATTCAACACGGGTTACAATAGCGTCTCGTTTGCTGTCCCTTTCCTATTCGTGACACAATCATAAAGTTTATAAATGGGAGTGACTAAAGAACTTGCAAGAAGTCATCCTACTATGTCAGTTTTGTTTGCGTACATCTCTTTCTCATGGAGTTGCACTGGCACATTCAGAAATTGGCGTTTAGGAGCGCCTACCTGAAAATAGCAATGCTCAAGTCGTTGCACTATTTATAGTGGCAGAGTAAACAGTTAAGGGTGGTCGTCATCCAGTCGATTTCAAAGTGCTCAAGGTCAAGTATTTGTCTCTCACCAGCAACCCTATTCTGTCATCCGTAAATTTAAATATTTATTACAAGAGTTAAGTGTTGGTAACCGAAACACTTTTAAAAAAAATAAAATATTTATTTATTTAATATAATTACATTAATTTATAAAATACTAAAATATTATTAGACAAATTACACGAGACTGGCTTACTAAAGTAATGTGTGTCTTATTTATAATAAATTCATGTATGTTGCAATAGCTGAAATTGCTGAAGTTGCATACTGCTGCCTAAGCGCGATCGTAGGTTTATGCTTCTATAACTCCTCCCTTCTCAAGAGAGAAGCTCATCTTAGAGCTTCTGGCAGCGTCCTCGCTTGCCTTGATCTTCTTTGCTTTTGCTTGTTTGTACTCGTAGGTCTTCTTAACTAGAAGGGCGATACCAATGGCACATAAGACCAGTGTTGTCCAACTTGGTGTAGTCATCATTGTTTGCCACTTTATTTCAGAAGAAACGGGAGATTTGTTCTGGATTTCTTCGGCTCTATTCATGAGCTCGTATATGTTGTCCAAAGAGTAATCTTCTAGTTTTATTTCATATGACTTTTCTGTCTGTGAAAAGTTGTGTATTGTTGGAAGTGGTATGATTTCTTGATTAAAGATTTTATATGTATTGCTTGATTCTAATGTAGTATTTAGAGTGTGAAGTCTGCAGTCCCTCGTGATGGTTACTATAGCGCTTCCTAGCAGGGTTTTGTAGTCGCTCTTGTCTCCGCATCTGCATTTTATGAATTCTTTAGTGTTAGTTATTATTAGCCAATTATTGTCTTGAATTTTCTGAATTTTTCTTCCTCCTTTTATATTTAAGCGCGTCTGTGTGCAGTTAGGTTTCTCATGTTATATCAGCGATATAATGCAATCTTCAGAATTTTCAATGGGTTGTTTATTGATGAGCTTGCATAGTTGTAGGCCGTCGCTGATTGTTCGACAGTCTTCTTGCATGTAGGCGTACTCATCGCTTCCAAGTGCTAGGTATTTGGATAGTGGAATTATAGTTAATTGATTTTGATTGGGAATGGAATAGAGGTGTATAAGGTCATATATATTAGGATCTACAGATGGGATTTCTAATATAAACGTCAGCGTTTGTCTAATACTGTAGGCTTTGACATTTATGGATTTCTCTATTTCGTGAATATTATTAACATGAATGTCAGCTACTGGTCTAAATTCTTTTATATTACTTTTTAGTTAATATTTCTAATATTAAATTTCTAGAACTTAATATACTGGGGTGCATTATTCCCAATTGTGCGAAAGTCATAGCGTCTTCTAACATCATTAGCTTGTCTAGTATAATTTGTAAACTAAAATCTATTTGCACATATATATTTAAAAAGTTCAATTGTCTTATAAGTAGATTAGTACTATCAGTAGTATTATGCAACACTGCGGCTAAGTTTAATTGATTATTATTTATTTTACTCCATTGATGACTAAATTCTTTAATAGTATTCTCAGCTAAGACTAATGATTGTTCTTGTGAATTATGTATGCCGTTAATCTGATTACGGATGTTAAGAATTTCCTTCTCGAATTTAATTGCATCATCATTATCCAAATTGCCAGTAATTGTTTTTACTACCGAACCTAGCCCATTTATGAGGCCACGCTTAACTCTAATACTTGGTAAAATAAACGCTATTTTCTTATCAATAATATTTAATATATGTTCTATTTGATCCCTATATGCCTTATGTAATTCATAAGAAGTGAACTTTTCATCTACCAACTTTGTACCCGCATATAATGATGTGAGTTTTAAAGATGTAAAATGAATATCGGTTATATTATAAATACATGCAAGGTTTATTACATTAGTCTGTCTCATTACTTGGCCTTGTTTAAGCAAAAGTATGCCATTTGTACTATCTATGGGAGTGATAGTCAGTTTTGCTCTTGCGTTGAGCATGAAGGTCCCGGTGATGACAATGATCCTGTAACAAGATGAGGTCTACGTAATAATTTTAAATGTACTCGGATGGATTTTGAGTTAGGATGATCACCTATTATCTCTGCTATATTGTTAGGATGAAGATGAATGATCTTATAAGGGCCTTTCTATACTGTCTTAGTCTTATCGTTGCGTGTCGTTTTAGCGACTTGTTTATAGACTGTTTCACCTGCCTTAAAAGCAATTGCTTCCGCGTCTTTATTTCGTTTGGCTATTACCTGTTCTTTGTTTTTAGACATGCATGCGGCTACACATTCTTGTACAGCCTCTGCATTTATCCGATGTTTTAATACGTAATCTTGATAAAATTTCTTAGGGTAATATAATTCTAATGGGTTTCTAGATGCTGTATGACCGAATAAAATTTCATGAGGAGTGTACCCTGTAGTCGAATGAATTGAGTTGTTATATGCAATTATCGAGTATTTCATTATTAGTTGTATGGGATCGTCTTTGTTAGTTAATCTCTGTATTCTAATAATTTCTGCAATCGTAGAATGAAATCGTTCTATTGGTGAGTTGGAATTAGGATTATATGATGTTGTAAAATGTATTTTAATATTGTGTATTGCACATATCTCTTTAATAACATCATTGTCGAATTTACTGTCAGAGTCTGTTGTTATTTTTAATGGCAGTCCCAATATTGAAAATATTTGTAATAATGCTTCCGCTATGTGAATACTACTAAAAACCGTTAGAGGTACTGCCTGTGCATATTTAGAGAAATTATCTATTATTGTCAAAAACGTTGCGCCACCTGTGGAGTACAGATCCATAAATAAATGCTGCAAAGGTTTGGTAGGGGTCTCTGTAAGAGCCAATGGAGGTTTAATTGGATTTCTGTCATATTTTGTCTTTAAGCATGTGTCACATTGATTTATATATTTCTGTATTGTTAACAACATATTGGGCCAATGATAATTTCTATGCAACTGCTTGTATGTTTCCTGTATTCCTCTATGAACCGTTTTGCCTTCATGGTACTTTTTTATAAGTTCCTCTTGTTCGGATTTGTTTTCAACTGATGTAACTCTAGAAGTACATCTATATAATTTTAGTCCTCTATCGTTAAATACAGTCGTATAGACTCTAGAAAATGCGTGATACAAGTCTTCGTTATAAAAATAACAATAGAACACTCTATCGGGTATAGTATGCTCCTTCAAAAATTTAATAATTTCTGTCTCGGTATCGTTTATGGGAATAAATACATCTTTTACTACAACTTTTGTATTAGTAGATCTATTCTCTACTCTGTGCGTTGACCCTGGTGTAGATCTTACGTGAAATTGTTTCAATTGCCTATCTATTGCATCAGAAAGTATTGGTATGCCACGATTTTCGTTATCAGCTTGGGTATGATTCGTTGAAATTAAGTGGTCATTATCCCCTGTTACTACACTCATACTATCGGATTCATTATCAATTGGTAATTCTGAAGGGTTATTAGGTTGATTTCTACTTACATTATCAAATATTTGATTTATGATTTCATCATTATTATTGTCCTCTAAATTTACAGCTAAAGAATCAATACTGTTATAAAATAATTTTGCTTTAGATAGTCCGTCCGCGTTGGTATTTTGTCTGCCCTCTTTATAAATAATCTTGTAGTCATATTCAGCAAGCTTTAGTTTCCAACGTGTAAGTTTGGAGTTAGGATCTTTTAATGACATGAGCCAAGGGAGAGGTCTATGATCGGTATATATTATGAATTTACGACCGTAAAAATAAGGCCTGAAATATTTAACTGTCCAAATTATCGCTAGTAATTCCTCCTCAATAGTTGAATATCGTGATTCTGTATCAGATAGCGTGCGTGATGCATAAGCTACTGGTTTATCAGATCCTACTTTACCTTGTAAAAGTACGGCACCAAGAGCTACATCTGACGCATCTGTGGTTAATATGAAGGGTTCATCGAAATCTGGGAATTGCAGTAATGGTGCATTAGTTAATATCTGTTTACATTTATCAAATGCATCGAGAAATTCTGGACTATGTATAACTTTACTATTTTTCTTAAGACATAACGTCATTGGTTTAGTTAATTTAGCAAAATTCTTGATGAATTTCCTGTAATAACCAACTAATCCTAGAAAGGCTTTTATATCTTTTTGTGTTTGAGGCAAAGGGAAATCGAGTACTGCTCTAATTTTGTCTTTGTTCGGTTTCAATCCTTCACTAGTCAGTTCATGTCCTAAAAACTTAACTTGTTTTTGTAAAAAGTACATACATATGTTAATATTTAAGAACTTAAAACTACACATTATCTTAAATAATAAACTTCCTCAAAGTTGCCGCTTAGAAAGCTGTCATTGCTCAAGGTACCTAGCAGACTGGCAGCATTGCCTCTTTGAATAGCCAAACTGATTCGTTGGCGCAAGAAGCTGCCAGCCCGGCGGTCTCCTGAAGCCTCGACCAGTCTCTTACAAATATCAGAAACCAGTCGATGGGCTTCGGGGCCCCAGGGACCCAAAGTTTCGACTGCAAAGGGTGTAAATATGAAACTCTCAGAGAGAGTCGCATACTTACGCCGCTTCAAGTTCTCGGCAGTGCTGGCCGCGGCACCTGCTGACTTGGAAGTCGCCGGCACATGGGAAACAGCAAGTGTATCGACACAAGTGGCATGCCACACCAGCGATCTTCCAAGTTTCCAAGGAATGAGCGTCAAACCATCCGGTCTCCTGCCGTCGCTGCGCACAATACCTACAGGCTCTAAGACTGCAGGAACGCCAGCGGCGACAAGAGCCCGCCGAATGACGTCATTCAAGGCAGCATGTCGTGACATGCGGCCCGCACTACGTAAACAGGATAAACCGTGGTGACCTAGTACATCGACGAGATCACCACAGCGGCAACGGTGAAGAAGGTTAGTCCTGGCCCCCAGACGAAGGGATACTATGACAGAAAGCGTGGTATTGTCAATTAAGGTTCCTAAGTTTTTTGAAGGTATTACCTTAAACCAGTGTCCTGACTCCTTCTCAGAAACAGCTAGGAGGCAAGACCGATCTTTTTCGGTACTACAAGAATCTAAAAGTTGTAAATGAACATTTTTGCATAGAGGCTCATCCCAGTGTTTTTGAAAAAAGGTCGAGGTAGGCAGGTTAGTACTCGGACAAACACTTAACCAAGCATTTCGAGTATCAGTCAAGCACGGCACCTCAACCGATCCTAAGGAAGGCGAATTGTTTTTGTATAAATTCGCTTTTATCTAATTTGATTTTTAAATTATGAATTTTAAATCTTTCAAAGACCTGTTTCAACTTTTCTATGTGTTCCTGTAACGAAACTGACACTATTATTACGTCATCTAAATATGTAAAAACGTTTTCAATACCTCTTAGAATATGGTCCATCAATCTTTGAAACGTACTAGGTGCATTTTTGAGCCCAAACGGCATTCTAAGGAATTCATAATGTCCTCTTTCAGTACTAAATGCTGTTTTCTCTACGTCATCGGGATGTATCTCGACCTGATGATATCCACTGACAAGATCAAGAGTGCTGAAGTATTGCGCACGTCCTAGACGGTCCAAAATATCATGAATATTTGAAAGTGGATATTTGTCTTCTATAATGCAGTCATTGAGTCTTCTGTAATCGATGACCATTCTCCATTTCATTTTGCCAGAGGTGTCTGCTTTTTTAGGTACTATGTGTACCGGACAAGACCAGGGAGAGATACTTTCCCTAATAATTTCTTGTTTCAGTAGTTGGTCTACTTGATTTTGTATTTCCTTTCGTTGCTGTGGAGGCTGTCTATAACTTCTGACAAATATAGGCGTCTCATCAGTTAACCTAAGTTCATGTTTAACTGCGTGGTTGAATGTTAAAGGTATGTTTTCAGAGTAGAATAAGTCACGATACTGATAACATATTCTTGTTATTTCTCTCTTCTTTTCTTCGTTCATATGTTCAGTGCGAATTTTCCTTAAATTGTCACGTAGTTCTTGGTCAACGTTATTTGTTATTTGTATAGAGTTTAATGTGTATCGAGAATTGTTTCTGTCATTATAATTATACGGTTCTAATTCAATTTTAGTTTTATTACATATAACTTTCTTGTTATCACTAAAATTAATGATCGACGTTTGAAATGTGCCGTTCTCAACGCGTACAATTGCAGCTGGTGTTTTTAAATACCTATCCCAATGTATATCGTCATGTACGTATTGTCCGTCTGTATAATTGGCTTTAAAGATCATAAATTTTTCACATTTTGGTTCTATTTTTACTTGTTTTGTAGAATAATCAAAGAACATCGGAATGACGGTAGATGAAGTGCGTAATATTTTGTTTTTTAAATCTACATTACAAGATAGAGCTTTTAATAAGTCTAATCCTATAAGACCTTTATATTTATTGTCAAAATTAAATATTAGAAATTTATGAACCAAATCACTTTCGAATACGGGTGGCAAAGGTAAATATGCAACGTAATTGTGTTTAGTTTTAGCATGGGCTGTTTTTATTTCAAAAGGTTCAAATTCAACAAGATTTTCAAATATTGTACCGCGAATAGCATCTGGAGAAATCATTGAACTTGATGCTCCTGTGTCTATCAGAAATTTACCTTTATATTCGGGTACATAAGTGATCTTTATCTTGATAATTTAGTTTAACTAGCTTACGTCGTTGTCGTCTTTGTCCATAATAAAATCCTGAGTCATATTCATCTCATCTTCATTCTGAGGCTCGTACATTTCATCCTGACTGTATTGTTCACCGTATTCTTCATATCCAGATTCTGGAGTATAGTATAATTCCTCGAAAGCAAATTGAGGCTTTTCTGGTTTATTTATTGACCTCATAGTAACGTCCGAACTTTTCTGAGGTGGATTTATTTGTTGTGGAACCTGCTGCGGAACATTTGGTTGGGTTCCTTTATTTGGTGTTCTATAATTAACAGATTGGCGGAAGTTATCTGATGATCGATTTTTCCATGGCAGCATAGATCGTACCCATTGTTGTTGATACTCAGGTGACCAGTTATTTTGTTGTGGCATGAAAATACGTTGTGTGTTAAATTGTTGCTGACTAAATGGTTGGTGGTTTAATGGATGGTCGTTAAATGGTCGATGATTATTCGTATAATGAGGGTTCATTTTTGGTAGATCTGTTCTTGACTTAACCTGAGATGTTGATGATGAATTAAGAGACATATTTCTATTAAAAGATAAGCGTGCCTCCTCTTGCCTAGCAGCTACAATAGCTAATTCTAATGTTATGGGTTTCGCTATTCTTACACCAATAGATACATGAAAATCTAATTGGTTTATATATTGTTCAATAACCATATTTTCGTAATAGGTTTTATCATTGTGCTTACCTATAGAGTATAAAGTATCTAGCATTTCTCGCAATCTTTTTCCGTAGGATTCTGCATCCTCTGATTTATGACGGCGCATGCGAGAGAGTTCCTGCATTACTTGAATTTCGTTTCGAGGTTCTCCTAATCTTTTAATTAAAGCAGTTTTAATATCGTCCCACGAATTCAACGATTCTTCATATGCTATAGCGTCTATAGCCGCGCCACTGAGTCTACTTTTAATTAAATATAACAAAGTGGGATGTCGTTTTACATCCGTTTGTGGCGGCGATGTCACTAAATTTATTATATTATCTACTTCGCGTATGTAGTAATTTAATGTTTTATGATTCCCATCGTAACGTGGCATTAAATCCAACATATATTTAAACGTTGAATCCAAGTCAGTAAGTGCCATTTTATTTAATAAATAGTGCACTTGTACTTAATAATAACAAAAGAGCGTGAGCCTAGCGATGTCAGCCTATAGACAAACAAACACTCTCGTGAATATTTATATATATGTATAACGATTGGAAATAGAGCACAGGATAGCAACTTGGAAGGTCAAGAGTACTCACCACAGCATCCTTTGCATCTCCAACCGGGTCTCGATGGGTACAGTTATCCAATTTTCCGGAGTTCTGTACGTAGTGCGTCACCAACAGGTTCAAAGTTCAACTCGCGGTAGCAACGATTAATACCGTTCACTTTAGACTTTGATTTTAAAAGTCGTAATAGTGCCGCGATCCTACCGACTGCGCCAGTTAAGTGTTGGTAACCGAAACACTTTAAAAAAAAAAAAAATATTTATTTATTTAATATAATTACATTAATTTATAATACTAAAATATTATTAGACAAATTACACGAGACTGGCTTACTAAAGTAATGTGTGTCTTATTTATAATAAATTCATGTATGTTGCAATAGCTGAAATTGCTGAAGTTGCATACTGCTGCCTAAGCGCGATTGTAGGTTTATGCTTCTATAACTCAAGGCGTGATTTTATTATAACGCTTTTCCACTCCGAATGGAAAGTCGTGTAAGTTAAATTCATTGACGTTAAATTAGAAGAATAAAGAACGACATGTCATACATAATATATAACCTCATGCTGTATCCCTAACGGGGTAGTCGGAGAGGACGGAGCGCGAAATATCGCTATCCTTATACATATTCCTTTCGCCTCCTTAAATCTCATCATTCTTCTTACATTCTTATCCTAGGTTTGCGAGTGCTTTTGATATTTCCGTCAGCTAACACTCTGGCAATTTGATCCTCATAAGTCAGCCTTGATCTTCCTTGGATCTGCTACCACTCACTTTCGATCAATAGATTTTCTTCGTCAATCTTTCATCACTCATTCTTTCTATGTGCCCAAACCATCTCAGCATTTCTTTTTTTTAATTTATTTTTGTTAAGATTAGTTAGATACACTTTAATAATTACTACTTAATCATTCATTTCTAGATTATCTTATCAAAGCAATAACTATATGTTCACATATATTTTTTCCCTGAAAATATATTTAAAAAAAAGATAGCAAATTGATAAGTATTATAATAATCGTTTATCAACTACGAGTTAAGATCTAAAATTTTTCCTAGAAACTTTTTTCCTTCCAGTGAACAAACATTACATTTTATTTACAGCTATTTTTTCTAATCATCAAATAATAGTAGCGTAATGTTTCATTTTTGGTCATTACTATGTACAGTGTACATAGAAATCAAAAAATGTACATAAAACAAGATTTTTTCAACAAAATATTAATCCGTCGCTAATTTCACTAGTAGTAAAATATTTTCGGAAATACTGCAACAGACATCTATGCTCCTTTTTTTTAAATTTATTTATGATGTTGGCACTTTATGGAATTATAAAATGAAATGTCTTATGTCTCAATCTAAACAATAAAAGTTTGTGTTGTTTTTTTCATCTAGGTGTGCATATCTGCTCAACTGTTCAAATTTATTACAAAAGGAAGATTTTATACGTTTCTTATCGTGTACTTACGTACATCTAAATAAAGAAGAACAAGTTTAAAAAATAATTCAATATCAAAACATCAATCAGTTACTACACTGACATTTCGTCCGTCAACTTAAAGTATAAACATAAATTAATTTACTATCGGCAAATCAAGTAAATAGGACCAAAACTAATGGGCAGACAGCATTCTGTACGACATTACCTATGTTATATAATACTGTACAGTGTCATGGCCTGAGCCCCATACAAATCTGAAACATCTCTTTTAGAGAAAATGGTTCTGAATTATACCTTATTAATTTAGATGATCAGAAAAAAAAGACGAAATTACTACTAATCCAAATTTTGAGAACAGGCAGCGGGAAATTTAGGCTGAAATAAACCCTTAGAATTCTGAAATGAGTAGTATAGTGCGTTTTATATTTTGCTTAAATAAGTACCTACTATGACATTTTGTTGTGATGATAATAAAATAAATTTTACTTTAGACTACCTTAGATTATAAACTAAAAGATCTCTCCTCACAAATAAGTTTTCCAAATAGTACATTTGAATCACCCAAATAAGACCAATGTCCTAAAAACGGTAGCTCAGCACAAGAATTGCCACTTTTTTTTATACAAGGATTAGGTTTAATAGATTTTGTAACTGCAGCCCGACAATTTTTCTTGCTGAAAGTCAGGAGACTTGTCAAATCTCCTGGCCAAGTCAGGAAACTTGTGTTGGGAAAAGAAAATCTACTAATTCAGGTGGCTTATAAGCTGAATCAGTGGATGACAGAGGTGGATGCCATTAATCCTCAGAGTCAAGGCAAGGGAAATCGTGAGAAATAGGCATGTTTTCTGGTTGGTAAGGAAGTGAACTAAACTAGTGGTTGTAAATAATTTTCACTTTGTACACGACCAAATTGAATGGAGTCATTTTCTAGGACAAAGTCAATGTGACTATTCGAAGATTCGTTTACAGCTATGGTTGTATTTTGCATATCAAGATCTATAAGGGTATATAAATTTTCATAGCCAGAATCATTACAATCAACAAGAAGTTTTTTCACGATTTCTGCTGAACTACCTACTCGTTTTTGCACTTTGTTCTAATTGAGGTGATTCAAATGTAGGTACTGTTTGGAACAAGTTACTTGTGATGAGAGATCTTTGAGGTAGTAATTAAAGATACTCTCTATTGCGAGTTTCACATGCGTGGATTTAGCATTTACAAAAATAATTAACAATTGCTATTACTTGTGTTTCTATTTCTGATTGCATTCAATTATTTTTGTTTCTTTTTCAAAAAAATTAAAAGAAATTTAGTCACGAAACCATTTTTTTCTTAGAAAATTAAAAAAGGAAGGTATATATTGTCGTTTGTGTTACTTTACTGGACTGCATTTTTTATCGTAAGTACAATATTAAACGCCATTAGGTAACATGAAGACTTTAATTTTGACAGCAAAAGTATCGCAATCGCCATAAACTACTTTAAAACGTAATATTTTTAATAAATAGTGATACTAATACATAATAACTGCAATACATGAATTTCGTCCGAAGTTTCAGGATTGTAAATAGTCTCGTTATGAAGAAATTAAAAAAACCTACTCTTGTAAAATTATATTTTTGTCGCTTACAATAAGTCGGCGGTAAGGGCTCGATACATACTGATGCTTTTAAAACTTTGCAACTGTTTTAAAACTACAGATTCTACTGCAATACTTGAAACTTTGTTGTATGTACATACATACATGTGCTATGTATATCTTCACGCTGTATTCCCAATGGGGTAGTCAGAGAGGACGGAGCGCCAAGCGTTGTGGTCCTTACATACTGCTTTCGCTTCTTAAAATCTCATCATTCTCTTCACACATTTTCGCCTAGATATGCGAGTGCGTTTGACATTTCCGTCGGCTAACACTCGGGCTGTTTGATCTTCATAAGTCAACCTTGGTCTTCCTTGGATTCTTTTACCACTCACTTTCGCTCTGTAGATTTTCTTCGTCAGTCTTTCATCACTCATTCATTCTATATGCTCGAACAATCTTTGCATTCCGTTCTTCATTACAATAACACTGTCGTGCAATCCTGTCATACTACAGACAGAGCGCATTCTACTACACTTCTCTTACTTTCAGTCGATTCCGGGCATATCCAGACCTCACTACCGTACAATAAAGTTGGCACCAACACTGCATTGTGTATGGCCATTTTGGCTGACGGGGAATATCCAAAACAAAACAGAAAATGCTTGTTCGAAGGACCGCATTGTAAGAGGTGGTTTGTGCGCTAGGCAAATCTTTTTATCGAACTAACTAATTAATTGATGTGATGTGATGAAATATAAAAAGCTCGTTTTATTATCGTTCTTTTAAAATTAGCACGCAACACAATCATGGTGAGGCGCATTGCAACGCACTGCAAAATTGTAACAGCCCATATTAGAGGCACACCGCGCCGCAGTGCATCACAATTTTGATTTCATAAATCAAATGCGTGCGCCGTGCTGCAGTTATCTCGGCTTGTCTGTGGTGTACGATCCATACAATATGTATCAAATAGATCTAGCAGGATTTTTGCAATGTAATGCGTATCGCTGTGTCACGTCTACATGAATGATAAACTTTATCAAACGCCTATATTTTGAGTCGCGTTTTATTGACAGTGGCATCACTACTTCCATATGTTGCTTTCTTCTTTGCTTCTATCTCATTCAGCCTTACAAATGGACGACAAAATAAAATTGTATTCCTAACTCAGTCAGCAATAAATGCTGTCTATGCCTACTTTCTGGACTTGTCAAAGGCATTTGATCTGGTATCATATGATATTCTGTGGAAGAAGCTGGGTGATACAACGGTGCCGCCAGAGTTGGTATCATTGTTCAGATTTTGAAAGAAACTATGTAAAGTGGGCGGGAGTGCAATCTAGCGTATATGGGTTGGAATGCGGAGTGAGGCAGGGGGATAAGCTCCCCGAAGCTTTTCAACCTATATGTGAATGGGCTGTTTGATGAGCTGAGCAGCACCAAAATAGGATGTCACATTGATGGGGTTGCATTAATAATATAAGTTATGCTGATGATATGGTGCCCATCAGTTAGAGCACTGTGCAAATTGCTACAAATTTGTGAAACATATGGCCAACATATTAAATATCTTGGGCACTGGGTCACAGACAATCTGTCTGATGATCTTGATATTGAAAGGGAGCGCAGAGCGTTGTGTGTACGTTGTAACATGGTGGCACGCAGGTTTGCGCGTTGTAGTAGGGACGTGAAAATAACACTTTTTAAAGCTTTCTGTCAGACCTTCTACACGTGCAGCCTGTGGGTTCGCTTTACGCATACAGCCCCCTGCGCGTACAATACAATAACGCGTTCAGGGTGCTGCTTGGCCTGCCTCGATATTGTAGTGCTTCGCTAATGTTCGCTGAAGCACATTCGGATTGCTTCTATGCGATAATAAAAAAGCGATCCGCCTCCTTATCACATAGCATCAGAGGCAGCAAGAACAGCATCCTGAACGCGTTGGCCCAGCTCTGGGACTCGCCTCAACTGGTGCGCTGGGTGAGCCGACGCCGACGGAGGTACCCGCGTCCGCCATTCAGCTGAGTCATTGTTACTTTGTAAATATGTACCTAACTTTTTACTAACACTAGGTTAAGACTTTTGTTACTAACACCAATGAATGTAAAATTCGAAATAAAATTATTATTATTAATAAAATTTTATTTTGTAATTTTAAACAGTCCTCGTAGTTTTTGTTGTAGTTATGACGCGTAAACGATAGTCACTCTTAAGGTGCTCAACCAATTTCTTGGCCGACTATACCTATTAAAAATATTACTAGCGTGAATCAGACTCGTAGTACCTACTTACACCTTTGATCTGATGATCTCTTGACCCCCCCCCCTACTCCTTGATCTAATTAAGTATCTCGTTTGTTTAATTTCAAAATGGAATACATTCCACATGAAATTACTAATAGACATGTGACAATACGCGAGCACGTTTCGGTGTTCGGTTTATTCTCCAATTTT
The DNA here is from genome assembly GCA_907165235.1 of Zeuzera pyrina. NCBI lineage: Eukaryota > Metazoa > Arthropoda > Insecta > Lepidoptera > Cossidae > Zeuzera > Zeuzera pyrina. Next base: position 10,943,220 of record OU015641.1, read on the forward strand.
TTAATATTGGTTCAATACCTGTATACGAAGACCAAGGCTAACATTGACATTAATATAAATAAATTTAGCAAATGAAAATATGTTACACAAAAAATTATGAGAAATTAAATAGAGGTTTGTCAATTTGGCGGGTACGACTTGGGAAGGGCCAGCATTAGTCTCCGGGGGTCTCCGCTGTGTTTTGTAGATTAAAAATTAGATCAAATAAATCTAACCAAAACATTATGTACATTATTATACAATACATTATTATACATTATTATTATTATATTATTCCATTAAAATAAATTATCAAAAAAATTTTTCAGCTCAACGGTAGATATAGATACGATATGCAGTATAGCAGTGTTGAGAAAAAAGGTAAGTGTAAAAACAATTTCAATTAAATATTGTAATTGTAAAATGTAATTGTACGAACATTTTGTTAGGCAAACAATTACAATAACAATTAGGTACTTTACAATTACAAATTGTAATTGTTTTTACAATTACTGCAATTATAGCGCCTACATTCGGTATTCTGTTTCGGTACAAGAATAGAAAATAATATTCGTTACAGACCTAATAATATTTTAATTACTCTGAACGTGTCATCAGTTTTGACCTTAATATCTGTTTCATAATCGTGGGAAACAACAAACTATAAGTATGTTGGAATACAATAAAGAGAAGTTCACACTTCTTTTAGTATTTTTATTTGTAATTGGTAAGTTACTGTCTATGATAGGGGATCGAAAAGAGCAAAATTGTCATAACTAAGATTTTATCTTTAAAACATCCTTATCTGATATTATTAGTAGGTATTAGGCTAAAAATGAACTGTATTCGTTTTTCTAATATGGTTTTGTTTTTCTATAGGTAAGGGCGTTAGATTTTAGTTAACACAAAAATAGTCTTCCTTTTTAGGAACATCGGTATTTTTCTATTATAATAAAGCATTACAAAATGTGTGTCTGTACATTGAATAGATTTATCAAAAAATGAGTGGGGGCTATAAATAGAGACTAACAGAACACAAAATGGCATTATTAACAATCATAAATGTAAATTAAATGGATTCTTTTTGACAATCGTAAGCAGTCATCATGTTGGTTAGACCCTCGTTCAGCCCCTAGGCAATGCTCCAAACTAAAACTTTCCCCTAGAAAAGTGATGGTTACTATTTGGTGGTCTAGTGCCGGTGTAATTCATCACAGCATCTTACCAAATGGCACGAGCATTACTGCAGATGTGTACTGTGAGAAACTAGACACAATGATGGAGAAGCTCGCAAATCTCCGGCCAGCCTTGGTTAATCGCTGCGTCCCGTTGCTCCTGCACGACAACGCTCCACCTCACACGGCACAACAGACGGTCTCTAAGCTACAAGGTTGGAAGTTTTGCCTCATCCAGCGTACTCACCAGACCTTGCGCCGATAGACTTCTACTTTTTCTAAAATTTGGACAACGGGAAAGGCAGGAAAAAAGTTCTATACCCGAGAGGCAGTACAAAATGCCTTTGAAGAGTTTGTTGCCTCCCGTACAACTGACTTCTTCAAAAAGGGCATCGATAGCATGGGTGCATACTTTGATTAATAGAAATAAAAAAAAAAAAATATGTAAAAAAAATTCTTTAACTTTTTGTATACTAAACGGCAATTTCATAGATAAAGACCTAATACATACGTTCCGCGCATTCATCCATTATTGACAAATAAAAACAGATTATGTTTAAAAGAATAGACCTTAATGTTACATTGATCTAATGACATATATATGTTGAGTCTCGTATATGACTTACCGTTATTAAGAGGCTACCTGAAGTGAAAACAAAGCGTGGAGGGCGTGGCTTTCTCATAAGATGTGTCGTGATAAATATTGCGATACAAACTCTTTTGGTGGTAAAACTACTAAACGGACATTCCTTGTGTCACGTCAACTCAATTGTTCTCAAAATCATAGCGTTACGTTTCGTCGTAAGTCGATATAAACAATAAAGTAAAAAGCAAATACAATACTGTGTCTCATATATCGTTACTGGCCAATTACGCATCGGGCCACATACAGTATAGGGTTCCGTAGTTACATACATACACATATATCTTCACGCTGTATCTCTAACGAGGTAGTCAAAGAAGACGGAGCGCCAAGCATCACGGTTATAACATATACATTGGGGTGCGAACGATGATCTACCTCCACGTGTGCGATGGGGATTTTCAGTCCAATACGGTACGCCTTGTTGGAACGTAAACCCTCTAGCCGGTGCACCCTGGGCCACTACTAGTAACTTTTTGGTAAATACTGAAAAGATCATCCCCAATCCAAGGTGTCAAACGTACCGTGCCGATGGATGCGTGGCTGAGGGGGAGCTCAATCGTGAACGGTGTCTCTCCGATACCAGGGCGCCTCGGAGAGTATTTTCGCCCTTCATCCGGCATGCGGGGCTCTGCCGGTTGTAATCCTTACTTCCCTAGCTACTCGTGGGACTTATATGGATATAAACCAAATAAACTCCATACTCCTTTCTTCTCCTTCAGAGAAATCTGAAGTAGAAAAACTGCAAGTTGCTGGGTCGGAGGGCCTAGCCTATGGCTACCCAAACGCCCAGTACTAGTACTAGTTCGTCTAGCGCTGGGACGAGCCAAACTGTAGCCGGTGACTCCGGCTCACAAATGGTGACGAACCAAAGCGGAGACGCACATACTGATGACGTACCTCGAAAGAGGAAGTTATCGGGAGCCGCGCGGAAACGGTTTAGGAAGCTACGGGCTGCAAATGTAGGCGCCGAAGAGGCCCTAACTTTGTGCCGTCGGCCTATGACCAATCTGCCGCAGCTCAAAACTCCTCCATCGAAGGCGGTCAAGCGAATTCGATCGGAGGAGGAATCCCCTCCGGGGAGTGTTACCAAGGCTCCAAAGATGGACCAACGTGGCAAGGCTCCGAAGGTGGATAACACCAACAAGGGTCCGAAAGTGGAACTTGCTAATAAAGCAAAACCAAGCTTTAAAGAGATCGCTGGGTCCTCGCGAGTGGGAGTTCGTAACACGACTCCCATGAACGAGGACCAAATGAAGCGGGTTCGTAGCACACTGATCCAAGAGATCGCAAAGATATCGGACAGTGGAGCGGGACCCAAATTTGTGGGCTTCATGCACAGGCCAGGCTGGATATTGATTACTTGCGAGAATCAACCCAGCCAAGATTGTCTGGTGAATGAAATACCAAAAATAAAACCGTGGCCTGAGGCGGAACTTTCTGTGATATCGGAAAGCGAGCTACCTAAGCCTGTTGTTGTCTCGACTTTTGTACCGAGCGGGGACGTGCAGTCTGTAAATGACGCCCTCAATCTGCTTCGGATACAAAATGAGGGGCTGAATACCCGGCTTTGGAAGACATTGGCAGTTAGGGGCGAGGAGAGTGGGTTCTTTGCGACCTTCTCTATTGACGACCCTTCTGTTGAAGCTCTCAAAGCCACGGAATACAGGGTCAGCCTAGGCTTTAGAAAAATTGTTTTTAAGGCCAAGGGTGGCCATGATACTAATGAGTCAACGGCTAACACACCAGAGAACCCACAACCCTCCACCTTTAGTGACTCCACGCAGCCGATAAGTAAAGCGCCTAAACCCCAGGTCAAACTGGGTAAAAGGCCTTCTGGACCGGCAGCAAGGGGTGGGGGTGTAAATAGAGGCTCCAGTGCAAGTACTACAGGTGCTACGGCGACCGGGCTACCTCCCTCTCGTGGACGACTACGTCCGCAGAAAAGGGGAACAAAGCCCGCAAACCCAAAGCCCTCTGCTGGCTTATGACATACCGCCCAAGGAGAATCGGTGAGGATCCTCCAAGCTAACATTCACCATGCCGTTGCTGCATCAGCGGTTGTGGAGCGCTGTCTTGTTGAGGACAAAGTAAGCCTCGCCTTGATTCAAGAACCTTAGGTGGTAAATTCAAAAATCCTAGGTCTAAATGCCGCCGGTAATATACTTTACAATAGCGGTAGTAAAAAGCCTAGAGCTTGTATCATTTTCAATAAGAAAATTGATCTATTAGCTGTTCCAGAGTTGTGTTCTGACGATCTGGTTGCAGCGTTCGTAAATCTCCAAGGGTGGGATGGGGCTAGAGTAATCTTGTGCTCGGCCTATTTACCTGGAGATAAAGAAGACCCAACTGAAGACCTACAGCGTGTAGCGGCTTACGCTCGGAAACATAACGCTGAGCTTCTGGTGGGCTGTGATGCCAATGCTCACCATACCACCTGGACATCAATGCTAGAGGTGAGTTACTGTATGATTTTCTAACGGTTAACTGCTTTTACACGTTAAACATAGGCTGTGAACCGACCTTTGTAACGCGTGTCAGATAGGAAGTGCTAGACATTTCCTTTTCCACTGGCAACATAGCCAGACACATAGTTGGATGGCGGGTCAGTGACGAGAACTCTATGTCTGATCATAGACATATTCGCTTTGATATCAGGGCTTCCTTAGCTAATCAAACTATTACATATAGGGATTCTAGGAGAGCGGACTGGGACTTGTATAATGAAAGACTAGGTGCTAACCTGGAAATAATTCCTAAATGTCTTAAAACGTGGGAGAGTCAAGATTTAGCAGTGCACATGATCACGAAAGGCATCAAAAATGCCTATGAAGACTGTTGTCCGCTAAAAATAAAGACCTCCAAAAGAGAAGTATCGTGGTGGAACTCTAAGCTAGCGAAGCTTAGAGCAAAGACACGCAAATTATTTAATAAGGCTAAAAGGACTCGTGAATGGCAGGCCTGTAGTAAAGCTTTAACTGATTACAACATAGAAATTAGGAAGGCAAAGAGAGCTTCATGGAGGAGGCTCTGTGAGGAAATTAGTAATATGCCTCAAGGAGCAAGACTCCATAGAGTGCTCTCTAAATCCAAACCTAATCAAATTGGGCTGCTTAAAAAGCCAGACGGTTCATTCACAACATGTGAAAGCGAAACGTTAGAGTTGTTGACAACGACCCACTTTCCTGGGGCAATCCGTAAAAGATCGGACTCTGCACCACAGACCACCCTACATAGACCTCAGAAGGAGGACTGGCATAGAGCGGTCAAACTAATAACAGCTAACAGAATAAAGTGGGCGATCAACTCTTTCAAACCACATAAAACTTGCGGAGAGGATGGTGTACGTCCCATACACCTACAAAAAGGGACTGATGTCCTCCTGCCGCACCTTATTAATATCTTCAGAGCTAGCTATGCCTGGGGGTACATACCTGATTCATGGTCTACAGTAAAGGTAATATTTATACCTAAAGCGGGGAAAAGGGACTACGGACTACCAAAGTCCTTTAGGCCCATTAGCCTTAGCTCATTTCTGTTAAAGACCATGGAAAAGGTTTTAGACAGATTTATTAGGGATGGGCCATTGGCTACAATACCTATTCATCATACTCAACATGCCTATAGTAGAGGTAAGTCTACAGTAACTGCTCTGCTCAGTCTCATTGACAGAGTAGAAAAGGCAGTTGAAGATAAAGAAGTAGCACTTTGTGCCTTCTTAGACATAGAGGGAGCTTTCGATAATACCCCCATCAGTACATTAGTTAGGGGTCTCGAATCCAAGATGGTTGACCTTACAACTACTTGATGGGTACGCTCGATGCTCTCTAACAGAGGAGCCAAACTAGCACTCTGTCAAACAGCCTCGACATTTTCCACAATGAGAGGATGTCCTCAAGGTGGCGTTCTATCACCCCTTCTATGGACCCTCGCAGTGGACCAGCTCTTGCATAAAATGGCTGACCTTAGGATTGACACTCAGGGATATGCAGATGACCTGGTAGTTATAGTCCGAGGTTTCAGCCTAAACACTATTTCTTGTGTTATGCAACGAGGCCTCGACACTATCACTGAATGGTGTAGAGAGAACGAGTTATCGATCAATGCTGATAAAACAGTAATTGTGCCGTTTACGAGGAAGCGATGCCTGGATAGGTTGGTAGCTCCACGACTAAACGGTAAATCGATACCTTTTTCCACTGAAGTTAAGTATTTGGGTGTTATAATTGACCAAAAACTGACGTGGAACAGTCATATCATAAGTACCTTGCAAAAGGCAAAAATTGCCTTAGGTACTTGCAGTCGGATGGCAGGGAACAACTGGGGTCTGAGCCCAAAAGTCGTTCTGTGGCTGTATACAGCCATTGTGAGGCCGACAATTAGTTATGCCTCTGTGGTCTGGTACGAGAAAGCCCACCAGAAGACTGTGATAGATAGGCTAGGTGGCTTGCAGAGAACCGCCTGTCTATTAGCAACCGGAGCCATGTCGACCTCGCCGGGTGCGGCGTTAAATGCTTTGCTGAACCTACCGCCCCTTCACTTGTATGTGTTAAAGGAGGCGAAGAGCAGTATTCACAAACTATCCGCCCAGGACGGAACGAAATGGCTATCGCAGAAACTGAGATCTTTTCAAGATTCAGTAACGAATATTCCGATTCTGAGTATGCCCACTGACGTTATGCTCCCGCGGTGTACCTTCGAAAAACATTTTATAGTGGAGATGCCTTCCAGGGATGACTGGATTGAAGGAAGAATGACCTGGAAACCTGGCGGTCTACTTTGGTACACCGATGGCTCAAAATCGGATAACGACGTAGGATGTGGAATTTTTGGAGTGCGCCCAAGTTTCAAGAGGAGCCTGAATCTTGAGAGGTACGCCTCCATTTTCCAGGCTGAAATGTTCGCCATTATTGAATGTGCAGACATTAACATTAAAAAGCACTACGTAAACCAAACTATATACATACACTCCGATAGTCAGGCAGCTCTTTTGGCATTGGCCTCGAATGTAATCACATCGAGGCTAGTTAATAACTGCGTGACTACTTTAAACACTATGGGAAATAAAAACAGAGTGATTCTAAGATGGGTTCCTGGCCATGCGGGCATCGTAGGCAATGAAGATGCCGACGAACTCGCAAGAGCCGGCACCAAAATCACATTTATTGGTCCAGAACCTTTTTGTGGTATCCCCAAAAGCCAGGCTCAACTGATTTTTTGGAAATCCTGCTTCAAAGCGTCTTGCGAGTATTGGAAGAATATACCGGGCCAGGAGCATTCCAAAGCCCTAATAAAGCCATATAATCGCAAGGTGGCTTCTAGTGTCACGGCAATGAGCCGGAGCAACTTGCGTATCTTGGTTAGAGCACTTACTGGGCATTGTTGCTTAAATAAGCACATGTTTAATATGGGGCTCTCCAACACAAGAATGTGCCGGTACTGCCGGGTAGCGGATGAAACGCCTATGCACATTTTGTGTGACTGCGGACCACTGATGCGCACTCGTCGATGAGGAGGAGGTTCAGCACATCACTCCAAGGAATACCTTGCAGTTTTTGACTACAGTGGGACTTGGCAGTGTTTTATAACACAGTGGCGATCACAATAGATCAAGTTTGGTCGCAGTGATACAGGTCTGGTAGGACCTGCATAGCCACTTACAAGAAATAAAAAAAAAAAAAACGTACATTACTATTATTATTACAAACATTATTCCGCGCTTCTGTACCGCGTGCGGCATGTTCGCTGAGTTTCGCACCAATGACTTCTTTGCTATGTTGCGTTGGTACGGAACAAAGTCATTGTTGATGAGAGTGCAGTCTAGTCCTAACAGCATACTGAGGATGTCAGCTAAGAAGTATGATTCTCCAATTTTCGCTCATTTCATGAAAGTACATGTGTGTACATGAACTGAGCAGTTTTCTACTATCCAGTTTGGCAGGTCAAGTGTGAAGTGAGCGAATTTTGTTTGGTATATAACATAGTTTAGTTTTTATATTAGTTGTTCACTAATATAGTTTATAAGTACAAATTGTTACTAATAAAATAAACCTAGGTTGTCTGAAATAAATAAATAAATGAATAAAATACTTTCTCCTCCTCAAATCTCATCGTTCTCCTCACACATTTTCGCCTAGGTATGCTTGTGCTTTTGACATTTCCGTCAGCTAACACGGGCTACTTCATTTCGTTCCATAGTTACCCATCACAATTTGCGTACTTGAAGGGGGCTTTTTGAGATTAAGTGTCAAAAACCTACACTATGTGAGTTCGCGAATTTACGGCTAGTTAAAGCTAGTTAAAGTATCTAGTTTTCATTATGAAATGTTTATTTTTAACATTTCACTTTGTAACATTACAAAGTTATAATGTACCTAATTTTAACTTATTGGCAAAACTCCATCTAAGTGTTTTTTATGGAATTTTTGCTTATTCAAATACATTTTATAAGTTGGTCTACCATTACTTACTTAAAATTAATAGTTTTCCTTTTATTTTCCCATAGGTATCCAAAAACAATAATTTAGCTGGTAGGGGTAAGGACACGTCACGCGACGCAGTGATAAAAAAATAGACCTGCACCATACAAACGTGCTCGGGCTAGGTTACGAAAAAAACAAAAAACAGTTATTTTCGTTTATATTAAAGATTATAATTAACTTTATAAAATCCAAGTGGTATTTTGAAGAGTGTGTTTAGATTAATCTACACAGAAAATTTACACTCATAATTAGAAACCATTAGCCCGAAAAATGGAAATCTCTCTTTTAATTTTTTTTTTCTGTAACAGAACCAATCATGTAACGCAACTGGCAAAACGAAGTCAATGAAATGAAGAATTAGGTTACCAAATGTAACTTTTATACGTTTTGTAATCACTTAGAAAAATCGAGATCCCTGCCGTCAAACTTTCTCGATTGCCTGAATGGAGAAAATGTCATCACATATCACACCTTCAATATTTTTAAAAGATCTATTCTACGACACCCCACATAATAGACGATTCAAAAAAGTCATCCACATATTACGTGTAAGGGAGGACCCGAAAGGAATTATTTTCGAGATTTTATTTTACAACTTTGTAGGCATGATTAATTTGTATAATCATACCAAACAGCTTTTTTGTAGCTAGAGGCTCCGAGTTACACCGTGGCTAGAAAAAAGGACGAACAGACTGACAGAAGGGCAGAGAGATGGACTTGATGAAACTATAAAGTTTCCTTGTTTTACTACAGAACTTTAAAAATACTAGGTATTTGTGAAGACTTTTCCAATTTATTATGCACTTCTCAAATAAGGAACTGTAGCAACCCTAGCAATTACACACATGTCGAGCACGTAGTAGTAAGTCATGTCAAAGGGGTATTTCCTTGTTTGATTTATATTTTCTCTGATATTTTTTGTCTAAAAATCCAATTATTGATTATTCGACTATAATATAGGCTAACTGTAAGAAGTAGAAACACATTATTCTATATTTCACCTTCGATTGTTGGATTCCAGCGTGCACAACAAACGCCCGATTATCAAGACTCCACATTAAAGACATTTAAAAGTACCATATCTTCATAGAAAGCTAGCGTACCCGGTTTGTATGTGTGCGCGCCGTGGCACGCACACCACGGCAGTATTTTGGGTGAATATGGGTATTGATTATGGGGTCGCACGCAATACAAACATGCGACCGCTTCCGTTTGTCTTTAATTCGTTTTAGCGTCGTCGCAAATTCAAAATTGTCTAAATCGTATAGACGAACGATTATAATATCCTTAGTTCCCTAAATTATTTATTTTAGTTATTCGAATCCAGTTTTCATTCTTCAACATAACTATAAGAAATTAAATTTAACAAACATGAAAAACTTATCAGTGTGCATTGTTTTTTATTATTATGTACTAAATGTATAACTAAACGAGATGCTCTTCGCATCTCACACCCAACCCTATACGATCCGATAGGGATTGCAATCCAGCGGCATTTTAATCCCAACTGAATTTATGCTGGATCAAAGCAAATCCAGCTGGATCCTGCTCGGACCCAGCATTAATCGATTTTTCAGAGAAATAACACCATTTTTTTTTAACTCAAGAAACTTTAATAACTGCCTACATTAATATCACATATTCGTTTGTAGTAATAAGTAATTTTTGGTGTTAGTAAATTACTCTGAATCATATAGGAAGTTTTAGTTACGAGTATTATTATTATCACGATACAATCTATTAAATTAAACCACAATGAATACATGCATTGATATCCTAGATCAGTGATTCTCAACCACTGTGCCGTAGCACTTTTGTGTGCTGCCAAATTTTAGAAATGTGTATAGTAAAAATTATAATCCTTATTTTTATTACTTGTAAATAATCTCTTAATAAACGTACTGTTGCTTTTGTAGTACATATTATTTTATTTTACATTCAAAATTATTATCATAAACTATTGTACGCAGTGTATTATAGATAAGTAAAGAACTTTTAAACTTATCTTTTTCTTTGTGTCGACAAATTTTGAAATCGGTGTGCCGCGACAAGTGGTTGAAAATAACTGTCCTAAATATTTGAAATAGCTATTCTTTTACCTATTTTAGTAACTACGAATTCTCAATTTTTCAGTCACACTAATTTTCGAAATAAAATAGGGTAGCCTGCTTAAAAATCTTTAGTTAACTCTATTAGAAGTAAAATTTATAATATAGTTAAAGACGACTTGTCTTTTAAAGAATGAAGCCAATCAATTATTATATAAGTTTTGTTTTTACTTTTCTGAAAGTAAGGTCTCAAGAAACAAATGTTAAAGCTGCATATTATGTGCCTGGCTGCAGAAAAGGCTCCCTCGACCGCTACACTGGGTTGGTTTGAGAGTCATCAAATAATCATAAATTAAATTTTGGTTTTCATTTTGTGACGTTTTCGCGCGGAAAGTTAGTTACTTGTTTTTTGCTGATTGCTCATCCGTACCGCTGGATCCAGCAAGCCCTTAAATATGCTGAATCCAGCTCGATTGCTGGATTCAGCATTGCAATCCTTAGTATTCGACGGCCTTCTTTACTGTATATTCTCTACTACAATTTGTTTCTTGGTAGTATCTTCATACTCTTAGACTACCACAATACAACGTAAGGATATGTATGTATGTATTCTTCGCGTCCTTAAATGAGAAACAAGCTTATCAACACCATTTTTGGATCCAATCGGTCTTAAAATAGATAATTTCTTGTAACTTTCACTTATACGACGATTTCTTACATTGACTCTGAAATGGAAATACCACCTTCACGAAGAAAAAACAGATTCAATTAAACTAAAAGATCAAAAGAACTGCCTAAAAGAACCTCTTCTAGCCCAAATGGTCATAGGTAGAATTTATTTCGTTTTATCGGTACTTTATTAGAAAGGCCATTGTAATGTATCATTATTTTATTAGATGACGTTAAAAAAACTTTCCTAATTTTATGTTTTAAAAAAATGTTTTTTTTTCTTTCTTCATGGCATGGCGCACAGATTAGATACGTATATACGTGACATTTGTCAATGTCACGTATTGTACTCGTATTATTAAAAAGTAGAATCGTTAAAAGTAGAATCGTTATCGTAAAACTCTACCAGTAGTGATAGTAGACTTTACTGAAGCTTTATAGGACTTCTTGGAAGAGCGCGAGAACTTCAGTTACACATGTTTATTTAGACCTACTTCATTCTTTTCATTTACACAGAACTTTAAAACACAATATACTATCGTTTTTGTACTTTAAAACTCCCAAAAATGTAAAAAATAGAAAACCTAAATAAAATGACAACCTCACTTCTCCCGTTCTCGCCAAAAAGTTAATAAAAAACATGTTTGTTTTACATAATATTTATATTTTTAAATGGAATTTAATTCACACTTTCTCAACGACAAACGCTTTCAATCAATAAAACACAGTTCTCTTTAAGAAATCTTTATTTACTTTTTTGGTATTTTTGAGACACTTTTCTTTTTGTACCCACTTTTTGAATGCGATATTATGCAAAACAGATAATTTAGGTGATAATCACATACACATCACGTGAATAAGACATATCTATGTAACATATGAAGACGAAATAGTGCTAATTTAAAACATATCAGGCGGTTGTTCAAATTCATTCATAAATTCAAATACATAAAAATAACTGGATTACAATATCAAAAGAATTGTTACCAAAGACGGTTATAGATAGCCGATTGAGTTTACAATAGCCACAGCCATTTTTAGTTAAATGAACCACCCATCGGCAACAGTAACGATTTAACTTAGTTACAATTTCCTAGTACGGTAAGTAAACATTCGCGGGAGACCACAAATTCGGTCATAGTTCAATAAGCAAAAGAAAATGAAGCCTGTTCCACAATGTCCAAATAACATTTATACATATTATATAATATCCATGTAAAAAAACTGTTCTAATCTCAAACATATCTGTTGGATTATGATTACTCGGAATGAAACAGGCACTTTGTGTAACCAAATATTTCGCAGCTTAGTTTAGACCTATATGGAGACGCAAGCTGCGCAGGGCGGAGTATCATATCTTTTTGTATATAAAACATAAAGCATTACCACGAGTGTATATGATCGTATACAGCTACACTGGCACCCGCGATGCAGATACGTAGTAAAAACAATCTTTACTCTGCCGAACTGTCGCCTGTACAACCTGCGTCATCTAGGCCTACGCCTAACCTTAATTATTTTCAATTTGAGTAATCAAATCATGCGCATACATCCTAACCTGTGATTTTCTCCAATTTTTTTAAACTCAAAGACAAAATTAAATAGAAATCTGAATATTATGTAGAAAAATCAAGATTATCAAAATATTATTTATCAAATCTCAGAAAATAAGAAAATAATCCCCAAACGCTCGTTACCGATGTCATGGTATAATTTTTCTGCAATTTGATGCTCTGTGTACCCCGAAAGAGAAATGACACGAAAATATATTCGAATGAATACTATGGAAAACACATTCATATATCTTGCCCTATCTTCTTTTTATCAGCCTCTTTGTGTAATGTATTCGAAATATTTTATTTTATGAAGGTAGATTCACAACGCAGTATTACACTTATTACCCAAAACTAGCATGAAGGTCTGTACTCAGGACTTCACAAAAGAGGAGCCATGAAACTAAAACTTTATTTTTCGAAAATATCTTGCACTTTTTAAAAGCATAAAAATGCACTGATTGTGTAAAAGTCAGATACAAAAAATATTAAACTAAAAAACGCGGAGTTTCTCGGAGTTTTAAGTTTAAAATACGAGGTAAAATTTTTTATACAATATGAATCTAAAAAAAATTATTTTCATAACATTATAATTAAATCATGAGTACCATCCATAAATTACATAGGGAAATTGACTGTCACTCGCCTCTGTCACAGGTTGTCAGTACACGTTTTTGTGCAAGGTTGTGATAGTATAATATATAGCATTTATATAACTTGGATGACATAGATTTGAATAGTAAGACAAGTAAATTTTAACCAAAAAAAAACAAGTATAACATTTTATTTGAATTTATAAGATTTTAAATTAAAGAATGAGGACATTACCTTGTTTCATGCTTATCTTTGCATTTTATTGTTCTTTGAAACCTATTTGTTGACGTCTTGAATATGTCGTAAACCCGCGACTGACTGTAAGCCTCTCTTCCTCTTAATTGATGAGAGACATAATTTATGACTTTTGGCGGGAAAAAACTAATTTACTTCTGATTCTACTTATTATGACGTGACATTGGCAAATGCGCTAATCTACGCGCCATGCCATGAATGCAGAAAGAAAGACATAATTTATGGATGGCCCCTTATCTGTTTTACATTAATCCAGACTCCTTCGATATTAAAAATATATCAATTACTTGCATCTTTTTTATAGAAAATGTTTAGATGACTGTATTTTCAACCCCAAAAAAGATACCAGCGGGGTTATTCACAAACGTTGGAAACTCAACTTTCCGTATCCGACAGGAAACTTTTCGATGATTTTGTCTATACGTGATTCACAAATCCGAAATCGTATTATATTAATATTACATATATATGCTATTATCTATAGTCATTTTCACAAAACCAAGCCGTCGGATTGAATTTATGCTTTTCGACGATCGGCCTTTCCGCCACGGAAAGTTTCCGACGTTTCTGAATAACCCCCCAGACCTGAGACTAATGTCAAAATTGGATTAAATTCTTAGACGATATCGGAGCTCAGAACAGATTTTAATTTGTTTTAAAATATCGATTAATACAAGTTAATATCGTCTTTAAACTGTCATAAACCTATAATAAACGGTTTTAACTTGCATTAACAGATAAACAAAATTAAGAACAGTTTTTGTGCCCCTCTAATCGATTTTTTCGACTGGTTCCAAACCCTGGTAGTTTTTATAACAATAGTTGGAAATTAATAAAAACATGAATTATATAGAGACCTATAAACGTTAGTTGAAAGAAATTAGACGCGTCTATAATACAAACCCTTATTATTGATGTAACTAGATTTTTTTACAGACAATTATTTTATAACACATCGATACTACTTCATGTAGTACCTGCGGGTAATAACTAATAAGGCCTATGTGAGTAAAATCGTATGTACAATGAGCGCTCCCGCTCAAGGCAAGACTCACAGACGCCTAACACACGAAGATATCATTATGAGTTTACAAACGGGAAATACCCCTCTTCCCGTCTCCAGGATTGTATCATACATTGCGAGATACGACCGCGCGGTACGAATAATAACAATCTGTCCGAATCAATCGCAAGTATTGATCGTCATGTTTCACTTATCTGTATAAATTTGCAGTCTAAAGTTTCTAATCATTTTAAGATTTTTTATAATAAATACTTGAATAACGTACTGTGATTCAAATATTTTTAATTTAGTTTGTCTTACATACATAGTCGACGTCTATTAAGGCCTACCTAATTTAAACATAGATTTTGTTTTCCTCCTACATCATGAATCAAATTTTATTTGTTTCATAATGCATTTTATATAAATTTCGAGGTTTTACGAATGTAAACAAGTAGTGTGTAATTTAATGCTAATTGAACAATCGTTAGTTTTAGTGTCTACGACCACCATGTCTATAGAACGAGCTTTTAGTGTAATAAATGGTTGTTATGGGGAGAAACTTACAGATTTTTTTAATAATTTTTAATGTAATTGCTGCGTTTATGCAATTATTGATCTCAAGTATTAAATGTATACCGCGTAGTTTGATTATTTAAGTATATTAGAGCTGTAGGCTTTAGTACCCTACTACCATAGTAAAATAAGGCCTATTGGCAAGGTTTTTAATAATGTTTAATTTTGTTTCTGTTTATGGTAAAAAATGTCATTTTCCCTTTATATTTTATAGTAATTGAACTTTTAGAGCTAATTATTATTAAAGTCTGTTGATTATATTGATTATTTTTCATTTAATTTCAAATCTTCTAGGCCTTAATACCCGCAGGTACCTTATATATAACTGTAGTATATGCAGTACATTTTTATTTCTAGCTAATAATATTGGCTATTGAACTTCATCTGGGGTTTCATGTGGGAGAGAAAGAAAACTATAAAATGTGTAACTGATATCTTCTTGTGAAAGTGGTAAAAGATTGCCAAAGAATAAAGCCTGCCAAAGGATTATAAAAAGCTTATAGAAGACGACGCCGTAGTTTGAGGTGGGTAGGAGTGGTCACATCTATGCTCCCTCCTTCCGCCTGTACGATCTTTCTACATAATAAAAAACTTTAGCTGTCGCGGGATACTTGGCAAATGTGAAACATCAAAATCTGGGGGCACGGCAGTGCCCCCGCCAAGTCAAGCACAGCAGTACCATCATTTTCTCGAAGCGACTCACGGCACTTTTGACCCCCCTGTAACTTCGTTGCGAATAACGCTAGAAGTCTGAATTTTAAGTGACTTAAGAGGTCATAGTATTATGACCTCTTACGATATATATGATGAATATAACTAGTTGCGCGAGTATTCGTACAACTAGATATATTTCCAAATTACACTCAATTTGAACCTGTACTTTAAAAACCATTGCAAGTCAAATTTCCTTATTTTAAGACACAATCGCCGATCATCAAAAGTCTAAGGTACTTCTAGCAGTCTCACAAACTTCAAATTTAGGATGTTAGTTAGCGTTTAGCCTATAAAGATAGGAAAAAATGAAAAATCCCGAATTTATTAACAAAACGTTTACGATTTTCGTTTCACAATTTCGGTTGATATTATTCGTTTGATAATTGAAAGGCTTACTTATTTATTTACTGATATTATTTGGATATTATAAACTGGGCACCTTAAGCAATGACAGCTGTCTAAGCGGCAACTTTGAAGAAGTCTATTATTTAAGATAATTTTCTTGTTGCCGTGCGATTGCCAAGTCATTATACTTATTATAGAAATAAAAATGTCTAATATTGATATGGTCACTATAAATGTTGATAGGTAATTGATTAGATAACATATAATAATTTATAACAAAGATGTTGAATAGGTGTTTCCATAGGCACTAACTAAAACAACTGACTTGGTTTTACATAATATCCCATAATTTTTTGTAGTGGAAGAACTGCGTTGCGAGACTTGGCATTTTTTTACATTTTTTTTTGATGGGATAGATTATTGTTTATGTTGGCAATAAAGTGACAATGGCGGAGAGAGGAGAGCGTCGAAATCCTGCAGTCTTTTGGTAGCCAGCGAAAGGATCGAAATTATGACTACACCAATTAAGAACTGTGAAATATAAAATATTGTTTTATAATGTCGAACGTGTTTTCCGGTTGCCCCCATTACAGTAATGTAGATACAGTAGATAGGCATTAATCGGCTATTTACTTTCTCAACTAACTTTTATAAGTTTATGTGAAGGTATTTGGAAAATAATCATGTATAAAACTGTAGACTATTTCAGCTGAATTATATAACAGAATTATTGATATATTATTGAAAATTTTTACATTACGACAATACAATTTCTCCTATATATTCACTGAACACTATTGACTTCATTTAAGTTTCAATAACAGACTAAAAAAACACTTAACAACGGACTTTCAACAATTTTTACAATGTACATACATACATACATATGATCACTACTACTCCGTTAGGGATACAGTGTGAACATATGTATGTATTTTTTACAATGTCATAGTAATAAATAAAAAAATTAGCTATGTCTTAAATCACAGAGGAATTTTTAGCATATAAACTGGCAACACTTAAAAAGTAAATATTGGCGTGTGATGACAAGCCGTTTTATGTACATTCAGTTTTTAAAAAATAATGGTTATTTATTATGCCTCTTTCAAAAATTACCGCTACTTAAAAGTCGTGGACCATATGAGAGTGGGTCTCGTCTTATTCACTAATCATAAAGGTTGTTATGTATACCTTAATGTATAATATAACTACTACACGTATAATATAGATTACAGGTATATTATACGTCATTTATACGCCAGCCTTCAGTGTCAACACGCCTTAGTATTTTCAATATAAAAGGATTTCTCATTGCATTCACACTAATTTAATTTACAGATATTGACAAATGGGATTGAAAAAAAACGACATAAATATTGAATACAGTGGTTGAACTTTATTTTATTAAAAAAAACACAGAACGACTATTTAAATGTTGCCAACATTAAAATAAAATGGCGCGTGATAATTTAGTAATTTTATTTTAAAAAATATTGTGTACAAGGCTGACGTAATTACATACAAACAACATTATGAATTTAAGTGAAAACTGTGGCAATTACATGCCACAGCGACGAACATAAGCTAATTATTTTATTATTATAAAAATAAAGTGTTGTTGGGTGTGCCGAATTTTATTTTCATATAAGGATAAAAACAAATTGCATACGAAAAATGAGAACTTAGTGCCTTAGACAAATCTTTACAAACCTTCATATTGTAGCTTTATATTAAAATTATTCTAAGTTACATTGCAGTCTCAAATATATTTAAAAAGAGATAAGATTAAAACTGTGTATTCGATATGTTTGATTTTTCTTACAGATTGTAATGCCTTAAAATGGCAACACATACAAAAAAATGTATTTGTGGAACGATAACTGCAACAAAGCTTGAAGCAATGTCAATGATGTTATGAATCAATGATCGAATGCAATAAAGATTAAAATTATGTACGCGAATTAATATCAAATTGTCAATTTTTCTATGGACTTATTCCAGCACACCGAACAACGACAGCGCAGCATACGCTAGCTTATATTTAATACTTTTTTTATTGTATTATTTGTCAAATTTTTAACTTTTTTTGTTGTATGGCACCACAGCCACCAATCAATAATAATATTAATGACATTCACACCATCTGACTCATTGTGCATAAATACTAAATATACAATAGCATTTTGAACTGCTGAGACTTCCTTTTTATACTGCATATTGTAACAGTACTGTTCATAACTTAGAACATTGATTTCATAATTATAAGTCAAAACAGCCTAATTTAACTGCAGGAAATTCTTTGTCTCTATAAGTAAATAAAAAAATAATAAAAGCACAATAATAGCCTCGAAAACAGTTCATCCAGAACTAAACTTTGTTCGACAAGTCAATATCGTAATATTATTTACAAAAAATTAGAAGAAAAAATGAAGAACTTCACAGAATCTTGATTTTATAGAAAAATAATATAATAGAATAGCATTTCATATTAAAATAATAAAATAACCTTTGATCGCAAATAAAGAACTAGATTCACAATCTTCTGTAAAATCTAAAAAAATTACTATACGAATTGACATATACATTTCTAATATCATTTAGTATTATTGGTAATATTGTGTTAATTGACTTTAATATCAAAGCATAAGATTGTAAAAGCTGGTAAAAGATCCTTGCACATTGAAACGAAGTTTGTTAAAAAAATATTTGATATGCAATCTTACGCTTCGAGCTTAAAGTATAATTCACATAAAATATTTGCATCGCTATTTGCAACATTTTAATCTGTGGAAATGATGTGGAAATGAGTGAAAATGATAAGGATAAAACACATATCTTCAGGCAATATTTGAAAAATATGATTACGAATTAAATAAAAAAAGAGGTATGTAACTTTATTATTATAACGAAATAATGAACACGTAGATAAGATTATTTTATTTATTTAACGAAAATGAGAATCTACGTCTTTTTAGAGTTCTAGACGGAGTCTTGAAGGAGTACTCTGACATGTTTGCTGTTAGCGTTTTCGAATACTACAAAAACAAAAATGCACTCAAATATTCACTTGCTTGAGTGCACATTTGGTTCGGACGTTTTTAGAACGTTGATTGTGAACCTGCTTTTTATATGTGATCGAAGAAAATAACATTTTATTATTTTATATAGTGGCAACACTGATTTAAATGTTTGACATGATTAAAAAATAAAATTTATATTTCAAAGACTAATACAGATTTAAAACGTATTTCCCGAATGGTGAATGAGTCATTCGCGAGTTAGTAAAAGCGTTTAACAAGCCATGATGACGATGCCGTCCGCTACGCCACTGGCAGATATTGTGTAGTCATTAGTTCGAAGCGACAAGTAACTCAAACCTGATTATTCGAACAAAGTCTAGTTCTTATTGTAGCTAAATCGTATTTAGATGTAACTTCACAACCAACCCGCTTCTATTGTAACCTAACGTTAAGCTCATTATCGAAATTAATGACTTTTGGGCTTGCGTTTAAACATTTTCACATACTTTTCATTCGTTGGCACTATGATATTGTAAGCTAAATAAATTATTATGAGCATTACTTTATAAATACATAAAGGTCCTAAGTGACAGTTGCGTTTAAAAAAAATACGCACCAGATTTTTGATAAACAAAAACAATAATATCGCGGTAGCATAGCAACGACGCGCGACGGTACAAGTAAACTGTGCTTATAGTACCGCGTAAGCACAGTTTGATGCTTATTGAAAACAGATAAAAAGCGGACGTAATATTATACCGCATAAGAGTTGAATTCTTATCAAAGAAATATCAATGAACTTGACAGCCGTATAGCGCCACGTTATTGTATCTTTTTTACTCTGAGATATCCGCATTTTTGTTTATCAAAGGCCAAATTCAATAAAATTAAAAATGTTTGTGACTAAACATTTTCTTCTGACATTATATTATTCTCTTTATAAAAATACATCCACACATTAATTATACTACAATAATCGAATATAGAAAATATTATTCATTATTAAGCATTTCAAAAGCCACATCTCATCATATTTTTTTATTTTCAATATTATTAAAAAATGAGCGAGTATAAACCAAAATAAATTAGAATGAAACTATAAAGATCGTTTTATTCATTAGATATTAAAATAATCGAAATTAACGTTAATTATCTTAGCTTTTCGATTCATATATACATAAAATAGTGCAAAAAAGTTTGAAATAAATCGAAAAGTAAGTATTGTCATATATATATAGATAATTAATAAATGAAATAAAAATAGTGAGGCACATTCAAAACTTTTACACATAAAGGCCTCTGTTTAACTTTAACAGCTTGCACTGAACATATCACACCCTTAGAATGAAATTAACCTAATACGAAATCTTTTGAATTGTAATAATGCGCCAAACTATGATAATAAACATTACATTATATTCACATTATCATATAAATCTTCTAACTATATCTCTAATGGCGTATACAGGTAGATCCATTTAGGTAGTATTTCTACACATTTTAGGTAGTATTTTTAGGTTAATTACTATAACTCTGTTCTGTGAGAAGTTTAAATATTTTTCTTTATGAATATTGGCATGGTGTTATGTGATTGGTGTAGTTACAAAAAATTCAAAATGGCCGCCGGAAGTGTCTCCGCAGCCATTTTAAATTTGTTCTACAACGACAAACCCCTGTCGAGTGATTGTCAAATGATAGGGGAAGCGTATACAAAAAAAATGTCAAAAAAAAACATTTGAGAAAATATTGTTTTTTTTATACAAATTGAAATGTCGACTTAAATCAAAATACAGTTTTAGAGGATTGTTTTTATACTCATCGCTTATCGGTTAATATTAGTCAGATCACGGCCAGCGGTTTTACAAAAAGGTTCTAGGTTATTTCGATTAGGTCACTCATTCTGAAGGTATGATATTACGGATGCAGTCTTCCGGCTGCAGTGTATAAAGCAATGGCAGTGGAAAAACGGCAACATCATACATAAATTGCTAAATTGTCTCATGCTTGACTGCAAGCGTGATTGTTGAGCGCAGGCCTGTCAACAGAGAGCCTAAAATTACACATAATAATGGCATAATTGTGGTGCTGTCATTAGATAAAAACAATTTATCCACATTTTTTTTAATCATAATCACACACGCCCTAACAAACGTCTCAATCGATTAATCGTTTTACAAAAAATACATCGATCTCATGATACCATAGTTTTCATATACATTTCATTTTTCAAAAATATTTACAACAGTCTATTGCTAGTTCTTTTGTTTTTTTTTTAAATCCTGGTTCTCATACGTGACTTTAAAATTAAAGAACACATTTGACTAATTTTTATTTTAAAAAATATCTGTTCACTTCTTTCTAAATCTCAACTTAATAATTACAAGATGCGTTAAAAAGTAATAATATTAAGATTTTACTATGTTTTGTCCTTTCCTGCTAAAGAATTAAATAAAACTTAACACACCATCTGAGATCTGTCACTCACTTATTTTTTTAGTGTTTTTTTTTTCACAGTTTTTATCACATTTTTTTTTTTCAAATACTGTTTCCTCTTAGGTGCTTTAATATTGGGATATGTAATGGTCACTCGCATTTTTATTATGTATCATTTAATTATCGTGTGACATCAGCTCTGTTGTAGCGGTGTTGCCACACTAGTGGAGGTTTTATTGTAGACTGACAACTGAAATCGTTCAGGACGTGTACTTGCTTTTGCTTGGAGAAGCCTGTAAAAAATAATGCTCATAAAAATATTAAGCGACAAATTAAGTCTAAGCGCTAGATATAAGTCCAAGCAACAAGGGTCCAGTAGTGGAGTATTGAGACTAGATTCGGAATTTAGAATAGTTAATTGACAATAATGATTAAAAAATATTCAAAAACTGGCGTATATTTTTTTATGAGACATTTAAAGTTGAAACTCTGAAAAAGCTTGTTTTGAGAAAAAGCATTTTTAAAGTTGAAAAAAATTAAAAAAAAATCACTTCTACCCTTTTACTTGTTTGTTTTCATATAAATTCATTTACTATATGAACTTGTAGATAATTGAACATTAATTAATAATCAATTAAAATCGCGAAATGTCATTTTTTCACCCAGCTTTACAAAACTGCGTATATCTCGGAAACTCAATGCCGACCACTGGACCTTATTTGCAATTTATCAGAAATATGTGTGGACCTATCAAATTAAGGTTATTCTATAGGCTACCTGTATAAACTACTCCTGAAAGTTGTATATTTTAGATATACGTATTGAAATAGTTTTATAGAAAATAATTAAGCCTTATAAACACGATTGCAAATAAATATTCTAATTTATTTTAATAAAATTCAAATATCTTCTTTACACTTTATTTATCTAAACTAATATTATAAAGACGTAAAGTTTGTAAGTTACGATGTCTGAAACTACTCATTCGATTTCAAAAATTCTGTCACCAATGTTTAGAATGGATCTTCAGTGTGGTCGTAGGCTATATATTATCCCGTTAAATTCCATGCGAACGAAGTCGCGGACATTAGCTAATGTTAAATAAATCTGGTTTTCAGTTAGTTGCAAAAACCAGTCATATAGCCTATTGTAATTGCGTTAATAGAGGCATACAAAGAGAAAACAAAGGCCAGGTGCGGCGCGAAGCATAGAAATGCCGCATTGCACCCTTGAACTTAATCACAAAAAAAAAATTGTTTATAATGTATTAAAGTATTACCTCATTTTGTCACGCGATCGAGTTAACGGCGTAATGAGGTCGAGTGCCCTCAGGTTGATACAGCGTTATCGATGCTATGTAGTTATTTGACATCACCTGTACGAATAATAAGTTAAAGCTAGTATTCATCAATGGCTGTTACAGAACAAAAGCCTTTTGATGCGGTGTGGTGTCACAAATAGACACTGTCCACTACGCTAATTAAATCACGTAAAAAAATAAATTAAAATTAGAAACATAACTCTAAACTCTCTAGTCTATTTTTTTCTTTATTTAATTACCATATTCTCAGGGTAGACAGTGTCTATTTGTCTCTATGGAATGCAGTCGCTTCCCATGTCGGTGTGGGAGAGAGAGGGAAACATCATTGTCTTTCTTTCTAGCGCAAACAATGTCTATTTGTCTCTAAGGAATACACGCCACAGCCACTTCTCATGTCAGTGTGTGAGAGAGAAGGAAACAATTATTGTAGTTCTTTCTAGTGTCTATTTGTCTCTATTGAATGCACGCCACTCATCCAAAGACTTCAACTTAGATCAAGAAACATATTGGACGAAGTCATAATAAGTTGCCACTCTTATCACTGTGTTTCAAACGAATTTCTCTGTCTCTTATTATCTCATTGGGCATAACCACGAGTAAAACAGTATAGGTATAGTAAGTATGGCAACCTCGCACTATCAGTGTATTTAGTGTCAGTTTATGAAATAAGCTTGACCGCATGCATGACCGCAACTGTTATGTTACTACTATTTATATTTAATGACCTTTGATTAAAGGGCACATTATCAAAAAGTGATTGCATATCAAACTAAGGGAATTAATATATTATTATTTGTGATATCAGTTAAATTTAATCGAATATATAATATAACAATGATCAATCGAATTTATCAAATTCAATCATTTATATACATATCTATATTGAATACTCTATGCCTTCTATGGATTCAACGAAGTAAAATTAAATCCAGGCATGTTAATTTATTTTATTTGTATTTTAGTAGATTCTCTAAACGGTAGAACAACATTACTGTAATTGTATTGTAGGGAAACGAACAGTAGTTTGTTGTGCTCATATTATGTCAGTAATATGGTACCTCGTTCGGTAAGGTACCAAGAAAATATAACAGTCCCTTCACAGTTCCTTTATATTTTAATTGTACGTGATGTTAGATAAGAACAATAAAGTGATTATTATTTAAAAAAGGGATTATTTTTATTTACACAAGATGAACACATAATAAATCAGAGTGATTCTAAACATTCGCTTCTGAATCCAAGTGAAATTCTATACTTATATCGTTTAACAAATGAAATAACCTCACTTTTCTGACACAATTAAACTTCATATTTTTTTTTCTCCCACTATGAATTAAAATATTGTAACGGTTATGGATTAGTTTGCGTTATAACTCTCTAATAACACCATTTTCATTCTTAGCCATTATTGGCCCACAATACTAGGTGTTTTCTCCAGTCTCCTTTGCAAACAACTTTTAAAATGTCAACTTGTCAATACACATTTCGAACTTTGATGAACGAAGTAGTTCTTAGTTTTTATACTAGACATCACTAACGTATTATATTTTTATTTCATATTTTATTTTAGCACTGTAACATCGATGTTTAAAAAATCGATGTTTTTTTTTTCGATTTTTATCTGACATCGATGTTTATTTACGGATATTGATATAGATGTCGACATTGATGTTTTTGTAATATCGCTCATCCCTAGTGGTAGGGAGACAGTAGCAGTGGAGGGAATACTAGCAAGAGCGGGCGGGGACTTTTTGGCGGGAACGAGAAAGTGAAGTTAGTATATTATTTAAATTTTCTATTTTCTGCGTTGTTGTTAGATTTCAGGTACAAATGTGATAGTATATTGTGCGTTAAAGTTCTATAGGAGTGTTAAGAATTGGAAAGTTTGAATAATTATGTACAACTAAAGTTTTCGCGCTCTTCCAAATGGGTCTCTTTTATGTGTTCTTTTATATGTGCATTAGTGATATCTTTAAATACCACATGGCAACAGACGCAATATACCTTATCACATACCATCGCATATCACATACCGGACTTAGTAATGAGAAGACATATTTTACATAGAGATGCACCATTTTTTACAATGTAATGGCAGAAATAATAATAATACTCCAGACAATTACACAGATTGTTTGACCCCAAATTAAGCAGTAAGCTTAACACAACGAACTCGGGGGGAGTACCCAGTAACACTTAGACTCCAAGCCAATTTAGAAAAGTTCGTTTCCTAAATTGACCTGACCGGGGATCGAGCCCGGGACCCTAACTTGGAAAGCAGATATGCCACTGCAACGGGCCAGTCAACGTTACGAAATGTTTCTAATAAATTCGAAACGAGTTGCCAGTACACAAAAGAGAAGGAGGGGGCGGTTGGGGGCGGTACCTCAAAGATGATGTCCTGGTAGCCGTAGCAGAAGGTGGAGCCGAAGGGGTTGGTGGTATTGGTGGAGGAGGCGCGGTTGAGCACGACGGGCCGCTCGGCCACGCGCAGCGCGCGCTGCACGCACTCCCACTTGCTGTACGCCGTCACCGACACGCCGCCGCCGCTCTCCACCACCGGGCTGGGCTCGCATCTGCCGGTGCGTACCACATGCCACATGCCGTCAGCCAGGACATACCATCACCTATCTGCGTCACACTGGGTGACGTTATATCACATATCATCACATACTAAGTGCCACCAGGCGCGATATACCATCACATACCTCTCGCATCTTCTGCGGCGCACTGCGTTACGTCACTCGTCATACCATCACTTACCACATGGCAACAGGTATCTTCTGCGATGCACCACGTGACGTCACACTATATACCATCACTTATCACATGTCATCAGACACGACACCATCACGTTTTATATACCCTGCGGGTCTTCTACGACATACCGCGTGGCGTTATACAACACACCATCACATACCACATGCTATCAAATTAACACAAGATACTATTAAAGTAATTAATCTGTGATACTATCACATATCACATACCCTTCGAATCTACGGCCAATCGCATATCGTCACTTACCATATACCATCGTACACCAAACCATCAAGAAAAACACACTATAGGTTTACATTAGTAACTCATTAATCTGTGCTATAGGTATATACCTATATGATAAAGCCATCACTTACCATATATCTTCGCATGTCACAAACTATCACATAGCATATACCGTCAGAAGCAACATACCACATACCATTTGCATCTACGGCGCGACATCACTTACTTATTACCATCGTATGTTACATACCATAAGAAACAACAAACCATCACATACCACCGTCTATTACATACCATCACATACCATTTACCGTTATTCAAATCACGTACGCAGAGTTATCACAGATACATACTATCATAAAAACATAACTATAACATATCATAGACTTGGTGCATTCGTTAATTATTATTCCTAGTTTTGAAAATCTAAAAATAAACTTCGGTCATGATTTTTATGGAATTATAATATTATTTTGCGGACCTCAATTTACTTTTTACGGCGTACCGGTTGGAGACCAGTTTTAAACCTATTATAAAACTAGTTTCAGATGCGCAAAACGCCGCGCAAGAAAATTTATAATGTCCTTATACAACTGTTCAAAACTTCGCGAGTCATCGCGCTTAAACGTGCGATTACACACACGTATCTTGACACGGGCGTGTGTGCGTTTATTGAAATACTGCATTCACTTATCGGCCTCTTCAATTGATATCCGCAATTTATTGCATTCAAACTTAAAGCGGGCGGTAACATTACTTACTTGTCCGGCTGCACGTTCAATTCGAACTCGCAACGGTGGTACATGTTGAAATTGTAATGACCCGGGTAATTGGTATGAAGCACGAACTTCTTCACTTGATGCGTGCGCGCATCAAACAACACGTCCTAGAACACACACATTCGAAACTCACATACAACGTGTAACATTATTAATCAGAAGGGACAAAACCACTTTGTTCAGAACAATTTACTGAATCCATTTTGGATATTTTTATGCGTTCTTTTTTAATAATAGTAATTTTTATACATTGTATTAAAATAAACGTTTCGATTACATCTGAGTAAAAAGTAATTGGTATTCATTGACATAAAATGAGTTATTGAGTTTTCAACTTCAGTAGTAGTAACAGTGTGGGAATAAGTTAACAGAGGGAGATAGCGCTACAAATCTGTGACGTCACAAAGTCGCAATGACATTGTACAGCCCTAGGAGTGATAGAGACAGAACATATCCCCACTCAGTTCCTATTACTAAATTTTAAAAGCGAATAACTTGTTTTTTATTGTATTTCGAATATTTTTCACAGTTTTGTTTGTGATTACTGAACCTATCTTTTAACTAGTTCGTGAAGAAATAGTAATACAACCTATTCCATGAAAATTCGATCGTGATCGCAAAATTTGATACAAATGAAAATGAACCTTAAGCTCTGCGCAATTAAGTGTTTTTGTGTTGCAATAAACTACCATAAAAAGTACACAGTGCGAACAATATCGTAACAGATATAAAATTAAAATAAACAAAAAATAAGCATGCTAACGTACGAATGCCCACAAATGTCTTTTTTAAATATATTAATATTTAATTTCGAAATGATTTAGGCCTGTATTCCAGAACGATACTCAAGTATCGATCTCTGATTGAGTACAATTAGAAAGGGATGCCGATATATGCGATTAATAACGGCATTTTTTTTAATTCTTAGAGTATCGTTCTGGATTACAAGCCTAAGACTGGGTTTAGGAGCATAACAAATACTTTATGTTATTCTATTATACAATTATAAAAATCGAATCGAGTATTTAGTCAGCAGATATGAACTTTCTAATGCTGAAACACGTTGTATAACAACAAAAATATTTATTCATGGATGAATTCGATATAACTATAAAGCTGTTTAAATATTTTATAACTTATATTAGTTTTTGTGAAGCAACTTACAAGTCCTAAGGTGAAATAGTTAAAAAAGTAATCTGAAGCGGGTGGCGGACGCCGTCTTGAGGTCGGCCTGTGAATCCGCATTTTATCGTCCGCCTACAACAAACATTGAGTTCAGATTGACATAAATTATCTCGATGAACTGTACAACTCATCGGTAACATCTGTGAACCTGTCAAATGACATCAAAACAATTATAGTAAAATATAAATGTCAGTTTATTATTGGAGTGAACAAATATAATTATGTGCTTGGCTAAAGGAAGATACTCATATTCTATTTTTTTCATTTTTGACTTTAATGTAAACAAACAAGAAACTAACCAAAACTTCGATAAAGTTTCATCGTTCGTTGGTCCTGTGTATTACGCGTAGCACTCTAATAGCACTGATTTTCTGTTAAATATACGGAATTATGAAATATGAACATATAATACTAATATCATCCAATATAGTACAGCATTGAAAAAATTTAGGTTATTTGTCAAGCGTTTTGTTTTTAATTTGTAGTGTTACCTAAAGGTTGCCTATGTTCATGTTCCTAGATCCAAAGTATCATAAATCAGTTCATAAAAGTATCATAAATACTATTGTTTGCGATGTGTGAACAACAACAATCTCCTATTCTTTATTTTTTAAGTGTTATTAAATATACAAATTTTTGCAGTTATCATGACGTTCATTTTTTTAATTCTTGGTGTATTTATTGAAGCACAAACACAAACGGAAAGAAAATCTAAAAATGTTTGTTTTACTAATAACTAATAAGTATGACAACTGAGTCAATCATTTGCGAACTAGCCCATCACTAGTTATGTTATAAATGCCACATTTGTTTACATTAAGGACAAAAATGAAAAAAATAGGGTATACGTATTTATATTGTAGAGGTTCATTTCGTGTTTATTTAATCTGCTTATTATATAAGTCCAAACAAATTACACGTCGGTGTCAAACTATTATATTCTCACATACATACATATCTTCACGCCGTATCCCTAACAGGGTAGTCCGAGAGGACGGAGCGCCAAGCGTCACGGTCCTTACATACTTCCTTCGCTTCCTCAAATCTCATCATTCTCCTCACACATTTTCGCCTAGGTATGCGAATGCTTTAGACATTTCCGTGGGCTAACAGCTATTTGATCTTCATAAATCCGCCTTGGTCTTCCTTGAATTCTTTTACCACTCACTTTCGCTATAAAGATTTTCTTCGTCAGTCTCATCAGTCTATTATTTTCGTCAGTCTTTTTATTTTCTTCTTACACAATTATCACATAGTACAATGTGACATGGCAGGACGGTGGTATGTAAGCAACTGGCGAGCCACGCGTTCGAGTGCCATTATATTCTACTTAAATGCAGTTTAGCATGTTAGCGTCGCTAGGTCGCTACGTATTTACAGGTATATATGATACATACATGACCATACATGATATATTATAAGTTTAATTAATATAGTATATACACTGTCTATCTTTGTTCCAAGGAACTGTCACACTCATGGGTCTGCTGTAAATTTCCAATAGAAATAAGCTGTATCTTTGTTCATCTTTTCTACATATAACTTTCTGTTTGTGTATAGTGTGCAATAAATATTTGAATAAAATAAAGATACAACAGATTATTCGCGCTAATACATTGTGTACCATATGTCAGCGAATAAGTGATAGAATGAGGCAATAGACCGTAGTAAAAGCAGGATAGAGCTATGTTATATTGCAAAATATTCACTGGTAAGTGGTCCAGAGCATTTCACATTGTTTCCTTCGAACTGCATTTACATATGATATCTATATCCAAATGGTCGTACCATATTCACACTTTTTCAAAATTTAAAAGTATCTGTTGGGTAAAAGCCGCGTCTGCGTCGATACAGTCGATTTGGGTAACTTTGATTCCTTCCGATAACATTGATGCTGGGTTTCTATGTACTTTCAATTTCTTTTTGTGATCTACAATAAGGATTTGTCCACAGATATTTTTCATTCACGAAACCTATTGAATTTTCGATTTCATTTAATAAACTTCACATTTTAGCCACGATATATAAATCGAAATTGCAACTTTATGGTTTTATTGAGTCAACAGCATCCTCGATTCGTTTGAACTTTAAAACATTCAATGTTAACTTTTAAACTTTAGCGTTGCATTATGAAATATATCTAAAACGGGAAAATTAATGCGATTACCATTTTATTTTGCCTTGACGTTTCGACCGAGTTGCATCGGCCGTGGTCTCGAGCAAACTCAACCAACGAAACGTCAAACCAAAATAAAAAGGTAATCGCGTTAAATTTCCCGTTTTAGATATATTTTACCCACCAGAGTTGTAAAAATTAAAACACATTTCCATTACTGGTTCCACCTATTTCAAAGTCACCCCCTCAAAGCTAGTAGGGGCAATAACTTCGACAAACAGACATCAAAAGCACAATTTTTGTGTATTATTGATATTATCAATCTTAAAACATTAGTTTTAAGATATTTATGAGATAAGAGGTATTCATGGAAAAATAGAAATTCAATATTACTAAAAAAAACAAAATATTCCTGTCTCCTCCTTAGAATACCAAAAAAAATATACCGTTAATATGTCAAAGTTAGAATTACTGTAGTTTCATATCTTCACGTTACGCCGTAAATATTTGGAGATACATCCCCAAAGAGGTAATCAGAGAGGACGGAGCGCCAAGCATCGCGGTCCTTACATACTCCTTTGCCTGCTCAAATCTCATCATTGTCCTGACACACTTTCGCCTAGATATGCATTAATACATGAATAATATATTTAGAATTAGTATAAATATTCACGTAGGTATCCGTTTTTCTTTGTTTAGTACATGTATGCATAAATAAGAATTTGTGTTACACAGATTGTGTGACCCCAAACTAAGCAGTAAGCTTGTACTATGGGTACCACACAACGAACTCTGGGGGTTTTCCCAGTAACACCCAGACCCCAAGCCAATTTAGAAAAGTTCGTTTCCTAAATTGACCTGACCGGGGATCGAACCCGGGACCCTAGCTTGGAAAGCAGATGCATATGCCACTACGCCAACGGGCCAGTCTAAATGTTACTATAATTTATGGGTATTGATTTGGTTTATATAAGTGGCACATTGTATACATATGGGGAGAACTGTAATTGGCCATCTGTATGTACTTAGTGTTTTAAGTCTATTTTTGTTTGTAATCGCTGTTGTTCTCCTGTATAAATAAAAAAAAAAAAATTATATTGACCTTATAGAAGAGTCGCGCAGGTGCGCCCAAAGCTCGAGCCACCTCTTGGCAGCTGTCCCCAAACCGCACCACGCGGCACACGGACACGGCCACTGGGTCCAGGGAACGACTCACGCTTGACACTATGACAAAATAACTATACTATCACTATAGAACGTTTTAAGAATAGAGCGGCTAGACAAGTGAGAAACGCTTCGTAAAACGCTTTTACGGCGGTTTTCATACAACTTTACGTTTCGTTTATATAAGAAAGTTAAATAACGTTTGACTACCAATTTAAAATTAATTACGCTAGATTACGTGCCATTTGTGATTCTATTCTACTAGCGTTTACGACAATTGAGCACCTTGTCTAAGCCCTGGATTACCTGGGAACATAAATTACACTACATGGGAATACCCAGATGTATCATTGTTACCTGGTGTTTAGTACAATGTTAAATGTTCCCAGCGCCCTCGCCCTCTTCCTCCCCTATGTGTCTTAATATAAAACTGATAACGGACAGACGTGTGCGCATCTAACGCGTAAGTGTTCCTGTGCACAAAATTATACTCATACCAGGACCCGAACTGAATATATGTGTTTAGTGTTGTGCATGTGCTGTGAAGGAATCCTCCATCGGAACCCAAACCTACATAAAGTAGGTACAACTGTCTGGTGTCGTGGCATTACGTACATGACATTTTCAGGTAATGTAGAACTGAAGTAATAGGCAGAGGTGAAGTAATAGGGTTGAGAATCGTAAAGCAAAATGTAGAATATTCACTCATAATTACCCGCAATATTGCCGTTGTGTGCGTCTGTCCGGTATCAGTTTTATCTTAAGACACATAGGGGAGGAAGAGGGCGAGGGCGCTGGGAACATTTAACATTGTACTAAACACCAGGTAACAATGATACATCTGGGTATTCCCATGTAGTGTAATTTATGTTCCCAGGTAACCCAGGGCTTAGACAAGGTGCTCAATTGTCGTAAACGCCAGTAGTATATAATGACAAATGGCACGTAATCTAGCGTAATTAATTTTAAATTGGTACGAATAATGTGCTTTTAATACGTTCTTTTAATTGCAGAGAAAATTAACTAAATAACGATTGCCGAAACGCTCACTCATTCCATGACAATTATTTCGGTAAGTGTATTTTTAATTACCCACAACCACTTGTAACTCGAAACGTATTTGATTACGAAATAGAAACGGTTTGAGATTTTTTTTTTGACGCAGTGAATTAAAACAGATCGTGTATCAAATGGCCGGATAAATAAAACATAATATATTTTTATAAATTTGTAATCTCTATAATTTGCGAGTACAACATTCTTAAAAATATCTGTACCAGAGGTACGCTCGGAAATAGTCACCTTAACATAAATAATAAAAACTCGAGACTATCACACTAATATGTTGAACCTAAGCACAGTACACATCATAACAGTAGGATGTCTTCGTAGAAATGTAGCGTTCGCGGTTTGTATGTGTGCGAGCTAATACGTACGTGTCATGCAAGCACACAACGGCAATATTGCGGATAATTATGAGTGAATATTCTAGCGCCACTCGGAGTCGCCCGCGACGCAAATATGCGACCGCTTTCCTTTCTCTTTCTGCTCTACTTCAAAAAACGAACATTTCTATGCAATCCTTGAACTAAAACGCTGTCAATATCACACGCACGAATAAAGCATAGTTACTCAAGTGTAATTAGAAAACAATTTGAAGACAACAAGAGTAAAAGACGAAATAATTTAAACTTCTTATTTCAAAAAAACGCTTTTTGTAAGGCTGCGTGACGTACAGCGGTAACAGTGTTTCGCACGCACTGATATCAATTAAGGCGACGCATTGGAAATTTTGATGGCAGGGATCGAAATTGTTTTAAGTGACTCCAAAATGTATGAAGATGATATTTGGTAACCTGATTCTTCATTTC
This sequence comes from Zeuzera pyrina, assembly GCA_907165235.1. Lineage (NCBI taxonomy): Eukaryota > Metazoa > Arthropoda > Insecta > Lepidoptera > Cossidae > Zeuzera > Zeuzera pyrina. The sequence continues at coordinate 10,976,151 of OU015641.1, forward strand.
ATTGACTTTATTTTGACAGTTGAGATACACGATTGGTTAACTTTAGTAACACAAAAAAAAATATCCAAGAAATCTCTTTAAAACATCTTTTTAAAACAGAAATTAACATCTTTAAGAGTAATGGGACTAATTTATGATTCTAAATTTTCTGTATAGTTTTAAACTAAACATATTCTTCAAAACGATAGTTGGATTTTTTTTAATTTATTACAGTTTTTAAATAAACGAAAATAACTACTTTTCGTATTTTTCGTAAGCTAGCGCGCGCACTTTTGCATAGACCAGAAGGTCTATTTTGGATTGCATTATTGTTTATCAATGCGTCGCCATAACTCCTATTTAAGGCTTCATAATTTGGTGCATAGGATGCGTCTACCTCTATATACATAGAAGTCTTTAGTTTCGGGCGAAACTGAATTAGAAACAGTTTCTGTCTGTTTTGACACTATTTAACTTGCACTATGGCTGTCATAGAACGAATGGGCTGGTACTCTATAAGACAGACTCCAAGAAAATTTAGCAAAATTTGTTTTGTAATTGACTAACCAGGATAGAATCATAAATGAGGTGAAAAGATGGGCCGTACTGCACTAAATCAGCCCACTGCGATGTGTGAAGGTAGAAGTGACTAACTGACAGAGGTTTTAAATAGATACTGATTGCCACCAGTAACAATAGACTAACGCAACGGCATAATGTGTCTTCTGAACTAAGGTGACACTCGAAGTTGATATCACTAGAACACCCGCAATTTATCAAACTCGTTACATAGTAGGTGAGCGCCTGCAACCTTTTTAGCCTCAGTCATATAAAAAGACCGAGGAATTCCATTATTTTTCATAAAAGAATTTTCAAAATGGCAAGCGAGTCACTTGGTGAAAAATGATCACTATCGCCTACGGACACCCGCAACATTTGGGGAATCACGGGTGCGTTGCCGGCCCTTAGGGAAAGAGGGAAAGGAAGAAAAGGAGGGGGAGGAGGGAGATGGGCCATCTCCCTCCTCCCCCTACTTACCGAACGAAACACAAAAGCAATAGATGCTGTTATTTCCCGTCGGTATTCTGTGAGAGGGTTATATTTCGCCGGGCGAGCCGGCCCAATTCGTGCTGCAATACAGCATGGCTTTACCACACATAAAACACACATTACCATTACTTTCTGTGAACATGCGCAAGCGCAGCCCGAGCGTACGTCCAGCAACGCGCAGAACATCGCAGCGGCGCAGATGTAACTGTTGCCGGTAGCACGCCAGCGGTAATTCGGGCAGAGCGCTGCACCCGTTTGCCGCCTGCAAAACACACACACACACACACTATTAGCATTAGCAGGGAATAAGTTACTTTTCTAATTAGGTAAATAACTGTTCCACGTTTCCTACGCAGATTCCACTGGACATACCTGGGGGTCTAGACAAGTGGTTCAATTAACGTAAACGCTAGTAGAAAAAATGACAAAAACACGTAATCTAACGTAATGAATTTTAAATTGGCAGTCAAACTTTATTAACTTTCTATTCAATCTGAGCCGCTACCTCAATACGTAATTGCATCCAGTAAGCGATTGCCGTGTCATTCACGATCAATCGCAATATGTTGTAAATCGATCACGATATAATATGTCGAATCGCTATAGCTACCTAAGTTAATTAATCAGTGAACTAAAAACTAGTACTAGCGACCTTATTTATGCTAAAAAAAAGTCGTTTTATCGCATGGCACAGTGATCGCGCAATTATGTGATAGTGATACCAATTTAAGACGACGGTTGGACGACGGACGACAACTATCGCAGTGTGCAGTTCTTTACGTGATAACCCCAGTCAGTCGGTGAATAGTTGCAGAAAACAGTAAATGATTTTGGAATATAAGAGAAAAGACCATTTTTCATTTTATAAGTGTAAAAAATTTCCAAAAAAATCTATTGGAATATATTTTGTCTATGGAGTCATATTCGCCGTTTAACTATGTTTTTTTCCAATTACCAAAAAATATTAAATGTTTGACACAGTAATATCTATGCCACATGTCAGTCTTTCGTAGTCCATGAGGAGTATATTGTAATCTGTCTCATTGCAATGCGTACGTGGGCGACGGCTTGGCCGTATTTATTTCATTTGACAAAATTCGCTAAGATTTATCTATCGTCTCCTGGTGTGTGTAGTGTATATAGTATATAGTGTAGAGGCTATTTTCAAAAGTAGGTATTATTTATGAGGAAAAACGTTGAGCAAATGTTGAATATATTATTTTAATTCATCAACTTACTATCAATAGATGTCTATCAACTTACTATCGATAGATTTGAAGTATTAAAGTAATACATGTAATTATATACATGTTTGAGCAATGTTTTTTTTTTCATAATTTAGTACTTAGTACCTATTCGGCGGAATAGTCACAGTAATCGGCCGAATACCGCGTACTATTCCGTTCGAATACCGATTATTGAAAAAAGTATCCGAGTAGGTCGAATACCGAATAGTAATAGCAGAGTACTCGTGGCACACTACTTCTTATGTTGGAAACTAATCAGCCTTAGATAATGCTGAACACCGTGGTTTTTATTTTCCTCTATACCTGTTGGAGATAAAAAAATATGCTATAATATGCAAAAAAAAATGCGTTATATTAATATATTTTCATACCAAAAGCTTGAAATTTTGTTTTCAAGATTCTCATGGCCCACAGTAATATAACAATGTAAATATATGAATATGTAAAGGAGACTTATTTATCGGTCGATCCTAGCTTGATTTGTTTGTCTTTACCGTGAGTATTGTTTCCATAATAAAGTGGCAAATCTCCACTTTTATTGAAACTGCCACTGAAAAGTCTTTTTGCTATCAAATCAATAATACACCTTTCCGCCTACCGTATTCACACACACTCCTCACCTTTAATATTAATAGTCGCCACTCAACTAATCCCCAAGTTTATTTGGGATCTTTTTCCTACCCTAATAACTATTTTTGACTTTTAATCAAATAAACTATAACATACATTTAAAAATTTTTGTTTTGGCTTCAAAAAACCGAAAAAGCCTATTTCAAACAGTTTTTAATAAATATTTTTATAGCACGGCTCTTTTTAGACTAATCTTAAAATATTATAGATTTTGAAAATAATCATGAAGACAAAATTGTAAAAAGATAGTTTACGGAAATATTTATATTTATTTGTATCAAAGGTCAAGTTTTGGCGTGAGAGTAAAGCCAAAATGTCTGCTGTCTCGGATAGCGAAATGGAAGAGTGACAATATCTATTTACGACTTATTCCCATAACAAAAATAACGTAACGAAGCTAAGGAAGTTGGAAGCAAGCCAATTGAAATGCAGTGTTTAAATATTCGGTCACTGCGATCAATGCTCTGTATTTATATTTAAATTTGTTGCCAAGAAAAGTAATTGAATTGTACTCTAGAACACAGTGACGCCATCTAGTACAAAACTAAATTAATCTAATATATAAAAATTTATGTTCGTTTGTTTGTTTGTTCGTATTTTATGGGCTGCCTTTTATTTTATTGTTCACCCGATTGCGATGAAATTTGGTATGGAGATAGCTTGAATCCTGAGGAAGGACCTAAGCTATTTTAAAAATAACGACGACGAAGTCGCGGGCATTACCTAATAAGTATACTATAACAATTAATATTGTATTGTTTTGTTAAACTAACTTCTGTCCTTAGCTTTGTTCGTGCGCGAAAACAACTTAACGAGTATCAATTTGCGTCGTTAAATATTTTATTAAGATTTAATTACCTTCGAGTATTCGGCCCTAAGCTTAGGGTTACCAACCGTACTATACAGAGTTAATTTAAAACTACTAATAACCCCTTAGTATTTTGTTCTTAACATTATCCCCAATAGCTTTTATTCTACGACTTTTAAAAATTCATAATTTTTTCTTTCATACAAAAATATAAATATATTAAATGTTTCTGAAAATGGCGCCTACTCTACCCGGTCGCTAAAGCGGCACACGCGCAGAGGGGCTACCACTGTACCATTGGAATACGTACACAGAGTAATTACATTTCAGACAGTACAACATAACTTAAAAAAGTCGTAGAACTAAAGTTGTTAGGTATGATGACAGGAATTTTGCACTAAGAGGTTATTAGTATTTTTCAATTAACCCTGTATATTGTAATATAATAGTATTATAATAATAGTCCCACTAAAAAATACTATAGATCAATCTTTATTTTGACCACATTTCGAGTTTCGGCTGATGTAATGTGCATGTAATCCAACGTGCTTCTGTATACAAATAGGCTTTTGATCTATATTAATTTAAAAATTGAAAACGATAAAACGTATGACACTTTTATTGTAAACAAAAAAAAAATACTCTTTCCATAACACAACTCTTTTCATAACATCACAAATTCGACAGCTGGCAAACCCGTTTTCAAGGACAATAATATTTTGCTACTGCTTTGTTTATACATATACAATACTTTATTGTTCGTCAAAAAGCACATGTCGCTGTTCAAAATATCAACAGCAGTAGGCCGACGTAAGGGAAAATTATGTGTTCTTATTAAAAGATTAGAAGTTTTTGCCAGAAACTCATATTATATGGCAATCACTATGTATAATAAATTGCCGGGATATTATAAATCTGAAAGACTGCTACTGTTTAAAAAAAGAATCTTTTTATTGCTAAAAGAAAAATGCTATTATAATATTAACTAAATTATTAATGATAATATTAAATAACCAATTTTTGCAAATTTTTAGTTCTTTTTTTCTTGCTTTTAATTATATCTATTTTGATTATGCATGAGTGCATGACATTCAATATTTAATTAATGTTTTTTCTTATTTGACATTTTATAAGCTTATTTAACATTTATTTGACTTTTTATAACTTATTTGTATATCATTATAATTTTGATTATCCATGACATTTTATAAAATTATTAATTAAATATTGGCATGTTATGTTGTTAGCAGAATATGAAGAGCCTCTATATTTATGTGTACAATATTAAAATCAATGTTATACTCGTATTCAAGCAAATAAATAAAATTATTATTATTGTTATAAAATACTATATTATTTTGAAGTGTATAATTTTTTTTATAGTTTATTCTGAAAAAATACCATAATTAGCCGAAGAAATGTTGGCAACCCTACCTAAGCTGTACAATATGACGAGTACTATCAAAATACGCAAAACGCCAAGTCGTTCAGAAGTTACACGATAATTAGCAGAGAAACCAATTATTATACATATATAAAGATAAGGCATTATTAATGTATAAAGTAAAAGAATATGACTCGATTTTTGATTAAATAAAAGGCCAGATATTGCTAAAACATTTTTATATTCTGTGAGACCTATAAGCCCGTAGACGACGCTTTAACCTACACTAATATTATAAAAAGAGAGAGTGGATTTAGTAAGTTTAAGAATTTGTGTAAATGTTACTATAATTTATGGGTATTGATATGATTTATATAAGTGGCACATTGTATACATATGGGGAGAACTGTAATTGACCACCTGTATGTACTTAGTGTTTTAAGTCTATTTTTGTTTGTAATCGCTGTTGTTCTCCTGAATAAATAAAAATAAAAAAATAAAAATAAAAAAAGTTCGTTTATAACATCCGTCCTCTCTGACGACCCCGTTAGGGATACGGCGTGAAAATATGTATCTATGTATGTATGTATGTTTATAATATGTGGAGGGTAATCTTCTGAACCACTGCACCTATTTGAAAAATTCATTCACTATTTGAAAGGTATATTATTCCAGATGGACATAAGCTATATATTAAGTATTCGACCCGGGCGAAATCGGGGCGGAGCGCTAATTTTACAATAGAAACAAACGTATCAAAATCTGGCAGGACGCGAGGCGGTATGCTGTGATCTGATTGGTCACATAGAGATCGGACGATGAATATCCGAGAGCAGATAGGCGAAGAGTTGTGGGTGTGGTCACCGGTTAAGTAACGCATTACTAAACTATGGGCAGTCGCAGATGTCCTCATAAGCGTTGTCTAAGGTTTACTAGTCTGTGTTTATTCTAAAGACGGACGTCGTGTCTTTTATTATATACCAACGACAATAACTCAATAAACTATAGCGAGAGTGAGACGGGGTGTCGTCAAGCGTATAGTTGAGAGCTTTCCTCTCAATTTAAGAGGTCCGTGCGCCAGACTACTTTATTAATATCAATATAGTCTATAATAGCACTCGCATACTAAGGCGAAAATGTGTGAGAAGAATGATGAGATTTGAGTAGACGAAAGAAGTGTGTAAGGACCGTCCTCTCTGACTACCCCGTCAGGGATAGTGTGAAGATATGTATGTATGAAACTCTACATTAAATATTAGAACAATTAAAATGTCGTCTTACTTGATGTTGAGATCCATAATAAACCGTAGTCCTTGAGACGACGGGTGATGCACCGTTAGGAAATTGTAACGAGCCCAAACCGTGCGCGTAGCCAGGCTGGAAATATAGAAGAATAGTTATTTTTTTTATAATTTTTCTTTTTTTGTTAATAAATATTATAAATTTAACTGTTTAACAGATAGATGGCACTGTTTTCGATCTAGTTACATTATGAAAAATGTGCGTCAAAGATTTCTTTGAACAATGATAATAACTAATCACTAATATTATAAAGAGAAAAATTTTATTGTTTGTTTGTAATGGATAAACCCAAAAACTACCCAACAAGATTTCAAAAATTCTTTCACCTATAGCAAATATATTATCACCGAGTAACATGGGCTGTATTTCATTTTGAAAAAAATTCTACCCGTGTGAAGCCGAGGTGAGTCGCTAGTCACTAATAAGCTCATGGAGAGCTGCTATTCACGTCATTAGTTCTCCGTAACTATTCAACGAATTCAAATGGAGTTTTCACTAGTTCTTGGACAAGGTCTTAGGCACTAGGCTACAACTGTGATACCCATGCGAAACTAGAACAGATACCCTATACCCATGCGGAATTGAATTGCTGAAGGATTCTATTATAATGAAATAAAACAGTTGTATTAATATTTCAGTAATGCTGTTAGTATTTTCTGAATGTCACTTTTCGAATACAAAAAAAAAATTATGTATTTTAAGTGAGTTATAGTCCTCAAATACCTCAAATTTACTATCGACCGGAAAGTAGAACGACAATCCCCGGAAATTTAGAGCGAAAAGATGACGCTGCGAATCATAGAGACCAGGGTGCGTGGCCCCGAAACAGTGCTCCACTTGCTCGATGGAAGGCGCTATCTCGGGCGAGTTGAAACACATACCGCTGAAATAAAAAAAATTCAGCTTATTACGACACATATATAATTAATAATTTTAAACTTTATTACGACACATATATGTTGGAATTCAGTAGCGGTTTTAAGGCTGGGGCTAAGGGGCTTGAGCCCCCCCTGCATCTGAGTCCCTCCATGAAAAATTTTACGGTCCCAGAACGCCGTACCCTCATTGGGTTCAAGCCCCTCCCAAACCAAAATCCTGGATCCACCACTGTTGGAATTGCTTTAGTGATCAGATTCTATAAGAAAATGAGTTTTAAGACATACAGAGCGACACCTTCAAAGATTAAACATATACAAGAATTTCTAATTTCAACAACCACTTTTGTAACGTAATGTTTAATTATTTAAAAACTCTTAGTAAAGACACTTATTCTTATTAATAAGTAATAATTAGCATTGATTAGTACCGGTGGCAGTGTGATGAATCCGCTGTGATCTTCGATGTATCATATAAGACGTTGAGATTATTTTGCCAATAAAAAATACCCAACATTCGTGGTTGTATCAATATTACAATTGTTTTCAAGAAAGACCATAAAAATTATTGATTTTTGGTTTGTTTTTCCTTTTGCTCATGAAGCCTTACAAAAAAAATAAAGAAAATTTCATTTAACTCATGCACTTCTCCTCTCATATCCTATTATATTTTCATCTTCCATTCTCATGTCGTCTCGTAATCTATTTCATAGATAAAAATGGTACAAGCTAGCTGAGTCATCTACACGCAAAACATCGTATGGCCACGTATGGCATTAAAATCAGAATGTCACCGGGTCATCGGTCATTGTGTAGACGGCATAATTATCGCCAGATATCAATACAATAACCTCATAATAACGATCATAATATATAGTATGTATATTTATACATTATGATTTAACTTTCCCCGCCGCTCCTCTCGCGCAGATCGGATGCTTGTACCCTAGGTATACCTCATAGACATTAAATAAAGATGAACTCCACGTAGTGTAAGTAGCTATGCTAGACCGGTGCGAACAGTGCACAGACAAATTAGCCTAAAGACAGGAAATGAAAGGGCACCGTTTTCTGCCATCGATGCGCACAAACGCTCATATAACTTCAAACACAAACGCGCGCTCCTTTAGTATTAACCAGAAAGCAGATCCGTGACCTGTGTCTAATTGTTTTAAAAAATATAGTATAAATTACGTAAACAATGCCAAATTGCGCTGTAAAGTGGTGTGGTAGTGACAGTCGTAAAAATAGATTCAAAAAGGATAATATCACGTTTCATCGGTAAGTATAAAATTAATAATAAAAATGTATATCAAAAAAATGCAGAGCTCTCACCGTACTGGTCGCTGGTAGCTTTGAGTCAGCGTTTGTCCTTGTCTAGCAAGCTATAATTACATGTTGCGTCCTCACTCTTGCAAGATGGCACGTGTAAGTAGGGACGCGAAAAAACGTATCGATATATCAATATATTTTCCATTAATTTTGAGAATTTATAATGACTACCATTCTTTGAAATTATATACCTAGTTCCATCCATACTATCCATACTATATAATAATATAATATATATAACATGTAATTATATAATATAATATATTATTGTATAATATAATGTATAATTATATAATATTATATAATTGTATAATCCATATCCATACTAATATTATAAATGCGAGTCTCTGTCTGTCTGTCTGTCTGCTTGGTTTTCACGGCTAAACCGCCGTACCGATTTTAATAAAATTTAGCATGGACACAGTTTGACACCAGGGGGTGAACATATGCTATTTTATTTTTCAAAAATCTACCCCTAAAGGTGTGAATAAGGGGATGAAACTTTGTATGGGAAATTTTTAACCTCTGAACCGATTAAAACGAAATTTAGTATAGTACATAGATAAAACCTTTTCTATTAAAAAACATACTTCTTTTTTCCAATAATCTACCCCTAAAGGAGTAAAAAGGGGATGAAACTTTGTATGGGAAATTTTTAACCGCTGAACGGATTAAGATGTAATTTGGTATAGAGATACACCTTTTCTATTAAAAAACACAGTTATCATTAAAAAGATGTCACCGTTCTTTTTTCAACCGACGAAAAAATGATGGAGGTTCTCAAGTCGGTGCATATTTTTTGTTGTATACGACCATGCTAGCTTTTTACAGAGCAGTCTGATTTTGATGAGTCTCTTTTATTGGATAGAGTATATCTCGAGTTTTAGGTTCAATTTAATTCGGAAAAAAATTGAGAATACGATTTAACCGACTTAAAAAAAACACCGAAAAGTACAAAATAACTATTCTTTACTAATCACAGCTCAAATAAAAAAAAAACTTTATACATACGGTACAAATACCTATATAATTAAATTCGACAGTTACTGAAATCGATGCAAGCCTCCCAAACTAATAGACTTTCTGTTGTGACACATTAATTTGGAATCCACTTTAATAACCGTCAAATTTAATTATGTACATACATACATACGATCTTCACACCATATCCCTAACGGTGTAGTCAGAGGGACGGAGCGCCAAGCGTCGTGGTCCTTACATACTTCTTTCGCTTCTTCTAATCTCATCATTCTCCTCACACATTTTTGCCTAGGTATGCGAGTGCTTTTGACATTTCCGTCGGCTAACACTAGAAAATTTAACTATATACGTATTTCGTATGTATAAAGTATTTTTTTTTATATTTGAGTTGTAATTAGTAAAGGATAGTTATTTTATACTTTTCAATGTTTATTCCAGTAGGTTTAAATTTTTTCTTAATTTTTTTTATTTCTCCCATTTGAGTGACCTTGGTCTAAATAAATACATAGGATGGGTGTACAACTAACTACTTTTCTATATATCAGAAGGAAATGATATAAAAATATATCATCAATATAAATAAAGCTTATAATTAGTAATTATTATTTCGTGTATCTTCAAAGGCCAAGCTTGCAATACCAGTGCAATTTAAATGGGACCACCTCGGAAGTATATCAAACAAAAAAAAATTTTTAAATCGGTACACAATTGATGAAGTTATCGGTGAATATACATAAAAAAGCATACAGACGCACATAGAATCTCCCTCATTTTAAAGTTGGTTAAAAAAATACATACAGACGAAAAGGTTGGGTGGTTCTACCACCAAAGCTTTTCAGTTTCGTTTTTTGTCAATTTAATTTTTTGTTAAAAAGTTTTACATTACGAGAAACACGTACTACCCAAACGAATTTGATTTGCATTTCTATTCCAAATTTTTGATTTTTTTGTTTCGTAATAAAGAATCTTGTTTTGATTATATATACATATTTTATTATTTGTATTTTTAAAATAAGCTTATGAAAATAATTCTTGTATTTATCGATATATACAATATCTACGAGTACATCACTATTTCGTTTAGTACGTGACGTTACCTTGCCGCCCGCTTACGTCTCATTCCTCTAACCTTGACAGAATAGTTCGCTTAGAAATTTGTAAACATTTCAGGTCTCTTGGGTAGTTTGTCTGTGGAACAGTGCGACCGCACCGGGCGCCGCGGCGTCACAAAGGTGTCGAAAATGCGACGATAGATCATCAGCGTCGAAAATAAAACCCAATCATTCCAATACCGCTTAACCCTAGTCGCCAACATCAATGCTATGGAAATCCAGCTCGCTGTTTACATATTATTTAATAAAATTTGTCATCAAGAAGAATTTATAAACGCGGGCTCTTCGTCCCTATATCATCCGGCTCGCAGCTTACGTACGTATTATCATTTAATAAGTAACAAATTAATGAACTGATAAATTATATCTTTTGAAATATGTGCCACGACGCATTCGTAGAATATTGACTCCTAGGTGACAATTTTATCTCGTCCTTTCTTGTAAAAGGTGTCCCTATCTCATCAAAGAATTGTGACATTATTTCCAGTCCCTATTTATTTCCCTAAGTCCGTGACGACTGCATATAAGGAAGGGCGTCTCAATTGGATCTCGCACCTCCCCAAAAATTTACTAGGGTCGCCAATGCGTGTAGGTACTTTAACATAAAACAGCCCCTTGTAAATACGATGCACATATTCACAGCAAACAAGCCAATTGAACGCGAATATTAGTCATTGATGTGCTCTTTTCCACTGAAATTGCATCCGATAACTTATTCAATGTAAATGTGTCACATATTGATTGCCTTTTGAAAGTATGAACGGCAAGTTTATCTATTTTTAATATCTCTATATGAAGTTTCGTTATAGAAAGAGTGAGAAACCTTGACATGCCCCGCGCTATGTCACTCCCCCTTCGCTAACATCATAGCGTATCTTACAAATCCAATATCACATACAATAACGTGTCATATAATATTTTCATCAATCATCCATACGTTATATGTACGTCTGTCTGTCCACGCATCACTTACAAACTCAGCTTGATTTTAGCAATACGGAAGGCTTACTTAAAGTTTACGTTAGTAACTAATTAATCTGTAATTAAAGTAAGATTTTCTGTTTATTTTAGCTCAATCTGATTGCTCATTCAAAAGATATTTGAATATTTAAGACTTCAATCAGCAACACGAAAGAGGTGAACAAACCAGCAAAATACGCTTTAAAAAGCGTCCTAAGACCACGTGACATAAAGCCAAAATTAAAAAAAAATTATTTTTGGTACCCCAATTCGTACTTATTTAACAAGAGAAACCGCAAACCGATGAAAATAATACTGGCTTATTGATGTCACGATTTCATAGTGTGTATGGTAAAATAATACAGCAAATGAATATCTATGGATTTGTAGTTATTTGTTGTTATTATAACTTACTTCTCTAATTAAAGGAGTAAAACGTTACTATGATCTGTGCGTACGAAGCCACTGGGCACGATTAGTCTTTATGAAATACCTTATACCATGGTAGAAATTACAAACCATTAAAAATAAAATTTAATTTAATTTATTAAAAAATATGTGTTCCGCATAGAAGCAAGAAATAGTGACAGAATAACGTTTAATATCGCTGTAAATAAATATTAAGATAAAAAATAACTCGAAATCTGTTGGTTATAGTTTCATAATTATTATTAGTACAATACACAAACATTATAAAGCAATTGTAAAAGCAATTCTGTTCACAATTATCACAGGAAAATAAATTACTATCAATACAAATTACAAGTGTAACCTGCGCCAATTAAGAATGAAATCAAAATCGAGTATACGTAGCTCGCAAAAGATGCGAAAAAAAAATGAATGAATGAAAAACACTAGTAACAATACTTTAGTAGGAGATTAGTTTATGGAGTTAAAACTATAGTTTCTCAAACACTGTTTATTTTTAGAACCAGTGTTACACTTTTTTTTTTTTTAATAAATGCGCCAGAAGATACACATCGATCATCTGGTCTTATACTAGGGTATTCCCTGTACTATGAGAACCAGACGACGACAACAACTAGGTGCGTCTCCCAGTACACCCAGACCCGAAACAATCTAGAAAAGTTCGTTTTCTAAATTGACCCGGCCGGGAATCGAACCCGAAACCTTCGGCGCTTACACAGAACGCCTCAACCACTGCGTCATCGAGGTCTATGCATGGTCTATGTCGAACTATGGTACATATTACATACACACATATTTGTGATAAAATTAAGTGAGACATTTGCTTACATCCAATCTTATGCTATGAAATATATTTAAGGCGACGAATTGGAAATTTTGAAGGAAGGGATCTCATTTTTTCTAAGTGATTGGAAAACGTATGAAAGTTATATTGGGTAACCCGATAATTCATTTCATTGTTAGTTGTGATACTTTTTGGCTAACTTTTTTTAACAGAAAAAAAAAAATTAAAGAAACCTCTTTTAAGGGTGGCTTGCACCAACTATTTAAACTCGATTTAAGGATTTGACATCTCGCTTGCACATCGTGATAGATGTTAGTTCCTTAAATCGAGCTTAGTTGGTGCAAGCCACCTTAGAACAGAGATTTCCATTTTTCGGACTAACGGAATCGATTTATGCCTCTAAATTGTCTATGTAGATTAATCTAATTAACACTTCGAAATACCAGTTGGACGTTTTAAAATTAATTAGTTTTTAATATAAACGAAAATAACTATTGTTCGTATTTTTGCTAACTAGCGCGCGCACATTTGTTTGAAGAAAATATGAGCGCAGAAGCTCTATTTTAGACGAATTATTGTTTATCATTGCATCGAATTAACAATTTCTCAAGAATATCTACATTTATCCTAACAAGAAAGAAAACATTGGACCTCATTTTGACTTACATTTTTAATTGGCGTAAAGTATAGGTATAATATATATTAGATACTCACCTATACCTAAGTTTGACTAATTTCATATTATATATTTCTATAATCTTGAGTCGTTGCGCGACAGGATCAAATATTAATCGTATACCGTCCTGAGGCATATTTATTACTAAGTCTACAGCTAATGGATTCTGAAATAAATTAATAAGTGATTAGTTGAGTGCTAATTGCCATAATAATAGCTATCATACTAATAAAGTTCAGACACATACACTGATTTTGTGGCTACCAACTAAGTCCTAAGCTCTATACAATGAAGAATCCAGAAGAATGCTCAGTAATATCCAGACTCCAAGCCAAGAATTTAACACGAGAGTTTCGACTGATAAGGCAGATATTCACCAGTTATCACAGCACTAATGTGGCTGTCAAAAGATCAAAGATAACCTCTATTTTTCAACCGATCAAAAAATAGTCGAAACATTCCATACTTGTAACATTTCCAGATATTCAAAGTTTCATCTATCGTTTTCCCCTTATCGTCGTTCCCTTATTAATAGTGATGCTAAAGATCAATCTTTAGAAGATCAATCTTGGCATTGCAGTTTGGGTTTTGGTCTTCCTGTTTTGTACTTGGTCTTCCAGAAAATGTAAGACCAGATTCCAGACATGACTTCTTTTTGGTCGGAACTGCCTTCAGCGATGGAAACAGAGACCGTAGATGCATAATTCGCTTCTTAGAGCAACGAATTCTCTCTTAATTTTTTTCTTTAATACTTACATCTTTTCCCACTAGGGATCGATGTCAACATCGATCGAATGATGAACATCGCAATGAAAACATCGATATTTTTGACGAAATTATGGAAACGTAAACAAAACCTATTATTTTGTACATTTGACTATACTCCACACAAATACTAGAGAAAAAAAATGCATATTTTAAGATTTCGTGGCTAAAAAAATGTTAAAATATTGATGTTTTTTTACCAATGGGGCGATGACATCGATATTTTGAATGTGCTAACATCGATGTTAAATTGGGTCGTATTACTAGTGAATTAAAGCGTGTTATCGCTTGACTCGAAAGCTTTAATGTTGCGATAATGTTGTCCTGATTATTCTTTCATACACGATATCTGTCAGATACTTACCTGATCACTATATAGTACTTGTACTCCTCTGATTGTGCCCACTTGACTCTGTATAATAGCGACAGATTGAGAAAAATGCATGCCTGTAACAATAAACAACAAATTAATAGTTTTCTATTATGATATAAGTATGGATTTAATACGATATGAACATGATTCAAAATGTGTATTTCAACAACAACAACTTTATTATTCTGTTTTATAACGCCAATTAAACGTAATAGTTATTTAACGTTAAAGCATGTTTATTATTAATATAATTCATAAATAATTACAATCATGCGTAGACTTAGAAATCCATTATCCGTTTTTCTGCAACTACATGTAATAAAGAAGAAACTTTCTGGCTGACTTATTGACAGACATGTCAATAAAAGGCCAAACCACTGGGCAGTGTTGGGCAAAATATATTTGTGAAAACAATTACAATTTTTAATTGTAAAATGTAATTGTGTGAACATTTCGTAGGCAAACAATTACAATTACAATTTTAATTGTAATTATTTTTTAGGGTTAATTAGGGTTTAGTGCTCGGACCAAGAAAAAAAATGGAGCCATAATAAGTTGCTACTCTTACCACCGTATGCCAAACGAATTTTTGTGTCTCTTTCTATCTTATTGAGTGTAACTACGAGTAAAACAGTAAGCTATAGTAAGTATGGCAACCTCACACTGTCAGTGTAATTCGTGTCAGCTTATGAGTCGGTCATGAATTAATTTTTTGCAAAATACTTCTAAATTTTAAGTGTTTTGGTCACTATTCATAAAAATAAAAATATGTCATGGTCAGCTGTGTATCGTTGTACTGTGACTGTGACTTTCCCAAGTCACGGACATTAGTAAAAATCTAGAAACTCGGTCAGCAAAAAAAGGACACTAAGGACACGCTCTTAGGGAAATGCTCCGTCCATCGTGACATTTAGTCCGAGGTTTAGTGTATAGAGAACAGATAGAGGTTATGTAGGTAAGCAGTAAGAAGGGATTTTTTCAAATTCAACAAAACAGATTTTGTGTTATCTTTTGAGTCACATTTTTTGACTTCCAACAGTTCCAAGTTCGATTCTTCGATTTTTCGATTCGATTCTTCACTTTTCAAACTGATATTTCAAATTTTGATAACTGGCTTGAATTTCCAAAAATCCTTTCTTATATCAATTCCCTATCGCACCTCTATGCATAATTTTAAATTTCCTGACCCAACGGCTTAGTCTGTACTGTACGTTGATATAATATCACTCATTCACTTTTTATACATATATATTCTACAGCGAAACAGAATTTCTACGGCATTTTACTAATGGATATAAAGTTACTCAAATGTTTCTAAATATTTATTATTTTATTCGTATATTCCATAGTTTAGAGTGGAACTAACTAACGTAATGCCCCATTTACATTGGTCAAGGACAGTAGCGAGTAGCGAGATGTACAGTGGCGAGTGGCGAACGTCTGGACAGTGACCGTTTATACTACAACAAGTGGCATTACTCCGTCGATATAGATGAGCATTTAGGGATCACGTCGGAGTCACCATTTTAGGGATTTTTATCACGTCGGTATAAATCCAAACAAAAAATTAAATGTCGGTGTCAAACTTAATATTTCTTCTTACACAATTCAATAAGTACAAAGTGGAATGGCAGGGCGATGGTATGTAAGCGACTGGCGAGCCGCGCGTTCAAATTGCTTTATATTCTACTAAAACGCAATTCAGCACTTTTAGCATCGCCAGGTCGCTACAAACGACGTCGAAAAAGTACCGCACAAAATTATTTCCATTACAATGAAGCAAATAGAAGAAAAAGTGTTATCTTCTTCTCTTATATATAAAAATGAATGTTTACCATTTAGACGTCATTTTGTTTACAATATCGCATAAAACAGCACTCGAGGACCGTCTTGTTGCCGGTCAATGTACTAAATTTGACCATTTACACTGCGCCAAGTCGCGAGTCAAGAATAAAAAAGATAAAAGCGCGCGCGCAAGGGGTGTCACTCACCCAAAAAATGGAACGCGATTCTATTTGGATCTACTTGCAAGGGAGCTTGCAAGCCATGCTGGCTCGCTACTGTCTGATCCGTTTACACCATTGTACTTACGTACTGTACTTATCTATTTCACTAAACACTTGACCAATGTAAATCGGGCATAAAAGTGGAGTTGCGCTTGCGACCGGTTCACTGCAGGAAACAGTTAAGGTCAGTTTGCGAAGATATCGTTAATCATGTTTATATTGATAACAATCAAGGTAAAATCGTGAAAACACCTATCACCTGTTTACATAACAATGTTTCTACGCAAATTGTTTTGTAAAAACATAACGTAGTTAAATGTCGCATTTCTTAGAAAATTTACTTCCACATCATTATATTAAGCACTCGCATACCTAGGCGAAAATGTGTGAGGCAATGATGAGATTTGAGGAAGCGAAAAAGGTAATGTAAGGACCGCAACGCTTGGCACTCCGTCCTCTCTGACTACCCCGTTAGGGATACAGCGTGAAGATATGCATGTATGTATTACATTAATACGTGAAGCGAAAACTTCGGATCGCTTTTTAAGAGTATTGCGCGGACGGTGTGAGATTTGGCATAGTTAAAGTTTATATAGAGTAAGAAGTGCAGAAAGCTAAAATTTTTATTTAATGTGTTACAAGAACATTAAATTTAATTATTTTTACGTTTATACTGCCAATGTCAAAAAGGCTGACGAAGAAAATATACAGAGCGAAAGTGAGTGGTAAAAGAAGCCAAGGAAGACCAAGGCTGACTTATGAAGATCAAATAGCCAGAGTGTTGGGAGACGGAAATGTTAAAAGCACTCGCATACCTAGGCGAAAATGTGTAAGGAGAATGATGAGATTTGAGGAAGCGAAAGAGGTGTGTAAGGACCGCGACTCCTGGCGCTCCGTCCTCTCTGACTACCCCGTTGGGGATACAGCGTGAAGATATGTTATGTTATGTCAAAAAGGCTGTCAATGTTAAACTCATAATAGTAGAGTAGAGATTATCGCCAAATAGTTTATATTATAAGTTCATATTTATATTTAGGGTCGAATTTCGACCACCGCGCGACCTCCAGTTCTTATAAATAAAGACAGGATTTCCTACAAACGTTATTTAGCAGCGTTACTGAAAGTAATGACAGCGTAACAGTACATATACGAACATACATAGTACATGACGTGACGTCATTTCCCATTCGGAGTGAACAGTTATCGTATATGTCGTTGTTAACCCATCACCCTATAAGTCGAATTCTACAACCTGCATTCTGTTTTGTTACATGTATAAGCCTGTCAATGAGTAACTACCAGTCATCACGTAGAGTCGTACTCAATGAGTCATCATGATTGACGATTAATATCGGTCAACTTAATGCTAAGAGACTATTTTAACTTTTATTTAGGTGATTGACATGAAACCTACATTTAGTGTGATAAATTCCTGAAATCGTTAGTTATTTTCCGTTCAAACTCCAGAAAGGTGCCTCTCGTTGAGAGGCGAATCACGTGTCGATTGGCGGTTTTTGGAGTTCGAGTGGAAAATAGTTCCAGGAATTTATCACATGAAATGGATTTCTGCAAAGTAACACCTGAGTCTATACAATACCTACATTTAGATTATATGAAAGTTTATACATCTTTGGAAGTCTGATCAAAATCTACACAGCGTCTTTCTATGAATGGCAACCAACCGCATTACATTACGCCAACAAAATCTTTGTTTCTTATTTACTACTTGGAAGACATAGAGCAAGCAGTCAACCTGATAGTAAGTGTGCAAGGTAAAATACATACATCCACATATATCCACAGGCTGTGTCCCTAACGGGGTAGTCAGAGAGGACAGAGTGCTAACGTCGCGGTTCTTACATACTTCTTTCGCTTCCTCAAATCTCATCTATCTCCTCACACATTTTCGCCCAGGTATGCGAGAGCTTTTGACATTTCCATCTGCTAACACTGGCTATTTGATATAAGGCAAAATAATATTATGTAAATCTGTTAAATTAAGTCGTCATAGTAAAACACTACCAAATTGAGTTAATTGTCATGTAACGGGTATAAAAGAGATAGAACTGAGTGAAATTCAGTTAGTAAGAACGAGAAAGAAAACAAACGATTCCATTTTGGAAAACAACATCTTACAAGTGACATTTACAATAACAAGGCTTTTTATTATAATTAGCCACCGGATGCGCAGTGATTGCGTGGCTGTCGCTGTCTGCAAATAGTTAGGTAATAACCCCGTCGTTCAATAAGAGTCCCGGAGCCCCTCGACAACGCGCCGATGACAACCGTCGTCAGGTTTTAGTGGGTATACTCAGTCTAGACGAGTCCCACACACCCTCCTTGCCGCCTCCTGAGCGGGAC
This sequence comes from Zeuzera pyrina, assembly GCA_907165235.1. Lineage (NCBI taxonomy): Eukaryota > Metazoa > Arthropoda > Insecta > Lepidoptera > Cossidae > Zeuzera > Zeuzera pyrina. The sequence goes on from OU015641.1 coordinate 10,995,205, forward strand.
AGGGATACATGAAGTATTTCCCGACGTATAAAATTGAAAAGGTTCCCGCTATTCTGTTGATGGATTTTGCAAATAATTAACGAATTACTTTTTACAACATTACGTTGAAAGTTAAGTTGATTTAAAAATAAAAAGTAAAGTTATGACTCAAATTCATAAGTAATATTTATTTCTCCCGAAAAAACTGTCCTGAACAATAACACTCTTCACTGCGTAATAGAGCTAGCAAGGAAAAAAGAAATCACTAGAAAAACGACCACACGCTAGTAAAAATTAAGTCAACATTATGTAACGAAATTTCTTAGTAGTCAAAGGCTTTTTCACGAGTCTGAACTTTGAAGTAAAAAGAAAAAGCGGAAATTCTAATACACATGGTAATACACTTTTATTACTTATTACTTTACTTTTTAAATGAAACGTTTTTAAATGAATGAAAACAAAGACGCTCTGTAATTCTAGTAAATCCGAAGGCTTTCCGAGGATCTACTCGTTTTAATTACGAACCTGATAGGAAACAAAATATTCCTAGAAGACATTCATAACATAACATAACATAACATAACATAACTTCACGCTGTATCCCCAACGGGGTAGTCAGAGAGGACGGAGCGCCAGGAGTCGCGGTCCTTACACACCTCTTTCGCTTCCTCAAATCTCATCATTCTCCTCACACATTTTCGCCTAGGTATGCGAGTGCTTTTGACATTTCCGTCTGCTAACACTCTGGCTATTTGATCTTCATAAGTCAGCCTTGGTCTTCCTTGGCTTCTTTTACCACTCACTTTCGCTCTGTATATTTTCTTCGTCAGTCTTTCATCACTCATTCTTTCCATGTGCCCGAACCATCTAAGCATTCCTTTCTTCATTTTTACAATAACACTGTTGTGCAACCCTGTCATACTGCGTATCTCATCATTGCTTATCCTGTCCGCAAGCGTGACACCGCACATATTTCTGAGAGATCGCATCTCCACAGCATTTATCATACTTTCACTCGATTTCGGGCATATCCAGGCCTCACTGCCGTACAACAAAGTTGGCACCAACACCGCATTGTGGATGGCCATTTTAGCAGTGTTAGATATATTCTCACTACCCACTAATGCGGACAGAGCACCGTTCACTTTATTGCCAGCTGCTACCCGTCTCTCCACATCCAACTCACATCTTCCATCCCTCGAAAACGCACTCCCCAGGTACACAATTTCATTCACCTGTTCTAGACATTTTCCATTTACACTAATCACACATTTCGTTTGTTCCGCTTCTCTTTCAAACACCAGAACCTTAGTTTTGTTCACATTCATTTTCAATCCTTTTACTTCACAATCTTCTTTCATGCACGTGACTAGTGTCTGCAACTCTGCTTCTGATGGTGCTATTAGCACAGCATCGTCAGCGTACAATAGGCAGTTTACTACTGTGTCACCACATCCCATACCACTCATATTACCTTTCAATCTCTGGAGGCAACTGTCCAAATACAGCACGAATAGCCAGGCAGACATCACGCAGCCCTGTCTGACACCAGAACAGACTTCAAACCAGGGCGACATGTCACCGTCTATCCTTACACAGGCTCTGTGGTCTCGATATAATGACCTCACAGCCTGCAGTAAGGAGCCCTCCACGCCATATTCAGGCAGAAGACTCCACAATTTCTTCCGCACTACTCTATCGAATGCTTTCTCTAGATCCACGAAAGCGCAGAAAACTTTCTGACCTAAAGCCAGAAACCTTCCCACGATAACGCGAAGCGAGAAAATCTGATCCATACAACCCCTACCGTTCCTGAATCCACCTTGCGCCTCCCACAAATATCTTTCTGAAACACCTTTCATACGTTCAGTCAATACTTTAGTATAGACTTTACTCGCTAAGCTGACCAAGCTGATGGCCCTATAGCACGCACAGTCTAGGTAGGAACCTTTCCCTTTATATAGAGGTACTATGACTGCCGTGCGCCAGTCCTCTGGAACCTCCCCCTTCTGCCAACAAAGGTTGCAGAGTGCACAGAAGGCATCCCAGACCCTAGGACCACCATACTTGATCATCTCAGCAGTCACCTCATCAATTCCCGCAGCCTTTCCACATTTCAAACTTCTTGTCACTTTCTCAATCTCTTTCATACTAATGGCATCCTCCAGTCCCTGGCCCGAGTGTGGCAATTCATTAGAATCGCTCTCAGTATCAGAGACGGAGTCGCCACTCTCATACAGTTCTCCATAGTATTCACTCCATCGCTGCAGAACATCCTTTTTATTTGTAAGCAGGTTGTTTTCTTTCGAACGCACTTTATTCATTCTGCAAGGTGCCGGACCACTTCGGATCTTACGTACTTCTTTCCAAAATAATTTGGAATTTTCCTCGAAGTTGTCCGACATCTTGTTTTCATCTAACACCCTACACCTTTCACGCTTCTCTTTCACTAGTGCCTTCGTTTCTGCTTTCTGCAGCTTATACCTGTCTTTCATCAAATTTTTCATACCACAGTCATTAGTAGCAAGGTAGTCTCGCCATGCTTTCTTTTTCTTATACACAGCCACTTTCACCTCATCATCCCACCACACATCACGCTTTTTGCCGTTCCCAATCTTATTCATTCCACACACTTCTTTCGCAGCCTCAACCATACTATCTCTAAGGTTCTGCCAGCATTCTTCAACATCCTCGCTCAACACTTTCAATCTATCATCAAGCTTACTGGATAATACCCTTTCATATTCATTCCTGGTGGTCATTCATGTTTTTGTAAACTCTTATTTCATCCGTAAACATCACAACCACTACAAAAAAAAATGAAAAAACCTGGAGAAGAAGGGTGTTTATGTTTCCTTTACATTGGATTGTAACTAAAGCGGGCTATGCATTCTCGACGAGAGGAATCGGGAAGCATATTTACTGAGACAGACCCAGACTGAAAGACGCCCTGCTACTGTACCATAGCATTATGTGCAGAAGCTATGACAATTACATATTTATTCGTAAAAAAAAATAGTCAAATGATCCACACGAATATATAGACGAGACTAGCCGAATACAGTCTACAGTCTACACTCTCGATTTTGGCAAGTTTCGAACAGTTTTGCCGAGAATGTAGAGCTGATTTAAGGCTGTACAGCCCGCTTTACATTCTCACAAAACTCACCGAAACCTGCCAATTACGAGAGCGTGAAGATCGCATTCATCAAGTCTCATTTATATTCGCGTAGACCTTCTGACCATTTTTTTCCACGAACAGACAAGTAATTTAATAAGTTACAGCACATAATGCTACAGCAGTAGAACGTCTCTCGATTTCAGCTCGTTTCGGCGAATATCTTCGTCGAAACCTCTCATAGAAAACCTAGAGAAAAATTGTAACCTGAAAGTTCGTGCTCTCGCTACTGATGTTACTCAAAAAAATTAAATCGCCTTCAAAAAAAAGACACTGAAAAGTACAAAATAACTATCCGTTATTAATCAAAACTCAAGTACAAAAATAACTTCACAGATACGATACAAATGCCTACATAATGAAATATGACAATTACTGAAGTCAGTGCCAACCATACCAAACTATTCTGTTGTTGCACATTGACTTGACACCGACTTCAATAACTGTCAAATTTAATTCGCGCGAATACGATTCTTGAGGTTATAAACAGTTAGGGTTATTTGGTGTATCTTCGAAGTTCAAGCTCCAATGCCGGTGAAATTTAAATGGGATCATCTCGAAAGTATACGCTTTCAAACAAAAAAAGAATTTTCGAAATCGGTCCACAATTGACGAAGTTATCGTTGAACATACATAATTTAAAAAAAACACATACAGACGAACATAGAACTTCCTCCTTTTTTTGAAGTCGGTTAAAAAGAATAAACTTATGTTTAAGGTTCTGTTATCATTATAGCGTAAATGGAGCCCTTGTGAGATTCCTCATATGTCAGTCTAACTGGAACAGTTTATTTTCTAAGTGATATACATAGTTGGCGTAGCGATGCGAAACATCGTTATCCTATAAATATTTCGTACTAGTTAAGTAGCATTTTAAAATATGCATGGGGCAGGGACAAAAAAATTCTCTCCTGCACCGTCGGATTGCCACCACAACGATATTCTTGTTAGATTAAATGAAATCTATATTTACGCGATAATTTAAAATAATAATGATTCTATACACCGGCAACTTCCAAGTCAGCGGGTGCTGCGGCCAGCACTGCCGAGAACTTGAAGCGGCGTAAGTATGCGACTCTCTCTGAGAGTTTCATATTTACGCCCTTTGCAGTCGAAACTTTGGGTCCCTGGGGCCCCGAAACCCATCACCTGGTTTCAGACAATCGTAAGAGACTGGTCGAGGCCTCGGGAGACCGCCGGGCACGCAGCTTCTTCTGCCAACGAATCAGTATGGTTATTCAAAGAGGTAATGCTGCCCGTCTGCTGGGCACCTTAAGCAATGACAGCTTTCTAAGCGGCAAGTTTGAGGAAATCTATTATTTAAAATAATGCGTAGTTTTAAGTTTGTAAATGTTAACGTATTTTTTTGTTATTAATAATGATTCTATATTGTGTAAAATATAACACCTCTTTTACGATGCTGTCAAGTATTCAACCGTTTAAAACGATTCGTTTCGGGTTCTGAACTGTTGATTATGGTTTTAAATAGTTTAACACGGTTGTATTACAAATAAATTCATAGGTGATAAGATAATAGTAGTATTAAAAATTGGTAGGTTACCTACGTATATGTATGTTTACGTTAGTAACTAATTAATCTCTGGTGTAAGTATGTAATCTATCCTACGTTATAATTTTTTCTAGCATTTTTCAATTTATTCTGATCAGCACAAATTTTGTAGGTCTCGTTCTGCTGTGACTAATTTTGTGACTTTCTACAATGTATATTCCTGCAGATGTGAGATATGTTTAAGGGGATGCAAATTGACAATATATATATATTATATATATATATATATAAATTGACAATATATATATATATACAATATTTCTACAATGTATATTCCTGCAGATGTGAGATATGTTTAAGGGGATGCAAATTGACAATATATATATATATATATATATATATATATATATATTGTCAATTTATATATATATATATATAATATATATATATTGTCAATTTGCATCCCCTTAAACATATCTCACATCTGCAGGAATATACATTGTAGAAAGTCACAAAATTAGTCACAGCAGAACGAGACCTACTACCTATATATATACCTATACCGACTTAAGGAAGGCCTTGGACAAAGTAAATCACGATGTATGTTTTAACGATGAAATTGCAGAGATATGGAATTTCACATCCTTTGCTGCATTGGCTTCAATCACATTTAAAAGAACTTCATCCGCAGCCATTAATGAGAAATTATTATCCAAAGCCTTACCGTAATCTTGCGGATATGCCCTAGTGTCTCATTTGGCCTATTTTGTTTAATATTTTTGTAAATGATGTAGTGAACTGTTTAACGAAATCAGGGGCCTATTTATTTGCGGATGACCTTGAACTTATTAAACGTATGGACTTGTGAACTGAGTATTCTTTTACAGAATGATATTACAGATTAAATTACTGGTGTGTTATGAATGGTATGTTTGAACTCTGAACATCTTAAAATGTCATCACATGAGATTCACACGCAGCCTCACGCAGGCATACGTAATACGTTCAAGATATTCTGTTAATGGGGCATAGATCAGAGACGTTGATAGCTTTAAGGATCTTGGCGTAATATTTGATGATAAGCATAGATTTGATGTGCAGTTGGATGTATTAATAAAAAAGCGTGTAAAACACTGGAATTCGTTATAATAAATTGCAAAGAATTCATAAGCCTTCTACTAAAATTACCTATAGTCTATAATGCAGTTGTGAGGAGTACATTGGAATATGCTAGTCTCACTGGCACGGAAACTTGGCCATGTATAAATTTTGCGGCAGCATGCGTTTAAATTTTTCTTCGTCAATAATTTAAGTATAGATAGGTTCAATAAACGTTTATTTTATGTTCTATACACTTTATAATTAAGTTTGAAAGACAATTACATTAAAGATAAGGTTTATATAAAATTTTTAAAACACTTAAACTCAAAGGTAAAGTAACTTTTTTAATATTGTTTATACATTTTAGTATCGGGTGTTTCCTCCTCTAGCCCTAATTACTGCCTGCATTCGATTTGGCATGCTTTGAATAATGTTTCTGACTTCAACCTGTGCGATACCTTCCCAAGCGGCCAGTGCTACCTCTCTCAGCTCACCAAAAGTTCGCAGACGGTTGAAGATAGTCCTGATCTTACTTTTAAGCATCTTCCAGATATTCTCTATTGGGTTTAAGTCCAGACTACGAGCTGGCTATTGCAATTTTTGAATAACGACCGCCTGCAGATATACTTCCGCGCAACGTACGGCATGTGAGCGTGAGTTATAATGCATTAAGAGGAAGCAGTAGTCCAAGCCAATGAACCCCGAATAAGGCACAACAAGATCCTGAAGGATCTCTTCGACATATCGAGTTACAGTTAGGCGATTGTCGATAATTACCAACTCCATACGAGCATCCGAACTTTTTCCTCCCCACATCATTATAGAGTCCTCGCGAAAATTCAGTTTGAATGGCGGTAATAGGAAGATACCGTCCTCCCTTTCTTCTTCTTACCCGTTCTTGACAGTCTGGAGCTCGTAAAGCGATTCTAAACTCAACAGTGAAGAAAACGGTAGCTCATTGCTCATGGGTCCACTTCCTGGTCTGCGGCTGTAGCGGCCAATCTCCTGGTAACATTTGAGTGCATAGTGCATTGATGAACGCGGTACATTAAGTGCAATAGCTGCTTCACGCCGTGTCATGCTTTGATCGATTAATGCTACCGCTTATGTAACCTGAGCTGGTGTTAGCGACATTTTAAATAATTTTAAGGCACCTTCAAACGTTGAGTTAACAACAGAACATCACAAACATTCGGTAACATAATTGTACGCCGTTCGCAAGACAAAGTGTAGAATTTCGTTTAAGTCGCGCAGATGACTAGATTTAACTAAAGCTTTAAACAAAAAGTACTATACACGCTAATACTTCAAATTAGCTTCTTAAACTTTGTTGACGACGGAATGATACTATTGTAAATATTAAATTTAAGTAGTCGTATTTTGCTGGTTCGGAAAAAAGATAACAATAAAGAGAGCGAGAAGGCGATATTAGAAGAGACAGTACGAAGTGCGCTCACTCCGATTTACATATTGTTTCTTTGTAAACAAACCCTTAACACGTCACGTCTTCCTCAAACAACACGCCCCTAAAATCTACGAAAGAAAATTATATAGTCCACTGCTCCGGTGGAACACACGCCGCTAGATTCCACCACAAACTTAAGGCTCTTTGAACCGGTAAAGTACGAGGATATGGGATTTTGCTGAGTTTTGGGTAGAGTTTTTGGGTTAACTAAGTAAATTATACAAAAACCGCAAGTTGAAATAAGTAGGCCATTCTTTCATCTATAATCGTATGGATTTATATTTTTAAAATTCATAGTAGAACATACTGAAATTTTTTTTTCTCAAAGAAGATTTTTCGCATTTACGCAGTACGCGAATTTATTGATTTTCAAGGAGTCCGCAAGGGCTTTTTAATCAAATTACACACAAAATTTAAGTTGAAATATATAGTTCGTTCTTTCGATTACAATCTGATGAGAAAAATTTTTTAAAATTAATAGAAAAACATATTGAAATAAATTTTTTTCTCTGAGATGAATCACCAAAGAACAAGAAATTACTAACTTTTGAGTGTTATGTTCGGGCTTAATAAGCAAAGTATACACAAACTAAAAATTACAGTAAATAGATCATTCTTTCGTCTATAGCCAGATATGTAGGAAGTTTTAAAATTCATAGCAGAACATAATGAAATTTTTTTTTTTCTGACAAGAATCGCTACAGTACGATAATTAGCTGATTTTTGGGTACTACTTACGGGCTAACTAAGCAAATTACACCCAATCTGTAAGTCAAAATAAGTTGTTCAGTCTTTTGTCTACAATCGTATGGATTTCAAATATTGAATATCATAGCGGAACATACGAATTTATTTTTTTTCTGAGAAGTATCCCCCGGTCATGGTAATTTTACTCGTAACTTTGGAGGACAAGCCAGCTATAATGAAAGAACAGAAAAGTTTTCTATTATCACTAAAAATAAGTTTATTGTTATAACAACCATAAAAAAAATATATATTTTTCACATTCGATAAGAAAAGTAAAAAAAACAGGATTCATCGACTCGAATACTTTATGTAAAAGTTGATGTCACCGATGTGGCGCTTCAGTCGGGCTACGAGCCCTGTAGAAAGTGGACGTATACACCAATTTTATTCATAAAAAGTGTTGCCAGTGAAAAAAATAAATGTAATATCGATATATTACTTCATGTGTCCAAAATTTTAATAATCGGTTAGTATTGAATTTAAGTATGACATAATGTAACTCATTTACTGTAATATAACGTAAATTGTCATAATTATGTTATTTAGAAAGAAAACGAATGCCTAAAAGTATATTAAAGTTAATGTAATGGCAATATGCCAATTTTATGTCAGTAAGTAAGTGTCAGTAAGTACCTAGTTATAATTATATCTATAATTTATATTTTTACCAAATTTTTGGCGGGAGTTTATGGGAGCGGTTGGGCGTTTATTTTAATTATTTGCAAATTGTTTACTAGTAAATATCGTGATGTAAAATTGATATAGTTTTGCGTCCCAAGTATCTACGCTGTTATGCATTATGCGAAATTGTTGAAATAAGTGCTTATTCTGTAGCGTGATGTTGGGATTTTTTTAGTGGTTTAGTCGGCTAAAGTCGATCCTACTATAAAGACTGCTTCGATATATTTGTCGCCAGAAAATGTAATAAACATTAAAATGTATTATGTCGACATTTGATATTTTAAGAAGAATATTTCATTTCATACTAAAGACGTCGGCTGTTATGTGCATAGATTCCTTTGCCTTCCCTCTCAAGGCATACTTGTACAAAAAATATATTTTCACCGGGCTTTCAAAATTTTTTTATCAATTTTGTAATTTTCTCAACTGCAAATACATCGTTATCATAATTTTTTCACTAATCGCTATTTATCATTAATTATACAAATAAAAAATCTCTCTTTATTTATGTTCAATTATTCTTCTGTAAAGATATGTATTCGTAAAAGTGATTGTTTAAAAACAATAACTTTGTATATTTCAGATGGGGAAAGTAAGGCAATTTAACAAAATTACCAAAAAGAGGCGTTTGCATTTACAAATCTGTATAGAAAATACACGCAATACAACACGAACACAACAATTAAGAAAGGTAGGTAACTATTATGTTACAGAAAAAATAGTATGCTAGTTACTAGTTAGGTATGAAACTGTTATAGTAAGTTTGAACCCATTGAACGTTTATAATGTATACTTGCCTATTTAAACTAACGAGAGCATCGATTATAACTTGTATAACAAAGTGATATTTAATTAATATTCATTTCAGACATTTCTCATAAGTCACAATTTAAACTTTAATTAATAGTTCCTAATGCATTAACGGTATTTTAGTGATTTTGTAAATGTCTCAGATCACCACTTATGTTACCACTGATTTATACTTATACCATTTGTGTGACCCCAAAATAAGCATACTTCATACTATGTGATGATGCACTCAGGCTACAAACTGGTAACTGGTAGTCTGGATGTTACTAAATACTCTTCCAGTAAGTAGACTCACAGTTTAACTCGTTTCATGAACAGAATTAATCTGAGCAGGACATTGAAAGAACAAATTAAGTGATCAGACTGGGAATCAAATAACTCGGATCCTAGGACCTCGGAATGAACACAGCTTTATATTCATGTATATTATATTAAGAACCATAAAAAACGCATAAGGCCTATTTATAGAAAAACTAATACATCCGAGAATCTGGTAGTAGACTAGTATCAGTAACAAATAATTATAACGTAAAGCTGTTGTTCTATGAAATTTCTATGTAGGTACTTCATTAAAAATCACATCTATGACTTCACAAGTAAAGTTAACTGTCCCTAATTTATAATATGTAAACTAGGTGCCTAAATGAGAATTTATCAGAAATTGAATGCGAAGAGGACACAAAGTATAGTTTTAAATTTAAAAAATAGTAATCAAATCAATTCAATTTTTAAAAAATTGACAAATTTATATTATGTAAGTGAAAATTGTACTAAATATATTAATTTTATGTAACAATAACAAATAATTATAATGAAAAACTTGTTCCATGAGATATTTCTATGGAGGTATTTAATTAACAAATCACATTTGTTATAAATGAAATTAACTATTCCTAATTATAATTATTATAATTTGTAAAGTACTTAAGTGAGAATTTATAAGATATTGTATGCGGAGAGGACATAAAGTATAAAGTTTTAAATTATAAAAATAGTTAATTATTATTAATGATTCAATTTTTAATAAATTGTTAAATTTATGTTATGTAAGTGAAAATTGTAAGAAAGCCCATATAATAATTTTATGTATTGCAGTTCTATCAACCAGCATCTAACAAGTGGAATTGATCATTTCGAGTGCAACAGATTGAGACTGTATCTACAGTAAGTACTTACTACTTTATGTAATGTGTAGGATTTTGAAAATTTAGTACCTATGCCTACCCTAATATGATGCTTACCTATATGACAGTATTTGCCTAATACTTACCTAATATTTTTAATATTACAATAATGGGTTTTTTTAACAAAAATATTGCAATTAGTTTGCAATGTAAAGAAATGTAGTCTATTCGAGGACGATGTAACCCAGTCTATTACATGAGTAATGATAACCATTGTCCACTGTTACTATTACTACATGATATGTGAAAGATGTCATAAAAAATAATTATGTTTACATAGTCATGTTATCTGTAGTAAATACAATTAATATGAATAAATATATTATATAGTAGGTATGTATAAAAGAGCAATAAATAATGTGAAATTGCTTGCTTGTTTGAAGCCAATTGGCAGCAACTCATTTAGTCAATCACCAGCAAATGACATAACACGTCTGATTCGTAAAGTAAACATTTCAAAATCTTATGAAATTTTAAATAAAACATATTTATAATTTAATTGATGATGATACTAGATAATTAATAGTTTTTCTGGCCAGTATTTAGGATTAAACACTTTTAGTAGCTAGTGCCCGTGGAAAAAACTGGACATGAAAAGTGGTATGTTACATTCGCAAATGAATTGATCTCGGATTTCATTCACTTCAATGATGATATTCACTGCTAGTTGGCAACATTTGCATTGCAATTTCGATATGAGATTATAGATACGTTCCGTAAAAAATTTCATAATTATTTCTTCCAATTGGAAAAAACATATAACGTTTGATTTTAAATGACGGTCACAGTCACACTTGACTGAAAAGTAACAATTGAACTATGAAGTCAGCATTATTCTTGTGTACAAAAAAGTTATGATTGAAACTCATTTGAACTAGATTTATCTATACCATTCCAATGTTCCAAATAAAATTACCATATTTAGTAAGTGATGTAGGGTGACCAACGTACAATGATAAATAATGGAAACTTTCTCTAATGTTATTACTGAAAGCAATAAATACTAATTTGTGTCGTTTTCCATATGGTAGTTACGGGAAAAATTTCTAAGCTTGTTTCTTATTGTTACAACTAATGTAAATTCTTTCTTAATGATCCGTTTCGAATCCATAACTTATTCAGAAATATATTTCATAGTAATAACAAATAGAATTGGTGTTTCCATTACATTAATCCGTCTATTAATGAAATAACGTGAGCGCATCTTTCATAAGTATTTAACTGTTAGTATCCATAACAAAACTTTTATCTTGAAAATACTGAATATTGCATCAATTTGTCTCACAGTTATTTCGAATAGTCAGATATATTTATTTTTTAATTTCAGAGTTTGCCAGTAAGCAAAAACAAATGCTTGCTAAAAGGCAAAAAGAATTGTAGACAGATTATTTTTTTCAACAAATTCAGGAAATTGCAGATCATGAATCTCTTCATGACTGTAAGTTTTCTTATTTAAATATTAATAGAGAAGTTAAATTTGGTCTTTACTCAAAATTTTATGTTAATTGTAAATTGTGCAACAAGGAGTTTAATTTGGAGACGTCTCGTAATTTAAAAGAAAAAGCGACTATTAACCATGAAGCAGTAGCTGGAATAATTTCTATTGGATGTGGTTTCTCTCATTTAAGATATTTTCTGGCAACCTTGGACATACCATTTTTCACTGTGAAATTATATCGTTCTCACCATGACACCATGTTCACCTGGTGGGAACAGACAACTGCACACAGCATGGCTCAAGCTGCTCGTGAGGAAGCTGAGTACGAGCACCGAAATTAATTGGCAATGTGTAAATTCAGTGTGGCGTAAATTAAGGCCGGAGGAATGGGGTCTGCGTGTCATGAAGCGTTACTATCAATAACGCTGTACTGTTATTAAAAAGGTATTCGTAATTTATAATGCGTAACTTTTATCATTTATTTTTGCTTTTATCTTCCCTAGAATTTCTACAATGTTCATTCCGTTAAATGATTATAATGTTCAGTAGTATTGGTTTTTATTTTATAATAAACTTTTATGATTTTCAGATCTTCCTTTATACCATGTATTTCCAGCATATAGCAGACACCAGACTCCCCCGATGACAATTTGGTGGTGGTTTGAATGATATGTACATTGTATTAATAGAGAGTAAATGTTATAAATAAATGAATATTATCTCTTCATACTATGTTTTATCTCATAGTAATATGTAGTATAGAACAAGTAAAGAGACAAATGGAAGAAGGAGTACCTTCATGCCAGGGGATTATAATGTTCGTTATTACATCTTTTTATTTTATATTATATTAACTTTTATCTTTTATAATTTTTGATCTTCCTTTATTTTTTCCAGTATATTGTGTCCCTTCATACTATGTTTCATCTTCTACTAGCAGGTAGTATGGAACTAGTGAAGAGAAGAAGAGGGAAGAGGGAAGAAAGAAGAGGGAGTACATTAAAGTCAGAGGAGAGGAATGGATGTGAGAGTCATGAAGCATTATCATCAATAACGCTTGTTATTATATACATATATCATCAATACTTATGAATAATGGCAAACGGTATTATTATTATATGATGTATTAACTTTTATCTTTAATGATTTTTAAATCTTTCTTTATATTTTTCCACAATATTATGTCCCTTCACTCTGTTTTTATCTTCTTAATACACAGTTTTGGAGAAGAGGTGATGTATTTAGTCTCTTCAGAAGAGAGAAAGAAAATCGGTGGGTCATGAAATCTTGGTAATGAACGGGTCATTAGCAAGACTAATAATGTTAAACTGTGTAAATACTTGTATAATAAGATGCTAATCGATGTTAGTATTATATATCAACTATCTCTTATTGTTTCCTATATTTTTAATCCCAACCCAAAAAGAGGGGTGTTATAAGTTTGAAGTGTGTCTGTTTGTGGCATCGTAGGGCCTAAACGGATGAACCGATTTTGATTTAATTTTTTTTGTTTGAAAGGTGACGTGATCGAGTGTCCTTGGCTATGATTTAAGAAAATCTGTTCAGCCGTTTGAAGAATATTAGTTCTTTTTTAGTTTTTGAAGGGACGCGAGCATCTTCTACTAGTCTGTTCGATACGAAATTTAGTATCTTATGACTTCAATAATGTCACAATGACATGGTAAACTTGACCTGATGCTGCAGCATCGTCTGAAGTCAGCAGGATACCCAACTCCTCGCCACTTATAGTAGAGATATCATGTTTAAGCTCATTGAAATGGTCTCTATGAATAGGGTATAGATACATAGATGGTGATCAGGGTCTGATGATAGATCACACAACTATTGTCAGAATATTCAGATTTTGGCGAGGCACGATCCCATGTCGCAATTTCGTGTATCGTCCCGGGAAGTATTTGCGTGAATGTAGATCGTAGTAATAGTATAGATTGTAGTGTTTAAAAATCATGAAATAAAACAAATTTAAAATTTAAAAACCCCTTATTCAATAAAGAAACTCCAAAAAGTAAAATAATAATGTGTACCTCATGGGCCTTATAATTTGTGATAAGTTTCGATATAAATAGTAGTAGTAATATATCCAAGCGTTGTCGCGTCGGGGGACCACTAAATAAATAAAGTAAAAACTTAGCAGTCCTCAGACTTGAAGACGCTTGGACATATTACTACTTCTATTTATATCGAAACTTATCATAAACCTAAAGGGCATTGAGGTACATATTATTTTCTTACTTTTTAAAGGTTTATTTTTGTCGGGAGCTTTTTATGTTTTTGATTTTCTTGTCCTTCATACAGTATAGTGTGTTGCAAAGGACAGATACATTATAGACTAAATAGGAGTGGAAATAACTTGTAACTTCGATATTATCAATACTTTATTTTGTTTTGTTAAGTTTATTGTTTTTGATATAGACAGAGTGAAGAGACGAAAAATGGAAGCAGAATTATCTTCGATTACAGTGAAGAGGTCCTGCAAGATGCGAAACGCCACTAACAGTAGAAACTTGGAATAAAATACAGAAGAATCCGTAATGAGTAAAATAATAATGGACACCCTACTATTATTAATGTATAGTTTAGTCAAAAGTGTACTAAGTTTTAACAAAATATTTTAAATAAAAACTAAGTTATAAACGTTATATTATTTGCGTTACATGTAATTATATAAGTGCAGTTTCCTCTTTACTTGTACATACAATTGTCATACATACTTTCCTGTATTTATTACCTAAATTTTAAAAAATATAAGAAACCGATTATAATCTAGTATTTTTTTCTCAAATTAAATTAATAGTAATAGATCCGACTGAGGTTGACCTTCCCTAATCAAGTTTCCTAATAAAATAAATATTTTATACAATATAATGTATAATAAACAAAACGAGCTAGGGTTGCCACCCCACATCCCTGCATTTTGAATTAAAAATTATTGAATTAATTTTTTTCAATAATTATTGTTATGCAGTTTCTAACGAGTAAAAGATGGAAATAAAACTCCAAAGTAGGGTTGCAAACAAAGATAACCCTATACCATCGTGTTCCTAATATTATTATCTACATTTTCACATATAATTTTCATAGGTAAGGAAACTCTATGAGAGTAAATTACTAATACACACTTACCTATTTACACTTATCAACCTTTAATTATTGCTTAGAAAAAGGTAGGCAACCCTACTTTGGCGTTTTATTGACATCTTTTACTCGTTAGAAACTGCACAACAACAATTATTGAAAAAAATTAATTAAACAATTTTTAATTCAAAATAGCTATGCAGGGATGTGGGGTGGCAACCCTAGCACGTTTTGTTTAATTATACATTATATTGTATAAAATATTTATTTTATTAGGAAACTCGATTAGGGAAGGTCAACCTCAGTCGGATCTTGGACTAATTGAATAATTATTACAGAATTAGAAATTACCGTATAAGTGACCTTCTTTTTTTACTAGGAAGTCTGATTTTAACTAGATGCAAGTGTATAAAGTTGAAATCAACCTTGGTGCACGTCTGGTTCAAGTTTAAATTACTAGCTAGCTTACATAGATCTGCATGGATGGATGACCGAAGCCTCACTCCGTTCGCTTGCGACCCCAAAGGCCGGCGTCTTGTCTTTAGAATACCGTAGCCAAATTCTCTGGCCCAAGCCACAGGGTAGGTGTTCTTGTTATTGCCGCTGACTCCAAAACCATACTCTTACTCATACTAATAGAAACCTTGGTATTCACCAATATACCTACATGTCAATACCAAATAAGCCGAAGTCGAAATGGTCCGTAGGTACTAGACGGCGAATTGTTAACTCCACGGTATCATTAGGCTGTTGGTTATCATCCATTACCAAAGAACTTGTCGAAATCAGTAGAATGAGTTGGATTTCAATGGGTTTATTATGAGTCGTCTGACTAGGAGTACTTGGGTTTCGTTATCTACTGCATCACACTCAGATTTCTGAATCACATCATCAAGTACAGTACAGTACATAGAATATAATATAAGTATATCCTTGCGCATCATCTGATCCTGGCCCTAGTCTCGTGACAGCAAACAGGTCAAAAAATCTTTACGATATAAGTAGGTGTAACGCATTATTTTTTATTTTATTATATACAAATGAACACCTAATATAATATATGAGAATATGTGTAATATTTTTCAAACTACGTTTAATATGTTTATTTCTAAACTAAATACGATTTCATCTCATAAATATTTCTGAACGTAATGCTTACGAAACATTCAATAATATTATAACTTTATTTGCATGTGTGCCCTACGGGAATCGCGCGTGTGTGAGTGTGGGAGAAATCTGTGAAATTAGGTACTATGAACACGTTCGATAAGCAAACGCCATCTAGCGTACGAATGTTTCCCCTAAAAGGAGAGCCACAAGGCCTTAAAGTAAACATTTTTCTAACCTACCTGTACTTTAATTGTTTATAACAAACACTTAAAACCTTTGCTATTGCAAGATAATTGCCTGGCCAAGATTCCGTTCCGGTGAGTGTAGTTATGATTAATATTTTTCCATTATATTATTTTATTTTTTTACTAAAATTTAGTTTCAATTATAATTTTTAGAACGAATGACACTGTAAAACCGACTAAAATTAAGGCTTGAACCGGACCACAGGACGCCGCACGCATCCCGTGTGACAAAGGGTTACGGTATAAAAAGTAACCTAGCCTCTGAAAAGTCTGCCAATAAAAGTCCTGTCGAAAATCACTTCAGACGTTTCGGAGATTAGCCCGAACAAAAAACTGACAGAGACGAAAATTAAAAAAAAGCGTTTTGAGTGTTGGTTGTGCTTATGAGCAAATAACGAATTCACAGACAGACACTTCAATTTTATTAAAATGTTATTAATAAGTGCGTCAGACAATACGCACCAATTTTTACAACCAATTCTTATGAACCAAACGACTACTAGCGGCGTCTCCCAGTACCCAGACCCGAGACAATCTTGAAAAGTTTTCCTAAAGCGACTCAAAGTCTAAGGAAATCACCTTTATTTCAAAATCACAGATGCTTCAATTTCATTTGCATGTATAAATATATATATGTAGATGCATAGATTATGCAGTTATAGGTACCATTAGAATAAACATAAAGGCAATACTATTATTATCAGTGGTAAATAGGACAATGGGAACATTTCATAATAGAATAATTCATTAGTTCATGACAAATAGGAAACATACATGCATAATGTGTATGTAATAAACATGTAACAGGATAACAGAAAATGAAATCTGTATTAACACAACGATTTTATTTCATGATGAAAATGTTTTGTATGTATGCACAATTGCACATACAAAACTTCAGGGTTCTCATTTGAAGTGGATAGAGCAAACGGGGGACAAAAGATCATAGGGTGACATAATCACTATTTAGGCCCCACCAAAACTGCTTTTTACCAGATAATATGTATTCTTTACGGCGGAAACAGGATCTATTCAAAATCCTAGTTGATAAATTGTATTTTATTATTACACTAGTTGTACCCGCGATTTCGTCTGCACGGAAAATTTTTCCATGGCTTTCCAGCGACAATTCCCATACAAAATTACCCATTTCAATTTTTTAGATGTTTCGGCTGTTCCTTTGGGTTTTTCTAATTTTTTTCCCTAAACCACCCCAGTATTTAGGGGAACAAAAAAAAATATTCAAATCGGTCAAGACATTTTCGAGTTTTTGCGAGCCTAACGCACGGCAAATGAGTTTTATATTATATAGATAATATGAAGGTACTCATTGAAGTTTTTATCATTTTTTTATTATGTATTTTCAGTATTTAGATAGCTTAAATCCAGAGGAAAGATATAGGTGGGCTAGTTTTTTAAATTCTATGCCGTCAAAGACGTGAGCAAAGCTTTTACAATATAATAACGATGCAGTAAAACAAATCAACATTTGTTTTATTAACAGACGTCTAAGAGTAAGCAGACTGAACATATTCTACTACGAGGGCTGCTATTTATGTATCCGGAATAACAAAGTGAAACAAACATATAGCATTTATTATAGTTTTATTGCTTTTCAAAATATTCACCATGATGATTGATCCGCTTTTGCATGCGTTGGAACCAATTTTCATAGCACTTTTTCCATTCGGATTGAGGTATCTCCAAAACGTGCATTTTGAGCGCATCAACAGCCTCTTCACGGTTCGAAAAACGTTGACCACGTAATTTATTCTTCACGGTTGGGAATAAATAGAAGTCGTTGGGGGCCAAGTCGGGGCTGTACGGCGGATGACCCGTTAATTCGATCTTTTGATCTTCCAAATACCGAGTTGTTTCGGCCGATGTGTGGCAACTAGCATTGTCATGATGAAGAAGGATTCTGCGTTGTCGGTTGTTCTTTCCTATTTCTTCAAAGACTTCTGGCAAACAAATGGTCGTGTACCATTCAGAATTAACCGTTTTACGATCCTCTAGTGGCACTGTAGCTACATGTCCATTTATACCAAAAAAACAAGCGACCATTTGCTTCAAAGTGCTTTTTGAACGAATAACTTTTGTTGGGTTCGGTTCATCTTGGAACTCCCAACCCGTTGATTGTTGTTTAGTTTCAGGATCATACGCATATATCCAAGTTTCATCACCTGTTTAGATATTATAGACAGCTTTTGACGCACCCTGATTGAACTTTTGTAACATTTTTTCACACCAATCGACACGAGCCCGTTTTTGGTTAATTCTCAAGTTGTGCGGAATCCAACGTGAAAAAATTTTTTTACAGCTAAATGTTCGTGTAATATTTTATATATACTCGTATATATATCATACTTATGCCCAGAGACGCCTCTATCTCGCGATATGTAACATGACGATCTTGCATTATTAGTTCCCACACAGCATCAATGTTTTGAGGTACAACAACCGATTTAGGGCAACTTTCTTTAACTTCGTCCGTGACCACAGACCGCCCACGATTAAACTCACTAAACCAGTGATACACAATAGTTTTCGATGGTGCTTCGTCCCCAAAAGTTGAAGTGACTTGATCGATGCACTGTTTTTGAGTTAGCCCTCGCCGAAAATCGTAATAAATCATAGCACAAAAATTTTCACGATTTAATCCATGGTGATAAAGACTCGCAATTTACAAAATGACGCCACAAAGGAAAAACAAATGACAGCTACATGAAACAAATTGTATTCTTCAGCCAAAGAGTTCCATTTTTAAATGTTATAATTACTTTTTTAATATTGTTCTGTAACTGGCCAGTTCCGGATACATAAATAGCAGCCCTCGTAATATAAGTATACGTATGTCGTTATACGTCTATTTCACTCGTATTAGAGACATTCTGTATAACACTATCCCTTTTTTGTGACAATAGCAACAGTCACCACTAAACTGTATCGCGTGGTCATTTTATGCCGGCAGCCATATTGATAAGGTGTATAAGAGCAAACGCAATTTAGAGGATTTTAATTAAACTAGTGCTTTTTGTAGCTTTGTAATACAATCCGTTTCAAATAAAAATGGTGAAATGCTCACTGCACAATATAATTTTAATGTGCAATTGATACTAAATACGTTTTATTTCAACATTTAATGAAACATTGAAATGGTTATGAAATCTTACCGATATATAGACATTATATTTTTGATCGAGCGATATTGATATTTTAAAAAATATCGATACTATATGTATCGATACTTTTCAGCGCTTCCGACATCTCTCGGGGTTATTACCTAAAAATTTGCAGACAGCGACAGCCACGCGATCACTACGCGACCGGTGACCAATTGTAATAAAAAATTGGTATCATGTATGACGATTGCGTATTTATTATTCTATGACCATAAAATGCACTTTTCACGGTAGATTTAGCGCCACAATACAAATTACATTACACGAATTCTCGTTTTGGCAGCAGATATCGCGCGATATTGGCTGTCGCATGCTGACTGCGAGTTACGTAATAAGCGTGCCTATCTGTGATATACGCGTCAACATTGCGTATTTTTTACTGATTTTATTATGTTTATTATATTTATTACAATGATTAATTTAAAAAAATAATTTATGTCCTATGTTGTACATTGAACGAAGTTTCATTTCATATCTTTTTTTTTATGTCATTTCTTTTTTTAGAACTAAATCGACGTTTAATCACGACACATTATCCGGGAAATAAGCCTTCTTAAATATTTTTTCCTGTAAAATGGAAGAAACTTATGATATTTCTACAACAGCAATATTTAATAAGAATATGTACTTGATCTCAACATAATTTTAGAATTTGTTAGAACTCATCGAAACAATATTAATTAGGACGTCAAAATAGCGCGTCTAAGGATTTTCCTTGTAAACTAACATCGTAGAAAGGTTAGATATCGATTGATTGATTATTAATTGTAAGATATTATATAAAATAAATATGAAAATATGCAACAGTAATATTCAAGAAGAGAAATGGATCTATTATAAACTGCCATTATAATCTTAAGGTTTCTTAGAATTAGAGCGTCAAAATATCAATATTTCGCACAAAAATGTGAAAGGGCTCTTAAATGAGACCGAAATAAATTATTTAAAAAAAAAATTTACTATTTGCAAATATTAGAATTTGCAAATATTACTATTAAATATTAGAATTAAAAAGTGCGATTCTGTATTTTATTCCTGTCAGATTAAGTTCTTGGACGTATTAGTCTAAGTGTGCATTTTCGCCACACATTTTAATAAAAAGGTTTTGTCTGTTCCTTTCTTTAAAGTCTGTGACTAGAATAAAGTGCGGTACTGTGTTCAGAGATCTGTCTATGTGTGTGTAATGGCTACGCAATTTTAAGTACATGTTCAGTCTGGTTACCCTTAGATGTCTGTGGTTTTATTTATATAATAATACTTCAATTAATGACAATACATTTTCATGAATTTGAAATAAACAAAGACAATTACTGACTGATAAGACGCAATATATAATTACAAAGTTCTAAATGCAGTTGTTTAAATTTTATAACAAAATATAACTATTAAAGTTCTATCACAGGTGTAAAAAGCGTATGTGAGTCTAATGACTTGTTGACTATAGCTATTGTTAAACACTAATGTCTAGCGGAGATTATATATTATAAATAAAATAAGCCATTATTTCTGAATATTAATGTAGCTGATTAATATGCACAATTTAGACACTTTCCAACTACATACTCAGATTGCCCGAAGACATAAGCCTCCTCCACAAATCTCCACTGTACTTGATTAGATGATAATCTCCTCCATACTTTCGGAAGGTCATTCTTTAGATCACATATTAATTAATAAAGAATAAATAAAAAAGCCTTTATTCACCAACTTAATTTTACCTCTTAATTACAAAGTGTTCCTTATAATTATGTAGATACATAAACAGATTTATCTAATTTGAATTCATTTGTGACATCGGAATATAGTAAGTCAGGTTGTCCCTTGACATAGGCCTCCTCCAGGCCATTTATCTCGATCACGAGCTAGTCAGTGTTTCACACATCTACCTTTTGACGTTTTATTTTTCTGGGTACCACTTGGTGACATTCCTTGTCCACTTGTCTCTACTCGATCTCATCATGTGTCCAGTTCATCGCCATTTAAGTGTTTTGACTTTATGTATCACATCTACTACTTTCATTCGTAGACTTATTTCAGTAAGTATCTGTTTATCCTTCAACCTGATGCCCAACATGCTTCTTTCGATGCCTTGTTGGCAGACTTTCAATTATAGGAATTAAAAACTTTATTTTTTTGTGAGATTGGTATTGACTTGTTTTTCATAATTTCCTTTAACATCCAGTATCTCGACCATGTGTTATTTACCCTTCGCTGTATCTCTGTTGGCATTTGTTGTTTGGACGTTTTACCTGTCCCAAGTATATATGGTCCTCCACATATTCTACTTCCTGATTGTTTACCAGTATTTTTTTTGTTCTATTCGTTATGGCTTTTGTCTTTGTCACATTCATGCTCAGTCCTGCTTTTGCACTTTCAAT
Source organism: Zeuzera pyrina (assembly GCA_907165235.1). Lineage (NCBI taxonomy): Eukaryota > Metazoa > Arthropoda > Insecta > Lepidoptera > Cossidae > Zeuzera > Zeuzera pyrina. The sequence continues at coordinate 11,017,309 of OU015641.1, forward strand.
AGATAACTCTGTTAACATCGTTTGTAAGGTAAAGTCTTACGCAAACAATACAAGGTCACCAGCGAATCAGGTGATTTAGTTTTGATCCATTTATATTTAAACCCTTCTTCCAATCTAGGTTCCTAAAAATCTCTTCTAGTACTGCTGCAAAGAGCTTTGAGGATAATGAGTCACCTTGTCTCACGCCTTTTTCTACCCTGAATTCCTCACTCATTTCTTCCAACTGTACTTTAGATGTGCTGCTTCTATATATTTGTTTGTTGTATAATTTCGTATGTATTACTTCCCTTGATTATGGAGGGCCTTGTATATGAAGTTGTATTCTAAGGAATCGTTTGCTTTGTTATAGTCTACAAATGCAATGTAATATGATTTATTGTATTTATAAAATTTTTCTAAGATCTGTTTTACAACATACATGTGGTCTATAATGGAAAAGTCACTTCGAAAACCGGCCTCTTCTATGGGTTATTGCTCGTCAAGATTTTAATTAGTCTACAAAGTATAATTAAAAAAAAAAGATTATGTATTACTTTAATTTATATATAATAAAAATGAAATGTTGTTCGTTGCTAAGCATAAAACTTGAGAACGGCTGGTCCTGGATAAGCATTTTTTTACATGTTCGAAATAGTCGGAGTAAGGTTTTATAGAAAGAAAAATTTTAAAAATTGGGTGGACAAGTGGAACATTCGAGAAAACAGTGCTTTTTTTATAGGATTTTTGTATGAACTTAAGACCACAGCTGAGGAATGTACCTACTAGACACAGCTAATAAAAAACATTTTCAGCTTAGAGCAACAATGTTTTGCGATATGTACATTTTTATTGACAATAGCAACGACCCACCCTGGCTTCACACGAGTAGAAATTGTTTAGAAAATAAAATACAGCCTATGTTATTAGCTGTTAATGTACCTTTCTATAGGTGAAAGAACTTTTGAAATTGGTTGAGTAGGTTTTGAGTTTATCCATTATATACAAACAAACGAAGTTTACCTCTTTATGATATTAACACAGATTAATTAGTTTACTAACGTAAAATATTAGTATAGATACTGAAATTATTCACTATCTAGAACAATAGCAAAAAATAATCTCCAGACACCGCTGTAAGATTCGAAAATAAATAGGTAACTAGACATACTATAGAACCCACACAAGGAACTGAGGAAGCAACCAGTAATAGCTAGACTACAAGAAAAAACAAGCAAGAGCTAGTCCCAGATAAAGCACCAAGTTAAATTTAAAAAAAAATTATAACAAATGAGGATGGCTAAAAACTACGGAATTTACCCTATCCACAAAATTGCATGCCCAGTATTAATATTTATTTCATTGTATGGGATATTTATTCATACTATGGGAAATAGTAGCTAAAGCGAAATAGCTAGCTAATTTAAAGATATTACAAAGAAAAAATTAAAAGCATCTACCAAAAAACAGAATGCGCATCGCGACATTTTTCAATATGACTACAGAACTCAAGTCAAATAAGTCAAAAATAATCCTATAGACAAACAAAGCACTCAGAAACACAGTAGGGGCTGTTATTTACATGCAATCTAATTAAATCACTAGAAAAACAAGTTCATACCTCTTCCATAAGCAAATATGTTTATAGAGGTGTAGATGTAACTTCACAAAAATCCAAAATGTCAAAGTCAATGACATTAGGTGTGCCATAAAATTATAATTCACAAGTCAAACTCAGACAGCATCGTTTATTTGCTTCCTGTCAGTCATTTCATTTACGAAAGAAGTAATTTCATTTTAAGAGATTTTCAGTAATAGTTTAGAAAATCTAGTGCTATTAAATTCTAAGATATAGTCATTTTTATAATAAATCTGCATATAATGTAATATAAAAACAAAAATGTCAATGTTTACAGTCTTGTACAGCCATAATGAATCTCTATTTACTATATATATTTTTTATTTTATTATCATTGCTTGCCCTAGTTCAAGGAAGTTATAAACCACACAGAAAACCATAAAGAATTAAAATACATTTTTTAAACAGAATGTATGTTACTCTGGAACCAGTGGTTGTGAATTTGGGCATTGTCATTTGAGTCCAAAAAACACATTTAGTCCATTTTTTATTTCTGGTTTTGATTACCTAGTTATGTACCTTTTTATGTAACTTTCAACTCAGTGAGTATAAAGATAATGGTATTAATGGGCTTGGACATACAATCATATGTACGTATTAGGAAAGACAAGAATGACGTAACAGTAACATTCCATTTCGGCCGTTATATCTACAGAACCCTAAAATTTTATTTCTAAATTGGATTGTCCGGTAATCGAACTTGGATCCTTCAGCTTATAAGGAAAATGCATTAACCATAGCACTAAAGGATAAATCTATAACATTGTGAATGAGAATAAAATGATAAGATATTGTGCAACAACACAGAAATTTTCTATAATTATTGTGTGATCATATTTCTTTTAAAATCGTGCACTGCATATTACTAAATCAGGTTTGATTTTCATGTGTGCCTTAATTACAATATAATTTTTTTATACTGAATAAACAATAAGAAAAAATAATTAAGTAAGTACCTACTTTTTAAATTTATATAATGTTACCCAAGTTTTGTTAGGATTTATTATTTAAAAGTTTTGAGTAACTTATTATGAGCCCCACATTTGAATTTCATTTTTAGGAGTAGTTAATCCATTTTCTTATTATTTAGATATCTACACTTATAGAAAATCTGAAATACCTACATAGAATAATTTACAAGTAACAATATTTTGTCATTCAATACTTTGTGACAATTTTATGGAAATTCAAAGTAGGCAACTCAGACAAACAATAAATTTTTAAATTGTAATTGACCAGAATATCACAACAATAAAATGTATTTATCTGTCTCACTACTTCGTAATTATAAGAGTGCTAGATCTTTTGTGCTTACCCTATGATACAAATGTGAATTTTTTTCTTTTTTTATGTCAATACAATTTAAATTATTTCACTGGTTATACAGATTATTAAGAAAATTCGAAATATGTAATAATTTATAAACTTTGTAATTTCTGTATTATATTTAGAAATGTTTATTTAATACTGAGGAAGAAAAATACCACTTTACCTTAAGTATTTCATATTAAATAAAAGAATTTAAATAACAATGCATCCTATGTTCGAAATATTGTGTATAAACACGAAAACAACTCGCACACGATTTCACGGTCAAGTGTGGTAATAAAAAAATAAACATTGAGTGCATCAGAAACAAAGGCAGTGCCCGTGACACTTTGCAATGAAAAAAATCAATGTTAGACTAAAACAAGCAGAGCTATCATACTTATAGTTGTATCTATAATTCATCAACTACATTTTAATACTGTAAAAATAATATTGCGTAAGATTCCTTCCATAGCAATACAACGCAAATTCTTGACGTAAGAAATAAACATCGCGGAGACTCACCTAAAACAAATTCCCAGGCATCACAGCCCAGGGAACGCTCAGGAACAATTTCCAGATCCAACATCGTGCACGATACACAACACAAACACTAAACTAAAACACTTTTACTTTAAAAAACTGTTTTTAACGTTAAAATACGCTATTACGCTGTCTTTCTTTGTTTGCCAACTTTAGTTTGCAACCATTTTGTATTTGTCAGAGGAACTGTCATTACAAACAGCTGATTGTATTTTCCCAGAGCTGTAATGAGGATTTTACGTCGCTCAAAATTGTTGTACTTGCCTGACCCACAGAGCATGTAAATTGAGAGCTGAGACTTGCCTTTGATCACGTAAATATCTTCGATATTTCTGTTATAAATTATACAATTTAAATATGACGTGTATAAAATTACCATAAAAATTAAATAATATTTATTATAGAACAATTTGTGACTACTATTACCTATATTGTTATAATAGTTATCGATTGTTTTACAGGGAAAGCAAATTTCTTCAATAAGATTTTCAAAATAAAACAACTTAAAATATTGAATAGGCATAACAATAAAAGGCCTTACTCACGGTGCAATCTGACTAGCAATTTGTTGCTGCAATCTGTTGCAGTCGCAGCTGCCAGTGCTCTACACACTTTAGCAACTGCGATTACAATTTCATTCTGCGAACAAGCGCCATAACGTGTACAGGCACCTACCTGTGTAATAATGGCACTGATGCTGTCTAAATTTCAAAAAGTGAGCACTGCAATTGACGTTGCTGCTTCAATTGAATCACTTATGAGAAAGAAATAAAGATTTTGGTTATCTTTTTTGGGTAAATGTGACGAATTTTTGTACACTTTACTAAATTCTCTACAATTAGTCGGTTGTTAGCGCGTGTGATTGTGATAAGTTTCATGCAATCTGCAACTTGCCTATTTACGCACGCTAATTACATAACTTGCAGACAGCATGCGACAGCCAATATCGCACGATATCTGCTGTCCAAACGAAAATTAATGTAATGTAATCTATACAGTGGCGCTGAATCTACCGCGAAAAGTGCATTTTACGGTCATAGAATAATAGATACGCAATCATCATACATGATACTAATTTTTTATTACAATTAGTCACCGGTCGCGTAGTGATCGCGTGGCTGTCGCTGTCTGCAAATTTTTAGGTAATAACCCCGACGGTGCAATTTGTTGCCTTGCAACAGATTACAGCAACAAATCGCTAGTCAGATTGCACCGCAAGGCTTTTAAAATTCTATGTAGTCGTAGACGTAAATAAAAATAAAATGGATTTTTGTTAACTTTATTATATAAGATAAATCAATTCTAACATTACAATACTATTATTCAAATTATAAATTACATTTCATTTTCATTAACAATAATATTATTGGATATAAATTCATCTCTGGCCTAACCTAATGACGCATGCGTACCAACTGCAAAAAACATAATATAATGTTGTATGCACTGTTTATTGATGTCTCTTTTTCTCATAAACTAAAATGTATCGTCTTTCCAGTCATATCAACAGTTTACGTCCCATCTTTCTTTGTCAAGTTATTTCTCCATCATGTCGTCCTTTTCATTTACTGCGATGTCGATAAGCAAGGTTCTTTTCGATTTTCAATGACTGTTTTGTAGACTTTTATTATGAAACTATCTTATAAAGGGAGAAATGTACAATGTTGATTAAAATAAAATAAAGATATAGAAAAGCCATTCCTTTCATAATTATACCGTCCCTGAATCATTGCTCTCTCGACAGACAGCTAGTCTACGCCTGAAATAACATTCTAGAACAAATAATTAACAAAATATTTGTGTAATAAGCTAGCTTACATGCGTCAAGGGTTTCGACCTATTTCCCAGTTTTGGTAGAACTTACATATTGTCAATCTCGTAGTAACCTTGATTCAAATGTACGCCCACATTCTACGTAATGTATTGTGTAAGAATGGTGTTTATTTATACTAAAATCTGCGTATATTTTCACGTCACAAGACTCAAACATAAACAAATGTTAGAACGTTAGAACAAATGAGTTTTAATGGAACCGATAATTATAAAAAACGATTAGGGGATTCAAATTTTGTAGATGATACCTTCGTTATTCTGCAGTGATACCTAAACAAAGTCAATTTTCACGGCATAGTAATTATTAATAGTTTTTATAGACCTCGCAATGTGTACCCGTGGTGTACAAAAAAAATTTAAAAGGAATAGCTCCCGATATTTCGTTAGATGGCGCCACCATTCAATACAGTCTTAACTCTGGCTAAAACTTAATATTCATACTTACCTACCTACAACTTCAAATAAACGTTGCTCATTTGTTTGTTATTGTTTCACGCAAAAACTACTTAACCATGTGGCTGCACCCAGTACCAGCTTTAGAGCAATTTCGACAATATTAGATTGAGAACTGCTCGACATGGATTTTATGGATCCTGCTTTATTTATGGTTTGTTTGATATTTAGGAATTATATGTATTTATAATAACAATGACTAAAAAACAGTGAAAAAAAAAATATTTTAAATTACACTGGATTTGGTGGCACAATATTGGAATGGCTTATGTCCAGCAGTGGAGGACAAACACAGGCTGACGATGATGATGATGACGATGATGACATTTACTATCTTTTTTCTTATGTTCATGTTTTGAGTTCTTATGTTTGGATTATAATTCGTATAATTCCTAAATATCAAACAATTTGTTTGATATTTAGAAGTATGTATTTATAATGACACTGACTAAAAGACAATGAAAAAAAATTTATTTTAAATTACATTTACTATCTTTTTTCTTATGTTTGTGTTTTGATTTCTTATGTTTGGATTTATGTTTCTTACTTTTCTTCTTTTTCGTCTTTTTAGATTTACTATTTACTTCGATCCAAGAGTCCGAACTTGAAGACGAATCTATATTGATGTTATCTCTCTCGCTCTTACTTCTAAATATAGGTTTAATAATATCGCCGGTTTCAGTTATTTGATTTGATGATCCTTCTAATCTTTTTATTAAATTATCAGGAATTTTTGGTCCATATATAGCCGAATCTTCTTCAACTTTAGTCTCGACTTTCTCTGTATTGGCAGCATTCTGTGCCCTCGTTTTCGATGCATCTGTTTTGTCAGCATTTTTACTGGCGGCATTTCTTTTCCAAGAATTTAGTTCATCAAAATCTAAGTTAGCAAAAATTCCTCGCGGTGGGGATGTGTTCCTCTCTTTGTTTTCGGGTTTGTCTATGAAATCGTATATGTCTTTGTTTGTGTCATTTTTGGATTCGATATCTTCGTTTTCAGAATCACTGAGAAATATTGACTTATACAAGTCCATTTTATCAAATTTCTCTATCGTCTCTGTAACTTCAGCCCCTTTGTCTTTATCTTTTAAGTCTTTCTCAGATTCTTTTAGAAATATTTCAGCTACAGTAAGCCTTTTAGGGAAACTCGTGATTTGTTGACTTGTTGAAGGTTTTGGAGCATCAATATTCACTTTCTTGTCATTCTTCTGATTGCTTTTATCATTATTTTGATCACTTTTCGATGTTTCAACATTTAATGACTTTGAACCACTAAACTTACTCTGCTCTTTTGCAAAACTGTCTTTGTCGTGTATGGATGATTCCAAATAATTGAATATAGAATAGGATACTTTTGGTTTATCTTCCTTCTGAGGTTCAACCCTGTGAAGAATGAGAAATAGACGATTAAAAATTTTAAAAACGATATATTACTATTTGACATTGAGATTATAAAAGTTATAAACAGTCTAACCTTTATTAATTAGTATTTTTGGACGTATAGTCTAACTTTTAATTTGATAAAGTGATTTGATGTTTTAATGTGTCAGAGCTAAATAATGTGGCTAACTAAAATAATGTTGCCAAGTGATAGAACTGAGCCAATTCAACTAAGTCGATCGACTACTATTAAGATTTAATTTGGTGCTGACATGGCCCTGTTGCATCACTATTTCATAAAGTACTAAATAATTATAATACATAAATAAACATCACGTCTTATTTTTCCTTTTTTTACTATTTTACCCACTTTCCATATTGCAATAAAATTTTCAATATTTTCGAAGCTACCACTTGTAATGTAAATGAATTATAAACTTACTATAAATAACAAAAATATTTAAATAAATAAATAACTTAAATTATGTAAATAAATAATGTAAATGACTCAATAAAATAAATAAGACGACCAGAAATAAATATCTGCGGAACCTATATATAATATATAACCCCAATATTTATATAAACAAATAAAAAAATATATATAATTATATATATGTAATCACAAGGTGGTTCTCGAAACTGCGTCTGCGTAATCTGAAGTGTGTCGTAAGTTTTGTATTGTTGAGGGTAATTTTAACTAGCGGTCGCACGGTTAGCAGAGTAATAATCACACCTCTTGAGTTGAACTCATGATTATTATTAAAGATTGTTTGATTACTGCATACATACTACATTGGAACCCCGCTGGGCATTCCAGACACTCCAGATTATTCCACACACAAGATACCAGATTGCTGATTCTGGGTTCAGGAATTTCTGCTGACCTAGAGAATTCCTCATCTCTTCCGTAGACCACCTCCAGAACAGCTGACAAGCCAGAAGCTTGACAGTGGAAACCTCCAGAGTCAGATTGGGAGCGGAACAAACCGCAGACAAACCGGAGCGCGGCGGTCGGATTCAACATTCTGGCCAGTGACTCCTAGTAACTACAGGAGACCGGCGGCGTTATTACCTAAAAATTTGCAGACAGCGATAGACACGCGATCACTACGCGACGATGACTAATTGTAATAAAAAATTGATATCATGTATGACGATTGCGTATCTATTATTCTATGACCGTAAAGTGCACTTTTCGCGGTAGATTTAGTGCCACAAATTACATTACACGAATTCTCGTTTTGACAGCAGATATCGCGCGATATTGGCTGTCGCATGCTGACTGCGAGTTACGTAACAAGCGTGCGGGTTGTGCGGCGTATTGTGAATTTTCTACCTAATATACCACCCTATTATTAGCGTCGTTATAAAGCTGTAACTGTAAATAATTTATATAATTTTTTTTCTGAAACACTATTAATTACAATCCTATTTTATTTCTCTTATTTTTAAATGCCAATTATTAAAGTTGATTATTTGACGAGATTACGTATCTAGTCAAATTGATATTTTTTTGGGGGTAGACGCCACTACGACGGTTGGTGCGAACTTTGATAAAAAGCATTCAATAAAGTGCCGTTGTAACGAAATGTTCGTTTTTGTCTAAATTATAATTCTATCCTTTTAAATAATTAAGTGAAAGTAATAGTACATACATACATATCTTCACGCCGTAGCCCCAACGAGGTAGAGAGGACGGAGCGCCAAGCGTCGCGATTCTTACATACTTCTTTCGCTTCCTCAAATCTCATCATTCTCCTCACACATTTTCGCCTAGGTATGTGAGTGCTTTTGACATTTCCGTCGGCTAACACTAGCTATTTGATCTTCATTAGTCAGCCTTGGTCTTCCTTGGCCTCTTTTACCACTCATTTTCGCTCTATAGATTTTCTTCGTCAGTCTTTCATCACTCATTCTTTCCATGTGCCCGAACCATCTTAGCATTCCTTTCTTCATTTTTTCAATAACACTAAATATAATAATAAAGTAATAGTGACTGTGTAAATATATCTCATACTCCTCGACAATCAAATAAAATAAATTGTGATAGCTTATACTAGAGCTTTTTACTGCAGCTGGTGTATTTAACCCACTCCCCTATCAGTCTATCTATCTACCTGTTCACGGGTCACCCTATTTACTACTCATACTCAAACCCGTGACACGTTATCTACTGAAAGGAATGATCTAAAAAGAACTGCATGCGGATAACGCCTATGGCAACCGCTACAGCCTAATGTTAATAACATGGTAATAACTGTTATCTAATGTTAATAACGACATTAGCGGATGGAAATGTCAAAAGCTCTCGCATACCTAGGCGAAAATGTGTGAGAATGATGAGATTTGAGGAAGCGAAAGAAGTATGTAAGAACCGCGACGCTTGGCGCTCCGTCCTCTCTGACTACCCCGTTAGGGATACAGCGTGAGGATATGTATGTATGTAATAACGACATAGGAGGACATCATATAAAAATTTGAAGAACTGGTTACTCTGAAAATGTCAAATCACTATCAAATTGGACTATAGTTTCGAGTCCTGTATTAAGGTTATTACGTTACTGTGACGTTATTATTGCCTTTTATGTTTCTTTGTGACATTCTTCTGGCTTCTGGGAAAATTTACTGTGACAGATGAGTAGATGAATAAATGATTAGGGTTTGCTTTTTCCGTTTCAGATAATAAGAATTCCAAAAATGTTCTTTTTAGTTGCTCTGACTTCTCAGAGATTTACACAAATTACTTCATTATTTTAATGACCATGTGGGGAGGGTGCTTCATTTGAAACGAACATTTTCTTTTTCGCTAACACATTATAATTTGGTTACTTACATCAAAAAAAAAATCCCCTCCAAAGATGGGCCCTTAATTTTAATTTTAAGTACTTCCTTTCGATCATTGAGTTTTTCCCATTGAAATAACATGTAAATTATGTAACTTAACGGTAAAAAAATGTTTAATTATGTAGTCGGTTTTGCAATTACTAAGTTGAATAATAATAAATTACCTACACATCGAGAAGTATTAAATTTTTTTTTATTTAAACATATATTCAAGTTACAATAAAATAACACTGGATATTTTTAAAGAGCCTTTAAAACATATAGATTGTGATTAATCGCAATGAAAAGTATGAAATCAAATTGAGCTATAACAATTTAAAAAAAAAAACAATAATTTACATGCTATTTCAATGGGAAAAATTCAACGATAGAAAAGAAGTGCTTAAAATTAAAATTAAGGGCCCATCTTTGGAGGGGATTTTTTTTTTGATGTAAGTAACTAAATTATAATGTGTTAGCAAAAAAAAAAAATGTTCGTTTCAAATGAAGCACCCTAATGTGGGAGTGCAGATATGGTTATCTAATTTATAAAGAAAACCACACACATAAAAAAATACACTTAGTAGACGGGCACAAGTGAATGAGACGAACACTTCACAGAGGTAACAATATATTCTTGAGATACACGATTTACAGTCACAATTATAATATATACAAGCGATACGCAGATACGACAATAATTACGATATAAATAACAACAGATTAATGATTGTATATAAGGCAAAATAAATTAATACGATTTTAATTTGTAACGCTTGTAATAGCCGTTGGGAACGAAAGCAGAATTAATTGTGTGTCATACACTGTGTTGGCGCGACCGTTATTATTTGTTAGCGCGGGCGTGCACAGTGTAACAATATAAAATCTTGTGTCGGTAGGTGTAAAATAAAATTTGTATATAAAATGATTGCATGTTCATAAATTATTTAATTATTTGAATGTATAAATTTAATATTTGCGCATGTTTGTGTGTATGTATATTAATGAATATTGTTATAATATTGTTACGGTTGGACCTTATGCGTAAGGAATAAGGTCGATTTTTACTATAATAGAGCTCCATGTCTGCCGCCCAGTCAGTGTTTCTCAACTATCGTTCGAAGCGACATATCGAGGCGACATCAAGGCGAATTACATAGACTACTACGACGACTACTGCGACGACCTTGGATAGAATAACTGCGATTCGGGAACGTTGTTATTGAGTGGAGCGTGTACCTTCGGTGACTACTACGCGAGTACCTACTTCGAAGGCGACTACGAAGATTAGGAACCGCCGTAATTAAGTTCGCGTGTTCTTGAAATCTGCTTGTACGAAGGAAAATAAACTCTTTGCACCCTTAGCCGGCATCTTATTACCCTCAGCTCGTAACAATATAAATAGTTACTTAAAATATAAATAGTGTAAGTATATATGTATGTAGTGTAAGTATGCGTATTATGTGGCCTACAACCAAATGTGAATATATACTTTACCTAGTTGCCATAGGCTCCGGAACATTGAACCTTTTACAAACGAGTGCCTCTGGCCGCCACTCTGTTTGTTGTCGCGTCATGACTCCGTACACACCGCGTTCCGCCGCTTCGATCTGCTCGGGCGTGGCTAATCCGTAGTTAGCAGAGCTCTTTTTGACCGCACACAGAGGATCAAGGGCTTCATCGTCAGGCACGGATGAATGAGTGAATCTGTATTTCATATTACATATCCATAACATTGGCCATTTATTATTAACTGGTAGGTATGGAGTTTAATGCAAATGGCTTCCAATACAATGGTCTAAGACTCGATTTCTAGCTTGATTATTTGAGAAAAGCTTTTCTTGGAGTCTGAGTGTTATCAAATATCGCTCCAATTCAAAGATATACAAACTGTGTGATCCCAACCTAAGCATTAGATTTGTACTGTGAGTACCATAAAATGAACTGGGGGAGCTTCCAGAAACACTCGTACTCAAAGCCAATTTTAAAAAATTTGTTTGCTAAATTGATTGGACCACAGATAGAATCAGCTTTCTGATTAGTTAAATTTCTCATTATATACATATAGCTACTTCTATTTGTCTCTATATGTTGGCTATTAGGCCAACTGACTGCTGCAGCTTTTAAACCTCTGAGCTGGGTTAACTACCACCATGTAGCCATAACCAGAACCAACGGCGTAATATGCCCTTTAAAAGTATAAGACGATCGATATCATGCCCTTACACTAAGCGAAAAGTTGCTCTAAAATACAAATTCAAAATTGCACTCACCTGTCACCCATCACTCCTGTTAATGGTCTATACAACTTAGCAGCCTGTTCGAATTCGATTAGCTCTCTATTCTTTTCCCACTCACTTAATCTGTCCACCTTGCCATCTCTCTCAGCTACATAGCTGTCTTTATCATTAAGATATTTCTCATACCTGGCTTGCTTCAGTGGATTGCTAGCAAATGGTTTAAAAACTTTAGTTAATTCTTTCCCAGAATCTTTGATTGGAATATAATCTAATTCATATTTTTCTTGAGCTATGTCTTTATAATCTACGATTTTTTGTTCCTTTTCTTGTTCTTTGTCTACAGTCGCATTGGTGGAGACAAAATTGACGTTTCTTCCCACAAGTTTCGCTACAGGATCATCTTTATTTTGCGCTTGTATTGGTGTGTCTGTTTGTGTACCTACCTTTGGTACAGGCGTTTCGCCCAGTAAGGCACCTCGAGCTTCTGCTGTGAGCTCATGACGACCTAAGCCTAAAAAATATAATTTAATTTATTATCTCATGCGAAGGCATCAAAATTAGCTAAGATATATGGACAAATAAAAGTATTATTTATTATTAAAAGCAGTTCTTTTTTCCTTTTTTTAGGGGGTCACGGATTATGGCACGTTAACCCCCTAAAAAGCCATAAAAACGGTTAGGAAAGGCAGATTTAAATGAGTGTAAAACCCGTATTGATTATATTTTCTAAAATTCTAAAAATTCTATGTAATCCATTGATTTATAGGTTACACTGGAATAGTATATAAAAACAATAGTGATGGCGGTACGCGGTTAGTAACTGCCGCTTCGCCGTAAGAGCGAGGCAGTGCTATTGTGTCGTCGTTGCGAATGGACAAGAACTCTTACGGCCTTTTAATTTTGTTTCATAAAATAAGCTTAACTCATTTTTAAATGTATATTTTGCAGTCTGATATTAAACTGAGCATCAATTTTTTAATTACTCATTATAAAAGTGCATAAGTGCTTTAAATATGAACTGAAGTAAAATGCGCTACGTTGTCACTGTACAAGCGTCCAATTGAAAGTGAACTAGGTGTGGTCCCTGAGCCTCAGTTGAGTAGAACATAGCGATTGTTTTGAATACGCGATTTAGTACATATTGGTGTATTCACTTAAAACTTCTAAATTATAAGTGAATACACAGAGAAACGTAATTCATTTATACCAGTATTTTTCAATACTATTGTGTGCGCGACCCCTTTACAAGTTAAAAAAGTCTAGCGACCCCCTAGGGCAATGATGTTATAATACAAAAGAGGTAGATAGGTTATATGCACTCGAAAAGTGGCACCCTCAAAACTTTCCTAATTAGCAAACCCGGACTTGGTCAAAGAATATAAAAAGTAACGTTACAGAACCAACAATGTCATGCAATGCCTATTGCGCATTCAAAATTCTAAAATATTTTAATAATCCAAACGTTTTTTATAATATACACGATCATGTGATGATGCAGCCACCCAATTTTGATTATCGTTTACATTTATTAAAAGAAATAATGTACAATTCATCATTTTCAAATTTATAATTAAAAAATGTTGGCAATCTTTTTAAATAAATATGTTCTCATGTACACGATTCAAGAAAAACGAAATTCCAAAAAAAGCAAACATCATTTTTTAATGTCTAATCCCATTAGGTATCAATCATAGTTTTTTTAAATGTCTGTTCTGTGGAATTAATTACTAATATTCTATGAATTAGTCACGGATTCGCTTAAAATGTAGTAAGACATTGAAATTGACCAATCACAATGATTTAGAGAGCTATGTGATTTGTTAGTTTGAAATACAATTATGTTTTACATTGCATAGCGAAGCAGTGCAATGTATATTTGTCTCACTTTTTAACGTTGTAACTGGGACAATATTTTACTTGGATTAGTACTAAGTTAACCTATCTACCTCTTTTGTATTATAATATCATTGCCCTAGGGCCATAAAAAAAACAAATGTTAGTGATTTGAAAGACTACGTTTACAATTTTCTTACTTTTGGGACCTACATTGATTAAATTTTAATCAATATAGGTCCCAAAAGAAAGAAAATAATTGATAAAAAATTAAGTAAGTACACTATGCAAGGAAACTGTGAGAGCTCTAAAGATAAGTATTAGGTAAGTAGGTAACATTGCCTTTTTTCTTTTGCCCGCGACCCCTTGAGATGGGATTCGCAACGCCCTGGGGGTCGCTACCCACAGTTTGAAAACACTAATCTATACGAACCTTGGTCTCTCTGCGGGGTCGAGCTGGGTTCGAACCTAGACTTCCTCGCACCCGCCGCCGCCGGCACATAATCTCTAGGCAAAGCTGGCGGTGGATACGATGGCACAGAAGGCAGAGGCTTTGAAGACTTCACGAAGCCCTCTAACACCTATGACATCAATCATTAGAATTATAAACATCATATAAAATTTAAAAATATTATTTCAATAAAAATACAATTCAACGCTGAATTGCACAACAAAATTTTTGAATTAGTTTGAAATGAGTTTTTAATATGCAACTTCTACCATCTGCCCCTCCCCCCACCCATTCACTCATCTTTTTGCCTGTATTAAAATATATATATATATACTTACAATACTGCTCTTATCCTTGTTTACAGATTTCTTCTTAGATTGTTCTTTAGGACCACCTATAGTGAAGTCATAATGTGACATGTCTTCTGTCGCGTAAATATCTTCATCGTCAGCTTCCAATGCACCCACACCGAATGCTTGACCATGAATTGACACCTAAATATTTGAAAAAATGTCACTAATCAATATTCTACACAACAAGCAAGAAGAACATCTGGAGATTTAAAATTTACACATCTTTCTAAGATAACGTGTTTCTACTGCATTTATCTTACTTTCAACTTTTATTTCATTATAAGTATTTATCACTTATTCTAAATCATCATACATTTTGGAACTCGCAGCTATGTACTACTAGTTTTATTTACAAAACGATGACCAAACAAAGACAACTGCAGATTACAGTCCCGACAAGTCACATGTTATCGTTCACTTGTAGGAGCACTCAATTCGCCTGCCTTCAACAATTCTTACATGAATATTTTATTATGTTAACTAATAAGAACAATATGGGCTAGAATCTTCGAATACAAATAAAGAACTAGATTCACAATCTCCTGTAAAATCTAAGCAAATTATTGCCCGAATTGACATATTTATTTTTAATATCGTATAGTACTATCGATAATATTGTGTTAATCTAAAGTAGAAGTAGAGTTGTAAAAGCTCATAAAAGACTTGCATGACATAGAAACGAAATATGTTATAAATAAAATATTTAAAATTCAATCTTACGCTTCATGCTTAAAGTAGAATTCGCGTAATACATTTAAATTGCTATTTACGCCATTTTGATTTGTTATGGATAATAAGGATAAGACATATGCAGTTTATAATGCTAGACAAAGAACAAAATGTTGCACGTCAGGCAATGACGTATTCAGACGCAATTTAGAAACAGAAAACTTCATTATATGCAATTATTGATATTTTTTTATTTTCAAATTGGAAATTATAAGCTAGTTGTTACCATGATTGATTGTCATGATTATCTAGAAATCATAACTTTAATGAATAACAATTAAAGGATTTAAAATCATTACTCAAAAAGGTTTTGGTTTTAACTTATTCTTTATTTATTTATTTAATGTAATAAGATGCATGTAATAGAAAGAAACATACAAACGAGGTACAACCGTTTTGTATACGTTTCGTATCTATAAAAATCCTTAACTGAAGAGTTAAACAAATAAATATATAACTATAATGAAGACACACAAAGTAATAAATAATAAAGAAAAACGTCGAATCGTTTTGGACCCTTTTTTTATTTTTTTTTATTTGAATGTCCCAATGTACACTAAAATACTCATTTGAGTGCACATTGGGATCGGACTTTTTGGAGCGTTGATTATGCATCTTGTTTTTATTTGTGATCGAAGGCTAGAATAGAATCTTGTTTCTATGTAGTTTAGTTTTTATGAATTAGGTCAAACGTGACGTGACGCGACAATAATTTACAGAAGGTAAAAAAACACTTACCTTCTTCCCTTTCTCTTTCGTCACTAGATGGCTTTTAGAGGGTCCTTCATTACCATACTCCCCCACCAAATTCCCCAATACTGAATGTCGACTTAAGCCGGAATAGCCGAGACCGAAACGATCGCTCTTACGTTGTAAGACATAAGGTTCATAGTCGTCTGGCGCAAAAAGTGTATCATATTCAAATTCGGAATCACTCGATCCCTCTGATTGGGGTTGCGTTTCCTAAAAATAAAAAATAAATTAATGCATAATGTAAACATTATATGTGTAGTATGGTATAACAATCATTTTCAAAGTCAAAGTCAAATCAATTTATTCAAGTAAACCCAAATGTAAGGTATTTTTGAACGTCAAATCTACTTTAGTTCGGTTCGAAAAGAAAAGCTGGACACTGAGAAGAACCAACAAGAAACTCAGTCAGGTATCGTTTTCGCTGTATTGTGTTGTTGTTGTTTTTCAAAAATATTGATAAAAAGATATGTACTATTTATGTGTGTATTGAACCTACTTTGAATATTTTAAAATATAATAACAATTCGTACATTTCGTAACAACTTTTTACTTATATATCTAACAGAACTGTAACGGGGCCATGCATGTATACGAAATGTTATAAAAATTAAGGAGCATATTACTTTTGATGTTAAAGACATCAACTGTTTGTGCATGCATAGCGTGTAAGATAATGGATATATTTTGATGAAAATTAATATGGTGATAAATTATTTCCTGGATCTATATCTAAGATTTTATGACAAAAATTAAAGAGAAACTATTACGTCGTACAATGAAATCCTAAAGAAATCTCAGTCAGAGTTAGTAGTAACGATAATTAAACAATAAGCATGCGGACATGGCATGATGAACTCGTAGACTTCTGATCTAGCCTTTAATGATAGACAGTTGTTTCTTTTAGGCAAGGAGATTTGATCTTACCGATTTTCTCAAATCTCTGAGAAACCACCAGACCAATTTTAATGAAACTTGGCATGAAAATAGTTCAACGAACACAGGCTACGTTTTATGAAAAATCTACCCTTAAGGCAATAAAAAGAGGGATGAAAGTATGATGGGAAATGCTAAACCGCTGAACCGATTATGATGAATTTAGTATGGAGGTTGTTTCGGCACCAGGGGATGGACACAGACTGTTGTTTTACCGAAAATCTACTCTTAAGGAGGCGAAGAGGAGAATTAAATTCTGAATGAGAAATGTCAGTTTGCTCAACCAATTATTGTGAAGGTATATCTCTATACCTGCCTAAGTATGTGCTTGGAGACAGACGTAGGATTTTTTTCAAAAACAATCTTTGTACATATACATACAAGTACACAAACTTGATCCGGGAAAGCGACGGAACATGTTTTATGTGGACGATGTCGCGGCTATTACTATACTGCATTCTAATAGTAAAGAAAACTACACCTGGGTAATTCCATGGTAAACGCTACTACAGGTTTTTAGGTACTACAATTTTCGTTAAAATTTAGTTTAAGCTAATCTAATGATCCTATATTTTATTAAAAACTTTAAAACTTTTGCCTAGTTTTAGAATTTATCGAATTTTCTCTAATTAAACTCAGGTCATTAGACTAGATCAATGGTAGTTTATTTTTTACCGATAATGGAAACACTAAAAAAAAACAAGGGCTGTCAAATTGACAACTTGCGATCCGCCATTCGAAAAGAAATATTTTCTTCTGTTTGTGAGGGAGCAATAATTTGGTAAGTTTAATATTTTCATTACTTTCTCCAGCTTTTAAAGCAGTCTCCTTGCCTGGTAACGCCCGTTACAAAAATAGTGGAAAAGTTTGTTTAAGATGCATGTTGTTTAAGATGCAACCTGTTGCATGCATTGTAAAATGCGTTTGAGAAAGTAAGGTTATGATTGCCAGCAACTTATATTTGCGTTGTTTTTTATGTTTGGATTATTTATTTATAAAATATTGAGCGGAAATATTATGTAACACCCGTTACGTAACGGGTGTTACCTCTTTTTGATATGATTTTATTGGGACCAATAAAATAATGACAATGGGTTTGGTGAATTGTTTAAAACTTTTTAACACAGAGGGGTCATCCACAAATTACAGGACAATTTTTTAACACATTTATCTTCTTTTAACACTAGTTACTTCTACTTTTGTCCCAAAATAGCACTTGTTTGGACCAATAGAAAGAAAACATCAAACAGGATAAAGACATAGAAGAGCAATTTGAGAAAGAAGACATAAAAGAGGAAGTTAAACTTGATAAAATAAAACTGAATAAAAAAGAAAACTAATAGCGATGAAAGACTTATTTAATTATAATAATAACTTCGTTATATGCGCCAGACGATATACACAAATCATCTGATCTCAAATTAGGGTTTTCCCTGTGCTATGAGAACCAGACGACGACTACTGGGGGCGTCTCCAAGTACACCCAGACCCGAGACAATCTAGAAAAGTTCATTTCCTAAATTGACCCGACCGGGAATTGAACCCGGATCCTTCCGCGCTTGGGTAAAGCGTCTAAACCATTGCGCCATCGAGGTCGTCAGATATTTGTAGAACTCCTCTGAATCTTTTGCCAGCCAGGTTCTCGTCTGTTATGCCAAGGACACCCCTCAATATTAAACGAATACTGCGTTACAATGAGGTGTATACAGATTCTGAAGACGAGTCTAACTTATGCAATAATGTATCGGTCCAGGATATAAGTCCAGGAGAGTTCGTTCTAGTAAGAATCGTCGCTGAAGGAAAAAGCAAAAAAGATTCAGATATGCTGTGGTATGCCAAAGTTCAGTATGTGAGGGCGATGTGCATGTCATGTATTTAAAGTCACCGCTAATACTTTCATTAGCAATGAAAATGATGTTTCAGATGTTCTCGTTACGAATATCAATGCACATTCACATAGCTACAACAGTTTTTTGTCCACAGTTGACGTTTTAGAGCAATAAATTCGTAAACAATAATGAAATATTGTATTTTAATTGTTCTAACTGTAAATAACAACCAAATATATGATTTAATATAAACTTAATACTGCAAATATTGTTTAGGATTCGTACGCGTAACACCCGTTACATCAAGCTGTAACACCCGTTACAATTACGAATTCCTAGTAAAAAAAAATCTATAGATATTTTTTTTACTATAATTAATCTGTAGTATAAAGTGGTTAATTAATTTTTAGTTAACATATGTTTTTTCAATATAAACTAACAAAATTCGCAAAGTTTCAAATTTATTACAAACGATCTGGTATATATAGGCCAAATTCTGTAACGCCCGTTACGCATATAAATGGCTCTCTATTTTTTTTACTGCTAATAGTCATTATAATTTCAATCCATTTTACGAAAATTGAATATACATGGAGTGTATTGAAACAATAACTTTAACATGTTTTCATTATATTTTAGTGTTTTTTTGACAAGTTAAGATGTACGAACTGTAACACCCGTTACATGGAATTACCCACCTGTGTTATTTCCGGCGGCATATAGCACCCATAGACCTTATGCTGTTCTTTGGCATGTTTTTTCTCCCTGCGGGTTTGTCTATCACCGGCTCCTTGGCCTGGACGCCAGCCCATAGCACGCAGCATTCGTACAGCAGCTGTCTCATGCACTGCACGCACAACTTGCTCGAGGACTGGTACACCTGAAGGTTTAATTTGATTTATTACTAGTTTGAAGAAGAGATTGATGCACTAGCAACCAGGGATGAACTGACATCAAAAAAGTATCGATATTTTTACTCATTAAATACCTACTTGGATCTAAAGTATAGACGCCTACTCGTATCGAGTGATTTCTTGAATCTAGGTGACAAATTTAAAAATCCAAAAAATCGTGCTCCTAACATGAGGTAATTTTTGAATATCTCAAAAAGTTTCGTTTCGCCCTTCGTGGTTTCTCCTCAAATAACCCTTACGCTTATTAACTAACTTGCAGTCAGCATGCGACAGCCTAATATCGCGCGATATCTGCTGTCAAAACAAGAATTTGTATAATGTAATTTGTATCTACCCCGCTAAATCTACCCCGAAATATGCACTTTACGGTCATGGTGCAATACGCAATCGTCATACATGATACCAACTTTTTATTACAATTAATCACCGGTCGCGCAATGATCGCGTGGCTATCGCTGTTTGCAAATTTTTGGGTAATAACCCCGCCTATTCGGCTATTACTTCTTTTATGTGAATACTACCTTTCAATACCAAGTACATATCGTGAGTAACAGTATCGAGTATGTACAAAAGTACTTGAAACATATTATAGAGTATATACTCATATTTACTAGTTTGATTCATCTCTATCTAGCAACGAGAACATATAGTTAATGTAGAAACTTATAGGTGTGGCCACACCAAATGTAGGTGCGTTTATGTGCGTTGTAGAGCCATGCTGCAGAATTGGGCTGGCTCGCCCGGTAAAATACACTCCTCTCACAGAATATGGGCGTGAAATAACAGCATCTATTACCGTTGTTTCGTTCTGTGAGTGAGAGTGCCGGTGGCCCATCTCCTCCCTTCCCAAGTGTGCAGTCAGACTGTACTGCATTTAGTATAATGTCTCACATTAGAGTACTTTATATTCGTGCACTGCACCCACATTCAGCATGGCATATAAGACCTTATGGCTTTAAATATAAAGATCAGTTATAGGCTTATAAACTAACTTCATATGCTTTTCTTATCACCGCTTTCCAAGCGGCGCTTGGTCTTCTAAACGAAGCTTAAAGTCTATTTATTTATTTTAAAAAAATTGTCCTTTCATTCATTTGGGATTCTTAGCTCGAGTCTGACTCACACTTGGCCGGATTTTATTATTTGTTTAACTTTAGTTTGTACTACAAGCACACCAAGTATGACGCTTGTATATTTTTTGTATGCGTTTTTATGACAAGAGTAAAAACAACAAAATATTGAAAATATTTAGTTACTTATTTAAATCATTATAATTGACACAAAAAATACCAGGAATTGGTCCATCATGAAACCTCTGCTGTTTTGGGCGTTTTTGACCAGAAAACTCATTGTGTGTCTGCATGTACCGAGGTGCTATTCCAAACTCACTACGATCCTCTTCGTCCATGAAGTCCTCTGGCTTTTGGCTCTGAATTGGTAAGAAAAACGAGTTGAAGGAACTGTCATTCAATTCAAGTATCACTACTGGATTATTATTATAAAAAAAATAAATAAACCATTTTTCACCATACATATACCCATAGTTCAAGTTAAATTTTCGTGTATGGTTATTTATCGCTTATCGCATTGAAATTTATAATCATTAGTATATTTCTCTAGTTTGTAATAATTTGGAATTGTGATTTATAATTTTATGATTTGCGAATCAGTTTAGCTTTCTGTGTCAATTTTTATTTTGCTTTTAGTTTGTATTCTAAAACTGTAAAATTCATATTATATACACATTCACATGGTCTTAAAAAACCGACCAAGTACAGTCGACTCGCGCACCGACGGTTTTCTACTACCTCACAATATAACTGTCGATATTTAGCAAAAAAATTGTCCTTTCATTCATTTGGGATTCTTAGCTCGAGTCTGACTCACACTTGGCCGGATTTTATTATTTGTTTAACTTTAGTTTGTACTACAAGCACACCAAGTATGACGCTTGTATATTTTTTGTACGCGTTTTTATGACAGAGTAAAAACAACAAAATATTGAAAAACCTTGTATTATTCCCTTAATTTTTATTTTTTTTTTATTTTATTTCTTACTGGTCTGTGATTATTTATTAGGACATCAGCAATATTAACAAACTTTCAGTGACGGCCGAGTATTACGGTTCAAAAGGTACAGTCCTTTGATGGACAGAGGGATGGATGGACTGATGGCGTAAGGCTTACTAATAAAGTCCTATTGGCACCCTTTGGATATGAAGCCTTAAAAAGAAATGTTTTCTGTATGTACCTATTTAAAAAAAAATGTGTGCGGTCAAACGAAGTTCCTTAGCTGCAGTTTCTATTTCCCAAAACTTAATTGCAATAATGAGACAATGATAATAATATACTCAGACATTTCACACAGAGCCATCTAGTCCCAAAGTAAGCTGTACAGCGCTGCTTACACAATAAAACTCACATATAATTTAAAACAAAAACCTAGCGCCACGCGACGCGCGGGTCCCGCCCCCACGTAACGCTTTTTCCTTACGTGACGATTTCTACCAACTCAAACTTTCCACAAGCCGCGTTAAAGAACTTCTTTCAAATAATGGAATAAAAATGGTACTGCGATATTAGTATATATAATATATTCGTAATACAGTATACAACACCTTGGCCACATACTGGTATTTATAATAATCATAATTTTTATAATAATCATAATTAGTATGACACCTTTCGTTCTTTTTACATATATACATAGACAGACATTTATTTAATATAATTACAAACTTACAAGTTTCTGTGCTTTATCATCACGTGAACTCTTAAATGTGGCTGGAGCCCAGCCTTCAGGTGTGCCAACAGTGTTGCCAAAACCTGCTGAAAATCCTCCTGTAAACGCTCCATGAAAACGACGTCGACCGTGGGCATCAACAGCATATTGATCAGGTTGCTGTTGGAACTTTTTCTTTGTTGGTACTTCATCTAAAACGGGTTGTATAAGGGAGGTAGTTATTTTGTTAGCAACTATAAATACACATGAGTACTAGCTAGGCCTAGTGATACGATAGGTCCATCTGAATATTTACTGAGTAAAAAACTTGTCTTTAGTAAAGATTGCGAAAATGGAGATGATTTGTAGTAGGCTACCATATGGTGGATTAAACTAATATAGACTGTGAACTGAGTAATACACAATTCATTTCAGTTTCACAGGATGAGAAAGTATGGATAAAATTGGGTCAAAATTGCAATGATGTTATGTACTGTTATGTACATTATGTACTGACGGCTTTTTCAATGCAACAAGTAGGTTAAATTATTAATTTGATTTTTAATAAATAAAATATAATACTATGTAATATGTTTAAGTAAATTTGTCACTAATTTTTTGATCACCCTTAGGCGAAATCCTGTATGACCCTCGAATTTGTTTACACGGGATAGCAAGTTGTTGAAGGACCCCCCCAATGTTATATAGGAAGCTGTATTAATGTTGGCAATGTGGTGCCCTATATGTTCGGGGGTAATTAACAGCTAAGGTATAAAAAGACCAACTATGATTTGGTAGCATAATGATATAAATATAAGGAAGTGCTTTAATGTACTTCCTGTGTAAGATAGGTTTATTGGAGTGTAGGGTGATAGGTAAAGTTAATGATTAACATTCTGGTAAAGAGGGCGATTTATGAAAGTTATATATATATAAGGATTTTCAGTAGTTAATAAATTTAAATAAATGTTCTTATAGAGCGGATTCTGATCTGACATATCACGAGCCGCTCCCGCAGCAGGCTCACTTCGCAAGCTCAGCTTTCGCGTTTTGGTAATAATACTGACCTAACATAACCTAACCAAAAAGAGTGTTTATACAGAAATAAAAAAATTAATATATTAAAATTTATAAAGGAAGCATTGAGGTATCAGTGATTGAATTTGTTTTTTGATAGAAGATTTTTGAATAGTTAAAAAAAAACAACATCCGAAGTCTAAAGCTTTGCTATACATCGCGATAGACTTCTTTCCTAAAAGCGAGAAGTCGTTTTTGGGTAGAAAAGATTTCGTAAAGCGAAACTGTCATTGAAATTTGATTAATACTGAAAACAGCATCTATATCTACACAGGCATAGTTTTAGCTCTTAAGAAGAACTAGTTAACAATGCCTATTGTCAAGAGTCAAAACGAGAAGCAGTAGTTATTGTAAAGATTAGCCTTTATAAAATTGTGATTATAAAATTAACAAAAACGTGATAAAAAGAATATCTGAAAGCATATAACTTTAAAAATTCTAACTATAAAACTCAATAAGCTTCAGTGCGATTTGCAAAAGAACAGAATCCAGAGTATATACACTGAATAAAAGCAGATTTAATATTAAGACCACGTTATAATACACTTAATATAATGTTATAAAATGTTCATGTTACCTTCTTCAAAAGGTTCAAGCGGCGTCCCGTAACGAATGTTATTATCGTCGTCTGAATCCGAACTCATTGTTATTTTTTGTTCGAACTTTTGAAGCAGTTACTTATGAATTATATTATAACTAAGTAAATTAGGTACATTTTAAATGAAAAATAAAATTTCGTCTATTTTAGAATATTTTATGACATAAATCAAACAATGAACAGTGTGACCAGGAAAATCGTCAAGAAACTACTAAACATTTTCGAAAAAATTTTAAGAAAAAAATTTAAACCATTTTCGAAAAAACACAAAAAGTACAAATTAATTATTTTTGCTACTCAAACCTCAAGTGTAATAAAAATAACTTTATAAATACGATACTATTAGCAAACTATAAGATTTTATTAAGGACTTCTTGGAAGAGCGCCATTCTTTTCACTTACAGAAATTCAAAACAGACTTTTTGGCGGGAACATGAGACGTGAGGTTGACATTTTGTTCAGATTTTCTATTTTTTACATTTTTAGGAGTTTTAAAGTACAACAGTGATAGTATATCGTGTTTTAAAGTTCTGTGTAAGTGACAAGAATGGAGGAGATCTAAATAAACATGTTTAGCTGAAGTATTCGCGCTCTTCCAAAAAGTCCTTTATAACTTCAGTAAAGCTTACTATCACTTTACTGGAGGAGTTTTATGATAAGAAAAAACTAATTTACTTGTGATTCTACACTATGGATTACTTATTAATACGTGAAATTGGCAAATACGCTAAACTGTGCGCCATGCCATAAAGGAAGAAGAAGAAAAAGAGCGGGAAACTTCGTTTCCTAACTTTCGACTCATATTTACTTGGTCAATGGCTAAATGCAATCTGCGAAGCCAAAACAAAGAGAAAAAAAAAACTCCCAAAAAGACTTTTTGGCGGAAACGGGAGAAATTAGGTTGTCATCAAAAACTTGTCATTTTACTTAGATTTTCTATTTCATAATTTTTTGTGGGTTTTATGTACAAAAATGATAGTATATTGTTCTGTCTCAATATTCTGTATAAGTGAAAAGAATGACGTAGGTCTAAATAAACATGTGTAGCTAAAGTTCTCGCGCTCTTCCAAGAAGTCCTTTATAACTTCAGTAAAGCTTACTATCACTTTGCTGCAGGAGTTTTACGATAGGAAGAAAGAACGAATTTCCCTCGAACGTGCTACGTGTGGATTCTACTTATTAATACGCGACATTGGCAAATGCGATAATCTGTGGGTCATGCCATTATTAGAAAAAAAAAGGAAATTTTGGTGGGAACGGGAAAAGTAGTCATTTTATTTAGATTTTCTATTTTTACATTTTTGGGAGTTTTAAAGTACAAAAGTGATAACATATTGTGTTTTACAGTTCTGTGTAAGCAAAAAGAATGGAGTAGGTCTCAATAAACACGTGAAGCTGAAGTTCTCTCGCTCTTCCAAGTCCTATAAAACTTCAGTAAAGTTTACTATCACTTTAGTGGAGGAGTTTTACAATAACGATTCTACATAATAATATAATACGTGACATTGGCAAATTCGCTGATCTGTTCGCCATGCCATGAAAAAAGAAAATTAGATAAATTATATTAGGAAAAATAAAACTTAATTAAGGAACTTAAAGTACTCAGTGCTCCTTAGACATAATAATCTTACTAATTTGTGGTGGTCTCTTTAAAGAACATTGATCTAACACTTAAGTAGTTATACATTACGCTAAATAAAAAAACTACAACTTATTCTGTATTTTATTTACGGGTTATTTAAAAATATGTTTACCATCATATTAAATATGTATATAATGTATATTACCATAATACCTATATTTCCTACATCAAATACTTGTGGATATAAAATAAAATAGAATTACAGACTTCAATTCATAACCACTTTTACAAAATTATAAAAACAAAATATCACAGCTGAGATCAAATTTGAAGAAATTCAACACCACTCTTAAAGTTTTAATTATTAGTGTTAAAGATTTAATTCTCTTAAATAAAAGAGATCATTATCATCTAATTACTCCGAAGTTAATAATTTTATCATCCAATAACATATCAGTAATGACATGTTGTAATTTAATTATGGTACGAAATCTGTCTTCACCATTCAAACATTCGCTAAGTAGTCTATCAAAATGTGGTCTAGAAGCATTAATTTCCTTTGGTATAGGATATAAGAGTGGATTGTCGTCTCCAGCCAGTATGTAGCAGGCTGCCCATAAGTTATGATCACTCAAATGATGCTTACACATATTCTCTATGGAAAAAGTAAAGCCTGGTCCAACAATTTCCCTGCTATAGCGTTGGTACCAGTCTGGCAGATCTTTTCTGGGAGATATGTGTTTATCCAGAACTATAATATCTTCAAGGTCAACAAAGGTGATTTCATCCCTATCATTTGCTACAATATTGTCTAAAGACCAGTCCATTAGGTAAAATCTGAATCTGAAATCAATTAGGAAATAATTATAGAATTAGTAATTCTAACACAATATTACATCCATTCTAATATTACAATTATAATCCATACTTATTGTTACTAAAAATGTGTAAGCTAAGTGTCTGTTACATTTTCATGGCAAAACAGCTAGACCTATTTTTATGAAATTTAGAATAGAGATAGATTAGGCTAGTTATTTTTAATTCTATGTGGATGAACAACTACTTTACAATGGTTTCTATTAAACTACATCTATACTAATATTATGAAGAGGTAAAACTGTGTTTGTTTGTAGGTAATAGATAAACTCAAAAACTAAACCAATTTCAAAAATTCTTTCACCTATAGAAAGCTACATTATCAGCGAGTAACGTGGACTATATTTTATTTCCAGAAAAAATTCCACCCGTGCGAAGCCAGGGCGAGTTCCTAGTATTATATAAACTACAAAACTATTTTTATGTTAAAATACACAATTTTAAATTAAATTTTCTACAATAAAGTTACTTTTTACAGTTCAATGTAAAACATATATAAATATAGTAAAAACCTGTTTTGAATTTTTTTTATCAGTAAAATTTTATTTAAGGTAACACTCAACAACAGTGTTAATGTAAAAATGCAGAAAGGAATGCTTAGATAATTTAGACACAGAAAGAATAAATTAGAAGAGGAGAGGAGTAGGAAGGCTGACTTAGGAAGATCAAATAGCCAGAATTTTAGCGATGGAAATGTCAAAGCATTCGCAACCACTAAAAGTGTGCAAGGAGAACTATTATTTTTTTTTTGTTGATTTATTCATACATAAAATATTTATAACACATAAATAAGAAACAAACAGTAACGAGAATGATGAGATTTGAGGAAAAAGTACAAATGCGATGCTTAGCACTCCATGTTAGGATAAGTGTGTATGTATGCTAACACTTTATTATGGGGTATTGTAATTTTTTACAGTGATAAATCACATTTCTTTTAATATTTACCAATTTTAAAGTGCCTTTAAACATAATCAAGTGCACTGTAATATTTATTTATGAAAATCACAAACTTAGACTAGTTAAAAAATATAGACAACATTACTCTCATTACATTCATACATTCATTGAAATGGAAAAATATATTAAAGAATGAAAATAAATCACCAAAAATTCAGAATAAAGGTTTCATAATACAGGCAGTCGTCGACTTACGTCTTTCAAGTCACGTCGAACAATGTTTTGACACTATTCCTCAAGCATACATCATTTGTTTCGATTTCCGGCATAGGAGAATTCACTTGTCGCGATGTCAATGACCGTGGGGCCGGCAGGGCGCGGTGTCGGCGTACGGGGATTACCCCGCACATGCTGCTGATTTTGTTTAGTTACTTCATAATACATTAGTTTTTTTTGCATCTGGCAGTTTTTGTTTTTACATACATATTTAAGTGAATTTTAAACTATGCCACCTAAACAAGACAGTAATAGTAAAGTGAAGAAGAGAGTAAGAAAGACATTACAATGGAGGTTAAATCTAAGATTTTAAAACTCAAAGATCGTGGTGGTTCGACTTCATTATTTTAAGAACTTACTTTTGATAATAAAGTATGTATATCCTTTGTTATAAATGCAGTTTTTTTTTTAATTTCGAGTCCGTGTGGATCCTAACCCTTGAGTTTTACATGTAAACATATGAAAAAATATGTCTCGACTTACATCGTTTCGATTTACGTCGCGTATTTCGAGAACCTAACATGCCGTAAGTACGAGGACTACCTGTATATGTAAATAATAATGTAAAAATATTAATATTTAGTAACTCTAATTACCTATCATGTTTAAAAGTGAAGTCCATAGCCGCATTGAGAATGTTCATTGCATATTTCAACTTTTTCTGCCAGGGAACATGCAACAAAGTGGACAGTGGTTGTCCTTCATATGCTACTACCTCCAATCTACCGCAAACTCCACCAAAAGCAGGAACAGGCCAACCTCTTGTCTTTGGTATTACCTTGTTGTACAAAAATATTAATTTTTTGTTTAAATTAGAACATAAATAGACTGATATTAGACAAAATGAAAAGCAGTTTAAGTAAATCAACCCTATTTTATTTTGGCTTATATCAGGCAAACTTAGAAGTCAAACTGATTTCTCTTAACTTTTAAATTAAAAAAGATGTAGTTGTTATTTGTATTAAATGGTCATGCTTACTAACTTAATAATAAATGAAAATTTAAAACTTGTCTGCTGGGCACCTTAAGCAATGACAGCTTTCTAAGCTTAAAGTTGCCTTAAAGAAGTCTATTATTTAGGATAATTTGTAGTTTTAAATTTATAAATATTACCATATGTATGTACTTTTTTGTCATTTATTCTACCTAAAACTTGTTTATAAGAAAAATATTTGGACATTCTAATAAAGCACTGAAATTTAAAGTTTACTGTATAATAATAATAGTGTTTTTATTTGCGATATTGTGAGTAGTTACATGAAACACAGAGGGACATAATTTTTCTTTTATAAATTCTACTGTGACATACGTAGCATGCAAATATTTAGTACCCAAACTAGTCATGTAGTTCACATTTAATTAATTTTTGAACATAATTTTTATTCTATATATTTAATTAACTTTCAATATACTTTCCTTATTGCTATACTAACCTGTAAAATTATTGGTTCGGGATTAATACTCAACATAGTCCATACATTTATCATTTCAGATTTATAATTTGATTGTCTTTTATTCAGTACAGATTGAAGCAAATCATAAATACTGTATGCATATGGGCAAAGTACTAGCCCTTTTCTAGGTTCTGTATCAGGCCAAGTGAAATTATACTGCACTATGGTTATAATTTTCTCATCCATATCCGAAGTATTGAGCAGATTTATTGGTTTACAATTATGACGCAATTTCCAAATGTCGCACAAATTTGAATCGAATTCCTTGAATTCCCAGTTGTGAGCTAACTTCTTCAGTACAACCCGCTTATTGGTTTTTGTAAAACCATAAAAAATATTTTTAGTGTTAAACATATTCGACCAGCGGTGATTTTCTAAGATAATTTGATTAGAATATAATTCTGGGCACAACGAAACGCCGTAACAGGCTGGGCAGCGGTTTAAATCAGTTAAATGCATTACTAATGGAGTTTTTAAATCACCAAATAGTAATACAGATGCATAGAAAGACAACACAAAAGTAAACACTGCAAGAAACACCCGTTTACAAAATCTTCGCCGCATTATCATTTTGGTATAAATTTTATCATTCATTGTAATGAAACAAATTGAATAGCACTATACAGTCTATTTCCTGACATGAACAATAAATTTTACTTAGATAGAAGAACTAATATATAACTAAACATGAAAAATAATAAATTTATGATTTTTTTTTTTTTTTTTTTTTGTAAATATAGTGGCAACTACCCGTAGATAATTTTTGCCAACGTCTTGTTTGGATTAGACACTGTGCGGTATGCTAAAAATTATATATAATTTTGGCCAAGTGACGATTCAGTTGAGGACCTAAAAACAGACAACACAAACATTGAACAAGGACAACACAAATTAGTTAGCATTCTACATGAAATTAGATATATTGATTGAAACATTATAAGTTTGAAAATTCGACCAACATTTGACAGATTTTTGACATCTCATTTTTTTTTTTTTAAATGGCATACGTAAGTATATTGCCAACGTCAAGTAAAGCGAGAAAACAATTCAATAGTTAATTAGCGCATTTGCCAATGTCACGCATTAACACAAACTAGTATACAGACACAGAATAAGTAGAATCCATGTAGAATCACAAGTAAATTAGTTCTTTCTTATCGTAAAACTCCTCCAGTAAAGTGATAGCAGGCTTTACTGAAGTTAAAAAAGGACTTCTTGGAAGAGTGCGAAAACTGCAGCTTCACATGTTTATTTAGACCTCTTCCATTCTTTTCACTTACACAAAACTTTAAAACACAATATACTATCACTGTTGTACTTTAAAACTCCTAAAAATGTAAAAAATAAAAAATCTAAATAAAATGACAACCTCACTTCTCTCGTTCCCGCCAAAAAGTCCGACATCTCATTTTGACATGAGTCATGATCACAAACACTGGTCAAGTGCTTAGCGATAGTGAACGGTAACGAGTTAATTCGGCTTGCAAGCTGCTTTGCAAGTGGATCCAAATAGAATCACTTTATATTTTTTGGGCAAGTGATACCCCTCGCGTGCCCGCTTTGCCTCCCACGCAGGATTCTTCTACTCGCCAATAGGGCGAGTGCAATACGAACAGTCAAATTTAGTACAATGTGTAAGTGAAGTGACTGGCATCAGAACGGTCCGCATGTGCAGTTTTATGCGATATGGTAAACAAAATGACGTCTAATTGATCTGATGCCACAAAAGTACTGTTTGTCATTGTATATACATACATGTAACTGGACTTCATGTTGCCTTTTTTTTTTAATTTAGCGCTGAGTTAATAAATAACTTCAATTGACATCTAGTAACTACCCGGAGATGAATGTCTCTAATAATTTTATTTACATTTTTGGGCCGAGTGAGCTTGTAGGCAGCAGTCGTGCATTTTAATGTCAGTTTAAAGTTAAGGGTGCGCACGCATGCAAACTCATTTGTAAAAATTATTATAATGTTTGTGATACAAGCAATTAATCAAATAGTTCTAAACATAAAAGCGCGCGTTCTATGAAGTTCAGCTTGACCAAGATGGCCAAAGCATCAGAAAATAGCATGGGTGCTCTGGAGTTATGGGCGGATTTTTATGGAAAGCGATAAATGATACTTCTATCATACGCACAGACTCATGATATTCCTTCCAATATTCAATAGCTAGTAATAAAGCACCAAGAGCTGCCCTTCTACAAATCCATTTCCGCACCCATATTCGTTGCGGTTTATTTATTTCCTATAACCTATAACACCTCAAGAAGATTCTGCGCAAAATCGCACTTATTTTTCGACATTGCTGGTCCATTTCGTTAGAGGAATGCCACTTGGCATGCTGTAGTATAAACAGTCACTGTCCTAGCGCTCGCCACTGTACTTGTACTCGCCACTGTTTTTGAGCAATGTAAAACGGACTAGGATATATGCATTTATTAATAACAAAAAAGTACATAGTACATATGTTAATACATATTTACAAACTTAAAACTACACATTATCTTAAATAATTTTTTTTTTTATAAATTAATGGCAACTACCCTATCTACCAAGTAGATAATTTTGCCAACGACTTGTTTGGAAAAGACATTGAACGGTATGTTATGAACACGGAATATTTATGAGTGATGATTCCATTGAGAACCTAAAATAGACAGACGACACAACATTGGACATAAAATTCTTCTAACTACAAAAAACAAGACACTAATATTTACATATCTTCACAAAGATGGGATACGACACAACATTGGACATACAATTCTTCAAACTACAAAAAAACAAGACACTAATATTTACATATCTACACAAAGACAGGGTGTTAATGTACACATTATTTATTTAACATTAGTACTAGAAATATGGAGTATGTTACAGACGGATATTATTTTCAGCAATAAACTTTATAAGAATTTCAACAAATGGTGTATTAATGAACGTTAGGAGGAAATTAAAATTGGTGGGGAGAGGGATAAAAGGAGGAAGCACGTTGTACAGAGAATAATTTAACTTCAGACAGCTGAAAAAAATATGATCAACTGAACCTTCCTCTAGTCCACATTCGCACAAGGAGTGATCCCGAACCCGAATTTTGGCCAATAAACTGGTGAGCAGATATGGCCAAGCCG
This sequence comes from Zeuzera pyrina, assembly GCA_907165235.1. NCBI lineage: Eukaryota > Metazoa > Arthropoda > Insecta > Lepidoptera > Cossidae > Zeuzera > Zeuzera pyrina. Next base: position 11,049,922 of record OU015641.1, read on the forward strand.
CAATCGAATAATAGTAGAGGTAATGAGCTTACTAGCAGAGCGAACTTTAAAGAATCATGGTCTTACTGGTATGTCAGGTTGAATATCTCCATACAGTTTGCCTTTATTATACCTTGAGGAACCCCAAAGTTCTTTCTCTTAAATAATAAACTTCCTCAAAGTTGCCGCTTAGAAAGCTGTCATTGCTTAAGGTACCCAGCCGACTGGCAGCATTGACTCTTTGAATAGCCAAACTGATTCGTTGGCGGAAGAAGCTGCCAGCCCGGCGGTCTCCCAAAGCCTCGACCAGTCTCTTACAAATATCAGAAACCAGTCGATGGGCTTCGGGGCCCCAGGGACACAAAGTTTCGACTGCAAAGGGCGTAAATATGAAACTCTCAGAGAGAGTCGCATACTTACGCCGCTTTAAGTTCTCGGCAGTGCTGGCTGCGGCACCTGCTGACTTGGAAGTCGCCGGCACATGGGAAACAGCAAGTGTATCGACACAAGTGGCATCCCACACCAGCGATCTTCCAAGTTTCCAAGGAATGAGCGTCATACCATCTGGTCTATTGCCGTCGCTGCGAGCAATACCTACAGCCTCTAAGACTGCAGGAACGCCAGCGGCGTCAAGAGCCAGCCGAATGACGTCATTCAAGGCAGCATGTCGTGACATGCGGCCCGCACTACGTAAACAGAATAAACCGTGGTGACCTAGTACATCGACGAGATCACCACAGCGACTACGGTGAGGAAGGTTAGTCCTGGCCCCCAGACGAAGGGATACTATGAGAGAAAGTGTGGTATTGTCAATTAAGGTTTCAACATGTATCTGTTATCTGTTACATGTTCATATATTTGTTGTATCTGCATTCCTAGTGTGTTTGTGTCAAACAAATAAGTTGACTGTGTGTAATAAATTATAATGAATGTTGCACGCACCTGTAATTGATAGGTTCACGGGACTGTTAACGAAATACCTACCATAAATCGAAAACTGAGACTTCATTCGTTGGCAAAGTAAAGAATTCATCTGGAGGTGAAACCTGTTACTCAAAAATTAACATCTAAATATGACACATTTACTAATATGCCCATTTTTTGATGTGAAACCTCTTAAGCGGTGGGTCAGACCCAAGGAGCATATAATATAGTCAGACCCACAAACTAGGTTCTAAGAGATTGTCAGACCGGCACGCTTATTACGTAACTTGCAGGCAGCATGCGACAGCCAATATCGCGCGAAATCTGCTGTTAAAACGACAATTATTGTAATATAATTTGTACAGTGGCACTAAATCAATCGCGAAAAGTGCATTTTATGGTCATGCAATAATAGATACCTAATCGTTATACATGATACTAATTTTTTATTACAATTAGTATGGCTGTCGCTGTCTGCAAATTTTTAGGTAATAAACCCGCGGCTATTGCCGTGGCGACATTTATTACAAAGGTACTCTGTGGTGGCGACTAGGTGACGCGTCGCCCTGCACTTGTTCCGTGCTGGTATACTCATAAAACCATAGATTATACCATGAAACAAAAAAGCCAAGCCAAGTCAAATCACGAGCTTCAATTTATCCTAAGTTATCCGCTTTGTGTAAATAATTCGATTGTTCAAATTTAAGAAGTTATATTTTTAGATAGCAAACATTGTTGTAGCAGAAAAAAATAAGAAATTGTGTTTTAAATTTATTTTAGAATGTTGCATATGTTCTTTTAAATAAATTTCAGGATTATCTACAGAACTTGGCACCCATTTAGATCTCAATAATCTTTTGTTGGCCAAGTCGACAACCACGCATATTCTTAATATTGAACTTGGCTCCTTTTATGTTTAGGTTTTTGATGTATATTTTTGATGTACATAAATTAAAACACTTATGTTTTTGATGGGATTCATATCTTGCTTAGATTTATAATGTAATGCTCCATGTGCCCTTTCCAAATGTGTCGTAAAGCATAATAACTTTTGAGAAGAAGTCTCAAATATAAAAATTACTTTATAAATAGAACATAAATATCTATATAATTATAGACAGTTACTGAAGTTGGTTCCAAGCATAAATGGTTCCTGGAGCTTATCAAACTAGTAGACTTTCCATTATTGTTTATTGGTTTGACACCGACTTCAAAATTTTTCAAATTTAAATATTTAGTTAGATATTTGTGTCGTAATTATAAAATGATTTTTGTACTTGTTTTAATTAGTAAAAGATAACTATTTTGTATTTTTCAGTGTTTTTATTTTGAAGTAGGTTTAATTTATTTTGTAAAAAGTTCTTGTTCATTTTGAGTGATTTTGAGTGAACTAGGCCTGAATATCTAGGGTAGGTCCACTACTTTTTTTTTTAATTTGGAACGGCATATACTTGTGAATCATCATAAAATGAAATAAATACCGCTCGGTGTATTTGTTGTATAATCAAAGTCCAAGGTCCAATACCCATGAAATTAAAATGTAGGAGCTTTGCTGAACCCAACGAAAAAAGATAATCAATTCGCAAAGAAGTTATGACCTATTATGCATAAAAAATACATGTGCGTAAAGACGAATTGAGAACTTCCTCCTTTTTGAAGTGGTTTAAAAATAGAATTAATTGTATTATTTTCTTGCTATTTTAGTTCAGTTACTATACTATGTAATTATTCTGAGGACACAAAAGGCGGAGCGCATGTTGTCCATCCTTGCCTATATCTAATGATAGGTAATTTTCCGAAATTTTCAATGAACAAACGAAAAATTTCAATGACCCATCATTACCTATATCCTATCCATATTATTTACCAAATAACACGGAGTTTACATTTTATGTTACAGTTGAAGTCATCGAGTATTGTAGGTACGTTGGTACTAAGGGTGGTGTCGATGGACAGATGGAGAGGTGAGGTCAAAGAGTATAGGGTGAGGTGTAAGTGCCAGTTGGTCGAAACTAACGTCGCAACGAAACATCTTTGTTGCTTACTTCGTAGTTCACTTACATCCTTAAATAACTGAATTTTTGCAACTTTTTTTTAAATTTGATCATTGAAGGCGTGTAATGTTTAATTAGGTAAGTAAATGAAGTTTTTGATTTTGCATAAAATATTAATACATAATTTCAAAGCATATTTTTAACAATGACTTCGTTGGCTATAACTCGTTAACGTTACAGTCGTTACTAATCTGTCAAACCACTGTCAAACAGTCAAACTATAGTTTCTCTGTATTTTTGTTATTTTGCTGACTGTAAAATAATTTAAATATCTAATTAAGTACTTCTGTATTTAACGTAATTTGATATTCCAATATCAACAAATATTTTGTAACTAAATACAGTATTTGTTTAGTATTACATGTAACGTATCGGAGTATTCTTTAGTATTTTTTTATTTACCAAATTGTGTTTTTCGCTCAGCTGTATATAGAAAATGAGTATTATTTCTTCTATTTTAGATCATTATACGGCGAGTCTTTACGATGTTATCGGTAAGTATTAACCTTCATAATAATGGAAAGTTAATCGTTACACACATACCTGTCATAACCTACATATAATAATAATACTACTTGAATGTGTTAGAAAAATCTATTTGTTAAACTTTTTTCAATAACTTTTCTATGCAGTTAAGAAGTATTATTGTGAATGTTTATAAACATGTTTAGGTAGTATAAATAATTAAGAAATTACACTAAAAAAATAAAAAATGACCATAAAAAAAATATGATGTAATAATTCACTTGATGTTCTCTAAGTAATTTAATAACAGTAGTACATAATAATTTCAACGATAAAAATAATTTAATTTGTGTTAATAATTTAAAATATAACAATAAAGTTTATACATTGTATGTGCCTTCAATAACATACTGTACATTTCACTGGTTGTTATGATTGTATATATTATGCAAACTTTCTAGAATCAGATAAGTATTGTTGTGCAGGATTTATAAAAACATTTCATTGCCGATAACATAAATAATAAATTGTTATTTATCATTTGTTTAACTTAAGAAATTAATTTAAAACAATCTTAACTTTATTCAATTTTATAACTGTTATCAAACTATTGGAACTTTCATCCCTGTAATTTTGCATATTATTTAACGAAATAAAAAAATATATGGATTGGTTAAAAATGAATGAAGACAACAAATTCAAAGTAGGTTTGCTTCTATACAATAGCGAGCCTCTCATCATGAGGGATACAAAAAAAAAGTAAAAATATTCAAAGAAGTAGTGGAAGAGGTAGTACAAAATATTTGCCACAATGCGTTTATTTCTTTAAGTAATTAACATTTTGTTCATGTTGCCACTATGTCATCTTTCTATCTCTTGAGCTGTTATCCTGTTATTTCCCTTTCTTTCTCTGTCATATAATATGTTTATTATTTTAATTCATTTATATTCCTGTCTAGTTCAAAGTTAAAGTCAAATCATCAATCATATATTTTTGAACATCAAATCTACTGTAATTCTTCAAAGTTTGTCAAAGTTACATGCCTACCTAAACTTAAGCTGTTTTATTTTATCAATTTCATCTTGTGTTTTGATCGTTTTCCTTATAATGCTGTTTTGTTTTCTTAATATTTATTCTTTTACCTGTTATGCTTCAGTCCATGTTGAATTGACACACTCTTAGTTAGTGCTGTTGAACTTTAGTGGGGACCTAAGTTCAACATCTATAAGTTATTATAGTATTAAAGGAAGTATTATATTATAGTTTTGTGTTGCCATAATTTAAGTATGAAATAAGTAATGTGGAAGTATATTATCAATATTTGATATTTGTCAATATTTAATAATGGGGTCTCCCTTCATACATGCAGTGGTAACAATGTATCAGAGAGTTTCTAAATGAACTTTTGCTATTTATGCCTTAATTCTGTTATGTAAATGTGGCCAGATATGATTTTTATATATTTAAGAGGTTTTTAAGTCCTGGGGAATTACTGTATAAAGAGGAATTACACTATCGCAGGGGAATTACTTTTTATGCTTATTTTTCTGCTGTGATCCAAATGAGCCTTACTTTTTCTTACATTTACTAATATATTTCTCGTAATATGACCTATCTGACTATGAACTTTATATTTTTTCACTAAATCATCAGTTACAGCCAGAGCGAAAGTTTCTTTAGAGGATAACAATTTTTAGAGGTTTTCATTAAAAAGGTTTTTTTTGTAAAACAAGTATGCATGCAATTATTTAGTACATACATACATACATATCTTCACGCTGTATCCCTAATGGGGTAGTCAGAGAGGACGGAGCGCCAAGCCGGTTCTTACATCCTTCTTTCACTTCCTCAAATCTCATCATTCTCCTCACATATTTTCTAGGTATTATTTAGTAATGCTGTAATTGACTAAACTAGACATAGACTTCGAAAATGATATTTCATAATAAAGTAATTCGCCTGGATGAGTAGCAATTGTCCTGGTACAAATCGTAGCAGGGGAATTACACCATGGGATTTAGATATTTTGACGAAATAAGTATCGATTTTTATGACCTTTGATTTATTGGATTTCTTTCCGCCCTGAATAGCAGAATAACTATTAAAACATCGGAAAAATTTAAGAAAAAAAATTTATGAAGAAAATTCATTTTCTCATACATTTTGTATGGAACTTTGTTTTTTTTATGATATCTCGAGAGGATTGACAGATTACGATATTTTTTTTTTCGTCGCCGCCTTGAGAATTGAAATACATTTCAATTTTCATTTTTCAAATCAATCAAATCAAATTTCAATTTTGAGTATTCTTAATAAAAACGAAATTTAATTCAGCTAATAAGTTAACACAACGTTTATTGATTCTGAGGCGATACGAAGTTCGCCGGGTCCGCTAGTAGTAATATAAATATATAGACAATATGTACTTTAAAACAAAATTATTGCAAAATATTTATATATTACTCACTTTTCACACCAAATATCTTGTAGCAAAGGGATTACATAAATACAGGCCCAAACACATTTCCCACAATGGCCGATCGCTTAACATCTGATTTCGATAAAGAAACTACGAATTATGTCACTGCCAACTAACGTTACATCGCAATGATACCCACCTAACAATAATTTTATGAACGCATTCATATGTTTGTAAAATTATAGAAGTGCAATTCTTGACAGATAAATTACCGAAGAAGGCCGAGACACACATTTAGTCAAAATTTTGTTACATAATTAGGAGCTTTTTTAATTTAATGGCATATTTTTTAAATTCCTACTGTTTTAATATTATGGATAAGTTGATAGACGATGTCGGAGGCGAGATACAGCAGGGGAATTACATTTTGCAGATTTAAAAATTATACATGCTCTGGGCCATTTGTAATTATACTATTGTTTCATATTACAAGTTTATTAAGTCCCGGATTAATTGTGTTTTAATTATTTCGGGACTTAAAACTTATTTGTATTAGAAATCGTGTGATGAGCTAGGTAGCCATTGCAAAGGAAAAGAGAGTGTCGTCAGAACATTAACCTACCTACATAATCTAACATTATTATAAAACAAAGTGGAAAAGTACCCTACTCAAATTAATGTGACAATCTTCCAATACTGACATACCTCCCCCCTAAAATATGATACAGAAATTATAGATATAAAAGTAAATCAAAACTAACATATTGTGAAAACGTATTAGGGCTATCTGAATGACAAATATACTGCACCCATACATAATTATTACAAAATTCTTAAGAAATATACAGATTGTCCTTGTGTCTATGATATGGAGTCCTAGAATACAGATCTAGTCTGTTTTTTATTTTGCCTGGAGCAGAGGAGGTGGAGGGTACATCCGATGATGGTATTCCTAACATATCTGCCCATTTGTCAGCTCTGGAATCTCTATGATGTCTTCTTCTTGACTGTCTAGCTCATCGTTTCTATGATCTGGTGATGCAGGGTTATCTGTTACTGGATCACTGACCAATCTCTCCCCTTCCTCTAGGTCAGACTGTACAGGCGTCTTTTTAATTAGTTCAATTAATACTTTTTAAATAGTAGAACAAATCGTTCATAAAAGTTATACAGGCCGAGGAATGCCTGCAACTCTTGCTTATTCTTGGGCTCTGGGGTGTTCACGATCGCCTCGACTTTACTTCGTGCGGGATGAATGCCCTCCGCGTCGATGACAAACCCGAGAAACTCAACTTGCTCCTTACCCAATTTGCATTTGTTCTTATTGAGACGCAGGCCGGCTTGTCCGATGCGTCCCAGTACGGTATCGAGTCTCTCCTGCATTTCCAGCAATGCCCTGCCGCTCACAATGATGTCATTGATGATGACAGCAACTCCAGGGATTCCAGCGAGCAAGGATGTCATCAATCGTTGAAATTTCCCTGGACAAGCCTTGACTCCGAATGGCAGTCGATGTACGGTGTAGAGTCCCTTGCACGTATTCATGGTGAGAAGTTTCGACGCGTCGTCGTCGACGACCACCTGTGTGTACGCCCGGTCTAAGTCCAATGTGGAGAAAAATTTGCCACCAGCGACCGTTGCAAAAACTTCATTTGCCATCGGCATCGGATACGTATCCGATTTGGTCGCCTCGTTGACCGTCCTGCGATAATCTTCATAGAGCCTGATTTCTCCCGACTTTTTCACAATCAGTACGACAGGTGTAGCCCACTCCGAGTAGGAAGTCGGTCGTAGTACTCCTTCGCGTTGTAGCCTATCTCTTCCTCCACCCTCTCCTTTATCGCGTACGGAACGGGTCGGGCCTTCAGAAATTTAGGCATCGCGCCCGCTTTTAGATGTATTGCTACGGGTTGTCCGCGGTAGGTACCGAGTTCGTCTTGAAATACATCTCTGTGCTTAGTCATAACTCGATTGATTTCTTGATCGTTTACATGCGAAACAAAGTTAACTTTCATAGATATATTGAGCGGCGTGAACCAATCGCGGCCCGACAGATTGGGAAAGGAAACGGCCTTTAGTGACGATTAAGGAGAAGCGTCGCTCCGCCTCGTTGTACCGCACCAGCAGTCAACCGTCCCAGCAGACGGACGGGAGACGGGAGTCTCGGTTCAGGTGCGCAGCGTGAGGTTGGCGGGGTGCAGGGCGGCGGGCGGCAGGCGGCCGCGCAGCGAGCGCCACGTGCCTTCGTTGATGATGGAGAAGCTAACGCCCGTATCCACCTGCATATGGACCCGATTCTCCGCGAGCCACATCACCACTTCGAACCGCGGAACGCGGCCGGCCCGACCGGCGCTCTGCACGCAGTACATTCCGTTCAAACTGTTCTCCGACTCTGTAGTAAAATTGACATCACTGTTAATATTTTTCTTTTTGCTCAAACATATCTTCTCTAAATGTCCCCTCTTCTTACAATATCGACACACGGTGTTCACGAATCGACATTCGCCCGCATGTCGGTCCACGCAGCGAAATCATAGACAAATGATGTTCTTTGACTGCACTGCGTTAATGTCCATCGGCTCGGTGGCGCCGAGCGCGGGCGACGGCAGGTACGCCTGCGAGCTCGGCGTGGCGCCGGCCGCGTGCTGCATCATGCGAACGTCGCGGCCCGACCGCTCGGCCGACATCATAGCGTCCACTACGTCCTGATACGTTATATGGTCACGTTTCAATAGTTCGTATTGCAGTTTGTCATCCCTCATCCCGCAGACCAATCTGTCGCATAACATTCGCTCTAAGTCCGTAAAGTTGCAGCCGGAACTTAGTTTTCAGATGTGCGCTATATAGTCCGCCGCGGACTCGTCGCGGTTTTGATCGCGTTTGTAAAACTGAAATGACACTGAAATTTCGTTTGGTTTTGGACTAAAATGTTTCGTAAGAACTCTTTGAATTTCGTCGAATGTCATATCACTAGCTTTCAGCGGCGTAATTGACGCCAACAAAGTCTCAAAAATTCGCGAGCCACACACTGTGAAGAAATTAGCGCGTTTCGCGGCGTCCGACTCGATTCCATTAGCTTCGTAACAAAACTTCAAACGTTCGAGATATATGTCCCAATTGTCCGTTTGAGGGTTGAAGTCATCAAACTTCACTGCCTTTTTGTCCATTTTTTCACAAATTTTCACCAAACATCGCCACTATTAAGTCCCGAATTAATTAATACACATTTGTATTAGAAATCGTGTAATGAGCTAGGTAGCCATTGTAAAGGAAAAAGAGTGTTATCAGAACATTAACCTACCTACATTATCTAACATTATTATAAAACAAAGTGGAAAAGTACCCTACTCAAATTAATGTGACAATCTTCCAATACTAACATATGACAAAGTTAAAAAAAAATATGTAGACATGCCTTGACCCTATTATCGAATATTGACTCATATATATTTTATTTATTATTTAAATCTATAGAGCGAAAGTGTACTATGAAGCGAAGAAAGACAAAGACTGGTTTATGAAGATCAAATAGCCAGTGTTAGCTGACGGAAATGTCATAAGCAGTCATATACTTAGACGAAAGCAATGAGATTTGAGCATTTCTTATTTTTTTTGGCCCAATTTAAAAAATCGACAAAAATAAAAAATATCAATAAATTGATATGAAATTAGATAGAGTATTTAAGGGTTTTAGGATTTTTCATAAAGAATTCAAAATTTATTCCGGATTTTAAGGAAAAAAATGACAAAAACTGAAAGGAGGCAGACTGAACTTTCTTGTTTTGTTACTTCTTATTTTAATAAGAATATGTATTAAAGTCTCAAATTTACGTTTAGAATGGTATATTTCTGAAACTATATGACCAATTGAATATAATTGTTGCAAAGAAATATCAAGAAAAGTAAGATTATTCTTAGAATTGGGTGGTTATTACTTTTTTTTTGTTACCATGTACCTAAAATTAAGTTTAAAGTTTTGATTATAAGAAAAATAACAAATTTGAATGATTGAAGTTACATAATATTGCGTTTCTTTTTTTACTTAACAAAATAGATCAGTAATTTTACATCAATAATTAAATTAAAAAGAATAACATTCTTGGGAAGATTTTTGGGACAGTAACAAAAAAGGAATCAGTGGTAACAAAATGGAAAATGTAAGGACGGGTCTATACTTTTGAAGAAACTGACAGTTTTTAATACATTGGAATAAAAATAATACAAGTATAAAAAAACATCATGCGTAATCATTATTTTTTATTACTTAGGAGTATTAGGAACAAAGAAAGTTGAGACCGGTGTAATAATAGGAACATTCTAGAAACAATTAATGGCTAGCGCTCATAACGGGTATGCTGCGGCACCAAAAAAATTTAAAAAAGAAAACCATAGCAGCCTGTCCGCATTAGCGCACATATTATTATTTTTTAACAAATCGAACAAATTAATATTTGTAATAGAAAAACACTTAACTAAGGAAAACAATATTTTAAGAATTAAGAACAAACTTCGGAAAAATACTTAATACTATATTAATACATAATATTACAGTGAATTTTTCACTCCTTTAATGCAATATTTATAGAAAAAACCATTTAAGGTGACCTTATTGACAGGACCTTTATGTCAACGAAATAAAGTTTATTTTTGGTTATAAAATTATACCTACTTATGAGAATTAACTGTCAAAAACGCCTTCTTAAATGTGTATAATAAACATTTCAAAAATCAAACAAAAGTCTACCAAAAATAACAACATAATTATTCATATCTTGCAACACTTATTTGTAATTTTAGAAATTGAGATCTTTGTACATTATATTATTATTATGTTACAAAGTCAAAGTTCAATCACAGATTTAGTGCCTTTTTCGTCTCTCATTTTTATCACGTAGTAATTTAAGATATTAGTAATTAAACAACACTTATTTATAAACAGGAATATTGAGATATTACTCATTATACTAAAATTTAACAGCTTTACTGGCTTAATTCTAAAGTCTCATTGTATCACATTAATAATAGTCATAAACAACACCTTAATTTGTAGTTAAGAATATTGAGAGGTACAAAACACTTAGGTATTATTTAGCACAGCTTTTGTTTAAAGACATTAGTATAATTGTGTTAATTATGATAATAGATAAGCTACAAGTAAATCTATTGCATGTAGAATTCGCATTCATCATCAGGATAGTGGTCAAACACGCTGACATTTGCATGATTTGCACCAAAACACCTTCTCTATTCATGATCAGTATAAAATGAGATGGCATTGCACTCAACGGGTCTTCTGTAGAAATTCCGCAACCGAAACATTGCTTTGACAATACGAAATGTGTTGAAGACCAGGGCCAAGAAAAATTATCTTTAAGGGATATAAAAAAATCGTTTTTATCAATAACTTTGTCGATGTCAAAATATACGACCATTTTGAAATTGCTGCTAGTGAGCGACCAACTGAAAAAAAAACAAGATGCACTTAAACATGAAATTCTAAAGCAAAATAGATGATGCGCCTACAAAACTGAAATCTTAATCCTCTTCAAAACAAGGATCACATATATAATCGAAATAAGATGTTCCCTCTGTGCAGGTTAAACAGTAATTTTTTTTACAAGAGATACATTTTACTAAATTAGGCATTGATCAATGTGGGGTTTTTGCATTTACTGCAAGTTACTTTATGTACGTGTTGCAATACAAGTCAACGATTTAGTCAAAATTTTCCTTTTTTCAGAGGTGTTGGCTAAATCTAAATTTTTTCTTGGGGTAATTCTGGGGTATGGTTCTATTTGATTAGAACAGTAAGTTAGATTATCACATATTTTTTTGCTTTCTTTGTTATTTTCGAAGTTTATACTTTCACTACAAAAGTTTGAAAAGGTCTCTTCTTTTCCGATTTCATGTGATTGTTGTGGTACATCATTTTAAAAAATAATTGGTAAATCAGTAATGTTAAAATCGTTTATGTGGCAATAGTAGTGACTATTTTAACATTGATCCTTGTATTTGTAGCGTCCAAAATGGGTGTCGTAAATGATCGTACGAGGGCTGCTATTTATGTATCCGGAACTGGCCAGTTACAGAACAATATTAAAAAAGTAATTATAACATTTAAAAACTCTTTGGCTTTGGCTCTTTGGCTGGCTGGCTGTTTCATGTAGGTGTCATTTGTTTATCATTTGTGGCGCCATTTTGAAAATTGCGAGTCTTTATCACGATGGATTAAAGTCGTGAAAATTTTCGTGCTATGATTTATTACGATTGTCGGCGAGGGCTAACTCAAAAACAGTGCATCGATCAACTCACTTCGACTTTTGGGAATGAAGCACCATCGAAAACTACTGTGTATCACTGGTTTAGTGAGTTTAATTGTGGGCGGTTTGTGCTCACGGGCGAAGTTAAAGAAGGTCGCCCTAAATCGGTTGTTGTCCCTAAAAATATTGATGCCGTGCGGGAACTAATAATGCAAGATCGTCATGTTACATATCGCGAGATAGAGGCGTCTTTGGGCATAAGTATGACGAGTAGAGTATATATAAAATATTACACGAACATTAAGCTGTAAAAAAAATTTGTTCACGTTGGATTCCGCACAACTTGAGAATTGACCAAAAACAGGCTCGTGTCGATTGGTGTGAAAAAATGTTACAAAAGCACAATCAGGGTGCGTCAATAGCTGTCTATAATATCTACACAGGTGATGAATTTTGGATATATGGGTATGATCCTGAAACTAAACAACAATCAACGGTTTGGGTGTTCCAAGATGAGCCGAACCCAACAAAAGTCATTCGTTCAAAAAGCACTTTGAAGCAAATGGTCGCTTGTTTTTTTGGTATAAATGGACATGTAGCTACAGTGCCACTAGAGGATCGTAAAACGGTTAATTCTGAATGATACACGACCATTTGTTTGCCAGAAGTCTTTGAAGAAATAAGAAAGAACAACCGACAACGCAGAATCCTTCTTAATCATGACAATGCTAGCTGCCACACATCGGCCAAAACAACTCGGTATTTGGAAGATCAAAAGATCGAATTAACGGGTCATCTGCCGTACAGCCCCGACTTGGCCCCCAATGACTTCTATTTATTCCCAACCGTGAAGAATAAATTACGTGGTCAACGTTTTTCGAGCCGTGAAGAGGCTGTTGATTCATTCAAAATGCACGTTTTGGAGATACCTCAATCCGAATGGAAAAAGTGCTACGAAAATTGGTCCCAACGCATGCAAAAGTGCATCAATCATCATGGTGAACATTTTGAAAAGCAATAAAACTATAATAAATGCTATATGTTTGTTTCACTTTGATATTCCGGATACATAAATAGCAGCCCTCGTATCTCATCGTTTATAACCTGGTTATCTGTTTCTTGGTGTATTGGATCATCAGGGTCATTCTCTTCTAAAGTTTCAATAATTGCTGTTTCACAAGGGTCATCGGGTCCAGGATCTGGTATCATATTTAAAACATTTTTAAATATATATTGGATTGGAATGGAGACGATTGGATTATAGCAAGAGCAAGATGTTTAAGTTTGGCAACAAATACAACTCAAGATACGATGTATAATTCGAGTACTGCCAGGCACATAAATAACCTGATGAATTTTCAACGTTCCATCTATTGTTTCAAGAACATTAGATATACATTTTTTAATAGCCTCAATTTCGGTTTCAGTTATGTAAGCTAAATGAATAGTTTTAACTGAAGATTGTAATGTGGAATACACATCGGTAGCGTTTATAATCCTGCCCATATGACACTGGTCTGTCTAGTGACCTTTTTACCACCCCCCCAATGGCATCAGCTACTCCCTTACCATGGCTACATTCGAAAAATTACCAAGTGATTTCAACGTCATATAATGTCGAAAAGTAATTAGTTAGAAAAAAGTTATTTTTTTATCGATATTGGGAAGTGGGTCCATCCGAGAATATGTGAATTCTTTAAGATTAGGAACCAGTCTTGCGCAAATCTATAATTGGGTTTAGGTGATCCCAAATAGCATGTGGCTGATGCACATTGGAGGGTGAAACAGTGCAAAATGATTTCTTTCGACCTTTATAAAACAGAACACCAGTGTGTAAAGTAACTTTACGTTTTGACGCGCCAAAATGCATTGACTGCACCTCTTCAGACATTTTGCATTCATAATTTTGAGAGAAATCACAATGAATAGCTATTTCGTCATCCAGCAAGTTGTCAATACAGTAATTGTAGCATTTTGTTTGATGCGTAGCATTAAAACTATGTATTTTAAATGCTGGAATGTCAGTTTCAAATAGCTTTATTCATTCTGTTACTGTATTGTTTTTGTGTGATTTTATGCTCTTTTTTGTTTGGATTTCTCGCTCATCGCCTGGTGTATTTTTTTTATAAGAATGTGTCACAGTTTCCCACATTTCCCAATTAATATGTTTACTTGCTGAAATATCGTTTAAATTATAATTCAATGAATTTTCTTTATAAGTATTACATTTACTATACATGCAATCATAATTTTGTACATCACAAGCTACTTTATCCAAGAGAGTATGCGTATTACATAAATCAATTAATTTGTGCCGATTCAATGCTGCTATTTTGAAATTCATGTTTGAGTGCTTAATGCAAACACGTGTTTCGTTTGTGTACGGGTTGGAGTTAAAATGTAAAAGGGTTGAATCGACAAAATGTTGAGAATGATGCAATGCCACCTTCTGTCCTGTATTTCTTATGTAAATTAAACGTAGAATTATCAAGATATCTTATTTGCTGTTTATTTTTTTGATATGTTTTGCATTCACGCTTACCTGCAGTGGCCCTACTTACATCGTCTCGAATATAAAATTCTACAATAGATTTTTTTAATTCCAAAATACGTTTATTTGTTTTTTTATTTCTAACTCGTACACCTAATTGTCCTGAAATCGATGGCTGTGCAGTTTTTGAGATATGGGGTATTCTCGGTTACGCGATCAGTGACTGCAGAAATAACTTTCGTCATGTTCACTGTGAAACGTTATTAAATGTAAATTCGTTTTTACGGCAGATTAAATTAATATTGCGCATCCTGTCTGGAACCCTTCCCTGCGCGTGGTCCGACACGCACTTAACCGGTCTTACTACTTTAGAAGTACGAATATTAGGAACTATTGAGTTATATAAGAGTCACTTCGAAACCACTATGTCATTGAACACCTATCTGAATATAATGTCACACGCTGTGTTGGTATCTTTTTTCATACCTCAGTTATATTTTCAAGATTTCGCTTTAGCATTGTATAGCGGTTTGTAGAATACACCTATCTTCCAAATTTTATCTATGTAGTGCCAATTACAGTCTCCGAGTAAAATGACTGACATATGGACAGAATGAAATTATAAGAATTTCGTTTTGTGCCATTTGGCTATGGAACCCTAAAAAGGGGAATCTGACCAACTATCGAATATCGAAGCCATCAATGTTTAAATGTTTAGCGTACACTACACACAAATAGGAGCAGTGTTGAGCAGGAAGTAAATCAAAAATCCCGAAAGCATCGTTGGATAAAGACCAAGTTATTAGGCTTTGATTATATGATATCGTTTGTTTTGTTTGCGAACCTATTGATTAGATCAGTTAATTTAGTTCATAAAAAACATTTAAAAAAAACTTCTTAAAAGATTCAATTGTGTTCCAAAATAATGAATTGCAAAAAAACCCCAATCTGGCACCACTGTTTGAAATGTAAAAAGGATAACTTACGTCTATAACCTAAAAAATAAAGAAGTTAGTGAGTCGATGTAATCCTTGATATTGAAAAACATCTTAATTTTGGTGGAATATAATGGCCATCTCTCGTGAAATAGAATTGTTTTGAGATATTTACATATCTCTTTTGGTCTTTAACTCTACCGAATTGAAAAGTCAACGCGCTTTAGACATCATCAATGTAATTAGAGCATTATACTAATTTTGTTGTATTATGTCGACCATCTTGTAAAAGATATTACTAGATGCCACTGACATTGAAATTTAATAAAAGGTTTTTCATTTTTATAATTGAAATTAACACACAAAATGTGCGTAAATCTAAAAGTATTCAGTTCTAAATAGCAATACAAACTATATTTTTGGATAAATTTGCAATTACAAAAGAACTACTTTATGTTCACATTCTACCGTTACCTGTAGTGACATCCTTTAAGTATTATTTTTAGTGTACCATGAAAGCTTGAAGTATTGGGCTGACCCCACATGATATTACATTTCAGTAACTGCACAACCCCCTAGTACCCCTAAAACCAATACCATTTTGTTTACCTGAAATAAGGAATAATTATACAAGATGAGCTGTTACTAAATATTTGCTTTTAATCATGGATCACTGAATGTTACATGTTATATTTACTGTTACATGTAACATATTATATTGTCCTTCCATCTTTTGAGCTGTCATCCGTTATTTCCTTTTCCCTCTCTTGCTTACTACATGTTTATTATTTTGAACCATTTATATTCCTGTCCAGTTCAAAGTCAAAATCAAATCATCAATCAGTTATTTTTGACATCAAATCTACTGTATCTCTTTAAAGTTTGTCAAAGTTACATGCCCACCTCAACTTTCCCTGTTTTATTTTATGAATTACATCTTGTGTTTTGTTAGTTTTCCTTTTTATTGTAAAGTATTGTGAGAAAGAAATTGAATTAGGTTATCTGACCAGTTAAATATAAATATAGTAGTTGTAGAAGTATTCAATGGATATTCTGTCATGGGGTATTAAAGATGCTATCGTTAATGGATGGCATACATGTACAGATTTACCACAAAAAGATATCGCCTTTCACATGTCGTAAATTGTTATTGAAAGAAATATATGGCATAAGCCTATAATAGAAAGGGATGGGAATACACAAATTTGGTCTCTATCGGTGTATTCGATGTTTTAAGACTTAAGTTGTTGCATGTGACAAACCAATGACAAAAGAAATCTTCGTTTGTTAGAACTTTTGAGTTTTTAATTATTTTAAAAATTAATATAAAATTTTTGTTAACATATGTGAGGCAGAGCCTCTTTTGGGTGTGATGGTACTCGTAGAATGTAGTATTTCAGACTGCAAAGGCCAGTTCGACAAACAAAGGTCGTCCAAGCGAGAGCGCAATATCTATTGTAGATCTGTGTGATTTGTAGTTTTATATTACATAAAACATAATATTTATCTGTGTGTTTTATATGACCCGATCAAAACAGGATTTTGCATTTTAATGAACATTAATATCATTTTCCGTGAGCATGTTATTGATACTACAAAACAAACTAAAAACAAAAGGAAGTGATGTCATATCGATATTTTACAATTACTTTTACTGTTGTTAATTATTATACTATACTAGCGACACACTCGGGCTTCTCGTGGGAATTCACTACTTGTAAAATAATATTTCACTACTTGTACAGATTTAAATGTTAATATGTCATGTGTATGAATCTAATTTTTTTAAGTGATAATGAATATGGCATTGAAATTGACTTAAAAATGTAAAAGTTATAAGCAAATACATGGACAAATGCAAATTATGACTGTTATATCGTTTAGATATTATATTTTATTATTGTTACTATTTCAAATTTTTCCCAGGGTTTCGTTTCAATAAAGTTTCTTTTTTATAATATAAATACTAGCCGTTGCCCAATGATGTTCTATTTAAAAAAGAGGTAGATAAGTTACGTTAGTACTAATGCTTGTAAAATATTGTCCCGGTTACGCACACACATAAGCCATACACTGTTTACACACATAAAATGATGAAGTGTAAACAAGATAGCATGACAATTACCATAAGCAAACTGAGACAAATATACATTGCACTGCGTCACTATACAATGTAAGATTTCAATTGCATTTCAAACTTACAAATCACACGGCCCTCTAAAACCATTGCGATTGGTCAATTTCACTTTCTTACTGCATTTTAAGCGAATCCGTGACTAATTCATAGAATATTAGTAATTAATACCACAGAACAGACATTTTCGTAAAATATGATTGATGCCGAATGGGTTTAGACAGTAAAAAAGGATTTATGTTTGATTTTTTAAATTGTTTTTTCTTGAGTCATGTGCATTTGGAAACAGAATTATTTAAGTACATACATTTATAAAGCAATTTCGTTATAAATTTAAAAATGATAAAAATAAAACACTAGGTATTTCCATGTAAAGTATTTTTAATTGTGTGGGATTATTGGGATATTAGACTCACTGCTAAAACTTCTGATTCGTTTTAGAAAATACGTATATTATATCTTATATACCTACTAAATAAACGTAAACAAATGTTTAATAGGCACTGCATGACATTGACGGTTCTGTAACGTAACTTTTTATATTCTTTTACCAAATATAATATATTGCTCTCTGTCGCACTTGGTAACTGGGGTATTAAATGAATTAAATAAGTATATTTACGCATGATACGTGATTCCTAACCTTTGGAAGTCTTGCTAGTATAGTTTCTGCAAGATCTAATAACACAGGACGGCATTTTAATATTAATATTAGGAACGCACATACGAGTTGACACTGTCACGTTGTTACACGAATGAGCTCAAGGTTGGCGAATTAGCAAAGTTTTGGGGTGCCAGTTTTCGAGCGCAATAACTCATCTACCTCTTTTGTAAATATAACATCATTGCCGTTGCCTGTGACTTCGGTAGCGTGGATTTCATACGTACGTCAACCGTCAATATCGTCCGCCCTCACGTGCCTACCAGTCGGCTTGAATACAAAAATGCACCCCTCGCCCGACACACCGTGTCATAGACGCACCCAGGATTGTTTTTCGGGGGATCCTAGTTTAAAAAAAAAACGATTGACTAAGCGAAAGTGATGAGTGGTAGCAGAAGCCAAGCAAGGCCGAGTTGTGTAGATCATTTTTATCAGAGTATTAGCTGACGGAAAAGTCAAAAGCGCTAGAGCACTTGGTGAAAGCACAGTACAAGTAAGCAAGCAGTATTATATCTCGGCAGTGTCCTTGAGATAATTACCTACGGTGGCTCGGTACGTAAACACGCAATAGGGCTGCCGACTGGGACTGACTGTTTTTCTTGGGTTACGTATTTGATAATAGGTACTATATTCAATTGTTATATTATCTTTTCATTTTATATTATTGCAAATTTTGTAAGTTTTTATTTATAATTCTACTAGTATTTTATTTCTAGTTTCAAAAGTTTGTGAGTTAGTATGGTGGAAATGGACAAAAAAAATGCATTTTATGTTTGTGTGCAGTGTAA
Source organism: Zeuzera pyrina (assembly GCA_907165235.1). NCBI lineage: Eukaryota > Metazoa > Arthropoda > Insecta > Lepidoptera > Cossidae > Zeuzera > Zeuzera pyrina. Next base: position 11,069,033 of record OU015641.1, read on the forward strand.
TTAAAAATCAGCAACAAAGTAACTAGATCATTATTATAATATATTTCCTACAAATGAGCAACAAAGAAATATTTCCGGCACGCTTATTACGTAACTTGCGACAGCATGCGACAGCCAATATCGCGCAATATCTGCTGTCAAAACGAGAATTTGTGTAATGTAATTTGTACAGTGGCGCTAAATCTACCGCGAAAAGTGCATTTTACGGTCATAGAATAATAGATACGCAATCGTCATACGTGATACTAATTTTTTATTACAATGAATCACCGGTCGCGCAGTGATCGCGTGGCTGTCGCTGTCTGCAAATTTTAGGTAATAACCCCACCGTTTCGATATAGATTAATTCAAACATCCATACACTGAACAACTTGCTCGAAAACTTGATGCTATAATATTTCGTCAGTAAAAGCGCGGGAGCGTCTCACACCGTCCGACGACAAGCGCGGCGCACTTGCGACTGTTGTTTGCCGAGAAATGCCGAGATTTCGAGGAGCGTCGTTTGGGAGCGTTTGTATGAAGATAGAATACTGTTTGCTTACTTGTACTGTGGTGAAAGTGTGTGAAGAGATGATGAGGTTCGAGGAGGCAAAAGCTCTTCGACGCTTGACGCTCTCACCTCTCTGCCTATTCTACTAAAGATACAGCGTGAAAGTATGTATGCATCGTGATTTTTACCTGGTATAAATCCTAACAAATTGGGCTTCTACATAGATATTTCTTCAAAGTTAAATTACTTTATTCAATTGAAAGCAGTAACAAGATGTTTTTGAACCTGAAATCTACCATCGGCGGTTTGGAAAAAAAATGCACTAAGCAGAAGTGACTAGACACTCAGGTGTTATTTTTTCAACATCGTTTATCAATATGCTGTATTGAAATACAATATACAAAAAAAAACTGCTTCTTGTAGTGCGTCTTCTTGAAAAACCTTGCTATAAGAGTTTACGCAGTTACTTTTAAATTACGATTAACTTTTGTAATTTTTTCGAAACATTTAGTCTATTCCATTATATACATAGATCAATCCACTCAGATTGTATACGTGACGATCTAAGCGTCCAGGTTACCTAATACGTGAGTTTATGCTTACTTCTTGAACATTCATTCGCTAAATAAGGTGTACATTGATACCCATACTATTACCCATTGTTTTTTTATAATATAATACGACAGCCTGTACCTGGCAGTTGTACGTAAGCGGAAGACATGTATACATATAAAGATAGTTTATTTTTAATTGGTATACTAACAAAACGTACAATAAAGAAACGCGACAACTGGCCCACACTGGCCGCAACGCACGCAAATCTAAACAAAATATGTACCTACCTAATGAACTTTACTTTTTCCGTTCCCGCCTAAAAATATTATACGCCTAGAAATTTATTTAAGTAAAGAATAATGTTTCCAGTGTTTCTGTAGGGCAAGTTGAGTTCCACACGCAACTCAATTGTCTAGAGTTCTAGACCATTGTCTCTCAACCATTTTTATGTCGCGACCCACGAAAAAGGCAAAAAGTTAAATATAATATCTTGCGACCCCTTCACTATGAAATTATAATTTTAATAATATTGTAATTAATAGTTTATTTATACATTTAATTTAAAATTTCAAGGCTACTTCAGGCGATAAAAACGCAAAACCGCGCATTACAAATACAAATTATCGCGCGTGTAAATCACGCCCGCCTGTCTGATAGTTTAAAATTACTGTCTAGTGTCTAGGCGAGGTTTTAACCTGCGTTGTAGTGCTTGCATGAACTTTATCAAATAAGTCGCCTGCGCATCCCGTGACATGTACGCTAAGGTTCGTACATCTTAAATGCCTTAGTTATAAAAACAAGGACGCCAGCCAGTTTCATTGTCATTTAATTTACATTTTGAGGGAAGTATCACAGGGAAGCAAATACATACAACAACGATCTTATCTCACTCACTCATTGTTTAATTTTTGTAATTAACAGTATAAAAGTTGAATTAAAATGGACAAATTTGTGACAAAACGGAATGTGCCTTCTACGTCTGGTGAAATGGTCAAGAAAAAGAGCAGTTTATAACAAACGACACATATTTAAAATATGGATTTATTGCATTGGATGACAAGCCATAATGTATTGTTTGTTTTCAAGTCCTATGCGCGGAAAGCATGAAGCCTTCAAAATTACTCCGGCATCTGGAAACAAGACACCCGTCTTTACAAAGCAAACCGCTAGAATTCTTCGAACATATTATTATTACTATATGTATAATTAAATTTGATAATTATTGAAGTCGGTGCCAAATCAATGTGCTATAACAGAAAGTCTATTAGTTTGGTAGGCTTGGCACCGACTTCAGTAACTGTCAAATTTAATTATATAGATATGTGTATCGTTTTTAAAAAGTTATTTTAATTGTACTTGAGTTTTTATTAGTAAAGGATAGTTTTGTACTTTTCAGTGTTTTTTTTTGAAGGCGGTTTCATTTTTTTAATTAGTTTTTAGAATTTTTACAAGATAAAGAATCTTTATTACTGTTGGCTTACTTGAGTGACTTTCACATTTGAATGACTTGAATACGAATTTATAAGGCGGTAATAAAAACATTTTACTTATGACAGATAAAGTCAATGCCTTTATCAAGAAGCTTAGTATTTTACATGAAAAACGAAATTTTGATGCATTTACTGCAACATCTGATTATATTAACAAAAGCGAATTTAGAAAATACAATTATTGACCGCCTGTTGTAGAGCATGAAAACGCATTTAGGTGAATTACAGATTCAGTTACTAGAATATTTTCCATCTGACAACAATGATTTCTCGAAAAGATGGGTTTTCAATCCGTTTGATGAAAATATTGTTGCAGCTGCCAAGTTACGAACTGAGACTCACAATCAACTCATTGAACTATCGGTTGTTAAAACTTTACAACTAGATTGAGGATTGCACGATGACGTCAGTTTGCAAGCCTAGTAACGGAAATTTTGTAATCATTGATACCCTTTGCTATTTCTTACCTGTGCAGAAAAAATTTGTCGTCTATGGTGGCTTTGATAACTAAATACAGAAATCGTCTGCTATCACTCGAAAATAATTTACTTATGAGTGTTTGCAAAGATGATCCACGTATAGAAATACTTTTAAGTGAGAAACAAAGCCAACCATCGCATTAATTAATTAATTAATGTTCATGATTAATCATTTTAATTAAATAAAGTAAGCTATAAGTTTATTATTTCATGTTGTTATTACATGGTAATATTTAATTTTACAACACCACTAAAATTCATTCCTTTAATAGACGCATCTTCTGTATATCGGTCTTATTATTTTTAACAGACTGCGACCCACCCAAAGAGTGGTCGCGACCGCTCGGGTTATCTGACTCAATCTGTAGATAATGGTTGTCGTGCGCTGGTTCTTTATGATAAAAACGGGCAAAACTGTGTCGGACACGCTTTAACTTAGGACTCCATTTAGTTTCGTTTTTACCCTAAGGGCAGATCCTCTTAAAGGGAGCCGCGAAATGTCAAAAGCTATCCATATTTTATAAATTAATTTAAACAAACTGCTTTTACATATAAGTTCCAACTTTATTTGTATGAATATTATGATATATAATATATATGAGGTAAATTTCGTTTCCTTGTATGTAATGGATAAACTCAAAAACTACTCAACCGATTTCAAAAATTATTTCACCTGTAGAAAGCTACATCATCAGCGAGTAACATCGACTGTATTTTATTTTCAAAAAATTTCTGGACTGGACATAAAAAAAGATATCAAAGAAAAAAGAGATCAATCTCATAGAAAAAAGCACTCACATTTTCCCGAATTTTCTAATTTTCTGGGCAACTTTTCTAATTTTTCTTTCCATACGAACCTTTTTTTTTTTGCGTCAGGAAATGTATTATGCATCCCGTCCTGCCGTAGGGGGGTGGCAGGAGGGTATGTGGGACTCCTCGACATTAGGGTGCTAGGCCGAGTCTACCCACTAAAACCTGACGGTGTTCCTCGAGAGCCTTGATGCCGGGGCAACGGGAGCGCGTTGGCATTCTGCCGCGACCCCGGCGGCTATGCCCAGCCTGAGCCGAGCCCTCTTCCGTTTGCGGGCAGTTTGAACTGCCCGCTCTCCTGGGAGGCGCGCGGGAACAACCGCGCGCACCATCCCGAGGCCATTGGTGAGGCGCCTTCCCCCGAAGGACACCCCAGGCCTCCGAAGTGGCGGCTTCCGCACCCCGCCTACACCACGGCAGGGGCGTCCGCACGCCCACCTGATTTTTACGTGTTTACTCACGGGTTTTTACTAATTTTCCTTCTTCCCACTTTTGATTTTAACGTGTTGTCTCACGGGTTTAATTTCGAGTTTTCCTTCTCTCCACCTCTGATTTTAACGTGTTTTCTCACGGGTTTAATTTTGAGTTTTCCTTCTCTCCACCTCTGATTTGTACGTGTTTCCTCACGGGTTTTTAAAAGTTTTCCTTCTTTCCACCTCACGTTTTCTTGACTTTGTGTCCTCCGCAGAGGACACAAAAACACAAACCAGCGCACGACGACCATTCCTCTCTGAAAGCAGAGGGGTAAGGTGACGACGACTACCCAACGAAGTCCATCACCGTGCATCCTTCAGGATACACGCGGATGGACACCCCTTACCACCCCGTTGGTCGGGCTATTAGCCGCCGCCCAGTAACAACCTATTAAACAACGAGCAGTTACCGGTCGGCGCCCAGGATGCACCACGTGGAGGTTGCCCAACCCAGCACCCCTTTCCATACGAACCTTGTCCTGACAATTAGGAACACAACAAAAAAAAATCAACCAAATCGGTCGAGCCGTTCTTTAGAGCATACATGCGTCAATTGATTTTTATTTATTTAGGATTAAACAATTTTTTTTATATTATGTATCCTGCGTCATGGCAATCTGTTCTCTGAACAGTGAGCCACTGTTATAACTGAGACATTTTCTCTGGATAGATTGTGTGTTTCGAAAGAGTCGTCCACTGACTTCTCACTCTGGTCTGTTGTCAAATCTACTGTTCAGATTAGGTATGCTTTATCGTTTTAGTCTTCTGAACTCAAGGCTGCCTGCTTCCTCAAGCTGCACCACCAGGTCGTTGATGTGGCCTGACAGTCGATGTTGATATTTTTTACTGTACTTCATGATCTCCTCTTTGACAGTTTTAACCTTTAAGTCGAGACGTATGACCTTATGGCTTATGTCTTGGGATGTTTAGCATTATTCTCAGTGTTTTGTTTTGGAACCTCTCCAGTATCTCTATGTTGCTGTTACTGGCACTGCCCATAATTGTATACCATATGTCCATATGGGATTTAGGATAGACTTGTAAACTGTTAGCTTGCTAGGGTGCGAGAGCTGGGAGTTTCTTCCAATGAGCCACATCATGGTTCTCAGCTTATCAAGTTGTTTGCGCTTGGTCCAGATGTGTTTTTGCCATGTAAGCCTGCAGTCAAGGTACATGCCCAAATACTTAGCATAGTCTGCTTGCGGTATTGTCTCATTGTTTAGGATAACTGGCGGACATGTAGCTCTTCTCAGAGTAAAGGTCACGTGTGATGACTTGTTTTGGTTTGCTTTCATTCGCCATTGTCGGAGCCACTCTTCTATTTTACATAAGAGATTGGATATTTTCAGATCCTGTTACTGGATTCTCATGCACCGAGAGCAGTGCTGTATTATCTGCATAGGTGGCAGTGGTTATGTTAATGTCAAGTGGTAAGTCTACAGTGAAGATTAAATATAGCACGGGTCCCAATATACTTCCTTGAGGCACTCCTGACTTGATTTCTTTGAGTACTGAGGTGATTGTATCTAACTTCGTAGCATCTTTTGTCTAAGTATGTAGTGTATGTAGCATTCGGAAGAAGTTGTGAGGTAGTGTGGCTTTAATTTTGTATAGCAACCCTTCGTGCCAAACTTTATCGAAGGCCTGACCGATATCTATGAACAGCGCAGAGCAATATTTTTTGTTTTCGAAGGTCCGACTTCTCACATCAGTGAGGCGGTGTATCTGTTCTACAGTGCCATGGCCTTCGCGGAAGCCAAATTGATGTTGGGGAATGCTTTCATGTATATAGGGTTTCATTCGCTGGAGGATCAAATTCTCAAGGAGTTTTCCGAGGTCAGGGAGTAGACTTATGGGGCGGTGTGATGTCACCTCATTCTGTGGTTTTCCAGGCTTGGGCACCGTTACCACCTGTGCTATTTTCCATTGACTGGGGAAGTATTCAAGTCTAAGACATGCAATGTATATAGCAACCAGAAGCATAACACCTTTCATGGGCAAATGTTTGAGGATTGTCGCATCTATCTGGTCGTATCCAGGAGTTTTGCCATTTTGCAGGTCTCAGTTATCAGTCAGATGACTTCACGGGGACTTACAGTTTTCAATGGTAGACATATTTGAAGGGGGTAGTTTAAGAACTTCTGAACCATGACATCATGTTCGGGCTTCACACTACTGAAGGGTCAAGGCGAGGTGGCTTCTACATTGCGAGATTTTAAAAGCAATGTTTGTAATGAAATATTAAAGTTTGATCTCTAAAAAAATGTTAATTACGTATATGTTAATTACGAGGATGTCGACGAGAGAAGTATGGGCTTCGTTACGTGATTTGTTATATTTCATAGCATCAAAAAACATCACAAAGTTGTGTTAGTTTAATGGTTTAGAAGTTGCTTCATATGAATACCATCGACATTTATGCGTTAAAAATTATACGTACATAACTGTCATCGCATTTCCAAGGGTAGTATTAAGTTGGATTTATTAATTTAAGAATCCTTATTTTATAATTTTAAAATATTACTTAACTTTACGATTTCGACTTCGAGGCGTGTCAATTTCGCTCATTACAGTCCCGTCGGGACCATGTTAGAGGTAGGATCGCTGTCGGTTTGTGCGGCGCATTCATAGGATAATCGTGTGTAAAACACATTTGTTTTAAATTCAAAAATTTAAATTTCTTCTACATAAAACGAAAATAAATACAAAAAGAACGATTTTTCTTCATAAATATTTTATATAACTCGTGAGAAAATTGTATACACAGCGGTAAATTTGACATTGTGACATAAAATTGCCAAAGGCAATATTCTTCTATTTATAAACTCTATTATATTATTCGCGAAAAATAGTTCGCATATAATCGAGTAATTTTATGAAATTAACAATTCAGTTATCATTGAATTAGAGGAATCAAAAATATTAAATTAATAAACAGTATATATAATAAATAACTGAAATTATCCAAGAATATTAAATTATGTCAATATCACGATATAATATAATTATGGAAAATTGTATACTACAATAATTATAATCGATTATTTAAACCTATCAATAATAATTGCTGGCAATATGTATTTGAAAACATTTTACTGCAAGAAAAATGTCACAGTGTAGAAAAAAAGAAGTATAGCATAATGCTAACATATATGTTCATAATCCATACTAATATTAAAAATGCGAAAATTTGTCTGTCTGTCGGGTACGTTTTCATGTTTAAACCGCCAGACCGATTTTTATGAAATTTGCCATGAAGATTAGTTTTACACTAATAGACCAGGGTCAATAATTTTTAAAACCAAAAAAATAATAGCAGAATGAAACCCATTGGAAAAGGAAGAGAATATAACAAAAATGATAGGAAAAATAATTTACGGGTGATTTGAGGTCGGGAAGTGGAAGGGGGTGAGTCTTTAAGCGAAAAAAACGGTTTATCTTGATTTCCGGCAAAACTACAAGTCCTATGGAAAAAAGTTAAAGCGCGAAATGGTACATAATAAAAAGATCTACAACATTTGGATTTACACTTTTTTCACATAACCTCAAAATTTATGTGAAAAATTCAAATAACCAAGTTTTTGGTTTTTTATTTTTATCTGTTACAAATTTTTTTTTTCACGAAATTTAGTGCAACTTTCCCCTGCGTATTCCATTTCATTTGATACCCATATTGTGGGTGTTGAACAAAAGGTTATATCCTATTGTGGAACATCCGCCATATTGGATTTATAATGACGTCACATATACAGAAACCTTCCCCTGCGTATTCCAATTCATTTGATACCATATTGTTGGTTTGAACAAAAAAGTTATTTCCTAATATGCCGGATCCACCATATTGGATTCATTATGACGTCACATATATAAAAAACCACATGTCATTTTTAAAAAACAAATTAGCCTACGTTTGTTTTTGGGCACATACTATCTCTGTATTTCCGCTAAGTATCTGTAAACCGCTGAACCGATTATGATGTATTTCATCATAATCGGTTCAGCGGTTTAGCATTTTCCCTACAAAGTTTCATCCCCCTTTTCACTTCTTTAGGGGTAGATTTTTTTCTATGTTTTCAATGGAAAAGGTTTATGTCAGTATCCAATTTCATCTTAATCGGTTCATAGATTTAAAAAAAAAAGTAGCCTATGTCCGTCCATTGGTGTCAAACTATCTCCTTGCCAAATTTCATAAAAATTAGTCCAGTGGTTTAGCAGTGAAAACGTACCAGACAGACAGACAGATTTTCGCATAAGTATGGATATAGTACGGATACTATAGTATGGATTAAAAAATCCCGCTAGATATATGCAACTTTATGGAAAATTCACGTATGATTCTACATAATAATTACTACACTGTGGCATATTATGTGTTTAAATAAATTCTATTTTCAACACGCCGCACTGTCATGACAAACCCGCTGTACACGGTGAGACGCATGCCCCCGCGCGGAGGGGAATACTTCGCCCCGTCTTCACCCCCTCAAAAGTATAGTTCGGACGCTGGTACCGCGTCTTAAACAATGTTAACCAAAGTTTTTGTCTTTTTTTTATTAAGCTTTTTTGGCTAACTCACTCTACCTAATGGCTCCTGAAAGGCCTACGATGGCCTTGTTTTTGTAGCAATTTCAGACAATCATGTATTAAAATAATATGTTGCGTTCAATATACATACACATTAAATTTCATGTCTGTTTCTCCTTTCTGGTTTTGAGTTATCGATTTACGGCTCTATTTCTTTCAGCTCAGTAGGTGTAAAGATGGCGAAATAAATCTTATCATACATACAGATAGACATACATAACGAAACTATAAATCTTTCGTTCCTATTCGATTTAGTTAAAGAACCCTAGAAAAATGTGCATGTACGCATTTTTTCATAAAATCGTTGCAAGTTTTGTTAAAGATAGTAATATGGTAAGGGTTTACTACAATAGGTATACGCGATTAGTCTATTAATAGAATTATTACTTATAAGACCATCTGATATACAAACCAAGGATCTCAATTTCGCTTTCCGTCCAAGTCAATTTACAAAACATCTAAATCGTCTTGGAGCTTGGTTAGTTGTACTGGTTTACGCGGGACGTCCCGATTTTCACGGTCTGTGAACGATCCATCCTTAATTGGAACGTAAGCTCTGATAACGTTACGAGATCTGGTAATTTCCGCATGTTCCAATATACGCTGTCTGGGACCTTAGTTTTGGAAACGAGCAATCCGCCTTAAATCCATTTTCAGATTTTCTTTTCTATTTGAATAAACAGATAAAAAATATAAAATGCGCGTTTTGTATCGTAACAGGGAAGAGGCTAGAAACCCCGAGCACCCACAGAGAATAAATCGGTGCTATGCAACTACGACCACATTGTTAATAGTCATTGTAAATCGTAGTCAGACGATATGTATTTCTTACACTTAACAAAGATCATCAGTAATGAATCAATCTTGAGGCGCCGCGAGATTCTAGTTTGAAAAATTTTTTTTTAGGAAACTAATAATTTCGATTTGCAACAAAGCTTCAGTACCTTCACTGCTACGACAGCGCGTACCACACGCGTTGTCATTCTCCTCGGAAACGCATGGACGGACGACTGATTTCCTACTCCGATTGGCCGCGACCCGCACGCTTACTGCCTAACTTGCAGATAGCATGCGACAGCAAAATATTGCACGACATCAGCTGTCAAAACGAGAATTTGCGTTATATCATTTGTATAGTGGCGTTAAATCTACCGCGAAAAATACATTTTACGGTAGATATACCTCTATCTCTATAGATAGAATAATAGACACGCAATCGTCATGCATGATACCAATTTTTTATTACAATTAGTCACTGGTCGCGCAGTGATCGCGTGGCTGTCGCTATCTGCAAATTTTTAGGTAATAAGTAATAACCCACCGAAAGGCCCCTTGATTTGCCCTTTGGGGAACACAAACTTATTCTCTTACTCTTGCTACAGCGTTAAGAGCGAGTGCCTACGTCATTTAAAAATAGAATACTGTAACATAACGCACTCCAACGGTACTACGAAACATAATTCTTTATCGGTTTTTAGATTACAGATATTCCATATAATTCGAATTTTTGTTCTTGAAGTCAACCTGATAGTAATTTTTTTTTAAATAACTTAACATACTTAGCCTACATTAATTTCTGTTCCACAATTATTCTTCCCATTCGCTCTATCCCTTTCTACTAGGCATGCCTTTTAAGTTCTGTCGTTTCCATATTTCCCGGCAATTTTGAATTTGGAACTGTTCTATATTCGAATGTGTTTAAATTTTGAATCTCAAAACAGTTGAAAGTATTAGGATTAATGCTATTGTTTAGTCACAGCGTCGATTGGAATCTGTCAGGTTACGTACGAAAATGAATCTTTCTAAGGAAAATGTTCGTGCAATAATTTTCTACAACTTTAGAAGAGGCCTGACACGGCTTCAGTGTTTTGAAGAGCTAACATCCGTGTTCAGTGATGAAGCCCCATGTCTGCGGACTGTCGAACGCTGGCATTTAGAATTCCAGCGTGGACATACTAGTGTTAGTGACAAATCTCGCGAAGGACGCCCAAAATCCGCCTTCACTGAAGATAACATCATTGCTGTGAGACAACTAATTCTCGAAAATCGTCATGTGACGTATCGAGAGATAGAGGCTCTATTAGGCATCTCAGGGACAACCATTCAGAAGATCTTGCATGAAGCGCTTGGTGTGAGAAAGCTAGTTTGCCGTTGTATACCGCATCTGCTTTCCGACGATCACAAGGCGGCCCGCGTCAGATGGTGTAAGAAAACTCTGTAAAGGTTCAACCGAGGAGAGTCAAATCACGTCTACGACATCATCAGTGGTGACGAATCTTGGATCTATGCCTACGACCCTGATTCCAAACAACAATCTACAATCTGGGTCTTTCAAGACGAGCCAAAGCCGACTAAAGTTGTTCGTTCTCGAAGCAATTCAAAGAAGATGGTGGCCACGTTCGTTGGAAAAAAGCGGCCATGTTGCAACTATTGCACTTGAAGATCGTAGAACGGTTAACGCAGAGTGGTATACCACAGTTTGTTTACCACAAGTCATCGCCGAACTTCGAAAATCTAACTCAAAGCGACGCATCATCCTGCACCACGACAACGCAAGCTCACACAGCGCTCGTCAAACGGTTGAGTATTTGAAGCAGGAAAAAGTAGAAATTCTTGACCATCTTCCATACAGTCCTGACCTAAGCCCTAACGATTTCTTTACATTTCCAAAAATTAAGATAAGTCTTCGTGGTCAAAGATTCCAGTCCGGTGAAGAAGTAGTCGACGCTTTCAAGTCAGCCATTTTGAACACCCCCACTTTAGAGTGGAATAAATGTTATAATAACTGGTTTGAGCGAATGTAAAAGTGTATTAAGCTACGTGGTGAATACTTTGAGAAACAATAAAAAGTACTATAAAGTTCTAGTTGTGTTTTTTCCTTCAAACGACAAAACTTAAAAGGCATGCCTCTACTTTTGAATCGATTGTCGAATTCTTTCTCCTAAAGACATATACATATACTATAAGGTGGTTGTGTTTTTTTCTTCAAACGACAAAACTTAAAAGGCATGCCTCGTATCTTTATGTAATAATAGTAATAATTAAGACTTTTTTTAGATCAACTTAGTATTCTATTATATATTTTAAAGATTAAAACTTAGTCTAGTCTAGTGTTTGATTCTTGCTTGATTTCAGCAGATCTGTTAGGCAATCGGCAAAGGCCTCCTCCAACCTTTTCCGTTCATGTCTATCTTGAACCATTCTGTTTCACATCACTCCTGCCACTTGTCTAATGTCGTCATCCCACCTTTTCTGTGGTCTATCTCTTTTCCTTTTACCTTCTCTCGGGTACCATCGTGTCACAATTTTACTCCATTTGTCTTGTCCTCTCATCATGTGCCCTGACCATCGCCGTTTGAGCCTTCTGAATTTGCATGTTATGTCAAGGACCTTTGTCTTGTTTTTGATGACCCTGTTTTTCAGTCCCATTTCTTAACATTTAGCATATTCCTTTCTTTATATAGGCTAATAAAAAACATACTTAAGTAATATACAATTTATTTGTAGTATTTTTATTTATGTCTTGTACTTTATAGATTCATTATATTTTTTTGCCGCATCCATCGACATCAAATCATAATTTTATTGATGTCGAGATGCACGCACCTGTAGGATGTCACGTATTTAATAAACAAGTTTACATCGAACAGTGAACAACGATAACATTTTTATTTTATAAATCGTTAAATTTAAAAATATCAATATAGGTATGTATGTAGTGTAATTTTAATTTAATTACTCTAAAACTTCTTGTACTGATGATATTAAATCTCATTGAGATAGGCAAACGGACATAATAACTATAAACATTAGACAGTAGATAAGTTTCTGCTGGGGTCAGCTTGCTACCGGCGCTTATAGCCATTTCATAAGCAGCATCATTCTCATACGTGACTCCGCGTCAGTCATACGCTTGGTTTTTTTTTTAAATTAAGGCATGCATGCTTTGGATGCAATTGAATATCTGTAGCGTAGCGGTCGGCCGGGTTATCAGTGCATTCGATTTTTAAAGAATAAAAAAATATAGAATTTTTACGTAACGATGGTGGAGAGCCAGTGTCGCGCGCGGCCTGTTAAGGCTTACATCATGAGTGACATCCTGAGGAAATTTAACATGGACGCGACGAACGACATCGTCAAACTGGCCATTGCAGTTGTTGGATTCTACCTCGGAATTATATTTCGTATGTAGCTTTTATTATTTTTAAACATTCATTTAGTTATTGTTAGAATTATTTATTTAATTGTTTTTTTAATTAAGGCTTCTTTAATACATTTATAAAACACTAATTATTTTGTCATTAAGTGAAACTAAAGTGTCGTAGTTAAGCAATTATGTTAATGATTAAATTAGAATTGTACAACGATTTTCTAACGTTCGTATAGACTGAAAAAGTTTAATTGCGTACCTTTACTTATATTCATACTTTTTCTTAGAACGCAGTATCATAAAATTTCGAAGAAATTTTAACACAACATGAACTTTTGTGATTACTGTAGCAAAAGTAGAAAATTGTCTGTGTCTGTAACCTTTTAAAATTCCAATAAGCACAATCACTCATGTTAGGGTAAAACCACAAGATCTTGTGGTTAATTTCTTCATCAGTGCCTAATCATAACGTAATATAATAACAACGCAATACTAAATATACTAGCGACTTGTCCCAGCTTCGTTCGCGCTCATTATTCATGCTATTGCTTTTTTTTTCTTAAATTTTAAATCTTAAAACTCTTGGAATGAATCTATGGACGCTGAAAACCGCAATGGTGGAAATCCATCCCATTATCGCGTTTTTGGTGAACACTCGTCAAAACAAATGTGACCGAGAACTCTGTTTTTATAGCAGCGATAGTGACATTAACGGTTAATGATTAATAGATATTATGAATGATGTCCGGCAGTGACGAAATATAAATTTACATTATAATAAAATCATGTTTATGATAGTGGGAACCTGCCGAGCCTGCTATCATTTTTGCTACACATAACATTACGCTACAGAGCGAAAGCGAGTGGTAAAAGAAGCCAAGGAAGGCCAAGGCTGACTTATGAAGATCAAATAGCCAGTGTTGGCAGACGGAAATGTCAAAAGCACTCGCATACCTAGGCAAAAATGTGTGAGGAGAATGATGAGATTTGAGGAAGCGAAAGAACTATGTAAGGACCACGAGGCTTGGCGCTCCGTCCTCTCTGACTACCCCGTTAGGGATACAGCGTGAAGATATATGTACATTACGCTGTTAAATTCTAAAAATATTATAGCTGCTAAAATCTATACTAATATTATAAATGCGAAAGTCTGTCTGTCTGTTACGTTTTCACAGCTAAACCACCACAACGATTTTGATGAAATTTGGCACGGAGATAATTTAACACCAGGGAACGGCCACTGGTTACTACTGCTTTTATTAAAAATCTACCCCTAAAGGGGTGAAAAGAAGAATAAAACTTTGTATAGGAAATACTAAACCGCTGAACAGATTGTGATGACATTTGGTACGACTTTTTTATCAAAAAGACATAAGCTATTTCTTTTATAAAAAATTTACCCTTAAGGGGGTGAAAAAGGGGATGAAACTAAGAAATGCTAAACCGTTGAACCGATTTTGATGAAATTTAGTACAGAAACAAAAAATATAGGCTACTTTTCGTGACAAATCTACTCGTAAAGGGGTGAAAAGAGTACTCGTACCAGGAAAGCTTCAGATTTATTTTCCACGCGAACGAAGTTGCGGGTTCAGCTAGTATTATATAGAAAGTAATAAAACGAGTCTGAAATAAAATTCCTGTAATATCGATTTTACATATAATTCATTGTAATTTATTGATTTTAATTCATCATACAATTAATTGTCTTTTTCAAATGAGATATTATCAGCTAACTATTTACATAGAAACTGAAATGAAGGTAATATTACATAATGTTTCATAATCGGGTCGGCTTCAGGAGTTAAAATCTTGATTATTTAATTGGTAAATAACCATTCCTCTTCGAATTAAAAACTGCGAAACAATATTCAATGCGAATGCGAAACAATGCAGTGTTTACATTTCTACCAACTTATTACTCTCAAATACAAAAGTAACATTTACAGCACGTTCTGCTATAACGGCTTCCTTGTTCATTTAAAAACATAGAACTGTAATTATTATTTAAAGGATTTCACCACGTTCTGAGCTTCCGAGCCCTTTTTAGTGTGAAAAGCTTAATTGTCGTAAACGCTAGTAGAATATGACAAATACCCCGTAATATAGCGTAATGAATTTTAAATTGGTAGTCAAACGTTATTAACTTTCTTATATATCAAACTGATCATAAAGTAGTGTGAACCGCCTTAACGTAGCAAAGTGGCACTTTTGACGAGCAAATAACGCCAGCAAGCCTATCGATTGTATGAAACGCTTCCTACTTGTCTAGCCGCTTCAACTTTTATTAAACGTAACTAGAAATAACTATCTATCCTTTGTTATATAATATGGTTGGTAAGGTGATCTATATTTACCACTAACGATATTGTATGAGTAAGTATATGTAGATGTGTTTGTGACTTCTCCAATTTCATTTATTTAATGTTATATTTCAATTTTCGATAACTGTAATTCTTTTTTGTGATTTAACACAATGCCTTAAGTTTATAATTGACATCAAGTTGACATCATACTGTTTAAAAACTTTGATTAAAAACAACTTGTATAAACATTTTTTCATAATAATTCCGTTGCCGTTATGACACTTTTCATGATCATACATTACCTAACAGTTCAATAAATATATTAATAATAATAATTATTATGCTATGATTCAAAATATGCGTCTGCTTTATACAAAAGTATGTCACTAGAGTAGCTTGATCAGCGTTTAAATGTGCATTAACAAAAACAAAGAATGTCAAACGCGAGTCTCACCTCACTTGCATCAAGAAAATTTATTTCTTGACATGCACGTATATTTTTTATAATAATGTAATACTACAGATATTCGAGTATGAAATTTGCCTTCTTTCTTTAATACTCTTACGAATTGAAAACCTTTTCGTCGTTTTGAAGTCGGTTAAAAATATTAACTAATGTAAAATATGTAAGCTAATGAGACGTACCAAAACTATGCCATCATCACTATGCCAAATTTGTATATACGTCAAAAGTTCTGCAATAATCTCTGAGCCAGGCAGGCAGACAGACGGGCGGACGCATTAGTGTTTTTATAACCGCGTTCTAAGAACACTAATGCGTTCGCCTGTCTGGAGAACCGCTCCATTTTTCCTTTTAAAATGCAGAGCTGTAAAAGTAGGGAAATATTTGAAATCTATTGAAAGTGAAATTTTTAAACTTTATAGTGTAATTATAACTAAAAATATACGATATAGTGAGTATGTACTGATTACCGTTTAATTTTATTGCGTAATTAAGTGATAAAAAGACAAACGCGATAATGATCTAACGAATTATCGTAATTTCAAGACAATGGCTACAGAACAATATTGTAAAGAAGGTTACACACCTGTAGATTCAGTCGTGCTAACCACAGACTAACGATTCTTTGGTTGAAGTGTTCGGTTAAATCGTTCTTCACGGAATACGTTATACGTAAGTTATACTTTCACGTAAAACTATGCTATTTATCAATTCGAGCAGTCATGACGACGTTAGACTATGATGCTTTGGCAACTATTGGTTTAATGTTTATATTGGGTAAAATAGAGTCAAAATGATGGTTTTTACTGATTAAAACATACACACAAATTAATTGTGTTTTAACTTTATTTGTTTGGTTATATTGTCTAATGTTTTGGTTAGTTGTCAGTTCAACTATATTATGTGCAGTCCGGCCCTGAGAGAATGCGTTTCTGACAGGTCGTGATCGAATGGACGACGAACTTTGAAATGGCGTTGAATATACGATAAAAATATTTTTGTTGTTTATTTGCCCAAGTAACGAATAATTATCATTAAAAACTGTATTATTATGTCAACTGATAATGAATGTTATAATTTTGTGCTAAATTTAATGTTAAATAAATAAGAAAACAATATTTTTTGATGTTTTATGTGAATTGTTTATGATATTTTTGTAGTGATGTGCCAAAAATAACAGGCAATTGTAACATTATCCGGCGTTACACTATAAAATAATACGTTTTTCTTTCTAATAATTTGATAATAATGGACTGTACTAATAAATTGATACTATATAATTGCTTCGATCACAAGTAAAGAATTCACAATCTATTGTAAAATCTAAACAAATTATTATCCGAATTGACATATATATTTTTAATATCGTATAGTCCTATGGGTAAAATTGTGTTAATCTAAAGTAGACCATACCGTCAAAAAATAAGGTTGTAAAAGCTCGTAAAAGATTCTTCCTTGATATAGAAACGAAGTTTGTTAAAAATAAGATATTTAAAATTTAATCTTACGCTTTTTGCTTAAAGTATAATTCACATAATACATTTGAATAGCTATTTACGTCATTTTGATTTGTTACGTGAACGTGACAAGGATAAAACAAATATAGATTATAATGCTAGACAGAGAAAAAAATGTTGTACGTCAGGCAATGGCGTATTCAGACGCAAACTAGGAATACAGAAAATTTGGGAGTTGCATTATTATGCAATTATTGTAATTTTTTTATTTTCAAATTGGAAATTTATAAGCGAGTTGTTACCATGATTGATTGTCATGATTATCTAGAAACTTTAATGAATAACAATTAAAGGATTTAAATCATTATTCAAAAAGGTTTTGGTTTTAACTTATTAATTATTTATTTAAGGTAATATGAAGACACATACAAACGAGGTACAACCGTTTTGTGTACGTTTCGTATCTATAAAAATCCTTAACTGAAGAGTTAAACGAATAAATATATAAATATAATGAAGACACACAAAGTAATAAATAATAAAGAAAAAATTCGAATCGTTTTGGACCCTATTTACATTTCATTCTTACATACTGTGCGCATTTTATTATGAATATGTATTCATACGACTTTTTTCTTTACGAAGTGCAGTAGGAAAACCGGATTTTTAAACGAGCTTACAAAGCTTGGCTGCAAGCCAGCATGTGAGAGAAAGACAACCGATTACTCTGTTTATATCTTGAGAGGTGGTTAGTGTCTGTTGACTGGTTATGGCTGTTGATTGGTCGCGACTTGGGGTTAAGTATCTGTATTTTTCTGTTATTTTCGTTTGACGAGTAATTCACGGGAATTTTTAAAACCGTTTGATAAGCTTTATAGTTGATACCTATTCATAATTTATTCTTCAGTGAGCATTTCAATAAAGCGAGCCGAGATTTGGGCTTGTATGAAGGTACGATCAGTGGAGAAAACCTATAATTTTTTTTAATTATGAGAAAAATATTACTATGGTCAATTTTCAGAGTTCATAAGTTCATAATTAAGTACAGCAAGTCTTTTTTGCAATCTCTAATTTTTAGTACCAAAAGTATATTAAAAAAATCAAGCACCTACAAGATTAAAAATTCGACTCTATTAATCAGAAAGGAAATAAAAGTATAACTCGAGTAAATTAGACGTGAATGCCGTAGTATGGTTCTAAACTTCTTAATCATGATTTTAGATTTAATGGTGTTAAGGTCATGTTAATTGGAAAATATAATTACAAATTTAATTAAAAAGAGCTATGTAACTTTATTATTATTACGAAATAATGAACACGTCAATAAAACGATCTTAATTCTTTGCCAAAAATAAAATTTTAGGCGTTCTAGACGTGTTGTGTTTACAATTTTTGAAATCTTTGCTGTTAGCTTTTCCAAATATTACTAAAACAATGTGCACTCAATTTACTCATTTGAGTGCACATTTGGATCGGACGTTTTTGGAGCGTTGATCGTGTATCATGTTTTTTATTTGTGATCGAAATATTGATAATAATCTATTTATACATGTTGGTAAAGATGATGACGAAGACATTACCTCCCCATCGAATCGGAATCTGATTAAACTTGTTCATTTCTCAGTCGCAGATATTTTTAAGATATTTTTGTTGTTGATTTTTATATTAAATATTTCTGAATGTTACTCTCGAATTTTTATTTTGTTTACGCTAGTTACATTCAGAAATTAGAATCCAGACAAACAAGTATCGAAACTTATGTTACCTACTCTTTTCTTGGGTCGGTTGAATAAATAATATAACAGTGTTACTTTTTGCCCATCACTAGACATGAGCAACTGACAGACGTCAGGAACGCTTAGCGGCCGAACAATAATTTTTTTGACAGCTCAACTAAACAAACAAATCGCACGGTTATAGCTCTAAGTGTGGAACCCGCTTAATAATAAAACAAAAGATTGATACTGCCGATTGATATCAAAGTAGGTACATGACCTCTGGTATCCCATGATTTGAGATACAGTAACTGTTACGAGTTCAGTTATTACGGTTTTAAATAAAATTTCGAAAATTGAATAGAATGGAATATTTTCATCTTGTCTGTCCGTTCGTCTGTCTATTTATACTTTCGGATCGAATAATTGATATGGAGACGTATAAATAAGTAATCCAGACGTAGGAATGAAAAAAAAAATATGTAATCATATTTTGGTTTTCAGTCTTTTTATTTTTATTATAAACTAGGTGCTGCGCGCGGTTTCATCCGCGTTGAAATTGGTATTTTACAGTTATAAAAAGTAGACTAGGTTATACTCTGAAAAGTCATCTATCTGCCAATGAGTCTCGACAAAATCGAGTTAGTCGTTTCGAGAATTAGTCCGGACAAAAAAACAGACAAGCTGAGATACAACAATTAAAAAAAGCGTGTTATGGTTTTGGTTACGTGCAAATAACCATATAAGCTTGAGAAAAAGTCTTCATTTCGAAATCACAGACAGACATTTCAATTTTCACTTTGTTCGAAATACCACGGACCCTTGGTTAATGCGTGTTTGACCGTTTTCCGAATTTTTTAAAGCAATCCGTGGAGTTAATTTTGTAATAATGAATATTTATTGAGAGATTAATTAGTATACAAGGACAGTAATTAGGTGTACGTACTCTGAGAGTTATAAAAGTGCGATCGAATAAATTTTAGCTCAATTTAACTTATATATCGGAGACTGGGGATGAACAGGATAAGCAGGGCGTTCGTTGTCACCATGTTCCGCCATGGCGGGTAGCCTCGAGCAGATTATTAATGGATACGATCGATGACTCTTTATTTGTAATCTTAGTTAGGTTTTACAGAGTTAAACAGGTGTCGCAAGAACAGATACGTCCGCTCGGCGCAAGCTTCAATAGTTGAATGCCTCGCCCACTCCAACGGCTGTATCCAAGCACGACTTCGTGACGTCACGCTTGCGTTCGATTCCGACACGGCCATCTCTGATGACTCACACGTCCCCGTGTGTGTAGCCTGCAAAGATAATATCAGCCCAGCATTCTTTGTTCGGCTATTCTGACTACTTAAGAATTAAATTAGCGACAGTGTAATGAAACTTTCGAAAATCTTTACATCAACTTTATTCAATGACAATCACATTTTTTCAAACTGATCATCCATAATCATTAACTTCAATTACACAATTACAGCGAACTGAAATTTTCGCATAAATCAGGACAATATTAACTAGTACCGTCATTCACGGCTGGTATCATTTTCGCACCAACGAAAACAAAGAAAATCACGAAAATAGGCCGTCGCACCAACGACTCATCTCGTTAACGCCACAACGTGAACGAGGATAGCGAAGCATACCGCCGCACCTACGGCTCATCTTGTTACGGCATCCCGCAAACAAGGATATCTCAAACATTCTGTCTCTCATTTTAATGCGCTACAACGCTTACGAAATGATCAAGCAGTGTGGTGATCATTATTTTCGTCATCTACGCCCAACGCAGCATCTAATTCGATTGGAACTTCGTGATTTGGTATCCGCCTTAGTCTATCGTGTGGGTACTTGTACGTTCTCCTGGAATTCAAGGATTTCAGAAGATACCTGTCGTTATCTAATACCTCTAAAACTTTAAACGGTCCCTTGAACTTGGGGTCTAATTTGGTTTGATTCCTTTCCTCATTTTCTATGAGGACATAGTCACCCACAACAAATCGATTCACAGTTGCCTTGCTTCTGTCGAATCGAAGTTTATCATACACAGCAGCTTGTCTGATATTCTGAGCTGCATGTTCCCGTATCGCATTAAGTTCAACTTCACCAACTTCATCAGTTATTGTCATTAAACTCAAGGGCCTTGCAACCTTACCTATCATTAATTCTAATGGGCTGGCTTTTGTGACACGATTAACGGTCGAGTTCATTGCCAACTGTACCTCACCTAACGCATCCTGCCACGAACGATCCTCACTCGACTCCACCGCCGTTAGCATGCTCTTCAAAGTACTCATCATTCTCTCTACTTGTCCGTTAGCACGACTACCCCCTGTCGCAATAAGATGCAACTGGATGTTTCGACTCTCACAATAGTTAGCGAACTCTTTACTAGCGAAACACCTGCCCTGATCAGCCACTACACGAGTAGGCGCACCAAACAATGTCGCACTGAACTGTAAAGCTTTAATGCTATTCTTAGTGTCAATGTTTAACGAGTGAAATAGCAAAACGAACTTAGTGAAGGCATCTATCAAAACGAAAACGTATTCCTTAATGTCGTTCTTGCCACTAAGCTTTCCAGACGCATCTAAGTGCACTGTGTGCCACGGGACACTTACTTTGGGGATAGGATGGAGCTCAGCTTGAACTCTGCCCGAATTTGATTTCGAGATTTTACAGGTAATGCAATTTTCAACGAACTTTCGCACAAATCTAGACATACCCTCGAACCAATAATGTTCGTAAACTTTTTCGAGAGTTTTCTCCCAGCCCAGATGCATAATTGATTCGTGGACATTGTTTATTACTGACCACCTAAATGCCCTGGGAACCATAGGTAGACATCGATTTCTGCCATTCCTCTGCACCTTACGACATAGAATACCTGACCTAACTTCATAAGTCTTCCTAATATCTTCAGAAAGCACTTCGTTTTGAAGATCCGATAGTACCCGTTGGATTTCAGGGTCTCTCTCTTGCTCTACTTGAAGCCAATTATTGGAAAGCTCAGCTATGTTGACATGTTTTTGTTCTACACGCTGCGTATCATTGGATGTAGAAGGAAGTCGGGGATTACGCGAAAGACAATCAACATGTTTCATTCTAGACCCTTCTCTATACACGATGTCAAAATCGAAAGATTGGAGGTACGCCCACCACCTATGGACTCGCGGAGAGAGTTCAGTCTTATTTTTCGTGGCTTTGACTGAATTGCAGTCGGTAACTATGACGAACTTACGACCTTGTAGATAGTGCCTGAAGTGTTTGACCGCGTTAACAACTGCCAAGGTCTCGAGTTCGTAAGAATGATACCTAGACTCGGTAGAGGACGTGCGACGACTGTAATAAGCAACCGGATGTTGCTTGCCATTGACCTTCTGAATAAACATAGCACCGTACCCGTCCGCGCTTGCATCTGTGTGAATCTCTATTGGTAGATTTGGATCAAAAATCATTAGCACAGGCTGTGATGTCAAACTTGTGATGATTTGCTGCCTGATCTTCTCGTAAACGGGTTGCCATTTAATTTCACTACCCTTACCACTTGTTATTTTAAACAAAGGAGCCATGACTTTTGAGAATTGGGGAATAAACTGCCGAAAATAGGACGCTAAGCCTATGAACTGCCTAAGTTGCGTAACAGTGCTTGGGGGTGGAAGCCGAGTTAAGGCCTCTATCTTTTTAGGGTTTGGCATGACTCTACCATCCTCAACTACAAAGCCTAAGTACTCAACACGACGCTTTAGGAACGCGCACTTGGCTAGATTTAATGAAAATCCTGCTCTGGTTAAAACCCCTAGAACAAGACGAAGGCGCTCTATCCCCTGCTTTACATCAGACCCCAGGATCAACAAGTCATCGACATAGGCCACGACGAAAGTATGACCTAACTCCCCCAACGCCTGCATGACTGCTCGCTGATAAACTGACGTGGCATTTTTTAAACCGAATGGCATCGTTAAGTATTCCCATTGGCCATCGGGCGTGACAAACGCAGTCTTCTCTATCGACGCGGGGTGAATGGGTATCTGATGATAGCCACTAATGGCGTCTAGACAGGTGTACCATTTTGCCCCACCCAACCTAGCCACTTGATCCTCAATCAATGGAAGCGGATACCTATCAGCTACAGTGTTCTCGTTTAACTCTCGGTAATCCACGCACATACGGTCCGACCCATCCTTTTTCTTCACTAATAGTACAGGACTAGAAAATGGAGAACAACTAGGCCTAATAACCCCTGCTTCTAGCAATTCATTCACCCTGTCGCGTACAACCTGCCTCTCTTGCGCCCCAAGACGATACGGTCGACGCTGAACTGTTTTGATAGGGTCGATCAAACGAATTTCAAGTTGACCTGTATTGACGCGAGACCTAGCTATGCCTCGTGAAAAGGACGTCGAGAATTCTTCTAGAACAGTTATTAATTGTGGTCTGAACTCTGAGGGTAGATCGGTGTCAATGTAATCAAAATCTAACTCTTCAATCTCACTGCGCTTTTCGCACATTGAGATGTTTTTAGCACACGTCAAAACTACACTATCTAACGTCATGCTAACATTAAAACCCTGTGACAAAATGTCCCTACCAACCAGTATATTATCTTTAAGATAGTTATCAGGTACCACATGAAATAAAATTTCTAGGTTAAAATTTCCGATTATTACTTGGGATAAAATTTGCAGTGTACTATACACACTATGCTGGCCTATGCCCGTTAATATTACAGATTTGTTTATTCGCCTGCCAGAAAGCTTATTGGCGATACTTTCTTTGATAAGGGAACATTCAGCACCAGAATCAAAAGAGAATAAATACGACTTACGATTGTTCGTAAAATGACCACGTGGACTGCTAACGGTGCACACGTTGACCCGGCGATCGCGCTCATGTGCGGCTGACAATGCCGCTACGCTTGCCGCCTGCGCCGTGCTTCCACTGCTACCGCCGTTGGCGCCCATTCCGCGGGTGCACTTCGCAGCAAAGTGGCCCGTCTCGCCACAGCGGAAGCAGATAACTCGCGATTGCTGGTTACTCGTCGCAGAAGCCAACGTCATCGCCGTCGGTTTTCTTCCCTTCGAACGACACTCGTGTGCGCGATGCCCTGACTTGCCACAGCTGAAACATCTTGAAGGCGTTCCCATCTTGATCCGTTTTGATTCCGCGCGGTTCTCTTCAACAGATGGTGAAGCTTTCCTTTTCATGAACATGGTTGCTTTTAGTTCTCGCTGCAACTTATCTCTTGTCATAATTTCGGTTGTAAAAGCTAAACGTTGTAAACGCTTGTCAAACTGCGCTAAATGTGCCAGTACGGTAGATACAGCAATCTCATCCACGCTCATATTCCGCCACCTCGAGGTTAAAGACGTCATCAGTCTTGCAGCATACACTGACAGGCACTCGTTCTCTCTTGGTTTGCCATTGTGTAGGTTAATTAGAGTAGCTGCGGGTGTTTCTATACTGTCGTACCTGGCAGTAAATAATTCTCGAAAGTGCGACCACTGCATTCCAGGAAAAGAAACTTGTGATAGCCATTGCGAAGCACTCCCCTTTAATGCACCGCTGATGGCTATTATTAGCGGTCCTCCTTGTAACTGTTTTTCACCAAAGCAGAGGTCAACCGTATTGCACCAGGCACGCGCATCCGTATCAGGCTTCTCGGGGTCGAATTCAGGTAGCTTGATGTTATGAGTACTCGTCGGTTCTTTAATAGCTTCAATCAGGCTCAGCATGCTATTATTTTGTAGCTCGAACATTTTTTGTAACAAGTCTTCGTTAAAAGGAGGTAGTTGTGAATTGTTATTCGTCGGTTGTGCTCGAGGTGATCCCACTTCTGATATCGGAGACTGGGGATGAACAGGATAAGCAGGGCGTTCGTTGTCACCATGTTCCGCCATGGCGGGTAGCCTCGAGCAGATTATTAATGGATACGATCGATGACTCTTTATTTGTAATCTTAGTTAGGTTTTACAGAGTTAAACAGGTGTCGCAAGAACAGATACGTCCGCTCGGCGCAAGCTTCAATAGTTGAATGCCTCGCCCACTCCAACGGCTGTATCCAAGCACGACTTCGTGACGTCACGCTTGCGTTCGATTCCGACATATATATATATTTATATACGCATTATTAGCTACAATAAGCTTAAGTTGTACAATGTCATGTCATTTTTAGAACTTTTTGAAAGAAAATTTGGATGGGTTGTTAATTTTTATCTTCTCTGTATCCAAAACAAAAATTTTTTTAGTATTACATATTTAGGCTTACTGAAACATGATACAAATACTCTTCGAGATAAGTAATGAAACACGTATTTCAAAAATCAGCACTTAAGGAGCTAAAATTGGCGTTATCCTGTTATCTTTCCAGTTCTAAAATTCATATGGGTGTCTTCCATTATTGAGCAATTTAGGTAGGTAGGCGAGATTTTACACTACGCTTAACTGTATATTTACCTGTCCATAATCAGGGCACTTGTTAATTATAATATATTTTTACTCGGTAGAAATGGATATGATCATACCAGTGATAGTGACCGATAACGAATGTGAATAGATAAAAATAAATATTATAATAACACTCGAGTTACTTATCTTAGTTTTCATTTTTAATTTAAAAATATTATGTATTGCCATCGCTATCAAAAACAATGAATATCTATGTAAATATCAGCAGATGCTGTATTTAAAACCCCGTTTACATTTTGATTAGTGATAAGTATGAGTATGTATTCTCATAGGTACTACATACTATTAAACTAGAGATGAAAAATAAACGATAAGTAATTGCAATGAACTCACAAGTAACTCTATCTCAATATCAAATTTCAACATCGTCAAAATCAACTCTGAGTAATATTATATACGTAAAATTGTTTCCCTATGTAATTATGCTGTCTCCAACATAGACAACAAATCTTACAGACCCAGGTCACAGTACACACACAACAGTATGATGTCTTCATAGAAAGCTAGCGTACGTGGCTTGTATGTGTGTGCGCTTAATATGCACGCGCCGTAGCACGCACACAAAGGCAATGTTTTGGGCAATTTATGGGTGAATATTATAGCGCCAGTCAGGGTCACACGCGACGCAAACATGCGACCGCTTCCGTTTGACTTTAATGCGTTCGTCACATCGTTATTAATGTAAAAATTTGTAAATCGCATAAACGAATGTTCTATAATATAATAATTCTAGTTATTTCAATCCATAGTGATCGTTCTTCAACATGAGTACAAGAAATTAAATTTAACAAACATGAAAAACGTATCCGTGTGCATTGTATTTTTATTATCGTGTACTATATGTACGAGGGCTGCTATTTATGTATCCGGAACTAATCAGTTACAGAACAATATTAAAAAAGTAATTATAACATTTAAAAATAGAACTCTTCGGCTGAAAAATACAATTTGTTTCATGTAGCTGTCATTTGTTTATCCTTTGTGACGTCATTTTGAAAATTGCGAGTCTTTATCACCATGGATTTAAGTCGTGAAAATTTTCGTGCTATGATTTATTACGATTTTAGGCGAGGGCTAACTCAAAACCAGTGTATCGATCAACTCACTTCGACTTTTGGGGACGAAGCACCATTGAAAACTACTGTGTATCACTGGTTTAATGAGTTTAATCGTGGGCGGTCTGTGCTCACGGACGAAGTTATAGAAGGTCGCCCTAAATCGGTTGTTGTACCTCAAAATATTGATGCTGTGCGGGAACTAATAATGCAAGATCGTCATGTTACATATCGCGAGATAGAGGCGTCTCTGGACATAACTATGACGAGTATATGTAAAATATTACACGAACATTTAGCTGTAAAAAAAATTTGTTCACGTTGGATTCCGCACAACTTGAGAATTGACCAAAAACGGGCTCGTATCGATTGGTGTGAAAAAATGTTACAAAAGTACAATCAGGGTGCGTCAAAAGCTGTCTATAATATCTACACAGGTGATGAATCTTGGATATATGCGTATGATCCTGAAACTAAACAACAATCAACGGTTTCGGTGTTCCAAGATGAGCCGAACCCAACAAAAGTCATTCGTTCAAAAAGCACTTTGAAGCAAATGGTCGCTTGTTTTTTTGGTATAAATGGACATGTAGCTACAGTGCCACTAGAGGATCGTAAAACGGTTAATTCTGAATGGTACACGACCATTTGTTTGTCAGAAGTCTTTGAAGAAATAAAGAACAACCGACAACGCAGAATCCTTCTTCATCATGACAATGCTAGCTGCCACACATCGGCCGAAACAACTCGGTATTTGGAAGATCAAAAGATCGAATTAACGGGTCATCTGCCGTACAGCCCCGACTTGGCCCCCAACGACTTCTATTTATTCCCAACCGTGAAGAATAAATTATGTGGTCAACGTTTTTCGAGCCGTGAAGAGGCTGTTGATGCGTTCAAAATGCACGTTTTGGAGATACCTCAATCCAAATGGAAAAAGTGCTACGAAAATTCGTTCCAACGCATGCAAAAGTGCATCAATCATCATGGTGCATATTTTGAAAAGCAATAAAACTATAATAAATGCTATATGTTTGTTTCAATTTGTTATTCCGGATACATAAATAGCAGCCCTCGTATGTATATCTAAAAGAAATGCTCTCCGCATCTCTCACCCAACGCAACAACCCTACGTATCCGGCCGAGAGTAGGCAATTATGTTACGCGCAAGGCGGGAGTATGCCTTCTTTTATACATTTACCTTGCACAGGTGTTACTTTGCGGAAATCCATTTCATGTGATAAATACTTATAGTTTTTAGGTATCTTTTATCCAAAATCTCATGATTGTTAATCTATTCGCTGCTATTTAGCTAACAGTATCTGATTTCTGGAATTTCCCGAGGATGCTTCGTTGAGATGTGAAACACCTATCGAATAACAAATTTGAGATTGGGGCGGAAGATAGCTACAAATGATATGTGTTCATCATAGGTAATAAAATCAACCAATAAGAACACTGTATTCTTTGGTTCATATCTGTCACGATAGATGTCGCTGCAAAATGATTGCTAGAGTTTTTAAAATGTCATCTGATAGTTATTAGTGTATTTTTAAATCAAAAGATATAGAAAATTATTGCAAGCAATAATGTTAAATATAACCAGCAATCACTTTTTGATTGTACATAGAAGTCTCCATAGAAAATTCTGTAGGGGAATATAAATTTTTGAAAACTGAACTCTGAATTGAAGAACACCTGTCAACACCAATACGAAATTACGGTTTTGAAGCTTTTCGCGCACTAGTTGACCACGACCACGACAAATGATCGTATTACGTGATCAGAGAAACCGTCCGTAGGCGTTGTTTTGATGTATAATAGAGTACGTATGAGTGGAACTATATTAGATTCAGTTTGGCGGAAGGTTTCTAGAACACTAACATGTGTACAAGTGTTATAAAGTCCTATTATGATGGTCGTTATACGCTCATGCTAAAATCATGCAAAATGAACATCGTTAGATATTCGTCACTGAACCATCAGCCACTGCATTAATCGTAACGTTAATTCAAAGAGGTATAAGGGCCGTCTATGAACTCATGAGGGTAATTGGTCTTATGATGAATTCTTAAAATTTTTAGATATCCTCCGCCCAAAATTGAAATACCACTAATCGACACGTGTTTCATCTCTTAACGAAGCATCCTCACGATATTCCAGAGAACGGACTCTGTCAGATGAGTCTACCGACCGATTTAAATTCTTAAACCTTTTAATCGATGTGTTTCTCCTCTCACCGTAGTATTCTTAGGAAATTTCAAAGATCAGATTCGGTTAATAAAGAGCATCGAATGGATTAACATTTATGAGATATCGGGCGGAGAATGAATTCATCATATGAAATGGATTTCCGTAAAGTAACAATATAATATATATAGTAACTGGTCCGTTTTTTTCACAAATGAAGTGAGAGGGAAACAGGAACGGAATTGTAATATGCTGATCCCTTGTGAAGCCTCCGTTTAAAATATCTTTTTTCAATCTATTTAAAAATCCTGACTTTATATTTTGTGGATGATTAAAACATAAAACCATGTTAAGCCAAAAACTCGCAACTAAATCGGGTCTTGGAGTTGTAATATCACATTTAGTGCTATTAGTGTCTATTTGACAACACATCAGTTACTTGTGTACCATAGAAATCAATTAAAATCTCAGAGAAAAAAACCAGCTCTAGGGCAGGGCCTGGTGATATGACAATTTCAGGTTTTGTATGGTAGAATAATGACACCAAATAAGGGAAGAATGACATTATTTCGAAGAATATCTTCTTAGTGTTAAAGAGAAGAATACCAAAAAAAGTGTTCTCTAGACGACAGCTAGACATGACTTTTTAACTCTCAAGCTGCTAATCAATTAGTTATCAGGCGCCATAATTATGTTAAAACTTATTTAGTTATAACAGATGTCACAATAAGTAATAAATAATGATTTATTGTAAATGATGCGGACCTTATTTTGTGTTGGAATTTGTACCGGATTTGAAGATAACATGTCTGTCTCGATCGTTTCCATAGTCGAGGAGACAGGAGTAGATAGTACTTATTGCGGAATCTAATGTTCTGTATTTTTTTCGTGTAGGTTTATTTATATAATTTAAATATCCTTAATAATAATTACTGATTTACTTGTCCCTTAATACGAAGGTTACATCTGTTTTCTTAAGCTGAGAGCTCTTGATTTGATCACAGGTTATAAAAAAAATAAAAGACGTCAAGACCGTGTTGGACACGCGTTAACTAGGGGTCCCGTAGTAATTTCGGACAAAGTAGGAGCACTAATTAACCTGAGGTTGAAGTTTAACATATTAGAGTTAGAAAGAAGGGATTCAAAATAGTCATTAATTTTTTTTCTAACTTCTGGTTTTAGATTACTAATTTACATCTCTGTAATAGCTTAGTAGCTCACAGCCGACCGATCTTAATTTAATTTTTATCCCATCATAAGAGATAAAATTAAGCTTTGAACATACCTTCACGCTGTATCCTGTATATGTAGTCAAAGAGGACGGAGCGTTAAGCTTCGCGATCCTTAAATACTTCTTTCGCCTTTTCAATCTCATCATTCTCCTCACGCATTTTTGCCTAGATATGCGTGCTTTTGATGTTTCCGTCAGCTAACACGCGGTATTTGATCTTTGTAAGTCAGTCTTGATCTTCCTTGGCTTGTGCTACCACTCACTTTCGGTCTGTAGATTTTTTTGTCAGTCTTTCATCACTCATTCTTTCTAGTCGACTTTTATTTCAATATAGTTGTGCCCGACCATACGTTGATTTGGCTCAGTAGGTATTATATTATTATTCATAAGTTTGTCTTGAGTTCTTACAAAAATTCCATAAAAAATCATTTTCAGTTTTACCCGAATTTTCCATAAAAACCTTACTCACTTTACCACGAAGTCGCCTTACTCACTTTTTTTTTCTTTATTACATGGCGCACAGATTAATGCATTTGCCAATGTCACGAAATAATAAGTAGAATCACAAGTAAATTAGTTTTTTCTTATAGTAAAACTCCAGTAAAGTGATAGTAGCCTTTACTGAAGTTATAAAGGACTTCTTGGAAGAGCGCGAGAACCTCGCTACACATGTTTATTTAGATCTCCTCCATTCTTTTTATTTAAACAGAACTTTAAAATACAATAAACTATCACTTTTGTACTTTAAAACTCCCAAAAATGTAAAAAATAGAAAATCTGAACAAAATGACTTCTCCCGTTCCCGCCAAAAAGTCCTTACCATGAATATGTAAAAAAAATTACCAAATTAATCTAGCCGTCCTCAACTTTACCTACGAACAACATTTCATTTATATTTATATTAGATAGACAACTGCTGTCGTTTCACCCATAGGGACCTCACTTTTCTTTGCATGAAAGTGAGATTGTAATTTAGATTAAAATGTCATAACATACAATTAAATAGGCTTATATCAACTAAATGATCCGTATTATAGGTTATCGTAAGTACAGTATTATGAAAGACTAATCGGAATTTTCTGAATTATTGCATTCTGAATCTTTATCGTTAATATTGTGTGTGATTACCATAATTATTGACATAAAGATAACGTTATCTCAGTTTTGAAATGAAAATAAATAATATTTTATTATTGTCAACTTTCCGCAGCTAAATAAGAGTCGATACTTACCTACTTATAGTTTGGGTTATGCAGAGGCAGACCAGCAGTTTTGGCCGCCCTAGGCCGTGTAGTACCAACCGCCCCTTCTCAGCTCCATCATTTACTGAGACATATGATATGTTCTCATCAGTGTATTTTTGCTACGATTAGCCGCCTCTAATATCTGGCCGCCCTAGGCCTGGGCCTAGTAGGCCTTAAGGAAAATCCGCCTCTGGGTTTATGTCCTCTTGTGTATACAAGAGGACATAACCCAAACTATACCTAACCATACTTTTTTCCTCATTTTTTCTTCATCCCCAGTAGAGTGAAAAAAAATGTACTTAATTACTTCAAGTGACTTGACCATAGAACAAAAGTTTTTAACATACATACATATCTTCACGGCGTATCCCTAACGGGGTACTCAGAGAGGACGGAGTACTAAGCGTCGCGGTCCTTACATACTTCTAAAAGTTTTTAAAAATTAAATCACCTTAAAAAAACACTGAAAAATACGAAATAACTATCCTTTACTAATCGAAACTCAAGTACAATTAAAATAATTTTATAATTACGATACACGTACCTATATAATTAAATTTGACAGTTACTGAAGTCGGTGCCAAGCCTACCAAACTAATAGACTTTCTGTTGTTGCACATTGATTTGGCACCGACTTCAATAACTGTCAAATTTAATTGTATAGGTATGTGTATCGTAATTATAAAATTATTTTAATTGTACTTGAGTTTCGAAGGATAGTTATTTTGTACTTTTGAGTGTTTTTTTTGAAGGCGGTTTAATTTTTTTTTTGAGCTTTTGATCTACATTAATTTTAAAATTGAATGCGATAAAGTATGTTTCACTTTTATTGTACATAATAAAAGGGTCATATGCAAAAAATTGTTAAAAAAGACAAGAAGTGTAAAAAAAATATAGTTTTTAGATAAATAAATAAGTAACAAATATATCTTTGTCTATTTTGTACTCTTTTCATAAAATACTATATTTTTTTGATACGTACTATGTTTTTTTATAGCTTATTCTAAAAAATATTATAATTAGTCGAATAAATGTTGGAAACCCTACTTGCAAGTGTCAGTTACTTAGCTATTCGACAACGAAGCAAGAAATGCATACGTTATCTGCGAATTACTTTACCATGGGAAATACAGAAAACGCGCTGACATGCTGTTATATAATACATAGGAACCTAACCTGACCTAATTCAATAAATTTAAGATAAAATAATGTAATATAAGAAGACTTGTAGGATCCTTGATTAGGGGTGTGATATTTTTATAAAATAGAACAAAAAGGAAAAACATGTGTTACTTTAAGTGACTTGACCATAGAACAAAAGTTTCAAAAAATACATACATTCATTTCATTGTTCATTAACGTTATTCAATTTGTAAAAAATAGTCCCTTTTGTTATGTGTTGGAAAATAATTATTTTTGCTATATTGCCACGTAGATTTCAAAAATCAGTCAAGAGCTACGTGTTTACTTGGTAGACGAACTACACATGTTTCAATTTCTCGTTGTCATATTCTGTATGAAATTATACGTAATTTTAGTAAAATCAGCATTAATAATAATAATAATATACTCAGACATTTCACATAGCGCCATCTAGTCCCAAATTAAGCAGCACAGCGCTTGTGTTATGGGTACTAGACAACTAATATACTACTTATATACTTT
The DNA here is from genome assembly GCA_907165235.1 of Zeuzera pyrina. Lineage (NCBI taxonomy): Eukaryota > Metazoa > Arthropoda > Insecta > Lepidoptera > Cossidae > Zeuzera > Zeuzera pyrina. The sequence goes on from OU015641.1 coordinate 11,101,855, forward strand.
TCTTTCGTAAATAAATACATATTATACCTATACACCCAGAATCGCAGCGGGAATCGAACCCGCAACCCCCGTTTACTTTCCGACGCGCTTAGCCGTTGCCCCACGGAGGTCGTCAAGGCATTAATACCTAGAAAGTAAATAGTCATCAATTTATCTATTATTTATTACATTCGGACCCATACGTCTTTGTCAAATGTCACAGCAAATCTTAATGTAAATATGGTATGACGAAAAAATTAATTAAGGGAGTGAAAATAAAAATTATCGAAAATTTTGGAAGAGGATTGGACACCCATCTCGCCCCCCCCACTATCTACGGGCCTGTGTTTTCATATCACGGGATGGCGGGAAGCGAAGCGCGCGCATGATGCGTGCTCGAGGTCAGCCGTGCAGTGTAGACGAGCAATAGACACACCGATAATACACCCGGATGTTGACCTGCTCGTGATTAATGTTTATTAAAAATATTTCGTTTATTTTTCATATGACTACTGTTTACTGTTTCCTATTTATAATCTGTATCCTGTTGGAATGTTATTGTTTTGTTCTAAAAGGTTATAATTTATCATTGATGTTGCCATCCCAACAAGGAACTGATAGATATAATGAAATCAAAGTTCGTTTTACTGCATCCAGAGTACATAGGTACATACCTACCTAAATTATTGTTTTAACTTATTGATCTCTTGTAACTCCCAAGAACTTGTCGATTAATAGCAATAACTGAAATATGAAATAGTTTATATTTAAAATTCACGGTATTATTGGGTGACAATTCCATTTTTACACTAGAGTTATACCTTCAGAATTTACTGTATTTATGGGATGCATTTACAAGCACTTTGCTTTGCACTTATTTTTTATTTAACAATAAAAACACTATTTATGACTATAAAAAATAAAATACACTACGAAAGAATGTGTCCACTTCATGAAAAATATACTACCTAACTTGAAAATATATAGCGACGTTATAAAATATGTCCAGGATATAAAAAAAAATTTAAAGTAGTAAAAATAGTGTTATTTTGTACTATTACAATATAACTCTACATAAATAATTTTTCTAATATAATTTCAGCTGTCATTGACTTTACAATGACTTTACCCCGTGGTTTATATGATTTAAGTTAAAAAAAAACTGTTGAAACTATTAATTTTATAGCTTGCTAGCTATACGTTAATGCTTGTAAATAATTGAAACTATCAATTTAAATACGCATATAATTAAAGATAGAAATACTAAATTAATTGTGGAAACAATTAATATTAAAAGCTGTAGTTTCAATTACTAATTCTGTCATTTATATTATATATCATGTCATTTATATATTACATTTCCTTTTATTAATTCTTGCATCAGAAGTTAGAACTTCATAACAACATGCGACAACAACAATAAAAGTTGGAAAAAATTGAACGTTTATGAAATCTGTCCGTCTGCCTGTCTGTTTGTCTGTCTGTCTGCAACAGCAGTTTCAGAGACTTGATGTGAACAACTGAGGAACAATTTTAACAGGGGGTGGTCCCGTAAAGTTCAATACTTGAGTTTTCAGTTTAGGGGATATAGAAAATAAAAAATTAACCTTTGCTGTGTTGTTTTGTCATTTTTTCCGGTAGCGAAATTATACCTGAAACATTATGCTTCATTTATATGTTATGGTTACTAATTACAAAAGTGCAGAGCCATAAACAATTATTGTTTTTTAAATTTTCAGTACAGTATTTGGACATGGAATACAGCTTGTGGCTGACTTGGTTCCTGATGCCCGTTATAGTGACGTTTCTCTTGCCAGCGGTCATCGTGATCCTCATATACGTCAGCAGCATTATATTCCATTTATACAGGCTGTACAGGTATTTTAAAATTTTATATACTTACAATACTTTTAATTATTTTTCTCAAAACATTACCGTCCTGGGACAGTCGTATTCAATTATAGAAGGTTATTGTGAAAGGCGGTATGAATCCCCTGGGATTCCAACGTGTCACTGTTGGCTGTTATATTTCAGACATAATAATTACAGGTTGTTTGTTTTCTTTTCAATACAAAAAAACCATTTAGTAGAAAAAAAAATGTACAACCCTATCATTATGTCCTATATTCCAAACGTTTGCTAGCGACGTAAAAACGCTGATATTAGGGATTCCTCCCCTTTATTTTTTTTAAACTTTACTAGAACTATTGACTTTTGGCGAAGTTGTAGAACGCAAGTTTTCCGTTGTCATGGGTACCGGCCCTTTCGAAATAATCTCGTATATCCCTTAAAGCACTCTCACAATTTAAAGCCATTAAGCCGTTTAGGCAATAGGATGCGTCAAAGAAACCGACATACATACACCTGATAAGTATTACTTTTCTGCTGGGGCAATCTGGTAAAAATCTTATCGTAGTGATAGGTGACAACTCCTGTACGCTTATACATTACGAGCTGTGGGTAATAAAATGCCGGTTAAGGGTGCAAAGAGTTTATTTTCGTTTGCACACACAGATGTCAAGAACATTGGCACTTAAAATTACGGCGTTCCTTCTTTAGTCTTCGCAGTCACCAATCAAAGTCCTTCCCGAATCACAGATATTAAAATAAAATCAAATAATTGAATCGTCAGTAGTCCTCTTTTCAGAGTCGTCACAGAACTCAAAGTAATCTTTGTAGTTCACCTCGATATCACCTTGTTTCGCTTCCGTCTCGTTTTCGAAACTGACTATTCTTTTTTTTTATTTTGGTTTCCCCACGGACTGAGTAGTTTCGCATGCGAATCGACTAAAAAAACCCCTCTTTGCTGTTAGCCCTAGTGGCTTTTACAGCGTCACTGGTCGCGTTGGGGCGAGCGCTAAAGGCGCCCTGCCAGATTGTCGACCAACTCAAAGTTCTTCCAGCCGAAGGATACCTCTTATAGAGAGCGGACCTCGGGCTCAATACGTCGCCAGGGGAGCTTTCCGCACCTGTGTGCATTTTAACGGGCTTTCTATTCGGGTGAGAGCCGGGCCTCTAGGGGACCCGGCCGGCGAAACGGCTGAAGACCGATAAGTATGCCTAGTGTTCCGCGTGGCAGTTTACAATGTGGCTTAAGGTCCGCGTGTTTGCGTGTAGTACTTCGTGATTGAGCTTCTAAACGTGAGACCCTATCGGTGTCGCGGGGAACGTGCTCGCCTCCTATGTGGGGGCGGTGCGGTCGTAATGTGTAAGTGGCCATGTTCGAGTTCGAACGTGTAATGTTGTCGTTGCTGTCGCCTAACACATGTCTAGGCCTTCGATAGCGTTTGCGGACGCAGGGCTTGGGGGTGTACCATGACGCCCTGCTACTAGGGGGTTTGGGTGTAGAGAGGAACGGTGAAAGAAGCGTTGGGACGCCTGTTTTAGATATTGAGTTATTGAGGCCAACTCTAAGTCGTAGTGCAGATCTACATTGCGCACGTAAGGAGGGGCACCGGTGGCCTTGCGCATGAATCGGTTCTGAATTACTTGAATGAGTGGACGCAGCGTGAGCGAATACTACGCTGGCGTACGTCATGATAGGCCTGACGCACGTCTTGTATAAAGTAACTTTATGTCTGAGGGACATTTTGCTTTTCACGTAAATGAGCATGTTGAAACGACCGAAGACGAACGCCGCGCGGTCGTAGACCATTTTGATGTGGTGGCGGAAGGTCATGGCACTGTCAAGGGTGACGCATAAGTATTTGACTTTCCTAGTCCAGAGGATATCCTGACCGAAAAGTGTGATCGTGCGAGGGTGTTAGCGCGGCGGGCGCGACTGGTCGTTGTGCCCCTCGAGAAATACATGACGGTGCTTTTCTCGGGGTTGACCTCGATTCTCCAAAGTCGGAACCACTCGCCTAAGCTCGTGACCACGACTTGGAGGAGTTGAGAGACTGAGGCGACTACGGTCTGATGTGAAAAGTGCGGTATCGTCCGCGAATAGGGCGAGCTCTACACCGGGGGTTTTGGGGACGTCGTTCGTGTAGAGCGCGTAGAGAGTGGGTGATAAAACGGAGCCCTGTAAGATGCCTACCCCGATGGGGTGCGGAGAAGAGAGCAACCCTTCGACTCTATTAGCGGAAGGAGCGGTCCTACAAAGAGTCCCGTACTATGCGTATGAGATCGTCCAGCACGCCGAGCTGGCGCAGCTTGTACACCAGCTCGGCGTGCCAGACTTTGTCGAACGAGTGAACCCGTTCGTAAATTTTCCCTAGCACGCTAAGGAGAGTGATGGGACGATAGCTATTGGGACTATTGTTGAGTTGGAACTGAGGGCACGGGTTGTAATGGCGCTGAGGGCGTGGGTTTGACCAGCGCAGAGTGCGCGGGCCGTGCGGGTGCGGGGGTCGCGGTAGGCCTTAGGGACCCACCGTGGCGCGCTTGTGCGTGACGGAAATCCTACATACGCAACTGACTCATTCGGTTGTCCGGCCCTATATATAGCCCGACAAACTAGAGCAACACTGTTCTCGACACCGCGAGTTTGCACTAGTTCGTAACACGTCATTGCTCTAGAATTTTCGAATAACCACTTTATTCTTGTTTCGTGAGATTATCAGTCGATAGTAGGCCCTAAAATTAGCAATGCGTTATTAGATTAAAGCTCTGCAAAGCTTAGGTCTCGCGATATAAGCCCTAAAAGTTGCGTGTCACTTGCCTTTCGATAATTGACTTTATGTCTTTGGACATAAGGTCGAAACCTATATATTTTGTTTTTTTAAATCGAACTTTCTCAATTACCTTCATCTGTATAGGGGTCTATAGCCAAAAACAGAACTGTCTGTAAATGTGTCTGTGTGAATGATTTATGTCGTCATCTTTACTATTACCGAGCTGAATATGGTACAGATATGGTACAGAAATGAAGTAGAAAAAAATGTATATAAGAGTTAATTTAAACAAAAAAATCTGTGCCTAAATTGCTCTGGAACCCTTTCTCCTGTGACTTTCTCTAATAAAATGTTGCTGCACGCCCTTTGTTCTCAACATCTAACAATAAAAACTTTTTTACTGTTTATGCTTTTTCTATATATTGTCTTTGTATTTATTGCCAAGTAATTTTTAATATTATTCAATTAGATCCTATTATATTTTTTTCATTATTGACTTTAATGTAAATAAATAAGATACTTACCAAAATTTCGATAAAATAACACTGTTTTTCTTTTATGTACACGAAACTATGAAATATGTGCACATATAACATAAGTTAATTCGTGCCGGCATGCTCTCGGCCGGTTTTTCTTTATTTTTAAGATAAAAATATATGTTCACAAACCGATATAGTCTATGGTTAAAAAATATTGAATACGTGCCAAATCGTAAAAACATATTTTTATCTTTAATTTGTTTGTAATAGTAATATAACAACTACTAAATTATGATTATGCGAAACTTGGTTTTATTATTATAATTATCATCAAATATAATTATTTGAACAAATGTAACAAGGTACAATCATGTAATGAGCGCATGAATGTTTCAGAGATGTTTTGGGATTTTTTTTATGCCATTAAGGTGATAAAGATAATTGGTGTGCCGATAAGTCAGCGCCACCTTAGTATTTATTGAACGAGAGCATATTATAATGGATACTACAATTTAAAAAATATTTTATTTCACTGAAAAATTCCGCCCAGACTTTTTTTTAAAGTTGCTAATGTCATCATTTATTTATCCTTTAAAACTTGATCCAAAGCATAATGAGCCTAAAAACTAAAAAGATATACTTATTATAAAAATAAATTTTAAAAAAATTTCAAAAAATTGTGAAAATTAAAATTTTTTAATATACTTATTTAAAAAATAAATGTTTATTAAAAAAAAAACAGTGCGAGTACACATTTAACATAACGTTGGAAGCATGATTTGACAAAACCCATACCAATGTCATTAACCCATCATCATCATCAACCCATAGCAAATTAAAATGTCATATATGGGTTGGTTAAAAATCTTTGTATTAGTTAACTGACTGTTATCTAAAGTTTTCGTCTTTTGCATTTGTGAAAAAAACTAATAAAACCAAGATGTTTCAAATCATTAATATCCAATTATGATGCACTTTTGTCAGAAGGTGCAAGTGTTACCAATTGTCGTCAAACCAGATCTCGGTTTCAATGATAAACTTGCTTATTTACGTATCGAGCCATCTTCGTTAATATTAGTTCACTGTATTGCCTATCTGGAATTTAACGTGTTTAAAACCAGTTCCATCTGTGACTTGCAAAAACAACTTTTGCAACAAGAAGAATTTGCAGTCATAATACCTTAGGATAAATTACTACGGCAGATTCAAAATGGAGAGATGACCATAACCTATTATTTAGGCCTGTTATCAAGGCTTTTTTAATTTTTTTTATTATTGATGTGTAATAAACCGATATTGATTGCGGCATCGTGATGCTTTGAACTCTAATAATAAGACAGGCCCTGGTCCAGCCTTGATTTTTTTTTTGCCTCAGTCCGCATAAACAAGACACTTCAAGACAGCAATTAACTGCGGACTGCAACAGTATCCATATTTTTATTTATGAGAAATAACGAATTGACAAATAAACACATCAAATTTCTTAGCTCCCATAAAAGCGTAATCTTTAGGGTTACGTACTATAACAGAAAATACTGAACCTTTATAAGATCACTAAGTTTGGAAAAGAGAGATTTTGGCATACTCATCTGCCGCCATTTTAATTTTTTTCAAAAATGGCTGCGCACGACGTGGTTGTGTATCGATTGGGGATACTTAAACAAATTAAAATTTACTAAGGTTGCTATGTCCTACAGTGTCACGTTACAGAGTTATTTGTAGGATGGAAGAGATCGATGTATGAGAACTTCAAAATAACCATTAAGTTGTGACACTTTAGGATATAGCAACCATAGTAATTGTTTGTTCGTTTATGTGTCCCCAATCAATTTATATAGATTTTATCTTGGGCTGTAATTTAAAAAATAAAGATAATGGCGGCCGTTGAATATGCCAGGCTCTGCACAAAATCTTCAAACCCTTATATACAAACCATATCATTTTATATAAATCGTACTGAACTCGTATTTAATGTCATATATTCCCAGGAACAGGAGGTATCAAGTTGAAACTAATCTATATCTATATAATCTACTCGTATATCAATACGAGTATATTATAAAGAGGTAAAGTTTGTGTGTTTGGATGTTCGGGGTAATCTCCGGTACTACTGATCCGATTTTGAAAATTCTTTCACCAATAGAAAGCTACATTATCAACGAGTGACATGGGCTGTATTTTATTTTAAAACATATTTCTACCCGTGCGAAGCCATGGCGGGTCGCTAGTATCAAATATTTTTATAATGTAGTCAACGCAATAAAAAAATACGGCTGTTTATTTTGCGTTTTATTTTAATACTCGCAATTAAATCAAAACCTATGGATAGGGTGCTTCCCATTGACCTAGAATCATGAAATTTGGCAAGAAGCAGGGTTTCACAACACAGGTGAAGGAAAAAATCTGAAAATCGTTCGAAAAAATATTTTTTCCATTACAAACTTATTTTGAGTTAGTTAGATATGGAAGCACGTGTCTTTCAACTGCAAAGTTTGTTTTAGAATCAATGCATAACACAAATACATCGTATGGTGATACGCAACCCTCGATGCGCGAGTCTCACCCGCACGTCGGCAGGTTTTATACATAAAGAGAAGGTTCTATGATAAACTGTGTTTTGCGGTTGGCAGTACAGAACAATACGTACTAGTCAAGAGCCTGCGTACAGTATTCTGTACTGCCAACCGCACGAACAGCTTTTATCAGATTATGATTGACCGTAAATTAAATGCGTATTTGCAGATTACGAGTTGTGGACGGTGTACAAAATGACTGGAGGCAGGCCGCGAGGCTCGCGGTGTGCGCACTGTGGGACGCGCATGGGTGGCTTTGGCATGGTGAGTATTACGCTGACCACTGGAATATTTCTTATGTGAGAAGCTTTGATTATTTACTTGTCTAAATACCGCATTGGTTGCTTGGAAACGCTCAAAAAAATGTGTACTAAAAATGCTAGACTCGCTTCTCATCTTATTCAGTGTTATTTGAAATATTACGCGTCATTGAGGTTGTCAATAGTAAATTATTATGTCGGTTTGTGCTGTGAAATTGTGTCGCAACTATGCAAATACACCTTATTAGAACCCAAAGACATCTTTTCAACGGTAAATCATAAAATGTATTCGTTTTTTGAGAAAAACGATTACTTATTTTAAAATTTTTTTTAGGTCAGTTGAATTATCCCGGTGATATCACTTTTTTGAATGGGAAAATCGCCACAACTGTGGGTAATTTTGGTTTTAGGTGTAAAACAAACATTATTACTGTAATTTTATTACGTAATGCAAAAGGGATAGTTTATTGTGTTTTGATGTTCTGTATAAGTGAAAAGAATGGAGTAGGTCTAAATAAACATGTGTAGCTGAAGTTCTCGCGCTCTTCCAAGAAGTCCTTTATAACTTCAGTAAAGCCTACTATCACTTTACTGGAGGAGTTTTAGGATAAGAAAAAAAAACGAATTTCGAACGTGCTTCATGTCGATTGTATATACTTATTAACACGTGACTTTGCAAATGCGCTAATCTGTGCGCCATGCCATGAAGAGAAAAAAAAAAGTACAAAACTGTCACGCATACATAACCCTCAATTTGGGCCGTTTTTGTGCGTGACGATTTTTCACAACGTTACATCTAGACAAGTAAATAATCAAAGGTGATAAGAGTCAGTATTTACAGGCTTTGGTGTGACCTAGAACTCGATACCTAATGAAGAACGACTTCGCTTGCGCTGGGCTGCGTATAGGAAGACTTAATTTTATTTGGCTGTGTGGGCCAGTAGCGTATTTGCCCATTGACGTATTTTACCGTATGGTGCCCATGGCCCGAGGCGGCAGGCCGTTAATTGCCAGTGTCATTGACGAATTTGTCAACTTATTTGACATTTAATAAGTCGTGTTTATTCTTTTGTATGGCCTTTTTCATTATTAAAAAGTTTTTGCTTTTTTTCTTAGTAACTTATGGGGCTGCAAACCTTATAGGCCTAGGGCGCCAAATCTTAAAATACGCCACAGTGTGTAGCGGACAGTAGTTTTATGAAACATATTTCAAATACCGGTAGCTTATACTCGCCAGTTACCCAGGAGAGTGTAATAAGTGCGAGTCGGTGTAAAAAAGATTTCACTTCTCAATGAAACATCTTCAGGTGACTTTATTAGATTATGTCACTTACCGCCATAGAACACTCAACCTATAGAGACGAAATATCAGACCATCTTATTCACCACTGCTCAGTTTATTTACACTAACAAATATCAACTCTCGCTCGCATTAAGCAATACGCAACCTAGTACTGGACTTTTGTGTACATCTCTGTATATTCCGACAGTTATTTAAATATTTATATAATGGCTTATTGTTCTATTTGGCGGTGTGGCAAAAACAGCAAAAAATCGAACTATAAAACAGAACACAGTAACCGCAATAGTGATTAGACGCATATTGTTTTCATATAATATAAATTACATTGCCACTCTATAGGTTGAATGCTCCATGCTTACCGCATACTGAGTGTCACGAGAGAGACTTATAGTACAAGATATACTATTACCCGAGTTTTAAAATTTCCCGTTTAAGCCTATTTTGCTTCTTGAGGAATCGTCTCCATAAAACTTTAGACTCGGCCAATTACTTCGCACTTGGTGCCTAGTATCTGACCGTAGACCTTCCACAAGATGCTTCATTGATAAGCGGAACACTGTCGATTAGTAGAAAATTGGAATTATGGCTAAATAATACGATACGTATCCACATTATCTATACTTATTTATACTAATGTTATAAAAGGAGAGCGAAAGGGGTTCGAAGATTTTTGTTCCGAGCCCGGCACACCATACATTCTTTTTTTTTAAATGGCGGCGCACGTGATAATCTATATATGTATCAATTGGGGACACCTAAACAAATAAAAAATTACTAAGGTCGCTATGTCCTAAAACGTCACGTTACAGAGTTATTTGCAGGAAAAGATCGATGTACGAGAACTTCAATAACCATGAAGAAATACTGATTAAAATGTTTCTACGCATTTTATGTTGCTGGTTTTAGGACATAGGGACCTGTGATTATTTTTTTTGTAGTAAATAGTTTTTTATTTTGATATGAGAAAATATTTAAAATATATTTGAAAAAGTAAAAAAATCATATTTACAAGTTCATCTGCTTTTTATTTACAAGTTTTTGATGTGTTATGTTACGTTAGAGTGAGTGTTGTAGAATGTAATAGTGAATCTTTCTTACCAAACAGCACAAAAGAGCTCGTAATTATTACTCTTTTAAAATACTTTTTATTAAAATAGTGTCGCCATAAGGTTTTCCTGAACGATTGTTTTTAATAACTGTAATTATGTCTATTCATTCTACAGTTTTCTAGAAATATCGATTTAGAATCACTGCAATTTCAGATGCCTCTACAACAAGAATAGATGTATTAATTTTCAAAATGTATAGAGCACACCCTATTGGCATTAGTTGGTAACCAGTCATCTTCTCTTCTTTTTAAGCGAACTGCAAAAAATCTCTCCGAATCTCATTTTTGGTAAAATTAAAGGAATAAATTTATAAGATCCAATTCAGTAAAGAGAATTTCCATGCTTAGCATAAAAATTACACTAAAAATAACTTACGTACTAAAAACTAGCTGGTTACTAGTTGTATAATACAGATCACAATATTTTTATTTATTTTCTTATAAATGTAAAATTATTGTATATACATATGATAAGTTATCATATTATAATTTCTCTCTATCTTCTACACCACTTACCCACAGGAAGTCATTTTTAATTTACATTTCGCCAGTTTTCACGTCAACAAATCGATTTTATTTGCGACAGCTGACTGTCACTAAGCGCACGGTACAGACAAGATGGTTTTTTAGCCCCGCCCACTTGATTGGGGTTTGCGTTGTTATATCTTTAACAACTGGAGGAATGTCAGGGACAGTTATTGTTTCTCCAGAAGTTACGTCATTAGGCTGATGGTCTTGTTACCAATGCCTTAAGAAATACAAATAAATAAATTATATCTTTAAATGAATGTGAGTTCCATAGTATTTACAAATTTGTTGCAGCAATAGCTATAAATTACAATGCAAAAGGCATTAAAAGAGATTTTGTGGTCAGGTTACGAGGTCCGTGGCATTGAGAACATGCCCGAGGGTCCGTTTTTGCTGATCTACTACCATGGCGCGTTGCCCATAGACATGTACTACTTCACAGCGAGAATACAGCTGTTCAAACGGAAGCAGATACACACCGTCGCGGACAGGTTCATGTTTAAGATACCAGGTGAGTGCAACGTTATGTACTACGCATTATTCTATCATCAATATAATATACTAAATAATAATAGATGAATGATATTCCACGATGGTTCCATGTCTCGTTAACTATTTTGTCAAAATCGTGTATGTATAAGAGGAGTATATTCAGCACCGCTTGCAAAGTGCTTGGCTTTGTAATAAGGACCTCAAAGTACTTCAATAATATTAAAACATTAAAAATACTTTATTGTAGTTACATCCGTAGTAATCTGGAATATAGTTCGCAAGTCTGGAATCCTTATTACACATGCCATATAAAACGCATTGAAGGAATTCAAAAGAAATTTATTATACTTACAGTACAAGTCTCATTGTTTTTATGAATCACATGAGGAAAGTTGTAAGTGGTTCCACCTTCTACCTTTGAGCGTAAGACGAGATACTGCTGATGTTACTTTACTATTTAAGTCCATTAAGGGGTACGTTGACTGTCCAGAACTAATGAATAGGATCGACTTCAGAATACTTGCATTTTCTACCAGAAAGCGATCAGTTTTTGCACTCTTGCTAAAACCAATTATAGTAGAAGCTCTTTCTTTTGGCGGGCACAGCATTGTGCTAATAATTTAATTAGACAATTAGATATTGATATCAATATTGAATGAAAACGTGAATACAATTAAGCGTAAAATTATTGCAGGTTACTTCCAACTTCATAATTATTTCCACCTCAATGTTTTTGTATTTTATTAATACTCTAAACTGTTATTGTTTTTTCTTTTTGCCTTTTTGTTCGGCTCTTTCAACTGGTGTTACTTATTGTTTGAAATTTTAAATTGTTGCTATTAGTGAAACTATAATCGGCCTATTGTACTTTTATATGTTTAATTATATTGTTAGGCTGTTAAGTTTCCAAATAAATAAATAGCAGTATAGGCATCTATATTGATAAGTGGATACTTAAATCCAAATATCAGTATTTATACCTTTATTTCGATATTGATATCAAAATCATATCGATATTGCAGTCACTGCATATAGGCAATAAATACAAGTATTGAAGTGTTATTTAAAGCTTCTTGTGATATTCTCATAGTGTGATTCTTGCTCGTGGTATGATTATCTTACATACATAAACCATATTGAATTTAAAATGTTAATTGAGACACTATTTTATAATAGATAAATAAAAGGATGAAGCGATAAAATTCTATAAGCGTTCCATTTTTTTGAATCAATCACATGATACTATTAATGTTTCCTTTGAAAAAATAGTTTCATTTTCTCAATTTACGGTATGAAACACTATACTATATGATTAACGTTCTTATCTAGAGATATGCAGTACGACGAGGGTGGACGACAGCGTTATTGTAAAAAAAGAAAGAAAGAATAGAAAAATAAGAAAGGATGAGTGACGAAAGACCGACGAAGAAATCTATAGAGCAAAAGTGAGTGGTAGCAGAAGCCAAGGATGGCCAAGGCTAACTTATGAAGACGAAATAGCCAGAGCGTTGGCTGACCGAAATGTCAAAAGCACTTGCATAACTTGCATAGTGCACTTGCACTAGGTGAAAGTGTGTGTGTGTGTGAAGATTATGGTACGTAGATGAGTGACGAAAGACTGATGAAGAAAATCTACAGAGCGAAAGTAAGTGCTATCCGAAGCCAAAGACGAGCAAGGCTGACTTATGAGGATCAAATAGCCAGTGTTGACTGACGGAAATGTCAAAAGTACTTACATACATAGACAAATGTGTGTGAGGAGCTTTGAAGAAGTGAAAGAAGTATGTAAAGAGACGACGTTTGGAGGGATACAGCGTGAAGATGTGTTGAAGTTGTTCTTATCCACCCGCGTCTTCAAGTATAACTATAAGGCGACAGTTGACGGATGAGTTGTCCGCAGGTTGGAAGACGTTGCTGGAGGGTCTGTGCGTGATCCCCGGCACGGTGGCCACGTGCGCCGGAGTGCTCCGGGCCGGCAACGCGTTGGCCATCTCGCCGGGCGGCGTCTACGAAGCGCAGTTCGGAGACAACTGCTACGAGCTGCAGTGGAAGAACCGCGTGGGCTTCGCGAAAGTCGCTCAAGAAGCCAAAGTGGTGGGTTGTCATTTTCGTAAATTACTTACTCAAATTTAAAATAACTGTAGGATTTTTGTAACGAAAAAGTAAAAAAAAAAATAAACAATTCAACAATTACTTACGTAACCTTATTACAAAGTGATTTTGGTCAGAATGAATAATAATTAGATATATTTGGTCAGAAACAGGGTGCGTTTAGGTCTGATAGTCCCGATGTTCATACATAACGAATACACGAGACAGATATATGTATTTTCTCCACAGCCGATAGTCCCGATGTTCACACAAAACGTACGCGAGGCGTTCCGCACTGTGGGCTGGCTGCGGGGCGTATGTTTGCGGCTGTACAAGGCGACGAGGATTCCCCTTTCGCCCGTCTACGGGGGATTCCCCGTCAAACTCATCTCGCACCTCGGCAAGCCAATACCATATGACCCGAACTTAACCCCTGAGCAGTTACAAAAAAAGGTAAGATGAATTTAAATGTTTTACACCGCGCCAATAGACTAGACAATTTACTTTTCTTTTTTTTTTAAATCATTAACTAGTTGAAGAATAGGTTAATTTTTTTAACTATTTTGACAATGTCAGCGAATCAACGATCTATCAAACGATGAACGATGTGTGTGCGTTTCGTTGAAGTGTAAGTTGCGTTTCGTCGCGTTGAATAAAACTAGTTTAATATATCAACTGGTTTTTTGGAAGATGAAAATGGTTGATATTGACCTATCGTTATTTTAGCAGTTTATTGAACCAATGTTCTCCTCTAAGCAGAGTTGCATGTGGTTATTTACTGGATGAGTTAGCCATTAAATCATTTTTGTTATCTAGTGGTATAAGATATTCAATTTATTCAAGCAAACTCAGTTACATGTTATTTTTCAATGTCAAGTCAAAAAAATCTGCTCTGAGAAGAACGGACAAGAAACTCAGTCTGGTGTCATTTTTTCACGTTTGTGTCATAGTCTATTAAACAAAAATGCACTTTGTCTCGCATCGCGTAAGATTCTGTTTTCTTTCGTTCATTTGTACACACTAGTGCAACTGCCATTTAATAATAATTTAATGGAATTATTAAAATATATATCGTACAATAACACATATATATCATTAATATCATATGTCTAATTTAAATACATTGAATAGTAATGATTCTAAGCAGAGTAGTTTCTGCTTTTGGTTAATTTTGTTACACATTGTATTGTATGACTGAAATATTGAGTGAAAACAAGGCGAGAGGTTTTCCAGGACCTTTACTGCAGTTAATGTTATAAAACAAATTTTGCAATACAATATCGACGTACTCTTAACTCATTCACCGCCACCAGCCACCACACAGAACTGGGCTCGAGTGGTGGAATTAGGGTTACCAGATAGCCGAGAAATTCGAGAAAGTCCCGGAATAGGGTATGTGACTCAAATAAGGGTCAAATATTTTTTTAATAAACTTTATTACTTAAAAAATATGCCTGCATTAATATTTTTGATTATATTTTCTCTTTGAGTAAGAAATTAATTTTTAAAGTGCAAAAAAGTTGTGGGAAATTCAAATATTTGAAACGCGACGCCATCGGTCAGAGCGAATGTGACGTCAAAGTGTATGACAACTGTCACCTGTTAGTTGTTGTTATAGACTATGACGTCACACCAAGCGCGCCAAAATGGTGAGCGTTTAAAGTGCCCGTGTCGGTTAGCTATTTTTAACTTATTTTTAAATTACTTTTAGTTACTTTTTTGGCGTCGAATATTTTTTACTATTATATAGCGATGTTAACTATCGAATGAAAATTAAAAAAAAATACATGCATATTCCCTATTCTGTATTTTGTAATATTCATTAACATCTACATTACAAGGGTGGAAACTGTTTCCATGGCATAAAATACTGATTTTACTGACTGAAATACCCTAAAATCTGACCATTTGCTGACCTAATCTGCCCTGATCTCTCATCCCTAGATTGGGATATGACATTTCTCCTTCTAACCCTATTTGTGATAGATTTGTTTAATGTATATTAAAATATTGTTTCTTCATTAGGTCGCAAGCGCAATAGAAGATCTTATTGAAGAACATCAGCGCATACCAGGCAGTATAATGAAAGCGTTGGTAGAGAGAGTGTATGAAACGCCTAAAAAAAGTAAGCACAAACAGCCGGCTGCCAACGGCAAGTGTCAGAATGGACAAACGGTGACCGCAGTCCCAAGTGACTGTAGTAACAGTGAGAAGGAGAAAGTGTCATAATGTAGAAATAGTTTTTTTTTTTCGGTAATGTACAGTATAGTGGAAGGACACGTTCGGAAATGCGAACCAGATTTTTTTTATTTTTTTTTTCTCATGTCAATCTAACGTAATTTATTTATTGTATTTTATACAAGTTTCTTTGCTCGCGTGGTAAAACAAACGGAGAAGACAATATCAAAGAAATAATTCTATTATATAGAATTAATTTCAATTTTATTATTTATCGAAAATTACAATATCTGGTATTTCCAAACGTAAGAACGTTTAGTGGATGTAAGCGTGAATAGATTGTGTGCATTTAGTTTTATGTCTAAATTACAGTATCGTATATGTGGCCGGTCCTTTGGCTTGTTGTAAAAAAATATTTTTATTAAATTTTTACAGGGTTTGAGCGAGGAGAGAAAATAAAAATCAGAGAAAGGAAACTTAGTACTAATCGTCAAAAAACGACGTTACATACGTCGCCCGCTTATTTGCACATTTTGCGACCATAGCGGTTCCACTGTTGCAAATGACATTGAGTAATGAATGCACGTTCTGCGTACAACTCGGAAACTAAGATTATCCTATCCTAGCAATATATATATATTTGTAATTCCATTCTGGAAAACAGCTCTAACGATTTCGACGAAATCTACAATATAGGAGTTAACGGGGCTGCAATATCGATCTAGTTAGGTTCGATTCTAGGAAAATTCGTTTACTCCATGTTTTCACACACTTAAAACTTGAGAACTTGCCGCGAATATGATTGCAACAGAATTTACTTTCTCAATAGTACAGTGGCTAGAGCGCGGATTCCAATCCTGCAATGTGTTCACTTTTTTTTGTGCAATTAAACCTAAAAGACACCGAGCAAAGCTCCAGTCGCCCTGGTACCGTATAATAATCAGCCGAAGTATTAATTAGTGACATTTTGTCGAGTCGCATTATATGACATATGCGTGATAAACCTATTAATCAAAGTAATCATGGCATTATATGTTTCTTTGCAACTCCATATAAAATATAAAACCCAAAAGAAATACAATAACTGCGTAAAATATGTTGTTAAAAATAGCATAAGGTATACTTTTCGATTTCATTAGGTATTTATCAAAAAAACATTTATTAGGTATTTATCAAATAAAACTCAATTTCAAGTCGGGTTAACCCTTCTCTGTTTTATATTTTCTCTGGTTTATAAGAATATTATGTAAATTATCTATGATAAGTACAGGTTGATTTTGAAATCATCGTCGTACGTTTAAACTAACGCTAATGATGAATCAGATTATATTTGGACAAAATTTCTGTAAATCAATCGATATATAACCTTCAACTCTGAAAACCTTGATGTCGTCGTGCAACTCTGAAATGCCAATTCAAGGCACTACCTATTGCTTTTGAAAACATAAGTATGCTTTCCCGTATTCAATCCAAAGCGATATCATGTGCGTTGACGACTTGACGCATGTTATTACTTCGGAAATCCATCGCGTGCACTCATTTTCCACTAACTAGCAGAATTTGGATTGCAGCATATGTAGGTAATGAATTCAGTTGGTTGCAATGACTTCGAAATCAGCCTATATAATACTCGAATGGTGTTTGTTAAAGAAATTGTAAATCTTTGAAGATTTTCACTGTTTCAAAGTTGATTAATCCATTTCATAGGCCTTATTGACTGTTTTTTGTTAAGGCCAGTTTATATCTTTAATGATTATGTATTTTGAAGCATTTGCAAAATTATTACGATAGCATTCCTTAGCTTTCTTATATGTAATTGTGTACTATACCATCAAAATGTATTTAATTAAGTAATTTTTACTCATTTTATTGATATAATTATTCAAGATATGCAGGTTCTCATTACAGAAGTAGAAAATCCCCATTACCATAAAGATACTAACGACTTAGCAAGACAAAAATTACATTATTCTTTATGGACTATACATCTGTAGTTTTAACTATATTTAACTCTACAGATAAATTTATTCTCCCTACAGTACACACACGTCCAGCTGAAACTGTGAAATTAGAAAAAAATTAGGCTAAGCACCGGCGTTGACAGCATTGTTTGCAGTCTAAGTTTTTTCACAATTTTTATGATTCGAATGCTGTGATTTTACAAGAGAATCAAAGATAGATCTTGTCTTTTTTATACGTTCATATTTGAACCGTCAAAAAAACCAATGTCAAAATATTTGGAAACGATATCCCCTTTGTCCTTGTTCCATATTTTTAGGGACATACATATATTTTCATGTCTTGGATATATTATATCAATGTTAATTTCTTAGAAGAGTCTCTCATAAGTTTCATATACTTACTACTATATTATTCGTAGGATTAGTTATTATGTGATAATTTTTATAGGCATAGTCTATGAACAAATATAATTAAAAAAAAACTATGATTTATGTGTATCTTTTCGGATTGGCATTTATTTTTAGTACAATTTAAGAATGATTTGAAATGTACTGTGGCATCTCTATTAGCATAATTTGAAGTAAAAATATATTGTACAATAACTTTATAAAGTAATATATTCAGGCAACACTGAGGTCCTTCATATAGTAACAGTAATTTACGTCCTAATGACTGAGATAATTAATAATATAATTTTAGAATTGTTTAATGTATTTGTATACATAAACTTGTTGAAAATGTTGCCAGTTCAGGCAATTTTTATTTACCTTTAAATAAAACTTGCACGACCTAGCAACATTTTCAAGGGACTGTAATGTTATTTGGTGAAAATTATGCAACTATTCTTGATTCGAAAATAAATATCCATATAATTGTACAAACGGCTTAATATGCTTAATATAAAGATTTTTAACTGTTATATTTGTTAGTAATTATATTTATAAATTATATTGACACTAAAAAAAGAATTGTTTTAGATTGTTCTTATTAATAAAAACCTGCATTTTTCAATGGCTTTTCCATGACAATATTTATGGATTAGAAACTAGGGCACGGAACTGGTTTAAAAACACAGTTTGATACAGATTGAAAACAGTTATTAACCTGTTAATACTAATTAATGCATAGTGGTTAACTTAAGCTGGTTTCGCGCCCTAGTAGAAGCTTTTCGTTGGTGTCATTATTAACTACTTACTTACATATATCAGATTTTTATTCTTAAGTTCAGAAAATTTGTACTAGTCCTCATAGTTTGGTCATGGAATCTTGACATACAACATTTATAGCATTTTATTTACAGTTATCTCACGGTATTTTTATTCATAAAAAAGCGTTGTATAAAGTTATGATTTTTTTCCAGATATTGTGAAATTTTCTTTTAAATTGGTAAATTGTGTTTTGTGATGAATAAATAAAATTTATTTGTCGTACGAATTTACAGTACAGTAGCCATTATTAAGGTGCCACAGATGAACCAAAAAAGGAAATAATGCAAAAATATCCTTTTATTTTTAGATTGTGAGTATATTCATATCTACTTAATATTCAAACAGTTACTTAATAAAATGTAAGCAAATATCTTATCATGGAGGTACTTGGTTTTATTTTGAAAAAAATTACCTGATAATTATTTATTATGGAACCAAAAAGAACATCAAGACTTCATTCGCACTGACATATATTTTTGACATTATTTTTCAATGATTATGAAAATGGTGCGTTCAATTCGTAAGATCAAGACCTCTAATGTCACCTCATTTGTTTAAATGGGTGTTAGCAACACTAACAGATATTGTTGTGGCAACACAGCCGCTACCAGTATTTTCTCTCCCACTTTGCAACTTGTACAGTACTGTATGTACCTTTTTATACAATTATTTCAATAATACAGGGTTTTATTCAGTAAATATATCTATATTAATATTTTAAAGAGGTAAAGTTAATTTATTTGTATGTAATGGATAAACTTAAAAACTACTGACCTGATTTCAAAAATTCTTTCACCTATAGAAATCTACATTATCAGCGAGAAACGGGGTGTATTTTATTTTTAAAAATTTTTGTACTCGTGCGAATACGGTCGCTATAAAATATATATTACTTATATGGTACCCTGGACGTTGCGGGTGTCCATGGGCGACGGTGACTACTTTCCATCAGGGGACACGCTTGCTCGTTTGCCCCCTCTGATATAGAAAAATACAGACATTACAAGGTGTCAAGCCGTAACAACTGGATCATCCACCCAGGCCATGGTGGTGTAACCCACAAATACATAATAAAGACTGACAATACACAAAAGCATCCTGCTGTCTTCCGTTTAATATAACCATCTAAGCCACGTGCTACAATTGCATATTTCAGATAAAAGTCTAAAAGCCATTTTAAACGTATATACTTTACTTAGTTCTCAATGTTATAAGTAAAAAATATGTGTCCCAAAATTCAACCATAAGCGGACACCAGAGAGTGGACAAGTTAATAACTATCCAAAAATTTTGATTTTTTCACTGTGGGCCGCAAGTACATCCATTGTAGTCGATAGACTCGTTATACAAATACTCAGAAATTCTGTAATCACAATATTTTAAAGCGCCAGGTTATGATTAAGAATAAAAATGCGATTCTTACGATTTTGTAAACATCAATTGGTTTTTCAAATGAAACGAATTTTTTGTATATAAAATTTATTTTCAGTGTCTTAAATTATTTCATTTGTAATTCATTGAATTACGTAATTTTATTCCTTACGAATATGAAACAATAAAATTCTTCACTCTCGTATATTTATACAGTACTTACTATTCACGAACAGACCTGTTCATTTACCAACTAATATCAATAATACAACAATAATATTTACAATATAATTATAAATCCAAATAAAACTGATACGAGTGGCAATTATTCGAATACATAACTGGAATATACTATATCACTTCGCGTAATTTCGTGCATTTTCGAACTCCTGCTTCATTGCCATCCGCAAAAAAATACAAGCACTGAAGTAGAATGCGTCAACACTTTGCAGTGAAGCCAGTTTTAAGCCATTACTGTACCACAATCAGGAAAGGTCTCTACCACTGTTCTACATCAGTCTTTAATCGTCGTCTTTAAAAGTTTATCTTTTTTGGGAGAGTAATGAAACCCGAAGTAAGATATCCACAAAAGACCTATCTACATATTATAAATCCCCACAATAATGACGCCATTTTATATTTACAAATATTATACCTTTTGTATAATATACTTTTCCTGTTTCGTTTACTTTTATATATAACAGAATATTACATTATATGTAAATTATTTAATAAATTATTCGTTAAGTTTAACTTTAATACATGTCAAATAAAAGACGAGACCTTCCATCGTAGGAATCACGCCAATTAAAAACGTCTACTGCATAAAAATCACATCTAGAGATTAACCTCAAATTAATCTATCATTCTTATTATAATGCAGCAATGAGATAGTTCTTTATAATTTTAAAAGCCACTGTTATTTGTCATATTCCTATAAATCTATTTGTAGTCAAAAAACATGGAAGAAAACTGGAAAGGAAAAAAAGTCTGAAGTTACACTGGGCTAGTTTGAAAGATTAAGTCAGTTTCGTGCAAAATAGGAACATTCCAAATTCAATAGGAAAATTCCAAATTAAATAGGATCATTCCAAATTAAACAGGATCATTCCAAATTAAATAGGAATATTCCAAATTAAATAGGAACATTCCGAATTAGGAATATTCCAAATTATATAGGAACATTTCAGTTAAGACTATAAGAAAGTACAGTCGAGAGCATAGAGAAAAACACAAATCATTTCATTTTAAGAATAACACACATTACACCACATGACGTGCAAAAAAATGCTCTGTGCGAACGAGTCTAATCTAAAAGTTCAAAGTCTGAACGTGTTTTGTCTTTTACAACGCAAACTATTCCAATGACGTGGCGCATATAAATACAGGTATGTAATTACAGAAAATCGTTGTAATTATTGACGTCATCAAATTGCTGGGACTGCGATGATGGCCGCGGTGCTCCGCCCCCCGGTCTGTACTGCGGCTGCTGAATATAGGACGATTTTTTCTCGCATTAAAATAAACTTAATGGTAGAGTTAACTTGGAAGGAAAAACATTTAACAAAAAGAACTACATTTAATACAGTAATAACTAAAACTAAGGAATATCAAAATAAATGTCATTTGTACAGAGAGAACGAACTTGACGCATTTCGGTCGCTTATTGTAAATCTAACTTTTAATAATAATGAGTTAGTAGTCGATATGTGTTGGATGTATTTACTTATGATCGTGTGACTGCAAACCACGAAAATCTAATTGATATTAATTACTAGATGTATATGTGATCATAACTCTCATCCCTGGGCTGAACATCGCGTCGTCGAAAGTACTCGTCGGAATTATCAATGGACCATTCCCCGCTTCACATCGCGCCTCACTCCTAGCAAAGGATACATCGATGGTTTTTAAACATCGATATTTTGATAAAAAAAACATCAATGTCGTCGATCGAAAAACATGGTGCATGATTCTTATTGATCGTATAAAGTTCGGACCAAGTGTCACAATGGACGGTTCATTTGCTCTAAGTGTCCTTTTTTGCGTTTTCTCGCGTATTGATTATCCTTTTTTGTTGACCGAGTTTCTAAATTTTTACTAGTGTACGTGACTAGGGAAGGTCACCGTAGGTACAACGATACACAGCTGAATATGACAATTATGTTATTTCTGGTAATACTACTACCTATAAACACTTAAGATTTACGAGTATTTTGTAAATAATTATTTCATGACCGACTCATAAGCTGACACGAATTACAATGACAGTGCGAGTTTTCCATAGGTACTTATTAAAGCTAACTGTTTCACTCGTGCTTAATGAGATAGAAGGAGACACGAAAATTCGTTTCACACGGTGATAAGAGAGACAACTTATTATGGCTCCGTCCATTGTCTCTTGGTCCGAGGTATAAAGAATATTTTATAAATATCGATTTATTATTCATTGTACTTTTATCTGTATTAATTTTAAAACAAAATGCCACTAAATGATCACACGTACAGGTTCTATTCAATGCAGAGACATACTCCTGACATATTTACTCCTCTTTTGCACTCACAATAGAAAAAAAAAACGAAAAAAGTTTTTTTCGATACATCGATGTTTTTTGTCCAATGTTTGCAACCCAACTCGGTAATAAACATTCCAACGTATTGGTGTAATAGCACAGTACAAGTAAGTAAGCTGTATTATACCTCGGGAGTGTGCTTGAGATAATTACCTACGGTCGCTCGGTATGTAAACACACAATAGGGCTACCAACTGCGCCTATCTGTTTTTCTTCGGTTACGTATTTGATAATAGGTATTATATTAAATTGTCATATTATCTTTTCATTTTATATTATTGCAAATTTCGTAAGTTTTTAATAATATAATTCTACTAGTATTTTATTTCTAGTTTCAAAAGTTTATGAGTTAGTATGATGGAAATGGACAAAAAAATGCATTTTGTGTTTTTTTCTGTGGAGCAGTATAATTAAAAATCAGCAACAAAGTAATTAGATCGTTATGATATTATATTTCCTACAAATGAGCAACAGATAATAATTTCCGGTTTCAATATAGATATATTCAAAAATCCATGCACTGAAAAATATGCTCGAAAACTTGATGCCATAATATTTCGTCAGTAAATATGCGGGAGTATTTCATACCGTACGACGACAACCGCGGCGCACTCGCGACTGTTGTATGCCGAGAAATGCCGAGATTTCGAGGCGCGTCGTTTGGGAGCGTTTGTATGAAGATAGAATACTGCTTGCTTACTTGTACTGTGGTAATAGATAAAATACTCGTAATGGTACCTATATTCTTTTAAAACAGTATCAATAGGCTTTGAAGGTCCACAAATAATTCCGATGGGTGTAGCTTGTAGATAATTTTTGTCTTTAAAAACATAATATTTTATAGATAAACATATTTTGTAGTTTATGTGTTCGAGATGAAACTATGCAAGGAAATCAAAGAAGTACAAAGTAAAACAGTGAGAAAAAGTGATGATTGGAGTCATGCAAATGATGTCATAAGAACAAGCGATCGCCATTAAAACCTGCAGTGCAAGAAAATGGTTAAAATCATATTTGCAAATGTTTCAGCCAGTTGTAAAATTTTACAAATTAATACTAACGCACATCCCGATGTTTAAATACGCTGAAACCTTGCGTGTAAAAATTGATATCATGCAATATTAAGACAACACTGAGCTGGTCTGACGATCGAACTTCCCTATTAAAAATAAAATATGCAATCTCGTCCACCTTAGTTTTAACTTTTTAATATTAGGACGGATCAACGAATTTTTTTTTCAACTCAATTCCTACTAACTCTTAAGGAAATAAATTGCATTTCAATTAACTTGTCACAAAACCGGTAAAATGTACTCTTACGTTACCGTGATGTCGCTCGTGTGGCGTATTGTTCTAAACTTATAATTACCATTTTAAATTATTTTTAGCGCCATCTGTTGTTGACCTCATACCAGATAACTTTAAAAGAAGTCAAAGAAAAACAAGTAAAACTTGAAGACACATTAAAGACACGGCTCTGCTTTTAAGCTCCTAAGTATTTCTCAGTTTCCGTATGTAAATTCACAATAGCAAAACGCAACCCTGTCGGGTGAGGTTACTTTGAGACGGTCAAAGTAAAACAAACGCTTGCATGCAATCATTCGGTGCATTCTCGCCTGCATGCGCGCGCAGATTGAATAATAGGTGTAGAAATATAATAATAAACAATTTGGCGAGCTCGATTGCGCTTTATTGTTCTAGCAAACGCAGCATAAGAGTAGCTATTTACTTAAGTGTAATTATATGCAGAGTGACACTATTGTTCATAGTCTATTATGTGTCCATAGACAGAAAAAAATTAAAAGCAAATTGTTTTGACCTCTATTACTATAATTTTTTAAAATACTATCACGGTAATCAGGTTACAGACATGAGTCATTAAAAAATTATTCCAATTTCAAAATCGCTCATATTCGTAAGATAATTTAGCGTACTTCAATTTCCTTTTATTCATTGCACTTCAGATTTTAACGACACAGCGCGAACATTTAATGATGATTCAATTGCTATTTACCTTTAAAGTCACATTTTAAAAGTAAATTGTGTAACTAGGAATGAATTTTTCCTGTACTTTATTTTAATGTGCGCACTATAAAGGTTGGACCACACCGAATGTACATTAAGTAAGCGAGTACTTGTGTAGTGCATACAACAAGCAGACTTTGTATGATATTATGTGCAATGTTGTTGCAGTCCATGTGCGGTGCTTTGATTAACAGAACCATGGATATCTAACGTCATAGTAAAAACACCAAAAGGACTCTGTTGCTCACAGCTTTATTGGTAACCTGCTTAAAAATTTGGACTTTAGTGGCATATGTAATATTCCGCTCACTTTTCATTTATTTTTAATACAAAGTGTGCTTATGGATACTTTAAGCACAGTTTAGATATGCCACTGTTGCCGTACTGGCATGCTGTGCGAGTGTACTACATTTATTATGACAAGTACAGCGCTGCATGCAGTGCACAAACACTGCCATTCAGTGTGACCCAGCCCTAAAAAGCAGAATGAACACAATGAGAATGAAAGTGAGTGAAGCGTTACTTGGCGTGCAGGTGTTCACATGTGCGGGTTCTGATTGCCGTGCATGTGTGAGCCGGGAGGCCGCGGCCGGCCCACCTCTTGCTGCTGCTAGAACCAGCCGACAACTACTTAACACCGCTGTGCGAGTGAGGCATGGTGGACTGCGGTTCGACCACGCGCAAACAACGACAAACAATCTCCTATTTCTATTATATATACCCATTTAAACTTTCGCGTTGCATTATGGAATATCTGAAACGGGAAATTAACGCGATTACCTTTTATTTTGGGTTGACGTTTCGACGGAGTTGCATCGACCGTGAACCCAAGCAAACTGTCGCAGCAAATTTTACTCCGTGTCCGAGTTAGAAGTATCTACCTCCAATATTTGTAAATAGTTTTCAGGATTCACACAACACTCAACACATTCGGTTAAGCGTGTGGCCACTGAGTGTTGCGTGTAGGTGTCCTGAAAACTATTTACAAATGTCGGGGGTAGATGATAAAACTTCTACCTCGGACACGGTGTGAAATTTGCTGGGACAGTTTGCTTGAGACCACGGCCGATGCAACTTGTTCGGAACGTCAAGTTACAATAAAAGTAATCGCGTTAATTTCCCGTTTTAGATATTCTGCTATTTCTAGCTGATAACATGTTTAAATTCCATTTAAGTAACATTTCCATGACAGATAATAATAGTTTATTGGTTTTATTGGAAGCGAGGATCCTCACTAGTTGTATCGTCCAGCGGAAGTTCCGATGAGTTATAAGATAAGACCAATAAATAATTATAGCTATGTATATTGGTCACTTAAACGCTGTCTCATATAGAATTTAAACGTATGGAAAATAATTGATTGCATGTCGTTATTCGCCACTAGCCTGTCGGTCGGTCACTAGCCTGAGGCGACGCTGGCTCGCGAAAGAGATCCAATTTCACTAAGGTCTTATGAGGAACAATGGAAGAATTCACATTTCCAATGCTGCATCGGTCACATCATAAATATAAAAAGACACAAAAATATGAAGTATTATACATACCTACATATATTTTGGTGAATTTAAAACCATTGGCATCAATTGAACCCGTTATTCTATTATTTTCTGCAACCCAAATGCAGATAGTCAAACAGACGACGACAAGCGTCAACGCAACTCAATAAATAATGGTATATAGCAGGGTTTCTTAACCTTTTTTTAGTCATGGATCCATCTCAAAATTTTAAAGAGTCCACGGACTTTCCGAAAAGAAAAAAAAAAGAGTTTTAGCTTTTACCAGCTTTTATTATTTGCGTTTAAACTTTACATACAAATAGTTAGTGTGACGGTTGCTGCTGCTTATGCTGGATAAGAAATAAGAACGTTGAGGAGCCGTTTTGATAGCGCAAGGCAGTCATCCTTCACTTCTAACCGAATCCGATTCTTAGTTTTATTGATACTAAAATTGAAAACCCTGCCTCACAGAGATAAGTAGTTGCAAACGGAATCAAAACTGACATAGAACGTCTGATAAGTCGGGGGTAAGCTAAGGCTATGTGACACCAAAAGTCGTCAATGTTCAACAGTATTTACTCACAACTTATTGTATACAAATTTTTATATCATTGTATTAAGTCAAAGTCAAATCAATTTATTCAAGTAAACCCAAATGCAAGGTATTTTTGAACGTCAAATCTACTTTAGTTCGGTTCGAAAAGAAAACCTGAATACTGAGAAGAACCGACAAGAAACTCAGTCAGGTATCATTTTTTCAACATCATTCTACAATAGTTATTTAAAAATACAATATCTATAAAGCCAGTAAATTCATATGCATTACGTGAGGTACGTTCGTTATAGACCCCTGGCGTTCATTACACGGACCCCTTAGGGGTCCATGGACCACAGGTGCAAAAACTCTGGTATATAAGATTAGTGAGATAGAGAGGTTAGAAATCTAAAACTGTGGGTTTGGGGAGGCAAGGACGCTTATGCTTGTAATCACAAGCGACCTAGAATTATCTTTAAATGAGGAGTTACATTTCAGAATTGAAATTTGATTTATTTTAATTGATTTACGTAGTTTAAACATAAGTATTTGGGCGAGCGAACTTTGCTTGGAGTATTTCGAGTTGTTTACATAGACTTTATTGAATACAAGTTACATTAATAAAATTTTGAAATTTCGTACAAAGGCGAGCTTATCTCTATAAGAGATTTCATCCAACTAACCCCACAAAGCGGTGCGGATACTATAGAGGGTAAATAATAAAATAAAATTTTAACTAAATCGTTAGTGATTTGTTATATTAAAACTTGAGCAAGCAAAAAAAATACAATTTAAAAAAACTTACATAAAAAATACTAAAATAAATGAGAGTTATGTAAACATATATAAATACATAATACATACATATTACATACATATAAAATATATAAATACATACAAAAATATAAACACTATATAAGTGATAAGTAGTGGTCTTTTAAATGTTTCTTGAAAGAAGTTACCGATGGACTGCTACGAATTTTGAAAGGCAACTTATTCCATAATTTAGTGGCTCGTGCAGTGAAGGAATTGTAGAAGATTTGTACTTATTTTATAATACCATTTGTTGATAAGCAGCTAATATCAGGCGTGAATATTATTAGTACCTCATTATAGTATAAAAACGAGCTAGTATCAATATTAAAGAAAAAAATACTTTTCTGTGTGAAAACGAGTTTTTTCAGGAATAACACATATCCTACAAACTTGCTACAAATTATTTCGATCCGAAATTTCATCATTAAAAAATCGTTAAAGCCGTTTCCGATAGATAGGAATATACGAGAATTGCCCACTTTAAGTAATAAGATATGTATCAACAATAGACTTGGTTTAAAAAGATGCCAATGGTTACAAATTCACCAGTATACTTACATATATACCTGCATACATAAGAGTGGATGTGTATAACTGTACATTACCTTTCGTTTTGGTTTCGTAGTCGGATAAAAGTTTTCATACTGATCTCGATCCAATATCGCAGAGTGAAATCAAAGATATTTATACTGTGGTGAAATGTTGAAAGAATGGAGTATTCATACTACCCCAATGGCCACCCCAGTATTCTAATATTGAATTAGTTCTTTCTTTGCGTTTATTTTCATATACATATATATTTGTATATTTTAGAATTGAAAAACGCATATATTTCTTATTTAATTCTTTAACATGAAGGAGGTCAAAATATGTCTAAAATTTTTAAGCTAGAAAAGCCGGTTGTTACTAATGTGAATATGTGTTTTGTGACGAGTCAAGCAAAGATATGTACAAGTGCGATGAGTTGAAAAATTATTACTTTTACAGATGACGTCACTAACGCCATTGACTTCAATTGCATTTAATTTAATCTGACGAAACAACATAATGTCTAAAATAGATTTTTTTCCCATTTTAAATATTTCTCTAAATTGTTATTATTAAATATTAAAAACAAATAAACAAATTAGGGAAATAGATGAAGGCTGAAATCTTAAGAGTAATGACAGCATAGATGCCGGGCTCAATTGGTAACAAAGCAGTCAATTCTATTTTTACTTATCACATTAGAAAGAAATGGTCTCATTGGAAATGACTGTAAAATGTTGGGCAAAATGCAATTATAAAAATAATTACAACTAAAAATAGTAATTGTAAAGTGTAATTGTAGAAACATTTTGTATGGCAAACAATTACAGTTACATTTGTAATTATAATTATTTTTAAAATTAAATTTGCCCAACACTGCCGTACGGCCATATATATATGCACAGGACGGTACAAGTACAGTGTTTCATGACTGTACAGGCCAGGGAGCTTTGCATATAAGTCGATCTACTATAATTTTTTCGTAAATCCTTTAACACGTTGTTATATGTTAACATGAAGAAAACAACCTTATTTTAATCACTCACTATTTCATTAAAAACACAGGGTCTGAATTTTCACTGGTTCTGCTTCTATGCTGTCATTATTTCATATTCCGTAACAACACTTGGTCACGGATTAAATAGTTAATAGCGTACTTAGTTCGTATAAGAGGAAAAAAATCCCTTTCATTTCTGCAATATGTCAGACCCTCATATATTTCTGAACAATTGATGCGATTTAGCACAAGCGAAAGTGACGCCAAAGTACATTGATATGTAATTACGTTACATTATGCAAGAAATAACAAACTGACGATTTTATAAACATTTTTATTATACTAAAAACAGGTCACATCTAATATTACGAGTCGAATTATTATTTTTAATAATATAAACTTCAACAACTTACAATGAAGCATATGTGCAACATTCAAGCTACACTAGAAATAGCTTGCTGATCCTTGTTCTAGTCCAGTCTCGGATTTAAGGAGTCAATTGTATTTGAGTTTAAGCCTCAAATCACTGGGCTACAGATGGTTCAGACACAACGATCTATTTGTTATGGGTGCCATTTAAACAAGATAGCTATAGTACATAAGCGATGAAGGATAGTATGATGATATGAATGTAGATGTACAGTCCACAGAAAGGCCATAAGCGAATACACTGTACATTTTATTTGTATGTAAACTTAGAAGGTATCAGCAGTATTAACCACTAATATCTTTTAAGTTTCTACGAAATATAAATATCACAGAAACTTTATTTATAAAAAAAATATCGGTCTAGTACGAGATCAATTCGCGCAGTGAGGATTCCATAGCAGGAAAATGTAATAAATATTTACATGGAATTCAAAACTAACGATTTTTTTGCTTTCTTTACATAATCAGAATTGTATAATTTCTATCAAATATCAAGATTCTAAAAAGTTCAGTGAATCAATGTAAGTAAGTATAAAAATACGCTTTATTATGCCTTTAATTAAGAAGTTGTTAGACTGAGCATTTAACATTATGAGAACACAGTGTCTTGATGGACAAACTGGCAATAAAATGATACTGAAAGGGGTTAAATTATTTTATTAAAGTACGAAACTTCACTTAAAAAATTAAATTGCAGTTCACTAGTGTTAAGAACCTGTCACAAAGATATTACTGTAGAGTAGGAAAGCCCCTTAAAAGGCTTTCGTGTCAATCACAAAGAGTAATGGTAATGAATGTGTACTTATTCTATATTTTCTTATCACGCCAGTGGAGTCGTTGATTGCATAATGAATATGTTCAGTACGTCATTAGACAAGGAAAATGGAAAATATCTGTTTTCTATCTCTCTTTCTCTATCTTATCTTCCCGCAGGTGGTCAGTCAGCCAAGAGATAAGGCATGTTATAAAAAATTACATAGGCCCAAAAATATCGTCGCTCATTTACCAACCACCAGACTAGCACCGTTTCAGTGGTTAGGATTTATGTATGGTAGATTAGATGGGAAAAAGTTAGAAGAAAAACAAAAAATATTAATGCAAAAAAAAATAAGAACATACAGCAAGGATAAAAATGTTAGTATATAGAGTAGGAATAGAAATAAGAAGTTTGTAAACTAGAATATTTAACTAGGAGAATCTTGAGAACGTTTCGACCCATTTGGCTGATTTCTTGTCATGTTCGTAATTCTGAGGACAAGGTTTGTATGAAAGAAAATTTTGGGAAAATCCATCGAAAGTCGGAAATTTGGATTGTATTTTAGTATAAACATCCAATTAAAAAATGACAAAAATTGAGTCACGATGTGACGTTCAGTATCCCACCCGGGAGAAACCGGCGCGGGGCGCGTTATAAATAACATAGGACAAGAACATTGGTAGTGTTTCTAATACTTGAAAGGGCGGGTGAGTTTAGAATGGAGAAAAAACAGAAAGATAATGTAATTACTTATATGAAATAAAAATAAATAATATGAACTAAATAAGCATCTGAAAACATGTCAAAGGTGTAAAGGAAAAAAAAATGTGTCCTTAAGATGCGATTTTGTTCCACTGATACTGTGTTCAATCTGAAAGGCGTAGTTATGTGCGTATGTTCGTAACTGGGACTCTTAATCCATTAAAAACTGCACTGGAATTCTATTCATAGTTTTGAAACAAACATACATACAAATAGACAAAAAATAAAATATTTGTTTTCGATCAGCCATGATACGCTATGACTGTATACTTGGTATACAGAAATAAGAGGATATTTCTTTATTTGTTGTAATTATTTCACAGCATAAATTTATATGAAAACGTGACGTCAATAAACCACGCTCTGATACCGTTTTTATAGGTTATTATGATACACGGGTGTCTCATACATGCACAACATAACATGGTCCAAACTTGGACAACTGTGGAATATTATTATGTGTCCATAATTCCTATTTTTTATTGAATTTCAAACATTTATATAATGTTTTTATGATTTTTAATTAATTCAATATGTAAATAATACGTCATTTAAAAAAGATAAAATAATATTAATAATAATATATGTAGCCAGCGAAACTACTTCGTCCTATAAATATCTGTTGTGTGCTTCGATCACAAATATATAACAAGATACACAATCAGCGTTCTAAAAACGTCCGAACCAAATGTGCGCTGAAATGAGAATTTTAGCGCACTCAGTCTTAGTAGTAATTTGTGAACACTAAAGGAAACATGACAAAGTGCTCCTTCAAAAATTGTAAAAATAACACGTCTAGAACGTTAAAAAAGATGGAGTTTCTTATTTTCGGTAAGTAATTAAGATTATTTTATTTACGTGTTCATTATTTCGTTATAATAATGACGTTATATAGCTCTTTTTTATTAAATTCATAATAATATTTTTCAAATGACAGCTACATAATACAATTTATTATACGATCGTGAATAAGACATTAAGAACCATACTACCGCATTCAGATTTCATTTATTCGGATTATACTTTTATCTCTGTTCTAAAATTATACAATGGAGTTTTTAATCTTACACTTTTATTTTTTTAAATATATTTTTGGTGTTGAAATTTCAATTATGACTGACTGTAGTATAGGATTTGCTGCTAATTATAAATTTTAATGTAATTTATGTATTCTTTTATAAACACTGCAAGTTATTGCAATATTTTTCTCGAACATATAAAAAAATATATAGCTTTCCTCGAGATCCTATTCGATGTGAAAAATAGACTTCTATAGTAGCACGCCAAAAATGCGATGAATACTTCATACTAAATGAACGAAGCGTAGTTTGCTCTGATCACTTTTTAGAAAGTGACGAATATATCACAGCGAAAGGCTTAAAAAGGCTACATAATATTACTTATTTACTTAAACCTGCACTGCATTTCTATTTGACAGTAAGTTATTATTTGTACTGTGGCATTGTTAGAAGATTAACGTTACCACTAAATCGTTTGAAACTAAGATTTTAGATCCTTTAATTGTTTTTATTAAAGTTAAGATTTCTAGTCATGGCATATTTCTCCGACTACCCCGTTAAGGATACGGCGTGTTGATATGGATGTATATATTATATAATGACTAGCATACAATTTCCCATTGAAAAATTAAAAAAATATGAGCACTTTATTGCGACTTCACTCTGTATTCCTAGATTACGTCATTGCCTGATATCCAACATTTTTTCCTTGTCTCGCCTAATCTAAATATTATGTCTTATCCTTGTCACGTCCACATAACAAACCAAAATGATGTTAACAGTGATGGAAATATATTACGTGAATTATACTTTAAGCACGAAACGTAAGTTTTTTTTTGACAAACTTCGTTTCAATGTCTTACAAGGATCTAAACGAGCTTTTACAACTTTATGCCTTTAAGGTCTACTTTTAATTAAAAGAATATTACCGATAATACTGTACGATGTTCAAAATGTATATGTCAATTCGGACAGTAATTATGTATTTAGATTTAAAAAAAAATTGTGAATTTGTGATCAAAGAACCAAAAATAAAAAAATATTAATAATTGTATAACAATGCTGCTCCCTCCCTTTCTCTATTCTTACCTTGCGTCTGAATATGTCATTGCCTGAAATGCAACATCTTATTCCTTGTCTAACATTATAATTTCTGTGTTTTATCCTTGTCACTTTCATGTAACAAATCAAAATGACGTAAATAGCGATACAAATAAATTACGTTAATTACACTTTAAGCATGAAGCGTAAGATTGAATTTTAAATATATTTTTGTTAACAAACGTCGTTTCAATGTCATGGGAGAATCTTTTACGAGCTTTTATGACCTTTATATGCATTGACAGTAAAGTTTACTTTAAATTAACATAATATTAAGATAATACTATACGATATTAGAAATGTATATGTCAAATCGGACAATAATTTGTTCGAATTTTGTAGAGGATTGTGAATCTAGTTATAGATTTGTGATCGAAGGTTGTGTGTATGTGGCCTGAGGGTAATAATGTTGAGTATAGCTGCACTAGTGTCTTATTACTAACAGAGCGGCACATAACTGTCATGTATAACGTCTCTGAGGGTAATAAGGTTGCTGTGTGCGGGAAGAAATCTCTTAAAGAGATAAGCATTACCTTTTGTCATTGTTATTTTTTTTGACTACTGTTTCTGTGTACTTTTTTGTGCAAAAAATTATATAAAAAAAAAAGGTTGAGTGTAGCTGCGCTAGTGAATTATTGCTATCAGAGCGGCACATAGCTGTCATGTGTATGTGGTCTGAGGGTAATAAGGTTGAGTATACCTTTTGTCATTGTTACTTTTTTGACTACTGTTTCTGTGTACTTTTTTGTGCAAATAAATTTAAAAAAAAAGGTTGAGTATAGCTGCGCTAGTGAATTATTGCTGTCAGAGGGGCACATAGCTGCCATCTGTTTGTGGTCTGAGGGAAATAAGGATGTGTTTAGCTGTATTAGTGACTGATTACTATCAGATCAACACAGCTGTCATGTGGCCTGAGGGTAAAAAGGTTGAGCATGAGTATTGCCTATATTACTACTATCAGAGTTTAATGCCTCGCGATATCAGTCATATCGCTTTCTTCCAACCAAATAGTGCGGCCCAGTGTTGGTCGGGTGGGGAAGTGCGAGTGTGACGCAACACCTGCGCGGCTGCCGTACCTGCTGCAGTAGATGCCTAAGGCCCGGGTTGGAAGGCATCATGGGCCGCATGATGCGCGGCGGGTGGCCGGCCGCCGCGGCCGCGCCCCGCAACTGCTGCTGCAGCTGTTGCTGGAGCTGGTGCTTGCGTTGCTGCTCCTGGGAGGTGGAAGGTCAGAGCTGATGATTCGAGTGCCGTTCGGATAAAATATGCATTGACTATAGACTTCTTCTCTTTACATACTGGCAACTCGTTTCGTATTTATTAGAAACATTACTGCCATTCTCAAGTAAGAAAGTGGTGTATCTCTTAATTAAATGTCTGTCTTGGAAATGTTTATATTTATTGCACACACAAACATTACAAAAAAGATACATACAGAAAGGATGAGCAAAAGGTACAGCTTATTTCTAAAAGAAATTTCTTCCAGCAGACCTGCGAGAGTGACAAATTCAAAATAGAAAAAACTGTCTTCTTATTACTAAGTCCCTAACACTCTCCAGTAAAGTGATAGTAAGTTTTACTAGAGATAAAAAGGTCTTCTTGGAAGAACGCGAAAACTTCAGTTGCACATATTTATTTAAACTTTCCAATTCTTAACACTTGCACAAAACTTTAACGCACAATATACCATCACTTTTGTACCTTAAAATTTCCAAAAACGTAAATAATAAAAAAATCTAAATAAAATGTCAAATTCTCTTATTCCGTTCACGCCAAAAAGTCCAGACTATATACTAGTAGTAGGTAGTACGATTCTCCCTTAAGAGGGAAGGTAAAGGGATCTTAGCCCATACAACCAACGTCTTCAGTAATAAATAGATAAATTCATTATATTATTTCTCCTACTTACTTACCACTGCTGCTTTTTGACACTAAAAATATCGACTCTCATTTTTGTTTATTCCGACAGATATTTAAATATTAATATAATGGCTTACTGTTCTACTCGGTATAGCGACAACAACAGCAAAAAACAAACTATAAAACAGACAAAATCAAATTTTAACATTCATTTTATCACGGGTCCAGTTAAAATGGACTACAGTTAAATTAGACCATCGATTAACGTGTTAGATGACGGCTATATATGTGTCTCGCTTGCCCCTTGATGGATCCTCTATACGTTGTCTCAGTCTATTCAAACGCACGTGTACACAGGTTTTGTTTGATTTGGGGCTGACCAATCGGCGCGAAGTAACTGCAGTAGTGTTTAGTCGTAAATTGTTTTTAAACAATAAACAACATTTCCACTCTATAGGTTAAGTGTTCCATGGACAGATTCACAATTGATTATCAGGATATTTTTTTTTTTAATTTATGCTTACCTCTAATTGTTTATAGTGTTGTTCCTGCTGCTGTGCGGCGTGAAGATGTGACATGATATCCATCTGAGACTTAAACTGTGCTTCCTGCTGATGAGCGGCCTCCAGAGTTTGTTGAAGTTGCTGAATCTTCTCCAAATTCTGTTGGCGAGCTGCTTCTAATCCATCTAGTTGGGTAACGGGCCTGGGGCCCTTACCGCCTACTTGCGCAACCTGTCCGCCCATACCGCTGGCCATGCCCATCATGCCCTGCGCATTTTATAAATAATATAAGCCTTCGCATCGAATACAATCGTACGAGATGTAAACAGTGCTTTAAAATAGGTATTTAGGTATTTTAAGACAGGCAGTCAACTTCAAAATTTCAAATTTCAAAAGAGACGTTCCACGAATGTATGGAGCTCCGGCCTGCACTTTGTACACTTATAATTTAGAAACTTTAATATTAAATAAAAGTGTTTTAATTATGGTTTCGGTATATATTAGCCTAGTTCTTTCGTACAAAAGTATTATATGTACATATCATAGGCAACATCTTACCTAAATAATATGGCGTCAATGACATATTTGACGTATTCCACTTTTAATAGTTAATTAATAGTACTCTTTGTAACAAATTATATTGCAGGTCTTACCTGTTCCAATCTATTTAAAATCTCAAACAGTGGCCTGTTCACAGTTTGAAAATATCCACTCTGCAGTTTAGGGTATAAAAAATTAACAGGAAATGAAATCTTCGACGCCTCGGGAAACATTCTATTTTATTAATCTTGGTAAATAATATGGGTAAAGTATAAATACTTAAGAAAAAAATAACTCCGTTTGAGGAACAGGTCAAAATTAAGCGAAATTAGAAATAAACACGCCTTTTTTGATATATGCAGTTCTAGTGTGAATTGTAGATTTTTAGTCAGCACATCAAAGATGGTGTTGTATTTTATCAAGTTTGGTTAATATGAATAGAGATAAAAAAATAACCTGAACATATAAGTAGGCGATAGTAGTGCCAAAACGAAATACATAACAATTACGGCAAAGCGACTGTCGCATCAGTAGCTTGCTACAAATACTTAATCTGTGTTCCATAGTTTTTGACAGCGTTTTGACCGATTTGACCCGTGACGTGCGCGACGTTCAAAGTATAGTCATACATCATAACTCGAAGTTTTTCAACTACACATGTTTTCATCAAAATAAAATTAGTTGCGCTGAAAGCTTTTTGTAAGTAGGTATTTTTGTTTAGTAAAGAATAAATTAATGGATGAGATTTTTTTATCATTACTTTGTTAATAATATACATATCACATGAGTTGATAGTAAATTGAATACTTCGTATTTAGTTTTGGAACGAACTCGTTATGGCGTACTTGTTGTCAGTATAGCTCTGTTAAATAATAAAATATTGCTCTTGTACTAAAAATATATAATAAAAATTGCAATTTCACTATTTTTCTAACAATCTTTAGATTTTTCCTCGATTTTTTAAATAGCGTACAAAGCGCGGGCCGAAAATCTTACATCTCCTTTGGACCAATGCATCGGTTATTTCTAAATATTTTAAATAATTTTTAACACATTGTATAGGCTCAGGTGTTACTTTGCGGAAATCCATTTCATGTGATAAATTCCTGAATTCTTTAGCTATTTTCCGCTCAAACTCCAAAAACCAGTAATCGACACGTGTTTCGCCTCTCAACGAAGCATCCTCAGGATATTCCAGAGATCAGACTTGACTGACTTGACAGACTATCCAGCACCGAATCAACAAATGATTCAGCTGCATGACTATTAGGGGGATCAACCCCCTCCAAATTCGGTACGCCTATAATAATATACTCAGATATTTCACACAGCGCCATCTAGTCCCAAAGTAAGCAGTATAGCGCTTGTCTTATGGGTACTAGACAACTGATGTACTACTTCTATACTTTTCTTTTTGTAAATAAATACATATTATACATAAACACCCAGACTCGGGGCGGGAATCGAACCCGCAACGTCCGTTTACTTTCCGACGCGCTTAGCCGTTGCCGTCGTCGTCGCCGCCGTCACGGAGCCTATAGGCTGCTCAACTTCAAAATTGTCAGTAAAATCTTTATGAAACAAACAATAACCTGAGGGTGTTGTTGCATCTGTGGTTGTACCATCTGCTGGCTCGGGCCCGGGACCGGCATCTGGCCAACCGCCCCCACGCCCATGGCGCCGGGCATGCCCGCCGAGGACATGCCCGCTGATGACATACCCGCTGGCGACATGCCCACGGACGACATGCCCGCCGTGGACATGCCCGCTGCTGGCATAGCTCCCGCTGCACCTATACGTGCATTATTAACCTATATTGTCGCCTTAGAGTGCTAACCTGCTAACTCCCTACCAGCGAACTCATGAGGACATGAAAAATATTGAATTATTATTTTATAGTTCAGAAAATGAAAATGAAAAGTCGTCTACCAGTATCTTTGACGCAGTTAGCATGTTTGATGATTTTATAGAGCTTTGCTTCTTCTTTCTGTTTGTACTAAAAACTTAACTATAGCAAATATGGAGTTAGCATATCAGCACTGTTAGACGACGATATTTTCTAGCCGCCTTTACTCGTTAATAGTATATCAAAATAAAATGAGCCGTCGCGGGATGCCTGGCAGATGTGAAACATCCAAACTATTTTGTATAGAAAATATGCATGAAAGGATGGTTTATTAAAGAAAATAAATATGGCATAATCAAATTGAAAATATTCAGATTAATTTTAAAGCAAAAATTTTGATTTATTTAAAAAACAACATTGTATACGCTATAGGTATACGAGCTCAGCGAGGTGAGAGAGGGGGGATCGCCGAGCCGTGTAGGAAGAGAGTCGCAAAGTTTATAAACGCGTGGCGACGCGTATCTACGCTAACAGCCGGTCTGACCCGCCGCATAAGATGTTTCACAACAAAAAAATAAATAAAAAGTAAAAACAAAAAACAAGATTCGAATCCCTGCACTTCAGTGTGGTATAGGTCTACCACACTCGCTCCAGCCAATGTGCTATTGAGAAAGTAAACTGTTGCGAAATTACCAATCATATTTCGCTTACCAATCACATTTCGCGGGACGTGTTAATGTGTGAAGCCACGGAAGAAAACGAGTTTTCCCAGAATTGAGACCTTGTTAGATCGATTATTCTCCACCGTAAACCATTATTTATTGTAAATTCCATCGAAATCGTTAGAGCCGTTATCTAGAACGCAATTATAAATATACAAATATTGCTCATAAATAGTATAGGATATAGTTATTAAAAATAGATCCTATTTAGGAATAAAGATGTCCAAAAAACAGATTTTTTTTTACTACAACCACAGGTTAGTTAGTTATTAGCCTACAACTTAGTAACTAATTAATCTGTGCTACAACATTAAAATTTTTAACACGTGACCCAGCCTCGTATTAATTAGATTAGTGCCCTCACCCCCTCACTATCAAAAGGTCCAAGTATGAAAATATCTTACGGCGCTAAACTTCTAATGAGCAATATATCTAATCAATGTTCATGTAGGAAAATAGCCATCTATCGAAGGTCTGTACAGCAGTCGTCAATGTCAATGTTTTAATGTGTACACTCATGAAGATGATTTGTAAATTAACCTTAATCCTCAAGATTTCTATTTTAAGTAACTTAGTAACTTAAAGTTCATTAACTCCCATAGTGTTATGGGACTATAATTAGTGTTAATTATTTCATCACAGCTAGTTAAATCAACATGTACTGATAAAAACTCGTAGAATGGCTTGGGCGCAGCTTTAAATGTTGCATCTATAATACATCCTATTTTTTAGTTTCTTATGCGTTGTTTACTCACAGGTGTTGAAAATACTAATATTTTATTATTGTCACATCCGTCTTGACAAACGAGGAATCCGTCTAATCTAATAAACTTATCTTGAGTAATTTATTAATATTAAGGCAGAAGATACCATTCGCTCTCGCTTCAAGACTTAAATAGGAGAACTGTTGGCATAAAGTCGAAATATCTATATTATTCTTACATATTATATTCAATTATATTATTTTACGTTAGTAACTAATTAATTTGTGATATTATTATTGACTTATAATGTGTCTTCGATGTGTAAAAAGGTCTATAATAAAAAATACAAGTATTTAAATTATTGGTGTTATGAATTAATACGAAATACACATATTAAAGTTTATGTAATTCAAGATATAAGCAGTCCTTTTTTTAACCCATACATTATTTTTGTGGATCGAACAGATAATCAAAAGACAGATAGTAAGCATATTGTTTGGACTGATGAATCAATTATTTTTTTAAATTTCTAAAACACATTTGTTATTCTTATCATGAACAATATTTCTTGGATATCCATACAATAAAAAATATTTTTCCGCATAATGAATTATTGTTCATTATCTGGAAAATTTAATATTTTAAGTCGTTATACAAATATTTGTACTTTCCAATAACTTTTTTTTTTTAAAACAATACACACCAATCATCTGATCTCAAACTAGGATTTTCCCTGTGCTATGAAAACCAGATGACGATTACTGGGGGCGTCTCTCCCCGTACACCGACTCGAAACAATCTAGAAAAGTTTATCTTTTCTACACTGACCCGACCGGGAATCGAACCCGGAACCTTCCGCGCTTGGGTAAACGTCTGAACCACTGCGCCATCTAGGTCGTCTAACTGGCTATCAACATTGTAAAGAATAAGTAAGTATTATTTCCCTTACCAGCCATACTGGCGGTGGGCATGGCCCCCCCCATACCGCTAGTGGACGGACCGGCACTCGGCAGCTGCTTGCTTATAATCTGTTGTTGTTTGTTTGTCATTTTTTGTTGTTGTATTACCTGCAAATGTTCATTATAACAATAATAATAATACTCCAGACAATTACACAGATTAAGCTATGGGTATGTACAACGAACTCTGAGAGAGTTCCCAGTAACATCCAGACTCCAAGCCAATTTAGAGAAGTTCGTTTCCTAAATTGACTTTACCGGGGATCGAACCCGGGACTTTAGCTTGGAAAGCAGATGCATATGCCACTGGGCCAACGGGCCCGTTATATATATATACACATTGTAACATTTTTTCGCTATTGTACCTTCTTTTTAAGAGCTTAGAGGTTGTCAGAGAAAATAATTATAGAACTGGCAAGTTACAAATTGAAATATGTTTTTTTTGAAGAATAGAACAGGATTTGAAAAATGAGAAAAAAAAGAGAGCGAGGTTTTTGGATGAGAACAAGAATGGTTGTGATGGAGTAAAAAGGAGATTATTTTTCTCCTCAAAAAAGAAGATATTTGATTTCTTTGTAAAAGTAAAATCTGTTAAGAATATTAAAGAAGATGTTGGCAAAGTGAAAAAGAAAGAGGCTCGAACCAGAAAACTAATATCGCCCAAACTTCCAAGGCAAATGGACCCCTCGACGAGAATAAGGGGGAGCAATGGCTTCAATCGGATAAAGAGCACATTAATCAAGGTGACGCACCAGTTTCATACGAGTTTATAGAACTTATATTTACAATGACGATGCTGATTGCACAATTTTATAAAGTCGACTTATAATTTTGGAGATAACATTCGAGAGTGGAGTATGGGACAATACAATCTAATTTAAGCCAGTGGTTTGTGTTTTTTTATCATAATGTGTAAATTATAAGGTGAAAGGTATTTATATCTGATTTTTGTAAACTACACCACACCATCACAACCACTTTGATATCTTTCTGTTTCTATTTTATTTACAAAATTAATTTTGGTTTATTTGTTTCAAATTATATTACAATTTTCTTCTTGAAATAGAATTTTATTTAAAAAGATTTCCAATAAATTTCAAAATTTACTTTATCCATTCCCTTTTTGTGGCATCCGGGTGGGAATGGTATAACATACATACATATAAATATAGTCAATTATATTTCTTACTAGCTGATATCCGCGACTTCGTCCACGTATAATTAAAAACAAGTAGCCTATGTCTTATGATAATTTAAGTAAAGTTTGAGGTGTTCCATTGCTATAAGTATCTAACTTACTATTTAATTTTATCGTATCTAACAATACAAAGTTTCTCTTTATAATAGTATAGATTAATTTCTTCGCATTTTTTTTATTAATCATAATAAATCATAGTAATTAGATTTTAGCATTTAAGTTGTACGTGATTATAATCGGATAATAAACTTAGATCAATAATATTTGTATTTCTTTTTTATTAATTTCAATTTCATCTGTTATAGGACATTGTGGATAAAACCTCATAATTTTGGATTATTACATAATTAACTATGAAAATATGTTATTGTATTAGTTTTAATATTTTCATACAAATAAAAAAATCTAGATTTCATTTTAGAATAAGTTATTTCTAGGAATTGATGAATTACATAATAATAAAAAACTTAGTATGATTACTAGGAAGTTCTCTTACCGTCTTAAGCCTCTCCACGAAATTCGTCTGGTTGTTAGGTATGAACCCCAGGAAAGCCTTTCTGTCTGCTGTATATAGCAGAATAAGTACTTTGAATTCGCATTGCGGCGGCGATGAGAAATGCACACATCCAGCCTGTGTAAATAAACAGATTGCACATGAAATAGACATACAAACTGAAATCTCTCGTGATATTTATCACTTGTAAGCTATTAATCTACTCAATTTGTGCTTGTAATATATTTACCATAATTACCATATATTACATGAAGTAACCAAGGCCAACTCACCACGATCAAATAGCCCGAGTACTAAATAATATTAGTCTAGAAAAGCAATCGCAAGGTTTATATGTTGTGAAAGTGTGAAAGATGAAAAAAATATGTCTGCGATACTTGGCGTTCCATCCTGTTAGGGGTACAGCGTGAGAATATTTATCTATGTGTAGCAACCTGTCGATGTTAAAAGTTCTAAATTGCATTTTTGTAGAATATAAAGCAGTTTGAACGCGCGGCTCGCCAGTCGCTTACATACCACCGTCCTGCCATGCCACTTTGTACTTGTAAAATTGTATAAGAAGAAATATAAACTTTGACTACGACATAATTTATTTATTTGGATCTATAAATAATTAATGAAAAAAATGAACACGAAGAAAATCCCTAAGTTTGTTTATAAACTAACTTCCAAAATCCAAACAAACTGACTTACAAAATATTGTGGTATCCTCAAATCTCATCATTCTATTCACACACTCTCTCCTAGGTATGTGAGTGCTTTTTATATTTCCATCAGCTGAAACAAAGGCTATTTGATCTTTATAAGTCTGTCAGCCTTGACCTTCCTTGGCTTCTGCTATTCTTACTTTCGCTCTGTAGATTTTATTCGTCAATCTTTCATCACTCATTTTATCGGAACTTACATGAAATTATAAAATTCAATATGGCTTATTAACTGTCATTAGAAACGTAATTACTCACATATCCCGAGACCATGAGCTTTGTGAGGGATTCGACCGCTTCGTTTGGCTGCAGATGGAACACAACAGATTTGCTGTCCTTGATGTGATGACCTCCTATGCTGCTAATCAGTTGCTTTGGCATCAGCTGCATTAATAGTGTACTTGGCCAAGTGTCAGCTTTCAGCTCGGGCTCGATGTCTTTTGAACTAGCTGATACCTGTACAATGGAAATGTAAAATCTTTTCACTAAAAGTTTTGCTATGGGTCCTTATGTATAACGTCCTAAGTGACAATTTCATCATTTTATGGTAAATATAATTTTCGATAAAAATATATTGTAGTATACAATAATAATAATAAACTCAGACATTTTCACACAGCGCCGTCTAGTCCCAAAGTAAGCAGCACAGCGCTTGTATTATGAGTACTAGACAACTGATATACTACTTATATACTTTTCTTTTGTAAATAAATACATATTATACATAAACACCCAGACTCGGGGCGGGAATCGAACCCGCAACCCCCGTTTACTTTCCGACACGTTAAGCCGTTGCGCCACGGGGGTGGTCAATGGAGGTGACAATGGATGTACAACTTGCATCATAGTAAATATGTAAAATTTCATAAACTTTCATAAGCTTCTCTTAAAACATATCAGATTTCAAGTTCAGAAAAAGAATTTGCATGTTCGCTCATATTCTCATAAGAGCCATCAATATATAAATTCTTTCCTAATATTCAGACTTGGTTAGATATCCAGCACCGAGTCTCGGTGACCGATGATCCAATATGATTTCTTGAATTTCCTGAGGAACTTGAATGAGACTAACACGTTGTTGATGAGCAAATTTGAAACTTCGGGCGAAAGATAGCTTAAAGATATAAGCAAATTGACTACCACATAAATGGAATCCCGCAAAGTAACATTTTACTATATTTATAAACAACTAGCAAACCCGGACGTTTCACTGGGCGTTAATTGAAGTTAAAATAAATTAAACAGTTTTTATAATTATTTTGATACTGCAAAAAAAAATTCTACTGATCCGATCGCTACCAAACTTTACAGGAACACCCGCTAGGCCAATTTGAAGATTCCCTAAAAATTTCATCGAAATCGGTCCAGCTGTTTCGGAGTCCATAAGGAACATACATACATACATCGCCTTTTATATATATAGATAGATAAATTAAACAGTTTTTATAAATATTTTGATACTGCAAAAAAAAAAAATCTACTGATCCGATCGCTACCAAACTTTACAGGAACATCCGCTAGGCCAATCTGAAGATTCCCTGAAAATTTCATCGAAATCGGTCCAGCCGTTTCGGAGTCCATAAGGAACATACATACATACATCGCCTTTTATATATATATATATATAGAAAATAAATCTGGACTAAGTGGTCCATCTATCGAACATAGCCAAGAACATTCCCGAAAACTGCAACTTTTGAATGGAAAAACCGCATAC
The DNA here is from genome assembly GCA_907165235.1 of Zeuzera pyrina. Lineage (NCBI taxonomy): Eukaryota > Metazoa > Arthropoda > Insecta > Lepidoptera > Cossidae > Zeuzera > Zeuzera pyrina. The sequence continues at coordinate 11,146,308 of OU015641.1, forward strand.
AAATCGGTTCGTACGTTCAAGAGTTCGGTAGAATACATCTTATATGGCTTACCGATGTACCTGCGCAGTAGACACAATTTTAAAGGCGCGGGAAATGGATGGACCAATCAGTTAGCTACATCCTGGGGCGACATCCATGGACGGTAAACTGTATGCCGTTGGCTGATTGGTTTGGCGCCTTGTGTGCTGACAACGCCTTTTTCGGTCTGCCGTCAAGCGTCATTGTGATTGCGCGTGGCTTTTTAAAGATTACACTTAGTCGCAAATTAAGAATACTATTTCATAACAATAATTATGTCTTCATTGAAAAGAGGACGTCCTTTAAAAAGACAACCGAAGGAAATTGAATGATTTACATTTACATAATTTCTTGTTTTTGTCTTCACATAAACGTCGTATATTAAAATAAACATGTTTTTAATTTAGAATTTTTTATATTATAAACTTTTACAGTCCGTTACTGACTAGATAGCTACCTACAACTTTAAGTCATTATTTTGATTCAAACTCGTAGTTGTGTTTTTTGCGATGAAAATTATCAATTCAAGTTTACTAATAAGGTAAACTTTAATAAAAGTGACTTATTTCAATGGCGCGTAGTGTATAATATACTGCGTGATCGAAATAGAAATTGAATTCACTGCAATATTTTTTCCACCTTATGACTATTGCATAAGATTGATTATAAAATGGAGTTAGTGTTTCGGGTATTTTCATCGATCGTCTTTTCGTGTCTGCGCGAACGAAGATTAACGACGCGCCATATCTTTTGTGTCTTACTGTATGATGTTACAAATAAAAATACACAGAGAGAAGCAGATTACGGCGTCAAACACTAAGCATTCTATCATCATGAGAAATAAATTAAAAATAAAAGACTTATAACAATCTACTCTATCGTCGGAGGAGACTCGTACAAAACATCAGTCACTTACTTGACACGGCAAATGCTTGGTGACTTTCTGTTGATCGCCGGGCGCCTTGCCGCGCTCCATCCACTCGAGCACCCCACTCCATATGTAAGTTCTCTGCGGCGGTGCCGTCGCCGCCGCAAGAGACGTAGACGGCCCAGGCGTGTGAAGGGTTGGCATTCGCTGAATGCCAGCAGTCTGCGGGCACATGCAGCTTTGTATCTCACGTCGAAACAAAATTAACAAAATGTGGGTGTAATAAAAGAATGATTGAAAAATACTCTTAATTCTGCGTCATGCGATTATAAATCAAAAACTTTTTATCTTTTTTTTCTATTTTTATTTTTTCTTACAATATCAAAAGAAAACACGTTGGCAATATTGTGTAAGGAAAGGAAACTGAAGATAAAAATAAATACATACATACATATCTTCACGCTGTATTCCCAACGGGGTAGTCAAAGCGGACGGAGCGCCAAGTCAATAACAAATGTAATCCATTCCATTTTTCTTTTGACATCTGTTTTCTCTTATCGCGAATTCTGTTTTTTCCTCTTACAAAGGCTTACCTTTGCGTTAATATAAGATTGTGTATCCTTTAGTAACTTCTCCTCTTTTTTTAGTATTAATGAAAAAATGGATAAAAAAAATAGATAAGCAGAAGCGATAAATTTTGTGTCACACAATTTAAAAGAAAAGAAAATGACAAAAGAAATAAAAATGGAAAAAAATAAAATAAAAAAGAATAAAAGAATAAAAAAATGAAGAAATCAAAACGTTGTGTTCGCCTTTTTCTTTTCCAAATTTGACTGACACCCTGTTTGTTAATAAATGATTACGTTATATTAACAATTATTTATTTCCGATTTTGTGACAACCCTATTACATTTGCTGCCATTTGCTTATGGCTTATTATTGGTTTAGATTAAACATATACAGAAAATTTAGAAACATAAATCGGTCCCGTTTCTCCTAAAAATGTAAATCTCTGTTTTAAAAGAGGTTTTTTGATATTATTTTTTTGTGTTACAAAAGTTAACCAATCGTCATGAGCAGTATCATCCGTTGACAAAAGCAAAAATTATGCTAGTGTTGCTCGATTAATTTACACGAGGTAGGTAACGAATGAATTAAATAAGTTTACCTACGCATTATACGTGATCCTAGACCTTTAGAAGTCTTGCTAGTATAGTTTCTGGAGTATCGAATAACGTAAGACGGCATTTAAATAATAATATTAAGAACGCACATGTGAGTACACACTAGACACTGTCAACGCCGATACGAAAATGAGCTCCATGTTGGCTAATTAGCAAAGTTTTGAGGTGCCACTTTTCGAGCGCAAGTAACTCTGTAAAAAATCACTGTTTATTACTATTAAAAATGTTAAACTTTTTTCCGTTGTCGCTATAAAATATTATTGTAATTTTTTTTATTGATGTTATGCTCCATTTCACAGAGCAGCGAGTGGTATTTATTTTGTTTAGAAATGTATATATTTACTGTCATTTAAACTGGGAATGTCTCGTCGAGCGATTTAGGTGTTCCGATCCTAAACATGCTTCTCTACTGAAGTACTATTTTCAATTAAATATTATGTAAAGTAATAGAAATGGAAACTGTAAACCATTAGCAATTTCCATTTTAAAGTCAAAGTCAAATTAATTTATTTAAGTATACCCAATTACAAGGTATTTCTGAATGTCAAATCTAATTTAGTTTGGTTCAAATAGAAAACCTGTACATTGAGAAGAACTGACAAGAAACTCAGTCAGGTATCATTTTTTAAACGTTATTTTACAAAAGGTTTATTAAATACAATATTCAGAAACCCAGTAAATGTATGTGTAGAGAAGATCATTTCTAGACTTCTTTTATCTTCAATGAAGTCGTTTATTTTATAATATGATTGTCTAATCAAACTACGTTTCTATAACTAATTTTAATCTATTTTCTGTTAATTGAGTGACTTATTGAGGAACTTTATTAAAAAAACGGATGTACCCAAAAATGAAACATTCGACTTAGTTATTTAAATTTTGTAATAACCAATTTATCACGATCTCGGGTATCCATATCAACAATATCCCTTTTCTTTATAAATTATTATATTTAAAGTACGATTACAAAAAATGAATGAATGAATGAACGAACGAACGAATGAATGAATATAATAATAATACTCCAGACAATTACACAGATTGTGTGACCCCAAACTAAGCAGTAAGCTTGTACTATGGGTACCACACAACGAATTCTGGGGGAGTTCACAGTAACACCCAGACTCCAAATCAGTTTAGAAAAGTTCGTTTCCTAAATTGACTTGACCGGGGATCGAACCCGGGACCCTAGTTTGGAAAGCAAATGCATATGCCACTGCGCCAATGGGCCAGTCAGAATGAATGAATGATAGAATGAATGAATAAACCTTGAAAATGGTCAAAGGCCGTACAAAATAACGTACCTGATGGTGGTGCGGTGGTGGTGGCGGGTACGAGGGCTGCGCCAGCTGCGTGAGGAGGGCCGAGTTGGTGGCGTACAGCGGCGACTGGCGCGCCGGCAGCCACGGGCCGCGCGGCGCCGCGGCGGCCGCGCGCGCGTACGACGCCGCCGCCGCCGCGGCCGCAGCGCCCGCGCCCGCGCCCGCGCCCGCAGGGCCCGCCGCGCCCGCGCCCGCGCCCACCGGGCCCGCCGCGCCGCCCGCGCCGCGCACCGCGCCGCCCGCGCCCGCGCCGCCCGCCGCGCCCGCGCGCGCCCTGCGCGTGCGCACCGCACACAATAGCAATAATCTCGCACCAAGTAACGATACCAACGAGAGAAGTGAGCTTGACATTTTATTTACATTTTCTATTTTTTACATTTTCGGGAGTTTTAAAGTACAAAAGTGATCGTATATTGTGTTTTGAAGTTCTGTATAAGCGAAAAGAATAGAGTAGGTCTAAATAAACATGTGTAGCTGAACTTCTCGCGCTCTTCTAAGAAATCTTTTACGATTTCAGTAAAGCTTACTATCACTTTACTGGAGGAGTTTTACGATAAGAAAAAACTAATTTACTTGTGATTCTACTTATTAATACGTGACATTGGCAAATGCGCTAATCTATGCGCCATGCCATAAAGAAAGAAAGAAGTATCACAATGGACGTCGAAGCATTTGCTCTAAAAGCGTGTCATTACGATGTCCTTTTTTTCGAGTTTCTAGATTTTTACTGTGCATGACCAGGGTAGGTCACAGTTCAACGATACACAGCTGAACATGACATATTTTTATTTTTATGGACAATAATATCCAAAACACTTAAGATTTACGAGTACTTTGCTAATAATTATTTCGGTAATGTACATGAAGTCGGTCGTGAACTGACACGAATTACACTAACAGTGCGAGGTTGTCATACTACATAGGTGTTTTCCTCTCCGTTACACTCAATGAGATAGCAAAAGAGGCTCGAAAATTTGTTTGCCACAGGATGATAAGAATGGCAATTTATTTTAACTCCACTCATTATGTGATAAATTCCCAAAATCTATAGCTATTTTCCGCGAACCAGCTGACCGAGTCCTATCTCTGGTATATCCTGAAGATGCTCCATTGAGGGGCGAAACACGTGTCGATTGGTGGTTTTTGGAGTTTTAGCGGAAAATAGCTATAGATTTTGGAAATTTATCATATGAAATGGATTTCCGCAAAGTAACACCTGAGTCTATACAATATCCACTCATTATGTTTCTCGGTCTGAAAGCATACCTCTCATTACCGTTTTGAGAACTGATGTGTATTGTGTACGTATTCAACTGCTTCCGTATTAGAAACAAATTAAAATAAAAAGACACAAGTTTAAATTTACCTAAAACACTTAAGATTTATGAGTATTTCGCAAATAATTATTTATATATATAACCGACTCATAAGCTGACACGAAATACATTGACAGTGGGAGGGTGCCATGATTTCTATAACTAACTGTTTTACTCATGATTACGCTCAATAAGGTAGAAAGAAACAGGAAAATTAATTTGACACACGGTGGTAAGAGTGGCAATTTATTATGACTACGTCCATGTTTCTTGGTCCAAGATAATAATATGCCAATCACACAAATTGTGTGACCCCTAACCACAGTATATACATAATAGTAGGATGTCTTCATAGAAAGCTAGCGTATGCAGTTTGTATGTGTACACGGTAATACGCACACGCCGTGGCACGCACGCAACGACAATATTTTGCGTAAATGTGGGTAATTATTGTAGCACTAGTCGGGGTAGTACAAGTTGTACAGAAATTTTAATACACAATATACTATCACTTTCATACTTCAAAACTGCCACAAACGCGAAAAAATAGAAAATTTAAATAAAATGCGAACTTCACCTCTCCCGTTCCCATCAAAAAATACCTGTATCAGTGTTATAACTTTGTTGTTGTATTTCATTTAAGTACGGTTTATTCCCTTTTAGGGAGAGGGCAAAGTTTTTTATTTCTTCTGTCATCATATGTCCATGCTGACGTAAGAGATTTTTTCCACTCGAGCAGAGTAATAAGGTGCATTACCTAATATTTCTTTAACTATAATAATTATCAACAAATATATAACTTATCATTGGAAATGACTGGTATACATTATTTGTGCAATCGTAATACTTGGCATATTTATGGCAGATCTATAACTATTTATCGATTTCATTACCTAGTTTATGTCACTGTGTTACATCACTAATTGAGCGTCTGTGCAAACTTCGTGGAAATTGCATTGTCTATGGTCGGAAACGACCTAATTAGTTCGCTTGAAAGTAGACCTTCTGCCCCACTAAATAAAGATAGTTTCCATTTGCTGTCTTTGTGATGTCGATCGTACTAAAATGCGCGTTCAACTGAAGTAAGCGGAGACCGAAGTGTGCATTACAGGGCTTACTAGTGGTACGCGGATACCGCCCATTTGGGCTTTCTAGTCGTTTTTTCTTTTCTTAGCCGAACTCAATATATGTGTCTTGTGTTGCGCAAGTGCTGTGAAGGAATCACCCAGCAACGCCAAACCTACATAAACGTACGTAATGCCACATGACAACAAGACATTAGAATTAATTACGAACAAAAACAATTTTAAATATAATGTAAAAACGTCAAATTACAGAATTGATCAATTCGTAAAATGAACCTTTATTCTTAACATAAATGGAGAATAATTTACGAGGTGTTCTGTAAGTTATAGTCCAAAGGTGACTCTCAAAGGTGGTTCAGAGGAATTTACTACCGTTTTATAACCTAAATATTAAATGATCGGATTCCGCCTGATTTTAAAACCATTATTATTATATAATTTTATTTATAAAGTGCATTCCTTTACTTTTTGGTACAGTGTATTGTATAACATAAGAATGTGTATGACAATCTTCACATACCCATAAACATCGGCCTGTATTTCAGGCACGGGTGGAGGCGCGGGACTAGGCGGCCGCTCTTTGAGGCTGTATCCTCTTAATAGCACCAGGTGTCGAGGATCCTTGAATAGACAATACTCTTCTTAATCAGAAAATCAACAGTTTGAAATCATTTGGTGTCCTGAGCCTGAGTCTCTAGCTACAGCTTTATTGGTGAGTGAAAATAAAGACTCAACTAGCCAAAAGATAACATAATCAAAATCCTTTAAAAAGCTGATAACCATAAAACAGGTATTCGATTTTCTTAATAAAAAAGCTATTGTATAATAATAATACACATTTTAAAACTTTATTAATCGGAACTGCGACTATAATAAGACCGTATATGTAACCTATAGTATTTTGTAACTGCGACTAGAGCATGACCACTATGAGACTAAAAGGTTATATTATTTGGGATTTTTCAGGTCATTTAGACAATTTATGGTTGTTATATACATATATGTTACACTGGCAATGTAATTTCAACCATGATGTTGCTAGTTGGGGTTTTATTCATAATATTGTTTAGATCACCCTCGAACTACATGGTTGAAAAAGCAATGATGACATCCACCTAGACAAGGTCTAGTAGAGTGTACACATGGTACATTTTGTTTAGCATTTTTATTTTTGTGCTTTTGGAATTGAGACAGTACGGAATCCTACAAATTATTCAGTATAGGCTCTTATGAACGTTATGCAACAAGCTCTTATGAATGTCATGAAAAGCTACAATGGCATGAAAAACTATAATGGCAACATAGCCAAAAAATGGCAAATTATGGCATGTTTTCTCCTTCTTCCAAGTCCTTTCTAACAAAAGTATAAAATCGGGAGGTACCTTGGCAAAGTTCCTCTGTTGGGCCTGCAGTAAATCACCGCCCGCATGTTCATAGAGGGTCTGCAGTGCGGGCGTGCGCCGCGCCGCCGCCACTGACACTAGTACGCCTCGCTCGCCTGCCAACCGCGCGGCTTGCTCCGCCGTCGATGGTACCCCTACATGAATAAATAAATGAATGAGTACTACATTAAGGTGGCGCAGTGATAAACAATAAATAATCTAAAATAGAGCTTCTGCGCCCATACATACCCCCTACAAACGTGTGCGCGCAGCTTACGAAAAATACGAAAAAATAGTTAATAGAAAAAATTTACGTTTATATTAAAAAGTACATTCAGTCAAGAAAGTATCGGGATTGGTTGATTTGTTTATGGTTCCAAATTCAGTTTTTTGTTTTTTTTGTTGTTGTTAGATACAGTGTTGTTTTTAGTTATATCATTGTAGTGTATATTGCGAATTTCATAATGGACAAAAACATCGAACAAAGAGTTTGTCTTAAATTTTGCATCGCCAATGGAATTTCGTGTTCGGAGTCACTGAAAATGTTACAGAAGGCTTACGGTGAATCGACTTTATAAAAAACACGTGCTTATGAGTGGTACAAAGCGTTCAAAAGCAGTCGAGATATGATGGAAGATTTTCCTCGATCTGGTAGGCCATCAACATCTGCAACTGAAGTTAACATCGCAAAAATGAAGGCAATAGTGACTGAAAATGCTCAATCAAGTTTGAGAGAGATAGCCGCCGAACTTTCTGTGTCTCACGAGTCGATCCGTACCATTTTAAATAATGACTTGGGTATGAAACATGTTGCCGCTCGGCTAGTCCCAAAAGACCTGAATTTTCTCCAAAAACTTAATCGCATAAGAGTCGCTGAGGACATGCTAGAACGAGTCAATTCCGACCCAACATTCATGAAACGCATTGTTACTGGTGACAAGAGAGTGGGTTTACGAGTTTGACATGCAAACTAGTCAACAAGGTTCGGAGTGGCGCCTTCCAACTGAACCGAAAGCGAAAAAACCACGCCAAAGTCGATCTTTAACTATCGCGGTGTTGTGCATTCGGAATTCTTGCCAGAAGGTCAAACGGTAAATAAAGAATATTATTTGGGCGTTATGCGGCGTTATTCACCAGATATGACTCCAGCCGACTTCTTTCTTTTTCCTAAACTCAAATTAACACTTCGTGGCACCCGTTTTCATTCGATAGAAGACATAAAGGAGAATTCGCGGCGAGCACTGACCTCAATTCCGGAAAAAGTGTTTAAAAAATGTTTTGATGATTTGATTATTCGTTGGCGTAAGTGTATCGTTTCTGAAGGAGCATACTTTGAAGGTGATAAAATAAATTTGGATGAATAACTAACATTTCGTGTATTATTGATCTTTTCCCGGTACTTTCTTGACAAAGTAGTATAAGCACAGCGTCGTCAGCGCACAATAAGCAGTTTATCACTGTATCTCATATGAAAACGCACCACCACTGTAATTGTCAGGAGTATTATACTACCTTTCAATGTCTGGAGGCAACTGTCCAAATACAGCACGATTAGCCAGGCCATCACGCAGCCCTGTCTGACGCCTGAACAGATTTCGAACCAAGGCGACATCCCGCTTTTTACCATTCGTCCCAATCGTATTCGTTCCACACTTCTTTCGCAGCCTCGATCATTCTATTTCTCAGGTTCTGCCAACATTCTTCAATATGCTTGCTCGTCCCTTACAATCTACGTCAAGCTTACCGGATACTACCCTTTCATATTCATTCTGGGTGGTCGCATCTTGCAGTTTCCAGCTCTTGATGAAACAGACCGCTGCAGGTTTGGACGCTACGCGACATCCCCATGTTGCTAACAGATCCCTTATTCTAGTCACCACTAGAAAGCGGTCCGCTCCCAGATCGGCTCCTCTGTGCGCTCTCATTTCCATAACCTGCTTTTCGAGTCAGCTGTCCACCAGGAATAATCACACTCTTTTCATTCTTCCTTTCTCACATGTACTGAGGAATAATTTTGTGCTTAAATAAGGTATTAGCAACAAAAATATCCTTTTCCATACACACTCCTAACACAATCCTACCAGCATCATTCATTCTTCATTCTCTTATCTCCATACTTGCCTAGGACAGACTCAAATCCTGTTCGAGCTGTCCCGACCTATCCATTCATATCTCCAGACACTATAATTCTCTCATTCTTTTCAACCGTCGCGAGAGCTTCCCTAACATTCTTAAAAACTGCTCTAGCTCGCCCAAACCAACAGAAAACACTGGGGCATACACCACCAAAATAAAATCCTCGTCAACCCTGTCTTGAGACGCACCCAGAGCAGTTTCGGGTTTACAGACTTATACCCAGTTACACAATTAACCAAATGAGAGGACAGTAAGACGCCTACCCCTTGGCATGCCCTTTCTTCTTGTGGTACCCCTGACCACAAAGCGATGCCGCCTTCAGGCAAGTCGGCAAGTTCACTGCCTTTTCGCTTCGTCTCACTCAAACATAACAATCTTTCTTCCATAATAGCAATCACTTCATTCATCTTCTCTTCAATCCCACATCACATTCCACGCAGCTATTTTGCACTCCTCCCTGCACTTTCCGCCGCGAGTTGCACAGCGTGTTAAGTGGCGGTCCCCAACGCTGGACTACACTCTGCTCACACCGGCCGGGACATACCGGTATACGTCGCTTTCGGGGGACGAGTTATCGCTGTCGCTAACGTCGTCCCGCATGATGTGCGCACAGGAGAGGAGAGGAATTGCAGCCCTGAAAAGGGCTGGCAGCGGTTGCGACGAGCACGCTTACTCAATTAACACCCCCCCCCCCCCTCCCCTATTAACACATATGTAATATAATAAAAACAGTTACATGCACATATACATATTCTCACGTTGTATTGTGTAATTGACTTTTTAAATGCTTTTTAAATTGTAGGTGAAATTACACTGTTTGTGCTATTTGCTTATGGATAAAGGGACTCATTATATTCCCTTTATATTTATTTCCCGGAATTTTCAAAATTTGAAGTCCATAATTCAAAGATAAATTGGAAAAGGGGGAGTGAGTATAGTTAAATTGAGTTGCAGTTCCCAATTTAACCCCACTTTGAATTTCCTAGAAAGAAAGTGTCCAGTAGTTAAATATCAGTGGATTCTAGATGTATTTCTATGCCTTTCAAGTTTGCATACAGCAGTTTTGTGACAGACCAATACGTAAGTGAATTTCTTTAATATATTATTTTAATTAGTATAATATTATTTATTTACATAATATTATGTGTTAGAAATAAATCTATGAATAAATACATTAAATATTATTATTTATCTATAGTCTAAGTTACCTGTCGGCACCAATCCTCCAGCATACGAAGAGTAAGGTGGTGAACAGCACACCAACAACACATGTCTTGCAATATCTGTCCGTCCCAGCTCATTAAAACAGTCTAACGCCGCAACGAGTGCTTCACAAATACACGCACGGCTCTCGGCCTCACCGCCGATGAATCTGATGAGAGACATTTATTTATTTATTAATCTATAATGATAATGCGCTAGACAATACACACCAATGATCTGGTATCAAACTAGGGTAATCCCTGTGCTATGAGAACCAGACAACTACTAGGGGTGTCTCGAGTACACGCGGACCTGAGACAATCTAGAAAAGTTCGTTTCTTGAATTGATCGGACTGGGAATCGAACCCGGAACCTTCTGCGCTTTGCGATCCGATAGTGAACGCTTAAGCCATTAGGTCTTCTACTTTATTCAATATCAACTTCTAAGTAATGGCTTTGACAAGCACATTAATTCTGCCAATCTCTCATATTGCAGAAGACACTAGTGGAGATTAAAAAAAAAAAAAAAAATTAATGTGCTGTTTTCAGACAAATGAATGTACCTAAAACAAAAAGGGACACATGATACACACATTCGCAATTATATGTATAGATTAGATTACTCTTAAACAAATGAAAATAGACAGAGCACAACACATAACTGGTGGGAACTGGTGGGAGGTGGGAAACTAAACATCAATTGATATAATTATAGCATAGTCATTTATCTAGCAATTTAACAAAGGGAGTATTTACCAAACACAAAACAAACATTACAATTTACAGGAATTTTATTTATTAAAGTACTCAACACATTGACACAAGATATAAACACCTACATTAAATTTCATATTAGTATACGTGGTGTTGTGAGTAGTCGGCTACCTCTTGTAAACAATATAAGGTAATATAAAAAAAGAACAACATTAATTTGTAAGATACATTGTACAATTAAGAATAATCAAATAATCAATTCAAAAATAATATTTTTTTTTGTTAAATTATTAAAACTTTCGTGAGACATTATTAACGCACTAATTATTAAATACGGCTTTACTCACGTATAATCGGTATAGGTAACGACTAGTTTCGGACCTATTGGAGGTCCATCATCAGGGTAAGTGGGATAAGTTCGCGGCCGCGCTCGCAACGCGCGGCTTGACAGGGCGGGGGGCGCGGGGTGCGCCGGCGATGGTGACGAACTCCGCGAGACCGATGCGTCTATCAATATTGGTGTTTACGGGCGCACAAAATGTACTCACGATGTCCACTACATACTCGTCAGCACTATCGTTCTTATTCCGCGTCGCGTTTAACAACACGGGTTTCCAAGTAAGCGGCAGGGCCCATTCCTTGTCTCTATTAAAATTAGGCCGGCGGTCGATTTCGATGGCTTCAAGGAGCTTGCGTGATACAAAGTTCTTTTCGCGAGCCAATACTTTCACCTTATCGAACCTAACATAAAGTGAGGTGTCGGAGTTGAAGGCGTGTTCTGCCACCGCCGAGGTGTTGCTGTCCATTTTACGTACACTGCGGATGTGCTCGGTGAGCCTCGTATTGATATTGCGTCCCGTTTCTCCAATGTAGCTTTTGCCGCAATCGCATGGAATTTGGTAGACGCCAGGGCTATCTAGAGGGTCCCGATCCTTAGGCGATCGTAGAAGATTTCTAATCTGTGTCATGGGGCGGAAAATTGTCCTGATGCTATATATACGGCGTAACAAGTGTCCAATTTGATCCGTTACCCCTCGCATGTATGGTAAATATGCCGGGACTCGCTCTACAACCTGAGGCCGTTGTTTGCTGGTCATGTTTGCTAGCTGGCAACTCTGTCGCCAGTTGTAACCATTGCACTCTAACACCTGCCGTACGTGTGTCAATTCCGACTCTAGGAATTGAGAATCGCATAGATGAAGTGCACGATTAATGAGAGTACGTGTCACCGAAGATAGGTGCGACGGATGGTGATGGGAAACTGCTCTTAGATACCGATCGGTATGTGTCGGTTTTCTGAATACCGTATGTACCATGCTTCCACTAGATTCCCGCTTTACTAGTACATCCAAAAATGGGAGAGTTCCGTCTTTTTCTCCTCTGCTGTAAAACATATCTTTGGATGTATCAGGTTCAGCTTACACCCTGCCTGGAAACTATAGCAAACACATCGTCCACGTATCTCCACCAGTATCTTGGTTTTAATGGTGCACAATTCAACGCTTCCTCCTCTAAATGTTCCATGAATATGTTGGCCACAACTGGTGCTATTGGTGTGCCCATCGCCACTCCATCCATTTGTAGATAGAAATCCCCTCTCCAGAGAAAATAGCCACTCGTAAGGCAAAACTCCATCAATCCCAGGTACTCAGTAGGTATGTTGTTCACTATTAACTGTTGTTTTATTATGTCAATAGTTCCTGCTACTGGTACATTGGTGAATAGAGACGCCACGTCGAAACTCACCATTAACTCATGGTTTTGGATTTTGACGTCCTCCAACAGATGGATGAAATGTGTGGAATCTCTTACAAAGCTCGTTGTTTTTCCAGTCAATGTCTGCAAGATGCTTGCCATGTGACGTGAACTTTTGTAAGTAGGCGAGTCGATTTGACTCACAATGGGACGTAAAGGCCAGTTCGGTTTGTGTATTTTTGGCAGTCCATATATTTTAGGTGTTGGGTTCAAGGGACGCAACTGTTTTTTCTCTCTGTCTGGCAGCGTTGATAAAAGCTTGTTTAACTTGGAAGCTACACGAGCGGTTGGATTGTAGTTTACCTTTTTGTAAATACCGGTATCACTAACTAGCTGTGTAAGTTTCTGTTCATACTCCACCGTATCAATTATGACAGTTGCATTACCCTTATCTGCCGGTAACACGAGGATATCTGGATTTCTGCGTAAAGCCATCAGTGCCTGGAACTCTTGCCTTGGGATGTTTGGTTTCGGACTTTTGTGTCTCCGTATGATAGCAGATATATCTTGCCTAAGGCATTCAGCTTCCGGCCCGGGCACCTTGTTGCGCATAAGACAGTTCTCGACGCTTGAAATTACTGACTCTACCGGTACCTTGTTTGGTGCAATCGCAAAGTTTAAGTCTCGCGCCAGCGCTTTCTGAGCCTCAACTGACACTTCGTCTGATGATAGATTTAACACACTACTTTTCGGTGTATTAGAGCAAAGTTGTCTCTCAGCACTAAGTGTGTTGCCTTCAGTTTTTAACAGGCGCTTTAGTTTCTGTTCATGAGTTTTATTTGTCTCCAACTTTATTGTTTCAGCTCTAATAAAAGTCATCGCATCTAAACGCTGCCATACATTCAAACCAAGAACTCGAAATAATTCCATATGTAACAAAAAAGTTCACCTCAGTATTTTGTTGCTCCTCGTATTAAAGAATTCTTTGTAACCTGATGACGTTGCGGGCATCAGATAGTAGATTATAAAAATATATAACATATTGCAAGGCTGATTTATGAACATTGAATACAATTACATGCATTCCAATGTATAGGTATATTGCGGACCTGACAGATGTTGTCTTGCCCGAAATAAAAAAAAAATTCCTTAGAACCCCATTGCAGTACAACCTACCGCGTCCAAATGTGAATCTAAATCATCCAGGGACCCACTTAACCCGGCAAACATTCTACCCGCAATTTTAAAAAAAACCCTAGAACCCGATTGCAGCACCACCTACCAATTGTGGATCTAAACCATCTAGGAAGCCACTCAAACACACAAGAAATTTCATCGAAATCAGTCAAGCCATTTTCGAGTTTTTACAGACTAACGCACACAATGATGTTATATTTACAAAAGAGGTAGATGCTTACATGCGCTCGAAAAATGGCACCCCAAAACTTTGCTAATTAGCCAACCTGGACTTGGTCAAAGAATATAAAAAGTAATGTTACAGAAGCAACAATGTCACACCTATTGCGTATCCTAAATTCTAAAGTCTTTTATAAATCCAAACATTTTTTATAATATACATGATCATATGATGACAGAGCCACCGAGTTTTACATTTCCTTTTACATATTCACCGACTTTTACATATTCAAAACAATAATATAAAAGCACAATGCAAAGTCTGACTTCATTCTATGCATAAAAAAACCCAAAATGGAAAAAAAATATCAAAAAGGCAAAAGAAACGAATTAAACTTATTTGAAGATAACTAGAAATAATAATTGCTACATTTTTATTTAATAATATCCATTTTATATGAAAGTAGTTGTTGCATTTTGATCATTTTCAAATTTATAATAAAAAAATGTTGGAGATCTATATAAATAAATCTGTTCTCATGTACACGAATCAAGAAAAACGAAAATCGAAAAAAGCAAACATAATTTTTTACTGTCTAAACCCATTAGGCATCAATCATACTTTTTGAAAATGTCTGTTCTGTGGAGTTAATTACTAATATTCTATGAAGTAGTCACGAATTCGCTTAAAATGCAGTAAGAAATTGAAACAGCTCTCTAAATCACAATGATTTAGAGAGCTATGTGATTTGTAAGTTTGAAATCCAATTGTTTTTAAAAAAAATTTAAAAAAATTAACATTTATCATTCCGTCAGCAGCTTCCAGTTAGAAATTAAAAAAGTGGTTTGATAATTTTCTGAAATTTAGTAACAACTGGGGATTATATGGGAATATGTTAATAAGGATGTTTATATGGGAATTGTTTAGTTTTTGACCATAGAAATTGATATTTAATCTTTTGTTTGGAAACTAAGGATGCCGTATTTCAGCACTTTTGGAAAATTATTGTTAAAGAGGGTAAAATAAAGGAAGACAGTTTGTCTGGCAATTCAAAACTACACAAACATAATTTACAAATAACCGCTAGGCTAAAATTATCAGCTCACCTATTTTGTTGTGAATTTTTGTAATTTGTTTTCAATTAGATCTAACTACAACTAGCAACTTATTATAGAATCAAAAAATAAATCTTGTACAATTCTTTCAATGTACAGATAAGTATTTACAGTTTTATTATTATCTAACAATCACACATACTATATACATACTGTATACTGTCAATGACTTCAACAACATTTTGTGGGCTTGTGAACGGTCCATATGTAGTAATGGGCAATCCAGGATGGCAGTCAGCTGCTTTATAAGTAATTACACCATAAACTGAGCCATTACCACCATCATCTTCTAGTGTGCCACTATGAAAGTACCTAAAATAACAAAACTATATTGCTTAGTAAAATAAAATAAAATAATAGTAATAAATATTGAATAAGAATCTACAAGGAGTCTAAATTTAATTATTCAGACATTTGAGTCTTGAGGTGGCTTTTTCATTTCTTTTATAATATAAAGATTAACTGAACTTCTTACGATTACAAATAAGTGTTAACATTTATTTCTGGGCTAATGGCTTTTTATCTGGACATTTCAGTCAAAATGTTCACCAACATTGCACCAATAGTGGTCACGGGCAAACTGTAAACAGACAACTGTAGTTATCTATAACTTGCTGCATTCATTAATCAAGAGTGACGATAGCATCGAGCTTCGTGGTATTTAAAGTTTTATGAAACTCTTTCTAAAAAAATGTCTATTGATCATATTAGGTACAGAATTAGGTAATTTTTAATTTCTAGGTATATTTATAATGGTAATAAAAAATGTAAGAGAAAAAAATAATAAAAACTGGTCATATAATGCAAAAAAATACATAGGTATTCCGTTATGCATTTGTAATTTAAATTTACATACATAAAACGTGAAATACATATTCAATTTCCAATATATATTTTAAAAAAATATACTAACTCCAGTGTGGGAATAATGTAATTAGTTTTAAGTTCAGTGATATAAGCTCCACTAACTGAAGTCGTTTCTATTAGGAATATAACCTCTGCTTGAATTGGCGCTTCTGGTGTATTCACGAGTTTCGCCATGTTTTATATTACTATTATTTTATATAAAACATAAATTAATTAGGGAAGCACAAAATATGCAACACAACAAAACAAAAAAAGAATTTTGAATTGAAGTTGACTACAACAAGCAACAAACATCTAAATCTATTTTTTTTTTGGTTGGTCTTCCGTCTTGTTTTGATTGACAATTATGCTCAGTTATTGAGTTTTTTTTTTTTTTTTTTTTGTAAATATAGTGGCAACTACCCGTAGATAATTTTTGCCAACGTCTTGTTTGGATTAGACACTGTGCGGTATGCTAAAAATTATATATAATTTTGGCCAAGTGACGATTCAGTTATTGAGTTATTTCTACGACAATTTCGGACCACAGATATCTACTATACAGTCAGAGACAGATAGGACACTATGATTTGGCAATTTAGTTCCACTGTCTCCGTTAAGCGCTAGTGTCGCAAAGGAGTAGTAACGTACCTACTTAGACCTACTTGTATGAACAAATTATGAATGAATGATGAATACTTTGTTTCTACTTTTTAAAATAAAAAACTGGTAGATATGAATAAGTTTTATTTATTTTTGCTTCTTAATCTTTGAGACTTATATTTATTGAACGCTAAAACTTGAGGCACATTCATTTTATTTACGTATTTTTCGTCTATGTCTCCTCTTAAAATTTTGTTTATTATATTACACCAATTGTGTATGTGCACTCTAAGTATCAATTTAATATAATAATTAATCACAGAAGCTTTATGAATTTTGCAGCCCAACCAATTTAAATTAATTTTTGACAAAATATCGTTTTTAATAAGTCTACCGACATTTTTTTGATGAGCACATATGTTCAAATTGCTGTGAATTAAACTAGCAATATCCCTATAAGAAAACAAAAACTCTTTTGAGGGATACGCCAAATTGCTATGTTTGAGTTTTTTATATTCACGATGTACTATCCATTCATGGAAGTTTTCTTTTTCTATAGCAGTATATGTTTTTGTGCAATTTTTACAATTAAAGCATTTTGTCAAACGTCGGCATAAATATCCTGCTGTGTATGCTGATGAGTGTACACGCACTCTTTCAGTTGTTGCGCTTGTTCCATCGATGGAACTGCTTAGAGGCACACTATCAGATGGCAAAGAGAATTTATTTGGAATAGAATTCATATCTACCGGTATATTTTCCTTGTCATCATTATCACTTTCATAATCTTCTTTTAATAAATTAAAAAAATCTACAATTGTCTGTCCATCATCATCTTCGCAATTTGAGTAAATTGAATGAGGGCCCATAACATTCGATATCAATAAAGACTTAAATGTGTTTATAAATGTATTACAGTCTGGATTAACATTTCTATAGTTGATAGCTCTAATTCTACCAAAAAAGTTTTCAATGGGATCTTGATTAATAAATCTAGGATAGAAATATGTTAAACCATATTTATCAAACAGCAGCTTGGCTATCCTCTCAAAACTTCAAAGGTCATCAGCCTAATTACGTAACTGCGTAAACACTGTTGTTGACTTTTTGGCGAGAACCATTGAATACCTACAACGTGAGGCGCGATTCACTGGCATTCACCACTGTCAAGGGGTAATTAAAAAATTGCCGCCACACAATAAAAACTAGTTTTGAATCTACGTGTTACCGTTTCTATAATCAATTCGCCACGTCAAGTGCTCCGCAAAATTGTCGTCTTATACTGTCTGGAGGTACAACGAAAAATCCGCCAAATCTAATATAGTCGAAGAAATTATATTCCATAAATAAATATAATTTTTGTATTAAGTACTAGTTTTCCATTCTAATGTATTTTTTCATAAACATTTCACTAAATAGATTTACCGATCTCATCTCATCATAACGTATTTCGATTGATTCGAATATGTTGCATTAACTTGTTCATCATTCTAGAAAGTTATATCGTAATGTTTGTCATACAATAATGAACCTTAAACTGGCTTGAATTCGTACATTACAGCTTTTAATTACGGAATTGTACAAATTATAACGCACTCCCTAAAGAGACTATATTTTTAGCTAACATTTAATACATATCTTCACGCTGTACCCCACAGGGTAGTCAGAGATGATGGAGCGCCAAGCGTCGCGGTCCTTACATACTTCTTTCGCTTCCTCAAATCTCATCATTCTTCTAACACATTTTCGCCTAGGTATGCGAGTGCTTTTGACATTTCCGTCGGCTAACACACTGGCTTTTTGATCTTCATAAGTCAGCCTTGGTCTTCCTTGGCTTTTTTTACCTCTTACTTACGCTCTGTAGATTTTCTTCGTTAGTCTTTCATCACTCATTCTTTCTATGTGGCCGAATCATCTTAGCATTCCTTTCTTCATTTTTATAATAAAACTGTCGTACAAGCCCGTCATACTGCGTATTTCTTTTATCTCTCATTCCTTATCCTGATCGCAAGGGTGACACCACACAAATTTCTAAGAGATCGCATTCGCACTACATTTACCATACTTTCACTCGATTTCGGGCATATCCAGACCTCACTACTTATTATCTGTAGCGTAGCTATATATATCATAAGGTAACATTGTATTAGTATCCTACGTTCACTTGTATGTACTCTGTACTCTGTGCCATGACTCGGTGTAAGAATGTGCTCTAATGTATGGTGTAATTGTTAACAGAATAATATATAATAAAGAATATAAGAAGTAATAGAATTATCAATTACCCAACCCAAGCGAATACTACCATACAATAAAGTTGGAACCTACATCGCATTGTGGATGGCCATTTTGGCTGCGTTAGATATATTCACACTGCGTACTAATGCGGACAGAGCACCGTTCACTTTATTGTCAGCTGCTACCCGTCTCTCCACATCCAATTCACATCTTCCACCCCCCGAAAACACACTCACCAGATACACAATTTCATTCACTTGTTCTAGACATTTTCCATATACCCAAATCTCACGTTTCGTCTGTACCACTTCCCTTTTAAACCCCAGAACCTTAGTTTTGTTCACATTCATATTCAATCCTTTCACTTCACAGTCTTCTTTCATGCACATGACTAGTGTCTGCAACTCTGCTTCTGATGGTGCTATAAGCACAGCGTCGTCAGCGTATAATAAGCAGTTTACCTCTGTATCGTCTAGTATCACATACAATCACATTTTAAAACAATAATATACCAATGCTTTTTAGTTCACATGTTTCCTTTTTGAATTATTTTTCTTATATTAAGTTATTATATTACTAAATCTGTAAATTAAGTGTTGTTAAAATGTTTTATATTTAAGATAACAAACAATTATTATGTTTGTTATCCTACACAATAAATAACTTTACACAAAATCTTAGTCAATAAGTCAGCAATTTGAGAATCCGTGGGGTAATATTTTATGTGAATATAATTATTGTAGTAAAGTTCATGTATGTAATGAAATCTCACATCTATGTGTTTTGAACGCTTATTAAAGACACCTGTTTTTATTAAATGTATTGAGCTCTGATTGTCAATATGCAAAATTATTTTTATATTTATTTTTAGGCTTTTTAATAAAGATTTTATAAACATGGCTTCTTTACAGCATTCAGCAGCAGTTTTATGTATTATGCATGTTATATTTTCTTAATATGTTTTCGGTATAGGTGTAAGCTTTGTGTTAGTGATACCAGAATCATCCCTTTTTATTTCCATTCCTAAAAACGTTTGACGATTTTCATAAATTTTAATTTTAAACTTCTTATTTATATTATAAAGCACTTTTTTCATTTTTTTCTTCTTTAGAAATAATTAATCCATTATCAACATAAATAGCTATAACAACAGAAGCATCTTCATTTATTAATAAACAGGGTTGATTCTTAGTCGAAGTAAATCCTAATTCTGACATAGTGTTTAAAAATGTTACATTCCAGCTTTTAGGTGATTGTTTTAGTCCATATAATGATTTCATTAATTTTACTACCTTCCCTTTCTCTTCTACACCAGGAGGTACTCTCATATATATTATTTCTTCTTCTTTTAATTTTCCGTGAAGTAATGCTGTTTTAACGTCGAAAGTCATTAGACTGTAATTCTTAGCAGCTAATGCAAACAATGTTTTAATGAATTTGAAACTACAGGGCTGAACAATTCATCAAAATCTGTTTCCTTTTGCTCATTTCCTCGCATTACCAATCTTGCTTTGTATGTTCCAACATTTTTCACACGAAACATCCTATTACACACCTATTAATCAGTATTTTATGCCATTTAACTTCTTTTTCATCCACCAGTTTACATACTTGACTATCTCTTAACGATGTTATTTCATTGTTTACAGCTTGTTTCCATTTTTCTTTTTCAGTTGTTTTCATCGCTAGGTAGCTAGGTCTTCATAGGTAAGCATCACATAGTCTTTATATTTTTCTACATATTTTATTTACCTTCCACTTCTAGTTCTTTTTATTTCTTCATTAATATTTTCCTCTGAATCAGATATTTCGCTCTCGCTTTGAATTAATGGTAATTCTTCTCTTCTTTTAGATTCATCACAGCTCACAATGTCTGAATTATCTTCTATTTTACTTTGTCTTAACTGATCATCCTGATTTTGATTGATAATTAACATCAAAAGAGCAACCACAGAGTCGACAACCTTTTTTTAGAAATATTAATTACCTCTACTCTACACCAAACAATAAAACATAACTGTTTGACTAGTGTTTTATTTTACTAAACCATAATCTAAAAATCATATTATGAACAAGGAAAGGGGGAGGGTTGATAAGAGGCAATTTTCGCCCATCGGCTACTTGATGTGATACCAATTTTATTTAATAATTGTAACGGAGCAAGATGACGTCACTGTCACCGGGTCTGCCTAGCTGACATCACATCCTGCCTGTCACATCTGTTGTCGCCAAGGCGTGGGAGCAATGACGTCAGCAAGTCAATATAAGCCGATGCCCGGAGGGGGCGTCGACGTCTTTCGCATTTTCACCAGGGCCTTCTATATAGTAGGTTCTATTAGAAAATAACAACACACATACAGGTAGTGCCACACTTGAGCGCGAGCCTCCCGCGCGCGCTGAGTTACACGTTAGGCACTCATCATTTCGGGCCTTATGCCGATGTTATTATGCCGGCCGGTCATAACCACTTTGGGACCGGCCCTCACCCGTATAGGTTCTCGACGGCACGCAGGTGCAACTTTCCCTGTCGATATCCTGAGCCGAGGTTCCGTCCTCCGTCCCGGGTACTCCCCGGACGGAGGGGCCCTCAGGCATTGTCGACTTTTCCGGGCGGAGCGCTCTCTGTGCTTCCCTACTACGCGTCCGTTTCGCTACGACGGCCTCTAGGGTCAAGTGGCGAGTGGAGGGTAGTTTTAGCCGGTTCGAGCCCGGCACTACCCGGTCGCGCCCGACGTTCTCTCGTGAGGCGTCGGAGGCGGTTGGGTGCTCGTGCGGAGTTTCTTCCCTTCCGATAAACAAAAAAAAAAAAAAGATATGGACTATTCTACATCATTCTGCGGCTTTAGCTGTTGATTATTCGTCGTCGGCTATTCGTGACAATGTGTTATAGTTTGTAATTTGTTATTAATTATTGAGAAATAAAATGTAAAAGTGAATATACGAGTCTGTGTTCTTAATCAACGCAACATAGTATACAACGTACCAAATATGAAAAACAATTACTTTAAATAAAAAATCGGTTATTAATGGAATAAATAAAACTAATGTTTTTGTAAGTTTTATGAGCATTTATTTAAATGAACACTGCTGTCATTTGTTTTAGCACCAAAATCAATTATAATTAGTAATATTCTAATTGCAAGATTAAGATAAAAGTAAGTTGTTATTACTATGAATTCAATGTTATAAATATGGATAATAATCAACAATCGAAAATAATAACAGAAATATCAGAAAGATTGAGACAATTTATATTATGCTGTTTTTAATTCTCCTTCTGGCTTTCTTCCTCCAAATCACTACTGGACCACCCTAAAGCGGCAGCATCTTGTATTGTATGGACATATTCAAGACTTGGTGTTTTAACTTCGATTGAATTATGGCGCCAGTAAGCCGAAAACCATAACACGGAAGCAACGTGTGTACAACACTCAACGACTCTTGCGCCTACTTTACACTGGCAGTACCACTGTATGTGTGTGATATTGTTTCTATCTGTTTTTATCCAAATATTATAGTTTTTGGAACTTGTGTGCTTTCATCGTAGTTGAACTCGAAGAACAGAATCATATTCACGACGTATGTAAAGACCTTCTTCATTTATGTGCTCTTGAGTGTAAGATTTACTTTGTTTGAGTTGATAAATACCAAGTGTTAAATGTCGCAGCTCATCCCAAGTTAGGCGTGGTAAATCTTGAAGTTCTGTGTCTGTTAGCTTAATCCAGGTAGCTTTTTTCTCGCCCATCCTTTTTCTTCGACTAATTGTTTTATGTAGTTAGGGTTTTTTGTCAAATCAAGCATTCGTTGAGCGATTATTTCGTATCTTCGGTGTTTTTAATTCTTGTAGGATAGAATCTTAGATTAAAAAAGCTAATCTGAGGATGGAATGCATTGAGAATAGCACATATGATTCGCACGTAGTCCCCGATGGTATTTGGGTATTTGGTATCACTTTATCCAATACTCTCCAGTTTTTCAACTGACCATTAACAGCTTCAACGACCCATCTGAATTTTTGAGTCACAGCAAGAGAGGTCTAAACAGATTCACGATTGCGGTGCAAGTAATACGCGCAGAGTATATTTTTCCGTATAGGGTAGACGTGCCCAGTGAACCAAAATAAATTTGTACTCACATAAAAGTTTATTAAAAGAGCAGTATCATTGAGCGTAAAAACGAATATGGTTCATGGAGCGCATGTTAAAGAAATAATAACTTAATGTTGAAAAAACGACAAAAATGTACAAAAAAGGCGAAACAGAGAGTGTTTCGCCTTTTTTGTTTGGACGATAATTGCTTTGACTTACTGTATTATTTATCACGTAAATGTCACTGAATAAAAATTTATATATCTTTAACTATACAAATCCATTTAAAAATAGCCGGAAACAGAAACTTTTTTTTTGAGTGTGTGTTGGGCGAAAAATACCTCATATCAACCCTCCTCCTTTAATCTTATATTCTTGATTCCAGAAGCGTATCCATACTTTGATTACGTTAATGACGGAAGTACTAGAAAACACTACCTATTCCGATCTATTATAATAACATAGTGAAGTGATTATAACAATTTATAACACAAATCATAATGATTTCCACTGATTAGTTGTTTGCCAATGCCTTCAAAAATAAAAATAAATTTTACATGTTGATTGTAAGAATTTTGTAAGTTCTCAGTTTATCTATGTTCTCACTTGTCACTTGTCACTCCTAGTGTCATTGTCATTTGTTGTGCACATTTTACTACTTTTTTAGTTTTTAATCTACTTATTCTTTTCAGTCTCACAAGAAGTTGATATTCAAATATTTATAATTTATGTGTGTAATATAAATATTGTCTGAAAGATTATAAATAATATAATAATAAAAATTATATGATGGAAGCTTCACTTCGCACAGCGAGACTTTTCAACCGGTGTTTTCGTAAATCCATAGGAATTTGTTCTTTTAAAAATGTTACCGGTGCTGCAATCAAGGAGGATGTAAACACAGAGCTGTTGAATGGTTTTAATAACGACATCAAAGCTGGTTAGTCCAAATTTTGTTAAATATTTTATCATCTTTGAATTTATCTTCGTGCGGCAGTCTCATATGTTGAAAGTATTAACTAATAATACATTAATATTTTTGTAAAGTTCTCATAATGTTTTAAGTTTAAGTACTTATATCAAATTGCTACATAGGACTTATATAATGTAACTTGATCATTTCATGTACTTCTAGTCTTGCAATAGATTTAACTTTCAGTACTTGGTTTCAAAAATATAATTAATTTTTTACTGAAATAAATACATTCTACATTACACATTTAATTTAAACTTAGCAAATAGTACCATGCATGCTATCCTCATATTTTTGGAACTCTTGCCTTAAATTTCTTATTGTTTCACTACCTATGTGGCTGAGGTCAAAAAACAAACAATTTATATATTATTAATTATTTAGACTAAAATCACCTTTTAGCATTTACTTTTGTCCTCAGAATTTTTTCCAAATTATTTGGATCTATTTCTTATGAATGATATTTGTTTATCGAACTCATTCGGACTGCAATATAATTGTGCCGATTTTAGTGAGGTAAAAAATCATATCTGTTATAAAATTTGTTGAAGATCATGAATCTGACGATTAATTCGGATTCGGTGCTGGTTAGGTGGTCGAATTCTATCTCTGGTATATCCTGAAGATGCTTCGTTGAGAGGCGAAACATGTGTCGGTTGGTGATTTTTAGAGTTTGAGCGGAAGATAGCTAGAGATTTTAGGAATTTATCACATGCGATTAATTATCTTGTCCCATCTTCAAAATTTTTGCACATACAATTGTATTTCTAAAGTTACAATTGTGTAAATGCACAGTTGTATAGAGACGCCCTACATATCCATGGTACATGTGCAGCACACAATTGTATTGAGAGGAGTCCAATGGTTGTTGTTGAAAAATAAAATAAACAAGATTTAAGATAAACTAAGGTACATGTATTTTGATAACCATTTGCAAGCATTGAAATCTTTCAAAGTATACAAAATTAACATTATAATATCACAATCTAAACAATTAATTTAGACTGCAGTTACATCTAATCAGTCTCAAGTTACAAAATAATTAGTGTGATATCAGGATTAGTGAAAATCAAAAAAGCAGTTTCGGTCCTTTGTCAGGCAAAGACATATATTGCATTTAGTGCAGTCTGCTCGTACAGTTTAACGCTCGATAAGCTTGTGGTTGCTTTAATTGTTAAAGCACATTTGATGCATTAAAGTTTAATGTGTCAAATACCAGCCAGTGATTGTATCCATCAATTTGTTTATCTAATGGCTTAGGACGATATTTTGAAGTAGAGGGTATTTCTGTAAATTTTGGATTGTTTCTACCCCCTGTTGGCTTCGGTGATCCAGCTAGTAGGTAATCGCGAATGCTTAGACGAAACTCCAGCTAATACATAATATCCTAGGTCTGCATTTTGTTAGCCTTACAATCATCTCTGTATTTTGTCCAAGATATAACAATAGGCGAGTCAAAAAGATGGAATATCACTGTGAAGGTCAATGTTTTGATCTTGACCAAAGTCTGGTATATTTCCATTTACCAATCATATACATCTACAATCAACACCTCCCATGTAGCTATTGCAATTCTTCACAATAGCAGGACAAGAAACTTATGTATATTCTTTCTTCTTCTTGTCCCAACTAGATACTATTGTAAGAGGTTCAGAGCCAAAAGCTGTTGAGGTCATCAACATCCTTGTTATCTTATTTATTTTAGAATGCAAACGTCACTATTGAGTCTCCTCATGTTCATCACGTTTCATAGATACATCCTTTTTAAATTGATATTTGGTGGTTGCTTTGGTATTGAAATGAATAACCATCAGTGTCTGTGTCAGTGCCAGTTCCTACCTTCTTTCTTTTGATGAGTTCTCGCATTAGCGGTAAGGATGTAAAATACGTATCAAAATAAAGGAAACAACCTTGGTAACATGACAGCTTTTCTTTGAAGAGATTTTAAATCTCTTAATTCTTACTAAGTATGGCCAATAACAACAATACCTTTAGAATTGTTTTCAGGCGTCTTCTCGTAGTTTTTTCGTAGGAACGATTCGTAAAATTTCTTCAACGATCGATTATTCACAAATTGGTTAGGTCTTTTGTCCTTAGAAATAAAGTTAAAGACAGTATAATGAAGTTCACCAAATTTTTAGAGGGAATCCACATTTGGCTAATGCTGTGCTGCAGTCTTTGTGGACAGTTGTTTCTTCTTCGGCGAGCATTATGTCTGGGCTCATTCTACGAGGTATTTCTGAGACCCTTAACCCTTGAACCCTTGAGACCCTTGGAGTTGGTTTTGAAGAGTTCTTGAGAGGCTGTTTGTACTGATGAATTGGTTGCTATGATATGATGGAATGCTAAAACAAAGGAAATTGCTGGAAAGTGTAGTGGTGTATCCATGTTTCATCTACAGTCACAAACCGACGAAAAAACTCACCCGGATTACGTTGCATGAGCGACAACAGAGCTTCTCGACTCGACTGTGAGCAAACGCGGCACCCATCTTGCCGAAATCTTTTTCATACCCAATTTGTCATGGAAAATAGAAATGACGCTACCTTTTGAAATCCCTGTAACCTCAACTATCTCACTCAACTTTAATCTTCGGTCACTTAACACCATATCGTGTATATTATTGATCATTTCTGGCGTAGTCACCTCTACAGGGCATCCTGAGCGTGGTTCATCCTTTGTTGATGTACGACCACGTTTAAATTCATTTAACCAGTTATAAATAGTTGCAAGTGAAGGAGCAGATGTGCCGTGAACTAAATCCAACTCATTTTTTATTTCTTTTGCTGTTAAGCCTTTTATATGAAAATGTTTAATAACAGATCTAAACTCAATTTTTTCCATTTTTGTAAACAATCGATTTTTTTTTTCAATACGAGAAACACACAAGGACTCAACCCATCCGGCTGAAACTTCACAGCATACCAGGGCTTAAAGATCAATTTCTTGATTTAACTGGCATGGTGGCAGAGTGTCTGGCTTCTAGTCGGGGTCTCCGATTCGATCATCGGTCACACAGGCCAATTTTAGGAAACAAATTTAGTCTGGGTGCTACTGGAAACTCTCCCTGTTCGTCGTTTGGTACTTACCCATATTACAACCAGTGCGCTTAATTCGGTTTTCGCACAGTTTGAGCAATTAGATGTGCAATTACCTAGACTATTATTATTATTTCCCATTACAGTATATATAGCCCATTACCAGATTTATAGCATCATTAGGCATCCACATGCATTAGCTTTTTAGTGATTCAACGAGAAGCATTTTGAAACCAAGAAAAGGCACGTATCATGAGTCTTATGCCACAAAATCATAAACCAAACCAATTATATACATGGAAAAATATCCTGCGATTCCATCTCTTACTTCTAATTTTTATTCTATAACCAAGCATCGAATCAATAAGGTCAACACCTCCCATGTATGGGTTGTATACTTACGCTATCAGTGAGCAAAATACGTTTTCAAGTTGTCTTTGTCTAACAATTTTTCTTACTTCATATTCTGTACTTTTTCCGACATAGGTAGAAGCTAAAATAACTTTGTAATCCAGTGAAGTCACCACTTTAATATTTTACGTTAGTGACTAATAATTCTGTGGTAATATCTTCGTTGTCTTCTTCCACTATTTTCTCTTCACAGTAACCTATTCATCAATCATAAAGATTTCATTCACTGATAAATCTTAGAACTGAATCAGGTTGTTCCTTGGTGGATATAGGTGTCTTCCAGATTTCGCCATTGATTGTAAACCTTGCAAATTCTTCGCCATCTATTAAAGAAGTCAAAAAGTCCTTTTTGCAAAATGCGGCATGAAGTTTTTTTATACCCATCTTAACACTTGTCAAATTGTACTACTTAAGGGGGCGTTTTCTATTTACTGTACCTAGGGACAATGTTTTTTTTTTGTGTAAGGTAACAAGATGTGGTAACTGGTGTAAATACCTGATACCAAAAAAATTTTTTTGGTTCGTATTTTCTGGAATAATGCTTGATAGACGCATAGCTACATTGCTGCTAACTCCAGGGTCGGGTTCATTTTCAAGAAAAACATTTGATTTTGCTGCGGCAATTCGGCATAGATCTCATAAGTTGCGCCTGATGCACCACTATAAAACAGTTAGCTTTGTAACTCCATTTCTGGGGTTTTGAGGATTATAATTTTTCGAGCTTGTTTTTCCTTTTGTTGACATTACCTGCTCATCAAAATCTTTTTCGAACTCTGTTTAGAAGACGTCTTATTCGTTGTAACTTATCATAGTTTGGGTCTTCGATCTTAAATAAATAGAGAAAATCTCTTCATGTGTGAAAAAGGCATCACATGCCCAAACTACTGACAGTTGAAATGAATCAGTGAAAATCAAACGTAGTTAAAAAAGATTTTGGTTATGGGCGGAGATTTAGATTGTCGACAAATGTTCCTCGCAGCTCGTCGGAAGCACGAGTTGTAAGGGACATAATTTAAATTTAGGCGGCGCTGTGCCAGTCTTCCGTCGAGCGTTGCTGTTTCCTTCTCGAGTCGCGCTACAGGATGAGATCGGCATATACACCTACGCTGGTCTCCATCAAGCAGCAGCAACACTTAGTAAAGAGATCGCCGCTGAACTCGGTGAGTAAATGTCATTTATTTTGTCGCAATGTGTTTTTTTAAACACCACACAGGTGGTAAACAATCACGTAGTCCGTCATAGCCTATAGATCTTTATCAGACTTTTCTCAGTTATGACCCTAAATCTTAGTCATTATCAAATATTACTCATATGTTTTATTTTGTTTTTAAGTTTTTTTAATATACCTATTACAATATAATAGGGAAGTAAAATAATTTTTAATAGAAGGTATACTTCATTATCTAAATGTGTTAAAAGGACCATCCACAGTGCGGTGTCGGTGCTGACTTTATTGCACGGTAGTGAACCCTAGATATGCCCAAAATCGAGTGAAAGAGTATAATAAATGCCGTAGAAATACGATTTCTCAGAAATATGTGCGGTGTCACCTTTGCGGACAAAATAAACATTGAACCGATACGCAGTATGACGAGGTTGGACGACAGATTGTTGTAAAAATGAAGAAAGGAATGCTTATGTGGTTTTTGCCCATAGAAAGAATGAGCGATGAACAATTGATGAAGAAAATTTACAAAGTGAAAGTCGGTGGCAGCAGAAGTCAAGGAAGAACGAGGCTGAGTTATGAAGATGAATTAGCTGACGGTAATGTCAAAAGCACTCGCAAACCTAGACGAAAATCTCTGAGAAGAATCATGATATTTGAGCGAAAGACGTACACAAGGATCGCCATGCTTGGCATTCAGTCCTCTCTGACTATTCCGTCAAGGATACAGTGTGAGGATTATGTATAGTATGTGTATGTATAATTAATGTACTCTCAATACTGTTCCAATTGATTTGATTTTTATTTATAACATGCATTATATTTCAGTGGGCGATTCTGAACGAACCATTGCATACTTATGCAGTAACGACGCTTCACACGTCATCGTGCAATGGGCTATATGGATGACGGGTAATATAGGTAAGAAAATAATCATTGGACCAAAGTGGACAATATAAATTATAATAATTTTCTACTAAATACGAGCTTCATTTAAAGGAACAATATGATAGTATAATGATAGTATAAGTTCGAGTCGCTCTTTTTGCTTAATTTGAAAAGACGTTATACTATCTTCTTGCGCATAGAGCACATAAATAGAGTTAAAAAGATTAATTTGACTAGTCGCAATCAGGGCCGGCCCTATCATAGGGCCAACAGAGCGGTCGCTTCAGGCGCAAAGTCCAGGCTGGCAGGGCGCCTTAGTGGTAAAGAAAAACGAAAGAAAAAATGTTTCTTTTCTTTTTTGAATTTTGATTGCGAGTGAAGAGTGCATTGCAAACGAGCATGACTATTTTCAATCGACAAATTAGATAGAGACTTAGGATGTTGTCGAGATATTCCAAATTCTATACTAACACCATTGCAGGCACAACTGATATGTATTAGGGGGTGCCATAATTGGATTTAGCCCCATCCTAAAGCTTGCCTCGAGCTGGCACTGGTTGCAATCCGCGCAGCAATGTGAATCTTCTATTTTGGCCAGGTATACATAAGTATCCTCGTATGTTTTCAACGGGTGCACAATTCTACAAAAATTTACTAAGAACGTGTCGGATACTCATTTACTTTGGACAAAGAAGTTAATTGTAAAAAGAAATGAATGCAAATTACTCATTATTAAGTACAATTTAATTTCACATTTGTCTGGTTGTGTGTTAAGAGTACGGCTTTATATCAAGTTTCAGCTCAGTAGTTGGACAGATAATGAATATGTCGGCTGTGACATACTACGTGTAAATACTCAGACGTACTTACAAACTTGACAGAAGTTCTGGGTTCTAATTTTATTATTTAGGCTACGGATGAACAAAAAAGGACAGTTAAGCAGTGGGTAATACCCACTGCTTAATATCAAAATTAAAACACCTGCAAACTCTATACTGCTTTATGTTTATAAACCATTTGTAGAGAGGGATGATATGCTGTAGCTAGGGTTTCTGGTCGAGACTTCTCGAAGCGAGAATTCCCGAGTAATCTGACTCTACTCGAAACGAGAAAAAAGTTTCGAGAAATCGCCTCTTGATCTCTTGATTATGTTTGCGTCCGTGCTCTCTTCTCCCGCGCGGTTTTTTTAATTTAATTAAACGAATGTGATTAAAAGATCTAATTATTGATGAGAAAAAAGATACTGTAAGTGTTCAATATATAACTTTCGTTCTATAAGGTCTCAGTAGAGAAAAGACTCATTATTTCGTTAAATAAATGTCGTTATTAATAAACCTTGTAGAAGGAAAGTTGTAGCCAAATGGCGCAATTGCCCCGCAGTTTCAATAGCCCCGACCGATTATTTACTATTTGTTTACTGAAAAATAAACTCAAATTTAGTTATTTTGTTTAAAAAACAATTAAACCGACTTCAAAAAATAGCAATGAAAAGTAAATAACTATCCTTTACTAAATTGCCAAATCAATGTTCGACAACAGAAAGTCTATTAGTTTAGTAGGCTTGGTACCGACTTCAGTAACTGTCAAATTTAATTATATAGGTATTTGTATCGTATTTATAGTTATTTTTGTACTTAAGTTTTGATTAGTAAAGGATAGTTATTTCATAATTTTCAGTGTTATTTTTTGAAGTCGGTTTAATTTTTTTATAAAATGTTTTTTATTTCTCCCTTTTGAGTGATCTTGGCCTAAATAAGTATCTAGGGTAGGTCTACAATTAATTTATTTTCTAATTCTGGAACGCAACAATGTGTTAACTTTCATTCTATTGAAGAGCATAAAATATGTTTATAATTTCGACATATTGGGCATATTGTTGTCTATTGTAAGACAACTTTTCAGCCAGCAATATGCGTGTCCTCGAATGCCATACGCTTCACATTTTGGTAAGAGTATTTTGTGTGAAACAATTCGAAAGCTCTACTCATATCAAAAAATATAGCAGCTACATCTTTATTGTTATTGGCGGAATCTATTATACTATTTATAATTTTGAAAGCCACCAATATCGTCGATTTACCTTATTGAAAACCATACTGTTCAGGACAAAAATATTATACATACATACATATCTTCACGCTGTATCCCTAGCCGGAGCGCCAGAAGTGCGGTCCTTACATACCTCTTTCGCTTCCTCAAATCTCATTATTCTCCTCACACATTTTCGCCTAGGTATGCGAGTGCTTTTGACATTTCCGTCTGCTAACACTGGCTAATAAAGAATATTATACTTATCAATAAATGAACTCAATCTAACCGAACAGAATCTACAGAGCGAAAGTGAGTGGTAGCAGAAGCCAAGGAAGACCAAGGCGGACTAATAAAGATCAAATAGCCAGTGTTAGCCGACGGAAATGTCAAAAGCACTTGCAAACCTAGACGAAAGTGTGTAAGGAGAATAACGAGATTTCAGGAGGTGAAAGAAGTATGTAAGGACAGCGATACTTGGTGCTCCGTCTTCTCTGACTACCCCGTTAGGAATACAGCGTGAGGATATGTAACGTTGTTTTTAATAGTCACAAACTTTAGGCTTTTGTATCCATATAACAGGACTCAATTTTTTTCTTACCGAATCGAATAGCTTTGCTTTTGATAAATCAAAACGCAAAAATAAATTTAGACCTTTTGGTTTTAGTTTTCAAAACATGAAAACGGCTAACTGTAGCGACCCTGAAAATAACCATTTATGCTCGATTTCAATAAAGTTCTTTGTTTATAATATGAGTATCACGAGTATCACGTATTATAACCTGTGCTTTATATTTAAAATGTAACCAATTTGTTTTTCAAAGTAATGTCGTACCGGAAGTTTTAAAGACATTGATGTACTGACCTTGTCGTCCTTATACATCTTTGAAATTATTATGTATACGAGGAAAAATATAGATCAATTTACAAAAAAAGGCGATATTGGTGGTATGGAAACCCGAGGTCGTGATAAATTGGTTGTTCCAAAATTTAAATTACATAAGTCAAATGTTTCATTTTTGGGTAACTGCGTTCGTTTTTATAATAAAGTTCCTCAAGAAGTCACTCAATTAACAGAAAATATATTTAAATTAGTTATAAAACGTACATTGATTAGACAATCATACTATAAAATAAACGATTTCGTTGAAGATAAAACAATAGTCTGGAAATGATTTTCTCTGCACATGCATTTACTGGCTCT
The DNA here is from genome assembly GCA_907165235.1 of Zeuzera pyrina. Lineage (NCBI taxonomy): Eukaryota > Metazoa > Arthropoda > Insecta > Lepidoptera > Cossidae > Zeuzera > Zeuzera pyrina. Next base: position 11,179,186 of record OU015641.1, read on the forward strand.
CTGAATATTGTATTTTAATAAACCTTTTGTAAAATGATTTTGAAAAAATTATACCTGACTGATTTCTTGTCGGTTCTTCCCAGTGTCCAGGTTTTCTTTTCTCTTCTCTTTGAACCGAACTAAAGTAGATTTGACGTTCAAAAATACCTCGTGATTTGGTTTACTTGAATAAATTGATTTGACTTTGACTTTGAAGTAGTTTTTAACCGAAAGTGAGAACGAAATCGAATATCAGATTTTATTTTTTATTAAATTTTTACGTTTCTGTTTATTTTAACTAATTCAGTTGTGTTGTTTGATAAATAATAGTTGTGTTGCTTTAAAAAATACTTTCTACTGAACATGGTATGGGGCGTGATGACTTCTCACTTCGATCGTCGTCCAATTGTTAGGTTATATAATATAATAATATATAATTGATCGATTACGGTAGCCTGCTAAAATTGAAATCGCAACAACCTTAGTGACATTTCGCGCTACCTTCGATGGTTATTTATCGAAGTGGTGCGAAGCGGGAAGTCATGTCATCACATACCACGTACAGTGCAAAGTATTTCTTTAAGCAACAAAACTACTATCATATCTAAGTTCTATCTACTGATCTATCTTACAACTGCAAAATTGTACCGATACTTGCCGAACCCGAAAGTTCGGTCTGATTACGTAATATGTTTCAAACCGCAATCCGTAATATAGCATTGTACTTGTGTTAATCGTGTGGCCATCTGTTCGTATTCATCTTGTGATGCTAGTATATTTATTTCGCACCTAAAATCATATAGGACGGAGCCATAGTCGATTGCCACTCTTATCACCGTGTGTCAAACGGATTTTCGTCTCTTTGTCTATCTCATTGAGAATAACCACGAGTAAAACAGTTAGCTATAGTAAGTTTGGTATCCTCGCACTGTCGGTGTAATTCGTGTCAGTTTACGACCCGCTCGACCTACATAACATTGATTACTGGAATAAATATTTGCAAAGTACTCGTAAATCTTAAGTGTGGTTACTAGTATTCAGGAAAATAAAAATATGTCATGTTCAGCTGCGTATTGTTGTCCTGTGGCCATTATTTAGTCATCCACATTGGTACAAGTCTAAAAACTAGGTGAACAAAAAACGGACACGCTCTAAAAGCAAAATATCCCGTCATTTTGATTCTTCTTCCGATCGGAAGAAGAATCAAAAAATTCGGATCTTCTTGATTCGAAATATTTGTCACAAAATAGCGCGGGTATAGCAAGGTTAAAACTAGTGATGTACCTATTCGATTATTTTACAAATCGATTAATCGATATACTTATAACAATAATCGATCTGTAATCGATTATTGAGCGTTGTGATTTATGATTTATGAAGGTAGTTCTTTCTCATTTTTGTGGAAAAAGGCAAGATATTTTTAAGAAACTACCTAAAACGATCTTCGTAAATCGTAATTCGAATTAAATAAAGGTATTGACGTTTTAGACAGTTCTTTAAAAAAATAAGTCATAAATCTTAAGATTTATTTATTCCACAAATGTACTAATATGTTATTGGTTCAGCCATTTTAAATACAATCTAATTTAATTAGTAGGTACAATACACTGCACTGTCGTCTCGTTATAATCAGAACATAAAATGACAAGTGACAACTCTCTCTTGAAACATGAAATTCTTCAACGAACTGTTTTCATTTCTTTACTTTTAAATGACGGGGAATTACCTACGAATAAAAATTCGTGGGTTAGTAATAAAGTGAAGAGGTTCATAGATAATAACAAGGGAATCCCCTTTTTCAATGACAGGGTTACTAAACCGTACAAGCAACAAAAGTAGAAATTGGTAGTGTGGTAGAATTTTTTCATAATCGATAATTATAGATTATTCAAATTATAATCGATTGCAGTCGATTATTGTAATAATCGATTATTGATAATCGATTTCGCACATCGTTAGTTAAACCAATAGGCCGTCACACAATTAAAAAGATTCCTTTTGCAATGTGGAACTTTATAACGTGTATTGGGGTTATACTAAATCGATAATAATAATTTTTTTCAGCTGTACCCCTAACTTCTCTACACCCACCAGAAATGTTGAAATACTTCATCAACGATAGCAGAGCGAGTTTGCTTATCTGCAGCCAGGAATATGAGAAATTAATACAACCTATATCTCTGGAGGTCTCCCGACCTTTGTTGCTGGCGTCACGAGATAACGAGATCACCGCGCAGTTGTACCAACCTAACGCCTCCTTACTGAAATCGAAAGACGACGAGTCTTTAAGTGATGTCGGTAGATCTAATTCATTCTACGGGAGGTCTGATGCGCTCATCATTTATACTAGTGGTGAGTGTACATTGTATAAGTACCTACGGTCTGTAAATACCTAACACCTAACACGGGCTCCTTACATTACGTGACGAATTCCGACAATTTTTAGTTATCTTCCATCAAATTCCAAATCTATCAATCGACACGTGTTACGCCTCTCAACGAAGCATCCTCAGGATACCCCAGAAACCAGACCCAGCCAGCTAACTGGCAACGATTCGGTGCTAACTAGCTGCTCGATTCACGGGTTCGGAATTTTGAGCGGAGATAGTTAAAATTGTAGAAATTCGTCATGAAATGGATTTCCACAAAGTAACACTTGAGTCTATTCAATATTTTGACGTGGATACGTCTATGTTTTCGTTTGTAATAGGATCATTTCGCTCACAGGAGCTTATGCACTAACGCTATCTGTTGGCAGAAAGTAAACGAAGTCGATGAGTATGAAACGGTCATTTCACTCCTTACAAAATTTTTTAATATGAATTTTTGGCCTTGGTAGTAGTGTAGTCCAGCATAGTTAGATGTCACCACTAGTTTTTTATGTTATGTATTGAACTCTTCGATCACAAATAAAGAACTAGATTCATAATTTCCTATAAAATTTAAACAAATTATTGTCCGAATTGACGTATATATTTTTAATGTCGTAAAGTATTATCGGCAATATTGTGTTAATCTAAAGTAGACCTTACTGTCAAACCATAAGGTTATAAACGCTTGTAAACGATTCTTGCATGACATTGAAATGAAGTTTGTTAAATAAAATATTTAAAATGCAATCTTACGTCTCGTGCATAAAATATAATTCAAATAATCTATTCGCGTTGCTACGTTGATTTGTTGCGTGAAAGTGACAAGGATAAGACAAATATTGTCAGGCAATATTTAAAAATATGATTACGCATTTAATAAAAAAGAGCTATGTAACGTTATTACTATAATGAAATAATGAACACGTAAATAATATTATTTATGTATTAACCGAAAATAAGAACTCGCGTCCTTTTTTAGCGAATTTAGATGTGTTATTTTTGCAATTTTTGAAGGAGCATTTTGACGTGTTCACTGTTAGCGTTTCGGATACCATTAAAATAGAAGTGCGCTCAAATACTCATTAGAGCGCACATTTGGTTCGGACATTTTTGGAGCGTTGATTGTGTATCTAGTTTTTTATTTGTGATCGAAGATTGAACTTCATTACAATTTACAAAAGTTAGTAAATGCATAGTAGATGCTACTTAAGAGTATCATTCACAAACAAATTTTTGTTTAATTGAAATTATTTATATTTTTCTTTATTTCAGACATTTCGTATCATCGGTTTGTGCTTAATGAACTTAGTTTATTAAACTCAGTTTGAAACATTAATTCGTATTGTTCTTCCAATTGCTTGAATATCCTGTAATATATAGACGTATCCACGTAAAACTTACGGCTGTATCAAGGATACAGCCAACCAGGGATTTTTTTTTAATTTCACTTTTTGATCATGCTTTTCTGTGAACAAATTTAAATTATAATTTTAAATGATTTAAGCACACATAAAGAAACAGTAAATACTGAAGACATCAAACTATTGCAATAGTATTTAATTAAATTCTTGATGTCTCTGTTATTTTATTAGAATAATATTCAATACCTTGTTAGAAATGTTTTATTAGGTACAAGTTTAGTGTATATAATGTAAATGTATGTATGTACATAGTATGAAACCTGTATTCTCCGCGATATATTAGTTTCAATTTGTAGAACAATTGTAGGGTAATTGAGAAATAATCAAATTACAAGTTACATTTATCATCTGTCAAAGATGTAATTTTGTATGAGAATTGTTCAAGAGTATGAACGGTGATGTCATAGTTTTTCTCTGTTATTGACGAATTTTCTTTTTTCAAAATTAATAATTAAATTTAAAAAAAAGAGATCTTTCTGTTCCTTTTCATTCAGCTATTTTAGATATCTGTTTTCCGTGCTGATATAATTTGTTTTCGATCCTGTCAATTGTCAAATACTAAGAATTTGAGTTTACCTTGTATGTTATCGCGTCGGCGACTCTGTAAAAACATTTGTTATGCTCTTTTTGAAGATTTCTATATTTAGTTCATATCACCTACGCGGTATCTATCAGTTAGTTACGCTGCTATGATTTTACGCGACTGCATCTCACCAGGCACGACCAGCAAACCAAAGGGAGTGGTGTGGACCCACGGCATGCTGTCGTCTCAGATCGCCTCGTTGCACGCCGCCTGGAAATACTCCGCCAGCGACGTGGTTCTGCATACATTACCGCTGCACCACATACACGGGCAACTCAACTCATTGAATGCGTCCTTAGCTGCTGGAGCTAGGTATTTATTAAGTGTCAAAATGCACAGAACGTATTTTGCGACGTGTTACGAAATATGTGCGACGCAACATACGCTCAGTGTGAACCTAGCCGCACAAATACGTCAATACGACGCGTATCCCTTATGTGTAATGTCCCGTGAATACGCTCTGCGTTGCAACTCAAAAATGCTTCTTCCCATGAGGAACATGATTCGAACAAAATACACTAAAGCAAATAGGAAATTTAACCTTGTAGCGTCATCTTTGAGGGGAGAGTGGCATGGTCGAACGCAAAATACCCATGTCAGCGCGCAATCCTATCTATGACGACGACTTAAAACGACGCAAAATGCGTTCGTTGTGACGCTACACACGGTACGCTCAATGTAGTTCGACACTAAAGTGAAACCTTAACCCCGTGTGTGCTCTTTAAAATGGGGAAAAACCGATGTAACGAAAGTATAAGTTCGCCGCTAGTAGGGTGATTTCGATTTGATGATGTACATATTATACAGCGTGTCCCTGGAAATATGGATCAAATGAAATAGGCTGTTAGAAAAGTTCATTTCTTATCTTTTTACACAAGAATTAGGATTGGATTTTGTACTTAGAAGTAGGCGTTAATCCATTATATTAGTGCAAGGAAAATCGCTTAGTATATCTAATATCGTCGGGGACTTTTAGGCGGTAAAGGGAGAAGAACACTTGGCATTTTATTCAGATGTCGACTTTTTGCATTTTCGGGAATTTTGAAGCACAATAGTGATAGTAAATTCCGCGTTAAAGTTCTGTGTAAGCGAACAGAATTGAAAGAGGTCTCAATAAACACGTGCAGCTGAAGATTTCGCGTTCTTCAAAAAAATCCTTTTTAACCTTAGTAAAGCCAAGTGTCAGGGACTTAGTTATGGGAGAAATTATTATTCAAGACATCAGCTACCTAGTAGTGCTCTTTGCCTTCCTTTTCAAGGGGAATCTCACAAACAACTGGCCGGACTTTTGGCGGGAACGAGAGAAGTGAAGTTGGCATTTTATTTAGATTTTCTATTTTTTGCATGCAAAAGTGATAGTATATTGTGCGTTAAAGTTGTATGCAAGTGTTAAGAATTGGAAAGTTTGAATAAATATATGCAACTAAAATTAGTTTTTCCGTTTTGCCAAGAAGTCTTTTTTTAACTTCAGTAGCATTTTACTGGAGGAGTCTTAGGCACTTAATGACTGAAGAAACTAACAAGTTATATATATCAGACATGTGCTACAAGTTATATATATCAGACATGTGCTACAAGTTATATGTATCAGACATGTGCTACAAGTTATATATATGAGACATGTGCTATATGAATATATCTATTACCGAAGACATTGTCTGTATGGGCATAGATCTCTTCGCCTTCCCTTCAAGCAAGAATCTTACAAACAACCGAATACAAGGCCCGGTAATGTGCGACAGGATACGCATGCTGCGGTCGTTCGTGTCGCACGCCGTGTGGGCGCGACTGCTGGGCGTGGGCGAGCGCGACGAGGCGCGGCCCACGGCGCTGCACGGCGTGCCCGCCATGTTCGCGCGGCTCGCCGCCGACTACGACAAGATGTTCGCGGGCGAGCGCGCTTCCTCCTACGTGCGCGCCGCACTCGCGCGCATGCGCCTTCTGTGCGCCGGCTCCGCGCCGCTGCCGCCCGCGCTCTTCCACAAGTGGGAGCAGGTACGTGTTATATACGAGATGTATGTGGGCATGTGGTATTTGGGTATCAATGTGGAAGTTGCCTGTAAAAATTTCGTCGGAAAATAACGCTGCTCATTCAAAAGTGGAAGGGGCTGCATTTTATGACTTCTAACGAAAAAGAATAGCACTCTTCCACAAGTGGCCGGAGTTACTTGTTTGTTCTTTCCTTCTCTGATGGAAAAAAAATGTTCTTCTGTGCAAAGAATTTCCGTAGTTCTTTTGCTAAACTAATTATATACAAGTATATCTGAAGTCATTCTTATTTTAAACTGTAATACAAATTATAATAATGATCTATTGTGTATGTCGGCCATGTTTTCACATAAAATTTAGTCGTAATATAATTAAATAAACCACAGATCGCCGGCACACGTTTATTAGAGCGGTACGGTATGTCAGAAACTGGTATGGCGTTGTCGAACCCATACCGACCAGTGGATGCGCGAACTGTGGGCTGTGTGGGTCGGCCGTTGCCCGGCGTTTTGGCGAGGATAGTTGCTGTTAAAGACGATGGCCAGCTAGAGCCATTGGTCACTGTAGAGACGCCGGATGTCGATAATCGGGTAAGATATCTTCACGGTTTGTATTCATTATAATAATAAATTAACGGGTTCTTACCGCGATATTAAATATTTTGAGTTTCCCGATATTTCGATGCTGTTACAAGCACCAACATCGAACAGCATCGAAACATCGGGAAACTCAAAATATTTAATATCGCGGTAAGAACCCGTTAGTTTATTATTATAAAGATATCGATTTGTCTATATCGATAAATATATATTCCATTTCATTATAATTTATATATATTTTTTGCTATATTAGGTGTCTATGTAACATATATTTTATATTAGCGACCCGCCCCGGCTTCGCACGGATAGAAATTATATTGAAAACAAAATACAGCCCATGTTACTCGCTCATAATGTAGCTTTCTATAGGTGAACAAACAAACAAACAAAGTTTACCTTTTTATGATATTAAGTATAGATATTTACTGAATAAAACCCTGTATTATTGAATTATTATAATTGAGTGTATAAGAGCGTAATTTACTACACGAGTTGCAAAGTGGGAGAGAAATAGTGGTGGCGGTGTTACCACAATTTCGTTAAGTGTTGCTAACAACTATCTTCTGCGGTGTTACCACAACAAATTACTCTGTTAGTGTTGCTAACAGCTATCTTCTGCTCTTGCTCCAACCCCCTAACTTAAGTGTGACCCGAAAGTACGAGGCTTGTACTAAAAGTACCACAACGAACCGAGAGAACTCTCAGTAAAACCTAGACTCAAACCTAATTTATAAAAGTTCGTTTTATAACTTCTTATTAGTTAGCAGAACCTCTGACACCGCACTGATCGGCACAACGTGTTTCACTTTTCAGCGATACAGTTTCGGTGTTGGTTCGCTAACCAATTGGCTACTTGACAGTTGTAACAATAAAATATGAAATATATTGAATATGATAGCTTATATAAGTAAACAATAATTATATAATATTTTTTTGTAAATATTTTATTTTTGCAAAATATATTAGAGTTTTTTGTCTGTGGATTACAAGAGCCGAAACGCGGGCGGCCATGTTGGAGCATCATGTGACGTCACATTTCAAAAAACAAAACATCCATTACGGAATACTGTTGTTTTTTGTTCATTACTGTCACTCTGTCTATCGTTTGCGAGTTGTTGACGGAATATACACAAAATTATTTCAATTTGTATTTGTGTGAGAGGTTTCACGAAATGGAGTCAGAAAAAGTCGATTCATATATGGTCGCTTTCTTTGCGTGTAATCCTGACTGAATGAATCCTGAATGACTTGTCATTTTCACAACTTTAGTGAAAAAAACTTAACTTTCCAATTAAAATACGGATAAGAGTTAACGCGTCGTAGTGAGTCGTTGTTTTTTTAATATGACGTCATAGCTTGCAAATGTCACGTGACCGGGTGTTTTTGCGCAGGTTAAAAATATTTGAATAAAAAAATTTTTTTTATATATTAAGTTGCTTTATTTTGAGTAAAATATAATTATAAGTGGTATAAAATAAAACTACGTAAATTTTAAAATATATTTCCGAAAACTGTCAAGTAGCCAATTCTGAGATCTGAAATTTCAGATGCTTAATTAAGCGTGTTTCCTTCTTCTAAATTTAAATGCAAAATACGTGTCATATTCTTTATGACGTTTTTTCTTTATCAAGCGTAAAAATCCATAATTTTTTATTATAGATATCACTGAACCAACTCGGTTTAACGTCCTCTAAAGACTTCTTCGAGGAGGAGTCAGATGTATATGACTGGAAGCCATCTATAGTCACGGAACACAAGAAAGATGAGAATGGGACGTACCAAGGAGAATTACTTCTGAAAGGGCCTGGTGTGTTTACTAGGTGAGAAAATTACATACATAATTTCACGCTGTTTTGTTGTATTCAGAGTCAACACAATCACAGTGACACTTCTTGTGATAAGTATTTGAGTTCTACTGACGTATCGTAACGTGACGACGTAACGTAACAATCACCTTAATAAGTTCAGTTAAGTGAGAAAGTTAAGATTACATGTTAAAAAAATTCGACTAAGTAAAAAGGTTCTTCGAATTTGTCGCCGGAGTTGATAGAAATATTATTACTAAGAGTCCTATGACAAATGGTAAGCACTTGAATTTAAGTATTGGCACGCTCGGATACTCATGTATGTGTTCGACTTTCGTAACATTATTGTAGTGCGAGTAACGAAGCGACTTCAGTATAAAATATAATTTTGATACTTTTCCGAATCAAAAGTTTCGATTTTTGTTTTTTTTTTGTTTTAGATAAATACATATAATATTTGTAATTACTATTGTGTTCTTGACGCGTTAAATGCATATAAAGGAAATACAATAACATTCCTTAACACAAATATTGTATTTAGTTACATATTATTGTTTAATATAGATACTATTTTAAAAGTAAAGATTGAATAGAGGTAAGTATTTATCTGTTTAGCACTACTAGTATTAGGATAACTTACCTAGAAACCATTAGTTACGTAGTCGTAATTAGATATAATTATCCTTTACTAATCTAAACTCAAGTTCACATCCTTGACTAATTAAAAATAACTTTGCACCATTGTAGTAAAGATGAACGTGGTTATACTTTATTAAGTAAGTGAAACTCCAGTTCTTCAAACAGAGATTTGTATGGAAATTCAATGGCAGTTTCTTAGCTTTGAAGAAACATACAAACACAATATTTATTTTGGAATCAAAAAAGCCTAAAATGCGGTGCTCATTTTTAAAAAGATCGGCATTTTTAAAAAGAAATATACAGACATGGCTTTGTCGCTAGTTTATAAAAAAATATAGATAGATGTCTTTCTATGCTTATGTATGTTTACGTTAAAAAATATAGGATCAACGGAAAAACCACTATAAATAAACACATATTGCAGATGCAACTTAACTAAAGAGAGCTCATTTTAGATCCCAACTTCTAAACGGCGAATCACGATAAAACATACCTAATGTGCAACCTGACTCTCAGAGATGCAATTATGAAAACCATCTTTAAATACTTGCAGTACTTATTGTGAGATGCTTAAGTACATATATGTTGTATATCCAGTCAGACAGATAAAAATTCTAAAACAACTGTTTTGGTTCCCATTAGTGTTATGCGTACCTCTCGGATTATATTTTGTTGTATCTTTAATTACCAGGTGCGGATCAATTTACAGTTTATTTATTTGTAAAGTTTTTCAATTTTTACATTGGAAGCTCAGATTTTTATTGAAAAATTGTCTATCTTCCTCGAATGTCACGTTAAAATCGGTTCAGCCGTTTTGAAGATTAGGCCGAATAAACAGACTGTCAAGAATTTAAAAAAATGTGTTTGGATTTGGTTAATGCGCGAATAATATAAGCTTAAGACAAAAAGCCATTATTTCAAAATTATAGACAGTCCATAGAATTTTATTTATATATTGTATAGATTATTATAAATGTAATAGATATTATCTTGGTACCCTCAGTGCGCGAGTGCGACTCGCACTTTTCCTGTTTTTCCGGTTAAATCTTCAATCATAAATATTACACGATATAACTTAAAAAAAATTTAGATAGAACGCGTTTTTAATGAAGTGTTCAAATATTTAGTTCTTAAATCAGACAACTTTTCCGTTAGTTGCATGTGATCGACTAAATGAGTTGTAACCAATTGACTACTCTTTAGGTAAGCAAATTTTTAGAAACTTTCAGTTTCATAAAATAACGAAGTTCTGACCGTCACGGGCTCTTGCTCTCTTATTGTAAGATATTATAAAATAAATATGAAAATGTGCAGCACCGATATTCAATAAGGGAAATGGAACTATTGTTAGCAGTATATTAAAAAATCTCAAGATTTCTGAGAACTAAAGCGTCAAAATATTTCGCACAAATATGTCAAAGGGCTCTTAACATAGACATTGTCACTCGTAAAATCAAGGCGAATCCAATGTCGTATTCGTCAAAAATGGTTCATAGCCAATCATAGCCATTTAGGTTCAAAACGGAAATCCAAGAATCAGATATACATACAGGTTATTAGTTACTAGAGGACTCGTGCTGCTCCTCAGCATTGTGTTGATAATATGTAAGCTGCGATAAAATTAAATTCTTGTTTAATATCAATTAATAATTAATTAATTTGTTTCGAACACTTCGTGCTGCAGTCGTGAAGGTAAAAAGCAATAGAGAGACGTGGAGCTCTCGATTTTTTACTTACATAATATTTTGTGTGATGAGTAATTGTAACCTAACCTAATTTGAAACGCATATTATAATGTGGTCAAGTTGAATGTTCACACCTCGTTCCAGCGAGTATTCTTAGACCAAAACGAACCGCGTACCACAATTAGAACCGGAGATATAGTGTAGATTTCAACTGACCACTGACTCTATCAAAAATATTTAAGAAATTATGTTCACAATTTGTTTTTTTTTTGCCAAACTAAAACAGCCATGCATTATATGATGATATCTTCTTCATAGTTAGACTTTTAATTCGAATTCTAAAATTTTCAATATTGTACAGATACTTGAACAAAGCACCAAAACTGGACTCCCCCGACTTCACCCCTGACGGCTGGTTCCGTACGGGCGATACGGCATCCTTCTCAGAGAACAAGTTCAAAATACTGGGCAGGACGTCCGTTGACATCATAAAGACGGGCGGCTACAAGGTAAGCGCTTTGCAAGTAGAGGCCGCCATATTGGATCACCCGAGCGTAGCCGATGCGGCGGTGCTTGGCGTAGAAGACGATAGCTACGGAGAAATCGTAGCGGCTGTCGTAGCGCTGAAATCAAACGCTAAGTTGACGCTGGAAGAGCTGAAAGGTGAAGCAGGGAAGAAGTTGGCTCCATACCAGTTACCGAAGACGCTGTTAATAGTTAACGAGATGCCTAGGAACGCGATGGGTAAGTTAGATAAGAAGGAAATTCGTAGGTTATACGACGATAAATTGACTATGAAGAAAAACAAGTCGTAACTCCTGATAGATATTTTAATAGAACCAACAATGCAATTACCGATGAACTAACTACCAAGATTGTTAATATCAATGGATACTCTACTTAAAAAAATACGATACAAATAAGAAGCAAGGTACCATAAAGTTTTTAATTGCAAAAGTGCCTAAAACCCCTTTATAAATAGGATTTAATTCTGAATTTCTTGAGAATAACAACCTATTTCAAACAAACATAGTCGAGAATATCTTGTAAACTGCAGCTGTCTAACACAAAAAAAGGGGTTATGATGCCACAGACAGACAGATTGGCAGATTGACAGTCAAGGAAAATATATAATACCCTTTTTTCTATTAGGGATTAATTAGTTTGTGGTAGTTAATCATTTGATGGTACCTTCAAGTTGTTAATTAAAAATATCCACAGATATAGTAATCATTTTTTTTTTTTTTAATTTACTGTGACACCAGTTACGTCCTCAGACCAAGAATCAAAAAATAGACGGAGCCATAATGACTTGCCGCTCTTCTCACCGTATGTCAAATGAATTTTCGTCTCTTCTATCACGCTGACCACGAGTAAAACAGTTAGTAAGCATAGCAACCTCGCGCTGGTTGCACTGGCAATGTAATTCCGACTTCACTGATACATATACATATGTAGGAAAAGACAGGACAATTCGTGCTCTTGCGACTCAGCTATGAGAAATAGGAACCTTATCTTACCTACTACTCTATAAAATACCACGTTAGGACAAAGTTAAAATGTGCAAATGACAGAAAACTCCTTGTAACCATCATTACGAAGGTAATTGTAAATTTAATAATGGCAAACGATCCGTCGGAGAAATGCTATCACACCGGCCGCCATAGTCCAACAGACTGTCAGCGCCGGCCCCGACGTTCCGTTAGCGCGTTATCCCTTCCAAACTGGAAGTTGCGCTTTGCCTTAGTATAGTCAAATGAGAGCCTTTTAATTTCCACAGACATACATCACATACAAAACTAAAATAATTAATTGCAATACTCATAAATCTTATTTTGGCTACTAGTATTCACCAAAATAAAAATATGTCATGTTCAGCTGCGTATTGTGACCCTTCCTTAGTCACGCACATTATTAAGTTTAGAAACTTGGTCAACAAAAACAGACACGCTCTTCAAGCAAAAACTCCGTCCATTTGGATTCTTTGTCCGAGGTCACGTCAGTATAATGTTGCTTATTGGCCGCTTGTATAATTTTCAGTTGCACTTTTTTATCGCCACATTTTTCCGTCCACGGTACAATGGGGAAGCAAAATGATGCAGTTGTATGGAGACGCTTATATATTTCCGTGCACGATAACGTCATTCCGTGGACGTTGAAAAAGCGTCTTTATTGTCGACATAATAGGGAAGCATTTTGCTTACCTATTGTATTTTGCACGGTAAAATCGTGGCGATAAAAACGTTCAACGGTAAATTATAAAAACGTCCATTGAAACAATGTTTGTATGTGGTCTTAAGATAGTTAAAATCAGGGTTGCAGAATGTACGTAAAAACGAATAGTGAGAGGCACACAGAACTAGATAGACTGGTTTGTAATAATGTATAATTAATTATATTGCAGTTCTTTTTAGTTAGAATAGTGTATTGTAAATAATAAATTTTTAATTTTTATATATTATATACAAGGTTATTTCGAAGGATGGTTAAATACGGAAGGGTATAAAAGTACCCATGACAACAGAAAACTTGCGTTCTACAATTTCGCCATAAGTCAAATAGTTCTAGAGAAAAACCTTAAAGATTAAAAGAAAAGGTAAGGCAACCCTAATATTAGCATTTTTCCGTCGCTAGCAAACATTTGTAATATAGGGCATAATGATAGGGTTGTACATTTTTTTCCATTAAATGAGTGTTTTTTTTTTGTATGGAAAACGAAATATACATATGTCGTAATTATTACATGTGCAATATAACAGTCAACAGTGACACGTTGACATCCTGGCGGATTTATACCCACTTTCACAATAACCTTGTATATACAGAGTAACAAAAACGTTGTCCTATTTGAAAAATGTGATTCTATAAATGAACTTTTTTGCACAATGTTAAGAATTTTACGCGTGATCTTTTCTTTTTATACAAAAAGAAGAAAATGCTTGGTTGAAATTTAAAAATCGTAGAAAAAGTATGGAAACACTTTTTTGAGAACCGTTAGTTTATTTCACCTACGGTATACTCTATCTATATTAATATTATAAAGAGGTACACTTTCTTTGTTTGTATGTAATGGATACTCAAAAGTTACTCAACCGATGTCAAAAACTCTTTTACCTATAGAAACCTACATTATCAGCGAATAACATGGGCTATATTTTATTTAAAAAAAAATGTTACCCCTGCGAAGCCGGGGCGGATCGCTAGTGTTATAAAGTGACTTATACCAGTTAGCGCCAATGCATAATATTGTTAAGACTGATATAAAATATTTACTCTATATACTTGTTATTGGATTTATTTACACTGTTAAATTTTAATTTTAATTGTACGTAATGCTAAATTATTTAACATTTTCAACTCCATTGCCATTTGAAAAACTTTAACAAGAAAGCTTTCTATTGTTGTAACACAAAGTGTTACCAGGGTTCAAAATAAAGTGATGTGACGTTAGAATATTGTTGATAATGTGTAAGAAATTACATATAATGTTGATTATGCTAGTCTTTTACTTTAAATATTATATTACAATGGCATAGTCCAAAACTGTCTATCCAACAAACCACGGTAGAGATCATTTGAATATTAATCTATTATAGAACGTTTTTTTTTTAATTTTTCGCTATTATTTTTCTATGGCTTCTGATGGACAGGCTACTACTTTATATGTTTTCTTGTCAAGCTTTGTGCCTTTTAAAATACATGTTTTTATTTTATTTATTTGTTGATGGTACTTAATCGAATTTAAATAAACACTCCAAATGAATTATGCGATTTTTTATTACACCTTACTGGATGGCGCAGTGGTAGAAATTCATTTATATTGACCATTTATTACATCACATGAAATGAGCTGGAAATATGTTTGTGAAAATAAAAAGACAGAATTCGAAGAAACGACTTTACATATTAAAATAAATATACTGTACATAGCATATTATGTCTAATAGCTTAAAATATAAAAACACAATTTAAAAATAAGTATCCTAATTTTATTACACTAGATTTTATCTAACTTGCGATGAGTATAAATCAGCACGCTTTATTACCCAACTTGCAGTCAGTATGCGACAGCCAAATATCGCGCGATATCAGCTGTCAAAACGAGAATTTGTGTAATGTAATTTGTATAGTGGCCTTCGATCACAAATAAAGAACTAGATGCACAATCTCCTGTAAAATCTAAACAAATTATTGTCCGAATTGACGTATATCTTTAATACCGTATATCGGTATCGGTAACATTGTGTTAATCTAAAGTAGACCTTACTGCCAATAAGGTTATAAAAGCTTGTAAACGATTCTTGCATGACATTGAAACGATGTTTGTAAAAAAATATTTAAAATGCAATCTTACGTCTCGTGTGTAAAGTATAATTCACATAATCTGTAACTCACTCAATGTGCACTCAAATACTTATTTGAGCGCACATTTGGTTCGGACATTTTTGGAGCGTTGATTGTGTATCTAGTTTTTTATCTGTGATCGAAGATAGTGGCGCTAAATCTACCGCGAAAAGTGCATTTTACGGTCATGGTGCAATAGACACGCAATCGTCATACATGATATCAATTTTTTATTATAATTAACTACCGGTCACGCAACGATCACGTAGCTGTCGCTGTCTGCAAATTTTTAGGTAATAACCCGCCGATCGTATTAAAAAACATGAACTTTGTAAATACATTATTTTTATATTCACAAACAAACACAAATTGCCACAGATCTAATAAAGTCATGTCTAATGTACACTGTCATGGAAATGTTTATGGGGACGCAATCTAAATACTACAGCTTAAGTAACTGTAATTAATCTGTGCTAAAGCTGTTATTTATGACACAGATCTAGATGTTTCTAGAAAACTTCGCGCGGCGGCAGTTGCATTTAACAGACATGGTTGTGAAAAAGTCGCAGAGGTAATAGTATTCGACCAACTGGAATATGTGGCTACTATAGTGGCAGTAATGCCTAGTAAAGTAACAATACCAGCTAATAGCACGTCATACCATTTTATTTCATATTCGTCAATTATTTCTAAAGTCGTCACATCAAAATTAAACGTTTTGTACGTGGTTTCCACCGTATCTTTATATATTAGTGGTTCTTCTGAGAGGTCGCCATTTTGAGTACCACTGGCGCCATTTGCAAATGCATTATTTGCAGACTTTATAGACATATTATATAAACTGTTTTTATAACTTTCTATGTATGGCGGCGAATAAGATTTAATATAACACAACTTTAAGAAAAAGAGGGGTGGAAATATAAACATGAGAGGTCCAGTTAGAGTAGAGCCGACCAAACCCATTACTAAGTCGAACCTAGGCACTGACTCGCCGAGGAAAACTGCCAACGCCACGATACCAGAACGTAGAAGACATCGCTGAATACAAAATTCTGCAAATAAACAAAATTAGTATTTCTAAACTATTTTTTATTTTATTTTTAATTTTACTTGTACTTCAAACTTTTTAAAGTTTATAACTTAAACATTTTAGCTACAATATGGGGTCTATGATCAAATATAAAATTCAGAATTGTAATTGGACATACTTCTACCAAAATGTCTATACTAGTAACATACAAACACAAAAAGTATGCTATATGAACACCCGTAATGTACTACGTATATAGCGCTGGAAATAAAATGGAAAATGAATAGAAATGGGCGTCGCTACCTCTAGGTATTTTAAGTAAATCTTCGACATGTTGGAATAGAGCTGAATTGCCCACAGCGCTAGACAGACACAGCTGCAAAGTCACCAGTAGCGCCACCACATACAACACTACTGACGGTGGTATACCTGAAAATAAATTCATAAAAAACAAAAGCTTCTTAAAAGGGCCACAACATCACCGCTCGCGCGTCTTGTGTTTTGCGTCTGCGACCATAGATAATACATATAATATATGTCTGCGACCGCGTAGAGAATAATTGTAAGAAGTTGTTTATAGCACAGTACAAGTAAGCATACAGTATTCTATCTTCATACAAACGCTCCCAAACGACGCGCTCGAAATCTCGACATTTCTCGCCATACAACAGTCGCGAGTGAGCCGCGGTTGTCGTCGTACGGTATAAGACGCTCCCGCGCATTTACTGACGAAATATTATGTCAATCAAGTTTACGAGCATAATGTTCAGTGTATGGATGTTTGAATACATCTATATCGAAACCGGAAATATTTCTCTGTTGCTAATTTGTAGGAAATATATCATCATAATGATCTAGTTAATTTATTGCTGATTTTTAATTATACTGCACACAAAATGCATTTTTTTTGTCTATTTCCACCATACTAACTCACAAACTTTTGAAACTAGAAATAAAATACTAGTAGAATTACATAAATAAAAATTTATTAAATTTGCAATAATATAAAATGAAAAAATAATATGACAATTTAATATAGTACCTATTATCAAATACGTAACCCAAGAAAAACATTCAGTCCAAGTCGGTAGCCCTATTGCGTGTTTACGTACCGAGCGACCGTAGGTAATTATCTCTAAGACACTGCCGAGATAGCATACTGTATGCTTACTTGTACCACTGTTTATAGCGTGCCATGAGTCGCAGGGGCGAGAGGTGAGCGGCGCGGTGGCACGCTCTAAACAACTTCTTACAATTATTCTTTTATCAACGGTTCGGAAAAGTCTCGCAGTTAATTGAGTCGGATACTTATGAGTATATAAATAAGGTTTGCTAAATTCATCCTTTCTTTTCACTTCGTTAGGGATAAAGCGCGAAAATATGTACATATCAAATAGCCAGAGGTATTATGATGCTAAATGTCGAAATCGCTCGTATACTTCGGCCAATATGTGCGAGAATGATGAGATTTGAGGAGGCGAAAGAAGTAAGTAAGGATAGCGATGCTTAGCACCCCAGTCCCCATCTCTGACAACTCCGTTAGGGATACAGCTTGAGGAAATGTTGCTAAACATTTTAAATTCTTCGAAAAACCATGTATTTTACTGCGTGTGCTTGTTTGTGTGTCGTGTGCATATGTGCGTGCGCGTGTGTATGTTTCGAGACAATACCTTGCAATATATTATTGTCCACTTCCATTCCATATCTTTTGGCAGCCAGGACAGAGGTTATTGCGAACATCGTACCGGTTATAAAAAACGCTCCCAAAACCGCCCTATTAATTTTCTTACTGTTTCGCATGTCCACTTGTATAGTCAGCAGCATAGGGTGGATGTCAAACTAGAACAAGTGTTTTATCACCATAAGGCTCAATATATGTACATTGCAGCGGAAAAGAATGCACGAGAAGGGAAGTATGTTTTTTGTGTTTATCTTTTGAACCTTATCTCTACGAAATAACTTACAAATTAGATGTGAGTCCAAAAACGAAAAGCGCGTCTCCTCGAGAATTCTCGAGCATTCTACTGTCGCCGAAGTCGAGGTAATAATTTGTACGTTACAGTGATAAGGATAAGATTCAAAATGTTATGCGGAAAAAAATTTACATTGCGTCTCTTCCCTTCTCTTTCGCGGCAATGTAGTAAAAACAAAAAAGTAATCATGTGTATTTAACGAAAGTCCTTTGCGTCACGAACTCAAAACATCTGGAAAAATCCTGGAGAATAAGATGTAAGTAGATGAAAAAAATTAACAAGATAGGTATTGAACTTTGAACTTTAGACACTTTAAATAAAAATAAAGTATTATAACTAGACATCGTATTATATGCATTTACATGTTTGCATATGTAATTGGATAAAATGCTATTTTTATAGAGTTATTTTACGCTAGTAAACTAATTACTCTGTGGCGTTATAATTATTTTAGTACTTTTTTATCGCGTGTTGCATTACGCGGCTGGTCGCGGGCTGTAGCCAGTGACGCCCGTGGTTCGTGGCCAATTAAATGCTGTTCTATATAAAAACCGGGTCTTGAAGGAATAAAGAAAATTAACATATATATCGGCATCGGTCAAACCCTGCCTGAAGAGGATTCTACAGAAATGGCGCCAAATTTCAAGTTCAGTCCAGTAACGTCAGTCGACGTAGAGAGATCATTTTCACCCTACAAATTAATATAGAAAATGTAGAAAAATATTCAATTTTGTATAGTCACAAGAATTACAACTGATTCTTAATATGTTATATACAATATTTTGTGTAAATTTTAATAATAAATAGTTAGCATTTTACTTTTGCATATCTTGCCATTTTTTGGTGCATGTTTGTATGCAAATTTTAGCATTTTATACCGCATATAATCCGCTGTATAATTAGGATAACAAACTGTTTTGTGGTTTGGCTTTAAGGAAGACTAATTATTGCGAAAGTACAACTTCCATTGAGCTACATGCTTTCTCTATTATCAATTTTTTTTTGTATTGTCATCCGTATGTCCATATCTCACCTGAAAAGCGATAATGCCGTATGCAGTAAGAAAATCCTGCACATTAGGCTGGTAGTCGACGACTCCACCCATACTGATGGGTGATACATCATCTAGGAGTATGCAAGCCCATATACACGTAGCCACTGTTAGTAGTATACACACTGACGCCAACGCCAGCGGTCTGCAGAGAAAAAAGATTATAGGGGACACATTTAAAAGCACTATATTTTATGATAAAATAACAATAAAAAAAGTATAATGCGCTACAATAAAATGTTACCGTTTTGTTAAAAGTGCACTAACTTGAAATAATGTTATAATAACGCTAATAATAAAATAACTGTAAACTATAAAAAAAATTTATAAGTACAACATAAAAATATGACGACGAGTTGTATAATTTTTTCCAATATCATTTCTACCTACTGTCATCCTAACAATGACTTCGTCCCATGGTTTATATTTATATAGTTTTATTTATCAAATTAATAACTTTAAATATAACATATTGCACTTAGTTTAAATTACTAATCATGTTGCTCATTTATTTATTTCCTAAAACTGCAGAGGATTCCATACCGTAATTTTGACTTTTTGACGTAATTATAACTTTGTGAAATTATTTTCTAGAGTCTAGGATTTAGGAATTAATAATTTAATAAAAATTTAGGACTCGTTATATTCCCAAAATTTTTATTGCCTCATTTCTTGTAGCTTCCGATATAAAAGCGGGAAATGTTTGTCGAATACGAATAATATCCTTTGTCTCCGATTTCTCGCATGAATAATTGCTCAATTTTCTAAACTATTCTAATAAACGAACATAATTCACAAAAAGCAATAATTGAATAGTATTCGAGTCTAACATTAAGTCGTAAACAGACTAATATTATTGATTTTTATATAAGTACTATATGTTGATATCATACAATATGTATGATATGAAATCGCCTGCTCGTGAGTCGGATATCACACTTAACCAAATATTAAAAAAGTAAATTCACTTACTTCATGTCTTTAGGTGAGCCAAGCCACATAACCGGACATAACAATAGTCCAATGATTAACATCCAATGGCAATATGAAACTCCTATCTCACCGCCTGTAATTTTCCACCCAAATAATTGCATGCTCTGCGATGCTGTGAAATAAACATTAGTACTTTTTAATCTATCGTATAATTTATTTTGTACGTAAAATAATACCACAGAATACATTACAAGTGGCCTTAGATTTAGTATAAATAGATGACAATATATCTATGGAGATTGGAGATGACGGTGAAACATTTTGGAGCCGTTAGGGTACCTATTCAATTGATAGGTACCCTAACGGTTTATAATGGGTTTCAAAGTATAGGTTTGAAAAAACTTCTTTCAGTTCATAGTTATTTTGAGAAAATATGATAAAGTTTGATTACAAGTAGTACGTACCTACATATTGATTGATTGACTGTACTTTTAAAAATTGTTACAATCTTGTGACTGTAATGTTACACTGAATTTGAAAAAATACATATTTGTGCACAGCGGTTTCATCTACAGTATACAAAAAACAAATCTTTTTGTAATCTGTTGTTTGTTAGTTCGGGCATTAGGTATAGGTACCAATAAGAAACTCGAAATGAATAGAGGAAAGCGATTTTAGTCAAAATTGAAAATCGAGTGTGTTCATCACATTATTTTCATTATGGTGGGCATCTTGGGCGGAAGGTTTTTACGAATTTTAGAACCTTAAAATAGATTTTATTAGGGTTTTAATTTAAAAAACATGATTATAAGTCTGTGTGACATTATTTTATAGTGTTAAATAGGATATCGGGCTTTCATTTGACTGGCCCGTTAGCGCAGTGGCATATGCATCTGCTTTCCAAGCTAGGGTCCCGGGTTCGATCCCCAGTCAGGTCAATTTAGGAAACGAACTTTTCTAAATTGGCTTGGGGTCTGAGTGTTACTGGTCGTTGTGTGGTACTCATAGGACAAGCTTACTGCTTAGTTTGGGGTCACACAATCTGTGTAATTCTCTGGAGTATTATTATTATTATCAGCCCTATAGCAAAGAATATGTAGAAAAGAAGGTCGACTCCCGCCTCATGCGTAACGTTATTGCGTACTCTCGGCCGGATACGTAGGGTTGTTGCGTTGTGTGTGAGATGCGGAGAGCATCTCGTTTAGTTATACATTTAGACTTTAGTACATAATAAGTAATAAAAAAATAATGCACACGAATAAGTTTTTCATGTTCTTGTAGTTATGTAGAAGAATGATAACTCTACATTCGAATAACTTAAAATTATTTAGCAATTTTAGGACATTATAATACGTTCGTTTATGCGATTTAGACATTTTCGTATTTGTGACGATGTGAAAACGAAATAAAGACAAACGGTAGCGGTTGCACGTTTGCGTCGTATGCGACCCCGATTGGCACTACAATAATTACCCATATTCGCCTAAAACTTTGCCACTGTGTGCGTGCCACGATGCGTGCATATTCGCGCGCACACATAGAAACCGCGCACTATAGCTTTCTATGAAGACATCCTCCTGTTTTATTTATGCTGTGCCTGTAGCCTGCGCAAGTGAATAGGGTGTTCCCCGCCTGTCGTATGAGGCAACTAAAAGCACAGTGGGGTCTTCGGGCTCGCGGCCAATCGGAGTAAGGTGGGAGTTGGGGCCATTGGGGCCTTGGGGCTCCACTACCTTTCATTAAGAGTCCACCTATGCAGCCCAACGCAACCAAATTCGTTCATTACCCCCACGCCCTATGGTGGCAACAATAAAGTTGATTTTCGCAGTTGCGATTTGATCATATTTTAGCACGTAAAAATCTTAATATTTGTTTTTGCACATAATAGTAATTTGCAAGAAAACTATATTACCAATTAAAAAACTGGTTTTAGAGATATCAGATATTATAATTACCTATCCATTTTAGTAAAATATAATTATAATATTCCATTTTTTTTTATCGATATTTTTTAACTAATCATGTTTCCACGTTTAAGTATTTTGAGATAAAGAGTTGAAGTTGTATGTGTCCAAGTATCTAACTCTCAGTCTTCTTAGATATCGAGATCCAGGTCACCAAAACACACTAAACTCTGCATAGGTGGACTCCAAATCTTATGCGATCGATCGCGGTATGTTGTTAAATCGAGCATGATATAATGTTGCGAATCACTATCGCTGCGTCCATGTTTGTCGGTTAATCAGTTAACTAATAACTATTGCTAGCAAACCTATTTATGCTACAAAAAGTCATTTTACTGCATGGCACCGTAATTACCAACAATAATTGACGTGCGACTGCGGCACAGCTATCGTCTTTTAGATACATACATACATATCTTCGCGCTGTATCCCTAACGGGGTAGTCAGAGAGGACGGAGCGCCTAGCGTCACAGTCTTTACATACTTCATCTCCTCACACATTTTCGCCTAGGTACGCGAGTGCTTTTGACATTTCCATCGGCTAACACTAGCTATTTGATCTTCATTTACCACTCACTTTCGCTCTGTAGATCGAAAATCGTCTTTTACATGATACTTTAATCCAACCGATCGGCTGCCCATGCGAGCCCGGGGAGGTCGACAGCGTGTGTGGTCCGCGTGGACCAAAGACATGGTTGTGTGTGGTCCACGCGGCACTGCGACGTTACTGGGCGGCTCTGTTTCTACCTTCAAGTGCTTTGACGCTGCGGGAGAAGGATTCCGGTATGTTCTGTAGAAGATCTTCGGAGTCCTTCGACAACACGCCTAGGATGACCACTGCTGGTGTTTATTGGGTATAGTCCCACATAACGCAGCCCCACCCCCAGAGAGTATTTGTATGCAAGTTTGCGAAACCAAAAAAAAAGAAAAATGGTATCTAGGCTATAATTCTATATCTTCATTGCATGAGCGACTTGAGCGTTTAAAATTGGTTTTAAGTGTGAATTTAACAATCCGTCAAGTGCGTGTTCAATTTGCATATAGAAGTTTCCGTGCAATATTTACAAAATAATACATACATATCTTCATGCAGTATCCTTAATAACGGGGTAGTCATACATACTTCTTTCGCTACTTCAAATCTTATCACTTTCCTCATACAT
Source organism: Zeuzera pyrina (assembly GCA_907165235.1). Taxonomy (NCBI): domain Eukaryota; kingdom Metazoa; phylum Arthropoda; class Insecta; order Lepidoptera; family Cossidae; genus Zeuzera; species Zeuzera pyrina. The sequence continues at coordinate 11,202,716 of OU015641.1, forward strand.
TTTTGCCTAGGTATGAGAATGCTTTTGAGATTTGACATACAAAATAATACATCTGTAAAACCTAGGACTTTCGTTATATTTTTCTAGTAAAGTATAAGTATGAGTTTATTGTCTTCCCTGATTTTTTTTTAAATTAAGATCGAGTAGTTTCTGAGATAAGGAGGAATAGTTAAGTCGAGTTTGATTACCTACCCAATTTGCCTGTTATGAATCAATTAAAATGTTAATTTGTGCGACATGCGTGGTTAATTTGTAGGTACCTACATCATTCAAGTCTCAAGTCCGCGACCTTTTAACTTACGGAACCCTAAAAAAGCATAATTGAAATCGTGAATATCGCTATCGAGTATTATCTACCGACTACAAAGATCGTGAAGATATATAGAAGATAGATTTTAAAATTAGGTATAACAAACATTTTCCTAATGTATTTTTGATTTAATAAACATGATGAACTGGTTACATAGGTGAATTTATTTATGAAATGAATTGTGTAATAAACTTGTTTTACACATATAAGACATGTAAATATATGCTATTATAAATAAAATGTATCTACATTCTCGTGTTAGAATACAAATGCATTTAATGGCGTGATAAACCTCTGTGGTGCAAGGTAACGAAATCAAGGCCCTTAGTTAAACGTATGGATTTCAAGTTAAAGGTATGGAGTTCAATTTTCGTTTTGAGCGATTGTTTTCGCAAAATGAAAATGTTCCAGTCTCCTTAACTTTTTGATCTTATCACTAGATTAAAGTAACCTTAAATTGAAAATAGATTTTTTGGCGGGAACGAGAGAAGTGAGGTTGTCATTTTATTTAGATTATCTATTTTTTACATTTTTAGGTGTTTTAAAGTACAACAGTGATAGTATATTGTGTTTTAAAGTTCTGTGTAAGTGACAAGAATGGAGGAAATCTAAATAAACATGTGTAGCTGACGTTTTCGCGCTCTTTCAAGAAGTCCTTATAACTTCAGTAAAGCCTACTATCCTCAGATCAGTAAACTCACTACTATCACTTTCAATCACTTTACTGGAGGAGTTTTACGATAAGAAAGGACTAATTTTCTTGAGATTCTACATGGATTCTACTTATTCTGTGTCTGTATACTAGTGCGTGAGATTGGCAAATGCGCTAATCATATACTGAATTGTTTTCTCGCTTTACATGACGCTGGCAATGTACTCTATAGTGTTCTGTGTACTATCAGTGTTGTGACAAATTGTTACAGTTTTTTAGCTGTCCTCCGCCCACAATAAATTGTAAACCCACTTGTTAGCTATTGTCGATATTCGTGATTAACTGTTATAATCATAATCGTTAACAGATGGCAACACTATTATTTTGAAGGTGTTGCTGCTTAATATTAATATAAATATTACGAATTTTTTGAATGCTAAAAAATAACTCAGTAGGGATACAACATCGCTCATAAAAACATCTAGATATACATCGATGTTTTAAAACATCGATGTATCGTTTGCTTCCCTATAAGTCAGTCGAGAAATATATGAGCTAGCGAATTCGCGTATATATAATATTTATCCTACGTTTCCATTCATGTCGACATCTTAGAACCTAGAAGAACGTAAAGATTTCACACTAATCAACACATGTTTCGCCCCATAACGAAGCATCCTCAGGATATTCCACAGATCAGACTCGGTCAGCTAACTAGCACCATCTCACAGAATTAAGGAAGGATTAACTATCAGTGTTTACCACGCAATACAATATTTGTCATAAAGCTTTAGTTTTTATTCTGAAAAAAATACTAACATAACGCAATGTTGATATTCTTTCTGTAATCCGAAATAATAGGTTATTCATTTTTGAATTCGTGTAAATTACAAACTTTTCGCGAAAGCTTTTTTACCCGACTGCGAAAGAGGGTTATGTTTTTTGAGTGTATGTATGTCCATTTCTTAGGCACGCTCTGTAGCCTAAACGGCTTGTCTGATTTTAACATATGAGGCGTCAATAGTTTCGTCTTAATTGTGGGAGAAACATAGGGCATAAAATTTAAATATGGCGCCCGTAGAAAAGAAAGTGGGAGAAAATATATTAACAATATGAGTATCAATTGAAAAGTAATGAATAGCGAATTCTAAATATATAATAACTAATAAAAATTGTGAAATGCAGTCGGGTTTTTTTTTTAAATAATTTAGTCTTATTTAATCTTTGTTTAGAGCCTATAAAATTGACCCCCACAGTCAAAACTGCACTATTGAATTCAAGTCATTTTTAGCTATATTCCGCCCATTTGTAACTTGTTAATCGACACATTTTGCATTTCGAAGCATCCTAATGAAATTGCATGATCTGATTTCATCATTTCCGTTTACCTTTCGAAAATATACTGGGAGGGTCTCCTTCCTTGCGTTGTGGACATCATTTTGTATGCATGAAGCGATTTGCGTCATCTTATTTGATACCAACTGCTAAGATCTGGAACACCTTTTCGGTGTCGTACTTACCTCAATCTTACAACTTGAACACTTTAAAATAAAAGTGAATAAAGTATCAGTACGGTATAAAGACAAGCGTGATTAATGTTAGGCCTCGTCATTGCTTTTCATCAGCCACTACGGATGCCAAACGTATGCACATATAATTTAAATAAATTAAACAAATTCCAGAGATCAGATTCGGTTATCTAACAAAATTACTTTTCAACAATCAATTTCAAGTGTTTAATAGTCTGAGAAAAATGTTTGTGGGTTTGTTACCATAAAAATATGTACGAAGGTTGGCAATGCAAAAGAGAAGGAGCATAGTATACATGTATATTAGAGTGAGACATAGGTAAGACGATTTCACGCACACGCCCGAAATATGCATGGACCAGAGGGCTTACAACTTACATCCCCCTGGTCCATGCATACATCTCTTATAGCTCTCGAAATTCTGACAGTAGGTTAGTGATTAGTTTTATCATTCAACGTAATCATCAGTAGTCGAAAGAAATACGTAAGAACCGCGATGTTTAGGCGTCCAACTTACGTTAACTACCCCGTAAATCAAGTCAAGTAATATTAAAATAACTAATTTATAAACACCGTCTTTACCTTCTTAGGGGTATTTGGTATTTTCAAAAACGATCACACACATTATTTCTTATAGCTGCTGCCCGCGACTGCGGTCGCGTGGGCTTCAGTTTTTGGGTTTCCCCAGAATTTCTAACAGCAAAAAGTTCTTATTTATTTGTCTATCTTCAATTTATAAGAAAATACAAAGTAGAAGGTGGCAGAAATAAGTTTATTTATTATATAATTTACAGTAATGCTTCTCTGTACACGATATTAGATGTATAGCTGTCGGGGATCAAAGCATAAAGTTTCTTAGGATTGCTAACACGCGACAGGGCCACATAAAGCTGACCGCACGAAAAACAGCTAATACTTAGATCCACACCCGCAACTTTCAGCGTCTGACTTGGGCTTACGTAACATAGGCTCACTGGAAACTAGACTCGTTTAAAACTATACGGAAAATTATATGGAATAAGAGGAATCCGAGGTATAAAAAACACTATCACCTGCTCCGCACCGTGTTAAAATCTCTGCTACGTGCGTTCGCTGCGAATAACTCAATGCTACAGGAAGCGGCTTTTTGTTTTTTTGTTTCTGAGAGGCGAAAAAATCCCCATGGACATTCAGCCGGACTCTACGCCGACTGAGTAGTGTCGGACTCAACCGACCAAAAAAACCCCTCTTCGCTAATGTCCTAGTGGCTTTTACAGCGTCACCGGTAGCGTTGGGGCGAGCGCTAAAGGCGCTTTTCCAGATGGTCAACCGCCTGAGGTCGTTCCTCCAGCCGCGGGATACCTCGTATGGATGGTGGACCTCGGGCTCAAGGCGTCAACAGGCAGCGGCGTGGCACTCGGCGCGCTTTATATACATGCGTAGTCGTGTCCAACCGACGCGCGTCCAATCTAAGCTGAACCCTATTTAATATGATTGATTATATAGATCTGAGGTCAACATTCGAAGAGTCAAAATCTCCAAAACTGTCCATCTTATTACTTTGTATAAACTTTCAATCATCATTTTACAGACCATAATAATATATAGTTAACTAAAGTCTTAACCAATTCAACTGAACAGTTATTTTATAGCATTTTTACCGAACAAATGTTCGAAGTGATTTTTTAAATTGACATAACTTTTTTATTTATAAACTGATTGAAATAAAACAAACACAAAATATAAGTGAAGCTTACCACAATACATTAGTGAAAACCGCACCCTAATCGGTTAAGCCGTTTCTAAGATTAGCGCGCACAAAAGCACAGACACACAGATAAACAGACAAAAATTCTAACAATCATTGTTTTGTGTTCTATTGCGTTGATAAAGGCCTCCAATAAAAGTTTTTCTCATACCTGTATCTTCCGGATATTCCGCACAGACAGCGATCGGTTACATTATTATTATACCTATGTATAGCTAGATAATGCTAAGAAATAGTGGTAAGGCCCCCTGGCGTCAGTCAAGAACTAAATGAATTCCACTTATTTCTTGGAAAATCTCAGGTTTAAAGTATAATTTCGTGTTTGTTACACGTGATTAGTTATTATAATCGTTACGTGGGCAGTGCCTTCATACAGATATGTAGACATTAATTTTTTCGTGTCGTTACCTATTCACTCCGTTGCCAATCCTGTTACAGACAGATGAACACCAAGATTATTCCACATTATGTGTTCCGATTTTTGTAAAAGTTTACACTTGCGCTTAACCCTCTTGCCAATGTGTACGTTAGATAGAATAGATAAATAATACATTATACCTGTTATACAGAGACAGACAAACACAGATTATTCCAGTGTTCCGGTTTTTCTAATTTTCTTAACGCTAAGAATGAACTTGATTCTTGTATTATCTTACCTACGATTAAGTTGGGGACACCAGCGCCGAAGACTGTGGCATCGATCAGGAATGTGACTAGCTTCTTTGCTGGATTACCAAATGCCAGTTCCGCCACTGCTGCGTAAGGGAACCTGAGATTTTGTACAAGTGTACCTATTAGAAACCTTTCACCAAACTTCATCTGATATCTTTTAAGATTATAGTGTTATATGCCGTATTATATATTATAGATATTATAGGCCTTCCATTTATTATTATTTGTACTATTTATTGTTATACTTGGGCATCATTTTTTTGCACATCATTTTTCCTTCCTGCGTCAGGTTACAGGTCAGTTCAAGAGGTTCACAAAATATTAAGCCCATATAAATCGCCCATACTAAACATTTTTTAAACATTTCAACAACGGTGTAAATAATTTAACGTATTTTATTAGTTTACGTAACTAATTAATCTGTGGTATTAGTAATATAACAGTGTAAATTTAGTTAGGCGAAATTTTCTGGGTATCGCCATATTGTGTGAACTGAAATATTACATTATCTTATTTATTTATATTTATATTTATATTATTTTATTACAACAACGACTCAAGATTCGTTTATCCAATCTCAGATCAATCTGAGAATCCAATCAAAGAACGGCTGAAATCAAAACGACAATAGGCTGAATGTTTGATAATGTTGGGCTGATTATTTGATACTGTTCAAAACTACGCAAACTTTTAACCTCCCGGGTTCGCTTGAAAAAAAAAAAGAGAAAAAAGTAAACTTTGGATCCCTGGGGCCCCGAAGCCCATCGACTGGTTTCTGATATTTGTAAGAGACTGGCCGAGGCTTCGGGAGACCGCCGGGCTTGCAGCTTCTTCCGCCAACGAATCAGTTCGGCTATTCAGAGGCAATGCTGCCAGTCTGCTGGGTACCGCTTTCTAAGCGGCAACTTTGAGGAAGTTTATTATTTAAGATAATGTGTTGTTTTAAGTTTGTAACTATTAACATATGTATATACTTTTTTGTTGTTAATAAATTTTATCTCAATGCAAAAAAAAGTAAAAAAAGTAATTATAAAATTTAAACTGCCTCCAAAAAAAATCATTGAAAAGTACAAAATATCCTTTACTAATCAAAACTCAAGTAAAATTAAAATAACTTTTTAAATACGATACACGTATCTATAATATAACTAAATTTGGCAGTTACTGAAGTCGGTGCCAAGCATAGGTGCCAAGCCTACCAAACAACTAATAGACTTTCTGTTGTTGCACATTGATTTCGCACCGACTTCAATAACTGTCAAATTTAACTATATATTTAAACTAGCTGATCCCGCAAACGTAGTTTTGCCCGATATTAAATATATATAAATATAGGGTTGTATGTATTTTTCAATGCCGAATCAGAAAAATAAAAATAAAAAATTTTGTGCAAAAAATAAAAAATAAATTTTTGGGGTGGACCACCCTTATCACTTAAGAGTATAAAAAATAGATAACAACCTATTCGCAAACCTACCGAATATACATATGAAATTTTATCAAAATCTGTCAATCCGTTTCGGAGGAGTATGGTAACTAAAACTGTGACACGAGAATTTTATATATTAGATAGGTATATTATTTATAAGTCTGTATAAACATTATTTTCTAAATTCATAAGTTACTCTACAACGCCAACGGTAAGCAAGCCGAAAAAGTTTCCAGTAAAAATTGTATAATGTAAAGTTTTGTATTTTTTTTTTGTTTGAAGCGTAAAGAATGAAAAATTTCTTAAAAACATCAAAAATCATAAATCGTTTTTTTTGTAATCGGTTTACAAAAAGTTATATTTTCTTTTTAAACGAATACGATTTTTATACATACATACGTACGTGTCATCACGCCGTATCCCCAACGGGGTACTCAGAGAGGACGGAGCGCCAAGCGTCGCGATCCTTACATACTTCTTTCGCTTCCTCAAATCTCATCATTCTTCTCACACATATTTATGATTTTTATGTTACAGTTAAAAAAGTTCTATCATATTTATGTTTTTATCATTATTTTATTTTCCAAAAGTTTTAGGTAGTAAGGCTATATAGCGATTCACCTGTTCTTCTCCTTGATATGCGGCGTTATTTCTTGTGCTAACAGCCAACTTCGTCCCAGCAATACCGCTGTGTATAATTGTAAACCGAATACCGACAGCACCAGTAGGATACCATAGATACCTACGCCAATGATATCAACGGTTAAAGACGACTGTTCAGAAATTGCAAAGTATAGGTATAGCACTATCTATTGCTACACATTCTTATTGTCTGCTACTAAATAAACGACCAGCACGCTTATTACGTAACTTGCAGACAGCATGCGACAGGCATTATCGCGCGATATCTGCTGTCAAAACGAGAATTTGTGTAATGTAATTTGTATAGTGGCGCTAAATCAACTGCGAAAAGTGCATATGATACCAATTTTTTATTAGAATTATTCACCGGTCGCGTAGTAATCACGTCCCTGTCGCTGTCTGCAAATATTTAGGTAATAATCCCGCCGAATGTATGAGTTAAAATCAGTATAGATAGAGGGACCATGGTATTGTAATACTTCTAAGCCTCAATAGAATTTATACTTATTACATACTTAATGTAATTTAATTTAATAATTTTTTTTGTAATGTCGAATTCTGATTTCAATAAATACGGCATTTCCAGTTCTATAATAAACGATACGCTTGCTTATTTACACGATTAAATTAAAATTTTAAGACGAAATATATCGTGTGATTTGTCGATCTATAGTGTACACACTTCAGAGGTTTTATAGCCTTTGAATAATCAAAGGTTAAAACCTTTGCAGCATTTCATTCCTATAGTTAATTGTGTCGAGAAACAATATAAGTACCTACCTACCTACATATATAGTTAGGGGGGATTTGTGCATTGGCTTAAATAATAATATATAATAATAATATACTCAGACATTTCACACAGCGGCATCTAGTCCCAAAGTAAGCAGCACAGCGCTTGTTTTATGGGTACTAGACAACTAATATACTACTTATATACTTTTCTTTTGTAAATAAATACATATTATACATAAATACTCAGACTCGGGGCGGGAACCGAATCCGCGACCCCCGTTTACTTTCAGACGCGCTTAGCCATTGCGCCACGGAGGTCGTCAAATAAATCTTTGGTGTGTGCTTTATATTTTCTGTGAAAGATTTTCTGGTTGATTCTGTTAGTTTAGCGCAGATCCAGCTATATTATATGAAGGAATCCAGAAATTAAGGAATCTCAAGGCACAGTCTTTTCTAGTTGAGCTACGCTATCTTCTAATGAATGAATCTACTTACATATTATAATGAGGGTTTTACATTTTTTTTTACCTACCGCAAGATATAACACTTTTCGGTAACGCCACTACTGGAAACACACCAAACAAATCCACGATACATAACGTTGTGAACAGCACACTCAATCCTCCTGTCGTCTGACCCACAGAATACTGATCATGGGTCATCACCACGTGAGAGGGTTTCACCGGTGAGCCAGCGGCGATATTCTCGAATGGACGGGGGAGCTTCATTGTGAATCATCTAGAAGCATTATAATAGGTCCGATTTAACAACGGGCATATATTGTCCGAATATTTCGGTGTTTCATACGATCACTGAAGTTGTGTAACGCGATCTTTTTAGTGACGCGGAAGAAACTACTGAAGGTTCTTTTTATTCACTAATGGTTCCACGGTGGTTGTTCTCTGCGGATGCGAAAAACTTCAAGAGATCGATGCTCTACAACGTTCTACCAAAGCACGTAACGGAGAAAGAAAGCCCCTCGCAGTGCTACGCGGCGGCAAGGACCATATAAGCGCTTTTGTCCTGCTTTGAGTCATTTGAATCCAGTTATGCGCGATTCCAAAGACAGGTCTTTGGTCTCTGTCGCCTCTTTTGACAACTAACATAATAGTATTCTAATTAACTTTATTCGGGTAACACAGATGCACATAATAGCTGCATATTGTACGAGTAACCAAAGGGGTTCATATCGAACATTTTTGTGCTTGGGATGTGACCCCACTCTTGGTATACCTACTATATGGTATGGTAACAGTATTTAGATATAGATTAGTGTTTAGTTATTTATTAAATAATAAACACTGACACAAAAGAAATAAAAATCAAATTTTCAAAGACAGCAAGAAGGAACAGCTTTCGGCATAGGTACCAAAAATGTAATAAGTACTTTATACGCTAGTATAATATAGTTCGAACCAAGTACTTATTATTGGTCCTATAATAAATTAAATTATTAAAACTTTCGTGAGACATTATTAACGCACTAATTATTTAATACGGCTTTACTCACGTGTAATCGGTATAGGTACCGACTAGTTTCGGACCTATTGGAGGTCCATCATCAGGGTGAGTGGGATGAGTTCGCGGCCGCGCCCCGTCTCGCACTTACTATTCTACTAGGAAACTAGTCGGTACCTATACCGATTACACGTGAGTAAAGCCGTATTAAATAATTAGTGGTCCTATAATATTTTATCAGTATCCTGTATAATAGTATTTTGTGGTAAGTATTCAGAATACTATACATGCATACGATAAACATACATATCTTCACGCTGTATCTCTAACAGGGTAATCAGAGAGGAATGAATGCCAAGCTTCACGGTCTAAGCGATTGAGAGTTGAAAATATGACTTAAATTATTAGTTTCGCTTACCTAATCAGTCTTATACTATCAATTTTTATCACTTTGCCTTATAATTTTGTCATCCTCTATATGTCATGTATCAAGATGAGATAAAACCCACTGAACTAGTTTTTATACATACAAACACAAATGCATATTGTGCATGTTCTTATTTCTTATTAAAACTAAAAATATTAACACTGCCGTTGTCGGCTAGTCGCGCCGATGTCCACTACCGGATTATGGAGCAATAGACCTCTAATGAATCTACTATGGTGAAGTATATGTCGCACAGACGCCGACAAAACTGGTTTCTTATAGTTAATTAATCTTTCATATATCTGTACCTAATGCAACTGAGACTAGAGATTTTTTATAATGGGCATTCTAATTATTTGTGCAAATCGAAGATGAAGATGCCACATTAGCAATTCCTGTGGTTTTCATACTAAGTGCAATTAAAAAAATTAGCTCTGAATCTAATCTTGGAGGGTTGGAAAATTAAGGTCATCGCAAAATCTAAACACTGTTAAAATTCACTGTTAAATTGATATTCTTAAGTACCTACAGTACATCAAGTCTAGATGTAAGCACAGAAGCAACCCCCACAGCGCAGCGAATGAGCACATACTATTGGGATATGTATCATGGAGCTATAGAATTAGTAATTTTATCTACAAATCTCAATATTTATTATTGATGGTTTTCTCTATAAATTTGCTACTTTTAACATAAATCACATCTTTTTTAAAATTAATGGTCTTTGATTTAAAAAAAATGGTAAACTTCAGAATTATCAGTTTTCACAATAAAATTTTGGTTTAACTTCAATCACCGAAACTTCAATTTAGTGTAATAGTGATAATAAATGTTTGGGAGGAAATCGCGATGACAAAAAATGCAGGCTAAGGTTTAGATTGTTTCACATTGGGTAAAATTTTGCAAATTTTTCTGTAACTTTATACAAACACGACGTTATATTTTTAACACTTTTTTTGGTTTGGTTAGGTTAGGTTAGGTCTTTTTACCACGGGGTGCTGGGTTGGGCAACCTCCTCGTGGTGCACCCTGGGCGCCGACCGGTAACTGCTCGTTGATTGATGGGTTGTTACTGGGCGGCGGCTAATAGCCCGACCAACGGGGGGTAAGGGGTGTCCATCAACGTGTATCCTGAAGGATGCACGTTGATGGGCTTCTTAGTTCCGGGTTGGGGCCGAGTACGCGATGCCGAGAGGACCTGGCCCGGACCGGGCCATCAATTCTCATCAATTTAATTCTGTGCGGGCAGGTCCTCTGCGTGAGGGCGGGGGTCAGATGTCGGGGTCACTTGCCCCTCTTTTAGGAAGGGTATCGTGGCCCCGGAGGTGGAAAGAAGGAAAACTTTTAAAAATCCGTGAGGAAACACGTAAAAATCTGAGGTGGAGAGAAGGAAAACTCGAAATGAAACCCATGAGAAAACACGTTAAAATCAGAGGTGGAGAGAAGGAAAACTCGAAATGAAACCCGTGAGACAACACGTTAAAATCAGAGGTGGGAAGAAGGAAAACTTGTAAAAACCCGTGAGTAAACACGTAAAAATCAGGTGGGCATGCGGACGCCCCTGCCGTGGTGTAGGCGGGGTGCGGAAGCCGCCACTTTGGAGGCCTGGCGTGTCCTTCAGGGGAAGGCGCCTCACCCAATGACCTCGGGATGGTGCGCGCGGTGTTCCCGCGCGCCTCTCAGGAGAGCGGGCAGGTCAAACTGCCCGCAAACGGAGGAGGGCTTGGCTCAGGCTGGGCATGGCCGCCGGGGTTGCGGCAGAATGCGAAAGCCCCCCCGTTGCCCCGCCACTAAGGCCCCGAGGAGGAACACCGTCAGGTTTTAGTGGGTAGACTCGGCCTAGCAGCCTAATGTTGAGGAGTCCCACATACCCCCTGCCACCCCTTAGGCGGAACGGGATGCGTAACGCATTTCCTGACGTAAAATAAAGGTCTTTTTACCACAACGCGCAAACCGAGCGAGCGAAGCGAGCGTGCTGCGGCAGCGGCCGGCGGAGCGCCAGATCGGAATCCGCTTCATACATGGAGCAGTATTTAAACATGAGTCTCGCACTTTAAAGAGACAGTTGAAGTCGAGAAATTTAATCTCGGAACATCTCTATAATCCTCCATCTCTTTTCATCTTTTGCTGTTGGTATACCTATATATAGCAATATTATATAAACTAGTAGGTGTATTTCCGAGTTATTTCCAGGAGCAGTATTAAAATAGGAGTCCGCACTCTAAGGAGATAGTTGAAGTCAAGAAATTTAATCTTGAAACATTATCTCTATATCCTTCCATCTCTTTTCATCTTTTGCTGTTGGTATATGTTACTACTAGTAACGCAATCTTATTACTAGTAGGTAGGTGTATTTCCGAGTTATTTTGAGGCTGCGCCAGATGCTATGGCGGATGTGTCGGCATTGTCAGGATGACAGTTTGTCAAGTTTATTTATTTAGGTTATAGAAAATGTTATTTTTCGTAGCCTATGTTCCTAGCATAATCTATTATATTAATTCATTGCTTATTTTTTTATTGGCAATAATTTTTTATAGCGTCTTAGAATTTTTTAAAGCTATCTTTTTATAGAAGGAATAACATTTTATCGTATAATATTATATTGGTTATTAGTAATGCATAGCAATTTTGTCTATATTTTCACCACTTTTGAGGTGCCGTTAAATGCATTCCCTATACTTTTATAATATGACTTCGTCACTTCATCAAACGTACCTGCATAGCTGTAAACGCTATAAATTCATATTATGTCTATTAAAATTAAATAATCTGGGACCTAGACAAGTGGCTCAATTGTGTCGTAAACGCTAGTAGAATAGAATGACAAATACCACGTCATCTGGCGTAACAAATTTTAAATTGGTAGTCAAACGTTATTAACTTTTTTTTATATCAAGCCAATCACATAGTCGTGTGAAAATCGCCATATAAAACATAGTAGAGCGGCACTTTTGACGAACAATAACGCTTTCGTTTTCGTTTCAATTGTACAAAGCGTTTGTCACTTGTCTAGACGCTCTGTGCTGCTTTGTTCTGTGCAGCGCCGTGCGATCCTATAGGGTTTGCGCGTTTGCGGATCCCTACCTTATAATATAATATAGGGGTACCTATATGTTTGTATAATATTGTTCCTAGAGGGGCTGCCGGTAAGTTTTTCAGCCCCTTAAGATTTCTATTTAATAAATCTAACGGTAGTAAAAACGGTACGGATGGTAGTTATAATTATTATCTCATGTGACATTTAGAAGACTTTTCTAAAGAGGGGCGACTAGTAATAATGCCTGTAAACGATATCAGTAACCTATGACTAAACCGTTTACGAAAAATGTTATATATCAAATGTTGCCTAAATTCTCAATCGCATTATATTTTATATAGCGACCCGCCTTGGCTTCGCATGGGTAGAAATTTTTTTCTACGGGTAGTAGTGGCAACTACCCGTAGATAATTTTTGCCAACGTCTTGTTTGGATTAGACACTGTGCGGTATGCTAAAAATGATATATAATTTTGGCCAAGTGACGATTCAGTTGAGGACCTAAAAACAGACAACACAAACATTGAACAAGGCCAACACAAATTAGTTAGTATTCTACATGAAATTAGATATATTGTGTTAATTACAAATACTTAAAATGCAACACAAAAGGGAGTAAGAGTAAATAAATTAAAGGTGAATTTTGTTTTCAGCAATAAACTTTGAAAGGGTTTCAATAAATGGGGTGTCAATATATATGTAAGAAGGGAGTTGAAATTCGTGGGCAAAGGAATAAAACGGGGAAGAACGCTATATAGGGAATACTTTAGGTTTGGACAATTAAAGAAAATATGGTCAACCGTGCCGTCCTCTAGTCCACACTCACACAAGGAGTGATCTCGAACCCGAATTTTAGACAGAAAGACTGGTGAACTAATATGACCAAGCCGCAGTCGGATAATAGTGGAAGTACCTAATGTGTTTGCTAGCAGAACGGAATTTTAAAAACCAAGGTTTGACAGGTACATTTGGTTGAATGTTCCCATATTGCTTGCCTTTGTTAAATCCAGAAGAACCCCAAAATTCATTCCAGTTCTTACGAAGCTCTGATTTAGCCATATTTCTGAGATCCCGAGGAATTGATTTGAACTATATGTGAGAACCTGTTTGAACTGCATCCTTTGCACAAGAATCTGCCATTTCATTATCTGTGATACCAGAATGGCCGGGTATCCAGGCTAGAGTAACCTCGAAGCCTTGAGTATAACACCGGTGTAGAGTTTCTCTTATTTTTAGAGTGATATAAAAATTATCTTTAGCTTGAAAGGGTCTTTAGCTTGTATTAATGTCCTGAAGGGCACTATATGAGTCTGAAAAAATAATAGTTTTATTTAATTTATGAGCTTCGGCGTACGAAACCGCTTCGTATAGAGCACTGGTTCCCAAACTTATTTTGTCTACTGAGTCGAGAGCTCATGCAGTCGTTGTCTAAGATGCCTCCTAGCTAAATGAAATTACAAATCACCCCCCAGGCCTCTACACAACGCCCCCATTTTTTTTCTGGGTCTCTTACCGCCTCCCTTTAGGCCTGCAGCGCCCACAAGGGGGCGTTATCGTCCACTTTGGGAATGGCTGGTATAGAGCGATGGCTTCTCCTGAAAATACTGATGTTGAGATGTTGAGGCGGGGCACTTAAAGTTTAAAATAATATTGTATTTTGGGACCCAGACAGCGACACCAACTGAACTATTTTCAGAAAATTTAGAAGCGTCTGTGAACATAAGCCATCCGTTCCAATTTTTATTTAAAATATAATTAAACATTGCATTTGCATTCAAAGAGTCTTTATCTATGCCAAAATTAAGAATAATTCTAGGTTGAAAAATGAGAGCAGGAAAATCAGTTAAAAATAATGGGTTTTTAGAAAGCTGAGCCACAGGGGAACTTTTTATAGCTTTTGATAAGGCATGGCGTGTCTTTATGAAACCAATAACTGGAAGAAGTCAGTAATTGAGATAGATCAAACAATCTAAACAGTAAAGGATGGTGAGAAAACTTTGAACAATTAAAGAAGAAACGATCGGATAGATACTGTCTTCGAAGATGAAGAGGAGCATCGACACATTCTACTTGCAATGCCTTAACCGGTGAAGATTTCATTGCGCGTGATAATACGTAGGCATTTGGCTTGTATTCTGTCTAGCTTTCCTAAGGCCATTCTACTACATGGCTCCAAAAGAAAGGATCCGTAATCAAGGTGACTTCTGATAATGGCATTATATAACATCTTTTGTGTAAAAGGATGGGTGGGTTTGAAGGAAAGGTGGGTTTGGTGGGTGAATGATCTAAGAATATTAATATTTCGCTCACATTGTTCCGTACTTTAGTCACAGTTCCTTTTTTTTATTAATGTCAATACATAGTTCATTATATCTTTTCTAAAATTTTATCAAGATTGGTCACGATATTCTTTTCTATTCGCGAGTGGTCGTTGGTGAATAATCTGTGGTCGTTGGTGCCGTCGTCGTACTTTCCCTCATTAGTCATTAATTGTTCGTTACGTTCGAGTTCGCTATGCGGCCACGAGGCGCTCATCTATTTTAATAAACAATTATGAAAGGGAACCTGTTCAATGGATTATTCGGTGTTCGGTTGGTTCGACAGTGTCCAGGACAAAACTACCCAGGAATACCACATACTACCAGCGACTCAGATTGGGGGCCCGTAAGAGATGAGAAGCAACAACTCCGGTGAGTGGCCTATATGCATTTCTATATAGTCCACAAATTACCACACACCATGTTACTCGCTGATAATGTATCTTACTATAGGTGAAATAATTTTGAAACCGTATTTTGAGTTTATCCATTACAAACAAACAAATTTTACCTCTCTAAAATATTAGTATAGACTATAGAATACGATATCTATGGTACGGAACAATTTTAGGTACTAGCGTACACAGAGTACAATCCACGGGAAGAAATGGGAGGTCTACTAATAAGAGCAGTTTTCGTATTTTACTAATAATTTTGTGCTTAACTGTACTTTGAGCTGGTAATCTAATATGTCTGTTCGACCGCGACTGTGCGAGCGACGTTAAGCCAGCCCTAAACTTAGTACTTTCTAAAATACACTGTATGTACATGCACTTGTTATAAATCGTGACTTCGACTGCGTCTATAGTTGAAAAAGTAACGTAATTATTGTAATAGGCATAGTATATATAAGGTTATTTTTAAAGGATGGGTATGAAAGTACCCATGACAACGGAAAACTTGCGTTCTACAACTTTACCAAAAGTCAATAGTCTATTGTAAAATCTCAAAGTTTAAACAAAAATAAAGGTGAGGAACCCTAATATTAGCGTTTTCCCGTCGCTAGCAAACATACGGAATATAAGGCATAATGATAGATTTGTACATTTTTTTTCCACTAAATGAATGTTGTTTTTTGTATGGAAAACAAAATAAAGGTATCCCGTAATTATTACATCTGCAATATAACAGTCAACAGTGACACGTTGGAACCCTGGCTGTTTATATCCCCTTTCACAATAACCTTGTATATACTATATGGGTACGTAATAAGATATACTTACCTCATATTCGAATTAGGAAAAAAAAGGAGGTTCTCAATTTGGCTGTATTTTTTTTATTGATATTTGTTACCTCAGATCTCCGTCATTTATGAACCGATTTGGAAAATTATTTTTTTATTCGAAAGGATATACTTCCAGATCGGTCCCATTTCAATTTCACTGGAATTAGAGCTGGGATTTCGAAGATACGCCAAATAACGCGTACTGCTTATAACCTTTATTTGTTTTTATTAATAAAAACAAATTAATGATTCTCTTGTATGTCATTGTGCTCCAGAATAAGAATAGAAATTAATTGTAGACCTGCTTTAGATATTTATTCTAGCCAAGATCACTCAAAAGGGAGAAATAAAAAAATTAAACCAACTTCAAAAAAAATCACTGCAAAGTACGAAATAATTATCGGTGACTAATCAAAACTCAAGTATAAAAATAACTTTATAAATACGATACAAATACCCATACATACTTATTTAAATTTGACGGTTATTGAAGTCGGTGCCAAATCAATGTGCAACAACAGAAAGTCTATTTTAGTTTCTATATGTATGGTTTTTATTAGTTTAGTAGGTTTGGCATTGACTTCGCAGTAACTGTCAAATTTAATTATAAGTACATATAGGTATTTCTATCGTATTTATAAAGTTATTTTTGTACTTGAGTTTTCATTAGTAACGGATAGTTATTTCGTACCTTTCAGTGATTTTTTGTAGTCGGTTGAATTTTCTTATAAAATTTTTTGAAACAAGAGAAAAAAATTTTGAGAACTTCAAAAAGCTTTTCTCGATCATTTTGTATTGATTTTGATGAATTTTAAGCGTACCTACATGTTACGCACAAAATTCACTGTACAAATACGTTACATTTAGTACTCTTAGATTAAATTAGTACTATAAAATACGCCAGCTACAATTTTTAAATCATGGGTCTTAAAATCCTAACGTACTAGATAATATGTACATAATCACATCACATGAGGACCTTTAGTTGCTAGTTTCGCAATAGAAACTTGCCACAAGTACCCAGGCCCATGGGAGTTGGAACTGGATTACGATGGGGTTACCAAAACTTTGCGGTGGTGGTCCTCGACGCGTTATAGAGGTCTGGGATCTCCTAGAGAACGCACCAGATCCACTCTGCCACAACAGCGTCGACTACAAGAACTGTCGTCCTCCTCTTATGATAAACAACGACAAGTTATTCTCTGGCCCGGGTTACAGGGCTGATATGTCAATGATAGGCTACAAGCTAACGCCTGATTTACATTTTATTCATTGATTTATTCATTTAGTCATTTTGTGAGTATTACATTGGTCAAGGACAGTGGCGAGTGGCATGTGCATGTACAGCGACGATTAGCGAACGCCGGGACCCCCGTGAGTAAATATATTCCTTGGCCGGGACAGTGACCACTATAGTACACTATAGCAAGTCAAGTGACATTACTCCGTCAAAATGGACAAGCACCATCGAAAAATACGTGCAATTTCCCGCAGTATTCTTTTCCTCTTCTCTTATGTATAAAAATGAATGTATACTATTTAGACGTCATTTTGTTTACAATATCGCATTAAACAGTAAAAGCGGACCGTCCTGTTGCCGGTCACAATATATATATAAAGTACTTTATGCCGGTCACTTATACCCTGTACTTGTGACCATTTTCACCGCCCCAAGTGGCAAGTCAAGAACCGTGCGGGGGAAAAGAGCGCGCACGAGGGGTGTCACTCACCTAAAAAATAGAAAGCGATTCTATTTGAATCAACTTGCAAGGCAGCTTGCAAGCCAAGTTGACTCGCCACTCGGTTACACTGATCGGTTTACACCAGAGTACTTACGTACTGTACTTATCTACTTCGCTAAACACTTGACCAATGTAAATCGGGTGTAAGGGAGGCTTGCACCAACTATTTAATACTTAATAAATAAATAAATAAATCGATTTTAAATCATAACAAGTTAAATACGCCGCCGTTAACCTGTGTTGCGTTCCGTTATACGCAATATTGTAAAGGTATTTTAAATAACATTATGTTCAGGTATTTATAAAGAAATAATGTCGATTTTAATAACTATATAGTCGCAATATGAATTACGCGAACTTAATGTTTCATAAAGAGCAAAAATAATTATTTTGTTTTTCCACCGCGCATGCTCCGTTTCACCGATCGAAGTCCAACGCATAAAGTTGTAGATGGCGTTCGGATCACATTTCCTGCCTCGGTCCTTTTGTGACATTTTTGCGAAACGTTCTCCGTTTTCTTTGTGGAAAATTATTGTAAAAATTACATTAGGGCATGGTCGGTAAAGTTTTCCGTTTGAAAAACCGTCAATTAAAATCTCTAATCGTGGTTAAGTTTTTTCGTGCTAAGTGCAACTAAACTATCAAGATTCCGCCGATACTTCAAAGCCTACCCAGTGGGTGGCTTAATTTGGTAAGTTTATTAAAAAATCTTATAATTTCTTCTCATTTACTTCGTTGTAATGATATTTATGTATTTATAATTTATATAATTTTTAATATTCATTAACATCTGGTGACAAAAATTGTGAAATATTTTCACAGTCAAATCAATCTCATCCGAATACTTATTTAAAATGCTACTCGTTACAAACACTCGCGGTATTACAGCATTTTTATTATTTATTCGTCGGCTTTAGTAAAACAATTTCTATATTGACTAATATCTAAATCTTGAATTCAAACTAACCATGTGACGAATTATACGTCACAATGGGGTATGACCTAAACAGATGTAATGTAACTATTACACCTAGTAATATGCTTCCTACTGGTCTGTTAAAGAAGTGAGAATATAGAATGTGTCAAGTGCCAGCTACTTGCTTTCCCACGAAGGTTGTAATAGTCGGCCAAAAGATGAGTTATTTTGTGGAACTGCAATAAGCTAACAACCTGTCACAATATGCTTCCACTTTGTCATGTGTTAAAGCAACTTACTGAAAAAAAAATTAATCAAGGTTAAATGTTATTATGCTCTGTTTGCCCACATTTGTGTTTTTTTTTAAATCTGCTTCCCCTGGCGTGGGTTGGTCAGGGTCCTTGTTCGTCAGTATTTCATTTTTACTATCACTCATCTGTTCATCTCAGGTTCATTCTCCTTTCATTCGTTCCTATCCTTAATTTCCTTCTACTTATTTTATCTATATTAATACTCTTATCTTCTTTTATCTATTACATAGTTTTATCTATTACATCTTCCTTATTTACTACTTACTTCTATACTTTAAACTATACTTTCAATTACTTGTCTACTTATAAATAATATCACAGTATTTATATTTCTAATTCTACTTAATCTATAATTGCACTTTTTACATTTTGTCCTCCTTAATCTACTTCCAATTATATTACTTATTATAAATTTGTATTTGCTATTTTTATTACATTTCTGCTCATTTATTTATTTCCTTTAATTACTCTTTTAGCAATATTTTAACAATATTTAAAAAAATTTCTCTACTGTGTTTATTCTCCATGATTGAATATATAGTGCCTTTCTCTGATCTACTTTCAATCTCAATTGCAAACTTCTTTCATAGTCAAATCTCAGGCACTCCGCCAGGACATGGATCACACTCTCGCTCGCACCCATCTCACAGGGACAGGTCGGTTTCTCCTTGCATCTAAAGCGATGTAGATACTAGGAGAACCCCCCAGTCCCGTCAGGCCCTGAACCAGAATGTGATCCATGTCGATCTTACATACTACTGGATATGCGTCTGTGGCATTAGGGAAAAATTGTTTCATGACAGAGACACATTTGTATGTTACTGATAGATAGTTTTTCCTTATACATTACATTTTGTCTCCTGAGGACACATGTATACATATTACAGCAATTTCTCACATGGCCACAACAGTATTCACAATTTTTATTTTATACTTATTAATAGAAAGAAAATCATAACATTTTAGCCCTATTTTTTAGCTTGCAGTAAAAGTTCAGTGGGCCGCTTGCTGTACATACAATAATTGCTAAGGTTCTTATAATTTCTAAAGAAAGTATGATGTTTCTGTTAGATATTAAAAAACATAATTTACATGGCCCACCATTCCAAAAGGTTTAAGAATATTAAAGTTAATTCACTCGAGGGTTTCACAATTCTTGTCCTGTCTTATTTGTGTCATACTTATGTTCAATGCACTTTGATATATTATTAACTATTTTGAGATGTACTTGGGTTTGTTAGTCAAATGGTAAAAAATGGAATCTTTATAATTTCGTCATGTTTGTCTGTCTGTCCATATATCACAGTCATTTTACTCCTTCTCAGAGACTGTTGGCACTATATATATTGCGTTGCATAAGTTCCAACACTGCATAAGTTAAAACATTCGTTTTTTTGAAGAGCAAAAAAACTGTCTTTTTTTGTATTACTTAACAATTCAAATGAGTTTCGCTATCTGAAAAATTTAAAAAGGGTTACATCATATTCTTATTCCTGATTGGTTGAAGAATGACATATTTAACTCTTAGTGACTATTTTTTGAGTTATGCAGTGTTAGAAATTTGAAGGTAGACGTTTTCTATGAAATAAATGGTGTGAAATAATAAAAAAAATTGTGTTAGCACTCTATACATGTAAATGTGGAATGAAAAAAAATTCAGTGTACATAAGCATGTGGACTATCTAGACTATTATCTTCAAAAATAATATTGCGTTTTCAGTGACTTTTATTTAAGTCAATAGTTGTTGAGATGTGTGCTTCCTCTCTTTACTTTTCAACTATGGAGTACAAAATTCTACCTTAGCACACTGCTTGCCACCGGCAGGGATTTCATCCTCACACTTTGGAATCAAAATGGTCAGGCACAGTTCGGTTTCTAAGGACCTTTCTCCCTCGAACTTTGAGGTTGTGGAATGAGCTCCCTGTCGAGGTTTATCCAAGAGACTACAGCATGGAGTTCTTCTAAAAGGGCATAAAAAGGTTCTTACGTGGTCGACAATACGCAAGTGATACTCCTGGTGTTGCAGGCGTCCATAGGCTATGGTAACCTTTTAACATCTGCCAGGCCATATGTTTGTTTGCCACCTTTGTTGTATAAAAAAATAAAAATCTGGAAAAATGTAAGGTGGTAGAAATTAAAAAGCGCTCAACGAAAATTGGTTTGAATATGTTGATTTTTGTAAGACAAGATATTTTTGGTTACATACTATTTTTTGTGTAGCGCCTGTAGAAATAAATCAGTGTCTTAGAGAAATACCATCAAATACAAGGTTATTTTCACTGTCAACGAAATTAATATTGTGTATATATACCTAAATATTTTATCACACACTAAACACAACAAACTATGTAAGTAGGAAAAATGAATTTCGACTATGAATTCAGGCTACCCTTCATTGTGTGTGGTCTGACATGCACTTAACAGGTTTCTTTTGTAGTATTAATGGCACTATTTAGTATAATATTTTCTTTTAGTCTTTTCTATTATAGTGTAAGTAACACAAGACAATATAAGAATTAAATAATACTATAATTATTAGGAATATATTGCTAACAAAAGTTTTCTCTGAATTTTTAATAGGCTTATCTATTTATTTAGTAATTGTGTTTTATTACATTCATGAAATTGTTATAATAGGAACCATCCAGTTTAAAAAAAATCGCTTGACAAAAATTAAGAATTATACTTAGTAATTATATTTTCAACCGACTTCCAAGAAAGGAGGAGGTTCTCAATTTGGTTGTATGTTTTTTTTTTATGTTTGCTACCTCGTAACTCCGTCATTTATGAACGGATTTGGAAAATTATTTTTTGTTTGAAAGGATACACTTCCAGATTGGTCCCATTGAAATTTCACTGGTATTGAAGCTTTGGTTTCGAAGATACACCAAATAACGCGACCTGGTTATAACCTTTATTCATTTATATTGATGATTCTCTTGTATGTCATTTGTTAATCGTTGTCCCTACATGATATAATGGTAGTAGGGAGAAGATATAAATTGCCTGTGATATAATAAATTCAGTCACTAGCGTCAGTCTTGTGGCGACAGAGAATAGGCTGGTGGCTGTCGCCTTCGGATTGTAAGAATAGTGCTAGGGTGTAATTATGATGCAACCTTTACACTGTTCTTTTATAACTGATTGATATTGATATGATATTGATGATATTGATAATGGCCATAATGGGCAATAATATCCCATGTTCGGTCTGTTGGCATCTTTTATTGTGAAAGCCCACGGTTTGTGCTCCTCAATAGAATGGAAGTTAACACATTGCGCTCCAGAATAGGAAATAAACTAATTGTAGACCTGTCCTAGATATTTATTTAGGCCAAGGTCACTCAAAAATGAGAAATAAAAAAACTTATAAAAAATTTAACCGACTTCAAAAAAGAACACTGAAAAGTATGAAATAACTATCCCTTACTAATCAAAACTTAAGTACAAAAATAACTATAAATACGATACAAATACTCATATAATTAAATTTAACAGTTATTGAAGTCGGTGCCAAATCAGTGTTCAACAGAGTCTATTAGTTTAGTAGGCTTAGCACCGACTTCAGTAACTGTCAAATTTAACTATATAGGTATTTGTATCGTATTTATAAAGTTATTTTTGTACTTAAGTTTTTATAATATAAGAAAAATTACTGAGATTCAGACAGACTAACAGGTTGTCATTGCATTTCTTATATTTTAATTGAGCTTAGCTATCATGTTGAAGTTTTTGGAACTTGGCAATTTCGTTTCAATTGTAATTTCCGTTGTTTTGTCTTTATTTCGGTAGACGTTTGAACCCCCAAATACCCCCCTCGGTATGCCCAGTAAGAGCTTGAAATGGAAAAGCGTGTTAAGTGTTTAATGACAAAATATGTATTTTTATTTATATTTCATTTGTATGGGTATTGCATGTCAGATTTTTTATTATTTTGTTTTCAAACACGCTTTCTCATTTCATTATAGGTCAGAGTTTAAAACGTTAACATGGATAAGAAACGGGACTCATTCTTCCTACCAGACAAGAAACAAAGGGAATACCATAAACAAGACAATCAAGAAAAAAGGAAAGGAAATAAACAAGAATTTAAAAAGAATAGAAAGCAAGAAAACTTTGATAAGAATCGCAGTGGACTCGATGAAGAAGAAACAAAGGCAGTCAAAAAGCCATTTGATAAAAAGACGTATCGCTTAAAAAAATATAGTAAAAAATATAAACTAGAACAGTGGGAGGAACAACGAAAAAAGAAACTTCTTCGAAACTTCTATAAAGATGTTAAAAATGAAAATTTATCAGGGTCATACAAGCCTATAATATTTGACGAAGATGCGACTGATTCCATTAAAGAAGTAGGTAGGTTTGTTAGACATCCAGACCTAATAGAAAAAGAGAATTCTTTGGAAGACAAACAAGAACAAAAAACTAAAAGGGATCCTTTCTGGCGAGCCAAACAACAGTATAATAAAGTTATACAAGAGAAATTAGATAAAAGGCAAGAAATAGAACAAGTGAAGGAGGAAAGGAAGCAGAAACTAGAGGAATATAAAAAGAAGAAACAAGAAAGATTCAAGAAACTCAGTAGGAAGACCAAGAAAGGGCAACCGGTTATGACAGGCAGGATGGAATTGTTATTAGAGAAAATTCAAAACGATTCCAAGAAATAATTGTTATTTTCAAATGTCCATGCAAAATTAAATTTCTTGTTGTTACATTTTAAGAATATAAAACTCATTCATAATTTGTTTGCTTAAAATGTTTTCGTTCGTGAATATTGCTTTATATAGCAACAGTGAAATATTTAAATCTGTTGCAGTTAATAAAGTAATGTGATTTCAGACTAAATATTTCGTGTGAATAATTCTTGTAACTTTTATCTATCTTCTGCTCAAAATTTCAAGCCTGTAATTCGACATGTGTTTCGTTTCTTAACGAAACATAGGAGGGATAAGATTAGGTCAGCTACGTAGCATTGAATTATAGCTGACCTAAATAGAAGTAATAAGAAGATGGTGTTAATCTACATTTCCATATTAAGGTTTTTAAACTTTCACGACTTGTACACATCTTACAATATTTATTCATGGGACTGTCGCGTTTATACTTTAAGACTGAGTCTGCCCGTGACCACGATGGTGCAATTCGGTCGAAACGCCGGGATAAAATAGGTAATTAGCCTTAAAGTATAAAGGCGACAATACTGAAGATACAAGACAAAACACGTTACTTTATATGCAATTGCTTCAAAATTAACTTTATTCAATACTAGCTGGTCCCCGCGACATCGCGTGGTATTATTAAATAAATAGCCCATGTCCTTCCTCAGGATTCAAGCTATGTCAATACTAAATTTTATTGAAATCAGTTCAGAGGTTTAGCCATGACAACGTAACATAATAACAAACGGGCAATCATCAGCAATGCATTTATAATTTAAGTGTCTATTAATGTAGATCTTAACATAATGACACTTCCGATAAATTAGTTATAACATGAAGAAATGAGTTGTAAGTGTAATAAATACATAATGCTTTAAGTATTTTTTCATTAATATTGATTTGCTGTATGTACCACTAAATAGTATTTTTTTATCAAAGACATATAACTTATCAGCGACCCGCACGCTTATTGCGTAACTCGCAGACGGCATGCGACAGCCAATATCGCGCGATATCTGCTGTCTTGACGAGAATTTGTGTAATGTAATTTGTATAGTGGCGCAAAATTAACCGCGAAAAGTGCATTTTATGGTCATAGAATAATAAATTCGCAATTGTCATATATGATACCAATTTTTTATTACAATTAGTCACCGGTCGCGTAGTTTAGGTAATAACCCCGCCGTTCTGGCTTCACACAGGTAGATTTTTTTTTTTAAATGAAATATAGCCCATGTTACTCGCTGATAATGTAGCTTTCTATAGGTGAAAGAATAGTTGAAATCGGTTAAGTAGTTTTTGAGTTTATCCATTACATACAAACAAAGTTTACCACTTTGTAATATTACTAGCGACTCCCCGGCTTCGCAGAGGTAGACATTTTTTTAAATGAAATACAGCCCATGTGTTCCGTACTTTAGTCAGTTCAATTTTTTCTTATTAATGTCAATACATAGTTCATTAAATCTTCATTAGTTTTTTAAAGTTTCATTAAGAAATGCATTAGTCATAATATCCTTTTCGCGAGAGAATTACCATATATGTGTAATAAAATAATCATTACAGCAAATTATTGAAATTATTTTGTAGAATATCATAATATTAATAAACACTTTTAACTATGTTGAGAATTTAACAATTTCAAGTTATAACTCAATTTTATAAGAAGTGCAGGAAATTAATCCTTGGATCAATTTTACATAGATACAGTCCACAGTTTCTGTAATTTTAAAGAGAAGATATTAAAGTGTAAAAAGGAATATTGGAGGGATAAATGAGTACATACTAACTCAGTAATTGGAAGGCCTTCACATTACTATTTTAAATTTCGTTTTTAAAGCAACTGGTCTAATCAAAGTCATGCTTGAGTAACTATCGCAATGATACTATTGGATTCATAATACTTGTCACTTGATTCCATTCCTTTTATGACCATGGAGCATACAAATTCAATTTGATCGGTATTACTTTGATATTCACTTGAATATTACCATGAACTTGTGTTTACTTAGTTACTTGCTTCCTTTTGGAGTGATATGTATTTTTTAATAATCATTTAATACAAGAATGTTTTAATTTTTCTGTGTTTTAATTATAAATAATAAATTGTAAGTACAAAATGGTTTTTACTATTTATATAACTTATATTGACTTCCTGTACTTGTAAGCCTATATTCCGAGTTTTATACACATGCATAACTTTACGCTGTTCCCTTTTTGGGGAAGACAGAGCGTCAGATACAAAAATATAACGCTATTTATTACACTAAGGGTGTCCAGGCGCTAACGAACGATATGTGGTGCTTCATGAACTGTCATGGTTTACTTTGTTACGATTATGTTAAACAGTTGTTGCGGCATTGATAAACGGTTCTTCTACATTCAATTAACTTAATAATCATAAAATGAAACATTTTTACCACAAATACATATTCTTTTAACTTATTTTTTGAAAATGAATCTACAGATTACATATGCCTGAAGCATTTATAAAAAGAAAGTGAATTAAAATTGTAATACAGTATAATACAGTACAGTCTATTCTAATATGATAAAGAGGTGAACTTTGTTTGTTTGTATGTAATGGATAAACTCAAAGTACTCAATTGAATTCAAAAATTCTTTCACCTATGCCATAGAAAGCTACCTACATTATCAGCGAGTAAAATGGTTTTATTTTCAAAAATTTTCTACCCCTGCGAATCCCGGACGTATCTCTAGTATTACTCAAATAAATGTTTGAATATTCTCTATTCTATTTAAATAAAAACTAATTGCTACATATATGAAAGATCATAGGCGAAAATGTGTGAGGAGAATGATGAGATTTGAGGAAGCGAAAGAAGTATGTAAGGACCACGACGCTGGGCGCGCCGTCTCTGACTACCTCGTTAGGGATACGGTAGATATGTATGTATGTATGAAAGATCATCACTTGAGAACGGCTGGACCGGTTTGTCTGTTTTTTTTGTTTCGTTCGTAATTGTCAGGACGAGATTTATCATGAAAGAAAATTTTGGCTAAATCTCCTGTAAAAGTCGGAAATTTGAATGGTATTTGTGTATGAATATCTCAATAAAAAAAATTTGGCGTATTGCAAAGCCCACTTACCTAGCCACCACCGCGCCCACCTAGGCGAAGCCGGGCGGGTCGCTAGTTACCTTCTATCTACATACATAAAAGACAATGTATGTATGTATGTTCCTTATGGACTCCGAAACGAATGGACCGATTTCGATGAAATTTTCAGGGAATCTTCAGATTGGCCTAGCGGGTGATCCTGTAAAGTTTGGTAGCGATCGGATCAGTAGTTTTTTTTTGTTTTTGTTTTTTTTTTTGCAGTATCAAAATAATTATAAAAACTGTTTAATTTATTTTAACTTCAACTAACGCCCAGTGAAACGGGCCGGGTTTGCTAGTTTAATATAAATAATACTGTATTTTATTGATTAATATTTGAAAACTATTTTAACTTACTTAAAAAAGTGCAAGATTGTTATCGAATCCGACAGCCACGTGGCATCATTCATCGTCGTCATTGGTTCGTGGCGAATGAATGAGGTTTTGAGTGACTTTGACACTATCCTATCTGACTACCACGTTAGAGATACAGCGTGAAATATGTATGAATGTATCCTCATGAAACGAAGCCAGTATAATATAATAATTAGCTTCACGTAGACAGATATATATCTTTCACCATCCTCGTGTTTATTACTAGAAGTAAAGATAACTAGTAATAAATTTGATTTGTTTTACTAAACACCATAAGCACATACTTAATCGCTTACGTAAATTAAGAAAAAGAGATAGCGACAGGGATTCTGATAACACACCTAATAGTTGCCTATTTATGTTAATTGTCATATAATATCTAGTTTTACCCTGACATAATAAACATAGCCAAGTTTTTTATCGCGCAAATTACTGTGATTAATTAGCATTTGTTTTTAGGTCGGTACCATACCCAGTGTACTTTTTTTTACGTCAGAAAATGTTTATGACAGTATGTTACGATTCTGAAATGATTAAGAACCCGCCTAAGCAAGCTAGCTGCAGCACAAGCGACTTTTAATTGTTGACCCGCGACGCAAAATGAAGGGTGTTATAAGTTTAACATACTATGTATTTTGAGTGTGTCTGTCTGTCTGTCTGTAGCATCGTAGCGCCTAAACGGATGAACGATACGCTTATTACGTAACTTGCAGACAGCATGCGCCAGCCAATATCGCGCGATATCTGCTGTCAAAACGAGCATTCGTTTAATGTAATTTGTATAGTGGCGCTAAATCTACCTCGAAAAATGCATTTTACGGTCATAGAATAATACGAGTAGATACGCGATCGTCATACATGATACTAATTTTTTTATTACAATTAATAACCGGTCGCGCAGTGAACGCGTGGCTGTCTGCAAATTTTTAGGTAATAACTCCGCCGATTTATGTTAAGCAGACGGGTTTATAATAATTTTTTTTAATTCATACTTAGCTTTGTACCTCAAGGAGTATCTAGTAGAAAAATTAGTATCTAGTAGAAAAATTTTTTTTAGAAAAAAATTAAACCGCCATCAAAAAAAACACTGAAAAGTACAGAATAACTATTCTTTACTAATCAAAACTCAAGTACAAAAAAATTATTTTATAAATACGATACACATTTATCAGTTACTGAAGTCGGTGCCAAGCCTATCAAACTAATAAAGATTATGTTGTTGCACATTGATTTGGCACCAACTTCAATCGTATTTGTCAAGTTATTTTTATTGTACTTGAGTTTTGAATAGTAAAGGATATTTATTTTGTACTTTTCTGTTTCTTTTTGAAGGCAGTTTAATTTTTTCTAAAAATTTTTTTTTATTTCTCCCTTTTGAGCGATCTTGGCCTAAATAAATATCTAGGGCAAGCCTACAATTAACTTCTTTCTAATTCTGGAGCGCAACGATTTACAAGAGAATCATCAATATAAATAAAGGTTAAAACCAGTTCCCGTTATTTGGTGTATATTCGAAGTCCAAGCTCCAATACCAGTGAAATTTAAATGGGATCTCCTCGGAAGTATACCCTTTCAAACAAAAAAAAATATTTCGAAATCGGTCCACCATTGACGAAGTTATAGTTGAACATACAATAAAAAAAAATTATTGAAGTCTGTTAAAAATCTACGTAGGCCTTCAAAAAATCATGCTATCAAATCTTAACATGCAGTCGGAGGATACAAATATTTTAATCACTTTATGAATTAGATACCTACTATACCTCGATAGCTGTAGTCTCCGACGGCATATTAAGATTTAATACTATGAATTTTTGAAAGCCTACGCAGATTTTTCTACAAGGCACTCCTTGAGGTATAAAAATGTGTGAATTTTAAAAAATTTTTATAGACCCATCTTGTTAACATCTTTTCCATTCCTTTTACATTTTTACTGTCGGGTTTTTTTGGTTTTTTTAATTAACTTTTTTCTGTTTTTTTATTAAGGTTTTTTTTTTCAATCGTGTTTACACGATTCAGGATTTTAAGATAAATAATAAAAGTTGTATGTGTACAAATATCTCTGTCTTCATAGATAACGAGAGCCAGGTCACCAAATATCTATCAGTCACCAAATACCTTAGTCTGTATATGCGCACTCTTTAGGTTTCTAGCTCTACTAGTTTCGGAAATTAGGGTGAGTCGTAAACCGTGAATGATTGTATTGTTTAGTGGCATAATAATAATAAGTAAACATCTAAGGTCATATAAGACCTTAATTAAGTCAAAACTAGTTACAAGCTACTTACGTAAACAAAACTAAATTATTTAAACCATACAAAAAACTCGACTACATTTCACCATTTTTATTAGTTATTATATATTTGAGATTGGCTATTTATTGCCTTTCACTTCATACCCATATTGTTATACTTTTCCCTCTCTACTTTCTTTGTATTGGGCACCATATTGAAATTTTATACCCCATGTCACTCCCACAATTAAGACGAAACTAATGATACTTCATATTATGTTAAAATCCGTCAATCCGTTTAGGTTACTACAGAGCGCGCCAAAGAAATGGACATACATACACTCGAAAAACATAACCCTGTTTCGCAGTCAGGTAAAAGCGCAGAATATTGCAAAATCATTAAAAAAGTTATTTTAACACTTAAAAGACTATAAATTCGCTGTTTATGGTTGAAGTTCTTAATGCGACGTATAATATTATAATCCCATCGTGATAACAGTAATATTTACATACTAACCCTACCCGCTTGCGCCCGGGTGGGATGTTGAATGTTCGCAACACACAAATTTTTTTTATTGATATTTTCATGCGAAAATACCATCCAAACCGACTTCGGTAGATTGTAGAAAATTGTTCAAAAGGCAAATAGAGCCCATAGTTATGGAAATAAAACTCATCTTACGTAATTTTTCTGTTACTGTTACTGTTTTGTGCTATTATATTTTAAAAAATTATCATATTATTTTAAAATATAGAATCGAAGTATCCTGAATTAAAAAAGGCTGCTTGTCGAATTATTTCAATATTCGGAACAACGTACTTATGTGAATCATTTTAATCCACTTTAAAATTCGTGAAATCCTAACACCGATCAGTATTAACTAACCAGCATCTGAAAGAATTACTGAGAAGTGCTGTCACCAATTATTCACCAAATTTTAAAGAATTATTAAGAGAAGTAAAATAAATGTGTTTAATTTTTAATATTTAAATTTAATACACATATTTTGTACTTTTATTTATGTTTTCAATAAATATAATTTCTGTACAAAAATGTTTTTTAATACCTTTTTTGCATACCTTTTAAATATGTATTTTATAGCGGCTCGCAAAAAATTTCAAATTTTGAATACGTAAGTATATAACAGGGGTGGCCAAGCTCCTTGATAGTCCGAGCCAATTTTCAAAATTTGAAACCATTACGAAATTACCAAACCAAAAACACCATTACGAAATTTGAAACCATTGCGAAAGATAGTTGACCGGATTTCAAGTCCATATCTTATACGGAGACATTGACGTAAACTCATCACGACTGCCCCTAGTGGCGACATGACCGCACTTTATCACACCAGGGGTCGCTGGTGAGCTCATTATCTATTTGAGATTGTAGCAGCTTTTTTTGCGGCGCCACTCGGGTGAAGGCGAGAACCCCTAATGTCTACAAAGAGTCAGCTGTTTGAAGTGCTGTATGACATAAATAATCAGCATATCGATAATTTATGAACCAAAAATACATTTATATGTTATGTACGAATACATACAGTCAGTATGTTCCTCCTTGCTGGTTTGAATGAGTAAGAAGAATATGTATGCTAACGGCAAATAACTGTATTTATGTCTGTGTACGATTGTAGAATTAGGCATATTAAGTAGGGAATTCTATCCTGGCGCTTATTTCTAATCCCGGGATTTCGGAACTATACTTAGTCAATCCCGGGATCCGGGATTTTTTCGGTATTGAGGGTTTAAAATAAAAAATAAGAAAATCTTACAGAAACAGCTCTTTAATCAACAAATTAAAATTTAGACAAAAATCAACTTATTTTACGTTACGTAAACATCTAGCTAACTTTGCCCCACTGACTTGTCTGGAATTTCATTAGAAATAAAAATAATTTTATATCAAGCAAGCATTACCACGTAACCCTACGCACTTGATTCACTATTTTTTTTTTTTTCAAAATAAAATCATTTTTATTGTTAGCAAGCATCCCAGCAAGTCACCCAGTGAGCTTGCTTGCCTTTAATTTAAATTTAAACTACAAGTACTTTTATCGTTAAAAAGCATCCCCAAGTATCCCTTGCCTATCGTTTTAGTTCGATATAAAGCAATTTTATTCCAAGCAAGCATCACAAATTAAGCCAGTGAGCTTTGTTATATTAAAATTATAGGTATGCAAGCTCATGGTTTCCCTTCATGCAGTCTATTTCACAACTTTTCTAAAATGATGTCAGTCAAACTGAAAAGCAATCGGGATCCCAGGATTCCAATTATCAGGATCCCAGGGTCATGAGATACCTGGTCATTTAGCAGTATTTCACACACAACCATTTTATGCAATGAACTATCGTTTTGCCGTCGTATTACAATGTGCCCAATGAAAAATCTGGCAGATCCATAATAGCAATATTTTTGTCGATATTCCAAATTGAATGCTTGGGGACATGATGATCGGGCTAATAATATTAATTTTAGATATTATGTCATAAGATTCCTAACTCGATACACCTCGATATCTTACAACAAAGGTTTCTTCGTAAATCTCGGAAGTATTTCAAAGATACATTTTTTTATTGCTTCGCAGAATCTCAGAATTTTCTAGAATAAAAAGTAGGTTTATAAATGTTGATCCAAAATATTGACCGCTTTTATAATTCACCGTTGAGTTTTTATCGCCACCATTTTACCGTTCATGGAGCAAATAGGGAAGTAAAATATACGTAGTTGTATGTAGACACTTTTATATTTCCGTCGACGATAACGTCCACGACATTACGTTATCATCAATAAAAAAACGACTTCTCTGCGACACAATAGGGAAGCATTTTGCTTACCTATTGTATCGTGGACGGTAAAATCGTGAAGACAGAAACGTTCAACGGTAAATTATGAAAGCGCTCATTACCATACATACTGAGTTTCATCAAAATACGTACAGTTTTCACATGAACCTTTTCTATTAAAAAACGTAGACCTTTTTTTTCCAAAAATCTACCGCTATAGGGGTGAAAAGGGGGATGAAACTTTGTATGGGAAATTTTTAACCGCTGAACCGATTGAGATGTAATTTGGTACAGAAATACCTTTCTATTAAAAAAACATAGTTTTCCTTTTTATCAAAAATCTACCCCTAAAGGGGTGACAAAGGGGATGAAACTTTATAGGGGAACTTGATAATGCCAATCCCTAACAATATGGGTATCAAATGAAATGGAATACGCAGGGGAAGTTAGATACATATGTGACGTCAGCATAAATCCAATATGGCGGATGTTCCATAATAGGAAATAACTTTTTTGTTCAACACCAACAATATGGGTATCAAATGAAATGGAATACGCAGGGGACAGTTTCCATGTATGTGACGTCATCATAAATCCAATATGGCAGATGTTCCATAATGGCAAATAACTTTTTCATTCAACACCAACAATATGGGTATCAAATGAAATGGAATACGCAGGAGAAGGTTTCTGTATATGTGACGTCATCATAAATTCAATATGGCGGATGTTCCATAATAAGAAGTAACTTTATTATCCAACACTAACAATATGGGTACCAAATGAAATGGAATACGCAGGGGAAGGTTTTTGTATATGTGAAGTCATCATAAATCCAATATGGCGAATATTCCAAAATAGGAAACAACTTTTTTGTTCAACATCAACAATATGGTGGGTATTAAATGAAATGGAATACGCAGGGGAAGGTAGATACATATGTGACGTCACTATAAATCCAATATGGCGGATGTTCAACAATAGGAAATAACTTTTTTGTTCGACACCAACAATATGGGTATTTTGCCATTGGTTTTGCTTTTTTATATTGCTTCATTTACTGCAGATGTAACATAATCTTTTTCATTATTTAAAAAAAATAACTAATCGATCGAAAATAAACCATTTTGTGTGCTTTATAAAATGTTTATACGTTCTCTTACACACACTCCGTAATTAAAACAAAACCAGAACTGCCATTCTACTCAATGTGCAAAAACTTTTAAATATAAAATAGATTTTATTGTAG
Organism: Zeuzera pyrina; assembly: GCA_907165235.1. NCBI lineage: Eukaryota > Metazoa > Arthropoda > Insecta > Lepidoptera > Cossidae > Zeuzera > Zeuzera pyrina. The sequence goes on from OU015641.1 coordinate 11,236,287, forward strand.
ACTGATTTACTAAATTATATTATTTTTCCTACTATTTTGTAGACTCAGGTTTTACTTTACGGAAATCCATTTCACGTGATGAATTCATAAAATCTTTAGTCATTTTCCGCTCAAACTCCAGAAACTACCAATCTACACATGTTTCGCCTCTCAACGAAGCATCCTCAGGATATACCAAAGATCGGACTCAGTCAATTAACTAGCACCGAATCAACTTCGTGCTGCGTTGATTCGTTGCTAATTAGCTGACTGAGTCCGATCTCTGGTATATCCTGAGGAAGCTTCGATGAGAGGCTTTTGCATGTTGTTTATATCGATAAGTTAAAAAAAAGTTAAAACCGTTAACTATAAAACTTTCATTTTTAGATAGTTTACCATTGTAAATATAATATAAACATAACATAACTTCACGCTGTATCCCAACGGGGTAGTCAGAGAGGACGGAGCGCCAGGAGTCGCGGTCCTTACACACCTCTTTCGCTTCCTCAAATCTCATCATTCTCCTCACACATTTTCGTAAATATAATGTTTTGTAGTAACCATTATTTTTACATTGCATATGATTAAAGTAAGAAATAATGAATTTATACCTTAAACTTTTAACTATAAGTATATTAAATTGTAGTTTGGAATACTGACTCCGTTGCTGATTTTAATATTTCCCTTTCATATTGTTCAATTTTTCTTTATAGTTTATAATGATTTTAAACAGTCATTTTATTTTTTTGTGTTAGCTAGTCTATCCTCTCTGACCACCCCGTTAGGGACACAGCGTGAGGATACGTATTTATGTGTGTGCCTATGTATTGTATTTTATCAAGTTAGTATATGTATAATGAATTGGATATATGGTATTGTAGTGGATTATATTAGGTATACAACGGCAAATAGCATTTTTCTCGCTATTTCTACCAATTTGAAAGTGCTTTCAAGTGTACCATAACTTTCGGTATTTACGCAAAATGACTACAACACCACTACAACTAGTCCTTACAACAAGCAAGACTTCCACCTAAGAACGAAGTTTGTTACGCATTGTTTGAAAAATTCAATTATTATTAAATGATTTCAACATATCGAGCCTGTTATGAAAAAACATCGTAAGCGACAAATATGAAATTTTACAGGAGAGGTTTTTTTTTGATTACTTTTTTATATTAGTCGAAGATAATCCAGCTTTTGTATATATTGCAAAACGTGTTAGGCTGGGTTAGGCTCTATGTATAATGAATTAAATTATTTCGCTTAAGATAAAAGACTTTTTGCTGAAGATAAAAAATTTGTCTCTTACGATATTATTTTTCTGTCTATATTATAATCTACGTATTTGTGTAAAACTATTGTAGTTGTGACGAATTCTTACAATTTTTAGCTAAAATTCCAAAACCAATAATCAATCAACACTTGTTTTGCTTCCTAACTTAGCATCCTCAGGATATTTCAGAGATCAGACTCGGTCAGCTAACCGGCACCGAATCCTGGTGCACGTTGTTGGTTAGTGCATCTAAATAAAGTGAGAGTGATAAGTGCAGACGTAGAAGAATGTTAGCAAGACCTTAGAGATTCAGGTTGCAAAACTTTGGAGAACTAATAAAACCGGTAAAAAATGTGGTGTGTGGTGGGATAGTGAAGTGTGGGGGTATGTGTATAAGAAGAATAAAGCATGGTGAGACTTCCTTCGGTTAAAAATAGTTCTCGTAAGAAAGTTTTAATGAAATAGAGATACAATCTTTAGAAAACTGAAACGAAAACATTAGTGAAATAGAAGCGTGAAAAGTGTAATGTTAGACGATAACAAGATATCAAACAACTTTGAGGTAACCTTAAACTACTTTGTAAATACGTAATTATGTATGCACCAAATAGTCCAACACCTTGTATAACGAATAAACGAAATAAACAATCTGCAATGGACGTAAGCAATGAACATTATAGACAATTGTATGAAAGTGGCGACTCTGTGTCTGTTACCGAAAGTGAATTTCTACACCCAGGTCAGGGACTGGAGGAAGTCATTGTATAAGAAAGACTAAGAAAACGATAAAAGTCTGAAATGAGGAAAGGTTGCTAGGAATTATGGGAATAATGAGATAACTACTCAGATGATCAAGGATGGTGGTTCTTGAGTCAGAGACATCTTTTGTGAACTGTGTAACTTTTGCTGGCATAAAAAAAAGGTTTTGAAAAACCGGCGCAAAACAATTATAGTGCCACTTCAAAAATAGAAAGGTTCTCATACATAGTCGGTGTGTGCCATGTAACAACCATCAGCTTGGTCAGCATAGCAAGTAAAACTTAAATTAATTTGTTCAAGTAAACCCAATATGATTTTGAACGTTAAATTTACTTTCGGTTCGAAAAGAAAATAAATAATTATACAATATTAAGAAGGTCGGTAAATGCATGTGCAGAGTTCCAGACTTCTTCAAATTATTTCCAGACTATTGTTTAGTAATGTTTAGTAAAGTCTATAACGGAGACATTCACGAAAGATATTTTGGGAGGCAAAAGGCGGTTTTAGTCACGATTAATGTCATGTATCAGAATTTCTCGCTACACGTGGTCGTGGGAAGGTCTTAGGCCATAGGTCGGAAAGTTTTCCGCACTTTTATGGTTCTAGAAAAAGCATATGAGATTTGATAGTGTGAAAGAAACTGTAGTCTTCTGCCTGAATATGGCATGAGGGGTCTCTTACTTTGAGGTGTACGATCATTATATCGTGGCCACAGTGCTTGTGTAAGAATATATGGTGAGGTCTTGCCCTGGTTTGACGTACATTCAGGTATTAGACAATTCTGCCTAGTTATTATTCATGTTGTATTTGGACAGTTGCCTCCATACATTGATAGGTGGTAGGCGTGGTATGATGTGCGATGGGACAGCGAACTGTTTTTAAATGCTGACTGACGATTCTGTGCTTATAGCACCATTAGGAGCCAAGTTGCAGGCGAGGCACGCGTAAGAAAGAAGTGAAAAAATTGAATATGAATGTGATCAAAACTAAGGTTCTAGTAAGTGAAAGAGCGGATGTTCAGACGAAATATGGGTAAATGAAAAATGTCTAGAACAAGGAAACGAAGCTGTGTGACCAGGGAGTGTTTTTGAGGAATGTATTATGAAAGATATGAATCGGATGTGGAGAGACAGGCAGCAACTGACTATAAAGTGAATGGAATTCGGTCGTTGTAGTAGGCAGTAATCTAATTCCGTCATAATAGCCATCCCCAATGAGGTTTTGACGCCACTTTATCGTACAGTATTGAGGCCGCAAATACTCGAAATCGAGTGAAAGTAACATAAATGCCGTAGAAATGCGATCTCTTAGAAATATGTGCGGTGTCACCCTTATGGACCAAACAAGCAATGAAGAGATATGACAAGATTGTACGAAAGAATTATTATAAAACGAAGAGAGGAATGCTTGGATGGTTCGTGCACTTAGAAAGCAGTGACGAAAGACTGACATAGAAAATCTACAGCGTGAAAGTGAATGGTAGCAGAAGCCAATGGAGACTAAGCCGATCAGACCAGAATGATAGCTGATCGAAATGTCAAGTGTGTGAGGAGAGGGATGAGATTTGAGGAGGCAAAAAAAGTATGGAAAAACCAGAATAATTGGATCTGCAGTCTCTGTAACTTCTATTAGTTACCGCGTGAAGATATATATGTATCATAAAAACACCTAATAAAATATATTTACTTTATTCAAATAAATAGGCAAACAAATATTCAGATTATAAATTAGATTTTGAGTAGATTTTAAATATATGTTTATTTCGTAAGCGACGAATGTTACGATATAGTCGGTTGCGATAATTCAAATTTCCATTTTTTTTAAACTTTTACTTTCGTGGCTTGCGATAAAATTTGCTTTCGGTTATAATTTTGCCGTTTACGCACATACGACTACGAGGACTTTTGCGTTAGGATCTAAATTATTTAAGCTATACATTACAATGAAAAAGTGAAATAGCTACATTTTGTCGGCTCGATATCTAGTAGCATATTATTACACAGACATTATATACTAGCTGTACCCGCGACTTCGTCTGCGTGGAAACTTTTCCCGTGACTTCTCCGGGTTACGGAGGATACCGGAGATACCTATATTTTTGAAGGTTTTGAAAAAATTTATTTTCTATTGCGGAGCATCCACCATACCGAATTTATGATGACGTCAAATGTACAGAAACCCCTGTGTATTCCATTTCACTTGTTACCTATTTTGTTGGAGGTCTTGAAAAAGTTATTTTCTATTACTGAACATCCGCCATATTGAATTTATAACCTTCCCCTGCGTATTCAATTTCATTTGATACCCATATTGTTAATGTTGAACTAAAATGTTATTTTCTGTAATGGACCTTCCGCCATATTCGATTTATGATGACGTCACACATACGGAAACCTTCCCCTGTGTATTCCATTTCAATTGATACCCATATTGTTGGTGTCGAACAAAAAAGTTATTTTCTATTACGGAGGAACATCAACCATATTGGATTTTTGATGACGTCATATGTACAGAAACCTTCTCCTGTGTATTCCATTTCATTTAATACCCATGTTCTTGGTGTTGAATAAAAAAGTTATTTCCTATAATGGACCTTTCGCCATATTGGATTTATGATGACGTCACATGTACAGAAACCTTTGTCTGCGTATTCCATTTCATTTGATACCCATATTTTTGGTGATGAACAAAAAATTTGTTCCCTATTGAGAAATATCCGCCATTTGGCATTTATGATGACGTCACATACATAAAAACCACATGTTATTTTTTAAAAAACAAATTAGCCCACATTTGTTTTTGGGTACATACTCTGTACCAAATTTAATCACAATCGGTTTAGCGGTTTAGTAATTCTCCTATGAAGTTTCATCCCCCTTTTCATCCCTTTACGGGTAGATTTTTGATAATAAAGAAACCTATGTTTTTTAATTGAAAAGGTTTATCTCTGTACCAAATTTCATCTTAATCAGTTCAACTGTTTAGAATTTCCCATACAAAGTTACATCCCCCTTTTCATCCCTTTAGGGGTAGATTTTTGAAAAAAAAGTAGGCTATGTCCATTCCTTAGTGTCAAACTATCGCCATGTCAAATTTCATAAAAATCGGTCCGACGCCTAAGTCAAAACGTACCAGACAGACATACAGACAGACTTTCGCATTTATACTCGTAATATAGTATGGATTTAGAGCTGTCAACGGCTGATAAAAAAACTGTCTTGAAATTAAAATTGAAAAAAAAATGTGGAGTGACCGAGTCGAGATTTGAACTCACAGCATAATAATGATTTTCGAAAATAACAACAAAACAGTAAACAAATCAGCTAAACACACATTGATGTAAGGTGCCAAAATTTTGTATTTAAAGCGCTTTGAGCAACAATACACGACGTCTACGTAACATTACATAATTCGGTTGCGTTTCAACTTTGTGCGTAAGATTTCATCCCAAAGGTGTATGAAAGACCTTAGCTTCAATACAAGAGAATTATAGATTTCAAAATTCAAAAGGAACAAGTGACACAGGTCTATTTGGCAACACGCCTCAGCGATCACTGTCGAGTCGCATAGAAGTGAAAGAGAAGGAACAACGCGACATCGCTCAAAATAAAATGGCTTGAGAAAAAAACAATAAACCATGTATTTTCTTCTAAACTATTGATTTTATCGAAAATCTACTGTTCGATGTGTTAATATTCATAAAAGACATATATTTGCTGAATTTTGTTAGAATATGTTAACGACGAAAACAGCTTTTTTCTCCGTAAATTCTGTTCAGAGGTTATTTTGGGATTTTTTTTATCAAGAAAATTAACTTTAAATGCTATTTTTACTGGCTGCTTGATTATAAATACCATGTAGATTCATATATATTTTTTTAACAACTTTGATCGTGTGGTTATTGCTAAAAAATCACCGTAAAGAGGCCGGTTTGCGGCACTATGCGCCTTAATTACTATTTACTACATGAATTCATTCTTTCCATATCACATCGTCCTAGCTTAAATCGCTCTAATTTTTTTTGATTTCTAATAAGACCACATATTTATCACGTGCCAACGTAGGTTATCAACAGTCTTACATTGGACGTAAAATATACGCATTACCATTATCTATTTACATAACAATCACAGGGTAATTAAATGCCTATAAAATATGTATATTTGTACATAATTACAACAGAAAGCAAATAAAATATGGTGTAAACAGATACTCATTTTTTATGCAAGTAATTAATGATAACATGATTTATCTATGGTAGGATTAGTTAAATTATTATTTCACGTGTGGTCGAATAAATAGACACCTTTGTCTTTGAAGTACTATGCAGACAAAAGCGAGGTTTGAAGAAGTTTCATATAAATGTATAAACCGTGTATAATTTATCTTTGTTTTATCTAGTCATATACAAGTGACAATAAAATCATTAACATCTTTTAAAAATAAGACCACTGATAACAGATTGTATTGGGTTTAAAGTTATGTAAATTAATAAAACAAAACCCGAATGAATCTTCTAATCTGAAATTTTGAACTCATCATGTAACCGTGAAAAGACAATTCAAGGTCGTATGTATTGCATACAAGTGTCCTGATAACCGCCGCTGTGCTATGTTCGCTTTCTTTCGTTACTGTATCGAAGCGATTATCTTTAGGCATTGCGTTGACGCATGTCGTCGCTCGGGAACGCATTGCGTGAGCTCCGTTTCCACCCGAAAATAAATCGCAATACTTGCGTAGATTAAAGAGTTCAATTAATGTAATTGAATTAAAGTTCATGTCGCAATAAGTTCAGTAGCCAGGATTAAGACATTAAGCTTGGAGTATATCCTCAGAATAATTTTGTCGTATTAGACAACGGTAATTTCGTGATATTTTTGGCCAATAACTACTACGATTAATACTGAATAAGTCTAGTAGACATTAAATTCATGCATATCTAAACGCTGTATCCCTAATGGGGTAGTCAGAGAGGACGGAGCGCCAAGCGACGCAGTCCTTACATACTTCTTTCGCTTCCTCAAATCTCATCATTCTCCTCACACATTTTCGCCTAGGTATGCGAGTACTGTTGATTAGTAGACATTACATTCTATTTAAATACGATGTATTGCCGCTGCGTCCCTGCAGTTGTGATACGTATATTAACCAACTCTACTGCAGTTAGTGTTTAATGTTAGCCAGTTCTTGCAAATAAGATTCAATCCTGCAATACCATAATACCCTCTTTTTAAGCGACTTCAAAGTTAAATTCTTAATTCGTCTGTATATTCAGAATATCATTTATTTAGTTGTGAAGCGCAGCAACTGGATAGATTTCGGAAGAAGAAGACTCGAAAGAAGAAAAAAAGAAAGCGAATACAATTGAAATTGTAAATCAAAACTGTACATTTTTTTTAATAAGTCATTATTTAATTTATCGCTTTTCCAATAACTTTTAATTATTTCTTACACTATTGTTAACAGTTGTAATTAAGTTATAATGTATTTTGTAATTATCAGTTCGATAAATTTCATAATTTGAGGTTGAAAGACCGACAATATAAAAACGAGACTCGTGTCTAAAAGATAACTTAATATCGTAATAATCATTATCTCGCCTTCTTGCCGAGGTGCTAAGTTGTATGTAAACATTCTTTATATTACTGTTTTATATAAGTAAGTATATTTAATTTCTAGAATGTGTATGGGAGGTATTGTAATTTGTACGGTAATTGTCATCATACGGTTTTTAAATAGATAATTTCCAACCTAGACGTCGCATCGTCGTACTTAATAATAAATCGGTATTAAAGCACCCCGCTTTTCTAACGAATGAGATTTTTACCGTACCGTACCGCAAAAGGCAAAGAGGCAAACAGGAGCCCCTATAGGATCGCTTCGTTGTCCGTCCTTCTGCCTGTCTGTCAAGAGTCAAAACCCTTTTTCTGGAACGCATGGAGGTTTATCAAGTTGAAATTAATATCAAGTACTTAAGTGTGCGATCCCTTGAAGCTGTAAAGAAAATAAGCTTCGAAGTCAACACAATCAAAATATACAGCCATTTATGTCTTGTATTTTGACACTCAAATAAATTAAAACCTATAGGGTACTTCTCATTGCCCTGTATTCATGAAACTTGGCAAGAAGCAAGGTCTCTCAGCATAATAAAAGGAAAAAATCCAAAATTTGCGAATTTACAATCAAATCACACTTTTTTTGTCTTTACAAACATACATTTGCTGTTGGAGAGTACGGGGAAAGTGTCTTTCAACTGCAAAGTGAAGTTTGTTCTTTAATCCGGAGTATTTTTTTTGGGAAACACCTAACACATTCTGACTCACCTTCGCCGGTTTTTTTTCATATAAACACACTTAAACTCACAACTCCATAAAATCGTTACTGGAACGCGTTGCTTTTAAGCTGTCGGTACGGGGATGGCGAGTGAACCGCTCTGTGACAGCCCACCATCCACTCGGTTTATTGACGACCGATACAGTATTGTTTGTCAGTGGACCGTGCTCCGCTTGAAGCGGTTTACGTGAGTTGAATTCTCAACGATTCGATAGTGTACGGCATCTATACGTTGACCACGCAGCGTTAACTCACCGTCGTCAGAGAATATGTAGAAAAGAAGGCCCACTGTCGCCTCATGCGTCACGTGATTGCCTTCTCTCAGCCGAATACGTAGGGTTGTTACGTTGAGTGTGAGATGCGGAGAGCATGTCGTTTAGTTATACATTTTGAATACAATATTAAAAAAGAATATACACGGATAAGTTTTTCATGTTTGTTAAAATTAATTTATTGAAGCTATGTTGAAAAATAATAACTTAATTCGAATAACAAAAATTATTTAGGCATCTAAGGACATGACACGTTCGTTCAAGCGATTTAGATATATTTGTATGTGTGACGATGTGAAGAATGGATTAAAGACAAACAAGCGGTCGCAAGTTATCCCATATTCATCCAAAATATAGCCGTTGTGTGCGTGCTTATTAACGCGCATACATACAAACCACGTACGCTGGCATTCTATGAAGACATCCTACTCTTATATTTATACTGTTGTACGCATCTGTAATAGATAGGTTCACGGGACTGTAAACCCCATAAATCGAGAACTGATACTATGTATTGTGAATCATTCCTTGGTGTGTGTAAATAAATAAATACTGTACTGTCTTCGTCGCCAAGTCGACCATTTATTGACAGAGGGTGAAGGCCGAATGCCAAGGCGGTCTTCATCAGATGCCTCGGCGGGAAAAGGGACTTTTACCATAACAATTGCCTCACATTTTCATAGCTTCTGACCCCCACTCTCTTTACATAATAAACTGTCACTTTCGTGTGAAACCTATTATGTTCTGACGCCACATCTTTCGCTCATTTTAATTTAAAGGTAATTTTGATTAGGACGACGCTATTATTTAGATTATAGATCGAAAATACTTGATTCAAGCTACTATTGAGCAAGCAATCGTTGGAAGTTGCAGAAACATTTCGTTTTATCATTTGGTCGATAGTACAGACTAGACCTATAGTTTAAGGCATATCCCGTATAGACATTATTTCAATGGCTTTTCCACGTTGATGAATGCGTAGAAATACGACATAAGAATACGACAAAATAGTCACTATAGACAAAATAGCAAAGTAGACAAATCTTTAATAAAAACTAACCTTTTATTGCAGCTTGTATTTGACAGGTAGATAATGTCATTTGGCATTAAGACCGACCGTTGAACTCCATTTTGTACAATAAAGTCAAAATAAAATAAGTAAACAGCAGAGCTGCAAGAAAAAAATAGTTTCGTCATAGATCAATTTTATTCTATGAAGGCCCAAATCTGAAGAACTTATTAGATATGTATGTAGGCTGCCCTAATATTGTCGTTTATTTGATGTTGAGAAGCACGAGTGGCGATAACACGGGGTCGACCACACCCCCTGTGCAGTAAACAGATAGTAGACATACAAGGGTTATCACCAAAGGAAGCAGTTAATTCAGTTCCATTTTCAATTAGTTTTTTCTTTCTCCCGCTGCGATGTCGCTATAGAATATGCTAATTTCACTATGTTCTGGCAATTTTAAATACATCGGATATTTCCTAAAGATATCAAGTATGGTTTCTTGACGAGAACCTGTATACGTAAGGTTTACGCTGTTTTACATTCAGTGCACAAAATACAAAGTTTAAATAAAATTTCATTTTTATGCCACTTCTAGTATTAAATAAGTATTTGACCTTACAGATGACAAAGCAGAGCCAGATTTGATAGGTTGTTGTCCCGTCTCCTATACTAGATTATAACAAGACAAGCCACGACCCACTCGAGAAGATATTTACTGGCACATTCTTTATGTGTACCGGGTTTTCGGGTACATTTCTGTACCAAATTTTATTACAATCGGTTCAGCGGTTTAGCATTTCCCCTATAAAGTTTCATCCCCCTTTCCACTCATTTAGGGGTAGATATTTTGGAAAAAAAAGAAGTTATGTTTTTTAATAGAAAAGGTTTATCTATGTACTAAATTTTGTCTTAATCGGTTCAGCGGTTTAGAATTTCCCCTATAAAGTTTCATCTCCTTTTTCACCCCTTTAGGGGTAGATTTTTGATAAAAAACAAAACTATGTTTTTCTAATGGAAAAGGTGTATCTCTGTACCAAATTACATCTTAATCGGTTTAGCGGTTAAAATTTTCCCATACTCTGTGAGTGACAGAAGATGACATTCACAGAGAGACATGTAAGCTAAATTTCATGGTGCAAAATACATAGATATACAGGAAGTGGAAGTGGCTTTTTAAAGTAAATTGTATTACAACTGCTGTTTCAATGTTTTGGGTAATAATTTTCCTGTTGACAGACATAACGCGACATTGTTTTGTCTTGGATTGTTTACAGCTCGTAATGCTTATGATAACTATAGTTTTAATGTCGTTAATTTGCGCATTTCTACAATAATTCATGTATTTAATTACGTCTGAGTCACTCCTGGAGGCATTTCCGTAAAAGTGCAATATTGTCAGTGAAGGCTTTTGGGATAAAATGGCTCTTGTCGTCATGTTTGGCACACATTCTGCTTGTGTCTATTGTTAATTAGTAAATAAAACGTCCGAACAGACAATTTTTATTCAACTGCTTAGTTCCCAATTTTTACAACAACGGTTTCTACATTGTTGTAAAAATTTGGAATATATACAGCAATCAGAACCGTGTCCAATTTTGAATAGCCAATTGAAACTAACCAGAATAACTCGACAGTGTTAGATGTGGTGTACAACTCCTATATCATACAGATGTACATAATTCGGTAACTAGCGCGTTGTATCGTGAGGACAAATTATCACACTGCTAAATAGTTGCTTACATGAAATACGTTTGGTCGGTTTATTTGAAAATACCGGCAAAGTGCGAATCGGACGCGCGCACCGAAGGTTTCATGTTCATTGTTCATCAATGTATTTACAAAAAAAAAAACCGATTAACAAAAAAAGTTAACTTTGCAGTTGTAAGGCACCGTTACTCATGCTCTCCGACTGAAAATGTAAGTTTGTAACGATAAAAAAGTGTGATATAATTTCAAATTTTTGGACATATTGGACCCTTTTATTATGCTGTGAGACTTTGTTCTTTGCCAAACATGATTCTAGGTCGACGGGAATAGGTCTGTATACCGTATAGGTCTTTAAGTACATAAATGGCCCTATGTTTTGATTGCGTTGACTTAGAAGTCTAAATTTTTTACATCTCCAAGGGACCATAGATCTCAGTATTTGATATTTTAACTTGATACCCCTACCCGTTCTCGAGATAAAAGGTCATGACTAGTCGGACAAACGAACACACGGACAGACAAAAAAGTCATCCTATTAGAGTTTTCTTTTCTGGATTCGGAACCCTAAAAATCCGAACAAAACGTGTACAACACGTATTAACTTTTGGTAGGTAGTAATTTCTAACAAAAAAGCAGTTTAATATAATAAATTAATATTATAAATAATTCATAAAAAAAATGGGAAGTCATTGCGGACTGCCGACGGAAGTGAAAATTTGAAACTATGAAATAAGGTAAAAAATATTTTTTCTTGTCAATATGCAATGCAATTTACTATATTTTTTGTAACATTTAATATCAAGCACCTCACCGCTTTTTTTTACTATGATTGAATTATTTTATTATTAATTTAATTTTTATTTTAATCTTATTTCAAATTAATTAGTCGTTAATTAGTTGATTGTTGGAATTTTCTATTGCTGTAACACAAGCTCTTGATACTTAAAAATTATTTTCTACTTTTTAGTTAGGTTTGCCATTACAGCGTGTTTTTTTAGTTCTTTTAAACTATAATTTTTTCCGCAAAATTCAAATTATTTCAAAAAAGCTTAGTGTGGTCCATAGTAATACGTTTGACTTAATATTGTAATAATTTCAAAATGCATGTAGAAACGTTCCGTAGCGACATCTATGGTATCGTACCATTAATTTTAATTAAATTTCTTTTTATCCTGATGATTCTAGTCAGAACATTAGAACAAAGTTATAAAATATTTTTTTCCGCAAAATTCAAATTAATTTAAAAAAACTTAGTGTGGTCCATTGTAATACGTTTGACTTAATAATATAATAATTTCAAAATGCATGTAGAAACGTTCCGTAGCGACATCTATGGTACCATAATCGTACCATTAATTTTAATTAAATTTCTTTTATCCTGATGATTCTAGTCAGGACATTAGAACAAAGTTATAAAATAATTGTATTGTCATCAGTCCTTGACCCCTGTGCAAATTTTCAAGCTGATCAGACTTCTGGAAATTGGTAAAAATTACGCTGAAAGATTCCGTTACATACATACAGGTGAAGCTAATAAAAGCGTGTTAAAAATAAAGGTGAAGCAACCCTAATATCAGCGTTTTCCCGCCGCGCGCCGCTAGCAAACATTTGAAATACAGGGCATATTAATAGGGTTGTACATTTTTTCCATTAAATGAATGTTTTTTTTGATTAGAAAACAATATAAACGTATCCCATTATTATTACATCTGCAATATAACAGTCAACAGTGACACGTTGGGACACTGGCGGATTTATACCTCTATGATCTTGTATTCATTTTTCAACTTGAAATTTCGATAATACAGGCTAAATAAACAATAATTTTGCATTTGTAACCATATTTTTAAAATTCAACACAAATCTAAAATTATTAAATTTAAAATCCACTCCAAAAATATTATCGAACAACTACTTTGTTCGATAATAATAATCATGCTTAGATTATTCCTACGCTACTATGAAACACACATTGCATGATATGTAGTAGAGGTCAAATATAAAAAAAAAAAAAAAATAGCATGTCGGTGACACTAACTCAAAACATTTTACCCATCAAAAAATCACCCAGTGCTTATAGAAATTTTCACTTAAATTTTTTGAAGTGAAAATTTCCAAAATCTGATAACTATTTTTCTCATTTCTGGTTTTGGATTACCTACCGGTTTACGTCTGTACCTTTACTGTACCTTAACTTAGTAGGAGTAGAGATGACACAAATATACTGGCAAATGGACAGAGACATGGCGAAATTAGAAGCGTTTTACCATTTTGACTACGGAACGCTAAAAAAGAATTAACTGAATTAAACTTCGTGTTTAGACTTTGGCTCTGCTGTCGGAAGTAAAAGATTGATCAGCAAATGTTCCCGATTGGTTATTGCGTAATGAACTAATGTTTCTCCTCGTACAAATATTAAAGCCAAACAAATACATGGTGTGTGTTTGTGGGTGAGCTACCTCTTCCACTGCCTCCCCATCAAGAATGCGTTTAATGTATGTAAGAATGTGGATATAAAGTTACGTGTTTTTATAGTCAGAACGTATTTGTGAACTTTGGAAAAAGCATTTTCGTTAATTTTGTAATTTCGCCAAAAAAAGGCAATGTTATTCGAGGGTGATTTTACGCAAATCTTCTCTTTTGATGTATACAATTACATATCAAACATCAAATTAGTATACCTTATAATTTGTTATAGCGGTATATATAATAGTATAATATAACTGCTTATATATATACTACCTACGTATATTATGTAAAAGCTTGTGGTGTAACTGACACGATAGTTTTAATTCTCGCTGTCGCTCCGCTCACGCTCCTGACAAATATTTTCAGCAGATCGGTGCTGATACATACATAAGCTGTATCCCCAACGGGGTAGTCAGAGTTCGCTTCCTCAAATCTCATCATTCTCCTCACACATTTTCGCCTAGGTATGCGAGTGCTTTTAACATTTCCGTCGGCTAACATTTGGTCTTTCTTGGCTTCTTTTACCACTCGCTTTCGCTCTGTAGATTTTCTTCGTCATTCTTTCATCACTCATTCTTTCTATGTGACCGAACCACTTAAGCATTCCTTTCTTCATTTTTACAATAACACTGTCGTGCAACCCTGTCAGACGTGCTGATACGTAAGGAGTAATCAGAGCGGTACCAATACGCACATTACGAATATAACAATATTTCACCAGAGCGAGGCTGAATCAACAAGTAATGATTCAAATCGACCCTTACTCTCATAGTTCTCTCTTCTTAATTCATGAGAAACAATGGAAGTATCCACATCATAATTATCAAACCATTTCGAAAACTGTATTTTTCGAGATGTTTTGATACGCAATCATCAGGTTTCGATAATAAATCTCATGCAGTTTTAAGAGAGAAATTAAAATTTAAAATACGATACCTACTTCTTTTTGTTTTATGCTTAGAAGAAGAAGAACGAATAAAAATTCCACATGATGCTAAATGGATTGAGACCTATGGGCATTTCCAAAATCAAGGCTAGAAAATTACTTCAGGTTGCAAATGCATCAGCAACCCTGAGAGCTAAGAAGTTGTACCTCTTGCGCCAGAAACACCGGATGTAATGTCTTATCCTGCTTGCACTGTGTGCAAATACTGCCGTTTGGCAGCACGATTAGCGAGTGGACCGGATTCAAATGGCCCCCGCACGAGCTCCTACTACCCACGGTCTTTATCTTTATACGCCGATAGTAAAAATCAGCCAAGAGCTAGGGCCAATTATGAGGAACCTGCATATGAGTTATCTATTTATCTATTTATGGCTATGGGCTAACAACTTAACACTATCTGGTTATGCTTTGATATCTGTAAACTTAGAAGTCGCTTCAAGATATAATTTTGTTACGTTTCGATGTCCACCTCTAAAGAGAAATTTCGCAGTTTTATATATGATATCAATGAAAAACGTATATAAATATGTCATCGGTGTAAGGGCTCGGTGTAGTGGATAGTGTATGTGTACGCGACTTTAGCGATCTACGCTTATGCCTCGCGCCATCATGTCTCGAAGCGGATCGCGGCAGTCATTTCGGGTTTCCACGCCCCCTTCTCTCATTACCTTGTTATATACACTCGTTAAATATGTGCCTATTATTGACTGTCATCTTATGATCATAATTAACATCCCGCAAATCTGTGACTACTGATAACAGACTCATATAAATACTTGTGAGGACGGCCATGTTTATCAGTTTACCGCCGACAGTCGTAGCGACTCGTCTTTGCGTTCTCAGAAATTTGTTTTATTTTTTATTAAATAAATTTTTTTTAAATTTCGTATTGAATCAGTTCTTCTGATTCAAAATCGTGTTGATACTTTTTTAACATTTATTTGTTTAGCAACAACCTCAGGTTGTTGCTTAGAAGATAATAAAAGCTTTGAGAATTCCGCTCTTAAAGGTACGTACATTTTTAATTTTTGTGACTTAATTATTATATCGCTATAAATTATTATTCATTGTACATACATACATATCTTCACGCTGTATCCCTGACGGGGTAGTCAAGTGTTATTAATTGTATATGTAATGAAATTAGAAGTTATATAAGTTTATATTTTTTCAATTTGATTGAAACAGAATTACATTTAACAGACTTTTGTACTAACTTTAGTATAGGCTGGTTTGTTTAATTACCGATTAAGAGATACGTAAATATCTTAGTCTTAAAACTTGTACAAAACTTCTTTATTATTTCATTTTTTATAAGAAGTGCTTGTTATCATTATGAGTTTAAAACATGATAATGTTATTTCGATGAAATAGAGACATCACATTGAAAGTTTACTGATTAAACGTTTACTGTCAGCACATAATTTTACATTATTCTGTATAATTAAACTACTACGTACATACATATCTTCACGCCGTATCCCTAAAGGGGTAGTCAGAGAGAACGGAGCGCCAAGCGTCGCGGTCCTTAAATACTTCTATCGCTTCCTCAAATCTCATCATTCTCCTCGCACATTTTCGACTAGGTATGCGAGTACTTTTGACATTTCCGTCGACTAATACTAGCTATTTGATCTTCATAAGTCAGCAGCATTCATAAGTCTTTTACCACTTTCGCTCAATAGATTTTTTCGTTAGTCTTTCATCACTCATTCTTTCCATGTGCCCGAACCATCTTAGCATAAACTATTAATTATTAAATAATTAGATTCTGTGTAAAGTTGTTGCGTGTATTAGTTATCGTGTGACTTTTCAACAATTTTACCGATGAGTTCATAAGACTATAAGCAATCATTAACTGGCTGGTTCCACTGTGTAGTCTGTACCCCAACATACTATGTGTAGGCATTCTGAAGGCCCAAATATATGCATGTGTATATAAAGACAGTTGTAAATATATATGTCAATATAATCGAAATTATTATTTTATTATGGAAAAACAAACGCTAACTAATGTTATCTTAAGAGTAATGTTAATATGTTATCATAGAGTCAGGGCTACAAAACATTAACTACGTAATATAATCTTCATTTACTAATTGGTAACTACATTAAACGAGGCGTTAAATATTTACTGAGGTGTTCAATGTTTGGCAAGCAATTTGTGTATCTTACATGTATACCTAATTACACGAGTAATGAATGTTTTTCTATACGAATATTAGCTAAAAGTTGGACTTGGTGATACATGTAAAGTTGATTTGAAATATTTCTTAAACTAAAAAACCGGACATATTTATCGAGCGACAGAGTCGACGACAATTGCGTTGTGGCTACTCAGATTCGTTCACAGTACAAAATTTGTGAGGATTTAAAAAATTAACATCGCGTTCTAGTAAAATCAAAAAGGCCATAACGCGTTTGTTGTTATATAACACGAGTGTTTCACAACATTATGACACAAGCGCTTCATAAGTCAACATATATCACCTAAACACGAAAGGAAGAGACTCCATAAAAACCAAAATATTACACTTTTCGGTTTAGGTCTTCTATGATACAACAAAAAATGTAAACCTTCTTTGGAAGATACTCTCAAGTAACACTAACAATACTATCAAAATGTTTTTTGGAGTTCCCCAGTTCTATACGAACGTAGAATCCACGGAGAAAATAATGTAATGTAGTGATTATTATACACAATAAGGTCATGTAAAAGGAGGAATGTTTTACAAAAAAATTCCATAAATCATGATACACCAATTCAATACCTATAGCGTATTTTGACGTAACATTGACCTTCGCAATCGACGCCGGCGCAGGCTAACTCAACGTGACGTTGGTGTGACGAAACAAATAACGCTTCGGGGCGTTTTGATTGATGTATTTGTCATGAATTGTTTCAAGAATTTCTTAATTCTGCTAGATTGCAGACATTCTTGTCTCTTGATAGATGTTTTATTATCTTTTTTATGTGGATTTTTATTGACATGACCAGATATATCTGTTACGTAGGTGTTTTGCGGTCCTGGGAAAGAAGTACATATAGGGCTGTAAACGGTTTAATTTTTTTCTTAAATAATTCTATTTAATTTTATTCACAATAAGTTTGGTTCATTTTTGTAAGAAACTTTCATTACAGACAAAAGTCTACTGTAATTACAATTTTTAGATATGTGTTTGTAAATACAATAAATCAATTTGCCCAAAACACCAACTCGATATCATGTAATAAGAGTTAGTTTCTAACCCTGCTTAAGCTAGAATATCATAAGATTAGGTGAGTAATCACATTAAATTGCGACTAGACAGGCCTCAAACGAGCTGCTTTCCATTTTTATAGCATTTGCGTTTTAGTATTCCAAACCTTTAAACGAAAAACGGAACTTTTATAACAACACTCATGTAGCCGTCGATATCGCGCGATATTGGCTGTCGCATTCTGACTACAAGTTACGTAATAAGCGTGCGGGACTTCCTTTCAAACTATGTAGTGATGATGGGCATACATTAAATCAAATCTAAATGCCACGAATGTAGGGTATGGAAATTTATGTGAAACAAGCCATTACCCGCGACTTTGTTTGCGTAGTGTTTTATTTACTAAACTATATGATTTGGAAACCTTCGCGGGCGTACTCATGACAGCTCACTAAAGTTTCATCATAATAGGAAAGATAGTTTTAGTAATCATAAACAAAACTGAGAAAAAATATTTGAAATACAATGAAAAACTTAGTTGTTGTTCGCTTTTAAACTTTAATAATGATAATAATACTCCAGACAATTACACAGATTCTGTGACCCCAAACTAAGCAGTAAGCTTGTACTATGGGTTCCCAGCAACACCCAGACTCCAAGCCAATTTAGAAAAGTTCGTTTCCTAAATTGACCTGACCGGGAATCAAACCCGGGACCTTAGCTTGGAAAGCAGATGCATATGCCACTGCGCCAACGGGCCAGTCAGTCAGTTTAGTAGTTCCGTCTCTGTCTTCTGTTCTCTGTCGACTTCGTGACGTCACATTTATGTAACGCTGTCGCCCTCTAGCTCATCCCCGCTCTGTTCCCACTACTGAAGTTTAGAGCCCAATAACTAACTCTGTCAATGATGTCAATTAGTTTTTTCTCAATCGTATTCAAAACGTTTGATAATGCAACGCTTAAAATATACCACATTTAAGGGCAGTCATCTATTGGATGCCTATTGGATGAATGCTCTATTAATAATGCATAGTGGACAAACATACATACAAACAAACATTCATTTTTATTTGTATAGGTAGATGTATGAGCCTTGTATATGAGAAAACACCGACGTAGTGGTTCTTACACTACGAGTAGTAATTTCGATTCATTTTTAATAAGCTGTACAAACTCACTGCGCAAAAGATTTATGTGACTAAAAAATTACTAGTTTATACATATACCTTAGCCTGTGTTTAGTATTAAATATGTATCATAATGATATATCGGGCATATGTACTGTAATTCTGATGCCACTCAAGAAGTTAAATGACATTCTGTGTGTAACGATTTCACCATTATTTATTCAAATATATTCAGTTTTATAAAATGGACGTTAGAAAGAGTTTTCCATAACTGAAACGTCAGAATTGTTAAGAAATTTGGACGTTGATGGATTGGATAGACCGATATAGACTGGAATTTTTTCGAAGGCGTCAGTCCCGAAGGATCAAACTTTTAATAGCTTTCTATAAAGATTATGTTTATTATAAAATGAATGGTAATCTCAAAGATTATTCGATCAGTACATCTATTATACAACAATGCTACTTTTCTTTCCGTTATTCAGTCAGGTTCAAAATATTTAGTTTATTCAGATTAATGACGCTTACGAAGACTCGATTTGGATAGCTAAGAAATAAATACTGCAGATAGTAGACCAGTGTGATCTCAGTCCCAAGTTCTTGACTGAAACAATGTAAGCTGAAAAAAACTGACGCAAAAATCAATAAATTTTCTTCTTTAATATGTTCTTTTGTATTCTTCTTAAATGCTGCAACTTGCACATAATTTAGAAGAAACTGGAAGGAATCTACAAAAAATATTTTAAGTGATTAGAGTTTGTTTTTAACTGCCTATGCAAAAGAAGATTGTCATAAGTAAATAATAATAAATGCGTCAGACAAACACACCAATCATCTGGCCTCAAACTAGGACATTCCCTGTGCTATGAGAACGAGACAAGGACTACTTGGGGTGTCTTCCAGTACACTAGATTTGAAATAATCTAGAAAAGTTCGTTTCCTAAATTGACCCGACCAGCAATCGAACTCGGCACCATCTGCACTTGGATGCAACACCTAATCCACTGCGCCATCGATGTTGTCAAAGTTATATATATATATATAAGTACAAAGATAAGATGCCGTTGTGTCTGTGATTTTTGTGAAAGAAAGATCCAATTCGCATGTGGTTTTTATTATTTGAAAACTGCATTTTTCTAGCTTTGATATTTTTGTTGGAAAATCGAGGATTAAAATTATTAATATTTTCCCTAGTATAAAATATAATTAACGAAACTGCTATTTTACACTCATGAGCCCTATAACGGCTAATCCATCACATTTAATTCCCTTCAATTCCATGACATGTTCTAAAAAAAACTGCTACAGATAATCTCCGATAGTAACACAAGAAGTGCCGGTTGCCAAATCTTTATCGCTTGTCTTTGTTCAAGGCCAGGAGTTAAGTTACGTCATAATTACGGTTTATTTCTGTCCTAAAATTGTACTCGTCATACATAACCGATATAATATGTATTTTTAATTGAATATTCATTATCGAGAGTTTTCCTAATAACTGCTTACTAATCTAGCCTCGGGCAATAGAACTGACTTTACGTTAGTAACTAATTAATCTATACTGAAACATTAATAATAAAAAAGTATGGCTATCATTATATAAGCTGATTATGACAGTTTTGTTAATCGAAACATTAATCTGATCACTTTTCAATTAGACTTTACAAACTTGCTTAGAGAATATTCCGTTAAATAGGATTGAGATTGCAATTAAGATTATATTACTACCTACTTATATGATTATATGACGACCTAGATGGCGCAGTGGTTTAGACGTTCACCCAAGCGCGGAAGGTACCTGATTCGATTCCCGGTCGGGTCAGTTTAGAAAAATGAACTTTTCTAGATTGTCTCGGGCCTGGGTGTACTGGGAGACGCCCCCAGTAGTCGTCGTCTGGTTCTCATAGCACAGGGAATACCCTAGTTTGAGATCAGATGATTGGTGTGTATTGTCTGTCGCATTATTATGATTATTACTATTATTATTAATTATCAAAAATTAGAGTGTTAGCGGATGGAAATGTCAAAAGCTCTTCTCGCATATCTAGGCGAAAATGTGTGAGGAGAATGATGAGATTTGAGGAAGCGAAAGAAGTATATAAGAACCGCGACGCGTCCACTGATTGCTCCGTTAGGGATACAGCGTGAGGATATGTATGTATGTATGTATCAAAAATTCCACAGAGGTCTTTAAAGATTTGTAGCAATCCTGGAAGTAGTCTTGTTATGTTATGATATATTTCTGGAAAGAAAAAAATGGCTAAAGTATTTTTTTTATAATGTCGCATACAATTTTAAAAACTGTTAGTATTGAATAATACAGTATGAAAAAACTGTAAGTGATTTTCACCCATGGTTTGTTGTAACTAGAACTTGTTTTATGTTAATTATGATCTGATACAAATGTACAGTAATTAATATTGTTATTGATCTTTTTATGTGTATTGCATGTTGTATCCGCGATCATCTTCAATGGTGGTCTTTGACGATAAACTGTTAACATAGTTTTGCCACAGAGAAAGTGAATTTTAAACTAAAATATCTATATTTGGGTAAATGCTTATAAAGATTTTCTGTTTAATGTTAGTAGTGTGATATTCATATTTTCATAAATAACGCTATAATCAATATTTATTAAAGCGTTTATTTATGAATCACCTATTTAGGTGTAGAATTTCACTACAGTACCTTTACAAAATTAGTGATGGGACCTTTTCTAAAAATAGATTTTACGTGTAACACGTTAGAGTATTTAGAATACTTAAAAGTAGACTGACCTCCAGACTATTCTTGTAAATACGAAGCTGTTGTAAATATGTATAAATATATAAAGTATTTTCATGAACATCGAGGAAAATACGTTTTTACGGACCCAGTGCGAATAAGAGTATATTGCCAGAGATATATTGTGTCAAAGTATTAGAGATCATATAAATATTACTGATTAATATGACCTCAGAACAAATAAATTGAATATCGAGTTCGTTGTGTGCTCTTTATCTTACTTGGCAACACAATACAATATAGCACACTAGCCGTTTATTAGATACCGTTATAAAGCTGTAATAGCACCGCGTCCGTTAATGTATTTTCGGAAAATGCAGATTCTGGTTTAGAATTTCCGATTCCAATTAATAGAAGTTAGTATTGGAAATCACAGACACTAGCAAATACAATATAGCACACTAGCCGTTTATTAGATACCGTTATAAAGCTGTAATAGCACCGCGTCCGTTAATGTATTTTCGGAAAATGCAGATTCTGGTTTAGAATTTCCGATTCCAATTAATAGAAGTTAGTATTGGAAATTACAGACACTAGCAATAAATATTCATGCTTACAGATGGCAAAGCGTAGCCAGAATTGACAGATTACTATCGTGCCTACACATTATACAAGTTCCTTATAATAAGGCCATAAGGTACTTGGTCAATTTTTGCAACCTGACTCGAAACGACAGAATATACAAATCCTTTACGTCCATATTGTAATCACACTAGACCAAATAAAATAGTCTTTTGACAATATATTTCTTTGCCCTAACGGGATAGTCGGAGAGCACGGACCGCGGTCCTCACATGCTTCTTTTGCCTCCTCAAACAACACCTACTATCCTCAAATCTCATCATTCTCTTCACACATTTTCGCCTAGGTATTATGCGGATGCTTTTCTAGTCATCCGACTAGAAATTCTGATTCCAATTTAAAAAAAAATTATAAAAATGGGGAAAGGATAAGTATTGGTTACAAGGATTTTGGCGAATTTGGAAAATCAAGAAATTATATATTTCTGAATTCTAATATCGTTACGTAATAATGTCACGTATTAATAAGTGTCTCATGAAGCACGTTCGAAGTAAATTCGTTTTTTCTTCTTATCGTAAAACTCCTCCAGTAAAGTGATGGTAGGATTTACTGAAGTTATAAAGGACTTTTTGGAAGAGCGCGAGAATTTCAGCTAAACATGTTTATTTTTACTTACTCCATTCTTTTGACTTATACAGAACTTTAAAACACAAGATACCATCAATTTTGTACTTTAAAACTCACAAAAATATAAAAAATTGAAAATCTAAATGTAATGACAACCTCACTTCTCCCGTTCCCGCCTGAAAGTCAAAGATGTTGTTATAATGTGCGTGTGTCATGTTCGGCGTCCGCAGAGAGCACCGGGCGAGTCCGGCGCGAATAGCAGTGCCGGCCGCGCGAGGCCGCCGCCCGCCACGCCCGCGCGCCCCGCGTCGCGCTGCTGGCGCCGCGTGCTCAACGTCGACCCGCCGTGGCTGCACCGGGCCCGCTGACACCGTCCGCGCCCACCCTGCACGTTAGTATTACACACTGCACCGCACCGCACTGCACACTACACACCCCACACCCGCTCACTCGCTCATTCATATTCACTGCTCAGTTAACTAACTCGTTCGCACTCACTCGCTTAGTTAACTAACTTATTCGCACTCACTCGTTAAGTTAACTCATTCGCACTTACTCGTTTAGTTAACTAACGCATTCGCACTCGTTTAGTTAACTAACTCATCACACTCATATACTCATTCACTTAACTAACTCATTCACACTCACTCGTTAAATTAACTAACTCATTTGCATACACTCGCTCAGTTAACTAACTCGTTTGTACTCACTCTTTAAGTTGATTAACTCAACATCATATACTCGTTTAGTTAAATGACTCATTCCCACTCACTCGCTCAGTTAACTAACTCGTTCGTACTCACTCCTTCAGTTGATTAACTCGTTCTCACTCACTCGTTTAGTTAGCTGACTCATTAACTCTCGTTCAGTTAACTGACTAACTCATCCATTCACTCATTCTCACTCATTTACTCACTCATTCTCTCGCTGATTGATTCGGTCATTCACTCCATTAATAATCCCTCATTGAATTTGTCACTACATGTAATATACGCCCCTACAATACCACATACGATCAAATTTACTTGATGTAACCTCCGAGCTCGATCAAGTGTACTCGATCGTTTGTGGCGGGTATTTGACGAGTAGGCAACATTTCTTCGTTCTTACAATCACCGTGATCCCTTGTTGAATCCGTTTTCCATCAATTCAAAAATCAAATAAATTATAGTTCATAAGTATGTACTATGTACACATTAAAGATGTAACAGAGGTGACATAACAGAAACTGAAATAGAAGTCATAATAAAAGTAAAGTTGTTTTTTTAGTGTTTTTAGACTATATATAAATCAAATAAAGTCTTAGCTCTAATTCAAGACAAATCACTCGACCTAACCTGTCGCCTCGACGAACCTCCCGCGATCCCACGCATCGAATAAACATTAAACAACTGCACAGATATATAACCGTTGTAAAATATGCAGAAGCTAAAACAGATTCAAAAGTTTTCATTTTTGCGGAACTTGAGGAAGTAGAGCTCCGTTACATCACTAGTATTAATCACTAGGAAACGTTAATGTAAATATCACTAATTAGTCTGTACAATTTCCAGTTGACACCTGTGGAATAGCGCTAGTGGGCCCCCATCACCGGGCTCCGAGAACACCTGACACCGCTTGCCCCTCTCCGGACCGCCGCACGCCTGCGCCAGCGCAGCATAGACGACGAACTCGGCCTCGGCGTTCGGCCGAGGCTCCGGGCCGTCGGACCACACTCACTGGGAGAGGACTGCTACTGACCTCCGTTGAAATTCGCCCCTAAATCTAGAGGGCCACGGTGCAAAATCCATTGAAGTGATTCCGCATTAGCAACTTTAATTTTTGGCATAACAGTGTGAACTAACAAAAGTGAACTTTTACTCGATCATAACACCGAAGATCTAAAGATAGTACAACTGGAACGTTTGTCTTAAATTCTGCTCTTAATATAGAGGCAATAAGTGCGATATCAAACAACCAATTGACCGATCGATAGTGAATAGCGTATCACCGTTTCACAGTTTGCTTTTCAAAATACCCAGCGAAAAGATGAAGGTTGTTGAGGAAGAACCCCGTATCAGGGTAATGGAGGGGGCTTGGAGCCCATGGGGGGTAATTAGGGAGATAGTAGAGGGTGGCACGCAGGAGGATCCCTTTTATGTGATGGACTTAGGCGAGGTGGTTTCCAGGTACCATCGCTGGAGGGAGCTGATGCCGCGTGTTGAACCGTTTTACGGTAAGTGTATTTTTTAATTGAAACATATTGTTTTCTACCTCTATCATATCTATTCTACTAATACCTCTATTACATAATTACATTAATTAATCTATCCAACCTCTTGCTTTGTTGTTGATGAAATCTTTAACTATTTAATGTTAACTGTTATTTTATAATATAATTGAAAAACAATGTACATTATTTTGTAACTATAACTAATCTATTAATTTTGATAGAAAAAAGCATAATTTTTTATTCTACGTTGTAAATTGTTGCACAAGGAGTTATATTTTTCTAAAAGTGTACACTAAATACTTCTTAGATTTACGCCCGATTTCACCTAATATCTAACAAACCCCTAAAAAAGGCTAGGGGTCCACTAACTATGATTTTTTATTGTCCGCTAATGATTTTGTATCGTCTGCTAATGATGATTTTTCATCCCCTATACTATCTTTTTTAAGGGGTTTGCTAAGCATTGGGGACTTTAGTGAATCGGACATTAGACTCTTTATTCATTAGCAGTATTGCCACTAAATAAACATTTTTTTATAATGTTACCATTCTGTAAATGAGTATTTATTATAAAATAACTTTTCTTAGACACGAGTCTAATGAGTCTAATAACATGTCAATTGTAGCGGTGAAATGCAATGATGACAAGTTGTTGGTGACCACACTGGCAGCTCTCGGCACCGGCTTCGATTGCGCGTCCAAGGCCGAGATAGAACTTGTCACGTCCATTGGAGTACGACCTGAGTAAGTTTTTTATGGCTAAAATGTATTAGCTAATTGAGACACTACATTGTAATTACCTGGTCATAATTTAACCATGAGGTGATGGTAGCGTAATGATGATTTGATGTTTGACACAATCAAGGTTTACAAATCGAACATAAACATTATATGCGGTCACTAATTGGATGAGTTTAATTTTTAAATTTGGGTACTAATTTTTACATTTAATATACAAAATTACACTTAATTCAACTATTCGCAAGTTATATCAGAATTTACTACTAATGGTTTTACTAATCTACGCAGGCGCATAATATTCGCTAATCCAGCGAAATTGGCATCGCACATCCGCTACTCGTCGAACGCCGGAGTCGACCACATGACCTTCGACTCCGAGACCGAGCTGATGAAGATTAAGCATAACATGCCTCTTGCCAAGTGAGTCCGTTGTTGTTCGAATCCTAATAAATAATTTTGGTGACTTTGAATATGTACTTAATGTACATAATATGTGTATGTACACACAAATATAAACAAAGCTAATTTAAACACGATATCAAAAACCATAAAAAGTGTTAGTTTTTTTTTTTCAATTTTTAACAGACTTCAAAAAAAGAGGCTCTATGTTCGTCTGCATCTGTTTTTTTTTAATACAATATGTTCACCGATGATTTCGACAATTTTGGATTGATTTCAATGGTTCCGTTGGGTTCATTATAGCTCCAAGGTGGTCCCATTTAAATTTCGCCGATATTGGAGCTTGGACTGCGAAAATACACCAAATAACGTTCTGCTTATAAGTTTTATTTATATTAATTATTTTTTGTGTATCATTCCGCTCCAAAAGTAGAAAAGAAGTTAATCGTAGGCCTATACTAGATATATATTTAGACGTAAGGTCACTCAAAAGGCAGAAATGATAAACTATTTAAGAAAAAAAATAAATCGGCTTAAAAAAAGAACACTGGAAAGTATGCAATAAACTATCCTTTACTAATCAAAAGTGAAATACAAAAATAATAAAACTTTATAAATACGATGCAAATACCTGTATAATTAAATTTGACAGTTGTTGAAGTCGGTGCCAAATCAATGTGCGACAACAAAGTCAACTAGTTTGGTAGGCTTGGGACCGACTTCAGTAACTCATTACAACATAATGTATTAAAGATATTAGTATCATACTTATAAAATTTTATTATTTTTGTATTTGATTAAGTAAAGGACAGTTATTTTATATTTTTCAGTAAATTTTCAGTGTTTTTTTTTGAAGTCGGTTTAACTTTTTTTCAGGACTTTTTGTAATAAACTTTCAACATACACAACACTTATTCAAATTTTAAACTGACTTTTTGGGGAAAATAAGGTTTTGCCTTTAACTGACAAAACGATCCTAGTGATTAATAGAGGAGGGGCATGTTGAAAGCACGCTAATACGTGCAAACGCATGCTAATACCTGGCAAAAATGCACAAAGCAAAAGAGGCATATTAGGACTGCGATAGTTTGTCCTCTAAACTCGATAGGGACATAGCGTGAAGACATGTTATATTAATCACGTGTGTTGATATACTAGGCTTGTGATCCGTATCCGGTGTGACGCGTCGTCCGCGCAATGCCCCCTTGGCATCAAGTTCGGCTGCGATCCTGTCACCGAAGCACCGCGCCTGCTGAAACTGGCCGCCGTACTGGGTCTGGACGTGAGTACTATCATGTTTCTATTTAGCAGAATTTGTATCCGGGTCACAAGAGACTATTGAAGCCAGAGTAGTATAATATGTGCTACACTATTATATCTGACAGGAGACCAGGAAATTAAACCAAGTGGAATTGTGGTAGCAAGCTAGAAAATAATAAATAAATACGCTAGACAATACACACCGATCATCTGGTCTCAAACTAGGGTATTCCCTGTGCTATGAGAACCAGACGACGATTACTAGGGACGTCTCCCAGTACACCCAGACCTGAGACAATCTAGAAAAGCTCGTGTTCTAAGTTGACCCAGCCGGGAATCTAACCCGGAACCTTCTGCGCTTTGTCAGAATCGAGGTCGTCAATAACAATCGGCCAGTTGACTGTTCTTGAAATGGGTGTTTTATTATTATAAAGTAGCCGTGCCCTGTGTGAAAAATAAAAATATTATTAACGAAAGTCCCGTCAAAATCGGTTTGGCAGTTTCAGAGATTGGTCTGGACAAACAAACAGAGAGACAAAGATTTAAAAAAGCATGTTTCTATTTTGGTAATGATCAATGAACCACAATAACATGAGATTAAGGAAGAGGTTTTATTTCGAAATTACAGACTGACACAAACTAAAATAATTACCTATATTATTAAGTCATAACACCAGTGTGAAAACAATTTCCAAAATTCATTAATATTACAAACACATATAGTTATTGGCTCTTTAACTGTAGTAACGGTAACGGAGTGGGGATGACGTTATAGTGCAGTGACGTCAAAAATTATACTGTCATTACTCAGCGCTTGGAGCGACAGAGACAGTTTATCCCCACTTTGTCTCCTCTACTTTAGTTTAAATGCGTAGCTCCTATATTGTTTAGTGGATTTCGAATATTTTTTCACAATGATATTTAACAGTAATAAATCTATCCATGGAACACTCAACCTATAGAGACGAAATATCGGATCATCTTATTCACCACTGCTCAGTTTATTTACACTAACAAATAACTCTCGATCGCATTAAGTGGTACCTAACCAATACTAGACCTGTGTGTACGTCTCTGTATATTTCGACAGATATTTAAATATTTATGTAATGGCTTATTGTTCTATTCGGTGGCGAAAACAGCAAAAATCAAACTATAAAACAGAACGCAGTAACCGCAGCAGTGTTTAGACGTAAATGATTGAAATGACAATGCTACTCTATAGGCTGAGTGCTCTATGAATATCTCAGTTTTTTTTCTTTTTTTTTTCATTCTACATGGCATGGCGCACAGATTAGCGTATTTGCCAATGTCACGTATTACTTAATAGAATCCACATGAAGCATGTTCGAAGTAAATTAGTTTTTTCTTCATATCGTAAATTCAGTCAAGTGATATAGGACTTGGAGTAGCACGAAAACTTCAACTACACATGTTTATTTGGACCTACTCCATTCTTTTCACTTATACAGAGCTTAAAAACACAAATTACTATCACTTTTGTACTTTAAGACTCAAAAATATAAAAAATAGAAACTAAATAAAATGGCAACCTCACCTTTCCCGTTCCCGCCAAAGAGTATCTTTCAGTTAAATTAATAGATGTGTGTGTCGTAGGTGGTGGGAGTGTCGTTCCACGTGGGCTCGGGCGCTCGCGAGACGGGCGTGTTCGCGCGCGGTATTACGTATGCGCGTGCGCTGTTTGCGGTGGGCGCAGCCGCGGGCCACCGCATGCGCCTGTTGGATATCGGCGGCGGCTTCCCCGGCGGAACTGGCTCCGATCTCTCTGAGGTGACTCCACTCACACTTGCCCAAAAAACTATCGAATTTACTCATCCTCTAAAATACAGACATATATACTTTTAAACTTTAACGTCGCATTATTAAATTTATCTTAAATTAACGACCTGTCCCCGCTTCGCACAGATAGAATTTTTTTGTAAATTAAATGCAGCTCATGTTACATTACTCATATAGCTTTTTATAAGTGAAAGAATTTTTGAAATTGGGTTTTAGTTTTTGAGTTTATCCATTACATACAAATAAAGTTCACCTCTGTATAATATATAGATATGGCAAATTAACGCGACTTTTGCATGAGTCATAGTCTATAATTGGAAAAAAAACATCCAAATCTGTCCAGCCATTTGGAAATTATCAACTTACCAATCAATAGCATTTAATTTTTATTTACATAGTTAATTATAGTTTGGCAGGACTTGAAAATATTTTATAATATAAATGTAGAAAATAATGTTGCATGTAGAGAGAATGATTGAAGAAATATTGTCATATAAATATACATAGAGTGAAAGAGAGTGGTAATAATAGTCCAGGAACATCAAGCTGACCTATGAAGATCAAATAGCTCGAGTGTTAGTTGATTGGAATGTCAAAAACACTCGTATACCATGGCGACATTGCGTGAGAAGAATGATGAGATTTGAATTGAACAAGGTGTAACGATACTTGACTTTTTGTCTGTTCTGTCTACAGCAGAATGAGTAAACGTTCTTCCATTTTTTGTAGCAACACATACCATACTCACACTTCAGCAAATAGTGTTATTATTGTTGTCCACAATGCGGTGTTGGCGCCAATTTTATAGTACGGTAGTGAGGCCTGGATATGCCCGAAATCGAATGAAAGTAAGATAAATGTAGTAGAAATGCGATCTCTTAGAAATATGTGCGGTGTCACCCTTGCGGACAAAATAAGCAACGAAGAGATACGCAGTATGACAGGGTTGCACGACAGTGTTATTGTAAAAATGAAGAAAAAATGCTTAGATGGTTTGGGCATACAGAATTGGATGATAGAATCTAAAAAAACCTACAGAGCGAAAGCGAGTGGTAAAAGAAGCGGAAGAAGAGTAAAGCTTACTTACGAAGATCCAATAGCCAGTGTTATCTGACGGAAATGTGAAAAGCATTTGCACACCTAGGCGAAAATGTATGAGGAGAATGATGAGATTGGAGGAAACGAAAGAAGTATGTAAAGACCGTGAAGCTTGGCGCCATTCCTCTCTGACATCTCGTTAGGGATACAGCGTGAATACTTGTATGTATGTATGTATTATTCTAATTATTATTATAATGCAAATGTTTGGTGCAGATAGCACAGGTGGTGAATGCTGCTCTGGAGACCAACTTCCCGGAGCGCAATATACGCGTGATCGCGGAGCCCGGCCGCTATTTCGCCGCCGCCGCCTACACTCTTGCGTGCTTGGTCTATGGCAAGAGGGAGGTGCGTATAACGACTGCGGCTGTAACTAACCCTAATTTGTACAACATAATAATACCGATATCATGTGTTACATTCTTGTAACTTTCCAGTTTTGACTTATACGTATGATATGACACAAAAGACAGCTTAAATTTTGCAACTTAACTAAACTAGGATTACGACACTAATTATGACTGAAAAAATTTACAATGTGACAACGTCTTCATTAATGTATCTAAAAATTTCAATATCTATTTCATTAAATATAAATTCAATTAAATCACGCGGAGATAAGGAATATATCCCGTTAAATGACCCCTTCCATTGATCTAGAAAATAACTAATTTAAGTCTAGTCCGTTACTAGAATTGGGCATTTCATAATGCGCCTGCGCATTTCATCAAATGCCATAATTTTGTGAGATCTATTGTATGGCCGGCAAGTCAGTGTGCTTATGAAGAAACGATCGAATCGACGATAATATACACACCGGCACAATTAGCGGAACACAAAAAAAGCAGGATTTTAAAATCTTTTACTTGAGGAACTGGCCAGTTATGATATTTTTTTAATTTATTGTCAAATTTGAAAATAGAAAATTAGATGACATACACTTTTTTCATTCATTTGTTTTATTTTCCCGAACAATATGTTTTGTCAACTTGTTCGAGTAATAACTACGTAATTGTAATTTTTTTGAAAAATTGCACTTAATGGTTTTTTATAAATTTGTTATTCTATAGGCAATTTTGTTTATTAAAAGCTCTTTATTATGCCTGACTTAACATTACTGGAAATCATTAGGGCTGATGAAATGAGAAGAAATGGCCATACCTACAGATCGATTGCCTCAAGGCTTCGTCGACCAGTATCAACGATTCATCGCAGCATCCAGCGGTACAGATCGTCTAATTCTCTTGTGAGGAGGAGGGGTCAAGGTAGAAAAAGATGTACATCGAGGCGAGATGACAGTTTTTTACAACTTGGAGTTCGTAGGAATACGCGATTAACGGCTGTACAAGCTCGAAATGAACTGGAAGACGTTCGAGGAGTACGAGTAAGTGAGCGTACAGTTCGCAGGAGATTTGAAGAAGTTGGTTTAGGGTCGTATATACCTGCCAAAGGCCCAAAACTTGAGAGACGTCACCGCGTAAACCGATTAAGCTATGCGCGAGAACATCGTCATTGGGATTTGAACGAATGGCAGCAGGTTCTCTTTACTGATGAGTGCAGAGTTCTTTTAAAACAGATCGATGGGAGACAGCGAATATGGAGACGCAAAGGAGAACGCCACATACAGTCTAATTTTGAACACACAGTGGCTTATGGTGGCGGCTCGATTATGGTTTGGGGAGGGATATGTTTGGGAGCTCGCACGGAGGTAGTGATAGTCACAGGAGGGACCATGACAGCAGATCGATACATCAGAGACATTTTAGAAGAACATGTTGTACCATTTGCCCCATTTATTGGTGACGACTTTATTCTAATGCAAGATAATGCTCGTGCTCATAGTGCACAATCGGTACAGGCATATCTGAGCCACGTAGGTATACCGGTGATGCAGTGGCCAGCAAATTCCCCCGATATGAATCCGATAGAGCATGTCTGGGACTTGCTAAAAAGAAGGGTTAAATCCAGAATGCCACCCCCCAACAATCTGAATGAACTTGGAAACGCATTACTTGAGGAGTGGGAGCGGTTGCCTCAAGAAATCATCGATAACATAATCTGTAGCATGCCCAGACGAATGGAAACCGTAATCAGAGCAAGAGGGGGAAACACTCGTTATTAATTTTGCTTTAATTTTATTGTTAAATCATTTAATGCTTACTTTTTTTTATTTTTTGTGATGGTTCATAATCATCTAAAAATTTCACTTATTTCAAATTTATTTATTTTTGAATAAAAAATAACGAAGACTTTTCAAAGTCGTTGTTAAAAGATGTAACATCAATTTGTTATTTTGTGTCTAATTACATTTTCGTCAAATATATGCGTTATTATCTCATAGTCTCACTTTTTTTTCTGTTCCGCTAATTGTGCCGGTGTGTATAGTTTGTTGATATTCTAAACTAAATGGTTCACCACATCATGATCTGACATGAGGCCGTTAGTGACGCTGTCTCTGTTTTACATATGCAAAAGGTGGGAAAATAATATACAATAAACTGTATAATTAAAATTATTAATGAGAAAAGGCAAACTGATTACATGAGTTTTATGCGAGTCGCACAATTACACTTTTTTTCTACTTTAATTACAATTTTATTTAGGAATATGTAACAAGATTTGCTCCCCCCATGTTTTTACCCAGGTGAAATTGGGAGTTCCGAAATTAACAGCAGCCTATAAAATTTAACCATCAATGAAAATTCTGTCAGAATCAGTCGATTCGTTTCAAACAGACTTAAAGCTTTAAGAGAAAACTTTAAAAACATATCTTTGAATTTTGTTTACTTACAACCATATGAATTTGAAAGGTCTTTGTCGCGATATTACGCTATATACACACTATATCTATAGTATAGTAAACTGTCTACTTTGATATATAAGTATATAAGTAGTTATTGCTTGATTCTGATGAAAGACCCATGCGCAAGACACTCGTATTATCTCTTTATTTATATCTCTAGATTTCAATCGTAATATGTCTCAGGTGGCCGCTAAGGAAGGCGACGGTGACGAAGAGACTCACACCATGTACTTCATGAATGACGGCGTGTACGGCTCCTTCAACTGCGTGCTCTATGATCATCAGCAAGTCACCGCTGTACCACTCAAGGTGGGTACTTGTATTTTATTTTTATTTGGATTTAGATGTAGGGATGAGTCATCCGCATAGTGTATCTTGAAGTAATTCTTATAATTTTTAACTACTCTCCGCCCAAATTTACAAATATCCAGTTTCACCTCATAATGAAGCAGCCTCGGGATATTCTAGAGATCAGATTTGATCAGCTAGAGAGGCATGCTGCTTTGCGGCACGAATTAAGCCGGCTCGCCCGTGAAATACCCCCCTCTCACAGAACATCGGCGTGCAATAACAGCATCTATTGCTGTTTGTTTATAAATAAATAAAAAGCTAACCAGCACCGAATCAACGAATGAGTCAGCTGACTCGTTAGATGGGTGAAATGGATTTCTGCAAAGTAACACAGTCTATACAAAATAGAGATGAAATTATTATTGTGATGAATTATTATAATTTTTAGCTATTTTCTGCCCAAAGTTCCAAACTCGCTAAACGACACCTGTTTCGCCTCTTAACGAAGTATCCTTAGGATGTTGCAGAGATCAGACTCGGTCAGCTAAATAACACCGATTCAGTTGGTTTTTTCTATTGTTATTTATATAACTAATGTACCCCAGCCGAACTCGGACAAGCTGCTGCCATGCTCTGTGTGGGGTCCTTCGTGCGACGGGCTGGACTGCGTGCTGCCATCAGCGAAGCTTCCTCCGCTGGCAACCGGTGATTGGCTGGTCTTTCGCGACATGGGAGCCTACACGCTGCCCGTAGCCTCGCCCTTCAACGGATTCCCTGTACCCCGCGTGCGTGCCGTGCTTGACCGCCGTCTGTGGTAAGTTCTGAGTTACCATCGCATACTACATTATGAAGGGGGGTTCTTTTCAAATAATATCGATATTCAAATCGATTCGATTCAAATTCTGAAAGAATCGATAATTAAGGAAAATCGAGACCCAAAAGATTTCCTAGACATTTATTTTTTGTTATTATAAGGGTTCGTACAAAATTGGACAATTGATTACTTATTGCAAATGTATTGAATAGGTAATTGATATGTTATAATGGAAATATGAAGTTTACTAAAATTTTCATATCTTATTATTTTTTGATATATGTCATAGTTTCACGAATTCTGAAATACCAACGAACTACCAGATCCCCTTTACTGTCTTAGCTGCGTTAAAATAATTAAAAATAGGTAATCTTAGGGCTGTCTTTGCCGAATTAGAAATTAAATCGATATTTACTGCTCAATATTGATTAAACATGTTTTCTCACAATATAGAGAATATATCCAAATTTCGGCAATATTTTCTGTACCCGGAGGTTTAGCATGTCACCACTGTCATATTCACACTGAGGATTTGCTTCATCTAAATATTTAAAAAATTTATAAAATCTATTACGAGTCAATCTGGCCGTTCTACCCAACCAATTTCCTTGATTTTTTTAATGAAAGGTATTGCTGCACAGATTTCTCATCAAGCATTGGAAAATGACCTACCTTTCAGCCTTCTCAAGTTACACTCATACGCGATTTCCTCCTGTACATTTCTTGTTTTCATAGCTTTCTTTCTCTATATCTCCGGTTATAATTGTGGTACGCGGTTCGTTTGGTCTAAGAACATTCGTTGGAACGAGCTCTTTCATTTGAGATTTCGCCCACTTAAATTGGTCGAGTCGGAGCTAGGTGTAAACATTCAATTTGACTTTCAATTTTTTCAAATTAGAGGATAATTACTTATCATATAAGAGCGTTATTTTTGAATTATATTATCAACACAATGCTGTGGAGCAACACGGGTGCTCTAGTAATAATCTTATTTATATTTTTCGTATGTTTTATTCGATAGGTCCCTGCTGAAAGAGTTGTGGCCGCTGACCGAGAGCCACTTTGTAGTGGATGAGTGCATACCGGATCCCCAGACCCCTCCGCCCTCTCCTTCGTCCTCGCCGCCGCTGCAAGAGGTCCCCGACACGTGCAATGCCCCTCTTCACGCGGTTTACGTCGAGTGCGCCCTCAAGTGAATCGCACTCCTACAGATATTACAATACGGTAGAGGAGTCACAGCTGAAGACCAGTGTTTGGTTGGAAGAGATAGAAAACGATTTTTTTCTTGTCTATTGACGTACGCGTACTAAATACATTACGCTAAACAACTACACTTGTGTGATAGAGAAAGAGCAATATTTCTTTCTCGTCTGAGGCATGCATACTAAAAATATTCGTTATGCTAAACAATCAATAACTGCATTTCATGTCATATTAGTAAAGAAGCATTTTTGAGTGACTCCTCCACTTTATCGTGGTATCTCTATAATAATGCTGGCATGTAACATGATTAATTGCTGACTTTTTAATTTATCCAGAAAAAGGCACAATTCAGATATCAGTATTAATGTAATATGGGTCATTGCAAAATTATGAAAATTTCAATTATGCCAGTAAATGTCTACGTAATTCTTGTTGTTTGGACACTTCGCTTTGCGGTTTTTTTATAAAAAAAAATCTGAAATTCAACAGCTAAAATATCATGTTACGTGACGAGACAAAGACCGACCGAAATATCTAGCTTCAACTTATGTACTTCCAACACAAAAGTTGTTGACTTGGCGAGGACATGTATCTTTACTTATTGTTAGAATTTATAGAAACTTCATCGTTATTCCAACAAAAAAGTTGTCATCTTTTACTTTTAGAGAATAGATGTAGAATATAAACACCATTTTGGGGAAGGTACATACTTTATTTTGTTTTACATACATTGACTATAGGTAAGCCAGTCATAGGAAGGATAACATTGTTTTATAAATACAATGTGCAAAATTTAATTCTGTATAAATGGAGACCGAGCTTAATGAATTTGGGACTGAGTATGGGCAAAGTGGTCCTAACATTTCAGCTGGACATTACTTGACATTGTTTTAATATGTTATTGATAGAACTCGTTATTTTTCTTCTTTTGTAAGTTGAATTAAATATTAAAAAAAGGTAGTCAAGCTAGAAACATTGTTAAAAATGTTATGAAACAGTCAAAGAAAAGCATCGATAGATAATATTTGCCTAACATTTCGCCTCACTGCAGATAACAATAATAATAATAATACTCCAAACAATTACACAGATTGTGTGACCCCAAACTAAGCAGTAAGCTTGTACTATGGATATCACACAACGAACTCTGGGGGAGTTCCCAGTAACACCCAGACTTCAAGCCAATTTAGAGAAGTTCGTTTCCTAAATTGACCTGACCGGGGATCGAACCCGGGACCCTAAGCTTGGAAAGCAGATGCATATGCCACTGCGCCAATGGGCCAGTCAATACATTTTGATCGCATTGCATTCCCTGCTGCGTTCATTTAGCTCGGTCTTCTATTGTAAATTGTTAATATATTTTTTATTAGTCTAATCTTCCTCTAGCTAAATGCCCGTAAATGAAGATAGAAATTATTCAGACATTTTAATGGAGTAGATGTATTAATATTGAAGGTTGTGTAATGTTCGATTAGTCAACTTTTTTTCACCGCTGAAGATATTTTACTCAAGCGATGTAGTTTGTGTCGTAATTTTACATGCATCACAATTTTACTTTTGAAATTATTGTGTAGTTGCAGTTTTTCATTGCCTTTTAAATTTTTAATCAATTTTCATTTATTTTACTAACAATTTTCATATATGACATGTAAAATGTAATTTACTTCAACTGCCACTTGTATTTACAAATGCTTTATTTGTATCGATTTTTACTTATTTTTCACACTTATTGTCTAAGTATGTAATAATTGTTTCAAATTGAATTTATTGATTTTATTTTACAATTACTAGATGGGTTTTGCAAATTTGTAGCAAGTTTTTTTGAATACATTGCTGAAATGTGATATCACTGTTTTATTCGATTCCCTATTACATAAAGACATGAATATATAGTTACAAAATAGGCATTTTTAAAATTTAATGTAGGGGTTTACAGATTTTTGTTTTAAAGCCTTTGATAACAAACGATTTACATTCCAAAAAAATATAAATCTTAAGCTAAATTCCATAATAATTAAGAATCAATTTTGTTTGATAACTGATGTTACAAATTGGATTTGGAATGACAACATCAATATCTATAAATTAAAAGAAATGACCACACATTTAAGAAAATATTCTAACATTAGCTAATTTTTAAGCAACACTGACACATAACATGAAAGTTCATTTTGTATAGAAAATACAAAATCACAGTTTCTTTGCTAACTTTAATTCAGCCTTTCCAATATTTATGAGTAAACAACTATTTTTAAGCTTTGTATTCAGCGACCTTTCATAGTAAAAAATGCAGTTTTGAACACTCAGAGTAGTTTCCCATTGACATAACAGCCTCTGAACGATAGTTTGTATTATGCTCGCCCTCATAAATGAAAGCATATTTTTGACTTATAAAACCATATTTTTATTTAACTTTAATGTGTTGACGACAGCATGAAATGCATAATTGTTTTTAGGCATTCCACAACTCTATTTATAAATAGATTGAAGTATATGTTACACTAGAATAGTAACATTGAAACATACAATAGATATTGTTGTATAAATACAGTGTTTATGATCACTAATACAATTACAATAACAACAAAATATGCTGAATATGTTTGTGAAGAAACTTCCATTAGTACTGAATATAAAATATCCATTCAAGATTCGATTAATTAAAAGAAACTGCAATAGATCCAAATCTATTTTCACTAACAACAACATATAAGCTTGCATCACAGACACGCCACTTATAAAGACTACTTCAATTTACTTGTTACACTACACTGAATTCTGTTAAAGCCACTTCACTGAAAACAGTTTCACTTGTTTTCTAATCACTGCGACAACCCATCAGCATATCTGCACACTGAACTGTGTCAGGTAATGCTGTAACGCGGCTCGATGCGGCTCATCTAGTTCCGTAATCCGCGGGGGGATTAAGCCGGGGCTCGCGCGAGACATCGCTCCCAGGCTTTCGGCTAAATAACGTTGCGGGTTGTCAATACCTGCAAAATATTTGTTTTGTAAATACTATTAATAATAATAATTTGTTCCAATCAAAAACAAAATACAGAAAATAGAAAATCCTCTGACTCCTAGTTACAAGACTGTATGTCAGGAGCCAGCGATATACCCTAAACTATGCATATGACAAGGAATATTTACTATAAAAATTACACAAATAATGCGAATACATACTATGATTTTACGTTAGTAACTAATTAAGAATATGAAACTAATAAGTTTTTTACATGTGACTTTTTTTGTAGGTAAGTTCTACATGTGTGCTCGAGTAAATGCATGATGTGTGTCTATGTGTGAGTGTAGGTGTGTGTGTGTGAGAGTCAAATTAAAAGAATGTGGTTCTAATTTCCTCACAATCACACCCAAAACGTGGAACGCAACGTACGCCCATTTAGCACGAAATAAATTATGTATATGGTGTTTGTTAATAGCGCTTCTGTTTTAGATTAAGAAAGAGTTTTTAGCTATTTTGTAGATACTGTTTTCTTTTCTTTATTAATTAAATTATAAAGATGATGTGAAAGAAAACCAAAGAATCGTTTTGTAAAAGTAGTGCGAATATTTAGGGTGGAGTATAATATGATGTTAGTCTCTTTGTATGAATGAAATTGGGATTTATATTATAGACTATAGATATAGAGGAATGTTGTTTTATTCGAACATAGACTATATAATTTTGACGATACAAGAGAGCTTCAGATATTTTACACAAGTAGGAAAATGGAGTAGCAGACCAAAACAAATCTTAAGAATATTCTTAAGATTAAAAATACTGTGTGAATGCTAATAAGTACAATTTCACTAATCGAAGTTGAGTGAAAGTGAAATAGAAGTATTATAACATAATTACAAGTAACTAGAATTAAGTGCTTTGTCCGCATTACTAGACAGCGTGAATGCGCTACACAACGCGGTGTTGGTGATAACTTTATTGTATGGTAGTGAGGCCTGGATATGCCCGAAATCGAGTGAAAGTAAGATAAATGCAGTTGAAATGCGATCTCTTAGAAATATGTGTGGTGTCACCCTTGCGGACAAAATAAGCAATGAAGAGATACACAGTATGACAGGGTCGCATGAAAGTGTTATTGTAAAAATGAAAGGAATGCTTAGATGGTTCGGGCACATAGAAATAATGAGTGATGAAAGACTGACGAAGAAAATCTACAGAGCGAAAGTGAGTGAAAGAACACGAACACACAAACGGACAACAATTCTAGAAATGCTTATTTTACTAATCTAATATATAAAAATCAATGTTTGTTTGTTTGTTTGTATTTTATGGGCTGCCATAATGTTCATCACATTGCAATGAAATTTGGTATGGAGATGAATCCTGAGGAAGGACATAGGCTGTTTTAAAAATAAAAAACGTGGACGACGTCGCGGACATCAGCTACTAATTAATAAGTATGACAACTGAGTTGATCATTTGCAAACTAGACCATCTCTAGTTATGTTATAAATGTCACAGTCGCCACATTTTGTTTACATTAAGGACAAAAACAAAAATCAACGCCTGACGGGGTAAACAGATGCAAAAATAACTGTAAAACAATTGACAAGGACGAAGTTACACAAGTCTCCCAACACTCAGTCTCAACAGTCACAAAACACAACCTATCCAACGGATAGGTTGGTTTTTTGACAACGCTTTAGGTTACTACTTGCTACTACTTATTTACCCACTCATGGGAAGCCAGGGCGGGTCGCTAATTATCCTCGATCACTAATAAAGAACTAGTTTCGTAATCTCTTACAAAATTTAAACAGATTATTTTCCGAATTGACATATATATTTTTAATATCGCTATTTATAGGCGATATTGTGTTCATCTTTAGATTTACACAATATCAGTAGACCTTAGTGTCAAACAAACCATAAGGTTATAAACGCTCGTAAACGATTCTTGCATGACATTGAAACGAAGTTTGCTAAATAAAATATTTAAAATGCAATCTTACGTCTCGTGCATAAAGTACAATTCAAATAATCTATTTGCGTTGCTTTTTATTTCATTTTGATTTGTTATGTAAAAGTGACAAGGATAAGACATATATCGTCAGTCAATATTTAAAAATATGATTACGAATTTAATAAAAAAAAAGCTATGTAATGTTAATATTATAATGAGATAATGAACACGTAAATAATATTTATTTATTAATCGAAAATAAGAACTCTTTTTTTTAGCTTTCTATATGTGTTGTTTTTGCAATTTTTGAAGGAGCACTTTGACATGTTCGCTGTTAGCGTTTTCGAATACTACTAAAACAGAAGTGCACTCAAATACTCATTTGAGTGCACATTTGGTTCGGACATTTTTGGAGCGTTGATTGTGTATCTAGTTGTTTATTTGTGATCGAAGCTAATTATACATAAGTATGGTACATACCCGCTAGCGGATCATTGGAGGCACCCTTAGCACAGGTGAGCTGGGCGTACTGCGCTTGGTAGCCAGGTGTGTCGTCCACTTCGATAAAGTGGTCATCTGGCAACGAGGTCTCGTCGGTTGGTAGTTCGAACAGCGATATCAAGGCCTGGTACATGAGATATTAATATAATATACTCGGACATTTCACACAGCGCCATCTAGTCCCAAAGTAAGCAGCACAGCGCTTGTGTTATGGGTACTAGACAACTGATATACTACTTATAAACTTTTCTTTCGTAAATAAATACATATTACACAAACACACAGACTCGGGGCGGGAATTGCACTCGCAACCCCCGTTTACTTTCCGACGCGCTTAGCTGTTGCGCCACGGAGGTCGTCAAAACTATACACAAGAAATTATGTGAATGTTCACAACAGAGGGTGATAATGTGATTTAACATAATATGTACAAAACATTATCTAATGCCGCATTTGGATTGGGCACAATAAAATTACACTAAGAAAGTCATTTATTATAAATTACGAAATATATTTTACAGTAAAGGAATATATGAGGACAGCGATACTTAGCGTTTTCTTTGTCTACCACATTAAAAATACCCTGTGAAGGTATTTTTGTTTTTTAATGAGATTACTTACTAATTAACGTATAGAGTCAAATGTATACATATTTTCACGTTGTATCTAATGCGGTAGGCAGAGAGGCAGAGTCAACATTCTCCTCACACATTTTCGCTTAGGTATGGGAGTGCTTTTGATATTTCCGTCTGCTAACACTCTGGCTATTTGATCTTCATAAGTCAGTCTTGGTCTTCCTTGGCTTCTTTTACCACTCACTTTCACTCTGTAGATTTTCTTCGTCAGTCTTTCATCACTCAATCTTTCCATGTGCCCGAACCATCTAAGCATTCCTTTCTTCATTTTTACAATAACACTGTTGTGCAACCCTGTCATACTGCGTATCTCATCATTGCTTATCCTCTCCGCAAGCGTGACACCGCACATATTTCTGAGAGACTGCATCTCCACAGCATTTATATGTAAATATGTTGGCTATATTATAGCCAAATAACATGTGTTAACGCCTCACCAAACACATACATCTATGTATATATTATCATCATTTTTCTCTACATTGAACTAAATTTGGCTCCTGTTTTGTTTGTTTTCACAGCTTGTAATCTCACCTGTAAAAGCTTGGCCCAGTATCCAGACAGCTTGCCTTGCCTGAAGTGACTCGAATCGCATAACAATTTGATACAACCGACCGCTGCAGCCTTGCGCTCGAGCAGGCCGTT
Organism: Zeuzera pyrina; assembly: GCA_907165235.1. Taxonomy (NCBI): domain Eukaryota; kingdom Metazoa; phylum Arthropoda; class Insecta; order Lepidoptera; family Cossidae; genus Zeuzera; species Zeuzera pyrina. The sequence continues at coordinate 11,278,628 of OU015641.1, forward strand.
AACCCTCTGTAGGTCGGGAAGTAGGACTCGCTCCACGTACAACGCGAACATGCTGTCGGCGAAGTAGAATGTTCAGTTTATCTTAAATATCACTTTGATATCGAAATAATATCGCTTTTATATCGCAATAATATCGGTCTAATATGGCAGTAATATCGATTTAATATCGCCGTATTATCAGTTTAATATCGAATAACTATCGGTTTCATATCAAAATGTAATCTGTTTATTATCGACATAACATGAGCATAATTTAGTTCACTTGACCATATTATGATAACAATATCGTCTGTAAGTTCCTTCTAATCCCATTCCTTCGTCGATAGTGCCGGTCGATGGCTGTCGAGAGTATGTTCGACAATACGCGACAGTTCCCTGTCAAAGAGACTTTGTAGCAAAGATATATAAAAAGATAATATGGGTTCACTGTGGTGTTTATCCAGTGCTTGTGAGCACCTAATATTGGCTCTTACGTCACATGTTACGTTCGACAATACGCGACAGTTACCTGCCAAACAGACTTTGTAGCAAAGACTACAATATTGATACTGATGTGTAGTTCCCCTTCTCTCGACAGCCATCGACCGGCACTATCTACGCGTGTGTAAGAGCCGACTGAATTCGATCTTCTCTTTCATACACCACAAATATCAAAATAATTTCGCTGAATAAAGTAAAAACATCGAGTAATTATATATTAAAAATATCAAATTAATATTTATCTTTAACTTACTTCGCTTGCACGGAGTCTACGAGATCAATCAAACTGTCCGCTCCGAAATGCGCTGAGTAGAAGCCGAGGAATGCGATCAGACCGCGCACGTACTTCGTGGTCTTCGAAGACGAGAGCCTCTGGAAGAGGAGCGTCATTATCTGCTTCGTGTACTGCTGCATTGCGGACCTGTCGACGTCACTATCGATTATTTAGGGTACTAGCGATTCGCTCTGGCTTCGCACGGGGACTCGAATGCGAAACGAAAATATTTCCCTATATCTGTAGACCATTGTTTCTCAACCATTTTTATGTCCCGACCCACGAAAAAGCTAAAAAGTTGAGTATACATTTTTGCGACCCCTTCAGTATAAAATTATAATTATAATAATATTTTAATTAATAGTTTATTTATAAGTTTAATTTAAATTTTCAAGGCTCCCTCAGGCGATAAAAACGCAAAACCGCGCATTACAAATATAAATTATCGCGCGTGAAAATCGCGCCCGCCTGTCTGGGGGTCTAAAATTACTGTCCAGGCGAGGTTTTAACCTGCGTTGTACTTGCAGGAACTTGTTAAATAAGGCGCCCGCGCATCCCATGACACGTGCGCTAGACAGGTTCGTAGAATGCTAAATGCTTTAGTTATAAAAACAAAAGGACGCGAGGTAGTTTCATTGTCATTTACATTTCTAGAGAAGTCGCACGTTGGGAATACAGCGTGAGGATATGTTTGTATGAAGCACAGGGAAACAAGTACATACAACAACGATCTTGTCTCACTCACCCAGTGTTTAATTTTTATAAATAACAGAAAAAAAAGTTAAATTAAAATAGACAAATTTGCAACAAAACGAAATGTGCCTTCTATGTCTGGTGAAATGGTGAAGAAAAAGACCAGATTATACGACGACACATATTTAAAATATGGATCTATTGCATTGGATGACAAGTCACAATGTGTCGTTTGTTTTCAAGTCCTATCCGCGGAAAGCTTTACAAAACAAACCGTTAGAATTCTTCGAGCGTAAGTCACTTGTTTTGAAAAATCAACAAATTGCTATAAAAAAATCCAGCCGTAATGAGGTTGCATCACTTCATGCATCCTACTTAGTAGCACTGCAAGTCGCGAGGGAATCTAAGCCCCCATACTATTGCGGATAGACTCATTATACCCGCTGCCATTGATATGGTCAATATTATGATAAGTGCGGAAGAAAATTAAAAACTATACCCCTTTCAAATGATAGAATATCGAGACGTATTAATGAAATGGCCATTGATAATCACAACGAAATAATTGATAAAGTTAAATTAAGTGAATTTTTGCCATTCAGTTTGACGAGTCAACTGACGTGTCGAATTTGGCGCAATTTTTATGTCTTGTCCGATATGAATGCGAAGAGTCTATTAAAGAAAATTTGCTATTTTGCAAATCAATACCTGGTCGAGCGTCTGGCGAAGGACTTTTTAACATATTCGTTGAAGCAACACCAAATGAAAACTTGGACTGGAATAAATACATTGCGGTGTGTACGATAACGGGGAGGAACAGCGGCGTGATAGTAAAATTAAAAGATATTATACCGCATGTAGAATGGACACACTGTTTTCTTCACATACATGTGCTTGCCGCAAAAAAAGATGCCGAACAATTTACAAAATATTTTAACACAAGCTGCTAAAATTGTTAATTTTATTAAAAGCCCACCGTTGCAAACTAAATTTCTTTCCACTCTGCGAAGAAATGGGTGTCAGGAACAATTCACTGCTTTTCCATACTGAAGTGAGATGGCTGTCACGAGGAAAAGTATTAACAAGGCTTTTTGAATTGCGAGATGAATTAAACATCTTTTTTACAGATAAAAACAATTCATTTTTTGAATTTTAACAAGATAAAAATCTTTATTATTGTTGGCTTACTTGAGTGACATATTTTCACATTTGAATGACTTGAATACGCGTTTACAAGGCCGTAACAAGAACATTTTACTTATGACAGATAAAGTCAATGCTCTTATCAAGAAGCTTAGTATTTGGATTATACGCCTTGAAAAACGCAATTTTCATGCATTTACTGCAACTTCTGAATATATTAACAAAAATGCGAATTTAGAAAATTCAGTTATTGAATGCCTGTTGGAGAGCATGAAAACGCATTTAGGCGAATTAAAGATTCAGTTACTAGAATATTTTCCAGATGACAACAATGATTTCTCGAAAAGATGGATTCTCAATCCGTTTGATGAAAATATTGTTGCAGCTGCCAAGTTACGAACTGTGACACACAATCAACTCATTGAATTATCGACTGATAAAACTTTACAACTGGAATTTTTATATCAAGATTTAGATAAATTCGAAATCGTCTGTTATCACTCGAAAATAATTTACTTATGACTGTTTGCGAAGATGATCCACGTATAGAAATACTTTTAAGAGAGAAGCAAAGCCAACCATCGCATTAATTAATTAAATAATGTTCATGATTAATCATTTTAATTAAACAAAGTAAGCTATAAGTTTATTTTTCCATGTTGTTAACACTACACTAAAATTCATTCCTTTAATAAACTAATCTTTTGTATATAGGTCTTATTGTTTTAACAGACTGCGACCCCCTTTAATAACAAACACGACCCCAGGTTGAGAAACTAGGCTGTAGACTAATGTAAATGTCTTATAACCCTTTTCGTTAAATGCCTTAAATCATAGATTCCCAACGAGTATATCGCCCCCAGTGGACGCTGAAACCTTTCATGGGGCGGTAGCGGATCCAGAGGCAAATGGAAAGTGTTGAGGCAGTCAATAGGGGTGGTCACCCTTGCATTGCGTCGAAAAGTCATTATTGTAAGGTACTTACTCTCCAAATTTGTATAGCATGGTCTGAATGAGGTAAAATCCTTCATGATCGTTCGTCTTTGATGCTATTAGTTTCTGAAATACGCCTAACATCGCGTTCTGAAACACATGTTTAATCTTATAGAAATACTACTTTCGTGTACCACAGGAATAAAGTGGAAATTCCAAATAAATAGGGGCACATAAAATATCGATATCGAATCAATCGGTTGATTGAGTCGATTCGGTTGGATTATCGATTTCATAAACGTCAAAAGCGCATACACTCACCAGCTTCCCCGAGCGCAGTACTAGTTCCGTCCTCACTGCTATGAAGGCACACAATAAGCGAACTAAGGGTCGCACATTCGCTGGCCGCTCCCATAGAGGAGGGGCTACGAGACACGGCAATAGGGCGCCGTAAGCGTCGCCATCCCCACCACTACCATTGCCGGTTCCTCCACGGAGTTCCAGCAATAGTGACAGCATTTGAAACACGTATGGCATGAACTCTGCAACAAATAGAGAGAAGTAGAAACAAAAGTCGATATTAATCTGGTCAGTATTAATTGGTCTGGTCTCTTCTCGCAAATGTGAGAACAAAATGAATAATACCACACCAAGCGATCCTAGTGTGTAATGCAGGCAAATTCGCTGACAGCCTAAGACTGTCAGTTTTGAAGCTGTCTATAAAATCTCTCATAGATCATTCATCCAATCGGTGAATAGACAAAAATAAAAGTTTTTATAGCTATGCTTGCCTTTAACAAATGAGTTACAAAGGGATTCAATGGCTCCATATCTGCTTACCTTGTACATCGTTTTGTAGAATATCTTGGAAAATAGGAAACAATGCATCCTCAAATGCCGATATTGCGTTTGGATTTGATTTTGTGACTAACCTGTAAAAGAAATTTGAATTGATTATTATTGAAACACATCTCATTATAAGGCGGAACAAACTAAGTATTTGTGCTTCGGTAAAGCCAAAAAAAAAATAGAGAAGGAAAAGCCAATATTTGTTGTCAAAAAACGGATACATGTAGCCGCCCGCTTATTATAAGCAACGATATTTAACGACCATAGAGGTCAGTCCGTAGTTGCGAGAGACAGCGAGTGATGAATGTGTGTTACGTGTTCGTGTATTATTGACATTATTAGTATTTATTAGATTAATCGTAATATGTTCAGATATTATGTTTCTTCGTAACTTATTAAGCATGATATTTCATTCATACAATCGTGTTTACCTTAGATTTTTGACATGTTATATGTCATAGATTCAATAAATTACAACGCTAATGACAATAGTAATGCATGCACATATTTAAATATAAGTTACTTACGAAACAGCCAATGATAATGTTTCAAATAGATAGTGGTTGAAATGTGGTTTGCTGGGATTCTTGGCAACTATTGCTAGCAACTGCGCCAGCTTTGGCAGTGCCTCGCCTAGGTACGGTAGCGACGCCTCTTGGAGACACGCTATGATACGCAATATCGCTGTAGAAAGAATCAGTATTACTACAATGTGACTAAAAGTTGGATTTTAACTTACAAAACGAATTAGAAGAAAATTCATCCATCCATTTATTAATCAATCCAACCTTCAATTCATCGGTATAGTGGTTACACCGTGCACTTACCCTTCATGATGTATTCGTACCTAAATATTGTACGGAGCCACTACACCGTATACCGTGGCGTGCATTCCGTAGAGACAAATAGAACCCTAACGATATGGTAACTAAATTAAGAACGTAAATCAAAATTAGAAATGTAACTTCAGACTATACTTATGTTTTTGCTAATGAATTGTTTTACTTTTTTTTAAACTTTATTTCATTAAGATATTGTCAGGATAGATTCTTTATTTGTCTCAATGGAATGGATGCCACAGCCATACATTTACCCTTCATGACGTATTCGTACCTAAATATTGTATGGAACCACTACACAGTACACTCACCCTTCATGACGTATTCGTCCTGCCGTTGCGCGTCCACGGCGTCGAAGAGAGTCGCCAGCAGAGCGCCCCCTAGTGGTAGGACTGCGGTTCGGGGTACAGCCCCTCCCGCCACCATCTTTTCAATGGCGCAAGCCGCGTACGTGCGAACCACGCCCGTAGCGCGCACGTGCTCCACCTAAGGCCACCAGTCTTGTACCATTCAAATATTCTTATACAAAATGCTAATCGGTTTATTCTTTATTTATTTGTTTTTATAAAAGAGGGGGCAAACGAGCAAGCGAGTCACCTGATGGAAAGTTATCACCGCCACCCATGGACACCCGCAACGTCAGAGTTTCCAAAAGTTAGACAATAAAACAGATATTACAGTTTTATTTCTAAGTTTCTATATAATATAATAAAACATTCTCCATATTGTCAAAAACTAACACGCAAAACTGTCACATAGTGTTATGGGTTCAAACATCAAGTTTATACATTTAGGGAATCCTTTTACATGGGGACTCCTAACGTTTCGTGATACGCAAAATTATCGTTAGCGGTCCCCTATCCTTTTATGGATTCGCTAAGAGTTAGGGGACCTTGGTGAAATCGGACATGGGTGTTGCTCGGACCTCCCCTAATTCGTTGTGTAGTAATCATAGCACAAGTTTAATTCTTAGACATACAATTTGTGTAATTGTTTAGAGTATTATTATTTTTTACCTAGCGCGAATTCGAATCACACCAAGTTAACTTACCAGTAAAGGTAGAGCACTGACCATCAGATCTTTGGGTAACAATGATCTAAAAGTCATTATGTATTTGATAGCATCTGCTTTCAGTACAGGTAGCTCGTTGACTGAAACAAATTATTTATATGTATGTCAACATACAAACATTTTCAAATAATATTAAAATGTTACACAGTAAGTAGTGTGAAGCTTGACGTTTAGTAATGAATTTCTCTCTGTCTTTATTCCATATTGAGGGCATCACGCCATACAGACGTACGCACATTTTACTAACTTTTCAAGAAAATAAAACGACTGACACATTTATTAAACTTAAGAAAAAAAAAAATTATTATGTTTCTTGATATCAAACTTTATTTCGAGAACTATTGCTAAAAAATTTCATTTTTTTTAAACTGACAGTTTCTTTTACTATTGAAAAATGTTTGTACACCCCTAAGGCATAATAATGCCTTTGATATGATTCTGATGATGCTCTTAGGCTATGGAATATGGATCATATCTTTGACGTGGAATTTAAGAGAGAGAAGAGGCGGAGAGCTGTGGGTGTAATCGCAGTTTAAGTAATAAACTAATAAAATAAAACAATAAAAATTATAGGCAGTCGCAAGTACCCTCAAAAATTTCGTCTAAGGCTTACATTAGGACATAAATTAAAAATAGTATAAATTAGTAGTATACATTAAAAATTATTATGCGTTGAAGAAAAATAATTAATACAAAAGTTCTGGTTTTTATAAGAAAAGTTTGTAATATTGCATTCGGCCATTTTTTAATAGACACGCTGCTTACGCGCGTATTCAAAACGTTTTCCTTTAGTTCAGTAACGCTTGTGAACAAACACTCCTAAACATTACTATTCTAAGGTAAGGTCAATGTTAAGGACCACTCCACGAAAGATGAGACCTAACAAGCGGTAGCAGTGGTGGAGATCGCGCAGGTACATTCGCTTAAATAGTTACACATGAGTATATAGTACCTATACACTATATATTATTTAAAACTACTAAGGCGATTTCATATAATATATGCGCATTACCTCGCCCTACATGCTACATTCCTCATCCTGATGGATAAGCCCCCTCTCACCTCAGGTCGCAAACAGCAACATGAACCCATAAATCTACTGCAGACGTACAAATCACGTGGTGCCTCAGGTCTCGTCTGTTATGGCACGTATTACAACGTAACGGGCGTGACTTACGTCCGGGCCGCTGCAGTTCGGGCAGCACGTGTTCGGCGGCGAACCGCGCCAAGTCCACGAGCGGCGAGGCTCGCGTCACGCCCGCAGCCTGCGTGCTGCCGCGCGAAGCCAGTGACGTCACCAAGTAGAGCGCCGTGTCCTTGCCGCGCCACGCCCCCGCCGCCGCCGCCCCAGCGCCGCTCTCCGCGTACTTGGCAAGCATCACCTACGTATATTTGTAGAGGTGTTGTAGATATTATTATAATTACACGTGTGAATAATATATGTGAATATGTGGCATACATTATTAAGAATGAATAAACAGTTGTAAAACAGAAGCCTTGTTTATTGGACGTCTTGCACACTTTACATGGTGTAGTGTATAGGATTCGAAGCTACGCTCCCATAGGGAATCTGATTTCCATTCAGATTCAGATTGAATGAGTCAGCTTGACTCATCCAAATGCCTTGAGTCAAAAGCAACGGCGAATTAATTTAAGCATGGCTCGGTCCTACTACTTTTTTGTAAAAGAAAAAACCCTTCCTCAAAAAATAAGATGTCTTGTATTCGTATTGGAAAAACGGGTTATTCTTCGGTCGTTACCCTTGTAAGTTGTCTCTATGATTGTTCAGCTCTCTTATGGTTTCTTATGTTTATAAACGATTTTTTCTGTATGCTTCAACATAATAAATATGTGATAAGTGTAAACTTAAGAAATTATACAAGTGAAAGATTATTTTAATTCTTCACTAGCAGAATTCATCAAAATTCAACAAAAATAGATTGTGCGATCGAAACAATTGCTATGTTCCATATTAACTAAGGTTCGAGGACCACACCTAGCTCACTTTCAATTCGACAATTATGCAGTGAACAACATATTACTTCATTTTTGATACCTGGTTTAACATTAGACTGATTCATTATACGTAAAATTAAAACGTCGTGAGCAGGTCTTACCCAATTGGAGCAACGAGACAATAGCACTATCTCGCTCTTACTTACAGCGAAGCGTCAATTCCAGTGCTCTATCGGCGCGTAGCGCCACGGTTATTGTTTTAATGTACTATTCTAGTGTAACATATAATGAAATGAATACATGTAAGATTGAACACTTGCGCATCCCTTACCTGCACATACTGTCCGAATATGTTCATCATCTTGTCTTCGTAGTGTTGAGCCAACGTGCGCACAAGATCGCAGGCGGCTCGCCGACGAGTGTCTACGTCTGAGCCCTCGATGTCGCGACGGACATATTCTTCAGGGTTGTCCTCGAACAACTCCATGTCTGATTCTGATACAGGCGATACATACCATCGTTATTTCTAATATTATAGATCAAATACAATATAATGGACGTATTCATGAAAAATATATTCTGCAAAAATACAAATATAAAATACTAGCTATGCACGCGGTGCCGCTCACGTGGATTACAGAATTATTGTTTATGTTTGTAACGAACCAACTGAATGCCGTCGGTCGAGTGCACGCACAAGTTGTGCTGCTCTCGTTAACGCGCAAGTCGTGTCACCCGCCGATTCTTTTAGAGACAAAAATACTTAATCAGAGTGATCCTTGAAAGACAGACATATGCTATTGCGGACTTTTTATAGGTCTTTTAAGATCTACAATTATGCAATCAATTAATTTATCTTTTATGGTTTACTGAGCGTAAGCCATTTAATCGACCCAAAAGCGTCTTTTTTTTACTTGATTCATCATTATCATCACTACTTATTTCATACGTTACTTTATCTATCAAAATATATCCTATAAGCTGGCCAGATGACATAGCTATGAATTAAAAAAGAACATGTAAATGGGATAAGTGGTTTTCGTGTGAAAAGAACATAAACGAACAGACAGACGGAGACGTTGAGTTTTATATGTATAGAGGAACATTTCTGTGGGATAGGATAAGCAAAACAGGCTAATTATTAAAAAATAAATCATTCTAATTTTGTATGTGACTGTATGAATGAGAATATACTTTAGAGTTAACAAAAAGAACTGAATAACCCATGTTCAAATTTTCAAAAATTCATGTTATTAAATGTCAACATGCAGTCAGTCTACACCATCTATCTGGGTATGGTAAGAATCTAATTCTAAAAATATTTCTACGTTTTTCTACTAGGCACTCCTTGAGGTATTAAAATAACTAGTAAGTATTTTAAAAATGTTGTTATAAACCCGTCTTGTTGACATTATTTTTAACATCCTTTTAGTTCTATTTACAGTTTTTAAAGTCGAGGTTTTTGATTTTTAACTTTTTTATTTCCAAACTTAGTTTTCATAATTTTTAGATCACAGGTTGAAATATAGCCTACAACAATCTTTGGATTAAGACCAATCCAACGATAAGTTGCACTTCAAAATCCGTTAAACCGTTTAAGCTGCATGAGGTCACAAAGATACAGACATATATAAACTCATAAATCCGAAATACATTACTCTCTTTCTTGAGTAGTCGGGTAAAAATAGTTGATTGACCTTTATACACGTATTTATACCTCTAAACTCCATATTAGGTATGACGACTTTTTCACATATGCTGCTCAATGTGGCCGGATCTTCAAAGAGACTCTTGTAGCTGTTCTTCTCGGCTACCTTGGCGAGGAACGTCAACGCGTTTGAAACGAGCTGTGAAGGCAATAGAAAATGTAAACGAAATATTTAAAAAAGGCTGTGTAAACGCAGTGGTTACATAATGTCCTTTAAAGTCACATATAATATGTACTTAATATATTATTATATACGAGATGTGACAATACATGGTGAAAGTTGGTTGAAATCCTTTATTTGCATATTGATCAAAGTAATATCGGTCCAATATCGAAGTAATATCGGTTCAATATCGAAGTAATATCGGTTCAATATCGAAGTAATGTCAGTTTAATATCGAAGTAATATCGGTTCAATATCAAAGTAATATCGGTTCAATATCGAAGTAATATCGTTTGATATTGGAGTAATGTCAATACTCTTCTATAATGTAGTTATGGCAATAGTAAACTAACCGCGTCGTATTTAATCTGCGGGCCTGTAGCCAGCAGTACCGTCCATACGGCAGTCACGAAACTGGGGGCATACGGTGCGAATTCCTCTTCGTATTTGAGAGCGTATAGAGCAGCACATTCACACACTTCCGTGCGCAGTTGCTCTAACACGCCAGGTTCATGGTCATCCTGAGATAGTAATATTATATTTTATAATAGATTATTTTTAAAATAAATTTAACTACAACTAAATAATTACTTACCAGAGTTTCTATGCAAGGTACTTTAATTTGTAGGAGATTTAGCAGATTTGGCATCCAAACAGGCATGTTGTCCTCAAAAAATTCTGGCAAGTCCTGATAGTTCAGAGAGTAGAATACTTTACATATGAGCACTAGCGAACCATAGATGACCTTCAGTGCTTGTGGATTGTCTGCATGCTTTGTTGTTAAGTCTATTGTAGCCTGAAATAAAATAATATAATTTAAGTGTCCAAAATGAAAGTATTTCGTATTTGTTGCTTTTGGGTATAAATGATTCATTTCCATATAATAATATTTCTATACATTTGATGCAGTGGTTTAGACGTTAACCAAAGCGCGGAAGGTTCCGGGTTCGATTCCGGTCGGTTCAAATTAGAAAATGAACTTTTCTAGATTGTCTCGGGTCTGGGTGTACTGGGAGACGCCCTTAGTAGTCGTCGTCTGGTTCTCATAGCACAGGGAATACCCTAGTTTGAGATCAGATGATTGGTGTGTATCGTCTGGCGGATTATTATTATTATGATAGTGGGTTTTTATGTTTTATTAATCTCTATTAAAATTTTTAGATATGACCAAAATTGATATTTTTATTTCAAAATCAAATGTCAATATTAGTATCATAAATAATAAAATTTTGTAGTTAGTTTTACTGATTTTTCTTTGAAGATACTTTTAGACTTAAATATATTGTGTTTTAGACAAATGCTGAAAACAACTGAATTGAAATTAATGTACACTGACGTAGTACAATGAAGGACACCATCTCTATAGCTTCTCTTGAGGTTGCCCGCGACCCTAAGAGATGTGACAATTTAGTCAGCTAAAAACTTAGCTGACACAAACAATAGACAATAATAAATCCTTTCTATTTTTGTACCAAACATGATATTTATAATAGGGTTTACTTAAAAAAATATTCTAAATTCGAAAAATATGTAACAATATATCTATGTACTTGAATAATTTTATGATTGTACAAATATACTTACTACGAATAAGTCTGTTAGTGGTTTTGCGAATCTGTCCAGCACATGTTTGATCTCCTCCCATAATTTCTGTGACTTAAACTCAAACCTGTACCGTTTAAAAAGCGAGTGAGCTGTGCGGAGTACTCCATTGATGATGTGGAAGTCACCTGCAATATCAGTTTTAATGACTATTTACTTGTAATTGTTTTATAGTTGTTGTAGTGTCTGAACGACTGAGGAAACTTGAGGGAGCAAAAGCCATTCTTGTGGTTTATTTAAGTACGTACATACCTGCGTAGCGTATCTGCCAAAAATGTTTTTTAGTTTTGGCCAGTATTGTATTTTATTTAAAAGAGGTTATTTCTTTAATATTACAAAAGCTTCAACTTCTAATCTTCGATTACAAATAAAGAACAAGATTCACAATCTTCTTTAAAATCTAAATAAATTATTGTCCGAATTGCTTCGATCACAAATAAAGAACTAGATTCATAATCTCCTATAAAATTTAAATAAATTATTGTCCGAATTGACGTATATATTTTTAATGTCGTAAAGTATTATCGGCAATATTGTGTTAATCTAAAGTAGACCTTACTGTCAAACCATAAGGTTATAAACGCTCGTAAACGATTCTTGCATGACATTGAAATGAAGTTTGTTAAATAAAATATTTAAAATGCAATCTTACGTGTAGTGCATAAAATATAATTCAAATAATCTATTCGCGTTGCTACGTTGCTACGTTGATTTGTTACGTGAAAGTGACAAGGATAAGACAAATATTGTCAGGCAATATTTAAAAATATGATTACGCATTTAATAAAAAAGAGCTATGTAACGTTATTACTATAATGAAATAATAAACACGTAATAATAATAATATTTATTTATTAACCGAAAATAAGAACTAGCGTTCTAGATGTTATTTTTGCAATTTTTGAGGGAGCACTTTGACATGTTCGCTGTTAACGTTTTCGAATACCATTAAAATAGAAGTGCGCTGAAATACTCATTTGGGCGCACATTTGGTTCGGACATTTTTGGAGCGTTGATTGTGTATCTAGTTTTTTATTTGTGATCGAAGCCGAATTGACGTATATATTTCTAACATCGTATAGTATCGTAATATTGTGTTAATCTAAAATAGACCTTACTGTGACACCATAAGGTTATAAAAGCTCGTAAACGATTCTTGCATAACATTGAAACGAAGTTTGTTAAAAAAAATATTTAAAATGTAATCTTATGTCTCGTGCGTAAAGTATAATTCACATAATCTATTTGCATTGATTGCTATTTACGTCAATTTTGATTTATTACGTGAAAGTAAGACATATCGTCAGATATGAATATGATTACAAATTTAATAAAAAAGAGCTATGTAACGTTATTAAGTTAAGCACGGTAAGATACACATATTTTACCGTGCTTAACTAATGGCTGCGAAACATGGAACCTAACAAAACGCCACAGGGAGAAGCTTGCAAAGTGTCAGCATGCAATGGAGCGAAGTATGTTGGGGACAAAGTTGAAGGACAAGATCCGAAATGAAGAAATAAGAAAGTAACCAATATACTCACGCGGATTGACCATCTAAAGTGGAGGTGGACTGGACACCTATTAATACGCAACATAGATAAATGGAGCAAACGGGTGACGTTATGGTACCCCAGAGATGGAAAACGCAAGAGAGGATGCCAGCTAAGAAGGTAGGAGGATGAAATTCATCAAACCCTGCGACCATTCTGGAGCAGAGTAGCCACGGAGAGAGTGCAATGGCGACAGTTGGAGGAGGCATTTGCCAAAAGGCACACAGAAGTCAGAGACTTTTTATTCTAACCTTAAAGTAGTGATAAGTTAAATTTTATAATCTCGGTTTCTGTAAATAAAGGCTTATTATTATTATTATTCTTACGTAACATTATTACTATAACGAAATAATGAACACGTAAATAATATTATTTAATTAATTAACCGAAAATAAGAATTTATGTCCTTTTTTAGCGTCCTAGATGTGTTTTACAATTTTTTGAAGGAGCACTTTGACATGTTCGCTGTTAGCTTTTTCGAATACTGCTAAAACAGAAGTGCACTTAAATCCTTATCCTCATGTCCGCACACTTGGTTCGGACATTTTTGGAGCGTTGATTGTGTATCTAGTTGTTTATTTGTGATCAAAGCTTCTAATTTATTTTAAATTGTTTAATTTCCTTACCGGTACCAAACTTCTCCACCATCTCAGGTATAAGCGTGGGCCACTTCTCAGGGAAGTCTGATTTGCCGATGATGGAGACTGCATCACTGAGTTGCCTCTGGATTGCCTCGGGTGACTTGAGCATAAGAGACACTATCAATGTCTTGATTGTGGCGCGATCCGATGCGTGAATTCGGTCTGCATTGTCCTCCTCCTAAAATTGACAAGCGGATATTGAATGGTTTGTTTATACTAGAAAGATTTTAATCAAAAATTTTTCTATTCAACTAACGGTAAAAAGCTACAGTCCTAGCAATGTATTTCGAAATATCTACTTACATTATTTATAAATTAAAAAAAGGTAGACAAAATCGACAACATAATTTATTTTAAAAGTTTATTTAGAGGCATAATTACATCATTATTGTAATGTAATTATGCATCTAAATTAAAAATCATCAAAAAAATATATTTAAAATTAGTTATATTAAATATGTAAATATACCATTTAAAAAAATAGTGTGTTGAAAAATAGAGACAAATAATCCTTTAAACATCATGTAAAGTTTGTACAACAGTATATCAAAAGTAGTGAGCCAAATTTTTGTCTGCAAGTGTAATTGGAATAACACCAAAAAAAAACTCACCACTGGCCAATTTCTTTTAATGAAATTTTTAAAAGCTATAGCAGCTGCAACTCTGATTGTAAGGTCCACTGTGTCTTTGTCAATAAGATGTAATAGAAGAATTGCAAAATTTTGATTTATTTCCACACTCTCCAAGAATTTTTCAGCTGAAATAAATAAATTATAAGTTTCGGCGCGGTTATAGCATGATAAAAGAAATAAATGCACCGGACAATACACGCCGATCATCTGGTCTCAAACTAGAACACTCCTTGTGCTATAAGAACCAGACGACTACTAAGGGCGTCTCCCAGTACACCCAGGCCCTAGACAATCTAGAAGAGTTCGTTTCCGAAATTGACCCGGTCAGGAATCAAACCCAGAATCTTTCTTACTTAGACATGACGCCTAAATCAATACGCCATCGAGGTCGTTAAAATGTAGATAAAAGAATAATAAGCCTATGCAAAATTGAGTCATACGTCACACAATACAGTTCCCCATGGCAGGTTTTTATGCTATACACTACTATATATTATATTGGCACACAAACACATGTATGACACTGGCACACAGTAAAAACAGTCTGTGCTGAACAGTTATTTTTATGACCTGCATCTTAATATTTATATACACATGGGTAATTAAAAGATGTCTGGCCCCTTACTGAAAAAGTCACAGGCATTTTTGACAAGCAGCCAGTTAATAAGCCATATATTAGAATATAGATGTAGTAGATGACTGCTCTTAAAATTGGAATAATTAAACTTAAAACTGATGCATAAAATGATTCAAAATTTTGAAATCAATTATGAAAAAACTACATAAAATTCATTGATAGAAATTGATTTATTGGTTTTAAAATTATTGGTTTTAATATGTTAGGGATAAGATACAGAAACACAGTATTTTTCCCATGTACTACATAGCTGTAGGTTCATGTAGGCGTTGCCCAAAGCTAGGAGTGACAAAGGTAGAAATTAACTTAATTTGTACCACTCTGTTCCCACTACTTAAGATTGCTTTTTATTATATTATACAGCATTTTGTTCATGATTCATGATTACTAAACTCACCTTTTAACTAAGATATTAAGAAATAGTTATCTAGTCTTATTAGTTTAGCAACCTCTTAATATTGTTCTAAAAAATGTGTAATTTATTGGCTTTTAAAGTGAAGCTTTTTAATGATGTGGTTTACTTGCCATTTAGTTAATAGATGACAGGTTAGGGTTATTATAATCTATACCAGCGGTTCTCAAACTTTTTTGGCAACGGAACCCTTTTGGAACACCTAAAATTTTACGGAACCCTAAAATAAAAAATCCTGGTTTTATGTTCATTCTTAGTTTAATAAAAATCATATAAAAATAGATATTTCGTGATGGTACTGTAAATTAATAAAATTCTTTATAGTTCTTATTCTTTCTTATTAGAAGTTTACAGAAAAAAATGTAATGAAAATAGGTCTTATAAATTTCGTGAAATACGTTCGGAAATAGACTTGACGTAATGTTCTTATAATGATGTCGATGTTCTTGTAGCATTATTTAAATAATATTAGAAAAGATTTTACTTTCTGTGATATTATTTTGACCGAGCCCTCGCAGAGGCCTAACGGAGCCTCAGGGCTCCGCGGACCACACTTTTAGTATGGCTGATCTATACTATAATATTATAAAGAGGTAAACTTTGTTTGTATGTAATGAATAAACTCAAAACCTAGTCAACCAATTTCAAAAATTCTTTCACATATAGAAAGCTACATTATCAGCGAGTAACTGCATTTTATTTTCAAAAAATGTCTACCCGAGCGAAGCCGGGGCCGGTCGCTAGATATAATAGACAGATAATTATATGACTGCGTTCTAAGAATTAATCTAATAAAACAAAATTTTTAAAATATTTTTAGCTCTTGGGTGTTATTGGATTCCAGTGTTGGGCAAAATAATTGTAAAAACAATTACAATTTTACTTTTTGTAATTGTAATTGTTAATTATTTGCCATACAAAATGTGTTCACAATTACATTTTACAACTACAATTATTAATTGTAATTGTTTTTACAATTATTTTGTCCAACATTGTTGGATCCTCCCACAGTTCAATGTATAGTGCTCATAGCTTATGCTTAATTTAATTCAAAGGGGTATGTTTAGAGGTTATTTTTTCAATAATAAGTGAATAATTCTCCTACTTAGATGATAATGTATTAGATATATGTTTGGATGAATCTATAAATTATTCTTTTTCAATTTATTAATACAAACACTTGTTTACTTTTGCTGATTCATATCCTGCAAATGTTCTAGGCTTTCAATTCAGTACGTTAAATGTTGAATAATCCATTATTGGACAAAAACTGATTGTTATCTTATTGCATTTATCAAATAATAAAAATCAAATATTACAAAATTGGCTTTAAGTCTAAGAGTGGCTATTTATCCAGTTATGTAGCATTATTGCTATGAGCTAAGCACTGGTTTAGTTTAAGCTTAAGTAAGTTTAGTGTTTATAAAAATAAATAAATATATAAATGTAATAATACACACAAACAAACATAAAGAAGAATAAAGTTGAATCGTATTGTACGCCATTCTCATTTCATTCTTACTTACTGTGTGCATTTTACTATGAATCACTATGAAGTGCAAAAGAAAACTCGGATTTTTAAACAAGCTTACAAAACTTGGTTGAAAGCCAGCATATGAGTGAGACAACTGATTAAGTATTCTGATTCTGTCTTGACCTCTCAGGACATAATCAGAGACATAATCAAGACAAGGTAATCAGTTGTCTTGTTAGTGTCTGTTGGCTGGCTGTTAACACTGGTAGGTCACGACTTGGGGTTAAATTTTTTCTGCTATTTTCGTTTGCCAATTCAAGGAAATTTTTAAGTGTTTGGTATGCTTTAAAGTTGACCTATTCATTATTTATTCTCCGCGAGCCGGCCGTTTGAGTTTGTACAGAGGTACAGCCAGTAGAGGAAAGCTATTTTTTTTAATTATGAGATAAATGTAACTATAGTCAATTTACAATGTTCATAAGTTTGTAATTAGATACAGCAAATCCTTTTTTACATTCTTGAATTTTCATTACTGAAAATATATTTAAAAAAGTCAAGTAATAAAAGAAATCGAAGTATAACCCGAGTAAATTAGACATGAATTTTATACTTAATGGTGTTAAGGCCACGTCATTTGAAAAATATAATTGAGAATTTAATAAAAAGAGCTATGTAACTATTATTATTCTGAAACAATGAACACCGCAATAAAATGATATTAATTATTCCCCAAAAATAAGAATCTCCAGCTTTTTCAGTGTTCTAGATGTATTCTACAATTTTTGAAAGAGTCATTTGACATGTTTGCTGTTAGCTTTTCCAAATATTACTGAAACAATTTGCACTCAAACACTCAATAATTTGACGTCAATAATTTGAGCGCACTTTTGGATTGGACGTTTTTGGAGTGTTGATACCTAGTTTTTTGTTTGTGATCATAGGTTTAAAGGCATAAAATAGGTGTGGTTTTCTAAATTATAATTAAGTTTACCAATTTACATTACCAGCTGAGGAAATATGATTGCAAGGGATATAATAATAATAATACCCTTGAATTAAAAATAAAGGTTACAAGTAAAAAGACAACATTGATAATAAAAATTATTATTATTATTAATTAATAATGCACTAGCAGTTCATTGAGAATATACATACATATTACTGCACTTGGTTTTTTTTGTTATTTGGATTTTAAATATTCATCAAGTATGCTTTTAATTCAATGATATTAATATCAAAAATTTATATTACTAAGCAAATGCTAACTACATGTCTACATTACGTTAGACTACATTATGTGAAGCTAATTGGTGACTTAATTTCTAATTTTGCTCTTAAACTCTATTATTTCCATAGAAATAAGCATATTTTTGTCAAAAATTAATAGAACAGAATTTGTTGGGTTAGATCAGCCAAACTCATTGTGCTTTATGAAGCCTTTGGGCTCTACAAGGCCTCTATGAGGATTCAGCAATAATATTTTCGACCAGTACTGCACATTGAGCCTAACCTAATGTTAAACAGTTGGTCAAAATTTAAAAAAAAACAACTATATCTCTCATGCATCTAAATGCAAATACTTTCAACATCATGTGAAATATGAATTCCTTTAATAATTTTCAAGAAACTTCATTAAAGTTTATAGAACAAACATGAAAGCAGGTTTCGCCTATTTTAGGATTCCGTAAAATATTAACTGTTGCAAAATCCCATGCCGAAAATTTTTAAAGCGCTGGATTACGCTTATTATAGGTATTAACGGAGTCAGTTGTGATAATGTATAAGTATGTTTAGAAAATTACATCGTACCTCAGACAAATAATAATCTTGTTATAATTCTATATCTGTATAACACTTCATTATGAGGTGTACATTGTGGTATTAAAGTATATTTATTCATAATAACGGATTCAATAATACAATAGAAATAAAGATAATGTCATGTTTTAAAATTACTCACCGGGTCTTCTCACATTTGAGTCCGGACTTAAAGTTTGTTGTAAATAATTAGCTAAGGTCGCTAAATTTTCCTCTGTTACATCCATTTCTTTTATTATGCAATGTTGAGCCTGGTTACAGTGCTAATGTAATAATAATTATTGCCGTGTAAAATAAGCAAGTTTTTAGAAAAAAAGGATTTTTCCAGTAGTCTAATAAAGAAGCAACAGTCGAAATACAGGTTAAAAAACAGAAAACACATTCAATTTGACATTAAATTTTTTATTGCCATGTGTCAAAGAGTATGGTAATTATTTAAAAGGGAAAAGAGTGGCAACTTCATATTTAAATCGGCATGTATATAAAGTAATGCCATCTAAAGGTTGACACGTAAACTAATGTTATACATATACAAGTTATACATATACAAGGTTATTGTGAAAGGGGTTATTCCGCCAGGATATCAAAGTGTCAATGTTGGCTGCTATGATATAATAATTACGGGATACCCTTTTTTTGTTGTACGTACAAAAAAATATAAAAGAAAAAAATGTACAACCCTATCGTTATGCCCTACATTCCAAATGTTTGTTACCGACATAAAAACGCTGATATTAGGGTTTCCTCACCTTTATTTTTTTGAAATTTTGAGGTGTTACACTAGAACTATCGACTTTTGACGAATTTGAAGAATGCAAATTTTCCGTTGTCATGGATATTTTAATACCCTTTCACATTTACATATCCGTTTGAAATAACCTTGTATTTAAGTATAAATACGTACTACGTACCTACTTATATATATTTATCTTACACGTTCAAGACCAGACACTCATTGATGACCAACGGTTTGTCCATGCAAAAAGAACTTTGACCGGACAAATTGTCGATCGACTTGATTTTGATTTTACTGAAACTGAATATCTAGACAAGTGTGATCAGTTGAGCGGAGTTCATAGAACAAAAAAATATGAAGTTCAAGAATATTTGCAATTGACATTTGTTATTTGACAATGTGACTTTGACAGACAGATCAAGATGGCTGTTTTTTTTATTTTTAGTTTTTTTCAGTAACCAGTAGTGCTGATGTTCTATAAAAATTGATAATATTCGAAGTGTGCCCCCCTGTCTTTACTTTCTTTCACCTGGGAGAGCAGCCTTTCGTTCATCCCTCGGACCTTTCACTCTCGCACGGATATTCAGCAGTTATCGTTCGCATAACTTGTTGAATACGCCACCGCTCTCCTGTCATCGTTCGTTCGTCGTAAAGCGTAGCGGGAAGTACCGTATCTCGAGTGCGTCTTAAATGTTGACGTCCCTACCGACCCCGGTCTTCTACAAGCGGATATCACCGGGGAAGGGAGTATGGTGTCTGGCCGTACGGACCGACGCCTAGAGGTGCACTTCTCCGAAGCCCCCACGATGAGTGGCGATACAGAAGAAGACCTTAATAGCCCTTTTCATGGCTACGCATCGGAACCCCCGGAAACGCGATTGTGGGCAAAAATTTACTGCCACAGAAGTATCTTCAACCTCTACAGTGGCGCTACCAACGTTTAGTTCCGGATATATCTGCAGCATGGCGCCACCTACTACGTAGCCTCCGCCTTCAGCTACAGCGGCGCCACCGACCACAATGTGTCTCAACATCCGTTGCGCGGAACCACTGTCTACGGCCGCAAGTCAACCACCTATAGTCTATACTCAAAGGAGGAGAATTAACTTCGACGCCGCTACAGTTGAGAAGATGTCGATTTTAATCAATATCTTCAAACTCCGACGACAGCCGCGCAGAAAGCCGACGTCACAGGACACAGCGCCTTCCGAAGAAGAAATCGATTCATTTATTTCACAAACATCTAATATTTAACATGACAACCTAACCCACAACATGCCGGGTAGACTCAGAGTTACGAGGTCACTTGAGGTAAACGTTTGTTCTATACTTCAATACTCGAACATACGCTCGCAATAAACAAAATCCCTTTGAGAATTTCGGTTTTTGACCATAGATTAAGATTATACAGGGATGACTTCATGAACCATCAAGAAAAAAATACAGGGCAACAAATAAGTGCAGTAGATGCTATTGGTAATTAAGGTTACTTAGTCTTCGAGTTTCTAATTTCAATAAAAATGAAAAATACCATTCAGGTCAGTATTCCATTTTTTAATGAAATATTAATATCAAAAAACGGATATAAAATTATTTCATAAACAGTCTGTGGTTAATAAATATTTTCCCCATTATTTGAAATTCGAGGACACCCTACTACCCGTATTGCATAATAATAACCAAAAAGTCACTCATAACTCATAAATAATAATAACTCTAACTCCGGCATGCATAATTGTTTTGTTACCGTTGCTACTTTTACGCATAATTGTTTTGTTAGTGATTACGAAGTGAAAAAATTCTCGTGCTCTTCATAAAACATGTTACATTGCTATTTTATGGCAAATGAAAATTGATACAGCAAGCCGTTTGTACTGTGACCCTATCTCCTTTTTTGCGAAAATGTGAAATACCCTTTCCATCTGTGCCATTTAATCTTGTAAACATACCAGAGGTTGTAGAGTAAATGTCTGGGCAGTTATTATTAACAACTGACTGATCGGATCTGTTTTTGTGAAAGGTCGTGTGACTGGCACTACATACCTGGAAATGTTTATTTTAGTTTATTTTTATTTCTGTAACTTACAACTATCATTACAGTTTTACCCAATTCGATAATTGTAATACATCCAAATAATTAAATTACAACAATTTAAACATTAACTTACAATATTAAAATAATTACATACTAAAAGAATATTGAATACTAAATAATAATAATACAATTTCAAATAAATTAATTTCGATTTAAAAAAAAATATAAATTCAATTACAGTTTGATAAATAAACTTTCATAACAAATAATAATTAATATAACAACAATTCAATTACAATTTAGTAAATAAACCCCCATAATAAACAATATAATTTAATAATAAATCAATTTCAATTAAATAAATTTTCATAACAAATAATATAATAAGTCACCTTTGTGAATTCACACATAGTACAAGAGAATATGTCTATTCTCTTAGCAACCTCATTTAATACATGTATAGCTCGGGTTATAGGTGCCTTATTAACTAGGTTTGTACGACCTCGCGGTACCACTAGCAGGTTCGGGCGCCGCCTCCTCGTTGTGTAGTTATCCGGTACACATAGCTTTAACTGAGTATTCCTGGATTATGCGCTTTTCCTCGAAGTATGTTAAATAATATTTGAGTCATCTTAAAATTACGACGTGCTTCGATCTTGTTATACCCGACCATACCAATAAGGTGGGATACATGAGGGGGTAGAATGGGTAAACGCCGTAGAGCTTCAGATACAAAAGTCTGATGAATTTGTTTTGTATGCGCTCCAACATCGAACTATATTTAGCCTCATATGGGGCCCATATTATGGCATTGCATTCTAGTTGGCTCCTGACTAGCGCGTCATACAAAGCCTTTACGGCACTGATTTTTGTGGTCATGCGTCTGCCTCATTATGAATCCTAGGTTCCTATACGCTTTTTTGCAAATATTAATAATATGCTCTTGGAACCCCAGTTGGTCTGTGAAAACTACACCTAGATCTCGGACCTGTGAAACGCGTTTTATGGATACGAAGTCCATACTGTAATTGTAAAGAATGTGTGTTTTCAAACGACTAAAGGTCATGACCGAGCATTTAGACTCGTTGAAATGGAGTTTATTTGTTCGACTCCACTTCACAACTTCATTTATATCACTCTGCAAACGTTCACAGTCCTCCATATTCTTAATGGCATATAGAAGTTTAAGGTCATCCGCAAAAAACGAGCATTTTGCATGCCTAACCATCTTCGGTAAATCGTTAATCATTATTACAAATTCGAGTGGACCCAGGTTGCTCCCCTGGCTGACGCCTGATCTGGTGAAATATGACTCTGAATCATGTCCGGCATAATTCACAAATTGCTGCCTGTCTCTCATATAATTAGCAAAAAATCTTAACAAATGTGGAGTAAAACCTACACTTGCGAGCTTGGTTAGTAAGATGTCATTATCTACACAGTCAAACGCCTTCTTAAAATCGAAGTAAACCACGTCAACCTGGATCCCTGCGTCTACCTTCGGAACTACATACGACATAAAATTAAGAAGATTGGTCGTTGTACTTCTATCTGGCCTAAAACCATGTTGCGAATCGGTGAGGTAGCTTTGAATTTCACTATATATTCGCCGCTGTATTGCTGCTTCGAATACTTTGGCGGGTGTGGATAAAACTGCCACAGGTCTGTAACCGCTTACATCAGAGCTTGCTTTACCCTTTGGTACTGGTGTAACTCTGCTGATTTTCCAGCGATTCGGATAGGTGGCATGTTTTAAACAAATGTTATATATATACCGCAGCGGTTCACTCAGTACTACACGACAATCTCTAAACAAAAAAGCAGGAATCCCATCAGGGCCAGCAGAACGTTTAGGTTTTAAGTTAGTGAGTGCAATCTGAACATCCTTAGACGTTAAATTCGGTATGTGCACGCGCTCACTGCTCACTACACCCGACATATCAGCCAACTCCACATCCAGTTGGGGCTGGTCTTTGCTGTACACAGATTCAAAGAAAGCAGCAAACTCATTAGCTACATCCACCCCAGTCAACACTTCCCCATTTTTCATTATCTTCTGTCTACACATTGTACCTCTTTTCGCTCTAATATAATCCCAAAATGATTTCGGATCTTCAACGAAGCGGGCTTGAATACGGCACTGATATTGATCATACGCTACTTTAAGAGCCGTTTTGATTTTAGTCCTACTTAATGCAAATGCTTCGTAATCAGTTTTGGACTTTGTCTGTTTATACTGTTTATGAAGCTCAGATTTTAATTTAATATCTCGTATAATAACGGATGTATACCATTCTGGATATAGGAACCTCGTATATTTGCAACTAGTTTGTCTTTTCTTAGGCACACATTCATCTAATATACTATTGAGAACATAATAGAAATAATTTAATACATCTTCCGGGTTTTGTATATCATACATCGGTGTCCAATCAACGGACTCCAACATCGAATACAATAAGAAAAAATCAGCTTTATAAAAGTTCCACTTTGGTCTAGAGTTATCTGATATATTAGTAGAGGTGTCGGCTCGAGCGTTAGGCGACGGTACGCCGTGCGGTACGAATACGGCAAGCGGCGGGTGGTACGGGTCCACCGGCACTAGTGCGTCGCCCGCTTCGCTCACCCGTATCTCCCCGCTCATACCTGTACTCAACACTAAATCCAGTTGGCGGCATAAACAATTGGGTATATTATTACTTTGTGTGAGCTCACAAAATCACATAAAGTAATGATAATAATTTAATACATTTGTTGAACAAGAGTGTAAGTTAAAATCGCCTAGTACGATTACTCTTTGGTACTTATTACATATTTGTACAATCAGTGTAAATAAAACCATGTATTCATTCTCATTACTATTAGGCGGAATATAAACAACACAACATGCAAATAGAAACTTACAACAGGAGTTATTGTATACTAACGCAGAAACCATCTCAAATACTCGTGAGTTGATATCGATGTTCCCTTGTAACGGTATTGTTCGTAGCTCAAGTCCGTGTGTGGCCACTAAAAAGACGCCGCCTTGTTTACGGCCATCCGCCCGGTCACAGCGAATTATTTGATAGCCAGTAGGAATTATTTCCGCGTCATGTATGGACTCGTTGCATCCAGTTTCAGAGATAGCAAATAGGTCCCAGTTTGATGATTCAATGCTGTTATGGAATTCATTTAATTTTGTCCTCAAACCTCGTACGTTCTGGTAGAATATTTCGATGTTATTTTGTTTCACTTGATTCGGTGGTTCTTTTGCGAAACCAAATCCACTCAGAAAACTCGGTGTTCACTGGCCAAATTTCTGGTTGACATAGTTTGTCGTACATTCCTTCTGGAACCGCAATGCGAAATGACGCATAATCACGTTTTGTTTTGTGGTCAATTTTCATAACCTGAATAGTAGCATCCGTACCGCATACATTTTTTACAAAGGCTGTTAAACTGTCTGAAGATGTATCAGGATGCAAACGCCATACGTGAAGATGCTTCTTTCGCTCGGTAGCTTTCAGTGTACTTACATTTTCATTCTGTCCCTTTTTAACATCCTTCGACAATCGCTTTCCCTTCTTGTTAGCAACTGTTTTCCACTCATTTTCTTCTTTCATTTCCTTTACTGTATAAGTGTTCAAATTGCTTTCCTTATTGCTAGGGTTTGACCAAATATTTCCATCGACCTTAGGTGTCACAGATGCTGCCGCCGACTTTGTGGCCCCACACTTATTTATAGGAACTATGTTTGTAGCGGAACTTTTGGTAGCTGATGTTTTGTTCAATACCTCCACAAATGATTTCAGTTGACTTTTGGTTATTTCTTGTGCTATGTTTTGAGTATTAGTCAAATCTTCAATGTTATTTTCAATTGAAACTAAATCTTTTGTTTTTTTTTCAATTACCCTCACATCTTGACAAAAAATACCTAATTGAGATTTGTACTCTGCAACTTGGCGTCGTAATCGCTTCATCTCCTCGGCTTGATTATTGAAGCGAGTTAATATTTGTGACCTCAAGTCTCTAAGTTCATGCAGAATAGTATCGCCGATGTCGACATTAATCATCGCGGGCGACTGAAAGCGACTCCCGCGATGAGTATTTACGTTGTTTGTAAACGTTTTATTCATAGTTGGAGTGCTAGCTTCTACTGGTTTATCCTGATTGTTTCGTTTTCGAATTAATATAGAGCATTCAGGACATATCCATTCAGCCTTGTATTCCTCCGAGTATCCTTCAAACACGTCCGGATTTATGGCAAGACACTTCAAATCGTATAGCTTTGCACAGCTTTTCTTCGAACACTCGAACACAATGTAGAAATAAGTTAACGTTCTACACGTCCGTTTCCGTCGGCGGTTTCGAACGACTTCAAGTAATTGCAAGAGTACAAGATAACATACCGTTGGCGTATCTACACGGTATGGACTTCCGACACGACGGCTACCCTACACACTACCAACGTTATTTTACGTGCGTGAATACCTAAACGCTGAATTTGGTGTCAGATGGATAGGGAGCGGCGGACTAGTCAATTGCTCAGCGAGGTCTCCTGATCTCACCTCAATGAATTTTTATTTATGAGCAGAATTGAAACGAATAATGTACATGGAAGGAACTCGAAGTGTACGCAACTTAAAACAACGTTTAAAACGTGCATTTAGTGTAGTGAAAAGTGGTACATTTCGTGCTTTGCTAAATAACACTTACAGAGACGCGTTAATTCGTGTACCAAACAAACATTTTGAACATTTTGAATAATTACTTCGATATTGTGATGCTATTGTTACAAGTCGATACACAAATAATGTAAATACCTTTCAATTAGCATACAAAAGTAATTAATTTTACATTTTTACCCTTACATACATACATACAATTTTGTGACCCCAAAATCCCAAGCTAAACTAGGCTTACACTTCGGGTGTCACATAATGAACTTTGCTAATTAATGCCTAGACTCGAAATCAATTTAGAAAAATTCGTTTCTTAAATTGACCTTATCGGTAATAGAACCTGTGATCCCGTCTTGGAAAGCTTTTCCTAGGGTCAGTCAATTCCTAAACATTTTCTTTTTTTTGCTAGGCAATTTCAGGTATTATTAAAGATATAGATACCTATGCAAAGCTCATAGGTCACACTTAAATTCAAATTATTTATTGGAGTTTACTCCTTAAGAATCGATTTTCATATAAGGCCCCCAGTATGGAAATTTTATGAGGAGTAAAATTTATACAAGTATTAAATAAAAGCGTTACGTTTTCTGCGCAACGAAACTTGCGCACCTTTCAGTTTAAAATCATGTATGTGTATACTTATATACAGTCGACGTATACAGAGTATACTGTGAGACAGTGTGCGACAGCTGACGCATGTATTTATTTTGGATAAATCAACATGGATATCATGTTCTAGGTTTCTCGGGGTACTGATTACGAAAATGATGTTCATTTTCAAATCCAAGATGGCGAATATTACTTTTGTGGATAAATCGATATGGGTGTCAAATTCTAAGTACCTCGGGGTGCCGATTACGAAAATGACGTCCATTTTGTAATCCAAGGTAGCGAATATTTTTTTTTTAAAATCTACATGGGTGTCATGTTCTTGGTTTCTCGGGGTACTGATTACAAAAATGACGTTCATTTTCAAATCCAAGATGGCAAATATTATTTTTTTAGATAAATCGACATAGGTATCATATTCTAGGTTCCTCGGGGTGCTGATTACGAAAATGATGTTCATTTTCAAATCCAAGATGGAGGATTTTACTTTTTTTTGGATACATCGATATGGGTATCAAATTTTAGGTTTTTCGGGGTGCTGATTACGAAAATGACTCATTTTGAAATCCAAGATGGCGAATATTACTTTTTTTGATAAATCGATATGGGTGTCAAATTCTAAGTACCTCGGACTGCTGACTACGAAAATGACGTTCATTTTGTAATCCAAGATGGCGAATATTATTTTTTTTGATAGATCTACATGGGTGTCATGTTTTAGGTTTCTCGGGGTACTGATTATGAAAATGACGTTCATTTTCAAATCCAAGATGGCAATGCTACTTTTGTAGATAAATCGATATGGGTGTCAAATTCTAGGTTTCTCGGGGTGCTGATTACGAAAATGACGTTCATTTTCAAGTCCAAGATGGCGAATATTATTTGTTTTGATAAATCGACATATCATATTCTAGGTTTCTCAGGGTGCTCATTACGAAAATGACGGTTATTTTTAAATCCAAGATAGCAAATATTACTTTGGTTTTGGATAAATCGATGTAGATCTCAATTTCTAGATATCTCGGGGTGCTGATTACGAAAATGATATTTATTTTGAAATCCAACATTGCGAATATTCCTTTTTGGAGTTTACTCCTTAAGAATCGATTTTCATATAAGGCCCCCGGTATGGAAATTTTATGAGGAGTAAAATTTATACAAGCGTTAAATAAAAGCGTTACGATTTCTGCGCAATGTACCTTGCGTACCTTTCAATTTGAAATCATGTGTGTGTATACTTGTATACAGTCGACGTGTACAGAGTATGCTGTGCGACTGTGTGCGACACCGGACGCATGTATTTACTATTTACTGTACCTATACAAATAGCAACGATCAATTTATGTTTTGATTTTAAAGTTTTACTTTACTTATTTATATCTATTAATATTAATATTTAATATTATTGTATAAAGTAAAGTGAAAAATTACATAAAATATGGAAAAAAAACAGTAAACTCCAGTCGTGCGTCGGAGCTGACACACACACTTTTTTTTATTATAATTTTAATTTATTATTATTTTAATTTATGTCAAATTGTCAATGCCTTGTTTTTATATGCCGACCTCTAAAGACGTAGGAGACAACTCGCATAAAATTACCATACGTACAAATCTTCGTAAGCGATTATAAATCCGAATAAAGCGTAAAGGAAACAAGTCGTAAAGGTTTAGTTATGTAGCTACCAACTTTTTAATTTTTCGCTCAGATAAGTACCATGCAAACGGAAGAATATTTATTATTATTACATGATTTATTGCACCAAAAATACAGACAAATACAATACAAATGCAAATGTGGTGCAAAAGGCGGCCATCGCTAGAGCGATCACCTCCAGACAACCTTAGATTAAATTTAAATAACTTCGATTAATTATAATTTACTGTTAGAAAGTGATATAATTTTAATTCTGTTTCACTATTTCAATCTGTTAATAGATACAAATCCTCACACCGTATCCCTAACCGGGTAGTCAGAGACCAGAGAGGACGGATCGCCAAGCGTCGCGGTCCTTACATACTTCTTTCTCTTCCTCAAATCTATTAATACAAGTTAAAATGTTTTAAACTAATTTGACCAAATCGAACTCAAAACTTCGTCCGTAGTGATAATCTACTGCACCTAAAGATCTAAACTAAAATTTAATGAACCTAACGATAATGAGTTCTTCCCTATTACCTACACTGCCGTGATACCTAAATTGCGGAAAAACATTCGAATTAATGCCGTAACTACGAAAAATCGCTTAAGCATATTATGACCTCGATGGCGCAATGGTTTTGGTTACGGGTTCGATTCCCGGTCGAGTCAATTTAGGAAATTAACTTGCCTAGATTGACTCGGGTTCAGATGTACTGGTAAATGCTCCCAATTGTCGTAGTCTAGTTATCCTAGTTGAATATGAATATCTTAATTTAAATTAGGTTGGTGTGCTTTGTATAGCGCGTTATTATTACGTCAGCACTCGAACCTAGAACATTATTCGTGGAGATTTATTACTTGATCTAATGTACCATAAAGGTAAGAGACTGTTTAGTGATATCTAATACCACGATATTTGACACTGATGCCATATGAATTAAGGCAACCAAATCCGATGAAAAAATATTCTGGATTGTATCGTTATAAATTGACCATACCCAGAATCGAACTCAAAAAGGCATGCTTTAATAATACCTACACAAAAGAATTTACCTTTCGGCTTTGTTGTACATCGACCTAATATGTCGTGTTGCTATTATTTGGTAGGTATCGACTTATCGGCGAAATTATTCTAAGATTTGACGCTCGTATGACATTAATAGTACTAACAACGGATCGTGATAGGTATCAATAACAGTACAATATCGCGAAAAAAATAAATTAAACATTGGTATCCTAATTTAAGCCCTCTATGGAATAATGAACTATCTATTGTTTCATTGTTTCAGACACGATTCTTAGTCGGTTTAATTTTTTTTTACTAATTTTTATTTGTGAATGGAATGATAAGATTTGAGGAAACGAACGAAGTATGTAAAGACCGCGACGCTAGGTGCTCCGTCCTCTCTGACGACCCCGTTAGGGATACAGCGTGAAGATATGTATGTATGTACTAATTTTTATATCTAGTGATGAATAAATTTTAGTTAAGTAGGTATGTTTTTATTATATTTTAGGTTTTTTTTGTTCATTCGCGACAGTAGATATGAAATAACAATACTAATACTAGGTTCTGGACAGTGGTACAGTAGGTACGTTATTATTTGACACAACAATGTAGCGAGAAAAGTAATTACCTATTTCTCGTAAGAATTAAGTAAATGGATTAAGTACCTACTTAACTAGTTGTTAAGAAAGACGGATGTAAATGTTGTTGAAAAAATGCCATTTTCAATAACATTTACGGAGATTTACTGAGATCAATCCAATTATTTTGGATATGATTTCAGTGATGAGTCGATCACAAATTTCATAATAAAAAACATTATGCTTCGATTTTCAATATGAATAGTGTGGAAGAAGGTTATTAGAGTATTAGATGTTAGATAAAATTAGCGCATGGTGTTAATATCCGTTTACTTGAGACCTATAAGGCGTAGTAGGTAGTTACGCAACCGGTTACCACAGTTGAGGTTTCAGGTTCAATTCCGTTAGTATCGATTTAGAAAAAATACTTGTTTTGCTCCCGACTGCATTTGTTTCGTTGATGATTTGTTTAGGTTAGGACACATTAATTATGATATTTAGTCATTACGGAATTTAGGTCATAGTAGGGTTGGAAACATGGGAACTCAATGTAGCGGGGAAACAACTTATTTGTCGGGAATTGGAACTTTATGGACCAGTGGACTGCATTAATATAACAAATAATTATACCGGATAAGTGTTACAAGTTATTTTTCAATTAAATTATGTTACCTAATTAAAACGGTGTAGTAAAATTGAGACACCGTATACGTCTGTCTCACGAACCCACGAGTCACGATTCTCGCTCTCGTTATAAGCTTATAAGTACATAGATACTATACATATATCTCACTTGTACCATTATACAGCGACCGCGCGAGTAGTAGGCGTATGCTTTTATAATTTTTGTTTGTACAACTTTTTTTTTACTGCATGTTTAAAATACGTTATTTACATGAAAAGACTAAATAGTCGTCACCTACTAGATTGCTAAAACTGTGTTTTAATTTTCCCGACGGTCTTAAAAGTTACCTGGTATATTTAATATAAAACCATTTGCCATTCAGATTGAAAAAAAAAATATTAAAGTAATAGTCATTTTCGCCACACATTTTAATAGAAATATTTTATCTGTTTCTTTCTTTTAAAGTCTACATAATCTTATCAATTCGTGAAGTGTGAAAGGCGATGTCTATTAATGATAAATCTGTGGATATTTGAAAATTATCCAATGTAATAAATGTATCATGGTCACCTAATTGGACAGTGACAAAAGGCCTTCGTAGTGAACATTGCTCGGCTTGGATTGCAATCGCAAGTGCTCAGTCCTGTTAAATATTACGTCCACGTTCGTAGTTAGTTTTTTCTTCTTATCGTAAAACTCCTCCAGTAAAGTGATAGTAAGTGATAGTTATTACTAATATTATTGTCTGAGGTACGATATAATTTTCTAAATATACTTAAAAATGATTATGACAACTGACTCCGTTAATACCATGGTTGGAATTTGACAGTCAGAAAAGATTGGTATTCGAAATTCGAAATTTAAAAAGGTAGTATTTCACGAAAATAGTAAATAGTACAGTTTGATTACTACTTTAGTATTGATTTTTAAGTAACGGATTTCGTACTATAGTAGTACGTAATGCAATCCTGGTAGTAGTAGAAAATCTTTAAAACGACATTTGCTACCTCGCTTCTCCCGCTCCCGCCTAAAAGTCCTCTTGTTTTTTTTTTGCACGGTTCTTGCTTGGCCCATACAACCAGTGTCTTTAATACTTAGTAGATACATTCTTTACATTATTTAATTAAAATGTCGGCGTAATACATTTTAATTGTTTCATGGAGTCTCTGGCGACAAATATATTTAGGCAGTCTTTCTAGTAGGAACCGCTAAGATGGACTAAGCCACTAAAAAAACTTAACATCACACTACTAAATGAGTACTTATTTCAACAATTTCACGTAATGCACACCAGCGTAAACACTGAGACGAAAAACTACGCCGATTTTACATCACAAAATCCACTAGAAACAACTTGCAAATAATTAAAATAAATGCCCAACCGCTCCCCATAAAATTCCGCCATAAACTCTCTTTTACTTTGAAGTTGTTTTTTTTCGTGCCTTGAGAAGAAAGACAAAGGGATCAATGCCCATCTTCTGTAAGAATTATATATTATTCTTCATGTTATTTCATTAAAATGTCGACATAAATACATTTTAATGGTTCTTGGAGATTCAGGCGACAAATTTATTGAGGCAGTCTTTCTAGTAAAGTTCACTGAGACGGACTAAGCTGCTAAAAATATCTCAACGTCACATTACTAAATTAGCACTTATTCCAACAATGTTACATAACGCAAAACAGTGTAGATACTTGGGACGCAACATTACGTAATTTTTAAATCACAATATCCTTAAGAAACAAATCGCAAATAATTAAAATAAACGCCCAACCGTTCCCCATAAAATCTCGCAAAAACTCCTTTTGAAGTAGTCACCATTTGTCAAAGAGAAATTGTCAAGTTGTCAACTTGCCAGCTATCTTGACAAATGTCAGTTGTCAATTTTTCGTACAATTTGTCTCAATCATTTCTGCAAATAAAAGTTTTCAGATTTCAGTTGTCTTCTAATTTTTAAAAACAGGCAGTTATACGCATATCGATTCCATCTTCAGCAGGCTACAAACCACAACACACTGTTAAAAAAGAAAAAGTAGTTTACCGAATCGATTTCTACAAATAAGTTTCGGAATATTTTGTTTACTAAAAAAATGTCACAAGCGAGACTAGCATCTTGTGTTCCTCTCCCCCTAGAACATAAAGTGCTGGTAACTGTGATTGAGAAGGCGAAAGACTGGGCGTTGATGCACGGCGTTGGAATGAGAGACAGAAAGCACTTCACCAAGGATGCTATACAGGTATGAAGTAGTACTTGCGAGCAGAAGAATCGGTCCATGTAAAGTTATCAGCAATAATAACTACTTGTATTTTTGTTGCTTGAATTTAAAAATATAAATACCTTTGTAATAATTAGATGAATTGAGTTTTAGGTCTATACCGAAAACTGCAAGGTAGGCCACTCATTTTGCTCAGATATAGTATGCAACCAGCCTACCTTGAAGTTTTCAGTATGGACCTCAACTGAATTGGTAAAATTGTATATACATATGTATGTATATACATATTTACTTTTGTAACCCTTTAAACACAGTTTTTGTTGTATTAGACTGGAGCTTGTGGCTCGTTTGTAATTTTTTCATTGGATTAATCTACATGAGTAATTAAGCTAATGTCAATAACTATACATAAATAAGAAAATACTAGTGATTATGAAATTAATTATTTGAGAAGATTTAGAAGTGTGTGAGGACTGCAATATGTGGTGCTTCATCCTCTCGTACTGGACTATGATACATAGTATGAATTTGTTTCATTTTTTCATTTAAAATCTCATATCAGTGTAACAAATTATCTCATAACATACATATATATTTTCATGCTGTATTTCTAATGTCAGTAGTAGTGGTAATCAGAGTGAACGTAGCGCCAAGTGTCGTGGTATTTGCATACTTCTTTCGCCTCCTTGAAATCACATCATTCTCCTTACACATTTTCGCCTAAGTATGCGGG
Organism: Zeuzera pyrina; assembly: GCA_907165235.1. Classification (NCBI taxonomy): domain Eukaryota; kingdom Metazoa; phylum Arthropoda; class Insecta; order Lepidoptera; family Cossidae; genus Zeuzera; species Zeuzera pyrina. Next base: position 11,312,355 of record OU015641.1, read on the forward strand.
TGCTTTTGGCATTTCCATGTCACACTGTCTCATAACAATTTTGTAAAATATCTTAATCAATAATAATGAGAATAACTATAACTTAATAAACAATAATATAAAAATAGTTGTTTTAAAATGTTCGAAGAAAAATTGCTCAGATTTACAAGATGCTTCTGTTATCAATTACATTTTTTAATATTATTACAAACCCTTATACTAAAAGTTAGTTTTATGTACAAAATTTGATTTGAAGTGTATATTGTATTTTACGTTAGTAACTAATTAATCTGTGACTATTTTATGACAATTGAGTAATTATTTTCAGCATGTCTGACTTTTAGTTTCTATATTTAGAAGGGCTAAGTTCGACTCTTCTGACATATTTATTCTAAGCCAAGTTATTAAATTCAGAGTTGTAACTTATAAATAAATGGTCTTTCGAATATTTTATTTAATAGAATTTTCTTAAGCTTCAGATTGTTAGAATCAGTATGAAAGGGATATCTTGGTCACTGCTTCCATTGTCCTCCTTGCTTGGACAACATCTTATATTATGTTATTATGTTTTTCAGATCGCTCCATTTGTATTACTTCCATCTCCATTTCCACGAACAGAATTCAACAAAGCCATTGAACTTCAGCCTATTTTGAACGAACTGATGCATAAGGTATTTATTCTCATTTGAACACTATTTTCTCTTTGAATTTAAAAGTCTTTCATCATATATTTTGTTTTGTAGTTTATATTATTATTTCAAAGAAAGGTCAGGCTTAAAAATTTGATTAATAATTCAAGATAAGTGCATAATAAATCTAATATTGTACTTAAAATTTAAATTACTAGAGCTTATTCCTTAAAAATAACACTTTATTTACCCTCATTATTGTTGTGTTAAATGCTCCATTATCACAAATAATTTAACTAATTAATTGTTCAATAACTGGTATGATGAATTTCAAGAGGCGATATAAAAAGAAAAAACATATGCCATTTTTCAATAATGAATATATCCAGTTTCTTTGTTTATATGTTTTTAATTATGTTTACTTATTGGTTTTGATAGCAACAAGCTGAATTTTTTTATTATCCACTTGCTATGGCTATTGAAATTTAAAAAAAATTGCATTTACTTTATTTGCATTTATCATATATGCCATTTTTCGCTAACATAGGATAAACTTGGCACTCCATCCTCTCTGACTGTAGTGTGAAGATGTCTATGCATGTATTGCATAAACTTTTAAAAGGTAGCTAACCTCTCTAAGGTAGGATTGAGTTGTAAGTTGTAATTTATTATTAAAAAAACTCGAAGACCTCGCTCCGATCAGCGGCGATCCTGAAAGCCCCCTTTAGTCACCTCGGTGTTAATCTTTTATACTGTGTCCCAGGCTATATAAATTAAGAATGCTACCTGTCTGTAGGCTAGGGCTAATGGTGGTTGTGATGGCAACAGTATTTATAATGTGGCTCAGTGTGAGACGTGGAACAGGAATGTCATTTCTGAAATCCATGAATAGGTTATATATGTAATTACATTCGTGTTTAATGTATATCTTAATTTAATGTATAAAATTTTGTTAGGTGGCTCATGATGAAGATTTCTTGGAGCACACTTTACAGAATGCCCTGCAAGTAGATGAGTTCACACGCAATCTCTATGACATTTGGGTCAAAGTCCGCGAGGAAGGTATAGCACAGGTAAAATCATAATTTTTATGAACATATTACATCATTGAACTACAATTAACATGTTGATATTAATCATTTATCATGTTTTTATGTTTTTCATGGCACATTGTTGTCTGTTCTTTGCTATGGTGATCAAATGGTTACAAGGTGACAATCTTGATAAATATATTAGGAGGTGATAAAATGTAAAGTTGCTATTGTTATGAGATATAATAAATAATATTCATTTTTATTAGACAAAACCCAAACAATAGTTTTTAAATAAATTGGGTTATTGAAGCAGGCCAAATTATGTTAAATATAGTTACCTACATATAAGTAGAATTAAAATCACGTCATATACATTGTAGGCATGGGTAACTTAGGCGCATCTTACTGCGCTGGAGCTTTGATTTAACTCAAAATTGCACCATGGCACAGCAAAATGGTATTATGCACTGAAGTGTGCTTACTTGCACAGTGTTACCCATTTCTGATAAATAGAAATTTGAATAACTTTGTGATGCATGCTGGGTTACAGTGATCCTTTAGCAATTATATTTATAATTATATTACGCCATGTTTTAGCATAAACCATTATTTGATTTGAATATTAAAATATTAATTATATAGAGTTATAAATTCCCATTGCCATTGTACTCATATTGAACTCAATGATAAAGGGACATTCTCACAATGTCCTACATCACTATGATAAAAAATTCTTTGGTTTTTTGTAGTTTAACAATATGAAGCTATTCACATACATAGTCCTTAAAAGTACATATTCAAAGTCATCGCTGTGATAAACTTTAGATTAATTTTATTAGTAGTGTTGCCATTATATAACAATCCTATTTGGACAATGTTAGTTGACAAGTCAAGACAACAAGATAATAAGAAGATTTTTACTAAATACTGTTTTAGTCGGGCTTTTCCCCCTATTTCTTTTTTATTTGCCTCTTAAAATATTTATCAAGAAAATTAAAATATTTTAATGATAAAGAGAAATGAAGCTTACTTTCGTCATTTAAATATTTTACACAAATTAGCCGCCACATAAACTGGCGTGCGAAAGAGATTCGGCCGCTAAACTTTTTTGTGACGTCACCACATAATTTTTCATTTACAAACGTGGGTGCAATGTGTCTTTGGGCTAATAGTGATCTGTCCGGCATAGCCGATATCGCTAGGCATGCTGCGTTCAGACATCATGCTGGAATCGCGCTGTCCGCACACAGAGAATCAGTGCGCGAAGCACACGCCGTACTGCTCATGGAAGCAGGTGGAAATCAACAGCATCGCATCCGGTTTTGGGCACCTAGGGCCTGTTTCCAGAGAAATACAGAGGTAGAGGGCATTTGTACACTACTTGTTTAGTGTGAACTGACCCTTATTGCGTTCCCACGGGCTCATCGGCCACTGACGCAAATAGGTTCACCTAATGGGATACGGTTCTTAAACTCATCACACTTTTCGCTATATCACTTTTTAATTACTTTGTAGCTATTGTAATATAACCTAGCTATGTCGAAAATATCTTGTAATTAAATTTAAATAGTACGGACGTCGGTCGTGTTTTTAGATTATGTTCTGGGCCAAGTGACTAATAGATCATTTAGTGGTCGAACATTGTGAAAAAATACTCATTGAAATTTTAATACATACGTGTTCAATGCTCTATTTCTTTATTTTCGGAAAGATAATCATGTAGTCTGTGACCACGTCATAGTACTCTAATCAGGGCCGTAGCGAGGGACGAGGGGCCCGGGGGTAGCAAGTGATGGAGGGGTCCGCTCTCTATCTTCTTATTAGGAGACACCGTATGCGTTATGCAGTATGTGTATATTCAGGGGAAAGCAGCTGCCCTTTCAGTATGTAGGTTTGAGTGTAAAACACCTTTTAATGAGAGTTCGAGTAAGACTTGCGAAGATCCCAGAAAATTATTTTTTTATAGAAATAAAAATATTTGTAATTACGACAGTCCAGTATTATGTAATTGGCTTACAAGTCAATCTGTTTGGATACACATAATACTCGGGCCGCCAATGTTAAGCGGTGATCCATGTTTATAGTCATATTAGGTAACATGTTTAAGTAACATGATTCGGTGCTAGTTAGCTGTCCGAATGTAATCTCTGAAATATCCTGAGGATGCTTCGTTGTGAGGCGAAACACGTGTCGATTCGTGGTTTTAGAGTCTGAGCGGAAGATAGCTAAAGATTTTAGGAATTCATCACATAACATATTTCTATTACTTATTATATAGCAGACAATTACAGTATTAATTCAGTAATTTTACAATTTTTTTGACACTTTTCACAATGTTCGGACATTATTCATAATGCCCATACGTCCTTAAAATTAGTTGACAGCTTATTAAATATTTGTTTATATAAAAGAGAACATAAGTGAAATATTATTTTGTAGTAAGTTTAAATACATGTCGTTGTTACATGTTTTACGTTATCTGGTTAATATGCCTCAATTTAAAAGAATAATTCGATATACTAGTTCAAAAATTATTTACATTAATTTAATTTTTAAAAGTTGAGACAACTGAATCTGCAGTTTGTATTGTAGGTATATAATTTTTTGAGATTTCTGTAGAACAATACCCAATATTTTCTTGTAAATAAAATATGATTTACGTTTTTTGCCATACGCCTCATAGAAAATCTGTTTGGAAATTGCTTAATTTTTGAGTTTTTACTGGATTTTGAAGTCTGATGCCTGTTTTCATGACCTTCATTATGTACGTACTGATTAGTTGAGTAGATAGAATTCGACGCCATTAAAGCACTTCTATCATTACATTTTAAATACATTTTCTCATCGAAAATATATAATATATTATGTACATATATATGTATTCTGTGTCTCATTTTCATTTTGTTGTTTAATTTGGTTCCACATTTTTAGATATGCACAGCATTTCGTGTATTCATTATCGTTTTGCATTCCTTGTCTGCATTATTTGTTACAGCTGGCATAATAAATAGTATGTGAATAATAAAAAAAAATTGGATGAAATTGCTAATGATTTTAATTGTGTACATTTTCATTATAAAAACAGAGATATCGCACCAATATGGTAACGGTAGTACAACTAAATTATTTATAGTACGCAGGATTGGATACGTATCAATATAAATTAAAAGCAGACGTAATATTTGCCATATAAAGTCGTATTTTTAACAAAGAATTGTCAATATTATCTGACAAATATATAGTGCCACATTTTCGAATTGTTTTACTATATTGTCAGATACCATTTATTTGATAAAAGTGGCTATCTATATTACATGTAAATATGGCCGTTTTAATTCATACGTAGCGCGTCGGTCTGACTTAAGCAACAACTCCATTTAGTGTACCGTAATTACAGGTAACGGCACAAAAGTCTAGCGGTGAACGAAATGTGGAGGGGATAGCTGCGCTTGAGTACTGTGCGCACGCATCAGTGTATCGTATCGTATCAGTGCGGGGGACATAGTACCACTGGAGAGTCAATCAGCGCTTACGAACGATACGCACGCCCGCCCTCCGTTCCGCTTACTCCCTCAAGATACCCTATTTTCGACTTCTAAGTAATAACGGTCACCGTCTAGACTTTCGTGCCGCTACTTGTATCTTCTATATAATATCTTAATAATATTTACTTTATCAATATTCACAGCGTGAAGATATGTACATTCTGTCAAGAAAGTATCGGGAATGGATGATTTGTTTATGGTTCCAAATTAATTTTTTTGTTTTTTTTTTGTTGTTGTTAGATTGGCACAACTGTTTTCCATTTTGGCGCGGAGTTTGAGTTGCATCTGTTATTTAGATTAAATGCAGTGCTGTTTTTAGTTATACCATTCTGGTGTATATTGCGAATTTCATAATGGACAAAAACATCGAACAAAGAGTTTGTCTTAAATTTTGCATCGCCAATAGAATTTCATGTTCGGAGTCACTGAAAATGTTACAGAAGGCTTACGGTGAATCGACTTTATCAAAAACACGTGCTTATGAGTGGTACAAAACGTTGAAAAGCGGTCGAGATGTAATGGAAGATTTGCCTCGCTCTGGTAGGCCATCAACGTCTGCAACTGAAGTTAACATCGCAAAAGTGAAGGAAATAGTGACTGAAAATCCTCATTCAAGTTTGAGAGAGATAGCCGCCGAACTTTCTGTGTCGCACGAGTCGATCTGTACCATTTTAAATAATCACTGGGGTATGTAACATGTTGCCGCTCGGCTAGTCCCAAAAGACCTGAATTTTCTCCAAAAACTCAATCGCATAAGAGTCGCTGAGGACATGCTAGAACGAGTCAATTCCGATCCAACATTAATTAAACGCATTGTTACTGGTGACGAGACGTGGGTTTACGAGTTTGACATGCAAACTAGTCAACAAGCTTCGGAGTAGCGCCTTCCAACTGAACCGAAACCAAAAAAACCACGCCAAAGTCGATCAAAAGGAGAATTCGCGGCGAGTACTGTACTCAATTCCGGAATAAGCGTTTAAAAAATGTTTTGATGATTGGATTATTCGTTGGCGTAAGTGTATCGTTTCTGAAGGAGCATACTTTGAAGGTGATAAAATAAATTTGGATGAATAACTAACATTTCGTGTATTATTGATCTTTTCCCGATACTTTCTTGACAGATTGTATGTGTACTTATATGTCAATATATTCACTTTAGTATTTCCAGTCGGAGATGAGTACTGTGTAGAACCTAACCTGTCTAGAACCCAAAAATCTTTTATCAATTGATTTTGGAGAAACTATATTTTTTGCGTAATGTGGCTGATTAATGTCAAGACCAGAGGTGGATGCAGCCTTTGGTCAAAGGAGGGAGTTATTGTCTTTATATGAAGTTCGCGAAGATTTCAACAGATGGCACTGTACTGATTCTCAACAGATTAGTCCTTAATTATGTTTTATGTTAGTTGAATGTTATTTCGTTGAATTATTTCAAATCGTGAGAAATAATAGATTCCGCTACTATTTCGTTTGCCTTGTTTCAGGGGGTCATCAGCTCCCCCTCTCCCCTCTCTTGACACTCCCTAAATACGCCACTGGTCAAGACATACAGAAATAATCATTAGCACATAGGATGGAGTACCATTTTCTTTAGTTAATTACATATGATATACGTAATCTGAATCATTCTATTTGTCTGAATAATATTACTTGTATTGTTGTTAACTTGCTATTGTATTATTATTGGTAATGTGGTCTCTGTAATAATCATTTTTGTCATTTGTAATGTTTAATGTGGCTTTGTGTTATTACCTATTGTTTAAAGTGTATGTTATTTGCAGTTGCATTCAATGTTCGTATGTAATATTGTATGTTGTTCTTTTGTTCCACTGTTGAAAAATTAATACTGGTCATAAGTGGTATAAAGATTTTGATCATGACTACCATAGTTAATCCATAAACGAATTTGAAGAGCCTAAAGATATTCGTTATGGATGGAATTTGATTACCCAATCAATTGTTGACCGGTCTACTACCGAAGTTAAATAAACTGCAGTGTCTAAATATACTAGACAAGTATACCGATCGTGTAAATCCCCATTTTAGATGGTTCGGAATTTTGGATACAGAAAGAATGAGTGATGACCAATTAACGAAGTGAGCGGTAGCAAGAACCAAGGAAGACTAAGGTTCACATATGAATAGGAGGGCTAGCTGGCAGAAATATCAAAAGCAATCGCATTTGATTCGATTTGAGTCCTCAAATCTCATTTAGATTTACATACGTATTATGTATGCATGTATGGACTGCGGTGCTTGGCACTTCATCATCTCGGACTATCCCGTTATATACAACGTGAGGATATGTGTGATCCCAAACGAAGCGCTAGGATTGTAGGATATCACACAACGATCTGGGGAAGCTCCCAGTAACACTGTAAACCCTGTTTACTAACAGAGTATTAACCATTTAAAAAAAATCCTAAATTAGCCTAGAGTTGTTGCTTAGATGATTTACCAGAGAATATGTTGATAAGAAGGCCGACTGTCGCCTCATTCGTAACGGAATTGGCTGCTCTCGTCCGGATACGTAGGGCTGTTGTGTTGGATATGAGATGCGAAACGCATCTCGTTTAGTTATACATTTAGTACATAATAATAAACAACAATGCACGAGGATAAGATTTTCGTGTTTGTTAAATATAATTTTTTTGTAGTTGTGTTGAAGAATGATAACTACATTCGAATGATTAAAGTTATCTAGGCATCTATTAAGGACATATAACAAGTTCGTTTGTGTGAATTAGACATTTTCGTACTTGCGACGATGTGGAGCGAATTAAAGACAAGTGAAGCGGTCGCATGTTTGCGTTTCGTGCGACCTAGGGGTCGTAGGGGGCGCTACAATAATTACCAGTCAGATTACAGATCAGTCAATCATCACATCAAACATCGAAGCACCACTATTTCTTAGCTATGTCTATTCCTGCAATATGATGAATTATTATTTTAAATCCTTAACTTTGAAACAGGGACTTTTTGGCGGGAACGGGAGAAGTGAGGTTGTCATTTTATTTAGATTTTCTATTTTTTACATTTTTAGGAGTTTTAAAGTACAACAGTGATAGTATATTGTGTTTTAAAGTTCTGTGTAAGTGACAAGAATGGAGGAGATCTAAATAGACATGTGTAGCTGAAGTTTTCGCGCTCTTCCAAGAAGTCCTTTATAACTTCAGTAAAACCTACTATCACTTTACTGGAGGAGTTTTACGATAAGAAAGAACTAATTTACTTGTGATTCTACTTAATCTGTATACTAGTTTGTGTTAATGCGTGACATTGGCAAATGCGCTAATCATCTACTGAATTGTTTTCTCGCTTTACTTGACGTTGGCAATGTACTCACGTACGGAGCAATTTAAAAATTAAAAAAAAAAAAAATTAACTTTGTAACAAATATAATTTATGTAAATGATAACATATTTTTTATTAAAAGAGTTGGCCTGTTGCGTTGTCACGGTGGCAGAGCATCTGCATTACGGTCTTTAGGAAACGGACTTTTCTAAATTGGCTTGGAGTCTGGGTGTTAATGGGAGCTCCCTCAGTATGTTGTGTGGTACCCATCGTACAAGTCTAGTCCTTAATTTCCTAGATAGCCATTTCAATACCAAGTGTGCGTCAAGTTTGCCATGCAACTGTATACAGGGTTAATATAAAAATACTAATAACCTCTTAGTATTTTGTTCTTATCATTATCCCCAATAGCTTTTGTTCCATGACTTTTACAAATTCATAACTTTTTCTTTCATACAAAAATAAGAATACATTAAATGGTGCTGAAAATGGTACCTAATCTATCCGGTCTCTAAAGCGGTGCACGCACAGTGGGGCATGGAGGGGCGGCGCGGCGTGAGACCCGGTGCACATGCACTGTACCATTGGAAATACGTAGTTAAATATTTTTTAGGAACGTATTATGTTTTGAAAAAAGTCGTAGAACAAAAGTTGTTATGTATGATGACAGTTTTGTACTAAGAGGTTATTAATATTTTTAATTAACCCTGTAGACTTCAGACAATAAATTAGACTTCCCAGTTACCACGCGACAAAGATATAATGTTTACATAACAAACAGTGTTTTGTGCTGGAGTTGTTTACGTACGACTCTTCATCGTCGTAGCAGAAGACAATTGTGTGGTAAATGGTAATACACAAAAGTAGGTACCAAAACATGAACAAAATCTTGATACCTACTAAAAATTATAATTGTAGCAATATTGTCAAAAACTCGTCATATTTAACAGCCGTTTTTAATCATTAAATGTCAACAATTTGCCTTGTCATATTTGAATTGGAAATTTAAAATCAATGGAGAAACATGCAGCAACCTTATATGTTATCTAGGTTGGGGTCATACAATTGGTGTTATTGCGATTTAAAAAAAAACTATACGTCATTGTGTTTGTGAGTGTAATTGATAATAATAATTGTAGTTAATAGTTTACTAACATTTTATAGGACAATGTCTCGAATAACAATGCGTACAAGCTTGTCTTTGTGTTTCTCAAACACATAGTATAATTATACTTTATATTGTACACAGCGCCGGTCAATGCTCTTGATCAGGTTAGAACGAAATCGTCTTTCGGTGCCCTTTGATTGAGGCTTATAAATCACATAAATTACATTTCAGTTTACGTTAAATAGATAATAATTTCAATTTTTTTTAAATCGACTTATTGCAAAAATCAACACGTATTGAATTTACTTTTTTTTTTGTTATATGAGCACTACGGTAAGCATTTTTCATTTATATAGGTGGGGGTTTTTAATTAGTATTATATTTTATTTATAGTTGTATAATTAATAGTATCTGTTAATTTCCCTAGCAAAATAAATGTAACACCTATTTTTCGTTCAAAATTATTTCTCATATTAGGCATTTTGGCGCCCCTTGCCGCCTAGCGCCTAGAGCGACCACTAATTTTGCTCTACCCCTGGACCTACGCTGACTAAAAGGAATAACGCCATAATAACAATTGAAGAACATTATTTTTATTTATCATGTGAATAATATTATTCGTTTGAAATGATTGACGTGATTTTTTTTGTTGAACCTTACAAAGAAAAATTTGATGTCTATATACTTTTATCAATAAACTTTTTATTTTTAAATTCATTTCAGAAAATACTTTTTTTGTTAACTAAATATCTGCAGTTGCCAGTGACAGAAACGTAACAAATTATTTTGATAATAATTTTTTTGTTTGTATCCTTGTATTGAAAATGATTGTGTTGCAGTTGAAATTACGATATTATATAAAACTAATTATATTTAAAAAAATATTACGTTTTCGTAAACATATTTTATTATTCTGCCTCAGATTTTCTGCGATGAATCTACGAAATTCTTATCTAAAATGATTGGACCAATGGCTTACTACGTTAAATTTTGCAGAATCTCAGTCTTGGACTCTTCCGCTCCGACTACCTGATGCAGGCACCGGACCAGAATCGCATAAAGCAAGTGGAATTTAACACGATCGCGTCGAGTTTTGGCGCCATCTCTACGAATCTTCCCGCCATGTCTCGGTACCGACATTTGCGCGCTCAAAACGTGCGGGGCATTGACCTGGATTTTTTAAAATTTGTCTCTGCTTTCGTAACGCAAAATAATATAGTTTTTGCGTCCTAATTTTTAATTAAAGTAAAATTGGGAATCCAGGTTATTGGCTTCTCACGTCAGCGACTAATCAGTCGACATCTCTCATGTGACTGCTATCTTTCTATTTTCAATGCACGCACGCTACATAATCTACTCGCACTCATTCCTTGAATGCTTGCTTGTATGCTTTTTGTTGTACATTTTAATATACATTAATTGTAATGCACATTGGCTTTGTTTGGTGTTGTTACGCTTAAAATAATAATAGAAGATAAAATTTAAATTTGACATAAGTGTAATTAATAGAGTATACGGAAAAATTCAATTTTTTTTAAATATGAACGTAGTTTGATTTGATTGCGTGCATGTACTTTTAATCAATTGAAAGCTTTTGTAGTTATATCACTTGAGAGATGTTACCTGTCCACGCCTGCATTGTCGGTTTAAAATTCACTTCATTGGTTTTCGCGTGAAAATGTCCGTTCACTGTGTTATTTGTCCAATCATTTAAGGCCATGGTTTAGGGTACATCTTTCAAACAGTGATGTTTGGCATCATTCATTATAATTTGGGACTAGCACTAGCTCGTTAGCGGAGTTGGTGGATCAACTGACGGTCCCAGGTGCGCTTCCCGGTCAGGTCAATTTATAAACCAAACTTTTAAAGCTTGAAATCAGGTTACTGGGATCTCCCTCACTTCCTACAAGTAACGTTTTTTGTGGAATTTTAAAAGTTCTGCAATAATGTCATGTATTGATATATTTTTAATCGTTTTGCTAGCGTTTGATAGAAACGCGTTTGTATCGCTGTTTTTGTCAGACTTTTAAAAAAAGTTAATTACTCAGTCATATTGATTATGATGGAGCATTGTGTTATGCGTCAAGACCTTCGTGGATAATCAATCTGACCATAGTAAGAACCGCACTGATTCGAACGGGAACTTTGTCTTATAATCTCCATGTGGCAGTAATAAAACTGAGTAAACCTCTTTTCCATTAGAATAAATCAACTCTCCGTATCTCTATATTCAATATTTCACGTGTTTTTTCAATGTATTCAGGTACTAATATTTACTAACGTTTAGGTATGCTTTCTATAAAAGAAGATAATTCGTTTGCTTTTAAATCAACGGTTGATCCGCTACATTGTAATGGATTCAGTCCGGTTTAAGGTGATGCAGTGATAAACAATAATTAATCCAAACGTGCGCCTGCTAGCTTACGAAAAACTCGAAAAAACAGTAATTTTCGTTTATATTAAAAACTAAACTTAAATTTAAAAAATCCAATTGGCACAGAAGAGCATCTTTAGATTAATTATTCAAAAAATTTATATGCATAAATCGGTGCCGTTAGTCCGAAAAATGTAAATCTGTGTTTTCAAAGAGGTTTCTTTTATATCTTTGTTCTGTAAAGAAAGTTAACCAATCGTGTAACGCAGCTGGCAAATGAAGTTAAGGAAACGAAGAATAAGGTTACCAAATATCACTTTCATATGTTTTGTAATCACTTAGAAAAATTGAGATCCCTGCCGTCAAAATTTCCAATTCGTCTCCGATCAAGTAAACATAACATTGTTAAATATCGATTTCGCTTTATTCTCTATATAATAAATAAGAAAATACACATTTTACTATAATAAATAATAATATATTTTACGAATAAATCAGATTACTATTTATTGTGTATTGTTGTGCTTAGTAAGACATAAAATTGCTCTTCATAACGAATATAACGATTAGTTCTTTATAGGCATGTATAACAATAGTGATAAGCGTTTGTTATAACGTAGTTCCTTTCTTAATAAACATGTGAATATTGCATAATATAATATATAGTACATAAATAGAAAAAAAATATTCTATTCTCGCATGGTTATTTGTATGCATTGTGTTTGTTTTTCATAAAGTTCTGAGGTTACGACTAATTCTATAATTCTTTATCATTCACCTTTAAAATATTTAGCTATTAATGTCATGTTTTTATGTATACAATACAATTCAACCTCATGTTATTATACGTTCTTATTTCCACAAGGAATCCAAGATTGAGACTAAAAATGTATCAATATTTGTTAATTTTTGATATTTGTGTGATTTTTAATTTTTCATATTTGATTTCATGTTTCATATTTGTAACAGAAAAAAATGATACAGATATATTTACGCTTACTACCTCATTTTATCAATGTTCCCTGCGATTTGGGGAACGTCTATCATAGGGGATCCTAACGCCATTTTTGCGTTTCATCAAGCATTAGAGACCCCTAATGAATGTGATTTAAAAACAGCTTTATGGCTCCTTGTATTGTAAGTGGCACATAGTTGGTGATGAATTAGGTAATGGTTATATCAGGCATAGATCTCGCAAATGAATTATTATATGAATAAAATAACTAAAAATATATACCTATAACCTTCGATCACAAATAAGAACTAGATGCACAATCTCCTGTAAAATCTAAACAAATTATTGTCCGAATTGACGTATATCTTTTTAATACCGTATAGTATTATCGGTAACATTGTATTAATCTAAAGTCAACCTTACTGCCAAACCATAAGGTTATAAAAGCTTGTAAACGATTCTTGCATGACATTGAAACGGTTTGTAAAAAAATATTTAAAATGCAATCTTACGTCTCGTGCGTAAAGTATAATTCACATAATCTGTGACTCACTCAATGTGCACTCAAATACTTATTTGAGCGCACATTTGGTTCCGACATTTTTGGAGCGTTGATTGTGTATCTAGTTTTTTATTTGTGATCGAAGCCTATAACTTAGTAAATAAAATGCAAGGAAATCTTTTAGTTTGATTGCACTATATATGGTTATAAACCTCTTTTTACTATTTTCGAAGCATGTTCATGATTATGACCCAACAAAGAGTGGGATTTTCGTTTTGCATTTGTGTGTGTGTTGTGTAATTGTAGCGGTTAATTTTTGTTTATTCTTGTTTATACATAGATCATCTTCTATAATGGTTTGCTTACATGTTACTGAAACGTCAAAAGATTAATAATAAACATGATTAAAGAAGTTTGAAAAAAACTGTCATATAAAACGTGATTTTATAAAAAATAATGTCATTGTGATTTTTTTTTTAAATATTTTTTTTTCTGTATATCTTAAAATACATTGTATTTTATTTAGTTGTACGCAAACCAGTTACTGTTGTAGTGTAGCACTTATAACTAGTGTTGAGCTTTTGTGTTGCTGCTTGTATGCTTATTTATTCGACAACATAATCTCAAACTAGTATTGGAAATATAATACTTTATCGGTTTTTTAATGTTTCAGTTACATACTACGGCAGTTAGGACATGGTGACCTGTTAAAAAACGTTAGTATTTTTTAATTACAAAATAGCCTTGTTATCCTAGCTTCAATTTGAAAACAAATTTCCTGTGATGAAATCCTAAAATCTTTAGTTATTTTCCGCTCAAACTCTAAAAACCACCAATCGACACGTGTTTCGCCTCTCAACGAAGCATCCTCAGGATATTCCGAGATCAGAATCTCTCAGCTAACAAGCACCGGATTCGGTGCTGGTTTTCATCACGTGGAATGGATTTCCGCAAAGTAACGCCTGAGTCTATACAATATGAAAGGACATTGGCAGAACGAGTAATGGAATGCAATAGAAAAATAAGTATGTTATGTGTCTGTGTGCTATATAACAGCCAAAATACAAAAAATTAACATTAAAAAATATTTTTTAAAAACAAGGTTTTATTTAAATAAACTCTCTAAAGAGAAGAAAATAAACTTCGAAGTAAATCGAACTCATTATTTCGTTACATTATACAATTTTATATGATATAAAACTTGTCGCTAGAATATATAAGTAGAAATGTATGTATTTTTTTGTAAAAGAAATTTACACGTGAAAATCTCGCGACAAGCTGAACAAATTAATAAACATTGCAAGTTAAATAAAAGCTTGTAAAAAAATCGCCATTAAGAGTCAAATATACGATACTGTTTTATTTGTCACTCGTATGTAGTTGAAAAAGAATCCTATTTATTGGCGGTAAATAAAAAAAAAATCAGGTAGGCGGTAACTTAGTCGCCATTGCCTAAATTTCGTTTTGAATAAATTCACAATTTTTGCAAAATTTTGCTAAAGGGAGCTGAGCCTGTACAACCGTTATCTTTTGGTTATTAATTGAGTTATCCAAAAATACAAATTTCCAAAAAATTCCAAAAATAAATTATTTTGTCCGCAGATGCCTGAGAATCGAGCGCTGTCTGGTCTTTGCTTGGGTATAATAGAGGCTTTCGACTTGTTCGGCTCGCCTGATGCCGTGGTACTGTTCGTTGTTGAAGAGATCTCATATAATATTTGCGACCAAAGGTTCCATGAGTTCGAAATATCAGAAAAACGGCCCGATATACAGGTGAAGTAACTTTTTATTTTGTTTTATACCTAATTATGTAACATAAAACAACATAACTTCACGCTGTATCCCCAACGGGGTAGTCAGAGAGGACGGAGCGCCAGGAGTCGCGGTCCTTACACACCTCTTTCGCTTCCTCAAATCTCATCATTCTCCTCACACATTTTCGCCTAGGTATGCGGGTGCTTTTGAAATTTCCGTCTGCTAACACTCTGGCTATTTGATCTTCATAAGTCAGCCTTGGTCTTCCTTGGCTTCTTTTACCACTCACTTTCGCTCTGTATATTTTCTTTGTCAGTCTTTCATCACTCATTCTTTCCATGTGCCCGAACCATCTAAGCATTCCTTTCTTCATTTTTACAATAACACTGTTGTGCAACCCTGTCATACTGTGTATCTCATCATTGCTTATCCTGTCAGCAAGCGTGACACCGCACATATTTCTGAGAGACCGCATCTCCACAGCATTTAACATACTTTCACTCGATTTTGGGCATATCCAGGCCTCACTACCGTACAACAAAGTTGGCACCAACACCGCATTGTGGATGGCCATTTTAGCAGTGTTAGATATATTCACACTACCCACTAATGCGGACAGAGCACCGTTCACTTTATTGCCAGCTGCTACCCGTCTCTCCACATCCAACTCACATCTTCCATCCCTCGAAAACGCACTCCCCAGGTACACAATTTCATTCACCTGTTCTAGACATTTTCCATTTACACAAATCACACATTTCGTTTGTACCGCTTCTCTTTCAAACACCAGAACCTTAGTTTTGTTCACATTCATTTTCAATCCTTTTACTTCACAATCTTTTTTCATGCACGTGACTAGTGTCTGCAACTCCGCTTCTGATGGTGCTATTAGCACAGCATCGTCAGCGTACAATAGGCAGTTTACCACTGTGTCACCACATCCCATACCACTCATATTACCTTTCAATCTCTGGAGGCAACTGTCCAAATACAGCACGAATAGCCAGGCAGACATCACGCAGCCCTGTCTGACACCAGAACAGACTTCAAACCAGGGCGACAGGTCACCGTCTATCCTTACACAGGCTCTGTGGTCTCGATATAATGACCTCACAGCCTGCAGTAAGGAGCCCTCCACGCCATATTCCTAATTATGTCTGTCTACAAAATTGCATTTTTGAAGAATTCACAGGGATCACATGCAGTGGTTTCTTAAAATGAATATGTAGCTCTTACTCTTGCACAGTAATGTAGTTTCTTGGTCCCCTTCGGGTCCCTTCGGCCTCGTCAGTCTCACCAATCGACCTTTTTTGTTCCATAAAAGCTCCTCAGTCCCATCAAAGCGCTCTTAGTCCTATCAAAGCACTCTCAGTCCCATCAAAGCCACCTCAGTCTCATCAAATCACCTTCACACTTATTAAAGCACCCTCTGTTCCATCAAAGCACCTGCAGTCCCGCTAAAGTAGTCTTATGCTCGATTTCACTGAAGTGCCCTAATACTTAGCAAACCCATAATACCGGATAGGGGTCCTCTAACTATGAAAATTTCATCGTTTGCGGACTCCTATCCGGTTTTAGGAGTTTGTTAAGTATTAGGGGACTTTAGTGAAATCGGGCATTAGTCCTACTAGATTCCTCAGGCCCACTAGGGCCCGCTCAATTCCACTGGGGCCCCATCAGTCCCACTAGAACCAGAACCCTTTTGTTTGAAGAGTTATTATACAGACTTATTTTATATCAAGAGTTACTTATAATACAAACTTAATTTAAAACTAGAATTTTGGCATAATACATTAAACTGTGATATTACTATAAAAAGTAAACATGTAAGTCAAATACAAAAAGTCAAAACACGTAATTTAGTACACAATAATATAAAAAGTATAACACGAATAATTTAAAATAAAGGTATTATTGCCGAAAGGGAATGTTTAGCAGGTTGGCCGTCACTTTAAATTGGCCGTATTATACAATCACGAGATAACACGATTGATCACGAATACAAAGAGTAAATAAATAAGTAATAATATTAAATAAGTCTACTTTCATAATTATTTCTAAGTCGTAACTAAAAATAATAAGAAATTAAAGAAATAAAATTTGGTTAATTTTCGATCATTTATTTAAATATCACAAACATAAAAATAAGGGTAAAAAGAATAAAAACAACTTCATCAACCAAATTAGAAACTACTCTCGATAGTAATGCAGAGTCGAAGCTCATCGAAGCGGAACTCTTATTTTAAACAAAACAAAGAGAAAATAAATGCGTGAATTCTACTGAATGCGCAAAACATTCAAATCGCAAAAAGTTTAATTTCTTTTTTATTTGCGGCAGCAGAATGTCTAATATGTTTTTACGTAATCAATGAATTTACGTCACAGACGTCCTGCTTCCTAGATCAAACTGAAGCTGTAGAAACACGTGTTAATTTTGCACGGCAATATACGTCAAATGTTCAATAAGCAGAATGTTAGATAGATAGATAAATTCTTTGTTACGCACATTCCAACAAAAATCGATTACAATTAAACTTAAAACTAATGTGTGCAAGATGGTCTTGTCACTCAAAGCGATCTCTTCCAGACAAGCTTTGTAGAAGACACTTTATGTGAAACTGCAGTGTAGAAGAATATATATATACTTACACATACATACATCTCTTCACGCTGTATCCCTAACGGGGTAGTCAGAGAGGACGGAGCCCCAAGCATCGCGGTCCTTACATACCTCTTTCGCTTGCTCAAATCTCAACATTCTCCTCACACATTTTCTCCTAGGTATGCGAGTGCTGTTGATTAGTAGACATTAGATTCTATTTAAATACGATGTATTGCCGATGCGTCTCTGCAGTTGTGATACGTATATTAACCAACTCTACTGCAGTTTAAAGATTAATGATGAAGTGAGAATGGTATCATGTTTAGTTGCAACAACTTAGAAATTTTGCAAGAAGATGTTTGAACAGATTTTTCCTAAAGATGGGCAGTGACTTCGAATGACGGACATGAGAAGGAAGGTCATTCCACAAGTTCAATGTTGCTTGCATATGAGAAAATATACGAACGACCGACATTTGCAATCAATATCGAGTGTATGCACCGTTGTTATCAATAACAGCTTGGAGTCGCGTACGCATAGTCTCGCCTAAGCGAGTGCAAATGTTGGTCCCTCGCAAATTTTCCCATATGTCTCTACAATGTTGCACGAGATCCTCCGTTCTCCTTTCATTATGGTGATCCCATCTCTGCACCACTAAACCCCATACATTTTCTACGGGGTTAAGATCAGGCGATTTAGATGGCCATGGATTCACCGTAATGTCAGAGTGCTGGAGGAACCAGGCATTGGTTATCCTTGCAGTGTGTGTTCTACTGTTATCGTGCACGTAGAACGCCTTGGGCATTTCTTGCTGTGGATACACAACTCGCGAAGTGGGCAGCATACTCTCCTCCAACATCTTGACATAATTGATAGCATTTGTTCTAGGAGGTAGCTCAACGAGTTCTCCCACTCTATCAAAAGTTATACGAGATACGGCCCGACTCTCTATTACGTATAATGTTTTTTTCTTGGCAGCGTGTATGGTAGGGATGTTACGGAGGTTCGATTCCGATTCCGAAAAGTCGGAACTTCCGATTGATATTACAGTTCCGATTTCGACTTCGGCTCCGACAATTTTAAATCGGAGGTTATAATCGGAGGTCGAAGCACAGGTCAACGCGTATGAACAAGTGAATCTTTCTCTTGAAGGGAAGCCTTCTCCTTACGTGTTTTCTGTTCGCGCTTTAATGAAACTTATCCGAATTTCCGATAAGTATTAGTGTGTTTCATTTGATGTGTGACAAATTTATTTGAATTAAACAATGAAGCCAAAAACAAGTATTATTTGGAACTGCTTCAATGAAGCTTGTGCGAATTCATTAAAGTGTAAACTTTGTACGAAGCGAAACTGTTGTTCATTAAATACATTATGTTTCTTTTGGAGTCACTTCATTTGATTTGATTTACTACTAGTACTGTTTAAGATTTGATTTTTTTATTTTCAACGCCTAGGCCCAAGCAGGTGTATTATTTATTGAACTAAAATTAAAGAGGCTTAATAATGTTCGTATTATTTTATTTTATTAGACTTGCTCTTCGTCTCTCTTCTGCTTCCACCTCCGACTCCGATCCTGAATACGGTTCCGGTTCCGACAAATCAAATTTAAAAACTCCGATTCCGACTTCGGTTCCGATAAAACCACTTGTAACATCCCTAGTGTATGGTTATACCGCCATAGATTCAGTCGACCGTGGTCACTTGATGTAAACATTTTTTCATTCGAAAAAATTGTAGTCGACCAATCAAAATTCAAATATTGTCGTGCAAAATTAACACGTGCAATTTTATGAGCTTCAGTTAGATCTACTTTGTAAGCAGGATATCTGTGGTGTAAATTCATTGAATGTAAATGATTTCTTATAGTCTTAGTATGCACATCGAAACGCTCCGCAAAAAGTCTAGTTGGTATAAACCCATCTATTTCGTAAGCTCGTAACATTTCCAAGCGTTGTTCATTTGATAACGCCGCGCCGCAATGCCACGATTTCATTGACGATGGTCTAGCACGTCGCCTTCATCCGCATATCTTCTGACCCATAAGCTTACTGTAATTCGCTAAAAAAATAAAGTAAATAGTTTTGAAAAAAATATAAAGCTGAACAATGCGTTGATAGATTAGTGACATTATTATGAGCCTACCGATATGAATAATTCACTCGATATGGCACTACTTCGCTCTTATTGGTACAGAGTTATAATTCTGTAACCGTCCTCAGTAGAATTAGCTCAGTAGAATTATAATTATTAGTAGAAGGCATTTTCCAAATGAAATAATGTTTCCTTAAATTTTTACAAAGACATAATATTGACATGTCGTACTTTTTTGTGTCGCGGTTTCCTTTAAAGAGAATATAATACGCTAAGGCGGTTTCCTTTGTTCTTCTACCTCTATCTATTTCATTTTAATAATTGCGATAAACACTTTCTAATTTTAGTATTGAATTTTAAGTTCTTAATGAGTAAAAGTCGGATGTGTGTCAGTAGGTCGGTGCGAACAATTTATAAGTGTATGGTTCCGTGTATTGGGATTTTGAGCATTTTTGAGTGAAACACTGAATAACTATAATAAATAATATACTCAGACATTTCACACAGCGCCATCTAGTCCCAAAGTAAGCTGCATAGCGCTTGTGTTATGGTACTAGACAACTGATATACTACTTATATACTTTTCTTTTTGTAAATATATACATATTATACATGAACACACAGACCCGGGACGGGAATCGAACCCGCAACCCCCATTTACTTTCCTATGCGCTAAGCCGTTGCGCCACGGAGGTCGTCTTATTTTATAACTTATTTTTAACTTCAGTTTATTGTTAAGCAGCGACCGCCCGCGACTTCTTGCGGATGAACTCAAGTTTCCAGTGGGAATCACTTACTTTCTCATGGTGAAAGGATGTGAAAGAAGGACACATTCGAATTTATAATATATAGTTAGAATTAGTTTTGATCTAGTTCGTGAAAAATAATAATTCGAATTGACTGAGTAAAAATATTCTCTGATTTTTTTGAGTAGTTGAACAATGACTCCTTGTTGCTTACATGAGTCATTGCAACTATAAATCCCAACCGGATTGGACTTCTTTCTTCCCATTGCACGAATAGTAGGATACACCCAGTTTAACAATGCTACCATCAGTTTATTGTATCGCTGTATTAGTTTTATTTATTATCGAATCATAAATCGAGTAAATGACATAATCCGTCATAAAATAATCGCACTCGCTAACAACTCGATATCTCGTCATTTGTGTTTGTTTGGAATATCTTAGTTGGCTATCGGTATCCCGACCATCAAGTAATTTTTTCTTAGTATTTGTCTATTTCATCCAATTAACGTAAAACAATTAACACAAATTATGAAGAGTGTCTTAAGAATTTTTATTCGTGACCTACGACCAAATCATAAGAGTTCCAAGTTTGACTACGCATCCATAAATTGCAGTTAATTTCTATTTACTGTTTTTTGGCATAAGTCGCTCTTCGATTCTCGTCATTAGTGTTTATTCGGAATACGAAGATTACTGATTGGTATCCCGTACGTTTATGTTTCAATATTGAATTTAGAAATGACAAAGACACCAATAAAAACTTCAATTTGCTGACTTTGTCTAGTCGATAAAACAGTCTATTACACGACAAATTCAAAGATGTTTTAAACTGCTAAACATTCACTTTCTGCAATAGTACATTAATAAACAGGATAATAATACAGATTCTAGAATTACATACAGAATAAACAGATGTAAGCCTATAAAACAATAAATGACAAAGTAAAGTGAAACTTAACACAATATTAGACAAGGTAAAGATAATCATACTTTATAATATATGTATATTAACGGATAAGAATTAGAGAAATACATATTTACTATAAGTTCTTGACTCAGAGGCTCCTATTTGCTGTTAACATAGTCTTCTTGTTCCATTTGTCATTCTTTATCATTTCAGATCGTTAGAAAAACCTTGAATGAAATATATGAAGAGACTGAATTAAATGACAAAAAGCAGCTTGTACTGTAAGTTGTTTATTTTTGTTACAAACTCCCTTTATTTGTAGGTCATTTACTATTTTTTGCGTCATATAATTTTTTACATAAGTATATGCGTAGCATCGCCGTTCGGCATTCGGAATTGATAGAGCATCAAAACGCGCCATTAGTTATATAGTTGCAGCTAGAGAGGGGTCGATCTGAGTATTTATTCACTAAATAAATTAATAAATACTCCAGACAATGTATACCAATCATTTGGTCTCAAACTAGGGTATTCCCTGTGCTATGAGAACCAAACGACGACTGCTAGGGGCGTTCCGAGTACACCTAGACCTGAGACAACCTAGAAAAGTTCATTTCCTTAATTGACCCGACCAAGAATCGAACCCGGAACCTTCCACGCTTGGGTAGTACCTAAACCACTGCGCCATCGCCATCGCATTGGCGCATCGATTTGATGTGCCATTGAGCGCCAACAACTGATATTGAGTAATTCTCTGAGCCTCTTTCATAAGGAAATATCCTTGCATCCTAGCAATATTTGTATATTTGTATATATGTATTTCTATATAATATATGTAATCGCGTCCTCGGAAACGGCTCTAACGATTTCGATGAAATTTACAATAAAGGGGTTTACGGAGGCGAACAATCGATCTAGCTAGGTCTCATTTCTGAGAAAATTCATTTTCTACGTGTTTTCAGACACTTCAAATTGGTAATTGGTATTGATTGGTATTTTCGCAACAGACTTTACCTTCTCAGTAGTACAGTGGCTAGAGCGTAGATTTACTACCCGAAATGCCCGGTTCGAATCCCACAATGCGGTCAGACTTTTTTGTTTTTTTTATATATGGTACATACATATAATCAAATCTAAAAGGCGCCGAGCAAAGCTCGAGGTAACTTAACTTCAATACTTTGAAATAGATCTGTATCAATATCTGTTGAAACATTTATGCATGGTTCTATTTCTATTTTTGTTTCGCACGGGTAGAATTTGTTTTGAAAATAAAATACAGCACGTGTTACTCACTGATAATGTAGACTGTTTCTAGAGGTGAAAGAATTTTTGAAATCGGTTTAGTAGTTTTTGAGCTTGTTCATTACATACATACAAATAAAGTTTACCTCTGTATAATATTGGCATAAATATGAATGAAGTGTTCTGAAATGTTTTTGGATATAGTAGATAGTTCAAAATTCAGCAAATACTCATTTATCCAACTCTGGCTACAGCTAGCTATCGCTTACACCCACTTACAAAGATATCCAATTATATCCAAAAAATAATTTCTGAGAACAAACCGAAAAACATTCGCCACTGGTTTCCCAGAATGCTATAGATATAATTTTAATTTCGTCAATACGGATTTACAGATCAAAAAATTGTGTTATTTTAATATTTTTGTCTTAAAATATATTATGACTACCCGTTACCGCGACTTCGTCTATGTCAGCCATTCCCAAAGTGGGCGATAACGCCCCCTTGTGGGCGCTGCAGGCCTAAAGGGGGGCGGCAAGAGACCCAGAAAAAAAATGGGGGCGTTGTGTAGAGGCCTGGGGGGTGATTTGTAATTTCATTTAGCTAGGAGGCATCTTAGACAACGACTGCATGAGCTCTCGACTCAGTAGACAAAATAAGTTTGGGAACCAGTGGTCTATGTGGATGTACAATGTACAATCTATCTCTGAAGGTTCATTCTAAATTATATTGAAGAAAGAATTTTTGAAATCGGATAAGTAGTTTCGGAGATTACCTCTTATATCAAAAGTTACACAGTTTACCTTTTTATAATATAAGTTTAGGTTAGATTTTTGTTCTATTTTCGTTATCCTTTGTTTTAAATTATAGTAATAGAAATGATGCAATATTAGTTTTTATTACTCATGTGGGATAAACAGTACCTATCTAAACGCACATTTTTGCGGTTGATAAGTAGCTATTTCTTTATTTTACAATTTGCGTGCGACAAGTTGACTTGTCGCACGCAAACCGGCGCGGGCGGTGACGCACCCCTCCCTCCGTTATGCGATGACTCTCCCCCGGAGGCCGGAAAGGTGGCGCGTGGTGCTGCGTCGCATAACAATAATAAATAATAATAAAGTTATTACTTTCCATAATTTACTTTGTACGGAAATTATCTCCGCATTAGTAATAAAAAATAGTATCTATATCTCGTGCGGTGTGTCGA
This sequence comes from Zeuzera pyrina, assembly GCA_907165235.1. NCBI lineage: Eukaryota > Metazoa > Arthropoda > Insecta > Lepidoptera > Cossidae > Zeuzera > Zeuzera pyrina. The sequence continues at coordinate 11,336,332 of OU015641.1, forward strand.
TTGCCCACTCGAGCGAACTTCGTTCGAGTGGCCAATCGATAACTTACCGCACTTGTTGTACAATATACTATTATAGCATTTATATTTGTTTAGCTTAATTAACATTATTTTACTGGACCATTGGCACAGGGGCATATGCTTGGAGTCTGTGTGTTACTGGGAACTCCCGCAGAGTTCGTTGTGTGGTACCCATAGTACAAGCTTACTGCTTAGTTTGGGGTCACACAATCTGTGTAATTGTCTGGAATATTATTATTATTATTTATTTCGCCTCTCAATGAAGCATATTCAGGAAAGTTTAGATCTCAGACTCGGCCAGCTACCCGAGCACCGAGTCTGTGCTGGGTAGTTGTTCGTGTCGACCAATAAGGCTGAAACTTTGGGTGAAAGCTATGTTTTAGAATAAAGTTTAAGAAATAATAATAATAATGCGCCAGACAAAACACACCAATCATCTGATCTCAAACTAGGATATTCCTTGTGCTATGAAAACCAGACGACGATTACTGGGGGCGTCTCCCAGTAGACTCGAAACATTCTAGAAAAGTTAATTTTCTAAATTGACTCGACCGGGAATCGAACCCGGAACCTTCCGCGCTTAGGTTAACGTCTAAACCACTGCGCCATCTAGGTCGTCAAATGATGAGATAACCTACATATTTACATGTGATACAGTGAAGGACACCCCGTGGCTGTAGTGTACTACCGGAGTGGTTACGAGCCAGGCCAGTACCCTAGCAATCGTGAGTGGGAAGCAAGGCTACGCGTTGAAAGATCCACGTGAGAAAACCATATATTTTTAGTATTTCTTTCCAAAATTAGAATCACTTATGGAATCCACTAGCTGTCTCGTTGCAGTTGTTTTTAGGGAAATATAAAAATGAGCAACAAACTACAGGCTATTGTATTTAAAATTAATAGTTTTACTGCTAACATTTATTATTTATGGCTTTTATAATATACAATTTAATATTAATAGTCTCTAATAGTAATTATTACAAACTTTAAAATTAGTACTTTTAACAATAATGAAATTAACTTAAATAATATAAACTACGCCAAAAGCCATTGTTAGAATGACATTAGAAATTAGATATTGGAAAAGTTATACATACATTTGTAGTGTTTTAATTGTACAAATTTTTATTTTATGTCGTTTTAATTTTTTATATTCCAATTATTTTATAGCGGCAATATTTTTTCAAGTTAGTATATTTTAATGAAGTGGTCATATTTGATTGTAGTGGATTATATTTTTTTATACTGAGAAATAGTATTTATGTTGTTATTTCTATCAATTATAAAGTGGGTTTGAATGCATCCCATGTTTTTATCACTGGCTATTTGACATGATCAGCTGAACCTCAAAGAGAGTAACATTAGATATTTTTCTTTAAAGAAAATTTTAAGACAAACTGTTCTACGGTTAGTAAAACATGATAGTGCGCCAAAAGTGAGTATATCCTATTTTTCTCGTTTTTGTCCATTATGTAAACAAACAAGGAATTAACCGAAAATCTTCACCGTTCACTGGTCCGCCGTATTACATGTAGCTTTCTAATAACACTGCTTTTGAGTTATATTATACAACCCATTATTGCATAAAGTTTATTTATAATAACTTAATTTTTTTTTTAAATAACGGCTCAAAAGCATCACAGTAAAGTGACCAGGGCAAAAAAAACTTTTTAATGTAGTTTAGTTAATTTTAATCGTCAGATTAATCGGACGCTATGCACAGGGGACAAGACGACTTAAAAATGTAACACATTGAGTTGAGTATTTATGTTTTCATACATACATACATACATATCTTCACGCTGTATCCCTAACGGGGTAGTCAGAGAAGACGGAGCGCCAAGCGTCGCGGTTCTTACATACTTCTTTCGCTTCCTCAAATCTCATCATTCTCCTCACACATACTATTATTATTGTTTTTATATAGTGTTGTAACATGGAATAAGATCTTATTAATTTTCATTTAAACGGAACAATCAATATGTGGTACAATAATACGAAACGGCCAATGAAATAATGTAAGAATGATTACAATAATACGGCGTATGACATTTTGGATGCACGCTCCGTCCTTCAAATTTCGTGTTATCATCACACTCATATACATTATACATATCTTCTTTTAGTATTCATTGTTACCACCCAGGATATTTTACCATACATCAGATCTCTGCAAAAACAATTATTTTGCGTCTCAGCAGGCTTGTTACAATTGGTTGGTATTCTGCGCCGATACAATGTGTTCAAAGTCAAAGTAATACTTCTTTTGAACATATTTATCCTTTAGTCAACGGTTTCCAGATCTACAGTCCTAGTGGCGTGGAGTCTTTCGCAGATGTTTCCGTGAAATCGTTGAAGTAGGTAGTTGTCAAGACCCATATTTATTCCCGATCCTAGACCTAGACCAAATCTACCTAGACCTACCTAGACCAAAGACCAAGCCAGTATTCTTCCATTGTATGGTATTTTTCCATAAATCGTTCATCTCAACTAGCAACGGGTTTGAATAAGATATTTACGACCGAAATACCCATGTGTCAGCATTATACACTTCCTCGGAACTGTTACGGAAAGGGTCGACAGAGATAACTGAGGTATTGTGAATTGCTAATATCAGTATCCGATAATATTTGAAATATACATATCAGGCTGTATCCCTAACGGGGTAGTCAGAGAAGAGGTATTTGAAGTAATATGACATATACTAAAAGTCTAAAACAAACAAAGACAAAATCTTAGAAAATGGTCCCCATGCATAACGTCCGATAAATCTGACGCCGATCTAACAAGAATGATAATGTTTAAAAGAACGGAGTTTATGCCAACATAATTACATGATGCGGAAGGGAAGACCTGCCTAAATGTATATTAGTAAAACACAATTCGTTTATTGAAAACTATTGTAACCAAAATAAATAAGAACTAACGCATATACGCAAATAAATAAGAACTAATGAATTACGGTTTCAGATGTAAAACAATAGTTTTTCATTGATAGAAACCAAAAATTAAAGACAAATGTTAAATACGAATTTTTATATTGAAATAATTCTGACGTCTGATTCATTGACGCTATGTTGTAATGAGTATATACACAGAAAAAATATAGGTTATTTGTCAAGCGTTTTGTTTTTAACTTGTAATGTTACCTACAGATGTTCCTACATGAAATTAGTATCATAAGTCTCCAATATGTGAGTGACATAATTCATTCGAAATGTAAAAGTATGACAACTGAGGCAATCATTTGCGAACTAGCCCATAGGTACTTATGTTATAAACGTCATAGTCGCCACATTTGTTTACATTATGGACAAAATTAAAAAAATAGGACATTTGACTGTTATTGGTTTCCAAATTCGCAACTCACCGAACGAAACACAACCATAATAGATGCTGTTATTTCACACCGATATTCTGTGAGAGAGTGGTATTTCACCGGGCGAGCCGGCCCAATTCTACAATGCAGCATGGCCCTACTATACCATATTTGTAAATTCTTCCTATACGAAATAAAAAAGGGTTATTTGTGGCTGTGACTGTTCAGAGCGATCAAGTGCCCGTCGATCCAGTACCAGCTGGCGGGGACCAAGAAGGTGCAGCAGGCGCTGGCGGCGGCCGGCGCGCTGGAGCGGTTCCTGGGCCGGGACGCGAGCGCGGCGCGAGTCCGGGACATTTTCACGGGCTTATACGCGTTGGATTTCGACGAGAGCGGCGAGCGGGCAGTCGAGATGGCGCTGGCGGATGCTGAGCGGTGAGGCGCTTCACACACACACACATGCATGCACGCACACATATATACGAATCAAACGACCCACCAATGACACCTTCACTGGAGTTCATAAAACAGTAGGCCGTTAAGATGGCGGTAGTGGATACTGAGCGGTGAGGCGCTGCACACATACACACGCGCACGTGCACACACGGACTATTAACCGCCTGACAGAAACTATAATCGAGCCAAATGTCACAAAAGACATCTTCGTTGGAGTTAATTAGACAATAGGCCGTCAAAGTGACATTGGCCGATGTTGAGCGGTGAGGCGCTGCACACACGCACACATACACACACACACGCGCGCGCGCGGACTGTCCACTAAATGGCTCACAAAAGATACCTTTATTGGTTTTTATAAGACAGCGGACGCTGGACGGTTAAGCACTGCACACATTCGCATATACGCACTGACAATCACATGACCCCTCCCCCAAAGACGTCCTTTCAGGGGTTAACATGAGTTAGTCAAAAGATGGCACTGACGGAAGCTGAGCGGTGCGGGCACGCATGTTTGCTCCTCCACACCCAACATAACACACTGATCTCGTAGAGACATCTTCATAGATATGTTGGGACGAGACGAGAGCGACGAGTGGTTGCGTCACTGTGTGATTGTTCACCTGATATGAGATATATACGACAAAAAAAGAAAATGTTATTAAAAAAAATTAAACCGCCTTCAAAAAAACACTGAAAACTATTTCAGTATACTTTATAAATACGATACACATACCTATATAATTAAATTTGACAGTTACTGAAGTCGGTGCCAAGCCTACCAAACTAATAGACTCTGTTGTTGCACATTGATTTGGCACTGACTTTAATAACTGTCAAATTTAATTATATAGGTATGTGTATCGTATTTATAGTTATTTTAATTGTAAGTACTTGAGTTTTGATTAGTAAAGGATAGTTATTTTATACTTTTCTGTGTTTTTTTAAAGGCGGATTTTTTTTTTAATAAAAATGTTTTATTTCTTCGTTTTGAGTGATCTTGACCTAAATAAATATCTAGGTCAGGTCTGCAATTAACTTCATTCTAATTCCAGAGCGCAACGATATACAAGAGAATCATCAATAAAAATAAAGGTTATAACCAGGTCGTGTTATCTAGTGTATCTTCGAAGTCCAAGCTCCAATATCGGTGAAATTTAAAGTTTCCACCACCACCACCTCTGAAGTATTACCTACCAAACGTAAAAAGAATTTTCGAAATCGGTTCATAAATGACGGAGTTATGAGGTAACAAACCTACAAAAAAAAAAACAACATACAGACGAATTGAGAACCTCCTCCTTTTTTTGAAGTCGGTTAAAAATAGCGATATGTACAGTTATAAGTACAGTTTATTTTTGTATTGCAGTTTCGTTCTGAAACCACAGCGTGAAGGAGGTGGTAACAACGTGTATGGTTCAGAAGTGAGGGAAGTGCTTCTGAAGATGAGACACAGCAGAGAAAGAGCGGCGTACATACTCATGGAGAGAATCCTACCGCCCTTGGTCAGTATATTTTGATTTTTCAGGGTCTTGGTTACTACTGAAACAGTGCTCTAGGATCTCTGAACTACTAAGCCGACTCTAATATTTGCCCATTAGAGTTGAGTTGTGTTGTCCAAAGCAACACTTCGTATATGTACATAATTGAGCCTCGGTCTCCTAACAGAACATTGGGGAGCTTCGAATAAGTGCTGTTTTTTGACGTATATATGCACGTAATGTTTGCATTACGAGAATCGCCTTGTCTATTCTCGGGTGTTTCTGACAAATTATGAAAAAAGTATACAATGTTCTCGTAACATTGTGTAAATTAACCCGCAGTTACAAGAAAGTCCGTTAAAGTTAATGCGTCATTAAAGTTCGAGCTGTCACTATTTGACAATATCATAATCAATAAAGACTTTTGTAACTTCGAAGGACTTTCTTACAACTGAGCATAAGACCTCAACTAAATGAGCTCACTGTATATTATGTGGAAAGATGGAAACCCTGTCCATGGGAGGGGTTAATTAAATACCTCTTGTATTCGCGGCTGTATCTGGCAATCTATAAGGAATACATGTAGCCTAATATATAAAAACTAATGTTTGTTTGTTCGTATTTTATAGGCTGCTATACCGTTTATCCGATTGCGATAAAATTTGGTATGGAGATAGCTTGAATCCTGAGGAAGGACTATTTTAAAAATAAAAACGCGGACGAAGTCGCGGGCGTCACCTAGTGACAAATGAACATTAATTTCTAGAAATCCACAGACCAATAAAACCATAGATGCTACAGTAATCTATTGATATTATAGAACTCAACGTCTGTCTATTTTAATTAATAATAGTAATAATGCGCCAGACAATATACACCATCATCTGGTCTCGGACCAGAGCATTCCTGTGTTATGAGAACCAGACGACTACTGGGGGCTTCCAGTACACCCAGACCCGAGACAATCTAGAAAAGTTCGTTTCCTAAATGGAACCAACCGGGACCCGAACCCGGGACCTCCCGTGCTTGGGATTCATAACTTTGTTATCTGGCCAGGTTATAGGATATAATTTTGTTACATAAAGTATACTTTGTATATTATTATATATATTGTATACAAAGACTTGACATATTATGTTTTCAAGTTAGGAAACAAAAATCCACTAAATACCTAGAAATATATAAAAGTATGTTTAAATTAAAAACATTTGTCTTATTCTTATTTATCTCATAATTAACATAAATAAGCAAAAGTTCTGCTTTATTTATAAAGAAATCTTAAACAATACTGTAATCCACGCGGGGGGAAACGCGGACGCAACTAGTTTTATAATAAAAACCAAACCCCTGTTTGAGTTAAACCCCTGTTAAAAGTCAAAACCCTGTGGAGCGCGGGACGATGTGCTGCGATTTGATTAGTCACATTGATTATTCCATAGCGGATAGGCGGAGAGCTGAAGGGGCATTTGCTATTTAAGTACTATTACTTACGTACTCCAGATACTATTATCTGGGCGATCGAGCTTTTCTCGGTCTCTTACAAAAAAATAACAAAAAAAAGTTTATTTATTTAACATGTGAATCACAGGTATTAATGGTGTTATAAATTATAATACATATTTCCGTTCACCCCTAAGGGCATACATAGGTCATCATTATATTTAAAATTATATTGTAAAGAAAAGTGTTACATCAATTCATCAAATTCATTGTCATTTTTTATAAATTACCGTCGTTTAGAAACTCATTAAGTGTATAATATGCCTAATCTATTAATATTTTTTTCACATTATTTTTTAAAGAATATATATTATTATTGTTTCTTATTACCTATGGTATTTTATTGTATATTTTTTGAGCCTGACAAAATATACTATCATGCTTCAATTTTTTCTTCGAAATCCCCAAGTACAAGTCGCCTTCACGTCTACCCTCCATATGTTTTGGAAACATGTCGATATTTGATTTTACAAATACTAGTGATTCATATATGTACAGGGAAGGCAGAGTTAATATTTTTAAACTTTTAAAATAAGGTTTACATGAATTATAGCCCGTTTTAAGTTACAAATTTGTCTAACGCACCGTTTCTACGCCTTAAATACCTTTAATAGTTGTGAAGAAGAACCCTAGAATAGTATTCCATATCTGAATATGGACGTCTAGTCTGACCTCATTACAGGTTTCGAACCTGCTAGTGAGCTAAATCAGATAACCTGACTCACCTGTACATACGACATACATTTATTATCAGATAAGCTGATCAGTCGCCATTTCGTTAGAAAACAGCACCCACACATCTGTATTTAATCTGATGTTATTTGCCTCATTCCGTAGTACGGGACAGGCTGTCTAACCTTACGAAGCTTTTATCATTATTTTTCATTTTATTTCCTTATTATAAGTACATCATTTAATTGATATGTGTTTATAATAAGTACTTGTTGCAAACTGAACTTAGACATTATTTCAAAATATTAAAAAAAAAAACAAAAAAGGTCTGATCACATTGCAAGATTCGAACCCGCGCGCTTCGGCGTGGTAGACCTTCAGCCATTGTGCTGTAGAGAAGATAAACTCTGCAGTGAAATTAAAAAAGTTTAGAAGTTTAGAGTTCAGAAGTTTTAACTGTGTGAAAGACGGAGAAAACGATTTTTCCCAGAATTGAGACCTAGCTAGATCGATTTTTCGCCCCCCTCAACCCCTATATTGTAAATTTCATCGAAATCGCTAGAGCCGTTTTAGAGAAAGCGAAATCAAATATATACAAATATTGCTCGTTTAATATAATAGTGGATATCATGTTCGCTCATAATCGTCGAGAGCTTCCTAGCCCGAGTAGAAATCTATAACACCTAGAATTTTCAATTTAATTTTCCTGTAAAGTTCAAGTACACCGTTATATTCTCTTACCTGCTTAGTTATAGGGCCAGTGGTTCCGGATATACGATGTAAATATATTAAAATATTGGCAGATATCTGGATATGTGGTTCGCCCTGGAGCCCCTGTGCCACCCTCTCTCACCGACCTTGTCTCAGAGCTTGGCATCTTTGGAGTAATCATTGGGTAAGATGGGCTATTGTACTGGGGCACACTTAATGTTGCTGCGCTGACTAACATTGATTTTAATGCCTTTTGTAACTGGCTAGACGGTTAGCGTACATAATAGTGCTTAGGTGTGATAGATCTATAAAGTTAACGTTGCGCGCGGTTATCTGATTATTTTACTTATTTTTTGATAAAATACAAATGTTATTTTTGGGGGTAGGGTCAGGCATCAATATTGTACGTGTCTGTACTTCACAAAGCGCGTGTTAAGACGATGGTCCTGACCTGACCATTTATATTGGCATCTGTCGATAAGCCAGTAGCATGAAAACTGCCTTTAAGACTGCCTAGTAGACGTCTCTTTTTCACCACATTTATGAGAAGAAGACATCCATATCCATCCATCATATTATCCCATCCAGCAGTGGAATATTTTTTTTCACTAATACATAAGTTATAGTCTAGGAGTCAGTCACCTAAACAGAAACATAATTAGTATGTAAATCAAACTATTACTTATTAGATTTAAAATGAATAATTTTCACTATAAACTTACGATTGTTTATTGAAATCGTGTGCAATTTAAAATTAATAATATTTATAGATAAACTATTTTTTAAACTTTGACATTGTAAACTTTAATTAATGATTTTAAGTTAGACTACAGGCAGACGTCATTGTCAATTTTGGTGGTGCTGGTGACAGCAGAGACTATATTCAAAAAGAAATATGCGAAATTTTTTTTTTTACAGTATAATATTTACAAATTATTATTTTTTATTTTGTTTAGTTTTTTATAGCCTTTAATTATTGTATGTACTAGTCTAAGTTTCATTTATAAGATCAAATAGCCAGAGTATTAGCTGACGGAAATGTCAAAAGCACTCGAATACGTAGGCGTAAGTAAGGAGAATGATAATATTTTAGGAGTTGAAAGAAGTGTGCAAGGACAGCGATGCTTGGCACTCCGTCCTCTTGGACTACTCCGTCAGGGATACGGCATAAGGTTATGTATATATGTTAACTAATTATTTTACGGTATCACTATATTTTTCAAGTTATGTTTTTAGAGCAGTGATTTATTGTAAAAAATTATATTTCATAGTGATAAATGACATTTTTGTAGTTATTTTTACTAATCTTAAAGTGCCTTTCAATGCATTCCTATTACTAAGTTACACCACAATCAGTCATATAAACATTCTTCTCTTAATTCTTTTGCAGAACAAAAGATAAAATCTACTGCAATCGACAAGTAGGACACATGTTGCGGACCAAATTAGCGGATGCTAACGAAGGCGGAGTCGCCGCTGGGCTTGGAGCCCTTGACTCTCCGTACTTACTAGATTTATAATGCTATATCCTACAAAACTTAAAGGGGCTACACACGGCCATTTTCATTTCCTTTTTAAACTATCAGTATGAGTTCATTAACGTATTATTTTTGTCATATATGTACAGATTATATTAGTTTTGTTCTGATTATGTGTAACCTCCTTTACAGTTGCACCGTTTACTAGACATATAATTCTGTTGTATATTGTATAATATGTAGTCTGATTCAATTCAATTTGCCAAAAATATAAACATCTTTATGAGTCTTTTTCAAAAAAGTGAACGATATAAAATTAGGCAATATTTATACGAAATATATTAAAAATTGAAAAATTTTATAGTTAGTAATTTATTTAAAAAACTTTAAAAACGCAAAGTGAAACATGTCTGTTTTGTCTAAAGTAAACGAAATACTAAATCTTATTTACTTTTTTGGCTTATTGCATAGAAACGGACTTTTTATTGTTATATTTCAATTTCTTGTCTAATAAGAACAAGAAATCAATCTATTTTTTGTCATTTATACCAAAAAATAATAAAATATTGAAATGTAATATTCTAGAAAGGCCAATTTCCAGGATTTTGAGGTTGTTGCGGTAATCTTTCGGTGGCACATCCTTCAAAATTACAGTACAAATATTTAACAAAATATTTGTAAAACATAACTCGGTAGTAATGCAATATAATTGTAAAATCAATAGTAAACGTATTCGTACTTTTACTCTGGTTGGATATGCCATCGAAACCACAACATAGTGAAATAAATCGTCACAATTTTCAAAATTTTCGAAATTGATTCATAAAAAACAGAATAATGAAAACCCAACAAAAATAAAAAAAACCCGACTGCAGAAATAAACAATAAAGTACAAACAAGATTTATTGATTTGGAAATGTATATGAAAATATTTACAAGAAAAATCGATAAATTTAATAGATAGATCTTGCACAGTCGAGTAAAAATACCGAAACTTGATTTTTCACTGAAACAAGCAGTTTTAATTAATTTGTCATTAAAATAAACCAATTTTATACACTCTGTTCTCATTCCAAAGAAGTTTAGTGTTACTTTAGTTCAAATAGGGTACAAATCAAAACGCAACAAATTAGAGCATGAAATCAAAATTCCTTTTTTACCTTCAATAAGAAGTTAAAATTATATGCATATTAATTTTGAATCTCCATAAATGTATTTAATTGTTTCTTGATGAATATGAAATTATAGTATAGTAATATCAATTCTTCAATTCCCTTCAATCCCTTTCCCTTCAATCGTACTAGACGTAGAAAAATGTACAGTTAACAGAAAAATATCGGCCCATTTTACGGTTAACTTTAGTAAAATAATATTTTTATATCTTAAAATATTTAAATAATCAATTTTAAAAAAATGATATACTGGAAACTAAGTTGATCCGAATTTTCGTTCGTAAGTATTTTCATTACTTATTAATTGGCATAACTTTAATGTTATTAGATGAGGAAATAAGAATGAAATGAGTGTTTAAATTTAAATGCACTGAAAGCTTTTCCATTTTATGTATTAACATTCCATGTTTTAGTTTTATTTTATTATTTTTCTGAAGAAGCAGGCTTTTATTCGAATTATGTTTAATATATACACTTATAATTATTTCATTTTAAGGCGATATGCTCAAAATATTGTATTTTTTTAATAAATTCAATGGTGATGTAACTTTTGTAAAGAAATAATGTGACCAGCTTTAAAATGAAAAAGAACAATTTTGTATAACTTCACGAAGCAACTTTTAAAATGTATAGTCAGAAAACTATGTGCATAAATTATATAGAAGAAGGAGAGAGTTTGCTAAATAAGGGTTTAAATAGCGCACTCTATCTTAAACTTTGTATACACTTAAAAACGCACAGCTGTAAACTACCGAGATTAGTTTTATTCAATAATAATTACCATTTACCGAGGTGAAATAACGAGTAGTCATTAGCGTTAACAACTGTATAGATATCAGACTGATAAATAATTCGTGCGGCAGAGATGGCACTACAAAATCGAAATTAGGTGCTGGTAGCCGATTGTTTTTCATATTTTGACTATAATTTGTAATTTCTATATGGTTTATATCAAAAATATCGATTCTGACTATACATAATATATCAGCGAAAATAAAAAATGTATAAGCCCAACGGATATTATGGTGCTATATATTAAAGTTTATATAATAAATATTAAAACCGTTTTCGTATTTAATAATTAAGGCTAATTTTACGCCGGACCGGAGTCGAAGGATATAAAGAGGCTGTTTCTGGCGATAAATTCAATGAATTAAATATGTTCATCCTTGTAAATGTGACTTTATTTTAGTAATTATTAATTTATTTTGATTTGAACAAAATAAAAAACATGTTTTGGTACTGTACTACTCCTCAATCCTTATTAGATCAGTGATTGCAAAAAAAATATTCACCATCATAAAGCGTGTTCTTTTTAAATTTATGATGACGTCATCTATCCTAACTTTTTTCTAACAAATCTGATGATAACCTATTCACTCAAATTGGTGGGCTTAGTCTAGACTCTGTAGGTTAACAGTAGGTGGTATTAGAACATAAATATATTCACATATCGTTGACGAAGAACGAAAACCGATGTTTTTGATAAGGAAACCTATCAATATGGTCCAAGAGCTCACCGTAAAAAGGCCACCTATTGAGTAACAGGTTAAAATGTTATTAAAATTTTAGTATGAAACGCGTTAATGGTAAAAATCATTGTGCTGTAGCAGAATTGTGTAATTTTTTATGACCTCACTTCCGGCACACTTGTGTAGTTACTCCACCATATTTTTACGATCTCTTGCTCCAATAGACATTCTAAATTGGCCAGAGTTCAAATTGCAAGCAAAGCCTAGTTCACTAAAATGGGAAAACGAAAACTTCACAAACTTTTCCACATAGACTTAATCGCGTAAGTTTTAAAGTAATAGTTTACGTTAGTAACTAATTAATCTGTGGTAATGGGTTATAAAAGTACCTTTTAAAAGAAACATATTTTATTAAATACTAATAGTATACAAGTACATTGAATATTTAATTATATATATTCCGTGTACTTCGGCAACTTGTTCTTCAACAGTATACCGGAGTCATTCTTAGTGTAACCTGCTTCATATTCGAAAGCTGGATGATTGTGAATTACCTGGAAGTAACAAATAATATATTATTCCAGTACTACCATTCTTATAAGTTACAACGATGTACCTGCGCATATATCAATCATAATGAATTTCATTATAAGTCGCACTTAATCTGCAAAATTACGCTACCATGATTTAATTATCATAATTTTATTGAATTCTTAAAAAATATAACGCATATTACATACATACATATCTTCACGCTGTAATGTATATTAGTATTATATAGCAATGGATCCAGTTAATGCAAAAGTAGTTTTTGTTTATTTGTTCATTGCCTACCTTGTCCCTTTCATAACCATCATCAGCACTTGTGATCAGCTCGGGCACATCGGTCCTTGGTATACCAAACATGTTCATGATGAAATGCTTGTTGTCTGTATACAGCATCCGCTGGTCTGCCCAGTCCGGTTCGCGTGGGAGACGCCAGTCTTTCATCTTTGGGTCCTCACGTTCTGTATATTGGTCGAAGTTCAGACGTTCTATGTCTTCTACCACCTATGATTATGGAAACGGTTTTGTTAATAACTATGAAGTTTCATTGCCTAAAAATCGCCTTCCTTTCCTAATATGGATGACTTTGCCAAATGATTACTTATTATTATACTATATCTGACCCAGACTATATCATTTCCCATATTTACTTTCCCAAACTGAAAAACATTTATTTTTAATATTTTTTTTACTATTTTAGTCTTTATTCAGATGAATTTAAGGAAAGGTAAATAAATCTAGTTCTTGATGGGAAATGGCAGCACATTACAGATGATGGATTATAGAAAAATATTTATTGACACTCATAATTCATAAGACCAAACAGAGTAACTTTATATTGCACCAGAATTTTTTTTTATCTTTAACTTATGCCCGCCAAGCTCATTATGATCAAGCCCGTCCAGTTTGCATGAAGTGGAGGTCACATCAAGTAAATTTGATCGTGTGTGCCATTGTAGGGGCGTCATGCCAAACAATGCTTCATGCCAATTGGAAGCATACTTGATAGTGTGTGGCGGGCATTACATGTATGGAGTGCCACCCCTAATTTTATTTTTATCAAATTTAACTTCATTATTGTATAGCAGTTCATAGCATACATACACCTACCAAATTTCATTTATATAGTGTCAATAGAGGAGTTAAATTGTTGTAACATACAAATAGCTCGACAGGTAGACAGGATGAAATGACATTAAACATTGCTGGAAAACTGGAAAATATATTGATATTCACAATAATCCCTATATCCCTAATGACTGCCTTTATGCACGTGAATAACTTGACACGGGCAGAATTCGTATATAACTTGAGAAGCCACTAATATTAAAAAAAAGAAAGTGACATTGAACATTCAATGCAGTTCCGTTTCATTTCAGGCATTGTAGTTTGGTATTTTGATGATATAATTATTACTGCTTAAATAATAACATCAATATTTTTTTTTACTTCTTCAACATGTTTTTGTCAGAGCCTGTATTTTCTTTCTTCATTTTATTTTTTATATTTTTTAATTTTGTTTAATAACATCAGTATTAGGGGGGTGACATCCATAGATAATCCATTTTTCAGTTGGTTTAATATAGCAATACTAGTTTATAAACGTGCCTGTGATATATTAACAGACAGATGAACAGATCTATATAAATTCAAGTACTTATTTGTAGCTTACTGACCACTTCAACTTCACCACCGCCACTCCAGTCATAGACAAGCAGTTCAGCATGTGTCGAGATGTCACGTAGATATTTATTTTTGTATTGGTGTTCCATCTCAGTTAGAAACTGAGTTGTCAATGCTTTCCCATTCACTTCATAGTCACAACAACGGCATTTGATAGCTTCTTGTACCTGCAAAAGGCTTTTATTTGAAATATAGCATAGACAGGATTCATTGAAGTTGATTTCTTTACAATTTGTCAAATATTTGACAAATTGTAAAGAAATCATAATATGTGTCAATAAAAACATATAGCTTTTATTGACACATATTATATACACAAATTACTAGACATAGGTGATGAAGACAAGCAACAAATTTTATTTCCTAGAATTTATTTAAACTTTATGGCATAACTCTATGGAAAATGGCAAACTTAATGCTAAATGGCCTACTTTACGTTGACAATATGGCTAAACAGAGATAATATATATGCAATGCATATAAATAAAATATAAAAATAGGATTACATTACTCTCACTAAAACGTAATAGAGAAAAGAGAATGTAGTACAATACAAAGCATAATTATAATCACTGCTTTATTCTAGAAATAAAGCAGTGACTAGTATACTACTAGCAGTATAATAGTGAACCGCCCTGTCTTCGTGCGGGTACAAACTTAAAAAAAAAATACAGCCCCTTACTGATAATATAGCTTTTTATAGGTGAAAGAATTTTTGAAATTACTTTAATTTTTGAGTTTATCTGTCACAAACAAATAAAGTTTGCATCTTTATAATATTAGCATAGACCTGTATTATTCAAAAGAAAAAGATTGTTTTCTTCCTGACAAATTAGATTATAACAGATATTTGTCTTGGTTGGTGGTAACATCTTCACGCAATTCCCATTTGGAGTGGACAGAGCATAAAGCTTTATAAGCATAACAATAAAATTACACTTCGATATCATTGTGATAATAGCTTGGTGCCTTAACACACTAGTGGCTTGTGAGCATGTTTCCAGCAAAGCAACTTGTGAAAGCGGATGCAGCGACCTGCTCTGTCTCACTTGAGTTGTATTGTAGGAATGACAGGTTACATGTGTGATGTGTATGTTACAATATTGTTGGCAGTTTCAGGCAGATAAAAGTTTTGATATAAAGTTCCAACTTGTTTTATTGGATCAAACAAAATGGGCTCTGTGTGAGTTAACATTGGATCCTCCCAGAATAGTCTGATTTTCGCTATAATTGTAAGCATCTTCTAAGTAATAAAACCAATATCAGATTTTCTTCATCAGAAACCATTATGTCACTAACTGTCCAAAGACATGATTATACAGTGCGTGCAAGCAAGGAGCTACTTATACATATGCGGCAAACTCGCAGTGAACACATTCACGAATTGCTTCGCAGGAAACAGACACGCAAATCTCCAGTATTATAAAGTTCCATACACATGGAAAAATGGCTACCACATGACGTCCTTCTAACCAACTTCAAAAAATGAGGAGATTCTATGTTATTCTGTATATATCTTCTTTTGTTTTATGTATGTTCACTGATAACTGACAATTGTTGATGGATTTCGAAATTTTTTGTTTGAAAGGGTATATTTCCGAGGTGGTCCCATTTAAATTTCACTGGTAATGGAGCTCAGACTTCGAAGATACATCAAATAATGCGAACTGCTTATAAGCTTTATTTATACTGATGATTCTCTTGTATGTCGTTGCACTCCAGAATATGTATTAAAAATTAAATTAAATATAGATATACATTGATAATGTAGAATGCTATATGATAAGTACCTTAGAGACAGGAAGATCCAAATAGATGACAAGATGGGGTCGCATTAGCTCCTCAATAGTGTTAGCTCTCAGCTCATAATATACAGATCTGATACCCTTACTAATGTAATTTTCTTTGAACATAGCCTCCAAGAACACAAAGTCAGAGTAAGGAGACCTTTCAAGTACCACACCTTGGCCAGTGTTGAGCAAATGTACAAGAGCATCAATATATTGGCTGAATCTTGCAATATACATCATGATTTGGAAGTTGCCAGCTAAACGGTTACAAGGGTCTTTATTGAAGTTCACATGGTCAAAGGTCCTAGTGTCTTCTGGTACATCTTGATCAAACATGCGAAGATCACAGCCATTTGGCCTTATATAGTGAATATCCATGTTCGCTTCTGGGAAATGTTTCATGCCTAAATCTTCCGCTAAACACGCGGCGAATGCGGTCTTGCCTACCGCTACAGGGCCTTCTACTACCACCACTTTAGTATTATCGTCGAATCTATGAGTGGTGCGATCGAATAAGCTTCTGAGCCAGGAGTATTTCTTGTTTACATAATCAAAAGGAGCTGGCTTGGGTGGACCAGGTGGCAGAGTCTCCCGCAAAGCCTTACCAGCTATGTTCCTCTGCTGAACAAATGTACAAGCAGCGATCTTGCCCCCTTGAACGGGACTAATAACTTTGATAGCAGCAGTTCGTATTAGAGAGGCCATGATTGAGGTATCCTTATAGTCCGATACCTAGAAGAAAAAGGTTAATAATTATTTAACAGTTAATTTTATTTCCGAAAGAAATAATATTTTTGTATTTCTTTACCTAAAATCATAATAAAAATCGTCTGAAAATTATGACATAACCAATCGCAAGGTTTTTATGGACATTTGTTTTGTAGATTAAAAATAAATGAAAGTAATTCCAAAAGCAAGAGTTCAAATAAACCTTAATATTTTAAAAACATGTTTTTTATATATTTATTTTAGTTAAAATGTGTGATATAATATTTCAAAAATTTATATTACGCTGATTATACAAGAATAAAATAAAATTAACAAAGCATTGAAATTATTGTTGAAAAGTATTGAGTACATGTAATCCATTATATTCCTTTTTCAAATCGAATGAAATAAGAACGTGCCAACTGTCGCAACCACGAAAAAAGCGATGTAAGGAATAGAGATGAATTTTAATGGCGATTCCGTTAGATGATTCATGTATAGAGTACTATCTATCGCCAGCTGTATTTGTCTTTGAGAAAGTAACTAACGATATAATTTTGCAACATTTAGTATTTAGTGATTTGAAATACAAAAGAAATTACGCCATTGAAACGTTATTTTATGGCGAGATATCCTTTGGATCTTTGGATAAAGTTCGGTGAGTAGAGCATTATCTTATTCATCAGTTGCGAGGTTTGCTTTCGGTACATTTCGCAATTTCAGTTTCTTATCAGTTTATGTTTGTTCAGTAAAAATAGTGTGGGGAAAAAGTACATTTATGAATGTGCTTTTATTTTGTAATAATACGAATTTAAAGAGACAACATTAGATTGACTGCTGAACCGCTTTCGTATGACGAACAGTCAGGATTTTTTTTACCACTTTTTTAACGTAGCTTTCTGAATATTTTACGAATACTTAAGATAAATATTTCATTTTAGATGTTGCTTCTATTACCACACCTCGAACTAATTATAAGCGATGTCGATGTAGGCACATCTCAATTTCAATTTTCATGTTGGTGAAACTGTTTTATAGTGGTCCGATTGGCTATTGTGGGATATCCTTTTTTGATATTGACATTTGTAGTTCGGGAATCTGTCTTGTTCTATGGTAGTCCCAACTTATTGCGTATAATATTTTAATTTTACACTCTCTTTGTTAGTTTTCTTCCACGTGTTAGGACGTTTTGGCGGGAACGGGAGAAGTAAGGTTGTCATTTTATTTAGATTTTCTATTTTTTACATTTATAGGAGTTTTAAAGTACAATACTGATAGTATATTATGTTTTAAAGTTCTGTGTAAGTGAAAAGAATGGAGCACATCTAAATAAATATGTGTAGCTGAAATTTTCGCGCTCTTCCAAGAAGTTCTTTTTAACTTCAGTAAAGCCTACTATCATTTTACTGGAGGAGTGTTAGGGACAGTTAATTTTTCTCTAGAAATTATGTCATTAGGCTGATGGTCTTGTTACCAATGCCTTAAGAATATAAATAATAATAATAAACAGTGGTCTTGACCCTACCGATTTTTCGGTATTTCTACCGATATGGGCTTTGTTCTACCGAAATACCCAAAGTGCAACGATTTTTCCACTATTTCAGAGTATACATGAAAAGTCTCTCGTTTTTTCTACCCATTTTACACTAAGTGGCAACCCTTTTCATTTATGTTTAATGTTACGGGGAAGTCCTCGATAGAGTAACTATAACCCATTCGCGCTAAGTTTGCCGTTGGCGATATAACGTCACTCGAAGGGTAGCGTCAGCAAAAAAACAAACTATATTTATAATATTTTTTATTTATTATTATTAATAAAAATTGTGTATTTGGGTAAAATTAGACACATTAATTGCGTTTAATCACTAACGTCCATAGGTTCAACACCAGATATTTCACTCTCACTGTCGCTAAAAATTGAGTCCGTATCACTCTCTGAGTCTGCCCCCACTGAAATTATGAGTTCTCTCTCGTTTAATTCTTGCAGTCGATCACTTTCCCAATATTGCTGTCATAGCTTGATCGACAGGTATTATATAAGAACGGTTTTTCTTCTCATTTTCGAAATAAGTCATAACCTTTAACACCATATTTCGTACATCACTTCTTAAAGTTTTGCCTTTACCCATAGTTTCAACAAAGCGAAAAACTAAGAACTGTCATAAGCAGAGTTTTTATGAATAATAACATTAATAACCACGCGCGCATGCGATGACGTTGCCAACGTTACTGAGAGGGTGATTCAGCGGTGCGGTAGGCGCTTGGGGGAGGGGACGCGCATTCCACGGACCGGCAAACTTAGCGCGAACGGGTAGTATAAACCTAGTGCAGATGTTTCATATATTTTGGGGAATACCCTTGTGTCTTACAACTCGATGTTATAAGGGGCTTCCCGCTCGAGAATTTACCTGTCTACTCTATATAAACAGGAATTCAGTTTTATTTTTTTCATTCATTTTCTGTACTTTGAAGAGAAAGTAAAAGATTATTAATTTAAAATGTCGTCTGACGAGGAGCCGAGTACAAGTGCGTGTGCCAGAAGAAAAAAATATCTGCAATATTATAGAAAAGAATGGGAAGAAGAATTTTCAGGCTGGCTGCAAGATAGTCGTAAAGGCGAAAGCTATGCCTATTGTAAGAGTTGTAATAAAGATATCAACATTACATCAGGAAGACGCTCTTAAGAAATATAGTTCTTCACAAGCACACTCAGTATTATCAAAGAATATAAAATCACAACCGAAGATATCAACATTTACTGTGACCAAAACTCAAAAATCTGATACACTGGTTAAGCCTAAGCAAGGTAAAAAAAAATAATTATTTCTTACTAAGTACATGCTACTTCTTACATTGTTGTACCTATTAGATATTTTGTTTTCTACTTATCGGTACATAGAAGCAGTGGTTATAGCTAGACCCTAATCGATACTAGATATACCTACGTCATTTTAATTCTTTATTTAATTTTAAATAAGATTAGCATTGTTTGTTGCTGAACACAATCTACCGTTCACTATTATGGAGCACCTACCGAAGCTGATACAAGCCGTTTGTCCTGATTCAAAAACAGCAAAATAGATAAAATGTTCTTCGACCAAAACTCACGACATAATTGATCATATTATAGGTAAAGAGTTTCGATAATTTATGTGAAGAGATCTTCACATATAAACTAAACTAAGTTTTCGCTTATTATTGACGAGTCCACTGATCTTAGTACAACCAAACACTTGTGCTTAGTTGTGAGATATGCGAAAATGTATCGTATCAAAGATTATTTTTTAGCTCTTATTCCATTAGAAGAAGCTAATGCAGTAACCTTATTTGAACACATTGTAAACTTTTTTAGAAGCAATGATATTCCATATAAAAATAATCTAATAGGTTTTGCATCTGATGGGGCAAACGTAATGATGGGACATAATAATTCTGTTGTAACATTGCTGCAAAATGAAATTCCCAACATTTTTATACTTAAATGCGTCTGCCATTCGTTTCATCTTTGCGGGTCATATGCTTGTACCAAATTACCACGCTTTATAGAGGATCTTGTAAGGGACATTTACAACTACTTTTCTTCTAGTCCAAAAAGAGTGGCAGAGTTTAAAAACTTTCAAATGTTTTGTAAGTTAAAAGTACATAAAAAAATACTTCACCCCTCTCAAACACACTGGTTATCAGTACATGCAACAGTAAAGAGAATATTGGAACAACTTCCTGCTCTAAAACTATTTTTTTATAAACCAAATATCTAATAATGATCATCTTTTAGCTGCAGAACATATATTACAGAAGCTCCAAGATCCCACTACGTTATTATTTTTGCAATTTTTAGATTTTGTATTACCATTATTTACTGATTTAAACAAAGAAATGCAAGCAGAACATCCAAAAATTCATAATTTATATGAAAAAATAACTGGAACATTAAAAACAATTTTTGATTTTTTTTTAAAAAGAGAATATTTAACTAGCACTCCAATCAAAAATGTTGATTTTATAAATCCTAGAAATTTTTTGGATATTGACGCCGTATACTATGGTGCTACTGCGTCTAATACACTATTAAGTAGTTCAAAAAATCTAAACCCAAATCAAGTAAATTTATTTAAATGCAGATGCCTAGATTTTTATATCGAAGCTTGTGCGGAAATAACTAAGCGGTTTCCATTGAAAAATAATCCAATAAAAGGTTTAGACATAATTGATCCAAAAAATGTTAAAAGTGTTAAAATATTAACAATAAATAAAAGATATTTACGAATGAAAAATGTGAAACTGTTTTTTATTTAAAGAATAAAACAAGTCTGTTACCAAGACAACAGAAGTTAGGGTTGTTAAAACATATTCATATAACAACAGGGTTGTCAACTAACTCTAACATCCTCCCTTTTTGTCAACCCTACAGCTTCAATCCTATAAGTGTTGCTATAGATACAATTCTTGGCTTATGCAGCGCTTTTGTAAATAGATCTGCTACTTGAAATTCTGTAGAAACATATTCCACTGATATTTCTCCATCAGTAACCAGTTCTCTCACATAAAAATGTCTAATAGCTATGTGTTTTGTTCGTCTATGCAGTTCTGGATTATGAGAGATTTTAATAGCTGCATCATTGTCCACCTTCAACTTAGGTATCTCCTTTAAGGTGGAGATTTCTTCAAATAGTCTCTTTAGCCAGACTATCTCACGACAGGCTTCGCTGGCTGCGACTAGCTCTGCTTCAGTGCTTGATATAGCAACACATGTTTGGCGACGGCTCGACCATGATATCGCTCCTCCAGAGTAAAGACATAATATACCTGAGGTAGACCTTCCAGTAGTACTGTGTCCACCATGGTCAGAATCACTGTAGCACTCTAGAATACCGGTATTGTATCCTTTCTTGTATATAATTTCGGAATCCAAAGTTCCTTTTATATAACGCAAGATTCGCTTTAATTTTACGATATCATCTTTTGAAGGTTTTTCTAAAGATCTAGATATTACGCTTACGGCATATGCTAAATCAGGTCGCGTTCCAACTGTTAAGTACGAAAGTGCCCCCACTGCTTCCCTGTATGGAAACTTCGTTAGATCTACCAACTCTTTATCTGAATCTAGTAGTCCATCTTTTAATATAGGTGCTGTGACAGATTTGCAATCACCCATACCAAACCGATCTAGCACTTTCTGTGCGTAGTGTTTCTGTGACACTCTAATTGAATCACTTTGATTTTTTATTTCTAATCCTAGAAAATACGAACAAGTTTTTGTTGTTATTTTAAATCGTCGTTTCAGCTCTGTCATAAAAATGTCAGAATCTTTCTGATTTGTTGCTGCGACTAAACCATCATCAACGTATAGAGCAAGGACGATTTTGTTATTCAATCGATTTCTAATGAACAAACAAGTATCTGTAACGCATTGTTTGAATCCAATGTCTTTCAAAAAATTAACCATACACTTATTCCAGCAACGAGGCGCCTGTTTCAGTCCATACAAACTTCGTTTGAGTCTACATACTTTATTTGATCCATCACAATAACCTTCTGGCTGTTTCATGTAGATTTCTTCATCTAAAGAATCGTACAAAAAGGCTGTGGAAACGTCAAATTGTGTAAGATTTAAACCTTCGTTTGCAGCAATACTTAAGACAGATCTTATAGTAGTCATTTTTGCAACTGGACTAAACGTTTCTTCGTAGTCGGTGCCTCTTTTCTGTGTATAGCCTCTTGCTACTAATCTAGCTTTATATTTGTCTAATGATCCATCAGCATTAGTTTTAATCTTATAAACCCATTTGCAGGAAATAGGTTTCCTACCCTTAGGTAAATCAATAAGAATCCATGTTTTGTTTTCTTTTAGAGCCTTAATTTCATTTTCCATAGCTTTAAGCCACTGGATTTTTTGTGGATTACTAATAGCTAAACATACATAGGTATGTTTTAGGTTCATTATTTTTTTAATGTTTCCATCTGACATCATTGCATAATCTCCAAATCTGACAGGTGGCTGTAGTTGACTTCTGTCTCTCAGAGTCATTCTACTAGCTATTTCTGCTAAGTCTTCAGAGTCTTCTTGTATCTCAGTATCTGAAACATCTTCATAAGACTCTGGTGAATTGTGAACGTTCGCATGACTTTCTACTTCATCTCCAGACAAATCAGACGATGTGTGAGGCACACTTGAACTTAATCCATCATCAGGAGTCTTGATTGGTACATTTGAGCTTTGCTGGTCAATGCTTTCCGCGTGCTCTTCCTCCCTTGCATTACACATCGGTGGTATTGGAATTGGAAAATATAATTCTATTGACGTATTTTCTTTTACAGAATCGTCGAAGCCTACGGACTTCATAACTGTCTCATTGAATATGACATCCCTTGATCTTATGAGTTTGTTGTTTTGACTCAATAAGCGGTACCCTTCATCGCCATCATAACCAATTAGAATACATTTATCGGACTTTTTGGATAGCTTTGTTCTCTTTTTTTTGGGACACGGACAAAACATTCGCAACCAATAATCTTTAAATGTTTAATAGATGGTTTTTTTTTAAACCATAATTCAAATGGCGACTTGCCGTTTCCTGGTGTTGAGCCAGTTCTATTTAAAACATATGCGGCAGTATTTATCAGTTCTGCCCAAGTAGCGACGGGTAATTCTTTATGTGCATACATCATAGTTCGAGCGGCTTCTACCAAGGTTCTGTTCTCTCGTTCACTTAAACCATTTTGTTGGGGCGTGTACGGCATAGTCAGTCTTTGTTTGATACCAGCTCTTTCTATAATATTTTTGGCAATCGCATTATCAAATTCACCTCCATTGTCGCAAATGAATTCTTTTACAGAATATCCAGCCACGTTACATTCTTGTAACACCTGCTGAAACTTTTGGTAAACTTCAGACTTGTGTCTCATAAAGTAAACGTGTCTGTATTTGCTGAAATCATCTTTAAATAAAACAAAATATCGAAATTTATTGAAAGAAGGAGGGAATGGACCACATACATCAGCATGTATAATTTCGCCGGCGGTTTTTGCTCGTTCTCTTTTTCCAAATTTTTGTCTGTGTTGTTTACCATAAATACAACCAGTACATAATTCTGAATCTAAACGAACTTTTAATCCTAATTCTCTTTCAATAACTCCTTTGACATGTTTTTTATTCTGATGGGCTAGCCGTTCATGGTAAAGTTGTAGAATGTCATCTGTTGAAAACAAAACGTTCAAATCAGATGTATTTCTTATAATTTCAATATTCAGCTTATACAGGCCTCCATTCTTGACTCGTTTGCCAATCAAATGTATTTTTCCATCAACTTTTAGTAAACATTCTTCCCTCTCAGACATAAAAACACTGTTGTTAAGCTTGTCTTGAGCAGCCAAGACTGAAAACAGATTTCTCGTAATAGACGGTACATACCATACATCACAGAGTTTAATTCTGGATTCTTTCCCATTGACAATGGATTTCAAGTCAACCGTGCCTTTGCCAAATGCTCTAACTGCTTCTCCATTGGCAGTAGTTATTGAATGCGTCTCACTGAAATATTGAAAACTAGAGAAGTAGTCTTTTCGACAAGTAACATGGCTGGTTGCTCCATTATCAACAAACCAGTTTTCGTTATCATCGTTCCTCTGCATTGCATTCAGATCTGCATTTTCCGTAACTTGCATTAGCATTAAGTTCAGATTACTTGATATATTACCATTATTTGACGTAGATCGTTTAGGTGGTTGACCGTCAGCTTTCCATATTCGACATTGTTTGACCTTATGGCCAAATTTGCCACAATATCCACATTTTTTCCTTGGTTTAGGTTTAATACTATTTTGTACTACTAAGGCTTCAGTTGGTTCTTCATTTTTCAAAGAAAGTGAGCGCTCATACGTACAAAGCTGCGTTGTCAGATTTTCTATAGTTCGATCGGTCTTTGACATCAACATCCAGCTCGATTTGAAAGGAAAGTAATTTTCAGGCAGTGTTTCTAGAATTTTGCATATCAGTAATATATCTGGTAAGTCTGTCTTATCTACCCTTAATAATTCGTTTTTCAAATCTGACCAGAGGGTTTTAATTTTGGAAATATGTGTGATAATGTCATGAGACGAATCTTTACGATAGCCAAAAAACTCCATACATTGGACGTAACTCTTATCCTCAGTAGAACCATCAAATAATCGATGTAATTCATCCCAAACATCTTTGGAAGAGTTAAATCTCATAATTTTTTGAAGTGTTTCTTCTGACATATTTGCAGTTAATAGTAATAATGCGGAACTATCAGTTCCATTGTACTTATCTAGAGCATTCTTATACTTGGAAATTTCCTCGGCAGTAGCCGTGCTTCCAGGCGTCGTAGGCTTCACAAGACTACCTTGGATTGCATCTATGCCACCCGGCATACCTTTTAGTAACAAGGTTGCCTTATATTTCCAAGTCGGCCAGTTCTTTGTACCTTCCAGGCGACCAATATCAATTTTAAAACTTTGCATTTTTATTGAAAAAATTAGTCTTACCCCAGTTGCGGAAAAAAAATCTTGCCTCGAAAAACTCTGACAGTTATTTTCAATCAATGTTCACGCTCTGCTACCATGTTAAAATATTAACAATAAATAAAAGATCTTTACGAATGAAAAATGTGTAACTGTTTTTTATTTAAAGAATAAAACAAGTCCGTTACCAAGACAACAGAAGTTAGGGTTGTTAAAACATATTCATATAACAACAGGGTTGTCAACTAACTCTAACAAAAAGTAGCAAAACTGCTTCGATAATTCCTATTAGTAGGCTCTTTCCTAATATTGTTCAGAGCAATGATTTTCTGGAAATTCATACAGAGTGGCGCATTTTAAGAAATTGTGAACAAATCCTTTCCTGATGATGCAGAATTATTTTGGGATAAAGTAAGTTTACTAAAGCGTGGTGATGAAACTCAGATGTTTCCATATTAATCTTTTGAAAACAAAACAGCGAAATAGGCTGTCTACTCAATCTATCACTGGCCTATTACATTCAAAAAGACTTTTTTATGAAGCTAATTATTGTTTTGACTGTGAAATTACTTCGAAGATGACCGAGGCTATGGCCAAAGAAACATAATTATATTTGAGTGTGATTGTTATAAATTAGTCTGCAAGTTTTATTTTCAACAAATAAACGAATTTGATTGTATAATGTATTTTTTTTGTCAACTACCGATTTTGGGTACAAATACACCGATTTCAGCTGGCAACTCTACCGATCTCGTTCTTTTGACGTTCGAGACCACTGATATTAAATAACCATGTGTTGTTAAAATTAAACAACAAAAAAGTTTTTAGATTTAATATCTTTAATTAGTGTGTTGTGAAACCTATAAGAGGTGAAAATGGAAGTAGAGAATATAAGTTCTGATGGTTTCCTTCCTCCAAAGAAGCCTATAAAAGTGAAACATTTAAAAAGAAGAGCGGTGTCAGAATCTGGCGATGTAATGGAAATGGAACCTAATGATCAAGAAAAACCTAAAAAGCGTCAATCGAAACGCAGAAAACCTCAAAGGGATAAGGAACCTAACGAGAGTAAAGAAAATATGAGAAAAGTGGCTGTTCCAGCTCATAGGTATAACCTCTAAAAATAACAGTAGATATAATACATCTTCTTAAATGGTATATAAAGTTTGAAAAGCCCCTAAAATGAACAGCAACCATTGCTATCATCTTTTTGTTTGTTGCGAATCATCTATATTATGTTCCTGTGATAAATATTTTAAGCAAGGAGTTTAATAACCAATTTCCTTTTTATTGTATTTAAGAAATAATTTGTTCACTGTGGTTTATGGTAATTTAAACATGATCCTCTGTACGTAAGTCTATATTATGGTCACAAGTGGTCAGAGTACCTGGTAAGATCCAGACTCGGTCAATTTAGTATTTCGTTTTTTAAAATGGTCGAAATAGGATTATACTCAGAACCCTTAGCATATAAAGAAGACATCCCAACCTTTATTTCAAGAAGCTAGTTATTTAATATAATTTACGTTTCAGATACACACCCTTAAAGGAGAATTGGTTAAAGATATTCACACCAATAGTGGAACATCTATTGCTGCAAGTCAGATTCAACACTAAAACACGTAATGTTGAGATTAAAGTGGGACCAGAGACAAAGGATATTGCAAATTTACAAAAGGCTGCAGACTTTGTTAAGGTTAATAATGAAAAGATATTTTTTTACAAAAGAAATGTGGAGCCATGTTACAGATTACTAATTACTAGTCATCACCTATATAAGTTCTTAAAATAGGCCCTAATCTTGGGCAGACTTACAACTTAACTGTGAAGATAAGCAACTGACTTGATACTTGATTGATGAGACTTGTTTCTGCTATCCGACATAAAGTGTACTTATTTTGAGTATATATGCTTAGCACTTCACGAAGGATATTATTTAGTTTGCCAGGATATTTCAGATGTATGACACGTCATCACTCATCACTGGAATTTTTGAAGTACAACCTTAATTTTACTTGTACCAATCGATAATAGACCTTAAACCTAGCACTGCATTTTTGAGTCATCTGCAAAGCCTAGGTCTTGAGATATAAGCACAAAAAGTTGCATGTCTTGTGCCATTTAACAATCAACCTTATATTGTGTTATTATGAATAATATTTTTTATTTTTTAGGCTTTCGTCTATGGCTTCGATGTTGAAGATGCTTTAGCACTTCTTAGATTAGATGATTTATTTGTTGAATCATTTGAGATTAAAGACGTTAAGACACTTAATGGTGACCATTTAGGACGAGCTATTGGCAGATTAGCTGGAAAAGCAGGCCGCACAAAATTCTCCATAGAGAATGCGACAAAAACCAGGATAGTGTTGGCAGATTCAAAGATTCACATTTTAGGCAGTTATCAAAACATTGCTTTAGCAAGGAGAGCAATATGCAACCTCATTATGGGATCACCTCCTTCAAAAGTGTATGGTAGTCTTAAAAATATTGCGAGCAGATCAATGGAAAGGTTTTAATTATAAATAAATAATAATATTTATATGTTTTCTTTTTATTTAAATATTAAATGTTAACATTTATATATTGAAAGTAATATAGATATTAATTAACATTAAAATTGTCTAATGTTATTGATTACATATCCTGTATTCACTCTTAATGTTATAAAACACAACGGCAGATGCAATAAGGACAAACTTATGCCTTTATTCGATGTAACCTCCGCTTCACGCAAATTGGGCTTGATCATGCATACTTGATTGTGTATGGAGGACATGTAGATTGGTGATAGAGATGTCCGCCAGGCTGCAGATGGTCTGTCGGCTTCCCTCGAGTGGCGCTTTTCAGCCCTATTTCCTGGTAAGAGCTCCAGTTACTGTTGGCGCATGGTGTTTCTCTCTCCTTGGTTTCATCAATGAGTCTTCCGGTTTTCCTATAAAACATGAGAATATCCTTTAATTTGGTTGTCCTCAGTTACCTTTCCTCCAGTGTATCTGAACCTAATGTGTTGTATCTAATGCCTGCATATATACTGCAATTTTGCTATGGGGTGTATACTAATTTCTTCTCTATTGCAATGTTTGCATAGGGGGTCTGGTGTTAGTCTGAGTAGTGATAGGTGTCTGTTTAGTGTGCAGTGACCCGTTATGATACCTACCAGTATTCTTACATTACCTTTATCTTTAATATTCTGCTGGCAGTTTATAATAGATTCTCTTCTTGAATATTACTGTTGCATATTTTCATATTTATTTTATAATATCTTGCAATAACTAATTGACGATGTCAGTTAGGACGAAGGAAATTCCTTAGACGCATACTTCCTACATCCTAATTAACATTGTTTCAACGAGTTCTAACAATTTCTAAAATTATGTTGAGATCAAGTACATTTTCTTATTGAATATTGCTGTTGTGGAAATGTCATAAATTTCTTCCTTTTTACAGAAAAAAATATTTAAAAAAGCTTATTTCCAGGATAAAGTGTCGTGATTAAACGTCGATTTAGTTCTAAAAAAGGCAACGATCTATGAAAAAAACGATATGAAATGAAACTTCATTCAATGTACAATATATGTCAGAAATTATTTTTTTAAATTAATCAGTGTAATATAATAAACATTACAAAATCAGTAGTGATTACCATAGAGAAAATTATATATACTGGTGATTACTTAGATTACTTACTCAGTGATACGCGCACTACGCGTTGTTGACGCCAGTTGACGCATGACGCGTGTATTCGACGACCTCCGTGGCGCAACGGCTAAGCGCGTCGGAAAGTAAACGGAGGTTGCGGGTTCGATTCCCGCCCTGAGTCTGGGAGTTTATGTATAATATGTATTTATTTACAAAAGAAAAGTATATAAGTAGTATATCAGTTTTCTAGGGTTGTTGGGTACAAAACACAAGCGCTGTGCTGCTTACTTTGGGACTAGATGGCGCTGTGTGAAATGTCTGAGTACATTATTATTGTTATTATTATCTTAGACCCGCGGTAGCACTTGTAGATTGAAGAGGTATGCCCTGTACAAGAAATTTATGCGCTCTTCATAATATATGTCATGTGACATGTTTTGATCCAGTGTTCACTTCTCTATGCCATGAGTCTATAAGACTGATTTCCTGCATTTTTTGTTAGGCTTGTAAACATAGTGTTTTAAATATAATCACTAGTAATAAAGTTAAATAAAAAAAGTTCTAAAGTAATGCTAGCTTACAAGAAGTATTGCAAGCCGGGTATAAAGATGATATCCATTACATTTATAACAGTCTATACAGATTTTAACGTGACATTCACAGGAAGATAGATAATTTTTTCAATAATAATCTGAGATTCCTATGTAAAAATTTAAAAACTACAAATAATTAAACCATAAAATGATCCGCACCTGTTAATTAAAGATATATAAAAAAATAACCCGAGGTACGCTTAACACTAATGGAGACCAAAACAGTTTTTTTAGAATTCTTATCTGTCTGGATATACAACACATATGTACTTAAGGATCTCACAATAAGTACTGCAAGAATTTAAAGATAAGTTGCACATTAGGTATGTTAATATGTTTTATCGTGATCCGCCGTCTAGAAGTTGAGATTTAAAATAAACACTTTTTAGTTAAGTTGCATCTGTAATATGTGTTTACTTGTTAGAGTTAGTTGACAACCCTGTTGTTGTATGAATATGTTTTAACAACCCTAACTTCTGTTGTCTTGGTAACGGACTTGTTTTATTCTTTAAATAAAAAACAGTCACATTTTTCATTCGTAAAGATCTTTTATTTATTGTTAATATTTTAACATGGTAGCAGAGCGTGAACATTGATTGAAAATAACTGTCAGAGTTTTTCGAGGCAAGATTTTTTTTCCGCAACTGGGGTAAGACTAATTTTTTCAATAAAAATGCAAAGTTTTAAAATTGATATTGGTCGCCTGGAAGGTACAAAGAACTGGCCGACTTGGAAATATAAGGCAACCTTGTTACTAAAAGGTATGCCGGGTGGCATAGGTGCAATCCAAGGTAGTCTTGTGAAGCCTACGACGCCTGGAAGCACGGCTACTGCCGAGGAAATTTCCAAGTATAAGAATGCTCTAGATAAGTACAATGGAACTGATAGTTCCGCATTATTACTATTAACTGCAAATATGTCAGAAGAAACACTTCAAAAAATTATGAGATTTAACTCTTCCAAAGATGTTTGGGATGAATTACATCGATTATTTGATGGTTCTACTGAGGATAAGAGTTACGTCCAATGTATGGAGTTTTTTGGCTATCGTAAAGATTCGTCACATGACATTATCACACATATTTCCAAAATTAAAACCCTCTGGTCAGATTTGAAAAACGAATTATTAAGGGTAGATAAGACAGACTTACCAGATATATTACTGATATGCAAAATTCTAGAAACACTGCCTGAAAATTACTTTCCTTTCAAATCGAGCTGGATGTTGATGTCAAAGACCGATCGAACTATAGAAAATCTGACAACGCAGCTTTGTACGTATGAGCGCTCACTTTCTTTGAAAAATGAAGAACCAACTGAAGCCTTAGTAGTACAAAATAGTATTAAACCTAAACCAAGGTAAAAATGTGGATATTGTGGCAAATTTGGCCATAAGGTCAAACAATGTCGAATATGGAAAGCTGACGGTCAACCACCTAAACCATCGACGTGAAATAATGGTAATATATCAAGTAATCTGAACTTAATGCTAATGCAAGTTACGGAAAATGCAGATCTGAATGCAATGCAGAGGAACGATGATAACGAAAACGGGTTTGTTGATAATGGAGCAACCAGCCATGTTACTTGTCGAAAAGACTACTTCTCTAGTTTTCAATATTTCAGTGAGACGCATTCAATAACTACTGCCAATGGAGAAGCAGTTAGAGCATTTGGCAAAGGCACGGTTGACTTGAAATCCATTGTCAATGGGAAAGAATCCAGAATTAAACTCTGTGATGTATGGTATGTACCGTCTATTACGAGAAATCTGTTTTCAGTCTTGGCTGCTCAAGACAAGCTTAACAACAGTGTTTTTATGTCTGAGAGGGAAGAATGTTTACTAAAAGTTGATGGAAAAATACATTTGATTGGCAAACGAGTCAAGAATGGAGGCCTGTATAAGCTGAATATTGAAATTATAAGAAATACATCTGATTTGAACGTTTTGTTTTCAACAGATGACATTCTACAACTTTACCATGAACGGCTAGCCCATCAGAATAAAAAACATGTCAAAGGAGTTATTGAAAGAGAATTAGGATTAAAAGTTCGTTTAGATTCAGAATTATGTACTGGTTGTATTTATGGTAAACAACACAGACAAAAATTTGGAAAAAGAGCGAGCAAAAACCGCCGGCGAAATTATACATGCTGATGTATGTGGTCCATTCCCTCCTTCTTTCAATAAATTTCGATATTTTGTTTTATTTAAAGATGATTTCAGCAAATACAGACACGTTTACTTTATGAGACACAAGTCTGAAGTTTACCAAAAGTTTCAGCAGATGTTACAAGAACGTAGTGGCTGGATATTCTGTAAAAGAATTCATTTGCGACAATTGAGGTGAATTTGATAATGCGATTGTCAAAAATATTATAGAAAGAGCTGGTATCAAACAAAGACTGACTATGCCGTACACGCCTCAACAAAATGGTTTAAGTGAACGAGAGAACAGAACCTTGGTAGAAGCCGCTCGAACTATGATGTATGCACATAAAGAATTACCCGTCGCTACTTGGGCAGAACTGATAAATACTGCCGCATATGTTTGAAATAGAACTGGCTCAACACCAGAAAACGGCAAGTCGCCATTTGAATTATGGTTTAAAAAGAGACCATCTATTAAACATTTAAAGATTATTGGTTGCGAATGTTTTGTTCATGTCCCAAAACAAAAGAGAACAGAGCTATCCAAAAAGTCCGATAAATGTAATCTAATTGGTTATGATGGCGACGAAGGGTACCGCTTATTGAGTCAAAATAACAAACTCATAAGATCAAGGGATGTCATATTCAATGAGACAGTTATGAAGTCCGTAGGCTTCGACGATTCTGTAAAAGAAAATACGTCAATAGAATTATATTTTCCAATTCCAATACCACCGATGTGTAATGCAAGGGAGGAAGAGCACGCGGAAAGCATTGACCAGCAAAGCTCAAATGTAGTCTTATGAAGATGCTTCAGATACTGAGATACAAGAAGACTCTGAAGACTTAGCAGAAATAGCTAGTAGAATGACACTGAGAGACAGAAGTCAACTACAGCCACCTGTCAGATTTGGAGATTATGCAATGATGTCAGATGGAAACATTAAAAAAATAATGAACCTAAAACATACCTATGTATGTTTAGCTATTAGTAATCCACAAAAAATCCAGTGGCTTAAAGCTATGGAAAATGAAATTAAGGCTCTAAAAGAAAACAAAACATGGATTCTTATTGATTTACCTAAAGGTAGGAAACCTATTTCCTGCAAATGGGTTTATAAGATTAAAACTAATGCTGATGGATCATTAGACAAATATAAAGCTAGATTAGTAGCAAGAGGCTATACACAGAAAAAAGGCACCGACTACGAAGAAACGCTTAGTCCAGTTGCAAAAATGACTACTATAAGACCTGTCTTAAGTATTGCTGCAAACGAAGGTTTAAAACTTACACAATTTGACGTTTCTACAGCCTTTTTGTACGGTTCTTTAGATGAAGAAATCTACATGGAACAGCCAGAAGGTTATTGTGATGGATCAAATAAAGTATGTAGACTCAAACGAAGTTTGTATGGACTGAAACAGGCGCCTCGTTGCTGGAATAAGTGTATGGTTAACTTTTTGAAAGACATTGGATTCAAACAATGCGTTACAGATCCTTGTTTGTTCATTAGAAATCGATTGAATAACAAAATCGTCCTTGCTCTATACGTTGATGATGGTTTAGTCGCAGCGACAAATCAGAAAGATTCTGATATTTTTATGTCAGAGCTGAAACGACGATTTAAAATAACAACAAAAACTTGTTCGTATTTTCTAGGATTAGAAATAAAAAATCAAAGTGATTCAATTAGAGTATCACAGAAACACTACGCACAGAAAGTGCTAGATCGGTTTGGTATGGGTGATTGCAAATCTGTCACAACACCTATATTAAAAGATGGACTACTAGATTCAGATAAAGAGTTGGTAGATCTAACGAAGTTTCCATACAGGGAAGCAGTGGGGGCACTTTCGTACTTAACAGTTGGAACGCGACCTGATTTAGCATATGCCGTAAGCGTAATATCTAGATCTTTAGAAAAACCTTCAAAAGATGATATCGTAAAATTAAAGAGAATCTTGCGTTATATAAAAGGAACTTTGGATTCCGAAATTATATACAAGAAAGGATACAATACAGGTATTCTAGAGTGCTACAGTGATTCTGACCATGGTGGAGACAGTACTACTGGAAGGTCTACCTCAGGTATATTATGTCTTTACTCTGGAGGAGCGATATTATGGTCGAGCCGTCGCCAAACATGTGTTGCTATATCAAGCACTGAAGCCGAGCTAGTCGCAGCCAGCGAAGCCTGTCGTGAGACAGTCTGGCTAAAGAGACTATTTGAAGAAATCTCCACCTTAAAGGAGATACCTAAGTTGAAGGTGGACAATGATGCAGCTATTAAAATCTCTCATAATCCAGAACTGCATAGACGAACAAAACACATAGCTATTAGACATTTTTATGTGAGAGAACTGGTTACTGATGGAGAAATATCAGTGGAATATGTTTCTACAGAATTTCAACTAGCAGACCTATTTACAAAAGCGCTGCATAAGCCAAGAATTGTATCTATAGCAACACTTATAGGATTGAAGCTGTAGGGTTGACAAAAAGGGAGGATGTTAGAGTTAGTTGACAACCCTGTTGTTATATGAATATGTTTTAACAACCCTAACTTCTGTTGTCTTGGTAACGGACTTGTTTTATTTTTTAAATAAAAAACAGTTTCACATTTTTCATTCGTAAAGATCTTTTATTTATTGTTAATATTTTAACATATCTTATAGTGGATTTTTCGTTAATCTTATATTTTTTACCGTTAACATACATAAAAGCATAGCAAATACATCCATCTACATCTATACTACTATATAAATCTCTAGCGTCTTCTGTAATTTCAATTTTTTCTCAAAATTTATGATAACTAGTCGTTTTATGACTCACTGACTTTGATTCTACCATGTTTGTGTCTGTCTGTATGTGCTTTTATAACTAAAGAACTGCTTGACCGATCTTGATGAAAATTGGTACGTAGTAAGAGCATGTGATTGTGCACTTATTTTTTAGAAAGTCTACCTGTAAAGGGGTGAAGAGGGATGAAACTGTGTATGGGAAATGCTAAACCGTTGAATCGGTTGATTATAATTAAATTTGGCATGGAGATTTTCACCCCTTCTCCCTTTTCACATTCTTAGGGGTAAATTTTTACTTTGAATGAGAAACGCTAAACCGCCGAATTAATTGTAATTATTTTTTTTCAAAGACAATAATTGTACGTATATAGGTACATGTAATATAATCTAATCTGGGAAAGCCACGAAAAAGCTTTCCGCGCCGACGAAGTCTCAGGTACAGCTGGTTTTATTATAAAACAGCAACACATCGTAATGTCTGTACAGTGACGATCGTTTAAAAATAATTTGACTAGGCATTTTAGGCTTTTCTGATTCCAAAATAAATGCTTATAGAATTGTTGTATATGTGTTTCTATGTTTATTTCTTCAAAACTAAGAAACTGCTATTGAATTTCATTCTATACGAATCTCTCTGTTTGAAGAACTTGAGTCTCACTTATTTAATAAAGTGCATATCATCACGTTCATCTTTATTAAAACGTTGCGAAGCTATTTTTAATTAGTAAAAGATGTGAACTTGAGTTTTGATTAGTAAAAGATAATTATATCAAATCATGACTATGCAACTAGTGGTTTCTAGGTAAGTTATCCTAATACTAGTAGTGCTAGACAGGTAAATACTTAACTCTATTCAATCTTTACTTTTAAAATAGTACCTATATTAAACATAATATTATGTAACTAAATATTTCTGTTAAGGAATGTTATTGTATATCCCTTACAGGCATTTAACGCATCGAGAACACTTAATACTAATTACAAATATTATAATATATTTATTTAAAAAGAAAAAAACTATTAACGAAAATTGAAACTTTTGATTCGGAAAAGTATCAAAATTATATTTTGTACTGAAGTCGCTTCGTTACTCACACTGCAATACAGCTACGAAAGTCACACACATACATACATGAGTGTCCGAGCACGCCAATACCTAAATTCAAGTGCTTACGATTTGTCATAGGCTTCGATCACAAATAAAGAACTGATCGAAGGTCATAGGGCTCTTTAACTTACCGGCACTGAAAGTGACCTAAGATTATAGATAGGTGGTGTCTAAATTAAATATTAAAACTAACAGGATCTAGAAATAAACAATTTTGGCGATGTTAGAAATTAATTTTGTTTACCATTGATAATTCCAAAGAGAAATAAAAAAAAAAAACAAGACATAAATTAATTAATCTGGTCCTTCTTGAGATTCTGACGTCTGGTAAGAAATAGTGCGATAGTAGCAATGCTGCCTTCTCATGTCAGATGCCAAGAGTCATACTGTCAGCGGAATAAGTAATAATCTGACTTTTAACAGATTGAAATAAAAACGTAGGGTGTATAAAAACCTGTACGACTGCTTTAATCCGCTACTGGCTTAAAGTTATGTTGTAATGTGTTAGGTCTTAATGGTTATATACCCTATAGCGACCTGGCCCGGCTTCGCACGGGTTGAAATTTTTTTGAAAATACAATACAGCCCAGGTCACTCGCTGATAATGTAGCTTCCTAACAGTGAAAGAATTTTCAAAATCGGATCAGTAGTACCGGAGATTACCCCGAACATCCAAACACAAACTTTACCTCTTTATAATATTAAGTATAGATTATAGTATGTAGTAAGATAAGTAAGTATAATAGTATAGTATATTATACTATAGATTAGTATAGATATAGACAAGGGAGTGGCGTAAAGATTACATCCAGTAATAATGCAAACCAGCAAATCAATAGTTTATGAATATATTTCTATAATGATAATACATAGACAAAATTATGGTTGTCGTTTCATATACGGAATGTATAAATATTGATTATAGTAATATCTTGTATTTAAAATGCCTCGGCACCCGCGACAGCACCAGTCTGGCGTCGTAACTGAGCGACGCAAAGGTCCACGGCTCTGCGGCGCTCCACTCCGCGCAGTACACTGAATCTTCATGTTGTTCGTACGACTGCAGAACACCGTCCTCTAGACTGAGGAGTGATATGTTCACATATTATTAGGCACATCACTCGTACTAATACTAGTGATGTGCCGGATATCCGTATCCGTGTCCGCGGATATCCGAAAAAAAATCTGTATCCGTATCCATTGTTTTTCAGCGGATCTTGAACTGGTCTTTTATATTATTGAATTTCATTTAATAGAATTTTAAAAATAGATAGCGATGACATATAAATAATTTCAAATTGATTTTTATTTCTTAAAATTACAGTTTTGGCACTTTTTATCGCTAAAATCAAACAAATAATTAGGATAAACATTAGAATAGATATAATTTAATTGTATTGCGAACGATCAAACGAAGTACTATGAAAGTTAAGGTCCGTATCCGTATTCGGGGATCTAGACACTAATAAACCGTATTCATATCCGTGGACATTTTTAGCAATCCGGCACATCTCGAGTTAGTACATATATTATTAGTTACGCTCTCATAACGAGGCTTAGGTGTAGACTAGATCAGCTGTTTCATATTTTGACACTTGATAATATGTATTTTTTAACTAATTCTGAAGGCTACACCAGAATAATCTATCGCAATATAATCTATGTGATGAATTCCTAAAATGTTTAGCTAATTTCCGCTCAAACTCCAAAAACCACCGATCGACACGTGATTCTCCTGTCAACAAAGCATCCTCAGGATATACCAGAGATCAGACTCGGTCAGCTAACCAGCACCGAATCTTCGGTAATGTTAGGATTGGTGGTTTTTGGAGTTGGAGTGGAAAATAGCTAAAGATTTTAGGAATTCATCACATGAAATGAATTTCCGTAAAGTAACACCTGAGTCTATAATATAATCTATGTTTTCGGTGTTATTCAGATTCCAAAAGCAACGAAGCAAATAATAGACTTTGGTGTTAGGTTTTTAACTATTTGAAAAATGTTATCAAAAAGCAAATTCCGCCATGACAACTCAATAAATATCAAAACCAATAATCGTTGAATCTAGCTGTATCTCATACCTCGAAGAGGCAGTTGAAGATAAATTATATGACCTTGAGTAACCTTTGAACACTAATGTTTCATTTCTGCCTCTTTTTAACTCCCGGAAATAGACTTACTCTATGTAAGATTGCTGTGTATAGATATACCAACAGCGATAGATGAAAAGTGAGAAAAGGCAAGATGTGTTTCGAGGTTACATTTCTCAACTTCAACTACCTCCTCAGAGTGCGGCCTCCTGTTGAAACTTCTCGATGACCAAAACCTAGGTAAAATATTATTTTTCAAGATCAAAACACAAACTGTAGTCTAAATGACTGCGATAATGACTTTAAAAGCAAATATGACTGAAATATGACAATAAAAATGTCCAAAATCAGTTTTATTGCATTTATGGAGTAAATATCTAAAGGCGTGACCATTCAATGCACAAATAAAAAAAATTTGAGGACTTCGCATTATGGGATTGTTGAGGTGGGAGATCCAAATAAATAATTTTTTAAAATAGCATCATTTCTTTGGATCATTAATATGTACATATGCATATTATTGAGATATACATACACACAGATTTACAGATAGATGTTCAGATACAGACTAAATCTATATTAGTGTTCCTTCATCCTTGTTTGATTACGAAATAAAAAATCCAACAGGTAGCAAATATAATAGGACTTCGAATGGGATGATGAATAAAATCAAATCTTACATAAATAAATATAATAAATAAAATAAAACTGAATAAATAAATCTTGTTAAAACAGAATCGACTGGAATTTATTCGACAAAATCATATAAATGATTCATATCTATGTCTATGCATAAAAATGCTAGGTTATAAAGCATCAGCCCTGTAACCCGAGATTCACCCACTGTGAGGGTCTTGAGGAGTTTCTTTCTATCCTCGCGTAAAATGCTTGGACACGGTACTAGGGAGACTCCGATGTGTTGCATAGGGGATTCTGGAGTCCCTCGACTTGTGCTAAAAACGACCACTATGAGAATTGTTCGTAAAAGTCAAACAAAGTCCACTTTCACCCATAGCAGGCTGGGTATGTTTTGAAAGTTTCTTTCGCATTCCGAAAAAAATGATTTTAAAGCATTCTTGAATTTTAGTAAGTTTTGTTAATAAAGGCCATCCACAATTGCGGCGTTGGCGCCAACTTTATTGTAAGGTGGTAAGGCCTGGATATGCACGAAATCAGGTGAAAGTAAGATAAATGCAGTAGAAATGCAATCTTTTAGAAATATATGCAGTGTCACCCTTGTGAACAAAATTAGCAATGAAAAGATATGTAGTGGGAGAGGCTTGCACGACAGTGTACTGGAATATGTATATGTGTGTGTTACAAGATACACCTATAGTTCCTCATTTTGTTGAATAAGCTCCTTTAGTACAAGCTTGAAGCTTACTCGTAACCGTACAACTGATTTAAAATAATTTTTAATATTACATATTTGAAAATGAGTCATAAAAATTTGCAGACAACGTTAGTAATGAAGAGATACGCAGTATGACGAGGTTGCGTGACAGTGTTATTGTAATAATGAAGAAAGGAATGCTTAGATGGTTCGGGCATGTAGATGGAATGAGTGATGAAAGACTGACGAAGAAAATATACAGAGCGAAAATGAGTGGTAAAAGAAGCCAAGGAAGACCAAGGCTGACTTATGAAGATCAAATAGCCAGTGTTAGCAGATGGAGATGTCAATAGCTCTCGCATACCTAGGCGAAAATGTGTGAGGAGAATGATGAGATTTGAGGAATCCTCTCTGACTACTCTGTTAGGGATACAAGGTATAGATACGTATGTATAATGGGTGTTATCGTTACTCACACTTGACTGGTATTTCCTTCGTCGTCCGAGTCTCGGCAGATACTCGCGGCAGCCGTCAGCAACGCCCTAGCATCTGAACTGCCAGTTAGTATCAACTGTTCATGGTATGTGTTGTATCGCACTGTCCACACCCTGTGCATGATATAAACAATTAAACCGTAATGACCTAAGTACATAATGGCCCATGAGAGCTTATTACAAGCTATCACCATTGCATACAGGTAGGGATGCCAACTGTAAAAAAGAGGATTATACTTATTTGGCTCTATAATACTGTTTACCGTTAATTTAAGCATACAAAATAAGATTTGGACAGCCATCTTTGAGACACTAACTTTTCTTACTAACTTTTCTAAGGGAAAGTCCCCTAGAAATTAAAGCCGAAACTCTAATTTTGCGGCCAAACTAACCAAAACAGAAAATTCCGTTGGACATCAATTTACATTACATTATTGTATAATTTAATTAAATATCTTACCAATGTGAGTGATCAGTTCTACTAAATATAGGTTCCTTGCCATTCCTGTAATCCCATATATTCAAAGCCGCATCATCGCCTGCAGTCGCTAAATGAAACTGTCTGAAAATAAAATAAAATGTGGTTATTTTTTTTTTATATAAATATTTTTTTAAAGTGTCAAACCTTGGGACTTTTTGGCGGGAACGGGAGAAGTGAGGTTGTCATTTTATTTAGATTTTCTATTTTTTACATTTTTAGGAGTTTTAAACTACAAAAGTGCATAATATATTGTTTTTTATAGTTCTGTATAAGTGAAAAGAATGTAGTGGGTCTAAATAAACATGTGTAGCTGAAGATCTCGCGCTCTTCCAAGAAGTCTTATAAAACTTTAGTAAAGTCTATTACTTTACTGGAGGTTTTACGATAACAATTACTTCTTCTTCTTCTTTAGTTGAATGGCACCTTCGCGGTTGCGAATATTGCCAACGTCCCGTAAAAATGAAGATCACAGAAACATAATAATTATGATAACTATAAAAAAGATTCCAACAGTTGAAGTAGGAGAATACACAATGGGGATCAATAAAATGTTCCTTTCGATTATAATTTGGAGAGTTGAGCAAATATTCACACCTAAATAACAATTACTTATTAAAATACAATACGTGACATTGGCAAATTCGCTGTTCTGTGCGCCATCGCATGAAGAAAGAATTGTTAAACCTAATCCACACTATCAATTTCTTGTCCTGTTATTTCCATTACAATAATAATGATGGTCATTCCATTTGTGTACAAACCATGCAGCAAGCTTGCATTTTTTTTTGTGACATACAGACTTCAAGTAAATTTTAAAAACTTTATTGCACAAAAAAATTAATGGGTCGTGGTAGGGATTTTGCATATGTGATATTTTCAACATCTACAGATGTAGATACGGTAACCTTATTATATAACTGCAGCCAGTATGCGATAGCCGAATTTTACGCGTAAGATAGCGAAAATCGATCAGGAAATAATGTCTCAAATCGCTATTGCTACTTCAGTTGATTAATCAGTGAGCTGAAAACTACTACTAGCGACGCTATTTTAATGCAAAGTCATTTTACCGCATGGCACCGTAATTACTAATTTAAAACAGTCGTCGCGCGACTGCGGCGCTGCAATCGTTCTTTACGTGATAACCCAGCCGATCTTCTAAGACCGACATCTGCAGATGTAAATGTTTAAAAACTAACCATATTATTGTAAAACAAGGTTTTACGAATGCTTTGTTTACTAGACTTTTGCGTACGTATAAGTTTCTGTTTAGATCACAAAATGTAACTTTTAAATTTTGATAACATGAGCTATGATGAATTAGTTATGGTTGCTAAGCACTCACTGCTATTATGCGATTGGAGAACAGTGGTGTACTTAGAAAAAACATGACCCACCGGAGATATCCGTCTATTTATCGCAGATAGGCGAACGAACATTAACTTGATAGAAAAGTCAACGAAAAGCCTATTTATTACATCTCTAAAAGTTAATTTTAAATTTTGCCATTACATATTGTATAGACTCAGGTGTTACTTTGCGGAAATCCATTTCATGTGATGAATTCCTAAAATCTTTAGTTATTAATATTATAATAGCTCAAACTCCAAAAACCACCAATCGACACGTGTTTCGCCTCTCAACGAAGCATCCTCAGGAATACCAGAGATCGGACTCGGCCAGCCCACCAGCACCGAATCGGTGCTAGTGGGCTGGGTAAGTCAAATGGTTTTTGGAGTTTGAGCGGAATATAGCTAAAGATTTTAGTAATTCATCACATCTTTGCCATTAAATTTTATAAATATCATTTGGAAACTAACTCTCATTCGACCAAATATTTTGTTTAGAAGATAACACATCGTCTGCTGATAATAACTTCGACACATTGGAATCCTTAACCAAGCGTGAAGTACCTGACGAGCCGCCGCAACAGACCGGCGACCTCATAGATCTCCACGAACAGAGCAACGACTATTCTTCTACTCTTCTGCTGTTGTTGTTAAGGTAAGATAATATGTATAATACATGTCCCGATTTTGTCAATAGGTCGTTTAGAACGCAGCGAATTTAGAGAGCGCTGAATTAAAAATTAATTATTGATATTGGTCCCTATTTAAATACTGTTACCTGTCCACAAATTCTCGTTACGACTTGTACATCCACATCTGCCTAACACAGCGAATTAATCCGGATGTTAAAAATCGATGCGGATGTTTCGCTTATGCAGTGGATATCTGCAAAATTTTAAGTGATGGGTCTTTTACCTGTTAGGGTTGAAATCTAGATCCCTCACAAGTTGTCTATGTGCATTGTCTATGCTCCATGAAGGTTTATTACAGCCCGTTCGCGTGTCATAGCATTTTACATGCATG
This sequence comes from Zeuzera pyrina, assembly GCA_907165235.1. NCBI lineage: Eukaryota > Metazoa > Arthropoda > Insecta > Lepidoptera > Cossidae > Zeuzera > Zeuzera pyrina. The sequence continues at coordinate 11,378,886 of OU015641.1, forward strand.
TCTTGAAGTACTGCATACTGAAATGAGTATTTTATCTTTTGAGTGATCATCATAGTTGTAGTGTTGCCAGATACAATATACCAAACAGAGCATGTGTTACAAGGTTTAATATATTAAATTGCTGAGTAGAAGGCTAAAAATCAGGATATTGATTTTTAGGACATTCCAAAAAATATGGTTTTTATGAATAGATTTTTACTGTTCATAAAATATACTATTTATATATTTGGTAATTTACTATAATAGGATAGAATTTAGATGTGATTATATACTAAGTATTTATACTCTACGTTATTAACTAATTAATCTGTGACTCTACACTGGTATGGTTACGTGAAATCATTTAATAGTTTCGTCAAAACTGTTTTTGAGTTAGTTTCTAGCTTTTGAAAATGTTCCTATTTTAAATACTCACCTCCTTCTGTAAGAATAGTGAAAAAGTAGTCACTGGATTTATTATATTCCTAGCTTACATACTGGCCTTGCCTAGGATAGATTTGATTCCCAACTAACTGTGCCCAGCCACGCCTTGCTGTGGTTCCGTACATATTTTATTATTATTCGTGAGTTATAGGTCTCAAGTTCATACAAAAATCCCATAGAAAAAAGCACTTACAGTTTTTATCGAATTTCCCAATTTTTCAGATAACTTCAAATTTTTTTATCCATAAAAACCTTTATCTGACTATAACAAACATGTAAAAAATTTGCCTAATTAGTTCCGCCATTCTCAAGTTTTATGCCTAGTAACGAACATATTATTATTATTTATAACATGTAAATAATTTGGAACCACACATACTAACCTTAAATTAGTTGAAATGGATTTATACTTGAGAGCAGCGCTCGAAACCGGTTTCGAAATAGCGGTTAATATCTTTCTTTAACCGGTTATAATTACATTCATTGATTAACCGGTTAATGAAAGGATTGGTTTCGAATAAACCGAAATAATTTCGGTTATCGGTTAGTGAAGAAAACGAAACTAAAATCGATACTAAAACCTAAATTAACCGGTTTTACTCAGACGCACGTTGCCTGCCTAAATCTATCAAAGCCAAGAGCAACATACTCCGCGCAATGGCGCGCCACCGCTGTCATTGGACGCGTTCTTCCCTTTTTCTGTACGCGCTGGCTGTGGTTCATTCGTCTCATCCTCACGTGCTTACTTGATGTTGTTGTAAGTCAACACCAAGTGGACGAAGTCGCGGGCAAAAGCTAGTATGTATTCTAGTATACATGAGGTAACTCAAAAGACCGGTTTATTTCGGTTACCAGAACCGGAATATGTAAAAACCGGTTTCTCAATTAACCGGTTAAAATACCGGTAACCGTAACCCAAACCGCAATCAATTCCGGTTCGGGGTCAATAACCTAAACCGGTTTGGAAAATTAACCGGTTTCCGAGCTCTGCTTTAGAGTGATACTATTTCTTACTTGACAGTGTCCCTGATGTGGATTCCATTTCCCTCCAGTGAACTTGAGTCTTGCTCGTCCCTCTGGTGTGGCAGTGGTGATAACGTCACCAGTAGTGACGTCATACACGCACAGACTGTTTTCGTATACGACTCCAATGCGTATCGGGTCCGTAGGATGCCACTCAGCACAGCGAATTTCTTCTTCAGATTTCTGAATGTAAAATAATAATTTTACAATTACGGGTCCGTAGGATGCCACTCAGCACAGCGAATTTCTTCTTCAGATTTCTGAATGTAAAATAATAACTTTACAATTAATAGCATTTCTATAAAAATTTTAGACATAAAAAAAATAATCAGGGACAGTTACAGGTAGATTTTGACCTTGGGGGAATTGCAATGTAATTTTTCTCCCCTTTCTTAACCTGTTGTCACACAAGTAACTATGTTTGTAATAGTAACACACTATTGTTCAAAGAATATATAGAAAAGAAGGCCGACTTCCGCCTATACATAGGGTTGTTGCGTTGGGTGTGAGCCGCGGAGAGTATAGTAGTTATACATTTAGTACATAATAATAAACAACAATGCACATTAATAAGTTTTTGTCTATGTTAAATTTAATTTGTTATAGTTATCTTGAAGAATGATAATTTCGCAATCGAATGACTAAAATTATCTAGGAATCTAAGGACATAATATGTTCGTTTATGCAATTTAGAAATTTTCGTATTGGTGACGATGGGGAGAACGAATTAAAGACAAATGGAAGCGGTCGCATGTTTGCGTCGCGTGCGACCTCGACTGGCGCTCCAATAAATACCCATATTTGCCCAAAATATTGCCGTTGTGTGCGTGCCACGACGCATGAGTATTAGCGCGCAAACATACAAACCGAGTATACTAGCTTTCTATAAAGACATCCTACTGTTATGTTTATACTATGATTTGTTCCAAGTAAATGAGATTACTTGAAAAAAAAGTATCAGGGTACAATTTTTTGTGTCATATTTTTAAGAGTATTACAATTTACAACAACAGTTTTCTCTACATTAATGTTATAAAGAGAGTGCGGAGTTTGTGTGTATGTGGAGGATAATCTCCAGAGCCACTGCACCTATTTGAAAAATTCATTCACCATTTGAAAGGTAGGTACATTATTCCAGATGGGTATAGGCTATATATTATGTAATCAACCCGAGCAAAGAGGGGATGGGCCATTAGTAATTTTGAAAAATTGTTTACCTCTGGTGTTACTGTTCTAAGTAATTCCATTTCTTCGGCATTTTTTCCTTGAATTGCACTTAGATCGTCCAAATCTTTTGGGATTACCTGTAAAAAAGTTTATTGATATTTTTTTTATATTTATATTAACTATAACATACGTATTAAGACTGCAATAGATGGCGTTAAAAGCGAAATAATGGAATAAGATGTTTTGCATGTTGGTAGGCATCACAGCAGAGCCTAGAATGTTATATTAGTAATTATCGAGACTAATTATTTACGTTATTACTAGTTACCAACCTACCTACGCTACATTGACAGAAGTACAACAAAAATTGAAAGTGTTGAGTAGATCCTATACTATTTTTAAAAAAGAATTGATATGAAATATTTATTTATGTGTAAGGAATTACACACAATATTACATTAGCAATTTCAGTTTCCAAACAAACTATCCTGTATCGTATTGTATACATACAGGGTGTCCCGTAAATAATGGATCAACCTTAAGGGAAAGGTAGAACACCTAATCACCTAAAACCTATTTGACTAGTTTTAAAAAAAAACTCAGTCCAAAAAGTGTTTCTGTCTCTTTTTAGTGAATGAGTTCGCAATTTGGGCAGCTACCTGCACCTGAGCGGGACGGCGATAACAAAAGACCTTTATGACTGCTAATTGTAGATAGCATCGGTTTTGTAGGACATACGGCTATTCATCTCTAGAGTTGGGCAGCACGCACTTTAAAAATGAGTAACGTGCGAGGGCCTCTTTTTGCAAACGTGCTAGCACACTGTGCTGGCACAGTGTGTTAGCACGTTTGTGCGAGGCTGGAGTAACTGTGTTAGAGAAGTGGGGAGGTGTCCGTTGAGTGTTGATGCACGGTGCACGTCGCACGCATTGTGCGAGTGTGCCTGAGGCGACGACTCGTGAGTAGCGAACACAATCAAAAGAGGAAAATAAATTTTATGCGTCCTCTCGCTCACACGCAATAAGTACGAAAAAAACGTATATATTATCTAAGTATACCTACAGTCATCAGCTTAAATTATCTATTCGTACGAAATTAATCATTACGTCGTTAGCCATAGATAATAAAAGTTCGAATGATCATTCAACTCGCGCCTCACAGCATCGCGGCTTGCGGCCGGTTCGATTGTGTAACTGTGCTAGTGTGCTACCACAGTTTTATTCTACGAGGCCCTCCGTCTTTTCCAAAACTGTGCTGGCACAATTGTGCTTACTCGCGTGTTGCTTACCCAACGCTATTCATCTCGCTTAGTGCGACTTGTACTATTGATTACGACAAACGTTTTGTGTTGCTCCCTCTCGATTTTTACGTGCTGTGAATTTAGGCATTGTTTTGCTTAACGATTTGGACTCTGTTTATTGAAAGTACGACTTGGCGATCTTAAGGACTGAAAGCATTGTGAACGACTATCGATTGTAGTGTTTTAGTACACATTGACAGAAATGCCGCGTCAACAGTATATGGCACGAGACTATTGTAACATGCATTTTATTTACGGAGAATGCGCAGGTATTGCGAGAGCCGCTGCAAGATTATTTCGTGAAAGATATCCGCATGAGCAACGTTACCCCGACTATCGAATTTTTATTAGAGTACATAACTCGTTCCTCGAAGGAAGATTTCCTGGTTCCGGAATCAGTGGTGCTAGTGAGGGAATACCGTAACGAGTCAATACTCGAATATTAGAGGAAATTGAGAATGACCCGACGACTTCGGTTCGTGCCATAGCACGACGCACTGGCGTGCCTAAAACAACGGTGCATAGAGTATTAAAAAGACATCGGTGGCACCCATATCATTATCAACGTGTTCAAACGTTACAGCCGAGAGACTACGCTCTAAGAGTTACATTTTGCCGAAGAATGTTAAGAATGATTCGAGATGATCCGCAATTTTTCAATAAATTTTGTGGTCCGACGAGTCTTCCTGCAGAGGCGATGGCTATATCAACATGCACAACATACATAGTTGGCAATTAGATAACCCCCATTTGATGAGAGAAGACAGGAGCCAACACCAATTTAAGATAAATTTATGGGCGGGCATTATCTGTGGCCAAATAATAGGTCTATTTGAATTGCCAGCAATTCTAACTGCTGATTATTATTTGCATTTTTACAAAATGAATTGCCCACACTGTTGTAAGATGTCCCGTAAGAAGTGAGAGAAACAATGTGGCTACAAAACGACGGATGTCCCGCACACTATGCAACGACAGTAAGGCGACACCTAAACGCAGCCTATCCTGACAGATGGATCGGCCGCTTAGGACCGATTTTGTGGCCGCCAAGGTCTCCCGACCTAAATCCCTTGGTTTTTTTTTATTGGGGATGCCTTAAAAATTTGGTTTACGAACACTCAATCGTGTCAATAGACCAATTGCGCCAGCGTATAAGCGCTACCGTGGAGTCCATTAACCGTAGAAATTTCATACGCCGTTAAGGGCTTCATTCATGAAAAGAGGCAGGGTGTGTATTTTAGCAAGGGGAAAACATTTCGAATACCTATTGTAAGTTTTTAGTCATAAATAATTTTTTTATAATTTTATGTTTTTCTTTCCAAAGTAACTTTTTAGTAATAAATACTTTTTTTGTATTTTTTTTGTTTTTCTTTCCAAAGTTTTTTTTTGTTTTAAGTCCTATAGCAATTTTATCACGCAGATAAAGGATTATAAAACATACAATAATAAACCTGATAAACACACAGTTAGACCATTTTCTTTAAATTAAAAGTTCTGGTGATGGAGCCCCTTCATCAGATTAATAGCAATAACTTTGTAATGAGAAGGACTAGATGAAAGTTTTATACCATTTTAGAAATCTTAATAAATGTTCAAGTTGTTAAAATAATGGGCCACTTCAGTGTGGTACATTTTTTTTACAGGAGAATTTATCCAATTGGGTTATCACAATCTGAAAAAAATAATTTCTTTGTTTGTAGTCTTCTTTTTTTTAGAAATGAAGATAAGCTAACCAAATCGTTATTAAGCTACACAAGCTAACTATTCAGCAATATTTTACAAAAATCAGATTTAAAAAATGTTATCATTTGGAATGACAGCATTAAAAAAACTGAAGCCTGGCGGAGAAAATGGTCAAAATAATGAAAAAAAAAATTCTCGGTAACCCTAAGATTTTTTTTAAAACTAGTCAAATAGGTTTTAGGTAATTAGGTGTTCTACCTTTCCCTTAAGGTTGATCCATTATTTACGGGACACTGTATAATTACACATTTTTTATTTTAAAACAGTTTGATTTAAGAGTCCGCCTATGCAGCCCAGAGCAACTGAATTCGTTCATTACCCCGCGCCCTATGGCGATAATAATAAAGTTCATTTTCGCAGTTGCAGATTGATCATATTGTAGTGCGGAGAAATCTCGATATTTGTTTTTGTACATAATTGTAATTTGCAAGGAAACTTCATTACCAATAAAAAAACTGGTTTTAGAGATTTGAGATATTATAATTACCTATCCATGTTATTAAAAATTATTTTGAAATTCCGTAGAATTTTTGAGATGCAAGTGAATCTTTATGCCAAACAGGGGTTTTTATTGAAATTTTTTTTATCGAGATTTTTTCTCCAATCATGTTTCCACGTTTAAGGATTCCAAGACAAAGAATTGAAGTTGTATGTATCCACATATCAAGCCCTCAGTCTTCTTAGACATCGAGATCCCGGTCACCAAGTAACCAAAGTCTGCATAGGTGAACTCTTAACGACTGCAGTGATCATATTGTTTCGAATATATGGCAAATCTGTTTTACCTAATTACTAGTAAGTAATATTAATAGTATTTTCGTTTACCTCAATAGTTGGCAGCTTGTAGATAGAAACCCCCATAGCACATTGACAGGTATTAGGATCATATGTATTATGAATAGTAAGCAATGTTGCCACATCATGTGGTGAACAACGCAGATGCCATATTTCACCAACATCATGTTTAAATACCTGTAATTTTTTTTAATGTCTGACCACAAGTAGCATTTCTCAATGTCATTAACATAAGATATAAGAATAATTTAATATTTTAATGTCCAGTTGTGAGAAACTCCCATTAAACTCAATGTTTCAATAAAGATCACGCTGTCGCTTTTAACAATACCAAAGAGTAATAATGTGCTTTAATGGCTTTCTTGCAACTGGGTATTTGTCAAACATTAGGTAAAGCCTCAGAACAAGAATCAAAACGGATGGAGCTTATGCTCTAAGAGCGTGTCCATTTTTCGTTGACCTAATCTCAAGACATTTACAATGCATGACTAGGAATGGTTATAGTACACAGCTGAACATGACTTATTTTTATTTTTGTGAATACTAGTAGTCAAAATACTTAAGATTTATGAGTATTTTGTAAATAATTATTTCATGACCGACTCATAGACTGCCAGTGCGAGGTTGCAATACTTACTATAACTAACTGGTTTACTGATGGTTACTCTCAATTAGATAGAAAGAGAGACACTAAGATTTGTTTGACACTTAGTGATAAGAGCAGAAACTCATTATGGCTTCATCCATATTATTCTTGGTCTGAGGGTAAAGCCATTAGGGCTTAGCCAAACATAGCACAGATTTCTGCTTGTTTCTCTCTCTTCTCTTAGTCATAACTTGTCAGATTCTTGTGACTGTTTCTTCCCTATTTTGACATCACATGTTTAGCAATTTTTAATTTAATCAGCTTGATAACATGCTGTGGGAGAAGTCTGTGTTCACCAGAATTTGAGTATTAACTGAAGTTCATAAATTAGCCAAAAATGATATTTAATTGAATTTTTTGCTGGTACTTCTAAGTGCAGATTATTTCCAAACAAGTAATAATAAATAATTTATGTCTACCTTACTATTTACAAGACTGGTAGATAATATTTTGAATTCCAGTATGTATGTATATCATTGTACTAAGGTTCTAAGGGACCAGAATGGGCTTTGGGATACCAAATTATCATTATCGGGTTCCCTTTGTCCACTGTAGGCTATTTATTGCTAGAAAAAATTGCGTCAAGGTGATTTCCTTAAACTTACACTCCTATTGAGTAGTATTTTTAATTATAATGTTTTAGAATTTAGGTTATACCTATGATCATATGAGTTGCACTGGGAGTTACTGGTAGAAAATAAATGAACGAAATTTGATGGTTCCATACTAATTTATTTACCGAATTGAACCCCAATAATGGTCACGTTCATACCGATCGGTCAGTGCACAGTAACTGCCGTCGATGCTCGCATACTTCACAAAACTGCAGATCCGTCTTTTCTAACATGCAAACAATGTCCCTATAAGAATATATTTTATACCTTAGTATGTAAAGCTCCAGTGTCCTCCTCTAATTCAACGACATGTACTTGATTAGACTGCGGTTTCAGGCTTTGTGTACCAATGAGGAATCTAATAGCATCACTTTCACCAAATTGTGGAGATAATGCTCGGGTCTGTACAATAAATTAAAAAACATAAACTACACTAATAATTCATAAAAGGCTGCTCGCTTTTATTAAAATAATAAACAATATTTAATGTGTATTAAATGAAATGTTTATATACCCACTTGGTGTTCAAGACCGTATATAATGGAGTTCCCTTCCTCCATTATTTTGAGTAGCTAAAACTGATTAGTTTTCAATGCATTTTTTATCTTATTGTTAGAAATACTAATCTAAACCTTTGCTTTAAACTCTAACAAAATTAAGAAAATAACAAAACAAAACAGCAGGTAAATGTCAATTGTCAAGTTAGTTGTTATTTATTTTATTTATATTTCTGAAGGCATTGGTAACAAGACCATCAGCCTAATGACGTAACTTCTAGAGAAATATTAACTGTCCCAACACTCCTCCAGTAAAGTGATAATAGGCTTTACTGAAGTTAAAAAGGACTTCTTGGAAGAGCGCGGAAACTTTAGCTACACATATTTATTTAGATGTCCTCCATTCTTTTCACTTACACAGAACCTTAAAACACAATAGATACACTATTACTGTTGTACTTTAAAACTCCTAAAAATGTAAAAAATAGAAAATCTAAATAAAATGACAACCTCACATCTCCCGTTCCCGCCAATAAGTCGTCAAGTTAGTTGTCAAGTAGTAGCCACAGATTAAATATTTGTAGCAAGCTACAGATGCGACAGTCACTTGGCCGTAGTTGTTATATATTTCGTTTTGGCGCTACTATCGCCTACCTTTTTGACAACCGTACTGTATGTACATACCAATACTTTTAATATATGCTTGTGTAGGTATATCCTAGTGAGTAAAAAAAACTACGAACGCAGCGGTTTAGGGGATTATTTACTTCAAACAACAGAGAAGAATAGGCGTTTCAAGGTTTTCAACTCAAGCATGAAATCGAAGGAAACACATGGTAAACCAAAACTCAAATTGAAATAGAAAAGTAGCTAGAATCTGAGTATAAGTCAAACTGACAGCACACTGACAAGCAATTGGACGCTTTTATAATTTACCATGCACATTTTTATCATGCGTTTTTTCCGTGGACGGCAAATCGTGGAGGTCCGTGCAGACGATACGCTTTTATAATTTCCACGATATTATCGCGGAATTGACGTCACTTTGAGCTTCAGAGAGCATAGACAAGAGTGTCAGTGAGGACGCTATGGATTCATCAAGGTTACGTCTTTTATATTTACTTCATCCTAGCTGTTGCCCATAACTTCGTCCACCTATAATAATAAAAAAAATCCTATATAGAAATTCAGTTTATAAACTATCTTTCTTTCATATCCGTTTAGCCGTTTTTGCGTGATTTTTCTTTTATATTATTATAATGTTTATGTTATGTGTTTGTATGTTATACATTATATATTTCATATTATGTATTATACATTATATATTTTAGAATATGCATTATACATATATCTTCACGCTGTATTTTTAACGGGGTAGTCAGGAAGGACGGAGCGCCAAGCATCGCGTTCCTTATACACGTCTTTCGTTTCGTCAAATCTCATCATTATGTGCTATGTATTATGTATTATGCAGGCCTTTTTTTGTCACTTCTTTTTTGGGGGCACGCTAATTCTAGAAAGTTGTAAGTCCATAATTTTTCTTTCCCCCTCTCCACCCCTTGCCACTGTGTTTTGAGGAAAAAAATCGAAGTAAATATTTTTTTTTATTGTTTAAAAACATAATATCTTGGAAATAAAACGTGATTATTAAACGTATTAAAAAAAAAGTCCAAAAATTTTTGTAGTTTACCAAAATTGATTTTTTTTTTAAATTCTTTCATTGTTTTCAGTTTTTATGGCAATTTTTCGCTATTTTCGAAATTTCCTTTGGGGGCATTTTATTATGTATATTTTTATGTATTTTATACATATTTTGTAATACGTATTATACATATGTACATATGAAGATATGTACGTAGCGTGAAGACGCTGCATCTCTAATAGGGTAGTCAGAGAGGACGGAGCGCAAAGCGTCGCGTTCCTCACATACGTCTTTCGCTTCCTCAAATTTTATTATTGTGTATTATGAATGTTTATGTATTATGTGTTATGTGTTGTGTTATGTTATGTATTATTTATATGTATAATAACAAATAATATATAACTATATGACAAACCATATAACAAATAATACATAATCATACAACAAATAATACATAATCATATAACTAATAATACATAACCATATAAAAAGTATTATATAATCATATAACAAATAATACATAACCATATAAAAAGTAATATATAACCATATAATAAATATTGTGTAACCATATAACAAATAATACATAATCATATAACAAATAATACATAATCATACAACAAATAATACATAATCATATGAAAAATAATACATAAACATATAAAAAGTCATACATAACCATATAAGAAACACATATAACAAATATTACATAACCATATAGCAAATACTACATAACCATATAACATATAATACGTAGCAATATAACATATACATAATTCATAATCATATAATAAATAATATATAACTATATAACAAATATTACATAACCATATAGCAAATAATATATAACCATAATACAAATAATACGTAACAATAAACACGACAATATCACATAGACATAACAATATAACATATACATAACAATATAACATAACCATATTTAAAGTAATACATAACCATATAACAAATATTACATAACCATATAACCATCTAACATAATATACCATATAACATAACAATATAACATATACATAACAATATAACAATAATATATAGTCTTTTTAATAATATAATAAGGCGCAAAACTACGCCAATTTTACATCACAATATCTACTAGAAACCATTTGCAAATAATTAAAATAAACGCCCAACCGTTCCCCATAAAATCTCGCCGAAAAACTCTGTCAATTACCATAAAACCATATAACAAATAATACATAACAATACATAACAATATAACATATACATAACAATATAACAAATAATACATAATCACATAACATATAATACATAACCATATAACGAATAACATATAATCATATAACAAATAATACATAACTATATAACAAATAATATATAAGCATATACCAAAAAATAATTAACCATATAACAATTATTACATATTCATATAGCAAATAATACATAACTTTATAACAAATAATAGATAACCATATAACAAATATTACATAACCATATGGCAAATAATACATAACCATATAACAAATAATACATAACAATATAAAATATACATAACAATATAACATATACATAACATATACATAATAATGTAACAAAAAATATATAACCATATTCCAAATAATACAAAGGCGATTACAGCGCCAATACAACTTCTTCAGAACTAAAACTGTCACAGGCTTGGCAGTAGCAAAGTAGTAATAGTACGATTCTCCATTAGGAGGGAACGTAAAGGGATCTTAGTCCATACAACCGACATCTTCAGTAATGAATAGATTAAATTCTTCATCTTATTTCATCAAAATGTTGACGAAACTACTTTTTAAATGTTTCTTAGAGTTTATGGTGACAATATATTGAGACTCTTTGTAATAGGATCTGCTGAGGCAGACTAAGCCACTAAAAAAACATCGACATCACTACTAAATAATCACTTATTTCAACAATTTCACATAACAGCTAAACAGCGCAAATACTTGGGACGCATAACAACGCCAATTTTACATCACAATATCTACTAGAAACCATTTGCAAATAATTAAAATAAACGCCCAACCGTTCCCCATAAAATCCATTTCATCGTAGATAAAATCTCGCCGAAAAACTGTCAATTATTATTATTGTCAAAGTCATTCTAATTTTATTTATTTTTATATTCTATAAGGCATTGGGAACCAGGCCATCAGATTAATAATCACGTAACTGGAAAAACTATTGTTATAATCACGTAAACACTATTGTTATATATCATGACAAACAGATGAAGCACATGCCTGATGCAAATTCGTTCTTTATTACAATTTATTCTCTAATGCTTCTCCAGTAAAGTGATAACTGATAAGTCTATAAGCTGTACTGAAGTTAAAAAAGACTTTTTCTAAGGACACGAACTCTTAAGCTACACATATTTATTGAGACTTCCTCCATTCTTTTCACTTACGCAATACAATGCTTTAAAACACAATATAGCTATCATCTATTACTGTTGTACATCAAATTCAAAACTCTCAAAAAGATATAAAATAGAAAATCTTAATAAAATGATGACCTCGTTTCTCACGTTCCCGCCAAAACGTTTCGAAGCCATTGTTGCGTGTGTGTACCTCCATAAATACTTTACATCAGTTTGAGACAACTTATTCTGAATTTCCGAAATATTGGAGTTTGGAGAAGTGATATATTTAATAACAATGTTTGGCCGACTGTGCTATTGACATACCGATTTATTGGATTGTTTGGTTTATTTACCAATAAAGTTTGTAGGAAGCTTAAAAATCTATGCGAAGATGTGCAAAAACTGTGTGAAGTAAGCCATTTGCAAATATTTATACAATAATTTTATATTTTTACAAATATTTCATACTCATTTAAACGACCCCACAGTCTTGCAAAGAGTATTCCTAACGGGGTAGGTAGAAAAGACAGAACGTCAAGCGTCGCAGTCCTTACATACTTCCTTTGTCTCCTCAAATCTCAGGATTCCCCTCGCATGCTTTCGTAGAGGTATGATAGTGATTTTAACATTTCTGTCAGCTAACGCTCTGGTTATTTAATCTTCTTATGAGAGCTTTGGACTTCTTTATAGCTTCGATTACGAACGCTAAGAGTGCCAGTCACGTCTAGTGTAGATTTCCTTTGCCAGTCTTTCATCACTCATATCCAAATACTAAGCTACTTTATAAAACCTGCCACATCTCTATAATTAATTTTAACGACTTCTATTAAATTGGTGTAATGCCAATGTAATCTATGCTTAATATTATAAATAGGTAAACTTTGTTTGTTTGTATGTAATGGATAAACTCAAAAACTACTCAAAAAAGCTACATTATCAGCGAGTAACATGGGCTGTATTTTATTTTCAAAAAAAATTCTATCCCTGCGAAGCTGGGCCTAGTGTCGTTAGCGTCTTATAAGTTATAAACGCCCAGGGGCTGCAGTCGCGACATAGCGATTATTTTCGTAAACTAGCGATCGATAAAAATAACGAAAAAATCGCTTGCCGTAACGATAAGCACCAACACTGCGAGCTGTCAAATTTGATCGTAAAAACATTATCAGCAATCGTAAAGTTGACAGTTTGATTCGATATGATTCCAATCACAATCGATAGTTTTAATGTAGACTTTTAAAAATCGTTAAAAATTAATCGTTAGGACTTATCAACCGAAATCGGTCGTAAACCAATCGCTATCTATGTCGAGACTGCAGGGGCAGGAATGGAATAATTTGTATATGTATAGTAATGGGCTATTTTTAAAGCCTGGCTTTGGAACTGTATTTTCAAAAATGGTTTTACTAAGTGCCCCCCCCTTCCCGCCGGGGTCGCGGAAGAATACGAAACTGTACCCGTGGCCCCGGTACAAAGGCTCTCGAGGAACACCGTCAGGTTTTAGTGGGTAGCCCGGCATTGCACCTCACAGCCGTGGAGTCCCACATATCCCCCTGCTATCCCCCATGGCAGGACGGAATGCATAAAGCATTTCCTGACGAAAAAAAAAAAAAAAAAAGGTGCCCCCCCCTTCCCATAACACCAGTTTCGTTACATGGTGCCCATAATACAAGCCACGTAATTCTTAGTAATTGTTATTGAACTATCATCGTCTCGTCGAATTTTCCTCAATATAATGAGAGTTCACTTAATTTCGTAATCGGAGCCCGTAGCGACGTGGAGGATGTTCCCACGACTATCGCGGGCTCCGTTCCGGTTTACTATACTTTATATCTGGAACGATATCCGCCCGTGAAGTTTTCTGGTTAATTCGGAATTACGAATCAGTATAGCGTAGTGGTTCGGTATTTCATACGATCATTGAAGTTAAGTAATGTAATCACACAGCTGGGGTGGTCTAGTCGCACTTTTGTCGAGCTTCTCTGTGATTCGGAAAGCATGTTAAACCTTGGTTTCTGCCATTGCTATATGCTTCTCCAGAGAAATGCTTCTTGAAGTCGACTACTAAAAACAACGCTCTGACCTCCCGCGACCCCAAAATCTCTTTTAATCACGCTTTATGACAGGTAAGGGATATCATAACTTTAGGCCGATCTCGGATCGTCCTCAGCGCGTAAAGAGGAGTTCGGCGTCAGAGGCCTATTATATCAGAGATTGCGGTCGTGAGTAGTCGACGCAGAGCCTTCGATAGTCCCCTAAGTAGACTATTAACGACTTCGACTGAGCACCGGCGACCCTCTAAGGCCCCTTTATTTAGGCGCCTTTTGATTAGTTTACGATAGGTAAGAGATACGAAAACAAGGAAATATATCTACCCTACTAATTAATTCATTGGATTTCAAAGCTACAGTTGTCTACTACCTACTATTAGATATTATTCTGTTCTTCCTCCATAATAACAACTTTTTCCTTGGAAAATAGTCACGTGTATAAATACGTATTGTACACGTAAAAACGGAATTATTCATAAGGAAAATATCTATCGTACATGGCCGTATTTAGGAAGAGTATAGGGGCGCATGCCGCCCAGAAGACATTCTGTTTTTCTTATTATATAATTGAGTTCATGCTTCTAATGCTTTGTTAAAAGAACATAAATATCTTACGCGGCATTACATGTTCAATGACGATTCTTTGATGAAAAATCGGCGTTGTGCGCCAAATATTTGATGTCTCGAATATGTAGTGAACATTGCGTACGCGTATTATAAGCACAGTTGTACCGTCACGCGGCGTTTCCGTGCTAACGAGATATCCTTGTTTTAGTTGTTATGTAAGAGAGAATGGGTGATGAAAGACTGACAAAGAAAATCTACAGAGCGAAAGAGAACGATGAGGTATGAGGAAGCGAAAGAAGTATGTAAAGACCGCGAAGCTTGGGGCTCTGTCCTCTCTGTTAGGGATACGGCGTGAAGATATGTAGTTGTTATGTAACTTTTAACGTAATTATTAGTAGTTACGTATTTATAATAATATAATCATTATTTTATAATTAATAAATTATCTATTTCTTGAGTGCGGATTCAATATACGCATAAAGGGCTTTCTACGTCGGTAAGGTATGTTATTTTGCAGTTGTAAAAGAGTAAACTTAATTTAGTTTCAGGAGGTATATAATGTCTAAGTACTGTCAGTACTTCAGTACTGTCGTCTGTAACTGACTCACACTGTTTACTTAGAGTCATGGTTATTTATTCACGGTGTCCGCACGTTATTAGTCAGTGGGCAAAAACGAGTACTTAAAACGGGTGAAGATACGAGTATAATATTATCTAAAATATAATTCATTTCGACAGTTTTTGTTTGCACAGAGAAGCGTAACCGATTCCCGACTGTAGCCGAAACTGCCGAACGCGTAACAATTTATATTGAACTTTATTCGCAAAAACAATTCGCAGAGTATTGCTTGCTACGTATTCATAATTCAAATTGATTGATTAACCAACCAATAACGGCTCAAGACTTAAGCGCGAGAAAAATTAAAATTTTAACATGACTTGGTGTTAGCCTACTATGCAGTGTCAGCTGCCAACCAACAGGGTACGAAATGTACGAAAAAAAATATGGCTGGCCTGCCCCCCTCTCTCTGTCTTCCATAACGATTGTCTGGATACGTCCATGTAACTGTAGAACAGGGGTTTATTTATTGAGTAGTTACTATAACACGTAGGTAAAGGATATTCCAAGAATTTAAGTGTTATAATATATAATATGTAATCACATTGCACTAATTCAACGTATTTAATGACGGGATAATAATAAGTGTGCACATTAGTATGGTTATATCTTCAAGAAGACTTTGAATTCTGTAATATTTTGGTATTCAGGAAACGGTTGTAATAGAATGAACAAGTTAAAAACCTCCGAATTAAATTATGTGAACCTATTTCCATCAAACAGCTAATAACATTTCCGAAAGCGGCAGTTTTCAAGCAAAGAAACTGTATGCGAATTGATTAATTTGTTCAAGAGTATAGTAAAACCGGGTAATGCCGGTCAAGACTTCGGGAGATAATAAAGGTCATTACGATTTCTTCCATATTACTGCATTCCCGCGTAGGCACACGTACAGAACGGCACGCTTATTACGTAACTTGCAGACAGCATGCGACAGCTAATATCGCGCGATATCTGCTGTCAAAACGAAAAATTTGTATAATGTAATTTGTATAGTGGCGCTAAATCTACCGCGAAAAGTGCATTTTACGGTAATACAATAATAGATACGCAATCATCGTGCATAACACAAATTTTTTATTTTAATTAGTCACCGGTCGCGCTGTAATAATGTGCTATAATGCGCCAGACAATACACACCAATCATCAGCCATGCAATTCTGTAAAAAATCGAATCACCCAAAGCGAGACTCGCTCGACAATTCACCCCACTTCGCATTCAACTCACTTGACCTTCAAATGGAATTCTCTAAACCAAACATTCTAGGAGCGAAGTAAAGTGATCTTAGATGCGAGTTTGTCGGGGATTGCTTTAAGAGTAAACATCTTAGTCGGTATTTCGTCTTAGAGTATTTCAACTTCTTCTGAGATAATTACGTTAAATAAAACGCGTTTATTAAGATTGGATTGTCATATTTAGCGAAACTTCATAAAATTCATTTACGATAGTACAACTCGCCGCCGCCACTAATCGAGGCGGCGCTAGTATATCTGTCGACTTTAGAGAATACCAAATCACAGTTGACAATCTCACCGCGGATACAGAAGTGAATTTGACTAATTTGCGTTAGAGAATCGCACTACTGATCTCAAAGTAGGGTATTCCTGTCTGTGTACTCCCTGTATAGTGATCGCGTGGCTGTCGCTGTCTGAAAATTTTTAGGTAATAGCCCCGCCGGTGCCGCGACCATACCCTGCGCCGACCCACCGGCTTCCACTCATTTCCCAGCCAATATCTAGGATGAACCCACGTCAATTATTTTCGAGCTTACTTGAAGTACATTTTCGAGGTCAAATAATAAGAGGTGAATGTTAATTCTTTCACAATTCTTATATTGTTACCTATAATAGTTGTTGCAGAATTATCAAGCATCTGAAGTAATAAGAGATTTTGAATTTGTCTCGACAAGTTTTTAATCTAAAAATATTTTTACGGATATGTTTCCAGGCGGACAATGCCGGTTGGGCTGACCGGTAGTACCCGCAAGTAAAGTTAATACGTGGTCAGTTTTTTGTTAATTTTAATGTTTGTTTTTTTTTATTATTTCAGAATGTCCAAAATAAGAAATAATGGATGGAGGATAACCTATTATAGAATCAGGTTGATCTACCGGCGTGCCATTTTCAACGTTTTAAGAAAGATTGAAGAACAAGTCGTGATACCCCACAGTCGGTAAGAAATTCAGTCGTTACAAGGGAAGATAAAATGGCTTCTCAAGTTATGATCCTCGTTAAAATCCTAACAAAGAAGCTCTAGTCGAGAAAGCAAATAGAAAAATGACAAAAGAGAAGAAAAAAGTAATTCTCAAAACCAAAACTAAAAAAAAAGGCAAGGAAAGGAAAAGCAAAATCGATTGATGTGAAAAAGGCTAAAAGAACAGAGTGCTTCAAGACAAAAACAAGAATGATCATCATGTACGAAAGAAATGACATACCTGCATGGAGATGAAGACATAGACACTGATGAAAACTTGGAAAATAAATGTATATTCTGCAACGACTATGGGTAAACAACGAGCTGTGGAATATGTGTGTGCTGTGTGGTTCGTGAGCTCACGTTTAGTGCTCAGGATATGACTCTCCTTTAATTTAATCCGCGACTTATTCCTGAACAACGCTTGACCGGTATTACCACCTAGTGACTGGTATTATCTGCGATGGAGTTTAATACCGGTCAGTCATTTATTTTTCAAATATTGATTATGCTAAGTTTGTTTTACTTATTGATTTAAATTATTGTGAATTTGTTAGAAGGATAGTGAAAGTTTAATCAAGCTGTTTAGGAGGAGTTCTCGAAATAAATAAAAAAATGTCCTAGACCCTGATTGGAGCGCCACCTACCGGGTCCAATTGTGAACCTAAGCCATCTAAAGACCCACTCAAACACAAAAAAATTCATCAGAATCGGTCCAGCACTTTAGGAGGAGTTCAGTGACGAAGACATGTACAGAAGAATTATATATTTGAGATACATATACCTACTATACTGCCATCTGCAATTATACTACGGTACTGATTACATAAACGTTACACATATACATACAATATATTTTACAGGAATATACTTGTGTACGGTTTTTTACGTCAGGTAATGCGTTACAAATCTCTAGAATTCTTCTTGGACTCCTCGAGTATCGAGTCTACCTATAAAACCTGACAGCGTTCTTCGAAACGCCATGATACCGGGGCTCCGGGTGCGCTTGCGCATTCTATTGCGGCCCCGGTAGTTGTGCTACTCGGATGGTCACATTAATTCAGAAGCATGAACTGCACAGGTATTCTTTATAATATAATATAACATATGAGTGATGAAAGACTGACGAAGAAAATCTACAGAGCGAAAGTGAGTGGTAAAAGAAGCCAAGGAAGACCAAGGCTGACTTATGAAGATCAAATAGCCAGAGTGTTAGGAGACGGAAATGTCAAAAGCACTCGCATACCTAGGCGAAAATGTGTGAGGAGAATGATGAGATTTGAGGAAGCGAAAGAGGTGTGTAAGGTCGCTCCGTCCTCTCTGACTACCCCTTATGGGATACAGCGTGAAGATATGTTATGTTATATTTATAATATAACATAGGTAGGCACTACCAAAGGATTTTTTTAATTTATCTCCTGAAGGGTTAAAATGGAGGATAACAGTTTGTAAAGGCTTTTTTGAAGTTAAAAACATGGACTTGGAATTTAGGCGAGGAACCGTAGTTTCTCGCCGTGACCAGAGGGGAAAAAAGAGCAGGTTACACAAAAAGTCTTACCTTTGAGAAAAATCTGATGGCTCCTGATCCTGAGATGTTGTCAATGGGAAATCCCATTATACACACATTACGGCTAGTACGCAATACAGCGTAGTAGGTACTTATTGAATAGCGTTAAGTTGCGATTTTGTGCTTTGTTCATCTCGAAGAGAAATTGGGGGAAGTTATGAATAAAAATATTATTTTATTATATGATTCCTTTATTCCTGTAGAGCTGTACACCTTAGATATTCATCTACTTAATAAGAGATCGTTATTATACTTAAACTCATTGATATTGCTTCAATTCCGTTAAATCGATATTTAATCAACAAATGCGTAATATTTTTAACATAGTTTTCACGAAACTATTTGTTCATAGTGTTTATTGTTGAGTCTGTATATAACTCCAGCTTAATCGCAAAATCGATTTAGTTCGTTCGCATCGCATACCAACCCGTCCGGCGTCAAAGGTACCGCACGCATGTTATGCGCTTTTTACGATTACGATCCAGTCCAGGCATAAACTCTTGGTCTCTTTGGAATGTAGCGTTTAAATTTAGAATTCACATTTTTCTTAGCTTTCTTTCTTGTTTTTTAAACGGTCCTGGTGATTAGTCTGTTGCTAACTCGAGTTGTTTTTTGTACGTAAGCGGTAGCTTTGATCATAGATTTTGAAGCTTTGAGCGCATTTTATTTTTGGCTAATTAACGAAATCTAAAATGTTTGTTTATTCCAGTGAATATACATAAATTTTAAAATGTGAGAATAATGAGCTACTAAAATTCTATTATAATTTGGGATTAATAAATTAAAACACGCTAATAAAAATATTTTATTGATTTTCTGTACTTAGGGTGGCTTGCATCAAATATTTAAACTCGATTTAAGGAACTTACATCTCACTTTCTCTCTCGCACCAATTATTTAATAATTGGTGCAAGCGAGTAGGCATGTCCTTAAATCGAGTTTAAATTATTGGTGCAAGTCATCCTAAATATAAAAGATAGGTACTTTGTACATACAAAGTACCTACCAGTACTTTGTATACGTTTATTGTAATGGATAAACTCAAAAACTGCTTAACCGATTTTAAAAACTTTTTCACCTATAGAAAGCTACATTATCAGCGAGTAAGATGGGCTGTATTTTATTTTCAAAAAATTTTCTACCCGTACAAAGCCGGGGCGGGTCGCTAGTCTAGTATAAACCGAACTTACACAAGAAATACTTATAAAAGAAACAGATTAAATTCCAGTTTCAGTGTTTTGGTGTATTTGGAGTACTCATTATAAAGAAGTAGATTTAATTATTTTGTAATAGATACCTAGTTATAACAAGTTAGTGTGTATACGTATAGGTACCTATTTAATAATATGTAACTACTACGTATAATATGTACCTATTTTATAGGTAGATACTAAATTATAACATTAGATAATTGAATTTTAAATAATAGATATAAGTATTTGAGGTTTGTTAAAAATTTAATTAAATAAAAAATGCATGTTTCACATATTATAGCGATTTTAAATGAAATAACTTAGTACGTACAAGAAAATAACGACTACAAAGTGTAGGTAATCCAAAATACATAACTTCAAGATAATATAAATATGGTCTCGTGTTGTAATTATTATCATATTTCAATAAAAAATCAATTAATGTTTTAAACTGAAACAAGATTATTTTAATTTACAAAATGGACCGGCTGTATTAAAGTTTGAAAGCTAAATATTCCCATAGATAACGTAATGAGAAACCTAAACCTAAAACAAACATAGTTTTGCTGTTAGGAAAAAACGTTGTATTCGAAAAATGGGCTTTAGTGTGTAACACAAATGGTGAAGGAGTTAACAAAATTGACCAATCAAACGGTAATATTACCGTTGCGTGGGAGTATATCAACGTATTTGTATGGGAAGGAATATCAGTTGTGACCTAACCGCGACGAGAGGTGGTTAACTCGTTGTTGTTATAATAACAAAATATAATTATAATTATTTTGTGTTGTGACATTTAATTTACGGATTCAGTGATGAAGTGGTTGGTGTTCGCCTGTTTATTAGTTTGCTTGGTTAAGTTTGGAGAAGGGGGCGGTAAGTACCCTCAACTTTCTACTTATTTGGATCAAAGCGTGGTTTTAAACTAAAATAGAACCTCCTGTTATCTTCCCCTGGTGTATTAAGGGTTTATAAGCAATATTTATCATTAGAAAACAGACTTGTGGCATCAGGCGCGTATAGCTACCCAAATTTTAGAAATATATGAATCGAACATATCTGTAATAAGTAATGTACCAAGTATACTATGGCTGGACTTGGAAAAGTTTTTGAGCATCTCCATACCAATATATTAGGTTACGTTAAAAAATTACAATTACGAATAGAATATTATTAAAAAAAAAATTGTAATCGATTTGAAGGAATTCGCAATTATTGTACAAATTACCCTCACATTTACTTGAAAGTTTGAGAGAAATATTGATTGTTTTTAAAAAATGAGATATATATATGGGTTTTAATAAATGAGATATATAGATAATAAATAATTGAGAAATATTGATTGATTAATTAGTTATTTAAAAATAAAGTTTAAAGAGCTAAGTGAAATCTCTGTGTATTTCTCTTACGTATGAAAATTACTTAACCAATTTTAAAGCACATACTGGCTGCATCTCTGTCCAAACAAAGATGCGAACATAGAACAAGCCGTGAGAAAAAAGCTACAACAAAAAAGAAAAAAGTTACTTACAAATAACGTATGTTTTAAAGTGAAATGTTTTGGAACCTTGCGCTCTGTAAACACGTTTGTACTATTAATCTGTTAGTATAATCGGGAGTGTAAGTAAGAGTTCAAGATAACTAAATTATACTATTATTACCTTGGTTACCAAAATGATTACATTTTATCTGAATGACAATAAAATCGGTTGTCAAGCAGCTTATAGAGTTCTTTAGCCACAATGAGCTTTTAGAGTTCTGTAGAATTGGTAAAGAAGGAACATACTTTTAATCATCTTTATCTGTCTGTCTGCCCAGTTCATTACTGAATTATTTCATCATTTTTCCACCTACTGAACTAGAGTTAGGCACGTAATAGAATTAGCCATAGAACTAGAATTAATTTAGAATCTAGAATTAACTTTTACGTTATCCGAAATTGCTGTAGTACCCTGAGTTAATACGTATTCGACATACCCTTGACCACTTTAAGTTACAAATTACTATAAAAGAAATATTGTATCGTTAATCTTTCCGTGCAGGTCGTTAAAGTTGAGCAAGGAATTTTTTATAAGCGACTCGCATGCATAGGCGATGGGATACCTTACAGATACCTTTCTTAATATGGTTCCAATTTACCTACTGTTAGCTTGAATACTTATGAAAAGTGGTGTCAAAGGTGTGCTTTTATGTATTGATGCTCTGTTTCATATGGAATTTAGCATGAACTTTTGTATGTATACAAACTAAAATTTTATTTGCTGCTAAAGGATAAAAAGGGAAGTACTTTACTTCCACTATTGCATACGTTATTTTATACTTAATGAGATTTATTTATTGAGGTATCAGTGATAGAATTTGTTTTTTGATAGAAGGCTTTCGAATAGTTAAAAAAAAACTTAACATCGAAGTTTAAGGCGATTGCTGTGCTACGCTTCGCGTTCGCCATAGACTTCTAACCAAACCGCCAGAAGTAGCTCCTGAGAAAAGATTTCGTAAAGCAAAGCTTACACCATCTATACAGGCATAGTTTTGGCTCCCAAGAACTAGTTAACAATATCTGTTGTGAAAATGTGAAGAAGTAATTTTTCTAAAGCTTTGCGTAAAAGAAATTATACAGGTGAATATCTACATGTACATTTTTTCGACAATATGGTAGTCACAAAGTTAACTATTAAGTTAGTTCACTATATTATTTACTTTGAATTGTTTGTTTATTTTTCTCATACAAACACTGTCGCAATCTGCGTTCGTTCTAAACTTGTAGATTGATTTAAATGCAGTTTTTGACTCATTTATAACATTTAATGAGGAAGTTCTAAATATGTATAACACATTTACATCAAAATTTAACATAACATCAAAATTTCGTGTAAAAAATCTATAACAGATCTATAACAGACTATATACTATCGACGCGGTGGCAGAACATCTACTTTTCAAGCTCCGGATTGGAACCCCGGTCGCTTATTACCTAACTTGCAATCAGCATGCGACAGCCAAATATCGCGCGATATCTACTGTCAAAACGAGAATGTGTGTCATGTAATTTGTATAGTGGCGCTAAATCTACCGCGAAAAGTGCATTTTACGGTCATAGAATAATAGATACGCAATCATCATACATGATAGTACTTTTTTATTACAATTAATCACCGGTCGCGCAGTGATCGCGTGGCTGTCGCTGTCTGCAAATTTTTAGGTAATAACCCCGCCGGTCGCTTATTACCTAACTTGCAATCATTATGCGACAGCCAAATATCGCGCGATATCTGCTGTCAAAACGAGAATTCGTGTAATGTAATTTGTATAGTGGCGCTAAATCTACCGCGAGAAGTGCATTTCACGGTCAGGGCGCAATAGACACGCAATTTTCCTACGTGATATCAACTTTCTTTTACAATTAGTTACTGGTTGCGCAGTGATCGCGTGGCTGTCACTGTCTGCAAATTTTAGTTAATAACCACCCGGTTAGGTAAATTTTTGGAAACAAACTTTTCTATACTGGCTGGTGTTACTGAGGTTCCCCCAGTTCGTTGTGTGGTGTCCATAGTACAACAGGCCTAGTCTTACAATATTTATTCACGGGTCTATGTCGCGTTTATACTTTAAGGCTAAATACCTATTTTATCCCGACGTTTCGACCAGATTGCACCGATCGTGGTCACAGGCAGACTGATGAGGATGAATGTCATCTTCGTAGTGTGCGGTTTTTGCAACTACCCACACTCATTCATAAAATAGGTAATTAGTCTTAAAGTATAAACGCGACATAGACCCGTGAATAAATATTGTAAGATGTGTACAAGTCGTGAAAGTTTAAAAACATTAATAACAGGCCTAGTGTTCAGTTTGGTCTCACACAATTTGTGAAATTGACAGGAGTATTATAGTAGTCATATGGCCCATTTTGTAACATCTATCTCTTATAATAAATAATGCTTATAAGAAGTATTTACTAATAAGCTATACCAAATCGATGAAGGAAAAACGTTACGCATGTGTGCGTAAACAGCGTATTGAAGGCAAAAAAAAAACATTTATTTTTCCCAATGCGTTAGGACATCGTTTCACTGCATATATCGTCATTTTTTCTACTTTATTTGAGAAAGATCTAATCGGCAAGTGTTTGGTCGGCAAATGGAGCCATGTATGGCTCCAAATAAATTGCTTCGCGTCCGTGCGTTTAATCGGTTTCTAATCGTTATTTATTATTCTATGATGCATCTGTAAAGAGGTAAAAGAGATTCAAAATGAGTACGGAAATATATTATTTCCACGCTGACAAAATCGCGGGTAACAACTAGTACCAACATAATATCACAAAACTGAAAACAATTGAAAGCTAATTAAAACAAAAACATGAATAAACTTTCGGAAAGTCTTATACTCATTAAAATTTAATGAATTGAATTATTTTTATAGAGAACTAGTGACGGGCTCCGATTTCGGGTAGGATGATGAATTTATTACTATTTATTTATTTATCAGACACACTAACGAATGATTCACTGTACTTAATTTCAAGTTCTCCCTTGAAACTATCAATTACAGATTTACACGTGCATACAATAGTCAGATTTGAATGTTTGCAACATAGAGATTTTTATACAAAAATACCATCTAAATTTCCGAATATTCCGGTGGATTTTCCATAAATTTTCTTTTTGTACGAACATAAAAAAAGAATCGGCCAAATCGGTCGAGCCGTCCGCAAGTGATGCTCAGTCATACATGTGGCAATTGATTTTTATTTTATATAATTAATAAAAGTAGATTAATTTTACCAGTTATTATAGTTTATCAGCAAAAATGTGTTTGGCCAATTTATAGGTAGGTAGAAATTCTTTAGAAAATAAAATAAAGTCCTCATTTTAGTTCAGTTAATTCGTTAGTTCCTCAGTTACTCATTGATAAAATGTATAGCTTTCCATAGGTGAAAGAATTTTTGAAATCGGTTGAATAGTTTTTGAGTTTATCCATTACATACAACAAACAAAGTATACCTCTTTATAATATCAGTAAGTATAGATACTCGTATATATACCTCTAGGTACAATACCTACTATATGATTTTTTCACTACAAAAATAATAAAAAAACACGAATTGAGTTTAAGGCAATACTATTTATTACATATCTTCTTCATATATAAAATTAAGATGTGCATGTATTCGCAATTATTCTCTTCTTAAACGGCTTGACCAATTATGATGAAATTTTTATTGTACTTATGGGGTCACCTGGATGTTTCTTAGCTATGTCGCCCTGCGGTTGAAGTCGCAGGCAACGGCAAGTTATAAAAGTTAAAAAACTTAGGCACTTAAGGCAAGTTAAAAAAATAAATAAAAGGTAACAAAATGTCTGCGCTAACAATGACATTTTTGAAAAAAATTATTGGCATAACTTTTTATAGGTTTTTCTGAATCTAAGACAAAACTTAAGTTAAGAATACATAACTTAAGCTATACATAACTTAAGATAAGTTATGTATAGTTTATAAAGTTTTGTCTGTTTCTTTGATCTATCTGAATCAACTGAATTCAATCGTTTATCTATTTACAATAAGTCCACAACATAGTTAGGCAGGTAAGTACATTAGGTATCTTTGATTCTTTGATAGCCTACTGCCATAGACTAAACAATTACTATCTGTAAATAAATAAAAAAGAAAACCGTACGATTATTTCCGGTCACTGCCTATTCTAATCGAATAGATAACCTATTTCCAAATTTAGTTTTAGAATAAGGTACATAGCGTGTTTTATGTTAATATAGATTATATACAAAACCTTATCCGTCTTACTACAAAACATATTTTAAACATTGGTCTAACACGTGTTTAGGCAAACACAGTTTTAGAGATAGACATAGTTTAAAAACTTGTAAAAAATGGGGTTAGCAAAGGCTAGTGTCAATATATTACAGCGTTTCAGTGCCTTTAGTCACACGTTAAACTAGCTCCAGCTTGTGTTTACATATAAACATAGTCTACGCCGTGTGTATCTTTTTTGTAGTAAGACGGTATATCTTTAAAAGCTCTCATATCTATTTAAATAGAATTCTATATAGGTATGTATTTATTAATAAATGGTAGGTACATAGATATAAATATTATTATATTATGTATAAGATCCTCGTGGAGGACACGTTAGGCTATTGCCCTCGACCTGTCTCGTTCAATAAACAGGTAGATCTAGTGTCTACTGAGTACACTTCCTATCAAAAAAATCGGCTAACGCTGTCTACTACATGCATATTATCTATAAATATTATACAGAGGTAAACTTTGTTTGTTTGTATGTAATGGATAAATTCAAAAATTGCTCAACCTATTTCAAAAATTCTTTCACTTTAATTTTATACTTTAATTTTATTTTCAAAAAAATTTCTTCCTACCCGTACGAAACCAGAGCGGATCGCTAATTATAAGTATTTCTTTTGTAGGTTTTCCCGCGATACAAAAAAAAATTTGGATATTATAAATAACATATTAATTATGTAATCGACTGACTTATGAGGTAAATGTGTTTGTCGTCTTAAAGATTAACCGCATTTATTGGTTTTTCGAGTATTATTCAAAGAACTGTTTGTGAGTTATTCAAAAATACCAGTCATTACAATGTTTAAAGTTCTTTACGATTTATTACATCACATAGGATGATAACTGATAAGTAATGCAGTGGGAATAAGCGAGGAAGATTTTGGGCGGGTTATTTGCAATGTAACCTTTACGACTCAAAAGTGTATTACTCATAGTATACTTCTATAAAGTAAAAAAACTTGGGTTTCTAATGGATAGTGCTGGTCTTTTTTTAAGTTGTTGGCCTTGGAAACTTATTTAAAATTAGAAAAAAAATAGTTGCGATAATAGATTTTAATTAGGTCAATAATAATGTTGTTGTGCACTGCTAATCTCCACCACCAATCTCCACCACCAATCTCGTTCTCGCTAATGGTAATCGTATTACCAGTCATTCTGTAGGTACAACGACAAATTTATTTTTGCTCTTATATTTACATGTTGATAATAAGTAGTTCTTTTCTCAGATTACATTTTATAATGAAGTATAAGCATAAACCAATAACGATTTATAGAGAGGGAGGGGTGTTTAGGGGAGCTAAGCCAAATATAATGTCATTATTTGGATATTATTTTTAATAATTCGGGACAAATCTGTGTCTACGTGTAAGTCATGAGTTATAAATAGAAAAACCAGTAATTATAATTTTTTCGTCATTTACTTAAGGCGACGAATTGAAAATTTTGTCGGCAGAGATCTCAATTTTTCTAAGTGATATTTGGTAGATATTTAGTAACCTGATTCTTCATTTCATTGACTTCATTTTGCCAGTCGCGATACACGATTCTTAAACTTCTTTAACGAAAAAAAACAAAAGAAATCTCTTTTGAAACAGATATTTACATTTTTCGGACTAACGGGACCGATTTATGTCTTTAAACTTTCTATATAGATTAATCTAAACACAGTCTTCAAAGTGTCAGTTGCATTTTTAAAACTAATTATAGTTTTGAATATAAACGAAGATAACTGTTTTTTCATATTTTACGTAAACTAGCGCGCGGACGTTCGTAGGGGGGTATGTATGGGCGTAGAAGCTCTACTTTTAACCGACTTCAAAAAAAAGACCTCCTTTTTTTCTCAATTCGTCCGTATGTTGTTTTTTTTTTGTATGTTTGTTACCTCATAACTCCGTCATTTATGAACAGGTCTCGAAAATTCTTTTGTAATTTGGTAATTAATACTTCAGAGGTGGTCCCATTTAAATTTCACCGATATTAGAGCTTGGACTTCGAAGATACACTAAATAATGCGACCTGGTTATAACCTTTATTTATATTGATGATTCTCTTGTACATCGTTGCGCTCCGGAATTAAAAAGAAGTTAATTGCAGACCTGCGCTAGATATTTATTTAGGTCAAGATATTTTTTAATAAAAAATATTTATTTTTTCCTTTTGAGTGAAATGTGCGAAATCAATGTGCAACAACAAAAAGTCTATTAGTTTGGTAAGCTTGGCACCGACTTCAGTAAATGTCATATTTAATTATATAGGTATGTGTATCGTATTTATAAAGTTATTTTAATTGTACTTGAGTTTTGATTAGTAAAGGATAGTTATTTTATACTATTCAGTGTTTTTTTTTTAGATTCATTATTGTTTATCACTGCGTCACCTTAACGATTTTAAGAAGTCTTTTGTTTGAGTAAACGTTACTCGTATAATCTGAATGTTACGACTTTCTACTGATGATTGTTGTATCATATGTATTTCCTTGCCGGCAAGTGTAAACTACAAATATATATGCTATGCCACTAAGCAACAGAATGCGCGCTGAATCCGAAATAGTAAGATAACGGTATGTAAAGTGTCCTGATTATAATGTGATTATGTAAAATTATTCAATATAGGTATGTATGTAGCTAAACAGATTTTTATATATTTAAACATAAACTGGAAATGTATTTACATTTCGTATTTCTGTTTTAAATATTTCTATATTCAGCACACATTCTAATGATAGGAGTGATAAAATAAAATAGGAATGTAGGTGGGCTGTGCTTAATTCGCGTCATTCCTCTGTTGCAGGTATTTCGTTGTTATAACATGTTCTTATAAAAATAACTAGGTATTTATTGTCATGTCATATAAAAGTAACTGGGCGAACGTGCTTTACTCGGTGTCTTAAAAAACAATAACAAAAAAAGTCTGATCACATTGCAGAATTCAAACCCGCGTATTTCAGCTTAATAGATCTACGCTCTAGCCACTGCACTACTGAGAAGGTAAACTCTGTTGTGAATTTAGCAGAGTTTAGAAGTTTTAAGAGTGTGAAAACAGAGAAAATGAATGTTCTCAGAATTGGACTCTAGCTAAATCTATTTTTGACCCTGTGAAGCTCTATTTTTTAAATTTAATCGAAATCGTTACAGTCAGTTTCGTGAACGCGATTATAAATATACAAATATTACTCATATAATACTACTAAAATAAAGGAAGTCCATGAAATTTAATATTAAATCCACTGTTCAGGAAAATAAATGTAAGATTTTTCTCCATGACTTTTAGCCATAGATTTTACAAATAACTCCACAGCTAGACGCCGTGTCCGACTAGCAACGGTGAGCTAAATCAGATAATCAGATCGGACACCTGTACGAAATAAAAAGATTATCAATAACGTATAATTACGAAATCAAATGTGCCTACCAGCGCAGACAGATAACGCGAAAATTTTCTTGCGGCCGCCTCCGGCGGCCGTGTGGTTTTCGTGCCCTTATGTTTGTTAAAAGCGAATGTTAACTCTATTTACTAGGTAACAACGTTCGAATTTCTGGGAACTACCCAACCGCGCGGCGCAGTAGCCGCACGGTCGCCGTGTGGTTGGGTAGTTCCAGAAATTCGACGTTGTTACCTATCCAATTGAGCTTACATTCGCTTTTAATAAATACACGCCGGTCTCCGCGGGGTAGTTCGCGGTTACCGCGAGTTCTAAAACTATCTCACCCTCGCATTCCATTCCTCTCTAGCCACTCCAGACAGAGTCAAGTTACTTACACTTGACGTGAGCTTAGATATTATTATGTAAATATATAGTGTTTTTTTTAACTGCGACAGTATCGAGAAATCCGAATCCATAAGATATACAAGGGAACTTCGGGGTCTTAGGAACCATTCGGTCTTTTTTTGTGACAACAATTTTGGCATAATCAATTTTTTGGTAAAGCATGAGATGATGTCCTTAAAAATTAGTAAAATTGCTAAAATTTTTTTTTAATGCGGATCGACTCAGTTTCATGTAAGCATCATTTCATTGTATCGGAGGAAAAAAATCTAGACAGTAAAAGTTGGTCAAATACAGTATGGGGAAATCCGAATCCATAGGAGATACAAAGGAACCGTCTTAGAGACCATTCGGTTCCTTGTGTGAAATCAATTTTGGGATTATAAATTATTTGGTCAAGCGTGAGTTGTTCCTAAAAATTTGTAAAATGGACTATTTCCTTTTTTCAATGCAGGTCGACTCAGTGGTTTCACATAAGCGTCATTTCATCGTATCGGACGAAATAAATCTGGACAGCTATGTTTGTCAAATTTAATGAAAATGTTTTTCATAAAACGGAAGAATCCAATGTACTAAATCATAGTCGATAGTCGGGGAAATCTGATTCCATAGTTCCACCAGACGCACACTATGGGACTTTAAATGGCAAAAATACTATATTTTTCACATGGAATATTTGAGTGGGCATTCATATTATCAGCTCTAATTACGCTCCGACACTAGTGACGTCAAAAAAAATGTGGCATTTCCTGACCGATTATATGCATCGTTATCCTGAATCGATTCACCGTGAAAAGATTAAATTGCATAAAAAGCAGAACTTAATCATATAAATGATTTAATTCTAATCCTCCTCAGAAATGTAGAAACTGTAAAAATCGCAGTGTATTGATTTAAAACTTACATGCTTTTTATATGCTAATCTGAGACAGATATACAGAAATATAGAACGCCTAGTTGCTTATTTTCCCGTGCAGGTCGTAAAAATCGGCTAGAGACGAGCAATAATGAATCTGTAGAGGCGGAGGGTTAGCAATCTATTAATATCTGATTCCCTTTCTATGTACGTCTAGGTAAGCTTTAGGGCCATTCATATCTACATTTATCTACAGACACCAAGTGCGGCAGACACGTACCAGTATGGATATAAAAAATGTAATATATAAACATACATTGTCTATAAGTAAAATCGTAATCAGATTTACCATACGTGAGCCTAGAGTTTATGCAAAATCCTATGTTCATGTACCTACATGGTCTCTATCGATACTTATGCATAATGTTTGAAACTGTTAAGCTGTTGCATTTGACAAACATAAGAACCTAACAAATCTTTGTTCGATAGTACTTTTAAGGAATTTAATTGCTTTTGAACTTTACATGTGAAAAATTTATATTTGCAAATTATGTGAAATAGAGACTCTTTGGGCGTGATTGTAGAATGCAGTATTTTAGGCCACAAAAGCCGGTTTGACAAACATAGGTCGTCAAAGCGAGATAGACTATAGTCGCTACATCAACGCAGTACTATTAGTAGTAGATCTGTGCTAAACATGCTTCGTGTCTGTAGATAGGAGTGGACCTATACCTGAGGAGGATTTGTATTTACAAATACACAGAGTGTCCAGCATGTACTAGCACAGAGATAAAAATATCATTACACGCATTTTTTGTTGGTGTATTCACAATTAAAGGATGTGAGCGTAGCGTATCCAAGACACTGGCCGGCCGTTACATTATTATATTTTTTGACGTTAACGTGACGGTATATAGCTATAACGTTACGCTATTAAATCACCATTAAATCACCTAATCCATTAAATAATTAAATTACACCGTAAATCATAATATAAATCGGCGTTTGTTTGTGTTCGTATTTATGACATAAGATACATCATATACATATCTAATATATAAAAATCAATGTTTGTTCATAATTTATGGACTGCCATATCGTTCATCCGATTATGATGAAATTTGGTATGGAGATAGCTTGCATCCTGAGGAAGAACATAGGCTAGGCATTTTAAAAATAAAAAACACGAAGGAAGTCGCGGGTATTAGCTATTTATATACATATATACTATAAATAATACGGCGTAACTCGTAACTATCGTAACTTTGAAAGCTTGAACACATGAATTGTATACCAAACGGACAAGGACTGTGCTCCCAGTTCACAGATTATAGGAAACATTAGCAGGCATCGTATCGCGAGCGTATGACATCACGCCTGATGTACCTACAAACATGAACGCAGATGTATGAATGAACGCGACCTATGACCCGAGATAATGTCATGACGTGTACACGCCTCTTATTGCTTTTCCAATCAAAAAATTGATTTATTATTCTTTCGTACTTTTACTTATCAATGTACGCCACTTTATGAAAGTATTTTTAGCTTAATAATGGTATTGTTCTATTATTGAATGTTTAATTCTGAAATGGAATGATGATTTCATAAATCGTTGTAAAAATAATTTCTAACTATGTTGAAAATATAGAAATCGTATAATGATGGTTACAGTTCAAATTCAATTCCGATACCAGATGCATAATCGATTAATTTATGGGTTAATTTGGAGCATGTTTAGAGTAATTTGATTAAAAAAAGATACTTCATAATCTTGGACTAGCATTTCCATGATCTTAGACCTAGCATTACCATGATCTTGGACTATCATTGCCATGACCTTAGACTAACATTGCCATGATTTTGGTCTAAAATTGCCTCTTTGATTAAAGTTTTTTGAACTTTTTTGGAAATATGAACCCTTCTAAGATCATTTTGATGAGTTCATTTGTATGTCCACCTGTCTGTCTGTCACAGTGTTTTCTCGGAAAATAAAAGAAAGAAAGAACGAAAACGTCGGCAACATGGGATGAGAAACAAAGAAGGAACAAAGAAAATAGAAAACCAAAATAAACTTCGTTTCTCCCGTTCCAGCCAAAAAGTTTCGTCTGTAAACATAACCGCTTGCCATCTGGTAGGCCGTATACTTATTTGCCATTTTTGTAGTATAAAAAAAACTTGTTTGGCATAGTGATTCATCTTGTTGAACCACATATGTTGCACTAGTTAACGTTCTTATAAAAAATATATAGGAGAAATAAGGACGGGGCAAATTCGATATGCGGCGAACTCAGGTTGATCGACGTTTCCCCATATCTTCGAAATTTGAATTTGGAAAATTTCAAGGTAGATGAAGCTTTGAAAGTTTTGAAAACAATTTAATAAATATCCTACTGGGAACCCTTTGCGCGCAATTTCAACTAGCGCGTGAGATGTGATCAATTTTTGAACAAGAAATAGTCAGCGGGTGCTGCGGCCAGCACTGCCAAGAGTTTCATATTTACACTCTTGACAATGGAAACTTTGGAAGTGTAGGGCACCGAAACTCATCAACTGGTTTCTGAAATTTATAAGCGATGCTTCCGCCAGCGAATTAATTAGTTTGGCTATTCGAAGAGATAAGTCTGCCAGTCTGTTGAGCACGCTAAGCAATGACAACTTTTTAAAAGCCGACTTTGTTTTTAGTTCGTAAATATTAATATTTAGATATATACAGCTTTGTAATTATAGTCGTAATAAATAATAGTATCTTCGGACTTTTTAAATAATAATTTGTTTAAAAACAAATAGTCCATTAAAAAAAATCGCAAAGGAATTGTGACGATAGTAAAATCTGAATTAGTTCTGATATCTTCTTTCTTCTTCTTTTTCATTCTTCTTTTCTCATAATAAAAATATTGTGGTAAATTCAATTGCGTTTAGGAATGACATCATTATTTCCATAAAATGGTTTATTTTTTGTTGTTTTATAATAAAGTGGGAAGTCGATATGCATTTTTATATCTTTGTTTAGGGAACATTTGACCTGTATATTTAATCAAAGTAAAATTACGCATTATTTTGTGTTGTATAATTTACTAAAAGTTAAAAAGGGATCATATGTTTATGTGGATGGTCACATGATGAAACATAAAACTGAACTTCAAAACTAAACTGTAACATTTTTTTGAATTTATCGCCGGAATCTGAGATCTATTATTATATTATTTGCCGTCTCTATGATGATTCGCATTAGGCGATGTGTTCATACATATTATTTATATGTAAGTACTTGCCTAGTTAATTTTTTAGTCTGCTAATGTCACGCGTTATTGTGTGCATGTGATTCTGTATAATTCGTAACACATACATTTACATAATATGTACCCAAGTCTCTTAAAGTGACTCAGTGACAAAAAAGGGTAGGTAAGTACAACTGCAGTTCGTTTGCTTTTACTAGGTAGATAAAGTTAGGGGGTCAATTGAGGATGGGTGCTCGTCGCGACCCCTGCCAGCCCTTTCACGGCTGCAATTCCTCTCCTGTGCACACCATGCAGGCCAACGTAGATATGAGAGCTAGGGCGTCCCCCGAAAGCGACATACACCGGTTTGTCCCCGCAAGTGCGAGAAGAGTGCAGTTTGGCGTTGGGGACCGCTACTCAACACGCTGTGCACCTCGCGGCGAGAAGTGGAGGGAGGAGAGTAGAATAGCTGCGTGGAATTTGAGAGGCGGCATTGAAGAGAAGATGAATGTAGTGATTGATATTATGGGAGAAAGAAGATTGGATGTGTTATGTTTGAATGAAACCAAGCTAAAGGGCAGTGAACTTGCCGACTTTCCTGGAGAGGGCATCGCTTTGTGGTCAGGGGTACCACAAGAAGAAAGGGAATGCCAATAAGAAGCCGTCTTACTGTCCTCTCGTTTGGTTAACTGTGTAACTGAGTATAAGTGCGTCTCAAGACAGGGTTGACGAGGTTATTTGTTTTAGTGGTGTATGCCCCAGTGTCCTCTGTCGGCTTGGGCGAGCTAGAGCAGTTTTGGGATAATATTAGGGAAGTTCTAGCGACGGTTGAAGACAATGAGAGAATTATAGTGTGTGGAAACATGAATGGATGTGTTGCGACAGCTCGAACAGGATTTGAGTCTGTCCTAGGCAAGTATGGAGATAAGAGAGTGAATGATGCTGGTAGGATTGTGTTAGGACTGTGTATGGAGAAGGATATTTTTGTTACTAATACCTTATTTAAGTACAAAAGGATTCATTGGTACACGTGGGAATGGAAGGATGAAAGAAGTATGATTGATTTATTCCTGGTGGTCCAGCCGACTCAAAAAGCAGGTTATGGACACGAGAGCACACAGAGGATTTGGGAACAGACCACTTTCTAGTGGCAATTAGAATAAGGGGTCTGTTTGCAGCGTGGTAATGTCGCGTAGCGTCGAAACCTGCAGCGGTCTGTCGCATCAAAAGCTGGATACTGCAAGACGTGACCACCAGGAATGAATATGAAAGGGTAGTATCGGGCAAGTTTGATGATAGATTGAAAGTGATGAACGAGGATGTTGAAGAACGTTGGCAGAACCATAGGGATAATATGATCGACGCTGCGAAAAAAGCGTGTGGAACGAATAAGATTGGGTACGATAAAAAGCGTTATGTGTGGTGGGGTGATGAGGTGAAAGAGTCTGTGTATAAGAAGAAGAAAGCATGCCGAGACTATCTTGCTACTAAAAATGACTGTAGTATGAAGAATTTGATGAAAGAAAGATATACTTATATCTTTCTTTCATCAAATTCTTACAGAAAACAGAAACGAAGGCATTAGTGAAAGAGAACCGTAAAAGGCGTAGGGCGTTAGACGAGAACAAGACGTCGGACAACTTCGAGGAAAATTCCAAATTATTTTGGAAAGAAGTACATAAGTACCGAAGCGGTCCGGCAGAACCTTGCAGAATAAATAAAGTGCGTTCAAAAGAAAACCACCTGCTAACAAATAAAAAAGATGTTCTGTAACGATGGAGTGAATACTATGGAGAATAGATGAGAGTGGCGACTCTGTCTCTGATACTGAGAGCGTTTCTAATGAACTGCCACACTCGGGTCATGGACTGGAGGATGCCATTAGTACGAAAGAGATTGAAAAAGTGATAAGAAGTCTGAAATGTAGAAAGTCTGCGGGAAATGATGATGTGGATGCTGAGATGATCAAGTACAGTGGTCCTAGGATCTGGGATATCTTTTGTGCACTGTGCAACCTTTGTTGGTAGAAGGGGGAGATTCCAGAGGACTGGCCCACCGCAGCTATAGTACCTCTCTATAAAGGGAAAGGTTCTCATTTAGACTGTGCGTGCTATAGGGCCATCAGCTTGGTCAGCTTAGCGAGTAGTCTATACCAATGTATTGACTGAAAGTATAAGAGGTGTTTTGGAAATATATTTGTGGGAGGCGCAAGGTGGTTTTAGGAACGGTAGGGTTGTATGAACCAGATTTTCTCACATCGCGTTATCGTGGGGAAGTTTCTGGCTTTAGGTCAGAAAGTTTTCTGCACTTTCGTGGATCTTGAAAAAGCATTCGATAGAATAATGCGAAAGAAACTGTGGAGTCTTCTGCCTGAATATAACGTGGAAGGCCCTTACTGCAGGCTGTGAGGTCATTATATCGAGGCCACACAGCCTGTGTAAGGATAGAAGGTGACATGTCGCCCTGGTTCGAAGTCTGTTCAGGTGTCAGACAGGGCTGCATGATGTCTGCCTGGCTATTCGTGCTGTATTTGGACAGTTGTCTCCAGACATTGAAAGGTAGTATGAATTATATGATATGTGATAATGCTCATAATGCTATGAGTTATAATTGCGATTGTACGTGTTTGTCGTGTTCTTAAAATTGACGACACTCCTATTCGTTCTAATAACCCCCGTACCAAACAGGAATCTGGAAGACCGATCAGGGCAACTACAATGCGTTCTTAGCAGAGAACGTCGACTAGTGCTGCGGCATGATTACGGTTGATAGAATCCGGGAGATAATTCAGGCTGAGCTGTCCAAATTTAGGAAGGAATTTAACGAAACAGTAAATAACGCTATATATACCGTAACACAACTAATAGAACCCCTTCGTGATGAGATTTCGGATTTGAAAACTAGTGTAGCCGCCAACGAATCAGTTTGGCTATTCAAAGAGGCAATGCTGCCAGTCTGCTGGGTACTTTAAGCAATGACAGCTTTCTAAGCGGCAACTTTGAGGAAGTTTATTAAGTATTTAAGATAATTTGTAGTTTTAAGTTTGTAAATATTGACATATGTATGTACTTTTTTGTTATTATTAAAGTTTAGTCTTTAAAGAGGATTAAAAAAAATTAAATGCTAAAGTGCACGCGCTTGAAACTAAGCAATGGCCATGGCATGGCAGTGGCCAAGAAGATCCAATATAGGAATTATGGGAATTCCTTCCAGGAAGGATGAAAATATTTTTGAAATAATTAAGAACTTGTGAGCGGGCAGAGTATCCCTTAGATATTAGTGGTGGCATGAACTTCGTGAGTCATGTGTCATCTGAAAACAAGGAAATTAAGAAGCCTAGACCAATAAATTGTAGTACGATTTTTATCTCGCTATAAAAAAAGATGATTTTTAGCAAAATTAAAAAACTAAGAGGTTTAAGAGTAAAGGCTCGAGTTTAATGTACATATATAACTTTATAACTATAGAAATACTTAAAAATTCAAGTTATACAATTTGACAGTTACTGAAGTCTGTGCACAGCCTAGTCCCAAACTAATAGACTTTCTTTTCTCGTTGTTACTTATTGGTTTGACACCGCCTTGAATAACAGTAAATTTTAATAATATAGCTATTTGTATTTTCTTTATCAAGTTATTTTTGTACTTATTTATTAGTAAAGATTAATTATTTATTATGTAATTTTCATTATTATTATTTCGAGTCGGTGTAATTTTTGTTCTAAAAAGTTATTTATTTTTCCTTTTTGAGTGGCCTCTTGTTCTAAATAAATATCTAGGGTAGGTCTATAACCTAAGTTTTTCCAATTCAGGAATGGAACATTAATAAGGACTTCAAAATAGATAAAACGTTGAATTTTTTTGTTTAGGCAGTACATTATCGGATTTCATTTAAATTTCTATGGAACCACCCTGGACATATACTCGTTTAAAAATAAAAATAATCATCGAAATCAGTGCGCAAATGGCGGAGAAATCGATAAATTGATGGGCCGTTCCATTTTTAAGTCTGTTAAAAATAGCGGAAACTAAAAGCAAATGATGATATCCGTAATTACGTTTTAAATATCTACTTACCTGTATAATTATGAAAAACAAGGAAAGGAGAACAAAGTTATTATGCCATTGGTACATAATTGTGTTATTGTATAGAAATATCAAGATAATTAATTGACGTCAATTTTACATATAACTAAGACTTAAAAAATAGATAAAAGCCAAGTATTTATCTATTTATACTATCAGTACCCGTTTTTTTAGCAGGTATCCAGACTATTGAATGAATTGGAATCTCAAAATTGAATATAGAACGTGCTAATATTATTTTTTAAATGTCTCAAGGTATTGGCTATCAGGGCAATAGCCTAACCACGCATCTGGAGAAACACTATATAACATAATAATAATTCAATCACTTCACTGTATTGTTATAATTCAAGTCAAACTCTGTTTACATAAGTATACTTATGTTCATTTATAATCCCTGTTATACCCCTCCAGTAAAGTGATACCTACTACTGGAGTTAAAAAATGACTTCTTGGCAGAACACAAAAACTTTAGCTTTTCATGTTTATTCAGACTTTTCGTTGTTTTTCACACTTGCTCAGAACTTTATCGCACTATATACTTTCTCATTCATAGTATGTACTTTAAAACATCCAAAAGCGTAAAAAATACAAAATGTAAATAAAGGAAATGTCAACTTCACTTCTTCTCTTCCCGCCAAAAGACTGGTACAGATGATGAAAAAACAGAATTTCTCCGATTCAGTTGTGGAACGTATCATAGATTCTTGTAACAAAAATATCGATTTGGAAAATCTCTTGTTCTAAACTCAAACTTGGCAGATAAAGATGTAGTACAATATTATTTCATTAAACTCTTACATCTTTTATTAATTTTATTATATAAACTTATAAGATTATCATTGTTCTAACATCACTAAATGAACTCTTTTGTTTGTAATCTAATTGAAAGGAACGTAATTATTTAGTTTAATGAATAATAAAAAGGTTATCATTGGGTTAACAAAACTTAAGATTGAAATGAATGATCTCATATTCCGGTTTTCAGGCTAAAGTTTTTAGAAATCCTTATTTGTTTACTCACTATAGATAGATGCGATTTTTGGTGTCTTTTCGACGAAAAGCAATATTTGGGACTTTTTGGTGTAACTCGATGTTACGGTAAAATCTACTTTTTAACCCCCGACACAAAAGAAGGGTTGTTATAAGTTTGACGTGTCTGTGTGTCTGTGTATCTGTATGTCTGTCTTTCTGTGGCATTGTAGCTCCTAAACGAATGGACCGATTATGATGCGGTTTTTTTATTTGAAAGCAGGTTATTTTATACTATAGGAAAGCCGGCCGAATAAACAGTTCACAAGTGGTCTGATCTGAGGCTCATGAATGTTTACGATATATAGGTTAGAAACTAGTTGAATTAATACGTTGGCAGTCCTAAAGACTGAGATGTTGTGCCGCTTGTGCTAGTAGGGATTGCAATCCAGCGGCATTTTCATTCCATCTGGATATATGCTGGATCAAAGCATATCCAGCTGGATTCAGTGCAGAGTCAACATTAATCGATTTTTAAAAAAAACGAAACAATTTTTTTTTTAACTAGAAACTTTCGTAACTAACTAGGTACTTAAATTTACATCACATATTCATTTGTAATTGTAAGTATTCTTTGGTATTAGTAAAGTACTCTAAATCTAATAGTAAGTATTATTATAGTTACGAGTATTATTATTAATAATTACAATATAATCATAATCACATAAATAGATAAAATTGATATCCTTAATCTTTGAAATGGCCAATTTGACTAATTACTTATTTTACTATGTAGTCTTAGTTTCTCAGTCTCATTAAATTTCGAAATAAAATTGCATAACCCGCTTATAAAATCTTTAGTAATTTAAAACGTTAAGAGTCCGCTGTGCAGACTTTGGTGTGTTTTGTGACCTATCTCGATATCTAGTAATACGGAGAGTTGGATATTTGGATACATACAACTTCCATTCTTTATCTTAAAATCTTTAAACGTCGAAACATTATTAGAAAAAAGAAATCTCCATAAAAGAAAATCCAGAAAAAGTCGCTATTTTGCACAAAGATCTAGACGCACCCATTCCCAAAGTGGGCGATAACGCCCCCCTGTGGGCGCTGCAGGCCTAAAGGGGTGCGGTAAGAGACCCAGAAAAAAAATGGGGGCGTTGTGTAGAGGCCTGGGGGGTGATTTGTAATTTCATTTAGCTAGGAGGCATCTTAGACAACGACTGCATGAGCTCTCGACTCAGTAGACAAAATAAGTTTGGGAACCTAGAATCTAGAGTTGCGTCTCCGAAATTCTACAGAATTTTAAAATGATTTTTACTAAAATGGTAATTATAATATCTAAAATCTCTAAAACCAGTTTTTCAATTGATAATTTAGTTTTCTTGCAAATTACAATTATGTGCAAAAACACATGTTGAGATTTCTCCGCGCTAAAATATGATGAAACCGCAACTAATTAACTTTATTGTTATCACTATAGGGTGCAGGGTTAATGGACGAATTCGGTGGCACTGGGCATAAGTGTGGCGTTTTCGCGTGGAAAGCATGTTAGTTACTTGTATTTAGCCGACTGCGGAGCACCGCTGGATCCAGCGCCAGATGCCGGATCTGGCAAGCCCAAAAATGTGCTGGAGCCAGCTGGATTGTCGGATCCAGTATTGCAATCCCTATGTGCCAGCAATTTCACCACCTGTCTTACCCTCCACACCGGAACTCAACAGTGCCAGCATTGTTGTTTGACGGCAAGATTAGCGGGTAAAACGGTGTTGCAACCCGGAATGGACTCCGCACAAGGTTCTACTACCCGCTACTGTACCATTATATTATACTACCACCACTACTTTTTGCATGCGTTTAACAGTAACGTGATAGCCGACTTTAAGCTACGTCAAACTTTTTCAAGGCAATTCAATCAATTCAATGATTCGTACACTCTATTTTAAAACTGTGAAAAATGCAAATGCTACTGAATTAAAATGTATATTTTATCACTTCATTTTATTCATTTCTCTATGTCCCGCGAAAAATGATGTACTTGGTCCTCGGTCATTGTAGGCACTGAATGTAATTGGTTACTAATGCAAATTGCATTAGAAACCAACTACAGATTCTGCAGATGCAGAATGCAGATGTTCAATTTGTTAACCGACTCAAAAAAGGAGTAGGTTCTGTGTTCGTCCTTATGTATTTTTTATGTATATTCACTGATAAGTTGGTCAATTCTGGATCGATTTCAATGATTCTTTTTCCATAGGATTCAGGATAATCCATAATAGAGTGTAGCTTCTAGGTGGTCCCATTTAAATTTTACTAATATTGGAGCTTGGACTTCGAAGATACACCAAATAACGTTAACAGTTTCTAACATTATTTGTATTAATGATTCTTTTGTATATCATTAATTCCACTCCAGAATTAGAAAGAAGTTAATTGTAGACCTACCCTAGATATTTATTTAGGCCAAGGGTACTTAAAAGGGGCAAATGTGTTCGTATCGTATTTAAAAAGTTATTTTTGTACTTGAGTTCTGATTAGTAAAAGTTATTTTTTACTTTTCAGGGTGGTTTGCACCATTTAAACTCGATTTAAGAATTTGACATCTCGCTTTCACTAATCATTTAATAGTTGGTGCAAGCGAGATGTCAGATCTTCAGTGTTTTTTTTAAGTCGGTTTAGTTTTTTTCTTATTATTGTTACTGACTCTTACTTTCTTTACATATACTTACATAACGTAGAAAGATGAAGGTTATTTAAATTATTTGTGAACACGAGATATAAATGCAAATATAGAGTAACAAACTGTCACTAATATTCGCACATGACAAAGTAGCATAGTTATGTTATTGTATTTTTTATATATTGATCTTTGCATAATGGTATACTTTATTGATTAATACGAGGTTATCAACTTCGTCTGTGAGAACGATAATATTGAATTTGTTTTGTAGTTGAAGTAAGGTAGTTACAGAATTAGTTAATTCATAACGTTACCATGTTGATCATTCTAAATCTTATATTGTTTTGACTGTTTGAACAATTCGGTCATCAAGTTGTTCAATTGCGGGCAGTTGGTTGTGAGATTCCGAGAAAGAGATCACTGTTTATGTTTTTATGTTTATTGACAACTTATTCCTCATAAGCTAATTCTCAATTTCTAAACTATAA
This sequence comes from Zeuzera pyrina, assembly GCA_907165235.1. Taxonomy (NCBI): domain Eukaryota; kingdom Metazoa; phylum Arthropoda; class Insecta; order Lepidoptera; family Cossidae; genus Zeuzera; species Zeuzera pyrina. Next base: position 11,421,189 of record OU015641.1, read on the forward strand.
CAAATTTCTCTATACATCTTCATATGATCTTTATATAGTTGATTATATGATTTGAAGCCATAACCAATGTCATTCACAGAGACTATAAACAGGATTGGACCCAAATGCGACCCTTGTGGAACTTCGAACCTTAATATTTATCCTATTTTTTCATTTTTATTCATAAGTTAAAACAAATGTGGCAATGACATTTATAATGTAACTAGAGATGGGCTAGTTCGTAAATGATTGACTTAGTTGTGATATTTATTAGTTATTAGTAAAACAAACATTTTTAGAATTTTTGAACGTTTGTGTGGCTTCAATAAAACCGTCTAGAATTAAAAGTATAATAAGCGTCATTATCTGAGAAAATTTGTATTTTTAAAAAACACTTAAAAACGAAGAATAGGAGATTATTATTGTTTGTGATATACATCGCACAGTAATATTCTTCTGTTATTATTTAGTCTTACATTTCGAATGAATTGTTACTCACATAACCTTTAGGCAACATTACAAATTAAAGACAAAGCGCTTGACAATATAACCTGAATTTTTTCAATACTGTACTATTTTGGATAATATAATTGAGCGTTGTATGTGAATATTTCATAGTTTCGAGTATAGAACAGAAGAGCAATGTTATTACAGTGCTATGTGTAATACGTCGGACCAGCGAACGGTGAGAATTAGCGAAATTTTGGTTAGTTTCTTGTTTGTTTACATTATCGACAAAAATGAACATATCTGTATCACCTCACTTTATAATATCATCTCACTGTCAATTAGAAAAGGGCAGATCATCAAAAATTACCACAAAACCGTACTTTATCACCACTTCTGGCGGTAAATATTATTATATATTTGGGCTTACAGATGATAAAATGCGCATGCGCATGGCCCGACACATGGTTGGTTTTTTTTAAAAACCTCGCTCGTACCAAATGCATTATTATTAGTAAACGTCAACGCTGTAAGTCCGATAAGAAATAATAATCAAATAATAAAAATAACTATTAAAAATTGACACTGGTCGTTGACTCTAACGTTTTTGAGATAAGTCTTATCGAAATGGTTTTATCGAAAAATCGATATTGTAACAATGAACTTAGTAGCTGACATTATTTTTCTCTTTAATCTATGCATTAAAAATAATTAAAAACCAGGCTAAGTGTAAAAAAATTGTGTAAAAAAAAAATTTTTTTTTACCGAGAAGGGAAAACATCTCCACGTACATTACTTTACGGCGACGAGGTAGGTAGTGTTGGATTCAAAACAACAAAAACTGTTACTCGTTTGTTAGAGGCGCGCGCATAGCCTGGGAAAAACGTTTTTATTTTTCTGTGTAAGTTTTGCTTAGCTGAGTTCTATTGCTAATCGATAATTGTATGTATTTATTATACTGATGTTATTAATATTTCGTTGGTTTTGTAAAATGTTTACAAAACGAACGAAAAAAAGGAAAATCCCAGACTTCTATACTATTTATATTAACATATTTATTTTTTTAACCATATTTTATTATAGAGACTATAAATTATAAAGGCGAAACTGCCTGTCTGTTTGTTACGTTTTCATAGCACCATCTGCATCGGACCGGTTTTGATGAAATTTAGAATCTGTGGAAGGACATCACTTTTTTTAATTCCACGTGGATGAAGTCGTGGTCAATAGCTAGTCTATACTCTAATATTTTAAAGGGAGAGAGCAGATTTTGTTAGTTTGTTTATATGTGGAGGGTAATCTCCGTAACCACTACACTTATTGGAATAATACTTTTACCACTCGAAAGATTCATTATTCTAGATGGAGTTCCGAGTCGTACTTGGTGCAGCATATATCGCTTGCAAACCAAAAAGGCAATGCCGCTAGCCTTATGGGCACTTTTGTGTCAGGTAGCATTCGGGGCGGTCTTTTTGAATAAGGCTATGGCGAACTGTTATTATTATTAGAGATATTATATTGAATTTATTATATACTGTTAAATATGAAATGTAACGAGAGCACTGATCGCTATGAACACGTTATCAATTCTTCATCACAACTATTATGTACTTGATTATTCGACGGCTTCTAAACAACTGAACCCTTACAAGACCAAAATCAGGCTTATATGCAGTCCCACCCATTACACGCAGGAAATCCATTCTACCCTCGTTCTTGTTACTAAAATGTTACAAAATATCACACGTGGGTACTTCATGTGATTAAAATTAATGTGGAACTAACAATACATTAGAGATATTATATTGATTGATATTGAATAAGGTTACGGCCAACTGTTATTATTATTAGATATATTGTTTTTAGTAAACTATATTTCTTTATTAATATGGAATAGTTTAGATAAATAATGTTTATTATGTAAATGTTATTGATATTTAAAGTATGTTGTTTTAGATACTCGTATACTATATAAATAAAGCTTCTAGATGGATATTATGTATTCCACATGGGCGAAGTCGAGTTGGGCCACTAGTCTATATATATAAAAGGCAATGTATGTATGTATGTATGTATGTTCGTATGTTCCTTATGGACTCCGAAACGGCTGGACAGATACGATGAAATTTTTAGGGAATCTTCAGATTGGCCTAGCGGGTGACCCTGTAAGTTTGGTAGCGATCGGATCAGTAGAATTTTTGTTTTTTTGTTTTTTACGCCCAGTGAAACTAACGCCCAGTAAAACGGGCCGGGTTTGCTAGTATTATATAAATGAGCGACAGAATGAGTAATTTAAACTATATTTTATTATAATTTTTATTGCAAATTAATCAATTATTAATTATTATTTTTAACCATTAACCTTTGCATAGCAAACACCAACTGCTAAACAGTTAGTATATACACGTGCATACTCATACATACGTAACACCTTTTGTTTTTTTTTGGTCACACAACTCGAGTCTTGGCTATGTGAGGCGCAATAACAGAGCGCCCCGGCATTCGCAGTGCCACGACAGCGAGGATTTGGATTACCAATTCTCCAAAATGTTTATAAACTTATTCCGAAATATGAATTTAATTACTCTCCTGCGGATTTCTGTAGGAGCCATCATTCACCAACGATAAAATGCAAGCATTATTAACGCTACGAGCACCACCTATGCATAATATATACCTATGTTTTTACTATCATGTAAATATTGATTTGAATGAATGCTAATCGCTCTAAGTAAATTGTTTGTTAGAATTTCGCCAATCCCACCGCCAAGCTATCTTTGTCGACAATTATCGAGCCAATTGTTGACGCTATTAATAGAACTGCAATAATTGCGAAGGTTAAAGGACAAATTGAGGAACGTTCGGGCGCTGCGTTCGACCAAAGTAGTAGCGTGATTGTTGTTAGTCGTAATTGGGAATGGTTGGAAAGATTTATTTATTTATTTATTGTATTATTCATATAGGTATGTATAAAAGTAAATAAAATCCAGTAAATTGAAATCCTAAATCAAAGTTTGAACCCTGTCAGTGTACGCAGGCGCAGGCCCCTAAACTTTATAGACATCTATAATTATAAACCTTTGGACATCTGTATATTCCTCATATAAATAAGCGGTAATTTTGATCATCTTCTTTCTGTATGTATCGTTCTATTTAAATATAATACTATGTAGTTACGCGTGCAATAAATTATAAAATAAATAAAAAATATAACTTGGATCTGAATATAGCATCAAGGCGCAATCAAATCACTGGTCCAGCGATGATATGCCTCTTATAATTATTTATATTAAGCTTTCAGAATGGTAAAACGGATCAGTAGAGAGCAGCCGGTTTATTCTATACTGGCGCCCCGTCCCGACTTCGCCTGGGTTGAATAAGTATTAAATAGCCTATGTTCATCTGGAATGATATGTACCTTTCAAATGCTGAAATAATTTTTCAAATTGCGAATCCATAGTTACGCTACACATATAAACAAACTTACGAATTGTGCGTCTCTTCTTATTATTAGTATAGACGTAATTAATATAATTAGTTTTTAGTACAGCCATGCAATTCTGTAAAAACTCGAATCACCCAAAGCGAGACTCGCTCGACAATTCACCCCATTTCGCATTCGAACACACTTGACCTTCAAATGGAATTCTCTGAATCAAACACTCTAGGAGCGAAGTGAAGTGATCTTAGATGCGAGTTTGTCGGGTATTGCTTTAAGAGTAAACATCTCAGTCCATATTTCGTCTTAGAGTATTTTAACTTCTTCTGAGATATAATAGGTATACGTTAAATAAAACTCGTTTATTTAGACTGGATTGTTATATTTAGCGAAACTTCATAAAATTCATTTACGGTAGTACAACTCGCCGCCGCCACTCATCGAGGCGGCGCTAGTATCTCTGTCGACTTTAGAGAATACCAAATCACAGTTGACAATCTCACCGCGGATACAGAAGTGAATTTGACTAATTTGCGATAGAGAATCGCACTACAGATTTTTTTCTCTCCTAGTCGTGCTCGGCTAGGAGGGAACATATTCTTCTAATGCCCGCCACACACGATAAAGTATGCTTGATCAAGTCCGTCTAATTGGCATGGAGAGTTATTTGGCATAACGCCCCTAGAATGTCACACACGATCAATTTGATGCAACCTCCGCTTCATACAAATTGGACGGGCTTGATCAAGTGTAGTTGATCGTATGTGGCGCACATAACAGTTATCTTCTAACAGACGTTTTCTAACAGATTATTTTATACTCCATGCTCAAAAGTCTATTCGTCATTGTTATGTTGTTAACTATTCTTGTAATTGTGGCTCTTTTTTAACTCACCGCACCTCCACAAAAACAGCCCCAATCAGCTTACCGTAATTGTGTAAATTCAGTATTAAATAACCTGAAAGAATTCTACGAAGATTTTATAGAATCTTTGATTCTTTGATATAAATAACATAAAGTCAAAAGTTGTTTTACAATGTTCTTCGTTTGAAATTATTATCTTTAAGTAGAAGGTAGTTTGATTTTGAAATTATCATATCAGCTTCCATTATTAATAACAATTTCCAAAATGTTTGACCAATGGATGCTACGATATTGAAATTCAAGCTATCCTGGCTATATTAATGCGACTTTTATAATGTTTTTTTTATTTCAGCGTTAAAATGCATACCTGGAGCACAAGATGCAGTATGCAGGACAGAGCAAAGAGAAGAAGACCTAGGTAATATAAATATATGACAATAGGTAATAGTTTCTGTACGTGCACACTTTTAACAAAGAGTATTAGGTGTAGTTTCTTAGAATGCATGTATGTGAAAGATTTTCACATATTATGTATTAGCAATTTTTATTTTTTTAATCTTCTACTGCTTCGGTCAGTTGTTTTTTTGGTGAAAGTGAGATATAAGTAAGTACTCTTAAATGGTTAAAATGTACCCATTATACCAATAACTTCTACAATGCAGTTAGATCCAAATATTTTTATGATTAAGGCGACACATTGGAAATGTTGCCCGCAGGGATCTCAATTTTTCTAAGTGATTACAAAATGTATGAAAGTGATATTTGGTAACCTGATTCTTCATTCCATTGACTTCATTTTGCTAGTCGCGTTACACGATTGATTAACGTTTTAACAGAAAAAAATCAAAGACACCTTTTTTAAAACAGAGATTACATTTTTCAAACTAACGGGACTGATTTATGCCTCTTCCTGTGTAGATTAATCTAAACACACTCTTCAAAATGCCAATTGGATGTTTTTAAATTATTTATAGTTTGTAATATAAACTAAAATAACCATTTTTTTCGTATTTTTGACCGAATTAAAAGTCGAAGGTTCTATATTTGTTTGTATGTATGTTTTTTTGATGTATGTTCACCGTTAACTTCGTCAATTGTGGACCGATTTCGAAAATTATTTTTTGTTTGAAAGGGTCCGAGGTGGTCCGAGGTGGTCCTATTTTTAATTTCACCGGTATTGCGAAGCTCGAATTTCGTAGATACACCAAATAACGCCAACTACTTATAAGCTTTATGTATATTGATGATTCTCTTGTATGTCATTGCGCTACAGAATTATAAAGAAGTTAATTGTAGACTTGCCCTAGATATTTATTTAGGTCAAGGTCACTCAAAAGAGCGAAATAAACAAAATTTAAGAAAAAAGTTTAACCACCTTCAAAAAAACCATTGAGAAGTACAAAATAAATATCCTTTACTAGTCAAATCTCAAGTACAATACTGACTTATTGATTTAAAATCTAATATATAAAATTCTCGTGTCACAGTTTTAGTTACCATAATCCTCCGAAACGGATTGACCGATTTTGATGAGATTTCATATTTATATTCGGTAGGCCTGCGAATTGGTTGTTATCTATTTTTTTATACTCTTAAGTGATAAGGGTGGTCCACCCCAAAATTTTTTATTTTTATCTTTTTCATGATTCGGCATTGAAAAATACATACAATCCTATATTTATATTATATATTTAATATCGGGCAAAACAACGTTTGCGGGGTCAGCTATGTATATAATTAAATTTGACAGTTATTGAAATCGGTGCCAAATCAATGTGCAACAACAGACGGTTTATTAGTTTGGTAGGCTTGGCGTCGACTTCAGTAACTGACATATACGTAGGTATTTATATCGTGTTTATAAAGTTATTTTTATTGTACTTGAGTGTTGATTAGTAAAGAATAGTTATTTTGTACTTTCAGTGTTTTTTTAAAGGGGGTTTTTCTTGAGTTTGTCCGTTTGTAAGGAGTGTGTGACACAGAAGCTCTAGATTACTTATTGGTCATCGCTGCGTCATCTTAACTATTTTTTTATAATGTGTAAAAGTATCAGTGTGCTGTCCTGCTGTCACAAATTCTCTTGTTGTTTGTTTCACAAATAATAAATTTATATAAATTCCAATAGTCTGTCAGTTATTACTTATTAGTTACGAAAATATGTGTTATTTTACAGAAGTTTCCGTCCAAGAAACAGAAGCAGAGTGTCTCGCTGGTAGCGAGTGGGAGAGCAATTGTCATTACTGTCGATGCTCGGACACAGGTGTAGCCGAGTGCTTGAAACAGGATATTTGTGGTGACGGCATTTCAAGTAAGTGCAATGGAGCAATACAAAAAACCTATCGATACAGCAGTTTATTTTTATTAATAAAATTAGAAATTACTTTTGTGGGAATTACAAAGGCTCGGACATAGCTATCGCACGGCGGGGAAACAATTATGAATTCCATAAGACAGATTTCTAAACGCCAGTATAATCAATGAATTGGAATTTACATAAACATATCATCCATTGTGCAATATTTTGTTTGTATGGATACAAAAATGACTATTCGGGGTACATAAGCGTATATTAAGGGGGGTACGGACCCTTTTTTACCCCCGTGTTAAGTAGTCTTCTATGGCTAGTCTATAGGAGTAAAAGAAATATAAATAATGCACCACCCGCTCGTTTTTCTCCGCAGGTTGTAAAAGTAAGCCTAGGAATATATTATTGGAACGAAGTTCTTTAATGCGGCTTGTAGGACGAAAAAGCGATATGCCCCCTTCACTCGCCTCTCAGCAACTCTCTCTACCTCTTCTTAACACACGCTAGTTAATTCAGCAACGGTGTGGCGGGACTTGCGCGCCGCGCAGTGGCACTCGGTTCATTAGCTCTACACATATTTTCACAGTGATCTTTCTGTCTCTTTCTATTATATACGAGTGTGTCTTGCGTGCGAATATCGAGATTCGAGCAGATAAGCCGCGTGCGCGCGTCCCTCGACCGCACGCGTTTTTTTTTATTGAGAACTTGTACCATCTTATAAGTATATAAGTAACGGGCTGACAACTTGCTACTAACTGACTCTGCTTCGTCCCGGTAAGCCCAAACACCTATGTACTACATATTACTGCGAAAAGTGGCGCTAAAGTAAAATTTAGTCGTGACTTGAACCTAATATACACCTCGAAAGGCATAACGTTAATATGTGTGTACTAAATAATCTGTTCTGGTTTGTCTGAATGCAGATATATCTGTTTCCATAACAAAAATTACATTGATTTTAATGTATATAATTATAGTGAGTCCATACAAACTACTTTTTGATTTTCGCGTTAACTTTTATCGGCGGTGAATGACACCCCTTGCTTCACCCCTTATTTAAAGAATGCGAAATGTTTATTGGATTAATTAGGTTTCCGTTTTGTAATGGTACACAAAGGAATGGTGAGAGTTCCTTATGGTACGACCTCGTCCGTCTATCTACCACAGCTGCTTATTCCATCAACTACTAACTACATCTAGTTTTAAAAATTGCTTGCCTGCTTTTATTGTAAATGAAAAATAATATTTTATTATGTGATGAAGCCGAAAAGGGTGCTCAATTCGAAAGAGTGAATCTGCTCAATCATCTACTTATTGAGCGGATTCACTCTTTCGATTTGAGCACCACTGGAACATCTTATTGGTCTACCTTATCGGATTATTTCCAAGATATGGAGTCGTTGGAGCGTGAGCCCGACTCGCACGTGGCCTGTTAATTTTTATTTGTTTTAAATGTGATATCGATTTGTTTTCCAGCCGAGCCAATTCGCTGTAAGCCAAACACGACTTTCGAGCGAGATTGCAATTCATGCACATGTCTTGAGAATGGTCTGGGGCTGTGTACGATGAACTTCTGCCCGAGATCGTCAAGTAAGAATAAAATATATACAAAAATAACCTATGCACTAGTATGCACTGTGAATAATTATTTTGCATCACATATATTATTAACTACCTATGTACATACATACTACATAATACCTACATATCTTTACACTGTATTCTTAACGGGGTAGTCGGAGAGGATGGAGCGCTAAGCGTCGCGGTCCTTACATACTTCTTTCACTTCCTCGAATCTCATCATTCTCGTCACACATTAGTATGAGGAGAATGATGTTAGCGAGTGTTAGCCGAAGGAAGTGTCTAAAGCACGCGAATGCCTAGGCGAAAATGTGTGAGCAGAACTATCTATGTATATTTAATTAGCTAATTTTTGGACGTAGTAGCGTTGCATCTTGCTCCGTAAAAATGCATGTACGTAAAGTGTACGTTACCAAAATTAATTTCTGTACTCAGCTGTTTCTAACAAAGTAATAAGTAACACAATAATATGTGTGTTAGTGTGTGTGTGGTGTGTGTGTGTGTGTCTGTGTGTGTCTGTGTGTGTGTCTGTGTGTGTGTCTGTGTGTGTGTCTGTCAGTGACACATTATTGTGTACCATAATTTTATGTATTTTTGTGTACTATAAATTATGCCCCCACTATACAATTTATGGAGGATGTAAACTCAAAGGGGTTGTTGTACTCGTCTATCATCGGCTTTTTCTAGCAAATGATAAGTTTACATACGATAATCTTAGAGTACTTATTGTGTAGTTTAACATCTCAGTAAACGCCCCTAGTATACACTATATGGAGTGTTGTAAACCCTACACTCTGGAGGGAGTAATTTTCTGTCCTCGACTGTTTTGGGAAGCTATAAGTGATACTCACATATATATGTACATCTAGGTATATAGAAGCGAAATACCACTCACTTGACTGGTTAATCACAAAATCTCAAAGAGCTAGGACCATGAAATTTGGTTTGATGATAGTTTATATGTAGGGGTCCACTAAGAAAAGAGGGAAAGTGTTGACTTTTGTATGACACTTTTATATGCAAATGAGATACGAGATTCACATTTTGACGACCTCTGTGGTGCAACAGCTAAGTGCGTCGGAAAGTAAACGGGGGTTGCGGGTTCGATTCCTGAACCGAGTCTGGGCGTTTACGTATAATATTTATTTACAAAAGAAAAATATATAAGTAAGTAGTATATCAGTTGTCTAGTAGCCAAAACACAAGCGCTGTGCTGCTTACTTTGGGACTGGATGGCGCTGTGTGAAATGTCTGAGTATATTAAAATATATATTATATTAAATTAAAGTATTAAATTAAAAATTTTATAGAATTCCACTCGCAAAAGTTGGGGGGGTTTAAACTTCATGCACAGCTGAACCGCTGGATCAACTAAGCCTTAGAAGGCTAGTTTTTTTTTTTAATTCCACGTGACCCAAGTCGTGGGCTTATCTTTGTGTAACTTAAGACCTCATTTAAATAACATCGTAATATGTTTTTCTCTTTTGAAACAGTTGACAAGGAATGCGCCCCCGGTACGACGTGGTCCAGTCAATGTAACAGTTGCCGGTGTACCAGTTCGGGGCAGGCTACTTGCACGGAAAAAGCCTGTTCAGATAATTCTGGTGCGTCATCAATACCTTATTTTTTCGTCAATATAAAAAAATCTTATATGATACCCAGCTATATTGAATAGGCTGAGTCTTAGTTATGATACAGTATAAGTATAACAGTAGGTTGTCTTCATAGAAAGCTAGCATATGCGGTTTATATGTGTGCGCGCTAATACACACGCGCCGTAGCACACACGCAACGGCAATATTTTGGGCGAATATGGGTAATTATTGTAGCGCCGGTCGGGGTTACACGCGACGCAAACATGCGACCGCTTCCGTTTGTCTTAAATTCGTTTTTCAAATCGACGCAATATGAAAATGTTTGAATCTCATAAACGACCGTATTATAATGTCCTTAGATGCCTAAATAATTTTAGTCTAGTCTAATTTTAGTCTATGTATACGAGGAAAAATATAGATCTATTTATAAAGAAAGGCGACATTGGTGGTATGGAAACCCGAGGTCGTGATAAATTGGTTATTCCAAAATTTTAATTACGTAAGTCAAATGTTTCATTTTTGGGTAATTGCATTCGTTTTTTTAATAAAGTTCCTCAAAAAGTCACTCAATTAACAGAAAATATATTTAGATTAGTTATAAAATGTACATTGATTAGATAATCATAGTATAAAATAAAATAAACGATTTCGTTGAAGATAAAACAATAGTCTGGAAATGATCTTCTCTGCACATGCATTTACTGGCTCTCTGAATATTGTATTAATACCTTTTGTAAAATGATTTTGAAAAAATTATACCTGGCTGAGTTTCTTGTCGGTTCTTCTCAGTGTCCAGGTTTTCTTTTCTCTTCTCTTTGAACCGAACTAAAGTAGATTTGACGTTCAAAAATACCTTGTAATTAATTGGGTTTACTTGAATAAATTGATTTGTCTTCGACTTTGACTTAGTCATTCGAATGCAGAGTAAAAATCATACTTCAACATAGCTTCAACAAGAAATTAAATTTTTCAAACACGAATAATTTATCCATATGCATTATTTTTAGCGACTTAAAAAAAAAGGTGGTTCTCAATTCGACTCCTATGTATGTAATATTATAGTCAGAATTGCACTGTTTTTGTATATGTTAGTCTATACCAACTTCTAAACATGTGTGCCAAATTTCATAAGTGTATGGTATGTTTGTATGTTTGTCCGCGCATAGCTCAAAAACTATAAATCTGATTGCAAACATTTTTAGGGATAAGTGGAAGTTTCATCAATATCGGTTCAGTAGTTTTTGAGATAGAGAGTTAGTTAAGTGTGTATCAGTCACTAGGTAAACGTGTAGTGTCGTTGGCTTAACAGCGTAAATCTAAAACATGTCATTATGCATGTTGTTTTTTTTTCAATATTTGCATGCAGTTAGGCTCCAGCTAAACAATCTCAATAGAAATTTCAAAATGTGGGTTAGCAATTTAAAAAGTAATCTTGTAATCGTTAGATGCAAACATAATAAAAAAATGATTAAGTATTAGTTTCAATTACAACTGAAATTAGAAAAATGAAGAAATAACAAAGTAATTTAAAAAATTAAACCGCCTTTAAAAAACACTGAAAAGTATAAAACAACTATCCTTTACTAATCAAAACTCAAGTATAATTAAAATAACTTTTTAAATACGATACACATATCTATATAATTAAATTTGACAGTTATTGAAGTCAGTGCCAAATCAATGTGCAACAACAGAAAGTCTATCTATTAGTTTGGTAGGCTTGCCACCGACTTCAGTAACTGACAAATTTAATTATATAGATGTGTGTATCGTATTCAAAAAGTTATTTTAATTGTACTTGAGTTTTGATTAGTAAAGGATATTTATCTTGTACTTTTCAGTGACTTTTTTGGAAGGCGGTTTAATTTTTTAAATTACTTTTTTATTATTAATTACGAAATGTATAACTCCGCATCTCACACCCAGCGCAACAACCCTACGTATCCGGCCGAGAGTACGCAATTCCTTTACGCATGAGCATGAGACGGGGTTGTCTTTCTTTTCTACATATTCTTCGGTTATGTGTTACTTTTTACCTGACTACGGTGAGATTAAGATAATGGTTATGATTTTAGAAGCTTTTGTATGTATGTATGTATATATACATTGTACATATTAACACATGATATATATGTATGTACGTAGCTGTGGGTGTGTATATGTTCTCTCGTGGAGTCGAAACCACCTACCCGATTTTAACTTGATGTCACTTTCGTTTTAACAAGTTTCAACTACGTGAGGGTGGTTTATATAAAGTTTTAAACTTTCGCGTGCATTATAAAATATCTAAAACGGGAAATTTAACGCGATTACCTTTTTATTTTGGCTTGACGTTTCGACCGAGTTGCATCGGCCGTGGTCACGGCCGTGGTCTCAAGCAAACTGTCGCAGCAAGTTTCACTCCGTGTCTGAGGTTTTGCCATCTACCCCCGATATTTGTAAATAGTTTTCACGATTACGTAAGGGTTGTAAAGTAGGTTATTTAAAGAAAATCCAATATGACGCGTCATAATGTCATGGCATAGACTAAAAAATTTCATCAAACCTGATCATGATGGCCATTAAATTCAAAAGCTTAATGCCCGATTTCACCAAAGTCCTCTAATACTTAGCGAACCCCTAAAAATGAATAGGGGTCCGTTAACGATAAAAAATTATTGTTAGCGGACCCCTATTCTTTTTTAGGCATTTGCTAAGTATTAGGGGACTTTGGTGAAATCGGGCATGAGACTGCTATTTCGGAAATATATAATACAAAAATATACTTAATTAATGTTGAATTCTCCTCACACATTTTCGCCTAGGTATGCGAATGCTTTTGACATCTCCGTCTGATAACACTGGCTATTTGATCTTCATAAGTTAGCCTTGGTCTTCCTTGGCTTCTTTTACCATTCACTTTCGGTCTGTAGATTTTCTTCGTTAGTCTTTCAATACTCGTACTTTCTATGTGCTTTTATTGTACTTTATTGCACGGTAGTGAGGCCTGGATATGCCCGAAATTGAATGAAAGTAAGGTAAATGCAGTAGAAATGCGATCTCTCAGATATAAACAATGAAGTGACAAAATAAGCAATGAAGAGACGCAGTATGACAGGGTTACACGACAGTGTTATTGTAAAAATAAAGAAAGGAATGCTTAGATGGTTCGGGCACATAGAAAAACATAGTGATAAAAGACCGATGAAGAAAATCTGCAGACCGAAAGTGAGTGGTAAAAAAAGCCAAGGAAGACCAAGGCTGACGTATGAAGATAAAAAAAAAATTATTGCTTTGATTTTTAGTATGACAAGAAATAAAACACATAGTTTTTAAATTTATTTGAGGTATTAAAAGTAGAAAATGATAGTAAAATTATTTAGATTTATTTATTTCTAATATTGAATGTAAAATCATCAGTTTAGGTAACCTAGTGCCAAACCAAATTAACTGTAAACATTACAATTTAAAACAAGAAAACTATGAAGTATAAATTACTATGGGGAAACATTGCAAGAAGCTTATCAAGCTAGTTTTCTAGGTGTATTGGACAATGAGTGTAAATGGAAATTACAGATAGATAAAGTATGCAGTAAAATTAATAAATTTATTTATGTACTTAGTAGACTAAGAAAAACAGCAAGTCAAGAAACCATATTAGCGGCATACTATGGATACGCATCGAATCTCAAATATGGTCTTTTATTGTGGGGAAACTCACGCGATTTAAACAGAGCGTTCATTGCGCAAAAAAAATGTTTACGGGCTATGTGTGGTGTACCTCCTTGGGAATCATGCCGACCACTATTTGATAGGTTAGGTATTTTGCCGCTTCCATGCATGTATATTTTTGAAGTTGCCTGTTTCGTCAAAAAATATCCTTATCTGTGCAAGAAAGCTTTTGAAATATATCTGCGTAATAGTAGGAATCCGAACAGATTGGTTTTGGATAGAGTTCCCAAAACAAGTCTGTGGCAGAGAGGTCCTTACGCTATGTGTGTAAGGATCTTCAATGCGCTACCTGTGGATGTGATAAGGTTACCGTATGCGCCATTTACAAAATCTTTATAAAATGGTTAAAGGCAAAAAATTTTTACAGTATAACTGAGTTATTTAATTAATGACATTCTCAATTATGTTACTATGACAAATTTAATATGTACGTCTTTTTTTTTAATCCATTTTTAATTATATTGTCATGATTATTTTGTATTTATATAATTACTTGGTTAGATATGTGTGTATGTTGATTTTTTAAATGTTTGTTATTTTTTCTATTGCTATTGACTCATAATATTGAGTTAACATTTGTATGCTAACTTGTTAGCGAAATGTGTGTTACTTATAACCTTTGTACCATCTGCGTTTTATATACCACATTTCTTACGAATAAAGAATTATTATTATTATTATTACAGAGTGAGCTCACTGCTCAAGTGCTTTCACTTGCCATTTAATTAGCAAATATGATCTGTTCCCTGAAATAACTCACACATACAGTCTGACACTGAAGGCGCTAAGCATTAATCGATACATCGGTCAATGGACGATGTATACTTTGTGGGTTTCAACATCGATCTCAAAACATTGACGTTTATGAACGATACATTGATTTTTTGAAAACATCGATGTATTATTTGCATCTATTTTATTTTAGAACCTTTAAGAAAATGCGCCCCGGAATCTGAATGGCAAAACGAGTGCCATTCTTGTTGGTGCACCGACGGGGGCCTGCCAATGTGTATGAGAACAGCGTGTACCGCTACTGCCAGTAAGTAACTTGCCCATTGGAAATATCTGTGGATCTGCCAAATTACATCGTATTACAATAGACTTGTCGACTCTTCTTGAAATTAGTAAGTTTTATGCATATAGTATTCAATTAAAATAATTAATAATTTAAAAATTTTAAAATCAATGCATCCGTAAAATATGTAAAAATAATTGAAGTTATAAGCTATTGGCTTTTAAACTCCAATAGTGGGAGCGAAGTAGGGGCCAAAGTGGGTACGAAGTGATGACGAAGTGGGTACGAAGTGGATACGAAGTGGGAACAAGTCAGAAGGAGGTGATTCAATCACAATCAAATCAAAGTAAAATCGACTTGTAGTGTTATTACTTATTACTCAGCGGTAAGAGCGACAGTCTGTCCTCACTATTTGAACTTAAAAGCCAAGAACTCTTATATTTTTCCATGTACTCGTATTTTGAATATTTTTTGTAGTTGTGCTCAATATTAGGAAACCCATCTTTTGCTTAGTTTCAATATACCTATAGTATAAAACATATTAGGCAAATAATCTACTATTAACGTGCAATCCATAGCACTAAAAATTAATCCCGGGGTGAAGTGAGGTGGAGATTGAAGCACTTAACTGAGGTTCACAGATCATTTCTACTGATTGTGCGACATACACACATTAACATTTATTTAGCTATTATCTATAATATTTAATACAGTAGACGAATATCGGTTAGAGACGAATAAAGCGTAAGAAACTGAAGCTATTTACTTGGAGCCATAAATGGCTCCATTTGGTGAGCAAGCGCTTATATATTGCATCGTTCGATTACAAATAAATCAAATAAAAAAAAATTATGAAAAAAATTAAACCGCCTTCAAAAAAAACACTGAAAAGTATAAAATAACTATCCTTTACTAATCAAAACTCAAGTACAATTAAAATAACTTTATAAATACGATACACATACCTATATAATTAAATTTGACAGTTACTGAAGTCGGTGCCCACCAAACTAATAGACTTTATGTTGTTGCACATTGATTTGGCACTGACTTCAATAACTGTCAAATTTAATTATTTAGGTATGTGTATCGTATTTATAAAGTTAATTTAATTGTACTTGAGTTTTGATTACTAAAGGTTAGTTATTTTATACTTTTCAGTGTTTTTTTTGAAGGGGGTTTAATTTTTTTTAATAAAAAATATTTATATTTTCCTTTTGAGTGATCTTGACCTAAATAAATATCTAGCGCAGGTCTGCAATTAACTTCTTTCTAATTCCGGAGCGCAACGATGTACAAGAGAATCATCAATATAAATAAAGGTTTTAACCAGGTCGTGTTATCTAGTGTATCTTCGAAGTCCAAGCTCCAATATCGGTGAAATTTAAATGGGACCACCTCTGAAGTATTACCTACCAAACGAAAAATGAATTTTTAATATCGGTTCATAAATGACGGAGTTATGAGGTAACAAACATACAAAAAAAAAACCAGTCGAATTGAAAACCTCCTCCTTTTTTGAAGTCAGTTAAAAAAAAAATATTGTAAAAGGTGGTTGGTAAATCGGTTTATAAATGACGGAGTTATGCTTATGAGGTAACAAACATACAAAAAAAAAACAACAACATGCAGACGAATTAAGAGCCTTGTATTGTATTATACTAACTTAGTTGCGTAACTTTTTTGTCGCTTGTTAATAAATAGATGCATATTATACATACATATCTTCACGCTGTATCCCTAACGGGGTAGTCAGAGAGGACGGAGCGCCAGGAGTCGCGGTCCTTACACACCTCTTTCGCTTCCTTAAAATGTTAATAAATACATACCTGTTTATATCAGCGTTATTACTATAACATATGTCTAGAGATCTAATTGCTAAATGCTAGAATATATTATGTATGTAACCGCAAAAATAATAATAAGAGGAATATAAATGTCTAAAAACACGGGAAATTAACGCGATTACCTTTTATTTGGCTTGACATTTCTGCCGAATTGCATCGGCCGTGGTCTCAAGTAAACTATCGCAGCAAGCTTCACTACTCGTCCGAGGCAGATTTTATATCATCTACCCCCGATGTATAAAATCTGCCTCGGACACGGAGTTACTTGAGTTATTACAGTGGATACTTGAGACCATGGCCGTTTCAACTCGGCCGAAACTTCGAGCCCTTTAAAAGGTAATCGCGTTAATTTTCCGTGTTATTAGATATTTTATAACCCAACGCGAAAGTTTAAAAGTTTAAATAGGAATAGAAATGTTACGATGTGTATTTTCGTAATAAAAACAATAAATTCAAATTTATTAATAAAGTAAACTTTAATAAATGTAATCTGTTTCAATGGCATGTAGTGTATAATATCGCGTGTGCGAAATAGAATAGAAGTGAAGGCACTGCAATTTTTTTTTTGACAATTGTATAAAATTGATTATAAAATGGATTTGGCGGTATTTTCGTCGGTCGTCGTTTCATGTCTGCGCGAACGAAGATTAACGACGCGCCATATCTTTCGTGTCTTACTGTACCTACGTAATGTAATGTATAGATAGTAAACAATATAAAACAGTCCTCTGTAATCTGCCAAAAGCGTACAGACGTTTATTTCCTTGTAAATAATTATGAATCTTACGACTTTAAGATAGCATTTAAAACACGCACCATAAAATATAATACTCGCAAAATAGACACAAAAGGCAATTTATTTTACATTTGCACTAGTGCTTGACGTACGATAAAATGTTATCGATTATAACAATTTGAAGGTATAAGCTACATAGGATTTCTAATAAAACGCACTGACAATCC
The DNA here is from genome assembly GCA_907165235.1 of Zeuzera pyrina. Classification (NCBI taxonomy): domain Eukaryota; kingdom Metazoa; phylum Arthropoda; class Insecta; order Lepidoptera; family Cossidae; genus Zeuzera; species Zeuzera pyrina. Next base: position 11,438,935 of record OU015641.1, read on the forward strand.
ATCAACTTTTATCAGTAACCAATTTATAAGCGACTAGCGGATCCGACAGACGTTATCCTGTCCGAAATAAAAAAAAATCCTGGAACCCAATTGCAACGCCACCGACGGGGTACAATTGCGAATATAAACCATCTAGGGTCCCACTCAGTAGTATTTATTCGGTCATCGTTCACAAAAGAAAAAACGAAGTAAGATTTTTTATTTCCACCATTTTTAATGTAATTGGCATTTTTGCCGCGTTATTTAAACTATAAAAAATTAACACGTCAACTTTTGTTTTTTATTCAAATAGCTTTTTGAATATTAGACTTACGCTTATAATTGTTACACCTTTTTTGTTAGGCATTTCAATACCTTTCATATAACACCTCACTCGTCCAAATAGGTTAAGTAGTTATTGTGTTACTCGACAAAATTTAAACCAAGAATCGCCATTTTTGTGACGTCATAGCTCCCTAGTCCGCCAATTAAGATAGTGACAACACCGCTTTTCTTATTCAGGAAACACTACTGAATACAACAATACCAGTTGTCGGTATAATACTGCTCAGTCCAACGAAAATCGTTATTTGACTTTATTCAAGTTAGCCTCTCTACGGATATGGGCGCCTCGCGCTAAAAGCTCACATAACAATTCCATTCCTCTTTTTATTTCTGTGTAAAAAACACGTGATTAAATTCTACTAACGAAAGCGACACTATTATTGATTTAGCTGTTCTCTAAGGGAGCTGGGAGTATTATGCGTTATGTTCAATTTGTATTTTATTTTTATTTTGATTTTATTTTAAGTAAATTGTAATTATTACGGTACTTGTACCTTCAGCTACACCTATATGGGGTAAAATTACATTGGTTCCTAATGAATGTTTTGTTAAATTTCCTCTTTTTTTAATAAAATTAATTTTAATAGTAAATTATTTTAAAATTTTTTGTTTCGTTTCAGATTTACAACTTGACGATAACTCAAAAAATAATGTACTGCACAAAATTCCCGAAGCGGTGAGTTTTTTTTATCGCCTTTAATAGAATTCATATATAAAAAAACAATTTTTAATTTCCGTACCTAATAACTACTTTCATGAGAAATGTACATTTATGACAATTACGAGAAAACGGAGCGAAACATCACGGCGCATTTGTCTTGCACTTCGTTTTAAAAACTCATCTACGATTTCGGTTTTTGGTTTTAAAACACAACGCATTCATATTATTTGCACAAGAGAATAACATTAAATAAGGTAAGTAACTTTTTACTTGTAATTTTGTCTTGTCTCTTGCTCTTTTATACTTGTTTTCTTCATACTCATGTATTTTCTACCCAATTTACATTTTCGCACAAAATTCACGGTTTCGTTTAATATCAGTGTCGTTAGGATAGTAATTATTACTTTCGTTTTGTTAAAATAACTAATTTAGTTAAAACTCTAATTCTTCAGACACATATAAATGAAGGCAATAAAAGAGGACACACTGCAGAAAATGCAAGTAATGATGAAGACAAGATATCACATATAATATTAAAAAGAGGTGTATGCGAAGCCAATCAAGAGTTTAAATCAGAATGTAACGTTTGTAGATGTTCTCCAGACGGCCATACTTTCTTTTGTTCTCATGAGGAATGTTTAGATAAGGATATTGAAAAAGACGTTGACAAAGACGTCGAAGTTTTTATGGAGGATGAGGTAAATTAACTACAAATTGATAATAATATGATAAATTTAGTAGTAATTAATAGAATTTCTACACTAGTCCGGGAGGAGAATAAAAATATAGATTATACTTGTTGTTTATCTGCCCGCACAGGCTGTAAACGTCAACCAGAAGATACGAGTTAACTTATATGGAAAATGTACAGGCTTTGCCATTTCTAAGCTCGAATATATTCTTTCTAGGAGCGGTGCTAAGATGGGACTTTGTTAGACCATTACATTCTATCTACCTCGAATATTTGAATAAATTCCCTATTGTAGCCACCGTTTTTACTGTAATTCAAAAGTTGAATATAGGTAGAATACCACTAATGTACATAGTATGTTGAGAATCATTACAATGAAATAAACTACATTCAAGTAGCAATTGATTAGGCGTTCATTATGTCTCGTAGTCTCAAGATGAAGTCATTTTGTAAAGTGATTTCTTTACTGTATTTGATTGGTTTTAAATATGCTGATATATGTGTGTATCTAACACTCGTATTCATAAACAATACTAGCTTAAGTGTAGATGCTAGGTGTGTAGATGCTTTACTTAGTAAAGCATCTACACTGTGCGAAGTATTATATTTCTTAGTGCGTTCCTCATAGCAAGCCATTCTATTCACAAACAATACTTAAGTAACACTTGCGTAAGTGAACGCACTGCGTAGAATGCAGATCTGCGATTGGTCCATTTGTGTTGCAAAATTCACTCTACGTCTTGACAATTGAAATGACTCAACCTCAACCTACCTCAACACTCAAATGACAACCGTTTATAACCTAGAAACTAAATAAAACATTAATATATCGTTTTATTTATTTTGTTGTGGCTTTTTTGTGAATTCTGTGGTGTTGATCTACGTTAGTAATAGTAAAAGTTAGTAAAAATAAAATTGTCGTTTAACAGCGGTAGAAGAGTGTAAACGACAACTTCTTTCGTGAATCTGTAGCGGGTTCTAAACTCTTCAGGATTGTAGTAATCCACAGGATTTTGAAAATCGCGTATTACTTTTCTAATATTTATTGTCCTCAATTCATTTAACTGATTTATTTAATTATCAAATTCTTCTTCGCTACTGTAATCCATTTTAACTAATTTTCAACTTTTTGGAACATAAATATAATACAACTAGATAGGAAGCAACAATTCGAATTCGATACTCACGACACTATGCATTGCGTAAAGTAGCTCCCTAGCTTCCGTAACTATGCGTTCACTTATCCTAACGCATAGTGATGCTCGTCACTCAAGTATTGTTTATGAATCGTATTGTATGACCCTATGCGCTGGTGTGCATTGTGAGACCTCATAGTGACGTTTGTGAATACGGGTGTAAGTATTGTGCAATTTAGGAGTGATTGGATTGGTACAAGGCGGTCATAACCAAATTCGTCATGATTTAATGAAAAGTAGTATAGTGTAGGTATTCATGATCACTTTCATTACTCCTGATGTATTAGTATGTATTGTCTAATTTGCGAGTGACTGGGAAGGTATCTATTAGGGATGCTGTACGTGTAACGATTTGTCACAAAATGGTTGACAGACGTACAAAACCAAACTAATCAAACAAGAAGATTCAATATTATTTTTTAAATTTCTTACTGTAGGGCGTGGATCACATAGAACGTCATTCAGTCTGTAAGCCTCGTGATACATTTTACGTGGGTTGCAACACCTGTTACTGCAATAACGATGGCGCCGACTATTCCTGTACGAATAAGCCTTGTCCAATTCCCGATGATGTGGAACTGTTTCATGAATTGAAGGTATTAAACGCCATAGCAATGTATAGTATTAAACAACTCTTGACGTAAAAAGAATAAGCAGTATTTTTTTTAATTGTATTTAGCTGTAATTGAACCACAGACAAGCTAGCCTACGAGACCTAAAATATTTACGAATTTTTAAGCAATTTTTTTTATTCTGAAAAGCTCAAAGTATCAAGTAGCAACGATAAGTCATACCATACATACAAGAATTCTTTCGTCTTTGTCTTAAAAAAAAGAAAAATTATAATAATCAAAACAAAATTATTTATTTTGAAATAGAAAAACGAATTTACTAGTCTAAATCATTAAATTTTAAATTCAAAAAGGATAGTACAAATAAAAAAAAAATGTAATAAATATCAATAAATTAAAAGCTCAAAGGAAAAAAATGAAGATATTTTGGAATTAGGTATATAATTTCAAAGAACAATAATAATCAAATAGCCGGAGTGATAGCCGACGGAAATGTCAAAAGCACTCGCATATCTAGGCGAAAATGTGTGACGATAATGATGAGATTTGATGAAGCGAAAGAAGTAAGGTACCTGCGGGTATTAAGGCCTAGCTAAGGAAGATTTGAAATTAAATGAAAAGTAATCAATACGCCAATACCACAGACTTTAATAATAATTAGTCTAAAATTTCAATGACTATAAAATACAAAGGGAAAATAGCATTTTTTACCATAAACAAAAACAAAATTAAACATTATTGAAAACCTTGCCAATAGGCCTTATTTTACTATGGTAGGGTAATAAGGCCTACAGCTCTAATATACTTAAATAATCAAACTACGCGTTATACATTTAATACTTGAGATCAATAATTGCATAAACGCAGCAATTACATTAAAAATCATTAAAAAATCTTTAATTTTCTCCCCATAACAATCATTTATTTGAGTAAATGCTCGTTCTATAGGCATCGTGGTCGTAGACACTAAAACTGAAGTTTGTTCAATTAGCATTAAATTACACACTACTTGTTTACATTCGTAAAACATCGAAATTTATATAAAATACATTATGAAACAAATAAAATTTGATTCATGATGTAGGAGGAAAACAAAACCTATGTTTAAATTAGATAGGCCTTAATAGTCGTCGACTGTGTATGTAAGAGAAATTAAATTAAAAATATTTGGATTACAGTACGTTATTCAAGTATTTATTATAAAAAATCTTAAAATGATTAAGAATTTTACACTGCAAATTTATACAGATAAGTGAAACATGACGATCAATACTTGCGACTGATTCGGACCGATTTTTATTATTCGTGCCGCGCGGTCGTCTCTCGCAATGTATGATACAATCCTGGAGACGGGAAGAGGGGTATTCCGCGTTTGTAAACTCATAAAGATATCTTGGTGTGTTAGGCGTCTGTGAGTGTTGCCTTGAGCGGGAGCGCCCATTGTAAATACGATTTTACTCACATAGGCCTTATTAGACGACAGGCCTTATTACCCGCAGGTACCTTCTTATGTAAGGTTTAGAACCACGAAGCTTGGAGCTCTGTCCACTCTGAATACCCCGTTAGGGATACAGTGTGGAGATATGTATGTATGTAATTTCAAAGAATGAAAGTCATTATAAATTTCCAAAATTAATTGACATATAGCTACGGTTTTTCACATCTCTATTTGCACTTGTAAGCTTCTAAAAGTGAGACGCGGTCTCTCAAGACATTACAATGACGAGAATTATCTATTCGTAGAATAAAATAACTATCAAATAAGAATGATAAGGTGATGAGATAATGTTTTTTTTTCAGGAAACAAAAGCCATAGTGCCCTACAAAAATGACAACATTGAAGATACAATAATACATACGCTGTAGACAATTTAAGATGTCTCGAATACTTTTATATTTTTAACAATATGCTTATATTCTAAGTAAAAACATTAAAGAAATCATTAACTAAATTGTTGTTTCTTTACTCGAAATCTTTTAATTTGTTTTCGATTCCATCTCCTCAGTTAATATCATTCTCCAAATACACTTGTAGGAGGAGTAAGTATATAGTGTTGAGAGAGTACGACTGAGTAGAAGCGGTAATGGAATTACTCGAAGATGTTATTCTAACTTTTTTTACAAATCCATGTCTTTTTGTCTGGAATCGACAAATTGGTAAATACATCGTATAGGTTATGGTTAATTATCTAATCAGAAAATTGTTCAGGTTATCAGGTTGCTTAACACAATTCCTTTTTTTTATGTCAGGAAATGCTTTATGCATCCCTGTCCTAATTGGGGGGCGGCTGGGAGGCTATATGCGGGACTCCTCTATGAGTGAGTATACCCACTTAAAACTGACGGTGGTCATCACGGCTCGTTGTCAAAGGGTTCTCTTACGGAACGCTACCGGAGCTCATCTCGGCGCACTGTGACGAAGCACACTTCTCTAGGGAGCAGTTACAGAGCCCCCCTTGTACTTTCGCAGTGCTGCGACAACGCGGATCAGCGCTATTATCCTCCTCGGGATCGCGTCCAAGAACGACCGTAGCCCTAGCCTCATTCTCGGGCCTGGCTACGGGGTTGAACATAATTTTCTACATTAACCATTGACCTACTTAACTAAACTCCTCATTGTCTTGTCTACACTTTGTGTACATTTTACTATACTTCATCTTTATATCCAACAAAGTGTTGTTCAGTGACTTCGCAATTTTAGGTTCTAAGGACATCTAAAAACAAAAGCAATTCGAAAATTGTGTGCGTTGCCAATCGCATGTTTATCAAAGACTGTAACACATGTTGGTGCAACGAAGATGGTACAAGTTATTTCTGTACTAGGAGAGTCTGTGTACCGGAACTACCGGAGGAGAACGATGGCGATGAGAAACCAGAGGTTGTTCGATTTTTATTGGTGTTGGGAACCGCTTGTTCTGGTGCCTAATAATTGCAACGAATCAATTTTAGTATAATATACCTACGTCGTTGGCAAATTGTTGTCACGCATGACCTTTGCTAATGCAAGATTACATTGTAGTATAAACTTTTAAATTTTCGCGCTGCATTATAAAATATCTAAAAACACTGGAAATTAACGCGATTATCTTTTATTTTTGCTTGACGTTTCGGCCGAGTTTCATCGGCCGTGGTCTCAAGTAAACTGTCGCAGCAAGCTTCATTCCTTGTCCGAGGCAGATTTTATTTCATCTACTCCCGATATTTGTAAATAATTATTAGGGTTCCTACACACAACACTCATGGTGTCCACACACTTAACCGGTTGTGAAAAACGAGGTTTTGTCATTTGAATCACAGGATTTCACGCTGTTGACAAATTGTATCCGTTTTCCCGATTGAAATTTTTGTGTCTCTTGATTTCAATTGCTTCACGCACGACTCTTGGTTAAAAGTGGCGATCGATGGAAAGGACTTGTGGGCGATAAAATTCTATCCAATGATTCGTATCCAATTGGAGAAGATGTTCCGCTATCGCTGATTTGGTTAATTAACCAAGCAATTGAAATCAAGAGACACGAAAATTTCAATCGGGAAAACGAATACAATTTATCAACAGCGTGGAATCCTGTGATTCAAATGACAAAACCTCGTTTTTCACAACCGGTTAAGTGTGTGGACACTGTGAGTGTTGTTGTAGGAACCCTAATAATTATTTACAAATATCGGGGGTAGATGAAATAAAATAAAAGGTAATCGCGTTAATGTCCCGTGTTTTTAGATATTTTACATTGTAGTAGTTTTTGTCTTATTTCTGATCTATTTTTTTATTTATATTATTATTCGTCGCATTGTTAATATTTCATATACGACTGTTTACTTTTTCTTTCTGCTTTTATAAAATAATTAATACATTTCATTTCTGCCTGACCCGTTGATATAATGATACTTTATCCTTTATTATTTTAAAATCTAGAGATTACTATCTTTGCTTATTATGGTGTTGTTGGATTCTGCTTTTACTTTCTTATATTAGTATGTCGTATTTGTTTGGTTAATGACTTCTTTTCTGATGTTCGAAATTCAGGAATTGAGTACAATAAAACACCAGTGCCGCCCTGATGAGGTCTTTGAGATTGACTGCAATATGTGCAGATGCAATTCAGATGGCAAATCGTTTTCTTGCACTAGACGTGCTTGTGTGGATCAAGCTGATGAGGATAAGGTGCGGAACTGCTTATCAATGTATTCTTTCTTTGTGTCTCTTGAAAATTAAAAAGTAGATCGTAGATATTTATTAGCTATTACGTTTTTAATTAGAAATCTATTAAAATGGAGACCACCGGGCTGGCAGTTTCTTTCGCCAACGAATCAGTTTGACTATTCAAAGAGGTAATGCTGCCAGTCTGCTGGGTACCCTAAGCAATGACAGCTGTCTAAGCGGCAACTATAAGAAAGTCTATTATTTAAATGGTTTATATTTCCGTATGGTTGTGGGTGTAATTCTAATGCTTTTTTTTTATAATGATCATGACTCTAATTGCAGGATCATTGGTAAAGTCTAATGTGCTAACAATTTTGGAACTCCTATCATTTTTGTATTTAATTCATACTTTACATGTAACATATTTGTAAATAATAATACAATTGCTATATTTCTTATTCATAACTTTTTTGATTGCAGAAGCATTTTTATTAATAAGTATTATTATCAATACTTACGATAATCTTTTTATGATTACAGGAAGTCTCGGTGTCTAGAACCAGGCGAGCCTTATCACAGGTAAATTGATCACCTTCAAAATTAAGATCAAATACTTACCGCTTGTATAACTATAAAAATGCATGTACTTGTATGGAACTGTCTAAATAATATGATTTACCATGATCCTGTCACCGCTTAAGTTTATTGCCTAGTTAAGGTGGTAAATCATTTGGTTAACGATGGCGAATGACATGCAAAGATAACAATCTTTTGAATTTTTAAAGGTTTTGTTGAAAACAGCCGTTTACACTCTACGGATAACAAGATCTGTTGCTTAATATAGTTAGATCAAGAGTATGAAGTGCTCCTCCGTTGTTTTCTGATCCTCTCACATTTTGACGCAAGTTAGGAAATCGATATTAATTGTAGGAGCCGCCGAAAGCCTGTCAGCCGGGTCAGGAGTTCCGCGTGGACTGCAACAAATGTCTCTGTGACAATGAAGGCCAGGACTTCTCCTGTACGCGCATCGATTGCAACGCGGTGAACAATAACAATGGCGGGACTAGGAGAAAACGGGGTGAGTTCAGTCCACATTGACTTCTAAAAAGAAAAACATTCTGATAGATTATGTACTCGTACGGATAGTACTGTATCGTCTTATAAATAAATTGAAAATTTTGCTGCACCACGTAAGTCCAGTGCAATTGTTAGAGGTAGGCTAGTGGCCGATGGTTGTTAGAACTGCGGCTGTCAATTTTAATGTGTCTTTAGGACACTCCGACCTAGATTTGCACCTGGAAAAAGACGAATGGGTGTGAGATTTTAAGCTGATGTCGTATTACATATTAACTTCATAATTTTTTTCCATACTTTGATGCAGGCTAGTATTGAGACCGTTGACAATAAAAGTTCTTGTTCTTCATTAAAACTTCATACCTATGTTTGTGGTCGCAACTATAGTCAGTGTCTAGCGACTAATCGTATTGCGATCGTATTATGTAGACCGGCAGCTAACGACAGATTTTTCGATCAATCAAATCACGTTTGCCCTTCAAAACTTAATCATTTAGTAGCTATTGATTAACGATGCGTATATGCGAGATCGTAATTATGACACTTTTCGCGTGCAATCTCATTTGAAATTGATAAAAAAACAATTTTTATTCAATATAATTTTCACGTATGTCATGTATGCCTACTTGCCTAGTAAGAGTTAGTAAATAATAAATCCAGCGGAAACCTATTGGCATACGTATAGAACGGGTCCAGAGGATACTAGTCACAGACTTTTAAATGGAAGCAGACTATACCTATCGGTTCAAAATGCGTGGCAAATTTAACACTAACAAAATATTACTCACACATATACAGAACTCAGGGCCGCATTAAGGAGTGGGTATCTATATTGTGTATTATCTTAGAGCGGGTCTATTTGGAACACTCCAAATTATATTTTTCATGTGATAAAATAAGGATAAAATAAAGATAATGTGTAGTTTTAAGTTTGTAAATATTATGTACATACATTGTAAATATGCATGTACTTGTTGGTAATGTAAATAAGGATAAAATTAATTGATATACTAGTATTAGAGATTATTATTTTATTATATTGCTTCTTTTTGTAGATTGTTTTTGTCACACGAAGGATGTAATTTGGAGTGTTCCCAATGGCTCCACAATACAATATTATGATTGTTCGTTCGATACATGAGGCCTGACGGCTGTGCGCTGCTGTTCTTGGGCCGCATGTACATTGCTTGCTTGCGGTTCGATTTATGTGGGTACATGAAGTTTAATGACATAAACGATATATTTTTAAGTCGGGAAAGTTGATAATCAGGGAAGTGAAAGTTTTGAATTTAGACTTTGTGGCGCGAACAAAAGAAGCGTGGTTGGCATTTTATTAAAAATTCAGATTTGCTATATTTAGTGCTTTTGAGAGTTTTAAGTGCAAAAATTTATGATGTTATGAGAAATAGAATAAGTTATGAGAAAATAGAACAAGTTTTATATCAGACGAGTGTTATCATTAACTATTTTTCTAAGGAGATAAGCGTCAGTGAATGTTTTATAAAATTATTAAATAACTGTTCATCGCTATGCTTTGTCCTTTGATTAATATTTTCTCTAAACTACGCATAAAACTGAAAAATTAAAAGAAATCGGGAGATAGTCGATGGGTGATCGATCACATTGAGAATAAAAACTAAAATAGCTTACACAATAAAACAAAGAATGTTTTCAGTCTTTTGTTTATTAATCGGATTGTTTTCTTATTACATTATTTAAGAACTCATTATAGATCACATCATTTCACTGTTTTTCAATGTGTGCCAGAAGTAATTAGCGCAGAATGTCAGATATGCTAAGGATTACCATTGCAAGTAATCGTAGGTATTATTTGTCATTATTCGCCTCGAGATATCTATATTAGTTTTCACCATTTTTTCATGAACACACAATTTATGCATAATGAAGTCCATCTTCGATTACCTGAAGCAAGAAAGTTGTATTATTTTATAAATAAATTTCAAATAATTTTGTAATTATGAGGTATGGATTCCGGCACTGGCTTTTTTCTAAACAACACTGGTCCAGGTTCAGCCCAGCATAGCGACTACAGATTAATTTGGCGATAGTATGTTTAATTTTAATAGGTATGTTAAATTTCATGGTCAAACAACAACAGGGTTTTACGGGTATCTCTTTTACATAATAAGTGGGGTTCAAAATGTTTTGAGCACAAAACACTGCCAGAATTGGTCTGCCAGTTTGTTCTATGTAGCCTTTCTTATGTAATTCTTTTATGTAGTTCTTTAACCAAAAAATTTCAAGATTTTCATCTTTTAGAAACCCGAAATTAACAAGATATACATCAAAATCAAAAGATAGTTGCAAAAAATAGATAGTTGCTTAATCTTAGGTACCTGTCCTTTAATATTTAATTTTATTACGAGACTCAGTTTTCTCTGAATTTGGCCCTCTTTAAGGTACAAGTACTAATAATGTCAAAATTGGTTAGGTACTTGGTACAAAAATATAAAAAACCTATAAAAAAACCTTAAACAATATAAGGAAACTTTAATTTTAATAGTTTGCAACAATTTAAGTGTCGGAGCCACGAAATACAAAAATATCAGCTAACTGAATGCAGTAATCAAACAATTTGCAACATCAGATTTACTTACCGATGGAACGTGATTTTCGGGGCTTTTCTGTATGAGGCGTTGCAACTATTGGCGGTACAACACTTTTGTACCATTTTTTGCACTTTAAATAACCAAAATAATGTTTATAAACCAAGAAATATTTAATCATCGAACATGTGACATACTGCACAAGTAAACAGACGCCATACTCCGCTTATTTTGACTTGCGGAAGATGGCGGCTGCCACGGTTTCGGAATTGTCTATGTGTGCCATTGTGTTGCAACAAATGAAAGAAAAGGATAAAGATATACAATTTTAAACTACAATGAAAGTGACAGTGTTATTACTTACACGGTATCTATGTGTGAGTGAATTATGTTTGATCTGCTTCCATTTATAAATCTGTGATACTAGTATAGTCAAATAGTTTCTTACAGCGGTCTTAAAATTTTCTTCTAAAATTATTATAAAAATGTACCAGTGTCAATCTGCCACCAAGCAAAGTATAGAAGAATAAAATACATTTCGCCTATTTAGCCTCACGATCAATCTTTCTAGTTATACGAGACATTATTGTGATCCCATTGTAGCCATATCCAGATATACATTTCATCGATACATTATTCACATGTTATTGAAGCCATCTAATGGGATAAAGGAATTGTTGTGTCATCGTCACAACTGGCACATATTGTTTTGCGGCTTCTGTAAAGAAAATCAAAATGAAATCTCGTTTCTTAAAACGTTTCTATTATTTTAACTGTACGATATTGCGGTAGTATTTGCAGTGGATCAGAACAGTTTATTCGTCGTTTCACTGTTAGCTAAAACTGACGTTAAGGCTTTCGGGATTTTCCAGATGTTTCTAAACAAGTGACCACAGAATGCGTACCCACCAGCCTGTTCGATCATGGCTGCAACGAGTGCCGGTGCACCTTAGACGGTCACCATGCCGTCTGCACATTGCAACGATGTGGTTCGCAGCTGCAGACTAACAAGAACAACGGTGCTGAATCATCTAGTACGTTGCTCAATTAATTTAATTTATTAATTTTTATCACATTTGGCCACAATGCCCATAAATTGTTCTGGTCCTAATTTTCCAATATTATTTTTTTGCTAGTTTGATGTTTATTTTTGGACATAACTGGTTGTGATTGCTTTATATCTAACTAGCGACCAGCCCCGGCTTCGCGCGGGTTGAAATTTGTTTGAAAATAAATTACAGACTATGTTACTCGCTGATAGGTGAAAGAATTTTTGAAATCGGTTAAGTAGTACATACATACATATTTTCACGCTGTATCTCTAACGGAGTAGCTTGAGAGAACGGAGCGCCAAGCGTCACGGTCCTTACATACTTCTTTCGCTTCCTCAAATCTCATCATTCTCCTCACACATTTTCGTCTAGGAATGCCAGTGCCTTTAACATTTCCGTCTGCTAACATTGGCTATTTGATCTTCATAAGTCAGGCTTTGTCTTCCTTGGCTTCTTTTACCACTCACTTTCGCTCTGTAGATTTTCTTCATCACTCATTCTCTTTATGTGCCCGAACCATCTAACCATTCTTTTCTTCATTTTTACAATAAAACTGTCGTGCAACCCTGTCATACTGCACGGCATCATACGTCACCTGCACTGTGCACGGAAGGTATCCCAGACCCTAGGACCACCACATTTGATCATCTTAGTAGTCACCTAAACCTTTCCCGCAGTCTTTCCACATTTCAGACTTATCACTTTCTCAATCTCTTTCATACTAATGGCATCCTCCAGTCCCTGACCCGAGTGTGGCAATTCACTAGAATTGCTCTCAATATCAGAGTCGGAGTCGCCACTCTCATAGAGTTCGCCATAGTATTCACTTCATCACTGCACAACATCTTGTTTATTTGTTAGCAGGTGGTTTTCTTTCGAACGCACTTTATTCATGCACCAAGGTGCCGGACCACTTCTTTACTTACGTAATTCTTTCCAAAATAATTTGGAATTTTACTCGAAGTTGTCCGACATCTTGTTTTCGTCTAACACACCTTTCACGCTTCTCGTTAATTAGTACTTTCGTTTCTGCTTTCTGCAACTTATATTTCTCTTTCATCAAATTCTTCATACCACAGTCATTTTTAGTACCTAGCAAGCTAGTCGCGGTAAGCTTTCTTCTTCTTATACACAGTCTCTTTCACCTATTCATCCCACCACACATCAAGCTTTTTACCATTCCCAATCTTACTCGTTCCACACACTTCTTTTGCAGCCTCGATCATGCCATCCTTTAGGTTCTGCCAACATTCTTCAACATCCTCGCTCATCACTTCCAATCTACCATCAAGCTTACCGAATACTACCCTTTCATATTAACTCCTGGTGGTCGCATCTTGCTGTTTCCAGTTTTTGATGCGACATACCGCTGCAGGTTTGGACACTACGCGACGTCGCCATGCTGCAAACAGACCCCTTATTCCGATTATCACCGGCAAGTGGTCCGTTCCCAGATCGGCTTCTTTATGCGCTCTTGTGTCTATAACCTACTTCTTAAGCTTGCTATCTACCAAGAATAAATGAATCACACTTCTCTCACCCTCTCTTGCACTCGTGTACTGATGGATCCTTTTTTGTTTAAATACGATATTAGCTACAAAAAGATCCTTTTCCATACACAGTTCTAACACAATCCTACCAGCATCATTCATTCTCTTATCTCCATACTTGCCTAGGACTAGTCTCAAATCCTGTTCGAGCTGTTCCAACCCATCCATTCATGTTTCCACATACAACAATTCTCTCATTCTCTTCAAGAGTCGCTAGAACTTCTCTAATATTCTCCCAAAACTGTTCTAATTCACCCAAACTGACAGCGGACACTGGGACATACACCGCCAAAATAAATAATCTCGTCAACCTCATTTTCAGCCGCACCCAGAGCAGTCTGGGATTACACATCTATACTCAGTCATATAATTAACAAATTGTCAAACTATTTCAAATTCACAAGTCTGTATAAGTATTTTCAAAGTTTTTTATTTTATATAAAACTATATTAGTAACTTATTAGTAAAAGGTTTTTTCAATTCAAAGCTCAATATTAACAAGCACTTTCTTATTTAAAAGTCTGTTAAAACCTTTCAGATACCGACTCAGAATCCAGTTTCCGCTGCAATCCCGGCGAGCAGTTCAAACGCGCTTGTAACGACTGCACGTGTTCGGCCGACGGCAAAAGCGTCTTTTGCACACTGCGTCTTTGCGACAAGGATATCGCGCTTTCCGTTTAAATTATAATCATTATCGCCTGCATTTAAATCTTTTTCCAGAGTCTCATGATTAACTCTGTCACTTTCTATAACATTTTCATGTGATGGAACGTCCTTTACTTTCTGATCATGTTAGGATTTATGTTTTTTGTTCGATTTTCAAAATTTTTATACTATCGAAAAGACATATTGATCGATTTGTTTTCTTAATTTCAACCTTATTTTGTTTTCTTTGATCAGTTTTGCCTAGATTGAAACTTATATTATTTGTAGTTTTCGCGATAGCCTCATCGCATTGACGAAGTTTTATTCCTTGTTTTGTCGTATCTACAATACTCGTTATAAGTTTAATGTTAAGTATTTTAAGAACATTATCAATAGTAACAGATGCAGATTCTTTTCACATTTTGTCAGTAGATATGCAGAACAAGGTCGTTGTAGGTTTATTATATATTCGTTATTGTTGAATGTTTGACTATAATACAGTTTTTACAAACTCAGTACATAATTTCATTAACGAATAGAAAACTTCTGACTTGTCGTTTAATACGATTCACTCAAAATTAGGTAGATATACAAAGTTGGAAATAAAAATCTCTTACAGCATTTAAATAGTAATTTTAATTTTTAAAGTATGCTATGCCTATTTAAATACTTCGTAACGGTTGCTTTTTTACTTAGTTTAGTTTAAGATTAGCGTGTAATAAACTAATGTGAGTGTGGTAGGTCAGTTTTTGATGTTTCATTGATAACATTTGCTAATTTAAGTGACTAATCTGTTGTTTTTCATTGAAACAAAGTTAGCACAATTTTGTAAAAAATGAAAAATTATACAAGAAATATTTTTTCTACAATTCTCAATTTAAATTAGATGTAACGTTTAATTATATAATAACTGTAAAATTTCATTTATTTTGAATTAAATGAATTTAAAATATTTTTTTGTAAAATGCTTTATACAAAAAATAAGTAAGTTGCTACTCAAAGAAGGGTCATAGAATGTTTTTATGCAGTAATTATCAAAAATTTGTGTCAAGTGCGTCTAACAGTTTGGCCACATTTTCTTGAGACGTGCGTTCAAGCGAATGGTCGTTAGTGAATTGTGACTAATATTTTTAGTAGTAGCCCAGTAGTCTCCAAGTACCCTCATGTATTAGACAATACGTAAATAAAGTTAAGGTTTGGAATAGTTTAAATACAAGACGAATAAACCATTATGAATTTACAAGTCGTTTTATTTTATACTTGGTACATAATACTCATCTATATATCGCCTCTTTGCGAAAACATCGTGTTATCTCGAAAAATGCAATTTTACAGGAAGCTACTTTTAAACTTTCAAATAAGTATAAAATCTAAATGAAATAATGTTTACATTAAATCTGTCATTAATCATATAATTCAACTAATAAGCCTTCTAAAATTAAAAAAAAAACAACATTGAGTTTGATAGTTTTTGCTATAAATTAGCACATTTAAAAAAAAAGGGAAAATATGTCACGTTTTTAACGAAAATGACATAATGTATCGATGTAACAAATGTACTTGTCACGTTGTTGATGATGTAATTTTTGTTTCGTATTCTTTTCATACTGAATTATATGATAAAAACACATTCTTGAAATTAATAATTTTTGTTAAACAATAGAGAAATTTGTAGCATAACAGTGGTTATTATGGACAAAATATAAAAAAAAAATATGAAACCCAACAGTTTTCTTCATATAACGCGAATCAACAATTAATAAAATCTATATAATAATTCTTATTTCGAATCACTATTTTTAATTATCCAGCTACCATTTATTTTTTTATTTATAAAAGAGGAGGTAAACGAGCAAGCAAGGCACCTGGTGGAAAGTGATCACCGCCACCCATTGACACCCGTAATATCCACAACATCTGGGGAATCACGGGTGCGTTGCCAGCATTTGGGGAAAGAGGAAAAGGAAAGAAAGGATCGGGAGGAAGGAGATGAGCTACCGGCACTCTCACTCACCGAACGAAACACAATAGTAATAAATGCTGGTATTTCACGCCGATATTCTGTTAGAGGGTGGTATTTCACCGGGCGAGCCGGCCCAATTCATGCTGCGATGCAGCATGGCTCTACCACACAATAGAATAATAGGTTGATAACAAATTAATCCATATAATGTTGATAAAATAGCTAAGTAGTATTAAAATCAGGAAGAAAAGTTACCTATCTATGGCACACATTATAATATAACTTAAGAACTCCTAGGCAGGCAGCTTAACATTTACGAATTCCAAAAAAAAAAAACAGTTTCATTTTTGTAATAATCAGTACTTAATAAATTATTCATCACAGTAAATACTTTAAACATCAATAAAATCTCTTTGTGGCTACTAGCTAACTAAAAGATAACATTCTAAAAAATTACAATTGCACTTAGTAAAAATTTGTCGTAGCAGTAATCTATAAAAACGGTATTCTTACAGGCTATAAGGCTTCAAAAAATGGCATGTATATCACATGGGACGAGATTTTTATCAATTAAATACATGAGATCTGATTTTATTTCTTGGTTATTCTGTTATATTTAATCAACATTTAAACGTACAATCTTCTCTGCAAGGTGGTTTCAGCTGACAATCCAGAATAGTATTTTTAGTATTTGTTGATTCATGTGGATTGACCACTATTCCTTAGTCGATTTGCAAAATTTTTCTTTCAGTTTATTACTTGTCTTGGTCTTTTTTATTACTTTAACTGAAGTTGGAGTAAAACTTAGTTTTGTTGACTCTACTTGCATGGTGCTAACATTTTGAACAGCAGATGGTTCGTTTCATGTTGTGAGCAGATCTGGTTCCAATGTGGTGTTAAATACAATTTCGTGGTCTTTCGCAGAAATTACATTAAAATTTGTCAGTAACATTTCATCTTGTTTTGGTTGTGTTAACAGTAACTACACCATGAGTAAAGAAAATTTGTCCTTTGGGAAGTTGTCGGTACAGTACAGACATCTTGAGCATCGGATTCTGAAGAAGTTTCGATACATTTAATTTTTGGTTATATTGCTTGTTGAGTATTGAAAGCTAATTCTGTAACTAATGTATGTTGAGTTCCCTCTTTATTGTAATATATCTATGTGAATAACTGTATGTTCTCTTATTAGTGTAATCTGTGTTTTTTGCAATGATGTGTGTAGTGATGTTACATTCTTTTTGTAATAGGTTTTTTTGAGTACTTTGTGTGTGGTAAATATGGTGGGCTCAATAAAAAGTGTTCTAAGATTAAATTCTCTGCTTTATTTAAATTAATCTCAATACGCTTCCACTGCGCAATGGTCGCAAAACAAAAACTTAATGGATATATCGCAAAGTAAAGTAAAGTAAAATTGTAAAGTGTACAAGTAAAGATATATTAAAAGTATAAAGAAGCGTGGGAGTGTTGATGCGTAATTGCAAAACAAGATGTCAGACAAAACTGAATACCCGAAGTTAAAAGATGAGTCAAATTTTGGTCATTGGAAGTTTAGAATTAAATTGTTAATGGAAGAAAAAGGAGTGGCACATGTTTTGGACATCAAAAATGAATCGGAGATAGAAACCAAAGAGTTCAAGGTACATGATGCAAGGGCGAGGTCATTGATAGTTCAATGTCTGTGTGATAGCCATTTGGAAATAGTAAAAGGCTGTAAAAATGCATTTGAGATGTTTAAAAAATTGGAGGATACGTTTGAAAGGAAAAGCGTGTTCAATAAATTACGTCTTAAACGACAATTGATTTTAATGAAGTGTGAACCGTTGGAGAAATTACAAGATTACTTTTTGAGGTTTGATTCCCTGATTAGTGAACATTTGGCAATTGGTTGTCAGGTTGACGAGATGGACAAGGTATGTTACTTATTATCTTCTTTACCATCATCATACGACAATGTTATAACCTCTATTGAGACGATGAGTACAGAAGATATTCAGCTAGATTTTATCAAGGCCAGACTTTTAGATGCAGAGATGAAAATTAAAGATAATCGTGCAAGCACATCAGAGGAGGTTTTCATAACATGTTTTCGATGCGGGAAACAAGGACATGTGGTCAGAGAATGTAAAGAGTTAACAAGTCAGAGCAGAGGTCGTTCAATGCAAAGAGGGTTTAGGAATTTCAGAAGACAAAGATATTCATCACGAAGAGGGCGAGGAGTGATGTACAGTAATGCTACAAAAGACAACGAAGATGTAAATTTTACAGTGTTCAGTGGTTTAAGTGATAGTGATCAAAAGGGTAATAATGAAAATATAAAGTTTATTGTGGACTCTGGAGCATCGGATCATATGATTATGTCAGAATTTAAACAGTATATGATTAATGTAACAACTCTTGATAATCCGATCAAAATATTTTTAGCTAATGGTAGATTCTTAACTTGTTCTGAAAGAGGTAAAATTAAAGTTAATTATAATAATATAACGATTAATATCGAAGGGTTAATTGTACCAAACTTAAATCATAATCTGTTGTCTGTGAACAAACTGATACGAAATAATCTAGTGGTTAAATTTCATAGTAGTCATGTATCTATATGTAATAATAGGCAGGAAATAATTGGTGAAAATAGTAGAGGTTTATATGTCATTAATATGCAACTAAAAAATGAAAAATGTTTATCGGTTATATGGCATCAAAGATTAGGTCATGCAAACAGAAAGCTGCTGAGAATGATGAAGCTTCCTGTCAGTCAAAGTCAGTGCGAACCATGCATGCAAGGCAAGTCAACCAGACTTCCATTTCATCCTACATCAAAACCGCGTTCTCATAACATAGGTGAATTAATACACACTGATATCTCAGGTCCGGTCAGTACCCCTACTTTGAATGGTGAAATCTGTTATCAAACCATAATTGATGACTACACTCATTTTTGTGAAGTATATTTATTAAAGAAGAAGAGTGAAGCTACTGATACTTTAATAAAATATATTTGTAAATTAGAACGACAGACAGGTTATAAAGTAAAGAAAATAAGGTGTGATAATGGAGGCGAGTTTAAGAATGTTATTATACATAATTTTTGTTCATCAAAAGGTATTATTATACAGTATACAGTTCCTTACAGTCCTCAGTCTAATGGTGTTGCTGAAAGAATGAACAGAACTATTTATGATAGAGTTCGAACATTGCTTGTTGAAACAGGTTTACCAAAGTTCTTATGGGGCGAAGCTGCAAGATGTGCAGTGTACCAATTGAACCGCTGCCCTTCATCTGCTATTAAATATGAAATACCAGCTAAAAGGATGTTTGGTTATTGTGATTTGTCAAGACTAAGGGTTTTTGGTTGTAAGGTATGGGCACATATTTTGCCAAATTCAGACAAACTTAAAATAAGAGCCAAAGAGATGAGATTTGTAGGATATGCGTCAAACGGTTATCGTGTATGGGATCCTGAAGAAAATAGAGTGATACTATCGAGAGATGTTAAATTTGATGAGAGTCAAGTAAAATATGAAGAAAACAAAAAAAGTGATACAGATAGAGTGTTTAGACGTTGTGAAGATATTAAAGAAGATAATAAAGAGTTTGCAGAAAATGATCAGGAAAAGAAAGAAATAAGTAGGAAAAATGTAGAAAACCAGAACGAAGGCAGAGTGAACAAAGAAGGAATACAGAAGAATAAAGAAGAGAATGATCAAGAAAGAGAAATGAATGAAGAAGGAAGAAATGAAAGAAATAGTGAAGAAACCGAACAATATAAAATGCGTTCAGGAAGAATTGTACAAAAACCAGCTTAGTTACAGGACTATGACTTATATACAGCATATTGTTTATTATCAGGAGATCCGCAAAATTACGAAGAAGCTATAAAGGATAAGGAATGGGAAAAGGCAATTCAGAAGGAAATAGAATCACAGAATAAGATGGAAACTTGGGAAATTGCTAAATTACCAGAAGGAAGTAAAGCTATTGAAACAAAATGGATTTTCAGAACCAAACAAGACGGAACAAAGAAAGCTCGCTTAGTAGCAAAAGGCTTTCAGCAAATTAATAGAGATAACAACTATTCTCCTGTAGCCAGAATATCCACAGTGCGATTGATGCTTAGTTTTGCAGTTCAAGAAAATATGAAAATGAAACAATTTGATGTTCCCACTGCATTTTTGAATGGGAATTTAGATGTTGATGTATATATTAAGTGTCCAAAAGGTTTACAAATAGAAGAAGGCAAAGTCTTAAAATTAAAGAAAGTTTTGTATGAATTGAAAGAAGCACCTAAATACTGGAATCAACGTTTTCATGATTTTATAACAAAACAAGGATTTACACAGTCTCAACATGACTCATATTTATATTTGAAGGAAAATGTATGGCTGATTATTTATGTTGATGATATACTATTGCTTGGAGATGACATTACTGGAAAAGGAATTTAAAGTAAAGTATCTAGGAGAAATCAAGAACTATTTAGGATTGGAAATTATAAGGAAAAAGGATGAGTTACAAATAAAACAAACAGAAATGATAAATAAAATTCTTGAAAGATATAACATACAAGATTGTAAAGGTTGTACCACACCCATGGAAGTTAATTTTGGTGTGAGCACTGATTCGTCGAAAGAAATAATTGACGTACCTTTTAAGGAATTGATAGGATCCTTACTCTACATATCAATGAATAGTCGTCCAGACATTACTTATGCTGTTGCATATCTAAGTAGATTTTTGGATAAACCAACACCTGAATTATGGAAGGCAGGCAAAAGGATTTTGCGCTATCTTAAACAAAGCTCTGAAAAGGGGCTGCAATATGTAAGTCATCTAATTCAACGTTACTACTTCAAACTTATTCTGATGCGGATTGGGCCGCAGACAAGACTGACAGAAAAAGTAAAAGTGGATGCGCTATATTTCATGGTAAGAATTTAATATCTTGGTTTTCTAGGAAACAGTCATGTATTGCAATTTCGACAGCCGAGGCTGAATACGTAGCTGGAGCACATGCAGTAAGTGAATTAATTCATATCAAAGGTGTACTTTCGGAATTTTTAAATGATGAATCTAATATTTCTGCTCATTTATTCATTGACAATCAGAGTTCAATTAAATTAATAAAAAATCAGATTAATACAAAAGCTTCTAAACATATAGCAATTAAGTATCATTATATTAAAGACATAATAAACAAAAAGATAGCATTTGTTTCATATGTTACAAGTAATGAAAATGTTTCTGATATATTTACTAAAGCATTACCTACTAAAAGACATTTGCATCTTTCGGATAAGTTAAATTTGTGTTAAATATTGTGCAAGTTTAGAACTATAGTGTCACAACCTTCTAAACTTGAGGGGCTGTGTTGAGTATTGAAAACTAATTCTGTAACTAATGTATGTTGAGTTCCCTCTTTATTGTAATATATCTATGTGAATAACTGTATGTTCTCTTATTAGTGTAATCTGTGTTATTTGCAATGATGTGTGTAGTGATGTTACATTCTTTTTGTAATAGGTTTTTAGTACGCTGTGTGTGGTAAATATGGTGGGCTCAATAAAAAGTGTTCTAAGATTAAATTCTCTGCTTTATTTAAATTAATCTCAATATCGCTTGATAGTTTCGGTGTATCACGGATTCGTCGCTATCTGGAAAAACAATAAAATGTAATTAAATTTATGAGTACACGGTTACTCACTCAATACGTATATTAGGATATTACTATATCCTAATATACGAATATAATAGGATATTACTATATCCTAATATACGTATATATATACCTCGATATTAAGTAATATCCCAATATAGGTGTTGAGTAAATTATTTCAAAAACTTTTATTAATTTTTTACCTTCGTAGAAAGACGGATCACAGCTGCCTATGAACTGCTTGAAGAGGTACTCGAAGAACTACTGCTACTCAATTCACCATGGCGACGTTTGAAGGATATTACGTCTTCTTTCCCTAAAATGAATATAAATATATCGAACGTTATATAAATATAATGAAACTCCCGACCACTATCTACTTGATGACTGTTCATCGCGACAATTCCAACGAACTCAAATGTGTTTAGGCTCATATACAACGGTATATTGTCACTACCCTCCTGCTCCATCATCAGACCTTGCTGTTATTCTAAAGCCATCTATTACCTATTACCTCAAACATACAAAGTCTGTATTACAGATACACATAGGCTTCAAACATAAATTAAAAAACAAAAATATTACTTACCTACTGCAATCGAAGAAATGTTAGAACCATCAACTTCCTCAGTTTGGATGCTCGAGTTATTAGTTATTTCTAATCGATTACTACTGGAATTTTATCACTGTGTTTAAACGTGTTCATTGCTAATTGAATTAGTTTATTAGGCCACGATATCATCTAAAAAATTAAGTCTAGATAGTTATTTCGTTTTGGCGTATATAACGTAATTAAACGATATGTTTTTAATAAAAATAAATAAATTATCTGGAAAACTGAAACAACAACAAATAACCGGAACTCATTTTTTGTATTTGAAAATTATTAATCATCAACAATGTTTCATCTTGAGATATCATTTTGAAAAAATGTTATTTTTCAGCAACAACATGATATTAGTATTTATAATACTTCATATTAAGACACGATTTTTCGATAAAAGCGAGTCAAACACACATACCACAATAAATAATAAAAAATTAACATTGGATTGATACATATGTTTGCAACCTAATCGTTGGTAATTCGTGATGCCATGTTGTTTCAGAAAAACGAGAGCACGTTATCCTTTACGTGTTTCTACAACGCGTCAAGTTGTCGCGTTGTAGAAACAAAGTTCTGTCTGAAAGAGACAACGCGACAACACAATATACCACAGTTGTATTATCCATTTCGCTCATAAATTTGCCATTTTGCTATTAAATAATATCAAGTTTTTGTAAAAAATGAAGATGGATAAGGCGGTTCTGATTATCGAATAAAAAAAAATCACTTTTTCCGAAATGTCACGTTGTTTTCGCAAAGAGGCGATATTAAGACGTGAAGCGAAAACTTTGGTTCTATTTTTAAGAAAATTTCGCGGTCGGAGTGTGAAATTTGGTACACATAAATTTTATATGGACAAGGACTGGAGAAAACTAATATTTTTATATAATATGCATTAGAAATACATTAAATTAAGTAAATCATTCATTGTTTACGTTCGTACTGCAAATGTCAAAAGACTGTCAATTTCAAACTCATAATAGTTTGTGATCACGTAAACGTAACCTCCTTGGTTCAAACAGTCGCACAGAGTAAATTGTCGCCAAAGAGTTTATATTATAAGTTTATATTTAAGGTCGAATTTCGACCACAGGGCGACCTCTAGTAGCAATAAAGCGTTCAGCACAAAATATTCTTTATCTTTAACTTTGAAGGAGTTTATGCATCATGTTACATTGCATTGTTACGTTGCGCGTCGATGCGTTAGTACAGAGATTTATTAGTCATTTTTAGTATTGACATTGACGTTACAAAAAATGCGTTTAGCAATACTTACATAAACCGTTTTAACTTTTAGTTTATTGAGAGAATATAATCTACCCTTACACTTCGAAAAACTTCGAAAACCTAATACCTACTTAATATTTTTTCAGACACATACATTTTGTCTCTACCATTTTCCCGTTTTTTTTTTCTAAAATCAAAATATTTACATTCAGTAAAACTATAAACGAAATAAGAAATACAGCAGATTATGCCGAAAACACCTAAACACAGACTAAGGAGAAGATACTACGTATCGCCTAAATAAATTCGACCTAACGGTCTATTTCACAGAATACATATACTGCCTATTTACTTTACGAATTTTTTTTTTCTTTCTCATGAAGAACACATGGAGTACATTCAAAGTAAATACGTGTTTTCTTCTTATCGTAAAATTCCTGCAGTAAAGTGATAATAGACATTACTGAAGTTATAAAGGACTCCTTGGAAGAGCGCGAGATCTTCAGCTACACATTTTTATTTAGACCTACTCCATTATTTTTACTTATATATACAGAACTTTAAAACACAATATATTATTACTTTTGTACTTTAAAACTCCCAAAAATGTAAACAATAGAAAGTCTAAGTAAAATGACAACCTTACTTCTCCTGTTCCCGCCAAAAAGTCTACGAATATTTTTAAATACTACTTTTCATTCGGCATTCCACAATCATCTAATCGATAAACGAATCGGTGCTGTGATTCGATAAGTGCGATAAAAATAGGTCTTCACGAGAACGAAATGAGTTTGAATAACGAGCACAAATATTCTTCCTTACTGGTTCCGCGATCAAAGAAGTCAAACGCCAACAGTAGTCGCATGTGATGTGAAAGTTTTTTTTTTTGGCGGGAACGGGAGAAGTGAAGTTGACATTTTATTTAGATTTTTTTATTTTTACATTTTTGGGAGTTATAAGGGACAAAAGTAATAGTATATTGTGCGATAAAGTTCTGTGCAAGTGTTAAGAATTAGAAAGCTTAAAGAAATTTTGGCGTTCTTCCAAGAAGTCCATTTTAACTCCAGTAAAGCCTACTAGCACTGATTTATATAGATGAGCCGCTCCGATAGTAAACGCATAATAAAAACGTTCCAAAATCGTACACGTGTCGTTTGAGGCGCGCACTGCGGTTTCGTATTAATTTTTGATTCCGATTGGTTCTCAAAAATTGTACGAAACCGCAGTGCGGGCCTCAAGTGACACGTGTACGTACAGTGTACAGCACAGAGAAAGCATAACAGAGTTGACACTGACTGAATAGAATTTTTATTTATTTTTAATTGATTGACATAACAGATTTATGGACAGTAAACTTATATTTTTTAATGTAGATTAACGTATTAATTTTTAATGCAGATTAATATATTAATATTAATTTTAATCTACATTAAAAAATATAAGATCGTATTTCAAATCAAAAACGATTTTTATTATTATAATTTATATTCAATTAGCTATAAGCTACTCGACTTATTTTTTTGTTCCCGGCGGACAACGCGTACGAATTAGTCGAATGCTCGCAACCAATCTGATTTTGCAAATCAGATTGGTTTTGTTGGACCGTTTTGTTTGTTACTGTTACAAGTGTTGTTAGTGTTGCTAGCTACTATCACTTTACTGGAGAGTGTTAGGGACTTAGTAATGCGAAGAGTGACATTTTACATAAAAGATAAACCACTTTTTTACTTGAGAATGGCAGAAATGTTTCTGATAAATACGAAACGAGTTGCCAGTATATAAAAGACTACTATGATGTGTAACATCTCACATCTCACCTTGGTAATAAGTAACATTAACATTATATCTTGAAAAAAATGATTCAGGTATTGTTTGAAATAATTTTTCGTAACGAAGAATAATTCTTTTCAATGAAAGTTGTATTTTATTTAATTAACACTAGGATGCAATGCAATTTTTTATTGAAGACAGCTATTTTTGTTCAATTTGAGGAGAGCGGAAACTATAGATTTATGATAA
This sequence comes from Zeuzera pyrina, assembly GCA_907165235.1. Taxonomy (NCBI): domain Eukaryota; kingdom Metazoa; phylum Arthropoda; class Insecta; order Lepidoptera; family Cossidae; genus Zeuzera; species Zeuzera pyrina. The sequence continues at coordinate 11,464,877 of OU015641.1, forward strand.
ATAAAATATGAGACATATACTTGTTATTTAAAAACTGTTGAAAAACAGCGTTAATAACAGTTCCACTGTTAATTACTTTTTACTTATTACTAATTAATTTTTTTTGGCTATGTCTTTCCAGTTTTTAATTTTTCTTCACGTTTTTTTCTGTCGGTAATCTCGCATATATTCTGCAACTAGAATTATAAATATTTAGGAAATTATTAATGACAAAGAAATTATCCGTGTAATTAATTAATTTGTTTTTTTTAATCAAAATAAAAAATATCAATTGTGCAGCGACAGAAATTAACCTCAAAATTTATAAAAGCTAAATATTGAAATATTTATTCGAATAATTATCGGAAAATGGCTTCGTTGGCCGTCAAATGGTTCTGACGGCCAACTTTACCACCGCGTGCTTATTGGTCAAATCAAATGGCGCGCGCTTCCACGGCTTCCTGTTTCACACTTCCGTCCCTTTTAACCAATTCACTCCCGCAAATTGCAAGAAAGCCAGACGAAATAAGTTACACATAAAAAAAAAATTTGAAATACGCTCGGGACCTCACTTCAGAATCCTTCACTCGGCTTTGGATTACAGAATATCGACTTATCTTTACTTTCTACCTTTAAATTAATACATTCGTATTTTATTAAAGAAATTAATACGAATGTATTTTATTAAACTAATAAAGAAAAAAACAAACATATAAACCTTCCGAAAGAAATTCTCTAAATTATAGTGAAAAGTGTATCAAAATCCATTGCATAGTTTAAATTAAATGAACTAAACAGACAGACAGCGACTTTGTTTTATATGTATATTATAGAAGAAGAAGATCAGAAGATTGGTAATGCAAAAGGGAAGGACCATAGTGTACGCGTATGTTAGATCGAGATGATAGGCGAGACCATTTACTTTCGGATCAGTGCGACGTGCGTCAGTAATGGATGAAACGAATTCGCGCTCAGTCCGCTTTGTATAAGAAATTATATGACCCTAGGGCCTAGTCTTTCACACTTTCAAGTGTCAGAGACTGCATCGAAATGCATTTACAAGATTTTCAATGAGTCTGAACAAAGACACACAAGGGACAAAAAGGTAAAAATTACAAATTTTTTTGTTTTTAGTACAGGGAAGTCTAAAAGCCTACTTTAACAATTTTTCCATAAATAACTTTAATACAAGTGCAGAAATGACTTTTTATAATAGATACCCAGTACACACACAGAAATAAACATTTGCTTAGAGAAACGATTCTTATTCTTAATATTTTATTACTTTTTCATGTAATTAGAAAATTAATTCATTGGAGTCATAACATTCCTTTAATAAATTAGTCTTTAATTAATGGTTTCGTAAAATTTTAATGGCTAGTAAGAAAGAGATTGGTTTTAAAATTAGTTCAATTAAGTCTACGGTGAAAATATGAACATTCGTTGTTCATGTATGTTTTTTATTATTTTCTGGATTGCCAGGTCGCAAGAAGTTTCTTGTAAGTAGGAGCTTATTTCATTATCTTCTTAATAATAATTATATGTCGTTAAAGTCGGCATAGGAATAGGGCTAAAGAGTTTTCTAAAGAGTTTGTGTAGCCTCCTATCACTATACGAGTTCTTTTTGTCATCTATAAGTTCAAATACCGTCTAAAGTGGTTTCGAATCATATTTCGTGTTAATATTGCGAATTAATGCTTTATGTAACTCAAATTTAGTCTCCAAAGCCATTTAGGACATTTCGTTTTTGAAATATACCTCGCCGAAGATCGAACACAAGACTCGCGCAAGAAGGTCAGGCACCTTCTGATTCATATACAATTCAATTTGATTCAGTATGAATGATTGGACTCATTGGTTTGAATGAGTTACAATTTAATTTCAATATAAGTTTTGAAATCAAAGAGCCAGAGTTTTAGCTAAAAGAAAAAAGCAGTCGCATATACCAAGGCAAAATGTGAGGAGTATGATGAAGTTTAAAGAGGTGAAAGAAGTGTATAAAGACCGCGATACTGCCGCTGGGGTAGAGGTGAAAGTACTGTATTAAGGCGTTCTTCTTTGATTGCCCCACATGATGTGACGATATGTACCCTGAAGGGGTAGTCAGAGAGGATGGAGTGCCAAGTTTTGCGGTTCTTGCATACTTCTTTCGCCTCCTCAAATCTCATCATTCTTCGTCACACATTTTTATTCTGCCTCTGCCTATTTGATCCGCAGCCTCGTTCTTCCATGGCTTCTGCTATCACTCACTTTCACTTTGTTTAGATTTTAGATTTTCTTCATCAATCGCTCATCACTCCTTTTTTCTCTGTCCAAACCATATAAGCATTTCTTTCTTCATTTTTACAGTAACATTTTCATCCAACCTCGTCTTACTGCACATCTTTTTATTGCTTATTTTGCCTGCTAGGGCGACACCGATTACTTTACTGAGAGACGTATATGTATTTATCTACTTATTTATTTATTTTTAATTATTATGTTATTATTATTTATTTATTAAATCGATGTTTTAACGACGTCGTGACATTCATTAAACGTCGTAATAATAAAGTAGGTACATACTTTAAGAGAAAATTGTATATTAATTTGTAACTATTAGAGGTTCTTGCAAGTTACACGAAATCTACATGTGTTACTGGTAACTCCACTAGAGTTCGTTGTGTGGTACCCATAGTACAAGCTTACTTGCTTAGTTTGGGGTCACACAATCTGTGTAATTGTCTGGAGTCTGGAGTATATAAAAGGTAATGCGAGAAAATCATAGAACTCCACAGATTCGATATTGTCAACTATAGCCGGGCGAATCTTCAATCATTTTATGAAATGGTGACGTCTGGCGATGTACCCTGGCACATTAAGATTGCACATTAAATTCATAGATAGACATACAGACATGTCGAAATTCGTAAAGATAATAAACATGCACTAAACTACTTTCAAGATTTATTATTTAAATTTGTTAAACTTAACTATCAGCGTTAGTGAAACCTCAGAAGCGATGTGTCCCTACCGCAGTCGTGTACAGCCCTTGTCATACTTGCGTTTGTATGACTGATGGATTGTTCTATTGCCAACGAGAGACGTGCCACGAAGGGATATCACGTGAGTACAGACAGTACATAATATGATTTTAACAATTATTTAATTATTATTATTATTTAAATATTAATAGTTTTAAACTATTCCTCCACTTTCCGATATTTTTTCATAATCATATTTTCCGTAATTTCTTTCGTAATATCGTATTCTTTCTTCTTTTTTCATCATCATCAGAGTTGAGACTAGTTAAGAAAGGGTCTTTTTTTACAGGAATCCGCACAAAGCAAGAAATGGAATGCGAACCTAATATAATATATAGAGAAGACACCACATTCTGCACGTGTTCAAGTACTGGAAAATGGCGTTCTATAAACTGCGTTGAAAAATTCCAGTACATCGAATCTGAAAAGGCTCCTAGTCTCCCGAAATTAAGATCTAATATTAAATGCGTTCCTGGTCATCTGTACTTAATTCAATGCAACGTATGCCAATGTGAAGCCAATGGATACGTGGATCTCACTTTTTGCACAAATCGACGGTGCAAACAAGGACATAAAGCAGATAGTTGTAGTTATGGAGACATTCTTAGATCTTCTACAGAACTATGCTCCTGCAGTGATATCAATTATTACATAGACCGTTTCTGCTTAACCATTCTAGACAAACCCGTACAAAGAATCAGTAGGGAAAACGTAAGCAGTATTCTTGGCAGAAATAACTCCTTAAGAACTAATACACAATGTCAGCGACACACGATTTATTGGATAGATTGTAACAAATGTATTTGTAAAAGAGGAATTCTTGCGTGTACAGATAAATTATGCATTATGTCAGACTTAAAAGATGCTTTGAGGGAAAATCAATCAAAAGATCGCAATAATTTTTTTTCATTGCCAGAGATTGAGCATATAGAGGAAAATTGTGTGCCAGGTTTGAAATATCGAGTAAGATGTAATACTTGTGTTTGTAATTTAGAAGGAAAACCAATTTGTACCAGCATGATTTGCTTGGATGTGGACACAAGAGCTCTAGGTGCTAACCTGATATAAAAGCATATTACAATAAATTATGTCAATGTGTTTTATGGGTTATCATTTGTCCTAATTATGATTATTTCCTTTTAAATAAAAAGAAGAAATTAACAATTAAATACAGTTTTTCTTTCCAGTAAATGTGACTAAACGGAAACCACCTAGGATCGATCTCCCTGAAACAAAAGACAATGAATCTTGCATAGCCGGAAAATTGTATAAATCTGGTTGTAATACTTGTAAATGTAGTGATAACAATCAATTAATTTGTACTAAAATGGCATGCCTCGATAAGGAAGATTTTGAGAGAATAACGGACTTTCGAAACAAAATGCAATCCAACAAGCTGAGAAAAGGAGAGGATAACAAGAAACTCGGTTATCCAGACTTACCCGAGGGTAAATGTGATCCAGGCAAATTTTATAGAAAAGGATGTAAAATTTGTTTCTGCAACGAAAAAACGTTGCCGATTTGTAGTCAAGAGGCAGCACCTTGCAATGAATCTGTGTACAGTAAGTTTCCCAATTTTATGTCTTAATTACATTGAAATAAGTGGCCATAATTATTTGATATGGGATTTAAATACATATCTTTGTATTGTAAATATTTGTAAAGAAAGCAAATACAGACAGTTATTTTTATAATTTTATGAAAAAACAATACAGACATTCCTAATTTCATTTACCTACTCGACTAATCACTTCCAAAGCGTAGTCAATACAAACAACATAAAACTTTGTTTCATTCTCTGAAGGAATAAAAAAGGTTGTCCAAGTTTGAGTAAAACTTTCTTGTGTTCAAAAGTTTTTAACTTGTTTCAGTCTTCAAATTAATAGAGAATGGTAGGGATGAGAATCGGTTCCAAAATAGTGTTTGAAATTATTAAAATTTAAATTATGACAGAAATAAATAGCAATTATTTGATTTAGACCCAGGGTTATGTCATGACCATCATGACTCCTTTGGAACCGTTTTTGGTTAGTTTCTAGATCAGAATTAAAAGCAATCGATGAGATAACGGGCTCAAAACAATATGTTTTGCTAATTTAATCAGAGCGCAAAGTCAAAACGCCGGAAGACATTCGTACAGCCCCCACAGACGAGGAGTTTGAAACTCTTCCATCATTGCCACACGGAGCTGCTAAGTGCGAGGTGGGCAAGACCTATAAAGTTGACTGCAATACATGCTTTTGTCTTGCTGACGGCAATCTGCTTTGTGGCAAGATGCTGTGCTTGAGTTACGATGATGTTAACAGAGTTCATGCTAATACCCGGTCTGGTAAGTTTTATCACCAACACAAGGCAACTATGTTCATAAATGACTGAGTAGCCTTATCCTTGAACCCCTGGAACCTGGAACACTCGATTACCAACGACCTCGACTAAGCCAAGCTAAAGTGTAACGTGGAATTGTTTAGTTAAAAGCATAACAATTCCACGGTAAATGTTATTGCTAGCAAGTGTTCGTTCCAAAAAAAAAACACTTTAATGTTTGTCTGTCAGATTCGTTTTTCTTAGAAACTATTTGATGTAAATTGTTTTTCGTTAATTCTTTTATAAAGACGGGGGCAAACGAGCAAGCGAGTCACCTGATGGAAAGTGACCACCGCCGCTCATGGACACCCGCAACGTACGGGGAATCACGGGCGCGTTGGCGGCTTTTAAGGGAGGAGGGTGACGGAGGGGAGAGGGGGAAATGGGCCACCGGCACTCTTACTCACCAGACGAAACACAACAGCAATATATGCTGTTATTTCACGCCTATATTCTGTGAGAGGGTGGTGTTTCAAAGGGCGACCCGGACCAATTCGTGCTACTAAGCAGCTTGGCTCTACCATACACTGAATCTCGGAACTTTACAACAGTTATAAGTAGTGGTCATAAACATAGACGATTTAGTTTGAGCAGTTTTGCGACTTTGAGTTTAGTCTTGCGGCGTAAATCTCTCTGAATTATAAGTACAGAAAATCTTGATTGTTTGCAATAAAATATTTATTACGATGTAAACTGTTTATCGGTTTATTGTTACTTGTGATTTTATTCCCAGGAACGCCTTGCAAAGAAGTTGCCAAATCAGAGAATAAATGTATAAAATGCGTTTGTCGTAATGAAACCATGAAATGTAATGCTGTGCCAGGTTGCGTAGTAGAGGAGAGACGGCAACTACATGGAGCACCATACAAAGACAAACCACGGCTCACGCTTGACATACATAGAGATAAATGTTTAGTAGGAATGATTTACAAGTAAGATTTAATTTGATTATGCCGATTTTAAGCGAAACCACCCATTTATTTATCACTTGCTGTTGTCCGCGACTTCGTTCACGTAGTCTTTTATTTATACCAAATTAAGTAATTCAGATACCTTCGCGGGTGTACGCACAACAACTCACCAAAGTTTCATTACAATCGGATGAATGGTTTAGGAACGCCTAGAGGACATACAAATACACATTCGTTTTTATTTATATAGATAAATTTACCAGCCGTGTCTGACCACGCGTTGCTGTCTCTCAGCAGGTATTTTATTATTTTTCGTGAGTTATGGGTCTCGAGTTCATACAGAAATCCTACAAAAAAAAGCACTCAGTTTTTCCCAAATATTCCAATTTTTCAGGATACTTCAAATTTTTCTTGTCATAAAAAACTTACTCGAACTACTACGAACATGAAAAAAAAGTATGTGTACTTATGTACGCATGTAAGAAGTTATAACTTCTAACGTTTTTAAGCCAAATTGGCCACATATAAAAAAATGAAACTGGTCGCCTGAAATTAAATCAAATAAGAGAGTTTTTGGCGGGATTTAAGGGCAGCAATTGGGCGTTTATTTTAATTATTTTTTGCAAATGGTTTCTAGTGTATATTGTGATGTAAAATTGGCGTAGTTTTGCGTCCCAAGTATTTACGCTACTGTGCTGTTATGTGAAATTGTTGAAATTAGTGCTTATTTAGTAGAGTAATGTTTACATTTCTTTAGTGGCTTAATCCGCCTCAGCAGATCCTACTAGAAAGGTTACCTCACTATGTTTCTCGCCAGAAACTCCAAGAAACATCTAAATTGTATTACGTTAACATCTTGATGAAATAACATGGAGAATTTATTTATTACTGAAAACGTCAGTTGTATGTGCTAAGATCCCTTTACCTTTACAATTCTCTCCCATAAATCTAATAAAATGTAATAAATTTTATGTTACATCTATGACGTATCTTCCGCTACACGCAGAAATTACACTGATATGTTTTTAGGTATAACTTCAAAAAAAATTTTCCAAATCGGTCCAACCGTTCTCAGACTATGCGCTTAACAACGAACAACCTTTCATTTCTATTTATGTAGATAAAGATAATATTATATAGTAATTAGTATATCCTTTTTCAGAAAAGACTGTAACAAATGCTACTGCCAGAGGGACTCTACACTAAGATGCACGCAGAAAACTTGCCTCAATCATAAACAAGTTTTAAAATTGCAAAAACATCGCTTGTTTTTGGAAAAACATGGCTTATAATAATAGTATATTACCAATGACTTATCGATTCACCGAATAAGGAATAGTGTGTGTTATAATAATTACGTGATACTTAACGCTATGAACTCGTTAAGTAAATGTCTTCAGTTTTATTCCAAATTATTATTTGTTACTTCAAATAAAATGGTTTCCAGTGTATATAATTAAAATGCAATGACATAATTGTACAAATAAACACAATGTTATTACAATCTGTCATACCACGAAACTATAAAAAAGTGTAAAAATTAGAATAAGTTGGTAACTATACGTATAATTTTCGTGCAAATCAAACAGTGTCAGAAATTTGATAAAAATAAACTGAATCTCCTAAACGAAGCATTTTCGTTTTAATTATTATTATCAAATATATATGAAACTATATGTATAATAAGCATAGCACTATTTTCTTCACAAAGTTTCATTGTTTTATTTCGATATAATAAAAAGATTCTAACAATAAGATTAGAACATGAAGTAAAGTAAATTGAAAGTTATATATGACATTTTATTATTTTCATTTCAGAAAACGAATTAAATTAATCTGTATGTACTAAAAATTTTACGATTGTAGGTAAGTAATGCAAGAGAAATTAAAAACAAATCTTTTAAAGAACAGAATTTTATTGACTTACACGCTTTTGACCGTGAAATTATATTTTTTTTTGTGACGAATATACCAATTTTATAAAGTTTAGAATGTCTATGGCGGTGACATTTTTAACTTTATTATCACATTTTTTTTACGGAATACACACATTTCGTAAGTAATCTTTTATTCGTAATTTTGCTTCAACTTCTGTACATCTTACAATATTATTTATGGCCTATAGGTACGTGTATTCCAAACACACAATTTCTTCTCAACGGCCGAGTCTGCTTCTGCGACCATTTTGGCCGATGGTCGGAGGCTGACTGCAAGATCGTCGGGCGCCGCCAAACTTGTCAGCCTGGTCAAATTATTTGGCAGGGCTGCAGTCAGTGCATTTGCCAAGAAAGTGGTCAACTCCTTTGCACAAATGCCAGATGTCCGGAAGATTTATCTATGCAATCTATACTTCGTATCGGCTTGAACACAATTGGTGCATCGTGCACCCCCTTTAGATCTTATTATGTTGACTGCAATATTTGCGTCTGTCCTGCATCTGGTAGAACGTCGGAAGCTCGTTGCAACACAGATGCATCTTGTACCCAACAGAGACCGCCCCCAACTTCCGATTTTTTGGTTTCTATCAATAAGAATGTATGCCTTCCGAAAGTAATGTACCTATTCCCTTGCCTCCATTGCTTGTGTACTAACGAAGGATTCTTTGTTCTTGAGAAATGTGTAGAAACGTGTCAACGGTCTCATACAGAACCTACGAGAAGATGCATTCCGCGGACGTTTTATAGAAACGAATGCAACGTTTGCCTCTGTCCTGACGACAGCTTAACTGACAACAAACTTTGCACCAACGCTGTTTGTAGCCGACCACCTTCATTTCGCTATCTTCGCACACTGAGGACTACGTCTGATAAATGTGAACCACACAGCTTTACAAAACCTAGATGTTTGTATTGTGACTGTAATTCAGAAGGAGTTATCAACGAAAATGTATGTTTAGAGTTAGACTGTTTAAAAGGTAACAACATTGAATATAACGTTGTAAGAGAAACTTGTAGTCCAGGAGAAATGGTTCCTATTTGCATCGAATGCTTTTGTCTTCGTAACGGTTCAGTGCTTGAGAAATATTGTTCAAAAGCTTGTTCCTATCAAAATAAGCTTAATATTTTAGAAAGAGTTATAAAAGACAACTCTAGAAGTCATAATTTAATAGAGAGAGAATTTATGAACAGTTTAACTGTAAGTGATAATTGCGATCCAAATTCAGTGTACCTTGATCAAGACAGATATTGTCTGTGTCCAGAAAATGGAAATACTAACTTCAAATTGTGTACGTCGATAACAGAGGACTTTGAAATACTAACCTCATACAATCTAAAAACGCTAGATAATTCAATTAGAATAGATTTCAATGTAACTTGTGAGCCCAGTACTTTCGTAGAATTCGAATGTAATTCATGTTTTTGTTCTAAGAGCGGGACTATCGACCCTAAATGGTGCACATACGATGATTGTGGAGTTAAAAAAATAATCCAGGCGTCCCATAAATCGTCTGTTTTTACAAAAACAGTAAATGAGGCAAGTGGCTCATGCGTTCCTGGATTGATTTCGAAGGTAGACTGCAATTTTTGCATATGTCCTGAAAGTGGAGTTTTGAAGGATAGAGCGTGCACGAAAAACCATTGTTCCGGATATGACAAGTCGACTAACGACGATAAATTTAGATGCGAACCATTGGCTTATTATGAGGTCGATTGCAACATCTGCTTCTGTCCTCGCGATGGGCTCAAGAATGTGGCAAAATGCACGAAAAATTTATGCGAGAGGAGTTTCTTGAGATCTGACGTTTGTGTGTCTGGGCAACTGTTTAGCGATGAATGCAATGTTTGCGTCTGTCCCCCAAACGGTAATAAAGCCGACAAAGCTTGCACCAATCACACGTGTCCTGACGCAGCCGCAGCGTGGAAGAAAATTTTTAAGCTTTCTCAGAATCTATTAGATAACCAAGTAACTGAAGATACAACTAGGAGTTTAGACTTATGTTTCCCTGGAGAAGAATTTTTTGTTGGTTGTAAACTGTGCGTTTGTCCTGAGATGGGATTAAGGACCTATGCTACATGCACACCAATTATGTGTGATGAAGAACGAAATAATGATATGAAAGTAAGTATTTCATTTCTATTGCTTTCATGCCGCTTTGGAAAAGAAAGATATTTTATAGAACGTTCCAGCAACTGATCTTGCGTAAATCACAAAAGGTCGGTGAAGTGATTAACTCATTGCCACTTCAGCTTGCTGAATGTGTTATTTGAACTACAAGTGTACAGTATGTGCATAATATTCCTATTGGGAGTATATAGACAACAATGTATTATATTATAAATTCTTTAACAACACTTGTGAATGGCAGTTAGTATTTAGGTTATGTAACCAAATAGTAACAGGTCGCCCTAGCCCAACATTCATACAAATTTTTTATACATACATCATACATACATATCCTCACGCTGTATCGCTAACGGGGTAGTCAGAGAGGACGGAGCGCCAAGCGTCACGAAATTCTTTATCATAAGTACAAAATTTTAGACTATGATCGAAACTAGTACTAAACCGAATTTCAGTTACATGTCTTACAATCTTATCTACTCGCTTTGTTTTAATTTCTATTTTCCTCGGCCGGTCGAATAATATGAGAGTTATATCTACATGAAAATATTTGTAGGTATTTTAAATCTGCTGCTGATTTCTTAAAAATTCGTCCACAATCGATCTTCAAATGTAGGTTTCTTTAGCTTCTTCCACAGAGGGAAGCTTCTTCTGCTCTTATCTTGTTCCTCAGATTAATAACTAAAGTCTTGTTCTTATTCCTTTTTCTATTTTTGTTTTGACATTATTACCTTTGTATTTATGAAGGAGTTCGGATATTTCAGATAACCAAACCGCCCGAACAGTGTTTATGTTCATAGAAGCAGTTATTTCTTAAATTAATAGGTAGTTTTATAAAATACTTTCTTTTTACTGCACATGGTATGGTCACCAAAGTCATCACAAAAGGCAACGCGAAGACCCATGAACTCAGTTTTGCTTTCGGTTATAACTTTGCCAGATTTACTGCCGAAACCGAAATTAAACACAAACCGCAACTTTACGCTGAAACTTGGCGAAGCTAAGTCTTATTTATCTCTTGGCCTAGTTTTATGACCTGAGGGAATATAAGGAGCCGCATGTTTAATATTATTTTCTTTTCTATCCTGACTAGCACAGAAACGTAATACACAACTGTAATGAATATTCTAATGTCGATAGCATGAAACTGTCGGCGAGACCACCGACCAACATAGAATTTCTCGTCGAGACGAGTCATGCCTTATTTACAACATTACTAACAGTGCTGAGCGGCAAGAATGCACTCCTGGCTCTATGTACATTATCAGGTAGATATATAAGATCTGTAAATAGTTCTACTTTACGCTACTGAATAATTAATCTGTAGTGTGGTATGGTAATCTGTGATTTTACTACAGTACACACATAAAAACTGGCGTACGTGATCTGTATGTGTACGCACTCATATGCACGCACACAATGGTAATATTTAGAGTAATTATGGGTGAATATTGTAGCGCCAGTCGGGGTGCACGTGACGCAAACACGCGACCGTTTCCGTTTGTCTTTAATTCTTTTTTCACACGGTCACAGACACAAAAATGTTTAAATCACATATACACACGTATTGTAATGTCCTTGGATGCCTAAATAATTTTAGTTATTCGAATCCACAGTTTATTATCGTTCTTTAACATAAATACCAGCAATTAGAAACAAACATGAAAAACCTATCCGTGTGCATTGCTTTTTAATTATCATATGCTACATGTAGATATAGCTAAATGAAATACTCTCCGCATTTCACACCCGAGATCCGTCACAGTTTTAATATATACAGTTGGTCAATTCGGAGATCGCCAGAGCAATCGTATACGCATGAGGTGGGAATCGGCCTTCTTTTATACATGGTCTCACAATAAAGTAGATACTCTGTAGTCAAACTGTCAAACTCATACAGGTTCACAGACACGTGTCCGTAACTGGATGTTACGTGTCTGTAACTGGATGTATATCTGGTTCCGTATCTTTTAAAATATAGAACCTACCCATCGCTACTACCTATTTTATTTTCCTAATAATAGCAGAGCAAGCGTAATTTTTACGCCCCTAAATCACAAGAAAATGATAATATTACGATTTTATACAGGTACTTTCTTTTTAAGAACTTAATATCCATATTTAAGATCCGTATCTAAATTGGACCGTAGTAGGAATGGTGGTATCTCTCAAATCGGGAATTCTGAGTTTGATTTACAGCACCGTTTGACCGATCACTGAAAGTGGGCACGTACATTATATGTATTTTTTCATGGACAAGGTTTTTATGCTACCCCCTTCGTTATAAGTCTCTACCAAGTGGACTAAGTCTCGGGCAAAAGCAAGTATAATATGAAACACCTTGATTTTTATATTTATTATTTAGTACAGTTATATTCTCATCTGGACTGTGCGCGGTATCAGCTTAATCAGCTTTGTAAGTAAAGGATATTGGTGGCAGAAGGTGGTTTAAAGAACAGTAGGGTTTGTATGTATCAGATTTTCTCGCTCCGCAAGATTGTGAGAAAGTTACTGTTTATTTCTTAAATTAATAGGTAGTTTTATAAAATACTTTTTACTGCACATAATATGGTCACCAAAGTCACCACAAAAGGCAACGCGAAGACCCATGAACGTCAGTCAGTAGGTCAAAGAGTTTTCTGCACTTTTACTGATCTAGAAAAAGAATTTGATAGAGTAGCGCGAAAGAAATTGTGGAGTCTCCTGCCTAGAGTCTGTGTAAGGATAGATGGTGACTTGTCGCCCTATTTCAAAGTTTTACACACACACGCAGAACTTAGTCGTATGGAGTATTTATTAATTTCAGATGCAGGCAATGTATTTGTCCTTATTTGGGTGCCATTAACAATTTCTGTCGTCCTCTACCAAAGGGGACGTACTGTGAGCAAGCGTACCCTAACTTTAATTATATACCGATGGGCAGGCGACATAAAGAAGGTAACACAATGAAGTACTACTCGCAAAAAATATTATTCATTGTTACTGAAGGTACATACTTATACAGAGTGAATATTTAAACGAGGCAGTGAGGGTAGGCACCTCAATCGTTGCAGATACAGGAACACGTTCTTAGGAGACTATCTCTAATTTTAAGACTAATTTTTAAAAATATTTCGATCTGCATTAATAGATTTTGGAAAAAACGTAGTCTGCAAGAAAATCGCAAAACTCAAACATTTTTTTGGTGTCAGAAGATCCTATTTCTTATAAGGATCAAAAGACTATGGGATTAACTTAGGTTGGGGTACTATCGTTGTCAGAAATCGCTTAAGACTTTTTTCCTACTCTCTTCTTCTCCAATCTCAGCCCCATAGAGTCTTTGGATTCTTATAAGATACAGGATCGATCGGCATCAAAAAAAGTTTTAAAGTAAATTGGCAATCTTCTAGCTGACTGCAAATTTTTCCAATATACGAAAGCAGGTCAAAATATCTTTAAATCTCTAGACGTTAAAGATAATCTTTTGACAACGTTTTCCTATAAGTACCTAAAAAAGTTAAGATACCTGCTGGTACTGTTCTCTTCTAAGTTAACTCTGTATAGACGACGACAACATATCACTTGTAAATCCAACTACTTAAGTAATTTAATTAGGTAATAATGTAGTGCGAGTTTGAGCTATAATGCATATTTTGCCTGTAAACTTCATATAATTCTGCGTATTGCAATCTTAAAAATTCAAGATGCAGTAGTTTAGCCATCTAGTTCCAAAGTAAGCAGCACAGCGCTTGCGTTATGGGTACTAGACAACTGATATACTACCTATATACTTTTCTTTTGTAAATAAATACATATTATACATAAACACCCAGACTCGGGGCGGGAATCGAACCCGCAACCCCGTTTACTTTCCGACGCGCTTAGCCGTTGCACCACGGAGGTCGTAGATTCTTCGTTCTATGGTTTCATACATCTTTAGAAAAATAATATTATCTACAAACATCGTTTTAGTTACGGAAGCCACAACGCGTGAGTCGAACTCGCATTTTGCCTAATTTTTTTTAATCTTTTGAGTATTTCATTAACGTTCTTTATTTGAACCTCTGATCATGAGTCATGATGGACGGAGGCATGATGAATTACTGCCTTGTCACCGTGTGTCAAACGAATTTTCGCGTCTTTCTGTCTATTTAATTGAGTGTAACCACGAGTTAGCTATAGTAAGTTTGACAACTTCACACTGTCGGTGTAATTCGTGTCAGTTCATGACCGAGTCGACATACAAAAAAATTGAAGTACTGAAATATTTGCAAAATAGAAAATACTTCTAATTCTTAAATGTGTTCTTAATTCACAGAAATAAAAATATTATATGTCATGTTCGGTTGTGTATTGGTGTAGTGTGACCCTTCCTTAATCACACATTAGTACAATTCTAAAACCTAGCATCAACAAAAAACGGATATGCTTTTAAAGGTCAAGCTCTGTCCATTACGATTTTTGGTCCGAGATTTAAACACTCCAGTCGGGGGCGTCATCTTCTAATAATAATAAAAACATACAATGAATATTATATTAGCACTTCAAATTTCAGTTATGGGCAACAGTACTACGAACATCGTGAATTCAACAAAATTCAACACTTCAACAACTTCACAAGTAATCGTAGGTCACAATCACACCAAATATAAATGTGAAAGATCCGGAAAGGTTATGGACAAATGCTTTGTATGTGACTGCGAAGAAAACGTATTGATAGAAGAACATTGTTTCAAAAGTGACGCAGATAATTGTAAAGACACCAAGCCGTCCTTCTTGCTTGAAGAATATAAAATTTTGCTTGGATAATTATTACTACCTTTCATTTATCTTACAATTCAATCTGTTTTTAAGACAAGACTGAATAAAGTTAGGAAGTCGGTAACTAAGTGTAAACTTTCTCGAGGATCAACGGAGGGTGCTTCGTTGAGAAGAGAAACATATCGGTACTGAAATTTTAGTTAGAGATAATATTAGGTCTTTACCTGTGAAATTGCCGTTTAGTATACGAAAAGTTAAAGAATTTTATTTATACACATTTTTTTATTTCTATTAATCAAAGTATGCACCCATGCTATCGATGCATCTCTCCCGGACTGTGTCCTTCTTGAAGAAATCAGGTGTACCGGAGACAATAAACTCTTCAAAGGCATTTTGTACTGCCTCTCGAGTATAGAACTTTTTTCCTGCCAAGAAATTGTCCAAATTTTGAAAAAGTAATAAGTACAAAAGTAAAAAAGTAATAATCTGTCGGCGCAAGGTCTGGTGAATACGCTGGATGACGCCAAACTTCCAACCCTAGCTCTTGTAGCTTAGAGAGTCTATTGTGTCGTGTAAGGTCGAGCGTTGTCGTGTAGGAGCAGCGAGGACGAGCGCTCCTACGCGAGAGCGGACCAAGGCTGGCCGGAGATTTGCGAGCTTCTCGAGCTTGCGAGCAGTAATGCTCGTGCCATTTGGTAAGAAGCTGTGAGAAATTACACCGGCACTAGACCACCAAACAGTAACCATCACTTTTCTAGGGATAAGTTTTCGTTTGGGACATTGCCTAGATGCTGAACCAGGGTCTAACCAACTTGATGACCGCTTACGATTGTCAAAAAGAATCCATTTTTCATCACAAGTGACAATGCGGTTCAAAATCCTTTCGTTTCTGTGTCTATTAAGCAACGCAAGGCATACCTCAACACATTCGTCGCGCTGACAATTGTTCATTTAATGCGGCACCCACTTATAAAGCTTTTTTACCTTGCCAATTTGACGTATAAATGGACCAATAATGTTTTGATGCTAACATCGAAGGCTGCTGCTAACTCAGCAGTAGATTGAGTATCGTCAGCTTCCACTATCGCCTTTAATTCGTCGCTGTTGACCTTATTGTAGAACGGCAACTTCATAGGTAAAGACCTATTAATATCAATTGAAATATGTAAAGTATATCAATAAATTTGAGAAGAATTGGAGAAATTTTGGTTTAGTTTAAAATAAGTTTAAGGTTTTGTTGAAATATAGCTGTAACCGGACTAAGAGAGTGTGGCACGTCCATTAACTCAACTCTGGGGAACCTTGAGTTTAAGGTTTAATTTAATAACATTTAAAATAAAATAAAATGAAATTGAAAATGGTTCCAAAATACTTATTTTTTAATTTTCTATGTTTAAATATAGCTCAGGAGATGATAGAGACGACAAAGCACAGAACACATATACTCCAAGCGACAAAGTATTGTTGTTTTTACTTGATATTATTTAAATAATAAACAATGACTTGCAGAGATTGTATTTCGTATATTTTAAAACATGTTAATGTAGGTGGTTATTAGCAAGTTATTAGCTTTGGCACAATTACGTCATGGTAAACTTGAAACTTCGTTGGTGTTAGACGCAACGAAAGTTTTTTGACGGAATTTTCTGGGGAGCGATAGGGCGTTTATTTTAATTATTTGCAAATGGTTTAATGGTAGACATTGCGATATAAAATTTACGTAGTTTTGCGTCCCAAGTATTTACGCTGTTGTGCTGTTATGTGAAATTGTTGAAATAAGTGCTTATTTAGGAGAGCCTAGTTTCTTAACCTGGAGGTCGTGATCCTTGGGGGGGTCGCGTTTGTTACTAAAGGAGGTCGCTGTCCAAAAGTATTTCTATAAGTGGATCATCTTTGCAAACACTCATAAGTCAATAATTTTGCAGTGATAACAGACGACTTTTATATTTAGTTTTAAAAGCCACCATAGACGAGAAACCTTTTTCGCACATATGAGAATTAGCAAAGGGTATCAATGTTTTTAAAGCTTCTGTTACTAGGCTTGCGTACTCACGTCGTCGTGCAAGCTAAAATTTATCTACATCTTGAAATAAAAATTCCAGTTGTAAAGTTTTATCAGCCGATAGTTCAATGAGTTGATTGTGAGTCTCAGTTGTAACTTGGCAGCTGCAACAATATTTTCATCAAACGGATTGAGAACCCATCTTTTCGAGAAATCATTGTTGTCATCTGGAAAATATAATAGTACTGAATCTTTAATTCACCTAAATGCGTTTTCATGCTCTCAACAAGCGTTCAATAATTAAATTTTCTAAATTCGTATTTTTGTTAATATAATCAGAAGTTGCAGTAAATGCATCAAAATTTCGTTTTTCAAGGCGTATAATCCAAATACTAAGCTTCTTGATAAACGCATTGACTTTATTTGTCATAAGTAAAATATTTTTGTTACGACCTTGTAAACTCATATTCAAGTCATTCAAATGTGAAACTCAAGTAAACCAAGAGTAATAAAGATTCTTTATCTTGTAAAAATTCTAAAAACGAACTGTTTTTATCTGTAAAAAAAATTTTTAATTCAATAATTTTTTGTCATTTAAAAATACATATTATTAAGCAGCAACACTTTCAAAATAATATTGATGCCATCTGTTAATGATTATGATTATAACAGTTAATTACGAATATTGACAATAGCTAACAATATCCCCTTTCTTTCATTTATTACTCATTATTCCTAAGGAAGTACTTTTAGAAAGGTACATGCATATAATTACTCCTTTTATATCTCAACATACCTTGAGTTAGCAAGTTATTAATTACAAAGAGGAAAATTAAAGCTGTTAAAATAAAACCAATCAATCGTCAGTTGGTCTTATTGCTTTTATTAGTAAACAGAAACGCTACACGTTAATCATAATAAAATTGGTGTACAGTTCTCGAACTCTTATTTCATTTATCGAAACAAACGCATGAGCGATAAATGATAA
Source organism: Zeuzera pyrina (assembly GCA_907165235.1). Taxonomy (NCBI): domain Eukaryota; kingdom Metazoa; phylum Arthropoda; class Insecta; order Lepidoptera; family Cossidae; genus Zeuzera; species Zeuzera pyrina. Next base: position 11,482,946 of record OU015641.1, read on the forward strand.
TTTTCCATAAAGATTTTTAATTTAGAACACAACACAATGAACGCTATTTTTACTTTATCGGCAATAATATCCATTAAACTTGTAATGTCATTTAATTTAACTGGTAAGAAAATTAGGTTTGAGAAAGCCGTTACTTACTACGTAATAAAGTTTAAATTGCTTTTTAATTTACTTGATTTCTCTTTTCAGAATATTCAGAAGTATCTCCTTGCGAGATAGGAAATGTTGTACAAAATGAATGTGTCAGATGTGTTTGTTCCCACGAAAGAAAATACGCATGTAATAGTTTGTATTGTGATGAAAATGGTTAGAAAATAATTAAATTGTCCATTATCAATCTTTAATAAGATCAGATACTAACATCAATAGTAAATTTCAGAAGTTCAAACAAAAAATCACATGAAAGAATCACCTCCGACGTTATCATGTAATGCGAACATGGTTTATGTATTGAATAAGACAAACTGTATATGTAATAGGAATGGTCGATGGCCGCATGAACGTTGTGAAGAGGTCTTCAGTTCTCTACCACCGAACAATTCGACAAAACAGCAATGTGACGAAGACGGATATATTACTGTTGACTGTAACGTCTGTCGTTGTAACGCATTAGGAGAAATTATTGAAAGCCAATGTACGAAAAACGTTTGTGACAAAAATCTTAAAAGCCGAAGATCAAATACAGATGTTTATGGAGAGTGTGAGTTAAAAAAATGGTATTCATTAGCTCCTTGTCAATTTTGTTACTGCGTCAACGTGAACAAGTTAGTCTGTAATACTGGTAATTCCAAAAATAAAAAATTACAGTTGGGTACATATCGTCTAACCGTTTGCGAAAAAGATATTGTTCAAGAAGGAATTGAAATGTTACCGGAAAGTTCTAAAACTGCGGCTTTAAGACAAGGAGAATTAAGAAAAAAGAAAATTGAGGATAAAACTACAACTTCGAAACAAACTACTGCTAGATCTATTTTATTTTTCCCATCGAAAACTAATAAGCTAATAAGCGATGCAAGTCGCGATTTCAATATGAAAATTTTAAATAAAGAGAAAAATGTCGATGAAGTAAATGATGTTAAAAAGGATGAGTACTTTACAGATAGTGATGAAAATGATTTAAAAGTCGACTGGAAAAATAAAATGATGGAAAGAGATGGAAAAAGTACGCAACTCCCTTACCAAGAAGACGAAGATAATTTGAGTACAGACACGGATGACAAAACTAATGATGGCGTAAAACCAGAATCTTATGAGAACTCTGCAAAAAACTTCAGTTTAAATACGGAAAGCGTTAGTAAAGGTTTAAATACGGAATCTATAAGACAATTAACTAATAGCTTAAAATTGGAACTGCCTAAGGTTCTAAACAAGGTTTTAAGTATGGCTTTAAGAAGATCTGCTATGGTGACATTGGAGACAAATAAAAATTGCCAAGTAGGATTAGAAACAAAGGTGAAATGCAACAGATGTTTTTGTTTGAAAAGTGGTAAATTATTATGCACTAATAAACCATGTGATTAAATTTTAGATCGTTTTATTGACTATATTAAAGTATTTTTGCAATAGTGTATGAGCACTTCGTAAATATACAATTATATAAATTGAAGTATGATAATAATATCATAATAGTAATAAATATGGTAATGTAGTACTTTAAGATCATGGATAAATGAATTACAGTACCAAAATTTTCAATTAGATTCACTTTAATTTTAATATGGACTAGAAGGATTCTAGAGTGACCCGAATTCACATTGCTATATTTAATGTAACTGAAGAGATAGAGATAATCAAGAAAATACTGTTTTTTATTTCAGATTATAGGAGATCAGCTAACTATAATATAAGTTCCTTACGTAAGATTTTGGTCTACATGTTGGTACATAATTATATATAATTATACATAATATATAGGTAGGTTATAATCATTAAAAACGGAAAATGTTATCATAACCACTACTAAGAAAAAAATTATAAAGTTCTTTCTACCGTTACGGTCGTAAAGTTAATCAATTCGACTTTAATCAGTATGAGTAAAGAGTTATTTTCTATTCCAGTGACGACCGCAGTATTTAAGTGCTTAAAACAGTTATGAAAAGAGCAGTGCTATTATTGCTACAATTTTCTTTTGGAAATGCTTTAGAGTTTGAGAAGCGTAAGTAGAATTATCAAACTGCTAATGAATTGTTATTCATTAAAGGATACAAATAGTGCTCCCTTTTAAGGGATTTTAAAAAATCTATTTTAAATTTATCTTCAGAAATTGAGATATTGGGTATTAAATTTCAGCAGTGGGGACAGAGAGGTAATGAGCTAAAGATAAAGAGTTACATAACTGTGACGTCACTAACTCGCGACGACATTATCCAGCGTTAGGAGTGACAAAGACGGAACCTATCCCCGCTCTGTTTCAGCTACTTAGGTTTAAATGCAAACTCTTACATTTATCATTGCATTACGAATATTCTGTTCACGATTACGAAACTTATCTTTTAATTAGGTCGTAAAGAATTAGTTAACTAGCCTATTGAAAATAATAATTGTTTTCATGCCGGTTTGAAAGAGAAAGAAATACATATGTGTCACTTCCCGTGCGATTGTAAAAAGGGCAGATCCAGGGGAAAGGATCATGGGGTCATGACCTCCTATGTTGGGCCTAGGTCGACCTCGGATAACATTTTTAATCTCGTTGGTTTTAATTAAATTTAAATACTCTGAATGATGGAAAGAATAAATCGACTGCAAAATACGGAGAGACAGACAAGACAAAACTATAGTAGATATAAGTTGCGTTTTTGCTGTTTCGGCTAAGAAACTCACATTATCGGTGTTAGATAAAGTAAGAATAGAAGAGTATGGAAGCTGTTTTTGAAGTTTTGAAGATTAAATATGATTCTATTGCTGCAGCTGTCGCAAAAGTTGTATGGCAACAATACTGTCGTCAAAATTCTCACGTGCTCAACGACTGCAACTGGTGTCACTGTGACAAGCAACACCAGTTCAAATGCAAAGCACGTGTATGTTCAGAAGTCGATATGTTTGGACATTTTAACGGTAACTTTATTAACTTGTACTTGTTATGACAGTTTTTTTATTACAAAATTAGTATGTATAACTAAAGACCATGAATTTTCCTGTAGAGATGAAATAAATGTTTAATAATCAACAAAATAATTTAATCATGTTTGACCACTGTTATTTTCATATATTTATACATCTATTTATGTACATAAAGTCACTTTTAATACAATCTATCAAAATTGTAAATAAAATTCAGTTTTTCATTCAATTAAACAAGATGTGATAAAGTACACAGATTTTGATTTCTGACATAAAAATAAATATCATATTTATTGGCGTCCTTTTGGCGAATTGAATTAAAACTAATGATGATGCACTAATACTAAGTACACGGGTTGGTAGTTGGTTTTGCTATAACGAAAGAGAAAGAGAGATCACGTATAAAACAAAATAGGATAAAATAAAAAAATAAAAAAATTTACATTTGTGACAGATTGATAAATAAACGGACAGACAGACACTAATAAATTTACCACTTTTTGAAACATTAAAAATTGTAAACTGAGTACATTGTTTGCAGATGCTATTCAAAATATTAACGTTGGAATGGAAGGACATGGTTCATGGCGTTCGGTAGAAACAGCCTGCGACCCTGGTGTCCATTACCGAAGACATAATCTACTCTGCGTTTGCAACGAAGATGGGAACTGGCCTAATCCGCTTTGCAGAGATATTTTCAGAATATTACATTCGATTGAAATCTCAGGAGAAGCTACTGCATTAAAAACACAAGAATGTTCACCCACGAAATTGTACTTAGTAGGTTGTAACGTATGTTATTGTCCGTCAACTGGGCTTTTAGATCCTGATATGTGCACCAAACAGAAGTGTTTCGAAGACGACCCATTGGTACGCGATACTGATAGAAAATCAAATGCAAATATTAAAGCAGATTCTGAGAATGAAATACAAGATATTTACGCTGAATGCAAACCCGATTATCGCTACAAATTGGGCTGTAAGACCTGTGTTTGTCTTCGAAATAATAGGCTTCTCTGTAACAACTGTTCTTTAAGTGGCAATTGGATTGAAAATACTCAAAATTATTGCAGTAACAGAAGTCCTTACCACGTTTTCGATATAGACTGCAATTCGTGTTACTGTGATAAAAATGGTTTCGTTATTTGCACAACAAGGCGTTGTCTTTCTGGAGCAAGTAGAAGCAATATAGAAAAACAATTAAGTGTTTTTCCTAAAACCGATTTTCGAACAGTAGAATCACCTGTCGACGATCAGGATTGTACACCAGGAACAATATACAAAAAAGAATGCAATACATGCAAATGTATACAATCGAATGGAATAAAAATAGTAGCTTGTACCATGAAACTATGTAAAAAAAATGAAAACACACTTGAATCTATTAATTCGAATTGTGTTACAGAAACCGTTTACGAGATGGATTGCCTTTACTGCCGTTGTGATATTTTGAATAATGTAAAATGGCAATGGTGTACAGTTAATCCGGAGTGTTTTGAACAGCAAACCTTAGAAAATAGACCAAACGATTTAAATTTCTTACACGGCTACTGCGAACCTCTACACATCTATAAAAAGGACTGCAATACATGTCAATGCTTATCCAATGGAAAATTTATGGTATGTACGTCAAAGATTTGCGATAAGACTTCATTAGATCCACTTTCTATAGAAGTTGTGCCCGTGAGTCAGAAGAATGGCACGCGTTGTCCGAAACAACATTCGTATAAAATAGATTGCAATTATTGTTTTTGCTTATCGAACGGAAACGCTCTGTGCTCTACAGTAGACTGTAATAAAAACAATGTAAATTGAACTTTTATTCATTACTATCGAACGCCCGCGACTTCTTTCGCGTGAAGTCGAAAACACAATACCTTTATATATGATAGCCTATGTGTTATTCTGATGTATAAGCTATAGTTTTTGCGTGAATGAATAACAAACATCGATTTATCTTCAGAAACTTTTACATTCATAACATTTAGATTTAGGTGCCTACTTTGCTCATAGCAATAATTCACGTCTTTCCTAAACAATCCCAAAAAAGCAGAACATGCAAACTCTCGACAGTACAAATTCCTTCGACTTGTTTTAATTCTGTAAAAATTGCAAAATTGTAAGAGTTTCGGCGTCACGGGTTATCTGCTTCTTGTCAGGAGAAAACTAAAGCTATGAGATTATCTTCCGTAGACGTAATTACTAATTACGCCTCTGAATGATTCATTTTGAATAAATTCAATTGAGATTCAGGGCCTTGAGTGAAACTTTTATTTTTTAATACTTTTGCGTAATCTAAATAATTATATACTGGCCTATGAGCTTCTATTCGTAATTGCATTGAAATTCAGTATACTGTTCATAGCTACATGTAGATAAAACGCTGAAAAGTACAAAATAACTATATCCTTTACTAATCAAAACTCAAGTACACTAAAAACAACTTTATAAATATGATACACATATACCTATACAATTGAAGACAGTCACTGAAGTCGGTGCCAAGCGTACCAAATTAATAACCTTTGTGTTGTTGCACATTAATTTGGCACCGACTTAAAAAATTGACAACTTTAAATATATAGATATTATGTGTATCGTATTTATAAAGTTATTTTTATTGTACTTGAGTTTTGATTAGTAAAGGATAGTTATTTTGTACTTTTGTACTTTAGATTGTTTTTTTTATTTCTCCCTTTTGAGTGACCTTTTTTTTTGGTCTAAATAAATATCTAGGGAAGGTCTACAACTAACTCCTTTCTAATTCTGGAGCGCAACGACATACAAAAAAGTCGTCAATATAAATAAAGGTTATAAGTAAATTTATATTAGGTGTTATTTGGTGTATCTTCGAAGTCGAAGCTTCAATACCTGTAAAATTTAAATGACACCACCTCGAAAGTATAACCTTCCAAATAAAAAAGAATTTTTGAAATCGAACCGCTTTGAACCTGCTTGAACCGCTGATCCCCTCAGCAAAAGGCTAATTCTAACATTAAGCTATGGAAATATGCGAAGTACACTAGCCTAGACATATGCCGTATCCACATCCGTCATTTTTTGGCTAATGCGTCTAATTGCATATATCGCGGAACCGAGTTTACTAGCCAAAGCCCCGATTTGAGCCGCCCACTGTAATTTGTTATCTACTATTAAATCAAAAAACTAACTTAACTAATTCTAATTATTTCTCAGCCAGTTCTATTTTAACACGGATCACATTAGAAATGTAAAATTTAATACATTTGGATTTTCGTACATTCAGCAGTAAATTATTGACTGTGAACCATCTCGAGACATCTTTTAGGAACTTGTTTACCCAAGTAATATTTAGATCCTTTCTGTGCAAAGTTGCTATTTATAGATAATGTTAAATTTAGAATGTTGGCGAGATTGTTTTTCTGTACCAACATTAACTTAAGTAGGTTAATACATTGCTTACATACATTCCCAACTACTTACCTCTCCTCTCGTTTATTCCATTTTCACGGGCTACTTGGGGGTGGTTGGTAGAGAATTGTCAGTAACAGACGAGAACACGTAAGTCATCATTCGGTTAATCATCTCGATATCATACGGCACATCATCTCGCGGAAAATCAACTTTGTAATTGATTTTCCGCAAGATTTGTTATAAGTTGAATTACATAGTTTTGTAAGTAATTCAACTCAACTTATAACAAATCATCTAATCATCTTTTCATCCTTTAAACATTATTGCAAACAAATCAAGACATCAGTTTGTAGAGGACGGCAGCTGAGGAAATTAACGACGGCGTCCATAACACCCTGTACGCGAGGGCAACGGCGAGCCAGGTTAGTCCTTCCATTCCTATCCGTCGCCCATCCAGATATATTTAGACACATTTCTGACAATTACATAGAACCTAATAAATCAATTACAATTGAATCATAGTATTCAAAACTAGCCTGAATGTAACTTTAACTGCTTCGCTACTTTAAGTGTTAGTTAATCTGTGGTGTTAGGATAAATACCCTGTCGGCAGCGGGTGGTGCGGTGATAGAACGTGGCCTTGGGGGTAATGTCAAACAATCTTTTAGAAAACGGTCCATCACACAAGTCGTAGAACACACAGAGGTCCCAATAATATAAAGTCCCAATAGCGTAGTCATGGACTTTTGAAGTGAAGCCGGTGAAGTACGAACGTGTCTGTTAGTCTAATTTATTCCAAAAATTCTGCTAAAATTAAATATTTTAAAACAAATAACGACACAATTTACCAGGAGTACAGAAGACAACAAGTTCGCAATAAAGCTACACCTATCAAATTGTTTGAGTGAGCAGTGCAACACCATTTTTGTGAAATTTTACTACACCGTGACAGCCAATCACAGGAACGAATTAATAGGAAGGTTCTGTCAAGTGATATAAATGGTTGATCTATCCGCAAGTAAGTGCAGAGCTTCGCTTAATTTAAAAATATCAATTCGTGCCAACTAATTTTATATCTTTTATTCTTTATATCGAATAACCGTTGCCACACATTTGTCACAATTAATCCAGAAATGTTACATAAGCAATTGTACTCAAGATTGGCAGAACCTATTTTTATTTTCATACAGCACACTACATATATTAAAAACTAATGAACCGAATTTATCCCTGATACAAAAGATTAAGAATAACTGTGCTGTAAGCTCTTCGCCTTCTCTCACACCCCTAATCAAACATGATGCCCCTCGTAATCGCAACAAACTCATCGAATACAAAATCTGTGACGGAGATCTCAAAGGTGCCGCTCGCCTTTTGTTCTCCAACGACGTGCTATCACCAGATACCTCTGACACCCTTCAGACCTTACGGACAAAACATCCTCCAGCTCCAGTAAACCCATATTCTCTCGACCCACCAAAAGCAGGGCAAGCATGCCTTCAAATTCAAAACAAAGATGTTACGAATGCCATTTCATCTTTTAAGCCAGGTTCGGCTGCAGGTTTGGATGGAATCTCACCCCAACATTTGAAAGATTTAACATCGCATTCTGTGGGTGATGCAGGCGAGAAACTTGTAAATTCGATCACTAAATTAATCAACTTTATGTATTCCGGTAATGTCAATCCAGAAATTGTTCCCATTCTTTTCGGTGCGAACCTCATTGCCCTCACCAAAAAGGACGGAGGGGTGAGACCAATTGCTACACTTCGACGTCTGGCCTCCAAAATTGCTGTTCGACATATTTTACCAAAATTACATTCGGAATTTGAACCCGTACAGTTAGGCTTCGGTGTAAAAGGAGGGTGTGAGGCAGCCGTCCATGCCCTACGCTCTTTCCTAACTTACGGACAGCCTGACGTGTTGCTCAAAATTGATGTCAAAAATGCATTCAATTCGGTAAATAGGGATACCCTGCTGAAGGAAATAAAACAACATATACCGGAAATATACAATTATCTTCTTCTCAGTTACGCTGAACCAACAAAATTGTTATATCGTTCTAATGAACTGTCCTCGGAAGCAGGTTGTCAACAGGTTGATCCCCTTGGGCCTGCAATTTTTAGTTTAGCAATAAATCCTATAATCAAAAATTTAAATTCTAAATTCAACGTTTGGTACTTGGACGACGGAAACCTAGGAGGTGATGTGGATACTGTGTTTTCGGACCTTTTTTCAATCAAAAATAAATTTGAAGCCATTGGTTTGGAGCTTAATTTTAGCAAATGCGAACTTTTTATAAATAATTGCGACTTAAATTTAAATGACGTAAAGCTCCAAATATTAAAATAGTTAACAGTACTTCCCTTTGCCTTTTAGGTTCTCCAATTTTTGATGAATCTATTTCTGAATATATTAATAATTCAATTACTAAATTTCAAAATTCTGCTGACCGTCTCCTTGAAATTAGTCCACATTATGCACTTTGCATCTTAAAATTCTGTCATTTTGTCCCAAAATTTACGTATGTTCTCCGTTGCTGCTCCTTTTGGAATCACCCAGATCTTTTGACACAAGTAGACGACTTAATCAAAATTAGCTTAGAATCAATTCTTAATATGCAGCTGGACGAGCAATCTTGGGCCCAAGCATCCCTACCCATCCGTTATGGTGGTTTAGGGATTCGCAAAATTTCCAGTGTCGCTTTACCAGCCTTCCTATCTTCTGTCCATAGTTCAGCAAATCTCAGAAGTAAAATTTTAAGGGCATTCCCTTCAAAATTTGCGATTGATGGCTTGGAAGAAGCTAGAAACGCTTTCTTAATTGCATGCCCAGGTCAAAATTTTCCAGTTTCTCCAAATTCACAGAAGAGCTGGGACGACATAAACTGCAAATTTACTTATGACAATCTTTTGAACTGTAGTACAGGTTCGGCGCGTGCTAGGCTTTTGGCCGTGGGTGCGCATGAGGCTGGCTACTGGCTTCACGCGTACCCTTCGTCAAATATAGGAACATTTCTTGAGCCTGACACGCTCCGAATCGCAACCTGTCTACGGCTTGGGGTTCCGGTCTGCACTCCTCATAAATGTCCCTGTGGCAGTGATGTCGACAAGTTAGGACATCACGGACTGTCATGTCAAAAAAGTGCGGGCCGCTTCTCGAGACATGCCGCACTTAACGATATCATACGCCGGTCCCTGGCAACCGTCAACGTGCCAAGTCTACTTGAGCCGACTGGTATTGCAAGAGACGACGGCAAGAGACCGGACGGTATGAGTTTGATTCCATGGAAGATGGGCCGGGTGTTGGTATGGGATGCAACCTGTTCAGACACGCTGGCCCCTTCCCATCTACATGGAACTAACAACAGAACTGGTGCGGCTTGTGAAGCGGCTGAAAAAGTTAAAGCGTGTCATATTCGGAACCTAGGTTCCGAATATGATTTTGTCCCATTCGGTGTCGAGACCCTTGGTCCGTGGGGTCCTAGCGCCATAAGGCTTTTTAAGGAAATAGCAAAAAGGTTAGTTGACATCACAGGAGACCGAAAAGCTGGCAGTTACCTCGGACAAAGAATTAGTCTAGCTATTCAAAGGGGGAACGCTGCCAGTATCTTTGGAACCTTGCCTAAAGGGACTCCTTTTTATTTTAGTTATTATATTATTTTTTCTAAGGTTTTTAGTTTTAGGTTCATTAATTCTTTATGATATATCTTACTAACCCCTAGGACATTAATTTTATATCTACCTACTTCGATTTCGCGATGTCGTTGCAACGAACTCAACCTACACCTGCCAATCTTACAGGCAAAAAGTTACAATTACAATCGCATGGCTCGGATCCTACTCTTAACACCTCTCCGGATAATGACAACAAGGAAACGAATTATATAAATCTTACGAGAGGTCAAAAACGTAAAATTCCTGACCAAAGTTTTGACCTGTCTTCTGTAATGAAAGAAATAAACAAAATGTTTACAGATTTTAAATCTCAACAAAACCAAAAATTTGAAATCCTTTTTGCCTCAATTAATGAAATAAAAGTACAGAACACTGAAGTTCGTGAATCTATAACATTTTTATCTGCTAAATATGACGATGTGCTGAATCAATTAGAACAAATTAAGCAACAAAATCACGAAAAAACACTTCAAAAAAAAACATTAGAGGAAAAAATTGAAGTTTTTGAAAGGAACTCCCGGGCCTCAATGGTGGAAATAAAAAATATACCCAAATGTCATTTTGAAAATAAGAAGAATTTAACCGAATTAGTAACAAAAGTGGGTAGTGTTCTGAATTGTTGTATAGAGGAATAGGACATAAAAGATATTTTCCGTCACAAGTCCAATGCGAGCATTAGCAGCCCTATAATAGTAGAATTTGTTACTTCGTTGTTTAAAGAAAACTTTATAAAGTCGGCTATAAAATACAGTAAAGAACACAAAACCCACCCGCTGAATACCTCGCTATTGCAAAAGGATTGTCCATCTAAACCTATATACATTACCGAATATTTGACACAAAAAACTAGGAAACTTTACCACATAGCCAGACCTTTTGCTAAGAACAATAACTACAATGGTTGCTGGACGTCATATGGTAAAGTTTATCTTCGTCGAGAGGAAGGCTCGCGCCCAATTAGTCACCTGCGAGGAAGATCTAACTAAATAGAAGACCTGACTGTATGCGAGTTACCTACTGTTAATTAAGATTCTTATACTTTGTTATATTGTTTTTGCACAGCTTAGAATTTTTATAATCAATGTATTACTAGTTTTAAACTTATACCCACATTATACACAAACTTCTTATTCAAACAGGTACAGATTTATACACGTTACTACTTATACGTATACAAAACATAATATTTATAAAAATTTACATCGAACTAAAATATTATTCGACAATACATTCAGACTTTACTCAGAGTTATTAAACATTAACGTAGTTTTTTCATGCTACCTCATTTTATTTTGTATTTTACTGATAATTTATTTTAAACTATTAAATATTTTAAGGGCCTCGTGTTTTACCGAGGTTATTTATTGCAATTGTTTAAGATTACAGATTTTCAATGGAGTTCAACAACCATAACAGCTTAATTAATGAATTGGATGTTACTGTTATAATACCAAATGTTCAAACCTTTAATGCTAATCTATGTTTACAAACTATGGGTAGTGTAGAAAATCAATTTACGTTATTAAGTCAGAACATTAGAAGTATTAGAAAAAATTTCATCAAACTTGAGATTTTTCTTTCTAGATTGGGGTTCTTTCCAGATATAATAAAATTGACTAAATGTTGGTTAGATCAATTTATAAGTCCTCTAACACTGGAGGGTTATGCTTCTCATAATTCAACCAAATATCTTAATAAATGTGACGGAATTGTTGTCTATTCCAGGATAGGTGTGGAAATTGAAATTAGAGAACCCGATTTTGACGATGCTAATTGTTTGGTGATTTCTATAAGTCAGGGGATTACTGTAATAGCCATTTATAGATCTCCGTCGGAATATTATGTTGACAAATTTCTCGATTCACTGGAAAAAGTAATCAAGTCGGCTGTGGGGCATACGACTATTATAACCGGCAATATTAACATAGACATTACAAGTGACATTAGCTCGGTAAAAACTATCTCGTATCTGGAACTGATTACCCATAACGGTTTTTTGGTTGGACATAAACTTCCAACACATGGGAGGACCTGTTTAGACCACGTTCTTCTTAAAACCAATTTGAAGGCACGAATTGTAGTATGTGCATCTAATGTGTCTGATCATGATGCCGTGTTACTGGGGATTGACAAGAAATTAAGGCGTCAAAATACTGACTCCAAATGTATTACCTTAATCGATTATCAGGCCATATTAAATGATCTCAAATGTATTGATTGGGATGAACTGTATTCTGTATCCAATGTTGATCTTGCGTTGGACTTTTTTATTACACGTATAAAAAAACTACTTGCGATTCATAAATCACAAAAACTTTTAAGAAATTCTAAAGCCATCCATAGACGTTGGATTTCGCAGAACCTATTGCATTGCGTCAGACATCGGGACAAGCTCCATGCTTTAGCGAGAAAAAATCCTAATAATATACAGATACAGGATGCATATAAAAAGTACAGGAACGTTTGTAACAACACTACAAAATTTAAAAAATAAATATGATCAACAGCTCTTGGCAAATACTAAAGGGGACAGCAAAAAAACATGGGAGACAGTCAAGGAAATTTGTAATATTAGGGCAATTAAATCTTCTAATTCTGAGCTGTCGAAATTATGCAAGATAAATGATAAGGAATCACTTAATAAAGTTAATGACTATTTTATAACCATTGGAGAAGGCCTTGCCAAGGTAATCTTGAGGGGAGCTAACACTACAGAGCTGTCACTTGCAGACAAGGCTAGAGTAAAAAAATCACCATGTACATCATTCTTTTTGGCACCCACAGACGAAATGGAGATTATAAAAATCATGACTAGTTTGAAAGCACAATCTGCACCGGGACATGACCAGTTAGGAAATAAATTATTAATTAAAGCTAAAAAATTACTAGCATCTCCCATTTCATACATATGTAACCTCAGCTTATTATCAGCCATCGTTCCTAGCGATTTAAAAATAGCCAATGTTAGTCCCATACATAAGGGAGGAGATCCATCGGACGTAGCTAACTACAGGCCTATTTCTTTGCTTACATCCTTGTCAAAGATCTTAGAAAAGTTGTAAATAAAAGACTGCTGTCATTTCTGGAGAGGCAGAAACTGTTGGCTGCAAATCAGCTCGGCTTTCGCACAGCTAAGTCGACTGAGGACGCAGTGACTCAACTTGTTGACTTTGCGGTGTCTAAACTTGATGCTAATAATAGATGCGTTGGTGTTTTCTTGGACTTGGCCAAAGCCTTTGATACTGTATCACGAGTTATACTCCTTAAAAAAATGAAACATCTTGGTGTGAGAGGTATAGCCTTGGAATGGTTTCGATCTTACCTGACAGAGAGACGACAACGCGTTAGCATTGGAAACAAACATAGCGATCTCGCAGAAGTCAGATTTGGTATACCGCAGGGCAGCGTTTTGGGACCTAGTCTATTTCTCATGTATATAAATGACCTTTGCACCCTTAATTTAAATCAGGCCAGCACTTTTGTTTGTGCGGATGATACAGCAAACCTCTTTCATGGACGAACTTGGAGCGAGGCAGCGCACATGGCAGTGGATGGATTAAGAAAGATATCTGACAAGCTGCAAGAAAATCTCCTTACATTGAATGCCACCAAAACCAAGTATCTTGCTTTTTCTATATCTGAGCCTACAGCCCCAACATTCCCTTTGGATATCAGGATACATGGCTGCAGTTCCACGACTGATCATGTGTGTCAATGTCCGGTTTTGGAACAGACGAAGAGCTTTAAATATTTGGGTGTTCATTTGGATGACCGATTCTCATGGAGTGTACAAACAGAAGCACTTTGTAGTAGGATCCGGAAGTTAACTTATATTTTTAAGAGACTTAAATCAGTTGCCGAGCACTATATAATTAAGCTGATTTATCCAGCACTGTGCCAATCTGTGTTGACGTACTGTGTGACAGTGTGGGGTTCCGCTCACAGTTGTCATTTAATTAAGGTTGAACGAGCGCAGCGTGCCATTTTAAAAGTTGCTTATCGAAAGCCGTTTCGCTATCCAACAGACAATATGTTGAAGGAACTTGGGACTCTAAGTGTTAGGCAGCTATATGTGTTAACGACTGTCTTACGATTTCATAGAATGGCTATTTCTAATGTAAGACCTTCTTTAAAATCGTTTACTATCCTGGAGCGTGCCTCGCACTAAAACTTTTTTCGCGAACCGGGCACCTTTTTACCAGGGTCCGTCGCTATACAAAAAAGTTAATAAGGTGTTAAACGTAGTTAATGACGTCAAATATAAATGTAAGAAAAAAATATCAAATTGGTTGTTGAAGCTTGGATATAGAGGTACTGAAGATCTGATGTAATTGTGGTATTGGGTCATCTTGATACTGTTAATTTACAATTATTCGCATTCACACATACTCACTCAACACGTAGAAATCCGCACACAGAACATAGGGCACGTATCGCGTCCAAACATACACGTCTTTATCGGACACTCATATATGCGCATACGCAAGCACGTATACACACACAAATATCCACAGACAAATGCACTCCTTCACAATATACACTCAAACACACAATGATGTATATACACATATAGTAAAACCACCACTTTAATAAAATAAAATTGTGAATTGCACTGGTACCCCACGACACAGGGTATCCTAGTGTGGGGACTAGAGCAATAAGTACTCAATTACGCGTTGTGCATTTTCTTTTGTTTACATGTAAACGTCTATTGAATGTGTTGGGTACATAAGTATTTATGGTTTGCTAATTTAAGAATTTAATGTGTGTAAATAAATAATAAATAAATAATGTAATAGTCTTAAATGGGCCCTGCATTCGTCGAAGGGGACCTTTTTACCCGAATGCGGCGAAGCCCTAAAAAAGGGTGATTTTTTTGTTATAAATAAACAACACTCGCCTTAATAAAAGAAGTAGGTATATTTATGAGTAGATATAACATACTGCTAGGATATACCATAGGCATACATATATTAAAAACCTTAAAAACAATGATTATAATGATTCTCAATTCTCAAACTTAAACGTTCATATCCGATGAGATCATCGACAATTCTCACAGCTTACTTTTGAACCAAGTCGAAAGGTGCAATCTGTATCCTATATGAAGGTGGTGTTGTGACTTATTCAGTAGTAGTAATTGCTCCGAAATAAAGTACCGCTTTACTATGTTGAGCACAGCAAGTTTTTTGTACTTCAACCTGACTTTGTCTTTCAAGCGATCTTGAAACTGAATATCGCCAGAAGTGTCGACGCCAAGTATCCTAGTGGCTTCAGAGACGGTAAAGGACGTGTCTTGGAATTGTAAAAGGGATATTTTTAAAAGCGAATGCACAGACTTGTTGGTTGTAATAAACCGAACTAAGCTAAGTCGCCCCCAATCGAAAAACGGCTAGAATGCTCTCGATTTTAGGCAAGTTGTTTACGTCCTTTCACCACAACAGATCGAGTGATGTTTGTTCGACTCGTATAGTAAATATTTCCAGTACTGTCATCAATATGGCAATATTATTAATAATAATTATACCACTGATATACAGCAGAAACAGTCACGATAACAGCACAAAGCCTTGTGAGACGCCAGCGTGGATGTTCAAGTTATTGCAACGACTACCCCAACGGCCGACATCTGTCGGACAAAAATCTGGCGACCCAAATGTACAAATCCTCGAGTAGGCCGTAGGATGATACTTTGGAGAGAAGACTCCAGCACCAGATCCGGTCAAAGCCCTTTAGTATATTTAAACTAACTACTAACGACTCACCTTGGCTGTCAACAGCAAGAACTCATCGGTTTCTGAGTTATGGTAGAAGATCACCCGTAGAGTGACGGTAGCGAAGGCCGTAACAGTCGCTGATTGAGTCGCGTACAGTTCTTGCAATTCAAGAAAGCGAACAGGCCTTACATGTAGTAAAAACGTGTCTCACGCACACGTCTCAACGTGTGCGTGAGACACGTTCCGCTTCTGATGACGCTTCTAATTCCGCTTCTGATGGTGTTATAAGCACAGCATCGTCAGTGTAAAATAGGCAGTTTATCACTGTACCATCACATATAATACCACTCGTACTACCTTTCGATGTCTTGAAGCAACTGTCCAAATACGGCACGAATAGCCAGGCAGACATCACGCAGTCCTGTCTGACGCCTGAACAGACTTCAAAGCAGGGCGACATGTCACCATCTATCCTTATACGTTCCTAATATAAAAACATTAAAAAAATAAAGATGAATATTCAATAAATATATTATTACTAGCTGTACCCGCGACTTCGTCCGCGTGGAAAATTCTTTCGTGACCTCTCCGGGTTACCCAAGATACCCATATTGCTAGTGTTGAACAAAAAAG
Source organism: Zeuzera pyrina (assembly GCA_907165235.1). NCBI lineage: Eukaryota > Metazoa > Arthropoda > Insecta > Lepidoptera > Cossidae > Zeuzera > Zeuzera pyrina. Next base: position 11,499,426 of record OU015641.1, read on the forward strand.
TTATTTCCTATTATGGAACATCCGCCACATTGAACTTATGAAATCGTCACATATACAGGAATCTTGCCCTGCGTTTTCCATTTCATTTGATACCCATATTGTAGGTGTTGAACAAAAAAGTTATTTCCTGTTATGGAACATTCGCCATATTGGATTGGATACAGAAATCTTCTCCTGTTTATCCGATTTCATTTGATACCCATATTGATAGAGGTCTTGAAAAAAATTCCATCCTATCGCGGAGCATCCGCCATGTTGGATTTATGATGACGTCACATACAGAAACCGTCCTCTGCGTATTCCATTTCATTTGATACCTATATTGATGGAGGCTTTAAAAAAACTTGCTTTCTATCGCGGAGCATTCGCCATGTTGGATTTATGATGACGTCACATATACAGAAACCTTCCCCTGTGTATTCCAGTTCATTTGATACCCATATTGTTGGTGTAGAACAAAAAAGCTATTTTCTGTTGTGGTACATCCACCATATTGGTTTGATGATAATGTTACATATACAGAAACCTTCCCCTACGTTTTCCTTATCATAATACCCATATTGTTGGTGTTGAACAAAAAAGTTATTTTCAATAATGAAATATCCGCCATATTGGATTTATGATGAAGTCACATGTACAGAAACCTTCCCCTACGTATTCCATTTCATTAGTTACCCATGTTGTCGGTATTGAATGAAAAAGCTATTTCCTATTATGGAACATTCGCCATATTGGATTTATGATGACGTCACATATAAAAAACCACGTTTTATTTTTTGAAAAAGAAAGTAGCGTATATTTGATTTTAGGCACATACTATCTCTGTACAAAATTTCATCATAATCGGTTCAGCGGTTTGGCATTTCGCCTATAAAATTCATCCTACTTTTCACCCCTTTAGGGGTAGATTTTAGATAAAAAAGAAGACTATGTTTTTTAATAGAAAAGGTTTATCTCTGTACCAAATTTCATCTTAATCGGTTTAGTGGTTTAGCATTTCCCGTATGAAAGTCATCCCCTTTTTCACCCCTTTAGGGGTAGATTTTGTGTGCAGTATAATTAAAAATCAGCAATAAATTAACTAGATCATTATGATAATATATTTCCTACAAATTAGCAACAAATAAATATTTCCGGTTTCGATATAGATGTATTCAAACATCCATACACTGAACATTATGCTCGTATACTTGATTGACACAATATTTAGTCAGTGTGCGCGGGAGCGTCTCATACCGTACGACAACCGTGGCGCACTCGCGACTGTCGTATGCCGAGAAATGCCGAGATTTCGAGCACGTCGTTTGGGAGCGTTTGTATAAAGATAGAATACTGTATGCTTACTTGTACTGTGTACAAAGTTTCATCCCCCTTTTTACTCTTTTAGGGGTAGATTTTTGAAAAAAACGTAGCATATGTCCATCATTTGGTATCAAACTATCTCTATGCCAAATTTCATAAAAATCGGTCCGGCGGTTTAGCTGTGAAAACCAAGCAGACAGGCAGACAGACAGACAGACATTCGCATTTATAATATTAGCACAGATCAATTAGTTACTAACGTAAAATATTAGTATGGACAGTATGGAAATATGAATTGTACTGTCACAATCTTAAAAATTGAGGAAGTCTATTATTTAAGATAATGGGTAGTTTTGAGTTTGTAAATATTAAAGTGTGTATGTACTTTTTGTTATTAATAAAATGTATGTATTTTGAAAACACGGTTCTAGTTAGTTATGCATTCCGGTAGTAGACATGAGACAATAACAATACAGACTTAAGCTGTAAAACTGCTGAGTAGTACTTGGCTTCTCGGTAAGTCGACCGGAATACACAACAGATAAGAGTCTCTCCAGCGCTTTAGGATTAATAAAATAAGGCAGTCTTAATAAAGCTCCCAGTTGTATCGGACAACAATTTAATTTTCTCTTCTTTTTAAAAACACAAAATCGCGGCTCCCAATCTTGACTGGCGCAGCCGGTAGGATTGCTGGGTTTCGTTCGTGTAAAGTAAAAGTACGCTATCGCGAGTGTTAACCAATTCGGGCGCATTTTCTCTAAAAATCAGAGATCGTGCCCTACAGCAATCCGTACGAACCAAATAAATTTGTCATTATAGCGCGCGGAAAATTAAAAGAAGAGCAGACCACTAGCTACAATAGAAGGATGAGAGCGGGTGTACTGTGAGTAGAACTTTTCGCATATCCATCCCTGTCCTCAGCTATTTCTGTTGGTTAGACCCAAATAATCGTTATTTGATTTTCTTTATAACGTACCAACTTCGTCGTTATAACTTATAATTTGTAATTTTAATAATTTTATTTAGGTAATTAAGTAAGTATTGAAGTGTATTAATATTAAAAATAAGAAAAATGGAACAAATTAGAATAGTACCGAAAGATTTACTATGTATTATTCCAAAGTTCGAAGGCGAAGAAGGCTTATTAAACTTATTCATTAGAAAGAGTCAGTACATTTATAACGGTTTTGCAGACACCAGTAGCGCCACTCAACAGGCCTATGTGTTCCATGCGATCACAAGTAGGCTAGTAGGTAGAGCCGCGGCCCTTTTGAGTGAGCGTGAAGATATAAACTCATTTGATAGACTTAAGGAAATTCTTATTCAACATTTCGGCGACCCGCGCTCGGAAGAGTGCATTGCTATCGAACTGGAACAAATGAAAATCAAATCCGGTGAATCGTACATTGATTTTTGCCACAGGATACAGCATACGCGTAGTACTTTGTTCGCGAAAGTCAATTTACTAACTGATGAGGGTTTAAAAGTCTCAAAAATGATCATATATAACAACACAGCGCTTAACGTATTTTTGTATAATCTGCCTGAAGATTTGATTCGTATTGTGCGTCTAAAATAGTGCCCTAGTTTAGAAACCGCTTTGAGTATTGTGTCAGAAGAAGTAAATTTCATGAACCAATACAATGCTAGAAATAAATCTCGTCAGAGTTCGACACCCCAAAATTTTAAGCCACCACCAGCACCCAACCCTGTAGTAGTGCCTAATAGTAATCCTAATTTCAAGTTCGGTAATACCGGTTTTAACCAACACGGTCAAGGACCCAGCCAGAACTTTAAATTTGGTATTCCTCAGCCTCAAGCTCAAGGTTTTAGGTTTGGCCCCAGGAACCCACCAAATATCAGTGGTTTTAGGTTCAATCAGAATCCAGGTCCTCATAATTTTAAGTTTGGTATACCGAAACAACCTAATTTTCCACAACAAAGTCAAGGCTTTAGGCCACCCATGAATAGTAACTTTAGCAAGCCAGTTGCAGGCTTCGGGCAACCCCAACAGAATTTTAAATTCGGCATTCCAAACCAAAATTGGCAGCTTCACAAACCCACGCATAATGCGGATGTCTCCATGCGTACAGCTCGCCCTTTAAGGCAAAATATGTTAACTGCTCCTGTCGATGACGACCATTTGTTCTATAATCATGAACTGGTGGAGCCATCGCCAGATAACTGTGATGAACAAAACGTCGTTGCGTACGAAGAAAACTATAACCCAGAAACGCCGAAAACGCAGACATACTACGACGAAGCCGGCGAAGTTTACAATTACTCTGATCCAAACAGTGCTGAAAATTTTTATGTACAGGCCTCTGCTATAAACCGGAAATAATCCAGATAAATTGCGATTCACTTCTTAAACTACCACATATAAAGATACCAGAAATTAAAGGCCGTTTCATGATCGACACAGGAAGTACTAGATCGTTCATAAGCCCTGCTAAAGCGAACGAATATTTTACAAAGTTTAAATTGTATGAACCTTTCGAGGTAATCAGCACACATGCTCGTAGTCAACACGATGAGGCTATTTACATCCCTATGCTGAAAACATTCAAAAGCTTCGGGAACCACAAATTTTATGTCTTTGATGTAGATGCTCGATACGATGGCTTGATAGGTTCCGATCTTCTGAAACAGCTGGAAGCAAAAATAGATATGAAAAACCAGATATTGCAAACACCTACCACAAACATACCCATCATATACAATCCACCATACGAGGTAACTCTGGAAGCCAGAACAGACACGCGAACTAAGGTACCCACCGACCTGCGAAATGGTGAAGCCGTTCTGGACTTCATTGATTTTGGACAAGGAGTTAGAATGCCGAGTGCCATTGTAACTTGTATAGATTCGTTCGCGTACAGTGTAATACAAAATGCCTCGGAAGATAGAGTAACCATCACTTTTGCGAAACCTTTAAAAGTAACCAAATATGAAAGAGAAGAATGCGTAGTGAATGCGATATCGAATGAGAGTGAAATTGACAATCTATTAAGACAAAATTTAACTAAGTTGCGTTTAGAGCATGCTAATGAAGAAGAGCGTCAGAGCATTGAAAAGCTTTGCTATGAATACCGAGACATATTTCATTGTGAGGGTATACCATTGAGCTTCATAAACCGAGTTCAACATGAAATCAGAACCAAGAATGAAGACCCAATATTCATACGGCCATATAGACACCCACCCGCGTATAACGCAGAAATACGAAATCAAGTTGATAAGCTGCTTGAAAATGATGTAATTAGGGAATCACACTCTCCGTGGAGTGCTCCAGTTCACCTCGTCTCTAAGAAACGTGATGCCTCTGGGGAAACCAAATATAGAATGGTCATTGACTATAGAAGACTAAATGAAATTACAACAGACGACAAGTATCCACTTCCAAATATATCAGACCTGTTTGATAAATTGGGCAAGTCAGTGTATTTTACCACCATCGATCTGGCAAGTGGATACCACCAAATAGAGGTCAAAGAAGAGGACAGATTCAAAACAGCGTTCTCTACACAGGCCGGACATTATGAGTTCAAGCGAATGCCATTTGGACTTAAGACAGCCCCTGCCACCTTTCAACGGGCTATGGATAATGTCTTGAGAGGTCTCCAAGGCCTGCATTGCCTGGTTTATCTCGATGACATTATAGTCTTTTCCACGAGCCTGCAAGAGCACATTGAAAAATTGCGCATGGTCTTCGACAGACTTAGGAAAACCAACCTCAAGGTAACATTAGACAAGTGCGAGTTTTTCCGTAAGGAAGTTCTTTATCTTGGTCATTTGATTACAAAAGAAGGACTCAAACCGAACGACGATAAAATACACGCCGTCCTAAACTTTCCTATCCCGACGACCACAACACAAATCAAAAGTTTTCTAGGATTAGTCGGATATTATCGCAAATTCATTAAGGACTTCGCTAAAATAACTCGCCCACTTACGCAGTGTCTTAAGAAACGGAATAAGATTGAACAGTCAAAGGAATTCGTCGCAGCTTATGAAACATGTAAGGAACTGCTGGTTAATGCCCCCATTTTGCAATTTCCGGATTTCACGAAACCGTTCATTCTTACCACAGACGCATCAGACTATGCAGTCGGGGCAGTACTCTCCCAAGGTCCAATAGGTACGGACAAACCAATAGCTTACGCCAGCCGAACCTTGAATGATACTGAGTCACGATACAGTACCATAGAGAAAGAACTACTGGCAATAGTCTGGGCTGTTAAACATTTTAGGCCCTACCTTTACGGAAGACGGTTCACTATCTATACCGACCATAGACCACTGGCATGGTTAAATAACATGAAAGAGCACAATAGTAAACTCACGAGATGGAAACTGCGTCTTGCGGAATACGATTACGATATAATTTACAAAAACGGCAAACAAAATTGTGTAGCTGACGCCCTGTCGCGGATTAAGGTCAATGCAGTAGGAGGCGAAGATCAGTCTATGAAGGTTAACGTTGACAAAGAGGAAAGGCTACAACGACATTTAGATGAAATAATTAAAGAAATAGAAGGATTGCGAACGGGAACCAACGAAAGAGACGAAAGTACTATAGTCATATCATCAGACTCAGAAAAAACCATTTCAATTCCTTCTCCTACGAGTAGCACCATCTCGGCGTCTGAAACGTCACAAACTGTACACTCAGAATTTAACACAGACACGTCCGGAATTCCTATTTTAAATGAAGCCATAGATACCAAGCCTAACCAAATGTTAATATTCACATGGCATAGGGAAGAATTAACAGTAAAAGATTTATCGAGACCCAAGCAAAAGGTTTTAGAGGTCCATTTACCTTTAAATAGACCTGAATTAGTAAAACAATTCCTTAAGGAATATATCGATCCAAAGATAAGACACTTCATCTACTTTGAGCATGATACACATCGAAAGCAATTTGTAGACGCGATTATCACACTCTTCAAGAAAGACACAATTAAGATTTTCGAATGCACGCAAAGAGTGGTGTATGTGGAAGACGAGAAGGAGCAAAAGGAAATAGTAATGAAATATCACATAGGAAAAACTTGCCACCGAGGTATAAAAGAAACCGTAATGCATTTGAAAAGAACATATTTCTGGAATAACATGGATATAACAGTTGCAACTATCATAAATGCCTGTGAAAGCTGTAAGGCAATGAAATATGACCGTAAACCAATAAAACCTGAACTGCAGCTTACGCAAACACAGACAAAACATTTTCAAGAAATTTTCATCGATGTCTTTACCATAGAAGGAATATCGTATTTGACACTCGTGGACGCTTTTAGTAAACTGGGTCAAGCGATTGAAATAAACAATAAAACAACACCTGAAGTAATAAGAGCACTATTAAAGTATTTTTCCATGTATGGAGTACCATGTCGAATCAGCGCCGATTCCGGCACGGAATTCAACAATGTTCTCATGAAAGAGACTCTAAGCTTCTATAAAATTGACTTACACATAGGTACCCCGCATAATCCAAACTCTATGGGGCTTATCGAACGTTTCCATTCGACTTTAACAGAAATTTATCGACTAGCCAAATATGAGTACAAAATTACTGATGCCGTCGCTACAATGACGTACGCACTAATGGCCTATAATCAGTCCATTCATTCAACTACAGACCTTACTCCTTTTGAGGTCGTATTTGGACACACAGACTCGACCAGTCCCTTTAACGTAGAGTTCAGCAAAGACTATACACAAAAATTGGTACAAGATCACAAGAAGCGTACAAAATACTTATATGAGTACTTAACGAATAAAACGATAGCGAAGAAAGAAAAGATTCAGGAAAAACATGGAGGTGAGAAAGATTTTAACGTAAAAGAAGGAGATACAGTATTTATAAAAGGAGTAAACGAGAGGAGAGGTAAGCATAAACCAAGATATAAAAAGGCGGAAATAATAGGAGACATAGTTAGGAATATCGTACCAGTTAAGTGTAAAGGTCGTGAAACTAAAGCACCTATTAAGGATCTAAAACGTCCTTCGCAGGTTCGTCCTGATCCTGAAGTACGCGCCAGCAGCCCTGGCCCTTCTACTTCAGCGGATCGACCACAACCCTGGGCTACTCCCGATTAAAGCAGGACAAGCCTTAATTAGTAATGATAAGTGGACTATTGTTAAGATTTTAGATTTAAGTTTAATTCGCGAAGATTTAGAGTTTAATATAAATAGATATGCTAATTTGAATAGACACGTTAAAAAATATTTCGGAAAGAAACATTTTAGTTCAGACTTTAACGATATAAAAACTCAGACCGATTATATAAAAAATATGACGATAGAAAAACTAAGTCAATTATTACCATCAAAAAGACACAAACGTGGCCTTCTGAATCCCCTTGGTTCTCTTATTAAATTAATATCGGGTAATCTAGACAACGAAGATGCAATAAGGTACGACTCATTGATAAAAGACGTAACACTGAGGCAAAACTCGATAAATAGAAAGTTCACGATAGTCGCTGAAATGGTGATGTCATTTGTGAATATTACGAATAGTACCAGATACAATTTCGTTCAGTTGGACAAAGCGATATGGGATATTAGAAAGCAGTTGAACGACACTAACAATAAGCAAAACGAGTTAAAAGTTTTTAACATATACCATTTATTTTTACATAATTTTCAGACGCTTTACGCCAAAGTGGACGAAATTGAAACTACAGTAACTTTTAGTAAATTAGGAATGTTACACCAAGCAATTGTCGACACTGATGAATTATTACTTATGTTAAAGAAAGTTGAACTGCTCCATAAACTTGCATTTCCTGTAAAGCCTGAAAATATATTAAAATTAGGTCAGAGTATAAACATAAAAGCTTATTCAAAGGAAAATCAAATAACGTTCATTTTAGAAGTCCCGTTAGTTGAAAATGATTTCTATATGTACTATAAGGTCCTCCCTCTGCCCATCATAGATCACTCCAACCAAACTTCCATTATATTACCTAAATTCCCTTATCTACTGGCGAAAGGTTCGAAAACCATATCACTCCTTCGTCCCTGCAAGGAGATCGACGATGCCCTGTTGTTATGTGAGGAAGACTCGTTTTCCCTGGTCAAAGATGTGTGCGTTGCTAATCTAATCGGGTTCGCTGCAAATACTACGCAATGCCAATCGATTCCAATAGAACTAGAAGATGTCAAAATAGAGAAGATTCAAATTAATAGATGGATGATCTTTACCAAACTAAAGTGTAAACTCATCCAAAACTGCAATAACGATATCACCTATCATCATATTCAAGGAACTTACATTCTGACCATTGATGATGACTGCGAAGCAACAATCAAAGGAATAACATTAAAAAGAAATCGAGGAAACATAGAAGAGACCACCTTATCCGCATTGCCGATTATAAACTTACCTGAGATAAGGCCAGCACCGAAGACCCCGTCGGAAACTCGACCACTAAACCTGGATGGAGTGGACCTGTCTAATCTACAGCATCTGTCTAGTGTGCTAATGAAAAGTGAAAGTGTTAGTGCAGAAGATAGCGCATATGAAAGTGTTATCAATGTGAAGGACATGGACCTGGGAACATTGATCTTATATATAGTTCTAACACTCATTGTAATATTTTTCATTGTAAAGTATTTTAACCGAAATCATCGGGCTCCTGTAAACTCACCCGATAATTTCGGAATTGCGATGGGAGAAGTTATGCATTCCGGTAGTAGACATGAGACAATAACAATACAGACTTAAGCTGTAAAACTGCTGAGTAGTACTTGGCTTCTCGGTAAGTCGACCGGAATACACAACAGATAAGAGTCTCTCCAGCGCTTTAGGATTAATAAAATAAGGCAGTCTTAATAAAGCTCCCAGTTGTATCGGACAACAATTTAATTTTCTCTTCTTTTTAAAAACACAAAATCGCGGCTCCCAATCTTGACTAGTTATAGATAAATAAAAAAATAAAAAATAATAATAATATAAGTACTTATTGTAAGATTTTTTTATACTGTAAGCTAAAGTTTATTAATATTCTAATAAGTACATATAGATTACACAGAGTTAAAACTTCGCCTCCTTGTTTATTTAAAAATATCTACAGTTTTTGACGGGATTTTATGGGGAGCGTTTAGGTGTTTATTTTAATTATTTGGGGGAATATTTACTAGCGGATATTGTGATGTTGTTGTCGGACGGTATGAGACGCTCCCGCGCATACTGACTAAATATTTTGTCAATCAAGTATATTGGCGTAATTTTGCGTCCCAGTGTCTACACTATTGTAGAATTGTTGAAAGAGGTGCTAATTTAGTAGCGTGACGTTGAGACTTTTATAGTGGCCTGGTCCGCCTCAAAAGAAGAACCTAGAAAGACTGCCTCAATATATATGTCAGAAACTACAAGAGACAGACAGTAAAGCCTACTATCACTTTACAGGAGTGTAAGGTTAATGTGTCTCCAGAAGTTTTGTCATGAGGCTGATGGTCTTGTTACCAATGCCTTAAGAAATATAAATAATAATAAAATAATTAAAACTTCAAAACTCTACTCTTCTAATTTGGGCACAGAATTTACTTTCTCAATAGAACAGTGCCTACAGTAATATGTCTAACACGCTGAAATGCGCGGATTCGAATCCTACAATGTGGACTTTTTTGTTTCTTTTATAATAAGACACCGAGTAAAGCTCGGTCGCCCAGGTACTTGGGTATTAATCAAAGATATTTATTGAACAATGAATCAATAGTTTCGGACTGAAAAAAACATGATGTTAATGTCCAATTTCTTATAAAATTATAATAGAAAATAATTTAACTTAATATTTTTATTTATCCTCTAATTAAGTGGGTGTAATATTAATTATAATCTTAAAAGATAATTTTAATTTTGGTGGATAGAATTCTAATTTTGGTGAATAAATATAATTTTAGTGACCGCGTAAAAAATTGTTTAAAAATATTTTAGGAAGTGGTTTGTTGAGTTCATAACTAATATATTATACTATAATTATACATTCATTTCTTAAAAGTTCAATAAAATTGGCAAAAATTTGCTAGTTTTAAAATTCACCCATTTCTTTGAATAAAACTATTTTAAAATGAAGGGATATAAGTAAAACTAAGTTTATTAATATTGAATTTATCTATAATTCAAGAACAATTTAATTTAAAAGAATTGTCTATACTTATTTATAAAAGTTAAAATTTGATAATTTAAAAACAAAGTAAACATGATAAAAAGTATAAAAAAGAATTCCTGTTTAGTTGCGCCAAAACAGCTTTTAAAAAATGTATGCCTCATTTAGGCCTCAGTCATAATATTTTAAAGTCGCTTTGACGTAAATTAAAATACATAGGTCTATTTTTTGTACAGAGCATTATAAGCAAGTGCAATATGATATTTAATTTTTCTATTTAGCATGCTGATCTGATGTTAATACACCGATTAAGTAAATCCAGTGAATTCGTAATTGAATATATATATAATTGCGATAGATTCATTTAATTAGCTATTTTAAATAGTTTTAATATAACATTACTTTTAGTTCTCGGTGTTGGTAGACCTACAAAGGCTCAGCCCCGGATCTAAGGGGGGCAACCGGGGGTACTTGCCCCGGGCGGCAGTTTCATGGGGGCGCCAAATCCTTGAAATATCGAACAAGTGAAGCCTCTTTTCCTACAATCTCATAGGTTTTTATCAAGTAATCGAATCTTAATATAATATGTTTGAAAAGCAAACTTTTGTATTTGTCAGTTTTAACAGTTTTTCTTAAACACTGAAGGGAGGGGGCGCCACTATCAAGTTTTTGCCCCGGTTCGAAAAAATCGTAGATCCGGGGCTGCAAAGGCTCCCTTAGTAACATCCAAAACAGGACCTTTGGTAACAACATGAAAACTTTTAGCACCAGCAAATTGATTGTCCCATTTTAAACTATTTTGTGCAAGCAACTTTCTACTCTCTTTCACTCATGTTTCAATTAATGAATGAAAACAGCAAGAGTTAAAATTGATATCATCAAAAACAGATCTTTTTTCGCTAAAAGCTAATAGCCTTCTTAATTCAAAATTCTGGATTACCTATTTTATATTCTTATTAATTTTATAAGAAAAGATTTTTCCAACCAGAGTTAAAATTCCAGTCTTAGTACCTTTTAATTTTTTATATAAAACTGTTTAATGCATTTGTGATCGAAGTTTAATGCTTATAATTTGTTCAAGGCTAATTAATGTAATAATTTTACTAAATTTGCTGGTTATTGATAGCATTTCAAAATTCTTTATTTTCAGGCACTTACTCATATTTTTATTACGTAGAAAAAAAATAAAATGAAACACAATTTTTATAACATTATATGAAGCATAAACTTAGTAGACATATATTGGCGTATAGACGAATATAGCGCTCGTTAACGCGTGATGATTTTTAATTTGTGTCACATCACATATGAAATGAATGATTCTCTGCGATATGTAACTATTATTGAAAAAATACAAGTATTTCTTTGAAATAAAACAGGAATAATACAAAATAACAAAATAAGTCAACAACGTTTTCCAAAGCGTAACGACTTGTGACGACCTGTCATTCAAAAATGATTACAATAGCGTGTTGTTTGCTGTCCCTTTCCTACTCGTGCCACTGTCATAAAGATTACATTCTCACTCGCACTCTTTTTACGTCTATACGTCAGTATATACTAAGTTTATGATATAAAGTGAGTAATTAGTATCTATGCCTCCTAAATAAAAAAAAATGTTTTAAATGTCAAAGCATATTTTTAAATTTTGAAATGCTGTCAATTCGAACGCGCGAAATCCGAGTCCCAGAGTGGCGCTAATTACGAAAAGGTGTCGTTGACCTGCCTGCAGCACCGGATAAAAGTGGCCCGTCGCGGCAGTTCCCTCAGCCTCGCCGCACCTACATACGTACACGCAGATCGTAGACCTCCTAGTATGTCCTTTACAGTAGCAGCTACGTCACCTCGGTATTCTATCTCCACCGTTTTGCCTGCAAATTATACATACGACTTATGATTATCTAGTCTGGAAGCTCCATAAAATATGTTTTCTTTGGAGCTTAGTCACTGTCTGTAATTTAAGTTTGATTGGGTCAGTTAAAAATAAATTATTTTCTAAATCTTTTTAATTTTTTTTAAAAGATGAAAAAAAATTAAATTTCCCCGAAAAAAGTTACTTTCTGTCACGGAGCATCCGCCATATTGGATTTATGATGACGTCACATATACAGATAACCTATAACCTCCCCGGCGTGCGCACAACAACTCACCGAAGTTTCATCGCAATCAGATAAACGGTATAGGAACGCATAAAAAACAAACATACAAAGAAACATTCATCCTTAGACATACAGACAGACAGACTTTCGCATTTTTTGAAAAACAAAGTAGCTCACATTTGTTTTCGGGCTAATAACATTATTTTAATGTTTCATCGTAATCAGCTCAGCGGTTTAGCAGTTGCTATATATTCATCCCCCTTTTCACTCGTTTATCTTTTATGACGTATACTTATATCTAAACGGACGTAAGCGTAGCGTATCTGCGCAGCATCAAAAGTTATGAATGCTTCGTAATGGTACCATTTTAGCTATATTCACTACGATAGTACCATAAAAAGACATCTATCGTCACCTTCGGAAGACCTGTAATCCGCGACCTTTCCAGAATGTTTCAGCATGGCCGTCGAACTGGACATCCCATAGAATAATTTCACCTTCCGGCCGTCCGGCTTCGTGACTACTTCGCCTCCACACTGATCGTGACCAGCGAACATTCCGCCGGCCATCACGAAGTCTGCGCCGGCACCAAACGCTTTGGCGACATCACCGGGACATGTGCAGCCACCGTCCTAAAAATGTTCTCATTATGGCAGACAAAATTCAAGATTGACTTAACAATCTATGTTAATTTTGGTTGTTATCCCACCCACCAATGATTCCTGCAAATCTTAAAAAAAGGGGAAATGGTTTTCGAAAACTGTATGTATGCCTACCGTAAATTGTATTGTACTTTACGTATTTTGCATTTAAGAGGGAAACACACCGGGTACAGAACAAAGACTTATATAACATAGACATAGACATAAAAAAATCCAGATGTCGTGTCCGAGCAGTAACGGTGCGGCAAATTAGATAAGCTCTCTCACTTGTACAATGTACGTACGACACACATCTATTATAAGTTAAGCTGATCGGCCGCCATTTCGTTAGAAAACAGTACCTACACATCTCCATTTTATTTGATTATATTTCCCTCATTTTATAGTACTGAACAAAATGTCTAGACCATAAACTTAGAATATACTGGCGTATAGACGTACAAAGGGTGCGAGTGAGAAAGTAATCTTTTATGATAGTGACACGAGTGGGAAAGGGACAGCGAACGAGACGCTATTGTAATTAGTTATAAACGACAAATCGTCATAAGTGGTCACGCCGTGAATGACGTTGTTGACTCATTTTATTATTTTTCATTATTCCTGTTTTATTTTAAAGAAGTACTGTATTTTTCAATAAAGGTCAAGTGTTCTATATGTGATTGTGATATTACAAATCGCAAAAATCAAGGGAATCATTCATTCCATAGGTTAAAAATCAAATTAAAAATCGTCACGCGTCAACGAGCTCTATGTTCGTCTATACACCAGTATATACTAAGTTTATGATCGGGACTTATAAAGTCTAAGATACAAAATTAAATATTCGTTTATCTTGATAATTATCATTCTATGAATATCGTTATGACAGTGGATTGATGAATAAATGCAAATAACATAATAAATTATTTAGAGGATGAATCCTTGATGATCCACGCTTCGATCACAAATAAAGAACTATCCACGTAAGTATATCAAAATCCTAATTTTTCCCAGAAACCGAATGAAGTTTATCTTGACACCCAAAGATTAGTTGATTAACTAGAGAGAATTGAAAAATGCATGACGACATTCGTCCAATAAAAATATCAGATCGAAGTCATTAATCTCCTTCATAAAACCTGATTTATATTGTATTCTTCATTCTGACAACTTAATATCTTTATCATTTCCTTATCTGCAATGCAATTGCCAAGTCACGTCAAGTTAATACTATTTGGTTAAAGTTGATTTTATCTTACCGATATGATATGTCCTTTTAGACCGTGAGCTGCGTCTGCGCATTCAATCACAGCTGATAATTGAGGGTATCCTACACCGGTCTTGATTCGAGTGGTACACACTGATCCTGGGCCTATGCCCACCTTGGAAAATAAATAATAAAATTAATATCAGCCCAAAGAGGATCGAATTTTTTGGCTCAAAGTCCCCGCGGCCATTTTGATTTTATTTATGGCGGGTTGCGATAAGATCGACGTTAATAGTTAAGTGACAACGAAATACAATCTACTAAAGTGCCGAGTTTACGAATTACGAGATGTCTATTTGAAAATAAAAATGCGACTTCGGTTGACATTTATAACATTTTATGACAAGATTGACATTGGGGCCTCAAACCTCGTTTTTATAACCCGGCACTACTTAAATATATTCAAGACATCTTGAATTTATAAGTAACGCCGAAATTTGTGGCAGATCAGAATGTAGGCACGTGGCGAAGATCCGTTCGCAAGCATCCGCCACCCCGAGCTGTCCAGCCGCGCGTTGTGACCTCGTGACAGTGTTGAGTACTGGACTATACCAGCTTAGGACCAAGTACTCGTATCACAAATGGACGGAGCATTTATAATAATAATAGTAATAATTTTATTTACCAAAAACAGATTATTCATGTAGATTAAACACAGCGACCCCCACACTAGACACAGCCTATGTCGTGAGGATCCGTATATGTTACTCAGATTTGTGCACAATACTACAATCATTACATCAACTAAATCATTATAATTATATGAACTAAATCCAAAACATCATTAAATAATTAAATCAAATATCATAATTAAATAAAAATGACAATAATTTATGAAATCAAAAATAATAATCAAAGTAATAATAATAATAAAATCTCTCTCTCTTCTCTCTCTTCTCCTGGCTTTAGTCCCATTTCAATTGGGGTCAGCCCTCCTTGTACATTTTCGCCACAACAATCTATTTTGTGTTGTCAATGCGTCTACATGTAAAGATTTAAGGTCTTTTTCGATGGTGCTCTTCCAAGTGATAGGCTGCCGGCCTCGCCCCCGCTTCCCCTCCTCAACCTCCATCACTTGTCTAGTCATGTGGTTTTGGTCACGTCTCATAACGTACCCATACCACCTCAAGCGATTTTCTCTCAGTTTGTCCTCAATCTTTGCAACGTTAAACGTTCCCCTGACATGTTCGTTCCTTATCTTGTCCAGTCTCGTAACTCCTCCTGCCCAGCGCAGCATTTTCATTTCTGTGACATGCATTTTCTGTTCGTCTGCTCTTTTCATTGGCCAGCATTCAGACCCGTACAACAGTGCTGGTCCGACTGCCTGTTTATATATCTTGCCTTTGAGCTTGATGGGCATTCTAGTGTCGCATAGCACACCCGAGAGTGACCTCGGTCAGTTGTTTGTTGTGGAGATACGATTGAGCCGAGATATTTAAATTGTTGTACCCTATTTAGGGAGGTATCTTCGATCATTATTGAGGTATTATTATGTGCGTTGTTTCCAGATAAGTTACACAGCATGTATTCGGTTTTGTCTCTGTTCACCCGAAGTCCATGTCTCTCCAAAGCCCGCTGCCAAGCATTGAGCTCTTCCTGCGCATCCGTTAGAGTCTCCGCGATAAGGACTATATCATCGGCGTACAGCAAATTCCAAGGTGGAGGGCGTTGCAGGTGTTTCGTGATATAGTTCATGACTAAATTAAACAATAACGGGCTCCACCCTGAGCCCGTCCCACCGAGTATTAGCGTCACGTATATCAGATCTTGCAAATGAACTTTCAAGAAATTTTATTGTTTGGTCTATGAAGGTCTTACCAGGTCGTTTGCTTAAATTATACCATTTTATGCGTGTTTGTTGACCTTGCAGTCCTTAAAGCACTTGAGGATCGATCTGTCACACATAAAATAGTCTATTTGCGAGACTGAGCATCCACTCTTGTATGTTATGAGATGTTCGTTTTTCTTTTTGAAAAAAGTGTTTAAAATGGGTAGGTCGAACTGGGTTGCCATGTCAATGACAGTTTCTTCCTGTGCGTTTAATATACCGAATCCTATATTTCCATGGACTCGTGTATTCATTGGTGCAGTGCATCCTACGTGTCCGTTTAGATCTCCACCGATAATCTTCTTCTCCTCCATAGCTATTGATTGGATTAGGTCATGGAGTTCTTGCCAAAAGGATTCTTTGTCCTCGTGTGAGCAGCCCATCTGCGGAGCGTAGACCGATATGATATTTAGAGGAAGATAGTTATCAAGGGCTATTTTGACACTTATAATTCTGTCGCTTGGCCTGTCAACTTTTTAAAACGTTGTTTTAGATTTTAATCGAGGACTATGCCAACCCCATTTCTGTTTGACGTTGTTATAATAAAAATAATAATAAAAATAGAATAAAAATAATAATCAAAATAATAATCAAAATAACAATCAAAGTAATAATCAAAATAAAAAAATCCTTAGTGCATGCTCAATATTTTAAAAATAAATAAATAAAATAAACTCTAAAATTTCAAATTTGCTTTTAGAGCGTGATCCTTACGGTATCCTTTTATTGTTGACTAAGTTTCTAGATTTTTACTAATGTGCGTCATGACTAGGAAAGGTCACAATACAACGATACACAGCTGTACATGACATATTTTTATTTTTAAGATTTACAAGTATTTTGCAAATAATTATTTCATGACCGACTCATAAGCTGACACGAATTACACTGACAGTGGGAGGTTGCCATACTTACTATAGCTAACTGTTTTACTCGTGGTTATGCTAAATGAGATTGGAAGAAACAGGAAATTTCGTTTGCCACACGGTGGTAAGAGCTGCAACTTATTATGGCTCCGTCCACTATGTTCTTGATCCGAGGTACCAGCGCAAAACGGCACCTGGCCCAAACTTTAGAACCGCCATAAAGTTTGGCGAGAGGTATACATAGACCCATTGATTGGACTGACATAGTGATAGCAGACACCAACGGCTGAATGTGCCCTTTCGAAGCATGGAGGGTGGGAGGCGCTCGGTACCATGTACATATAATTTACGGTACCAGTATACGCGACAAGCTCTCAGTGTATGTGGAGGACATTAGGGTTAAAATTGCTAAGACTGTAAAACTTTGAATAAAATGTCCGCAAAATTAATAATGGTTGAATATTAAAATATACATTTTGAAACGGGGTAAGTTTTGACATAATTAAAAAAAAAAACGCCTATTCCTTCAAGCGCATGAAGCAAATTACTTATCACTTATGAAAGGATAGCAAGATTTAGGAAGGAGCTCTTTTTCACACGCAGGTATCTATAACACAGGAAATGCGTGAAATAGTACATTTCGATACAAGTGTGGAAAATATGTCATTTCTTCACGAGTCCCGGTTTGTTGACCCAAGCCGCAGGCGCGGGTCAACAATAGGGATGAGTGGAACGTACAATTCCGCACGTGCATCGAACGAAGTTTTTTAATACATTTGCGAAAAAAATATAAATAAATAAAAAAAACGCAAAAATGTAATTTCGCGGGAGTAAGTTTCTTTTTTTTTTTTAGAGGACATGGCAGGGCAACGGTTTTTATGCATTCAGTCAATTCAATGACAATAATTTATCTAAATTCAAAATAATTTTAATTGCGCTATTTATTTATTTACATTATACGTATGTATTAAAAAAATAAGTTTATTTTAAATTTAATTCATGTATTAATAGTATTTACGCTGTAAAATAGTCATTTCATACGAAAATTTTGTACAGAAAACTTTTTGATTAAAAACCTCCATGCATTTGAATGTTATATGCAGGAGGAAAACAAAAAGCACTAGTGCAGAAAAGAATAACTTTCCGCGCGCTAAACACACATGGAAAAGTCTACTTTTTGAGCAAATGTATTAAAAAAGATATTTTTACCTTTATAATGTCTGCTCCAGATAGAATTAGCTCTTCTACCATCTCGCCAGTTACAACATTGCCTGCCTGTAAGTGCAAATATCGTAGGAACATAATATGTACATACATAAAATATAATATGTATAATATACATAATCGATTTTTTTAAAGTGTTTGGGATATTTTATTTGGTTTCTTTAAAATCAAAGTATTTTTGGATTTAAAATAAAAATGACCTTTCTTTTGTTCGAGTTGTTGACTAAAATTTTAATGTATTAATTTTAATAATGCCTTCGACGATAGCCTATATACCTTCTCTTATGTGTAGACATACGAGCATATACGTCTATATGGATATACATGTATGTACAAATAAGAAAGAGTCACAGAGAGAAAGCAAGTGGTAAAAGAAATCAAGGAAGACCAAGACTGACTTATGAAGATCAAATAGCCAAAGTGTTAGCCGACGGAAATGTCAAAAGCACTCGCATACCTACAGGAAAATGTGTGAGGAGAATGATGAGGTTTGAAGAAGCGAAAGAAGTATGTACGGACCGCGACGCTTGGCGCTCCGTCCTCTCTGACTACCCCGTTAGGGATACAACGTGAAGATATGTTTGTATGTATATACAAATAAATAAAATTAAAATGCCTATTTGTGATTGTGAAATAAAAGCTTTCCTTGCTCATGTTGCTACCAAAACTCGTTACCATTGAGTAATTACTAATTACCTATAATCATAAAATACACACGTTCCAAAACCCATTCCAAAACATGCGTTTATTAAATTTTTGTCTACTTGTCCATTTGTGCCGATTATTTCCAAAATAACCGAATCGATTTTGACGCAACTTTGAGTGGCATGTAATATAAAATCTCTATTTATCTTTAAGTACAGAGCATGAAAATTAATTGAAAATTACTAAAAGGGACGAAGCGACAAGCAAGCTCTTTCGTTTCCTTTTGTTTCTTCATTTTCCTCCAATTTTTTTTTAAAGTCCATCAGTAGATTATTTAATTATGAAACTTACTATGATAGTATGAGTTGGAAACGCAGCTCGGACTCTTCTAACATACTCTACGAAATGTTGTGAATAGCCATTTGCTACGTCCAGACAGACGAACTTGAGATCCTTAACGTTGTTCAAAATTTCTGATAACCGGTCGAAATCAGCATCGGCAGTGCCCGAACTAGCGGCTGAAAAAAATAAAGGTTATACTAGGTTATTTCAAAGGGATGGGTAAATACGGAAGGGTATTAAAGTACCCATGACAACGGAAAACTTGCGTTTTACAACTTCGCCAATATTCAATAGTTCTAGTCTAAAATCTCAAAGTTTAAACAAAAATAAAGGCGAGGCAACCCCAATATCATCATTCAATCAGTTTCATCAATCAATCAGTGTTTTCCCGTCGCTAGCAAACATCTGGAATATAGAGCACAATAACGTACGACCTGTCATTGATAGGGTCGTACGTTTTTTTTCATCAAATGAATGTTTTTTTTTTTTGTATGGAAAACAAAATGAAGGTATCCCGTAATTATTACATCTGCAATATAACAGTCAACAGTGACACGTTGGGACCGCGGCGGGTTTATACCCTCTTTCACAATAGCCTTGTTACGTAATATATTCGAATAAAAGCTGCCGTTGAATGCATCTGAGCTGCAAGAAGAAATTCAGCCCAATCCGTACAAAATGTACCTTCTTACTCCTTACTGTGTCAAAATTATATTTTTCTGTAAAACTTATACGGGGTGTAAAAGTTTCACCTACTCACAGGTGAATTTTGAATAACGTCAATATCAATATACGCGTTTCATTCCTTGTGTTAAAGAACACAAAGACCGAATCTGACCACAAAAAAATTACTGCATAAACAAACTGCGCCATCACCTTTTTATCCTAGAAGTTTAATTTTGAAAAACGCCAAAATACTTGTTTCATTAATTGTGTCCATACCTAAACTTGATCGTAAAAATATTATTTCCTACATAAACTTTGCCTTCCTTTTTACCCCTTAAGGGTAGAATTTCCCTTCAAAAAATTCCTTCTCAATATGAAATGAATACCTTTTATCATGCTTAAGGCGATGCACTGATGAACAATAATTTAATCTAAAATAGACCTTCTATTCTATGCAAACGTGCGCGCGCTAGCTTACAAAAAATACGAAAAAACAGTAATTTTCGTTTATTTTAAAAACTATAATTAATTTTAAAAAATCCGACTGTAATTTTAAAGAATATATATTATTAAACTATACAGAAACTTTAGAAACATAAATCGGTCACGTTACTCTGAAAAAAAAATGTAAATCTCTGTTTTAAAAGAGGTTGCTTTGGTTTTTTTTGTGCTACAAAAGTTAACCAATCGTGTATCGCAACTGGCAAAATAATGTCAATGAAATGAAGAATCAGGTTACCAAATATCACTTTCACGCGTTTTGTAGTCACTTAGAAAAATGGAGATCCCTGCCGTCAACATTTCCAATGCGTCGCCTTAAGTGTGGAAGATTGCAAAACCTAACTAATTAATCTGTGGTAAAACTCCAACCGGGCCGTTTTTTATTACGTATATAGTTATATAAAATATTAAAAGAAATCTTGCCGAACATTAGTAATTTTTGATTTTTTAGTCTGTCTCTTTTGCCGAAATTACTAGACAGGTTTTAATAAAACAGCATCGTGGTACAGTGTTTTATATATTTTATAGGTTAACATTTAGAATATTTTTTTTTCAGAAAATAATTGTTTCGTGATTTAGTAAAAATAACTGAAACTGTCCACTGAAATCGTAATATCTAGAATAAACTCATTGTTTGTGATATATTCGTATTTATTTCGCACTAAGCAGTGTATCTCCGGTATTTTTGTATAAATTTAAACCAGTATAAATTTTTGGATAAAAACGTATAATGTATTTCTTACCCATTTGTTCTAAACAATCTGGGTGTTCTTCTGCGAATTTCTTCCATTCTTCTGTACTATAATACTTGTGGACGCATGTGAATAACCCGTGCTGAAAAGGTTAGTTTTTGAGTTTTAAACTTCAATAGTGTAGACAGAGTGGGGATAAGACAGACGGAGATAGCGTTACAGAATTGTGACGTCACAAATTCGCAGTGATTGTTTAGCACTAGGAGCGAGAAGGACGGAATTTATACCCACTTTGTTCTTATTTTGAGCATAAAATATTTGAATTTAAAATAACATTAATATCTACCAAATAACTAAAAACACCAGTCTGCCAATACTGACTTATAAAAATAGATACCTTGGACAGTTCTTGTGCCATTTCGAATGTGCCAACCGTGTCCATATTGCTGGCCATTATTGGCACGCCTTTGTACGTCTGCCCGGAATTACGAAAAGTGATCTCCCTGTATACATCCACCTGTAACAAATTTATTAACGTCATCATTATCATGAATAAATTGTTTTTTATTTTTCCTAA
Organism: Zeuzera pyrina; assembly: GCA_907165235.1. Classification (NCBI taxonomy): domain Eukaryota; kingdom Metazoa; phylum Arthropoda; class Insecta; order Lepidoptera; family Cossidae; genus Zeuzera; species Zeuzera pyrina. The sequence continues at coordinate 11,521,198 of OU015641.1, forward strand.
TAAAATATTCTTTCCATTGGTGATTCCATAAGCGTTCTGTTTTCCCAAATTTGTTACAGAGCACTACAAATGAACATTACAATGATAAATTAGAAAAATTAAATCTAATTTGCGGCCGTTTGTCATCGAGGCTAAAGCCATTTCACAGTGACATCATTCTACACAACATAGATATTATCATTATATCATAACGTCTATGAATATTAGATAAAATGTATGCAATATTACTTTCTGACTCGATATTGATGTCGCTGGATCTTCCATTCATATGACCGGATACATTACTTACCTGACCGAATACAACTTACTGTAACTTGGGAAATTCTTTTTTTATATATGTACTCGTATGTGTATTTCACGACGTACAAAATTTTATATTTACTTTATACTAACCATCTGTCCCGGCTTCACACTGACAGAATATTTTTTTAAATAATGTACAGCCCATATTACTCGCTGATAATGTAGCTTTCTATAGATGAAAGAATTGTTGAAATCGGTTGTCGTTTTTGAGTTTATCTATTATAAACAAGCAATTAAATTCTGTCTCTTAATATATATAGACCTAATTTTATAAGCTAGTTTAGGAGATACCTTAGAACACTTATTAAATAATATGTAAATTTTTCTTTATGGCAGAGGGGGCAAACGAGTAGGCGTGTCACCTAATGAAAAGTCACCGCCTCCCGTAAACACCCGCAATGAATTCTAGGATAGCAACAAAATTAAAGAAAGAAATAAGTCAAGTGCTTGTCGGACCACACACAGTGTAGGCTTTCGAAGTCGTGATGCACGATATTCATTCAATCAACAGCAAAACTAAGTATGTATTTAATTTCTCAAATGTGGAAAACGTCGCATATCTCAAAAACAACACGACGTATCTTATTTAAACTTTATTCAAACCATTTCAGTTGAACGTACTTTCTACTATCCTAAATTTTTTAAGAATATGTGACTTCATAGTTGAAAAATTAGAGGAGAGGGAGACACTTTTTACAATACTTTAGAAGGGCATAGAATATCCACCAACTATTAACTCATTTGACTGACCCGTTGGCGCAGTGGCATAGTATCTGCTTTCCAAGCTAGGGTCCCGGATTCGATCCCCGGTCAGGTCAATTTAGCAAACGAATTTTTCTAAATTGGCTTGGAGTCTGTGTGTTACTGGAAACTCCCCCAGAGTTCGTTGTGTGGTACCCATAGTACAAGGTTACTGCTTAGTTTGGAGTCACACAGACTGTGTAATTGTCTGGAGTATTATTATTATATATATTATTATTATTTTGAAACCTGTATAATGTATATATTATTTTGAAGATCTAGGTACTTAATATCAAATATCAAAGATAACCCACATTCTTATGTGCACTGGAATTGTTTTCACCCCTGTTACTATGAAATGATATCCCTAGTTTTATTTCTTTTTTTCCGTAATTTCACTACACCATTGCAATGGCAGTTCACAGAATACACCTACTTTCATGGTTTCATCTGTATATAGTGCCGATTATCTCCAAGTACGATTATCTCCAAATGGCTATGATGTTCCTATAGATATAGAGTATAGACTGACAAGGCGGACACCGGATAGGACTGTATTATAAGCGTGCCATGTTTGCCATTATGCTACGAAAGCCATACTGCAATCCTAATTCTCATGTATTTTATTATCTGTGTTCATGGCTTTTTTATATTCATCGATTCGTTGAGGATAAAAACATGACAGATTTAATATCGACAAAAATAAAAAGGTCTGAATCCTGTGAAAGAATTTGCCTTCTTGACATTCAGCCGCATATTTACATAATCCCTCCGCAGCGACCTCGCATAAACTTTTATTATCTAGCATAATTTCAGTATTACCATAATCCCACAATAAGCCGTGATTCGGAAAAATGTTACCAGTTGTGCGAGTCTGTGTAATTCTTGCTTATGGTTCGGGTAAAATGTGATGGAGATAAATCTGAAATATTTATCTATTGTGTTTTGATTAAACTTGAATATAAAATAATAATAATATATAATAATATACTCCAGACAATTACACAGATTGTGTGACCCCAAACTAAGCAGTAAGCTTGTACAATGGGTACCACACAACGAACTCTGGGGGAGTTCTCAGTAACACCCAGACTCCAAATCAATTTAGAAAAGATAGTTTCCTAAATTGATCTGGCCGGGGATCGCCCCTGGGACCCTAGCTTGGAAAGCAGATGCATATGCCACTGTACCAACGGGCCAGTCATGGTATTGATGAAGTAATTTTTAATTGGTTAATGTATCTATTGTTAGTTATCTAGTAATAGGTGATATATATAAATCTGTCCGATTAACACAACTTATGAGAGTGTGTAAATAAATAGGTTAACAATGGTTTGAAAATTTTCGAAAAAGTCAAAGTCAAATCAATTTATTCAAGTAAACCCAATTACAAGGTATTTTTGAACGTCAAACCTACTCAATGAATAAAGTAGGTAATAACTAGACCTCAGATTATATCCACCATCAAAATGTCAAAATATTAATGCAAATATGCACTGAAAAAGGGCGAAATATGCAAAAAACTTAGCAAAATTTTGGTTCGTTGCTTATTTCTTTAATTCTTGGTCGTTTTTATTGAAGCACAAATAGACAAAAATTTTAAAACGTTTGTTTTACTAAATTAATACTAATAAGTAATAAGACAACTGAGTCAATTATTTGCGAACTGATCCATCTCTAGTTATGTTATAAATGTCATATTCGCCACAATGTTGCGGCCACATTTGTTTACATTATGGATAAAAATGACCAAAATAGAATATAGAGTCTTATCTTATTTTTATATATAGGATATATAAAGAAGCCAAGGAAGACCAAGGCTGACCTATGAAGCAAAAATAGCCAAAGTGTTAGCCGGCGGAAATCTCAAAAGAATTCGCATACCTAGGCGAAAATGTGTGGGGAGAATATGAGATTTGAGGAAGCGAAAGAAGTACGTAAGAACCGCGACACTTGGCGCTCCGTCCACTCTGACTACCCCGTTAAGGATACAGCGTGAAGATATCTATGTATACGCAGTATAAGTGTATAATATACACTCATACTGCGTGGTGTGTGGCGTAAATGTTTAGATTTGTTCCCCTATGACGTACTTCTCTAAGCACATACGTAATTTACAATAATGAATGCGAAAGATAGTACGGAACGAATAATATAAAAAGAGATAGTTATATCTGCCACTTTAAGTAATAAAATGAAAATAACGATTTTTTATGTACTTTGTGTATGGTATATGTAACTCGTTCATCTGTATCTTTGAACCGTTATTTTTAAACATCGAAAACAGAACTCGGCATTTTAGAAATATGAACAATATAACACACGATCACTCACTCGCTACTATTATGCGACTAAATCAAATTACGACAATTGTCTTAATTAAGCTGCTTTAGTTACAGCACGCTAATACAATAATTACCTCATTTAAAATTGTTTGAAAGTGAAAGCGCACTAACATTATCTCAAAATTTCAACTCTTCCCGGTTGTTTCGATTATTTTATTATTTTGTAATATTTATATATTAACCTGAAGTTCTTTTAACGTAAATTCTCATTAGGGTTTCATATACTGAACATTTCATCAGTTATAATACAGTAGTACGGTTATCTACAGTGTGTGACGTAACGACACTAGGCTCAGCGCCAAATCGTTCGCAACAATGTCACTGGGTTATGTGAATAGCTTACATTTTCATTTTCATGACGCATACATATGTTATTTCCTTAATAGACTTGCTATATTCATAGTTTTACAATATTACTGCTTTGGGCATATTAAACGTGGGCTCAGAAAGGAGCGAAACAGAATTCATTCATATCCGAATTAAGTAATATAAAATCTATACTCTGTACCAAAATATTATAATGCTGATATTGCATCTCTGAATATTGGGTAGCTATTCTAAAAATTAACATACAGAGACTGCTCACAGTGTCCGTTATGATATGAATTATGATCAAGTACATTATATATATATTATTATACTTCGGATTGCAACATTTCTTCGGCTGATTACAGTATTCTTCAGAAAAAGCTATAAAAAAATATAGTACATATAAAAAAATATAGTATTTTAAGTAAAGAGTAAAAAAAGACAAAGATATATTTGTTACTTATTTATTTTTTTTAAACTATATTTTTATGCATTTTTAAAAAAAAGTTTTGTCTTAACTGCATACGCTTTATCGCTTTCATTTTAAGTTAAAATGTAGATCAAAAGTTTAATTCAAGACAGAGGCGCGTTCGGTTACACGCACATCGATCGCATCAGTCGAAACTCAAAATGTATTTCGTTTTTAAAAAGTGAAGAAATTGTTCGTTTTTAGTTTCGGTGTTGCAAAATAAAGATTTAACGAAATGTACTATTTCTGCGCACTATTTCTTCAACAGTATATCCTTGATGGACGGTGGTTTACAACTTTTTAAATAAATTTCTCACCATGTACGACAATTTTTGGAACCAGCTTACAGCGGCGGTATTCCCAGACCGTTATAAATTAGGAACCTTCAAGAAACGAGCCTAAGCTTTCCTCACAGACCGACAAAGCACCCGTGATTCCCTGGACGTCGTGGGTGGTCATGGGTGGTCATGGGTGGCAGTGATCACTTTGCTCGTTTGTCCCCTCTGCTATAAAGAAAATTAGTACACAGACCCGAAATACAGTACAGTACTATGTATTATAGTACCGTTGGTAACCCTAATTATATAAACATGTGTAACTCAGCTTTTTTTTTTTACTTTTTAGCGGAACGGGTTTTAGTGGCTTATCAGAGATATCGTTTGTTTTTTTTAATATTTACATAAATTGGTTATCATTCCTAATTATTTCAAATTTTTTGCTGCACAAACTTTAATTTTTTAATTTTTCTACACATTTAACATCAGCGAGGAAGCGAAAGAGGTATGTAAGGACCGCGACTCCTGGCGCTCCGTCCTCTCTGACTACCCCGTTGGGGATACAGCGTGAAGATATGTTATGTTATGTTTATTTAACATCAATGATGTTATAATACAAAAGATAAATATAACATCATTGTTTAACATACATACATACATATCCTCACGCTGTATCCCTAACGGTGTAGTCAGAGAGGACGGAGCGCCAAGCGTCGCGGTTCTTAAATACTTCTTTCGCTTCCTCAAATCTCATCATTGTTTAACATCATACGTCAAAACCTGTGCGGCGTATGAAGAAACTGAAATTTTATGATATGCAAAATACCACATTTATAATTTTGAACACAACTTTCGGCCTCTTTAACTATAAAAACAAAAATACAATTTAAAAAATTTTTGCTTTTGTAATCAAAGTGGTACTAAAAAGCCGATTGGAAAAATTTGTCCTGCGCAAAATCCAAATTTGTTCCGTGTGAATGAGCTGCAATTATAAGTACTAGGTACTACCAACCTATAATAAGTACATTTATCTATAATAAGTACATATTAAGTACATACTACCTATAATAAGTACATCGATCAACATATCAGATAAATATTCGTATTATTACGTGTCCAACATATATTTGTGATAAATTGTGTATGCATATCACGCACCGTCCGTCAATTGCTAAGATGTAAAACGGGTGTATTCAGGGGAAGCCGCCAGAGCGCAGGGAGAATCACTCCCCCCTAGCCTCTTTTAGTAAATCTTGAAAGCGCAATGATCATTTTACAAAGAGTATTATTATAGTTTATAGATATATAGCTGAAGATTCTAGAAAATTACTTATCGTACTAAAATGTGATCACGTACAAGATTCAATTTTATAACTTCTTTGTAGATTTTATTGCCGAAGTCGGAGGCCGTTAGCAAGGGAAAGTCTAGGCCTTCGACTCCAGCAATAAATTCAAGAAATTATAATTAATTCATTTCATTTTTAAATTTTAGTAGTACATACACGGATTTTAGTTTCATAATTTTTAGTTTTATTTAATTACATCAAATTTTTGCCTCAAGTGTTCATCATCAAATTAATTAAACTAAATTTGATACTCATCATGCTGGAGTCTGATGACATTTTTTTGTCTATGACTACGTCGTATTACAAAAGCAATGTTGCATTTATATATTCTTTATTTTACATTTTTATAAAACAACCTAACCTGTGTCATGTGAGAAATTGAGACATAAACTCAATGATACCTTACAAGTTGAAATCGCTTAAGTGGTTTCGGATCTTTATAGGAACATACACACTGTCATAATCATAAACCGTTTTGCCTTGCCATAATCGGGTAAAAAATACATAACGTCGGTACCCAATTGGGGTGCACACTACACAAAGCATCAAGGTGCAATAAAATTATGCCTGAAATTAATTACTTCTCTCTCTCTATTTGAAAACAGACTGATATATCGGGTTCCTAGTCTTTGCCAATATCAGTTCTTTCTATAAGTTTTATCCTTTGGCCGCGTTTTATGTTCTTCGCGAAAATAAGTAGCTCGCATATTTTATATTTTTCTTTATCTCTTTCCAGACGAGCGCGGAATTTATGTAAGCAAAAATATTTGCAATATTATGTACGTTTTTTATTTAAGTTACGTAATTTGCTTATTCGCGGGTTATAGAACCTTGTTCGAGGTCCGTCCGGATCATTACCACCAGTTTGCTCGTTAATTGCGCCGCCAAACAGTAGAGCTTGCGCTGTTATGGTCCGGTGTGGAGGGTAAGACAACCGGTGAATTTTCTGTCACAAGAGGCACATCTTAGCCCTCAGGGTTTTTTTCCTGCTCTGTTTCACATATTTACTTCTTTATATATTATACGGTTCTTTATTTTATATACATGTATGTATATATATATGTATGTATGTATGTATAATTGTATATCTTCTATACTCAATTACTCATATTTATTATGCTTTACCTATTTATGTATTGTATAATATGTCTAGGTATTATATTTTTAATTTATTTTCTGTTTGATTCGTTAATATGACACCATCTCACTACCATGGGTTGACTGCAAGAGATTTCTTCTAGGGATAAGTCCACCTTTATGAACATATTTTTTTTATGAATTTCCGACTATAAAATTCATATGCAATAAAGAATATATATTATTCCGAGAAACTCGCTATTGGATACAAGCAACTCTCGATACATTTAATATGGTTGCGCTTTATTTTGTTTTCAAAGCTAAGGGTTTTTTTTTCTCTTTGTTTTGGCTTCGCAGATTGCATTTAGCCATTGACCAAATAATATGAGTCGAAAGTAAGGGAAACGAAGTTTCCCGCCCTTTTTTCAAGAAACAATGTTCTTCTTCTTTCTTTCTTCATAGCATGGCGCGTAGACCAGCGCATTTGCCAATGTCACGTATCAATAAGTAGAATCACAAGTAAATTCGTTTTTTCCTATAGTAAAACCCCTCCAGTAAAGTGATAGTAAGATTTACTGAAGTTTCAAAGGACTTCTTGAAAGAGCGCGAGAACTTCAGCTACACATGTTGATTTAGTTCTACTCCATTCCTTCCAGTTACACGGAAATTTAAAACACAATATACTATCACTGTTGTACTTTAAAACTCCTAAAAATGTAAAAAATAGAAAATCTAAATAAAATGACAACCTCACTTCTCCCGTTCCCGCCAAAAAGTCAAGCTAAGGGTTTTAATATTGTTTGTGTATTTAAAGTAATGTATCATAAACGAGTGAAAAGTCCACCTGATGGACTTTTTACTCGTTTTAGTAACATAAAAAAAAAATCCTGAATGAATTCTTGATGAATTCTGTCCTCCCCCCGTAAGCCTACGTCTGGATACGTCCATGGATGTGTCATACCATTGTAACCGGTTACAACCAGATACGTTTAGCGCTACTAGAGTGACTGATTGTAAACATTTCATTCCGGGAATTAGAATAGGAGATAAATTGATATGATGATTGACAATGTATTTTATTTACTATGTAATAATACATGCAAAGAACTGGTTTAAAATACCTATTTTGCTGAAGTTTAAATTATTTCTTATTAAGTTATCATTTCTACAAAAATAGCCAACCTGTGTCAAGCCACGCGCAGCACTTATCACTTATCACTTTTGTACTTTAAAACTCCCAAAAATGTAAAAATAGAAAATCTAAATAAAATGACAACCTCACCTCCCGTTCCCGCCAAAAAGTCCTTTAGGTTTTTTAGCGTGTGACGAAGTTGCGCGCGTCGACGACACATAATTTTTTATTTTTTATTTCATTAATTTTATGATTAATTTCAAGCGGCCAGTTTTATTTTTTTTATGTGTTGCCAGTTTTACTAAAAAAGTCAAAGAAGTAGGTATAACTCTTACGTGCCTACATAAGTAAACACACATATTTTTTACATTTCGCAATAACATCACAGTTATAATTCACCGAGTTTTAACTTAATTGGCTAAACGTCATCTAAGTCATTTTATATGAAATTTTTACGTTTTAACTTATTTACACATTTTAAAAGATGGTCAACTATAATTTGTAAAACCTACGTAGCTGTGATAGTTTTTCTTTTAATTTTCCATTCCTTACTTTCCTTTGAAATTTTTTCACATATCCAAACACAACCGTTTAACTCTAGTAATAAAATTGAGCAATAGATTCTAACGAAAATGACCACTTTGTATCATCATATTTCGCAAACGGATCCCTGAATCGAAAAATGTTCTTCACGCATTGGGGATGCCCAATATTATTGAAAAACCTGTCCAACGACACCCCATACAATGGAATAAACAAGTAAAAAAAGTCATCTTTGATTTACGAGTATGGGAGGTACGTACCCGAAAAAAAATTTCAAGTTATAGAGACGGACATGGCGAAATTAAGGGTTCCTTGTTGACTACGGAACTCAAAAAAAGCTGTCGTTTGTAAAGTATATTGTTAGAAAAACACAAATTTATTAAAGTATTTCATGTTGTTATGTATTTAACTTATGTAATTAATTTGATTTATAGAAACGGTTTTTATTTTGATTAAAATGTACGAATGAATTGAAGGAACGAATGTGGAGTGAGTGAATGCGAGTTCTCTAGATTTTATATTTCTCTATATTGGAAATTTAGTTTTGTCTTTGAAGATCGCGGCGGCAATTTGTATTTTCGATAAGCTATAATTGTTTAGATAAATTGAGTTGCAACAAAAACAAAATATAAACGGTAAGTGTTTTATTTTATATTATGTTCTAGAAATAATATCGAATAGTCATTTGTTCATATTTAGAGTTCTGCACCTCAAAAACAGGAAAAGAAGGATCTTTATAAGGTTATACGTGCGTTCTTTGGTCCGTCTGTTACTGACGATTTTCTCTAAAAGCACATGACACAGACGCTTGAAATTTGTCATTAGTAGTCATATTTATATCTCAATAGGGACCCGCCCCAGCATTGCCCCGGTGGGATGTTCAATGTTATCAAGTTTTTTTTTCATACAAAAATACCAACAACATTTTTTCCTTGGATTTTCCAAAAGTTTTCCTTAATGACAACCTTGTCCTGACAATTATGAACACAACAATAAAGATATGTCACAAATTGAGCCGTTCTCAAGTGATCAGTCATACATGTGGCAATTGATTTCTATTTATATCTTACTAGCTTCGCCCCGCGGTTTCACCCGCGGTAATCTACTACAGCATCACCTACATAGCGCAAAAACCTTCCTTGAAGCGGATTGTATATTTTGTCAAAATTTGAGCTCAATCGGTGCAGGACTTCGAGTTTTTGAAGCGTCCACAAACCAATTTAACATAATTATATATATATCTATATAATCTAAGTAATTTGTACTAGTTAGTACGTATTAAAATTATTAGAATTCCTTTGTTTCTATTTTATGTAGTTACTTCTTCTCTTCGCCAGTCTCATTAATTTCTTTTATCTAACCTTCTTCATCCAATCCAATCCACTTCTTTAATGTATGTCATTAATGTCTACAAATGAGTGTAATGATTATTTAAATAGTTATTGAAGTAAAGTCCCCAAGAGAGAGACAAGTTCTAATTAAACATGATTAGATACGTTTCCATGGCAACGGCCCGATTCAACAATGACTCAGAGATGCCAAACTTATTTCAGCAATGCGTGATATTGAAGTTATAGGATTAAAAAAATTAAAAATAGACAAAGTTCGAACAAAATCGTTTTTTCAAACATAGTTTTCATAACTTGTTTTTAAAAAAATTATTATTATTTTAAATCAATTGTATGGGTACGAGTAAGCTTCGAACTTCTACTGAAGGTGCTATACGACCAAACGAGGAAGTATAGGTATATCTTGTCGCGAGAGGGACTCCGGTTGCATTCCATAAGAGATCCCGAAGCCCCTCGACAATACGCTGAGGAGCGAGGACACCCACCGCAGGAGTCTGGTGCATAAAATCCCCACATAACCCTGTCTCTCCCCCAGGGGGCTGTGTATCTGTGTGCAGATTTCTCCTGCGTAACCAAAAAAAAGGTATAACTTGTAACACACACACACAGATAATGTGTAATACCTCCTATGTAATTACCGGAAGTACACTTTGCTAACTTTACAGAAGTATCAAATTAAATTATTAAGACAACGAATGCAACGAAGACAACGAATTATTCGTTGTCAATTGATTCTGAAGTCGATTGACAACAAATACTTAAGTTTAAATTTGCAAAACCCGGTATGTAACTTGACATATCAGGAAATCGAATCATGGGACTAACCTTTCCTTTTCTTTCATTTAAATAGTGTGACAATATTAATGGTTTAAACTTCAAAAATGACTATCACTGAGTAGGTATGTTAATCGTCTATGAAGTCGATTTTTTCAGAAAATATTTATTGTACGAACTTAACACTGAAATTTAGGAGAACTAAAGAAGGAACAAATCGATTATTTATCGAGCCAAGCTCGATTTATTTATTTCCTCCCCCTCTCTTTCTTAAGCTCCAAGAGTTAAAAATTTCAAGAAATATGGAGCTTTACCTGAAGTTTTCAAGAAAATATAATGGGGTTCTAAGTCTTACAGATCTAAAGAAATTAGGTTTAGTTTACCATTTTATGAATATTTTACAGATATTCTAATGAGTGAGTAAACTTACACTTAATTTGAATCTTCTTAAGTTCTCGTTTATTAATTTTGTACACTATTTACTTAAACTAGTGCATGGTCGCTCAGCGCATGGTAGAAGTTCGACTCAAAATATACGATTTTTTGCCTTGCAATATGCTTAAAAAGGGGTACAAAGTTTTCTCTTCACGTATTATAGGTAGAGGTTTATCTTTGTTAATCTAAACTTTATGTAATACGTCATCAATTTTTAATCTTAAAAAGGTTGACCAAACCTGTCCTATAACGACGCTATAGGATCATTAGATGAGTAGATATATTCGTCAATATAGCACTAACGCCATTGCGACGAAGCGTTTAGCGGCGTCGGACGTACAACATATCTACTTATAAAATTCTATGTACTGTGATGGTACTGTGTAATTAATGACAAACGAATTTCGGATTCGATTCTCATTAGAGTAAAAAGAAACGAATTTTTAATACCTAAGTATAAATACAAAATACTTAACAAAATGTTGTCATTCAGTTTGAGAGAATGAAAAATTCTCGACGGTACCTATCCTATATTACATTTTTTCTCTATGGGAAGAATATTAAATTTCATAGCTAGGTGCCAACTGTTTGTGTTTCTCTTTGATCTTGTTTACGTTGTGTATAGGTAAGCTTGCGACGTGATGTTATTTCGATTTACATCTCTATATTCAAATATTTCTCGCCAAAAGCTATTTCAACTTTCAAGGTATTATTTTATTTTACCTTGATGCTTTCTCTACCCCAAATGGGAAATAACGCGTCGTTGTTAGTGCACATTGGTCTACAAATGAGTTGTAGGCAAGCATTTGTTGCTAGTATTATTATTTGCAAGCGAATTATTTGTTACTTTATATTCGTTAATATTATATTCGTTTTAATTACGATTAAATATAGGTAACACATTATGTTTTATAGAACATATAGTAGATAGTTTTAGCGAAGCGAATTATGTATTTTACTACAGAGGAATATATTTTATATTATAAATATTATGTCCTTAAATAATTGTGTTACAGGTTTTTTAAATATCCCAGACAATTACATCAACTGTGTGATTCCAAATGAAGCACAAACTGGGGGATCTTCCAGACTACAAACGAATTGAGAAAAGTTCATTTCCTTAATTAACCTCACCGGGGATCGAACCCGAGGCCAGGCTTAGAAGGCAAATGCTTTACGATTGCACCAATGGGTCAGTCTTTAACTTTATATTATCTAGAATATGTATAGGTTGGTGATCCATGTCGATCGTCTCCGTTCTCTTAAATGTACATACGTTAAAATCACATAAAAACCCACAGATTCCTCCCTTTCTTCTTCCCTTCCCTATTTATACCAAATTAGGTCTTGATTCCCCAACAAACCGTCTAATGATCCGGTGCATGTTTTCTAAAATTTACATTTTCGGAGACACTGCTGTTGTAATTAAAAGAAAATAATAAAATAAGAAAGAAATAGGAATAAATAAAATAAGAAGAAAAGAAGCTGGGTATGCTATGCAAATAGTTATGATGTAATATTTTTCCATTATATTATTTTATTTTTCTTTCGTGTAGTGAAATTTGATTTTGAATTTTTACAAAGAACGCACCTAACTGTAAAACAGGACTTTTTGGCGGGAACGGGAGAAGTGAGGTTGTCATTTTATTTAGATTTTCTATTTTTTACATTTTTAGGAGTTTTAAAGTACAACAGTGATAGTATATTGTGTTTTAAAGTTCTGTGTAAGTGACAAGAATGGAGATCTAAATAAACATGTGTAGCTGAAGTATTCGCGCTCTTCCAAGAAGTCCTTTATAACTTCAGTAAAGCCTACTATCACTTTACTGGAGGAGTTTTACGATAAGAAAACACTAATTTACTTGTGATTCTACACTATGGATTACTTATTAATACGTGACAGTGGCAAATACGCTGAACTGTGTGCTATGCCATAAAGGAAGAAGACCTGTAAAACAGTGACGAAAATTAAGTATGGTATTTTGTTACGTTTGTATATTTTTTTTTGTCTGATACTGTAATTATTTCAAACTTATAGACTACTTATAGACTCTCTGTAATGGACGATACATTAATTTATATGCATTATATAATATATTTTGGCATTTCCCAATTCGCTGTATTTTAGTGTTGGGTTGAATGTATTCGCTGCAGAGGGTTTAAATTAAATAAATAAATGAAAACCGCTAGTCCCCGATATAACTTTATGAAGGTAATTATCACGAAAGGTCAGAAATATTTCCCCTACATGTACCCCAAAAACAGAATAAAGCTGTGACGAAAGGGCGGGCTACAGCCCGCAGTTTATCTACGCTGCCGTAGAGATGCGAGGCTGATGAGAAGTCCGCTCAGCGGGGTTATTCACAAACGTCGGAAACTCAACTTTCCATATCCGACAGGAAACTTTTCGATGATTTTGTATATACGCGATTCACAAGTCTGAAATCGTATTATATTTATATTATTTATATATCATATTATAGATAGTCGTATTCCCAAATCGAAGCCGTCGGATTGAATTTATGATTTTCGACGATCGACCTTTCCGCTACGGAAAGCTTCCGACGTTTGAATAATCGTGAATAATCCCCCAGTTCTTCCACAACGTTCATTGGTAGAGCAGTAGGGGACTTCGGTGAGTTTCATAAAAGATCTGCTGAGAAGAACCATTATGAGAATTTTAGAAGCTAAAGTCTCATATAACATAGTCTCTCCATTGGTAGCTGGAAATCTTTAGATTTTTTCTCCCGCTTCACTAAAAAAAATGTCAACGGTCTTCAATGTAGATGATACGCAAATAAACATGACGTCACAGAGTGGCTATACTAGCCTATACCCTGTCTCCTCCACATTCGAGAAACACATGTGCACAGCAATTAGGAAATAATTTAATCCGTTGATTCAGTTTCTCGGCCGATGCACTTAGTTAAGACCTTCAAGCTATTGGGCCAATTCTGGATTCAAATGTCAAAAGAAAAAGTCATGAAGCATTTTTTTCATTTCCCGAAAACGGGATCAATTTATTACATGACCACAATTTCTAGTAGGTGCTGTAGGTGCCACAAATAAGCAGGGGTAACACGAGTCTAACGGGTAATTATTTAATATAGATGGTAACATCGCTGCAACAACTCTACCCCAATTAATTTCTCCATCAATCAAATATTAATTCGTATCGATTTGCTCCCTCATCAATCAATACTATCTTGCCTTTCTCGGAAAATGATCGGGTCAAAACGCAGTAGGTTAATGTTTTCGGTTGATAATATGATCGGAAATTATCGTAAAGATATTAGGTACTACGATAGACTAGACTCAAAAACGCATTGGTGCTATTGATGGAGATGAAGAATAAATATTATGTGCTTCTGTCTTTTTTTTATTACTTGTCATTAAAGAAGTAAATGAGAAATTGTTTTTTATTTTTCTGTTCCAAATTCCAACCAAACACAAATCTGCTTATAGTTTTGCCTGACTCCCCTGTTCTTTCGAATGTAATGTGAATACCTGACTGTTTTTCTTTGTTTCTCGCCATTGGTATTGCCAGTATAGTTAGCATTTTCCTGGGGTAGTCCTACTTCTAGATGAGGCTAGCCGTAGATATCTATACAGATACCAGAGAAAAATAAAACTTAAACCGAAATGAAACAAATAAGTTTTAAAATATTTCAAAATAGTGAATCATTATATAAGACACAGGAAGATGCAGATGGGGGATATCGGATATAAGCGTCGTGATCTTTACACACCTTTTTCGCTTCCTCAAATCTCATCATTCTTCTCGCACATTTTCGCCTAGGTATGTGAGTGCTTTTGACATTTCCGTCTGCTAACACTCTGGCTATTTGATCTTCATAAGTCAGCCTTGGTCTTCCTTAGCTTCTTTTACCTCTCACTTTCGCTCTGTAGATTTTCTTCGTCAGTCTTTCATCACTCATTCTTTCTAAATGCCCGAACCATCTAAGCATTCCTTTCTTCATTCATTTCTTAGGAAAATATGTTTGTATGAAACTCAATTTCACAAACGATATCCCATAAAAGGTGGACAATAATGTCTCAGTGTTAAAGATTCTCGGTTAAACATACAAAACAAACGGAGACGGTTATTTCTATACGTGAAGATTATGTTTAAAATATATAGATAACAAAGTTTATTGGCACGAACCAGTTATTTCTAGTTGCTAAATGTTTCCGCTGGGACATCGAGGCCAAGGTGAGACGTCTAGAGTTTTACAATCAACGAATAAAAAAGTCAGGAGAAATCTGTACTTAGGTACCGCATGCAAAAGAACCGACAGTATAAAATATAGTTTTTGGTTACCGAGTTTTTGGCGGGATTTTATGGGGAGCAGTTGAGCGTTTATTTTAATTATTTGAAAATTGTTACTAACGGATATTGTGATGTAAAGTTAGCGTAGTTTTGCGTCCTAGTGTCTACACTTTAGTGCATTATTGTGGAATTGTTGAAATAAGTGCTAATTTAGTAGTGTGACGTTGAGACTTTTATAGTGGCCTAGTCCGTCTCAGTGGAACCTACTAGAAGACTGCCTTAATATATTTGTCGCCATTATACCAATTGAATATTTATTAGTTTGTAGGTAAAAATAGCTTTATTTAAGACCCGGCTGCAAAAATTTTGAGCGTTTTAAGTGAGGCGGACACCCGTTTAATGAATGTGAAATTTAAATATATATGATATTTTTTGATACATTTTTCTGTCAACTGTCTAAAACCATAACGCAATTTATGTATTTTCGTTCCATAGGTACTTTTTTTTCTGCAGCGTGATGCTTTTTTGAGAATTTTTTAAGTATTTCTCCTAAATTACTTGAGTAAATTACATAAAATTGTGGCTAACAGGAAGACAATACAGTTTACTAAATGCTGGCTAAGGGATATTTTATTATATGAATTAATATTCTTGTTATAAAGATATACGTCGCGTTCGGGTGGCGGAGTGTGAGAGCGGAGCCTACGCAAGAAGCTATAGTTGACCAAGTCTAAACTTTAACTTTTCTGAACATGCATCGAAAACATATGTATCGATTAATAGGTTTGTAATTTTGGTATAATAGGGATTAAAATACGAAATTGCAGTTTTAACGCACTGACCATTTCGAATTAAAATTAAACCTGCATGGTGTCAGATTTCAGAGTGAAACTTTTTTCACACAAAAAGTATAACATTATAAATTTTAAAAAATCATGACATTTCGATTGTTCGACTTTCGGTTGTTTTTACATTCATCTTTTAACGTGAAGATGGATACACCACGCAGCGAAAATCGGAGTAATTTTCAAATACCAGTTGCGACGTGAGACGTGGTGGGACTAACGCAGAAGAAATTGCTCGTAATGTCAATGCTGTATTTGGAGAGAATACGACTGACAAACGCAGCGTGCGTTTTTGGTTTAACCGCTTTAGTAGTGGAAACTTCGACTTGAAGAAATAACCACGGGAAGACCAGCCACTACAGTAAAAAACGATGGATTGAAGGTTCTGATAGAAGCCATCCGTATCCGTAATCCGTAAACTACCAAGGGATTAGCGACATTGTTGACATTAGTATACCCACAATATCAACCCATTTGCAACAAAACGGTAAAATTAAAAAACTTGAAAAATTGGTGCCTTTTGATTTGACTGATCTGCAGAGAGCAGCGCGCGTTGAAGCTTGCCCTACTTTATTAAGCTGGTACAGAAATGAAGTGATTTTAGACCGAATAGTAACGTGTCACGAAAAGTGGATTCTTTACGATAATCGCAAGCGAACAACGCAATGGCTGACCCCAGGTCAAAACGCTGCACCAATTCCCTACAGCGAAACTTACCCATAGAAAGGTGATGGTAACTGTTTAGTGGTCACTTCATGGTGTAATTTACTGCGGCTTCCTTAGATCCGGTAAAGCAATAACAGCAGATGTCTACTGTGCAGAACTCCAAACAATGATGGCAAAATTCGCAGCGAAACAGCCCCGACCGTCAATCAATCTTTAACTTTATTGCTCCATGATAACTTAAGACCTCACACTGTTTGAGAAACAGTTTTAACACTGCAAAACCTGCAGTTAGAAACCAACCGTCATCCTCCATAGTTGTCGAATCTCGCCCCAGCCGACTAAGTACCATTTCTTACGCGATTTGGACAATTTTTTGAACGGAACGAAATTTTCTTCCCAGCATGCAGTACAAAATGCCTTCACACAATTCGTGGAGTCTTACTTGACTTACGGGGTAGTTAAGGTAGATTGGACGGCTAAACATCGCGGTCCTTACGTATTTCTGTCGCCTATTGATGATTATGTCGAATGATAAAAGTAATCACTAGCCTACTGTTAGAATTTCGAGCTTTTTAAAACAAGTAACATTACAATAATCATGCTATAAGGGATGGTGGTAAGCCCCCAGGTCTCCCCCCCATTTAAATAAACTATAAATAATTTATTATACTTGGGTCATGAACTCATTAATCATGAATCAATATAACATTTTTCTTTCTCCCCAGACCAGTATCGATCCGATTAATTCATATCCTACAAATATTGTACGAGTAAATGTGAAAGTTTGTGAGGATGAATGTACGGATGTGTGGATGTTTGTTACTCTTTTACGCAAAAGCTACTCAACGGATTTTGATGAAACTTTACAATAATATAGCTTATACATCAGAATAACACATAGGCTATAATTTACACGCGAACGAAGTCGCGAGAAAAAGCTAGTAAAGAATTATGGTACTTACCTATTACGTAAGGGAACGTAATAGGTAAGTACCATTATTCTTTCTTCTTTTCTGCGCGTTTCTGCGCGGGAAACTTTTTCGTGGCTCTCCCGGATTGTTTTTTTTATGCTGCATCCCCCGACATGTTTCGGTCAGACTTTGTTAAACTTTTAATTTTTTTTTCATACTTCTACTTGTATTTCAGGTTGTTCTCTCCTCCGTCCTTACTACCCCTCACTTCCTTGGCCAAATGTTCCTATACTCTTTATTTTATTATTTCAATTTTGCATCTTCCATTCTATCGCTCTTTCATAGTGCCCGGATTATGTTAGATTACGGGTACATGTTATACGTACAAAAAGATTATTTTTCGGAAAAAGCCTACGTCTAGCTTACGTCTGCCTCCGGGCACATACTATCTCTGTACCTTATCATAACGGGTTCAGCAATTTAGCATTTCCCATTCAAAGTTTCTTCCCACACCCCCTTAGGGGTAGGTTTTGGACAAAATAGTAGTCTATGTCCGTTCCCACGTGTTAAACTATCTCCATGCCGAATTTTATCATAATCACTTCAGCGGTTTAGCATTTCCCATACAAAGTTTCATTCCCCTTCTCACCCTTTTAGGACTAGATCTTATAAAAAATAAATAATAGACTATCATTTGCGGAATCACATGTTCTTACTACACACCAATTTTCATCAAGATCACTCAAGCCATTCTTGAATTATAAAAGAACATACATACATACAGACAAAAACTTAAAAAATGGTAGAATCGAAGTCAGTAAGTCATAAAATGATTATCTATCACAAAATTTGGCCGTAAATTTGTAATTACAGACAGACGATACAGATTTATATAGTAGTATAGATATAGACATTTATGAAAACCTTCACGATAACGATTAATAAGCAACAAATCTTTTTAAAATCGTTTGTCATATTTTATGTGTACCTACCTAAATAGACAGACAAAACGGTATTATAATAAATCATGGACAAAACGTAGGTAACATTTCGTGCTTCAAGTCTTCAACCTATAGTATTTTACATCACTGTGTACCTTTCGTGTTCACGACAATTGAAATAAACACAAGCTGTATTATGAGACAAATTGATATCTATTTAGCGAATTAACAC
This sequence comes from Zeuzera pyrina, assembly GCA_907165235.1. Classification (NCBI taxonomy): domain Eukaryota; kingdom Metazoa; phylum Arthropoda; class Insecta; order Lepidoptera; family Cossidae; genus Zeuzera; species Zeuzera pyrina. The sequence goes on from OU015641.1 coordinate 11,540,161, forward strand.
CACTATTAACACTCCTATAATAAATAATTTATTCCAACATCAATAACAATTATTATCCATATAGGTAACCTTATTTCGTGAACTCATAAGGTGTGATAAAAAAATACGGTTAATGATTTTTTATAGTAGCAACTGCTGAAGCTACACGTGACAGTCAGTCACGTTTGGACAAGTTGCGACTTGTCGACCGATTTCCAGAGCCCGATAAATGAAGCTTTGTTTAACATATCTATTACACATCCTAGATTTTGAACAACGCGATAACATTGTTTCATTTTAAATTGCAAAAAAGTTCTAAAGAAGGTCATGAAATGATAATGTCAGTATATGGTGATAATATGATGTATCTCAAGACTGATAATGGTGTGTGTGATTGAAAAGCAGAAATGAGTCATTTGAAAACTCCTTCGTCATCACAACAACGTGCTATACCGCATTTCGCTTCTAATTCTCAAATTTTTGCCTGAAAAAGTCCCTGTCTATTCAAATCTGTTCTCCGAATTTAGCACCACACCACTTCTACCTTTTTCCAAAAATAAAAACTGTGGTAAGAGGTAAACGTTTTAATAACTTTCCCGACATCGTACGAGGCACGACAGAGTAGCAGAAGGCCCTTCCGGAAAAAGCGTTCCATTAACGTTTCGAATCATGTATTCAACGTTGGGATAAGTGCATCACTAGCCAAGAAGAATACTTCGACTGAGACTGATTTAAAACACAAGCTTAGTAACTTTGTCATAATAAAATTATTCACCGTATTTTGTGATCAGCACACAGTTACACATATATACATACCTACGTAAGTTCGTTTCATTGTTTGTCGCAGGCACTCACAAATAATAGTAGATATAATACTTCGGTCAGATTTATCAAAATGCGAAAGGTGACAGGGTCGTAGCCTCTCCACAAATGTTTTTTAACTTTTAGGTAATTTTCGATGTACTCGTAAACTGAACGAGATTTTAGGAGTCACGAATCATGACGCTGTAAGCTCAAGCCTAAATCACAACTCAAATCTCTTTAAACGCTCAGGTAATTTTCAATTAAAGTCAATCCTACCTATCAAGCGAAAGTAAAAGGTAGTCATGTAGGTCATGTAGGTATCTATTGACATCTTAGATAATCTTAGACATGCTTCTTGGTAGTAACTGATTAATCTGTGATACTATCATAAATATGGTATACTAGCGTAATATACTAACTTTAGGGGTAACTATGCTGCAAGCGCTTCAAAGTGACAATTGATCAAATGTGGGTCAAACTCGCACAGAAGGGTTCCATACTTCCATATTATATTTTATAAAATGGCTGAAAACTCACTGTCTATTGAAATCTGTTCTCCGAATTTAGCATCACACGACTTTTATCTTTTTCCAGAAATAAAAACTTCTAGACTATCTAGACTTCGTTTCAGTAGATCTGTAAGACCTAGGGTTATATTTTCCTGTATGCTTTAGATAATACATAACATTCTCTAACATTTTATATTCCCTTTATAAAATGTTAGATGTTTTATATTCTCTAAAATGTCGGTAGTTACCCTGTCTTTAATTCTCATTTATATAATTTCCGGACTTCGTTCTCTTTTAAGCTACGAACCCTAAAAATCGATTATATATACACTAATTTTCAAATTGTTGATATATAAGCATTATCTACTCGTATTGTTATCTTGAATGAGCTAATAGTCGATTATCGCTATCGATAATATCATAATATTTATATCGCAACGATTTTGATCGATTAACGAAAGTTGATAAACGTAGTCATTCAACATGTAATACTACATCACACTTTCCCTAACGGAGTTTCACAAAGCCGTACAAATTATAACAATGAGTATGTACTTACTTACATATGGTTAAATGTATTATTATAAGTGTGATCTGCGATGACGATCACGATGGCGAGGAAGGAGGTGAATAGCATACGGCCCCGATAATCACCGTACCGCTCCTCTGTGGAACTACCCTCCTTTTCGCTCTTCAGAAACTCGCACAGTGCACCCATCTCCACTTTTTTAAAACTAGCAGACATTTCCACTACCTTAACATTTGTACAGATATCCGCTTCCTTGAAACTTACCCACATCTTCCCTCGTTCGAAAATTACATACATCTATGCTCTCTGGAAACTAGTATATTTTTCCGGTCCTTTGAAGTGACCGCTACGCTAAATCTCACATACATCTTCGCTCCCTCAAAACTGGCACACATCTCCATTTCTTTGTAAGTCACAACTCCGCTTCCTTGAAAGTCGCAAAGATTGTGTGTTTCCTTGAAATTCGTAGAGCGCTTGCACATTATAAGACATTGTCTCGTGTCTTATGAGAAAATTTCTTACAAGACATTACTCATAAATGAAATTCTATATTATCATATATACACTATACGCATATGTCTTGTGTCGGATCGACATGGCTTGTCTGGACAAGATGTCTTGGGTATGGGCGCACGCAAGACGTCTTGCTTAAACACACCACCTACTCGCTTCTACATTCAAGTCGCAACTTGCACACACTCCGGTTCTATGTTAGACATGGCACGCTAGATTAGACACACATTTTACTTAAATTATAATAAGGCCTATAAGAAGTATATAACGACCGCGACGCTTGGCGCTCCGTCCTCTCTGACTACCCTGTTAAGAATACAGCATGAAGATATGTATGTATAATAATGGGAGATATTGCTGTTATATTACAAAAAGACCCTTCTGTAATTTTTAGCATGTTCAAAGAGTGTATCCAATGTGGTCTACCGTGATCCTGTTAACGTTTTCTTCTATCATATAAAAAAGCCATTGCAATTAAACGTCTTCTCACCATGTCTGTCTCGTTCGAAATTAATGACAGATGTGGTCATTATAATGTCTTGTGAATGACTTCTAATCCAGACAAAATACTTATCTAGTCAAGACTATGCCTTATAATGTGCCGCCTGTACACATCTCCGCTCCCTTGAAACTGACACGTATCTCCGCTTCCTTGAAACTAGCTCACATCTTTACTTCCTTGAAGCTTGAAAATTTTTTTGCTCGTTTGGAATTCGCATAGAACTACGCTTCCTTCAAAGTTGCATTTATCTTCACTCTACTGATATCGTTGTCTGATCGTAATTGCAAAACGAATCTGTATATATTATATATTAGGCACATAATATACGAATATATCATAGTGTAAACACATATTTTTGATTAATATGTTAAATTAATGACTTAACAAATAATAATTGTGTTTTACGTTGCCCTAAACAATTGGAACTATGACTAATCGTAGTTTGTATGATAACAATTATAAAAGTTACATAAAAGCTCTTTAAATACCTATTCGATTTAAAAATAAAAGAATGTTTCCATTATTCCGACTTAGAACAATTGGCCTACAAATACGCACGCTTATTACGTAACTTGCAGACAGCATGTGATAGCCAATATCGCGCGATATCTACTGTCAAAACGAGAATTTGTGTAATGTAATTTGTATAGTAGCGCGAAATCAACCGGGAAAAGTACATTTTATGGTCAAAGTCAAAGTCAAATCAATTTATTCAAGTAAAGCCAATTACAAGGTATTTTTGAACGCCAAATCTACTTTAGTTCGGTTCAAATAGAAAACCTGGACACTGAGAAGAACCGACAAGAAACTCAGTCAGGTATCATTTTTTCAACTTCATTTTACAAAAGGTTTATTAAAATACAATATTTTCATTAAGCCAGTAAACGCATGTGCAGAGAACATCATTTCCAGACTATTGCTTTATCTTCAATGAAATCGTTTATTTTATAGTATGATTGTCTAGTCAATGTACGTTTTATAACCAATCTAAATTTATTCTCTGTTAATTGAATAATTTCTTGAGGAACTTTATTATAAAAACGAATGCAGTTACCTAAAAATGAAACATTTGACTTTGGTCATAGAATAATAGATACGCAAACGTCACACATGATACCAATTGTTTATTACAATTAGTCACCGGTCGCGTAGTGATTGCGTGGCTGTCGCTGTCTGCAAATTTTTAGGTAATTACCCCGCCGATCATTAGTATATTATATTAGTAAATAGTAGATTAAGTATAAAAATTAATAGTATCCATAAAGTTTATTTTCTGAATCGATTTGAAAACTTGTTGCTCGGCAGCTCAAGAATGCGAATTAACTTATAGCGAACCAGAACGAAGAGCAAGACGCTCCGTTGCATCGTCAGGAAATCTCTTTACTAAACACTACTTTACCGATGTTATGTGAAATGTCAGTAGGTAAGTGTGCCAAAATTTAATCTATATATATTAATAGGTGAAGCGAAAATTTGGTTCCCTTTTTAAGAAAATTGCGCGAACGGAGGAGTGTGAAATTTCGTACATTTAAAGTTTATATGGAGTAGGACTGGAGAAAATTAAAATTTTTATGTAATTTGTGTTACAAATAAGTACATTAAATTAAATTAAATAAAACGTTCATTGTAACAATAAAATAAACGGGTTCTTACAGTGACATTAAATATTTTTGAGTTTCCCGATATTTCGATGCTGTTGTAGGCTCCATGATCACGGGCTAACTGGTGAAACAGGGTGTGTTTTGTGATATTCGAGAGCACATATTACACTCTACCCTCTTTCTGGCTCGTAGTTGTTATATTTCAACCTCACTACCGTGACTCACTCGATAGTCACTCCGACAGTACACACTCACTATATCGTCACGATTTTTAGTATTCGCGGGCCCTATTGTCCTTAAACCTATCACTGGATTGTGACTTCATCTGCTTGCAAGACAAGGATGGTTTTGTCTGCACGAATGTCTCTTAAATTCAACAATACGTGGAATCCAGTGATATAAGAACAATAGGGCCCGCGAATACTAAAAATCGTGACGATATAGTGAGTGTGTACTGTCGGGGAGACTACCGAGTGAGTTCCGGTAGTAATGGTCAAATATAACAACTACGAGCCAGAAAGAGGGTAGAGTGAAATTTGTGCTCTCGAATATCCACTCGCAGTTTCGCCAGTTAACCCGTGATCATGGTGCTCGCAACATCATCGAACTATCGAGAAATTGATACAATTGATACAAACCATGAGAGTCCCAAAAAGTGTAAAAGGTTCATTTTTTACGTTGATACTGTCAATGTCAAAATGACTGTCAATGTCAAACTCATAATAATTTGCGATCATATGTAATGTAACCTCCTTGGATCAACCAGTCGGACAGAGTAGATTGTCGCCAAAGAGTTTATTTTATAAGTTTATATTTACGGTCAAATTTCGACCACAGGGCAACCCCTAGTCATACAAATATAAATAATGTCAAATTTCGAATTGACTAGTTATCACAACAGTCAGGGTAAATGTGTCTCGTTTTATCCTATGATTGGAGTTACGGATTCTGTTTGTTTGTTTGGACTTTGGAGTTTGGACTCCTTAACTCCTTTTCCTCTCCTAAAATTACCTATATTATTAGTCGCTGCGAAATTATAAAACTTCTACCAATAAAATCGCCTTACAATCTGTCCAGTTCTTGAATACGTAAACAAACTCACGTAGATACATACGTATTCTATATAAAATCGTTTTTATTGTCCTTCACTCACGTGAAAACTACTGAACGTATCGGTATGGGGCTATGACCATTTGACGCGGAATCGTTTATAGACGGTTTTAGGCTATTTATTTTTTGAATTCCATAGACCCCTCACCATTTTTAATTAGGTACAAAATCTACAAAAACTGAAAAATGGTTCTGTTTATTCATGATCTATCTTCTCCGATTTTTTTACTCCAATGTATTACATAGTATTTCCTAAAAATATTCTGTGTATTAATCCACCTCTGAACAAGTATGATGATATGATATGATACTTTTTTAGTTAAGCCGAGTTAATATCAAATATGCTTCCATTTCAAATATTTATTTACCTATACTAAGTGATATGCGACCGTAAAATAATTCTAAAACATAAACGACATATTGTTAAAATAGGACTGTACTGGGTCTGTTATTTTCTGAAATTTAAAATTATTTTGATAGCAGAAAAAGGACGCTTTAAATTCCCGGAAAACCCACATAAACGATCTTTTCCATGCAACCTTGATCTTTCAGCTGATATTTCAGTTAAAAAAACTAAAAAAATATTACTTACATCGTTTCTACTCCTCAATGTGCTTCTTTTTGGTCGTAGCAATACATCTTTGAAGTCCAGTTTCACTTCGTTAATAATATTAGGCATTTTGCACTAAACACTTCAGTCTAATTACAAAAATTTAAAAAAATATATTCCGCTGAATTGGCGCGCACCTCTTCCCGCGCGCGATATCGACTGACCGAGATTTGCAGTGTTGCTAGCAAGTATAAGTATTTATTTACTCGGGAAAATAATAATAGCGATGTTGAAATTGAGAAACGTTCTAGTATTTTAGTACAGTATTATTTTCAATATAAATGGTTATAATCAAGATTAAAATCTGCACGTCTATTTTTTTCAATTGTTAATATTGTATTCGCGCATTCAAATCTTTTACCGTTCTTCAAATGTGATGGACAGAAAAGATGGAAAACAAAATTTCATTAATCTTAACATTCCTCTTTTAATTTCTTATCCTCATCGATCTCTTTACATATAGTAGGTATATGTCTAAATAAGGAGTACTACATTTTATATTATTCTGTTGTATTAGTTATTTAATATAAGTCTAATTTCTGGTTATGTTCATATCATGTACACTACGCTCTTAAAAGCTAACTTAATCACGACATCTATTCAAATATTACAACAATGTCTAATATTTCAATTTTAGCATAATATTACCATTTGTAATAAGTACAGTCTTTAGTTTAGCGGTTAATGTATAAAAACACCTCAAGAATTAAACAAACTGAAATTTTAAATTGATAATAGAGAAATGCAATGTAAAATAATTCTCACCCTTTCATTCATTCGAAAAATGAGGAATATTCCTGAACTAGCAACACATTTGTTACCGTAACGTGACGTTGACGTCACAAGGGCGCCAGAAATACCCGCTTTCAGCGGCTAGGTGAAGGTTATGAAACAGAAAACAATTTTTAATTTTCAATTTCTTTTCAAATGATTTACATTTTTATTGCGCAAGTTAGTAACGTGTTTCATAATAATTTATCATTGTGTTTTATACTTTTAAAAAGGTTATAATATCGACGTAACACTACACAGTCAGCTGTCTCCGAAAGTACCGCGCAGGCGCAACACGGAAGACATTATCTCGCCAAGTTAAGATGACATTGAATTAACATCGAGAACGCCAGACACGAGATAATACTATTTTACTTTACGCACGTGTTGTTGATATTTGGAATTATTATATTAGTAACGTATGAGTATATTAGTAACATATATGTATTACTTTAATAATGATTTTCTAATTTTGCAGTTACTTTGAGTCTTTGTATTAATTGAAGATACTCCACAGATATCACGATATTTCTCTAATAGTACCTACTGTGATATTACGGTATTATATTACGGGGGTGGGCAGCTGCTCTCTTTTCTCTAGACTTTGTTACGATGATTGAATTCAAAATAGTATAACTAAGCATCTTCGGCATTCACACTTGAGCAACTAAGAAAGTACCAGAAAATTATGTTTTGTGTAACTAAATAACTAAGAATAAATAATAATTATGTACTTCAGACGAATACCGTTTGTGTGATCCCAAACTCCCATTGCTTTATACTTATCTACTTTATACTTATGAAAAGCATTTTGTATTATTATAGGTATAACTAGCTATTTATATCACACGAAGAACGGAGAAGGGCCAGTATCCCTGTAACAACCAGATTGCTAGCCATTGATAAATTCGTTTCCTAAATTAACTTGACTAGGAATCAAACCCGGGGACAAGTCTTGGTAATTTATAGTTGCTAGTGAACCTGGCACTAACTACAATGAATTACCTATAAGTATATTGATTTAAATAGGTATGTGTTAATTTTCAATTACGGATGAATTTTTAACTAGTCTATTTCATTAAAGAAAAGCTTATATTAATATGTTTGTATATGCATTTATTCAATTTTATCCATAAGATGTATACAAAAATATTTAAATACAAAAAAAGAAATTACTTCTAGGTTCTCACTTTTCAAGAATAATAAATATTTACGATTTTTTTTTCATATCATAAATTTTTTAAGAGTATGTCGTGTCACAATAAATGAGTCTAAATAATACCTATTTATTGAAAATCACAATAAAAAAGTATTTAAATATTTAATATATTCTGATTATTCTCTAAAAAAATTATAGCAGATTAAAAATTTATTGGGAGAACGTAAAATCATGTTTATTTGGAAGCAGAAATAGGAACTGTGTTTTTGCATATAACTTCAATATATTCTAAAACTCATATAACGCACAAGTGTAAAAAAATCTAACAAAAATGTAAATAAAATAACATCTTATAAAAAGTTCTTGTCCGTTTTTTAAACCCTTCTTTCTGCAAATATTTTGCTTTTTTTGCCAAACACGGTAATTTTAACCCTAATATAATGGAAACATTATAATAGAAAGCTGAATCCTGTATGCCTAGGCACAGGCGTTTAAGGAGATGCAGGTCCTACAAGTAATATAGTTCAGCACAGTATCAGCGTAAATTTTAATACACAACGCATTATTATATTATTACCTACAGATGTATGTGTACAGCTACACACACTCAGATATATATATATACAAAGTAAAAATAATCTATGTTGACCTACGTTTCCTTATACGCCTAGACTTAGTTTCATAAATCTTTTATACATTGACTTATTCCCGAATCAATACGCTGGACTCGGAGCGATGCGGCGTGTGGTTCCTATAAACAAACAGTTTAATAAGTATAATATGACGGTCACTATTAAAACTATTTCCAATTCAGAGTTGATGGAGAATCAAAGTGCAACAAAATCTTACGTTGTTCTTTTGAATTACAGGGCTAACCACGTCATTTTCTGACTTCCAGTTTTTAAGAACGTATCTAATGATGCAACATAAAATCGAGTTAAAAATCATCGCAAAATTCCGAATTACTTATTCTTAAATATTTGGAGTTAGATGGCAAAGCGGAACTAGACGGTAAGAGGTTATTAGCCTTCACCAGTTCGTACTAGTTCCTGTGCCAGTTCCTATGTAAAAGTCGACCCTATTCCTGTGCCGACTTTTGGCCCTGCAAGCGTAGACAGAAAAACCTATAGACTGCGCCATGTAATCCATCTCGTTTACACAAGAAAGAGGCTAACTTATCTGCATGTAACGTCAAAGAAAGTGACAAAGCTATAGTATTTTCTATCCTTCGTGTTAAATAACACAGAGCAGAACAAACTATAATCTCGTCATATTGGAGGTACGTACTCTAGTACATACTTCCCGTACAACTGCAAGGGAACATAAATAATATTTCGCATATCACTAGTAAGTAAATTACGTAGTGTCTGTAACTGGGGATTACCTGGTGCGATACAGCTATAAACTATAGACAATAATTAATGTTCTCCCTGAAATAAAAAAAAATATATTATTTTTTTCTCCTAGTCCAGCATAGACGACATGTTCATTATGCAAACGATTTTATTGTCTTTTTAATACTAACAAACAATTATGAAAGTAGAAACGTGACGTTTCAACCTCGATAAACACAATACGCGCTGCTTCTGTACCTAATGCAATGGTTTGCAAACCAAGTCGCAAAACAAATAAATATGAATAAATTGTTGGTGAAATCAAGTAGCCTTTTAAAATAATGAAACAGAAACACGTGCATAGTCACGTGAAACGCTTACACGTGCTCATTTTCAAGCCGACTGCGTTTTATTAAGAAATTGTATTTTCCATTTTACATTGAGAAGTACAAAATTATAAAACTTGTATTTTGATCGTTCTATTTAATAATTTGAAGCATACTTTACCGTTTTTACTTATTTTTGAAATACATAACATACTTATTTGATATAATATGATTATGTAACAATAAATAGAATTAACGAGCTAAAATGTTGAAAAAAAATAATTAAAACGTTGATAACTGGAAAAGAAGTTTAAAAAAAAATCTGAAAATCGATAAAACACTTCGATCACAAATAAACTATAAAATTTAAACAAATTATTATCCGAATTGACGTATATATTTTTAATACAGTATAGTAATATTGTAATTAAAGTAGACCTTACTGTCAAACCATAAGGTTATAAACGCACGTAAACGATTCATGCATGACATTAAAACGAAGTTTGCTAAATAAAATATTTAAAATGCAATCTTACGTCTCGTGCATAAAGTATAATTCAAATAATCTATTTGTATTGCTATTTATGTCATTTTAATTTGTTACGTGAAAGTGACAAGAATGAGACACTGTCAGGCAATATTTAAAAATATGATTACGAATTTAATAAAAAGAGCTATGTAACGTTATTACTATAATGAAATAATGAACACGTAAATAATATTATTTATTTATTAAACGAAAATAAGAACTCGCGTCTTTTTTTAGCGTTCTAGATGTGTTGTTTTTGCAATTTTTGAAGGAGCACTTTGACATGTTTTGCTGTTAGCGTTTTGAAGAAGTGCACTCAAATACTCATTTCAATGCACATTTGGTTCGGACATTTTTAGAGCATTGATTGTGTATCTAGTTTTTTATTTGTGATCGAAGATAAAACATTAAATTTTGTACACATCTCATATCTCCCAGTTTATAAATAAAAACTCATGTAAGATGGGTTCTTAAAAAAATAACAAGGCATCTGGCATTCGCTATATTGGATTTCTCATGTAATGTCAACTTTTTTCATTTTATGTACCTACGATTTATGTCCATTGAGAGCTCCAAGAAGGAATTAATTAGGTATACTTTAACCATTCAGCATAGTAAATTTATAACACAATTTATGATAACGTTACGCATCATGTTACAAGCCAGATTTCTAATGGTGCTTTGTCATACAGTACTCAACCTATAGAGATGAAATATCGGACCATTTCAATTACCTTTGCTCAGTTTATTTACACTAACAAGTATCAACTCTCGCTCGCATTAAGCAGTACATAACCAAAACTGGACAAGTATTTAAATATTTATATAATGGCTTATTGCTCTATTCGGTGTTATGGCAAAAACAGCAAAAAATCAAACTATAAAACAGAACGCTGGTAACTGCTAGTGTATAGACGTAATTTGTTTTCATACCAAATAAATGACATTGCTGCTCTATAGGTTGAGTGTTCCATGTGCTTTGTTCTTATTCAAATCGGTCGAAGCTTTTGTAAGACGTAACATACAAACTTTCATACACATAGATTGTCCATAATACTTACCGCTATATACATATACATAATATATTCCAGTGTATCTACATTCATCTATTTCGCTTTATGTGAATTATACCTATTACCTATTAGTGAATTGATATTGAAATATAGCCAATACAATAAATGTCTTGTGATGCATATCTACTGCTTTACTGTAACCTATCATAAAAGAATAAGAGATAGAAGATTCGTACTGTCTTCCTAATCCTCAGATTCGCTCCATTCGTCCACGTGTGGTGTAAACATTGCCTCACGGTAGTTTCCATAACCGTCGCATTCTACGTCAGATCCAGTGCGACATTTTTCACGGGCACAATCTAACACAAACACAGACAATTAGACAGGTTATGAGATACAGAAGATATAATAGATATAGATGTACAAAGTACTTCATATTTGAAATATCAGATGCAAGATACTCTTGGAAATACTTAGTATTAGAAATACTAGACACAAAATACGTATTTTCGAAATTACTTGTTTTGAAATAAAGTACTTACTTTTATTTACACATAATTTTATTATTTTTAAACATGATTGTGTTCTACAAGATGTTTTTTAAGGTTTTAGTTGAGACTTAAGTAAAGCCACATCTTAGAACAACCGAACGTTCATTATTCTGCAATGGGATCTCATTATCATCCCTCGAAAGAAAAGGCGGGGGAGGGTATTGTATTCATAGTTCGCTTTAATGAAGGCTGGCAAAGGTAACTAGATCATACAAATTTGTCTTTTGATATAGGATATCATGACGTAACGTAAAAAATTCATAAACAAAATTGAATATTTCCTAAATACTAAGATACCAAAAAAAGTATCTAAATATAACATACAAAATAAAAATTAAGAAAAGTATTTCAGATACAAGATGAAAATACGTATCTTGTATCTGTATTTCAAATACTTATATCTCAAATAAGTCACATCTCTGAAAATAAATATATTACGGGATGAAATTCAATAATTATTACAATCCAATTTCTGGTAGTCGGTAAAACAGAGCATACCGTGTCGAATTCTCAAAGGATGATATCTAAGCGTTAATGATCTGCCTGGACAGTCAATTCAATAGTGAGCGAGAGGGAGATGAACGTCCCACAGCATGGTGGTGAGGTATCAAGAGCAGGACTAGTGTTGGGTAAGCAGCACGCGAATAAGTACAATTGTGTCAGCACAGTTTTGGGAAAGGGAGAGTGCCTCGTAGAATAGAAGTGTGGTAGCACACTAGCACAGTGCACAGTTGCACAAATGAACCGGCCGCGAACCGTGATGTTGTGGGGCGCGAGTTGAGTGATTGATTCACAGACTGATCATTCAAAGTTTTATTATCTATGGCTAATAATAACGTAATAACATAATGTTTCATTTTGTACGAATAGATAATGTAAGGTGGTGAATGTAGGTATACTTATAATACGTACATTTACAGATAATATATACATTTATTTAATTTTAATGTTAAAGATGGTTCGGGTACATAGAAAAAATGAGTGATGAAAGACTGACGAAGAAAATTAGTGCAGTAGAATTAGATTATCAATTTACATTAATTGTGGTATTAATGATTTTTGGCACATCGATAGAGTTATGTCCGTGTATGATTAGGTACCTTAAATTCGCAACCGATTTGGAAGTGCGGAAAATGGTGAAAATTGAGAAAATCTTGGATTTTTGAATAATTCCAAAACAAAAATTGTGGTATTAGTTGCGAGAATACCACGTGTTTGGAGTACGAATACGTACCTACTCAAGCAATTTGGACCGGTTGCGACATACGGAACCTACCTAAATTTAAAAAAAGTGATTTTTCGTCTTTATCTCCTAGGCAAAATTTGTGGTACTAGTTGCGAACTCATCGGACACTTATTTTAGCTTAATATACTTAGTTTTAAGTTTGCAACCGGTTACGACCTACGGAACCCTAAGAAAATACTTTTTTCAAAATTCTAGTTCCAGCAAAATTAGTGTAGTCAATATTATTGCTTATATCACATTTATAGGTCGTATTCCAACTGCATTGTGATCGCAACCTCTGAAACCACTACGGAACATAGTCTATTTTGTAAATTAAATATACGCTTATTACGCATATTTCTAGGGGAATGCGAGCGGCGCGGGAGACAGGGTACGGCTCGAGCGACTACGACTCGCCGTGCGGTTCATTCATACATTGTTAAATATTAACGCAGCCGTAGACCCAAAAGTCGGAATGGTGGTGTTTTCTTTTTATAATTATGAGAAATAGGTAATAATTTTATGTTAACAACTTTTGACAGTAGAAAAAAATTACACCGATTAGTTTTCGTTAAAAAAAATAGGCAGTCATTAAGGACTGCCGACAGAAGTGAAAATCTAAAATTATGAAATAATGTAAAAAATTATGTCCAGTCAGACTATTATACATTTTCAATTCAAATTACATTTATTTTCAAATATTCCTACGTATATTTTTCTACCTGAAATTTCGTTACTATTTGCTAATACGAGTAAACCCTAAATTTGAAATGACAGTCAGTTTGCATAACTAGGTTTGAATTGAACATCTAAGGCTTTTTTGCAAATTTTTCAGTCTAAAATTTGTACAATATAAGGTAATAAACAATAACTTTGCATTAGTAACCATATTTCGGAAAATTTAATATATTAATTTAAAATTGTTATAAAATTAAATCGATTTTTTAATTTTAATATCCACGAGGAAAATATTATCGAACACATAGAAATTTGTTTTACCACGCTAGTGAAATAACTCATAAGCATAATGCAATGAGTATTACATAGGTAATGCAATGAGTATTACCTATGTAATACTTATTGCATTATGTATAGCAGAGGTCAAATATAAAAAGAAAGAATAAATATCATGTCGTGACGCGAACTCATAAAACTTTACTCATTCAAAATTTAATTTAAATTTGGAATTCTAAGTACAATGAAAGACATCGATATTCACACTGAAATCATAGGTATTAAAAATCGATTTTATAGGTAAAGATCTAATAAAAAAATCGATTAAAGTTAATGACTTTGGGTTCTAGTTCTTCTTTGTTTTTGTAATTGATGTTCTAGCTATAGCCGCGACTTCTTCCGCGTGGAAAAATTTTCCGTGACTTTTCCGAGTTAGTGTTTCTTTTTCACCCCTTTATGGGTAGATTTTTCGTAAAAAGTAGCCTTTGTGTTTTCCTTTAAAAAAGTCTATCACTGTCTTAAACATCGTAATCGATTCACCGGTTTAGCATTTCCCACACAAAGTTTTATCCCCGTTTCCATCCCGTTATGAAAACATTTTTGATAAACGAAGCAGCCTATGTTCGACTTCCGGTTTCAAACTAGATAGTTTGAAGTTCGATTCGATTTCGATTTCCAGTTCGATTTTGATGGCACGGAGATCCATGCCATCAAAATCGAACTGGCGGTTTAGCCGTGAAAACGTAACAGACAGACAGACATACTTTTGCAAGAATAATACTTATTGTTATGAGATAGTATGGATCGTATAGCATACTATGTACATTTTAATGTACATTTTATGTTTAAGAAAAAATATTATTTTCGTAATCTGCACCGGAAGCAACTTCAAAAATGACACCCATATCATTTTACTAAAAGAATAACGTCCTCCATCTTGGATTTTTAGATCAACGTCATTTTCGTAATCTACACCCCGAAAAATCTTAAAAATGACGCCTATATCAATTTATTGAATACCTATAGTAATATCTGCCATTTCAGATTTGAAAATAGACTTTTGTAAGCAGTATTCCGAGAAACCTCGAAAATGACACCCATGTCATATCATTTTAAAAAATTAACATGCATTATTAATTTTTTTTAATTATGACAAAGACGTCGATTTGAAAATAGACGTCTTTGTCATAATTAGTTCCCCGAAGAACCTAGAAATTTCACCCATTATCACTTTATACAAAAAAATAATTTCGGCCGAGTACCCAGCATGTGTTGCAATGCCGCACGTGCGCAGATAACATAATATACAGAAATCTTCTCCTGTGTTGTTCATTACATTGGATACCATATCATTGGAAACCATATCATTTTTTCAATCACAAAATTTTTTGAAAAAATAGCCTACATTCGCATTCGGGCAATTACTATCTCTGTACCAAATATCATCATAATCGGTTCAGCGGTTTAGCATTTCCCATACAAAGTTTCATCCCCTTAGGGATAGATTTAAAAAAAAAGATAGCCTATGTCCGTCCTCTGATGTCAAACTATCTATCGGTCCGGTGGTTTAACAGTGAAAACGCAGACTTTCGTATTTATAATATTAGTATGGATGTAGATAATTTTTTATTTATTTCGATTCAGACAAAACATAACGCCGTCTCAGTTTTATTTCCAAATATATTTTCATTGTACGTACTACATTTTCATTATACATACATATACGAAAAAAGCACTTCCTCCCGGTGACGTGTTGCACGGTGGTCTGTGAGGTTTCGATTTCTTTTAATCTTTTGATTGAGTGGGTCCATTTCGATAAAATAGTCACTATATGTTACTCAGATAGAAGGTTCATTTTTTTCAGAAATTAGATTTTTAATTTAATAAGTGGTATATGCGTGATGTGATTACAAATGAAGACAGTCTACGATTTTATTACGTGTATAGATTATTCAAAAAAATTTGATGCAAGTAGACTCTGTTTCAATTAATTTTATTTCAAGCTGACTTGTTGGACGTGAAATAATTATCACTAAATTTTGCATATTGAAAGATGTATGAAAAGGTAATAAAAATAAACGTAAACTAAAATGAATATACACGTATATATAGGTACATACATACTTATCTTCACGCTGTATCCCTAACGGGGTAGTTAGAGCGGACGGAGCGCCATGCTTCGCGATCGATACATACTTCTTTAGCTTCCTCAAATACGCGTATAAAAAGAGTTAATTGTTATTTTAAATGATGCTTCTTTAAGCTCTGTAAAAACGTTAGGCTATAGTTAGGACAATAAATCGCTTTTTTTTTAAATCACTGTCCTGTATAGTCAGTAAAATACAGATACGCTAAATTTTTGTTAAAACAAAAAAAAATCTAAATTATTTTTCGAAAAAAAAGAAGACATAAAAAGTCTTTTGTTTAAGCAGTAGGTACTCATCACTCACCGACATCCCGTCTTTACAAAATTTTTATTGGAATATATTTCGAATAAAAATGTAGTTAAGACGGGATTTCAAATATTAAAAACAGTTATCATACGCAACGCTAATTTCAACGCTAGTCCCGTACCTGTACCGCCCGCCGCGCGCCGCCCGCATTCCCCTCGCAAGACTCGTAATTATACGTACTTTTTATTTACAAAATAGACTAGGTTCCGTAGTGTTTTCAGAGGTTGCGATCTCAAAGCAGTTGGAATACGACCTATAAATGTGATATAAGCAATAATATTGACTACACTAATTTTGCTGGAAGTAGAATTTTGAAAAAAGTATTTTTTTAGGGTTCCGTAGATCGCAACCGGTTACAAATTTAAAACTAAGTATATTAAGCTAAAACAAGTGTCCGATAAGTTCGCAACTAGTATCACAAATTTTACCTAGGAGATAAAGACGAAAAATCACTTTTTTAAATTTAGATATGTTCCGTATGTCGCAACCGCTCCAAATTGCTTGAGTAGGTAGGTATTCGTACTCCAAACACGTGGTATTCTCGCAACTAGTACCACAATTTTTGTTTTGGAATTATTCAAAAATCCAAGATTTTCTCAATTTTCACCATTTTCCGCACTTGCAAATCGGTTGCGAATTTAAGGTAATCATACACGGACATAACTCTATCGATGTGCCAAAAAACATTAGTACCACAATTAATGCAAAAGCATGCCTTATTTTGAGCTAACTCTACTGGACTAAATATACAGAGCGAAAATGAGTGGTAAAAGAAGCCAAGGAAGACCAAGGCTGACTTATGAAGATCAAATAGCCAGAGTGTTAGCTGATGGAAATGTCAAAAGCTCTCGCATACCTAGGCGAAAATGTGTGAGGAGAATGATGAGATTTGAGGAAGCGAAAGAAGTATGTAAGAACCGCGACGCTTGGCGCCCCGCCCTCTCTGACTACCCCGTTAGGGATACAGCGTGAGGATATGTATGTATGTATGTACGTATAAAATGTATTTTTCTCTTTTGACTGTCCTCGCCACTCGCGAGTCCTCCCCTCATGTACACATCCTCACCACCCGCGAGTCTTCGCCTCATGCACACTTGCACAGTGCGTGCATTATGCATTCAAAACTCAACAGGCACCTCCTCACCTCTCCAGTCTCCACAAACGTGCTAAAACACTGTGCTAGCATGTTTGCAAAAAGAGGCCCTTGCACGATACTCATTTTTAAAGTGTGTGCCTCCCAACTCCCAGCAAGAGCTTTTGTTTTTTTTTCTCGTCTACATAATAAGTTTCAGATTTCGGAGTTGACAATCGATTCTGTAATTTTCTAGATAGATTATATATTTTTACTAATGTAATCCATACTTTTCATGAGTTTCACGACTACAGTCAAAGAATATGTCATACTATTGTAAATCAGAAATAGAGCTATGATTGCCCGTTGGCACGATTGGCCAATATTTAAAACTGCTGAATGGACTTATATTCAATCGAATTATGGTTTACATACATACGTAATATGTAGAAACGCATGATATGTTTATTTTACAAATACTCAGGACTATACATAGGTATAGTTTATCTGTATTGTCTGAACTATAATCGGACCCAACTAGATATGTAGATAACATTAAGGCATAAATGCAACCCATAGTAACCATAGATATCTGTTTGTAGATTAAATTGTATGAAGAAGATATATCTTCACGCTATACCCCTAACGGGGTAGTCAGAGAGGACGGAGCGCCAAGCATCGCGTATATATATAAGTACGAAAAAGATATACGCCCAATTTCAAGAAAGTCCATTAATAAAGTTAATGCCCCATTAAAAATTATGTTACCCTTATTGATTGAGATATATTGTGAAAAAATGACATGTGAAGATTAACTTTACGGGACTTCCTTGCAACTAAGCGAAAAATAGTTCATTTTTTTTTACCTATGAACCAAATGCTTAAAACATCACGAAATATATTGTGGACATGCCAAATGACGTCATACAAAGAGTAATCAATGGTTTCACTTAGCATTCATGGTATGATTGAATGTTTATTTGTACTAACCGCAGTTCATATTAGACACTTCAACGCGTGGAACTTTAATGCCTTGAATCCTTGTGCCGTCTTCTAGAGCGCAATAACAAATAAATCGACGACACTGTACAGATAAAGTGTAAATAAAATATCTGTAATTATATTTAAAGCAACATTAATAGGTATATCATTTTCGAAAAGGGAAGATATAGTGTGAGCGTCTTGAGCATGGCGTTCAGAAGACATAACATGCTGATGCATGATGATACCTTCGTCTTTGATTAGTTTAAAAAAATCTTGCACAGTCGTACTTAAGGGTTAAGGCGTATTGAGAATTTAACCCATCAATAAAGACACACTGTCGAAGATCACTCGGTGGGAAACTTAGGATAACCCTGTGGGATAACCAAAGTTTCGCACCGAGTGACGAGCGAGTGAACATTTCCAGTCAGCAACCCAATTTTGATAGGCAAACTTAAACGTGAGAAGTTCAATCGCAGTGGCTATTAGAGATTGATTAGTTTCAATTCTCGTATCGTGATGATTGCTCTTCGACCAATCACTACAAAAGCACAAATCAACTTCAATTTAGTTATAATTTTATTTAACAGAATTGGGTAGCAAATAGCAGTGTAGTGGTTGCAACATTGCGACCATAGTCTTAATTTTTCTCTAAACACTTTTAAATAATACTTTTTTGTCTATGGTTTTTTTTTACATTCTAGACCGACCCCCCTGAAAAAAAATCCTCGGTACGCCTATGACATCTTGTCTTGATCTCGCTGCAGCCTATTGTATCTTTTTATTTGCTGATGTATGAATACTATATGATACATACTCACAATACAACAATGTTCTATCTTAACCTATCTTCCCTTGTTCATAGGACATATTTTGCACTAGATAACATTTTAAAAGATTCATAAGAAAATTAAAGAAAGGGAAAATCAGGGGCACTACCCTTATTGCCTCCCCCTCCCCCTTCCTCCCCTTATCTCTGAAACTAAACCGGATCTAGAATTCAAAAAATGTAACGAAAGTTTTAACACTTATGGATATTCAGAAACCAAATTTAGAAAATCATTTTAAAAATATCATATGATATTTTTAAAATGAATGCAGTCGGTTCCATATGGAACCGACTGCGCGCGCGACTCGAAGTCACACATGATCGATTTTTATTATATTAGTGTCTCATAAACATATTGTAAGGCATGGGCACAGTACAAGTAAGCATACAATATTCTATCTCGGCAGTGTCCTTGAGATACCTACGGTCGTTTGGTACGTAAACACGCAATAGGGCTGCCGACTTGGACTGAATGTTTTTCTTGGGTTACGTATTTGATAATAGGCACTATATTAAATTGTCATATTATCTTTTCATTTTATATTATTGCAAATTTAATAAGTTTTTATTTATATAATTCTACTAGAATTTTAGTTCTAGTTTCAAAAGTTTGTGAGTTAGTATGGTGGAAATGGACAAAAAAATGCATTTTGTGTGCAGTATAATTAAAAATCAGCAATAAATTAACTAGATCATTATGATAATATATTTCGTACAAATTAGCAACAGAGAAATATTTCCGGTTTCGATATAGATGTATTCAAATATCCATACACTGAACATTATGTTCGTAAACTTGATTGACACAATATTTAGTCAGTGTGCGCGGGAGCGTCTTATACCGTCCGACGACAACCGCGGCGCACTCGCGACTATGCCGAGAAATACCGAGATTTCGAGCGCGTCGCTTGGGAGCGTTTGTATGAAGATAGAATACTGTGTGCTTACTTGTACTGTGGCATGGCTGACACTGCGCTAAGCCACGCAATTGCATCAAATTCGTTCATTGCGTCGGATGTGTCGGCTCAGTTATTCCAAATATATTGGCGCATAACACATTTAGGCGCTATGCTGCCTGCGCTTAAAGTCAGCGGGCAGTGCATGTGGGTTACGCGCGTTTTGTGAAATTTTGTAAGCGTAACATTTTGCTGCGCCACTGCTATGGTTTAAGTTAACTCGTAGCGCCGGAGTGCAGTAAAATGTATCGGAGTTACTGAGTTGGTACAAGGAATTTTGCTGAGTACCCTTGCCTACATTATACATATTGTTAATACCAATTATACCTGTACAGGCGCATAGAGCCATAACGATGTACATTGTGGAGCTTCATAATGTAGATGACCGTCGACACCGTACTTCTTCTTGAAGAACTTCATTTCTTTCTTACACGGTTCTATTTAATATAAAAATAAAAGTCGGCTAAGAGTGTATCGGAAGGATTTATTAACAATAAACGAATCTTTATAAACTAATGTCAAAAAAATTAATATGGGTCCAAAATACCCATTGTTTAATATTTTATTTCTCATTTAATAACTACCATATCTGTACTATACTATTTACGCTATTCTATCTTTTCCCGGAACTTCGAAATTTCTATTTCTGGTTTTAAATTATTATAATAATTTACGTGCCTGTGCTAATTTCTGTAAGTATGTGTAAAGATAACAGATTGCGACATACAGACAGACTGACATGATGGAGTTACGAGGGTCCCGTTTTTGCCAATTTAGCTAAGAAACCCTAAAAAAATACAAATATTTACACAATGTTTAAAGATTTAGGAGATTAGTGTTGCGTTTCATTTTTTATTGTGTATCACTTCTCATCAAAGCATTTTTAGAAATGTAACTAACTCGATACAAGTACTGTTAGTAATTTCGTATACTCAATAAGGTAAGATAAGTTAGATTCAACCATGGACTTAACAAATATAGCGGTTAAAAGCTTTTGGATTAAAAATTATTTGATACCATTGGGTTCAGCAGTCGATTGATCCCTCTTCTTTCTTTTCCCGGCAGAAGACTGCACAGTGTGTATATCCTGGCACCGGCCCTGTCTACAGACTAGGCCATCGTCACAGCCTGGCTCTAAGAATTCCTCTTCTACCTACAACATCACTAACATAAAAATTACTGCTAACAACGAAAACCGTGTAGATAAAATTTTGGCGCCCAACATGAGACTATTTTTAGGAAAGTTAATTCCTCTGAAAATGTACCCAAGTATGTTCATATTTCGCAGTTTATTCATAACAAAAAATACAATTTGACTAAAAACTCGCCTCTATTTCTTTAGTGCCATTAACGTCATGTAAAGTCTTTTTAAATTCTGCACATTTTTGATTTAGTTCTGAAAAAAAATTATATATATTCTTCATTATAAATGCAAATAAATATTAGCTATTCACTTGTAATGTCTGCCTAGCTGACTTGTCTTATATAATTTACAAAGGGGTGTGTGGATGTTGTTTTATTAGGCCTGACCTGGGGAGTGGTGTACTAAATTTATATAGGGCGTCAAGTACACTCCTTCAATTGAGATCAAGTAGGAAAGGATAAGGTATCTAATTAGTTCAACAGCAGTCTTCTTTATCAATTAATTAAAAAAAAAATCAGTTCAACACAAAAACACTCATGCACAATTTACACTGGTCCAAATATTTATTTTATTTTCAAAACAAAACTTAATAGTGCGATCCCAAAAGTTCTTATATATA
This sequence comes from Zeuzera pyrina, assembly GCA_907165235.1. Lineage (NCBI taxonomy): Eukaryota > Metazoa > Arthropoda > Insecta > Lepidoptera > Cossidae > Zeuzera > Zeuzera pyrina. Next base: position 11,562,234 of record OU015641.1, read on the forward strand.
AGACATGAGCCTAAATATACATAGAAACAGAATCTATAACGTTGTGTCATGAACAAAGAATTTATAACACATCAAGACCAAGGCTAATAATACAAAGTAAATTTAAAATTATTAAGGTATACCTTGAACTCGTAATATCATATATCTAGGATGCAGATTCAATATAGTATAGTATATAGTATACAGTAAGTATAATTGCTTAAAAGTTCCTTTTGGATGTTACACATAAATAGATGCAAAATAATAGTCACAATATAATTAATAATCTGTTTTTTAATTAGTGACTTAGTTTCCTCGCAAATTACAATTATGTACAAACACAAATGTTGAGATTTCCCCAGATGAGGTGACTGCTGAGAAGATCAAATATGGTGGTCCTAGGGTCTGGGATATCTTCTATGCACTGTGCAACCTTTGTTGGTAGAAGAGGGAGGTTCCAGAAAACTAGCGCACCACAGTCATAGTACATACTTACATACATATCCTCACGCTGTATCCTTAACGGGGTAGTCAGAGAGGACGGAGCGCCAAGCGTCGCGGTTCTTACATACTTCTTTCGCTTCCTCAAATCTCATCATTCTCCTCACACATTTTTACCTAGGTATGCGAGAGCTTTTGACATTTCCATCCGCTAACACTCTGGCTATTTGATCGTCATAAGTCAGCCTTGGTCTTCCTTGACTTCTTTTACGACTCACTTTCGCTCTGTATATTTGCAGGGTCACTTCATATTTACTGTTATTGTAAATATGAACAAAGGAATGCTTAGATGGTTCGGGCACTTAGAACGAATGTGTGATGAAAGACTGACGAAGAAAATATACAGAGCGGAAGTGAGTGAGTGATAAAAGAAGCCAAGGAAGACCATGACTGACTTATGAAGATCATATAGCCAGAGTGTTAGCAGACGGAAATATCAAAAGCACTCGCAAACCTAGGTGAAAATGTGTGAGGAGTATGATGACATTATTTGTGGAAGCGAAATAGGACGCTTGGCGTTCCGTTCTCTCTGACTACCCCGTTGTGGAAACAACGTGAAGATATGTATGTATGTATGATGTATGTACATGGATGGCAAGTCATTCGCAACATAAAATGTAAAATGTTAGATGTCGTGGGGCGAAATAAATTTAATTTTTCTAAGACAAGAAGCTTTTATTTATTTAAGCTATGAACTCTATTTGTTTTATGTATTTAAGCTATCAACACCTTTATTCTGAGAGTATATTAGTTTCCTTGCCGTAAATTCAAAATATCTTCAACAAAGAAAAAATTTGGTTGTAAATACGATCGTGTCACTCTGATCCACATCTGATGTATTCAGAATGTCAAGACATTCTGAATACATCAGATGCGGTCGCAGTCGCCGCTGTTATTTCCGAATCGTGGCATAGTCATACCGGTCGCAACACGCACACGCACCTGCAAGACGCACCCCCTAGGGTCGTGACCAAGGCCTTAAGTGAAATACGCTACGTTATTCTCTGCATAAGCGTCAAAGTGCATATGAGATAGGCGTGGTTCCCGAACCACAGTTGAGCAGAACAATCAATCAATTTAGTACTAAGTACATAAATATCGTTGGCTATTCATTTATTTACCCGCCTAAAGCAATTGTGTCCATTATACCCGTTAATAGTTAAGTCGTTAATAATGCATACGTAAAGATGAAAATACTTAACATGCATATCCTAACGTTGCATCTTTAACAGAAAGTTATTTGGGTTGTCAGAAATGGACCTTTTAAAAGTCTAAAGGATTCGATCTGATACCACCTGGATCAATCGCAATGAATAACGATGTTTTGTTTTTCTCCCACTGCAATCGATTGATTCATTATAGCTCTTTTGCTGCTAGTGTATGACGAACAACGCACTGCCTAGCGAGTTGTGTCTCTGCGTGAGACGCGAGCCAACATTTCTATACTTCTTTTAATAGAAATAAGAATCAGGTAGATATTAGCTAGGAGTCAAGTAATCGATACAGCCGTCTGTCAGCTGTCTGGAATTTATTTATTCGCTGGATATATAGATAACTTTTACTAACGGTGATACACACTGCAACGTCCGCAACAATTGCATTCACCCTTATCAGGGAGGAACGCTCCCGGAGGACACTGGCTCTCTAGCATCATCCCTCCGCGACATTCGTATCCTCGACAAGATATGGGACAATCAGCACCGCCTGTAGGAGGCTCATACCGGAAACTGTGCCGTCTGGAATGAATTGTATTTACTCCTTAAACTTTATCTCACTTGTAAAAAAAAACAATGTACTAATCTGAAATGGGAGAACGACTGGCTCGTTGATACCAAGGTTGTATTAATTCTTCCAAACCAAAAGTTCTCGATTAGATTCCCGGTAAGATGAATAGTTAAGAAAATGAACTTTTTAAACTGATCATCACTGAATATTTTCTCAAGTCATTGTGTAAAACTCACAGCACTAATCCAGTGACTAGTGTGAAACCGTATATAATTGTCTACAGATTATGAAATTCCTCATTGGCACCCAACGTGGGATTATGTTTTCTAGTGTTATAGCAGCAATAAAATCGATACGTACAAATTCAAAGATTCATTGGGCAACTGTGGTACAGACACTGGTACACCTGAAAGATACATCTCGTTAAATATACGACAACGAAATTAAGTTAGGAAAATAAAGGATATACTGAAGAGAATATATCAGTCCATGTTATCCTATGAATATTACAGTAAAATAGGTAATGTTCATGAGATATTTGCAATTATTTTTACTTTACTGTACGCAGGAATCATAGCTGGAAGACTTTTAGGTGATCGGTTAAGAAAAATAAAAAGTGAAGCAGATAGATACGCAAACGGAGTATTTAAAATACATAACATAAATCAAGAACATCATATCACATCAAGAACTTTTAAAGAAATGTCCAAAACATGTCCGTTTAGCATTTCTAACAGTTAAATGAACTAAACGTATAGATACATTATCTTTCATAGCCTACGCTAGCTTCACCATAAAATTAATATTAATTAGCCACCTGCAAAGACCTTCAAAGGGTTATTACTGTAATCAGAACGCAGATTAAGTGGGTTACCTGCATATTGATGGGACTGCATTGACATAACGTCATCACGAACGGTTCTATGGAAGTAGTTTATTCTAGTGCAGTGTAAATCAGTTCAATGAGAATCGACCCGGCTCCACTCAACTCGTTTTAGCTACTGTTAATTTGTTATTTCGAGAAAACTATTGAAGTCCGATCACACAACAACACATCTAAAAAGTGTAATCAGAACCAAATTCCTTATTAAGGTCTACGACCTTCGTTAGGCTCTTCCTGGTAACTTCAAGTGAAGCTTTATATTCACCGATTCTTTTTATTCCAAAATCAGTCAAGTCAAGCTCGAGTAACTAATTTTCTCCTTTTTAAACACTCTTATGAATTTCAAACTTCATTATAAGCAAGACAATTATTTTCGACAAAATATATTAGGACAAGATATTTCAAGTTTCAAAGTCGTATAGTTTTTGAGAAAATAGACTGCGTCTGAGTGAACTTATAAGATTTCCGTTTTTTTTTTGAGTTCGGAAACGCTAAAACTAACAGTATTTACTTATTACCGTTCCATTGACTGCATTATGTGACAGTAGTTACGCTAACGCCGATTTCGCATTTACCTTACCCATTGTAATAGAACACGGGCGTATATAAATGGAATATTTAGGTGTCCGGACCCACCTCCCTTTAGCTAACGCTTATGTTCACCGAATACCTTTAGTATTCGTACTAACAAAATATTGCAAGTTGGATGATATTATGTTCATGTAATTTTAAATTGATTGGGATTATTGGCGTGTACTACTTTCGTCTTTTTAAGCTGTGAATGCACAGATAAAAACTAGTTTTCCTTTGTGCATTATTAGACCCCAATGTAAAAGCTATCGCTACGCCCGTGTTAGAATCTCTGTCATCTCCGCTCGACCCTTTGATCTAAATGTGGGTAAGCCCACAATAAGACGCATAAAGGACTTTTTGGCGGGAACGGGAGAAGTGAGGTTGTCATTTTATTTAGATTTTCTATTTTTTACATTTTTAAGAGTTTTAAAGTACAACAGTGATAGTATATTGTGTTTTAAAGTTCTGTGTAAGTGACAAGAATGGAGGAGATCTAAATAAACGTGTAGCTGAAGTTTTTGCGCTCTTCCAAGAAGTCCTTTATAACTTCAGTAAAGCCTACTATCACTTTACTGGAGGAGTTTTACGATAAGAAAAAACTAATTTACTTGTGATTCTAAATGGATTCTGTGTCTGTATACTAGTTTGTGTTAATGCGTGACATTGGCAAATGAGCTAATTATCTACTGAATTGTTTTCTCGCTTTACTTGACGTTGGCAATGTACTCACGTACGGTGCCATTTAAAAAAAAAATACGCATAAAACTGTGTGTAAATAAATAATTTACGATAAATTTTATATGAAATCAATGCTCATCAAATCTTACATCTACGCAGAATCTTATCACACCGCAAAGCTCTGAGTTCTTGTTCAGGATGACCCCAATATGGGTTACAGCCAGCTCTGAAATCTAAAATGGTTAACATATCGTTAAATTGAATGAGGCTATTATAATTAACTATTCCCATTTCGCATTTGGGGTGGACAAGGCGAAACAACATCTAAGACCGATGTGCCCTAGATGACGATGAGAGCACATACAATTTATTCTAAAAATATCGTATATAGTAGTATATTAGAATAGCGGTGTAGCCCACAGCTCTCTCTACAAACTGTAATGTAACTTCTAATATGAATGAAACTTTCATATTTCTTGAATTGTTTTTTGTTCTTTATTTATTTACAATGCACAATACAAGACTCTGTCGAAATAGCAACTAACCGCCTCGTTTTTGTAATCACTTTGGAAAATTGGAGTTCGCCTCGCCTTTTTTTTAATACTACCTATGCCCGGCCACGCGTTGCTGCTCAGTAGGTGTTATTATTCGTCAGTTATAATCTTGGTTATGGTTCATAAAATGGTTATGGTCGTGATCATTGTTCATACAAAAATCTCAAAGAAAAAAGCACTTACAGTTTTTTGTTTCTGGGAAACTATTTCAATTTCTCTTTCCATAATAACCTTACTCGGACGTGTAAAAAAAATTGCCAAACGTAACACACCTATAGTAGTCACTGGCAGGAACTCCTCAGTATCAAAATAATATTCATCATGCACGCAAGACTGATCTAATTCTGAAAAGAAAAAAAATTTGGCAGAACGAAGTTTAATATAAAGATTTTGTTTCATGTAACGAAAATATCTAATGTAATGCAAACTTTATTTTTTTATTTTTCATACTTGTTTCCAGTTTCTGAATTATAATTATATTTTATGGCGGGAGAATTTGAATAATTCTAAAATAACTTACCTCTATAAAATATACATTCGTCACAACATCGACACTGCGAATAATCGGCCGGTATGAACATTGTACGCCATCTGCCATATTTCTGGTCACAGTAAGTATGGTATTCAGCGGGATGTACCTTCCTTTCTCTGTGAAGATGAAATAATAATATCCATAAAGTATTTATTAGGCTTAACTCATAAAAAACGGTTGGTCAACCCATTTAACGCCGAATGCCTTTTGTTTACATAATTATCCATAATTCTTTCACAAACAGTTGAGCAATGTTTGATTTAAATGCTCCATTGTTATTGTTACGAGTTACGACATGACCACATTTACAGTGGCAATTTCACTTATCTGTGCATTTGTCACGTTGAAATTCGTACAGTATTGAAATGAACTACGATAAAATATTTTTTATTGTAGTGACGGTGGTTTTATTGCACATTGATACTCTGTTCACCCCAAATACATTAATTCCTTTATTATTATCTAAATAGCCAATTTTTATATAGGTAAGGGAGACCGGGGTCAAAAGTAGCACGGGGCAGTAGTACTAGGGCTATAACTCCCAAAATATAATATCTGAAAGCGCGAACACTTGACTTAACAAATTTTACAGGTACGATTGTAGCGTTACAATTGACCCTTGGTTATTAATGAAACCGAGCTTACTATGATTGTTGTACGGTTTTACTTGTGTCATTTCGGATTGTTATTTGATTTTTTTTAATGTTGCCAATTATATCGGGTAGACAATGTAATTGGCAACATAAAAGAAAAATCAAAGAATCAACGATTCGATGATGCGTACTTTTTGTGTAGTACAGCATGTAAAGATATTTAATTAAGCGCGCATTTTCAAGCTATTTTCGAATGATAACTGACTTTAGATACCTACTATAGTAGCGGCACGCTATGATGGCCGTATTGACGTTTTTCCTCTCATGAAGCTTCATATAAATTAATAACTACGTTTGAAGGAGCTAATTGCTGTTCTGTATTGTCAATAGTGACGTGCAGTTAGTCATAAAATTTATCGAATGTATAATTTTAGGACATAAAATTAATTTATTACATTGATTTCTAAATTATGTACCTATATTATTGTCTAACTATATAATATGGTCCTGTGAACAAATTTTTTCACGTTTTTACTAACAAAGAAACATCGCCATTTGACAGAATCCTTAATTGATTATGTCAATTATATAAATTAATTATACTATTATTATTACAATTATATTACACATTTAAGTTATATGGTTATAATTATTAGTGTATACTTATTTACCACAAAAACTCGGCATTTAAGTTTTTCGAAATTCGAAATTTTAAAAAATGAAATGTAATACGATCGTCACATATAGGATCGCTGGCCAGCACAACTACTACCTTCGGTAAACTCGCGTCAATGCTCAATGCAAAACGAGCAGTTTCGGCGAGGTTCCTTCGAATAAAAGAACAAACTGTGCGTGCACTGCGATTGTGATATAGTTTTGACCTGGCTGTGGATTTTGGATATTGATACTGCATTACTGTTGACCCTTGCTCGTTAATTCGGACTCTGTTTACGCCTTTCATTGTGGATTTCCTTGATATGGCCGAATGTACGTAGAGAATCGTTATAAACAGTCAGACACGTGAGTGCGTTTTACGACTTCGTAACTATTTCGTGCGTGAGTCTCTAAATGGAGGGCCAATGTTCAAATCAAATCAAATCAATTTATTCAAGTAAACCCAATTACATGGTATTTTTGAACGTCAAATCTACTTTAGTTACCTATAATGTCAGTGATTGAACGCGTAGCTAATGCGCTTAATATTGGACAACGAACTGTTAGACGAATAATCAAAGAAAATATGGCGAGACTGGCACAGAAGAAAATAAACTTCACACACGAAAAAAGAGAAAACGATCGGAACCAGTTGTAGGCGTGCTGATAGCTTTGATGCCGATGCCATCCGAAGACATGTGTACGGCTATTATTTATGGAAGGAGTATCTAACGAGAAAAAAGTTCAATCACTGAAGCTAGTTGGATTATTCTCCGGTGGGGAAAGTTCGTTGACGAAGATTTTGAAAACCGTTGGATGTCGATAAAAAACAGTATAACAAACGTAAAATATTAATGGAAACATTCGATATCGTGATGGCAAGGTATACTTTTTTACGGCAAGTGAAAAAAATTGAAAATTGGCAAAATTTTGTGTTTTTGGATGAAACATGTCTTAATGCTAACCATGCTGTAAGCTGTTCTTGGACTGATGACACTGCAGCATCTACGCTCAAAGTTCCTGTTGGAAAAGGATCGCGGCTTATAATTTGTCACGTCGGAACCATTAACGGGTTTGACGAAGGTTCTCTCATGGCTTTTGCGACAAAAACCACTGGAAACTTTCATGAAGAAATTAATGGAGAAAACTGTTCACTGTTGTAAATCAAGCAAAATTTGTCTCGTACTTAATTATTTCTATATAAGACTTGTTTAAGTTACAGAAATGTAAGTTCATAAGGTATGTAGAAATATAATACAGTAATAAATAATAACAAACATGAATATTATCAGAGTTTTGTTTGTTTTTATTTCATAGTACAATTGACCACGGGTATTGTTCAATTGGTCAATACCAATTTTTCCTCATCGATTTCGATTGAAGTTTTTTATTCGTCGCTAACATCCAAATGTAGAACTAATTTATACACAAACAACTATTTTTTTTATCTGTATAATTATGTGTCTCTTTATTAGTCTTATATTACAGAAATATAGCGCCAAATAAAAATTGTAACTTTTGACCCCAGTCTCCCTTACCTAAGATGATATAATATGTTCTACATATTGTGTATTGGTATTTTGAACGAAGCTCGGTTTATGAAGTATTTCAGTGATATTAAAAAGTAAGATATGGCAAGATCAATTGACAAAACGAACCTGTTAAATCGAACGGAAAGCTCTCAAACTCTCAATACGATTTGGAGAGACCACAGACAAATTAGCCTAAAGACAGGAAATGAAAGGGCACCGTTTTCTGCCATCGATGCGCACAAACGCTCATATAACTTCAAACACAAACGCGCGCTCCTTAAGTATTAACCAGGAAGCAGATCCGTGACCTGTGTCTAATTGTTTTAAAAAATTTAGTATAAATTACGTAAACAATGCCAAATTGCGCTGTAAAGTGGTGTGGTAGTAACAGTCGTAAAAATAGTTTCAAAAAGGTTACTAACACGTTTCATCGGTAAGTATAAAATTAATAATAAAAATTTATACCAAAAAAATGCAGAGCTCTCACTATACTACTTGTACTGTGCTATACTGGTCGCTGGTAGCTTTGAGTCAGCATTTGTCCTTGTCTAGCAAGCTATAATTACATGTTGGGTCCTCACTCTTGCAAGATGGCACGTGTAAGTAGGGACGCGAAAAAACGTATCGATATATCAATATATTTTCCATTAATTTTGAAAATTTATAATGACTACCAATCTTTGAAATTATATACATAGTTCCATCCATACTATCCATACTATATAATAACATAATATATGTAACATATAATTATATAATATAATATATTAATATATAACATATTTGGGAGATTGTCATTGTCATCATTGACAACTGTTTGGCTCTTCTTTCTTAAAATTATTTTAAAGTCCTTTCGCCTTTTTTTGGTCAAATTTCATTACCATCATTTTCACCATATCTGGTTCTCACAGTGGTGTTTTTGTTTCAGGTGGTGGACGCAGCTGCAGTCCACATATTGCTGGGTTTTTCTCATCCGGCCGGGTGTGACAGTTCTGCCATAGCAACGTCAACAAGAACGGTTGCTTAGAGATTTTAGCGCTTATAGCTTATTTTTCACTGTAGTTTTTTTGTAATTTTTCGTAATATTATGTCGTGATATGCTCCTGGCCCTCACATCCTCACCTTCCTCTAGCTCACATATTATAATTAATGACACATCGTTGGAAAATTTAATAAAATGTGAGCAGTGTTCCCAACCTCGTTTTTTTCGTGGAAATAGGGGCTTGAAGATTCATGTCGGCAGGGTACACAAACGGTGTGACACTGCCGGCATTGCTTCAGGCCCCACTTCCTTATCAGTGCCATCTCAGTCCAATAATTTGACTAATTCCTCAAATTCCAATCACAATCGCACACCTTTTTGGAAATATATTGGTTCGCTCAAAAACAATGTATGCTTAATAAAGCGTATTCCACGTGGCGCACGCATCAGCGTTGCCAAATCTCTTAATTTAATAATACAAAGAATATTAAACCGAAATGACAAATGCGATTGGGAAGAACTGCTCATTTTCGGTTATAGAACATTATGTTTGGAACAAAACGATAAAGACAAAATTTCCTTAACACAAAAAATTAAACATAAGTGCTCAAACTCTTCAGTTCCGAGCATTCATGTTCGGCCCATTTATAAATCTTTCAATTCAGACAGTATTCCAAAAATAGAAACAAAAATTAGCGACGGCGATCTAAGAGGTGCCGCCCACTTGCTATTTTCCAGCGATGTTTTGGCACCGAATACGGCCGAGACTCTTTTTGCTCTCAGATCAAAGCATCCCTCTTCCTCTGTGGCTTGTTGTCTGCCAGATCCCCCACATCCAAATGATGTATCGACTCGAGCTACGGAGGAAGATGTGCTTGCCGCAATAAATTCTTTTAAAAGCGGTTCCGCGGGAGGTCTCGATGGCTTAACGCCACAACATTATAAAGATCTGATTACAGGCTCTGTCGGTGATACCGGTAAGACACTCTTATCTAGTTTAACAGCTCTAATAAACGTTATGCTGGCTGGTAAGGTGCCCCCGGAGATAACCGACATTCTGTATGGTGCCAATTTATGTGCCCTGAAAAAAAAAGACGGTGGCGTTAGGCCAATTGCCGTAGGTGCAACTATACGCCGCATTGCCTCCAAAATTTGTTGCCGTCACATTCTCTCTACCGTATCAAACTATTTTTGTCCTACACAAGTAGGTTTTGGCTCAAAGAGAGGATGTGAAGCGGCAGTGCATGCGGCGCGTGCTTTCTTGACACATGATGGAGGTGAGGTACTCCTCAAAGTAGACATAAAAAATGCATTTAATTCTGTTGATAGATCCACCTTGTTGACACAGATAAAACAGCATGTTCCGGACATATATCCCTACCTCTAGCAATCTTACAGCAGTCCTTCAAAATTAATATATAAAGATAATTTATTACATTCCGAAGTTGGCTGTCAACAAGGTGATCCTCTCGGACCAGCTATTTTTAGTCTGGCTATCCATCCTGCGATTTGTAATTTAAATTCCAAATTTAATATTTGGTACCTTGACGACGGAACAATAGGAGGTAAAGCAATTACTGTTTTAGAAGACCTTAAAACCCTCATTGAAAGGTTTAAAGATATTGGCTTAGAATTAAATTTTTCTAAATGTGAACTCTTTGTTTCCGATTCTGTTCCAACTATTACAAAAAAATGAAATAATTAATAAATTTAACAATCTGGCACCAGGTATTAAAGTCTTGTCAAAAGGATCGCTGTACCTCCTAGGTGCTCCCGTCTTAGATGACTCCATACCCTGCTTTATCAATGATCAAATACAAAAATTTTGCCAGTCTTCAGACAAACTTTTCAAAATTAATTCCCACATGGCTCTCCTCATTGTCCGCTTTTGCCTTTTTGTTCCAAAATTTACATATGCTCTTCGCTGTTCTCAGCTTTTTAAATTTTAAACGCTTTTAAAATCTGTAGACAATATTCTAAAAAATACATTATCTAAAATATTAAATTGCTCCTTTGTTGATGACAGGGTCTGGAATCAAGCCTCGCTTCCCATCTGTTATGGAGGCCTGGGCATACGCAAAATCTCGAGTGTGTCACTGCCAGCTTTTCTTTCGTCAGCCTACAGCACGGAAAACCTTTTCCTATCTGTTATTCGCCCTTCCTTAGGATCGGTTGAGGTGCCGTGCTTGACTGATGCTCGAAATGCTTGGTTAAGTGTTTGTCCGAGTACTAACCTGCCTACCTCGACCTTTTCTCAAAAACACTGGGATGAGCCTCTATGCAAAAATGTTCATTTACAACTTTTAGATTCTTGTAGTACCGAAAAAGATCGGTCTCGCCTCCTAGCTGTTTCTGAGAAGGAGTCAGGACACTGGTTGAAGGTAATACCTTCAAAAAACTTAGGAACCTTAATCGACAATACCACGCTTTCTCTCATAGTATCCCTTTGTCTGGGGGCCAGGACTAACCTTCTTCACCGTTGCCGCTGTGGTGATCTCGTCGATGTACTAGGTCACCACGGTTTATCCTGTTTACGTAGTGCGGGCCGCATGTCACGACATGCTGCCTTGAATGACGTCATTCGGCGGGCTCTTGTCGCCGCTGGCGTTCCTGCAGTCTTAGAGCCTGTAGGTATTGTGCGCAGCGACGGCAGGAGACCGGATGGTTTGACGCTCATTCCTTGGAAACTTGGAAGATCGCTGGTGTGGGATGCCACTTGTGTCGATACACTTGCTGTTTCCCATGTGCCGGCGACTTCCAAGTCAGCAGGTGCCGCGGCCAGCACTGCCGAGAACTTGAAGCGGCGTAAGTATGCGACTCTCTCTGAGAGTTTCATATTTACGCCCTTTGCAGTCGAAACTTTGGGTCCCTGGGGCCCCGAAGCCCATCGACTGGTTTCTGATATTTGTAAGAGACTGGTCGAGGCTTCGGGAGACCGCCGGGCTGGCAGCTTCTTCCGCCAACGAATCAGTTTGGCTATTCAAAGAGGCAATGCTGCCAGTCTGCTAGGTACCTTGAGCAATGACAGCTTTCTAAGCGGCAACTTTGAGGAAGTTTATTATTTAAGATAATGTGTAGTTTTAAGTTTGTAAATATTAACATATGTATGTACTTTAACCAGATAATAAACTGTTGTAACATAATATATATAATATATAATTATGTAATATTATACAATTGTATAATCCATATCCATACTATCCATATCCATACTAATATTATAAATGCGAGTCTCTCTGTCTGTCTGTCCGTCTGTCTGCTTGGTTTTCACGGCTAAACCGCCGTACCGATTTTAATAAAATTTAGCATGGACATAGTTTGACATCAGGGGGTGAACATATGCTACTTTATTTTTCAAAAATCTACCCCTAAAGGGGTGAATAAGGGGATGAAACTTTTTTTGGGAAATTTTTAACCCCCGAACCGATTAAGACGAAATTTAGTAAAGTACATAGATAAAACCTTTTCTATTAAAAAACATACTTCTTTTTTCCAAAAATCTACCCTTAAAGAAGTGAAAAGGGGATGAAACTTCATATGGGAAATTTTTAACCACTGAACGGATTAAGAATTTGGTACAGAGATACGCCTTTTCTATTAAAAAAACACAGTTATCATTAAAAAGATGTCGCCGCTCTTTTTTCAACCGACGAAAAAATGATGGAGGTTCTCAAGTCGGTGCATATTTTTTTTGTATACGCCCATGCGTAGCTTTTTACAGAGTAGTAGTTTTTTAGAGAGTGAGATTTTGATGATTCTCCTTTATTGGATAGAGTATATCTCGAGTTTTGGGTTCAATTTAATTCAGAAAAAATTTAAGAATACAATTTAACCGACTTAAAAAAAACACTGAAAAGTACAAAATAACTATTCTTTACTAATCAAAACTCAAATACAAAAAAAAAACACTTTATACATACGATACAAATACCTATATAATTAAATTCGACAGTTACTGAAATCGATGCAAGCCTCCCAAACTAATAGACTTTCTGTTGTGGCACATTAATTTGGAGCCCACTTTGATAACCGTCAAATTTAATTATGTACATACATACAATCTTCACACCGTATCCCTAACGGGGTAGTCAGAGGGACGGAGCGCCAAGCGTCGCGGTCCTTACATACTTCTTTCGCTTCTTCAAATCTCGTCATTCTCCTCACACATTTTTGCCTGGGTATGCGAATGCTTTTGACATTTCCGTCGACTAACACTTTAGCAAATTTAATTATATACGTATTTGTATCGTATGTATAAAGTTTTTTTTTCATATTTGAGTTGTAATTAGTAAAGGATAGTTATTTTATAGTTTTCAGTGTTTATTTCTAGTGGGTTTAAAATTTTTCTTAATTTTTTTTTATTTCTCCCATTTGAGTGACTTTGGTCTAAATAAATATATAGGATGGGTCTACAACTAACTACTTTTCTAATTATGGAACGAAATTATATAAAAATGTATCATCAATATAAATAAAGCTTATAATTAGTAATTATTATTTCGTGTATCTTCAAAGGCCAAGCTCAATACCAGTGCAATTTAAATGGGTGGTCCCATTTTTTGAATTTTTTGAAGTATATAAAACAAAAAAAAATTTAAATCGGTACACAATTGATGAGGTTATTGGTGAACATACATAAAAAAACATACAGACGCACATAGAATCTCCCTCTTTTTAAAGTTGGTTAAAAAAATACATACAGACGAAAAGGTTAGGTGGTTCTACCACCAAAGCTTTTCAGTTTCGTTTTTGTCAATTAAATTTTTTGTTAAAAAGTTTTACATTAGGAGAAACACGTACTACCCAAACGAATTTGATTTGCATTTCTATTCCAAGTTTTTGATTTTTTTGTTTCGAAATAAAGAATCTTGTTTTGATTATATATACATATTTTATTATTTCTATTTTTAAAATAAGCTTATGAATTCTTGTATTTATCGATATGTACAATATCTACGAGTACATCACTATTTCCTTTAGTACGTGACGTTACCTTGCCGCCCGCTTACGTCTCATTCCTCTAACCTTGACAGAATAGTTCGCTTAGAAATTCGTAAACATTTCATGTCTCTAGGGTAGTTTGTCTGTGGGAGAGACGAACCGAATCGAAACAATCCGTGACCCGTGACTACTCGAATAACGATAGCTTCTCTCACTTTACTACAGTCTATTACGTCATTTTATCAGAATATAACTGTATTAATGGGCAAAAATGTGATTGTATAATTAGGTGTAAATTATACAGGGAATCTAAAAAAATTGCCGCGAGGCGGGAAGTCCAAAAAACTGGATGTCAATTCATAAACATCAGAGTTTTTATAATGTCTATAGTCCAATTGAATTAATTAAATTTAATTACCGAGCTTATAATATTTCCGCCTACGATTTGATTACGATTATTAAATAAAGGAAGGCTAAAAGAAGTATGTAATTAATGGAAGTTTTATTAAAATGCTACCTCGAGTTTTTTCAAAGCAATATTGCTAAGTTTATTAATAACCGGCTGTTGGCTGCAATTCCATTCCATGCAATTTTATCCATACGAATTTTGACACTCCTTTAAACGTCTTTAGGGGTGATTTTCAAATCGGCAGAATACGTGTTTAACTATTTATTTATTAGATCTTTACACACAACGTAAAATCATTATTTTGTAAAAAAATATTAAAAAGACATCTTACTTGCAGGAATCGCGGAACAATTCACACTCCGTTTCATTGCTGAAATGAGGACATTGAGGGCACAGCTGATGATCTACAAATATGAAATAAAACAAAGATAGTAATCAAACCACCATCAATAAGTATTAAAAAATATAAACTTTTTGGCGGGAGAAGTGAAAGTGGCATTTTGTTTAGATTTTTAATTTCTAGCGGTTTTGGGAATTTTGGAATGTAAAGGTAATAGTTTTGACCTTCGATATTTCGACGCTCTAATTCTCAGAAACTTTAAAGTTTTTTAATATTCTGCTGACAGTATATAATATCCATTTCTTTTTACCCGACTACCAAGGAAGGGTTATGTTTTTCGCGCGTATTTTGTATGTAAATTTCTTTATTACCTCGTATCTTCCAAACGGCTGGATGGATTTCGACAGTTAAGGTATCGTTAGATTTGTCTCAAAAACCAAAGTGTCATTAGATAGGAGTTCAAAAATAAATCAAAATGGCGGATTTTTGGCGCTAAATTGTAAGTCGTTAATAATTTTATTTTAACCAAACCCATCGAATAGGGTATCAAAATCAAGGAAATTAAAGGGAGATTACAAAAATATATATAAGTCATATGTTTAAATTTAATTAGGAATAATGAATTGGCAATTAATGCATTCCAATGGTTGCATTTATAGTTTTTGATAGCTTAAAAATCGATTGTAATCTCTACATTTTCTTTCATTTTTATCTCTACATTACACATTTTCAAACTGTGTACTTTTATTACTCATACAACTTATAGTATGAGTAATAAAAGTACACAGTTTTCAATCATATGAGTGCGCCGGAACACTAAAAAGTCTAAAAAAAAAATAATAATACCCGCATTAAGTTTGGTAGCAGGCGGGACCCATTCATTTTCTTTCAGTTTATAATTTGCAAATGGGTACCGCTTACTTAATGCGGGTACTTAGCTCACAACAACTTACAACTTATTTAACTTAGGCTTTCAGCTCATAATATAGTCTGTTAAACCGAAGTAGAGTTTATTTTGTTTTTAGTTTATTTTTTAGTTTTGTTTTCTATTCTCAAGTAAACTTGTCGCATTCAAATTA
This sequence comes from Zeuzera pyrina, assembly GCA_907165235.1. Taxonomy (NCBI): domain Eukaryota; kingdom Metazoa; phylum Arthropoda; class Insecta; order Lepidoptera; family Cossidae; genus Zeuzera; species Zeuzera pyrina. The sequence goes on from OU015641.1 coordinate 11,578,189, forward strand.
TAACATGAATAAAAAAGATTAAACCGCCTTCAAAAAAAACACTGAAAAGTATAAAATAACTATCCTTTACTAATCAAAACTCAAGTACAATTAAAATAGCTTTATATAATTAAATTTGACAGTTACTGAAGTCGGTGCCAAGCCCACCGAACTAATAGACTTTATATTGTTGCACATTGATTTGACACAGACTTCAATAACTGTCAAATTTTATTATATAGTTATGTGTATCGTATTTATAAAGTTATTTTAATTGTACTTGAGTTTTGATTAGTAAAGGATAGTTATTTTATACTTTTTAGTGTTTTTTTTGAAGGCAGTTTAACTTTTTTTATTAAAAATTTTTTATTTCTCTCTTTTGAGTGATCTTGTCTTAAACAAATAGGCAGGTCTGCAATTAACTTCCTTCTAATTCCGGAGCGCAACGATATATAAGAGAATCATCAATATAAATAAAGGTTATAACCAGGTCGTGTTATCTAGTGTATCTTCGAAGTTCAAGCTCCAATATCGGTGAAATTTAAATAGAACCACCTCTGAAGTATTACCTACCAAACGAAAAAAGAATTTTGGAAATCGGTTCATAAATGACGGAGTTATGAGGTAACAAACATACAAAAAAAAAACAACATACAGACGAACTTTTTTTGAAGTCGGTTAAAAAATAGCTACTTATCAACCGCAAAAATGTGCGTTTAGATACCGTTTATCCCACATGAGGTATAAAAAATAATTAAACTAAGTTGATCCACACCTGGTAATTAGATATATAAAGAAAATAACCCAAGAGGTACGCGAAACACTATTGGGAACCAAAACAATGTTTTTAGAATTATTATCTGTCTGTCTGTCTGGATATACAACATATAATATGTACTTAAGCATCTTACAATAAGTATTGCAAGAATTTAAAGATGATTTTCATAATCGCGTCTCTCAGAGTCAGGTTGCACATTCGGTACCTATGTTTTATCGGGATCCGACGTCCAGAAGTTGGAGATCTAAAATGAGCTCTCTTTAGTTGTTGCCATTTGTAATATGGATTTATTTCAAAGTAGTTTTTTCGTTGATCCTATATTTTTTTACCATAAACATACATAAGCATAGCAAAGACATATCTGTCTATTTTTCATTCTAAAACAGCAACAAAGCCATGTTTGTACATTGACGATCTTATTAAAAATGATTGAACTAAGCTTTTTAAGCTTTTCTGATTCCAAAATAAATACTTATAGAATTGTTGTCTATGTGTTTGTATGTTTATTTCTTCGAAACTAAGAAACTGCCATTGAATTTTTGTACGAATCTCTCTGTTTGAAGAACTGGAATCTCACTTACTGAATAAAATGCATATCATCACGTTCATCTTTATTACAACGGTGCGAAGTTATTTTTAATTAGTAAAGAATGCGAATTGGATTTTTGATTAGTAAAGAATAATTATATCTAATCATGACTACGTAACTAGTGGTTTCTAGGTAACCAATCCTAATACTAGTAGTGCTAGACAGGTCAATACTTACCTCTATTCAATCTTTACTTTTGAAATAGTACCTCTATTAAACATAATAATATGTAACTAAATATTTGTATCTAGGGATGTTACTTTTTTACATGCATTTAAAGCGTCAAGAACAAAATACTAATTACAAATATTGGGTCCTTACATATGAAATTGGCGTTTTGTACGGGAGGAATATAAAGTAAATTTTTTTTTTGTAAAATATATTTAATTAATCAAAGTATGCACCGTTGTTATCTATGCACTTTTGCCATCTCAGAGGTAGTTCATTGATCCCTTTACTAAAAAAAACCATGGGGGCGAGAATCAATAAACTCTTTGATGGCGGTTTGGACTGCCGCATCGGAGTTGAATTTTTTTCCTTGTAAGTTGTCCAAATTCCGGAAAAAATGGTAATCTGTTAGAGCAAGGTCCAGGGAGTACGATGAATGTCGCAGACATTCCAATTGTAGCTCATCTAACTTAGTGGTTGTTTGTTGTGCAGTGTGTGGTCTTGCGTTGTCGTGTAGCAGCAGTGGCCTAGAGCGATTGACCAATCTCGGTTGTTTAGCAGCTAGTTCTTCCTTCATGGTTTGCAGTTGCTGACAATAGATATCTGCCGTAATCGTTTGGCCAGATTTTAGAAAGCTGTAGCACCAAACACTCACAAGTAACTTTTTCTGTGTCAATTTTCGTTTAGGGCAGGATTTGGCTGGGTCTCCAGGGTTCAGCCATTGCGACGAGCGCTTCCAATTATCGTACAGTATCCACTTTTCATCACAAGTAATGATTCGATTTAAAATCCCTTCATTATTGTGTCGGTCGAGCAAAGTAACACAGCAGTCGACGCGTGTTTGCAAGTTCGATTCACTCAATTCATGAGGTACCCCTCGTTCAAGTTTTTTTACTTTCCCGATTTGCTTCAAGTGGATTAGTACAGTTTTGTCACTTACCCCGAAGCCTGCAGCTATCTCTGAAGTGCTTTGTGATGGATCCGCTTCCACAATAGCCTTTAATTCTTCATTTTCCACTTTGGTCTCCGGCCGTCCACGGGGTTGGTTCTGAAGGTCGAAATTTCCAGAACGAAAAAGTTGAAACCAAAAACGTACCGTGCTTTCTTTTGCGACACCAGCGCCGTACACATCATTAATCCTTCGAGCTGTTTCTGCAGCACTGGTGCCACTGTAGAACTCATACTCGTAAGTATAGCGATATTTCATGTTTTCCATTGTGCGGTAATAAGCGACGCAAAAGAAAAAAATAATGAGGAAAAAAACAAATGAATGACTGTTTTCAAAACTCAAATGTACCAGCTAAATGAATTTATAAATTTGAATTTGGAATTCTCAACCAAAGAGGAGATATTTCAGATCAAAGTGGTCAGTACGACAAAACGCTAATTTCATATGTAAGGACCCAATATATGTATTTATGTAAAACGAAAGTACTAACAAAAATCGAAACTTTTGATTCGAAAAAGTATCAAAATTATATTTTATACTGAAGTCGCTTCGTTACTCACACTACAATAAAGCTACGAAAGTCGCACACATACATGAGTGTCCGAGTGCTCCAATACCTAAATTCAAGTGCTTACGATTCGTCATAGGGCTCTTAATATTCTGTGCATGAGATAAGAATTTGATGGTCTGAATAAACATGTGCAACTTAAGCTTTCGCGTTCTTCTAAAAAGTTCTTTTTAGTGACAGATCCTGCCTGCCTACCCTCTCCTGCTTCTGCTCGGCATCCTCTTTTGCGCCTTTACAGCCTCACAGAAGGACGTCTTGCACCAGGACATAGCGCTCGGAGGCCCACGCGGGACTCTCCTCCAGCATGTTGTGTTAGACATAGACCGATCCGATCCGACACAGATACTGACCGAAACAGCCGTGCCCGGTCAGTATCTGCGTCAGTTGATAGGAGAGTTCTATGTCATGATAGCAGTAGGTCCGCTCATGACTGGTGTACTCAGCGTAATAAATTCAGTAGTATAGAAATTATAAACCGTATCAAAATAAAAAACAATGAATACTGTACCAATATTATTTCTGCATATCGGTCGCACTGTTCTTCTGCTGTTGAACTGTACTAAATTGCCAATAGGATTATTCTGCTCGCATTTGTCGTAATCGATATCCATCTCGGTATTTCGTACCAGCGATATGATCTCTGTCTCACGCCAGTACTCACTTGTGTCTTTGTCCTTGTCTATCAGCATTATGAAGGGAAGAAACTAAAGAAATTGCGATACTAAGCAACAGTTTATGTTTCATTTGAAAATGAAATTATGAGTGAATTTCAAGTTTATCAATTAACACATGTATAGCTTTTCGGAGAAGCATCCACAGAGAAATGATAAATTTTCCTGACGGCGCATCGGAAGCGAGTGTCAAGTGATAAATTCGTAAATGTGGCTAAATACGACTATTATAAATGAATTATAATTAACTTATGGGTCGAATATGCGTAAAATAACACCTAAATCAACACGACTATAGGATATCAGTAACATATTACGTATATAGGTATGTTTATTTCACTGCTTAGCAAAGATTCCCTTTTACAAGTAAGGGTAAAATGGTTCTAGAATTGAAGTAGGTAAGTATATCAGTTATCGCGCCACCCTTCCGCATTTCCGTCTAGGATAACTTCTTGTTAGGAAAAGCGTAAAATTAAGTGTCCCGTAATTTCCATTTAGCCCCTAAAGAAATTTTACTCCTTAGCATAGAAATGGAGTCAAACAGATCGTATTATTATGTAAACGATGTTATAGTCGTGATATAAAAGTAACTAAAGGCAATAAGTTAATTTACCTTTAAATGATCTTTAGCGGTTTTATTCGCAAGAATCCTCATCTTGGGATCTAATGACAGAATCGGCACCACACTTTTCCCCACAGCATAACTAATGCAGGTTGAAATAAAAAATGCAATTGCAGCAAATGATCTCATTATGATTTTTAATTTTTTTTTTACAATTTCTGTAAAGTGATGAAAAAATCTGTAATCACAGTGGCGACAATGTCAGCAGTTTTATTTTTTGTAGAAGAAAGTAAAGAGGCATAATAAGGATATAATGATCACGGTACTGGCCAGTTGTGGCTGTTTACGAATTGTTAAGATTATTTTTTTTTCCGACTTCTCACAAATCTTTTTTTTATATAAGCGAAATACCACTCACTGACTAACTGACTAACTCATCACGAGATCTCCGAAACTATAGATCCGATTGACTTGAAATTTAGCATAGTTACTTCATTCACAGTGTAGATGTAGACGCTCACTGGATTTTACGATTTGGCTCTGCTATCCGTGCGAAGCCGGGGCGGATCGCTAGTAAAATGATATGAGCATTGTTTGTATTATATATGTTTGTAATCACGTTCTAACGGCTCTAACGATTTCAATGACATTTACAATATACGGGGTTGCGGGGCGGAGAAATCGATCTAGCTGTGGTTCATTTCTGTGAAAATTCCAAAAATTTCGCAACAAAGTTTACCTTCTTAATAGCACAGTGGCTAGAGCGTAGTTCTACCAAACTGAAATGCGCGGGTTCGAATCCTGCAATGTAGTCGGACTTTTTTGTTATCTTTTTATAATACACCGAGTAAAGCTCGGTCGCTAAGGAATTATTTACTGATTTCTCTACCATTTGATTTTGATGATTGCTTTTTACTTGAAGGGGTATATGTCTTGGATGGTCCCAAAGAAATTTAGTTAAGACCCGATGATGACTACTGCCTTAAAAGAACTTCTCGACTTTTATTTAATGTTCAGTTCCAGAACTGCAAAAAAAATTAGTCTTACTAAGCCTTGCCCTAGATATTTATTTAGAACAAGGAGACTTGAAAGAAAAAAACGAATAACTTTTTAAGATGTCGGTTTCATTTTTTTTAAGTTATACATCTTTAAGTGCGTTTGGAAAAACAGGTCTTAAGATCACAATGTATTTTTTAGCGTGGGACGAAGTGCGCCGATGTAACACATAATTAATTATTTTTTATTTCATTCATTTCAAGCGGACAGACTGTACGGCCAGAGTTTAATTTTTTTATACTTGGCCAGTTTTGTTGTCTTATATAATTTTTCAATCTCGGAAATGGTTAGGCACGATTCTATCTTTTTTCTGTAACATTCTATTTTAAGGGCATCGATTTTTCCCTTTCATTTCTGAACTCTTTAAGAGAGGAATGCCAGAGCTAATGGTCACTTGTTTTACTTTTATTTCGAATAAGCTTTTCTACACCAATTCATACATGTGATGGCGGCAAGCATAAATAAGCATTTATCTGTCAAGCGTTTGCTCAAGGAGCACACAAGCTCCATTCCAATCTAATATTGTTGTCCAAACAGGTTGCGCTTGTTCTTTGTCCATTCTTTCACAGTTAGGTAAATTCACTTCATAAATATTATAAAACAATACTACGAGAACTTATCTATTTGAAGGAAGTTTCGACCTCGTTGCTTGATGTTTGGCATCACCTGTTAGGAATAATATATCTTTTTTCGAACTACGTAATTTCACCGACATGTTTACTAATCAAGAATAGATAACTGACAAAATAATAAGAAATTATAAGCTAATTAAGACGTAGGCGTGCACGCTCAAGTAATCAAGTACTGACAAGTTTAGATGCAAGTCGGCACGGGTTGCTGTGGTTTAAATTGCACGAAATTTAATTTATAATTGTTTGGACAAAAAACAAATAAAATTAGAGGGTATGCGTTAACAAGAAAACAACTTTGATTTTTTTGAGACACCCTATTATAGATATGAGCTAATGCCCGCGACCTCATGCGTAGAATTAAAAAAGTAGCCTATGTCCTTCCCCGAGGCTTAATCTATCTTGATTCTAAATTTCGTCAAAATCAGTCAAGCTGTATAGAGAATTACGAAGACACGAACACTAGAATTTTATATATAAGACTAACAACCCGGCCCGGCTTCGCACGGGTAGAAATTTTTTGAAAATAAAATACAGTCCATGTTACTCGCTAATAATGTAGCTTTCTTTCTATAGGTGACAGAATTTTTTAAATCGGTAGTTTTTGAGTTTTTCCATTTTCCAAAGTGTACCTCTTCATAATATTAAGTACCTATAAGTACTTAGATGTATAAACCTAAAAATGTAGTAGTTGTTGTAGGTTCTACCACTTGTCCATTATATCGAATAAGGTTATGTAGAGTTGATTAATTTTCTATTTTTTAAATTACATAGTTTTAGTTTTTTCCATATTAATTATTTATTAGATTATTTCGTAACCACCGTTACTTTACCACTTTCTCTAACTACACCGTTAGGGATACAGCGTGAAGATATGTATGTATTTTATAACCAACCAACTATAGAGGCAAGGTTATTATTTATGTCATTTTCATTATTAAATGCAGCTGTACTGCCATATGCAAATACTAGCAACCGATTTTTGACTGATTCGGGAATATCATTTATTTAGAATAAAAATAATAGTGGCCCCAGAACACTTCTCTGCGGGAATCCGAAGTTAACAGATCTAGGAGTTGATTCGTAGTGCATTTCCTGATTAGTTCTCGGGCAAATCTTTATATTTAACGATCCACGTAGTTCCATATACATGTGCAGTCACGGATTATATTAACTCCATATCGGCACAAGGCACAACGCCTCGCTCGATGCGGTTGATGATGATCTACTCATTGTCAACTCGCTGTCCACTTGTAACGCACCGATCACGAGTGGACCGCGCACCATCCACGCGCCGTCCGATAGTGGTTCACGTGAGCTTTTGCAAAAAAGTTTGGACTGCGAAGCCACCAAATCGACGACCCCTTAACAACGAGTGATCGTTGAGCAGTAAGGCTGCTAGTCAAATGCCGGGCATTGAATGAACCTTGTTCAATTTAATTTTTTAAGACAATTTTTTAAATGATTGAGATAGACGTTCGGCCCCAAACAGTCGCGATCGTGATGACTTCTCAGCTCACCCCGATGTTTTTATACATGTATACAAACATAGCCTGATACTGTATCTTAAAGGATAAAATTTCTTTATAATGTTTGAAAATCTATTCTCAATATACAGTGTGAGTCAAATGTAACTAGGCTGTTTAGATTATGTCTAGATAATATTTGTTTAAAATAAGTACAGCAGATATACCATATGAAATGAAACGGTTATACAATTTTGAACAGTCATTTATTGACGTGTAAAATACATAGTACAAAAGTGTTTAAACAATCGGTAAACTTCAGAAATATTGCGTGAAGTCTAACCTTGACCTAGTGAGTTCTCTGTATTAATTAACCTAGCTAATAATCAAGTTTTTCAGTTTTCTTGGACCTTATTAACCAGTCTGAGTTTTTGAATCGAATAACAATAGTGTAGTGACGTTTAACGTTCGGTAAGTACATTCTGTAAATCGACATCAATCGCTCGCGTTCGTAGTTCGATTGTATTGGGAGGACTTACGCGTTGTACATTGTTTTACTGTTTTATACTCTTTATTACTCAGAGTAATAACAAACGCAAAAGCCGGGCGACAATAGAGACGAAATAAGACATTCATTCTTTTTTACTTACAGCATTGATAGGACGTTGGAAAGCTACGGGCAATAATCGAATATTTCGTAGTCGTATATAAGCTATCAGAAATTAACATTTTAATCGATTAAACTTTCAGACAACCTATCGTACGAGACTTTTTGTTGGAACGCTCCTTCCGCTATAGAGTCAAAGGGGACAGGAGACGTCCCAGGACGTATGGAGACCCAGGGCTCCATACTATTCACCACTCTCTTTACTCGCTCTACACGAACGACATACCAAGGACCTTCGATGTAGAGCTCACCCTATTCGCGGACAATATCGCATTGTTAACCTCAGACTGTAATTGTCTTAAGAGTTTTGAAACTTTTACAAGTAGCGGTTTCGAGTCTAGGCTAGTGGTTCCAACGTGGAGAATCGAGGTCAACTCCGGAAAAAGTGCCACCGTATATTTTTCGAAGAGTGCAACGACTAGTAGCACCCTCCGCGCTAGCACACTCAGTCAAATACTTAGAAGTTACCCTTGACAGTGTCATGCTTTTGATATCACATTAAAACAGTCTGCGACCGCGCCGCGCTCATCCTCAGCTGTCTTAACTTACGGATATACAAGTATAAGACGTGCGTCGGACCTATCGTAAGCAAGTGTACTATATGCTCATGTTGCGCGCACCCATATTAGTACGGTCAAAGTAATTCAAAACTGATTTCCGCGCAAAGCCACAGGTGCCCCTTGATACATAACGTAAACTTGCACTATGATTAATAATTGCCCACCGTAGCTCAATATATCAAAGAAGCGTCTGAACGCTTCTTTCACCGTCCTTCCCTTTCGCCTAGTGGTCGAGGCATCATCGTAACCTCTCGATCCCAATGTTCGCAAGCGCTATCGAAGGCCAAGAGAAGTCGTAGGCGAGAAGAGACGACGAAATTACACATTCTAACTCAAGCTTGCTCACTTTCATGTTAAACCCCCCCGCAACAGCGAAGACGTGGACGTCCCCCGCGACACCCGTAGGGACTCACATTTAAAAACTTGTTCACATCGAACAACACGCACACACGCGGGTCTTAAGCTACATTGTTAACGAAATTGCAGATATCACTAGCGATAAAAAACCTTGTGCCACGCAACAGAAAATATAACAGTAATATATTTTTTTTTTTCGCTAATTCTTGAACGTTTATAAAAACTGAGATACTAGTTTCTATTTTAGCCCGGCTTCTATTACATAAACATGTTACATATTATGTTATACATAATAGTTTACTTTATTTAATAATTCATTACGTTTTTATCTACAGACGTTCGATAATCCGGAAAAATTTTCCAACATGCCGAATTAATAAAGAATGCCTACGACTTTAGTGTTTTTACGATTTATTGCAGCTAAAATGTACTAAAATTTACAATATCTCCGTGAGCAATATTATTCCGTATGCAGTCGTTATGGTGTTTCTCTACAATTCCTACTTTTAATTGAATATTTATTTTTAGGTTAGTTCAAAATATTTAACACGATATTTGTAAAACATTCACACTCACTCATATCATTTTAATATACAATATAGGTACCTATATCCCTCATTTGCGACAAATATGACGTATCTCAAAAAATGCGAATTTTGAGATAATTGCACATTACGATTGTATATAGTAGCATTCAAAGTATTTTCTCAAAAATTTCGCAAATAAATCGGAAAGAATTATGTTCTAGACAATACTATAACAATTATATGATTTTTTATGAAAGGTAATATCTAATAACGGCGCCAAAAGTAGAAAATGGAGAGAAGCACCCTTTTATTACCCAGTAAAACATTCTAAAAGTCCTTTGTAACAAATATTTTACGAGGACCAAAAGATTTTAACGGTTAAATTATAACTATTATAAATATAGTCTGCGTTGGCAGTGTTTTCGAATAATTTTTCTAACACTACAAATTGGCAACAAATATTTGTTTTATATTTTTCGTGCAAAATGGAAATATGTATATTTCATTGAAGTTATTTTAATATGGCCAATTTGTAGTACCAGCAATATTGAATAATGTATTTTTTGTACTATGCGAGGGCATTTCCAGAAATTTACATGAGTGTTCTCGTTCTTTTAACTAAATATTATACGTTATATAATCAGCTATTTTTGTACTAATAGTAATTTAACTACGTTTTTAAATTATGGCATTGAAGTCCACACATTGTTTAAGTCAGTGCCGTAACAGTTAAAAAATCGCAAAAATTTACCGATTGGTTATTTTCATCAAAATATGAGTCTAATTACAATTTATTTAATCTCTATCATTACGTTTAAAACATTACAAAATCGACTTCAAATTCATTTCGTAAAAATCAACAGAATTAAAATTCATTTAGATTTAAACAAAAGATTTTAACAAAATAACATTGACTAGAAAAAAATGGTGAAGAAGCAACAGATCAAGAATCGTTCCAAAAAAAGTTAAACGAGACTAGCTGTTTAAATTAACTATTTCATTAGAGACCAAAATACACTCATCAGTTATGCCACAATAAAAAAAACATTCCTACGCATCAACAAAAAGATAAAACCGAACGAGATTCCATCCTAACAAAATAACCGTGACACCCACAAAAATCTTCAAATTCCTTATATTAACTTCATCGTATGCTTGTCCTCAGATCCATTAAAGCACTGGCAGTTATCACTCCGTGTCTCTGATTAACAGACCTCCCAAGAAAGCCTCCATAGTCAGCGTCTCCACCTATGGTGATGGTAGAGAATGAGGTCGAATTCCTTCTCTGCTGCAAAGAGTTTTTCTTGCCTCCACTCATAACCACATGCTCCGATGGACTCTGTCGTGTAACTGGTTGGAAGTAGTCGCCGTGACAATTAGAGAAATTTTCCGACCATTCCGATCGATCGAAGGCTTTTGTCGCTCGTAGGGGCTTCGAGAACGTTTGATCAGATTTTGTGTACTCTTTCAGAGGTCTTTCGATATGAGACACTGTCTTTGTCATTTTCGGTCTGGTTTTTTGATCGGCAGATGCGCTATGATATTTAGTCTTGGGATATGATTTGGCCAACTCCGAATCGTGGTAACTCTTGCTGCTCTTGCAAGTGTTCGAGGGTGGAGGATGGGCTTTACTACTGCAAGAGAGACAATAGGAAATCTATTAAATTGTTTAAATGGTTTGGAAAGGGATTTTGTCCGCAACTGCATCCAAATTTTGGATTTCCATAATCCATATAAAGGAGAGCTGGTACAGTGCAACACGAAACAGGTTACAGAGGTGAGCGTTGATTTAACTGTTAAATGAACGGTTAATCACTGGTCACGAAAACAGCTGTTTCATACATACCTACATCCATATATTCAATTGTTTACTCCTTTAAAAAACAGTTGACTTAAACAATGTAACTTCGTCCTTCAGCTAAGCAAACGAACACACCGTTCATTGTTTTATTCGTCGAAAAGCTGATTCGATGACAAAGTAGTTGAAAAATTAACTAATTATTTATTTATCTAATCGTCGATTCAATACTGTTGCGTTGGTTTAATTCAATATTTTCCTTGTGTTTCATTGTCGCTAAAACATTAACAACTCTATAGGGCAGCACAGATTTTGCAACAGATTTTATGCCTCCAGATAGCCAGTTCCGTACTACGACGTAAGGCAATTAAAATCAAATAAAATGTAGATGTGTGGGTATCCTAACGAAATGGAGGCCGATCAGGGGGCCTAGACAAGTGGCTCAATTGTCGTAAACGCTAGTAGAATAGAATGACAAATACCACGTGATCTAGCGTAACGAATTTTAAATTGGTAGTCAAACGTTATTAACTTTAATTAAGTCAAACGAAAAGTAAAGTCGTGTAAAAACCGCCATATAAAATATAGCCAAATGACACTTTTGTCGAGCGATAACGCCAGCAAGCGTTTCAATTGTACTAAGCCTTTGCCACTTGTCTAGACGCTCAGCTCCGATAATAAATATGTTATATATGCAGATGAGTCTATTATCTGATTTTTCTCACCATTGCTGCATTTATAAAGTCTATCGTATAACCATATACAACAACATAGGCTCGCACAACTTAAATAGAGAATAGCTTTTCACGCGTAATAAAATAATAATCTGAGCTGTACTTAACTATCCCTTATGCCAATGATATTATAATACAAAAGAGGTAGATAGGTTGGTTACCTTAGTACTAATCCAAGTAAAATATTGTCCCAGTTATAACGTTACAAAGTGAGACAAATATACATCGCACTGCGTCGCTATGCAATGTAAAACATAATTGCATTTCAAACTAACAAATCACATAGCTCTCTAAACCATTGTGATTGGTCAATTTCAATTTCTTACTACAATTTAAGCGAATCCGTGTCTAATTCATAGAATATTAGTGATTAATTCCACAGAACAGACATTTAAAAAAAATATGATTAATACCTTATGGGATTAGACAGAAAAAAATGATGTTTGCTTTTTTTCGAATTTCGTTTTTCTTGAATTATGTACATGAGAACATATTTATTTAAAAAGATCGCCAAAATTTTTAATTATGAATTTGACATCATTTTCAAATTTATTTCAAATTATATATAATTGCTTTTAATTAACGTAAACGATGATTAAAACTGGGTGGCTGCGTCATCACATGATCGTGTATATTATAAAAAACGTTTGGATTATTAAAAGATTTTAGAATTTCGAATGCGCAATAGGCATTGCATGACATTGTTGGTTCTGTAACATTACTTTTCATATTCTTTGACCAAGTCCGGGTTGACTAATTAGCAAAGTTTTGGGGGTGCCATTTTTCGAGTGCATGTAACGTATCTACGTCTTTTGTATTATAACATCATTGCCTGCATACAGTCTGTATCTTACATAAGATTAACAGTATATTCCATATTTTTCATTATCTCTCAGGTCATTACGAAAGTAGCATCTAAAGTTCTCATAACACTATTTACAAACCTGGAATAACTCTTCTTCATTTGCGCATTATGTGCGTGGCCACCTTTAGCCATGATACTGTATAGTTTATTCCTGTAGTCATCCACAGACATCTGCTTATCGTCCCTGAGAGGTAATAACACATCCGAGGGTAAAGTGGGCTCGTCTCGCTCTCGGTGGAATCTAGAATATTTACGAGATTTACGAGATATGAAAATTAATCGGTGACTGTCAATTGACTAGTTGACGGTTTATAGTGATATGTTTTACCCATAAACTTAGTATATTACTGGCGTATAGACGAACATAGAGCTCGTTAACGCGTGATGATTTTTAACTTGTCATTGTGTGCGTGAAGTAGTGCCGTCAGGTACAGGCGAAGGAATATCGATAAGTACATTGGGATCTCGGTAGGCAGGATAGACAATGAATTGTTTTTGTGTAAGTGGTATTCGTTAAGATATTATAAATATATGATTAAATTGATAAAATAATTATTGAAAATAATATTCTCCTGGGGGTAAATGAGTTATGAAGTACAAAAATAATGTTTAATATGAATTTTTTTTTTAATATTTTAAAATCTCAAAATGTAATGAAATCCAGCTATCGGGAGGTTCTCAATTCGTCTGTGTTTTTTTTTTTATGTTTGTTACCTCATAACTCCGTCATTTATGAACCGATTTCGAAAATGATTTTTTTGTTTGGTAGGTAATACTTCAGAAGTGGTCTCATTTAAATTTCACCGATATTGGAGCTTGGACTTCGAAGATACACTAGATAACGTAACGCGACCTGGTTATAACCTTTATTTATATTGACGATTCTCTTGTATATCGTTGCGCTCCGAATTAGAATGAAGTTAATTGCAGACCTGCCCTAGATATTTATTTAGGTCAAGACCACTCAAAAGGGAGAAATAAAAATGTTTTATAAAAAAAAATTAAACCGCCAAATTAATGTGCAACAACAGAAAGTATTTAGTTTGGTTGGTTTGGCACCGACTTCAGTAACTGTTAAATTTTTTATTTATTTTTATTTATTTATTTACTACACTTACAACTATTTTTACAGGTACTTAAATCTAAGACAATAGTGTAACTACTTCAACTATTTTATCTTACAATTATATTAACTAGTTTACTATCGGTCTATTTCATTACTTCTGTAACAAATCACAAATAATGCAGACTTTGTAAATTCATTCATAGAACACGAAAATAGGTCAATGTTTTCTGCTATCAAATTGAGAGTGCGTAACGCGCGCGTCAGCGGTGCCATACGGAGCAGGCTGGAGCGCTCGCGCGGCACAACCAGCAGTTGCGGCCAGCGACGGCGCCACACGTATTTGTCGGGGACCCGCACACTCAACAACATAACTCAACACCTGACTGTTGCATACTTTACCCTTAATTAACTGAAAGAGATACGTCGTTAGATGTAAGTCTCTACGCACCCGGAGCTCATTGTACCCCACCATACCCAGCACAAATAAGTTTGGATACATTAATGGGTAGTAAGGATGTTTCGGATTGAAATGTAGTTGCAGAATTCGATGATTATTCTCTTGTATTAATTATACATCAGTTGTAGCTTTAAAGATATATATTTTATAATAAAAAAAGATTACAAAATCAGACGTTAGTTTTCGTCAGTTGCAGTTATCACCGAGTATTCGAAATTATATTGACAGTTGGTTGACGTTTCTGTCGCTCCTCTCGCTCGCCACTAGTGATGCGCGCCGACAAAGGATATACACCATACTTTCTCCAATACAAAAAACGAGTAAATTTATTCTGGATACGCTCCACCGTGAGGTTGTATTTATTTTCATGTGGAGCCCAGATAATTGCATTGCATTCGAGGCTACTCCGGACCAGTGGCATTGTATAACGCTATAATCGCAGCAATATTAATGAATCCATGGGATCGTCGAAGTACAAATCCCAGCATTCTATAGGCTTTCTTACAAGTATTGACGATGTGATCCCGAAACCTAAGATCTGATGTGAAATTCACTCCCAGATCTTTAACTTCTGTTACTCTTCTTAGTATCATGTCGTTAATTTTGTAATCGTGTGGGATGGGGTTTTGCTTTCGGGTGAAAGTCATGGTCACACACTTCGACGTATTAAAATACAACTTGTTGGCTTAACTCCATGCAACTACTCGGTTTATATCACTTTGAAATTTTTCACAGTCAGCAGTATTATTGATAGGTAAATACATCTTTAGGTCGTCAGCAAAAAGTAAGCAGTCCGAATTTCTGATGACCTGAGGCAAGTCATTCACCATGATAATAAATTCTACAGGACCTAGGTTGCTTCCCTGACCTACTCCAGATCTTACAAAATAAGGTTCCGACCTATATCCCGCATACTCAACAAACTGTCGTCTGTCACTCATGTAACTTGCGAAGAACCTTAATAGAACCTGACTCCGTAATTGATTGTAAATAATACTTTGCAACGCTGATTCAAAAGCTTTAGCAGGAGCAGACAGCACTGCGACCGGCCTGTAACCGTCAACCCCCTCACTCCCTCCTCCTTTCGGAACTGGGACAACCCGGGTTGTTTTCCATGCGTCCGGGAAAGCTTCATTCTTCAAGTACATATTGAAGACGTGTAGTAGTGGTTCGTCCAGTACAAAACGACAGTCCCTAAATATAAGAGCGGGAATGCCATCTGGTCCAGCCGAACGCTTCGGTTTAAGACTCGCAAGTGCCCGTTTCACATCGGTGAGATGCAACCTTTCAATGTGTATTCGCGCCGATTAAACGCTGATTTTGCCTCTGTCACTGCTGTGCTCAGGTGAAACCGTGCTATACACTGATTGAAAGAATTCAGCGAACTCTTCCACAGCTTGTCCTCCATCGAGTACCACACCATCTTTAGATATTTTTTGAGCATTTCCATGTTTTGTTTTGGATTTAACATAGTTCCAGAATGCTTTTGGGTCCTCCTTTAGATGTTTTTGAACCCGGTCCTGATACTGTGAGTAAGCTATTTGAATCATACTCTTTACCCACGCTCTACACCTAGCGAAAGCCACGTAATTTTTTTGGGATTTGTTAGTCTTATATTTCTTATGAAGAGCAGCTTTACATTTTATTTCGCGAATTATTTCTATATTATACCATTCGGGGTAACTATACCTCGACGTAATACACTGTCGTATTTTCTGAGGCACACAGTCACTAATAACGTTGTTAATGTTAAAATAAAAATACGATACACTCTCTTCTACATTTTTTAAATTGTACAACGGTATCCAGTCAATGGAAGCTATAGACGCGTATAACCGTGGATAGTCGGCCTTCGCAAAGTTCCACTCATGCCGAACATGCTCAACATCGGGCTCGGCGTCGTCTCCGCGGGCCGCTCGCGCCGCGACCCCCACCGCCGCCGATGCGCCGCCCGCCAGCCGCCAGTGTGACCGATACCTCGAGCGGCGGATGATACGCGTCCACCGGAACCAACACCTCAGACGCAGCGCGCACACATACATCCTCCCCAAATGATGTTAACACTAAGTCCAGTTGGCGATTATTACAATTTACTATTTCGTTTCTCTGAATGAATCCACAATATGTCTGAAAGTATTCATAGCAGTCCTTAATGTATGTAGGACAGGAATGTAAATTAAAATCTCCTAATACTAGTACTCGACTAAACATAACACTTAGCTGTTCTATAATTCTAAATAATATCATGTAATCGCTTTCCTTACTATTTGGTGGTATGTAAACAATGCAACACAAAAATAAGAATCTGTCGCGCATATACACTCTCGCACAAACTAGTTCGAAGACCATATCGCTTACAATGACGTCACCCGGCAGCCGTACATTTCGTAGCTCGATACGCGGTGTGGCCACGAGAAACACGCCGCCCTATTTGCGTCCATCCGTTCGATCACAGCGGATAATTTTATAACCCGGCGGGATTATTTCCGCATCATTAACGGATTGATTACAACCAGTTTCAGTTATCGCAATTAAATCCGCACTCGAGGACGCCAGGCCTGCATAGAATGCTTCTAACTTTGTCCGAAGACCTCTAACATTCTGGTAATACACTTCCACAGATTTATTTGGGGATGTATTTAGAGTCCCTGGGTTTCCGAAACCACACCCACTCGCAAAACTCTACGTTAACCGGCCAAACACTAGGTTCACAAAGCATTTCATAAAAACTTTCCGGAACACCTATTGTAAAAGAAGCATAGTCTCTTTCTGTCTTAGGATTTATTTTCCCCACCTTCACTGTACATTCCATCCCACATAAATTTCTTACATACTTTTCTAAACTTTCTACTGTTGTTTCTTTCCTCAGCCGCCACACGTGTAAATATTTTTTAAGTTCTGTGCCCTGAATTTCTACTAACTTCACCTTTCCACCTCTTCTTACTTCGTTATTAGGAAATTTACTTCTTCTTTTTTTCACTTCGATCCAGTCATTCACACCTACTTTGTTTCCATTACTCTCTATTATATCCGTATTGTTTTGAGTATTTCCAGACTTCAATCGGTAACCGTTTCTTATTCCCTAACACACTCGGTTGTTATGTGGCCCCACTCGGTTCTGCATTCGTAGTTGCGACTACCCCGGGTACATTTTTCGAGCTCACTTTTGCATATGACTCTTTTTGTTTATGTGGGGAAGACACTGATTTATTTTTCATGTCACTAATGTAATTTTCATGTTGTTCATTCTTACTTTTTAATTCTTTTATTTGCTTTTCCAGTACAGTTACGTTATTTATTTTTCCTTGCACTACCCTCATTTCCTGCCGTAATTCACATAGCTCGGATTGACTTTTTACAAACAGATTCTGCAACTGTTTGAATGCTTCCATTTGGTTATCCCAGCGGATCCAATACCGTGCTATCATTTTCATTCAGTGTTATATCCATCTGTTTGCAGTTTCTGACCGGAGTATCATCGCTCTTTGGATTAGAGCGCGCACATCCTGGACACAGCCATTGGTTCTTGTATTCCTCTGTGACAGCTTCGAACGCCTCCGTCGTCATCGCCAGACATTTCAAATGAAACAATCTCTTGCAAGAATCTTTTGAGCATTCCATAAAGGAAATGTCATATATTCCGGCCTCACAGTCACCACACCGCGTCGCCATTACATTCAAACCGTTTAACATTCTTTAACTACTTGAATTTAATTTTTAATATGCCTTACAATCCAAACACGTCCGCCTTGCGCGAGCGCGAACACACACATTTAATTATATAGATATGTGTATCGTATTTATAAAGTTATTTTAGTTGTACTTGAGTTTTGATTAGTAAAGGATAGTTATTTTACACTTTTCAGTGTTTTTTTGAAGGCGGTTTAATTTTTTTTTTATTATTGACCTTTGAAAAGAATAATTTTGTTGAAATAATTCCTCAACGTTTCTTTTGATAAATTCGTGCCTTTGGTATCGTATTTGAGTCGCATATCAAAATAAGTAACAAAATTTGAATTTAACTGAGATTAAAGACTAATGCTACTGCTCAATTCATTAGTCTCGTTAATGAGTTGTTTGATGTTTTTAATTCTAGGAACGTTCTTAACTATTTATTAAAAAGCCGCAATTTTGAATTAGACAAAATAATTATTCCTCTAAAGCTAGGCAATTTCCGCTTTCAGAAGTTTTTATAACGGTGTGACACAACAATTCCGTTTTCTTATATATTTTTCTTCAAAACGCTTGCTACAAACAATAATTTCTTTTTGGTGTCCAATTAGGTCGTCCAATTACTCTTAGCCATTTATCTCTAACTACGGGATCTACAGGAAATCTGTAGAGCATAATATTAGAAATTGACACCAATATAACTATTATTAAAACAGAGTTGTTTTGACCATATTGTCTTGAATCGATTATTAAATAGAACGAAAAAAAATACCCGTATATTTTAAATTTCATCGACAAAATTGACGGTACATATAAGTCAAACACTAGTGTAAAAGTAAACTAAGTACATATATTTTGGAAAAATTGTCCCTTTAGACAATTATGGAAGTAATTTATAAAATTTACACAAACATTTACAATTTCATTGGACGAATTACGTAATTAAAATAAAGGATTCCGTATTTATATATAATCACAACTTACCTGTGAAGTGAATAATTCCCTTGATTATTGCGATATGTAATATCACAATCACATACAGAACACTTAAGTGTTATTGAAAAATACAGTACTTCTTTGAAATAAAACAGGAATAACACAAAATAATAAGATGTCAACAGCGTTCTCCACAGCGTGACGACTTGTAACAACTTGTCATTCAAAAAGGGTTACAATGGCATCTCGTTTGCTGTCCCTATCCTACTCGTGCCACTATCATAAAATATTACATTCTCACTCGCACTCTTTGTACGTCTATACGCCTATTTATATTTCAACTGATTTGCGAAAACTTTCGCCCAGGAGTGGAATGAACGTATATAGGCTGTTACTTAATACTTTTTATATAATTTTACTCACTTGCCAACATATTCATGGTCTAAAGCTCGCTCAGCGCTTAATCTTTTAGCTGGATTGAATACCAGCAACTTCTGGACCAAGTCTGCCGCGTCTCGCGGAGCACATGACAATAGCAAATTGAGCGATGCTCCGCCACTGCTGTTAGCCGCTTGCTCTCTGATCAGAGACGAACCGTAGCCGCTACAGACAGCGGCTATATCTGAAAAGCAATGATTTTCAGATATAAGAATCGAATTCTAGGTAGATTTCGCAATTGCGCGAAGCCTGGTATAGATCAGACATTACGCCTCGATATTTGTAATAACTAGAAGCCTAGAACGATTCTGGAAGCCAATAAATAATTTCCCAAATAATGTCATTATTTTGTGCATAATCTATTTAATTTTTTATAATATTTGAACATAATATTATGTATATATATACCGCTAACTGGATGGAATCCAGAACTTTATCAAAAAGCTTTCTCACACAGTGATGCTGGTGTCGCTTTTTCAGAACGAAACATTTGAGTTAGTCTAGTCCAGCAATTCCTAAAGTGGGTTCCGTGAAAAAACAGTAGGGTTCCGCGACTGTTCGTTAAATCGTTGGAATATTTTGGCTGCCGTCATTTATGGCAACAGTATATTTCTTGTACGGAATTTGATCTAAGCATACATATTGACAAACACCGAACGATATTATTCTAGGTCCTACACAATAAAAATTCTCGATTTCAGGCCTATTAATAGTTTTTATAAGAAGCAGTGTAATAATTTCATTGATCACATTATTCTTTATTTCAAAAATTTGTAATAAAAGATTTTTACTTCTGTTTTAAATAAATAAATATTTGTGGGAAGCCCAAGGTGGTTTTAGAAACGATAGGGGTTTTATGGATCAGATTTATTCGCTTCGTGTTTTCTGTGCTTTCGTGGATCTTTAAAAAGCATTCAATAAAGTAGTGCGAAAGAAACTTTGGAGTCTTCTGCCTGAATATGGCGTGGAGGGCCCCAAACTGCAGGCTGTGAGGTCGTTATATCAAGGCTACAGAGCCTGTGTAAGGATAGATGGGTAATGAGCAATAGGAATATTTCATTTATTATAGTTTGCCATGGTGTTCCATAAATTCAAAGTGATTTATTGAGTATTCCATAGTTCCATAGCCTTAAAAGTTTAGGAACCGCTGGTCTATAGTCTACACAAATTAACGATTTCCGATCGGGTCGATTTCCGGCCAAATTAATGTAGGAAATGGACCGTCCTAATTCGTTTCGAAGCCCAGGTGTTACTGGATACCGCAATTCGTAGTACAAGCTAAGAGCTTAATTTAGAATCATACAATTGGTGTAACTGTTTGCAGTTTTTTCCAGTATCCAAGTTTTAAGATCCAAAACTGCTGTCAGAAAAATTAAACCTAAACTTGCGAGCACAAAAAGTAATTATGATCCATCATTAATAAGCTTCTGAAAATATACAATTACTAAGAGTCCGTAGATATTTTTGTCCCCCTAATTCTGTATTGAAGAGACTTACCCTCACTAGAAGGCCTCGGCAACGCGCTCATGATCTTTTCGACCTGGTTGATTGTACTAGTGCCAGGGAAAAGTGGCTTGCCTGTCAGCATCTCCCCCAGGATGCAACCCAATGACCACATGTCTATACCTTTGGTGTAACTGAAAATTAAGACTATTGTATTAGCCTTAGTCATTAGTCATTGTCGATATTAGTGATTAAATTTTGATGTTATCCGTATCATCTTACAATCTTTCATGAATGATTTTGACATCGTCAAGTACCATTTACAGTTACAGACTTGTCCATAGTCACGAGTTATCAAAACACATGGAAAATATTTATTTTTACTTCGACATTTGGTATTTTTGGACAATAACTCACTAATGAGAGTCTTTTTATTTATATAGAGACAAGCACAGCAAAAATTATCTATATAAAAAAATCTACGATAATATTTATAACAAGGTCCAGACCCCGAGACAAAGTCATTCTCTATGTAGTTTAAAGTGTATTATTTGTTTGTATTGAACTGTTTGTTTTTATTGGAGTAGTGTACTAACGAAAACTACAGTAGATATGTGACCTTCTCTGGAAGCAGAGTCGAGAATCATGAGAGATTGAAAATGCATGTTTTTCTTTATATCCCTTCTATTCTACGTCAACATCCCAAATTTTCAAGAAAAAAAAACAGGTATCTGGGATATAAGATTGCTTTCTTCAGTTTAATATATTTTGCTCATGACGTCACTCGTATAGATTTTTAAATCCCTGTGTATGTACGTGTAGTATTGTAGCCCATTATCATTATCTTATACTTACTGAATGAAATATTTCTTTGGGTTTGTTTACCATGACTTAAAAACCACTAAATAAATTTGAATAAGGAATAGGTTGTATAAAAGACGGCGATCCCATTTAAATATCAGACGGAGAAGAAGAACAAATGTTATGGCATGCAAAAATCAGATAGGAATAGATTAATTTGACGGAGCTCACTTCTTGCTAGCGATGAGTATCTCGGGTGCGCGGTACCATCGAGTTGCCACGTAATCCGTCAAGCAAGGATCGGCGCCATCTTCCCCTCCAGAGTATAAGCTCGATACGGAACGGGCTAGTCCAAAATCTGCTAGTTTCACCCTGAATATAGGCAGAAAATCCAGTGTATGTTTCTAAATTACTACATAGGTATATCAAATAACCAGACTACCTACTCATAGATTTTTTAATCATTGTTGAGCATAATGACCTCTTTTCATAAAAAAGACTAACATAACATGTTATCATGCAATTTCATGATGAAGATAAATAAGAAAATGATTATCTACCCACTGTAAATAAAATAATTGTCAAATAGATACTAGAACTGAATCTTAAATTTTCCTTTCGTTAAATTCCAAGATGGTTTATGGGTATAAGACTCCCGAGCAAATGAGCCATCAACCACCGTCACCGGTAGCTGTCGCGCGCCACCCCCATAGGTACCTACTGCACAAACGAAGGTGATCGGTGGCCACCACGAGTGGTCGGTGGCCGCCACAATTAGTAACATTTTTTCTGTTGTACAGTCTCACGATGGACTCGGAGGCGGAAGGTTTGAACGCGCTCCTTCTAATTTGACGTCGTAGACGACGACAACGCCAACGCGCATATTGGTTGGGTACACCCAACATTGGGTGCACCTAAACAGGGTAAGAGAGGGCCGGATCGGCGCATTAGTCGCGAGTGTCAGCGTTTTAAATAGCGAATGGCCGCCACCGGTGGCGTGTCGCGGACACTGAGCAGAGACTGGTAGACACTAAGTGGCGAGTGGCTGCCAGTCGCTACACGTGTACGGCGAGTTCATACAAAACGTATGAAAAATCATCTAACTACTTAGCCACTGGTGGCTGTAGTCGGTGACTCATTTGCGCGGGGCATAACAAACTGGATGAATAGTTAGGTAGTAGGTACTCAATAATACCCAATTCCAGGCTAATATATGATATAATAGAAAAATATTAACATTAAACAGCCGCGTCTGTTTGTCCGTCTGTCTGTCTGAACGAGATAATCTCAAAACTACCGAAAGAATTTTCATACGGTTCTCATCAATGGATGGAGTGATTCAAGAGGAAGGTTTACGTATACAATTCATTAATGTTTTGTGTAAATTGGTTGAAATATGACGATAATTGTTGAAGATGTTGGAAAAAATTAAGCCGACTCAGAGCTTTCATCGAAAACGTTGACTAATCCCTTTGAGATATAACAAAACAATGTATGGTGGAATCGTTCCTCTTTTATAGGTCTACAGAAAAGTCCGCGAAAGCATAATATGTCTTTTGACGATAGCTTACTATACTCATTTGAATGTTTAAAGAAATGGTCACATATAATGTTATACATTAATGTTAATCCTTGTCAAATTCAATACGTACTAACGTATGTGCATATAACGTAATGTGCATGAAATGCTTAACTATAGTTAAGCGTTTCATGCACATTATAATTCCCCCTTACACCACACAATTTAAATTAATATCTTACGAGTTATCGCAAAGTTAAAACTATCGCGCGACAAAATAAATTCAAGCGATCCCGCACCGGCGCGACAAGCGTGATACAATGACCCACCGCGCCACTCGCTCCACTCGAAAAGTAGGATGAACATATTATTATGTTACATTTAAATATAATCCACATGCTCGACGCAACAAGCTGAAACGACACTACGACAGAAAAAAAATGTGGGCACATGTGCTCTGCTACCTGTGCGAAGCCGGTGCGAGTTGCTAGTCTATCTATATTCATATCTTCACGCTGTATCCCTAACGGGGTAGTCAGAGAGCGCGGTGCTTACATACTTCTTTCGCTTCCTCAAATCTCATCACCCTCCTAGCACATTTTCGCCTAGGTATTCGAATCTATCTATATAGGTATGCGAGTCTATCTAAATAATCTCATAAACACATATATTAATAAAGATCAATTGCCGCAAGTATGAAAGAACGGCTCGACGATTTGGCTGATTTCTTTTGTTGTGTACATAATTGTCAGTACAAGGTTTGTATGAAAGAAAATTTTGAGATAATCTATTGGAAAAGTTGGAATTTTGGATGGTATTTTTGTATGAAAATCTCAAAAAAAAAAAGTAATAAAAAAATCGCATAGAGAAAGTAGGTGGTAGATATAGGCAGTATGTATACATAGGCAGTATATGTATGTATACATACTGCCTATATCTACCTACTTTCTATATGCTATTTTCTATATTCTCTACATAGGCAGTATGTATGTATATTGTATATACATTACATTCTCTACATAGGCAGTATGTATAGGCAGTATGTATAGGCAATATGTATGTGTAGGCAGTATGTATGTATACATACTGCCTACATCTACCTACTTCCTCTATGCGATTTTTTTATTATTTTACTCGTGACCCGCCCCAGCACCGTCTGGTTGGGTTGTAATACATACTGCCTATATCCTATTACTTTCGCATACGGAACAAATAAAAAATTCCAATTTCTAGTCTATATTAATTATGTAGGTACCTCATGGATCCTTTGAATACAATACGTATACAAAAAAAACGCAAATGGATTTATTTACTATTCAAGGGCGTTTGCTTTTATATCATAATTCTATATCAAAGTAAGGTACTTTACACGTCTGCTATAAATACGAAAATGATCTGCATTTCTAAGAAAATTCCATTATGCTAATACGTTTGCCTGAATATTACACTATACATATGTAGATGGTACCAGATACACTTCCATTTCACATTCCACAATAACGAAAGCAAAATTTCAATATGAAGACTTATTATACAAATTCTTTGCGATTATGGTAAAACCGCTATAAATAATCCACTATTATATTAAACGAGCAATATTTGTATACATATATATATGTATATATTTGAAATCGCTTTCTCAAAAACGGCTCTAGCGATTTCGATGAAATTTACAATATAGGGGTTGAGGGGGGCGAATAATCGATCTAACTAGGACTCAATTCTGGGAAAATAGTTTTCTCCGTCTTTCGCACACTTAAAACTTCAAAACTCGAAACACATTTAATTTCGCAGCAGAGTTTACCTTCTCAAAGCACAGTGGCAGTGTAGGTCTACCACGCCAAAGCGCGCGGGTTCGAATCCCGCAATGTGGTCAGACTTTTTTCGTTTTTTTTTTAATATTTTGAAATTATATATCTAAGTTCAGTTTGCAACAAGTACCTATTAAAACTTCTAAACTAAACTTTTAAAATCTTCTGGTTTCACGACGGAGTTTATCTTCTCAGTAGTACAGTAGCTAGAGCGTAGATCTACCAAGCTGAAATACGCGAGTTCGAATCCTGCAATGTGGTTAGACTTCTTTTTGTTTTTTTTTTGTAAGACACCGAGTAAATCTCGGTCACCCAGGTACTATAGTGTCCAATATAGAATCTTTGTACACATATAATAATGTACTATAATCTACTCGTAAGTTTTGGTGAATGCTCGCACTACTCAGCACATATACAAGGTTATTTCGAAAAGATGGGTAAATACGGAAGGGTATAAAAGTACCCATGACAACGGAAAACTTGCGTTCTACAACTTCGCCAAAAGTCAATAGTTCTAGTATAAAACCTCAAAGTATAAACAAAAATAAACGTTATGCAACCCTAATATCAGCGTTTTCTCGTCGCTAGCAAGCGTTTGGAATTTAGGGCATAATGATAGGGTTGTACATTTTTTTCCATTAAATGAATGTTTTTTTTTTATGGAAAACAAAATAAACGTGTCCCGTAGTTATTACATCTGCAATATAACAGTCAACAGTGACACGTTGACACCCTGGCGGATATATATCCCCTTTCATAATAACCTTATATATTTAAATTTTTAATACTTATGTAAGTACGATACACCATGTTTCAAAACAAACGCTTATGTTTTAATGAAATATAATAGGATCTAGATAATTCCTCAAACCTCCAACTAAGCACTAGGCTTATATGGGCACCAAACACCACACAACGAACATGGGAAACAACCATTTACACCTCCAAAACAATTAAAAAAGCTTTTGACAATCACATAATACTATTTATTACAGAAAAGTAGGTAAATGTTTGTAAACTTGTCTTATTCTTTGCTATACTTAGCACGTTAACAGCACCATTCTTTCTAACATCTAAGAATATAATGGAGTTAATATTCGATAGTATGATGGCGTTAGTACCTACCTACACTGACGCGTCACATAATCGCCACGCATTTGCGTGTGGTGGCGAAATAATGAAAAAACTGTCAACAAATAGTACACCGACGCATTTACGTGCGGTAGCGAATCGTTGCGAAAACATTGCGGTAGCGAAACAACTGCAAAACGTTACTTGTACTGCACGTTTTCGCAATATTCACTTCTCTCTTCATCGCTTTCCGATCCTGAAGAGGAAGAATTGCTGTTACGCACGTCTGTTTAAAAAAAAGGGTACGAGTGTAGTGTACAAAATTATTCGGATTTTTGTATGTAATTCAATGATTTCGTTCACCGTTTTTGCGAAATTCTGTCGAAACGGACAAAACACGTAAGTACGCGCAAGCGGTAGTATATTAGTCTTCTGTGCGCGAAAGTCCGTTCAGTCCATTGGCTGTTTCGCACCTAAGTGCGGAACTGTGATGTAAAGGACGCAACTATAGATGTAGTAGATGTTAGAGCAAAACATAACATATCGACGGTTAAGAATCAATTGTCTATCTCAAAAAATTAACTTTACAGAAGATGAAAAAAATGTTTTCTGGATTATCTGCACTCTTGATTTAGGTGACTTTAAATCTATCTGCATATATGCGTAAAGTAAAAAAAGTAAAAAATTGAGATTCGACGCTATTGATTCTTAACCGGCGATATGCGAAACAATCCCAAATTTGATGACAATTTTGTCATCATTTAGCTGCCGTACGCGAATGCGTTCGGTGTACTAACGGCGTTATGCAACGATTCGTTGCTGCACGTAAATGTGTCGATATACTAACGGCGTAAGTACATGGAACGTAACATCATTGACGGTAATCAGGGCGAAGTAGAGCTTACTTTTCTATCGCATTGATCTATCGATTAAATGCGAAATTATTATTGTTTTACATTTATAACAAAGTGTAATTACGTACCTTGTTCATATCGTGAATTGAATCGCTATAAATATTTTATAACGAGAGTCAAACACGAAACTTCCCGAATTTACCTTCGGATCAAATCGCGTGTTTTAAAATGATGAAGGGACACGTACCACGTATTTTCAAAATCGCATGTCTAATGCAATAATGGCTTACCTGCAAGCGCTGTCAATCAGTACGTTACTCGGTTTCTGGTCCCTGTGTATCACATTGCCCGAATGTATGTACTTAGTTGCCTTGAGCATTTGATACATAATGTATCGTTTATGAATGTCCTTGAGTATGTTCCCTCGTTTTATTACATTATGGAGGTCAGTCTCCATATATTCGAATCCGAGATAGATATCGCGATTGTTCAAAGCCCTGTAGGTTACAGTATAAGATTGGATATTACTCATCAATATTTTTTTTACTCAAAGCATACTTTTGTAATGTAATATTTTTAAATTTGTGTTTTGGTATTAATTCTAAGTGTAAGACACTTTCTACACTTATATTTTTCTATTTATTTTTATTTTATGTGGCTACATAAAATAAAAATCTGCTTCATGCAAAAAATTATTAATTTCAATTTTGAAATACCAAGAACAATGTAGGTACCTACACAGTATTAAAATAGGCTAGACAGAGTATTCGGGTCCAACAAAATCCAAATTTGACGCTATTGTCGGCTTGGCATTAAACAGACACGTCGGCATCCTATCGTTTACCTTCATAATTGACGGCCTTTTTTATGCACCAAATAAAGTGACAAACAGGCCTGTAACGTTACCGTAGCCTATATGATAGCTTGCAATATCAGAGTAGATATTCTGGCGGAGATGGATGCGCGAAAGTATGCGTGTCTCCATCAGGGCGAAAAACCCGCACCGTGGAAACTGCGACGGAAATAGGGCCGTCAGGCGATAGAGAAAAAGGCGAAAGAGGTGAGCCGTGAACCATAAGCAGGGAGACTCATCAGGCGATAGAGTCTGAAGCCTGACGCAGATACTCACCGGACACGGATGTTTCGGAAAGTAACTGATTTGCATCGGACACGAACTGACGAAACAGTGCCACCGCTACGGAAGACACCAGGAATCAGCCCAACATACGCTGGAGGAGTGCCCTGCGTAGGACTCTGAGCGTCAAGTCCTGGTCAACCGGATCCAACGATATCTCTCTCTCCGCCATCCATAGTTGCGCCTATGGTGGCAGATCAAGACTCCTGGAGGACAGTGGTCTCCTTCACGGAGACAGTAATTCTCCGCAAAGAGGTCGCCAAGCGGAATCGGAAGAGAGCCGAAATCGCGATGCGTTGCTCGCATAATAAAAGGTATCTTTTGCGTGGTGCGGACTGTAAATAACTTTTCACACTCTTTTGGAAGGAAGAACCCCATGCTGTAGTCTCTAGGGAAAATCTCGACAGGGAGTTCCGAGTGTTCGTGGCAAAAAGCGCCTCTGAAACCGTACCGTGTGCGACAATTTCGTTTCCAAAGTTAGACAATAAATCCCATGCTGCGGCAAACGGTACGATGACAAAAGGTGGTCGTGGGCATCATGTTAAACAATTCCTCAGAACCCAGCCATTGTGAAAAGATGTATAACATAAACAGGAAGGTAGTCTCCTTAAACTTAATGATTTAAGTCCACTTGTAAACTTGGAAGCGTCGAAATTTCTCACAACTCGCTTTTCACGACCTGCATGTGTTTATAGGCAGTTGGCACATTCTACCATTTTTTTTCCTTTTCAGACCCGCATAGAAGAGTAGATACTTATACTTAAAAATATAAATGTAATTTTATTTAAAAAAAATTGTATTACTGTTCTTACCTATGTATACTATGCAGCTTCACAATGTTAGAGTGGTTACGAAAGGACTGCAAAAAAATTATCTCTCTAAATGTTCTTTGTGCATCAGTCTGGTTACGGAAAGCATCAAAAATCTTCTTAATGGCGACCACCTCCTTAGTTTTCTTGTCAACGGCCTTCCACACAATGCCATAAGCACCTTTACCTAGCCGCTTCTTAATATCAAACCTTTTTAGAATATGTTCATCTATTTCTGACATGTTTTTCTCTGGACTTTTTTTTTGAACGTGCTTGCCTTGGACGCCATCTTTCTTTTTTTGATCTTCCTTCTTGACATGTTGATTTTGATTCATTTAGGTTTCTTTTTCACACTTCTATATTCTAACTACTAAAATAACAGTGCTAAAATAAATTATTAATATTTATTTATTACACCTAATATTCAAACCCACACGCGAAGCATGACTAATTATAGCAGAAGGGAATTTTATAACATAATAAATTATTTTAATGATAATGTTATTTTGCTGTACACCGACAAGAGTGATGGTTGATGGTCGGCTTAAAACTGTTAAATCAATACATTATGCTAGTAAGCAACCATTAAGTAGATCGATAAGGAATATTTTAACATGTTAAAGATGTTATATCTAAGGTAACCAAAACTTTCAATGACAACAAAAAATTCCAATGTGATTAATATTCGAACGTAACGAATTTACTGAAATACTTACATAACAAGTACTACTAGCCATATTTTTTAATTGAACAATTTAAAAATCGTCTTACATTTAATAAAATGTCTACCACGTTTTGAATCTTCAAAGCGAATTTCATTTGTTTACGACTGCTTAACAAGAATTATGTTACTATAGCAACCGTAAACGTCAACTTTAGTAATTAGTAATGTGACATAAAAATATCATATTATAATCGATAGTATAGTCCGTTCATTATTATTTGTCCCTTCGTTTCTTCATGTTGGCACTATTGACTGCAATTTTAGTTAAATGGTTATAAGCTTTCATATTTGCAGTTTCTAATTTATTTCTTCGATTAGTCATGCAAAAAATATTGAAGGTAGTGCAAGACAGCTTGCGTTTAAGATATGTGGTTTTCGTGAGTCAGAAACAGCAAAGGTCTATTAATTACTTTTGATCAAGTTCGATCTCGTGTTGCCGCCATAACTTTTTTTTAAATTTATTCTTGACCATGGCAACAGAGTTGCCAGTTTTAAAGATTCTACTAACTTTTCGCGAATAATAAAGAGAATGATAAAAAGTTTATTTTCAAAATTCTCGACATTACACAACAGAGTACCGATAAACGGACTTATTTAAAAATTTGCACCCAGTTTGCAGGAATGTCCTTAAAAGTTAATACCTAATTGGAGATCATGCTGACATTAAGACAGTATTATTCGATAGTGCCAGTATGGTTTTTAATGTGGCATTAAGTATCTTTAATTGACTTTCTTGA
The DNA here is from genome assembly GCA_907165235.1 of Zeuzera pyrina. Lineage (NCBI taxonomy): Eukaryota > Metazoa > Arthropoda > Insecta > Lepidoptera > Cossidae > Zeuzera > Zeuzera pyrina. The sequence goes on from OU015641.1 coordinate 11,608,585, forward strand.
AATTGGGTGTTAGTTCATTAGCAAAATAAGTACCTACCGTGTTATTCGTACAATCAAATGTTATTTTAAAGCAAGGGTTCCCAAACTTATTTTGTCTACTGCCCACTTTGAGAATAAATTATTTTTTAGCGCCCCCATTTTTTCACCTACTAAAAAACCACTATAACTTCAAATTAAATTAATTAATTATTGTGAGCTATATTAGCGGAGATTAAACATTAATTCCAAACGAGACTTTTACTATAACCCGCAAGTTAACTTGAGACAGTAGGTAATACACAACGGCGCTCAGGTCTCAAGTTAACTCTTACGGGCTACACCTGCCTATGAGAATGATTATTGAAACGCAACTTTATAGTATTCAAACAGAGTATCTTTTATCCTTATATAAAAACTAATGTGAAGGATGAATCTAATGCTGTTTAATAAGTTTGTTAATATCAGGTTCCAATTTACTCAAGAACAGTCGCAAGTCGCCACGTTTGGTAACATGCAAACGACTTCTCTTTTTAGTCAGCAGTGTTGCCACAGCACCAAATCGACGTTCACACAAATATGACGATGGGAATGCTATCAAGAATCGCTGAACGATTGACCACAATCTAGGGTGCAATTGCGGGATCGGTTTTTGTAGCCAAAATTCTTGGTAACCATTTTTGAACTTGATTTTTATTTCCTCGTTTGTTGCTAATTCTATAAGTTCTTCTTTCAGCTGAGGTAACATTGCTGTGTTGACATTTGAAAACGGATCCAACACCCAGTCTGGTATTTCCAAGTTCAAAATGTCCTGGTATCGTTCGGTGAAGTCAATGTGGAGGTTTTCCAAATGTTGGTAGTAGGCAAACAATTCGTCGTTACTGCATGATACTGATAAATTCGGAAAATTGTGAAACTCATGTCCTGCCCATATTCTTTTTGTGTTGAACTGTAGAAGCAGTTTGGCTGCGAAAGCAGCAACGACGTTTTTTGTTTTAATTAAATTTAGTTCATCGCCTTGCAGTTGGAGATTCATGTCGTTGAACAATTTATGCAGGTCTGTCATGTAAGCTATATCATTCTTTGATGTAATGAGCTTGTTGTGCAATTCTGTATCTTTAGTTTTCAAGAACAAGAACAGAGTCAAATAGGTTGTTAAATCGAGTCAGACAATTGCCTCTTGATAGCCAACGAACTTCAGTATGAAACAACAAACGGTTGAAATCCTCGTCATTAGTAACACAAAGCTGATGAAATAATTTATCATTCAAAGAGCTGTTGCGGATTTTATTGACTGCTTTGATGACATATTGCAGTGATTGAAATAGTCGTTCACCTAAGTTTCTAGCAACCAAATATTGTCTATGAATAACGCTAGTACAGCAAGGACATCTGGAATTTTATTTTTTAAGTACGCTATGAAGCCTTTATGGCGCCCTGTCATAGCCGGAGCGCCATCCGTAGCAACTGATATAATATTTTTCAAGGGAATCTCTTCCTCATCACGAAACTTTTCCAATGTATTGAATATGGTTTCGCCTTTTGTATCGGTCTCTAAATTTCTAGCAAAGAATAGTTCTTCACATATTTTCTCATCTTTAATAAACCTCACGTAAGACGTGACGTAACAATGCTTCATTAGTTGGTAAAGTGGACTCATCGAGCTGAATTGAGAATTGACTTGTCCCACCTGAGGACGAACATGCATAAACTCGTTTATCTCATTCAACGGTCAATCGTACTCAACAAGTCAGAACAAGTATTCTATGAACCAGCCGATTGATACAGGAATGCACAATTCGGGTTATTTAACAAAAACTTGTTAAAACATGATTGCCCGCGGTCTATTATCTACGAAAATTACCTATCTGGGAGTACTAATAACTATTAAAATGCGAAAGTGTGTCTGTTGCCTTTTTATTTGTTTGTTTGTGTCTACTTTCATTTCGAAACGGAACGACCGATTGTCATGATTTTTATTTTGTATATTCAATAAAACAAGACAGATAAATGAACTACGCGGAGAGAAATATCGAACCGAGTTTGAGCAATCTTTTAATGAATATTAGTTGATGTTCACAAGTTGTAGTTGAGAGTCGAGAGCTCATGCAGTCGTTGTCTAAGATGCCTCCTAGCTAAATGAAATTACAAATCACCCCCCAGGCCTCTACATAACGCGCCCATTTTTTTTCTGGGTCTCTTACCGCCCCCCTTTAGGCCTGCAGCGCCCACAAGGGGGCGTTATCGCCCACTTTGGGAAAGGCTGTTTTAAAGCAACGAATGTTTTTTGTCTCGTCTGATTTTTTTCTTCTCAATATCGAGTTGTGTTATCCAACAGCAGGAAAATATTGGCTAGGATTATTATTTAGTGGTTAAAATAGAAATGTTAGAGTGACTTTATGAAAGGTGGCAACATGATGTACTGGACTACCAACTCCTGAACGAGAGGATTTATAATGGATGATGATGAACGCATTCATAAATAAACAATAAGCAATCGAAAAGATAAAATAACAAAATCACGGCATTTTAAAATTTATTTTGAAATAACATGTGTATAATAATTAATCACAGTTATTAATTATTTATTTGTCCTTATAATACTTTGAAGGTATTTCAAATAGAAATTCAAATTTTTAGTTGTAAAAATTCCACATTATCAATGATGATTACAATTTTAGATAAAAATATGAACACAGCAGCACTCATTATTATCCATTAATTGTTATTACTTCGGTACTTTATTTGCCTTTTTAAATCAGATCCTTACTTTTAATCAACACATTTCTGGAAATACAGCTCATAAATATAATTTAAATGAACAAAATATTCTAAAAAATGATCGATTTAGTAGGAAGTAGGCAAGTACATACATAATACAATAATACAATATTATATAAACGAAAAGTTACCTTATCGATTAATAAAAAATATAAAAAAATTGCAGAAAAATATCACAAAAATTATTAAAAAAATAAAAATGTAGCGTTTTAACTTATAAAAATTATTTCCATGGCTTCTTAATTCATTTTTAAGTACTTAAACATAAAATTGCTTGATTCGTACCCAGTAAGTTTTGTAAACAGATACTAGAAAATAAAACAATATTCTATATTTTAAGTTCCAACACTACAAATAACTGCTAGTTTCTTTTTTTCATTGATAACTAATTTAGTAACTTAAAGGTACATTAAAAAATCAGTCTAAAATTAACATTTGTCAAGTATAAAGCTTAATAACACTTCTATATATGGGCGTCCAAGCAAAAAGGGTCCAGTAGTTGGGTACTGAGTTAAGACTAGATTCGGAATTTAGAATAGCCAATTGATAATAAGGGTTCAAAAATTATTCAAAATCCGAAATATATTTTCTTTATCAGACATTTAAAATTGAAACTCTAAAAAAGCATTTTTAGTTTGATTGAAAAAAAACACACTTCTACTTGTTTGTTTCTACTTACAAACACCATATAAAGTCATTTACTATATGAACTTGTAGATAACTGAGCATTAATTAACAATCAATTAAAATCGAGAAATGCCATTTTTTCACCCAACTTTACAAAACTGAGTACATCTCGGAAACTAAATGCCAACCACTGGACCGATTTTGTTTGGGACGCCCACATATTATCTAGTAAATCACAATTACATCAATGGAATGAATTCGAATTTTTTTTTGCATTTTATAATTTTTTGGCATATTATTTTATGCTTTTTTGTCACAGTAAACAATTTCAGTTTGATTAATGTCTAGCATATCCTATAATAATTGTTATGCCATAATATTAATGTTTCTACTGCTTTTCTAATTTAACAAACGATGAACCCACCCTTATCTAAAGATGATAATTAAATAACAACTTAAAGAAGTGGTGGATGAATTTTTTTCTTTTCTTCTGTATCCAAGCGACCAAGGTCAATGGAAGATGGAGTTGGAAGGCCGCAGGGCCACTCCAGCATATCAGCTTCATGAGTCATAATGTGTTCAGCTTCCACTAAAATGATAAAACGAAGTGAAATTATTAAATCACAAGAGAATTCAGATTAGCTTATCCCAAAGACTGTAGCAGTAAAAAGATAATGACTGTATAAAGGTCATGCCCTAATAATCATTCAAATACTTTTATCTTATTTAAGAATAAAATAATGAAAAGCTCTTATCTATGTTCAAATAATTTGGTACTTATTTAAATAACTTACTTCTAATTCTGTGGATCTTATTTCCATAAGCAAGATCCCAATAATAAAGAGTTACGAATGTCAGAGGTATCATGGGCATTACAAGATACAGTCTCTTTGTTCGCCTAAATCTGTAATAAAATATGGATTTTACTATGATGTATCTTCAGCAGTATGAGTACATAATGTATTTGTACTTTCTTGTCGTTTATTTCTCTTTATTGTGTCAAAAATTGCTTTAAATGAAAACATGCCTACTTGCCCAGTAAATAATCCAGTTGCAGCAACCACATAAAAAGCAGTGAACCAAAGGCAAGTGTCTCGATTTTTGGCTATTTGCATAGCCATTTGTCTTTCTTGCATTTGATATTGCAATTGAATTTGTCTCTCCATCTACAACAATAATATAATAGAGCATAGTATATATTCTTTAGAATTTACTACACTTAAGCGATTAAAAATATTTTTGTTCCTAATTACCTTTATTTTGTTAATAATTTGTATAAATTCTTGATTTTTTTTAAAATTCTCTTCCATGTTTACTGTAAAGTAGTTTCCAAACACATTTCCCATTTTTAAGTTTATACAAACTTATTAGGAACAACAAAACAAAAGATAATGTAATCACTACGTTATATAATCACTACAACAATATTATTAAATATGAAGCAGTTTATTCTGTGACCAACTGTGCGGTTCTGTGAATATAGTGATGGTCGACTCGAGTAGCTAACTCGAGTTAACTCGAGTTGGGCTTAACTCGACCAACTCGAATTGAATCTCTTCAACTCGAGTTCGAAAACCGAATGAAACCGACATGGAGCGAAGTTTGCCGATCATTTGAGACTATATTCATTCATAACAAACAAGTGTCACATTTATGTAGATTTGAGGTTAACTTTAGAGTACCGGTTATTATTGTATATTTTCGTATTTTATGTTGTGTTTTTGAAAAATGCCGGGTCCTAAAAGGAAATCTTTGGTTTGGGATGTATTTAAATCGCCAGTTAGTGGACGTGTTACGTGTAAAAAGTGTTCAGATTCATTCAAATATAATCGGAATACGACCACATTATTAAACCACATTAAAAATAAGCATCCAAGTGTTGTCATCGAAGAAAGAAACATAAGTTCGACTTCATCATCAACAAATGAAAATAATACGAGTATTTCGGTCGATTCGTCGCAGTCACTGGTATCCACATTGAATGTTGAGCCTCCTCAAAAAAGGTTAGGGCACATTCAAACCCGTCTCAATATGCCAAAAAAAAATAATGCAAAATTCTGATGATACCGCTATAATTAATTTGATAGTGAAAGATTTGCAGCCATTTCAGATAGTGGAAAATTCAGGTTTCCAAGAATACTCGACAGCATTGAATGCTGATTATCAACTACCGAATAGAAAAACATTAGTTTTGATGGTAGATGAAAAATATAAATTGGTATCCGAATCTTTAAAGAAGGAGTTAGAAGATACATCTTATTTAGCGTTAACATCTGATATTTGGACATCAGACAGTAATAAAAGCTTTATAAGCCTTCAAATTCTTCCTAAAAAAATCAACATATAATTTAACTACTGCAAAAAAATTCTTTGTGATACTAATTAGCTAATTTTGATAAAAATATTGTTATTGTGATAATATTAGTCTGATTTTATTTTGAAAAGACTGCTATATAATTACATAGTTTTATTGATAATAAATATAAATACTTTTATAAATTAAAATTCAAGCTAAACATACATAAATAAATAATTTGATTTCAAGCAATTTCCTTTTTTACTTTAGTTAGTATAACTCTCTCAATACATTATAAATAAATAATATAAAAAATGAAAGAATTGAAACATAAACATTTTATTTGTCTGTTCGAATTTTTTTTTAACTAAAGCCGAGAGAATAAGTTGGTAAAAATTCAAAAAAATAATTTACTCTTCCATCCAGTTAACTCGAGTTACGTAACTCGAGTTCCACCCGAGTTACGTCAATTTTAACTCGAGTTAAATCGAGTTTCGTTTTTTCCGAGTTGGCACATCTCTATGTGAATATGACAGTCTGTCAATGTCAATCCACTAAAGCAAATATTACGAGAAATGTTATGTCACCTAAATGGTACTATATCTCACATGAAATTGTGAGATGCTAAATAACTACTTTGTTTCAATTTTCAATTTTATACCATATACCATACCATGCTCCTTCTATGACTTATCTACATTCTAACTTTTATGGTTACATCGAAAATATTTCGAAATCCAATATTTGAACACATTTTATTATACATTATAATATATTATTTATAATACTATAAACATAAACTTTATGTATTAAATATGCATAAACTATTAGTTTATCAGTACTAGTCGTAAAAAAAAGAATTCGATTATTATTCGATGCATTAAGTGACAAGCAACACTATTGTTAAATGTTAATTGTAAATTATGCTTCCCACAGAGTACCATTTAGTTCCCAATCCTATTTCCCAAACGTCAAAATTAGGAATGTTACGCAGAAAATACCTACTCCTTAGTCATTGGAAAATATAATAATAAAGTTATAATAATATAATAATAATAATATAATTTAAAATGAAATAATTATATTTACAGGTGACGATAGCTCAACTGACGATTTTGGCTCATCATCCGAAGAAAATAATTGAATGACGATTCAATCACTTTGGCTTTTTCTTGATTTTTTGTGATTGAGTGAATGTTATTGTAACTAAAAATATTAAATTAAAGACAAATTGACCTTTCGTACCATTGTATCATTTCAAAATACCTACAATATTAAAGTTTAAGTTGAATTTTCTAATCACAACTTTAATGCAATGCACTTTACAATACATAATCAAATCGATCAAATACTCATACAAACTTGAACCGATTTATCGCGAGAATCGAGTACCGAATCGTATGGTTACTTCAGTAGTTACGTCGCGATGACAAATGTCAAAACGGGCTTTTTATTTTTTGACAACTATAATTATATTTATAATTAGTCAATGTACCGCTCGGCTATTACTTTAGTTTTCATAAGCTTATAACAGCAAGCAAAGGCCATACAGCAATATAGGCTGTATGACATAGCCAAGTCTGTGCGAATGTCGTATCGTTGAGGTCCATTCTACGACGACAGAAATTTTGAAATAAATTGTAGCTTTTTTGTTGTTTTATCCAAGGTAAAACAAAAAATATGATGTGATTTTGTATACATGGCAAAAATAACGTATAGCAATAGAATTTTCGGTCTTTGTTTTGCTTTATATCTAGTACTGTTGCATCGGAAGAACGCGCGCGTTCTTGAGATGAATCGAATAAAATGCATCGATCCATCGTTGAACATCGAAAGCAGGGCTGTGACAGTTTTAGTTCCGAACGAGTTGTATTGGCGTTGAAATCGCTTCTGCCGGCTTGACTTTAAGTCAATTGCTTGTCAGTGTGCTGTCAGTGTAACTCACACTGACTGCCTACTTTTCTATTTCGAGTTAAGTTTTGATTTACCTTGTGTTTTTTTTCATTTTCATGCTTGAATTGAGAACCTTGAAACGCCAATTCACCTCAGTTGTTTGATGTAAATAATCCCCTAAACCGTCGTTTTGGTGGTTTTTCGGAATCACTAAGATATACAAAAAGGTACATAAAAGTACCCACGTATAGTACGATTGTCAAAGAGGTAGGCGATAGTAGCGAAACGAATTAAATTAAAATACACAGCAATTCAACTAAGTGACTCGCATCTGTAGCTTGATACAAATACTTAATCTGTGATTGAAAGTATTCGATGTATCGGATTGATTCCATGAATCGATTAGTGAACATCGAATATAATCTGGTATATTGAGCATCCCTAGTCAAAATACCCGCCAATTTTTACTTTTTTTACAACAGTTGTGTTTGTGATTTGTCACTTTTGTTAATTATTTATTATTACTATAAATTAATTGATTCTACTCAAAAATGGGTATTTTAGGTTTATCAAAATTAATTGCTGATATAGCGCCACAAGCTGTTAAAGAAATGGATATTAAGAATTATTTTGGTACGTAATTAATTATATCACAATGTGTATGTAACCTGTAATTTCATTAAAAATTAATATTTCTCAAATTTCAGGCCGTAAAATAGCTATTGACGCCTCTATGAGCTTGTACCAGTTCTTGATAGCAGTGAGAAATGAAGGTATGTTTTTGATTAACTATGTTAACAGTGATCGATAAATAACTACATGATATAAGTACTTATTAGAGGCATGTAAGTAGATACTTCTCTGCTCGAGCAGAGAAAGAATATAAAATGTACCTAGTGATTGTTTAAGTCAGATTTTAAAAGTTGACCAAGGAGTTATAAGAAACTTACACATACCTATTATAAAATATTTTTAAACAGATACCTAAAGTTTGATAGTTAATATGTTCATTATAATTTAATTTTGCTTATAAATCAAAATTATTATCAAAAAATTAGCTGAGTACGATAGCAAGAATAAAATCAATAGGTGGACAAATTACAAAACTGATGAGGATTCCTGTATTTGGTACACATCCCTTCATCTGAGTTTTTTTTATTTATGATTCATATAGTCAAAATCTTTTCGAAAATGATATCGAGGGGACCACTAATATTTGGTCTTAAAAACAGATAAGTCATAATAACTGGTAATGTTTTTAAGGTACAAATTCGTGTCCACTAAAGTCCATAGATTACTAGGAATAATATATTCATGTTTACTATAAATTTTATTTATTTATTTTATTTATTATTAACCTTTCATTTCCGAAAACTTGGGTGCAATGGTTGATGCTGAAAATATTTGGTAAAAAAATGTTTATATGATGGGACATCATATAAACATTCAGTTCATTCATTAAACAAGTCGTTAGGCCTCGTCCAACTTTCTCCACTGCGCTCTGTCCTCCGCAACCTTAGACCAGTAAGGGCCTAGGGTTATGCAGATGTCACCTACCCATCTTGTTTTTGGACGGTCCTAGTTTTCTAGTTCCGTCTCTAGGATACCATAGGGTGACTTGTTTGCTCCATTTGTTTATTTTGCATCCAAGCACGTGTCCTACCCATTCCCATTTCAGACGCTTTATATGTCCATAACCCTGGTTTTCTCTCTTATCTCCGAGTTCGAAATTTTGTCCCTTAATTTGATTCCCAACATACTTCTTTCCATTGCCCTTTGACATTTCGCCCATTTCTCTCTGTCACTTTCAGTTAGTGACCAAGTCTCACAGCCATATACTATGCATGGGAGAATACAAATGTCGAAAGTCTTCCTCTTAATATGCATACTTATGTCTTTCATTATTTCCTTTAGGGACCAGTACTTTTTCCATCCACAAGCTATTCTTTTGTTGACTTCCTTGGACATTGAATCATGGGGAGAGATAGTTTGTACCAGATATACATATTCGCTAATATATTCATAGTTTTTCCCATTTACTTCCATGTTTAGCTCTATAGAGTTAGTCATCAGTTTCGTTTTACTCGCATTCATTTCCAGCCCCACTTTGCTGCTCTTGTCCGCTAATGTGCCTATCATATATTTTAACTTATTTGGGCATTCTTCTAGTCGGATTATATTTTAGGATTATAGTTTACTATAAAACTACATATTATTTATTTCAAATAAAATGTATACATATTACAGTACATGAATGTCATAGGTATGTCTTATTATTGCACTGTATTCATAGAATCTGTAATTTTAGTCTGTTTGGAACGTGATTTTTCTTCGATATTAAAATATTTTCTTTTCCTTTGCGACATATTAAAAGCTTTACAAGTAACTCAACAATATGTTTTGATGCGTCTTGTGTATTGATGAACAGCAAACTGAATGAAGATATAAGAGAAAGCGGGCTTAGATTGTTGTTCGCGACGCATATAAATAACAAGTGAAGTGCAAAGTGCTATGTCAGTCCGCGTGAAGTGTAAACAGTCACATAGTGATAAATAGACTATAGTATAATTGTATAGAGAAATATAATGTAAGATTAAAGTTTGTAGAATAGCAAATAAAGATAGTAAGAGCAAATAGTACATAGACTGAGAATAGAGGATGCATGGTAGTAAGACAGCATGTAATAATTAAAGTGTATAGGTAGATATAAGACAAGTTTTAAATTGATACTTAGGGAAATAGATCTAGATGTTAGTAATAAATAAACAGATATAGAAAAAGAAAGATTGAAATAACTGTCCTGTTCGTGAAGTATAATCAGATAGAGATGAACAAGCTAGACAGGAAATATTAAATAGTTATAAAAATAGATATAGATTATAGGTTAATATGATACAGTTTACGTGTATAGACATAGAATAGTCATAGGATAGTCAAGTTATGCAATAGTTATAGATAAGAGATTAAATAAAGAGAGCTTACATACATACACATACACACACATTTATACATTACACGAACTCACCACATTTACTCGCTCGCACACTGAATTCTCTTGGCCGACAAGCAACCAATCAGAAGTGTCCGCAACACGGAGCACCCGGCGAGACAGAGATAGATATTATTATTATTATTATTGTTGATGAGGGACGTCTGCCAGGCCCAGACGGGTGATCAGTCCTCTTTTGGACCATTTCACCCATTTCCCTTACATGGAGTATGGTCTACTGATGGCCTAGAAAACGTTCCCCATCAAACCTTCTTGTACGCCTACAAAATTCTATTATGTCCTCGTAGCTGAGAGACTTCAGTTCCTCCTCCCCAAGTAGGTCTGTTCCGAAAATCTCCCATCTTATCCTCGAATACGTTACACATTCCGCTATGAAGTGTTTGCTAGTTTCCTCTTTGTCACAGTGCGGGCACTGTGCACTTTCACTTCCCTTACTGATTAGAGCCTTGTGTCTATTTAGTAAGTTGTGTCCTGTTATTATTCCTGTGATCGTCCTAATGTTTGTTTTGCTCATTCTTAAGATCTTTTGTACCTTCTTCTTATCTATTTCCTTTAGGAACATCTTTGACTGTCTACAGCCTACTTTATTCTTCCATGCTTTGATTGTTTCTTTCATAGCTATGGTTCTGATGATTCCTTTTATTATTCTTTCTGATATTGGGGGAACTGGTTCAGGTCCGGTGAACCTCCTTTCCGCTCCCTCTCTTGCAAGTTCGTCCGCCTTCTCATTGCCCTCATTCCCTTGGTGACCTGGGATCCAGGCAATGGTTGTTTCTATCGAGGATGCTAACCGATTTAACGTTCTTTTACATTCTAGTACCAAGGCTGATTTGGTGCTAGGTCTATTCAATGCCTTTAATGTGGCTTGACTATCCGTGTAGATTACCACATCTGTGTACATGCTATTGTCTTCTTCTAGCATCTTTTGAGCACATGTCAATACTGCGTATACCTCAGCTTGGAACACGCTAGTATATAGACCTAACGATATGCTCATTTCCTTTTGTTTTGATTTGGGTGTGTAAATGCCCGCTCCCGAGAGTTTTGTGTTCTCTCTGCGAGATCCATCTGTATACCCTATACATGTTCTTGTATTGTTTCTTATTTCCCAATCGTCTCTCTCGCCGATGTGTACTCTGTATTTCTTGTCAAAAATTTTTAGTTTCTTTATTAGGTCATTGTTTTGTAATACCATTGACAGTTTTCCTGCATATATGGTATCTATTTGTGTATGTCCTTTATCTAGATGATTTGCTTTCCATTCCTTATATGTTTTCATGACATACCATTGTTCTATTGCTTTCTTTTTAATTTCTATTTCGAGTGGATTCATGCCTAGGAAAATTTCAAGAGCTGCCGTTGGTGTCGACCTTAGCGCTCCTGTCATCATCAGGCAGGCCATTCTCTGTATTCTATCTAGTTCCTTCTTATTGCTCTTGATCTGTGCTTTGTGCCACCATACCACCGCGCCATAGGTTAGTCTTGGTAGTATTATGGTTCTGTATATCCAGTGTGTCATGTGAGGCTTTATGCCCCAGCTTTTACCCACCGCTCTTTGACATTGTATTAGGGCTGTTTTAGCTCTAGTACTTACTTCTTTAATATGACTGCAGAATCTTAGCTTGTCGTCTAGATTTATACCTAAGTATTTAATTTCTTTGACTATTTCTAGTTCTTTTCCTGATAGCACTATGTCTGGCATTATCATTATTTTCCTTTTCTTCGTAAATACTACCAGTTTGGTTTTGTCCGGGTGTATCCCCAGACCCTTATCCAGGGACCATTCTAGAATAGTTTTTATTCCTTCCGTTATTACTTCTCTAATACCGTTCAGAGATTTTCCCGTCACTAGTATTACTCCGTCATCCGAGTATGCTTGCATATATATGTGCATCTCGTTAATCTTTTTCACCAGTGAGTCTAGCAGTAAGCACCATAGTAGTGGAGACAGACATCCTCCCTGCGGGAAACCTCTCCTTGCCTCCGCAATATATGTCGTGTTTCCTAACTGTGCGGTGATTATTCTGTTTTTAATCATTTTTATTATCCATTCTGCTATGCAGTCCGGTATGCCTTTCCTCTTCATCGATCTTCCAATCGATTCAAAGGTTGCTCTATCAAAAGCTCCCTCAATATCGAAAAAGCATGCTACTGCATATTCTTTGTCATTACTTATTGCTCTGTCTATTTTTACAGTTAGACTGTGCAGTGCTGTTTCTGTTGATTTCCCAGTCATGTAAGCATGTTGATGCTTGTGAATTGGGAAGTTGCATGCTTCAAGTAGTGTTCTAATGTGATTGTCTATTATTTTTTCTAGTGTTTTTAACACAAAAGATGATAGACTGATACATCTATACGCTTTCACTTCTTGATATGTCTTTTTTCCAGGTTTCGGAATGAAGACAACTCTCACTTGTCTCCATGTAGCTGGAATGTGTCTCAATGCTATACTTTGTGTGTATAGGTTCTTTAGTATGTGCATAATTTTCTTCAAGCTTCTCTGTAGAATTTTGGGGAAAATTTCGTCTGGTCCTGCCGCTTTAAATGGCATGAACGACATCACTGCCCATTCTATCCTTTGTTCTGTAATCATCTCCTCTGCTACTGCCGCTGCTGGTTCTTCATACTGTTCACACATTGTTCCTTCGGCAGTGTATTCTGCACTATCTGGAAAATGTGTTTCAATCATTTTCTTTAGGACTTCTTTTGGTTCCGTGATAAGACGGTCGCCATCCTTAATGCTGCTTAATGTGCATGCTGTGTTGCCCGCTAGCATTTTCATTATTCTAGAGGCTTCAGAGTGTGTGGAGATGCTCTCGCAATATGTCCTCCATCCTCTCCTACTTTCTTCTGAGCATTTCTTTTTAAAACTGTTTCTTTCATTCCTATATACGCTCCAGCTGTTTTCGTCACCTTTATGAAGGGCTATCCTCAGAGCTTTTCGCGTTTTCTTCCTTAGCTTGCTAAGTTCTTTTGTCCACCATGGTTGTCCTTTCCCTACTTTAATTTCTCGTAGTGGACATGATTCGTGATAGGCTTGCTTTAGTAGTTCTTTAAGTTCCTCAGCTTCTCTTTCAAGGTCCTGAATACTCCCAAATCCTGTGGTCTTGGGTACCCAACCGTTGATGATTGAATCAAATTTATCCCAGTCCGTTTTTTTGGGGATTCTTATTTTCTTTATTTCTACTTTACTCTCTAACTCAAAAAAGATTCTTCTATGGTCTGAGAAGGCATAGTTTGTGTCCACTTTCCATCCCTTCACAAGTGAACTAATCTGTTTTGAGCTATAGGTAATGTCTAGTACTTCTTTTCTGTTTTTGGTAACGAAGGTAGGTTCGTTGCCAATGTTTAGGACGTCTAATTCATTAACTAAAATGAAGTCTAAATATCTCTCGCCTTTCCAGTTTGTGTCTGTGCTACCCCAAACAGTGTTATGAGCATTAGCATCGCACCCTACTAGAATAGGAACATTCTTACCTTTGCATCTGTTGATCAGTTCTTGTACCTTCGCTGCGGGTGGGTCGAAGTCTCTTTCACTAGGAGTGTAACTTGAGGCTACGCCGATGCTCATGGTTCTGCCTTCTTCAGTTTTCGTAGGGACTTCTACAGCCACTAGATCTCTGTAACACATAATGGCCGTATAGCCTACGTTCTTTATGTTCTTACCAATATATATACATGCTCTGGGAGGGAGCTCACCTTCCGTGTGGTAGATGATTTCACCCCCCAGAGAACCGACTCCCACTACCCGGTTGTTGTACGTGTATGGTTCTTGTAAGAGAGCTATGTCAATTTTCTTCTCGATGATGGTTTTGCAGAGGTCGTGCATCGCCTCTTTGCAATGGTGAAGATTTATTTGACATATTCTTATTGATCTTTGTGTTTTGTGTTGTGTATTGCGTGTCGTGGGTTGTGTGTTCTGTGTGCTATACTGTGTGTTGTGTGTGCTATTCTGTGTGTTATGTGTATGCGTAGTGTTACTGTTTGCGTGTTTGTCCATTTTTGTTTTTCGTCTTTGGTACCGTCCTAGAAGTCGGTCCCCCCCCAGACGCACTGCCTCCGCCAGTCTTGGCACGGCCAGCACCCCCAGAGAAGCACCCACTCCCCGCCGGTTTCCCCTGTCCTTTGTCCGCCTGTCTCGGTCCAGTCGGAGTACTTAAGGTCCTAATGCTGACATCCTCCTGCACCCGCGTGAACTGGTGCCCACCCCCACTCATAGATGTCTCACCCACATTTGAGGGCGCGCACCTGTGCACGCACTTGCATACGCATGTACAGCATTTGCATCCTGCCTTCTTGACTACTACACCTTTGGCCGCCGGAAGCTCACCTCCTCTCAGGCTTGACCTGAGTAGTCTCACCTGGACTTGGGTTGCCTGAAAGCTAAGCCAACGATGGTAGTCCTTCCAGCTTTCTGCATCTTCGTGAGGAATACCCACTATGAGTCGAGTTCCCAAAGGCAGTAGCTCCTTTGAGATCTCAGTCCAGTCGCATGTCCTCGTATCTGTCAGGTGTCTGTTCTGTCTCACCAAGAGCCTGAATGGGTCCTTGGGGAGGTGTTCTTTTGGACCTGGTATCCACACCATAGCCTTGGCCCTATCGACTCTCCGCGCAATGATAGAGACGCCGTCGTGGTCTCCGAAGGAGCATGCCAAGAGCCAGTCCCTCGCCCCCTCGTTCATTGGTGTCACAAGGTAATGACCTTCTGACACCAACCCCGAGGTGGCAAATGAGACCCTCGTTGTGTCTGCATCCTCTTCCTCCACCGCCTTCTCTATCATTTCGCCGAGTTTTTGTCGTATGATAGAGGCCAGGGCTTCATCTACTGGTTTCCCGTCTGCCCTTCCTATTGCGATGGCGAGTCCCGTCTGTCTTCGCGATAGGCCGCGCGGTCCGTCATCGTTCTCGGCAGCTCCCCAGTTTACTCGCTTCGGCGGTGGCCTCAGCTCCGGGTCCGTGCTCTGTCTTTTCATCTTTCTAGGTCTCTGGGGGGCAGAGGAACATGATGGTGCTGTTAGCTCCACATCTCTGTTCCTTTCGGCTCGTACCTTCCTCCGACGCCGTGCCTTCTCCATTTTCTTTTCCTCCTTGGTGGGAACTCGACTGAAAGATTCTCCCTCCTCCATAGTGTTACCTGTGGAAATGGGGCTTTTCAGAAGTGTCTCCTCTTCTAAGTGCAGATTGGCAAGGGAAAGTGCATCCTCAACCTCAACTGTACTTGGCTTTAATTCTGTCAGTTCTTTAGGAGGTACTCCCTCAGTGTTACCTTCGGGCTTCCTCTCCATTATATTGTTTTTATTTAAATTATCCATACACTTGGGTTTTTTAATGGTGAGAAATAAAGTAAGGCACCCCGGCAGAGCTCCCTTGCCCAGGTGCCAGCTACATTTTCGCGGATACAGGGGGCGCCGCTCCCCTGTACTCAGGCTCGTACGACGCAGACGTTATGAGTGCTGGGTTCCTCCCCGGGTCTGGAAAGTTACTCGGCGAGTTTGACTCTCTGGATAATCAGTAGGTACCGGATAAGTAATACCTCTTATGGCCTCCTCTACTTTCCCCACCTTTCTCCAGATGTCTCCCTCCGAGTCGCTTCCCATCCCCGTTGACGAATCCAGCACTCACGACCCCCGTCTACGAAACGGCTCGTGAGCTGGATAGGCCAGCTCTCGAGCCGCGGGATCGTTGGCACGAGCTCTCCAACCGTGACCCCAGGGGGTGCGAGGATGTTGGATTACACATTCACCACCTCCTCGCTTTAGTGGCGGATGTAGGGACAGGATGAGGATGTGGTAGGATGGTTTGGATTGGATTAAGGAAGGTGCTAGGGAGGGGGATTTGTACATTACATACGGGTTTTCCTCCGCATGTGATGCACAGCTGTGAGGATAATATCTGAAGCCGAAATTCCGATATCATCCCCTGTGCCCTCCTCCTTTATCCGGGCTTGGGACCGGCACCATACTGGGGTTTTTGGTTGAGACATAATTCGCCCCATCCAGAAAACCCAGCATCGAGGCGGAGTTAGAGATAGATATAGTCGTTAGGAAAGGATAGAACGACTGGCCGGGCGACCCGAATCGATATAGCTACAGTACCCGCTAGTTGCAGACACATCGTTAGGTACTTTAGTAGGCGGGGAACCAGTGTGCGTCCCCGTCGCCGTCCACCCACAACAACAACAACAAGAACACCAGCAGAAACTCAACCTCATCATATAGAAAAAAGAAGCGTTTCATTTCATCGACATCCCGCTCCTGTAATCGCGTCGCAGTTGGTGGACTGGCGTATGTACAGTTCAGTTCGTTTGTCCATAGTGGCCTCGAGGTAAACGGGGATCGTATCCCAACCAGGTCACGCACAATTTTACTGTATGTATGTTTTGTTTACAGAATTATAATAGACCCTAAACTCTATACTTTGTTTAGTTTTACGATCTTAATAACCTTTGTCCATTATATTCTAAGCTATGGTTCCCAGGTTTGATTCCTTACAAGGTCAATTGGTTTGTGATCTGAATATTACTGGCTACTCCATTATTTTGTGATAGCTTAACCAATTTATTTTTATTTACTACTAGAAAGAAAGAAAACATTTATTCACTACTCAATGACAACGCACAGCCCATGGCAACAAAGTTACACATCAATATAACACTATGCTGCGGCAGTGAAAAGGCAACGACTCAATTCCAATGCCTCTCAATTTACAGAGAGAGCAACACTGATATTCTGTCGCGCCTCGATTGTAAAAATACTAGCGGACCCGACAGACGCTGCCCTATTTGAAATAAAAAAAAACCATGGACCCGATTGCAGCGCCACCTACTGGGTCCAATTGTGAATCTAAACCATCCAGGGACCCACTAAAACACACACAAAATTTCATCAAAATTGGTCGAGCCCTTTTTAAGTTTTAGCGAGACTAACGAACAGCAATTAATTTTTATATATATAGATAGATGTAGATTTATTATAAAATTCATAGGTGCACAGCTTACTTCAGTGGACGGTGAAACCACATCCCATTTAATGGGTACATTCTACCGTACTATTAGGCTTGTTGAGAATGGCATTAAGCCCGTTTATGTGTTTGATGGGAAACCACCGGACCTGAAGGCCCATCAATTGAATAAAAGAGCTGAGAGAAGAGAAGAAGCAGAGAAGGAACTACAGAAAGCTACAGAAACAGGTACATATTTACTATTTTTCATATTATCCTAATAATAGTTACAACACAATAACTGCAACTTAATATATGTTATGCCTGAAACAACATAATCACAATTAATCCCATTTTGTGGGATTATGGATTACTGATAAGCACTCATCGTACTTGCTTCAACCAGAATTTTCTGTTTAGGAGAATTTCAGCATATTGCTCCAAGAAATATCCTGGGAAGTACTTTAGATTAACTATTGCTTACATCTTTGCATAGATAATGAGCTGTAATATTGAAGAGTCGGAGGTAGAATTTGATTTTTGCGATTTCTTACGATTGACCAGTGAAATTTAATAAGCCGATTCAATTGTGGCGCTTCGCCGGCCGCTACCACGGCACGCTCGCTTCGCTCGCTCGGCTCGCGCGTTGTGGTCACTATACTAACCTAACCTACCCAAAAAGAGTGTTCTTATAGAGCCGATTCTATTCTGGCGCTTCACTCTCAACTCGTAAAAAGTGTCTTTGAGGTTATTTTACATAGTTCATCCTAAAGCTTAGCCATATCCTGTGTTTTCTGAGTGTCTGTGATGGTGCCTTGTAACTTAGTGACAATCATAAAAGATCGTAATTGACAAGTCTGGTATGCTATGGCCTGCATAGCCACAGCCTAATAATATTAAAAAATGATCTTAATTTGCTATCGGTAATAGTGAATTCAAATGAGATGGAGAACTCCTCACTGCTCGAGAATTTCGGCCATACGGTAAAGAGCGCCGCGTAGCTCGAACCGACATGCGAATATTCACACGGTACTCACATCGCCTCTCGATGTTACTAGTTTGCCGCCAGAGCGAGTGATCGCGAGAAGCTTACATGATCACACGCCATTGTCTGTCTGTTTGCTGGAACAAATGATCTCTTGTACGTGTTACAGTGATGCAAATAAAGATTTTATCTATCTATCTGGCATACTATTTTTATATAAAATGCACATGAAATTTTCCTCATATTGAGGTCATATTCCCACAATATTTTTGTTTTGTTGAGATGGTGGTTCCGAAGATCCGATTAGTAGTGTTGTAGACCAGTTATAACCATATCAAACTCATTATGCCATCTACTGGAAAGTACATGTACATGTGTATATGTTTACAGGTGACCAAGCATCAATAGATAAGTTCAATAGACGCCTCGTGAAAGTAACTAAACAACATAGTGAGGAAGCAAGAGATCTACTCAAATTAATGGGTATTCCAGTTATAGAAGCCCCATGTGAAGCTGAGGCACAGTGTGCTGTTCTTGTAAGTTTCTATTATAATAAGATCTCTTGTGACTAAAAAAACATGATGTATTTTTTTAAAGCAATATATTGCATGGTGACATTGTTGATGTAAGAATTATATATTGAAAAATACATCAATATTATTATACAATACATTAATATAATTATGCTCTAACATGAAACGAAAAAAAAATGGATTGTAAAAATAATAAAATATTACTTCACTCTAAATTCTAGGTTCCCAAACTTATTTTGTCTACTGAGTCGAGAGCTCATGCAGTCGTTGTCTAAGATGCCTCTTAGCTAAATGAAATTACAAATCACCCCCCAGGCCTCTACACAACGCCCCCATTTTTTTTCTTGGTCTCTTACCGCCCCCCTTTAGGCCTGCAGCGCCCACAGGGGGGCGTTATCGCCCACTTTGTGAATGGGTGCTCTAAATGAAGTTAGGTATCAATTATTTCATAATCAATCTATCAGTCAGTCAATTGACCAAAAACTGATGTGGAACGGTCATCGTACCAGTACTTTGCAAAAGGCCAAAAATTGCCTTAGGTACCTGCAGTCGGATGGCAGAGAACAACTGGGGTTTGAGCCCAAAGGTTGTTCTATGGCTGTATACGACCATTGTGAGGCCAATATTAGTTATGCCTCTGTGGTCTGGTATGAGAAAGCCCACCAGAAGACTGTAATAGATAGGCTAGATGGCTTGCAAAGAACCGCCTGTAAACTAGCAACCGGAGCCATGTCGACCTCGCCAAGGTGCGGCGTTAAATGCTTTACTGAGCCTACCGCTTCTTCAGTGGCATGTGTTAAAGGAAGCGAGGCCCAGCATTTACGAATTATCCGCTCGGGACGGAACGAGACTCACTAATGAATATTCCGATTTTGAGTAGGCCAACTGACGTCATCTCCTGCGATGTACCTTCGAAAAACATTTCATAGTGGAGAAGTCTTTTAGGGATGACTGGCTTCGAAGGAAGATGTCCTGGAAACCTGGTAGTCTCTGGTACACCAATGGATAAAAATCGGACAACGACGTAGGATGCGGAATTTATGGAGAGCACCCAAGTTTCAAGACGAGTCTGAATCTTGGGAGAAACGTCTTCATATTTCAAGCTGAATTGTTCGCCATTATTGAATGTGCGGACATAAACGTTAAAGAGCACTACGCAAACCAAACCATGTACATATATTCTGTTAGTCAGGTAGCTCTTTTGGCATTAGCCTCGAATGTAATCACTTCGAGGCTGCTCAACAACTGCGACTATGACTATTTTAAACACTCTCGGAAAGAAAAACAGGGTGGTTCTAACTTCTAAGATGGGTTCCTCGTCATGCAGGCATTGTAAGCTAAGAAAATGCAGACGAACTCGCAAAAGCCTGTACCAAAATCACGTTTATTGGTCTAGAACCTTTTTGTGGTATTTTCAAAAGCAAGGCTCAACTGACTTTGTGGACTTCGTGTTTTAAAGCCTCTTGCGAGTATAGGAAGAATGTTCCAGATCAGGAGCATACCAAAGTTCTAATAAAGCCATAATAATCGCAAGGTGGCTTCTAGTGTTACGGCAATAAGCTGGAGCAACTTGCATATCTTGGTTAGAGCACTTACTGGGCATTGTTGCTTAAATAAGCACATGTCTACCATGGGGGCAATGTGCCGGTACTGCCAAGAGGCGGATGAAACCCCTATGCACATTTTGTGTGATTGCGGACCACTGATCCGCACTCATCGATTCTGTCTCGGCCAATATTTTTTGAGTCTGGAGGAGGTTCAGCACGCGCACGCACGAGGAGCCCGGTTTGCCTTACTAAAATGCTCAGTCAAGAACACAGAATACTAACGTGTCAAGAATAAGTAATACATATAAACTTCAAATTATATCAAACACTTTTAAAAATTCCCGCCTCCCGCGAAGTACTTGTCAAACGAAAACCGTACTTATAGGAAACTTAGAGAGATAAAACAGTTTTTGACCCCAAATCGCGACCAAACAGTGCGTCGCTCGATCCTCAGTAACGACCTCTCATAATCAGAGCAAACGTCAGAGTAATTAATTGTCTCACTCTCACGCGTTGGCTTGCAACGGGGCTTGCAATCTCTCTTTCTCTCTAATGGCAAAATTAGTTATAGCTGTAGCTTTTTTACTGAGGTTTATATAGCAATTAGTATGTAGCGAATAGCCCGGCTTTCATACTGAACTTTGTACAGATTGAGAGATACGATACGAATATGAATCATACGAATACAATTGAATACAATTCAGTGTGATACAATCATCATTGTTTTTACCTAATATTTGTTTGAGCCGGTGGAAGAGTGATAAAGTTAATTTGTAATAAAAAATCCAATAAGTTGTTCATTGTGAGGGCTTAAAGTGTATAGAAGTTTTCATGGAGAATGTAAAATCTTTAGGAACTTTCCACAGAAAAACAACAAATTGTTTTGTTAAAATCTACACCTGATTTGTGTATTGTATTACTCGACTAGTAAATTGCACAAAAGACAATAAATAAGTTATGACGATTAAAAAACTATACTGGCGCCATAAAAGACACATAAATTTACAAAATCACATGAATACAGTGATTTCTTTTAGTAATTTGGATGAACAACGAATTGAGACACATTAATATGTCAAGAACTAATAAACTACGCCTGTACATTTTTAATAGCAAAATATTATAAAAATTGTTTTGTTGAAAGATAACGCGGGGAACGCTCTCTTTCCTCTCTTGTCCACCAGCTGCGCCAAAGTCATAATTAATTAGTAATCTATAATATTTTAGCCTTCCCTTAACTTTTACAAAAACAATGAATAACATGCATGTCGGGTTTGCCCTATCCTGAAGCCCTAGGCACGCCACTGCCTGCAGTTCTTGACTACAGTGAGACTTGGCAGCGTTTTCTAACATAGTGGCGATCACAATAGATCAATTTTGGTCATAATTATACAGGTCTAGTGGGACTTGCATAGCCACTTATATCAAAAAAAAAAACAGTCAGTGTATCAGAAAAATCCACGTACAAGCTTGAAAGAGCTGTAGATAACTAAATGTTAAAAAATTTGAAATTTAAATGAACAAACACAACAAATACCAAAGTGAAAGTTTCACCTATTAGATACATACATATTAAATAAAAATATTTATTAATCAAGTATATTAAAACGTTAAAAATGCATGGTTGAATTCAGTACAATACATCAATGTATGTTGTCCATCCATACTTGTTTCACCTTTTTGGTTTGGCAGTAGATAGAGTGTAGCTAAAGTGTTTTGAAAGATTAATAAATCCGACGATTAGACCAGTTATACGAGGGCTGCTATTTATGTATCCGGAATAAGAAAGTGAAACAAACATATAGCATTTATTATAGTTTTATTGCTTTTCAAAATATTCACCATGATGATTGGTGCACTTTTGCATGCGTTGGAATCAATTTTCGTAGCACTTTTTCCATTCGGATTGAGGTATCTCCAAAATGTGCATTTTGAACGCATCAACAGCCTCTTCACGGCTCAAAAAGCGTTGACCACGTATTTTATTCTTCACGGTTGGGAATAAATAGAAGTCGTTGGGGGCCAAGTCGGGGCTGTACGGCGGATGACCCGTAAATTCGATCTTTTGATCTTCCAAATACCGAGTTGTTTCGGCCGATGTGTGGCAGCTAGCATTATCATGATGAAGGATTTTGCGTTGTCGGTTGTTCTTTCTTATTTCTTCAAAGACTTATGGCAAACAAATGGTCGTTTACCATTCAGAATTAACCGTTTTACTATCCTCTAGTGGCACTGTAGCTACATGTCCATTTATACCAAAAAAACAAGCGACCATTTGCTTGAAAGTGCTTTTTGAACTAATGACTTTTGTTGGGTTCGGCTCATCTTGGAACACCCAAACCGTTGATTGTTGTTTAGTTTCAGGATCATACGCATATATCCAAGATTCATCACCTGTGTAGATATTATAGACAGCTTTTGACGCACCCTGATTGTACTTTTGTAGCATTTTTTCACACCAATCGACACGAGCCCGTTTTTGGTCAATTCTCAAGTTGTGCGGAATCCAACGTTAACAAATTTTTTTACAGCTAAATGTTCGTGTAATATTTTATATACACTCGTCACACTTATGCCCAGAGACGCCTCTATCTCGCGATATGTAACATGACGATCTTGCATTATTAGTTCCCGCACAGCATCAATATTTTGAGGTACAACAACCGATTTAGGACGACCTTCTTTAACTTCGTCCGTGAGCACAGACCGCACACGATTAAACTCACTAAACCAGTGATACACAGTAGTTTTCGATGGTGCTTCGTCCCCAAAAGTCAAAGTGAGTTGATCGATGCACTGTTTTTGAGTTAGCCCTCGCCGAAAATCGTAACAAATCATAGCACGAAAATTTTCACGACTTAAATCCATGGTGATAAAGACTCGCAATTTTCAAAATGACGCCACAAAGGATAAACAAATGACAGCTACATGAAACAAATTGTATTCTTCAGCCAAAGAGTTCCATTTTTAAATGTTATAATTACTTTTTTAATATTGTTCTGTAACTGGCCAGTTCCAGATACATAAATAGCAGCCCTCGTAATCTTCTAGTAAAACTTCACCTCCCTGAACTGTTTAGATTGGGAGATAATAGGAGAATGGTTGAGTTCCAATATAAAATTCTCCATGTTTTTATTAATATTTGAATATTTTAGTGTTTGCTAATCAGAGATGTCCAAAATAGTTTAAAGTATTTAAATACAAAATGCAAATGCTTAGTTATTTTTGTATTTCAAATACAAATACAAAATGGTTTTGAATAAAGATATTTTCAAAATACTTTCTTCAAATAAAATACTTATTTCACTGAATTTAACACTACTTTTGTTCGAAGAGTTCATTTTTTATGTTCCCGTCTATGTGGTCTCATAATCATTCCACCAAAGGAAAATAGACCTGGAAGTGTTTGCAGGTCTAATGTAGTATTGACATTATTGGATTGGCACAGAAACAGTTTGACTTGCAATGTTGGCATTATTGTTGGCAACATTTAGGACGAGTGTGTTCTCAAATAAAGTAATTATCAATTTAAGAATGAAAAATACGAAATATGAATTAAAAAAATTGACAAAACCATTTTGCATTTTACAAATACTAAATATATATGTAGATTATTCCAAATAAAATACAAAATAAATTTGGAAAAAAAGTATTTCAAATGCAAAATAAAAATAGATATTTTGTATTTGCATTTTAAATAGATGTATTTCAAATAAATCACATCTCAATTTATCTTCGAGTACCTTTTAAGTTTTGATGTTGCATAGTGTCAGAAAATCGTCTGTGATAGACATATGAACGCATGTGTGGTCATATAAAGGTTCCTTTAATGATTTAGAGGTTTAGAAGTATGGAACTCTCTGGTGTCCCAAGTGTTAATCTATTTTTTTCTAATAATATAGGTGAAATCAGGCAAAGTATACGCTGCTGCAACAGAGGATATGGATGCCCTAACTTTTGGTGCTAACGTGCTAGTACGTCACTTGACGTTCTCCGAAGCCCGTAAGATGCCTGTTCAGGAGTTCCACTTGGATCAAGTGTTGAATGGACTGCAACTGAAGCAAAACGAGGTACAATAAAAAAACCGTTCATATTTTGACAGAAAAGGTTCGAAACTTTCGGCGTAATATCGTGGTAGTGGTAATTAATTTATATATTACCGACTGTATCCACGACTTCGTCCGCGTCGAAAATTTTTCGATGGCTTTTCCAGGATAACCTTTCTGTCTCTGGGCACATACCATATCTGTACCAAACTTCATCATCATCGAAAAAATTCAACCAAAATAACACTGAAAGTACAAAACAATTTTATCTGTCAAAACTATATAACTTCATAAATATGATACTTTTAAGTGTTTTTATTTTGACATTGACTTTACTGATTGCCATCGAAGGTAACACAAAAACTAACGAACTGGTTTCATTTGTTATAAAACCGAAACTTCAATTTCTTGTCGTAAGCAAAATATCGGTTGACTACAACGACATATTAATTTTCAGTTTATTGACCTCTGCATACTTCTCGGCTGTGATTACTGCGGCTCCATCAGGGGTATTGGACCCAAACGGGCGATAGAGCTGATCAAACAGCATCGTTCGTTAGATGAAGTGTTGAAGAATATTGACACAAACAAATATCCGCCGCCAGATAACTGGGACTACAAAAATGCCAGGGACTTATTCTTGGAACCTGAGGTCACTGACCCTAAGGACATTGAAGTGAGTTTTAAATTCAAACTCCAGAGAAAATACTTATTAGCTTTTAAAGGTAATCATTTCGAAGTAGATATACTGCAATCAGTGTTAAACAGCATACTGAATTTTGTATTCATTTTTCTATAAATATCTTCATTTGTACACAATACATATGACTGATACTGTAATTCAGAGGATTAACATTACCTACAAGAATTTTTAGTTCTACATTGCCAAATGTAGAAACTGTTGTAGAAAACAAATTAATTTTCATATAAACTTTTAAACTTTCGCGTTGCATTATAGAATATATCTGAAACGGGAAATTTAATGCGATTACCTTTTTATTCTGGCTTGACGTTTCGACCGAGTTGCATTGGCCGTGTTCTCTAGCAAACTGAGACTAGGGATGGGCAAATGGAAAAAATATATCGATATATATTGTATCGATATTTTTAGACAATGTCGATATATGCAGAGCAAAAAATATCGATATTTTGATATATCGATATTTTTGCCCCAAGGCACGATTACTTAAAAAATTGTCAAAATATTCGAACGTGAAAAAAAATGGACACATTTTGCAGTTTATATTACTGACTGCGATGGTTTTACCCAATTTTGATTATTTTATAAAAATCACGTTAAATTTCCCGTTTTAGATATAAATTAACTTTCAAACGGAAAATCTAGCCAATCAAAGGTCTAGAGCTAGCTAGTCTGATCGTGACAAAAGCAGTAAACCAAGTGGATAAAGTCCGCTGTTGCCGATTACATGTCGGCGTGCTTCTTCTCCACTCGATGACGTAGACATCGCGTTAAGTGCATGGGAGCAAGCCACGCCCATCGCATGATCGTTCGTTGCTTATAATATACATAAACTTACAGTTAAAATGGTCAGATCCAGATGAAGAAGGCTTAGTGAAGTTCCTGTGTGGAGACAAACAGTTCAATGAGGAGCGAGTAAGAAATGGAGCCAAGAAACTGATGAAAGCCAGAACTGGAACAACACAAGGCAGACTTGACGGGTTCTTTAAGGTAATGCCACAAAATAACAATGTCTTATTTCTCTATATTTCTTTATTTATATAATTGTTAGTGTATCTATTAGTGGTCATAAAGCTTCTGAACAACTTGACTAATCGAAGTCATATTCTCACAATGGTTCATAGATAGCTATATTATGATCCGGTAGGTTGCTCTGTAGTCAAGTTATTATAGCCAAACTCGGGCCAAGAATCATTATGTACGAAGCCATAATGAGTTGCCGCTCTGATCACCGTGCGTCAAATGAATTTCCGTGTCACTCTCTCTCATTGAGCATAACCACAAGTAAAACAATTCGCTATAGTGTTAGCAACACCGACGAATAAACATAAAGGGTAACACTGGCGCCCTCTAGCATAGCGCGACGGTGTTCGTGACGTCATAGAAAAGACCGACTGTCAGCTTGTTCTCCACTACCACTCAAGATTGTATAAGTCAAAACTCGAGCGCTCCACGTCTCTCTATTGTTTTTACCTTCACGACTGCAGCACGAAGTGTTCGAATTCAAATTAATTAATTATTAATTGATATTAAATATTAATATTAATCTATTAATCGATAATTTAAGTTTGGGGTGTCCCATTTGCTATAAGTATCTAACTTACTATTTAACTTTATCTTAGCTAATAATAGTAAGTATGGCAACCTCGCACTGTCGATGTAATTCGTGTCCGCTAATTACTGGCTGGACGTACAAAAGATTGCAGTATTAAAATAATTATTTGCAAAATACTCATAAAGACTATTAGTATTCACAAAAATATGTCATGTTCAGCTGTAGTACTGTGACCCTCCCCTAATGATGCACATTAGTACAAGTCTAGAACTTCGCACCAACAAAAAACAGACGCGCTCTTAAAGCAAAAGTTCCATCATTATTTATGATTTTTGGTCTGACTAGCTAAATCAAACTCATTTGGCTACCTATTGGAAAGAGCAGAACTACGTCTGCCAGACCAGCTATTCTTTAAATAGAAGGAGCTGACTGGATGACATCAACATACACATACAGCGCAGACCACTAAGTCTGAGGAGTTTAATTTTTTGCACAGGCGTTCTTTAAATGATTTTAAGGAAGTAGGTACTAAAAAGGAACTTAAAATTCAAGCCTTGAAATATCCTATAGGGCTTGAATTTTAAGCCCAAGTAAAGGGATGTCAAAGTAATTGTGGACGAAAATTAGATTTCGTTAAATTATCTAGGTACTAGCGAGGTACCCCGGCTTCGCCCGAGTGGGATTTCCAATATTTAATTTTTTTAATTGATATTTTCATACAAAAATACCGTCCAAAGTTCCGACTTTTCTGGTGGATTTTCCCAAAATTTTCTTTCATACAGACCTTGTCCTGACAATTATGAGCACAACAAAAAAGAAACGGCCAAATCAGTTGAGCCGTTCTAAAGTGGTGATCTTTCATACATGCTGCAATTGATTTTTATTTATATAGATTTGTATCGAACTTATGAAGTTACTATTGTACTTAAGTTTCAGTTAGTAAAGGATAAATCATTATTTATATTTTTCTGTTTTATTTTCATGTCAAATTTTTTGTTAAGTTCCTGTATTCACAATGGCATCCCGATTGTATAAGGCAAGAAGCCGGTCTTAATATCTCGTGTGTTATCTGCTTTTATCTTTAACTTTAGGTGACGACTACACCGAATCCCAAACGAAAGGCCGAAGAGGATAAAAAGAACGCAGCAAACAAAAAAGCGAAGACAGGCGGCGGTAGGGGAAGGAAACCGA
Source organism: Zeuzera pyrina (assembly GCA_907165235.1). NCBI lineage: Eukaryota > Metazoa > Arthropoda > Insecta > Lepidoptera > Cossidae > Zeuzera > Zeuzera pyrina. Next base: position 11,636,664 of record OU015641.1, read on the forward strand.
AATAAATCGATATATATTTTAAGAATCTGTAAGTTCTAACTTGTATTTAATACTATTAAAATTGTTTTGCGTAATTAAGCACATTCACTTTGCAGTTGTTTAGAATCGACCATTCACAGACAATTGTATGAATTTTAATTGGTTGTATTTTAGAAAAAGTTGTTACCTCGTCATTGACATTATAATAATGTTAATTTTATAGCAGCTGGTCTGTTTATTCTACTTTTCAAAACAACGAAAGTAGAAATCTCATTGGAGTAGATCAGGATGGAAGCTTTTAATTTTTTTTAAGGACATCAAAAGTTGGTCCTTATATATACGATATTAAACGCAACTAAGACGTACTACAAACACGATACAATGCGCTCTCTAGTGTGCTGTAAAAAAATTTAAAAAGAAATTTGTTACTTCAGTGTCTGTTTGTTAGTAAACTATATTATAATGTATAGACTCGGGTGTTACTTTACGGAAATCCATTTCATGTGATGTATTCCCACAATCTTTAGCTATTTTCCACTCAAACTTCAAATACCACAAATCGACACGTGTTTCGCCTCTCAACGAAGCATCCTCAGGATATACCAGAGATCGAACTCTGTCAGCTAACCAGCACCAAACTATTAAATAAGTCTGCTGCACGACTATTTATACTAATAGATCTATTATTTGCACGACTATTTATACTTACATACAACACACATACATATCTTCACGCCGTATCCCTAACAGGGTAGTCAGAGACTACCAAATGAAACCAGTGGTAATCCGTATAATCGAAAATCCGGATAATCGATTTCAAAGTAAAATCAAACAATATTTAAATCAATTTTTATTATGTAATGGGTTTTACATACGTCGTTTAGACAATACGATATTAAAAAAATAAGAGCTATAACGATAATGAATTACATAATGCCTATGTAATTTAAAATTTTGATTGGAAATAACTTGTTATTGATCTTTGACGTAATGAATCACATCTTTCCGGTGAGTCCGGATAATCGGATGTTCGGATAATCGGGATTCTACTGTAGTATGAATAGTCGTGCAGTTGACTCGTTTTTTCGAGAGGATGTTTCGTTGAGAGGCGAAACACGTGTCGATTGCTGGTTTTTGAGTTTGAGCGGAAAAAGCTAAAGATTGTAGGAATTCATCACATGAAAGTATATTATTATGACGAACAAGAGATTTGGAAGTTATAGTAAATGCTGGCCCAATCAAAGACTAGACTTAGTAGTATACTTCAAAAGTTGAGTTTTGCCATTTGGGAATTAGTTTCTAAACTAAGGAAAAAAATATATTGGAGTCATTTTGGGTTATCAAATGAAAGCTCTTACATGACGAATTCAGAATTTAACAGTGTGTTAAAAAAATTTAATGCATTTTCATAAAAACTTAAAGATTTCAAAAAAACTTAATATATTATATCCAAAAGTATCGCTTAGAACAATTTGCGACAAAACCACAAACATTGAGAATATATTGTACATTGAAAAATCTCAGAATACAGAATCAACCAGAAGCTGCCATCAGTCGTAGTTGCATGCATCAAATTGTGTCCAGAAACAGAACGAACGACCACCTGCCTCACTTCACACCCACGTAATATTGCCAGAACGCGAACTGTTTACAATTTAATTTATTATAGAAGTAATTTATTTTTCTTTTAAAGGAAGACGGTAGTCTAATGTGTAATATACATTACATATTACAATTTAATGATGGAATTCATATTTTCTATTTTCATCAGCAGGGGGGAAGCTAAGATTTCATATAAAATGACATTAAATAACAAAAACAAATGAGCAAATTACGCAATTTAATATTACAGAAAAGACATTCATTAAAAACTGTAAGGTGAAAAATTTTATTGTACCGGCAACACTAACAACCCGCGCGCCATTTTCTACGAATAGTAAAAGAAATTGAATAATTAAATAAAATTATATGTAAATGCGCTATGAACACGCGAAATGTGATCCTATCCAGTTTCTTTTGAGCCCAACATAATTACTCTACACAACGACACAAGATAACTTATGATAAGGACTTTTTGGCGGGAACGGGAGAAGTGAGGTTGTCATTTTATTTTCATTTTCTATTTTTTACATTTTTGGTAGGTTTAAAGTACAAAAGTGATAGTATGTTGTGTTTTAAAGTTCTGTATAAGTGAAAAGAATGGAATAGGTCTAAATAAACTTGTGTAACTGAAGTTCTCACGCTCTTCCAAGAAGTCCTTCATAACTTCAGTAAAGCCTACTATCACTACTGGAGGAGTTTTACGATAAGAAAAACTAATTTACTTGTGATTCTTCTTAGTTATACGTGACATTGGCAAATGCGCTAATCTGTGCGCCATGCCATAAAGAAAGAAGAACGAACATAAAATAACATAATTTGTATTAGAATGACACATAAACAGCAATACTTTTCATACGACGTCCATAGAGTCACTGATCGGCCGAACTGTGATACTTAGTTATGGTTTTTGTTGCTTCACATTTAAGCGCTTTTACGCCTTCTGGTTGATTAGGTATTCTAAGATAGTTCTATCGGTTGCATTAAGTTAGATATCTCGGACGAAAAGCGCAATGGACGGAGCCATAATAAGTTGCAGCTCTTATCGCCGTGTATCATTCGAATTTTCCTGTCTCATTGAGCGTAACCATGAGTAAAACAGTTAGTTATAGTAAGTATGGCAAACTCGCACTTTCAGTCCAATTCGTGTCAGTGTCAGCTCATGAACGACCTCACATACATTACTGAAATAATTGCAAAATACCCGTAAATCTTGTGTATTGGCTACTAGTATTGAAAAAAACTAAAAATATGTAATGTTTAGCATGTTTTGCTATGTGTTGTTGTACTGTAAGTCTTCCCTAGTCACGCACATTAGTAGAAGTCCAGAAAGTCGGTCAACAAAAGACGGGCACTCTCTTAGAGCAAACGCTCCATTCATTTTGACTCTTGAACCGAGTTAGATACTTCATCTCTAAAAATTTCAGATTACCACAGATTAATTAGTTACTAACGTAAAATATTATCACGGATTAATTAGTTATTAGGCATTACTATGCATTATAAAATTGTCGTGCGTTTGTAGTGTGTTCTACAAATCTGCAATGAAAAATCGCCCTGTCAGTACTTTTGAGCCTTTACAACCCTTAAAGCATTCAGCGATTCAACTTATGTCAAAAGAGGCAAGGAAAATGTCTCCAATTCTTATATAGAAATCGATTATGTATTTCTATCACTTTTTATAACTGACATGCGTTTTTTTATTATTATTGAATATAATTATATTTTAGGATAATTTTATGTTGAACGATTTCCACAAAAATAATGGCATTTCTGATTTTCAATTTAAACTATTTTGTGCAGTAATAAAAATCGAAAGAAACATGGTTTGTAAAGTTATTGTTATTTCCTAATAAACGCACTCTGCAGTATTATTTCTGCTAAAAAGCAAGTTTTATTTAAAATGACCCTTTTTGATTGAAAACTATTACAATTAATCAGATATTGGGGGTTGGTGGGAGGTCTACATAGGGTGACAAGCAGTGTTGGTCAAAAGTATTGTAAAGACAATTAAAATTACTTTTTGTAATTGTTTGCCTAACAAAATGTGTACACAATTACATTTTTACAATTTAATTGTAATTGTTTTTACAATTGCCCAACACTGGTAACAGGGTAAGGTCAAAGTTCAAGGAGCACTTACTAGCACCGCCTCGCTGCTTGGTTTTCACTCATTGTTAACCAAAGACTTCTATATCGCATGTAGGAATTTACGATTAAAATTGTTAATTTGTATTGATTGATAATTTCACAAAAGGTTTTACTTTCTCAATAGCACACTGGCTAGAGCAAAGACTTGGCTGGAGCATAGGTCTACCATGCTCAAGTACCACGCCCAATCTACAATGTGGTCATTTTTTTTTTTTACATACTATCAAACCTAAAAGACGCCGAGCAAAGCTCGGTCGCTCTGGTAATATATAAACTGAGGTAGACTCAACAAATGCTAAAACGTTAAATAGGAATTAACACCGGTGCGTGCGAGACGCCGTTATACGTCACGTCATGCGATCTTATAAAAGTCTCTTAAATTAAAAAAGCTTGAATTACTTTCTCGCTTGCTGTTATCGTCTTCATATGCATTGCTTTTTAATTACACTAGTATAAATATTGTTTGTGTGTGTAATATTGCCAATGTTTTAGTTCAAGGATTGCATAAAAATTTTAGTTTCTTGGAATATGGCGGGTCTACCTCAGTCATGGAGCATTCAACCTATAGAAACAAAATATCGGACCATGTTATTCACCACTGCTCAGTTTATTTACACCAACAAATATCAACTCTCGCTCACATTAAGCAAAATTGCATAAAAATGTTAGTTTCTTGGAGTAGGGCGGGTCTACCTCTGTCATGGAGCACTCAACCTATAGAGACAAAATATCGGACCATGTTATTCACCACTGCTCAGTCTATTTACACTAACAAATATCAACTCTCGCTCACATTAAGCAAAATTGCATAAAAATGTTAGTTTCTTGGAGTAGGGCGGGTCTACCTCTGTCATGGAGCACTCAACCTATAGAGACAAAATATCGGACCATGTTATTCACCACTGCTCAGTCTATTTACACTAACAAATGTCAACTCTCGCTCACATTAAGCAAAATTGCATAAAAATGTTAGTTTCTTGGAGTAGGGCGGGTCTACCTCTGTCATGGAGCACTCAACCTATAGAGACAAAATATCGGACCATGTTATTCACCACTGCTCAGTTTATTTACACTAACAAATGTCAACTCTCGCTCACATTAAGCAAAATTGCATAAAAATGTTAGTTTCTTGGAGTAGGGCGGGTCTACCTCTGTCATGGAGCACTCAACCTATAGAGACAAAATATCGGACCATGTTATTCAACACTGCTTAGTTCATTTACACTAACAAATATCAAGTCTCGCTCGCATTAAGCAAAACATAACCAGTACTGGACGTGTGTGTACATCTCTGTATATTCCGACAGATATTTAAATATTTATGTAATGGTTTATTGTTGCCGTACTTCTCTGCTTCATGATAGTAAATAACTGCGGAATTTTGTATATGATGTATTGTACTTATTGATTCGGCGTGTTGACGCCATAGAGCTGTTGTTTACATCTCATATCTTATACTAATTCTTACAATTATTTATATTGGCAATGTACGTAACAAGTTCCCTTGCGGCAATGCGGTTATTAAATTTTTAGATCTCGCACAAGGTCACGATTTGCTGTGTCAGAGTAATATCTGGCACACGAAAACAGAAAAAAATCAAACTATAAAACAGCCCTAGCCCGTTGGCGCAGTGGCATATGCATCTGCTTTCCAAGATAGGGTCCCGGGTTGGATCCTCGGTCAGATCAATTTAGGCAACGAAATTTTCTAAATTGACTTGGAGTCAGGGTGTTACTGGGATCTCCCCCAGAGTTCATTGTGTGGTACCCATAGTACAAACTTACTGCTTAGTTTGGGGTCACAATCTGTGTAATTGTCTAGAGTATTATTATTATTACAACGCAGTAACCGCAAGTGTTTAGACATAAATTGTTTTCATACAAAATAAATTACATTGACACTATACATTGAGTGCTCCATGTATACGAGTGATCGATTCGGCAACGGAGTGAGTAACGTCACGCCTTTTACGAGTGGAGGCCCTGTGGTAAACAAATTGTCGAATTTATTATTAGGGGTGTCCACTTTGGCCGCTATTATAATTGTCCGTTGAACGATTTCACCGTCCAAGATAAAATAGGGAAGCAAAAAGTATGAAAACGCTTTTAAATTTCCGTGGACCACGTCTACGGCATGACGTTATCGTCGACGGAAAAAGCATCTTTTTCACGATACAATAGAGAAGCAGTTTGCTTATCGTGGACGGTAAAATCGCTCAACGATATTATAAATGTCAGTTCTGGAATATCACGGAAAATCAGTGTAGTTAATGGTGGCCAAGAAAAGGCAGTGAAATCGAGTGAGTAATTTCGAAAGTCGGGGAAAAATGAGATTTTGTACTATTAGCTCCTATTATTTGAGGAGGCGAAAGAAGTATGTAAGGATCGCGAAGCTTGGCCTCTCGTCCTGACTACCCCGTTAGGGGTACAGCGTGAAGATTGCATTTTCCACACATTTCCCAGTGATTTTAAAATGAGGTTTATATTTAAAAAATAAACGGGGGTTGCGGGTTCGATTCCCGCCCTGAGTCTGGGTGTTTATGTATAATATGTATTTATTTACAAAAGAAAAGTATATAAGTAGTATATCAGTTGTCTAGTACCCATAACACAAGCGCTGTGCTGCTTACTTTGGGACTAGATGGCGCTGTATGATATGTCTGAGTAAATTATTATTTCATGCTATAGTCTAACTTTTATCCAGTCTTAAAGAATTTCCATTAATCGCAAAAAATAATGAAATGTAAAAGTTATGAAATGATTCAATCGATTGACATTACAGACGACAAAATCTATATACGTATAAATAAAATTTAAGTGTCTGTCTGTGACTATTTTTTATTCCGGAAAAATACCAACTTCAACGCAGATCAAATCGCAGGCCACAGCCAGTTTTAGAATAAGAAAGAATAATGGCAGTCGTATGGCAATGTTATTTAAATCTATGTAAGTACATATATGTATATGTAATTGAATAAAAGCTTACAGCAAAATACATACTTTAATACTATCAACATCTCATAAAACATGGTAAGTATTTAGTTTTATCGTAATTATACTTGACAGGATTTATTGGGTATATAAACCAAAGAGCGAAAGCGATCTACGTTAGCCGACGGAAATGTCAAAAGCACTTGCATACCTAGGCGAAATGTGTGAGGAGAATGATGAGATTTGAGGAAGCGAAAGAAGTAAGGACCGCGACGCTAGGCGTTCCGTCCTCTCGACTACCCCGTTAGGGATACAGCGTGAGGCTATGTATGTATGTATAAACCAAAGAATACCCATATTTTTGCTGCATACAGTACAATCGTGTGTGTGCTCGTGGTGGATGTGTTTCTGGTTCATTACTCGGTTTTACCAGATGAAGGAATTTGTCTCGGGTTTGAAGTCAATTAAAAAAGAAAAATGAAGGAACATATTTTCATACAATGTAAACATTTTATTTGATAAAATTATTTCAACATGCAATAAGATCTTTGTATCGAATCTCTCTAAACATTACGTACTAAACATAAAGCGGAACACACTTCACTACATTAACATTGCCATATAAATTAAAATATTGCTTTATTAAATATAATAATTTAATTCATAAGTACCGTAAAATGATAATATCAAATGCATAAAATATATTATTCTTGTAATAGCTAATAAGCTATAATTTTATGTCTAGTGATTGTAACAGACAAAAGCGTTTTTTTTCTCATTGTATATTAATTTTAGTTTTTAAAAGTTCTCTTTCAAGAAGTTGATAAGACCATTCGTAGATGCATCGTGGCTTGACACAGGCTTATTGTCTTGCAGTTCCGGTTCAATGGCCTTTGCCAACTGTTTTCCAAGTTCTACTCCCCATTGGTCAAATGAGTTTATGTCCCAGATTACACCTTGAGTGAAGATCTTGTGTTCATACATTGCTGTAATTATAAAATAAAATGTAAAAATTCCAAACAAAAAAATAATCAAAACCTATTTCCATAAGAACGTAACTAAGAATTTACTCAAAAGTTGCTTTCATATAAAAATTGCATAGAAGTCAATTCAGCCCTTCTAGAGCTTCTATACCACACAAAAAGACAGACAGAGACAGGCATTGGTGTTAAACTTAATAACACCCCTCTTCCGCCAGGGTTAAAAATATATTTGTGTACTACAATTTTAATTATTTTATTCTTAACATCACGCAACTTCTCATTCGGAAAGGATAGAGAGCAGCCACAAAAAAACACTGATGCAAATATTAGCAGTAAGTTAAGATTATTATATAGTAAAGTAGTATATAACGTGACTAGCTTTGTCTCTCTTCTAGACTAGACATGGAAGTGTTTTAATTGATAACGACTTTCTTTCTGGAGCCTGAAATATATTTCTATTCAGATATATCAATCTATAATTTTTCAAGTTCATTCAAGTTATTCATTTCAACCACATTACGGGGTATTCTTGAATTTCAAATCTACCTACACTTTAAAATCTGATATTTATTAAATGTTATAGTTAAATAAAATATATATTAGGTAAGCATTATATTATTTTTTTGTTCAAATTATCAAAAAAACTAAGTCGTTTATTTCAATAATCTCCACAGATAATTTCGAGAAGCTGTACTATAAATTGTATACTCACCGATAAGTGCGCCTAGTGTAAACGGCGTCACTTTCTTGACAACAATGGAGTTGGTGGGCCTGTTACCCTTAAATACTTTATGGGGTAGTATTTTAGCGACCGCCTCTGGGGCCATTCCTGACTTCTCTAGTTCGGCTTTGGCCTATTAAAAAAGATGAATTATGGGTAATGTTAACTAGACTCCATGATTTGATAATATAAGGCCTAGATGCTTTACTAACGCGCCGTAAATGAAGCGTGCAAAAGACTGTGCATGTAGTCCACTTAAAAATCTTTGAATCTAACTGGATACCGTATTCTGAAGAGGTAGTTGTAGACAAATTATATAACCTCAAGTAACCTTCATCACTAACGTTTCATTTGTCTCTTTCTAATTCCTGGAAATATACCTACTAGTATATATAATATTGTTATTTATAGATATAGCAATAGCAAAAGATGAAAAGAGATGGAGGAGTATGGAGATGTTACAAGGATAAATTTCTCGACTGTAACTACTTCCTCAGAGTGTGCCTCCTGTTTAAATACTGCTCCAGGAGTCCATCTGATGGTAAGTAGATTGAGACTGATGGACATCAAAAATATCAAAGCCAAAAATCACTTCCAATTGCAAATGCATTGATGATCCTGTGTGCTAAATCGTTGCGCCCTTTGACGAGCAGAAAAGAACGAAATTCCATAAAGCGGCTTACGGAAGGTGTGAGTTGATAGAAATCGTCACGCGACGAAAAAGCGTATGCCTCCTGCATTCGTCTCTCAACGACTCTCTCTCTGTTCCTTCCTACCCTCGCTAGTTAATTAAGTAACGTAGGGCGAGACCCGCGCGCCGCGTGGTACTAGATTCGTTAGCTCTATACATAAATCACAGTGATCTTTCTATTATATACGACGAGATTTTGTTAAAACTTATTCGTTTTTGTTTTTGCATTTAAATTTTGAGAAATGGAAACTGCAACTAAGAAACTTCGTTCCTGACGGGAGTTTCACGATCGCGCACTTTTTTATCGTCTATCTTCTTCAGACTTTTTTGATCTACGCAGGTTGTTAAATAGCTGGCACAATCTAACAGACCAGAGCACCTAGACAAGTGGCAATTGCTTCATAAAATCAAAACACTTGTTAACGTTATTACTCGTCAAAAGGTGCATTTGGCTTCGTTTTATACTGTGATTTTCATACGACTTTACTTATCGTTTGATTTAAAATAAAATTAATAACGTTTGACTACCAATTTAAAATTCGTTGTGCTAGATCACACTATATTTGTCATTCTATTGTATTAGCGTTTACGACAATGAAGCCACCTGTCTAGGCCCCCTGTACTAAAAGTATATAAAATATTGAAATATTTTATACACTTATATAATTATATATAATAGTGTTTGTTAACAATACAGACCTCATTAGAAGTCTTTCCCTTCATAAGCGCTTCAGTTTGAGCCAAAAAGTTTGCCAGCAAGATCTTGTGATGCAATCCTTTGGAGATCAGGTTGTGAGTTTGCGCGGGGGCAATGAAATCACATGGTATCAACCTGAAATAAACATCATAACTTACTAAAGGAAATCTAAAAAAAAACAGCTGACTTATTCAGTCATATCTACATCTACCGAGTTGGCACAGACACTTAAATTATCTAAAACTACTAAGAATGAGTAACAAAATCTTCTTTTTTTAATTTAACATAAATTCAACTTAGAAAGTATTCTTCGGAATTGTTAGGAACTCTAAGTTAAACGCGTGTCTGAAACGCCTTTATGCGATTAAAACTTAAAGGCATTGAATTCCATTCTCTAGAAACCTTGCGCGAAAATGAATTGAATAAAAAATCTATTAATTTATATATTTTTATTATAAATAAACAATAACCCAAGTAAAAATTTCACAATTTCCTGCTATCAGTTTTATGATTTTTTTAAAATGCTCTCTATGAATGATGGGTATGAAGAAGGCCTGGAGACTTATTATTACTAATTCCCTGGGGATGAAGGTTAACCACACATATATTTCGGAGGGTGGAGAGACGAGTTGATAACATTGTAATAACCCAAACAAAAGTTTCGCGGATTTCCTGCTATCCACAGTTTTATGAAAACTACCCTTTATGAGTGGAGGGTATGAAGAATGCCTGGAGACATTACTAATTTCTTGGGGGTCAAAGTCAAATCAATTTATTCAAGTAAACCCAATTACAAGGTATTTTTGAACGTCAAATCTACTTTAGTTCGGTTCAAAGAGAAGAGAAAAAAAACCTGGACACTGAGAAGAACCGACAAGAAACTCAGTCAGGTATAATTTTTTCAACATCATTTTACAAAAGGTTTATTAAAATACAATATTCAGAGAGCCAGTAAATGCATATGCAGAGAAGATCATTTCCAGACTGTTGTTTTATCTTCAACGAAATCATTTATTTTATAGTATGATTGTCTGATCAATATACGTTTTATAACCAATCTAAAATTCTCTGTTAATTGAATAATTTCCTGAGAAACTTTGTTATAAAAACGAATGCAGTTAGCCAAAAATGAAACATTTGATTTATGTAATTTAAATTTTGGAATAACCAATTTATCACGACCTCGGGTCGGGGTGAAGATTAAGAACATACATTTCAAGGGTGGGGATGAGAGGATAACGTTGTGTACCGACCTGGTGCCTTGGTGTATGAGCTGGTAGAATGCATGTTGCCCGTTGGTGCCGGGCTCGCCCCACACTATGGGCCCCGTGCTGTAGCCCACTTCCTGACCGGCCCGCGTTACATACTTGCCATTACTTTCCATATCGCCTTGTTGGAAGTACGCCGCGAACCTGTTATTTTTATTTATACCATTAACGTGGCAAGAAAGCACGCGACCACTGTGTCGGCCGTAGATTTAACAGAACAGGACAGAACGTTCCGAAAGTATGTGAATACTTTATTTTTACTTTTCAATCTATATATTAAAAAAATTGATGAAATCTAGTACGAATCTATGCGGGCATTCTATCCAATCGATTTGTTTAATTTTTTTTTAATGAAAGGTATGCACAGATTTGTCATCATCATTGGAAATCACCTAACTTTCACCCTTCTCAAGTTATACTTAAACGCGATTTCCTCCTGTACATTCCCTATGGTTTCGCGGTACGCGGTTCATTTTGGTCTAAGAACACTCGCTGGCACGTGCTCTCTTATTTGAGCTTTTGCCCACTTAAATTCGGCAGACTTAGAAGGAAACTAGGTGTGAACATTCAACTTGACTTTAAATTGTTGTGTTCAACTTAGGTTAGGTTACAATTACTCATCATATAAGAGCGTTATTTTTGGATTATAATATCAAAACAATGCTGCCGAGCAGCACGGGTCCTGTCGTAATATTTTAAAATAAGTAATTATTTTTTAAGAGAAACAAAAAATGTTTGTTGGATTTTTTCAACAATATATTTATTCGACAAAAATATGTATTTTTTCAACATAAATGATTTTGTTTTTGAAACGCTGTTCCGCCACGCCTTGCAACAATGTGAGTACTTGACTGTACCGGCGTGAAACGGCACTGGGCTCGCGCTTCAGATCCGCCATAAATTTCGGCGCGATGTATGTATTGACTACCTCGATAGCACAGTAGTTTAGGCGTTGCATCTGAGCGCGGAAGGTTCCGGATTCGATTCCCATTCGGGTCAATTTAGGAAACAACTTTTCTAGATAGTCTCGGGTCTGGGTGTACTGGGAGACGCCTCTAGTAGTCATCGTCTGATTCTAACACACACACTAACACAGGGAATGCCCTAGTTTGAGATCAGATATAATTAGTGTGTATTGTCTGGCGCATTATTATTATTTATATACTAGAAAATTTCTCATTATAATAAAGATCAAAATTACCTATGCAAATACTGATCGTAAGGCAGTAAGGCGTGCGTTTCAGCACCGTAGAAGTTGTGGTACCAGATACCGAGCAAGGCCAAGATTACTGGTGCCTGAAATAAAAAAAAATTAAAAACTCTTCTCACTTGCGAAATTAGTTTTCTATTGTCAGTGGTAAAACAAAACAAAATTTGTCATAAAGGCTCTATTATATAAATGATAATTATTCCCCCTCAGATTTTTTTGAGTGATATTTTTTGAAATAAGTTAGTAGGATACCAATATTTAAACGTTTTAAAAATAACACAGTAATGTATTGACAACTTTAAAATCATGATGTAGATAAAAAGATTTCATTTGCCATCACATGACGATGATACAAAAAAAGTCTTAAGTCTACTTTATTTTTATATCGTATGTTTTACAGGTTTTCACTTACGTTCTTCTCTAAAGGAGCGGTGGTGAAGTGTTGGTCCATAAAGTTAGCTCCTTCCAACAGCTTCTCAAAATTGTCGTATCCAATGTATAAGGAAATTGACAGGCCGATAGCCGACCATAGAGAATATCTGAAAAAAGTTGACCCAACCAAAGACAAATTAACTATACAGTAAAAAACTATTACGTTTACTGTTTTTGCTCTTTAGTGTTTAATTTCAGTAAATAAACAATTACATATTTTTTTTATAAATACATTTGCTTTTAATTGTAACTTGATGAGGGAATTACCTAAGTAAATGAGGTGATTCATCAAAATTGGAAAATGCAGGGAAGACACAATCGTCACAGATAAATGGTTACATATTATGTATGACTAATTATTTAATAAACATATTATATATTTTGTACCTTTGGATTTTTGGATATTAATCTTAATTTTTAACTCAATACTACAGATTAATTAGTTACTAACGTAACAATACTATAAAAATTACGTTTTTACATTACAATTTATTAAGTGATTGTTTTGTGATGTCAATACTGGCAACACCTAAGATAATTTGAACTTAAAAATATTTTTTTACCGACTTCAAAAAAGAAGGAGGTTCTCAATTCGTCTATGTTGTTTTTTTTTGTTTTTTTTTTGTATGTTTGTTACCTCATAACTCCGTCATTTATTAACCGATTTCGAAAATTCTTTTTTCGTTTGGTAGGTAATACTTCAGAGGTGGTCCCATTTAAATTTCACCGATATTGGAGCTTGGACTTCGAAGATACACTAGATAACACGACCTGGTTAAAACCTTTATTTATATTGACGATTCTCTTGTATATCGTTGCGCTCCGGAATTAGAACGAAGTTAATTGCAGACCTGCCCTAGATATTTATTTAGGTCAAGACCACTCAAAAGGGAGAAATAAAAAATTTTGATTAAAAAAAAATTAAACCGCCTTCAAAAAAAACACTGAAAAGTATAAAATAACTATCCTTTACTAATCAAAACTCAAGTACAATTAAAATAACTTTATAAATACGATACACGTACCTATATAATTAAATTTGACAGTTATTGAAGTCGCTGCCAAATCAATGTGCAACAACATAAAGTCTATTAGTTTGGTGGGCTTGGCACCAACTTCAGTAACTGTCAAATTTAATTATATAGGTATGTGTATCGTATTTATAATGTTATTTTAATTGTACTTGAGTTTTGATTAGTACAGGATAGTTATTTTATACTTTTCATTGTTTTTTTTGAAGGCGGTTTAATTTTTTTAAATAAAAATTTTATGTTTTATCTCTTAAATAACATACCTTCCTCCAACCCAGTCCCAGAAACCGAACATGTTTTTAGAGTCAATACCGAATTCTGTGACTTTCTCAGCGTTTGTTGACAGCGCCACGAAGTGTTTTGCGACCGCTGATGGCTAAAACACGAAATAACAAAATTATAACGGTGAATATAAAATTTCCATAAAAATAGGTTTCTTTTATCACCTAATAATTCTTTAGACTACCCCTTAAAAACATTATAATTAGATGCACTTACATCCTTGGCGACTTCAAGGAACCAGTTCTTGGCTGAAGTCGCGTTGGTGATGGTCTCCTGGGTAGTGTAAGTTTTTGATGCAATGATGAACAGCGCTGTTTCAGGGTTCAACTTCTTCAATACTTCAGCCAAGTGTGTCCCGTCAATGTTAGATACGAAATGCACCTAGTAATTAAAAATAATGTACTCGTAATGTATTACATTCCTTTATCATACCACGCTAAACATATATACATATCCTCACGCTATATCCCGAATTGGTGTAGTAATATCCGTAATGGAGTAGAGAGTGGAGCATGACACATCACAGTCTACATATTTCTTTTGCCTCTTCAAATCTCATCATTCTCTTCACACAATTTCGTCTAGATATGAGAGTGCTTTTGATCCGTCAACTAACATTCTGGCAATTTGATATTCATAAGTAAGCCTTGGTCGTCCTTAGCTTCTATTACCACTCGCTTTCGTTCTATAGCCAAACCACCTAATCATTCCTTACTTCACTTTAACAACAACACTTTTACAATAAACTTTTTATAAAAAAATCCCTTATCTGTGGCTTTTATGTAATAATTAAAATTCAAAAATCTTAGACACAAAAAATGTATGGATCAATTTCCTCCATAAACCAAGCTATATAATAGCGGCACGCTGTGATGGCCGTTTTGACACATTACAATAGTGACGTGAAATGTCCATTTATTATCGACAAAACTATAATCAAATGTAAGTCGCATCTAGAAGTTTTTGGATTTATAACATTATTGCAAGTAGTAGCTGATTAAAAATTTTTAATAAACAAAAATATAAATGTTTACTTAATATATTTAAATGAACTGAATAATGGAATGAAAATGAATATACATACTTTATTTGCACACAAGATACAAATTCGTACAGCGAGACAGAAAAAAAGGTGCCATAAAGTTTTATTTAATCAGATTGGTCCATGCTGCTATTATCACTGTCGTCGCTGCTATCATCACCTACATTAATTTCGAGGCGTTTTCACTTTTTTGGTGTGTGAAGTTTATTTTCTTCTGTGCCAGTCTCGCCATATTTTTTCTCTGGTTATTCGTCTAACAGTTCGTTGTCCAATATTAAGCGTATCAGCTACGCGTTCCACCACTGACGTTATAAGTAAAATTGGCCCTCCATTTAGAGACTCACGTTCGAAATAGTTACGCAGTCGTATAACGAACTCACGTGTCTGACTGTTTAAAACAGTTCTCTGCGTACGTTCGGCCATATCGACGAAATCCAAAACAAAAGGCGTAAACAATCCGAATTAAAGAGAACGGTTCAACACTAATGCATTATCAATATCCGAAATCCAAATCCAGGTCAAAACTAGTATCACAATCGCAGTGCACTCACAGTTTATTCTTTTCGAAGCAGCGTCAAGCCGAAACTGCTTTGTTTTGTATTGAGCATTGACGCGAGTTTGCCTGAGGTAGTAGTTGTGCTAGCAAGCGATCCTGATGCTATATGTGGGGATCGTATTAGATTTCATTTTTTTAAATTTCGAATTTCATACATACATATCTTAACGCTGTATCCCTAACAAGGTAGTCAGAGAGGACGGAGCACCAAGTAGCAGTCCTTAAATGCTACTTTCGCTTCCTCAAATCTCGTCATTCTATCCTCACACATTTTCGCCTAGGTGTGCGAGTGCTTTTGACATTTCCGTCGGCTAACATTCTGGTGATCTTCATAAGTCAGCCTTGGTCTTCCTTGGCTGCTTTTACCGCTCACTTTCGGTTTGTAGATATTCTTCGTCAGTCTTTCATCACTCATTCTTTCTATGTGCCCGAAACATCTAAGCATTCCTTTCTTCATTTTTACAATAAGACTGTCGTGCAACCCTGTCATGCTGCGTATCTCTTCATTGCTTATTTTGTCCGCAAGGGTGACACCGACATATTTCTAAGAGAACGCATTTCTACTGCATTTATCTTACTTTCACTCGATTTCGAGCATATCTAGACCTCACTACCATACAATAAAGTTCGAACCAACACCGCATTGTGTATGGCCATTTTGGCTGAGTTAGATATATTCACATTGCCTACTAATGCGGACAGAGTACCGTTCACTTTACTGCCGGCTGCTACCCGTCTCTCCAGATCCAACTCAAATTTTCCATCCCTCGCAAACGCACTTCCCAGGTATACAATTTCGTACAATTGTTCTAGACATTTTCCATTTAACCATATATCACACTTTTTCTGTACATCTTCCCTTTCAAACACCAGAACCTTAGTTTTGCTTACATTCATATTCAATCCTTTCATTTCACAGTCCTCTTTCATGCGCACGTAACTAGTGTCTGCAACCCCACTTCTGATGGTGCTATAAGCACAGCATCGTCAGTGTACAATAGGCAGTTTGTCATCACATATCATTCCACTCATACTTACTTTTCAATGGCTGGAACCAACGGTCTAAATAAAACACAAACAGCCAGGCAGACATCACGCAGCCCTGTCTGATGCCTGAACAGATTTCGAACCAAGGCGACATTTCACCTTCTATCCTTACACTGGCTCTGTGGCCTCGTCAGCATCGTCAGCATACAAAAGGCAGTTTACAGTGGTATCATCACATATCATACCACTCATACTACCTTTCAATGTCTGGAGGTAACTGTCCAAATACAGCACGAATAGCCGGGCAGACATCACGCAGCCCTGTCTGACACCTGAACAGACTACGAACTAGGGCGACAAGGCACCATCTACTCTTACACAGGCTCTGTAGCCTTGATATAATGACCTCACAGACTGCACTAAAGGGCCCTCCACGCCATATTCAGGCAGAAGACTCCATAATTTCTTTCGCACTACTCTAATCGAATGCTTTTTCAAGATCCACAAAAGCACAGAAAACTTTGCGACCTATGGCCAGAAACTTCCCTACGATACCGCGGTTCGAGAAAATCTGATCCATGCAACCCCTACCGTTCCTAAAACCGCCTTGTGCCTATCAAAAATATCTTTCAGAAATGGCTTTCATACGTTCCATCAATACCTTGGTATAGACTTTACTTGCTGAGCTGACCAAGCTGATGGCTCTATAGCACGCGCAGTTTAAATGGGAGCCTTTCTCTTTATAAAGAGGCACTATAACCGCGGTGCGCCAGTTCTCCGGAACCTCTCTCTTCTGCCAGCAAAGATTGCACAGGTTATAGAATGTATCCCAGACCCTTCGACCACCATACTTGATCATCTCAGCAGTAATCTCATCATTTCCCGCAGCCTTTCCACATTTCAAACTTCTTATCGCTTTCTCAATCTCTTTCATACCTATGATTTCCTCTAGTTCCTGACCCGAATGTCGCGATTCGTTAGGCTCGCTTACAGTGTGAGAGACAGAGTCGTCACTCTCATACAGTTCTCTATAATAATCACTCCATCGCTGCAGAACATCTTTTTTGTCTGTTAGCCGATGATGTTCTTTCGAACGCACTTTATTCATTCTGCAAGGTGTCGGACCACTTCTGTTTGAGCTGTCCCGACCCATCCATTTATGTCTCCACACACTATAATTCTCTCATTCTCTTCAACTGTCTCTAGAACTCCCCTAACATTCTCCCAAAACTGCTCTAGCTCGCCGAAAGCGACAGAGGACACTGGGGCATACAACATCAAAACAAAAATCCTCGTCAACCCCGTCTTGAGACGAAACCAGAGCTGTCTCGGGTTTACACACTTATACTCAGTTACATAATTAACCAAACAAGAGGACAGTAAGACGCTTACCTCTTGGCATCCCCTTTCTTCTTGTGGTTCTTGTGGTATCTGACCACAAAGCGATGCTCCTTCCAGGCAAGTCGGCAAGTTCACTGCCCTTTCGCTTAGTTTCACTCAAACAACACATCCAATCTTCTTTCTTCCATAATATTAATCACTTCATTCATCTTCTCTTCAATCCCACCTCTCACATTCCAAGCAGCTATTCTGCACTCCTTCCTCCACTGCCGGCCGCGAGGTGCACAGCGTGTTGGGTGGCGATCCCCAACGCCGAACTGCACTCTGCTCACACCAGCGGGGACAAACCGGAGTACGTCGCTTTCGGGGGACGCCCTAATTCATTCGCATACGTTGTCCAGAATGATGTGCACAGGAGAGGAATTGCAGCCCTGAAAAGGGCTGGCAGGGGTGAGGAGCACGCTATCTCGATTGACCCCCTTCCTCAATTTCGAATTTCGAAAAACATATATGCAGAGTTGTGTGGTAAATATGTACACTAATAATTATAATCTTATAAGTTATATGTATAATATAATTGTAATAATATTAGTATAATTAATTTATATAATTGACTTAGTCCATTAAGGATTCTGTCAAATGGTGTTGTTTTTTTGTTAGTAAAAACGTGAAATATTTGTTCGCGGGACCATATTATATAGTTAAGTCATAATATATATAGTTTAGAAATCAATGTAATAAATTTTGTGTCCTAAAATTATACATTTGATAAACTTTATGACTAACTGCACGTTACTATTGACAATAAAGAACAGCAATTTGCTCCTTCAAACAGTCATTCATTTATACGAAACTTCATGAGCAGATAAACGTCAAAACGGCCATCATAGCCGCTACTATAAGAACTTTCTCGAAAACTGCGGCTGTCAAACAAAAACGCATTCCGATCAGTTCATCCGTTCAAGAATTAGACTGAACTACTTCCATAACACATATGTACAGTCAAACAGACAACAGTCTAATTTATAACATCACTCTTTTTCATCGAAGTATGGCAATAAAAACCGTTCTAGAGAAGGACCAACTTATTCTACGTATCCTACTTCAAAGAAATATTCTTCATTAACGATGTACATACATTTGTGATACAAATAGGTTTTCACTCATACCATATTAATATAAAATGTACCTTAAGATGATTGGAGTATGGTTTAAGTGCCTCTGTAACCATTAATGGGCCGAGATCTGAGCCACCAATTCCGATGTTGATGACGTCAGTAATGGTCTTGCCAGTGTAACTGTAATAAAATATATGCACCTTTGCTTGATTTATCATTGTCATATTTAAATTAGATCAATTTCATTTTAAGTCTTGCTCACAGTATTGCTCACATTAAAATATTCGCTATATTATTTACTAGTTTAAAAATTTTTTGATTTTATTGAAATCCTTATAATATTCTAATATTTTTTTCATCAAAAATGCATATCGGTTATATAAAAGAAAAAAATTTGAATTGAAACTACAGAATTTTGGTGAATTGACAAAAGAATATCTGTTTAGGTTCCTAACATATCCCAAGACCTGTTTTACACTTTTAGTAATAAAATATCCCAAAATAATATTTTCTATAAAAGAGGGGACAAACGAGTAAGCGGGTCACCTGATGAAGAATGACCAACCGCTGCTCATGGACACCTGCAACATCCGGAGAATCACGGGTGCATTGCCCGGCCTTTAGGGAAATAGGAAAAGGAGAGGGGGGAGGGGGTGATGGGCCACCCGCACTCTCACTCACATAACGAAACACTACAGCAATAGATGCTGTTATTTCACGCCAATATTCTGTGAGAGGGTGGTATTTCACCAGGGGAAACGGCTCTATTCATGCTGCAACACAGCATAACTCTAACACTCTATATTATTTAAGAGGTGTAACTACGTTGAAACAAAACAACAGATTATATAGTTATTCGTTAAGTGTTTCACATTTCTAACTAAATTAATACTACTGGCCTTCACAGCTCAAAAAAGTTATTGCCGCTTTTCAGTCATTATGAGTTTTTGCCCTGAATATCTAACGGCATTAAGACACTTACCACTTTTAAAGCCATTATTTAAAAATTTAAGTTGAATGTCAGCCTTTACATTGGGCTCTATTACTATAACATAAAGACAAGCCAGCTTCAATCTAACTTTAGGGAACACTGGATATTTACCAGTATAAATAAAATAACTGCAAAATAATCCTTTTATTTCAAATTTACTTAATCTATTTAACTGTAAAAAATTAGGTTTACTTGGCACTTTGCCTAGCTAACTTTTTGGATCGCAGACTAATCCTGAAACAAGCATCCCATCCTTGTTAAACTTATTTTTCCTTTATTCCACTACTCACTGATAACCCAACTCTGGAACTTGGCACTTAAAAACTCACCCCTTCCACTGTCCACTGATTACTTGCTCGGAGAACTCCTTCATGTGTGCCAACACCGCATTCACATCAGGGGTGACATCCTTATCGTTCACCAAAATGGGTCGGTTCTGTCTGTTCCGCAGTGCAATGTGAAGTACCGCACGGTTTTCAGTGAAGTTAATTTTCTCACCTAACAATATAAAAATATCCCAACTTCACCAATTTATAAATCCTTAAATACATTATCAAAAAGTTATCTTTTTCGCTGTCGGATGAACTCAAATTTTTCTTTTTAATGGAAAAGAAAACACTTTTAGCCAATATTGCTATTAGTTTGCATCATCTTCCTGACACCGCTACACATAATTTATTAGAAAATGTCAATTTGTGGTTTTATAAATGTTGCAAAAAGAATTTTTTTTTATCGAAATCCAAATTTTGGCATAAAAGAAGTTCTTCAATTTGATCAGAAACGAATATCGGTCTTTGTATCCCCGCAACGACTCCAACATCAAATCTTTGGGCTAAAAGGAAGATGCACTAACCCTTGCACCAAAGAGCCAGTCAGTGGGCCAAAGACATTGATCTACTCACCTTCCCGTCCTTATACATGTTTGAAATTATTATGTATACAAGGAAAAATATAGATCGAGTTATAAAAAAAGGCGATATTGGTATATTGGTGGTATGGAAACCCAAGGTCATGATAAATTGGTTATTCCAAAATTTTAATTACATAAGTCAAATGTTTCATTTTTGGGTAACTGCATTCGTTTTTATAATAAAGTTCCTCAAGAAGTCACTCAATTAACAGAAAATATATTTAGATTAGTTATAAAACGTACATTGATTAGACAATCATACTATAAAATAAATGACTTCCTTGAAGATAAAACAACAGTCTGGAAATGATCTTCTCTGCATATGCATTTACTGGCTCTCTGAATATTGTATTTTAATAAACCTTTTGTAAAATGATGTTGAAAAAATTATACCTGACTGAGTTTCTTGTCGGTTCTTCTCAGTGTCCAGGTTTTTTTTCTCTTCTCTTTGAACCGAACTAAAGTAGATTTGACGTTCAAAAATACCTTGTAATTGGGTTTACTTGAATAAATTGATTTGACTTTGACTTTGAATGTTAGGATGGGGGGAGGGCATTTGATCATCCATAGCTTGTCTCTGGCAGTAAATATGTTTGTGATAATCCACATTATTACCTGTAAACATGGCATCTCTGGCTTGCTCCACACCACGGCTCTTGGCAAGATTAAGAAGGAGTTCAAATACTGAATCATCCACTCGATTCTTGGAGTAATCCAACAGGATATCGCCATCATTAGGTGTTGGAATACGAAGACTATAAAAAGATTGCATTTTTAACCCTACATAGTTTTTTTAAAACCTATATACACTATACCACGTGGGGGCTTTTCTCACATTAAATAGACTTATTATGCATGCATGCCCTTAACAACTTTTTTTTTTTAAAAGATAAAGGACTCTCAATTACAAAATAAAAAGAAATTCAAATGTTTTGGAAAACTATTTTTAAGGGTCATGAATGGTTCTTGTGCTCCCCTCAACTCAAACTGCGCCTGTCCTGATTACCATCAATTTTATTAGATAATTTGTTTAAGATAGCAAAATAACTATCTCAATAATCATTTCATAATTTTAATATCAAAATTAATTCGGTTAAACGTTATTCAGTTATTATCTCAGTACATATTTATGATAGCATAACTACAGATTAATTAGTTACTAACGTAAAGTATAACTATCGGCGAAAGTCATTGATTGTTTCGTCCGAACGACCTTTCAAGTTCATACAACTTTATAACTTACTTATTATCAAACAATAATTCTATGTTACAATAGCTAAAAAATAACTAATTTGTAAAAGATTAATATTGATAATCTTATTTAAAACATACACTGCAATTTCATAAAGAGAAGATAAAATATTAAGTAGGCACCTGAACTTCTTAAAACGCTCGGGGTCTTGCTGAAATAATTGCAAAATATTTATTTTTGCGGCGTTCGAATTGTAAAATTCTTGCAATTTCTGATATGCCGGGTCTTGTTTCAAATTGATTTTCGGCTCCATTTTTTTATATAATAAAAGTATACAAGTTTTAAGAGAGCGGCACTGCCAAATCTGCCGTATCAACACTGATAACGAAAGTCTGTTTGACATTTCAATGACGGACGAAGGTTAATTACGTTCCGTTTCAGTTCGCCAACCAATGTTGACAATACATTTTTTACTTAAAGATGAAGAATATGTTATGATCTTATGATGAAATAAGTCGGCGGTTTACCGGCAGGTTTATAATAATTTAGGCTTCATCTCTGAGCTCCACTGTGCCAAGAACAAAATTACAGACTTTTCGTGCGTTATTTAAGTTTACACTTTACCCTCAAGTCAAATTAAATCATTCGGAAATGACGTCACAAATTAGTATTACCGTGTTATGAAATATTTCATAAGAGTTACTTTTATTTTAGATGATTCAACATTAAAATTGATTCTATTTATCATTTTATTTTATCTATTTATTTTATCCATTTATTCTGTCTATTTACTTTATTCATTTATTTTATATATTCATTTTATTAATTTTCAGCATTAGTCATGCAGAGACCATTATCGTTCTTAAATTGTAATAACAGTTGTTATTTAAATGAGTTAGCATTTAACAATAACATTAATTATATTATACATTTATTTGTTAATTAAATTAGCAACAAAGACCATGCAAAAATCCTTGCCGCCCATATATACATAACCACACGTGACCACACATAGTACGACCACATCATGTAGTAAAAAAACCCTAAAAAACTATTATCCAAACTACATACTATATTATGATTGAACGTGAAGAGGTCTGAACTCTTTTAAGAAAGTGGCATGATCAAAGAGAAGGCATGGTGCTGTTATGAGGGCAATAAAAATGCAACTAGAGAAGCTCATGTCAATCTTATGATAATACCGCCACTTTAAAATCATTTTACAATAATTTTAGACTAATATTAAAAAACTATTAGAAAACTAATATGAACCAATTATAAGATCATTTAAGTTACCCAAAGTCGATTTGATATAACAAAGATGAAGAAAGAAAGATTGCCCCAGGCTAAATGGCTAGGTCAGGGGATGGCAAACTTTTAAGCCGGAAGAGTCGACCACAACAGAAATATCGATTTCGTGAATTTAAAAGAGCCACGATTTTTATTTCAGCTTTACACATAAACTTGTGCTACATGTGTATTAGTGCTAAGTGTCTTTCCGCTTCAAAGCTTTTAATTGTTTTTGGGGAATTTGAAGAGCCGCAGTTTGGTCTTGTAAAAGCCGCATGCGGATCGCAGTTTGCCGACCCCAGGAGTAGGCGACTGTTTTTAACGACCAAATTAACTACGAAAAAATATAAGTTATTGCTTTTAAACTCGTGTAGTGGGAACAGAGGGGATAAGATCGTCTCTGTCAATCCTAGCGCTGTGTAATGTCATTGCGACTTTGTGACGTCACAGTTATGTAATGCTATCTCCCTCTAGCTCATCCCTACTCTGTTCCCACTCCCCTCCCACGTTTAAAGCCCAATAACTTAATTTCTATCAATCATTTTAAAAATAGTTTTTTACAACTGTATTCAAAATCTTTAATTATTTTCATGCAATATATAAAGTATGGCAATTTTAAGAAGAGTGATTTAGACTATTGTCATACATCGATCTACTAGGAGCTAAGTTTTCTCTTCAGCTATTAAGTGTGTTTTTCGTACCACCTGGAAGAGCAGGCTTTCGAGCAAAACAAAGGCCCCTCGCCCCCTTAAGCTTGAGCATGACCGCAGTCTTTCAATAGTAAAACTTTTTCTATGAGGAAAGCATACTATTCAATGACATCTACAAAAATATCGCTAATAAAACAATAATAAAACTTATAGAACTTCTTTATTACTCAATCACGAGAATAATAATTTCACATTCTATTTAAAGTTAAAGGCAAAAACATTTAAACGAACCAAAAGTTTATAAGATCTAAATGAACAGCTTCGTATTTACTGCAAACTGAAAGATTATTATTTTTATAATTCCATGAAGTTTTTTATAACTTAAAATATCGTGTATACTGACCTCTAGCGTACTTGTATTAAAGAGGTCAGTGATCAATGATCATATATCTTCATAATATTATACATTATAAAATTATTACAAAATAAAACGAATAATGACATGAACCAGTGATATAAACAAAAAAAGATCTGTAAAAAGTTGACATAATTATAAGTAATACATAAATATTCTCACGCTGTATCCCTAATGGGGTAGTCAGTTTCGATTTTTGTTTTATTATTAATTTTGAGCAGTTGTCAGCTTATTTTTCTAATCAAAAATTTTTTTTATTACATGGACATTACATAATTTGGCATTTAGGTATTTGCTTCACTTTTTAGTATGAAATGACAACAAATTTTATTGTTGTCGGAGTATAATAGCCATAATTATAATGAATAGTGATACAATTTATATTAGCATAGTTAAAAAAGTGAATATCATCTATAATACAACACAGGTAACAAGAACACGAGATACTAAAACTGAAATATTATAGTAAATATTTGTCTAATTCTTATTTGTATATATTATAAAGTATAATAATATTTACCTTATCTAATTATTTTGTCACTTGTTTTACTATAGGCTTACATCTGTTTATTGCTTGTCATTCTAAAATCTGTATTGTTATTATGTTTATTAATGTACCTTTATTTTAAATTAGTCGTGTAATACTTTCTATATTATCGTGTACTAAATTGTGTTTCGACATTTTATATTTGACATATACATGCACGTTTATTTTTAGTGTTATGCCAAAAGAAAGGTTACTAAAAATGATAGAAGTTGTGCCAAATATCGTTTCAAAAACCCCCACTTGTGTAAGTGTTAATTTGGAATTTAGGAATTATTTAAGAAACAGCCAGAAAACATTTGGGCGCCAAATTGTCGTGTAGCGACAATAAATTAAAAATGTAAAAGAAATTTAGATATGTAAATTATGTATTTTAAAAATTATACTAATTAAGTTATATAAAAAAATACATATTATTACTGATGTCTGTGTCTTGAAGAATAATTAGTTGGTGGCGCTGGTTTAGTGTAGCTGTATGTGGGTTTATTACTTGGCTTCTGACGTGCTACCACAGAAACAATGTGCTGGGTTTCCTGGGTTGCTATAGCATCAACATACCATTCCTCATTGACTTGTATTACCTTAAAACCAGGAACATCCAGAAAAAGTTTTTCTAGAGATGGTTAGCCTATTTTTTTAAAAGGTATCCATCCATTCTCCTTGAAGTTCACGATAATCTCTGTTACATTGTCTTATAGTCAACGCTCCTTTAACAGATATAAGTGTGGCTTGTAGTGCTTGTATAAGTTGTTCTTTGTCAACCATTATAACCACATAGTAGTATTACTTAATTTTCGAATTACCGGTTGAACAGTAAACGTATTTAACAAAAAATTTTATAATTAATAAAGTTGTTACAGCCAAAATTTCCTTTTCCTTACCATTCACTGAGTAATCTCGTCTTATTTTTTTTGCCTTCCTTCTTCAAAATTTCAAATTTCCATCTTTTTCTTAACTCCGGCCAGTACTAAATGAAATTATTATACAAACTTATTTTATATCAAGAAATTTTTGGCATAACACATAAAAATAAACATGCATGAATATGTCAAATATAAAAGTCAAAACGCAATTTAGTACACAATAACAGAAAAAGTATTACACGAATAATTTGAAATAAAGGTATATTAATAAACAGGATAACAATACAGATTTTAGAATGACAAAGGATAAACAGATGTAAGCCTATAGTAAAACAATAAGTGACAAAATAAACGCAAAGAACACAATATTAGACAAGGTAAAGATTACTATACGTTATAATATATTATAAGAATTAGAATAAGAATTAGACAATTACATATTTACTATAACATCTCATCCGAATTATCTGTAGACTTGATTGAAAAGCTGGTTCATATGACGTCATTTAATAGGTCTGCAGATGTTTCCGATGTGTGTATTATTTTAATAAAAATGACGTCCCTGTTGCTTAACTATCGTTCAAAATTTAAACCACAACTAGAACAGAAACTACTTTTAAACAGCGTTAGGAAAAGAGCTCTAATTTTCGCATAAAGAGTGCAACTTTTTTACGTTTTAATAAGACTTTTAAATAGTATAAAATCGAAAAAAATATCTGTTATATATCCCATTTTGTCAATGACCTCCTCATGAACGATAAATACAACTAAATGAAATACTGTGCCTCATTTCAAGTAACATTCTTCTTACATTACACTTAATCAAAGAATTTAAATCACATTCGTCTATCGGAAAAATTATTTGAATCTTATTAAGAAAATCTGAGAAGTCACGTTATTTGAAGAGGGTATTAATTATTGCACGTAAAACGGAACGTAAACGTCACTTGACAGAAAACTAGTCGTTATTACAGGGTAATAAAAACGCGTTTTCTATGCAAAGCGATAGCTACCGCGAGCCACATAAGCATGGCGGCGGCATGTGATGCCAGTAGCTGCGCGTGCGTCGGAGCTAGTATGCGATAATAAAACGGGAAGTGTCGCTTAAGGAGTTCGCTGCTAATGTACAGGAATAGGGCGTTTTGACCTGGTGACAAAAAACACTGTAATATAGCTTCGCAATTTTATAACACTACATATATATTATATACACAATTTTAATGTATCAAAGCATAACAAAATCGCAGTTTGGATCTAATTTGTATATTTTTAGCTACTTTTCATAAAAGGTATCAAAGTTATTGATCAACATGGGTTGCAATTTTCTTTCACTTGTACTGGGTACTGGATTCAATTTGAACTGTGGATTTTCCTTGCTTTATTGAGAAGCAAAAGAGTTTAAGCAAAAGATAGCTAAAAATATGTGAATTGCCGAGATGGATTTTCATAGTGACTAGTCTAAAGAAAATCACATTTAGCCACAACTTCTAACAACAAGTTTCCGGTGTTCCAAATGGCAAACTGAAACCAGATAGAGACTGATTGTTAGAATTTCAAGGCACCACATTCTATATTTTTTTACCGGTATTTATACCTGGGCTACCGCGTTTTATAATGCTCTCTGTTGGTCAGTAGCTAATATCAATGTACGAATGATTCAGGCTATTTGTACCTCAATATTGGCGCTACAAAAAATGTACTTCAATATTCTAGAAAAAGACATTTTTTCAATGAAAATAAGTTAACCACAAAAAACCTGGATAAACTTGGAAGTCAAACACTATTTAATTATAAAATTTCATCGAAATCGTTAGAGCCATTTCCAAAAAACCAATATCAAGTATTGCACACTTAAATTTAAGAGATATTCAATTTGGTTGGTAATCTTAACGCTCTCTAGGAAATCTCTCTCTAAAAAATCTCCCTAGGAAATGGATTGAAATGTATAATAAACAAATCATACCAGCATAGTATAGTGGACGTCCACCCCACTTGGTCTTGAGATCAACCACAAAGTACAGGATAGCTTGTATGAAGAACGCCATTGAAGATGTGACTAGGCAGTACGAAAGCGACCAGAGGTTCTTGTTCACTGGGATCACACCGCCGCTCTTTGAGAACATACACAGAGCGCCGCCTGTCACACCGAACATCAGCGACCAGAATACCCAACGTATCAGACGGGCCCTGGAATAGAGAAGTCACTTAAAATACATGAGGAACACCAATATCTAGAATAACTTATATTAGTCGACTGCTGAAAATGAACCTCTCCCAATGCACGCCTCTAAGTCCGATCTTCAGGTTTTCTCGTTGAAATACTGCCAGCCACCTCGTTGAAGAGCGCCTTACACTATCTGTTTTCAAACGCGGTCAGCACTCTAAACTTATCTACTTCAACCATTCTTCTACAAATACCAGTCCACTGCCACGTCGGTTTCGCTTCTTTGTTAGATTACCTCATATCGGATTATATCTTTCACAGACACTCTGAGAAGAATTTGTTCCATAGGGCCAGTCCGTATCCATGTTTCAACTGCGTATGCCATTATGGGTAAGATGCATTAATTAAAAATGTTCATCTTAACATTGCAGGATGAGCGACGAGAAGACTTCATAGTTTACCAAAATATGTTCTCTGGCCCCAACGAATTCCCCAATCGACATCCCATTCGAAGTGGAATCTGTCCAGCATGAGCCACAAGGAAGTTATTAACTTCTGATTAGATAGTGATTTGACCTTTTAACATGTCAAAGTTTTAGATAATGTGGCCAGTCAAATTTTTTTTTTAAAGAGGGGCCAAACGTGTATGCGGTTCACACCTGATGAAGTGACTAACCGCCGCTCATGGACACCAACAACATCCAAAGAATCACGGGTGCGATGCCAGTCTTTAGGGAAATATGGAAAGGACAAAGGACGGGGGTGATGGGCCACCGGCACTCTTACTCACCAAACAAAACAGCAATAGATGCTGTTATTTCACGCCGATATTCAGTGAAGGTGGTATTTCACCGGGTGAGCAGGCCCAATTCGTGCTGCGATGTAGCATGGCTTTACCACAATTAATATCGATTCAACTAAAACCGCTGCTTTAGAGAGTATTGTAACTATAGGAGACTGTATACATATCCTCTATTGATTAACATCGTTGTGATTGCGGCTTACCGTTTTAGAAGATTAGTGGCTGCTGAGTAAATTAGGCTCCCCAAAAACAAAAAATTCTACATCAGTTCCCCAGTTCTAGTTAGAAATATCAAAAAAGACAATAGATCTCGTAACTCACCTAGCGTGGTTGTAAGCCAGCATAATCCTCGTGGCATGAGCTCCTGCCTGCACTACAAGCACCCCTGACAGTATCCCCAGCAGACCCTCAGGGTCATGGGGCTCGCTGGTCTGGTACAACTTATGAAATGTGCCACGTTGGTGCAAGTGGGACGGACCAAGGATTTTCCTATAAACAAGTGAAAATTACAAAACATAAATCTGGAATGATTACTAGCACGAAACTACATGAAATATGTTAAGGTTGAACCACTTTCATTAGGATAAAATATTGCCCAACAGCAATCCGTGCTAGGACATAAACTACAGTTGTCTCAGTAGTGTCAATGCTCTCAGTTCTTCGCTAATTCTCATTACACAACCAAGGAATCCCAAATCTTTCTTCATAAACATTTAAATATGAAGTGACATAAGAGTGCAAATGAACAATAGATATGGACTCAGCAGCGGAAGCTACTT
The DNA here is from genome assembly GCA_907165235.1 of Zeuzera pyrina. Taxonomy (NCBI): domain Eukaryota; kingdom Metazoa; phylum Arthropoda; class Insecta; order Lepidoptera; family Cossidae; genus Zeuzera; species Zeuzera pyrina. The sequence continues at coordinate 11,666,283 of OU015641.1, forward strand.
TTCTGTTGTATTAAATAAATAAAAAAATAATATTGGGTCCTTACATATGAAATTGGCGTTTTGTACGGGAGGAATATAAAGTCAATTTTTTTTTTGTAAAATATATTTAATTAATCAAAGTATGCACCGTTGTTATCTATGCACTTTTGCCATCTCATAGGTAGTTCATTGATCCCTTTACTAAAAAAACCTTGGGGGCGAGAATCAATAAACTCTTTGAAGGCGGTTTGGACTGCCGCATCGGAGTTGAATTTTTTTCCTTGTAAGTTGTCCAAATTCCGGAAAAAATGGTAATCTGTTGGAGCAAGGTCCGGGGAGTACGGTGGATGTCGCAGACATTCCAATTGTAGCTCATCTAACTTAGTGGTTGTTTGTTGTACAGTGTGTGGTCTAGCGTTGTCGTAAAGCAGCAGTGGCCTAGAGCGATTGACCAATCTCGGTTGTTTAGCAGCTAGTTCTTCCTTCATGGTTTGCAGTTGCTGACAATAGATATCTGCCGTAATCGTTTGGCCAGATTTTAGAAAGCTGTAGTGAACGACACCGGCGCTAGTCCACCAAACACCCACAACAACTAACTTTTTCTGAGTCAATTTTCGTTTAGGGCAGGATTTGGCTAGGTCTCCAGGGTTCAGCCATTGCGACGAGCGCTTCCGATTACCGTACAGTATTCACTTTTCATCACAAGTAATGATTCGATTTAAAATCCCTTCATTATTGTGTCGGTTGAGCAAAGTAACACAACAGTCGACGTGTGTTTGCAAGTTCGATTCACTCAATTCATGAGGTACCCATCGTTCAAGTTTTTTTACTTTCCCGATTTGCTTCAAGCGGATTAATACAGTTTTGTCACTTACCCCGAAGCCTGCAGCTATCTCTGAAGTGCTTTGTGATGGATCCGCTTCCACAATAGTCTTTAATTCTTTATTTTCCACTTTGATCTCCGGCCGTCCACGGGATTGGTTCTGAAGGTCGAAATTTCCAGAACGAAAACGTTGAAACCAAAAACGTATCGTGCTTTCTTTTGTGACACTAGCGCCGTACACATCATTAATCCTTCGAGCTGTTTCTGCAGCAATGGTGCCACGGTGGAACTCGTACTCGTAAATATACCGATATTTCATGTTTTCCATTGTGCGGTAATAAGCGACGCCAAAGAAAATAATAATGAGGAAAAAACAAATGAATGACTGTTTTCAAAACTCAAATGTACCAGCTTTAAATTTGAATTTGGAGTTCTTAACCAAAGAGGAGATGTTTCAGATCAAAGTGGTCAGTACGACAAAACGCTAATTTCATATGTAAGGACCCAATAAATAAAATTTATCAACAACACTTCCATTTAGCCCTAATATTGTTTCTATTTATTGCGTATTCTGTGTTTTATATGCTAGAGTAGGACTTCCCAACCAGTGAGGCACGCCTCACGAAAATGACGTTGAGAGTTTGTAGGGGGCATGATGCGTTTGCTTTTAAAAAAAAGTCTGTTGAAGCCGTAAATTCCACTCAGAAATTAGATCAATCGCTTATTCATTTATTATTATTAATTCATGCAATCGATCGTTGTTCCAGCTGGATACAATACAACAACAAATATGTCGTCATTTATATGTAAAAAAATTAAAAAGGGATAGAAAATATTTTTTATAATCTGGGGAGGTTTGAGGTACAATAGCTTGGAAAACCTTGTGCTAATTTATAATTTCTAATTTATAACTTATCACGAGAAATGTATTCATTATTTTCTCTGTATAATAATATAATAATCAATAAAATATTAAAGAAAAACGGATCGAAACAGCATTTATATATCATTTTGACATAAAAATAAGATTTAATCTTTCATTTGTAGATTACTTGGATAAAACTTATCAGATTCATTTTAGCGAAAGACATGCTATATGAGAATTGTTGAAATAAATACCTGTCTATATATCCAGCGATGCCGCCGGTACAGTTCTCCAGCGAGAAGTCCCCGTAGAGTGTGTTGTGAAGACCACCGGGCCCCATATATCCGCGCGGGCAACCCGGCGCAGCTACGAAGAGGGTGACACACACCTACCGCCGTAATACACACATTACACACATTGCATCCAATCGCGGCAGGTTCCGGGTTCGATCCCGGTCGGGTCAATTTAAGAAACACACTTTTCTAGATTGCCTCGGGTCTGGGTGTAGTGGGAGACGCCCCTAGTAGTCGTGATCTGATTCTCATAGCATACGGAATGCCCCAGTTTGAGATCAGATAACTAGTGTGCATTTTCTGGCGTATTATTATTAAAAGATACTTCGATGTGAGTAATGCTTTGCTTTAAATATTACATATCCAATAAATATTTCTGTATTACAATTACTATAATAAACTAATAATTAATTAATCTGTGCTATAATATTCGACTCAACTCTCGTGGCGAAATTTTTCATCAATATTTGTATGAGTCACACGGGCCCCACTGTGATTTATAAAGTAGCCTAGTGGCTAAAACTTTATTAATAATTTTAAAGCCCCCTAAAAGGATTCCAAACCTTTATTATGTGTATTATATTACCTGTATAGTCACAAATATAATCGTAATGAGCCATTGTTGCCAACCAGCCGAGATGTCACGAAACAGGGAGCGCCCTGAAACAATAATTAATATACAATAAGGTTCGTTTGACATTAACGAACACGACAATGTATGAAATGTCACTGTGTTCACTCAATTTTTCACTTAATTCTGTATAACAGTGATTGTATAGCTTCAGTTAAAAATTCAAAAATTCCTGCATACGCAACATCTCTGGTACAGAGAAAATAATTCCCAGAATATGTTTTTATCCTAGATAAATCTCGAATCTCCAAACAAAATTTTTCGAGCAGCGTTTTTGTAATAAAAAGACGATACATATTATGTATGGCGTGATCTCACAAGCGATGAGAAGTTGTCAGCTTGTCTGTGATTGGTCGATTTAATTGTGACAGAGATACTGTGAACGCCTTGTGTTACAAAAATTATTCTAAAGAGATCTGGAATTGCGTTGATTTCGGTCACAGTTTTCGTGTTGTCTTCGGTGGGAATCGGCGCAGTGGGAACCCACCTACTTCGTCTCATTACTATCACCACCATCACCATCACACTCCTCACTCATCACTTCACCACGCAAAAAGTATTTCAGAAACATAGTAACTTCAATTACAAAGTGTAGTAATTAATTATAAACAAGATATTAATTTATCTAATAACTGCTTCTATGAAAATAAACATTATGTATGTAATTAGCTAAAATTAAAAATGTATAAAAGAAACACAATACAAGAAAGTTTCAGTTGTAAAAAAACTACTTTCGCCCAACTACTACTTGTGTTGTTTCAACTATGAACCACCAATCATAGAGACCCTTTAGTTAATCTCTGACTCAATGAATTTTTGATTGAAGACACCACATTTTGACTAATCTATTGAATAACCCAATAATTGAACAGCACCAGTACTTACTCACCTGGTGTAATGTTCTGGCTAGTTCGCATGAATGCACACTCTAGGATGCCCACGATTAAGTACATGGCCGCTAGACGCTGTAGTACACCGGGCAGTCTCACATCTGCCCATGATACATTCACCGAGCTCAGAAAGATGCCGATAAGGGCCATTAGGAGAGAACGTTGTGCCACCTGCCGAATAACAAAGAAATAGATATGACCTTTAACTTTGATCTTGAAGAAAGAAATTTTTTCCTTAAGAAATGACTCAATTAACAGAAAAGAAAACTTGTTATTAAACTCACAGTTTGGAAAAGCATACTACAAACCACAGATATTTTGGGCAGATATGTAGTAAATTTTTTGGTGATGCCACTTATTTCAAATATGCCAACTAAACCACATTTATTAGCAAGTAAAATGCTAGAAGTTATAAATAAGATCACCATATCCAATTTTGTAACGTAATGTTTAAGAAACATGTGGGGAGAGTCTTTTGAAAATAATGTAGGCAGTTTTAATGCTTAGTATTGATAGTGTGACATATATGTTGCTGGACGAGCTGTATAACTACTGAAAACCGAATACCCGAACATGATTCATGTAACATGTTTAGCTTGTGTCCTTAACAGAGTAGCAGAACAAGTCCGATCTCATTATGAAAATGTAGATGGATTAATTTCAAATGTAAAAAAGATTTTTTAAAGGCCCCAAATAGAATAAAGATTTTTAAAACAATGTACCCCAATTTAACATTGCCTCCACAGCCGGTGATCACTAGATGGGGCACTTAGTTAAAAGCAGTTGCATACTTAAGAAAATATTTTCAAGAAATTTCGAACGTCTTTAACCGTCTGAACAGTAGCGAAGCTTTGAGCATAAGAAAGGCAAAAATAATTATCCAAAATGAAAATATTTTCAACGATTTACTATATATAAACCATAATTTTAATATAATATGAAAAGCCCTTGTTGATATTCAGAAAACAAATCCGTCTTTATCAGAATCCTTAATTATATTTGATTCCGTTACATTAGTTTTGTATTGGACACACAACGAAAGAATTATCAATAAAATGGAAAAACTAATAAACCGAAATCCAGACTTCGATATAATTAGTAATATGAGCGAGAATATCGAAAAAGGAATTGAAACAGATAACCAAGTTGTCTATAAGATTGCACCTCTTATTTCAATTGATCTTGAAAGATCAATTTCATCATACAAATGGATATTAGACGTCAAAGAAATAGGTTGACACCGAAAAATATAAGAGAAAATAATGGCTATCTATTTCAATTCTAAACAGGAAATTAATCCAGACTACCGTAATCAGTAGCATAAGATTTAAAGTCGATTTAAACAAAAGTTGTAGAATCGGTTAATTGAGAGCTGTTTTTATTCCGTAGATTATTTTGACTATTTTAAGTGTGTACGGGAACCTAAATATCTATTTGATTTAACCATGTATATGACAATGATATTAATAAAACTGTCGTAACCAGTAGAGGTCACACACATAAAAGCGTTGCGGCGATGAGGCGCAAAAATCGGCGGCGCGCCTCCATACAAATAACACAACGCCAAAAATGGCATTGCGTTTTTCTTCAATAAATTCACGCGTTGCGATACGGCGTCACGCCGCGTAGTTTTTATGTGTGTAAGAATAAAATTTTACATGCTAGGTTATGGTAACTTGTGAGGGCCTTTTGTGATTTTTATTAATTTGACCAAATGTATGTACTACACTTTGAGAGAAATAAATGATATTCTATTCTACTCCATTCTATTCTATTCTCCGATTAAACTGGGGCCCTCATAAATCAGTTGTAGGGACCCGTTTTAGCAACTCTTATATCATTCCACAAATGAAGTTTAGGTATTTATGCTCCCTGATTTCCGATCTCTACTTCTAATAAAACTTTTGACCCTAGAACAAGGATATCTTAAAATAAACTATAATCATAACAAATAAAAAAATTTAAAGTAGACCTTTGGTTTTAAAATAGATCTAGTGTTAGCAACACCGACGAATAAACATAAAGGGTAACACTGGCGCCCTCTAGCAGAGCGCGACGGTGTTCGTGACGTCATAGACAAGAACGACTGACGGCTTGATTCCCAATACCCGCTCGAGATTATATAAGTCAAAACTCGAGCACTCCACGTCTCTTTATTGCTTTTTACTTTCACAACTGCAGCATGAAGTTTTCCAATACAAATTAATTAATTATTAATTGATATTAAATATTAGCATTAATCGATTAATCGATAATTTAAGTAAAGTTTAAGGGTGTTCCATTGCTATAATTATCTAACTTACTATTTAATTTTATCGTAGCTAACAATAGTAGTCTTAAAATACAACTATGCTCTTAGAATAATGATAATATTATATAATACTTAATAGAGTTTACTGCAGAAAGATTTTAAAATAGTACATACATACGTACATATCTTCACGCCGAATTCCTAACGGGGTAGTGAAAATATGAATTAAAATAATAGTAAGTTTAAAAATAGTAAGTAAAATAGAAAACCACTTCCTTGAACTCCTTAAATTCCATCATATTGCAAAACTGCAAAAACTATCATATAATTCTCAAATAGGCTATCTAGCCTATTTGAAGCCTATTTCAAGAGCTGTCATCTGACAGCTCTTGAAATAGGCTTCAAATCTTGAAACTAATATATTTTACACATTGTATTAAAATAATTAAAAATTTTGAATACAATTGCGAAAAAACTACTTAAAATCGAAAGACAGAAATTGAGTTATTAGGTTTTGAATTTCAGTAGTGGGAACAGAGTGGGGATAAGATAGAGGAAGATAGCAATACATAGCTGTGACGTCACAATAACGCGAGAGATCGCACAGCGCTAGGAGTGACAGAGATGGAACTTATCCTCACCGTATTCCCACTATAAAAGTTTAAAAGCGAATAACTTTTATTTTTCATTGTATTTTGAATATTATTTTACAGTTTTGTCATCTACCATATTACATAATTTTGACTTGAATTGTGACTTTTTTTTATGGGAGAGGGGGCAAACGAACAAGCGAGTCACCTGATGGAAAGTTACTTGACTTGAAAGGACTTGATTATAAAACATCAATCATTCTCTACATCTATAGACTAATTGCAAATGTCTTATACATAGTTACCTTCCTTGTTAAATGTTTGCAAGGTGAAAACCGCATTGAAATCCATTTAGAAGCTATAAGCAAATACACAGACACATGCGGATTATGACTGGTTTCGTGTTATTTAGAGAACATATTCTTAATTGTGACATATAAAGTCTTAATAAACCTGTTGTAAAGCCAGAGTCCGCGGCATAGATGTTCGAAGTCTCGCGTTGAGAGACAAGACAAGCGCCTCGCCCATGGCGAACGCAAACCACGGGAAGACCACATCCGCTACAGTGAGACCATTCCACACTGCATGAGAAAAAATAGAATAGCCACCGCCACCGGCATTCACGAATATCTGGATAACGAAAGAAAAGAGGATAAATGTTGAATAAATCATGTACAGTAGAATCACAAATATAGGTTAAATTTACAGTTGTTAGCGCAGTAAAGTGCAAAAACACCAACTGAAAAAAAAATTAATCCACCTTCAAAAAAAACTGAAAAGTACAAAATAACTATTTTTTACTAATCGAAGCTCAAGTACAATTAAATAACTTTTTAAGTACGATACACATACCTACATAATTAAATTTGACAGTTACTGAAGTCTATGCCAAGCCCACCAAATTAACAGACTTTCTGTTGTTGCACATTGATTTGGCACCGACTTCAATAACTGTCAAATTTAATGATATATAGGTATGTGTATCGTATTTATAAAGTTATTTAAATTGTACTTTTCAGTGTTTTTTTTAGCCGATTTAATTTTTTTAATAAATTTTTTTTATTTCTCCCTTTTGAGTGATCTTGAGCTAAATAAATATCTAGGGCAGGTTTACAATCAACTTCATTCTAATTCGAGCGCAACGATATACAAGAGAATCATCAATATAAATAAAGGTTATAACCAGGTCGGTTATAGATAACCGACCTGGTTATAACCTTTATCTTCGAGGTCCAAGCTCCAATATCCGTGAAATTTAAATGGGACCACCTCTGAAGTATTACCTACCAAACGAAAAAAGAATTTTCGAAATCGGTTCATAAATGACGGAGTTATGACGTAACAAACACACAAAAATAAAAAAACAGACGAATTGAGAACCTCCCTCCTTTTTTTGAAGTCTGTTAAAAATATGTGCCTCAACTTAGCCAAACACTCTTCTCAAATCAAAAAGCTGACCCGCTCATAATTTGTTGCTAAATAGTTGCTAATTAGTTGTAGAAAAAAAAAATTTGTTGCTCTCAATTTAAAAAAAAACATAAGGTGTTCTGCTAAGTTCAGCTGAAGTTAGCAGAACACTTATAAAAATAAATTTACAGCATCGGGACGATGCCTAATTAACTCAGTGAATTTTTTGCTAATTAGTTGTAGAAAAAAAAAATTTGTTGCTCCCGATTTAAAAAAACATAGGGTGTTCTGCTAAGTTCAGCTGAAGTTAGCAGAACACTTTTATAAAAATAAATTTACAGCATCGGGACGATGCCTAAATAATTCAGTGAATTTGTTGCTAATTAGTTGTAGAAAAAAAAAATGTGTTGCTCCCGATTTAAAAAAACATAGGGTGTTCTGCTAAGTTCAGAGGAAGTTAGCAGAACACTTTTATAAAAATAAATTTACAGCATCGGGACGATGCCTAATTAATTCAGTGAATTTGTTGCTAATTAGTTGTAGAAAAAAAAATTGTTGCTCTCAATTTTAAAAAAACATAAGGTGTTCTGCTAAGTTCAGCGGAAGTTAGCAGAACACTTTTCTAAAAACAAATTTACAGCATCGGGACGATGCCTAATTAACTCAGTGAATTTGTTGCTAATTAGTTGTGCACAATAACGACCGAAAATGCTGAACCACTCCATAAACAGGGGGTGTTTCGCCAGAAATATCATATAAATGATCTTTACAGAGATTTTCGCGTTTTTGCATTGCGAAAAATTTCAAAAAGCAACAACTAATTCGCGCGAGGCGCACAACAAATTCCCACGCTCATTTTTTGACCGAAAAGGGCGAAACACCCTGTCAACAGGAAGTGTTTTGCCAGAAATATCGAAAAAATTATCTTTACGGGGATTTCCGCCTTTTTTTGCAGTGCAAAAAATTTCTCAATGCAACAACTAATTCGCGTGAGGCGCACAACAAATTCCTATGCTCATTTTGCGACCGAAAATATGCGGAAATTTCCGTAAAGATCATTTTTTCGACATTTCTGGTAAAACACCCCCTGTTGACGGGGTGTTTCGCCCTTTTCGGTCGAAAAATGAGCATGAAAATGTGTTGTGCGCCTCCCTCGAATTAGTTGTTGCATTGAAAAATATTTTGCACTGCAAAAACACGGAGATCCCCGTAAAGGTCACTTTTTCGACATTTCTGGCAAAACACCCCCACTTGACAGAGTGTTTCGCTCTTTTCGGTCGAAAAATGAGCATGGGAATTTGTTGTGCGCCTCACGCGAATTAGTTGTTACATTGAGAAATTTTTTGCACTGCAAAAAACGCGGAAATCCCCGTAAAGATAATTTTTTCGATATTTCTGGCAAAACACCCCCTGTTGACAGGGTGTTTCACCCTTTTCGGTCAAAAAATGAGCATGAGAATTTGTTGTGCGCCTCGCGCGAATTAGTTGTTGCATTGAAAAATTTTTTGCACTGCAAAAAACGCGGAAATCCCCGTATAAAGAATTTTTTCGATATTTCTGGCAAAACACCCCCTGTTGACAGGGTGTTTCGCCCTTGTCGGTCGAAAAATGAGCATGAGAATTTGTTGTGCGCCTCCTTCGAATTAGTTGTTGCATTGAAAAACTTTTTGCACTGCAAAAAACGCGGAAATCCCCGTAAAGATTACTTTTTCGACATTTCTGGCAAAACACCCCCTGTTGACGGGGTGTTTCGCCCTTTTCGGTCGAAAAATGAACATGGGAATTTGTTGTGCGCCTCCCTCGAATTAGTTGTTGCATTGAGAAATTTTTTGCACTGCAAAAAACGCGGAAATCCCCGTATAGATAATTTTTTCGATATTTCTCGCAAAACACCCCCTGTTGACAGAGTGTTTCGCCCTTTTCGGTCGAAAAATAAACATGGGAATTTGTTGTGCGCCTCGCGCGAATTAGTTGTTGCTTTTTGAAATTTTTCGCAATGCAAAATCGCGAAAATCTCTGTAAAGATCATTTCTATGATATTTCTGGCGAAACACCCCCTGTTGATGGAGTGGTTCAGCATTTTCGGTCGTTATTGTGCACAACTATTTAGCAACAAATTCACTGAGTTAATTAGGCATCGTCCCGATGCTGTAAATTTATTTTTATAAGTGTTCTGCTAACTTAAGATGAACTTAGCAGAACACCTTATGTTTTTTTTAAATTGAGAGCAACAAATTTTTTTCTTCCACAACTAATTAGCAACAAATTCACTGAACTAATTAGGCATCGTCCTGATGCTGTAAATTTATTTTTATAAAAGTGTTCTGCTAACTTCAGCTGAACTTAGCAGAACACCTTATATTTTTTTTAAATTGAGAGCAACAAATTTCTTTTTTCTACAACTAATTAGCAACTATTTAACAACAAATTATGAGCGGGTCAGCTTTTTGATTTGAGAAGTGTTTGGCTAAGTACAGGCACATGTTAAAAATGACTAAAAACTAATGAAATACAGGTCTTGCTGCTTTATATTTAGACTTGAAATATAACAAGAGAATCATGCTCTCTCGCGCATAACGTTTGTACAGTGCACGCGCACGCAACAACTAATAGCAAATGAAGACGTTTCGCGCATAAATATGGTGCGTTATGATAGGTTAAAATATTTTTACGTATAATTTTTTTGTTTACTGAAGAATGTGTGCATACCATGAGAGCAATGGCGATTCCTCTGAAGATGTCTAGTGAACGAAGTCGTGATCGCGTGGGCGATCTTAGTACATTGGCTTCGGTCGTCAATACGCGAGTCTCTGAACCCAGTTCATTGTCCTCCCTAAAACAAAAATTGTATAAAACAACTTAAAACATTTCATTTTAACTTTTCATTTTAGACTTGCGATGTCAAATTATTACAAGCGCTGCTACAGCCGATGAAACGCGCCAGCATTACAAATGAAGATTTTTAGGACTCTACATCCTGGAAGGAAAGACGAGACTTACAATGAATAATTCGCTTCTATCCACGTCACGTCGATTTACTCAGAAACTATACTGTTATGTACAAAGTTATTCACATAGGGATACATCTTTGTACATCTTGTTAATCAACATTATCATGCATTAATTATTTAAACCATTTATAAGTTTTTACCACTGGTAAAAACATATAAACATGAGGATATTTACCTTGCAAAATATCGAGCGTATAGTCTAGCAGCGACAACCCTCTTTCCTATTCCCTTAATTATGTACCACAGAGTCGCCATAGACAGCAAGATCACCACAGTGGTCAGTATGGGCAGGCTGGCTGCGTCAGGTTCAGCCGTCATCCGGGGCAGACACTCGTCTTTGGTAACATCGGAGACATTGAGACTGTACTGACCAAATTCAGCAAACTGGTAAGTACCTTAGAATTAAAGAAACAATAATAATTTAAATTTAAAAAAATGTTTAAAAGGATTCCAGAGTAAAAAGAAAAAATTAAACCAGTTTATATATTAAAATCTTGAATGGAAAATAAAGGGGCAAATGAGTACTCAAATTTGACTTGACCAATGAATGTAATTTTATTATTATTATTATTAAGCCTTTTTTATTTCATATCCAGTTTTTACAATTATAAATTACAAATGTAGTGTTAGTATAATTAGTGTTACCTTACTAATTAAAGCTATTATTAGTATTTGTTAGTGTTTCTATTTTTCTAAGATATGAATCCCTTTTGGGTAAAGGCCTCCTCCATCTTGTGCCATTTCTCCTTATTTTGAGCAAGATGCATCCAGCTTGGTCCAACTGCTTTGACAATATCATCGGCCCACCGTTTATGTGGTCTGCCTTTCTTTCTCTTTCCTTTTGGTCCAGACCATTTAGTTGTTTCCAGGGCCCATCTTTTTTCGTGAAGACGTGAAATGTGACCTGCCCATTTCCATTTTAGACGTAGTGCGTGATGGAGAGCATCTGTAAGCTTAGTCTTTTTCCTTATCTCTATGTTTCTAATCTTTTGTATTTTCCTGATTTTTAGTAAGCTTATCTCCATAGCATGTTGGCACGTGGTAAGTTTATTTCCAACTTTGGTGGTATGTGGTAAGTTTATTTCCAACTTTGGTGGTATAAGTCCATGTTTGACATGCATATGTCAAGCTTGGTAGGATACATGTGTCCATTATTGTCCTTTTTAGGTGTATTTGGTAATCTCCTTTGATGGAATGAATGTAATAGTATATAGATATTTACCTGAATTTAGATTTCAGGATACCTTCATTCTTCATATTATATTACATTCCATAAATTCAATTTTTATTATTTAATATGTATTGATTATTATCATGCTTACATAATTCGGGTATTCGGCATTTACTGGCTTTCTGAATAGTTATTGAATTTTAATAAATCTATTGTATAATGATGTTGAAAAAATGATACCGACTGAGTTCCTTGCCAGTTCTTCTCAGTTTGCAAATTGTCTTTTACTAACGAACGAACCGAATTGCAAGGTATTTTTGAATGTCAAATCCTTCTTCATACATTTGACGTTCAGAAATACCTTGGAATTCCGTTTATTTGAATAAATTTATTTGACTTAAAATTTTGATTTGATCCCATTAATTTTTGGCTGTCAGTGTGTTTGTTTATAGCAAGAACTGAAAAATAAATGTCTTGAAAATAATGTCTTTCATTGCAACAATGAAAAAAAATGAGCCGTCGCAGGACGCCTGGTAAATGTGAAACATCGAAACTATTTTGTATAGAAAATATGCATGAAAGGATGATTTATTAAAGGAAATAAATATGACATAATGAAAAACAAAATATTCGATTTTTTTAAAGAAAGAAATGATTCTACATTTTTTTCTTTAAAAAAATCGAAATATTTTGTTTACAAGATGGTTCGGGCACATGGAAAGAATGAGTGATGAGACTGACGAAGAAAATCTATAGAGCTAAAGTGAGTGGTAAAAGAAGCCATGGAAGACCAAGGCTGACTTATGAAGGTCAAATAGCTAGAGCCGACAGAAATGTCAAAATCACTTGCATACCTAGGTGAATAGGTGTGAGAATGATGAGATTCGAGGAAGCAGAAGTAGTATGTAAGGTCCACAAAGCTTGATGCTCCATCCTCTCTGACTAATCCCATTAGGGATACAGCGTGAAGATATGTATCTATGATTATTATCATAAATCTAAATGTTTTAAGAGGCCAATTTTGTGCTAAATAAGTGATCTGTATAAAATACACTAAAACATTTAATGGCAAAGAGTTACCAAATTATTTTGTATGCATTATTTATTAGATAATAATTATTGACTAGGCTTCATCATCCAATAATAGTGTCACAATAAAAGAATCAATAATGACTCATTCGTGTAGCAGACCTAAATGACACTTATCACAGAAAATAACATGACTACATATTACATATTTACAAGAACACAAGTCAATAACATTATATTTGAATTAATATGTAGTTTATCATTACAATCACATAGAATTTCAATATTAGATTTGATGTCTCTTGACAGAACATTTTAAGTATATATGTGTAATAGCAGAGAATAATAATAATAATGCGCCAGACAATACAAAGCAATCATCTGATCTCAAACTAGGGCATTCGCTGTGCTATGAGAACCACACCCAGACCCGAGACAATCTAGAAATGTTGATTTTGTAATTTTACCCGGCCAGGAATCGAACCCGGAACCTTCCGCGCTTGGGTTAACGTCTAAACCACTGTGCCATCTAGGTCGCCAAAAAAAAAGAATAACTATTCCATAAAGTGTAATTTTTATATTCAATTAAGTAATTGGGACTGGTTCCTCGAACAATGCAATTTACATCGGAATTTGTACAGTAGTTTGTTAGTGACAAAGAAACACAACAGACAAAAACTCTGTTTGGAATCTGATAGGCCTAAAAAATCTGAAAAACCAGTCCAAATAATCCATAAAACATATTTTGAATGTTCAAACTTCTTGATCTTTAAAATTAGTGGTTTTCTCTATGAATTTGCTACTGTTGATATTGATGACATGTAGTTTAAAATGAATAGTCTCCGCAATAAATTTCCCACTTTTATCTACTAAATAAGGTAAACTTCAAAATTAACAATTCACTTTTAAACTTAAGTAGTGGGAAGAGACTGGAAGTATGTTCCGTCTCTGTCACACCTAGTGTATTAACAAATCAATGACACTGCATCTCTGCAACGCCATCTCCCTCTAGCTTATCCCTATTCTGTCCCTACAACTGAAGTTTAAAACCCAAATACTCCAAATTATTTTTTGCTGAATTTCCAATAGTTTTTTCACAATTGTATTAAACATTAGTAATTACTTTAATACACTGTATAGAATATACCAGTTTTAATAGTAATCACACAATATTGCAAAACAACATTCTTGTGACCAAGCAAACGACCTGCTTTAAACAAGTTATGTAAATATCAAACTCAAATAAGAACAAACATACATACATACATAATATACTACTGATAGGCTAATAACCTTAATATGTACCTTACGTACCTTACACATGTATTTATACCATTGTCCTTTCAGATTGGATGAGTATAAAAATGTACAACAAATACATTACACCACTCTCAATATAGGATTTTAAGTTTACCGATGAAGCTAAATAGTAAGATTGCTAACCCATTATGTACTTTGTGTTATTTATAATAGCTTTACTGCTTGGATAACTTTATGGAACACTCCAAAAAAGAAGTTGGCGCATTGTATAAAATACATATTTTTTCTACCATATATAGAACCACCTACAGAACTATAAAAAAGCTCAAAGCTTACACTTTAGCTGCCACACAACAGAATAGGAGTGTATCTAGTAACACTCAGATTCTGAGTCAATTTAGAAAGTTATTATAGGAATAAGTTTATAACAAAAAAGTACATACATATGTCAATATTTACAAACTTAAAACTACACATTATTTTAAATAATAGACTTCCTCAAAGTTGCTGCTTAGAAAGCTATCATTGCTTGAGGTATCCAGCAGACAGTATAGTTATTAAATTGAGCTAGCCATGACATAAAACTTAAATTTTCAACATAAAAGACGACATCAATCTTTAGCCCAATAGATCAATTTGATAAAATATATATCTATTGGTCGTCATTACTATAAAATTTATGAGTCACTATTAAAATAAGCCTTTCACTTTAGAACAAAATGGAAGATCTCAGAATTTCATATCGAATAATATTATAATTGAAACTGCAGTATTTTAATCACATTACTTAAGTAGTTTAATGATTTGCATTTATAAATTATAATCTAATAATAATATTCTATCATAAGGCTAATTACAGTTTACAATATACACTTGCAAACAAAAAAACTGGCCAATCACACAATTTTAGGTATCATCAATTCACCATACATTCCCATTTCTATGAGCATTTCTCTTTATATTTTTAAAACATACTGTGTATATTCATGTTTCTTTCAATAAACAGTACACGATACTTATATGTACCTACTTCATTATAATATATTGTTTGTATTATCTAATATACTAGTCTTCTAGACATGTACTGTATGTAGGCTATAGATAGGTACTTAAAAATAAAATGAAACATCACATAATGGCATATTAGCTGGGTTATTTTATATGAACTGTATGATAAACATACATAAATATTATGATAACTAAAAGTGGGTAGATTTTTACACAAATAATACACTTATTTGTTTATTACAATTACATTCAAATATTTTTAGTATTTAAAGAAAATCTATTATAGTAGTATATTTACGTGTATGTAAGAATGTTTAATAAATATTATGTATTAAAAGTAAAGAAATCATTGCAAGTTCTTTGTACATACCATTACAGATTTGTCCATTGTTATTTTTAATAGCGTATCGCACTGGGCTCAACGTCGCCAATACTACAGCGCCTGATGTTGGTAATTTAGCTGTCTCCAGCAACATGCAGCCCTCGCACTCTTCATATTGGCTCCAAAAACTTATTTCTTCTGGAGTAAAAATTTCCAAACAAGCTTGGTCATATCGAAGCGTAGTTCCGTTGCAGTTTCGTATAAATGCGCCCACATTCTTAAAGCTTCCAAAAGCCATTTTTTCAAATCACATTAGTATAGTAATTTTATAATAGTTTTACTCAATTGAAGCAAAAAAAACTAATTGAAAATAAAAATAAATAAAAACAATCTTTTTATTAGCAATAACAAGTGTCAAACGAAAGTGATTCATAGAACTCTGAACAACCACAGACTATTAATGTACTAGTGAATGAACTACCATCAACCAGACTGCGGAAAGTACGATATGAAACGTGTACTAACTTTAATGGCGGCTAACTCTGTCTTTTTCGACCCATACACACTTCTCTTTCTCAATCTGTCGATTCAAAATTATCTTTGTCAATCTTTTCCATAGGTATATTAATACTACACTGTTTTAATTTCGTTGTTTTATGTCTTTGTAGTCATTGATATTAATAACTTTTTTTTAAATATGTTTAAGGTACGTATATAAATATTAGATTCACAACTGAAAAACGTAATACAGTGTTCTGTGGTGTTGTATTCAGAAAAATGTATTACAAAACCTGTGAAATATAAAATGTAAAAGCAGGCCAGACTGACGATAAAAAACGTTTGATTAAGGCGAAATTTCCCTTACACGAAGACTGGGTAGCGAAGCGACTGGGTAGAGTAGGTGCCATTTTCAGAAACATTTAACGTATTTTAAGGAAAATTCGAAATGAAACCCGTGAGAAAACACGTTAAAAAAATCAGAGGTGGAGAGAAGGAAAACTCGAAACAAACTGGTGAGACAACACGTTAAAATCAGAGGCGGGAAGAAGGAAAACTTGTAAAAACCCGTAAGTAAACACGTAAAAATCAGGTGGGCGTGCGGATGCCCCTGCCGTGGTGTAGGCGGGGTGCGGAAGCCGCCATTTTGGAAGCCTGGGTGTCCTTCGGGGGAAGACGCCTCAGGCCTCCCGCGCACGTTCCATGAGAGCGGGCAGATCAAACTGCCCGCACACGGAGGAGGACCCGGCTTAGGCTGAGCATGGCCGTCGGAGCCGCGGCAGAATGCAAACGCGCACCCGTTGCCCCGGCACTATGGCTCCGAGGAGGAACACCGTCAGATTTTAGAGATTGAAACAGTAGTCCACACTAAAGAGATAGTTGAAGTCAAGAAAATTAATCTCGAACATCTCTATAGTCCACCACCTCTTTTCATCTTTTGCTGTTGGTATATGTATATATAGCAATATTATACATTTGTGTATATATCATTGCTATATATGTATAGATACTAATGTTATATACACAAATGTATAACATAATATTAGAAGTCTCTCGAGTTCTCAACTCCAATTGAATTCGAACACAGAAAACAGAATAGATAATATTGCAATCGTACTCTTTGAATTTTCCGAATCAGTGAACAATATATTGTTCACTCGTTGCTAAGAGTACTTTCTTTGTTCTTTATAGTGGAAACAATAAAGTGAGACAAAACTATACGATCATTATATATGTGATATTATTCGAATTCTCTTGGTCCCAACACAATTGAATTCAAAGAATAGTACGTTATTACCACATAGTTAATACTGCAATACCTAGTCTCCTCATTAGTCTCCAACGAACTATGGAAAAGGGCGCACCGCAAAGCACAGACAAACTAGCCTAAAGATAGGAAATGAAAAGGCACCGTTTCCGCCATCGATTTGCACAAATGCTCATATGTTTAAACACAAACGCGCGCTCCTTTAGTATTAACCAGGAAGCAGATCCGTGACCTGTGTAATCGTTTTAAAAAATATAGAATAAAATACGTGGACAATGCCAAATTGCGCTGTAAAATGGTGTAGTAGTGACAGTCGTAAACATAGTTTCAGAAAGGACAATATCACGTTTCATCGGTAAGTATAAAATCAATAATAAAAATTTATAACAGAAAAATGCAGCAAGCTATATTTATAATTACATGATGCGTCCTCACTCTTGCAAGATGGCACGCGTAAGTAGGGATGCAAAAAAACGTATCGATATGTTAATATCTTTTCCGTTAATTTTGAGAATTTATAATAACTACCATTCTTTGAAATTATACACCTAGTTCCATATTATAATATCTTGTTTCTTTTCTACTATTGTTACAATTAATTACATTTTTGAATGATTGTCTTTAAATTGAAAATTTAATGATTTAACATTTTAAACCAATAAAAATAAATAAAAGCGGATACCCGTACTAATTTTATAACGTGAAAGTCTGTCTGTCTGTTTATTTAATAATGAATGTTTCTTTTTTTTAAAAATGCGAAAGTCTGTCTATCTGTTTCTTTACAGTTGAATGTTTCTTTGTACATTTGTTTTCTATGCTTTCCTATACCATTTGGCTGATTGTGATGAAATTTTAGTGAGTTGTTGTGCGCACGCCTGGGAGGTTTCTGTATATGTGACGTCATCATAAATCTAATATGGCGAATGCTCCGTGTTATAAAGTAAAAGACCTCCAGCAATATAAATATCAAATGAAATGGAATACACAGGGAACAGTTTCTGTACATGTGACGTCGCCATAAATCCAATATGGTAGATACTCCATTGAAGGAAGTAATTTTTTTGTACGACACCAACAATATGGGTATCAAACGAAATAAAATAAGCTGAGGAAGATTTTTGTATATGTGACGTCGTCATAAATCCAATATGGCGAATGCTTCATGGTGAGAAGTAAGTTTTCTATTCAACTCCAACGATATGGGTGTTTAATGAAATGGAATAAGCAGGGGAAGGTTTCTGTATATGTGTCATCATCAATGTGTCTCCGTAAATAGGACGTAACATTTTCAAGACTTCCAGCAATATGGGTATCAACTATCAAATGAAATGGAATAAGCAGGGGAAGGTTTCTGTATATGTGAAATCATCATAAATCCAATATGGCGAATGCTTCGTAATAGGACGTAACTTTTTCAAGACTTCCAGCAATATGAGTGTCAAATGAAATACATTAAGGAGGGGAAGGTTTCTGTGTATGTGACATTGTCATAAATCCAATATGGCGGATTCTCAATGGTAGGAAGTAACAAAAAAAAGGCTACTTCTTATGAAAAATCTAGGTCTACGGGAGAGAAAAGGAAACACTAACCCGGAAAAGTCACGGTAACATTTTCCACGCAAATAAAGTCGCGAGTACGGCTAGCATATAATAAATTAGTCTACAAAAAATAGTTAAAATGAATAGAGGCGCACATTTTAGGGTTCCCTAGCCAAATGACAAAAACAGACTCTTGTAATTTATCCTGGTAAAAACGTGACGATAAAAACGCACAACTATAAATTATAAGAGCGCCCATTAAAGTATTTTTTCTTTTTTTTCTTCATGGCATGGCGCACAGATTAGTGCATTTGCCAATGTCACATATTGTATTATTACGTAGAATCGTTATCGTAAAACTCCTCAAGTAAAGTGATAATAAACTTTACTGAAGTTTTATAGGACTTCTTGGAAGAGCGCGAGAACTTAAGCTACACATGTTTCTTTAGACTTACTTCATTCTTTTCACTTATACAGAACTTGAAAACACAATGTACTATCACTTTTGTACTTCAAAACTCCAAAAAATGTAAAAAACAGAAAATTTAAATAACATGACAAACTCACTTCTCCCGTTCCCTCCAAGAAGTAATTAAAATTAGTGAAGGGCAAGAAATATCGATATATCAAAATAACGATATTTTTCCAGAAAATAATCGATAGATATCGTCGATATTTTTAATTTCAAAATATCGATATATTTATTTCTGAGTATCAAATTCGATATTTTTTTAAGATCTTTATTATATTTTATATTGATTATGTATTCCACTTATTTTTCTAATATTTTTGCCCCTTTCTTCAATAAATTAATAAATGAATTAAATCAATTAATATAAACCAGAGCGCGCTAGCATTGGTACACAAGTGCTGCTTCTATATTACGAACACGCCGCATTCTTGTTTATATTGTATTGTAATACTTGAATATATATTTATATAATAAACAAAACTAATATAACTTCAAAATGTGTCCATTTTTTTTCACGTTCGAATATTTTCATAATTTTTTAGGTAATCGCGCCTTGGGGCAAAATATCGATATATCGAAATATCGATATTTTTTGCTCTGCATATAGCGATATTGTCTAATAATATCGATACAATTCATATCGATATATTTTTCCATTTGCCCATCCCTAATTAAAGTAGGGATGGTGAAAAAATATCGATATATTGATTTATCGATATTTCTTTTCTGATATATAGATATTATCAGACAATATATTGTAATTCGATACATCGATGTAAAATATCGTTTTCTAATCTACGAGTAGGACTTTAACTACTAAATACTATTTTATTGTAAAATATGAAATAAATTAAATATGAAAATCTGGAAATACAGCATCTTAACACTGCACAATATAATTTTCACTTACACAACAACTTTAAAGTATTGAGTAAAGAACTTAATATTGACCTCTTTGCAGCTTGAGTACCATCGGCGAGAGGAAGGCTAACCAAGCAACTTTTTAACTATTAAAATTGTGTGTTTACTATTAACGGCATAACGTTTAGCAATATTATATATAAACGTATTGATAACTTTTAATTTCCTATGGCAAATACCCATACTTAAATTTTTATTGTATTTCTTATGCGCGGAGACCTGTCATTGGCAGTGCATATCATATTCAAACATATTGTTACTTTTATTGTGACATATTATGCCGTGGGTCTTCCAAAAAATAAATAAATAAAGAATTTTAATATGCAATTGAATTAAATGCGTATTATTTCAATAGTCAATGAAACGCTCAAATGATTATGAAATCTTACCGATATATCAATATCGATATTGATATTAAAAAAGATATCGATACGATACGATCTGCATTTCTGACTTCTGACATCTCTAGATTAAAGTGGTTAAACCGAAGTTCTTTGGGTTTTATACTGCTTGTTAACGGACGTGTTTCCCGCGTTCTTGGACCATAGACAATACATGTTACAATATGGCGAATATTCTTATGTTACAAAGTGTTACAATAATTATTTTATAAATTTCACCATAAAATACACGCTTGTCTTAAATTTATTGTTGTACATAGTCGTGAATTGTTATCTTAATAGTAACAAAAAAAACTTATTTAGTAATGCGCAATCGTTAAGCTATTGTTACATTTAAATGCTTATTTCAAATAATCTGTAATGAACGCATGAAATACTTTATTATTATGTGCTAGGAATGGCTAGGTAATACATTTTCTAGTTTCATAATATGCTACAAAGCAAAACAGTAAAAAAAAAATGTTTTCATTTTTTTAAATGAAACCTGAAATATTATATATAAGAAGTATGTAATTACACTGGAAAACTTAAAAACATCCTTAACATTGGTAATAAGCTTTTAAAAAATTCTTCAGCCACAGTAATTGGTATTTTCACATAAATGCCTTTAATATCCTGGTCAATATTATTATGCTCTTCATAAAACCATTGAGGTAGCGGTGAAGGCGGGTTGATGACGTAATGCCACTGTTTTCTTCCAGACCTCACAATCAGCGAAGTGTAATCTCCTTTAAAATATAACTAAAAATAATAAAAAAAAAATAATTTTAAAATAATAATATTTAGATACCTACATGTTTAAAGTTTCTTGCTGATTCTTTTCACTCATACATATTTTTCTCAAACCAATAATCGACTACTGCTGGCGCTCCGTCCTCTCTGGCTACTCCATTGCGGATACAGCATGAGGATATGTACGTATGTATAATTGAGGTGTCGGTGATAGAATTCGATTTTTGCGATTTCTTAGGATTGACCAGTCAAATTTAATGTGCCGACTCTGTTCTGGTGCTTCGCCGGCCGCTCCCGCGGCACGCTCGCTTCGCTCGCTCGGTTCGCGCGTTGTGGTCAACATACTAACCTAACCTACTCAAAAGCAGTTCTTAAGAGCCGATTCTGTTCAGACCATTCACTCAACTCGCAAAAAGTGTCTTTGAGGTTATTTTACGTAGTTCATCTAAAGCTTACCTCAAAAACGTATTCTAGCTTTATTTAAATACTAGCAGCTGTACCTGTAACTTCATCCGCGTGAAAAATTTTTCCCTACTTTCTCTGATTAGAGGTAAATTTTTTTTTAAATTGTCTACGTCTGTGTCCGAGCATACATACATAACTGTGTACCAAATGTCATCATAATCGGTCCAATGGTTCAATATTTCCCATACAAAGTTTCATCCCTTTTCGCCCCTAAGGGTAGTTTTAATAAAAGTAGCCTATGTCCGTTCCCTGGTGTCAAACTATTTCCGTACCGATGATGCCAAACTTCAAAATCGGTCTGGCGTAGCCGTGAAAACGTAATAGACTGTCGCATTTATAATAATATGCTAACCGTTACACGCCCGCTTCGCTGAGCGTAATACTCGATTTTTGTGTGAAAAATGGTAAAGGGTTTATGGAATTCAAAAAATAAATAGCATCTAAGTCTCTAAACCACCTAACCTAAACGATTCCGCGTCGAATGGTCATAGTCCCATACGAATGCGTTCAGTAGTTTTCACGTGATTGATGGACAAAGAAAAAATCGTTTTCGTTATATATACGTAGAAGAAGATAGACAGAAAATTAATATGGAGCATGAATTGCTGTTATCTGTATCAATAGTTCCTAAATTTTTCAGGCCATGGAACACTCAATAAATCACATTCATTTTATGAAAGCCTACAGTAAACTATATTATAACAATAAAAAAATACCTACTGCAATTTAAAATAAGAGTAAGAATCCTTCGTTACCAATTAATGTGATGAATGAAGTTATTTCAGTGCTTCCAAAAACTATTAATAGGTCTAAAATCGAGCATTTTTATTCTGTAGGACCTAATACAGAATAAAAATGGTTAAATGTTTGTCAATGTGTATGTTTAGGTCAGGTGGTTCCGCGCAAAAAATATTGTTGCTGCCACAAACGACGGTAGCCAAAATATTTCAACGATTTAACGACAAATATAATACTCACGAAACCTTAATGTCTTTTATACGGAACCCACTTTAGGAATCACTGATATACTTTAATAAAACCGACCTTAATCGACAAATAGGCGAAAGAATAAATGTTAAAGGATAGAAAACGCATATATGAACACTCCATAAAGTTATAATATTCGAGTTTACGAGAAATGTATCTATACATAGTACAAAACAAAGTCACTTCCCGCCGTCTGTCCCTCTGTATGTACGCTTAGATCTTTTAAACTATGCAACGGATTTTAATGCGGTTTTTATTGTTTAATATTGTTTTGTGTTAATTTTTCAAGATGTCGGAAAAAATCAAGCCGACTGAGAGCTTTCATCAAAAATGCTGTCTTGTCCAAAACAATGATGGAATTGTTCCTCTTTATTAGGACTACAAAAAGTCAGCGATAGCATATGTCTATATTATGCGGATAGCTTTCTACAATCATTTTAATGTTTAAAAAAATTGATAAAAATTATGTGAAGTTTGGAAAGCTATTTAAACGGATACAAGGAATCAGTATCTACATTGCACCCGTACGAAGCCGGAGCGGGTCACTAGTTGAATCACTAGAATAAAATGCAATTTGCGGCCCCTATATGAACCTCACTGATGTTGCTTTATACGCACTTTTACAACTTTTCTGTATTTATACAATTGAAGTGTCTAACAATATATGATAAATATAATATAATATGAATATAATAAATAATAAATGCTAATAGCAGTATACGATTTTACAATAAATTTCATTGGTATGATGAATATATCAGTACAAGCTACGCAGAGAGTGGAAAAGTATGCAATGCATTGTAAGACTAAAAAAAATCTCACTGATGTCAAAATGTACTCACAGCCAACGAGGGCGATTCTTCATCGATAGAATCAGTTAAATATGAATCAGGTTCGTTATGTGCTGTTATGCTGGAACAATACAAAATAAATGAAACATAGGTAAAATTAATACAAGTTCCAGCTACAAAACAAAGGGGTAGGAATAGCTTTTTCTAAGAACAGAGAAGAGGACACTAAGACCGAGGATTAAGACGTGATTACCAATCTACTAAAGGCAATAAAAAGAGCAAAAAACACCGTGTTTCATTAATTCTAATGAACCACAAATTTTCTGCATGAGATCAAAGAGTATCTTTTTACAAGCGTGGGACTAACCTGTTCGCTCCCTCTACTTCTCCATTTATATACCAATGCCTAAGAATATATATACAATTGAAAAGTGTCTAACAATATATGATTTTACAATAAACGCTAATAGCAATATACGATTTTACAATAAATTTCAACACTATAGTAACAAAATGAACTTACAATCACTGATAAATAAGTATACTTACACAAACTTATTAATAATTCTCGTAATTTCTTGTTTTATATCACGAATTTCTTTTTCATTTTCTATAATTTCTTTAGTTAATTTCTCTGGGTTATCTTTTTTAGCTCGTCTCGAAATTGGTGATCTGCAAAATTAATACTTAAATATAATGGTCCTTCGAACCGGATTATTCTATTCATACAATAAACACCTGTTTCTCCGGAAATATGGTGGATATAAAAAGATTTATAATATGCCTCAACATAAAGCATATTTTTAATGGAAATACTTTTCAATGTAAAGTAGGTATTCGATATTTACCTTCCTATCATGGGGGCCACGACAGCATCAAAATCTCTTTCTTCTTCATCAGTTCCGTTTCTTAATATGATTGATTCTAAATTATTCAACCTCAACACCCAAAACTGGTCACTATTGAACAAAATTTCTTTACTATTTAACTCAGGTCTATGAATACCATTATTGTAATCCAAACCTAAATGATTTGGAAATATTAGTTTTGCGTAAGTCCAAGACACGTAAAGAAAAAATATTATTAATTTCGACATGACCGATATTGATGAAAGTTGGATGATAAAAACAAATTAGTTCGATATATCGGCGTCTTAAGTCTCAACACTTGTGTAAATATTTTTTTAAATAGTAATCGTCATGTTATTAACTATTAACGATAAGTATCAGTAAATACTTGCTAATAGCAATCCATTCTGGTTTTTCACAGATGGCTATTGAAGTGTGTTTTAGACATTATTATAATTATCGCATTAATTTGGTTCTAGCGTATAATTATGTCTGTTGCTGTCTTTTATGAAACTGTCCTCATACAATAGATTGTAAATCACTATAGGTTAACGCAAGGTGTCGAGTTGTGATTTAAGTTGAGAGTTCATCCATGGCTGAAGGAACCCTCAGGTTGAGCGCTCGCCCAACTGGACCATTGACGCTGTGGCTATAAAAAAAACTAGGACTAACTGCAAAGAAGAGGGTTTTTTACTTGCTTCGAGTTAAACCCTAATCACACTTCTTAGTTAGCATAGTCCAGCTGAGGATGCAAGGGGAATGGAGACCACAGAATACTACTATACTAGCGTTGGGGATATTGAAATAGCAATAATTCAATCATTAAAAAAACAAAATATCCTTGTCTATATGACTCAAAATCCAAAGATTAACAACCGACAAAATGAAGCATTGATTTGTTAAAATTACCCAGATTGACGTATAAATAATAAATACGTATAAATTATAAAATAATATCCACGTCATTTTGCTTCCAAGCATTTTTAGGGTTCCATAGTCAAATGGTAAATGCCAAACCGTTATAATTTTGTTATATCTCTCTGTCTGTCCATCTATGCAGCCAAATAAGAAACAAAAATAAAATTAAATAATGGGTATTTTGCATACATTTATTTTTATTTAAAGTTTATTTAGTAAATTAAACTTTAAGCCAATATTTATTTTTCAATTCTTTCTTGAAGTAACTACATTTTTTCAAATTTCATTTATTACAGCATACGTACATTTACGACATACATAGCTTTTGTAAACGAAAACCCCCATCCGTTATGTATAAAAAAATTTCGGTACGCGTGTGTTCGTAATTCTTCTCCTCCTAAAGTTCCTAAACACAGTGGCGGCCTTAGGCTTCGGCGACCTCAGTAATATAAGTGAATAATCCATGTCGGCGACGTCGGCTGCCGACGGCCTCGCGCTCAGCTGTGGGCCTCGTAAAAGTTTTTCCAAGTTGTTAAGAATGTAATTATTTAGTTATTCTTATTTATTTCCATACGAGTGTAGTAGTATAGACATAAAATTGGTGTATAATTATTATTAATGTATAATTCAGCTGATTTAATTTAACACTTTCTTTCTGATTGGAAAATGAAAGAGGCCTCGCAAATCTGATATCGACAACGACCATGTTTCGTCTAGCGCCACAACTGCCTAAACCCTAAATGGTTGTAACGACTTGACCGATTTTAATGAAACACGAAGACCCTTAATTTAAGCCCCGGGAAAGACATAGGCTACTTCTTTTTTAACCCCCGACGCAAAAGAGCATCGTAGCTCCTAAACGAATGGACCGATTATGATGCGGTTTTTTTTTGTTTGAAATCATGTTTTTTACCTGTGTTTCTTAGACATGTTTTATCAAAATCGGTTCAACCGTTTGAAGAATATCAGCTCTTTTAGTTTTTAAAGGGACGCGAGCATCTTTTATTAGTTTAATCGATACGAAATTTAGTATACTGTGAATTCAATAATGTCACATTAACATAGTAACCTTGACCAGGTTCTGCAGCATCATCTGAAGTCAGCAGGATATCCGACTCCTCGCCACTTACAGTAGAGGTGTCATGTTGAGGCTCATTGAAATGGTCTCTATGAATAGGTTATAGATAGATAGATAGATGGTGATCAGGGTCTGATGATGGATCAGACAACTATTGTCAGGATACTCAGATTTCGGCGAGGCACGATCTCGTGTCGCAATTTCGTGTATCGTCTCGGAAAGTATTTGCGTGAATGCGGGGATGGAGTGTAGATCGTAGTGTTTAAAAAGCATGAAATAAAGCTTAAATTTAAAAAACCCCCGACTCAAAAAAAAACTCAAAAAGTAAAAAAATAATATGTACCTCATAGCCCTTTAAATTTGTTATAAGTTTCAATATAAATAGTAGTAGTAATATATCCAAGCATCGTCACGTCGGGGCGGGGGACCGCTAAGTAAATAAAGTATAAATAAAAAGAGAATAGAACTGAAAATGATAGTGTGTATGAAATCTAAATACAAGTAAACTTGTAGTTACGTTAGTAACTAATTAATCTGTGCTTGTAGAGTCGGGGGTTTTTTAAATTTTTAATTCCACGCGGAAGAAATTGCGGGCAAGAGCTTTTAATAATTGAATTAAACGTTAAACTAGAATAGTATCTACCTACATGAAAACAATAAGTGACGCTATGCGCTGACAGAGCAGCGCGCGGGAACATAATATAATCTATGGCGGGAACTGCCGCTTCGCCATAATCCGTAAGTAAAAGCGAGACAGCTTTAGGGTCGGGACAAACGAAACATTAGGTATTTAACAAATCGATGATATCGAGTCAATAAATCCATAAAGTTAAACTCGAATCTTATAAATAATTTGTTGCTAAATTGTAGTTAAATGGAACTGGAAATTATTTTTTGTTTTGTAATCATCAATAGAAAACGCGTTTTATGAATTCTCTGTTTGCGGTTTCATATCTATGCTATAAAACTCGCACATGAAAAAAAAATTGAAACTACATAACTCCCACCGTCGATATTAAGGCACAAACTACTAAGAGATTCTAGCTATCAAAGATCAAAGCCACCCACATTGATTGTACTGTTCTTATTTTGTAAATAAGTAGGTAAGTATTAGAATAAATAAAAATTCCTATGTTAAATTTTTTTTATTTATTTTGTAAACATTGAACATACATTAATTTATAAAATTATGACTATTTTTATCAAGTATGTAAATATACACATAAAGACTATTATTATATTAAAAAAAGGAATTGTGAGTTTTCACAACCTTGTTCAGGGTTTACGATTTTAAAAAGCAGTTGTTACCAGTGGTTGTAGTAATACTTACCAAATTAATGTTTATAAAAACTCACAATTGTACTATAAATTGTTATTGTTGGAATGTTGTTTCACTGTAGTGCTTATGTTGTAGCAAATAAATAAAGTAATGCTTTAACAAATTGGATTATTTCGGACCCACCCAGTTTTGATACTCCATATACGCGATCCACAAATGTAATTGGTACCTCACCTATAGTGTAACCCAGCTGTCTTGCCCTGTTAAAAAAGAATTAATTAATTAAAATTTATCATAAATCATAACAAATAGGATATTATAGGAAAAATTCTCACCTAATAATCATTTCCATTTGAAACACGTAACCTCTGGACACACAGCTATCTATTAGTTTCTGTAAAACATCTTTTTTGTACAATCTAAAACAAAAAGCCCAAGTTTTTTAATTTCGAATTCCTTATTATCAGGGTTTAATTAGTCAATTAAATTAGAAGTAAAAATAATTATATTGGATAGGGATCAGTGATGTGCATATATACAATTTCAATAGGGTAGCCTAAATTTCCATTTGAAACACGTAACCTCTGGACACACAGCTATCTATTAGTTTCTGTAAAACATCTTTTTTGTACAATCTAACTCAAAAAGCCCAAGTTTTTTAATTTCGAATTCCTTATTATCAGAGTTTAATTAGTCAATTAAATTAGAAGTAAAAATAATTATATTGGATAGGGATCAGTGACGTGCACAGACAATTTCAATAGGGTAGCCTAAAAAGAAAACACCGAATTCCTCATTCAAAGTTTTTGTGTAAATGAAATATTTTTTTAACGTCATGGTAATTTACAAGACAGTATTGAAACCTATATGGACATATGGAATACAACTATGGGGTACTGCTAAACACTCCAATATAGAAATTCTGCAAAGATTCCAAAATTGTATTTTGAGAACAATAGCAAATGCACCATGGTTTACAAGGAATACAGAGTTACACGAGTATCTTGAGGTGCCTACTGTCCGGGAGGAGGTGTCTCGTTTGATAATGGCCTACAAGGAGAGAATAGGCAAACACGAAAACGAACTGGCATCAAATTTAATAAATCCTTTAACAACACGACGTCTCCGAAGGGAGGATGTATGGGACAGAGTCAGAGATTAACTTTGAGGCAACCTGACATTGGAAGGAACCTGAACTACTATGAAAAATCTTTCAATGGTAGCATAACTGCTTATTATAATTTTTGTAAAAAGATATCTTATACTATTTAATAACAAAGAAAAGTCATCACGTATATTATTCTTAAACAATAATTTCGTTTAAATCTGAATGCCAACGAGCGTCATCTGTTATTTTTATTACCAGTTTATTAAATATTCTTTAAGTAAGGAAGAAAAAGTTACCAGAAATGGTTTAGAGGGCGCTTATGAAAAAAGAGATCGCTGGCTTGTGTTATTCATTCAAAGAAGTTAGATTATTTTCTAATTAAGTTCTTGTTGTTAAGTTCATGTTACTTTTCTTAATGTTTTAAATTAATTGTATAAACTTTTAGTCATCGCCAAATCTAATTCTTGTAGATAATAAAAATGAACGTATTTTGAAATCGGGTGCATTAAGTGTTGTATCTGATATTAACCAATAAAATATCAGGCAAAGGACGCCACGCAGTTTTAACCAATAGGACTTAAGCGAAATGAAGGCGCATACAATAATAACTAATAGAATTAAAACTTATGATGATTTTTTTTGTTCGATGCTGTTATTGGCCAGAGACTGCGTCTCTTTTTAACTTGTGTGCGTGTTTTGGGATAAGTAAACATTCAAAACCACTACAGATGCACGCGTGTAATTATATGAAACACAATGTTAGTAAATCTTTGCATGTGTGTAAATTCAGCCTTTGATGCGAATTGTCTCTCGGGCGAACGATAAAATAAGGCGAGCGCGGGAATTTTGAAAATGTTTTCGGTTGCGATTTATTTCTTTTTCTTACATTAATTAAGTAACAAATTGCTAGGGTAGACAGAGTCTATTTGTCTCTATGGAGTGCACGCCACTGATAGGGATAGACTAGTGATTTATTTGCAATAAAAATATATCGTCTGTAATGGTGTTCCAATATAATATCATAGCTCTTGCTCGACTTGTTAACATGTTGGTTAAGCATCTCCCTTCCAAACCATGGGACCCCTGGTTCAATCCCCGATCATGTCCATTAAGGAAATGAATTTTTTAAATTTATTTAGAGCTGGGGTGTTTCTGGGAGTTCCATCTGGGAGGTTGTGTGGTATTCATAGTACAAGCCTAAGTTTGACGTCAAACAGTTCAAGTAATTGTCTGGAATATTATTATTATGTTAGTTGATATCATAGATCTTATTGAGTCAGCAATCTTATTCTAAATTCCCTAACAGGTAGTAAAATATGTCTGCTCATTAGATTCCATTGGATTCTGCACATTTTTAGGCTTATTGGATCCAGCGGTGCTGATCTGCACTCAGAAACAAGTAACTAACTTTCTTTCTGTGCGAAAACACCATAAAACTTTACGTTGTCGCTTTGTTGCATGGATTTCAGTTGTAATTATTTATGTGATCTATGATGATATTGTGACAATTAACAATAATACTTGTAGACTATTACTTACTATTCGATTTAGAGTACCTACTTTATTAACATCAAAAATTACTTATAACTACAAAGGAATATGTGATATAAATGTAGGTAGTTTAAGTTTATTTAGTTTTAAATAAAAATTGTTTAATTGCTTTAAAAATTGATTAATGCTGGATCTGTGCTGGATCTAGCTGGAATTGCTTTAATCCAGTATAAAGCCAGCTGGATTGAAAATGCCGCAGAATTGCAATCTCTACTGGTCATGCGGAAATGGTTAAAAAACCTTTTTACTTTAATTTCCAATTTCTCACAGAGAATATAATTATGTTCCTTCTAAGTACAGTAACTTAAGTTGGTCAATTCAAAATCTAACAACTGGCTTAATTATATTTACATAATGTAAGAGTTAGAGCAGGAAAATGAGTATATACAAGGTCATGAATTAATGAGGTCATTTTTATGTAGTATCATACTACCATCCATGTCAATACTGTCCAAAAAGCCCGTGTAGACTGACAATGGTGCTGGTTCTATGGAAATATGCAGCCCTCGTATCGTGCTGTATTGTTGCTGCCTATGCTATTTTATGTTTAATTTTTTTCACAGCATGGAGTTTTAGTAATGTGTAGCTTTGGAATAAAAGCGCATCGGCTGTACCAGTGACTTTCCATAAACAACTTGTTCACTCATATTTTTTAAAATAAGTAGTATTCACCTAAAAGATCCAGTCAAATCCGAAGCACCTGGTCTTAGCAAAGTTTGTGTAAGAAAATTGGCACCTCGTGATACTAATTTCCTCTTGAAATCCCATCCGTAAACACCACCACCATCTTTATATCGAGTACCAGAAACCACATCATAGTCATTTTTACGCTGAAGCTCTATGAATTTAGGGATGAATTTAGGCTGAAAGATATTAATTAATGCTAGTTTAGTAATTAGATTATTTCTATAGAATTTACAAAAAAATCAATTAATGAGATTTGATTTATATAAAAAAACATACATAAAATAATAAAGTAAGTACATTTTTAAATTGAATATACATAATATATCATTTTACTTTTCAAGAATATTGTTTATGTTTGACTAAAAACCTAGTCAAGATCTATTTTTTTACTAGTAAGTACAAATATTCTTTGCAATATTTAGAATACACATTTTTTTATCATTTGTATAATTCGTAGAAAGGATATCATACAATTTCATACACTTATTGGTATAATTTAAAATTACTTATTTTTAATATAATGGCTTTCACTGACATCCTTGTTTATTATAACTTATTAAACTTACATGGTGGCTCAAGTCAGCGTCCATAATAACAATAAAGTTGCCTGTGGCATGCTGTATTCCATGGATATATGCTGTGCCCAAACCAAGTTTCTTTTCTCGAGGTCTAAGAATTATTTTACTAGCTCCATATATTTTTTGTAGTTGTTTTGCAACTTCCAAAGTTCCGTCTGGACTTCCATCGTCTATTATTATAACTTCATAGTCGTATCCACTAAACAATACAAACAATATGTTATATTTGAAGAGCCTAATTTAAATATCTAAGTATTTAAGAGCAAGAGGAGTGAGAAGGCACTTACGTGATATCTAAATATTTGACTATAAGCCATATTATAATGGGTAAATTCTCCCTTTCATTGTAAGTCGGCAACAATATAGAATATTTATCACTTTTAGTGATTTCAGAATCGAGAGACGAAGACGCCATAGCAATCGTGAAAGTCAAACATCAATTTGTTTTCGTCAATGATTTTGAAGTTGGATGGCTTTCTTTTTATTATTAGTAGCTTCTCGTATTTATAAATCTTTGGATGGTTTATGTGGGTTTATGTACCGTTTGGATAAATGTCACGTAACGTAAATGTGTAATGTCTAATGTGGAAATGTCACAAATGTCTTGGATGACAGAGTAGCTGACAGTTGACAACTTGAGTATTAGGGAAGGAAAGGGATGAAAGGGATCTAGCCCATACAATTACAAACGATGTCCACAGTAATGAATACATAAATTCTTCATATATTTCATGAAAATCTCGACATAATACATTTTAATGTTTCTTGGAGTTTTTGGCGAAAAATACATTGAGACGGTCAGCGTATACCACAGACTACACAGAGATACTTGGGGCACAAAACTACGCTAATTTTATATCACAATATCTGCTAAAAAAAATTTGTGAAATATTAAAATAAACTCCCAACCGCTCCCCATACAATCCCGCCAAAAACACTTTTGAGCCCTCGTCTCGTTGTGCTCGTCGTCTGGCCTTAGTTCTAGGTTTAGGTCCTAGGTACGTATTGTTCTAGGTGCTGTCTGCCATGTACATATTACCACAGATTAATTAGTTTACTACCGTAAAATATTACTATTAATGTTTCTCGAAGTTTTTGTATTTTTCTAGTAGGATCAACTTAGGCGAACTAAGCCACTAAAAAAATGTCAGCATAACACTATTTATAAAGTAAGCACTTATTTAAATAACACCACATATTGCACAGCAGTGCAGATACTTGGACCGTGATACTATACATATATAATTTTCTCTGTGAAGTCAGTCAAAATTAAAAAATATTTATTTCGTAAGTATTTTTAAAATACACTTGAAATCGTCGAGATATTTTTTATGAGTCTACCACACTTCTTAAGGCAGTATTTCTTCTGTGAAGAACGTGCAAGAAACACAGAGGTTTATTACATAATTATTCTATTATAAATATGAATAATTGTCTTGGTGGCTGAGTGGTTAATCTCAAAGTCAAAGTCAAATCAATTTATTCAAGTAAACCCAAATGCAAGGTATTTTTGAACGTCAAATCTACTTTAGTTCGGTTCGAAAAGAAAACCTGAATACTGAGAAGAACCGACAAGAAACTCAGTCAGGTATCATTTTTTCAACATCATTCTACAATAGTTATTTAAAAATACAATATCTATAAAGCCAGTAAATGCATACGCAGAAAGGATAATTTCCAGTCTATTGTTGTGTCTTCAATGAAATCGCTAATTTTGTTGTATGCTTTTCCAATCAGTGTGCGTTTAATGACAAGTTTAAATCTGTTTTCCGTTAATTGAGTAATTTCTTGAGGAATTTTATTATAAAAACGAACACAGTTACCCAAAAATGAACCACTTGACTTTTGCAATTTAAATTTAGGAATAACTAGCTGATCACGACCACGAGTTTCCACACCATTAACAACGCCTTTCTTTTGAAATAGATCTAAATTTTTTTTAGTGTACATTATGTTTTCATAGATGTATAACGAGGGTAAGGTGAGTACATCAATGTCTTTAAAATGATCTCTCAGCGACTCACGTGCGTTCATACTGTAGATGGTACGTATTGCCCTCTTTTGTAAAATAAAGATAGATTTTATATGCGCCGCTGATCCCCACAGTAGCAGACCATAAGACATAAGGCTATGGAAATATGCGACATACACCAGCCTAGCCGTAGCTACATCTGTCAACTGTCTAATGCGCCTAATAGCATATATTGCCGAACTGAGCTTATTAGATAAAGTCCCGATATGGTCCGCCCACTGTAATTTATTGTCTACTGTTAAACCAAGAAAAGTAGCTGATTTCATTAATTCTAATTGTTTCCCATCCAGTTTCAGTCCATTATGGATTTTGGGTACATTGGATAGGGAAAACTTAACACAATTGGTTTTTTGTGCATTCAGTAGTAAATTATTGGCAGCGAACCATCTCGAGACATCCGCCAAGGTCTTATTCTGTCCGCTAATATCTATGTCTTTTCTGTTAACTTTAAATAATAATGATGTGTCATCAGCAAATAATATTATGTCACAAAGGTCCTGAAGCATAAATGGAAGATCATTAATGTAAATCAAAAATAGGAATGGTCCCAAAATTGATCCTTGCGGAACGCCCATCATTAATTTAGAACCGACAGATGTAACCCCATTTACATTCACTTTTTGTTCTCGGTCAGCCAGATATGAAATCACGAGATCGAGAGCTTTATCACGTCAAGCATGCTTATCATTTAAATTATCCGAGACTTTATACTAACCTTTAGAGCACAATTTTCTTTTGATTGTATCTTTGAATCTACTCAGAGATAAGTTCTGTATGTCATCATGGACCCTATTGTATAAGTGTATACAGATACCCACAAATGAGTTTCTAAGCTTGTGGAGTGTAGTAGAGTGCAGTGCAAGCTTATTCTTGCCTCTCGTATTATATACATGCACATACATGACAAACCTTCAAGAAGCAGTTATTCAATTACGCGCTACGATGAATTGTGAACTACACGCTACGACTAATATTAAACTTAAGCTAATATGCAAACTGACGCAATAAATGCGTGAATCTTTTTGCGCATTATGCTCAGCGAGTGACCACTAGTAATTATTGGTATTACACGCTAGGAATAATTGTCTGAAAAATGTTTAAGGAGGAATATTTTAATACACTGTTGAGTAAAGAATTATTTTTCACCGCTGAATGAAGTCCATGTAATGGTACCTCCACTCTCATACGAATCACTCGACGAAGCGCTCGCGATCGTTGTTAGAGTTACTATATATTATATAGCATTACCGAAGCATGTGCTGACAAGCACTTTCCGTCCGCACTCTCACATTACTTAGTCGCTGCCTAGACTAGAGTGTTTTTTACAGATTGAGGTCGATGAAATTGCTGCTGTAACAGCTTCGTGATCTTTTAACTGTTGTAATTATGTTTGTATAGATCACGTTAAATTAGGTAAACTTTGGAAGAAGAGATGATGGTGAATTCCGATGTCTCCTTTTTCATTTTTTATTTGCAGTTTGATTAATGCGGAGCCATGCACTGATTACTTTCCTTTTGTACTCATAATTTTCATGTTTTAGGTGCCAAAACAAAGAAGTTGGAGTGTAAATTTTTGGAAGAATTATCGGTTCACTATGATAATACTCCAAAAAACTTACAATTGTTCATTTGATTTTTTCACTAGTTTTGTTATTTAAAGTAGTCTGTGGTTATTTATGGACCCAGTCGAATAATTATAATCCGGACTTTTTGGCGGGAACGGGTGAAGTGAGGTTGTCATTTTATTTAGATTTTCTATTTTTTACATTTTTAGGAGTTTTAAAATACAACAGTGATAGTATATTGTGTTTTAAAGTTCTGTGTAAGTGACAAGAATGGAGGAGATCTAAATAAACATGTGTAGCTGAAGTTTTCGCGCTCTTCCAAGAAGTCCTTTATAACTTCAGTAAAGCCTACTATCACTTTACTGGAGGAGTTTTACAAGAAAGAATTAATTTACTTGTGATTCTACATGGATTCTACTTATTCTGTATACTAGTTTGTGTTAATGCGTGACATTGGCAAATGCGCTAATCATCTACTGAATTGTTTTCTCGCTTTACTTGACGTTGGCAATGTACTCACGTACGGTGTCATTTGCAAAATAAATAATTATGATCCGTGCATGGTTAATTTAATACGAAATGTGCAAGCAGCTCGAAGTCGTAACACAAATGCACATGAGCGCACCAACCGTCTAGCGAGTGTGAAGCCGCAAATATATAAAAAATGTACTACTATTTGGACTGTTGAAGTTGAGATAATGCTCGACTCAGTTTTTGGAATAATAAAAATACCTTGAAAAGGTCCGTGTTTAAAAAAAAAGTTGATTTTACTATTATAATAAAAAGTAGATAAGTAAATGTAAAATAATGTAGTCGCGTTTTTATTAACAAAATAATAAAGTAGTCAAGAACCAACGCAAATAATGGAATGGAACGTAATGCTGTAAATTCTCAGACGACCTACATAATTCTGTAACTATATGTCACTGTCATCTGTTGTCTACTCTTTTCAGTTTTACTTTTGCCCAAGTTTCACACTCACAGTTTCACTAGCGCAATAGAAAATAGAAACTACAAAAAATTTATTTCCATAAATAAAAACAAAGTTGTTTGTTATATAAATATTAACAAAATGTGTATAATAATTTATAGTACTTTCTATAAAATTTGATACATAATGATCGAACTGATCTAAAATGAAGTGAAAGTTTGCCTTGAATATTATAATTTGTCAGTTTTTACTTGAAAATGGGAAAAACAAGCAAAGTTGTTGTTTGTGGAATGAAGGGTGTAGGGAAAACTGCGATTTTAGAACAGCTTATATATGGAAATGTGAATTTAAAATCATTCTTTTACCCGACAATCGAGGATATTTATGTTGCAAATATCGAAACTGACAGAGGCCCTAAAGAACGAGTATGTTTTTATGATACTGCTGGACTAGAACCGCCTCTCACGGGTAATAAATATGATACTAGTTGTAATCAGTCTAGTAAAGTACTAGACTGATTACAACTCAGCCTCAGCTTCTATAATATCTTTTGTCAATATATTTTGTTATGTGTACATTGTACAACCTCTGTGCAAAATTCGAGTCTAATTGATTTCATAGTTTTCATGGAAACAAAATACAAATGCAATATTTTGTTTTCTGTACTTAATATTATTACTAGTATGTGTAATCATGGTAGAATGAAAAAAAATAATGCACTGTAAATAAATGCACTTACATTTTTTTAATTTAATTTTTATTGTTAATGACGCTAATATGTCTTGTTTTTAATGTGTGTAAAAACTTTCATTTAAAACAATTGTAATTAAAGTACTTCTAAGAATTCTTCTAACATTAAAAGTTCAATACAAAAAATATCCTTTAGCTTTAATCAACAATTTCACCAATTAAAGTAAGTCTTACAGGTCCACCACAATCACCGACGATGCAGCTAACTGCTAATCAAGTACTGCAACGTCACTATCTGGGTTTTGCTGAAGGGTTTGTCATGGTCTATGACACGACTAAACCAGAGTCACTGGATGTACTTATGTATTTGAAAAAGGATATTGATAGAAATAAGGATAAGAAAGAAGTAAGTACAATAATTAAGCATGGAAAATAGCCAACAAAAAGAATTAAAAAAAGTGCTGCAATTATGGTTCACAAGTAGCTGTCACTTATATTTTTCTAAAAAAGTACATGACTGTTAGTACATGAACAAATCTAATGAAATCGACTATTTTTAAAAACTTATATATCCATAATGAAATAATAAATGATGTAATTTTGTACACAAAAATTTGTAGTTATCGTGCTGCAGTAAATAAAATCTACTATCCATCCAATTCGATTGCCTCCGCATTCCGCCCCTTCACCTGCTTTCGTTCATGGTTTGTACATTAATAATGATCATAATAAAGTTTCAAACCTTATTTTATATCATGAGTAAGATAAATAAGCACACAGTCCATCGGATGGTAAATAGATTGATGTCTATCGATATTTACAATAACAGGAGTAACAAAGCAGTTCAGATTGTAAACATGTCAACAACCCTGAGTGCAAAGGTGTCACCGCTTATGCCAAAAATTAAGTTAGAATTTATTGTTTGTTACAGGTAGTAATAGTGGTTATTGGCAATCGGACTGGCCCTGATGACTTAAACAACCTTGAAAACACATGCTCGAAAGCTTCAAATTGGTGTGCACGTGAAAAAATCAGACATTTTGAGGTATCTGCAATGGACAGACCGTCATTATATGAACCATTTATATATATGACTTCTAGGTTAAATCCGGTTCAGAATAAAACATCATTCCCACAATTGAGTACATTGAGTAAACTCACTCAGAAAAATAATAGAAATGATGCTATGTAACGGTACATTTTTAGTCTATGCCCTTGCTATCAGCCATGAAGGTTTTATGTGCTAACTCAGTACAGCTACAGTTAATTTAGGATTCTGATCCAATTTATCTGTAGTAATCACCAGTTTACATTCTGTTTAATGATTGCGTAAATGTGGTATACTTATAATTGCCATTTATATTTTATGTGACTAGTTAATTGGGTCAATCTGCTATTTTGTATTTGAATTCCGACAAAAATTACTTAGAAAAGATACCTACATATTTATTTCATATATAAATATTATACACATATCGCACTTCGAATAAAACAGAGTTATAACTTGAAATTGTTAAATTCTCAGGAGAGTTAAAAATGTTTATTAATATTATGATTTGCCGTACTGATTGTTTTGCTACGTATAAGTTAATGTTTTTGAAGGTAAACTACTATTTAGTGGTAAGAACGGCAAATCAATATTAATGAAAAAAAATCTTAATAAGCATTATCCATCTATTACGCTTAAAACTAAGTTTTCCAATTTATAACTCTAAGATCTATCGCAAGTGCGATATATCATAAGGCTATACCTATCTACCACCACTGCACAATAAAAATTCAGTATTTATTTGATAAACGATGAATTTCTTTGACATTATTCAAATTTTTTCTAAGTATTCTGACAATTGAGTTAGCATTTAAAAATTGCAAATACTTGAATTATTTGTAACAAATTATAGGCATGAAAGTATAAGATCTCAATTACTTAGAAATAAATGTTACAAATAATTTTAACATTTATTTCTATTTATCCCACCTTCATCAACTCATGGGAACATGACAAAATGATTTATATATTAGCTTTTAAATTTATTTTTATCTAGGTCTATTCTGAAAGTTTAGAAAAAAGTATTTAATGATGTGACAATATTTGTGTTAAAGTCGATATTATGTTATTCTGTTTTTAATTAATATTAAGGAAATTGAAATATTTACTAATTGTGATTATTAATTGTGGATTTGGTCCAATTGTTTTATTTCAAATTTTATTTTATTTTAATAATGATCTTAATTATGCAATGAAACATTATACAAAGTATCAATATATATGTTTTATATTGATTATATGACTATGTTTGTATTTTAATTATAGATTTGTACTTAATGTAAGTATTTCAAATTTTTCATGTATAGAATATATTGTGTATCAAAATGCAGTAATGTTTTATCAGTACTGTATTACACTGATAAGCAAAAAAAAAGATCACAAAAGGTTAGTGGTCCCTTTAACAATATGCAAGAATGTCAAGTCTATTAATAATTATTTTAATTATTATTTTGTTGTAGAATATATTCAATATAAAAAATCACGAAGTACCTTTAGACAACATAAAAATGTTTTAGAATTTAAAAAATCTATTTTTCGAATTAGAGTTTGGAGTTTAACCGAGTATTATCTTATTTATAGTAATTGACGATCTCCGTGGCGCAACGGCTAACCACGTCGGAAAGTAAACAGGTGTTGCGGAGTTGATTCCCGTCTGGGTGTTTATGTATATTACGTATTTATTTACAAAAGAAAAAGTATATAATTATATCAGTTGTCTAGTACCCATAACACAAGCGCGGTGCTGCTTACTTTGGGACTAGATGGCGCTGTGTGAATTGTTTGAGTATATTATTATTATTATAGTACAAGTGATTTGTTTGAGAAAGGTACATCTGGAAATTACTAGTGTAATTACATTCTTTATTGAAACAGAATTATAATTTGATACTAAACTTGCAATAAATTATTTCGTAATAAGATAATATTTTTGCTTGTATGTGTAAATGTATATTTATAGCATAATTGATGTGAGCCCCTTATGTGTTTGAGTTTACAATATTTTAATCATCCATCACCTCATAAAACTAAAGTGACGGGCATAGATTAAGATAAGGTGAATAAATATTTAGGTAAATGAAATATTCCTTTATGTATGTACTTAGTTGTGTGAAGTTTAGCTGCGTAAGGTACTTAAATTATTTATTATTTATTTATAGCGATTAGTGCAATATACATAGTGAAATGTTGTTATGGAGTCTCGCAAATGGCCAGGGACCCAAAGAGTATAGTGTTCCTATTTTTTTATTTTTCACCTGTTTTTTTTTGACGACGGTATGTTTGAGTATAGAATCAATAGGCATGATGACAGTATTAAAGAATCAAATAATAAATGTTTTTAGAGAAAAATAAATGTTGAAACGATTCTAAATAACGACTCAGTTTTAATATAGACATTGAGATTAATAATATTTTTAAGAAAATAAAAGTATAAAATACTGCAATCGGCTATGTTAACTGAAACACCAATCACAGCGAATGACGTCACGCCTAGGTACATATAACTTATGTATTCCATCTAATTTATGATTGTAACCCTAATGTAATGTAGAACAATGTTGACCTAGGCGTGACGTCACAAGCGGACGCCATGACACCTACTAGCGTTTTCGCGCTTAATTCAAATTACGTAAAAAAAATTGCAATAATTGGCGTTAAATCTTAATTTATTGCTGAAATAATATTTTCTTCGGAAATAGTAGACGTGTCCCGACCTTTGTAAGTTAAAATTCGTGTAATTGCAAATAGTATTTGAGTGACTTGGACCCTAAGTTCATTGTTGTTAAGTTTGTTTATTATATACCTGTCATTGTATAGTATCTCATACTTATAAATATACTCATTTTGTTAAGGTGACGAATTGGAAATTAACGGCAGGGATCTCAATTTTTTTAAACTATTACAAAACGCATGAAAGTGATATTTGGTAACCTGATTCTTCATGTCATTGTTATTTCGCTAGTCGCGTTACACGATTGATTAACTACTTTAACAGAAAAAAAAATTTGAAAGAAACCTCTTTTAAAACAGATTTACACTTTTCGAACTAACAGGACCGATTTATGCCTCTAAATTTTATGTGTAGTCTAAAAATAGTCTTCAAAAGGATTTTTTAAAATGAATTATAGTTTCTTATATAAACAAAAATGACTATTTTTTCGTAAACTAGCGCGCGCACGTTTATATGAGGTACGTATTCATTATTATAATTGTTTATTATTGCGTTACGTTAATGCCTAATTAAGTAGTTATGTTACACACACATAAGTTATTTAGTTAATGTTAATTAATAAGTATTTTTATTTAATAAAAAGAACATTACCCTTCTTTTGGGCTTCAACGCAGTAGCAACAAATACAAACAACAAATATTGATTTAGGGCCCATTTAGGACTAGCTACGCCACTGAATTGTAAATAATATTGAGTTCATTGAAATAAAAGTAATTGAGATGGAGAGGTGATAATGAGTTCAACGTGGTCAGTTATTCTTTATCATGTAATTTTTTAATATGTAGTATACATATATAATCTCTTTATTGACGCATGTCCTGAATTTATGCCTGAATAATTTATGCTTGTGATGCTGAAAATTAACTTCTAAGTTTAAAGTGTACATAGCATTTTGATAATATATATATTAAAATATTTTATTTTAAAAACTGCATAATTATTACACATTGTATGGGGAGAATGATGACGTTTAAGACGGTGAAAAAAGTATACAAGGAATGCGGATCTCTGCCTTTATCTACGGCGTGAAGATATGTATATATGTATTGTTTAATGTAGGTACTAGCCATTACCCGTCCGCTTCGCTGAGCGTAAACGAAAACTTTTTGCCTAATAGTATATTTGAGCTTGAAAAATGGTGAAGGGTCTATGGAATTCAAAAAATAAATAGCCTTAAACCATCTACAAACGATTCCGCGTCGAATGGTCATAGCCACATACCGATGCGTTCGGTAGTTCTCACGTAATTGAAGACCACTCTACTAACAATTCTGCGTCAAATGTCATAGTCATATGACCTTTTGAAACTACCGAACTTAAGTTCGGTAGTTTTCACGTGATTGAAGGACAGAAAAAAGCATTTTCATTATATATACATATGTATATGTAAGTATTATATCAAATCAACGATGACTATCGTAAAGAGAAAATTCTACTCTTATTTTACTATACTCCTTAAGAATCTTTGTATCTAGCTGGTTACCGTGCTCTGTCGAAGACATATTATGTGACCTCGATTAACCTTTGATCACTAATGTCTCATTTCTGTCTCTAACTCCTGGAAATACACCTATTAATACGCATAAGATTGGTATACAAGGTGGTCCAAATATACCCAATACTACCGAAAGGGGATTGACGTACCCATGAAACTGAACAACTTTCCCTAGTAACATGGGTCGAAATATGAAAAAAAATTTGGTCCTTTCATACAAAATGAACGCTCAGCTGATGAATTTAGTAAGAGGTCATAATTTTTTTTTCATATTTCGACCATGTTCCTTAGGGAAAGTTGTTCAGTTTCATGGGTACGTCAACTCCCTTTCGGTAGTATAGGGTATTTTTGTAATACCTTGTATATAGATATACCAACAGCAAAAAATGAAAGAGATGGAGAGATATAGAGATATTTCAAGGTCACATTTCTTGACTTCGAGTACCTCCTCAGTGTGGCCTCCACACTTACCTGTTAATAGAAGAGCTGTGTGTACTAAGACAGTATAGAAGGTTGCTGCAAGCTTGATTTTTCTTTCATTATAAATTGCTAAGTCAGAATGTGACGAGGCAAGCTATCGACAATGATTAAAGGCAAATATGACAACTAAATATTGACAATATTGCAGCAATCTTATAGTTTTTAGTAGGTATTACATTTTTGTTTATATTTTGGTATACAGGGTTAATTTAAAAATACAAAAAACTTTTGTTCTGCGACTTTTTTCAACTCAACACTTTCCTCAAAAAATATTTGTTGTTTTGTTGTACTGTCTGAGACGTAATTACTCTGTACGTACTTCCAATGGTGCAGTGCAAGCGCACCGGGCCTCAGCGCCGCGCTGTGCGTGTGCCGCTTTAGCGACTGTGTAGAGTAGGTGCCATTTTCAGAAACATTTAATGTATTTTTATTTTTGTATAAAAGAAAAAACTTTTGAGTTTTTGAAAGTCACAAAACAAAAGTTATTGGGGATAATGTTTAGTACAAAATACTAATAGGTTATTATTATTTTCAAATTAACCCTGTATACTTTTGTGTATTGCCACACAGTTGCCTTCTGGTACGAAGATGGAGTGTCATACCTGCATAACTCCAGCACAAAACACTGATTGTTACATCAACATCGTATCTTTGTCGCGTACTAAGAAGTCTAATTCAAACTTGTTTCAAGTGTATACAATTGCATGGCAAATTTCATGCACTTCTGGATTGTTTAAATTGCTATCTGCCTATCAGGCCTACCTACTTACATTGAAGATTTTTTAAATAGTTTAATCTGAATACAAAATGAATCTGAAAGACCTAGAACCTAGAAGTTCCATTTAAAAGTTAATACGCTGTTGTTAACTTCACAAGAAAACGAATCGTATGAAATAGCCACCTGTGATAACTTTATAAATTATTTTAATAATATTGTGTTAGTCATGAAGTTTTTAAAAAAAAGTGGAGATAAAGTATCTTGCTGGCGTGTTAATGGGGGCGTATGAAGTTAGTTTGACTCTAGTCGTCGTGTCGTGCGAACAGTCAAGCTGAGGTAATCTTAACCTTACAACGATCAGATAAAAAAAATGTAATGAACGCCTCACTACCCCGTTAGGGATACAGCGTGAGGATATATATATATATATATATATATGTAATAAACGTCATATCGAAAGTATTGATTATTGCTTAAACCATACACA
This sequence comes from Zeuzera pyrina, assembly GCA_907165235.1. Classification (NCBI taxonomy): domain Eukaryota; kingdom Metazoa; phylum Arthropoda; class Insecta; order Lepidoptera; family Cossidae; genus Zeuzera; species Zeuzera pyrina. The sequence continues at coordinate 11,710,110 of OU015641.1, forward strand.
AATTATTTCGCTTACAAGCTATGAAAGCATATATCTCAATTAATTACTATCACGTAATCTTCGTAAACAGAACTAGCGATAATATAAGGTCTTATAAAAAAAACCAGTTTAATTAGCAATAATTTAATGTTGCATTTCCAAATTTAATTACAATCGCTTTTAATAAGTCGTTATCAACTACAACTAGATCGTGGGTTGTCATCCCCAAGCTAATTAACAATACTTAGCTCTTTTGAGCGTTAGATTTTGCAATATAAAATATCGAATCGTGTACTTCAACGGCTGCATACACGTAGATACTGATCTCAGTTCCACACATGCGTACAACTTCAGTGGGTAATATAAATAAGGTAACATTGCATTTTGATTCTCTGTCTACCCCAAATGCAAAATTGTGTGACGTATTTGTATATGCGAAGGACCATGATATTTGAATCAACCTTATTTGTATCTGATTTTCTTCCAGGTTCTTTTCAGTACAGATTTCTTCCGAATTTGCGGTACATTAGACGTTCAACAATACGTTATGTGGTTAAATCGTCGTAACGTTGTTATCATAACCACAGTACAAGTATCATAACTTTCGCTTATACCTCCACAGCAGCTCTTGCGCACTCTCGTTGAAGAAACCCAAGACTTGTCCCGCCCCCTTTCATTTTAAATACAACATAGTACATAATGACACAGGGACATAATCTTACTAATTTGTGGACACGGACGGCGTCGCATCTCCAGTTTTTTAGATAAGTTGCTTTTAGATTATAAAGATACACGTCGACTGGCTTACATCGACTGAAACGCATGCGACAGATTGAACGAAGTGTACACTTCAATATTCGTACGCATATCTGAATTTTTTATATAATTCAACATTACTTCTTTCTGAGTAGACGTCTTCTATCATGGAGATTGATGAATATATAAATTATTATATAGATCGTACCTAAGTTGCTTGTTGGCAGACAAAAAAAATATATGTAAAACTACACATAAACAGGTCGGCCGTCTAGTATTTTCAGTTGACAATGCACGGCACCGGCACGTAATGCATTTCTTGTTCTTAAATAGTGGTGCTTGGTGCGGGCGGTACCGGTAGTGAACCCTATGCTGTTGTATAAACTCATACAAAGCAAATCAAGATCCGTCGCGTGCCGTGCGAGAGTTGTGACCGCGTTGGCCAGTGGATGCGACCTTGTTCGTGTGCGTTGTGAACTTCCGACTTGTGCGGTCCAGTTTACACGTACCGTAATAGTACTGTAGCCATATAGGTCGATTGAAATATAAATATATTAAATAGTACACTAAATTACGTCATAGGTAGACAGAGAAACAAATTGCAAAAAGTAGATAAATGAGCAGGGCCGTAGAGATAGAGCCGTAGAAAGTGACCGAAGTCCTCTTTTATCCATTAGGTATATTATTATGTAACATTTTTACTGTTTTGAAGACTATTTAAATCTAGAGTTAAACATGAATTAAAATGATAATCTTGTAAAAATACTGTAACCAACACATTTACAGAAAATCACAAAAAAATCAGATAAATCATAGCATGACCAATGCTCACTGAGGATTTCCCCTCCCTGGACCAACCTTGGTTGGAAATATGGGATTCCCTAGGCTTGGGGACCCCTAAGAATTACTTCTGTAAATCTACGACCCTGTACGTATATGTAGAATCTATTATTTTGTAATAATCATTATTTGTCGAAATAAAATCATATTTTTAGCATAGAAAACATTTGTTAATGTATCCTTGAGTATAGAAAATATGATCGATTTTACTCGGAAAATTATAATGGCAGTGTTAAGATTATTTTCTCAAAACTTACCACCGTCATAACTTTCACAGGTATTAAAATATATTATCTTATTAATAATATTAAAATATACAAATGCTATAATAACTGGAAATGTTCAGTAACAATCGAATTTTTAATTCCATCAAAGAAATTTTACACGAAAACTCTCAAAACTTCAAAGTAAACTGTAAACATTAAGCATTTTCGAAAACACCTGTTTATCTTTCTTTTAGAAAGATCTATAATCTTATAATTTTTTTGTCTTTTCTAATTTTTACAGCGAATTTTTCGCACCCAGAAGATAGACTGCTTTTTAAAACCACCTCAACGTCGAATTTGAGTCCACCGGAAACAATAATTTTCGATAATTATGTTTTCATTGAAATATATTAAGACTTAAGACTCATAAAATCGGTCGTATAAAAAGAGAACTACCTATAAATCAAGGCAACACAATCTTTTCACATCAACGTCAAATACACATTTGTCCTTTTCTCTAATGAACGTCAAACCGTATACATATTGGCAATATTTCTGTCGAAATTATATTCAATCACAAGTTATTTTCTTCTCTTTTCCATATTAAATACATTTTCAACAAACAAATAGTTTTGCTGTGAATTATGTTTAGTTACTATTAGTTTTTCACAGTCTACCTTATGGCCAACGTGTGCGTTCTACGCGTGTGTACTAACAACTAGGTATGCTAACCTAACAAATGACTAGTAATCGCGAATCTCACTAATTCGCTATTCAATGCTATCTAGGGCAACGATATTATTTTTTTACTTACAACGCCATATAGTTCACAAAACCCGTCGATAATTTCAGAAATCCATTTTAGCTAAGTTCAAACTTATGTTCAAAATTCATTTATATCGTTTATCTATATAAAATATTATCAACAAAAATTTTAGTAAAATTGTCTAATAAATTAATAAAAAAATTAAATCTTAATAGTAATACCTGAATATTTCAACTAGTAATTCCAAGTCATATCCCATAGAAAAGGACTTGCACTGCGAAAATCACTATAAATCTCATATTTTTATTCAGTTTTAATTTTTTGTTCAATAATAATTGGATAAATCATACGTAAGTTCAAGTTTGTTCCGCTAGAAGATAGTATGAACTTAGCTTTACATCAAAACAAGATTTTATTACAAAAATTCTAAGTGCTTTACAACATAAATTTAATTTAGGTGACAAATATTCTACAAAAATTGTTAATTTTGAAGTATTTCTTATAAAATAAGGTTAGTCAGTACAGATAGTCTACCAGAGCCCGCTCTTCTGCTAAAACTGAGTACCACACGGTTAACCCATGGCCATACGAAAGTATTGCTTTGAAATAGTTTATCGGCGACCATGTTTTTAAGCTGAGACAGTCTAAACCAGTGGTTCCCAAAGTTGACTGGACCGCGACCCATCTAACAAAAAAATCCAAATTCGGGACTCGCGAAGGATACGACTACATGAATGAAGGACTTCAAATACGGAAAAAAAACATTTGGTTGTAATTTAAAATTTTAACACGTATTTAAATACACAAGAAGTGCTAATTTCAGTGAGAAGGATGTATTTGTTTTTTATTTATTCATAATCATTATTTTTAAGGGGCCATTCAATATTCGCTTTCGATCCACCAGTGGGTCGATCTAACTCCGCAACTTAAATATGGTCCGAGTTTCAAACAATAACTACTTTTTAATACTTACATTTTTTTTTAAATTCAAGCGTTAAGAACACGTCCCAAATTAAACTCCGTCCCTGACGGTAATCAGTACAATTATTTATCATAATTTTCTCAAAATTGTGGCGACATAGGTAGACCATACTGCCTACACACAAATGAATACATATATTTAACAATATCAGAATCACTATAAAGTGTCAACAACTTATGTCTATAAGAGCAGTATTGAAGTGTGGTCGAGCCATGCTGCATTGCAGAACGAATTGGGCCGGCTCGCCCGGTGAAATACCACCCTCTCACAAAATATCGGCGTGAAATAACAGCGTCTATTGTTGTAGTGTTTCGTTCGACGAGGGAGAGTGCCGATGGCCCATCATCCCCTCCCCTTCCTCTCCCTCCTTTCCCTATTTCCTTAAAGGCAGGCAACGCACCCAATTCCCCGGTCACTTTCCATCAGGTGACCCGTTTGCTCGTTTGCCCCCTCTTTTATGAAATAAAAAAAAAGTTCTATTTTATGTATAAAGATTGTCGCAAAACCGTTGGCCGATCATTCTTACCATATCTATTCAGAAGTAGGCATTTATCTCGCTAGGATGTTATGACGTTTATGTTCCCGATTGTCTCCAAAAACTTATGTTGTATAATAGTGAATTTTTTAGGTTGTCTAATGAGAAAAGTACCGACATCGAAACTTTATTATTTTACTATGGCACGAAACATACTGTTTGCACAGTAAATATCTATCTATCAGTTTAAACTTAACGATCAATCATCGACAACCTCCATTTTAAATGCGGTCGGCTTGTGGCCAATCGGCTTCATCGCGAGTCTGTGTCCGGTTCCGTTGTAACGTGTATTTAGAATCTCTTCGTCACTACTGCTCGAATCCTCGAAGCGGCCGGACGTCCGCACCTCACCCTCTTCTGAATCTGATGACTGCAAAGTAATTCGACAGGTGAACGAAAACCTATTCTAACTATATGTTATAGCTATACTACACCTTATAAATTATATATAAACTAAAAATTGTTGTCTATATTCTAATACACTAAATAAAGCTAAACCGTTTTTCGAAATGGCAATTAAATAGAGCGAATTATATGAAACCAAATTCATGCATTAGATAATATACCACCATCTATATCTAATTTGAAGGAGAATTAAATAGAAGATATAGTAAACAATACACTAAAAAACCCGAAGCGTGACACAACAAAATAAAGCTAAAGCAATTAAATGTTAGAGTGAGCGAGACAAACATCTATTTCTTGGGACGGCTGCGCGCAATGCTGGTAGGTAGGCGCTTGCTCGGTCGCTCGTCGCTGCTGTCCACCCCCTATAGTAGGATTGAAATATATACATAGCTTATTGGGAAAATTTTAATAGGCTGTTTTTAAGACTGGGTTTTGAAAATAAGTTTTATCAAGGAAAGGGTCAATATACATTTATATTAAGATTAATTGCAATATAGTAGGTATATGATTGTATTTGTGCAAACAAACGACATATTCTTACGTCAAAGTCGCCAATGGTGAACTTAGTGCCGGCCGCTTCAGCCACGAGTTGCGCGGGCGCAGGCGGCGCGGACTCAGGCGACAACACCTGCATGACGTCATCGCACACACACGCGTGTTCGTGACACAAGCGTTAGGTACAGTTAGTTACAGTTAGCAAGCTGATAGGAACGAACACTGAAAATTGAGTTTCTGACCATAAAAGTACTAAGTTTTAAAAGATAATAACGCGAAGTAATAATAAAAAACCCATAACCATGTTTTATAACTATAACAGAATTTCAGTAACTAATCATTTATCAATTTTCAGTGTTATCAAAATGCACTTTTTAGTGACTGTTATTTACAATACAATTAAAATCTAGCTGTAATAGCATAATTAATATTATTATAGTTAGCCAATTAGCATTAGTGAAATTATTATTAGTTGTCGCTATTGAAAACATTGTTAAACTCGTACTACGAGAATAATATTTTGAACTTCAAAGAAAAACAGTCGTTAAGATCTATAACTAGTCATATTGGATGACAATCCCGTATCAAGATATTTGGCATTAAGAGACCTTACGAACACTCAAGGAACACTCGTGTTGATTGGATAAATTAAACATTTTCTCGTTACCCAATTATAATAGACATGCTTTCTATAGATCAAATCCTGAACAAATCGTTAGTCTAAAAAATTTCGATATAACTTCATAGAATCTGCTATCAACGAAGTTTTTCAACTGGACAACACAGTGAACTCACATCCTGATCACTCATCATCTCCTTAGTAGAAACCGTGGTCTCGATTCTCCTGATGGACCCTTGATGGATGTCGACATCGAATGCAAGACACTGGAATCTCCTTAGAAGCAAAACCACGGGTATCGGTAGCACGCCCGCTAAGATCATTGCAATGGCTATCACCAACACCCAGTTTGGATATGGAGTCTTCACTACACGACCCTGGAAGTAAGACTTTATGAAGTCCAGTTGCTGTATGGTCAATATGTCTTATATTTAAGTTGAGAATTGATATCATTATCAGCTTGTAATAGTCCACTGCTGAACGTAGCCATTACCTACTTATCCAACAACTGCTAGCTATTTTGCGCAGATCAGGTTCGTTGGAGGACGTTCTACGTTACGTTTACTCAAACTGGCCCAAATGTGATTGGGCCAGTAGTCAAGTGGCTTGGCAAATTCTAGGTGATAAGCGGACACTTTTCAATACGTTGGGTATTTGAAATGGGTATTTCATAACTTAAAACTTACTTTGGAGGCTTGGTTTGTCTAGGTTTTATTATTAAAATTTACTAGTTCAGTAATTACTTGGTGGAAATTAAATTTACAATTTCAGCAGTTATTTAAAGTTGTAAATAAATTGTTCATGCTGGTTTGGGAGAGAAAAAAAAAATATGAAATGTATCAGCTGCTTATAAGCACTTTCCTGCAGGCTGTAAAAGTCGACCAAGAAAAATGGCTTAAATAATAAAATTGTATAGGCGATAGACTGTTAATCAGTCACTACCTTTTCGCCTTGCCATTTGTTAGCCTAAATACCTATTATTATGTAAAAAGCAGCGTCAAGTTGCGAAACGTCAAGGTGTGAAATTTCTTGATATTCTGTTCTATTAAATTAAAAACTAAGCTAATCTGTAACGGAATGCGCAGAAATCCGCGAAAAGAACGGTAGATAACTTAGATAAGTATGTTTTCTGTGGATTGATTGACTGACCTCATCAGCATTCCATGCGCTGTAAGTTGGTGGGTTGATGAGCATAAACACGAGAGACGAAAGTAGGATGCACGTGACAATAAAGGGACCTACGTAGCGCCAGGTCACCTGCCAGTACAGTCCGGGACGGTGGCCGGTCATCTCATAGATGTCATTGGTAAACCTGAATGGAAAATATCCTCATTTGATTTTATTTATATCACAAAGATGAAGAGCATACAGCTTGCGTAATTGTAAGCGATTATAATAACCTATTAAGAGATGGGAAGGTCCGGCTGTGTTTTCCCAGCGGCACCCATTGATGAATAAATGACAATCAGACACGTATCCTATATTTGATACAACTTATTTGCTAGCGGAGTGGAATGGAACGTATGTGAATGAGAACGTATTACGTATCGCATTTGTCGGGAAATATAATAGCATACTTACTCTGTAGTCGGACCGATACAGTTTTGCAGAGATAGAGCTTCAAAAGAACGGACCTACTCTTTACTATAACTTTTACTCGCTTGCAACACAAAGAATATTACTTGCGCATTGCCCAATCTACAAAAGGCTTTTCACTATCCTTTATTTAGAAGGAACTCTACGTCGTAAATTTTTGATATATCTAAAGTCTCAGATAATACTGTTGGACCTTATGTCCAAGCGATAAGGTAAATTTTTAAACGGCACGAGACACGCAACTTTTAGTACTTATATCTTGAGACCTAGGCTTTCAGAGTTGAGCGACTTTGCAGAACAGAGCGACTACGAAGACTAGGAACCGCCGTAATTAAGTTCCCGTGTTCTTGACATCTGTCAATTCGTGGTTAATTCGTGGATACAAGTTAATAAATAAATAAATATAATATAATAAGCCTTTATTTCTGATTGTACAATTAGAAGTCTATAAATTAGTAGCTATATTTAAAAGTTTCCTAAGCCGAAGCCCCTGCTTTGACTAATTCAATAATTTAGGAAAGTATCCTATAGTTATATAGTTTGGATATACAACTTGGATAAACATAGGTAATTTTGGATTCAGTTAATCGAATGATTCGAAAGCATACGCGGAGTTGAAACTGTCGAGTTTGGTTGGACTCGGATTATTTTCAACTATAATATATATGATGATGTGTCGATATTGCACAATGTCAACTTTGATCTACGCCACAGTACAAGTAAGCAAACAGTATTCTATCTTCATACAAACGCTCCCAAACGACGCACCTCGAAATCTCGGCATTTCTCGCCATACAACAGTCGCGAGTGCGCCGCGGTTGTCGTACGTAGTGATTACTTACTCAGTGGTTGTCGTCGGACGGTGTGAGACGCTCCTGCACATTTACTGACGAAATATTATTTCAATCAAGTTTTCGAGCAGATTGTTCAGTGTATGGATGTTTGAATTAATCTATATCGAAACCGGAAAATTTTCTTTGTTGCTCATTTGTAGGAAATATATTATCATAATGATCTAGTTACTTTGTTGCTGATTTTTAATTATACTGCACAAAAAAACATAAAATTCATTTTTTTTGTCCATTTCCACCATACTAACTCACAAACTTTTGAAACTAGAAATAAAATACTAGTAGAATTGTAAATAAAAAGTTACGAAATTTGCATTAATATAAAATGAAAAGATAATATGACAATTTAATATAGTACCTATTATCAAATACGTAACCCAAGAAAAACAGTCAGTCCAAGTCGGCAGCCCTATTGCGTGTTTACATACCGAGCGACCGTAGGTAGGTAATTATCTCAAAGACACTGCCGAGATAGAATACTGCTTGCTTACTTGTACTGTGCCTACGCTCTGAGCAATGATGCACAATTTAACATCGTGCAATGGAATGGTTTAGTCGCCACATCATATAGAACTTATTAGTGGATTTACGGGGTTATTGAAGAACGAAGACTGTATTCTTCGGTGGTTATTTTTACATGGAAATAAAAGAAAACAAGCGAGGATTCTTTCAAAGCAAATAAGTCGTGAAGATTATAATATCTATAACACTAAAATACATTTTAAAGACAAAGGGGTATCAGCAATATAGTATTGTCTAAATATAGTACTGTCTAAGTTTCTCAACCTGGGGGTCGCGACCCTTGGGGGGGTGTCACGTTTGTTATTAAAGGGGGTCGCAATCTGTTAAAAAAATAAGACATATACAAAAGATTCGTTTATTAAAGGAATGAATTTTAGTGAAATGTTATAAAATTAAATATTGCCATGTAATAACAACATGTTTGTTTACTTTGTTTAATTAAAATGATTAATCGTGAACATTAATTAATTAAAGCGATGGTTGGATTTGTTTCTCACTTAAAAGTATTTCTATACGTGGATCATCTTTTGCAAACACTTATAAGTAAATTATTTTCGAGACAGACGACTTCTGCATTTAGCTTTCAAAGCCACCATAGACGAGAAACCTTTTTCACACAGGTAAGAAGTAACAAAGGGTATCAATGTTTTCAAACCTTCCGTTACTAGACTTCTATACTCACGTCGTCATGCAAGCCAAATTTTATCTACATCTTGAGTTAAAAATTCCAGTTGTAAAATTTTATCCAAGTTTTCGTTTTGTGTTGCTTCAATAAATACGTTAAAAAGTTCTTCGCCAGATACTCGATGCTTTTTAATAGACTCCTCGCATTCATATCCGACAAAACAAAAAATTTGCGCCAAGTTCGACAGGTCTGTTAACTTTTTCAATTATCTGGTTGTGAATATCGATGGCTATTTCGTTAATATATCTCGATATTGTATCATTTGTAAAAGGAGTACAGTTTTTAATTTTTTAGTTTTTTCCAGACTTATCATAATATTGACCATATCAATGGCAGCGGCTAAAATGAGTCTTTCCGCAGTAGTATGTGACTTAGATTCCCTCGCGACTTGCAGTGCTACCAAGTAGATTGCATGAAATGCTGCAGTCTCATTACGGCTGGATTTTTTATAGCAATTTGTTAATTTCTCAAAACAAGTGACTTACGCTCGAAAAATTCTAACTGTTTGCTTTGTAAAGACGGGTGTCTTGTTCCAGATGCCGAACTAATTTTGAAGGCATCATGTTTACCGCGGATAGGACTTGAAAACAAACAACACATTGTGGCTTGTCATCCAGTGCAATAAATCCATATTTTGAATATGCCCTTTCTCCAGACGTAGAAGGCACATTTCGTTTTGTCACAAATTTTCCATTTTAATTTTACTTTTACTATTACTTATAAAAATTAAACACTGGGTGAGTGAGATAACATCGTTGTCGTATGTCCTTGCTTCTCTGTGCTACTACCCTAAAAATGTAAATGACAATGAAACTTTGCCTCGCGTCCTTTTGGTTTCATAAATAAGGCATTTAACATGTACGAACCTGTCTAGCGCACGTGTAACGAAATCCGCGGGCAGCTTAGTTGACAAGTTCACGCAAGTACGACGCAGGTTAAAACCTCGCCTAGACAATAATTTTAGACTAGAATTTATATTTGTAATGCGCGATTTTTCATTTTTATCGCCTGGGAGCCTTGAAAATTTAAATTAATCGTATAAATAAACTATTAATGAAAATATTATTATAATTATAATGTTATAGTGCAGGTGTCGCAAGACTTTATACACTTCTTTGTGACTTTTTCGTGTGTCGCGACATAAAAATGTTTGAGAAACAATGGTCTAAGGAATCCCTCTGAGTTCCGGACCACCGTACAGTTTGTGAGTGGAAGTCCTCTGTTTCAAAAATCCGTTTTTAACCGACCTCAAAAAAAGGAGGAGGTTCTATGTTCGTCTGTATGTTTTTTTTTATGTATGTTCACCGACAACTTCGTCAATTGTGGACCGACTTTTTTTTTTTGAGCGGGTGTACTTCCGAGGTAGTCCCATTTAAACATCGGTATTGGAGCTTAGACTTCGAAGATATACCAAATAACACCAAATAAGGTCACCACCAGGTCGCGACCTGGTTATAACCTTTGTAGGCCAAGGTTACTCAAAAGTGAGAAATAAAATCTGGAGATCTATATTTACTATAGTTTCGTAACGATTTTGTAATCTTTGGGTAATACATTGTAATATATTCCCTGAAACGTTTTAAATTTAGGTCCAGTAATTTTAGAGATGAGAGGGAATGGTCAAATCGAGTTTGAGTACCCAATTTGTCTCGTTATTAATTCATCTAGTAATATTGTATTTTATAATGGCGGCTAGCGTAAAACATGTGGGCTGACAAGACATACTGTTATTCGACTTTTTGTTTTGTTTGGTTTGAACCATGTTTGAACATCATTTAGTTTCTGAGAAAATCGTCTGTCAGACGGAAAAATGGAGCCATGAGTGATTATAAACGGGTTCGTTTTTCCTTTTAAGAGCAAGGTTCCAAAAAAGTTTCTTGCGTTGGCTCCACCCTCACACTCCGCCACTCGAACGCGACATATATCGTTATAACTGGAATATTAGTTCATATAAAAAAATATCCTTTAGCCAGTATTTAGTAAATTGTATTGTCTTCCTGTTAGCCGTTATTTTATGTAAATTACTCAAGTAAATTAGGAGAAATACTTGATAATCTCTCTCAAAAAGGCATCATATTGCAGAAAAAAAGTATCGAACGAATAAATTGCGTTATGGTTTTAGGCAGTCGATAGATAAATGTATAAAGAAATATATATTTAAATTTCCCATTCATTAAACGTGTGCCCACCTCAACAAACCTATTTCAAAACGCTCAAAATTTTGGCAGCCAGGTCTTAGAATATGGAACTATATTTTTTTATTGTAGATGTCTTCCCAAAAGTGTAATAAGGTTAAGCGCAGTAGAAGTGAACTATAATAAAAAACTTATTAAGAAAAAAATTAAACCGCCTTCAAAAAAAACACTGAAAAGTACAAAACAACTATGATTTACTAATCAAAACTCAAGAACAATAAAAATAACTTTTTAAATACGATATACATACCTATATTTTACGTTAGTAACTAATTAATCTGTGCCTATATAATTAAATTTGACAGGTGAGTCATTTTCAAAAAAGATATTACACTCACAATGTTTGCCCTCGCCAAAAAATATTGTAATATGAAGAACTTGTTGTCGATGTCATGAGTTTGTTTCGTTTTTAACATTAAGCATATATTTAATTTAAGTATATAATAAGTATATAATTGAACTTGGAAAATCCAAACCCTCAGTACTTCGATTCTACTTATATTATAGACGATAGCAGAAAGAAAACGAAGAGTCCTATTCACTTGTCCATACAATTTTATGACGTCGCACTGTGTGTATCAAGTCCGATATTGTTCTATTAAACAGGACAAAAATTATTCTAAAATTTTGAACTTATGCCAAACAAAATCCATTTAAACATAAACACCTGTGTGAAATGACAAAATCAGGAATATAATTGACTTGTTTTAAACGCAATTTTAGTTCATTTAAGACTGGCGATACTGTACACTTCTACCAACTTAACAAATGACAGAGCGGTGCAGAGCGGCCATATTAATTTTTTTCATTTCGGCTTCGACCTGCTTATCTGAATTTTTGTAGAGAAATAAATTCCTGCATATAACGCGGATTTAAAAGGTGTACTTACTTACCTTTAAATCCTTTTAAATAAATCAAAAACTTTATTTATTCATGTATTTCCTAAACTAATAAAAGAATACGAGTGAAATTAGATCATTCTACTGAGAATTTTTTCTGTAATTTGTTTGAACTTGTTTTGAAGCAATGAAATATTGTTCTTCTATGTAACAATGTGTAACGTTACACATAGAAATAGTTATAAAGTTGTGTGCATATAGTATGAATTAATGTTTTTTTTTTTACATTAGTATAACTTTATAAAGTAATTTTAACGGCAGAATATCTGAAGTTTTAGAAAAGAAACTATGTTTTTATTGTTAAGAAAATGATCTCGTTAACGTATCAAAGATTATATTATTGTTTTCGTTTTGTAAGACATTTTTTTAAGTAAAACATTTTTAAATGACCCGTTGTTGCGATGGTTAAGGAATCTGCCTTCCAAGCTAAGGGTGCCTTGTTTGAACCCTGGCCAGGCCAATTTAGAAAATGAAATTTTCTGGACCGTCTTGCAATCTGGGTGTTACTTAGATACTCTCTCAATTCGTTGTGTACCTCGAGCAGCCATAACACTAATCTAGTGCTTAGACTGGGGTATTACAATTGGTGAATCGTTTGGGGACTATTTCGTAAAATATTTTATTGAAAAGTAATAGTAAAAACAAAAAATGCTTGAAATAAACAAATGAAATAAACCGGGATAAACTAAAAATTACTTACTTAAAAAATACACTTACTTCTCGTGCCCGTAAACATAAATCACAGAAATCATTTCCAACAACGCCACCACCACCAGTCCAATGGTTCCAGCAAATGAATCAAACATCTTCAGCCAATATTCTCCCGCACCAGTTGTGAAGATCAGGCCAACCACGAAGCAGAATACGCACACGACACCTGAAAGAAAAGACAGATTAATTTGAAGTGACCCAACGTCCTTACTGGAGCTCAAATGTGACATCTTTCCTTTTTATGTACATACTAACTGTGGCCGACCACTTGTTGCTGTGGCTTAATAGGTAGGTATATTAGGATTTAGGTGAATTCAATAGGTAGGTATATTAGGTAAGTACATTAGTTTTAAATAAATATATAAAAACGCGCATATTCGAATGCAACGTTGTGTCATTTTCAAAGCAATCATGAAGAACAATCGGAGATTTAAGATATTGAGATATATAAGACAGACATGTATAATAATAGGTACTTATAGGTATATTTAATTCATGATTCATTATATATTCACGGGAAGAATATGCAGGCGCAGATAGTTAACAATATCTACAGGGTTAATTTAAAAATACTAATAACCTCTTAGGATTTGGTACTAAATATTATCCCTAATAACTTTAGTTTTACGACTCAATAATTCATAAGTTTTTTCTTTCATACAAAAATAAAAATACATTAAATGTTTCTGAAAATGGCACCTACTCTATACAGTCGCTAAACCGGCACACGCACAGCGCGGCGCTGAGACACGGTGCGCTTGCACTGCACCATTGGAAATACGTACAGAGTAATCACGTTACAGACAGTACAAAAAAAACTTAACAAATATTTTTTGAGGAACGTATTGAGTTTTAAAAAAAGTCGTAGAACAAAAGTTGTTAGGTATGTTGACAGGAATTTCGCACTAAGAGGTTATTAGTATTTTTAAATTAACCCTGTATATTTAATATTGTTAGAATCTTAAGTGGGTATATTATAAGTAACGCATGGGTGCTTACCAGTGATTATTGGCTTGCTGATCCTTTTAAAGAAGTCTATATCGAATATTGTACACAGCATTCCCTCCATGATACCAATTTGGCTTCCTAGACCCAAAGATAGCAGCATCAGGAAGAATATGATTGACCAGAATGGAGCAAAGGGCAGTTCCACAATCGCTTGAGTGAACACAATAAAAGCCAAGCCTGTGCCTTCCGCTGCCTAGAATGAAGAATAAATATATCATACTGTATGTTATATCGCTTCACCAAAGTCCAATTTTATTTATTTAATATCTAGTAATTTTGTTTCAGAAGTAGGCACGGTTTGAGGAGGTGGTCCGAGGGGTCGCATGAGCCATGACTTGCCCATATCATCTGATTTTTTAAAATGAATAGAAGACTTCTTTTTATTTTGTAATTGAAACGTTTTTTGTTTTTTATTGCCTATTTTGATTTTATTTCTATTCGAGGTCTTTTTGATCAAACATTAAATTATGTTTAAAGTTTGTCCTTGAAACTTTGTAATTGAACCAATTCAACCCCTCTATAAAATTTCGATACGACCGCGATTGTTCGGAAGCTAAAATTGGCCCCGGATAACTTTAAACGGCGTTAGTAGCTAAACCAGACAGAACCTTAACTAACATGTAGGCTTGTGAGAAGAGCCTGTGGTCTTATATTATATATTATGGTCTACTTCCGGGGAAGTAGACCATAATATATTATATGCTGTCATTACTGCTATTACTACAAATAGAGGAATGGTCAACGATGTCGGTGACGGCCCGATGCTAACTTTAAAATCTACGTTAAATTAAGTATTTTTTCAGAAAAGAAAGTAGCCTAGATACTCTCTTAAAAGTATTCTATCTGCTAAGGAAATCTTGTCTAAATCTTAAAAAGATTAGCCCGGACAAACAGACAGACAGACGAATATTTTAAACACTCGTTTGGGTCTTGGTGATATGCGAATAACTAGGTATAATAAACGAAATTGAATCTTATAATTTTTTTGGCGTATGGTAATAACAATATCTGAAATACTAATGAAAACAGCTCACCTCCTCCAACTGCTTGCTCATGGCGCAACCGGTCAGGTTCAGCGGCGCTATCAAAGTGCTATTTAACTTAGGAAACTCTTCTTTGTAATATTCAGGAGTAGAATTCAGAGAGAACCCACCTATATGATGTAGAGCCAATATTGTTGTTTCTCTGAAAAAAAAAATTAGAACGCCTTATGTGACTTTTATCCTCTACAATACTATAATTACGGGCACGTTACTCATTTATGGCAAGACACACGCACATACATTCAGTCAAGAAAGTATCGGGAATGGATGATTTGTTTATGGTTCCAAATTCAATTTTTTGTTTTTTTTTTGTTGTTGTTAGATTGGCACAACTGTTTTCGATTTTGGCGCGGAGTTTGAGTTGCATCTGTTATTTAGATTAAATACAATGCTGTTTTTAGTCATATAATTCTAGTGTATATTGCGAATTTCATAATGGACAAAAACATCGAACAAAGAGTTTGTCTTAAATTTTGCATCGCCAATGGAATTTCGTGTTCGGAGTCACTGAAAATGTTACAAAAGGCTTACGGTGAATCGACTTTATAAAAAACACGTGCTTATCAGTGGTACAAAGCGTTGAAAAGCGGTCGAGATGTGATGGAAGATTTGCCTCGCTCTGGTAGGCCATCAACGTCTGCAACTGAAGTTATCATCGCAAAAGTGAAGGAAATAGTGACTGAAAATCCTAATTAAGTTTAAGAGAGATAGCCGCCGAACTTTCTGTGTCTTACGAGTCAATCCGTATCATTTTAAATAATCACTTGGGTATGAAAAATGTTGCCGTTCGGCTAGTCCCAAAAGACCTGAATTTTCTCCAAAAACTCAATCGCATAAGAGTCGCTGAGGACATGCTAGAACGAGACAATTCCGATCCAACATTCATGAAACGCATTGTTACTGGTGACGAGACGTGGGTTTACGAGTTTGACATGCAAACTAGTCAACAAGCTTCGGAATGGCGCCTTCCAACTGAACCGAAACCGAAAAAACCACACCAAGGTCGATCAAAAGTCAAGTCATGTTGACTGTTTTCTTTAACTATCGCGGTGTTGTGTACTCGGAATTTTTGCCGGAAGGTCAAACGGTAAATAAAGAATATTATTTGGGCGTTATGCGGCGTTTAAGAGAGCAAATTCGACGAAAAAGGCCAGATTTGTGGAAAGAAAATTCTTGGATTTTGCACCACGATAATGCGCCTTCGCACAAGGCCATCATTGTGAACGAATTTTTGACCAAAAACTCAACAAATACCATCGAGCAACCACCTTATTCACCAGATATGGTTCCAGCTGACTTCTTTCTTTTTCCTAAACTCAAATTACCACTTCGTGGCACCCGCTTTCATTCGGTAGAAGACATAAAGGAGAATTCGCGGCGAGCACTGAACTCAATTCCGGAAAAAGCGTTTAAAAAATGTTTTGATGATTGGATTATTCGTTGGCGTAAGTGTATCGTTTCTGAAGGAGCATACTTTGAAGGTGATAAAATAAATTTGGATGAATAACTAACATTTCGTGTATTATTGTTCTTTTCCCGGTACTTTCTTGACAGAGTAGTATGTGCACAGATATATTTCAATGCTTTTGCAAGCACCATGTTTACGGGTTAACTGGCGAGACTGTCAGTGAGTGAAATATAGTGAAATATGTAATAGAATGAAATATAACAACTACGAGCCAGAAAGAGGGTAGACTGAAATATGTGCTCTCGAATATCCACCCGCAGTCTCGCCTGTTAACCCGTGATCATGGTGCTTGCAACAGCATCGAAATATCGGGAAACTCCAAATATTTAATATCGCGGAAAGAACCCGTTAATTTATTGTTATAATGGATACAAACCGTGAGAGTCTAAAAAAGTATATTACAGATATATTGATTTGAGATTTGAGATTGCGATTATATACTACGACACGAGTGCTTTAAACTCGGACCAACATTCAAAATGGATGGGGTTTTTGCTCTAAGAGCGTATTCATTTTTTGTTGACTTATTTCCTAGACTGTTACTAATGTTCGTGACTAGGGAAGGGTCGCGGTACAACAATACACGGCTGAATATGACATATTTTTATTTTTATAAATGCTAGTAGTCAAAACACTTAAGATTTACGAGTATTTTGCAAATAATTATTTCAGTTTTATGCATAAAGTCGATCATGAGCTGACACGAATTACACAACAGTGCGAAGTTGGATCCTTACTATAACCACAGTACAAGTAAGTAAACAGTATTCTATCTTCATACAAGCGCTCCCAAACGACGCTCCTCGAAATCTCGGCATACAACAGTCGCGAGTGCGCCGCGGTTGTCGTCGTATGGTGTGAGACGCTCCCGTGCATTTACTGACGAAATATTATGGCATATGTTTTCGAGCAGATTGTTCAGTGTATGGATGTTTGAATTAATCTATATCGAAACCGAAAAATTTTCTTTGTCGCTCATTTGTAGGAAATATATTATCATAATGATCTAGTTACTTTGTTGCTGATTTTTAATTATACTGCACAAAAAAACATAAAATTCATTTTTTTTGTCCATTTCCACCATACTAACTCACAAACTTTTGAAACTAGAAATAAAATACTAGTAGAATTGTAAATAAAAAGTTACGAAATTTGCATTAATATAAAATGAAAAGATAATATGACAATTTAATATAGTACCTATTATCAAATACGTAACCCAAGAAAAACAGTCAGTCCAAGTCGGCAGCCCTATTGCGTGTTTACATACCGAGCGACCGTAGGTAGGTAATTATCTCAAGGACACTGCCGAGATAGAATACTGTTTACTTACTTGTACTGTGCTATAACTAACTGTTTTACTCGTGGTCACGGTCAATGAAATAGAAAGTGAAATACGAGAATTCGTTTGACACACTGTGATAAGAGCAGCATCATTATGGGTCCATCTATTTTGATTCGTGGTCCGAGGCTTTAAAATTAAGATAGCTCGATCTTGTAGCACGCATTTCATTAGGTTCCATTTTTAAATAGAGTCCAATTTTTTTTTAAATTGGTGTCGCGAATTCTCAAGAACAGGGTCATAAATTTTAAAAGTAACTTCAGACGCGGTGACCGAGCAACAATGAGGTGAATCAGATAAGCTCACTCACCTGTACATACGACACACATTTATTATCAGCGGCCCTAGACAAGTCGCTCAATAATGGGCTCAGTAAACGCTAGTAGAATAGAATGACAAATACCGCGTGATCTAACGTAACGAATTTTAAATTGGTAGGGAAAATTATTTCTATTAAATCTAACGTAAAGTAGAGTCGTGTGGAAACCGCCTTATAAAATGTAGATAAATGGCACTTTTGACGAGCGTTTACGCCAGCAAGTGTTTCGATTTCGACACTTGTCTAGCCGCTGTGCTGCTGTTTCGTTAGAAAACAGCACCCACGCATCTATATTTCATTCATTTTATTTTACTTGCCTCACTTCGTAGTACGAGACAGGTTATCTGGATTTATAGTCTATGCGGTAGACAACATAATAATGGGTCCTTACATATGAAATTAGCGTTTTGTCGTACTGACCACTTTGATCTGAAATATCTCCTCTTTGGTTAAGAATTCCAAATTCAAATTTATAAATTCATTTAGCTGGTACATTTGAGTTTTGAAAACAGTCATTCATTTGTTTTTTTCCTCATTATTTTTTTCTTTGGCGTCGCTTATTACCGCACAATGGAAAACATGAAATATCGGTATATTTACGAGTACGAGTTCTATCGTGGCACCAGTGCTGAAAAAACAGCTCGAAGGATTAATGATGTGTACGGCGCTGGTGTCGCAAAAGAAAGCACGGTACGTTTTTGGTTTCAACGTTTTCGTTCTGGAAATTTCGACCTTCAGAACCAACCCCGTGGACGGCCGGAGACCAAAATGGAAAATGAAGAATTAAAGGCTATTGTGGAAGCGGATCCATCACAAAGCACTTCAGAGATAGCTGCAGGCTTTGGGGTAAGTGACAAAACTGTATTAATCCACTTGAAGCAAATCGGGAAAGTAAAAAAACTTGAACGATGGGTACTTCATGAATTGAGTGAATCGAACTTGCAAACACGCGTCGACTGCTGTGTTACTTTGCTCAACCGACACAATAATGAAGGGATTTTAAATCGAATCATTACTTGTGATGAAAAGTGGATACTGTACGATAATCGGAAGCGCTCGTCGCAATGGCTGAACCCTGGAGACCCAGCCAAATCCTGCCCTAAACAAAATTGACTCTGAAAAAGTTACTTGTGATGGTTTGGTGGACTAGCGCCGGTGTCGTTCACCACAGCTTTCTAAAATCTGGCCAAACGATTACGGCAGATATCTGTTGTCAGCAACTGCAAACCATGAAGGAAGAACTAACTGCTAAACAACCGAGATTGGTCAATCGCTCTAGGCCACTGCTGCTTCACGACAACGCAAGACCACACACTGCACAACAAACAACCACTAAGTTAGATGAGCTACAATTGGAATGTCTGCGACATCCACCGTACTCCCCGGACCTTGCTCCAACAGATTACCATTTTTTCCGGAATTTGGACAACTTCTTACAAGGAAAAAAATTCAACTCCGATGCGGCAGTCCAAACCGCCTTCAAAGAGTTTATTGATTCTCGCCCCCATGGTTTTTTTAGTAAAGGGATCAATGAACTACCTATGAGATGGAAAAAGTGCATAGATAACAACGGTGCATACTTTGATTAATTAAATATATTTTACAAAAAAAAATTGACTTTATATTCCTCCCGTACAAAACGCTAATTTCATATGTAAGGACCCAATATTTATTGAAACTTGCAAGATTCTCTTGCAGGCCTCTTTTAAGATTGCATCGACAATAGAGTAAACTGTACGATATACAATATTATTAAAGATGTTACGCAGTAACATTTATGAAATATTTAGAAAACATTTCGGTAAATATTGTTATTCTCTATCATAAAATGTAACGAGCATTGCTCTGAAAGCGTTTTTACGATCAACCTCTATAACGGAGTAATAAAACGACAATCGTTTTATATACACCCCTGTTTATTTGTTATTATACCTGCATTAATGAATGTTATATAAATAAAGTAGTGAATAGACCTCAATTGTAAAAACTGGCCACGTGTCATACATATTAGTGTTATACTATATTTACAAAAAAAAACTTTACAATCGAAGGACACGTATTGAAGCACTATTTACCGTACTCTCCAACTGCAAACGTTTCGAATGGCAAATAACATTACGAAATTATAGTGCACCAAACGCTTTGATTATTTAGAAATAATCAGGGCATAAACATAATATACTAACTTTATGATCTAAACTAGGACGATATCTGTCGTTTCCTATGGGATTTTTACAATATTTTACTGATTCAAATACAATTTATAAGTTGGTTGACTATTAGATACTCGTTAACTTGTAGAGCCTACTTAGCTGTAAAATTTTATCTTTTAAGTTAGGTATATTATATAGGTACACTACTATCGCGAATAACACAACGGTTTAGCTGTTAGGGAGGGGACCCGTGGAGGACACGACTCTAACCAATATGACCACTTTAAAGCTTCATATTGATGGTGATAATGGTTATAACTTGTGATGAACATTTTTTTTATCGAAAAAAATTTTTTTCAAGATTTTATTTCACAACTTTGTAGTGTTTGTAGGCGTGATTAATATGTAGGTACCTGTAAGCTGTAACCATGCCAAATTACAGCTTAGTACCAAGTCTCTGATTTAAATCGCGGACAGACAGACGGACTTGGCGAAACTATAAGGGATTTACTACGGTACCTTAAAAATATTTAGTTTCAGATCACTTATTTATTTTTGAGCTAACTGCACCTCTATAATAACTCGTACAATGACATGCACTGTAAATACCAGCGCAGCGGGAATAGAGATTGAAAGCTTTAATTAATTTATTGTGCGCGCGTGAATCAGTCGTCTATTGAGTTGTTTGTAAACACTGTCGTGGAGATTTTGTTTAGCATCTACCACCATACACAAGTTACTATACCACAAACTACAATAAACAAGTCTGTACTATGAGGCAGGTACATAGTAACGAGTAGTAGAAATTTGGTTAGGTTAACTTTATTTTGATGGTTTGATACATTAAAAAAAGAACCTTTATGAGATCAGGCATGCCTTCATCCGTCTATTTATTCGTTATAATTAGGGTTGCCCTCATACTTTGTGACATTGTACGTTACTTCAGACAAATGTACTTTTTAACTTACAACTTAATTTTTTTTTTTATACCACGAAAGTGGCAAACAATAAGTATACGGCCTGCCAAATGTTAAACGGTTACCATAGCCTATGGACGCCTGCGAGATCAGGAGTATCACTTGCGCATTGCCAACCCTGTAAGAATCTTTTTACGCATTTTTTGAAGAACCCATGCTGTAGTCTCTTGAGAAAACCTCGAAAAGGAGCTCATTCCATAACCTCAAAGTTCGAGGGAGAAAGCTCCTTTGAAACTTTTGTTGTTTTTTGGTTGCTTGATTGCTTTGACTTCTTAAGATTGTGTTAACAATTTTTTTTTCTTTTCGCTAATTCGATTTTTGCGTGTACCTAACGGTAAAGATCGTATGGATAATTAATAATGAGCACTGATTTCGTTTTAGAACGCTATCTAAAACGTTATTGCCAATAAAAAATCACTAAAGTAGCAAATTATTTTTAAAATAGTTACAAAAAATACATATTTACGGAAAGAAGTCGCAAGGCTGATAAAGTAATATTTTATTTTTACCTTAGAAAAGTAAATAATGATTTTAAATCTAGAAAAAGCAACCCTAGTTCCAATCAATTTTCTTAGAAACTATGTATGTATGTGTCGTACATACTTAAAAGGCGTAATACTGGTTACCCTTTTAAGTAGGGGTAAAGTTGCTCGAACTTGATAATTTCCTTTCTCATCCAATGGCCGCTTTTATAATTTACCGTTGAACATTTTTATCGTCACGATTTTACCGTCCACCGTACAATAAGTAAGCAAAACGTACGCAGTTGTATGACGACCGACGATTTTTTTTCCGTCCACGATAAGATCATGCCGTGGTCGTTGAAAAAGCGTCTTTTTCCACGACACAATATTTTGCTTCCCTATTGTGTCGTGAAGCGCCCAATGCCAGATTTCTACTTTTCAGTAGTATAGGCCACTGGCCAGAGGCCATACGACTGTTTGTCATCTCTCCTATATCAATCGTTTGTCTACCCAGGCCTATTTTAGGCAATTGGTAATTGTATCTATTTAAAGAGTGGAAGAGCCATGCTGCATTGCGGCACGAATGGGGCCGGCTCGTCCGGTGAAATACCACCCTGTCACAGAATATAAGGCTTGAAATAACAGCATCTATTGCTATTGTGTTTCGTTCGGTGAGTGACAGTGCCGCTGCCTCATCGCCCCCTTCCACTCCTTTCTCTCTTCTTCTTCTTCCCGAGCCGACCAAATTGTGAACGAATTTATTCAATACTCTGCTTTACGAGTACATGCGTATTTTAAATCATAATCAAAATGTTTTATTTTATATAAAGCATAATCGTTCCGCCCCGGCTTCACATGGGTAGATAAATTTTTTGAAAATAAAAGACTGCCCATGTTACTCACTGATAATGTAGCTTTCTATAGATGAAAGAATTATTGAAATCGATTTAGTAGTTTTTGAGTCTATCCATTACAAACAAATAATCAAATTTTTTCTCTTTATAATATTAGTATAGAAGTATTTAGATAATCGACCTGCCCTGATTCGCCCGAGTATAATATACCTGTATTCTATATTATAATAGATCCCACCCTCCGGAAGAAAATCTTTAAACGATGGTAAAAACTGCATTAAAATCTATTGCGTAGTTTATAAGAACTAAACGCACAAACAGACAAACAGAAACAGCGACTACGTTTCATACTACATACTTATTGGAGACGCATTAAAATAGTGATATTATGTAAAACACCATATCTTACATCTTGTATAAACACGATCAACCTTGACCTTGAGGTTCAGTCTGACCTTTCATGTTAAGTTTCGTTCAGTATGAAGACTATTAATATCCTAAATACCTATTATTTATAGATTAACCTATAAGCTGATATTATCTATGTATAATAATCTTAGGACTATAATATCAAACCCTAAATGAGTCAGAATAAGTATTAGTTAATTTAAAATTACTCGTAACTACAGTAAAGTAATTTTGGGTAGATACTTATGGTATCTAACTTTTTTTATTGTAACATTGAATAAAAAGCCTTTTTTTTATGGTCCCTTACCTTCGATCACAAATAAAGAATTAGATTCACAATCTTCTGTAAAATTTAAACAAATTATAATTGTCCAAATAGACATATATATTTTAAATATCGTATTATCGGTAATACTGTGTTAATCTAAATTATCTAATAAATATAAAGGACATTCTGAATAAAATTAAAACTTTTGGAATCTAATTTAAAAAAGGAGAAAAGAAAATAACACTGATATTTCAAAAAATTACTTTTCATATTGCCACAGATTAATTAGTTACTAACGTCAAGTATTAGTGTTTTGTGCGTTTTTAAACCCCAATAGAGAAAAGAGAGGTGTTACCACATTTGTTTGTCCATCTGTCTGTGTATTTGTCATATGGTAGTTCTGGAACAGATGAACTTGAGCGATGAACAGATTTGCATACGGTTTTTTAACCAACTTCAGAAAAAGCAGGAGGTTATCAATTCGGTTGTATTTTTTTTTAATGTTTGTTACCTCAGTAATTCGTCATTTATAAACCGATTTTGAAAATTCTTTTTTCTTTGAAAGGGTATACTTTCGAGCTGGTCCCATTTAAATTTCACTGGTATTGGAGCTTAAATTTCGAAGATACATCAAAAAACCTGAACTGCTTATGAGCTTTATTTATATTATTGATTCTCTTGTGCTCCTGAATCAGAAAAGAAGTTAATTGTAGACATATCATAGACATTTATTTAAGCCAAAGTCGCTCAAACCTTTTGAGTCAAAATGGAAAAATTAAAAAAATTGAAGGAAAAAATAAACCGACTAAAAAAAACACTAAAAAATACAAAATAACTATCCTATACTAATCAAAACTCAAGTGCAAACATAACTTTATAAATACGATACAAATACCTATATAATTAAATTTGATAGTTTTAGTCGGTGCCAAATCAATGTGCAACAACAGAAAGTCTATTAGTTTGGTGGGTTTGGCACCGACTTTGTTTTTTTTTTGAAGTCGTTTATTCTTTTTTAAGTCGTAATTTTTTAAAATGTTTTTAGTATTTGGTGGAAATCGATCCAGATTACTTTTTATATCGAAGAATTTAAAATTTGCATTAGCGTACAAACAACGTTTAATATTATCCTGTATATGAAATTCCGTAATGAACTATCCTTTTGACAAACAAATATTCTGCGTGAATATGATCTCAATTGATCAATTTGTTCAAAAGTTATACTATCACAACAGACGCGTCACACCACAGACTCACACAAGATTTTTATAGGTACCTATATAAAGATGAAACGGTGGTTTACGCGAAAACCACCATTATCTATATCTATACTAATATTACAAAGAGGTAAACTTTGTTTGTTTGTATGTAATGGATAAACTCTGAAACTAATAATCTGATTTCAAAAATTCTTTCACCTATGTCCTATAGAAAACTACATTATCGGCGAGTAACATGGGCTGTATTTTATTTTCAGAAAATTTCTACCCGTGCGAAGCCGGGGCGGGTCGTTAGTAGTAAATAAAAGACTACGCACACGCTGGCAACAGCTGTTTATATTATAAAAGTCAAAAAGAATAATATGTACATTTTAATAACTGATTTAGTAAAATATTGTGTGTGTTGAATTATTCGAAATTACCGTACGGTTATTAAATAGATAATTTTTTGAAGTAATATAACAAGCAACGTCGCTTTGGTTTTCAAAATGACTGCTATTTAGAATTTATCTCCATTGTATACTCGTATACCCCTGAGAACTCATGTTGACGTAAATATTACCCGGAACTTCGGTAAACTTTGTAATAACGCTTATGGAACTTCTTTGACACTTTAACCTATATTTAATACTATGTATGTAACTGACCTATATAAATATATGTACTAGGTATTACTATTATATTATTATTATTACCAGATTAGAAACCCTTCGACAAATGACCAAACTCTTCGTCTATACTTTATATAAATTCCTCAAAATAAACCATATTCATTGTCCGAATTTTACAACTAAAGGAAAGCAGTTAGTGCATTTTATTTTTTCTCTCATAATCTCATAAGCAATATAGAAGCTGTGTTTCTACCATACTATGCATATAGTTCATATGTACAAGTCTATAAATCAAATCGTAAACAAAGGTTTGTTCATTATTAAGCATTATCAAGAGCATGATGATGGCCTCATGCATCGTTTACGGATAAGAATATAAAGGTCCTTTTTCATTTTAATCTATGTAGAGCGCAAATTGACATTTTGACTTGCTTCTCAATAAAATTATTTCCGATATCATATTATGTAATTAGCATCAATATTAACATTATTGTAATATTTCTATTGAAGTGACACAAGTATTTGGCATAACCAGACCACCAGAGTATTAGCAAAAGGTAATATCGAAAACACTCGCATACCCAACGCATACCTCTGTGAAAACGTGTGAACGATGAGGTTTGAAGAAGCGAACAGGAAGGATCGTAATACTTGGAGCTCGGTCTTCTAACTACCGCCCTACAGATGTAGCATAAAGAAACATAATATGTATGTTCCTACTGTATCTGCATATTATATAACTGGACGACATTCCCTATTTGCGGAGTGAATAACATCGAGGTAATAAAATCACTCCTCGACGCCACATACAAATAAAGTATTTAAGTTTTAGATAGTCGGCGTTGTAAGATTAAGTGATTGGTTAGCATTTAGCAACCTTTTACTGTTAGGTTCCGCTATTACTCTGAAGTTGGTATAACAAAATTATAGGGCAAAAATATTACATATTTTATAAACGGCCGTAAATTATCCATGTAATCGAATTTACTACTGGCCGAAAAGTTTAGGATCGGGTAACGGGATCTCCTGCTAACTTCGGAATGTAGTCATTATTGTAGAACATGACGCAATGACAATCCAGTTGAACCTCATTTAGCTGCCAGCTGTTATACCTACATCAAGAATCTTTGAATCTAGTTGGATACCGTACTCGGAAAAGGTAGTTGAAGAAAAATTATATGACCTCGAGTAACCTTTGGTCGCTAACGTTTCATTTCTGTCTCTTTCTAACTCCTGTAAATAAACCAGAAATACACCTACTAGTGTATATAAGATTGCTATATACAGATATACCAACAGCATAAGATGAAAAGAGATGGAGGGGTATAAAAATGATTCACAGCTAATTTTCTCGACTTCAACTACCTCCTCAGAGTGCGGCCTCCTGTTTAAATACTGCTCCATATGACCTAAATACATAACATAACGGAACTGTTTTGGGGAACTAGTGGTTATGTGAAACCGCGAATCCTACTATCCCACTACGACATATATGTAAGCTCATAGATACTCGTTATATATTTAATCTTGCCATAAATATTGTTACACGGAAATCATCGTTTTTTTTCTATTACATAAATAGTTTATTACTACAGTGTGCGTTAGGGGTAGTGAGGGAGGACGGAGCGCCAAGCGTCGCGGTCCTTACATACTTCTTTCGCATCCTCAAATCTCAAGACCAAGGCTGACTTATGAAGTTCAAATAGCCAGTGTTAGCCGACGGAAATGTTAAAAGCACTCGAATACCTAGGCGAAAATGTATGAGGAGAATAATGAAATTTGAGGAAGCATTACTTTATACATTAACATAATAGTATTTTAAAAATATGAAGTTCATTCAAAATGATCTCCATTGGTTTTAATATAATTATTTAAACGTTGTGGCCAGTTGTCGATTGAAACACGTACTTTCTCCATGGGAAAATTCACAACTGGCAGTCCTATGGAATGTTTTAGGGACTCCAAATTATCATGGCGTTTAGAGCATGCCATAGTCTCTAAATGAGACCATAGGTCATGAATCATAATGAAGTGGATTAAGATCGGGACTAGATGACGGCCAGTCTTCAGCTCCAATGAAGTCAGAAACATTCCTTTCCAGCCATGCTTCTGTGGATCGAGCTTTATGACCCGGTGCTGAATCTTGCTGAAAGGACCATTCTTGGTTATGGAACACGATGTTGTTAAAAGGCTTAACTATCTTCTTAAGAATCGTACCCTTCTGACTAATTGAGAAGTTTCTCTAGAGCTTTGCGTTTAAACTGTCATTCTGACTAATTGAGAAGTTTATCTAGAGCTTTGCGCTTAAACTCTGTCATTCTGCTCATTAAAATGCTCGATAGTAAAAAATTTTTCGTCAGTAAATAAAATTTTTCTGTGACCTCCCTTTGCTTACCGCATAAGAAGTTGTTTTGATTTTACCACCCTGTTCATTTTTAAATTATCGGTTAAGTAATGACCAGTGCGTCTTTTCTAGGCTGCAAGTCGAGTCATCTTTTAAAATATCTGACATGGTTCTAGTACTATATTAATTTCCCTAGATAAAATCTTTTGCTTTCAGAGAGGATTTCTTCAGGATCGCCTTTTTAATACGAATACTGCGTGGACGGCCAGATCTTCTGTCAGAAACAGAGGATGTTTCATTATACGCATCAATAGCCCGGTACACAAACATTCGACTAATACCAAGTGGATGGAGTTACAAAAATTACATTTGGCTCCATTCCTACTTTGTGTAATGCTGTTATTGCAATTCGATTCTCTTTACCACCCCACTCAATTTTAATAACAAGAACATTTGACAAGGAAAATGCGAAAATGAGAAAATACTGAATATTCATATGAGAATGACAGGTTCCAAATTCAAATGTAATATTATTGTTTTTTTATTGTAACAATATTAATGGGCGGACTATGTATACACACACTGAAATGTATACAACATGTAATATTATTTGGCCTCCTTTGCAGAGTAAATATAATATGTTCTATATTCTATCGCTTTTTTAAAAAGTGGGGTTTGTAATTCGTTCCGCCGAACTCAGACCTTGTATTCTTAGTAAGACACTCGGACTGACTCAGAATTCGGCCGTTTATTCAAAAATTTTGTCCGGCTAGGGTAGGATTAAGGTCTGATTCGACTAGATGTACCCACAGTTTTCATTTTTGATGAATAAGTACTTACTTGGTAATACATTTCTCCACCATAGTATAAGCTTTGAAGCCCAGGATGCTAAATATGACGACTGACGCATATATAGCTGTTAGCGCGTTACAAAAAGACACTAGCAACACGTCCCGTACACAGTTGTTGTCGGGAGGATTATAGGACCCGAAAGCGATGAGGGACCCAAATGCGAGTCCGAAGGAGTAGAACACTTGCGTCGCCGCGTCCAGCCATACCGTTGGATCGAGAAGCTTTTCCAGCTAAAAAAGAGATAATAAATATGTAAATCAATACTCCAAACACCAACAAACCATTTGAGTGATCTTATAACTGTAAAATATATATACATTAATTATAACTGTAAAATATATATACATACTGTATAACTGTAAAAAATTTATAAATTAAATTAAAGTAATTAGATAACAAAATTATGAACGCGATTGTAAAAAATATTTTAATTTCATTATGCGATATAATAGTTATAATTACCATTTAAACACCAGTAGTGAGAATAAGCTAAAAAGAGATGATGTCATCGGACTTTAACGTCACGAGCGAGCAGTGTAAAATGCTAGAGATTGCATTCCGATTCGGTGGATCTGACATCATTTGCTTACCTACTGGATCCGACAACATGAATACATTTTGATGGAAAATACATATCGATTGGATAGAAGTAATCTGGCCGGGTCCGGCCGGACTATAAAAATCATGTCAGTTTGCAATCCTTAGTGATTGCGCAGCGTTGAGTGAGAAGGAGTCACAGATTAGTGAACCCATAGATAACACTGAGCAATTTTATAATGATAATAAACACAGACAAACGTGTGTAATGAGGCACAGGACAGTGCCTAATGCCCAGTGTCAATTGGTCACATTGTGATTGGACGTTTAATATTCGAAGGCGGATAGGCATAAATCTATGGGTGTGGTCGTCATTTAAGTAATATATCACTAAATTGCGAGTCACCGATTTAGTGATATATTTACCGAGGCACCGAGTTAATCATAGGTGCCCTTATAAACGTCGTCTAGAATTTACTGGTCTGTGAACGGAGCTTATCCTAGGGCCCGTATTCTAGAACGATACTCAAGCGTGAATCTCTGATCAAGCACAGTTAGAAAGGGATGCCGCTACTGTGACGAATAGCGACATTTCTTTCCAACTGTTCTCAAGCGTGAGTAGCGTTCCGGAATACGGACCTTACTACTTGAGTTAAAAAACTAATAACTTCTATATTTTCTAATAAAATTCAAAAAATTTTAACAGTTGTGTTCATGATAAATAAGCCCAGTTAGTTTCTGAATATAGTTCAGAAAACAGTCAACTTTAGTTTATCGTGTGACCCCAAATTAAGCACTCGCTAGGTCTGTACTATAGACATCACACAATAAATTAAAGGAACTCTCATTAGCACCCAGAAAAGTTAATATAGAAAAGTTCGTTTCTTAATTAAATTATTACTAATATTAAAGGGATGCATTTAAACTGTCTTCGAAATTGGTGAAAATGTGGACAGAATTACTATTAATTACTATATAAAAATATAGCGTCATACAGTTAAATGTTATTCCTTCATTAAAAATATAATATCTTTAAAAAATTTATAGACGCTATAAAATAATCTTAGCGCCAATAAAAAAATAAGGAATCATTTAAAATTTTTATGATAGATTTTTCTATGAAATTTAATAAAATATTTATCCCTTACACCACATTAAAGTTTCAGTGATTAAAGTTGTAAACAAAATAGTAAATTTGTCACGGAGACTATTCAATTTAAAGTACATGTCATTACTATCAACAGTAGCAAATTAATAAATTGTACATAGAATTACTAATTTTATAGCTCCAATATACATATATCCCATTAAAATTACTTTTCAAACTCAATAGGCATCTATCAAATAAAACATTGTAGTGACGATTCGAGGTAAGGCAGGTGTTTCTTTTCTGTGATTTATATTTTCTCTGCCTTAGCTAAATGATACCAAATATTTCATTTCGAAACCAGTATATTTTACTGGGCTTAGCTAAATGATACCAAATATTTCATTTCGAAACTAGTATATTTTACTGGGAGTCATTAACTGCTTAATATTCTTTTTTTAGTGCAGAAAAAGGCCACTGTAAAAATGTCGCTCCGAGCGCCAGTTTTGCTAATAACGATACAAGTTATTGGAAAGGTTTTCAAAAAAGCAATAAAGGTATATATAAAAAAATTAATGTGTAAATAAAACAAAAATAAACCCAATATTACCTTGGGCTTGTACATGTGTATAACGCCGTCGGATGAACCAGGGAGTGTAACTCCGCGTATGAAGAATATCGTCAAGACTGCGTAAGGGAACAGTGACGTGAAATATACCACCTGAAAGAGACTTCACTTATGTATCTACATTGGCTGTGAAAAGTTATGGACTTTATGTCACTAAATAAAAGGTAATAATAATAATAATACTCCAGACAATTACACAGATTGTGTGACCCCAAACTAACCAGTAAGCTTGTACTATGGATATCATACAACGAACTCTGGGGGAATACCCAGTAACACCCAGACTCCAAGCCAATTTAGAAAAGTTTGTTTCCTAAATTGACCTGACCGGGGATCGAACCCGGGACCCTAGCTGGGAAAGCAGATGCATATGCACTGCGCCAACGGGCCAGTCAGGTATAAGCAGGTCTAAGACTGGTTAGGCTTTTTGACTGCCTTTCACCCAAAATTGAATGAAGTTCAAACCCTTCCCAAAATTGGATCAGAATAGTCAAATAGAGAATTATGTATTTTTAGTATATGCATATATTTGACTTAATCAAAGAAAATTATTTACTTTCAGTTTTTATTAAAGTTGTTACTTTTTTAATTATATAATTTTCGTAGAACATTATGTATATTTTTAAGGTATATGAATATTACATATATCATACACATATGTATTATATTTCAATAAATTAAAGACTCACCTTCCCACTACTCTGGATCCCTTTCATAACAATGAAGAAAACCACTATCCAGGCTAGCAAAAGACACAGAACAATCCACCATCTAGGCACGCCTGGGTCTTCGATACTGGGCGAAGCGTCCAAAGCTTCGCGGTACCAGAAGTAAGCTGTTGCTGACGCTTTAGTGCATTCAGCTTCTGCAGTACCGTTGTCGTGTGGACATTCAGCCCAGGGTAGATTGATCTGCAAAAAAGCGACAAAGAGCGTGGCAGACACGCAATTCACTTAAGATTCTCTTATTCACATTAGCAATTTCCGACAAAGAAGAATTTAATGAAACGGATCAAAAATCTAACTATTTAATTTTCTGTCACATTTTAGATTTTGGTTACTAGTTACTTGGTGGTAGTGGTGGTTACTAGTTTACATTTTGCTTTTCAGCTCAGTAGGTGTAAATAGCGGAGAATATTAAATGTGACTTTTGGACAGACAGACAGACATGATAGAATTGTAAAAGCTCCATTTTTGCAAACGACAACGGCATCAAAAGAAGTTCCTCTCCTTGACTCCGTTACGATAAAATTTCAAAGAATATGAAGTCTTACTAATGGTATAGTTTACGAGAAAAATATAACGATCTCCAGAAATTAGCTCTAGAAATCATTTGTTTTATAATCGTTAAATATATGTAATATTAAGATACTAGGTATATTAACGAATCCATTCAGATATGCGATCACATAATGTAGATACATGCGAATATAACAGCTTATTTTAGTATTCACGGTTTAATCTCAGGAAAAAGAGAATTATAGGCAACTCAAAAACTTTAAGTTAAGCTATTTTTTGTATATGTGATGAGCCGTAAATTTTTAAAGTTGAATTAATAAACCAAATTTTTGTAGTTACGAGTTTAACTGTATGTAAAGCATATTCCGTTCAGAAATACTCGTTGCTTTGGTGCGCATATGAAAAAGAAAAACTATTTTTACAACGAACAATATTCAATTGATATACGAGTATGTATGTATATACTATTTTTTTTATAATTTTTAAAAATCGAAGTACACATACTGATAGGTATTTAATTTTAAATATTTCTAGATTTTCAGTAACTATTTAGTAACAACTAATTTGATCTTTCAATTAAAATTTAAATGATCTTAATTTAAAAGAATAAAACAACTAATATACAATAGATTTTATTAAATTTCGCCATATACATGCATACATACATATGACAATGTCGTAACTTTACTGGCCTATATCAATTATCCAACTTTTGTATCCAAAAAATGGTCGTAGTTCCATAAATTTCATATAAAACCACAATAGGACCCATTCATGTTTTTCTGTCATTCTTTTGTACTTACCCGGATGCTATTGAATAGATAGAAGAAAACCCAAGTGATAATCACGTTGTAGTACAACGCGACAAACAACGTTACGATGCAGCTTGATATGCCGATACCTCCCAACCAAGGATGGATAGTATTCCATACACCCAGGGAGCCCAGCCGCATCTTCTGGCCTATGGCCATTTCGATCAAGAACAGCGGTATGCCTTCCAGAACTAACATGATGAGGAATGGAATCAGGAACGCTCCTGTTAACAATGTAATTTATTTAACAATAAATATTTAAATGTGGAGTTAAGTGAAAAATACTAATAATCCTTAGCATTTTATTGCTAACATTTGCCCCAATAACTTTTGTTCTACGACTTTTGATAATTCATAACTT
The DNA here is from genome assembly GCA_907165235.1 of Zeuzera pyrina. Classification (NCBI taxonomy): domain Eukaryota; kingdom Metazoa; phylum Arthropoda; class Insecta; order Lepidoptera; family Cossidae; genus Zeuzera; species Zeuzera pyrina. The sequence goes on from OU015641.1 coordinate 11,743,149, forward strand.
TTTCTTTCGTACAAAAACAAACACATTAAATGTGTCTGAAAATAACATCTACTCTACCCGGTCGCTAAAGCAGCACACGTGCGGCGGGATGCGGGAGGGGTTGTGTCGAAATAAGTACACAGAGTAATTACGTTTCAGACAGTACAAGAAAGTTCTATATAAGAAAAAAATATTTTTTGGAGAACATATTAAGTTTTGGACAAAGTCGTAGAATACAAGCTGTTAAGTAAGACGACAGGAATTTTGTACTAACAATAAGAGTTTATTAGTATTTTTCAATTAACCCTGTATATTAAACAAGTGAAGAGCTGACACGCATTAATAATAGGATTTCCTAAGATTTTTTGAACACAGAATTTTTAAATTAAAAAAAACGGTGTCCGAAATACCTACCTATAAGTGAGTTTTTATTTCTACGTTCGAGTATCGAGTTATTAATTTATGTTTCTCTAATAAACAGCTGAATTTATGTGTACATGTGACGGAATAAGTCGGTTGTGATATATTGATAGACAGATATGACGTAACAGCAAAACCATAGTGGTCCAATTTTTGCAATTTAGACTACAAACACCCAAGTAATTACTTGAATTGTGTGACTTCAAAGTAAGCACTAGGCTAGTACCATGAGTAGGTGTACTATAAACTTAGTATATACTGGCGTATAGACGAACATAAATCTCGTTGACGCGTGACGATTTTTAATTTGTCAATGTCACCTATGAAATGAATGATTCCCTTGATTATTGCGATAGTAATATCACAATCACCTTCAGAACATGTAATCATTTAAAAAAAATACAGTACTTCTTTGAAATACAACAGGAATAACACAAAATAATAAAATAAGTCAACAGCGTTATCCACAGCGGGACGACTTGTGAAGACCTGTCTTTCGAAACGAGTTACAATAGCGTCTCATTTGCTGTCCCTTTCCTACTCGTGCTACTATCATAAAAGATTATATTTTCACTAGCGCTCTTCGTACGTCTATACGCCTGTAACTATGTTTATGAGGTATACCATACTTCGATCTAGTGCAATATCCGTTAACTCCGTAACGCCCAAATTCCTAGATAATTTCGACAATGAATAATATCACATGAGGCTCATCTACACTTTTAGCGTTTTAGAGTATCGCCGCAATTGAGGATTATTATTTTAACTTTTTTGGATCGTTATTGATTCTTATTAGTGATTTTCACTATTTTAATAAAGAATTTTCTTTAAATTTTGATTAAAAATAGAAAATGAACTGTCAATCAGGATTCCTATAAAAGTGTGGAATAGCGTTTTTACAAAACCATTACAATTTCTGCATCGGAACTGAAAAAAATTGCATTGATATGGAGCGACGACATCATTTGTCACGAGAAGAGACTACACAGAGACGCACTACACAGAGCGTCATAAGCCGTATCTGGACACGCTATCGTATCACGGGCAGCGTGGCCGAGCGACATAGAGGACGATCTCACATCACCACTCGCAGACAGGACCGGTACATCCAAAATATTGCTCGACGGAATCGTACTATGACCGCCATGATGTTGGCTATGAGACTCCACAGCTCTTTAGGCTTGCTGATAAGCGACCAAACCATCCGAAATCGTTTACGTGAAGTGAGTCTGCGTTCCCGAAGGCCGCTCAGAGTTCTATAGCACCCTGCAATCGTAGGGCCCGTTTACAATGGGCTCGCGAACACAGAAATTGGGAGGAAGAAGACTGGCGTTGTGTTTGCTTTTCCGATGAATCTCGTTTCGGTATGAGGCCGGATACAAGACCTACTCGAGTTTGGATGACCTCTGGACGTCAAGAACGTTTGAAATTTTGTCAGGAAGTTCATTCGTTCGTTCGTTCGTATGGAGGAGGAACAACAATGGTTTGGGCCAGTATTTGGATCGGTGGAAGAACCGATCTCATTTGGATTAGGGGCAACCTCAATGCTCAGATTTATGCGGAGAAGATTTTTTCAGACGTGATCATGCCTCTGCGAAGCCAGTTGGATGATTCGTTTCGACTAATGCACGACAATGCACGTCCACACACGGCTAGAGTCGTAACACGCGCTCTGCCGTCTTCTGCCGTGGCCTGCTCAATCGCCAGACCTCAACCCAATTGAGCACGCATGGGATATGCTTCAAAGAAGAGCTCTGCCGAGTATGCATGCCGTGCATACCCCACAACAACTTTTTGACTTGTTAGAAAGAATGTGGGCGGCCATTCCTCAAAGTGATTTGATGAACTCATTTTAAGCATGCCAAATCGCTGTGATTGTGTAATTCGTGTCAATGGTGGAAACACAGATTATTAATTTTTTTATCTTTACAATAAAAATTTAAAAAATCCTTATTTTTGCCTTTTTTTTGCCATTTAATTGACGACATTAACTTAGGTTAATTTCCCACAATTTGCAAAAATTGTAATTTTTCTTAATTTTCACAAAATATAGGGATAAGTTGTTAACTTAAACATAGGAATTAAAGTAAGAAGCCAGTCTGGAAGACTAGATTTGATAAATATTAATTGGATAATTTTTTATAGTTAAAAATGTACTTGATGCCTAGACATTTTTGATGTGTGTATTTACGAAAACCGAGCAAACACGAAATAGGTAGATAACTATCTGAATCTGATCTTATCTTGAATAAATTGCCGAAGTCGAAGGCCTTGAAGTGAATACTTACTCGTAACTTACCCAATACATTATTACATACTTATCCAAGATTTCCTTGCTCAAGGTGTCCGACTTTGGCGATGTAATCAAGGATAAACAGTAATTTCATCTTGTTTATAATCGTGATCAAGTTGTTTAAAATTTTTTTACATGTTATTTTTGTATTTTCACAGGTATTACGTATGTAACATCTTCATGCTCTATTCTTAACGAAGTAGACGGAGAGAAAAGCCAATCATCGTACATAAGCTAGCACTTCCGCTTCCTCAAACCTAGTTTACCATTCATCTAATATCAATAGTTTATAAATATCTAGTAGTAGTAGTAGTAGATAGTATCTAGAAGTCGAACAAGACTTCTAGATATCGTTAATTTCCTTACTCTTTCTATCTACACCTCTGAGCCAACTAAACATTATTTTCTTCACTTTTTACTATGTAACACTTATCCAATCCTACCATACTATGTATCCCTTTATATATTCAGTCCACGATAGTGACACCGCATATTTTTCTGAGAGATCGCATTTCCATCACATATATCTTACTTTCACTTTTCTTTCTTTTCACTTCATTACTGAACAACAAACTTGGCACCGATATCATACTATGAATCGTTATTTTTTGGAATAATAATATATGATTGTGAAATAGCAGTGATTATTTTGTACTTTTATATGTTCTCTTTGTATTCTATTATGTAGTCTTCGTATTCTAATATGTACCTATGTACCTCCCTAACATGTTTGTGTATGGGATGTAAATCTACCGATGTATTGTTGTAAGTAACTCTATGTATGACTTTTTATTGAATAAATGAAAACATAAAAACATAATATGTTAACACTTATAGGATCTCGCCAAAAAGCAAAAATCAGGGCCTTACCACCATTGTTTCAACTTGTTTCAAAAAGCTCGAAATTCTGACATTAGGTTAGTGATTAGTTTTTTCATTCGACATAATCATCAGTAGGCGAAAGAAATACGTAAGAACCGTGATGTTATTATCTAAAAATTTGCAGACAGCGACAGCCACGCGATCACTACGCGACCGGTGACTAATTGTAATAAAAATTGATATCATATATGACGATTGCGTATCTATTATTCTATGACCGTAAAGTGCACTTTTCGCGGTTGATTTAACGCCACTATACAAATTACATTATACAAATTCTCGTTTTGACAGCAGATATCGCGCGATATTGGCTGTCGCATGCTGTCTGCAAGATACGTAATAAGCGTGCCGACCTACCTTAACTACCCCGTAAGTCAAGTCAAGTAATATTAAAATAATAATGCTAAGAGATGATGGTAAGATCTCAGATATGGATAATAGTAAATTAATGGCCTCATGGATTTTACATGGTTCTATCTTTGTTGAAGCTTTGATGCTTCAAACATTAAGTATTAATGGTTTTTGCTTTTGACAATATGTTCATTTAAGTAATGTGTACAATGACGTATATAACACTTGTTCGTCAGTTTATATTCGTAATATAACGTTCCATAATCCGATATTAACGAGCTATATATGTGTTTAATGTGAGGTAACGATTTATACTGACAGTATTTGCACATCATTTGTTGAACACACTGAAAATATAGTTTCATATCTTCAATATTGTTACGAGCTGAGGGTAATAAGATGCCGGTTAAGGGTGCAAAGAGTTTATTTTCCTTCGTGCAAGATGTCAAGAAAGTAGGTACTCGCGTAGTAGTCACCGAAGGTACACGCTTCACTCAATAACAACGTTCCCGAATCGCAGAGTTCTTCTATCCAAGGTCGTCGCAGTAGTCGTCGTAGTGGTCTTCGTAATTCGCCTTGATGTCGCCTCGAGATATCACTTCGACCGATAGTTGAGAAACACTGACTCGGCGGCGGACACGGAGCTCTATTTATAGCCCGATAAAATAAGGGTGGAAACTTCTAGTTAATTACGCTCGCTAACAATAATTCGACATTGTTGTCGACGCCGCCTGTTTGCATGAGTCATAGGTATCTGACACGTAATCGCTCGGGAATAATCGAGGTGTAACTTTGTTCTTCTTTCTTACTTTGACTTATACCATTCGATTGTAGACCTTTAGTCTAGCAATGCGTTTTTAGGTCATAACTGCAAAGCCTAGGTCTCGAGATATAAGCACTAAAAGTTACGTTTCTACTTCCATTAAAAATCGACCTTATTCCTTACGCATAAGGTCCAACCGTAACAATATTATATAAGAAATACATATATGTATATACTATGTAGGTACCATAGGTTTTTCGAAGCTATTCATCGATATTTTAGGTTATATAGATTATATGATCATAAAAACCTTGTTTGATCATATAGGCTTCTCACAATAGGTCCTTATTGGAGAAAACATTAGTGCCTATAAATCGGTGTCCCCTACGCGCGGGTAAAACTCGCTGGACTGAATATTAATATCATCAAAAAAGGTGCAACCATAAGAATAATAAGTCTCGTGTTATTTATTATTCTTATGTTACAACTTAAGGTACAACTCTGGTTCGTTAGTTTCAATCAGTAGCAAACACGTAAATATGAACTGGAAATAGAAATTGCATTGGAAATGCAGTAGAGCAGGAACCAGTGGGGTGCGCCTACCTAGAGGGGCGTAGAGTTCTTAAGCGGGGACCAATGCGTTTGAATTGTTGAAAGAAAAATCCATGTAGTTAGTCACGAAAATTGTATTTATAATCTGGGGAGGCTCGACGCAAAATATGTTAAGAAACTGCAGCAGAGTATCATAAGAAACATTCATTCTTTGAACTGTAACTTAATTAATTCGAACAATGTATGTAGGTATACCTTCAATCTGTAAATGCGCCTTCATTAGGTATTATGTTATTTTTGTTCTGTAGCTTTTGTTCTGGTCGGAGTCGAAAGGGATCGATTTCAGTATGACTACGGAGCTACGACGTAGAAGCGTAGAGGAGCTACGAACCGACGTCTTACTTGATTTTAATTCTTTTTTAATACCTTCTTCGCTGATATCTACATACTCATAGATATAATAACAATTCGCCCTTCCTTAGGATCGGTTGAGGTGCCGTGCTTGACTGATGCTCGAAATGCTTGGTTAAGTGTTTGTCCGAGTGCTAACCTGCCTACCTCGACCTTTTCTCAAAAACACTGGGATGAGCCTCTATGCAAAAATGTTCATTTACAACTTTTAGATTCTTGTAGTACCGAAAAAGATCGGTCTCGCCTCCTAGCTGTTTCTGAGAAGGAGTCAGGACACTGGTTGAAGGTAATACCTTCAAAAAACTTAGAAACCTTAATCGACAATACCACGCTTTCTCTCATAGTATCCCTTCGTCTGGGGGCCAGGACTAACCTTCTTCACCGTTGCCGCTGTGGTGATCTCGTCGATGTACTAGGTCACCACGGTTTATCCTGTTTACGTAGTGCGGGCCGCATGTCACGACATGCTGCCTTGAATGACGTCATTCGGCGGGCTCTTGTCGCCGCTGGCGTTCCTGCAGTCTTAGAACCTGTAGGTATTGTGCGCAGCGACGGCAGGAGACCGGATGGTTTGACGCTCATTCCTTGGAAACTTGGAAGATCGCTGGTGTGGGATGCCACTTGTGTCGATACACTTGCTGTTTCCCATGTGCCGGCGACTTCCAAGTCAGCAGGTGCCGCGGCCAGCACTGCCGAGAACTTGAAGCGGCGTAAGTATGCGACTCTCTCTGAGAGTTTCATATTTACGCCCTTTGCAGTCGAAACTTTGGGTCCCTGGGGCCCCGAAGCCCATCGACTGGTTTCTGATATTTGTAAGAGACTGGTCGAGGCTTCGGGAGACCGCCGGGCTGGCAGCTTCTTCCGCCAACGAATCAGTTTGGCTATTCAAAGAGGCAATGCTGCCAGTCTGCTAGGTACCTTGAGCAATGACAGCTTACTAAGCGGCAACTTTGAGGAAGTTTATTATTTAAGATAATGTGTAGTTGTAAGTTTGTAAATATTAACATATGTATAACAATATAAATTCATATTGTATCATTGTTTCTTGTAGAAATAAATAGTAAAAGAAAAATATCAAAACATAAACAGTTACAGTAGTACAGTAGTGACGCAATGGAATAAAGAGCATGGGTCAATGTATTTGTTTACTTGGCGTTTTAATCAAGATATACATGATCGCTGTGTTTTAATATTCAGTTTTAATTTTCTTTAGTTACATTTGATGTCGATATCCAATCAATTTTCATTGTATAAGCTGTGTCTTACTTTAATTTAGTCACTTACATACTTACATAATTTTTTTTATAGTTTTATTATTGTTTATAAATAGCTCGTATGTAAAACTAGTTGGATATTACAAATAAATAATGAAATAAATGATACCTATCGGGTGATCAACTATTTTTTGTACAGACCGTTTTCATTTATTTATTTGATTTTTGTATATGGATAGATAATAAATTACATATCTATAGATCCATTCTTAGCAACGCATTTTTATAAACAGTAATTATTATAAAATCGAAAAAAGCTCGTAGATCAGTAAAATTACTCCTGGTGTTTCGTCTCTTGGGCAACTACTACTAAAGTAGGATAAAATATCGCGATATTTTCAGTCACTAACCACAGTACAAGTAGGCATACAGTATTCTATCTCGGCAGTGTTCTAGAAATAATTACCTACAGTCGTTTGGCACGTAAACACGCAATAGCGCTACTGACTTGGACTGAATGCTTTTCTTGGGTTACGTATTGATAATAGGCACTATATTAAATTGTCATATTATCTTTTCATTTTATATTATTGCAAATTTAATAAGTTTTTATTTATATAATTCTCTAAAATTTTATTTCTAGTTTCAAAAGTTTGTGAGTTAGTATGGTGGAAATGGACAAAATGCATTTTGTGTGCAGTATAATTAAAAATCAGCAATAAATTAACTAGATCATTATGATAATATATTTCCTACAAATTAGCAACAGAGAAATATTTCCGGTTTCGATATAGATGTATTCAAACATCCATACACTGAACATTATGCTCGTAAACTTGATTGACATAATATTTAGTCAGTAAATGCGCGGGAGCGTCTCATACCGTCCGACGACAACCGCGGCGCACTCGCGACTGTTGTATGCCGAGAAATACCGAGATTTCGAGCGCGTCGTTTGGGAGCGTTTGTATGAAGATAAAATACTGTATGCTTACTTGTACTGTGCTTTAACATATCAATGGAATAGATATTGGCTCTATGATGAATGCAATATTTATGTTCTTTAAACTACTAGCGACCAGCGCTGGTGGAATTTTTTTGGAAAATAAAATACAGGCCAAGTTGCTCGCGGATAATGTATAGTTTTTGAGTTTATCCATTACATACAAACAAACAAAGTTGACCTCTTTATAATATTAGTATAGATATAGATATTTTCAGAATTATTTGTCAGAAATTCGAGAACAACAGTAAGATAAAAAATAGCATAGTTGATCGACCCCTACACATACATATACTTAGTATAATATAATACGCCCACTGGTTTGTGATTTTAATATTCTTACAATATTCTCCCAAAAATTTTTATTGGCATATCCACAAAATTAGAGAAATATAAATTGCTTTAACTAGGTAAGTACAAAATGCTTAAAAACGTCGATGAATTCTTACAATCTATAGCTATTTTACGCTCAAACTCCTAAAATGGAACGATTCGGTGCTGGTTAGCTGACCGAGTCTGATCTCTGGCATATCCTGAGGATGCTTCGTTTAGAGGTTAAACACGTGTCGATTTGAATTCGAATTTGAGCGGAAAATAGCTAAAGATTGCAAGAAGTCATCACATAAAATGGATTTCCGCATGGTAACACCTGAATCAATAGCTATACAATAGCTTAAAAACATTATCTATCTCTATAATTATAAAAGAGTGAAAGAGGATGAACTTTTTTTATATATATAGATAGAAAATCCTTTCATTCTTCCATTCCATTAGATTAGATTATTACATTGATTGGACAAAAATGGTTACAAATAATCAATTTCTACACAATTCATCGATTTTGATTTCCATACTTCGATGTAGTAATCAAAAACTGTTCAACGGGCATGTTTTTTAACTTACGATTTCTGTTTGCTTTTATTAGTTTTCGAACATTTTATGATTAAGTTCTCATGCCGTATAAGATTTAGGAAAGTATACAAAAAATATTGTAAATTATATAAAAAAATACCTATCGTTTAAGTTAATTAAAGACATCGAAGAAAATTACTCACCTCCTCCATTTTGTTGACATAAGTACGGAAATCGCCATATGTTACCAAGTCCAACCGAATACCCGATTATCGAGAGAAAGAATTGCAGTTTTCCAGACCACTCCGCACGGTCTTCCCCTGGAATTTCTCTTTGTAAGGACCCTCTGGATCCTTGGAGGACTATTGTTACTCCATGAGGACGCTCGCTTCCGTCGGCTCTCGTATTTAACGGCGCCAATTCATGGCCATTTTTTGGCCCTATCGGCTCAGCCTTTGCCGCCATTTTTTTTTTAATTTATTTACTTTTTATTCTCTTTTAATATTTTTTATATTCTTTACCCTATAAAAGTCTACACTCGATTTTAGCTAGTATCCGTTTTTATCCAAAATTATTGTCTGTTATAATTTAAATCGCTGTAATAATATTAATCGATTTTCAATTTAACGAGATTTTTCGAATGATAATCGTTACCTATGAATATATTCATAATATTTTAATGCTGAATTGATGTATTTCGTAATCGTACGTGAAGAATCTTATTGCGTCTTTTTTGACGAATTCTATAACTTTGAAATAAGTTGTTATTCGTCGTAATAATTTTTGTCTTAATTTTAACGAATCTCTAAATACGTGCGATGCGTCTCTGTGCATATGAGAGGTGTTATTGTACTATTGACGCTAAACAAATAACATTTTTTGCTAGTATAGCTATCTCTTATTAATGTTATATTTCTTATAACTTAGTCATAATTTATGTGGTTCATGTCCACATTTATTCGAAGATTGTTATCAGGTTTTTATTAATCTGAAACAAAAATAAGCATTTAAACAGATAAAAATACTTAACTAATTAAAAAGAAACAATTATATGATAATATATTCAATTCTTTCAAATTTTGCGATACAAATATGTTAATTATTGGCGTTATAAATACGTATTATATTGTAAGTTAAGTTTTAAAGATATTTTAATAATTAAATGTGTTTTTATTCTGATGGCTGTATCCCATATCAAGAAATTACAAATTATTCTCTATGCGATCAATCGCATTCTATGAAGAATTATAATAATTCTTCAATTCTTGCAATTTATTGACTTTTAATTTTTAGAATAAATAATACTACTTAATTATGTATGAGTACAAAATAATATTCTATACAAACAAAACTTAAGCACAAAAATAATTTCATAAATATGATACAAATGCGGAGTCTATATGCCAGCCGGTCTAAGTATATGTTGCAGCTTATTGATATTATCGACTTCAATAACTAAAAATGACGTAAGTATATGTATCGTATTTATGAAGTTATTTTTGTACTTGACTTTTGATTTTAAAGGATGGTATGCTTTAAAAATTATTTTATAATTTTCAGTGTTTTTATTTTGAAGTCGGTTTGAGTTCTTTCTTAAAAATTTGTTTATTTTTTTCTTTTTAAATGATTTTCTTCTCAATAAAATTCCAGATTAGGCCTATAACCAACTTTTTCCGATTCTGGAACAGAACATTAGAGGATTATCAAAACGTTAGAAACAGTTGAGGAATTCTTTGTTAAAATAGTGAGTATTCCGTTTCCATGGAGCCACCCTGGACATATTATATCTGTTTATAATAAAAAAAGAATCATTAAGATCGGTGCACGAATGGCGGCGAAATCGGTGAACTCACATAAAAAAAATCTAAAGAATCAAGATCCTGCTTTTTTGAAGTCGGTTAAAAAAGTAAAATTTATTTTTAACTGCACATTAAAACTAATCATATTAATTAGCTACTATGATGACTTTTTAACATTTCAATAACAAAAGTGGGTATAAAATAGTAAAATACATAGAATAGTGTGTATAAAATAGTTTGCCTGCGTATTAGTGAGGCAAATCTTGACTGAGCGGTCGTTATTCTAATTTTATGTACCGTAACAAATAGTCGGTATTAGTGAGAATTAATGACACTATCGAAAATTAAATAAGCGCAGTGAGAGCTTTTATAGTTATCTCCACTTTCTATAATATTCAAAGACTACAAACTGCGTGCCGTCAAATTGCAATGTTAGCGAAGTTTTACATTTAAATGTTATAACCACCTTTAATTTTTTCGCTACATATTTTTAAAATTTTCATAAGCATTTTCTTCACTGAATAATACATAATTACATATATTATAATAATAAGCCATAGTTTTATCAATTAAATGCTATAAAAACAAATTAATATGTAGGTATTAGATAGGTAGTAATATTAGATAGGTATATATCTCGAAAAACAAATTTTGTAATATTATCTTGGAAAAATAAATGAACGAAAATTCACAAAAAGGAAACAATTTTAGTAACTAGTAGTTTAAAATTTTTACTAAATCCTTTCCAGTTAAACTGACGTTAACTTTAGACAAAATTAATTTTCTTTATGAATATATTACTGTCATATATTAGAGGCTAATAAACGCGTGTGAGAGAGAGAGCGAAAGCGTATTCTCATTAAAAAAAATTAAATCGACTTCAAAAAAAACCACTGAAAAGTGCAAAATAACTATCCTCTATTAATTAAACCTATATCATTAAATTTGACAGCTTCTGAAGTCGGTGCCAAAAGCGTACCAAACAAGTAGAATTTGCGTTGTTGAACATTGTTTTGTCACCGACTTCTTATAGCCTTCTACCATCGCACCGCTCGCCACCGGCAGGGATTTTATGCTCACACTTTGGAACCGAAATGGTCACGCACGGTTCGGTTTCGAAGGAACTTTCTCCCTCGAGCTTTGAGGTAGTGGAATGAGCTCCCTGTTGAGGTTTCCTCAAGAAACTACATCATGGGGTTCTTCAAAAAGGGCGTAAAAAGGTTCTTACAGGGTCGGCAATGCGCAAGTGATACTCCTGGTGTCGCAGGCGTCCATAGGCTACGGTAACCGTTTAATATCTGACGGGCTGTATGTTGCCACCTTCGTGGTATAAAAAAAAGTATTCGGTGTATCTTTGAAGTCCGAGCTACAATATCAGTGAAATTTAAATGGGACCACCTCGGAGCTATACTTTATACTAGCTGTACTATACTCCGTTAAGTTTAAAGGAAAAAGAATCATTGAAATCGGTTTATAAACAAAAAAGTTAAGCCCAAACATACGTAGGTACATAAAAAAAAATTATATACAGCGAATTGAGATTTGAGAACCTATTCCTTTTTTGAAGTCGTTTAAAAACGAACAAATATTCGCTGTTTAATATTCGCGTACAAATCCCGTACAAATATATGAAGTACTTCTAGTTATAACATGTGTATAGAAGAATAGATTTGTTTGAATGTAATATCCTTGTTCATTAGAATTTTTTTTATTTCATTCTTTTTCGTGTAAATTATTTCTCTTGCATTGTTCGATTTTGAGTAGGTATACACTTAGAGATCTGGAACAAAACGTTTTTGTAAGAGGCATTTTGCCTTCCCCTCTCATTCGAAACCTGTTTACGTCAGGGGTTGGGCTGGGACAGACAGGGGTAACAATGAATCTACACTTCGTCCTTGACACGATTAAGCGACCCTACCCTTACACACGGCTTTCCCAATAGTACATTTTTTTTGCGATTATGGAACTATAGGTCCTATACAAAGCTAAAGACTCCATTACAGCATTAGGACATTCAGGTATTTTTTTTTATTGTAAGAGTACAGTAGAACGCCGATTATCCGAATTAATTGGGACCGGGGTCGATTCGGATAATCGAAAATTCGGATAATCGGACACAGAGTGGTAATGAAGAAAACGAACTGTCACACATAGAATAAACTTTATTAAGTTTAACAAGCACAGTTCTACAATAACGCTCACTTGAACATGTATGTACATAGTGTACGTATGTGTTTGTATTCTTGCGTCCCCACAAAACTTGTTTTTATTGAAAAATTACTTGGTTTTATTTTTTATGTTACGCTTAGGACCGATTCGGATAATTGGCGATTCGGTTAATCGGCGTTCGGATAATCGGCGTTATTACTGTACTTGGTTCTCCCTATCCAGAAGTTTAGTTCTTTATAGAATTAAACTTTTCTTTCAGTTTACAAATTCTTTTCCAAGGAACATTTAGCGTTCGGTTATATTTGATAATTAATTAATTAAATGTACGTTAACGCTTAATGAATATAAAATCGACTCATTAAGGCGACGCTTTGATAAACAATAATTTAATCTAAAATTATTCTTCTGCTCTATGCAAACGTGCGCGCGCTAGCTTACAAAAATACGAATAAACAGTTATTTTCATTTATTTTACAAACCATAATTCATTTTAAAAAACCCAACTGTCATTTTGAAGAATATGTTTAGATTTAACTATACAGAAAACTTAGAAACATTAATCAGTCCCGTTGCTCCGAAAAATATAAATCACTGTTTTAAAACTGGTTTGTTTGATTTTTTTTTTGTTACAAAAGTTAACCAATCGTGTAACGCAACGAGCAAAATAAAGTCAATGAAATGAAGAATAAGGTTACCAAATATCGCGTTCACAGTTTTGTAGTCACTTAGATAAATTGAGATCCCTGCCGTCAAAATTTCCAATACGTCGCCTCAACATTGAAACAATAAGGATATTTGCGCTTGACAAATAGTAAACAAATACTTGTCGTCACAACTATTATTACTTTGGTTTTGCGTTTGTTTCATAAAGCTAAAAGAATAAATTGCAATGGGGTTATTTATGTCAGGAAGCTGTACAGATTAAGTAATTAACTAATATAAAGAAAAAAAATTGATTGCCTGTTTGTAACAGATAAACTCAAAAACTACTTAACCGATTTCAAAAATTATTTCACCTATAGAAAGCTACATTATTAGCGAGTAACAGGAGCTGTATTTTATTTTGAAAAAATCTCTATCCGTGCGAAGCCGAGGCGGGACACTAGTGTGTTATACTTACATCACAAATATTATTATTAACAAATACAGTAGCCATATAATTCCGGTTTACAAAAATAAAATTTCTCACTCTTAGTACAATATTTGAGATATTTAGATTTACTTGGGATTATCTCTCGATTTTAAATTGATAATTAAAATTCACAACAAACAAGCGTACTGCAGTTTAAAGCTAAGCGTATGTAATTAACATTAATTTAAAAAAAGCATTCGATAAGGTAAGTACAATATCTAAAAACACGGGAAATTAACGCGATTACCTTTTATTTTCTCTTGACGTTTCGGCCGAGTTTCATCGGCCGTGGTCTCGAGTAAACTGTAAACTTTTATCGCCCACAAGTCCTTTCCACTGATCGCCACTTTTATCCAAGAGTCGTGCGTGAAGCAATTGAAATCAAGAGACACAAAAATTTCAATCGGGAAAGCGGATACAATTTATCAACAGCGTGGAATCCTGTGATTCAAATGACAAAATCTCGTTTTTCACATCCGGTTCAGTGTGTGGACACCGTAAGTGTTGTGTGTAGGAACCCTAATAATTATTTACAAATATCGGGGGTAGATGAAATAAAATCTGCCTCTGACACGGAGTGAAGCTTGCTGCGACAGTTTACTTGAGACCACGGCCGATGAAACTCGACCGAAACGTCAAGAGAAAATAAAAGGTAATCGCGTTAATTTCCCGTGTTTTTAGATATTTTATAATGCAGCGCGAAAGTTTAAAAGTTTATAAGGTAAGTACAGTATCCTGGTTGCCTTTACACGTTACGCATACTTGGAAACTTATTGTATTTAGTTATATCATATATACCTAATAAACTAACACCCAAGTTGTTTTATACTTAGTAGATTTAATCCGTATTTATTAGATTATTACCTGAGTGTCTCAAGGCTTCCATCTTTGACCTTATTTTTTCAAATGAAATATTAATCTCTAATTAGAACTAAACTAATAAAAAGTAGTTTTAATATTTCCGAAGTTTCCAAAGTAGCTTTCAATGTTACCACTACCAAATATATATGGAAATAAATTATCTATTGATCAATCACTGACCCACTGACCGATATAATGTCTAATAGGTATTTAAATGGGGCTTCAATTGACGAAACAAATAGTAGTTACATACACCAGCAATAAATGCTCTTGAAGCGTCTTCTATTTTAATACTAACATCAACAATGAAACAATATTAATGTTCGTAAACGTTGTAATGATGTCAACTTATATAGCATTTCGTTTCGATGTTTATTCATTTACTTATAAGCACTCGCAATTTACAATTATTAATGTTTATAAAGTTATTATTTGACAATTTTCATTTATTAATGATCCGAAATGGGGCAACGTTTGTGCATATGGAGTAAATACGTATCTGTGCCGCAGAATGGCCACAGGCAGCGGCGTCTTTTAAGATTTGGCGCCCTAGGCCTATATCTACCATAAGGTTTGCTACCCCACAAATTGACAAAAAAGCATAAATCATTTAATAATGAAGAAGGCCATACAAAAGAATAAACATTATTTATCACATACATATATAAATTTTTTTGCCATGCACAATTTGATTGACGAATTCGTTAATGACACTGCCGTAATTAACGGATTTTGTTGTCGTCGTCTATATTAAGGATGCTCGCAGCCTGCCGCCTCGGGCTATGGCTCCCATAACCTTGACCCTAGAGTAAATAGACCACTGGCCATAGCTATCAAAATACAGATCAAATTATTTACGTAGGTACAGCAGAAATGAAATAGAGGAAAATAAAATGTTTTTATGTGCAGAAAATAATCATAAAGATAATAACATAATTTTGCGTACATAATTGAGATAAACAAACGTAATTGAATTGGACACGCAATTTCAATTTAAAATTAGATTCGAACTTATACGCAGCAGTAATAATTCAGTTCATTGGTCATAAAATCATAAATCGACGCTTTATATGAAGACTTGTATGCGTTAGGTACCTAATACATATGCAGTTGATTACACTAATGTAGGTACATCGAAAATTACAAGGTTCTATTAATATAAGTATAGTATTAATATAAGTATAGTCATGGTTAGGTACACAGATATGTGAATTTTTTTTTAATCATGTTTATAAATAAAATGTGGACATTCTACAAACTATTACATTTATTCCTCGTAATACAAAAAAAGATTATAAAACTCTTAAAGATATTAACAAAAAAAAAATAAACAAAAGATTATGAAAATTAAGATTTCATTTAATACATACATCGAAAAATGAAGACTCCTTGGATAAGGCCATTATGTAGAATTTTATTTTTCGAAATTTAAATACAGAGACATTCTATCGTTTTATTATATTATACTTTTTAATATTACAACGTGACCGTGACAAAAACAAACACTGGTCACGTGATATTTGCACGTGCCAGGATATCCAGGGGAGTCCTGACCTTCCCCATTCCACCCACAGCGCATCCTTACCCTTCGCACTGCGCACGATCGGACAATCAATAAAACACCTTCGGGACGTATGAGAAAACCTCGCGAACCTTAGTGCGCATAACCTTTTTAAACGTTATTAATGCATGTTTTCCAATTCGTTCTTAGCTATATTATTACTGTTTCAATATTTCTGACTTTTACCTGCAAATATTAGACGTACATGCGATAAAAATAGCTGAATTCTATTAATATACCCTATATGGTTACATGGTTATAAGTACAAAATGCACAGCACCGAAATAATAATAGTTTTGAGAATCATAATATTTAAAACTTATATATTTATTGTTTTTGCCACACTATGGGTAAATTCGCCATAACCGAATACGAAATTAAAATTAATTAACGCTCTTTTGATTAAAACCAAAATTATTTTTCTAGTTTAAAACATTTGAAAAATGACACTGGCCATCTCTCGTTTATATATTTTTTTCGATTTTATCGTTACAAATCACTCGAAATTCTAATAATTACCCACGATCGCGATAAGCGGACATCCGCGATGACTTTGCTGCACCGACTGCCGATATCGCCATGGGAATAGGGATGCGACGCTTCGATTAAAATGATGTTATCGATATCTTAAATTGACGGTAAAAACAGTCTATAAACATTTTATCTATTGTCTCATTTATCTTTAGGACAGTAGAGCATGTAAGACTACACAGTTCCTGCATTTTGATACATACATACATAGATAACTATTATTGTAAGGTAATTGAAATTGAATTGTAAATTAACATACCACACTAGATTATTAGCTATTAAGACGCATATTAAAAATCTGTACATGCTATCGATCGATTGACTATGATACGTAGTTAACACGATTCATTTTTACACAATGTTAAAAGATAAATAACAAGTTGTTATATTTTTTTATTTCTTCTGGCCTTTTAGTCGTTTTATACTTATCATTGTTCTCCTATCGACTAATTAACAAATTCTTTCATGCTGTTTTGGTATAGAAAGAAAAATATAGAACATATCTGCTGCTTTATTTCCCGTGCTGGCTGTGCAAGTCAGCCACTTTACCTTCAAGTTGCTTGTAACCTTTGTCGCATCTATCCTTCGATAGAGGTTACAAAGAAATTGTAATTCGATGAGCTAACAACCACCTATCACTATATTAATATTGCAATTTGCAGTCGATAAGCCCAAAATACTGCCAAAGTTGACGTCAAATGTGATTTAGTCGGAAACCCTGTTGTACTGTTCATCCCGAATAAGATATGGTGTGAGACTCCGCAAGGCGGTATGTAAAGATGTATATGTACATATGTATTTACATTGATTTTATTTATGTATCGAACTAGTAAACGTTGAATAAGTCCATCACTAAACGTGACGTCACAGCGAAGGAAGAGAGCATGCGCGGGAACTTCAGTTTAAGTTCGTCTACTTCCGTAACAGTTCGGTGAAGATCGTGGGGTGAAGTTGGATTTGCAAAGCCAAAATGAGCCTACAATTTTAAATTAAATACGCGTCCAAGATTCAACTCTATTACATAGAAATAAGACATTACTGAATAGCAAAATCATATTTGTTACGTAAAATGGTGCAGACAAGCACTCAGGAATTTGCGTCACTCAAGGGCTATTTTTCACTTTAATATTGGGTAGATAGACGAAAGAAATCTGATTATATTTATCTACCTACTTCGTCTATAAATGATTACACTTGCATTCAATTTTTAAAACTTCATTAAATTTCCGTCATGTAAAATTAAGTATTCTTTCCAAAATCAAGAGTGAAGTGAATTTTTAATAGGCGTAGTTATGTTCTATTTGTTTGGAATAGAAATTATTAAGCTCTGGGGTCCGTAACGTGTGGTATAATTGCCATTATTAATAAAAGAAAAAATAAGGCTCGAGCTCGACTTCTTTTATTGAGAGGAAAACTCTCAATGTAACTAATACGGTGCCAAACCGAATAGTAACGACCCGAAAGATACGAATAACGACCGCTTGTCTCAATCTGTTGTTATTTTTTTCTATTACTAGCATGTAATATACAGCCGGTAGAGCTGGTAGAGATCTGTAGAGATTAGTATACCTAGTCTTGCCATAAATATCGTTTCAAGGAAAACATCGTTTTTTTTTCTTAACATAAAACGTTTATTACTGCAGTGTGCGTTAGTTCATACATTAATATAAAGCATGTTTAAAATATGAAGCTATGAAGGTTTTAATACATTCCTTTAAACGTTGTGGCCAGTTATCGATTGAAACATGCACTTCCTCCATGGGAAAATTCGCCACTGTCAATCTTATGGAATGTTTTAGGGACTCAAAACTATCGTGGTGTTTAGAGTATGCCATAGTCTCTAAAAGAGACCATAAATCATAATCAAGTGGATTAAGATCGGGACTAGATGACGGCTAGTCTTCAGCTCTGATGAAGTCAGAAACATTCTTTTCCAGCCACGCTTGTGCGGATCAAGCTTTATGACCCGGTGCTGAGTCTTTCTGAATGTACCATTCTTGGTTATGGAACATGATGTTGTTAAAAGACTTCACTACCCTCTTAAGAATCGTATCTTGATACACCTGGGCCGATGTTTTGATATGTTTTTAACAAAAATATGGCTCAGATACTTAATAGCTAACACCCCACCAAACCATCATCATTAAAGCCGGATAATGCCCACGATGTACCCTACTGACTAACTGAGAATCTTCTCTAGAGCTATGAGCATAAGCTCGGCCATTCGGCTTATTAAAATGTTGCTCGATAGTAAAAAAATCGTCATCAGTAAAAAAAAAATTTCTGCGACCTTCCTTAGGGTACCGCCTACCTAAGAAGTAATTTTGATTTTAACAGCCTATTCATTTTTAAAATACCGATTAAGTAATGACCAAAATGGATTCCATTGGCCTTAACACAATACAAAACATGGTTCTGGGAGCTATTTCATTTTTCTGTCTGTCTGTTTTTTGTCCAGACTAATCTACGAAACGGCTGAACGGCTGGCTGGTTTTAAAAATTCTTTCCCTATAGAAAGCGTTAAGCATTATCAGCGAGTTACTTACATGATATGAGCTGTATCTTATTTTCAAAATAATTGCTAGCCGTGTGAGCCGTAGCGGGTCGCTAGTCTGCTATATAGGTAATTAACATTAGGTTTTGGTTGCTAGCCATCATCGACCAAAAGGAGCCTTAAAAAGTCTTAAAATTATTAAAAACGGACCCCCAATGAATTTCATTGGTGATCCCTGGACTATACATACAGAAAGAAGTTATGTTTCGTTAGTGAGTGTCGAGTGAGAGTGCCGGTAGCCTATCTCCCCCGTCCCCCACCCTTCCTTACTTAAAGGCCGGCAACGCACCCGTGTTTCCCCGGACGTTGCGAGTGTCCATAGGCGGCGGTGATCGCTTTCCAGGTGACTTGCTAGCTCGTTTGCCCCGTCTTTTATAAAAAAAGAAGAATAGCAAAAGCTACGTTTAATTTTATAAGAAACTCCCATCGATTCCGCAAGAGAGACGTTTTATAGAAAATTAGACACTGTGCATATGTGTATAATGTAATAAATACCTACTACCCATACTCCCGTTAGCTCGGTGGCTGTGCATCTGCGTTCCAAGCCGGGGCCCCGGGTTAGACTCCGGTTACGTGAATTTAGGAAATGAACTTTTCTAGATTGGCTTGGAGTCTGGGTGCTGCTGAGAGTTCCTGCAGTTCGTTGTGTGGGGTACCCACCCACACTAAAAACCTAGTGTTTAGTTTGTGTCATACAATTTGTGAAATTGTCTAGAGTATTATTATCATACTTTTACGACCTGTGCCAAAAATAGTTAGCACATTTATTCCATAGCCTTATGTCTTATGGTCTGTTACTGTGGGGATCAGCGGCGCATATGAAATCTATCTTTATTTTACAAAAGAGGGCAATACGTACCATCTACAGTATGAACACACGAGAGTCGCTGAGAGATCATTTTAAAGACGTTGATGTACTCACCTTACTCTCTTTATACATCTTTGAAAACATAACGTACATTAGAAAAAATATAGATCTATTTCAAAAGAAAGGCGTTATTAATGGTGTGGAAACTCGTGGTCGTGATCAGCTAGTTATTCCTAAATTTAAATTACAAAAATCAAGTGGTTAATTTTTGGGTAACTGTGTTCGTGTTTATAATAAAATTCCTCAAGAAATTACTCAATTAACGGAAAAGGGATTTAAACTTGTTATTAAATGCACCGAAAATGTGTGAGGAGAATGCTGAGATTTGAGGAAGCGAACGAAGTAAGAACCGCGACGCTTAGCGCTCCTTTCTCCGTGACTACCCCGTTAGGGATACAGCATGAAGATATGTATGTATTAAATGCACACTGATTGGAAAGCATACTACAAAATTTGCGTTTAATTGAAGACACAATAATAGACTGGAAATAATTTGCTTTATGGATGGCTTTATGGATATTGTATTTTAAATAACTATTGTAGAATGATATTGAAAAAATGATACCTGACTGAGTTACTTGTCGGTTCTCCTCAGTGTGGTTTTCTTTTGGAACCATAGTAAAGTAGATTTGACGTTCAAAAGTAACTTGCATTTGGGTTTACTTGAATAAATTGATTTGACTTTGACTTTAACACATTCTATACGTACTTATAGGTGCATAGACTATACATATTTTTATCAGCATGATAAAAGTAGGTAATCGGTTATTTTGCGAAACCAACCTACACAGGTACTTTTTTTACGCGTGTAAAAATGATAAATCGATCGTTCATTTCTCAAGTAAATGTGTATTTCATTAATATTTGGCCTTCGTCTTGCCTCCCAAACTGTTGGCAGTGATCCAAAACTGTTAAAATCAATGCAACATACCGCGCCGCCCGATGTGATGACATGCACTGTCGACAAATTTTCGCCCCGAGGTCAAGGGTTCAATTTGTTAACAAATACGGAAATTAAGGTGACGCATTGATTAACAAAAATTTAATCTAAAATAGACCTTCTGCTTTATGCAAACATGCGCGCTCTAGCTTAGGAAAAGCAGTTATTTTCGTGTATTATAAAAAGTATAAATAAATTTAAAAAATCCAACTGAGATTTTAAATAATATTTTGAGATTAAACTACACAGACGATTTAGAAACATAAATCGGTACCGTAACTCCGAAAAATGTAAATCTCTGTTTTAAAAGAGATTTCTTTAATATTTTTTTTATGTTACGAAAGTTTTATCTACGAAAAGAAAATCGTGTATCGCAACTGGCGAAATAAAGTCAATGAAATGAAGAATCTGGTTGCCGAATATCACTTCCATACGTTTTGTAGTCGCTTAGAAAAATTGCGATTCCTGCCGTCAATTTTTTCGCCTTAATGTTGATATTTTTGAAGTGCTTCATTAAAAGCATACTAAAGTCACAGATTAGTTACTAGCGAAAACTAGTTATTTTCATTTTAGGGTTCCACAACTATTTCAAAAGAAAAAGTGATCCACGAATAACTCACGCGTTCGTCTGTCACAGTAAATTTTTTCAGAATCAATGAGATGTAGATATAAGCATATTAATTATGGATTTCCCTGGATGTGCCCGAAAACAAGTCAAAGTAAGATAAATGCAGTAGAAATTCGATCAATTAGAAATATGTGCGGATCACCCTTGTGGATAAAATAAGCAATGAAGATATACGCAGTATGACAAGGTTGGACGGTTCGGTGTTTGGATGACAGCGTTACTGTAAAAATGAACAAAGGAATGCTTAGATGGTTCGAGCACATGGAAAGAATGAGTGATGAAATACTAACGAAGAACATTTACAGAGTGAAAGTGAGCGGTAGCAGAAGTCAAAGAAAACCAAGACTGACTTACGAAGACAAAATAAACTACACTCTGGTAAGTGTTAGCTGACGGTAACGTCAAAAGCAGTTAAAAGCACTCACATACCTAGGCGAAAATGTGTGAGGAGAATTATGAGATTTGAGGAGGCGAAAAAAGTATGATAAGGACTGCGAAGCTCGGCGCTCCCTCCTCTCTGACTACCCGTTAGGGATACAGCGTGTGAAATATTCATAAAAAAAATAAACAGGAGACCAAAATATTCAACTCGGACATCCCCCCTCCCCAAGCTCCAGTACCTCGACCTATACTTTTACAGAAAAATTACAGCGAAAGTTCTAGGGCTCATTTACTATTTTATAAATATGATATAATATAAATCCTTTGTATGCGAATCATACTTGAACTCGAGCACATATTACAGAGGGTGTCCATTAATTGCGTGAGCTCAAAATGGGGACAGGTCCGTCAGAATCTCAGTAAATCGCATTTAAAGGGTGCCCTTGACGCATTGAAATCGCTTGGATGGGAGGTATTATCGCACCCGCTGTACTCTCTAGACCTGGCTCCGTCCGATTATCACCTGTTCGCATCAATGGGACACGCGCTGGCTGAGCAGCACTTTGCAAATTTCGAAGTTGAAAAATCGATCGATGAATGGTTTGGCTCAAAGGACAAACGGTTTTTTGTGATGGCATTCATATTATTGTAATTAATTTGTTTTGTTTTTATTTTTCCTGCACTTTTCATTTTTTCTTTAAATTTTTATTTTTATTTTTTAATTTTAAGTGCAGTACTCTGTTAGCGTCAGTTTAAATTGTGTATGTTCTATTGTGTTAAATATGTACCTACGTTATATTGTGTGTTTGCGTAATAAACAATTTCTATTCTATTCTATTCTAAATTGCCAGAGATGGACTAAATGTGTAGAATCAAATGGCCATTACTTTGAATAAATAACTTTTTCCATTTTCTTAAAAAGTATGTGTTTTTTCATTAAAAAAACCGATAAATACTTTCGGGTACACCTGGTACCTACATGTCCGAAACGAAATACTTAGGTGCCTATAAAATGTAACATACAAGATAAGTTATTAATCAAAATAAAAATCTGTAGCTGGACTTCTAAATCGCCAGCCATTTTCGTCAATTCAGTCTATACATCAGTAAAACAAGTAAATGTGATGTGCATAGTTATAGAAGCATTAACGTACAATCGCGCTTAGGCAGCAGTATGCAACCTCAGCAACTTCAGCTATTGCTACATACAGGAAGATATTATAAATAAGACACACTGATTACTTTGAAGCTCGTGTAATTTGTCTAATGATATGTTAGTATTAGAAATTAATGTAATTATTTCAAGTAAATAAATATTTTACTTTTTTTTAAAAGTGTTTTCGGTGTACGACATTTAACTGCATTCGAGAGAAAAAATGCGAAGAAGTAAATACGCATTATTCAGCAGATGTAAAGAAAAAATTACAAGGCTCAATTCAAACGAGTTAAGAAGATCGAGTGACAATCACTTGTGAGCTATTGTCTTGTGAAAAATATTCAAACAACATTCGTCGTAAATTGAGCTTTATTCATTAAAACATAAATAAAGGATCAGATTTGAAATACGTATGCAATTGGCGACCTCGATGGCGCAGTGGTTTAGGTGTTGCACCCAGGCGCGGAAGGTTCCGGGTTCGATTCCCGGTCGGGTCAATTTAGGAAACGAACTTTTCTAGATTGTCTCGGGTCTAGTTGTACTTGGAGACCCAAGTAGTCGTCTGGTTCTCATAGCACAGGGAATACCCTAGTTTGAGATCAGATGATTGGTGTGTATTGTCTGGCGCATTATTATTATTATTAATAAAACAACATATAAATTATACTGAAATGTATATTTGTTTTTTCATTGTCATGACTTTCCAATTACACAAAATGGAAAAGTCCCACAATTACTCGTAATATTTACATGACTATGAACTACAACATTAATGAAACATATTTTTAAATGGAAAAGTGGGAGATCAAAAAAATGGTTCATATTTATGTTAATTTTAGTGGAAAAACGTATTTTCACTACGTATTATTTTATATAACTAAAAGTCGTTACTGATGTTCAGATTCATTACCATTTGCCAAAAACTAGTTTCTTTATTATGTATTTGTCAGATTCGATGAAAGAAAAACTATCATAATAATTTTGCGAAAAAGTGATTTCAATTTTTCACTATACCTGTTGGCCGCAATCAGACTGACATTAATAGTTATACCCTAACGAAATAATCAGTATAAATAAGTAAAGATTTAATAAAAAGTATTTTTTTTATAAAGCTATTTCTCAAATTATTAGCCCCGTTTACACAAGACATTTGTGAAGTATCCTACATTCTATTTTAATTTTTAATTATTATTCATAAACTTTCTAATATTGCAATTTTATTGTTTTGTACATGTGTGCCCTATCGCGTCTGTCACATTCATGGAGCACTCAACCTATAGAGTGGAAATGTAATTTTGTATGAAAACAATTTACGGCCGAACATTGCTGCGGTTACTGTGTTCTGTTTCAAAGTTTTATTTTTTGCTGTTTTTGCCACACCATCGAATAGAACAATAAACCATCATAATTATTTAATATGTAGGAAAATACAGAAATGTATACACAGGTCCAGTATTGGTTATATACTGCTAAATGCGAGCGAGAGTTGACATTTGGGAGTGTAAATCACTGGTTCCCAAACTTATTTTGTCTACTGAGTCGAGAGCTCATGCAGTCGTTGTCTAAGATGCCTCCTAGCTAAATGAAATTACAAATCACCCCCCAGGCCTCTACACAACGCTCCCATTTTTTTTCTGGGTCTCTTACCGCCCCCCTTTAGGCCTGCAGCGCCCACAAGGGGGCGTTATCACCCACTTTGGGAATGGCTGGTGTAAATAAACTGAGCAGTGATGAATAAGATGATCCGATATTTAGTCTCTATAGGTTGAGTGCTCCATGGTTACATTACAGCTCGCCATTTTAGAAAATAATTACAATGGCGGCGGAGGTATCGTAAGAAAAGTTTAACCCCATTTTTTAGGCAATCTTTCTTTACTATACATCTTTCCATGTGAACTATATGAATAAAAATAATTTCTCTAGATATAAAAATGTAGTCATAGTCACAGTAGTACTACAGACATAATTATGTATTTTCAATATACTAACGCCAATACAATTACAATCAATTAATAAAACTGTAGCTTTGATAACTGGTAATGAGTCAAGAATAAAAAATCCCAAGATACACTTCTGCTAGCTGACTGTTATACTCTTTAAAACTTTATTTACTTTGGTTCATTTCGTATACAGTGTACAATAATTGTTCACAATTCCTACCCAATGAAACCAGACGAATTTAGAATTAAATTAAGGTAAGGTTATTAATTAGTGATGATCTCTTGCAAATCAATACGTTCTTGCAAAACGTAACCCAACATATTTTTGCAAAATATTAGCCGTTGGCTGTGATTTATATACAAGTATATATAAATATGTACAACAGTCAGCAGAACTCACTCAGTTAACTACTAAAACCTTTAAGCAAGGTTCAACTGATAAAACTATATAAATATATTACTAATACAAACTTGCTTGCAAACTCTACTTGCAGTCACTCCCATGATACTAGTTAATCTAGAAAAGGCAGATTTAAAAGTAGATATTTATTTTTTCGTTTTTCTCTTTTTCATACAAATATACATAAATATATGTAAAAGACATCACCTTAAGTTTTCAGTAGAAAACATGAAGATTACATCCTCTTTTCTAATGCAAGTATTTACTAAGCGTTCAAAAATCCATACCGAAAGTAGGGTGTGTAATGGGCTCAAAATCTTATCTAGGGGCGATTTCCAGGGGGGATTCGTAAGAGCCATGTCGTCCGTGAAATTGTACACATCAAATCGACAAGCCTCTACTTAATTTTTAACTCCTACATTACCTCATTACCTCCTACATCCACACTTGCAAACTTTACCTCCTTACAATATCAGTTTATAAGTTTAGATAAAACAAAATGACGACTAGCTAACAGCTTATTAAAGATATAAACGGGAGTAAAATACAGGACTTCAAAGGAACATAGAAATCTTTGGTAAAACACAAATTTTCTAGTCAATGTTACAATTAACTGTTTGAAGATTTGACTACTGGAGTTTAGGTTGAGCTATAGGTTCGCATCAATTATATGTACTAACGCGGTTTCACATATTAAATTTGATACTTCACCGGTATTAAAAGTAGCCTAGGTTACTCTCTAAAAAATCTTCTACCTGCTAACGAAAGTCCCGTCAAAATCTGTACAGCCGTCTTGGAGATTACCCCGACAAACAGGCAAGCAGACAAAAATTTTAAAAAACGCGTTTGTGTTTTACTTATGTAAATAACCATATAAACTTAAGAAAAAGCCTCTATTTCGAAATTACAGACAGAGACTTCAATTTTATTTATATGTATGTGTAGATTTTAGATAAGCATTAAGATTTTTATGTTATAGCCTATAATTTTCTAATCCATGCTATGGGCACCACACAATGAACCAAGAACTATTTATCGTTCACTATCTATACTAATCTTTAATAAAGATTAGCTCACCTTTGTGCGAAATCTTCAAAATTTAATTAATATAGCTTTTGTATTCAATAAAAGGTATAGGTACATTGAATTGGCCCAGAAACGAACCCGGTACCCACCATTTGCACATCAGATACACTAACGTACACCAGATGAAACCCCGTCTTAAAACCACTAAGCTACAGACGTATTTATAAATTTAAATTTATATTTTATCGCCTTAAATTCTAAACAAATCCAGTCCTATTCCTTGTTAATTCTTTAAGATTAATACAATTTTTTTTCTCGACGTTTCGAAAGGATTGCACCGATCGTGGTCAAGAGCAGACTAATTTTTAACATTTAGTAAAAAAGGTCTTAAAGCAACAATACACACGACCTAGACCCGGTTTATTTAGAATTGTAAGATGTGTACAAGTCGTGAAACAAATGTATTTTATCAGTTGAACCTTTAATCTACTACGCTTCGTTTTCCAAGATTAAAAATGACAATTCTAGCAATCTACACATCAATGTAATTTAAATACAATAAGATTTACAATACAGTAGCAAAATATTCTATTTCCATAATAAAAATATATCTGATAACACACAACGTGGACCACAGTTGACAGTACCATAAGCGAAGATTTGGCAAGTTATATCAGGCACAACGCAACTCATCATTCTTATAAGATGTTGACGAATAATATGGAAATAAAAATATATACAGAAAAATGACCGTTTTTATTAATATGTAAACAATAGTGTCATACCAATGGTAATATTTATATATATGTATAGTTTCGCCATGTCCGTCTGTTCTAATGTATGGCCACAGTCGTTTTACTCACAGACTATTAGTGTTATGAAGCTGAAATACGTCTCAAAGTTATACATATCTATAATACCTACAAAGTTATAAAATAAAATTTTTATTTAACACACAACTTTGCCTGTGACCATCGTTTAAATATTAATAAAAAAAAAATTAATAGTCGTTTTCTTGTACAATTTTCTTGATTACTATATGGGAGCAGCCAGCGATATGATTATAGACAAAATGCACTCTGTTTCGTTTTAGCGAATTACATCAGATGTCATTTGTAAATGTCTAAGGTTTTATTGTTACCGTTAATAACGGCAATAAAGAATTAACTGGATATCTAAAAAATTAAACTGATATTTTCATTACCATATTATTTACATACGTATATAACAAATGTGACATATAAACACAAATATAACACGAATAGCTTAGGAATGAGTTGTGCCGTCAATATTAATCTTTATCTGTGACCAACTACTCTGGCAGGCAAGAAAATCGACTTAAAAGTAAATTTTAAAAAGTTTTTTTATTAAATTTGATAGCTGCAGGACAAGATTTTTTTTTTGTGAAACTAAAATAATAATAAAGTAAGTATTATGAAATGTGTTAGTGTGTCGATTTAATGCGACGCCAGAAATATTTACAAGATATTAAAAATAATTACACAACCTCACACAATAATTACATTTTTCTTTTTATTGTATTGTTTTATTTTTAATTTGATAATATTTTACAAAAAAATAATTTTCTCTCTTATATACAGGCGTAACAAAAACTGTTTTATTCAAAAAAAGGGTAATACTTTTCACACAAAAACCTCGCCTGAATACATGAACAAGTCCAGTTCAGAATTTTTATATTGTATTGACTCATTTTACTTCACGAAATGTATATCAAAGACTATTTACATTCATCTTATATATTTCTATACATGTTCATTCGATGTGAGGTAATTGACTGAGTCTAAACTTCCCTAAAGATGCAATACATCGTTGAGAAATGAAAGAAGGGGGGAATAATAGCTTTGAATTTTGGTGGTATATTTATTTAACTTTGATGGAATATTGAATTTTGGTGGATTATAGCCAAAAATATAAATAATAAATGTAAACAACAAATCAGAATTATTTGGCAGTTCGCGAAATATACTTTGACTTTTCACAAATAAACTTTGCATAAAAGTGATAAATATTCATTTAAGTAATAGTCGGTCGAGGCTGAGCTTTGAATTTCGTGGTGAAAAACTTTTTAAATCGATAACTTTAAGGATGAAATATACGTTACAAAAGATATTTGTGTTTGTGTGTAAAAAACGGCTCTTTTAAATTGAAAAGGTTTTTGTTACACCTGTATTCCTTCCCTTACATTTACACAACTATAATCATTTATTATAACACGTAAATTGAACTTTTAACATGAAAAATGACAGCTGCTGTAAATCCTTGTATTTTATTAAATACGTATTCCACTTTGGCACTTACAATTTCCATTTCAGTGACAATTTCAAAACAACTTACAATTTTTGGCACTCGAACATTTTTGTATCCAAATTGGAAAGAAACCGAAATGTTTGACATTAATAAAACTAATGCATTGAAAATTATATTTTCATAGACTTAAGTTTCGTAATAATAAAACGTATCCGGAACTAAAATTATAACCAGCCTCTTTAAAATAAACCATTTAAATAAAAATATAACAAAATACAGTCATCTTAGATAATTTTGGTCTGTAATAATGAATTCAAATATTAAACAATGCTTATTTTTTAACGTATCTTAAATGTTATTGAAATAGAATATTCCTAATGAAATGTAAATAATTTATAAAAAAAATAACATTGCTATTGTGTAAAAATAATTAAACATTTCCCACATTTCCATCCTAATGTGCAATGAAAATATTCAATATTATCTTATCTCTATGGGGTTCAATTGTAATCTCAGTAACTTTGAATGCAATTTAATACTGATTAATAATAATAAATAATCAATTATTTTACGTTACCGATATTAACCGCTAAAGTTGAACACGATCGGTAACAACACTTTGATCGTCATTCACTAGTAGTTTTTGTGAGTTAAACTAAAATAGACTAATAGTTTACGTTAGTAACGAATTAATCTGTGCTAATAGCAAATTAAACAATGGATTGGACTTTTTGGCGAGAACGGAAGAAGTGAGGTTGGCATTTTATTTAGATTTTTTTTTAAGAGTTTTAAAGTACAACAGTGATATTATAAAATATTGTTTTAAAGTTCCATGTAAGTGAAAAGAATGCAGTAGATCTAAATAAACATGTGTAGCTGAAGTTCTCGCGCTCTTCCAAGAAGTCCTTTAAAACTTTAGTAAAGCCTACTATCACTTTACTGGAGGAGTTTTACGATAAGAAATAACTAATTTACTTGTGATTCTACTTATTAATACGTGACATTGGCAAATGCGCTAATCTACGCGCCATACCATTAAGGAAGGAAGAGTACTTAAGGCGGGAACGAGAGAAATGAGAGAAATGAAACAATGGATTACGAGACCATCATATGCATTAAAAGTCAGCTAAATAAATTATAAATAAGTAAAATATAAAAGTGGTCAAAATTATCCAAGGTGACTGTACACAGAAGATATTAAATAAATATTATGCTTTTATGTAATTATGTTTTTCCAAAAGTTAAAGCCATTGATTTGATATAATTACATATATAATACCTTTAATATGTTAATGAGAATGTTGAAAATTATATCATTTGGAATTATGATTAAAATAATTGAACAAACTTAAACCATTTCTGAAATCCTTTCTATAAGCCTTATTTCCAGACACACCCAAGTATTAAGCTGCCCATATATGTCGTAATATAGTTCCAACTCAGGGATTGTCTAGAATAAGTAGGTGTAACAGAGATCGCATATTCCTATGTAACTGGGTACGTAGCAGTCCTAAGAAAACTGACGTAATTTTCTTTAGCAGAAAATATTTGAATAGGAGTTGACTATAGCTGACGTTTTATAACGGATTTATCCTCAGACCAAGAATTAAAATGTATGATAAATAGTATGTTTTTGTTATTGTATTTCGTATTCATTATTATTTATATTTAGTTTAATAATATTGTATTACACACTGTGTCTATCTTTCTTTCTTTCTTTGTAAAATTTCTCTCTCGCGGGTCCGCTGGTAGAAATTTGTTATAGAAATAAGCGGTATCTTTTGCTCTTTTTTCTGTATGAATCTCTCTTTATATATGTCGTTGTGTGCAATAAATTGTTAAATAAAAAATATATGAAATAAAATGATCGGAGATTTTGCTCTAAGAGCGTGTCCGTTTTTTGTTGACCGAGTGTCTAGACTTTTACTAATGTGCGTGACTAGGGAAGGGTCACAGTACGACAATTATTTCCGTAATATATGTCAAGTCAGTCACGAGCTGACACGAATTACACCGGCAGCGCGAGATTGCCATACTATAGCTAACGTTTTACTCGTGGTTATGCTCAATGAGATAGAAAGAGTGACGCGAAAATTGGTTTGACACACGGTTATAAAAGTGACAACTCGTTGTTTCTTGGTCCGTGGATTTATGATTAAAGCAACAGCAATTCTATGTATTTAAAATAAAAATTAACGACATGACTTTTGAACAAGTCCTGTATCACTACGATTAATTTTCGAGTTATTGTGATCGCTATTGCACTACAAAGTACCTCCAAGTCCCATAGATATTCTTTGGAGTGACATATCTGAAATCTTTTTGGAACAGAACATATTAGTCGAGAGTAAATTGTACCCAAATTTTTTAAACAGTTTTTTATTCTCATCGTATTATCTTTCGCATCGTTACTTATTAAGCCTTTGGTTAAGCTTAACAGCGATTATTTAAAATTCAAGCATTGTATTACATAATCACATTAATATTATAGTAACTAAAGTTTATTTTTTTAATGTAATCTCTACTTCTGGTTCGGTTATAAAATGAAACTCACTGATATAATCTTTGAACTCTCCAATAATAATGCGAGCAAAACAGGGCGGAAAATCTAGTATAATTGTTTATAATACATCTATAGTAAAATACTTTCAACGTAAAAACTATATCTTTCAGAATTTTTCAAAACAATACACTCATTTTGTTTTGTACTATATCGATTTTGACCACATTATATGTATACATATATCATACTATGTAATTAAATTTACACACAAACCAATTCTAAAGCATGTACTTGATATGCTGAAAATATAATCACATCACAATCGATAATCGAAAAATAACTCGACGCATCCCTATATACGTATATCGATAACTCCACAAGCAATTTACATATATATGTGACCATATAAACATCAAAAGTTATAATACACTTATTTGACGGTAAATGTTACTTTAAAATCACCTGTATACATAAACGTTCATAAATAATTACTTTATTATTGCATATTCATCACTTTGCAACCACTGTATTTGTACCAAAAAAACACCTCACTAGTGCTGTCACAGTTATACGTTTAACGAGTTACCACAACGAAACGTTATTACATAAAGTTATTTACAGCTCATTTGTTTTCACCTTTCAGCGCATTGTCAAGCACAGTTTTCGAAACTATCTCGACAGTGACCGTTTTGCTGATGGTGGATAACTGTTGTTCAGTGACAGGATTCTCGTTAAAAGGTTCAGTGAGTATTTTTAATGATGAAACCTTTGCTCGTTGATAGGCTGACACCGTGTTCATGCCAAGGAATCTGTAATAAATCCATTTTCCAATTATTTTCTCATTCATACATAACCAAAATTGACAACGGCAGCTATAGTTATATAGATATTAGATATATCATGTATATGATCTACATGGAATAAATGAAAAATAAGAAAATTTAAAATGTACATATGTTAGATTTTCTTATATCGAGAGGAATAGAAATACTATTGATTTAAGTTTATTATTTTCACTAAATTAACAAAAATATTTTAACAACACATTTTTCATCGTCAAAATGTTAAAGGCTCACATTTTGCTTTAAAAATCTCAACCTTATTCAATTTTTCTTTTACCTATTTTTTACACAGGTACATAATCACAAGGAAAACATGTTATATACTATGATACGTATAGGAAGAAATGAAGACATTTAAGCGCTTGACCTAGATTGAGACTATTTGATAGACAAGCACATCAAATCCTATATCATGCTTACATGTAAGTACATTAATTAGTGACACACATTATGCAATGTAGAGAATGTAGGTAGATCTAGGTACACATTTTCTAATATACTATTCATTTCAATATGTTACAAAAGAAATGTGAGAAACGATGTTAACTGCGTTTGTTAAAAACTTTTATAACGGTTATTTCAGTTTGTTTTTGCGTTCTTAATTAATTCTCTGAGGCCTTTAGTTTTCGATATGTAACAGTCGTGCTGTTCGGCAGCAAGATTAACGAGTAATATGACCAATACCTAACAAAATTAAAAAAAAACATGTGCGGTCGGGGGATCCCCATCAGGAATGAAGTTCCTTAGCTGCAGTTTCCATTTCTCAAAACTTAGTTGCAATAATGAGACCAATAAAACTCTCGTATACTTTAAAACAAAAACAAAAAATAAAAATGTCGATACTCGTACACACACATACTCATATACAATAAAGAAAGACAGAAATATCACTGTGGATCTATGCTAACGAACCCACGTAACGTTTTTTCCTTACGTGACGATTTATACCAACTCAAACCTGCCGCAAGCCACGTTAAAGAACTTAGTTCTAAAAAGCTAGATAGTAACCTGACGCAGACGTAGCAGACGATGAGCGCTCCGCCGGCGGCGAGCACGCGCGCCACGGGCGAGGCCAGCAGCTGCGCCGCCAGCCACGCGCCCGCGCCCGCGCCCGCCATGGCGGCCGCCGCCAGGCACGTGCGCGCCCAGTGGCCCCACGTGAACCCGCGCTCCCACTCCACCCTGCCCCCCACACCACACGGTCACAAAAGTAATGGACTTGCCGCTGCCGCCGGGAACGGGAGAAGTTAGGTTGTGGGGACTTTTTGGCGGGAACGGGAGAAGCGAGGTTGTCATTTTATTTACATTTTCTATTTTTTACATTTTTGTGAGTTTAAAAGTACAAAAGTGATAGTATATTGTGTTTTATTCTGTATAAGTGAAAAGAATGGAGTAGGTCTAAATAAACACGTGTAGATGAAGTTCTCGCGCTTTTCCAAGAAGTCCTATAAAACTTCAGTAAAGACTACTATCACTTTACTGGAGGAGTTTTATGATAAGAAGAAAAAACGAATTTACTTCGAACGTGATCATGTAGTGTCTACTATTAATACGTGACATTGGCAAATGCGCTAATCTGTGCGCCATGCCATGAAGAAAATAATTAAAAAAAACTGTAATTATAAATAAATGTAATTGCTTTTTCTTACAAATTTGAAAATTGAAATTGACAAATTCAATTAATTCAATTCAATGACAAATTCAAATAATTTATCATCACAGTAATGATATAGAAATATTTTATGTATCTGTATTAGTCTCAATTATTATAGGTTCATATGTATATTTGTATGCCAAATCGGCTGATCACAGTATGTTCAAATAGATTGTTTTTTACTTTCAACATCTTTATTACAAGTACGCTGTGTATCACAAATAAAACATTTGAAAAAATCATCGAAATTGTTGGTTATTGAAAGAATTATAATTAGGGCGAACGTTCCTAAGCGTTCCTAAACAAACAATTTAAGAAATGCACTTTCAATTAACAAAATTTTGATTTGATTAACAAAGTGTATGATTCAATGACATAATTTTGGTATATTTTTAATTTTCGTCATCAAGTATAACTCGAATGTTTTCATATTCATATTACAAATTAGACGACTGTTTATGATTTTTTTTGAAGTAGTGAATAAAAACAGATCATGTATCAAATGCCCGGTATAATTACAAGAACAATTGTTAAATAACATTTTTTATACATTTGAAATCTCTGTGATTTGCTAATACAATATTCTTAAAAATGTAGAGCAGCAGCACAGAGGGGTATGATGTGCATAAGAGAGCGACAAGTTGTTTGTCGTCACGGCATAACGATTCGTTCTTACCCCTAATATTTTAATGTTTGTGCAAGTCTTTCCTACGACGATTTCCCTGCCCCGATTTACACTAGCCCAAATAATAATAATATACTCAGACATTTCACACAGCGCCATCTAGTCTAGTAAGCAGCATAGCGCTTGTTTTATGTATTTATATATACTTTTCTTTTGTAAATACATATTATACATAAACACCCAGACTCGGGGCGGGAATCGAACCCGCAACCCCCGTTTACTTTCCGACGCGCTTAACCGTTGCGCCACGGAGGTCGCCCTCCAATTAAACCACCTCAACCTTACAGCCCCCCTATTTACACTACGGCTGCAGAGAATATGTAGAAAAGAAGGCCGACTCCCGCCTCATGCGTGACAGAATTGGCTCGTCTCAGCCGAGTGTTGCGCGTGTTCAGTTGTTGCGTGGGGTGTGAGATACGGAGAGAATCTCGTTTAGTTATACATTTAGTATACAACAATATAAAAGCCTCTAAGTCCATACGGATAAGTTTTTCATTTTTTTTTTGTATCTTGTAGTTAAGCTGAAGAATAATAACTCTGGATTCGAATAACTAAAATTATTTAGGCATCTAAGGACATTAAAGTACGTTCTTTAAATCGATTTAGACATTTTTGTATTAGTGACAATGTGAAGAACGAATTAAAAACAAACAGCGGTCGCATGTTTGCGTCGCGTACGACCCCGAATGGCGCTACAATAATTACCCATATTCACCCAAAATATTGCCGTTGTGTGCGTATTAGCGCGCACACATACAAACCACGCATGCTGTCTTTCTATGAAGACATCATATTGTTACCATATGTTCATATTAGCCTAGCGCTACTAACGCTACTTCAACTTTTGCTACCCCAACTTACGTCAATCTAACTTTGATTACATGAACTTATGTTATCACGACTTATGCTACCACAGCTAACGTTACCTCTACCACAGTACAAGTAAGCATACAGTATGCTATCTCGGCAGTGTCCTAGAGATAATTACCTACGGTCGTTTGGTACGTAAACGCGCAATAGGGCTACCGACTTGGACTGAATGTTTTTCTTGGGTTACTTATTTGATAATAGGTACTATATTAAATTGTCATATTATCTCTTCATTTTATATTATTGCAAATTTAATAAGTTTTTATTTATATAATTTTACTAGTATTTTATATCTAGTTTCAAAAGTTTGTGAGTTAGTATGGTGGAAATGGACAAAAAAAATGCTTTTTTATGTGCAGTATAATTAAAAATCAGCAATAGATTAATTAGATCATTATGATAATATATTTCCTACAAATTAGCAACAGAGAAATATTTCTGGTTTCGATATAGATGTATTCAAACATCCATACACTGAACATTGTGCTCGTAAACTTGATTGACATAATATTTAGTCAATAAATGCGCAGGAGCGTCTCGTACCGTCCGACGACAACCGCGGCGCGCTCGCGACTGTCGTATGTCGAGATATGTCGAGATTTCGAGCGCGTTGTTTGGGAGCGTTTGTATGAAGATAGCATACTGTATGCTTACTTGTACTGTGCCTCTACTTACGCTACCCCTGCCTATCCGTACCTCTAACCTACCTACGCAAACTAAAACTTATACGATCTCTCATTTACCTGTCTTAATTTATTTAAATGCATAAATTATAAGCGTAGAGATAAAATCTATGTACCTGTTTGTCTCCTGCACTATGTACGGCGTATTGCACACCTTGCATTTTAAACCATCAGGCGTGGAAGCACTCTGAAATAAAACAAACATATAATCTTTAAAATAGCCTATGGTCTTACTCAGGATTCAAGCTATCTCCATATCAAATTTCATCGCAATCGGATGAACAATATGGCAGCCCGTAAAATACGAACAAACGAACATTTATTTTTATATATTAGCATGTGGTATCAGCGACATACATTAGATTTCACGGTACACTAAGAACAATGAAAGATGTCACTACCAGTATCGGTAGAATGTGAACATAAAGTAATTCTTTTGTAATTGCAAATGTATCCAAAAATATAGTTTGTATTGCTATTTAGAACTGAATACTTTTAGATTCACGCACATTTTATGTGTTAATTTCAATTATAAAAATGAAAAACCTTTTATTAAATTTCAATGTCAGTGGCATCTAGTAATACCTTTTATATTTATGTTAAAATGTTTACAGAGTATCAACTCAAGTGTTTTATTCTACTCAACGACAGATGGCCTCATAATACAACAAAATTAGGTTAATGCTCTAATTACATGATGATACTTAAAGCGCACTGACTTTTCAATTCGGTAAAGTTAAAAACGAAAAGGGATATATAGATATGTCAAAATAATTCTATTTCGCGATAGAGGGCCATTACGTTACAAAAAAAGATGATGTTCTTCAATATCAAGGATTAAATCAAACCACTAACTTCTTTATTTGGTAGGTTATAGACCTGTTATCCTTTTTACATTTCAAACAGCGTTGCCAGATTGGGGTTTTTTTGCAATTATTTTGGAAGACAATTCAAATCTTTTGAGAAATATTTTCGTAAAAAAATATGCGATAACTCTATTTTCGGAAATTATTTTTTTATGATCTAAATTAACAGATCTAAACAATAGGTTCGCAAACAAAGCAAACGACATCAAATCATCAAAGCCTAAAAACTTGGACTTTATCCAACGATGCTTTCGGGGTTTTTGAATTTAGTTCCTGCGCAACACTTCTCCTATTTGTTTGTAATCTACATTAAACATTAAAACCTCGATAGTTTTGATTTTCGATAGTTAGTCAGATTCCCCTTTTTAGGGTTCCATAGCCAAATGGCAAAAAAAAACGCTTATAATTTCATTCTGTCCGTATGTCAGTCATTTTACTCAGAGACTATAATTGGCACTACATAGATAGAATTTGGAAGATAGGTGTATTTCACAAACCGCTATTCAATGATGTAGCGAAATCTTGAAAATGTAACTGAAGTATGAAAAAAAGATCCCAGCACACTTCGTTCAATGACATAGTGGTTTCGAAGTGACTTATCTAAGTCAATAGTTCCTGATATTCGCACTTCTAAAGTAGTAAGACCGGCTAAGTGCGTGTCAGACCACGCGCAGGGAAGGGTTCCAGACGGGATGCGCAATATTAATTTAATCTCCCGTAAAAACGAATTTCCATTTAATAACGTTTCACCGTGAACTATAAGACAAAGTTATTTCTGCAGTCACTGAGCGCATAACCGAGAATACCCCATATCTAAAAAACTGCACGATACATTCTTATTCAATTCTATTCAATTCAAGGAGAATGATGAGATTCGAGGAAGCGAAAGAAGTATGTAAGGAACGGGACGCTTGGTGGTCCGCCCTCTCTGACTACCCCGTTAGGGATACGGTGTGAAGATATGTATATATATCCTTATTCAAATCAATTTTTCAAATGAAATTATAACGGTTCCGTTTTCTACCATTTAGCTACGGAACCCTAAAAGTGTGCCCTTTCTCTCAAACTTCAATTATGGATAGAGTGGACAATTCTGAAAAAAATTTGAGAGTAGATCATCTTAAAAAGCACTTTCTACGAAACTGAGTTTCAATACAATTTTCGATTACACGTTCAGCGACCGCAAAAATATTTTGTTTCTTACAGTATTATTGAAAAATGCTATGAAATACAAACTTAATTTTGCTGGCAATTAAATGAATATTGTGCATTCCAACTACGCAATCCTTCACTGCGTAGTCCGACACGCACTTGGCCGATTTTTTTATTACCTAACTACCTACCTAATTATAGAAATTACTACTTTATTGCTCCATCGTCTCTGACTACCCCGTTAGGGATACGGCGTGAAGATATGCATATAAGTACTACTTTATTGATTCATTCATGACTTTTTGACAGTTTGAAA
The DNA here is from genome assembly GCA_907165235.1 of Zeuzera pyrina. Classification (NCBI taxonomy): domain Eukaryota; kingdom Metazoa; phylum Arthropoda; class Insecta; order Lepidoptera; family Cossidae; genus Zeuzera; species Zeuzera pyrina. The sequence continues at coordinate 11,781,654 of OU015641.1, forward strand.
ATAATCAGTATTCAATAATAATATCAATGTTAGGTTTTAATGTAGTTCGCACAGGATCCTTTTCAACTCTTTAGCGTGAGCTGTTTTTAACGATTTAGATAGACTTTCTGACTTTCCGTGCGCGATCGCACTTATCATGGAAGTCATAAAATCACTTCGCACTTATCATGGACTTATAATAAATTTAAAAAGACATGGATGGATGGATATATAAATAGCTAATGCGGGAATTTCAGCTACATAAATCGTGCATCCGCCTCTAGCAAAATATTAAGACATGTGATTTTTTTAACAAGGCTCATATGAACATTGAGGATCGAAGCGGTTAAACAAAATATGCCACCGACGCTTTTTACACAAGGCTTTTTTTTGCTCTCGTGCGAACGCATACTTTTGACACAGGCATTATTTTATAAAGACTACATTTCTTTTTTTGCAATTTCAACATGCCAGTTATAAAATTATATAAGTACCGTGAAGATCGTATTCAAAAATTTCAATGAAATACTTGGAAATATAAAATTCAGCAAAGCATGTCCCCCGCTAAATTTTAAACTGCAAAGAATATCTGAAATATTTTTGTTAGCTCTTTAAGTACCTTCAATTAAGAATTATAGCGAACATTGTAGAAGAAATACCTAGCTTGTGAAAAGAAATAATTTGTTTCGTCAACAAAACAACGCTCGCGCCGCAGTGAACGTACCTACTTTTCTCACGCATACATGCATATCTGTACAGTATTTCACCACCTATTATAATATTAAGTAATCTTTATTTATTTTATTTATTGAGTAACGCGCGATATAATTGTTAACAGTAGGTATGTTTATGTACTATGTAACAAGCGCGAGCCACGTGCCGTCGGGACGTAGCACAGCTTGCGAGAGTTAACGGACTCGCATATCTGTACAGTATTTCAGCACCTATTATTTATTAAGTAGCTTTTGCACATACATTTCTTCACGCTGTATCCCTAACGGGGTAGTCAGAGAGGACGGAGTGCCAGACTTTGCGGTTCTTACATACTTCTTTCGCTTCTTCTAATCTCATCATTCGCCTCACACATTTTTGCTTAGGTATGTGCATTTGTGCATACCTAGACGAAGTAGCTTTTATTTTTTATTATCTACTAAGTAACGCGCGATTTAATTACTAACGATATGTATACGTGTACTATGTTGCGGGTGCGAGGCGCGTGCCAACGGCACATAGTATTTAACAATAGATACTTATCTGCACAACTATCTAACAGCTGTGGGCGTCGTCTCCTAGTAGCCTAGCAAATGAGGTAGTTAGCAGGTAATTCACTACTCCGTGGGATTGTATATGGGTCATGAACTCAAAATAGTGATGCCGTCACTTTAGTCGATATTTTTATTTTATCAAACTTAAAATATCACAGGACTTGTAATCTCATAGGTGGACTCTCTACTTGATATGATTATAATAAATACCTTTCACGGATTAGGGGGACTTTTGTAACACCTTGTATATTATATATATTTGATATCGCTTTCTCAAAAACGGCTCTAGTGATTTCGATAAAAGTTACAATATATGGTTTGAGGAGGGTAAGAAATCGACCTAGCTAAAACTTCCAAACTAAACTTCGAAACTTTTTTATTTTTGCAGCAGTTTACCTTCTCTATAGCACAATGGCTAGAACGTAGGTCTACCACGCCGAAATCGCGGGTTCGGATCCTGCAATGCGGTCAGACCTTCCTTTGTTTTTTTTTGTTAGCCCTTTAGTACTTTTAATCAAGAATTATTGCGAACATTGTAGAAGAAATACCTAGCTTGTGAAAAAAAATATTTTTTTTTCGTCAACAAAACAACGCCATAGTGAAATGTACCTAATTTAATTAATTTAATTAATTTAATGTTTAAAATTTAAATTATTTAAATTATTTAATTAATTTAATGTATAAAAGGAAAAGCTGGCTGACAGACAAATTACACATGAGATTCTTATACGATGTAAAAAGGGTTATTAGAAGTTCAACCCCTAAAAAGGTTAAAAGGATGTAAAATGGATTTTAATTATTTTATTTACACAGTATGTAAATAAAATAATTTAAATCCAAATTCTGAACCCAAAACTTTGTGTACCCATATTATAATATTCAATAATTACTTGGACGTGTATTTTTTCAATTTAGAAAAATTAACCTCCGAACAGGTTTAATTTTTATGAAAAAAGTTAAAAACGTGTAACAAAGTAAAACTTTACGCTAGTAAACTAATTAATCTGTGGTAAGACTTTGAAAGTATGCAGAAACTATAAATAAATAATTGAATAAGCATTTGGTCGATTTTCAAAAATCAACCGCCGAAGGGATAATAAGGGGTGTCAAATTAAGTACTATAAAAATAAAAAACACACTGTATAAAATCAAGATAAAATCCATTAAAAAAATTACGAAACACGGATTTAGCTAATTTTGATAAATCAACTCATAACGGGGTGAAAAGGAGTGTCAAAGAATATTGAAACAATAAAATTTGCATATTGTATACAGATTCATTCAGGTAAACAATGAAACATATATTTAGCAGATTGTAAGATATCAACCCCTAAAGGGGTGAAAAGGGGTATCAAATCGATTTAAAAAAATAATAACGTTATTTAAAAATAATTCTACTTTACATAAAATATTTCGTTTTTTAGTTTATTGAAATAATAGCCTTTAAACTTAAAAAACCAATTAATATTTTTTCATGCCGCAAAGATATAGAGGAAGCACACTATAGAGTAGCACACTATAGAATAAATAAGAATCAAAATATTTTAATTCAGTAAAATTACAAACGAATTAAGAAATACATCAGGGTGTGCTGAAAGCACCTAAATAAAAAAACTACCTAACGAACTATTTATCTATGATACTTTATGACTAATATTCACCTTTTATTCCATCTATTCGTTACGTAATGATTGGATCTTCGATAAATGAGTTCGAAATAGGTGTTCTCACATAATAAACTTTTTTTTTCTCTTTGTTTTGGCTTCACAGATTGCATTTAACCATTGGCCAAGTAAATATGAGTCGAAAGTTAGGGAAACGAAGTTTCCCGCCCTTTTTCTTTTCTTCTTCTTCCTTTATGGCATGGCGCACAGTTTAGCGTATTTGCCAATGTCACGTATTAATAAGTAATCCATAGTGTAGAATCACAAGTAAATTAGTTTTTTCTTATCGTAAAACTCCTCCGGTAAAGTGATAGTAGGCTTTACTGAAGTTATAAAAGACTTCGTGGAAGAGCGCGAATACTTCAGCTACACATGTTTATTTAGATCTCTTCCATTCTTGTCACTTACACAGAACTTTAAAACACAATATACTATCACTGTTGTACTTTAAAACACCTAAAAATGTAAAAAATAGAAAATCTAAATAAAATGACAACCTCACTTCTCCCGTTCCCGCCAAAAAGTCTCCATAATAAACTTTCATAGAAGCAGAAATTAGTTTGAATAAGGAACACGAATATTATTCCGAACTGGTTCCGCGATCAAAGAGGTCAAACGAAAATAATGTTTGAAAAAATTTACTGGCTGATAACGACGACGTGAGTAGTCACGCGCCAGAGAGGAAAAGAAATAAATTTTTTAAATACGCTCAGGACTAGAACTTTTGGCTCTGCTTTTAGACGACAAAAATAGAATATGCATATATTATATTACATATAATATACATATCTTTACGCTGCATCCCCAACGGAGTAGTCAGAGAGGACGGAGCCCCAAGCGTCGCGGTCCTTACATACTTCTTTCGCTTCCTCGAATCTCATCATTCTCCTCACACATTTTCGCTAGGTGTGCGAGTGCTTTTGACACTTCCGTCGGCTAACACTCTAGCTATTTGATCTTCATAAGTCAGCCTTGGTCTTCCTTGGCTTCTTTTACCACTCACTTTTGCTCTATAGATTTTCTTCGTCAGTCTCATCACTCATTCTTTCCATGTGGCCGAACCATCTTAGCATTCCATTCTTTATTTTTACAATAACATTGTCGTGCAACTCTGTGATACTGCGTATCTCTTCATTGCTTATTTTGTCCGCAAGGGTGACACCGCACATATTTCCAAGAGAGCATTTCTACTGCATTTATCTTACTTTCACTCGATTTCTCACTCGATTGACATTATGAAATTTTTTGGTCCAGTGCGAGATGTCCATAAAAATTGGAGTACAATTGGCAATTTTTCTTTTAATGCACATCGCTTCAGTTTTATTTAAGCATCATTTCGTTGTATGGGAAGAAAAAATGTGGATAACAGAAGCTAGTCAAATTGAATAAAAAATTTTTTCATGCAATAGAAGAAGCCAATGTACTAAATCATAATCGACTTACTCGGGAAGAATTCAATTAAAGTGTTCCATAACTGAATTTCATGTCGATACGTCCTACATGAAATTCAAATGTGGAACACTTGGAAGAATTAATTTAAAGTGTTCCATAGTAGAATTCGTGTCGATGCGTCATACTCGAAATTCAAACATGGAACACTGACGTGGCACACAAAAGTTTTTGTCACTGAATAATTATTGTTTTCGACTAATCTACTTGACCGTCTCATTATTATCGCCATCTTTCGTGTAATAGAAATATGTAATGACTAAAGACATCTATTGTGAAGAGGGCAGAAAAAAGTCATAGCTGTGACCAGTATCAAATGTATTCAGAGTATGCCGCCATCTAGTTCAATTTAAATGTAAACTTTCTAGCCAGTTGCGTTGCCAGTTTTAATGTGGGACAGTTTGTCTCTATGCCACTGACCATCTGTTTACGGTAGTAAACTAATTAATCTGTGATATTAGATAGATTATGTTTTTAACATGTACCCTGTTACCAATAAAAAATCACAAGGTTCAACTGGGTTAAACTTAGGTACAAATATTTGTCCATTTTTGTCATTCTTTAAGTGAAAACCTCGTACATGCACGTTCGGCGAATTTTAGATGGGCAAAAACTTATGGCTTAGCGTCACCGACATGCTGTGCGCGCGCAGCTAGTGCATATACAGGCTGTCCCGTAAATAATGGATCAACCTTAGAGAAAGGTAGAACACCTAATTACCTAAAACTTATTTGACTAGTTTTAGAAAAAGGGTTACCGAAAATTTTTTTTTTCATTATTTTGACCATTTTCTCCGCCAGGCTTCCGTTTTATTAATGCTGTCGTTCCAAATGATAACATTTATTAAATCTGATTTTTGTAAAATATTGCTGAATAGTTAGCTTTGGTTGGCTTATCTTTATTTCTAAAAAAAAAAAGACCACACACGAAGAAATGATTTTCTTCAAATTATGATATAATAAATTAATATGGTATAATTCAAAAATGTAGACAAACTGTGGATTTCGTGTTATTTATTACTAGTATTTTTTTTAATGCCTTATGCGTGTGAGCTCAGTCCAAGAAGTGTTTCTGTCTCTTTTTAGAGAATGAGTTCGCAATCTGGGCAGCTACCTGCACCTGAGCGGGACGCAGGCGATTCTCCCATATGAGGGAAGGTAAAGGGATCTTAGCCCATACGACCGACGTCTTCAGTAACAAATAGATAATTTCTTCATATTATTTAATCAAAATGTCGACGTAATACATTTTAGATGTTTCTTGGAGTTTCTGGCGACAAATTAATTGAGGCAGTCTTTCTAATAGGACCGCTGAGGCAGACTAAGCCACTAAAAAAATCTCAACATCACTCTACTAAATAGATAGATAGATAGATAAATAGTTTATTCGGAGCACAGCACACAATGCAGGAAATGTAAAAGCAATCAAAAAATACATAAAACAATAAAAAAGAAAAAAAGCGAATAAAAAATAAAGAAAAATAACGAACAGAGAAAAAAAATAATAATGTGCCTGACATGTGCTGTGACTACGAAGAGGTCCTGGCTCAGCATTATGTTGCAGACTGGCTACAACGCTGGTATTCTGCCAGCACCCAATAGTTGAACGTGTGTTTTCTGAGTTTATTATAAAATGACTGTTCTACTCAGTGGCCTTGTGATGACGAATTGAGCCAAATAGGCACTTATTTCAACAATTTCACATAACAGCACAACAGCGTAGATACTTGAGGCGCAAAACTACGCCACTTTTACATCTCAAATTTAATTAGAAACCATTTGCAAAAAATTAAAATAAACGCCCAACCGCTCCCCATAAAATACCGCCAAAAAAACTCCCATCTATAGATATATGTACCTATACATGTATATACCTCACATTTATTGTTTTTTTCTTTACATTATTTCATAATTTTAAGTTTTCACTTCTATCGGCAGTTCTTACTCACTGCCTATTTTTTTAAATTGTTATTTTTGTTTATAAGCTTGACTATGACAGAGACTAACTGTTCCAAGTTTATTTCGCGTTTATCAGTAGCGCCTCTTATTTACCTTTCGGCTCTAGGGTTTGCATTTGGCTCGCAATGTAGTACCTATAATGCATGCCTCGTTTGGTGACACGCAATTAGTGTAATTGGCTACAGACTGCATTGCTATTATAACCTTATTGCTTGTTGGGAAGCCTCTACTTCGCAGTGGGACATAATGGGCTGCGCAGAAAGACAGAACCCTCACAACGCGATTCCAATAGAGTTGGGCAGCACACAATTTAAAAATGAGTATCGTGCGAGGACTTCATTTTGCAAACGTGCTAGCACAGTGTGCAAGGACAGTGTTAGCACGTTAGTGGAGGGTGGGGAGGTGCCTGTTGAGTGCTGAATGCACGATGCACGTTACACGCACTGTGCAAGTGCGCTTGAGGCGACCACTCGCAGGTGACGAGGATGTGTGCATGAGCTCCTCGCGAGTGGCGAGGACAGTCAAAAGAGGAAAATAAATGTTAGACGTCCCCTCAACCGCACGCAACAAGTACAAAAGAAATGTATATATTATCCAAGTATACCTATTCACCAATTTAATCTATTCGTACGAAATTAAACATTATGTCATTAGCTATAGATAATAAAACTTCGTATGATCAATCTGTGAATCAATCACTCAACTCGCGCCTCACAGCATCGCGATTCGCGCCCAGTTCAATTGTGTAACTGTGCTAGTATGCTACCACACTTTAATAATTCTATGAGGCGGCACTCCCTCTTTTAAAACTGTGCTGACTCAATTGTGCTTAATCGCGTGCTGCTTACCCAACACTAGTTTCTAAACGGTACTCACCTCTACAAGCCACCGGCTTAAGCAGTCGTGATGTACTGCAGCCACGTCCCCAGTGCAGCGACAGGGCCGGATCAAGGGGTCGGGTCGAGTACTGTCGTAACAAATCCAACAGTCGCGAGATGATCCCACACTGCCCACCAAGGAGTCCGTCTCCACGTTCTAAAACAATACATTACACAGCTACAAAGGTATATTTTTAATCGACTTAAAAAAAGGTGGAGGTTCTATGTTCGTTTGTATGTATTTTTTTATGTATGTTCACCAATAACTTCGTTAATTGTGGACCAATTTCGAAAATTTTTTTTTTGGTTGAAAGGGTATACTGCCAAATCAATGTGCAACAACAGAAAGTTTCTTACGTTAAGCTCGGCACCGAATTAAGTAACTGTGAAATTTCATTATATACGTATTTGTATCGTACTTATAAAGTTATTTTTGTAGTTGAGTTTTGATTAGTTAAGATAGTTATTTTGTACTTTTCAATTTTTTTTCTTATTTCCAATATTAGATTCAAATTTTTTATTAGTTTTATGAGTAGTGTTACAAGGATGTTACAAAGTATCAAGAGTCTTACACATAGTCATGAGATGATATGCAAATATTAACATATAGCAATTACTAACATACACATTTATAACAAATTAGAAATACTTATTAATTATTTTCACTATAATGTCAGTGCAATTCGATGTCAATATAATATCAGTATTGACATTACATAATGTCAATGTCACACAATCATATCACACTGAATTGACGTCGATAGTGCGTCTAAGTTTCAAACACAGGGACCCAAGTTCAAGTTGAAGATAGGTCAATTAAAGAAACAAACTTTTCAAAATTGTTTGAGGATCGTCAGCATCAAAAAAATGCATACAACTCCATACTAATATTATAAACGCAAAAGTCTGTTTGGTAGACTTTCACGGCTAAGCCGCTGCTCCAATTTTGATGGAATTTATCATAGAACGGAAAAAGATTATACGCAGGGGAAGGACATAGGCTACTTTACTTTTAATTCCACGTGGACAAAGCCACGGGAAAAAGTTAGTAAAATCATAAACATTGAATTCATTTGTAATTGAGTTATCAAGATTAAATACAATGTGTAAAAAACGCGGAAATCCCCGTAAAGATCATTTTTTCGATATTTCTGGAAAAACACCCCCTGTTGACAGGGTGTTTCGCCCTTTTCGGTCGAAAAACGAGCATGGGAATTTGTTATGCGCCTCTCGCGAATAAGTTCTTGCATTGAGAAATTTTTTGTACTGCAAAAAACGCGGAAGTCCCGGAAAGATCATTTTTTTGATATTTCTGGCAAAACACCCCCTGTTGATGGGTGGTTTCCCTTTTCGGTCGAAAAATGAGCATGGTAATTTGTTGTGCGCCTCCCGCAAATTAATTGTAGCATTGCGAAATTTTTTGCAACGCAAAATTGCGAAAATCTCTGTAAAGATCATTTCTGATATTTCTGGCGAAACACACCCTGTTTATGGAGTGGTTCACCATTTTCGGTCGTTATTGTGCACAACTAATTAGCAACAAATTCATTGAATTAATTAGGCAATGTCAAATCATAAAGAGACACGTCTTAGAAAAAGTTATAGTATTCTAAATTAGGTTAAAGTAATTGTTTTTCATTAAGAAAGTTTATCAGTCATTGACCAAATAAAAACAATAATAAAACGATAATTTGATTGAGGTCGATAAGATTAACGTCCACAGTGAAAATATTCTTCAAACACACTCACCGTTTTCTTGGCCTCAATATTATTCGAATCCAAATTCTTTTCTGCATCAACTTCTAAAGCTTTCGGTTTGACGACAACGCTGATAAAGACCTTCCACATCGACAACTTCCAATAGGAGACCATCTCGAATATATAAAATGCCATTTGGTGCCATTTTATTTTGACAAACTCGGCCAAGGTCTGAGAAGTTTCAAGAAAATTGACATGCGTTCTACTGCTAGCGTTTTATCAACCCATTTCTACTAAGATTTGAATCTAGAGGTAATACTCCCTTAAGTTCCACTGATCTGTTTCATTATTAAATTTAAATGTTTTTAACTATATTTTTCTTAGTAAAATATACATATAACATATTAATAATGATGTACAGTCAACATCGAAAGTAGCTAATCAAAATAAACTTTCAAGAAACATGACATGAGGTAACATGATTATGGGTCTCAAGAGATTGACAGTAACTTATTTTTCTTACATTTGGACAAAATGAAAATAAATGCAGTAAAAAAAAATTTGATCATTGTAATCATGTTGTCGTCATCTCTTTAGAAAAATATCAGTCACCTGTGAACTAAAATCAATCATAAAAAGAATTTACTTTGATCATTTATTTTTGACGCTAACTGTACATTATTATAAATAATGTTATTTGGATCTCATAATATTAATTTTCAGAAAACGTAGTTAAAAATTTTAAATTAAAAAATATTTTATTTAAACTTAGCGGAGTATTAATTCAAATAACATAATATTAAACTTGATCTAATTGTATGTGTTGATAAGTAACGTCTTATAGCTCTAGCGTTGGATCGTATAATATTTTAATTGTATACTCGATGATATGATGTGGACATAACAAATTGACGAAGCTAGGCCCTTGTGTAGTTATTCTCGAAACACGTTTCGTTACTTAAATTACTCTTCAAATAATAACGGTAAGCGCGTATTTATCTGGATATTTCAACTATAAATCAATTGTTACCATTCCAGATTATTTTTTAATAAACCTTAATTGTGATGGCATTGGCAATAGGAAATATGCCCTCGTGATATCCCTCGCTTTTTTATTGTACTTTAATTCAAAAGTTATAAAAATTACTGCTGAAAATTATGAACTTTGAAGAAATTCAAAGAAACACATTTTTTTTCTTCCGTAACAAAGTAATAATTACTGTATTTAAAAACGAAAACATAATATTTTTATTACTACATATTACATTGTAAATCATATCTATCACGTATTTATTACAGACAACATTATGATGAGCAAAGTATACCTCAAACAGTTTTGCAATTGTATTATTTAAAATATTTCGAGAATAACATAATTATTTTGTCTCACCAAAAGCAATAGCATATAAGCTGAAGACTGTACAATCCAACACAATCATAGAGAATGATAAGTTGAAGACCGCAATCCATTGACAACAATAAACAAAAACAACACTGGCCACAAAATTCGGAATTCGTTTATAGAACGTTTTTTCCGAGACATCAAAAACAAATACTTCACGGCACATAATAACTTTCAATAGCACTTAAAACTTTCGTTTTAAAAAAACAAAATTATTTCACAACGAACCACTGACCATGTTCAATAACGCACATTAAAAAATAAAGATATTTTAAAGTAAGTGTATAAACGGACGATGTAAGAGCACTAATTAAATGAATAATTACAAACTTAATGTTATGCGATGTAATTGACCCATAACAAATAAAGATAAACTTATTACCAATAGTAGCGGGCGAAATATAAATTATCTATTTGCAGTTGCCTCGTTATAATTTACATATATGTATGTATAGTATAATATGTATTTATATTCATAAAGAAATGTGTCATGCGTTAGGTATGTGTATAATATTAAGTATATATATAATGTTATGTATTCCATTCATTTCCTTAATCTATACACATAAATAAAATGTAGCCTGTCTGTGATTTCGAGATAAAGGCTTTTACATAGGATCATATATTTATTTACATGTTACTACTGTCCGCAAAATGTAATAGGTACGGTATGACAGATGCGGTCTAAGGATGGGACTTAGAAAATCGTAACCTACGTTATTCGATTCTTACGAAGTATCGATTTTAGCTAATTGTAGTTGCAAATTGATTGAACAGGTATATGTCGATATTCCGTTACAAGATTAAAACTGATTAAATACATACGCCCTTAGACTTTTCCAGTAAGTTGCAATAAATGTCATTAAATGTTGTCACTTTTAGTTATAAATTTGCCTCTGTGTTCTTTACTACTGACAGGACTAGTATACACAAAGAATTAAATCTAATGACTTTTTGTGAGTCACTCAACTTTAAAACGACCTTAATGTATTTGCAATGAAAGTACCAAATAAAATTGACATAATTTGATTAATCATTTTATTCACACTCACTACCTTGTACTTCCATCATCATGCACATCTGTAATTATCACATTTTCAATCATATTGTCAAAATGTATATCTCTGTCGAAATCATCATTAATTATTTACATTACACGGTTTTAAAATAAGTTTCGAGTTATCGATTGAACCGAATAAAATACTGCGATAAATTATATACAACACTAAATTTAAAAAAAAAGGAAAGTTGTTGTGTCCGACCTCCTAGACTATAAAATGGTGTTATATTTTAGATAAACAGGTGAAATTAGGTGAAATTACTTAGATTTATATTTGATCACATTAAAGAAAGCGGGAAATAACTGATTTAGATTTTTTTTAACTCGAAACGCTTGCAATTTTTTCATGCGTTTACATACTGTAGTCGTTCATAGCTGTCATAGCGTACCTTTTAGATTGTGTCGACTATAAATCCCAATGCGATTTTTAAATCTTTGTCTGTCTGTTTGTTTGTCCGGTCTAACCGCCGGAATGACTGTACTTATTTTGACGAGACTTTCATTAGCAGGTAGAGGACTTTTTATAGAGTAATCTAGGCTACGAGCACATACATATATATGCACAAGTTCGCGAAAGTGCATTTCGGTGACACTGACAACTGAGAATTTTGTTTTAAGTGGGTACTTCTGATTTTCCATAATGGTGATTTTCAAAGTAACTCTTTGTGTATCTCATTCAGGACGGCGTTAACATATTATATGTATCTATATAATGATGATAATAGAAATAATAATAAAAATAAATAGCTTAGTAGAGTAGTTCAGTAGTAATACACAATATTCAGTGGACAACGTTACATAAAAATTACTTTTGAATTGAAGATATAAATGTAACAGTAACATGTAACAGATATAGCAAATTTCTGTTAGTATAATCTGTAATGTACTTATTAACTAATAATATATTAATAATAAGGGTGGTAATATTTAGTGGGTTACATTACATAATAATTTTCGAACGCATTATAAACATAATAATAAATAAATAATAGAAATAACAAATATATATTATATATTAGCACAGAAATTAGTTTACTAACGTAAAATATTACGATAATAAATGTTTTCTCTATTAGCATATGACGCAGTTATTTAGTACAATACTACCCGTGCACAATAACATGAGACCTGAACCCGGGGATGCGAAATCGCTGTCTCGTGCTTGTACGGTCCACAAACAATATCCGACGCATTAAATTTTTAACACAATATTAGTTTAACAGAATTAAATTTGATATCTAATTCTTTTGTGTGCACCGTACAAATACATGACGATGATTTCGCGTCACCTAGTTCAGGGGGGTTACTCACAAACGTCGGAAACATTCCGTGACGGAAAGGCCGATCGTCGGAAAGCATAAATTCAATTCGATGGCTTGGATTTGTGAATACTACTATATATAATATGATATATATAACATAAATATAATATGATTTCAGATTTGTGAATCGCGTATAGACAAAATCACCGAAAAGTTTCCTGTCGGATACGGAATGTTGAGTTTCCGACGTTTGTGAATAACCCGCCAGGTCTCATGTTATCGCGCATAGGCTATGGTTGTAATTATTGTGGTAGCATTCGGTGCATTAAGCAAATAATGGTAGTAACAACAACTTAAGTAGCGTATCAGTTGTGCTATTAGCAGTAGTAGTAAAATAGGTAATAATGCCTTACCTTGACGTCATGATGTGCTAGCAGGTCCGCTAGCTTGCTCTCGTCGAGTTGCCGTGTCAGCAGCCGCCGAGGATTCAGTATCCAGAGTCTCTCGGGAGCCATGGAGTTCCACAACACGCACGGGAACCATAGCGCTACTCCGATCTCAGCCAGACGGAACACCAGGTCGTGCCAATTGCGAGACACTACTGGCACTCTATGGACGATATTTTTTATGGTCTTAACTTTAAAGTCTATGTGGTAGAACCTCGTGCGGGGTCCGACCGGCTACCTTATTATGTAACTGCAGCCAGTAGTGCCCGCTACACATGATCAAATATTCATAATCAAGCCCGTCCAACTTGCCTGAAGCGGAGGTCGCATCAACTAAATTTGAGTGTGTGGCATTGTAGAGGGGGGCGTCATGTCAAACAACGCTTGATTCCAATTGGATGGGCTTGATCAAGCATACTTGATCGTGTTGTGGCGGGCATAAGCAAAAGCTAAATCTTACGCGATCGATTGCGATACTTTGTTAAATCGAGCATGGTATAATGTCGCGAATATTGATGCCTCTGTTGATTAATCAGTGAACTGAACTACTGCTAGCGACCCTATTTATGCTACAAAAAGTCATTTTACCGGATGGCACTGTAATTACCAATTTAAAACAATCGTCGCGTGACTGCAGCGCAGCTATCGTTCTTTACGTGATGGGTTATCACCATCATTTTACTCGCTAATCCTGCCATCAAACAGCAGTGCTTGTACTTGTGTTCCGATGTAAAAGGCAAGGCTGGTGAAACAAAAACATCATCACAGTCCTCAGGGTAACAAAAACATTTGCAATCTAAAGTGGTTTCCTTAGCCTTGTTACGTAAATGTCTATGGGCTAAACTGAGTTCATTTACCACAAAATAAACTGTTTGCTTGTTTGCTTTTTCTGCAGTATTTTTTTTTAATTTAAATGTCATTTAACTGTCGATTGAAAAAGAAGACGTTATAATTCTGCGCTGTTATTTATGCCAATTTGGCTGTTGTTCTTTTTGTTTAAGAATGTTCTTCTTTATTCAAAATTTTCAATATCTGTGATAGTCTATATAGGTCCCAGTGCTAGGAACCGACATTATTCCACATTTGGTGAAGATTTAGAGAGGAGGATACAAAAACTTTATTCAAAAATAAAAGTTAAAAAATTATGAATATTGGTGAAATCGAAAGGGCAAACTCGCGACAAAAAATCATACTATTCCAATTTCAGAAATGAATTAATTAATCCATTTACTTACAAAAAATTGTACAGTAAATAAAAATATCACAAGATTGACAATGTGGCGCCACTAAGAAAATGGTTTCAAAAACTTGGAAAATGTAAAAACATATAATTTCTTCTTTTTCTTAGACGTACACTCCTGGCGGAGTAGTCATGAATCGTCTGATAGATTGGTAGCGGCTTATGCGATACTTCTCTATTTGTGACATTTCATGCACGTTCAGTAACGGAACACTTTGTAAACGATTTAATGAGGTCTTTCCATCTTGTGGGTGATCGGCCGCGAGGACGTTAACCTTCCTCTCTTATTTGTACTATTAGTCGTTCCAATAAGCTTTCGCTGCGGATGACATGTCCAAACATTTTAAGGATTCTCACTCGCACAATCAACGAAAGTCTTTGTTTGATACGAAGCTCTTTCAGGATGGAAACGTTAGTGCGGTGAGCAGTCCATTTTATCCTCAGCAAGCGCCTCCAGCACCACATATCCAGGGCATCAATCTTTTTACGATATTTTTAATGGATCGTCCATGTTTCAGCTCCAAACACGAAAATAGGAAATATCATCTCATTAAGCGAACCTGTGTTTTTAGTTATGCGGCGATCTTTTCATATCTTCGCGAGCTTTACTATGGCTGATCATGAATTGTTTAATAATTTAGTAGCTGTTATTTATTGCAATAATGAACAATTATCCTTGGAACTATTATTTAATTATTTTTTATACGACGAAAAAGACAAGAAACAAACAGTTCACCAAACGGTAAATGGATGGACATTTACAATTTCGAGGCTAACCAAGCATTTTACATTATAAATTAGATTTGACGTTCAAAAACACCTTGTAATTGGGTTTACTTGAATAAATTAATTTGACTTTGAAGCTTAAAATACTGTGCCTCTTGTGCCAGAAATTTCACCGGCTGTCTTGCCCTCCACACCGGAATACAACAGCGCAAAGCAAACGCCGCAATTTGAATAACTTTTCGGTATACTAAATTACACCTAGATTTTCAGTTGCCAATTCGTTTAGAATTGTATATTTTTTTTATGGCAGAGGGGGGGGGGGGGGGGGAAAAAAAAAGGTGATTTTACTCGTGCAGTGTGGTGTAAAGAATAAAGAACAACAAAACACTCTATGTAACCTCTGCGAAATCACTCGACGAAATCCGGACCGTGAGTACCAATCTTAATTAATTTCCCCACTTTCCACTGATTATCACAACACAATGAATGAAAGTATTTATTTAGAAAAAAAAACAAATCTACACACTCACTTGGTCTTCCAAAACTCGCTAAGCGTCTCCGACGCGAGGAATCCCGCGATAAGAATCAGCATAAGTGCCTGGCTGACCAGCCCTACCCTCGACTGGTGTAACTGTGAGTGGTTCACTGAGCGGGGGTCGATCGAACCGTTGCTGTCTGTTAGGTCTGTTTGGACACCCTGAGAAAAAAAATTTTTTTTGAACTCATTATAATAATAATAAAAATACGCCAGACAATACACACCAATCATCCGGTTTCAAACTAGGGCATTCTCTGTGCTATGAGAACAAGACGACGACTACTTTCACAGTACTCAATCCCGAGACTATCTAGAAAAGTTCGTTTCCTATCGACCCGCGGGGTTATCACCTAAAAATTTGCAGACAGCGACAGCCACGCGATCACTACGCGATCGGTGACTAATTGTAATAAAAATTGATATCATGTATGACGATTGCGTATCTATTATCCTATGACTGTAAAATGCACTTTTCGCGTTAGATTAAGCTCCACTATATAAATTACATTACACAAATTCTCGTTTTGACAGCAGATATCGCGCGATATTGGCTGTCGCATGCTGACTGCAAGTTACGTAATAAGCGTGCCGATCGGAATCGAACCCGGAACACCTTCAGCGCTTAGATATACTATAAGATCTAATCCACTGCTCCATCGAGATCGACATAAATTGGAGTAACTAAAGCACTGGTTCCCAAACTTATTTTGTCTACTGAGTCGAGAGCTCATGCAGTCGTTGTCTAAGATGCCTCCTAGCTAAATGAAATTACAAATCACCCCCCAGGCCTCTACACAGCCCATTTTTTTTCTGGGTCTCTTACCGCCCCCCTTTAGGCCTGCAGCGCCCACAAGGGGGCGTTATCGCCCACTTTGGGAATGGCTGAACTAAAGGAACAGAGAGGACGGAGCGTTCAGCATCGCGGTCCTTATTTATTTACTTCTCAGATCTCTCTTCTCACACACTTTCATAAAGTTATGCAAGAGTACTTATAACGCTTCTGTCAACTGCACTTTACTTGGCTTTCGTAAGCTTTGGTCTTTCTTAGCATTCACTATCATTCCCTTCCGCTCTATAGATTTTCGTGCTCAGTCGTTCGTCACTCATTCTTTCTGTGCCAACACCATCTAAGCATTCCTTCATTCATATTTACAATAATACCATTGTTGCAATACTTCTTCTTGGGCTTCTTCATGATGGTAAATAATACTGTGGACTATGTGGTATATTGGATGATATATTGGTACTGTGCAGTGTGGTGACGCCATAGAGCTGTCGTATACATCTCATGTCTTATACCAATTGTTTTGGCTATTTATATTGGAGATGTACGTGACAAGTTCCCTTGCAGCGATGCGGACATTTAATTTGTAGATCGCTCACAAGGTTACGATTTGCTGTGTCAGAGTAATATCTGGCACAACCATCATATAACAAAACAGAAGGAAAATTGACTTTAGTACATGTTTTGTAACAAGGCTGTTTTACAATAATACCATCATACCAAAAAGGGAAAAACTATTTAGTTTCGTACCAGTTTTGTGACAACCGTATCTTACAATAATACCACCATACAAAAAAAGGAAAAAACTGTTGACTTTATCTGTTTCGTGACAAGCGTAATAGCGTCTTACAATAATACCATCACACAGAAAAAGGAAAAGCTATTGACTTTCGTACCTGTTTTGTAACAAGTGTATCTTGTACATCATCCTCATCAGCGGTGGATGGTCCGGGCCGCGGTGAAATGATCGTACACACCTTCGTCTCCTTCAGGAATTCACCACGGAGCTGGAACACACACGATTTTATTCACACATACACACATATCCCTTCGGAATATAGTATATATATATACAGGTGACCACGACAATATTATATAATCGATGGGATGCATTTATAAGCAATTTTAAAATTGATACAAATTACATAAAAAATGCTATTTATCACTATAAATAAATATAATCCACTGCAATAAAATGTTACTACTTCGTTAAAAATAGTATAATACCAACTTGAAAAAATGTAACGACAGTAAAAATTACTGAGAGTTATAAAAAAAACGAACAATATAAAATCATATTTGGTACGATAAAAGTTTGAAATACCTATAACTTTTAACTATATAACAGATCCTGTTATCCTAACAATGACTTGCTCGGAGTTTATATTAATTTAAGCAAAAAAAATTATTGTGTCAACTATTAATTTTAAACATTGCAATAGTTAATGGTTATAAATAATATTATTGAAGAAGCTATAAATCTATACATAAATATAAATAAAATCGAAGTGTCTGTCTGTAATTTCGAGATGAAGTCTATTAGGCACATAACATAGTTAATATTTTTAAACTTTCACGACTTGTACACATCTTACAATATTTATTCACGGGTCTATGTTGCGTTTATACTATAAGGCTAATTACCTATTTTATCCCGACGTTTCGACCAGATTGCACCGATCGTGGTCACGGACAGACTGATTCATCGAGCAGACTGATTCAAAGACAACATTCATCCTCATCAGTCTGCCCGTGACCACGATCGGTGCAATCCGGTCGAAACGTCGGGATAAAATAGGTAATTAACCCTAAAGTATAAACGCGACATGGATGTAACATAGTTTTTTACATGTTACTAAAACATGTCGACTGTTTGTTTGTGTAAGTACATGAAAATAAATATTCAAATAAATAAATTTATACTAGTGTTGAATATTATTAATTAATTGTATAAATATGCGGCAATGTTTTGATGTGCTGAAAGGCGGTCGTGATATTCACCATACACGTTAAAACAATGAAAGTGTAACACAGCGCATTCCTGATGATTCAGAGGACTTGACTTGTTTGTAATCAGTAATCACTATGTGATAAATTCCCAAAATTTTTTGCTATTTTCCGCTCAAACTCCAAAAACCACCAATCGACACGTGTTTCGCCTCTCAACGAAGCATCCTCAGGATAAACCAGAGATAGGATTCGGTCAGCTAACCAGCACCGAATATTCTAAGGATTTTGGAGTTTGAGCGGAAAATAGCTTAAGATCTTGGGAATTTATTACATGAAATGGATTTCCGCAAAGTAACACCTGAGTCCATACAATATCAGTAATCACTAATCACACTTCATTCAAGGAAATGTTCGGGAAGTCGGAAGCGATGTTATAAAACTTTAAAGTTATGACTAGATAAAAGAAAGAGCCGACCAAGACAGCATTGGACATACCATACACAAGTGTTCAATGACGTCTAATTTATTGCAAAACACCTACTTCCACTTCAACAACATTTTCCTCAAAAAAAGGTAATTCTGAATATCACAGAGATTATTTTTCCTACAATGTACATTATTATTACATAATTTTCATTGAATGTACATAGATAGATGCATTTATCTTCACACCTTAAGGAGTAGTCGGAGAGGATAGTGTCAAGCATCGCGGTCCTTACAACTTTCGCCTCCTAAAATCTCATCATCCTCCTCACACTTTCGTCAAGCTATGCGAGCGCGTTTGACATTTCTGTCAGCTAACACTCTGGCTATTGGATCTTCATATTTAAAATTTGACATATCAATATAGCCTAGCCAAATATCCTTGACCTTCCTTGGCATCTGCTACCACTCAGAATCAGTTTTGCTTTGTAGATTTTATTCGTCGGCCATATTACATGAGGACATAATACACAAGGTGTAAGAAAAATATCCTATACTACCGAAAGGGGGTTGACGTATCCATGAAACTGAACAACTTTCCATAAGGAACATGGGTCGAAATATGAAAAAAAAATTTGTACCTCTCATAGTAATTTCATCAGCTGAGCGTTCATTTTGTATGAGAGGACCAAAATTTTTTTTCATATTTCGACCCATGTTCCTTATGGAAAGTTGTTCAGTTGCATGGGTACGTCAACCCCCTTTCGGTAGTATAGGGTATTTTTGTAACACCTTATATGTATATTATATTAGTAACGACTAAATAAATATCTCGAAAATCATTGATTGAAATCAAAAAATCACATCAGGCCTTAACTGCAAAGGTACCCCGTTTGAATAATATGAAACCCTAATAATAACTCTCATATTTGCTTTCACTCTTCAAAATAAACAAACGTGATTCAATTAGTATTACGTGTAATTTTGTATGGAACTCCAAAACCACAGTTATTGAAGCAGAATAAATAATAAGGACGGAAACACATCAAATAAAATAATTTAACGAAGTGAACCATAAATGAAAAACAATTAGCAATAACAAAATAATACAATATTTGTATGAGACGGAATGGTGTTTCAGACCATAAAAGATACCATATACGATGGCGTTATGCATGTACAGTGATAATGTATCCATTGTTGATATAATACCCGTTTATTATGTGGTCTAGAATGAAATATATCAATGTCGGCATCTTAATATCATACTTATACATATATGCATGTCTTGTTCAGATTCAGATGTTAATTCGCGGGAATCCATTTCATCTATTTTTTTATAATTTTTAACTGCTCTCCGCCCAAAATTCTATACCCACTAATCAATACATAACTAGCACCGAAAAAATGTGACCGAAAGAAGCATCCCGAAATCTGATCAAGTCTGATCTCTGGAATATCCAGAAGATGCTTCCGTCCGGTGTCAGCTTTCGGTGCTAGTTAGGTGACCGAGTCAGATCTCTGAAATATCCGGAGGATGCTTTGTTCGGTCATTTCGGTGCTAATTAGCTGGCCGAAACTGATTTCTGGGATATCCGAAAGATGTTTCGTCCTGTCAGATTTCGGTGCTAATTAGCAGACAGAGTCTGATCTCTGAAATATTCTAAAGATGTTTCGTCCGGTCAGATTTCGGTGCTAGTTAGCTGACCGAGTCCGATCTCTGGAATATTCTAAAGATGTTTTGTCCGGTCAGATTTCAGTGCTGGTTAGCTGACTGAGTTCAATCTCTGAAATATCCTGAAGATACTTCGTTAAGAAACGAAACACGTGTCGATTGAAATTTAGGGTTGAATTTAGGTTTAGTTAGGTTTAGAATTTAGGGCGGGAAATAGGTAGAAAATTGTAAGAATTCGTCACATGTATTCATCGTTGATCCTAAAATTACATACCATGACGTGTCTGAAATTCTGTGAAACGCCATCATTCCACATAACAGTTAATACACGTCATATTCTTCACATAGTTCAGTCATTATAATAGTACTATCCTTTAAGTTCAATTAATGGCTACACTTTCAAATATTAGCTATTCAATTAGACATACGCAGATACAGTATGACAAGATTGCACGACAGTGTTATTATAAAAATGAAGAAAGGAATGCTTCGATGATACGGGCACTGATTCGGGCACATAGAAATTATGAATAATGAAAGACTGACGAAGAAAATCTACAAAGCGAAAGTGAGTGGTAGCAGAAGCCAAGGATACCAAGGCTGAGTTATGAAGTGTGAATAGTCAGTGTTAGCTGACGGAAATGTCAAAAATACTCGTATACTACTTAGGCGAAAATGTGTGAGGAGAATTAGGAGATTTGAGGAAGCTATAAAGAAGTATGTAAGGATCTCGACGCTTGGTGCTCTGTCCTCCCTGATTACCTCGTTAAGGATACAGTGTGAAGATATGTAATGTAACTTTCACTTTATTGTATACAAAACTTATATATTAGTGATAAGGAATATTACTTATAAAAGCAATCATATCGCTACAGGTAATGACTTCCAAGTTCTAACCAACCCCACCTAGCATAGTTAACTTTCTTAGTTCATCATACATACATAAATAATTATTTCAGTAACAATCGCAATTATAACTTACCTTGAAGTAAACTTCGACGCCATATATGAGGAAGAATATGACAACGATGAACAACAGCACGGCGTAGCAGCCATTGAATACGTGTTGGTAGAAGTTCTAGAACAATACAATTTATTTTAATACATATACACATATACTCGCGTATATCTGTGACCATCATCAGAGAGAGTAGAGTGTCAAGCATTAATCATTATAATACTCCAGACAATTACATAGGCTTGTAAAACACTGTTCTATCACACTACAACAAACTGGGGGAACACCTCAGTCTGCAAGCCAATTTGGCTACCACAAAGTTTTAATGGATAATAGTCCCACTTAACCAGATAGCTTATTACCTAACTGCCAGTTCGCGACATGCAGAAGATCTGGCGGTTTTCACTGTCAAAACAAGCAACTATAACGCACGGTATTATAAATCAGTAGTGCTACCCCGTCGTCGAGCAATCAGTGAACTAAAAATAACGGATAGTGGCGCTACTTCGCAAAGTAATTTTGTCATGGCACTGTAATCCGTAGGTGATATTAACTGTATTGCAAATATCGCTATAATTTTTATGCAATAGCCCAGCTGGTCTTACTTTCGAGAGGCTGGGTATTTTTTAAGGTTTCTCCCGCGTTACCACAAAAAGGCTTATGTGATCCTAGTGTGTCCAGCTTACTGGCTATTTTCAAGCCTCCTATAACCATCACATAGCGGAAACCGGGATATGTTTTACGGCAAAACAATACCGAATTTGGACATCATTATAAAAGCCTATGAGAGGGTAAAATAGGAGATGACATTTTGTACAGAAATTTCATTGTTTTTGTGATTTTTTTCTTGTGATTATGTTTTTTTCCATTGTTTCATATGTGGTGAGACATTCTGCACTACGGCACGAATTTGGCCGGTTCGCCCGGTAAAATACCACCCTCTCACAGAATATCGGCGTGAAATAACAGCATCTAATGCTGTTGTGTTTCGTTCGGTGAGTGAGAGTGCCGGAGGCCCATCTCCCCCCTCTACCTCCTTTACTTAAAGGCCGGCAAAGCACCCGTGATTCTCCGGACGTTGCGGGTGTCCATGGGTGGCGGAGATCAATTTCCATCAGGTGATTCGCTTGTTCGTTTTCCCCTCTTTTATAAAAAAAAACGTAATACCATAAACATTGGTATGTTTGTTTTATTATTGATTTTTGTTTGAAATGTTTCAGCATTTTTGGAAAATCATCCACGCACAGATATAAGGGTAAGATAGGTGACGGTTTGTGTAAGTGTTCATAAGGAAACAATACAAATATAGTTTACAAACTTTTCTTATACGTTTTCAATTTTGATTTCTATTCATTGCGAAAATCACGCGAAATCGCGGACGGAAAACTTCATAATTAGGCATAAAAATTTAAATTCAACAAAGAAAATCAAGATTCTCTCTGTTCGAGGAGTATAAGACTGCTTTTATGGAGCCACATTATGAAGCCATATATGAAGTCGCGTATAAAAGAGAAAAACAAAATAATTTACACATTTTTATGACTTGAGAATTTATTAATAGAATGATAAATATTATCACCACGTAATTGTGTTCGCCGAACGGTATCAATATTTTAGCATCCTCACGTAAACGATAAATAAATAATTCAATACATTATGTTTTTACAAACAACTGGAAGATATTCCTACATGAAGTCGCTATCAAGCGTTAGCAGTACTATTTCATAAATATCAAGCAACTTTTATGTATTAATGCTTCAAATGCATACGTTACAAATTAAATAATTATTTTAATTTGCGTGAACGGTTGAATTTTAAATAAAATGTATAAATAAATGGAAGGGCTGAATGTGAGCAAAATAATAAACAAATCTGAGATAACATGCAACCGGGCTTTTTGCTCTGGGAAATGGCGTCGGCAAATTTTGTACTTTCACTGAAATATTAATTATTATTGGAATCAATTGCATTTCTTTTTCTACCAGACTAGCATGGAAGCATTTGATGGTACATAATTTATTTCTTACTGTAATATTAATGGAATTTACTCTTTATACGTATGTATACGCACATATAGGTACTTTGAATCCCATATCTTCGCCTTAGGGGTTCCATTCTTGAAAATCCTTTCTCAGTTGATGAGGCCTATGTCGTTTAAGGAAGAAAGCAACTGTTTAAATTGTAACCAATGAATAAGGGAGTGAATGAGTGAGTGAGTGAACGAGAGAATGAGTGAGTGAGTGGCCGAGTAAATCAGTAAGTGATTAATAATTCACATATCTAAACTGGACAGCACTGACCTTCTTCTCAGCCGACGTGTCAGCTATGCTAGTGGTGAGCACTTCAGTAGCAAGCAGCGAATAGCTGATCACGTTGAAGGTAACAAAAGCGAGGAAAGACTTGGACAGGAACCGGGGCCGCTCCCAGCGAATGTCGCGGAGGTGGAACACCTGTAGAACAATAGCGTTTAAATTTAAAATATTAAAAAATAAGTTGATATCTATTGCGATAATATTCTACTCTTTTTTTATGGAAGAGGGGGCAAAGGAGTATTCTTCTTCTACTCATTCGAATTTCCGCCTACTTTATTATTAAATCAGGTCAGGTTAATTTATAAAACGAATTACTTATTCTAAAATGACTTGGGAATCTTATTACTGGCAGCTCTCCCAGTACTTCGTAGTGTGGTAACCATAATCAGTCACTAGTAATGTAAGGACGTGAACTGTACTCTTAATTCGTTACTCTTACTCTTAATTGATTATTGACGACCTCGATGGCGCAGTGGTTTAGGCGTGTCTAAGTGTGGAAGGTTCCGTGTTCAATTCTAGGTGCCTAGGTGCTGAACCAGGGTCTAATGATAACGATTAACGCTTACAATTGTCAAAAAGAATCCATTTTTCATCGCAAGTGACAAGTTCAAAATCCCTTCGTTTCTGTGTCTATTAAGCAACGCAAGACATACCTCAACGCGTTTGTCGCGCTGGCGATCGTTCATTTCATGCGGCACCCACTTATCAAGCTTTTTTACCTTGCCAATTTGACGCAAATAGACCAATATTGTTTTGATGCTAACATCGAAAGCTGCTACTAACTCAGCAGTAAAGTATCGTCAGCTTCCACTATCGCCTTTAATTCGTCGTTGTTGACTTTAGTTTTCGGGCGACCACGGGGTTCATTTTTCAGATCAAAATTTCCATGTCGGAAGCGTTCAAACCAATAACGGGTCGTGCGTTCGTTTGTAGTGTTCACTCCGTACATGTCGTTAATGTTGCGAGTCGTTTCGTTTGTGCCACATTGCTACCGCGACGGACCTCGTATTATCGTATTCCGTAATTACTCGTATTTTGATCGTGTCCATACTGATGAAAAAGATACAAATGTAGTGAAAACAAAACACTAATCAATAAACAAATGTGATATCTAATCGTTCTTCTAGGATGTTGACTTGGAAACGTAGGATGACGTGACGTGTGTTCTCGACTCACTTTTTTTTCACATTCAAAAATACCATGTTATTATGAAAGTAGCAACACCCTCAAAAAAACAGTGCTGCCATTTGTTAACGGTTATTATTAGAAAGATTAATCGAGAATATTGATAATAAGCTAACAAATGACTGAATTTGAAAATAAAATTCAATATTTTCAAAATAAAATTCATTTGAATTTAGAATTTATTGCCAGTCATACACAAATTACATTTCAAATGGCCAGTATTTTAGAACGGCAACTTCATAGGTAAAGACCTACTGGTACTTTGACAAGTTCTTATAAGTTTTAGCTATCTTCCGCAAAATATCTCTTTATTAACTCCAGTGATCAGATTCGGTCAGCTGAAACTAGCTGCGCATAACGGTACGGTCATTCAGTGCTAATTAGCTGACCGAATCTGATCTCTGGAATTGCCTAAGGATGCTTCGTTGAGAGGCGAAACACGTATTGATTAATAAGTTTAACATTTTAGACGGAAAATAAGAACATAAAAATTATAAAAAATGATCGCTTCAAATCTCATAATTTTTCTCACACATTTTCGCCTAGGTATGCGAGTGCTGTTGACATTTCCGTCAGCCGTCAAATAGCCGGAATGTTAACTCCGGCTATTTGATCTTAATAAGACAACCTTGGTCTTCCTTGGCTTCTGCTACCATTCACCTTCGCTCCGTAGATTTTCTTCGTCAGTCTTTCATCACTCATTCTTTCTGTGTACCCGAATCATCTATCTAAGCATTCCTTTCTTTATTTTTGGAATTTGGAGAAGCGAAAGAAGTATGTAAAGACCGCGAAACTTGGCGCCCCGTCCTCTCTGACCACTCCGTTAGGGATATAGCGTGAAGATATGTTTGTAATACTTCAAATGAATTCCTGTCAAGTAACACGTGAATCTAAACAATATATATTACAGATTTACTTAAACCTTATTTTTTATTGCTTGGAAAGATTGGAAAAATAGAACTCTTATGAAATCTCCTGTCTCTGTCACAGTCATTTTTCTCAAAGACTATGGGACTTACGGCAAAAATTTTAATAGCAAAGTGGTGGCCCAAATATGGACGTAAACTTCAAAGATTGAGTTTTGGACTTATTTGTGGCTTAATTAGAAATTAAAAAACATTTCTAGATCGTCGTGTTGATTATCAAATAAAAGCTCCCGAATCATGAATTCAAAAATATATCACACATTAATTTGTTATATTTTTATCAACAGTTTTCGAAAAAAAAGCGCTTGGAAAGCGCGGCTACTAAACGTTTTTAAAAGAGAGCGGAAAAACACAAATGTAGTCTTTATAAACTTCCAAACTCAATATAAAATATTATATTATCAGGTAGAAATATTAATCAACTAATAAATAATAATATAATTCAATACATTTTTAATTATATTTATGAAAGCAAAAAATAGAAAATGAAAAATGTCCTCTACCACATTTTGATTGAATTAATCTTAATCTTAACCTTATCGTAAAAACTTATGGAAAAAAACATAGACTAAAAATAAGGTAAACACTGTAAGAAAATTATAATTATTGCATTTACGTTCCTTTTTCAAAGAAAGAAATCCCTACGGTTATATTGCGGTTGGTAATATATGTATATATGGATATAACACTGCAAGTTCTTAAAACCACAGTACAAGTAAGCAAACAGTATTCTATCTCGGCAGTGTCCTAGAGATTATTACCTACGGTCGTTTGGTACGTAAACGCGCAATAGGGCTACCGACTTGGACTCAATGTTTTTCTTGGGGTTACGTATTTGATAATAGGTACTATATTAAATTGTCATATTATCTTTTCATTTTATATTATTGCAAATTTAATAAGTTTTTATTTATATAATTCTACTAGTATTTTATTTCTAGTTTCAAAAGTTTGTGAGTTAGTATGGTGGAAATGGACAAAAAAAAATGCATTTCATGTGCAGTATAATTAAAAATCAGCAATAAATTAACTAGATCATTATGATAATATATTTCCTACAAATTAGCAACAGACAAATATTTCCGGTTTCGATATAGATGTATTTAAACATCCATACACTGAATATTATGCTCGTAAACTTGATTGACATAATATTTAGTCAGTAAATGCATGGGAGCGTCTCATACCGTCCGACGACAACCGCGGCGCACTCACGAGCTCGCGACTGTTGTAAGCCGAGAAATGCCGAGATTTCGAGCGCGTCGTTTGGAAGCGTTTGTATGAAGATAGAATACTGTATGCTTACTTGTCCTGTGTTAAAACTATCTCATATTAGCTGGTGGCGTAAAAGTCGGTTTTATTCTGCACTTTGTAACAGGCGAGCGGCGAATTTAAAATGATCTTTAAAATAGCGTCCAGCCCCGACTTACGGGTAGTAATGTTTTTGAAAATAAAATACAGCCCATGTTACTCGCTGATAATGTAGCTTTCTATAGGAAATAATTTTTTAAATCGGTTGAGTAGTTTTTAAGTTTATCCATTACATACAAACAAAGTTTACCTCTTTATAATATTTAGTATAGATGTACAGATACGACTAACTTGCAATAGTATAGACACAGTACAAGTAAGCATACAGTATTCTATCTTCATACAAACGCTCCCAAACGACGCGCTCGAAATCTCGGCATTTCTCGGCACACAACAGTCGCGAGTGTATTAGACGCTCCCGCGCATTTACTGACTAAATATTATGTCAATCAAGTTTACGAGCATAATGTTCAGTGTATGGATGTTTGAATACATCTATATTGAAACCGGAAATATTTCTCTGTTGCTAATTTGTAGGAAGTATATTATCATAATGATCTAGTTAATTTATTGCTAAATTTTTAATTATACTGCACATAAAATGTATTTTTTTTGTCCATTTCCACCATACGAACTCACAAACTATTGAAACTAGAAATAAAATACTAGTAGAATTATATAAATAAAAACTTATTAAATTTGCAATAATATAAAATGAAAAGATAATATGACAATTTAATATAGTACCTATTATTATCAAATACGTAACCCAAGAAAAACAGTCAGTCCAAGTCGGTAGCCCTATTGCGTGTTTACGTACCGAGCGACCTTAGGTAATTATCTGTAGGACACTGCCGAGATAAAATACTGTTTGCTTACTTGTACTGTGGTATAGATGACTGGGGTAGGACTTATTAGACGTCTTTGAATCTAATAATTCAATGTAGCTATAACAATTCTATACTTACATACATACATATCCTCACGCTGTATCCCTAACGGGGTAGTCAGAGAGGACGGAGCGCCAAGCGTCGCGGTTCTTACATACTTCTTTCGCTTCCTCAAATCTCATTGTTCTATATTATAATTCTATACTTGTTCTAAATAATCTCCAAACAAATATATACACACCGGCACAATTAGCGGAACAGAAAAAAAAGTGAGACTATGAGATAATAACGCATATATTTGACGAAAATGTAATTAGACACAAAATAACAAATTGATTAACATCTTTTAACAACGACTTTGAAAAGTCTTCGTTATTTTTTATTGAAAAATAAAGAAATTTGAAATAAGTGAAATTTTTAGATGATTATGAACCATCACAAAAAATAAAAAAAAGTAAGCATTAAATGATTTAACAATAAAATTAAAGCAAAATTAATAACGAGTATTTCCCCCTCTTGCTCTGATTACGGTTTCCATTCGTCTGGGCATGCTACAGATTATGTTATCGATGATTTCTTGAGGCAACCGCTCCCACTCCTCAAGTAATGCGTTTCCAAGTTCATTCAGATTGTTGGGGGGTGGCATTCTGGATTTAACCCTTCTTTTTAGCAAGTCCCAGACATGCTCTATCGGATTCATATCGGGGGAATTTGCTGGCCACTGCATCACCGGTATACCTACGTGGCTCAGATATGCCTGTACCGATTGTGCACTATGAGCACGAGCATTATCTTGCATTAGAATAAAGTCGTCACCAATAAATGGGGCAAATGGTACAACATGTTCTTCTAAAATGTCTCTGATGTATCGATCTGCTGTCATGGTCCCTCCTGTGACTATCACTAACTCCGTGCGAGCTCCCAAACATATCCCTCCCCAAACCATAATCGAGCCGCCACCATAAGCCACTGTGTGTTCAAAATTAGACTGTATGTGGCGTTCTCCTTTGCGTCTCCATATTCGCTGTCTCCCATCGATCTGTTTTAAAAGAACTCTGCACTCATCAGTAAAGAGAACCTGCTGCCATTCGTTCAAATCCCAATGACGATGTTCTCGCGCATAGCTTAATCGGTTTACGCGGTGACGTCTCTCAAGTTTTGGGCCTTTGGCAGGTATATACGACCCTAAACCAACTTCTTCAAATCTCCTGCGAACTGTACGCTCACTTACTCGTACTCCTCGAACGTCTTCCAGTTCATTTCGAGCTTGTACAGCCGTTAATCGCGTATTCCTACGAACTCCAAGTTGTAAAAAACTGTCATCTAGCCTCGATGTACATCTTTTTCTACCTTGACCCCTCCTCCTCACAAGAGAATTAGACGATCTGTACCGCTGGATGATGCGATGAATCGTTGATACTGGTCGACGAAGCCTTGAGGCAATCGATCTGTAGGTATGGCCATTTCTTCTCATTTCATCAGCCCTAATGATTTCCAGTGATGTTAAGTCAGGCATAATAAAGAGCTTTTAATAAACAAAATTGCCTATAGAATAACAAATTTATAAAAAACCATTAAGTGCAATTTTTCAAAAAAATTACAATTACGTAGTTATTACTCGAACAAGTTGACAAAACGTATTGTTCGGGAAAATAAAACAAATGAATGAAAAAAGTGTATGTCATCTAATTTTCTATTTTCAAATTTGACAATAAATTAAAAAAATATCATAACTGGCCAGTTCCTCAAGTAAAAGATTTTAAAATCCTGCTTTTTTTGTGTTCCGCTAATTGTGCCGGTGTGTATATTTCCGCAGGTTTTGATCCCGCCATAATTTTATTATAGATTAGCTGTGCCTCGCGGTTTGGCCCGCATTGAATTTACATACAGAGTGGCCTAAATTACTTTCTGCAAAGTCCTCTACCTGCCAATGAAAGTTCCATCGAAATTGGTTCGGCCGTTTCAGAGATTAGCTCGGACAAACAGACAGACAAAAATTTAAATAAGCGTGTTTGGGTTTGGTTACGTACAAAATACCAAGCCTTTATTTCGAAATCACAACAAAGACTTCAATTTTATCGATATAAAAAGATAATTAGAGTACATTTTATTTCTTTGTTCGTCGAGCTGTTTTGGACATATTATTTTTAACATGACAATATTTAAAACAGTCAGCTTAAAAACTGTTACAATATTGTAAACTATTTTCTTAACGCTTACTGTGCACAATTTTGTTGTAAGAATGTAAGTACAGCTTAAATGTTCAATGCATAATACATCCTTTTTAATTTAGTTACGATAATCAACTTTCTTTTAAACGAAATCTTTTATTTCTAAAAGAAGTTAAATATATTATGTACAATGTACATTTTATAAAAAAACCTTTCGATTTCAAAGAAAAAAATTTCTTGCGAGCAGATTAAATTTTTAAAAACTTTCCAATCACGATGTCCATAAATATAAACTAACTATTATAAATTTCTCACGTACATGTTGCAAAACAATCCAAGACTTTATAAACTGTTTTAACTTCAACCTATTCTTATCACATCACTGTGATTACAAAATTAAATAACTCCAACACAAAAACAAAATAAAAATAATAGTAATAATTGTATTTTTAAATGCAGCTAATCAAAAGAAACTGACATAAAAAGAATGGAAAAAAAACTAAAATCACAACGCGTTCGTTATTTGCGACACAATGCAGCGCGTTTTCTGCATACAGTGTGTCGCAACACTGACCATTTTTCCGATTAGCAAGTGTACGATTAGACCGGACACGAAAGGAATTGACAGATGCGATGCAAATATAATAACAAGCGGAGCTATTTTTATTATACTCGAGCCAACATTATGTGGATTTCCATTATACTCTAGCTTCTAGTTGCGGTTTCGCTGACAAGAAACTGGTAAGTAAATGATATGTTATGACCAGAGGTGTAACTACTCCGTTCGCAGAATTTGAGTAACTGTAATTTGTAATTTAAGTAATTTGGGTTATATAGCTTTCGCGTGAAACAATAACACATACCAACTTTTGTCGGTTTGTTTTTATAGCAACGGCTACGTTTCTTTTTATTGCAATGGTAGCAAAAATAAAGAAGAAATCTTGGGAATAATTTTAAAGCATAATTTGACTAATTTGCACAAATAATGGAAAGGAATATCGGATTATCGGAAAAGACATAACATTAATCTAATTTTAGAAAAAAAATTAAAAAAAAATGAAAAAATGCAAAAAAATTGCTAACGAAAATGATGTAAGTACTAACAATATAAATATAACGTAAGAAATAAAACAAAAAAATATTAAGTAAAATTACAATATTTCTATTAATAAGCAAAAATATCAAAAATTTATAAAATAATCATTTTTTTAATCTAATTAGTGATAATTCAGAAACTAACGACGACCAATTTCCGTATTAATTTACGCAAGTAACTTTGATATAGATTGATTGATAGGTGGTAATATCTTGCTTTTATTTAAAAAAAATGAATCCGCTATTACTTTATACCATGTTCACAGGCCTATTCATCCATTGTACGGGAGTCATAATTCCTTAAACAGCCGTGAAAGGAAGTCGACGACTGTTTTCGGCCCAGCCTACGTTTTGTACGAAGAAACGCTTCTTAATCTACTTACTTAAAAAAAAAACGTGTGCGGTCGGGGGACCCCCGTCAAGAACAAAGTTCCTTGCTGCAGTTTCCATTTCTCAAAACTTCATTGCTATAATGAAACTAATGAAACTCACGTATGGTTTAAAACAAAAACAAAAAATAAGAAATTTGCTTATTTTTTATTTTCCATCTTACGCTTCTAAATTTGTATTACACATACTTGCTGCAGTTTCCATTACTCAAAACTTAATTGCAATAATGAAACAATAATACTTACGTGTGATTTAAAACAAAAACAAATTTTTAAACAAAATTTCCTCGTGTAAAGTAATGAAGTTACCGGCCGCGCACGCTGCACGTTTGCTTAAATTTCGTACTCGTACGAATATACTCGCATATACGCATATACTCGTATATAATAGAAAAAGACAGAAATATTACTGTGAATCTATGTATAGAGCTAACGAACCTAGCGCCACGCGACGCGCGGGTCCCGCCTTTCGTAACGTTTTTTCCTTACGTGACGATTTCCACCAACTCAAACCGCGTCAAAGAACTTCGTTCCAACATTACGTTCCAATAAAGAAGCAAAAATTTTTTGCAATTATTTAAAACAAAAAGTTTCCAAACTTTTTAAAGCTTCACCCGCACAAGCCAGTACCAGGCAGCAAGTTGCGACGATTTATTGACAATAGTAAAAATAGAAATGACGCTTTTTAAAAATGGTGGTAGTCGTGGCACCCATTTTTCGCCTGCGTACAATTATTTAAAAGCAATACCACCGACAAGCGTAGAGCTTGAACGCATATTTTCCTCAATTGGTTACATATGCAATCGCCTAGGCAGCTCACTGAGCGACTACAGTTTAAATGTTATCGGTTATCTAAGGTCGTATTATCAACAAAAAAGTATTCTAAAGAAAGCTAAAACTGCTCTGACTGATGAAGAATACTAACACATATTATTTTAAG
The DNA here is from genome assembly GCA_907165235.1 of Zeuzera pyrina. Taxonomy (NCBI): domain Eukaryota; kingdom Metazoa; phylum Arthropoda; class Insecta; order Lepidoptera; family Cossidae; genus Zeuzera; species Zeuzera pyrina. Next base: position 11,814,228 of record OU015641.1, read on the forward strand.
ATGTAACCTGCTGAGGAGAAGATATGTCCGGGAAGAAAAGAAGCTGATTTTATAAAAGATTTTCTTTAACTTCGTTATCTAAATTTGTGTTATGTTTAATTATTTAGATTTTATTAAAAATTTTATAGTGTTAAATGAAAACATTATGGTGTACTTTTGGTTCTGAATACCTATTAATATATTAGGTAGGTACTACATATAAAAAATATAAAGACAAGTAGTGTAATATCTTTTATATAGACTGATTTGTTGAGTTTCTTTATTATTTCTGTGATTTTATGATAATAATAGATATTAGAAAAACAAACTAAAAAGTTAAATTAAATATTATATTTAAGTACGCAAATAAATGTTGATTAAATAAATCAAAGCTTTTTTGTCGTATATTCCTTGTAATAATACCTTGTGTTCTGAAATTCTCTACGATTTAACTTAATCATAATAAGACTTACAATTATATCGACTAGAACCGGGGGAACCGATTTACCCGGTTCTAACTGCATCTCAGAACCGGGTATCAAAAATCTGGAACCGGAACCAGTTTTGCATGCCCTAGTCCTATTGTGTAGCGGTCGCCATAGTTAATACGACTATTGTGTAATGGATGATTACAGTGCTTTTACAGCGCATGCGCTTAATGACTGTCGCGATACAAACAATTAAAACCGATTTTAGCCTAATAAAAGTTAAATTATGAAAATAATTGCTTCAAAAGTATCTATACCAAGCTTCAAGTTAGCCAGGAAAGGAACCTGAAACTCGTTTCAAGTTAGCTTTCGTTAAAATAAACTAAAAAATATTCGCAACAAAAACTACACGGCACCGAATACGAATTCTGAGAATAAGCTTCGGAGTCATACAAAGATAAATACTAAAAAACTATATGAAGTCAGCTAAACAAATAATAAAATATCTCTGGGTTCCGTAGGGTTTGGCAATGTAGTTTAATACATGTCTTAGAATTTAATGCAGAGTTATTGAGTAATTCACTGTATTTGTAAAAATAATGTCTAAATATGTATTTGCATTATTACCTAAAAATTTGCAGATAGCGACAGCCACGCGATCATTGCGCGACCAATGAGTAATTGTACTAAAAAATTGGTATGAAGGATGATTGCGTGTCTAATGCGCCATGACCGTAAAATGCACTTTTCGCGGAAGATTTAGCCTTTAGCGCCACTGTGCAAATTACATTATACAAATTCTCGTTTTGACAGTAGGCATCCCGGAATATTTGACTATCGCATGCTTACTGCAAGTTAGGTATTATGCGTGCGGATCTGTACCTTATGGTTAACACTTTTTTTATCCGGTAAAAACGTCGGAATATAAAGGTAAATAGGAAAGATAAGGTAGGCCTATGTACGTATCTGATATCTGTACATACAACTTATTGAGGGTCTTATTTTGATTTTTTTCTATTTGTATATTCGAGAATCACTAATAAACTACTACGTATATATAACTATAAGTCTACTATCTCTATTATAAACACTGGCATAAACTTTAAATAAATATTTATTGATCTATTTAGTAAATGTCAGGTACCAATACAAAGTGTTGGATTTTAAATGAGCTCAATTTCCCTGTTCCTATCCATTGAAATTTGAAATTCGAATTAGGCAATTACAATGATGCGCACACGCAGTACTAGAGGTCGCTTTCAAAAATAACTGATTCGATCGATAAACCGCCGGTCGGCTTGAAGCAATTTTACTTCAATGATAAAATAGATAATAAAAAAACGTGAAAAGAGTGCGTGTATGTGCTTGTGAAACAAGAGGAAGGACATTCAGCTATCGCCGCAGATTTGTGAGTCCCAAACCTTTCTGTTGAGCTCTGGGTTGGTAAAAAATTAGAACCACAAAATTAGCGGCCACAAAGTTTCTTGGATTTAAAATTATTAATTACTGAATGATCGCACATTACGGAACTCTACAAATTAAAAATACAATCATGTGCGTGAATCGATATATTCCAAACGATCGTATCTTTAAAAAGGATTGACAGGAGCCAAAAAAATTGGTACACGCAATCATAGACTGTGGATAAGTTAGTATCTAAATACACAATATTTCCTGTATATTACTGTAATAACTAATAAGAAATCCATCGTGCAGCCTTGTGTCATACAAAATATATGTGTATTGTTCTGTGCAATATTTTTCATATTGCACCCAAGCTTTGTGATCATACCATCTATTGGTACCAATGGCCTGAGATTCTTATAAAAAAGAACTGCTACAAACCAATTCTCAGAACTTATAGCAAAAAAATTATGAAACAAAGAAGTACAGTCAGCTAAAGTTGCGGATACTAAACCTTTTTCGAAATCGGTTCATAAATAACGGAGTTATGAGGTAACAAACATAAAAAAAACATACAGACGAATTGAGAACCTCCTTCTTTTTTTGAAGTCAGTTAAAAAGAATCAAAAATGCGTTTAACAATCGAAAGCGTTTGCAAAAAAAATCTAAAGTGCGCAAAAAAATCTATCACGTAAATTACACGGTTTGGCAATTTTGGAATAATATCAACCCCTAATGGGTGGCAAAAAAGAGTGCCAAGGTGTATAGAGAAAAATTACAGGAGAACGCGTCATCGCATCGCCAAAATCTGCAAGCGAGCTCGACGCTTCGCAAAAACTTGCAATTCACGTCGTAAATTCTGAAGAAATGTTTGTTGTTTTCTTCTACAATATTATGAAGAAATATAATAATACAATTGACAACAAGAAGCTTTCAGGACTCCACTTCAATTATATAACTGTCAATATTAATTATACATGTATTTTTTCACATGAGTTGATTAGTAAAGAATAATAATTTTGTACTTTTCAGTTATTATTTTGAAGTCGATTTAATATTTATCTTAAAAAGTTATAACTACAAAAGACTTTTTTGTTGTTTTCTCGATTACAACAAAAAACACAAGAAATAAAATAAATAAGTTACATAAATAATACATAAGTAACATTGAAGTTACTATTCATTAGTCCTTTGAGCCGATCAATCACGAATGACACAGGTCTACACCATAAAATAGCTAATTAGCTAGTGTTAGTTCCACATTAATTTTAATCACATAAAGTACCCACGTGTGATATTTTGTAACATTTTAGTAACAAGAACAAGGGTAGAATGGATTTCCTGCGTGTAGTGGGGCTGCATAAAAGCCTGATTTTGGTCTTGTAAGAGTTCAGTTGTTGAGAAGCCATCGAATAGTCAAGTACATAATAGTTGTGATGAAGAATTGATAGTGTGTGCATAGTGATCAGTGCTCCCGTTACATTTCATATTTAACACTAGTCTTTCTAATCGGTGTTTTTTAATAAGAAGAAATAATAGAAATGTAACTGTGAAAATACCATATAATTTCAATCAATAAAAATGTTTAATAATAGTTTGTGTGAGATGCACTTCGATCAAAAATAAAGAACTAGAATCACAATCTCCTGTAAAATCTAAACAAATTATTGTCCGAAGTGAAGTATATACTTTTAATATCGTATAGTATTATCGGTATGTTGTGTTAATCTAAAGTAGATCTTACTGTCAAACCATAAAGTTATAAAAGCTCGTAAACGATTCTTGCATGACATTGAAACAAAGTTTGTTAAAAAGAAATAATTCACATAATCTATTTACATCCTACATACGTCATTTTGATTTATTACGTGAAGGTGACAAGGATAAGACACATATTGTCAGGCAATATTTAAAAATATTATTACGAATTTAATAAAAAAGAGCTATGTAAGGTTCTTACTTTAATGAAATAATTAACACGTAAATAATATTATTTAATTATTAACCGAAAATAAGAATCTCCGTTTTTTTTTAGCGTTCTAAATGTGTTGTTTTTACAATTTTTGAAGGAGCACTTCGACATGTTCCCTATTAGCGTTTTCGAATACTACTAAAACAGAAGTGCACTCAAATACTCATTTGAGTGCACATTTTGTGTGGACATTTTTGGAGCGTTGATTGTATATTATATTTTTTATGGGATCAAAGGAGGTGTATCAAAAAAATACAGACAGCCAAATATATTAAAAACCATTATTTTGACTCCCATTAATGTTATTTATTACAGTTATGTTATACGTACAAATTATATCTACGAGTAAATTCTGTTTATAGTCTTGAAATTATATAGAAATTTTGTTTATAGTCAATTGATTTCTGAAATCGATTGCTTAAATATAATTGTTGGACTTTTTGGCGGGAACGGGAGAAGTGAGGTTGTCATTTTATTTAGATTTTCTATTTTTTACATTTTTAGGAGTTTTAAAGTACAACAGTGATAGTATATTGTGTTTTAAAGCTCTGTGTAAGTGACAAGAATGGAGGAGATCTAAATAAACATGAGTAGCTGAAGTTTTCGCGCTCTTCCAAGAAGTCCTTTATAACTTCAGTAAAGTCTACTATCACTTTACTGGAGGAGCTTTACGATAAGAAAGAACTAATTTACTTGTGATTCTACATGGATTCTACTTATTCTGTGTCTGTATACAAGTTTGTGTTAATGCGTGACATTGGCAAATGCGCTAATCATCTACTGAATTGTTTTCTCGCTTTACTTGACGTTGGCAATGTACTCACGTACAGTGCCATTTAAAAATAAAAATAAATAAAAAAAAATATTTAAAAAAAAAACTTAAAATTCTGTACTATAAAATGCCGCTTTGGCGCTTCAGAAATTTTGCCTTTCCACAGACGATGTATTTTTTCAGTGGTCAATCAGTTAGATCTTATAGAAATCGAGTGATAAATTTATTAGCGTTTTTTTAATATTTTTATTTAGGTTTAGCCCATTAGAAATTGTTGTTAAACAAATAGAAGTGTACCACAAGACTACCAATTAGTTGATTTTTTTTATTTTAAGTTAAAAAGTTATATAAATTTGCTACTACTAGCTACTAATTGCAGAGAAAAATGAGTTCGATATGTCTAAAAGGAACTATGTCCTTAAAATGAGATTAACATTCGTCTCGAGTTTGATCAACACGATCATCGTTGCGTAAGCATATAAGAAAAAACAATTACCATAAACAATTTTCTTGACTATTTACGTACAAATAATATTTAGTATTCTGCTAAGAACTTGCTTATGTGAATCGCAAATTAAGGCGTCTTAAAAGAGGCCATAATGATTTCGAAATAAGCCAACAATAAAACAGAATTTGACACTGATGTCATCAAGTCCAAGTCAATGAATTTAATATGGGAATTAGAAGCAACATATTTCATTTGGGTTGTGGTCGGAAATATCCTTGTGGAAATAAAAGTTCATCAGAAATGTGACTTTAGAAGTAAATTATTATTTTTTCACTCCAGTGGGGACATTTCTAAACGCAACCCTGATAAAGAGAAGATAATAAATAGTCGATGTCGAGTTATAAAAATGAAATCGAATTAAGTACCTATTTTAAAAAACTTGCAAGTAAGATGAAGAGTCCTAGTCGGAGTCCTATTACAGTTTCCCTTGCTTATGGCGTTGAAATCAAAGACTAGACTATATAAACTGAGGTAGACCGGCCAAGTGCGAGTCGCACTTGCTCACCGAAGGTCCTGTACTAGTATACAATGTATTTGTATTATGTATTTGCCAATAAAATATGTCGGATTCAAAAACAAACTTAACTTTGCAGTTGAAAGACACGTTCTCCCATACTCTCCAACTAAATAACTGAACACAGATACATACATACAAATATATATATTTATGAACATATCCTGTTAAAATCATAACCTTCCTTCTGGTTCGCCATACCCGAATAAGCCGGATAAGCCGAACAAAGCACACACCGAATTAATTCCATAAGTAGGTACTTCATTTTTCAAATTAAATACGAAGCACTAAAAACAGTAAAATGTGCAGCATGGCATGGGGGAGAAAGCAGAGTATACATCATAAATATTTGATCATTTCAAAGTAATAGGTGTGATAATAGCACAGATTAATTAGTTACTAAAGTAAAGTACCTAATAGCACAGATTAATTAGTTTACTACCGTAAACTAATAGTTAACGTTAGTAACTAATTCATTTATGATGTCGTATGACTTCACTGTACACGTTAAACGAGATAGCAGTGCCATCTGTTCAAACATACTTACATAAAGTTAGAATTCACATGACCACAATGGCACTCCAATTAGTTCTACCTTAATGACACAGATGGCGCTAAATGCAAAATAGACGCGATATATAAACTACAAACACATAAATATGTATCTTGAAGCTAGTATCACTAACGGGTTAGTCAGAGCACGGACTGCCAAGTTTCGCGGTTTTTGTATACGCGATATATAAAGAAATAAAAGAATAAAACTAGAATTTTAATGTAGTATTATAGTACTTACCTCAGCCCAAAAGCATACAATCAGGGAAGACCCAGACATGAGAAGAGGGTAGTACGCAGAAAGGAGACTGGTTGCCCATCCCTCTTGGAATGCCGACTGTATAAAGAAAACAAAAATTTTAGTTTATCTTACTAGTTATTTGCCCCGACTTGATTAATGAGATTTCGTTTTTATGAAAAGTCAATACTAACTCTCCTCGTTAAATGATAGTCAAACGTGCATTGAAATCCAATTAAAAGTTTATAAATTATACGCGAATACACAGACGAATGCAAATTGCGACTTTAGTATTATGCTATTTAATAAGTCTTCACTTTCCTTGGCACAATTTCACATAGATTGAGTATGGGTTGAGTATTCACTTATATTGGTTTTCATAGTAGAACTATATAAGAATATTATAAAATTATAACAATCCTGGTTGAACTTGGGATCTCTTTGAGAGGGGCAAATCAAGGTCACTTATATTACAGGACGACGACGTCGATAGCGCAGTGGTCTTGTAACTAAGCGCGAAAGGTGGCGGGTTCGATCTAGATCTGTGTCAAACATTCATTTAAGATTCGATCGTTCCAATATTGATATAAAAAGATTTAGTCAAATGATCCAATCAATTGAATGAAATTAAAGATCGCACGATTGTTTGAGTAATCCGATCCTTTTACAATTCCGATATTTTTTATAGTTTTTATTTAATTCTGCCGCATTTATAATTGTTGTTTTAAAAAATAATCCGTAATTTTTTTCAATTTCACTTTTTAACTCATTAAATGGCAGAGACATTCAATTAAATATTGACAAGAACCAAGATTAAATCGGTCAAATGATTGAATGATACTTTCGTTCCAATGTGATTGCAGTCATCAATACCTTGAAATGATTGCTATCAATGATCAAATCAATCACAATCGACACAGATCTAGATCGATCCACGGTAGGGTTAATTTACAAAAGGAACTTATCTAGATTGTCTCGAGTCTGTGTGTACTGGGAGACGACCCTAGGAGACATCGTCTGGTTCGCATAGCACTGGAAATGCCTTAGTTTGAGACCAGATGATGGTGTGTTTTGTCTGACGCATTTATTTTTATTATTCATTACGTTATTAAATAATATAATTACTTTATATACGAGTGTCGAAAATGATGACTCAGACACTCAATGAATTTGATTAAAGTCAATTTAGATAAGCTGATACCACAGATAAGATTTTTTCGGAAATAACACTTTTGTCTGCACTCTATTGAATATATTTATATACCCACTTTTATGTACTGTTGAGACGATCAAATAAGTCGGAGGGTGGTCCTAGAGTCTAAGATACCTTTTATAAACTGTGCAATCTTTGCCGTCAGTAAGGAAAGGTCTTGGAGGACTGGCATACCCAGTCATAGTACCACTTTATAATAGTAACTAATGAAACTGTGGTACCACTTTATAAAGAGAACGGTTATCACCAAGACTGTGAGCACTATAAAGCCATCAGCTTGGTCAGTTTAGCAAGTAAAGTCTATACTAACGTATTGACCAAACGCATGAAAAGTCATTTCTGAAAGATATGAGGCACAAGGTGGTTTTATCAACGATCAAATTGCACGGATCAAATTCTCGTGCGAAAGTTTTGACTATACTATAGGTCAGAAAGTTTTCTGCGCTTTAATGGATCTAGTAAAAGCATTTCATAAAGAATTGTGAAATAAATTGTAGTGTTGCTCGAATTAGATTCGGTGCTGATTAGCTGACCGAGTCTGATCTCTGGAATATCCTGAGGATGCTTCGTTGACAGGTGCAACACGTGTTGAATGGTGGTTTTTGGAGTTTGGCGGAAAATAGCTAAAGATTTTAGGAATTAATCACGTGAAAGGTTCTAAAAACTACGATTGTAGTGTTTGAAATAGATGAGGTCCAGATGAAATGTGAGGTTTCAAAGGAAATCTTTTTAAACCATAAATTCAAATCTATTACATACTGTGAGTTACTTTTTTGAAAATCGAGTCCAAATAGCTGTATCCCTTATCTTACCTCCAAAATATCAGTAAGAAAAAAATTTAAAAATCCTTAACCAAAAAGAACAATGTGTAGACTGAAGGAACATTACCAGGATTACACTATTTTGTGCTATTTTTTCATTAAAAAAACTGTACCATGAACTTAACGGTTTTTAATTGGGAATAAAACTAGCAATACAATGCGTCTACTATGAATTAAATCTGAGAATCGTGTAGCGCATCTAACAGTAACTACAGTGAACTAAGAAACGTCATACAAAAGTTTGACTCTGTTATTAATGAACACGAATTAAAGTAACTCATGGTAGAGGTGTAGAACATTGATTGTGCAAACACTGAATAAGTATTGACGGTTTACTGCTGCAAGAAATAACAGGTATAAAGTCGAATTCTAACCTACATCCATCAAAGCGTTCACACGACCCCACGAAGACACATGCTAATTATTTTATACCCATATTAGTTACCAACTTACTATAATTTTTAAAGGTCATCGCAGTGGCTAAGCCTATTTCACTCGATTTAATTTTTCTTGTATAACATTAAAAAGACAAAGAAATCTGATCTAGTCTTAGACCTGAGGAACACTACCCTTAGCAACAGCACTTAATAAGATTCATTTTCTAGTAAAGTTAAGACCACTATTACTCACATACATTTTTTTAACAGCAATATTTATATGAAAATGTGTATAAAACTGCGATCCGACCTGCTCTCATCTGGGGGGCCGAATGCTGTCCAATTAAGAAGGTTCATCTCACAAAACTAAATGCAGTGGAGATGAGAATACTGAGATGGGCGGGCGGCGTTACCCTGTTAGACAGGGTTCGAAACGAACATATCCGCGGAAGCTTCAAGATCCGACCCATCGAGGAAAAACTCTCCGAAACGCGCTTTAGATGGTATGGACACGTGTTGAGAAGACCAGAAGAACATATGACCAGACTAGTATTAAATATACCAGTCCGAGGAAACGAGGGAGACCTCTTCAAACTTGGATGTCCGTCACAAAAGAAAGCCCAACTTACTGACTCGACGACCCAAAATCGACGCGTTTGGCGAAAAATGACGAGTAGAGCCGACCCCAAGTGAAATGGGATAAGACTAGGCAAAGAGAGAGAATATTTATATGAAAACTAACGAGCAGCCCCGGCTTTGCACAGGTAAAAATTATTGAAAATAAAATATAACCCATGAAACTCGCTGATAATGTAGCTTTACAAAGGTGAAAGAATTGTTGAGATAAGTTGAGTAGTTTAGAGTTTATCCATTACATACAAACAAAGAAATTTTACCTCTTTATAATATTATTATAAATCTACACTAAGCTTCGATCACAAATAAAAAACTAGATACACAATCAACACTCCAAAAACGTCCGATCCAAATGTGCATTCAAATGAATATTTGACGTGCAACATGTTGTTCTTTGTCTAGCATTGTAATTTAAATATTTTTTATCTTGTCATGTTCACGTAACAAATCAAAATGACGTAAAAAGCGACTTAAATGTATTACGTGAATTATACTTTAAGCACGAAGCATAAGGTTGAATTTTAAATATTTTATTTTTAACAAACTTCGTTTCTATGGCAAGCAAGAGTCTTTTACGAGCTTTTACAATTTTATGTTTTGACGGTATGGTTTACTTTAGATTAACAACTTTACCGATAGTACTATACGATACTGATAATGTCTATGTCAATTCGGACAATAATTTGTTTAAATTTTATAGAAGATTGTGAATCTAGTTCCTTATTTATAATCGAAGATAATAAGTACATGAATTACATATTACTTACCGGCGAAATGAAGTATGCTCCTCTTATCAAAGAGGCAAGGAATGCAACTAAATAGAGCATCTTCTGAGTGGTAACTTTGCAGGCTCGAAGAAAAGTTGGTGCCTTCAGACGCCTGTATTCTGTGACTATGCATATGATCAGTTGGACGACGCATACAAAGGCCACTAGAAGAAATACACCGCCAATACCTGTAAAAATAAAAGATTGATTTTATTTTTTAACTCTGAGAAGAGATAGGGGATTTATAAGTTTGCCGCCTAATCTGTAATATCTGGTAATCAGTCTGGAAATAATCTCCTCTGCACATGCATTTACTGGCTTTCTGAATAGTTATTGAATTTTAATAAATCTATCGTATAATGATGTCGAAAAAATGAATCCGGACTGAGTTCCTTGCCGGTTCTTCTCAGTTTGCAAATTGTCTTTTACTAATGAACGAACCGAATTGCAAGGTATTTTTGAATGTCAAATCTTTCTTCATACATTTGACGTTCAGAAATACCTTAGAATTCCGTTTATTTGAATAAATTTATTTGACTTTAAACTTTGATTTGATCCCATTGTATTTTTGGCTGTCAGTGTGTTTGTTTATAGCAAGAATTGAAAAATAAATGTCTTGAAAATAAGTCTTTCATTGCAACAATGAAAAAAAAATGAGCCGTCGCAGGACGCCTGGTAGATGTGAAACATCGAAACTATTTTGTATAGAAAATATGCATGAAAGGATGATTTATTAAAGGAAATAAATATGACATAATAAAAAACAAAATATTTCGATTTTTTTAAAGAAAAAAATGATTCTTCATTTAAAAAACACAAGCAACATGTTCCGAAGTGAATAACACTGCATACGCTATAAGTATACGAGCTCAGTACAAGCGCGTGGCGGCGTGTCGCCACGTTGCCACGCCAACAGCCGGTCTGATCCGCCGCATTAGATGTTTCACATCAAAAATTTAAAAAAATAAAAAAGGGCATAAATATATTTTTTATAATCCGGGGGAGGCTCAATGCAGTATACAATGTCCTAGCATTCCATATCTAGTCTTTAACTAAAACATTATTTTGATGCAGTATGTATGACAGGGTTGCACGACAGTGTTATTGAAAAAATGAAAAAAGGAATGCTAAGATGGTTCGGGCACATGGAAAGAATGAGTGATGAGACTGACGAAGAAAATCTATAGTGCTAAAGTGAGTGGTAAAAGAAGCCATGGAAGACCAAGGCTGACTTATGAAGATCAAATAGCTAGTGTTAGCCGACGGAAATGTCAAAAGCGCTCGCATACCTAGGCGAAAATGTGTAAGAAGAATGATGAGATTTGAGGAAGCGAAAGAAGTATGTAAGAATCGCGACGCTTGGCGCTCCGTCCTCTCTGACTACCCTGTTGGGGATACAGCGTGAAGTATGTATGTTGTATGCATGTATGTATGTATTATTTTGAATTAGACACTCACAAACATGATAGGGCAGATTAGGCCCGTCGCATTCCTCGCCAGAGTAGCGTATCTCACACAAGCACGTCCCGTTCATGCAATCCCCGCGGCCGCTGCAGCCGAGCGCGCAGCCAGCGCTGCGGGCTCTCCACGCCGCACCCGACATCATGGCGTCAGCGTAGTACGCTAGCAGCGAGCGCATTACGCTAAGCGACGCGCACCGTCGCTACACGCTTCTGGAACAACGATAATATTTTATTTTAAACGCATCTACAAAAACAATTTTATGTTTTATAATTCCCAGGTGTTCTGGAAGAGAGAGAAGAATACAATGATTTTATAATATATACATATACAAGGTTATTTCGAAAGGATGGTTAATTACGGAAAGGTATAAAAGTATCCATGACAATAAAAAACTTGGGTTCTACAACTTCGCCAAAAGTAAATAATTCTAGTGTAAAATCTCAAATTTTAAACAAAACTAACGGTGAGGCAACCCTAATAGCAGCGTTTTCCCGTCGCTAGCAAACATTTGGAAGGACTTTTTGGCGGGAACGATAGAACTGAGGCTGTCCTTTCATTCAGATTTTCAATTTTTTACATTTTTGGGAGTTTTTAAGAGGGCGTACAAAGGTACACTAGCGCCACTCCTTTAAAAAAAATATTATCTCGTGACTGAGAAGGAATTATGAATAACGGCTCAATAAGGACCCTCGGTAAGGGTGTCTAAAATTTTCTGATATCTTTTATAAAGTTTCATATTTAGACACGAACCAACAAAATTCGATCTAAAGAATAGCGGCCACATTCCTCTAGATCCTATTTTGTTGCTTCGTGTCTCAATATGAAACTTTATAAAAATATTAGAAAATTCTAGACACACTTACCGAGAGTTCTTATCGAGACGTTATTCATAATTCCTTCTCGGTCACGAGATAATATTTTTTTAAAGACGTGGCGCTAGTGTACCTTTGTACGCCCTCTTAAGTACAAAAGTGATAGTGTAAAGTTCTGTATAAGTGAAAAGAATGTAGTAGGTCTAAATAAACATGTGTAGCTGAAGTTACATCCAAGAAGTCCTTTATAACTTCAGTAAAGCCTACTATCACTTTATTGGAGGAATTTTACGATAAGAAGAAAAAACTAATTTACTTCGAACGTGTTTCATGTGGATTCTACTTAATAATACGCGACATTGGCAAATGCGCTAATCTGTGCGCCATGCCACGAAGAAAAAACAACATTTGGAATATAGAGCATAATGATAGGGTTGCACATTTTTTCACATTAAATGAATGATTACTTTTTATTACATATGCAATATAACAGACACGTTTGGGACCCTGACGGATTTCTACCCCCTTTCGCAATAACCTTGTATAAGGCGTAGATACGTTACTAGCGCGCCAAAAATGAAGCGCCCGAAAGACTATAAACACAGTACAAGTAAGCATACATTATGCTATCTTCATACAAACGCTCCCAAACAACGCGCTCGAAATCTCGACATATCTCGACATACGACAGTCGCGAGCGCGCCGCGGTTGTCGTCGGACGGTATGAGACGCTCCTGCGCATTTATTGACTGAATGTTATGTCAATCAAGTTTACGAGCACAATGTTCAGTGTATGGATGTTTGAATACATCTATATCGAAACCAGAAATATTTCTCTGTTGCTAATTTGTAGGAAATATATTATCATAATGAACTAGTTAATTTATTGCTGATTTTTAATTATACTGCACATAAAAAAGCATTTTTTTGTCCATTTCCACCATACTAACTCACAAACTTTTGAAACTAGATATAAAATACTAGTAAAATTATATAAATAAAAACGTATTAAATTTGCAATAATATAAAATGAAAAGATAATATGACAATTTAATATAGTACCTATCATCAAATAAGTAACCCAAGAAAAACATTCAGTCCAAGTCGGTAGCCCTATTGCGCGTTTACGTACCAAACGACCGTAGGTAATTATCTCTAGGACAGTGCCGAGATAGAATACTGTATGCTTACTTGTACTGTGCTATAAATGTAGTCTCTGGTCTCAGTCGCTCTCGAATAATATAAGTAGTAACTCGATTAAGGAGATAATACGCACATAATACGCACGCAAGGAGCAAATGACAAACCCTAGCTGTTTTTTTCTGTTCTTATTGTAATTACGATATCTATTTTACATAATTTAGCAATGTGTGCGTTCGAAACATTTTTTTGGTTGTTTTGTGAGCATGCAACGTCTTCTTATATTAAAATCAATAGAAGAATATAGAATTTATCAACTAAAGATATTTTCAATCTAATTTGCTACAAAGGTATATAAAATGTTGTCTCGTGTAATTAAAAAGATATGAGCTAGGTATCAATGAAATTTTAAATTAAGTTTATAATCATCATCATCATATCAGCCGAAAAACATCCACTGCTGGACAGGCCTCCCCTAAAGATTATAATAATTATTATTAATTTTATTCATTTGTTAAGGTTATATTACTTTTAATTATGTTATTATTTATGTATTTTTAAAATTAGGTTATTTTATTTTATAGAATAATTTCTGTAATATGTTTAGAATATGAATTACTTATAAATTATAATGTAATGTTAGACATTTGCACTAAATTGTATTTATTAATCAAAATAAATTAATTGAATCTTTTGACTTGAAATGAGAAACAAAAAAATACTGAAATAGTTTTGACATAAATAACTAAAGAAAATTTTCTATAAATTTTATTGTAATTGTTTAAAACCTTATTGTGAAAACTATAGAGTATTGATTTTATAGTCCTTTATTAATAAGTACCTTAGTTGTGAAAATTATTAATTTTAAAGTGGATATAATTAAAATCAAAATCTAAATGATAAACTTTAAATACAAGCTGTAGTTTGAATTATTCTGTGGCTCATTTTTATATTTCCTTGATATTATTGTAACAGACACCTAAGTATATTATTTACATGCAGTACTACAGAAGAAATCCGCAAAATGTGATTCATAGGTTTGTTTTCAATTTATTAGCAATTCTCAGGTGTTTGTGATAACACCTTTTTGACTGACACTCATCTACGTAAATAAAGTTACTGATAAAAAAAAATGTTTGTAGATACCAATAAAATAAGTTATAATATATTCTATCATCAGTTCTTAACTACAGCAATAAAGTCTCTTTAGAGACATGTATATACCTAATAATCAGATAACATAATTAATTACTAACTATGCATATGTCGTGGGTTATTTACACCTACCGAGCTGAAATTTGGTAAAGGGATGTAAGTTGGAAATCCAAACCCAGAAATGAAAAACAAAACACTTATAATAAAAACGGTTTTAAAATGAAGCGGTTATACTAGATTGTATTCTCATTGTCACCCGCCCCAAAAGTATGTGCAAAATGTCAGCTCAATCGCTTAGGTCACGGACGAGCCTAGCTATAGTTTTCTCATGGGGGGGTCTAATACTGCACAAAGAAAAACTCGTTTTTGCTCGTGACTTTACGCCACACTGAAAAAACATTTTAGTCGGTTTTACAAGTTTTACTAACTCGCGGGTTAATTTCGGACTACCGCACGGAAATCGTTGATTTCATACATACATACATCATATCTTGGCGCCGTATCCCTAACGGAGTAGTCAGAGAGGACGGAGCGCCAAGCGTCGCGGTCCTTAGATACTTCTTTCGCTTCCTCAAATCTCATCATTCTCCTCACTGATTTCAAAAAACTTAAAATGGTGAAATATTTATTTAAATATCTGTCTGTCATTTATAAAACTGTTTTGTATAATTAACTTTATTAAGTAATATTATAAATCAATTTAACTAAGGTAAATCCGATGCACACCATCAACATACTCTTAAACTGTACCCGTTAGTAAATTTTACATAAAATTTTGTAAATCTTATTGTAATAGCCTGTAATAACTTCAATCTTTTATATTTTGTAAATTGAACTTTTGTAATATTGTAATAATAATTAATACTTTAGTCAACATTAATACTTTTGTCGTAGGAGATAGTCATCGCAGGTGACATTTTATGTGTCGTGGAACAAGTCGCGTGTCGACGCTCTCGGAACGTCGACACAAGCGGACCTACGTGTTTCCCAACAGTCACCCGAAAGCATTTTATACCTGAAACATTGCACGTAGATGTACCACTAATGCCCGCGATGTCTCGACTTTATTCCTTTATGAATAAGTCATTAGACGTTTTGTTCCTTAATCCACGTAGACAAATCGTATTCAATAACAGTTACTTTAGTTATTGAAATTTAAGAAAATTTCAATGATCTTTTGATGGAACGATGAAACTACTAAGCAGTCACGATTGAACGACAAAAAATTTATTATCCAATCAGTAGAGGCCAATTTAAAATTCAAATAACTATAGAAGCCTGCACACCTGTTCCTAATAAGTAATAACAATAGATATTTTAGTCAAATATGCTAAACAAAACAGAAACAGTACCTTGTCACCGGTTAGTGACAATTGATAACAGATATGTGAACAAGTCTGAAGTTAATTTACCGTATTGAAGTTATATATTATAACCCATTTGAAGTTAAACTGAATTTTCTCGTAGTGTGTTATCAACTTATTACATAACACAATTAATGAAAACAACAATGAAAAATTGGTAATTATTTGTATCAAAATATAGGGAGTCCCAGAAACATTTCACTAAATAGAATCTGGGGACTAGACAAGTGGCTCAAGTCGTCGTAAACGTTAGTAGAATAGAATGACTACTACCACGTAATCTAGCGTAACGAGTTTTAAATTGGTAATCAAACGTTTCAACTTTCTTATACATCAAACGAAACGCAGTCATGTGGAAACCGCCGTATAAAACGCAGCCAAGTAGTAATTTTGATGAGCAATAACACCAGTAGGTACAAAGCGTTTGCCACTTCTCTAACCGCTCTGATAATAATATTCTTCTACTCATCCCCTATCCCTTAATTTATTGAATTAAAAAAATATATATATAAGTAGAAGTTATAAAATGAAAACCCTGGACTTTTTGGCGGTAATGGGAGAAGTGAGGTTGTCATTTTATTTAGATTTTCTATTATTTACATTTTTAGGAGTTTTAAAGTACAGTGATAGTATATTGTGTGTTAAATTTCTGTATAAGTGAAAAGAATGGAGTAGGTTCAAGTAAACACTTTTTTTTTTGGGTTTCTGAGAGATAAAATGAAATCCCCACAGACACTCAGCCGGACTCTACGCCGACTGAGTAGTGTCGGACATGAACCGACTAAACAAAACCCCTCTTTGCTGTTAGCCCTAGTGGCTTTTACAGCGTCACAGATCGCGTGGGGGCGAGCGCTTTAAGCGCCCTGGCCCTGGCCCTGCCAGAAACCAAATAAACACGTATTGCTGAATCCATCCTTTATAACTTCAGTAAAGCCTACTATCACTTTACTGGAGGAGTTTTACGATGAGCAAAAAAAACAAATTTACTTTATACGTGCTTCATGTCGATTCTACTTATTAATACGTGACATTGTCAAATGCACTAATCTGTGCGCCACGCCATGAAGAAAGAAAAAAAAAACATTTTTTTTACATTTTTAATAAAAACTTCTGTAATTTCTGTAATTCATTGCTGGAGTTTGAGGCCTACATTTACGTCCTCTCACTTTCACCAGTTTTTATTAAATATGTACTCTACTTTTAGTTCTATGACTTTTATTTTTTTTAATATGAAAAATATTGCTCTGCATTCTATAATTGCTCCATGTCTATATCTATACTTATATTACAAACACACATCATATATATTCACATTCACTTAAACATATATACACATACGTAGAGGCAATTTATTAAATTACGAGATTCATCATTGTTATTTTTCTTTTGTTAAATTGACTATAAGTTTGAGAATGTCAAGAGAGCACTGACACCCACAACACTAATCTTAGCGTGGATATCAGAGCTCAAATATAAAAAGTTTGTCTTTTTTTAAAAATCAAATAAATGTTATTATTATTATTAAAGAGGTAATCTTTGTTTGTATGTAATGGATAAACTCAAAAACAACTCAACCGACTTCAAAAATTCTTTCACCTATAGAAAGCTACATTATCAGCGAGTAACATGAGCTGTATTTTATTTCCAAAAAAATTCTACCCGTCGAAGCCGGGGCGGGTCGCTAGTGTTGTATATTTTTGAAATGGCCTTATGACGTTATGACTTATTATAAATTATAATTCAAGTAATTTATGCACCTAGTTTACCTAGGCATCATGTTCCCATAAAACAGATTTATTTTAAAATGTGAATGTAAAACCTGTAAGCTATATTTTATTTTATCTATATATATATATAGATAAAATAAATGAATGAATGCATAGAATGAATATATATATATACATATATATATATAATGAGTTTTTTTTCTTTGACCGCGATAAACTTGAAAACTACTGGACCGATCGGCATGGGACCATGACCATTCGACGCGGAATTAGTTGTAGATGGTTATAGGCTACTTATTTTTTGAACTCCATAGACCCTTCACCATTTTTTAAACAAAAATGTACTATTACGTACAAAATTTTCACTTACGCCCAGCGAAGTGGGCGGGAAACGGCTTGTTTTTTATAAAGAAAATGTGTTTTAATGTGCTTTTTGAGGTAAAATAAAGATTATTATTATTATTCTCAAGATAATACAGAAATTACTTTTTGCTCCATGTGTTACATATTTTTGAAACAATCTTCTAAGGTTTTAAATTTGATACCCATCGTAATGGTATTCAATGAAAATTTTTTTGAGTATTTGATTTTATTCGTGTTACAGACGCCATATTGAATTTTTCAAAAGCAAACCAGCCTGAGTCGAATTCAATGCACCCATACGTTGAAATCAGTTAAGTAGTTCAATTATGTGAGGCAACAGATGCACACACATCGTTTCGCCGTAGTCGGGTAAAAAAACAATATGGAGTCATGGAACAGCTATCAACGAACACTCGAAGCCGCTGGATTTATAACCTTAAAATTTTGCTCAGGTTACTTATTATCATGACAAGCAATAAGAGATTTTTGTAAATTTTAAAACATTGAAATTGGACGTCAAAGTATGGAAAAATATGCATTTGATTGGCTAAAGTTTTTTGTAAATAATTTATCAGACAATTAAACATGTATTTGGCCGATTTAAAAAATCGACGCCTAAAGAAATATAAGGGATATCAAAAGTTAGTAAAGAAAGAAATTAAACTCCACAAAAGACAGAACATATTTGTATAACAATAAAATATAAGCATGCAATATTACTAGTCACTAGTCTCGCTCATTACTAATCTCCGGATAAGTCAACGACCTGGTGTATATAATTAACCACGACACAAATCCACAACCATCTGAACAGTCGTTAGGTAAGACATTATACTACATATTAAAAATAGAACCCAAAGGAAAAGTGTGAATTTTACCAGAATATGAACGACTATCGTAGCTTGATATTATCTAGATGGGTGATCTAGTGAGACTTCATTTTGAACGTTTTCGTACTTCAAAGCGTATTAAACCTGCGAATGGTCAATACTCGTACGGGGTCTGTCTGAATCGCTACTACCACCTGATACTCTAATCTTAACCAATAATCAGTGCTTGCACTGTCGTGTTGCTGTGTAGAGGGCAAGAAAGCTGATGTAACTGGTACAAGAGGTACGAATTCCTTGTTTTCAGGGTTGCCAACGCATTTGCGATTTTGAATACTTTCTAAGCCTCAGCTATTGTAAGCGAAGTGTTCATAGACCTTATCCACTTACCATTACGTGGAGTCATTGCTCGTTTATCTTCTCCATGGTATAAAAAAGCCTCTTGCAATCTAACCAGATAAGTACTATTATAGGAGATATGATATTTCTAACAGTAGTTTAGTCACTAGTAGCACTGCCAGTGAGCAAACTTACGTCTCAATTTTCAGGGGTTTGTAGGGTGGGGTTACAATGGACATGTACGAATTTGCCTATGATCGTGACACCAAGTATCACGATGTTTCAACCAAGTGAATAAACGCTGAAAATTTGCACCTATTACATATTACGCGACACAGTATAGCATTCCCCATTTATTCGAACAATTGTTTTATTTATATTTGGAGTAATTCGAGTAATAAGTTCTTCGAATGATCTTTCGAATGAATCATTCACATTCGCCCAACCCTATTACCCCGATTCAAAACTAATTTACATAGAAACGTTAGGTAAGAGTGAGTTTCTATTTACACAAGTACGTCACGTCATATACTACGTCACGTTTTATATTTTCCAGCTAACGTAAAACATTGCTGTAAATAATCATTTTAGGGTTCCGTAGCCAAATAGCAATAAACGGAACCCTTACAATTTCGTCCGGTCCGTCTCTGTCCATATGTAGTTGCCATTTTACTCAGACACTATTGGCAGTATGTAATGAAATTTGGAAGGTAGGTGTGTTCTATGAACCGCTAGACAATGGTGTAGCGAATTTAGGAAAAAAACATTAGGAGTAGCATTCCATAACACAGGAATTTTAAATTTCCTGTGCATATAAGCGTGTCATCTTTAGATACATAGATCTTCAAAAATGATATCATATAGAGGGCTTAAGGCTCTTTGGACCGGTAAAGTACGAGGATATGGGATTTTGCTGAGTTTTGGGTAGAGTTTTTGGGTTAACTAAGTAAATTATACAAAAACTGCAAGTTGAAATAAGTAGGCCATTCTTTCATCTATAATCGTATGGATTTAAATTTTTAAAATTCATAGTAGAAAATACTGAAATTTTTTTTTTCTCAAAGAAGATTTTTCACATTTACGCAGTACGCGAATTTATTGATTTTCAAGGAGTCCGCAAGGGCTTTTTAATCAAATTATACACAAAATTTAAGTTGAAATATATAGTTCGTTCTTTCGATTACAGTCTGATGAGAAAAATTTTTTAAAATTAATAGAAAAACATAGTGAAATAAATTTTTTTCTCTGAGATGAATCACCAAAGAACAAGAAATTACTAACTTTTGAGTGTTATGTTCGGGCTTAATAAGCAAAGTATACACAAACTAAAAATTACAGTAAATAGATCATTCTTTCGTCTATAGCCAGATATGTAGGAAGTTTTAAAATTCATAGCAGAACATAATGAAATTATTTTTTTTTTCTGACAAGAATCGCTACAGTACGATAATTTGCTGATTTTTGGGTACTACTTACGGGCTAACTAAGCAAATTGCACCCAATCTGTAAGTCAAAATAAATTGTTCAGTCTTTTGTCTACAATCGTATGGATTTCAAATATTGAATATCATAGCGGAACATACGAGTTTATTTTTTTTCTGAGAAGTATCCCCCGGTCATGGTAATTTTACTCGTAACTTTGGAGGACAAGCCAGCTATAATGAAAGAACAGAAAAGTTTTCTATTATCACTAAAAATAAGTTTATTGTTATAACAACCATAAAAAAAAAATATATTTTTCACATTCTATAAGAAAAGTAAAAAAAACAGGATTCATTGACTCGAATACTTTATGTAAAAGTTGATGTCACCGATGTGGCGCTTCAGTCGGGCTACGAGCCCTGTAGAAAGTGGACGTATACACTAATTTTATTCATAAAAAGTGTTGCCAGTGAAAAAAATAAATGTAATATCGATATATTACTTCATGTGTCCAAAATTTTAATAATCGGTTAGTATTCAATTTAAGTATGACATAATGTAACTCATTTACTGTAATATAACGTAAATTGTCATAATTATGTCATTTAGAAAGAAAACGAATGCCTAAAAGTATATTAAAGTTAATGTAATGGCAATATGCCAATTTTATGTCAGTAAGTAAGTGTCAGTAAGTACCTAGTTATAATTATATCTATAATTTATATTTTTACCAAATTTTTGGCGGGATTTTATGGGAGCGGTTGGGCGTTTATTTTAATTATTTGCAAATTGTTTACTAGTAAATATCGTGATGTAAAATTGATATAGTTTTGCGTCCCAAGTATCTACGCTGTTATGCATTATGCGAAATTGTTGAAATAAGTGCTTATTCTGTAGTGTGATGTTGGGATTTTTTTAGTGGTTTAGTCGGCTAAAGTCGATCCTACTATAAAGACTGCTTCGATATATTTGTCGCCAGAGAATGTAATGAACATTAAAATGTATTATGTCGACATTTGATATTTTAAGAAGAATATTTCATTTCATACTAAAGACGTCGGCTGTTATATGCATAGATTCCTTTGCCTTCCCTCTCAAGGCATAATTGTACAAAAAATATTTATATTTTTACCGCGCTTTCAAAATTTTTCTATCAATTTTGCAATTTTCTCAACTGCAAATACATAGTATCATAATTTTTTCACTAATCGCTATTTATCATTAATTATACATATAAAAAATCTCTCTTTATTTATGTTCAATTATTCTTCTGTAAAGATATGTATTCGTAAAAGTGATTGTTTAAAAACAATAACTGTATATTTCAGATGGGGAAAGTAAGGCAATTTAACAAAATTACCAAAAAGAGGCGTTTGCATTTACAAATCTGTATAGAAAATACACGCAATACAACACGAAAATACCAATCAGAAAGGTAGGTAATTATTATGTTACAGAAAAAATAGTATGCTAGTTACTAGTTAGGTATGAAACTGTTATAGTACGTTTGAACCCATTGAACGTTTATAATTTATACTTGCCTATTTGAACTAACGAGAGCATCGATTATAACTTGTATAACAAAGTGATATTTAATTAATATTCATTTCAGACATTTCTCATAAGTCACAATTTAAACTTTAATTAATGGTTCCTAATGCATTAATGGTATTTTAGTGATTTTGTAAATGTCTCAGATCACCACTTATGTTACCACTGATTTATACTTATACCATTTGTGTGACCCCAAAATAAGCATACTTCATACTATGATGATGCACTCAGGCTACAAACTGGTAACTGGTAGTCTGGATGTTACTAGATACTCTTCCAGTAAGTAGACTCACAGTTTAACTCGTTTCATGAACAGAATTAACCTGAGCAGGACATTGAAAGAACAAATTAAGTGATCAGACTGGGAATCAAATAACTCGGATCCTAGGACCTCGGAATGAACACAGCTTTATATTCATGTATATTACATTAAGAACCATAAAAAACGCATAAGGCCTATTTATAGAAAAACTAATACATCCGAGAATCTGGTAGTAACCTAGTATCAGTAACAAATAATTATAACGTAAAGCTGTTGTTCTATGAAATTTCTATGTAGGTACTTCATTAAAAATCACATTTATGACTTCATAAGTAAAGTTAACTGTCCTTAATTTATAATATGTAAACTAGGTGCCTAAATGAGAATTTATCAGAAATTGTATGCGAAGAGGACATAAAGTATAGTTTTAAATTTAAAAAATAGTAATCAAATCAATTCAATTTTTAAAAAATTGACAAATTTATATTATGTAAGTGAAAATTGTAATAAATATATTAATTTTATGTAACAATAACAAATAATTATAATGAAAAACTTGTTCCATGAGATATTTCTATGGAGGTATTTAATTAACAGATCACATTTGTTATAAATGAAATTAACTATTCCTAATTTATAATTTGTAAAGTACTTAAGTGAGAATTTATAAGATATTGTATGCGGGGAGGATATAAAGTATAAAGTTTTAAATTATAAAAATAGTTAATTATTATTAATGATTCAATTTTTAATAAATTATTAAATGTATGTTATGTAAGTGAAAATTGTAATAAAGCCCATATATTAATTTTATGTATTGCAGTTCTATCAACCAGCGTCTAACAAGTGGAATTGATCATTTCGAGTGCAACAGATTGAGACTGTATCTACAGTAAGTACTTACTACTTTATGTAATGTGTAGGATTTTGAAAATTTAGTACCTATGCCTACCCTAATATGATACTTACCTATATGACAGTATTTGCCTAATACTTACCTAATATTTTTAATATTACAACAATGGATTTTTTTAACAAAAATATTGCAATTAGTTTGCAATGTAAAGAAATGTAGTCTATTCGAGGACGATGTAACCCAGGCTATTACATGAGTAATGGTAACCATTGTCCACTGTTACTATTACTACATGATATGTGAAAGAAGTAATAAAAAATAATTATGTTTACATAGACATGTTATCTGTAGTAAATACAATTAATATGAATAAATATATTATATAGTAGGTATGTATAAAAGAGCAATAAATAATGTGAAATTGCTTGCTTGTTTGAAGCCAATTGGCAGCAACTCATTTAGTCAATCACCAGCAAATGACATAACACGTCTGATTCGTAAAGTAAACATTTCAAAATCTTATGAAATTTTAAATAAAACATATTTATAATTTAATTGCTTATTTTAGTTATGATGTGCATTACCATATTTAGTAAGTGATGTAGGGTGACCAACGTACAATGATGAATAATGGAAACTTTCTCTAATGTTATTACTGAAAGCAATAAATACTAATTTGTGTCGTTTTCCATATGGTAGTTACGGGAAAAATTTCTAAGCTTGTTTCTTATTGTTACAACTAATGTAAATTCTTTCTTAATGATCCGATTCGAATCCATAACTTATTCAGAAATATATTGTATAGTAATAACAAATAGAATTGGTATTTCCATTACATTAATCCGTCTATTAATGAAATAACGTGAGCGCATCTTTCATAAGTATTTAACTGTTAGTATCCATAACAGAACTTTTATCTTGAAAATACTGAATATTGCATCAATTTGTCTCACAGTTATTTCGAATAGTCAGATATATTTGTTTTTTAATTTCAGAGTTTGCCAGTAAGCAAAAACAAATGCTTGTTAAAAGGCAAAAAGAATTGTAGACAGATTATTTTTTTCAAAAAATTCAGGAAATTGCAGATCATGAATCTCTTCATGACTGTAAGTTTTCTTATTTAAATATTAATAGAGAAGTTAAATTTGGTCTTTACTCAAAATTTTATGTTAATTGTAAATTGTGCAACAAGGAGTTTAATTTGGAGACGTCTCGTAATTTAAAAGAAAAAGCGACTATTAACCATGAAGCAGTAGCTGGAATAATTTCTATTGGATGTGGTTTCTCCCATTTAAGATATTTTCTGGCAACCTTGGACATACCATTTTTCACTGTGAAATTATATCGTTCTCACCATGACACCATGTTCATCTGGTGGGAACAGACAACTGCACACAGCATGGCTCAAGCTGCTCGTGAGGAAGCTGAGTACGAGCACCGAAATAAATTGGCAATGTCAATGAAAAGGGAATTAGACAAATAGAAGACAGCGTAAATTCAGGCCGGAGGAATGGGATCTGCGTGTCATGAAGCGTTACTATCAATAACGCTGTACTGTTATTAAAAAGGTATTCGTAATTTATAATGCCTAACTTTTATCATTTATTTTTGCTTTTATCTTCCCTAAAATTTTTGCAATGTTCATTCCGTTAAATGATTATAATGTTCATTAGTATTGGTTTTTATTTTATAATAAACTTTTATGATTTTCTGATTTTCCTTTATACCATGTATTTCCAGCATATAGCAGACACCAGACTCCCCCGATGACAATTTGGTGGTGGTTTGAATGATATGTACATTGTATTAATAGAGAGTAAATGTTATAAATAAATGAATATTATCTCTTCATACTATGTTTTATCTCATAGTAATATGAAGTATAGAACAAGTAAAGAGACAAATGGAAGAAGGAGTACCTTCATGCCAGGGGATTATAATGTTCGTTATTACATCTTTTTATTTTATATTATATTAACTTTTATCTTTTATAATTTTTTATCTTCCTTTATTTTTTCCAGTATATTGTGTCCCTTCGTACTATGTTTCATCTTCTACTAGCAGGTAGTATGGAACTAGTGAAGAGAAGAAGAGGGAAGAGGGAAGAAAGAAGAGGGAGTACATTAAAGTCAGAGGAAAGGAAGAGGATGTGAGGGTCATGAAGCATTATCATCAATAACGCTTAATAATATCATCAATACTTATGAATAATGGCAAACGGTATTATTATTATATAATGTATTAACTTTTATCTTTAATGATTTTAAAATCTTTCTTTATATTTTTCCACCATATTATGTCCCTTCACTCTGTTTTTATCTTCTTAATACACAGTTTTGGAGAAGAGGTGATGTATTTAGTCTCTTCAGAAGAGAGAAAGAAAATCGGTGGGTCATGAAATCTTGGCAATGAACGGGTCATTAGCAAGACTAATAACGTTAAACTGTGTAAATACTTGTATAATAAGATGCTAATCGATGTTAGTATTATATATCAACTTCATCTCTTATTGTTTCCTATATTTTTAATCCCAACCCAAAAAGAGGGGTAGGGCCTAAACGGACGAACCGATTTTGATTTAATTTTTTTTGTTTGAAAGGTGACGTGATCGAGTGTCCTTGGCTATGATTTAAGAAAATCTGTTCAGCCGTTTGAAGAATATTAGTTCTTTTTTAGTTTTTGAAGGGACGCGAGCATCTTCTACTAGTCTGTTCGATACGAAATTTAGTATCTTATGACTTCAATAATGTCACAATGACATGGTAAACTTGACCTGATGCTGCAGCATCGTCTGAAGTCAGCAGGATACCCAACTCCTCGCCGCTTATAGTAGAGATATCATGTTTAAGCTCATTGAAATGGTCTCTATGAATAGGGTATAGATAGATAGATGGTGATCAGGGTCTGATGATAGATCATACAACTATTGTCAGAATATTCAGATTTTGGCGAGGCACGATCCCATGTCGCAATTTCGTGTATCGTCCCGGAAAGTATTTGCGTGAATGTAGATCGTAGTAATAGTGTAGATTGTAGTGTTTAAAAATCATGAAATAAAACAAATTTAAAATTAAAAAACCCCTGATTCAATAAAGAAACTCCAAAAAGTAAAATAATAATATGTACCTCATGGCCCTTATAATTTGTGATAAGTTTCGAAATAAATAGTAGTAGTAATATATCCAAGCGTTGTCGCGTCGGGGGACCACTAAATAAATAAAGTAAAAACTTAGCAGTCCTCAGACTTGAAGACGCTTGGACATATTACTACTTCTATTTATATCGAAACTTATCATAAACCTAAAGGGCATTGAGGTACATATTATTTTCTTACTTTTTAAAGGTTTATTTTTGTCGGGAGTTTTTTTTTATGTTTTTGATTTTCTTGTCCTTCATACAGTATAGTGAGTTGCAAAGGACAGATACATTATAGACTAAATAGGAGTGGAAATAACTTGTAACTCTTCGATATTATCAATACTTTATTTTGTTTTGTTAAGTTTATTTTTTTTGATATAGACAGAGTGAAGAGACGAAAAATGGAAGCAGAATTATCTTCGATTACAGTGAAGAGGTCCTGCAAGATGCGAAACGCCACTAACAGTAGAAACTTGGAATAAAATACAGAAGAATCCGTAATGAGTAAAATAATAATGGACACCCTACTATTATTAATGTATAGTTTAGTCAAAAGTGTACTAAGGACTTTTTGGCGGGAACGGGAGAAGCGAGGTTGTCATTTTATTTAGATTTTCCATTTTTACATTTTTAAGAGTTTTAAAGTACAACAGTGATAGTATATTGTGTTTTAAAGTTCTGTGTAAGTGACAAGAATGGAGGAGATCTAAATAAACATGTATAGCTGAAGTTTTCGCGCTCTTCCGAGAAGTCCTTTATAACTTCAGTAAAGCCTACTATCACTTTACTGGAGGAGTTTGACGATAAGAAAGAACTAATTTACTTGTGATTCTACTTATTCTGTGTCTGTTTATTAGTTTGTGTTAAATGTGTTAATGCGTGACATTGGCAAATGCGTTAATCATCTATTGAATTGTTTTCTCGCTTTACTTGACGTTGGCAATGTACTCAGGTACGGTGCCATTAAAAAATAAAAAAAAAATAAAAAAGTGTACTAAGTTTTAACAAAATATTTTAAATAAAAACTAAGTTATAAACGTAATATTATTTGCGTTACATGTAATTATATAAGTACAGTTTCCTCTTTACTTGTACATACAATTGTCATACATACTTACCTGTATTTATTACCTAAATTTTAAAAAATATAAGAAACCGATTATAATCTAGTATTTTTTTCTTAAATTAAATTAATAGTAATAGATCCGACTGAGGTTGACCTTCCCTAATCAAGTTTCCTAATAAAATAAATATTTTATACAATATAATGTATAATAAACAAAACGAGCTAGGGTTGCCACCCCACATCCCTGCATTTTGAATTAAAAATTATTGAATTAATTTTTTTCAATAATTATTGTTATGCAGTTTCTAACGAGTAAAAGATGGAAATAAAACTCCAAAGTAGGGTTGCAAACAAAGATAACCCTATACCATCGTGTTCCTAATATTATTATCTATTTTCACATATAATTTTCATATGTAAGGAAACTATGAGAGTAAATTACTAATACACACTTACCTATTTACACTTATCAACCTTTAATTATTGCTTAGAAAAAGGTAGGCAACCCTACTTTGGCGTTTTATTTACATCTTTTACTCGTTAGAAACTGCACAACAATAATTATTGAAAAAAATTAATTAAACAATTTTTAATTCAAAATAGCTATGCAGGGATGTGGGGTGGCAACCCTAGCACGTTTTGTTTAATTATACATTATATTGTATAAAATATTTATTTTATTAGGAAACTCGATTAGAGAAGGTCAACCTCAGTCGGATCTTGGACTAATTGAATAATGATTACAGAATTAGAAATTACCGTATAAGTGACCTTCTTTTTTTACTAGGAAGTCTGATTTTAACTAGCTGCAAGTGTATACAGTTGAAATCAACTTTGGTTCACGTCTGGTTCAAGTTTAAATTACTAGCTAGCTTACATAGATCTGCATGGATGGATAACCGAAGCCTCACTCTGTTCGCTCGCGACCCCAAAGGCCGGCCTCTTGTCTTTAGAATACCGTAGCCAAATTCTCTGGCCCAAGCCACAGGGTAGGTGTTCTTGTTATTGCCGCTGACTCCAAAACCATACTCTTACTCATACTAATAGAAACCTTGGTATTCACCAATATACCTACATGTCAATACCAAATAAGCCGAAGTCGAAATGGTCCGTAGGTACTAGACGGCGAATTGTTAACTCCACGGTATCATTAGGCTGTTGGTTATCATCTATTACCAAAGAACTTGTCGAAACCAGTAGAATGAGTTGGATTTCAATGGGTTTATTATGAGTCGTCTGACTAGGAGTACTTGGGTTTCGTTATCTACTGCATCACACTCAGATCTCTGAATCACATCATCAAGTACAGTACAGTACATAGAATATAATATAAGTATATCCTTGCGCATCATCTGATCCTGGCCCTAGTCTCGTGACAGCAAACAGGTCAAAAAATCTTTACGATGTAAGTAGGTGTAACGCATTATTTTTTATTTTATTATATACAAATGAATACCTAATATAATATATGAGAATATGTGTAATATTTTTCAAACTACGTTTAATATGTTTATTTCTAAACTAAATACGATTTCATCTCATAAATATTTCTGAACGTAATGCTTACGAAACATTCAATAGTATTATAACTTTATTTGCATGTGTTGTCTACGGGAATCGCGCGTGTGTGAGTGTGGGAGAAATCTGTGAAATTAGGTACTATGAACACGTTCGATAAGCAAACGCCATCTAGCGTACGAATGTTTCCCCTAAAAGGAGAGCCACAAGGCCTTAAAATGACTTTTTTATTAAATCAATAGTTGCTGAGATTTGTGCTTCTAAATAGGCTGACCTTAAAAAATCTAAAGCTGTAAAAAGTGTATGTAGGTACTAGACGTGTATAACTCATTATTGAAACGACTCAGTGAATCGTTTCTTTAAAGCATTGTTTCTCAACCATTTTTATGTCGCGACGCAAAAAAGCCATAAAGTATAAAGTTTTGCGACCCCTTCACTATAAAATTATAATTATAATAATATTTTAATGAATAGTTTATTTATACGTTTAATTTAAATTTTCAAGGCTCCCTCAGGCGATAAAAACGCAAAACCGCGCATTACAAATATAAATCGCGCTCGCCTGTCTAAAGGGTCTAAAATTCCTGTCTAGGCGAGGTTTAACCTGCGTTGTACTTGCACGAACTTATCAAAATCAGCTGCCCGCGCATCCCGTGACACATTAGCTAGACAGGTTCGTAAATGTTAAATGCCTCAGTTATAAAACCAAAAGGACCCGAGGCAGTTTCACTTTCATTTACATTTTCAGGGAAGTAGCACAGGGAAGCAAGTACATCCAACAACGGTCTTATCTCGCTTACCCAGTGTTTAATTTTTATAAATAACAGTAAAAAAATTAAATTAATATTTAATTATATAACACTACACTAAAATGAATTCCTTTAATAAACGAATCTTTTGTATCTTATATACAAAAGATTTTTTTTAACAGACTGCGACCCCTTTATATAACAAACGCGACTCTCCCTTGTATACGTCGTACATTCCTGTATTTTCTACTAATGAAGTCAAACAGATAGTGATGGTAATTACTTTCTCTAAAGATCTGAGGGTCTGACCACGTCGAATCCAGGACCGTTAATTTAGAAGATCACATCGACTAGCCATCAATTTTAAGCACAAGTTAGTTCGATAAGACTATAAAAAAATACGAGAAGAAACATGGCAGTTTGTGTATATGTACGACCTTTTATTTAGTCACGCAAGAGAAACCTGGTACCTAGTCCCCTGGGAGTGAAACTGGGTTATTTGGAGTTTTTTTTGGAGAGCGCCAAGCGTCGCGGTCCTCACATACTTCTTTCGCTTCCTCAAATCTCACCATTCTCCTTACACATTTTCGCCTGCGAGTGGAGGAACACTGGCTATTAAATCTTCGTAAGTCAGCCTTTGTCTTCCATGACTTCTGCTACCACTCACTTTCGTTCTCTACGTTTTCTTCGTCAGTCTTTCATCACTCATTCTTTCTATGTGCCCGAAAAATCCAAGCATGCCTTTCTTCATTTCTACAATAACACTGTCGTGTAACCCTGTCATACTGCGTATCTCTTCATTGCTTATTTTGTTCACAAGGGTGACACCGCATATATTTCTAAGAGTAGAACACCGTATTGTGGATTATTACCATTTTGGCTAAGTTAGATATATTCGCAATGCCTACTAATGCGGCCAAATCATCATTTAATTTATCTTCAACTGCTACCCGTCGCTCCACATCCAACTCACCATTACCATTATTTATTATTACCATTTTGGCTAAGTTAGATATATTCGCAATGCCTACTAATGCGGCCAAATCATCATTTAATTTATCGTCAACTGCTACCCGTCGCTCCACATCCAACTCACACTTTCCATCCCTAGAAAACACACTCATCAGATATATAATTTAATTCACTTGTTTTAGACGTTTTCCATTTACCCATATTTTACACTTCGTCTGTACCTACGCTTCTCTTTTAAAAACCGGAACCATAGTTTTGTTCTTCATATCAAATCGTTTGACTTCACATTCTTCTTTCATGCACGTGACTAGAGTCCGCAACGTTGCTTCCGATGTGCTATAAGCACAGCATCGTCAGCGATGTCGATGAAATCAATATATCTAAGAAATATCTATCTCGCATAGGTATGCGAGATAGATATCTTCCTCACGCATTTTCGCCTAGGCAGGCGAAAATGTGTGGGGAGAATGACGAGATTTGAGGAAGCGAAAGAAGTATGTACGGGCCGTGACGCTTAGCGCTCCGTCCTCTCTGACTACATTGTTGGGGATACAGCGTGAAGATATGTATGTATCTTTAAACTAGTATATACAAGTTCGAAACGCTTTCACTAAAAAATTATGGTCTGAGCGAGAAAGAAAATAATGTGCCAACTGCGGTCGCACAAGTTGACCAAGAAATAGGCCTTATTAAAGATGTTGAATATACGATGAGCTAACAACCTTTTTTTTCTTTAGTGACGCACGGCAAGAGCAACTAATACAAATCCCCCGCACCCTGGGGTGAGAGTGGTTGTCTTAGGTGCGTTGTTGAGGGGCTCTAGGATCGCGTTGATGCTCGGTCCACTCGAAACGAGAAAGAGCATGAAGTTATGTATGTATATGTATAAAAATGATGTAACTGCTTTTGTGTGAACAATACATGTGTGCTGTGTTGATGACGTAGTTCGTGATGTCGTTACATGTAAAGTAATGTTCTATCAAAAGTTTAGTATACAAATCACAAACAAACACACAATTGTAAATTATTTTATAAAACTAGCTATTAGCCGCAACTTCGCTCGGATGGAATTTAAAAAAATTTATTAAAAAAAATTGAACCGCCTTCAAAAAAACACTGAAAAGTATAAAATAACTATCTTTTAGTAATCAAAACTCAAGTACAATTAAAATAAATACGATTCACATACCTGTATAATTAAATTTGACAATTACTGAAGTCGGTGCCCAGCCTACCAAACTAATAAACTTTCTGTTGTTGCACATTGATTTGGCACCGACTTCAAAAACTGTCAAATTTAATTAAAAAAAAAATTATTTCTTCCTTTTGAGTGATTTTGACCTAAATAAATATCTAGGGCAGGTCTGCAATTAACTTCTTTCTAATTCCGGAGCGCAACGATATACAAGAGAATCATCAATAAAGGTTATAACCAAGTCGCGTTATTTAGTGTATCTTCGAAGTCCAAGTTCCAATACCGGTGAAATTTAAATGGGACCACCTCTAAAGTATTACCTACCAAACGAGTAAGAATTTTCGAAATCGGTTCATAAATGACGGAGTTATGAGGTAACAAACATACAAAAAAAAACAGCATACAGACGAATTGAGAAACTCCTCCTTTTTTTGAAATCGGTTAAAAATAATCTAGCCCATGTCCTTCTCCAGGATTCAAGTTACTTCATACCGAATTTAATCAAAATTGTTTGAATGGGTTAGCTGTGAAAATGTATTATGTATTGAGGTATAGATTCATAAAACAATGTTGTGTTATACCCAAAGTGAAGAGAGGTGCCTTTAAAAACGGATTAATATAAGGAAAAATAAACAGTTTTATGTATCTTTAATATCAGAATATTATCAAATACTAATATATTACGTTATGATAACGTACAAGCCAGGTGTTTCTAATCTCCCGAATAAAGGGCGTTGGTACATCGATGTGATGACGTCATTATATGAGCACTACAACTGCGCATCGAAAACTGTATATAGAGACAATAACTCGACCTAATTAATAAAACAACGTCACTGCAACTGTTGTATGTAAATTGATATACCTACTAAAACTATTTTATCCTTTTCGAAGAACCTAAAAACTCGAAGCAGTGAAAAGAATCTATATGTACAAATAAAAATGAAATGTTGTTTGTAGACAAGCGCGAAACTTGAGAATGGCTGGACCATGAGTTGGACCGATTCGGCAAATTTTTTTTACATGTTCGTAATAGTCCGAGTAAGGCTTTTATGGAAAAAAAATTGGAAAAGTTGTCTGGAAATTGGGAAATTCTGGAAAAACCGAAAGTGCTTTTCTGTAAGGGAATTTTGTATGAACTCGAAACTCATGACACATACATGCATACAAAGATATCTTCATGTTTTATCCCCAACGGGGTAGTCAGAGAGGACGGAGCGCCAGAACAAGTGACTGAAATTATATATCTGGGGAGTGTGTTTTCGATGGATGGAAGACGTGAGTTGAGTGTGGAGAAAGACGGGTAGCAGCTGGCAATAAATTGAACGGTGCTTTTTTTGCATTAGTAAGCGGTGTAAATATATATAACAAGCCAAATTGGCCATCCGCAATGCGGTGTTGGTGCCAACTTCATTGTATGGTAGCGATGCCTAGATATGCGCAAAATGGAGTGAAAGTACTATAAATGCGGTAGAAATGCGATCTCTTAGAAACATGATGTGGTGCGGTGTCATCCTTGTGGACAAAATAAGCAATGAAGTACACAGTATAATAAAGTTAGACGACAATGTTATTGTAAAAATGAAGAAAGGAATGCTTAGAGATGCTTCGGGCACATAGAAAGAATGCTTGATGAAAAACTGACGAAGAAAATTTACAGAGCGAAAATGAGTAGTAGCAGAAGTCAAAAAGATCAAATCTGACTTACGAAGATCAAATAGCCAGAGTATTAGTTGACGGACGTGTCAAAAGCACTCGCATAACTTGGCAAAAATCTGTGAGAATAATGAGATTTGAGGCGGCAAAAGAAGTGTGTAAGGACAGCGACACTTGGCGATCCATCCTCTCTGACTACCTCATTAAGGATACGGCGTGAAGACGATTGCGTGTGTATGAGTGTCTGTGTATGCATAGAAATGTCACCGTTAAAATTGACTATAGTACTTCAAAACACTTTATTTTCGTAATGCAGGAGAAACCTCAACGCAGGTACGCAGCTCCCTGAGGGTGGGACTGGTTGACCGCTAGTAATGACTAAATGATATTCGAAAGTGACTTTTACGAAGTTACCAAAATCGCCAATTTAGATTAGATAAAATTAGATAATACTATATCGGAAATAACATTCTGTCTCCGCATTCCGCGTTCTGTTCTATATACCTAAGTTTATATATTTTATCTGCCTTTGACTCATCGCAACTAATTAAAACTTGCCAAGGGTGTGTCAGAGATGCATTAATTTAGAGATCCGTAAAAATTTTTTGGTTAAATAAAAGGTAAATTCTTGGTTAAAGTTACGATCACTTTAAATTAAAACTTAAAACACCCATTGCTTTTTTATTTCTCGTTTCTTACAAAATCTTTACATAAATCTACTATGAGATACGAACAGAGACACAAATATACAGACGGACAGACAGACATGACAATAAGGGTTCCAATTTTGTCATTTTTAACTGTAAAAAAAAAGGAATAACTGCTAGACTACATAAAAACAGCCAAAATAAATTCGACAAAAATTACTAAATGATCTCTGAACTTTCCAGAGTCTCCTTGTGTCTAAAATCATGCTTGTGTCTAGAATCTTATTTTTGTGTGAACCTCGACGCCATCGCCGCGACAACGCTGCCAGTATCTTGCCACCATTTTGCAGTGAGTGGCTCTAAAGTACGAAACGTAAAATGCGTTTTTTAAATGTGATTATACGAGTACAATACTTTTTTAGGTTTTGTAATTTTTATACTCAGCTCAAATAAAAAAAAAAGACAACGCCGTCGCGAACAACACGGCGAGGCCACCAAAACTGTGCCTTGCTGTGTATGTACATACGTACAAAGCAACATGAACATAAATGCAACCGAAAACTATACCTCGATTTATTGGTTTCAGCCACTCTCTTAAAGAAGCGTGACGTAATTATATGTAAATTACATTTTACTGCATTTTGACATTTTACTGTGGAAATGTGACTAATTGTAATAAAAAATTGGTATCATGTATGACGATTGCGTGTCCATTGCGCCATGACCGTAAAATACACTTTTCGCGGTAGATTTAACGCCACTATACAAATTACAATATGCAAATTCTCGTTTTGACAGTAGATATAGTGCGATATTTGACTGTCGCATGTTGACTACAAGTTAAGTTAAACTAATAAGCGTGCCGACCTCACTATTTCTTCTTAGCAGTACGTCTTTCTTTTTTTATTTGATCGAAGTTTAAAAATTCTTTATCGAATAATGTATACATTCGAATATTTTAATTTGGTTAAAACCACCTTATGTACCTAACACACATATATTTTGTCGTGTTTAGGCAATTTTGTTTTCAATTTTACTTTATTTCGATGAGTTCTATTTCCTTTTAATATAAATTATTTATTTTTGTGTTAGTTCGCAATCACAATTTATGTTATGTTTAAATCACCATAATGTTATTTGTGACAAACACAGTAATAGATAGAAGGAACTACACAGTCTGTTTATTTTTCCATTCCAATAAGCAGGGACTTATTTGCATTTTCCTTTTAGTCTTACTTATAACATAATACGAGTATGTAAGCAATTCTTCGAGTCTTTACCCAATATTTTTATTATAAAAATCTTATTTATAACAATTGCTTTTTATTTTTCTTTGAATAATTTATTTATTTGGAACTTTCAATTATGTTTACCTACCCTCTCACACAGATAACGTATCAACACATACCCCATTAATAACTGCAACCTTACAAACAGTGCAGTCCACATTAAAATTCACTAATTTTTCAATGAAGATCCAAACAAACAAGCTGACAAACAAATAAAGCAAATTTTTAAAATGTTTGCTTCGAATTAAGAGTAATCAAAAAAACCTATCACAATCATTTCTTCATAAGTCTTCAATGTAAAACTAAGTATGACTTTCCGAACAGTATTTCATCTAAACACTTGAGAAGGCTGTGCCTGTTTATTTTCTAATAATTTGTCGCTTCTCGCGTCTAAAAATATCAATATACCATTGCCCACAAAACGCCCGTGACTAACTTGCGCAGTTTGAACGAAGTGCGCAGTGCACTTACTTGATTTCACGAGCAGTACAGTCTCAATCTAATAAAAATAAAAAAGGCGCGTCGTTTTTTAAAATTAGCGATTTTGTTACGGTCCTGGGGGGTCGCCAGAATTTTTTTACTAACAAAAAGCTCGCGTATTCAAGAAGGTTGAAAAACACTGATATATAAGATAATCATCAACATAAATGAAGCTTATAAGCAGTCGCGATTATTTGGTGTATTTTCGAAGTCCAAGCTCCAATATCAGCGACATTTAAATGGGACCACTTTGGAGCTATACTCAATCCAACGGTAAAAGAATCATTGAAATCGGTTCATAAACAAAGAAGTTGTGACCGAACATACATAAAAAAATATATATACAGATAAATTGAGAACCTCTTCCTTTTTTTGAAGTCGGTTGAAAAGTAGCCAATGTCCTTCTTTAGATTTTAAGCTGACACTATACCACATTTCGTCAGAATTCATTGAGAAAATGTAACAGAAGCTACAGAATGCTATAGGGGAAACTACAGAATGATATAGGAGAAGTTACAGAATGCTATATACAGGAAAGATATTAGAATGATGCATTTTGATCATTCTTAACGAAGACAATAATGTTGTCATTTGATCGAGCCAGATGAGCATCGGAGTTTAGGTAGGTACATTAAACAATCTAAGAAAACCTTTGTGGAAAAAGGTTACTCAATTCTTACAATAATTAGAGATGTGCCGGATTGTAAAACATGTATATCCGCAGATACGAACAGGATACGGATTAATTAGTGTCTAGATCCGCGAATATGAATACGGATACGGACCTCAATTTTCGTACTTCATTTGTTCGTTCGAATACAATTAAATTAATCCTATTTTATGTAAGCATAGTGAGGTAACTTACTATTATAATATTTGTCATAATTATTTGTTTGATTTTTGCAATAAAAAGTGGCAGAACTGTAATTTTAAGAAATAAAAAGTAATTTCAAGTCATAATATTTCATTGCTATCTATATTTAAAATTCAAATTAATGAGATTCAATAATATAAAATATCCCTTCAAGATTCGCTAAAAAGTAACGGAATCGGATACGAATACAGATATTTTTCCCCTCGGACATCCGTGGCCACGGACACGGATGCGGATATCCGGCACACACGACTTCGTCCGTGTTAGTGGATTTCGAAAAAACCGTCGCTCAAACTACATACTTTCTAAGCTTTTCCCAACGAATTCGGAAGCTTTTCCAGTAATGTCGAACATAATGCATTTTTTGAGCTCAATCGATCGACGTTCGAGTCTAAGTGACATTCGAAGTAACACTGATATTTATGTACTACTAGTTATGCCTTACGGTTTCACTCGCCTTAAATTTGATATTTTTACGGTATAACAAGTATCTTATATTACTCTCTGAAAAGTTCTTTACCTACGATGGAAAGTCCCGACAAAATCGGTTCAGTCGTTTCGAAGACTAGCCCGTGGGGTTATTACGTAAAAATTTGCAGACAGCGGACAGCCACGCGATCACATCGCGACAGGTGACTAATTGTAATAAAAAATTGTTATCATGTAAGACAATTGCGTGTCTATTGCACCATGACCGTAAAATGCACTTTTCGCGGTAGATTTAGCCGCCACTATACAAATTCTCGTTTTGACAGCAGATATCGCGCGATATTAGGCTGTCGTATGCTGACTGTATAAGCGTGACGGACAAACAAACAGACGAAAATTTAAAGTGTGTTTGTGTTTTGGCTATGTGCAAATAACATGAGCACACATGAGCTATGAAAAAGCATTAATTTCGAAACCACAGACAAGACACCTCATTTTTATTTATATATATAGATGTTAGAAAATTAGGGCGATGTGCCGTGCAAATTGTTAAATGCAATGAAGTATTATAACAGGACACAAAATCAAGCACAAAACAAACACATTCTAATGTCTTAATAATGTTAATATCATTGACGTAAACTAGTTATCAGCTCGTTTACCCGTTACAGTTTTACGATAATAAAATAACTGTTTACTGGTTCTCTACGATGCTAATTTCGGTCAAATGTAAATCGATATCATATTCAACCGAGTACAGTGAATCGAAAATGAATGTTATCATTTTAACAGCGTATGTACAGTAAGACGCAAAAGATATGGCGCGTCGGTAATCTTCGTTCGCCCAGACACGGAAAGACGATCGACGAAAATATCCGAAATGCTAAATCCATTTTATAATCAATCTTATGCAATTATCGTATGGTGGAAAAATTATTGCAGTGCGTTCACTTTCTATTTCGCACGCGATAATATACACTACGTGTCATTGAAATAGGTCACTTTTATTAAAGTTTACTTTATTAATAAATTTGAATGCTTATTTTAATATACGACGTTTAAGTGAAGACAAAAACAAGAAATTATTATATCAGCTGCAAATTCAGGTGCGAATTGCATCTGAATTTGCAGCTAAAGCAAAAATCTGCAGCTAAGTGTAACCTCAAAAACACAACGTGCAGTCACAATGACGTCTGACGGCCGTCTGAAGGACGCGTCGTCAGCACACAAAGCGCCAAATCAATTAACCAATGACGGAATACATTTTAATTTGTAAATTGGCACCAAATGTAATTATTAAGGAATAAATTTAAAGAAATTAATATTTTAACATTGATATAACAATACATTTATGAAAACTTTATCTATGTTAAGAAACATATAGAATTATTTAAGAAGAACAGTGATACTCATAGTTTTAGTACTAGGAATAGAGATAAACTTGCAAATCGTGTAAGTCGACTTCAAAAAGTCACTAGCTCATTTAGGGGTCTATATGTGCGTTTTTACAATAGAGTCCCAATCAATATACAAAATTTACCTTTAGATAAATCTAAATCAGTTTTAAAGAAAACATTATAAAAGGCTACTATAAAATATCTGAGTACCTAGATGACGAAAACTCATGGGATTGACCTGCTCAGCTACGACCTAGCTTTTGTTTGTGTTTTTCTTTATGTTTTGATCCATGATACATATCATTTGATTTAATAATAATGAACAAATAATTGCATTGTATAAATGACATTTAAAATGATAAATTTTATATAAATTAACTTTGTGTATGACATAATACCTATATTTCATTATGATGACATATTTCAAGTGTACTTCAATTTACCTACGAAATATAAGTATCAAAATAAATAAATAAATAAACGCCTATTGATGTCGCTTTAGGATGTAGCTAACTGATTGGTCAATTCGTTCATTTAAAATTGCGTCTACTGCGCAGGTACATCGGTAAGCCATATAAGATGTGTACTACTGTGTATGTATAATAATACTCCAGACAATTACACAGATTGTGTGACCCCAAACTAAGCAGTAAGCTTGTACTATGGGTACCACACAACGAACTCTGGGGGAGTTCCCAGTAACACCCAGACTCCAAGCCAAAGCTTCCTAAATTGACCTGACCGAGGATCGAATCCGGGACCCTAGCTTGTAAAACAGATGCATATGCCACTGCACCAACGGGCCAGTCAATGTATGTATGTATGTATGAATGTTTGTAGAAATGTTTTATGTATGCATGTTTATCTGTTCCACTCAGAGCCGAAACTACCAACCGATTTGAATACGAACACACCCGTAGTAAAGTCGTTTTTTGTAAAATTCACTATTGACGTCTGCAATCAACAAAACTTTATGAGATCTATCGCAGTGAGTATCAAATTCAATTGCTTGAAAAGGACATTTCAAAAATATCAATACGTGGGAAAAAAATGATAGAGAATAGGTTCCCAACCTGGAGTCCGCGGACCTCTTCCAGGGGATCCGCAACCTAATAGTGACCAAGTGTATGACAGGAATGTGCAGTAAAAATAAAATGGTGCGGGCACTGCCCTGTAGCAATTAGATCGCAGGTGGTGTGCGATCTATGTGAGTACTGCAAACAAAAGTATGAGTATTGAAAGTGTATAGTATAGACCAGCCATTCCCAAAGTGGGCGATAACGCCCCCTTGTGGGCGCTGCAGGCCTAAAGGGGGGCGGTAAGAGACCCAGAAAAAAAATGGGGGCGTTGTGTAGAGGCCTGGGGGGTGATTTGTAATTTCATTTAGCTAGGAGGCATCTTAGACAACGACTGCATGAGCTCTCGACTCAGTAGACAAAATAAGTTTGGGAACCAGTGGTATAGAGTATAGAGTCGGTGTTACTTTGCGGAAATCCATTTCATGTGATGAATTCTGTAATGATATAGGTATTTGTATTGTATGTGTAAAATTATTTTTTTTCCTGAGGTTTTGATTAGTAAAGGATAGTTATTTTGTACTTCTCAGTGTTTTTTAATTCGGTTTAATTGTTTTTTTAATAAGTTTTTTATTATGGTTCACCCCTACTGCGCTTAACCTTATTACACTTTTGGGAAGACATCTACAGTAAAAAAATAAGGTTCCATATCTTAAAACCTGGCTGCCAAAATTTTTACCGTTTAATGGTTTAATGAATGGGAAATTTAAATATATATTTCTTTATACATTTATCTACCGACTGCCTAAAACCATAACGCAGTTTATACGTTCGATACATTTTTTTCTGCAATATGATGCCTTTTTGAGAGATTATCAAGTATTTCTCATAAATTACTTGAGTAATTTACATAAAATAACGGCTAACAGAAAGACAGTACAATTTACTAAATACTGGCTAAAGGATATTTTTTTATATGAACTAATATTCCAGTTATAACGATATATGTCGCGTTCGAGTGGCGGAGTGTGAAGGCGGAGCCTACACAAGAAACTTTTTTTGGGAGCTTGCTCTTAAAATGAAAAACGGAACCCGTTTATCTCATGGCTTCATTTTTCCGTCTGACAGACGATTTTCTCAGAAACTAAATGATGTTCAAACATGGTTCAAACCAAACAAAACAAAAAGTCGAACAACAGTAAAACAGTATGTCTTGTTAGCCCACATATTTTACGCTAGTCGCCATCTTAAAATATTACTAGATGAATTAAAAACGGGACAAATTGGGTAATCAAACTCGATTTGACCATTCCCCCTTATCTCTAAATTTACTGGACCTAAATTTAAAACGTTTCAGGGAATACATTACAATGTATTACCTAAAGATTACAAAATCGTTACGACAGTATAGTAAATATAGATCTCCAGAAATTAGGGTTTAGTTTACCATTTTATCGTACGAAAATTTCTGTGTATCAATCAATCTGGCACTTGACTTTTTAGGAACAAGATCTCGATATTACAGCCTCATAACACTAACTTACATACATAACAAAAACGTACGTCTATTATATTGGACTTCTTAATATGACATTATATGTATACTTTGACGATTGCCAGATCTATACCAATATAAATACCAACAGACAAGTTCTTTGATCGGTAAAACGGTGAACATAAAAGCTACATTACGTAATAATATATACGCGTATGATTCGCGTACAAGCATGCAAAAAGCATTACGTAGTACGTATCCATTCGGATAATAATGAACATGTATACTGAGAGAAAAACGTCGCGTACTGCGTCTGCAAATTGCGACTCGTTGGGTGGTTTTCTGTTTGAATATAACGTATTTTTGTTCCCAGAAACAAACTAATTGTTTATTGCTACAAGTCGAGTTGTTTGAAAGAACAACGTGGAAATTGTATTAACAATTTCCACGTTGTTAATAAGTTGTTAGAACAAATAAAAACTTGTTAAAAAACAAACTTAATATGATTTTGATGAAACCAACTTGTTAAGTCGAACAAAAGAAAAACTTGTAGCAATAACTACTTTAAATCGAGTTAATTCAATAAAATGTCTTGTTATTTTAATAGCATACCTGGTCGAAACAACGTTACTACTGAACTAACTAACCATTGACAGTAACAAGTTGAAAATGCTGTAATAAAAAGCTAACGTGCTCGTTGTTTTAAAAAGTTATAATTAACATTATCGAAATTGTTGCTGCAACCGAAAATTTTGTTGGCGCCAATTTAACCGAATATAATGTTGAATCCAACAAGATTCTGGTTGGAATTTCTCTAACCTTCTAAAAACTATATCAATGGCATAATATAGCCAAAGAATGCATCATGACAGTTTAAATTGGGAGTAAATAACAAGCGATGTTTACTGTATTACGGCTATTAAAGATTTTATGGCATTCTTATAACAATTTTACGATAAATAACGTTGAGAATCTTATGTGATAAGTAAAAAACGCTAACTAATAAACTAAAATGAACCTATATTTATCAAAACACGTTAAATTATTCATAAGTACTATAAAACCTTCATTAAAAAACGAAAGAGCAAATACTGTTGAAAAACTACTGTTACGCTTACATGTTTACCTTTTCTTCCTCTTTTAAGAATTGACAACAGGAAATTCGTTACCAAAACAAGTAAATAAAAATTCATTATGATTTTTGGAGCCTATATTTTTCTCAAAAATAAACAAACTAACAGCTTTTACTAAACGATCAAATGAAAACAATAATAATTCCCGGTAATTTTGGGTCTTATCCATACTTTTGATAATTATCACACCCATGAATCTGATCACTGGTCAAGTTACGTATTTTAAATGGAAAATTAAAACTCAAATGGCTCATACGTCCGTCCGTTTCTTCGCTTGTTACAATTCATTTACTCAGAAACTATCTAACACAAACATAAGATATTTGGTATGATGACACATGCATATTTTCCATTAGTTAACATTTTAAATATACTTAGACGAGTTAAAAGACAAGCTGGTATACGAAATCCACTTGGCCATTTGCCCCTCATCTACTGGATAAGGAATTTTTAAAACTCCAGGGAATATAAAGTGTTAAAGTGAAATGCGGTAGAAATGCAATTTCTTAGTAATAAATGCGGTGTTATACCCTGGTAGACAAAATACGCAATGAAGAGTACACAGTATGACGAGGTTGGACGACAATGTTATTGCAAAAATTAAGAAAGGAATGCTTATATTGTTCGGGTACATAGAAAGAATGAGTGATGAAAGACTGACGAAGAAAATCTAGTGTTAAAGTGAATGGTAGCAGAAACCGAGGACGGCCAAGGCTCAGTTATGAAGATCAAATAGCCAGAGGGTTAGTTGACGGAAGTGTCAAAAGCACTCGCCTATATAGGCGAAAGTGTGTGATGAGAATGACAAAATTTGAGGAGGCGAAAGAAGTATATATATAAGGACCGCGATACTCGGCGCTCCATCCTCTCTAACTACATCGTCGGGGATACTACATGACATGTTATGTCAGAAAGTGTTACTTAACACTTACAGGAGAGTATAACGAAATCCCAGATCTTATAGAATTTCAGCAATTATGTTAAGTTTACCATTTTGTAAGTCTCGTATGGAACTCTATGCGCACACATCACGCCCGCAGGTGATTTTGTTATGTTAATCTAAGATTTTGTCTGGATTTTGTCTGTTTCTGTCAAAAATTCGAGGATATAATAGCGAGCGTATATGACAGCGTATAATATACCTGAGACAGACATCAAGGGCAGGACAGTACCACAGTACCGCAACAGTACACGGCATTACCAAAATAGAAGACATATTATATAACACGTGTTATTATAATTTAACAATATAGTCAGAAGTTAGCGACTTCACGACAAGTTTTTCGTGTGATGACTAATACTTTTAAATACGCATTTATTGGTGACAAGAGCTTTGGAAATTTACCCACATACACAATTACATATACATACGCGTCATCAAACTATATCCTTAGAAGAAAGTACAGAAAGAGCGCCAAGTACTTTGGTTATAATTACTTGCCAAGTGATTAAGGCTGCAAACATCAAATAAAAAAACACTGAAAAGTACAAAATAACTAACCTTTACTAATAAAAACTCAATTACAATAAAAATAACTTTATAAATACGATACAGATACCTATATAATTCAATTAGTGAGTTACTGAAGTAGGTGCCAAGTTTATCAAACTAATAAACTTTCTGTTGTTGCACATTGATACACTACAGCAGGTCTACGATTAACTTCTATCTAATTCTGGAGCGCAACGATATACAAGAGAATCATCAATATAAATAAAGGTTTATAACCAGCCATGTAATTCTGTAAAAACTCGAATCGCCCAAGCGAGACCCGCTCAACAATTCACCCCACTTCGCATTCGAACTCACTTGCTCTTCAATTGGAATTCTCTAAACCAAACATACTAGGACTGAAGTGAAGTGATCTTGGATGCGAGTTTATCAGGGATTGCTTTAAGAGTAAACATCTCAGTCGATATTTCGTCTTAGTGTATTTTTAACTTTTTTGTGATAATTATGTTACATAAAACTTGTTTTATTTAGATTAGATTGTTATATTTAGCGAAACGTCAAAAAATTCATTTACGATATTACGACTCACCGCCGCACTCATTGTGGCAGCGCTAGTATCTTTGTCGACTTTAAAAAATACCAGTTCATGGTTGACAATCTCATGCTGCAGGTCTCGTTATACAATGTTATTTGGTATCTTTGGAGTCCAAGCTCCAATACCGATGAAATTTAAATGGGACCATCTCGAAAATATATGTATATCCTTTCAAACAAAAAAAAAAACAAAATTTTGAAATCGGTCCACAATTGACGAAGTCATCGGTGAAACCTGTTTTTGAAGTCGGTTAAAAATCGTCGATGTCACAGTATAACAATATTTTTTAAAACTTCGTGTCAAAAAATATGCTCTTAAAAA
The DNA here is from genome assembly GCA_907165235.1 of Zeuzera pyrina. Taxonomy (NCBI): domain Eukaryota; kingdom Metazoa; phylum Arthropoda; class Insecta; order Lepidoptera; family Cossidae; genus Zeuzera; species Zeuzera pyrina. Next base: position 11,859,117 of record OU015641.1, read on the forward strand.
CATCGATGTATGAAAAGTTCTTCGTAAATAATGTTTTCTGTGCCTTGTGTATTACTGTGTTGAACGGAGCTTTTGTATGTACGACTATTTATTTGCACTATAAATGATGGTGTTTAAATATTAATTTCATTTAAAATACTTATTACAGATGAAAGTGACATGAAAGTACAATGAAAATGTGGGCATATTATTTGTATAAGCAACCGAAAAGAAACGTAAAATTAAAAGCTATCCAGTGTTTTTCGACGGTAACTATTAATGTTTATTAATAAAAACATTGATGTTTCAAAAACACCAAACAAATTTTGTTTGTATCACAAACGACACGCTGTCCTCGTATAATATTGAATCTCAAATATCATTTTCTTTTGTCTCATTACGGCGAAAGATGCACCATGTGCGTTTTTGACATTTCCAGGCGACGCACTGACAATAGAGAAAAGCTTGCCGGTAAATGCGGTTCCACGGATCCGTATTCTTTCCGGTACTTAGGAATGTATATCCAAGTGTAAATAGGAGAAATATCCTTTTATACGAGTTGTGAACCGTCGGAGAGAACGCGTATGAAAATGAATGAGTTTGAAACGGATCTCGTGATGCGAGTTGTGAACCGTCGGAGAGAATGTAACGCGTATGAAAATGAATGACTTTCAAACGGATCTCGCGTTACGAGTTGTGAACCGTCGGAGAGAATGTAACGCGTATGAAAATGAATGACTTTCAAACGGATCTCGCGTTACGAGTTGTGAACCGTCGGAGAGAATGTAACGCGTATGAAAATGAATGAGTTTGAAAGGGATCTCGCGTTACGAGTTGTGAACCGTCGGAGAGAATGTAACGCGTATGAAAATGAATGAGTTTGAAACGGATCTCGCGTACTGAGAGTCTGAGATCGATTCATAACAAAGTATTCTGTGATTGGTCGCACACAGGTTCTCAGACAGAGGACCAGAGCGTCTAGACAAGTGGCAAACGTTTCGTAAAATAGAAACGCTTGCTGGCGTTATTGCTCGTCAAAAGTGCCCTTTGGGTTCGTTTTATGCGGCGGTTTTCACACGATTTTACGTTTCGTTTGATATATAAGAAACTTAATAACGTTTGACAACCAATTTAAAATTCGTTACTCTAAATCAAGCGGTATTTGTCATTCTATTCTACTAACGTTTACGACATTCGAGCCACTTGTCTAGGCCCCCTGGAGACATATACAAGTGGCAAATGATAAATACCACGTGATCTAGCGTAACAAATTTTAAATTGATAGTTATACTTTATTAACTTTCTATTCAATCAAACGAAAAGTAAAGTCATGTGAAAGCGCCGTATAAAACGTACCCAAATGGCGCTTCTGACGAGCAATAAAGCGTTTGCCACTTATCTAGCCGCTCTGGAGTCATCACGTACCTGATTGTTTTAAGTTTAAATTATTATAGGAACTACTCATCATTTTGTGATAGTAGAAATGTTAAGTCCTTCCCGAAATTGCGTCAAAAATTCCACCATCTGTATAATAATAGGCCTCATATCCATAAACAGTAAACTATAAAGGAATTAGTTCTCAACCAATGAATAGAGATAAAACAGAAAACCGGTTTTCAAGCCACAAAAAGGTGTCTTAAAAGATTTTACGTTTTAAAAGTATGATTATTGATTAGTCATTATTATTTATTTTATTTTTTTGTATAATGCAATTACGCATATACATAATTTATTATACATACATTATCAACATAAATAAATAAATAAAATTGAAGTGTCTGTCTGTGATTTCGAAATAAAGGCTTTTTCTTTAGCTTATATGTTTATTGGCACGTTATCAAAACCAAAACACGCGTTTGTCTGACTGTCTGTTAATTTGTCTCGACTAATCTTGGAAACGACTGATCGATTTTGATGGAAATTTCATTCGTAAATACAGGACTTTTCGGAAAGTAGTTTATATCCCGGATAAATATAAAATTTAACGCGAGTAAAACCGCGGGGCACAGCAACTACGTACATAATATGTAATACAAGTAAATAGATAATTTTTATAAACAATACTATTTAGTTCTTGAGAGGCAAAAGAAACTATGCCCATACAGCCATGTCGTCCACGTCCATTACTTTAATTCTTATTAGCATTTCTTTGATGTAAAAATTCTTCATATATCACCTTAAACCACATTTCTGACGTATATATTTTTTTTCTAACAATGAAGTCCCTAACACTCCTCCAGTAAAGTGATAGGCTATTAGGCTTAGTAGGATTTGCTAAAGTTATTATAATAAAAGGAACTTCATATAAGGACGTGAAAACTTCCGTTGCACATATTTATTCAGACCTTTCGATTCTTTTTTCGGATTAAAGATATTTTTATTTCTCATAAGAATTGTTACATTCACTTAAAATGAGAAAATTTAATTTACAGCATGATTTTACAAATATGCATTTGACCAGAGTGATGACAATGGCAGACGCAGTCTAAACATACCCAATTAATAGCATCAGTGTGATTTTTCTAAATGCTTCTTAAGTTGGTGTTTAAATGTGGCTAAAGTTACCGAATCCTTAATAACTTCGGGCAAGGCGTTATATAATTGTACTCCCTTAAACATGATGTTTTTTTTACCATATTCTGTTCTTGGTGTGTTCAACCTAAGGCTGTTTTTATTTCTGAAAGTGTATTTAGTGTCTTCAATGGTAAAGTGTATCTGAGTGTGAATTGAATTAGTGAGAATTTTTCTAATAAGTATGCACGTGTTGTACGTGTACATTTGCTTTATGTTAAATAGTCTTGTGTTTTTATAAAGTATGCGTGTAGGTGTGAGGTAATTATAATAATATAGTGTCTTTATTATTTTATTTTGGAGTGTTTGCAGTTCTTTTATATTTGTTTTTGATGCAGAGCCCCAGATTTCTATTAAATATTCCAGGTGAGGTTTTACTAAAGTATTATATATGGTGAAACTTAAATTTCGTGGGATACAAATGGCCATACTACGAATCATGCCAACAAGAGAAGATATTTTCGTTTGTAAAAGTTGTATGTGAGCCTTCCATGTCAATTTAGTATCAAGTATTAGACCCAAGTATTTTTCTTGTTCTGACTTGCGAATGGTTTCGTTATTAATGGTGAGACAATTATGTTCTTGTACAAAAACGCACACTCTCCGATCAAACGCACATTATACTATCAGTTTTGTACTTTTAATACTCTTTTAAACGCAAAAAATAGAACACCTATACAAAATGGCAAACTCACTTATCCCGTTCCTCCCAAAAAGTCATAGATAGATAAGATTATTTCTGGAAATAACTGTGCTTGTGTTACATTATTCCACATATCTTATATATTTACATAGTAGCTTTATCTATTATGGCCCTGCAATCCCTGCATGAACCGGCAACTGACGAGAAATTGCGCGAGTGAGAAGCATTATTTACATTCGTTGGTGAAAAATAGAGAAAGTATTAAAGGGCGCGCTTTAAGCAACGTTAACGCCAAATAAAATGGGTAAAAAATAAAAATAATGAATTCAATATTATTTTGTTCTATCAGACTTTCCTTATGTTCGTAACGTTTCAATAAGTAAAAAAATTAACGTAAAACCTTTCCCATTTCGGAGTAAACCTAAGCAAAAGTTTGTAAAAACTACAGATCTACCACAAATAGATATTGGATTTACGTGGTCAGTGTAGTCTCTCGCTCTGACGACCTATGTTTATCAAATCAGCCTTTGTGGCTTAAAATACTGCATTGTACCATCATGCCCAAGTCTTTATCTCACGTATATTTACAAAAGTATTATACATACATACACACATATAATTACCTAACAAATCTTTATACATACATATCCTCACGTTGTATATATAACGAGGTAGTCAAAGAGGACGGAGCGCCAAGCGTCGCGGTCCTTACATATTGCTTTCGCTTCCTCAACCCTCATCATTCTCCTCGCACATTTTCGCCTAGGTATGAGAGTGCTTTTAACATTTCAATCTTTTTTTGTTTGAAAAGGTATACTTCCGGGGTGGTCCCATTTCATTTCGTTGGAGCTTGGACTTCGAAGATACTTCAAATAACACCAGATAACCTTTATTTACATTCAGTCAAGAAAGAATCGGGAATGGATGATTTGTTTATGGTTCCAAATTCAATTTTTTGTTTTTTTTTGTTGTTAGATTGGCACAACTGTTTTCCATTTTGGCGCGGAGTTTGAGTTGCATCTGTTATTTAGATTAAATACAATGCTGTTTTAGTCATATAATTCTAGTGTATCTTGCGAATTTCATAATGGACAAAAACATCTAACAAAGAGTTTGTCTTAAATTTTGCATCGCCAATGGAATTTCGTGTTCGGAGTCACTGAAAATGTTACAAAAGGCTTACGGTGAATCGACTTTATCAAAAACACGTGCTTATCAGTGGTACAAAGCGTTGAAAAGCGGTCGAGATGTGATGGAAGATTTGCCTCGCTCTGGTAGGCCATCAACGTCTGCAACTGAAGTTAACATCGCAAAAGTGAAGGAAATAGTGACTGAAAATCCTAATTCAAGTTTAAGAGAGATAGCCGCCGAACTTTATGTGTCTTACGAGTCAATCCGTACCATTTTAAATAATCACTTGGGTATGAAACATGTTACCGTTCGGCTAGACCCAAAAGACCTGAATTTTCTCCAAAAACTCAATCGCATAAGAGTCGCTGAGGACATGCTAGAACGAGTCAATTCCGATCCAACATTCATGAAACGCATTGTTACTGGTGACGAGACGTGGGTTTACGAGTTTGACATGCAAACTAATCAACAAGCTTCGGAGTGGCGCCTTCCAACTGAATCGAAACTGAAAAAACCTCGTCAAAGTCGATCAAAATTCAAAGTCATGTTGACTGTTTTCTTTAGAAATTGCGGTGTTGTGCACTCGGAATTCTTTCCGGAAGGTCAAACGGTAAATAAAGTATATTATTTGGGCGTTGTGCGGCGTTTAAGAGAGCAAATTCGACGAAGAAAGCCAGATTTGTGGAAAGTAAATTCTTGGATTTTGCACCACGATAATGCGCCTTCGCACAAGGCCATCATTGTGAACGAATTTTTGACCAACAACTCAACAAATACCATCGACCAACCACCTTATTCACCAGATATGGCTCCAGCCGACTTCTATCTTTTTCCTAAACTCAAATTACCACTTCGTGGCACTCGTTTTCATTCGGTAGAAAACATAAAGGAGAATTCGCGGCGAGCACTGAACTCAATTCCGGAAAAAGCGTTTAAAAAATGTTTTGATGATTGGATTATTGGTTGACGTAAGTGTATCGTTTCTGAAGGAGCATACTTTGAAGGTGATAAAATAAATTTGGATGAATAACTAACATTTCGTGTATTATTGATCTTTTCCCGGTACTTTCTTGACAGAGTAGTATATTGATGATTCTCTTGTATATTGTTTCGCTTCAGAATTAGAGAAAGGAGTTAATTGTAGACCTGCCCTAGATATTTATTTAGGCCAAGGTCACTAAAAGGAGGAGAGGTCACCAAAGGGAGAAACAAAAAGATTTAAAGAAAAAAATTAAACCACCTTCAAAAAGAAAACACTGAAAAGTACAAAATAACTATCATTTACTAATTAAAATTCAAGTACAAGTTTTCAGTGTTTTTTTTTTGAAGGCGGTTTATTTTTTTCTTAAAATTATTTCTCTTGTAAAGTACAAAAATAAATAAAAAATTTAAAAGTACTTATGAATAATGATTTCTTTGGTTTTTATAATAATAGGGGCTAAAGTATTAAATTGCCGTTTCAACGCACTGGCCACTTTGAATTAAAATTTACCCTGCATGGGTGTCAGATTTCGGACTGAAACTTTTTCACACGAAAACTACAAATAACGTTTTAAATTTTAAAAAATCATGACATTTGATTGTTCGACTTTCAATTGTTTTTACCACTGTTTCTACATTCAGCCTTTAACTTGAAGATGGATACAGCGAAAATCAGAGTAATTTTCGAATACGAGTTCCGACGTGGTACTAATGCAGCTGAAACTGCTCGTAATGTCAAAGCTGTGTTTGGAGAGACACGTCTAACGAACGCACCGTGCGTTTTTATTTAACCGTTTTAGTAGAAACTTCGACTTGTAAAATGAACCACGAGGAAGACCAGCTACTTATGTAAATAGCGTTGAATTGAAGCTTATGGTGGAAGCTGATACGAATCCGAGTTTTTCAGTACGAAGCGTCAATTTTATATTTTAACCCCTAATCTGTCTGTCATATGCAACAGCTTAAAGCTGTACTCAAACTGAGGCGATCCCGTGCGGGGCGCGGGATGACAGTTCGCGCGAATCGCTTGCTCGCTCAGTGGTTCACATTGACACAACTTCCCGTGAGTCATTAATCATTATTTTTGGTTGTTCAATGAAGAAACATCTTTTGATTATGAAGAAGTTGCTGTTGTTAGCGATAGTAGAAAAAGACTATCAAGATTCAAAGTATGACATGCAAAGTTGTTTATTAGTTGCATTTCCTACTATAAAAAAAATCTTCTCAGAAAACAACTTTTTCTATGGCGATTTGTTGTTGAATCGTGATCAGACTTTACCATTTATTTCTTATATTCTGTATAACATATAGTTGTTATAGTAGTCACAGAAAAAATCGGTAGTTTTAAGGTTTTGTAGCCAAATGTCAAAAAACGAAACCCTTATAATTTCGTCCAATCATCTGTCCGTATGTGCACGGCCATTTTTTTCAGAGACTTACAATAAAAATTAGTAAGATAGGGCGTATTCATTGAACTGCTACACAATGACGTAGTGAAATTTAAAAAAAAGTAAAATTAGTGGTGGAACTTCATAAAACAGAGAGATAACAAATCTAGTGCACGTAAGCGCGTGTACACAAAAATACGCAAAATACACAAAAGCGAGATCTATTCATTTGTCGTTAACAATTGTAGACATGCTGCGACATTGTAGATCTACAATAATTAAGAAATTTAGCATAGATCTCGCTTGTTTGCTCTTGTAGCCCCTTAACTTATAATTCATCAATTCATCATGTACGATATGTATCGTCACACCGTTTTTTGTTGAGGGTTGAACAGAGAATCTCAAAATAATAATTGGCAAGCGCGAGTCGGACCCGCGCACCGTAGGAAGGAAACATGTAGTTATTTAGTTAAATTCAAAGATCGCCTCAAAAATCATAACTTCAATACGCATGTACACAAAACGTTGAGCACCGCTTGAACGGGACCCCATGTTACTTTTGTTTGTAAAGGCTTTTTACAGATTTCTAAAAGGCGTGCTAGTCTAAGACATTGTTTTATTATTCCTATTTATTTATATAAACCTAAAACAACGCTGATTATTCCAAATTTTTCGCTTTTCAAACTTCGGAGATAACATGACAACGGCATTAATTTATGACATTTTTCATCACAAGTCAAAAACTATGCAGCATAAAGGAAATAAAAATATATATTGTACTAGCGATCCGCCCCGGCTTCGCACGAGTAGAAAATAAAATACAGCCCATGTTACTCGCTGATAACGTAGGTGAAAGAATTTATGAAATAGGTTGAGTAGTTTTGGAGTTTATCCACTACATACAAACAAAGTTTTACCTCTTTATAATATTAGTATTATATAACGTGCAAATTAAGCTCTTTCATATAATAATAACCCACTTCTAAATTAAAAATTATAATAATAATTAAAAATATTTAAAATATTGATAATAACTGAGATACATTGGACTATAATATCATCTGATTATTATTTGAATATTAATAAACGAGAACAAAGTGGCTAGAGCTTCTAAATACAACCGGAAACCAAACGGAAATACAGAGATACCATTACAGATATACCGTGTTTTCTTTTCTTATTCCAATACTTAGCTGCAGAAAGTGTATATTTTAAATAAATTAAAATGTCAGTATTTTATTTGCAATTAAATATTAATTTCGTATTTTTTATTAAATAAACAAAAACTACTTTCAACTTTCCAACCGCGTTAAATCTACAATTTTAATGTAATTTTTCTACTCTTTACCAACGATTGCATTGAAATCTATTAGTAATTTTCAATGACGCTTGAACAAAAATTCTGAAAATGTTTGTTCTGAGTTTAGGGAAAAAGGGGTTGTTTTCCAAAAAAGGCTGTCCCAATCATTTAGGCATTATTTCAGAACGATGTTCAATCGTGAATCTCTGATTCGAGTTAGAAAAGGATGCCACTACATGGAATAGATAGCGGTATTTCCTTCTAACTATTTTCATGAGTATCAATCTAGAACATGGGCCTTAGTGTTCGGTATCAAAATTTGAAAATAGAAACATAATGGATTCATTTTAGTTTCTGTCAAAAACTTTTTTTGACTTTTTTTAGACTATTTCACGTAAATATTTGGTTATAGGAGCTCATAGAGTTAGTTACAATTTAAAACTTCGCTGCCACCTTTAACGCTATTCATTTAAAATATTTCCCATGCATATACATCACACAATAGACTCTTTTGGACTCGTCAACCACCTTTTATTTAAGGGTTTTATGAGTGAAATTGGTGCAGTCTAAATGAAATCTATATTTACGTTTATTATTTTGTTAATGAAATAGAAACATAACATTCAATATCATAATTTAGAAAAAAATTAGTACGTAAGTTCTTGGTACTTTTAAAAAATGTCAACAAATACTCACTGAGACACATCACTATAAATTCTTCTTATGCACGGATTCTAGAATTTATCCAATACAAATATTCCGAAGCGAAAAAAACACGCCAAAAATCTTCACAGTATACTCAAGACTATCAACAATAAACTCGCTAGTTGTCTATGACTAAAAACTTATCACACAGCTTCTATGACTATAACCACCATAAAATACTTACAACGTTCCTCAAATTAAAAAAGAAGAAATTTAAATTTAATTTCGAATAATTGATGTGATTGTAAACAAGCGCGCTGTCGGTACTCGATTTACAAAATAATCGCTAAACAAGATCAATGGACTAGGGCTAATATAATATACGATAGGCCCGTTCGAGTACTTAGAACCAACTGCGCGTTAAAACTCGCGAATAACATTATCAAATGAACAACTCAATATGTATTTATTCACGTTGTATACAAGCGTTCCTTTGTTTCTTTATTTTTAGAGCGTTGACTTTTGACACTGGCTGATTAGAATAAAAATGTGGTTAAGAATCAGACGAGCCAGTAAGTTTAACAAGTGTTCATGTTACAAAATTTTAAATTTAAAAATATTTATTCGATTAATAAAACGATTATAAACTCAATCGCGTAGTAGTAAAAAAAAGCGCGAAAGCTTCTTGTATAATAATGTAAATTACGAGACGTAACATCTCTCCATCTCTTTATAATATTCAAAGCAATTCAGTGTAAAGCATCAAAGTAGACAGACGAAAAAACCTTCAAGGTTACATGGACAGCTACCATTTTCTTTATAATGTATCAAACATGTTTTACATTTCCACGGGTAAAAACATATTGTATTTAATTTAATGTATGTAATTTAATTAATGGCTCTATTAAGAATTGTAAGGTAAGCAGAAGCGCCATAACTTTAAGTTTTGGAGCCTCAGAGCTGCAAGTGGCTTTGGGGGAGACCTATACCATTTTCGTTTAATAACTGTTAGCAAAAGTTTAGACTTTAGAGACTAAAAACGTCATATGACATAATATTAGTAAACTTTTAACGTGGGGTGCAATACTATTACGGCCAGGGGACCTGGAGGCACTGCCCTGCCTGTATCTACGGCCTTGATTCTATCAAGTTTTTTACATAATATGCCTACACATATAAATATATACATATGTACATACGTACTTATATTTTTAAATGGTGTGGCGCGTTAGTAAATGTGTATGCAATGACTATACAGATAACTAAACAACTTAGTCCCTCAAAATACAGAGATTTCGAAAAAGACATCTTTAAAAGTATTACATAATATAATTATCTATACTACATATAAATCTCTAGCGTCTGTCTGTAATTACAATTTTACTGTCAAATTTTGTGATAGATAGTTATTTTATGACTTCGAGTCTACCATTTTTTACATTTTTGACAGTCTGTCTGTATGTCCTTTTATAACTCAAGAACAGCTTGACCGATCTTGATAAAAATTGGTATGTAGTATGAAAATCTGATTACGCAACAGATAAAATTTACCCCTAAAGGGATGAAAAGGGGGATGAAACTGCATGGGAAATGCTAAACCGCTGAACCGATTATGATGAAATTTAACATGCAGATAGTTTGATATAGGCTACTTTTTTATCAAAAATCTGAAGGTGAAAAGGGGGACGAAACTTTGGGAAATGTTAAACCTCAGTAATGATAAAATTGGTGCAGTGATAGAATTTTCTTATCAAAAAGACATAGGTTACGTTTTTATCAAAAATCTACCCCTAAGGGGCTGAAAAGAGGGATGAAACTTAGTATGGGAAATGATAAACCGCTGAACTGATTATGATGTTGCATGGAGATAGTTTGACACATAAGAACGGACATAGGCTACTTTTTTTAATCAAAAACCTATCCCTAAGGAAGTAAAAAGGGACATGAAACTTTGGATAGGAAATGCTAAACCTCTGAAGTAATTATGATAGAATTTGATGCAGAGATAGTATGTGCCCGGGGCAGACGTAAGCTCTTTTTCAAAAACAATCTTTGTACATACGAGTATATACATGTACATTGTAATCTAACCTAATCCAGGAAAGCCGCAAAAAAACTTTCTGCGCAGACGAAGTCGCGGGTACAGCTAGTACAGGTACATTCTTCGTTTATTTGTTTTTCAGAAGTGATGACGGTAAATTTGTTGCAATTATTTGAGGCTTTTTGGAAAAATACATATACTGTAATCACACATTTATTGAGATCGCCATACGAAGCCATAATTTTGTTTTTACAATTTTTTTTAAATCTTTTATATATATATTTTTTTTAAATTAAACTAAAAAAAAAATTAAGTTAAAAGTCGACTTTAAAAGTCCACGTCTATGGAAAAGCCACTACATGCTACAAAAATGTTGCAAATTGCAGCTGATGACGTTAGACAGTCTCTGAGAAAAAGGATTCTGACATACAAACTATAAGTGATTCCATAAGCGTTCCATTTCTCCAATTTCGATATAAAAAATTAAAAAAGTGAAAAGTTGCAAAATTGCAAAAACGTAAGTTTTGGGAGGGACACAGAACATAATGAGTGAGTGATTTAGAGCTAGCTAGCATTAACAATCACGGGTGATATAGTCGATCATCATTACATGACTACATGACCAGATATTCGATTGATAAGATAAATACATAGATTTTTACGATATATATTTGCGTAATTAATCAATTTCAACTGCGCTTACGCACTCTACATGACTATTTACTATTTTTTTTCACTTATCTACATATTATTATCAACATTATACAAAATAGAATACATACATATATTATCTACTCATTAAATATTATTTCATAAATATAATCACATCGAATTCCACCTAATATTTATTACAAACAGATAAATACAAATACATCAACTCTCTATTAAACCTGTGAGGGTGTAGACAGAATCAAACACTGTAAATATTGTATGATGTACTTATATAGGAAACTGTAATAAAAATATCTTTTATAACAAAATTTTATAAAAAATCGACATAATCTTGTTAAACAAAAATTTGTTTTTAGATAATTGATTATGTAATACAAACTTCAAAATATATAAATTCCTACCGAAATCTTATGTTAAAATGTAAAGAAAAGTAAAGTTTACTGACATCTCGCTTGCTCGCTCGCGAGAAGCAAGTTCCTTATACCGAGCTTAAATATTTGGTGCAAGCCACCCTAAATATGATAAAATTATAAGGAATTTCATCAAAATCCCTGTAGAAATTGGAAGTATAAACTAAACAAAATTACGATATTAATGAGTGTTATATATAAAGATAAAATCGCGATTCGCGAAATCGCCATTTTTACATCCCGATGCGAAATAAGGGCTGTTACAAGTATGAAGCATTTGTCTATGTTTATTTATGTGTCTGTATTTCTGTGTATGTATTTCTGTGTCTAATGTATATATTTCTGTGTGTCTGTATCTCTGTGTGTCTGTATGTAGGGCTTCCCTGGAATAACACTTACTATTTATTTCAATCTCATCGGAATTCATCGGATTACTTAATAAAAGAATATTCGAATTTAAAGTTTCCTGAGTCAGTAACAATTCTGTTTTCGTCAAAAATCTTACTACAGACTACACCGAATAGTATTGACATAACAAAAGATGAATTTTTCACCACAACTGATAAATTTTTATGAACCCGGAGTGCTAGAGGACTGAATTTGTACTGGGACAACACATTGTAATTCAGTACTTCAACATCGTATAAATAAAACATTAATTTGATCAACACACCAACTTTAACTGTGGAAATTTACATATTACTTGTAATAGCAGATCTAAATATGTGTCAACTTCAAGTGCTGTTTACTTCCCATTTCCTATAACTTTTTAACTTTGAGTTTTGTTATAATAAGCTTATCTCCGTACACTTACATTTTCTTCAGTTTGTTAAGATTCAATATTTTAAAAGACAAAAAATGTTTTGTCTCACTGATGTCCCTGTATTATCGCTAAAATTACTCTGAAAATATAACTATATTTTACCAACGAGTAACTACTTGTAGATACATTCATGCATTCATTTCATACATGCATGAAATTATTTAGTACTAGGAACTCGCCCCGGCTTCGCATGGGTAGAAATTTTATTGAAAATAAAATACAGCCTACGTTACTAGCTTATAATATAGCTTTACATAGGTGAAACAATTTTTGAAGTCGGTTGAGTAGTGTTTGAGTTTATCCACTACATACTACATACAAACAAACGAAGTTTTCCTCTGTATAATGTTACTAGCGACCAGCCCTGGCTCCGCAAGGGTAGAAATTTTTTTAACAGACTTCAAAAAAAGGAGGAGGTTCTCAATTCGTCTGTTTTTTTTTGTATGTTTGTTACCTCATAACTCCGTCATTTATGAACCGATTTCGAAAATTATATTTTCGTTTGGTAGATAATACTTCAGAGGTAGTCCCATTTAAATTTCACCGATATTGGAGCCTGGACTTCGAAGATACACTAGATAACGCAACCTGGTTATAACCTTTATTTACATTGACGATTCTCTTGTATATCATTGCGCTCCGGAATTAGAATGAAGTTAATTGCAGACCTGCCCTAGATATTTATTTAGGTCAAGATCACTCAAAAGGGAGAAATAAAAAAATTTTATTAAAAAAAATGAAACCGCTTTCAAAAAAAAACACTGAAAAGTATAAAATAACTATCCTTTATTAACCAAAACTCATGTGCAATTAAAATAACTTTATAAATACGAAACACATACCTATATAATTAAATTTGACAGTTATTGAAGTCGGTGCCAAATCAATGTGCAACAACAAAAAGCCTTACTTTGGTAGGCTTGGCACCGATTAGCTGATAATGTAGCTTTCTATAGGTGAAAGAATTATTGAAATCGGTTGAGTTGTTTTTGAGTTTATACATTACATACAAACAAACACAGTTTACCTCTTCATAATATTAAAGTAATAAAGTAATTTGGTATAATTTAACCACTCGTTTATTGCCTTTGCCATATCATTATTTGCCTTATTTGTACTGTGGTTCCAGATATTTCGTAAGAAACAAATCAACATGCATAAACAAATCACTATTATTTATCAATCAAAGCAATAATGATGTGTCACCGGGGCAAAATGTAAAATTTTATCACAAAAAGTTAATAACTCAATGACATTTACGAGTATTCTGTGTAAACATGTCAAGGAAAACTTTTTTTGAATATAATAATAAGAATGCGCCAGACGATACACACTAATCATCTGATCTCAAACTAGGGTATTATTCCCTGTGCTATGAGAACCAGACGACGACTACTGAGGACGTCTCCCAGTACACTCAGACCCGAGACAATCTAGAAAAGTTCATTTTCTAATTTGACCCGACCGGAATCGAACCCGGAACCTTCCGTGCTTGGGTTAACGTCTAAACCACTGCACCACCTAGGTCGTCAAATATAGCTCTAGTATAGTCCACTTATCAAATCAAATAAAAATAGAACAAACAAAATAATAGAACTTATCGTTCCTATTTTTGTTGGTTTGTGTAAGAGTAATGTAATTTGTGTATAAGTAATTATAAAAGTGTGTCATGTGACCCTTTTTACCCGCCTGCGAAAGAGGGTTATGTTTTTCGAGTTCATATATGTATGTGAATATGTATGTATGTCCATATCTTTGGCACGCTCTGTAGTCTAACATAGGTGTCATTAGATTTGTCTTAACTGTGGGAGTGACATAGGGTATAAAATTTCAATATGGCGCCCGAGGAAAAGAAAGTAGAAGGGGAAAAGTATAACACCTTGGCTATCAAATGAAAGGTAGTGAATAGCCAATTCCAAATATATAACAATTAATAACTAATAAAAATTGCGAAATGCAGTCGTCTTTTGTTTTTTTAAATAATTTAGTCTTGTTTTAGTCACAACCATTCTAAACTAGCTAATTATATTCATTTCTAAAGATATATGCATTATGGTTGTGACGAACTCATAGACTACGATAAAAAAATCATGACAGTTGTCTCAAGACTTCAAACTTGAATGCCTCTTCAATGCGGGCCTCAAAGCTTTAATAAGATCCCATGGACATGTCTTTATGTAAAACAACTGGTCGATGGGTCAACAATCCTGCATGCGTTGAGATATCATAAATAACATTTACATTTAATGTGTATTGTGAAAGTGCTAAATATTCGCAAGAAAAGGGTTTTCTGAGTGCATTACACCATAAAAAAACATCCTCCGCTTAGTTACCTCGTTTTTTATAAATTGATTTTGTATGTGGTGTCTTATATTTTATGTTTCAGAGACAAGATTAATTTGTCAATCTTATCATAAAAATCGCGTTTTTATTCTCGAATAACTCGTAAACCCAACGCTTTGGGAGTACTTACTGCTAGTTTATTTATAAGCCTATGTTTACAGGATTGTATATACGTGTACCTTACTGATTACGAAGGTCTAATTGCGAAATAACAGTAATATAGACCGTCCAAGTGCGAGTCGGACTCATCCACCGAGAGTTCTGTGGTGTCCCTCAGAACACCAGAATGCTGGGGGTCCACAGAATGTATATTTTGTGTTATCATATTATATTTAAAAAAAAAAGATTTCTTCCATTCAGTTCGGGATTATTAGCTCGAGCCCGTCTCACACTTGGCCGGTTTTTTATTTCTTGTTTTACTTCAGAGGCAGTACTTAAATCTGTATCACACCAAGTTTGACGCTTGTAACTCTTGGTTGTATATTATATTATTAAATATCCATCGTTTTTACAATAGAATATCGAAAAGACGTTTAAAAGAACACATTTCTTGTATGTATAGGACCAACAATACGTTCCTTGTATGTATAGTATTGTAACGAACCCCTCTTAATTTCTTTTTTATTATTAATTAGGATTTCCGCCTTAATAACATACAT
This sequence comes from Zeuzera pyrina, assembly GCA_907165235.1. Taxonomy (NCBI): domain Eukaryota; kingdom Metazoa; phylum Arthropoda; class Insecta; order Lepidoptera; family Cossidae; genus Zeuzera; species Zeuzera pyrina. The sequence continues at coordinate 11,874,703 of OU015641.1, forward strand.
TCTGTGAAAAGTTCAACCGGCTATTATGATTCAAAAGATACAGCCTTTTAAAAGTATAGGACAGGTCTTAAGCAGACGTACAGACAGACAGGACCGACGGACGGACAGACGGCGTACGCTTGGTAATAGGGTCCCGATAGCACCCTTTGGGTACGGAACCCTAAATACGTATAAGTATTAATAATGGAATCCACTAAAACTCCTGCAGTGGTCGTTCTCGGCGCGTTGTCGAAGGGCTCAGCTAGTGTACGGAACGCACCGGAACCCCTCTTGCGATGTGCCGAAGCACTTCTTGGGGGAGCAGTGATAGTCCCCCAAGTGGGTAGTGATACGACAGCGCAGGTAACAAGCAAAATGTTAAGTTTATAGACCCAGCGATTTCGGTTGTGCGTGAAACCATCTCTTCAGTCAGATAGATCTTAAGTATGTAATATAGTATTATTATGGGAGGAAAATGGATAAAGGAAAAACTTCATGTAACTAGAATGAAATTTAGAATGAAATTAAATATTATTGGAATAAAGAAAAGCTAAAAAGTAGATCGGAAAAGGAAAATAAATAGAATCGGGTTTTGTGATTAGGATATATAGTAAGTGTTGGAAAAATTAATGTGTTATAAACAGAGGTCGGAAATTAGGGTGCAAAAATACCTAAATTTCATTTGCGGACTGATATAGAGTTGCTAAAACGGGTCCCTAAAACGGATTTGCAGGGGCACTAATTTCATTTCTAGATATTGTAAATGTGATTTTGCCAATAAATTCTCTTAAATATACAAATAGAAATTGTCTTCATACATTTTGCGATTAAATTTGAGATTTGATGACATTTGACGGAAAACGTTTCGAGTGCTTAGAATGAAGAACAAAATTATAAAATACTAATATTTTTGCAATAGTTATCAAATAGTTTGATCTCTAAATGTACATATGAGGTTTTTATGTTATTGTGTAATAAGTAGCCAGATCCCAAAGGGCCTCTTATATTTAAATATTATATTTCTTAGTTTTGATATTCAAAAGTTGTTGAAGCGGTTTCACACGCCGTATAATTTTTCTTTTAAAGTTATGCGATTGAATTTTTGTTTTCGCAGATATTTCAAAATTCAAAAATGTACCTATTTCAATTTAGAGATATCTAACAAAACATAAAAATAATTCGACTCACAAATATTTCAAGCTTTTGTACTTTTAATAGTTATCCATGAAATACTTAGGACCAAGGCCTTTTGTTTTAAATTTCATATTTCTTTGAAAATAAAAGTAGATAATGTATTCCCTTAAAGGTTAAGCTATTAAGCTAATGTTATTAAGAGTTAAGAGTTCAAGAGTTCGATCAAATTTAATTTTCGCAAGGCATCAAAAATAACTAAACGTATTAAATTTGGATAAGGACTACAAGAAATAAGTATTTCATGTACTAATGTATTTTTACAATCTTGTCTTATTCATAAATTAAATAATATGCGATGCGATATCAGCAATATTTTATGTCTACAAAGTACAGCGCGGCCCTTGTGCAAGAGAGAGACAACGCTATTTGACCAAATGTATGTACCACACTTTGAGAGAAATAAATTATATTCTATTCCACTCCATTCTAGTCTATTCTCCAATCAAACTGGGGTCCTCATAAATCAGTTGTAGGGACCCGTTTTAGCAACTCTATATCATTCCGCAAATGAAGTTTAGGTATTTATGCTCCCTAATTTCCGATCTCTGGTTACAAGTTAATTAAGTAAAAAAAATCTTTGAATAAACAGAGGAAGCAGTAGAATAAATAAAAAAAACCCCGTCTCTTCTTTTATAAGAGTACATATCGATAGATAAAAAGTATTTTTTAAATAAACTTTTTATTTTTACCCGTGCAGTGTCTACAATTAGGTACATCGATTTACATAGACGGTAAATAAAGGCCAAGTCGACTGCATGCGACGTCACATATGACCTTGGTCACCCGTATTTCCACTAATTAAGTCGCAAACCTAACGGCTACGCCAAGGTTGTATACAACAAAACAAACCATAGACAAAACCTACTGACATAACGGACATAACTGTTAACTTACTAACACATAGTTACAAGAACGTCCATATAGTCTAAATTAAAAATCAAGCTGGCTTTGATCATGAATTTTCCAAATATTGTATAGACTCGGTGTTACTTTGCGGAAATCTATTCAAGCACGTGTTATCAAAGCATCCTCAGGATAATTAATAGGATAATCCATATCGGAATTTGGTGCTGGTTAGCTGACCTAGTCTGGAATATCCTGGAGTTGTTTCATTAAGAGGTAAAACACGTGTCGATTTTTGGAATTATCATGGACAGTAAAAATTATAAAAGTTAATAACATTAATTTTTCAAAAGTGATAACTTGACCTTTAATAATGAGTTAATGAGACTTGAACTTTCATGAGGGCCATAATATATTTTATATATGAGGTAATTTAAAGTTAAATTACGAATAATGTTGACGAAACGATGACAAAAAAGACTAATCGTACTTGATTCAAACCAGAAATAAACTAATTTTTTTAATTTTATTTTTTTTTAACTACTAGGAAAACGTACGAGAAACCACTCCCTGACATTTACAATACCAGAGCTAAGGAATACACTTCCGATTGTAAATGTGTTGGCAACCCTGAGGACTAATATTTTATGCTTCCATCTGCCAGAAATATCATCGACTGTCTTACCCTCTAAAACGGAACGATTAGTGAATACGATGTACTGTAGATGATAGCGACTCGTACCGACCCCGCACAAGGTCCTACCGCCTGTAAATACTCATTATTGGAACGAAGTTCCTTACGCGGCTTGCGGCTTACGGGAGGTGTGAGTTGGTAGAAATCGTCACGTAATGAAAAAGCATTATGGCCTCTCCATTCGACTCTCAGCGACTCTCTCTCTCTTCTTAACACATGCTAGTTACACACCACGAGGCGCTGGGTTCTTTAGCTCTATACATAGATTCACAGTGATCTTTCTGTCTCTTTCTATTATATATGAGTGTGTTTGTGCGTACGAGTATCGAGATTCGAGTAGCGCGCGCGCCGGCTGTTTAAAATCGTTACTTTACTCAAGGAAATTTTGTTAAAACTTATTTCTTTTTTGATTTTGTTTTAAATCATATTGAATTTTATTGTCTTATCATTACCTACAATTAATTTTTGAGAAATGAAAAGTGCAGCTAAAGAACATCGTCCTGACAGATGTCCCCCGACCAGACACTTTTTTTATTACCTTTTTTTTATTGTTAATTACCATTGCTGGCCCGTTGGCGCAGTGGCATATGCATCTGCTTTCCAAGCTAGGGTCCCGGGTTCAATCCCCGGTCAGGTCAATTTAGGAAACGAACTTTTCTAAATTGGCTTGGAGTCTGGGTGTTACTGGGAACTCCGCCAGAGTTCGTTGTGTGGTACCCATAGTATAAGCTTACTGCTTAGTTTGGGTTCACACAATCTGTGTAATTGTCTGGAGTATTATTATTATTATTATTAAAATGTCGTCCAAAATTAGTGATTATGAGAAAAACAATGAGTTCGTAACTGATTTAATTCGATCCTAATAATCGTTTACAACGAATGTATTCCACTTGAATACACCTAAAAATATCAAAACCCACCGCCTGCACTCAATTGAAAGTAAATAAAACGAAGGTGCAATAGACCGGTAACCGGTTGGCAACAATGCCTGCAAACAGGTGGTTCTAATGCAAGCGGAGAGAGAAGCAATAGCGGATTATACAGCGTAAGAACACGACTTTTTTTAACATAAACTCTATGGACTCTATTAATAAACGCGGCGTAAACTTCGAATAGTTACGACAGTCTTCTGTCATAGTCAAACTTATGAACAAAAGAAAATGATGGAATGGAACAAAAATGTGTACCTAAGTTTAACCATGTTGTAATTTTTATTATGAGTATGAATTTATTAATTAAAATTATGAGTATGAATTCAAAACCTATTAACGAACAGAATAAAGAATGGTTGGGTGATTGAATCACAAAAATTAGAGATACATACGTGTGCGGCCCGTGTACAAGCAAGTCTTGTAAGTGTTTGAAACTTTGTGTGAGACGTCGCACAGTCGCTAAGAAATCACTGAAAACAGTAGATATAGTTGCAGAAGTAACATCACACATAGTTTATATCGAAGTGATTACATCACATATCATTCTGTTTGCTGCACACACTGCATGTACGCATTCGGTATGGCTCAAAGTCTATACTAACTAAATTATATTTTTATATATGTTAATGTTCGAGGGAACCTAAACTTGTGTTAAATATTACTTAAATGATACTTGAATTAATCATTAAACCTTTATCAAACCACTGAAAACACTTAATTGTTATTTCAATCAAACTAAATCTGTGTGTGTTTCACAGTTTCCTAAATACTAAGTATTCCATTTATTTTCCGCTATCACTCAGACAATGCACAATAACACGTAACACCTAAACTTGTATACGTCCAGTCATGCGAGCAAGTACAAACGTACTGAATGTACTGAAACGGTGTTACTGAGTGTAATAATAATTGACTGGTTAGTTGCTATAAGGAGTAGAACTAGATTACAGTAAAAATTTCAATATACATACGTACAAATATCGTCGGCCAAAAGGTGCTAAAAGCTAAAAGGTCATTTTATACACTCATCATCTTCACTAATATAATCTAGATAGTGATGATGATGATGTTTTAATAATGATGCTCTTAGTCCTGTTACATCGCTTATGCAATGTTGAAGCACAAAAATAAGCAAATAATATTAAATACTTTATCAAACCGCACGTTAAACCTCGACCTCATTAGAGTTATTAACAGAAAACATTAAAAACGGTGATAAAAACCATATTGTTGTATATATTTCATGATTTATACACAACCATATTGTTGTATTTATTTCATTGTTTATACACAGATAACATACCTAAAGACATGCATAAGTGAGAACTTTCGTACAAATAAAACTGCAAGTCTTATGCAGTCACAACATGCAAAATAATATCAAAATAAAATGATTACCAGACCAGAGTTCAAATTCTTTCGCCAGTATCTTTTAAAATATTATGATAATTTTAAGCAAACCAAAAAACTCAAATCTATACTCCTCTATATCTTTACTTAATATTATAATGAGGTAAACTTTGTTCATGTGTATCTAATGGATAAACTTAAAATTTGCTGGACTGATTTCAAAAATTCTTTCAATAAAAATAAAAATTAGATTATCAGCAAGTAACATGGGCTCTATTTTATTCTCAAAAAATGTCTACCCATGCGAAACCGGGGCGGATTTCTAGTAGGTATGATAAAACTGTAAATAACCTTGTTTAGCACATAGAAATATTTAATAATAAATTATATATTATTATGTAAGGACCGTGACACTCGGCGTTCCATCCTCTCTGATTACCCCGTTAGGGATACAGCATGAAGATATGTATGTATGTATATTATTAGAATTTTATCTTGTTAAACCTCGTAACTGTTGTAATTACAACAATAAATAGTTCAATAAATAAATTCCTTGAATTAGTAGCTGCTCAATCGTGTTGATAGAACACACTTATGATATTCGTTTGTTGTGTAGAGATGTACATAAGAGCCTAATTGTACCGGCGATTCGCAAGCGTGTTTCTAGCGAGGCAATTGGTGAAAGTGCTCACAGCCAGTTCGTTGCATGCACACATAAAGCTCGCCGCGTGCGCACACCGATTTGCTGCCTGTACACAGTAAGATCACTGCGTGTGCGCAAGCTCGTTGCGTGAACATTGAGCAATCGCGTCCAATACGTTATCGAGCGTCTGAATCGCGTTATCGTGACGATCTCATTACGTACACGGCGCGCGGAGGCGAGTACGCTGCGTACACGCTCACGAATCCCGTCTCTGGAAACATTTTCGGAATGCTTTTGGGATAAGGACGTGAAATAACAGGGCCATAATTAGATATACAAGAAAGACGGCAAAAATGCATCCGTAATGAAAAAAAAATTCAAAAAAAGGAGGAGGTTCTAAATTCGGTTGCATTTTTGTTTGTTTGTTATATTTGTCCATAATCTGAGATGTACATAACATTAGCAAAAGCCAAAACTTTAAAATTTTTGGTTGTCAGCATTATGTATTGTGTGTATGATGCAAAAATTACTGTGCAAAATTGGTAAGGGTTCTAGTGGATGCATTTTTTTATCATAAGATACCAGCTAATCCATGAAATCAGCAAACCAGAAGCTTTGTTGAGTCCTCTTCAGTAAATTTTTTAGAAAGCTACAATATATTATATGTTACCTTCACAACAATTTTAGTCACATGAATTAGCCATCTCTGATCATTTCATAACATTTCAAAGTCAAGAATAGGGATAAAATAGTGGTGTATCTAGTCTTAAATAGGTATATGAGTACTGGATAAATAGTCCTAAATCAATATTTGTAGTGGAGCCCATTTTACCTAACTTAAGTGAAACCCAAAAGAAATGTAATGTTTTGTAATGTTTTTTTATAAAATAAACAAAAATGCTGGCATTAACAAAATAAGTGTATTTATAAGATACTACTATACAATTACATAGCTATTATTATGTTATTAAATTAATTAAAAGTCAGTGATTGCCAAATAACACTTTTTATTATATTTTACTTACAGATTTACCACTAATAGATATCGCCTTTCACGTGTCACACATTGTTAGACTGAAAGAAATATATGGCATAAGCCTATAATAGAAAGAGATAGAAATATACATATTTTGTCTCTATGGGAAGCTCAACATTTTAAGATTTATGCTGTTGCATTTGACAGTCCTCTAACACAAAACAAATCTTCATTTGTTAGTACTCTTAAGTTTTTTAATTATTTTTGAACTTTATAAGTGAAAAATTAATATAAACATTTTTATAAATTTGTGCGAGATGGACTCTTTTGGGGGTGATGGTGGAATGCAGTACTTTAAACTGCAAAGACTGGTTTGAAAAACATAGGTCGTTAAAGTGAGCCAGACTATAGCGGTCACATCAACGTAATAAGTTGCAGTAGATCTGCAATTTTACACTACTATGCATTCATCTGAGAGGCACAACTAACAAAAACATTACATTAACACATACACAATAGGTATGAATTATAAAACTTAACAAAACATTCTAGGATTCAAGTTTGACTTGGGGGCCCCATATTATTGATATGGCTGATACGGCAGTCGCTAGGTTCTTGATAGAATAGGTTGCCTACATATTAATGATGCTGTATAATGAGATTATGACTTTAGTGTTTGTGAAGAAGCAGCCACCAGTGCTCTATAATATGGTCTAATGAAGGCAGTCAGAGATATTTTCTTAAGGGACAATTCTGATTAATGTGGTAAATTTAGGCCCCAAATCCACAGATGATCTAATAACTTTAAATGACGACACCCTTAAATTGATTAAAATGCTTAACATGGATTTGTAGTTTAGCCATACAATGAGAGAGAGAGAGAGTCACAGATAGTTTAATTCTAACTGCTGCCATTTTTTTTTTTTACTCCAGACAATGACACAGATTGTGTGACCTCACACCATGCAGTAAGCTTGTACTATGGGTACCACTTGAGGAACTCTGGGGGAGTTCCCAGTAACACCCAGACTCCAAGCCAATTTAGAAAAGTTAGTTTCCTAAATTGACCTGACCGGGGATCGAACCCGGGACCCTAGCTTGTAAAACAGATGCATATGCCACTGCGCCAACGGGCCAGTCATTTGCTCATATAGAAATAGTACAGGGTAATAGAATTATAATTTTAATAATCTTTAATCTTTAGCTGTATTAATGAATGGTCACTGTTTAGGTATAATTAAAATTAATAGATAAATCAGTGATAATTTTAATTAATGCAAATTGTGTGCTTTTAGATAAGTATAATATGTATGTTTCATAAAAATTCAAACTTTATACTTAGCCTTAACTCAACATTCATACTCAACCTTGCACCAATTGGGAAAAGAAAATTAAATATGTTAGAAACCTTACCTAGTATCATGCCATAAAATTCTTAAAACGTTCCTAGCATAATATAGAGTTTAGACATTCATACATACATACATAATTAAAAAATATACTAATTCAATAAGAAAAATGTATTTCAATATGTAAAATGGTATAATGGTCTTAAGGTTGTTGAAATTGAGAGCCAAACAAAAATGTACTTTATATAAATAAACATAAAGTAAAAATTCACAATGAAATCTGTTCTGTTGCAATACATTTGTACTCAAATTGCACTACAGAGAGGTCAATGCTGTAAACAATGGAACCATGCAAAACAAACAGCAAAATAAATATATCATAGAGCCATAACCATGTCACTGCTCATTGCTCTTATTGTAATATATTAAACTAATTTATAAATTAATTCCAAATTAAGTATGAACATATTTTAAAAACCTTTACTTCCACTATATTACCCATTACAAATTCATAAAATTTAAAATCAATGTTTAGAAAGGTAGTAAGATATTTCAAAGAATTTCATGTTGATATTTATATTTCATCAGATTTTAAAATGCTTGGCAAGTAAGCAATAATTAGCACTTTATCGAGATAAGACTACCTGTAGTAGCCAAGTATGTACATTGTTCACGTCCAAACGACCTTCACAAGTACAAGAAAATCGGATAATACCAAATATAACCACTGAAATAAAACTAAATTTAGTAATGAAAACAAGGGAATAATAAACACAATCATGAAAAATAAGAAACAATAAACAAATATTGCACTCACCGACTCAGTTATGGTTGTAATGTGTTACGTACGCCACAGATGTAGATGATTATTTTAAGTCGAAAGTAACAAAAAACACAAATTTCTTATTTATGTCACACAAAACCAATGCTTTTAGTAATAATACTTTGTGGGGAAACCAGTGATAAACGTATTTTAAAATGCAGGAAATCGCAATATTTACGATAAAAACCACAACAGAAAAGAAGGAATAGCCAGGAATCGCAGTTTATGCAATATCAAAGTCAAAATGACATTTGCGTACAGTATTGCTAGTTGCCAAATCACATTTTTTTTCATTTATGACTTCAATACGTCATGGGTTTAAAAATCACGTAAAATGCGTAAAATATTCATGCAACTGGCGGTTGTCAAATTATATTTGTACCCATTTGATTACCACCATTTTCCCACTGTGGAGAGATACTAGTGTCCATGGAACTAAAATTAGTGATGCTCGTTAGTTGACATCAGCGTTATATCGAACATTCATTAAGTTAGGTTTGTGAATGAGGATGACTAGAAATTCAAGCGTTAGAAGCTTTCTATCACATTTTTGGTATTTAATAGTAGATAACTAGATCTACAAAATAAAAAAAAATTACAAGATATCGCATTTAAATTTAAAACAAAATACAAATAAATACCGATAGATCAAAATAATTTGCCGAGAAATGCTGTATACTTTGAATTCGATTTTTTTTTTGTAGCTGCGAACAATCTAACGTTTATGTACCTATTTTGTTTTAATTCGATTAACCCTTGATTTCTTTGGAGCTCCCAAAAGATCCATAAATACGATCGTTTCTTGTACCATTTTATAGATCTCTTCAATTTGTCTGTAGTGGGTACTTGTATGTGAAAAAGTGATATAAGTTATTAGATGGCATGAATTTGTACTAGTAATGTCGCCGATAATAAAGGCGAAGAATAACTTGTAAAGATTTTGTCATTAAATAAAAACGTATGAAATTATTGATATGACCTTGTTGAAACAGTAGCAAATTCTAAACGACACAAATAAAGATAAATTCTCTGGAAATTTTACACCTTGACTCTGATTACTATCAGATGTTATCAGTGTAATTTTACACCAATTCTAAATAACAACAACAACTACACGCACGCAAGGATGAGCTTCAAATCAAGTATCACAATGGATGGAGCATTTGCTTTAAGAGCGTGGCCGTAAAGTGTACTTTTTTGTTGTTCGACATTCTGGATTTTTACTAATATGCGTGACTAGGGAAGGTCACAGTACAACAATACACAGCTGAACTTCACATTTATTTTTTGTGAATACTAGTAGTCATAATACTTAAGATTTCCAAGTATTTCACAAAGAATTATTTCATGACCGACTCAAAAGCTGACATGAAATATACAGACAGTGCGAGGTTGCCACACCTTAGTTAAAACTGTTTTACTATAGTTATGCTCATTCGTTTGACTCACGGTGCTTATTTATTATTATTTATAATTCTTAAGGCATTCGTAACAAGACCATTAGCCTACTAACGTAACTTCAGAGAAATATTAACTGTCCCTAACACTCCTCCAGTAGTGATAGTAGGCTTTACTGAAGTTAAAAAGGACTTCTTGGAAGAGCGCGAAAACTTCAGCTACACATGTTTATTTAGATCTCCTCTATTATTTTCACTTACACAGAACTTTAAAACACAATATACTATCACTGTTGTACTTTAAAACTCCTAAAAATGTAAAAAATAGAAAATCTAAATAAAATGACAACCTCACTTCTTCCGTTCCCGCCAAAAAGTCTGACTCACGGTGCTAAGAGCAGTACTTTATTACATCTCTATCCATTATGTTTTTTGGTACGAGGGATGAGCCGCATATATCGATATTGATGAAACATTGATATCAATATTTGAAATATCGATATCAGAATATCGATAACAACAACTTTTAAATATTAAAATATCGATATTTTAACAAGATATAGCAGTGTCGATGTTTTTAACAAAATATTTTACAAATGACAGTTAACAAAATATTCAACATAATATCTTAGATAAAAATAATGTATAAAAAAACAGATTGTATGAAAATTTTTATTTTACTATATTATCCTATTTACTACTACAGTCAAATGTTGGTAGGACGTAGGCTATAGACGTCAAATTGTTTTTGTCAATACTTCTAACATCATTCTATTTTATAATTAATTGGTTTTTGTGCTTTAACATAATTATTATAAAAAAATGTAATATCGACATTTTGTTGTCGATAATATCGGAATATCGATATAAGCTATCGATATCAATATCGATATTTCAACGATATCGCTGAATACGCATGTACCTACCAGTTAAATGACTATTTACTACATTTTTTTGCAGCAATTTTTGCAAAATACCGTAAACGGAATGTAATATAGATGAGACCTCAGCGTATAACATTTGAGACAGCAATAGTCTATAAATTAAACTGTAGTTACAGTATTATTATTTTACCCACATTTTAGGTAGAAATAGGTAAGTCGGTAAATTAAAGCAATGCGAATAATTTATTTATTTACTTAGACACACCAACAAATGATTCACAATACATAGTATCAGTTTTCGATTTATGGTGTGAACAGTCCCGTGAACCTATCAATTACAGGTGCGTACAACACTCAGTATAATTTATTATACATAGCCAACTTATTTGTTTGACACAAACACTCAAGGAATCCAGAAACAACAATATATAAACATATAAAAGATATGTAAGAACATGGTATATATAAAGATTATATTTCATTACATTACGATAGCATATGTCTACCGTAAGCAGATTAAATCGGTTTGTTAATCAACAAATAAGAAAAAATACAAATACAGTAACATTAGGTAGCAGAGTTTGCGACAGATATACGCATCTCGTGTCTAAAAGACCGACACCAAATATATCAAGCCTGGGATTTTCTTTGACTAAGGTGTTACATTTAATCATCATTTGATTGAGCGCAGCATGGCCACACAGGTTTTTTTTTTTTTTTAATCTGCATCCCCCTAGCGTGGGCAAAGCCAGGGCCCTTTTCTATCAATCACTCCAGTTCTCGCTTACATGAATCATCTGGGTTTGATTTCCCTTTCATACTCTAATCTACCTATCCGTTGGTTAGCTGCTATAATGTTTTTATTGCATGAAAAAACTCTTAATCTAGGTACATCGTCATTTCCTTAACTAGTCTTAGTTCTACTGCATTTTACAGTAATTATTTTCTTATTTCTAGTATATCGTCAATTTCGTTTCTTAAACTAATCCTACATGCTATATAATATTTCCTTACTTTCTAATATCACAGTTATTATTCATTTACTTATTCTTACGTTATCATATTATACTACATTTTGTATAATTCATATTTTACTGATTTATTATACATATTCTCTTAATTTCTATTTATACATCACTAGATAATTATCTTCTTACTTTAATCTGTCTTACATTTTCTTACTTCCTATTTCGTCTACTTATCTTCACATTTTTACATTTAACATAGCATGTATTCGTACTAATTTATGCGGTTGTATATTTAAAACTTTTTCTTATGGTGATGTACCATTTACGTCATATCTCATCAATTATAACATTTCTACGTACCATTTTTTATTCTTGTACATTATTTTGCGGTTTTGTTCCGACTCGCTACTTTGAGCGCTATATTTCTGCAATATCTTAGGAACCTAGTCCTCTTATACTTATCTTGCATAATTTCTTTAATGGTCTGTTGATTCACTATGCTGTCTATTTCTATTTCAGTTCTGTACCTGCTGTAGGCGGGGCATTCACATAGAACATGCATCACGCTCTCACTCGCATTCACATCACAAACACACGACGGGCTCTCCTTGCACCGAAAACGGTGCAGGTACTCGGAGAACCCCCCGTGGCCCGTGAATACTTGCACTATCACACTATCCATTCTGATCTTCCTTACTACCGTATGAGCTTTAACGGCGTCCGGGAAAAACACTTTAGTGACAGAGGCCGTTGTCTCACTTACGTACCTCCTGTCCCATTCATCAATCGAATCCAATCGGATCTGTCGCTTGATGAATGAGACGGAGCACTTTTCGTAATCCGGCCTCGTCTTTTTATGAAGTGCCGCATCCTTCGCCAGCTCATCGGCCCTTTCGTTGCCCTGCATCCCAACGTGCGCTCGGATCCAGAACAATCTTACAGACTTGCCTGCATTCATCATCTCAACGATGTCTGCCTTGCACTTCATCACTATGGGATGCAGAGACTTCATTCCTACCACGGCGTCCAGAGCAGATCTGGAATCTGTAAAAATGCAGCAGCTGGGCGTGTCACAGCGGCGTACATACTCCACTGCCTTAGACAGAGCCAAGAGTTCCGCCTGGAAGACGGTGCAATAGCGTTCCAACCTTAGTCTTTTCCTATCATATTCTGCGACGCCGTCCCATATAGACAGCGCCGCCCCAACTTTCCCATCTATCTTCCTTCCGTCGGTGTATACATTACACCGACTGTCCTTTCGTATCTCAAGCTCTGCACCGTCCTCCACGCGTTCATACTCCAGCTCCGTCAGGCACGCTGGGTGTGGCATTTCCGTGAAAGGTACCGGTCTCTCCACATCTCGATCGCCCACCACCCGCCGGGAGTACCCCCTCTTGACTTCGTAAAGAAGGGCGGTTTCCCGCACCCTCACATCAAGAGGAAGCATCCCCGCGAGCAGAAGCACCGAGTTGAGAGAGACCGTCCTGTATGCCTTGACGATCTTCTGTCCGATACCCCGCTGTACCACGCTCAGCCGCTTGCGAATTCCCAGTCTGTTGGACGCCGGTGCCCAAACATTCGCAGCATACAATACTATTGGTTCGACCACTGCCATATATATGGTCCTAATGACCTCCGGTTCTAACCCCCAGTTGACCCCGGCTGCTCGCGACACCTGCTTGTATACGTTCAGCGCTTTGCGGCATACATTGTCCACATGAGCGCTGAACGTAAGTTTCCGGTCGATCGTGAGCCCCAGGATCTTGATCTCGTCCGAAAGCCCGATGCGCTCCCCACCAAAATTAATTTCAATCTTGAGATAAAAATTCCAGTTCTAAAGTTTTATCAGCCGATAGTTCAATCAGTTGATTATGAGTTGCAGTCGTAACTTGGCAGCTGCGACAATATTTTCATCAAACAGATCGAGAACCCTTCTTTTCGTGAAATCATTGTCATCTGGAAAATATTCTCGTAACTGAATCTTTAATTCAATGAAATGCGTTTTCATGCTCTCCAACAGGTAGTCAATAACTGAATTTTCTAAATTCGCATTTATGGTAACATAATCAGAAGTTGCAGCAAATGCATCAAAATTTCGTTTTACAAGGCGTACAATCTAAATACTAAGCTTCTTGATAAAGGCATTGACTGAATCTATCAAGTAAAATGTTTTTGTTACGGAACTGTTTTCACCTGTAAAAAAGTTTTTAATTCATCTCGCAATTCAAAAAGACTTACTTTTCCTCGCGACAGTCATCTTACTTCAACACGGAAAAGTAGTGAATTATTCTTGACACCCATTTTTTCGCAGAGTTTGGAAAGCAATCTAGTTTGCAACGGTCGGCTTTTAATAAAATTAACAATTTTAACAGTTTGTAACAAAACATTTTGTAAATTGTTCGGCATCTTTTTTGCGGTAAGCGCATGTTTGTAAAGAAAGCAGTGTGTCCATTCCACATTCGGCATAATGTCCTTTAATTTTACTGTCACGCCACTGTTCATCCCCGTTATATCGCTTTCTCGCCGTCAGTACACACCTCAATGCATTTCTTTGCATGTATAATGCATTTATTTCATAGCTTTTTCCGGACTTATCATAATATTGACCACGTCAATGGCAGCCGATATATTTAATCTATTCGCAATAATATAGGACTTAGATTCCCTCGCGACTCTCAGTGTTACTAAGTAGGATGCATGAAGTGCTGCAGTCTCATTACGGCTGGAAACGGATTTTTTATAGCAAGTTTTTCAAAACAAGTGACTTACGCTCGTAGAATCCGAATGGTTTGTTTTGTAAATACAGATGTCTTGTTTCCAGATGCCGGTTAAATTTTGAAGGCTTTATCCTTTCCGCGAATAGGTCTTGAAAACAAACAACACATTTTGGTTTGTCATCTAATGCTATAAATCCATGTTTTAAATATGTGTCGTTGTATAACCTGATTTTTTTCTTCATCGTTTTATCAGACGTAGAAGGCACATTTCGTTTTGTCACAAATTTGTCATTTGTCCATTTTAATTTAACTTTTTTACTGTTATTTATAAAAATTGAACACTGAGTCCGTGAGATAAGATCATTGTTGTATGTGTCCTGTGTTACTTCCCTAAAAATGTAAATGACAATGAAACTCTCCCTCGCGTCCTTTCGTTTTTATAACTAAGGCATTTAACATGTACAAACCTGACTTGCGCTCGTGTCACGGGATGCGCGGGCGGCTTATTTGACAATTTCGTGCAAGTACAACGCAGGCAACCTCGCCTAGACAGTAATTTTAGATCATCAGACTGACGGGCATGATTTACACACGCGATAATTTATATATATATCCTATATATATATATATATATATATATATATATATATAGCCTTGAAAATTTAAATTAATAGTATAAATAAACTATTAATTAAATTATTATTATAATTATAACTTTATAGTGAAGGGGTCGCAAGACTTTATACTTGACGTTTTGGCTTTTTCGTGGGTTACAACATAAAAATGGTTGAGAAACAATGCTCTAGAAGAACACTCAAATACCGAGGGAACCTCAGCTTCCAAAGTCGCTTCCGCTATTTCACGCGTAGATGTATTTTGTTGATATACGACGTCAAAAGTTTCGCTTTGACCGTAGATTTAGGACACGTACATTATAAACAAAACAAAACTTTAATGTAATACTATTTTCTGAACAGTTTATGCCGCAATCAACTTACAACATAGTCCTCAATGTTATTTAAATATATGTGTCAACTCAAAACAGAAGAGGGATTTCAGGAGAGATTATTTACCATCTTCGCCTATTTAGCATAATTAACCTTAATTTTTACTTTGATTTAATACATGGGTTTTACACAAAGTGGGAAGCACTGCAATCGTGAAACGGTAATTTTAAAAACGTCGCCGGCAGTGGCTGGCTGAGGGGAGCAGAAGGTTGACGTGAAGGCGAGCGCTTACTGATCTACATTTAGGAGTGGAGAAAAACAGGCTGATAATGATGATTGATTTTACACACTGATATTATTTGCAACTACGATCAAAATGCCTAAGCACATCCGGATTTTATTATTAGGTTAGCAATTCTTTCGACCAGTTAGCTCTATCCATTTTTTCCTTAGAAGTGGTTCCTTGGGAAAAATAAAATAAAGCAGATAAAAAAAATTACAATGGTACTGGTAATATTGTAATTTTTTTTTTATTTTGACAAGCCTTGTACACTGCAATCTACTATGATTATACACTTTCTTTAAGTCTTTATCACATAATAACAGTCCCGTAACGTTCATGAAATCGAGAGATACAACGTTTTTACGAATAAAATACTTTTGGCGCCATCCGTTTGTTTAGCACCAATATGAGTCCATATGTAGTTTCAATATATATCATACCGACATTAATAGTGGTCGTAGTTGCCAAAAAGTCATACACAGACAAGGATGAAAGAAAAATATTCTTTCTCGTTTACTTACACTACTGGAGCTGATTGAGTTTTCTCTTTATCCCTTTCTAGTAGCTGTTATTATTCCAACAGCCTAGCTATATTCAAACCTGTAGTACATGTTTTATCTCGTGTGACTCATGTGGCCACGGACCAAAGTATTCTAGTATATACTCCCTCTACGTTTTAAATGTCAAATGTTTCTCTTTGTAATTATGATTATTTTATTTATTTTCAAGCAAGCTAATATTATAATAAATAACATTTCTTTTCATACCGTGCCGTACCAAATCCGTATAAAATTTCCTATCGTACCAAAGTTGGTACGATATTTTTTTCATACAGTACCAGAATCGAGATTTGATATTGGGCCCTTTTATAATTCATCGTTGAACAGTTTTATCGCCACGATTTTACCGTTTACGGTACAATAGTGAAGCAAAATGTATTCAGTTGTATGAAGACGCTATTTTTCCGTCCACAATAAAGTCATACCGTGGACTTTAAACAGCATATTTTGCTTACCTATTGGCGATTATACCGTAAATGGTAAAGTTGTGGCGATAAAAAGGTTCAACGGTAAATTATAAAAGAGGCCATTGTGTTGTGATGAAATGTGATGTGACCGGATAATAGTTTTGTAAAAACTAAGATAGTCTTGAAAAATCTTAAATGACTAGTTCTATTCTACTGTTCAAACATAAAATCAGTGTTCAGATCGAATTTAAATTATTTTAATTAAGTATTTATATTACGTCATTATTAAACTTAATGTTCAATAACAGGATAAAAGCATAAGTTTATGTTACTTAAACAATTCGTAAATATTTGGAATTTAGTCAGAAGTTTGATAGAAAAGCGCTAAACTCTGATGTATCTCTGATGTTCAAAAGCTCAGATGGCTCGGACGGTCAGCCCAAATACTCCTTCTACGGTCGGATGGCGGACCACAATGCTCAAACCTTTTTTGAATTTATGAACGTCTGAAACACTATAACTATGTGCTATAGTCAATGGACGCTTTTATAATTTACCGTTGAACGTTTTTATCGCCACGTTTTTATCGTTCAAAATACAATAGGTAAGCAAAATGCTTCCCTATTATGTCGGCGATAAAGATCCTTTTTCAACGAGACGCTTTTATATTTCCGTGTAGTTGTAGTGTAACGTTTTGCCGTGAACGTCCACGGTAAAACATGGCTCCCTATTAAATTGTCACGGCAATGTTGAAAGTGTAGTGTGTAACTACACAAAATTCAATGTGTGAGTCGACACCGACAGTCAGAGCTCGCAATCATAGCGTGTGGTGTATGGGTTTTTGTTTTACGTTTTAATTTTTGATTATCTTCAAATACGATGTCGATACGTTTATCGAACTAAGTAGAAATACAATATTGCCAATAATGCGAATATTGACAATAGCTAACACGAACTATAAGTATTTTACTTTTAACAGTGGAGGCTGCCAGTATATAAGAATTAAGGAATATGTAATATATAATAGATAATACATAATATATAATACGTAATACAGTACATAATACATAATAAATAATACATAATACAATACATAATACATGATTATTATACATAGTACATACTACATAGTACATAATGATGATATTTGAGGAAGCGAAAGACACATGTAAGGACGCTCCGTCCTCTCTGACTACCCCATTAGAGATATAGCGTGAAGATATGTATGTATGTAAATACATACATATCGTTATACATATTATAAAATATATAATGTATAACACACAATACATAACATATAATATAAAAGAAAAATCACGCAAAAACGGCTGAATGGATATGAGTGAAAGATAGCTTATAACCTGAATTCCCATATAGGATTTTTTTTATCATTATGGGCGAACGAAGTTACGGGCAACAGTTAGGATGCAATAAATATAAAAGACATAGCCGTATTAAATCCACAGCGTCCTCTCTGACATCTTTATCTATGATCTCTGAAACTCAAAGTGACGTCAATTTCCACGATAATATCGTGGAAATGATAAAAGCGTTTTTCTGCATGGACGTCCACGTTTTGCCGTCCACGGAAAAAACTAGCGATAAAAACGTGCACAGTAAATTAGAAAAGCGTCCAATAGTACTATGGTTTTAGGATAAAGCAGGATTATAGGATAGGTATGTATGTTAATCGGTATTTTTAACGATAAAATTCGATCTTTATTATACGTTCTTTTTGTTCGAAAGATTGCGAACTAAGAGTACCCTCTTTACACCGCAAAATCGATATATTTAGGTAGTTGTTCTACTTATTTAGTAGTTAGAAACTTAGTAGCTGAGTACGTCTCCATGTTGCATAAGTTATCTGTGTATGAAGAATGTTACGAAAACACCAGAAAATATATTCTTTGGTTGTGACCTGTGAAGTGTGACAATGTATTGCTACGAGTATTGATTTTTACCACCGACGCTTAAAACTTGATTGCAATTGTACCTATTAAAATGTCAATTTTGTTTGATGGATATCTAATTTTATTACTCTATGGAATGAGTAAATTTATCACAGAGGCCTCAGACCATGTTCCAGTGACCTTTTCTTTTAAAGAATATCCCTATAAAGATTCACCTAAAAACGTGTGTATTTTCAAATAAGTATTCCCTCAATAAATTTCTTCAAGATTAAATCTTATTACACATTTTGAACATAATAATTTTTACTGCCATTATTAAAATTTGCTGAATATGCATTATATTCTAACAAATAATAAATTAATTACATTACAGGAAATGACTTTCCGCGAATTTGACACTGCTTGTGAACAAAGTAGCGCCTGCAATCATCTCAGTGGTTTATCAAGAATACGTTGTGTAAGGGAATGCGTATCTCCATCGTGTTATAAGGAACTATATCAATCGGATCCGGTATGAGTTTCTATTTTATAGTAATATAAAATTTTACTTAATTTTCTTGAACAAAAAAATTAAATCCCTCATACCTTTGTTCATTAAAAGAAAATCGAAGGAAATCGGTTTTTGGTTTAATTTTATTTTCAAATTAATACGTAACTTTGCCTAAAATTATTTTCCTTTATCTATAAAAGAGAAAAGAGAAAGTAGAAACAATGTTCTAATTTTTTTTTTCTTTTCCCTGACTAAGTAAAATTTGATAGATACGTATTTATTATGTATTTATCTATAACTTTGGCTTTTCATAAATTTCAGTTAGAAGAAGGTGAAATCGATGTAAGACTCAACTCATTCAAGGGATGTTTTATTCAAAGGACCGGCAGAACTAGAAATTGATTCTGTAAAAGTATTATTCGTTATTTAATTGAATATTTTAATGAAATAAATGAAGTCCAGAAAAATTACTTTTACTTTAATGGTAAAGAAGTATTTTATTTTTAATGTCCTGATAGAGAATAGTATGAAAGTTATGGTTACGGACCAAGAAACATAATGGATAGAGCCATAATAAGTTGCCAGTGTGTCAAATGAATTTTCGTGTCTCTTTATATCTCATTGAGCGTAACCACGAGTAAGACAGTTAGCTATAGTAAGTGTCACTTCGCACTGTCAATGTAATTCGTGTCAGCTCATGACCGATTTCATGTACATTACTGAAATAATTATTTGCAAAATATTCGTAAATCTTGTGTTGCGGATACTAGTATTTAAAGAAAATGTCATGTTCATATGTGTGTTGTTGTACTACTACTATTCTCTAGTAAAAGTGCGGAAGTCGGTCAAAAAAAACCGGCCACGCTCTTAGAACAAATGCTCCGTTTATTTTAATTCTTGGTCCTATAGGTAGAGCACTTAAGTGAATCCTCGCCCGCGCAGTATAGGGGTGCGGGGGTAGGACGACAAAGGGGATCGAGGAAGGAGCGGGCGGTAAGCGCGCGAATGTGCACAAGAAGTAAATTTCGCACTGGACATTTCTTGAGATGTGTGACGTCATAGCGGTCATAGCGAAAAAATGATAGTGTTTTTTTTAATGAGAAAATTTATTTGTGACGATAATTGAATGAAAAAACTGTAATAAACATTTGTACTATTATTTAATGCACTGGTTCCCAAACTTATTTTGTCTACTGAGTCGAGAGGTCATGCAGTCGTTGTCTAAGATGCCTCCTAGCTAAATGAAATTACAAATCACCCCCTAGACCTCTACACAACGCCCCCATTTTTTTTCTGGGTCTCTTACCGCCCCCCTTTAGGCCTGCAGCGCCCACAAGGGGGCGTTATCGCCCACTTTGGGAATGGCTGATTTAATGCAAGGTATCGAGATTATAAATCAATCACTTATGTCTTTATTATCAATATCACTTGAACTTGA
Organism: Zeuzera pyrina; assembly: GCA_907165235.1. Taxonomy (NCBI): domain Eukaryota; kingdom Metazoa; phylum Arthropoda; class Insecta; order Lepidoptera; family Cossidae; genus Zeuzera; species Zeuzera pyrina. Next base: position 11,895,487 of record OU015641.1, read on the forward strand.
TTCTTCGCTTTCGAAGCTGTCATCATCAGAATCGTCCTACACATTAATAATGAATTGATCAACAACATCATCTAAAAGTCTGTCATGTTTACAATATTATATTCGTCCTCAATTTTAATTACGTGGTTAACATAATGCTCCCACTACTCCTCGGAATATTCAGCAAATAATCAATAAATAATGTATTTTTTTGGTCCAAATTAGAATTGATGTTTTTTTGTGCTAAATGTTCTTTAATATCCCACTGACTAATTCAATAGGGTTCAGGTTTAGGTGTTATGGAGGCAAACGCAACACTTCATGTCCGTTTTTTTCAATAACTCATCAATTTTGTAAATATCTTCTGTGAAATGCCTTTTAATTAATTGTAATAAGTCACATTTTCTAAGTTTATCATCAAAAAACACGGTATGTCGTCGAAACCATACTTGCATAGACGGCTTGGTAAAAGCCATAAAATATAAATAAAATGTAATCCTATATCACATTGTTTACAATTACATTACATTTAGTGCAATATTTAGTGGGGTTGTCTGGAAGAGATTTCTAACAGATATAAGCTTACAATACATAATCACTAGTTATTTTGAAATGTAACTTTTGTTTATGATAAATCGATATAATAATATTATGTTCAGAATTGTGTTCTGAAATCAAATGTGTTTCGATCTAGATAGTTATTAATAAAATAATAACAATAGCTGCGCCAGGGCATTTAAACGTTTATATTTATTCTTAGAATCTTTATGGTTCATTTTCCAAGGACAATCTAATTCCTTATATTTTTCAATGAATTCTACAATAACCGCGCAACCGGACAACATTTTTACAAATTACTGGTTCGTTCTACGACTTTGAGCGGAATGAACACAAATGGATGTGGGTTCGGACATACACGGTCGCACTCACGGACAAATGGGTTGACGTCAAATAGCTTGAGGCTAAAGATTACGGTGGATACGGAAAATCCGTGGATTGTCATCAAGCCAAAATTTGGATTGAAGATTTGACACACACGATCAAATCTTGTATGTATATCACGCCATTTGACGCGATGGACTGGTCGTAAATGTTCAGCATTAATAGTGTGAAATTGAGATTTTTTTAGTGGCTTAGTCTGTAGTGAATTCTACTAGAAAGATTGCCTCGATATATTTGTCGCCAAAGACTCCAAGAAACATTAAAATGTGTTGCGTCGACATTTTAATGAAATAAAATGAAGAATGTATCATTTCATTACTGAAGGCATTGGCTGTTATCAGCATAGATCTCTTTTCGTTCTCTCTCAAGGGAGAATTCACAGATCTCCTAATACTAGTTTTTAAAAAAAGCTTAAGGGAGATTCGTACCAAAAAAAAAAACAAAAAGTCTGTGCAACTATCACAGGTTATGTATTTGTAGCAAGCTACAGTTGCGACGGTCACTTTGCTGTAATTGTTATATATTTCGTTTTGGCGCTACTATCGCCTACTTTTTGATAACCATACTTTACGCACGTATCGATACTTTATATATGTATATCTTTATGTAGGTATATCGTAGTGATTCCGAAAAACCACCAACGCAGCGGTTTAGGGAATTATTTACATCAAACAACAGAGGAGACCAGGCACTTCAAGGTTCTCAACTCAAGCATGAAATCGAAGAACACACAAGGTAAACCAAAACTCAAATCGAAATAGAAAAGTAGCCAGTCTGAATATGAGTCAGACTGACAGCACGTCAGCAATTACAGCGCCAATACAACTCGTTCGGAACTAAAACTGTCACAGGCCTAGCAACTATGCAAACACGCTGCGCAGATATAAAACGTTATTGTGTGCCGACTTCACAGACCAAAGAGTATGGTACGTCAATACCGACAATACCATTTTATCGTTAAAAATCGGTTTATACATCACCTAGGAAAAGAAACTATTGCACTTGCTATCGTGAGAAGCGGTCTAGTGTGAAATCGAGCAAAATGGCTTCTTTGTGTAGACAAATTATCCGTAGAAATGCATTTAAAGGTATTCTATTATCAACAACGCGACGGGGATATGCTGACAAAAGTAAGATTTATGTAATTTTATACTTTTATTTATCGATGCACCTGTCAAATTTTCGTTACGTAATGTCAAAATGTATATACCCACCACAAAAATACACTCAAAATTCTGTTTTCTATCTAAAGTGCTCGGATTTTGTTCATAAATTTCCTTTCTAACCTTCAACAATTCAATGTTATTTAAGTCAGTTGGTTATGTAAAATAATTATTAAAAATTTGCTGCACGCTAAACCTATAAGATTTATTGTTTTTTAGTAGTCAGCAAGCTTCTATTCATATACTGCTCTTTTAACGTACTTGTGATCAATTATTTTAAACCATCGTGTAAGTAATAAGCAACTAATTTTATATTGGAGGTTATTATCTTATCAGATATTAAGCACAACACCGTAAGTACATAGGTATATCTTTTCAGTTTCTACGCATTTTCAATGGGTTCATTAATAATAATATTATGCCGAACACATTTATTTTAATAGACTTCAAAAAGTCTACATATTATGTACTTGAGTAAGTTTTTTCTTTAGGCTTTTTAATTCTTGAGTGAGCTCCAAATTCGACCCTAAAGCTAGAACTCACAATCATCAATCTCGATTATATGATGTAGTCCTTGAATGGTTGAAATATATCCATTATCTATTGTTCCATTTTAATATCACATAATAAAAAAAACTACAAATATTTTTTCCACGAGCTCACTCCTCGTTTGACATCAGACTACAGCACATTACTTTAGCATACATATGTTTCACATTTATTTATAGTTACATTATTATTAAATATATTTCTCCATCAAAGTTTGTTGTTGAAGATTTATTACATCATTTCCAACATATGACATTAAACAAGAGAAATTTGTATGCATGTTTCAAAATTATTCTTTCCGCATGAGTAAAGCTTACAATAAACTGTTTCTTGATAGTTCTTCTCAGTACTAGTTTTTTCCAGAACCAGACAACCCATTCTCATGCAAAAACCTTTCTATGGTTTATCTCTAAATATTCAATACCCAGTGAATTTACTTACCATATTGAATCAGTATTCTATCAATTTATCTAAACCTTTTAATGGGTAGCACTTTTATTTTAATTCATTTACTCTATCTCTTTAAGCTCAAGGCACCAAAACTTTTTTTTTATTTGACGTAAGTGGCTGTCTGATGTAAGTGGGATCAAACCTTTACAGGTGCCAGACATTTGCTTTAAAGATGAGTGGGTAACCTCTATATTGATAACATTGGGTTATTCTTTCGAAGTAATTTTTTGGTAAGAAAACTCTTATAAAAAACCAGTTTAAAAACCTTTAAAGAAGATAGAGTGGACTGGTTCCTGGTTTTTTATAAACTTTGTAATAAAGTGTATTTCAATGAAATTGTAAATTTGAATGTACTACCCATGCACAATAACAGAGACCTGTATCTAACGATGCAACATTATTATCTCATGCTTGTACTGTGCGTATAAAAAAAACTAAACGGATTTATTTTTTTTACACAATATTAAATAAAATTTTCGTTGGGTATTTTTTTATATGCTGGTGGATAAGCACGAGATAATGGTATCCCCTTATGGGGTTTTACTGTCATTTTATTGTTGCTCCAACTATATAACTTCTTAATCCCCTCAGACCTCATCATTCTCTATAAAATTTAAATATTTATTCTGGATAATAACTGTTGTATTATAATTATTAATAAATGTGATAGATAATATCAAATCTTTTTTACTTGAAGTCCTATTGAATTACTATCACACTTGAAAATATTGCCCTTGTCATGTAAATTAGGTAAACCTACAAATACAATTATAATTATGTCAGTTTTCATTGACAGTTTTCATTTAGAATTTGGAAATAAAAGTTCCCTAAATGCATTCAAAAAGACAATTTTCACTACAAGTGACATTTCTTAACAATTTTTCTGAATGCTTGAAAAAGAAAAATATGCTACAGGTATCACATAATATTTTCCTTTTATTTTTAATTTGAAAAGTTCATCATATCCACATGAAAAGAAAACATGACAGAATGAACTAAAAACAAAAAGTTTAGTTGTGAATAAATAGTTTAGACAATACAGTGTTTTTTTCCTCTCAGTGATGCCTGATCCCCTGGAACATGCAACTGGTCTTGAAAAGAAGGAACTACTTGCTATTCAGTCAGGCAATGATGATCCATTTAACATGAAGGTGATAAAGAAGGCTGCCGGGACAAGAGACAACCCTACCTTAGTGCCTTCCTGCTTTGATGCCCGTATTGTTGGATGCGTATGTGAGTATAGTATAATGTCTAGTCCATTGGTAGACAGGTTCAAATACCGTTTAAGTAAATTTAGGAAACTTTTGTAATATGTCTTGGAGTCTGTCATCGGAAACTCTGCCAGTTCGTTGTGTGGTGCCGATCTCACCATCGGTGTAATCGTGTGAAGTATTTTTATGTTACATAAGTTCACACCATCTCCAATAAGAGTGGTCAAGGTGTAACAGAATCACACTTTCAGCAATAAATATTTTTGACTTCCATATGAAGCAGAATTGGATAATCTGGAGTTGTTAGTTCATCGTCTATGCAAGACCTACTTATAGGCCCTGTCTCTTTGTTGACATTTATGACCCATTCAGTAAGATAAGCAGTTGGCCTAATCTATTTCAGTGGTTCTTAACCTTTTAATGTTTAGAGACCATTTAACTGACTTTTGTCATACCATGGACCACTGACTGTTAGGCATAATGAAAACTATGATAAGGTTGATTGTTAAAGTTGTTCTTTAAATAAAACATGTAAAGAGTTCAATGTACAGGCCAAAAGTACCTATTAGAATATTTGTGAAAATTTTACATTAATTACATTTTAGTAAAATTTTGGAAACTGTGCTGCCAACTGCTGAATCCTTGGTTCAATCCTGCTCAAGGCCAAATACATAAAATATGGGTATTAACATCCAAAAGAATTCTACGTTTATGTTCAGTTATTAAAGTGCTTATTGAAAATAATTGTTGGAAATTAGTGTGTGTTTGAAAATAGAGTAAAAAAAATGCGAAGTATTTCTATAAGCTTAAAAAAAGAAATTACTTTTTGGCTTTGGGATTCTCAAAGTTTAATTCCTGTCTTGAATATATCCTTACAGTTACTGTCATGTAGCTATTCAATTAACTCATCTTGAGTTTTGTTGGGCACCTCGGACATGTTGGCAGTGGAACAGTTGCAGATGAGTTTATTATGATACACTTTTTTCGATATCGTGTTTGAAAATAGATTAAGTAATGCAAAGCATTTCTAGAAGTTTAAAAAAGAAATTACTTTTTGGCTCTGGAAATCTCAAAGTTGTCTTGAATGTTGTGTCAAACTTATCTTGAATGTATCCTTGCAGTTACTGTCATGTAGCATTTCAATTAACTTATCTTGAAGTTTTGGTTTTTGCTATGGTTTCGGGAGATTTGCTGTCAAAAACCGAAATATAATGGAAACTCCTAGTCCTGTTCTGCAGAACTTTCCAAAACGGAAATCAACAATTCGGCTACATGCTACTAGTTTGAAACTATTTATTACATTCAAAAAGCCTTATTAATCGCAATAGGCCTGTGTTTGTATATGTTATATGAGCTGTTATCCGAGATTTCATACGTCATCATACGTGAATTTCATACGTCAATGTCGTCTGCTCTCACGTGTCTGCCTATTCTAGTCAGCATACTGCATACCTAAGCATGCCCTGACTCCGCCCGCCACACCACGGACAGCATACAAAATTCAATCCCCCCCTTTTACTAGGGTAATTTTACCAAAATCGCACCCCCGCCCGCCACACCACGGCCCGCAAATAAAAACTTGTGCTAATTTTTTTCTCATATAAACTGCCACCCCTTTTCAACTGAGTTGATTTTCGGAAAAACCTCCATATTTTGGCACTACATCACAAAAGGAACTTACTGTCCAAATTTCATTTTTTTAGCTTCAGTAGTTTAAGCTGGCCGATGATGAATCAGTCAGTCAGGATATATTTTATGTAAGTACATATCTATAAATTAATACAGCGAAAACTTTGGTTCCCTTTTTAAGATAATTGCGCGGATGGAGGAGTGTCGAATATGGTACACTTAAAGTTTATATGGAGAAGGACAGGAAAAAGCTAATATTTCTATATAATATGCATTACAAATACCTACATTAAATTAAATAAATCACTCATTTTTCGGTGATTCGGTGCTGTTTAGCTGACCGAATCCTATCTCTGGTATATCTTAAGGATGTTTCGTTGAGAAGCAAAACACGTGTCGATTGGTGGTTTTTGGAGTTTGAGCGGAAAATAGCTAAAGATTTTAGTAATTTATCACATGAAATGGATTTCCGCAAAGTAACACACTCATTGTTTACGTTCATACTGCCAATGTCAAAAAGACTGTCAATTTCAAACTCATAATAGTTTGTGATCACATATACGTAACCTCCTTGGATCAAACAATCGCACGCAGTAGAGATCGCCAAAGAGTTCATATTATAAGTTTACATTTACGGTCGAATTTCGACCACAGGGCGATCTCTAGGGTAAATTATTATTTGATTGCCTATAATAATATATTACATATATACCTATAATATTTCATATATCCGTCCTCTCTAACTAAACCATTAAATTATGTATGAATATAATTTGATGAATTTTTAAAGGTGGTAAGGCCATGCTGCATTGCAGCACGAATAGGGCCGGCTCGCCCGGTGAAATACCACCCTCTCACAGAATATCGGCGTGAAATAACAGCATCTATTGCTGTTTTTTCATTCGGTGAGTGAGAATGCCGGTGGCCCATGACCCCTCCCCCTCCTTTCCCTATTTCCCTAAAGACCGGCAACGCGCCCCTGATTCTCCGGATGTTGCGGGTGTCTATGGGCGGCGGTTAGTTACTCTCCATCAGGTGACCTGCTTGCTCATTTGCCCTCTAATAAAAAAAATAAAAATTTAAGGAAATTGTTGTTTACAAATTATGTTCTTTTTGTATTGATTGCTTTTATATTGTTTCAGGCGAAGAGCACGCCACATCCATTACCTGGCTCTGGTTACATAAGGTACATTTTTTATTTTGTATTTGAATATTTATTGTAAAAAAGTTATATACGTACATTAGAGGTTATACTTGGGCTTGAATAAAAAATTAAATCCGGCCGCTTCAAATGAATAAAATAAGCTGTAAGGCTGTAAGGCTCACCTGTAAAGAAAATGAAAACTGACCGCTTGCAATGAATGAAATAAAAATTAACACTGGTCGCATTTAAAAAAAGTAAACTCCCTCCATGGCTAACTTCATGTTGCCTTTTTTTTTCCGTCAATGTCCCATCCCGCCAAAATTATGTGGGACTCCTCGGCTATGAGGTGCAATGCCGGGCTACCCACTAAAACTTGACGGTGTTCTTCCGGGCCGCCTTATGCCGAGGCAACGGGGACGCGTTTATCGACGATATTAATTTCCGTTGCATGTTGAATTTACACTTTGAACTTTTTTACTTAACGCGCCGAAAGAAGTTAAGTTCAAATAGTATATGTATGCAAGGTCATCTTAGGCCATGCAGAAGCTGTTGGGCACACAAAATTCGGCTTTTTAGAAAGCCAAATAAGTTAAGAAAAAAATCAAACATTGTTTTGCGTAATTTTTTTTTATTTATTTAAAGGTATAAATCCTAGGATTGCTATATTTCGAAATCCCTATCAGGCCGGGGGAGGGCTCCATGTCCTCTTAAGATAAAGACGAAATAGTATGCTCATAATATGTAGTAGGGATGAAACAATTTGGCCATTATGATTATTAAATAATCTGCCAATGTATGGCAGACCACCCAGTGTAGGCTCAATATAAACCTATCCTATCTCTTTTAAAATACCTACATACTATGTATTGTTATGTGAAGTATTTTTTTAATACATTTTGTAAGAAGTTTCAGTAACATATTTTTTAATTTAAATAATCTCTTGTACAGAATACATTTCATTAAAATAGTAGGATATATCTTATATGTATTTTTGTTCAAGGACAATTATTTTTTCACTTACAAGGAAAACACGTAGATTTATTATTCTCTAAAAAAATGTTTTATTAAAATCCTTCATACGATATTATTGTGTACAATAGTTATGTATACATACACTTCACACTGACTGTATTGTGTATTCGTGATATCTACATGACCATAATCATAATTGGTGTTGCCCATTACAATTTATTTTACTAAATTTTCAGGGTCACCCACGTCGCTGTGAGTGTGGACACTGGTACAAACTGATTGAAAAAGCACCATTGTAAACTTATTTTTATTTAGTTTAAAAAAATACGTAGTGATTTCATCTGCAATACGCATCTCAAATGCCGCGCACAGCCTTTTTGTTATCTATGGTTCCTGGTGTTGCCATATTCGCAATATATTAATGTGGAGATGCGATAGTATAATCAAGACAAATCAATTAAATAATTGTAAGCATACATAACCATTGTTTTATTCAAGCAATGTTACCTCGTTTTACCAGTGTATACTAATTGTAAAGGCGGATTAGTGTTGTATAAAGTTAATAAACCATTTAATAGTTACTCTGTCTATAATTTCATAACTCGATTATCTAGAGAATTTAAGTGTCTATAACGATAATTACAAGCGTCGTTACAAAATTCATAGTAACCTCCGTTGAATACCTACAACGGAAGGCACGATTCACAGGCATTCCTCTCTGTCAAGGTATAAGTAAAAAACTAGCCACCGCAGAATAAAAACTAGTTTTGAATCGATTTCTTACCATTTATAACCGAATTCACTGCGTCAAGTGCTCCGCAAAATTGTCGTCTTATACTGTTAGGAGGGCAGGAAGTGGAACGAAAAATCCGCCACATCTAATTTAGTCAAAGACGGACTTATATTCAATAAGTAAATATAACTTTTGTATTAAGTACTAGTTTTCCATTTTAATATATTTTTTCATAATCGATTTACCGATCTCATGACATTTCGATTCATTCGAGTATGTTGTTGTTCATTTTAGAAAGTCGTATCGTAATGTTTGTCATACAGTAATGAACCTTGAATTGGCTTAAATTCGTAGCTTACAGTTTTTATTTGCCCAATTGTATAAATTGTGACGTAAACGCAATCCCTGGCGAGCCTTGATTTTTAGATAACATTTAATTATAGACCTTAACGCAATACGAATAAAACTATAATTAAATTGCAAAAGAAAGAAAAAACTACGCACTCCCCATGAGACTATATCGTGGTAGCATTTAATTTTAGACCTTAACCTATCAGGACTAAAATTCCAATCAAGTTATCTAAAGACACAACTTCTCGTTGCATTTGAGTACTCCTATTTACTTGTGGTAGTTACCTCTCCTGCCGCAAAAAGTTCCAGAAAATTTTGTATAAGAAATAGCACCGCCGCCTCCCGTTATAGGTACTCAATGATAACCTCAGACCAAATAGGAAGTGTAAAACTATTTTATATCTGTAGTCCGTAGAGACCACTAGAATTCGACTAGAGTACAGAGGACCCAATGACTAAGGAAACTAAAGGACATGGCATGTTGATCTATAGCAAGATTTATTTATATATATTTTAATGCATAGCATTCAAACGTAGCGTTGTCTCTTTTTGACTTATGGCCTCTAGTGTGTGTAAGAGAAAACAACAGTACTTTTCTCAAAGAGTAATTTTTTTATGTGATATCATTGTAATGTCAAAACGTGCCGGTCCGCCATTTATTGCGACACGCTGACAAGTACACGAAGTGTCAAAACATATCAATGGATTTAATATTTTTTAATGTTTCTGTGATTTTGTGCTGGATATTGGAATTGTTTTGTTAAAGGAGAAGCTATTATAAGGCCACAATAATTTCCAAGTGTAGTGTGTTAGAATCTGGCTCGAGGAAAAGCAATAATCAACGAAATCTATAATTGCACTGGTACGTAACAGAAACTCATTAATTTAGTCTGATGTCGTATATATTTCCATCGTAATTACTGTGTTTCTTAGTTTACTGTATATTAGTCTTGTATATTTTTAGTTATTAGCAGTTTTTATTCATATAATATAGTAAATTACTTCATATCATTTTTGTTGTTATTGCAGTTAGGGCTGTTCATGTACCTATATAAAAAAAAATATCGATAAATACAGGTATCATGTTTATATGTCGTAATTATCTCGTTTCAGATTACCATCATGTATTATTAGAGAAAAAGAGTGGCTTGACATAATCGGAAAAGAAAATTGAACCCATATGATGTATTCATGATATATATTATGTTATTTGCATTTCGAAGATACTTCTTTCGATAGAACATTAAGAAAATAATTTTATGTATGAACATTGCCTTCGCAAAGGTTATTGGGAATCAGAGAAAATATTTAGAGTGGTAATTAATTACTTTTTAATTTCTTGACCATGTAAATCCTCTATTGTGAAAAAGTAACAGGAAAATATTAATTGTTTACAGAATGTGGCTGAATTTTTACTTGATGTTTCCGAGAGAGAAAAATCTCATAGTTCTAAATATCTGCTTCTGAATGATGTGAATCAAAACCACGGCGAGTTATTTTTGCGACCAATAAGAACTTGTAGTGGCTTCGCTAATAAAAATAATCCAGATGCAGTACAATTTAAAGAATCTTATAAAAAACTTGAACTTGAAAAAACTTAAAAAAGGTGTCGGAACCTGTTTCATTATTTTCTTGACGAACAAAAAAACGACAGCGACATGATGAGTACGATGACTGCTTAAATTCAAATCTCAGTATTCAAAAGTTTCATTCAGAAATTATTTAATAAAAATTATGCTATTTAGTTATCTATATTTATTTATATTGTGAATATGTTATTAAAATTTTTATGTACTTAATATAAATATTATTTTACAAACAATAATGTTCTATTTTTCAAACCCAGTAAAAATATGTTACTATAGGTACATTAGATATGACTAGTCAGACATTGGTCACTCTTGTAGTGCCTAGCAATTTACTATCTTAACTTTTAAAATATTTATTCAAAAGGCCGGTATATTGTGGATTTTCTACGCTAGATAATATTATAAATTATAATATTACTTATTTCTTTACAACGAAAAGAAATAAAATTTGTTTGTTTGTATATACGGGGTAACCTCTGGAAGTACTTAACTTAATTTGAGAATTCTTCGAATAATAGAAGTCCACAGTGTTCTATTCCTAATTGAAATATTATTCCCAATTACTGTGTGATAAGACCACTAATTTTTAGTAAAATTAATTATTCTAGTATTTAGTTTATCAAAGTGCTACAGTACGTCATGGCTATAGATTTGGTTGGTCCGTGTATATGTTTCTCATAGCACTTATTTTAATTTCACCATCACCTCTAGAAGAAGTAACGTTATGCATGTAAAGAAAAGAAAAGCATTAAAAGGACTGTGCTATTCTTTAACTACTTTGACCTATGTTTATTGATCTTAAACATTTATGAAAGCGCTTCATAAAAATATGGGTTTCTTTTAAAAAGCAATTTTATATCTGTAATAATCATGGACGTACTATTAAGTGTTACAAATAGAAGTACCTAAGTAATTTGTTTGTATGTAGGGTTCATTTAAATGGAACAAAAATGATCGAAGGACAGAAAGGGGCTATCCTTGAAGGCGCCTGTTGCTATCATTGCTAATAACACCTTAAAATCGCCTTAAGCGCATATTCTAATTATATGCCGATAGCATCGAACTACGCTGACTGCTGTTTTCAGTTTGAACAATGTTTCAGTACTTTTGTACAATCTATGACACAAAAAAAAACCCTCCCTTTTTCTGAAGATATCATACAAAATGATTTTTTTTCAATACTGGTGCGGAAACAATACTTATTTCAACAACTGACAACGACATATACATAGTAGATATTTGGGACATCACTAATCGGCAGCCATTGTTTGCGACACTTGAAGTTTAGGTGGCATGATTATTTTGTACTTGTTTCATGTCCTTTAATTTCTTTAGTCATTGAGAGGACCGCGATGAGATAAAAAATTTGCTATAGATTTCTAGAATATATATTATTAGTGTTGCTAGCTAATATTAATTCCCTTGTAAGTAGGTTTGTTTATAACGACGCGGTGGAAAGTTAATGATTTGCTTAATAATAATATTGCGACGGTATTTAGTAATGGAACGTATCTCAAACATAGATTTACATACAAGATATGTTTTTTCAATCATAAAATCTCGAACCAAGTAACAAAGGACGGAGCATTTGCTTTGCCTTTTTTTGTTGACAGACTCAAGATTTTTACTAATGCGCGTGACTAGGGAAGGTCACGGTACAACGATACATAGCTGAACACGACATATTTTTATTTTCGTGAGTACTAATAGCCAAAACACTTACTATTCACGAGTATTTTGCAAATAATTATTTCATGACCGACTCATTAGACTGACAGTGTGAGGTTGCCATGCTTACTATAGCTAACTGTTTTACTCGTGGTTACGCTCAATGAGATAGAAAGAGACAGGAAAATTCGTTGGTCACACAGTGGTAAGAGCGGCAACTTATTATGATAAAATGCTATTAATTCAGGAATACAATCCCACAATGTTATATACTTCAGTGATTTATATTCTCTTGCCAAAACTCGGTTTTAAAAGTGTCGGGATGGGGCTTGGCAGATATTTAAATCAATCAAAGATCTTCTAATCGTCTCTTTATATGATATTCTTCCCTCTTATGTTCCTCGTCCTATAAACTGTAATTTTGCATTATCCTTGGTAAATACCCGTTTTGTTAATTTGTTAGATAAATTTCTACATGATAACAATATTATGTTGTAATGTGAAATTTCCCTCCATTGCTATGTGTTGTACTTTGTTTATTTTTGTTTCTTTGTCTAAATGTAACTATGTGTCGTAATCGTCAATGTGTATGTCGTGTATCCTTTACATAATTTGTTGCATTTTAGGTACCTACATTTATTTGAAAAACAGCAAATCTAAATTTCAATTATTTTTAACAACCTCTACTATAGCGTCTTCTGCAATACGTGACATTGGCAGGATTAATGTGATTGACACGTTAGAAGCCATTAATTAGAAGTTGAATTGTACTTATTATGATTTTGTCCGTTGTATTTCTTGGTCCGAGAGCAAAATAAATTAAAATCAAATAACATGTAAGGTAACTTGCACCAACTATTCAAATTTAGATTTAAGGAACTGTTTCTTAAACACAGATTTATTGTGGCTTGCTCCAACTATTAAATCTCGATTCAAAGATTTGGCATCTCGCCTACACTAACTATAAACTGGTTGGTGCAAGCGAGATGTCAATTCCTTAAATCGAGTTTAAATAATTAGTGCAAGCCACCATTAAACAGTGCAAGCCTATAGACTTCCTATAAACTAGCAAACCAAACAAGAATCACACCCACTTGTGTAATAATAAACAACATAGCAGTGTCTCTTTCGCAAAAATAAAAACTCGTAAAATACTTTCTCTTTCTCGCCAGTGTTGGCATAACGTCATCACACATCACACATCAACAAAACGCTATCGTGGCAACCGTCATGACACAAAAAAACTTTAAGTGACAAAATGGTATTCTCTAGTGCTTAAATAATTATAATCTTGTGATGATTGTTTTCATATTTTATGCAATATGTCATAATACAAATGTCCTTGAATGACTATTTTTGTGAGACTATTAATTTTTTATTTATTAAAATAATTTTATGTTAATAATAATTAATAATAAGTTTACCTCTGGAATATTAGTATAGAAATACATTAAAGAACATACACGTATGTGGTGATTGTTCTATTCTGAAGCCCTAGGTATGGCACTGTTAATAAATAACTTGTAATAATTTAGTTGTTTTATTTTTTTCCACAAAGTACCCTAATACATCCCTGATAATGTAATTATGTGAGTGCATTTTGTATGTGTGCAAAGCTGCCACGCATTTTGAGCAGCAAGGTTCAGTCTGCTAGTTTGTAAAAAGTGTGGTGCAAGCCACCCTTATTTCTGTTTTCTGGCATTTATTTCATTTTACTGCAATTTTATTTTTTGGTTTTTGCGTTTACTGTACAAATATTGCTTAAATCAGATAAACGAAAGATGGCTTTCGTATAGCAAATTGAGAGCAATTCTTTTAATTGAAATAAGTGTATATAAAAGTTAAATACTATTTTGTTTCATCGACAAAAGAAATTTTTAAGAAATCAGAATTTCATAAAATTAGTGAATCCATAATAATATGTAAATTCTATGCTAAAATATCAATATTTCAGAATAGAATTCTGAAGAATCATTCAAGGTGGAATATTTCGATGTAATAAAATGCCGTGAAAAATTAGGTATACTCAACCATAAAGTTAGTAGTACACCTAGCAATATACTATGTTCATGAGTTTAACAAACTAACGAAATAATTTTCTATCTATCTATCTATCTTATGGGTGAAAAGTGTTATTAAAAGGCTGGTAGCCCCAATATGAACGAGATTATATAGCTTTATACCTACTCTGTGTTGTTTTGGCTGACCTTGAAATACCGGCATTCGCTAAAGTGCAGAAAATGCTATAGCTTTATCATTTTCTTCTCGTTGCATGCGGATAAGTTAGTCTCTTTCTTGTGTGAATGAGACGGAATGTGTGGCGTAGTCTATAGGTTTATCTATCTACGCTATAGTCCGGCCACAGAGTTTACGTTCCTGACGCAAATGACTAAGTCCTGCTATGCAATTCTGTAAAAATTCGAATCACCCAAGCGAGACTCGCTCGACAATTCACCCCACTTCGCATTCGAACTCACTTGACCTTCAAATGGAATTATCTAAACCAAATATTCTAGGAGCGAAGTGAAGTGATCTTAGATGCGAGTTAAAACATCTCACAAACATTTCACAAACATCTCAGTCGATATTTTGTCTGTGTATTTTAACTTCTCTGAGATAATTACATTAAATAAAACTTTTTTTTAGATTAGATTGTCATATTTAGCGAATCGTCGAAAAATTCATTAACGATGGTATGACTCGCTGCCGCACTCATCGAGGCGGCGCTAGTATCTCTGTCGACTTTAGAGAATACCAGTCCACAGTGAATTCGACTAATTCGCTTTAGAGAATCGCACGGCAGTAGGGAGAAGTGACGTTGTCATTTTATTTAGATTTTCTATTTTTACAATTTTAGGAGTTTTAAGGTATAACAGTGATATATTGTGTTTTAATAAAAGTGTGTGTAAGTGAAAGAAAAGAAGGGAATCTAAATAAATACGTGTAGTTAAAGTTTTCGTGCTCTTCCAAGAAGTCCTTTTTAACTTCAATAAAGCCTACTATCACTTTACTGGAGGAGTTTTGGAACTTGGTGTTTCTCCAGTTACGTCATTAGGCTGATGGTCTTGTTACCAAAGCCTTAAGAAATATAAATAAAATAAAAATTGCTCATTGAGTCTGAGAAAGACTTTTTAGCGGGAACGGGAGAAGTGAGATTGTCATTTTATTTAGATTTTCTATTTTTTACATTTTTAGGAGTTTTAAAGTACAACAGTGATAGTATATTGTGTTTTAAAGTTCTGTGTAAGTGAAAATAATGGAAGAGATATAAATAAACATGTGTAGCTGAAGTTTTCGCGCTCTTCCAAGAAGTCCTTTTTAACTTCAGTAAAGCCTACTATCACTTTACTGGAGGAGTGTTAGGGAAAGTTAATGTTTCTCAGAAGTTTCGTCATTAGGCTAATGGTCTTGTTACCAATGCCTTAAGAAATATAAATAAAAATAAAATAGTAATTGAGTCTGAGACTTTTTGGCGGGAACGGGAGAAGTGAGGTTGTCATTTTATTTAGATTTTCCATTTTTTAAATTTTTAGGAGTTTTAAAGTACAACAGTGATAGTATATTGTGTTTTAAAGTTCTGTGTAAGTGAAAATAATGGAAGAGATATGAATAAACATGTGTAGCTGAAGTTTTCGCACTCTTCCAAGAAGTCCTTTCTATCTTCAGTAAAGCCTACTATCACTTTACTGGAGGAGTGTTAGGGACAGTTAATGTTTAGCCAGAAGTTACGTCATTAGGCTAATGGTCTTGTAACCAATGCCTTATGAAATATAAATAAATAAAAAATTAATTATATCATTGAGTCTGAGATTATCTATCGAGTCTGAGGAAGTATTGAAATCCCCGCATTTTATACTACTATTGGATTTTGTAGTTTTGTCATGGTTTAATTGCAAGTTTAATGTGTAATATGTATACAAAATACATCTGAGTTCTGTATAGTGTTTGTATAGAAGACTATATTCTTACAAAAATACAAGATAACATGGTTTGTAAGTATATTGTCTGAAGCATTTTGCATTGTTGATATCACAAACCATATTAATATTATTATTTATTCGCTTTATACACTATCTTAGGTGCTAAATAAACTTTTTACATGCTATTTTAATAATTGTAATTTTAACTGATAGTTATGCTTAAGATTTAATTATTAACTGTTTTGGTATAGGTTTAAGCCACAGTTTTGTCGAAATAAAGTTAAGTTTACTAACCTGTCATGATAAATTGAAAGATTAATTCAGAACATTCGGGTGCTGCGCTCATGTTATGTGTATCATCACATACATGGCGTGGGCTCGGCACCAAGAGACCTGTCCAACCACCAGCCGCCTTCTTTGATAATATTATTTTATCCGATGATGAAGATTAGCAAATCTGTAGTTTAATGTTTTATATAAGTATTACTTTAATACATATGTAAACTGTAAATAGATAACTGCTAGATTTTATTTGCACAACCATCAGCTGTATATATTAATACACAAGAATAATCTACAGTTTTGGTGGAGTAGTAGTTTTCATGACTTGCTTCCCCTATGAGGCATCTTGTAACAATAACAATAAATGATGAGTTTGTAATATTGATTAATATTTCAAACATTTTAGTCCTATTTCAAAGACGAAAACAACTAATCAGTGTTGGAGATACTTACAAAGGATACTAGCAAACATTCTAAATATAGTAAGACTGTATATAGGCAGGCTCCGCATACAGTACATTAAATTTAACTTCAGTAGGTAGTCGTAGGTAGGTAGGTCCACTTTTGCTTGTTTGCTTATGGGCGCATGATGGTGCTAGTTTATTTCCATAATATTAAAGTGAAAATAATTGTTTTTGGTTCTTAAAGGTACATCACGATATATATTGACAGCCCAAAATGTTTATACTATTTATTAATACTATTTAGAAATCATTATCTTTCTTTTGGGCTCCGCTGCAGTTGGGTAAATATACTAATAGTTATGTTAAAAGTTTAATCAAACTAGGAAATGCTATTTGAATACATTATACTGATTAGAAGCATTTAATGAATAATTTTTTCTTAGTTATTGAAGTTCTCAAACATCGATATTTTCCTGCAAATAACTGTAACACGATGTTTTAGGACATAGCAACCTTAGTAATTTTTTGTTTGTTTAGATGTCCCCCTAATCGATATATATAGGTTATATTATGCGCTGCCATTTAGTTACTGAAGTTACTGAAGTCGGTGCCAAGCCCACAAAACTAATAGACTTTCTGTTGTTGCATATTGATTTGGCACCAACTTCAATAACTGTCAAATTTAATTATATAGGTATGTGTATCGTATTTATAAAGTTATTTTAATTGTACTTGGGTTTTGATTAGTAAAGGATAGTTATTTTATACTTTTCAGTGTTTTTTTTGACGGCAGTTTAACTTTTTTTAATTTTCCCTTTTGAGTGATCTTGACCTAAACAAATATCTAGGGCGGGTCTGCAATTAACTTCATTCCCAATTCCGGAGCGCAACGATATACAAAAGAATGATCAATATAAATAAAGGTTATAACCAGGTCGTGTTATCTAGTGTATCTTAAGTTCAAGCTCCAATATCGGGGAAATTTAAATGGGACCACCACTGAAGCATTACCTATCAAACGTAAAAAGAATTTTCGAAATCGGTTCATAAATGACGGAGTTATGACATAACAAACATACAAAAAAAAAAAAACAACATACAGACAGACAGAATTGAGAACCTCCTCCTTTTTTTGAAGTCGGTTAATAAAATGGCGACGGGGCGGTATGCCAGGCGCGGAACAAAAATCTTTGAACTCCTTTCATCTCAATCGGATGAACGGTACGGCAGCACATAAAATACTAACAAACAAACATTCATTTTTATATATTAGAAGGTTATGAAAAAAGTATAGGTCAATAGGCCACATTCTTCCGAAATTATTTTAGTTTATCTTTTGAGAAGTTATATTTCATATTCATACAATTTTCTAAAATTTCCTGAAAAATTATATGGTCCATTTGCCTGAATACAAAACTAAAATATTCTTTACGCACAGCAATATTTATGTAAACTTCATTTACTCAATATATTAGTTGTGTGGAATAGGTCCATTGGCCTCCAAAGCGCTGATTATGTATTTGTAATAGATGGTACTGCAAGTACTCAAGATTTAAAATTTTTTTCTACCCTAAATTTTGGGCTAAAGCCCATTCGACCTATAGACAACTTGTAGGCGATTAGATTAGATCATAATAGTCTGTCTGCAAAGCAGTAACAAATCCAGGGGACGGCTAAGGGGCACAAACCCCCTCAAATGCATCTGGGACCATCTCAGACAAATCTCAAATTGAAATTGATATGATCCTAATTTATAATCCGTTTATAATACAATTTTCATCACTTAACCTTGTATGATCAATTTTGAGCTAGGTGTACTATATTTTTAAAGGAATACCTACTGTGCTGTATACTCAGTGGGCATTTCTTTAAAATCAGTGTTTAATATTTTAGTGTTTACTTTGATAAAGCCTATCCTCAGCTAAGACAAGCCTCTCTCAAACCAAAATCCTCGATTCATTACTATTGTGAAGACTATGCGTTAAGTGTAGCATAGCGATCGCCTTGAGAGTTCCATGTTAGGTTTTTTTTATACCTATTGGAAAAGACAGCTTTAGTATTTTTTAGCTATTCAAAAGTTTTCTATCGTAATGATAATATATTGACATTGATTTAGGCGTCAATATGGCTCAATCAATGTCGATATATTATCATCACATTAATAGCACTAAATCTAGAGCATAATTATTATACTATATATTGCATTTTTAAAAAATGCCTAAATCTAAAGCCAATCTCAAAAGTAATAAAATCAGAAATACATTGAAGAACAGACCTACACAAAATTATGAATTATAAATTATTCCTTTACACTGTATAGTTTGATATAGCTCAATACATATGGTTTAGATATTTATAAATAATTTAGATAATTATGGGTTATAATAAAGGTTCAAACATATTATGAAAATTGAAGAAGTTTTAACACATGGGAGTTAAGTGAGTGAAGTAATCAATGATAAATAATCATCCCATAGAAAACAATATCTCTAATTATTTAAAGTTTAATAAGAAATAAAAATAGTACTACCCAAATTTATTCTTGCTATTTACTACATTCACAAAGATACATACATATTTAAAAACAAATTATAAAAGGTTATATAATCTGTGAAACGTCTCTCTCGCGGGTCCACTGAGAGTCTTATAGAAATAAGCTGTACCTTTCGCTCTTGTTTCTATTTGTATCCTTCTTTTTATATGTTATTGTGGTGCAATAAATTACTTAAAAAAAATTAAAGTAAATTTCTAGCCAGAATTTACCAAGTGTACATAGCTGACGGCTTTGCTGATGACTGCGAGGAGCTGATCGATAGGTGTTTGAAGACTGAAACATTGACGTATCATGCCTTTTGTGAGATCTGGAAAGAGATGAACTTCGCACATGTTTTTCAGTAAGTTTGTTAATTAGTATAATTGTTGATGTCTGTTAGTTATTGTGTAACTTCTAACCGATTCCACTAATTGTGGTCATATTGCACACAACTTATTTGTTTTGTCGGACAGCGGTTCATAGCTATGCTAGGATCCGATAGTCAGTGCTGTAGTTAAGTTGTTAACTAATTCTTTAAATTGGGTAAAAGTTAGGGCAAAACTAGCTATTTGAATATTATGTATTAATACTGGTCTAAAAGAGAAAAAAGATAATATTGAATGTTTCAAAGAAAATTCTTTGGGTTATATCGGTGCTAAAGTGTTGATTACACTATGGTATAATAAGTGGCCTATATTAGTGCTTCTTATGCGGCGGGTCAGACCGGCTGCCGGCGTAGCGACGTGGCGACGCGCTTGTACTGAGCTCGTATACCTATAGCATATGAAGTGTTATTATTCACTTCACACACTTTGCCTGTTTTTTAAATAAAGAATAATTTTTTTCTTTAAAAATAACAGAATATTTCTTCTTTGATTACTACATTATGCCATATTTATTTCCTTTAATAAACCATCCTTTCTTGCGTATTTTCTATACAAAATAATTTCGATGTTTCACATCTGTCAGGCGTCCTGCAAAGGCTCTTTTATCTTTATTTTTATAGTTACCGTGACCGTTATACCGAGAGCAAGCCCAATTTTTATATATTTAGACAGTGCAAGTGTCATAATATTCGATTACTCAATCAATACTTTGATGTTCAATTGTAGATTGAATTTAGTCTCAATTTAGAGCAATGTACACAAAACACCCTAATACACTGTTTCTATTTCCCTGTATGTAGGGCTCTAACTACCATGTAGTCTATTCGATACTTAATAGTTTGTTGTTCCAGAGGTAGGTCGTCTGGTGCAGAAACTGCAGAATTATCAGAGGAACTCATTCATATAGCGAAACATTACATGATTGCAAATGTGAGCAACATTGAGGTGAGTATATAACTTTTTATTTAAAATATTAACGTCTATTACAAATGTTATTTTATTAAATCTCTGTAAGTTTACAAAAATAATAAGTTTGCAGTTTAGTTGCTACACAAGATAAATTTGCGATCAATAAAACTGAGATGAAAATAACCGTAATTTCTTGAATCTATTGCCAGAATTGGAGTTCATAAGTAAGATAAGATATATTTGGGCCTCTTGCATCCGGCAATGAATTAATTACAATTATTTCATCCTGTTAGTAAGTTTTATTAGAAAAAATAACAACAACATATCTTCACGCTGTATTCCAAACGGGGTAGTCAGAGAGGACGGAGCGTCAAGCTTCGCGGTTCTTAAAATACTTTTTTCGCTTCCTCCAATCTCATCATTCTCCTCACACATTTTCGCCTAGTTATGCGAATATGAAAAATACTTACATATCTTCACGCTGTATCCCTAACGGGGTAGTCAGATAGGACGGAGCACCAGGAGTCGCTGTCCTTACATACCTCTTTCGCTTCATCAAATATGAAAAATATTGCTCTATGTTAAGTTCTTGCCCCAAGTCATATATTTTTCAAATGGGTTTCTCAAGCACAAGTAGACTATGTCAACGAAAGAATGTGAAGTGAAAAGATTGAATATGAGTGTGAAAAATACTAAGTTTTTGGAGCTTTAAAGAGAGAATACAGAAAAAAAATTCGTTCAACAGGAATCCATAGCTGGCCTATTCATCCTCTACGGTCTGTTAAATCTGCAACCCTACCCTGGTTTTGCTGCGCTCCGCCTAGTCCCTGACGACATGGAAGCCCTGAAACGCATCGAAGTCGTCGCCCGAAGGGAACGGAGATACGATGTCTTGTATATATTAGGCGCGGTATTGATTAAAGGGCCATGTCAGTTTCACATCGAAGAGCGGGAGAGGGGCATGGAGCCGTCCATCAGGAAATATTTAGAAGGTATATTTTTATTAGATTTTTCTAGGAACTAGATCGAAGTAAGTTGTTTATGAATTATATGACAAGTGACAACCCCACTGAACCAAATCTTTAGCTCTATTGTTACCTAATGATTCTCAATATATTCCACTGTTTAAAGTATACACTCTTGAGGGAAAAAGCGCAAAGTTAATAACTGACACCTGTTATGAAGAAAATAAAAGGCAATTATTGCAGTTGTCACTATAATATGATGGTCTATTTATATATTACGTTATCGACATTATTTGATTGTTAATACTCACCCCCTAAAATTATATTTTCTTTTTAACGAGGTGTGCTGATAGAGATCTCTTAACGCAATAAGCATTGCCTTTTGTAGATCACCGCTTCCAATTTTATTTTTGTGCAATTTCAATAAACAAAATAAAAAAATACTTTTTAAATAAATCATTCAATTATTCTAGCGTAATTTTTGCAATACATATTTGCTTCTCGATATTTAATTTAATTTTAGAGCGAAGTGATGACGTCATTTTCGATACGAAAATCCTTCGTCAGATTACCATAACGCATTGATCATACCATCTTAACTTAGAATGAACTTATAAGAGAGTTTAGGCTGCCTCTATGTATAAGTTTAAAAATAAATAAAAAAAAAAGAAATAATTTACAGGTTCAATGTCTATAGACAAGAAAGGTGTTCGGGCAAAGGGTGTATTCTACAGACAGAACGGAGAACTGGACATCATCAGAGAATTGGAAGGTCTAAGTCGACGGTACAAGGTCGCTAAATCACTTATAAATGGTATATCTACTTTTTGTGAATGGTATATTTTCTTCGATCACAAATATATAACTAGATTCACAATCCTTTATAAAATTGGGACAAATTATCGTCTGAATTGACATACACATTTCTAATATCGTATAGTATTATCTCAATATTGTGTTAATTTAAAGTAAATCTTACTGTCAATGCATATAAAGGTTGTAAAAGCTTGTAAAAGATTCTCCCATGGCATTGAAACGACGTTTGTTAACAAAAATATATTTAAAATTCAATCTTACGCTTCATGCTTAAAGTGTAATTCACGTAATTTATTTGTTTCGCTATTTACGTCATTATGACTTGTTAAATGAAAGTGACAAGGATAAGACACATAGAAATTATAATGTTAGTCAAGGAATAAGATGTTGCATGTCAGGCAATGACATATTCAGATGCAATGTAAGAATAGAAAAAGGGAGGGAGCAGCATTGTTACACAGTTATTTTTATATTTTTGGTTCTTCGATCACAAATAATAATTCACAATTTTCTTTAAAATCTAAATACATAATTACTGTCCGAATTGACATATACATTTTGAACATCTTACAGTATTATTGGTAATATTCTTTTAATTTAAAGTAGACCTTAAAGGTATAAAGTTGTAAAAGCTCGTTTAGATCCTTGTAAGCCATTGAAACGAAGTTTGTCAAAAAAAACTTACGTTTCGTGCTTAAAGTATAATTCACGTAATATATTTCCATCGCTGTTTACATCATTTTGGTTTATTACGTGGACGTGACAAGGATAAGACATAATATTTAGATTAGGCGAGACAAGGAAAAAATGTTGGATATCAAGCAATGACGTAATCTAGGAATACAGAGTGAAGTCGCAATAAAGTGCTGATATTTTTTTATTTTTCAATGGGAAATCGTATGCTAGTCATTATTTAATATATACATACATATCAACACGCCGTATCCCTAACGGGGTAGGCAGAGAAATATGTCATGACTAGAAATCTTAACTTTGATAAAAAACAATTAAAGGATCTAAAATCTTAGTTTCAAACGATTTAGTGGCAACGTTAATCTTCTAACAATGCCACAATACAAATAATAACTTACTGTCAAATAGAAATGCAGTGCAGGTTTAAGTAAAGACGTAATATTATGTAGCCTTTTTAAGCCTTTCGCTGCGACATATTCGTCACTTTCTAAAAAGTGATCAGAGCAAACTACGCTTCGTTCATTTGGTGGTATTCATCGCATTTTTGGCGTGCTACTATAGAAGTCTATTTTTCATATCGAATAGAATCTCGAGGAAAGCTATATATTTTTTATATGTTCGAGAAAAATATTGCAATAACTTGCGGTGTTTATAAAAGAATACATAATTACATAAATTACATTAAAATTGATAATTAGCAGCAAATCCTATACTACAGCTATAATTGAAATTTCAACACCAAAAATATATTTAAAAAAATAAAAGTGTAAGACTAAAAACTCTATTCTATAATTGTAGAACAGAGATAAAAGTATAATCCGAATAAATGAAATCTGAATGCGGTAGTGCGGTTCTCAATATCTTATTCACGATCGTATAATTAATTGTATTATGTAGCTGTCATTTGAAAAATATTATTATGAATTTAATAAAAAAGAGCTATATAACGTTATTATTATAACAAAATAATTAACAGGTAAATAAAATAATCCTAATTACTTACCAAAAATAAGAAACTCCCATCTTTTTTTAACGTTCTAGACGTGTCATTTTTACAATTTTTGAAGGAGCACTTAGTCAGGTTTCCTTTAGTGTTCACAAATTACTACTAAGACTGAGCGCTAAAATTCTCATTTCAGCGCACATTTGGTTCGGACGTTTTTGGAACGCTGATTGTGTATCTTGTTATATATTTGTGATCGAAGTATATTTTCTATTTAGCCCAGTAAAAAAAATCTAAAAAAGAAATATTCATATTAAGAATCGATGACTCGGTGAATCGGTAAATGCATGTCATTTTAGATACTGTATTTACATATTTATTAACTGCTAATTCTTTTGTGAAATTAAAATGTACACATATTTACTTGTAATAAACACTTATTTATATCTGAACATTGATTGTTCTTTACAGAAACAAAACCGGTGGATCCTAGTTTGTGTTATGTTGATGAAAAGCTGCCAAGTGAATTGTATACATCGTTCAAGAAAGTTATCAATGGCATCATCGATGATAACCAAGGTAAATAGAAATGTTTGAATGGTAAAACCAACAATGTATTTTTGTTTCATTTCCAGATCACCATAATATTAAATAATAATAAAAGAGGGCGGATTCGGCAGCAGGCGGGGGTTTGGGGGGGTCCTGTCAGTAGATACATCAAAATTACAGTAGTGTATATAAATAAAAAAGAAATAGTATTTTATTGTATTACGTCAATGACTTTGGCAGGAATGGAAGAAGTGAGGTTGTCATTTTATTTAGATTTTCTATTTTTTACATTTTTAGGAGTTGTAAAGTACAATAGTGATAGTATATTGTGATTTAAAGTTCTGTGTAAGTGAAAAGAATGGAGGAGCTCTAAATAAACTTGTGTAGCTGAAGTTTTCGCGCTCTTCCAAGAAGTCCTTTTTAACTTCAGTAAAGCCTACTATAACTTTACTGGAGGAGTGTTAGGGACAGTTAATGTTTCTCCAGAAGTTGCGTCAGTAGGCTGATGCTCATGTTATACCAATGCCTTAAGAAATATAAATAAATAATTAGAAATATCAATAAAAAAATATTTTGTATTACGTCAAAATAATTTTAATCAAAATAAGTTTAAAATAACAACAATTTTTTCTCTTTTTGTCAAACATTGGAAGCGCGGGCGCAAACGAATGGGTCAGCAACATCGAACTGGGAATCGCAGGCAATATTTTATTCACAATTACCAAACGGCTGCAACATATCATATATATACATATATCACAGTCTAAGCAACTCTTAATAATATTATATCCGAGGCATTCAGGGGCGGATTTCCCTTAAGGTCACTAGGCCCAGGCCTAGGACGGCTAATCATGGCACAAAATACACTGATGAGAACATATCATATGTGTCAGTAAATAATGGAGCTAAGGGGGTGGCTACAAGGCCTAGGGCGGCCAAGACTTCTAGTCTGTCTCTCGAAGGCTATAGGCATATGAAAGTATTATACGTCTCGAACTCTTATCTATACTAATATTATACAGAGGGAAACTTTGTTCGTTTGTATGTAATGGATAAACTCAAAAACTACTCAAACGATTTCAAAAATTCTTTCACCTATATAAAGTTACATTATCAGCAAGTAATAAGGACTGTATTTTATAAAAAAAAATCTACCCATGCGAAATTATCGATGATAGTTAATGATTTTCTCTAGGGTCTCTTATACTACAGGGTGGGCCATGAATTTGTTTACTTTTAAATCAAATTTCCCGCGCAAACTCAAGCCACGGGGGACTCGCGAGGGGACTAGTCGCCCGCTTGTTCCTTGGAGTCACAATGAATCGTTTCACGAGACCACAGCGCGCCTTTTGCGTAAAGCAATTTTATTTAAACAATAATGCGCTCATTACCGGGAGTACGATTTACATGACTTAACTCAATGTCCAAGCACAGTTTTTATTAAGAAATAGGTGAAGAAGCTTGAAAAAACGGGACCGACGCTAAATTTGAAGCGGAGGCTCGCGGAATTCACGAAGTGAAGAGAACGTGCAACAAGTTTCCGCTTCAGTTAAACGCAATCCAGATTTATTGACGCGCAAACGTTCGGCTGAATTAGGGTTACCACACACATCTTTGTGTCGTATGTAGAATCGTATACCAACAACATTACTTCAATTAAAAGCAAACATTAGAGAAAGATGACTTATCATAGTCTCCTTGCCGAAGAGTCTTTGAAAAATTATGTGCTCCTTTAGAAGAATGTAGAAGTCGCAGCGGTGGCCGTTTGGATGAAATTATTTTTTTTTAAATAAATTCCCGTGTATTGGTCTTTTTTATGATAAATAATGTTTAAAATAAGTCATGTACTTTTAATTTTATTACACCTTTAAAAGTAAACATATTCATGGCCGACCCTGTATAATACAGCTGCTTTATATATTCCAGATAAAGAACTAGGGGAGAATGAAGACACTCCATATGAGCACTATGATGCCGTTCAGGCGATTAAGGCGAAAGCAATGAAAGAAGTGGTTAATCCAATAAAACATCTAACTGTTATTTCAGAAAGGTAATCTATCTCTAAATAGCATAAAAAAGTCACGATTTGTGTCTGTCATTATGCTTGTATATACATACATATCTTCATGCTGTATCCCTAACTAGGTAGTCAGAAAGGACGAAACGCCAAGCTTCGCGGTCCTTACATACTTCTTTCGCCTCTTCAAATCTCATCATTCTCCGCACACATCTTCGCCTAGGTATGCGGGTGCTTTTGATATTTCCGTCAGCTAACGCTGGCGACCTCGATGGCGCAGTGGTTTAAACGTTTCACCAAGCGCGGAAGGTTCCGGGTTCTATTCCCGGCTAGGTCAATTTAGGAAGTGAACTTTTCTAGATTGTCTCGGGTCTGGGTGTACTGGGAGACGCCCCCAGTAGCTGTAGTCTGGTTCTTATGGCACAGGGAATACCTTAATTTGAGATCAGATGATTGGTGTGTATCGTCTGGCGCATTATTGTTATTACTGGCTATCGCGATATTCGTAAGTCAGCCTTGGTCTTCCTTGACTTTACTACCTTTTTCATCTTCTTTCTATTCTTTCATTCACTCACTCTTTCTATGTACCCAAACCATCTAAGCATTCCTTTCTTTATTATATTAATATATTTCCTTTTTTTTTCTATTTCTTTTCCTTTCTTGTATCAAAAATTCTAAGTGCATTACAATTAAAGACCATATAAACTGAGGTATACCTACTCCAAGAAACGATCATTTTTATTTTTTAAAATTCGTACTAAAAATAACATTGGCATTATTAAATTATTAAACACAAATAATATTTAAGTAAATTTAATTAGAAAGTAATGCAATAGGCCGCTGAAGACACCACATGAAACGAAATTACCCATATTTTATCGTTCGTCAAGTATTTTGCTGCCAAGGAGTAGAAATTGTTTATTGTTGCGTTAATTAAGAACACACACTCGCATAGTCACTTTTACATTTAATTTCTCAATAATTAATAGCAAACTACAAACTATAACACGTCACGAATAGCCGACGACGAACAATCAACAGTTAAAGCCACAGAATGATATAGAATGATTCAGATCTTGGCACGCATCGGCTTATATCGACTTATTGACGTCACTTCTCCCACGCCTTGGCGACAACAGATGTGACAGGCAGGATGTGATGTCAGCTAGGCAGACCCGGTGACAGTGACGTTATATTGCTTCGTTACATTATATAAAATTAACTTTTGCTTTGCATAATTAAATTTATCTAACACACGGGAAATTAACGCGATTATCTTTTATTTTGGCTTGACATTTCGTCCGACATCAGCCGTGATCTCAGCAAACTTCACTCCATGTCCAAGTCTGTATACTCTGAATACAATAGTAGCATTCCCATGGAATTGTAATTTATAGAAATCAACCATTAAAGTTTTCGAGTTCTCCCAGATATTATGTTATTGGTTTACTCTATTCTAAAGGTAAATCGATGTTGTATGTTAATACCCGAGCAGTAGGCTTTACAACATGCATATCTTCACGCTTCATCCCTAACGGGGTAGTCAGAAAGGACGGCGCGCCAGGAGTCGCGGTCCTTACATACCTCTTTCGCTTCGTCAAATCTCATCGTTCTCCTCGCACATTTCTATTTATTATTCCAGATGTATAAAATTTGAGTTATGACCATTTTTTCCACTTTTCTATTCACACAAATTGTCATTTATGCAATACAGGATTAGAATATTTAAAATATGAATAGGACATGAAATGTTTCTTCAGAACAGCACTTTATTGATTCTCCTACCACTAAATTTATATTTGATTTGACCCTTTACACATACGACTATAAAATAACTTCAGACGCAATGTCCGAGCAGAAACGGTGAGGCAAATCAGATAAGCCGACTTACATGTACATACGACACACATTATCAGATAAGCTGATCGGCCGCCATTTTGTTAGAAAACAGCACCCATACGTCTACATTTTATTTGATTTACTTCACAGTACACTGTCTGGAGTTATAAATTATTTTTTTTTCTAAATGTTGATTATATATACGAGTCTTTGATATCTTTACAGGAAAAATAACCCACCCAGTCCGAAAAAGAAAATGGATATAAAGACAAAAGCGGGTAAGATCAAAAGCGGTAGTCCTACCAAGTCTCTTGCGACTGCAAAAAGAAAAATAACCACGAAAAATATGACAGCACACAGTCCGAAACGCAAGAAAGTTATATTAGAAAATAGTGATGAAGATGATGATAGGGACCAGGATTTAAATGATGATATAAATGTAGATGAATTTGAGAAAGGCACCAATCCTGGAAATGATATTAACAACCCTCAGGAATATGATGACAATGAGCAGGAAATAAATATAGACATAGACTGTCTACCCACTTTAATGAGAACTGAAGACCATTCTATACAAGTTGAAATAATCAGACAAATGAAAGATGAACAATTAGAAATGAGAGAAAAAAATAATTCGCCTAAATCACTTTCACATGATACCGAGGATACAATAAAAAACACAGATGATTTGACTGTTTTCAAGAAACCATTAGCCTTGAAAGAGAAACTAAATTGGAAACGGAAAAGAGACCAGAAGAAAACAAACATAAAGTCTAAATTTAAACGCCTTGGCATGTTACCTGTCGCAAATTTCGATGAGTCCAAGTAAAATTACTGTGATGTGATATCAGTTTCTCCTATATTAGTAATTAAGTTTCAACCGTAATATTCTAATGATTCATACACAGATGTACATTTGTATATTATCTATGTATACCACAGGCTATAGTCATTTTTTAGCTTAAATATAATTATAATTATCATGAGCATACATGTTTAAATATATTTGAAATATATTGAAAATTAATATTCATATTACAGGTAATACCTTATAAACTCAAAAGCGGGAAAGAAATGGAGATTGTTTCTTTGTCACTCATAAACTCAGTAATGAGACTGAAATGGAAATTGGCTCTATGTCATTTAATTACCGAGAATATTACACTTGTGTTTGTGACGTCACAGTCTAGTAGTCATCTCCCTCTAACTTGTTTCCATTTCATCTCTACTACTGGAGATGTATACTAATATGTAATAACTACTATCATTGGCAGATAGAACATTTTTCAGAGAGTATTTATCCCAGAAAAATATCAAATTTAACGCTAGTGACACCGCGAGGCACAGCTAGTTTGAACTTTGAACTACGAGTAGACCTGTCAAAACGCCATTTTGTCTTGCATTCTGTATGTAAAGTAGAGTTAATTCATCTGTGGTCAGAGTATGTTCAGTTCTGTGTAAGGTTAACAAAAAAAAAAGGAAATCAACAATACATTAAGTTTTTAAGTATTACTGACAGTATCGTAGGAAAGTACATACATACGTATATACATATCTTCACGCTGTATCCCTAACGGAGTAGTCAGAGAGGTCTAGAGAGAGAGATTGTAGGAAATTAATTCTTTATAATTTGCGTTCCGTTACTGAAAAATGACAAAAATATATTTATATTTTTGTTGTATGAAAATGACATCCTGGCTGTCCTATTCTCATTTAAATTTTATAACACAGTGATTATACTTAAGTTATTCAATGTTAAAAAAGGTTGAAAAAAAAAGTTTTTTTTAATAAGTGTTTTTTTGCTAGTAGTACAAGTGTCAAAAAGTAATAAGTAAAGTTAGCCTGCGCGTACGATCCTATTCTTATTTCAAACTCATATTATTAATTTAATGTATAACAGCAGTTTCATTCAACAATAGATCTATATTCAATAATTTCATCTCTAAACTAGGAGACACTAATTTGAACTGTTATTCTATTATGTTATTCTAATTACACAACATTTTATAATGATAAATAATTCTATCTGCTGCTGGCGATGCACTCAACCAGCATTGTAACAAATTATTGCTCCGTAAATATTAAAAATATATGTAAACATAACATAACATAACTTCACGCTGTATCCCCAACGGGGTAGCCAGAGAGGACGGAGCGCCAGGAGTCGCGGTCCTTACACACCTCTTTCGCTTCCTCAAATCTCATCATTCTCCTCACACATTTTCGCCTAGGTATGCGAGTGCTTTTGACATTTCCGTCTGCTAACACTCTGGCTATTTGATCTTCATAAGTCAGCCTTGGTCTTCCTTGGCTTCTTTTACCACTCACTTTCGCTCTGTATATTTTCTTCGTCAGTCTTTCATCACTCATTCTTTCCATGTGCCCGAACCATCTAAGCATTCCTTTCTTCATTTTTACAATAACACTGTTGTGCAACCCTGTCATACTGCGTATCTCGTCATTGCTTATCCTGTCCGCAAGCGTGACACCGCACATATTTCTGAGAGACCGCATCTCCACAGCATTTATCATACTTTCACTCGATTTCGGGCATATCCAGGCCTCACTGCCGTACAACAAAGTTGGCACCAACACCGCATTGTGGATGGCCATTTTAGCAGTGTTAGATATATTCACACTACCCACTAATGCGGACAGAGCACCGTTCACTTTATTGCCAGCTGCTACCCGTCTCTCCACATCCAACTCACATCTTCCATCCCTCGAAAACGCACTCCCCAGGTACACAATTTCATTCACCTGTTCTAGACATTTTCCATTTACACTAATCACACATTTCGTTTGTACCGCTTCTCTTTCAAACACCAGAACCTTAGTTTTGTTCACATTCATTTTCAATCCTTTTACTTCACAATCTTCTTTCATACACGTGACTAGTGTCTGCAACTTTGCTTCTGATGGTGCTATTAGCACAGCATCGTCAGCGTACAATAGGCAGTTTACCACTGTGTCACCACATCCCATACCACTCATATTACCTTTCAATCTCTGTAGGCAACTGTCCAAATACAGCACGAATAGCCAGGCAGACATCACGCAGCCCTGTCTGACACCAGAACAGACTTCAAACCAGGGCGACATGTCACCGTCTATCCTTACACAGGCTCTGTGGTCTCGATATAATGACCTCACAGCCTGCAGTAAGGAGCCCTCCACGCCATATTCAGGCAGAAGACTCCACAATTTCTTCCGCACTACTCTATCGAATGCTTTCTCTAGATCCACGAAAGCGCAGAAAACTTTCTGACCTAAAGCCAGAAACCTTCCCACGATAACGCGAAGCGAGAAAATCTGATCCATACAACCCCTACCGTTCCTGAATCCACCTTGCGCCTCCCACAAATATCTTTCTGAAACGCCTTTCATACGTTCAGTCAATACTTTAGTATAGACTTTACTCGCTAAGCTGACCAAGCTGATGGCCCTATAGCACGCACAGTCTAGGTAGGAACCTTTCCCTTTATATAGAGGTACTATGACTGCCGTGCGCCAGTCCTCTGGAACCTCCCCCTTCTGCCAACAAAGGTTGCAGAGTGCACAGAAGGCATCCCAGACCCTAGGACCACCATACTTGATCATCTCAGCAGTCACCTCATCAATTCCCGCAGCCTTTCCACATTTCAAACTTCTTATCACTTTCTCAATCTCTTTCATACTAATGGCATCCTCCAGTCCCTGGCCTGAGTGTGGCAATTCATTAGAATCGCTCTCAGTATCAGAGACGGAGTCGCCACTCTCATACAGTTCTCCATAGTATTCACTCCATCGCTGCAGAAAAATATATGTAAAGTTTATATACCTACCATTTTTTCATTGCCAAGAGTTTGTACTTAATCTACAAAAAAAAATGACTACCGTTACGCACCTTTTTTGACGAATAGATCTTTTATATTAAAATGTGAAGTTTTTTATATTAAGTGTTACGTCGTTGCCATTTGTACCATAGATTGGTCTATACATCACTCAGTCTGTCTGTGGAAACGTACTTCATTAACCCATTAATCTTAACTATATTAAGTCTGTTTTAAGTTTTGTGTTAGAGGTACTTAAATTAATACCTATATTATGACTTACAATGCTCAATTTATTATATGTTAATTTTTATGACAAATATTAACGCTTTTGTAAAGATGGTGATTTTTGTGCGAGAAAAAACAATTACGAGCTACTTCGATAAATCATGCGTTTGGTGAATCAACTCAAATCACCGCACAAAGTATTTGGAGTCTTTATAATTTTAAGTCGATGGCCAAACATACCATAGACACAGAAGTATAGTCAGCAAAAAAGGCGGAGCTGATCAAAATACATTTTCGAAAAGGGTTGTCACTATGGAAAAAATTCTGAACATATGCTAAGTCGTCGGAACCACATATAATAATGGATTGTGTAAGTTATTACTATTAGCGAGAGACCTATCTTCTAGCAAAGGTTTATGCTATATATGCCATATAGTATATTTGGTTAGAGTTGTAATTCCTTGGAATCAAAATACAAATTCCATTTTTAATGCACTTTTCCGAGCATAGACATACGTGATATTTCAAAAAATTATAACATTTCTCAAGCACTGCATTATAAAGGGATTTACACTTGACATTCAGTAAAACACCAGTCTTGTAACAGAGATCATAATTTTATTGCTTGTGACATACACATAGTGGAACACACCCAAAATTGCTAAATAATAAATGCAACACAGCCTAGGCGTATACGACATGACAGGCGACAATTCAACACAACACAGTACAGATTGATTTGACTACGTGTCTGCGTCACTTGTGGCTGTATTATGCTCGTACAGACTACAACAATACCAGAGAAAACAAAAACTAAAGAAATACACCTGCTTTAATCTTGAAACCTACCGCGTAAGCTCTCGACAAGTGTAAGTAGTAGGATTGTTACAATGTTTTATGTAATAGGTGCTCAATTAAAGTGACGCATTGATAAACAATAATTTAATCTAAAATAGACCTGCTTTATGCCAACGTGCGGGCGCTAGCTTACGTAAAAACGGTTATTTTCGTTCATTTTAAAAACTATAATTAATTTTAAAAAATCTAACGGGCATTTTGAAGAATATATTTAGATTAAACTATACAAAAAATTTAGAAACATAAATCGGTCCCGTTACTCCGGAAAATGTAAATCTATTTAAAAGAGGTTTCTTAATTTTTTTTTGGCTACAAAACATAACCAATTGTGTATCGCAATTGGCAAAATGAAGTCAATGACATGAAGAATCAGGTTACCAAATATCACTTTTATACGTTTTGTCGTCACTTAGAAAAATGGAGATCCCTGCCGTCATTATTTCCAATGCGTCGCCATAATTTAAATAGTCTAGCTCTAGATTATGTAGTTATTTCTAACAAGCCATTTGACGTAGTTGGTATATATTTGCTTTGTCTTTTACATCAAGTTACAAAGTAACAATTATATACATACATCACGAATCACGATTAATAATATTAATTATGCGTAAAAGTCATATTATCAGACACTACAGATATGATTAATGTAATTATGATTGTGCGTAGTAACCGACCAAAGTGTTTACTTTGGCCAGTTCTTTGGCTCGATCAATTTTTGTTGGTAAATAATGCATAAACGTGTGGAAAATTACTGCAGTCGAAGCCACTCGCAACTGTGTGACCGCCGTTATCACTAGGAGCGGATGTACATTATAAGACATCGTCTTGACTAGATAAGCATTTTGTCTGAATTACACGAGAATTTTTTCTTACATACATATGTATGAAGAAGATGTGCATCTTCACGCCGTATCCCTAACGGGGCAGTCAGACAGGACGGAGCGCCAAGGGTCGCGGTCCTTACATACTTCTTTCGCTTCCTCAAATCTCATCATTCTTCTCGCACATTTTCGCCTAAGTATGCGAGTGCTTTTGACATTTCCGTCGGCTAACACTAGCTATTTGATTTTCATAAGTCAGCCTTGGTCTTCCTTGGCTTCTTTTACCACTCACATTTACTCTATAGATTTTCTTCGTCAGTCTTTCATCACTCATTCTTTCCATGTGGCCGAACCATCCAAGCAGTCCTTTCTAAATTTTTACAATAACACTGTCGTGCAAGTCTGTCATACTGCATATCTCTTCATTGCTTATCCTGTCCGCAAGGGTGACACCGCACATATTTCTAAGAGATCGCATTTCTACTACATTTATCTTTCTTTCACTAGATTTCGGGCATATCCATGTCTCACTACCGTGTAATAAAGTTGGCACCAACACCGCATTTTTTCCTACATATCCTAGATATACTATTCAATTCATTCACAAAACACTACAATTATATCTTGTCCGAATTCCAGACAAGCCAAGCGCAGTATAGTGTGTACTATAATCTTGAATTTCATATACAAGTAGTGTCTCATAAGAGACGAGACGATGTCTTATAATGTGCAGGCTGCAGGCGTCTACATGCATTCGGCTTTTGAACACAACCACCAAGTTTCTGTTCTCTGGTTTTTATTTTCTCTTAGTATACATTGTATACAAAAATCTGTGATTGCGTATATCCTACGCCTAGTTTTCGCATTTGACCACATTATCGAAACATTTCTCGGTTAGCTTCGCTAGTTAATGTTATGAGTCAATATAATGTGAATCAAGTCTTATCCAACAGATATATCTTTAATCCTTTTTCCTAGAAGAGTGGCATAACGGCATTAACCTCTATCACAATTGGACAGACTGTCCGCATACACAATGAAAACTATCTTTTGTGCCAGTTTGAATGGTATGAAAATAGGAAATAAATGTTGACATTCTATTAAGTCTTTATTTAGATCAACTCTAACATGTTCCGGAGATTTTCACTACTACCTACTACTGCTATCAGTGTCAAAGTGTTGAGAATCAAGTTGCCTCATTCCGACGTAGTGTAATGTAAAGGTTGTCCAATACTATAGAGGTAAGTGACTTTTAGACAACTTCATTATTTCTGAAACGTCTGGCCGCAATCAAATCAATGGTGACCTATAGGAGACGCATATACAAACAACCACCTAAAGCGACAATATTCTGAACTGTCTGGTTTATGAGATATTTAAGATTAAAAATATAGTTTCTGAGTCCCTATATGAAACTTTAAATATGAAGCCGAATTGTTTTTTATTCTCAAATATACAAAGCGACATTAGATTATTGTAACTTAGCTTTATCAATTAATATTGATCTGATTGTGACCTGCCGTTTTAAATAAATGTTAAAATGGCGATGGGGACATTGCAGTATTGGTCAGGACGAGTCGCTCTTCTCACAGATGACGATTATCATGAATTCTCTCCTGGAGAAATATATCTACCTAGCGATTTCAGCGCTGTATTGCGTCGCATGTTATCCGGTTAAAGTAATCAATTGCCGATACATCAGTAACGACGTATGAATGACAATTTGATAGATCCACAAATATTGACGATTCGTAAGTTGAAACTGTTCAGACATTCTTTCAGCATTAGTAATAATGGAATTTATTGTTAATAATAATAATATAAACGGTTTTGTAACAAGCTGCCCTCACTTTCTATACTAGTAAACCAAAAACTATTAGACAGAGCCACCAGCAGATATACGTAGATGAGTGAGTTTAATCAAAATTTTGGTCAGAACATTTTGTTCTTTGAGTTCAATTTAAATGCCAGTTTGGTTCATAAATAACAAAAAATAAATCACAGACAAGTCTAAAATTATTTATGAAACAGTTTTTTCTCCTTCTCGTTCAGATAGTTGATAATTACGCGCGACTTCACTAGTTGCCGACTTTATTCGTTCGAGGAAGGAAACAACGCAAAAAGCATAATAACTAGTTATACCTTTACACTAATAATACAAAATTAAATCACTAAGAATGGCTGCCGGACTACCCTTTCTAGTCCTATCGCTCCTATATCTTCGAAAATAACTATTTGTGTAATGGTGACACTTCACATGGCTATTCGCATTAGTGTATTTGGTTTATTTGCTCGAAAATGACCATGTGAAGACGATTTATTTGTCTTATTTGCATGAACAAGACAAATACGCAAATACACGAACACGGGTATCCACCCCACTTGTCGGTTTTTGGTCACAAATTAAAGGATTCAAATATTCCAAATATATTCGTATTATAGCGTCCTCACGTGGCCAGCTCAGTAGAATGGGTTGGGCAATTGATCTTCCGTTGTGATTTTTGGAGTTGTGCAAATGCTTCCTTGCATTTTGTGCATATATGACGTACCAAATGCATCATCAAAGGGAACTCAGCAAACATATTCGCAAGTATTTGCCTTTTGCGTCCACGTGTGGATGGCGTGTTCGTGATGTTTGGAACTTTACTCGAATATTTAGTCAAACATGGCGAATACGCTACAGAACACGAATAGCCATGTGAAGTGCCACCTTAACCTTATTAGTATTATCAGGTTAAAAATTGTTGATAATATAGCAACATTATAAATTCGAATGAATTTTACATTTTTAAATGCGGTGATAATGGAATGCAAATTGCAAAATTATCATGATTATTGCTCCATTAGATATTGCTAAACATTAAATAATATTTGATGAATTATTGATATCTTACAATACTATCAATCTATGGAGTCATAAGTACAGCCACAGAGTACATTGCTCTGTGTACATTGGCGCATGGCAAAAGTACTATAATCTGTACAGAAACCTACATTGTGGCGGCGATTTTTAAAATTTCATCTTAATATTGCATAAATTAATGGAAGCTAGTTAAAACGGCAATAATAATTAGATTTCTTGTTAACTTTGTAGACCATAATTAGGTTAGACATTTTTCCCAACATCCTTAGATAAAAATAAAACCTTTTTGGTGGCTTTAAAACTAAAAAGTGCTTCCACACTTTTGGAATCTAATTTGGAATTCATTAGTGACACCTGTAAAAAGGAAGTAATCACTACTTGACAGCTGTTTTTAAATATTTGTCAGAGAATTTGTATGTAATTCTATGTAATTGTGTGTCGGAAACAAGTCGAAAATCATAGAAATAATTGACTACGTAACCAGTGGTATAAGAGGTACAAGTATTATTATATCTAACAATTTTCACTTCGTTCAACTATCGCTAATTCATCATCTTCGCCAGAAGTATTGGTTTTAGTATCGAACTGCGCCAAGTTAGCTTCAGATGAATCATTGCTGGACTCTTGAGATCTTGGGCTGACGCTCGTCTTCCTAGCATACAACACATTCGACTCCAAACGGTTGTGATTATTGAATGGCGTCGCGTAGTTGCCACCATCGGATATTCTATTCAATTTATGTATTTGTTCTCTTAATTCGCACACCTGACTATACAGTTTTTTATTTTCCCTCAAAATGGCGATGTTCTCTGTCTCTAACAGTTCCCTCTTACTCCATTGGATGGTGTTTTCCGATTTGAGCTTCTCTACCTCCATTTTGAATTCAGCGATTTTCTCTTCTAACACTTGTTTAGCAGCGACTTCGTCTTGTAACTCATTCTGCAACCTTTCTACTTCACTGTGACTAGAATCTGTGGATCCTAAAGTCCTATCACTATTTGTCAACTCCATTTTGGTATTATGCAATTCTGCCGTCAGTGTTTCCACTTTGGCCAGTAAGAATGCTTTCTGGTCTTTCTCGCTTTGTAAACTTTTACATGTTTCGTCTAATCGCAGCCTCATTTCGCTTAGTTTATTTGCGAGTGCATTATCGACGTTAGAAAACTTATGCGAGTCTAGAGAAGCTCTTTGTCTCAAGGGTTGCTCTGGAGAAACAAAACCTTGATTTTTTCTTCTAAACTCGACTCCATCATCTGTCGTTAAGTCACATGACACTATCCTGCTCTCTCCTATACTAAGCAATTTCTCATTATCTCTCTTTACTTCTGTCAACTGTTGTTCTAGTTCAGTCTTTTCAGCTTTCAAAGTCGCCAATTCTTTTGTCAGCAAGTCTACTTTGTTTTTTAATTGCTTGGCTTCCTCTCTAGCTTTGTTTCTTTCATTACGTACCTTACTCCATTTCTCTCGCCAGTTTGCTGTGCAGTCTGACCACCATCTCATAGTTTTCTCCATTTGCGTGGCTCTGGCACGAGCCTCGTCCAACTCGCGTTGGTAATGAGCCTCCTTGGCTTCCCAGTCTGTATTGGTGTAACGCATGGAAACTCCGTCGTGGTCCCGACTCCGACGATGGCTCCCACCGTGCGAACTCTGCGCCATTTTTCATTTGTTTCGGTACACTGCAAAATATTAACAAATTATCATCTGCAATATGCAACTATAACTAAAAGGCTTACCAAAATATGAATATAAAGCGTTAGAGTGGCAAAGAACATAGTAATTTATCAATTCGACCCACATCACAAGTAATATTACATTGTACCTAGCTCTAGCCGTGCAATTTTATTTACTGATTGAATCTTTTGTATGGCTTGATTATCCTAACTAGAGCAATTCCTAGTTCAGGATAATCAAGACACAAAAGACAAAATAAAATCATTAAATTTTGCGTCATGAGTCAGTACTCATTGACGCAAAATTTAATGATTTTGTTTTCCTTCTAAAGGTCTTAAGCTTATTCCAGTGCGCGGTTTCCTACGTAGATCGTCTACATAGGACACTGTAGAAACACAAAGGCGACAAAGATATTCAGTGACGCAAAATTTAATGATTTTGTTTTCCTTCTAAAGGTCTTAAGCTTATTCCAGTGCGCGGTTTCCTACGTAGATCGTCTAGATAGGACACTGTAGAAACACAAGGCGACAAAGAGATAGCGAGCACGAGCGGGCCTAAGATTTGCACTCTGGCCTATTCCACTGCGCAGTTTTCTACGTAGATCGTCTCCATAGGACACCGCATAAACATAAAGGCGACAAAGAGAAAGCGACCGCTAGCGGTTCTAGGATTTACACTTTGGCCTATTCCACTGCGCAGTTTTCTACGTAGTCGACTACATAGGACACCGCATAAACATAAAGGCGACAAAGAGAAAGCGACCGCTAGCGGTTCTAAGATTTACACTTTGGCCTATTCCACTGTGCAGTTTTCTACGTAGATCGTCTCCATAGGACACCGCATAAACATAAAGGCGACAAAGAGAAAGCGACCGCTAGCGGTTCTAAGATTTACACTTTGGCCTATTCCACTGCGCAGTTTTCTACGTAGATCGTCTCCATAGGACACCGCATAAACATAAAGGCGACAAAGAGAAAGCGACCGCTAGCGGTTCTAAGATTTACACTTTGGCCTATTCCACTGCGCAGTTTTCTACGTAGATCGTCTCCATAGGACACCGCATAAACATAAAGGCGACAAAGAGAAAGCGACCGCTAGCGGTTCTAAGATTTACACTTTGGCCTATTCGATTGCGCAGTTTCCTACGTAGGTCGTCTACATAGGACATCGAATAAACACATAAGAGACCAAAAGAGAACAACCGCAAGCGGTCGCGAGCAAGATTTTGATTTTAGTTGTGATGGATGAAAGCGTGATCGTCAGGTTATCTCATCATCTCATTACACTTTATTTCAGTATTCATTTTTAGAATTTTGCGGTTGGTCCTGTTATTCTGTGAGTGCTGGATTTACGTCTGAGTCGTTTCACTATACACTTCCACAAAAATACACGTGAAAGGCTTCGATTTTATTTGTGGCGAAAGGAAAGTTCTCGGCAGGTTATCTCATTATCTTGTTACACTTTATTTAAGTATTTTTAAGATTTATTTGTGTGAGATCAGTGACATATACATACAGAATCCATAGAAAAACCAACCATAAAATTCCATAGTGACCTTAATACGCTGCGTTAAAGAAAACACTATCGTCATTTTTGTTTGTAGAAAGCAGTAGTAAATGGAAGAATTTGTGGAATTTAACCTAGCTAGCGAAATTCCATAGATTTTACGTTTTTAACTAACGATTACGACCATAGATAGTGAGTTTATCTATAGACCCTCTGATCAATTTCGAAAACTTTCACTCCGTAGTGTATATGCACAATACAAATTTAATTTTGAAGCCATACAATTGATTAGTATATTGGCGGTGTAGTTAGTGTATAGTGTGTTCGCCTTCATACACAAGGGTCTTTGGGTTACTTAAACAAGTTTAGAAAATATTTGCACGAATGGATGAACGAATATGTCGAAGTGTCTACAGTGCGAAAGTAAATGGTAACAAAAGCCAAGGAAGACCAAGGCTGACTTATGAAGATCAAATAAGAGCGTTAGCTGACGAAAATGTCAAAAGCACTCGTATACCTAAGCGAAAATATGTGAAACGAATGATGAGATTTGAGGAGGCGAAGGAAGAATGCAAGGACCGCGAAGCTTGGCGCTCCGCCCTCTCTGACTACCGCATTAGGGGTACAGCGTGAAGATATGTAGTATGTATTTTGAACTATGGGCATTTTGTGATTTTTACAAGCTTTTATTGTGTGGGATCCATTGTACAAGTCTAGTGCTTACAATGTAATTGTTTAAAGCAGCGACCCCTAAAGTGAGTTCCGCATAACCAAAGGGTTCCGTCACTAGGGTTCCACGACTATTGCATTAGTTGGAATATTTTGGCTACAGTAATTTGTAGCAATATTATTTATTGCGCTTGTATACACATTGGCAAACATCGAACCATTTTTATATTCTATACTAGTTCCTACAGAATAAAAATGTTCGATTTTAGACCTGTCAATAGTAGATATTTATGGAAGCAGTGAAATAATAATAATGCGCCAGACAATACACACCAGACATTGGGGTATGAGAACCAGGTGACGACTATTAGGGGCGTCTCTCAGTACACTCTTACCCGAGATAATCTAGAAAAGTTAGATTTTTAAATTGACCCGACCGGGATCGAACCCGAAACATTCCGCGCTTGGAAGCAACGCCTAAGCCATTACGCCATCGAGGTCATCGATCGAATAAATTCATTCATCACTTTGATCTACGAGTATACTAATACCAGCTACATGTCCTAGCTTCGCATCGATGCCAGAGTCATTTTGGACAGCACTTTCGTCAAATCCGTTCTTAGTGAGCGTCTACACCGCGAAAGGAGTAACTGATAAATTTTAAGTCAATCGGACCTATAGTTTCGGTGATCTCGTGATGAATCCGTTAGTCAGTGAGTGGTATTTAGTTTATAAAAAAAATTTGATTGTTTGTAATGAATAAATTAAAAAACTACTCAACCGATTTCAAAAATTCTTTCACATGGGCTGCATTTTATTTTCAAAAAATGTCTACCCCTGCGAAACCTGGTCGCCAGTTTCAAATATTTGTTATAAACGATTTTTACTCTTATTTTAAATCGCGGTAGGTATCCTTAATTTATGTTTTTTTAGTTTTTTATGAAACTTTTTTAGTTTGCTATGAGATTCCATAAAATAAAATAGATTTATTGAGTATTCGATTCGTTTAGGAATTGCTGGTTCAAAGATTATTTTTTGATTCTAGAAGCATGAGCGGCAGTTGTTGTCCCCCTTACACACCATGTCCGCCGCCGCCGCAGCCCCCATGTCCGCAGGTGTGTCCCCCGCCTCCGCCGCCGCCTCCCTGTCGCGTTAAGCCAACTATGCGTGGACTGCACTTGGCTCAAACAAAAGGCCTTATAATTCAAGGGATAATCATATCTGTACTTAGCGGACTTGCTTACAAGTATTTAGTGGCAGAACCTCGTATAAATGCATATGCAGAATTTCACGCGTAAGTGATAACACATAATTCTGCTATTTCCATTCCAGAGTGGACAGAGAATTAAAGCAACATTACATATTGACTCCCATTTCTAGCAATAAAGTATTTGAGCTTACAGATGCCAATATGAAATCAGATAATGGAAGCTTTCTAGACCATTACCTATAAATAAGTTCTATATATGTATGTAATAAGCCCTATCTCTGTGCGGCTGTCAGATTCTATACTCTTCTTACTCGAATCAGCATAGAACGAAATTCAAACTGTGATAAAATAGATTTATTATTCTCATGTCTCCATGATGCTCTATCAAAAATAATATTAATATATTTATATATCAAATAATATCAATGAACATTATTGTCTAAAGTGCACGATCTAATGGCAATTAATTTTCTGTTTAATTCGTTTTTAGGATTCTGTAGCCAAACAGCAAAAAAAGCGAAACTCTTGTAATTTCAGTCTGTCCGTATGTCACGGCCATTTTACTCGGAGAATAGTGGCACTATATGTAGAGATGAAAGGTGTTTGAACATTTTACTATGGAAAGTGGTTTATGGCCATTTTGAAATTTTCCGAAATTGCTGTCGCATCTTCAAACTTTTATAAATTGCTAGAGGATACTCAGACGATCACAAAATATAATAAGTCATTTTGTATTTCAACTTCAACTTCTAATTAATGGCTTCTAATGTGTCACATTAATTCTGCCAACGCCACATATTGCAGAAGACACTATAGTAGAGGTTGTTACTTGGATAACAAGAAGTTATCCAAGAGTGGCAAATCGAAATAAAAATAATAAACTAAGTATGATGTTTATTACATAGTAAACATTAAAAAAAAATTTGTTAACCACATTTAAGGATTTTATTTTGAGAATTTTAAAACAAAAATTAAGAAGACAGCACAGCATTATGAAGGTATCACAAATATCAATAATATCTTTGTAACCGCGGTTTTACGACAAAACAACCTAGTATGTTTTTTGGTCATCGAGATATTCTCAATCGATATAATTAAGGTTTAGAATGGCATAATTTTTGTAAAAATTCGAAATGGCGGTCGGACCATAGACCACTAATCTTCAAACCCCTTTGGAAGGTAGGTGTGTTTGATGAACCAATACAGTGGTATAATGAGTTTGACTGTGCTTTTCACAATAGAATCGAATATCAATATAGGTAACTATTTAAAACACCTAATTTTTTGGGAGCACCATATAAAATAACATGTACAATATATTGTAACTAGCGGCCTGTGCCGACTTCGCCTGGTTTTAATATTTTAGCCTATAGCTAATTGAAATAATGTACCTTTCAAATGGCGCAGGAAATTTTCAAATATATGCACTAGTTCCGGAGATTAACCTTAACATAAAAACAAATCTACAAAATCTGCTCCCTCTCTTTATAATATTAGTACAGATTATATAAAATTTCCACTGCACTAAATACACATGTACAGTACATGCAACTGGCAACTAATGTATAAGATTTCCATTGTGCGGCAACAACTGTCATTATCCCCTCCAGTTCTTGCTTAACATTCCTTACTTTTACAACCCTTCTTGAAATGAGATGAGATGTGTTGTTTGCTAAATAACTGTTTTACTATTAAAAGGTATAAAAAATTGCTTCTTTACAATGGTAAAATTGCATTTACTATACAAGATAGTGAAAGTTCTAGACAATAAATTAGGTTTTGAAGTAAACATTTTGGAAATTATACTAAAATAAAAAAGTCGACTTTGATGGTATCTTCCAATTCCAAAAATATTATTAGTAATTCTTCAGAAGTTTGCAGGTATGTTGGTGCCACCGTTTATTTATTCTGTCAACAATGACATGCCTGCCCTTTCACTCACTTTATGCTCGTAAATTATCTCCAATATAAAATATACATCTTTGTTATCCCACAGCAGTATTAGAGATATTAAATACTCTATCACAGAATGGATTTGATTTATGCTGGTTTGTATAGATAATATAGAATGTGCCAATTGTTTCCATACAAGTTGTAAAAGTTATTAGAAACTAGCATAGAGAATGGGCTAGTAGCCTATTACTGTTTAGTCTGCTTTGCTACCTGTAAGTCCAAATTCTTATATAAGCATATTCCAAAAAGTAACGTCAAGGTAAGGTGTATTTTTATTGTGGTTTAATGCTCTGGCTATCTTAAATAGTAAAAGCTGTAAGTTATTTATGTAAGCACTATTTTTTAAATAATAGCTTGTTCATTATTTTCTACATAATCAAATATGTACCCTATATGGCATTACTATTTTAGCCAGACATATTCCTTTCTAAAAAAAAATAAATAATATAATAAACTTGAATATATGTTTATAATGAAAAAATACTAATTATAATATTACTATTGAAA
This sequence comes from Zeuzera pyrina, assembly GCA_907165235.1. Classification (NCBI taxonomy): domain Eukaryota; kingdom Metazoa; phylum Arthropoda; class Insecta; order Lepidoptera; family Cossidae; genus Zeuzera; species Zeuzera pyrina. The sequence goes on from OU015641.1 coordinate 11,940,221, forward strand.
TTTAGTAATCTTGTCAAATCAAGTGGAATACAAACATACCTTTCAAAAAACACCAAAAATATCACAATAAAAATCGATGATACTGACTGCTACACACACTTATTCTTAAGATATGATAATAATTTTTATAATAAAAGTAAGATTTTGTAAGTTAGTTACATGTGAAAGAAAATAACTAGAATAAAATGTTTACAGGGAGAATATACACACAGATGGTATATCAATCATAGATTTTTATTTATTTATATTTCTTAAGGCATTGGTAACAAGACCATCAGCCTAATGACGTAACTTCTGGAGAAATCATAACTGTCCCTAACACTCCCCCAGTAAAGTGATAGTAGGCTTTACTGAAATTAAAAAAGGACTTCTTGGAAGAGCGCGAAAACTTCAGCTACACATGTTTATTTAGATCTCCTCCATTCTTTTCACTTACACAGAACTTTAGAACACAATATACTAACACTGTTGTACTTTAAAACTCCTAAAAATGTAAAAAATAGAAAATCTAAATAAAATGACAACCTCACTTCTCCCGTTCCCGCCAAAAAGTCGTATATCACAGAAAAAATATACCACCACAGATTAAAATACACTGGACAGGGTACATATAGTGCATGCAGGATTTTACTTTTTTTTAAACACAATAACATTAGTAGTAGTACGGATCTCCCTCAGGAGGCAGAAAGAGATCTTAGGCCATACAACCGATGTCTTCAGTGATAAATAGATAAATTATTCATATTATTTCATTAAAATGTCGAACATTTTAATTGTTTCTTAGACTTTCTGGTGATAAATATATTGAGGCAGTCTTTTTAGTGGGATCCACTGAAGCGGACTAAGCCACTAAAAAAAACTCAACATCAAACTACTAAATAAGCACTTCTACAATTCCACACAATGCATGATAGCGTAGATACTTTGAGACGAAAAATTATACCAATTTTCAAAATCCAAAATCCACTAGAAACAATTTGCGAATAAATAAAATAAACACCCAACCGCTCCCCATAAAACCCCGCCAAAAACTTAATAACACAAAAGTTTCAAACATTATCAAACATGAAGTAGTACCTATATTGAGTAGTATAGTAGTAGTACGATTTCCCTTAGCAGGGAAGGTAAAGGGACCAGGAGCCCATACAACCGATGTCTTCAGTCATAAATAGATAATTCTTCATATTATTTCATCAAAATGTCGACGTAATAAATTTTAGATGTTTCTTGGAGTTTCTGGCAACAAAAATGTTGAAGTAGTCTTTCTGATAGGAACCGTTGAGGCAGATTGTCACTAAAAAAATTTCAATATCACTTTAAATAATATTAAATTTGTCTAAAAACATGGGAAATTAACGGAATTACCTTTTATTTTCGCTTGACGTTTCGACCGAGTTGCATCGGCCGTGGTCTCAAGTAAACTTGACTTTATTTTACTTGACTTGAGACCACGGCCGCATGCAACTCGGTCGAAACGTCAAGCGAATATAAAAGGTAATCGCGTTAATTTCCCGAGTTTTTAGATATTTTATAATGCAACGCGAAAGCTTAAAAGTTTATAATATTAAACTTATGTCAACAATTTCACGTAACAGCACAATAGCATAGATACTTGGCACACAAAACTACGCCAATTTTACATCACCAGCGTATTATAAAGGTGTCCCTAGACGGCATAACTAGACGGTCAAACTGATTCATCAAACTGTTCTGTGAATTGATTGAAGCGAGCTTCAATCACTCTTCAAACAACCCTCAATCGACCCTTCAATCTGCTCATCAAAACTCAGTCGCAGTTGAGTTTCTGACGTAAAGAGAAGTGAATGTCGAAAAGAGAATGGTTTCAATCGCAGATTTGGCCTTTCTAGCCTTGACACTTGCTGCCCTCAAGCGGAAAAAAAGTAAAGAGGTCACGACGTTGTTCCAAGAAGTGGTACAAATTGAGAAACCGCTTTACTCATGCACATTTACTCAACTTTCTGCGTGTCTCAGAACCCGAAGACTACAGAAATTTCATCAGAATGGACCAAGATAGTTTTGACTTTTATAGGAGTTAATGCGGCCCAAAATAGAGAAGGGGGATATGCGTGAAGCAATTCAGAGACTTTCCATCACATTGAGGTACCAAGCTTCTGGCATGGATTTGGAAGACCTGAAATTCATGTGCGCCATCGCTTCTCAGACTTTGCAAGAAGTGTCCTCCATGGTTGAGTGCGACTGACTGACACAATTTTTCATCAAAATTGCCATAGACGGTCCAGTGGCTTGTTCAACTGCTTGAGTCATTCCACTTTCCATCAATCACCGTCAACGCTTGACTCAAGCATCAAACGGGTAACTAGATGATCAATCACGCTTGAGCCAATCGCTCAGCTTCAGCTTTTGATCAAAATATTTGACCGTCTAGGGACACCTTAAGTAAAGGTAGAGTTTGGTAACACTTCACAATCACATGGATATTCATTCGTTTAATGTCCACACCATTAATTATCTTTGGTCCACACATTAGACTTGGCACAAGACTTGGCCAGGACAGTATATATGTAATAAGGTACTCTGGCCACCAGGACAGCTCAGTAGAGTGCATAACAGCGACGACTCTGCTAACGTGTTCGGTAGATTGAACAAATCTAGAACCGATCTTGTGTTTTGATTTTTAGAGTTATACCGAATGCGTTAAACTCCAAAAGCCGTCAATACATCATCCATAGCTATTTCAGGTGCGTCCGCAAAGCGAACACAGCTAACATATTCGCAAGTATTTGACGTATTTGCCGTTTGCGTCCATGTGTGGATGACGTGTTTGTGAAGTTTGTTCGGGACTTTACACGATTATTTAGTCAAATAGGGGCAAATACGCTACACGAACACGCATACCCATGTGAAGTGCCACCAAAAAGTAATAATGAATCATATTGTGATCTGCGAACAAATGCTACAGTTTTTCAATGTTGATTTTTTGAATTCGGCGTTGAAACGTTTGTTCAGGTTTGTCCATACACGTCACTCGTAAAAACATTGAGCAAGCATAAAACCCATAAAACATGAGCCACTGTTAGTTACACGTTCATCTTGGGTATTGTAACCGCCTTACAGTTACACTTATAGGTAAATTTTTTACACAGATCGGAATCGTTAAACTCCAGCTGGCAGCCTAGTTCAGCGTTATTGAAAGGAACGTTCATGCATAGATTTAGGGTAAATTGAGTTCTCCATGGTTACAGTAGATCTACGCGGTATGCGTTCATGCCATGTTACGTTCATACATGCACACATACAGTTTAAATGTGCGATATCAAATTATTTTCTGTATTCTTGAAATGTTAGAAACTTGCAGTTTTAAAAAATAATTACGTATTTTTTTTTCTATTTATATTTCACGTTTTACAGAAAATCAGAATTGGATGAGTGGGCTGATGAAATGGCAAAAAAGGGACTATTTCAAGCTGTTCCAAAAGAATCATTATCGAAGTAATGAGACCGCAAAAGATGAAGAATTTTTGCACTAACACTGTAAAAGCAATGTTGATAAATGTTTTTCAATTTTTGAATGCTTTTTATTGATAACTAGTGACACACCCCAGCTTCGCACGGGTAGAATTGAAAATAACAAAACAGCCCATGTTACTCGCTGATAATGTAACTTTTTAAAGGTGAAAGGATTTTTGAAATCGGTTGAGTACTTTTTGGTTTTCTCCATTACATACAAATAAAGTTTACCTCTTAATATTTTAAATAAATTCTAATCGTTATCTATACTCATAAGGCCATACTGTAAGATAAATATTCTAAATTTTGCCGTAATTTTGAATTTTGACTTTTTATTTTCATGTCGCGTATATACGGAACCGTAATGATTACTTATCAATATATAATTTTCTCTATGTTACTTAGTTTACGGAACTGACTGAATTTTCTCTATGCCTAACATCTGAGTGATTGTTACGATCATAGAGAAAATGATATGTACTGTTACGATATTCTTGATTTTATTTGAAATCTGTACAGATTTCTTTTTTTCGTAATCTATTTTTCAAATAAGTCGAATGTTAAAAATTTTAGACCTATGGAAAATACCATTAGTAAAAAAACGAAAAGGAATGTAATTTTGTAAGCAGCTTATTGGAACAGGAAGTGATTCGTATTTTCACATTCTGTGGCGGCAGCCAATTATACTCTTGTAGCTTATTACAAAATATGGAGATTGAATTATCCGCCAATCACGTAAGCCTTCAATGGAGCATGAAAGTTTTCGATATGTCTTTGTAAAAACGTGCTTTTGGCAATGTTATGTTTATGTTTATTTTAAAGTTTTACCAGTCTTATGAGATGCACTCGTATTATTTATATACATTTTATAGGATTCTCTTACAAATCTTGCTAATAATAATAATAATTTTTGTATTTTAGAGATACAAAAAGTACTCCTTACAAAGCTATGTCATGTGGTTTGTCTACTCGAGTCAATGCGCATGTCAACTTGAAAATTGCAAATGGCGGCCGTTGTTATTGTTCGTACCGAATTAACTATTTGTAAATTATATACTAATCTTTTATGCGATTTTTCTAATAAACTATTATATTGATGCGATGCTGTAACTCCTTATGATTCGGTGCGACAAGTTTTATATACGTTTTTAAGTGTTTTGTGTGTTTTTTTGGTGTTTTATGTATGTCATGCAAATGGGGTAAGCTGGAATTATCGGATGTCGCTTAGGTTGTTTTGAATAGTTTCAATAAGAAACTGAAGTGAAGTTTTGTGACTTGTAGTGTTAAAATGGAAACTGCGTAGTTTCTCAATGATCGCGTTAGTTTTGTTGTGGAGTTAAAAACTATACAGGCAGCAATTTACGAATGTTCCATGCCGTGACTGCACTCCCCCGTACATTTCAAAATGGCTGCTGTTCTTCACGATATTTGAGCTTTGCGTCACTGGAACATAAATCAGTGGATTTGATTCGTGAAGCGATTTTAGTGTTTCTAGTCGTGTGATTTGACTTGAAAAGGCGATAATTAGAAGTGGACAGAGCCCCGAGTATATCGAGGGCGATACGTTAGTGGTGTATCATATGTTTTCAAAGTAGTGGACACTGGCCATAGGACCGATATTGCCTTGCGAGCGAGCCGGATTGTAATGTTGCACTTGATTTTCCAGGATGATTTGGGACACTAGGCAATAAAACTTGTGTGGAATTGAGCGGAATGTGACATTGTATGAGAGGTGAGTAATTATCGTAGTTTATTTACATTTCGCGAGTTGGTATTTTCTGCAGTTTCTTGAACAAAATGGACACATTGGTAGGTGACAGGACGTCGTGCGGCCGCCGCGGAAGTCCTCGCCGCGGCGGCCGCCTAAAAAATGTTAATGTTGCGCCGCACTGTTGTTTTTGTAATGTATCAGTGGAAAAGTGATATAAATACGTCACTGTTTTCGAAATATCTCGTTGGTAACTAATATTGATATAGGAACTTTACCAAGCATGCACGAAAAAGATAAACTATACGAGTCGAAAATGTATGTACATTACTTTTAGTATAACTCATAGGTTAAACTGTTTGTCTACTAGACTTATAGTTTAGTCACTAGTTAGGTTAGTTCATACCTGCTATGTATTATTTTTGTCAATTATGTATATATAATGACTCATTATAGCTGTCAAAGATTAATAATTATTAATTAATTACATAATTTGCTTGCACCTTATCAGAATGATTAAATTATATGCTTAAAATAAAAACTTAGTATACAATGTCAGTATTGTTAGTACACAATAATTGCAGTGTATACTTACTTAAATAATACTGTATTTATTATTCTACAGTGTATAATTTACTAATGTATTGATTTATACAATTAAAATTATTAATAACTACGATATTTTTTATGTATTATATTATTTTAAAATATTATAGACATAATTTCGTTATAATTTCGTAATGATTGTTGTTAATCAAAATTAATGAATTCAAATGTTATTATAAAGTGTGAAGTGCAAAATTATTTATTTTTTAAGTTAATTAATCTATTTTTCATATCATCTTTCATTTTACAGTTTACATAATAAATTTGCAGTATATTGTGAAATACAGATAAATTAAATATACCAAAAACATCATTGGCTTAATTGTAAAGCATGGTAACCTGTGGTCTTACAAAATAATCTAAATAATTAGTTAGGAAATAAAAAATTTTACACAGATGAAAACTTGTTCCATTTCAAAGAATTAAGCATAGATTTTGCAATAATTATCTAGTATATAAAAGTAATGTTGTTTGTGTTTTATGGGCTGCCATAGCCTTCATCTGATTGTGATGAAATTTAGTATGGAGATGGCTTAAATCCCGAGGAAAGATATAGGCTAAGTCGCAGAAATCAGCCAGTAGCATTATAAAAATACTTATAATATACTACCAAAAAGGGTTTCCATTTGATTTGGTGTCAGTTTATTTACTTATGAAGTTATAACTAGTATAGTCAGAGATAGTATCAACCACCACCAAGAATAGTTTGAAATTAAATGGTTTAGAAAATTGCTTGGACACAATACTTATTAACTATTCAAAGTGTGTGTTATAGTAAATATTTAGTTTGTCAGTTCCCATAAAAAAACTTATTTTATTTATGTGTTGCAGCTTTTACTCATAGCTTCACTTGCATGGTTCTGGCAAATAGTGGCCTGTTTTGGATATAGGTGTACCTACTCTGTGTGCAAAATTGAGCTTTTTTGGTTCAGTAGTTTTTATATGAAAGAAAACAGACAATGGTTTGTTACTTTAAGAAAGGAAATTAAATAAATATCGGAATAAAAAATTCAACATACAACTTTAACTATATGTTCATTATATCTGATTTAAATCAAATACAATTTTGCATTTACAGTATTCACAATTTTACTATTGTAACAGTTATTGGATACTTACAATTATTATTTTTCACACTAAATGTTATTATTTAAATCACCTAAACTGCAGACAGTAGTAGGTCAGGATGGCAGAGGAAGTTCTGTTGGAAAAAGGTTGTAATATATATATGTAATTGTATTTTGTAATACTAACTATCTATTACTTTGTTTTTACATTTTTATAGCCTATAATTATTTTAGTGTCCTTGAATTGTAAGATTGAGCATATTTTTATTAACAACTTGCTTTTGGTCGTGACTTCGTTCGTGCGAAATTCAAAAACACTGCATTTATAAATTATAGCCTATGTGTTATTCTGAGGTATGAGCTATATTACTGTAAAGTTTCATCAAAATCTGTTCAGTAGTTTTTGCATGAAAGAGTAACAAATATTCATCCTCACAAACTTTTGCATTTATAATATTAGTAGGATCAATATATAAAATGCTTTCTTTTTGGGGACGTTTTGAACAATTCTGTTAAATATCAACAAAAAGGCAGACCTGTTTGTGTTGTAGGTTAGATATAATATCTTTAAAAAAATGGCCCAATCTACATGCTGTCTTTTTACTTCGGATAGATTTGATTTTTATTTACCATTTCTAACTTGAAATAGGTATAAGTAAACACGAATTATAATACTTCATGAGCAATCTAATAGCTACAAGATATTTTGTTTTCATCAAATACAGCTTATATTTTTGATAAAATAATAGATTAATAAAAATATTGACTAGTATATGTAATTTATAATCTTTTATCAGCAGTGATAAAAACTAGTTATCTTATATTTTCAAGTTAATTTTATTTAGTTAAATATCATTCATAACTATAATTTTTATGTTATAATTGTTAATATTTTAATAGTATTTTTTTTTATTAATCAAATATTTCCATAAAACTTATTAATTATTATGCACATTAAACTGTTAAATATTACATATATAAAAGAACTATATTTGTTTATGAATGTAGTCTTTCAGTGTTTGCACATAAATATAATGATATCCTCATGAGCAATATTTTCTAAACTTGAAATATTAATATATAAATTAAAATATGTCCCTAACATACACCCTTTTGGTCATGTTATATTGGTCTATGAATGTATGGGTATAAATGACGTCAGTTCCTTATCTGTTTGGACCCTGGACCCAGTGTGAAATACCCCTTACTAATAAAGCATTTTATTATCCCTTACTGTGACATTTTGAAGATAATTGAATGGTTAAGTTGACCTTCATGTAATAAACTAGTTGCTATATTTGGTGAACTTTATATTCAATGTGTTTGATAAATATTGGAGTAAGAAATATTGTTTTTTTGCTAAAAGTTTTCAGCAGTTAAATATTTGTCAAATGTTTGCATGAAGTTGTATTTTTATTTAGAATTATTTGCCATATATTATATTGGATATATTTTTGAGACAACTGGTAGGTCTTTAGTAATAATGTATGTTGGAACCCCACAATCAAATACTGGCAGCTTGTCTGCCAATGAATCAGTTTGACTATTCAAAGACGTAATGCTGCCAGTCTGTCTTTCTAAGCGGCAACTTTTAGCAATTCTATTATTTAAGATAAGGTGTAGTTTTAAGTTTGTAAATATTAATGTTAGGATATGTATGTATTTTCTTGTAATAAAAAGTACATGTTACGTAACGACTTAAATATTAAAATGTTAATTGTGTAATTGTAGTTTATAGATAAATCACAATAATGTTACACTGGTTTGAACAATTGGATTTTGATTTATTGTGATTTCTAATTCATATTGGAATGACAATGAATTTAAAAAAACAAAATAATGCCTAAGTTCTCAATATTTTAATGTCAATCGACATTATTACAAAGTGTTTGATCTTTATTTAGCATACTTTAAATTACTAATGTGTCCTTATGTGTTCATAATAATATAATAGAAATGTATCGCATATATTATATGTAAATATATCTACATAACATGATAGAGACTACAAAAAGTAATTGTCACATAGTTTGTTTACAAATCTAAAACATTTTATATACTTGTTTTCTACAGTGACTGGTCTAGAAATAGAACTTAGCGCCTTACCTGGCACTATGAGTATTTTTTTAAATAAAAAAGACATAAAAAGTAAAACCAGTTACAAAAATTACTGATTGTGAAATAAGAATAATCTTCATACACACACCTTCATACCAATTCCCATTCAGAGTAGGAAAGAGAAAGTGCAAGAAAATCATACCTCGATGCTATTTCTGGCAAGAAATATTAGGGTATGCATTTATGATTGCTGACTTATCGTCAGTAGAAGCTTCTGGTAATGAGCTCTTAACTGAGTAATGAGTTATGTTATGAGTTTATAAGTAGACAAATCAAGGACCTTTTATAATTTTCTCTTTCTTCCAGACTAGAACAATTTGTTGACATAAATATAATTAATTCCTCTCTTGGCATAAAAAGCTTTAAAAATAAACAATAGTAATTTTGGGGCAATATTTGAAATTTAATATACCAATTAAAACACATGGTTTGATTTGTGGTCAAGTTAAACTAGAAAAATATCATTTTAAATAGTTTGGGTCACATAATCGGTCACAAAATTGCTTTGAAATAGGTTGTACATAGACCTGTAGCTTGGAACACTCCCGTTCCTCTTGTGTGTTGATTAAAAATATTATTTATTACATAGAAATTCTCTAGTTATATTTCAGTTACAGATTCAGAATAAAAAGTTGGTGATTTTTAAAATAGAATACTATGGAATATTTTCGATGTAGTAGATTTTTAAAATTTTAAATTTGATTCATACTTTATTCCGTAATTCACTTAAGACATGATGTAATTTAAAAATCCTAAAACATACATATAGTGTGTTTGCATATATGTATGTTGATGAAAGAAATTATGCAGGAAAGTGCTACGCAAGACATCAAGTTCAACAACACAGGTGGTTTTTATGTGTCTACCAGTGGCGTGCACTCTATAGAGACAAATAGATACTATCTACTCTGTCAATTTGCTAATAAAATAAAGTAAAAAAAATACATCGCAACCAAATAGGTATATGATTTCAAAATTCCCGCGCTCGCCTTATCTTTATCCAAACGCGACAAGAAAGCGACGCGGCAACCGCAGGGATATTACCTAAAAATTTTCTGACAGCGACAGCCACGCGATCACTACGCGACCCGTGATTAATTGTAATAAAAAACTGATATCATATATGACGATTGCGTATCTATTATCTTATGACCGTAAAATGCACTTTTCGCGGTAGATTTAGCGCTACTACACAAATTACATTACACAAATTACATTACACAAATTCTCGTTAGGACAGCAGATATCGCGCGATATTGGCTGTCGCATGCTGTCTGCAAGTTAGTAATAAGCGTGCCGTTCGCTCAAGAGACAAATTCAAATCGCGGCTCGATTTACACACATTCAAAACTTATCTAACACTGTGTTTCGTATAATTACATGCGTGCATCTGTAGTGGTTGTGAATGTTTATTTAGCTCAAAACACCCACACAAGTTAATAAAAAGACGAAGTCTCTAGCCAATAACAACATCGGATAAAGAAATTGTTAACGGTTTGAATCTTATTAGTTATAGATTAATTTTAACCAATTAAAAAAAATAACATATTAACTTCATAAAAAATATTAACATGTTCCTTAAATGTTATAACTTTTTTGAACTAATAATACGAACGATTTTTGTTGTTATATTTTTTTCTTACTTTCGCGCCTTCTGAACGTTTTTAGTGACGTACTCTTCCTTACTTATGAATTTTTAATAGATACATATAGTAAAAACAACAGATGGCGCTTATCGGCATTCAATTTTGAACAAAATTATATTTAATTTTTCTTTGTTGTTTTAGCTTTATAAGATAGCTAGTAGTAATTTTGCAACCGTTGAAATATTTTTTAAAGTAGCTCTGGTGAATAAATAATGTAAAATTAAACACATTAACATTATTTATTACATACGAATTATATGATGTGGCCATTTTGGTGTGTTTTCTTTTTGTCTACCCCACTGAAAATGTCTGTGCACGTCACTGGTGTATGCTTGTACAGAGTAATGCATTGTGAACAAAAACCTGCGTTATGCTGAATTGTGTTGCTCGCGTTATATAAGCTCAGGATTATAGCGGTGGCTATATCGTGTACTGTAAAGGCGCCGTATGTTGCAGCATGGCAGCGGACAGCGACGGGGTAGGCTCGGCGGGCGGGGGCAGCGGGGGCGGCGGGGGCGGCTCGTGCGTGGCGGTGGTCACGTGCGAGGGCGACCTCCGCGACCCGCGCTTCCCGGCGCGCCTGCGGCAGCTCCTGCGCGAACTGCGCGCTCTGCTCGCCGAGCCGCATCCGCACACGCTCAAAGTTAACAAGGTATGCGAGCTGAGTGCACTTGACATTCCTGTTTTTTGAGTAAACTCCTACTAAACTAAAGATCTAACCTTCAAGTTAGTCTCGTAGAAATTCTAAATTAATATAAAATGTTGCAGTAAATACTGAGGAAAATCACTAGTTGATCTAGACACATGAGCTTCATGTGTCTAGATCAACTAGTGCGCTCTTGTGCATTGTTTCCATTACTTTCTCTGTGCCAGCACTATTAGTTTACATAATTACCAGTATTCAATGTTAGCCCTATCATTAATTTAGTGAATATTACCCTTTGCTGCCTTTCCATGCCTCTTCTTCCCTCAATCTTTGAGGCAAAAGTACTAAAGCTGTTATAAACATTATTTGCCGTGCCTGTGATTTCCTTCGCGCCAACTGGTAAAAATAATTTGATTTTGTTTTTTAACATTAATCTTTATATGTTCAAACAAAAATGGTCCAGTGCACTGGTTCCCAAACTTATTTTGTCTACTGAGTCGAGAGCTCATGCAGTCGTTATCTAAGATGCCTCCTAGCTAAATGAAATTACAAATCACCCCTCAGGCCTCTACACAACGCCCCCATTTTTTTCTGGGTCTCTTACCGCCCCCCTTTAGGCCTGCAGCGCCCACAAGGGGGCGTTATCGCCCACTTTGGGAATGGCTGGTCCAGTGGTTGGCATTTAGTTTCCGAGATATACGCAGTTTTGTAAAGTTGGGTGAAAAAATGACATTTCGCGAGTTTAATTGATTATTAATTAATGCTCAATCATCTACAAGTTCATATAGTAAATGACTTTATATGGTGCTTCTAAGTAGAAACAAACAAGTAGAAGTGTGTTTTTTTAAATTAAACTTAAAATGCTTTTTCTCAAAACAAGCTTTTTCAGTTTCAACTTTACATGTCTGATAAAAAAAAAATATACCAGTTTATGAATGTTTTTTTAATCCTTATTATCAATCGACTATTCTAAATTCCGAATATAGTCTTAACTCAATACCCCACTACTGGACCCTTTTTGCTTGGACGCCCACATATTATTATGACTTATTTCGAACAAAGTAATTTGGACATTCAATAATATGTATCATGCACGTTATCATATAATTTATTAATGAAAATAATTCTTAACAATAATGCCAATAAATCCGACCCTCATTTGATTTTTATGACATTATTTCCGAAATTACATCGAAAAACCGTCCAACAAAAACAAACAAATAATTTATGTGTCATGTCTGTTCATCACATATTATGACAATAATGGAACGTTAATGGAATGTAATGTAATGGAATAATGGAATATCTAGAATAATTTAAATAAAAATAAGTTATGAAACTAAAACATGACAACAATTTTTTTGTCTCACCTCTGTCCCTAAATTGCTAATTACAGTCACTCGAAAAATATAGTTACGTATTCGTTTCAAACATAATTATTGTATTTATCATAAAGTTAATATCTATTGCATCAATACATTAAATTAATTTTAACAATATTTCGATATTTTTCTCTACTTTTAGTGTTTGTCCATGGGATCTAGACAAGTGGCTCAAATGTCGTAAACATTGGTAGAATAGAATGAAAAATACCGCGTGATTTAGAGTAACGAATTTTAAATTGGTTGTCGAACGTTATTAACTTTATTATATATCAAACGAAACAAAATCGTGAGAAAACCGCCGTATAAAACGTAGCCGCCAAAGGCACTTTTGAGAGCAATGACGTCAGCAAGCGTTTCTTTTTAGGAAACTTTTGCCACTTGTCTAGACGCTCAGTAGAATTTGCAGTTGTCTAAGGGAACGATTTCGCTGTTCTTTGAAGTTTTTTGATTTTATGATGATTCCTATTCATAAAAGTACGTTGCTCAGAATGAATTTATAAATGTCATGTGACTTGTTATTATCTATGCTTGTCAGTTATTAACAATAGTCTTCTACATAAATAAAAATGAAATGTTATTTGTTGCTAAGCGCATAACTTGAGAACAGCTGGACCGATTTGATAAAATTTTTTTTACGTGTCCGTAATTTTCCGACTAAGGTTTTTATGGTAAGAGAAATTGGAAACGTTGACTAGAAAATTCTGGAAAAACTGAGTACTTTTTCTATGTGATTTTTGTATGAATTCAAGACCATAACTCACGAATAATAACAATATTTACTAAGCCACAGAACTTCTACTTACTTCTCTTACTTCTAAATGAAAAAAACACCGGCCAGTTTAAGAAATAATTTATCAACCCCTTGTAGATATCATGACAGGTATATCTAATTCAAAAGTTTGAAATCGCTCTTTCAGAAATGTATATTACAAAGTGTAACAGAATACACCTGAGAGCTCATACACCCTGGATTAACCATACATGTTTATACATATGTATCGAATTGATCAAATATTTTTTATAATGAAATCAGTTATTTTGTAAACTTTAATCTCAATTTACATAAGACATTCCTGGAAATCCGTGATGTAGCCTGCACTATTTGAAATTTTTCTTAACTACTTTAAAAACACAAATTTTTGTTTACCTTGGAGTATTTAATAAAGGCTCTTGGTAATTCCTAAACCTAAGAATAGTAACGCAGATGCAACTTATTCCTCCAGACTGGTGCGAATATATTACCACAGATTAATTAGTTACTAGATATTACTATAAGTAATTAAAGCCTGCTAGTACAATTTATCAAATGAGAATATCAAAAGAGGTTTGCTAAAACTATGTAACCTTATGTGACGCAGTTCATATCTTTTTATGAATTACATAGTAGTGTATTGACGCAATAAAATACTTTATCATGCATTGTATAAGGTTTATTTCCATTTGTATTAACTTGCGTGACCATGTTTACTGTAATTTATTAGAATTATTAAAAAACACAACACAACTGAAATTGATTTAGTTAATAGTTTCTGGTTTCAGTTTAATTCTGTTAGACATTGTTATAATTCAGGCAAAACTACGATTATAAGTAATATATTTTAAATTAAAAAAAAATTAAATGTTATTAATAAACTAAAACTTGGCTATGTATGTATATAACAAATACTTGCAAACAAGATGAAATAATTCTAATTTTTTGAATTCTTTGTCGGAGTGGTAGGCCATAGACAAGGGAAAGTATTTTAGGCCTCTTCAACTCTGATAATGAATTCAAAGAATTACTTGCAATTATTTCATAAAGTTTGCAAGTTTAAGGCGACGAATTGGAAATTATGACGGCAGGGATGTTAATTTTTCTAAGTGATTACAAAACATACGAAAGCGATATTTGGGAATATGATTCTTCATTACACTAACTTCATTTTACCAGTTGCGTTACACGATTGTTTAACTTTTTTAAGAGAAAAAAAAAATATTAAAGAAACCTCTTTTAACACAGAGATTTACATTTTTCGAACTAACGCGACCAATTTATGCCTCTAAATTTTCTGTGTAGATTACTCTAAACACACTCTTCGAAGTGCCAGTTGGATTTTTAAAATTAATTATAGTTTTTAATATGAACGAAAATAACTGTTTGTATGGGGTATGTATGGGTGCAGAAGCTCAATTTTTGATTTTGTTTATCGCTGCGTCACCTTAACAAAATACGTAAAATCTATTTTTTTCATTATTGTCGCGGCTCTAACATTTATAACATAACTAGATCCTAACAGTAGTTAGGATAGTTAGAGGATGGAGCGCCAAGCGTCGCGGTTGCCTTGCATATTTCTTTCACCTCCTCAAATCGCATAGTTCTCCACACTCACTCTCAGAGGTATGCGAGTGTTTCTGACATTTCAGTCAGCTAGCTATTTGATCTTCATAAATTTGTATTAATTTTATACTCATGAAAATTTTATTGTTATTTGTTTGTTACAATTAATTGTAACAATTGTTTAAGTGTATTATTTAGTGTGTATGAATGAGGTATTCCGTGAATAACCTATATTTGGGACCTTAGAAGTCAACTATTGTGATATTTGTGGCGCGAGTGTCCTTTGAACTTATAATTGAACTGTTTCTTCAACACAACCATTGCTATTAACTCATAAAAAGGGTTAAAACCGTTATAGTACTCATTTACACATTTAGAGTTTTTAAAGTAGTAAATAAACAAGTGGAGTTTATCAATTCTTCAGGGAGGTTGTTGCTTTAGAATTAATATAGTCTTAGGTAAATTTTGTTAATAATAATAACATTATGGCAGATATCTTTTTTAAGAAATATAAAAATAATGAATTAATTAAAATAACTAACATATGTATAACATTATGATAGATATTAAGAGAGATGAACAATTAAAATGTTGTATATTTAATAACTAAATAACTAATAAATTTGTTTCAAAATATTCCATTGATTATTATAAAAAAAATGTAGGTAATTAAGTTAAAGCTACATTGTTAATACGAAATTGAATGTGCAGTTGTGTAAAATAAGAGTTAAATACAGTAGAGCCGCGATAATCCGTCAAATGTTTTGTAAGAAGGGTCCGGGTTATCATATTTGTTGAACTATCGATCTGGTGTTTCGATGAGTCTGATCTGTGAAGACAAATCGTGTCGTATGTGGGGGGCTTTTATGGTGCCATGTAACAAGTTGCAAACTGTTTAACCATACATTGACGAGGCTTTGTCGTAATTATCGCACTGAAGTATAATAATAATAATAAGCCTGTATTATGAAATTGAGTTAAATGATGAGATTTGACGAAGCGAAAGAGGTACGTAAGGACCGCGACTCCTGGCGCTCCGTCCTCTGTGACTACCCCGTTAGGGATACAGCGTGAAGATATGTAAGTATGTATGTATTATGAAATTCCCCTGCACCATGAAGTTAAAAATATACAATAATAATTAATACATTACAACAAAAAAACTAGGTAAGTGAAGTTATTATTGTAATAAAAACGAACTCAAAATTATAAAAAGAAAAACGTGAACAATTTAACATTTAAAAAGTAAATACATACATACATATTTACATATCTTCACGATGTATCCGTTACGGGGTAGTCAGAAAATAAGAATATTTAAAATAAGAAAATATTACATACTAATTGAAATTAAATAGTTAAATTAAAAGAAATACAGAAATTATTACTACGATGAAGGAATCCCTGTTGGCATGGAGACATCCTTCAGACGTGTTCATTTAGTCCCGTTCCCCGTAGTCAGGGGCCGGATAGTCGAAGGTTTATTGTAAATGAGAATGTGTTCAGTCGAATATCTGTAGTTATTATCCGGCCGCTGAGAGAATGCGTTCCTGACGTCTGTCAGTTGGTCATGATTAGTGATGGGCAAAAGGTAACACAAATTATTTTTTCGACCAACCCAAAAAAGGGTAACATAAGTTTTAATACTTATTTCTCTGGCTTCTAAATTCTGAATGTAATAAATGTAAAGAAAATAAAAATCCGAGGTTACTCTCGGATCTCGAAAACCTGGGTCTCGCCCATCGTAACGCTTTTTCCTTACGTGACGATTTCTACTAACTCAAACCTCCCTCAAGCTGCGTTAAAGAACTTCGTTTTAATAAGTAGTGCGGTAAGGTATAGAGCGTCGTTTGTCTGCCGCAGGTGGAGCCGTGGAACTCGGTGCGCGTGACGCTGTCGGTGCCGCGCGCGGCGGCGGCGCGGCTGCGCGCGCTGGCGGCGGCGGGCGCGCCGCAGCTGCGCGCGCTCGGCATCCTGTCGGTGCAGCTCGACGGGGACGCGGCCGTGTCGCTGCGGCTGCAGCACGGCGCCGAGCTCACCATACACACCACCGCCGACGGTACCTACCCTACCTACCCGTACATGCCGTTCATTTACTACCTATATTGTCATACGACACGAGTGCGGCTGCAGCACGGCGCCGAGCTCATCATACACACTGCCGCCGACGGTACCGTACCTGCCGTATATGCCTTACATTTACTACCTATATTACCGCACGACATACGACACGGACAGAGCATGGTGTTGGTATGTTACAGCGAGACCATTCGCGTATAGGTAGGCGGCACGAAAGTCTAGCGGTGAACGAAATGTGGAAGGGATAGCTGCACATGGGTACTGTCACGCACGTATCAATGTATCGTATCCATAATATATACTGGCGTATAGACGAACATAAAGCTCGTTGACGCGTTACAATTTTTAATTTGTTAATGTCACCTATGAAGTGAATGATTCCCTTGATTATTGCGATTTGTAATATTACAATCACGTACAGAACACGTAACCGTTATTGAAAATACAGTACTTCTTTGAAATAAAACAGGAATAACACAAAATAATAAAATAAGTCTATAGCGTGACGACTTGAGACGACCTGTCATTCAGAAAGGGTTACAATAGCGTCTCTTTCGCTGTCCTTTTTCTACCCGTGCCACTATCATAAAACATTCTCACTCGCGCTCTCCTACGTCTATACGCCAGTATATACTAAGTTTATGATCGTATCGTATCAGTGGGAGAAACACAGTACGGCTGGAGAGCCAATCAGCGCTTATGAACGATACGCATGCCCGCCCCGTTTCTCGCTAACTTCTCGCAACCTGTACACGCCATAGTTCAAAATTAATTATAATAACTAAATCCAGAACGTCATGTCTCATTCAGCAATGGTGAGACATATCAGACAAGTTGATTCACCTGTACATACAACACACATTTATCATGTATTCACTGGTGTTACTGGGAGCTGGCTCAGAGTTCGTTATGTGATACCCATAGTACAAGCTTACTGGTTAGTTTTGGGTCACAAATTTTGTGTAATTGTTTTGAGAAAAACTTCCATATAATTAGTGTGTACCAAGATTTTTGCAATGGTAGAAGTACTTATCTATTTTTTTTAAAATGCTTTAAGAAGCATGTTAAAAAATTAACCAAGGATAACTAACTGAAATCGCTCGAAACTAAAACATTTATAATATTCGTTAAATTTAATTTCTTGTTTTTATGTTCTAAACTATACATTCGAATAATTGTTATTGAGGCATCTAATGACATTACAATTATCTTCGTCTGTGTGATGTATAGATTTTTGTATTTGTGACACTGAGACTAACGAATTAAAGACAAAACGAAAGTGGTCGCACGTTTCACTAATCGAGCTCCGGTGCGACCTTGACTAGCACTGCAATAATCACCCATAATCGCCCTTAATTTTGCCGTTGTGTGCGTGCCACGGCGCGTGCGTATTAGCGAGCACACATAGAAACCGCGCACGTTAGCTTTCTATAAAGCCATTCTACTGTTATGTGTGTACTGTGCTAATGTGGACGGATATTTACTTCATAGTTTATATCTTCCATCCCTCGAGAACACTCCCTAAACAGTTTCATTCACCTGTCCTACACATTTCATTACCATTTACAGACATTTCACACTATTTTATATTGTACATGGTTGCATAAATTTCAGATGCGTCGACATCGAGGTCGCAGCCGAGTGCCGACTTGATATCCAGTCTGGGCGGTATCGGGCGGCTGATAGAGGGCGAAGCGGCCAGCAGCTCGGAGCCGCAGCCGTCCTCGTCCCGGGAGAGCTTCAAATCGCCCAACACCGTCTGTCCCATGGACGGCAAGATACCGCAGAACATTCCCACTCCCACGACGGATAGGTGCGAATTCCCCTTCGGCAGTATGACGCAAGCGAGGGTCATATATCGGAAGGAGAATACATTAGGTATGTTTTGTGAATTATAATATTTGAATATGAAATTGATGCCATTCAATTTTACATAAAGAATTCCAGATTATTAGGTTACTCGGACTGTTGTGGAAACTTATGTTTATGCATTATGCGAAAATTATGAAAAATATTGTCATATTACATTGTAAATTGAGAATATTTATCTTTTAAATATCAATAATGGTGATAAATTGGGGATAAGTTAGATGGCGACAACGCTACCTCCTCTGACGTCATAAACTTGTGACGTCATTGTTCATAGAGTTTGTTCTGTCACTGTATTCAATATATTTCAAAAACTTTTTCACAGTGGTGTTCACTATTTTTTGTTAGGCGAGTTTTAAGAGAAGTCTGTACTTAACCATTTATATTAAACCTATTTTGCATGGTTTTTCAAATATAATCTGTTGAAATATTCCTTTATTATGTATACCGAAGTTTAGATACAAAATTTTTTTGATAGGAATTTTTTCGTTATTATTATGTGCTTATAAAACTTTAATTCTATACTTTGAAAACATTAAAGAAATGTATTTAAAAACTATACTGAACCAAACACAAACTGGTAACCCAAAATCAGTAATGAGAAAAAAAAATTAATAGTTTCTAACTGTCAGTTATTGTCAGTATTCATGATTAACTGTTATAATCCCAATCAATAAAGGATGACGATACTATTATTTTAAGGGTGTTGCTACTTAATTAAATTTATTTGTGTTTACGCGAGTTGATATTTTTAAATATCAAAAAATAAGTTGAGAAATACACAAGCTAGCGATGGCACGCCTTCTCATTATATCCCAATATATCTTACATTTCTACCTACGTCGGTATCCTAGAAGAACAAAAAGTATTAACATTTATTTATATACATATAAATTGGTAAAGACAACAGTTCTGTGACTATTTCTCCTCTGTTTGTTAACTGATTTTCTTTTCGTTTAGTAGGTATTGACGAGCTTTAGTATTATCAATAAAAAAATTTCAAAATAGTTTTTTCTCTACATTCGAGGTAGAGTTGAAGCCTTTATTTAGAAGTTTCTTTTCATACTTCACGCTCCTTACGTCTGCAATCTACAATATTTGATAAGTTTATATTTACATTAATATTTATACTTACGGTCGAATTTCGACCACCGGGCGACCTCCAGTTTATTCAATTAGGCGTTTACTTTGTCCGAAATGCTACTGTCCTTAATGTCCGAATTACATTGGTCAAGGACAGTGGCGAGTAGAGAGTGCATGTACAGTGGCGAGTGGTGAACGCCTGCCCCGTGACCGTTTATACAGCAAGTCAAGTGGCATTACTTTGTCAAAATGAACTATTAACGTCGAAAAATACGTAAATTCGCGCAGAATTCTTTTCGTTACTGGAGTAAATAGAAGACAGTGTTATCTTCTTTTTTTTTTTATTATAAAAATCAATGTTTACCATTTAGAGGTCATTTTGTTTACAATATCTCATATGACAGCACAAGCAGACCGTTCTGTTGCTTGTCACATACACTACTAAATTTGACCGTTTATACTACGCCAAGTGGCGAGTCAAGGACCGCGCGGTGGAAAAGCAAGCGCGCAAGGGGCGTCACTTACCCAGAAAATAGAAAGCGATCCTATTGGGTCCTTACATATGAAATTGGCGTTTTGTACGGGAGGAATATAAAGTTAATTTTTTTTTTGTAAAATATATTTAATTAATCAAAGTATACACCGTTGTTATCTATGCACTTTTGTCATCTCATAGGTAGTTTATTGATCCCTTTACTAAAAAAACCATGGGGGCGAGAATCAATAAACTCTTTGAAGGCGGTTTGGACTGCCGCATCGGAGTTGAATTTTTTTCCTTGTAAGAAGTTGTCCAAATTCCGGAAAAAATGGTATTCTGTTGGAGCAAGGTCCGGGGAGTACGGTGGATGTCGCAGACATTCCAATTGTAGCTCATCTAACTTAGTGGTTGTTTGTTGTGCAGTGTGTGGTCTGGCGTTGTCGTGAAGCAGCAGTGGCCTAGAGCGATTGACCAATCTCGGTTGTTTAGCAGCTAGTTCTTCCTTCATGGTTTGCAGTTGCTGACAATAGATATCTGCCGTAATCGTTTGGCGAGATTTTAGAAAGCTGTAGTGAACGACACCGGCGCTAGTCCACCAAACACTCACAAGTAACTTTTTCTGAGTCAATTTTCGTTTAGGGCAGGATTTGGCTGGGTCTCCAGGGTTCAGCCATTGCGACGAGCGCTTCCGATTATCGTACAGTATCCATTTTTCATCACAAGTAATGATTCGATTTAAAATCCCTTCATTATTGTATCGGTTGAGCAAAGTAACACAGCAGTCGACGCGTGTTTGCAAGTTCGATTCACTCAATTCATGAGGTACCCATCGTTCAAGTTTTTTTACTTTCCCGATTTGCTTCAAGTGGATTAATACAGTTTTGTCACTTACCCCGAAGCCTGCAGCTATCTCTGAAGTGCTTTGTGATGGATCCGCTTCCACAATAGCCTTTAATTCTTCATTTTCCACTTTGGTCTCCGGCCGTCCACGGGGTTGGTTCTGAAGGTCGAAATTTCCAGAACGAAAACGTTGAAACCAAAAACGTACCGTGCTTTCTTTTGCGACACCAGCGCCGTACACATCATTAATCCTTTGAGCTGTTTCTGCAGCACTGGTGCCACGGTAGAACTCGTACTCGTAAATATACCGATATTTCATGTTTTCCATTGTGCGGTAATAAGCGACGCCAAAGAAAAAAATAATGAGGAAAAAACAAATGAATGACTGTTTTCAAAACTCAAATGTACCAGCTAAATGAATTTATAAATTTGAATTTGAAATTCTTAACCAAAGAGGAGATATTTCAGATCAAAGTGGTCAGTACGACAAAACGCTAATTTCATATGTAAGGACCCAATATTTGGATCCACTTGCAAGGCATGTTGCAAGCCAAGTTGACTCGCTACTGTCCGATCGGTTTACACCGCTGTACTTACGTCGTACCGTACTTTTTTTTTCTTTCTTCATGGCATGGCGCATAGATTAGAGCATTTGCCAATGTCACGTATTAATGAGTAGAATCGCTTGACGAGTGGAACAGTTAGTGTTAGCTATTGTCAATATTCTCGATTTATCGTTGTAATCATAATCGTTAATAAATGGCAATTTGAGGATTACTACTTTGATTATTTTTTGAAGTCAAAAAATAAGGCAATCGAGAAATACACAAGCTAGCGAAAGCACGTCTTTCAATTATATTTCGATATCTTACGTTTCCATCCAAGTTGACGTCCTAAAAGAACGAATAGCGTTCATTAGGCAACGCAACACACACGTCACAGTATTGTTATAATTAATGACGAACACATGAAGATATTATAAAACTTCTCCAGTAACTGATAGTAAGCTGCTGAAGTTATAAAGGACTTCTTGGAAGAGTGCGAGAACTTCAGCTACACATGTTTATTTAGACTTACTCCATTCTTTTCACTAAAGAACTTTAATACACGATATACTGTTACTGTTGCACTTTAAAACTCCTAAATGTAAAAAATACAAAATCTAAGTAAAATGTCAACCTCAATTCTCCCGTTCCCGCCAAAAAGTCATAGGGTTGTTTGTAGTTCATCTGTTTTGACGTGTGACACCCGTGTTCTAGGTCTGGGCGGGCCGTCCGGCGCGATCCGGCCGCCGTGTGCGGACGGCCAGTTCGTGCGGCCGTCCACGTCCGCGTTCGCGGGCCCCCCTCCGCCGTACCCCGCGGCGCCGCCCGCGCCCGCGGCGCCCCCGCCTCCTCCTCCGCCCCCGCCGCCCCCGCCCCCGCCCCCGCCGCCCCCTCCCACGGTGGCCATGTCCTCGCCACTGCTGGTAAACCTGCTGCAGAACGACGCGGCCGCGCCGGCGCCGCGGCCCAAGCCGCCCGCGCCGCACCCCAATAAGCTCGACCGGTTGGACGACTCGCAGGTACAGTTTAAATTTAAAATTTATCTACGTTTAAAATTGGAATTGGATCGCACTCACCGATAACTTCACTCAATACTGTTCACATTTTGATGGTATCGTACTACCTGCAATTTTTTTGCACTTTTTAGAATTTATAATATCTATCTCTATAATCAAAACAAGTATGTAAGGATCGCGACGTGACTCGACCGTCCTCTCTGACTACCCCGTTAGGGATACCGCGTAAATATATGTATGGATAATATCTCTTACAACTTTAGATGTGAAACATCTTATGTGTCGGGTCAGACCGGTTGTTGGCGTGGCGACGTGGCGACGCGTCGCGTTCTTGTACTAGCTCGTATACCTATAGCGTATACAGTGTTATTCACTTCAGAACGCGTTGTCTGTGTATTTTAAATAAATAATTTTTTTTTTAAAAGATTGAATATTTTGTTTTTGATTATTCCACATTTATTTCCTTTAATAAACCAACTTTTCGTGTATATTTTCTATACAAAGCGGTTTTGATGTTTCACGTCTGCTAGGCGTCCCGCGACGGCTCATTTTTTTTAAATAAATAAATTACGATATCAGTAATATGGTATACTAGTTTTATCTAATAATCCTTTGGCCGCCCTACGCAGCATTTTTGGTATAATTATAAAAATTAGACGTAATTGCAATTAGCAATATAATGCTCCAACTTAGCAAAAAGACCTCTGTCAACGTTTTTGAAAATATTTATGTATTATAATAAACTTCATACTCCAGACATGACCGAACAGTAATGGTTAGGCAAATCAGATAATCTGTACATGCGGCACCCATTTATTATCAGATAAGCTGATCGGCTGCCATTTCATTAAAAAATATTGCCCACATCTCACTATATACACAATACTTCACATTTTATTTAATTATATTTACCTTAATATTTACTTCACTTCGTGTACAAGACAGGCTGTCTAAAGTTTTTTTTTTCTTTCTTTCTTTATGGCATGGCGCACAGATTAGCGCATTTGCCAATGTCACGATTAATAATGTAGAATCCATGTAGAATCATAAGTAAATTAGTTTTTTCTTATCGTAAAACTCCTCCAGTAAAGTGCGGCACCGCAACACACACGTCAAAGTATTGTTATAATTCATGACGAATACATGAAGATATTATAAAACTTCTCCAGTAAAGTGATAGCAGGCTTTACTGAAGTTTTAAAGGACTTCTTGGAAGAGTGCGAGAACTTCTGCTATATATCTTTATTTAGATCTCCTCCATTCTTTTGACTTACACAGAATTTTAAAACACAATATACTATCACTGTCGTACTTTAAAACTGCTAAAAACGTTAAAAATAGAAAATCTAAATAAAACGACGACCTCACTTCTCCCGTTCCCGCCAAAAAGTCCCTGTTTAAAGTTATAAAGTGTATGTGTATTACATTTCAGGTGGAACTGGCTGTGGGTCGGGCGCCGTTCGAGTACCGCGCCCCGCGGCCGCCGGCGCCGCGGGTCCCGCTCGCCGCGTCCCCCGCGCCGCCCCCGCCCCCGCCCTCGCCCGGCCCCGCGCTGCCCCCGCCGCGGGCCGCGCCCCGCCCGGCGCCCTTCGTCCGCCGGCCTTTCCCCCCTCCGCGGCCCGCGCCCGCGCCCTCGTACCGCCCGCCGGCGCCAAACGCCACGGTCGTGGGCCGGGCTCGGTTCCCCTCGTCTAGCTACTCGCCCGACATGTTCCCCGCGCCTGCGCCCCCGCCCCCGCCCCCGCCACCCCCCTACCGCCAGCAGGCCCCCAGACCACGACCCCCGCCGCCGGCGCAGCCGAGGGTAACGCCTGAAGATCTGCAAGCGTTACTACCACCGTCGACCACGTCTATGGATCAAAAGACTCAATCAAGTTTTCAGGTAATTACATCCTGGTCATTGTTTATTGTATTTGTTACAATTAAAACTGTTTATTTTCAATCAATTATGATTTTAGTCAGTTATTACTAATCAATCGCGCGATTATTTTAAAGATCTAATGACGCTTTTATTATGTCGATAATTCTAACTTAATATTAGTTTTTATAATTATTGTATTATTATGAAAGAAGGCTTAACGTGTTAATTCAATTTTAATTGCTGTTGTAAAAACAGAAATTCAATCTAAATTCAGTACTTATAGATATAATTATACGTAACAAACCTGCAAACAATATTAAATAGAAGTAAATAAGGTATTTATCATGTATTTTACATCTTTTGCATAAACACTTAAAAATGTTAATAATGTATCAACATTTTTGTAACAAGTAACATTGTCCAGAAAATTAATTCTACATATTGGTTGGTTAGTCTCATATTAA
This sequence comes from Zeuzera pyrina, assembly GCA_907165235.1. NCBI lineage: Eukaryota > Metazoa > Arthropoda > Insecta > Lepidoptera > Cossidae > Zeuzera > Zeuzera pyrina. The sequence goes on from OU015641.1 coordinate 11,965,438, forward strand.
TGATGAAATATGTACTAATGTTCCAGGAGTTCCAGAGGTATCAACAGCAGTACAACGCTCGACAACGCGCGGCATCACAAGCAGCCTCAAATCAACAGTCCAATTGGAATGAACCATATCGAGATACGCTTGGGCTGTCTATACCAGATTTACCGGATAACTGCGATCTCGACCAGTTGCTTCCGACGTTAGGAGCCGATCTAAATCTGGACGATACCACGTTGTCGGCGATCTCAGACCTCGACACGAATGCAAAACTCGACTTACTATACGACCCCCCACAAGAGAGTAACACGTCAGATTCTAATCAAACGCCTGATGCCTTATTACAAGAAATCACTGGTGGGCAATTCACTGGTAACAACACAATGAATGGGCCATATAGTAACGAGTCGAACCCGACCACAAGTGGTCATGTGAATAGTGATGTGCCTTCAAAACCCTCGGAGCCTCGCAACTTCGAGGGTAATACAGAAACAAATTTCATGCCTCCCCCGCCCGTACCGCAGCATTCTACGCCTAAACCTTTTACGAGTTCCCCAAACCATTCAAATAGTATGCATACTCCACCATTCAAATCTCCACCAAACACAATGTCGCCGAGTAATATGAACATGGACAGAATGAATGCGAGTCACTCATCATCTATGCCACCTCCGATGAGGCTACCTGTCAGAGCGACAACATCAGTTTCGACAGCGACAGTGGGATCTCAAGCATCAGCACAAGAAATAGAGGAGCAAAGTAAACAGTACCTGATCAAAACCCTCATGAGGGATGATGATATTCCACCGCCTAAGGAGGAGAAGAAGATTGAGGAAGTTACCGTAGCGCAGTGCAAAGTCAAAGAAACCAATGAGGAACTGAAAGAAATGTTTGGCATTGCGAAAACCACGACAGACGATGTCAGTAATAGTAAAAGAGCGGAAGATGAAAAGTTGAAAAATAAAGTAATAAAAAAGGAAAAGGAATTGGTGGCACAAAAAGGTGGCAAGCCCAGAACATCTGGAGCAAAGGAAAAACCAGCGACGCTTAAGGAGAAGATTGTTCGGGACGGGAAAACTACCAAAGTTGCCTTATCGCGGCCACCGGCTGCAAAATCAATCACTCCTAGTTCTGAACCTCCGAAATCACCTCCAGGAGAGAAGGAATCAATTAAACTTAGGCTGAAACTAGACAAAAATGAGCCCATAGTTCAGCCAGTGTATAAGGCAGATATAAGCTTCGTAAATCAACAGGCTAAAGGCGAAAAACCAGCGGAAGGCGAGCCTCGCGTTCCACCGCTACATATAAGCCTTAGGGGTAGAAACTCGGTGGTTATAAAGAACTCCAAAAAAGAGAAAAAGAAATTTGGCCCTGGTGAATTGCATAAAAAAATAAAAATCAGAAAATCGTCAGAGTCAGATGACAAAACTTACAGGAGGGATTCAGAAGAATCTTTAGCAGCAAAGTCCATCGACAGTACTGAAAATTCAAAGACTGATGAGTATTTGGTGAAGAGCATGAAGCTAAATAACCATTATACAGAAGGAGAGACGATCAAATCAGATGTAACTGGTGACAACAGTGTAGTTTATCGAATGAAAACTATATCAAAAAACGCTCACATAGTCACAAAACATGATTACAAGCTCAATAACAAACTCTCCAGTTTAGAGAGCTTGAAAATCAAGAAGAAAAAATCGTTAAATGAAAGTGGTATGTCCATCGAGAAAGAAAAAGAATGGAGAAACGATTTATTAGAAAAAGAAGGCAAATACGCCCAAAATGAAGGCTACAGAGAGACTCCAAACAATCATGAAGCGAAAAAGAAGTTACCAGCTGCGAAAGACAAGGAAGGTGCAAAATGTGATAAACCTAGTGACAGCAAAACAACAGACACAAATAATATGAGTGAAAGTGTTAAAGGTGCTAGCGAGTCGGACAGTAGGTTGCTCAAATGTCAGGTTTTGGAGCGGACGCTTAGTGCGGACAATGTAATGGATGTGTCTAAGATTGTAGAAACAACTGTAGGTAGTGAAGGTGATAACAAGTTAAAACGGACACTTGCTGAGAGTGCAATTACCTCACCCAATGGACTGCTTACGTCAGACAAGAAGAGGAAGACTAGCCATAGTTCCTGTCCAGGTAAGTCTACATGTGCCAAAAGTTAAAACTTGTCTTTACAGAACAAATGTTATTACCATGTTTTTGTAGTATAAATAATATAACATGAATTCTAATAAATGTTATAATTAGTTTTGTTATTTTTCTTTTTTTTTTCCTCACATAGTAACATGTGCCAAGTACAAATGTTTCTTCCAATTAACATTTAACGAAGACCCAAAGTTACTGCTTAGTACTAATTTAATAAAGTAATTGCTGAAAGTTAAGGAAACATGCTCAATCTTATTTTATTAAGTCATATTATATTATGAGATGATTGTTTGTAAAGTAATATCAAAATAGGGTAAATAGATAATAAAGTATTGCCTGTTACACAGAATAATATTCTAATTCTTTGTATCACAATTCATATATTTATAAAAAATGAAAAAAGATCCTTGACCAAAATATCTATTTATTAATTTTCCAGATCCTCCTGGATCAACAAATGTAGGTACAATAACGACGCGAGTCGAATCCCCTCCTCCCACTACCCAACGCTCAGGCGCAGTTTCACCACGACGAAAAGAGCGGCCGAAAGACAAATCATACTGCAAGCTAATGGCGGAACGGGCTGCAAAGCCTGACGGCGACAAATTTATCAATAGATCACCTAATTCCCAAGCGCAAGGTGAAGATTCTGGAATAGAGTCCATGGACGCGTTATCAGAAAAGTCGCCGAATCAAGCCAGCCAATCACCACCTGGTCCTCAAAGGAAAGAACGGTTAGATATGCCCCCATCGACCAGCCCTACGTCAGTTCAAAGGATAATAGGGGTAATAGATCCTCCGCCAGCTTCAGATGACCTTTTAGAAAGGTTGTCTTTAGCGACAAGTCAGCCTCATTACGATCCTGTACCTTTAGACATAGATGACATGGGTGATATCGAAGCAGAGTTAGCGAAAATGCACGCCGACCACATAAATGGCGATGATGCGCCAAGACGGCCACCTGATGAGTTACAGACCAAAGAAGTAAGGGAACAGACACCGATATTGAGGGATGAGGAGAACAAGACAATAGCCAGGGTCGAAAGTAAGGAAGCAAAGACAGAAGTAGAGCAAATCGATAGTAACATTGCCCAAAAAGAGGAAAATGGTTGTAAAGAGGAGACCACATCACCTAAAAAGGAGAAAGAAGATTTCGATCCTTTACCGAGCAGAGTGTCACCACCACTATATACCTATTCAAATCAGGAAAAAGGTTTAACTGATGCGTCAGATGTCAAAGAAGAGAAACCAACCATTGTAACAGAAAACGGGGAAGGTAAGGACTCTGACCGTCAGCCAGAAGATAAAGAAAAACAGGAGACCAAGATGGAAAGGTTACCTTTAAAGGCAGACTTTCCAGATAAGAGTTTACTTGAGCAATTGCTCATAGAAATTCCACCCTCGGATTATGCAGGAAAAAGGCCAGAATCACCATCACCGTCTGCTCTAGAGCGAGTAGCGAGAAGTAGCGTTCGGACGCGATCTAGTAGCAAAATGAATAGTCCGGCGGACGGGCCGAAGACGCCGCGACTTAGCCCAGGCATCAACAAATTTGACTCGAGATCAGACTCGCCAGCGTTACAGCCACGGAACTGTTTACGGAGCGGATCAGTCGACAAGACGAGTCCGAAAACGGTAAACGCCGTCAGCCTACCCGTCAAGACTGGGCCTGGCGGGAAGCGGAAACGACGGGAGTCCGAAAGTTCGTGCGCGTCGACGATAAGCTGCGAAGAAGGGCTTTCGCCGGCGGGGAGACCGAAGAAGAAGCCGAGGAAGATCGAGGGTCAGAAGCCGGTCATCTCGAACGCGCCCGAGGGCAAAGTGAAAAAGGACTCGGACAGTGATAGTGATGAACCTTTGATTTGCAAAGTGCGCGGTAAGACAGCGAAAGGTGTGAAGGCTGCGGTGGGAGTGAAAGCGCCGGTGGCTGTAAAGGGCGGCGAAGGTGTAGGCACGCGGCGGTCCGTAAGGCACGGGCCGGGAGCGGCGCCGCCTGCGCCGCCCGCCGTGCCGCTGCGCCGCAAGACCAGGAGTGCCGGTAAGTCTTGTAAGATATGTTGTCGTCGGTGATGCTGCAGTTGTAAGGTACCAACTGGAATCTGGCACATACCGTGTAGTAACTGATTTGAACTGGATTATAGAGGTCGAAAGCCTTGAGACTAATTTAAAAAACCGTCTATGGTCGTATGAGACGCACATCAACTTAGGGGCCATCGGTAAATTATATTACACAAATTTCATGATTTTAAAGAGTAGTCACATTTGTATGACCCCTCCCGCCCCGCCACTGGTGTGACGTCACAGGTTTTGCAATTATCAAATTAACACAGCACTTCCAAAATTATTTATAATTTCTATTTAAAATCTTTTTTCATAAAATCAACACTAAATCAAACTTTTTAGAAAATTTATAAAACAACAATTCATTTGAAAGATACAAAATTTATCATCTCTTGTCCATGGACACATTCCTTTACAGTTTATATTATATATCCAGTTTCTACACTCTCGATTAGAATAATGTTGGCAACATTCGATGTGCTAACATCTATCCAAATCCCAAATCCATGAATCATGAGAATATAATTTTCTCAAAAAAAAAAATGTGCTTTTCGTTATTTAAAAATTAGCTGTTCTAAATTGTCCATTTGTGTTCAAAAACCGTCCATGTTGAAATTACTCACCGTTCGAAATTAATAAAGCTAGTAACAACTGGAGTTTATGGCATGGAAGTTACAAATGATATGAGACTGTGACAATAACAGTTCTAATTTTAATAATATTATTACACAATTAGTATATATCATATGTCTACAGTCTGCTTTATAGTAGTTAAAGCCTTGGACCAAGTAGTAATGGACGGAGCATTTGCTCTAAAAGCGTGTTAGTGTCTTTTTTTCGTTGATAGACTTCCTAAATTTTTACTAATGTGTGTGACTAGGGAAGGTCACAGCACAACGATACACAGCTGAACATGACGTATTTTTATTTTTGTGATACTAGTAGCCAAACAGTTACAATTGAGTATTTTGCAAATAATTATTTTATGATGGACTCATAAGCTGACACAAATTACATTGACAGTGCAAGGTTGACATACTATAGCTGACTGTTGTACTAGTGGCTGCGCTCGATGAGATAGAAAGAAAAACGAAAATTCGTTCGACACATCAAACTAATTTTCGTGTCTCTTTCTTCGTTTCGAATTTGTTTGGCACATCAAAAGCTGGTAGAGCCATGCTGCATTGCAGCACGAATAGGGCCGGCTCGCCCGGTGAAATACCACCCTCTTACAGAATATCGGCTTGAAATAACAGATCTATTGTTTCGTTCGGTGAGTGAGAGTGCCGATGGCCCATCACCCCCTCCCCCCTCCTTTCCCTATTTCCCAAAAGACCGGCAACGCGCCCGTAATTCTCCGGATGTTGCGGGTGTCCATGGGCGGCGGTTGGTTACTCTCCATCAGGAGACCCGCTTGCTCGTTTGCCCTCCCTTTTATAAAAAAAAAAAACATCAAACGAATTTTCGCGTCTTCTAGCGTAACCACGAGTACAACGGGTAGCTATAATAAGTATGGCAAAACGCAAAATAGGCGCAATAGTCGTCGAGTTGCGGAAACGAATCCGTCTTCAAGTATAATTATGGCAACCTCGCACGGTCAGTGTAATTCGTAGGTATGCATTTGATACCGATATCGATACCGATATTTCAGAATTGACGATATTAGTTTGCTATAATACATCGATACATTTTGAATTCCGCGCTATAACCATACATTGTGCAAACGCGCCATCCCCGCGCTTAGTTCGTTCATGTAAACGCGGCACAATTAATCTACGTTCGCGTTTTATAATTTCATTCCACGGGTTGCTTGTTGTCAATTGTTGCTTTTGACACAACAAAATAATTAATTTCTTTGTGGCAGTGACTTGTGATTGTGGCATTTTTTTAATAAATACGTATATAGTAACTACGTAATCATAAGCATGGTAAAAAATAGAATTTATCAATAACTATGTCAACCTCGAAATCCCCCAATATCCTCCAAAATATCAAGAGAAGCAGATCTTCTTTTCTGGCGCAATGATGGTTTATATCCAAATTTGAAAAAAATAACACAAAAATATTGCAGTTTCCTAATCAGTTTTGTCACACCTGAAAGGCTTATTATTCTCAACGGAAGGTCTCGTCCAAACAAACTTACTAAATCGGCTTTTACCTAATAATTTAAGGACGTTGTATTTCCTGAATAAAAATCACATAAATGTGAATTTTAATTATTAATTTCTAATTTGAACTCTGAATTTTATATTATTAAATTGATATTTTTTTTTATTTGATATAAGTGGCTATGCAGGTCCCACCAGACCTGTATCACTGTGACCAAATTTGATCTATTGTGATCACCACTGTTACAAAACATTGCCAAGTCCGACTGCAGTCAAGAACTGCAGGGTGTTCCGAGCGACGTGCTGAATCTCCTCTGGACTCAGAAAATACTGGCCGATACAGAATCGACGAGTGCAGATCGATCAGTGGTCCGCAATCACACAAAATGTGCATAGGCTTTTCACCCGCCTCTTGGCAATACCGGCACATTCTTGTGTCGGAAAGCCCCGTGTTAGACATGTGCTTATTTAAGCAATACTGCCCCGTAAGTGCTCTAAGCAAGCAAAGCAAGATACGCAAGTTGCTCCGGCTAATTGCCATGACACTAGAAGCCACCCTGCGATTATATCGCTTTATTAGAGGTTTGGAATGCTCCTGACCTGGAATATTTTTTAAATACTCGTAAGAGGCTTTAAAACAGGAATTCCACAAAATCAGTTAAGGCTTTAGCCTTTTGGGAATACCGCACAAAGGTTCTGGACCAATAAATGTGATTTCGCTACCGGCCCTGGCGAGTTCGTCGGCATTTTCAATGCCTTTGATGTCTGCATGACCAGGAACCCATCTTAGAACCACCCTGTTTTTATTTCACAGAGTGTTTAAAATAGTCACGCAGTTGTTGATCAGCCTTCAAGTGATTGCATTCGAGGCTAATGCCAAAAGAGCTGCCTATAAGAATGTATGCATATAGTTAAATTGATATTTTGTTTAAATACTGTTTTCGAAAAATAACTAATATTTGGTTAAATTACAATTTTCAAAGTTTCTTTGTTAGTTAATATTCTAAATAAATGTTATATAAGTAGCTTTACACCTTTTTAAGCTTTTTACACCTTTTGAAGCCTGCACTGTCCGCATCGGCACGCTTATTACGTAACTTGCAGTCGGCATGCGACAGCCAATATCGCGCGATATCTGCTGTCAAAATGAGAATTTATGTAATGTAATTTGTATAGTGGCGCTAAATCTACCGCGAAAAGTGCATTTTACGGTCATAGAACAAAAGATACGCAATTGCCATACCATTGTCATACCAATTTTTTATTACAATTAGTCACCGGTCACACAGTGATTGCGTAGCTTTCGCTGTCTGCAAATTTTTAGATAATAACCATGCGGTATGAGTATAGTTCAGACTTTTTTTTATAAATATCCCTATCGCCAAAAGTGCGTATCGATACATCCCTAGTAATTCGTGTCAGCTTATGAGTCTCATGAAATAATTATTTGCAAAATACTCATGAATCATAACTTTTTGGCTACTAGTATCACAAAAATAAAAATATGTCATTTTCAGCTGTGTGTCGTTGTATATCACTGTGTGCAGTAATGTGATCAGCAACTTATTATGGCTGTTTATTATGTTTCTTAGGCAGAGGTGGAAGCTAGTTCTAAAGTGTTCATTGATTTTTTGGCGGGAACGGAAGAAGTGAGGTTGTCATGTTATTTAGATTTTCTATTTTTTACATTTTAGGAACTTTTAGTAAAAGAGTTATAGTATATTGTGTTTTAAAATTCTGTATAAGTGAAAAGAATGCAATAGGTCTAAAGTCTAAATGAACATGTGTAGCTGAAGTTCTTGCGCTCTTCCAAGAAGTCCTTTGTAGCTTCAGTAAAGCCTGCTATCACTTTACTGGAGGAGTTTTATAATATCTTCATGTATTCGTCATGAATTATAACAATATTTTGACGTGTGTGTTGCGTTGCCTAATCAAAATTATTCATTCTTTTAGAATGTCCACTTGGATGGAAACGTAGGATATCGAAATATAATTGAAAGACGTGCTTTCGCTAGCTCGTCTATTTCTCTACTAACTTGTTTTTTGACTTCAAAAAATAATCAAAATAGCAACACCCTCAAACTGCCATTTATTAACGATTATGATTAAAACGATAAATCGAGAATATTGACAATAGCTAACAACACTAACTGTTCCACTCGTCAAGCGATTCTACTCATTAATACGTGACATTGGCAAATGCGCTAATCTGTGCGCCATGCCATGAAGAAAGAAAGAAAAAGTGTGTTGATTGCAGTGGGCGAGGGCGGCGCAGGTGCAGGTGCAGGCGCGGGCGCGGGCGCGGGTCCGGCGGGTGGGGCCGCGGGCGGGGGCGCGGGCGGGGCCGGGGCCGCGGGCGCGGGCGCGGCGAGGCGGCGGCGCGCGTCCCGCGACGGCAAGTGACGGCGGCGGCGCGCGGAGCCCCGGCCCGCGCCGCCGCCCACGTCCCTGCTGCTCTGCCCGCTCGACTGACACAACGCACCACTACACCTCCCACTCGGCTATATCAACGTTTACCTCAGTCCCTGAAAAACTATTGGCTGATTACAACTGTTGGCAGAGTCAAAAAACAAAAACATCAGGAAATGTATTTTTTTACTGTTATCTGTGCAAATTCGGATTTTGATTGTTTTTAACTTTATGAATCTCAACAATTTGTAAACTGAAAGTTTGACAAAATCGTGCAATAATATCGACGGGATAGGTAAGAACGTTTGTAAACATTTTAGGGGTGTGTGTGAACTTTATTATAATGTATCAAAAACGACCATTTCGTATTTTAGCCGTACATGGTTCGTCATTGTCTGTAAATTGTTGCGAAGTGTTCATATGTGACTACACTTATATTACTTCAGATATTTGATAACGACCAGCAGTGTACGGTTAGCGTTATTATTACTTTTTTAGTGAACAAATCATGTTACCATTCATTCACTATAAAACACTCATATGAAGCACTAAGTATAGGTTAATTTGGAGTAATTTTTTAAGAGTGTTTGATCGTATAGAGCGTCAACATGTCGGACGTGGGAGCCTTAGTATAGCTAATAGAGATGTAACATTTACCTATTGTACAAAGAGCACTCGACTAGTAGACACATTGTAGGATTAAATACCCGAGAGATATAAAAATGAAATAAATGCATAAAGTTTTTAAAAATAAATATTTTCATACGTTTTTGCACGTAATTCGTGACATCGTAAGCGGTGATGTGAACGCAGCTGTTTAGTATTTTTTTAAAACGGCTTTTTAGCGGGAAATCTAAACTAGTACTTGCCTGTTTCATTTTATGTTACCTACATATCTATATTAATCTTTATCTGTATTTCAATTTAGAAACTTAAGAATTCTGAAATAGTCATTAATTTGAATAAAATAGAACTTTTTTTTTTTCGAAAAATAGTTTTCCCGCTTAAAACTTTAGCTGCCATCACATGACATTGGCATCTTAATGTTTAAGATAATTCACGACCAATAATTGTAATTTTTAATGTGAATCAATAATTTCTTAGTGAAAAGATAATAATCATGACTGAGTGTTTCAACAGTTGTCTGTTTGGGCTTCCAGTATACTAAACTATTTTAATTTTGACATCCAATTTATTTTGACATCCCATTTTAATCGTTTTATTGTTTTTTTTTGCGATATTACCAATCAATTTGTTTGAAATCTGACATCAATCGTTATATTTTTGAGTTGACCTGTGAATCAATTTTACATCTTACCTAATTATTAAGCTTATTTTGCACTGTACATAATTGAATGTTTACAATTATTTTCATAGAGTTAGACGCTAGCTAGCATTATTTATTATCACAATATTTTAAATGTTGTCACTTTGACACTAAATACAGATTTATTGCACAGATTATAAATGCTATTGTCATCTTCACCATATTTAGTACAATTTATTGTATAATTTTATTTACATTTGTTATCATAACATCCGAATAAGGGTATACCAATATAACAGAATATCAATAATTTATCGTATTACTATCGAAAGATGAGTATTGATACCTATTCATATAGAATACTTTGATACTCTGTCCGATTATTTATAAATAAATAGTATATTCTTTCAAAAGTAGTAATTTAAAATTAGGGATATTTCCCAAGCCCAACCCAATTAATGAGGTCTACAAGAATGTCGTTTGTAGACACTCAATATTCTAAACAGTTCTGCCCGACATAGCCATATTCGAGTATGAATTTGATACATGAAGCACTTAACCTTATAGAGTCGAAATATTGGACCATTGTACTCACCACTGCTCAGTTTTTTGACACTGGTAATATCAACTCAATATAGTGTGTACATCTCTGTATATTCCGGCAGTTATTTAAATACTTATATAATGGCTTACTGTTCAATTTGATGGTGTGGCAAAAACAGCAAAAAATCAATCTATAAAACAGTTACAGTCTTATTTTATATTTATATGTAAGTAGTAAATATACATTTTTCAAATTTACATTAATTTTATCAAGGCTCAAGTTAAACTGGATTAGCTATTGACGCGCTCTATGACGTGTATCTATGCTGTCACCTTGGTGCAACCTCAATTACGTTATTTCAGTCGCACGTGTTCACAGGTTTTGTTTGATTTTGGGCTGACGAATCGGAGCGCAGTAAGACACAGTGTTTAGACGTAAATTGTTTTCAAACAAATTCAATGACATTTCCACTCTATAGGTTAAGTGCTCCACGATTTGATATCACCTAATTTGATTAATTGAATTATTTGACTAAATACCAAGTACATAATATTGCAATTATTGAGTACAAAAGTGTCGACTCGTATTCACTGGTATTGGTTTTAGTATTTACTTGACTGGAGTCAGGAAATATAAAGTAATATGGTGAGAATGGTAATGGGATATTAGTTCATCATTCTCATGTAAAGAGAATGCAATCCAAAGCAATAATACGAGGATGTGACTTAATTTTATATGCGTTTTTTAACAGTTTTTGCTGACTTTAGCTTTTTAGATGAATCCATATTAGTTTTCACTATTTTATACATCATACTACATCTCTCCCCTAATACTTGTTCCTTTCCGTTATGGACGATATTCTAAGTTAGATACTCTTTACACCGGACAGTGATAGTGTTACAATACAAAATGTGTTAGTACACGTAGAATGTATAGTATATTGAATATTATTAAATATAAAGAATACATTGCCTGATAAAATTGTGCCCTAAACGTGTGTCGTGAACGGAGCTGTGTGTCTATGCGTTATGTCTCTGTTATACATTATTGTAATAGCGTTAGCGGGAGCAGGACGCGGATAGCCAGTGGTTTCATGTACGTTGTGTAAACAAAAAGCTTGTTTTCTTCGTTTTTTAAATTATTAGTTTAAAATCGGTCCAGCCGATGTTACAATCTCTTGTAAATTTTTATGTATAGATGGGGAAATTAATATATGTTACGTGTTAAGTGATTGTTTTTCATTCATAACTGGGGAGCGTTCTCGGTCGCGTAGCGTTGTACATACGGCGGCGGCGGCGGGTCTAGTGGCCGACAGACCGACAGACCGACACTTGTAGGAATGCAAAGCCTTATTATATACTGTAATATAGAAAGTACGTCTCGCAAGCTTGTACCATATAGTTTTAGTGAATGGACTCTCAAGAACTAGTTGTGTATATTGGGTGTATAGTTATTATTTTAATTTGTTTTGTTTTTCGACTAATGATAGTAATTTATGCCGGTAAAATATCTATATTATACATTTATATATATCTATGAAGAGACGAATACAAAAATAGTTTTAACACTTATAAATATAGGCTAGGGTACACACCACACCTTGAGAATAGCATAAGTTTTGGTATGTAAACATTATATAACTTGTAAATAGATTGCAGAAATAGTAAATAAAAGAATTGATACAATAAAGATAAACTTTATGTCATTGTAATATTTTTTCTAGTTCGTGTTGTTAGGTGACGAACGAGCGTCCCCGTGCGGGACCCCGCTAGGACAATGCCTGTACATTTTTTTTTTGTTGCTGGCAAGTAATCAAGTTCGTCAATACTTTTTTATTGTGCATTATTTTTCTGTAAGTTGCTTTCACTGTCGTTCAACATTATTTTTAAAATCATATAATTATATTCATAAAAGTACGATGAGTCACGGTGAATTTTTATCATTATATGAATGAAAAGAAATAAGGAATATTATTGTTCAGCTATTATTAAATTTGTAAAGTTAGTTTATTAATAAATGAATAAAAAATTTTTTTTATTGTTTTATTGTCTAGATAAGCCGTAGGTAGTTTTATTAAATATTGAGTTATTAATTATTACACAGCAATGTAAAATTGGTGCAACGTATCAAAACTTAAATCATTTTAAATCACAGATATATAAATCTGTATTTTAGATGCATAACCCATGGTTTCAACAATATCACATTTCGGAAAATACCATATTCCTTCCCAAAAAACCTTGTGCGCTATCATTTCAATTTTTATCAGGGCATGGGCATATCCACAGATTTACTACTAATATTGCGTTGATGTGGCCACTATTCTAAACTACCGGCTTTTGCAGCCTAAAATACTGCATTCTATCATCGTGCCAAAAAGAGTCTACCTCACATATTTTTACAAAAATTTTATATTAACGTTTCATTTAAAGTTCAAAAATTATTAAGGCGCGTGTAGCCGTCAAAGACCTTTAGCATCGCGCCAGAATCGAGCTGAGGGAGGGGCGTGGTCAAATACTTTCGCAACGAACTCCGCGACGCGACACCACAATAAAACAGCGCGTGTATTGCGCCGCCTAACGGCAATTTTTGACATTAACACTTATTGACATTTTTATAAGCCTCATAAAATTACGATTTGTGAAATTTAGCTGTCAAATACAGAAAAATAAATAGTTAAATACGAATAAAATAAAATATGTTAATAAAGGGATGCAATTATAAATATTATATTATTGGTAACAAAAATGCTATCCATGACGATAAGAACCATTCTAGTTTTAAACCCACGACATATCGTGAGTTCTCCGTATCAAACCATCACAGGGAACCTTACTCATAAAATTAAAACGCAACTGAATTGTATAATATTATTTTAACTTATACCATTCCCACCCGGATGCCACAAAAAGGGAATGGATAAAGTAAATTTTGAAATTTATTGGAAATCTTTTTAAATAAAATTCTATTTTAAGAAGAAAATTGTAATATAATTTGAAACAAATAAACCAGAATTAATTTTGTAAATAAAATAGAAACAGAAAGATATCAAAGTGGTTGTGATGGTGTGGTGTAGTTTACAAAAATCAGATATAAATACCTTTCACCTTATAATTTACACATTATGATAAAAAAACACAAACCACTGGCTTAAATTAGGTTGTATTGTCCCATACTCCACTCTTGAATGTTATCTCCAAAATTATAAGTCGACTTTGTAAAATTCTGCAATCAGCATCGTCATTGTAAATATAACTTCTATAAACTCGTATGAAACTGGTGCGTCACCATGTTTAATGTGCTCTTTATCCGATTGAAACCATTGCTCCCCTTATTCTTGTCGAGGGGTCCATTTGCCTTGGGAGTTTGGGCGATATCAGTTTTCTGGTTCGAGCCTCTTTCTTTTTCACTTTGCCAACATCTTTAATATTCTTAACAGATTTTACTTTTACAAAGAAATCAAATATCTTCTTTTTTTGAGGAGAAAAATAATCTCCTTTTTAGCGCTTTAATAGCGCTTTAAATACAAGATTTTGGAAGGTAACTTCAATTCGTCTTTCTTTGGCTCGGTTGATTGTTATTTCCTTTTATTTTCGAGAATCATTCTGAGGTTGTAAGTTCAAATCTCGACTTGGTAGCTCCACTAATTTTTTTTTCAACTTTAATTTCAAGACAGTTTTATTACCGGCCGTTGATAATGTTCTAAATCCATACTAATATCCATATTCCATACTAACATAATATTATAAATGCGACAGTCTCTGTCTGTCTGGTTTTCTCGGCTAAACCGCCGGACAGATTTTGATAAAATTTGGCTTGGAGATAGTTTTACTTTATTTTTTAAAACCTACCCCTAAAGGGCTGAAAAGGGGGATGAAACTTTGTATGGGAAATTATTAACCGCTGAACCGATTAAGATGTAATTTGGTACAGAGATACACCTTTTCTATTAAAAAAACATAGGTTTCTTTTGTTATCAAAAATCTACCCCTAAAGGGGTGAAAAGGGGGATGAAACTTTATAAGGGAACTTGATAATGCTAAACCCTAACAATATGGGTATCAAATAAAATGGAATACGCAGGGGAAGGTTTCTGTATACGTGACGTCATCATAAATCCAATATGGCGTATGTTCCATAGCATGAAATAACTTTTTAGTTCAACACCAACAATATGGGTATCAAATGAAATGGAATACGCAGGGAAGGTTTCTGTACACGTGACGTCATCGTAAATCCATTATGGCAGATGTTCCATAATAGGAAATAACTTTTTCGTTCAACACCAACAATATGGGTATCAAAAAAATGAAATGGAATACGCAGGGGAAGGTTTTTGTATACGTGACGTCATCATAAATCCAATATGGCGGATGTTCCATAGCAGGAAATAACTTTTTAGTTCATCACTAACAATATGGGTATCAAATGAAATGGAATACGCAGGGGAAGGTTTCTGAATACGTGACGTCATCATAAATCTAATATGGCGGATGTTCCATAATAGGAAATAACTTTTCGTTCAACACCAATAATATGGGTATCAAATGAAATGGAATACGCAGGTGAAGGTTTCTATGTATGTAACGTCATCATAAATCCAATATGGCGGATGTTCCATAATGGCAAATAACTTTTTCGTTCAACACCAACAATATGGGTATCAAATGAAATGGAATACGCGGGGGAAGGTTTTTGTATATGTGACGTCATCATAAATTCAATATGGCGGA
This sequence comes from Zeuzera pyrina, assembly GCA_907165235.1. Lineage (NCBI taxonomy): Eukaryota > Metazoa > Arthropoda > Insecta > Lepidoptera > Cossidae > Zeuzera > Zeuzera pyrina. The sequence goes on from OU015641.1 coordinate 11,980,696, forward strand.
TGTTCCATAATAGGAAGTAACTATTATCCAACAATAACAATATGGGTATGAAATGAAATGGAATACGCAGGGGAAGGTTTCTATGTATGTGACGTCATCATAAATCCAATATGGCGGATGTTCCATAATGGCAAATAACTTTTTCGTTCAACACCAACAATATGGGTATAATTATTTCAGAGTCATTATATTTTTTTGTGTTAGCTAAAGTCTAGCCTCTCTGACCACCCCGTTAGGGACACAGCGTGAGGATACGTATTTATGTGTGTGCCTATGTATTGTATTTTATCAAGTTAGTATATGTAAAATGAATTGGATTTATCGTATTGTAGTGGATTATATTAGGTATACAACGGCAAATAGCACTTTTATCGCTATTTCTACCAATTTAAAAGTGCTTTCAAGTGTACCATAACTTTCGGTATTTACGCAGAATGACTACAACACCACTACAACTATTCCTTGCAACAAGCGGGACTTCCACCAAAGAACGAAGTTTGTTACACATTGTATGAAAAATTCAATTATTATTAAATGATTTCAACACATCTAGTAGAGGCCGGCCCACCCTACCGTGTGCGGTCTCGCCAACACCGCGTATGAGTTTAATGTTAGTGACCAATGTGTAAGTGAACGTGCAAGTGACCCATGTGTGAGTGAAGGTGCAAAAGCAGTCTAGTGATAATAAACCAATGTCTAGTGTTAGCGTTAATCGATCCACGTCGCCCGTGGTTTGTAAACATATGTTTAGTGACAAAATCAATTGTGAATCATAGAGACACTAGGTTTAGTTTACGATTTATTGTTTTTCACCTTGTCTCACCTTCATTCATAACCATCACCACCATCTTTCTCGATTTCCTCTGTGGGGCCATGTACGATGCTAGCAGCGTACATCACGTTGCGCGGTGTCAGCGTTTATGCTGACACGCGGCAATTTAACCATTTCTTCACGTACACGTCCAATCACCAATCGGGTCGCGTGTGCTCATAACCATTTAAACCATACCATTTTAGATTAAGTGAGTTCATCAACAAACCATATTATTGTGCTCATCTTTCTCTATTATTATTTAGGAACCATCCCTTATAGGATACCGGAAATACCTATATTTCTGAAGGTCTTGAAAAAAGTTATTTTCTATTGCGGAGCATCCGCCATGCCGAATGTATGATGACGTCGAATGTACAGAAACATCTGGTGTATTCCATTTCATTTGATACTTATATTGTTGGAGGTCTTGAAAAAGTTATTTTCTGTTACAGAACATCCGCCATATTGAATTTATAGTGACGTCACATATACAGAAACCTTCCCCTGCGTATTCCATTTCATTTGATACCCATATTGTTGGTGTTGAACAAAAAAGTTATTTTCTATTATGGAACATCTGCCATATTGGATTTTTGATGACGTCTACAAAAACCTTCCTCTGCGTATTCAATTTCATTTGATACCCATATTGTTGATGTTGAACTAAAATGTTATTTTCTGTAATGGGCCTTCCGCCATATTCGATTTATGATGACGTCACACATACGGAAACCTTCCCCTGCGTATCCCATTTCATTTGATACCCATATTGTTGGTGTTGAATAAAAAAGTTATTTTCTATTATGGAGGAACATCAGCCATATTGGATTTTTGATGACGTCACATAAACAGAAACCTTCTCCTGCGTATTCCCTTTCATTTGATATCCATATTGTTAGTGTTAAACAAAAAAATTATTTTCTATAATAGAACATCCGCCATCTTGGATTTATGGTGACGTCATATGTACAGAAACCTTCTCCTGTGTGTTCCATTTCATTTGATACCCATATTGTTGGTGTTGAATAAAAAAATTATTTCCTATAATGGACCTTTCGCCATATTGGATTTATAATGACGTCACATATACAGAAACCTTTGTCTGCGTATTCCATTTCATTTGATACCCAAATTTTTGGTGATGAACAAAAAATTTTTTTCCTATTGAGAAACATCCGCCATTTTGGATTTATGATGACATCACATACATAAAAACTACATTATTTTTTAAAAAACAAATTAGCCTACATTTGTTTTTGGGTACATACTAACTCTGTACCAAATTTGATCACAATCGGTTTAGCGGTTTAGTAATTCTCCTATGAAGTTTCATCCCCCTTTTCATCCCTTTACGGGTAGATTTTTGATAATAAAGCAGCCTATGTTTTTTTAATTGAAAAGGTTTATCTGTGTACCAAATTTCATCTTAATCAGTTCAGCGGTTTAGAATTTCCCATACGAAGGTACATCCCCTTTTCACCCCTTTAGGGGTACATTTTTGAAAAAAAAAGTAGGCTATGTCCATTCCTTAGTGTCAAACTATCGCCATGTCAAATTTCATAAAAATCGGTCCGACGCCTAAGTCAAAACGTACCAGACAGACAGAAATACAGACAGACTTTCACATTTGTAATATAAAGTATGGATTTAGAACATTATCAATGGCCGATAAAAAAACTGTGTTGAAATTAAAATTGAAAAAAAAATGTGGTGAGCGAGTCGAGATTTGAACTCACAACATAATAATGATTTTCGAAAATAACACACAACACTAAACAAATGATCTAAACTAAATGATGTAAGGTGCCAAAATTTTGTATTTAAAGCGCTGTGAGCGACAATACACGACGTCTACGTAACATTACATAATTCGGACAATTATAATTTCAAAATTCAAGAGGAACAAGTGACACAGATCTATTTAGCAACACGCCTCAGCGATAACTGTCGAGTCGCATAGAAGTGAAAGAGAAGGAACAACGCGACATCGCTCAAAATAAAATGGCTTGAGAAAAAAACAATAAACCATGTATTTTCTTCTAAACTATTGATTTTATTGAAAATTTTACTTGATCGATGTGTTAATATTCATAAAAGACATATATTTGCCGAATTTTATTAGAATATGTTAACGACGAAAACAGCTTTTTTCCCCATAAATTCTGTTCAGAGGTTACTTTGGGATTTTTTTTTATCAAGAAAATTTACTTTAAATGCTATTTTTCCTGGCTGCTTGATTATAAATATCATGTAGATTCATATATATTTTTTTCAACAACTTCGATCGTATGGTTATTGCTATTAAATCACCGTAATGAGGCCTGTTTGCGGAACTACGCGCCTTAAAAGCTTAAAAGTATTAAGGAACAAAGATTTGTTTTGTTCATAGGTCTGTCAAATGCAACTTTAATAGTCTTAAATATGCTTAGAACACTGCGCAAACCGTTAAGAAACGAAATATATATATTCCCACCCCTTTCCATTACGCCATATATTTTTTTCAGTCTAACAAGTCATGACGTGTGAAATCCGAAATCTGTATTAGCGATAAATCTGTGACAAGATTTGGCCATTCATTGCTAATCATGAACAAAACCCGTGGTTTCAACAACACCACAATCGTAAAATACTATATTCCCGAACAACGTTGCGCAATAGCTTAAATTTTTTGTCAAGAGAGTGCACCTGTATTATATTAAACACTAATAATACTTATTATATAGTATTACTATTATGTTTTATCGTGATTCCAATTCATCGTTGTCCAGAACCTAACATAAGATCTAAGATGAGCTCTATAACTAGTTGCGCCGGCAAAGTGGGTTTAGCTTATAAGAGTACCTAGTTTTTTCAAAGCCCTTGACTTTGCATTACAAAACAGCAATAAAGCGGCGTAGATACATATCAATCAGTTTTGTGCTGGAGTTATTTAGGAATGACACTACGTAAAATTAGGTACCAAAATATAAATAAAAATTACTTACTGAAAATTATAAGATTGCAGCAATATTGGTCATATTTGACATATCACTTTTTAATAATTAAAGGCCAAAAATTTGCTACGTCATATTTGATTTAGAAATTACAGTCAAAAAAATCGTCATGCTTGACTAGCAATTTACAATCGAAGAAAATCAAGCATGCAGCAACCTTATATTTTATGATATAGTTTCTCGTTTTCAAACTCCAGCTGGCAGTTGAGAAGAAAGAGTATATCATAAATTCATAAACGTAAAGGAGAACTGCTATAGATACTTTTTGGCGGGAACGGAAAAAGTGAGGTTGGCACTTTATTTAGATTATCTTATATATTGTGTTTTAAAGTTCCGTGTAAGTGATAAGAATGGAGAGATCTAAATAAATATGTGTAGCTGAAGTTCTCGCGCTCTTCCAAGAAGTCCTTTAAAACTTCAGTAAAGCCTACTATCACTTTACTGGAGGAGTTTTACGATAAGAAAAAACTAATTTACTTGTGATTCTACTTTTTAATATGTGACATTGGCAAATGCGTTAATGTGTGTCATGCCATGAAGAAAGAAAAAAAAACTGCTATAGAAGTCGAATATAACAGGTTTTGACAATATTGCTGATCTTATAATTTTTAGGTGCCAAGTATTTGTGTATATTTTGGTACCTACTTTTATTACCACACAGTTGCCTATTGTTACGAAGATGTAGTGTCATCATCTGAATAACTTCAGCCAAAACAAATTGTTCTGTCAACATTGTACCTTTGTGGTAATTAGAAAGGCTAATTCAAACTTGCCTCAAGTGTATAGCGTTACGTGGCAAACTAGCACATGCTTGGTTCAACTTTAAATTGCTATCTGGGGCCGCTCTGCCAATGACGCGTCGTTATTGTCTGGCTCATAAACTTAGTATAGCTACACAAACGTTATAGTCTCACTCGTACTACTACGGTCCACACTGCACACTATAAACATCAAAAATTGCGTAAAAAATATTAAATTTGCTCAGTATATTTCAGATTCAAGTGGTCAGGGGTTATTCACAAACTTTCCGTGACGGAAAGGCCGATCGCCGAAAAGCATAATCCGACGGCATGGATTTGTGAATACGACTATATATAATATGATATATGTATAATATAAATATAATAAGTACGATTTCGGATTTGTGAATCGCGTATAGACAAAATTATCGAAAAGTTTCCTGTCGGATACGGAAAATTGAGTTTCCGACGTTTGTGAATAACCAGGTCTCAAGTTATTGGCTGCTTTTATAATTTTCAATTGTACGATTTAATCGTCACTATTTTACCGTTCACAGCACAATAAGGAAGTAAAATGTGTTTAGTTGTATGAGGACACTTTTAAACTTTAAACCGTCGACGAGAACGCCATGCCGTGAACGTCAAAAAAGCGTTTTTTTTCCGACGTAATAGGGAAGCATTTGACTTATAGCGGACCATAAAAACGTGATGATAAGAACGTTCAACGATAAATTATAAAAGCACTCATTGCGCACGAATCACCGATTTCTTACAGCTTTTATAAAATTTATTTTTACGGGCCAATTTTTCGTCCACGGTATTATAAGGGAGCAAAATGTATGCTTAGTATGCAGTTTTATAGACGCTTTTCTATGCCCGTCTACGATAATATCATCCCGTGGACGTTATGAAAAAGCATCTTTTTCCTCCACACGATAGGGAAGCATTTTGCTTACCTATTGTACGTGGACGGTAAAACCGTGGAGATGAAAACGTTCAACGATAAATTATAAAAGCGTCTAATTTTGAATGTATTGAAATCATGAACATGAAAATTGATAAAATTTTACGTTTTTTTTTTGTAGACCACGAAATAAACGTTTTGCAGCATGTCATGCAAAAAAAATAAAATAAACGCATTCAATTTTATAAACCGGAAATAAATGGTTCAGACCGGTTCAGAGAACACAACTCAGACAACTATACTTATTTTTTTAACTATGAAATAGATATCAGACAGTTCTTTATGTATTTCGTAATTATTACAATTGGTACATATTTCGTTACTTATATTTAATTAATTATAATAATATTTTAATTATCTTCTATGGCTAACACTGTGGATGTACAATAGCACTAAAAAATAATCTGTTGGTTGGTAAGCCGAATTAATGATTTTGTTCGTCCACCATTGGTTACTTTCCATATCACACAAGTGAGCGACCAATAAGAATAAAATATGAAGTTCGCGCTGACAACTGACATAATATAATATCGAGTATATAGTCTGTGCTGCGAGTGACGAATAGACGATTCACGATTGGCGATTGGAATCGAATTAGAATTGAACACAATTAAATTTTCATTGATTTTTTCGTGAAGTAGTTGTTGTATTAATTTCCTAATTGTTTGTATAAAAAGTAAGTATGATAATGGTCTGTTTTGCTTAGTAATTTCTAAAAATTATTAATTAATCACAAACATTATTTTTCAAGTGTTATGTAAGAAGGTGCTAATGTTGTTGAAGATTATTTGATAAAAATAAGAGTACCTACTAGCTTTAGACTGGAGTTTTATCGCATTTCGTTTGTTTTGAATTCGCATAATGTATCATGTGACTTGATAATCAAATTGCATTCCATTTTTAAATTGAATGACATGCTGTAAACCCTTGTTTTTTAAAGCTAAAAAAGTAATAAATTATTGGGAAGCGATATGTATTTAAAAATAATAATTACTTTAGCATGTTTTTATCTTCAAATGGTTTCATATTATAGAAAGAGAATAGTATAACCTAACTTTTCTTTTGTAGTACTCCTATTTCATAATAGTTTTTTATACCTATTCTCACTACATCTGATTAAAATTTCTATCTTCAGTGCATGTAGATCAAGAAAGTCTAATTATTTGAATCATCTATTCATATCATTATCGACTAATTTGCAATCTTGTCAGAGCTCTATTTTAACATGTACCGAATTGATATGCATCTTTAAAAATGAAACAACATCTTTGACCAAGACTAAATATTTGGGAGCTTTGGCCAATATCTGAGAAGCCTTTTTTACTTCTTGTTCGTAGGCTATAAACCACAGTCTTAGCAGCCTTTAGAAAATATATTTACTTTTTAATTGTGGTCATCAGTTTGATCAGCTTGAAAAACGATATTTTATTGTATACTCTTAAATCTTTGCATTTAATTTGCATTGAATAAGTTATGTGCAATACTTTTACTTAAATTCCTAAAGTAAACGGAATATTTCATGCAGATGGCTGGAGATAAGGCTGTATCCACCGTGACCAAACCACCAATGCGTGGTCTCCTCGATTCATTGATCAAACGCAATCTGATTGTTGCTTTAACTTTGGCTGGCATCAGTGGATTTGCATTTAAACAACTCGTTGGCAATGTACGCAAGAGGAAGTATGCAGAGTTCTACAGGTAAGAAAATTAAGGACATGGGTCAGATTTTTCCATAACTTTAAAGGGATTCTTTTTTATCAGCATTTTATATTTTTTATACTTTTCAAAATCTTGAGTTTTAATCAAAGTATCCAGTAAAAAAAAATTGCATGATTGCAATACGCTATAAAATAAAAAAATAAGCTTTGCGGGCTCCTGGCATATATTAAACATTAAAACTATTTTGTATAGAAAATATGCATAAAAAGATGGTTTATTAAAGGAAATAAAAATGGCATAATTGAAAACAAAATATTCAGATTTTTTTTTAGAAAAACTAGTTTTTTATTTGAAAAACAGGTAACATGTTTCAAAGTGAATAACAACACTGTATATGCAATATGTCTATGAGGTCAGTACAAGGGCGTGGCACGTACCACGTTACTTGAAAAATCGTCATTTAGCAACAAGTGAGTTAGTGGCCAAACATAGATGTATTACATTTTAAAAAAAGAAAAAAAAATTCACGCATTCTATTTAACCTTATATCTCTAATAGGATAAATAGAATTATAGGTTCATTTTGCTTGTTAATATACTGTCTTAAACTTTTGTTCTTGAAATCAGTCGAAAGATCAGTCTCATATAGCTCTAAGGTAAAACTTGAAGCTCAAAGGAGGCTCACTTTCTAATTATCTTATTGCTAGTTATAAATTCTATATTTTGTTCAAAGGATTCATTCATTCATTCATCTCATTCAGAGAGCTCATCTCCTTTGAGAGTGAGCAAGCTGATTTCATGGTTCTTTTTTTATTCTCAAATACTGTCTGTGGATTTTACCCTGTAAGCTTGGTGGTCAGATTATGAGTGTCAATTTAAGCATTTCGCATTTTTTCCAGGACATACGATGCGGAAAAGGAATTTGAGGAGATGCGCAAGAAAGGTTTATTCCAGTCCTGTTAAATTCAATTTCCTGTATTGTAGTTATTATTCTGTGAATATAATGTTTTAATTTAAACAAATACTGTTTTTTTTGTCAAAAAAATAGGAAAAAGAATAAATAATTTACACAAGTCTACATATTTTTTTCAATAATTTAATCAGGACAATTAATACGCAACTTTCCAGAATACATAAATAATTTTAACAATTCAATTGATTACAATTTGCATCTTAATGATTATTTTACATCTTAAATTTTATTCAAAATTGAATGCTACATAATGACCGTTAGATACTTAATATTACTTTGAATATCAGATAAGACAGGATCCAGCCTGTTTGATTTAAAATATAATGTATAATTAATTTTAGAAAGACAAAATGCGATTCACATAGATTTTTATGTCACTAAGTAGTTAAATGCGCTTACATGGTACCATAAGCACAGTTATAGAGCTGTTGCAGATATCCTTGTTTTTGTTCATCAACAGTTGAGACACATAGCAAGTGTCATCGACAGTCTCGATCTAGCCTTTGCAGTACAAAAGTATCAGATCGAAGGTAAATGCCAATTGAATATGTGACAAGTGTGACATATACCAACCAATGTTTGTAACAAATACTGCCCAGCGAGGAGCTTTTATTAAACACTTTGTTACTCAGTATGTAATATCAGAAACAGCAGGATCGCCACAAAAGAAGAATAATAATAATACTCAGTATGTAAACAATTACAAAATTTCATTTTTTGATCTTGAGAAAGGGATTATTACAAATTTTGCTACTATAAAAAAAGTGAACCTAAATTAAATTTGTCGACTCATCTTTTATTTTTTAGGTATAGTTAATTGCCGATTTTATAATTTTCCGTTGAACGTTTTTATCACCAGGTTGTACCGTCCACGGTACAATGGGGAAGCAAATTGTATGCAGTTGTATGGAGACGCTTTCATATTTCAGTGCACGATAACATCATGCCGTGTACGTTGGATAAGCATCTTTATCGACGACATAATAGGGAAGCATTTTGCTTACCTATTGTATTTCGGACGTTAAAAACGTGATAGAAACGTGCAACGATAAATTATAGAAGCGTCGAATAGCTTCTGAATAGCTTCTATTCAGTGTTTCTAAACCAGAAGATAAAAAAAACGATGTTATTGCATTCTGAAGCGAAGCGAAACGTCAAAATTAATTCCTGCAAGGAGATATTTAAATCCAAGTAAATCAAAGTTAAATCTATTCATTGGCAGAACCATCCATAAATATTTTTAAAAATGAATCGCATTTTGGTCTTCATGTTGACAGCTCTTAAATTGTCTTTTAAAACATTCATTTTTTGTGTATCTATAAATAAATATATAAAAAAATTGAGCCCTTCACTAAAATAACATAATATAAATACATACATATTAGATATTTTAATATTTAGAACACATTTTTAATATGGCAGCAGAGTTACTTAATAACAGAAGAGAGTAATTATTGAAATATAAATTTATTTGTAGCTTAATAGAATTAAAAGTTTATATGATATAGCATTTGTAAAAAATTGTGTAGAAATTTTCTTAATGTGATCACCTTTATTAATTAATAGTAAAAATAAGCAAAATAATTTATAAAACATGATCTTCCATTAATGTACATTTCTATTTAGACTTTTTATATGACTATCTTAACGTAAAAGGCAGTAAAAAGTAGGAGACAGTCTCAAGAAAAGTTGGCGAAATTTTGGGAAGATCCCAAAAAGTTATAATAATAAAGCGGATAATGAGAAGTTCTTTGAAAATGCTTTATTATTATACTAGGTTTAGTTAGTTTTAAATAAATCAGTGACTAAATCTATAGTAAAAAAAAAAATTCTAAAGGATATAATTAGAAAAAGGATAGATTTGTTAGGACAAATCCAGTTATATTCTGAGCACACATCTACTTTCGCCCATGTATTTGGTATAAATTTAGACATGCGCGTGAAGTTTCGTGCTGCTATTTCGATAGAAGAGTCCTAAGTTCTAACGCATAAGGTGCCTTTTTGACTGAATTTTTTTATAACTTGGCAATCATTAACATGCTAAATTAATATGCCTATGTACATACGTATTATTGTAAACATGCGATGAACCAGCATCTATAGTAACTATCAAATTCCGTCCCGCAGTATTTAATTAGATGGTCTACCATTCAAACGGACTTGTTCAATGTTAAGTTACTTATATTTAATTTTATAAACAATTACACAGACAGATATAATATTATGTATACCTACTTTATTTATTACTGATTATAAATGCTACAGATATGGTTAAAATAGCTAAAATGCTATAATTTTGTATCATAAAAATTAAGTACGATTGTGTGATTAAATTCGGAACAAATGAGGTAATATGTATTTAAAAAATATATTTGGTCTATGGTATCTGATGTTTTTTAAAATGAAGTTTAAACAAAAATATATTTATTCTATGGTAATATTTAAAAAATGAACACGAAAGCAATGACTGTAGACGTACTGCGACTAGAAATGGAAATAAACAAAAAAATTAACAAAAACCAAAATTGACTTACACATTTCATCACTTACAATCTAAATCCACCACAAAATTACATCTAACATCAACATTACAGATAGAGAATTTACTAAATACAATTATTTAATTAATTTAATAATGTAATTAATAAGCGTAATAGATCAAAAACATGAATGTTTTTTTCATCTTAAACATCCTATCTCATCGGGCGTTAAGTAAGCCACTGTGAAATTGCTTTGTTTTCCACCAATTTTACAACTCGCCTCACAGTATACACAAGCAGCAACATTTTTTTGTTTTTTTAAGAAACTTCATTTCAAACTTATTACTTCGTGTTATTGATTTTTTATTACACAAGATTGTAAACTCATTCTGAATTTTTTAACAAAGTCGTACTTTTTACAAAATCGCTATGGATAATTTAAATTTTACATTATACACGGTATTTTTTGAATTAGAAAAAAAATTAATATTAATTAAAAAAAACAAGAGGTCTATAATTTCTCTAGTATTATGTTTGTGGTATTTTTATACGTCCTACTTCCACATCTCTTCTAGACAATATTTATTGCGATGTCTTAGTAAATATCTATCGCTATTTATCAAGCTGCGGTCTGACGAGTAATTAGAAGAAGCAGCTATTTTTTAGCTCATGACACAATCAAATTCTCGCTCTAATTGTATCATAGATGACAATATGTACTGAAATTGTATTGTCCAGCGATTACATACAAAAATTCTCGCGTTGCATCTCTAACGGGGTACACATGTTTCTCGTTTCCTCAGATCTTATCATTCTACTCGCACTTTCTACAAGCTATCCGAGTGCTTTTGATATTTCACTCACATCCAGTGATTAGAAGGTCCAGGAAGTTAGTTTAACGACGCATGAAATATGACAATCTATTTTTATCAGTTGCGTTGTAATTAATAGATTTACTATAGAGTATGTACAGCTGTAAGCAACAGCGTTTCCACGATCTCATATTCTAGATACGGGTTTCCTTCTTCTAATCTAGTGTATTGACTTGAAATGTAGAATATATGTATAGAGAATTAGAGATATAATGAAAAGATGGCCTTTCGCTAGCTCGTGTTATTCTCGATTGACTCATTTTCAAAAACTAACATTCAAAAATACCAACCGTCAAAATAAAATAAAAAATCCCGTTAATTAGCAACATCATCAAACGACAGTGTTGCCATATTTATGATTACGATTGTACTATTTAATCACGAATATTGACAATAGCCAACAAGTGTTTAGTTTGAAGAAAGAGTAGAAAGCAGCGACTTTTCTTTGTCTGGACTTATGCATACTAAAGACATAATCATATAAATAAATAATCAGTCAATAACTGTGGAAGGGTAATAAAAAGACGAATACGTTTATTTCACATCCCTATTTGGCATCAGTCTTTGAGCGGCTCGTTTATTCTATCGTGTCTTTATTTATTATACGAGCGGATGCAGTAGCGGGCAAGGGTGAGGTCGGACTGAAGGTAGCTTATAACTGCCGCTCTTGTCCACTCGTTCGTCAGTGACGTCACATATTCGCACTCACACTTGACTGCTCAAACTGCACCACTTTAATTTCGTTCCAGTTTTTCTTAGTCTGTAATAGACCGCAGCTTTATTTTACATTAAAATGTCGAAGTAGGAAGCTTAGAGACACCTGGTCCTATCTAGACGGTTCGATTCAGTTATCTAGTCTAAATGACTGGCCTGAGATCAGCAACTCTCGCTGCTCCTAACATCAAAGGTCTTGCCGTCGTACGCCTTCTCGCCATACACCTTATCATCGTATTCGAGGTCCTTACCATTCTTAACCGAATACGGCAGCGGTCCGTTCAGTTTCACGCACAGTATATCCTTATAGTTCTCTAACGCGAGAGCGAGGACTGATCCTCCGAGGAGGACCTCGCAAGAGATGATTCGTTCTGGAGGTGTGTACACGGCTATTAATTTTCCTGTAAAGAATGATGCTTTTAGAACCAGTGATGAATTTAGGCTTTAGATCCACGAGGCCCGTAACGGCCAAGGTTTTGAAGCTACTAACATTTTACAAGTTTAATTAAAAAGTATATGACACACGTGAGATATAAGAAAAATCTACTAGCTTAGAAAGAGAAATTAACACACTTCCTCAAAAATTATTTTTCTTCAAACATTTCTTCAAAAATTTTTGTTAAAAATTTCATCCATTTATCAAGTCTGCGGGTTATTCACAAACGTCGGAAACTCAACTTTCCGTATCCGACAGGAAACTTTTCGATGATTTTGTCTATACGCGATTCACAAATACGAAATCGTATTATATTTATATTATATTGTTACGGTTGGATCTTATGCGTAAGGAATAAGGTCGATTTTTAATGGAACTAAAAACGTAACTTTTAGTGCTTATATCTCGAGACGTAGGCTTTGCAGAGTTATGAACTAAAAACGCATTGCTAGGTTTAAGACCTACTATCGAATGGTATAAGTAAAATTAAGAAAGAAGAACAAAGTTGCACTTCGAATATTCCCGAGCGATGACGTGTCATGTACCTATGACTCATGCAAACAGGCGGCGTCGAGAACAATGTCGAATTACTGTTAGCGAGCGTAATTAACTAGAAAGTTCCACCCTCGTTTTATCCGACTATAAATAGAGCTCCGTGTCCGCCGCCGAGTCAGTGTTTCTCAACTATCGATCGAGGTGACAACAAGGCGAATTACATAGACCGCTACGAGGACTACTGCGACGACCTTGGATAGAAGAACTCTGCTATTCGGGTACGTTGTTATTGAGTGAAGCGTGTACCTTCGGTGACTACTACGCGAGTACCTACTTCGAGGGCGACTACGAAGACTAGGAACCGTCGTAATTAAGTTCGCTTGTTCTTGACATCTGCTTGTACGAAGGAAAACAAACTCTTTGCACCCTTAACCGGCATCTTACTACCCTCAGCTCGTAACAATATATTTATCATGTTACATCACAGTCGTATTGACAAATCCAAACCGTCGGATTGAATTTATGCTTTTCGACGATCGGCCTTTCCGCCACGGAAAGTTTCCGTTTGTGAATAACTCCCCTGGTCCCATATCGGTCCCATCGTTAGACTGTTATAAAAAAGACGGCATATCAGAGCGGGTTTATGGCGCCACCGCGATTAAAATAGTTTCTCTTTTGAACTTAAATGCTATCTAAATGAAATAAGAATCTGCATAATCAAATAAACCCAATGGCACTCTGATGTTTCAAAGAGCACAGTTCACATACAATTCGTGGTAATAGTTTTATATAAGCTGAAGGGTAAAGAAAAGAAAAGGGCCAAAACATAGAACGTCACAAAAACAGAATCTTATTTAATTAGACTGAAATTGCTAATGGAAACTAGAAAAAGTAGTTCATTTTAATAAAATAAAGAAAGTAGGAATATCTAACACAACCCATACGGGAAGGTCCACTTATACATACTAGCGACCCGCCCCGGCTTCGCATGGATAGCAGAGCCAAATCGTAAAACCCGTTCTTAGAGAACATCTACACCGCGAAAGGAGTAACTATGCTAAATTTCAATTCAATGGAACCCATAGTTTCGGAAATCTCGTGATTAGTCTATCAGTGAGTGGTATTTTGCTTATATAGATTGATAATTATTGTTCATGATCATACTTTACGTTAGTAATATATTAATCTGTAATCATACTATAAAAAAAAAATTCGTGAAAGTGATAGGAATCAGAGCTTGATCTATTTGGCAAATAAATGATGTTATGACATATTTTTCTACATATTTTTCGATGCTTCTCAACGGTGTTGTCTGTAGATGTCTCCGCACGACTGAACTTCCAAGCCCATCCCAGATAGCATGTAAGGTTCTTACTCATTTTTGACAAGGCATTTTATGATTAAAAACTGCTATGTCAAACATAATAACAAATTTTTTGTAAATATTGCTGCAATCTTATTTTTGATAGGTATCAAGTTTATGTTTATGGTAGAGGGTAGGTAGTAGGCGGTGGACGGTAGGTAGTAGGCGGTGGACGGTAGGTAGTAGGCGGTGGACGGTAGGTAGTAGGCGGTGGACGGTAGGTAGTAGACGGTGGACGGTAGGTAGTAGGCGGTGGACGGTAGGTAGTAGGCGGTGGACGGTAGGTAGTAGGCGGTGGACGGTAGGTAGTAGGCGGTGGACGGTAGGTAGTAGGCGGTGGACGGTAGGTAGTAGACGGTGGACGGTAGGTAGTAGGCGGTGGACGGTAGGTAGTAGGCGGTGGACGGTAGACGGTAGGTAGTAGGCGGTGGACGGTAGACGGTAGGTAGTAGGCGGTGGACGGTAGGTAGTAGGCGGTAGGCGGTAGACGGTAGGTAGTAGGTAGTAGGCGGTAGACGGTAGACGGTAGGTAGTAGGTAGTAGGCGGTAGACGGTAGACGGTAGGTAGTAGGTAGTAGGCGGTAGACGGTAGGTAGTAGGCGGTAGACGGTAGGTAGTAGGTAGTAGGCGGTAGACGGTAGGTAGTAGGTAGTAGGCGGTAGACGGTAGGTAGTAGGTAGTAGGCGGTAGACGGTAGGTAGTAGGTAGTAGGCGGTAGACGGTAGGTAGTAGGTAGTAGGCGGTAGACGGTAGGTAGTAGGTAGTAGGCGGTAGACGGTAGGTAGTAGGTAGTAGGCGGTAGACGGTAGGTAGTAGGTAGTAGGCGGTAGACGGTAGGTAGTAGGTAGTAGGCGGTAGACGGTAGGTAGTAGGCGGTAGACGGTAGGTAGTAGGTAGTAGGCGGTAGACGGTAGGTAGTAGGTAGTAGGCGGTAGACGGTAGGTAGTAGGTAGTAGGCGGTAGACGGTAGGTAGTAGGTAGTAGGCGGTAGACGGTAGGTAGTAGGTAGTAGGCGGTAGACGGTAGGTAGTAGGTAGTAGGCGGTAGACGGTAGGTAGTAGGTAGTAGGCGGTAGACGGTAGGTAGTAGGTAGTAGGCGGTAGACGGTAGGTAGTAGGTAGTAGGCGGTAGACGGTAGGTAGTAGGTAGTAGGCGGTAGACGGTAGGTAGTAGGCGGTAGACGGTAGGTAGTAGGCGGTAGACGGTAGGTAGTAGGCGGTAGACGGTAGGTAGTAGGCGGTAGACGGTAGGTAGTAGGTAGTAGGCGGTAGACGCTAGGTAGTAGGTAGTAGGCGGTAGACGCTAGGTAGTAGGTAGTAGGCGGTAGACGGTAGGTAGTAGGTAGTAGTCGGTAGACGGTAGGTAGTAGGTAGTAGGCGGTAGACGGTAGGTAGTAGGTAGTAGGCGGTAGACGGTAGGTAGTAGGCAGTAGGCGGTAGACGGTAGGTAGTAGGCAGTAGGCGGTAGACGGTAGGTAGTAGGCAGTAGGCGGTAGACGGTAGGTAGTAGGCAGTAGGCGGTAGACGGTAGGTAGTAGGCAGTAGGCGGTAGACGGTAGGTAGTAGGCGGTAGGCGGTAGGTAGTAGGCGGTAGGCGGTAGGTAGTAGGCGGTAGGCGGTAGACGGTAGGTAGTAGGCGGTAGGCGGTAGACGGTAGGTAGTAGGCGGTAGACGGTAGGTAGTAGGTAGTAGGCGGTAGACGGTAGGTAGTAGGTAGTAGGCGGTAGACGGTAGGTAGTAGGTAGTAGGCGGTAGACGGTAGGTAGTAGGTAGTAGGCGGTAGACGGTAGGTAGTAGGTAGTAGGCGGTAGACGGTAGGTAGTAGGTAGTAGGCGGTAGACGGTAGGTAGTAGGCGGTAGACGGTAGGTAGTAGGCGGTAGACGGTAGGTAGTAGGCGGTAGACGGTAGGTAGTAGGCGGTAGACGGTAGGTAGTAGGCGGTAGACGGTAGGTAGTAGGCGGTAGACGGTAGGTAGTAGGCGGTAGACGGTAGGTAGTAGGCGGTAGACGGTAGGTAGTAGGCGGTAGACGGTAGGTAGTAGGCGGTAGACGGTAGGTAGTAGGCGGTAGACGGTAGGTAGTAGGCGGTAGACGGTAGGTAGTAGGCGGTAGACGGTAGGTAGTAGGCGGTAGACGGTAGGTAGTAGGCGGTAGACGGTAGGTAGTAGGCGGTAGACGGTAGGTAGTAGGCGGTAGACGGTAGGTAGTAGGCGGTAGACGGTAGGTAGTAGGCGGTAGACGGTAGGTAGTAGGCGGTAGACGGTAGGTAGTAGGCGGTAGACGGTAGGTAGTAGGCGGTAGACGGTAGGTAGTAGGCGGTAGACGGTAGGTAGTAGGCGGTAGACGGTAGGTAGTAGGCGGTAGACGGTAGGTAGTAGGCGGTAGACGGTAGGTAGTAGGCGGTAGACGGTAGGTAGTAGGCGGTAGACGGTAGGTAGTAGGCGGTAGACGGTAGGTAGTAGGCGGTAGACGGTAGACGGTACCTGTGTTGAGGTCCCAGAGGCGCACGGAGCGGTCGCGCGCGGCGCCGTCGGCCGACAGCAGCACGCCGCCCGCGCGCGCCAGCCGCAGCGTGGACGGCGCCGACACGTGCCCGCGCAGCGTCAGCCGGCAGTTGCCTGCGCGTGACGGACAACGGACGTGCTTACTCACACGCTGATTACGGACACTGCTTACAGACACGCTGCGTTCGGACTTGCTGCATACGTACATACATGCTACTTACGAACAAATTACAGACATTTTGCTTACGAACACGCTGCTTACAAATACGCTACTTACAGATATTGCTCACGGATGACCTGCTTATGAACACGCTTATTACAAACGCGCTACTTACACTGCTCAAAAACAAGCTGCATACAAAGTTATTAATAATTTCGAAGATTCGTCCTTACTTTAATGTGATTTAGATAGTATATTTTTATGGTCGAAAAGAAAAGGAATGCCGTTATATTAATATATGCAAACACATTAACCTTGCGAAATAAAAAATCACCGCCGATACATTACTGGAGAAAGTCGATGTGATTAAAGATCTAGGTGTTATTCTTGAGAGTAAGCTGTCCTTCGCAAACACATTGATGCTATAACTAAAAAAGCTTACCAGTTATTAGGTTTTCTTTTGCGTAATTGGAGATCATTTAAAAGCAACCTACCTTTCAAAATTTTACATTTTTCGATAATTCGAAATGTCTTGGAGGATTGTTCTATTATTTGGATTCCTAATTACAAATGTCACATTGATAGACTTGAAAAGATAGAGGACTTTTTTTCGTTCTTTTTAAGTATCCATGGTAAGAAGTTTTCAATGCTTCATTCCTAATCGAACGTATTCTTCGCTATAACTTTAAATCTTCAGAAAACCGTCGTTGGAGCGATAAATTTATATAAAATCATTAGAAATATTGATGGTCCGGAATTGGTGTATAAAATTAGTTTCTATGTCCCACGTCCTAGTGCTCGTCTAACAAATTTGAAGCCACTAATAGTAAAATTTTTTAGAACAAATTCGGGTTTCAATAGTATATTTTGTAGAATGTGTCATAACGTCCTCGTTAGGTCTACACACTTAGATGTTTTCTTCTTGGTGAGACTTCCTTGGCCACGTTTACATATACACTTTTTTATTATTGTCGTTAAATAGTGTCTGGGCAGGTTTTTGCTTCTTTTAATTGTACTAATTAATTTAAAAAGAAAATCGTCACTAGATTATTAAGTATTTATACTTCATGTTGTATTGTCCATTTCTTGTAAAGTAACGACATGTCGTACTTGCCTGTTATTGGGTTTTTACTATATTTAGTTATAATGACATGTAATAACTCTTATTTCTGACGTAAAACCTGTTGGCAAATCTGCATTAAATAAATAAATACAGATACGTTGACTACATACACTCGGGCCCTGGACAATGCTGCTTACGGATACGCTAATTACAATCATACTGCTTATGATCACGTATACAGATACTCTGCTTACGGACACGCTGCTTACGAACAATACTCGTGGACAAGTTGCTTATAGATACGTTAATTACAGACATTCTGTTTACGGACACGCTGACATGCTGCTTACAGATACGCTGATTAAGGATATACTACTTACGATCACACTAATTACAGACACTCTACTTATGGAGACGCTGCTTACAGATACGCTGATTAATATGCTCCTATTAGACAACTGGTTACGAACACATCACTTACGGACATATTACTATTTTCAAGCACTGTTACTTATACATATACATACATACGCTGTATCCCCAACGCGGAAGTCAGAGAGGACGGAGCGCCAAGCGTCGCGGTCCTCACATACTTCTTTCGCTTCCTCAAATCTCATCATTCTCCTCACACATTTTCGCCTAGGTATGCGAGTGCTTTTGACATTTCCGTCGGCTAACACTGGCTATTCGATCTTCATAAGTCGGCCATGGTCTTCTTTGGCTTCTTTTATCACTCACTTTCGCTCTGTGGATTTTCTTCGTCAGTCTTTCATCACTTATTCTTTTTAGGTGCCCGGACCATCTAAGCAATCCTTTCTTCATTTTTGCAATAACACCGTCGTGCAACCCTGTCATACTGGGTATCTTTTCATTGCTTATCCTGTGCGTAAGGGTGCCACTGCACATCTTTCTAAGAGATCGCGTTTCTACTGCATTTATCATATTTTCACTCGATTTCGGGCATATCCAGGCCTCACTACCGTACAATAAAGTAAAAGTACAATTAAGGGAACCAACACCGCATTGTGGATGGCCATTTTGGCTGCGTTAGATGCCCTATGGTCAGGAACTTCCTCACGGTACACGAAGCGAGAAAATTTGATCCATACAATCCCTACCGTTCCTAAAACCACCTTGCGCCTCCCACAAATATCTTTCAGAAACACCTTTTATACGTTCAGTCAATACCTTTTATATAGACTAAACTCGCTAAGCTGACCAAGCTGATGGCCCTATAGCACGCATAGCCTAAATGAAAACCTTTCCCTTTGTAGAGAGGTACTGTGAATGCGGTGCGCCAGTCCTCTGGCACCTCTTTCTTCTGCCAACAAAGGTTGCACAGTGCACAAAAGGTATCCCAGACCCTCGGACCACCATACTTGATCATCTCAGCAGTCACCTCATCATTTCCCGCAGCATTTCCACATTTCAGACTTCTTATCAATTTTTCAATCCCTTTCATACTAATCGCATTCTCCAGTCCCTGATCCGAGTATGGCAATTCATTAGAATCGCTCCTAGTATCGAAGACGTAGTCGCCACTCTCATACAGTTCTCCGTAATATTCACTACATCGCTGCAGTACATCTTTTTTGTTTGTTAGCAGGTGGTTTTCTTTCGAACGCTCTTTATTCATTCTGCAAGGTGCCAGACCACTTCGGTACTTCCGTACTTCTTTCCAAAATAATTTGGAATTTTCCTCGAGGTAGTCCGACCTCTTGTTTTCGTCTAACACCCTACACCTTTCACGTTTCTCTTTCACTAGTGCCATCGTTTCTGCAGCTTATATCTGTTTTCTCTCAAATTCTTCATACGACAGTCGTTTTTAGTAGCAAGGTAATCTCGCTATGCTTTCTTCTTCTTATACACAGACTTTTTTTTTATCGCTTTTTACCGTTCCCAATCTTATTCATTCCACACACTTCTTTCGCAGCTTCGATCATATTATCCCTAAGGTTCTGCCAACATTCTTCAACATCCCCGCTCATCACTTTCAATCTATTATCAAGCTTACCGGATACTACCTTTTCGTATTTATTCTTGGTGGTCGCGTCTTGCAGTTTCCAGCTGCGACAGACCGCTGCAAGTTTGGACGCTACGCGACATCGCCATGCTGCAAACAGACCCCTTATTCTAGTTACCACTAGAAAATGGTCCGTTTCCAGATCGGCTCCTCTGTGTGCTCTCGTGTCCATATCCTGCTTTTTGAGCCGGCTGTCCACCAGGAATAAATCAATAATTCTCCTTTCATCCTTCCTTTCCAACGTGTACTAATGAATCCTTTTGTGCTTAAATATGGTGGTATTAGCAACAAAAAGATCCTTTTCCATACACACTCCTAACACAATCCTATCAGCATCATTTACTGTTTTATCCCCATACTTGCCTAGGATAGACTCAAATCCTGTTAGAGCTGTCCCGACCCATCCATTAATGTCTTTAAACACAATAATTCTCTCATTCTCTTCAATCGTCTCTAGAACTTCCCTAACATTCTCCCAAAACTGCTCTAGCTCGCCCAAACCGATAGAGATCACTGGGGCATACACCATCAAAATAAATATCTTCGTCCCCCGATGCCCCCTCCAGGCAAGTCGGTAAGATCACTGCCCTTTCGCTTGGTTTTACTCAAACATAACACATCCGCTCTTCTTTCTTCCATAATATCAATAACTTCATTCATCTTCTCTTCAACCCCACCTCTCACATTCCACGCAGCTATTCTGCACTCCTCCCTCCATGTCCCGCCGCGAGATGCACAGCGTGTTGGCTAGCGGTCTCCAACGCCCAACTGCACTCTGCACACATCAGCGGGGACAGACCGGTGTACGTCGCTTTCCGGGGACGCCCTATCTCTCATATTTACGTTATCCCGCATTGTGTGTACAGAGGACAATGTACATTAATTCTACAAACGTACCTCCTACACTGATGACATGCTGTCATTAAGACAACTAACCTGTGACGAGGTCCCACACAAGTATTCTGGCATCGGCGAGTCCCGAAAGAACGCAGCCGTCGGCAGAAGAGATAGCGAGTGCGACTGTATCGCAGGCCGGCTTCCATTTCTTAAACAGTGTTCCCGATTGCAAATCGTACACCACGATGAAGTTGGGCGACGGTTCGTCCAATTCCCGGGACACCACGCACACGTACGATCCTGTGTATACGTTAAAACCATGAGACACATACGCTAACATATTTAAGTCATTATATTTGGAGCAAGCTTAGGCTAATTTGTACAACCGGAAGTAGAAGGGTTATGGTATCCTTTGCCTGTTGTAAGAGGTAGCAAAAGAAGGGCCGTGTCACGACCACTACAGGCGACCTTGTGGAACACGGGACACTAGTACTGCGAGGGTTTGGATCCGCTCAACCCTCCCTGAGACGTGTTTAGCATTAGAGAGGTTTTCGCGCGGTTCGAAGATACAAAAATCCTTCGAATACACAAAAAATATGTGATGAAGACCATCACCGCGAAAGTGAGTAACAATCCCAAACAAACCAGATACTTTTTGAAAATGTATTTAAAATTCAACTCTAGGCAGTATAATATTACGTTGGTTTTTGATGTCTTGAATATGTAGTGAACTATGTTTATGTGCTACTATCATCACAGTGTCATCCCGTTGCCGTATTGGTGCGATATCTTTGTTGTCTTCAGTTAGTCAGCTTTGTTTGTTTGTCTTAGGATGTTATTGTTAGGTCCTGCGCACACGGTAATTTTTGTGTATAAAACTATTCTAAGCCTTTTAAAATACACATACCTTCATATGTGATGGCAGCCTTCGACGTGATGAAGTCATGATGCGGTATCCTCAGGTCGTAGAGAAGCTTGCGTGACGTCAAAGACCACACCAGTAGCGGGAACGGCTTCTGTGTCTCGTCACCACATACTAGCACCCGACCATCGCCGCTCACCAGCAAAGAGTTGAGGAACCTGTCCTCGCCAGCTTTGAAGGTCGTCACGCAGTCACCTACAATGTTGACGTTAAAACTATTCTGTATAAGAAAGCGTTCATAAGCAAAGGGAGATGAAGGGGTATTTTTATTACTTTTGCTAGCAAAGGGAGTAGATGATGGGGATCAAAAAGTCTTAAGTAAGGTAAAAATTAATGAAAAATTATAACACATTTTTGAGTGAAAATATAAACAATTTTAGTTTGAAATCATTCTTATATTGAAGATTATGTTATTGTTGCTTTTTGGATTTTTTGGCGTAAACGGGAGAAGTGAAATTTTCATATTGTTTAGATATCTTAGTCATATTATTTTTTTAAGTTTTTAAATATAATAGTAAAATGCACACCATATTTTAATATACTTGACGGCGCGTTATCTTATTTTTGATTATTTTGAAGAAATATCAATTGTCGGTAGTGATTATTTTAATATTGCAACGAAGTGATTTCATAAATAGGTGGTATTTGATTTGAAGCGGGTAACACCCGAATGGAGTTGTGTGAGGCAGTATTGTGATACTATCAAAAATAGTCTGTGTGACAAAATAGTCTTAGTGACAAAATAGTCTGTGTGACAAAATAGTCTGTGTGCCAATATAGTCTGTGTGAGCGATATCTGTGCATCCGTGGTATGAGTTAGTTCTTGGTCTAACGTGGTGAGAGTGTGGTGAGAGTAAGTAGTTCATTAATTAACGTGGTGCTGACCACAAAACCATTTCACCAAATCAAGTACCTACAAGCTTTGGGATCCGTAATTATTAATCACATTTTGTAATACATTAAAACGAATAAAACCGTTTACGATTTACCTGAACGTTTATTTATCAAAATAAATAAAAGGAAACGCAATTTTATACAACAAGATGGGCGACAAGTTACAAGAGTCACAAAGAAATAAGGAGGGTGTTTCCGCGTCTTCGTTATACTTATGTTTTTAAAGGTTAGGCTGACAGCATACAAGATTAATATGAAAGGAAGGGGGTATAAACCCGCCGGGGTCCCAACGTGTCACTGTTGACTGTTATATTGCAGATTACTTAATACGTTCATTTTCTATTCCATACAAAAAAAATACATTCACTTAATAGGAAAAAAATGTACAACCCTATCATTATCCATACTAATCCATACTAATATTATAAATGCGAAAGTCTCTCTGTCTGTCTGTCTGTCTGTTCCGTTTTCACGGCTAAACCGCCGGACAGATTTTGATAAAATTTGGCATGGAGATAGTTTGACACCAGGGGGTAAACATAGGCTACTTTATTTTTCAAAAATCTACCCCTAAAGGGGTGAAAAGGGGGATGTACCTTCGTATGGGAAATTCTAAACCGCTGAACTGATTAAGATGAAATTTGGTACAGAGATAAACCTTTTCAATTAAAAAAACATAGGCTGCTTTATTATCAAAAATCTACCCGTAAAGGGATGAAAAGGGGGATGAAACTTCATAGGAGAATTACTAAACCGCTAAACCGATTGTGATCAAATTTGGTACAGAGTTAGTATGTACCCAAAAACAAATGTAGGCTAATTTGTTTTTTAAAAAATAATGTAGTTTTTATGTATGTGACGTCATCATAAATCCAAAATGGCGGATGTTTCTCAATAGGAAAAAAATTTTTAGTTCATCACCAAAAATATGGGTATCAAATGAAATGGAATACGCAGACAAAGGTTTCTGTATATGTGACGTCATTATAAATCCAATATGGCGAAAGGTCCATTATAGGAAATAATTTTTTTATTCAACACCAACAATATGGGTATCAAATGAAATGGAATACGCAGGGGAAAATTCCCGGACATGTGACGTCATCATAAGTCCAATATGGCGGATGTTCCATAATAGGAAATAAGTTTTTCGTTCGACACCAACAATATGGGTATCAAATGAAATGGAATACGCAGGGAAGGTTTTTTATATGTGACGTCATCATAAATCCAATATGGCGGATGTTCCGTAATAGGGAATAAGTTTTTCGTTCGACACCAACAATATGGGTATCAAATGAAATGGAATACGTAGGGGAAGGTTTCTGGACATGTGATGACATCATAAATCCAATATGGCGGATCTTCCATAATAGGAAATAACTTTTTCGCTCAATACCAACAATATGGGTATCAAATGAAATGGAATACGCATGGGAAGGCTTCTATGTATGTGACGTCATCATAAATTCAATATGGCGGATGTTCCATAATAGGAAATAACTTTTTTATCCAACACTAACAATATGGGTATCAAATGAAATGGAATGCGCAGAGTAAGGTAGATTTATATGTGACGTCACCATAAATCCAATATGGCGGATGTTCCATAATACGAAATAACTTTTTCATTCAATACCAATAATATGGGTATCAAATGAAATGTAATGCGCTGGTGAAGGTAGATAAATATGTGACGTCACCATAAATTCAATATGGCTGATGTTCCATAGCAGGAAATAACTTTAATTCAACACCAACAATATGGGTATCAAATGAAATGGAATACGCAGGTGAAGGTTTTTGTATATGTGACGTCATCATAAATCCAATACGGCGGATGTTCCATTACAGAGAATAACTTTTTTGTTTAACACCAACAATATAAGTACCTCGGGTAACCTTAGTAACCTAAAGAGGTCAAGGAAAATTTTTCCACGCGGACGAAGTCGCGGGTACAGCTAGTGTCCTATATTCTAAAAGTTTGTTAGCGACATAAAAGTGCTGATATTAGGGTTGGCTTCCCTTTATTTTTTTTAAATTTCAGGTATTACTCTACAACCATCGACTTTTGGCGAAGTAGTAGAATGTAAGTTTTTAGTTGTCATGAGTTCTTTTAAATCCTTTCGTATTTACGCATCCTTTCCAAATATTCTTATATATGGCCAGTGCCTTAATTAAAAAAGTGATCATACCAGTCTCAATGTTCATCAGGTTGACGTACATCCGATTCCGTGATAGCGCCACTAAGTGTTTTGAATCATGGAGGCCGTAATATGGCATTTTTTGGTTCATAACACCTTTCAATGCGACTAAGAATTTGCCCTGTAATAACAAATATAATATAGATAATTTAAACAATTACATAATAGCCTACCTACCTACCTACCTGACTACCTCATTCAAAAGTCAAAAGTAAAAATTTTTTTTATTTCGTAAGTATTTTTAAAATACACTTGAAATCGTCGAGAATTATGATATATAATTATGATCATGATATATAATAATTTATAGGGGATACATTAGGGATACAGCCTGAAAATATGTATGTATGTATGTATGCCTAAACTGCTTCTTACATTCCTTTTACCTCAATAAAACTATAATCTAGTCTTAAAAGACTACGAAGATCTTAGGAGCTAGTGTTTTGTATCTATTAAGTCCTCGGCCGACACTGACCTGGTCAAGGTCATAGACCTTCAGCTCCCTGCGGCACAGCACCACGCACTTGTATTCGTCTATCGGCGCTAAATTGATGGGATGCGTTATACCTAATAACTTTCTAACTAGTTGACATCTGGAAAAATAAAAAAATATAAGTATTGTAACGACAAAGATGAAGGTTGAGTCATTTTAAATTTATCCTTATTTAGGAAATATATTAGCACTATAAAACTCACCTGGTCACATCCCAAACGCATATTTCCTCTCGCTCCGTAGAAACAGTGGCCACAAATTTCCCTCTCGTATCGAACCTCACTATTATATCAAAAGTTTTATTATCAAATCCTTCAACCATAGACATATCTCTCTTATCTTTACTATCACCAATTTTCCAAAAGCCTTCATTCACCGGGTAGAAAGTAGGTATAGGAGGTTCCCATATATCTTTCATCCAATTTTGAACTATTTCGCTTTTGATTTCGATTCCTTCCCTTTGCTTCTTCTCCATCGTCTGTCTTAAAAGGCCGTAAAGTTGTCTATGGTCGTAGTCGAGTGCGTATGAGTGAGTTTCGAAGACCTCTTTGAGTATCGCGATGTGTTCTGGGAGTGGGTCCATGTGGACTAGCGCTATGTCTTCCAGAAAGTGGCCGCAGTCGGTGGCGGCCAGTTTATCGTGGATCCAGTCCAGCTGCGTGAAGTATGGGCGCTTTGAAAACGATTCTGGATCGTCTTTGGATAAGTGGTAATGCTGGAACGGTAGTTCGTCGAGTTTTCTCGTATTGTAGCTAGAAAAATACACATTGTATGATGTTATACGCTGTATAGAATTAACCAGATACTAATTTTTTTATAATCATTAACTGTAATTATAAATGTTGCTATGTGTATTTTATTATATTTTAATAATTAAATTTTTAAGTTAAATTATGGACGCACAATTTGTTACAAATAAAATGTACGTAACGTGTTTTTTTTTGTTTTTTTAGACTATATTTTTTAATCTAACCACGCCCCCTCTGTGCCATCTCAACGCCCCCTAATTATCTCTCTGCCCCCCTGAAAGCCTCAAACGCCCACAAGGGGGCGTTATCGCCCACGTTGAGAAATCTTATCTCTAAATCTTAAGATAATTAATGATTACCGAGTTTTCTATTGCCCCCCTAAAAGTCTCAAACGTCCACAAGGGGGCGTTATCGCCTACGTTGAGAACCTAGGCGATAAACTACAATAAAAAAGTACGTAATACACGACGAATCGATGTGTAATTATTGCATTTTTAAATAAAACGGTGGTCACGTAAATTGGTACAAATGAGAATAAACCTTACGCAGTTCGCAATAAAGATTATTTTTGTTCTAATAGACTAGATAAGCGTACATAGAGCATGACCATTTCACGTGTATTAGCGCGCTATGTCGAGTTATAAACAAGATCAATAATAATTTATAAATAACTAGCGACCCGCTCCGCCTTCGCTGAATACGTAATAAGCCTATGTCCATCTGGAATAACGTATCTTTCAAATGGTAAAAGAATTATTTAAATAGGTGCAGTGGTTCCGGAGATTACCCTCCATATTATATAAACAAACTTATGACTTTCGCTCTCTCTTTATACTATCAACTATAGACTATGCAGACAGACAATTTCTCAATCGGAGTGGTGGGAGAGAGCATCGATGCTCAAAAAAGTAGCATTTTGATATCATTACTAGGTATATATATTTGGGTTTACAGGTGGTAAAGCGAAACTATATACTTATTTATAGATATTGCTTAAGGCGACGCATTAATAAACAATAATTTAATCCAAAAAAGACCTGGTCTATGCAAAAGTGTGTGCGTATATTTTAAAAACTATAATTAATTTAAAAAATCCAACTGTCATTTAGAAGAATATGTTTAGATTAAAACTATATAGAAAATTTAGAAACATAAATCGTTACCGTTACTCCTAAAAATGTATATCTTATTTTTACAAGACGTTACTTTGATATATTTTTTTGCGTTACAAAAGTTAACCAATCGTGTATTGCAACAATCAAAATAAAGTCGATGAAATGAAGAATTAGGTTACCAAATATGACTTTCATACGTTTTGTAGTCATTTAGAAAAATTGTGATCACTAATGTCAAAATTTCCAATGCGTCGTCTTAACAGGTTGTTACCACATTAGCCAGAAAATAGATTACCATTCGCCAATACCACGCGAGTGATGTCGCAGGTAGTTAAAATATTACAGGCAGACGGTGAAAATTTCAAAAATATTCACTTAATACTAAACAACGACAAGGATTTTATGATGCTTATCTTTATTTGAGAACATAAATATCAAGATGCTTTTGCTTACCATTCCTCGGAAAGTTTGTTTTCCTGTGATATTAGACGGCCAGCCATTTTTGGATCGTTTTCATCGTACCACACGCCCTGAAACATAACCGTAATTGTTTTTTCTACACGTTAACAGAAGCTACGTAATCTTAGTAGCATCATATACAGTGGTCTTCGATCACAAATAACGAACTAGATTCAAAATCTCCTGTAAAATCTAAACAAATTATTGTCCGAATTATTTTTAATATCGTATAATATTATCGGTAATATTGTGTTAATCTAAAGTAGACCTTACTGTCAAAGGTTATAAAGGCTCGTAAACGTTCTTACATGACATTGAAACGAAATTTGTTAAAAAAAATACTTAAAATGCAATCTTATGTCTCGTGCATAAAGTATAATTCACATAATCTATTTATTTGCATTGCTATTTATGTCATTTTGATTTGTTACGTGAAAGTGACAAGGATAAGACGTTTACGTGTTAGGCAATATTTAAAAATAAAAGAGCTATGTAACGTTATTACTATAACCACAGATTAATTAGTTAATAACGTAAACTATAACGAAATAATGAACACGTCAATAATATTATTTAATTTCTTAACCGAAAATAAGAATTTTTAGCGTTCTAATAGATGTGTTGTTTTTACTATTTTTAACCGACTTCAAAAAAAGGAGGAGGTTCTCAATTCGTCTGTATTGTTTTTTTTTTGTATGTTTGTTACCTCATAACTCCGTCATTTATGAACCGATTTCGAAAATTCTTTTTACGTTTGGTAGGTAATACTTTAGAGGTGCTCCCATTTAAATTTCATCGATATTGAAGCTTGGACTTCGAAGATACACTAGATAACCCGACCTGGTTATAACCTTTATTTATATTGATGATTCTCTTGTATATCGTTGCGCTCCGGAATTAGAATGAAGTTTATTGCCGACCTGCTCTAGATATTTATTCAGGTCAAGATCACTCAAAAGCGAGAAATAAAAAAATTTTATTAAAAAAAATTAAACCGCCTTCAAAAAAAACACTGAAAAGTATAAAATAACTATTCTTTACTAATTAAAACTGAAGTACAATTAAAATAACTTTATAAATACGATACACATATCTATATAATTAAATTTGACAGTTATTGAAGTCGGTGCCAAATCAATGTGCAACAACATAGTCTATTAGTTTGGTGGGCTTGGAACACACACACATGCATACACATATATAACATATATAACAGTTATGTAGTGTCATTGCCGATTTGTTTGCCGATTGTCGATTATTCCAGTAGTGCGCGAGCGTGGTGCGCACGCGTCGCTCGCAGTCGATCAGGTAGCGGTCGCGCGCGGCGCCGGTGTGTAGTGCGCGCGGGCAGTGGGCAGTGGGCAGTGGGCAGTGGGCAGTGGGACCGACCTCGTAGTAGTGCGCGAGCGTGGTGCGCACGTGCCGCTCGCAGTCGATCAGGTAGCGGTCGCGCGCGGCGCCGGTGTGTAGTGCGCGCGGGCAGTGGGCAGTGGGACCGACCTCGTAGTAGTGCGCGAGCGTGGTGCGCACGTGTCGCTCGCAGTCGATCAGGTAGCGGTCGCGCGCGGCGCCGGTGTGTAGTGCGCGCGGGCAGTGGGCAGTGGGACCGACCTCGTAGTAGTGCGCGAGCGTGGTGCGCACGTGTCGCTCGCAGTCGATCAGGTAGCGGTCGCGCGCGGCGCCGGTGTGTAGTGCGCGCGGGCAGTGGGCAGTGGGCAGTGGGCAGTGGGCAGTGGGACCGACCTCGTAGTAGTGCGCGAGCGTGGTGCGCACGTGCCGCTCGCAGTCGATCAGGTAGCGGTCGCGCGCGGCGCCGGTGTGTAGTGCGCGCGGGCAGTGGGCAGTGGGACCGACCTCGTAGTAGTGCGCGAGCGTGGTGCGCACGTGTCGCTCGCAGTCGATCAGGTAGCGGTCGCGCGCGGCGCCGGTGTGTAGTGCGCGCGGGCAGTGGGCAGTGGGCAGTGGGCAGTGGGCAGTGGGACCGACCTCGTAGTAGTGCGCGAGCGTGGTGCGCACGTGCCGCTCGCAGTCGATCAGGTAGCGGTCGCGCGCGGCGCCGGTGTGTAGTGCGCGCGGGCAGTGGGCAGTGGGACCGACCTCGTAGTAGTGCGCGAGCGTGGTGCGCACGTGTCGCTCGCAGTCGATCAGGTAGCGGTCGCGCGCGGCGCCGGTGTGTAGTGCGCGCGGGCAGTGGGCAGTGGGACCGACCTCGTAGTAGTGCGCGAGCGTGGTGCGCACGTGTCGCTCGCAGTCGATCAGGTAGCGGTCGCGCGCGGCGCCGGTGTGTAGTGCGCGCGGGCAGTGGGCAGTGGGCAGTGGGCAGTGGGACCGACCTCGTAGTAGTGCGCGAGCGTGGTGCGCACGTGCCGCTCGCAGTCGATCAGGTAGCGGTCGCGCGCGGCGCCGGTGTGTAGTGCGCGCGGGCAGTGGGCAGTGGGACCGACCTCGTAGTAGTGCGCGAGCGTGGTGCGCACGTGTCGCTCGCAGTCGATCAGGTAGCGGTCGCGCGCGGCGCCGGTGTGTAGTGCGCGCGGGCAGTGGGCAGTGGGCAGTGGGCAGTGGGCAGTGGGACCGACCTCGTAGTAGTGCGCGAGCGTGGTGCGCACGTGCCGCTCGCAGTCGATCAGGTAGCGGTCGCACGCGGCGCCGGCCAGCGCGGCGTCCCTCCAGCGCGCGGCGCCGCGCGCGTCCCAGCGCAGCCACGGCGCCAGCAGCGCCGCCAGCTGCGGCCACAGCAGCGACGCCGGCGCCCACGGCACTGCGAGAAGACACGGTCACGCACACACACGGGCACACACGCACATGCGCACGCGCACGCACTTGCGCACACGCACGTTACATGTGAGCATTGATTCGGCGAAGTATTAACGGTTTGTCTGGTTTATGAATAAACTGTTTCCTTCCTTCTAAAGAACTGATGACGGATTCAACAAGTTTTATTTAACAAAGCGAAACAAAAATATGAATCTATACACCTTTAAACATATAAAAGAATTCAAGTATCTGTCTGTGATTTCGAAATAAAAGCTTTTTCTTTAACTTATGTAGTAAATCGCACGTAGCCAAAATCCAAAACACTAAAAATTTTTTTATAAAAAAATTAAAGTATTTTTATTTCTCCCTTTTGAGTGACCTTGGCCTAAATAATCTAGGGCAAGTCTACAATTAGTTTATTTTCTAATTCTGGAGCGCAATGTGTTAACTTCCATTCTATTGAGGAGCACAAACCGTGGCCTTTCACAATGAAAGATGCGAACAGATCGAACATGGGATATTATTGGCCATTATGGCCATTATCAATATCATATCAATATCAATCAGTTATAAAACTATACCCTAGCGGTATTCTTACAATCCGAAGACGACAGCCACTAGCCGTATTCTCTATCCGCCACAAGACTGACTATACTGACTGAATTTATCATATCACAGGCAATTTATATCTTCTCCCATTATACTATGTGGGGACAACGATAGTAGTTAACAAATGACATACAAGAAAACCATCAATATAAATGAATAAAGATTATAACCAGGTCGTGTTATTTGGTGTATCTTCGAAACCAAAACTTCAATATCAGTGAAATTTCAATTGGACCAATCTGGAAGTATATCCTTACAAATAAAAACTAATTTTCTAAATCAGTTTATTAATGACGAAGTTGTGAGGCAATAAACATAAAAAAAACATACAACCGAATTGAGAACCTCCTCCTTTTTTGAGTCAGTGAAAAATTAATTCGATTCATTAAAAATACATTTTAAATGTATGGATTTTTTTATTCGTCATCATAAAGGTATTATACAAGTGTTTCATATGTGAAAAGAAGTACAGTGCGCCACATTGTACACTGCACAAGCATCGAATTTCCCAAAGTGGGCGATAACGCCCCCTGTGGGCGCTGCAGGCCTAAAGGGGGGCGGTAAGAGACCCAGAAAAAAAATGGGGGCGTTGTGTAGAGGCCTGGGGGGTGATTTGTAATTTCATTTAGCTAGGAGGCATCTTAGACAACGACTGCATGAGCTCTCGACTCTCAACTACAACTTGTGAACATCAACTAATATTAATTAAAAGATTGCTCAAACTCGGTTCGATATTTCTCTCCGCGTAGTTCATATATCTGTCCTGTTTTATTGAATATACAAAATAAAAATCATGTCAATCGGTCGTTCCGTTTCGAAATGAAAGTAGACACAAACAAACAAATAAAAAGGCAACAGACACACTTTCGCATTTTAATAGTTATTAGTACTCCCAGATAGGTAATTTTCGTAGATAATAGACCGCGGGCAATCATGTTTTAACAAGTTTTTGTTAAATAACCCGAATTGTGCATTACTGTATCAATCGGCTGGTTCATAGAATACTTGTTCTAACTTGTTGAGTACGATTGAGCGTCGAATGAGATAAACGAGTTTATGCATGTTTGTTTTATTTCTGTCGGTGCGTGCTGCTGCTTATGCAATCCTATATAACGTAATATTTATTTTATTTCCATTTGCGGTTTCGCGCGCAATAGATGAGCAGTACTTAAGTTCAACACTTACTTACGTATTTCTCAAAACAAAACAATGTCGGAAGTAAAAAAGAAGAGACGGCAATACTGTGCGGAATATATTAAATTCGGATTCATTGAAAATCCGACAAACCCATCGTCGCCTTTGTGTCTTCTATGTCTAAAAACATTTTCGAATGAAGCAATGAAGCCTTCAAGACTGCAAGATCATTTGAATAAAATGCATCCAGATAAGAAAGACAAGAATGTAGCATATTTTCAAGACCTAGAGAAGAAGCATAACTCAGCCAAGTGTAGCAAAACTATTTTCGGCGGCTGCTAAGCAAGATGACAACGGACTTCGAGCTTCGTACAATATCTCTTTGTTAATTGCTCAAAAAGGCAAAACACATAACATCGGAGAAGAGTTAATTTTGCCAGCAATAAAGGAAGTAATAACTACTGTGCTTCATAAACCAACCGCAGATATTATCCGAAAAATTCCTTTGAGTAATAATTCTGTGCAAAGACGAATTGATGAAATGGCTGAAAACATTGAAGGATCATTGTTTGACACCTGAGGACAAGTCAATTCTCAATTCAGCTCGATGAGTCCACTTTACCAACTAATGAAGCATTGTTACGTCACGTCTTACGTGAGGTTTATTAAAGATGAGAAAATATATGAAGAACTATTCTTTGCTAGAAATTTAGAGACCGATACAAAAGGCAAAACCATATTCAATACATTGGAAAAGTTTTGTGATGAGGAAGAGATTCCCTTGAAAAATATTATATCAGTTGCTACGGATGGCGCTCCGGCTATGACAGGGCGCCATAAAGGCTTCATAGCGTACTTAAAAAATAAAATTCTAGATGTCCTTGCTGTACATTGCGTTATTCATAGACAATATTTGGTTGCTAGAAACTTAAGTGAACGACTATTTCAATCACTGCAATATGTCATCAAAGCAGTCAATAAAATCCGCAACAGCTCTTTGAATGATAGATTATTTCATCAGCTTTGTGTTACTAATGACGAGGATTTCAACCGTTTGTTGTTTCATACTGAAGTTCGTTGGCTATCAAGAGGCAATTGTCTGACTCGATTTAACAACCTGTTTGACTCTGTTATAGAGTTCTTGGAAACTAAAGATACAGAATTGCACAACAAGCTCATTACATCAAAGAATGATATAGCTTACATGACAGACCTGTATAAATTGTTCAATGACATGAATCTCCAACTGCAAGGCGATGAACTAAATTTAATTAAAACAAAAAACGTCGTTGCTGCTTTCGCAGCCAAACTGCTTCTACACAAAAAGAATATGGGCAGACGTGAGTTTCACAATTTTCCGAATTTATCAGTATCATGCAGTAACGACGAATTGTTTGCCTACTGCCAACATTTGGAAAACCTCCACATTGACTTCACCGAACGATACCAGGACATTTTGAACTTGGAAATACCAGACTGGGTGTTGGATCCGTTTTCAAATGTCAACACAGCAATGTCACCTCAGCTGGAAGAAGAACTTATAGAATTGACAACAAACGAGGAAATAAAAATCAAGTTCAAAAATGGTTACCAATAATTTTGGCTACAAAAACCGATCCCGCAATTGTACCCTGGATTGTGGTCAATCGTTCAGCGATTCTTGATAGCATTCCCATCGTCATATTTGTGTGAACGTGGATTTAGTGCTGTGGCAACACTGCTTACTAAAAAGAGAAATCGTTTGCATGTTACCAAACGTGGCGACTTGCGACTGTTCTTGAGAAAATTGGAACCTGATATCAACAAACTTATTAAACAGCATCAGATTCATCCTTCACATTAGTTTTTATATAAGGATCGATTATATTTGTTTTATTTTGAATAAAAGATACTCTGTTTGAATACTATAAAGTTGCGTTTCAATAATCATTCTCATTGGCAGGTGTAGCCCGTAAGAGTTAACTTGAGACCTGAGCGCTGTTGTGTATTACCTACTGCGCTCAGGTTTCAAGTTAAATCTTGCGGGTTATAGTAAAAGTCTCGTTTGAAATTAATGTTTAATCTCCGCTAATATAGCTCACAATAATTAATTAACTTAAATTGCTGTTTCCCATGTGCCGGCGACTTCCAAGTCAGCAGGTGCCGCGGCCAGCACTGCTGAGAACTTGAAGCGGCGTAAGTATGCGACTCTCTCTGAGAATTTCATATTTACGCCCTTTGCAGTCGAAACTTTGGGTCCCTGGGGCCCCGAAGCCCATCGACTGGTTTCTGATATTTGTAAGAGACTGGTCGAGGCTTCGGGAGACCGCCGGGCTGGCAGCTTCTTCCGCCAACGAATCAGTTTGGCTATTCAAAGAGGCAATGCTGCCAGTCTGCTGGGTACCTTGAGCAATGACAGCTTTCTAAGCGGCAACTTTGAGGAAGTTTATTATTTAAGATAATGTGTATTTTTAAGTTTGTAAATATTAACATATGTATGTACTTTTTATTAATTTAAATTGAAGTTATAGTGGTTTTTCAGTAGGTGAAAAAATGGGGGCGCTAAAAAATAATTTATTCTCAAAGTGGGCAGTAGACAAAATAAGTTTGGGAACCCCTGCTCTAGAGACTAGAACATAGGTTCTCAATGTGGGCGATAACGCCCCCTTGTGGGCGTTTGAGGCTTTCAGGGGGCAGAGAGATAAGAGGCGTTGCGATGGCAGAGAGAGGGCGTGGGCAGATAATAAAAAATATAATCTAAAAAAGAAAAAAAACACACTAATCACGTACTAAAGTATTGGTTTAACATTGGTTAATTTTTCTTATTGTATGTATTGTAATAATTTTTATCACGTGTGCAAAAATTCACATATTTCGGTAGTTCGGGAAGTGAATGAAAACTTAACTGAAAGATTTCATCACATTTAGATCTAGAGGTACATTAAATTGGATGATATAAAAAATTTTAATTTGTCATTTGTAGTTGCCACTATATTTACAATAAAAAAAAAACCATGACATGTTTAGTTCGTTATTTTTAACATATCAGTAATGCAGATAATTTCATTATAATTTTATGATTATACCAAAAGTAAGTTATTAAAAAACTCACGGTAAGTTTCCTCGCTTCTAAACAATTCATCGTGCGCCAATATATCCAATATTTCAGTATCATCAAGCCCTCTTCGTGAGGCCGTTAGGAGAGCTAAGCAAGTCTTCACTCTCTCAGCTCCTAACGCTGCCTCCGTCGTGATCAGGATCTGCGCCAGTTGACCTTCAAGGTCCTCGCATATCACAAGCTCGGGAGTGATCTCAGGTTCGTGTTCCGTAAACGTTTCAGCTGATAAGGATATTTGCCAGGCTAGGATCTGAAAAGAGAAAATTGATATCGTCAATAAATACAAGTTAATTTGTAACCTTTAGCTTCAATTGATCCTTATTTTATACTAGTAGCCTGTCCTGCCTTCGCTCGGGTTGAATACATAATATTATAACCTACGTCGATCTGAATTAATGTACCTTTCAAACCATGAAACATTCACTAGCAAGATGGGTAGTTGTACATACAGCAGTAATATAATTAAGAATTACCTTTGCCCGCGATATCGTCCATATGCAAAAAAAAGTAACCAATGTCCTTATGTCCTTCCACTGGGTTTAATCTATCACCATTCTAAAGATTAAAATCAGTCAGACGGTTTAGCCGTGAAAGTCGACCAGACAGACTTACGCGTTTATAATATTAGTATGGACGAATTTATCAAGACATTCCCACTGTGTGAGAGTTTGAGGCCAGGCTTAATCTTGAAATTGTAAATATCGATGGGTCTTAGTTCACTCGCTGTTTGTTCCTTGTATTTCTTTGTCTAAAACTAAACTAATATTATAAAGGGGAAAAGTTTGTAAGTTTGGATGTAGGAGGTAATCTCCGAAACTACTAAATTCGATTTCAAAATTTTTTTCAACAATATTTAGGATGGACCTTCAAGGTGGACATAGGTTGTATATTATCCCATTAATTTCCACGTGGGCGAAGTCGTGGATAACTGCTAGTATTCTACATAAAAAAAACTCGGCCAAATGCTAGTCGTACTCGCGCACCGCGGGTTCCGTATCACCTTACAGTTGTATTTGTATTGTGTATTTACCGATAAAATATTTAAGTTGAATTCAAAAACAAACTTAATTTTGCAGTTGAAAGACACATTCTCCCATACTCACAACTGCAAATGTAAGTTTGTAATGGGAAATAACTACTTTACGGTTTTCGGATTTCTCCCTTTACTTGTGATATTATGATATTGCTTCTTGTCAAATTTCATGATTGTAGGTCAACGGGAATTACTCTATAGGTTCTGATTTCCTTGCGAGTGTCAAAATATGCGGTGTAAACGGCCGTGTCCTTTGATTGCGTTGACTTAGAAGTTTGATTTTTTCACAGCTCCCAAGGGATTGCAGGCCTGAGTATTTGATATTAATTTCAGCTTAATCTGATTTTGATCTCCACGCGTTCCCGACTTTTTTTGTGTCTTGGCAGACAGACAGATGGACAAAGAAGTGATCCCATAAGGGTTCCTTTTTTCCCTTGAGGTATGGAACCCTAAAAAGAGACAGATATTTTCCATTGAGGTGCGGAATCCTAAAAAGAGACATACAGGTAATCGCTGAAGCTACCTTAGCATAAAGTGGTAGGGTGCATATCTACACGGCCCTAAACGCAGCCTCGGGCGGCAAGGCCGCGTTCAGGTTTAAAAAAGACAGATACAGGTAATCGCTAAAGCTACCTTAGCATAAAGTGGTAGGGTGCATATCTACACGGCCCTAAACGCAGCCTCGGGCGGCAAGGCCGCGTTCAGGTTTAAAAAAGACAGATACAGGTAATCGCTAAAGCTACCTTAGCATAAAGTGGTAGGGTGCATATCTACACGGCCCTAAACGCAGCCTCGGGCGGCAAGGCCGCGTTCAGGTTTAAAAAAGACAGATACAGGTAATCGCTAAAGCTACCTTAGCATAAAGTGGTAGGGTGCATTTCTGCACGGCCTTGAAGGCGGCCTCCGGCGGCGAGGCGGCGCCCGTCTTGCTGTAGGTGGCGGCGCACGCGGCCAGCACGGCGCGGGCCTCCTCCGGGCCTACGGGCGGCGCGCGCACCACCCGCGGCCCGTCCTCCGAGGACAGCACCGCCATTATGGCCGACGACGACGGCTCGTCCGTTTCTGATAATATTTATTTATTTTATTTAATTATTTATGTACAAACAGACACTTGTAAAAGAGACATGAAATGTAACTTACGCACAAAGGTACTGCTTATTTCAAAATGAAATTTCTTCCAGCAGACCTATGGTAGGAAGAGGCGTTGGAGTGGCAAAATTTAAGTGTATTAAACAAAAATAATAATAAGATACATATTATATACAAATACCTGCATATAAAATATAACATATAAGTATATATCTATACAATTACATACATAATAAATATACTGCATTCAATGTATATTATATTTATATATATACATATTACATACTACATTTAATATAGTAAATATAGCACTATAAATACCCACATATTACGTAAACAAATCAGTTTATGAAGAAGACAAGATTATTTCATTTTTCTTTCTTTATTATTATTTATTTATTTATATTTCTTAAGGTATTGGTAACAAGACCATCAGCCTAATGACGTAACTTCTGTAGAAACAACTGTCCCTAACACTCCTCCTGTAAAGTGATAGCAGGCTTTACTGGAGTTAAAAAGGACTTCTTGGAAGAGCGCGAAAACTTCAGCTGCACATGTTTATTTAGACCTACTCCATTCTTTTCACTTACGCAGAACTTTAAAACACAATATGCTATCACTGTTGTACTTTAAAACTCCTAAAAATGTAAAAAACAGAAAACCTAAATAAAATGACAATCTCATTTCTCCCGTTCCCGCCAAAAAGTCTTTTCTTTATTCATGGCATGGCGCACAGATTAGCGTATCCCAAGTAACCAGAGTTACCAGACGTCACATAATTATAGTACACGTCATAGTTCTTAGTCTACGAAATACAAATGAGACGGAAAATGAGAATAACTATGAAAGTGCTAAGAGTGACATTAAGAAAACTCAGACTAAGAAGAAAACAACGAAAATGAAAACGGAATGGAAACGGAAGAAGCAAAAAATAAAGAAAATAATACTGATTATGAAGTATCGCTGCGTTTATTATTTGTTTCGATACTTTTTAATAGATTTTGAAAGATATCTGCTGTGGATAATTTTCCGAATGTCGAGTACAGATTTGCCCATAGTCACGAGTTGATCAAAGCTTGTGGAAATAGTACAGTCTCTTGTACTTTAAAACTCCCAAAAATGCATATGTGGGGGTGTAGATATGACTATTTAATTACACCACACACATAAAAAGATAAGGACACTTAGTAGACGAGCACAAATAACTGAGACGAACACTTCACAGAATCAACAATATATTTTTGAGATACGATTTACAGTCACAATTACAATAACATCAAGCGAACGCAGATACGACATGAATTACGATATAAAAAAACAACAACAGATATCAATGATTATAAA
The DNA here is from genome assembly GCA_907165235.1 of Zeuzera pyrina. Classification (NCBI taxonomy): domain Eukaryota; kingdom Metazoa; phylum Arthropoda; class Insecta; order Lepidoptera; family Cossidae; genus Zeuzera; species Zeuzera pyrina. The sequence continues at coordinate 12,019,680 of OU015641.1, forward strand.
TAAGACGAATAAAATTTTAGTAAGATTTTAACGTGTAATAATCGTTAAGAACGAACGCGGAATGTCTTTTGTGTGTCGTACACTGTGTCGGCATTTGTTCGCACGGGCGTGCACAGTGTCGTGTAAAATGTTAAAAGTGTCGGTAGGTGTAAAATAAAATACGTATATAAAATGTTTGTGTGTTCATAAATTATATTTAATTATTTTAATATATGGAATTTATATTTGCGTATGTTTGTGTGTATGTATAATAATCAATATTGTTGTAATATAAATAGTTAAATAAAATATAAATAGTGTACTTATATATGTATGTAGTGTAGTGTGTTAAGTATGTGTCCTACACATAAATAGAAAATCTAAATAAAAAGACAACCTCACTTCTTCCGTTCCCACCAAAAAAGTCCTATTTCATTTTTATTTATAAGATCTCCCTTGAGAGAGAAGGCAAAGAGATCAATGTCCATACAGCCTGTGGGGTCTGTTTCCCTCATATTTATTATTTATTTGTTTGTAATGTTCGTAATTGTTAGTATGTTCCAGAAGTCACATTGAAACAACCGCAATTGATGAGCGTCTTTATTGCACTAAAAATTATATGTAAATCGCGGCGTGAACTGCTTACTAATAATACAATAATTAAATATATACAGTTCATGTATGTACATAAAATGTCTGTACGATAGTTAGTACATAGCCGATGTCTTTGATTATAGATAGACATATTTTTCATATTACTTCGTTAAATTGTCGACGTAATACATTTTAATGTTTGTTGCAGTTTCTGGCAACAAATATATTGAGGCAGTTTTCCTAGTAGGATCAGCTGAGTTAGACTAAGCCACTAAAAAATCTCAACACCACACCGCCGACATATTGCGCAACAGCGTAGATACTTGAGACGCAAAACTACGCCAATTTTACATCATAATATCCACTAGAAACATTGCAAATAACTAAAATAAACGCACAACTGCTTTCCATAAATTCCCGACAAAAACACTGTATAAATATATTTTTTTATGAAAGAGTGAGCAAGCGAGTATGCGTCTCACCTGATGGAAAGTGATCACCGCCGCCTATGGATACCCGCAACGTTCGGGGAATCACACATACACACACACACACACACGCACACACACACACACACACGCACACACACACACACACACTACACACACACTACTAGGACACTACCGGAGAGGATGAGGGCCACCAGCACTTCCACTCACAGAACGAAACACAACAGCGATAGATGCTGTTATGTCACGCCGATCTTCTGTGAGCGGTGGTGTTTCACCGGACGAGCCCGCCCCATTCGCTCTACCACAGGAGAAATTCATCTCATAAGTAATATCGAAAGGAGGTACCCTCGGTGACGGTGACAATCATCTTGACGTTGTCCGGCAAGCGCGAGGGCAGCCAGCGCGCGCCGCGTAAGGCGTCGGCACCCACGACGGCCAGCAGCACGGGCCGCGCTCGGCCCAGCGCCGCCAGCAACCGGCCCAGCGCCGCCGCCAGCGCCGTCGGCTCCTGCGCGCATTACCACCATTTATTTATATTTCTTAAGGCATTGGTTACAAGACCATCAGCCTAATGACGTAACTTCTGGAGAAACATTAACTGTCCCTAACACTCCTCCAGTAAAGTGATAGTAGGTGTGCCAGATATTACTCTGACACGGCAAATCGTAACCTTGTGCGCGATCTACAAATGAAATATCCGATCGCTTCTAAGGAAATTGTCACGTACATATCCGATATAAATAGCTGTAAAAATTAGCATAAGATATGAGATGTAAACGACAGCTCTATGGCGTCGACACGCCGCAAAGTACCAATATAATATCTACCAAATTCCCCAGTATTATTTACCATCGTGAAGCACAAGAAGAAATATTGTAACAGTAGGCTTTACTGAAGTTAAAAAGACTTCTTGGAAGAGCGCGAAAATTTCAGCTACACATGTTTATGCAGATCTCCTCCATTCTTTTCACTTACACAGAACTTTAAAACACAATATACTATCACTGTTGTAATTTGAAACTCCTAAAAATGTAAAAAACAGAAAATCTAATTAAAATGACAACCTCACTTCTCCCGTTCCCGCCAAAAAAAGTCTTTTTGACTTTAATGTCATTACACCACAGGGTGTCGATACACTATATCTTATTTAGTTCGTTTTTGACTTTAATGTATACAAACTATTTCGCTAAACTTACACCATTCGCTGATCCAGCGTAATTTATATGTAGCACTCTAATATCACTGCTTTTCTGTTTTATACACAAAAGTACAAAATATGCACATAATAACACCAATATTATCCAATATAATACAGCACTGAAAAAATTGAGGTTACTTGTCAAGCGTTTTGTTTTTAATTTGTAGTTTTTCATTTGTAGTGTCATCTAAAGGTTGCCTATTATGTTCCTAGATCAAGTTAATATCATAAATCAGTTTGCTCTAATACGTGAGTGACACGATTCATTCGAAATGTAAGACAACATAACAATAACAGAAGAATATTATTATTTGCGATTTGCAAACATTAATAATCACCTATTCTTTATTTTTAAGTGTTTTTAATAATACAAATGTTTACACATATCATGACATTTATTATTTTTTTAATTCTTGGTGGCTTTGATTAAGCACAAACATACAAACCGACAAAAATTCTAAAAATGTTCTTTTACTAATAAGTATGACAACTGAATCAATTATTTGCGAACTAGCAAAGAACTAGCCCACCTCTAGTTATGTTATGAAAGTCATAGTTGTTTGTTTACATATACTACACATTTGTTTACCTTATGGACAAAAATAAAAAAAATAGGATATATATTGTGACGTGGTACAGTATCTAGACGTCAATCAAATGGGATTACTACACTGTGATATGATGTAGTGCCCGGATATTGTATTTCTTTCCTTTTGTAGTAATAATTATTATTTAAATTTTTGTTTAACGACAATACATAAACCTATATAACTGTTGTTAGTGTACCTATATAGCTATTTACTATGTATAGACTATGTAACCTTTATACCTATGTAACTATGGCAATAAACCTGTTTGTTTCGTTCTCTCTTACACTGTATCGTGGTGTAGTGTCCATACATTACATCATATAACATTCATACACTATTACGTGGTGTAGAGTCCAGACATTACATCACATGGTGTCCATACACTGTGATGTGGTGTAGTGTCCGGACGTTACATCACCAAACCGTTGAGGAGATTGCCTCATGTGGAGATAATCCTGGCTGCAGCATCAGTTCATAGTAAAAACCATTTTCTGACATTTTAGAGTATTGTCATCAGAACTGAACAAACTTGCAAAACTTCAGTCGTAAGTTTAGAGGAAGTGGTTCACATTTGGCTTGCAAGATTTGATCTAAACATACAAACATACATGTGACGTTAAATAAAAGCGTGAAAAATAATAATAATAAAATATTTTCGCCTCTAATTTTTCGGAATAAATGTTATCACGTCAAATTGCAACGACTATAAGGCGATATAAACCCCAGTACAAGGTATTTTTGAAAGTTGAATCTACCAAAGTTTATTTTATAGTATGATTTTTCAATTAGTATTTTCTTCTTATAACAAATTCAAATCTCTTTTTAGATAATTGAGTGATTTTTTGAGGAACCTTATTATAAAAATAAACACAATCTCATACATTCTGTCTTGTTCTATTAAGGAAAACGACAACGGACAGTAACTTTCTTTTAAAAAGTAGATCAGTAATAACGACGGTACTCACATTTCTTCCTCTGTACACTGTGCCGGTATGGAGCACGTGGCACTGGTCCACGATCGACTTGAGCAGCTGGTGAGAACTGCTTGATTGTGATGTTAGACCCACGAACCTGGTTAATTTTAATTTTAGAGTTGGAGCCTTTGGTCATAGGTCAATGGCATGGTGACCTGCTGCCATTTTGTTTATATTTTCAGTTTGCGATATTTTAATAAACTTTAAAATAAAAAAAACTACATGTCAAGTACATACATACATACATATCTTCACGCTGTATCGCTAACGGGGTAGTCAGAGAGAACGGAGCGCCAAGCGTTGCGGTCCTTACATACTTCTTTAGCTTTCTTAAATCTCATCATTCTCCTCACACATTTTCGCCTAGGTATGCGAGTGCTTTTGATATTTCCTTCGGCTAACAGTCTGGCTATTCGATCTTCATAAGTCAGCTTTGGTTTTCCTTGGCTTCTTTTACCACTCACTTTCGCTCTGTAGATTTTCGTCGTCAGTCTCATCACTCATTCTTTCTATGTGCCCGAACCATCTAAGCAATCCTTTCTTCATTTTTACAATAACACTGTCGTGCAACCCTGTTCACTGCGTATCACTTCATTGCTTATTTTGTCCGCAAGGGTGACACCGCACATATTTCCAAGAGATCGCATTTCTATTGCACTTACTTTCACTCGATTTCAGGCATATCCAGGCCTCACTACCGTACAATAAAGTTGGCACCAACACCGCTTTGTGTATGGCATGAGCATAGACTAGAGCTTTGTTGTTGTTGTTGAATACACGTAAAGTATTCAACAACAACAAAATATCTTCACGCTGTATCCCTTACGGGGTAGTCAGAGAGGACGGAGCGCCAAGTTTTGCGGTCCTTACATACTCCATTCGCTTCCTCAAATCTCATCATTCTCTTCACACATTTTCTCCTAGATATGAGAGTGTTTTTTACATTTTCGTCAACTAACACTGGCTATTTGATCTTCATAAGTCAGCCTTGGTCTTCCTTGGCTTCTTTTACTAGCTTTCGCTCTGTAGATTTTCTTCGTCAGTTTTTCACCACTCATTAACTATCCAAATACATAACAAATAGAAATTACGCGTTAACAGTCCTATAAATGAATGAATGAGCTTTAAGCTGCGAATGAGTCACCCACTACGACGGGTTTATCGATAAGATACCGCCAGCACGTGCACATACTGTGCATAATATGATTTATCTCTAACTGCACAGAGATATTGGTCAGACCGTAGTACAGGGGTGGCCAAGCTCCTTGATAGTCCGAGCCATTTTTCAAAATTTGAAATTTTTCGCGAGCCGCAATTAAATACATATTTAAAAGGTATGCAAAAAAGGTATTAAAAAAAATTGTACGCCACTGTTTATGTTCGTCCGCGCAGTTTTCGATGAGTCATATCATTATTAACTTGGACGGAAATGAAATTTGTTACAACGTTGCACATAGTCTTTCATATTTGTTGTCAGTAATTTAAAAGACATTTTGAAACACATACGGAACGATAATATTTTTTTTTAATATAATAGCACAAAAATAAAAAGGGAACTCGGGTACATTTATCGAGAGCCACAAATAATCCTTCAAAGAGCCGCATGTGGCTCGCGAGCCGCAGGTTGGCCCCCCCTGCCATAGTACAAAATCATCCTGCCTGATAATGAGAGCCAGGTCTTGCTGCCACGCGGGCGCCAGGGTCGCGGCCCGCGCCACGAGCGTGGCCTTGCCACAACCGGCGCCTCCTATTAGCGCTAGTGGCACGCAGCTGTCACCGGTTACATACCTGGAACATCATATTTACATACAATATCCAATAACATATACCGATAACCGATACGCCTTAGACGACGCTTATGAGGGAACCTGGGACTGCTCATAGTTCAGTAAGTATTACTTAGCGCTCTGACACACGCACCGGTCATTTCGGACGATAATCCGGTGTCAAACACTATGAAAGTATATGCGTGACAATACCCGCAATCAATCTGTGCAGATCTCTCAGTTGAATCTTATCTCTCTTGTAAATTGTACCCTCTCTATGTAACGTACAGATAAAGTGGGATTTAGTTAAATGATAAGATTTTTAAAACTTTGTGTTCTTCTCTTTCTTGTCTATACTAATATTATAAAAAGAGAGAGCGCAGGAGTTTTTGCCGGGATTCTATGGGGATCAGTTGGGCGTTCATTTTAATTATTTGCAAATTGTATCTAGAGAATATTGTGATGTAAAATTGGCGTAGTTTTGCGTCCCAAATATTTACGGTGTTGTGTAATATGTGGAATTGTTAAAATAACTGCTTATTTAGTAGTATGAGACTGAGATTTTTTTAGTGGCTTAGTCCGCCTCAGTGAATGCTACAAGAAAGTATGCCTCAATATATTTGTTGCCTGAAACTCCAAGAAACATTAAAATGTATTATGTCAACATTTTAATGGAATGACATAAAGAATATATAATTTTATTACTGAAGACGTTGGCTATTATGGGCATAGATCCCTTTGCTCTCCCTCGCGAGGGAGAAATGTACAAGAAAAATTAGAAAGCGCATTTTATAGGTTTGTTTATATGTGGAGGGTAATCTCCGGAACCACTGCACCTATGTGAAATATTATTTCACCATTTGAAAGGTATATTATTCCAGATGGACATGGGCTATACATTATGTATTCAACCCGGGCAAAATCGGGACGGACGGCTGGTATTTTCATAATATTAATTAACATATTCGGCAATGATGTTATATTTTTTGTATTATAACATCATTGATATTCGGAACAAATATTTGAAAATCATAAAATAAGCGAATTTAATTGAATTACGAAATAGGTTTAGTAACGTACTCAAATAAAGCAATTTGATAGGATTATGAGTAAAAATACTTACGTTTTCAGTTCATTTAAAGTAATCTCTCTATTTGAAGTGCATTGAGCTGACTTTTGACAAAAACTGACATGCTGACTCAGCTCATCGAACAAACTAAAATAAAATAAATGATTACTGTTACATACATATACATTGTAATACGAGTATACATGAAAAGAAAAAATGTTTCTATGATTTGAATTTTGCCGCGCTCCGCGCTATTGGTAACACTGTTATGATGTAGATAAAGTAGATAAAGGATTTGAGTATTTAATAAAAATGTAATAACGAACAGTGTTTGGAATTTAAGAAAATCATATTTATTGTTAAATTGCATCGAGTATCTAAAAAAGGAATTGGCTTATAGAATAAACTTTGTATGCCGTTTCTTTACTTACAAAGCAATAAAGCCTAGTTTGTTTCAATTGTCAATCCTTATGATCGGAATATAATCCGGAATATAATATATATAAAACCTTATATACATATATATTGTTTAAATATGTCAATCGTTCCAGTTTGTACTAATTCTGATTTACAGATTGTTTATAATGTTCGGATTATTAACGAACATACAAATTACGTCGGCAAACGTCATCCATGCTGACGCCGTAATTTTGCAGCGGCCGCGCTTATAACATTTTAACATACAACAAACAGTGCATTTTTAACCGTATAAGCCGGCGGACGCGCTCATCAACATTTTAAACACTAATATATTGAACATTAAACAACCTTTGTCCCATAAACTTCTATCTTTTAACATCCGCCATAGTTCAGGACTCTACAATAGACGTCAGGCGTCTCAAATTAACTCGGCGAGCCGCTCGCCGAGCATGTAGAAGACCGTCATAAATATAAGTGATTGAGTTAGAAGTCCTCACCTGGTGGGTATTCCATGGTAGCCGTGCGGTACCGCGTTCTCCGCTATCAATGAGACCAGCAGCGCGTCGAGCCGCTCGCCAAGCATGTAGACCGTCATAAATATAAGTGATTGAGTTAGAAGTCCTCACCTGGTGGGTATTCTATGGTAGCCGTGCGGTGCCGCGTTCTCCGCTATCAATGAGTCGAGTAGCGCGTCGAGCCGCTCGCCGAGCATGTAGACCGACATAAATACGAGTGATTGAGTTAGAAGTCCTCACCTGGTGGGTATTCTATGGTAGCCGTGCGGTGCCGCGTTCTCCGCTATCAATGAGTCGAGCAGCGCGTCGAGCCGCTCGCCGAGCATGTAGACCGACATAAATATAACTGATTGAGTTAGAAGTCCTCACCTGGTGGGTATTCCATGGTAGCCGTGCGGTACCTCGTTCTCCGCTATCAGTGAGTCGAGCAGCGCGTTGAGCCGGTCGCCGAGCGCGGTCCGCACGCCCGCCGTATACTCGTCCTCGCCGCCCGGCGCCGACCGCCCACGCACCGACGCACGTATTATGTTCCGCTCACTTAGGTGCAGCTGTCATAATGCAGTCATATTGCTATAATAAATTATGATACATTGTGTTTGCATTCACGGAATCATCTTAGTGTTAGAAGATACGCGGGGTGAAGCGGTGTGGGACAGGACGGCACCCTGAGGTCCTTATGTAGACACTAAGACGATTCTGTATTTACGGAATCAGCAAAATTTCGGAATCGTCTTAGTGTATATTAAGACTAAGTCTGTGAAGGGGCGGCGTAATTCCGAGACGAGACAGGGCGAGGCGCCGGCGTGGTGTCATCAGTGCGGGGTGGAGTAGCGTGAGGCGAGGCGGGGTGGGTATAGTGTGTGGCGATGAGGGGCGGGGTGGTGTAGTGCGAGGTGGTATGGTGTGGGACGGTGTAATGTAAGGTGGTATAGAGTGGGACGGTGTAGTTCCAGGTGGTATAGTGTGGGACGGTGTAGTGTGGGACGGTGTAGTGTGAGGTGGTGTAGTGTGGGGTGGTGTAGTGTGGGGTGGTGTAGTGTGAGGTGGTGTAGTGTGGGGCGGTGTGGTGCAAGGAAGTGTAGTGTGGGGCGACGTAGTGCAAATTGGTGTAGTGTGGGGCTGTGTAGTGCAAGGTGGTGTAGTACGGGGTGGTGTAGTGCAGGGTGGTGTAGTGCGGGGTGGTGTAGTGCGGGGTGGTGTAGTGCGAGGTGGTGTAGTGTGGGGCGGTGTGGTGCAAGGAAGTGTAGTGTGGGGCGACGTAGTGCAAATTGGTGTAGTGTGGGGCTGTGTAGTGCAAGGTGGTGTAGTACGGGGTGGTGTAGTGCAGGGTGGTGTAGTGCGGGGTGGTGTAGTGCGGGGTGGTGTAGTGCGGGGTGGTGTAGTGCGAGGTGGTGTAGTGTGGGGTGGTGTGGTGCAAGGAAGTGTAGTGTGGGGCGACGTAGTGCAAATTGGTGTAGTGTGGGGCTGTGTAGTGCGAGGTGGTGTAGTGTGGGGCGGTGTAGGTGTAGCGGGGTGAAGCGGTGTGGGACGGGGGAGGGTGCCGACCTTGAGGTCCTTATGTAGGTTGGTGAGGCGGCGGCGCGCGTCGTGGCGCAGCGGTGCCGCAGCATCGTCGGGCTCGGGGGCGGCGCCGGCGCGGCACACCCACACGCAGCGCCGCGCCGCCTCCACCGACATCAGCACCGTGTGCTGGATCTCCTGGAAACGAGGGTAGTTCGAAATGAAATTTTTAAGTTATATTTCTTTTGTCGCATAGTTGAAAAAGATTATTTGTAAATTCAGCACGCAACGGAAGCTATGTCATCTATGTAACACACCATGAATTTAGAAACGAAAGTTACGCTCGTCGGTCTAACACGACATGAAGTTAGCAACAAAGTTTATTTTCTTTATATGACTTGTTTTACTTTTTAATTAATTTATTTAAAGGGACCAGTTTGAATTTTCTATTCACATTAAAGAAGTACAACTTCTTGAGTGCGTACATAAGTACACATACGCTTTTTTTTAATAATACTTCAGACAATCACACGAATTACAAATTGCGTAACCTCAAACTAAGCACTAGGCATGTACTTTGGGTACCACACAATTAACTGGGGGAACTCCCAGTAACATCCATTTTCCAAGCCCATTTAGAAAAGTTGCTTTCCTAAACTGATCTGACCAGGGATCGAAACCGGGGCCCTGCTTGGAAGGTAGATGCTCTGCCACCACGCCAACGTGTTAGTCATTCCGTTTCTGGCGGAGAATAAACACCTGACGCTACTTGGGCCACGAAATACCAAAATACATATACATTTTGTTATCCAAATAAAATAATGTATTTAATAATGCAATTGCTTTCAGCTTTCACACATCAATGTGAATTCCATTCATAGCAGTGATCACATCATTTATATAAAGCTAATTGTAATAATCAACGAGGTTATTAAATAAAAATACGTTTTGATGTTTTGAATTGTTTTTGGTTTACTAAATGGGCCCCCAAAGTCGATGTACCCAAGGGCCCCTACATGACCTAAAATAATCTTGACTCGTGCATATTTATAATGTTTTTATTTGGTTTAAAATCATCTTAATATACCTGCTTGTAATACTACACTAACCTAATTAACCTTGCTTGATTCTTGGTGAAACTGAATATTTTCCTTTTATTTTTGCTATAACCCTTTTGACTACAGTCAGGGAGGAAAGCATACTTGCAGTACTCTGCCTCACTTTACTTACGTGCTTTCAAAGATAACCTGAATAGTATGTCTTTTATGGATAAGCCTGAAGAAAACTAAATACCTACCCTTATTTTAGTCTCTATTGAGTGTTATTATTTCTTGGAAATACTTGATAAAAAACAACCTGTTCAACAACGGTGGTCAGGTACGCATCGATAGCTTCTTGCGGTAGAGTACGCACTAGCACGTCAAGCGCTTTGGCCATCTCTCGGCGCCAGTGTGCCGCTGCGCCGCGCACCAGTCGGTAACACGGCGGCGTCGTGCTCTCATCCAGATTATACCTAGTAACAAAAACGTGTTACAATTACACTCAAAACAAAGTATAATTTTACATTATAGTTTAAGTTTAAGGCTTTGTAAGGCGGTGTCGTACTCCTATTCAAATTATACCTAAGTGTGTAACAATAAGGTGTTGCACTCATAATGATAATAATAATAATAATAATACTCAGACATTTCACACAGCGCCATCTAGTCCCAAAGTAAGCTGCATAGCGCTTGTGTTATGGGTACTAGACAACTGATATACTACTTATATACTTTTCTTTTGTAAATATATACATATTATACATAAACACCCAGACTCGGGACGGGAATCGAACCCGCAACCCCCGTTTTACTTTCCGACGCGCTAAACCGTTGCGCCACGGAGGTCGTCAAAAGGATACAAAAGAATATTATATTATACTTTGAAATAATAATAATTATGCCTCCAATCCCCATATCTTCTAAGAGATTTATATCTAAGAGGTTTAAAGTAACATTTTTATTGCTTAGGTTTAATTTTTAAGCGATGACGACTTGCAATTTCTTCTTGCAAAATTTGGATATAAAGCCAGATTTCCAGAATTTATTCCTGATCATTCGCCAGGTCCTAGAGGATTATGGTTTTGAGTACATGTATGTATGATTATTAAAATACTCGTGTTACAAAAACATTCACTAACGTGTTACATTATCACTTTGAATAGTTTATGATATTCACCATTTATTCAACAACGCTTTATCTGCCTCGTCTTCTGCAGCTTCGACGGCGGTCTTGAAATCGGCGCATTCGAGCGTGTGCGGTAATAGGGGGGTGCCAAGGTCTGAATTTAGGAATAAGACTGGCACCACTGCGCCTAACTCCGACTGACCTGAAGTCCAATATTCAGAGAGTACAATGTCAATTACAGGCAAGTTTTATACATAATCTAGTGGACTTTTTAGTCTTAAAATACTCGATAACCGATACACCCTCAGGATGCTTCCAGAGTTCGTATACAAAGATGTAAATAGAGGCGCAGTATTGGGTACGTAGCGTTTTAATGCTGAACGAAAATGGATATTTATTACTGTCAGAAAACTGAGCAGTGATGAGTAGGATGGTTCGATATTTCGGCTCTGTAGGTTAAGTGCTCCATTTGTAAGATTCACGCTTCAGTTCGGCCAAAAAGAGCACGGAGATGCGGTGGTTGCGGTGCTGCTCGAGCGGCGAGCGCCAGTGTAGGTCGGCCACGAGTATAACCACCTATTAAGACTATAGAAAGTGACAGTCGCCGTCGAGCAGTGTAGCCGACAGGACGTGTCAGCGGTAAGACTCACGCTGCAGCTCAGCCAGACAGAGCACGGGGAAGCGGTGGTCGCGCTGCTGCTCGAGCGGCGAGCGCCAGTGTAGGTCGGCCACGAGTATAACCACCTATTAAGACTATAGAAAGTGACAGTCGCCGTCGAGCAGTGTAGCCGACAGGACGTGTCAGCGGTAAGACTCACGCTGCAGCTCGGCCAGACAGAGCACGGGGAAGCGGTGGTCGCGCTGCTGCTCGAGCGGCGAGCGCCAGTGCAGGTCGGCCACGTGCACGCGCCAGCCGCGCCGGCGCGCGCGCGCCCGCAGCCGCGCCGCCGCGCCGCACTGAAGCGCGCCCTTCTCCGCGCAGCAGTCTGCGCAGTGGCATAATAACAGGCTATAATGGGCGAAATGGGCATTTCACGAGCCCCCGGCCTGAGATCCCCTGACTCGATATGGCCGTGAGCATGGATCTCCACATTTTTATAAAATTTAGTACAAAATAATTTTGTTTTCAATTAACTAAAGTTACCTACTAAAGCACAAGCATGTATCAACGTTTGAAATAAGAAAACGAAATCGCCCAGTTTTAGAACGCATCCGGAACGTAATCATAGAATGCTTGTCACTAGTAGACGCCACACTATAGTAACTTTGGATGAGTTTCTTTACATTGAGTGAGAACCCCAACTAGGGATTGCAATCCGGAACTAATTTCAATCCGGTCCGGAATTGGTCACATCAATACTATTTTTACTTCTCATTCCAAAAGCAACTAAAGGGCAGTGGCACATTTCAAACTTTGAAAAATTGTAAAAAAACAGTGACATTGATGTAAAATGTCTATAATAAAATTAAGAACAATAAAACCCGATTTTATTTTTTGAGAACCATTTTCTCTAAATAGTGACTGTATCCATTTTTATAGCGACCATTGAGCTTCACACACTCACGTACACATAGGCTCAAATCTGGTGAGCTGGGCGACCACGGTATGGTGCCACAGCGGGATATGCGTTTTCCTGAAAATAACTGCCGCACTGCATTCAAAAATAACATTGGATCCCCATCTGCTGTATGCCGATGACACGAAAAAAGTGGTACAATCTTTAACCGATTGCATTAAATTTCAACAAGATCTCAACAAATTTCAAAAATATTGCTCCACTAATCAATTATTTATAAACATTGATAAGTGCTTTTCCTTTACGTTTACCAGGAAGCATCATCCTGTGGCCTTTGATTATAATTTCTCTGACGACACAATAAAACAGGTGACTTCTGTTAAAGATTTAGGCATTACTTTGGATTCCAAACTGCATTATAACGATCACAATGACAACTGTATCAAAAAAGCTTATAAACGTCTTGGTATCCTTGGTTTAAGCAAACTCTCTGGAAAAACTATTACATTAAAAAATTCATTTAACACATATGTGGTAGCCTCCTTGAGTTTGGTAGTATAGTTTGGAATCCTCCGTATGCGGTTCATATTGACAGAATAGAAAAAATCCAAAATAAATTTTTAAAATCATTAGACTACAGGACTGGTATATTTAAAATTTCACAGATTACAAAGACAGTGCCATTAAACATAAAATTCAACCACTACATGTAAGACGAAATTATTTGGATTCTTTATCTAATATTGGGTCCTTACATATGAAATTAGCGTTTTGTCGTACTGACCACTTTGATCTGAAATATCTCCTCTTTGGTTAAGAATTCCAAATTCAAATTTATAAATTCATTTAGCTGGTACATTTGAGTTTTGAAAACAGTCATTCATTTGTTTTTTTCCTCGTTATTTTTTTCTTTGGCGTCGCTTATTACCGCACAATGGAAAACATGAAATATCGGTATATTTACGAGTACGAGTTCTACCGTGGCACCAGTGCTGCAGAAACAGCTCGAAGGATTAATGATGTGTACGGCGCTGGTGTCGCAAAAGAAAGCACGGTACGTTTTTGGTTTCAACGTTTTCGTTCTGTAAATTTCGACCTTCAGAACCAACCCCGTGGACGGCCGGAGACCAAAGTGGAAAATGAAGAATTAAAGGCTATTGTGGAAGCGGATCCATCACAAAGCACTTCAGAGATAGCTGCAGGCTTCGGGGTAAGTGACAAAACTGTATTAATCCACTTGAAGCAAATCGGCAAAGTAAAAAAACTTGAACGATGGGTACCTCATGAATTGAGTGAATCGAACTTGCAAACACGCGTCGACTGCTGTGTTACTTTGCTCAACCGACACAATAATGAAGGGATTTTAAATCGAATCATTACTTGTGATGAAAAGTGGATACTGTACGATAATCGGAAGCGCTCGTCGCAACGGCTGAACCCTGGAGACCCAGCCAAATCCTGCCCTAAACGAAAATTGACTCAGAAAAAGTTACCTGTGAGTGTTTGGTGGACTAGCGCCGGTGTCGTTCACTACAGCTTTCTAAAATCTGCCCAAAAGATTACGGCAGATATCTATTGTCAGCAACTGCAAACCATGAAGGAAGAACTAGCTGCTAAACAACCGAGATTGGTCAATCGCTCTAGGCCACTGCTGCTTCACGACAACGCAAGACCACACACTGCACAACAAACAACCACTAAGTTAGATGAGCTACAATTGGAATGTCTGCGACATCCACCGTACTCCCCGGACCTTGCTCCAACAGATTACCATTTTTTCCGGAATTTGGACAACTTTTTACAAGGAAAAAAATTCAATTCCGATGCGGCAGTCCAAACCGCATTCAGAGTTTATTGATTTTCGCCCCCATGGTTAGTTAGTAAAGAGATCAATGAACTACCTATGAGATGGCAAAAGTGCATAGATAACAACGGTGCATACTTTGATTAATTAAAAATATTTTACAAAAAAAATTGACTTTATATTCCTCCCGTACAAAACGCCAATTTCATATGTAAGGACTCAATATATAAAATTCTCGTGTCGCGGTGTTTGTTGCCAAACTCCTCCGAAACGGCTGGACCGATTGTGATGAAATTTTGTGTGCTTATCGGGTAGGTCTGAGAATCGGCCAACATCTATTTTTCATACCCCTAAATGTTGAAGGTGGTCCACCCCAAAATTTTTTTTTTATTTTTCATAATTTGGCATTAAAAATACATACAATCCTATATTTATATATATTTAATATCGGGCAAAACAACGTTTGCCGGGTCAGCTAGTTTCTTTATAAAATTATTCATAACCAGATAGATTCTAACTCGTTACTCTAAAAAGTCTTCTTCAAAATTCCACGCACGCCACACACGCAGCGTTGAAGGACACATTTCATGTTTCTCTTTGTCATACAAAGTATGCAAAAAATACATTTTTTAGACATTCTTGTAATCTATCTTCTATCTATCTATATATATAAAAGGCGATGTATGTATGTATGAACTCCGAAACGGCTGGACCGGAAATTTTCAAGGAATCTTCAGATTGGCCTAGCGGGTGATCCTGTAAAGTTTGGTAGCGATCGGATCAGTAGATTTTTTTTTGTTTTTTACGCCCAGTGAAACGGGCCGGGTTTGCTAGTCTATACATATAAAAGACAATGTATGTATGTATGTTTCTTATGGATTCCGAAACGGCTAGACCGATTTCGATGAAATTTTCAGAGAATCTTCAGATTGGCCTAGCGGGTGATCCTGTAAAGTTTGGTACGATCGGATCAGTAGATTTTTTTTTGTTTTTTACGTCCAGTGAAACGGGCCGGGTTTGCTAGTTATTATAATAAATATTTGAATATGGTAGAGATTATCTCTAGTTTTTTGAAAAAATTTAAAGCTGAACTGTCTGAACAACTGAACCAGTATATATAATTTTCTCTATGAACTGAACAGTTTAAGTCAAAATTTTTGTAGATTTCCATAGTCAAAAATATTTTTGGCTCCTTATATTTTATTAGTTTTAGTACTGACAGTCACAGTGAGTTTATAAAATAAATCAATTGTCAATGTAATCAATTAAGGGTATTATTAGGTCTTTTAGTGTGTCATAGCATTAGTGTAATACTGTTTGTTACCTTAACAATTAAAAAAAAAAAAAGTAGTTAAAATGGTTACCCTAAATCTACACATTCTTACCCTGTGAATCAGCAGCGCAGACATATATGAGCATGGCCCGCCGACGTCTTGTGCGCTGAGCGGGCACTCTGCCCAGTAGGTATGACCTATGTTCATCGGGCAGCGCCGCCACACTCGCGGGCATCGGTGGTCCTTCCACATCTTCGCGGGGAGACGCGCAAGCCACTGGTGACGATAGGGAAATAGAGTCTGCGAAAGATTGAAACAAAAACTTGTAAAACGTAATAAAACCCAACTTTTAAAAAATCGGTCAAGTAGCAGTTCTACTCGCGCACAGAGGGTTCCGTGTTATGATAGATTTATAAAATTGTTGTTATGTAGCTGGCTGGTACGATGCATCAATTACATTGCGTTTTCTGCGGTATATCAGTTTTACACATAGACTGGTTAAATAGTTTTCTTGAAAATGACAGCATGACAGCGTAGTGGTTTAGTTATCCAGTAAATCCGAGTAAATGATGAGTAATGCATGATTATTATATTTATAAAATGGTAAACAAAATTTAATTTCTAATAATTAAGACTAGTGTTGTCATGTTTTTTCGTAAACAATAAGTATAAAGCTTTAACTTCACGATTTTTTACAAGCTTTTATTTAACTTGCAACGTTTGTATTGTTATGGTTGGACCTTAACTCCAAGCAATAAAGTCGATTTTTAAATGACACAAGACACCCACCTAGTGCTTTTATCTCGAGACCTAGGCTTTGCAGAGCTAAAACCTAAAAACGCATTGCTAGGTTTAAAGTCTACTATCTAATAGTATAAGCAAAATTAAGAAACAAGAACAAAATTGTACTTGGAAAATTCCGGAAAACACATGCAATCAAGCGGCATCGAGAACAATGTGGAATTATTGTTAGCGAGCGTAATTAACTAGAAGGTTACAACTTCTTTATGTGCGTTAAGGATGATTCACATTACATGTGATTCGCATTACATTCACATTACGGGGCCGGGCCGTGCCTCGGACGGGGCACGGTGAAACATCTACAACATACTTTTATACGATGACCACCACTGGCGGATTTAGGGGAGGGGGGCTAAGGGGCTTGAGCCCCCCCAAAAGCATCTGAGTCCCTTCATGAAACATTTCAGGATCCCGGAACGCCCTACCCTCAGAGCGCAGACACACGACGCGAAAACTTTCCTGCGGCCGCCGCGCAGCGGTCGCGCCGTTGACATTCCCGTGTATTTATTAAAAGCAAATGTAAACTCTATTCACTAGGCAACAGCGTTAAAATTTCCGGGAACTACCCAACCCCGCGGTCGCCGCGCGGTCACTGCGCGGTCACCGCACGCACAGTACAAGTAAGCATACAGTATTCTATCTTCATACAAACGCTCCCAAACGACGTGCTCGAAATCTCGGCATTTCTCGCCATACGACAGTCGCGAGTGCGCCGCGGTTGTCGTCGTACGGTATGAAACGCTCCCGCGCATTTACTGACTAAATATTATGTCAATCAAGTTTACGAGCATAATGTTCAGTGTATGGATGTTTGAATACTTCTATATCGAAACCGGAAATATTTCTCTGTTGCTAATTTGTAGGAAATATATTATCATAATGATCTAGTTAATTTATTGCTGATTTTTAATTATACTGCACACAAAATGCATTTTTTTTGTACACTTCCACCATACTAACTCACAAACTTTTGAAACTAGATATAAATTACTAGTAAAATTATATAAATAAAAACGTATTAAATTTGCAATAATACAAAATGAAAAGATAATATGACAATTTAATATAGTAACTATTATGAAATACGTAATCCAAGAAAAACATTCAGTCCAAGTCAGTAGCCCTATTGCGTGTTTACGTACCGAGCGACCGTAGGTAATTATCTCTAGGACATTGCCGAGATAGAATACTGTATGCTTACTTGTACTGTGCCGCACGATTGGGTACTGTAGTTCCCAGAAATTCGAACGTTGTCGCCTAGTGAATAGAGTTTACATTCGCTTTTAATAAATACTCGCGAATGTGAACGTACCCCGCCAGTGTGGTGTGTGGTAATTAGGGTTGCCAAAATTTCTTCCGCTGATTATAATAATTAAAATATTATATAACATTTAAAAAATACAGTATTTTATGGAAAGAATAAAAAATAGACAAAGATATATTTGTTACTTATTTATATCTATAAAAATTATATGTTTTTTTGTATTTTTTAACAACATTTTGTGTACAATGAAAATGTCATATTATCGGAGATGTGCAAAATATTTTATTATAAGTATTGAAATACAAAATGCAAATGATTAGTTATTTTTTTATTTCAAATACAAATACAAAATTGTTTTGAATAAAAATATTTAAATACAAAATACGAAAATACTTTCTTCAAATAAAATACTTATTTCACTGATTTTAACACTAGTTTTGTTCTAAGAGTTTATCTTTCATGTTCCGTCTATGTGGCCTCATTACCATTCCGCCAAACGAAAATAGACCTGGAAGTGTTTCCAGGTCTATTATAGTATTGGCATTAATGGCATTGGCATTGGCACAGAAACAGTTTGACTTGCAATGTCGGTATTATCGTTGGCAATTTAGGATGGGTGCGTTCTTAAATAAAGTAATTATGAATTTAAGAATGAAAAATACGAAATATAAATAAAAAAAATTAATGAAACATTTTGCATTTTACGAATACTAAATGTAGATTATTTCAAATAAAGTACAAAATGCATACAAAAAAAAAATTTCAAATGCAAAATAAAAATAGATATTTTAGTATTTGCATTTTAAATAGCTGTATTTCAAATAAATCACATCTCTGCATATTCTGCTTTATCGCATTCTATTTTTATATTAATTTAGATCAAGAGCTCATTTCAAGACAAAGGCGGCTTCGGTTATACGGACATAATAATGGGTCAAAATTACAAGAAGTCATAATTCAAAAACAGAAAAAGAACTCTGTCTGTTTGATATCTGTTTTTTTTTTAATAAAACTTAATTCAAATGAATGATTGATGAAAACATAATAATACGTCGCTGCCGTGTTTTGCCTATCAAAAATTAGCCGCAATCACCTTCAATTAAATATAATGTAATTAATTTATTTTAAGGAACTGCAGTTAGATATATGTTTTTAAATGACATACATTATTTGAAAGAAAATGATGTGACAAATGTTAAAAAAATGGTTTTACGCCCTCACATGATCGGTGTTTTAAGCTAAGTTTGAAAAAGAAAAGGGCGACGCACCATTTCAATCTATGTAAAAGGGGTTGCGGCCATAAAATTCTGAAAGTAATATACATTAAAGTGATCTTAATAGGCTGTTAGTCTTTTTTTCGTTATACGCGCAAAGTTATGGATAACCGTTAGTAACGTATGAAATATACTTACATTAATTGAGTTAGATTAATATCAACATACATTTTACGGACGTCAGACATAACGACCGGTGATGACGAGGCGTTATGTAAATTAATTAATTGTAAGAGAGCCGCAGCTGAAACTTTTAAAACCTTCATCGTGTTTACAGTTTACATATGCGCAGGGATCATAAAGCGCATGTGTAAACGGCAAATTCGTGCGAAGTACACGTCTCAACCCAGATAGTAATTTAAGACGACGCATTATTAAACAATAATTTAATCCAAAATAGACTTTCTGGTCTATGCAAAAGTGCGCGCGCTAGCTTATGAAAAATACGAAAAAGTAGTTTTTTGTTTATTTTAAAAACTATAATTAATTTTAAAAAATCCAACTTTCATTTTGAAGAATATGTTTAGATTAAAACTATACAGAAAATTTAGAAACATAAATCGGTCCCGTTACTCCTAAAAATATAAATCTCTGTTTTAAAAGAGGTTTCTTTGATATATTTTTTTGTCTTACAAAAGTTAACCAATCGTGTAATCGCAACTGTCAAATTAAAGTCAATGTAATGAAGAATCAGGTTACCGAATATTATTTTCATACGTTTTGAAATCACTTAGAAAAATTGAGATCCCTGTCGTCAAAATTTCCAATGCGTTGCCTTAAACCTAAGCGAGGCGTGAGGCAAGTTTAAATTAGCCTTCCTAGTTATCACGCGACAAAGATACAATGTTGACGTAACAGTGCTTAGTACGTAACAAACTTTCATCATATTTGACGTAACAGTTTTTTGTTATTAAATATCAAATACAGGCAGTCCTCGTACTTACGGCATGTTAGGTTCTCGAAATACGCGACGTAAATCGAAACGACGTAAGTCGAGACATATTTTTTCATATGTTTACATGTAAAACTCAAGGGTTAGGATCCACACGGACTCGAAATTAAAAAAAAAAAAGCATTTATAACAAAGGATATACATACTTTATTATCAAAAGTAAGTTCTTAAAATAATTATATATGCACTTATGAAATTGCTAGTTATTTTTGGTATTTGTGTGTTATTAATTTTAATAATAATTATAAAACTTTAAGAGCTGTTAAGAGTTTTTCTTTATCTTTCAATATTGTTTGTACCGTCGTGCGTGATAAATTAAGTTCGCGTCCAATAGATGAAGTCGAACAACCGCGATCTTTGAGTTTTAAAATCTTAGATTTAACCTCCATTGTAATTGTCTTTCTTACTCTCTTCTTCACTTTACTATTACTGTCTTGTTTAGGTGGCATAGTTTAAAATTCACTTAAATATGTATGTAAAAACAAAAACTGTCAAAGATGCAAAAAAAACTAATGTATTACGTCTTGATTGTCCGTTGTTCCTGAAGTAACTAAACAAAATCAGCAGCATGTGCGGGGTAATCCCCGTACGCCGACACCCCGCCCCGCCGGCCCCACGGTCATTGACATCGCGACAAGTGAATTCTCCTATGCCGGAAATCGAAACAAATGACGTATGCTTGAGGAATAGTGTCAAAACATTGTTCGACGTAACTTGAAACGACGTAAATCGAAACGACGTAAGTCGAGGACTGCCTGTACTTGTTTGATTATAATTGACTTGACAATTTATAATCAAAGAAAACTCAAGTATGCAGCAACCTTTCATGCTATCTGGGAAATGTGAATAGTTCCACAAATTACGAGTTCTGACGATCCGCCATATGTAATAATGTGGTAAAGATGTGCGAGGTGAAAGTGTAACAGGCGTTTACATATTACGCACTAGTTCGTGTAACTCTTTGTGGAACTATTCGACGACATTCGCGAAATTGCGATGGTTTCCACGCGAACTACTGTTCAGTGTTTACACATTCGCTTCGCAATTCGTTACTGCATTCGCATAATTATGTAAACACGACATAATCGGTAGTTCATGTGAAACACGCATAGAGAAAGTTTCGTCTAACTCCGATGCCCACGAACTGGCGAATAAGTAAACGCTGTGTAAAATTGATACGAACATGGGTATTGGGTAGGTAATGGAATATGTAATGGCAAATGGCAATGAATAGGTATTGTACCATTTTTTTCCTATTCTATCTTTTTTTATGAGCATAGAGATTTAGTAGTAAATATTTTTTTGGAAGAATAGAACAGAATTTTAAAAAAGGAAAGAAGAAAAAAAAGGTGTGAGAGTGGAGGGACGATGTCTTTTTGGGAGAAGAAGAAAAAGTTCTGAAGAAAAACATGATGTATACGTACCAAGTCCAAACCAAATCTAAAAAATAGTAAGGATAATGTAACAAGAGCTAACACATCAGAGGGCTTTGAAGTAATTGACCAAAATGAATTAACTTAATAATGAAGCCTTGTTCATATTTTGTTCATAGTTTGTTCATAGACATTATGTGAATACCTGAATAAACAGCTGATTATTCAAAAATTGACAAAAGGTATTTATTAACTACATATTTACTTTTCCACCTTGCCTGGACATACTGATAGTCCAATTCAGAGTATTTTATGAAACGAGCAAAGAACTACAAGAAACTTGTCTTAATGTGAAAATATCACTCACCAGTGAAATTTGACTGTATATGACAGTAATACTCATTAGTCAGTTTGTAGGCCACATAATATGCATACTACACTGCATACATATATACTTACACTTTATATTTTATGTAACTATTTATATTACAACAATATCCATTAATATACATACACACAAACATACGCAAATATAAAATGTATATATTAAAATAATCAAACATATAAATTTTATATAAAGATATATATTTATATAGAGATAAAGACAGTTTTTGTTATTATGACGTTTATTATAGTTTAACGGTAACCACATATATTTACACACCACACCATCACTCTCACCTTTTTCATATTTTTTTGTTCACTTATAAAATTAATCTTGTATTTTTTAATATTAAATTTTGTTATTGTATGTTTTTGATTCCATGCAGAATATTTTATTTAAAAATTTCCTTTATTCATTCTCTTATCTTGGCATCCGGGTGAGAATGGTGTAGTATGTGGGAAGGTGAGCTTATTTTTTCCTTGTGAACTAAAACAGACCCAGTTATATTACATAAATTTTAAGAAAAAAATTGCCTTCAAAAAAGCACTGAAAAGTATAAAATAACTATCCGTTACTAATCAAAACTCCAGTACAAAAATAACTATAAATACGATAGAAATACCCATATAATTAAATTTGTCAGTTACTGAAGTCGGTGCCAAGCCTACCAAATTAATAAACTTTCTGTTGCTGCACATTGATTTGGCAACGACTTTAATAACTGTCAAATTTAATTTTATGTGTATTTCGTATTCACAAACTTCGTATTTATAAAGTTATTTTTGTACTTATTTTACATAGAAAGAATGAGTGATGAAAAACTAACGTAGAAAATGTACAGAGCGAAAGTGAGTGGTAAAAGAAACCAAGGAAGACCAAGGATGACTTATGAAGATAAAATAGCCAGTGTTGGCTGACGGAAATGCACTTGCATACCTGGGCGAAAATGTGTGAGGAGAATGATGACATTTAAGGAAGCGAAAGAAGTATGTAAGACCGCGACACTTGGCGCTCGGTCTCTCTGACTACCCCGTTAGGGATACAGCGTGAAAATATGTAATTGTCTGTATGTCATTTTGTACTTGAGTTATGATTAGTAACGGTTATTTTGTACTTTTCAATGTTTTTTTTTGGAGGCGGTTCAATTTTTTTCTTAATTTTTTTTTATTTCTTCCTTTTCAGTGATCTTGGCCTATATAAATATCTAGGGTAGGTCTACAATTAACTTCTTTTCTAATTCTGGAGCGCAACGACATACAAGAGAATCATCTATGTAAATAAAGCTTATAAGCAGTTCGCGTTATTTGGTGTTATTTGGTGTATCTTCGAAGTACAAGCTGGAATACTGGTGAAATTTAAATGGGACCACTTCGGAAGTATACTCTTTCAAACAAAAAAAAATTTTCGAAATCGGTCCACAATTGATGCGAACATATAACCTCCTCCTTTTTTTGAAGTCGGTTAAAAGGACGTTAAGTTAATAAATTAATGTATGAACATATAAATAAAATCGAAATGCTTGTCAAAGAAATTAAGACTTTTTCTCAAGTTTAATATGATTATTTTATACCAAAACCCAAAACGTGCTTCTTTTAAAATGTTTATCGGTATCTCTGTCGGTTTGTTTGTCCGGGCTAATCTCCGAAACGGCTAAATCCATTTTGAAGAGACATTGTGGTAGTGGTATGGAACCCTCGGGGCGCGAATCTAACTCGCACTTGGCCAGATTTTTTGACATTATGTACATCGCTACATATTAAAATATAATAACAATTTTGAACGCAAGTACATAAAGGATCAGACCATATTATGTACATCTTGTCGTGTAAAATATAAATTCAATGAACTTACCGGAGACACTGGTGGCTACGGGTCTCGCCTTCAGCAGCGGCTTCCTGTTGGAGTAAGGTGCGGGCTCAAGCAACTCGGTGGGCGGCGGTGGCTCGCTTGTCGCGTCCACCGAGGGCTTGGTGACTCGATAAGATGGCGATCTGCGGGCGCAACAATGCGATCTACGCTATGTTAATGTGTTTACACGCGGCTATAACAGAGAAAACACCACCCCTGACCTTGAAACTATGTGCCGCATATACGATCTCAGCACGTGTAAGCGTTAGTGGTGTTACAATGTTTTATTTGACAGGTATCAATTGAATTTGAAAGGTCTAGGTTATGTAGTTATTATATTTTAATAATATATCGGGTGCAATTGATATTGTATTTGTTTCTACCTTATCTATTATTTATAGCTTTACGAAGAAATGAATATACATCACAATTGATAGGTTATTTACCATGAGACTTCTACTACTATGACTAATGTGCTCAATGTAACACTGGCCGGTTGTTATGCATAATTATGGCTTCTGTTGGTCAATAATGCACAAACACGCCAAACGTGCAATCTAAGAGTCCGCCTATGCGCAGCCCAGTGTAACCAAATTGGTTCATTACCTCTGCACCCTATGGCAATAAAAATAAAGTTGATCGCAGTTGCGGTTTGATCATGTTTTAGCGCGGAGAAATCTAAACATTTGTTTTTACACATAATTGTGATTTGCAACAAAACTACATTACCAATAAAAAAAACTGGTTTTTATTATAATTACCTATCCATTTTAGTACAAATCATTTTAAAATTATGTAGAATTTCGGAGATGCAACTGGATCTTTGTGCAAAACAGGGTTTTCTGGAATTTTTTTATCGAAATATTTTTCTCCAATCATGTTTCCACATTTAAGTATCTCAAGATAAATAGTCGAAGTTGCATGTATCCAAATATCTAACTTACAGTCCTCTTAGATATCGAGATCCAGGTCACAAAACACACGAGTCTGCATAGGCAAACTCTTAACAATCAATGTTACTCGCAATTGCGATATCGCTATGGTCGCTAAATAAGCTGATGCGTCAGTTTCTTGACCACGAGTACTAGGTTACCCTTCTCTGATTTTTATTGTCGCTGGCTATAGGCAGCACGCATGTACTAATAAATAAGTCCGACATTTTTAAAGATTGTCTGTGATCCGTATTTACATCCAAATTCGTGGGTTTATGTCCAAATCCGTGCCGACGGACTTGTATGGGTCCGAGCACAGAGAGAGTATATTGCCTGTGATATTGCTCCCGACGCGTACGAAGCGTGTGACGGCGTCATTCAGACTATCAATTTTCCTACCCGGAAAACACATGGTACCAAAAGAGACATGTACGATTTACACTTGATGTACACCCATCAGTACCGCAGAAGATCCACGGGCTACCACGGGTTCACGAGTCCACAGATCCACAGGTCAGCGGACATGTATCAATCGCACAGTTGTCTGTGATCTATCCGAACCTATCCATTTTTGCAAGCACCTAGTTCTCACGAGGTATACCAACATAGACTGAGAGGACTCATTCACGACGCCTTTTAAAATTCCACATACTATAGGTATCTACATGTATATATGCAGTATATGTTCTGTGTATGTATTTTTAAGTGATGTGTATAAGTTATTCCAAAAGCGCCTTTTCTTACTTAGAAATAGGTAATAAAACTGAACACTCCAGATGGTTGTGTAATAATATAATACAAAGAACTGGAGGACTCCACAGTAGCACCTAGGGTATAAGACAATTTACAAATGTAAGTTTCTCAAATTGACTTGGCTGGGAATCGAACTCAGGATCATCGGCTTGAAATACCGATACATTAACCATTGCGCCAATCAGAAATACACAAAACTAATCATAAAAATAAATGCAATTTTTATGGAAATAATATGCTAATCTCATTCGTCGCTATTGAACCTCTATTATGCGAGATATTTATTTTTCTTATATATATGTACATATTCCCTGACTACTATTGTTATTTTCCTTGGTTACGTTCCATATACGAAAATTAAAAAAGTTTATTAATTTCATTTCTTTCCGAAGCCTTTTGATATTACGATGAAAAACAACGATCTTTTGGTATAAATGCCTGTACGACGCAGAAGTTCAGCTTTTTCTTTTTAATTTTAATAAATAAATATTATATTTAACTTTATACTACAAAATCTAACAAAAAACTTCTAAATACTGTAACTTAAAAAGTCGTTATTTTTAAAGCTGAATCTATTCGTTCCGCAACCGGACCACGGAGTAATTTTATTTTAATTACCGGCAACTGAATGAACAAAATATTTGTAGTTATTCTGTTAAAATAATTTATTTACATTTGCCTTATTAAATAATTATCTTGAATCTTTTTTTCATTTTAATTTTTATTATTATTTTGTTTTATTTAATTTAATTATGTAACTATAGAAGAATAGACGGAGAAATAGATTCAGCATAAAGTTTACTGTCCATCGAGATGTAGCTTTGTAGACGTTTCAAAATATCTCGTGCCTGGCGGCGGCGGCATACTGAAATTTGTTCGCAAATGTTTTGTAAGCATTGAATTCTACGTTACACTAAAATAGTACATCAAAGCAATGATCGTAGCGTTACGGGCTGGCTGAACATGGCGCGGAAACTGGCCCTGCTTCGCACGCGCCGTAAGCAGAGACCATAGGTAACTTTTGTAGAGGCAGTGCTAATGTGTCGTCGCTCAGAATGGACAAGTACAATTGAAAGTGCGATTATTCTCACGACGTTTTCATCTTGCGTATATATAAAAGAATTAAACAGACTTCAAAAAAAATCACTGAAAAATGCGAATTAACTATCTTTTACTAATCAAAATTCAAGTACAAAAATAAATACGATACAAATACCTATATTATTAAATTTTACAGTTACTGAAGTCTGCGCTAATCTACTAAACTAATAGAGTTTCTGTTGTTGCACATTGATTTGGCACCGACTTCAACAACTGTGAAATTTAATAATATAGATATTTGTATTGTATTTATAGTTATTTTTGTACTTGAGTTTTGATTAGTAAAGAATAGTTAATTCGTACTTTTCAGTGATTTTTTTTGAAGTCGGTTTAATTTTTTTAATATTTTTTTTATTTCTCCCTTTTGAATGACCTTGGCCTAAATAAAAATCTAGGAAGTTCTATAATTAACTTCTTTCCTAATTATGGAGCGCAATGTACAAAAGAATCATCAATATAAATAAATAAAGGTTATAAGCAGTTCATGTTATTTGGTGTATCTTCGAAGTCCGAGCTCCATTACCAGTGAAATTTAAAAGATACCAATCTGGAAGTATATCCTTACAAATAAAAACTAATTTTCTAAATCAGTTTATTAATGATGAAGTTGTGAGGTAATAAACATAAAAAAAACATACAACCGAATTGAGAACCTCCTCCTTTTTTTGAGTCAGTGAAAAATTAATTCGATTCATTAAAAATACATTTTAAATGTATGGATTTTTTTATTCGTTATCATAAAGGTATTATACAAGTGTTTCATATGTGAAAAGAAGTACAGTGCGCCACATTGTACACTGCACAAGCATCGAATTAAATCGTAGTTGAGTCACAGTATAAACATAACAGCAAGATGTCCTCATAGAAAAATACCGTACGCAGTTTGTGTGTGTGCGCACTAATACGGACGCGCCGTGGCACGCACACAACGGCAATATTCTGGGTGAATATGGATAAAATTGTTGCGGGGCCGCGCGCGATGCGAACATGCAACCACTTTCATTTGTCTTTAATTCGTTCTTCACATCGTTGCAAATACGAAAATATCTAATCATATAAACCACCCATTCCCAAAGTGGGCGATAACGCCCCCTGTGGGCGCTGCAGGCCTAAAGGGGGGCGGTAAGAGACCCAGAAAAAAAATGGGGGCGTTGTGTAGAGGCCTGGGGGGTGATTTGTAATTTCATTTAGCTAGGAGGCATCTTAGACAACGACTGCATGAGCTCTCGACTCAGTAGACAAAATAAGTTTGGGAACCTAGAATATAAACGAACGCATTATAATGTCCTTAGATGCCTAAATAATTGTTGTTATTTGAATCCAGAATTATCAATCTTTAACATAACTACAAGAAATGAAATTTATCAAGCATAAAACTTATCAGTGTCTATTGTTTTTTTTATTTTTTTTAATATTATATACTAAATGTATAACTAAACGAGAGCTCTCCGCATCCCACTCCCAACGCAACAATCCTACGTATGCGGCCGAGAGCAGGCAATTCCGTTAGGCGTGCGGCGGGGATCGACCTTCAGATGATTGGAACACAGCGAATGTTTCGAACGAACACTCAATCTAGTAGGTATTCTATAAATATCATTGCTTGCAAGCGTAGTTTTTTTTTTATTTAACTATAGACACTATTTTGGTTAACTACTAAATTCGAAGTCAATGAAGAACGATTATTCCTGGTCCGTTGACAGTTTCGTACTTTTGTACGTAAACAGCAAGTAGGTGTACATCAATCGTATAAGACGAATACGCGTACACGAAGCTACGTCTCCATGGACAGCAGGCCTAAGTCATTAAGCTAGTGGTATAGCAGCTGGATAAATAAAAATATATTACTCGTTCGGTAACCCCGGATCATTAGTCACTTCGTATTTTTAAACATTTTTTTGGGAAAATATCTTAAAATACTGAATTTCTGATTATAATAACTTTCTCTGAACTGTTATTTACTGTTATCAAATATTATTTATACAGATAGCTAT
This sequence comes from Zeuzera pyrina, assembly GCA_907165235.1. Taxonomy (NCBI): domain Eukaryota; kingdom Metazoa; phylum Arthropoda; class Insecta; order Lepidoptera; family Cossidae; genus Zeuzera; species Zeuzera pyrina. The sequence continues at coordinate 12,048,175 of OU015641.1, forward strand.
TAGTTAAAAAAAATACACGAACTACACCACAAAACTACCCTTCACGCTTCGATTCATTACTGCTACGTGTCTACGAAATACTCGTACTACGAATGCGCTACGAGAATAAAGCTACGGTGTAGGCATTGGTTTTGTAGCAATTAAGGTGCGATTAAAAAGACATCTAAATATAAATTACATACGGACAGTAATTTATTTACTTTTATTTTAGACATAAATGAACAGTTAAGACAGTACACATTATACAAACTATAACCATATTAACGACATCTTTCTTGGAGACTTTTTTATACTTCAAATGAAATAAGACAAACGGACAAATAGACAATGTAATGATAATAATTGGACTGAAGCAATGGACATTTACAATGGCTAAGAAAGTACTTTAGATTGCAAATGCCTTGGTAGCCTCGAGTACTAAACACTAAGCTATGATGTTGTTATTGATTGATTATTTATTGATACCTTTGTGATAATCGAAACATAAATACATACAAAACAATTATACATATTATTATTAAAATAATCAATAATATATAAATATAGACTTTATACATAACACTGCTTAATTTAAACGCCACACGAACATCATTAGATAGATGATCGTTTGTAACGCTTCTTTAACTTAGTGCTTAGTGATTGACAATAGACGAAGCACCGCTATTTTGAGTGCGGAAATTCAATATACCAAAACAAACACATTGAACGGTTCGGACACAGTCGTGATAAATGATAACAGATAGGCATACAGTATGCCACGAATCGCATATACAGGTGTCCCTAATATTACGGATCTATCGAACAGAGGACAGAGGTCATTTTGAAACATTTTAGTTATATAAATAGTCTCATTACTGATGGTTCCATAAATAGAAAGAATGAATCGTTTTTTAAATTTGATCTTTTTTTTTTCATAAGATTGCATAGTACTCTTACCAAACAAATCATTAATCAAATAAAATTGGTCGGTTTGATTCACGCACAGAGTTCCGTATGATACTTTTAAAACACTAAATTTCTAAATATACATACATATCTTCACGTTGTATCCCTAATGGGTAGAGAGGATGGGGCGCCAAGCTGATGGAAATGTCAAAAGCTGCCATATACCTAGGCGGAAGGAAGAGATTAATGAGATTTGAGAAGACAAATAAGTATGTAAGGAGTGCGATGGTTCTTAGGGTCTCTTTTCATTCCCATCATTCTCTATACACACCATCACCTGGGGATGGGAGTGCTTTTGACGTTTCCGTCACCTAAGACCTTGGCTATTAGATCTTCATATATCAGACCGTCTTCCTTGGTTTCTGCTATCCCTCATTTTTGCCCTGTAAATTTTATTCGTCTTCACTCATTTCATAATATTTTCCTGTAAATTTCGGGTAAGTTCATGAAGTTTCTAGAATTTCTAATATTTTCAAAGATAAGGGATATGAATGTTCGAATCGAGTTCAAGTACCTAATTAACGCCATCTTTAATTCGGTCTTGAATATTTTAAAATGTTTACTAGTGCAACATAATACGTATGTTGTTTAACAAGACGTACGTAATATAACTATGTCATATTCAAAATTTCCGAAAATTTCGACTGCAACAAACGGACAGACAGATGGATGCATGAGTAATCTTACAAGTGTTACGTACTTCCTTTTAAGATACGGCACCCTAAAAAGAACGAGTTATTATTAACTAAAATCCTTACTTTTAGGAACAGCCTGTAGACCCACCGTCCTGTCGTATAGGAAAAATATTGTCTAGAGCTACCAAATATAGAAATTTGTTTACATAAAACTGTCCAGTGTACCCTCCCGCAATCCAAACACGTTCCACCCTCGCGGTGGTAAAATGAGGGTAAAAAACAAGTGAGTGAACCTGTAGTAGCGTTTAGCTGATAGCGTATTCATTACACAAAGGCGTCTACACAGTGTGGTGTCTCTAGTCTCTAGCCCTTATACCCGATTTACATTGGTCGAGTGTTTAGCGAAGTAGTAAGTACAATACGTAATAAGTACAGTGGTGTAAACCGATCGGACAATAGCGAGTCAACTTAGCTTGCAAGCTGCCTCGCAAGTGGAGCCAAATAGAATCGTTTTTTATTTTTTGTGTGATTTCTTGGGTAAAAGTGACACCCTTCGCGCGCGCACTTTTCCCTCGCACGATTCTTGACTCGTCACTTGGCGTAGTGTAAATGGTCGAATTTAATAGCGTATGCGACCGGCAACAGGACGGTCCGTGTGTACTGTTATATGCAATATTGTAAACAAAATGACGTCTAAATGGTAAATATTCATTTTTATATATAAGAGAAGAAGATAACACTTTCGCTTCTATTTGCTCCATTGTAATGAAGAAAATTCTACGCGAAATTGCACGTATTTTTCGATGTTGCTCGTTCATTTCGACGGAATAATGTCACTTGACTTGCTGTAGTATAAATGGACACAGGCGTTCGCCACTCGCCACTGTCCTTGACTAATGTAGGCTTTACGAGCGTTGATTGTAGTTATTATAGAATTGAAGAAATGTATTTTGAATTAACCAACCAAGATTTCGGCAATTTTAATTGCCGAAATGTTGGGCCCATTCCATGACAATTATTTTGTATGTTTTTTAATACCTACAACCAAGTTTAACTCGAGTGGTTTGATATTTAGACTACAAATTAGACGACTGTTTGAGATTTTTGATGAAATAAAAATAGATTGTGTTATCAAATGGCCGTAAAAATTACAGGAAATATTGTTAAATAAAATATATCTTTTATAGATTTTAAATCTCTATGAGTTACGAACACAGTATTCTTAAAAACATCCTCTACCGTAGGTATTTTCGGGAACCCTAATCTTAGCATACGGAAAGTTGATTTTTTGGATCCCGCTCAGTGCTAACAAATCATACATAAACTTTAGCTTACAATAAGTAGTTAATTTTTTTAACTACAACAACGTTTTTTAATTTTCAAAATTCAAGGCAGAATTTTTTTTTTCTGAAAAGAGTCGCGCAAAAACAAGATGAAGTAGAGAGGGAATAAAGATGGAGAGATGGGTAGATCCTGATAGATACGTGTTACGGATCCGTATCATTTTTTAAATATAAATTTGAAAATGATGAATTATATATTATTGCTTTTAATAAATGTAAACGATGATTAAAACTGGGTGGCTGCGTCATCACATGATCGTGTATATTATAAAAAACGTTTGGATTATTAAAAGATTTAGGAATTTGGAATGCGCAATATGCATTGCATCATTGCATGACATTGTTCGTTCTGTAATATTACTTTTCATATTCTTTGACCCCAAGTCCGGGTTGGCCAATTAGCAAAGTTTTGGGGTGCCACTTTTTGAGTGCATGTAACCTATCTACCTCTTTTGTATTATAACATCATTGTAATAAATATAATAAAGTCTAGAGTCTAGAAACTAGGGTATAAAACATGGACACGCTCTTAGAACAAAAGCTCCGTTATTGTTCTCGGCAAAAGCTCGGTTATTGGTTCGAGGTTTCTACGACTGAAACTATAATCGTGAGTTTTCGCGCTGTCTTTGGTGGCGATCGTCATAATGGAATACGCCTCCAAGTGCAATTGAAAGCATTTTTAGAGCAATGATACTAATAACAAGTAACTGCTTCTCTGAACACAAATACGTAATTTGCAATTAGCTAAAATAAACAGAAACTTAAAAAATTCGTAAAAGAAATATAACGAAAAGTAGTTTCAGTTGTGAAAAGTAATTTCCATCGGACGCTATGTTGATACTTCTCGTCCCTGGGGTGCTCCCCCTGTTCGTTGTGTGATACCCCTGGCACAAGCCTGAGTTTGTGGTCACACAATTTGGGTAATTTTCTGGAATATTATTATTATTATCCAAGCCGAATGGGAAATGCAGTGACGTTATTAATTTATGTATTTGATATTGGAGTCTGTAAGATTGAGTAAACTAGTATAGACATGAGTTGCGCTACGCCGGGGAATTGCGCCAACTCCGTTCACTGTACCGGATGTGTCGGCTGAATTATTCCAAATGTTTTGGCACATAACACGTTTTAGCGCATAATATGCTGCCACCGCTAAAAGTCAGCGAATGCGTGCTTCGCGACCGAGTCGTCGCGTAACATTTTGCTGCGCCATGTCGCAATTTTGAGTTAACTCAAAGCACCGTCCCAGTAAGATGCGCCTGAGTTACTGAGTTGACACAAAGAAATTTGCTGAGTTACCCATGCCTAAACCAGTTACGAGAACTGATGACTAGTACAAAAGCGTCGTAATATTTGAAATATTTTAGATATAGTTTAGCTTTTATCGTATTTTAGAGATACATTAATCAATAGCATGCTTTTAGTGTTACTTAAGGAGAAAGGAATAGAAACATTTGTCAAAATATCTTCCACGTAATTTTCTCTGAGATGGATGACGCGTGTCACGTTAGTGAAAAATACTAATGGGTTCAATGACACGTATATGCTTTTTAAAAACTCCGGTAATTTCGGCAATCTAGCGTCTGTTTTATTAGTTTTTGGTGTTTAGTGGTTGATAGTGGTGATGTAGTTACTTAAATAAATTTTTAGTTGTTAGGATAATATGCATGTTATCCTTGCCAATATTTTAACTTCATTGTAGAGTAAATGCAAACATATATTTTTTTATTCAATATGTGACGGATGATAGATATGATAGGTAGTTATTAGTAAAATCACTTCTTTTATGTCCAATAACTAATTCAAAAAGTGTGTGATGCTCTGTGGTTATGTGTACTTTTAATTAATTTAAACAAAGAGTGCTCCACACTTTTTGAATTAGCGTTTTTTTAGTTTTTTTTTAAACTATAGTATTTTATTCGTATTCTTTTCAGTAAATAATTTTAATTGATACCCATATCATGGGAGTGCATAAAACAGAACTGTTCCGCCATATTGAATTTAGAGTGACGTCATTTTATTTTTCGTCTTCTTCTCAGCAAACTCTTTCATTTGATACCCATATCATGATGGTAGATAAGAAAAAAATTTGTCCGCCATATTGAATTTAGTGCAACGTCATTTTATTTTTTGTATTCTTCTCAGGACTCTTTCGTTTGATACCCATATCATGATTGTAGATAAGATTCGTCATCTTAGGCCGTCCGCCATATTGAAATTAGTGTGACGTCGTTTTATTTTTCATGTTCTTCTCAGCAAACCCTTTCATTTTATACCCATATCATGGGAGTGCACAAAAAAGAACTGTTCCGCCATATTACATTTAGAATGACGTTACTGAGCTAACCATGCTCAATCCGAAACCGGAAAGTGGGTCAACTTTAATTTCCAAGATTTTTTTACATAGTTACAGGCTAATAAAAGCGTGAAAAAAAAATTATTGAAGTATATTCGGTAGAACCGTAGAAATATGCTATTTGAATTTAACTATTCAAATAGTATTATTTCAGCATTTGTCTCTTAACCTTTTGTAGTCTATTTACTAAATTAAATAATTAATTCAGAAACCTTCGCGGGCGTATGCAGAACAATTCACCAAAGTTTAATCACATTCGGATAAAAATGGTTTATCACAGACTAGTAGTTTCCATCATTTTCTTTCAATCTACACCTTATAATATAGTTATGGTTAATGATTTACTTAAAGTATAGGTAAGCTCACTAAATAATATGGACATTAAACGCACTATTATGCACGTAAATAAAAAAGTTTAAACTTTAGAAATATTGTCTAATTACAAAGTAAATCCTTTCAGAGTTAAACGGTTTCAAAATCAATAAAAATTTCATAATCCATCTCCTCGGGCGCTGTCGTCGAATTTTTATTAGGTTGTGAATAACTAAGAAAAGTTATTTAAAAAGCTTAACTTAGTTAATGTAAAAAAAATTTACAATGGATCCAGAGTTATCGCAGACGTCGCGGTATTAAAATTTAAAGCTGTCTGTCACAAAAAGGACTATTGTAGCGCTTGTACAATCGATCGAGTGTACCTACATCAGGAGACGACTCTACAGGCGAGGCGTGGCTGGGGGAGGGGCGCTGACGTCATCCGGCCGTGACGTCATTTGACGCTCGACCCAGATACAAGTGCGTGAATTGGTAAGCTTTCAGAGAGCTTTCACAATTTTTTGTTTTTAAAACTTGGATACGAGTAAAGTTGTCGGCCAAGTTTTTAGTGTCGTCGGCGACAATAGATTGTTTACTGACTGGAGACAGTGCCGTCCAAACAAAAAATTGGCAACGTGCAAGATGAAAGCATTCACCTAAAATGAATTTTCAAAGCTGAAACATGCTTTTTAAACACGTTAGACTGATAAATATTTGTCTATGAGATATTTAAAGTGTATTCAACTAGAATGAAAAAAAAATTCTTAAGCACGGAATTATGTTAACTCGATTTATGGAACTACCGTTCTATTTATTATCCATTCTACAAATCGCGAAAGTTTACTCCAGTTCCAATATGGTCAGAATCTGCTGAAATTACCGAAAACTTCTGATGCGATCATGAAAAAAAACGTAAAGACGATGAGCTTAGGATAACAACGCGTAACCAATAAAACATACGAAACTGAAGAAGTTTTTTTGGAGCTTAAAGGGCTCTGTTTGCCGAGCAAGCATTTGCACATTGCATCTCCTTCAAATAAAATAGATAATACTAGAAAATATGACGGTCTGTGCAGTGAATTAATGTCATAATACGACAAATAAAAACATAAAAAACTTTATAACAACACTGAATATATTGTACCTATTATATTTAGTTTCAATAGATTTAGTTACAATTTTCTTTCTTTATTTACCCGCTACAATCACAAAGCTTTCTGTGGTTAGCTGGAGGAAATCTCGTACAAAATATTGTAATTTTTGTGTTCAATAAAGGTAATATTGCATTTCGCAGATACTACATTTTAATCGATGCACTGTTTACTGACACGTATAACTTTTTTGCTTCAACAGTTTGGTTTTACGCAGTAACTGTAGACACGTTACAATAACTGCTTACGTGATTTTATATTTAATGAGGTGTATTATTGACGTGTCAGTGATAGAATTTGTTTTTTTAAAGAAGATTTTCAAATAGTTAAAAACAACCTGACACCGAAGAAGGCGATCGCGAAGCGTAATAAAGCGATCGTCTAATCTAACCTACCCGCTAGAAGTCGTTTTTGAGCAGAAAAGATTTCTTGAAATGAAACTTTGTTTTCGGAATTCGATTAATACCGAAAATCAGCTATACAGGCAGTTTTAGCTCCGAATAAATAGTTAACCAAGTGTCAAAACGGGAAGCAGTAGTTAATGTAACGCTTAGCCCAGTAACTAATTTGTGGTTCGGTATTGCTTGTTAGTACATTCTTTTTAAGCTTTTATAATCAGACCCTAAGTATACTAATTTTTCAATTTTATTTCATTTAAATGCTAAAGTAAGCTATTCGGTCACCATTTCGCAAAAATAAATCACAGTTTGTACCCGACTACGGCGAAGCAAAAAGGAGGGTTATAATTTTGATCGGTATGTATGTGGGTATGTTATGTATGTTCATCTGTTCCCTCATAACTTGTAAACTATTTATCATAATTTGACAAATGAGGTATCGTTGGAAGCGTCTTGATCATCCGCTGGTTATAGGCTATGTGACGTCATATCAAATTGTATATGGCGCCCTCTAGACTACATAGTCATGAACTATAAAAATTTTTTGTATGTTAGGATTATAGGAATAACATATTGTATTTGCTTTCATTTTTTCATTCTACTTTAAAAAAGTTTACCCGACTACACCGAAGCAAAAAGGAGGGTTGTGATATTTTCATTCTACTATAAAATTTTCAAAAGTCTGGACCAAAAAATGTAAAGCGGCTCTGCAAATACTTTAACAAGAAATTATAACCCCAAAATAATTTAAATAAAAAGTAAGTTCAAAAACTAAAACGGGACTACTGAAAAGTCACACTAAAAAGTATGAAACAAGAATGTACTCTCATCTGAAATTGTTACGTACAAACTATTCAATGTTTTTTTTTTTATTTATTTTTTTTTTCAAATAAACCCAATTACAAGGTGTTTTTGAACGTCAAATCTACCTTATTATGTACTAAATGTATGACAAAACATGATGTTCTCCGCATCTTACACCCAACACAACGACCCCACGTATCCAGCCGAAGTAGGCAATTTTGTTACGCTTGTTTGTATACATATTATGTCCACCGTCCCGATATCGCTATTTCAGTGTGTTCAAATTTCGGTAAAATCTCAATCTCAAGATTTTCAGAAAATCGATCTAAATGTAAAGAAATTCATTTAAACTATAGGGACACTTCTCCACCAAAAAGGCTTTCAAATTATTTTTAAATTTAAGGTCCGGAGGGGCCTTCATGTCTGACGGAACTTTGGTGTACACCATGACGGCATTAAACCTCACACTTCTCTTAAAATTTGCCGTTCTGCCTTTGGGTATAACCAGTATTGGTTTCTGCTGGGCTTGTAATCTCATGCTCTTAAAATCGGGTCTAAGTGGAAATTTGTCAGGGTATCGTCTAACCAATTTACACAATTCGATAATGTACAAGGCCGTCATTGTATGTACCTTTAATTTTACAAAGAGAGGCCTGCATGATACTCTATTTGAATTTATATCGCACAACAATCGAATACACCTTTGCTGAAGAGTAAAAATCTTGTTTACATCACCCGAGTCTCCCCACACAGGTAAACCATAAATTAATCGAGACTGAAAAAACGCATAATAGGACTGAATGGCTGCCTTTCTGGTTGATATACCAACTAAGCTCTTTAATGCAAAACAGAAGCTACTTAATTTGCTTATCAGACTTTGAACATGAGCTTTCCAGTTTAGGTTCATATCAATAAGTACTCCAAGGAACTTGGAATAGTCAACTGTTTATAGTCTATTAAATAAACTGTTTATAGTCTATTAAATAAACAACTTACACGTAACATATTTTAATGTATTTATTACATATTCACAGTGATGTTCAGAGGATAGCCGTGGTCGTCTGCCACCTACTCTTACAAAACAATACATTCTAACAATAGTAAGAGATTATAAGCTTTAGGACAAAGTGGCATACGACCACGGCTATCCTTTGAACAGAGCGTTACACACAGTTACAGAACAGTTTAGAGCGTGATTTTTCAGTAGTCGGGTTTTCCTCTTTGAACTTACTTTTTCATTTCTACCGCACATATTATGCATACTTATCCTGTCAGCGACTACACTATTGTGAATAGTACTACATAATAAGTCCTACTTACCTGATTACGGCGAAGCTAAAAGACGGATAGTGTACTTCGCTTCACTGTCTGTATGTATATTATATGTATGTAAACCTATATGAGTATAAGTATGTAGTATTTATTAATTAGATTTGTGATATTACATACACGGATAACATAATATAGGTGACGTCAACATAAATACAATATGGCGGATGCCCTTAGATGGGTAGGCTAGAATTTTCAATCGTTAAAAACAAACCGGACTTGAAACCGGGAGAGTCGGATTGTCGGTCAGTCTCATTAATCTTTAAGCCAACGGTTCAACAAAATATTTATAGTTCCATCAATATTATTCAGTTGGCTTGTATTACCACTAGAATGCCGAATATTTTCCTGTTTGTCCCCAAGTTGCTAACATTAATATGTACCCCATAGGTTCTGTTAACATTAGTAAAGACATTGCTAATTTATATTATAACAGAAAATGTAGAAAAGAAGGCCGACTTCCTCGTCGTGCGTAACGTAACTGCCTATACTCTCGGCCGGATACGTAGGGTTGTGGCGTTGCGTGTGAGATGCGGAGAGTATCTCGTTTAGTTATACTAATAAACAACACTAATGGATAAGTTATTGATGTTTGTTAAATTTAATTTGTAATGGATTCGAATAACTAAAATTATTTTGGCATCTAAGGACATTATAATATGTTTGTTAATGCGATTAAGACATTTTTAACCAACTTCAAAAGAAGGAGGAGGCTTTCAATTCGGTTGTATTTTTTTTATGGTTGTTACCTCAGAACTCCGTCATTTATGAACAGATTTGAAAAATTCTTTTTTTATTTGTAAGGATATACTTCCAGATTGGTCCCATTTAAATTTCACTGGTATTGGAGCTTGGATTTTGAAGATACACCAAATAACATCGAATAACGCAAACTACTTACAAACTTTATTTGTTTAAAGTATATAGTAGAGATGATTCTCTTGTATGTCATTGTGCGCCAGAATTAGAAAATAAGTTAATTCTAAACCTGCTCTAGATATTTATTTAGGCCAAGGTCACTCAAAAGGAACAAATAAAAAAAATAAAAAATTTAACAGATTTAAAAAAAAAATCACTGAAAAGTACGATTTAAGTATCCTTTACTGACCAATACTCAACAATACTCAAGTACAAAATAATTTTATAAATACGATACAAATACCTATATAATGAAATTTTAAAGTTACTGAAGTCGGTTTAATTTTTTTATTAATTTTTTTGTAGTTGTGACAATGTGAAGAACGAATTAAAGACAAACGGGAGCGGTCGCATTGCTTTGTATTGCATTGCATTGCGTAGTGTGCGACCCCTACTGGCGCTACAATAATTATCCATATTCACCCAAAAAATTGCTGTTGTGTGGGTGCCACGGCGCGTTCGTATTAGCGCGCACACAAACAGACCGCGTACGTTGGATTTCTGTGAAGACATCCTACTGTTGTGTTTATGCCGTGTTTATAATCCCTAAAAATACAATGCACAGGGTCGTAACAAGGGTGACATAAATAGAATTCTAAAACGGGTATGAATCAGATTAAACATGTCATTGTGTGAAATGATTAATCGGTTTTGAGGCCAAATACTCTGTTTAAAAAAATCGAGGGGAGAGAAAATATTAATAACAACACCTCTACATCGAATTACATTAAGCCTACCAAAAAGTAACATCATAAAAAATACTTCAAATAGGTTCATTTTAAGACTACGAATTATAATATATGTGAGATAGATACTCTTTTGGGCGTGATGGTAGAATGCAGCTGTTAGGACCCGGCTGCCAAAATTTTGAGCGTTTTTAAATAAATTTGCTCAGGCAGGCACCACGTTTAATGAATGTGAAATTTAAATATATATTACTCAATACATTTGTCTAGCGTCTGCCTAAAACCATTACGCAATTTATGAATTTTCGTTCCGCACTTTTTATTCTGCAATGTGATGCCTTTTTGAGAGATTTTTAAATATTTCTCCTAAATTACTTGAGTAAGTTACATAAAATTAGTGCTAACAGGAAGACAATACAGTTTACTAAATACTGGCTAAAGGATATTTTATTATTTGAATTATTATTCCAGTTATTACGATAAATGTCACGTTCGGGTGGCGGAGTGTGAGAGCGGAGCCTATGCAAAAATCATTTTTTGGGAGCTTGCTCTTAAAGAGAGTAAGATTATAGTGGCCACATCAAAATAGTAGCTTTTTTATTTAGTAGTACCATAGATCTGTGATGTTGATAAAATATTGTTTGATTAAGATTTTTATTACTTTATAGATCGTGCAATTTGTTTTCTTATCGCGTTAATAAGTTTTTTTTTATATTATATTTAAGCAATTTGTTTATTATCATTTTAATAATAAATCACAGGAAACTTTTCTTGGTATTATTCTTTATCTGTGCAAGAGTGCTTCTTTGAAACTTCGAGGACATTGGTTCAGATTTACTAGAACAACTCACTGAACACTACTTTTAATTTTATTAAAATAATACGTTCAGAAACGAAAATATCACGCGTTCAGAGATTCACTAAATCACGATATTTAATTATATCTTGCTTTATTGCTTTTGGGCCGTTAGCGGATACAGTTAAAGATATACTAATTGTGATTGCATTAGACTACTTCTACTTAACAGCTCATGACGGCGGTTAGAATTTAATTATCGCTGACTACCTCTATTCGACTAAACTGTACACGTTCGCTTGGTTACTAGTTGACAACTACACACAACTAAAGTTAGACTCTTACATAATATATAAGGCCTATATACAGCCTCATTAATACGTAGGCAGCCTCGCCATTAAAATGTTACAAAATTATCCCAGATGGCTAATTGACGTGGTTAAAATTTTAGTGAAGCTAGCAAAAGTTTTTCTGAACGCTACTTTTGGAGGTAAGGTGAGGACATACCAAAAATGTAAACATTAATTTCAAAGTGTTAAAAATAGTAATGCGAGGTTTATACATTCATAAAATATTAAGACCATAAGATATTTCACATCTATTTCCGTAGACATTACTGTCTTTAAAGAAGACTCATCATTTCAATTAATTTTAATCGTGATGGCACTGGAAATAAGTCTACCCAACCATTCGTCGCCCTCATGACGTGTTTTAAATGCTTACCTATAATTTATAACAATATTTTTAGATACTGGTAATGAGCTAAATGAAAAAACTCCAAACAAACAGTCACTTATGCATTATGAACAATATTTTAACGAGTTGTTATTTATAGTAACTTTTTACGTAAGCATAGCGTGCGTCTAAACTATCGGGATAAAACCCAGTAAGATTACCAAGAAGCTGCGTGTTAGTAGAAATAGGCACTAAAAATTATGTAAAGCTATAAAATTGGGCCACTAGAATAAAAAAATTGATCGGAAAAATATTTTGATATATTATTTATAGGTACATATGGTATGTACCATTGTACACAGTCTGGCCGTAATTACTGTTACAATAAAAGAAACAATAACATTACATTTGAATTTGGAACCTGTCATTCTCATATGAATATATAAAAATGAATGTTTTCTCATTTTCGCATCTTGTTAAATATTCTTGTGATATTAAAATGGAGTGGGGTGATAAAGAGAATCGAATTGCTGTGCTAGCATTACATAAGGTAGGTATGGAGCCAAATGCAATTTTTGAAACTCTCCATCGGCATTAGTCGAATGTTTGTGTGGGCTATTGATAGGTATAACGAAACGTCCTCTATTTGTGACAGAAAAAGATCTGGCCGTCTACGTAGTATTCGTACTATTAAGGCGATCAAAGCAATGAGGGAAAGATTTCGAAGAAAACCTGTCTGAAAGCAAAAGATTTTAGCAAAGTCGCGTATCTTTATATAAGATGTCTTGCAACTTATAAGAGTATGGCCATTACTTAACATATAATTTAAAAATGAATAAGGTGGTAAAATCAAAATAACTTAGGCGGTATGCAAAGGCAGGTCACAGAAAATTTTTATTTATTGATGAGAAAATGTTTACTATCGAGCAACATTTTAATAAGCAGATTGACGGAGTTTATGTTAAAAGCTCTAGAGAAGCTTCTCAATTAGTCAGTAGGGTTCAACGTGGGCATTATCCGGCTTCAGTGAAGGTTTGGTGGGGTGTTAGCTATCAAGGAGCGACAGCCACATTTTTGTGAAAAAGGTATTGCAACATCGGTCCAGGTGTATCCAGATCCGATTAATAAGAAGGTAGTTAAGCCTCTTAACAACACCACGTTCCATAATCAAGAGTAGTCCTTTTAGCAAGACTCAGCACCAGGTTATACTCGATCCACATAGGCGTGGCTGGAAAGGAACGTTTCTGATTTGATCATATTTGAAGACTGGCCGTCATCTAATCCCGATCTTAATCCACTTGATTATGATTTATGTTCTCTATCAGAGAGCATGGCACGGTCTAAACGCCACGATAATATGGAGTACCTAAAACATTCCATAAGATCGGTAGTGGCGAATTTTCCCATGGAGAAAGTGCGTGTTTCAATCGATAATTGGCTACAACGTTTAAAGCACTGTATTAAGACCAATGGAGATAATTTTGAATGAGTCTCATATAAATATTTAAATTGCTATTACCTTGCCATAAATATTGTTACAAAGAAAATATATTTTTTTTTCTATTACATAAAACGTTAATTACTGCAGTGTGCGGTAGTTTATACATTATTATTATAGCATTTTAAAAATATGAAGCTCATTAATTGTAACAGTGTTTATGGCGAGACTGTGTACATTAATATATTTTATTATTCTTCTTTCATGCACGTGACTAGTGTCTGCAATTCTGCTTCTGATGGTGAAGCACAGCTGAAGCACAGCATCGTCAGCGTACAATAAGCAATTTACCACTGTATCATCACATATCATACTACTCATACTACCTTTCAATGTCTGGAGGCAACTGTCCAAATACAGCACGAAAAGCCAGGCAGACATCACGCAGCCCTGTCTGACGCCTGAACAGACTTCGAACATGTCACCATCTAGCCTAACACAGGCTCTATGGCCTCGATATAATGACCTCACAGCCTGCAGTAAGGGTCCTCTACGACAGATTCAGGCTGAAAACTCCCCAGTTTCATTCACACTATTCTATCGAATGGTTTTTCAAGATCCACAAAAACGCAGAAAACTTTCCGACCTATATGGGCAGAAACTTCCCCACGCTACCGCGGAGCGAGAAGATGTGATCCATACCCCTACAGTTCCTGAAACCACCTTGTGCCTCTCACAAATATCTTTCAGAAATGCCTTTCATACTTTCAGTCAATACCTCGATATAGACTTCACTTGTTAAGCTGACCAAGCTGATGGGCCTATAGCACGCGTAGCTATAGCAGAGAGGCACTATGACTGCGGGGCGCCAGTCCTCCAGAACCTCTCTCTTCTGCCAGTAAAGATTGCACAGTTTACAGAATGTATCCCAGAACCTAGGACCCCCATATTTGATCATTTCAGCAGTCACTTCATCATTTCACGCAGCCTTTTAACATTTCAGACTTCTTATCGCTTTCTCAATTTCTTTTATACTAACGACTTCCTCTAGTTCCTGACCTGAGTGTGGCGATTCATTAGGATCGCTCGCAGTATTAGAGACAGAGTCGTCACTCATGCAGTTCTCTATAATAATCACTCTGTCGCTGCAGATCATTTTTGTCTGTTAGCAGATGATGTTCTTTCGAACGCACTTTATTCATTCTGTACGGTGTCGGACCACTTCGGTACTTACGTATTTCCTTACAAAATAATTTGGAATTTAAAAAAAATATACGTGAATCGTATATTTTCTTCTACACCTTTGATTGCGTGGTTATTGCTAACAATTTAACGGAATGAGGCCTGTTTGCGGCACTACGCGCCTTAATTATCAGACCAAGTATCACAATGGATGAAGCATTTGCTCTAAAAGCGTGTCCTTAAAATGTTTTATTTTTGTTGACCGACTTTCTAGACCTTTACTAATGCACACCCAATATATTTCTAGGGAAGAGTCACATTACAACAATACGTAGCTGAACATGACATATTTTTACTTTTTTGAATAGTAGTAGCCACAACATTAAGATTTACGAGTATTTTGCAGATAATTATTTCATGACCGACGCATAAGCTGACACAAAATACACTGACAGTGCGAGGTGCCATACTTACTATAGCTAACTGTTTTACTCGTTGTTACGCTCAATGAGATAAAAAGAGACGAAAATTCATTTGACACAAGATGTTAACAGTGGCAACCCATGACGGCAACTTATTATGACTCCGCCCATTATGTTCTTTCGTCTGAGTTTTAACTCCTTGAAATACATTCAAAATAAAATCTTCTGAGGATAAAATAAAGGATCTTACGCTAGATGTCACGATTCAATTTAGAAAAAAGTTATCCGTGGTTAACCTTGGTTTAACCAGGTTACTTTATTAATTTAACGATATTTTTCTTGTAAGTATTTCATTTACGAATATTACTAAGTAAAAATTTAAAATATATTGCATTTTGAGAACATCTTAGACAAAGTCGTATTTTTCTCATATTTTTAACAGCTTGTAAGCCACATTTTATAGTACCTACAGCGGTGAACTTTACGGAAGGCGTTTTATGAAACCTTATTATTTATACATAGATGGCAACACCGAGGTGCAATTTTTCTTAGTGGCTATGGAGTAATATAATTTTTATGTTTTCTTTGTGTTTGAGATGTGGTTACGTTACATTCATTAAAAAAATAGAGAAATATAAAAAGTTTTATATATGTGGCTAGCGACCCAGCCTGATTTCGCTTAAGTGAATATATAAAAATTAGCCTAGTGTCGAAGAACTAAATAATCTAACAGTGGAAACTATTGGTTATAATTAGTATTCCACTTTCCACTTCACTCCACTATTCAGTGGTTCCCCAGAAGATACAACGCGCATTTATTCATTCGATTTTATTTATACGGTTCGATTTTGAAAATTGTTGAAATATGTGCTTATGTGTTTCAATGTATTACAGAGTATTTATATCTATAAAAATAAAAATTTCCTCATACTAACTTTCACCTTCCATTAGATATTGAAAAACAATGAAACAGTTCGTTTATTTCTATTGAAGAATCTACATGTAGTAATTTTACGTTGTCTTTAGAATCCACCGAGGTTACTGAGGTTCTATGTCACAGCTTTTCATCTCTTTATTGTTTGTTTATTTTCTAAAATTATGGGATTATTTTCTAAAAATCCTTTCTTAGTGGGTGAAGGTGATCACGGCGCAAAAGCCACTGTCAAGCTGATGCTCGATGACGCATCACTTAGGACATGTTATTTTATAATTACAGATTTAAATTAAAAATTATAATTTAAAAGGGGGACAAAATCATCCAAATAATTTATATAACATGTCAGTAAAAGTAAATGAAGAAATTGTACGTTAGAACATTACACCTACTGACGTGATGATCATATTTTACAGGTAGGTGCGATACATACACTACCTACTTGTAAATCAATGATACGTTACGTTGTATACTATACAATACACTAATAGCGAAAGAGATAGAATAGTTCAATAGACGGTAGTGATAGTGAGGCCTGGAGAACATATTGAGATTTGCATGTATGAAGCCCATGCACAAGGTGCTTGTAGTTACTGCCTTCTGTGCTCGCTCTACGCGACCGGTGACGCTGTAAAAATCGCTAGGGATAATAGCGAAGTGAAGGGTTGTTTTAGTCGATTCGAGTCAGACACTACTCAGTCGGCGTAGAGTCCGGCTGAGTGCCCGTGGGAATTTTTTCCCTTCTCAGAAACAAAAATATAATTCAATAGATATACTTTCTATTGTCTAATAAAAGGTGCTTTGAAAGCAGACGTGCATAACTTTTAAAGTAACGGATTAGTCTTAATTAAGCAATTGGTCAAAAGCAATTTGTGGCCCAATTTTATTACAGATATTAGTATGTATTAAGTGTATTATACACAATACCGTGCTAGTAAAAGGTCACTGCGTTATCAAAACTACTATGATAACCTTTTAGATGTCTCAGACGGCAACGTGTACCTGAGCAGAACACAAAAATATATATAAGAAAAATATAATTATTGTACATTAAACAAAAGTTGATTCAACCAAATTAACGGTTGTTTACTGGTCAACGAAACAACTGTCTTTTTTACGTACTGATAGTTTCGTTCGTCAAAGAATTTATTCGTTTTTGACAATGTAGCTGAAAAAATTAATCAGTTTTTAATTAGTCGAATTAAAATAAAAGGTTGTGTACACTGTCGTTGACACAAACATAATCTCTATACTACCCCTAATTATTTATTAGAGATACATACATACCTTATCAAAATAGAATTCGAACACGCGAAACACTATTCATACACCACTACACCTTTGAATAGCGGTTAGAATTCATCTACCTTCCAAATTCCATATGGTACCAATAGTCTGCAGTCTCCTAGTAAAATGGCTGTGAATACGGAAAGACGTACTGACAGGACGAATTTATAAGGTTTCCATTTATTGCTATTTGGCTACGGAATACAAAAAATACAGACAATTATATTTTTTATTGTAGTGTCGGTTTTAGGATTACTGGCGCCTCGGCGACAAGTTTACTAAGTTCTCATGGGAAATAAAAAATAAATACTTCTAATTCTCTGTCATATAATTATTATGGCACATTGACAAGAATCCGAAATATTGTCACTTTTTATTGCGGTACCAAGCACAGGCAAAGATCCCAAAATAGACAGCCAGAAACGGCACGCGGTTGTGTCACACGCGTTAAAAATGAACGTTAAACTAACATTACATTATAACAGCCATTAACACCTGAATTTAATGCATATGCATCCATGCAAATGAGGTGCAATCATAAAGAGTAGACTATGCACTTTGATGTTGTGCCAATATGGGACGCACACTGGCTGCGATCCCGTCTGATTTCTGGTGCTAGATCAATGAATGTTTAGACGAAAATCATTTTAACATTATATGTTAAAAGAACTTTTCGCGTGGTCTTAAAATCAGCCGATAAATTGGAGCTGCATCTAGCATATACATATAATATACGAAACACTATCATACAATAGTGCCGTGGTTTTACTCGCCTGAATTCGTTAATGTTACTAATTTTGTCCACTGTGCCTGCATTTAATGTGTGCGTTAATGGGTTCAGTATTTTTTTAACTTAACTATAAAATCCTTTGGGTTCAAATGATTACAAATGATCTTCCTTTTGCCCCTGTTCGGTTTGATTCATACTATTAAGTATACTGTAAAATATGTTGTCAGTTTGTTCTCGTTTACGGTTAGACAGATTTCAATAAAATATTGCATATATACATATATTCGAGATTACAACATAAATTATTTATTGCACTATGATCGCGTTTAGGCAAGCAGATGACTTAACACTAATGCATAACATATTTATAGTCATTACAAATATGAATCGGAATAATGTCGATATTTTTCAATACAATCGATACTAGGCTTTATGTCAATAAAATAACTCATTCACTACAATTTTTTGGCAATTGGAACTATTATAATACCATTATTCAATCATAGTAAATAACAAGTTTGTAGTTTATGGCGATGAGTAAGTAGGTAAAGAATTGAGAGCCCGTGTATCAGTGAACGATAGTGCGTACATCTAAGACACAGTCATGTCAAACACGAAAAAATCTGCTAAAAACATTCGCAATGAAACAAAATAGAATGTGGCAGGGAATATCGTAAAATTGCGATTGCGAATATTCCTTACAACTTTAAAGACAACTTGCTGCTGACGTGCAGGAGGTGCCTAAAATTTAGGCTTCAATTAAAATACATTTAAATGCTACTTGCTTAGATGGTTCGGGCACACGAAATGAATGAGTGATGACAGACTGACGAAAAAAATCTACAGGGCGAAAGTTTGTGGTAGCAGAAGTCAAGAAAGACTAAGGCTGACATATGAAGATTAAATGGCCAGTGTTAGCTGACAGAAATGTCAAAAGCACTCGCAAACCTAGGTGAAAGTGTGTAAGAAGAATGATGAGGATTTAGAAGGCAAAAGAAGTATGTAAGGACCGCGATACTTGACATTCCGTCCTCTGACTATCCCGTTAGTGATACAGAGTGAGGATATGTATGTATGTACATTTAAATGTCATTTATTGATACAAATTCTGAAAAGTTAGTAGTTTTATAATACTTTAAATAGTTCAATTATTTATTAAACAGTTTTTGTCTCTACTGGTAACATATAATATATTTTTTTTATACCTAAAACCAACAATACGCAACATCTTCTTTTGAACCTTTTCAATATTATTGGAATTCATTTCATAAAAGGGAGTACCATATGACTGCTCCATTCTCCAGTAAATTCCTAACAAGGCTTTTGTATAAACTCAAGAAAGATTGAGGCTTCTTCAAATCTTGTGTAATCCTTGCTATAAAACCAAGCATCTGCAATAGTTTCACAGAAGCATACTCCACATGGTCCCGAAAACTTAATGTTTCATCAAAAATAACGCCGAGGTCTTATATAGATGTTCTACGTGTTGTTCTACGAGTTGACCAGTTATTTCGTAATTGTACAAGATTTTATTAAATCGTCTATTGGTAAATTAAATCACAAGGCATTTATCCAAATTCAGGAACATACGGTTAAGGTTACACCATTCTGAAATGGTTATCAAATCCCGTTGAAGTAACTCGCAATCCTGTCTACTCTCTATAGATTTGCATAAAGAAGACAATGGCAAGATAAGCGCTTTGCAAGATCATCGATAAATATTATGACGTTGCCTCCAGACATTGAAAGGTAATTTGATACAGTGGTAAACTGCTTATTGTACGCTGACAATGACAGCATCGTCAATGATCGTCGTCAATGAGTATTGTCAAGCAGCTTCTTTCTGATGGTGCATACAGAACCATCAGAAATATAATTGCAGACACTAGTCACGTGCATGAAAGAAGAATGTGAAGTGAAAGGATTGAACATAAATGTGAACAAAACTAAGGTTCTGATGTTTGGAAGGGAAGCGGTAAAGACGAAATGTGAGATTTGAGTACATGGAAAATATCTAGAACAAATGATTGAAATTGTGTATCTGGGGCGTGCGTTTTTGAGGGATGGAAGATGTGAGTTGGATGTGGTGAGACGGGTAGAAGCTGGCAATAAAGTGAACGGTCCTCTGTCCGCATTAGTAGCCAGTGTGAATATATCTAACACGGCCAAAATGGCCAACTTTATTATACGGTAGTGAGGCCGGATATGCACGGAATCGAGTGAAAGTATGATAAATGCAGTGGAAATGCGATCTCTTAGTGCGGTGTCACCCTTGCGGACAGGATAAGCAATGTGAGATACGCAGTATGGCAGGGTTCCACGACTGTTTTATTATAAAAATGAAGAAAGGAATGCTAAGATGGTTCGGGCACATGAAAGAATTAGGGATGAAAGACTGACGAAGAAAATCTACAGAGCGAAAGTGAGTGGTGAAAGAAGCCAAGGAAGACCAAAGCTGACTTATGAAGATTAAATAGCCAGAGTGTTAGCCGACGGAAATGTCAAAAGCACTCGCATACCTAGGCGAAAATGTTGAGGAGAATGATGAGATTTGAGCAAGCAGTATGTAAGAGCCGCGACGCTTGGCGTTCCGTCCTCTCTGACTACTCCGTTGGGGATACAGCGTGAAGATATGTATTTACGTGTATATGTATTTATTCCACTTGGACGAAACTATTTTTCATTTGAATTATTCGCTGTCCGTTACAACCATACAATTGTTGGTCAGTCGGACTCAATGGGGCAGTCACACAATACGAGTATTGTGTGATTGGATTCTGGGTCTAAGTGTTGTCAACGTTACGACGTTAATATACCTTCTATGAATTGTAAAAACTATGAAGTATGTATATAATATCTTAAGATACTTCCGCTATACCATGTCAATCAAATAAGTAAATAAGTACCTCAATTTAAATAGTTAAATTATGAGGATTATTATCAATTTTTCTTTTAAAAACAAAATATTTTTAGTAATATTGTGGTTTACGTTAAATTTTCATGGTCAGTACATCGTCAGGTACAGTACATAGACGTCATAACTATTACGAAATTAAAAGAATTAGATGATCTAAAAGCGTCAAGTGAAGCGTTCCAGCCAAGTGTTCTTCAGACACGAACTCATTAATCTTGTGAGCCCGAAACCGAAACATTCTCTATCCTATTACGTCTTTAAGGCTGTGTAGATTATAAATAGTGATTATTAAATATTATAAATCGATTAGCATTCGATTTATAATATAATTGTTGACCAAATACAAAATGTTATGAACACCTGATGATAACTTTTAATTACAACACTTTTATAGTGTTTTTATATTTTGGATGATAGTTTTCGAAATAATAAGAATATAGCAGATAAGAACTTTTTCAAATCATAAAAAAGTTAAAAAGCATATTTATACATAGGTATAAATTCATATACAATTAAGTATTTCTACGAAATACTGCTTTGTTGTGTATTTTTATTTATAATTAAACAAATACTTAAATAGTAATTTTTAGAAGAATTCGTGACGAATCCATCTAACGAAACACTAAAAATCATTTTTGAAACGATGCAATAACGAGGTTAGGATTATGTAAGACGAAGTAAATGTACATGGACCTGCTGCCCCATCCATTGTCCATATTTCCGTGTAGTGACCCAGTTACGGTGCGGTATGACGCACGTGTCGCGTAATGCATTGTCTCGTTTTTAAATTGTATTTAACAAGCGTGAAACGAGCCTGTCTTTACTACACACACGCCTTGTAGTAGTGACAAGTCACAGCTTCTCTTCTAGAGAATACAATACGATACATTAGCTACAATATTACACATTGCGTAGGACGGGGTTTAAATAAATATATACACTTTTAAATTTCTGCAGACAATTACACCATTGCGTATTATGGGTACCAAGCAATGAATTGGGGGAGATCCCAGCATAATATCTAAGCTCCAGGATAATTCTGAAAAATTCTGTCATTACATTGATCTGACCATAAATCTGGCCGTCTTCTCTTGGAAATTGAAGCTTTCCTTATTTTAAATAAAGTGCACTCACCACGACACCCACACTCACAGCCTAGAGTTTTTCAATTACAAAGTATATGTGATTATGTGACTGGCCCGTTGGTGCAGTGGCATATGCATCTGCTTTCAAAGCTAGGGTCCCGGGTTCGATCCCCTATCAGGTCAATTTAGGAAACGAACTTTTCTAAATTGGCTTGGAGTCTGGGTGTTACTGGGAACTCCCCCAGAGTTCGTTGTGTGGTACCCATAGTACAAGCTTACTGCTTAGTTTGGGGTAACATAATCTGTGTAATTGTCTGGAGTATTATTATATTATATATTCAGGTTAATTCTCATTCGGAATGGACCTCGGATCAAGTATGACAATGGACGGTGCATTTGCTCTAAAAGCGTGTCCTTAAAATGTCCTTTCTTTGTTGACCGACTTTCTGAACTTTTACTAATGGGGGTAACTAGGGAAGAGTCACAATATGCAGCTGAATATGATATATTTTTACTAATGGGGGTAACTAGGGAAGAGTCACAAAACGCAGCTGAACATGCTATATTTTTACTAATGGGGGTAACTAGGGAAGTCACAATACGCACCTGAACATGATATATTTTTACTAATGGGGGTAACCAGGGAAGAGTCACAATACGCAGCTGAACATGATATATTTTTACTTTTTTGAATACTAGTACCCAAACACTTAAGATTTACGAGTTTTTGCAAATAATTATTTCAGTAATGTACGTGAGGTCATGAGCTGACACGAATTACTCTAAGAGTGCGAGATTGCCATCTTTACTATAACTAACTGTTTTACTCGTGGTTACTCTCCATGAGATAGAAAGAGATAGATAGAAATTCGTTTGACGCGATAAGAGCGGCAACATATTATGGCTTCGATCATTATGTGTCTTGGTCCATAGGAGGTACATATGTGGTTCAATGGTATGAACTCAATATTCACACTAAGCATCTAGTATTAAATCTTTAAATCGTGCCACAATTGTACTATAGAACAAACTGGGGGCTGAGATCCTGACAACATTCAAGATCCAAGACGATTTTTGAAAAGTTCGTTTACTAAATATAATTAGTACGGCCGGCAATCGATATCAGATTTTTAGTAAGAAATCAGATGATGGCGGCAACGAGTTGACTGAACGTTTTAAAAAATCTTTGATTTACTAAGCAATTATAAAGTTATTTGCTAAAGAAATAGACAAAAAAATCAGAAATATCACATCTTTATACATACACAGTCTGGCCATAAATACTGTTACAATAAAAAAACAATAATATTATATTTGAATTTGGAATGTGTCGTTCTCAAATGAAGGAGATTTTGGCGGGACTTTATTGGGACCGTTCGGGAGTTTATTTTAATTAGTAATTATTTGCAAATGGTTTCTAGTGGATATTGTATTAGTCGAATGTTTGCGTACCGGACTATTGATAGTTATAATGAAACGTCCTCTGTTTGTGACAGAAAAAAATCTCGCCGACCACGTAGTGTTCGTACTAAAAAGGTGTTCAAACCAGTGAAGGAAAGAATCCGAATTCTTTCGAATCCGATGAAGAAATCTTGTCTATAATAATAACAATAACAATAATAATTTGTTTATCAAAAACAGATTATTCATTTAGATTAAATTACAGCGACCTCCACACTAGGCTGAGCCTGTGTCGTGAGGATCCGTATACGGTTACTCAGATTTGTGCTCAATACTAACAATCTTTTCATCAACTAAATCAAAACATCATTAAATAATCATACCAAATATCGTAATTAAATAAAAATGACAATAATTTATTAAATGAAAATAATATTCAAAATAATTAATAAAACAATAATTCGTGATCAATATTTTAAAAATTAATAAATAAATTAAACGAAGAAAAATTTGCTAAGATATAACTTTAAGTATGTACATATTGCTTCGGTTTCGCTACATATTAAGTTTATAAGACATTCAAACAATTCTATTTTAGTATCTGAAAGCAACAGATTTTGTCTAGGGAAATGAATATAGCATCCAGAACCGTGTAGCCTATTTTAAAAGATGACTTAGGACTTGCAGCTTATAAGAGACACACTGGTCATTACTTAACCGATAATTTAAAAATGAATAGGGTGGTAAAAACAAAACATCTTAGGCGGTACGCAAAGGGAGGACACAGAAAACTTTATTTAGGTACTGACGAGAAAATTTTTAATCAAGTAATATTTTAATATGGTAAGCAGAATGATTGAGTTCATGCTCAAAGTTCTAGAGAAACATCACAATTAGTCAGTGGGGTACAACGTGGGCATTATCAGGCTTCAGTGGTGGTTTGGTGGGGTATTAGCTATCAAGGGAGTGACCGAGACATATTTTTGTGAAAAGGTATCAAAACGTCGGCCCAAGAAAAGATTCTTGACAAGGTAGTTAAGCCTCTTAACAACACCTTGCTGCATAACCAAGAATGGTCCATTCAGCAAGACTCAGCACCGGGTCATAAAGCTCGATCCGCACGAGCGCGGCTGGAAAGGAACGTTTCTGACTTCATCTAAGGCGAAGACTGGCCGTCAATTAGTCCTGATCTTAATTCACTTGATTATGATTTATGGTCTCTTTTAGAGAGTTTGGCATTCTCTAAACGCCATGATAATTTGGTGTCCCTAAAACATTCCATAAGATTTTCCCATGGAGATCCCAAGTTCTAGCGTATTGGTATATATGTATGTCACAGGTACTACGTAGGTAACAAATAATATGAAAAAAATTATATTTCAACGCTACTTTATATTTGACGTGTGTATAATTCCAAATACGAAGTCCTAACCCGACGATATAACCAATAAAAAAACGACTATTAATTAATTAACTTTATTAAATTGTTTTTATGCCTATTAAAATCTTCTAATAAAATCGAAATCTCTCGAAAAAGGTTAGACAACTAATAAATAAAAAGGTCAATGGTTACGTCACTACTCACGATGTTTTGTTTAAAATAGCCAATTTTCCTGGGAAAAATGAGCTATTATAAATTAACGTATCTTTGAGATTGTCTTTTAATTTTTAGATTTTGTAACTGTGTTTATAGTAATTACTGAAATAGTTATTTTATTAATAACTATAATAACAAATCATCACAAACAAACAGCAAAGCCAAGTTAAAGATTTCAGCTAAGAATAGAGGAGACAGAGGGAGACGACACTACTGAACTGTAACGTCATAAAAGTCTATATTCGCTATTTAATATTTATATTACATGTACTTTTAAATTAATATTTTCCACGATAAAATTTTATTTAAGATTAACCATTTTGTTTTTAAGTTTAGTCACTTTTACTGAGCTTCTCGTATCAGTTAGAACTTGGTAGCCACAATTGTAGATAGGGAAAATGTTCTTCCCAAGAACGACTTCTGGCGGCTAGGTTGTCGCCTAGTCGGCTAGTTGGTCGTTAATAGTCTTCTATCAATAAACCAATTCTATCAGCAGAAGCCAAGTTCGAACTGTCGCAAGACGCTCCTTATCTTGTAAATAGCAGATGTACTTGTCGGGATGACAACTTGACAATTCGTCAAGTTTGTTAATTTATTTTATAGATAAATTCATTAATTTTTAGCGCAATTTAATATTTTAAATAATTCATATTTTTTTAGGGATGATTATTTTATAGCGTTTATAAATTATCTAAAAATAAATAATTTTTAATAAAGAATATTACATTGTAGTGCATATACCATATTTTAATAGTAATAAATAGAAATATTGTTCTCGAAATTACTTCGCCCATTATTTCTAAAGCCAATAATCATTAAAAATTCGAATCTTTTTCACGATGATGTTCGCGATTATTAAAAAAACCTATGTAAGCAATTACAATTTTTCAGAAATCAAAAGAAACTGTGTCATTCTGTGCCATTGAATTTGTAAAGATTTTTTTTGGGCTGAATACAGTGTTTGGACATAAAAGTTTTAAATATCGAATTTTTTATAATTCGTTAATAATATAAGAAGAACAAGAATTTAGCAAGAAACAGAGTTAGGTGGCTTTTAATTTGAACAAAACAGTCGTGTTAACCATAATTTTAATCGAAATAAAATATAATGACATTAACGATTTTATGTTTTTCTATCATTATGGTAAATAATCATATTGTCCATAATTCTCATTTGAACTATCTTCAACATTTTGGAGTTAGCTATCTAAATATCTTTTGATAAGATGTCCTGTCCTGACCTCGTTTTAAATAATCTATTTTTTTTCTTTTTTAAATGTATTTTTCTTTGGAACACTTCTTCCAAATGATTCTGTAGACGAACGTGTTTTTTATATAAATTTGGCCACCTTTTCTTAAAATCCAAAATATCTTCAGTTTTCAGTTCTACGACTGTAAATGTTTCTCAACATAAAACTGAAATGTGTACCATTGTCCTTTATTGGTCTCTGTTACGCTTGTAACCTTTAGAAGATATTTTTCAAAAGCAAAACAACTAAATTTCAAATCTTAAAGAATGTAACGACTCCAGAGCATCGTCCTCAAATTACTCATTAAATTCAAATATTTCAAACCAATCAAATCATTGCAATTCAACATAAATTACACTGCTATATCTGCTATCGTCACCTGGTATTGCATGCAAGAACCATTTAAGTCAGCTACGATTACGCGATATTGTTTGAAGATGAAGAAATGTACTGAATTGGGTGGTTTGTACCCAGATTGTGCATATCTACCTTTATGTAAGCGTTTGCAACAAAAATTAGTCTTTTAGGAAACAGTCAGAGTCTATTTTATAACACAATAAAAATTCATAAAGAAATCGTTAGACTCACGATTTATCACACAACTTCTTAAAAAGCTAAACACCAATTGAATCTCCCAATATTAATCCACAATGTTATTATACCGCAAGCTCTGGCACCGAGCCAGCTGGTAAATATGAGTTGTCAGTTTTTCATACTGTTTACTTGTGATAAGTAGCTAGGTAGCCGCACAGATAAAATGTTGTACGCCAAGCAATAAGTTTTTTTACGGCACCTACTTATTAATAGAATGGTAATATTCTGAACGCGTTGTTTTCAATTTTATTTCTAAACACACGATTAGCAACCGGGTAATACACAAACGAGCAACAAAATTTGTAATTCAAACTACAACTTATTAATATTTAAAGCTAGTTGTTGTCCGCTACTTCGTTTGCATGGTGGATGTATTAATTCGGAAACCTGCCTGTAGCGCCGTAGCTGATGTCCGAACAATTCAACTCACCAAAGATGAACGATTTGCGAAAGCATGAAAGACGAGCACACAAACATAAATTTTTACTAGTGGTCACCAAATTCCACCGTAAATAAAGATTAGTATTAAAATTATTATTTTAATTATTATTAAGTATTTATTTATGAGATTAATATTAAAATGAGTATTAAAATGAACGCTTTTATTGACTTGACTGGCCGTTGGCGCAGTGGCATATACATCTGCTTTCCAAGCTTAGGGTCTCGGGTAGGATCCCCGGTCAGGTCAATTTAGGAAACAAACTTTTATAAATTGGCTTGGAGTCTGGGTGTTACTGGGAACTCCCCCAGAGTTCGTTGTGTGGTAACCCATAGTACAAGCTTACTGCTTAATTTGGGGTCACACAATCTGTGTAATTGTCTGGAATATTATTATTATTATTATTATTCCCTTAACACCCCAGACTCAGAACAGCTCACAGCCCACAAAATTCACAGCTCGAAACTCAATCAGTCAATTCGTCAGTAATTAATTATTGGCAACATTTTAAAATGCTTTAGCGTCAATCTCTACTCTATGACTGACCCTCGACCGACTTCGACCCTCGGACTAAGAATTACAATGAACGAAGCTTTTGCTCTAAGAGCGAGTCTGTTTTTTATTGATCTACTTTCTAGACTTTTACTAATGTGCGTGACTGGGGAAGAGTAACAGTATAACAATACACAGCTGAACATGACATATTTTAGTTTTTGTGAGTACTGGTCGACAAAACACTTAAGATTTACAAGTATTTTGCAAATAATTAACATACCATAACACCTCTTCACGCTGTATCCCCAACGGGGTAGTCAGAGAGGACGGAGCGCCAGGAGTCGCGGTTCTTACACACCACTTTCGCTTCCTCAAACCTCATCATTTTCGTTACACATTTTCGCCTAGGTATGCGAGTGCTTTTGACATTTCTGTCTGCTAACACTCTGGCTATTTGATCTTAACACATCCAATCTTCTTTCTTCCAATATCAATCACTTCATTCATCTTCTCCTCAATCCCACCTCTCACATTCCACGCAGCTATTCTGCACTCCTCCTTCCACTTCCCGCCGCTAGGTGCACAGCGTGTTGGGTGGCGGTCCCCAACGCCGAACTGCACTCTGCTCACACCAGCGGGGACACACCGGTGTACGTCGCTTTCGGGGGACGCCCTAGCATTCATATTTACACTGTCCTGCATGGTGTGCACAGGAGAGGAATTGCAGCCCTGAAAAGCTGGCAGGGGTCGCGACGAGCACGCTTCCTCAGTTGACCCCCAAATATTTAGTTCAGTATATTTTGTACGTAAAGTCGATCATGAGCTAACACGAATTACACAGACAGTGCGAGATTGCAATACTTACTAGCTGTTTTATTCGTGGTTAGTCTCAATGAGATAGACAGAGAGACACGACACTTCGTGACACACCGCGATAAAAGCGTCAACTCATTATGATTCCGTCCATTACGATTCTCAGTCCGAGGTTCGATCAAACTATTACGTGTTTGACATTGACAGTGTAACTATTGATAACTCATGTGTTTGACACCGACAGTATAACTATTGATAACTATTATGTGTTTGACATTGACAGTATAACTATTGATAACTATTATGTGTTTGACATTGACAGTATAACTATTGATAATTATTCTGTGTTTGACATTGGCAGTATGAAATGAACGTAAACAATGAATGTTTTATTTGTAACAAATATATATACCTTTTCTCCATATACACTTTAAATATGTCAAATCTCACACTCCTCATACAATATGCTTAAAAAGGGGTACAAATTTTTTTCTTCACGTATTTAATGTAATAGATTATAAGGTTAAGTTTTCACTATAATCCAATAACTAGATATTGTTTAAAATAAATAGATTATATTATAAAATAAAATAAATATATTTATAATACGAAGTAAATAAACCACGGGCAAATACCATTAGGTAGTAGGTATGACAAAATTCGAACTATATTTTAATAGTGCGCCGTATTTATATTGTTTTAGTTATTTTTAAAAGACCCTACATATTTTATAGACTATATTTTTTGATAAAGTTTCATTGAAAGGCGTTATATTTTCAAGGTAATCGTTATTTTTACAGCTTTTAAATAGAAACCGCCATTTTATAAATTGCGCGGTACCTGGGTCATACACAAATCTTTCCTAGTTCATTACGTGACACTATACTCCAAGTTTAGACCTCAGTTCAGTAGAAGTATATATTCAGTCCGCTGTATAACATCATTGTGCGACACCATAGTACAAACATGGAATTTATTTAAGAATTATGTCCAGTTTTTGTGTGATATCATAGTAATTCTCAGCGCCGACACAACGCAGTCGGCGCGCGGTTACCGCGCGGTTTCTAAGCGGATGCTGTAAAACACACTACGTATATACGTAGACGTATGCAAAACACATATTATCTAAGCTCATGTTAAGCGCAAGTAACTTAACTCTGTCTGGAGTGGTTAGAGAAGAATGGAATGCGAGGGTGGGATAGTTTTAGATGACCGCGCAGCAGCCGCGCGGTCGTCGCGCGGATGGGGTGGTTCCAAAAAATTTGAATGTTGTTGCCTAGCGAATAGAGTTCACATTCGCTATTAATAAATACACGCCGATGTCAATAGTGGCAAAAAAATTTTTGCATTGGCTAACTGCGCCGTAAAGTAATAATGTTTAGGAAACCGATTAAGCGCACGAAACTGAAGCGGTTTATTTGGAGTCATAAACATAAATGGTTCCGTTAGCCAGACGAGCACTTGACGATTGTATCTCTTTGGAATAAAATAGAAGAAATGGGTCTGTGCAGTGAAATGATGTTATAACAGTCATAAAACATTGGAAAAACATAAAAAAAATTCTAATATTGCATTCCATACATAAGTATTATATTTTCATCCAAACCTTGCTTACGCACACAGACAGAAGTCTTCTATTTTAGTTGTTCGGCTTGAGCAGGATGTTCGAATTACCGTAAGTCGACACTTGTACTGCAGAGATAAACTTAGAAAAAAACATACGCAAAGGAAAAATATTCAATAAACACTTTATCAAATAGAATTTACAAAAACACTACATTTAATTAGAAATAAAATATATAATTTAATAGCTAAATATGAAGTCACCTTGCGAAGTTCTCGTTTGAGCGATAAGTGATTGCTAAATTGATTGCTATTGAACTAAATTATTTATCGCTTACATTTTTTATTTCCATCATTTTGTCTAAAATCTAAATTAACAGAAACAATTCGTCGTTCAAATGTTAAAGACTCACATTTTGCTTTACAAATCTCAACCCTATTTTTTACCTTTGCTTCAGCGTCTGAATTCCTTACACGCAAACTGGTTGGAAAAGCATACTACAAAGTTAGCGATTTCATTGAAGAAAAAACAATAGTCTGGAAATAATTTTCTCTGCACACGCATTTACTGGCTTTATGAATATTGTATTTTAAATAACTATTGTAGAATGATGTTGAAAAAATGATACCTGACTGAGTTTCTTGTCGGTTCTTCTCAGTGTTCAGGTTTTCTTTTCGAACCGAACTAAAGTATAGCTCTGATGTTCAAAAATACCTTGCAATTGGGTTTACTTGAATAAATTGATTTGACCTTGACTTAATCACCTAGGAATACCCTAGTCTTAAACACTTCTAAGTGTTACTTTTCTAAGCATAGATCTTAGTTCAGTATAATTAAAAAATGATGTTTACAAATGGCGTCTTCTACGCAGATTTATCATAGTGACGTTAAATAAATATTCAAGACTACCGTTGAGTCTACACTACGCTACTATAAAACCGTAATAGATAATATTACAGAAAATAAATGTCGTACTTTAACTCACTGTTCACCCTGACAGGAAAAAGGCTTGGAGTTGTGTATAGAATTATATTTTTTAAACGGTTTTATTTATTTAGACTATATTTTTAATCCAAGTGAAGAATTTAAAGTATTTTTTTCGCATTTATGGCATTTTTAATCAAACGAAATGTAAATCAATACTTTTCCCGCCAAATTACAGACTGACATTTTAATTTTTTTTTTAAATACTAATGAAGTATACGTGCATGGCTTTGATATTAAATACGTTTGGGAATTCATTGTCAAGCTTTCACAAGATATTTTGTTAGACATTACACAAATATTTTCAACTAATTTTTAAGCTATTATTTTTATATCTGACAAATCTGGCGACGATTTGACCTTCGTTTTGCTCATAAAATACTCGTCGCACAGTTTAAATAATGATCATTTAACGTAGTTTACTACGATCACTACGGTGAAATAAAGTTTTTGGCGCAATTCACACATGCTCCGTTCACGAAGAATGCTACACTAAATTTACAAGTTTCATTGCAAAATCTGTGTGGTTATAATTAATAAATAATATATACACGATTTGTAACATTTGATTACGATTACAACCGTAATATGGACATACAATGAGAAGTTTTATAGTAAAAATAAAACAGATTAATAAGTTATCTAATATCAAGAATCTTACTAAGTAAGACTTATACGACAGATTTTTACGACATACTTATACGACAGACAGAGAATATTTAGGTACACGTACGTATGTAGGTACATATATATAACATACATACATACGCTGTATCCTTTACGGGGTTATCAGAGAGGATGGGGCCGCTAAGGCTCGCGGTCTTTACATACTTCTTTCGGCTCCTCAAATCTCATCATTCTCCTCACACATTTTTGCCTAGGTATTAGAGTGCTTTTGATATTATTGACGTCTTCCTTGGGTTTGCTACCAATCACTTTCTCTCTGTAGACTATCTTCGTCAGTCTTTCATCCAAAGACTTCTCTTTCGTCACTCATTCTTTCTATATGCCTGAACCATCTAAGCATTCCTTTCTTCATTTTTACAACAACGCTATCGTCAAACTCTAGTCATACTGCGTATCTCTTCATTGCTTATTTTGTCTCCAAGATTTGTATGTAGGTAATAAGAGTGTGTTAATAATTTTTAACAACTTTACATCTTTCAAGTTGGGATAGATATCTTAATAGGCGATGTAACCGCCGTCTATTCCTCTGTCACAGATTACTAACAACAAAGCTTTAAAAAAAATTAGAGAATATTACGTCTTAGTATTTAAAGTTCTAATGTACTAGTTTATAATTTGGCTTCCTATGTCATTATAGATAGGATAAACTAGTTAAACTTTCATATTCGGTCATTGCAAGATAGACAAGCAGAAAAATTTACACCCCGGTCTTTAAGGCGACGCTATGATATTCAATAATTTAAAACTATAACTAATTTTAAAAAATCCGACTTCCATTTTGAAGAATATGTTTAGGTTAAACTATACAGAAAATTTAGAAACATAAATCGGTCCCGTTACACCGAAAAATGTAAATCTCTGTTTTAAAAGAAGTTGCTTTGATTTTTTTTTTTTACAAATGTTAACTAATCCTGTATCGCAACTGGCGAAATAAAGTCAATGAAATGAAGCGTCGGGTTACCAAATATCGCTTTCATACGTTTTGTAGTCACTTAGAAAAATTGAGATCCCTGCTGTCAAAATTTCCAATGCGTCGCCTTCACTCTCGGGACTCGAAATAGCATCGAGTGGAAGCCCTAGTTTTGGCATTTCCGTGTTTAGAATCAACCTTGTTTCCCTTGCTTCTACTACCACTCACTTACGCAATGATTATGTCATTCTTTCTTTACTCATTCCCATAGAGAAAATTATAAATGCTCATTCCCATTATATTCGTGCACATATATGTAAGTGCGGACCAAACATTCCTTTTTTAATTGACTAAATATTTTTTTTAATTGAATTATACCACACATTCTTACAATCCTGTTGTGTAGATGTAGGACTAACTCATCTCATAAATAAGACAATTGTACCAATTACAATATTAACTGTCCAATAAAACGTTGTGTTACAACATAAACGAGCACTGTCACCATCAATCATTTCATGTGTAGATTGCCTGCCGTCCGACGATTAATAATATAGTGCTTAAAAAGACTACGTTAAAAACTATAGAAACTATAGATTCAACGACGCTTTTCCCCCCGGACCGTCTTGCAGTTCAGACGCTTTTTATGTTATTCTTAACGCAACTGCTGTTATAATTTTATTTGAAATTACAAAAATTTAAAACATACGAATAGGATAAGTGTACCAGGATAGCAGCAACGCTCGGAGTTGACAGAAAGTTGCTTTGTTTACTATTGGTGAGTGAATCTCTTACTTCACTAACACCTAATATCAATATCGAATCATCAAGCGAGTTGTGGGTCCGCCCACAGCGCAGGAGCTTTCATACAAGGGGCGGCACCGACTCCGCCTTATTTTTTAATATAAAATTTTAAATTAATCACCAAACGTACTGAATTAGTAGATCTACCCTCAGAAGGTATAATGCAACGTACACCGGTCAAAAGTTTAGATGTTCAATTTGGATCTGAACCTGACATCTATAGCGCGGACCGAGAACAACACGGTACGTCGTATCAACAATCTAATCTCATAAAACGAGTCAAGCGCCGCTATAATGACGACTTTAGTCGAGATTTTAAAGAATTTAAAAGCGAAATATTTAAAATGCTTGAATCTTGGAGATTGGATCAAGATGAAAAATTGATTAAGTTACAGTACGACATGAACATTATTCGCGAACAAAACGCAGAGATTCAAAAACTGAGTTCAGAGATTGAAAAATCTGTAGATTTTCTGGCTTCCCAATATGATGACATGACACACAAAATAACTGCATTAGAAACAAGTTCCTCAGACCATAAGAAACAAATACAAGCGTTGGAAAACAAAATTGAGGACCTGCAACGCTTATCACTTAGTAATACTATTGAGATACGTAACGTTCCACCTCAAAACAATGAGACCGCCGATACTTTGAAACTAATAGTCCAAAAGATGTTCCAAGCACTGAATTTACAAATGATGGAAACGGATGTTGTTTGTGATGTATACAGAGTTCGCGGTAAACCAGGTTTCAACAAACCAATTATAGTGACACTTTCCAGTGTAAGCCTAAAGTTTAGAATTTTGAAATCTGTTAGAAAATTTAACGATGTAAACAAGACCAATAAACTTAACACTAAACATATTGGCATTGAAGTTGGTGGCAGTCCCTCTCCCATATACATTGCTGAACATCTAACGCCTAAGGCAAGAGGACTTTTTTACATGGCTAGAGAATTGGCTAAAAACAAGCAATATAAATATTGTTGGACCGCCAATGGAAAAGTATTATTGAGAAAAAATGACGGCATGCCAATGATAACTATCACAGAAGCATCACAAATCAACTCGTTGAGTAGTCAACAGCCTCAATGACTGTTGTGTATGTTACGGTTTTATTATTTTTATTTTTATTTTGTAATAGTTAATGGCATATTGTGTTATAATTTACTTGTTATTAATAATGTTATTATCAATACAATAAGGACATCTAAACTCACATATAGTACATCCACTACACTCACTGTTTATACTTCTATACATACATGCATACACAATTATTTACACTTACCACTACTCATATTCTACAATTTATGTAATACATACGCTTATAAATACGTTTGGACACAGAAAAATAATTTTATAATACTGCATATCTTTGTCCTAATATTTACAATAGAATTGAATGGTGAACGATTTAATCAGTTTGCCGATTCCAATTCCTCTGATTGTTATGATTTCAGGTGTATACAACATATTATTACGTTTGGAACCAATCATCCGGCACTAATTTTGTTTAAATGTTCAACTTTAGCATTTAACTTCAATGGTACCAATTTTACTGCGACTATCGATCCTTATTATAAATAAAATTCAATCCGGTTAGTTTTGATATTATGTCTGAAGTGGACAATAGTAACATGCCAAAATGTACATTTGTAAGTAATCCCTCAGAATGTTCGAAACTGTTAAATTATGATAATATCTGTAAAAGACGCTTAACAGTATTAACGGTAAATATACGTAGTATCAGGTGTAATTTGGACAGCTTTTTAATATTTGTCGCCACGATTGATATCAAAATTGACGTATTTGTTTTAACAGAGTGCTGGACGGATGGCGTCTCTAACCCTCCAGCCATTAATAACTATAATGTGTATTGTACTAGAAATGTTTTAAATCAAAATGATGGTGTCGTGGCCTATGTGCGCAATGACCTTCCTGTTATGTCCATTGAACCAGTTTTTTCGGAAGGAAACTGCCTGTTATTGACATTTGACAGGTTTAGTATTATATGTTCCTACAGACCGCCTTGTTTTTCAAACTTAACCAAATATTTAGACTCGCTTGACAATGTACTTAAAAATATTAACACAAAAAATATTATTTTCACGGGCGATATCAATATTGATATATTACCGGACCGAATCACAAATCAGTCATCTGATTATGTAAATCTAATGGCTACACACGGACTCATTCAAGGAATAAATATTCCAACGCGAGTAAATACTTGTATCGATCATTTTATGGTAAAGACGGAGCACTCATGGCAAACAATGGTATTTCCTGAACTAACCGATCACTCGCCTGTGTTACTTATTATTGACAATCTAAAATTTAATAGAATACATGAGAAACGCGATTGTTGTGCTATAAATTACAAAAATCTTGCTACGTATTTCACAGAATATAACTGGGACAACTTTTATTCAATAGCAGATGCCAACCACGCAACAGAGCAATTAGTCACTATTATACAGGATGCCATTGCTGACAATACATTTGTAAAAAATATATCTAGACGAAAAAAAAACCGCTTAAACCATGGATTACCCCTGGAGTGATAAGGTCGATACGTAAAAGGGACAAATTACATCATAGTGTTAAAAAATCAGGTAATGACGAGAATCTAAGAAAGGAATATAAGAAGTACAGAAATACTTGTAATAATATAATTAAAATGTTAAAAAGGCAATACTATCAGGGAGAACTCGACAAGAATAAAGGAAATATTAGGCAGACATGGAATATTGTCAAAGAAGTCTGCAACATAGAAAAGATAAAAGTCTCGCCTACAGACCTATTGAGTGCATCGGATTCGGCTATTACTGCGCTAAATAGAGTTAATGATTATTTTACA
Organism: Zeuzera pyrina; assembly: GCA_907165235.1. Classification (NCBI taxonomy): domain Eukaryota; kingdom Metazoa; phylum Arthropoda; class Insecta; order Lepidoptera; family Cossidae; genus Zeuzera; species Zeuzera pyrina. The sequence goes on from OU015641.1 coordinate 12,084,918, forward strand.
TCTATGGGAAGGAATTTAGCAAACGCTACGCTAAATAAACTAGGATTAACAGAGAGCGAATTGGCTAAAAAATCCTTTATCGAAGACCATTTGCAATCAATGTCGTTATTTCTTACCGACCCATGCGAAATAAAAGAAATTATCCATACCTTGAAAGCAAATGCTGCGCCTGGTTGGGATAATATTTCTAGCAGCATTATAAAAACATCCTGTAATGAATTGGCAATGCCAATATCACACATCTGCAATTTAAGTTTTCAAACTGGAGTATTCCCATCGATATTTAAAAAAGCAATAATAATCCCAATATATAAGTCGGGAGACAAAATTTCACCGAACAACTACAGACCTATATCCTTATTATGCTCTTTATCAAAGGTGATTGAGAAAGCTGTCAATAAAAGACTTACTGTTTATTTGGAATCAAATAACCTACTAGCAAACAATCAATTTGGTTTTAGGGCGGGCCGTTCTACTGAGGATGCGGTTTTAAAGCTGACATCTCAAATAACTACCCATTTAGATACAGGTGAAAAATGTGTAGGTATATTTCTTGATCTCCAGAAGGCATTTGATACGGTGTCCATCCCTATTCTGCTGGCACGTTTGGAGGCAATGGGTGTGAGGGGAATTGTTTTGAATTGGTTTCGAGACTATCTGACGATGCGTAGTCAGCGTGTACGGATAGGACATGTCAAAAGCGACGAGGGTTCCTGTACTTATGGCATTCCACAGGGCAGTACGCTTGGTCCAACCCTGTTTCTAATTTACGTTAACTCTTTGTGTAGAATTACGCTGGAAGCATGTGACATTTTAATGTTTGCAGATGACACGGTTCTTCTGTTTCACGGAAAATCATGGACCAAAGTCAGAGCATTGGCTGAAATAGGACTCAGTAAGATAACAGCATGGCTTGAAAATAGTTTGTTAACGTTAAACGTGTCAAAGACAAAATATATCTGCTTCAGCATGACTAAAGCAGGAAGGCCCTTTGATAACTTTGCCATAACTTCACATGTATACCCGTGTAATAGAGGCCTGATCGGGAGAGCGGAGTGTCTATGTGACGTCTTAATGAGAGTTCACAACACCAAATATCTGGGTGTCTATATTGATGAAAACCTGAAATGGAACGTCCATATCTCTACTATTACTGCTCGTATAAGAAAACTTATTTACATTTTTAAGATATTAAGAACTGTCGCAGGCTTTGAGTTACTAATGCGAGTCTATAAAGCCTTGTGTGAATGTGTGGTTAATTATTGTGTTACTGCATGGGGTGGTACGCATAAGGTATACATGATGGAAATGGAACGGGCGCAGCGCGCAGTATTGAAGGTAATGATGTGCTACTCATTTCGACATCCTACAGTGGACTTGTATGATAGGTGTAATGTGCTCACTGTACGTAAATTTTACATTTACCAATGTCTCCGTAGAATACATAAATCTAGTTCTGGCTTGTCTTCCGTCTCCGGTAGACGAATTAAACATCCAGTACCCTTTGCACATAGTTCTTTTGCACAGCGGCATTATAGTTTTCAGGCTCCACGTTTGTATAACACATTTATTAAAGTTTTCAATTCTATAAACTACACTAATAGGCAGTTTAAAATAAAAATTAAAGAATGGCTTAATGATTTTGACTACGATATGACGGAACAATTACTTTACCCACAACTCTAGCACACAAGATCATGCACACATACACACATAGTTACACACTTACTCACACGCACAGGCACACACACACACGCACACGCAAGTACATGCACACATACAGACACACATACCCAAACATAAACACACATGATTACACATCAACATTTATATTCACTCACATTCTCAAACTTGTCCTTTTTTACCAAATAAATTTTAAGATACGCACTTTTAATTAATTAATTAATTAATTTAATTTATTTATTTTATTTCATTTTAATTTATAATTACATTCATTTTAGATTTCATATATAGCATAACTTTTTATTTTTATTTTTTATTATTGTATTGTGGTTTTGTCAAATTAGTTAGGTACGCTTTCCGACATGTAACGATCCGGAGAAGACTGTCTCCTGAAATACAGGATTTCCTAGTTTAGGAGGCAGGGCTCCACTAAAGATGTTATCTGTAATAACTTTTGTCAATAAAGCATTATTATTATTATTATTATTATTATTATTAACGAAAAGACTTTAGGAAAGCGTATGAGCACAATACAACAATAAAAAATAAAACATTTTTTTAAGTTCTAGTCTTTATCTATCTTCGATCAAGTCTGTATGAGCGATTGGTCTGTACAAGTGTTGAAGAATTAGAAAGTTTGAATTAAATGGGCAACTAAAGTTTTTGAGTTCTTTTAAGAAGTCCTATTTAACTCCAGTAAAGCCTACTATAACCTTACTGGAGAGTGTTCAGTAATACATATTTGTATTAGAAGGCAGACATTTTACATCAAGTATACACTATTTTTTACATGAGAATGGCAGAAGTCTTTCAAATAAATGTGAAACTTGTTAACAATGTATAAAAGAGAAGACGATCTTGGATTGGAAAAATTGTGTGTCACCCAGTTTGTGTAGATCTTAAGATTTCATTGCATAGGATTATTTTTCAACATCCCAAGGACTCTTTCATTTTCCAGAAAGAAAATACAAACAGGCATTACTTAGATGATCCTAAGTTTGACCAAAATCCGTCCAGTACTTATTGCATGATTCGTATATTATATGTAAGTTTATAATTTTATTGAGATAAATCAGTACATAGTCCATACATATTTTGACCTTAATATTTATAAACTTAAAAGTAAACATTATTTTAAATAATAGACTTCCTCAAAGTTGCGTATATTTTACATTTAATAGACAGACGAGCAAAAATTTAGATATTGCCATTTTGCAAAGATTTAAAATAAAGGTTTGTATTTTGGCATTTACATATAGAGGACGGAGGGGCATAGTGGGGAAGGCATTGTATATCGTAGAGTTGCAGTCACATTGCAATTCAAACGGCACGCTGTGATTGATGGTTAGTCGACAAGTGACCTTCACTCATGTTACTCGCTGCCGAAACATCTGTTTATGCGCTACAAGTAGAAAAACTTAAATCTGTGTATTTGTTAAAATTTTTGCAGATATTATGTTTAAGTTCATTGTGTGTCTTGATACCATGTTACTGGTGGTAATACATTAATATTTGCAGTTGAACTTAATGGATTCTACTTTATAACTAAAGTTTTATTTAACTAAGTTTTAATAACTAAAGGTCAGATAGCAGCGCCCGTATTTTAATACCTATTTAGCTAGGGGCAAAGTGAGGTCTCATGAGTGGGGCATAATTGCGTATAGGCATTTCGTACCCCTCTTTAACCCATACTATATCTGGTACTACTTAAGTAATCATCGACTAAAATATATGTGTAATGTTTTAAATTCTTTTAGCTAAAATGGTTCGTACATACAAAGGAAAAGGAAATCATAATTCCTGGTCACTGGAAGCTATGGAAAAAGCCGTCGCCCTACAAAAATGAACTCTTTGCTCAAATAGATGCAGCCAAAGCAAAAAACGAACTTAAAAGGTAGATAGACCAAGACCAAGACTATTGAGTTCGATTTTAAGGAGAAACAAAAAAAAAACAAAAATCGAAGAAAAAATCACAGAAAAATGTACAAAGCACTTCTTCGATAAAGAATGTGATGAAGATGTCAAATGTCTTTATTGTAGTTCTTTATGGTCTTAATTAACTGAGGAATGGACAAAATAAATAAAGCGCACTCATTGGGCACGCAATTCTTGTGCAGGAGAAGAGGGTGAAGATGATGAAGCCATTCACTTATGCAGACATCGTGCTGATGATTAAATGTAGTTTGGAGTTGGTATTATTAATTAAATATAATGATTTAGCTCATTTCTTTAATTACATTCAAATAAAATTAAATTAAAGAGACTTTAATTTGTAATAGCTGCCGTTTCAGTTTACAAAAAATACCCCGCAATAAAATACTCCTCATGGTACCCCACTTTACCCCAGTATATGGGGCAAACGTGTCTTAATATATGTTTGTGTAAAGCTAAAGTAATAAAATAATAATAAAAATTGTTGTACCAAATCTTGCATCATATATCGAACTATCAATTAAGGTTCAAACAATAAAGAAAATACATTTCTTATCCGTACTAAAACATTTCAAACCTTAGATACCCCACTATGACTAGATATCATTATTAAATTATTTTTTATTATATTTTATACGCAAAGAGCAGAGACGTAGTTCGTTATGGTTTATTATTTGTACAATTTTATAGAGCAATGACATACTCGTATAGTCTTACAATGCGTTCAATATCAACGGAAATAACTTTGTGACTAAATTTAAAACGAAGTAGTTAAAGAGCCTATTTCAATTCATGCCGTGTCGTCAATCACTTATACCTACAGGCAAGAATGGATAGCAGTCAATATCAATTAACGGTACAAAATAACAATAGCGTGTACAGAGAGGTTTGGCTTCGCTTGCATTGAATACGGAACTAAGTAACTTTTTAATAATAATAGATAAACTTGATTGCGCAAACTGAGGATAATAAGGACTTTTTGAAAATTGAATTATTATTTATCGATTTCAATGAATTACCTAATTCAAATTGAAAATTTGTGGTTTTTACGTTGCGCAAACTAAGAAGAGTGATGTAATACATTTGTATAATAATGTAAATTTAAAAAGTATGTAATCTTACTTACATACTAGCAAATAAAGTATTATTATTTTGTCTTTTAAGACGTTCAATGTCCATGTAATTTTTTCTCATATAAGTAAAATAATATAAGTACTATGCGTACTCTGTGTCACTTTATTATTTGCTCAAATCATCTCCTTGAAATAAAGTCAAAGTTGTATTAAAAAAGTCGGCAACCCTATCCACAAGTATTAAAATTAAACCTACTTATTATTTATTCTGCTCTCACCCCCTATAACTTATTAACATAAATTTGCATAGTAATGTGAATTAATAATGTTATGAACTTTAAGGAAAAAAGAATTCGTTTGCGGCGGCTGCAGACCAAGGCGAACAATTTGCTTTATGAAATAAAACTTAACGAAAATTGTTAATTAAAAACGTAAATCGAAACTAGCAAAGTAATTAACATGTTTAAATATTTGCATTATTTATGTGACAGCAGGAATAAAATTATGTGGAACATCAAAGTCTCAAGCTATTTATTAGAGACTAGCTGTATCCGCGATTTCGTTTAGGTTAGATTACATGTACATAGTATGTACATAGATACATACATGCATATCTCTTCACGCTGTATCCCTAACGGGGTAGTCAGAGAGGACGGAGCGCCAAGCTTCGTGGTCTACATACTGCTTTCGCTTCCTCTAATCGCATCATTCTCCTCACACAGTTTCGTCTAGGTACGCGAGTGCTTTTCCCATTTCCGTCAGCTAGAATTCTGGTTATTTGATCTTCGTCTTCCTTGGCTTCTTTTACCACTCGCTTTCGCTTTGTAGATTTTCTTTGTCAGTCTTTCATCCATTCTTTCTATGTACCCGAACAATCTAAGCATTCCTTTTTACAATAACATTATTGTGCAACCCTGCCATACTGCGTATCTCTTCATTGCTTATCCTGTCCGCAAGGGTGACTGACACCGCACATATTTCTAAGACATCGCATTTCTACTGCATTTATCATACTTTCACTCGATTTTGGGCATATCCAGGCCTCGCTAGCGTATAATAAAGTTGGTATAAAGTTGGAAATATTTAGAACAAAGGGTTTTTTGAAAAAAAAGCCTACGTCTAGCCTACGTCTGCCTCCGGGCACGTTCTGTCTCTGTACCAAATTTCATCATAATTAGTTCAGCGGTCTAGCATTTCCCATTCAGTTTCATCCCCCTTTTCACCCCCTTTTTTGATAACAAAGTAGCCTATATATGTCTTTTTGATAATAAAAGTATCACTGCGTCAAATTTTATCTATATACTTAGTATTTCCCATACAAAGTTTCGTCCCCCTTTTCACTTCTTAGGGGTAGATTTTTGGTAAAGAAAATAGCCTACGTCCGTTTTCTGATGTCAAACTATCTCCGTACCAAATTTCATCATAATCAGTTCAGCGGTTTAGCATTTCCCATACAAAGTTTCATCCCCCTTTTCATCCCTTTAGGTGTAGATTTTCTAAAAAATAAGTAGCCTTCATGTGCGCAATCACATGTTCCTACTACGTACCAATTTTCATCCAGTTATATTCAAGAACATACAGACAGACAGAAAAAAATTTAAACATTTTAAAAATGGTAGAATCGAAGTCAGTGAGTCATAAAATGACTATATATCACAAAATTTGACAATAAATTTATAATTACGGACAGACGCTACAGATTTATATATTAGCATACATTTGATGCGAGCCATGAGCGAGCCTTCGAGGGTAGTACTTCGAAAAGTGGGACAGGGTTCCAAATCGTTATGTAGCGCATCACGTCGTGCAGTTGTGTAGATATTACAAACATGCTCGACCAAGCTGCCCGACCAACATAGGGGTTTACCTAATTTGGAGATATCTTCAAAACAAATTTCTCGGGGGCACCAGAAAATTGACACGCAAGAGGCACCCAATTATTTTTTAAACAAAAAGTAACTGCAACACGAATTTCATGTGGATAGTTCATAAGTTAATCTATACATCTATATTCTATACACATAAATAAACTTTAACTGTCAGTCTTGAAGTAAAGGCTTTGTCGGGCGCTTCCCCTAGTCAAAGACTGTTTCTTTGCGAGTTTTAGAGTCTATCTTCTCGTTATTTGAAAAAATATAAAAAATAATAAAAATATAGAAAATAATTTCAATATTTTAACGACAGTTTTGGCATTTCGTATTTTTCATTTAAATATATAAAATACATATAAAATCTGTATTCAAAATAAAGCCTAAAAATTTGAAATACATGCTTCTACATCATAATTAGAAGTTATGTTATTTACTTGCGACATACACCAACGTAAAGATAATTTTATAGTATAAAACTTGTCATTTAATTTTTTTCATAAGATCCTATTTTTATAAATAAAATCAATAATTACTAAATTAGGTAGGTACATAAAGAACTGAATGAATTCTAGAATGAGGGGCTCTGCGCGTTTGCCCCTTTGCCTGCGAGAGCACCTTATGCTTATGAGTTTATGCGCCTTATGTACTAAACCGAACCGAAACCCAATCACGCTTTTTTAAATTTCTGTCCATCTGTCTGTTTGTCCGGGCTAATCTTCGATACAGCTGAATCGATTTTGATAGGACTTTCGTTGGAAGGTAGAGAAGTTATCAGAGATTAAGTCAAGATTAATTTTTACATACATACTTACATATCTTCACGCCGTGTCCCTGAAGGGGTAGTCTGAGATTAATTTTAATCTAGAAAAATACTTTTAACGCGAGTGAAACCGTGAAGCGCAGTTAGTTTTGAATAAAGCCGTCTTTATGTAACACTGGAAATTAGAAGTGGGTACGTCCAGCTTGTTTAAAGATACGGGTGTGGATGTAAATCCTGCTCTGCAGATACGAGTCTAGGTTCCGTGTCCGCGGACCTGTATTGGTAATTTGGTACCAACTCCCGAACCGAACTTACAGAGTGTGCGGAGCCGGAATTAATATAGTATTAGGTAATAGAATTATGCCGTGTTCAGCGTACATTCCACTCCGCCAGCAAATATTTCTGTTCCAAGGGATACGTGTCCGATTTTCGTTCCATCCAACAGTACCACTAGGAATACGTGTCCGCGGACACGTATCCATCCGGACTTACCCATCTCTACTGGAAATACACTATTAAAAAGGATTAAATATAATGGCCACCAAAAAAACTATGAGACCCTAAGTTCTCTTACCTAAAAATATACAGTACGTTTAGTATGCCAAACGCCAAAAAAAATTAAATCTGTACCAAAAAAAGAAAACCTAAAATTGCAACAGTTCTAGTTCTTTTAGTCATGACTGCACTTCAAATTGTATTCAAAAACCAAATGTAGTAAACGTTCACCAAATTTTACACTCTTTTTGGTTAGGTTATGTTAGATTAGTATTATTACCACAAAGTGCGAGCCGAGCGAGCGATCCGAGCGTGCCGCGGCAGCGGCCGGCAAGCGCCAGATCAGAATTTACTTTATACTAGGAACGATTTGTCTAGAACTCTATAGTAATTTACTTTTGTAGGATGTCATATATATGGATGAAGATAAAACTTTTGGTTATAATTTCACACTAAAATGAGGAATTCATTTTGGTGATCATTTACTATTTTTGGCAGTATTAAGTGATTTTTTGAGCGATAAGTTAAATATAAGCCCTATTAAAATGTGAAATTGCTAATTCGATAATTTTGGAGACATATTTCAGAAAAGCAATGTCAAAAGCACTCGCATACCTAGGCGAAAATATGTGAGGAGAATGAAGAGATTTGAGGCTGCGAAAGGCATAATTATGTAAGGACCGTGACGCTCGGCGCGCCGTTCTCTCTGACTACCCCGTTAGGGATACGACGTGAAAATATGTATGTATGCACTTATGCATGTATATTTCAGAAAAGTTTTTATTACAATTAGTGGTTTACAATTACTTTCATTCTATAAAACTTACTGTGACAACAATGTCAGAAAAATGTATTAATGTGTAACATTTTGCTGAAACTAAAGTTCTTAAAAAAACATATCTCCCTCTTTTTTGTTGGACTCGAACCAATTAAAAAACGGTTCTCTTTACTTAGGTAGTACAGTACTTATTTTGTATCTACATATATAATATGAGTACTAGTATATATGATCTAGGATCATTCAGAATTCATGAAGCACAAAATTCCTGGGTGCTTATTTCGCGAGCACAAAATTCGTGGATGCTTATTTCGCGAGCACAAAATTCCTGGATACTTTCAAACAACAGCACAAAAGTCCAAGGTGCTTATTTCGCGAGCACAAAATTCCAGGGTGCTTATTTCGCAGGCACAAAATTTCTGGATGCTTTAAAACCAAAGCACAAAATTCCTGGGTGCCTTTGTCGCGAGCACAAAATCCTGAGTGATTTCAAACCGAAGCATTCAAGTCTAGAACGCTCATTACGAGAGCATGAAATTCCCGAATTACTTCAAAAGAAAGTTATTGATGTCCCTCATAAAAACATGTTTTTTGCATTGTTGCATGTGCTCACTATAATAGTTGTATACCTATTTGACAGCCCGTGCAAAATGGTTAATTCCTTGTAAGGGTTGTTTTCCGTACAAGGGGTGGTTTTTTCAGAAATTGGTCTCGGCTATTTTAAAGTACATAAAAAGCACGTAATTTTACGGTGGTTGTTTTTTTTTTCAAAGTCAAATTAAGCCCCGCTAGGAGATGGGCCGTGCTAGCTTTCCGATAGCTGGCACGGCGAATTAACAAGAGTGATTTGCCGCGTTAATTAGAGAGCACAAAAATATTGACTTGGGCACATAATTAACATATAACGAGCACATAATTTTGCCATATCCCTTTTTTAATTTTTTGAAGATGGCCGTGCCAGCTTGACCCACCCCTTCACGCTGTATCCTTAACGGGGTAGTCAGAGGACGGAGCGCCAAGTGTCGTGGTCCTCACATACTTCTTTCGCTTCCTCAAATCTCATCATTCTCCTCACACATTTTCACCTAGGTATGATAATATGCTTTTGACATTTTCGTCAGTTAGGACTCTGCTGGCTATTTGGTCTTCACAAGTCATCCTTGATCTTCCTGGCTTCTTTTACCACTCACTTTCGCTCTGTAGATTTTATTCGTCAGTCTTTCATCACTCATTCTTACTATGTGCCCGAACCATCTAAGCATTCCTTTCTACATATTTACGATAACATTGTCGTGCAACTCTGCCATACTGCGTATGTTACTTTTGTATATAACATTTCATTGCTTATCCTGACCGCAAGGGTGACACCGGACATATTTCTATGAGATCGCATTTCTACTACATTTATCATACTCCCACTCCATTACGGGCATATCCAGGCCTCGCTACCATACAATAAAGTTGGCACCAACACCGCATTGTGGATGGCCATTTTGGCTGTTAGATATATTCACACTGCCTACTAATACGGACAGAGCACCGTTCACTTTATTGCCAGCTGCTACCCGTCTCTCAACATCCAACTCACGTCTGCCTTCCCTCGAAAACCCACTCCTCAGGTACACAATTTCATTCACTTGTTCTAAACACTTTCCATGTACCCAAATCTCACATTTCGTCTGTACCGCTTCCCTTTCAAACACTAGAACCTTAGTTTTGTTCACATTCATATTCAATCCTTTCACTTCACATTCTTCTTTCATGCACGTAACCTTGCATTAATGTAATGATAATATAATTGTGTATGTAGGATACCTAATATAGGTAAGAAATAGGGTTGCCAACTTTTCTTCGGCTGATAGTATTTTTCAGAATAAGCTATAAAAAATATAGTACACTTAAAAATGTAGTATGTTATAGAAAGAGTAAAAAAGGCAGATATATTTGTTACTTATTTATTTATATAAAAACTATATTTTTTTTCGCACTCGCATTTTTTATCAATTTTTGTGTACTATAAAAAGTGTTATATATATGCTTTTTCGCATTCAATTTTTTGCATCAGTCGAAATTCGAAAGGTAATAAATAGGCGCATTCTTAAATTTTTAAAAGTGAGGAATTTGTTTGTTATTAGTTTCGGTGTTGCAAAATAAAGATTGATTACTGAAATATAGTCTTTTGGCGTAAGACTATATATTTATGGGTGTCCAAGCAAAAAGGGTCCAGTGGTCGGTATTTAGTTTCCAAGATATACGCAGTTTTGTAAAGTTCGGTGAAAAAATGACATTTCGCGAGTTTAATTGATTACTAATTAATGTTCAATCATCTACAAGTTCATATAGTAAATGACTTTATATGGTGTTTCTAAGTAGAAACAAACAAGTACAAGTGTGTTTTTTTAATCAAACTTTTAAAATGCTTTTTCTCAAAACAAGCTTTTTCAGTTTCAACTTTAAATGTCTGATAAAAAAATTATAGGCCAGTTTTTGAATATTTTTTTAATCCTTATTATCAATGTCTATTCTAAATTTGGAATCAAGTCTTAACTCAATACCCCACTACTGGACCCTTTTTGCTTGGACGCCCACATTTCTTCAACAGTATATAGTACGCAGACGCGGAATATAGTCCAATATTAATAATATTATAGTACGGACCGTACTATAATATATAATAGTACTATACGGTTGGTAACCCTAGTAAGTACTGAGGCAAGTGCCTACAATCGTCGGCGCGTTTTCTTTATTTTTTCTAACGTAAAACAAATTTATTGTATTTTTAAATAACCCGAAATTTCATTATTTTTCCATAAATAACTAGTATTTCGGTTAATCAACAATTTTTTGAATCGCAGCTATACCTACTTTAATTCCTGACAAAAATTACTCTGAAAATATGTTACGTATTCAATTCATGCATAAATGTTTTATTTATCTATCCCATCATTATATTAAATTAACTTATTGTACAATATTTAGATATATCTCCCTACTTTAGTGGTTGCCCAAGAGACAAAGTACTCAGTTATTCTAGAGACTATTTTGTCATTCTTTGAGGTTATTGTTTCGATTTTACATTAATTCCTGTTCATAAAAGAACATTACGTTACCATCCTGGTTTTTTTTTTCAATTAATCACGGATTTATAAATATTTACATTGTCATGCATAAATTATTGGCTATTTTTTAGTTATGACAATAAATACCTAACAATAAAAAAAAAAAATTTACCTAACTAACCGACCAGCATAAAAAATAATTGATCTAGCCACTTAATCAATTCAACAATAACTAGATTACGATAAATTTATTTCTTTTGTACCTTTGGCAGTTGAATTGATGACATGTCACATGAATCTAGTGATAAATGTAAAATTGCGAAAAAACGGTGGTAACATCGAAACTTTTTTGTCATTCATTAATGATAAATCGGACAACTTGTATAATTTTGTAATTTTACGAAAATTCTTAGATGAAAAAAACAAAAATTACAGTTCATTTCTGGAAAGGAAAGAAAAATCTCCACAAAAAATATGTTTGAAAAGGTTTGAAAGAAGAAAAAAGTTACTCGTTATAGGCTTATAGCGGGTATTTACTATGTACCATGTAATTCCATTTATTCCCGTGTTCATCTTCATTATTTTGTAATTTTTGTGCTGTTTTTGTGATTATAAAAAGTCTGGTTTTGGGCAACATTAGATTTACTAAAATTACATTCAGTTCTGTGAATATAAATTCGCAAATTATATTGCCTATTCATGAACGTTTTAAAAGGTTAATATGACAATATGACATTTTTAATAGGCTTTTAAAATATATCGATTAAAATCTAAATAGATTTACGATGAAAGGAAAGTAATTTCTAGAATTGTTCGTTACCGAACTAAGGAGGTAACTGTAAATGTTAATAACCGTTTATTCAAATTTAATGTAGTGGGAATAGATGGCCCTTATGGGTGGTTATTCGCATAACCAACGCATAAGGATATTTTATCGATTTTCTGCTAATAGTCAATTATGGTTTGTTTTTGGCAAACTATTTATCATCCAAAATAATGTATAAAATAATTTACAAAGAACATCAATCGACGGTAGAAGCAAAATAGAGAACGTGGCTTTCTGAAGCAACGTTAGCTCTAAGAGATTTTCATTATTTTGTTATACACTTTGATATAGACTTTGCATAAGTAATTAACTGTTGCTATTATGAGAATGATTGTGTTATTACAGTGATCTTCAAAACCTTAGCAGAGAATGTCACGCTCACGAGCCTAAAACGACACGACAAATAAAACGTATATATGGCGACGATGATTTTACTCAGTCCATTTACTGACAACAACGCTCTGGCCATGTTCTGACCTTCACGGCGCGTCAAGAATCGTGAGAGTACGCGAGATGTGGTACTTACTCCTCGGAATGTTGTGATACATTATCCTTATCTTTGTGTGCCTGCCCGGAACTGCACGAGTTGCCCATCTCGTCGCAGGGGCCGAGCTGCCCTTAACTTGTCATCACCTGCCACGACGTCACCGCATGCGTCCACAGCGGCCCAAACACTAAACACTGACAATGAAGAAATAACACACGAACACACTACGATTATTTCTGCGGAATTGTGACCCACAGGCACAGCCGTGTAACATCTCCCGGCGTCGCGATCGTTTCGGGCGGCAAATCTAAATATAAATGCAACGCGTAGCTATTCCGCGGGCTCTCAACGACGAATAATCGATGCGCGCCCTGACGCCCTCGCGACGCGCCCCGCGCCCCGCGAAGCCCGGCGCTCGAGCGCGCGCGCTCCTCCTTATCCGCGCTTTCCACGATAATATTGCCACTGAGAGCTTTTCTGAAGGAGTTTCAATATCAATCTTCAAAGCGACCTTCGTAAACAAGATTGAGTAAATTATTGGTTATCTGTGAAATGAAATCGACGACGCTGGCAGTCAACACCGCGAGCGTCACATTCGAATTTATGGAATTCTTAAAATAAAAATACCATCCGTCGCTTGTTTCGTAGTGTTTCTCAACAAGTGCCCTACAAGTATTTATGATTGTTGACACAATTTAAATAATATTTTAACACATTACTTGAGTTGTTATAAAAATATCTTGCCGTGTCCATCATGCCCAGGTGTTTCTTGTATTCTGTGAGACCTTTGAAGGACACTTTCATACATAATTCTAGTATTTTTTTGCTTGAAAGTAAGTCACTTATGTATTTTGGTGTTTTATATGTTTATCTGTCCTTTTGAATTAATAAAGCTATTAGTTGCTAATAAAGTAATTCACGAAATCTTTATTCAATAAAGTTAGGAAGAATTAGTTGCCGTAATTGTAATTTATCAGTTTTTTCGCAAAGTAAATATTTGTATTTTGTATTAATGACTGTAATAGGTACCTACTGCATTCGTTCGTAGTTTTTTTATAATACTTTAGTATTACGATGATTATTCCTATTAATAATTTCACAATTTTCATAAACAGATAGGCACTGAACACTATGTTAGTATAAAAACAGGTAGCAGTATATTATTTTCCCCAGGTACGCCATTTCAGTACCTAATAATAATATTGTCCGGTAGTTAAAATTATACTTAACTGAAAAGTTGAACTCAAATTATGATTTTTCAGACGATATAAAACCAAATCGTGTACCTAAAATGAGTGTCAAAAAGCCCAAAAATCTTTTGAAAACTAACGAAACATTATATAACGACAAAGTCTCGATTTCCACTCGCTTTTACCTCCAACTATTGAAAAAGAGTCAATTTCTCCAACATTTCATCGATACCGAAATATACGAATACGCATCAGAGAGCGAGAAGCCCATAAATTCACCTGAGCTACCTAAAAGAAAATATTTACAAAACAAAAAAGAACCCGAACGGACAACGTATAACCTCAGATCGAATGAAGCAAAATCCGAACGCAAATTTTATGAGACTACACGTACGAACAGAAAGAGAATTACGTGGGACAGCGAAATGCAGAACGTGATTGCAGATGCGAGGAAGAAAAACCGGAAAGAGCCGCTAGCGCCCATTATTGAGGAAATAAGGAATCGCGAACCGTTGAAATATTTCAATAAAGGCGGGGCTGAAATTGATAGGATCGCTGAAAAACTGAAGAACATGATGGCGGACAGTATTAACGACAAGTTGAATATGGAGTTGTTATCCTGTAAAGAGTCCTTCGAAAAAGAGAATATAGAAAATAATGGAGAAGAAAAAGAAAATACAGTTACAGAAAAAGAAGGTGATAATTGTACATTTTTTACACTATATTACGAAAGGGGTGGACAGTGCAAAGTCTTCAAAGCGCAAAGTACTACAATCCTTATGTACCAATTTCATTTCCTTGAACCAAACAACAAAATACTTACATTTTAAAAACGGAGGGAATATAATGGTCTTCCTTCTCTTTTTCAAATATATTTTGTCTAGTTTATGTACGTTCATTATACCTAACAAGTCAATTCTGAAAGAATAACAAGTTGGCTCTGACGCCTTGAAAACTATTAGTTACTTTTTACTCTATCACGAAAAATTTAAATGGATAGTACCTATTGCTAATATGAATTAAACAATAACTGCTTATATAACTGGTTATTGTGTATTTTTATACGAGTTAGTGCAGTAGTTTGGCTGCAACATCCTTAACATATATTGCGAAAAGAATGTATTTAATACTAACGAAATTCAATTACGAAAATATTCTTTTAATAGGCAATAGGCACTAGACGTATATTTTCAATATTGACCGTGGTCTGTGCTGTGACAAAGTTTTCATTTCCAATTATTACGTATCTATATAAATTATGTCTCTGTGCAGTCCTATTCAAACCGCGCTAAATGTTTTGTGTACATGTGCATTGATTCTTTCAGAGTAGATTGATTCTTTCGAATTAAGCACTACTCCACGCAGTATCTACTCAGTCCTATACATTTTTTTCTCTGTATACTAATCCGACTCGCACTTGTCCAGTTTTTTTCTTCCCTCACAGTTCAGCGTTGAACCGCAGTATTAACATAACCAGTAGGATGTCTTCATAGAAACCTAGCGTACGCGGTTTGCATGTGTGCGAGCTAAACGCACACGCCGCGCCACGTACACGACGGCAATATTTTGGGCGAATTTGGGTAATTATTGCAGCGCTAGTTGGGGTCGCACGCGACCCAAACATGCGTCCGCTTCCCTTTGTCTTTATTTCGTTCTTCACATCGTCGCAAATACGAAAATGTCTAAATAGCATAAAGTAACATATTATAATGTCCTTAGATGAGTAACTAATTTTTGTCATTCGAATGCAAAGTTATGATTCTTCCACATACTACACAACTATAAGAAATTAAATTCAATAAACACGAAAAACTTATCCGTGGGCATTGTTTTTTAATATTATATACTAAATGTATAACTAAACGAAAAGCTCTCCGCATCTCGCACGTACCAACCCTACGTATCCGGCCAAGAGAAGGTAATTGCGTTACACATGAGGCGGAAATCGGCCTTCTTTTCTACATATTTTTTGCTACGGATGAGCTTTACATTGAGGGAGGGTCCCATCCTATGAATTTGCCACGGGCTTCAGCGATATTGTTACGCCACTGGCTATGTGATAGGTACACATTGTCAGATTGGCATGGCCAGGTTCCACAATTCGTTGTGTTGATGAGGAGGGAGTTGGCCTTCTTTTCAACATATTCTTTGGTTGAATAATCTTTAGGAGGGTGTTCCTTAATGGGTATGGCACTTCTACGACAGAGGCATATTAGAATATTGATAGGTTTTTAATTGACCTAATTACCTGAATTACTGATAGGTAATGTCCGATAAAGAAAAAAAAATAAATGTTATACTGCGCTAACTGCTTATCATCCCGTGCAGATCACAAAAGTCAGTCGAGGACTAATTTTAAGAAAATTATACACCTAATATATCAGTGCTAAGTTCAAAGAATTTTTTTATTCCCAATAGATTATTCCACACACGTTCCGTGCGTTTTTCCTGACCGTCGAAGCTTTCGTGCCAGCCACGTGTGCTCGTATTGCGGCAAAGGCTTTGATCGACCTTGGGTGCTGAAGGGGCACCTGAGACTTCACACAGGAGAACGTCCATTCCCGTGCCCGCATCCGCATTGCGGGCGGACATTTGCTGATCGGTATACCCATGAAGCTCACGCTACATTCATTTTGCTTTAACTTCTCCAAGCATACACAGAGTTGGAATCCGCGTTTATCTGAGTATTCTTCTATAACTTTTAAACTTCTGAATGGATTCCAATGCCGTTTTTACCATCATTAAAGATTTTTCCGAAGTTTAATTCCTCGTTATAATGTTTATTTGTAACAGAATAAGTGAATAGAAGTAAATATTAACGATTCGTAATCATAAGTTCCCGCGCGAAGCCAGGGCCAATCGTTAGGGTGTTATCCATACTAGTATTAATCTGTCTGTTTGGTCAGCTTTCACAGCTAAACTACTGAACTGATTTTGATGATATTTAGAATGGAGATAGATTAGTTGGGGGCAAAATCTATTTTCACTAACGACTGCTCGTGGCTAGAAAGTTTTATGATATATTAAAAACATAAATTTGTTGTTTCAACCACAAAGAAAAATTAGAAAACTGCAATGAAAATACGTATATTTCATAATAATTTTATTATTGTAATTATTACAATTAGTTAGGTATTTATATAAGGCTATTTCGAAGGATGGGTAAATAAGAGTATAAAAGTACCCATGACAACGAAAAACTTGCGTTCTATGACTTCGCCAAAAGTTAATAGTTCTAGTGTAAAATCTCAAAATTTAAACAAAAATGAACGCGAGGCTACCCTAATATCAGCGTTTTCCCGTCGCTAGCAAACATTTGGAATATAGGGCATAATGATAGGGTTGTACATTTTTTTAAATGTACAAAAATGGAAAAAAAAAATGTTTATTCCGTAATTATTACATCTATAATATAACAGTCTACAGTGACACGTTAGGACCCCGGCGGATTTATACCCCCTTTCAAAATAACCTTGTATAAAAAGTTTGCCGTAACGATTGTAACAAGCCTAGTAAGTACATAAAAATACTGGATTTTTGTTAAAAGACTTCGTAAATTCTCCTGTCTTTTTTCGGGTCGATTTAATTATTTTAGGGAAAAGGCGAAAGTCATTAAACCATAAAGCCAAGTCTGAAAGGTAATAGCACCCCTTGCACTCCGGGTAGGACAATATTCGCCGTTGTAAAAAATGTTCAATGTTGCCACGTATAAACGAGAAGGTGTCATAATCAGTTCGAATCTGCGGGCCCACCAGCGCACTCGCGGCCACCATTCCTGGCAGTGGCGCTGTGCGGAATGTGGTAAGGCATTCAGCCAGCGACGGTATCTAGAGAGGCACCGGACTGACGCTTGCCGCAAATACAGGTCAGTGACAGTTAGGGTTGCCAACCATACTTTATAATAACGTATCCTACTTGATTTTTGATAAAAAAATATTCTTTATACTTTTGCATAAAATAAAGTATGCCAAAATACTTTATTTCCAATCTTTACTGTAATGCGCAAAACGAAACACTCATAAGGTTAATCACTCAACTGTTTATTGATAGGTTCTTAATAAAATAATAACATAACGTACACACAATTAAACTGATTATTATTTATTAACAGATCTTTCATAAATTTAATAAAAACCGAATTATTTTTTTATTGAAATCTGCATTTTGATAGTAAGACCGGCTTTGATACATTAAAAAAACACAATTAAAGGAAATTGTTAGCATGTGTCAAAAACACCAAAATATGTAAGTATTTAAAAGAATAAAAACATAAATTTGAAAAATACTTTTATTTTTTCTTCCATACACTTTATTTTTTTCTTAATTTAAGAATTCGAAAAGTTTTCTTAAAAAAATTGGTAACCCTAGTGACAGTTACATATTCGAGTATAGCAGGGCTGCCATACCGTTCATCCGATTAACCAATTACAAAGTAATTTTGAACGTCAAATCTACTTTAGTTTGGGTTCAAAGAGAAGAGAAAAGAAAACCTGAAACACTGAGAAGAGCCGACAAGAAACTCGGCCAGGTATCATTTTTTCAACATCATTTTGGAAAAGTTTTATTAAAATACAATATTCAGAGAGCCAGTAAATGCATGTGCAGAGAAGATAATTTCCAGACTATTGTTTTATCTTCAACGAAATCGTTTATTTTATAGTATGGTTGTTTAATCAATGTACGTTTTTTTACTAATCTAAATCTATTTTC
Source organism: Zeuzera pyrina (assembly GCA_907165235.1). NCBI lineage: Eukaryota > Metazoa > Arthropoda > Insecta > Lepidoptera > Cossidae > Zeuzera > Zeuzera pyrina. The sequence continues at coordinate 12,103,782 of OU015641.1, forward strand.
TGATAATTGAGTGACTTTTTGAGGAATTTCATTATAAAAACGAATGCAGTTACCCAAAAACGAAACATTTGATTTATGTGATTTAAATTTTGGAATTTCGTATTATATAAATATATAAATAATATTAATTAGTAGATTAACACTGGAGTCAATACTTGATTATTGTTGTATGACTACTCAATGACGACTGGAGGAGCGTTTAGTTATACGAAGAACCCCGAAATCAAGTTTCACAAACGTTTGTATGGGTTTGTATGACAAAAACGTTAAAAAGTTCGATCGATATGTTTGTTCGATCTCCTTATGATTTACTTTTGCTAGTTGGGTATGTATTGATACCGCTCCATACGAATTTCGAATCCAACCGACATGAAGAATATGAACCAAACTATTTTTTTTTTCAATCAGTCTCTATCGAAGTATAATTCGTGTTTATTTCTAGATTGCACTCGCGTAATTCAAATAAATACAATGAAAACCTAAAAATTGATAACGCTGAGAAAACCGCGATGCCAGTACCGCTGTATGGCATCATATGCCGCAGCGTGGACCCGAAGCCAAGCCCTGATGAATTTAAGAAGTCCGCTGAAGAATTTATGAAGATCAGTGAGCAAGAAGGACCGATAGATCTGTCAATGTCTAAGAAAAGGGATGATTATTAAATATTGGCTATTTTAATGGCCCATAAGCAAACGCAGGGTTTCACTCAATGGGGAGCAGACTAGGGAACATATAACTCATGACTAAGGTTCACATATTATATCGTCACAATTAGGCAAATCATTAAAATATTTTTTTGAAATACAATTACAAATTAGTTTCCTAGGATCTTCAGCTAACTTTTACTAAGCTTTATTAATAAGCACATTTTTCAGTCAATTTTTCAAAAAAATGTTAATTAAGTAAATTTTGTACTCCACACCATTAGAACGATTGTGTCCCAAACTAAGGCATTAAGCTCGAACCTGCTATGGGTACCACGCAACGAACTGGGGGACTTCCCTGTTCATCCAGAGCTGTTTTCAGTACGATAAAGTATAACAATAATTTTCAATACCTTCTGCCCCTTCTGATTCTCTCTCTGTGTACCCAGTGGCGTATTTTAAGATTTGACCCCCTTTTTTTTTTTTTTTTTTTCTTTTTTTTTTTTTTTGCGTCAGGAAATGCTTTATGCATCCCGTCCTGCCGTAGGGGGGTGGCAGGGGGGTATGTGGGACTCCTCGACATTAGGGTGCTAGGCCGAGTCTACCCACTAAAACCTGACGGTGTTCCTCGAGAGCCTTGATGCCGGGGCAACGGGAGCGCGTTGGCATTCTTCCGCGACCCCGGCGGCTATGCCCAGCCTGAGCCGAGCCCTCCTCCGTTTGCGGGCAGTTTGACCTGCCCGCTCTCCTGGGAGGCGCGCGGGAACACCGCGCGCACCATCCCGAGGCCATTGGTGAGGCGCCTTCCTCCGAAGGACACCCCAGGCCTCCGAAGTGGCGGCTTCCGCACCCCGCCTACACCACGGCAGGGGCGTCAGCACGCCCACCTGATTTTTACGTGTTTACTCACGGGTTTTAACAAGTTTTCCTTCTTCCCACCTCTGATTTTAACGTGTTGTCTCACGGGTTTCATTTCGAGTTTTCCTTCTCTCCACCTTTGATTTTAACGTGTTTTCTCACGGGTTTCATTTCGAGTTTTCCTTCTCTCCACCTCTGATTTTTACGTGTTTCCTCACGGGTTTTTAAAAGTTTTCCTTCTTTCCACCTCTTGACCCGCGTCCTCCGCGAAGGACGCCGGAACCAACACTTAGCCAACAATACCCCTCTCAAAGGAGAGGGGCAAGTGGAAAGACGACCCACACGGCAGACCCCCGCCCTCACGCAGAGGACGGGGAACACAAACTTATCCCCCCCAGGTCCAGGCCGGGTCCTTTCGGCTCCACCTCCTACTCGGTCCCAACCCGGTACTGAGGGCACCGCCGAAGCGACACCCTCAGGAGTGTTTATCGACTCTCCAGTCTAGATCCGCAGTGTTCAGTGGAAACAGGGTCGCCTCGAGAAGGATGTAGACATGTAGTCTACTCACTGCGGTCTTGGGATGGCAGGCTAAGGCTCCACTTAATGGGAGCTATAAGCGCCTGTTAGTCCACCCCCTGTGGCGGGTTACCCACACCACTCGGCCCCAAGATTTGACCCCCTGGGCCTATGAGGCTTGTATCTTTTAAGAATGAAAAGGACCAAACAAAAGAATGAACATCATTTTACATCGACCTACCATTAATTAAATTTTTTTTTAGCGATGTACAAATTAGGGATCTTCCATTAATCATATGAGGCTCGAAAGGGGAAGGAGGGGTTCGGAAAAAATCACAAAATATCACAGGGTATTTTTTTTTTTGTTAAAGTGTAGTGCCAACAACAGTGTCAGATGCTTGTCCACTTGTTAACGTTGAAGAAAGCCTAGCTAATCCGTGGTCCAAAGACAATGTTTATATTTATTCATTTACCAGTACAATTTAATGTTTTTCACATGACTACACCTTTCCTTTATTCTTTTTATGTCTGTCAAAAACAACTTGCAACCTTAATGTCTCTCTGGACATTTTTATCAAGTACTTAACTCTGTTAATTTTCCATAATTAAATTAGATTATACCAGTAATTAAAGACAATATTCTGAAAAATGTTACGATATTTTGTACTTACCAAAAAATACACGTGATTTTGGGTTGTTTAATCTAAAATCTGACCACGTATCGTATCGGGTTTTAAAAAGTAACTAAAAAACATTACATGATTAATAGACGACCCTTAGGATGACCTCTTACTTGACAAATTCTGTCACAAATAACAGATTTTGTTCAGTCAACTTCTATATTAAATGGTCAATCAGCATACAACGCTCCTTGCAGGCTGCTGCCCCGGCCACAGCCCCCATAGCCCTAAGGTAAATACGCCACTGTGCGTACCCCTTTGTATTCAGTTACAAAACATATTTTGAAATCTACTATTAGAGGACTTATCAGAGAGTAGTCAGGGTACAACTTGCTTGGAATATATACAAGTAGGTATATATAGAGTACGTAACATTTCATTACCTGCCATTGGGTAAATTTATGACATATCCAAAACCATATTTTCACTACCGTACTGGGAGTTGAACGAAACAAGTATTATTTATCTATGCTAGCACGTACGATTGAATTACCTACCGTTTAAATTTCAGTTCTGATTAAAAACCTCTCACTGATAACATTCATCATTGCGTTTGAAGTACCAGGCAGAGCTAGATTGCGTTAAGAAATGTGCTCGTGGACATGAGCTCCCTAATGCTATCAAAAATCCATTTTTTTTCCGGAGTACCATTTCTGGTGAATTTTTATTTTCATTGGGCATTTCTGAACTAACCCCACATTAAAATATATTTTGACTCCTACCGTCTCGAAATTGCAGCCCGCCACCGAAGTCACAGGCACCTGAAGTTAAACATTTTTCTATACATACATGCGAAGGTAGTAAGGTACTTATGTAAATTATTTCTACATTAATATAATATACAACATTGTGAATTTAAGTCTCCAAGTGCGGTAGTTTGGCATTCCCACGGTTCCTATTACGAAATAGAACTTTTTAATTGTAATTGTTTGTCAGTTTAATGTTAGTTGGTCAACTAATTACTGAGATTAGATACCTTTAACAAATAAACGTGCATGTCTTTTTAGCAGATATTGCTAATTAGACTTGGAGTTAAAGCTTTGGAATGTCATGAAATAAATTCATTTCATATTATTTCGATATGTTTTTCTGATTTTTTTTCTATATTCTATTTAGATACCTTTATTAATCGACAGATAGGTACATATAAAGTAATTTTGTTAAACATTTCCTAGCCTATACTCGTATTTTACGATAGTAAATTATAATCTGTCCTCATATAAACATGATTCTTCATTTCATTGATTTCATTTTGACAGTTGCGGTACATGATTGACTACATGTTAACTTTTTTTAAAGAAAAAAAAAAATCAGGGAAAGCTATTTTAAAACAGAGATTTACATTTTTCGGACTAACAGTACCAATTTATGTCTTTAAATTTTCTCTAATGTTAGTTGGATTTTTTTAAATTCTCATCTCATCGTATGGCCAAGCTACAAAATTATTTAATCAATTATCGTTTTTAATATCAACGAAAATAACTGTTTTTTCGTATTTTTTGTTGGCTTGCTAGCTTGCTTGCTTGCTAGCTTGGCGCAGAAGCTCTCTTTTAGATTATTTATGGGTGTTTGTTTGACTCTTGTAATATAATGTCCAATTGCATCTACCTTAAACCGACTATTTTAATATTAATAACTTATTCTAATTCGCATGAAAGATCCACGACGTCGCAATTTTTAAAGTTCTGTAGTCAGATGCCAAAAACTTATAATTTCGTCCTGTCCGACTACTGGCATTATTTGATGAAATTTAGAAAGGTGTATTCTATGAACCGCAATACACACTACGGTAACGTGTAATAAAATTAGAAAAATATAAAATTAAAGGCACTCCATATATTATAACAACTGAAGGTTAAAAAAAGTTCAGTAAGCATAAACGTAAGCTAATAAGCTTATATAATTAAATAGCTTGAGTGTTAGCGCACGGAAATGTCAAAAGCACTCGCATACCTAGGCGCAAATGTGTGAGGAGAATGATGAGATTTGAGGAAGCGAAAGAAGTATGTAAGGAGCGCGACGCTTTGAGCTCCGTCCTCTCGGATTACCCCGTTAGGGATACGGCGTGAAGATATGTATGTATAAACGTAAGCGTATGGCAGGGGTGGCGAACCTTTATTTATTTACGTGCCATTTTTTTTTAAGGAATATTTAATAAGGCCATGACGTGCCATCAAACAGTCTTGAATTTGGGATTAATGGAAAAAAACAACAAACTTACATGAAAAAATAAATTATTTCGATTAGATACCTAAATCCTTTAATTACAAGCGTGTCTCAATCATTTTGTCACGTGCCATCAATGGGACGCAAACCATGGTACGAAAATTGAAAAAATTTACGGAAGTAAAACTTAGTAAAGTTCAACGAAAATTGGTTTAAATAGTATAAGTTCTGTAGTTTTTAGTAGGTTTTAGTACCCTCAAGAAGGAGGGTAATAGTTTTCGGATGTACGTATGTATGTATGTCCGTTTGCTTGTACCTGTTGTAGGCTAAGCGGCTTGACGGATTTTGGAATGCAGGGAATCGTTGGATTGGTCTTTATCCAAGGATTGTTATAGGCTATATTTTAAGTTTCGATCCTTAAATTCTGATACAGCAGAGGTACGGCTTTCCTAAATTACGGGGTTTACAAGTTTGTTTTAATTTAATGTTGAAGATATCAAGCAAACATTGTTCCGCGACATTTCAGTTTGAATTGTTCAGTGCTGATGCTGTAGGGATACTGCCTATCTAAACCGCTGGGTTTAAGGGTTAGTTCATTCTAATCTACTATGGAAGAAGGCAGGCAATGACTTTTCCTCTAAGCTCGTAAGTTCCAACTCCTCAGCCCTGATACTGCAAAGAAACTTTCTACATGAACGATGGGATTTGACGGTCTGTTTATTTTAAATTAAACTATATTGAACAAGGAAGCAAACTTTCACGGACTTTCGATTACGGGCCTAGTAGGCCTACACATTGAGCCAGAGCATTGGGCTGAAGCGTGGGGTCAGCGTGAATACGGCCCTTTGGCGTAGTTTTGGTTATATGGACCAAAACTGCCCGACCAGCCATCGGTTTTCATTCATATGTTGAAAGATTTTGGCGTCAGTGCGTCAAGAGTTTTTAGACGAACCGCGTGCGTTGCTGACATGATAACGGCTGCATTTTTGTTATGCGTAAACTGAAACTGAAGTGATGCGTTGGACTCAAGACACGATGCTTAAATTCATTGAATTGTAACAAAACCCGTAATATGTAATCCCTTACATCATGTATGTGTACTATGAAAATATGAGGAATTAAAGTGTAGAAGTTGGTATTTTAAAATTATAGTTTAGGATATTTTTAGTTTTCATTTTTCCTGTCATGTTGAACAAACGTGATCTCATTTATCATATAAATTAGTTAATTTATAATTAATCCGCTAACACCCATTAGTTCGATGTGGCATGGACGGAGGATGTTGACTGTTTTTTGCCGTTTCATACCCTTTAAGAGTGTCAACGGGGTTCTATTACTAAGCTTATGTCGTCGTCTGTCTGTCACATGCCTGTACTCGTATCTTTCTAACAGTAATAAATTTAAACATTTAACGATAATAGTTAGCTAGTGGCAATTTCTACGGATGTACATGTTTATATTTTCTTTTTTTTTCTTTATGGCATGGACGCCAATGTCACGTAAGTATTAATAAGTAGAATCGCTGATGAATTAAACAGGCAATGCAATGCACGCGTCATAGTATCGATACAATTCATGACGAACACATGAAGCACGTTCGAAGTAAATTCGTTTTTTCTTCTTATCGTGAAACTCCTCCATTAAAGTGATAGTAGGCTTTACTGAAGTTATAAAGAACTTCATGGAAGCGCGCGAGAACTTCAGGTACACGTGTTTATTTAGATCTATTTCATTCTTTTCACTTATACAGAACTTTATAACACAATATATTAAATCTATGTTGAAAAAACATTTGAAAAAATCGGTGTTATCAAATCTTAACATACAGTCGGATGCTACAAATATTTCTAGCTAGTTTATGAATTAGGTAATACCTACATACTTAGGTAGCTGGTGTAGCCTCCGACTGCATGTTAAGATTTAATAGCATGAATTTTTGAAAGCCTACATAGATTTTATCTACTAGGCACTCCCTGAGGTATAGAATTAAATGTTAGGAATTTAAAAAAATTTTTAATAAGCCCGTCTTGTTCACATCTTTTTAGTTCTTTTTACATGTGGTTGAGTTTTGAGATATGGGATATTTTCATGCTGCTGCAGGATAATTGCGTATATTCCTGTTTCTTTAAAACAGTGATTGGAACGATTTGAATTAAATTTTATATACAGATGTTTCATTTCCAAGTCTAGTTAATTCAGGCACCTAGCCTGAATTAACTATGAAAAAACTCGTTTAACTAAATAAAAATATTTTCTAGAATATTTATTTAAAAATAAATATTTTAGAAAATATTTTTATTATATATCCTTTCATATAACATCAATAATATCCTTTCTTGCTTTTTTCTTTATAATATATGCATTTGTAACTAAATATTGTAGATGTACGAGTGAATACTGTAGATGCATTGACTCGCACTACGACTTTGTTTGCCGTCTGCCGGGATGTTACAACCGTAGAAAACGTCTGCCGCGTTGAAACTAAGCTTGTAATACTATGATAAATAATATATATAAAAATCAGCTTTGGGTAAAATATTTTTGAAATTTTTTTTTTTTAATATTCAAAAACGTCTGCCATAAGGTTACAACCGGCCAAATCGTCTGCCATTGCATTATTTTATAGTAATAATTATATCCTTTCATATATCCAAACGGCAGCTTTTGTAAAATACTTTTGAAGTTGCTCTGATTTTTATACCTGTCTTTTACCTGAGTGACACTATGGCTACCCGCTTTGGGCGGGTCACCGCCGTATATAGGAGGGTCACCGAGGAAAATATCATCTTTGGTAAAATACTTACAGTCTACCTTTCACTGGCTCTTAGAATCGTATCTTGTAAGTTGTAACAAGGTTGTAACATAAAGACTAATAAATTTTAATCGAAATATTTATTACAATAAGTTATGTACATAAAATAAATATTATTTGTACAATTTCTAACATCGACAATATTATTATTTTTAATTAAAATTTAAGCATAGGTAATTCCGAAATTTAATATAATACAGAAAGCTTTGGACACAGTTTATTATAAGATCAGTGTTGTCATATATAAAAAATCAAAGTTACAAGAGAACAAACCGTACCAGCAGGTAATGTATCTAAAACTATATATAAGGAACAATTTACCAGAGTTACATATTGGCACTTCATATTAGATTATAAATATAAAACAGCCTTGTGCTATAAGAATATTGCCGGCTTAGCTTTCTTCTTTCTCGGGAAAAATGTTTTTATTCTATAAAAAAAAAATTGTAGTTCCATTTGTAGTATTTTTTTGGAATAGCACAAACTTTATGCTTTAAACAAATTTAAAACTATTGATATATTTTGTCATCTACGGACATATATATCATGTATATCTACGGATATATTGCACAGAATTATCAATAGTAATTACAGCGAGACCAAAAAAAAACATCTCGTTTTCGTTCTTAAATCAGTTATATGCGGGCACTGCACATTTAAAGACGTGCAAAAAACACGAAAATTTAATTTAAAACTTTATATTTTGCAAAAATAAGCGGATTTCGTTTCGATCATGACTGACGGTCCATACATGGTCTTACTATCTCGCTCTAACACACGCGTATACTACGCTACGCTCCTTCTTTTTTGCATTGTCATCTATACTTCTATACCACTAAATAAATCTGCAGCATCTGTCTGTAGTTGCAATGTTATTGACAAGTTTTTTGATAAATAGTCATTTTAAGACTGACTTCCATTTTTAAAATTTGTCTGTTTGTCTGTCTGTACGTCCTTTTATAACTCAAGAACGGCTTGATCGATCTTGATGATAATTGGTATATAGTAAGAACATCTGATTGTACAAAAGATAGGTTACTTTTCTTTATCGAAAATCTACCTCAAAAGAGGTGAAAAGGGGGATGAAACTTTGTATGGGAAATGCTAAACCACGGAACCAATTATGATGAAATTATGATGGAGATAGTTTGACATCAAAGAAAGGACACAAGCTACTTTTTTTTATCAAAAATTTACCCCTAAAAAGGTGAAAAGTTGGATGAAACTTTGCATGGGATGTGCTAAACCACTGTAATGATAACATTTGATGCGGTGATAACTTTTTTATCAAAAATCTACCCCTCAAGGGGTGAAAAGGGGGATGAAACTTTGTTTGGGAAATACTAAACCGTTAAACTGATTATTATGTGGTATGGAGATAGTTTTGACACCTGGGAACGGACATGGCTACTTTTTTTTATCAAAAACCTACCCCTAAGGGAGTGAAACTTTGAATAGGAAATGCTAAACTGCTGAACCAATTACGATAAAATTTAGTACCGAGATAGTATGTGTCTGGAGACAGACGTACGATAGACGTCAGCTTTTTGTTCAAAACCAATATTTGTACATACATATATACATGTGTATGTAATCTAACCTATTCCGGAAAAGCCACGAAAATTTTTTTCGCGTAGACGAAGTCGCGGGTACAGTTAGTCTGGTTATAAAATGCACTTATAAAGGTGACTTTGCATTCATTTGCACTCTTCGAAACTAAAACTTTTTAGGTTTTAAATTGTAAATTACAAGATGTCAATTTTCGTAGGACCAAAAAAAGCATGTAAGGGTATAATATACATGAGATGCAATGTCTTCCGCAAGATTAATGCAATTAAAATCTGCAGAATATAGAAATATGCAAATGTAAATGAGCTGACGATAGGAACGAAGATAAATAAAAATGCAACTTATCCGATCCGCGTCTAATCGAACACTAACTTGAAACAAAGACAATTGCATATTGTATAAACAAAGATATTAGGTCGCGACCAAAGTACAATAATTTGATGCGCGCCAAAACTGCAGTTAATGCAATAAATATAGTAATTGCGAAACCATGTACGTGCGTCGTACACCTGTACTGGACTGTCTTGTTGGATTGGCTTACCTATTGGGCTCGTGTAAAAGAGGCATTATAGATGCTCCACATCAAACTGTGAAGCCAATGGCATCCTAGGGACCCATACATTTATAGACGACAAAATATTAATTGTAGTGATACTTTTGTTAAACAAACATTTTTTTATTTATATAAATAAGACATTAGGACATAAAAAGACGCGCGTATTCGAATGCAACATTGCGTAAAGATTTCATATCAATTGACCGACTATTTTTGAATTTTGCAACCACGAACATACAGAAGTTGAATTTTTATATAATATATTGATGGAAATGTAAGCCATTACACCGCACTACTCACAGCAATGACATACATATACAAGGTTATTGTGAAAGGGGGTATGAACCCGCCGCGGTCCCAACGTGTCACTGTTGACTGTTATAATGCAAATGTAATAATTACTGGATACGTTTATTTTAGTTTCCATACAAAAAAAACATTGGTTTATTGGAAAAAAAATGTACAACCCTATCTTATGCTTTATATTCCAAATGTTTGCTAGCGACGGGAAAACGTGATATTAGGGTTGCCTCACCTTTATTTTTGTTTAAACTTTGAGGTTTTACACTAGAACTATTGACTTTTGGCGAAGTTGTAGAACGCAAGTTTTCTGTTGTTATGGGTACTTTTATACCCTTCCGTATTTACCCATTCTTTCGAAATAACCCTGTATTTTTGTATAGCTATTACTAAAAATACTACAGTACTTGAAACTGAGTAAATGCTAAATGACATCCTGCTAACCTATATGGTTAGTCAGTTAACTTGAGAATTGACTAGAAAACTTCAAACGCAATATAAATATTACAGATTCATTTGTGATAGATGTTTTTTCATTCTGTCCATTAGTACCCATGGCACTATACATTACAGCCTATACAATATCAACTTAGAGATAATACTTGAAGTGAGAGTTCATTTATTATTATAGTAATTCTGATAAACACTTTATACTTTATTAAAGTTGAATATCTCATTGAAAAATCGAAACTGTTCATCCAATTGTAATAAATCTTTGGTGAATTGATCTGCGTACGCCTGCGAAGGTTTCTGAATTACTTTTTATTAAAAAAAAAAACGCAAACGAAGTCGCAGATAACAGCTGGTTATAAATAATACGTAATGTATCTTATAAAAACATTCTCTTCGAGCAATATCTCTAAAATTAAAACATACATTAACAATTTCGATAACATTTCATTTTATGGTGTCTTACAATTCTTTCCATGGTGTTTGATAAGGCGTTATACATCAAGCAACATTTACTCGACCGCTGCAAAAAGTTTAACATCAATAGCGATATTTAAAGGCACCATCCTACATTCTTAAATGCTTACTGACTATATTTTACTGGTTTAACGGCGGCTTGTAGCAACTATTTAAGCTCGATTTAAGGAACTGACATCTCGCTTGCACCAACCACCAAATAGTTTGTGCAAGGGAGATATCCGTTCTTTAAATCGAGTTTTAATTGTTGGTGCAAGTCACCATAAAACCTAAAAAGCTGAATCAGTTATGGTGTTAGCACATATAAGGGGATTACTGACTTGTAATTAAAGAGCTTTAAGACAGTCCAGTGAGATTTTAATGTGGGTATTTTTCATTGCATTCGCAAACCACTTATTCAAGGGTGCTAGAATTTTACTGTACAGAGGCACGATCGTAGACCAAGATCCACAAATAGGGGGAGTGTCAACAATGGTTTAAATAGAATCCCGAGGGTATGATTTATGTATTATTCTTAAGGATTTCTTAATTTAAAACGCGATTGCAATTAGAATCTCAATAGTTTAGGCTAAACTCAATTTATCGCCCATTCTTGAATCAATTAGATATGTGAAAATAAATGTAGAGACGTAGTTTCCTTCCTTCGATTACCTTATTCTAACACTTTTCTCTAAAAGCTACATTGACAGCTCATAAATAATTAATCTGTTTGTGCATTTAATAATGACGTTACTCGTAAAATATCTAAAAACACGGGAAATTAACGCGATTACCTTTTATTTTCGCTTGACGTTTCGGCCGAGTTGCATCGGCCGTGGTCTCAAGTTGACTTGAGACAACGGCCGATGCAACTCGCGGTTCAAGTTGACTTGAGACCACGGCCGATGCAACTCGGCCGAAACGTCAAGAGAAAATAAAAGGTAATCGCGTTAATTTCCCGTGTTTTTAAATATTTTATAATGCAATGCGAAAGTTTAAAAGTATATAACGTTATTCATATTAAAGACGCAGATACAATTACCGTCAAGTCATACAGAAAAATAAATAATTACGTAATGCGTAGGTATTTATGGTTTATTTATACGTATGTATTCACAGACAAACTAGCCTACTTGTCTGTGTATGTATTAAATATAGTACATTTAATACGTTTGTTGTAGATATATATATATATATATATATGTGTGTGTGTGTGTGTGTGTGTGTATTTATATATGTATGGTGTATATATGTATACATTATGTTATGTATTTATATGAAGGTATTTATTTCTATATAATATGTATTTTTATTTCTTCTGCTTCATACACATTAAATTTTGCTACTTTAACAGTTTTCCTATCATAGGTCTGCTGGAAGACATTTCATTTTGAAATAAGCAGTACCTTTGTGCATAAGTTACATTTCATGTCTCTTTACAAGTGTGTGTATGTACATAAATTGTTAAATAAATAAAATAAATAAATAATTATAATATTCCACCCAAATAATAAACTCAGGCATTTTATCTCTTACATATAAAATTCCAAATTAGATAAAGCATAGAAATGCCAGACTAGATGCGACAGATCACCTATGAAGCAATTTAAAAAATCTTTGATCTTACATTTAGACTTTCACGTGAACCTATTAAAACTGTCGCATACACGAGAGTACACGACATATATCTTCACGCTATGCCCATGCGTAAATAGACAGGGCGGAGCACCAAAATCGCGATTCAAGTAATCCTCTTACACATCAAATCTCATCATTATCCTCATGCTTTAAAAATGGCACATCGATTTCACTAACAAAATTGTGTTATTAATAATTACTTACATAATAATAATTATGTACATAATAAATACCTTAGACACGTATATTGTATAATACAAAGTATGTATGTGCTTCCATGCTAATGTGGGACAGAAATAAAAATATATAATGTGTTACTGGTGTTACTCGGAGCTGCCCCAGAGTTCGTTGTGTGGTACCCATAGTACAAGCTTACTGCTTAGTTTGGGGTCACACAATCTGTGTAATTGTCTGGAGTATTATTATTATTATTTCCAATACCGTATAAGCCAAATAATTAATTGCTAGAAAAGGAACCAACGTTACTGTATATCAGAGATCAGTTAGCCGTAATTAACGCTTATGAGGGCACCTGCGACTGCCTACAGTTTGGTAAAATATTACTTAAACTGCGAACACGCCTACGGCTTTCCACCTATCCACTCACGAATATTCACAAAAAAAAAACTTGAACAAATTTGACTGACAAAAAACTAGATACACAATCAACGCTTCAAAAATGTCCGAACCAAATGTGCGCTCAAATAAGTATTTGAGCGTCACAGATTATGTGAATTATACTTTACGCACGAGACGTAAGATTGCATTTTAAATATTAATTTACAAACATCGTTTCAATGTCATGCAATAATCGTTTACAAGCTTTTATAACCTTATGGTATGGCAGTAAGGTCTATTTTAGATTAACACAATGTTACCGATACCATACGGTGTACTATACGGTATTAAAAAGATATACGTCAATTTGGACAATAATTTGTTTAGATTTTACAGGAGATTGTGCATCTAGTTCTTTATTTGTGATCGAAGGGTTCGGACCAAGTAACAACGGAGGGTGCTAAAAGAATATTCGTGTCTTTCTATCTCACTGAGCGTACCATGAGTAAAAGTTACCTAGCTATAGTAAGTATGGCAACGTCGCATTGACGGTGTAATTCGTGTTAGCTCATGACCGGCTTCACGTACATTATTGAAACAATTATAGGCTACTAGTGTTGACAAAAATAAAAATATGTCATATTCAGCTTAGGGTTTCCAAACCCGGTATTGCGGGACCTCGGTACTCCGAGATTCAGGATCACTTTCCAGTCCCGCGTAAAGCGGAATTACAAGTGCGGGATCCCGCGGGTTTTACAGTCCAACAGTCGCACAGAATAGAGGTTATTGGCAAATAATTTTAAAATGTTGCCAATAAATAGAGATAAATAGATAAATAAACCAATAAATAGATTAACTGAATGAGTTTCGAGCTGTGATTTTGCGTGATTTGTGAGCTGTTTTAAGTCTGTGGTGTCAACGGACACGCTCTTAGAGGAAATGCTTCGTCCGTTTTCATTCTTGGTCTGAGGTTGTATGTCTATTTGAGCTAAAGACTGGCCCATTGGCGCAGTGGCATATGCATCTGCTTTCCAAGCTAGGGTCCCGGGTTCTCCCCGGCCAGGTCAATTTAGAAAAACAAACTTTTCAAAATTGACTTGGAGTCTGGAACTCCCCCAGAGTTCGTTGTGTGGTACCCATAGTACAAATTACTACTTAGTTTGGGGTCACACATCTGTGTAATTGTCCGGAGTATTATAAAAAAAAAAGATCACACTACAGGAAGCCAAACCACATGAGTGAATAACTTGAATCTTCGTACCGACAAGTACAAGTATCTACGCTAATGTTGTGCGAGTGAGAGGCAATGATAATTGCCATCGTTAAAAATTTCATTATGAAATAATTTTGAAAGAAAACATATCAAGAAGATAGCTAAATCGTCTGAGTGACTAATTTGGTAGTTTCCACTGACTAGTGTGATTAGAGGTTTGCGTAAGTATGTATTAATCTGTGCTAGAGGTAAATGTTGAGGAGTGAGAGGCAAAAAGAAATACGGCCTTGAGTTCATAAATAAAAAATACTCACCTCCCCTCTACAATGACGTTGAAAAATAATATCTACATTTCTCATTGGTTCTTCTTAACGTTCTTTCTGAACTACTGGGAAATTTGACTTAAATAACATGATAATGTCACTTACATTAGCGTCACACTCTCATACAAGCATCTATTCGCGCGAGTCCAAACATAAGAGATTTCATAATACACTATTTGACTGTGCCTTAAATTGTATTCTTCAATTAACTCAAAAATAGATTTAATAACCATGAATATCGCCGTGAAAAAATATACGAAATACATTGAAAAATATAGCCAATTATTGGCTTATAAATACGAGCAGTGGGGACAGAGTGAGGATAACCCATCTCTGTTACTCTTAGCGACATTACTGTGTTTTCTTTCTCTCTAGCTAATCCATACGCATATTTTCAATAAATTTCATAATTTTTTCGCAGTTGTATTAAAGGATATCAGTTTTAAAGTCAGTCAACTAGCCTATTACCAAACACCCATGGCCTTATTAATCGATAGTGAAAAATGCACCTTATTGCTTAGTAAATATAGTTCATTATAACGGAGGTGGTTCGCGGATGCCTTCGCTGTGTCGCGTCCGTCCGGCGAGTTCCAATATTGCCTTTGCTTCGGGATTAGTATCTAAAACGCTTACGTCGCGTTCATCCTGAAAGAAAATATTTATTTTACCACTATCTCACATTCAATTATGTACCTATTTTTACTCATCTGATTTTTATACTATATCTATACTACATTTAGATCCATATTTCAGAACACTACTCAAGTGCAAACCTCTGGTTGAGTGTAGTTAAAAAAGGATGCCGCAATAAATAGCGATAACCCTACTATATATATGTTCCAACGAGTTTAACATTAAAGTTTAAAAAACAGCCAAACAACTTTTTATATGTGTTAAGATGTCATCCAAAAAGAATATCACATAGTTTTGATAGTTTTTTCATTCTATAGCTGTTAACATCTTTGAAAGGATTTTAAAACTACTATATTCTAAATACATATCTAATCTAAATACAATTCTAATTATTATCGAATGCTAAATCACTAACGTTCACTCCCTGTAACCATCACTGACTTGAGGTTTTCCAATAAGCTGTAGAAAATTACGTTCGGATTTATGTGTGTCCAGCACACTGCTATTCGTCGATCCAGTCAACAAATCGTTTCTCTGGCAAGGGAATTCGAAAGAATTGGAATGACGTCAAATATTAGAATGCAACACTTTCCAGTTACCTCGTTAATTCGTGTGTTACACAGACCAGTCAATAAATAGCATTTTGAGTAATTATATAATAAAAACAGATGCGTTAAACTCTTGGGTTATGGGATGGTATGCTGTGGTCTGATTTGTCATCTCGAGGTCGAACATTGGATAATCGAGAGCAGAAGACACTGAGTTGTGGACGTGGTCACTGTTTAAGTAATATATCACTACCAAGTACAGGCAGTTGCAGATGCCCGCATCAGACACAAACTAGATCACAAGCATCATCTAGGATTTACTGGTCCATGGGTAAAACTTTTTTTTTACTCCCATACCCAGCCGCTTTTGGGAGAGGTTGGTTAATCTACCAAACGTTATCGAGGGATTCCGAGTTCCAATATAGTAGCAATGGCAAATCTCTCGCGCTGTGCCGAAGCACTTTCGGAGGGCAGTTACTAAGTCTCCCCCTGTACCTTTGTAGCGCCATGGCAGCGCTGTCCTCCTCCTCGGAGTCAAATGGGTATGGATGAATAATAAAAACAATGAATGTGTGCCAATACTCACCGACTCTTTGACCGTGACGGGCTTGTCGCCCACGCCCCACACCTCGAGGCTACGAATGCGGAAGGCGGGCTCCTTGCTGAGGCGCCGGTAGCCCCGGTACGTGCTGCACGACTCGGCTGACGAGCCCTCGCCGAACGGGTCCCCGTTCACCCAGATGGCGCCGAAATCGAACTGACCTCCCATCAGCTGACATCCAACAAACCAGAGTAAGGCTAGTCTGAATATTATCAACCCTATCTAAACTAATAATATAAAGAGATTTAGGCATTGACCTACAAGACAAGCAACTGCAAACAAAAACTTTGACACACATCAGACATCACAAGTTATTTATCATACTTGAAATAAAGCATATAAATATTGCGCGATATAACTTAAAAAAGCAATTTAATAATGAAACCGTGTTTAATGAAGTGTTCAAATAGCTCACAAGTCAGACCCATAGTTGCATGTGATCGACTAAATGATTTATAACCAATTGACTACTTTTTAGGTGACACATTTTTAGTTCTACATTGCCTGTGTTGTAGGTCGATGGGTTTATGTATTGGCAGGTAGAGTTACAGTTTTACCTAGTATTACTATGCTCCAACAGAAGGTGAAGATGAAAAAATAAACAATCACATAGAACACAACACAACGGACATATATTTGTATAGGAAACGGTACAGATACTTAAATAGAATATTAATAACATTTACTGGAATATAAATCACAAACGGTGACAGTTATAAGTTATAACGTTCAAACGTATACGCATTGTCAGACACGGTGCCAACACAGAGTCTCTCAATATCGCACGGCTTGAACCGGTGAACCGCTTGAATGTGAAATAATGTGGGTAAAAGTAAAATAGAATATGTATATAAAAAGTTTGTGTGTGTATAAAGTCAAAGTCAAATCAATTTATTCAAGTAAACCCAGATGCAAGGTATTTTTGAACGTCATTCGGTTCGAAAAGAAAACCTGTACACTGAGAAGAACCGACAAGAAACTCAGTCAGGTGTAATTTTTTCAACATCATTCTAAAATAGTTCATTAAAATACAATATTCATAAATCCAGTAAATGTATGTGCGGAGAGGATTATTTCCAAACTATTATTTTTTCGCTAATTCGTTCCGTTATTCGCTAATTTTGTAGTATACTTTTCCAATCAGTGTGCGTTTAATACATACATACATATTTTCACACCGTATCTCTAACGGGGTAGTCAGAGAGGACGGAGCGCCAAGCGTCGCGGTCCTTACATACTTATTTCGTTTCCTCAAATCTCATCATGCTCCTCACACATTTTCGTAACAAGTTTAAATCTCTCTTCCGTTAATTGAGTAATATCTTGAGGAATTTTATTTAAAAAAAAACAGAGTTGCTCAAAAATTAACCCCTTGACTTTTGAAATAGATGTATATGTTTTCTAGTGTCTATTATACTTTCGATTCAATTATTTTAAAATATTTAATTATTTTAATATGCATTTTATTACAATTTAATTATTTTAACATAATATTTAATTATTTTAATATTAGTGTATGTATTTGTGTATGTCTGTTTGTCAATATCGTTAATTTGACTTATACCATTCGATAGTAGGCCTTAAAACTAGCAATGCGTTTTTAGGTCATAACTCGATAAAGCCTAGGTCTCGAGATATAAGCACTAAAAGTTATGTTTCGAGTTCCACCAAAAATCGACCTTATTCCCTACGCATAAGGTCCAACTTTAACACTATATTATAAATAGGTAAACTTTGTTTGTCTGCATGTAATGGATAAACTGAAAGACTACTCAACCGATTTGTACCTGATTGTAACTGAGATATGAAAAAAAAATTCAGTACATATAAGCGTGTGGGATATCTTTGGATAGGTCTTCAAAAATGATATAAAGTTTTCACAGTGTAGTTGACGATCGATGAGATATATGCTACTAAAGTCGTAAAAAATGTGTTCCCTTCTAATTTTTAACTATGTGGTGGAAAATTCTGTAAAAATTTAGAATACTTTGGATAGGTCTTCAAAAATGATATAAAGGTTTCACAATGTAGTTGATGAGATATATGCTACTAAAGTCGTAAAAAATGTGTTCCCTTCTAATTTTTAACTATGTGGTGGAAAATTCTGTAAAAATTTAGAATACTTTGGATAGGTCTTCAAAAATGATATAAAGGTTTCACAATGTAGTTGATGAGATATATGCTACTAAAGTCGTAAAAAATGTGTTCCCTTCTAATTTTTTAACTATGTGGTGGAAAATTCTGTAAAAATTTAAAATAGTAGAATTTAAAAAGCATTTTGAACAAGAATTACTTTGAATAAGATATGTTGTGTAGTTTTTGAGATATGGGGTATATTCAGCAACTGCAAAAGTAACGCTTTGAAACACGAACTTGTTTTTGTCGCTTTTTAAATAGACATTGTGCATCCCGACTACAGAACCCTTCACTGTACTTGATTCGGCACGCGCTTGGCAGTTTTTTTTTCAGTTCGCCACATAACCTAATGTTATTTTTAATAACTTTACTTACCAATCCGTTAGGTAACGTCTTCGTATGATGGTTCATGTATTGGTAGTGGTTGTTGTAACCGGTGGATGGATAAACCCTCATTTTAGGCGCGACCGTGAAGAGGAAAGAGTCCTCGTTACCGGCGAAGTTGGGTCCGAGGGCCCAGGGCTCAGGAGCGTATCCACCGAATATGTAACCGCTGTTATCTTCTATTATAAGAATCGAAGCACCCTGGTCTTGGATACGACCTGAAACAATTTATCCGGAGACGATTGTTTAACAGGTTAGTCGACCGTTTTTAAAACGGGTACGTTATACAAATTAAATGTTTAGTTACACTTTTTTTGGCGCATTTGGAAAAACAGATCAGTGTATTTCTTACCGTGTGACGAAGTTGCGCGCGCCGATGTATAACTTAATTTAGTATTTTGTTTTTTATTTAATTAATTTCGAGCGGCCAGTTTTATGTTTTTATATATGGCCAGTTTTATGTTTATCTATATGGCCAGTTATGACTTTATATATGGCCAGTTTTATGTTTATATATATGGCCAGTTTTATGACTTTATATATGGCCAGTTTTATGTTCATATATATGACTAGGTTTATGACTTCATATAGGGCCAGTTTTATGATTTTATATACGCCCAGTTTTTCTTAAAAACGTCAAAGAAGTGTAACTTCCTATGTCCATACATGAGCACACACATACTTTTTTTTCGTGTAGAGCTCAGCAGTGTTTTTATATCGGCAAAACTTTATTTTATGATAAAACTGTTGCTATTAACATATAGCTAATATAATTACTAATTTGGTCTGTGTCTGTCTGTATATAAATTCGATCTGTTTAGATTATAATAACTATTTTCATTTAGACACTAACATCAATATTGTACGAATAACGTGACCACACGTCCCGTTTTAAAATTGGCAGTTTTTTTTTTTTACTCCGTCATGGTGTCCCACAGGAAACCTTTGGGACGGAGAAAAATACACAAAAATTGCGGTATTCGGCGGTGTACTCACTTCACGGACAAATTTGATTTGAAAAACACTGGTTTCTTCAAAGCTCAAAGCGCTATTTAAATTGAATGGAAGGTTTTGTTGTCTTATATAAAGAACAGTAATGAAATAGGCATTTCGTCTCTTTTCGATTCAATTTTTTGATTGTAATTCACTTTTACCGTTGCCGTAATTAAGAGTATGTCCTGTTTTGAATAAAATAGAAATGGTCACGTTAAGCATGAACCAATAATGTAGAAATAAGTAATAAGTTGTTAGCTACCTGAACTGTTAAATTATTTTTTAGTAAATAAACAAAATAGTCTATTATTAGGTTAGTTTAAACAAACTGAATAAAATAAGCTCTAAAATGATCTTCAGGTTTAAAACTGTAAATGGATTTATTTGTTCTCGCAGTGAATGGTGGTACGTTGGCTCGCGGGGCCCTGGATTCGAGACCAGCGAGCCCATGGGTAAACATATACCTGCTTATTTGTCACCTTTGTAGTACATAAAAAATTAGACATTCACATTATATATCGTGTCTTACCTGTCATAGTGGAAAATGACTCCCCATGTATATGGCTTGAGAAGAGGAAACGCCATTTGTGCTGATGTTTCTGTGGAATGTGGCTATTCAGCCACACGATGTGCGAGAGGTCAATAAATGCCGGGTAGTCGGGCATCGCGTCCAGACCTGCGATGACAAAATCCTTATACAACAAATTAAAGAACTGCGCAAGTGCACGTCTTCCTCAAGCAATTAATGTTCCCTTCATTACCAACCGTCAAGAGCAAGACAAAGTTGTAATAGAGTTTTCTCTTTGTCTAATAATACTGCCAACAGTTACAACAGTTTATATAAACTTTCAAACTTAGAACATTACCGTCTTACTTGAGCAGTCGGGTAAAAATACGCAGAACAAAAAAGTATAAACAATTTGAACTTTCTAACGATTTTTCGTATCAGCGTTTTTTTTTATCAATAAATAATAACTTTATTATCTTTATTATTATGTCTACACAGTATAAATCAATTTACTTGATGAGAAAAAAAATGACAATAATTAATTCTTCATGATTTTCGAAGATTCTTCATGATGATGATCCAGCAGTCCAGCTGAATCCAGCACATTTTTGGGCTTGCTGGATCCAGTATCTGGCGGTGGACCCAGCGGTGCGGATCAGTAATCAGCTAAAAACAAGTAACTTTCTTTCCGCGCAATAACGCCACAAAATTAAATGTGAAAACCCAACTTTAATTTATGATTACTTGATGGCTCTCAAACTAACCAGCGTAGAGGCAGAAAGAGCCTTTTTCGCAGCCGGTAATATATGCAGTTCTTCAAGAAGTAAGCTGGGAGATAACACCATCAATAACATTTGCTTATTAAATTCTTACTTTAAAAAAGTAAAAAAAACTGTTACATAATTGACTGGCTTCATTCTTTAAAAGAAAAAAAAATCTTAAATTTTTAGTTCTAAATTTTATTTCTAATAAGCGTTAACGAAAGATTCTATAAGCGGGCTACGCAATTTTATTTCGAAAATTTGTGTCTGAGAAACTGAGACTACATAGTGTTAATTCCACATTAATTTTAATCACATAAATTACCCACGTGTGATATTATGTAACATTTTAGTAACAAGAACGAGGGTAGAATGGATTTTCTGCGTGTAGTGGGGCTGCATAAAAGCCTGATTTTGATTTTGTAAGAGGGTAGTTGTTGAGAAGTCGTTGAATAGTCAAGTACATAATAGTTGTGATGAAGAATTGATAGCGTGTTCATAGTGATCAGTGCTTCTGTAACATTTCATATTTAACAATACTTAGTAAAATAAGTAAACGAATAGCTATTTGAGATCTATCTATAGCTATCTAGGATATAAATTCATGTGATTTATGATTGCATTGAGATAAATAATAATAATACTCGTAACTATTACTTACAATAATAATTAGATTTAGAGTACTGTACAGACACCAAAAATTACTTATAACTACAAACGAATATGTAATGTAAATGTAGGTAGTTAGTTATTACGTAGTTTCTAGTTAAATAAAAAATTGTTTCATTTCTTTAAAAAATCGATTAATGTTGGATCCTCTTTGGATCCAGCTGGATTTGCTTGGATCCGGCATAAATCCAGCTGAAATGCAATCTCTAGTCGCAAGTGCCCTCATAAGCTTAAGGTCTGTGACTTTAACTACCTTCGGGTATCGGCAATAGGGACGGCACGGTGGGAGGTGCCGGGATGGGGCTCTCATCGCCCTGCTTCTTGTTTATACCATAGAGGTTCATGAACACCAGCTCCGCTAACTGCTTCAGTAACGTGTCTGTTTGGAGCCTGCCGGGGAACATTCTAATGTTATAACAACATTATTATATGTGTAACGAAATAAAGAAAAAACCTCATGCACCCTGATTAAATAATCAATTCTTTTAAATATAGAATTGATAAGAGGCAAATTCTATAAATTCGACCAAATTTATTTTTTTACGTTACAAGACTAAATTATTTAAAAAACAAGAAACTTTTATATATTTGGAATTGGTTATTACCTTTCGTTTGATACCTATATTACAGAGATGTGGAAAATAGTTTATTAAAAGTATTTAAATTCGAAATGCAATTGTTTAGTTATTTTTTTTATCTCAAATACAAATACAAAATGGTTTTGAATAAAAGTATTTAATAACATATAATTGTTGAATAAGTGTTTGTTTCAGACGTGAGGAAGATAAAACAAGAACAAGAAGATGGAGCACGCTCCCATCATACGGACTCTAATAAAATGAAGGAAATTACTGAATCCTATTCTATGTTTGTTGAGGACTCCGATTCTTCAGTAGCCAGCGATAATGGGAATACTACAATAGTGTTTCCAAGTCTATTGTAGTATTGACATTGGCACAGAAACAATTTGACTTGTAATGTTGGCATCATTATGGCCAACATTTAGGATGGGTGCGTCCTTAAATAAAGTAATTGTGAATTTAAGAATGAAAAATACGAAATATGAATTAAAAAAATTAAAAAAACCATTTTGCATTTTACTACTAAATATTTATGTAAAGTATTTCGAATAAAATAAAAAATGCATTTTGAAAACAAATATTTCAAATGTAAAATAAAAATAGGTATTTTACATTTTAAAGGGATGGATTTAAAATAAATCACATCCCTGGTATAATGTTATACTTTTCCCCCTCTACTTTCTTTTTCTCGGGCGCCATATTGAAATTGTATACCCTATGTCACTCCTACAATTAAGACCACTGGTTCCCAAACTTATTTTGTCTACTGAGTCGAGAGCTCATGCAGTCGTTGTCTAAGATGCCTCCTGGCTAAATGAAATTACAAATCACCCCCCAGGCCTCTACACAACGCCCCCATTTTTTTTCTGGGTCTCTTACCGCCTCCCTTTAGGCCTGCAGCGCCCACAAGGGGGCGTTATCGCCCACTTTGGGAATGGCTGATTAAGACGAATCTAATGACACCTCATATGTTAAAATCCGTCACGCTGTTTAGCTACAGAGCGTGCCAAAGAAATTTACATACTTACATACATACATATACTCGAAAAACATAACCCTGTCTCACGTAGAGTAAAAATTAATGATAATATTGTTAGCTACGATAAAATTAAACAGTAAGTTAGATACTTATAGCAATGGAACACCCCAAACTTTACTTGAATTATCGATTAATTAATTAATATTAATATTTAATATCAATTAATAATTAATTTGTAATCGAACAGTTCGTGCTGCAGTCGTGAAGGTAAAAAGTAATAGAGACGTGGTTTTTTTTTTGTTTGTTTCTGAAAGGCGAAATTAAACCCCCGCGGGCTACCCAGCCGGACTCTACGCCGACTGGGGAGTGTCTAAACACTAACCGACTAAACAAAACCCCTCTTTGCTGTTAGCCCTAGTGGCTCTTACAGCGTTACAGGTCGCGTTGGGGCGAGCGCTGAAGGCGCCCTGCCAGATGGTCAACCGCCTGAGGGTTCCTCCAGCCGAGGGATGCCTCGTATGGAGGGCGGACCTCGAACTCAAGGCGTCGCCAGGGGAGCTTTCCGCACCTGCGTGCATCTTAACGGGCTTCCTATTCGGGTGAGGGCCGGGCCTCTAGCGGACCCGGCCGGCGATGCGGCTAAGGGCCGGTTAGTGTGCCTAGTGTTCCGCGTGGCAGTTTACAATGTGGCTTAAGGCCCGCGTGTGTGCGTGTAGAGCTACGTGATCGAGCTTCTAAACGTGAGACCCTACGGGTGTCGCGGGGGTCGTCCTCGCCTCCGCCGGTGGAGGCGGTGCGGCCGTAGTGTGTAGGTTGGCATGTTCGAGTTCGAACGTGTAATGTCGTCGTCGCTGTCGCCTAACACATGTCTAGGCCTACTATAGCGTTTGCGGACGCGGGGTGAGAGAGACGTGGATCGCTCGAGTTTTGACTTATATATCTCGAGCGGTAGTGGGGAACAAGCCGTCAGTCGTTCTTTTCTATGACGTCACGAACACCGTCGCGCTCTGCTAGAGGGCGCCCAGTGTTCCCCTTTATGTTTAATCGTCGGTGTTGCTAACAGTATGAAGTTCGTAATTGTTGTGAGGGTAAGACTGACCACTTGGCCAGTTGCTGCGAGGTGCAGTGCTGCGGCGACTCCGCGTCCCCGACGGTGGCGGCCACGGCCTCGCCCAGCGCCTGCACGTGCTCGGCCCGCGCTCGGAAACCCTTCGGATATACATGTAGTATATTAGGGCAATACGACAGACAGAGTATAGTATTGGGTATGTTAGAGCGAGATAGATAGAGACTATTGACGTATACGTCATAGTCCATAATAATACAACCATAGATGTAATATATTATTGTAGATGGGCAATACGACAGAGACAGAGCATAGTATTGGGAATATAAAGCGAGATAGAGACTATATACGTCATAGTCAAAAATAAACCCAGCGTTATTTACGAACGAAATTTATATTTGCAAAATCTCAGGTGTCACAGCATAATTTTGTGTTCATAAGAGGGAATTGTTAAACGTGTGCAGTGCCCGAATGTAACTCATCACAGGATAAAACTAACGAAATTATAGATTTTACATGCAAGTACTATTAAATTTTTTTTTGTCTAATTACAATGTTTTAGAACTACTACAAAAGTTTTGGACTTCCATCAGGTAGGAAAAATTGTCACACTCAACGACATTACTGCTCTGAATACTTAAGAGTTCAGTTTAAAACGATAACAAATATGTGAGTTCTGCTATTCATAACCTTACTTTGATAGGGACTTGTTGATATGTATCCATACTAGTCTCATCACTTCACACACGAATATGCACTTACACACACATTGGCATGTTTGCTTTTTGTTCTCGCCGTAATCACTTCGTTGGCAATCTATACATAATACATCTGTGGCTACAACATCACTAGCGAATTGTGTGTATCAATAAAGTATTGTATATCCCATTTTTTCATTTTTGTCCATAATGCAAACAAATATGGCGACTATGACATAACATATCTAGAGATGGGCTAGTTCGTAAATGATTGACTTAGTTGACATACTAATTAGTTATTAGTAAAACAAAAGTTTTTATAATTTTTGTCCGTTTGTGTGTTTCTACCTCAATAAAAACCACCAAGCAATAAAGTCAAAGTCAGAGTCCAATCAATTTATTCAAGTAAACCCAATTACAAGGTATTTTTGAACGTCAAATGTACTTTAGTTCGGTTCAAATAGAAAAACTGGACACAGAAGAACCGACAAGAAACTCAGCCAGGTATATTTTTTTAAAAGAATAATAAACGTCATGGTAAGAGTAAGAATGTGTATTTTTAAAAAACACTTAAAAATAAAGAACAGATTATTATTGATATCACATCGCAAACAATAATAATCTGTTATTATTCTGTCTTACATTGAATGATTGTGTCACTCACATATTGACTGATTTATGATACCAATTTGATCTAGGAACATAGGCAACCTTTAGGTGACATTAAAAACAAAACGCTTGACAAAATAACTTAATTTTTTCAACGCTATACTGTATTGTAGTTTTATTTGTGAATATTTCATAGTTTCGTGTACACAATATAATAGAAAAGCAGTGTTAATAGAGTACTACGTGTAATACGCTGGACTAGTGAACGGTGAAAACTCGGCGAGATTTTGGTTTTTTTCTTGTTTATATTATGGACAAAAATGAAAAAAATAGGATATAGGTACTTAAGTGTTAATTTGCTGAAAATCATCATAATTAATTTGTTAATGCTGTGCTTAGCTTCGTGGCTTCATCCTCGTTTTGATATTTTTCCGATATACACGTAAAAATTAGCGTTGATGACTCTCTGAAAAGTCCTCTACTTGCTGCCTTACCTACCTCAAAATCCAGTCGAAATAGGTATGGGACCATTTCGGAGATTAGCCCAGACAACCAAGCAGACAGACAAAGATTTTAAAAAATTGTTTGGATTTTGATAACGTACAAATATTCGTGTAAGCCTAAGAAAAAGTCTTTATCTCAAAGTCACAGACAGACACTTCAATTTTATTTATATGTACTATAGATAAATCGGCAAAGAGGGTGTATGACCATGTATGACACCTATTTAGTTATTGAGTAATTTCGTTTGGGTGTAAAATATCCGTTATTTCGTTTTTTATTCCTCATTTCTCAATTTAATCTCTACCCTCAGTATTTGTATCAAATTAACTCAGTTGGTGTAAAGACAACGAAATACGTAAAGGATAGACATGAAGCAACGATAAGTCCCATCTTTAGCATTTTGACTAAGGAACTTTAAAAATGTGAATGTAATGCTAGTTTTATTATTACCGTAATGTAAATCAATTTTGTTCCACCCAGGTTCCCCCAAAAAAGGCCCTAGCTAAAATAGCTATTTAGTATATCCTCTTCCTATCGACGTATTTCAATTACGCTTATATCTAACACTAAACAAAAAATGTACTGAGCATTTAATATACTAACGCCACGCAAGAGATGAGATCGATCCGCCGGTCAAAAAAATGTTTCTTTTTCATTCTTTTTTTTCTACGTTTATGGTTTAGAAAACTTTTTGGCGGGAACGGTAGAAGAACCAACATTGACCATAATCACCCTGCTCGACTTCAGTAATGCTTTCAATTCAGTTGATTTTGATATTTTTTTAGCTATATATAACCTCACTATCCATATTATATAACCTCTTATAGAGATACGCTCGGCTTTGTACGAAATCTCAAAATTTTATTAATGTAACTTTTGTATTCAATAAAGAACAATTGAGATGTTATTTAGATTTTCTATTTTTTGCATTTTTGAGAGTTTCAAAGTACAAAGGTGATAGCTTCAAAATTCTGTGCAAGTGAAAAGAATGGACGCGGTCTACATAAACATGTACAGTTAAATGTACAGCTTTTCGCGCTCTTTCAATAAGTATTTTTTAACTCAAGTAAAGCCTACTATCACTTTACTGGAGAGGTGTTAGGTTACAGAAGACATAGGCTGTATGGGTGTAGACTCTTTGCCTTCTCTCTCAAAGGAGAATCTTACAAACAATGGTCTACAGTTTAATGAATTACCTTCTCGATCCATATACGAGCACGTTTGGACGACGAGGACTTCAATATCTTGATATAAGTGGATGCTATACTCTCGCAGTACTGTTGATAACATGAAATCAGATAAATTATTGCATATTAAAATTATACCAAGACGAGTGATGACGAAGACACCTAGCAAAGTCCGAAAGGAGGGTGATTTTTTTATTATAGAATAAACAAAGACATTCAATTAACAAAATAAGTATACTACATATTAGATATTATGTATTATAAAAGTTAAATACAATGATTCTAGGATCCAAGTTAGTCAAAAGTCTATTCTCGTCTAGTCTATTTACAAATAGTAGGTACTATTTGTAAATAGACGAGTCTTTGCTTATACATGGGGCCCCTGTAGCTCGAGGGCCCCGTACCATTGATACGGCTGTTACGGCGGTAGTTACGCTCCACAGATATGTAACGCTATCTCCCTCTAGCTTATCCGCGCTCTGTTCCCACTACTCTCAATTTCTATCAATTTATTTCAAGTTGTTTTCTCACAATTGTATTCAAAATCTTTAACTATTTCAACACAATGTATAAAATATCTCATTTTCAAGAGCAGTTATCTAACCTTTTATGGAAGAACTTAGCTGTACACGCGACTTCATCTGCGTGAAAAATTTTTCTGTGACTTTTCCGGCTTAGTGTCTCCTTTCCACCCCTTTAGGGGTAGATGTGCTAAACATCATAATATCACCCCCGCCGGTTTAGCATTTTCCATATAAAGTTTTATTCCCCTTTGTATCCCTTGAGGGACAGATTTTTAATTAAAAAAAGTAGCCTGTGTTCGTCTCCTGATTTCAAACTATCTCTGTGCCAAATTTCATCAAAATAGGTCTGGCGGTTTTTTACTTTCGCAGTTAAAATATTAGTATGGATTAAATATACCCTACAAAGTGTATGTTTTGTGAGATAGAAGAGGCGAAGCAAAAGCCTTTGAATTCGTAACTCACCTCTTTCAATAATTGGTACGGCAGCTCCACGGCCTCATTATAATCTTTCCCTAAACTATTATACGTCACCATCATTCTCTCATCCACGGTACCTGCGTACAAACAACAGTTAAGTTGAACTTACGTTAACAATACAAGATATATTCTATCAAATAATTTTCAAGACATGAAAATCGCCAATCCGCATAACTGAGATACGGATAATCGAATCTCCACAGCATTATATTTCGCCCACCTTGTACCCACCTTCCCGATAGATATATTATAGACTTAATCAATACTCTACTCTAGCAGCATGTATTATGTACGCACCTCTTACATTGTAAACGTATAGTTCTGCGAATCTGTTGAATTCCACCGTCGGTGTCTTCTGCGCACCAGACCCGAACAGGAAATTGGATAGATACTGTGCTAGCCTAGGGTCCATCTGTGGACCCCAGAATTTCTGAAATCAAAAAGTTATCTATACTAATATTATAAAGAGGTCAACTTTGTTTGTTTATATGTAATGAATCAACTCAAAAACTACGCAACTTATTTCAAAAATTCATTTACCAATAGAAAGCTACATTATCAGTGAATAACATGGGCAACATATTATTACTAAAAAAAATTTTAGCCATGCGAAACCGGGGCGGGTCGCTAGTGTATTATAAAGAGAGAGAGCGGATTTTGTAAGTTAGTTTATATGTAGAGACTAATCTCCGGAACCACTGCAGCGCTATTCTTTCACCATTTGAAAGGTGCATTATTCCACATGGACGTAGGCTATTTAACCCGGGCGAAGTCGGGATGAACTACTACATAAATCTATACGTCTGTCTTTAAATACAATTTTTTTATACTACTTACTTTCTTACTATAGTCTATACTACTACATAAATTTATACGTCTGTCTATAAATACAATTTTTAACAAAATTTTGTGACAAATATTCATTTTGTGCACTGATTTCAATTCTACCATTATTTAAATTTTCGTCTGTCTGTCCGTCTATCTGTCTGTCTATAATCTCCGGAAACATTGCATCTATTTGAAAAATTCTTTCACCACTTAAAAGGTACATTATTAATATGGACGTAGGCTACATGTTATGTATTCAACTCGGGCAAAATGCAGTAGTGTAGTACTATTTAAAAAAAAAATCTGAGAGTAGTCATCCATAGCTATGTATGTAAGTAAATATAAATCAATTGCCACAAGTATGACGGAGCATCACTTGATTACGGCCGGACCGATTTCGCTGAATTATTTTTTATTGTGTTCGTAGTAATCAGGACCGGCTAGACAAGTGGCAAACGTTTAGTAACATAGAAACGCTTGTTGGTGTTACTGCTCGTCTAAGGTGCCATTTGGCTATGTTTTATACAGCGCTTTTTACACTTTACTTTTCCTTTGATTTTACATATAGAAAGTTAATAACGTTTGACAACCAATTTAAAATTCGTTATGCTAGATCACGTGATATTTGCCGTTCTATTCTACTCGTACTGTGTTTACGACAATTGAGCCACTTGTCTAGGCCCCAAGCTTTGTATAAAAGAAAATTTTTGGAAAATCCACGGAAAAAGTCCAATATTTGGATGGTACCATTGCATGAAAATCTCAATAAAAAAAATTTGGTGTATTACAAACATTCAACATCGTCATCGTCGTCGTTACCGTTGTCAGCGTTATGCGGATTATTCACGAATACATGCGTGTAATCGTAACTAGGTCGTTTGTTGAAAAAATTAATATGCATCTTTGGTACGTAAAGTTTACCTCAAGTTAAGAACTAAAAAAATCCTAGTATCATAGGATTCCACCATTATTGAGTATCAAATCCAAGAGCTTCGACGACCATTTCCAATATCTCACAGACCCAATTAACCACCGACCCTTGTTTCTTGTCACCGTGTTTGTTTATTGTGATAATTCTTTTTGTCAAGTGGATTATTGGAGACAGTTGTACTATTGTTCCTTTTCTTTAACTAGTGTTACCTATACATTTTATTGGTTTAGTCGTAATTTGACGTTCTTTGCGATTTCTTTACTGGGGTTCTGAACTCTGTTCTTTTTGTTTCTGTCTACTCAAAATTGTTTAACTAAAGTTTCTGATAATAACTAATAGGTGTAAAATAAAAATAATTCCGTGAAAAGCAATTGGAGCAGCTAAAGCTGTAACTTTAGGTGATGCTGGGTACAGTCAACGTCACATAGCTAGGAGCTAGCATTGTAAGCAATGTGTCGACGAATCGCTTTTGTACAACCACTGAGGCTCGTGCTCATCTCTTGCTGACCGCTTTATTGTAAGCAATGTGTGGACGAATCGCTTTTGTACAACCACTGAGGCTCGTGCTCATCTCTTGCTGACCGCTTTATTGTAAGCAATGTGTGGACGAATCGCTTTTGTACAACCACTGAGGCTCGTGCTCATCTCTTGCTGACCGCTTTATTGTAAGCAATGTGTCGACGAATCGCTTTTGTACAACCACTGAGGCTCGTGCTCATCTCTTGCTGACCGCTTTATTGTAAGCAATGTGTGGACGAATCGCTTTTGTACAACCACTGAGGCTCGTGCTCATCTCTTGCTGACCGCTTTATTGTAAGCAATGTGTCGACGAATCGCTTTTGTACAGCCACTGAGGCTCGTGCTCATCTCTTGCTGACCGCTTTATTGTAAGCAATGTGTCGACGAATCGCTTTTGTACAGCCACTGAGGCTCGTGCTCATCTCTTTGAAGTGAGAAATGTTAGTGTGAGTGTACGGACGATAAGAAGATTAGCAGAAAGGAACCGTCCAAAGGTATCGTCCAACTCGTGCTTTCGAACTTCTCCCACAGCACAGATGAGCTAGACTTCACCTTGCGCGAGAATACGGCAATTGAACTATACAGCAATGGAAGAACGTACTTTTCTGGGACGAAAGCCGAATAGCCTTAAAAGGTCCAGTTGAACGTCTGCGTGTATACAGACGAACAAACGAGAGGTTTGCTCCAAGCGCTATAAAGGAAACAATGACCAAGTGAATCAAGAAGGCTCAACAATGGTATGGGACGGTATCACTTACGAGGCTCGTATTGAACTCGTTATCTTCGATTGAGGCAGTGTGACTGCTCAGAGGTACGTGGAGGAGGTTTTCCAAGATTCTGAAATCGTTGCTCCAAGATCATGTCGTCCCCTTCGCGCCATTTACCTATTGGAGAAAATTTTTCTTCGATGCACATTGCCATGTCGCTAGGTCCGTCAATCAGTATCTAAACGAGGTCAGAATTTAAACCACGGACAACACGCAGTCCTGACCTTAATCTCCTTGAAGACATTTGTGACAATCCTAAACAACGGGTCCGGACACTGATACCAGCGCCAACGACCACAGGACAACTCAAAACAGCCTTATTAGCCAATTTAAAAGAAACGCTTTATTTAAAAAATGAAAATGTTGTCTTTTATGTTGAAATTTTGCAAAATTGGTTTTCTTGCAACAAAATAAATACTTCCTTCTAAAACATTTAACAGTTGTTTTTATTGCTCATACAATGCTTACAGTACCTAACACATTGTGTTACACTTGTTTAATATTTACCATTTCCGAATAATAAAGAAAAAACAGGTTGGCGATTAATTATGCCTGTGAGATACAACGAGTATGTATAAGGAAGTATACACGAGTAAGTATACAAGTATGATGAAAATGATGAAGAATAATATTCCTCATAATCAATTATTCTTTCATTATAATAAAATGGAATGGATGAAACGAGAGTGATGAGATTTGAGGAGGAGGAAGAATTAATATGCAATAATCGCGATGCTTGGCACTCCGTCTTGTCTGACTACCCAATTAGGGATATAGCGTGAAGAAAGAAAATGCATATATGTAAATGTAAGTATATATACACATATTCCCACGCCCTATTCCTAACGGGGTGGTAGAGACGGAGCGCCAAAAATTGCTGTCTTTTTTAAATATACTTTACTACTTCTTTCATCTCAAAAGTCTAAAGCGATTACGAAGCGTAGCGAAGCGATCACTTTTAACCTAACTGCCAGAAGTCGTTTTTGGGAAGAAAAGATTTGTAAAGAGGAATTATGGTTTTGGAATTTGATTAATAGTGAAAAAATCAGTATTACAGACATACTTTTCGACGGGAATTTTTGTGAAATTTTTTTAATTTTTCAATCTCTTATAATTTTAAACTAACTGACTCATCACGAGATCTCCGAAACTATAGGTCCGATTGACTTGATTGATTGACTTGACCGATTTAGCATATTACTCCTTTCGCAGTGTAGACGCTCACTAAGAACGGTCAAGAAAGCTCGGTCAAGAAATTCTGTCCAAAATGGCTCTGCTACCCGTGCGAAGCCGGGGCGGGTCGCTAGTTTTTCTTATAAAAAAGGTTTTTTGATAATAAAAATCTTTTATAAAAACTTAATTCAAACAATCTCATCCTCGCTCCCATCTAATCCCCCTGTGGCCCAACAGATGATGACGCTTTAAATTAAAGGGATGAAAAAAGTACAGTCTTTTGAGATATTGAACTCTATTAAAGCTAAAATTACTAAAACTAGTAAATTTTTCCACAATATGTTTCAACTCGACCTTCAATATTTGCGTACAGCGCGTGGTTTCCTTCAATCCTACTCAATAATAATAGATTAGTGGGTATTGTCTGGATTATAGGGCCACGAACCGAGCGTCAGAGTGAGCGATATTGATTTAAAATTACTGAATAATATTGAAAATATTTCTTCTTAACTCTCGACGGGAAAAAATAAATAATGTTTAAAAACTGGGTGCCGTTTTAAAGAATGTTCTTAGTTATGTTTAACGAAAATCGATTTATTATCGAGATTTTCAAGTTCAAATTCTCATTGTAAAGAGATCTTGGATCGACTTTTTGGATTGGACTTTTAAATTTATTACTTTTCAATATTTACATAGTTATTATTAATTTTAGTTAGAATCAATTATTAAAAGAATAACTAACGAAAGCAAAATAGTAGAACACCTTAAATTAAAAAACCGGCGAAGTGCGAGTCGTACTCGCGCATCGAGGGTCCGTGAACTTAACTTTGCAGTTGAAAGACACGTTCTCCCATACTCTCCAACTGCAAATGTAACTTTGTAATGGTAACTAACTACAAGTTAACGATTTTCGGATTTCTTCCTTTACTTGTGCTGTGAGATCTTCTTGCCAAATTTCATGATTCTAGCTCAATGGGAAGTACTCTATAGGTATTGATTTACTCGCGTGTGTCTAAATATGAGGCACAAATGGTCGTATTCTTTTATGGCGTTGACTTAAAAGCTTGATCTTTTTACAGCTCCAAGGAACTGCAGACTTAAGTATTCGATATTAAATTCGACATCATACCCCCACACGTTCTTGAGAAAAAGTGCCTTGACGGACAGACAGACAGACGGACAACGAAGTGATCCTATAAGGGTTCCTTTTTTTTTGAGTTATGGAACTAAAAATATAAAAGTATATTGAATACTAGCTGACTCGACAGACGAGTTCTGTCCGAATATGATAATTCCATAAGTAACAGCACTTTCAGCATTCTTGAATTTTCTCATTTTCGGAGCAACTTTTCCAATTTCTTTTTTCCTAAAAACCTTATTCAGACTATTAAAAATACTTAAAAAAAATAGGCAAGTCGGTCCAACCATTCTCAAGTGATGCGGTTACCAACGAACAGAATTTAATTTTTATTTATACGATAGGACCCGTGATGCTCAGCAGCATTGTGTTGATAATATAATTCAAAAATAACTCTTATAATATGATGAGTAATTGTAACCTAAGCTAAGTTGAATAGAAAAATTGAAAGTCAAGTTGAATGTTCACACCTAGCTTCCCTCGAACTCAATCAATTTAAGTGGGCAAAAGCTCAAACGAAATAGAGAAAGAAAGCTATTAAAACATAAGAAACGTACAGGAGGAAATTGCGTTCGAGTACAACTTGAGAAGGGTGTAAGGTGATTTCCAATGCTGGGTGAGAAATCTGGGCATCATACATTTCATTTGAAAAAAAATTAAGCAAATCGGTTGGGTAGAACGGCCGGACGGACTCGTATAGATTCCTTCTTTTTTTTTAAATATATAGATTTGTTGTGATGAATTCCTAAAATCTCTAGCTATTTTCCGCTCAAACTCCAAAAACCGTGATCTCTGATCTCTGGAATATCCTGAGGATGCTTCGTTAAGAGGCGAAGCACTAGTCGATTGGTGGTTTTGGAGTGAAATGAATTTCCGCAAAATAACACCTGAGTCTATACAATATTTAGATTTGTAGAGGTATATGTAAATTCATAAAATATAAAAGGTGAAATATAATAACTTGTATAATTTCACGCAATTGCTACTTCAGGGTAGATACATTATTAATGCTTAAAAAATTACACTTAACGCCATTTCAAGTAATAAATCTGGACTCAAAGATGACAAAGAAGTACCATAGTGATGTAGGTTGCTAACCCATTACAATTACCAATTCATTTCAAAAAGCTCCATATCTTTACAGACTTTTACAGCTTGTGTGAAAAAAGCAGCTCTTACATTTTCCTTTGTCTCTCGCCCATCCTTACATACACCCTATTTACATTATATTATGTGATATACATTAGAATTTATTGATTCTAATGAATAATATAATGCAGACGGTTCCGTTATAATATTTCCAGTTTGAACAATCGTTTGTTTCATGGCTACACACCAGTACATAGAGCATTCTACCCGACATTGTTTCTATGAAAAAATAAACAATGTCGATCAGAACGGTGAATTAGCAGAGATGTTTACATTACAAGAAAAATATTCATTTTTAACCAGATACACAACGCGGATAATGTCTCACACCCTCCAAATGAAAGTGACATCACAGAAATTAATTTGCTGTAGTCGTTAAAGAACTTTGTGCATGAAACTCATGGCAGAGTACCATTATACCCGAACCCGAAGAGGATAGCAGCGCTGTCGTAGCAAAACAAGTAAGCACAATATTTTAATCCTCAGGGTCGCCAACGAAATTATAATCTCAAGTGCTTCATAGACTTTACTGTAAATGGTGGAGTGTTTCCGAGTGACGTTTCCGTGGTGTCAGACCAAATTAAGCTTTCGCGTTGCATTATATAATATCTAAAAACATGGGAAATTAACGCGATTACCTTTTCTTTGAATTGACGTTTCGGAGGAGTTGCATCGGCCGTGGTCTCAAGTAAAACTGTCGCAAGCTGCACTCGGTGTCCGAGTCAGATTTTATATCATCTACCCCCGATATTTGTAAATATTTATTAGGGTTCCTACACACTACACTCATAGTGTTCATACAACTGGAATTCATAAATTCCGACTTCATTGGTAGAAACGAGTTTTGTCATTTGAATCACAGGATTCCACGCTGTTCTTATCGCACTGGCACGGTAGTGGCGGTACAATAAACTGATTATGTACCACAGAAGCACAGTTTAATAAGTGTTCAAGACACTTTACGGCATTGTCTTTCCTTTATTATTTGGTCTGAGCGCGTGGTATAATTAAAAAAAAAAACAAATCGTAATTAAATTTCGTGCATAGTTAGTAGTGCAAGCGAGTACATAGAAGATACATTGCTGACGTGTTGCCTGGAAATTCGCTCTCCAATAATACTGAGCAAAAATACTTCGTAAATAAGCACAATGGTTCTGAAAACTTCACTTTGGAATTGCATCCGATACGAATGACGTCACTACGGTGATTGTTTACGTAAGACCACACTGACGCGTAGACTACACATTTCGAGGAGCTTACGAAGAGAAATTGAATTGCAATGTTCCGTAATTCCGCTGTTGAAATATTATACCAAGTCGAATTCAATCTTTTGGATATAAATAGTAATTTTAGCTAGGACGTAAAAAATCAGATTTTTTGGATATGTAAAGAAGAAAAAGAAAGAAAAATATGCAAAAAACAAGATAAATATAATGTAAATAAGTAGTAAATTACTAATACGAAGTAACAATAAATTTTTACAAAATCAACAGTTTCCACTATACGTTTACTGATTGTCACTGAGATCAGATAAAACTTAAAATCAATATTTTCCACAAACTAGTTTTAAACACATATTAACTATTTTAACTTTAAAATTAATAGAAGAATAATTCCGGCGATGGTTATCCACAGCGCATGTCGAAGGGCTCTAGGGCCCCTATCGAATTGTGACTCTCCTAGCGTGATGCCGAATATGTTTCAGGAAGAGTTATGTCACCATCCTCAGCACACTTCCATTGCTACATCAGCGCTGCTAACCTCTTCGGGGTCACCTAAAGTGGACTGGAGCTTTCAATGCGACCGGTCGCGACCCCAAAGCCTTCTTTAGTCGTCCCGTAAGACTTACAGGGGGAAACGTAGCCCTGTTCTAGTCCTGGGCTTCATGGAGATATATTGGTACCCTGTTATGTTTCATACAGAAACTTCTTTAATGACTACAGCAAATGAAAGTCTATAATGTCACTTTCCTTTGGAAGGTGTGAGGGCATGTTGATCGAACGGAATTATAACAGCGACGGAAGTATTAAAAATCCTAAATGATAAGGTGCCTATAGGATTGGAATTTTTATTTGTCTCGTAACTTAGCAGTCAATCACGTGCTTTTATATACTGAATACATAGATATTATTGTTTGAAATCATTGCTTGGTAGTCTATCTTTTAGCAAAATGGCGGCTGATCGGTTAATGTGATATAAACATGTACGAGTATATGTCGTATTACAGATAGAACAACTAACGCAAACAGACTTTTAGAAGGTTTCGACAATTTTATAAAATATGTTCCGAAATACGGCAGTTTCAATTTTTAATTACGGCAACTCGAAATTTCCTATAACAACACTGAACTGAGCATACAAAAGTCCTATGGTACATAAAAGACTTTTGCTAATAATAATTGGAATATTGTATCTACATAAGCAGTCATTAACGATCATTAAACTCAGCCCACATGAAATTAGCAATAATTTCATTAACAGCCATATTGAATTAAGCAAGGCCAGACAATAGTAAATAATCCAACCTTTATGGACAGACAGACTGCAAATAGGCAGGGACATTGACGTCAAGGAGTGGACAAATAAAAATACTGTGGGACGAATACACGTGTATTTTCAGCATTCTAATCATAGGACACCAAAGCTAAAGAACAATCAATTTATTCAAGAAAATCCAATTATTATGCACTTTTGAACATATAGGCACATACAACGTTCTCTTTTATATACTGGCAACTCGTTTCATATTTATTAGAAGCATTTCTGCCAGTCTCTTGTAAAAAAAAAATTAAACGGTTAAGTATTTACGTTAAACGTTATTGAAAAGAAAATGTAATAATGATGTAGATAATGTACTAAAAGCTAAAAAATAATTAGGTAGGTCCTAGATACTCAGTGGAGTGGTGTAGTGACACCACTCTCCTCGTCAATCTAGGGTCTAGGTTCCCAAACTTATTTTGTCTACTGAGTCGAGAGCTC
Organism: Zeuzera pyrina; assembly: GCA_907165235.1. Classification (NCBI taxonomy): domain Eukaryota; kingdom Metazoa; phylum Arthropoda; class Insecta; order Lepidoptera; family Cossidae; genus Zeuzera; species Zeuzera pyrina. The sequence continues at coordinate 12,141,863 of OU015641.1, forward strand.
ATGCAGTCGTTGTCTAAGATGCCTCCTAGCTAAATGAAATTACAAATCACCTCCCAGGCCTCTACACAACGCCCCCATTTTTTTTCTGGGTCTCTTACCGCCCCCCTTTAGGCCTGCAGCGCCCACAAGGGGGCGTTCCCACTTTGGGAATGGGTGATCTATGGCATTGATCAGGCTAATAAAACCGTTTAAAAAACCGTTTAAAAATAAAAGATTTGACCCAAACAGGCCAAGCTAAATAAAAATTTTTAAAAATAGGTGGTGTATCTCTAACTTAAAATGTGTTTTTTATTGTTACTTGGTTGTGTAGTCCCTAATGCTCTCTAGTAAAATGATAGTAGGCTTTACTGGAGTTAAAAAGGATTATTTGGAAGAATGCGAAAACTTCAGTTGCACAACATATTTATTCCAACTTTCCCATTCTTAACACTTGTACACAACTGTAAGGCACAATATACTATCACTTTTATACCTTAAAACTCTCAAAAACGCAAAAAATAGAAATATGAAATGCGAACTTCACTTCTCCCGTTCCCGCCAAACACTCACACATACCATTGTATGTATTTATTGTGATAAAATAGTCAAGTCATACTAGAGTAAATAACGTGCAGTAAATTAAATTAAATATGTTTTAGGTCTGCTATGTGCAATGGCATAACAACAGGGGCATAGCGGGCAACATGCCACGGACTCCCGGCCAGAGGGAGTCCCCGACCAGAAAAGGCCGCTAGAACGAGAGGATTGACATTTAGTTTTATAAAATTTAATATGAAATAGTTTTGTTTTCCCTTAATTCAAGTTACCTACTAAAGTGTGAAGAATTGAAAAGCAAAAATTATCATATAACAACAAAAAGTAAACTGTTCTAATACCTGTATTTTACCAGTCTGAGTGTACGGATGTCAAATATGGGCTTTAACAAAAAACATAATAAATAAACTTGCCACATGTCAACGCGCGATGGAAAGAAGCATGACAGGAACAAAGAAATTTAACAAAAACAGAAACAGTAACATCAGGCAAAAGACTAGAGTCCAGGGGCTGCAGTCTCGACATAGCGATTATTTTCGTAAACTACCGATCGCCAAAAATAACGAAAAAAATCGCTTGCCATAACGATAAGCACGAACACTTTGCGAGCTGTCAAATTTGATAATAAAAACATTATCAGCAATCGTAAAGTTGACAGATTCGATATGATTCCAATCACAATCGATAGTTTTAATGTAGAGGCTCAAAAATCGTCAAAAATTAATCGTTATGGCTTATTAACCGAAATCGGTCGTAAAGCGATCGCTATCTATGTCGAGACTGCAGGGACAGGGATAGGCTGAAATGGACAAGTTTGGAGGAGACACTTGCCGATTAGCAAACGGATATACCAAGAGCGAGCAATGCTATTAAATTTAAGTCTGAGTAGAAGGCTTTATTGTATTATTATTATACCTAAAGTGTAACACACACATGTATCAAGGGTTGAATGCATTCGCCCAGTTTTATAACGCGTCCGGAACGTAGTCATAAAATCCTTGCCACATATAATCTTTTATGATTAGTGCCACGGTAGGAAAGGGACAGCGAACGGGACGCTATTGTAACCAATTTTGAATGACAGTTCGTCACAAGTCGTCACGCTGTGGAGAAAGCCGTAAACTCACTTTACTATTTTATGTTATTCCTATTCTATTTCAAAGAAGTGCTATATTTTTAATAAAGGTTACGTGTTCTGTATGTGATTGTGATATTACACATCGCAATAATTAAGGGAATCATTCATTTCATAGGCGACAATGACACATTAAAAATCGTCACGCGTCAACGAGATCTATGTTCGTGTATACGCCAGTATATACTAAGTTTAAGTTGCCACATATAGACGCCGTGCTGTAGCGCAAAAAGGAATTTTAATAATTATAATTTTGAATAAATATAAAATTGTTATTTCAATCCATTAGGCTTTCATAATTTATCGTTGAACGTTTTTATCGCCACGATTTTACCGTCTAGGGTACAATAAGGAGGCAAAAGGAGGCATGTTGCTTGAAGATGAAATTTCCGTCCCCGATAACGTGGTGATAGACGTTGAAAAAGCGTTTTTTTCTGCCACAATAGGGAAGCATTTTGCTTACATTACATTTTGCTCTATCACCACGTTATCAGGGACGCACAATAGGGAAGCATTTTGATTACCTATTGTATCGTGGACGGTAAAATCGTGGTAATTAAAAGCGTTCCACGGTCAATACCTACGGCCTTTAAATGAGTACGAATCCTCGAAAAATGTACACAATATAATAAAAGCGTTTTGTACATACTTCACGTAATGATTTATTGAAAGAAACTACGGACACAGTATAAACATAATAGTAATATGTCTTTATAGAAAGTTAGCGTATGCGCTTTGTATGTGTGCGCGGTAATAACGTACGCGGCGTGGCACGCACGCAACGACAATATTTAGGGCGAATATGGATAATTATTATAGCGTCAGCCGGAGTCGCACGACGTAAACATGCGACCGCTTCCGTTTGTTTTTAATTCGTTCGTCACATCGTCGTAAATACGAAAATATCTAAATAGCATGAACTAACGTATTATAATGTCCTTAGATGACTAAATAATTTTAGTCATTCGAATGCAAAGTTTTGATTCTTCCACATACTACACAACTATAAGAAATGAAATTCAACAAACACGAAAAACTTATCCGTGTGCATTGTTTTATAATATTATATACTAAATGTATAACTAAACGAGAAGCTCTCCGCATCTCGCACGTACCAACCCTACGTATCCGGCCAAGAGAAGGTAATTGCGTTACACATGAGGCGGAAATCGGCCTTCTTTTCTACATATTTTTTGCTACGGATGAGCTTTACATTGAGGGAGGGTCCCATCCTATGAATTTGCCACGGGCCTCAGCGGTATTGTTACGCCACTGGCTATGTGATAGGTACACATTGTCAGATCGGCATGGCCAGGTTCCACAATTCGTTATGTTGCACCTATAGCACTTTACTTGATTGATTATTATTTACTAGTGTACCTAACATAAAGGTAAGTTAGTTAATGTTAGTTTGGGTTCACACAATTGGTTTAGGTAATCGCGAGGAGTTTAGATTACACAGTAACACTTGGTTTGGAGTAAGTATTCATTAGGTATTTTTCTGTACAGTATTTCACATTTCCACGACAGAATTTTCAATAAATTCCGACAATTTTTTTTTTATAATTATATAACGGCGTTGTCTTGTCACGTAGTATGACAGTATGAGTGAACATCAACAAATTACTTTTGTGTTAATGAATTATGTTCGTTGCTTTCGCAATTTGAGTAGTAATTTAAGTGATGGATATTAATGTACCCTAATGGACATGGTGACTGACTGGCCATTTACTGTCTAAACATAGACCAACGATGGGTTTCTGAACTTGGTAACAGTGGTTCCAACTTATTAAGAAATGGAACGATATTACTTTATTATACAACGATATTATATTTCTACCTATTTTAAAATTTATTGAATAACATGTGTTTCATTTCTCAAAGAAGCATCCTTAGGAAATCCAAAGATCAAAATCGGCCAGCTACTCAGCACCGAATGAAAGTGAAAATACACCGAAATTAATCACTTAATATGGATGTTCGCAATTTAAACTTGAGTGGACACAAATGGAATGATATATTAGATGTAGGTACGTAGCGCAAAGTTCAGTATACCTAGTCAGCTCAGCACGTGACATCTGTTCAGTATAGCACAGGATTTCCCGTTCAGTATATGTACCACAGGGTTTTCCGTTCAGTACAGCACAGGATTTTTCGTTCAGTACAGGATTTCCCGTTCAGTTTTGTACACGATTATCTGTTCAGTTTTGTACAGGATTTCCCGTTCGATATAATACTGAATGGGCGATACGATACTCAAGTGCGAATCTCAATTTGAAAATAGAAAGAAATGACGCTATTTTTCGAATGTAGTGGTATCCCTTTCTAGCTGTGTTCATCAGCATCCAACTTTATAGGGTTTTAAGAGTGGTAAAGTCATGCTGCATTGCAGCACGAATTAGGCCGGCTCGCCCGGTGAAATACCACGCTCTCACAGAATATCGGCGTGAAATAACAGCATCTATTGCTGTTGTGTTTCGTTCGGTGAGTGAAAGTGCCGATGGCCCATCTCCACCATCACCCTCCTTTCCCTCTTTCCATAAAGGTAGGCAACGCACCCGTGTTTCCCCGGATGTTGTGGGTATCCATGGACGGCGGTGATCACTTTCTACCAGGTTTATTGACTCCGGTGTTCATTTGCAGATATCCATATCATATAATATATCATTTATAGTTTACTAGCAAACCCAGCCCGTTTCACTGGGCGTTAGTTTCACTGGGCGTAAAAAAACAAAAAAAAAATTCTACTGATCCGATCGCTACCAAACTTTAGAGTGTTTAGAGGAACACCCGCTGGGCCAATCTGAAGATTCCCTGAAAATTTCATCGACATCGGTCCAGCCGTTTCGGAGTCCATAAGGAACATACATACATAATACATCGCCTTTTATATATATAGATAGAAGAGTTATATATTTTAAGTTTTTATATATTGCGCGAAAATTTCATATTCTTGTTTCGACATAATTTCGCTTCTCAACGAATCAACAAAGCATCATAAGGAAAGTTACGAGTTTAGACACAGTCAAACTACCCCATATCGAGTTTGTTTTGTTTCGACGTAATATAACTAAAAATATTTAAATAAACTATACTTAAAGAATATAAAACAGTAACAAAGACTTATCTGTAGATTGAATTTATTTATATGCAAACTAACGACCCGGCCCAGCTTCGCACGGGTCGAATTTTTTTTCAAAATAAGATACAGCCCGTTACTTGCTGATAATGTAGCTTTCTATACGTGAAGAATTTTTGAGATCGGTTTAGTTTTTGAGTTTATCCATTACATACAAACATACAAAGTTGACCTCTTTATGATATTAAGTACCTGTAGATTATAGAGGCTTTTTAAATCACTGTAATATAAGAACGTGGTTGCAATTGCGCACAAATTAGTACTTGTGCAAAGAATTCTCTCGAAGTCAAGCTTATTAACTATATCCATTAACCTCAGTCTATTTTAAACTGAACATAATTCACACGTCGACGTCGATACGACGGGCGGTAAATCAAAACTATGTGGTTTCGCGAGTAGCGCCGTTACAACCGAGAGAAATGAGCGTGAGCAGAGACGTTCAGAATAAACTATGAGGTTTATAAACCTCGTACACATACATATCCTATACCACATAAAATGTGTGAGGAGAATGATGAGATTTGAGGAAGCGAAAGAAGTATGTGAAGACCACGACGCTTGGCGCTCCGTCCTCTCTGACTACCCCGTTAAGGATACAGCGTGAAGACGTGTATGTATTAATGCAAGGAAGTATAATGCCTAGATCATATATACTAGTACTCATATTATATATGTAGATACAAAATAAGTACTGTACTACCTAAGTAAAGAGAACCGTTTTTTAATTGGTTCGAGTCCAACAAAAAAGAGGTAGATAGGTTTTTAAGGACTTTAGTTTGAGCAAAATATTACTCATTAACACATTTTTCTGACATTGTTGTCACAGTAATTTTTATGAAATTAAAGTAATTATAAACCACTCATTGTAATGAAAACTTTTCTGAAATATACATGCATAATGCATACATACATATCTTTATGCTGTATCCCTAACGGGATAGTCAGAGAGGAGGGGGCGCCAAGTATCGCGATCCTTAGATACTTCTTGCGCCTCCTCAAATCTCACCATTCTCCTTATACACTCTCGCCTAAGTTTGCGAGTGCTTTTGACATTTCCATCAACTAACACTCTAGCTTTTTCCTTTTTGATCTCCATAAGTCAGCCTTAGTCTCCCTTGGCTTCTGCTACCACTAACTCATATACATACATATCATCACGCCGTATCCCTAACGGGGTAGTCAGAGAGGACGGAGCGCCAAGCGTCGCGGTCCTTACATACTTCTTTCGCTACCTCAAATCTCATCATTCTCCTCACACACCTTCGCCTAGGTGTGCATAACTAACTCATATAATAATATAATATTATATGAGTATAATTTATTAAACAAGACTGTACCGTTAAGTGAGTACAAAATATGTGGGCCATCAATATATGGGGGTTACTATTACGACCAATCAAAATTGGCGCGAGTGAAGACATTCAGAATAGACTAATAGGTTTATAAACCTCAATAATAAGGAATAATTAATTAAACTTATTATTTGGTGACTAACTCATAATTGTCTAACCTAAATGTGGTTCCATACCTACTTCCCATACCATACCGAAGTTTTCCCATGAGATATTTTGTTTTAAAAAATAATTAAGCAACAGACATTTTCAAACATTTTTTTGTTATTGAATTCATACAGATAAGCCATATTCAACAATGTAGATGTAGAAGGTAGCCTAGAGGCTTAACAAGGCATTCGGTTTTGCTTAAGAACTAACGCAGTCTAACGATAGCCATCATAATTAGATACAAGTTAGTTATGTACTAAATATACCCACAACCTACACAAAAAGCAATTTCTAAAACGTAAACTCAAAGTTAAAACTGAAAATAAAATTAAAAACAAAATAAAATGATAAAGACGAAATTAACACATTATTATTACATACAAATGTGTGATAGACGTTAAGAAAACAAGGTGAATGATTTTGTGTTTATTTTACTACAGTTGTGAATTAATTTCTTTCAATTTTTATTTATTTATAACGTGAAAAGAGAATTCAATTTCAAAATAATAGTTGTTTACTTTTGTTTTGACATGAAAAAGTGCTCATTCGTTAGATTGGTTTGTATGTAATATTAACACAGGCTAGCAACAAGACATTTTTGTACAACGTAATTTACTCATTTTAAAAGGTTTAAAATATATATTTGTCATGATGATGAATGAGTACTGATATACCCAAAATCAAGTGTAATTAAAATAAAAATGGTGGAAATGTGATCTCTTAGATATAAGTATGTGCAGTGCACCTTTGCAGATGAGATAATCATCCTGGCAAAATTCCTGGACACATGATAGAATCATACTTAGTAAATCAAAACGCTTGCTGGTGTTATTGCTTGTCAAAAATGCCACTTGGCTATGTTAGATATGGCGGTTTACACACGACGTTATATTTTTTTTGATATATAAGAAAGTTAATAACATTTGACTACCAATTTAAAATTCGTTATGCTGGATTATGAAGTATTTGTCATTCTATTCTACTGGTGTTGACGACATTTTGAGCCACTTGTCTAGGCCCGCTGTTCGAAATGAATCACAATATTGTTCTTTGTGTGTTAGGTGTTAATATTATGATGTATATGTATGAAATAAATATGGCTTAAAAATAAGTCTCGTTGCTATCCTTAACATAACAATTACAATGAAAAAGAATAAACAAAATGAACACACTTCTAACAACACTGCATCTACTTTTCCACTCACGATGAGATCATCCTCTCGTATCCTCTCAGAGTTCTTACTTGCTGCTCTGAATGTTGCTGCTACATATTTTTGTTCATCTTTTGTGAGTAGAGTACATTTGGCCGCTAATTTCTTACTAGTGTTACCCATGCTAAAAAAAAACAATAAAAAAATAACATTGTATGGGCATTCCTCAGAATTTTATAATTGAATTGCTTCCATTTTATGACTTTCATGGATACAGTCATTCAGAATGAAAAACTAATGATCTAAATTAAGTATAAATATAATTAAACCATTGTGATTCGTACTACACACAATTACACTGTTTGTATGACCTCAACCTGCACTCTAAGCTTATACTATGGACACCACATAATTAACTAAAGAGCACCCAGTAGCACCTAGATCAAATATATTGTAAAACTGCCGAGTTTTGTTTAAGATATTTTATTAAATATTTGTACTTTCATTCTGATGATTGTGCATACAAAAGTTATAAAATGACAAAGAGCAACTACAAAATTCTGAATAACCACTCAGCCACAATTCTACGTTAACAAAATTAAAAACATTATTGAGAAGCTGTAATTTAAAATGTGAAACCTTGTGAAATCAGTCGCCAATTAACTTTTTGTGCGTCTAGCGGTATTGTTATAAAAAATAGTAAATAAATAAGTTTGGCAATCTTCACATGATGCTTTTTAAGTTTACAAAAAATTTAATAGTCATGTTGTAAAATAGATTATACACTAGAATAGCATTTCCCTATCGCAAATGCAATGCCAAGTTATGGCCTCACAATTTACCTGTTTTAATAAGAGTCCATTCAAATATATAAGGAATACAAGCTATCACGTGAATTAACACTTTATTGTTGTGAAAATTTGGACACAAATAAGCAATTCATATAGATTACCCACTTAACAAAAATTTTAGGAGTACAATACAATTACTGCTTAGTTTATTGATCTAACGTTTTATTAACATAACCCTTGAATACTATCATTTTATTAAAGTTATTAATACAGTCAGGTATTTTTTGCGATATCGCTAAACTAAGTAGAAATTAATGTTACTATTTTCAGCACAAAAATAAATAGAAATTAATGAAATGAATAGGTTACCTGTCAAAATATTGTTTTTTTTTTTTGCTTTTTGTTTCGTAATTAAGCAAGTTAGACACAAACGCACTCTGCCTATTGGCAAAACTTGAGACGACTCAATAGTAGCGTCACTGCGACTCAACTACGTAACTCCAACTACGTACTAAATTACTAACTTATCGTTGTAACTTTTTGAGCTGGAAATAGCCACAGGTGGAGGTGGTACACCGTAGGATACAGCAAACTTCGCAAATATTTGCAGTACCTTATCGTGAATTTGTGACGCGCTAACGGCAATATGTGTACGTTTTCAATTAATATTTTATTCACTCTTCTTGATATCGGACTAATTTTTAATAAAAATTTATCACATATTACCGTTTACAATTTATATAATACCCACGTTCTTTATTCGAAGAGCGAAGGACATGTATATAGACCATGATACTTGGCGCTCCGTTCTCCCTGACTACCCCCGTTAGGGACACAGCATAGAGATATGTATGAATGTGTGTTTATTTCTTTATCTTCCCGAAAGAAATCATTAAAATTTATAAGAAATCCATATTAAAATAAATTGTTATTATCAAACGTTATCTAACTTAAATTGATGATGCACCTTGACGCACACTGCACGAGGATTTTATGAGTAAGGCTTAACGAGAACTTTTACACACACACACACACACACACACACACACACACATATATTCACGCTGTATCCCTAATGGGGTAGTCAGAGAAGACGGACCGCCAAGCTTCGCGGACCTTACATATTTCTTTCGCTTCCTCTAATCTCATCATTCTCCTCACACATTCTCGTCAAGGTATGCGAGTGCTTTAGACATTTCTGTCGGCCAACACTGGCTATTTGATCTTCATAACTCAACCTTGGTCTTTCTTGGCTTCTTTTACCACATGCTTTCGCTCTGTACATTTTCTTCGTCAGTCTTTCATCACTCATTCTTTCTATGTGACCGAACCATCTAAGTATTCCTTTCTTCATTTTTACAATAACACTGTCGTGCAACCCTACCATACTGCATATCTCTTCATTGCTTATCCTGTCCGCAAGGGTGACACCGCACATATTTCGCACATAATATGTGAGCACTTTTATTAAAGACAAAACAAGTAATATAATCCACTGACATTGCTAACCCAAACAATTATCTTTAAAAGTGATCTCGATGTATGAATTTGTCGCGCCTCGATATTTTATCTACGCCGAATGAAAATTGGTATGAAGGATGCGTGGGGGTAATTTTATTAGATGTTTTTGAAAATAGTAAATGAAAAGATAACTCTTTATAAATGTTCTTATTAAAAATTAAATACGAAAATACGTTGTGTATGCTGATCTGATAAAAAATATTTTATTAAAAATATACTTATTAATCACATTACTAATTTAAAAAATATCTGTCGCTTTGTTATGTTATTATGTTCGTCGTAATAGAGTTATAATAGTCCAAAGCGTAGAAATAACAGTAACCGCTGAATACGCCCTTACGGCTTTATTAAGAGTATCATTTTGAACTCTATTTGCAATAGTTCTATGTAATAGTAGTAGCATATGAATTTGGGGAGGTATACTCAAAGCTGTTACTAGAAATTTGATCCTCGGGAACAAAAATCCAGGCACGAAAGCGCCGATTAGTACAAAACTGAATACACTAGCACTTAAAATCAGGCTGCCTCGTGTATCTTCAGGTGAAAATTGAGATCCGATTAAATAACTCCAATGAGCTAGTGTTCCAATGCGTATCAGCCATAACAGTTTTAATATTAAAGTAGTGACTAATATAACAGCTACAGTAGAAATAATACACATTATCATGTTCCTATTCTGCTGAAAATGTGTTTTGACATAAGTATCAAATTCCCATGATTGTCGATGTGGTATATAACTGCATATTAGATGTGGTCAAAGTCTTGAAACTAAACCATCTTTAAACATTCAGTATCAAATATTATTTGTTGGTTTATTGAATGTAGTGTCTAATATATCGATACATGTTGATTTGTTGTCTTGACATTTAAACGTAACGATTGCGTAACATTACAAATAGATTACTACCACTGAGTAAGTAATCACTACGTTTATTACTACCATAGAAAAATATAATATACTACCGATTACATACTACGTTTTGTAATAAATTTCTAATACATCATAATATATGACAATATCATACGGCTCTTTATTGTATTATTTGCATAAAAATCGAAGTTTAAAATACCATTAAATTTGCTTTGTGTGTTTAATCAATTCTATAAAATTTTAATTGCCTTTGACTAATTTTAATATTCTCTACTATATGAAATAAAAATATTATGTATTATGATTTATGAAACACATATATTTTTCGTGATTCTCAACGAAACTTCTTAGGTATTATTATTTCTGAACGTGTTAGGGCTGCCAGTTGACAAATTAAAAAATGTTTGTGAAACATTGTGTGAACACAGTTTCAATAATATTTAAAAAATTATTTATGCTAAAATGACTAGACATGTTTTAACTTTTCCAGGTCGCTGTATATAACAAGTTAGCCCCAAAAATATGGAATGTGAGTTATTAAATATAATAAGTATGTAACACAGTTTTAATTCTGCTTTCCGTCTGCGTATTGGTAGTAATTTTACATTCTCTTTGGTAATTTTGTTTTTTAAATGTTGCACTAAATCATGACTTGGTGAATTGTGTTGAATATTGTTGACGTTTTGTTTGTCATTCATTTTTCATTAGTATTTTATATTTTTATTCTTAGAGATATCTCTTTTACGTCGCATGATTTAAAAAAATCAAGCTACAAAATGACTCTAACTAAAATGGAAGTGGATACCGTGAAAGGCGAAGGTTTTCGTCCCTACTACATAACTAAGATCGAAGAGCTTCAACTGATCGTTGCCGAAAAATCACAGAACCTCCGTCGTTTACAAGCACAGCGTAATGAACTCAACGCTAAAGTACGTATGCTTCGCGAAGAGCTACAGCTTCTTCAGGAACAGGGATCCTACGTTGGAGAGGTAGTGAAGCCTATGGATAAGAAGAAAGTCCTAGTTAAAGTACACCCCGAGGGCAAATTTGTAGTAGATTTAGACAAAAATGTTGATATTAACGATGTCACAGCCAACTGTCGCGTTGCGCTCCGAAATGAAAGCTATACTCTCCACAAAATCCTTCCTAACAAGGTAGACCCGCTAGTTTCTCTCATGATGGTTGAGAAAGTTCCAGATTCAACATATGAAATGGTGGGAGGTTTGGATAAGCAAATTAAAGAGATTAAGGAAGTTATTGAACTGCCCGTGAAACATCCTGAGTTATTTGACGCTTTGGGCATTGCCCAGCCAAAAGGAGTACTTTTGTATGGCCCTCCTGGTACAGGAAAAACTTTACTAGCTCGTGCTGTCGCTCATCATACCGAATGCACCTTTATCCGTGTCTCTGGTTCAGAATTGGTACAAAAATTCATTGGAGAAGGCAGTCGTATGGTTCGAGAGCTTTTCGTCATGGCTAGGGAACATGCACCATCTATTATCTTCATGGACGAAATTGACTCCATCGGTTCGTCTCGTATTGAGTCAGGCAGTGGTGGTGACTCTGAGGTACAGAGAACTATGTTGGAGTTGCTTAATCAGTTAGATGGCTTTGAAGCAACAAAGAACATCAAGGTTATCATGGCAACCAACAGGATTGATATTCTAGACCCTGCTCTACTCAGACCTGGTCGTATTGACCGCAAAATTGAGTTTCCTCCACCAAATGAGGAAGCTCGTCTTGATATTTTGAAGATTCACTCTAGGAAAATGAATTTAACTAGGGGCATCAACTTACGTAAGATTGCAGAATTAATGCCTGGTGCATCAGGGGCAGAAGTCAAGGGAGTATGTACTGAAGCTGGTATGTATGCGCTCCGTGAGCGGAGAGTTCACGTCACTCAAGAGGACTTTGAAATGGCAGTTGCTAAAGTAATGCAGAAAGATTCAGAGAAGAATATGTCCATCAAGAAATTGTGGAAGTAATTGTATACATATTATTCAATTATTAAATATCTCCTAATGTAGTAAAATAAGATCTTAAAACAAAATATTCTTTTATTTAAACAATCCTTTAGTGAAGTTTGGCCTCTTGGGGTTCTTTTTTAAATTTCTACACCTCATCTTGCTCTCATTTTCTTGCAAATTATAATACTATGTAAACTTTTTTTTTCTCCATGGCATGACGTGCAGATTGGCAAATTTGCCAAAGTCACTTATTGTATTACATTAAATATACTTACGATAATGATTCTACTTATTAATTATACTCCCCCTTCATGATCCACTCAAAGAGTTTTTAAACCTCCTGGTATATTAGTTAAAATAATGTGTTAAACATAGACTAAGTTGGCTACACTATTGTCTATCAGATATTGGGATACCTATTCAACTTTTGTCTTGACAATACAAATATACTATCAACTGCTAAAGTTGTTCAGAAGTTGCATCAACAGACGTCAACATACCAACGGATGCACCACAACAGAGTATATGTATACAAAAATAAAATTGTATTGATCCTGTATTGATACAGCTATTTCTCTGTTCTGTATAACATTCCCTGGATCACCTTGATACTTTACTTTTAACATGTTAATTGTTGACTAACTTGTACCCTGTAAGTCGGACCATCCTTTGGCACCTTAATACGAGTAAATATGTACGCAGGGCATGCATTTTTTGAGAAATGATTTAAGATAAATAAGTTTTTTTTCTATAAAAAGTTACACAAATCCACAACAAACTGTTTTGTGGTTTCCAGTTTTAACAAAGATTTACGCTAGTAACAATTTTAGCGAAATTAAAAAATGGGTGTTGAAAAATTGACAAAGGAAATTTACAGAGTGAAAGCAAGTGATAAAAGAAGCCAAGGAAGACCGAGGTTGACTTACGAAGATTAAATAGCCAGTTAACTGACTTCGCTGAAGTGAAAGAAGTAAGAACCGCATCGCTTGATGTTCTGTCCTCTCCGACTACCCCGTCAGGGAAACATTGTGAAAATATGTATGTAATAAAATTAGTACTATGCATTGCATCTAAAAATTCTTTATTATTCACACAATTATAAAATAACATTTATCATTATATAAAATAATTATATTATCTATATTAAACAGTATTTACTGAAAAATACTATGTATATTAGAATAAATACATGCTTCATTACAATTTAATTCTATATAGAAAATAATAATTTACTAGGCGTAAAATATTTGTGTAATCATCTTACATCTATTTTTTATAAAAATAAAGTCTAGGATTTACTTGTTGAAACAATTTATTTTTAAAAATATTACAATTATTGCCAGTATATCGAATGCTCCAAAAAAAAAACTTTCTTATTACAATATTAAATAGGATTATAGCTAATAGCTTTGTCGAAGTGGCAAATACTGATGTCTCTAATCTTAAGGTTGAGACTTCTAAATACTACCCCGACGATAGCTAAGGTCCTGACATGTAAGACGATTGCACAAATATGTATATATAAATTTATATTATGTATTCAATATAATTTATATGAAACTGGTGCTTGGTATGGAAACGAGATGCCCAGTGTCATCAGAGTGACTAGAGTGCAAGACTACGTTTGTCGATGGTCCGGGATCCTGGAAAAAATCAGTAATTTGAAATTGGGAAAAAATTCTAATTGTACTTCATAGACTTTCGTACCTATTATTTTTCAAAATAAGAAAAACATGGAACCACCTAAGTGTTCGTCTGCTTGTCTTGGCCGTTTTTCTCAGAGATTATTTGACATGTACAGCTGTTTGGTACGAGTACATAGTGGAATGGTAGTTCAAAGACAGATGACAACTTCAAGTTTTCTGGCACATACAGCTGTTTGGCAAATAGTAAATGGTGGCTCAATAGACCGTTAAATTTAAGTTTTCTGTTATTTGGTGGCTTAAATAGAAAACTAAACAACTTTTTTTTGGTAATCCTGATCAAGTTTTTTATGTACAAAAGCTTCACAAATCCACAGTAAACTGTTTTGTTATTCGCAGTATTTTTTAACATAATGAGAGAGCACTTTGGCTATCTTTATCGGTTTCTGTAAATAAATTAGTATAAATTATTTTTAAATATATAAAGTAGACGGTGGCGTGATCGGCAATGATTACGGCCGTTCCTTGGTCATTTTGACATTATGTCGACCCCTGATTGGAAGTTACTACAAAAGGATGAGACGTAGTAAAGGCGCCAAAATTTAAAAACGCTAGAACTATAGAAGTTTGACTGGCCCGTAGTCGCAGTGGCATATGCATCTGCTTTCCAAGCTAGGGTCCCGGGTTCGATCCCCGGTCAGGTCAATTTAGGAAACGAACTTTTCTAAATTGGCTTGGAGTCTGGGTGTTACTGGGAACTCCCCCAGAGTTCGTTGTGTGATACCTATAGTACAAGCTTACTGCTTAGTTTGGGGTCACACAATCTGTGTAATTGTCTGTATATAGTATATATAGTTTAGAATTACTTGATACAAGACAAGTTGGAAGTCTAAACTTTCTAAGCGGAATACACCTGATTATGGAATAAGTTTGAATTTTAACCAAATATAGCTAAAAAATACATATAACTAATTTATACTATTCGCGTTTTACTTACTGGCGGACCGCCTTTTCGCGTCTTCATTTCGCGTTCAACTACTGGATTGGTGAATTGATTGCAGTCTCTATAATCAAAATAACAAAATCTATACTGTAATGAAACTATATGTACATTGAAGATATTTTGAAAAATATTTTGTCCAGAGTTCGATTCCGCGCATAGGGTTCCACAAACTAAAATTATTTTACATTTATATGGCTTAGGTCTTTCGTTATGATACAGACATGTACGTATATCCTCACGCTGTATCTCTAAAAGGGCAGCCTGGTACCTAATGTGTGCGCGTAAATTATTTTCTATGTGACTTAATGCTCTGACCACCTTAAGGAGAAATAGCGAGAAGATATTAGCATATTAGTGTACTCTGAACTTACTCCGTTTCTGTCTGTAATCCTAGAATGACATCCTCTTCCGACGTCGATGGGTCTCTTCCAGACACATTCATGAACCTCACTCTGAAAAATAAAACGTCATTCCTATATACTGCATAACTTCACGCCATTCCTAATTCGGGGTGGACTGATGTTCTGCTAGCGCACTGCATGCGTAATTTTATTTTGTTGCATTCTCTTTCCACCTCAAAAGAGAATTAGCGCAGTATACTTTAAGCTAATTATAATAAGAATTATTATTTTGGAATTTATAAAAATAATTCTCCACGGAATTATCTCTTTACTTATTTTATACTATATGGGGAAGTGGTATATAAAAACTGGAACCCCAATACGACGAACCAGATTACTTAGCTTTATACTGTGTTATTTAGTACTTTAGTATTCTGACCTTGAAAAACTAATACGCATAAAAGGACAGAAAATACTATAGCTTTGTCACTTTCTTCTACGTTGCATGCAATTTAAGTTATTCTCTTTCTTGTGTAAATGAGGTGGGACATATGGCGTAGTCTATAGTTTACTCTATCTACGGCCTACCGGGTCCACTGGTCTGTATATATAATAACATTATTATATATATATATTATATAATTGCTAAACTCCAACACCCAAACTAATTAATCTGTGCCAACACCGTTTAACTTGTGCCAAATATAAATAGCTGTAAGAATTAGTATAAGACATGAGATGTACGTGACAAGTTCCCTTGCAGTGATGCGAATATTCAATTTGTAGATCGCGCTAAGGTCACGATTTGCTGTGTCAGTGTAATATCAAGCACAGACTGATCACCATGAAAGTTGGTTCGTATATGTATTTTTTATTGTTTTTTTTATGTTATCTCCTTTGTTGTTTATCAGCACTACGCGGACGACGTCGCGGGCAAAAGCTATATCATAAAATTCAAAAACCAATCACAACGCAGCATTTATACGTCATTCACACATTTCACACAGTAGCAACTTTTGGTGCTGCTATTTTTCGCACTGTAATTCACTGCATATATATTATCTATACATAAATGAGGTGAAAGAGTATTATGTGTATAACAAGAAAGTATGGGGAGACTACCTTGCTACGAAAAATGACTGTGGTATGAAGAATTTGATGAAAGACAGATATAAGCTGCAGAAAGCAGAAACGAAGGCACTAGTGAAAGAGAAACGTGAAAGGTGTTGTTAAACGAAAACAAGATGTCGGACAACTTCGTGGAAAATTCTAAATTATTTTGGAAAGAAGTACGTAAGTACCGAAGTGGTCCGGCACCTTGCAGAATGAATAAAGTGCGTTGGAAAGAAAACAATCTTCTTACGAACAAAAAAGATGTTCTGCAGCGATGGACTGAATACTACGGAGAACTGTATGAGAGTGGCGACTCTGTTTCTGATACTGAGAGCGATTCTAATGAATTACCATACTCGGGTCAGGGACTGGAAGATGCCATTAGTATGAAACAAATTAAGAAAGTGATAAGAAGACTGAAATGTGGCAAGGTTGCGGGAAATAATGAGGTGACTGCTGAGATGATCAAGAATATTGGTCCTAGGGATCTGGGATACCTTCTGTGCACTATACAACCTTTGTTGGCAGAAGGGGGAGGTTCCAGAAGACTGTCCATTAGTCAGAAAAATGTCTTCGCTTTCGTGGATCTAGAAAAAGCATTTGATAGAGTAGTGCAAAAAAAATCGTGAACTCTTCTACCTGAATATGGCGTGGAGGACCCCTTACTGCAGGCTGTGAGGCCATTATATTGAGGCCACAGACCCGGTGTAGGGATACATGGCGACGTGTCGCCCTGGTTCGAAGTCTGTTCAGCCGTTAGGGCTGTGTGATGTCTGCCTGGCTATTCGTGCTATATTTGGACAGTTGCTTCCAGACATTGAGAGGTAATATGAGTGGTATGATATGTGATGGTACAGTGGTACAGTGAAGTGAAGGATTGAATATGAATGTGAACAAAACTAAGGTTCTGGTATTTGAAAGGGAAGCGGCACAGACGAAATGTAAGATTTGGGTACATGGAACATATCTAGAACAAGTGAATGAAGTTGTGTATCTGGGGAGTGTGTCTTCGAGGGATGAAAGATGCGAGTTGTATGTGGAGAGGGTAGCAGCTAGCAATAAAGTGAACGGTGCTCTTTCCGCATTAATAGCCAGTGTGAATATATCTAACATAGCCAAAATTGGCCATCCATAATACGGTGTTGGTGCCTTTATTGTATGGTAGCGAGGCCTGGATCTGCCCGAAATTGAGTGAAATTGCAGTAGAAATGCGATCTCTTAGAAATATGTGCGGTGTCACCATTACGGACAAGATAAGGCTGACTTATGAAGATTAAATAGCCAGAGTGTTATCCGACAGAAATGTCAAAAGCACAAGTATACTTAGGCGAAAATGTGTGAGGAGAATGATGAGATTTAAGGAAGCGAAAGAATGACCGCAAGGCTTGGTGCTCCGTCCTCTCTGACTACTCCGTTAGGGATACATGAAGATGTATGTATGTATGTATGTATGTATATTATCTAGATATAAGCCCTAGAGAAACTAGCACTACGATGACCTTATATCTAAAATTTAAATATTCTTACGGTATATCTCGGTTGCCGTTAATCCGTCTGGTTTGATAGCGGACAATAGCGTATATAACCATTACAGTCGTTATTATTCCAAGGGTTAAAAACCATGCCAAATGGGATGCAGTAGGTTTCTCATCATCGAACACGGGTAACTGAAAAAAAGAATTAGGCTCGAATAAGGCAAAGGAAATATTAACATGACATTTGGAAGAATATTGTAGCTTTCTCAATTCGAGGAGCAACTTAAAAAGAGATAGCCTTGAAAGTTGTAATTAATTATTGAAATACATATCAATGACCAATTATAGAAATGTATTCATCACTTGTGATTTGTGACCAAATCGTGACCAATTGAAATAGCTTTGTATCCACAGACAAAAACGTTAAATACGCCAACATACCCTACCTTCAAAATTTTGACCACTTCATGAACAATCATATAATGATGACCAATTAAAGCGTCGTGATTTTTTCGAACTTTTTCGAATAGCATATTTCTCAGTTCGATGCGCTAATTAAATGGAGTTCTTATGTTTAGAGATGACGGAATAAATTGCCTGTAACCTGTGACATAGAGACAGACAGACATAACGAAAATATTAGGCTCCCGTTTATGCCATTCTTATTACAAAATCACAAAAAGAAGTTGTTAGATAGAAAGCTAGTATAAGCAAGTACAAGTCTGATTTGATAAACTATTTCCAATACGTATGTACGTCTACGTACGTTTAAATGTATAAACTATATTACCTACTTTTATCCTATCCTATCCTATACGAGCAATGTTTGTATATTTTTAATCGCGTTGTCGAAAACGGCTCTAACGATTTTGATGAAATTCACAATATAAAGGTTTACGGAGGCGAAAAATCGATCTACCTAGGTCTCGATTTTGGGAAAATTCGTTGTTTTCGTGTTTTTCCGTGTTCTCTACCTGATTTCAATGTACAATTTATATTACCTACAGTTTTATCCTATCCTATCTTATACGAGCAATATTTTTATATTTGTAATCACGTTGCCGAAGAAGGCTCTAAACGATTTTGATAAAATTCACAATATAAGGGTTTACGGGGGCGAAAATCGATTTAGCTAGGTCTCAATTTTGGGAAAATTCGTTCTTTTCGTGTTTTCCACCTACTTTCAATATACAAGCTATATTACCTATAGTTTTATTCTATCCCATCCCATAGAGCAATATTAGTATATTTGTAATCGCGTTGTCGAAAACTGCTCTCATGATTTTGATGAAATTCACAATATAAGGGTTTACGGAGACGAAAAATCGATCTAGCTAGGTCTCGATTTCTAGGATAATTAGTTGTCTCCGTGTTTTTCCATGTTTTCACACACTTATAATGAATAAATAGTGGCTACCACATCGAAGTGCACAGGTTCGAATCCTGCAATGTGGTTAGATTTCCTTTTGTTTTTTTTTATATACAATCAACGAGCAAACCCAGGTAGTAATTTAGTAAACTAATTAATCTGTGCTAATAGTATAAACTGCGGTCTGCTTGACTTGTAGTTTAGGTATAAAATAAGGATACAGATTTTTATTTTGAGCTAACAAATCCTTACCATAAGAGCGTCAGGTAACGCGCAGTTCCCATCATCGGTTAAAGAGCCGTCGTTGCAAAGACACTGCGGATTATTATCTTCGGTAAAAACGCAAATACTGTTACAAGAGTAACCTTCGCAGTAATTCGTCAAATCACCTCTTTGATACATCTCATGTCGAATTACAATCGTGCTGACGTCGAACATACGGTAGACATATGGCTTACATTCCTTGTAAGTGAGTTCGCAGTGCGACAATTTGTATGAGTTATCTGTGAGAAAGAACATATAGCCCTCGAAGATGACTAAGCTGTGTGGTGCTTGCAGATCAACGTCGCTATGTAGCGCTTTTTTCCTTAAAAGAAAGATATCTTTCTGTAACATTGGTTCCCAGAACGTTTAACAATAATTATTAATAATACAGTAGACCCGCAATAATCCGACAAACATTTCGCTAGGCGGCGTCGGATTAACGAATTTGGCGAACTATAGAATACTGCTACCGACCTTTATTGAACTTTTTTGAAAAGGAGTATCTACCTTGTAATCCGGCAAATTACATACATATTTATAAAAAAATAGTAAGATCAAAGTTATAGGACTAAAGTGAATTAAGCAATATGGGGTTTATTATAAAATTAACGTCATTAACGCCATAATACTTAAAAAAAAAACTAAACATTAATGTCAGTCAGTTACAGCATTATGTAAGTATATCTAAAGTACATCTTAAATTGAAACCTGGATAAAGAGGTGTCTGATCACAGGAGGTGCCGGATTAGACATGGGCCGGATTACCGCGGGTCTACTTTAAAGAATTCCTGCCTTTTAAACTAAGTAGTGGTAATAATCTCTCTTCATCGATATAAAAAATATAATAAAATTTTATTATAAATATGTATTAAAAATCAAAAGATGTTGATTACATTTTTTTGATGTGGGTAGTTTTAAATTTTTTTTACGGCGTCATTATAATTTTTGAAGTTAGCATACAATTTAATGTATATTGTGAAAGCTATTCGCTCTTCTAGGATGTCAACATGGTAGGAAACGTAGTATATATTGAGATATAATAAAAAGACGTGCTTTTGCAAGCCCGTGTATTTCTCGACTGCTTCGATCACAAATAAAAAACTAGATACACAATCAACACTCCGAAAATGTCCGAACCAAATGTGCGCTCAAATAAGTATTTGAGTGCACATTGAGTGAGTCACAGATTATTACAAACATCGTTTCAATGTCATGCAAGAATTGTTTACAAGCTTTTATAACCTTATGGTTTGGCAGTAAGGTCTACTTTAGATTAACACAATGTTACCGATAATACTATACGGTATTAAAAAGATACGTCAATTCGGACAATAATTTGTTTAGATTTTACAGGAGATTGTGCATCTAGTTCTTTGTGATCAAAGCTCGACTGACTTATTTTTTGACATATAAAATAAATAATATTATTATTAAGCAGCAACACCTTCTAAATAATAGTGTTTCCATCCATCCATTAACGATTATGATTACAACAGTTAATCACGAATATTGACAATAGCTAACACAATTGTTACTACATTTTACTTCATTAAAATCTTTATTTCACCAAATTTTTAATGTATTCATTTCAATCAAATATCAATAATTTGACTTACAAATTTTGGCCGTTGTAATCCATAGAAAAGATATGTTGCGGACCAGTCTCTGCCACGTACAGCCTCTTCTGGAAGGAGTCCACAGCTAGGCCAGTGCAGTTCCTGATGATGAGCAGGTCCACAAGTCGTTTGCCCCCGAACGTGGCAGACCACACTGACGATTCCAGTTTGAAGTTAACACAGTAGAACATTCGATAGACGCTGGGGTCGACGACCAGTGCTGTCACCTGTTTATAATATGAGAATGAGAGATCTGAGTAACCTGTTTGATGTAACGGTTACTAAATGCTAGTTTTTTAGGAACACTGAGAAATAAAAATTATAAAACTAAAACCCGATTACGTGATTACGTCACTGTAATTTTTTTAATTTATTAGCGGGGTCGAAAGCCATATTAATCACTGTCCACACATAACAGTATGATGTTTTCATAGAAAACTGGCATAGGTGGTTTCTATGTGTGCGCGCTAATACATACGCAATAACGGCGTATTTAGGGAGATTATGGGTGATTATTGTAGTACCAGTTAAGGTCACATAGTAGCCGCGATTGCTTAGGTACTAAAATCATCATCGCGCCGCTGAGCCACCGTCAAACGCGCGATAGCTTCCGTTTTTCTTTACTTCATTCGTCATACCGTCACAAATACAAAAATGTCTACATATTATATTGTCTTTGGATGACTAAAAAACAATTATTCGAATCTATAGTTATCGGTCTTCAACATAACCACAAGAAATAAAAATTTACAAACGTGATAAATGTATCCCATGTGTAATGTTATTTTTTATTATTATTATATACTCACATATAAATACATGTATAACTTACATATAATTCTTTCATGTAATTACAATATTTTGGACTACCTATAGAATTAGCGTTTCCAAGAATATCTGGACGGATCATCAAACGATAGGAATTGCATTGAACAAAATGTCTGGCATTAGTTGGGCGTTTAATGAAGCAGTGATGTCATGATACAAAATGCTTTTAAGCATCATGGTCCATTCAACTCTACTTTCGAATGGCGGCATGAACTTACCTTATTAAATTTATTTCACACACGGGAAATAAACGCGATTACATTTTTTTTTAGTTTGACGTTTCGGCCGAGTGACATCGGCCGTGATCTCAAGCAAACTATCGCAGCAAGACTCACTTCGTGTTCGAAACAGATGTTTTGATATCTACCCTCGTTAATTGTAAATACTTTTTAGGACTCCTGCTGACAGCTGTGGAGTCTGAAATAAATTAATAATGCAACGCAAAAGTTTAAAAAGTTTATATGTATAATGTACTTACCTTACCACCATCCGGTATTTTCTGTAGTTTGGCGCACTTTTTCACCTTAACATTACAAACCCTGATGTAGGACGCGTTGACCGTGCTGTCCACAAAGTACACGTTGTCTGTCACCCAATCCACTGCTATCTGCAATTACAAATAATGGTTAAATGCGAGACTGACTCATCCGCAGAGTACGAATTATTTTCTGGGGAAGGCTTTCTTTGCTTTCCTGTACAGTATACATTAAAACAAGGGGTTCTATTCTTTGTTTTAAAATTTAAGGCGCAGTAGTCTCGAAGATAAGGGAGAAGAGGGGTAATGGTTAAGTCGAGATTGAGTATTGGAATGAAATATTGTAAATTGAGTGATCTATTTATTATAATTTGGTTATGATAGTGTTACACACATGTATTATCGGGTGTGGAGTGCAGGGAAAGCGGACGGCTGCGGACGGTGGTGTATGGGACCAGCGCCAGCGGCGACCTTCCCCGCATTCTACGATGCGCTTGACACGGCGCGCACACATTTTTTGTAAATTGAATTATAGTTATTAAATTTGTTATTTCGAACTCCTGGTCGTTTTAACTGAAATAAACGTACCTTCTAAAACGCGCCGATACAGCTAGTGACTAATAATATGCCACTTCGGAAGAGTACAATTTAGCACGTTAATTTGTCTGTTCGTGTGTATTTTTGTACTATCTTTATGGTTCAGTTTATTACCTATTAACTCTTCCCGCGAATTCGTTCACGTGGAAATTTTTTAGTGGCTCTCCCGGGTTAAATAGGTCAAATGTCATCATAATCGGTTCAGCGCTCTAGGATTTCCTATACAAAGTTTTACCCTCCTTTTCACTCCAGTAGTAGATTTTTAATAAAAAAAAATTGCCTGTGTCCGTTTTCTGGTGTTAAATTATCTCCGTGCTAAATTTCATCAAAATCGATGCAGCGGTTTGAACGTAAAGCTGACCAAACAGAAAGACATACTGTCGCATTTATAATAGTAATATTATGGAATAAAATTGATAGTATGTAAATTCAGTTTATTGGCTAATGGTAATTAGTTTGTGGGTCAGCTTGCACTAGCTAGCGTTACTGCAAAAATAGTAAGCAAACATACGGCCGTCCTGATGGTAAGTTGTACTGTAAGCCTATGGACGCCTACAATATCAGGAGTATGCGCGTTATTGACCCTTAAGAATCGTTTCTCATCCTTTTTAAGATCTCTATATGGTAGAGTTTAAGGGACAACTTCAGGAAGCTCATTCCACAACCCAAGTGTTCAAGGGAGAAAATTCCTTTCAAACCATATTGTGCGCAAACACTTCAGTTCCAAAATGTGAGAATAAACTTACTACAGGTGGGTGAGCGGCAGATATAAACATTAGGCAAAGTTAGGAACCCGCTCCAAGTCTGATGACCTAATTTGGACCATGTATATAGGCTACATACCTTGGTCGGACGTCCTATGTTAGTAACAGTGACGTTAACGGTAATCCTTTGTGAGACAGTTTCACTACCGATGGTGACGTTCTCGACGGTGTCGTATACATATAACAATCTGCCTGTCTCAGCAGACGTCAAATACAGGGCTTTATCTCTGGAATGTAGGTAATGAGAACTTTAGTGATCAATTTGTATAGAAAAGGTCGCTTTGGACGCCAATGGACCTATCACACACAATTAATATTTTGAGTAAATGAAGTTTACATAAATATTGCCGCGCGTAAGGAACATTTTATTTTGGTATTCAAGCCATTACTGCTCATAAATTGATATATTTTTACAGGAAATTCTCGAAAATTGTACGAATATGAAATATAACTTATTAAAAGCTAAAGCAAAATAATTTCAGAATTATGTAGCTTAGAACTATTGACCTACACGTTATTCATAATATAATATTTTTTTGCGTAGGACCAATATCAAAATAAGTATGTTTGGGGCAATGATGTTATAATATATAACATAACATTATAATATAAAACATCATGGGTTTGGGGGCACATGATTGTTATTTCTATTGTCCAATAAAATTTTTCAATTATTAATGATAGGTTAGTACACTTAACTTTATTTGGACAAAACTGTGGCTTACGACCTATTGACATCCAAAGCGACAATATTTTTAAATATTTTAGATCGAAGTTTCAAACTTGTTGATCGACACGCATTCTGCTTCTTAATAAAATATCTCCAGGATATTTAGAGACCAAACTTGATCAGATACCCAGCACCGACATTGATGAGTCTTACTTTAGAAATGGAGAATATACTTTGGATGGACATTAGTTAAAAAAACTTAAAAAAAAAGATAAACTGACTCAAAAAAAACACTGAAAAGTACAAAATAACTATTCTTTACTAATCTAAACTCAAATACAAAGATAATTTTTTAAATACGATACAAATACCTATATAATTAAATTAGACAGTTACTGAAGTCGGTGGCAAGATCCTAGGTGCAAAGCCTACCAAAGTAGTAAACTTTGTTATACCACATTGATTTAGTTTGGCGCCGACTTCAATAACTGTCAAATTAGACATTATATTAGAGTTTATAATCTGTATCATATTTATAAAGTTATTTTCGAAGTGTAACTTCACAAATTTAATGGTATATTACATACAAAGCGCGTAACTTTCTTTGCATTCTTCATTGTGTGTTACATCGACGCGCGCAACTTCAATTGTCTATGGAAATTACATTTTGATCTTTTTCACATAACGTGGCAAAAGAAGTATAACTTCAAAAATATGTACAAATTGATCACTTGAGATGAATTTCCGTAAAGTAACAAAGGCTATACAATAAAATAAGGAAGTTTGTATTTCTAAATATAAATTACTCGCAGTGGGGTCTTGATGTTTGATGTGCGTACAGCATACGATCACTGAGGTCACCTAGTAAATGGTTGATCAAGCAATTTTGCCGCAAGGGCGGTCTATTCAAAATAATAAGAACCAATTCATTTATTAACAAAAAGTACATACATATGTTAATATTTACAAACTTACAACTACACATTATCTTAAATAATAAACTTCCTCAAAGTTGCCGCTTAGAAAGCTGTCATTGCTCAAGGTACCTAGCAGACTGGCAGCATTGCCTCTTTGAATAGCCAAACTGATTCGTTGGCGGAAGAAGCTGCCAGCCCGGCGGTCTCCCGAAGCCTCGACCAGTCTCTTACAAATATCAGAAACCAGTCGATGGGCTTCGGGGCCCCAGGGACCCAAAGTTTCGACTGCGAAGGGCGTAAATATGAAACTCTCAGAGAGAGTCGCATACTTACGCCGCTTCAAGTTCTCGGCAGTGCTGGCCGCGGCACCTGCTGACTTGGAAGTCGCCGGCACATGGGAAACAGCAAGTGTATCGACACAAGTGGCATAATAATAAGTAATTTGTGACAAAATCTTTGTAGATTTACCTGTTGCTATAATCCATACCAGTAAAGTTGTCAACCCTTTCATCTGTATAGATGAGGCTCTCATCACCCCTATTTGTTATTGAGTGCACTTTGTTCCCAGAAAGGTAGATAATGGACATCGTGCCTCTGATTGCTTTGCAAGTAGATCGATCGATACTAGAATTAGAAGTTAGGAACTTTTTATTTTAGAAATAGTAACGTAGTTTAAATATTGTGTTAAACGACGACGAAGAGAAAAAGCGAAATAAAAGTATAGGTATAGATTTTGATTATGCAGAAAAATAGATAACATCTTGTTACCTACATATAAAAAACTATGTATATGTATATATTGTTATAATGAGTACAAAAAATAATAAGTTCTCAAGATTGGTGTTGTAACGATGTCGTTTAGTAGATGAAGATAGGGATGGAAAGTATTGAAATGATTGATTTTGAAAATGTAAATAAGAACATAGATGTTTCAAAATTAAATAAAAAAGGTAAGTTATGTAGGTATGTTGTATTACTGTCTGTGGAGCAAGTGTTTTGGTGGTTATATGTGATATAGTGTACTCTATGTTTGGGTGTGGTACTTATATGTAATTGTGATTATGTTGTAACGTTTGGTGTTAATAAACTATAATAATTAATAACCACTATTTATGTATTATTTATAATATAAAATATAAAACAATGTATTATAGTTTTCTGTAATAAAATTAATTGTATTTATAATTGTAATTGTGTATATTATATATATTAATATTAAAATAAGGTAAACTTTGTTTGTACGTAATGGGACAACTCAAAAACTCCTCAACTACCCGCGAGAAGCCGGGGCGGGTGGCTAATGCAGAATAATGAGACGAAGCAATCAATTTCATATTGAAAGTTGAGTACTTCATTGTAAACTATTTAATTACTCATCACAAATATGTGACAAATTTAGGTATTAGATACTGTTACTACAGATAAATTAGTTAGTACAGATAATTACTAACGCTAAGAAGAAAGCTGAGATGAACGAACTTCATGTCCATTCCCAATACCTACAAAGAAATTTCAGATGACGATTTTGATGATATGTATAGCTTCACTACATTCTAGCCACGTCAATTAGTCATCTGTGACAATTTTGTGAGATTTTGATGGCAAAAGTGGGGTCAAAATACTTTGCCTACGTATTAATCAGGCTTTATAAAAGAAGCTGGCGTTAGTCTTTGTGTGGTAGTTATCACTTGATAACTACTACACAACACACGATCGCTTGTTGCTGCTAAACAACAAGCGTTCGTGTACAGTTTACTTGAATGGAGGTAGTTGGAAGTAATTTAATTATACCCTCCGTCATGCGCTGTTAAATAGAAGTACTCTAGTGCAATCAGTGTTAGTATATCTTTAGCTGTTATCCGCGAACCGTCGTTGTTAAAATATACCTAAAATTAGTATTCAATGAGTTTTATACGTAGTGTTTTAATGAGTGATTAGTGAGTTTTATAGTGTATTAAATATTAAATATACCTATTGATTAGTGTGCTTTTAGTATGTCTATAAGATTTTGTAATTACCCCAGTGCGTATCCTGGATAACACGAGCAGTGGTATGATCCAGGAGTATTGTGACACATTTGTGAGCACGCTTCCTCTTCACATTCGTCTATGTCGACACAAGTTTTGTCATCCTTGTCCTTATAGTATCCTTCGTTACAACTGCACTGCGGCCCGTACGGTGTCTTGTGACATATTTGATTGCAAGTGTCGTTTTTACATGCGACTTCTGTAGGTAAGCACGAATTAACAGTGGAGTAATTAAAAAATTCTTTGTGCCAATAAATAATTGACTGTTCCATTTTTAGTTTTCTCAAGAATCATGGGCTTAATCAGATTAGACTCGTTAACGAACTTTAATTATATACGCTGAAGTAACGTATTTAATTTTTAGTTATGTACCTCAAAAGGCACATAGCAAAGCACTCATACGTTCGTCTGTCTGTCAGTCTATTTTCTTAAAAATTATGCAAAGTACCTACATATTTAAAATTTGTGATATATATTTATCACTAATTGACATATTGAAATATTCATGAGGGAAATAAAGAGAAGGCATATTGAATTTTTGAACCTAAGCATTCTTTATTGTTCCGAATTTGTTCTCTATTATCTCAAAATTATTGGGCTTCGAATTTAAAAAATTCAGAACAAATAAAATCTTACATTAAAACAAGAAAAATATAACTAGTCATATATTACAGATCGTTATACATTAATTTTATAAATCCATTTTATAAATATTGCCCGGAACTCTCTGCACACGAGTCAAATTCGCACTTATAACTAATTTATTGTATACAAAATCGGAGCAACTGGAGATTAGACGCAACTGGCTTTCTATAGAAAAGTCCCCGGTCGCCTGGGGATGCCAATTTTTTACAAACCGGATAGTATTTTCGAAATCAGTGTCCATGTGTAATATTCATAATGCATTTTAATATTTAATTTCTCAAATGAGTAGGTACTAATTGCTATACAGACTTATTCCCAGAAACAACTAATAATATTCTCAAAAACTGCAGTTTTCAAATAAACAAAAAAACGCATATTAAAAATATAACAGTTTTTCCTATCATATTTTTAACATACTGTTACCAGAATCCAAAATATGATAGTACATTAGGGTTGGCAACTCTACATGCCTCTTTCACCGTCCTAGTAAATACACTCCCATAACAACATGACTCTAAAATGCCACTCACTGCAGAGATGTCCCTCGTCGGTATTGTCGTCGCAGTCTGGGTTCCCATCGCACACGTCGGTCCACAGCACACACTGCTTTCTCTTGCGACACATGTACGACTTCAAACATTTCACATCGTCGATCATTGGAGTTGTCATCTTGGGAGGAACTGGCTTTTTTTTCACTACCAAATATTTCGTTTTTAATAGCTGATATATATACATACCTAACGCATTATTCTAAGCTTTACGGTATAAATATTCGTCGAGTCCATAAGACTGATATTTTTTTGTAATTATTTTAAAAGTTTTAGTTTCTTTTCGTTATGATATTAGAAGCCATAATTAAAGCCAGAAATAAACAAGAATACATAATTATACAGCGCAATTGTTTGAAAAATTAAATGTTTGAGAAAATTCCATATCTTGCATTCTTACACCTTGTAAATATTTCATTCACTTGTAACAAATCAATTGACATTTATTCACATTCATCTCTCAGCTATTTTTTCAGACTCCACACACATTTTGAGCTTTAACTCACAGTTCACAGAACACACTTTATTGTCACACGTAATATTCATAAATATAAATACTCGTATATGTCTGGTATCAGCTAGGGTATCAGAATATCTGCATGCAAATGGATCGAGACTTCTAAGTTCTAATACAGTGGTTCATCCCTACGTTAAAACTACTTTAGTCTATTCTTACCAGCAGCACAGGCCATTGGAGTCTCATCCCATCCACTAACGCAGTCCCGTTTCCCATCGCAGTACAATGACTTGGATATGCACAAGTTCTCAGGCTTACACATCCACTCGCATTCTTCGCAGTCGCGTTCATCTGTGCCGCCTGGACAATCGACTCTGCCATTACACCTGGATGAATTTGAATTTACCATTAAACTTTGTAACATAAAGATGCATTTTTTGTTATCTACGGTTTAAAATCATGCATAAATCTAACCTATTCATTAATATACTTATGTAATGTGGGTATGTACCTAATAGAAGCATAATTAGTACAACGATTGAAGTAAAAATATGGTACGCACTGAAATCTCAGCACTTTCTGCCGATACCCTTACTCTGTATAGCAGGGGTGGTCAAGCGGTCGATGTGTAAAAAATACGTACCGAAGATGCACGGACGCATGGCTCACACTAATATAAGTTGTTACTAAGAATAATCTTTAAGTATGTTGTGTTTTCCTCTTAATAAAATAAAAAATACTACACTTATACTGTTTCATTTACTTAGTTAAAATTTCAGTACCTGGGCGACCGAGCTTTACTCGGTGTCTTACAAAAAAATTTAAAAAAAGACTCCGACCACATTGCAGGATTCGAACTCGCGTATTTCAACTTGGTAGATTTACGCTCTAGCCACTGTACTACTAACAAGGTAAACTGCTGTGAAATCAAAAGAGTTTAGAACTATTAAGTGTGTGAAAACATAGAGAAAACGAATTTTCTCAGAGTTGGACCCTAGCTAGATCGATTTTTGACCACCATGAAGTTCTCTAATGTAAATTTACTCGAAATCGTCAGAGCCGTTTTCGAGAAAGCGATGTCAAATACATGTTATTATCAAATACAAGGTTATTTCGAAAGGACGGGTAAATGCCAAAGGGTATTAAAGTACCCATGACAATAGAAAACTTGCGATCTACAACTACGCCAAAAGTCTATAGTTCTAGAGGAAAATCAAACTAAAAAAAAAAGGTGAGGCAACCCTAATGTAAGCGTTTTTACGTCACTAGCAAACATTTAAAATATGTTTGGAATATAGGGTATAAGGATAGGGTTGTACATTTTTTGCTGTTAAATGAATGTTTTTTTTTGTATTGAAAACAATATAAACGTTTCGCGTAACTATTACATATGAAATATAACAGTCAACAGTGACACGTTGAGATCTCGGTGGATTTATACTCCCTTTCACAATATTGCTCGTTTAATATAATACGTGGATGTAAGTATAATATATGTATGTTACACAACAATAATATATTTATTTGCGAGAATACGAGTATAATTAGATGTGAAGTATAAGATTACACAACCTTTACGCATTGCTTATTAAAGCATGCAAAGATGTGAATATACGAGATTAAGAAGTACTGATTATGTAAGTAGTAGATTGCACAGAGTCTAGTCAGTAAAAAGTAGATTTTGGATTTTAATCGAGTTGGCCACCCCTGCTGTACAGGCTAATTCTATACTCATTACATAGGTTTCGATAAAAAAATAAAACTCATAATAACGCGTTCTAAATACACAGTTTTAAAACGCACAATAACTCTCAAAGTAATGTCATCCATACACACATATCTTCACGCCGTTTCCCTAACGGGGTAGTCAGAGAATCATCCATAATACTAGTAAATTTTTCCTTAAGTCCGTCCACCAGTTGTTCCTGGTTATGCAAAATAATATATCTCTACAAACTGATAATCACTTGTTGACCAACTAATTGGGCAGCGATAACGCATAAATTGATGTGGTGTGAAATACGGACAAGCGACCATCCACTCATCTGATTTTATAACCAAATTAAATTATTGAAAATTCAGAGCCATAGATTTTTAAATTGCGTGATCGCGTTATTACAAGTTTTACCACATCTGTTAATTATGTACTTTTATCCTCACATTCCAGCTCTAAACTTGTTAAGACGTCTCTAAAATATCTAAAAACACGGGAAATTAACGCGATTACTTTTTATTTTGGCTTGACGAACGGCCGAGTTGCATCGGCCGTGGTTTCAAGTGTTGTTAGGTAGGAACCCCAAAAATAATTTACAAATATTGGGGGACGTGGTCTCAATTGTTGTGTGTAGGAACCCTAATAATTATTTACAAATATCGGGAGTAGATGATATAAAATCTGCCTCGGACACGGAGTGGAGCTTGCTGCTACAGTGTACTTGAGATCACGGCCGATGCAACTCGGCCGAAACGTAAAGCCAATATAAAAAGTAATTGCTTTAATTTCCCATGTTTTAGATATTTTAAAAACAACGTGTGGCGTCTCTAAATCTAAGATCACAGCGTGTAAAATAGATACCAAATCCACTTCTAAACCAGCTCGAGATTAGAGACTACACTACATTTATAACAATTTTACCAAAAAACATTATGTATGACAAGACACAAAACGTCACAGACACACAGCTAATACAGGTAAACCTTTCCCAGAACCTATATCAATATCTAACCGAACTGTGGGTGGTAAGCAAATGCTGGTGTTTAGTTGACATGTGTACTCCGTTGAAGGACATTTGGGTGTCTCCTGGCGAAGCAAGCACGAGTAAAAATGAAGAAAATGACAGCAGTAATGATTTACGTAACATATTTAAAATGATCTCTGAAACCCAGGGCATTTCATTTTAATAATACAATAACAAATAAATCTACTATTCGCATACATAATAGATAATAAATACATAGGAATTATCTGTGGATCCGCCTAATGATGCCATGCGATTGCACACTGAGAATTTATTTTTAGCAACGATATTAAGAAGGCAAAAACTCAGAGTATGGTGTGGTGCAGAGGTAGAGAAAACCATACTCAATTAGCGTCCACAAATAATACGAACACTACATTTCGACAGGTTAAGTCAGGTCCAAAGCCAAAGAGAGCAAGACTAGAGGTGTGCGATCTGCGTTGCCGTAGCGCTGCGAGTGTTCAGGTGGTCCGTGTAGTCCCATGAAATGCGCTGGGAGCTGGGTACATTTTGGAGGTTTTTCACGAGGCGTAAAAAGGTCGTTGGCACAGTTGTGGTCACTAGCTTTTTCCACCAATTCGCACTGGGCCTGCGTGGTGGTGGAAATAAACTTGTGCCCAGTGTATACATATATACAAGCTGTTACAATAACATGATCACAAAATAAAACATGAAATAGACTTCAGGTTCAGAAAAACCTGTACGGAAAAGTCGGAAACAAGCTTTTCATTAAAAGTTAAATTAAATAATCTCACCTCTAACGTAATAACAGGCTCACCACAATCGTCTTCATCAGACTCATCGTCGCAATCTAGATGTCCATCGCATCTCTTTAGCAATACTATGCATTGTCCATTCTGACATCGGTATTCGCCAGATCGACAAGTTTTAGGATCTATAAAAAAAGGATAGTCGGAAACATTGTAACAAAATGGCGAAGTGTGAATTACCGCAGATATCAATTCAAACTTAAATGAGGCTTGCGCCAACTTTCCAGTGCAACTGTCCATTTGAGACAAGTTTAAATTAGACTTCCTAGTGACCACGCAAACATTTTACTACATTTTGTGCTGGAGTTACTTTGGTGCGACACTCCATCGTCATACCTAAAGGAAATTGTACAATAATGTACAAAAGTAGGTACTAAAATATAAACAAAAACTTGATACCCACTAAAAATTGTAAGATTGCAGCAATGTCAAAAACTTTGTTGTCATATTTGACATAATAGTTTCTAATCATTAAATGTCAAAAAGATTCCTGTGGGTCTAGACAAGTGGCTTCATTGTCGTAACATAAAACATAACATAACATAACTTCACGCTGTATCCCCAACGGGGTAGTCAGAGAGGACGGAGAGAGGAGAGAAATGTCATTGTCGTAAACGCTAGTAAAGTAGAACGATAAATACCGTGTGATCATGCGCAACGAATTTTAAATTGGTAGGTACCTAGTCAAACGTTATCACCGTTATATTAAATCAAACTAAATGTAAAGTCGTATGAAAATCGCAGTATAAAACGTAGCCAAATGGTGCTTTTGACGAGCGATAACGTCAGCAAGCGTCTCGATTTTACGAAACTTTTTCACTTGTCTATCCGCTCTTGTCGTATTTGACTTAGCCATTCGCAATCAATGAAAAATCAAGCATGCGGCAACCTTACACGTTATCTGGGTCGTACATAAACTACATTGTATAGGTACTTACCACAGTCGTACTCATCAGAACCGTCGATACAATCGTCCTCACCGTCGCATCTAAAACTGGATAATATACACGAACCAGACCCGCACCTGTAACGCAATTATTAACTGTAACTACTAACTGTTCAGCGATTAACATATAAAAGTTAATAATAGCAATAACAGCGATGAATTGCAATTTTCGAAAATACTCTTAGCTGTATTTGGTAGAAAATCTATATCATTTTTTGAATCGGGCTTATCTAAATAAGCTAGAATCACTTCTATTAAAATGACAGCCGCTAGATAACTGCTGTTAAATGTGGTATATTTTAATAATAAAACAACTTGAATATGATTGAGAAAAAACTAATCGATATTCATTGACAGAAACTGTGTTGTTGGGTTTTATACTTTACTAGTGGGAACAGAGTGGGGATGAACTAGAGAGAGATAGCGTTATATAGATGTGGCGTCACAAAATCGCAGACATTGCACCATGAAGCATGAAATGTCATTTATTTTGTTTGAAATCATTTACGTCTAACCACTGTTGCGGTTATTGCGCTCCGATTGGCTGACTACACATACACTATTACAAGACCTAAACGGGTGTATGAATAGACTGAGATAACGTAATAGAGGTTGCACCAGTGAAAGCGAAATGCATAGATACATCGAGCACGTCAATTGATTGTCCAGTTTGACTTGATCTATGATAAAATTAATGTCTATTTTAAAATTGTATATTTACTGTTAGTAACCGATGAAATGAAATTGTGTCCGTTATATAATTTGATTTTTGCTGTTTTTGTTACACCACCGAAAAGAATAGGTAAATATCTTTTGGATTATACGGAGATATACATACAGGTCATGTATTCGTTATGTGTTGTTTTAATATGAGTGAGAGTTGATATTTGTGAGTGACAAAAAACTGAGTAGGGTGGTCCGATATTTCGGATTGAGTGCTCCGTGCATTGCACAGCGCTAGGAGTCACAGAGATGGTGTGAACTTATCCCCATTTTGTTCCACCACTAAAGTTTAAAAGCGGATAACTCTTATATATTATATAACTATCTTTTAACTGTCAACTAAGCACTAACTTCTAACCACTTTGTGAAAAGGTTCCCCGACCATGGATAAATCTCAGACATGTTACTCACATAAACTCCGTGTCGAAACAAGTGAGAGTATCACAGTATTCTTTGTCCTCATCGCTCTTATCTGTGCAGTCGGCTTTACCATCACACAGCTGAGATCTTTCGATGCACAATGCTTCGTTCTTACATTTGAACTGGTATGTCGCGTTGCAACTGAATGGTGGCGACGGACTACTCAGAGCTGGTGAGGAAAATTTAATTTAATATGTTTTCAAATTTATGTATCTAATAAAAGTATATTACACTAGCAACCTGCCCCGGATTTGCACGAGTAGAATTTTTTTGGAAATAAAATATAGCCCATGTTATTCACAGATTATCTGCGTAGTTTTCTTGAGTAATTTTTGAGTTAATCCATTATATACAAACAAAGTTTACCTCTTTATTTAGTATAGATAATCTTATGTACATGTACAAAATTCAGCCTACGAGGCCTATGTATGTTTGTGGTCACAGAACCCGAAAAGTAATAGGTCCATTGACCTACAACCTTACCATGAGTTTACGTAGTCGATACTCGATAGCAACCACGTCGCAGTTTTGTATGACAATTTTTAGTTCACTATAGTAACCGCTAGGGGCGCTGCCCAATTCTTCATATAAAGTTTTACATTGTCGATAGCGTGTATCAACCTCGTTTACTCATGGTAGAGGCACTGAAATTTAGACATAACGTTGCATCGCATACGCGAGTCTTTTTATTTTCTAATATCTATATAAACAAAAATGTAATTGTTCATTTGTTCAAAGCGTGCCACAGCCCACAGCAAGGCGTGGCCGAGAACGGCTTGTCTATCTATCTATATATATATAAATTTCAACCCCCGTATGTTTGCACGTAAGCGGTTCAATTGATTTCAATTCAATTGACTTCCTTGGATTCAAATACGCGTGTTTTTATTTAATTGCTTTTTAATTATTAAACTGCGTGTAGCCGGAACAGCTATTACTTAGTAATAGCTGTTCCGATATTAGATATCTACATAGGTAACAAATATAAAATAAATTTTAAAAATGCACTCACAAGTTGTAGTGGATTCCGGTTTGCAAACTTCATTCCTGTTTATGCATCGATTGTAACAAAGTATTTCATGTGTAGCACACGGATTATACAAATTTGGAGACGCTAGAAAAAAATGTCATAAGATTATTATTTGTCGATTGTCAAAACCATTTTTACTACTATTATATAATATTTAGGTATTCTATAATTATACTATTTTAAATTATATTTATTTTTAATCGCCAGCACACTTATTTAGGTAAAACCTGAAAGGTTCTTTTTTTTAGTAATTATTCTTCTTTCGGCTTCATTGTGGTCGGGTAATTATTAAAAAAAAAATTATCGCGTTAGAAGTCAACTCGCGACTCGCGTTCGTATGATAAGTAATATTATAATGACTCCTTGTTGCTTACGTGACTCATTGCAACTATAAATCCCAACCGGATTGGACTTCTTTCTTCTCATTGCAAGAATAGTAGGATACACCCAGTTTAACAATGCTACCATCAGTTTATTGTGACGCTGTATTAGTTCTATTTATTATCGAATCATAAATCGATACTAAATGACGTAATCCGTCATAAAATAATTGCATAAAATAACGACACAAATTGTCGTCATTTGTGTTTGTTTGGAATATCTTAGTCGCCTATTGGTATCCTGAGTATCTAGTAAATTTTTCTTAGTATCGGTCTATTACATCCAATTAACTTAAAACAATTAACACAAATTATGAAGTGATTTAAAAAATTTTACTCGTGACCTACGACCAAATCATAAAGGTTCCAAGTTTGACTCCGAATAAATAAATTGCAGTTAATTTTTATATTTTATAATAATCGATCTTTGGCACTTGTCGCTCTTCGATTCTCGTCATTCGTATTAGTTCGGAATACGAAGATTACCGATTGGTATCCCGTAGGTCTATGTTTCAATTTTGAATTTAGAAATGACAAAGACACCAATAGAAACTTCAATTTGCTGACTTTGTAGAGTCGATAAAACAGTCTATTACACGGCAAATTCAAAAGTTTTTTAAACTGCTAAACATTCACTTTCCGCGATAATACATAGGGGAAATATGTACAAAATGATCCCCCAAAGGGAAATGCTTACTGGGTCCAAAATGTTAAAGTTATGTAAAATATTGAAAAAGCTTCGGATAAATCGTTTAAATGTTGATATACTGTTTTTTTACCTACCATTTTTTTTGGTTTGTTTATACCTGCAGAGTTAAGTTAAAGGATCATTTTGTACACCTAGGTGTATAAACGATCCCAGGGATAGTTTTGAACTCTATGTTCAAATAAAATACTTATTTAATTATTTATGTAATTAAGTTTTCCAAGAAATAAATAAATAAACAGACCGTTACATAATCTGCAATCACTAAAAATAACACAGCCTTAGCAGTCGTCACTATCGAGCCCTGCACATGTTTTATTTATGTCTCCATTGAAAACACTTCACGCATAGGACCCAACTTTATCGTTGTCTTTCGAATATGGTTCTGTAAAGAACATGCTCTCTGCATACTCTTCATCTATGAAAGATTCAGACTCGTCATTGTTCCTTGCTTAGCTTTTTAAAATTTTCCAACTCCTTTTTTATTATTTCCTTTCCTATCTTTTGGTTTTTATTTATTATTTTCTTTTTTTTTCTTTTCCCAACTCCTTTAGTTTCCTGGTTAGGAGGGATTGGTTTTGCACCTTCGTTCTTCTTTTTCTTCTATTTTCTTCTGCATGGCCTATAGTTATAGTTTTTATAGGGAGTCGTCGTGTCTATTTTTTTTCTTTACATTATTATTTCTTTTCGTTCTATCTGTGGCTAGGGTCGAATGTTTCGCGGTGCAAAAACTCCAAATGATGTGGAAAGTAACTCAGTAGACGCTAAAAATCGAGGTTGTAATAAGAGCAATCTCTTGAGCTTGCGTAGTTTTTGCGGGCGTAATCGGGTTCGAAAGCAAATTGTAAACCTTATATATCCTGACGCGAATTCCGATAACTCTGTTTAGGGCATTACATCAAAGCTATGAAATTGTTGTATTGTCATCGGTTCTTAATGAGTGTGCAAAATTTTAACGCATTCAGACGGCTGGAAGTGGATGAAAGTTAACTTGAAAGATTTCGTCACATAGACACATACATACGTACATACAAACATAGGTAAAGCTTATAGAAAGCGTGTAAAAAAATACGGACGTTATATTGGGTCCTTACATATGAAATTGGCGTTTTGTACGGGAGGAATATAAAGTCAATTTTTTTTAGCCTTTAATTCTTCATTTTCCACTTTGGTCTCCGGCCGTCCACGGGGTTGGTTCTGAAGGTCGAAATTTCTAGAACGAAAAAGTTGAAACCAAAAACGTAACGTGCTTTCTTTTGCGACACCAGCGCCTTACACACCATTAATCCTTCGAGCTGTTTCTGCAGCACTGGTGCCACGGTAGAACTCGTACTTGTAAATATACCGATATTTCATGTTTTCCATTGTGCGGTAATAAGCGACGCCAAAGAAAAAAATAATGAGGAAAAAAACAAATGAGTGACTGTTTTCAAAACTCAAATGTACCAGCTAAATGAATTTATAAATTTGAATTTGGAATTCTTAACCAAAGAGGAGATATTTCAGATCAAAGTAAGGACCCAATACAAAAACACATCACTCAATTTATGCTTCTTTTTGTAAAAAGACAAAATGTTATGGGTAAAGTGATCACCGGGAGCATTTTATTCCCACAATAAGGAATCATTTGACCTTAAATGCAATATTTTCAAAACTTGTTCTAAAATAACTTCAAATATTATCTTAATGATTATTAAAACATGCTTGAAATATTATTGAATATTAATAGAAACCAGTACAAAAATAGCCATTCACCAAAAAGCAATAAGACGGTTGCACCCCTATCATTGATTTTTAGCTTACCTTAGATTGAACACACCCATTCTCTTTTTTTTGTCTTAACACAACGCAGAGTGATCTTTGCCGGACAACTGAGCGGGTTGCAGACGAGACGTTAGCGTGTAAATCAGGTAGATAGAACAAGTAGTTTGTTTAAAACGGTGAGGAATCGTTTTATCTCGAAGAATCATTTAGTACACCTTTCCCCTATGTACCATGTAAAATTTGTATTGTTTGGAGTGGACTGTATTTAATGTTATGGTCGTTGATTCTTTACACAAGAATAAAAAAACTGGTTCAACTGTGATTATGAGTTTTAATGAAAGGAAGAAAGAACACTTGATTTGGATTATTACTTACTTTGGCAGCCTTCCTCATCTTCTCCTTTGTCACAGTCCTTCTTACCATCGCATCTACCCGACTTAGGGAAACAGTGGTTACTTTTATGGCAAAAGAACTCGTGCGCTCCGCAATGGACTATCTCCACGCATTTTCCATTTACGGAATATAATCTAGGCGAGCATAAACACGCGTAATCTAAAAACACTTTGTTCTCTTCGGGGTAGGCGTGGGCTGTTTGAACGCAGATTTCGGAGCACAGGGTGTGGTGTAAATGGCAGGGGTGGACGAATATCGGGGCCTCCAAATCCCTTACAGGAATCAACGTTTGAAGATGCAGCGGTGAGTTTTCGGGGAAAATTGCTAGAAAGAAGTACGCAGTCATTAATTGTAAGCATTAGTACTGTGCCTGTCTTCTCTGAGAATCTTTGTCACCGTAATATCATTAGGAACATCCACTTCTGAGTAATTTAATATTTTGTCTGTCAACGATATGAAATTCGTTCAATCTGTTGCTGATTTAAAACAGGTCTAGTTTTTTACATTTCTAAACTTCATATAACTTATTTTAATAAAGTTAATATTTTACTATTTCATTTATTACGGTTTACAGTTAACAGTGTACACATATTTACAAACTAATAATAGGTACAGGTAACAGCTATATATTTGCAATCCATCTCAGAAATGAGTAAAATATCTTTTTAGAAAAACAGAATTTATAAATTAGACAATGTCGATATTTTGCATTTGTCTGGTTTTGCAATCTATATGTTCTCCTAATTCTCCAATGGATATTACTCAACGAATTGTTGCTCTCCAAATTGTCGTGCGATATCCTATTGTGCTAGATTGGAGTCACTCAAAAAGCTACTTGACTACTTTTTAGCAATTTAATTAAAATATTGGTTTAGTAATCATGAAAAAGCTAAAAAAATATTCAAAATAATTAAAACTATAGGAGTTATTCCCTTTTAATTCAAGTATAGAGAAAATTGAATGAGAGAAAGTTCTGCCTCTGTTACTCCTATACGCCGGGCAACAATATGTCACTAATTACGTAATTAATACGACGACCTCGATTCCGCAGTGGTTTAGACGTTTACCCAAGCGCGGAAGGTTCTGAGATCGATTCCTGGTCGGGTCAATTTAGAAAAATAAACTTTTCTAGATTGTCTGGGTCTGGGTGTACTGGGAGATGCCCCAAGTAGTCGTCGTCTGGTTCTCATAGCACAGGGAATACACCCTAGTTTGAAATCAGATGATTGATGTATATTGTCTGGCGCATTATTATTATTATTAATTAATCCGTGACAATACTGCGAGTTCACGACGCCACAGCTCTGTGACACCATCTTTTCTAAGTTATACCCACTCTATTCTCACTACTAATGGTAAAAACCGCGGAT
The DNA here is from genome assembly GCA_907165235.1 of Zeuzera pyrina. Lineage (NCBI taxonomy): Eukaryota > Metazoa > Arthropoda > Insecta > Lepidoptera > Cossidae > Zeuzera > Zeuzera pyrina. Next base: position 12,182,466 of record OU015641.1, read on the forward strand.
CAAGAAACATATTGGACGAAGCCATAATAAGTTACCGCACTTACCATTGTGTGTCAAACGAATTTTCGTGTCTTTTTCTATTTCATTGAGCGTTAAACCACGAGTAAAACAGTTAGCCATAGAGATGGCAATCTCGCACTGTTATTCATGTCAGCTTATGAATCGGTCATGAAATAATTATTTGCAAAATACTTATAAATTTTAAGTGTTTCGGTTACTAGTATTCACGAAAATAAAAATATGTCATGTTCAGCTGTGTGTCGTAGTACTTCCCCAGTCACGCACATTAGTAAAAATCTAGAAACTAGGTCAACAAAAAATAAGTACACTGTAAGGACACGCTCTTAGAGCAAATGATCCGTCCAATGTGATAGTTGGTCCGAGGTTAAAACACAAAAACTACTGTTTTTCACAATGAATGAATGAATTAATGAAATAGTATTTTTATAAATGTACCTATTCAAAATTTTTAATTATTTTTATACAACGTAGGAAGTAAATATACCAGTTTTAAGAACAATTGAATACTAGCAGCAGCAGCAGACGTACCCACGTTCCACATTGATGTCCCCAAAAGCAAAAGCAATCAAGTCCTAGAATTATAGATTTCTTTCTTGATGAAAATATCTTGTGTATGTAACATAAATTAGTACCTAAGTTTAATAATACTCCAGACAATTACACAGATTGTGTGACCCCAAACTAAGAAGTAAGCTCGTACTATGAGTACCACACAACAAACTCTGGGGGAGTTCCCAGTAACACCCAGACTCCAAGCCAATTTAGAAAAGTTCGTTTCCTAAATTAACCTGACCGGGGATCGAACCTGGGACCCTAGCTTGGAAAGCAGATGCGTATGCCACTGCGCCAACGGGCCAGTCAAGTGTGGAAAGTGTAGAAAGGGTTATAATATTCTATGTAAAGTATTTACATCTTGTTATTTTCGCAATAAATTATTATTATTATCCACTTACTCAAATTAAGTCTGCGCACTTTGGGCGTGGACTCGTGGACGTTGGCCCAGTAAAGCTTCGCGTTATAGCGGTTTGTCCAAAACGCGTACGCGTCGGTGACGGCGAGGCCGAAGATCGATGTCGGCGTTTCGAGGAATTTACTCTTGCTGGTGCCTAGAACACAATACAAAAGGCTGCACACTTGTAACTTGTAAGTTGTTCAGAGAATTGTAGATCCTAGATAGTTGCACAGATTAATTAGTTACTAACGTAAAATAGTTGTTAAGAAAAAGATCAGAAAGTTTTATGAATATGCGCAATATTACACGAATTTTAGCGAACATAATATGTTCCGAATTAGTGATGTAATTGTAGTTATAGGTCTTACATTGACTAAGACGAAATTTTACACAAACATTTCAATATGTTATTAGCATTCGAGATTGCTCTAGAAGTTTGCACCCTCGCTTCATTGGACTATAAATAGAGCTACATGTCCGCGTAGAGTCAGTTTTTCGACTATCAATCGAAGGGATATATGAAGGCGATATGAAAGCAAATTGCGAAGAGTTCAGCAACTACCACTGTGACGACTCTGGATAAAAGACTACTGCGATTCAGGAACGTTGCGTTGTTTGTGAGCACAGATAATTTGTAAGTGAAACGTGTACCTTCAATGACTAGTTCGCGAATACCTACTTCAAGGGCAACTATGAAGACAGGAACCGCCGTAATTAAGTTCGCGCGTGTTTGATATCTGTTTGTACAAACGAAAATAAACTCTTTGTATCCTTAACCGGCATTTGATTACCCACAGCTCGAAACGATATTTTTAGATATAAGTTGTATAGCGACCTGGCAATGCTGTTGTTAGTTCTTCTACAACACCCATTCCCAAAGTGGGCGATAACGCCCCCCTGTGGGCGCTGCAGGCCTAAAGGGGGGCGGTAAGAGACCCAGAAAAAAAATGGGGGCGTTGTGTAGAGGTCTGGGGGGTGATTTGTAATTTCATTTAGCTAGGAGGCATCTTAGACAACGACTGCATGAGCTCTCGACACAGTAGACAAAATAAGTTTGGGAACCTAGATTCTACAATATAATGTTTTACCTTCCGGATGTATAGTCTCTATGATTGAATGGCTTTCGTCTGAAATATACACGAGATTAGCCACATCGGAATAGCGAAGACGCACGCGGGGGCCTGAAAATAAAATTAATATAAGTTTTTTTTTTGGGTTAATATACATAAAGCTAGATCTATGTTCTAATTTGTACTCTTCTTTTGACCAACCCACACCATTTTTACAATATGTAAATAAACATAAACAATTATATCCAGGCATCATAGAATTGCTCCATAACGGTTCTATGTCGCTTAAAACCAGAGTCACAGTACAAGTAAGCAAGCAGTATTCTATCTCGGCAGTGTCCTAGAGATAATTACCTACGGTCGCTCGGTACGTAAACACGCAATAGGGCTACCGACTTGGACTGAATGTTTTTCTTGGGTTACGTATTTGATAATAGGTACTATATTAAATTGTCATATTATATTTTCAATTTATATTTATATAATTCTACTAGTATTTTATTTCTAGTTTCTAAAGTTTGTGAGTATGGTGGAAATTGACAAAAAAAATGCATTTTGTGTTTTTTTGTGTGCGGTATAATTAAAAATCTAACTAGATCATTATGATAATATATTTCCTACAAATGAGCAACAGAGAAATATTTCCGGTTTCGATATAGATGTATTCAAACATCCATACACTGAATAATATGCTCGAAAACTTGATTGACATAATATTTCGTCAGTAAATGCGCGGGAGCGCCTCACACCGTCAGACGACAACCGCGGTGCACTCGCGACTGTCGTATGCCGAAAAATGCCGAGATTTCGAGGCGCGTCGTTTGGGAGTCTTTGTATGAAGATAGAATACTGTATGCTTACTTGTACTGTGCCAGAGTTTAGTGTTTTTTGAGTCTAGAACTGAATCTTGTACGATAGATTCTGTAGACGACTAGAAAATCCTACTTCTAGGACGCTTATGAGGGCACCTGTAGATGGCTATAGTTTAAATTCCCTACACACCTTCCAGTTTCTTAGAACAACTTTCGTAGGGATGGCAATACGAGAGCATTTTAGCAATGTTCTCTACCAATCCATTTTCGAATATTCGACGCCCGACAGCACACCATCCTACGCTCGGAATATTCCGATACATTTGTGATCTGAACAAAATTATTCAAAACGTCATCTATGCTTACCATTATGTGGTTCTGCTCAAACAGCGGTGAGATAAGCTCGATCAACCTAAGCACTATGTATAACATAGCCTATGTAGTACATAAATATTGATATTAACCTTTAAAACTTGGAATTTTGTCTAATCTTTTCCTTCCTTTTCCATTTAGTCCTATGCTTTCGATGTATATGCCATCTTTGTTAATTTCAGTAACGGCTACTAACATTTTCCTATGAATAGAAACAAACAAAAACATTATTAATAAAATCGCAATGTTAATCTGACTAAAAATTTTCAGCAGTGTCAAAAAATATGTAGAAAACATAGGTAACACACTGCCACACTATAAACATAGCAGTAGGATGTTTTCATAGAAAGCTAACGTACGCGGTTTGTATGCGAGCGCGCTAATACGCATGCACCGTGGCACGCACACAACGGCAAAATTTTGGGCGAATATGGGTAATTATTGTAGCGTCAGTCGGAGCCGCACGCGACGCATAGATACGACCGCTTCCGTTTGTCTTTAATTCGTTCTTCACATCGTCACAAATGCATATATGTCTAAATCGTGTAAACGAACGTATTATAACTTATAATGTCTATAGATGTCATAAATAATTTTAGTCATTCGAATGCAGAGTTATCATTGTTCAACATAACTACAAAAAAATTAATTTAACATAAATGAAAAACTTATCTATGTGCATTATTTTTTATTCTTATGTACTAAATGTATAACTAAACAAGATGCTCTCCGCATGTCACACCCAACGCAACAACATTACGTATCCGGCCGAGAGTAGGCGATACCGTTACGCACGAGGTGTGTTGTGTTATCCGAAGCTATAACACCTACTCGTAATTTTTTTGTAATCAACTACGTGGTCGCAATACAGTATTGAAGGCAATAGGTACACTAACCAACATATTGTCAAAGACTTGAAACCTCTTATAAAACAACTTTTCTAGTCAAAAGATTACTAATACATAGCGATATATATGTATGGTATATAACTATGGAACATCATCAGCTATCTTGTTGGTAAGCATGCACCATATTGCTAACATTATGGTCTGAGATCTCGACTAAGATTTTCTTCTATCTTCACTCAGAAGGAGGAAGTATCGAAACGATCTCAAAGGGTAAAAGGAAGAAAGCTGTGATGAAGTCTCAATTTTCACACCCATGTCAATCTAGGAATAAACTTTCTTATCTTAGAAGTGTGGATGTAATGGTCCTCAACCATGTTGTGCGATACTCTTAATAACAGCCTAACGGCGAAGTTAGACGAAGTGAAAATTTTCGCGTCGTCTAACTGCGCCGTAATGCTTAGTTTCAGGTCACACGATAATTAGCGAAACTGTCTGTAATACCTACTTAATAAGTGGGACTTTATGCAGCAGTTTAACATAAGCATAGGTTAAAAAAATTACCCGTATTCCGGTACGACGCAAAAACTGATGGGTAACTCGTGTGTGTAAAAAATATATACTGAAGTTTGCTTCTTGGTGTATAACGAATACACTTCGATGCGATGACTGCCGGTATCCAATATGTATAGACAATTTGTCACGTAATCTTTAAAAAAACGGAAATTTAAGTTAGCGATATACATAGAAAATCCCCCAGATAGCATATAAATTTGCTGCATGCTTGATTTTTCTTTGATTATAAATTGCCAAATCAAATATAACGAGGCAAGTATTTGACATTTGATGCTTAAGGCGACGCATTGATAAGCAATAATTTAATCTAAAATTGACCTTCTGTTCTATGCAAACGTGCGCGCGCTAGCTTACGAAAAATACGAAAAAACAGTTATTTTCGTTTATTTTAAAAACTATCATTAATTTTAAAAAATCCAACTGTCATTTTGAGAAATATGTTTTAATGAAACTATGTAGGAAATTTAGAAATATCAATCGGTTTCGTTGCTCCGAAAAATGTAAATCTCTGTTTTAAAAGAGGTTAATTTGATTTTTTTTTTGTGTTACAAAAGTTAACCAACCGTGTATCGCAAATGTCAAAATGAATTCCATGAAATGAAGAAACAGGATACCAAATATCATTGTCATACGTTTTGTAGTCACTTAGAGATATTGAGATCCCTGGCGTCAAAATTTCCAATGCGTCGCCTTAAAAACTACTGTGCAAATATGACACAAACAAAGTGTTTGACGATATTGCTGAAACCTTATTATCTTTAGTAGATATCAAGTTTATATATTTATTTTGGTGTCTTCTTTGTGTATTACCACACAATAATTGCCTTCAAGTGTGAGGATGGACTGTCGCACCTGAATAAATCCAGCACAAACACTGTTTGTTAAGTAGACATTATATCTTTGTCGCGTGGTAACTACAAAGTCTAATTTAAGCTTTCTTCAAGTATATACAGTTGCATGGCAAACTTAACGCATGCCTAGTTTAAATTGTAATTGCTATCTCGGATGTAAAAAATTGCAATCATTCAGGTGGGGCAGGACACGCGTGTCTACGAACACGGCATCGGAACAATAGTCCAACTGAGTACCCACCATAATCCATATCCATTACGTTAGCAAAAGGTTTGGCGATTTCTATGTGTGAGATGCCAAGTGTGAACTCCTTCATATAAATGAAATTTATGGTTTTACGTTGACCGTCATAGATGTACAGTGTATCTAAAAACAAAACAATTTTTTCTCAAGTGGCTGTATAGTTCTAACTGGGTTTATAGCTCTAGGGACCTTTAAATTATAGTCTAAATTGAAATTCATTCAATACATTCACGGTAAAGATCAAATAGACAAACACACAAACTTTCAAACATATAAAACAGACATTTTTGATTCTTTTCGAATCAAGTAGTAATTAATTTAGTAGACTTGACACCAACTTCAATAACTGTCAATTTTAATCACAGACTTTACAGTCTGTAATTTTAATGTAGGTATTTCTATAGTATTCTTGAAGTTATTTTTGTACTTGAGTGACTTGAGTTTAGATTAATAAATTTAATAATTATTTTGTACTTTTCTCTTTTTCTGTGTGTCAATTTTTCATTTATAACACAGACACTGATTAATTAGTTATCAACAAGTATGTCAAATGCTTCTGCATACCAAGTTTTATCATTTAGACGTCATTTATAAACTCCATGCGTAAAGCACTCGTATCGTATTTTCCTTTTTTAATCGCCTTAAAAAATGTGGAGGCTCTCAGGTTATGGGATATCTCTGCCATTTATAAAACGATTTTGATGATTTTTTTTATTTGAAAAGATAATTCTCAAGGGTTGTCCCATAGAACTTTAACGAAAACTAGATAAACTGTATTGAAGGAACAAAAAACTTCTCAATGCTTTTTTATATTTTAATGATCTCAGGGTGGACATGAATCACAAGACCATACTGGACGTATTTTGGTTAAAATCTGGTGATGAAGTTGGTGTCATTCTTAGCAAACTAGTAGACTTTTGCTATTTTTTATTGGCTTGGTGGGCACTGACTTTATGAATGCTTTATAAACTTTACCACATTCGAAGCCATTAAAAGTTGAAGTTTGATTTACTGACACACACACTTTTTCACATTTAATACAGATATTAATGGTACAATTATAGTTATGTTTTGAGGTTTTGATTATACCTATAGTTATAGTTAGGGCAATTTTTTTAAATTTTTTAATTTTTATTTCGAAGTCGGTATAATTTCTTTTTTTGAAGTTATCGTTTATGTCAATGTATCAAGTGTTCTTAGGATGAAAAAACGTTATATACCGTTCATTTTGTTGTAAGCCATTGCTTGCACTCGTCCTATGTTAAAAGTTGTGGCCTTAGTTTCAGGGTTGCCAAAAGTATTGTAATGTATCTGAGTAAACGCTTTGCCTGCCCCCACCATTAGGGAGTGAAGATACATGTGTTCCAGAGCTAGAAGAAATAACAATTACATTATTAAAATAAACAAAAAAGTGTGAGTAGAATTAGCATATAGATATATTGTAATAATTAATATAACATATTGTATAGACTCAGGCGTTACTTTGCGGAAATCCATTTCATGCGATAAATTCCCAAAATCTTTAGCTATTTTCCGCTAAAGAAAATAGCTAAAGATTTTGGGAATTTATCGCATTAATGTAACATTTTATGTTTTGTAGACATTTTAACTCAATTTAATATAATTACATATATTTATCACTACGCTACAAATACCTAATTTTGTAATGAAAAGTAAAATTTACTTACGTTCACATTCATTGTTCACAAATTGAAATCCATCGGCGCATTTACAAACATATTCGTCGCTCGATTTTAGTATACATAAGTGTGGGCACGAGTGGTTCTTGCAGGGATTTTTAGTTCTGTTGAACAATAGCGGATGGTATATGTGGATATCTGGAAAAATATAATCCTGTTTAGGCTTGTGCAATTCCACACAACTTCGGACTCTCCTTTTTACCTTCTTAGCTCACAAAGCAAATAAACTTGAACCAGGAGTGCGCTAAGTTTTCTTTATGCACACTTAATGCAAGTTTGAATAAGACTTTCTAGTTACAGTAGGAGTGTTTTGTGCTGGAGTTATTTGGATTTGACACTCCATCTCTGTACCAGAAGGCAATGGTTTAAGTAATACACAAAAGTAGGTAAAACATTGTCTGGTTCCTCCTCTTTCTGGTATTCAATAGTAATCACCATTGTCCTCTTCCAACCAATGGTCGATAATAACAGCGTAGAAGTCAATTTTTTTATATAGTACAATATTGTTACGGTTGGACCATATGTCCAAGCAATAAAATCGATTTTTATATGACACGAGACAAGTAACTTTTAGTGCCTATATCTCGAGACTTAGGCTTTGCAGTGCAATGATCTAAAAACGCATTGCTAGGTTTAAGGTCTACTATCGAATAGTATAAGCAAAATTAAGAAACAAGAACAAAGTTGTCTTTAGAAAATTCCGGAGCGATGACGTGTAATCGCTTGTGACTCATGCAAATAGGCGACGTCTAGAATAATGTCGAATTATTGTTAGCGAGCGTATTTAACTAGAAAGTTCTTTACATCACTAGCATTCGGGTTTGCTCTAGAAGTTTCCACCCTCGTTTTATCGGACTTTAAATAGAGCTACGTGTCCGCCAGCGAGTCAGTTTTTTGACTATCGATCAAGGCGATATATCGAGGCGACATCAAGGCGAATTACATAAACCACTACGACGACTATGGATAGAAGACTTCTGCGATTCGAGAACGTTGTTTGTAAGTGAAGGGTGTACCTTCGGTGACTACTACGCGAGTACCTACTTCGACGACTACGAAGGAACTACCGTAATTAAGTTTGCGTGTTCTTGACATCTGTTTGTACGAAGGAAAATAAACTCTTTGCACCCTTAACCGGCATCTTATTACCCACAGCTCGTAACAATATGTAGATATAAATAAGAGATATGTATACCTACATATTGTAAGTATAAATATCTCTTAGTTATACCTAAGTATATCTTAGATATAATTAGATAACACTGAATAAATAACACTGAATCAATAAAGTTAAACTTACCAAGAGCAGGAAAGTTTAATTTATCAACTATCACGTCGCTTCGTCTGTTTCCTACAGTTTTCTCTATAGATCGTATGTTGTTAAAAGCCCAATCACTCCAGTACACTGTATTTTCAAATACCGCCGCTGCGTAAGCGTGGATGTATGATTCTTGAAGTAAAGCCTGTAAATTTACAATAGCTTTTAATTAAATGTGTAAATATACACTACTTTTAACAACATATCGGTAACCCGTTTACCGTTATATTTTGCACCGGTTGCAAGCTATGTAAGTACTTCTTTGTAATGTCTAATAATACAAAAGTAAATCAAAGGTACGTAAATATGTATGAAGCAGATGGTAGGATACTTACATAGACTTCATTAGTTCTTAGTTTGACGACTTTGATGGTTTTGTCGATGAAATATAGTCTTTCGTTAATAGCATCAAGCGCGAGACCAGTTGGGTAGCTATCCAATTCAGTCACAATTTTGCTAGCGTTGGTTCCATCCATGTTGGCCTTCATTATGAACGCGGAGCCATCCCAATCAGCCCAATACATTAATCTGTGACAAGTGCAGTTTTTAAATGAGGTGATGGATAAAATAAACCATTAAGAATGACATTGTGTATTATTAGAAACTAATTTTTGCGTTTTGTTTATTTGTAGTGTGTTAAAGAACGGCGTAGATTACATACGTTAGATTCTTGGTGAATTTTACTATAGCTACATTATATAATACGTTTATCAGTGATATTAGAGCTAGGAGCTACGACTTAACATGGCACATGGACATTATCAATGTAGGAAAAGGAAACTTTCGACTGGATACGTCTGTCGTAAGGGAACATGGCCAGTGGCGTGCATCTCATATAGGCCACAAAGACACTGCCTACCCTGACTATTTAAATAAAAGTTATGTCTAGAACAGGTGAATGAAATTGTGTATCTGGGGAGTGCGTTTTCGAGGGATGGAAGATGTGAGTTGGATGTGGAGAGACGGGTAGCAGCTGGCAATAAAGTGAACGGTGCTCTGTCCGCATTAGTGGGTAGTGTGAATATATCTAACACTGCTAAAATGGCCATCCACAATGCGGTGTTGGTGCCAACTTTGTTGTACGGCAGTGAGGCCTGGATATGCCCGAAATCGAGTGAAAGTATGATAAATGCTGTGGAGATACGGTCTCTCAGAAATATGTGCGGTGTCACGCTTGCGGACAGGATAAGCAATGACGAGATACGCAGTATGACAGGGTTGCACAACAGTGTTATTGTAAAAATGAAGAAAGGAATGCTTAGATGGTTCGGGCACATGGAAAGAATGAGTGATGAAAGACTGACGAAGAAAATATACAGAGCGAAAGTGAGTGGTAAAAGAAGCCAAGGAAGACCAAGGCTGACTTATGAAGATCAAATAGCCAGAGTGTTAGCAGACGGAAATGTCAAAAGCACTCGCATACCTAGGCGAAAATGTGTGAGGAGAATGATGAGATTTGAGGAAGCGAAAGAGGTGTGTAAGGACCGCGACTCCTGGCGCTCCGTCCTCTCTGGCTACCCCGTTGGGGATACAGCGTGAAGTTATGTTATGTTATGTTATGTTATTTCGATATCTACCATTTATATTTCATAGACAATTTAAAATTAAACAACAATTGTTTAAAAACAGTGCCATCTAACATCCCCATTCTTCCGTCCTTCATCTGTTCGTAATCGTATTTCGTATTTTTTCATTGCTGTATTTTATTTTTAACTATCATGCAATCTATCGATAAGAAAATACGCGCTGTATGACTTATCCGTGGAGCCACGTCGGTCCGTTGCCTACAATTCACGCACACATGTTTGCATTTCACCTATCAGTACACGAAATAATCTTTCAAATGTGTGCTATTTTATAAAAGAAAATTAAGTCTGCGTGCGTGTTTTCGAGATAGTGACTACATCAAAGACGTTATAGAGGTAAATGCATTTGATAAATTCAACATTTTTCCAACTAAAATTACTCGTTTTTGCTTTGTTCAAAACTCCATATTTGTTTTCTTCGTGCAAGTGTTTTGTTGTTCTAAGAGTTATTTCAATGAAATATATCTTCTTACAATTCGTATTTGAAGTAAAGTATCGGTTTACAATAGATAATTTCAGTTGTATTTTAAAGGATGGAATGTTTTATCTGTAATATGTGTGTTGGTTGTATGTGTTTACAAAAACCAAAACAAAGCGCGTATTCGAAATAAACTATAACTAAAGGCAGGTGTGTCCCAGAGTCGCATTTATATTAAAAGTCATGTAATGTGACTCGAAATTTTAATTCTAAATATTTTGAAACATTTAACCGGTTGACAGCTTATGCACATACCAATAATTTATTTTGTTTACCTTGCATTAACTACATAATAACAAATAACAACCACTACAAAAAATTAAAGTAACGGTACCGTTCTCGCTCGTCACTATTGCTGTATTAGTAAGTATAATTATGTATTAAAATTGTTCCTTTTTTTTCATATATTTGTTATTTTGACTGGTTATCCTGTTGAAAAACCCTGTGCTCGCCACTGAGCGCGTGGCATAGATAGTGCGTTGATGTCTGTTTCTGGACGACGCGTGCGCCGTCGCATCGTACCGTAAACATCTATATACATATAATGTGATAACGTATATGCGCACGCATCCGTACGACAATACTTTATTATACTCACGCTATGTTTATGAAGGGGTAAATACATTAACATTTAGTATTACTATTTTATACTAATTACGCACAATGCAATTATAATACAATGCTATGCACCACTACACGTAATTTACATTAATATATTTTTTTTACAGGTGCAGGTGTCTACCATCAACAATCAAAAAGTTTCTATAACTTTGTAATAATATAACAAACATTTATTTCATAAAACACATACACTAAGATCATAATTAAAGTGTACAAAAAATCAAATAAGTGTTACCCACGGAGGTTACTTTTAAATGTACATACTTAGATACCCAAAAAAAAGATTAAACTTGGTTATGAGTACCTGGGTTCTGTCGCACATTGATAACACGAATTAAAATTAATTACAAAATAATATACGAATTATCTGGTGTTTTCTATATGAATGTGGGAAAATGCGTCGAAAACCTTACGTCACTGCGGATATTTACTATCCCTTTCAACATTCACATTAATCTCTACCCATAGTGATAGGTATTACTTTATGAAACTCACCCTCGCTCGACGTGCAGTGTGATAAATTTAGGGTTCTTCGTGGGTGTTCCAATTATGGCACAAATAGATCCATCTGTACGACACACCCCTATTGTACCACGTTCCGAGTCACTGAAGTAAATGTTCCCGCCGAGATAGTCTATATCTATGTTGTCCGGACTCTCCAGACCGATAGACACGAGCGTCTATAACAACGGTTCGTAATGATTATATTTAGAATTAATAGTTTTTACTAAACTTGCTGTTTATGATTTTAGTCTTATGCCCAAGGGCGGATCCAAGAGGAGGGTCATTGGAGTCATGCTGAGCTGGGTCCGCCCTTGCTTATGCCCGTACAGACACATATCCATACATACACACATATGTACAAATCCATACACACATAATACACATTCTCACGCTGTATCTCTAAACCCTAACAAGCAATCGAGGTGCCAAGCATCGCGATCTTTATGTACTTCTTTTCCCTCCTCAAATCTCGTCATTCACGAGATACTAAAGTATGCGAGTGCTTTTGACATTTCCATCAGCTTCGTCTATTTGATCTTCATACATACACGTTGTATCCCTAACGTGGTAGACAGAAAAGACGGAGCGCCAAGCGTCGCGGTCCTTACATACTTCTTTCGCTTCCTCAAATCTCATCATTCTTCTCACACATTTTCGCCTAGGTATGCGAGTGCTTTTAACATTACCTTCGGCTAACGCTCTGGCTATTTGATCTTCATAAGTCAAGCCTTGGTCTTCCTTGTCTTCTTTTACCACTCACTTTAGCTCTGTAGATTTCTTTAGTTAGTCTTTCATCACTCATTCTTTTTATGTTCCCGAACCATCTAAGCATTCCTTTCTTTATTTTTACAATAACGCTATCGTGCAACCCTGTCATACTATGTATCTCTTTATTGCTTATCCTGTCTGCAAGGGTGAGACCGCACATATTTCTAAGAGATCGCATTTCTACTGCATGTCTCATACTTTCACTGGATTTCGGGCATATCTAGGCCTCACTACCGCACAATAAAGTTGGAACCAACACCGCCTTGTTGATGGCCAATTTGGCTGAGTTAGATGTATTCGCACTGCCAACTAATGCGGACAGAGCACCGTTCACTTTATTGCCAGCTGCCACCCGTCTCTCCACATTCAACTCACATCTTTCATCCCTCGAATACGCACTCCCGAGATACACAATTTCATTCTCTTGTTCTAGACATTTTCCATGTACCCAAATCTCACATTTCGTCTGTACCGCTTCACTTTTCAACACCAGAACCTTACGTTTTCTTCACATTCTTATTCAATCCTTTCACTTCACACTCTTCTTTCATGCACGTAACTAGTGTCTGCAACTCCGCTGCTGATGGTGCTGTAAGTGCAGCATCGTCAGCGTACAAAAGGCAGTTTACCACTGTACCCAAGCCAATAAGTCACCATCTATCCTTGCACAGGCTCTGTGACTCCGATATAATGACCTCACAGCCTGCAGTAAGGGGCCCTCCACGCCATATTCAAGCAGAAGACTCCATAATTTCATTCGCACTACTCTATAGAATGCTATTTCAAGATCCACGAAAGCGTAGAAAACTTTCCGACCTATGGCCAGAAACTTCCGCACGATACCGCGGAGCGAGAAAATCGGAGCCATACAACCTCTACCGTTCCTAAAACCACCTTGTCTCACACAAACATCTTTCAGAATTTGTTTTTTTTTTAGAAAACGGGACACGAGCGAGTGGATCACCAGATGGAGAATGACTACTACCGCCCATGGACACCCTCAACGTTCGGGAAATAATGGATGCGTTGCCGGCCTTTAGCAAAATAGGGAAAGTAGGGGGAGGGGGTGATGGGCCATCGGCACTCTCACCACCGACCGAAACACAACAGCTGTTATTTCACGCCGATATTCTGTGAGAGGGCTGCAGCGCAGCATGGCTCTACCACTCTTAAAACCCTGTAAAGTTGGAAGCTGATGGCCCTATAGCACGCGCAGTCTAAATTTGTATCCCTTTCTAGAGATCTTCATAAAGTTCTGAAATCTGAAACTACTAATTTTACAGATGTCCTTGTGAGATGATGAACATGATATGAAATACTTGGTCGAATATGACCTGGTCTTATTTGATCAAGTGTATTTTGACCAAATGTGGTTGATTATTCCACTCGAATTTGACTAACATTTTCATTAAGAAATGAGATACTCTGAAAATGTCCACATTACATCCTTACCTGCTTTTGATGTGTAGAATTTATATGCGCCCTCATAATCCCTTGGTTGCCTTCGGCCGTCTCCACCCAATACACGTATTCTCCGTCGTACACCACACCATGAGTCTCTTCTAGGCCAGTCGCGACAATTTTTTGGAATCTGCTCCTCAGTGCCACATATCTGATTTCAGTGCGAGTGGTATAAAACAAGAGTGGTTCTGGATCTGGAATTGATTGAATATTTGGCTCGTATCTATTTTACTTTTTAATTCCCAATGGAGAAAGGGAGTGTTATTAGTATCTATGTTTGTGTGATTATCTATCCCATCGTAGTTTGAAAACTGTACTTTTGGAGGATGTCCTTAGCTACATTTGATGAAAATCGGTCCAGCCATTATGAACTAGGGAAGTTTCCAGTGACAACCAAACTCCAAACCATAATGTTCCTTTCCTTTTTTAACCCCCGACGCAAAAGAAGGGGGACCGCTAAGTAAATAAAGTAATAAAAAGAGAATACAACTAAAAATGATAAAGTATGTATGAAATTTAAATACAAGTAAACTTAGCGATCCCCTGACGTGACGACGCACGGATATATTACTACTACTATTTATATTGAAACTTGTCAAAAATTTAAAGGGCTATGAGGTACATATTAATTTTTTACTTTTTGGAGGTTTTTTTTGAGTCGGTAGTTTTTAAAATTTTTCATTTTATGTGAGGAAATCATAATGCATACAGCTCTACTGACCATCTCGGGGGACACGAAGCGGTTAAATTAACCTGACCGGGTATCAAATCCAGAGCATTAGTTTGGAAGACAAAGACTGGTTCGACGCCTTACCACTGTGCCAACGGGCCAGTTAGACTGGCCAGAATACATCCCAGATAGCAATTTAAACTTGAACTTGTGCGACATGTTTCCCATGCAACCATATACACGGGCAAGTTTAAATTGTAATACCTATATTAACGCCAATTTTGGTAGATAAATAAACGTGTTGAACAAAGGGTATTTCCCAAATGAAACAACGTAAAATTATTCCATTATTCGAATCAGGTTGTATGTTAAATCCAACGAATTATCGCCCAGTGCCACTATTACCAGCGTTGAATAAGTTATTCGAAAAAATAATACTCAACCATTTGGTTGTGAGTATTATATATATATATTTTAACATTCACGGGGTGTTTCACGGTCAACAGGTACGGGTTCATGAGAGGGTGGTAAACAAATCGTGCGGGAGCAAGCTTGATCAAGACTATACTTCAGGCTTGGGGGGATCCCAGGATGCCGTCGGTGTTTATTGTGATCTTTCCAAGGCTTTCGATTGTTGTAGTCACGAAACTTTTATTTACAAGCTTAAATACTATGGAAATCATGGTAATGCTCTCGATCTCGTAGCCTCGTATTTGTCTGGCCGGGAGCAAAAAGTGAGTGTGAATGAAATTTTGTGTGTTGATTGGAAATTAAGAATGGGCGTTCCCCAAGGATCAATTTTGGGACCTTTCCTGTTTTTAGTCTACATTAATGATCTCCCTTTATTCTCAGGGACTTATGAGAAATAGTATTATTTGCTGATAACATTTCATTGTTATTTAAACTAGACAGAAAGGACCTAGATACTATCTGGGTGAACAGGATCTTAACATACATCTCGAGATGGCTCGCTGTTAATGATTTACTACTGAATGCACAAAAAATCAAATATATTAAATTTTCCCTTTCTAATGTACCCAGAATCCATGATAAAATAGAATTGGGTGGGAAACAGTTAGAATTAGTTAGGTCTGCCAGTTTTCTTGATTTAACAGTAGATAGTAAATTGCAATGGGCGGATCATATCGGGGCATTGGCTAGTAAGCTCGGTTTCGCGATATATGCCATTAGACGCATTAGGCAATTGACGGATGCGGATACGGCTAGGTTGGTGTACTTCGCATATTTTCATAGCCTAATGTCCTATGGCCTTTTGCTGTGGGGATCAGCGGCGCATATTAACTCGATTTTTATTTTACAAAAAAGAGCGATACGTGCTATTTACAGTATGAATGCACGAGAATCACTATGAGATCGTTTTAAAGACATTGATGTACTGACCTTGCCGTCCTTATACATCTTTGAAATTATTATGTATACGAGGAAAAACATAGATCGATTTACAAAAAAAGGCGATATTGGTGCAATGGAAACCCGAGGTCGTGATAAATTGGTTGTTCCAAAATTTAAATTACATAAGTCAAATGTTTCATTTTTGGGTAACTGCGTTCGTTTTTATAATAAAGTTCCTCAAGAAGTCACTCAATTAACAGAAAATATATTTAGATTAATTTTAAAACGTACATTGATCAGACAATTATACTATAAAATAAACGATTTCGTTGAAAATAAAACAATAGTCTGGAAATGATTTTCTCTGCACATGCATTTACTGACTCTCTGAATATTGTATTTTAATAAACCTTTTGTAAAATGATGTTGAAAAAATTATACCTGACTGAGTTTCTTGTCGGTTCTTCTCAGTGTCCAGGTTTTCTTTTCTCTTCTCTTTGAAACGAACTAAAGTAGATTTGACGTTCAAAAATACCTTGTGATTGGGTTTACTTGAATAAATAGATTTGACTTTGAAAATCAGAGGTTTTGCAGACAATTTAAATACTATGGAATATCATAGATTTAATCTTTTTTTAACTTAATAAGCTACTAAACTAATTTATTACCTTAAAAACTATATAAACTATAGATTATTAATATCATGGTTTCAAAATACATATAAAATATCTCATTTCCAAGGTTGGTCACTAAGACGATATGAAATCAAATGTTACGGCAGAATCTCGATATGATTGCGTTAGGTAAGTCTCATTCCAGATGTAGGTATGTCATATATCTACTTACCAGGGGCGTAGCACAGATATCCGTTCTGGTCAGTTTTATATCCGGTCTCGCAGCGACAATGTACGTCAGAACCGTTACGTTGCGTACAATAATGAGAACAAATGGGAATCGTTTCTGTGTCGCATTCTAACACGTTTTCACATCTGCAAATACATACGGTTATTATTCACACATCGGACGTTCTAAATCATCATTGTTGCACATCATGTATCGTGTACCAACTGAACAAATTCGTCAAGAAAACGAACTAAGTTCTAATTATAAAATTATATAAAAAATTGTCCATAAAAGTTTTATGACATCTGACTACCCTGTTGGGGGATACAGCGTGAAGTTATGTATGTATCTATAACATTAAATATTATGAAGGATGATACAATACACATTAGTATATACTGGAATAGATAATAATGTGTGTCAATTACAAGTCTAAAGATTTATTTATTAATAGTGTTCTACCAAAAGTGACCATCTAGACTTCTAGACTGATCAATATCAACATTTATAATTAATAGGATAGGTTCGCTTCACTCCTCAACAATATCTACCGTTAAAATTATGTCACCGTTATGGACAACGGACAAGATAAGCAATGAAGAAATACGCAGTATGACAAGGTTGGGCGACGGTGTTATTGTAAGAATGAATAAGAAAGGAATGCTTAGATCGTTCGGGCACATAGAAAGAATTAGTGACGAAAGACTGACAAAGAAAACTCTAGAAGAATCTAAGAAAAGAATTTTAAGAAGTTCTACAGAACGAAAGTGAGTGGTAGCAAAAGTCGAGGAAAGACCAAGACTGATTTATAAAGATGTAGCTGAAGTATGCTGAAATGCATTAGCTGAAGAAAATGTTAAAAGCACTCGCATACCTAGGCGAAAGTGTGGGAGGAGAATGATTAGATTTGAAGAGGCGAAAGAAGTAAGTCGCAATGCTGAGCGATCCATCCTCTCTGATTTCCCCATTAGGGGTACAGCGTGAGGATAAGTATATATGTAATAAATAAGACATAATCACCTTTTAGTAACGTTGTTATATCTCCGTGAACCCACAGCTCCACCGCAGACGCACTCAGGACCCCACCTCGTCGGCAGACAGATAGCATCGCCACTGCAGGTAGTATTCGTACACATAGTACTCCCTGAAATAAAAAATTGTAAGTACCTACAGTCACAATTAGTTGGATAACATTTTTAGACGTAGATAATGCTGTACATATTAGAAGAAACGTATAAAATAACAAAAAAAATTAAACCCCCTTTAAAAACTCAAGCACAATAAAAATAACTTCAAAAATACGATACACATACCTATACTATATATAATGAAATTCGACAGTTACTGAAGTCGGTACCAAGCCTACTAAAGTTATAAACTTTCTGTTGTTGCACATTGATGTGGCACATACTTCAATAACTCTCGAATTTAATTTTTTTTTTTTTTTTTCACGAGACAATCGGATTTATTTTAAGATATAACAGTATTACATTATCAATTTAGTACAAATTAATATTTACAAACTTAAAACTACACATTATCTTAAATATTATTATTATTATGTAAATTGTTATTTTATTATGTAACTGCAGCGAGTAAGGGATAGCCGAATCTCACGCGATCGATCGTGATATCACAGATTTATTAGTTTACTAACGTAAAGCGATATGTTGTTAAATCGAGCAAGATATATTGACTGGCCCATTGGCGCAGTGGCATGTGAATCTGCTAGCTTTCAAAGCTAGGGTCCCGGGTTCGATCCCCAGTCAGGTCAATTTAGGAAACGAACTTTTCTAAATTGACTTGGAGTCTGGGTGTTACTGGATACTCCCCCAGAGTTCGTTGCAAGTACAAGTACGTAAGAGTACAAGCTTACTGCTTAGTTTGGGGGTCACACAATCTGTGTAATTGTCTGAAGTATTATTAATATTATTATATTATAATGTTACAAATCGCTATTGCTGCATCTATTGATTAATCAGTGAATTAAAAGCTACTGTTAGAGACCCTGTTTAAGTCAGTTTACCGAATTGCACTGTAATTACCAATTTAAACCAATCGTCGCGCGACTGCGGCGCAGCTAACGTCCTTTACGTGATAACATCACCGGACAGACTACGCAAGGTCCTTCGACCCACATAAACCAGACCTACATAGTTTTGTGCGGTGTCCTGTTGTTTTTAATACTAACATTTTTTACAGTAGCCTTCTTCGTCGCTGCCGTCTCGACAGTCCTTCAACCCGTCACACATCTTGGAAAGTGGTACACAAAAAGATGAATCGTTGCATCTGTAGTGTCTCTGATAGAAGTCCGGATGTTCCACGCAATTGATACCGTCACGTGTCAAATCTATCCCCTTGGTGTGCCCTAGGACAAAATATTTCCGAATTATAACAGAAATTGCCTCAAAAATAAGTCAAAATATCTGTGAACTTCAATGGAATGTGAGTACCGCATTCTACTAAAAACTATTTGTTATTTTTTGGTAGGTCCACTAGATTCTCATTTGCTCAACATTTTGTACTATTAATATGATCCCCCCTCCCCCCCCCCGCAAGTCTAGCTGCGAACGCGCTTACTCGCCTAATCAGGCGTCAAGTATTAAAGAATTGTTTGTAGGAGCTTTAAAAACAACGCAAAAAAAGAAAGGTTGTAGAATCCTACTACCTTTCTTTTTTTTTGAGTTGCTTTTAAAACTCCTAAAATAAATTCTTTAATATATAACAGGAAATTCATAAAAAAAAGAAAAAGAGAAACAAAGAGGACGAGTAAAGTTTAATAAAAAGTAGAGTGAAGAGAAAATAAAATTATATAAACTCACTGCACGTATCGATATTCTCATCGGTCCGGTCTATGCAATCGTAAACGCCGTCACACGCCCACAAAGTTGAGATGCAAGTAGTGCTGTCGCACATAAACCCCTTGCAGCCCTTTTTGTACCATTTGGAGTACCACTACATATAATAATAATATTAATAAGTAAAAAAGTAAAATGACATCGAGATAGTGTTAGTTCTACAAGCTCAGGTCATAAAAGACGACTATGGGTTAGAGCTTATTTTATGGAACTTGTATATGATTATAGATGTGCTTCCATGTATAATTTGAGGTGTTGCAAATATTTTACAAATAAATACATATTAGATGGCCGTCAGGTCAGGCAGCTGGGGTGCTAGCCTAGGTTGTTGTCGAGATTTAATCCGCTACTAATAACATGTCTCACTATATTTTGCAGTTCGCACTAGCAGTCCATCCCGGCATCACTTGGGTTGAATACATAATACACAGCCTATGTCCAACTAGAATAATGTAACTTTCAAATAGTAAAATAATTATTCAAATAGGTGCAGTGGTTCCGGAGATTCCACATACAAACAAACTTACAAAATCCGCTATCTTTTTTATAATATTAGTTTTAATTAATGTAAAGATATAGTATGCCTGAGGACGGAGATGTCGTGCCTCCTGTGGCAGAAATGTGTGATCTTAAAATAAAAAAAGTACTCACATCAGTAACCTCATCCGGCGTGTGCGCACAATTCAATTCGTCGCTACCATCATCACAGTCTGTTGCATTGTTGCACACCCATGTTTGCGGCAGACATTTTTTCTTATCATGACACATGAAATGTTGTCTCAATTTACACATAGTAACATCTGGTGCGTGATTGGCTAGAATAAAAAAATAAAAGAAAGAAATAAAGTAACAGTTTTTTTATGAAAGAGGGGGTAAACGAGCAAGCGAGTCACTCGATGGAAAGTGATCACCGCCGCCCATGGACACCGGCAACGTCCGAGGAATCACGGGTGCGTTGCCGGCCCTTAGGCAAAGGACGAAAAGGAGGGCAGAGGGGAGATGGGCCAGCGGCACTCTCACTCGCCGAATGAAACACAACAGCAATAGATGCTGTTATTTCAAGCCGATATTCTGTGAGAGGGTGGTATTTCACTGGGCAAGCCGGCCCAATTCGTGCTACAATGCAGCATGGCTTTACCACACAGAGAGTACATTCAATACATTAAACTTATAATCAAAGATACATACATATTAAACATTGGGCATTATGATCAACTAATATAAAAAAAATGTGTCAAAGAGTTCTGAAATAAATTAAATCTAATAAGAAAACAGACATTCTCTGATATTGGGTGTAAATTACAAATCTACATATACCTACTTATAACAAAACTGCAAATTAAGATGCGTAACTACTTGGCGCTCAGTAAGGGTTACAGCGTGAGGACAAGTAATGCTAATATGTAAATGTAGGTAGTCAATTATTTAAAGGTACCCATACTTTATGCAATATTACCACAACATATTCTCTGATATTTCTTCTACAGCAATCCTACTGCTGCCCCAACCAGACACGATCCGAGGAGTGTTTTCAGAGATCATGATTATGACCTACCCTCAAAATCTTAAAATGAATAAAGGTTTCACTTTGTTTTATAATTATCGATAGATCTTATTATTAAAATAAAATGTTTCTTGTTTTATAGTTATACCACTGGGAAGATAAACAAGCAAATACTCCGCCTGGTAAGTGGATTGAGGGGGCCATGGGTAGATTTTGATGTAAAAAAGCACTTCGGATTTCAAATGCGTCAGCAACCCTGAGGAAAAAGATGTCATGCCTCCTGGGCAAGAAGTTCCACCGGCTGCCTTACCCTACACGCCGGAATCCAATAGTGTATACACTGCTCTTTGGCAGCAGGATTAGCGAGTAAAATGGTGGTAGCGATCCCAACAGACTCCGCACAAAATCCTCCCACCCGTTATGATTTATCTTTATGATTTATCTGGTGTAAAGATGCCCCTTTAACTGCACTTGAACCGAAATGGCGCCACCAAAATATTGATCCGCAACAACGCCTGGTATGGGGTACCCTTTTTATAATTTCTCAATTTACTTACGACAAAAATCTTCATCACTGGCATCGCCACAGTCCGGCATTCCATTGCAGTATTTTTCTATTGGTATACAATCGCCATTTCTACAGTGAAATTTGTCTTCACCAAGGCACTGTTTCTCATATACATGCATTTCATCTCCGAATTCAGCTCCAGACAATAGAATTAAAGATAAAAATATATACAGAACTGGACCCATCCTTAAAAAAGAAATTTTTTTTTTTATTTATGTTGATATCATAGGTGTATTTTGTTACACGAAACTGGTATACCTAGGCAATGGACTAACCCTGACTAAGAACTAGTTTAAGGGTCTCTTTAATCTAGGGGGTAAGTAAGTACATAGGTATGTGACAACTTAGCGTTGGTGAAATCGGGCATAAGAAGTTCTTCCCAAACTGCTTCCCAAAAGATCAAATAGTTATTGATAGAACTCAAAAATGGAACCGAATTGCGATTTTATTGCATCTTGGTGTATTGTCCATCCCAAGTCGAAAATTTTTCGTCATTAAATTATGTACAGATTTTAAGTTTTAGTACCTACTCTACAAGAATAATAAAAAAAATGCTTCCTTTAAGTAATAACATACATATCTATCTTTTAATATTATTTTGCTTTGTTTAGGCACAAACGGTTACAAATAGCAGATACAAAATAATAATCTCGATCAATACACAGAAATCATCGGTGAAGTTGCCACATAAGAACAAACTTTAGGTAGGTACTTACAAAAACTTACAATGTAAGTAACAGTAAATACTTTTCTGACTAAGCTTAATAATATTTAGATAAGGAAAATATATCCACATCTAATAAGTTATTATTGTAATATTTATTAAAAATGTTTTAATAACAGTTCGACATATAAATATTTTTGTGTGTTGGTAATTAAAAGAACATAATTATTATAAGCAGATATTTTCACATTAGGTATTTACTTACTTAGGTACATGATTAATGGGGTAGATAGGTAGATTTTCTACTAAAACTAATGGTGGCATAACAGAAAATTGCAAACCTTTTATTTACTTACTGTTGCTAGGGTATGATTCGTAAATTAAGTATTACCCTCAAAAATAACTGTGTTAACTTCCGTCCATTGGCAAATTTTTAAATTTAGTACAAGGGTTTTTCAAATTATTAATGAGATTTGTTTAACTGCTGGGAAATGTTATATCAAATCCAATTGATATGTAGGTTTCTATATTAAAATTAGAAAAGTTAATTTTAAAGTAAATTTAATATCTACCTCCATATAAATCTTTTAATTAATATTTCATTTAAATAAAATGAACAAATAATAACCAATAACTCTGCAATTGTGTAAGATTTGAACAGGTTTAAAAACCATATAAGGACAGCCATGCTTGGCACTCCATCCTTTCTGATTACCCTGTCAGGGATACAGCGTGAAGATATGTATGTACTTACGAATGTATATGTACATGTTAAAAATCTCATAGTTAATAAAAAAAGTTGTAATAAGTGCAGAAGGTATTAAACATTTTAATATTTAATTTTAATATTTTCTTATCATTTCGTTTACATAATTTCACATTGAAATAAACAATTTAAAAAGACAACATGATCTACAATATTGTCATAAATCGTTGTAATTTCCTATTAAAATAAACAATTTACAGACAACATAATAAACTGAAGTATAAAAATAACCATTACTAAGTACTTATATTACAAAATATAATTTACCTATTTATAATTAATATGACAAAAAATAAATAAACTTACATGATTGTAGTTTGATGAAATATGAGTTAAATAAGATTGAAATAAAACAAGTAATGGAAATATAGATATTATCTCTATAACTACCCCCAAAGTTTGATTTTCTTTTGAACGTTTTTTCTTGGCAAAGAGATCGATGCCCGTACAGCCGATGTCTTCAATTATTATTGATGTACATTTTTCTTGTCTTTCATTAACATATGAGTGGGGGAGGTATCTTTTTAAGGTTTTAATAATGCTTACTCACTGTTTTATTCTTGATTTGTACTGAAGACTTTATTTTTATAATTATCAAGTAACAATCAATTACAATTACGTTAGATACATGACTAGCCATTAATTCAGATCCGATGTCGATGGTCACAGAGTGCATCATCGATTGTCAAAAATAGGCAAAGGCATTAACAGTGTAATGCCAACACTCGCCTTCATTGCAAAGGAAGAAAAAATTTTTTTAGTTTTAACTAGGAGTAGGATTACTAATTTTATAATCTAATTTACTAAGTTAAGTGTACAGTGGAGTATCGTTTTGAAAGGGTTTCATTAGATTATTATAAAATATATTTTCACTTCGCATAGGTTTCGACTTACAACGAAGCAATGTTTAAGAAAACCATGTCGCCAATATGTTTATTTGTTCTACGGATATAAAAGTTTCTCCTCATATCCGAAGAAGAAAGAAAACGAAAAATTGGAAATAATTAAAAAGAAGTTACAGAAAACATAAAACGAACGTATTGTGTTTTCTGTATCTTTTTAGGCTCTTAACATTGTTTTTTTTAGAAATTAGTTAAAATTTTTCATGTACACAAATAGTTATGCGGTGTTATTCGAACTGTTTTATTCACCATTTAGAATTGAGCAATGAACACAGTTTGTTATCCCCTAGCTAAGACTATATACGTTTCCTTCCACTATAATCTGGAACCCTCTATGGTGCTTTTAGAAGAACAACGAAGACTTTGTAGTTTTTCTTTTGCTTTTCAAATATTAAAAAAAAAAATTGATCGGTTCAGTAATTTAAATTTTATTTTCTCATTAGGATATCTCCTGAAAATAAATAATGACTAAATTGTTTTTTAAATGCAGGAATTATCCGATACAGTTAGAACAAATTCAGGATGTATGCAATTTTGAAAAAATGCAAATAGATTTTATAAAATTTATGAACGAAGTTTTACAAAGTGGCTGTCTTCTATTGACAGGTCAGAGTCCAACTTCAACTTTCATACAATCTAAAAAGTTATTTAGTCCGAAATTATAGTTCGAATTAATTGTAATTTAGTTTTTCAGGGGACTCCGTAGCAATTAGTTTTTATTGGTAAAGTGAATAGACACCATGGCCACAAAAGTAGCGAAATCTCTACTAAAAATAACGCAGGGCAACTCAATCGTCAAGTTCGGTAATACCCTTTTTTCTTATTGTAAAACATTATTTTACCTCTATATTTTTAAGGAAATTGCTGATTTTGTCTTAATTTAATGCCATATATTAGGACCCGTTCATAAAATATTATTTCAATCGTATGAATTTAACTTTTTGATTTGGACTCAAACTTTGGACCTGTTTATTAGTTGGCAGTTATACAATTATTACTTTATGAAAATTAATAACATTACTTTATTTACTTTTGTATGTAAATAGGTTCACATTTTTTCAAAAACCTCATTGTGATTCAATTAAGAATTTTAATAAATGCTGCATGGATTTATTACTAGAAAAGTGACATACATTATTAGCATCTTTATAAAATTATGTCTAAGTATCTAAAAACATGTTGAAAGTACAGCTTACTACATATTCAAGGCTATGACATGTCACATAGTCGAATTTTTAATTGCCACATTTTATGTTATCATATTATGATGCGAGATATCCAATTTTTGTTTATCAGAGATAAAAATTAAAGCTGAACCCCACCAAACCTGCTCCGTGTATGATGTAGTTGGCTACAGTCCATGTTTTGTCCAGTTCATTGAGGATTTTTAATGTAAAAATTATGTGTATCTTTATGTGAGAAGTCATACTTAATACAACTGCACTTTATATCTCTTGCAATTGTACAGCGATTGGTGTGACATCTCATACATGGGAGTTTCACGCATTTCTAGTTCTGTTTTATGCATATACTGCACATTTACTGTACTGCTATTGAGAGTTATCAAGCTGTTACATAGAAAAAGTGTGTACAATTTTATAGATACTGCTAGACGAGCTTTGAGTGTAAGTGCTGCTTTACAACAGAAAAAGACTCTCAAGGACCGTACTGGCAAGAATGTGGTACTGGTTGATGGAGTCAGGACACCTTTCCTGGTGTCCTTCACAGACTATGCCAGGATGATGCCCCATGACTTGGCAAGACATTCGTTACTGTAAGTTGACTTCTGATTACAAATATGTTGTAATATAAAAATATTTCGAACATTTTATGCTGTTTTGTCAAAATTATGTCAGTGTTGTTGGTTGGTAACTGCAATTTAAAAGCACTAAAATATCTAAAACAATCCTTAAATTATCAGTGAGGATAAATTAACAAAATAAAGTAATAAAAAAATTAATATGAAAATGAATCTTTACTGAAAAGAGGTAGATAAATGTCAGGTTTTTTGCATTTATCATGGTCATAAGAAATAAGTTTGATTAAAGCTATTTTATTGTATTTATATGGAGTTCAAATATTTAACTTTACAGTTACAAATTGATGAGAAAATAAAATATTTATTTATTTATTTCATAATTGCATACATGCATTTTAAAGTTATAAATGTTATGGTGCAGTATGTAAACAATAAATACAATACATGGACCCCATTGGGGCACTGCAATATACATATGATGAGGATGAGCGTTTTAGATAAATTTTACATAAATATTGTCTATACTAATATAAAGAGGTAAACTTTGTTTGTTTGTTTGTTTGTAATGAATAAACTCAAAAACTACTCAACTGAATTAAACAATTCTTTCACTTATAGAAAGCTACATTATCAGCGAGTAACATGGGCTGAATTTTATTGTCAAAAAAAATTCTACCCGTGCGAAGCCGGGGAGTGTTGCTAGTTATATATAGTCAATTTTTTTTAAATAGAAGAAAGAAATAATGTTAAATATGAAAAATGGTAAAAATTCAACAAACATGCCAGGTTTCATAGACTCTTCACGGGACCTGCTATTTTTTTTCTTATCTTTAATGTAAATCTAAATGTGAATACTTGAACTTTTAAGATTGGATTTAAGTCTTGGTAATAAGACTTAAATCCAATCTTAAAATTAAACACGATAGGCAGAAAGCGCAATATTTTATGAACCCTTTTTTATTATTTTAAATTATAGAGAGAGTAAGCTTATATCCAGTTTACCAACAGCAGGACAAAATGTAGATCCAAACAAAAACATGAATTAGTTATATGTATGTACATTACCAATTCATTAGCGATGAATAAAGATGAATAAATTAGCTAATAATGGTATTATTTCATCCACATGAACTTTGACACCTCATTACACTTAAAACTAGAAAAACAATTTTTTAATTAAAGGGTTCTGACATATAGGTTTCGCATCCTATGTGAGGAAACTTAAAAAGGTATAATTCCAATACAACATACCATCTATTTTCTTCAGGGGTCTCTTACAAAAAACTGGTATATCGAAAGACCTTATCGATTACATAGTATATGGAACTGTCATTCAAGAGGTGAAGACCTCCAACATTGGCCGTGAGGCAGCTCTAGCTGCAGGGTTCAGTGACCGCACTCCGGCGCACACTGTTACCATGGCTTGTATATCGTCAAACCAGGCCATTACCACCGGTAAGTGCTTCTTCATCTATTCTATTGATTACTTGAATGAGGATTTGGAATACTAGAATTTTCAGGAATAGGTTTCATTTACCATAATATAGCAATGATTTGGTTCTAGTATTAGGTATAGGTTAGGCTAGTATTAATATTTATAATAGGGCCTGATAATAAGGCTTCTTGAATGTTGATATCATACTGATATATGGATGTTAGTGTCAGTTTACTGATCAATTTCATATGTACAAAAGAGAGGGTAGGTGAGCGAGTAACTGCTCTTGGTGTAGATGCTACAAGAGAATGAAACATGATGGATGGCACTATGGAATACTGATACTTTGAGTAAAATAATACAGTTTTTATTATTTACTAAGTCAAAGTCAAATCAATGTATTCAAGTAAACGCAATTGCAAGGTATTTGTGAACGTCAAATCTACTTTAGTTCGGTTCGAAACTAAACCTGAACACTGAGAAGAACCGACAAGAAACTCAATCAGGTATCATTTTTTCAACATCATTCTACAATAGTTATTTAAAATATAATATTCATAAAGCCACTAAATTCGTGTGCAGAGAAGATTATTTCCAGACTTGTTTTTTCTTCAATGAAATCGCTAACTTTGAAGTATGCTTTTCCAATCAGTGTGCGTTTAATAACAAGTTTAAATTGCTTTTCCGTTAATTGAATAATTCCTTGAGGAATTTTATTATAAAACGAACACAGTTGTCCAAAAATGACCCACTTGATTTTTTTTATAAATTAATTAATTTATTGCTAAATTAAAGTCAAGCTAAAGCATTCAGATATCGAAATAAAAAATACTACTATTTACCACAATAATACTGTAATATTTGTTGTATTATAGAAAACCCTACACATCCGCTTTAAAAGCTATGTTCAAGATTTTCTAGCTCATAAATACAAATATTTTTAACCTACTTTTGCATGCAAAATGATCCGTATGTTTGTTTTTGTATACACTGCATTGGCAAGCATCCACTTTGTGTTGTTTATGTTATATTTTTGTACTTTGAATTCTTTCTATCTATGTTCAAAGTCCATCCTGAAATTAGCAAGTTATATTTTTGGAATAAATATTGAAGAAACATACAAGTTTTAAATATTTTTTAGGGCTAAAAATACAAAATGTGTAACCGTAACAGATATTTATTATTGTATTAATTTTTTTTATTTGGGCTTTAGATTAAATGTGCATTTCATTTACAGAATAAATGGTATGTAAATAACCAATTCATTTTTTCTTTTTTTTTTCAAATACGTCACAAGAGACAATGAGAATGGTTAGCAATGTGGGTATTACAATGACACTAATTTTTAGTTCAATTTTGTTTTACTTATATCCTAAACCATGGTGCAAGTGTTTCTAATACTTATCACATTTCTATTTTTCTTCTTGAGATAGGAAACCATAAAATCTATTTTCTCAACCGGCGGGTCGCGTACCTTGGGGAGTGGGTTGCGTTTGTTAATAAAGGGGGTCGCAGTTTCTTAAAAAAATAAGACCTATTTCCAAAAGATTCGTTTATGAAAGGAATGAATTTTAGTGTATTGTTATAAAATTAAATATAACCACGTAATAAGAACATGAAAAATAAACTTATAGCTTACTTTGTTTAATTAAAATGATTAATCATGAACATTAATGAATTAATAGATGGTTGGCTTTGTTTCGCACTTAAAAATATTTCTACATGTGGATCATCTTTTGAAACACTCAGTAACACACATAATGCATAAGTATATTATTTTCGAGTAATAACAGACGATTTCTGTGTTTAGTTTTCAAAGCCACCATAGACGAGAAGCCTTTTTCGCACAGTAATCAATGTTTTCAAAGCTTCCGTTACTAGGCTTCCGTACTCATGTCGTCGTGCAAGCCAAAATTTATCTAAATGTTGAGATAAAAATTCCAGTTGTAAAGTTTTATCAGCCGATAGTTCAATGAGTTGATTGTGACTCCCAGTTCGTAACTTACCAGCTGCAACAATATTTTTATCAAACGGATTGAGAACCCATCTTTTCGAGAAATCGTTGTTGTCATTTGGAAAATATTCTAGTAACTGAATCCAATCCAATCCTAAGCTAAGTTTCTTGATAAAGGCATTGACTTTATCTATCATAAGTCAAATGTTTTTGTTACAGCCTTCTAAACTCGTATTCAAGTCATTCAAATATGAAAATATATCACTCAAGTAAGCCAACAGTAACAAAGATTCTTTATTTTGTAAAAATTCTAAAATATACAGTTTTTATTTGTAAAAAAGATTTTTAATTCAACTCGCAATTCAAAAAGCCTTGTTATAACTCTTCCTCGCGACAGCCATCTCACTTCAATATGGAAAAGCAGTGAATTATTCTTGACACCCGTTTCTTCGCAAGAGTGTGGAAAGCAATCTAGTTTACAACGGTCGGCTTTTAATAAAATTAACAATTTTAACAGTTTGTGATAAAACATTTTGTCAATTGTTCGATATCTTTTTTGCGGCAAGTGCATGTCTGTGAAGAAAGCAGTGCGTCCATTCTACATGCGGCATAATGTCTTTTAATTTTATTATATCACGCCACTGTTCTTCCCCATTATCGCGTTCGCGCCATCAGTACACACCGCAATGCATTTATTCCAGTCCAAGTTTTCGTTTTGTGTTGCTTCAATGAATACGTATGAAAAAAGCACATTTTGTTTTAATAGATTCCTCGCTTTCATATCGGACAAAACGTAAAAATTGCGCCAAGTTCGACACGTCTGTTGACTCGTCAAACCGAATGGCAAAAAATTCACTTCATTTAACTTTTCAATCATTTGGTTGTGAATATCGATGGCCATTTCATTAATACGTCTCGATATTGTATCATTTAAAAGGGGTATAGTTTTTAATTTTGTAGCTTTTTTCGGACTTATCATAATATTGGCCATATCCATGGCAGCGGGTATAATGAGTATCCGCAATAGTATGGGGGCTTAGATTCCCTCGCGACTCGCAGTGCTACTAAGTAGGATGCATGAAGTGATGCAACCTCATTAACGGCTGGATTTTTTATAGCAATTTGTTGATTTTTCAAAACAAGTGACTTACGCTCGAAGAATTCTAACGGTTTGTTTTGTAAAAACGGGTGTCTTGTTTCCAGATGGCTGGGTAGTTTTAAAGGCTTCAGGCTCTCCGCGGATAGGACTTGAAAACAAATAACACGTGGCTTGTCATCCAATGCAATAAATCCATATTTTAAATATGTGTCGTATAACCTGGTTTCTTTGTCTACCGTTTCACCAGACGTAGAAGACAAATTTGGATTTGCATGTCCATTTTAATTTAACTTTTTTACTGTTACTTAGAAAAATTAAACACTGGGTGAGTGAGATACTAATCGTTGTTGTATGTACTTACTTCCCTGTGCTACTTCCCTAAAAATGAACAATGAAACTGCCTCGCGTCCTTTTGTTTTTATAACTAAGGCTGAAAACCTCGCCTAGACTAGCCTCGCCTAGAATTTTAGACCCACAGACAGGCGGTAACAATTTATATTTGTAATGCGCGGTTTTGCGTTTTTATGGAGCGTTAATGTGGCCTGAGGGAGCCTTGAAAATTTAAATTGAACGTTTAAATAAACTATTAATTAAAATATAATTATAATTTTATAGTGAAGGGGTCGCAAGATTTTAACTTTTTGGCTCTTTCGTGGGTCGCGATATAAAAATGGTTGGGAAACAATGCCTTAAAATAATGACTTCGTTTTTCTTTGGGAAGTCTTTAGAAGATTTTGCATTGTGCATTTCTTTTGCAGAGTAAATAAATGGTGTGTAAACATGCAACTCATTATGCCTATTTATCTTAAAAAAATCATTTGAAATTTTTTCCTAAGCAAAAATACATATAAAAAATCTAATTAATCAGGCATCGGCATGATCGCGGCCGGCGCGTATGACATCATAGTGGCTGGCGGCGTTGAGTTCATGTCGGACGTACCAATCAGACACTCGCGCAAGATGAGGTCGCTACTTCTGCGTCTCAATAAGGCAAAGACTCCGGCGCAGAGGTTGTCGCTCATCGCCTCCATTAGACCCGACTTCTTTGCACCCGAGGTAAGGCATTATCTGGGATTGTTTTTGGAGTACATGTATGGGTCCTTTGCCACTGATGCACACTCGTCGATTCTATCCAATTTATTTTCCGAGTCCGGAGGAGGTTCAGCACGTCACTCCAAGGAATACCTTGCGGTTTTCGTCTGCAGTGGAACTTGGTGGTGTTTCTTAACACTGGCGATCACAATAGATAATGTCGGTCGCAATGATGCAGCAGGTCTGGTGTGATCTACATAGCCACTTAGATAATTAAAAAAAATAACAGGTCCTCTGGGAGACATTTCCGGTTTAGAAATTAACAGTATCTATTATATAAGGCATTATTAGGGTATTAAAATAAATAAAATATATAAGCATGCTTGTAAAAAAAAAATTGAATTTCATTACAAATATAGGAATTGTTGCCTTTAAATCTCAAGTAGTGGAGACAAACAGGAAGATGATGCTATTGGATTATTAAGTCATAAACTCATAGCGTCATTGCCTTGCGCTAGGAGTGACAGAGGCAGCTTATACCCATTATTTCAGTTGAAAAGCCAATAACATTTATTAATCTATCACTGGAATTTTTTCAATTTTTTATGTTGTGTACTTGATTAATAGTTTAAAAAGTCAATTAGCCTATTTGTTTAGAAAAATATATCGATAGCTGAAACCATGTAAGTGGTTAATTTGTATATATTTTTAGCTAACAGGCTTTGTCAGTTAACCAGCATCGAATGTGGTGCTCGTTGCTGTGCATCCTTGCTGTCGCTGTCTGCAAATTTTTAGGTAATAACCCCGCCGATTAGCTTCCAGCCGTAGCGGAGTTTTCGTCGGGCGAGACCATGGGCCACAGCGCCGACCGGCTGGCCGCCGCTTTCGGCGCCTCGCGCCAAGAGCAGGACGAGTACGCGCGCCGCTCGCACTCTCTAGCGGCGGAGGCGCAGCAGAAGGGCTACTTCACGGACCTCATCCCGGTCAAAGGTATTGTAGGATTAAAATCTATGTTTAACACATTCGAACTGTTTATCCTTTCTGTTCTAAAATGTAATTTGTGTTATTGTAGTCTCCGTATGTCTATAGTCTACTGTGTTTCAAATAGAAGTATGTACTCTGTGTGTGTTCCTGAAGCAGCTATGTACAGAGAAAATTATATGGCCATGCGTGTAAATTTTGAGTTATGATACATATTGTTAAATGTGATTATTGATTATAGTGGGTTGTGCATTCCAAATATATAGAAAATATAAAAAAAGGTACTTTGCTAACCTATCCCTGTTGACCTACAAGACAAGCAATTGCAAACGAAAATTTCGTCACACATCAGACATCTCAAGTGGTCTACTAAATGAGTTGTAACCAATTGACTACTCTTTAGGGGGACACATTTTTAGTTCTACAGTACCAGTCTTGTAGGACTGTAGGTCGATGATTGTGACAACTTTTCTTGCAACTTTAATCAAACGCATTGTATGGAAGGGAGGGGTGGTCTATTTTGATCTAGTTTGACCTATTGTACTGTATTATGTAATAGTATTAGCACATATTAGTTTTATAAAAAAAACCACAATGTTGCTCCGTATCTCCATATATTGCATATACATATATCTATATGTTCTGTGTGGCCTATGTGTCTTGTTCTGAAGTCTACATTACATATTTGCCATTATGCAAACTGAAGTTTTGGCACAAACTATAAGGCAATATAATTCTGTATTATACCATCTATATTGCGATAGTTTGCACTATGCTGATTTTTAGCACTTATATTTATGTATATGGCTTATGTATTGGGGGTGAAACCTCCAAATTGAATCTGATAACTGAATAAATTACCTCGAAAAGTTTCTGAGATTTCCTGCCACTTGAAATTTAAGGTTTTGATGTGATATTTGATATTGATGTGATATAATGTGTTATGCGGCGGGTCAGACCGGCTGTTGGCGTGGCGACGCGTCGCCACGCGCTTGTAACTCTGCGAGTCTCTTCCTACTCGGCTCTGCAATCCCCCCTCTCTTTCTCTGTCACCGCGTTGAGCTCGTATACCTATAGCATATCCAGTGTTGTTTTTTAAATAAAGAATAATTTTTTTCTTTAAAAAAATCAGAATATTTTGTTTTTGATTACGCCATATTTTTTGATTTTACCACATTTATTTAAACCATCCTCTCATGCACATTTTATATACAAAATACTTTCGATGTTTCACATCTGCCAAGCGCCTGCGACGGCTCATTTTTTTTTTAAACTACCTTTATCAATTATTTTCAAAAAATAGTACAAAAATTTTGGTCTTGCATCAAATAAAATTCAATATTGAAAGCTTTTGTCATTCAGTTTAGTGAAAGGTTTCCGAGGCACGCTGTAAGTTTTTAAATTAAGCACATTGTGTTTAATTTCATTTATGAATATTCTATTTTTAAAAGAAATCGTTGTTCGATAATTGACTGGTTAATATTTTTATATATTTGGTATTCGCTTGAATATAAATTAATAGGCTGAATAACGACTATTCAATGCAACTCTAATATTTTTCCTTCATCTCCCAGATCAATATGGAAGTAGTGTATAATAGTATAATAACATTGTTCCATCAGCGCTGGCTTTGGAGTAAAGCGAGAGGAGCGGTCGCTCTTGGCGCCAGGTGGCAAAGGGCGCCAAAATGACAAATGCGAGAAACAATTTCTATACATAAAATTTCGGTGGCGTCTTTTAGGAGGCGCGATCCTGCTCCGAGCAAACATGAAAATAGAATTTAACAAAATAAAATTATTATAATAATAGATAATATTAATAAATGTAAAATATAATTATTATACTTTATATCTTGTGACAGCGTCGACCAAAGGGCGCTGAAAAACAAACTCTACCCTGATCTAATGTTAATACTGACAGTGTTTCATATTATAACCAAGTTTCTAATTCTTTCAGTGGACGGCAAGGACAACTTGGTGGACAAGGACAACGGTATCCGCGTGTCGACTCCGGAGCAACTTGCCAAGCTGAAGCCTGCTTTTGTCAAACCCCACGGCACTGTGACTGCCGCTAATGCCTCTTTCTTGGTAAGTACCTCCAGACTTAACTATGATTGTGAGATCTCCCTCACATGTGTGTAGAAAGTAGAAACATACTACTAACAAACTACCTACTTGTGTGTAACGAATCTCTCATAAATAAGGTGTCAAAGAGACATGGACACATTCTTCCAACTTCGTTATTTGGTGGAGGAAGAAGTCTACAATTTTCGTTTTTCCTTATAAAATTAGGCAATAGGATCTAAAACCATAAAACCTTATGTCCCACACACCTTCTGCATTCAAATCTCACAAGGGGTGGTTATAGTTACATACCAAAATAGAATACCACGTATTATTACTATAATTGTGTAAAGTATGGTCAATATTATGTTATTTCTTAAACGCAAGCATATAGATTCGCTATTCTCTCTCTTACGAGGTAACGATTATTATTAGAGATTATTAGTGGTTGTCGTTAAGTGTTTCATAGGATAGGAAAGGGTTAGGGCCAGAAATTCATATCATTTCGATTGACCACAACAGACCAGCGTCGCGTTGTCGCTATTTTGTGAACAATGACAATGCAAGTCATGATAATATTGTATTCTCTTTGTACAATTGGATGTACAAACTAGAATAATAGTGCTTCAAATTTTATTTATGTTTCCGAATTTACTTTGTACATCTCCAATAGAATATCGATGAATTATGTGGTGTTAATAAATGTTATGTACCACTGTATGTTTGTTTACATTTTTAATCTCATCCCACTAGCACAGGTTTCTCATAAATAAAACTAGAAAGAGATGGTTCATACTCTTTTTATCATTTGGGGAGTAGTCTATACATTTTTTCTATATGTGGTGCAATACTTGAATGCTTCCATACCTGTAATGTTTGCAGACTGATGGAGCCTCTGCTTGCTTGATCATGTCTGAAGCTAAGGCCAAGGAGCTAGGCTTCAAGCCCAAAGCCTATCTGCGCGAATTCACATATGTGGCCCAAGATCCAGTTGACCAACTGCTGCTGGGGCCGGCTTACGGTATCCCCAAGATCCTGGACAAAGCTGGTCTGAAAGTCAGCGACATCGACACCTGGGAGATCCATGAAGCGTTCGCAGGACAGATCCTGGCGAATTTGAAGGCTATGGACTCTGACTGGTTTGGGCAGACATACTTGAAACGTCAAGGAAAGGTATGGTTCCTCAATCACACAATATGCCACTAATAGAGAAGCAAACTGTCGCTAGTAATTGCCACTTTCTGGTATTAAGAAACTTACATTTAATGCATAGATAAGTAATTTTATGGTTTTCGAAATTTGCTTGTTGTGCTACAACAACTAGGTGTCTATCTGGCGATTAGAGAAACGGTTGTGACGGCACAGCCAATTTTCTTAGAGTATATGACGTAATTAGCCATAATTTGGACCAGTGAAATGGCGATCCAAAGACAGACGTTAACTTTAAAAAGTCGAATTTTGAAAATGAAAAGAAATTGTGGTCATTGAATGGACTATGAAGTATTAAATAAAAGGCTCCGTACATTACAATTCAATAATGTTTAACATGTTCCTTTGAATTTTTTAATATTTTTCCGAATATACGCATATAAATTATTGTATACCCACATTGGTGCTAAATATACAGCTCAGAAAAATTTCAAGAAATAGACTTCATATTGATTGTAATCAACGACTAAGTATTAGCTACTAATTGATTGTTCGAAACGATTGCTATGTTTCACTCAACTGAAACTTGGGGATTACACCTACACCTCACTTTCAATCTGACGCTTGTGCAGCAAACAACGTAGCACATTTTATTTCATTTCATATTTAAAGCGTTTTAAAAGATTAATGCTCAGTTTAGTACTAGACTGCAAAATATATGTTACATTTATAATGTATTTTTAATTAATGAAACTTATCATACGCAAAATTAAATCGTGATGGGTAGGTTACTTACAGAGAAGGGCCAGTTCCGGCGGTGTTATTACCTAAAAATTTGCAGACAGCGACAGCCTCGCGATCACTGCGCGACCGGTGATTAATTGTAATAAAAAATTGGTATCATGTATGACGATTGCGTATCTATTATTGTATGATAAAATGCACTTTTCGCGGTAGATTTAGCGCTACTATACAAATTACATTACACAAATTCGCGTTTTGACAGCAGATATCGCGCGATATTGGCTGTCGAATGGTGTCTGCAAGTTACGTGATAAGCGTGCCAGCTTGTAGCGCCACGATAATTGTTTTGATATACTATTATAACATAATTCATTGGTTTTAATCTTCTTGCGTTTTAACAGGTGGGTGCCCCAGACCTGGCGAAGTGGAACAAATGGGGTGGTTCTCTGTCCATCGGTCATCCGTTCGCTGCGACTGGCGTCCGTCTGGCGATGCACACGGCCCATAGACTGGTGCGAGAAGACGGACAGATCGGACTGATATCGGCCTGCGCAGCCGGCGGACAGGGCGTCGCCATGCTTCTTGAAAGGCACCCCGATGCCACCGCTGTGTAATATCTACAAGTCTTTCCCGACTAAAAGTCCAGTCGCGTCGCAATCAAGTTTTGTCGTGCCGCGAATTAAAGTCGGGTAGTATGGCGACTAAGTCGTGTTATGTTGCGACTAAAAGTCGTGACGTATCGGTACTATTTATTGTGGTATCTTGTGACAAAAGACTACACATTCAAACTGAAGTTGTAGATTTTGATTTGTAAAACAATTTTGAAGAGTAATTCATGGGTAGTTATAATGTAACAGGGTAGCCAATATACTATTGATTTAAAATAAGTAGTGAAGTCACAGACAATTTTATATAGTTGGTTTTATTATATTGAAGACATTAGAAATCAAAACATGACATATCTTGATTGCCACGTAATAAAAACTAGTGTTTAACATTATGCGAAAACAAAAAATAATACCTCAATGAATAAACCAAACTAGTATCGTAGCCAGAGGTTTTGGAGCCTTACATATCTTTCATTATCTTTTCGTATAGTCTACCCTAGTTTGTGGGCCAGAAACATTGTCCTCTAAATAACTACAGCCCTATAATCTTTATGAATGTAATTCAAAGTCAAATCAATTTATTCAAATAAATTCAAAACCCAAAGGTGTTTTTGAACGTCAAATCTAACTTTGATTCGAAAAGAAAACCTACACACTGGGTAGTAACCAGAAATTCGATCAGATTTATTTCAACATCATTTTACAATAAGTTTATTAAAATGCAATATTTAGAACTGTATTATATATTATATTTTTAATTAATCAATATACAGCCAACAACGTGTATAAGACGCAGTCTTTTGTCACAGCACATCCTCTATGTTCTCTAGTTTGCTTATAATTTTCATATCCTAAGTGTACTATTAACCAATACAATTCTGTGGCCAAAAATCAATTTTTTTTTTTCATTAATTTAAATGCAATGGAATACATGGACGTATCCAGGCCTATTATTGCAAATAATATATCATTTAATGTTTCATAACCAGCTGTTATAAGAGACATTACCCCTTATTTTATCCCCTAACTCTCGTACACGTTATCTTATCGTTTACATTTATAAGTATTCAATATTGAAAACTTCAAAATTTTTTTCTAGTTTTGATCCGTACATAAATGCATGTATTGATAAGAAATATTTAGTACCAATGGAGTTAATATTTCCAAACTATTTTGAAGGCAAGATTCATTTATTTATATTTGTATAGTAAACTAATTGGTAAAGCTGATGAATGAAAATCGATATATTTATAGAGGTATTATGCATGTCATTTATATAGTTGTTTACGACTGTATCTGTGGATTATTTTATTAATAAAAGTCTTGTTAGAAAAGGTGTTTCATTCGGTTAATGCTAAAAATAACGAACTTACCGAACCGAACCGAACTTTCGGTTTCGCCAGCAAATCTGCCGAAATTGGCAGTCCGAACCTTCCGTGACTTTTCGCATTGACCCTGGCAGTGACAAGTCACCTCACTTCATACTATGTACAGTAGACAGTATTTTTAGATCAAGTTTGTCTATATTTGTTCTCTCTGTTTGTTTGTTTGTTCGAGCTAATCTCCACACACACAGCTGAACCGATTTTGACGGGATACTCATATAGGCAGGTGGAGAGGACTTCAGAGAGTAATGTAGGCAGGTAGGTAGACTTTTATCAGGAAATTAGCAAAAACGGGGGTAAATCCGCGAGGCACTGCTAGTTATTAATAAATATAAATAAAACAACATCTGTCACAGGTTAACAACTAAGACATTATTCATATTTTATGCAAATTTGTAAAGAATTTCAAAAATTTTTAATTTCGATATAATTATATAACAATGATTAAAATGCTAACCAAGTATAAAAAAATACTTTACGACTGTTTTGCATATGAGTGTTGACTGATTCTCATATAACTGGAAAAATAAGCTAATTATGAGATTTTTTTTTTAAATCAGATTATGTGATGGGAATAAACTACAAATTTGGTGTTAGAGGCGTTTAAGACGCGGTACCAGGGTCCGAACTGTACATTTGAGGGGGTGAAGGCGGGGCGAAGTATTCCCCTCCGCGCGGGGGCATGCGTCTCACCGTGTACTGCGGGCTTGTTATGACAGTGCAGCGTGTTTATGCCACAGTGTAGTAATTATTATGTAGAATCATACATGAATTTTCCATAAAGTTAATATATCTAGCGGGAATTTTTAATCTAAATCAGGGATTAAATTCCATATCATAGTCAGTAAGCAAACTATTTTGCTGTAAATTATTGCATAACATATTATATTTAAAAATATTCAATGTACAATCAACCAATACTTCACATTTTAAAATAAAAAAGATCCATAATTACGTATACTGAATGTTTCTTAAGTAAACATAACATAACATAACTTCACGCTGTATCCCCAACGGGGTAGTCAGAGAGGACGGAGCGCCAGGAGTCGCGGTCCTTACACACCTCTTTCGCTTCCTCAAATCTCATCATTCTCCTCACACATTTTCGCCTAGGTATGCGAGTGCTTTTGACATCTTAAGTTTCTTAAGTAACTAATATTTTAAGAAAAAAAATTAAACCGCCTTAAAAAAACACGGAAAATTACAAATAACTATTCTTTAGTAATCAAAACTAGAGTACAAAAATACGATACACACACTTATATAATTAGATTTGTCAGTTACCGCAGTCGGTGTGCCAAGCCTACCAAACTAATAAACTTTCTGTTGTTGCACATTATTTGGCACAGATTTCAATAACTGTCAAACTTAATTATATTGTACTTTTAAAGTTGTTTTTGTTGTACTTGAGTTTTAATTAATTAAGGACAGTTATTTTGTACTTGTCAGTGTTTTTTTTTGAAGGCGGTTTAATTTTCTTTCTTTCTCCCTTTTGAGTGACCTTGGTCTAAATAAATATCTAGGGCAGGTCTATAATTAACTTCTTTCTAATTCTGGAGCGCAACGATACACAAGAGAATCATCAATATAAATAAAGATTCAACCAGTTCGCGTTAATTTGTGTATCTTCGAAGTCCAAGCTCCAATACCAGTGAAATTTAAATCGGACCACCTTGGAACGCTTTCAAACAAAAAGAGAATTTTCGAAATCAGTCCACAATTGACGAAGTTATCGGTGAACATAACATAGACGAACGTAGAACCTCCTCCTTTTTTGAAGTCGGTTAAAAAGGATTAATAAATAAAACAAATATTTTCGGCAACCATTTATTTATCAGTCGCCTATGCTTACTAGCAAAGTTGTCTTTAATCTATAATAATATAATTAACCTAATTTAATGTAATAAAGATCGTTCAACGCGAGTGCTCAATAGACACGATATTATCCACAATTTATACACAAAAAAACTCCGATCCTCCCGATAAAATAATGATAAGCACAATGGGTAATGAAATTGAATTTACTAAAGAGGTTATAGTAAGCCATCGCTCCCATACGTCATGGAAATAAAAATTTATAAAATTAACCATAGTTTTTATAGAAGGTAGCCAACATCTAGATCCAATCTAGTGCATGAAAATCATTAAAACATATATGAAAAAAGGAATTGATTACACATTTTTTTGCCTATTTTGATTGAGATCATGGTAATTTTGAATTTTTTGATTATAACGACACAAATGACACAAGATTATTATAACATAATTTTATTTAATATTTGGAACTCAGAATAGGCTATTTGATTAAAACTAAGAAAAAATTATTAAAAATACATTGAAAAATATGTACGAGCTACTGACTTTTAAACTCTAATACTGAGGAAGATTAACACTGTGTCACAAACCCTGGCCAATGGCATTACGAGTTTATGACGTCACATTGCTGTTATGTCTTCTTCCTATAGATATCCCTACTCTAATGGAGTTTAAAAGGGAACATCTCTCTATATTTCCAAAGAATTTCAAATATGTCTTCTTAAAAAATTATTGCCACAGAGTTCTTTACCTAATTATATATTCTCCCATTCATATGAATTTTCAAAACTGAGTAATAAATCAGTATAATCACGGTTTTACGATGCCCAAAAAAGCCCAAACCATCGGCCTAAATAAAAACTACGCACATTTATTTTTCTAATGTCTTTTTTTTATTGCCATTTAATGTAAAAATAAATGCGTTAATCTCGAGGTGTTATGAATATAGCGCGTTAGTTTTTTCTCCTACAAAATTGGATGAAATAGTTAATAATTAGGCCGACGAATGGCATACCTTAATTGTGTACTATGTCAACTAGGCGACCCCAAAAATTAACAAAGGGTGCTTTTATAATTTATCGTTGCGCGTTTTTATCGTTACGTTTTTACCGTCCGAAATACAATAGGTAAGCAAAATGCTTCCTTATTATGTCGGCGATAAAAACGCTTTTTAAACGTCCACGGCATGACGTTATCGTGCACAGAAATATAAAAGCGTCTCCATACAACTGCATACATTTTGCTTCCCCATTGTACCGTGGACGGAAAAAACGGGGCGATAAAAACGTCCAACGGAAAATTATAAAAGCGGATAATTACATGCAAGTTTAAAATACTACTAGCGAAAAATAAATTAATGAGCAGTTATATTTTTTATTTATATTTCTTAAGGCATCGGTAACAAGACCATCAGCCTAATGACGTAACTTCTGGAGAAACATTAATTAACTGTCCCTAAGAGTCCTCCAGTAAAGTGATAGTAGGCTTTACTAAAGTTAAAAAGGACTTCTTGGAAGAGCGCGAAAACTTCAGCTACACATGTTTATTTAGATCTCCATTCTATTCACTTACACAGAACTTTAAAACACAATATACTATCACTGTTGTACTTTAAAACTCCTAAAAATGTAAAAAATACAAAATCTAAATAAAATGACAACTTCACTTCTCCCGTTCCCGCCAAAAAATCCTGAGCAGTTATACTGTTAAAAATGTTGCCGTTATAATGACGTACGATAATGAATAAAAATTTTTTTATTGCGCCTGTCAACTCATGTTGAATTATACCATTAGATATTGTACTTTCATACAGTGTATATAAGTAAAAGGATAAAAATATATGGTTTATATTGCTCCATAATTTATTTATAAACTTCACTATATTCAATAAGATTAATAAAGCAAAAAATATGAAACTCAAAATTACACTATGTACGCCTCTATGGTGTGACCATAAATGAAAATAATTCATAACATAGGCAGGCACTGACGACTAATTCTAATTTATAAATATTTACAATTCTTAAGATCAAAAATCAAAATCTTTAACCAAAAGTAATAATATTTCATAAAACATTTATAAACGAAACATCTATATTAAGGATTTTTTGCCTCTTGTGAAAAAATTAATACTATTTAACATTGTTTTTTGTACGTTTAAATTTCAGATTCGTTGCAATAGCTTATCAAATATAACACATATTAAAAACAATCTGCTATAATATTTTTAATTTCTGTGATAGAAATAGTGGTTGAAA
The DNA here is from genome assembly GCA_907165235.1 of Zeuzera pyrina. Classification (NCBI taxonomy): domain Eukaryota; kingdom Metazoa; phylum Arthropoda; class Insecta; order Lepidoptera; family Cossidae; genus Zeuzera; species Zeuzera pyrina. The sequence goes on from OU015641.1 coordinate 12,225,055, forward strand.
AGTTGCATATATAACATTTTTGTTGTCCCAATATTTCTATATCTTTTCAGTAGAAGCAAAAAAAACGACTTACTACTAATTTTCGCACAGATTTTAAACACGTTATTGTAAAGAAAAAATATGAAATTCTCTATTAATATGCATCAACATTCTGATTGTAAAACAATCTTCAATCTACACACACACACAATAACCGAAAAATATATTTACAACAAAACTATATAGTTTACTTATCGAAGTCAAAATTTAAAACACATGATCCGAGATAGTGACGCCTCACAATGATCGAGTCACGAGCGATTTATATCAATTGGCACTGAATGTTCTCGCTTCAACAAGACATCATGCTTCATGTCAACTTCCAAAGTTCATAAGTCACATTATGCATATTTATATACTGAAGCAGATCAGTACATCAATAATTCAAAATTATTTATAACTTCAGACAGCCTGTCCCGCACTACACGGTGAGACAAATAAATTCAAATAAAATGTAGATGTGTGGTGCTGTTTTCTAACAAAATGGCGGCCGTTCAGCTTATCTGATAATGTGTATTGTATGTACAGGTGTCAGTTTATCTGATTTGTCTCATCGTTGCTGCTGAGAAATGGCGTCTGGAGTTATTTATAGTTTAATGGGTAATTGTTGAAACGTTTCATTAGAAACTGAATAATTAGTTCATTTAAAGAGTGAATTAGAAGATTTCACAAAAAAAAAGCGGACCAATAAGTGACCACAAGAACACTTATTAACCCCCATTAGAAAATAAGGGTGTTATTTTGACGACGTAGTTTCTCTGCGGTGTTGTTGCAGGTCTTGAATGGATGCACCAATTTGCATGTTATTGTTTTCGAGTTTTCGAGAATATTCTTTTTTAGTTGCTTGATGGAAAAAGGTTTACATTATTTGTTGTATTGGAAAGTTTTTAGTTTTTACTTCAACTTATATATTCCTCAGCGTTCTGAATGGTATCCGGATTTTTATACATATGTGTGATCCCGATACAATCTTTTCGAATGTACCAAATGAGTAACTACTTTACACTCATTTTTATACGTTATTATCATACATAGTACCTTTGCGTTTAAATCATGTTAGTAGGAGTACAATAACATGTATTTATATACTTAATTTTTTTTAAAGAAATGTTTTATTACAGTTTTTCTTTCAAATCATATTTTTACTGGGCTGAAACGCCAAGCCGGCAGAACCCTTAAACTTTTGTCACATCATCGATATGCCGCGCCTATCATCAATAGTATTTTTCATATCATTCAGTTTTGTGTTAGGATTTCAATATATACTTATAGCATGAAGCACTTAATCTATAGAGCCGAAATATCGAACCATCCTAATCACCACTGCTCAGTTTCTTACACTAGTAAATATTAACTCTCGCTCGCATTAAAATAGAACAAGCAATACTGAACTCATGTATACATCTCTGTATATTACGACAGATATTTAAATACTTATATAATGGCTTACTTGTTATATTCGGTAATGTGGCGAAAATAAAAAAATCAAACTATAAAATAGACACACAATCTCATTTCATCGGTAAGTAACAGTAAATAAACGATTTTCAAATTTAAATTCATTTATTTTGGGTCAAGTTAAAATGAACTTTAATGAACGTGCTCGATGAAGTGTATCTTTGCGTCTCGCTTTCACCTTGGTGCAACCTCTATTTGTATCTCAGTCTATTCATATGCATGTACACAGGTTTTGCTTGACTTTTGGGCTAACTAATCGGCAGTAACTGCAACAGCGTTTGGACGTAAATTGTTTTCAAACAAAATAAATGACATTTCCACTACATAGGTTAAGTGCTCCATGACTTATAGTTGAGAGATTTAAATTGATCCAGCGACTTAAATTTCAGCTCGTATGTGAAACGTAAGAATATTGTAATTTAAATACGTACATACACATGTCTATTAGTCTATACACGATATAAGGAAAATGCTCCCGAAAACGAAGACAGACGATAATACTAATGACACCTTATTGATGGGTCAGAAAAAAAATCTATCTCGATGAAAAAAAATATAATCTTTTTACAACGTCTTATTAGCATTATTCACGTTTTATCATGTAAAAAGATGATTTTTTTATCATCGGGATCGATTTTTTCTCTGATCCATCATCAAAGGTATCATTAGTACTATCGTCTGTCTTCGTTTTCGGGAGCGTTTCCCTAATATCCGTTATATTAATGTTTCAAAAAGGTATAATGTTTTGGTATCATAGCATATTCCTATAGCAGCAAAAATTATAATTTACCAACATTTTTCTAAAAAATTGGCTAATATTGATAGTCGTATTAAATATATATTCCTTTACATTTCTGAATAAAACTGCGTGATAACATTTTTGTTGCCTCTGCTGGTCAAACTTAAAATAATTATAATACTATTTTGTTTACATAACAAATAAATTTTCAGAGCAAATTGGATTCAAATAAAGATGACTCTTACTGATATATCTGTCCGAATTATCTGTGGACGTCAACAGAATGCGGGTCCACCGCATCACAGCCTACTTTGGGCTAACTAAACATTACCTCGGCAATAGTTTATTATGTCGCTATTTGACAAGTTCACAGATATTTGCGACGTAAAAAATGTCTATTTTTATTTAATAGTATTATTCAATCTTACTTTTATCTAGTAAAGAAACTAAAAACGCAAACAATGATTGATAATTTTCCAGTCCAATCTCTAAAACGACGTATCAAGAATTCTCTAGTGTTACCATATTGAATTCAGTTAGATACCGATTTAATTATGCCGATGATTTAATAGTTTTGATTATGTTGAAATTAGGTGTCTCGATTGTAATTAATATTATATTTACACTTTTTATTACCAAGAATTTTCACTAGAAATTAATGTAGTTTCAGCTCGATTCCAGTGGTAAAAATCGAGAGTGGTTAGCAACACTACACTGCAGTGTGATGGTAATATTTGGAGTCATATCAAAACCGTTATTAGACTGTATGCCCTTTCGGGCTAGCGGCAAATCACCGCCGTGTGTTCGCTACTGGAAGTCGGCCAGCGACTGCCGCCACGTCGCGTGGAACGGTATACGTAGTAACTTGAGCTTGGTGTTCGGCAACTGGGCCGATAATAGTCTCTGGAGTGTCGGCAGCGGCAGAATCTCAACCTGTAACATATAACATCGTTTAAAATATGTATTATAGTTGCATTCTACGGGTGTGGGGACAGGTATGTACATATGGGGCGAATCTGCAATTATTTTAACACATTGAAAATATACTTTTAAACTTTCGCGTTGCATTATAAAAATTTAACAATCACTGGATTGAGTTCCATCACATACAAGTCCTTTCTTGAGACTGTTTGGCGGGAATAGAGAAGTGAGATTGTCATTTTACTTAGATTTTCTATTTTTTACATTTTTTGGAATACTAAAATACAATAGTGACAGTATATTGTGTTTTAAAGTTTCGTGTAAGTGACAAGAATGGAGATCTAAATAAACATGTGTAGCTGAAGTTCTCGCGCTAATCTGTGCGCTATGCCATAAAGAAAAAAAAAGTACTTTCTACTTACGTATTAAAACTTAGTATGGCGGGCGTATAGACGTACAAAAAGTGCGAGTGAGAATGTAATCTTTTATGATAGTGGCACGAGCAAAAAAGGGACGGAAAACGAGACGCTATTGTAACCCGTTTGGAATGTCAGGTCGTCACAAGTCGTCGCGTGTGCGTGCGTGTGTACACACACACACACACGTGTGCGCGTGTGCGTGTGTGTACGTACCTGCGGCGGGCCGGCCACGTGGCGGTGGTCGTCGGGCAGGCGGCAGCCCGGCACGGGCTTGAGCACGGGGATGCACTCGCCCACGTCGCGGCGCTTGCCGTCGCCGGCCTGCTCGCACTGGTCGATGAACAGCTCGGTGACCCGCAGCAGCTCGATGGTCACGCCCCACATCAGGTGCGTCAGCGTGTCCTTCAGCCGCAGGACGCCGCTCAGCACCTGCGCGCATACACCAACATCCTCATCACATGCATCGTCTCCCAAGAACATTAATCAAAACTGTAGGAAACAGTCCAAATTTTAGATTTGTTAAATATACACTCTGTCAAGAAAGTACCGGGAAAAGGTCAATAATACACGAAATGTTAGTTATTCATCCAAATTTATTTTATCACCTTCAAAGTATGCTCCTTCAGAAACGATACACTTGCGCCAACGAATAATCCAATCATCAAAACATTTTTTAAACGCTTTTTCCGGAATTGAGTTCAGTGCTCGCCGCGAATTCTCCTTTATATCTTCTACCGAATGAAAACGGGTGCCACGAAGTGGTGACTTGTGTTTAGGAAAAAGAAAGAAGTCGGCTGGAGCCATATCTGGTGAATAAGGTGGTTGCTCGATGGTATTTGTTGAGGTTTTGGTCAAAAATTCGTTCACAATGATGGCCTTGTGCTAAGGCGCATTATCGTGGTGCAAAATGCAAGAATTTTCTTTCCACAACTCTGGCCTTTTTCGTCTAATTTGCTCTCTTAAACGCTGCATAACGCCCAAATAATATTCTTTATTTACCGTTTGACCTTCGGGCAAGAATTTCGAGTGACATGACTTTGACTTTTGATCGACTTTGGCGTGGTTTTTTTGGTTTCGGTTCAGTTGGAAGGCGCCACTCCGAAGCTTGTTGACTAGTTTGCATGTCAAACTCGTAAACCCACGTCTCGTCACCAGTAACAATACGTTTCATGAATGTTGGATCGGAATTGACTCGTTCTAGCATGTCCTCAGCGACTCTTATGCGATTGAGTTTTTGGAGAAAATTCAGGTCTTTTGGGACTAGCCGAGCGGCAACATGTTTCATACCCAAGTGATGATTTAAAATGGTACGGATCGACTCGTGAGACACAGAAAGTTCGGTGGCTATCTCTCTCAAACTTGAATAAGGATTTTCAGTCACTATTTCCTTCACTTTTGCGATGTTAACTTCAGTTGCAGACGTTGATGGCCTACCAGAGCGAGCCAAATCTTCCATCACATCTCGACCGCTTTTCAACGCTTTGTACCACTCATAAGCACGTGTTTTTGATAAAGTCGATTCACCGTAAGCCTTCTGTAACATTTTCAGTGACTCCGAACACGAAATTCCATTGGCGTAACAAAATTTAAGACAAACTATGTTCGATGTTTTTGTCCATTATAAAATTCGCAATATACTGATGATATAACTAAAAACAACACTGTATTTAATCTAAATAACAGATGCAACTCAAACTCTGCGCCAAAATGGAAAACAATGTGCCAATCTAACTAACAACAACAAAAAAAACAAAAAATTGAATTTGGAACCATAAACAAATCATCCATTCCCAATACTTTCTTGACAGAATGTATACAACATCTTACAAATGCTATAAAATCGAAATAAAAAGATGGATTATTTAATTATAAATTGAAGTCGCTATTCATAGAAAAATGTTACTCCAGTTTAAATGATTTCCTCTGATATAGTAAGTAGGTGAGGTGCGCCGCATGCCGTCTGATGGCGACGCACTAATAAAAATAATAATTGCTGCACAGTCGTCCGACGTGTGCACATATTTTGTATTTGGTTTGTCTTTATACATTTATAACAAAATGATTTCTAAAATTTACTAAAAACGCTCATACTCATCATATGTATGTTGCAGCGCCCCAACAGGGTCCATGTATGGTATGTTACTTATTACTTACATACTGTAACACAACACTTTAATACGTGTACGCAATTATGAAATAATGAAATAATTTTTGTGACACACGGGTACAATATATAACAGCCCCTTTGCGCCGCCTCAAGCATAGCATACAAACACGTTTCGTTTTTCTATTTAGGATATTGACGTAGAAAAATGGGATATATAAAGATATGATGAAAAGGCGTGCTTTAGCTCGTATAATAGGAACCAGTGGCGTGCCTAATGCTTCAGAACAGAGAAAGCCTGACATATATGTTGCTCTTCATTGTTTTTGTAAAAATAAAGACAAAACTAAAATATTTATAGAGTCGAGAAATAAACAAATCAGGCATATGCTTTAAGAAAGCAATGAGTCATTCTTTCTGTGCAAAGTTCAAAGATTTTAATTTTCTTTGCCAATAAAACTTGTATGTACTTTAAATCCTCACAATGAACTTATTGGATTTTTTATTACAAATTAACTCACTTATGATGGGAATTAAAAAAATAGTTATTTCTCATTCACCAGCTCAAACAAATGAATATTAGGTAGAAACAATGGAAGTTGAATCGCATTGCGAACTTTTCTCATTTGTGTGACCTCTAGAAACCGGCTTGTTAGATTCTTTCGCGCTGGTCGCGATGTGTCAATAAACAAAATCAGTTGCAAAATGAAGAACCGAACCGTGAAATGCTTGTTGATCGAATCATTTTCATACCAATGCTTAACGAATGACTCAGCAGGGTTATCACGTAAAGAAAGATAGCTGCGCCACAGTTGCGCGATGATTGTTTTAAATTGGTAATTACGGTGTCATGCGGTACAATGACTTTTTTAATATAAATAGGATCGCTAGCAGTAATTTTTATTTCACAGTTTAATCAATATAGGGAGCAATAGCGATTCGCATATTTATATCTATCTTGTTCGGTTTAACAACATCACGATCGCGTAAGATTCGGATATCGCTTACTGGCTGCAGTTACGTAATAAGGTAGAGGATCCTGTAGATCACAAACACTGAACGATTGACACAGGTCTTAATGAGATGAATGATGTAAGTACATATTGGCACTAACCTGTTTATTCGTAGTTGCTGATTGCGACACATATGTGGGTATAATGAGTAGCCGCTGAATGTTTTTACATTCCGCCAGTGCGTCGTCGAATCCGACCTGTGGAATAAATAGATAATAATAATAAATACTCCAGGCAATTACACAGATTGTGTGACCCCAAACTAAGCAGCAAGCTTGTACTATGGGTACCACACAACGAACTCTGGGGGAGTTCCCAGTAACACCCAGACTACAAGCCAATTTAGAAAAGTTTGTTTACTAAATTGACCTGACCAGGGATCGAACCCGGGACTCTAGCTTTGGAAAGCAGATGCATATGCCACTGCGCCAACGGGCCAGTCAATATATATAATAGATAGGTATAGTAGACTCTGTATTATACACAAAATTAATACTTAAACAACTAATGGTAGAACTGATGATAATACTTTATGTTAGTAACTAATTAATCTGTGATAAGACCATAATATTTTCCGTATTTTGTAGTCCTACTGAGCAACTGAGAAAAGATACGTCGTCAACAAAAATATGAAAAAATATCGTCTGCGTCATACAGTGTGCATATGTTATGTACTTATGTATCATAAACAGACGATACTTATTGGCAGCAAAACATAGCACGAAGTGGTTTGACATTGCATGGTGTTATATTATATGTTTCTTATTGGTGTTAATGTATCTGATATTATGGAGTCTGCCATGTGGAACAATTAGAACATTTGAGGGCCCAATTTTACCGGAATTATAAAAAATTTGGTACTGCGCAATTTTAAGACTAATGTGTAATGAACCCGTCACTATTAATTTTTATCACTTCTTTTAAGTCATATATTTTAATGCTTTTTTAAATAAAACCCCGTGTAGTAATAGTGTTCCTTGAATAGAGTGGGAAGGATATCATAGTAGCTAAAACTACCAATATTTAACATTAAAAAATAGGAGGAATAGCCGTCTCAGATAGTTAACCACATCTAAAATAATTACACAAGTAATTTTTTTTCAGATACTAGATAAAGATTCGTCACTTTGTTCAAACAATACTGGCCTGTTCAGGCAAGAGTTAGCTTCTCTGTGATTCGGTTTTCGCATGAACAAGCAAAAAAAGTTTAATTTTTATTTTAACAAGCATTTACTACCGCTAATAACATTAATTGAGGCGTTAGGTAGAACATTACCTTGACATCAAAATTCACGAGTTCCAACCTCGTGAGATGTGGCAACCCTGCCAGTGCCCTTAATAGTGCCGGGGCGGCGCACTGCGCTGTGCCCCGTTCCAACCTCAGTCGGCGCAGGCGAGTCAATCGCGCTAGTACTGCGCCGAACTCGGCGCGAAAGGAACACTCGCCCAACTCCAAGGATTCCAACTGGGATAGTTCGCCGACTACTTCGCATGCGCACCAACCTAGTTCCTGTAAACAGACAGACATGTCTAGTAAAAAATCTGTAGAATATTTAGTAAAAATATGAATATGAGTTTTTTGTTTTTCAGGTACAGAACGTCCATATGCACGACAAGCGCGCGAGTGTGCGGCCACTGTGCGTGTGTACAGCCAGCCTATGAGTTGTACGAGCGAACGTCCGTTTGACTGACGTCTGACTGACGTTTTGCGCGCGCGTGCGTGCGTGTGTGCGTGCGTGCGTGCGTGCGTGTGTGTGTGTGGGTCAGTCCGCGTGTTTTACTTGGATAGTGCGCGTGTATGTATGCGTGTGCGTACGGCCAGTGGGCGTGTTGTAGGTCGGAGCGTGTGAGGTGGTGTGAGGTGGTGTGAGATGGCGTGTGGTGAGGTACCTTGATGCTGGTGAGCGAGAGGTGGTGCAGGCCGGCGAGCGCGGCGAGCGGGCGCAGGTCGCGCGTGAGCGAGAGGCCGGCCATGCTCTTGAGGCGCAGCTCGTGCAGCAGCGGCAGCGCGGCCAGCGGCGCGGGGTCGAGCAGCGCGTCGCGGATGGCCAGCGCGGACAGCGCGCGCAGCCCGCGCGCGCCGCGGCACACCGCCTCCACCGCGCGCGCCGGGCACCGGCACATCTCTATCCTGCGCACCGCCACCGCCCACACCCTTCACTTTGTATATATACTGCCGTATACACGAACATAACGAGCCCGTTGACGCGCAACGATATTTCATTTGTCAATGTCACCTTCAAAATGAATGGTTCCCTTGATTATTGCCATATGTAATATCATAATCACATACAGAACACGTAACCATTATTGAAAAATACAGTACTTCTTTGAAATAAAATAGTAGTATAAATAGTGTTCTCCACAGCATGACGACCTGTCATTCAAAGCGGCGTTCCGTTCGCTGTCCTTTTCCTACTTGTGGCACTATCATAAAATATTACATTCTCAGTCGTACTCGTTGTACGTCTATACGTCAGTAAATACTAAGTTTATAGGCGAGACGGAACAATACGTTTAAAAAAAAGTCGACTCCCGCCTCAGGACGCGTTTATTCAACAAGAATTTTTTCTTGCCTACACAACGGGGGCGACGCATGATCACCGCAAAACAGAGCAAGGTATACTACATATATTTACACATCTAAGCTCATGTCAAGCGCAAGTAATTTCACTCTGTCTGGAGTGGCCAAAGAGGAATGGAATGCGAGTGGGATAGAACACGCGGTGACCGCAAACGGCCGCGCGGGGCAGCCACACGGTCACCGCGCAGTTAGGTAATTCCCAGAAATTTGAATGTTGTTGTCTAGTGAATAGAGATTACATTCGCTATTAAGAAGTACACGAAAATGTCAAAAACGCAGGCGCCGCGCGGAGGCATCAAGAAATTTTCCGCGTCGTCTAACTAGGCCGTCATGCGTAACTGAATTACGTACTCTTGGCCGTAGGGTTGTTGTGTTGAGTCTTGGGTGTGAGATGCGAAGTCCATCTCATTTAGTTATACATATAGTATTTTTATATATAATTCTTGGGTGCATGTGTTTGCCACGGTGCGTGTGTAATAGCGCGCACACATATAATCCGCGTACACTAGCTTTCTATGAAGATATCCTTTACGCACAAGGCTCACCTTAGTGATCGAGAACTACACATTATTTGAGACGATGAAACAAATGTTAGCTATTGTCAATAGTAGCGATTAAATACATCATCACAATTGTTACTAAATAGCAGCATTGTAATTTTGAGGGTGTTGCTACATTTAAATTTATGATTTAGTCAGTGGGAATTTTTAAGTGTTAAAAGAAGAGTCAGTCGAGAATTACTTGAGTTAGCAAAAGCACGTCTTTTCATTGTATCCCACGTGTGTATTGTATAGATTGTAACGTAGGATACGTTCTACCCACGTCGATATTCTTGAAGAACGAAAATCATAATACCTGGGATTTAAGAACTTAACACGTAATTGGATCTCATTATTTTGGAAAAAGTCTTACACGAAACTTGTAAGATTTCGAAGAAGGAAATAATGATAAAGGGTCATCCAATAGAAATTACGCATGCCAAAATATTCCTTATGACGGTATAGATCAATAATTATGGTATACAGGTAGTTATTATAGAAATTTACACACATAAAAATACATGTAATGGCATGTACAGACCTCTCGAGCGTGTCGACGGTAGGTATGTGTTCAGCGAACTGGTCCCAGAATGTGGCGTCGTTTTGCGGTAACAACATCTTGCGTAGATCCAGCCGCTTGGTGCCATGCCGTTTCAGCGCCGCGCAGAGCCCTCCCCAATCGCTCACCTGTACCCAGATATATGAAAATGAAGCAGTTGAATAGTAATAAAGACCGTGAAAGCAAACCTCATTTTCACCTTTTTTTCTTACAGTTCATACATATAAAATATACATGTACACTCGGTCAAGAAATTGGTTGAGCACCCTAAGAGTTACTATCGTTTACGCGTCATAAAACTACAAGGACTATTTTAGCTTGCCATCATATTATATCATATGTGACGTATTGGCTTTAAATTGAGTGCATAATGGTAAATTACAAAATCTACAAACAAAATCAGATTTTCATTTTGACAGAATTGTCAGAATTTTATCGACTGAGTCACCAATAAAATTTATTTTGTCATCCATTTCTAAGGGTGAATGAGATAGAAGCAAAGAAGGAAGCAAGAGATGGCAGTAGTGATGCCACTGTCAACAAAAAGAGACTCAAAAGTTAGGCGTTTGATAAGTTTATCATTCATGTAGGCGTGCCACATCGTTACGCATTACATTGCAAAAATTCTGTTAGATCTCTGCGATAGATATTGTATCGATCGTACACTACAGACAAGCCATGATAATTGCAGCACAGCGCACATATTTTATTAATTAATGCAATCAAAATTGCGATGCACCGCGGCGCGGTATGCCTCTAATATGGGTTGTTACAATTTTGCAGTGCGTTGCGATGCGCCCACCTTTATTGTGGTGTGCGCTAATCTTAAAAGGACAATAATAAAACGAGTTTTTTATATTTCATTACTGTAAAATATATTAAATTAATATCGAGTATATCCAGCATTAGCTCGAATAACCTCTGATAGTCGGCGCCTCAGGGATCCAACAAGTCGTAAACAAATATCCGGTGCATGTATGTGCACCGCTGTATCCCTAACGGGATAGTTAGAGAGGATGAAACGCCAAGCATGGCGGTCCTTACATACTTCTTTCGTCTCCTCGAATCTCATCATTCTTCTCACACACTTTCATATAGATATGCGTGTGCTTTTGACGTTTCCGTCAGCTAACACTGTAGCTATTTGATTTTCATAAGTTAACCTAGGTCTTCCTTGGCTTCTGTTACCACTCACTTTCGCTCTGTAGATTTTCTTCGTCAACCTTTCATCACTCATTCTTTCTATGTATCTGAAACATCTAAGTATTCCTTTCTTAATTTTTACAATAATACTGTATCTAATCTTGTCATACTGCACATCTCTTTATTGCTTATCTTGTCAGCGAGAGTAACACCGCACATACATATTTCAAAGAGATCGCATTTGTACTGCATTTATCTTACTTTCACTCGATTTCGGGCGTATCTAGGGCGATATACAAAGTAATTTCGAAAGGAGGGGTAAATACGGAAGGGTATAAAAGGACCCATGACAACGGAAAACTTGCGTTCTACAACTTAGCCAAAAGTCAATAGTTCTAGTGTAAAACCTCAAAGTTTAAAGAAAGTTTTCCCGTCGCTAGCAAACGTTTGGGATTTAGGGCATAATGATAGGGTTGTACATTTTTTCCATTAAATGAATTTTTTTTATGAAAAACAAAATAAACGCATCCCGTAATTATTACATCTACAATATAACAGTCAAATTATATTTTTTTTTATTTGGTTTCTCAGAGACAAAATGAAATCCCCACGGACACTCAGCCGGACTCTACACCAACTAAGTAGTGTCGGACTCGAACCGACTAAACAAAACCCCTCTTTGCTGTTAGCCCTAGTAGTTTTTACAGCGCCACAGGTCGCGTTGGGGCGAGCGCTTAAAGCGCCCTGCCAGGTGTCCGCAGGGCTTGGGGCCGTACGATAACGCCCTGACTCAACAGTTACACGTAGGGACCCCGGCGCATTTATACACCTTTTCACAATAATCTTGTACATGCATACTATATCATTACGTTAGTAACTAATTCATCTGTGCTATATCGCTATGTCAAATTTCCTTTCATACTTTTCAAGAAAATTAGCTGTAACAGATGGATGGACGTACACCATATATCTGTATGATCTTATAAAGGTATGTTTTTCCTTTTAAAAATACAAATAGGACACCACTTACATGTGAATTTTTCATTCTGACGTGCCTCCATAATGCGGGCGTGGCCGCCAACTGATGCCATAATTTGCATACTCTTGCACAGTGCGCGAGATCACGCATACCCAAGTACTGGAATATCTAGAACAAGAGAATCACATTTGCGAATGGTTATTATTTTGTCATATTATGGGTATTGCTATATCTAAGTTTTAATAGCTTAATTTTTGTTACGATACTAATGTAAAAATTCCTATAGGTATTGACAGCTTCTCATTGATCTACTGTAGGTAATGTCAAGGATAAATGTTAGAATTTTTATAAATATTCATTAAAGGTTTAAAACCTCTCGTTTAATCATCGATAAAATATTTAACTATAATTAAATAACTAAACTTAAATAAATATTTAAAACCTCAATTTCCCTCAAAGACAGCTAGAACATTTTCAAAAACTGAGGCTTTAAAAAAAGAACTGCATGCATATAATCAGTTTATCCATTGAATAGTTACAATACAATAGATAGATGGTCAGACCAACAACGACAAAGTTATAAGATTACAAGATTACAAGCCGGTCTCGATTTGATTCCTGATCATGTCTATATTATATAGTGAATTGTTCTATTTTTTTGTTTTGTTGTAGTCTGAATGTTACTGGGTACTCCCCTAGTTCGTTGTGTCGTACCATTGCGTAAGCTTAGTTTGGGGGTCATACAGTGCAGGATCAGATGTAAGATTTGTATGAAATATAATTGTATGTACTATTCTTGCACAACACGAGACTTAAAACCGAACAAAATTTAAATTTATAACATCATATTAAACTCAAAAGTGGGTATATTTTTATGTGCACTGTACAAGCACGAGACGATGACTTCGAGTCACCGGGTTCAGGTCTCAGGTTATTTCGTATGGCCTATTATTATTTATAACTATTATAGTTATGCCCGGCTACACGTTGGCGTGGCTCACTAGGTATTTTATTATTTGAGAGTTATGGGTCTCGAGTTCATAAAAAAATACCTTAGAAAAAAGCACTTTCAATGTCTCCCGAATTTCCGGAAAACTTTTTCAATTTTTCTTTTCATAAATACCTTACTCAAAGTATGATATGCAAAATATGGAAGAAAAACTCTTACCAACCTTGGTTCCACTTGAATGATCTCTTAGCAACGAACGACATTTTATTTTTATTTATAAAGACTAGCTGTACCCGCGACTTGGTAGGCGAGGAAAATTTTTCTATGGCTTTCTACTAGGGACTGAAAGAACATCGACATCATTATCAGAACATCACATCAAGTCGATTTCTGAACGTCACGAAATCTATAAGACCTATTTTCATTCAGTTTTTTCCTTAAACTACAATGAGAAAGAATAAGAACTACAAAGAATTTCATTCATTTACAATACCATCAATACAGTATTTTATAACTTTTTTTAAATATCTATTTTTGTATGATTTTTATTAAACTTAGAGTAAACAAAACCAGATTTTTTATTTTAGGGTAAAATATTTAGGTGTTCTAAAAGGATTCCGTTGCCAAAAGTTTGAGAACCGCTGGTATAAAAGAATAAAAAAAATTTTTCTTTCTTTATGGCATGGCGCACCGATTAGCGCATTTGCCAATAATAATATACTCAGACATTTCACACAGCGCCATCAAGTCGCAAAGTAAGCAGCACAGCGCTTGTGTTATGGGTACTAGACAACTGATATACTACTTATATACTTTTTTTTTGTAAATAAATACATATTATACATAAGCACCCAGACTCGGGGCAGGAATCGAACCCGCAGCCCCCGTTTACTTTCCGACGCGTTAGCCGTTACGCCACGCCACAATGTCACGTAATAATAAGAAGAATCCATGAAGAACCACAATCACAAGTAAATTAGTTGTTTAATAAGAACATTGTATCGAACCTGTACTACGACATTATAGTTGGTCTCCTGCGCCTTCTGGTAGAACGGCGTGAAGTGGTCGGTGTCGTCGACGCGCGGCCGGCCGCGGCCCCGGCGGGGTGAGGCGGCGGGGGCGGCGGGGGCCGCGGGGGGGGACACCGCGCCGTTCGACATGCGCCCGCGCGCCTTCATCTCGCTACCGACCACAATATACACTTCAATACACCCATATAACATGACATACTTGATATTTTGAATATAATAGCGGACGCACAATGGTCAGCATCAAAAAATTCAAAATAAGGTATTAATTGTTACAATTATCTCAAGTCTTACATAGACACTATAAATGGGTAAAACTCTGTATAGTGTACTTCACAAATGAAGTATGAAAAACAAGGCAACCTATGTGTAAATACGAGAAATCTATAAATCAAATCAAATCAATTCTAATAATTAACAATATACGTATAAAATACATGTTACAACATTCCCAACAGCGTCTATACGTCTATTTACTCGAAGGTAACTCGGGAAATGTTAGACTTCAACGTGAATTTCACACTACAAGATTTTTTGATGACTAATTACGCTATGTTCTTACTGTTAAGCTGTGAAATTTAAGAGTACTGGCAGTTAATACAAGAACACATATGAGAAGCGTACATTTTTACAAATATTATTTAGTAAAAAACCACTAGGTACATAAAAATAATAAATTTAGTGCTGACAAGTGTGCGTCTACCTTTAGGGACGGATTAAAGCATATTTAAGTATTAATTAGACTGATATCTCAAAACCCAACGAAAATGAAATAGCATAAAAAATTAATAAAACAACAAAACATTACCTTAAACAAAACAAATGTTGACAAAACTCGCAGTAAAATAAAATTTTATGGATTACACAGTTTTATTTATACATTTCTTGTATTAAAACTACGATACGTGATGTTTGGCTAAATTAACATACGAGTTGTCTGTCCATTAAAGTGCATGTTAAAACCGGCTGGTGAACAATTATCATCTTTATTTAAATGGCACAAACATAATGGGGTTCTCTAGGGAGGTGTTTACATTAAGCAGTAGTAATAGTCCGATACTCTCAATACTTTGTCAATCAATGGAAATTAAGTGCTATATGAATCGAATTATATTTATTACACTAAATTATTATCTTTGTAATTAATTGTATTTTTCATAGCTATTTGTCGCCCAGTTTCAAGCCTATTAATCGACATGTATTTCGCTTATTAACGAAGTATACTCAGAAGTATGGATTCCAATCCCGGCATTGCAATTTCAAGATCTGGTCGGTAAAGTTGTCGGTCAGTACAACACGCAGCTGAATATGACATATTTTTATTCTCGTGAATATTAGTAGCCAAAACACATGACTTCCGAGTATTTTGCAAACAATTATTTCGGTTTTGTATGTAAACTCGGTCATGAGCTGACACAAATTATATAACAATGACAGTGCGATGTTGCTAGTCACTATGGACGTTTTACTCATGGTCAGGCTCAATGAGACAGAAAGAGGGACATGAAAATTCGTTTGACACAGAGCAGCAACTCATTATGGTTCCGTCCATTCATTCTTGGTACGAGACTCCGCGATTCAGTAACGTCCACTGATGATTAAATATTCACTAGAAACTCGTTAAGACAGCGAATTGTTAACGTTTCTCAGTACGGTTCCAAGGAATGAAAACAAAATTACATATCGAAAAAATAAATTTTGATTTTAATAAAATAAACAGAGATTCATATCGTCAGGAATACGCCACGTGAGTTTGAAAATAAGCTCGAAATGCAGAATACTTCTGTTTCCCTGCTGGTCTGGGACATGAAAAAGCTAAGAGAGTGTTGATCATTAGTTTACTAAAGAGTTCCGTAGGATTTAAAAAATCAAATAATAATTATTGTGATGAATTCCTAAAATGTTTAGTCATTTTCCGCTCAAACTCCAAAAACCACCAATTGACACGTGTTTCGACACATGTGTGACACTTGACCCGGTCGGCTAACCAGCACCGAATCATTCTGTGCTTAGCTGACCGAGTCTGATCTCTGAAATGTCCTGAGCATGCTTCGTTGAAAAGCGAACCACGTGTCGATTGGTGGTTTTTGGAGTTTGAGCGGAAAATAGCTAAAGATTTTAGGAATTCATCACATGAAATGGATTTCCGCAAAGTAACACCTGGGTCTATACAATATAATTATTATTGTGTACTGTCCGGGGACTATCGACTGAGTTCTGGTAGTGATGGAGAAATATAACAACTACGAGCTAGAAAGAGGGTAGAGTGAAATATTTTCTCTTGAATATCCACCCGCAGTTTCGTCAGTTAACCCGTGGTTATGGGTGCTTGCAGCATCGAAACATCGGGAAACTCAATATTTCTCAGATCCGTTTTTGGGTCACCAATTTGTATCTTTGTACCATATTTGAGCTCGGTAGGAGTAAAGATTACGGGTGGAAGGATGAGTTATGATATAAAATATACAAACATAGACATGGCGAAACGATAAGAATTACATTATTGACATTTTCACTACGTAATCCTAATAACATGGTGCCAGCTGCTTGCTTTCTCGCGCAAGTCGTATAATCGATTTAAGTATAGGGCTAACTTTAAGGGATTTTTGAGTAATTTTATGAGGAAAACAAAGCTGCTTGCTTTCCCGCGCAGGTCGAAGTAGTCGGCTGAAGTACAAAGGCTTATAAGACTTTTATAGACGATAAGTTAGGTACCTGCGCAGACGAGCAAGGCCATAGATGACGTTTTGTATAATGAAAACAAAGCTGCTTGCCTTCCCGCCTAGATCGTAGAAATCGGCTGAATTATAGGGCTTATTTTAAGGAACTTGTACGAGTATAAGCGATGGGTTAGAAATCTACATAGATCAGTGACCCCATAGACCAGCCATTCCCAAAGTGGGCGATAACGCCCCCTTGTGGGCGCTGCAGGCCTAAAGGCGGTAAGAGACCCAGAAAAAAAAATGGGGGGGCGTTGTGTAGAGGCCTGGGGGGTGATTTGTAATTTCATTTAGCTAGGAGGCATCTTAGACAACGACTGCATGAGCTCTCGACTCAGTAGACAAAATAATTTTGGGAACCAGTGCCATAGACGATACATTGAATAGTCTATACATATAAATAAAAATGAACTGTCTCGTCTGTAATTTCGAAATAAAGGCTTATTTGAATTTTATGTGGTTACTTGCACGTAACAATAACCCAAACACACTTTTTAAAATTTTTGTCAGTCTGTACTCTGAGTAAGGTTTTTATGGAAAGAAATCTCCGAAAAGACTGAACCAATTTGAATTTTATTAGCAGGTAAATGACTTTTCAGAGAATAATCTATTTCTTATACCAGAATAATACAAAATTCAATGCGCATGAAAACGCAAGTCACAGCTAATTTTATAACAAAAACAGACTAATCGAAATGTTGCCGAGTGTGTTATATGCTGTGATCTGATTGGCCACATCGATGGGATATAAAATATTTGAGAGTGAAGAGTTGTGGGTGTGGTCGACATTCGCGTGGACTACAGTTATTGTTTAGTTTTATAACAAACTGACGGAATGCTGTCGGTGGAGAACACGCGCAAATAGTGCTGCCCCGCTACCACTCATGGCGGTCGCCAGCAGTTATATTAAAGACAAAAATGCTAATTGTGGGAGGTCCTTAAAAAATAGACATACAAGTATGCAATCGCAGACTTTTTTATACATCTTTTTAAGACCTACAATTATGTAGTACAATAACATATTTCTTATGGTTTACTCTGCGTAAGCCATTTAAGCGCCCTAAAAGCGTTTTTTCGGACTTGATTCACCATTATCGTCACTGCTTATTTCGTACGTTACTTGTAACAAAATATATTCTATAATCTAGCCAGATAACATTGATATGAATTAAAATAAATCATGTAAATCTGATAAATGGTTCTCGAGCGAAAAGAACATAAACAGACAGACCGACATTGAGTTTTCTATGTACAGATTACTAAATTATAGCCAGTCGCAGTTGCCCTCATAAGCACCGTCTAATTCTTACTGATCTGTGGGAACTTGTTGCTATCTCGTTCCAATTTGCATCAGTTTTTTCAAAAATGTTTTGCTGCTTGATGCAACCCTAAATGGAAAAGGTTCAATTAAATTTCGTTCACAACCTCCAATTAGTTTTCTGAAGAGATTATAAAAAAAATACCTACTGTTTTACGGTTCCATAGACAATATAGCAAAAACCCTAATAATGTCGACATGTTTGTCTGTCTATCCATTTCACAACTCTATGTCCGTCTACTCAATGTCTTTACCTCTACTGAGCTGAAATTTGGCATAGAGATTCAAACCGGTAACTCTAAATAAAAAAACATTGGACCCATAATTTATTTTTTTTAATTCGACTGCTTTATCGGAAGTGGTTAAAGAGCTATAAATAATATATGTCCTATAATACGCTCTTGGCCGGTTTTTTATGTTACGTGGTATATACCACAGCTAATCACGCGCTACTGCTATATCCCCGACGATATAATTATGGTGATTGGTTCAGCTGATCGATAATGTCTATTATTATACTCCAAAGGTTTCTATTTCAATGGACAGACAACTTCGAAAAAAAATAAATACAAATTGTTTCTATAACTAAAATATTATCAATATTTTTTTACAAAATCACAATCTACTAAAATTGTTATTTTAAGCGGCAATTTGGGGTCACCCACGAATTAAATCACATCTTAAAAAGAAGGAAGTGTTGGGGACTATAAATATTGTGACTGGAGATTTAATTGGCAATTCTGTGACGTCACCAAAACAACTTTCCGTGACATAATTTATGGATGGCCCCTTTTAGATTCTTTGGCCTTTCTTTTTTAACATTTCAATCAGTGTTGTGTGAGAATCACAACTACCTATAAAGTATATATGTCTCTCTCATTCGAGAGATTAATTAATTTATTAATTTACATTTTTTAAGAATTAAATAAAATCATAACATATCACATTTTGCAATGAAGTGAAATTTGAATCCCCTTTACATTATTCTACTAATATTCATAACACATTACAATTAAAAGAAAACGATACTTCTAAATAATATTATTGCATTATAGTAACGACGCCGGCGTCCGGACATCACATCTTTTTAATATAATTACGCGAATATCTTAAAATCCATTATCATTATAATGCGATAATACCTTTTAGAATTTCATACATATTGCTTAATATTCTACATAAATGGCGATTATACAACGATTTTAGTCATAGAAAGATGTGTCGACAAAGTGTCCGCTGACGCTATCTGAAAAGTAAAATGATAATTTACAAAAAAAGGAATAAATAGAATATACATTTGTTTCGTCACTGTCCACTTTTGATCAATCGCTGAGAGTTGAATACTGAACAGTTATGATTTTTGTTTTGTTTCTGGGAGTTTCAAGTTACAAAAGTGATATTATAGTATGCTGTGAGTTTAAATTCTGTGCAAGTTTAAGTATTGGAAAGTTTGAATAAATACGTCCAAAGTTTTGGCAATTTTCCAAGTCTTTTTAAATTCCAGTAAAGCCTATTATGACTTTACTGGGGTGTTAGGTACTGAGTATTAAAAAGACAGACATCAGAGATACACCACTTTTTAAATGAGAATAGTAGAAATGAATAAGTATGAAATTAGTTGCCGGTATATAAAAGAGAAGACATTGTCATACAACAGATGAAGTAGTTTCTATTCTGTGAAGGGACAAATGGACTTATATACATAAGCAGCAAAAATTAATACCCTCTATTTTGTTTCGCCATCGTCAAACTAAAGTAATGACATTTCACATTTGAAGTGGAGAATAGAATCAAAGTTCAATAAAATTTAAGATCTCATTTCTATAGGTATTTAGACAAAAGAATCTGCCAGTGCAGCCAAGTAATAATTCGTTCTTCACTTCTGCGTTCTATAACAGCATCAACAAGGCTGAATAGCTGCCCAATGATGAAAGCCGACAGCCCGTCTGTAGCCTGGTGGACGTCCCTACATAGAATCTAGAAGGATGATTTTCACAAATGCGGTTCAATCATGCTTCAGCATGGAAAAGTTTCAAGTTTGTGATTTGAGATATTATTATAACTTATTCATTTTAGTAAAAAACATTTCAAAATGCTGTAGATTCTACAACATTGTACAGTGTAGTGTATGTAGGTATGCCCATACACTGTCTCCGGTGTTTATGTATGAGTCGATACGTCAGTATCACGCGAACCGGCGGCGAGAGTAGACGTAGTGCGACGTTATACGTATACACTATCGAGCCAGGGCTTCTAGGTTAGGACAAAGAAGACGGACCCCACATACAGAAATTCTGGTGTAGAATGTCAAAAAACCAACCGTATTGTAGTGTACAGGTGCGAGAGGGAAAGAAGTACTCCGTGCTCTCCTACGCTCACGTGACAGCGCCACAACGGTGACTGTCTAGAGATTGGAAATAATTACCTACAAACTGTCTTTTTGGTTGCGGACCGGTGTAGGGAACGGACGTGTAGAGAGCAGAGTGTAACGATGCTTACAGGCCATACAATACAGTACACATATTTTTATGCAAAACGGGATTTTTTAATGATTGTTAATTATAAAAAAAAAATTGTTTCCACATTTGAGGACCGAATAGAATTTATCTATTCATTTAACAACGAATAGTTGTTTTTACGTTTATTTCCAGTTAATCCAAAACATTTTAACCTAATACAGTAACTAATTAATCTGTGATAATACCTTAAAAAACAATGCATTGTTGATATTATAGATAAATCCAGTTCTTTAACGTTTTTAAATATACATACATCTAATTAAAATACCACTCATACAAACAATATGAGTGCATAATTAGATCCTTTATTGATTTAAATGTTTTATGATTTTTAAGATATAGAGTTAAAATTATTATACGTATACCTAGTCTTGCCATAAATATTGTTACAAGGAAAACATCGTTTTTTTTCTATTACATAAAACGTTTATTACTGCAGTGTGTGTTAGTTTATACATTAATATAATAGCATTTTAAAAATATGAAGCTCATTCAAAATAATCTACATTGGACTTAATACAATCTTTAAACATTGTGGCCAATTATCGATTGTAATACGCACATTCTCCATGGGAAATTTGCCACTGCCAAGCTTATAGAATGTTTTAGAAACTTCATATTATCATGGCGTTTAAAACATGTCATAGTCTCTAAAAGAGACCATAAATTATAATCAAGTGGACTAAAATCGGGACTAGATGACGGCCAGTCGGTGCTGACTGTTGCTGAAAGGACCATTCTTGGTTATGGAACATGATGTTGTTAACGAGGCTTAACTACCTCCTCAAGAATCGTACCTTGATACACCTGGGCCGATGTTTTGATACTTTTTTCACAAAAATATGGCTCCGTTACTCCTTGATAGCTAACACCCCACCAAACCATCACTGAAACCGGATAATGCCCACTGTGCCAGTTCAAGCCAAGGGACACGCAACAATAAATAACATGACGTGATAGCAATTTAACGTGATTTATAATAATAATTGATTACATTTCAATGTGATTACGATTAGACGTGAGTACGCGTCCTGCTCCCTCCACTGGTCACATGGCTGTGTCGGCTGGCGAGTGCGGGAGGCGAGTAGCGTCCCCGCCGCCTCCGCTCGCACTGTCCGCTTGTGCTTTGCGTCAACACTAATTGAAAAGCTTCTCTAGAGCTTTGAGCAGAAACTCGATCATTCTGCTTATTAAAATGTTGCTCGATAGCAAAACTTTCTCATCAGTAAATAAAATTTTTCAGTGACCTACCTTTGCGTACCGCCTAAGAAGTCGTTTTGATTTTATCACACTATTTATTTTAATATTATCGGTTAAGTAATGACCAGTGTGTCTCTTATAAGCTGCAAGTCCTAAGTCATCTTTTAAAATACGTGACATGGTTCTGGGTGATATTAATTTCCCTAGATAAAATCTTTTGGACAGAATTTCTTCGGATTCTTTCCCTCACTGCTTTGATTGCTTTTTTAGTACGAATACATACGTGGACAGCCAGATCTTTTGCCGTCACAAACAGAGGACGTTTCATTTTAACTATCAATAGCCCGGTACACAAACATTCGACTATACCAAGCGGATGGAGAATTTCAATAATGGCATAAGGCTCCATACCTACCTTATGTAATGCTATCACAGCAATTCGGTTCTCTTTATCACCCCACTCCATTTTAATATTACCAAGATTGGCGCGAAAATGACAAAACAATGCGATAATATTCATATGAGAATGACAGGTTCCAAATTCAATTGTAATATTGTTTTTTTTTATTGTAACGGTATTTATGGCTAGACTGTGTATATGCAAATATTTAACTCTTAGGGCCGTATTTCAGAATGATACTCCAATTTGAATCTCTGATTAAAAATATTTAGAAAGAAATGCCGTTATTAATCACATAACGGCATTTCTTTCTAATTGTACTGAATCACAGATTCACACTTGAGTATTGTACTGGATTAAGAACCTTATGTCCGATTTCACCAACGCTTCCTAACTTGTCGCCTATGTGTCAACTAGAATAAGAAAATCTCTAAACCGGTTCTTAAATAGTATTCGTAGGGGGCCGAAGCTTTTGGTACACGTAAAGAGCGTTAGGGTTCCAACCTGTACCATTTTATGGGTTACCTAAATCGTAGGGGATGTTGGTAAAATCGAGTGTTAGTCTCCTTATCTATTGAGATGCAGGTCAGTAAACACGACAGTCTGCATATACTGTCTCATAAATATGTGTCACTGTAACCACATACTTATAAGTCACTAAACCCAATAGAAGTTTCTTGTAACAAACACTATCTCTTAGCCGACTTTTACGACTTGCTCGTGAAGCTAAACAGCTGGCATTGTCTTGTCTTCTCTATCAGCCCACTATGGAAGTGTTGTATATACATTGTCCTATGTAATGTAATATACATAATGTTATGTATGGTGTACATCTACAGGTACAAGAAACTAAAGTTGGAGTGTCTGTCTGTGGTTTCTCAAAACTTACATGATTATTTACACGCTTTTTAAATTTTTGTCTGTTTGTCTGTCTGTCGTTCGTTTGTCTGGGTTAATCTCCGGAACAGCTGAACCTATTTTGACGAGAATTTCATTGACAAATAGAAAACTTTTCGAAGAGTAATTTAAGCTACTTTTTGTCCTAAAAAGTACTAAATTAAATGCGAGTGAAACAGCGAAGCACAATTATTATACAATAACAATACAAGGCAAAATTGAATAAGTTAGTCGACTGGTCTTGAAACTGTTGTTTTAACTAATGAATTAGGTTTATAACATTTTAAACACATTTCTCAAAAAAAAATTTAAAATTTCATTAAAAAATAAGTTTTTCAAATATACATGTATTTAAAGCTGCAGTAGTGAGAATAAATTAGAGATGATGCTATCGTACTGTAACATCATAAACTGTTTGTTTCTAGGACCAAGAATAAAAATTGAAGGAGGTTTTGCTCTAAGAGCATGTCCATTTTTTGTTGACCTATGTTCTAGACTAGTAATGTGCGGAAGTAGTGAAAGGTCAAAGTACAACGATACACAGCTGAACATGACATATTTTTATTTTTGTGAATACTAGTAGTCAAAACAATTAAGATACAAGAGTATTTTGCGAATAATTATTCAAATACTGCAATATTTTGTATATCGAGCCGGTTATGAACGAATGATACGAATTACACGGACCAAACTTACTGTGGCTGTTTTACTCGTGATTACACTCAATGGGATGGAAAGAGACAAGACATAAATTCGTTTAACACTTAGTGATAAGAGCGGCAACTCATTATGGCTGCGTCCGCTATCATTCTTGGTCCGTGATCTGTTTTATTGTCTAGCCCTAGAAATGGAAGAGAGCTTCTTACTTCAGTTTAATAGTCAATAAATTAAATTTTTTCGCGGCTGAGTCCATGACAACCTATCTTTCAGTTAATTTAAAAATAAAATAAGAAGCTATCAAATGGTATACTGGTAGATTCCTTGTTCTTGAAACAGGTATAACATTACTTTATAATTAAGAGAGACGGCAGGCATCACAGTCAGCTACTCTGTGTGCATAAAAATTAAATCATTACAAAGTAAAATATTAAAATGGACAGTGATGAAGCTGTAAGATATTTTTCGTTCTTAGTTATTTTAACCGAGGCCTTAGGACTTTTTCTACATAATCTAAACTGAACACAGTATTAATCGAGGCGGAATCAAGATGTGGGTGTGAGCAGCGTTAGCCACAGTTTCCTAATTTCATTTTGCCCTTTTTTCAACAGAAATAAGAATAGAGAAGTCTGAATTTTAACTCGTATTTCTGTTAGCGGACTGTGGTCATTCGATAAAGAAAGAAAGAATCATTTGATAAGGAGAAAAACAAAAATTAAAATAAGTGATGCTATTCCATGGTAAATTTTGTGATGCGTGCTTAATGGCTATATCAATTATTATTATTAGCTTGTAACTGCCGTTTTGTTGTATGCAATCATAGAAAATGCATTCGCAACTGTTACGTTCACTATGTGTGCTTGTATCCAAATGCATAATGGATACCTACCTTATACAAAAAAATTTTGTAGTCACATGTATTGACACAGAATACTGTGGAGAAGAATTCGTATGTTTATTTCTATTTTATTTTCGTGCAATATTTCAATATTTTATATTTATTCATTAAATCTATTAATGTGATCTATATGACAAACACAACATGTACTTTAAACGACGTTAACCATGTTTGTGACACATTATATAAACCACCAAGCCCCATTTTACATTTGAGATATATCTGCCTGAATGTATATAACATGTAGACATATAATACATACATACATGTCCTCATCCTGTATCCCCAACGGGGTAGTCAGAGAGAACGGAGCGCCAAGCGTCGCGGTCCTTACATACTTCTTCCGCTTCCTCGAATCTCATCATTCTCCTCATACAATTTCGCCTAGGTATGAGAGTGCTTTTGACACTTCCGTCGGCTAACACTCTAGCTATTTGATCTTCATAAGTCAGCCTTGGTCTTCCTTGGCTTCTTTTACCACTCACTTTTGCTCTATAGATTTTCTTCGTCAGTCTTTCATCACTCATTCTTTCCATGTGGCCGCACCATCTTAGCATTCCTTTCTTCATTTTTACAATAACACTGTCATGCAACCCTGTCATACTGCGTATCTCTTCATTGCTTATTTTGTCCGCAAGGGTGACACCGCACATATTTCTAAGAGATCGCATTTCTACTGCATTTATCTTGCTTTCACTCCATTTTGGTCATATCCAGGCCTCACTACCGTACAATAATCGACTCAGATAATTATTTTAACGAAGTGTAACACTTAATAGCACTTGGTGTGTGTTGCTAACATTAGCAGAGTGTACGACACAAAATACAGTGTGTACATATGTATATTGTATATACAAGTTACCTTTGTACACGACATTCCAGGCGCGAAGAGTGCGGTCAGTGATGCGCGGGCGCCGGCGGAGGCGCCAACGTCCGCGGCACCACTATGAACCTCTTGCCGTTAATGACGGCCACGGACTGGGGCAAATGGGCCCGCGGCGCGCGGTTCGTGGGCCGAGCCACCGCCCACACTCGCTCCCCATCCGGACCGCCGCCAGCCACCTGGCGCGGATTACGTCAGATTAACTCACTGTCCACATTAACTTACGCTAGTGAAGTGTTATTGCAACTTGTACATTTCATACAATAAATTAAAATAACACAATTAAACAAAAAATTGTACTTTGTCAGCATTAGTAGGGAGTGTGAATATTTCTAAATCCGCCAAAATGGCAAAATTTACACTTTATTGTACAGTAGCAATGCTTGGATATGCCCTAAATAGAGTGAAAATAGGTTAAATGCAGTAGAAACGTGATCTCTTTGAAAATATATGCAGTCTCACTCTCACAGACTAAATAAGTACTGAAGAGATATCCAATATGACAAGATTGGACGACAATGTTATTGTAAAAATGAAGAAAGGATGCTGAGATGGTTCGAGCACATAGGAAAAATGAGTGATGAAAGAAAAAAATCTACAGAGCGAAAGTCAGTAGTAGCAGAAGCCAAGGATGAGCAAGGCTGACTTAGTAAGATCAAAGTCTGAATGATCTTTAATTAAATCCATTCCGACTATTTTTAATGTGATTCATTTAAAACTTTCGTTCAATACGGTTTAAAATGTAGTGTCATGAGTTGGAACGAATGGAAATAAATGGTGTATGATAAAGCGCATTTTTATTTCAATAGACTAAAAAGTACAAACATACATAATTCAGGGCATATTCTTGTGGGCAACAAACATACATAATGCGGGCCGTATCACAGCACTCTGATACATGATATGTTGCTACGTCTGACAGTGTTCACAAATATCTTATGTAAACAAATTTAATAATTTAAGAGGATACCTCGAGAAATTTTACGTTTTTTGAATGGCCATATTTCCCAATCGACGCAGCGAATTGTTTCGATTTTTAGATGTGTTTTTGGACTATTTGTTTAATTTTTTGTCTAATGTCAAAACATATTAGTTTAATATTTTCTCAATAGAAAAAATTTTTAAAGTCACCTTCAATTTTTCTTTTTTCTCTATTATAGGTAAACGGTGGTTTCATAAACAGTAAAACTTAGTATCAATAAGGATTTGTATATTTTTCCTTTGAAAAACTTTCTCATAGCGAGAATTTAATTGAAGTATGTATATAGTTTTGTTGTAAATCGATATTTTAAATTATGCACTTAAGTCATTTCATTCCGGTACGCTCGCAATCTTTCTATCTCTATGGAAGTAATTACGCTATCATGTCCCTTTTTCTGAATTCAGTCGTTCATGGGCTTTGCCAACACCGGACCTGTACTCGACGTTCCTAGGTCGCGGCTTACGCAATTAACAAATCATTATTACTTAAAAACCTACTGATTGGACTTAAAATTTTAAATTTAATTATTAAAAATTTGATTTATAGTTGATTTTATTAGATTACATAAAAAAACTAGATTTAAAATCTTCTGCCTAATGGAAATAAATTACTGTCGGAATTGACATAAACATTTCCAATATCGTATAGTATTATCGGTAATATTGTGTTAACTTAAAGTAGATATTAGTGAGTGCGCTTTCTAGGGATGGAAGATACAATGGAAAATGTGAGTGGATGTGGAGAGAAAGGTAGCAGCTAGCAATAAATAAAGCAGCATGAACATGTCTAATTCAGACAAAATCGCCATCCACAATGCGGTGTTGGTGTTGAATTTATTTTACGGTAGTACGGGCTGCGGGCGGGTCCGAAATCACGTGAATGTAAGATTTTACGGTAGTAACTAATTAATCTGTGGTAAGATAAAAGCAGTAGAAATGCGATCTCTTAGGAATGCATATTCCTAAGAGATCGCGCTGTATCCCATGCTGACAAAATGAGTATAAAAAGAAATACGCAATATGGCAAGGTAGGATGACAGTGTTAATGTAAAAATAAAGTAAGGAATCCTTAGATGGTTGAGCACATAGAATGAGTGATGAAAGACTGACGAAGAAAATTTACAGAGCGAAAGTGAATGTCAGCAGAATCCAAGAAAGACCAAGGCTGGAGTGGAGATCAAAATATAGTCAAAGTGTTAGCTGACGGAAATCTCAAAAAACACTGCCATATCTAGGCGAAAATGCGAGGAGAATGATGAGATTCGAGGAGGCGAAAGAAGTACCCCTCTGACTAGCCCGTTAAGAACACAGAGTGAAGACATGTAAGTATATATTGTATGCATCAAAGAGACAAGGCCAGATTGGGTCGCCATTATATGACACGCTACAAATTCGTCCTTCGCCCACAGTAGAAAATAACGCGAGGTAAACAAAATACTTTTTCTTTTAGGTTTTTAGGGATTAGAAAGTCACGATAAAATACAAAGACAATATTGAAATCAAAAGTAGTCAAAGCTTTCATTTCATTTTTAAAGACTTCTTAATTGATATCTCACTAGAAGGGGTAGCTTTATAAGGAAATAATCGCACCTCGTTTCCAGTAGGGTGACCAGAATTAATTATTTTACTGGTTCTTTTGTCATTGATTTCTGGTTTTGAATTAATCATCGCTTAGTGTGTTATGCAACGTCATAGAGTACGTAATCGTGAATGATATCTAATAATTCATATGAAAAACAATATGAAACTAATTTCTTTGTTAATAAAAGCAGTTCCGATATTATTTCAATTTTGTAATTATTGTTTACAAAAGCGAGTAAAGCGAATACAAGTAGGTAGTACGTACCTACTCGGAGTACGCTGACTCAATATTCTCGTACTTTTTTTATAATAATAATAATAATACTGCAGACAATTACACAGATTGTGTGAACCCAAACTAAGCAGTAAGCTTGTACTATGGGTACCACACAACGAACTCTGGAGGAGTTCCCAGTAACACCCAGACTCCAAGACAATTTAGAAAAGTTCGTTTCCTAAATTGACCTGACCGGGGATCGAACCCGGGACCCTAGCTTGGAAAGCAGATGCATATGCTACTGCGCCAACGGGCCAGTCAACTTTTTAAAACGTAATCAAATCTAAGAAGATTGAGTGGGCTGATTTCTATATCTATATTGTGTGGTAGAGGCATGCTGCATTGCAGCACGAATTTTGCCGGCTCGCGCGGTGATATACCACCCTCTAACAGAAAATCGGCGTGAAATAACAGCATCACTGCTGTTATGTTTCGTTGCCATCTCCCCCCCCCTTCCCCTCCTTTCCTTAAAGGCCGGCAACGCACCCGTGATTTCCAGGACGATGCGAGTGTCCATGGGCGGCGGTGATCACTTTCCGTCAGGTGAATGGCTTGATCGTTAGCCCCCTCTTTTACATTTAAAGAAAACTTCTCGTAGTTTCAGAAAAAAAAAATTAAACCGTCTTAAAAAAACACTGAAAAGTATAAAATAACTATCCTTTACTAATGAAAACTCAAGTACAATTAAAATAACTTTATAAATACGATACACATACCTATATAATTAAATTTGAGTTACTGAAGTCGGTGCCAAGCCCACCAAACTAATAGACTTTCTGTTGTTGCACATTGATTTGGCACCAACTTCAATAACTGACAAATTTAATTATATAGGTATTGTGTATCGTATTTATAAAGTTATTTTAATTGTACTTGAGTTTTGAGTTATTTTATACTTTTCAGTGTTTTTTTGAAGGCCGTTTAATTTTTTTTAATACATTTTTTTTATTTCTTTTGAGTGGTCTTGACCTAAATAAATATCTAGAGCAGGTCTGCAATTAACTTAATTCTAATTCCGGAGCGCAACGATATACAAGAGAATCGTCAATATAGATAAAGGTTATAACCAGGTCGTGTTATCTAGTTTATCTTCGAAGTCCAAGCTCCAATATCGGTGAAATTTAAATGGGACCACCTCTGAAGTATTACTTACCAAACGAAGAAATATTACAAAATGAAAACAATATATGACTCCCTGTCTGCGCCGTTTCTCGTCCGCATGAGGCAATCATAGGTGTTTTTCCCTTTAAAGTTTTCGAAGACATAATTATTAATGAGAAAACAAAAAAAAATGCAAAAAAGAACATTTACACCAGTAGGACATGAACGCTTGTCGCTTAGAATAAGACTCGCAATAGATACTAACTAGGCGGCTACACGGCAATTCTATTTAAAAGGATACTTACAATGATGATAGAACCCACATTTTGAATAAGTTTTCTCAACTATGACGAGATCTGTAAGAGTTACTTCATTTTTATTATTAATGATTAAAATTAATTGCTAAATATTAATCGAATTGGTACTTCATTTTTTCCAGAATATTCGCTCAGAGGAGCTATCAAAGCTCATGAATATAAAAATATTCGACAATGCGGTCTTTTCGTTGAGGAGATCCATTCTTTTTTAGGAGCGACACCTGAGGGAATCGTCGTTGATGATGTAATGCTAATAGAAAAAAATGACCTCTGACGCCGTATAAAAATGATATAGATGCTGCAATTTTATAGGGAAAAATGCATTTTTAGAAAGTAAATAAAAAGAGTGAAAATATATATGTAAGTAAAAAAGAACTCTGGTTGATAGAAACTCAAGGGTAAATGCATATCTGCAAGAAATGTAAATGTATATTGGCAGTGTGGTATGGAATTAATAAATGAAAAACTGAAATCTGCTAAAAGATGTTAAATTTTAGAGAGAAAGTACGGAACCCATATCGACTAAATTTTATTTTGATTGTTTGTTACTTTCTGAACTCGTGCATCCGCACTTATAACAGAAATATGAATGTAAGAGACCCGCGGGTTATTACCTAAAAATTTGCAGACAGCGACAGCCACGCTATCATTGTGCGACCGGTGATTGAATGTAATAAAAAATTGGTATCATGTATGACGATTGCGTATCTATTATTCTATGACCGTAAAATGCACTTTTTGCGGTAGATTTATCGCCTCTACAAATTACATTACATCAATTCTCGTTTTGACAGCAGATATCGCGCGAAGCGTGCCGGTTTAAGTTATCTAGAAGAATATGTAATAGTAAAGATAAAAAAATTTGTACCATAGATAAAGAAAATCAGAAATTGTAATAGTCGGAAGAAACATTACAGTTTAGTGACTAAACCCACTACCAAGCAAAATATATATATACTGTTTAAATAAAAATATTTATCTATATTTTTAAATTATTTCACTACACAAAATTTATTTGAATGTACCATGGAAACTATTAGAACTTAGCGTCTTCACAGAGTTTTGAAAGAACAATTGAGTTGACGTGACACGAGTGATGTCCATATGGTAGTTTTACCACTAAAAGAGTTTGTATTTCAACCACACATCATACGAGAAGGCCACGCCTCCTACTGTTTCATTTTTACTCAAGGTAGCCTCTTAATAACTAAAACTGAGTTCATGAAAAATATTTTACATTAATTCTAGTACTTAAAAAAATAACATTATTTCTAGTACTTTTATACAAATATACATACAATGAAAGGTTTAAGTATCTATTGGTTTGTAACTCACCTTCATACGCAAAGTGACGCGCTTGTCCTGGCGCGGTACCTTTGCTGGTACAGGTACAGGTACCGGGACCGGGACCGGGACCGGAACCGGAACCGGGATCGGCACCGGGCCGCGGCGACCTGGCGGCGCCGGCGCCGCACTGGGACCGGTCACACCCGACTTGTGCGTTAAAGGTGGAGGCTCCAGTGGCGGCGACGAGGTTTTGCGACAGTTCTGAGTACAAAAATCGATAGAATGACAGCAGAAATTTAATTAGAAAAATTATATACATAGTAGAGGACGGGGCGCCAAGCATTGCAGTCCTCACATACTTCTATCACTTCCTCAAATCTCATCATTCTCCTCACACATTTTCGCCTAGGTATGCGAGTGCTTTGGACATTTCCGTCGGCGAACACTGGCTATTTGATATTTGATATTGCCTTGGTCTTCCTTGGCTTCTTTTACCACTCACTTTTGGTCTGTGGATTTTCTTCGTCAGTCATTCATCACTCATTCTTTCTATGTGTCCGAACCATCTAAGCAATCCTTTCTTCGTTTTTACAATACACTGTCGTGCAACCCTGTCATAATGTGTATCTCTTCATTGCTTATTTTGTCCGTAAGGATGACACCGCACATATTTTTAAGAGATCGCATTTCTACTGCATTTACCTTACTTTCAACCGATTTCAGGCATATCCTACTACCGTACAATTAAGTTGGAACTAATACCGCATTGTGTATGGCCATTTTGGCTGAATTAGGTATATTCGCACTGCCTACTAATGCGGACAGAGCACCGTTCACTTTATTGGCAGCTGCTACCCTCTCTCTACATCTTTCATCCCTCGAAAACGCACTCTCCAGATATACAATTTCGTTCACCTGTTCTAGACACTTTCCACTTACCCATATTTTACACTTTATCTGTACATCTTCCCTTTCAAACACCAGAACCTTAGTTTTGTTCACATTCATATTCAATCCTTTCACTTCACAGTCTTCTTTCATGCACATAACAAATGCCTGTAATTTGGCTTCTGATGGTGCTATAAGCACAGCCTCGTCAATGTACAAAAGACAGTTTACCACTGTATCATCACATATACCACTCACCTATAAATGTCAGGAGGCAACAAATCCAAATATGTACAAAATAGAAAATCCAAATAAAATGACAACGTACTTCTCTCGTTTCCGCCAAAAAGTCTAAGCCACGTTGATTTGCAAGTTCCTTACCTTACAGAGGAAGGGGTTGTCTGCGGAGGGCGGGGGCCCACCGAGGGGCACTCCCACACAAGCGGGGTGATACAGACAAAGACAGGCGGCGCACGCTAGCGACGGGACGGCTCCGCGGCCGCATGACATCGAGCACGGTTGAACTGCCTGACGGGCCGCCTACCGCGAAAAGGTTCTTTAATGTCTTATACCTTTATAAAAATTTTATGAGATAATTATTTCCTTTTTATTATATATAATAAGCTATTTGTCTTTTTTAAACTGACTGAAATCAAGATTATTAGAAACATCACTGTGAAAAAGTATTCGAAATGAAATTAATTGTGAGGTCAGTCTAGTTATCTCCCTCTAACTCCGTCCCCAATGAAAAACTGCGCTGTGTTATTTTAAAATAACTGTTATTACAAACTGTTTTCTGGTTGTCTGTTATTCGCAAACGGCTATATTGCCGTTTTGCAAAACGAAAATCGAATGAATTAATTACAATATTATTTTATTACTTAATATTGTAATTAATTCTTACCTGTTTGTTACTGACAACAAACTTTTTATTACTAATTTTATTGTAAGTTTGAATTTAAATTTTATAAGACACTGGCACAACCCGTGAAAACGAAAACGGGAGAGTGCGCTCCTCGCGTTATTTTTCTACAAAACAATTTTGATGACAATTTGCTAGTTAAAAATGTGCAGGCGTCCATAGTTTCATCAGTCTCTAGCATAACATCACTGATTAATTAGTTACTAACGTAAAATAATTCAATTCGTTGTTTACCCAAAATACTAAACAAAATAACTGTGTTCAGGTATTTTATGCGTTCACACGTCAGTTCAGTTGTTTAAAATAACCAGATGGGTTTTAAATATTTTTGTCATTTGAATAAAATATACAGCACATATAACTTGGTGGGAGAACAACCAACAAACCAATGAAATTCATGACTTTGTGTACTGAACTGTTATATTACTTTTTATTCAATTTACTAGTATGAGAAATACACATATCGAGACGTAGGTTTCGACTAAGCAATAAGGTTTTTCTGTGAAAAATACAAAAATTTCGTTCTCCTCGATTTAAAAATTGTATACACACAATGGACAACTTAATACACTTTTTATTACAAACTAGCTGTGACTTTCGGTTTCACCCGCGTTAAATGTTATATTTTTCTTATAGTCCTTTACCCGACAATGATAGTCCGTCAATATCGGTTCAATCGTTTCGGAGATTAGCTCGGACAAACACACAGACAGACAAACAAAAATTTAAAAAAAGCGTGTGGGTTTCGGTTACGTGCAAATAACCATATAAGCTTAAGAAAAAGTCTTTATTCCGAAATCACAGACATATGGTTCAATTTTATTTATATAGATTAACTCACTTATGATAGAAATGAAAGAAATACTTTTCACTCTTTCAACCGTTTAAACAAATAAATATTATGAAGAATGATGTTGAATCGTATTGGACGACATTCACATTTCACTGAGTCTTTACGAAGTTCAGTACGGGTTGTTCGATTTTTACTGATCGCTGTGTATAAACAATAATAAGCACAAGCTATATCGAATTTTTTCATTGGAGAAAAAGAGAGGTAACGCCCGATTACCTCGGTTGTAAGCCAGTGCAGTGAGAGCGAGACGACTGATTACTTTGATTATGCCTTTAGAGGTCGTTAGTGTCTATCGGCTGTTGCACAGGCACAGCTGATTACAGGCAACTTGAAGTCATGAACTCGTGATTCTGTTTACGTTTGACAATTTACAGGAAATTCTAACTGTTTAACATTGAATTACACGTTACGCCAGAATAGTACAACAAAACAATAACGGTGTCCCTACGCGCTGGCAGAGCGGGAGCGGGAACTGCTGCTTCGCCGTAAGTAAGAGTGAGACAGTGCTATCGTGTCGTCGCTCAATATGGGCAACACCTGCTCAAGACGTTTTGATATTACAAAATAAGTTTAAGTTATTAAAAATCCATTTGAAATGCATATTTTGCAGTCTCATAATAATCTGAGCATCAATTTTTTAATTATATATTGTAAAAGCATATCATAAGTGCGTTAAATATGAAATAAAGTAAGATACGATACATTGTTCACTGCACAAGCGGCGATTTGAAAGTGAGCCAGGTGTAGTCCCCGGAACCTCATTTGAATGGAACGTAGCGATTGTTTCGAACACTTAAACTAGTACTTTAACGCCCTACACACATTCCAATTTGTTGGAACAACTTTCCTAGGGATGCCGATCTGAGATTGATTAATGGAAGAATCGATCATTCGATCTCGAGCAATGAATAGTTCCAGTGAATAGACGACAGACACTCAAAAATCATTCTACGGGTTTTTTTAAATTTTGCATGGGATAGATAAAAGTTAGACCACTCACAAAAGCGCTAAATCTGGCGCGTTAAGGTGACGGCAGTGTTCGATATGCGTATGTATATTTTATTAAAAAATTCCACGCTATCTCATTATTTTATAGTTGCGTTCTTACTAATACAAAGGAGACGTTCCACGAATGTATGGAGCTCCAGCCTGCACTTTGTACACTTACAATTTAGAAACTTTAATATTAAATAAGTGTTTTAAAAAAAAAGCAGCGCCTCAGCAGCTCTTTTTCACTGTCACAGACTGTTTGTGTGTGTTTGTGACTGTTTAGACTGTTAACTTTATAATGAGCAGTAAAATAAATTGTTTTTTTTTCTTTCTCTAACAATGTTGCCTTCTTAGTTACGTTATAGTTTTGGCAAATAACCAATTAAGTATATACTAGCTGTACCGGTGACTTCTCCGCGTTACCGAGGTTACCCGAGATACCTATATTATTGGAGGAGATCTTCAAAGTTACTTTCTATCGCGGAGCATCCGCCATATTTAATTTATGACGTCAAATATACGGAAATGTTTTCATAAAGTTTCATCCCTTTCGTCCCCCTTTAGGGGTAGACTTTTGTTAAAAAAGTAGGTCATGTTTTTTAATCGGTTCATTGGTTCAAGTTTCAGCCCACTTTTCACAAACTTTAAAAAAAAAGTAGCTAGTCAGTCTATGTCCGTTCCCTGATGTCAAAATATCTCCATACCGAATTTCATCAAAATCAGTACGGCGGTTTAGCCGTGAAAACCAAGCAAACAGACAGACAGACAGACTTTCTCATTTATAATTTTTTTTTCTTTCTTTATGGCATGGCGCACAGTTGAGCGCATTTGCCAATACCACGTATTCATAAGTAGAATCACAACGATATTAGTTTTTTCCTATCATAAAACTCCTCCAGTAAAGTGATAGTAGGCTTTACTGAAGTTATATAGGACTTCTTGGAAAAGCGGGAGAACTTCAGCTACACATGTTTATTCTACTCCATTCTTTTCACTTACACAGACCTTTAAAACACAATGTACTAATAACCTAACCTAACCTCACCTCTCCCGTTCTTGCCAAAAAGTCCCATTTATAATATTAGTTTGCATGTATGTATGTGTGAGGGGTATACCTGTAGCGCTGGCGGCGGGGGGTGCGGCGGGTGCGGCGGGTGCGGCACGGGGCGGCTCTGGAGCGGCGGGGGGGCCGCGGCGGGCGGCGCGGGGGGCGGCGGGGCCGGCGTGGGGGGCGCGGGGAGCGCGGCGGGGGCCGGCTGCCTGGCCCGCACACCACTACACTCAGTACCGCCTCAGTACCCGCCACAGGGGGTTAATTGCACAACCCGACTGGGTTTTGGTCAATTAACCCCCTCTTGTAACTTCATTTGGCGTTTTAAATGCAATAAAATCTTGCAATTACAAATAACCGGATCTATATCATATAAAGGAAGTTGGATTCCCGCTCGTAGGTAGTCGGGGTGTAGGAGACTGGTCAGCGCCGACTATATACCGACGAGCAGAAATTGGATTATTAAAGGTAAAGTACATACAACAATAACATCATTACGCTGTTTCGCTAATAGAGTAGACAGAATGTTGCGCCAATGATCGCGGTCC
The DNA here is from genome assembly GCA_907165235.1 of Zeuzera pyrina. Classification (NCBI taxonomy): domain Eukaryota; kingdom Metazoa; phylum Arthropoda; class Insecta; order Lepidoptera; family Cossidae; genus Zeuzera; species Zeuzera pyrina. Next base: position 12,261,817 of record OU015641.1, read on the forward strand.
TTACATACTTCTTTCGCTTCCTCAAATCTCATGATTCTCCTCACACAGTTTCGCCTAGATATGTGAATGTTTTTGACATTTCCGTCATCGGTTATTTGATCTTCATAAGACAGCCTTGGTCTTCCTTGGTTTCTGCTACTACGCACTCTCGCTCTGTACATTTTTTTCGTCAATTTCACATCACTCGCATCTTTTTTCATTTTTACAATAACACTGTCGTGCAACCCTGTCATACTGCGTATCTCTTCATTGCTTATTTTGTCCCTAAAGGTGTCACCGCATATATTTCTACCTTCATCATATTGCGCACCACACAAGTATATACAAGATCGTTTATGAAGAAAACAGGTTCATGCTTGTCGGCGCATAAAAACTAGCTTCTAAATTTCATCGCTCATTTGCAGATTGTTTGCCTGAAAGTGTATGTACGTTGTTGAATCGATTTTGGTCGATACCTACTAACAATTTGCTTGTTTTTATTACTTATCACAAGCGTTAATCGGCGCCTACCAGCGCTGACAAGCGTGCCGACTGCGTACAAGAGGCTTTCCTTATAAATTCAACTTTAATCTTTATTTTAAGGCTAATACCTTTTTATCCCGACATTTGTACCGACCGTAGTCAAGGGCAGGATTATTACATTAAAAAAAAATATACGGACAGATAAGGATTCGGTTATTTAAAGTTGTAAGATGTGAAAGTCAAGAAAGTTCAAAAATATTAATAGCAAAGGAATAGTTGACTGGTTAATTTCATACATTAGATCAAAAAAATATATAGGAGTTATTGGCTTTTAACCTCTAGTTGTGGGGATAAGCAGAGAGATGACGTTACGGTACTATGACGTCACAAGTTCGTAGTGTCATTGCTCAATGCTAGGTGATACGAAGACAAAGCATATCACGTTCACCGTGCCACTACTTGAGTTTAAAAGCAAATAACTTTTGTCTTTTAATGTATTTTGAACATTTCTTCACCTAACTTTTAGGAGGAACAGTCATTTAGCCCCTTTTAGTGGCTGCTACTGACAAAATTAACTTACCGAGGTCACTTTTTGTGCTCAAAAACCGTCGATTAGTCGCTATTAATATCTACTACTAATAGCCAAACCGCATGCTATTAGTGACAGTTGCGACCCCTGTAGGGGTAACTAAATATAAACCTAACAACTAAATAAATCAATTCTCGGCAACACTAGGGTACTATAGATCAATAAACAATAGTATAAATAACCAATGAAACAGATTTATTATATAAAATAGAATGTTTATATCACCAAAAACAAATTTAAGTGCTCAACAATCTCATTGAATTTTACACTGAAGCCAGTATATATTGTTTATACAGTCTTACAATTGATTATACAGGTCAATATTCTCCCCGTATACGACCACCAATGCCTCTCTATTCGAGGTCCACTAGTTACTTTTTGCTGTTGCTAGTTGTACTAGTGATCAAATACGCGACAGCAAAATGACACCGCCAAGTCAACGAACTGTTGAGAATTTGTAATCAAACCTTGCGGGAACCATTTGAGGGATGCGCGCGAACCACTCACAACCACGGAGTTATTACCTAAAAATTTGCAGACAGCGACAGTCACGCGATCACTGCGCGACCGGGGACTAATTCTAATAAAAAATTGGTATCACATATGACGATTGCGTATCTATTATTGTATGACCGTAAAATGCACTTTTCGCGGTAGATTTTGCGCTACTATACAAATTACATTACACAAATTCTCGTTTTGACAGCAGATATCGCGCGATATCGGCTGTCGCATGCTGTCTGCAAGTTATGTAATAAGCGTGCCGGGGCGTTGCAAGTGATTGGACGGAATGTAGTCACTGAGTGGTTCACTCGCTGTTCATGTATGGATAGCCTGGGAACGAGGCGTTTCCAGTGCCAATACGGAGTTATTAGTTCGATTGTTTAGTAAAATGTGTGGAAAGTACATAACAAATCCCGACTGCTCGATGAGAGGCAGTGATGGTCGCGTATTGGGTTGATAGATGAACAACCTCAATAACTTTGTAATGACAGTTTTACTGTGCATAATAAATGACACCAAACTTTGATAAACAAAGCCATGGATATATCAACTACAAAGCAAAACAACACCACAATGTGGCACTCAGGTTGATTGTTAATTCTTTGATAAAAATTGGACTTTGTGCTGCACGCATTACGTCTCATTTTGATACTTTTAAATATGTAGTAAACTGTGCTTGTGAGGTGCCATAAGCACAGTCGTACTGCCGTTACAGTACTGATGTGATATGCGATTGTTTATCAAAAGATATGTATTATTTATTGGTTCATAATTAATTTTCTATGAAAACAAATTAATTATTTCACTTCCATCATTCAACATATCAAAAAATTTATTTCCAGAGCAACATACTTCATTACTATTAAATACTATTACAATTTACATAATAAAATATTCGTAAGCAACATAAGCTTATTAAAATAAAATAAAATTAGAATAATATCTAAACATGTATAACATTATTCATAAAACTGTGTAATCCTTTTTGGAAAATACTAAAAAATATTTAATACTATAAGTATTTTAAAAGTTTAAAAGAAACAAGAAGACATTATATGAAATGTAGAAAAGATATTATTAAAATTATGTATTATAATGACACCAGCCTTTTCCATGAACAGGTAAATATGAAACACATTATTTTAATATAACATAACTACATCTAAATATAAGAATAATTTTGATCTATCATAAAATATGAATTTGCAATGAGAGAAATTCGCAATTGTTTTATGATCAACTGAAATTGAGCTTTTGACATGGACAGGAGTCCAACTTACCTTGGTTTCTTCCAGGCGGCGCTATTGTTGTTGTCTGTGGCCGACGCCGGCTTCTTCTGCGCTTGCTTCGCAGCCGTCTGCGCCGGTGTAGAGTTATTACTTAACCGAGCACCCACTGATTTCACCTGTACAATAAATATTCTTCAGTTATCCGCAATAATCAATATCATGAGCGATTTGTGTTATCATATTATCAAAAATATGGATATGACCATAAATTTTTAAGATTTTTTTTTTGATTATTTAGTAAAAAGCTGTTAAATTTTGTGTTTTTGAGAAAAATATAGACTCAAAGAATTATAATGATTGTTTTATTTATGTAATAGCGCCCCATCCCGGAATCGACCGGGTTGAATACATAATCTATATAAGCATATACCACTCACTGACTGACTGACTGACTCATCACAAGATCTCCAAAACTATAGATAATAATAATATACTCAGACATTTCACACAATGCCATCTAGTCCCAAACTAGCAGCATAGCGCTTGTGTTATGGGTACTAGACAACTGATATACTACTTATATACTTTTCTTTTGTAAATAAATACATATTATACATAAACACCCAGACTCGGGGCGGGAATCGAACCCGCAACCCCCGTTTACGTTCCGACGCGCTTAACCGTTGCGCCACGGAGGTCGTCAAAGTAATTTTGCGAAACAAGATCCGCAGGGGCATTTCCTAAAAATTTGCAGACAGCGATAGCTACGCGATCCCTGCGCGACCGGTGACTAATCGTAATAAAAAATTGGTATCATGTATGACAATAGCGTATCTATTATTCTATGACCATAAAATAGATTTAGCGCCGCCGTACAAATTACATTACACAAATTCTCGTTAAGACAGCAGATATCGCGCGATTTTGGCTGTCTACAAGTTACGTAATAAGCGTGCCGATTGACTTGTTTCGCACAGTTACTCCTTTCGCGATGTAGACGCTCAATAAGAACGGATTTTGCGAAAGCCCTGTGCAAAATGGCTCTGCTACCCGTGCGAAGCCGGGCCGGCTCGCTAGTACATATATTTTATAGCTTATGTCCATTTGGAATAATGTACCTTTCAAATGATACAAGAATTATTCAATTAGGTGCAGGGTTCTGGAGATTACCGTCCACATATAAAAAAACCTTAAAAATCTCTTCTGTCTGTCTTTATATATAGATTTTAGTACATAATATATAGATTTTCTATAATATATAGAATTTGGTAACCAATTTCCTGTCATTATTTTTATAAATGTAACATAGATTTTGTACATAATCATCCTCGTTTTGAATCCTAGTAATATAATTACATCCGTTACTAAGGTACCGAATCCCGGGACATCCCAGGAATTTTGGATCGTATCCATACGTTTCATAGTAATCGCACCCATGATTCTGATTACTTATAAGCGAAGAATTCTGTATTGCGAATTACCTAATAGCAGTCTTGAATACGATTTGTGGGATTCCAAAACAAAGACATGAGAAAATTATTCATTTTTAGGGTTCTTTTCTCTGTTATTTTCTTTTATGTTTTTTATCTGTTTTAGGAATACATAACATATTTCACGCTGTAACCCCAACGGGGTAGTCAGGAATAAGGTGTACAATAAAGAATAAAATAAATAAGATCACTAATGCGTCCGTATACATGTTTGATAAGGCGCACCTTGATCTTGGCAGGAGGCGATTTATTGGCTGGCTCGGGGCTCGCGCCTTTAGGTGGCTTCGGTTTTGGCGTGCGTTTGCCCTCCAGCGTCACGGTGGGTGCTGGGGACGACACAGGCGACTCTACACGGCGTATTATCTTGGCGTCGCTAAACATAAAAACATTCGATTAGTGATAACTGATAAGTAACCTCAATAATATTAGTAATTATATGGCCAGCATCAAAAATATATAGTTAAAATAAGATCTCTTATAAAGGTGACAAAAAAAATACACATTTCTTTAAACAGATGACAATAATAACATAAATTTCAATTTTTTTATTATTATGACATTTTAAAGAAAGAATACAGTTGCACATACATACATATCCTCCCGTTGTATCCCTAGCGGGGTAATCAGAGAGGACAGGACGCCAACTATCGCGTTCATCATTCTCCTCACACACTTTCGTCTAAGTATGCAAGCGCTTTTGACATTTCCGTCAGCTAACGTTGGCTATTTGATCTTTATAAGTCATACTTGAGCACTCTTGGCTTTTGCAAACATTAACTTGCGCTCTGTAGATTACCTTCTCCAGTCTTTCATCACTAATTTTTTTTATGTGCCCATGTATTTCTAAAATATACTCGTAATATATTCGAAAAATGTGTAAAGCAATCACTTATAAACTGTCACACATCTTTTTCAACAGACTTCAAAAAAGGAGGTTCTATAATTAGAAAAAAAAAGATTAAAAAAAAGGAACGTTTATAGAATATATATATATGTCACATTTTTCTCAAGGACTACTTGCCATATAAAGCTGCTTGCAAGACTGTATTGGCCCAAATATAGACATAAACATTGACTTTAGGACTTACTTTTGAAGGTTTATATGTGAGTTTCTCTTCGTTAAATACTGACATATTGATCAACTACTTTTATAAGTAAGAAGTATTACGAAGTCTATTATGCAAGTAGCAAATTACAAAATTTCTATCTGAACTTAATAAATGGTTTGATTCTGTATTTCATAATGAAACATCATTATACACTCTGTTAAGCCAAATACAACATACCGTATAATTTCTTTCTCTGGGTCGTCGATTCCAAGCGGTTCCTTAAAAAAAGAAAAGTTCTCCAACGTCAATCCCGTGCCGGATAAGTTCTCCGCAATCTATAAAGCAATAAAATTGTGGTTATAGAAATTAATACTAACACAACAGATTAATTAGTTACTAACGTAAACTAACACTAATTGAAATGCAATCAAATTGAAAGAAATAAAATTAAAATTGAAACACGGTTATCTGAGAGGAGAGAAAGTATGTATGAAAGATATTAATTATGAAAAGCAAAGCAATCGATTAATTCATATCTATGAAAAAACATATATATATTGATGAGAGTGGTGTGATAACTGGTACCTAGGACCTACTTAATTATTTTTAGCTTTTAATACATTATCTACATTATTATTACATATCTTTTCAATAAAACCTAAATTAATATTAATAATTAATAAATTTAAATTCTTTTATTATTATTGGCTATTTATTTTTTGAATTTCATAGACCCTTCACCATTTTTCAAACAAAAATCTACTACTAGGTACAAAATTTTCATCTACGCTCAGCGGGTAATAGCTTGAAATCAGAAACACTGTACGGATGTTCGACGTAGTTACATGCACAGCCTGTTTGCATAAGAACACACATAATCTTAAAACTGCGTTGCTTTGTATTCTATTCACTCCCTGACTCCTCCGTCCTTCTCTTCTTTCTGACACGTCTGGACACGAGATAAATTATTCTCAGTTTACTGTTATGCTAATTTCAATGTAAGTGATTTCTTCCATATCAGTTTGAAGAAACAAACAAAGTATGGGGAAAATATAAAACATGTAAACAAATCAAAATGTATTATATTCTGGAGAGAAAAATAAAACAAAGACTAAGTATATCGTAAAGTTAAAAGTAATGTATGAATATTGGTAGGTATCACAACAGACATCTATCGATACTCAGATGAACACCAGACACTATGCAAACACTGCGATAGGAAAATATACACTTCATAGCAGAATGCAGTATGTATTCAGGGATTAGATTTCGTACACTAGGATCAAATACACTGAAAGAAGTAGAACCGAGGACAACCAAACTAAGGGATATCTTCATGTTTTGTAGGAAATCCAGAAAATTCATGGACGATATAAAGACGGGAGGACCTCCAGGCCAGCGGTAACGGGAGTTCCAAGTCTGGGAACAGGGCTGAATAGCCACCTCTCCAAGGAGGTAGACAGCCCGTTTGCGGCCTGGAGGACGTTCCAACGAGCAATCTACGTCTACATCAATATCAGTCATTTTTTTTTAATCGGTAGGGCAATCCCGTATTACAGTACGTATCTCTTCTTCTTATTCTCTTTTATGTACTGGCGACTCATTTCATATTCATTAGAAACATTTCTGACACTTTCATGTTATATCTATGTGAAACGTATGTCTTCTTTTTACTAAGTGCCTAACACTCCCCAGTAAAGTGATTGTAGACTTGAGAGTTAAAAAGGACTTCTTGGAAAAACGCGAAAACCTGAATTGCATATATTTATTCAAACTTTTCAATGTCAGTACTTGTAACTTTAACGCACAATATACTATCACTTTTGTACCTTAATACTCACAAAAACGCAAAAAATAGAAAATTTAAATAAAACGCCAACTTCACTTCTTCCGGACGCTTATTATCTTACTTGCAGTTAGCATGCAACAGGCAAATTTCACACGATATCTGCTGTCAAAACGGGAATTTGTGTACTTAATGTAATTTATATTATGGCGCTATATCTACCGCGAAAAATGCATTGTACAGTCATGGCGCAATAGACATGCAATCTTCACACATGATATCAGTTTTTAGAACAAAGTTTTTTAACGCGGCTTGCGGGAGGTTCGAGTTGGTAGAAATCGTCACGTAAAAAAAAAGACTTACGTGGGGCTAGCTTGTTAGCTCTATATATATATTCACAGTGATATTTTTCAATACATAGATTAATTTATATATAAGTTGAAACATGTCCTGTCACGCAAAGCGTCAAGTGGCGTCTCAACTATCGATTCAAGGTCACGCGCACCGACACCAATCGAATAAGAAAGTTAAGATCCGTATCCGTATCCGCAGATCTTGACACCAAATATCCGTATATTCATTTTTAACGATCCGGCACAACACTACCAACAGGTCAGTACGTACCTCTCGCGTGGAGCGCAGCTTCTTCCCCAGCGGCGTGTAGTAGTAGATGTCGGCGTTGCGGCGCGAGTGCGCGTCGAGCGCGGCGCGGTACACGAGCTCGCGCCGCCAGCCGCGCTCGAGCGGCGCGCGCAGCAGCGGCGACGACATCTCCGGCGCGGGCCGCCGCGCGCGCGCGTCCGGCGACCACGCCTGCGCGCCCGCGCCCGCGCCCGTCCTCGCCCCGCCGCCCTGCTCGCGCGCACGCACGCACGCACACGCACACACACACACAAGACATATTACTTCACCATATTACTAATACATTTCATGACATTCATTCCTAAAACCTTTAGCTATTTGACTGGCCGGTTGGCGCAGTGGCATATGCATTAGGGTGGGTCACTGAAGTATGGAGAAAAAAAAAATCAGTTTCCTTTCCAGCGCAGTGATAAAACGGTGTCAAATTATAAGTGTAAATAGACTGTGAAGTTTGGTAGTAATCGGAGTTAATCTTCTGCCTTCGGTTTCATGTGGAAATTTTCAAAAAATGTGGTCAGAAAGGTCTTAAAAGTATGCCAGAAAAAGTTACACTGATCGATGTTATTTATGAATAAAAGTCTTAAATCAACAGTAACTGTGTTTATTAAAAAGAAACTAACATCGCAAATAACTATTACAATAGATAAAATAAAAAATAATCATTATAGTGAAGGGCTTAATTAGTGGCAAAATCCTTTTTGCTGTCGAATTTCGGCATTAATTTCCTCGCATCGATCTGGGCTTTGATGAATCCTTCTCTTACTGTTTTATTACATAAAGTAGCAGAAGCTTCAGTCACTGCTTTGACTGCTCTTTCTACTGCTTGTGTGTGACAAGGGAGGCGTAATAAATTTAATTCTCCTTCTCCCTTTCGTTCAACAAATAATCGGAGATTTTCTTCGGTTACAAATTTTAAAATCGGTGGCTCAGTGATGTTTTCTTGCCAATTCAAGAGGTCATAATATGTCGATGCATTAAAGTTTACCTTTGGCAACTGAAACCGACGCAATCTTTTTGGTGTTGCTGATCTAGCTTTCAAAATACGACGAGCAGCCAATTCACGAATGTGCGGCTGGGGATCTGTCAACATTGCAAGCAATAAGTTTTCTGGGTGTGCGAAATAACAGTTTCTTTGAATAACTGGGTCAATAACAGCTTTCAAAGTTGTTGGTAAATATCTGGTTAGTTCTATGAGCTTAAAAAAGTGACGCGGTCCATTTTTACAGCTGGGGTGCGTTTTTATAGAAAATTATACCGGAGCGTAAACCTTGACAATGTACGTTGCCAGAGTGATTAGATTTGCAGAGGGAGTCTCCACTGAAACATACAGACGGAGAATCCTGTTGGCACGAATTAGCCATCGGGCATGGGACATTTTGCCTGGTGATATGTTTGCTAAATTGCTAGGAAATGTGCCTGTTGAAGCTGCTTGAACTATTCTGTACAAGTATTTTTGGTCTGTACTAATATTTTCAGCGGAAAGCTCCGGTAAGTTCGTCGGAATAGGTTGAAACTGAATTATAGGTCATTTGTCACAGTTATCAAGTTCTTTGCCAATTGTCTCTGAAAATGTCTGTGGTTCAGAGGTACTGCCATCAATGTGTTGAAACAGGTGTTTAAATGGGAGCTCATTCATATGCAATAGACAAATAATCCACTGTAAGGGTCGATACAATCTTTTTTCCAGCATCCGTATAACTCCGCCGCATTTACCAACATTTACGTTGGTGCCGTCACATCCGATTGCAATCAAACGATCCATCGATATATCCGCATTCAAGAAAAAGTTGAATATTTCATGTTCTATACACTTTGCAGTGCTTGAAGCAGGTGTAACCTAACCCAAAAATTTCGAGTCAGGTTCCTTTATCAAAGAAATATGCTCTTCAAGTATGCGTCGCCTATACTTTTTTCCATCTTTTTCAGACATAGTCAAAGTTTGGTCTTTTCTTCCTTCGAAGTATAATGTCGGTATTTGTGACACAGTTTGTTGTGAAATTATGTTTGTCTCTAGCTTTTTTCTTTCTCGGCGCAGCTTATTTTTGTCTATTATTTGTGAACTCGACGCATGCAGAGCTGCTGATGTGATAGCTGCTCCTGCCCTGTCAGACACTCCAAATCTATCGCATGTTTTTGACAGTAAAGCATAATCAACTGCAGTTGTAGTACTCTCTGATTCAGTACTCGAAGTCCGCAAATGATTTTGAGTTGGTTCTTCACAATCCGATTGAGCGCATTCGGATTCAGATGAGCTACTCAACTTTTCCGTACATATTTCAGCTACTTTTGGTTGTTTGCTTGCAGATTTTTCTCGTAACAGCTTTCTTTTCAGTGCTCTTGTAATCTGTTTAATTGTGCCAACGTCAATGCCACCTATCATCATTTGCCTAGCTGTTCGTTGGTCTGTTATGAAGTTGTGTTCTCTTGCTGGTATTTTTTTGTTTTTAGGACAAGCACATTTGAGTAAATCTCGACACTTGCAAGCCGAAATATCAAACAAAACTTTACTTTTAAGACGAAACTCTTCCAACTTGTTTTCAGGTATTTTTGGGAGAGACTTAAGAAGTTTTTTTGCACTTTAAATGATATGTTTGTAACATTACCTTTATTCGTTTTGGTGTTACTGTAGAAATAGAAGATTTCGCCCATATTTCTATCAATTTTGCAACTATAACGGCCTCGATTTCTTTATATGTTGGTTCTTTTTTAGTTTCCCTCTCATGTTTTAACCTGTGTCGGGTCCACTCATAAAATTTCATCGTATCTTCATAGGTTGGCAAAATGTAGTCTTTTAAATAACATAAATCACCAAACAAGGGACACTTCCAACTATTTCGAGTGCGTTCCATTCTTCTGATGATGCAAAACAAATGACTGCACTCTATCACGCAACGTGCGACACTATTGTTTTACAGGTCAATCGAGCGTCACTTGTCTCATCGAACACTCCGCCCCACCCCCCTCCTTAACCCTGTTCTTGAACTCAACCAAACAAACGTCTTTATTTATTGTTACTAAAAACTATTACTAACTATTAAATCGGAAGTTATTAACTTAAAAAAAGTATCGGAAACACGTCAAAAATCTACTTTTTCAAAAATTTCTTTCACAATCCGGAGGCAATTAAACTTAAAATAATGATATGAAACTACGTATAAATTAACTGAACCATTTGGCACCTTTTTATGCTGAGCCTTTTTAAATAACGAAAAAAAAAATTTTCGACCCACCCTAATATGCATCTGCTTTCCAAACTAGGGTCCCGGGTTCGATCCCCGGTCAGGTCAATTTAGGAAATGGACTTTTCTAAATTGGCTTGGAGTCTGGGTGTTACTGGGAACTCCCCCAGAGTTCGTTGTATGGTACCCATAGTACAAGCTTACTGCTCAGTTTGGGGTCACACAATCTGTGTAATTGTCAGAAGTATTATAATTATTACATTATTATTTAACACCCACGCTTTAAAAAACAACACGACACGTATTTCGCCTCTCAACGAAGCATCCGCAGGATATTCCAGAGATCAAACTCGGTCATCTAACCAGCGCCGGACCTATACTTAACGAGCCCTTGAACACGAAGGCTGTGGCGGCCCCGTTGTAAGGAAATCAAAAGCGAATTGATCATTTTATATATTGTGAAACTTATGTAATGGAAAACTCTACTCTTTTAGTTTTTTATTATCTAATTATATACAATATATAAAAAAAATATCGGTTATTAAATATCATATTTTCTCAACGGAGTTTTATTATTTGAATGATCAATGAGTATGTTCCATGTACTTCGAATTTACGAAAATGTAGGACAAAAATTGGGTTATTCAATTTGTGGGGGCCCTTGGCTTGTGAGAGCCCCCAGGCACGTGCCCAAAGTGCCGTTATGTAAAAATCCGCCACTGCAGTTAACCAGCAATTCGGTGCTGATTAGCTGACCGATTCTGATCTCGGGAATATCCTGAGGATGCTTCGTTGAGAGGCGAAACACGTGTCGATTAGTGGTTTTTTGAGTTTGAGCATAAAATAGCTAAAGATTTTAGGAATTCATCACAAGATTACTTCACTGTACGTCTAAGGCATTTCTTTAGAAAAAAGATCAATTTTCATCCAATCGATGGAACTGATTCGCATAAAAAACGATGTTCAAAAGATCGATTACTCAAAAATCGATCTCTTCCATTTACAAAAGACCGATTATTCAAAAATCGATATCATCAATTTCTTTAGATATTGCTTGGTAAAAATAAATGCTACATGACCCAAAAAAGCGCTAAATCTAGCCCCGAAAGCGCTAAGGTGGCAGCAGTGTTTGATACTCGGACCAAGAAACATAATGCATATAGCCTCTTACCACTGTGTCAAACGAATTCTTCTGTCTCTTTCTATCTCATTGAACGTAAGCACGAGTAAAACAATTAGCTATAGTAAGTATAGCAACCTCGCACTGTCAGTGTATTATTAGCAAAATACTCGCAAATCTTTAAGTGTTTTGATTACTAGTATTCACAAAAATAAAAATATGTCATGTTCAGCTGTGTGTCGTTGTACTGTGATCTTCCCTAGTTACGCACATTAGTAAAAATCTAGAAAGTCAATCAACAAAAAAAGGAATTCTTTAAGAACACGCTTTTAGAGCAAATACACCGTCCATTGCGATATGTGGTCCGGGTCTACTAAAGCTACATAGGGATGGGGATTCTTTAGAAAAAATATCGATTTTTAAATCGGTTCGGTTCGCAATCCATTGAGTCCTTTACCAAAGATTGATTACTCAAATATCGATCAATTTTTTAGATTTTGCTTTGTAAAAATAAAAGGTAAATGACCCAAAAAGCGCTAAATCTAGCTACGATAGCGCTAAGGTGGCAGCAGTGTTTGATATGTGTACAATTTATTAAAAAAAAATTATGCTCAACTTTTTCGTTTATTTTATACTTGCGTTCTTAACAATACAGAAACATCGTCGAAACTCGTTTTTAGGTGTCTTACATCGATTCACTGCTTGAGAATGAATAAAATACAGATTTTTTGACCCCAAAAGATCGATAGATCGATTCTTCAACTCATCGATCTCAGATTGCCATCCTTGAGCTAAACTCAACCTGTAGCCCGCGGGCCGCGTGCAGCTTTAAATAAATGTATTATACATAGGCATACAAATTTTGCTTACATTATTAGTACCAAGATATCTTTGTGAATGTACTCAGAAATAAAGTAGGTATGCAATGATTGAATGTATATAAATGGAATCTCCAATCGTTTATTCTTTTTGGTGCTAAAACACCGTGAAAGTCAAAACTATGTAAAATGTGATACAAAACTTTCTAATGTAAATGAATATTTTTCCATATTTAAGGTTTTTTTTAAAAATACTGATATTTTATTTTCCGATTATATCGCAAAAAAATAGATGCAGAAATAAATAGGCACATCATATCGGAAAAAACATCTATGTTTTTTCTAGATGAACATCACCATTTCATAGCTTTGTCTCTCAGACACTTAGATGTAGAAAGACCTCCCTATCGTTTTTTTTTTACTCCAGACCATTACACAGATTGTGTGACCCCAAACTAAGCAGTAAGCTAGTACTATGGATACCACACAACGAACTCTGGGGGAGTTCCCAGTAACACCCAGACTCCAAGCCAATTTAGAAAAGCTCATTTCCTAAATTGACCTGACCGGGGATCGAACCCGGGACCCTAAGCTTGGAAAGCAGATGCATAAGCCACTGCGCCAACGGGCCAGTCAAATTTAGTTTTGCCTTAAATACTACAGCATGGAGTTCTAGAAAAAGACCGAAAAGGTTTCTAAAGGGTTAACAACGCGTGAATAATAGCTCTAGTGCTGCGGAAGTCCATATGCAATGGTAACCACTTACCATCAAACGGATCGTATGCTTGTTTGCCATCTTTGTGGAAAAAAAATTGTTTTAGAGGAAAGTTAAACAAACAATATATTTTATGATTGTTTTAAAAGCATTTCTTTGTAAACTCACGTCAACATTGATTACATCGCCATCTGATCTTGATGACAAAGCTGATGAAGGTCTTGATGCATCTGTAAACAATGTTTTATTACTTTAATTTTCCATTCATAATGATTCAGTAGAAAAACAACGTTATAGAACTAACTGGACATGGCCAAAAAATATCAACACATGTTAAGGGCTACAAATTCAAAAAATAATAAATGAATGACTACTGACGCCTTATAGGGCGTTCATTTCCAGTGAATTACTCCTAGGAGGATAGGTATGTACATCCCATTTTTTTTTCATTTTCGACTTTAATGTAAACAAACAAGAAACTAACCAAAATTTCACTAAATTGTCACTGTTCCGTAGCACTCTAATTAGCACTAGTTTTCTGTTACAAACACGAAATTATGAAATATGGACAAATAACACTAATATTATCCAATATAGTAGAGCATTGAAAAAATTAAGGTTATTTGTCAAACGTTTTGTTTTTAATTTGTAGTGTTACCAAAAGGTTGCCTACGTTCCTAGATCATCAGTTCACTGTAATGTGAGTGATACGGTTCATTGGAAATATAAGACAGAATAATAACAGAATAATATTATTGTTTACGATGTGCAAGCAATAATAATATCTTATTCTTCATTTCTAAGTAATTTTTAATAATACAAATTTTCCGTATGATGAAGTTTATTATTCTTTTAATTCCTAGTGATTCTTATTGGAGCACAAACACACAAATGGACAAAAATTCTAAAAATGTTTGTTTTCCATAAACTAATAACTATGAAAAACTGAGTCAAAAAGAGAGCAATCTACCCCATCTCATGTTGTCATAGTCGCCACATTTGTTTACATTAAGGACAAAAATGAAAAAAATAGGAGTAAGGTCGAGCACCGACGAGAATTTTTACATCTCTTTTGTAATTTTTAACCGACTTCAAAAAAAGAAGGAGGTTCTCAATTCGTCTCTATGTTTTTTTTTTGTTTTTTTGAAGATACACTAGATAACACGACCTGCTTATAACCTTTATTTATACTGATGATTCGATTCTCTTGTATATCGTTGCCCTCCGGAATTAGAATGAAGTTAATTGCAAACCTGCCCTAGATATTGATTTAGGTCAAGACCACTCAAAAGGGAGAAATAAAAATTTTTTATTAAAAAAAATTAAACCGCCTTCAAAAAAAACACTGAAAAGTATAAAATAACTATCCTATACTAATTAAAACTCAAGTACAATTAAAATATCTTTATAAATACGATACACATACCTATATAATTAAATTTGACAGTTATTGAAGTCCGTGCTAAATCAATGTGCAACAACATAAAGTTGGGCTTGGCACCGACTTCAGTAGTGTATCGTATTTATAAAGATATTTTAATTGTACTTGAGTTTTGATTAGTAAAGGATAGTTATTTTATACTTTTCAGTGTTTTTTTTGAAGGCGGTTTAATTTTTTTTAATAAAAATTTTTTGGATATTCATTTATACATTTCAGTTTTAGTTTAGTTTCTCTACTATATTCGACCATTCCAATGGTTTCATTTAGGTTCATAATCAGTAGATATCCTGCACTGGTGCGGGATTAGTGCGGTGTAGCTCAACATGTTAAATTTCTTACTGACCAGTGTCTTGGCGCGGTCTCTTGTTGGCTCTGAGTGGGGCAGGAGGTGTAGCCATCACATGCCTCACCGGAGTGAAGTTCTCGCGTGCTGCTGACACTTCAGCTTCCATGCGTTCTGTATGAGATTACAACATGTTCCTAATCAACTTACCATTAAAATTGAGTGTCTGTGGTTTCTAAATACCCTAAATAATAATTCATATGGTTATTCGTACCTAACCAAAACCCAATCACGCTTTTTTTAAATTTTTGTCTGTTTATTTGTCAGGACAAATCTCCGAAATGGCTTAACCGATTTTGACGTGACTTTCGTTGGTAGGTAAAGAACTTTTCAGAAAGTAATCTAGGCTACTTTTTACAGTTACTGGAAAAATACCCTTAACGCAGGTCAAATCGGAGGCACAACTATATAAAATACGAGTGACCTGTCAGTGACCTGTCCTGGCTTCGCACGGGTAGAAATTTTTTTGAAAATAAAATACAGCCCGTGTTACTCGCTGATAATGTAGCTTTCTACAGGTGAAAGAATTTTTGAAATTGGTTGAATAGGTTTTAAGTTTATTCATTACATACAAACAAATAAAGTTTATCTCTTTATAATACTAGTATAGACAAAAAGCATATATTTACTAACCCAAAATACGGCTATATTCCAATGTAGAGTCATTCTCATCACCTAATTCAAACCCTCTGAATTCTTCATCGTTATTATCACTAAAGGCTATAGATGCTCTGCGTTTTATACCTCGTTTATCATCAATAATCTCATCTTCTGCTTCTTGCTTTACTTCTGTTTGCATTATGTCTTTGACATCTGCAAATAACAGAAAATATAATAAAATTTAATATATTCTATCTTGAAAATGTACACAGATACATAATATTACCAACATATTTCCATTCGGGGAAATTTATCTATCCTATCAAGTGCAAGATAATCACATTTAGCAGCTA
Source organism: Zeuzera pyrina (assembly GCA_907165235.1). Classification (NCBI taxonomy): domain Eukaryota; kingdom Metazoa; phylum Arthropoda; class Insecta; order Lepidoptera; family Cossidae; genus Zeuzera; species Zeuzera pyrina. The sequence goes on from OU015641.1 coordinate 12,278,137, forward strand.
TTTTTGGTAATAAGACTTACAAATAGCAACATAATATGATAGCCACAAGTTGTTGGCTCATTGTTTTTATAATTTCCTTATATTAAACCCTGTCCTTTGGCTATATTGATATATTGTGCAGGAATATAAGCTGGCATATTGTAACGGCTTTATAACCAATACAGGAAATATGGGGATGTGCTTTAAATTAACTATGCTTTACATGTTTTTATACTAAAAATGAAATGTATTACTAAGGTATCTATGGAATTTGTTTTTTAAAAGAAGACTTTAGAATAATTTAAAAACCTAACTTTGCGTTTGCCTTAGGCTCGTTTCCCACTATGCCGGGAAGGCTGTTTCGCTGGATACCATCGCAATACTCAACATGTTCACATTAGGCAGATTTTATATGGCAAGATGACCGATCTTACTCAGTCCTCAGTTCAGTCTCTCTTCTCTCTTTTGATGAATATTAGACGACCTCGATGGCGCAGCGGTTTAGACGTTGCACTCAAGCGCGGAAGGTTCCGGGTTCAATTCCCAGTCGGGTCAATTTAGGAAATGCACTTTGAAAGATTGTCTCTGGTCTGGGTGTACTGAGAAAGGCTCGTAGTAGTCATCATAGTAATCGTCTGGTTCTTATAGCACAGATCAGATGATTGGTGTGTAACGTCTGGCGCATTATTAATATTATTGGGAAGACTCAATGGACATAAAAGGTACAAGTTACAAACAAATGTCTAAGGTAAGATTTATGCACTTTTTAATAAAATTTATCCCTGTTACTAATAAAAATTATATGGAGGTTAAACTTCGGAACAAATTGTTTATCCCTTTCCATCATTTTATTTTGTTCATAAGCTTGAGTATGCCAGAAGGTAAATATATTTACTTTTTAAAATTAAGTTTAATTTCAACACAAATCCTAACTCCTCCAAATTAAGTGGGCGGGGCCATTAGTGGTAAGCTCTGCTTGGTGGCTCACTCTTTGGTGTTGGGTAGGGGGCAATTGGTTTAAATAGTTGTGCAGCTGATTCATTTGTTGATTCGGTGCTGGTTAGCTGACCGAGTCCGATGTCTGGTATATCCTGAGGATGCTTCGTTGAGAGGCGAAACACATGTCGATTGGTGGCTTCTGGAGTTTGAGCGGAAAATAGCTAAAGATTTTATGAATTCATTCCATATTCCATGTTTACGAGGAAATCTAGTTGATGAAAGCTTAGCCCAAAAATGGAACACTAATTATTTTTTGTGTAGTCTGTCCATATGTCCTAGAACTCACAACGGTTTATTCCTATCACATATACACTTACTGCTCAACACAAAAGATTAAAAATAATATGAATTCCAGTCCCGAATTCCTTACAAACTCACAAGTCATTCAATATATTCAAGTAAATGAAACTGCAAGGTGTTTTTGAATGTCGTCTACCTTTGTCAAGTATACGCAGTGCCAACTTTAGGGGTGGGCGGACCAGATGGCCGCCTGGAGCGCTGGGGTCCAGCACCCGCGTGTGGTCCTCACTTAACCACTTAATTTGAATATCACTGTCCTCTCAAATCAAAGAAAATCAAAATTCAGCCTTTTAACATAAAAGTGAATATGAGTATTCAGCATGTGTAACATGACCTGTCGTTTTGTTGCTTGTCCTATCCCTCACTAACTACTGTAGGATGAAAAAGACGCACTGAGCGACTGGCAACAAATGGCAACTCGTTTAAGCCCCTTGTTTCCCCTTGTGTCCCCTTGTTTTAACTTTTTCCTCTTGGCTTTCTACATAAGAAAATTGAATAACTCGGATACATAACATGGTGTACCATATTCAAAATAAGTTATTTAAATTATAACTAGAAAAATAAAACGACGCCAAATGAATGACTCACCCAGGACAACAAGATGGTTAAGGCCGAGTTTAGTATACCTTCCTGTTCTCTAAATCTTATATACCTCTGACTATCCTGTTAGGGATAGAACATGAAAACATGCATGTATATTGTACACCTAGATCTTCAGTTAGAAATCTATCATTTCATATTTCTCATGAAACTTTGTGTATGTCGAACTCGCACATGACTAGTTTTTCTCACCTAAACCAGAATGAAAGTAAAGGACAGTTCCAAATATTGTCAATATTGAGCAACAGAGGACAACTGCTTCTTTAACTGCTTTGCAAATAAAATATTCAATATCAATCTAAGCACATAAATAATAATTAACCATTGGATAACCTCTCTACACTCATTACTATAAGATAATGCGAAAACTAACTTTTGAACTGAAAAAATTTTTAATGTGAATAATTCGGAAAAATAATTGAAATTTCAGAAAAAGAAGACTAATACTATGAATGGATAAAAAATGATTGCGTAAAAATGAATAATTCGCTACTGCCAGGTAAAATAAGATTAAAAATTTAATATTCGCTCACAACTAATGACTTTGACCGATAATCAAACATGTAAACGGATCCAAGTTTTACAAAGATAAAAGAAACTGTTTACTTAAAAATTAACTAGTATAATAGTCTCAAAACCATATGGAATGGTACTAATTATATTCATAATTACTTAGGTAGGTTATCTAAAGTTGAAAGTTGTGTACATAAATGACATACCTTGGGATACTGATGCAGGTTCCTCAGGTTGTGCTACTTCAGATTCGGTAGGGGTTTCAGAAGCACCCTGTTCTGCGTCTACGGGGCTCGCTGCCTCAACTTTAATTTCACTTGTTTGAGGTTCGTTTTCAGCACTGTTATCAATGACCGCCATTTCGTCCGACATTGTCAATTTTATGAAAATTTGTCAATAAAACACTGTCAAAGAATAAAGAGACACATAACACGCTGTTACGACACCACTGCAGCTGTGTCGACAAAATTATCAACGTTTGTGCGAGTCACACAGATTTCCCGCTATAATGGTGCAGAAAAAAACTTTTGAGCGTTACGTACACGAAACATTTATAAGACACTTTTCACAAATTCATTCTCATGTGCCTCTATGTTTATTAAACTGCATCAAAGAATATCACTGGAAACAGAAGTAAATAAGACAAAATTTAATTATTACACGAAGACATAACAAATTCCAAAGAAAATGTCTGCGATCATAAACAACATCCGTTGCTGTTCTACGACGCCATTCTGTATCTATGGTTCGTTTACTTGTTGTCTATGAAATTTATAGTGTTGCAACATCTGTAATTCTCATTGGTTATAGCCCAATGACTAAGAAAACTATTTCGGACTGCAGCGTAGATAGAGAAAACTATAAACTACGCCATAGATTCTATCACAGAGAGAGATTAACTTATCCATATGTAACATAGAAGAGAGTTATTGTATTATCTGTCCTTTAGCATGTGCCGGTTTTTTCAAGGTCAGTAGTGCGATTCTCTAACTCAAATTAGTCAAATTCACTTCTGACTCCGCGGTGAGATTGTCAACTGTGATTTGGTATTCTCTAAAGTCGACAGAGATACTAGCGCCACCTCGATGTGTGGCGGCGACGAGTTGTACTAACGTAAATGAATTTTATGAAGTTTCGCAAAATATAACAATCTAATCTAAATAAACGAATTTTATTTAACGTAATTATCTCAGAAGAAGTTAAAATACTCTAAGACTAAATATCGAGTGAGATGTTTACTCTTAAAGCAATCCCCGACAAACTCGCATCTAAGATCACTTAACTTCGCTCCTAGAATGTTTGGTTTAGTGAATTCCGTTTGAAGATCAAGTGAGTTCAAATGTGAAGTGGGGTGAATTGTCGAGAGAGTCTCGCTTTGGGTGATTCGAGTTTTTTCAGAATTGCATGGCTGGTAGCAGGCACAATGTTTGAATGAATAATTGAGCAAAACAGCACAGAGTATAGAGCTAAATAATCTCGTTTGTTTTGGAACTATTAGCCTTTTAATACTTCTTTTCCCTATACAATGTAAAAGCAGTGAAGAGAAAATACGTGAAAAATTACTCCTTTAGTTTATCAAACTTAATTTTCCGCGGCATTTTGTTACATCAAAATATTCCACCTTAAATGCTTCTTGGGAATTCTAATCTGAAATAGTGATAGAAAGATTCATTAATTTTATTAAATTCTGATTACCTAAAAATTTCACACAAATGACAATGCCCAACAACTATGAAACTTTGCCTCATCCACAACTTTGCATGCCCAGAATTAATATTTATTTTATTGCATAGGCTATTAAGAGCACTTCGAAATAGTATAGTAACTAAAGTTAAATAGAGAACAAATCTAAAGATATTACAAAGAAAAATTAAAAGCGCCTACCAAAAAATAGCACGCGCATCGCGAAATTTTCGAAAATGACCCAGAAACACAGCAGGGGTTGTTATTTACATACAATAATTTAATCAAATTGCTAGAAAAACAAGTTCGCACGTCCATCCACAAGCAAATATACACGTGCATGGTGTGATGTAACTTAATAAAAATCTGGAATGTCAAAGTCACGTTAGGTGTGTCATAATTCATGGGTCAAACTTGGACAGCGTCGTTGATTTCCTATTTTCCTGTCAGTTATTTCATTCACGAAAGAAGTAATTTCATTTTTAGAGTTTTTACGTAATAGCTTAGAAAATCTAGCGCTATTAAATTCTGGGATATGGTCGTTTTTTATAATAAATCTGCACATAACGTAATACAAAGAAAAAAATGTCAATATTTACAGCCTTGTTAAGCCATAATGAATCTCTAGTTACTAAAAATATTTTCTATTTTGAATACGGCTTGCGCTAGCATAAAGAAGTTATATACCACACAGAAAATCATAAGAAATTAAAATATATCTTTTAAATAGATTGGTTACTCTGGTTAGTGGTAGCAAATTTGGGCATTGTCATTTCAATTTAAAGAATTGCTCTTAATTTGCTATACGAATGCCACCTTTTGTTGACTGATTTATGCAATATTTTAAATGCAAAAACCAAAAACCAGTAAAATGATTATGCAGTAACATAATATTCAAAAATAAATGTCAGAAAACAAAAATAAACGTTATTTGACATTAATTTATTTTATGCTCGGACCAAGACATATAATGGACGGAACCATATTTATTTCCCCCTCTTGCCACCGTGTGACAAACAAATTTCCCTCTCTTTAGTTCTATCTTATTGAGCGTACCACGAGTAAAAGTCAGCTAATGAGTCGGTCACGAAATAAAAATTTGAAATACTCGTGAAACTTAAGTGTTTTGGCACGAAAATAAAAATACGTCATGTTGTTCAGCTATGTATAGTTGTACCGTGACCTTAGTAAAAGTCTAGAAAGTCTGTCAACAAAAAAGGTACTTATAGGACATGCTTTTAAAGCAAATGCTCCTCCGTCCATTGTTACTGGTTCCGAGATTTTATGGTTGGAAAAATATACCTTGTATGTAAATCTACCTTAACGTATGTGATACGTTCCATTAGTAAATACCGTCACACCTTCTCATAATGTTATTATTAAGCACATTATTAACTTTCGACGGCGTCGTTATAAACCCACCTACGCTACATGGAAATAAATATTAGCTAGGAACACTAATAGCATAGCTAGATAGAAATCCACAGTATATTTTTTCCGCGGCCGCGGAGAAAAAATATACTGTGGCCTGTACTGTGTGTAAAATTAAATATGTGGCCGCGGTCCTCCGTACTCTATTTAGTATTACTCTCTCTACGGATATAATTATGGACTTCGTCATACGGATCAGGTAAGCAAAGTTCATCATTAAAAATCGCGATGCCCATCAAGATTGTGATCAAGATGAGAATTGAACAAATGATGGAATTCAATTTCACAGCTCACAGTACCGGCTAAAAAAATGATATTAATTTATGTGGTACATTTACACTGTCTTCAAAATTGGTGAAAATAAAGACAATATTGCCATTAATTGCTACATAAAAATATAACGTCATGCAAATAAATTTTACTCCTTTGATATAATCAAAGTGTTACTCTTTCGTTATAACACAGACACATTCACACACAGATAGACGCTATAAAAATAATCTCAGCATCTAATAAAATTAATTAAAAAATTATATTTTTTTATGAAAAATAAATTTCTGTATATAATAAATGAACAAACTTGACAACCTGTCATCCTGACGACGACGTTTAGCATAAAGTTACGAACGTCTCGCAATAGTTTAAACTTGGCTGTAGTTAAGAATCTTTAAATTTAGCTGGATGCTGTCCTCCGGAGGTAGTGGAAGACGAATTACATAAATTTTATTACATAAATTCGAGTAACTTTTGATCACTAACGTTTCCTTTCTGTCTCTTTCTAACTCCTAGAAATAGTTGGAAAATATACCTATCAACTAGTATGTATGAGATTGTTACAATCATGTAGATATACCAACAGCTAAAAAATTAAAAGAAATGCAGAGGAATAGAGATGTTTCCAAACAATTTCTCGAAATCAACTACCTTCTCAGAGTGCGACTCCTATTTAAATACCTCTCCATGTACAAAGCGGATTCTGATCTAGCGGAGTTGGAGCTTTGCCGGCCGCTGCAGCGGTGCGCTCGCTTCACTCGGCTCGCACGTAGTGGTAATAATACCTAACACAACATGACCTAACCAAAAAGAGTGTTCATGTAGAAATTAAGAAATTGATATCGTAAAACTGTGAACTTATGAAGTGGAACTTTAAATCTTGAATACTTGCGTTGAATGTCTTGTGTATACCGTCATGTTACATCATTTTACAAATGAATTTTGCAAAAAATTACCCAACGTGAAGCAATTTAAACTTTTGCCTGTATTTGTCTTCTCAAATGCCTGCCAAGCATTATAAATTGCCATTAAACCACAACATTAAAGTCTCAGTGATTAAAGTTGTCAACAAAATTTTACAGCGAAACTTAATTTTGAAGTTTAACTTATTTAGTGGACAAAAATAGTAAATTTATTGCGGATACTATTAATTTAAAAGTAAATGTCATTAATATCAACAGTAGTTTTATAGAGAAAACCATTAACTCTTAAGATTGCGAGTTATAGATCGATTTAGTAATTCCAGTGCTCCATTATACGAATGGGATACTGTATGTAATGATGAATGAAGCTATAGAATTAGTATTTCTATCTACAACTCACAATCTTTAAAATAAGAGATTTTCTCTAATTTCCTACTATTCTACTATTCCTACTATTCATACGGTATCCAGCTAGATCAATGCCTAGCTTGATTCAAAGATTCTTGGCGGCAGCCAAGTTCGAACTGTCGCGAGATATTCGTAAACTTCATGCAGACATCATTGTCAGTATGACAGTTTGTCAAGTTTGTTCATTTATTTCATAGTTTTATTAAATTTCATAGCAAATTGTAATATTTTAAATGATTCATTTTTTTCTGTGAGGGGAATGATGAGATTTGAGGAAGTGAAAGAGATATGTAAGGATCGCGACTCCTGGCGCTCCGTCCTCTAACTACCCCGCTGGGTCACAGCGTGAAGATATGTTGTTTATTTATGAACAGTGAACACAAGTTTGACTTCTGAATTATGACTTATGACACACCTAACGTGACTTCGACATTCCAGATTTTTATTAAGTAAAAAAATTTTTTAAGTAAAAAAAGGAATACATACGTATTCTTTTTTTTTTATTGCGGCTATGATTATTTTATAGCGTCTATAAAATTTTTAAAGATATTATATTTTTAACAAGGGGTAACATTTAATTGTATGGCGTTATATTTTTATATAGTAGTTAATATAAATTTTGTACACATTTTCATCACTTTTGAAACACCACACCACACCACAGTATAAAGGAGTATATTTGTTCTGTGGTTTAAATGTATCCCTACATAATTATATCCCTATCTATAACACAATATGTTCGGTTTAAGTATTCAAGATTTAAAGTGCCATTTTACAAGTTTAAATTTTTTACGATATTATTTTGCAATTTCTTTATGAATAGTGAACACTCTTTTTGGTTAGGTTAGGTTAGTATTTTTACCACAACGCGCGAGCCGAGTGAGCGGAGGGAGCGTGCCGCGGCAGCGACCTACGAAACGTCAGATCAGAATCCGTTTTATACATGGAGCGGTATTTAAATAAGAGGCCGCATTCTGAGGTGGTAGTTGAAGTCGAGAAAAATCTTGAATCATCTCTGTTCTCCTACATCTCTTTTCATTTTTTATATACGAGTAATATATACAGGGTGTACATACAAATGGGACATATTTTTGAATATGCTATAGTATATCGAGAATTCATCTTGATTACGATTTAATAAAGTATTATTATGCAATAATAACAAAGATACAGGTTAAAACACAATTTATTTCACTTGTGCTTCCCCTTAACACAAGTAAAAGACACCGAAATTTAATTTTTACCTAATTTCACAAATCCACAGAACATCTTTTATTTATGTAACAATAAGGTTGATATTCCTGTGTATGTGAAAAAAACGTATTTTTAAATTAGATTAGAATGATAGGTAGGTAGTGTGCCTTTGTCGCCACGTTCTCGTCGCAATGATTCTGACCTCTCACTGCGGACGTACAAATGGTTATGAAAGAAATCGATAAAAAAACAAAAGATAGACTCTGACCTTGTATTCAGGCTGCAAATTACCAATGTGGGTAAATCACAAAATGTCGCACGATAACACTGCTACAATTTGATACTTTTTCACATCACTTTTTTTTCCATATGTATTGAGGTCCGTAGTAATTACACATTCACAAGTTCACAAACGTAAATGTTCAAAATTGCGGCCTTGCGCTTCTATGCATGCACGTGCACGCCGCGTTATCTCACTATGCACACGATGCAATACGTTTGACGTTTCTCGTTGTAATTTATTAAAGGCATCGATGATTTTGTGCTTCATGACCTCTTCTGTATCAGATTAGGTTAAAAGGATGGCGCAGGTCTTCCTTCAGCACTTTATGGACCGTACTGTGGGCCACCTGTAGTAACCTTCCGGCCGACCTTGTACTATCATCGGGATGTTCATCAAAATGATTAAGAATGAGATCGCGGATGCCTTGGTTAGCATTGCCGCCGGAATCTGTATTGCGCGGTGTAAAGCTGCCATAATCCCTTAACCGTTGCACCACTCGCGTCAGTATTCTACCACTCGAAGGCACGTGCTCATCATTACGATGTCCAAAATGGTCCAAATACAAACACAAAGCTTCACTAGAATTACCACTAGCCATACCATAAGCCAAAACCATATCGGTGTATTGCAGACAAGAAAATAATTCGTAAGTAGTTAAAAACGAATTGACGATGTACACAATGAATACGTATCACAGAGATCGTAACCCGAATGCAACTGAAAAAATTTAATTTGAACAGCTGTTCAATATGGCGGATTGGCGGTGTTACATCAAAGAAAGTCACCGTAAATCACACGTCGGCAAAGTTAAAGGCAGAAAGTATTTTAGTGACGTCACAAAGATGCCGACAAAATGTAAAGGTGTGTACATACGAAGTAAGAATTGATTTTTTAATGAATGAATATTTTTGAAAGTTTCTATGAAAGTGGACAAAGAGAATGAATTGATGAGGTAAGAGCATTGTTTCAAGGAAGCTCGGCTTCTCAAGATGAATTTCAGTAAGATAAATAGTACAAGGTCGGCCGGAAGGTTAAATGCAACTGAAAAAATTTAATAATTTTTGAAAAAAATCCTTATTATTCATAGGTAGATAAAGGTCGGATCACAATATCTAGGGATAAACAATCATGAACCATTTTTATTTCTTTGTAACATTCGATCGATTTAGGTACTGTTTTTAGTGATTTCATTATTTTATCTGCTTAAAATTACTTATTCACTTATTAATATTAAATTAGCTTTTTATTAATAAGAAAATAGGAAATTATTGTAGGTAAGTACCGATATACGAAGCTCTTCTAAAAAAACAACTTTCTAGTAGATGTTTCATCAATGTAAAACAATAACCATTATTACTAACCGTTATTTACTGGCCTGTTATGATAATGTCGTTGTGTCTTACATCCTTCGCACTACTTTGGTACATTTTGATAACATTTTATCTTACTGAAATTCATCTTGAGAAGCCGAGCTTCCTTGAAACAATGCTCTTACCTCATCAATTAATTCTCTTTGTCCACTTTCATAGAAACTTTCAAAAATATTCATTCATTAAAAAATCAATTCGTACTTCGTATGTACACAGCTTTTGCCTTTGCCTTTGCCTTGCCTTTTGACTTTGCCGACGTGTGATTTACGGTGGCTTTCTTTGATGTAACGCCGCCAATCCGCCATATTGAACAGCTGACAGTTCATGACCTTAGCGATTTGTAAACATTGTTAAGGGGTATACGAGGGGTATACGCATTATTTTCGAAAATGGTTTTCAGGCTGTATTTCAGTAACGGATGAAATTATTACAAAATAAAAAAATACGTAAGATTTAAAATCTGTAACTGTACACGATCAACCCAATTTTACGAGAAATGGTGGGGATAACACTTGAAAATTAAAACGGTCATAACTCTTAAACGGATACATTTTTTTCGATAATTCTTTTTGTAACTACATACTAAAGTTATGCCCTTTCATCCATTAAAGTAACTGTCCCGTTTTCATATACACCTGTATATATACGAGTAGGTGTACTTACGAGTTATTTCCACGAAAGAAGAAAAGAATATATACATATACGAGTAAGTGTACTTATGAGTTAAAAAGAGACAGAAATGAAACGTTACTAATCGAAGGTTACTCGAGGTTATATAATTTATTTCCAACTACCTCTTCAGAGTATAATATTCAGCTAGATTCAAAGATTCTTAACGGCCGCCACAGAATATAAGGCGGCAGCCTCGGAAGACGTTCGTATCATGGCAGACGTCAATGTCAGGATGTCAGGTAGACAGTCAAGTCAAGTTTGTTAATTTTTTTTTATAGAGAATTTTATTTTCCATAGTAAAATCTAATATTTTAAATGATTCCTTATAATTTCTATAGATGGCAAGATTAATTTATAGCGTCTATAATTTTTTTTGAAGATTAAGTATTTTTAATGAATGAGTAAAGGTATAATATTAACAGAGAATATGTAGAAAAGAAGGCAGCTCCCGCCCACAGATTTATAAATGGAAGCAGATCAAATATAATTCACTCACACATACATACCGTGTAAGTAATAACACTGTCACTTTCATTGTAGTTTAAAGTTGTATATCTTTATCCTTTTCTTTCATTTGTTGCACAATGGCACACATAGACAAATCCGAAAACGTGGCATCCGCCATCTTCCGCTTAAGTCAAAATAAGCGGAGTATGGCGTCTGTTTACTTGTGTCGTACGTCACATGTCCGATTATCAAATATTTCTTGGTGTATAAATATTATTTTGGTTGTTTAAAGTGCAAAATATGGGACAAAAGTGTTGTACCCCCAATAGTTGCAACGCCTCATACAGAAAAGCCCCGAAAATCACGTTCCATCGGTAAGTAAATCTGATGTTGCAAATTGTTTGATTACTGCATTCAGTTAGCTGATATTTTTGTATTTCGTGGCTCCGACACTTAAATATGTTGCAAACTATTAAAATTAAAGTTTCCATAAATTGTTTAAGGTTTTTTTATAGGTTTTTTATATTTTTGTACCAAGTACCTAACCAATTTTGACATTATTAGTACTTGTACCTTAAAGAGGGCTGAATTCAGAGAAAACTGAGTTTCGTAATAAAATTAAATATTAACGGACAGATACCTAAGGTTAAGCAACTATCTATTTTTTGCAACTATCTTTTGATTTTGATGTATACCTTGTTAATGTCGGTTTTCTAAAGGATGAAAATCTTCAAATGTTTTGGTTAAAGAACTACATAAGAAAGGCTGCATAGAACAAACTGGCAGCCCAATTCTGGCGGTGTTTTGTGCTCAAAACATTTTGAACTCCATTTATTATGTTAAAGAGATACCTGTAAAACCCTGTTGTTATTTCACCATGAAATTTGACATACCTATTAAAAATGAACACGCTATCACCAAATTAATCTCTAGTCGCTATGCTAAACTGAACCTGGGCCAATGTTGTTTAGAAAAAAGCCAGTTCTGGAAGACATATCTCATAATTACAAAAATATTTTTAATTTATTTATAAAATACTACAACTTTCTTGCTTCAGGTAATCGAAGATGGACTTTATTATGCATAAATTGTGTGTTCACATGTAAAAGTGGTGAAAACAAATATGGATATCGCGAGACCAATAATGACAAATAATACCTACGATTACTTGCAATGGTAATCCTTAGCATATCTGACATTCTGCACTAGTTATTCTGGCACACATTGAAAAAAAATGAAATGATGTGTTTGATGCACATCTATAATGAGTTCTTAGATAATGTAATAAGAAATCAATCCGATTAATAAATAAATGACTGAAAACATTCTTTGTTTTATTGTGTAAGTTATTTTAGTTTTTATTCTCAATGTGATCGATCACCCATCGACTATCTCCTGATTTCTTTTAATTTTTGAGTTTTATGCGTAGTTTAGAGAAAATAATAATCAAAAGACAAAGTATAGCGATGAAGAATTATTTAATGTTTTATAAAACATTCACTGACGCTTATCTCCTTAGAAAAATAGTTAACGATAACACTCGTCTGATATAAAACTTGTTGTATTTTCTCATAACCAAGTCTCTAACACTTACAGTAAAGCAATGGTAAGTAGGCTTTACTGGAGTTACAAAGGACTGTTAAACGAAATTCCTCCAATTCCTCTCACTCGCACACAACTTTAACGTACAATATACTATAATTTTTACACTTAAAACTCCCAAAAGCACAAAAAATATCAAATCCAAATTTTGAATAAAATGCCAACCACGCTTCTTTTGTTCGCGCCAAAAAGTTTAAATTCAAAACTTTCACTTGCCTGATTATCAACTTTTCCGACTTAAAAATATATCATTTATGTCATTAAACTTCATGTACCCACATAAATCGAACCGCAACCAAGGTCATCACAATGTACATGCGGCCCAAGTCCAGCAGCGCACAGCCGTCAGGTCTCATGTATCGAACGAACAATCATAATATTGTATCATGGAGCTATTGGGAACACTCCAAATTACATCCTTCATGTGACAAATACAATCTACAAAAAGAAGGAATATAATAAAGTAATAATCTCTAAAACTAGTACATTACTTAGTTAATTTAATTCTTATTTTATCACATAAAAATATAATTTGGGGTGTCCCAAACAGTCCCGCTCGAAGATAATACGCAGTATAAGCAGCCACTGCTTAATCCGGGCCTGAGTTTTGCATGTGTGTGAGTAATATTTGTTAGTGTGAATTTGCCATGCATTTTGTATCGATGGGTATAGTCTGCTTCCCTAGAAAAGTCTGTGCTCCCGCCTCATGCGTAACGGAAACGGAAATTCTCAGCCGGATACGTAGGGTGTGTGAGATGCAGAGAGCATCTCGTTTAGTTATGCATTTAGGATATAATAATAAAAAACAATGCACACGGAAAAGTCTTTCATATCTGTTTAATTCAATTCCTTGTAGTTATATTGAAGAATGATAATAACGCTGGATTCGAATAACTAAAATATTTAGGTATCTGAGGACATTATAATAAGTTCGAGCGATTTGGACATTTTTGTATTTGACAAATGGAAGCGGTCGCATGTTTGCGTAGTGTGCGATCCCGGCTGACGCTACAATCATTACTTGTATTCCCCCAAAATATTGCCGTTGCATACATGCCACGGCGCGTACACATACAAACCGCTTACGCTAGCTTTCTATGATGACATCCTACTGTTAGGTATGTTTATACAATGACGTTATGTTATTTATGTGCCTGACACACAATTAACTAACTAAATGTATGAAAGGCAGGAAGGGGAGGGGCCCAGGAGTGGCAGACCATATCCAGGGGGGAGCATTTGCCTTGTTCTTTTTTATCATGACCAACTCTTTCAGTAAAGTTACGAAGGATTGTTAAATCAAATTTCTCTAATTTTTCTCACTTTCACACAACTTTAACGTACATTTACCATCATTTTTGTACTTTAAAACTCCCAAAACCACGAAAAATTGCAAATCTGAACTTTGAACAAAATGTCAATCACATTTCTTCCGTTCGCGCCAAAAAGTCTTACCCCAAAATTTCCCCGCTTTTGCAAATACATCCTTCATAGTCCAGTCAGGTAATTTTTAATTACAAGTTCACCTAACTCGCTAAATTTTTGCATGCTGTTGTAAGCCCCCCTGGGCCCCTGGAGACACTAAATCCACATCTTTCTATATTTTGTAATAGATTATTTATTTATTTTCATTTAATTCTTTGTAAAATTTTCTATGAAAACACCCGGGCGAACAGGTGCAAATCTTGTATCGCCTACATCTGAACCGTTTTTCGTCAAAAAAAAGATACGAGCGTAGAGGGCGCTACAACTTTGCCCCTGACAACTTTTGGGCTATCGTCAAACCTTATCACCGAGTGGGCGGGCGAAACATTTTAGAAGCGGACATTTGTTTTTTATATATATTACACAGACTTAAATCTGTGATATATTACTAATTATGAGACTTACCGTTGTATAGTAATTTAGCAAATAAGGCTTTTCAGACTTCAATAGTCTGTGCAGATTTCTTTTTGTTTGTTTTTCGAGCGAAGGCAGGGGACTAGCGTGTTGCATGAATGTTTAAAACACTTTTATGAACATTATAAAAAAAAATGCAGCTTATTATCGAATTTTCTTTTTCAACCGTTATTTGATTGGACTATTAGTTAACTACTATGGCAATGATATTTTTTGTATTATAACATTATTGTATTAAGGCGTGTAAAATGATGATGATTGAAAGTTTAATTTATATTAAATTATTTGTACGCGAATTTTCAAATCCAAGATGGCTAATATTACTTTTTTTGGAAAAATCGATATCGGTGTCAAATTGTAGGTATCCGATTACGAAAATGACGTTCATTTCCAAATCCAAGATGGCGAATATTCTTTTTTTGGATAAATCGACTTAGGTGTCATATTCTAGGTTTCTCTGGGTGCTGATTACGAGAATGACGTTCAATTTCCAATCCAAGATGGCGAGTACTACTATTTTGGATAAATCGAAATGGGTATCATATTCTAGGTTTCTCGGGGTGACCGAATGACGTTCACATCCAAGATGGCGAATATTACTTATTTGGATAAATTCCTACAAATATTGTAAATGTGAAAGTTTGTAAGGATGGATGTATGGATGTTTGTTACTCTTTCACACAAAAACTACTGAACGGATTTTGATAAAACTTACATATCAGACGTTCTATATAGCTTTAAAAGCTATGTAGAATACATTTTCGGTGAGACGTATCAATAAAGTATTCATTTTAATACAAAAACCACATTCTTACATTTGTAACGTTAATTAAAGCAATTCTCAAAAAAATATTAATAATCAACGATTAATAACTGATCGTAAATCGTCAGTTTAAGAAAATCAACGTACATTAAACATAAATAATCTTTTTCTCTTTCAAATCAAATATTTTGAAATATAAAATAATAAAAAGGTCATGTCACACTAGCAACTTTGTTGTACGGTAGTGAGGCCTGGATATGCCCAAAATCGAGTGAAAGTATGTTAAATGCTGTGGAGATGCGGTCTCTCAGAAATATGTGCGGTGTCACGCTTGCTGACAGGATAAGCAATGATGAGATACGCAGTATGACAGGGTTGCACAACAATGTTATTGTAAAAATGAAGAAAGGAATGCTTAGATGGTTCGGGCACATGGAAAGAATGAGTGATGAAAGACCGACGAAGAAAATATACAGAGCGAAAGTGAGTGGTAAAAGAAGCCAAGGAAGACCAAGGTTGACTTATGAAGATCAAATAGCCAGAGTGTTAGCAGACGGAAATGTCAAAAGCACTCGCATACCTAGGCGAAAATGTGTGAGGAGAATGATGAGATTTGAGGAAGCGAAAGAGGTGTGTAAGGACCGCGACTCCTGGCGCTCCGTCCTCTCTGACTACCCCGTTGGGGATACAGCGTGAAGTTATGTTATGTTATGTCACACTAGCGACCCGCCCCGGCTTAGCACGGGTAGAAATATTTTTTGAAAATAAAATGCAGCCCGTGTTACTCGCTGATAATGTAGGTTTTTATAGGCGAAAGAATACTTAAAATCGGTTGAATAGTCTTTGAGTTTATCCATTACATACAAACAAAGTTTCGACTCAAACAAAAGGTCTGTCGGACTGTCGGAAACAAAAGGTGTCGACTCGGACTCGGAGTCGGTGCTGGTTAGCTGACCGAATCCTATCTCTGTTATATCTTGAGGATGCTTCGTTGAGAGGCGAACGCATGATTGGTGGTTTTTGGAGTTTGAGCGGAAAATAGCTAAAGATTTTTGGAATTTATCACAATTTTGTCTATATTTTCACCAATTTTGAACTGCCATTAAATGCACCCCATTTAAAAATAATTGTAAAATGAAAAATCTAAATATGGAATGTATATAAAATACAATATTCATAATCAATAGTCGACTGAGAAACATGAATGTATTCTCTGTCTATATCTATCTCAGATTTTCGTTTCAGATTTTATTAATTAAACAAAATTGTTTCTTATAGACATATTTATTATTAAACATTAAAAAACTAGGTAAGCACCTACTTAAACTACTTGTTTTTCTTACGGCCACTCTGTTTTGGATCTTGAGGTCTTCCAAACGTTTTGCCCTTTTGACCTTTTGCACCCTTTCCTTTGCCTTGTTTTCCTTTGCCTTTTTGTAGCAAAGGTTTACCTTTTTGCACTAAATTCGCGTCATAGCGCAAACGTTTAGCGCTTCCTTTGGACGTATCGGTCAGGTCATTAGTGAAATTGCTTTGTTTTTTCTTTGATTTTCTAAGTTTATTTTTATTCTGTGGTCCTCCGTCGTCATCGTCTACAGTTCGTATGCGACGTTGTTTGCTCTTCCGTTTGGCCATCCGTGATTGCAGTAATGCTACCTGTAACAATATTGTAAGCGTTAAGCACCAAAGTTTCTTTCGTAATTTCGTATTTTAAGTAGTCATAGGAATTACGAGTATTAAAAAAAAACAATCCCTTTTACACATACAAGAATTGATGATAGTTAATCCATTTGGACACTCAAAAAACCCAATCCTGACAATCTCATATGACATAAAGCTTTACGAGCATCCAGCGACAGTTCGAACTTAACTGCCACTGATAGAATTTGTTATTTGATAGAAGTAGAAAACTTTTGAACAGTTAAAAAAACCAACAATGAAGTTAAGGCGATGCGTAGCACTTCATGACCCTCTTAGACCTCTACCCATAAAGTCTGTTTTGGATTGAATATTTCTCGATGAAATCGGCGGCGGCGAAATCTCTAGTTGTTCCAAAATATTCAACCTAATACCTTTAGAGAGTAAAAATAAGAGATTATTAAACGTAAAAACAACAATGCTTTATTAGATTAACAGATAAATTCAATTCATTCGACGCTTTTAAACATATTTACATTTAACAATTCAGTTTAAATTCAACATAATACTGATTCGTCCAAATTAAGTAGGCGGGGCCATTAGTAGTGAGCTCTGATTGGTCACTTACTCTCTGGTCGTGGATTGGTCAATTAGTACAAATAGTCGTGCAGCTGACTCATTTATTGATTGTGTGCTGGTTAGCTGACCGAGCCTGATCTCTGGAATATCCTGAGGATGCTTATGTGAGAAGCGAAACACGTGTCGATTGGTGGTTTTGGAGTTTGAGCGGAAAATAGCTAAAGACTTCAGGAATTTATCACATAGTTTGTCCCAGTTCGAGTGTTAGTATGTAGGCTAGCCGGTAAACAGAATAGGAGTAATATAATATGAGAGTGGGTTAAATAAAATTGGCGTAGATTGGATTCCAACTTTATTTATGGACAACTCGCTATACGCCGTACAAGGTGATTAGGTATTAGATAAGACAGTCACTGGCCTTAGCAGTATGATTTTCCTGTGGTGCACCGTGTAATACAGCACGCAGTGGTCCGGAGGTCGGTTGGGTACCAATTAGAGACCACGCGGTTATTCCTGAGCCTATCCTAGACCTGGCGTAGGCCCCAGCGGGATTCCAACGCAGCTTGTAGTTTTGAATTTTATTTATTATTTATCTTAAGAACGATATGAGTATGCGTTTATGCGTATGCTTTCAGAGGTGCAGTAATAATAATGAGATCAGATAGCTAATTACCCTCTAAACGACTAATCTTGCACGCGCACCGGAGCTATGCAGTCACATCTTTGCGAACCATTGCGTTATTTACTATAATTAAATGTTCTGCAGATAATTTTATATTAAATTTATAATTAAAGTGATGACATAAAATTTATAACGTTACAAGTTAACAGATGCTTGTTTTCTTACCTTTTCCATCTCGTGCTTCACTCTTTCTTCTGGTGTGTCCTTGGGCCTGTGTTTACTTTTCTTCCTTTTGCGGTTGTCGTCACCTGAATCATCGTTATTTTCATGCTTGCGTTTCGTGCCTTTACGTTTTTCTGTTGTAAAACAAAATATTACTCATATGTTATTAATTGATCTTTTATAATTCAACTACATATTATGTAATGACGACAACGTAAAAAATACAAAGCTTTATAAAGTAAGAGCCCGTGACGGCCAGACCTTTATTTTATAAAAGCTGAAAGTTTATCTGCGCATGTCCTTAACACAGGTAGGAACGACCAGCGACTATGAAGTTTGGATCATCGTGGCTTTGGCAGGTAACAGTTAACAAAGATGTATAAAATTACTCCCCAAAATCGTTAAAGTATGAGGTGTAATTTTCCTATATTTTCTTCAGGTAATATTAGAAATCACATCATCCATTGCCAGACACTTAGTATCGTGGCAACCTCCTGCCAGACACCCTTAAACTTTCATAAATTGTAATTACAATTAGTATACATACGTACAGTATACAACGACCTACAAGACTAGCAATGTAGAACTAAAAATATGTTCACCTAAAGAGTATTCAATTGGTTACAAGTTTACAACTCATAGTCAACACAAGCAAATAACGGAGGATAATGTATTTGTATTGTGTATTTACCGACATAACATAAATCGAATTCAAAAACAAATTTAACTTTGCAGTTGAAAGACACATTCTCCCATACTCGCCAACTGCAAATGTAAGTTTGTAATGGCAAATAACTAGAAATTTACGAATTTCGGATTTTTCCCTTTATTTGTGCTCTAAGACAATGCTGCTTGCCAAAGCTTCATGATTCTAGGTCCATGCAAAGTACGCTATAGGGTAAGTATAGTTTATTAAAGTTTAAGGGTGTCTGGTAGAGGGTTGCCACGATACTAAGTGTCTGGAAAGGATGATGTGATTTGTAGTATTATCCTGACTACCCCGTTGGGGATACAGCGTGAGGATATGTATGTATGTATCCTGAAGAAAATATAAGAAAATTACACTTTGTACTTTAACGATTTTGGGGAATAATTTTATACACCTTTGTTAGCTGATACCTACTAAAGCTACTAAACTTCAGCCGCTGGTCGTTCCTACCTGTGTTGGGGACATGCGCAGAGAAACTTTCAGCTTTCATAAAATAACGAAGGTCAGGCCGTCACGAGTTCTTGGGTTATTTTATATTTTACACAATATTACGGATTAGCCATTTTTAATTAGTTTTTTAACTATTAATAGTACATTGTTGGATTGTGTTTATTACTGAATAAGGGTTAGTGACGGTATAAAAATATAAGTGCCATAATCAGTTACATAATTTACTTTTCTTTGATCTATTTATTGAGGTAATATGTATACGAACGAAAAAAAAACAGTCAAGTGCGTATCGGACCACGCACAGTAGAAGGCTCCGCAGTCGGCATGAACATTCACAGTCAAAAATTACACAACATATCTCATTCAAACCTATTTTTAAAGGAAGAAAAAAAGGGAGTGGACGCGTATATTTTTGGAACGAAGTTCCTTAACGTGGCTTGCGAGAATCGTGACTTAGTAGAAATCGTCACGTAACGAAAAAGCGTTATGTCCCCTTCATTCGACTCTCAGCGTCTCTCTCTTTCTGTCTCTTCCTAACACACGCTAATTAATGGGGAAGAAAACGCAAAACTATTTGGAGATGGCGCTGCTCACGTTTGACTTATAACAAGCAATAGTCAGTTAATGGTTTTTTCTGTGTTTGAAGGTTTGATGTGTTTTTTTAAGCGATAATAGTTTCTTTATTTACAATAAAGCCAGAAGAAATAACGCTCAATGCGAGAAACAAAAAGTGAGTCAAAAGCAGTCTAGAAAATAAGGAAGACTTGCTTGTGACAACTACTATAATGTATTCTATTTGGCCTGTTTGCGAATTAAAAGCCCAGTTAAAATCTCGAGGAGCTTTTCATAAGTAACGTAAACGTTTATAGTAAACAAAATATTATATAGGTTTTAACAGATGACAGTAGATTTGAGTCAAACGATATCAGCACCTCTAGTGGCGAAGTTTGTCAGTTTTCTTCCCTGTCGAGTAACGTAGGGCGGAACCCGCGCGGCGCTAGATTCGTTAGCTATATACACAGATTCACAGTGATCTTTCTGTCTCTTTCTAATATATATATGAGTATGTTTGTGCGTGCGAGTATCGAGATTCAAACAAACGAACAGTGACTCTGTATAACTTCTTTACATTTACACAAAGAATTATTAATTTCTAGTTTTTGTTTTAAATCATACGTGAGTTTTATTGTCTCATTATTGCAATTAAGTTTTTTTTTCTATGTATGACCATATATTATTATAACTTTTTACAGAGTAGTCCGATTTTGATGGTTCTTTTTTTTATTTTAAAGGCTATATATATATCTCTAGGGTATTCCCATGGAAATTCAGTTAAGATCTGACGATGCAGTACTGCTTGAACAAAAGGATATACACATATAATTGGAAAAAACAAAAAAATGCAAGTAAATAAGAACACTGAAAAGTATATAATAATTTTAAATCTTTTACTAATTCAATCAGTAACAATTTCTCAGAGACCCACCTTTACCTTGATGCTGTGTCAACGCTAACCGTTCTTTCTCCTCTCTCTTTTCCTTGGATGTCTGAAACCACTCCCTCTGCCGCTGGGGCTCTATCTTCGGCCCCTCTTGTTTGTCTTCCTTTTTGAGCGCCCCCTCTAGTTTAGTTGTTTGTTTCTCCATTTTCTTCAACTGTCTGTCGGCGTATTCTTCATTGAGGATGGACGCTGGATAACATTATTGTCAAATTGTATATTTTAATGAAAATATATGATAAACTTTCATCTTATTCTTTGCAAGGGTGAATACAGGGAAGGGTTATGAGGGCTACAAGCCTCAATCCTTTTTTTTGGTGACTAGAGGATAGTTTTATTTGCTAATAAAAAAACTTCATATCATTTCCTTAGTACATCATTATGTATTGGCAAATGTTGTGTCATGGTTATTTCTGATCTTGAAGCCGATGGCTCCGGCCTTCCCCTAATCGGGCCATATTCACCCTTGATTCTAATAATTTTAATGCATGATGTACATCGCAAAACATGATTAGTTTATAAGTCCAATGATAAATTGAATTTAATCCTTTGCGTACGGTTGTCTTAGTTGTCTTAGTAGTTGTATAGACATACACAGTGATTAGTAATTTATTTAAGACAATGACTGATAACTTTGACTTGACAGATGAGTGATACAGAAATAGTCAAAAAAGTCCAAATGAGTTCATTTTTCTAAAAAATATTAATACTCTATTAGCAATATTGGTTGTAAGCTTCTTGGTTTATTTCTTACCAATCTCTGGCTCTATCTTGGCCAGTTTCTCTCTGTACTTGGCGACAATATCGGGCGGTACTTGGCGTGACTTGACTGGCCGCTTGGCGCGCTTCACTATCGACTTGACCAGCACGCGCTCCCCCTCCCCCGCCAGAGATACCGACACCCCCGCGCGGCCCGCTCTCGCTGTCCTACCCACCTGATTTGAAAATACAATAAATGAGTTTACCCATTTTGTATGGCGGTTTAGAATAAAAAAATATCGGCAACCAGAGATGTGAGTGTATATTGCTGTAAATCTAATATAATTAGAAGCATTATTCGGTATGGCAACAATACCGTAATGCAATCAGGAAGAAAGATATGAACAGCTAAATAAAACAAAATTGGTAGAAAATTAATAAATAGACTTTCCTCATCACAATGAGCACAAATAACCAGTCACTCAGTTGAGTCACCTTGGCTATTCTATACAGCGGATACTAAACTGAATTGCGCAAAATAATACCGTTGCAATTCCTTTCGACAGTTGTTTACACAGAAAAGTGTAACCGATTCCCGACTCTATCGCAACATGTCGAAAGCGTAAAGAATTGATATTGAACTTTATTTGCAAGCGCAATTAGCTTTTACTTAATAATAACTCTGATTGATTGAATAAGGTAATGAACGCCGCACAGAATGCTGATCAACCTGCGAACTGCGATCAATGATTTTAGTGCGAGAAATGCTCAACTCTGCCGTTGGCAAACTGAAGTTGGCCGCGCTAAACTAAAATTTGTTCATTGCGCTAGGTTACGTCGAGGCTACTTATATTTAGGGTAATAGTAATACTATACTATATTTATGGAGGAATTCGACGATTCGGGAACGTTGTTTCTGAATGAAACGTATACCTTCGGTGACTACTACGCAAGAACTTTGAGGGCGACTACGAAGACTAGGAACGCCGTAACTAAGTTCGCGTGTTTTTGACACCTGAGTGTACGAACGAACAAAAACTTGCACCCTTAACTAGTATTTTGTTACCCAAAGCTCGTTATAGCTACGATAGGCCTATCCATAGAAATAGGAACTATATACAGACAATAGAATACACTCTACGTTTACATCGCATTACCGCAACTACACTTAAAGTAAGTGTACTTGACTCATTCACTGTTAGTCGACGTTAGTCAATATCGATATTAAAAACTCCATATTTATATTATTTTGTAGTGTAAAAATGCCATCTCGTGCTGTAAAAGTGTACAAAAATCACTCTTTAAATAAGAAAGTGAAAAGTTGCGATGTTATTTTTCATGTGTAAGTATTTCTCCTCTTATTTCTCTTTAAGTTATTCCTAGTTACAAAATGACAAGATTTCAATCTGTTAACGCCATATTGCAAGCGCGTTTATTACCATGACAACAACTGGTGACGTTTCACAAGTCATCTTATGTTATCGATAAATTATTTAGCACAAGCATAATTTATATGCAACAGCATGTTAATATGAATTAAATAATTTATATACTAGGTTTAACCATAGTATTATTGTATTTTAGATTGTTTTGCATTGCAATTCATTTTATAATTGCATATTATTTCAGCTTTCCGTCTGATCCAAAAAGAAAACAACTGTGGATAGACGCTTTAGGAAGAGATAAATAAATAGTATCCTAAGGCTCAAAAACTACTCAAAACTAAACTCTATTTTATGTTTAAATAATTTAAAAAGCAACATTTTTAAATAGCAGTATAAAAATATAGGATTTATTATAAATTACATATACATCAATATTGTAATAATAATTGACGACCTAGATGGCGCAGTGGTTTAGACGTTAACCCAAGCGCGGGAGATTCCGGGTTTGTTATTGTTATTGTCGTCGCCTGGTTGTCATAGCACAGGGAATACCCTAGTTTGAGATCAGATGATTGGTGTGTATTGTCTGGCGCATTATTATTATTATCAATTATAAACAAACAATCAAATAATTCTTACTAAATAATCTCTGTATGTGTAAATAATAAATAAGTAGAATATACATTCAGTCAAGAAAGTATCGGGAATGGATGATTTCTTTATGGTTCCAAATTCAATTTTTTGTTTTTTTTGTTGCTGTTGTTAGATTGGCACAACTGTTTTCCATTTTGGCGCGGAGTTTGAGTTGCATCTGTTATTTAGATTAAATGCAGTGCTGTTTTTAGTTGTATCATTCTAATGTATATTGCGAATTTCATAATGGACAAAAACATCGAACAAAGAGTTTGTCTTAAATTTTGCATCGCCAATGGAATTTTGTGTTCGGAGTCACTGAAAATGTTACAGAAGGCTTACGGTGAATCGACTTTATCAAAAACACGTGCTTAATGAGTGGTGCAAAGCGTTCAAAAGCGGTCGAGATGTGATGAAAGATTTGGCTCGCTCTGGTAGGCCATCAACGTCTGCAACTGAAGTTAACATCGCAAAAGTGAAGGAAATAGTGACTGAAAATCCTCATTCAAGTTTGAGAGAGATAGCCGCCGAACTTTCCGTGTCTCACGAGTCGATCCGTACCATTTTAAATAATCACTTGGGTATGAAACATGTTGCCGCTCGGTTAGTCCCAAAAGACCTGAATTTTCTCCAAAAACTCGATCGCATAAGAGTCGCTGAGGACATGCTAGAACGAGTCAATTCCGATCCAACATTCATGAAACGCATTGTTACTGGTGACGAGACGTGGGTTTACGAGTTTGACATGCAAACTAGTCAACAAGCTTCGGAGTGGCGCCTTCCAACTGAACCGAAACCGAAAAAACCACGCCAAAGTCGATCAAAGTCAAAGTCATGTTGACTGTTTTCTTTAACTATCGCGGTGTTGTGGACTCGGAATTCTTACCGGAAGGTCAAACGGTAAATAAAGAATATTATTTGGGCGGTATGCGGCGTTTAAGGGAGCAAATTAGACGAAAAAGGCCAGATTTGTGGAAAGAAAATTCTTGGATTTTGCACCACGATAATGCGCCTTAGCACAAGGCCATCATTGTGAACGAATTTTTGACCAAAAACTCAACAAATACCATCGAGCAACCACCTTATTCACCAGATATGGCTCCAGCCGACTTCTTTCTTTTTCCTAAACTCAAATTACCACTTCGTGGCACCCGTTTTCATTCGGTAGAAGACAAAGGAGAATTCGCAGCGAGCACTGAACTCAATTTCGGAAAAAGCGTTTAAAAAATGTTTTGATGATTGGATTATTCGTTGGCGTAAGAGTATCGTTTCTGAAGGAGCATACTTTGAAGGTGATAAAATAAATTTGAATGAATAACTAACATTTCATGTATTATTGATCTTTTCCCGGTACTTTCTTGACAGAGTAGTAATATGGTTCTGGTCATTTATCGATAACATATATATACATAGAGGTCCTACTCCTCTCCCTAGCTACTGCACATGTTTGACCTCTCGCACTTCGCCTTAGCATACCCTGTGTACGTGGCTTACGCCAGTCTCATTGTGCTTTTGTCTTATGCTGCTTCTATTATTCTATAATAAACATCTTCCTATTATGGTTCTAAAAGCCTATCTCTTGATTGGCTTTTATAACCTGGGGGCCTAGCCAAGTGGTTCGAATGTCGTAAACGTTTGTAGAAAAGACTGAAAAATACCGCGTGATTTAGAGTAACGAATTTTAATTGGTTGTCAAACGCTATTAACTTTCTTATATATGAAACGAAACGTTAAATCATGTGAAAACCGTCATATAAAACGTAGCCTAAGGGCACTTTTGACAAGCAATAACGCCAGGAAGCGGTTGCATTTTAAGAAATGTTTGCCATTTGTGTAGACACTCAGCGTAGAAAGATGAGCAACTAATACATTCTATATTTCTTGAGACCAACATGAAAGTATTCAGTCTTACCCTATGTATATAATGTTCCAGTGTTGCAGGCAAAGTGAAATTCAGCACAGTCTTGACCCCGGGTATGTCGAGACCGCGAGCCGCTACATCTGTAGCAACTAACACATCCACTTGTTCATCTTTGAAACGTTTGAGTGAGTCCAAGCGTTGAGGCTGGTTCATAGCACCGTGAAGTTCTGCCACCTAGGAAGATCATTACGATGAGTTCTATTATTAAGTGGTGATATTTTACAAATACCAATTTTTCATCTATTATATGTGACCAAAAAAGATATGATGACACTCATGTAACGGAAAAGAAATTTTAAACATACACTGATTGGAAAATTATATACTGTACAATAAAATAATAATAATAAAGAATAATTTTCTCTGCACATACATTTACTGGAGTTTTGAATAATATATTTTACTAAACCCGAGTATGAGTGATTGTATAAGATATACAATTATATATAAGACTAGCAGTGAATCACGGTTTCACCCGCGTTAGATTTGGTACTTTTTCCATTTAGAAAGTAGCCTAAATTACTCTCTGAAACGTTTTCTAACTACCAATGAAAATCCCGCCAAAATCGGTACCACCGTTTCAAACATTGGTCCGGCCAAACATACAGACAGACAAAAATGTATAAGGTGTGTACAATTTGCTTACGTGCAAATAACTATAATATAATAAGCTTATAATATAATAGGTTTAAGAAAAGCCTTTATTTTGAAATCACAGACGGACACTTCAATTTTATTTATATGTACAGAGGATGTGTGTGTGTGTAGATATAGACTCTAGGTTCCCAAACTTATTTTGTCTATTGAGTCGAGAGCTCATGCAGTCGTTGTCTAAGATGCCTCCTAGCTAAATGAAATTACAAATCACCCCCCAGGCCTCTACACAACGCCCCCATTTTTTTTCTGGGTCTCTTACCGCCCCCCTTTAGGCCTGCAGCGCCCACAGGGGGCGTTATCGCCCACTTTGGGAATGGGTGATATAGACAGATGCTAGATATATCCTACGAAATAACAAAAAAATGTGAGATATTATTTTACCTTGATACCCAACAATCCTAATGAAATGTGAAGCCTGTGGGCTTGTTTCTTTGTCTGCACGAATATCACTGCTCTGTCCCTGAATGTGCGGCAGACCAAAGCTGCTAATATCGCCTCCCGGTCCGCTTCTCGTTCTTTACGGATTCTGTGGGACAATCACATATATACAGGCATAATTTCGTGCAATTTCACTTTTGGGGTGAACAGCTTAAGAGTCCGCATAAGCAGACTTTGGTGTGTTTGGCGACCTGGATCTCAATATCTAAGAAGGCTGACAGTTAGATATTTGCATATACACAACTTCAACTCTTTATCTTGAAAATCTTAAATGTGGAAACATGATTGGATAAAAAAATCTCTACTTAAAAAATTCAGAATAAACCCTGTTTTGCACTAAGGCTCATTTGCATCTCCGAAATTGTACAGAAGTTTAAAATGATTTTTACTAAAATGGATAGGTGATTATAATATCTCAAATCTCTAAAACCAGTTTTTTAATTGGTAATGTAGCTTTCTTGCAAATTACAATTATGTGGAAAAACAAATGATGAGATATCTCCGCGCTAATACATGGTCAAACCGCAACTGTGAAAATTAACTTTATTGTTATCGCTATAGAGGTATCGCGGGGGTAAGGAACAAATGGGGTTCCGCTGGGCTGCATACCCGGACTTTTAACAACTAAACCCCACTTTAACGCTGCTTCTAGCAGCAGGAGTTGACGACGTGCTAGCTTTGGATATGAAAATTGATATTTTCGCCATTCATTTATATTATTTTATATGGACGCCTCTTGATTATTTCACAATTTACATATTTTTTTGAGTGTTTCGCTTTAAATTTTAAATGTGTAATTGAGACAGTTTGACATATGCAAGACTTAAAAGACATGGTGTCTCAAATCTCATTAGAAGATTCGCCTGCACAGATTAAATGAAGCCTAAGTGCTCTAATACTCCCTATAGTGTAAGAACAAGTCAGATAAAATTAATATCAGACACTCAAATTGGCTTATTCTTGTCAAACAGACTGCCACGTTGCAGTAAAACAAAAAAAAATTAAGGCACATTTATTTTATAATTTGGATTTTTCGGATAATTCTGTGAACGGCTACGAAACAGGCTAGAAGATAAAAAGTGGCAATGTTGCTCTTTATTAAATGCACGTTTTTTAAATTTTGTTACTAAAATTTTATTACGAAATATAGTTAAAAATTACCGTGTTTATCTAAGACCTAAGTATTTATTATTTTTATTTTGATTTTATCTATGTCCAAGGTGTGATTAAAAAAGTAAAACTTCAACTTACCTAACGAATTCTTGTCTTAAATTGAACGCTACATCTTTATTGGAATCCACAAACAGTTTCACAGGTTTGTTCAATGAAACTGTAGCTAAGTCTTTGACTTCTTCACTCATGGTGGCTGAGAACAGCATGGTTTGACGTTTCGCAGAACATTGTCTGATGATTTCCTTCATTTGTTCAGCGAAATATTCATCCAACATCCTGAGGAACAGTACTGTACTTAGACAAAAGTAATCTAAACTACATTTTATTCCTGAAAATGCAACATTCAACACGGGTGAAAACACAAGGCACTTCTAGTTTCAATTATTTTCTCATAGTTGTGTTCATGGTTTCTAATTATTTTATTTGAATGCGTAATGTACCAGCTATAACAGATAAATGCCTGTTCTATTGAAAATATTTTACCTGTCAGCCTCATCCAGCACCAACACCTCGATGGAATGCAGACTGAATGACGGTGTGTTCCTTATATGGTCTATCAAACGGCCAGGGGTGGCTATCACCACATCTGGGTTCTGTCTTAGCACTGTTTCCTGGTATTTCACATCCAACCCACCTACCGACAGGCCTACTGTCACCGATGTGAACTGTGCAAGTTGCCTTGTTACTGTATGGACCTAAAAAAATAAATTAAAATTGACCAAGTGGTAAGTTGCTAACAAAATATTATTTCCAAGGTTTATTCTTACAACTTACAAGGTAAAGTTTTAAATATCTTAATATTAATAAAGTTGTAAATTTTTACTTAATTTCTGGACATATATCAACCCATTTAAGGTAAGGGTTTACATGCCATTAAATTTTTAAAATTACCTTAATAATGTGTAAATTAGATTCGGTCAGCAAACTATAGAACTGAATAGCTGACCGAATCTGATAGGCCGCAAAAAATGCACCTCTCTGGTGTAATGAGTTGAAATGAAACAAGAAATCTATAGTTGATGTACAATATTACCTGCGCACCCAATTCCCTGGTAGGTACTAAAACCAGTACCCTGGTAACTCTGCCTGCACTAACAGCCTTGAACAGCAACCTCTCCAATATGGGCAGCATGTATGCCGCCGTTTTTCCCGTTCCAGTAGCGGCGCACGCGCATATGTCCTTACCTGTGACAAAAAGCTTTTGTTGTGTCATACAAAAAATAGACATCATCTCTTCATATAAATGTGACGGCCGATGTAGAATGTCCTAAAAGCCTATTTAGAGAGAGTATAATTGAAACATGAAACTGTTAAACTTCATTTTTAAACCCCAAAATAAAGGGTAAGTTCAACCTGTCTTTTTTCTGTTTGAAGGCTAAAGTTAACAATAATGTACTTGGTATTGCTTTATTGTACTGTATTGTAGACTCAGGTGTTACTGTCTATTTACTTCTCAGATCAGATTT
Source organism: Zeuzera pyrina (assembly GCA_907165235.1). Lineage (NCBI taxonomy): Eukaryota > Metazoa > Arthropoda > Insecta > Lepidoptera > Cossidae > Zeuzera > Zeuzera pyrina. Next base: position 12,307,566 of record OU015641.1, read on the forward strand.
GATCAGCTACCCACTACCCAGCTATCCATCAGTGTAGCTGATGAAATCTGATCTCTGGATTTTTTTGTGGATGTTTCTTGAGAAGTGAAACACACATATTCAACAAGTTTAAAATTTTGGAAAAAAAATAGCTAAAGTAGCAAAAACTATACAAATTTATTACTTTCAGCCAGTAACTAATTAATCTGTGTTCAAACTGTTTCAGTGTTAAGGTAGGACCTTATGTCCAAGCGACAAGGTTGATTTTTAAATGGCACGAGACACGCAACTTCTAGTGCTTATATCTCGAGACCTAGACTTTGCAGAGCTATGACCTAAAAATGCATTGTTAAGTTTAAGGTCTTCTATTGAATGATATAAGCAAAACTAACAACCAAGAACAAAGTTGAACTGCGAAAATTCCAGAGGACGACATGTCATATTCAAGCAAACAAGGGGCGTGGAGAACAATGCCGAATTATTGTTAGTGATATACCAAAAAATAAGACCAACAATGCAGGATTTTAATTATTTTAGATCAAAATGATAGAAAGTAAGTAATCATTATTGTATTATTTTGTGACTCACCTAGTAAAGCAACGGGTATGGTTGCAGCTTGAATGGGCGTTGGATGAACATAGTTGAGTGTTCCAATAGCTTTGAGTAACGGTCGTGATAAGTTCATCATATAGAAGGAGCCATTTTCATCATATGCAGGAGGTTCTTCGAAAAAATCAGCATCAAATTCTATGTTATTGCTTTGATCTTTCTCTGTCTCATCCTGTATTAAAATGTCTACTATCACACATATGTACATATCAAACAAAATTGGGACAATTGAAATAAAAATAGCATATAGCTCATATAGTGTGAGAAACTATTACATTTACATATCTTAATGCTGCTATTCTTAATGGGACAAGCAAAGTGGACAGAGCGCCATGCATCATGTTCGTGGCCCTCGCATACTTCTCATACATTTCTCATCTCATCTTTTTCCGCACACACTTTCGCCGAGTTATGTGAATGAGTAATAAATTTTCATAGAATAAATTACATAGAAAAGTTAAATACCTCCTTCAGATTTTTCTTCTTATTCCCTTTTTTCTGTTTTGTCTTGATCTCATCTTTCTTGAGTTCATCATCTGATATCTCGATATCATCAATTTCTCCATCTACACATAAGAATTAAACTGTAAATATACAACAGCACACACTTATCAAATACCTATCAGTAAATTTTTCAAATCATGATGTAGGTGTTATACATATATATGTATCCATATTAATATACACTGATCAAGGTTATGCGCATTAGTAAAAACTTTGTTAATTTTTTCAGTGGGTATTTATCTTAGACCTGTGTTAATTAGATAGTTCAAGTAACATTTTGAAAAAAGATTTGGTTAAATGATCCAATCAATCATTGATCCATTAATTGTATTTTTGATTGAAATGAAAGATCAAACAATTGTATGGATAATCTAATCCTTTACAATTTCGATATTTTTTATAGTTTTTATTATAATTTTGCCGCATTTATAATTTTATTGTTTGTGTTTTAAAAAAATTCTATGACATTTTTTGAATTACACTTTTTATCAAATTAAACGTTATAAACAATCAATTAAATATCAATAAGTACTGCGATCAAATCGGTCCAATGATCGAATTAATGAACAACACCTTTGTGCAAATGTAATTGCAATCATCAATATTTTGAAATGATTGCAATCAAAGGATTAATCAATCACGACCAACACAGGTCCGAATTATCTGTCAAAGGTTTTGAAGATTATTAACAATGTCTTTCCATAAGTGTTTTCATATTTATACAGTTACTGGATCTAATAATATCTAAATATTATTATTATAAATAGTTTTTTTTAGTTACTTATAATTTTAGAGGTAAATATAGCAATAATAATACAAAGATTTAAGAAACCTTTGCTCTCAACATCGGAATCTGTATCCACAGCGGTGGCATCTCCGTTAATCTTCACTTCGGCCCTTTTCCTTTCTATTTTCTCATCAAGAGTCCTTTTTACATTTCTTTTGATATATTTGTGAAGATCATCCCAAGGGTTCTGAAAGGGTATTGCAAGTATTTTATTAACAATGCTGTAGCTAGAGACTGGTGTATCCTGTCTGCTGTTTATTTCTTTTGTCTGTCTATGGTTTATTTCTACATTTACATCAGTTTGCTCATATACAACTATATATCGGTCTACTACGCTTAGGCCTAAGGTACATCCCCTATTATAGTTACGGCCCCTATAGTTAAGGTAGAAATTGAGCCTTCAAAATATCTTCTGCCCATAAATACTCAAATATAATAATTTTTTTACTAAGTAATGAGTGTATTTTGATATAAATACAATTAATTAAACATACTACATTACAAATCCATAGGTACCTTATTGTACTCTTCAACCGAAGACACGAACTGAAATTTAGGGTTAAAATCGGCTTTCCTCTGAATTTTTTGTTTGGATGGTTGATACTGAAAAAAGATAAATATTAATATTTACAAACTTAAAACTACACATCTTAAATAATAAACTTCCTCAAAGTTGCCGCTTAGAAAGCTGTCATTGCTAAAGGTACCCAGCAGACTGGCAGCATTGCCTCTTTGAATAGCCAAACTGATTCGTTGGCGGAAGAAGCTGCCAGTTCTTATAATAATGACAACAATGACATACATCGACAATTTGACAAACTTACCTCGATTTCTTCATCAGATTCCTCCGAAAAGTCTTCTACTTCCTCGCCATCTTCAATGGTTTTGATAAACTTTGGAATTGTTTCAACTTTCGCCATCGTTCACTTTAATATTTTATCAACATATTAAAGATAAACAAAATATATTTGTAGCAGAGAAACAGATGCCAATGTTTGAGGTTATATTTCAAATTCACATGTCATGTCGTTCCGTTTATTACAACAATCTTTCTAAAGCAATGGCTATGTTGAATAATTATTTATTAAGTAATTGAAATAACTAAGAAAGTCTCTACTATAAGATCTCTCTTGTTTTTTGTTTATCTCTTGAAAAGATAAAAATAGAATTAGATTACATTTTTTTATTTTTAATAAACACCCACAGTTGTGCACCCAGTTAATAATCTGCATGTAATGAAGTGTATCTAAAAGCAGTTCTGAAATCAGTAAGTACCAAGTTTTAGGCGGAATTTTATGGGGAGCGGTTGGGCGTTCATTTTAATTATTTACAAGTCGTTTTTAGTGGATATTGTGATGTAAAATTGGCACAGTTTTGCGTCTCAAGTATCTACACTGTTGTGCTGCTATGTGAAATTGTTCAAATAAGTGCTTATTCAGTAGTGCGACGTTGAGATTTTTTCAGTGGCTTAGTCTGCCTCAGCGAATCCTATTAGAAAGACTGCCTCAATATATTTGTCTCCAGAAACTTCAAGAAACATCTAAAATGTATTACGTACATATTTTTGGTGAATTAATGTGAAGAAATTATCTATTAATAACTGAAGACAACAGTTGTATGGGCTAAGATCCCTTTACTTTCTCTCTTAGGGGAGAATCATACTGCGGTTCGATTCCATTTTGCGTTGTTGTGGTCTTTATAGGTGTTAGCGGGATTTTTGCTTATTCTTTAGGATCTTATTTATTTTTTGTCTTATTTTGTTAAGCCGCGCGCCTTTTTTAAGTGTTTTGTTTTTGTTTAATTAGGTAAGTACATATATTTTAAAAATAGATCTCCAAATTTTCCTGATATTTCTCCGGAAGTAATGGCAATTAATAACTTTCCGGACATATTTCGACAAAATGATAATCCACAGCCTATTTCGTTAAAAAGGCCAAATGAAAATTTACTATCGGACTCTGTTACCAATAACAAATATATAATTGAACCATCTGCCTACTGCGTCAGTGTATATTTACCCATCTGTCATTAGTGGCCCCAAGCTATTTGGGCACACTGATAAATGACTCTTTGTAGCTAGTGTCTCGAATTGAACCAGAACCTACTGTGAGCACTTCCATTCGCCCAATTATACATACAAAATACATACAAAATTAACCCAAGCCCAGCGCAACCGAAACATATCTCAATTTTTTTCTTATTTTATGTACATAAATTATCAGATATAATTTTTTTCGATTTCGGTGGCTAACTTATTTGAATTGGCTTTGGAAGGCAAAACATATCCTTTTTAATTAAGTACTATATGTTGGTTGTACAGGTTTTTAACTTCATTTCTTATAGAGGTGAACTGCTAATAGTAGAATATATATTATAACATCAATAATGGTCAATTAACTATTTAAAAATACGTGTGCCTGAAAAGGAGTTATTTTAATAAAACCATATTTTTGTGCAAATAACTATTATTTATTAACATTTTTAAAGCATATCGTAATCGATTAATACACTGTCCATACCCAGCGCAGGGTGCTGAAACACATCTTGGTGTCCTAGCCCACCCTAAATAATAAATCACACTTATAACATCAGCACAGCTTCCTATTGTACGCCTGCCTAAATAATACTCGCGAATAGCACTTCGGCCTTCAACGTCCGGGTTGTACATGACATATGTGTAGTATACTTTTGATAACTATATAGCTAGCTAAAAATATAGCTATCTCGTTTTTAATGATGAGTGCGAGAGAGATAGTACTAGCGAGCCGGTGTCGCTATGCTCTTCGCCTGCGCGGCGGCGGCGGGCAGTGCGGCGGGCAGTGCGGCGGGCAGCGCGGCGGGCAGCGCGGTGGGCAGCGCGGTGGGCAGCGCGGCGGTGTTACGCTAGGCCGCTCAAGGACGCCGAAGTTTGGCCGTTACAAGGGATTTTGGTCGAAAATTGTTATATATTGCAATGTAATATACTATATCAAAATGTAATGTACATTCAGAAAAAGTTTTATTACATTTTCAGGGAAGAAAAAGTATCTCGCCTTAGGAAGGCAATTTAACTATGATAGCCACTTAAATCGAAAAAAAAAGTGGTGATTGATGTTTATTTATTTATTTATTTATTTATTTTTGGGAAACATACAATATAATACATGTTCATAAAATAACGTAATAACTGAGATATGGTCCAAATGTGCCGGGCCTGGGTCACAGATGACCCTTCTTCTTTATCCAATTTCTTCAAGAAAATCGTGTTCAAAATATTGTATTTAATGGCGTGAAGGGAGTAGGCCATAATAAAATCTCCGTAGAATTTACTCGTATAACAGCAGAAGATGCCAATAAATTTATTTCTTTTCCGGCTTCTCGAGCACAGCAGCCGTTTAAAGCAGTTATTCCTAAATACACTGTTACCTGGATGGGCATTGTGAGAGGCGTACCTTCAGACTGGGGAATGGAGGAATTTGTGTACTCATTAGACCTCCCTTTAAATTGCGGACCCATAAACAAAGCTAGGTATTTTAATAGAAAAGTTACTGTTAATGACTCTACCACGTGGGTTCCGTCTCAAACAGTAGTTCTAACTTTTCAAAGTCAGTTTCTCCTCTCACATGTCTACGCATACCAAACTTCTTTGACTTTAAACACTTATATTTTACCTACTATCTAATGTTACAACTGCTGCAGATTTGGTCATGTCCTTGCCCAATGCTGTTCCAAACCTAGGTGTTGCCGCTGTGCGCAGTCTCACTCTGGTGACAGTTGCGAGGTTCCAGAAGACCTGTCGACCTGCCTCTATTGCTCGGGCAGGCACTTCGCCATTAATACATGTTGTCCAGTGCAGTCTGTCTGGCTGTCAGAGCAGACAGAAGTCAGTAAAAAAGGGATTGTCACAAGATAATGCCTCTTACGCCGAGGCATCTTCTCAATTCCCTCCTGTTCGTAAAAGTTTCGTTGAAGTTATCAAATCTTCCACTCCAAATACTTTTTCTACTCCTTCTCCTAAAAAACAACTTCGTACCTCACACATTAGATTGTACATTAAAACGGTTATTTATTCTCGCCCTTCTACCCCTTTTCCAATGGTAAAGAATATGATAAAACAGCTCATCAGGCTATCGTTAGTAACTAACTCTCCCTCCTCTCTACCTGATGGTAGTGCCTTATTTCTGTCCTCCTCTAATTCAGTGACCCCCAATGATAACCTTTTACAATTATTATTATTAATTTTTAAAAACATTATCTTTAAATATAATGATTGTTTACCGTCCAACGTTGCGAGACTTTCCAAAATAATCTCCACTACTGATAATAATGGATGTAGGAGCAGTACAATGGAATACACAGAGTGTTCATCGTCAAAAATCGAAAATATTTAATTTAGTCAATAAATTTAAACCCATCCTCCTCACCGTTTTGGAGACCTGGCTGGTCTCAGTTCAGAATCCGAGGCTTTTCATGCCTTCGAGATGATAGGGTTGATGATTATGCAGGTCACGCTATTTTTATTGACGTACCCTGCCTTATTCTCAGATTTTACTCCCCTCTCACTGTCAGGATATTAATGCAGTTGCTGTGAGAGTTTTGAATGTATCCTTTTTATGTATCTATATTTATCATCCCCATATCTCTTTAGTTCAGGAAATTTCTTATATTTTTCTTCGCTTCCTTCTCCCATTGTTGTTATGGGAGACTTTAATATCCACTGTGTATCATGGAGATCTCATTTTTGTGACAGTTTTTCTCTTGAACCTATTAGATGATTCTAATCTTTGTTTTCTCAATGATGGCTCCCCAACTAGGATAATGCGTCCCTCTCAAAATCTTTACAGCGTAGTCGATCTCTATGTTTACCTGGACTTGCCTCAGTTATTTCTTGAAGAGCCCTATCCGAATCGTTTGGCAGCGATCATTTCCCTATTATTATTTCTTTTCCATCAAATTTTCTTTACAGATCCTCTTTCTCCTCTATTAAATTTTAGACTCTCAGCAGCTGACTGGACAAAATTATCTTCATCTCTAGATAGTAAATTAATCAATCTTTCTGATGCTAAAATAATGTAGACTTCTTAAATCTTTATTCACAATTTGTTTCTTGTTTATTATCCGCTGCTGATGAATCTATAAAAAAAAAAGATTTTCTGGTAGATACAAAACTTCTCCTCCTCGGTGGTACTCCGAATGTTCAGATTTAATTCCTCAACGTAAATTAGAAGGACATCTCTATAACAACTCCATGACTATGGAAAATTTTCTAAATTTCCGACAAATATCAGCCATAACAAGAAGACTTATGTCCAAAAATAAAAGCAGGATGGATTTCGTTTTGTGAAAATTTTTCTCCTGAAATTCCTTCATCCCTGGTTTGGAAAAATATCAGAAAATATCGATGTTCACTTAATTTCGAAGATATGTCTTCTAATGTTCCCTCTGTTGGGCTATATATTTTATTTTTTTATTTCATGTAAGTGGCTATGCAGGTCCTACCAGACCTGTATCACTGCGACCAAACTTGATCTATTGTGATCGCCACTGTGTTATAAAACACTGCCAAGTCCCACTGTAGTCAAAAACTGCAAGGTATTCCTTGGAGTGATATGCTGAACCTCCTCCGGACTCAGAAAATACTGGCCGAGGTAGGATCGACGAGTGCGCATCAGTGGTCCGCAGTCACACAAAATGTGCATAGGCGTTTCATCCGCCTCCCGGCAGTACCAGCACAATCTTGTGTTGGAGAGCCCCATACTAAACATATGCTTATTTAGGCAACAATGCCCAGTAAGTGCCCGAACCAAGATACGCAAGTTGCTCCGGCTCATTGCCGTGACACTAGAAGCCACCTTGCGATTATATGGCTTTATTAGTGCTTTGGAATGCTCCTGGCCCGGTATATTCTTCCAATACTCGCAAGACGCTTTGAAGCAGGATTTCCACAAAATCAGTTGAGCCTGGCTTTTGGGGATACCACAAAAAGGTTCTGGATCAATAAATGTGATTTTGGTCCCGGCTCTTGCGAGTTCGTCGGCATCTTCATTGCCTACGATGCCTGCATGGCCAGGAACCCATCTTAGAATCACTCTGTTTTTATTTCCCAGTGTTTAAAGTAGTCACGCAGTTATTAACTAGCCTCGATGGGATTACATTCGAGGCCAATGCCAAAAGAGCTGCCTGACTATCGGAGTGTATGTATATAGTTTGGTTTACGTAGTGCTTTTTAATGTTAATGTCCGCACATTCAATAATGGCGAACATTTCAGCCTGGAAAATGGAGGCGTACCTCCCAAGATTCAGGCTCCTCTTGAAACTTGGGCGCACTCCAAAAATTCCACATCCTAAGTCGTTATCCGATTTTGAGCCATCGGTGTACCAAAGTAGACCGCCAGGTTTCCAGGTCATTCTTCCTTCAATCCAGTCATCCCTGGAAGGCATCTCCACTATAAAATGTTTTTCGAAGGTACACCTCGGGAGCATAACGTCAGTGGGCATACTCAGAATCGGAATATTCGTTACTGAATCTTGAAACGATCTCAGTTTCTGCGATAGCCATTTCGTTCCGTCCTGGACGGATAGTTTGTGAATACTGCTCTTCGCCTCCTTTAACACATACAAGTGAAGGGGCGGTAGGTTCAGCAAAGCATTTAACGCCGCACCCGGCGAGGTCGACATGGCTCCGGTTGCTAATAGACAGGCGGTTCTCTGCAAGCCACCTAGCCTATCTATCACAGTCTTCTGGTGGGCTTTCTCGTACCAGACCACAGAGGCATAACTAATTGTCGGCCTCACAATGGCTGTATACAGCCACAGAACGACTTTTGGGCTCAGACCCCAGTTGTTCCCTGCCATCCGACTGCAAGTACCTAAGGCAATTTTTGCCTTTTGCAAGGTACTTATGATATGACTGTTCCACGTCAGTTTTTGGTCAATTATAACACCCAAATACTTAACTTCAGTGGAAAAATGTATCGATTTACCGTTTAGTCGTGGAGCTACCAACCTATCCAGGCATCGCTTCCTCGTAAACGGCACAATTACTGTTTTATCAGCATTGATCGATAACTCGTTCTCTCTACACCATTCAGTGATAGTGTCGAGGCCTCGTTGCATAACACAAGAAATAGTGTTTAGGCTGAAACCTCGGACTATAACTACCAGGTCATCTGCATATCCCTGAGTGTCAATCCTAAGGTCAGCCATTTTATGCAAGAGCTGGTCCACTGCGAGGGTCCATAGAAGGGGTGATAGAACGCCACCTTGAGGACATCCTCTCATTGTGGAAAATGTCGAGGCTGTTTGACAGAGTGCTAGTTTGGCTCCTCTGTTAGAGAGCATCGAGCGTACCCATCTAGTAGTTGTAGGGTCAACCATCTTGGATTCGAGACCCCTAACTAATGTACTGATGGGGGTATTATCGAAAGCTCCCTCTATGTCTAAGAAGGCACAAAGTGCTACTTCTTTATCTTCAACTGCCTTTTCTACTCTGTCAATGAGACTGAGCAGAGCAGTTACTGTAGACTTACCTCTACTATAGGCATGTTGAGTATGATGAATAGGTATTGTAGCCAATGGCCCATCCCTAATAAATCTGTCTAAAACCTTTTCCATGGTCTTTAACAGAAATGAGCTAAGGCTAATGGGCCTAAAGGACTTTGGTAGTCCGTAGTCCCTTTTCCCCGCTTTAGGTATAAATATTACCTTTACTGTAGACCATGAATCAGGTATGTACCCCCAGGCATAGCTAGCTCTGAAGATATTAATAAGGTGCGGCAGGAGGACATCAGTCCCTTTTTGTAGGTGTATGGGACGTACACCATCCTCTCCGCAAGTTTTATGTGGTTTGAAAGAGTTGATAGCCCACTTTATTCTGTTAGCTGTTATTAGTTTGACCGCTCTATGCCAGTCCTCCTTCTGAGGGCTATGTAGGGTGGTCTGTGGTGCAGAGTTCGATCTTTTACGGATTGCCCCAGGAAAGTGGGTCGTTGCCAACAACTCTAACGTTTCGCTTTCACATGTTGTGAATGAACCGTCTGGCTTTTTAAGCAGCCCAATTTGATTAGGTTTGGATTTAGAGAGCACTCTATGGAGTCTTGCTCCTTGAAGCATATTACTAATTTCCTCACAGAGCCTCCTCCATGAAGCTCTCTTTGCCTTCCTAATTTCTATGTTGTACTCAGTTAAGGCTTTACTATAGGCCTGCCATTCACGAGTCCTTTTAGCCTTATTAAATAATTTGCGTGTCTTTGCTCTAAGCTTCCCTAGCTTAGAGTTCCACCACGATACTACTCTTTTGGAGGTCTTTATTTTTAGCGGGCAACAGTCTTCATAGGCATTTCTAATGCCTTTCGTGATCATGTGCACTGCTAAATCTAGACTCTCCCACGATTTAAGACATTTAGGCATTATTTCTAGGTTAGCACCTAGTCTTTCATTATATAAGTCCCAGTCCGCTCTCCTAGAATCCCTGTATGTAATAGTTTGATTGGCTAATGAAGTCCTGATATCAAAGCGAATATGTCTATGATCAGACATAGAGTTCTCGTCACTGACCCGCCATCCAACTACGTGTCTGGCTATGTTGCCAGTGGAAAAGGAAATGTCTAGCACTTCTTGTCTGACACGCGTAACAAAAGTCGGTTCACAGCCTATGTTTAACGTGTAAAAGCAGTTAATAGTTAGAACATCATGCAGTAACTCACCTCTAGTATTGATGTCCGTGCTCCCCCAGGTGGTATGGTGAGCATTGGCATCACAGCCCACCAGAAGCTTAGCGTTGTGTTTTCGAGCGTAGGCCGCTGCACGCCGTAGGTCATCCGTTGGGTCTTCCTTTTCTCCAGGCAGATAGGCCGAGCACAAGATTACTCTAGCCCCATGCCAGCCTTGGAGATTTACGAACGCTGCAACCAGATCGTCAGAACACAACTCTGGTACGGCTAAAAGATCAATTTTCTTATTGAAAATGATACAAGCTCTAGGCTTTTTACTACCGGTATTATAAAGTATATTACCGGCAGCATTTAGACCTAGGATTTTTGAATTTACCACCCAAGGTTCTTGAATCAAGGCAAGGCTTACTTTGTCCTCAACAAGACAGCGCTCCACAACCGCTGATGCAGCAACGGCATGGTGGAGGTAAGCTTGGAGGATCCTCACCGATTCTCCTTGGGCGGTATGTCATAAGCCAGCAGAGGGCTTTGGGTTTACGGGCTTTGCTCCCCTTTTCTGCGGACGTGGTCGTCCACGAGTAGGGGGCAGCCCGGTCGCCGTAGCACCTCTGATACTTGCACCTGCCCCTCTACCTGCACCCGCACCCCTCGCTACCGATCCAGAAGATCTTTTACCCAGTTTGAGCTGGGGTTTAGGCTCTTCTCTTACCGGCCTCAAAGGGACACTAGAAGTGGAGGGTTGTGGGGTTTCCGAAGCATTGATGGTAGACTCACTATTATCAGAGCCGCCCCTGACCTTAAAAACTATTTTTCTAAAGCCGAGGTTAGCCCTGCATTCCATGGCTTTTAGAGCCTCAGCGGAAGGGTCGTCAACAGAGAAGGTCACAAAGAACCCACTCTCCTCGCCCCTAACTGCTAGAGTTTTCCACAGCCGAGTATTCAGCCCCTCATTCTGTATCCGAAGCAGTTTAAGAGCGTCTTCTACAGATCGCACGTCACTGCTCGGTACAAAAGTCGAGGCGACAGAAGGCTTAGGCAGTTCACTTTCTGATATTACAGAAAGCTCCGCCTCAGGCCACGGTTTTATTTTTTCATTCACTAGCCATTCTTGGCTGGACTGATTCTCACAGGTAATCAGTATCCAGCCTGGCCTGTGCATGAAGCCTACAAATTTGGGTCCCGCTCCACTGTCCGAGATCTTTGCGATCTCTTGGATCAGTGTGCTTCGAACCATCTTCATTTGTTCCTCGTTCATAGGAGTCGTATTACGAACTCCCACTCGCGAGGACCCAGCGATTTCTTTAAAACTGGGTTTCGGTTTTTTGACAAGTTCCACTGTTGCGCCCTTGTTACTGTTGTCCGCCTTTGGAGCCTTCATACCTAGGTCCATCTTTGGAGCCTTGGTCACTCTCCGAAGGGGATTCCTCCTCCGATCGAACTTGTTTGACCGGCTTCGATGGAGTAGTATTGAGCTGCGGGAGATTGGCGATAGGCTTTATGCACAAAGTTAGGGTCTCTTCGGCACCTACGTTCGCGGCTGTTAGCCTTCTGAACCTTTTCCGCGCGGCTCCCGATAACTTCCTCTTGCGAGGTTTGTTAGCGGTCTGTGCGTCGTCGCCCTGGTTCGTCACCGATTGTGATCCGGAGTTACCGGCCACAGCCTGGCTCGTCCCAGCACTAGACGTAGGAGCACTGGTCGTTTGGGTGGCCATGGGCTCACCTTTCGTCCCAGCGATTTGCAGTTGCTCTCCTTCAGATTTCTCTAAAGGAGATGAAAGTAGCAGTTTTTCAATGTCAATATCGATATCCATGAAAATCCCACGAGCAGCTAGGGAAATAAGCGGTCACCTCCGGCAGAGCCCCGCATGTCGGAAGAAGGGCAAAGATTACTCCTCGAGATGCCCTGTTATCGAAGAGACACCGTTCACGACTGAGCTCCCCCTCAGCCACGCATCCATCGGCACGGTACGACTGACACCTTGGATTGGGGATAATCTTTTCGCCCACTACTAGCAAGAGTCTAGCATTTACTAGAAAGTTACTAGCAGTGGCCCAGGATGCACCGGCTAGGGGGTTTACGTTCCAACAAGGCGTACCATATTGGACTGAAAATCCCCATCGCACACGTGGAGGTAGATTATCGTTCGCACCCCCTCTGTTGGGCTAGATTCTTTCGCCGATAAACTGCCTCCACTATTTGTCCCATGTTCCGATTCCTTTCCATCACCTCCATCCTTGCTTCATTCATCTAGCGCTTTAGATTCTCTTTTCTCTTTTGACGAACTTGAATCGTCTATACATGGTTTATTAGATTCGTCTCCTGGAATTGATAGCATCCCAAACTTTCATATCAAAATCCAGCGATCAGTGTAAACTTCTTTATTTATGTTTAATTAATAATTTCCCTGAAAATGGTTGCATTTCAGAAACTTAGAATTACCAAATTGTTACCCCGTTGTTAAAACATGGTAAAGACCCGATTAATTCCTGTAGACCCATCTCTCTATCTTCTGTGTTGGTTAATATAACTGAGCACATGGTCAAAAACCGTCTCGAAAGGTTGGTCGAAAGTAAAGGCGTTATAGCTAATACGCAATTTGGCTTCAGGAAAGAGATGGGTACTTTAGACAGTATCTCTATACTGACTACTGATATTCGTCTGGCTTTCATTAACAAGGCTTACCTAGCAAGTGTCTTCCTTGACATTGCCTCAGCATATGATAACGTCATTCTATCAGTTCTCAGGCACAAGTTGCTACAGCTGAGTATCCCAGTGAAGATGATACACTTCATGTATAATCTTTTGTCTAACAGGTCGATAGTAATTAAATACTATAATTTTCTTTTCCCTCTTAGACATGTATGGAAAGGTCTTCCTCAAGGATCGGTCATCAGTCCCCTTTTAAATAGAGTTTAGACATATGATTTAGAAAGCTCCTTTAATTCCTTTTGTCAAATTTTCTAATATGCTGATGACATTGTAATATACAGGGTGAAAATGACTACATTAGCATCCATCGAATGGGAGGTTCTGTTTACTTTTGTGAGTATTTTACGTAAATTAAATGAACGCAAACGCAAAACAAAAAAATTATTAACATGTCAAGTTTCAAGACCGAAGGGTGCGCGTTGAGGCCGCGATCACGCGCTCAGCTGAGTACCATGCCCCTCCGGCCCCCGTTAACTCCGTCGCGACCGCATCATGTGCACTTTAGGGAATAATAATATTACATTGCCCATCACCTCATATAAATTAAAGTTTACTCTGGACGTGATTGTTTATTGTACAGAATAATAAAAATAAAATTTTGATTTTCTAACTTTCCTTCATACTTTTAGCTGCTTAGGACGGTCAAAATTAAAAGGTACCTGCCTACTTATCCAAATAAAACTATTAAAATCAATAATTAATTATTATGGTTAAAATATTGAAAAGTTTGTGACGAATAATAATATTTTACTATTTAAGTACCTACCCTAATTTTGGCATATTTAAAAAGTTAATCATCGTTATATACAACAATTTTTGACGATATTTACAGATTGATAGTACACTTACGTGTAGGTATTTCAAAAGATGTTCGAAATGTTTGAAACATTTGTCTTGTAAGCACTAAATTTTTTGTAAGATCGTAAAACAGAACCATACTCAAATACTGTTCATTAGTGTATCGACCTTGAAAATTACTACAATCCAAAAGTCATGTCCGATTCTAAAGCGACCACAGTGACTGCGGCGCGGTTTATGCGTTAATCTAATCTATACTACTATATAAATCTCTTGCCTCTGTCTGTAATTTCAATGTTTTTGACAAAATTTGTGATTAATAGTCTTTTTGTGACTCTATACGACTCTTTCGATTCTACCATTTTTAAAATTTTTGTCTGTCTGTCTGTCTGTGTGTCCTTTTATTACCGAAGAACGGCTTGACTGGTCTTAACGATAGTCGGTACGTAGTAAGACCATGTGATTGCGCTCATGATAGGCTACTTAATTTTTTAAAAATCTATCCCTAAAAGGGTGAAAAGGGGGATGAAACTTTGTATGGAAAATGGTAAACCGCTGAACTAATTATGATGAAATTTGGCAGAAAGATAGTTTGACATCAAAAAACGGACATGGGTTACTTTTTTCATCAAAAATCTACCCTTAAGATGGTGAAAAGGGGGATGAAACTTTGTATGGGGAACGCTAAATCTAGGTAATGATAAAATTTGGTGTGGTGATAAGACATGATTTATTAAAAATACATGACTACTTTTTTAAAAAATCTTAGAAGAGGGCGACGGGAGGGATTGGTACGAAACATTGTACGGGAAATCCTATACCATTGAATTGATTATGATATAGCATGGATATAGTTTGACACCTGGGAACGGACATTGGCTACTTTTTATCAAAAACCTACCGCTAAGGGGGTGAAAAGGGGGACGAAACTTTGAATGGGAAATGTTGAACCGCCGAAGTAATTGTGGTGTTTGGTACCTACAGAAATAGTATGTTCCCGGAGACAGACGCTCATGTAGGCTACTTAATTTTTACAAAATCTGCCCTTAAAGGGGTGAAAAAGGGGATGAAACTTAATATGGGAAATGGTAAACTGCTGAACCGATTATGATGAAATTTGACAAGAAGATAGTTTGACATCAGAGAACGGACATAGGCTACTTTTTATAAAAAATGTAACCCTAAGAGGGTGAAAATGGTGTGAAACATGTACGGGGAACGCTAAAACTTAGTAATGATACAATTTGGTGCAGTAATAAGTCTTTTTTTTATCAAAAAACATAGGCTACTTTTTTTATCAAAAATCTGTGAAAAGGGAGACGGGAGGGAGGGGGATGAAACTTTGTACGGGAAAAGCTAAACCGCTAAACTGATTATGATGTAGCATATAAATAATTGAACACCTGGGAACGGACATAGGCTACTTTTTAATCAAAAAAACTACACATAATGTACAGAGATAGTATGTGCCCGGAGACAGATGTAGACTAGACGTAGACATTTTTTCAAAAACAATCTTTAAATATACTATGCACATGTACATATTATAACTCAATCCGAGGAAGCCACGAAAATATTTTCCGCGCAGACATAGTCGCGGGTACAGCTAGTATATATATATATGAAAGTTTTTTTTTTTTGATTGCGATAAACTTAAAAACTACTGGACTGATCGGCATGGGACCATGACCATTCGACGCGGAATTAGTTGTAGATGGTTTTAGGCTATTTATTTTTTGAACTCCATAGATCCTTCACCATTTTTCAAACAAAAATGTACTATTACGTACAAAATTTTTACTTACGCCCAGGCGGCCCAGCAAAGCGGGCAGAAAACTGCTTTTACCTATTATAAAACCGTAAAACGCAAAAAAAAACAACACAGCAGTCTGTCGAACATTCCGAAACTGAGTGAGGTAGCGCGATGCAAAACGAAGCGTTTGCGCTAGGAAGAGTGAAAGGATCAGAAAGTATTATGCGCTTATGATGTGCAGCGGACTTTGATACATTTTATTTGCGATAAATGCGTAAATAGTTTACAGATATTTGTGAGACTCAGAAATGGCGGGCGGACTAGTCATTTGTTTACATTTTATCGACATTTTGATAGTATGCGATGTTTTTGATACTAGAAGGATTTTTTTGTTACAATATTTTTAATTATTAATTATTATTACATTTTTAAATTTTCGTAATTCAACTGTCTTTTATATTCAATTTCTTTTAATTTTTATGTTCATTTGAACATTTTGCGATTTTAGATTTTAAAAATTTTGATAGTAATTAATTCAGTACCATGTGTAGAATCTTAGTTTAAAAGGATGCCAATGTCTTCAATGTCATCCTGTATTATACTACCTGGTCTCTTTCAGATATTTCTTATCGTTTAAATTCTACCCTTTTCTACGTTGATAGCTGGGTATCAGATCATGGTCTCTCATTGGCTGCATTAAATGCCAATCTGTTGTTTTTACTAAGAAAAGCGTTATTCCCAACCTTCCTTTGAATATTAATAATGAAACAGTTCCTCAGTTAAACTCTGTTGAATTTCTGAGTGTTACTCTGGATTCTAGATTATATCAGGGGTCCCTCGTATAAATTTTCTCATACAAAATTGTGAAAAGAATATTAAAATTCTTAGATTTCTTGCACATACCTGGTGGGGTAGTCACCCATATGTACTAAAATTAATGTACTTACAATGCTCTAATTCGTAGCCACGATTTTGGCCTATTTCTAATGTTCCCCTGTAATAAGTCTTTTTAGCAAAATTCGAATCGTATTCAGTCTAAATCTTTACGCCTAATTTTAGCTGCGATGAAATCCTCTAGTTGTCTCCAGTCTTATACGTCATATCTTCCAGTCGTGTCCAGTCTCTTTCGCTCCAAATTAAGGTTCCCAATTATTATAAAAATTAGAGAGGAGCTTTTTTAGTGTTCTCAGAATAACTTAAAACTAGTCCTGGCTTGGATCCCTAGTCATTGCGGCGTTCCAGGCAATGAATTTGCTGATTCTTATGCTAAGCATGCACTCTCCCGTGGCTCTACGGGCAATTATACCATTTATTGTCACGACCTGAGGTCTTTGGCTAAACGTAGGTTGATAGAAGCTTGGAGCCGGGCATGGCTGATCTCTAAATCAGTTAAGGGCAAATATTACGGCGATATCAAAATTAAATTCCCCATAAACCCTGGTTCATTACATATAGAGATAGAGATGCAAATAAAAACGTCACCTCTGCTATTTAGCGACTTAAATTGAACCATGTGTGCACTCCAATTCATTTAGCTAAACTTCATATTCGAAATCATTCTATCTGTGAGAATGATTTAGATAAGGGCGCTCTTGATAACATATTTTTTAACTGTACGAAACTATTGTTCTCCCTATATGACATTCTTCCTTCTGATGTTCCGCGTCTTGCAAATTTCAAATACTTATTGTCATTAGTCCATTCCCCTTTTGTCAACATCGTCTGTAATTTTATCTTTAAATTGCATTAAACTGTGACATGGTTGTAATTATTATTATATTGTCCTTATATTTATTACTTATGTGTGTTCTGTTGTTTTAACAATATGGGTAACTTTATGTTATATTAATATGTGGGTGTCATTGTTATCAAGTTTATGTGTGAAATGTGTTGTCTTGTACCCCGTTTATATTTATTCTATGTTGTTTTGTTTTATTCCTTTTTAGGTGCGGATTTCAGCTCAACTCTCCAAATTGAAACCAAAAGAAAGGTCTTGTGTGTATTTCATCATTGCGTATTTTGTATATTTCCTCATTGTGTATTTTCCTACTTCAACTGCTGGAATCTTTACAAATATCGCCTTAATTGTCCCCTTTTCCTGTTATCCTCATTACGTGACATTGGCAATATTCGCAAGCGCGACGGTGCCATTCAACTAAAGAAGACGATGATGAAACAACTGTGAACTTCTCACATGTTTCCGTAACGGTTGCTAGTTCCGCAATTTCCGTAATCGACGGTTTTGAATTCATTCTTATTTGCAAAATCGAACGCTATTCATTAATGTGAATGAGCTCAGAAATCATGATAAAAAATTTCACCAATATTTTAGATGTCTGTTAATTTATTTGATGAACTGCTTACTTATTTTTTAATAAAACTTTACATATTGTATTTAATCCAGAACTGATTTGTTCGTTTTCTTCCATTTAACACCTGTGCGCGGAAAGTCCAACGTATGCTACGGGTCGCTTTATGCGTTTCGATTGCCGGTTGCGAAAATCAGTAATTTGAGACAACTGATATAAAGTAAGTTGCTAGTTGGGACAATTAAGAATTTAGTTGGTCACCGAATTTGGTAATTTAAAGCTGTTGTTAGTTTCTGAAACTCGAAATTATATAAAAATCGTCTTGAACAGAAGAGAAATACTCTTAATACTCCCTCTACGATTGAACATGGATTGAGCACAAAGGCAACGAGATCCGAGATGAATGTTACAATCTAATATTATATATTATATCAATGCGAATATTGTTAAAAACATTATAAACTTATTTATAAACTTATAATACACGTTCATTATTCTGGTTTAGTTCAAAAACAAATACTGTATTGTTGTACATTACATAAATGCGTATAAATAATGTTATGCATGTTCGTAATTATTTTTCATGTTGTCATGCGTTTTAAATAGATCTCTAATCTGTGGTTTTAGCGTGTGTGTGAATAACAACGTGGCCAAAGGACTCGTATCCAGCCTTAGTCATTGATCACAGATTAGAGAGACTTATGTGTCATTGATCCAGCCATAAATAAATGAAAAAAAAAAATGTGACAAACACAGACACAATGCAATGCATTTCTGAACTTAAAAGTATTCTCGCCATAGCATATTAGTATTCTGTGACCATGGAGTAACCTATATATTACGGAATAGAGACGTTAGTCATTTTACCTGCTAGCGACATTTAGTGTGTTCGAGTCACGTCGTGTGTAATACAAAATAATACGTATATGAAGTATGTACACATTTGTAAATACGTATACATATATCCTCACTATGCAGGCGCTAGGTACCTAATGCAAGTTTGTTTTACTAACTGTGATTTACATGATAGACCACTGGCAAAACAAATAATCACATAAATCACATTTTAGCAAATCACTCACAGAAAATAAAAAAATTAATGAAATAATACAATGTAATATCTTTTACTCCTTTTATAAAAGTACTATATTGACATACGTCAGTACACACATATCTTAACGTTAATATTTACAAACTTATAACTAAGCAATAACTGAAATAATATATTTCCTCAAAGTTGTCACTTAGAAAGTAAAAAAAACACACTAATATAACAGCAAACGACAAGTGACAAACAATATGGCGGTTAGCACATTCAGAACAGAAATTTTTCAAAACGACGCTTGAGATAATATAAATAAAAAAATATTTTTCGGGAAGTTGAAACTATTTCTTTTAAGTTATTTTTTCAGTTTTTGTGTGATAGTTGTTTCATTTAACTTATGGAAATTGGTAGTAGTTATTAAATAACAATGGGTGTTACAAATATAATTTAAATTTCTGAACACACTTTATACAATAGCAGCATCTATTGGGAAATGTTCTAACTAAATGTACCGACTAAATTTCCTGCAAAAAAAATGAAGTAAGTGAATAGGCCCTGTCTGTGACTGTGATTCTCGCATTCTTGCCACAGAACTTAAATATTCTTGCTGTCATCTTAGGTGATGTGTGGGATACTGAAATAAAATTTATTTAGTAAAAATGGAAGATCAACTTTTAATTCACGATGATATTAAATTGTAAGTAATCGAACATATCAATAATAAATCGATACGCCCAAAACTTCCCTTGAAATATCTATTTATTTCCACAGCTGTGCGTTACTCATGTTTTTATCGAATCCATACAAAGTTTAATCTAATTTGTTACTTCATTATCAGGTGTAAACACTAATTGTAATTCCTGAACAATTTTTACACACTTAGATACAACTAGAAATTAATAACCCACTAATTTTTAAAATTTGTTAGTACCTGATGAAAAGTGGGTATTTGGAAGCAGTTATAATATTTGTTTATTGTTATTCCTTTGTTATTCCTTGGAATAATAGTTTTAACAGTTTTTTTAATTCATAATTTAATTATAATTGATTCCATTACTAAAAATATTTTAGCTTATGTGTAAATACAGCACTAAAACAGATAACATAGTACAAGGATACAAGTATATTTGTACATAATATATCTGTTATTTATCAATACACCTACATTGTTGTAATGTAAATAGATTCCTCAAATGATAATAACAATGAAAATGATACTTGTTGTAGGGTTAATATATAGAAATTTTGAAAATAAAAATGAAAATAAAACTATCCTAAGAAGTTAAAAAAAATGAATATTTCTTGATTTACAAATATTTTTTGAGGAATAAGTATTAAGTTTTGAAAAAAGTCATAGAACAAAAGTTGTTAGGTATGTTGACAGGAATTTTGCACTAAGAGGTTATTAGTATTTTTAAATTAACCCTGTATAATTCACAGTATTCAGTAAAGCTCAATAAACATACATACATATTATGCCCATATAGGCATAATTGTATTAAGATACATTATTTGTATATATTTATGTATAATAGCTTTACTTTATTAAATAAATAATGCATGTATATAAAATATAAAAACATATTAGATTTTCTCAGAGTAACCATTTATGAAGTTATCAGTTGAGATTTGTTTAACAGATTGCATAATCAAAGCAATTTAGTTACTTAAATGAAATGTTTTTAGATACATTACAGCAGAGAAGTTCTATTTAGAGCCTACCATCAATCCTACTGAGATCTTGGTCATAGATAGATTGACTGGTGAAGCTACAGTTAAAGAATATGGTTCAGTAAAGATACCAATCCCAGCAAGTGCATACCGACCAATCTGTGGTTTCCTTGGCTCCATTAAACTAATATCAGGATTGTATCTTGTCATTGCCAAAAACAGAATATTGGTGAGTAATTTTATATTACTATTTTGTATCATTGAGTTTTATAGTGTAGTTTAAAAAACATGTCTGTTGTAAAAACACGTTATGTACTTTTGTGACCCACAACCTTTGATCACAAATAAAAAAGTAGATACACAATAAACGCTCCAAAAATGTCCGAACCAAATGTGCACTCAAACGAGTATTTTAGTGCACTTTTGTTCTAGTAGTATTCGAAAAAGATAACAGCAAACATCACAGTGCTCATTAAAAATTAAAAAAACGACATGTCTAGAATGCTAAAAAAGACAATGATTCTTATTTTCGGTAAATAAATTCAATAATTTTATTTATGTGTTCATTATTTCGTTATAATAATATTCATACATAACTCTTTTTTATTAAACTCATAATCATATTTTTTAAAAATGGCTTGACAATGTATGTCTTATTCTTGTCACTTTATAGATAGATTAAATAGATTATGTGATATATGCTTTAAGAACGAGACGTAAGATTGCATTTTAAACATTTTCTTTAATTAAATTCCTTTCAATGTCATGCAAGGATCTCTTACCAGCTTTTACAACCTTATGCTTTGACATTAAGGTCTAGTTTAAATTAGCACAATATTACGGATAATATTATAAAATATCAGAAATATATATGTCAATTCTGACAATAATTTGTTTAAGTTATACAGAAGATTGTGCATCTAGTTTTTTATTTGTGATCGAAGTCCACTACCCACTAGCTTAATTTATCTGTTTTCTAATAAGGCTAATTAGATTGCCTTTGTTCAAAAATAATTTTGAAGTTTTTTAATTGTGATTATTATCCGGTGTATTCTATGCATTATTTTAAAATTAAAAAGTCAGCGTCATTTAATTTAAATAAGGTTAGTTGCATAGCGTTTTTTAATTTTACATCCACCATCTATTAGTAAAAACCCATAGTAATAATAACCGACAAGAAACCTTCATTGCTTTGACATGATCTTACAGTAGAATTTAATTGTAATGTCGTTTCAAAGGCCAGGGAAGACAAGTACATAGAAAATCTTAGTCTTTCCTAGTCTTCTTCTTTTCTAGTGTGTTTTTTAATCTGCTTGTTTGAAGACAATTTTAAACTTATTATGTCAATTCGAAAATTAATAGAAAGAACAGTTCTACCAATGACGTGACATTGTGAATATAGAAGATATCACTGTGCTATATCATTAATGAAATTAGATCAGTAGGTAAATCCATACTCCATATTGATATTTTAAGTAATATAAGTTCAACATTCTATGAATATGTCACTCTAAATCTGAAAATTATATTTGTATTCATTGTATTTGTGAACATGTATTGTATAGGTATATTGTATGAGAGATTTTTTAATTGTTTCTCTCCTACTACAAGTTGCATTTAATTATATATTATTTTTCAGTTGGGTCAATTAAATGGACGTGACATATATCAGTTGGCTGGTAGCGACATCATTCCATATGCCCGTTCCACAACTCACCTAACAAATAAACAGATTGAAGACAACAGCACATATGAACGAATGGTCAGAGCCGCTCTTGATACTCCCGGCATATATTTCTCTTATGGATACGACTTAACACATTCATTGCAGAGGCTACACAGTGTTGCTACTGATTTTCATAAGGTAAGTTAAATAACTATTCATGCCATATTTTTAACTATCTCATTGGCACAATGGTAATGCATCTACCTTTCAAGTCGCGGTCCCAGGTTTGATTCCCAGTCAGGTCAATTTAGGAAATGGAAGTATTTTAAATTGGCCTGGAGATTTTAATTTTTTTTTTATAACAGGGGGGCAAACGAATATGCGAGTCACCTGATGGAAAGTGATCGCCGCCGCAATGTCCGGGAAATCACGGGGTGTGTTGCCGGCCTTTAAGGAAAGGAGGGGGAGGGGTGAGACGAGCTACCGCACTCTCTCACTCACCGAATGAAACACAAGCAATAGGTGCTGTTATTTCACTCCAATATTCTGTAAGAGGGTGTTATTTCAAAGGCGAGTCTCCCCAATTCGTGCTGCAATGCTCTATTACACATGTTACTGAGAATTGTTCCAATTTATTCTGTGGTAAACATAGTTATTATTATTATCAATATATAAATAGGCAAAGACAAAACAGTATATTACCCTCTTCTCTGTGTGTCAACCGATTTTCTTTTTTTTGTTTAGCTATTGAGGAGCTTTAATGTTATAAAATAATATTTAGAAACAGTTAATACGTGAAGCGCAAACGCATACGCAAACTTCGGATCCTTTTCTAAGAATATTGCGCGCACGGAGGAGTGTGAGATTTGGCATAGTTTTGTATTAATACTGCCAATGTCAAAAAGACTCAACGTCAAACTCATAATAGTTTGTGATCATATTAATATGTAACCTCCTTGGATCAAACAATCGCACAGAGTAGAGATTGTCGCCAAAGAGTTTATATTATAAGTTTATATTTACGGTCGAATTTCGACCACTGTGAAACCTCTAGTTATTTTTAATGTATGTATCTTTACACCTTTTCCAGAGTGGATAGAGCCTTAAATATGAAAATCATCATCACTAATCCGATGCAAATATACATATGAGCTTAAGAAAAGCCTTAATTTTATATATTTCTATACATATAGATTTATAGTTTCGGCTGTAAAGAAGAAGGGTCATGAAGTCATGATTCATACAAAATTAACCCAAGCCCGGCGCAACCGAAACATATTATCTCAATTTTTTTCTTATTTTATGTACATAAATTATCAGATATAATTTTTTTCGATTTCGGTTGCTAACTTATTTGAATTGGCTTTGGAAGGCAAAATATATCTTTTTTAATTAAGTACTATATGATGGTTGTAGTTTTTTAACTTCATTTCTTATAGAGGTGAACTGCTAATAGTAGAATATATATTATAACATCAGTAATGGCCAATTAACTATTTAAAAATATGTGTGCCTGAAAAGGAGTTATTTTAATAAAACCATATTTTTGTGCAAATAACTATTATTTATTAACATTTTTAAAGCATATCGTAATCGATTAATACACTGTCCATACCCAGTGCAGGGTGCTGAAAAACATCTTGGTGTCCTAGCCCACCCTAAATAATAAATCACACTTATAACATGAGCACAGCTTCCTATTGTACGCCTGCCATGATTGTATGTTAAATAATACTTGCGAATAGCACTTCGGCCTTCAACGTCTGGGTTGTACATGACATATGTGTAGTATACTTTTGATACCTATATAGCTAGCTAAAAATATAGCTATCTCGTTTTTAATGATGAGCGCGAGAGAGATAGTACTAGCGAGCCGGTGTCGCTATGCTCTTCACCTACGCGGCGGCGCCGGCGGCGGGCAGTGCGGCGGGCAGCGCGGTGGGCAGCGCGGCGATGTTACGCTAGCCCGCTCAAGGACGCCGAAGTTTGGCCGTTACAAGGGATTTTGGTCGAAAATTGTTATATATTGCAACGTAATATACTATATCACAATGTAATGTATACTCAGAAAAAGTTTTATGACATTTTCAGGGAAGAAAAAGTATCTTGCCTTAGGAAGGTAATTTAACTATGATAGCCACTGAATTCGAAAAAAAATATGTGGTGATTGATGTTCGTAAAATAACGTAATAACTGAGATATGTTCCAAATGCGCCGGGCCTGGGTCACAGATGACCCTTCTTCTTTATTATTATTTATTATATACAATTGAAAATTAATAGTTTTACAAAAAAATATTTTTAGCCATTAACTACTGTAAATGTCTTGAATTAGCTGTACCTCGGGATTTCACCTATATTGGTATTTTTGCGGTGTAAAAAGTAGTCTAGATTAGTTCGAAAAGTCTGCCTACCAATGAAAGTCCCGTCAAAATCAGTTCAGCTGCTTTGAAGATTAGTCCGGGTAAACAAACAGATAGACTAAAATTGTAATTAGCATGTTTGGGTTTTGGTTATATGCAAATAACTAAGTAAGCTTAAGAAAAAGCCTATATTTAGTAATCACAAATAAACACTTCTATCTTATTTATATGTCCAGATGTATAGATAGATAGTTTTAATTTTAAATTTTTTAAGACATAAATCATTGACAAGGATTTTCTCAGGATGATTGCAAAAATTATATTAAAAAAAATATTCCAAATAGTATTATAACAGTATAAGTTGCGAAATCTTCCAGATGTCAATGGCAAGCCGTGCTGATGCTCGATTCATCTGGAATGGACACCTCCTAAGGGATTACTCACACCAACAGTTTGCGCGGTTTGCTCTACCCATCATACAGGGGTTTGTTGCCATTAATCGTCTGATGATTAATGGTCACCAGATTACATGGTCTCTGGTATCCAGACGCAGTGTTTATAGAGCTGGTACCAGGCTATTCATGCGGGGAGTGGATGTTGAGGTAAGTCTTGATTACATTGTAAATTATCATAAAATATTCAGTGTTATTTCACGATAATATTATTCAATAATTATATGTGTGTCTATTTTCAAAACAGTAATAATAGCTAATAAAGGACAATAATAAGTAGCTAACAGTTCTTAATTTTCATTAAATTTAAAGTTTGATTACCTCCATACTATCGCACGTGGTAACAATTACAGCTATCTTCCTCATTAATATGCAAGCAAACTATTTCATACCTACTTTTGACATTGTAATATTAAGAAATCATAATTGTGGTTTTAATAGATTAATTTTACTGTGATGCTAATACTTGCATCTTCTCCCAGCCTAGTCTAAGATATTTATTTCTGTCCAGGGTAACGTTGCCAATTACGTAGAAACTGAACAGATCATAGAACGCGGTGGCGAGAAGTCTTCCTTCGTTCAGACGCGCGGATCCATCCCGCTGTTCTGGAGCCAGTACCCTAACCTCAAGTACAAACCTCAAGTGATCCTGACGCATGAAGATCACGTCGCGGCTTATGTGAAACATTCGAGGGACCAGTTGCAGAGATATGGCAATCAAGTTTTAATCAACTTGGTAAGTGTAGTTACTACTCGGCCAGAGAGATTATATAAAAAAAATTTTAGTACGCGCAAATTTAGAGTTTGCGAGTGCCGACGCGTTGCGTTGTACGCGAAGAGTCACGCCATGTAGGACTTGCTCTATGCACGCGGTCAAGCCATTTTTTCCCCTCTTATTAGTGAAATGTTACAAAATTATCGCAGGTGGTTAATTGATGTGATAGTGCAAGATCCCAGGGCCCCAAGACGTAACTTATTTTATAAAAGACAAAATGTGAGGAATAGAGTAGTGGTCCTATGTACTTTGAACGCATTAGTACCTGCTAAGTTGGGTAGACGGCCAATTTTCAGGTAGCAGGTGAGAATAGTAAGTAAAAATAGGACTTAAGAAGGACGGATTCAAAATTTTAGAATTTTGGCTTAACATAAAAACCTTTAAAAGTAGCTGCTATATAGATAAAGTGTAAATTTACCTATCTGTCCGCCCCATAAGTTAAATATCGTGAGAATACTTAAATGTATTTAGGGTTGCCACCCAACCAAATACTGGCACATTTTAACATTTGCAGGATATTTCATGGTCAACAGTACGGTTTCACAAGAGGGTGGTCAACAACGAATGCAGGAGTAAGCTTGATCAACAATGTACTAGGTATAAAGTACATTTATCTGAAAGTATGAGTGTCAACCCTAAACGTGTTTGTGAAAAATCCATTTTATTTTAGGTGCATTATTGTCATAACTTGACAAGACAAAATCTTAATGAATTAGGCCAGTTTCATTCTAAAGGTGCGATAAATGTGTCACCTTATGATCGTGAACACCATTAGTTTATAATCCGTCTCGCGAAATTGTAAAGTGTCCTTAAATTGTGAACTGTACCATACTGCTTATAATATAACGTATTAATTTTCAATAGTTTATAATATTTCCATGTCAAACCGTAAAATTATAAACAGGCACTTATCGATAGGATTCACAATCTGTCCGATTTTATTACCAGTAAAATTGTGACCATCCCTGATTGGTCGGTCTGGGCGGTAGCTCGTTATAACTTAGATTATGTTCGGCGACTAACAGTAATTTATCACTGAGATTTCACTTCTTTAGTTAATCGTAGGTTTAATTTTACTATTAAATGTAACTATTATAACTTTTAGCTATTTTCAACACGAAAATTATTAAGAATAACGAAAACATCCGTTCGTTTAGGTTCGAATGACAGCCAAAGATGGCGACGCGGGGCTCATGACGTTCAACCAATCAGCGTGCAAGATGCGTTTCGTCGCATACAAGTATGACGCCAATTCGATTTGACATGGATAGATTATAATTTATAAACTATCGAAAATTTATACGTTATATTGTAAGCAGTATGGTACAGTTAACAATTTGTTAACGGTTTACAATCTCGTGAGAGTGATTATACTCGTATATAAAGTAAGAGTGTAAAAACTAAACAAGATAAGCGATAAAGAGATACGTAGTATGACAGAGTTGCGCGACGGTGTTATTGTAGAAATGAAGATAGGAATGCTTAGATGGTTCGGGCACATAGAAAGAATGAGTAATGAAAGACTTACGAAGAAAATATACAGAACGAAAGTGAGTGGTAAAAGAAGCCAAGGAAGACCAAGGCTGACTTATGAAGATCAAATAGCCAGAGTGTTAGCAGATGGAAATGTCAAGAGCTCTCGTATACCTAGGCGAAAATGTGTGAGCGGAATGATGAGATTTGAGGATGCGAAAGCAGTATGTAAGAACCGCGACGCTTGGCGCTCCGTCCTCTCCGACTACAGCGTGAGGATATGTATGTATTGTTACGCGCTGAAGGTAATAAGATGCCGGTTAAGGGTGCAAAGAGTTTATTTTCCTTCGTACGAGCAGATGTCAAGAACACGCGAACTTAATTACGGCGTTTCCTAATCTTCGTAGTCGCCCTCGAAGTAGGTACTCGCGTAGTAGTCACCGAAGGTACACGCTTCACCCAATAACAACGTTCCCGAATCGCAGAGTTCTTCTATCAAAGGTCGTCGCAGTAGTCGTTGTAGTCGTCTTCGTAATTCGCCTTGATGTCGCCTCGAACGATAGTTGAGAAATACTGACTCGGCGGCGGACACGGAGCTCTATTTAGTCGGATAAAACGAGGGTGGAAATTTCTAGTTAATTACGCTCGCTAACAGTAATTCGACATTGTTCTCGACGTCGCCTGTTTGCATGAGTCATAGGTACATGACACGTCATCGCTCGGGAATATTCGAGGTGCAACTTTGTTCTTCTTTCTTAATGTGACTTATACCATTTAATAGTAGACCTTAAACCTAGCAATGCGTTTTTAGGTCATAACTCTGCAAAGTCTAGGTCTCGAGATATAAGCACTAAAAGTTACGTTTTTAGTTCCATTGAAAATCGACCTTATTCCTTACGCATAAGGTCCAGCCGTAACAGTATGTATGTATGTATGTAAGAGTGTTCACATACGGTGACATATTTATGTACGTGGATGGTGTTCGCAGATCGACCACAGGGGGCGGGAGGAGGCGCTGGAGCGCGGGTACCGAGCGGCCGTAGCAGCCGCCGCACTGCCCGCGGTGCGATACGAACCATTCGACTTCCACGCAGAATGTCGCGCCATGCGATACGACAGGCTCAACGTACTCATGGACCGGATCACGCACGAGCAGGTACGTCCGCGGGGTTATATCCTAACCATTTGCAGACAGCGACAGCCACGCGATTACTGCGCGACCAGTGACCAATTGTAATAAAAAATTGGTATCATGTATGACGATTGCGTATCTATTATTATTTGATCGTAAAATGCACTTTTCGCGGTAGATTTAGCGCCACTACAAATTACATTACACAAATTCTCGTTTTGACAGCAGATATCGCGCGATATTGGCTGTCGCATGCTGACTGCAAGTTACGTAATAAGCGTTCCGGTCGCGCTATGATGCGATCACTGTTGCACACATTCACTACACACATTAGCACACATTCACTACACATTTACACTATACACATTTGCACACATTCACACACATTTACAGATATTTACTACACGTATTTACATACATTCAGACAATCTCTCTGAAGTTTATATGGTTACTGCCGTCTGTCACGCTATACGCTACGTCAGATTCAACGGTATGAGAGGACGAATAGGTCTTTTCCTCTATGTTCTTGTCCACTCATTACACAAAGTTCTTTACGAATTTTAATGTGTAACTTTAATTAACAGGAATTGATGTGTTTGTGACATTTCATCTCCAACCGTCAGAAAGCTACTGCAGGTTTCACCGTAATCATTATCCGCGAACTAATTTGCTTCACTTTACTAAACAATAAAATAACAATGTCACTGGGTCTACTGAAAAAAATTTCAATTAGAAATAAGCTGTATCCGTTGCTAAAATTATCAATGTGCGTCATTCTTTTTAAGTATCATGTGTGTGCAATGAATATATACATATTTTCTCGTTATCATATGTTGTGTGTGCAATGAATACATACATATCTTCTCGTTGTATCCCTAAAGGGGCAGTTAGAGAAAACGGAGCGCCAAGCTTCGCGATCCTTACACGTTTCTTTTGCATTTTGAAATGTCATCATTCTCTTCATACATTTTCGCCTAGGTATGCGAGTAATTTTGACATTTTTGACAGTTCTGGCTATTTGATCTTTTTAAGTCCACCTTGGTCTTCCTTGGCTTCTGCTACCACTCATTTTCTCTGTAAATTTTCTTTGTCAGTTTTTCATCACTCATTCTTTCCATGTGCTCGAACCATCTAAGCATTCCTTTCTTCATTTTTACAATAACACTGTCGTGCAATTCTGTCATACTGCGTATTTCTTAATTGCTTATTTAGATAAATCTATATAATATAAAACATCTTTTTCGTATGTTTTGATGTCTACGCGTTCCTGCGGGCCTATCGCGTAACGTGAAGACGATAACAATTTGATTAAAATGAAGTTAATATTTCTAATTCTGAACTTCGTCGTACCGCGTAAGCAAATGTCATGTGTCAAAATTCCGATGTTCATCAAGATGAAAATTGAGTGAATGGCGGACTTCATTTTAACAGCTAACCGTACCGGCTAAAAAAATGATATTAATCTAATGAAAATCATGTCAATTGATGACTGTCAGATGAAACCGGCAACTTTACAGTCCCGGGCTTCAATAGAAAACAATGATTTTTGTGACTATTTTGCGTGTTTCAATCAAGTTTCAATATACACTACATCTTTTGTTGCAATATGCTACTACTACGCATTTAAGTATCTAAAGTGAAATTTTTCTCACTTCACCGTGTTATAAACTGTGAACAGTGAGCATGGTGTTAACATTATTGTATCTTGCTGCGCAAGAAGAACGTGTCAAGAATGTCCACCTTATGGAGTAAAGGAGATGATAAGAGACACCAGCCAGCCTATGTTCCTATCAGAGAGCAGTCACGCTATCAGAAACCCATTCTATAGCTTTGTACAGTGATTTGACAGTGGTCTTTCGCCATAAGGACATCAAAAGGGAAATAAATATGGAAATAAGTTATAGAATTATATTGATATGCCTTTTATTTCCATGACAAGGATTAGCTTAGTTAATACAAAGGAAACCTTAAATATATGATTATCCTTTCGTGTCTATCTTTACAGTTTTTCCTATCCTGTAACATAGGTACCTACATAGTAAAACATGTACTATAGGTACTACAATTTATAATAATTTCGACTGTGCTTCTTAGGAACTCATAAAATTTTGTAAAAGTACACATTACTTGAGTATATTATGAGGTAGAATACTTACCATTACCATCTGCATGTCATCTTTGATATAAATAATTTTATCTTTATAATTATTTACTAGTGTTCAACATTAAATGCTTAACCGCAACATTCATAATTGAATTTTTTCTACTGTGCTCTGCAGATACATTATCCTATAGTATCACCAACACATCTTGTGACAAATAACCACCTTAATTCAAAACTAAATATTTTGTAATATAGTTAATAAAAATGCAAATAAAAAGCAGTCATTCGAATAATATTTATTAATAGAAAAAGCACAAATTTTTAGGTTTGTTCCGCAATACACCATCGACATTGTGTCTTTAAAACCCTCTATGTTGTTCTCATTAAACCTAAATGTTTTAATAAAGGTCATATTTTATTTCAAAATTAAGGAAAGTAATCACATACAACTTTATGTGTTCTTAAGTACATTCTTACATTACACACATTAAGTGTGTTATTCTAGTAGTGGGTCTTGATAGACGGTAGCTCTTGTTACCGGCAGTGGTGCCTGTTAAACATTGAAATTGTTGCTTCTTTTGGCAGCGGTCTGAACCCCTGTGGTCTTAACGTTGAGCCACATCACAAGTTGCGAATTTGTATCAATACTTCCGATTCCGAATATGTAGTTACACTTATATCTCTCCGTTTCTCTGCAGCGTCGAAAATCTACTCGTGTGCTGGCATCTGAACAACATGAAATTGTAGCTAAGTCGCTTTTATAGACCCTTTAACTCATGTCAGTGTTTTGTGTTGGTACCTTACCTTCTAATTCAATTCTTGATTCCGTAATAACCTTTGTTTTATCGCCAAATATTCCACACGCCGAAAATGAAGACATTTTTCAAAAAATCATTAGAAAACTTGTTTTATTATTAACATTATAAAACATACATGGAAATCCCATTTCACATTAATTATTTTATTTTATGAAGTTTAACAGCTGACACTTTCGTTCAGTTCCACTGAGTAAATAATCACTATGTTGATTTAGTTCTGTATGTATTGTTTTGTTGTTACTGAGTAATTTTTAGTCTTCGGGGTAATAATTGCTAACTAAAGCGTCACAACAATAAAGTAAAGGCAATGAATTTTCTGAAATAATATTCTTATATGAAATTAAGATGAAATACTAAATTTCTTATTAGGCTAAATCTTCGTAACAAAACGCGCGGTTAAAATAGTTCGTTCAATAATTTCCGCACTATTATTGTCTATAACGATGTTCATGGAAGGTCCAATCGCCATCGAGTTGTTAGCCGGTACCAATTACATGATATTAATTAAATGAGCATGAACTTCATGTTCATAAAATTTTCCGAATTTCATGGAGTTACGCGGTACGGCCCCTGAACCATTCATTCGATTGTGATAAAACTGGCGAGTTGTTCTGTGTTTAGTGAGGTAAAAGACTATGTGAACGAAGTCGCGGCCATCAGCTAGTAAATAAATGCAATAACTTTGACTGGCCCGT
This sequence comes from Zeuzera pyrina, assembly GCA_907165235.1. Classification (NCBI taxonomy): domain Eukaryota; kingdom Metazoa; phylum Arthropoda; class Insecta; order Lepidoptera; family Cossidae; genus Zeuzera; species Zeuzera pyrina. Next base: position 12,339,859 of record OU015641.1, read on the forward strand.
TGGCGCAGTGGCATATTATCTGCTTTCCAAGCTAGGGTCCCGGGTTCGATCCCCGGTCAGGTCGATTTAGGAAACGAACTTTTCTAAATTGGCTTGGAGCCTGGGTGTTACTGGGAACTCCCCCAGAGTTCGTTGTGTAGTACCCATAGTACAAGCTTACTGCTTAGTTTGGGGTCACACAGTCTGTGTAATTGTCTGGAGTATTAAAAAAAAAAAAGCTGGCCCCCACGACAGAGCGAGTTCGGCTACTTCGTGTCCCGCGGCGGCACGGTGCTGGTGCGGCAGAGCGGCGCGTTCCGCACCAACTGCGTGGACTGCCTGGACCGCACCAACGTGGTGCAGAGCCTGCTGGCGCGGCGCCAGCTCGCCGCCGCGCTGCGCCTGCTGGCCGTCAGCGCCGACGGGGACTCGCACCCGCACTTCGACCGCCTCTTCAACGAAGTAATACAACCACACTACCACTAACAATAGCAATATCCTTATAACCAACAACAACACCCCTATCAGCGACAACAATACCTCTACCAGAACCAACAATACCTCTTATCAGCAACAACAATACTCCTATCATCGACAACAACACCCCTATCGGAACAACAACGCCCCTATCAGCAACAACAATATCCCTATTAGCAACAACAACGCCCCTATCAGCAACAACAATAAAATACTCGTATCAACGACAAAAATGCTTAAATGACAACAATACCCTTATCAATAACTATACTCCTATCAATGACGAAAATACACTCATTAACAGCAACAATACGCCTATCAGTAATAACTACACCTATAACAACAACAACGTTACCCCTTTTGACAGCAACAATACACCTATCAACAGCAACAATATGTCTATCAACAATAACAACACCCCGTCAATATCAAAAACACACTATCAATAACAACAATACCCCCTATCAACAATGTTACCACTTACGAAATTAATAATAGTAACTAATAGTCCTACTAATAATGGTGATACCTATATGCTGTAACAGCGGAAACATTAACACCTCTATCAGTAGTGTTAACCACAACAATGAATAAGAAAAACAGAGTCCAACAGTAGCAGCATTAGGTACTTGCGTCTGCAAATATCAATGGTAATAGGAACTTCCATCAGCACCTCATTAATGAAAATCCCATACCATTATTTTAGTTTTATCCTATTCTATTATTTTATTCCATTATCCTACTTCCTACTAATCCTACTAATATTATAATGTAAAAGTTTGTGAGGATTTATGTATGAATGTTTGTTACTGTTTCACGGAAAAACTACTCAACGGCTTTTAATGAAACTTCACAATAATATAGCTCATACATCAGAATAACACATAGGCTATAACTTATAAAGATATTATGTGTCTTTGAACTTCACACGAAAGAACGAAATCGCAAGCAAAAGCTACTTTTAATATAATTACATATTTTTAGGCTTTCGTAATAGGATAAAGCAGAACCCTTACAGCATCACTTCAATGTCTGTATGTTCGTCTGTCGACCAGTCAAGACCCTTTATCTTAAGAACGGAAAGAGGTATGTAGAAATTTATATCAAACAGCTAAATGCTATAAAAGATAGGGCTATTTATGTATTCAAACAAAAAGGTATTAAGTACTTCCGTTGCCCTAGAATCATAAAATTTTGTAAGAAGTAAGGTTTCACAGCGGACGAGAACCTGTGTATTCAACGTGGTATGGACGTTCTATGAAAAAAGAGATAATGAGAATGATAATAACACACACCAAGGCTGACTTATGAAGATCAAATAGCCAGAGTGTTAGCAGACGGAAATGTCAAAAGCACTCGCATACCTAGGCGAAAATGTGTGAGGAGAATGATGAGATTTGAGGAAGCGAAAGAGGTATGTAAGGACCGCGAGTCCTGGCGCTCCGTACTCTGACTACCCCGTTAGAGATACAGCGTGAAGATATGTATGTATGTATAATAATAATAACAACACATGAAAAAGATACTGGTCATTTAAAAATATAATGAAAAATCAAAATGTACCATTACCAGAAAAAAACAAATTATATAACAAATGCATTCTCCCATATTTAACATATGAGGTTGTCAAACATGGTGTTTAACTGAAAATTTGGAACAAAAACTTAAAGCGTGTCAAAACTATTCAAAGAAGTATGCTAAATATAAAAATAAAAGACACAATAGAAAAAATTAAAAATAGAACAAAAATTATAGATGTAGTAACAAAAGTTAAACAATGTAATTGGCGCTGCACGGGACATATGATAAGGGATGCAACAGATAAATGGACAGAAAGAGTATTGTATAGACGCAGGTGTTACTTTGCGGAAATCCATTTCATGTGATAAATTCCTAAAATCTTTAGCTATTTTCCGCTAAAACTCCAAAAACCACCAATCGACACGTGTTTCGCCTCTCAACGAAGCATCCTCAGCTAACCAGCACCGAATCCATTCGGAATACGAATAGATTCGGTGCTGGTTAGCTGACCGAATCCTATCTCTGATATATTTTGAGGATGCTTCGTTGAGAGGCGAAACACGTGTCGATTGGTGGTTTTTGGAGTTTGAGCTGAAAATAGCTAAAGATTTTAGGAATCTATCACAGAAAGAGTAACAGAATGGTATCCAAGAGACGTGAAAAGGAAAAGAGGAAGATAGTTGAAAAGATATGAAGATGACCTTCTGTAAGGATGGAGGATAAATTCATCTAATTGAGTACAGTGAAGATTTATGGAGGAGGCCTATGTCTTCGGGCAATCTGAGTAGTTGAAAGGTGTCTAATTGTACATATTAATCAGATATATTAACAATCAGAAATAAAGGCTTATTTTATTTATTTATTTATAAGGTTTAACAGCACAATAAAAGGAAATAATCCAAAAATTGTGACTTTGTAATTACACATACTTTTTTGCCATTACAAACTTTCATTTTCAGTGGAGTGTGTGGAAGAGCGTGTCTTTTAACTGCAAAGTTGTTTATTTTTGAATTCAAGTTTTTTTGGCAAATACGTAACACAATTACATTGTAGGTGGTAAGGAACTGTCTGTGTGTCAGCCGACTGTGCGTGAGTCTGGATCGCACTTGGCCGGTTTTATTATTCGCGAACAATTGAAATTTTTTAACCTTTTATTTTTAGCCTATATATAAACTTATTTACTCGCAGGTATGGGCCGATCACGCAGATATGATATCGATTCAATACTCGGGTACTGGCGCTTTGAAGACAGACTTCACGCGTACAGGCAAACGGACTCATCTGGGATTACTAAGAGATGGAGTCAATTCGTTGACCAGATATTATAAGAATAATTTTACCGATGGATTTAGACAGGTACATGCGATCTTTTTTAAATAGGTACCTCGCACACTATACCACCACGACCTCAAACATTATCGCATGCGGTCAGACTAATTGTGATTAGAACACATGGGTGCAATAGATTAAATGACTATTTCTTTACGACCTACATAAAAGATGGGTTCAGTAATAACAAACAAAACTGTGAAATAATATTCGAAGTACAATAAAAACATAAGAGTTATTCGATTTTTAAATTTAGTGGTGAGAACATAGTGGAGATATGTTCCGTCTCTGTCACTCCTAGGGCTGTACAATGTCATTGCGACTTCGTGACGTCACAGCTCCCTCTAGCTTGTCCCCACACTGTTTCCACTACTGAAGTTTAATACTCAATAACTCAGTTTCTAAATTAAAACTTTTATTCTAAAATGTGGAAATTAGATGAAAAAAAATTAATAAAAATATTAAACCGACTTCAAAAAAAAACACTGAAAATTACGAAATAACTATCCTTTACTTATCAAAACTCAAGTTCAAAAATAACTTTATAAATATGATACAAATAGCAAACCAAAATAATACTTTCTGATCGACCTCAATAACTGTCAAATTTAATTATGTAGGTATTTCTATAGTATTTATAGTTATTTTTGAGCGAACTTGACCTAAATAAATATCTAGGGTAGGTCTACAGTTAGTTACTTTTCTAATTCTGGAACGCAATGACATACAAGAGAATCAACAATATAAATGAAGCTTACAAGTAGTTAGCGTTATTTGGTGTATCTTCGAAGTTTGAGCTCCAATACCAGTGAAATTTAAATGGAACCAATCTGGAAGTATATCGTTTCAAATACCGAAAGAATTTTTCAAATCGGTTTATAAATGTCAGAGTTCTGAGGTAACAAACATTAAAAAAAAATACAACCGAATTGAGAATCTCCCCTCCACCTGTTTTTGTAGTCGGTTAATAAATGTTAAAAACCTAATGGTATTCAGCTGGAAGAAAATAGCTCCAAGAACCGTACTGAAGCAAATGTGCCCATTACGCTGGCACCATTACCGAGTTAGACCGCAATTGACAATTGATGGTCCAGGAATTGCTTATTAATCTTTAGTGAATAATTTTACTAACCTGTACTTTTTAAACATTGTAGGAAACACTGTAGATTCACATTTGACCGAATTTTTGTTTTTAGGATTCAATAGATTTATTTTTGGGCAAATATTTGGTGGTGGATGGCGAAGGAAATACTGCAGTGTGCCCACTGAGACGCGACAGAGACTGGAAGTATATAACAGTAAGTTTTTGTGAAGGAAATATTTCATTCTTAGCGCATATTTAACTTTCATTATTTGTGATACTTGGAATGGCGGTAGTATTATGCAGTGCTACTGATTTTTATGAGTTTAGTTGAGATATATAATGAAAGGAGGGTGGAGGAAGAAGGAAAAGTCATATCTAGGATTGTCACTAATGAAATATGTAGTAAAATCAGATGACATCATTCAGGTTAATCTATATATATAAAATCTCGCTAAAATTAAAAAAAAAAATAAAAATATTTTGATGAAATTTCTGTGTATGTTTTAGTGGGTCTGTCGATGGTTTAGATTCACAATTGGACCCGGCAGATGTCGTTGCAATCGGTATCTAGGAATTTATTTTATTTCGAGTAGGCGAATGTCTGTCGGATTGAGTGGGTCCCTGGATGGTTTAGAATCACAATTGGACCCGGTAGGTGGTGCTGCAATCGGGCTCCAAGATTTTTTTATTTTGAGCAGGACGTCTCGGGTCCACTAGTTTTTTTTAATAAATTGTAATTTGTATTTCGATGCAAAATTAGACTTTCAGTTTAATTTCGTTTTGGCCTCAAACCTGCCGAAATTGTCAAAGTAAAAGTGAAACCAATGTCCCCAAGTTCCCGTCGGTGCTGCTGGTGGCCATGTCGATGTTCTGCGCGAGCGCGACGCTGCCGCAGCGCTACAGCAGCGAGGTGCTGCTGTACCTCATGTTCTGGGGCGCCGCCGTCGGCGCCACGCTCACATTCATATTCAGGTATGTATGGACTACGCCTACCAGTAGCCCTAGATATTGCTTACGAGGACACCTGCGAAAAATAACCTCAATATTCCTCAGTAACTCCTCCGTATTGATTTTTTACCGATAATCAATAAAAGTATGCCAGGCATTTCGTAGATGCAGTAGGAGTCAAACGTGGACCTAGTTGTCATAAAAAAAAAAAAGACCGAAAGCGACAACTTGTTATAAACAGGAAAATCCTTGGACCGAGTATCACAGTGGACGGAGCATTTGCTCTAAGATCATGTCCTTTCAATGTCCTTTTTTTGTTGACCGAGTTTCTAGATTTTTACTAATGTGAGTGTCTAGGGAAGGTCACACACGATACACAACTGAACATGACATATTTTTATTTTTGGGAATGGTAGTAGTCAAAACATTAAAATTTACCAGTATTTCGCAAATAAAATTGTTTCATGACCGAGTCATAAGCTGACACGAATTACACTGACAGTGCGAGGTTGCCATAGTTATTATAGCTAACTGTTTTAACGGTTACGCTCAACGAGATAGAGATGAAAATTCATTTGATACACGGTGGTAAGAGCGGCAACTTATTATGACTGCGTCTGTTACCATTCTTGGTCCGTGGAAAAATTTAAAAAAAAGAAATGGCGAAATTAATACCGAGTGGCGTTTTCTGCTAATCTCAATATAATTTCTCTCAATCGTTTGCAGACACGGAAAGGAGTTTGTGGACTGGCCCCGTCTCGATGGCGGTGGATTAGCCGTAGCGCGTGCCATCGGGCCCGCGTCCTCTTTATGATGCACGACCTGCCGCTCGTAGTCGTCGTGTAGCGGACTCGCCCGCGCACACACACACATACACACACACATACACACACACACACACACACACACACAAATACACACATGTGACACGACCGCGCTGTTAACTTATTCGACATTACATATTTACTACTAATAAATATGCATTAATATGGCCACTACAGTCTTTCTCGCTTTGACAACCGGTTTATCAAACCGGCCTTTGCAGCCAAAAATACTACATTCTACCGTCATGCTCAAACGAGTCTCTATCTCACATATATTTACCACAAAAATAATATTAATTTTTCACTTACAAAATTCAAAAATAAATAAAAACTTAAAGGTACTCGCAAACAAACATTTATTTAGTTCTTATATCTGTCAATTCAACAGCTTAACAGCCTTAAAACATTAAGCACACCGATAGAAACGAAACATGTGCATTCCTATCCCTTTCTCTTACAGTTCTCTTCGTGACATGTGAAAGGCAATATCTACTAGTAGTAAATCTGTGTTTCATAATTCATCCAAGTAAATCTGAAAGAAGTGTTACTGAATGTCAAATCTGTCATATGTTCGGAAAGAAACCAGTAACAACTGGTAAGAAACCGATCAGGGGGCCTAGATAAGTGGCTTAATTGTCGTAAACGCTAGTAGAATAGAATGGCAAATACCATGTGATCTGACGTAACGAATTTTAAATTGGTAGTCAAACGTTATTAACTGTATTCCATCAAACGAAAAGTAAAATTGAACTATATTATAAAACATAGCCAAATAGCGCTTTTGACGATTAATAACGCCAGCTAGCGTTTCTATTGAACGAAGCGTTTGCCACTTGTCCAGCCGCTCGGGTGAGATTTGACGTGATTGTATAATGAAATAATGACAATTAAAAATTGTGTTAAATTAAAAATGTATAATTAAATAAATCAATACTTTACAATTGAATAATTAAGTCGAATCAAAAGCTACTTTTTGCGGACCTCACGGTATTTTTAACGCAACATGATATTTGTAATGAAACATTACTTTATTTCATTTATAGTTTTTAAATGAACCGATTTTTCATTGACAAGAACCGACAAAAACATTTTCATTTTTTACTATCATTCACGTGACTGGCGTATAAAGTCAAAATAGCGGGAGCAATCGCAAAGTTCTGTAGAATGACCCAATGATTACTTCACATGTATCATGACTCGTTAAAAATACTTTACAGACTTTTATATCAAACTTCTCCATGTATTCTAAATAGTTATTATATTCCTTACTGCTTCGACTCGTAAAGTATTTGCATTTATTAAAAAATGCGATAAAGATAATGTGTAAATGATGGAAAATGAAAGATCTAGAAACAACCGTAATAAGTCGGTAATTACCGGTGGTGTCACAGCCCTATCAAAGTTTATAAATATGTATCCTGTTCCTGTACATACAAAAGATTATATTTTTCAGGTATCATCTATTTTTGTCTATTACGGACTTTGTAATATCGACAGTTAATTATCATTGCACATTGCTCTTATACTTGCAGTTTTAAATAATAAATTATGTAATGTAATATTAGCATTCCACTAAAGGCGTACACACACAACTTGTCGCAGTTACAGCGAAAAAACGCAGCATCTGAATAAGGTTGTGTATGTGTATCGTTTGATAGTTAATTTTTTTTTAAATATTTCGATATAATTGAACAAAGATGAAAATATTTGTGAAGTTATGTTTGAGGCAGAAATATATATTTAATAGGCAGATAAGGAACTGTTAACACAAGTGCGTTGCAATTTTTTCCTTCAACTAATATGTTATCTATTTTTTACAAGTTATGCAAAATCTCCATGCACTAATTTTTTTGTTTGCTGTGACTAAAGCATTTTATTAAAACACTTGTGTTTAACAGTTTTTTTTATTAGGTTTGTGTGTATGGAGCTACTTTATAAGACACGACGCGGCAGTTGATTTTACGTATTTAGGAAATAACATTGTGAACGAAAACTGGACTTCTCATACAGCTGTTGAAGAATGAATTTAGCGATCTATGAAAATGGTCAAATTGGAATTATTTATTCTTGATCGTAATATGATTTTTAGTCTACTGTATGAACGAAGTCTACTTTTTTAATGTGTTGTTTTTTTATATTCCTGTTAATGTTTACGTTCACTAATGTTATTAATATTTTTGTAGTACTGTGTCGTTGTATTGACCATTGTGATTATAACTTATGTAATTAGAATTATGTGCGATTTTATGGAACAGATATATTTCAATAAAAGTGTCAATCGAAATGAGTTTTATTTTAATTTTATGTTTCTAAGAATAAATAAATAAATAAAGTGTTGAAGACATAATTTAATAATATTATAATAGTATACTGTTACATGTTCATCGTCGATCGATAAAACAAACCAATCACATGAGTTTCAGTTTGTAATGTCTGTTTGTGTTAAAAGTGAGCTGTTTTAGCTAAGCCTAAACCCAAAACTGACTTAAATGCCCTACAAACCTTCCAATTTGTTGGAACAACTTTTCTAGGGATGGCGATCTGAGATCGATTAATGGAAGAATCGATCATTCTATCTCGAGCAGTGAATAGACGACAGACACTGAAAAATCGTTCTACGGCTTTTTTTAAATTTTGCATGGGATAGATAAAAGTTAGACTACTCAAAAAAGCGATAAATCTGGCTCCGAGCGCGCTAAGGTGACGGCAGTGTTCGATATGTGTATGTATAATATATTAAAAAATTCCACGCTATCTCATCTTTTTATAGTTGCGTTCTTACCTATACAAATATAATGGACATTCCATTTTTAGGTGTCCGCAATCAATCCACTAAATCGATTCTCTACTCGAGATCGATCGATAAATTTTTCCATTAATCGATCTCGTATCGCCATCCCTAGGAAAGTTGCTCCAATAAATTGGAAGGTGTGTAGGGCATTTTACTAATCTCAAATAGTGTTCCTAGGCATTGAGTACCCTACAACGGTAGGTGACAGACGCGCTATTTCTCATACAAAATTTTGTGGCATTTTTTGAGAGAGGAGAGGTACTACCATCACAGGTAAATGGGAACACTCGAATTTCAAGAGGATGAGTTGTCTTTAGGGCGCGTTTATTCGACATGAATTTCTTTGCGCCGAAACAACGCGGTAAGCGGGCGCCGCAAAATAGAGCAAAATACACTATACGGTGTTTTTTTTAACTGGGTCAGTATGGAGAAATCCGAATCTAAAAGAGATACAGGGGAACTGTCTTAGGAATATTGCCATTTTAAATTTTTTGGTCAAACAAGAAAATTTTCGCGTCGTCTGTAGCGCTGTTACGCTTACGCACACAAACGATTCGACAACATTCCCCCAATTTAACAAATACGTAGAAATAACTTGATTGAAATTTTATTCGTGATCCGTTAAGGTCTCAAATTAAATGCTATCACGAAATATTTTCTTTCGTTAGCAATTTAATTGAAATTGTATTAGTAGGTAACAAGTTACTAATTTAAATGTTAGCTTAAAATATAGTCTCGCTAGGGAGTGCGTTTACGTCATATTTTCTACAATTCGGCAATTAAAAATCGTAAAGTACGAATTTAAGCCAATTCAAGGTTTATTATTGCATGACCAAAGTTACGATACGACTTTCTAGAATGATGAACAAATTCATGCAACATATTCGGATGAATCGAAATACGTTATAACGTGATCGGTAAATTTATTTAGTAAAACCATTCTGAAAAAAATATATTAAAATGGAAAAAGAGTAGTTAATACAAAAATTATATCTGCTTATGGAATATAATTCCGTCTTTGGCTAAATTAGATGTGGCGGATTTTTCGTCTCACTTCCTGACAGTATAAAGCTATAAGACGACAATTTTGTGGAGCATTTGACGATTCGAATCGATTGAATTCGATTATATCAATGGGAACTTTTATTAGACAATACATACAAATACAATAAAAACAATACATACAATAAAAACTAATTTTTATTGTACGGTGGCTATTTTTGTGCTTATAACTTGACATAGGGGAATGCCTGTGAATCGCGACTCCCGTTGTAGGTAGGTACTCAATGGTTCTAGGTGTTAGCTAACGGAGATGTGTAGAGAGCTTCTATACATAGGCAAAAAAGAGGAGAATACTGGTTTGAGGTGAGGGTGGTGGATACCTTATGGAAGTAAGGATGGATCGGACAGTGATGCTCGTATAAGATACTCTTCATTGTCGGCGTTCCGTTGTCTATTTACCCTGTTAGGATTACAATGTGAATATACTGAGCTTTTAAGCCTAAGAAAATGTAATCATTGTTTTAGCCTTCTTTTGCATACAAAACAGTCGTCTTTTATAAAATTCTGTTGAACCTCCAGACTTCAGTTTGAGTATTTCGTGAATTTTCTGGTTTCTGAACGCATGTATATTGATTTGGCAAGTGTTTACGTCAAATCATAAACGTTTAAATACTAAATATGGTTTACCCATATTGCAGTATTGCACACTACATATTTGACTTTATAGACGAAAAGAAAATTGGTAATGCTCACTGCTTTTCTAGAAAAAGTATAGATAGTTATTTAAATGTTGTTAACTATATTTTTTAAAGGAAACTATCAAACTTCGACGGCTTATGTAAGTGATTTTAACAAAGCATTCAGAAGTTCAGACCGAAACTGTCGTCAAGTCTTAGCAGTGTGTGATTTTTATTTACCGTTCGAATATCCTAATGTAAAGTCGTATTTTAAATAAAAAGAATAAAATTACGGAGTACAATATTGGAATTTATAAATAGTGATTAGATAAATATAAGACTGGCTTCGTTTTTTGTGAATTAATAATAAAAATATGTGTTCAGTGGAGTGAGCGAGTTTTTGCTTTTTTTGCCTGTGTTAGGCGCCAGAATGTCTGATGAGCCTGAAGCGAAAATGTGGGACGAAGGGCCCTCCAGATACGAATCCAGGAGCCATGGGGCTTACTACGAGTCAGCTTTTGCTTCGTCAGAGCATTTGGATAGAGCGCCTTTGTTATCAGAGGTAAAGTACATAGAACATCCTGTTATATTCATCTCACAACTCATCTATGAGGAAAATTAATTAAAAACTGTATTTCTTATATCAATTTAATTATATTGCATTTTTTGTCTACTTGTTTTCGTCAGTGGCTTCACTCGTATTATTTTAACTTGAACAGCCTGTGTAATAAATAATAATAAACAATTGGAATTGTTTATATATGAAACTAATGCATTAAAACTATAGGATTCGTTCGAATTTAGATCTTTAAAGTGAAATATAAAAGTATAAATAGATACTAAATTATGAATACATTTAAAAATATTCACAAGGTTTTGAAATGATATTATGCACATAGCACACATATACATAGACTTAGTATCATTTTAAAATATAATAATTATAGCAGTTCAAAAGATGTATACATGTACTTACCTAATTTATAAATCAGAAATAATTATTATTATGAAAATGTGTGAGGAGAATGATGAGACCTGAGGAAGCGAAAGAAGTATGTAAGGACAGAGACGCTTGGTGCCCCGTCCTCTCTAACTACCCCATTGGGGATACGGCGTGAAGATGTGTAAGTATTTTTCATATTCGCATACTTAGGCGAAAATGTGTGAGGAGAATGATGAGATTGGAGGAAGCGAAAGAAGTATTGTAAGGACCGCGAAGCTTGACGCTCCGTCCTCTCTGACTACCCCGTTTGGAATACAGCGTGAAGATATGTTATTGTTATTTTTTCTAATAAAACTTGCAAACGGATGAAATAATTGTAATTAATTCATTGCCGGATTCAAGAGGCCCAAATATATCTTATCTTACTTATGGACTCCAATTATTAGTTAAAAAATCTCTGCTACACAGGTTGTCCAAACACAGTAATAAAAACCAGATATCAGCATTATATAAGAGTAGAATAGATAATGTCTAATGTGTAGAAATTTATCAAAATTTAGTTTCTCAGATTTCCCAAAATTGCTTCATTTATTCACCCGTATCTCTTTTTTATGGCTTCTATCCATTGTGGATAATTTTGCCAATGTCGAGTACAGATTTGCCCATAGTTATGAGTTGATCAAAGCATGTGGAAATAGTACAGTCACAGTGTACAGTGTGTAGCAGAAACTTTGAGGATTTTGAGGTTGAGATATCTCTAGAACACAAATATTAGTATTATATTCAATCTGTGATATGCTCATTATGTAAAAGGTATAATGCTAGAATAGAGGCATATTTGAGGTACATTTTATGCCAATTGCTACATATGTATGCTTGAAATATATTTGTATAAAACAACAATTTACATTATTGATGGAATAATATAGATCACAGAGGAAGATAACTGTAGTATACACACACAAATATATTACGCATATGTATGCATTTATACATACACTTATATTTTTAGGGAAAAACCTGACACATACTGTTTACTTATCACATGGAGATGTGACAGATACAAAATTATCAGTTTCCTTTTATAGGTTTGTATTATTATGTAAATATATTATGTACTAGCATACTTATATATTTATTATGTATTTTAATATTCTGTTTCTGTTGATAGTGGTGTGTTTGTAATTGTTTTGATTGTTTTCATTTTAAATGGGTTAATTTTGTTTAATAAGTTAATAGACTGAGGGTTTAAAATAAAATTAATATAATGAACAATTTTTTTTGTAATATTCAGACAGATTAATTATGACTATTAATTTAATATATTAATTCTTGTATATGGGTATCATATATTCGACTATACATAATATGATTATGGAAGTACTCTGTACCTAACAACAAGACAATTTAGAACTGTGAGTTTCTAAAATCTACTTATTATTTATTTGTTATGAAGTATTTTAAAGCCTTTTTTCAGACAAATTAAACATTATAATATAACTATTAACCTCGTATCTAATGCAGAGATGTGCAAAATAGTTTATTAAAAGTATTTAAATACAAAATGCAAATGATTAGTTAGTTTTTTATTTCAAATACAAATACAAAATGGTTTTAAATAAAAACATTTAAATACAAAATAGGTATTTTCAAAATACTTTCTTCAAATAAAATACTTATTTTACTGATTTTAACACTAGTTTTGTACGAAGACTTCACTTCATCTTTCATGTTCCGTCTATGTGGCCTCATAATCATTCCAACAAACGAAAATAGACCTGGAAGTGTTTCCAGGTCTATTGTAATATTGGCATTATTGGCATTGGCATTGGCACGGAAACAGTTTGACTTGCTTGGCATTATTGTTGGGAACATTTAGGATGGGTGTGTTCATATAAAGTCAAAAATGAAGTAATTAATTAATTATGAATTTCAGAATGAAAAATACGAAATAGGAATTAAAAAAATTAATGAAACATTTTGTATTTTACGAATACTAAGTATTTGTGTAGATTATGTCAAATAAAATAAAAAATGCATTTTGAAAAAAAGTATTTCAAATGCAAAATAAAAATAGGTGTTTTGCATTCTGTATTTGCATTTTAAATAGATGTATTTCAAATAAATAACATCTCTGATCTTATGAGATAACATCGACAGCTGCGTCTGTTTGCCTAACTTTGACAAAGGCCTCCAACCTCACTCCCTCCAACATCTACTGTTCCATATTCCTTGTTACTCTTGTCCATGTTCCTTCTGCTGCTGCTCTTATTTTATCTTCCCATTACTGAACTATCTTTCACATTGATTTATCTGAGAATCGAATCTAGGACATTTGTTAGGGCACATCTGATTGGAAATCAGATGTGCTAACGAATAGGTGTATGTTTTAATATGCACTTTCAACTTGCATTATGTACCCAAACGCATGCATTATGTCCTCGCATTACGAGCGCTGGCAGTACTGCGTGCGGGAAAACTTGTGACGCACGCATCAGGCACCTTAATAGTACTTTGTTTAGGCTTTTTTATTTGTGAATTTGTGATATAAGCGATACGCGTACTTTATTAAATACATCTATCAATTACGAATAAAATTAGCGATTCATATGCCATTTATACACACATCAGACTTTCAATATTGCTTGTTTGACATTGATATGAGCACCGTGAGCACAACGCAAGTGATGTATGCATTAGCGCATGCGCAAGCACTTGCGCTGTAAAACGCATTTACACCTTCCAATTTGTTGGAACAACTTTCCTAGGGATTACGATCTGAGATCGATTAATGGAAGAATCGATAATTCGATCTCACCAGTGAATGGATCCAGTGAATAGACGACAGACACTTAAAAATCGTTCTACGGGTTTTTAAAATTTTGCATGGGATAGATAAAAGTTACACACTCAAAAAAGCATTAAATCTGGCTCCGAGAGCGCTAAGGTGACGGCAGTGTTATATAATTTATTAAAAAATTCTATGCTAGCTCATTATTTTATAGTTGCGTTCTTACTAATACAAATATAATGGAAACTCCATTTTTGGGTGTCCGCCATCAATTCACTAAATCGATTCTCTACTTGAGAATGATCTGTCAATTTTTCCATTAATCAATCTCAGATCGCCATCCCTAGGAAAGTTGTTCCAACAAATTGGAAGATGTAAATGCTCTGTAGGCATACATTATTGCAATAGCGCACAAAGACGCATGCGTCTACGTAAGATGTGTAGGCGCAAGTTGAAAAGGCACCATTGTAAATATACTCAATGAACCAGTCAAGTTTAAAAAATGTAAATATTAAATACAATAACACTATCTTTTAATATTTTTAATGTGTGTACAGTCAAACTAGTAACTTATATTTATAGATAAAACAAAGAAAGTCTGACCACATTGCAGGATTTGAACTCTGGACTTCTGCTTGGTAGATTTCTAGCCACTGTGCTATTGAGAAGGTAAATTCTGTTGCGAAATTAAAAGCGTTTAGATGTTTTAAGTTATGAAAATATGTACAAAACGATTTTTCCCAGAATTGAGACCTAGCTAGAACGATTTTCACCCTGTAAACCCCTAAATTGTAAATTTCATCGAAATTGTTAGCTGTTTTCGAGAAGATGATTATATATATATTGATGACTTCCTTCCTTTGTGACAGAGGCATCATATGCTTTATTACATTGTACCCATTATGCAGTGATGATCCATAACTGATTAGAGAAAAATTATCATATTTTTGGAAGTCCTATAGAATGGTAATTATATTCAATAAATTTTTTCGCACTTATTCCAGTGGAATGTTTCCATGGAGGCCTTCTAAAATGCAACACAAAATAATTTTTTACCTTCGGATAAAGCCTTTTATTCACGAAATACCTACAAATATATGTAATATGTATATGATTTCAAGGTCATCAACATAATATATATGTATAGTTTAAAAACTAGACAAGGAAGAACCTTATCTAGTTTTTAAACTGTCCTTGTGAAAGTTGTAATAAAGTTCTCGTATGTAGTCTTTAGTTAGTAACTACATTCAATAAAATTATGACAAAACTATGTGATCACTACTATGATCACATAGTTTTTGGAAATTTTGAACATCAGCCTTTTTTGAAAATATATTAAAATAAGGTGACATAGCTTTTATCCAGACAATATGGTTCAACGAACGGCTATAAAACCGCATGTATGTGAGCTCAAGACGGTTGATTTTTAAAAATCTTTACTTAGGTCGGCATAGCAGTTCTTTTTAAAGTTGCCAGTTTTATATTTTATAATACAAATATCATTGATAAAGCTGCAATGAATGTAAAATATTTGCTAATGCCCAGATAAGATAAGATAAACCTCATAAAAATTATAAAATACGTATGTACACCTATTTAATATGTAACAGATGTTATCTTTGTAATAAATAATGCTTGTTTGTGTTTATTATATAGCATTAGCTTTAATCCAATTATTATTGCATTCAATGCATCGATAAAAATCGATAACTAATTATAATAAATTCAGAATGTCTATGTTAGTTTCGATATCTTCGTCAAATTAAATGTATTATTATAAGAGATATACTTCCATGCTAGGGAGATATCAAAACAGAATGTTGGTATATTCTGCTGATCTTACCATACAAGTTGGAAAAAATTGGCCAAGGGATATTATTTTAAGTAACTGGTAGAAATAAAGAAGCAACCTCACACTTTTTTAAGTGTGGTAGAGCCATGTTACATTGCAGCACGAATTGGGCCGGCTCGCCCAGTGAAATACCACCCTCTCACAGAATATTGGTGTGAAATAACAGCATCTAATGCTGTTGTGATTCGTTCAATGAGTGAGAGTGCCGGTGGCCCATCTCTTCTCTCCTTTTTTCACTCCTTTTCCTCTTTCCCTAAAGGCCGGCAATGTACCCGTGATTCCCTGGTTGTTGCGGGTGTCAAGGGCGGCGGTGATTACTTTTCACCAGGTGACAAGCTTGCTTGTTTGCCCCTTCTTTTAATAAAAAAAAAACCATCTGTCTATAAGTGGGATTTCTGAAAATCTGTAAGATTTTTATCACATTTTGGATGTATTTTTGATCTTTTTTACATTTGGGATGGTCAAGTTGAATTCAAGTGATCACTTTTCTCCTATGAGTATTTTAAAATTCCTTTTATTTATTATCTTAAAAATAAGTTCCCCTTGTCTTTTTTAATTTAAATCGTAAGATGAGGCTGAGGATTCCTTAAAATTGAAATCCTGGTTCACCCTTGTTCAATCTATATTTAATACGTGAAGAAAAAACTTTGTACCCCTTTTTAAGTATATATTGCGCGCACGAAAGAGTGTGAGATTTGGCATAGTTAGTTTATGTGGAGAAAGAGTGCAGAAAGCTAAAAATATAATGTATACATAACATGTGTTACAAATATGTACATTAAATAAAATAAACCATTCGCAAGATTGTCCCTAACGAATTTCAAAAAGGTTGCCAATGAATAATTACAAATATATTGAATAAATGAATTTTAAGCTGTGAATATGGTATCATTTGTGTGCTGTGAGCTGATTCGAGTCTGTGGAGTGTATGTCAAAGCAAACAATGTTTGATTTCATATTTACTATTCCACCACTGGCCGACCACTAGTTTACATGAACACAATTTTTTTTTATAATAAGTAATATTCCAGGCAATTGCATACATTTTGGATCCCTAACTAAGCCTAGGCTTGTACTTACTATGCGTACCACACAACGAACTGGGAGTTTCCAGTATCACCCAGACTCCAAGCGAATTTAAAAAGTTCGTTTCCTAACATTACCCTGACCGTGGATTGAACGCTGACTGGCTAGACAAGTGACAAACGTTTCCTACAAAGTGCCACTTGGCTATGTTTTATACAGCGGTTTTCACAAGACTTTACTTTTCGTTTGTTTAAATAGAAAATTAATGACGTTTGACTACCAATATAAAATTCGTTACGCTAGATTACGTGGTATTTGTCATTCTAGTCTACTAGCGTTTACGACAATTGAGTCACTTACCTAGGCCCCGTGGGATCCAGTTCGGAAAGCAGGTGTTTCACCACCACGACACGGGGCCAGTCATTATTTTTACTAATACCTGAATCTGTGTAATATGTATCGAGCTGCTACTCGTTCGAACGTAAGCCGTATTTAAACGGCCTAATTTAGCAAACAGGATGTGTCGTAAAAAGTAACTCGTAAATGAAAGCCCTTATCGCGTAGTTAAAAAAATTTAAATGATAAATAACTTTTATCTATATTAGTAGTTCATTATAGTGTAGTTCAAATATAGCTGGTTTGTTGGCGCAGTGACTACTAGATACGTCTGATTTCCATGACAAAGGCCCCATGTTCCGGGGGTTATCATCATATATGACTAATAGTTCTACGGGATAATATCTTACAAAGATGTCTAAATAATAGCGTATAGAAATAAATAGTGGGAATACTAAATCGTGTGTTGAAATACAAAAATAAAGTATCCAAAAAAAAAACCATGGATTTCTTTGTATAACTGATGCCATCCATTGAGGATATAGACGCACGGGAACAAACATACTAAGGACTACACAATTAGTAATATAATTTAATTGTTTATTGATTAATCGTTGAAATACGCTGCGTTGTTCATTGCTTAAGCCGAGTGTTAGTAGGTGTTATCCCAGTTTGTGTAATACGGAGCGTAATACCCAAAGTACCGCATGGGTAAATCAGCAAAATTCCTTATGTCAACTCAGTAACTTAGATGCGTCTCACTGCGCTGGCGTTTTGAGCTAATTCAAAATCGCAGCAAAATATTGCATGTCGAGTGAGACGCAAAGTGCGCGCCACCTGCATCTCGCGCTCGCTCGCTTTTAGCACAGGTAGCGTATTATGTGCTGAAGTGTACTCCAATACATTTCATATAAGCGAGTCGACACATCTGGCACAGCGAACGAGTTGGTGTTTTTACGCAACGTAGCACAGGGTTACCCATGTCTACAAAGTACCCATAGTGTAAGTCTAGTACTTATTTTGGGATCATACAATTGACGTCGAGCCATTGTCTGGGGATGTCTATAAAGTAGGAAGAGCAATTGTTGCAGACTGAGATTTGTCATATGGAAAATTTAAGGCTCGATTAAGGCTAATTAAGTGCCCTATTAACAATTTAAATGCTCTCAAATTTTTTGCGAAAATGCATGTTCTGCTAATCAAATATAAAGATAGCAGAGCCATAGCATATTATTGCAAAAATATCAAATAAAAGGCGATGAAAATAAGCTGAGATTAAAAGGCTCGTTAAAGGCTCTTGAAATCAAAGAAAAAAAAAATTATTCCCTCGACTTTTTTTTTGTTTTTCGGCCGCTCTGCTGGCTTAATGTTCATATAGCAGAGTGGGGGACGTAATGTGAAGGGACTCGAATTAAAAGGCTTGTTGAAGGCTCTTCAAATCAACAAAACAATAATAATTTTAACTTTAAAGGCTAATTAAGTGGCCTATTGGAAAATTATCAGGTCGCAGGTATTTTTAATTGTATTTATTGCATGTTACATATATTACGAGGAAAAATAGGTCATAATAAATGTAAACAATATAATTATCTTTTTAACACGACGAATTATTAAACATTTTTCAAAAGTAACAATATCAATAAAATTATTTATATCAATATTAATATGGCTTTTATATACTTTTACTTTTATACTTTGACTTTTATACTTGCATGCTCAATGCCTTCCTCAGTCTCATTCAATTTTCTTAAAAACTATTAAACTAGGAATACATGAGTAGCTTCCGAGTTTAGGCTTTGACTTTTTTTTAATATCGTCAATTTCAATCCACTTCATCTGTCATGCAGCACATGATCGGATAATGGCCAATGCTGTCTGTATTGCTTTGCGATTTTTTCAACTTCGAAGCCGTTGGAAGTTTGGTTCACGACCTCAACTAAGTGATATTTCACTTCTTTGCCTCTGAAGTTAATTTTCTACGATTCAGGAATCGTTTGTAGTTGAACCCGAAAACCCCAAAAAAAAGTCGAGGGAATAATTTTTTTTCTTTGATTTCAAGAGCCTTTAATGAGCCTTTTAATCTCAGCTTATTTTCATCGCCTTTTATTTGATATTTTTGCAATAATATGCTATGACTCTGCTATCTTTATATTTGATTAGCAGAACATGCATTTTCGCGAGAAATTTGAGAGCATTTAAATTGTCAATAGGGCACTAAATTAGCCTTAATCGAGCCTTAAACTTTCCATATGTCAAATCTCCGCTCTGCAACAATTGCTCTTCCAACTTTATAGACATTGTCTGGGGTAAATATTGTCACTCTTGTAGACAAAATAAGCAATGAAGAGATACGCAGTATGACAGGAATGCATAACAGTGTTATTGTAAAAATGAAGAAAGGAATGCTTCGATGGTTGGGGTATACATAGAAAGAATGAGTGATGAAAGACTGACAAAGAAAATCTACAGAGCGAAAGTGAGTGGTAGCAGAGGCCAAGGTAGACCAAGGCCGACTTACGAAGATCAAATAGCCAGAGTGTTAGCTGACGGAAATGTTAAAAGCACCCATACCTAGGCGAAATTGTGTGAGGAGAATGATGAGATTTGAGGAGGCGAAAGAAGTATGGAAGGACTGCGAACCTTGGCGCTCCCCCCTCTCTGACTACCCCGTTAGGGATACAGCGTGAAGATACATTACACCTTGGTTTCGCCGAGGCAGGATCTATTATTATACACATATGTCTATACAAAAATATTTAGGAAGAAATTGCCTAAATGATGGTAAAAATTGTATCAAAATCGATTGCGTACGTTAGAACTAATGTGACGAATAGACACGTGGATAGCGACTTAGCTCTATACTAATTAGAAAACTAGAAGATAAAAAGTTTGTCATTTGGTATTAGTTTTTCTCATATGCTTATTACATGTATGCCTATACATATTAGAATATCGCTCTGACTTTGCTCTGGTGTTATTCAGGTTCAGGCTCAACCAAAGCAAAAGAAACAAGCAACAATTTTTAAAAGAAGGAAAACTTTTAAATTTAAAATAAAAGTTATAAATAAGACAACAAAAAAGTGCATTTCGTTGAAGCTATGGACAGAAGTTTAATGTACAAAGTTTTATGCAAATCATAGAATTGCATTAATGATATACTTTAATGCACGACAGTGTTATTGTAAAAATGAAGAAAGGATTGCTTAGATGGTTCGGGTACATGGAAAGAATGAGTGATGAAAAACCGACGAAGAAAATCTACAGAGCGAAAGTGTGTGGTAGCACAAGCGAAGGAACGTCAAGGCCGACTTATGAAGATCAAAAGCACTCACATACCTAGGTGACAGTGTGTGAGAACAATGTTGAGATTCGAGGAGGTGAAAGAAGTATGTAAGGACCGCGATGCATCTTCTCTGGTCACCCCATTAGTAATACACTCACTTACTTTGTATGTATACCGTACCGAGTCGAAGATCTACTACATTGAGGGCTATGGCGGGTACCAGTTAACTATTTTATGTAAGAGTGACGTTTCACGGAATGGGCAGGCACATCACAATCTTTCCAAATCTACAATCTCACGGCAACATGTACCAGAGCGGCTGGACAAGTGGCAAACGTTTCTTAAAATAGAAACGCTTGCTCACGTTATGGCTCGTCAAAAGTAGCATTTGGCTACGTTTGATACTGTGAGTTTCATACCACTTTACTTTTCGTTTGGTTTAATGTAAAGTTAATAACGTTTGACTACCAATTCAAAATTCGTTGTGCTAGATCACACGATATTTGTCATTCTATTCTACTAGCGTTTACGACAATGAAGCCACTTGTTAAAATTGTTAAAATTCGTTAAAAATTCGGTAAAAGTCGTTAAAATTGCTCGCTCGCTCGCTCGTTTGGTTACATTTGCTGCTTACTTTGGGACTAGATGGCGCTGTGTGAAAAGGTCTGTGTATTATTATTATTATTTTATACGGCGGTTTTCACACGACTTCACCTTTCGTTTGATTTAATAGAAAGTTTAAAGTAATTACGTTTGACTACCAATTTAATGTTTGTTACGTTAGATTACGTGTTATTTGTCATTCTATTCTACTAGCGTTTACGACAATTGAGCCACTTGTCTAGGCCCCCAGAAGTACACTATAGATTCGGGCTGTCTACAGTTTTATCCACCTACGCACATATTTTTTGCATGGATTCAATACCGCTAATAACATAAAAACCCAAGTTCTTAATTACCTCATACACACACAGGTCACATAAACACGTCAGACATAGTATAAAAAAAATTGTAAACTTATCGATGAATGTTGCTTCTCAAGGAAAGAGATTTACTGATTGGAAAATCGTACTATAAAACGTGCATAACGATATTATACAGATCGTTGGACAAGTATCACCGTTAGTTTTTTGTGTCCATTCAATCCGTTTTTAGGGTTCTGTATCTCAAAAAAAAAAAACTCTTATAAGATCACTTCGTTGTCCGTCTGTCTGTCTGTCAAGATCCTTCTTCTCAGGAACTCGTAGAAGTATCCAGTAGAAATTAATAACAAACACTTGTCTGCGGTCCCTTGGAGATCTAAAAACAATCAAGCTATCAATAATTAGAATCATTTTTGTCTTGCAGTAATATCGTATTTATTATACTTCCAAGGGAGTTTCACCACAGTATACATTCTCTGTTTCCACTTTCGTTTGTGTCACAGTCACAGGTGTGACTTTTTCCTTGCAAAAATAAGCGTATACTTATTAATGTTGGAGGTAAAAGCAACATAATTTTACAAATACGTTTCTATATCTTTTTGAAAAGTTAAAATTTTCAATTAATGATTATTAATTATCCTGTCAGATGATTTCATCTGCCGGCCTAGGCTCCATTACGATTATGAATGAAATTGCGGCCACAGTTTAAATTTTAATATTATTAGAAAAATAACCTCTTTTTATGCACAATTTTTTTCATGTAAATAATATCTGTCCGCTCTGACCACCCCGTTAGGGATACAGCGTGAAGATATGTATGTATGTATGTATGTATTTCTTAATATCGGTGGTACTTTTAATATACCAGTAATATTGCTTAATTAAGGTTATTTTCAAGTATTTTATGTCAAATTTTGTAGTATTATTACACCTAGATAATTACGATTAAATATAACTTCATTAGGATACTATAACTAAGCTGAAGCTGAAGCTGAAGCTCGTTATACTATCCCCAGAAAATAAAATACATATTTGCCGCCATTTATATTTTTGTGGACTGAGTTTTTGGCGGGATTTTATGGGGAGCGGTTGGGCGTTTATTTTAATTATTTGCAAATTGTTACTGGCGGACATTGTGATGTAAAATTGGCATAGTTTTGCGTCCCAGTGTCTACACTATTGTGCATTATTGTGGAATTGTTAAAATAAGTGCTAATTTAGTAGCGTGACGTTGAGAATTTTATAATGGCCTAGTCCGCCTCAGTGGAACCTACTAGAAAGACTGCCTCAATATATTTGTCGCCAGAAACTCCAAGAGACATTAAAATGTATTACGTCGACGTTTTAATGAAATAATATGAAGAATTTATCTATTTACTATTGAAGACATCGGTTATATGGGCACAAAAAGAACCCTTTACTTTCCCTCCGAAAGGAGGACCGTACTAAATAAAAAATTTTCGTGGACTTTTTGGCGGGAACGGGTGAACGGAAGAAGTGAAGTTCTTATTTTTTGTGCTTTTGGGAGTTTTAAAGTACAAGGGTATAGTAGATTGTGCGTTATATAATTAACTTAATATGTTAATTTTGTAAGTTCTGTGCATAGGCTGATGGTTAACGGTCAGTGCCTTAATGAAACTAAAAAAAGGAAAAGAATGAAAATGGTTCTGCCCTCATTTTATACAATGATAATATTTTTGTAACGTAACGTATATAATATACGTTACATTTACATTAGTTTATCGCGACGTGATAATAAGTTGACAAAGTAGTTGACATTTTTTGCTAGTGATAAATCTTAACTTGGTGCTGTGCCAAATATGGAAAAGACGCGGCAAAGTGATGGTGACGTGAGTACTGATGGAGCCAAGTTTTCGTAGAATATTAGGAGATAATTTTTTGTATCAACTAAGTAATTATTGCGGTTTCGCTCGTTCATTTTAAAGTGAACCGTGCAGCGATCGTAAATATAATATAATTAATGTAGCTGCTATAGTCCACGACTTCGTTCGCGTAGTCTAAAGTCGCGTAGTCTGAATTAAATAATTCAGAAACTTTCGCGGACATACACAGAACAACTCACCGACGTATCATCACAATCGGATGATTTTGGAACAAATAGGAGACATTCAAGGACATTCATTTTTATTTATATATTAGCTGATGCCCGCGACTTCATCCGCGTTTTTTATTTTTAAAATAGCCTATGTCTTTCCTCAGGATTCTAGCTATCTCCACACCAAATTTCACCGCAATCGGATGAATGGCAGCCCATAAAATACGAACAAACAAACAAAGAATCAATGACTTTTATATATATTAGATATTGGTAATATCAATCGTGCTGTTGTCTTTCAGTTCGTTTTATACAATTGAGTTTCTCAGAATCTTATGTGACATACAATCTTGAAACCGAATACAGTGATTACTTAGTCATAGATAAGATACACTTGTTAATTATGTTGCATTAGTTAACATTTAATAAAATCATACTAGATTTATGGAAGGAGCAAATTGCATACTCCAGCTGGACTTGTTCCTACCTTCCTATTCTCCGAAATTATTGTATTTATGCCCGATTTCACCAAAGTCTAACGATGATTTTTTTATTATTAGCGGACCCTTATCCTGTTTAGGGGTTCGCTAAGCATTACAGGAGTTTGATGAAATCGGGCATAAGTTCAATAGTTTCGGAGAATATAAAGGTAGGAACAAGTCCAGTTCAAGTATGCGAAGATTAGGGGTCCGCTAACGGTGATTTTTCATCGTTAGCTGGCTCCTATCCTCCTTTAGGATTCCCTAAGTATTAGGAGACTTTGGCGAAATTGGGCATTAGAATTTAAATAGTTCAGGAAACGACGTAGTCTTAATTTAAAATTTACAGAACTAATGTAACGACAGTCCTAGGTCTTAAATTTAGCAGGTTTGATTTCCTGTTCAGGCAGGGGATTTCTCAAATTTCTTTGAATGCAGTTTAAATTAATTTTAGATTCAAAAAAAATGATTTCTAATTATTTATTTTCAGTACCATTTAGAATCCCTTCCCTTCGAATGGCATAACCGTGAGACAATTCTATATTTTAAGGAGCCCGCTTTGTGCAAGCGGAACTCATTTCACTAAATTTTTTTCTTGAGGCGATTGCAAGTTTCCACTGGAACTATATAGAACATACATTTTATGTGTGGTAGAGCCATGCTGCATTGCAGTACAAATTGGGCCGCCTCGCCCAGTGAAATACTATCCTCTGTCGGCGTGAAATAACAGCATCGGCCCACCTCCCTCCTCCCCCTCCTTTCCTTAAAGGCCGACAATGCACCCGTGATTCGGAGTTGCGGGTGTCCATGGGGGGCGGTGGTGAATTTCCATCAGCTGACTCGCTTGCTAGTTAGCCTCATCTTTTATAAAAAAAAACATGTTTTCTATTGTAGCAACACAATAGGTTTGATCATTTTTTCTTAACAACTTCGTTAAAAGATAAGTTTTTTAATCAAAAACAAAACTGTGAAAAAATATTCGAAATACTGTGAAAAATATAAGAGTTATTTGGCTTTAAACTTTAATAGTGGGAACATAGTAGGAATAAGTTCCGTCTCTGTCACACCTAGCGCTGTGCAATGTCATTGCGATTTTGCGACGTCACAACTATGTAATACTGTCTCCCTCTTATCCCTTATCTAACTTATCCCCACTCTGTTTCCACTACTAAAGTTTAAAACCCAATAACTCAGTTTTTGTCAGTGAATCAATCAGTTTTATCTCAATCGTATTTAAAATGATTACAGCACGAATTGGGCCGGCCCACACGGTGAAATACCACCCTCTCACAGAATATCGGCGTGAAATAACAGCATCTATTGCTGTTCTGTTTCCTTCCGTGAGCGAGAGTTCCGGTGGCCCATCGCCTCCTCCCCCTCCTTTCCCTTCTTTCCCTATTTCCCTAAAGGTCGACAATGCACCCGCGATTCCCCGGACGTTACGGGTGTCCATGGGCGGCGGTGGTCACTCACCATCAGGTGTGACCCGCTTGCTCGTTTGCCCCCTCTTTAATAAAAAAAAAAATAATAATACAATATATAGCCTATTGTTCTTTGGCCAAGTAAGTTACTTATAGTTAGTGTTAATCTCATAATGGAAAATTATGTTGAAATTTCAAAGTTTAGACCGAAACTTTGATTTTATCACGCTTGTGGTGTAGTTGTACTTGTTTTGACTTGAAACTTAAAACAAGATGTTCGAAAATCACACACTTCTACTGCAACTAGGTTTGCCAGATGGTCGGGATTCGTCTGGATTGTCTTGACATATCTAATGATGTAACAAAGTACAAAATGTTCTGACAAAAGGCTTCTCGTAACGTTCATAACAAAACAGAAAAAAAATCAACTTGCGGTTTCAAAATCACTGCACTTACTCTAATTGAGCGTAACGAGTTCGACTTCAAAAAAGTAAATGATTATACCGCCACATGCAAATTGTGTCAAGTAGGTATTTCAATCAAGTATGATGGAAGTCGTGGTTTCGACAAACATAGGCAAACAAAACCACCACAAAATTGGTGGATTCAGCGAAATCGAATGCCAAGTACATGTAGCAACGTAAAGTTGCCTATGACATGCATGACAAAAAGTTAAATTTTTTTGTCATTATTTTAATTTTTCATTCAAAATCCCGACTTTTTGAAACTTTGTCCAAATATTTTAATCTTTAACTTTAACTGCAACTGTAAAATTAGTAAAAAACGTGCACAAAGAAAAAATAGTCAGTTAAACACTGTTGAATAGAATTCAAAAAGCACTATATTATTTCATTGAGGTATATGTAAGGACCGCGACGCTTGGCGCTCCCTTCTCTCTGACTACAACGTTGGAGATACAGCGTGAAGATATGTATGTACGTATGTATGTATGTATGCATGTATCTATATATGTATGTACTATATTATTTTATTAGAAATAAAATGCACTATAATTATAATAGCCGAAACTAGTTTCCTTTTGAAATTCTCGTTTATTTCAGCGATAACCAAACATACGTGACCATACTTTTTTTTTGGAAATATTAACCTAATACTATTGAATTAAATGGTATATACCGTTTACATTTTTTTATTAAGTCTTGTAATTTTCTCTAAATTATCGCAAAAATATAAAAAATACAGCATTCGTCGTCCAAATATTAAACACATTTTGCTTTACTAATCTCAACCTTGTTTCTTAGAAATATGTGGTCGGTAAGTAAGGAAACAACACCTTTTTATGTCAGGGGAGCACTGACAAAATTAGCGCTCGACAGAACTCTGTTTTGGCAAGTTTCGGTAAATGGGGCCTTCGGTTTAGTTTCGGTGTCGTTAGCAAACCAGCCGAAACTGTGACCCAAATAGTAACTACGTTCATAAGTTTTTGCTCTGCCTTCGGTGACGATCGGTATAATGGGATATTGCCCCACCCCATACCATCTCCATACCATGCACATGACAGTATTTTTGAAGCAAATAACCGCATCTAATATGAACATAAATATATTTGCAATTATCTAAAACGAATAGAAATTTCAAAAAAGTACAAAAGAATTTTCAGTTTTGTTTTCGGCCAAAACTGATTTACATACGTACATACATATCCTCACGCTGTATTCCCAACGGGGTAGTCAGAAAGGACAGAGCGCCAAGCGTCGCGGTCCTTACATACCTCTTTCGCCTCCTCAAATGCCATCATTCTCCTCACACATTTTCGCTTAGGTATGCGAGTGGTTTTGACATTTCTGTCGGTTAACACTGGCTATTTGATCTTTATAAGTCAGCCTTGGACTTTCTTGGCTTCTTTTACCACTCGCTTCGCTCTGTACATTTTCTTCGTCAGTCTTTAATCACTCATTCCTTCTAATATACCGGAACCATCTAAGCATTCCTTTCTTCATTTTTACAACAACACTGTCGTGCTTGCACCTTGCCATACTGCGTATCTATCATAATGGTACACGAAACGAAACACGAAAATCAGTAATCGAAGTAAATCGAATCGAATCGAAGTAAATTCGAAAAATGTTTATTTATTCATTATATATAATTTGAAAAACTACATTATATAAATAAATACTTTATTTCAGTTGGACGCTATCGATACATACATAATATACAAGGTTATTTCGAAAGGATGGGTAAATCCGTAGGGTATATAAGTACCCATGACAACGGAATACTTGCGTTCTACAACTTCGCCAAAAGTCAATAGTTCTAGTGTAAAACCTCTAAGTTAAAAAAAAATAAAGATGAGACAACCCTAATATCAGCGTTTTCCCGTCGCTAGCAAACATTTGGAATATAGGGCATAATGACAGGGTTGTACATTTTTTGAATGTTTTTTTTTATATTGAAATATAAACTTATCCCGTAATTTTTACATCTACGATATAACAGTCAACAGTGACACGTAGGGACTCCGGTAGATTATACCCCTACAATAACCTTGTACACAAAGACTTCTATATAAATATAAACTGAGATAGACCCGCCCTTCTCCAAACAACGAACATTTTTATGCAATCCTTGAACTAAAACAGTGTCAATATTATGCACACAAATAAACAATATTTACGTAAGAATAATTAGAAAGCAATATATATATATATATGGAGACAACAAGATTAAAAGAGAAAGTAATTTAAGCTTTTTCTAGTTTTGAGCAACATTTTTAGTAAGACCCCGTGACATACATCCGTAACATACTTCTTTCGCCTTCTCGAATCACATCATTCTCCTCACACACCTTTGTTCGAGCTTTTTACAGCGAGTATTGATGACATACATAAATAAAAAGTTGGATACGGTAAGATCCCCATGCGTATGGACCATATACATGGAGTCTAAGGATACAAGGCTGTGATATATGTAAATTTTATTTTTTAAATGCGCGCCAAACAATACACTTCAATCATCTGGTCTCAAACTAGGGCGTTCCCTGTGCAATGCGAACTACACGACGACTATAGAGGGCGTCTCCCAGTACACCCAGACCAGAAACAATCTGGGAAAGTTCGTTTCCTAAATTGGTCCGACCGGGAATCAAATCCGGAACCTTCCGGGCTTGGATGGAACACCTGAACCACTGCGTCATCAAATTCGTATATATTTTTGGTGACTCGGAACACTAAGATTTGAAAAGATGACAGAGGATATGTAAGTATATATGTATACTGCAACGCTCGGCGCTCCGTCTTCTGCTTATTTCGTTAGGGACACGTCGTGAAAATATCTATCTATGTAATATCAGTTAAGACTGCAACTACTGCTTTCCTCATCTTCAATGTCTTTCAAAACGCTTACAAAAATCTATTCTTGGCATCCATTATATTGTTACAAGCTATGTGTAATTAATTGCCGGTTAAGAAGGCAAAAAGAATATTTTGGTAAACAAATTAAACTACCAAGTACACACGTACTCAATAATTGCGGTTCCTAGTTTTCGTGGTCGTCCTACGAATCCTCGCGTGACAGTTACCGAAAATGATATTCGGTTCACACTAACATGCTAACAATGGGTCTGAAACATAGTAGTCTTTCAATAGTCGTTGCAGTAGCCCTCGTAATTATTCTCGATATCGCTTTGTTATCGCTTCGTTGGAGTCTAAAACTGACTCACTTGGTTTTTACTGGCGTCCCAGTAAAAAGCGAGGATGAAACCTAGAAAATTTCCCGTCGCTAATAATAAGAGAACATCATTCTCGCCGCCACCAGTCAATTGTTTACATTCTATGACACGTCACGCTCTAGAATTTTTGAATCACAACTTGGTTTTCATTTTTTAAATCTACCGATACCAATCGATAGTACACCTCAGTGTTAGCATTGCGTTTTTAGGTCATAGCTCCGCAAAGCCTAGATCTCGAGATATAAGACCTTATTACTTAGATTATAAGGTCCAACCGTAACCGTAACAAATTATAATAACGACATTTCCTATACATATTTGAAAATATAAATATGTATAGGAAATGTCGTTATTATAATTTGCAAACTACTAGTTATACTATGGTCTTCTTTAGTTCTTGACAAACTTGACATCGTCCTTGGTTTGGTCCTATTATTACTCGCTTCTTATTTATGGACAAACATAAATAAACACTTTCGAATCTATAAACGTTGAATTTTTTATCGAAACATATAAATTGACCCAATCGTTATGCAATCCTTGCTGACGAAGTAGATCGGTCGTAAACTTTTGTTTTTGATGTGAATGATTTGCCACCGTCGATTTTACGGATCGTCGGATCGTTTGAAAGCACATAACAATAATAGCCTTTATTTATAAAATGTAGGTTACTTCGTAATTTAAAAAATCATTTTGTGTTTAAAGGAATGCTTAGATGGTTTGGCCACATTGAGGAAGATAGTGAGTGGTAACAGAAGCCAACGAAGACCAAGGTTGACTTATGAGGATTGAATATCCAAAGTGTTAGCTAAAGGAAATGTCAAAAGCACTCGCAAACCTGTGCGAAAATGTGTTAGAAGAATGACGAGATTTGGAAAGGCGAAAGAAGTATGTAAGGACCGCGACACTTGGCTCTCCCACTTCTCTGACTACGTCAGGGATACAGTAGTAGTTAGTAGTACAGCGCTAGTACAGCAGGTGTTATGCATATTACATGCGTATGCATGTAATATGTATGTATGCATAAAATGAAATCAATAAAATGAAGAATCAGGTTACCAATTATCACTTTCATACGTTTTGTAGTCACTTAGAAAAATTGAGATCCATACTGTCAAAATTTCCAATGCGTCGCCTTAATGAATAATGAATTCGGGATTTTTTATTTTTGCCTTCCTTTATAGGCTAAACGTTAACTATAATTCAACATTCGAAGTTTGTGAGACTGTAGAAGTACCTTAGAATTTTGATGATCGGTGAGCGTGTCAGTGAAAATTTTAATTTAATTAGATCATTATTTTTCATTTAATGAATAATGAAATTCAATTTGCGTTTAAACAAACGTAACTTTTTTGCTGGTAGAGCAATGCACAAAAAACATTATTTACTCGCTTAGTTTTGAATTTTTTTCATGTTGTTGCACCACTTCGAAAAAGTTGAAAAAACTGTTGAGTATGGAAGAGCATAAAAGACATTTCCTGACAAAATTTGGTGAGTGACACTTTTCAAAAACGTGGCCAAAAAAATTTTTATAATTTTAAGTCTTTTCTTAAAAATCGGCCGTAGTTCCAGGAATCATAACAAACGTATTATTCCACGCCTATTACTCGCAAGTATTGGTAAAAAAATCGCCATCTAATAATTTTCAATTTTACTAAAAAAAACGAAAAAGTAGCCGCTTTAAATTAGCGCTAAAACTTGGTGTGAATTATTTTTATTTGGTACCAAAACGATCCCCAAAGAACCAATGGATTCGGCGCGGAGGCAGATTTCCCATGCATATCCGGCTTTGTTTTAAATTTCCCGCCAGTGTAGGGCGGACTTCTACTAATTTTTATAGTTTTTATTCGATGCATCGGAATACACCGACAATCGTTTCGATGTATCACATCGAAAAAAACATCGACGTATTTTCTACATAAGCGTCCCTAGTGTGAACTTCTGAATATGTAAAAAGTAAATTTTTGGCTTTGAAAATTAGTTTTGGGTTTTGGGCTTTGAGTTAGGCTATAGGGGCGTTTGATAAAACGAAAGCTCCTTTATAACTGAATACGAAACTCTATAACACGTTCCTATTTATTTTTGACATATTTTTCAAATTACTTCCGAAAGTATGAGTCAAAAATTTAAAAAAATTGTGAAAATTGGAAATAAGCTATATTTTGAACGAAAGATTATCAGGACTACAATAAGCTTAATGCTGGCTTTTTAAAAAAGTTTTACAGCAAACTTTTAGCAGATATAAATTGACAGTTTCAAACATTAGGCGCTAGCACGACTTACATATAATTTTTTTTTTAAATTAAATTGCGGACGCTTCTAATATAAATACGGTATTTATATTATCATCTGCTATTATTTTTCCACGCTGATCGATTTTCACTTGGCAGAATCAATCAATCTGTTCCGCTGAAATAAGTTTTTATAACGTATTGTTATACAGATTGTTGTAGAGCAGGGCTGTCCAAACCAGATGCGAAACTCGGGCCAATACAAATCATTATTATTGAATAAATTGCAGGGCAGCAAAAACAAATACCTACTCTACGAGTACAAGCCGAGCATCGATTGTCGGACCAATCACGTCACGGCGCTGCCACGGATCACGTCACATTCCGTCTGAGAAATAGAGTTCGGGAATTTCTCGAACAATAGTGATATAAAACTTGTTGCCATACGAACAAGTATTTCATTCATTTATTATTATTAATGTTCTACCAAAATAATTTTATAGAAGGAAAATTTTGATATTTGTGGTAGGTTAAAACACGTCGCGGGCCGCACAAATATAAGCCGCGGGCCGTGTTTTGGCTAGCTCTGTTGTAGAGGAAAATGACTAAATAATACATTATATTTTTGGATTGAACTGTAAAAAATTTGAGTTAAGTACCTATATACTCATGAATAGTTTTATTTTATTATTATGCGAGTAAACTGAGCTTGCATTAGTAATTATATTTTTTGGTCGACTGTCTTTGAACTATAGATACAAATAAATAAAATTGAAGTGTCCGTGATTTCGAAATAAAGGCTTTTTCTTAAGTTCGGTTACTTGACGCTTCTAAAACCCATACACGAGTTTAAAATTTTTATCCGTGTTTGTTCGGGCTAATCTTCGAAATGGCTTAACCGATTTTGACGACACTTTCATTATTGGGTAGAGGACTACTCAGAGAGTAAACTAGGCTAATTTTTATCCCGGAAAAATACCAAACGCGAGACCGCGACCGCGAAAAAAAACCGGTTATAAGAGAAATATCTTAGTCCCCAAGTTTGCTACGAATTTATCGTCTGAGCGGCTAGACAAATGGCAAACAAATCAAAACGCTTGCGGGCGTTATTGCTTGTCAAAAGTGTCATTTGCGGCTATTTTGCGGCGGTTCTCAGACGAATTTACATTTTATTTAATAGACTAGAAACGTCTAATACGTTTGTTTATCAATTTAAAACTCGCTACGATAAATTCACGTAGTATTTCGATTGCTAAGGGACCATTCATTAATTACGTAGGGACGATTTTGGCCATTTTTGACCCCCCTACCCCCATGTAAGGGCACATAAGATTTCTCAGACTCCCCCTCCCCCTTCTTACGTAAGATTTTGTTTTTTTTTTCAAAATTTTTAATTTTTCAAAATTTCATTTTTTCAAGGTAGTGTCCGTCCACTGGACATGTCGATGGATACAGAGAGTATAAAAGAGTGGGACTAAAGCTGCCATGTTTGGAACAGCATCGAAACTACGCGCGGTTTTTAAAGTATCTGACGTGTAAATCCAATACACTGTAAGTTAAGTTACAGTGTTTTGATTTAACAGTACTTGTTACGTTTACGTAGTTATCTGACACAGTTTGATCTCTTAGAATTTCTTGATAATACTTCGTAGACAAGCGAAATTACCAAGATTGAAATTTTGGACGGAAGATTGCTAAACATTGTAAGAATTTATCACATATTCACACCGAACTTTTAGCAGTAATCTGTAGTCCGCTCCAAGAATTACCTATAAATTCCTTTGAATGTTTGTCAGCAAATATAAGATCATAAATTAAATAACATCCTAGTATAACAGAGAAGCAGCAGTAACTTCTGGCGAGATATATCAGCTGCCTCACAATTTAAGTATCAATTTCAACTAAAAAGCTGTGATGATTTCTCAAGTAATTCACGCTACATCACAGCCCGGAAAAACACGTCAGCTACCTAACAAATTGAGTCTCAACCTCCTGAAAAAATCAAAATTAAGCAGTTTGTCCCTGACTCTGCTGTTAGCGACGATCTCCCTTAAGTCGTTAAGCAACACATTAGCCCTGACAGTCACGTCAACCACCTCGCAAATTGAGTTTCTATCTCCTGTAAAAATAGTTAAAAGGAAGAAAGGCGTGCACACCACCAATGGAACGTCGATTTCCCGAGTCGATCAGTGAGATACCGACAGGGTCCGCGGACATGGAACCTGGACCTGTATCCGCAGAACAGAATTTACATCCGGACCCGTATCCGCAAAGCAAGATTTACATCCGGACTCGTATCCATAAAAAAGCCGAACCTACCCATCTCTATTGCCCACTGACGATTGGATATTTTGCTCCATAAAAAGTTATTTCAATGCAGCGCTTAAATTAAATTCAGACAACAAACAGTCGTTAAGCCTCTCACCAGCCCTCTTATAGCCGTACGTCATGTGCGCTGCATCACACATAACCGATAAACTGCCAGCCAAATAACCGCCAATCAGCTCACATATCTGTAAAAATCATTAGAATTAATGGCAGATTCATAATTGGAGAAATCTGAATAATATGGAAACATAACTATATTGAGGGTAGTTGCTTCTATGCCTGTACATTCTATGATGATTCTATACTGATCTGATATCTTCAAAATGGTAAAAAAATTTGGACTTTCGATATATTTTTCCGATAAACTTTGAAGGCTATATATACGGCGGTATTTTAAAAATAATAAATCCAGTAGATTCCGAAATGAGGGAGAAGAGTGAGGGCAAATCGATGATGTTATATTTAAAAAAGAGGTAGATAGGTTACGTTAGTACTAATGCTTGTAAAATATTGTCCCGGTTACGCACACACATAAGCCACACACTTTGTTTATACACACTAATAAAACGATGAAGTGTAAATAAGATAGCATGACAATTACCATAAACAAAGCGAGACAAATATACATTGCACTGCGTCGCTATACAATGTAAGATTTCAATTGCATTTCAAACTAACAAATCAGACGGCTCTCTAAAACCATTGTGATTGGTTAATTTCACTTTCTTACTGCATTTTAAGCGAATCCGTGACTACTTCATAGAATATTTGTAATTAATGCCACAGAACAGACATTTTCGAAAAATATGATGCCTAATGGGTTTAGAGTAAACTTTAGACAGTAAAAAGGATTTATGTTTGATTTTTAAAATTAATTTTTCTTGTCATATACATTTGGAAACAGAATTATTTAAGTACATACATTTATAAAACACGTTTGTTATAAATTTGAAAATGATAAAAATAAAACACTAGGTATTTTCATGTAAAATATTTTTTATTGTGTGGGATTATTGGGATATTAGACTCACTGCTAAAATTTCTGATTCGTTTTAAAAAATACGTATGTTATATCTTATATACCAAATAAATAAACGTAATCAAATTAATTAATAATTAATAGGCACTGCATGACATTGACGGTTCTGTAACATAACTTTTTATATTCTTTGACCAAATATAATATATTGCTCTCTGTCGCACTTGGTAACTGCGGTATTACCTATCGCATTTCAATTTTTTATGATTTAATATTTTACTGATATTTTAGATTTTGGAAAAAATGGTAACACAAATGAAATAAGTAAGTACACTTACGCATGATACGTGATTCGTGAACCTTTGGAAGTCTTGCTAGTATAGTTTCTGCAGTATCTAATAACACAGGACGGCATTTTAATATTAATATTAGGAACGCACATACGTGTTGACACTGTCACGTTGTTACACGAATGAGCTCCAGGTTGGCTAATTAGCAAAGTTTTAGGGTGCCAGTTTTCGAGCGCAATAACTCATCTGCCTCTTTTGTAAATATAACATCATTGGGGCAAATGGAGTTCAGAGTACCCAATTTGACTTTTCTTTCTCACACAAAACATTTAAGTGCTAAAAGTGAAGTAAAATATGAATATAACATAATAAGGTGTAATGCGTTTGTACGTCACATTGATCTCATAAATTTTAATAATTAAATCATAATCTGAATTTAATTTTAAAACAAATCAATTTACCATAAAGAAACCGCATAGCACCAACGCAACGCAACAACTCTAGGAGAATTTGTGTGACTATACATACATTACACAAATTCTCATTTTGACAGCAGGTATAGCGCGATATTGGCTGTCGCATGCTGACTGCAAGTTACATAATAAGTTAGTGATGTGCCGATTCGATTATTTTACAAATCGATTAATTGATTATAATTATAACAATAATTGATCTGTAATCGATAATTGATCGCTTAAAGTCGATTATAATTTATGAAGGTAGTTCTTTCTCAATTTTGTGGAAAAAGGCAAAATATTTTTAAGAAACTACCTAAAACTATCTTCGTAAATAGTAATTATCACTAAATAAAGGTATTGACAGTTCTTTAAAAAAAAATCATAAGATTTATTTATTCCACAAATGTACCAATATGTTATTGGACCATACTAATTAGTAATTACAAACAATTTAGTGTTTACATTATGATTAAGAAATTAAAAAATATTAATGAATAAAAAAATATAATCATAATGAGTAGGATGATACAAAAGTTAAAAATTACAATTATTAATTCTGACACATTTATATATTTTCAAGTAGTGCCCAATTCGAATTAAAAAATATTACCTATGAATAAAAATTCGTGGGTTAGTTAATAAAGTTAAGAGGTTCATAGATAATAACAAGCGAATACCCTTTTTGCATTGACAGGGTTGCCATACTAAACCAGGACAATCAACAAAATTAGAAATTGGTAGTATGGTAGAATTTTTTCTTAATCGATCATTATAGATTATTCAAATTATAATCGATTGCAGTCGATTATTTTAATAATCGATTATTGATAATCGATTTAATAAGCGTGCGTATCATGCGGTGGCTCATGAAAAAACCTCATGAATAAATACTCATGAAAAAAGTATCAATGGGGCATAACTGTCTGTCTGTTTTCTTGTTTATCATCTTTTTAATATAAAAAAAGCAAAGAATATAGTTATCGGAATAATTTCAAACCCGCTTATAATTCTGAAACTTTTTTACATCTTTGTAATCTCTTTAGCGCTAAAACCAATATACTTTTTATTGGCGTAGGTATTATATTTAATAAAAAATGAAACGATGTGGAAAATCGATTAACACGCTTAGCTCGTGTATAAATTCAAGGTAAACAATATTATATTTAAGATTGGTTAAGCGTGTTTTCGAATCGCGCACAAAGGGCTCCGTACCTCATTTATAAAAAGGTACATTAGTAGTGTTGCAACTAATAGTATATTCGGCCTCAGGGCGATACCGAATGCCGAATATTCGGTCACGGGCGTGGCTGAATAGCCTAATATTCGCTCAAACTATTCGACCTGATAAACACACGTACGAAAATTGGCGCGCAAACCGCATTATTGCAAGGATCGCACACCCTGCCCTGCTCAATGATTGCCCTACTGTCTTTACGCTTCGACAATCGCGTTAGTTCTTGACATTGTTTCGTTTATGTAGGTAATAACAACTTTGGAACAGTACGATTTAAAAGTTGAATTTATGACACCATAATAAAGAAAGCAATTGTTTATTTCACTTCAGTTTGATTAACTTTAAAAAACTTAATTTTATTTTGGTTTGCAAATAATAAGTAGGCACTTCGTTGACATTGATAGCGTTTATTTAGTAATGAAATGACTAAACTACATAATAAGTAGGCAGGTTCGTTTCAGTTGTTACTTATTTCGACCTCTAAGAAAAATAACTTAGTTATGTTACATTTCCTTTAATCTTTTAAATAATCAAGCGAACAATTGCGCTTTCTTTAACTTAACCTATTATCTATAGGAGAATATAGATAATAGGTTTTAGCATTAATAAAAGTCACACGATTAATTTACTGTAATTTTCGTTATTTTTTACTTTCGTTTTCGGTATTCGGTTGAATAGTGATTCGATATTCGGTATTCAGCCAAATAGCTAAAAATACAAAATCTGGATATGTGTAAAACCGAAGACTTTCTTTGTATTTTTGGTATAAATTTTAGATAAGACTGCATGTTTTCGCAAATTTTGTTCAACAAAGTATTTCATTGATAATTTTTTCTTTGTGTTACTTTCTATGGTTTTGACCATAAAAAGTAGACACTTGTAATGCAGTTATAAATTCAGAGAACAACATGCTCAAAGAAAAAATTCTATTTCACAATATTATATTTCGAACAATCTGGTCTTAAGATACGGAATCCTAATAATAATAGATACTAAGTAACGAAGTCTTTTTAAGTATTCTAATCCATGTGGGATTAACCATCACTAAGCCAAATTTCAATTTTGAAAGGCTTCATATTCTCTGAAAAATTTGCGAATGGATCCAGAGTTCTGAACATTTCTATTTCTGAACGTGAAAGAGTTTCTGGATGAAGAGTTCCGAACATTGTACGGGGTCTATCTGGATTGTTATCACCATCTAATTCGCTAATGCTGTCGCCAAATAGCACCCCTATATATGAAACTACTGGGTTTACGTTCGGTTTCACCAACATTCCTTATGATTTAGATAAATATAAAAAGGCACAGTGGCACGCACGCACACACACAAACGATAACGGCCTAATTTATAAGTTATCGCGAAAAATGACTATACGCAATCGAAGTTTAATTTTTATTTTTCGTTTCCAGGAGACATATACAGAAGTGCCGATTACGTCATCGAACTCGGTACCAGACCATTGCCACTGGAAGCCGCCAGCAGAGCCCCCTAGCGCAGTCCCACAACTATTTATTGCGTTGGTGCTATGCGGTTTCTTTATGGTAAATTGATTTGTTTTAAAATTAAATTCAGATTATGATTTAATTATTAAAATTTATGAGATCTATGTGACGTACAAACGCATTACACCTTATTATTTAATATTCATATTTTACTTCACTTTTAGCACTTAAATATTTGTGTGAGAAAGAGAAGCCAAATTGGGTACTCTGAACTCCATTTGCCCCCACTCTTCTCTTTCATTTCCGAATCTACTGGATTTATTATTTTTAAAATACCGCCGTATATATAGCCTTCAAAGTTTATCGGAAAAATATATCGAGTCTAAATTTTTTTACCATTTTGAAGATATCAGATCAGTATAGAACCATCATAGAATGTACAGGCATAGAAGCAACTACCCTCAATATAGTTATATTTCCATATTATTCAGAATTCTCCAGTTATGAATCTGCCGTTAATTCTAAGGATTTTTACAGATATGCGAGCTGATTGGCGGTTATTTGGCTGGCAGTTTATCGGTTATGTGTGATGCAGCGCACATGCTGAGCGATTGCGGTGGTTTTGCGCTTGCGCTGCTAGCGTTCCACTGCGCGAAGCGTTCCCCAGACGCGAGGATGACGTACGGGTATAAGAGGGCTGGTGAGAGGCTTAACTAACGACTGCTTGTTGTCTGAATTTAATTGAAGTACTGCATTGAAATAACTTTTTATGGAACAAAATATCCAATCGTCAGTGGGCAATAGAGATGGGTAGGTTCGACTTTTTTAAGGATACGAGTTCGGATGTAAATTTTGCTTTGCAGATACGGGTCCGGATGTAAATTCTGCTCTGCGGATACGGGTTCAGGTTTCACGTCCGTGGACCTGTATTGGTAATTTTGTACCAACTACCGAACCGGACTTATGGAGTGTGCGGAGCTGGATCTAATGTATTACTAGATAACAGAATCGTACCTTATTAGTCTGTGATCTTACTGGGTTCAGCGTACATTCCAATCCGCCGGCAAACATTTCTGAACATTTTCAGCAACATTTGTTACCGAATGTCACCCGACGTTACTGAACTTTGTTGCCAGTTATTATTTAATGCTAATGGAAGAAATCTGTATATAAATAAATGGGATAAATGCCGAAAATACGACATCTTTTAATGTTTATTACTACTTGTTAACGAATGTTATTGATTGTTACCATATGTAATAACATTCAGTAACATTACAATGTTAGTAATTAATATTCAAGCATTCGTAATAAATATGCCATTATGAAATAAATATTAATATTTAATAAATATTCGACTTTTCCAACTGATCACAGATTTTATTTGCAGAGGTGGTGGGCGCAATGGTGTCTGTGTGTCTCATTTGGGCGCTGACGGGGATATTCGTATATGTGGCGGCGCTGCGGCTGCGCTCTGGGGACTACAGCATCGAGCCGGACGCGATGATGGTGGTGGCGGGTTGCGGCGTCGGGTTCAATATTGTATTAGCTGTGGTGCTGCATGGGTGCGCCTCTGACATCGGTGCGTCGCCCTTGTGTGCTGTGAGCGACAGACGAACGGACTAGCTTTTGTCCGCGACTTCGACCGCATGCAATTAAAAAATAGTAGCCTATGTTCCTTCCCCAGGGCTTTCCCCAGGGCTTAATCTATCTCCATTCTAAAATTCATCAAAATCGGTGCAGTGGTTCAGCCGCCAAAGCCGACCAAACAGGCAGACTCGTATTTATAATATTGGTATGGATACAGGTGCACAGGCAGACATACAGACACGCACAGATGTACGCACTTATGTACGAGCATTGAGCTGGTGATAAAGCAAAGTACTTCCTGCCCGTAGCCCACCACCACTCGCACGGCGGCGCGGCGTGCCCCAGTGCGCACGCGCAGCCTCACGCACACGCACACGCACACGCGCACGCACACACGCACGCGCACGCGCACTCGCCGCCGCGGGGCCGCTACCGGCTGTTCCGGAGCGCGGAGCCCAAGGGCCACAACGGAGCCCTGCTCAACGGGGACTACACCATGAAGGACTTGGCCAC
Source organism: Zeuzera pyrina (assembly GCA_907165235.1). NCBI lineage: Eukaryota > Metazoa > Arthropoda > Insecta > Lepidoptera > Cossidae > Zeuzera > Zeuzera pyrina. The sequence goes on from OU015641.1 coordinate 12,380,358, forward strand.
CACTGAGGCCAACGTGCTCGCTCCACAGACTAGGTCAGACATAGACATGTGATCAATTGTAGCTATCATCCTGTAGAGAAAACAGACTCTTAAATTGAGCACTGAAGATTTATTAATATTTTTACAAATATATAGTTTAGAATTAGAATGTACATACGTATAAGTTATATTGTTCTTATATCTACACTTTATTCCACCCAGAATTTCAAATTTGTTCATCTACCCCTGTTTCACTTCTCAATGAAGCATTCTTAAAAATTTCAGAGATCAAAATCCGTCGGCTAACTAGCACGTTTAGGGCCAGCAACCAGCACTAAGCAAAAATAACTCATCTGAGCTCTCACTCTTCGCCTACAAGAATGATGTCTGACACTTGTATTAAACTGTTTTAGGAATATAAATCTTCGCGCTGCGCTAATTCACGTGATAGGTGATCTCATACAGAGCTGCGGAGTGCTGCTGGCTTCAGTACTCATAAAATTATATGTAAGTTGCATTGCAGTACGACACTTCTTTTTCTTTCGCTCTACCAAACTTTTTCAAAAGATTCAGAGATACAGAGAAGGTATCTTTTTTTCACTTGATAGTGAGCGCAATATTTGACACATCTTATTTTAAATGTTGGAAGTTATGTGTGACTTTTCCAAATTAAGGACACTTGCATACAGCTCCAATAAGGATTATAATTATATATATTGCATTCAATAGAATAGGAAAGTCATACACACAGGCAATACTTTGGGTGACAGTATTTGGTTGGAAGAAAGAAACAGAAAACAAATTGTTCTCGTTTTCCTTCTCTAATGATGTGTGTGAATAGACCTGTCCACCTGTAACTTCAACACACAATTGCATCAAATAAACCGATCAGCTGCCATATATGGTAGCTAGAAAGAAGAACCTTAGAGGAACACCAACCAATGATTTCAATACGTGCTCTGTTAACTTTATTTTTCATGCGTATTAAAAATATACACACCGGCACAATTAGCGGAACAGAAAAAAAAGTGAGACTATGAGATAATAAAGCATATATTTGACGAAAATGTAATTAGACACAAAATAACAAATTGATTAACATCTTTTAACAACGACTTTGAAAAGTCTTCGTTATTTTTTATTGAAAAATAAAGAAATTTGAAATAAGTGAAATTTTTAGATGATTATGAACCATCACAAAAAATAAAAAAAAGTAAGCATTAAATGATTTAACAATAAAATTAAAGCAAAATTAATAACGAGTGTTTCCCCCTCTTGCTCTGATTACGGTTTCCATTCGTCTGGGCATGCTACAGATTATGTTATCGATGATTTCTTGAGGCAACCGCTCCCACTCCTCAAGTAATGCGTTTCCAAGTTCATTCAGATTGTTGGGGGGTGGCATTCTGGATTTAACCCTTCTTTTTAGCAAGTCCCAGACATGCTCTATCGGATTCATATCGGGGGAATTTGCTGGCCACTGCATCACCGGTATACCTACGTGGCTCAGATATGCCTGTACCGATTGTGCACTATGAGCACGAGCATTATCTTGCATTAGAATAAAGTCTTCACCAATAAATGGGGCAAATGGTACAACATGTTCTTCTAAAATGTCTCTGATGTATCGATCTGCTGTCATGGTCCCTCCTGTGACTATCACTAACTCCGTGCGAGCTCCCAAACATATCCCTCCCCAAACCATAATCGAGCCGCCACCATAAGCCACTGTGTGTTCAAAATTAGACTGTATGTGGCGTTCTCCTTTGCGTCTCCATATTCGCTGTCTCCCATCGATCTGTTTTAAAAGAACTCTGCACTCATCAGTAAAGAGAACCTGCTGCCATTCGTTCAAATCCCAATGACGATGTTCTCGCGCATAGCTTAATCGGTTTACGCGGTGACGTCTCTCAAGTTTTGGGCCTTTGGCAGGTATATACGACCCTAAAACAACTTCTTCAAATCTCCTGCGAACTGTACGCTCACTTACTCGTACTCCTCGAACGTCTTCCAGTTCATTTCGAGCTTGTACAGCCGTTAATCGCGTATTCCTACGAACTCCAAGTTGTAAAAAACTGTCATCTCGCCTCGATGTACATCTTTTTCTACCTTGACCCCTCCTCCTCACAAGAGAATTAGACGATCTGTACCGCTGGATGCTGCGATGAATCGTTGATACTGGTCGACGAAGCCTTGAGGCAATCGATCTGTAGGTATGGCCATCTCTTCTCATTTCATCAGCCCTAATGATTTCCAGTGATGTTAAGTCAGGCATAATAAAGAGCTTTTAATAAACAAAATTGCCTATAGAATAACAAATTTATAAAAAACCATTAAGTGCAATTTTTCAAAAAAATTACAATTACGTAGTTATTACTCGAACAAGTTGACAAAACGTATTGTTCGGGAAAATAAAACAAATGAATGAAAAAAGTGTAAGTCATCTAATTTTCTATTTTCAAATTTGACAATAAATTAAAAAAATATCATAACTGGCCAGTTCCTCAAGTAAAAGATTTTAAAATCCTGCTTTTTTTGTGTTCCGCTAATTGTGCCGGTGTGTATATTTGTTGTGTTAAACAACTAACAATTGCGAAAGCATAATAAAAAATATGGAGATTCACATTTGTCCTTCGTCTCTGTCACCGAAGATAGGAAAAATGACCTTGTGTCACGTATGTTTGCCATCTCTTTCATTATCATAGTTGCCAGTTAGGAATTAGTGAGACAAAAATTATATGTGATGTAGGTAATTTTTCTTGTCTTAAAAAAATTGTTTCTAAATATTGCAAAAACCAGTATTAAATATCCTAAAAAATATGGAGATTCACATTTGTCCTTCATCTCTGTCAGCGAAGATAGGAAAAATGACCTTGCTTGTGTCACGTATGTTTGCCATCTCTTTCATTATCATAGTTGCCAGTTAGGAATTAGTGAGACAAAAATTATATGTGATGTAGGTAATTTTTCTTGTCTTAAAAAAATTGTTTCTAAATATTGCAAAAACCAGTATTAAATATCCTTGGGTACGTATTAATTTAAAACTTAAACTAAATTAAATAATTGTGGGTGTGTGTGTGTAGGTAAGTGTGGAATACACAAACGATCAATGGTTGATATGATTAGTTTCGGAACAGTAATCTGTATCTTAAAAACAATTTACAGTACTTAATATTAAATGTAAATCAATTTACAAGCGAACCACAATTATTGGAATATCCTGATTTAGATTGTAACCTTTTCAGCCCGCAGCCAAGGCGGTGGACCCCATATGCACGTTTATCTTCAGCGTACTAGTGTTGCTGACCTCGTTCAGAGTAGTGCGAGACGCCCTCTCCATATTCATGCAAGCGGTGCCCAGACATTTCCCGTGAGTATTAGATAATTTATTTATATAACACGTAATAAAAATCGGAGGGCAGGGATCATCAGAAAATAATGTTACTTTTCCATTTCATGAATGTTCTACGTAATACTCTGTGCCTGAGTTGAATTCGTATTTAATATATTTTATTGATTTTATTATGTAATAGTTGACCCCGCGGTTTGACCTGCGTGGAACACTTTCTGGAGTAAAATATAAGCTATATTAAACGCGGATAATGTAGCTGGTTATTTGCGAAAAAGAATTTTTGAATTTGGTTGATAGTTGCAGATATTACCCCCAACATACAAACAAACACACGATTTTACCCTTTATAATATTATTATAGATATAGAAGATAATAAACATTTATATTTTATATACTTACATCAGTATTGGAAAATAATATCATATATATTGCTTCTCAAAGATGCTGTTTGTCGGTATGCCATATCTCCCATAATACTTCATCAAAATTAATGATCGAGACATCATTATGAAAATTACGTTTCCCGTTAATGACGAAAAATAAATTGTTCAAAATTATATAATGTTTTTATTAAAAATTTATTATTTTCATACATCTCCTATCAGCGCCACCTGTTGACAGTTCGTTTTAACATACATGACGTCTGTTGGTTGGTGACTGTCACAATACTGTGTGAAATATTCACATAGGTCAGCTTGTATCGATTGTCTCGCTCTGTTTAGGTACAACGAGCTCGTGTCGTCCTTGTCTAGCGTGAGCGGCGTCAGACAAGTGCACTCAGTGCACGTGTGGGCGCTGTCCACGCACCATATAGTGGTGACGGCGCACATCGCCATTGGTGAGTTGACAAACAGCTTGTATGTACAGGAACAGGTTTAATTCCATTAATTCTATAGTTATAGGTTATAGCCTATTCGATATATGTACGTATATTATGACAAATACATAACTTGTACCGTAAATGTAATTATGAGCACCTAATACTGTCTATATTTTAATAATATTACATAAACCGCGCCGCCAGTTTTTGACAAATTACTCAGTGTCATGGCTATATGTTTACTGGTTTGCGCTTATAACCTTATCTTCAAAGACATAAAAGAAATGTGTTGTATGTATAATTGGAGTTATTTTTAGACGCCGAAAATAGTGTTATCTCATTCTATAGGTTTCGAGTAAGGTTTCGCATATAGTAACTATTTTAATGTTAGGTAAAACATTCTACTACATTTGTAGGTGATGGTCCTTGTTTAGTATTCACAGATAACGTAGAATGCCATTTGTTGCAATTAAAATTAATCGGATGTAATTGTTTTTTGTTATTTACATATTCTAATTATTTACTTATTATTTATTTATATGTATATTATAACAAGAGAAAATATTAAGTCTTATAATATTATTTTAAATACATATTTATAGGTTTAAATAAAAATGTGCCATTGAAGTTTTCAACATTCTTCATAACTACAGTAAAACTGAAATAAAAAGTTATAACGATTCCTATGGAATCGTTCTTTCAGCTATGGAAATTAAAAATACAGACAATGTTCTGTTTTTGGCAATGAAAAGATACAATACTGATTTAATTTTGATAGAGTCAAGTAACTCAGGGACTGGTCATCAATCATTTTGTTATGGAGTCTTAAAAAAAAATGTATATTGTATTGATTCAGGTGTTTGCACAAATCCGACAATTATTTAAAGTCAAAAGTCAAATCAATTTATTCAAATAAACCCAAATGCGAGGTGTTTTTTAATGTCAAATTTTTCTTCGTTTGGTTCGAACCTTCCATTTGTCATGACTAGACTCGGTCTGCTGACCAGCATCGAATTTGGTGCTGGATAGCTGACTGAACAGTCTGACTGAAGGAACGGTGCTCGCAGACGCGATCAGATTCGGTCAGCTAAACAGTACTGATGATTCTTATTTCTGGAATATCCTGAGGATGCTTAGTTAAGAGACGAAACACATGTCGATTAGTGGCTTTGGAAATTTGCGCGAAAGGTAACTAAAAACTGTGAGAATGAATAAAGTTGCAGTACTTCTTCTGAGGCTTCATTACGATTGAATAATACTGCGGACTATATGGTAGATGATATAATGTACTCTCGGCCCAAGTATCACAATGGAGGAACCATTTACTCTAAGAGCGTGTCCTTTTTTTGTTGACCGAGTTTCTAGATTTTTAGTAATGTGCATGACTGGGAAAGGTCATAATACAACGATGAGTAGTGGATCCAGGATTTTGGTTTGGGAGGGGCTTGAACCCAATGAGGGTAGGGCGTTCCGGGACCCTAAAATTTTTCATGATGGGACTCAGATGATTTTGGGGGGGCTCAAGCCCCTTAGCCCCCTCCTAAATCCGCTACGGACAACGACACACCATTGAACATGACATTTTTATTTTTGTGAATAATAGTGGCCAAAATTCTTAAGATTTAAGACTTTAAGATTCATGGTTACGCTCAATCAGATAGAAAGAGACACGAAAATTCATTTGACGTACGGTGGTAAGAGCGGTAACTTATTATAGCTCTGTCCATAATGTTTTTTGGTCCGAGTCGTTCATATCTCATGTTATATTGTTAAATTTACAAACTACTATTTTTATACGTGATTTTATTGTAATATTTGCGCGACGGACATTGATTTAGCCCATGTTTATATATTAAAAGTTGTGCATTTAGATTACGGAAATGTATGAGCATAAACTGGCACAAAAAATAAGTCGTCGCTGGACGGTTGTCAGATGTGAAAACATTGAAACCATTTCGTATAGAAAATATGCATGAAAGGAAAGGTTATTAAAGGAAATAAATATGGCATAATCAAAAATAAAATATTCAGATTAAAAAAAAAATATTGAAAAGACATAGGCAACATGTTTCGAACTGAATAACAACACTGCGTACACTATAGCTACACGAGCTCAGCGTAGTGAGGGAGAGAGGGGGGATTGCTGGGTCGAGTAGGAAGAGAGTTACAAGCGCGTGGCGACGCGTCACCACGTTAACAATCCGTCTGATCCGCAGCATAAGATGTTTCACGTCAATAACAAGGGCCGTATGTGTTTGTGTGCAGACGAGTCGTGCGAGCCGGAGGCGGCGCTGCAGGCGTGCCAGAGCGCGGCGCGCGCGGCCGGCGCGGCCAGCGCCACGCTGCAGGTGGAGCGGTTCGGGCCGCACATGCGCGCCTGCCGCCGCTGCCTGTGCCTGCCGCCGGCGGGCGCGCCTGCGCCCGCGCCCGCGCCATGACCGCCGCCGCCGCCGCCGCGCGCGCCGCGACCGCAGGTGACGCGACACGCGCACGCGCACACACACACACACACACACACGTACGGACACGCGCAAGCACACGGGGGAGACACGTACACGGACTGACATGTACGGACACGCGCAAGCACATGGGGGAGACACGTACACGGACTGACACGTACGGACACGCGCAAGCACACGGGGGAGACACGCGCATGGACTGACACGTACAGACACGTGCATGGACTCACACATACGAACACCCACGCGCACTGACACGTACGAACATGCGCGCGCACTGTCACGTACGGACACGCGCGGGCACACGGGGGAGACACGCATACGGACTGATACTCGAAGACATATGCAGACGCACCGACAGGTTCACAGACGAGACACACATACACAGACTGACACAACACACGCACAAACACCGACAGGTACACAGAAAAGACATGTATGCACGCATAGACGCACAGACATACACTCGCACGAGCAGACACACAGAAAAGACGTGTACGCACTGACACAGGTACAGATGCAGGTACGCAAGCAGGCACACGGAGATATCACATGCACACACTACACGCAGGTGCACCTACAGAGACACAGACGAAACATAAACATACAAGACACACAAGCGTACGAGCAGATACACAAACGATATATACACGTGCAAGGATAAACACACACATATACATGCGCAAGTTCAGACATACACAGATGTGCGCACATACAACCTTGCAAATGTGCAGACACGTATCCTCAGATATGTATACTTGTTATATTATACTAGCAAACCCGGCCCGTTTCACTGGGCGTTAGTTTCACTAGGTGTAAAAAACAAAAAAAAAATTTACTGATGCGATCGCTACCAAACTTTACAGAAACACCCGCTAGGCCAATCTGAAGATTCCCTGAAAATTTCATCGAAATCGGTCCAGCCGTTTCGGAGTCCATAAGGAACATACATACATACATCGCCTTTTATATATGTAGATAGATAGATTGACACTTTAAACATTCGATATAATATGCGGAACATTTGATAATTTGAACAATATATTTCGAAAATTAACAAATAAAATCTCCTTTTTTTCAGGTTTTCATAATGGGTCAAGGATAAAAAAAAAAGGAAATTATGAAGTATTGAAGAAAACTCGAAAAACTACACAATGGATTATTATCTATCAATTTGTATTCTATGGTTCCTGAAAGTATTTTACTTATAATTATGAAGTTGTAACGATCTACAGGTGAAGTAATGGAACCTGTTTCACCTCTCGAGGCATCCTCGGACATTAGCTCGGTAAGTGATTTAGTGAAATGAGTCGTGTGAGAGTTGTAAGGAAAAATGAGAACTTGCTACGACTGATTGAAACGGTGGATGTCGCGGAAAATGTCCGGTTATGACGAAGTACATTATTTATCTTGATTCTTGAGAAATAAGTATTTCTATTTTAGGTTTTTTGTTTTTAGGTATAAAATGACGATATTTTTTATTTCATTCATAATTTTAACTTATTTTCATTCTATTAAATTATATGTATAGGCTGCGGTACTTAATCAAAATGCTCAGGACAAATTAATTAAAAAAAACATGAAACAGTCACTTTTCAAACAGACTTCAAAACTAAAAAACCAAAACGATTATAAGTGCAAATAATTTAGAACCGATTTTTCGTGATAATCGGATACTCAGGTTACCGATTTGTTCGGTTCACATCCCTAATTACGTCATAATGACAGATGTCAAAACGGGCCTCTTAAATAATGAGGGCAGATCCGTTCGCAAGCTCAAAAAATTGGATATTGTAGTATTTAGTGAGTTATACATATAGGAGTGTTTCCAAAAATTTTTATAAGTGTAATATTAATATGTTGTAAATTGTATTAAAATTGGAGAATATAGACCATTTATATTACCTGTTCACGATATACTGAAACTCACGACATACTGCATTGACCTACAAGATAAGTAGTTGCAAACGAAAACTGACACGCATCAGACATCACAAGTTAATTATCATACTTGAAATAAAGCACATAAATACAGCACGATGTAACTTCAATAAACGATTTAATAATAAACGCGTTTTTTTATGAAGTGTTCAAATATTTAGCTCACAAATCAGACAACCTGTTCCGTCAGTATTTAAATATAAAAATGCAAATGCCTAGTTATTTTTTTATTTCAAGTACAAATACAAAATGGTATTGAATAAAAGTATTTAAATAGAAAATAGGTATTTTCAAAATACTTTCCTCAAATAAAATACTTATTTCACTGATTTTAACACTACTTTTGTTCGAAGAGTTTATCTTTCATGTTCCATCTATGTGGCCTCATAATCATTCCACCAAACGAATATAGACCTGGAAGTGTTTCCAGATCTATTGTAGTATTAGCATTATTGGCATTGGCACAGAAACAGTTTGACTTGCAATGTTGGCATTATTGTAAGTAGGGATGTTACGGAGGTTCGACTCCGATTCCGAAAAATCGGAACTACCGATTGATATTACAGCTCCCATTTCGACTTCGGCTCCGACAATTTTAAATCGGAGGTTATAATCGGAGGTCGAAGCACAGCGGCGGCGGCGGCCATGGTCAGCGCGTATGAACAAGTGAATGCTTCTCCTGAAGGGAAGCCTTCTCCTTACGTGCTTTCTGTTCGCGCTTTAATGAAACTTATCCGAATTTTTGATAAGAGTTAGTGTTTCATTTGATATGTGACAAATTTATTTGAATTATACAATGAAGCCAAAAACAAGTATTACTTCAAGTAACTGCTTCAATGAAGCATGTGTGAATTCATTAAAATGTAAACTTAGCGAAACTTTTGTTCATTAAATACAATATGTTTCTTTTGGAGTCACTTCATTTGATTTGATTTACTACTAGTACTGTTTAAGATTTAAGAAAATTTGATTTTTTTATTTTCAACGCCTAGGCCTAAGCAGGTGTATTATTTATTGAACTACAATTAAAGAGGCTGAATAATGTTCGTATTATTTTATTTTATTAGACTTGCTCTTCATCTCTCTTCTGCTTCCACCTCCGACTCCGATTCCGACAAATCAAATTTAAAAACTCCGATTCCGACTTCGGTTCCGATAAAACCACTTCCGTAACATCCTTAATTGTAAGCAACATTTAGGATGGGTGCGTTCGTAAATAAAGTAATTATGAATTTAAGAATGAAAAATACGAAACATGAATAAAAAAATTAACAAAGTCAAAGTCAAATCAATTTATTCAAGTAAACCCAATTACAAGGTATTTTTTAACGACAAATCTACTTTAGTTCGACAAACCATTTTGCATTATATAAATACTAAATGTTTATGTAGGTTATTTGAAATAAAATACAAAATGCATTTTGAAAAAAGTATTTCAAATGCAAAATAAAAATAGGCATGTTGTATTTGCATTTTAAATAGATGTATTTCAAATAAATTACATCTCTTGTTGCATGTGATTAACTAAATGGGTTGTAACCAATTGACAACTCTTTAGATGACAAATTTTTAGTTCTACATTACCTGTCTTGTAGATCGAAGATTCTATACTAAAAATATTTCGGTACGTCAAAGAGTTATCGAGGTATTACATTTATTAGCTATGAGTCCGACTGAGTGTCCGGGGGATTATTTCCCTTCCCAGAAACAAACGGAAAGTCAGTCCAACGTTCGCACAGGCCGTCGCATGCTTCAGTACAGTATAATGCCACCCACATAGCGAACAGCTGTTACAAGCGACATTGACCGGTGTTTTTTATATAATTATATAAATACTAGTGTTACCCGCGATTTAATTCGCGTTTTTTTTCTAAATAAATCAGAAACCTTCGCGGGCGTATGCAGAAGAACTCACCAAAGCGTGCCGATTAGGATAACCTAATCGGCACGCTACTTATCTAACTTACAGACAGCATGCGATAGCCAAATATCGCGCAATATCAGCTGATTGATATTGATAATATCAATCGCGTTTTTCTTCTATTCATTTTTCACAATTGAGTTTCATAGAATCTTATTTGACTTATAATCTTGAAACCGAATATAGTGATTACTTACAATTAGTGAGAGATAAACACAAAAACACTCATTTTTATACATAAGAAGAAGATGATATATAGAACTCATAAAATTTCAATCTTATACTCATATTTCAAGTTATGTGTACCTACCCACTGACATTTCTTTACTATTAATTTATTATTATTAATTGTGTTGACTATTCGGTTTAGTATTTTTGTTTATCACCCAGATGTCGCTTCGATTATTCTACGTAATATGTTTTTATCGTTGAAATTAAAATTCTATGAACTGAATTGTTAGGTATGATGCAGTTTTTGGACGATGAATTCTTCACTACCAATGATGTTTTGTAATATAATGTTACCGTTCCAAATGTAGTTAAAATTGTAGCCATTTATATAACGATTGTATCGTAGTGCCAATTTTGTAAAAAAACGATGTATTTAATCCTATATACTATAATTGTTATTATTGTATAATGTAATGAGACATCTAAACTTGTATATAATTAAGAAAATATTTGTTTCGAATAATAATAGCTCGTTTAGTCTTAGCAACTGTTGGGGCAAGCATGAATTTCTCGGAACCTTTTATCTGTTAGTATAAATAACCCCAAACTTAGAATTAGGCGCGATACGTGCTGCAGTAGCAAATATCAGACGTCCGCGGGTCGTATCAGGGCGAGGTTGGACCAAAGACTTATAAACAGGTGTGAAAGTGCAGGGGTCGGCAAACCTCGGTTTGTGAGCCGCATGTGGCTGTTTAAAGAAACGATCGCGGCTCTTTAAGTTACCCTAAAAATTAAAATCTATAGCAGACAGATAGACAGCCCATACGGCTACGAATTTAATAAAGACACAAAATACACATCATCAACAAACACACATCACAACCCTTACGAGCCTTAGACTCATGTATGCACATAAAAAGTTATACTTCTTTGAAGTGAATAAAAATATAAAACAGAACTGGCCACTTAAGAAAAACAAATCTGGCAACATACTATGAAAAAACAAAACTGGAAATGAAATGAACTGAAATTAATGAAATAAAAAATAATAAAGTATGTGTTACATCGGTGCGCGCAATACACGCTAGAAAATACACTCTGATTTTTGTTTGTTTTCCAAACGCGCCAAAAGAAGTATAACTTCAATAAAAAAATAAAATGTTTGGCTCTTTGAAATTTGTGAAATCGAATTGTTTCTGGCAGGCTCTTAAAAGTTCACCGACCCCTGTGATAGTGTAACAATGTGAGACTTGACTGTACTGGTGCGGTAGTTTCTATTGTGTAAATGCAAAAAATAAATACATACAATATATAAACTAAGAGAATCGTACCTTTACCTGTGATAACATGTGAAATAAGTTCATAATTTTTCAAAAATAATAAATAATAATTGATTTACGGCCATCAGTTTGCATAATTGTTCACCCTGCCACCCTTGCCAGCCCTGTCCACTTAAGTGTGAAATAAGGCGTGATATTTTTAATTTTATTTTAGAAACGAGAATATTCGTGTTCTAGCAAATTACATTCAATGTAGAGACGAATCGTTATTATTATTACTAGTATGTTTATTTATTTGTTGATAATGTAATAAATTAATTAATTAATATTAGAAATATTGAATCGTTGAAAATAACAGTGAATTTCAGAAGTTTTGTTCGTTTGAAAAATGGAACTTTCGAAAAGTACAATTTTTATTAATTTAGAAACTTACTTTACAATCGTACGAAACTATGTGGCTGGAAATCTTCGTTATTGTTAAGAATTACTGAACAAATTATGATACTTTGAATTTAGATCTCGTTGCAATACGATTTTGTTTGGTAATACATAATATTTCGTCAATCACGAAGGTTTACATCTATATATATTTTTTCGTGCTGCTGTACTGATTTGTAAGTAGATTAATATCATACAAAGGCAAAGATCGAACTAGCATGTATCCATCACCTAATAAGTTTACTATATTTCAGTAAAATTTCCATTTTCTAAACGTGTTTTATGTTTCTACTTTTGCATTTCTAAACGACATTGAACATCAAAAGTCGTGACTATGCTACATATTTTCTCTTGTTGATATATCTTCCGATCTGTTAAATGTATGATTTCGTTATGTTAGGATATGACCACACCATTTCTTTGGTTTACAATTAGAGTGAAATGACAACACAAAGATTCTCACTAGCGCCTGTAGTGGTAGATTTTTGAAGTTGCTTAACATTTGTTAGCTGTCAATGTCATGTTTTGGTTACTTTACGAAGTAATTTTACATTCTGTGATTACTTTCGTGGTTAATTAACCAAACAATAATTGAGCAGAATCATCACAAAAGAATAATAATATAACAATACTAAAATGTTAATCTGTTATACGTTTTTTCATAAATTATTAGGTCATTTGTAGCGTAAGCGTTAATCATAATTATGTATTAAATGAAAATGTACATATAAATGTTAGTTTGTTTAAAATTTTAATCTTCAAAAGTTCTTCACTGATTACTTCCAAATTTTGATACAGCGTTGCTTAATCAAGCGTGTGTTTCTATATATTTAAAAGTAATATACCTTATATAACACCTACCAAGGCAATCGCGTGGTCGGGTATAACTAGTTGTGAATATAATTTTAAACTAATAGTTTTCCTTACACATTTTCCAAATGTGCCGTTTAGAAGCACGCGCATAATCTTTGTGTTGCCATTATATAACTACAAACAGGTGTTCATTTTTTGGAAATCAGGAAAGGTTAGGGAAGCTAAAGGTGGTCAGGGAGTCAGTGAAATCGAGGGGAAAAATGACATAATGTGAAATTTGCTGCATAATGGCTGCATACACTGGGGAAGTGTATGCAGCCATTGTGATTGTAAAAAATAAGGAATATATTTAATGCTCGATCCTTAATCCAAAGGCTTGAAGCATTAGCATTCATTGCTAAAAATAACAAAATATGGACGTTATCAAATGATTCCTTATCATTTACATGATACCATGTTACGTTATTTTTTTTTAATGTAAGAAAAAATTGCTTCAAAATGAACATTGCTGACCAGGGATTAAATACGGTCAGGAAAATTAAGTGATTTTTTAGAATTTGCAAAGAACACCCTGACAAATATTGGAAATATATACTGCGTATTTCACTGTAGCTTCTATTGTTAGTGTAGTCTTATACCTTCTGAATTTCGAAAATACTATAATATATTGTTGATTATAATACTAGTAATTATAGTCATATGCCCTATATTATTATTACTCACTTGCAAGAAAGTCCATTAAAGTTAATGCCCCGTTATAAAATAATGATGATACATTTCGCTGCGACATTCTCTTGCCGACGATAAAAAACTATTCATAAAGTAACGCTTTTTCAATGTTCGGTATAATTTAAAAATCATGCTGGCAATACTGATTATGATATTGTCAAAAAGTGACAGTACGTAGGAGAGTTTTTATGTCAATGATTAAGGTAATAACTATAATAGACTTTCTTGTAACCGGGAGTAGATGCATCTTATTTGTTACGCAGACGGAAAGCGGGTGATTTTTGTACTTAAATATTTTTGTACAATTGTAACAAGTAATTTGAATAATTGACGGTATTTTGTGCTCAAATAGTAAATTTTGTGATAGAATTTGTATAGTTAGGATGTTTTAATGAACAGTATTACACGCTATGTAACATTCGCATAATCATGTTTCGTAACATGTTACAGTGTAACAAAATTGTTACATCCACTATTATATTAAACTGCAATATTTGTATATATATATACTATAATATATATTTCATATCGCTTTCTCGAAAACTGCTCTAGCGCTTTCGATGAAATTTTCAATGTAGGGGTTGAGGGGGGCGGGAAATCGATCTAGGTCTCCATCCTGGGAAAAATCCTTTTCTCCGTCTTTCACACACTTAAAACTTCTATACTCTCATACTTTTTTTGCAGCGGATTTCGAGTTTAATTTCAGTTATTTTTTTTTGTAAGACGCCGAATAAAGCTCGGTCGCCCAGGTACTTATAATTAATTTTACCAATTTTATTCGATATTATTTTATTTACTTCAATGCGTTGTTTGAGAACATCTCATTAAGGGGCAACATATGCGTCGAATAAAATTTATCAAAGTGGAATAATAGTTCAATGTTTTCACAAACACCATCAATTGAAGTTTAGTCTTAAAAAGGGTGTTACATTTTGTGTGATAACTGATAATGTTACATAGTGTGACAAAATACATTCCAGCCCTCGCTTTACGCGTGCAATTACAATGAGGGTCAATAAGTCATTAGTTGATATTATATAAGGATAAATATGTTAATCCCATAGTAAAGAATATAAATAAGATAATATGTTTTATATGTATACCTTGGGTCTTTGGGAGAGTGTTTTTAATAGTGCTAAAATCTAAAAAAGGATCAATTTCGAAATTATAATTTATGGAATATTAACAGTGATGCCGTCTTTAGCTAGTTTGAGGCCAGTCCGCATCATGCATTCCATATTGCATTGTGCGACAGACACAGCATGAATAATGCGAGCATAGTATTTGTATAAAGTCATCGTAGCATGTTGCAATTTAAGGTGAACGCCCACTTGTCTGAGCCGGACGCGTCGAACGAATTGAAGTCAAGGAGGCCTCGCACTAATATCCGCACCGATTTGGACGATTCGATGCGGGCAGGTGTGCGAGGTTTCATAGGATTTCATATAAAGAATATCATAATTTGTTTTGTTCGACTCGGATAAGTGTGCGTTCACCTTTAGCATGAAGTTTTGACGTACATTCGGTATCAAATATGCTTTCAAAATAGTTATTTTAAAGTATATATTACTTTTAAGCATTTCCAAGACCCAGCTAGCTCAGAATATATTTAGCTGCCAAATAGTAACCAAAAAATGTAAACCTATTTTTGTATAATTTGTAAAATTTTTAAATATGTAACATGTAATGAATGTTGTTTTAATTTGTACAATTAATTTGTTAGTGTTTTCCGTCCTTGAACATTATTTAATTCAGTTATTGTAATGGAAAAGAAATAAAACTATAAATATATGTTTATGTTTTATTGTTTCGTTGGATGTAGGGTTTAATGACCTTTGCTTTTAATCTAAAATGAAATGAACAAAAAATTCTATAATCTTTGTATTAACGCCAAAAAAATCCATGAAAAAATAATTTTAAAATCACGGACAACTACATTAAAAAAACAAACCGAAAAGTTGTAATAGAGAAGTAACACTTCAACTACGAAATTGTTAATCATCTGAAAATTTAATTAAAAAAATATAAACTTTGAAGATGCTATATTTATATGATATCGATTGCTTTGATTTTATGGGATTTGAAAATCAATTTAAAAAAATTAAAATATATACACATTTAAAGTGGAGCAAAAGCTGACCGTAAAAATGTACGCGGTAATTCTATATTTGTATTTACTAATGATCTGTATTATTTGTAATGATCAGTAAGTAATTTTCTGTTATAATGGCACTGTATGCATAAAACATAAAGCACAAAAAAGGTTTTAGTATAATTTCATGAATGCTAATTTTAGACAGTAATTTTAGCTGTCCCTTTGCAGGCAACTATAATTACGGTACAAAAAAGTGTACCGGAGTGAGGTTCTAAAAAGTCATGTAGATCTGCATTGGCATAAAATATAGATCTGTGGATAAAATGTTTTACATCATTAACTGACATTACTGATAAAAAAAAGCGTTTCAACCTGTTACTCTGACCAAGAATCAACTTGGTCCGAGTGTTACTTTTTTTTTAACAAACCCAATTTGCAAGATATTTTTAAACGTCAAATCTATCTTCGGTGAGGTTTTGGATAAAAGGAATAATCAAATAAAACAGCATTGAAACTTTATTCAATTCTCAATAATTTATTCATATCAAGGCAATTCATCTATAATGTGTCTTATTAATAAAGGGTATGGCTAACGTTTGTACAGTGTCATCACAACAGCGAAAATAATATCATCTTTTAAAGCTATTTGTAAAATATCACTGTATTAACAATAATAGTTGTTTTTAAGTGTTGCCGCACACACTTTCAATTTTGCACAGACATTTATTCAATAATTATAACATCACAAACAATTACACCTTAGTTACTGATTGCTTTTAAAAACTGAACAGTAAGTTTAACAGACGAGAGCTAAGAGATATTACCTTTTAAACGAAGTAGTTGGAATAAACTGTTTCTGTCACTTATAACATGGCGAATGACACTACGAGTTTCTGACCTCAGTCTGGTAGCGACATTTTCCTTCAGCTTATCACCATACCGTTCCCACAGAAATTTAAAAGGCAACATTACCTATAAATTTTTTGCAATAATTATTGTTTATAGAATATAATTATTTATATATTTTTTATGATAACGTAGCGTAGATACAAAGCATACTTTCAAGTAACAAATTAAGCAATAAAAAACTTAATGTGATAAGAAAAGAATGCGAAGTACCTATTATGAATACAATGTTGTTCACTGAACACATAAAAACATTGTATGTTTAATATGTACACATCACAAAAATACCGGCTGAAGAGCCCTGACGTCTCCTACTGAATTTAACATGGTGAGGTAAAAGTCATGGAAATACATTACACAATTTTTTTATTTAAAAAAGAAATTAAAAGAGAGAGCAGAGGGTTCACAAAAAGAAAAAAGGGAACATTTCTATTTATTTTAGCTACAGTTTTATTTCGTTTTAAAAGATAAATGTAGCCACAGGAAAATTGTATTGGGAGAGGAATACCTAATTTTGGGATCACGTTGTACAGATTTAATTATTGATTGTGGGTCAGATAACGAATATGAGGTTCAAACTACCTTCATTCAAGCCACATTGATACAAGGAACGATATAAACATAATAATTTCTAGAATTGTCAAATACGCTTCTGTGTGGTTCGAAATTCAATAAATTTCGTAGTAATTTAAAAAATTGGAACGCAAACTAAGGTAATCGAAAAAAGTTGTTTTTTTTTTAAATTGGCTTGCCCAGGAATCGAACAGTTAGCCTTTTTCATTAAAGGCAAACGTAGCCAATTTAAATTCCATAGATATTCCTTTTCGAATTTTAGTAATGAATGCTAAAAATACCTTGTCATTTTATAAAAAAGTAGACTTAGCCAGAACATTGTTATAAACACGTTACTACGTAATTGATACAGACAACTGGTAAAATGTCCAAATCCTTTTAATTGATGACAAATGTAAGTCTATAACTTTTTTAGAAAATGCCTATTTGCTTCTTGTATACTCGAGGTCATGACAAATCTCTTATTCCTAAGCAAACTTGAAATTAAAATTTGGAAATTTCGACCCAAATTCTCGCCATCAGTGGGAACAAGGATGTGATAGACGGGCCGGGTGCCTCATTTTAATTGATGACAGGACCGGGGAGCCTCGGACGCTTGGGTCCATAGGCTTGATAGGCCTGAAGTGTTGAGGCAAGTTGATACGCCTCAGACCACGGGAGTCGTAAGGCCACGAGAGAGTGCCATGGATATCTCTTCGCTTGGAATTTAGTTACGATCCTACCGCAGTCTAGATCTGTTGAGGATGTTTCGTAACTGGTGAGACCAATTCCTAGCGTACACTGACTACGATGAAGTCTTTTCACTTATTCAATACATCCATTGTCTTCAGAACTACGATGAAGTCTTTACACTTATTCAATACATCCATTGTCTTCAGAACTACGATGAAGTCTTTACACTTATTCAATACATCCATCGTCTTCAGAACTACGATGAAGTCTTTACACTTATTCAATACATCCATCGTCTTCAGAACTACGATGAAGTCTTTTCACTTATTCAATACATCCATTGTCTTCAGAACTACGATGAAGTCTTTACACTTATTCAATACATCCATCGTCTTCAGAACTACGATGAAGTCTTTACACTTATTCAATACATCCATCGTCTTCAGAACTACGATGAAGTCTTTACACTTATTCGATACATCCATCGTCTTCAGAACTACGATGAAGTCTTTACACTTATTCAATACATCCATCGTCTTCAGAACTACGATGAAGTCTTTACACTTATTCAATACATCCATCGTCTTCAGAACTACGATGAAGTCTTTTCACTTATTCAATACATCCATCGTCTTCAGAACTACGATGAAGTCTTTACACTTATTCAATACATCCATCGTCTTCAGAACTACGATGAAGTCTTTTCACTTATTCAATACATCCATCGTCTTCAGAACTACGATGAAGTCTTTACACTTATTCAATACATCCATCGTCTTCCGAACTACGATGAAGTCTTTTCACTTATTCAATACATCCATCGTCTTCAGAACTACGATGAAGTCTTCACACTTATTCAATACATCCATCGTCTTGAGAACTACGATGAAGTCTTTACACTTATTCAATACATCCATCGTCTTCAGAACTACGATGAAGTCTTTTCACTTATTCAATACAACCATCGTCTTCAGAACTACGATGAAGTCTTTACACTTATTCAATACATCCATCGTCTTCAGAACTACGATGAAGTCTTTACACTTATTCAATACATCCATCGTCTTCAGAACTACGATGAAGTCTTTTCACTTATTCAATACATCCATCGTCTTCAGAACTACGATGAAGTCTTCACACTTATTCAATACATCCATCGTCTTCAGAACTACGATGAAGTCTTTTCACTTATTCAATACATCCATCGTCTTCAGAACTACGATGAAGTCTTTACACTTATTCAATACATCCATCGTCTTCAGAACTACGATGAAGTCTTTTCACTTATTCAATACATCCATCGTCTTCAGAACTACGATGAAGTCTTTTCACTTATTCAATACATCCATCGTCTTCAGAACTACGATGAAGTCTTTTCACTTATTCAATACATCCATCGTCTTCAGAATCCCATGAACAAAGATTCTAAAGTCGCAACAGATGATGACGTTTGTCGTCAGAATCCTATGAAGGATTTTTAAGTCGCAACAGATGCCTTATGACCTTCGTCTGTAGAATCAGATGAAGAAGACTTCTGAAGTCCCGGGGAGGATGTCTCACCGTATTTCCACCGTCACACTTCCAAACCGAACCCTAAGCTCTGAAGCCCTTAAGCGGTTTTGAGAGGAGTAGTGACGCTCCTCTGATTAACACGGATTTGTCTTTGAAGCGAGCTATCTAAACTAAACTAGGTATACGTGCCTTTCTTGCTTGATTTCTTGCGGCTTAGTCCCGGCAGTTAGGCACAGAGATCGAGAAGGTACAGTTCCTTAATCAGTTTCGTCTCAGCGCGCGATCAACCATGGCCAAAACCAACGGAAGCATGGAGATATTCGATATGGATTCCACTCACTCACGGGTGACTGCGTACAACGATATTTAGGCATACTGGTTGAAACAAAGAGGACTACTACCAGAACTAATAAAGAGTACTTTAGATTTAGTGATGTAAGCAAACACAGGACTACTACGAGAACTAATAACGGAGCTACTCATCTCCTTGATTTTTCACCCTACTTGAATCTAGCAATTTTACAGGGTCGTATGGTTCAAGATTTTATAGTTTTACGCCGTTTACAGGGGATATCTGTAATTGTTCTGAGAAGGCATAACAGCCCGGGATAGGGTAGCTGTCGGAGTAGAGGCAGAGTGAAAAGGGACTCTGGTTGTCCACTCATCTGACAGCGAAGAGAACGACAGTATTTTTATTTCATGTACGTGGCTGTGCAGGTCCCACCAGACCTGTACCACTTCGACCATATTGTGATCGCCACTATGTAAGAAAGAACGAGAACGACAGTGCTGTGTTTCGTTCTGTCACAGTACTGTGAGGATACTGGGAGAAGGCGGTCCTTGCCCTCCTCATAGAAGAGACGAGACGTTGTTCCATCCAACCTTGGCTCTGGCACCATGATCGAATACCATCCTCCCATCTTCCCTGTTATACAAAGTGTACGTATATTTTGTACTAGCCCATGTTACTCGCTGATAATGTAGCTTTTTCTATAGGTGAAAGAGTTTTTGAAATCGGTTGAGAAGTTTTTGAGTGTATCCATTACATACAAACAAACAAAGTTTAACTCTTTTTTTTTCTTTCTTCATGGCATGGCACAGGTAAGCGCATTTGCCAATGTCACGTATTGTATTATTATAAGTAGAATCTTTATCGTAAAACTCCTCCAGTAAAGTGATAGTAGGCTTTACTGCAGTTTCATAGGACTTTCTGGAAGAGCGCGAAAACTTCAGCTACACATGTTTATTTAGACCTCCATTCTTTACACTTACACAGAACTTTAAAACACAATATACTATCACTTTTGTACTTTAAAACTCCCAAAAATTAAAAATAGAAAATCTAAACAAAATGTCAACCTCACTTCTCCCGTTCCCGCCAAAAAGTCCCACCTCTTTATAATATTAATAACATAGTAAGTACAGATAGAACAAGTTTAACAATGATTTGCGAAAGTGTGTGCGGCTTGTCGACCAGCCTTTGTGCGAACTACTTCGAATAAAGCGTATCAATTATTATTTGAAAGCATTACCTACATTCACTATAACATTGTATCTAATTATTTACATAACTACAAATCATTTTAGTAATTTTCTCTTACTTTCACATTTGTAATAGGTATTTTAATTAACGGCAAGACATATTTGAATGTCAACGTTGAATAGGACAATAACTATCTCCAGAAGTGAAACCAATAAGCTACTACATTACTTTAAAACTAACTAAGAAGTAGTTAAATAATCATGAACACCTCTGAAAAAATATGAAAAATGTAGTAATTATATTGATTTTAATTAATGGGAACAAGCAGACCACAGAAAAGTAAGTTCAAAGATGACAATTTGAGTAATTTTATAATGAAAACGTGTCAAAATCTTGCGGGGCGCGGGACATTGTACTGTGATGTGATTGGTCACATCGAGATCGTACGTTGTATATTCGAGAGCTGATAGGCGGAGAGTTGTAGGTGTAGTCGCTGTTTAAGTAATATTTTACCAAACTACGGGCAGTCGCAGATGCCCATATAAGCGATGTCTAATCTTGCTGGTCTGTGGTGCAGAGTAAGATTAAGATCTCTATCTCGTTACTGAGACTAAAGTGCGTGTAATAAGTTTGTGGCATCACAACTCGGTAACGTCATAGCCTATTTTATTCCTACTCCACCCAATAATGAAAAAATAAAAACAAAAAATATTTATTGCAGTCAACTATTTAGAAAATATAGTATGTTTCAATTTCATTTGCCAAAACGTAAATAATAATCTTTTTACGGATGGAATAAAATAAAACTGATTTGAAATAAAATTTATTACAAATTGTTTTTATATTTAGTAGCATGTAAAAAGTATTTTAATACGACTTGCTTAAGTAAATGAAATACTATAAATCTTATTTATGTTTTTGGCAACTGGATTGAAACATATTATTAGTAAACTAATTAATCTGTGATATTATGTATACGTATGTCGGACACTTATGAGACATTTAATAATGTGATGAATTCCTAAAATCTTTAGCTATTTTCAGCTCAAACTCCAAAAACCACCTACTTTATAGGATAGTTAAGTGGTTTTTGGAATTTGAGCGGAAAATAGCTAAGATTTTAGGAATTCATCACATGAAATGGATTTCCGCAAAGTAACACCTGAGTCTGTACAACATTCAATAATGTCATTTTTTCTGACTATGCTGACTGTACAAAATATTCACTTCACGTCATTGCAGTTAGAGGCCCTATAATTGGTGCATTTCTAGAGATTATTATTAGTGGTGAATGTGAGAAATAAACAATATTCTTGTCGTTTAAATCGGCAGATTAGACCTAGCATTTTGAACATGCTATATTACTAAAATTATTTAAATTTTTTATCTAAATTACACTACATATTTTAAAATAACAAATAACATTAACTGAGTGACACTACCATATACTTGCAGGCGTAATTAATGCAAGGGACTTATGGAAAATGAGTTTAGTACTAATACAATTTTATTGAGATTTTCCGCTCTTATGTCTACATAAATAACACGAGAGTAGTAAATAAAGCCAGGATAGTATGCTATCATTTGCTTCCTGGCGCAGTAGCTGAAAATTTTTCCATACGAAGTTGTTAATTGCTAGCATAATTCTTAATTAATTACTAGCATAATACTCCAAACATAATTTATTAGCCTCGTTGTAACGTAAATTAATTATAAACTTATAATAACAAAGAGCGACACAGAGTAAATGTTTAACAGAAGCGAAAACTTTGAACAGCGTACATTATTGTTACAACACTTTAGAATAAACAAAGAAATTTTTATTAAATAATCGACTTAATCTGACCATAGGCACACAACTCAATATTTACATAAAATATGAGTATAATGTATGTAGTATGTATTTGTATAAAAGTGTACAACACAATATATATTCAAACAATTTAGTTAAAATTAAAATCGACGTTTGATCTCAATTTCAAATTGTATTATTCGGCGCCTACGTTGCTTCTAAAGCTTTCTCTTTTTTTCACGTACAAATGCAAATAGTGCTCCCACTCGCGCAATTTCTTGTCAGTTGTCCTTGATGTAGGCTTAATTACATCTTCACGCCATTTAATTTTCGAGGTGAACTGAGCATAAAAATGCAGCAAAATTAGATCTACTTTTATGCTCCTCTCAAAATTTAAACATATCTGTTAGAATACAATAATATCGGCACGTTTAGTCGACACGAATTTCTTCGCGCCGACACAAGCTGTCGGCGCGCGGACTCTAAGCAAACGCCGCAAAATAGAGCAAAATACACTATATATATTTACATAATATCTAAGCTCACGTTAAGCGCAAGTAACTTCACTCTGTCTGAAGTGACCAGAGAGGAATGTAATGCGTGGGTAGAGGTAACCGCGCGTTCTGAAACTATCCCATTTCAGAACGCGCGGTGACCGCGAACGACTCCGCGGAAACCGCGTGGTCGCCGCGCAGTTGGGTAGTTCCCAGCAATTTAAATGTTGTTGCTTAGCAAATAGAGTTTACATTAGCTTATTATAAATACAAGAGAATGTCAACCGTGCGGCAGCCACGAGAAAATTTTCGCGTCGTCTAACTGCATTGTAAAAGTTATAACGCGGAATAATCACAATAACATTATAATCCTTTATTTTGTCCCTTACTTTAATTATTTCTACAAGTAACTGATAGATAAATCTTCCTTGGAAGACAAAAAAGAATAATGCAAAACAACACAACTGTTAAAAAACGGGCTATTCGTGTATCAGACACGTATTAACGTATATTTCCTACAAAACAGAACTAAATGAAAAGAATAGCGGAACTGTACTTTTGTAGGCACACTTATAGGTCTTTTCCTGGCGGGGCGCAAACGGAAAAAGTTTTTTTTATTTTCTTTCTTTATGGAATGGCGCACAGATTAGCGTATTTGCCAATTTCACGTATTAATAAGTAGAGGTAGAATCACAAGAAAATTTGTTTTTTTTTATCGTTAAACTCCTCCAGTAAAGTGACAGTAGACTTTACTTACTGAATTTATAAAGGACTTCTTGCAAGAGCGCGAGAACTTCGGTAACACATGTTTATTTAGACCTACTCCTTCTTTTCACTTCCACAGAACTTTAAAACACAATATACTATCACTTTAGTACTTTAAAACTCCTGAAAATGTAAAAAATAGAAAATCTAAATAAATTGACAACCTCACTTCTCCCATTCCCGCCAAAAGGACACAACGAAAGTTTTTTTTTCTTTTTTTTTTTAAGGCATGGCGCACAGATTTTACTATGAAAAGAAAAAACTAATTTACTTCGAACGTGCTTCATGTGTTCGTCATGAATTACAACAATACTGTGACGTGTGCATTGCATTGCCTAACTGTTTAACTCATTAGCGATTCTACTTTAATAATACGTGACATTGGCAAATGCGCTAATCTATGCGCCATGCCATGAAGGAAGAAAGAAAAACTTGTTGCTAACTTCACAGTATTTTATATCGATGACGGATTTCCGTTGCCTGCTGAAATTACATTGATCTTTTTCACCTAATGCGCCAAAAGAAGTATTACTTAAAAAAATTGATCCAAATAACCATTACTGAAGTTTTTGTTTTCTATTTCAGGATTTACAAGTTAACGCTTTAAAACATTACTTTTTAGCTAAGTGTAAATATACGGAATAGATCGACTGTGACATTCGGAGCGACAGGCAAGACGAAACTTTAACAGTTCCGCTTCAGACAATTTCGGCTATTATTTGAACTCTAAAAGCCAATTTCTTGAACTTTTTAGTGGGCGCTTATAAAATAGATCTATTATTAACCAAAATATAAAAATACAAAACAAATGAGATACAATTTGTAACAACTTCATATTAAGTCCTCTCTACATTCTCGACAAAACTTATCGATACTTACCAAATATGAAAATGTAGACTATTGGGCAAGTCTCCTCTATATTCGTGTGGACTTTTTTCACGAATAAACAAGTAATGCTACAGCAGTAGAGGATTTCTTGGTTTCAGCAAATATGCTCACCAAAACCTGTCGTCGAGAATGTATTACATAGCATATAGTCAGGCATTGAACCTGCTATCCACTACCAGGTGTTACATCAATGTCTACTTATGTAAATGGACAGGCAAGATATTTAGGCGACAACATCAATATAAAACACGACAAGATTTTAGCTAGAACTACACTTTAGGGATCATCCATTAAACACGAGAAGCTTGAGGTGGGGGAGGTATTCGCAAAAAATGAATGAAATAAAAATTGAACGCGCGAATTTCCAGAATTAAATTAGATTATACCTGTATTTAAAGATAATATTCTGTAATTTTTTAAGATATTTTGTACGAAAAAAATACACGTGATTTGTTCGTTAGTCTAAAACGTATCAACACGGAAGAGAAGGGGGGGGGGGGGGGTTAAAAAGTTCCTAAAAACATCACGTGATTAATGGACGTGAATAGAGTAGTTAACCACCTTATTCATTTTTTATGATTCATGTTTGTGTGATTTATTTATGCAATCATAAAATATAAAGAAATTAAAATATTCAGATGCTTTTTAGATTTTATTTGGCATATATTTTCCAACACATATTTTTAATTTATAACATATGTATTCGATAGAGTAATAAGGGCCTTAGTTTATTCTGAGATTTTAATAATGTAGTTCTAACAAGAACACACAATACAAGGAAAAATTATTATCATTTTAGTTATCGCGTATTATCCTATTATTCTAAGGCAAGATTATTTGAATAGTTTCAATACTAACTACATGGAAAAGATTTATATTTTTAATTTGTAAATTTTTAACAGTTTTATATAAATGAAACCTGAGTATACTAGTATATTGATTAGCTTATAACAATTATTACAGCTGGTTTAATTGCACCCAGTGCTTGTTATAGAAATTAAAAAAAAAACTGTTGCGATCTAAGTTCTGATATCGGGACGCATTCAAAAATACACTATCTATTTCTTAATTTTTTAAACAAGGTACTTGATATGTTCGCTGTAATCTTTAATATTATAATTCTGTAAATTGCTTATGGTCGATATAGGAAAATAGACTATTCTCATGATAAATATAACTGTCACATTGATAATTATTTATCACGGCTACCAACTGTTCTATTCTGAACCTACATCTACACTTATCTGAACCTACATCTATACTTATTTGACGATAATTCGTCTAAATTTGAAGCAGTAAACGTTATCTTCTTTACTATAGACACAGGCCTTGTTATACGATTATTTTATACTTATTATTACATTTTTAAGGGCAAGTTTAAAATAACTAATGCTTGTAGACTGTACTTTATTATATTATGGAATGTATTCTATGTACTTTTGATAATATTTAAGCGTAGTACAATGTATTATTATGATCTATAGTGCAGATTATCACCACCATAAATATTTTAAATTAACTGATGCAGTTGATGTCTCTAAGACAGTAGATTAGTAGCCTTCATAAATGACACGCAAAAGTTTAATACAGACCTGTTTAACTCATCGGAAATATCTGTGGGCCTGTTGAATGACATCATCATAATAATTGGGACAGTACCGGTACTAAAACCGCAAAAGGAGCTGCCGGAGCGGCGTGGCGTGGGTAAACTACATTATACTATATTTTATCAAAGTCACAGATAATTCCGACACATCATTCCGTTTCCCCTTTATCAATTTAATTACTCGGACCTCAGAATGGGCGGAGCATTTGCTCTAAGAACGTGCCCTTAAATTGTCCTTTTTTCTTCACCAAGTTTATAGATTTTTACTAATGTGCATGACTAGGCAAGGTCACGGTCCAACGATACACAGCTGAATACTGGTAGCCAAAATAAGATTTACGAGTAATTTCCGAATGATTATTTCGAATTACACTGACAGTGCGAGGTTGCCATACTTACTATAACTAACTGTTTCACAGTTACGCTCAATGAGATAGAAAGAGAGATGAAAATTCGTTTAACACACGGTTGTAGGAACGGCAACTTATTATGACTCCGTTCGTAATATTTCTCGGTCCGAGACTTGTTACAAAACAATGTCATGCGCCTGCGCAAATGAACAATCTTAAAGTCTACATGATTTGGAGTTTTTTAACATTGATTCACTGGATCTTTGTGACAAATATTAAAAATACAGAGATCATTTTCATATTATGTTATAGCCTTTTTAACGTAGAGTGATGTCATTGACGTTTAGAATTAAATGATTTTGTATCTAGTGATTTGGTAAGTCGAATGACTTCAATAATCGAAACACTACTAATACTAAGCCACTTTACTTATCTTGACATTTAAACCAATAATATAATAATTCACATATTCTAATAAAAATTTAGATCTGATACGTAATACTAATTTTGAGGCAAATAAAGTGATTCCATCACTCCATGAGAGTGTGATCAATACATTTTAAATGAAAGCTCAGTGCACTGTTGATTTTTCGATGTGAATCAACTAGCAATGATTCATTCAACGTTAGATATTAATCAATATAATGAAATCGAAATATCGCCCCGGGGTCGGCAGGGTACCAGCATTCTTGCCGTATGTAAAAGAAGTAGCGAACAAAGTTGGAACAGTACAAAAGAAATACTCTATTATGACTGGGTATAGTCCGCATTCCGAAATGGCAAATCACCTGCGTACTCCGAATGATGTCATTTCCTTCCAAACACTTGGTGTCTACAAGGTAGATTGCAGCTGTGACACTTCCTATATCAGACAGATCAAAAGAACAATGGTGTAAAGGGAGAGAGAAAATATCACAGCTGTCAGGAAACAACAGACCATTACGTCAGCTATTGTCAAGCACTTGCTGGAGTCAGGATCCAACCACTGGATTGAATTACACCAGCTACAGGTACCGATCGACACTGTAATTCCCGAATAGCACGAGAGGCGGCTGAAATAAAAAAAATACCATAATTTCAACCGGGAAGATGGATACCGCTTATCAACATCATGGAATCCTGTCATCAGTATGTCCGGAGCCGGAAAACTGGATGTTGAAAGTGTGTAGACGTCGTTAGTGCGGCGTGTTGAAGTATCGACTGTGATTACTATAGAAGTTAAAAAATGTGATGAATAAGTGTTGGTAGTTACCAGGAACTGCACACTACAAAGACAACGGTCGTCCTCATCAGTCTGCCCGT
This sequence comes from Zeuzera pyrina, assembly GCA_907165235.1. NCBI lineage: Eukaryota > Metazoa > Arthropoda > Insecta > Lepidoptera > Cossidae > Zeuzera > Zeuzera pyrina. The sequence continues at coordinate 12,408,700 of OU015641.1, forward strand.
GACTACGATCGGTGCAATCCGGTCAAAACGTCGGGATAAAATAGATATTAGCCTTAAAGTATTAATGCTACACAGATAGGCACGCTTATTAACTAACTGGCAGTCAGCATGCGACAGCCAAAATCGCGCGATATCTGCTGTCAAAACCAGAATTTGTACAATGTAATAAGTACAGTGGCGCTATATCTACCGCGAAAAGTGCATTTTACGGTCATGGCGCAATAGACATGCAATCGTCATACATGATTCCAATTTGTTATTACAATTAGTCACCAGACACGCAGTGATCGCGTGACGATCACGATCATTGCGTGACCGGTGATTAATTGTAATAAAAAATTGGTATTATGTATGACGATTGCGTATCTATTATTATATGACCATAAAATGCACTTTTCGCGGTTGTTTTAGCGGCACTATACAAATTACATTACATTAATTCTCGTTTTGTTAGCAGATATCGCGCGATATTGGCTATCGCATGCTGTCTGTAAGTTACGTAATAAGCGTGCGGGTCGTTTAGTTAGAATTGTAAAATAATGAAATCATTCGAATGATTACAGGAATCGACTAATTATTCAACAACTGGTGTAAGTCTGTGCAAATTGACCAACGATCATTCATTCAACGTATGTTACTAATCTATATAATTTAATTATTCGAATGATTACTAAAATCGAGTAATTAAGCTAATTTCATTTGATTTGGAGCATCGTTAATTTGACGTGCGTTGTTTTATCAGTCCTATATGTGCTCTTCCATCCCACTGACTACACTAACACATTCGATTATTCAATCGATTTGTTTTTTTTTAATTATGTGTGATATAAGTGCGTTACTATGAGCTTTATCAATTTTCAGAAACAATTTTATGGCTTATATAAGGTTTATATTTTATCTGACCTTTGCGCGTCTGATATGTAAGAACGTGTTTTATGGCTTTAATTCAGGACTTTAACATCACTTTCCACTCAAAAATTAAACATCATTAAAATCTCAATACATGAAAAAGATTATAACTTAGTTTTTTGCAATAACGATATATTTTATAATATCGATATGAAGCAACTTGTATTACTCAAACCTTATCTCCTCGTGATAAGGTTAAAATTGCTACTATAGCTAATTATTAAATTGATTAATCGATATATATTCAACAATATTTCAAATGCTTCAAAACGTCATGGCGAGGTGTCGTACGAAAGTTAAGAACTTCTTCCATCCTTTTCCGTTTATTTCAGGTGTAGATCGGCGTATCGCTGTACAAATTAAAAATACTTACAGATTGTATGATAGCTTTCACCTAAATGGGGCTCTTGTTAGGAGAATAGCAAAATCTGCTCCGAACCCAACATTTTTTTTTAAAACATAAGAGGTCAACACTAATGATAATTACGATATGTTAAATTGTTCGGTTTACGTGATATTTGAGAATAAGAAAGCATTGTCAATATTGCCATGTCAATTCGATTGACATGAGTTTTTTAATTTTGGCTTTTAAATGTAAATGTAAAAACATGTAAAACATTTTTTTAAATAGCTTATAAAGCCGTCATTGTATTACTGCATACTTTACAATTTTAGGAAATTACATGTTAATTAATTAACGTTGGTATGACCATGGCCCGAAATTTTAGAAAAAAAATAGACAGCGAGTGATACTAACCAATATGCGTGTTAATCAATTAACGTTAGTATGATCACCTCGGACCAAATATCACAATGGAGGAGCATTTGCTCTATGAGCAAATAACACAAAAGTATACTTTTTTGTTAACCGAGTTTCTAGATTTTTACTAATGTGCGTGACTAGGGGAGGTCACATACGATACACATCTGAATATAACATATTTTTATTTTTGTGAACACTAGTGTTAGCAACACCGACGAATAAACATAAAGGGGAACACTGGCGCCCTCTAGCAGAGCGCGACGGTGTTCGTGACGTCATAGACAAGAATGACTGACGGCTTGTTCCCCACTACCGCTCGAGATTATATTAGTCAAAACTTGAGCGCACTACACTCTCTATTCCTTTTTACCTTCACGACTGCAGCACGAAGTGTTCGAATACAAATTAATTAATTATTAATTGATATTAAATATTAATCGATAATTTAAGTAAAGTTTGAGGTGTTCCATTGCTATAAGTATCTAACTTACTATTTAATTTTATCGTAGCTAACACTAGTAGCCAAGACACTTAAGATTTACTTGTATTTTACAAATAATGATTTCTTAACCGACACATTAGCTGACACAAATTACACTGACAGTGCGAGGTTGTTATACTTATAGCTAGCTCTTTTTTTGTGGTTGTGCTCAATGAGATAGAAAGAGACACGTTTGTTTGACACGCGGTAGTAAGAGCGGCGACTGACTCTATCCATTATGGTTCTTGGTACGAGATGATCACAGTCCGGAGTTTTAGAAAAAAAAAATGGAGGCCAGGGTCACTAAGGTCACTAGCCAAAAGGTTCGAACTCTTAGAGAGATTAGCGCAGAAATAGGCAGTTATTCGTATGGTAATTCTTACCTTGCCCTTCTGGGCAGTAAAGTTCAAGCCGGCTGGTCGGGAGTGCCCGGGCGTACGCCCGCTAGCCGCTCGCAGACCGCCTCTAATTGTGCGTCTAGCATTAGCGATGCGATCTGTTCATCGGTCAGCATCTCCACGCTAAGGTCAAAATAGAATATTAGAACAGCTGGATAGAAAAAAAAACGAGTGCGATAGAGGGACTCCCGTCAGGAATGAAGTACGTTAGCTGCGGTTTGCATTTTTCAAATCTTAATTGCAATACTGCGACAATAAAGCTCACGTATGATTTAAAACAAAAACAAAAAACAAATCAGTTTTAACAAAATTTATTTGTGTAAAGTAATGAGGTTATACAACCAATCGCAAATGCTGCTCGTTTGCTCGAATCTCGATAATCGCGTGCGCACAGACACACCACTCGTATGTAATAGAAAGAAACAAAGATCACAGTGAATCTATATATAGAGCTAACAAACCCATAACCGCGTGGCGCGCAAGTCCCGCCCCGCGTTGTTCAATTAACTAACGTGTGTCAAGAAGAGATAGAGAGTCGTTGACAGTCGAATAGAGGGGGTATAGCGCTTTTTCGTTACGTGACGATTTCTACAAACTCACACCTCTCGCAAGTCGCGTTAAGGAACTTCGTTCCAAATAGCAATTTCTGTCATGGCTGTTATGTCATAGTCAGGGCTGAAATCACATATAAATCTGACATGTAATACTACATACTGTTTATTGCCCTTAACTTGCGCAGTATTATCTACCATCATGAATTCCTGAGAAGCAGTACTGAAACATTTATTACCACATAGTTTTATGTTTGTGCAGTTTTTGTTCAAAAAATGTATTACAAATGGAATAAAAATAAAAAAAAAGCAGTGGCAACCCCGACGTGACTGTTACAGTGCTTCTTCTGGTTTCGTGACGTGTGTCGGGTTCACGACTATTACAGTATTTCTTCTCAGGAATTCATGATATTAGATAATACTGCGGATGTTTGGTAGATAGTATATCCACTATTACACATATATATTTCATATCGCTTAACGGCTCTAGTGATTTCAACGAATTTTACAATATAGGGGTTGAGGGGGGCGAGAAATCGATCTAGTTAGATGTCAATTCTAGGAAAAACAGTTTTATCCGTCTTTCACACACTTAAAACTTCGAAACTCTGAACTGTTTTGATTTCACAACAGAGTTTATCTTCTCAGTAGTACAGTGGCTAGAGCGTAGATCTACCAAGCTGAAATATGTGGGTTCGAATCCTGCAATGTGGTCAGACTTTTTTTTGTTATTTTTTTTGTAAGACACTGAGTAAAGCTTGGTCGCCCAGGTTATTGATACTGATTCGGCGTTCACATCTCATACGTGTTACTGTATTAACAAACTATTTGTACTAATTTTATCTACGTGATTTTATTGTTATCACTTAGCAACGACGTGGACATTGAATTTTTTTTTTATATAGAAGAGGAGGCAAACGAGCAATCGAATCATCAAAGTGATTACTGCCACCCATGGACACCCGCGACGTCCGAAGAGTCACGGGTGCGTTGCCGGCCTTTAAGGGAAAGAAGTAGAAGAGGATGGGGGGGAGATGGGCCACCGGCACTGTTACTCACCGAATGAAACCCACCATAGATGCTGTTATATTACGCCAGTTTTCTGTGAGAGTGTGTAATATCAAGGGCGAGCCGCCCCAATTCGTGCTGCAATGCAGCATGGTTCTACCACACAATGCATTCGCCGATGTTTACAGATAATATTATAAGGTCGGGCATTGGGATTATATTGTGGTGAGCTGGCACACGGTATAAATATAAGCAGTCGTTAGTCGTACCTGGCGAGACTGTCGGTGTCCGAGTACCGCTCGTCGGAGGCGGAGGAGCGGTCGTCGGCGCGCGGCGAGCGGGGCGAGCGGGGCGAGCGCGCGCGGCGCGGGCTGGCCGATGACGAGCCGCGCCGCTCGCCGAACAAGCTCAGGCCTGCGGGTGGGACGGGGAGGTTAAGGCCACAGAGTACATTATATGTAGGGAAATAGAGTTATCAATTGAAATTCTCCATCTAGTGCCATCTAGTAAAACTAGACTAAAACTGCCAAGTAATATTTATACATAAAACAAAACTACGTAAAAATGTCATTACTTAATTAATAACAATGAACAACAATATGATATTGAATAATAACGAAATAATAATAGCGATAAGTATGTAAGGACCGCGAAGCTTGGCGCTCCGTCCTCTCTGACCACTCCGTTAGGGATATGTTTATGTATAGTCATATATATACTGACTGAATGTCTTGCTCAACACACAATGTAACGTCGAATGCAACCGAGCTATACCTACTTCTAAAGTAATGGACGAAAAAGTTCAATACTTGATGGTCGCTAATTTTGTGGTTCTAATTTTTACCAATCCAGAGCTCAACAGAAAGGTTTGGGACTCACAATTCTGCGGCGATAGTTGAAGGTCCTTCCTCTTGTATCACAAGCACATACACACACTCTTTTCACGGTTTTTTAATTAAATAATAGTCAAAAAAACTTTTTTTTTGTTGACTTGTGTTATCTTTGGCTACCTACCTACCTTCTCTCTATAAATGGATATTTGGTATATGTTGTTGTATGGTCGCAAGATTGAATTAAGTGTTCAATGAAAAATCTTGCGGACTAATATGAAGAGCATCACAGCATCATGATCTGCTTGGCATTTCATCTTCTCCGACTACCTCGTTAGGGATACAGCGCAAGGATATGCATATATTATATACGTATGTATATGTATAAATGCAATTTATAACATTTTCATTTTATGATAATTTTAAGTTGAAAGCTATAATAGACTCTATCTTAATCGCGATCATGACTACAATAGCATACCACTTCTCATTGCAACCAACGGTAGTTTTATAACTTGATATTTCAAAATGTTTGTGTATACGACGTATAGATGTCTACATTCTGATCTGACTCGTGATGTAGAAGTGGTATAGTTTGATTTTATGACGAATAACCAGATTGCTTAATACGAAGACCCCGAGAACCCTCGTCAGTCTACACGTCAAGGTCAATACAATGCTGTTAACCTAATTTTTGTGGCGTTTTAAGCAAAGTCTTAAACGCTTAATAATCTCCATGATATTTGTTTCCATAAAAACTTTATTAGGACTATTACGAAAATTTAAAAAAAATTAGCCATTAGTAAATGATACTCTTAGCGACGAACCGCACTTCATTTTTATTTCTATAGATTGTCTATGGCGACTTACCTTCTCTCTGTAAATGAATATTTGATTTCGACTTTTTGGGGGGAACGAAAAAGTGAGGTTGTCACTTTATTTAGATTTTCTATTTTTTACATTTTTGGGAGTTTCAAAGTACAAAGGTGATAGTATATTGTATTTTAAAGTCTGTGTAAGTGAAAAGAATGGAGTAGTAGGTCTAAATAAACATGTGTCGCTGTCTCACGCTCTCCAAAGTCCTTTGTAACTTCAGTAAAGCCTACTATCACCTTGCTGGAGGAGTTTTATGATAAGGGAAAAAACGCATTTACTTCGAACGTGCTACGTGTGTTGGTCGTCATGAATTATAACAATACTGTGACTTGTGCATTTAATTGCCTAACGGTTTAAACTTATCAGATCAGCGTTTCTACTTATTAATACTTGACATTAGCAAATCCGTGCGCTATGCCATGAAGAAAGAAAAAGAAATGGATATTTGGCCTGTATACGTTGTAGTATGTCTTGGTATAATTACTATACTCTTTGGTGTGATCGTAAAATTGAGCAGTGTTGGAGCAGTGCATAACGTGGAATTTCATTAAACACCATTCGCCGTAGCATTACGATAAAAGCTAACTCTGCTTCTATGGATAGTACTCCTAAAGCTGACAGTCTCTCTTGCTTCATACTATTCTTCAGATAATTTTTAATGATTTTTAACAACTAGTTTGGCAGATTGATGTCAACAGCACGTTTGGCAATAGTTTTCAAATGCTTCACAGCATCATGATGTGCTTGGCACTCCATCTTCTCTGACTACCTCGTTAAGGATATAATCTTGGAATAGTCATGAGTATGACAGTTTTCTGTCAAAAGTAAACTGAACAAAAGTAAACGAAGGAAAGGAACAAACTAAAGGGAAAGAAAGAGACAAACTAAAGGGAAGGAAAGAGACAAACTAAGGGAAGGAAAGGGACTATTAGTAACTAGTTTATGCCCGCGACTTTGTCCGCGTTTTTTATTTTTAAAATAGCTTGCGTCCTTCCTCAGGATTCAATCTATCTCCATAACAAATTTCATCGCAATCGGCAGGACGGTGTGGCAGCGAATAAAATACGAACAAAAAAAAAATTTATGTATTAGATAGGATGTATGTATAAATGCAATTTATAACGTTTTATGACAATATCAAGTTGTAAACTATAATAAACTCTATTGCGATCGCGATTATAACTATAATAACATTTCACCTCCAGCTGCAACCAACGACAGATTATAAGTTTATATTATAAAATATTTGTTTTTGCGACGTATAGATGTCTCCATTGTAAACTGACTCGTGATGTAGAAGCGGTATAATTTGATTTTATGACGAGTAAGCAGATTGCCTAATACGAAGACCCCGAGAACCCTCGTCAGTCTACACGTCAAGGTCAATACAATGCTGTTAACCTAATTTTTGTGGCGTTTTAAGCACAGTCTTAAACGCTTAATAATCTATATGATATTTCTTTCCATAAAAACCTTATTCCGACTATTACAAACATTTAAAAAAAATGCCAAATCGCTCCAGCCATTAGTAAATGATACTCATACCGATGAACAGCACTTCATTTTTATTTCTATAGATTATCTATGGCGACCTATCTTCCCTCTGTAAATGTATATTTTGTATATGTTGTTGTATGGTCGTAAGACTAAATGAAGCGTTCAATGAAAGATCTTGCGGACTGATATGAAGAGCATGTTTGTCAATATTCTTTAAATGCTTCACAGCAGTGGCGTAGCGGCGCCTAATCTAGACGTAGGCGAAGTCGCATTAGCGAGGCCCTAATATCAGTATTTATTCTTAAGAACAATGCATTTATCATTTCTATAATATTTTTGTAAACACAAAATCAAACCTTTTTGGGTTCATGATTACTCACATTCATGATAGTGAATTGCGCAAGGAATAATAAAATGCATATGTATTTAAAATAAGCTAAATTATATTTTTTAACTTACAAGATCTAATCTTTTACAAAAATAATGCTGTTCGACTTTTTACGTCTTGTCGACGTCTTGTAATTAAGATTTGTAGCTGAGTTTTGAAGCTAACTCTGCTTCTGTGGATAGTACTTCCAAAGCTGACAGTCTCTCTTGCTTCATACTATTCCTCAGATAATTTTTAATGATTTTTAACTTGAAAAACTTCTTTCTACGGAAGCTGTATTTACAGGCATAGTCAGGATGATTCTAATAACAATATAGACATTAGGATAAATGTCTTGCAATTCATTTTCAATTAGATGTACAATCATAACATTGGTGTCTTTAATAGAGACTAATATACAAAACGCTAGAAGTCGTAGTTCTTCGTACAGCTCATAGGATTCTATGTCTTTGATTTCTCCATGTTGAAGAACAGTACTTATGTCTTATAATATTTAATCACGGGTCTATGTCGCGTTTATACTTTAAGGCTAATTACCCATTTTATCCCGACGTTTCGACCGGATTGCACCGATCGTAGTCACGGGCAGACAGATGAGAATGAATGTCATCTTCGTAGTGTGCAGTTTCTTGCAACTACCTACACTCGTTCAACGAATTTTTTTATTTTTATGATTGTCACTGTCGGTATTTCGACACTACGCTAACGACATCTACACACTGGCAACATCCGGTTTTCCGGCTCCGGACACACTCACTGATGACAGGATTCCATGATGTTGATAAGCGGTATCTATCTTCCCGGTTGAGATTATAGTATTTCTTGATTTATACCGCCTCTCGTGCTATTCTGGAATAATAGTGTCGATCGGTGGAAAGGACCTGTGGCTGATGTACATAATTCAATCCAGTGATTGGGTCCTGACTCCAGCAAGTGCTCGGCAATGGCTGACCTATTTGTCTGTCGTTTTCTGACAGCTGTGATATTTTCTCTGAATCTTTCTGCTATTGTTCTTTTCATGTGTGCGATGTAGGAACTACAGCTGCACTCCACCTTGTAGACACCAGATGTCTGGAAGGGAATGACATCCTTCGGAGTACGCAAGTGATTTGCCATTTTAGAGTGCGGACTATACACAGTCTTAATGGAGTATTTCTTTAGTGCTGTTCCAACTTTGTCTGTTACTCCTTTTATATATGGCAAGAATGCTGGCACTCTGCTGACCTCGGCGCGACGCTTCATTCTCCGCGGTTGCCGTATCTTTCCTCTATATCCGTTTTGCTTTAGTACCTCCTAAACATGTGTGAGTTCACTATCTAAATGTTCAGGGTCACGTAGGTCGTACGCTCTGTTCACCAGTGAAGCTACCACGGATTGAAGGTGTCGCGGTAGTGATGCAAATTAGCATGCAGATACTTGTCAGTGTGCGTGGGTTTTCTGTATACTGTGTGAGCCAAGGTACCATTATATCTCACCGTTATTTTCACATCAAGAAAGGACAACGAACTGTCTATCTATCTATCCATTTCAAATGTGAACCTGATGTTAGGGAGTATGGAGTTCAAGTGGCTAGCAAATTGTTCCACCTCCTGTCTGCCACCTCTCATAATACAGAAGAAGTGCTCATTCATTTTATAATGGTTCTAAGGTAACTTTTCATGCAACGCCGTAAAGTTTGAAATGATCGCGCCACAACGATCTGAGCGTAGCACGGGGTCTGTTTAAGTATGTAGTTAAACTAGTAGTATATAATATATTACATTTTCAAAAAAATAATGGCAAAAAAACAGCATTATTAATGTTTTTAAAGTATTAATATTTTCGCCAAACTGTAACATAATTTTTTTGTTATTACGTGGTGGGTCTTAAGACATCCTTAAATCCTCCTCTCAAAGAGACCTCGCGCGAGGCCCCTTTGGGCGCGAGGCCGTGGGCGAGGGCCCACTTCACCCACACCTAGCTACGCCACTGCTTCACAGCATCATAACCTGCTTGGCATTCCATCTTCTCTGACTACCTCGTTAGGGATACAGGGTGAGGATATATGTACCTGTATTCAATATGTATAAATGCAATTTATAACGTTTTCATTTTATGATAATTTCAAGTTGTAAGCTGTAACAGACTATCGCGATCGCGATTATAACAAGTACAATATCATTTCACCTCCCACTGCAACCAACGCTAGTTTTATAACTTTACGAGAGGAGAAATAACGATTTTATGTGATAAGTAATTCTAACTTAATCTAATTTGAACACAAAATTGAATTTGAAAAATTGAAAGCCAAGTTGAATGTTCACACCTAGGTTCCCTCCAACTCAACCAATTTAAGTGGGTAAAAGCTTGAGCTTTTATTAGAGCTCGTTCCAGCGAGTGTTCTTAGACCAACACGAACTGCGTACCTACTTCAATTAGAACCGGAGATGTAGAGAAAGAAAGCTATGAAAAGATAGAAATATACAGGAGGAAATCGCGTTTGAATATAACTTGAGAAGGGTGAAAGAAAGGTGATATCCAATGCTTGATGACAAATCTGTGCAAAAATACCTTTCATTTAAAAAAAAAAAAACAAATCGGTTAGCTGGAACGACCGGACGGACTCGTAACAGGTTTCATATTTTTTTTATATATGTATATAGAAAAGATATTTCAAAATATTTGTTTATGCGACGTATAGAAGTCTGCATTCTATACTGCGTTGCGTCGTGATGTAGAAATGGTATAATTTGATTGTATGGCGAGTAAGTTAATTGCTTAATACGAATCAGTTTTGGGACCGTTCCTATTTTTGGTTTACATTAATGATCTTCCATTTATGGTTAGGGACCTATGTGAGATAATATTATTTGCTGATGACACATGATTATTATTTAAAGTAAACAGAAAAGACATAGATATTGGCGGACAGAATAGGACCTTGGCGGATGTCTCGAGATGGTTCGCTGCTAATAATTTAGTACTGAATGCACAAAAAACCGATTGTGTCAAATTTTCCCTATTCTATGTACCGAAAATCCATAATAGACTAGAAGACTATTATAGGAATCTATTATGTTTACTAACCTAACATATAAAAATCAATGTTTGTTTGTTTGTTTGTTCGTATTTTATGGGCTGCCATATCGTTCATCCGGTTGTGATGACATTTGGTATGGAGATAGCTTGAATCTTGAGGAAGGACATAGGCTATTTTAAAGATAAAAACGTGGACGAAGTCGCGCGCATCAGCTAGTACAAAATAAATGGAACACGCGGATTCATAACAGCGAGTGTGTGCTTAAAATTAAATTGAATGATTTGCACTGTGAATGTAACCGATGGGCACTTTTATAAACTTAATTTTTCGTTGAATGATTTCATCGTCACGATTTTATTGTTCACGAGGGAAGCAAATAATAGGGAGCAAAGCAAAATAATAGGGAAACAAAATGCTTTCTTAATGTGTCGTGGAAAAATACGCTTTTTCCGTCAACGCTAACATCATGCCGTGCACATTATCGTAGATGGAAAAAAGCGTCTTCATACAACTACATACATTTTGCTTCCCTATAATATCGTGGACGGTAAAATCGTAGCGATAAAATCGTTCAACAGTAAAATTATATAAGCAGCTAATGTTTACACTTCAATATCTTAAAACACTGAGTTTCGGTAATAAAGCACCGATAAGTCAGATAAGACCTTCAATTAAGCATCGATGAACGCCGTTGCACGTATTTCCGATGTCAATTGTATAGGAATCGGAAAGCGGTTGGATTCCGAGATATATCTGGCTAAACGGCTCTTTATAGTTTGCTGATGGTCTAAGGATATATCGCCCCAAATGGGCTTGAAATATAGGTATGGATGTGTTTAACTCAAAAGCTATTTGGAGTAACGCGTTTTGCGGAGTAAATATTTTAATACACGTCTATAAGATAAAGATTTTTCTACTTTACTTTAAACACCGTCTGTTTAATTTAATTATGAAAAGTTCTGGTAATAATTAACGAAGACGGGAGAATACCGCCATACTTATCAAAGCGAAAGTGATATCAAGATCTAAGTTTTATCTATCTGAATAGTAAATTGTAATAAATACGATGTGGCTGAAATAATTAACAAATATAATTTAATATTATTTGGTAGGTTACAGATAGTACATATTTAAACAAATGATTTATTGTTTAGGTAAGTAAGACACAGACTTTTTAATCCATCTTCATGGGGGAAACGTTATAGAATGAAAAAGATTTTTAGACTTCTTTCTTAAAATTGATAAAAGAAACGCTTATGGAATCATCTCGGTCCGTCTCTTGGATGGTCTTTTTATACCCCAGGAATAGGGTAAGGTAGTGACAAATTTTTTATGTTACTGACAGTATTACTGTACTTAACTCAAAGACAAGTAATAAATAAACAATATTTTTAAAAGAAAAATGGTTTTCAGGACAATATTGATGAGATAATATGCGGAATAATAATGTTGATAAATTGATACAAAGTTCTTACCGGATTTTTCAGTACGTATCTACCTACAGATTTTTCTGAAGCGATGATAGATTCGATTTTCAAATATATTTTGTAATGGGTTTTAAATTACTGTTTAAATTCTGTTCTCCCTGAGCCTTAACTAACTCATTACTTTGTGTATACAAAGGAAGAGACAAGAAAATAATATTAAATAGAACATATTGTTGGTCTAGGGCTGTACAGTAATACACAAAAGATATGGCGCGTCGTTAATCTTCGTAACACGAATAGACGATCGACGAAAATACCCGAAATGTTAAAATGTTAAATCTGTTTTGTAATTAATCTTGTGCAACAGTTATAAGGTGGAAAAATTATTGCAGTGCATTCACTTTCTACTTCGCTATCGGGTGAGCGATAGCGATATACACTATGTCATTGAAATGGAGTTTACTTCTTTATTAATTTTAAGACACTACGTTTTTATAATCAAAATAATGATTTGAAGTTATACATATCAAGTAAGCAACAGACAGTAAAGGGTTATAAAACTTGGAATTAAAAAAAAAAAATATTCGACGCTTTCCTGAAGACAAAAACCAAGAAATTATTTAAACGTAAATCATTAGTTACAAATAGTAACGCTTAATTTACCACTAAGTGTAACCCCAAGAAAACAAGCGCACAGTCACAACGACGTCTGACGGCCGACTAAAATCCGACAAAATGAATTAACCAATGGCGGTATAGATTTTAACGCGCATCAATGTAGCCTCAAGACGGAGCTAACTGATTGGTCAACCCATTTCCTGAGCCTTTAAAATTGGGTAAATTGGCCTTTAAAAGACTAATAAATAATATAAGATCATTGTATTATGTGTCCAATTTAATATTAAATTATGGTATAAATGTCCAAGTACAAATTACTACCGATATACATCGACAGTGAAACTACCGCACCGATTAGGCCAAAGACGGGAAACGACTGGTCGCTTGACGAGCTCCTTGTTCGCTGGAGAAAAGTTCGTAAAAAGCAAACTACATGTGTAGTACATCTATAAACATACCAAGTTTTCGTGTGTGTGCATGACTGTCAACTGATCTTACCGTGGAACATCTCTTTGACCCTCTCGCCGGTGTCGTGCAGTAGCGCGTCGAGACTCTGCCGCCGCTGGTCCTCGCGCCACTCACTGAGCCGCGCGCCGACCGGTTCGGCGAGCCGCTCAGCGCGCGGCGCGGCGCGGATGATGCGGCGCGGGGACGCGGCAGACACGCGCGACTCGGGCGGTGTCGGCGGCGAGGGCGACGACTTGGTCTCAGGTGATGAGCGTGGCCGGAGCGAGCAACGTTCGAAACTTACCTATGGGTGATATAGGAAACTTTTCTAACAATTTGACTGAACATAATATAATATAAATTTCTCAAACTACAATAATACAATGCACAAAAAAATATAAAAAGAACTGTATTTTACAATAATATTGTAGTTGAAGATAGCTTTTGGGTAAAGGTTTCGAAGGCCTCAGAGGCCAGGCCTCCTGGAGGAGGTTTCCCAGGTTTTTCTGTTTTGAGCTATGTCCATCCAATTTTCATTATTTGTTGCTTTGAACAGTACATCCGCCCCTCGAGCCTTTGGTCTGCCTTTCTTTCGTTTTGATTGTGGCCCTTTCCACATAGTTACTGTTTTAGTCCACCTATTACTGTTCATCCTCGCGACATGCCCAGCCCATCGCCACTTAAGTTTGAGAGGGTGATTGAGAGCAACTATTACTTTCGTTTTCTTTCTAATATCTGTATTTTTAATTTTTTCAGTAACTTGATACTTAGAAAGCTTATTTTCATGGCTCGCTAGCATATGCTGATTTTTTGTCTGGCTATATGCGAAAAGACCCAAGTTTGGCTAGCATATGTAAGTCACGGCAGTAAGCAAGAATCCATAACTTTTTTATTTAAATGTACACAAAATAAACTTTTAAAAATTTGTTTGAGTCCCCAATATTTATTCCATGTCTCTCTTATTCTTCTTCTATTTCTACTATATTACTTATGCTTCTAAATGATATTTGTTTTCCTAAATATATATTATAACTTTCCGCATAATCTAGGGTAACCTCGTCCATAAATATGTTTGTTTTAGTTTTGTTGGTCATAACTTTAATTTTTTGTAAATTTATTTCCAGGTCTATTTCCTTGCCTGTTAGCATATGCTGAAGACCCTCTTTCCGTTAGTAAAATTATGTCATCCGCAAAACACAGATGGGTAATATATAAAATATAGCTGGAATATTTACAATTATAAATAATTTATGAAATGGATTTATGCAAAACAACACTTGAGTGAATATAATTGATACGGAATAATGTTCAAATATTAAAAAATAAATAAAAAGACCCGACTAATAAAACTAAAATAACATTAGTTTGTACAGGTAACTTACCGTTCAATCGTCTTTGTAAAAACTGTTTGTTAAAGGGAAATACAGAATCTACCTACACGCGCACACATACATACATACATTTCACACGCCCATCGATACATTCGAACACACATTATTACACATATACAATTATACATGCATACATACACACTTGTTACGCATCTATGCACTTCCAAAACTGCTGACACGACCGTTGACCCAAATTATGTTGCACACGGCACCGGCAGCGTCACGAGGCGCTAAGGACGCTGCAAAACGTAAGGCGTTGGAAACCAGCGTCGCACCGCGTCTTTTCAAGTCACTTTTAATAAAACCATCGACCAAGAAACAACTTACTTAGTTTTAGCTAAATTAGTTAAATTGCAATATTTTTTATAATCAAATTTTAAATACAATTTTGTTTTTTTTTTGCATCCTACGGCTGTAGCATTCTTAATTCACTCATCTATTTTTATTTGTTTGTATATTTAATTATCCACAACTATGTTTTTTTTTAAATGCATTTGCTGGGAACTTATTTTAGTATAAATGTAACTGGAGGCAGGCGTACCCAATTGCAACGCCTAACTTTTTCTTCTAGTTTCTAACTAGTGCAGTTGGTATCGTTTCTAATATATGTTTTTCTTATAATCGTGTTCTTATGTGTGTTGCAATACTTCTTCTTGGGCTTCATGTTGGTAAAATAATACTGTGGACTATGTGGTAGATGATATATTGGTACCGTGGTGGTTACGCCATAGAGCTGTCGTTTACATCTCATATCTTATACTAATTCTTACAGCTATTTATATCGAATATGTACGTGACAATTTCCTTCGCAGCGATGCAGATATTTTGTTTGTAGGTTACGATTACGCACGAGGTTACGAAGTGCTGTGTCAGAGTAATATCTGGCGCATGTGAAATAAATATTTATCGCCAGAAATACCATGAAACATTAAAATATATTAGTTCAAAATTTTAGTGAAATAATAAGAATACATTTATTTACTACTGAAGACATTGGCTGTATGGGCATAGATTCCTTTGCCTTTTCTTTCAAAGGAGGATCGCATAAACAAGTCCGTACCGAGTTTTTGGCAGGATTTTATGTGAAGCGCTTAAGCGTTTATTTTAATTATTTGCAAATTCTTTCTACTGGATATTGTGATGTAAAATTAGCGTAATTTTGCGTCCCAAGTATCTACGCTGTTGTGCTGTTATGTATAACAGCATAAAATAAGTGCTAATTTAGTAGCGTGATATTAACATTTTTTTAGTGGTTTAGTCCACGTCAGAGGGTCCTACTAGAAAGTTTGCCGCAATATATATTATGTCTGCAAGAAACGTTAAAATGTATTATGTCGACATTTTAATGAAATAATATGAATAATTACTACTGAAGACATTGGCTGTATGGACATAGATCCCTTTGCCTTTTCTTTCAATGGAGAATCGTATAAACAAGTCCGTCTTAGTACCTCCTCGGGGCTGGAGTAGTCCAGGTCGATCTCGGTCCACGTGTCGCTGTCGGGAGCTGGTGCGCGCCTCTCGCTGCGCCGGAGCCACTCGCGCACACTTTCTTCGGCGCTGTGTTCGTGCTCGCACTCGTGCTCGTGCTCGCGTCCGTGCTCGCGCTCGCACAGCTCCTCTAACTTGTCGCTGTTCGTCGTGTTGCTGTCGCTCGCCGTATCCGTTATTATCGACCGCTCTATTTCTGCAACACACGAACAAGCTTTATATTTGACTATGTTAGCAATGTACCTTTCATTCTTTGTCATCCATAGCATAAGCTCTGTGGTTATACTGTAACCCAGTAAAATTAAACACAAAAACAGAAAAAACCCCAAATTTTCCGACTAAATTTGAATTTTGTGAAGACCTTCATATTGATATCCTAAGCATACGCTGTAAAGTAATATTGTCTATTATTTAAAGTCAAAGTCAAATCATATATTGATTATAAACCCAATTGCAAAGTATTTTTGAACGTCAAATCTACTTTAGTTCGGTTCTAAAAGAAAACCTGGACATTGAGAAGAACCGACAAGAAACTGAGTCCAGGTATAATTTTTTCAACATCATTCTACATTCGTTATTTAAAATACAATATTCGTAAAGCCAGTAAATGCATATTGAGTATTGTCTCAATATTTATCCTTATTCTTCTCAGTAAGGCCCTATTTTAATTGCCAATTCAACTTAAGGCAACCATGGAATCTCTATCCATAAAACCCAGGAATAAAAGCTGTATATTCCGTACTAGTACATCATACTGGGTGCGAACCGACCGAGTTGCATCGGCCGTGGTCTCAAGGGTTTGCTTGAGATTATGAGAGTAATTACTATTACTATAAAAATTAATGATTACATATAATAATGAATCATAAATTAATATCAATGTGTATAAGGATAAAAAATTTAAATCTACTTCAAAAAGAAACACTGAAAAGTACAAAATAACTATTATTTACTAATCAAAATCCAAACGTATAAAAATAACTTTAACCAAACGATACAAATATCTACATAATTAAATTTGACCGTTACTGAAGTCGGTGCCAAGCCTACTAAACTAATAAACTTTCTGTAGTTGCACATTCATTTAGCACAGACTTCAATAAATGTTAAATTTAATTATATTGGTATTTGTATTGTTATTTTTTTAATTGAATTTTGGTTATAAAGGATAGTTATTTTGTACTTTTCAGTGTTTTTTTTTGAACTCGGTTTATTTTTTTCTTATAAAGTTTTATCCCAGATAAGATAGGGAATTAAAGACAGGTAAAGACACCACCACATGTTATATGAATGGCTCTAGAAGGCTGGAAAAGAGACATATTGAGAACATTAGGTAAGTTCGGTAGCGTATTTCATACCGAGATATATGCGATAATGGAATGTGCATCAGCACTACTAGACTCAGTGGCCATAGTTAAAAGAATATTATAATATACTCTGACAGTTAAGCAGACCTCAAATCATTAGATAAGCCGACATCTATATCGGCCTTAATTGGGGAATGTAATGCAATCCTAAATAAATTAAGAGAAGAACCATTTGAGTGAACTTGACTGAAATTCTTATCTACGGTGGGTCTACAACTAATTCTTTTTAGATATGCAACGGAATGACATATAAAAGAATCATCAAAACAAATAAAACTTATTATCAGTTTGGATTATTTAGTGTATATTCGAAGTTCAAGCTCTAATACCGGTGAAATTAAAATTGGATCTCATGTCGGAAGTACAGCCTTTCAAATAAGAATTTTCCGAATTGGTCCACAATTGACGAGGTTATCAATGAACATACATAAAATATATATATATATATATAGTCGAACCTCCTTCTTTTTTGAAGTCAGTCAAAAACCGAATTATTATTATTGTCTATTGCTTTTACCGAAAGAAAATTTAACTTCAGTAAAGTCACAAATTCTTTTGTAGGTTTTTAGATTTCAAATAGGATCCACAGTGTGAGCAGGGTCCCTATAGAGCTAATATAAAAAAACAATGATCCTGCGAAAAATGAACAAATAAATTGTAACTAATAAATCATATCATAAATAAGAGTACAATGAGATTTGATGAAGTTACAGAAGCTTCTATTAGGAAGCAAACATTACGTTGTATTTAATAGGACTTTAGGAGAAGTGAGGTTGTTATTTTAATTAGATTTTCTATTTTTTACATCTTTGGGAGTTTTAAAGTAAAAAAGTGATAGTATATTGTGTTTTAAAGTTCTGTATAAGTGAAAAGAATGGAGTAGGTCTAAATAAACATGTGTAGCTGAAGTTCTCGCGCTCTTCCAAGAAGTCCTTTATAACTTCAGTAAGGCCTACTATCACTTTACTGGAGGAGTTTTACGATAAGAAAAAACCGAAAACTTCGAATGTGCTTCATGTCGATTGTACTTATTAATACGTGACATTGGCAAATGCGCTAATCTGTGCGCCACGTCATAAAGAAAGAAAAGAAAAGTATTTAATATGAAAAGTACCATTATTTCTAGCAGACTGTCTCCTAGATCTGTGTCGGTGGATTTCATCAGATATCCTTTCTAAGTTTCTTAATGCGGAAGAGTATTGTTGTTTCGCCTCAGCCACCTGCTCTTCCAAAGTCTGTATTCGAGCTTTCTGGGCTTCTAACGCCGCGTTTATTCGAGCTTTCTCTTCAAAATATGGTCTGAAAAGGAAAAATAGGAATTATCCGGCTCGAAGGAGCAGTGGATGTACGAATTTGAAACATAATTTGGTTCGAACGCGATACAGATATGTAGAGTTGGTTTAAATTATTTAAGTAAGAGATAAAGGTGTGGGGCTAGAGAAGCACGTACAAAACTCCGCTCGTTTTGGAAACTCATTTAGCTGACAATTAGACAATTTAATATAACATTGATTGCTTAATACATTCAATAGGTGTCATGGTCCTTGATCAATTTTAAAATATTGTTACATTTCAAGCACTTTATTTTATGAATATTTAAAACATTTAATTTATAGACATCTAAGTATATTATTTATAATTAGCCACAGAACTAGTAATTCAAACTAGGGATGTACAGAGCTTTGATTCCAACTCCGAAAGGTCGGAACTTCCGTTTGATTTTACTCCTTTGACTTCGACTTCGGCTCTGATAATTTTGAATAGGTTATAACGAAAATCGAAACACAACGAGCCACCGTGGCCAGTACACGTGTAACAGAAGAGGTTAGATATTAATTTAATTAGGTCTAAAATAAAATGTAACAACCTAAGGGTGGTCAAAGTCAAAGTCAAATCAATTTATTCAAGTAAACCCAATTACAAAGTATTTTTGAACGTCAAATCTACTTTAGTCAAATTCTAACTGGTTTATTCGCCTCTCTATACGCTATTTGTTTACATTATAGGGCTTTGGTGTCAGGCGGTTATCACGTACGTACATTTTACGAAATATAACAAAATTCCTCTCATCCTTTACACACGAAGCTTAATTTTCTTAAAAATTCTTTAAGTGAGCTTCATCGTCCAAGCGATGATGGGCCATGCTTAGTAAAAAGCCTTTCTTATTTCTTCCATTTTTCTGTACAGGTTTCTCAATTTCCATGTAGCCCTCTTTTTTAGTTCCTTTTGACGTCCTTATTTTCTTATTTTCCGTCCTTTTTTTCTGTTAAACTTTGGCATTAAGAAGAATTCTCCCAACGCTTTTACAACTTTCTTCGAAAATCTGTCCAATCATTGGAGTGGCTGAACAACAATGTAAATGTACATGCCTCGAAATTATCGAAAGTTGTGTCGGCGCTATCCTGAATTATAAGCTCCCTCTTCAATTTTCTCTTTTTACTGGAGAAGTATATCTTGGAAGGAGTTAAGTATGCCAATGCTCACAATCTTGGTAATTCTATTATTTTTTCCAATTCCATTAGCTGTCTCCAATCTATTCTCTATCTATCTCCAATCCTTTACGTTCCAAATCAAGGTTTCCAAATGCTATTAAAATCAGACAGGAACGTTTCCGTCGTTATAAAAAAAAATTTAAAATAGTCCTTGCTTGGATTCCTAGCCATTGCGGTATCCCAGGCAATGAATCCGCGGATTCTTGTGTTAAACACGCAATTACCCAAGGCTCTACTGACAATTATGCCATCTACATGCCATCTATATATTTGAAGTCTTCAGCTAAACTTAGACTGACGGGGGCATGGAATCGGGCATGGTCAGTTTCTAAATCAGTTAAGGGCAAATTTTATGGCGACATTCAAAATGAAATCCTCCCAAATCCTGGTTATTTTCACATTCAGAGATGCGAACATAACGGTTACCTCTACTATTTGCAGGTTTAGGTTGAATCACGCTTGCACACCAGTTCAAGACAAAGAGCATGACGCAAAACATGTATATTTAATATAAATGTTTTTATCAAATTTTATATAGATACGAGATTTAAAGATGAAGCAAACATTATCACAATAAATGAGACCAAAAGAAATTATTTAAAAAAAAACGTACTTACTACACACATCAAAAAAGTCTAAGCAACACGCATCATTTACAGAAACTACATGTTTTATTAATTGATACTTTATTTTTTTATTAGAAAAGTAGATTGGTATACAATCTTTTTTGTTCTCGGAAACATATACTGGCTGATTTTAAAAAATGAACCTTTTCGGTTGTGTTTTGTTTTCATTAAAATAAAAGCTAATTATTTTTTCCCGATTTCATGTGTTTTCGTTGTTTGATAAATTTGGTATTTATCGCACTTTTATCATTTTGAGATATATAGTTTTTGAAAAAATTGAGTGGTGAGTCATTTTTTATATTATGGAGCGACGTCATTTGACTGCTGATGAAATCCAGAGAGCTGTAGTAATGCTACAAGCGGGAAGAAATCAGTCCCAGGTGTCTCGGCATTTTGGTGTCAATAGGAGCGTGATTTGTCGTCTTTGGTAGCGTTATGTTAATACAGGGGATCCTGCTGAGCAGCACCCAGGACGCGGAAGGAGTACAACTGCTCGACAGGACCGATACATATAACTGACTGCAAGACGTCAGCCGATGTTAACCGCCCGAGAGATAGGTTTAAATCTACAATTCTCAAGCGGTGTTGTTGTTAGCCACCAAACCGTGAGAAATAGGCTGCATGAATACGGCCTACGAGCACGACGCTCAATTAGGTGCCCACCTATACGCCATTGGGATCGCGCCCATCGAAACCAATGGTGTAGGGAACACTTAACCTGGACCCAGTATTTTGTGATGAGTCCCGGTTTGGATTTAGGCCTGATACGAGAAGGGTAAGAGTGTATCGTCGTCCCGGAAATGCTGAACGGTTGAGATTCGTCCCGAAAGTGCACCCTTACAGTGGCTCCACAGTGATGGTATGGGCGGGTATTATGAATAACAGATGAACTGAGCTCGTTTTTGTAGATGGCAATATGAACGCTGAAAGTTACGTTGAAGATGTCTTCGGGCCTTATGTACACCCATTTGCACAGTCTTGGCTCAGATTTCACGCTGATGCATGACAATGCACGTTCGCACACAGCTTGGTGGACCAGAGAGTACTTGGCTATAGAAAACATCCGTGTATTGCCGTGGCCTGCACAATCGTCAGACCTCAATCCCATCGAGCACGCATGGAACATGCTCCAGAGTCGTGTTCTAGAGAACCTGGACGGAGTGTCGACAACCCAACAACTAAAAGACTTGTTAAAATTCCATTGGTACCAATTGCCGCAGGATCAGGTAAACAATCTTATAAATTCAATGAAAAATCGCTGCCGACAAGTTTTAAACAACAGAGGCGGTCACACTTTGTATTGAATTACCAAATAATTAAAAAAATATCGTTATTTAATTTTGTAAAACATGAAAAGTTTAATTTCGTTTTAACTTTATTTAATACGACTTATGTTACGGTACACATATTGTTAATTACTGTAATTAAATGAACAATTGAATGAAGGATTTTGTTGTTTTAGTCACTAATGCGTCAAAAAATGCTGTTATTATTTAAAAAAAAAATATAAATATATTACAATAGTAAAAATCATTCAAAAGTTCAAAATCGTACATGTTGCTTAGACTTTTTTGATGTGTGTATTTGCAAATAAATTAAGTATTATAATTAAATTACTGGCAGTTTTAGTTTCTAAGTGCGGTTCTTAATTTTGTTCCTGTCAGATTAAAGTTATTAGCATGGACGTATCAGTCTATCTTAGTGAGCATTATTGCCATACATTTTAATAGAAATATTTTGTCTGCGCCTTTCTTTAAAGTCTGTGAGTAGTATAAACATGACTTCAGTGCGGTGCTGTGTTCAGAGAACTGTCTATGTGCAGTCTCTTAGATGTCTGTGGTACACACATATTTTTTTTTACTAAAGTTTTATAAGCAGCTGGTCGGCGGGGCTTCGGGAGACCGTCGGGCTGGCAGTTTCTTTTGCCAGCGAATTAGTCTGGCTGTCAAAGAGCTAATGTTGTCAGTCTGCTGGGCACCCTAAGCAATGACATGAGAACTTTTCAAACAGTGATTTCGAGGCAGTCTATTATTTAGAATAATAATGTGTTTTAAGTTTATAAATATTATCGTTAAGATATATACAGCTTTGTATGTTGTAAAGGTGTAACTATTACTCAGATAATTATAAACCACGGGCCAAAGTCATTGTTAGGATGACAGCAGATATTACATTAGAAAAAAAAAATTATGCAGTTGTATTTTAATAGTACAAAATATTATTTGTTTCGTACTATTAAAATACAACTGCATAAATTTTGTTTTAATTCCTTCTATATAGCTCATGATTATATTTTTTAAAGCGATAAACAGAATTTTTTTTTCAAAGTATAAAGTGCTTTAAACGTGCTTTAAATTCTATTAGTTATGTAATATATTATTACAAAAATAGTGTGAAATTAAAAAAAACAGTTTTACATAGTTTTTGCACTAACGTTAACCAAGACCATCCCACGAATGACGTCAGAGTCAAATTAAAGTAACAAGGCGGCATATAAACCAACTCTTTTTTTTTGCTTCCTGGGTTCAAATTATTAATAATTAACATTTATTTTAACTATTTTATTTAAGTAAATCGTGTGAGTTTAAATATTTTATAGTATGAGACAATGTAGTTTCTAAAATAAAATAAATTAATTACTACTACACAGCATGCACTACAAAGCAAGGGGGGGGCCATGCAAAACCGAGAAAGAGCTAAACATTTTTTATACTAAATCGTTTGATATTCTTATGTCTATAAATACATTTGAAATAATGCAAACGTTATGAATAGAATGTGTGGGAATCTAAGAAAAAATCTGATATCGCTGTTACAACAAAAAATGTTGTAATCAAATGTGAAAAAAAGAAAACATTCCGGAATTACTTTTTATATATACCAATTAGAGTTATACCATTGAAGAAAAGTTTAAAACCTATAGCGTGAACAATTTGTGGATTCCTCAAGATTAATTGCATTGTCATTGTAATCAATAACTTTTTATACCGACTTCAATTTTTTGTCGCAATTCAATACTAAAGTAAGAGAAAGCATTTTTTCTCGAATATAAGAAATTTATAGACATCTATTCAATGACACTTTCACGGTTTTCCATTGCCTCTAACTAACAGAATAAAAGCATACACAAGTAAATGAAAAAAAAGTATGTACCAAATATGATTAGGTTGTCGCGAACGGCGTCGTGCGGCCTGCGGAAGAGAAATAACTATGTGCAAAATACTCAAGCAAAAATTAATAGTGCGAATAGCTTAGTTTACAGAATATCATTTTCTACAAAGTTAGTGTGAAGTGAAGACTAATGCCCGTGTTCACGAACCAATCACAAACAGCCCTCCCTTTATTTCAAATATGTATATCCCTTATCTAATTCTTATTCATAGTGAAATACAGAAATGAGCAACAAACCTTGTAATTTAAATTAAAACTTATTTCAGGTTTAAATCACATACAGTATAACGATAAAAATAGCGCTAAGTATCACTTCAATTATTTTAGAGGTTACCTAAAATTTAGTGTTGGTGAAAACGGGCATTATACATACAGCGTGTTCCAGAAACAACTCGCCAAACGGAATCTAATGATAGCTCCATTCACATGCTCTATCATACGTCGAAAAGTAATTTCAACAAAAAAAATCAAAGGATTTCCAGCTTTCCGCAGTTTTAGAAATTATTCCAAATTTTTCTGCCTGTACTTCAAAAAAAATTAAAAATGAAGAAAAATGATATTAAGAGAAAACGCAGTGAAATAACTGCTATACATTTAAAAAAAATTGGACAACTAGAAATTCACGAAATCTTTACAGGTTTTTTTTAAATATGATAGAACTCGAACAGACCTAAAATAGGATTTAGTTTGGCGAAAGGTTTCTGGAACACGCTGTATATAACTGAGGTATAGGCGTTTCTAACTCTTTAGCTCTAGAAGATAAATCAATGGTATTTGATATACATCATTTAGAACTAAACGTTATTTAAACGGCGCATCAAATTCAAATTTTCTAATGACCAAGGGCAGATGTTAGTCTGTCAACATGATGACACCGTATTGTCACCATCACCTGGATCAATTCCTTAATAAGCCTTCTCTTGGCCAACTATTACGGCCTGCGCGGTAAAGATAAGCAGCTGGTAATTTTTTTTTCTGCCCTACAACAGCAGGAAAGCATATACATCTTATTAATAATGTTTATGTATGGACAGTGGACTGTCTTCGATCTGAGTAGTGGACTATATTCTAAAAAACTATGTTCATTGGAAATTGCTGACAGTTTTATTACATTATTATTACATTTGTTCTAAATTTAAGTATAGTCTGTTCTAGTGGGAGCTGGCGAGGTTCTCAAATATCACCGTCAGATGACGTGACTCTCACATCTGTTACAATAATAAATTATTGCCATTATACAAATAACAAATAATTTTAAAGTTTTACTTGGAAGTCTCTAGTAGAAATATGGATCTTTTATCACAGGCGATGGCTAACAACAATGTGTATGTAGTGCAGAGTATTCATTGCTAGAAATGGCGTCAAGCTGTGACTTTTTTGCACCTTGATGCTCTGTCCATCCCAAATATAAATTGCATTTAGTTGTTGATAATATGTTGATAAAAATTGTCATGTACTTCAAAACAGAAATAAAAGTTAGCGGTGTTATATTAGCTGTACTTTATGCGCTTTATTTAGTGCGTATACATAACGTGTCTACTGTCAACCTCAGTTATATACAGTTGTTTATTGTAAGATCATTCAAAGCAAGCCAATTCATCTACAAGATATTAGAAAATAAAAGTTATTAATGTTACAATTATAAGATAATATCTATATTATCTTAAAATTGTAACATTAATAACTTATAATAAGTATTCTATACTTATATAAAAATGAGATGAAAATGCGATTTTTAAATGCTGCGAAGTATAAAGGTCTAGGCACATATATCAACCCGGCAACCGACAAACATCGCCTTGCCGTGTGGCATTGGACGGGCGGTCGACTTGGCAACGCAGAGTTAATTCTACGCGAAATCTATGAGTGGACGCCGCGTGGTTAATGAATCGTCAAGAATATGTTACCAAATGAGATTTGAGGAGGCGAAAGAAGTATGTAAGGAGCGCGACGGTTGGCGCTCCATCCTCTCTGACTACCCTTAGGGATACAGCGTAGAGATATGTATCTATGTTACCAAATCTCCAAAGAAAAATTCATGGGCGGTGGCGATTACCCACGACAAGCGTGATGTAAGCGATTGAACGGCGAGCTATCTGCGAGCTGGTTTACTCGCCGTCTGCTTATTAGCTTGATGGCTAGACGTTTCGGTGCCGATACGGAGTTGATAAGTTAGCGAATATGTATTGAAGGTCAATATAACAAATCTCGGGGACAGTGGTGCGGTGGTGGAGGAGGTGTGGTAGCCATGTTACATTGCAGCATGAATTGGGCTCGCTAAATATCGGCATGAAATAACAGCATCTACTGCTGTTGTGATTCCTTCGGTGAGAGAGAGTGCCGGTGGCCCCTATCCCCCCTCCTTCTTCTTTCCTTAAAGACCGGCAACGCACCCATGATTCCCCGGACGTTACGGGTGTCCATGAGCGGCTGTGATCACTTTCCATCAGGTGACTCGCTTATATAAAAAAAGGCATATAGAAAAAACGGTGCTGGTCGTTTGGTCGTTGTTTGCCGGGTTGATAAATGAGCGACGACCTTAATAAGAACTAAAATCGTATTTTTATTCGCATTGTTCTCAAATAGCTCTTAAAGTCAGTAATACTGGAATTTACTGTTTGCATACGTATCCCTTAGTGTGATTGCAGTCTTAGATTTTATTTTAAACCAAAAAGGTGGCGCTGCGTCAAAATATTTGAACCCCATTTTATTTTGAGGATGCGATACACGTACATAATTACATACGTATTTTATACATCAAAGTGCACTGGGACACGTATACATTAGTAAAATGGTGTCTTTTCGAATCTACTCATGAAAAAAAGCAGTAGCTACTACTAGTGTTCGGTCGAAATTAAATTAACCGAAACAGAATTTCGAGATTTGTTTAAATTTTTGTCGAAACCGTAATCTTCATTTAAGGTAAATCTTTCTACATTTTGTAAGTTTCTATTCATTTTATTTTATAGGCTAGATGACAATTTCTTCACGACCTAGGTAAAAGATAATTTCAATAATCACAAACAAAACTGTGAAAAAATATTCGAAATAAATAAAAAATATAAGTTATTTATTTTTAAACTTTAGTAGTGGGAACAGAGTGGGGATATATTCTGTCTCTTTCACTCATAGGGCTGTACAATGTCATTGCGACTTTGTGACGCCACAGCTGTGTAACTCTATCTCCCTCTAGTACATCCCCACTCTGTTTGCACTACTGAAATTTAAAACCCAATAACTCGGTTTCTATCAATGAATAGCAATTACTTTTTTCTCAATTGTAATCAAAACGTTTAATTATTTATGACTATTTAATATAATAAATATACCACATTTAATAGCAGTCACCTAGCTTATTGTAAATAAGTACGTTTGTGTTGATAGACGCTATTATTTGATAAATTAATAATTTTGTTGCTCTAAAAATACTTCCTACTGTACATGGTACGGGATGAGGTGCTTCTACTATGCTGATCACCCCTGAAGGCAGCGCGAATACTCATGAACGTAGTTTCAGTTTAGGACATAGTTTCGGCTGGTCGGATGTTGCCGAAATCGAAAGTTCGGTTAAACACTAGCTACTACTAGTTGCGGTTATTAGCGGCTACTTCAAGTAGTCTCTAATAACTGCAACTAGTAGTGGTCTGTGTGATTGGAATAGGGCAACTCACCTGGACTTAGTTATGTGTCTCTTTAGTCCGTTCTGTAATTGTTGCACTAATGCCGTGGCAGCCCTATGCGCTGCCGCTTTTGTCCGCTGCGTTACCGCCGTCGCGGCTCGATCAGCTTCTGCCTATGGAATAATCATTTATAATAATAATAAGGATCTTTCCATGCTGATCTGCGAAGGAGAATAACATAATGAACAAGCCCTTGTCTTTCGATGTTAAACATCGTCCCTAGGATACTATTCGTTATTACAACAAACTTGTGTAGGCTATGGGTTAACAACTTGTCTGGTTATCTGGATCTGCTTTGTCATCTGTAAGACCCAATAGATAAAGTCGAAAAACCAGCAAAGAAAGAAAGAATAAAAACAATTAGCAAACCAAACGGGTTCGAATTTTTTTCTTAAGAGTCGAACCCTTTTGGTTGTTTTTCGACTCTCTGAGTCCTCATTGGTTTGCTCTTATATTAATTAGGTCTGGCTCTTTATGGGATCTTAACGGCCAGCAGTCCATAATTTTAGAAAAAAAAAAAACAATATACAACACAAAAACATCCCAACCTTTTCCTTGACAGTGCGATGTTGATTATTTATTACTGATTTTGAACTATTTATTGCACTTAGAAATTAAAAATTCTACAGGTTAATTCATTAATAATATAAATATTTCATCAATATTATACATAACACACATGACTGTATGTGTAAAAGGTTATGTAGATGTTACTATATCATCCGAATTAGTTAAGATTTCCCTATGAAACGGTCTAAGATTATTTACTTAATTAAGATGTCCTCAGATCAGTGTGTAAAAGTAGTAATACAGTTCTCCTTTAGGAGGGAAGGTAAAGGGATCTTAGCCCACACAACCGATGTCTTCAGTGATAAATAGATGAATTCTTCATATTATTTCATCAAAATGTCGGCGTAATACATTTTATTGTTTCTTAGAGTTTCTGGCGACAACTACATTGAGGCTTTCTAGTAGAATCCGCTGAGGCGGACAAAGCCACTAAAAAAAATCTCAACATCACTCTACTAAATAAGCACTTATTTCAACAATTTTACATAAGAACACAACAGCGTAGATACTTGGGGTGCAAAATGACGCTAATTTTACATCACAATATCCACTAGAAACCATTTGCAAATGAATAAAATAAACGCCCAACGGTTCCCCACAAAATCCTCCTAAAAACTCGTCACTCTGTAATACTTCTCGGGGTTGCCACAGCAGTTGCAATTTGATATGTTTTCTTAGCTTTAACATTGTAAATGTCCTGGGGTATCTTACCATCTGTGGGCTGATTGCTTATTTGTCTCCTCTGTAGTATACATAAAAAGAAAGGTATTTTTACTCAGCATTTACTCAGTAAATACTCAGATCGATCCATCACTAACCTCTAAAGTAGATGTAAGTCTGAACCCACCTGGTTAACCCTATGTGTGGCGTGGTTAAGCATCTCCTGCCAAGCTGGATCGAGCGGTAGACCATGTCCCTCCCGTCCCTCTCGTGCCAGGCCTTGCTCTGCCAGATACACCATCTCGCGAGCCGCTGAATGCGCGCTATTTGCCTTGTCGTAAGCCAATGTCGCCACTTGCAGCTGTTGCGATGTCTGTACAAAGGTTTTCTTATAGAGAGACACCTACCGAAATTTGATTTTTAGCAAAAACCGTAATGGAACTTCGGGTTGTTCTGGTATCGACCGAAACCCGAAGACTTCTATATAAACCGCGGTAGACCCGCCCTACTCCAAGAAACGAACATTTTTATGCAATCCTCGAACTAAATCATTGACAATATTACGCACACAAGCAAACAATATTTACATAAATGTATCAACAGCGTGGAATCCTGTGAACCTCGTGTGGACACCGTGAGTGTTGTGTGTAGGAACCCTAATAATTATTTATAAATATCGGGGGTAGATCAAATAAAATCTGCCTCGGACACGGAGTGAAGCTTGCTGCGACAGTTTCCTTGAGACCACGGCCGATGCAACTCGGCCGAAACGTCAAGCGAAAATAAAAGGTAATCGCGTTAATTTTCCGTGTTTTTAGATATTTTATAAATGTAATTGGAAAGCACTATATTATATGAAGACAACAAGAATTAAAAAAAAGTTAATTCATCTTTTTCAAATTTTAATTACACTTTTAGCGAGACTGTGTGATGTACAGTGGTAACGGTATCAGCTTGGTGTAAATGGCGCAATCCGAAACAATACTTTTTCGATCACAATTTATCAAGTCTTAGGTTTAATCCCAATCTAATTATATCTTAAATACAAAGCCTTATTTGGTTATTTTGCGTATTGTATCTGAGCACCTATTGGATATTAATGTGTTTTGGAATTTCATCTATAACTCTGGATTTTAATAACTACAATTTTTTAGGCATCTAAGGATAATACGTTTGTTTAAGCGATTTAGACATTTTTGTATTTGTGGCATGGCGACTGACACTACAATAATTACCCATATTCGCCCAAAATTACCGTTGTTGCGTGCCATGACACGTGCGTATTAGCTCGCACACATACAAATCGCGCACGCTGGCTTTCTACGAAGACATCCTACTGTTATTTTTATACTGTGTTACTGTACAATGTACATTGATGGACCATTAGTGAGGTCATAAGAATTCTGCTTTTTTTTATAATGTACAGGACACTAAAAATAGGATATTTGAAAATACTAAATATTGCAAAGACGAACTCTAAGGCGCAGTGATTTAGGTGCATCTAAATGCGGAAGGTTCCGGGTTCTATTCCTGGTGGGGTCAATTTAGTTAACAAACTTTTCTAGATTGTCGCAGGTGTGGGTGTACTGGGAGAAGCCCCTAGTAGTCGTGGTCTGGTTCCTATAAATACAGGTAATGTCCTAGTTTGAGACCAGATGATTTGATTGGCGCGTTTATTTATTAATATTTAGTCCTAATTTATGTCTGAAAAGTTATATTTCTTTTTTAAATTTCTAATTGTGGTGGCTATTATAAATTGAAAAAATGTTTATAAGCACCGCTAAAATGAGTTGACATTCTTTTACCTTGAAATTGAATGAATCATACATTCCTATAAGTTAAGTGCCTACCTAAAAATAGATTTCATCATTATTCTAGTATATCAGTCAATTCACATTGGCGCAGAAGAGAAGCGCAATGAAGCGAAACGCAGATGCAGATTCATTGCATTTAAAGCCTAACCTACAATAACGTAAAATATTTCGTTTCCTGACATTTGCTATAGGTATGGCGGTTTTCTTTGAGATAGGTCAGAGGCCTCTGAACATGTAGCCCAGGAAGAGAAGAATAGGATTACAGTATACCTTGTCTGTCATACGAAGCGAATAAACGAAGGCTCAGCTATGAATTTGAATTCGAAAGGTTGGTGGAGAGTTGTTTCTGCTCACCCACTTCAAGTTGGGGAAGAAAGTCAGCATTAGATTACAGGCTTAAAAGTGATTGTAAACACCAATGAAATGCAGACCTTGTTATTTTAGATTTACATTTAAATACAACAAACTTATTAGTTATATGAAGACAGAACACATTCCTCTGGATCCGCTATAGTGTACACGCAAGTGCTAGTCACCGCCAGAGGTATGTGAGCGGTGAGACGAGGGAGGGCGCGATTAGCAAGATGCACATGAGACATTTGAAGGCAAATAAATCTCAGGATAACATGTTTGAAACTGTGCTAATTAATTTAAGGGGTAATTATAGTATTACCTATAATTTCTAATTTGGGGCTAGACATAAATAAACGCATATTTAAGAGTGTTTATTAAATGTTAGTGTTTACGATATAAAAATGTGTTTTATGTGCAAATTAACATTTCTCAATGAGCAAAACAAAATATTTTCACTATCACTGTTAATGTATAAAATTAATCCATATATTCTTCTTCTTCTTCATCATCACTAGACATGTCTTTAATTTTTATATCCTCAGAATCTGACTCGTTTCCCAGGTTTATGATCAACTTGTCGGTTCCAATATCGGTTTTCGATTTTTTGTACGTAGTCGTAGACGTGATTTTTTTATCAACAGTATAAAACTGATAATTTTTTTTTGTATTACTGCCATATCGAAATCATTAATGTGGATTCTCTTTTTTATTTCTTTAGGTTTCCGAGGAGATGAAAATTTTGCTTCTTCCGAATTTTGCCAACTCGAATTTCCTTCAGATACAATTCGCATTACACTGCGAGCCGACACTCCTGTAGCCTCTGCTACTAATTTTTCTATAGCTAAGTTCTATACTTTCGTTGTCAGTCTTTCATCTGAGAAAAAAACTGCACTTTGTAAATAACATTTTTCACTTGTGTTATTGGCGGACCCATCTTGGGATATTTTATCTCATGTGCGTTTGGAACAAACTAGCGCGAACAACTGAATCGTGTAACCGTCGCGGCGGTTAACGGGGGATCACCGGCGGACTGACACGGAGAGGACCAGGCCTTCGGGTCTCAGATTTTGCTGAAACTTTGCAGAGGGTCTTCACTACATTAGAAAACACTAAAGCTACAATTTTAGGGTCCAACGATGCCCCAGCTAGAAGCTGTGATACATTTATACATTTTATAATGCAAATTATATAAATTTGAACTATTTGAATATATATTTTGAAATGACCAAAACATTAGCTAGACCTACTGGTAACTAAAAATTTCTTTTTACCGACATCTTTACATATATACGTGAAGAAAATGTTTAAAGTATAATATTATTTAAAATAAAAATGTTATATTACATTTAAACAATAAGAGAGAGTCGTAGGTAGCTCTACAAATATAGTGTAAAAAGGGTTTCATTTCGATAATTTGTTCCATGTGAGAATAGGATGTTATTTATAGCTCTCATTTAATCTGCCATAATCATCTACAGCATCAGCTACAGCGAATAAAGTCATGGGATACCACAAAAGTAGGTGAATAAGGTACAAGATGAATTAATAAATTTATATAATTTTGCATTATAAAATGTATCATAGCTTCTAGCTGGGGCCTCGTTGGACCCTAAAACTGTAGCTTTAGTGTTTTCTAATGTAGTGAAGACCCTCTGCAAAGTTTCAGCAAAATCTGAGACTCGAAGGCCTGGTCCTCTCCGTGTGAGTTGGATTGACGTTTATCTGCCTCCGCCGTCCTGCCGCTCACTTACCTCCGGTGGGGACTAGCACTTGCGCGCACCGGCCCCATACAAAGCTCCATCCCCCACTGGGGGGCGGTATCGCCCCAGTTGGGAACCTATACATTGCATCATAATGTATGATGTATATGATTATGTATAATCGCATTAGTTAAAGTATACATTTATTTTGGTTTGACAAATAAATTTCAATGCATTAGTAATTACAAGACTTTCAATAATATAACTTAACTTTTGCAGTGCGTTTCTGCTTTAACCCAAAGAAGATACGTACCGCCTTAAATCGTTAATTGCTGATAATGCCTGGGCATTTAACAAAATCGGAGTTTGCTCCTCTTCGTCTTCATTGTCATCACTTAGGACCTCTTTTTGTGTACAGATGACGTATTAAACGGGATAACAAATCGTACTAAACGTGATAAAATATTATAAAACATGTCTCGAGTTGCAGGGATTGACGTAAAATGGCGTACTATGCGGGAAATCGTATAAATTTATAAGGAAGTGGGTTTTACTGTATATTTAATAGACAAGAAACTTATGCTATCTCACTCAAAGTATTTAAATGAAGAAATCGTATATAGAAGTGGTGCATTACATTTGGCCAAAATTTTTATGCTTCAAAAAAAAAACTACAGCTGTGCAGGTACATTGTTGCCATTTGAAAAAGTGGCAGTATGGTAATTTGAGTATGAGCAAAAAGTGACTATTATTGGCCTGTATGACCTGAAGCGCAGCACAGTACATGAGTTTTCTGATATGTCAGATATTCAAGTCATGGGATGGTTCATTAATTAAAGTTCTAAATGGAGTTTAACTATACATAATTATTGAAGTGAAACATCTTATGCGGCGTGGCGACGTGGCGACATGTCGCAACGCACTTGTACTGAGCTCGTATACATATATATAGTGTTTGCAGTGTTGCTATTCATTTCGGAACATGTTGTCAATGTTTATTTTAAATAAAGAAAATTTTTTGTTTAATTTTTTTTTCTTAAAAAAAAATTAGAATATTGTTTTTGATTATTTTTTTATTATACCATATTTATTTCCAGTAATAAACCATCCTTTCATGCATATTTTCTATGCGAAATAGTTCCGATGTTTTTCCTCTGCCAGGTGTACTGCGACAGCTCATTTTGTATGTTATGTGTATGTTCATAATTTTACACCACTGCCTATTCAAGACAGAAAGAGTATTAAGGCAAAAAAATAAGTCTTGCTACATTTGGTAGCAGTTATGATGTTACAGTGGTCTCATATATATATTAACTCTCAGCTTATGTATACATGCTACACATAGTCCCTGATCCTTGGCATGTTTGTACAATCAGAAGATAATTAGCTGGACTGGCACATTCTGTTTTTCTTGACCTCCCACCCAAGAACAGAAGCAGCATACAGAGTAATATGTTAGTAAATATGTACCTACTCACCGTATTAGCTCTAAATCTGGCTTCATAATATGGCCTGGCTTTATGTATACTGGTTCCTAATTTTTTTGTCAGCTGCTGAATGCGAATGTGACCCTCGGCTAAAAGGCGGCGGAATGCTAAACGAGCTTCATCTAGTTCAACTTCCAGTCTATTGATTTCATCTGTTGCAGTATTTAATCTTTCTAATTCAATCTGAAAAGAAAATCATATTTTCATTTATGGGTCAATATTTGATAATGGGGTTAAGGCATGTCTTCATATATTTTTATAAATTGTTATATGAAACAATATAATTACAAATGGCCCAGAGCATGTATAATTCATAATAGTAATAGGACATTTAATTTTGTTCAGACTATGTTTTTACATTTTCCACAAATAGCCAGGTAATCGCAAAATGTAATTCCCCTGCTGTGTCCCACTTCCAGCATCGGCATCCTCTATCAACTTATGCATAATATTAAAACAGTAGGAATTAAAAAATTACGCCATATATCAAGCACTTTGAAATAAATTCTGTTAATATTTAGAGTTATTAAATTAAAAAAAAAACAACATACAAATGAATTGAGAACCTCCTTTTTTGAAAGTCGGTTAAAAAGCACTTAATTATGTAACAAAATATTCAATAAATGTGGGTAAATGTGGCTTCTTCGGTAATTCCTCTGTTAATAATTTCACTCCCATTATTTTAAGAAAATATGAACGCATTCATAAAATTATTGTCAGGTGGGCATCATTGTGATGTGACATTAGTTGTTAGTGACATAATTCATAGTTTGTTATTAAAATCAGATATTAAACAGTCGGCCATTGTAGGAAACATGTTTGGGCCAGTCTTTGTGTAATTCTATTGCTACAAGATATTTGGTGCTGAGTGTAAATAAATATGTAAATATTTTGCAAAATTTTGTTTTAAAGTATTGGCTTTAGTGGTATGATTTATTAATAATACTATATATTAATATATATAATATGTATAAGAAATGTTAACTTATTTCGTCAAAATATGTAATTCTCCTGGTGTAATTCCCCAGCCACAATTTGTACCAAGGCAATTGCTACTCATTCAGGAGAATTACATTATTATTAATTGAAATGAAATATGATTTTTTAACTCGCTTTGTGGCTATTTTAGTAAATTACAGCTATACTAAGTAATTGCATGCTCACTTGTTTTATAAAAAAAAATATATTTTATGAAAATTTTCATAATTGTTATCCTCTAAAGAAAATTTCACTCGGGCTGTAACTGATGATTTAGTGAAAAAATATAAAGTTCATAGTGAGATAGGTCATATTAGAAGATATTAGCAAATGTAAGAAAGAGTAATGCTCTTTCGGATCACAGCAAGGAAACAAGCATAAAAACTAATTCCCCTGTCGTAGTGTAATTCCTCTTTATACAGTAATTCCTCTGGACTTAAAAACTACTTAAATATATAAAAATAATAACTAGCCGGTTTGACAGGTACATTTACATAATAGAATTAATGCATAAATAGCAATAGTTCATTGAGAAATTGTATAATATGTTGTTGCCACTGCATGTATGAAGGAGACCCCATTATCAAATAGTAACCCTTATAAGTCTGTAAAACTGACAAGTATTTCATATATGACTTAACAAACAAAAAACTGTTTCTATAGAAATAAAAAAAATTATTCGATTACAGTAAAGTTTTCCTTAAGAAAACAGACAAAAAAAATTAACACTGCCTCATCTAATTTCTAATAGATTAAAAAATTAGATTTCAATATCAAAACATTGTGCAAGTATAAATAAAATTTTACATTTCATTACACACAAATAATTAAGGCGACACATTGATAAACATTAATTTAATCTAAAATAGACCTTCTGGTCTCTACAAATGTGTGCACGCTAGCTTATGAAAAATACGAAAAAACAGTTATTTTCGTTTATTTTAAAAACTATAATTAATTTTAAAAAATCTAACTGGCATTTTGAAGAATATGTTCAGATAAAATTATACAGAAAATTTAGAAACATTACTTGGTCCTGTTACTCCGAAAAACTTAAATCTCTGTTTTAAAAGATGTTTCTTTGATATTTTTTTTGTGTTACAAAAGTTAACCAATTGTGTATCGTAACTGGCAAAATAAAGTCCATGAAATGAAGTATCAGGTTACCAAATATCACTTTCATACATTTTGTAGTGACTTAGAAAAATTGAGATCCCTGCCTTCAAAATTTCCAATGCGTCACCTTGAGCTTTAAATATGTGATACAATAAAAATTATTTACAAAATGAATAACTGTATTTTTAGTATAACAAAAGCTCAAACAATTCAAATGTAGACGAAAAAGTCAGAAATTGCATAACGAAAAGACATGTAATTGCTTCATTGATTTGTTGTAATTTTAAATGATAATATGAGCATACGGATCGTTCTGAATATCCGTCAAGTCCATGTCAATATTATACTGAATCCGTATCAACAAATCACAGTAACATACATTTAATATTGATTATCTTTTACCTGTACGCGAGGATCGAGCGCTTCGGAGCATTCCGCCGCACTATCGTTCATTGTTCTCTCAAAACAGTGGCATTTTAGCTCGACTTACTCTTTTTCGTAGTTATTGCTTTCGATTTTTTGTAATGAAGGCGGTATAGGGTATAAAAGATAATAATTTTTAAGTGTTTAAGTTAGATATGTGCAGTCTCCTGTCTGTACACCGCTGCTGAATAGGTATCCAATTATTGACAGTTTGACAGCTATTAGTTTTTGATTTTATTTATATTTCTTAAGGCATTGGTAACTAGACCATCAGCCTAATGACGAAACTTCTGGAGAAACATTAACCATATGTCCTAAAAGACATATCAAATGAGATAAACAACTTAGTTGATCTAACCCGTAATAAAAGACTAAGGCAAAACTTAACACAAAAAAAATTTTATTTACCACGAAAAAATAATGTATACGGAATGTGAATGGATGGATACATATTACTAAAAATGCTAAATTCCCTCCTTCTAAATATATTGCAAATTTATTTATTCAAGACCCACAAACATAAATTAAATCCTAAAATTAAAAGTCACTTTTTACAGAACAAAGACACAAACTACATTTTTTGAAATATGTCGTCTTTTTTCCAAGTACTTATACAGGTGTATATGAAAACGGGACAGTTACTTTAATGGATGTAAGGGCATAACTTTAGTATGTAGTTACAAAAAGAATTATAGGAAAAAACGTATCCGTTTAAGAGTTATGACCGTTTTAATTTTCAAGTGTTATCCCCACCATTTCTCGTAAAATTGGGTTGATCGTGTACAGTTACAGATTTTAAATCTTACGTATTTTTTTATTTTGTAATAATTTCATCCGTTACTGAAATACAGCCTGATAACCATTTTCGAAAATAATGCGTATACCCCTCGTAAACCCCCTAACAATGTTTACAAATCGCTAAGGTCATGAACTGTCAGCTGTTCAATATGGCGGATCGGCGGCAAAAATCACACGTCGGCAAAGTCAAATGCAGAAAGTCACAAAGATGCCGACAAAATGTAAAGGTGCGTACATACGAAGTACGAATTGATTTTTTAATGAACGAATATTTTTGAAAGTTTCTATGAAAGTGGACAAAGAGAATGAATTGATGAGGTAAGAGCATTGTTTCAAGGAAGCTCGGCTTCTCAAGATGAATTTCAGTAAGATAAAATGTTATCAAAATGTACCAAAGTAGTTCGACGGATGTAAGACACAACGACATTATCATAACAGGCCAGTAAATAACGGTTAGTAATAATGGTTATTGTTTTACATTGATGAAACATCTACTAGAAAGTTGTTTTTTTAAGAAGAGCTTCGTATATCGGTACTTACCTACAATAATTTCCTATTTTCTTATTAATAACATAACTTCACGCTGTATCCCCAACGGGGTAGTCAGAGAGGACGGAGCGCCAGGAGTCGCGGTCCTTACACACCTCTTTCGCTTCCTCAAATCTCATCATTCTCCTCACACATTTTCGCCTAGGTATGCGAGTGCTTTTGACATTTCCGTCTGCTAACACTCTGGCTATTTGATCTTCATAAGTCAGCCTTGGTCTTCCTTGGCTTCTTTTACCACTCACCTTCGC
This sequence comes from Zeuzera pyrina, assembly GCA_907165235.1. Taxonomy (NCBI): domain Eukaryota; kingdom Metazoa; phylum Arthropoda; class Insecta; order Lepidoptera; family Cossidae; genus Zeuzera; species Zeuzera pyrina. The sequence continues at coordinate 12,446,827 of OU015641.1, forward strand.
TCTGTATATTTTCTTCGTCAGTCTTTCATCACTCATTCTTTCCATGTGCCCGAACCATCTAAGCATTCCTTTCTTCATTTTTACAATAACACTGTTGTGCAACCCTGTCATACTGCGTATCTCATCATTGCTTATCCTGTCCGCAAGCGTGACACCGCACATATTTCTGAGAGACCGCATCTCCACAGCATTTATCATACTTTCACTCGATTTCGGGCATATCCATGCCTCGCTGCCGTACAACAAAGTCGGCACCAACACCGCATTGTGGATGGCCATTTTAGCAGTGTTAGATATATTCACACTACCCACTAATGCGGACAGAGCACCGTTCACTTTATTGCCAGCTGCTACCCGTCTCTCCACATCCAACTCACATCTTCCATCCCTCGAAAACGCACTCCCCAGGTACACAATTTCATTCACCTGTTCTAGACATTTTCCATTTACACTAATCACACATTTCGTTTGTTCCGCTTCTCTTTCAAATACCAGAACCTTAGTTTTGTTCACATTCATTTTCAATCCTTTTACTTCACAATCTTCTTTCATGCACGTGACTAGTGTCTGCAACTCTGCTTCTGATGGTGCTATTAGCACAGCATCGTCAGCGTACAATAGGCAGTTTACCACTGTGTCACCGCATCCCATACCACTCATATTACCTTTCAATCTCTGGAGGCAACTGTCCAAATACAGCACGAATAGCCAGGCAGACATCACGCAGCCCTGTCTGACACCAGAACAGACTTCAAACCAGGGCGACATGTCACCGTCTATCCTTACACAGGCTCTGTGGTCTCGATATAATGACCTCACAGCCTGTAGTAAGGAGCCCTCCACGCCATATTCAGGCAGAAGACTCCACAATTTCTTCCGCACTACTCTATCGAATGCTTTCTCTAGATCCACGAAAGCGCAGAAAACTTTCTGACCTAAAGCCAGAAACCTTCCCACGATAACGCGAAGCGAGAAAATCTGATCCATACAACCCCTACCGTTCCTGAATCCACCTTGCGCCTCCCACAAATATCTTTCTGAAACACCTTTTATACGTTCAGTCAATACTTTAGTATAGACTTTACTCGCTAAGCTGACCAAGCTGATGGCCCTATAGCACGCACAGTCTAGGTAGGAACCTTTCCCTTTATATAGAGGTACTATGACTGCCGTGCGCCAGTCCTCTGGAAGTCTTATTAATAAAAAGCTAATTTAATATTAATAAGTGAATAAGTAATTTTAAGCAGATAAAATAATGAAATCACTAGAAACAGTACCTAAATCGACCGAATGTTACAAAGAAATAAAAATGGTTCATGATTGTTTATCCCTAGCTATTGTGATCCGACCTTTATCTACCTATGAATAATAAGGATTTTTTTCAAAAATTATTAAATTTTTTCAGTTGCATTCGGGTTACGATCACTGTGTACATCGTCAATTCGTTTTTAACTACTTATGAATTATTTTCTTGTTTAAATCATGCCGTTTTATCTGTATAGTAATCTACAATACACCGATATGGTTTTGGCTTATGGTATGGCTAGTGGTAATTCTAGTGAAGAGGTCATGAAGCACAAAATCATCGATGCCTTTAATAAATTACAACGAGAAACGTCAAACGTAT